>CM049435.1:51219555-56219555 GCA_026929855.1 Poa annua | reverse complement strand
GACAATGACATATTTTTATAAACTAAAACATCAAGGTTATACAAATTGGTACAATGAACCAGTGGAAAATGACGCTAATTCTCACCTCGGTTTGTATACTGGTGGTTTTCGATGTTTTGCCGAAATCTTGGAAATCCTTGAGTGTTAGCAAGCCGACTAGAGATTTATTGCTCTCAGTTATCATAACAAATGGTTGCTTTTCTGTAAGCATAAGATTTAGTGCATCGACTGCTGGAGTTTTCACTGAGACAGAAACATATCTAGTTTTCATAGCTTCAGCAACAGTAAGATTTTCCAGCATGTTATCATCTCTGGCATCATACACACAAAGTGAGCTTTCCAGTTTACATAAGTCTGAGGTAGAATCAACACTAGCCACAGAAGTGACTTGTTGGGTTTGAGAGGAAATAATTTTCTGTTCTTGAACGGTGCTTGCTTTCTCCTCCATAAAGTCCAGCTTGCCTTTGCTGCTCGTAGAGAATCTTTGAGGAGAAGCAATCCAAGATGATAGTCCAACAGCACCGAGCAAAGGTAGAACTATGCGATAGTCCTGTGTAAGCTCAAACAGTAGAAGGACAGATGTCAGAGGCACCTTGCATACACCGGCAAGAGTAGCTGCCATACCTACCTGAAAAGATTTAAAAAGGAAACAAACATAAACAATTGTAGAACTGATTGCTTAATATCTTAATCAGTGTAACAGAACAGAAAAGTACAATTGACACAAAGTTAGAATTAGAAACCCGCTGTGCACTGACAACAAAAGAACCACAAGAGATGGAAATCCCACCACATGTGAGTATTATAACACTACAAACATAGAGAGATGTTGAAGGTCTCCCTCTGTTGCAAAGTGGAAGGCTGACTTCGCTCTACAGAATTAAATCGTGTTTATTCCTTATAAGATATTTGCCGACAACTAGATTAATCATGATCATATCGAAGTACTTCAAAATAAGAATCTAACAGTATCCCTTTTCCGTAATTAAGTAAAACCTGCAATTCGACTAACTGTTAGGAAAAGTTTACAAAGTTTGATTCTTGAGATGGACTAGTCCTTTCGAAAAAGCAACATGAATAGTTGACCAGAAAAAGACAATATTGCCTTGATGGGCATATTACCAGGCCATATGCTTGAGGTGATGCCACGTCTAGGAAAGGGACATGAAACAGTGCTTCAGAGCCAGTAAATGTGAACCTCATGAACTTCCCATATGCCATGCCTGTAGCTGCACCAATAAAAAGGGATGGTGCATAATAACCCCCAACCAATCCAAAAGCCCTGCACAAAGATGTCGCCAATATTTTTACTCCAATGAGCTGAACCAATACAGATGCTGAGAGACCACTTGTAAATGGCCGTGATTCCAGTAAGATATCAACATTCTCAAAGCCCCAGTACAGAACTTCGGGGTATATAAGAGCTAGAAGACCAACAATAAGGCCACCCAAGGCAGGTGATGCAGCCCTTGGTAATCCAGTTGCCTTTTGTAAACTTTCAACTATGTCCATAGTTAGTGCTGTACACCTAGATAGTGTGATTGACACCAAGCCACAAAAGACGCCGAGCAAGAGATATAGAGGAAGTTCTGACATTTATGAAGTCATGTAAATATCCTCATACATTCATTCTCTGGAGCACGAAAAACAAAATGTAAAAAGAAGAACAATTAAAAGTCACTAAGACCAACCTACCACCGGGAGGATATTAGTTTGTAACTTGTAAGGACGTTCTATATGTCTAAATAACGCCAAACAGCAGATGAATATAGGAGCATCAGGTATTCAAGAGCAATTTTGAAACAATTAATGCAAATTTCAGTTACTTTTTAGAGTTTTCATTTGGTATCTTGTTTGACTACTTTAATGGAATCTTTTTAATGAAACAATTGCCGCGTAATTCACAAAAAAAATGTCATGTGCGTTAGAGGATGCAGAGCCCGGGAGGCCTGTCCTTCCCTTTTTTTTCAATGGTGAAGGGTATGGCATACTTTACTTTGACATATGAAGTTACTTGGGAAGTGTATTCAGCACGAACAAGTTAAAAACAAGATAATTCGTTATTATAAACTATCACACCTAACTGCCTCATAATTTATTTTTGACACATGAAGTTATTTGGGAAGTGTTGTTCGCAGAAATAAGTTAAAACAGAAGATAATCTGTCATAGGAAACTGTGACACCTAACCCCAAATATTGCAAGATGTACTCTGCATTTATAAGGAGTGCTAGGAATCTCGATTATAGCATAGACAAAGTACCTGTCGGGGAGCGAAAATCATATTCTGGAACAGTGAAGGCAGGATCAGAACCGAGACCAATCTCTGAAACTACAGATGCTATCACTGCACTTAGGATCACCATAGGTGTTGAGTTGGAAAGGGGTGAAGAATCTGCAGATGAAGGCCACAAAACAGACTCCACCGCAAAAAAACACCCAGCAACAGCAGCATTGAAACCTAAAATACAACGAAATCACCTGAAATATAAGTAAAATCAAATCAGAAAGCAGAAGACACTGCTATATTTAGTTACTTTGACTGTTGAACATGTTGATTAATTCAGGGTACTACTCATAACTGGTGAATCTTTCTTTAGAAACTATAACAGGTAAATCTGGTACTTGCTGCTACCTATTGGGTAAAGTTAGACATAAGAACATGTCCCATAAATTCCACTAACTAATGCAACTAAGTTATAGCTATCTTTATCTTACAAAGGTCTGAGTTGGTGGCGGTCTGTTCACCCTTATGAGATTACCTCTTTAGTTGGTAAGAAACTAATTACCGCCATTATCATACATTTCATGTGGTAGACACTAGACATATGTATCGTTAAGTTTTAATCAATTGCTAAGACTAATTTATAATTTAAGATAAAAAAGGGTTCAACAACTAAAACGATGTAGAAAATATCCGTCACAGTGCGCGAGCATTTGGCTAGTCACCACATAAATCAATATAGTTAGTTGACTAACTGCAATAGACCAACATGAAGATGAGAATGTACGTGGAGAAATTTATCTACAGTGAACTGGAATTCTGAAGATGATATGTCCTGTTGGTTCAACTTATTTAAAATAAACATGAAGAAATCAAGTAAATTATCACATGCTCACACGATCCAATAATGTTATTGCAGAAACCTTACGACAAAATATATAACCAATAAGGAATCTATACCCGATGCAATGCCAGCTGCTGACCCAGCTGCCACAAGTGACATTCTTTTTCCGCCTTCCCACCCAAAGA
Organism: Poa annua; assembly: GCA_026929855.1. Lineage (NCBI taxonomy): Eukaryota > Viridiplantae > Streptophyta > Magnoliopsida > Poales > Poaceae > Poa > Poa annua. The sequence continues at coordinate 56,216,303 of CM049435.1, read as the reverse complement.
CATTTCCAAATCCTTTCGCTATAGCAGAACCTATCTCTACACTGGGCCCCTCAGGCCCCAAAGAGTTGCCAGTTCCGAGCGTGAAAGATGCTGCCACAGCTTTCAAGAATGGCCTAAATACGCCCTTTATACTGGATGCAGTGCCATCTGAGTTTGTTTTGATAGAACTTCTTAGCATATTCAGTCCTCCAACTATGATGCCTCCACTGACTGGAACAAGTATCACCCTCTGCCAAATTTCACCAGTGGGTTCCTCCCTCAGCCAAGAAGCACCTCGCAACGGTATGCCATCCCAAAGAAGGTCACGTATTTCATGAACCTATGACAAAAGAATACAGATTAACATCTCAAGCAGCAATAACAGATGCTTAAACTATAAGTATGAATTAACACTGACTCCTGTTGGTAGCAAAATGCACCCAAGATATACAATATTTTCAAATTGTATCATTAGGACCGACACGTGCAGCTTCAGGTTCATCAATATTCTGATGAAAACGAACAGCATCCAAAATTGTACCCTTACCCAAGATGGGGTGTCACATCCTGTACCGCGACATAACATGCCGCAGTGGTAAACAGAAACTTTTAGCCAGACACTGTCGATCATATAGATGGTAGTAGAGGGAACTGGAGGGTAATGCAGGAGAGAAATCAGATAAAGAGGGGTTTGGACTTATCATGTTTGGTTTATTCATTGGCACGGCTCCCTCTCATATATATGAGGCAGGCTAAACAGATACTTTGTCAGTCAGAGTTTGACCCAACTTCCTAACAATTTTAAATTAAGAAATCAGTCCCTATATGTCTAAGGTACATTCAGCCATCGCAAGCTATCACATTGCTGTGATGAATTCACGAAAACGTCACCTAGCTGTGTCTGTGCCGTCTCCAGCTATGACATGGTTGCTTCCAAGCTGGTAGGCTAGGCCCATCAGCCTCAGCATCATGTCCCAGCTACACACGGCTACACATGCGCAGCCTGGTCTGTCATCTGGACATGACATGGAGCTATCCTAAATTTGAGTTGAAAGAAATAGCTAGACTTCTGTAATTAACCCTATGAGCTATAAGTTGAAGAAATGAGCATAATGCTTCTGAGTTTGACTATGTGTGCATTCTAATATTCACATCAATGTCTGTCTAAACCTTGGAACACAAATATAATTAAGGTAGAACTTTTTTTTCCAACAAAGCTAGAACTTTGTATGATGAACTGATTCATGGATACATTAAGTTCAGTTAATTGATTTAACAAAATGCAGGTAGCTGAACTATAACGAGCGCTGTTGATTTCCTTCCTAACATAGCTTCTGGTATGTAGCATGGTTGGATCATTTAAGCTTTTACAGCTCGGTATTCTATACCTTGTGCAGCAATGACATTATTTTTTGATAAAAGGTACTACAAACCGTTTGCAGGGTATCTTCTTATGATTTTTTACCAGTAACCAGGCAGCTAAATTTTCGCTTCAGCCACCAACACAAATACTACGTCCCTTCCAAAATATAACATGTTTTGGTAGGCCATTTTATCCTACCTCTATTTTGGAACAGAGGTATGAGGCTATGAGCAATACATATATCAGTTCGCGCAGCAGTCAATTGACTCGTGAATCGATTTAACATTTTGGAAGAACCAAACTAGGGTTAGTTAGCAGGTGACTACCGAGAGATTGAAGAGGACCACGGCGACGCCGGTGAGAAGGCCGACTAGGCAGGCTGCGAGCGTGACAAGGTCGCGGCCAGGCGCCATCTCCTCCACGGACGCCTTTACCACCTGCTCCCCCCGCCGAGCCTCGGCTTCCTCGTCCGCCGCTCCGCATCGAATCCGAAGGCGCAGACGGCTACCGGGGGGCAAGGGGCGGACCCCGGCGCGGAATAGACGGAGGGGAGGCGGATACGTGGACGAGGACGAGGCAAGTAGGAGACGCGGGGAGCACGGGGTCGATACTGGCGCCATGGATTCCGATTGCGGGATTGGTAGCCGGCTATCTCATCTCTGCTAGTGCCTGGTTGCCTTGCGACTTGCGAGGGCTCTCTGCCTTTGAGTCTGCAGTGCGGCTCCGCCCTCCGGAGGTGTTGTTGGCCTTTCCGGACGGTGGTGGCCGTCTTCCGTAGCTAGTTTGTTTGTAGTCTCGCTCGTGGACATGAATATGCCAGGTGTAGGTGTTAGAGCATCTCTAGTAGACACCGCTGATTCCATAGAGGGTCATCGCCTCCAAAGTTAACACCGTATCCTCTAATATGATGTAGCCCCTCGACTTCTTGCTAAACGCGGCCTCAAATACCTCTCCTTCAATCTCTTGCACCTCCTCTTCATCGCCGCCATCGTGTTCCCCACCGTCCATCTCGTTGTACTCGTAGTCCCCGAGCGGTACATCGTGGATGTTCATCGTGTTTTCCTCGAGGAGAGCCGCATACTCAGAGCTACATATATCCGCATACATTTGTGAGCTGAAAAACTCCGATGGTGGCAATTCGAAAGCTAAAATTGATCGGACTTACGCTGCGGGCATTCCGTCGAACACCTCAGCGACGGTGGCGGGCGCGGGCGTGGGAGCAGAAGTCGCCGAGGCCTTGTTTTGAGGAGCCCGCTTCCGTTTCGCCACGACCTTCCGCGGAGGAGGAGGCTGCACCAGACCGGTTCCTCCAGCGGGTCCCTTGGCGGCGGCGGAAGGGCGAGCTTTAGGTCCAGCGGGTCCCTTGGCGGCGGCTGCGTTGACGCCGGGAGCTCCCGCGCCTCCCTGGATGATGATGTTGCCGAGCCGCTTGCGAGGAACGGTGGTGGAGGGGGCTTCCGCCGCGGACCCGACATGGCCGGTGCGGAGATCCACCGCGTCGCTGCCCAGTGGCGATTTGGCTAGCCCTACTTCAACACTCACGAGCGCGGGGTCGGAGGTGTCCATGGCGCCGGCGGCGAGGGAGCTAGAGGTCGGACGGAGCTAGAGGTGGAGATCAGCGGCGGCGGCGGAAGGGGAAAGTTGGAACGGTCGCGGTGAAATGTCCCTCCCGCCAATTTAATCTAGGTATAGAGGTCTGATGCACACGGTGGGTGTGTTGTTGGGAGACCCCAAGAGGAAGGTATGAAGTAGTGCAGCAGCAAGTTTCCCTCAGTTGTGAAACCAAGGTTATCGAACCAGTAGGAAATAATGAATTCCCCCGAGGTGTCAACGGCGCCAGAAAAATCTGCGACGTAAAGGCGCCAGAAAATGCTTCCTGGGAAGTAGGTGACGTGGAACCTGCACACAACACAATCAAGATACTTTGCCCCAACTTAACGGTGAGGTTGTCAATCTCACCGGCTTGCTGTAACAAAGGATTAAACGTATGTGTGGAAGAAAGATGTTTGTTTGCAGAAAGTAACAGGTTTGCAGTTTGTGGTTTATCAGATTAAAGAGAAGGACCGGGGTCCACAGTTCACTAGTGGTGTCTCTCCATAAATAATAATAACATTCATGCGGGTAAACAAATTATAGCTGGGCAATTGATAGAATAATGATGAGCAAACCAATGCATATACCAATGTTACGATGTCTAGTGTGAGATTCATTCGGGCATTACAACAATATACATAGACCGTTCCAACCGCATCTATGACTAATAATCCACCTTCCGGTTAGCGTCCGCACCCCTTTCAGTATTAAGATGCATGCAACAGATTATCGCATTAAGCACTGTGTGTAAAGTAAGTAAGTAACATCATCCTTAGACAAAGTACTACTGTTTTATCCCTAGTAGCAACAGTACATCTACAACCTTAGAGCTAGCTGTCACCACCCCAGATTTAATAGAGACATGAACCTACTATCGAGCATAAATACCCCCTCTTGGAGTCACAAGCATCTACTTGGCCAGAGCATACACAAGTAACGGAGAGCATGCAAGATCATTAAATAGCACACACATGATATATTATGAAGCAATAACTTTAGTACTCAATATTCATCGGATCCCAGCAAACACAACATGAAGTATTACATAACGGTGATCTTGATCATGATAGGCAGCTCACAAGATCTAAACATGATAGCACAAGAGGAGAAGACAACCATCTAGCTACTGCTATGGACCCGTAGTCCAAGGGTAGACTACTCACGCATCAGTCCGGAGGCGGTCATGGCGACGTAGAGGCCTCCGGTGACGATTCCCCCTCCCGGCAGGGTGCCGGGGAGAAGTTCTGATCTCTCCCGAATTGGTGTTGACGACGGCGGCGGCTCGGGACCCGTGGAGGAAAATATGAACACCGTGCTAGGGTTTTTAGTCTGGGGGGTATTTGTAGGCGAAAGGGCGAAGTCGGTGGCGCCCCGAGGGGCCCACACCTGGTCCTCGCGCGGCCAGGGGTGTTGCCGCGCGAGCACGTGGTGGCGCCGCCTCGGTGGCCCACTTCGTCTCGTGTTCGGCTTTCTGGAACGTTCCCGATAAAAAACTGACTTCAGAAAAGAAATCGTCCAATTCCAAAAATATTTCCTTAAGTAATTTTCTGAAACCAAAAACAGCAGAAAACAGGGAACTGGCACTGTGGCATCTTGTTAATAGGTTAGTCCCAGAAAATGCATAAAACTATATAAAATGCATATAAAACATGTGATAACTTGGTATAATATAGCATGGAACATAAGAAATTATAGATACGTTGGAGACGTATCAAGGTCGTCGCGGGTCGACCGCGAAAACGGGATTTTCACAGTTCCGGGGGGGGGGGGGGGGGGGTGTGGAATCCCGCGCCTCGCAAATTTTTTTACATGTCGTCGACTTATGCGGGGTCTGCTCTGCGTGCGTTTTCGGCCCGAAACGGTAAAACAGCGATTATTTTACAGGTCGGACCGAAATGCGATGTCTGCTAGAGATGCTCTTACTCCCTCCGATCGGAAATGGTTATAAAAATATGTCTACATATATTTGCATAAGAGTTAACTCATAAAGCAATATTATCTAAGCAAAAGAGTATTGAAGCAACACAAAGGAAGATATAAGTTTCAGCATTGGCTTTCAACTTTTGAACATGTATATCATATAGATAGTTGTCAACACAAAGAAATATAACAAGTGCAATAAGTAAGCATATAAGAATTGTTGCACACAGTTGACACAAGTGTTTGCTTCGGGGACAGAAAGAAGTAGGTAAACTGACTCAACATAAAGTAAAAGATAGGCCCTTCGCAGAGGGAAGCAGGGATACAAGCATGTGCTAGAGCTTCTTAGTTTTATAGGTTTTTGAAATCATATAGAGAGCATAAAAGTAAGTTTTGAGCGGTGTTTGTCGTTGTCAACGAATGGTAATGGGCAGTCTACCCTCCTTGTCAACCAGACTTTCTTAAAAGCGGCTCCCATGAAGGACGTTATTTCTACCCAAGGACAGATCATCCCTCTTTTCTCTTTTGTTTACACATGTAGTTTAGAACTAGTATCATTGCTTGGCTGATTAGATCAGGACAAAAATGTGAAGAGAATGCAGTGGTTAAAGTTGTAATTAATTGGGACTTGGGACCCCATTTGCCAGCTCTTTTTGCAAAGTTAATGGATAAGCGGTGTATATGCCACTAGTCCGGTTGGTGAAAGTCTGTCTAAAAGCAAATGACAAGGTTGATATCCGTAACACCACATACTTCCTCATGAGCTAATAAACATTGACACAAATAAGGGATAATAAATTTTGAATAAAAGGTAGCACATGAAGTATTTATTTGGAATGGCAGGAAATACCATGTAGTAGGTAGGTATGGTTGACACAAATGGCATAGGTTTTGGCTCAAGGATTATGGATGCACGAGAAGCATTCCCTCTCAGTACAAGGCTTTGGCTAGCAAGGTTGTTTGAAACAAACACAAGTATAAACTATGACAACAAGACGTATATAAAAACATGTTGCAAGCATTATAAAACTCTACATTGTCTTCCTTGTTGTTCAAACACTTTAACTAGAAAATATCTAGACCTTAGAGATACCAAACATGCAAACCAAATTTCAGCAAGTTTTACGGTAGTTCCTCACTAATAGGTTTTAACTACATGATATAAAAGCTTAAACATGATCTACTTGAGAGCTCAAAACAATTGCCAAGCACCACAACATGCAAGATAACAATCCATAAGAGCATGTATATCTTTCTTTATACCATCTACCACATTTAGCATTTTCTGTTCTCAACTAAACACCAATCAACTTATTTAAAAGATAAACTCTTCAAGTAATTAAACAATGAGATATGAGAGTATGATATAATAAAGCTAACAGCTCTAGCAAGAGATGCATGAAAAACAAGAGCTAGAAAGCATTGAAGTAATATAGAAGAATACTCAACAAATATAAGTGAAGACTACGAGTATTCATAAGAAAAAGCGGAGCGTGTCTCTCTCCCACAACGGAATGCTACGATCCATTTTATTCAGAGAATGAAAATAACAAAAACAAAAACAAAAACAAACCGACGATTCAAGAAAAGCACATAAGAAGTGGCAGAATTAAATAGTTTCACTAGAAAGGACCTGCTAGTTTGTTGATGAAGAAGGGGATGCCTTGGGCATCCCCAAGCTTTGACGCTTGAGTCTTCTTGAAATATGTTGGGGATGAACCACCGGGGCATCCCCAAGCTTTGGCTTTACTATCCTCTTGATCACATCATATCATCCTTCTCTCTTGATCCTTGAAAACTTCCTCCACACCAAACTTAGAGTAAACTTCATTAGAGGGTTAGTGCACGAAAAATTATGATATTCTGTAGGAACACAATTGCTACCAATGCTACTGGACATTAGGTACAGCCACTGATACTTCATAGGATAAAAAGATCCAATCAAAATAGTAAAAGAGGCATTGTAAAATAAATGGCAGAATCTGTCAAAAACAGAACAGTCCGTAAAGACGAATTTTTTCGAGGCACTTAACTTGCTCAGATCAGAAAACTCAAAACTAATGAAAGTTGCATATATATCTGAGGATTACGCACAAAAAAGGGCAGATTATTTGGATTTTTATGTGAGGAGTTACGAATTAAACGGTGGACAGCAGAAAACTGTTTCTGCGCAGGAATCCAAATTTAGCATGAACTTTCAACTAGAGGCTTATCTTGACACAACAATGCAATAAAATAAAGATACAAAGGAATTGCTACAGAGGTAGGACAAGTCCTTGACACAAACAAAATAAAATAACAGGAAATAAAAGTGGGTTATCTCCCATAAGCGCTTTTGTTTAACGCCTTTCAGGTAGGCACAGAAAGCAAAACTCAAGTGTTATCCAAATCAAGAACAGAAATCCTCTCAACTATGCATTGTATTTTATCTATATAAGGTTCAGAGTTTCCCTTTTCATTGCTTTTAGGTTTACTACATTCATCAAATGGGTTTTGAGGGACAATCCAATCAAAATTTTCTTCCAAGGCTTCATGCATAGCTACAAGTTTAATAGGTATTGGCACTTTAATTTCCTCCCCCTTAGTAGGTTCAGTTTTACCCAATTTTTCAAGTGCATTAATAACATCTACACATGAGCCTAGCATATCATAACGATCAAAGACTTTCCTAGCTTCTATAGCAACATCACCAAATTCATTAAGCAAGGTTTCCATAATAAAATCTTTCTTTTCAGCATTTTTAACATCATGAAGATTAAGAAACATTTGTTGTATTATAGGATGTAGGTTAACGAACCTAGCCTCTAGCATGTGAACTAAATAAGCTGCAGCAGTTTCATAATTAGGAGCAAGTTCTACTATGGATTTCTTTCTAAGATCCTTATGCTTACTAACATGATTAAAGAATTCTTCAATATTCTCCTTTCCAATTATAGAACCACTACCTAATGAGAGGTCTTCCAGGGTGTACTTAGGAAGCAACATTATAGCAAAAGTAAAACTAAAACCGAAATAACAATAATACTAAACCGAAATAAAAATAGTAATGCAAGTAACTATTTTTTTTTTTTGATATTTAAGCAAACAAGACAATAAAATAAATTGCAAGTAACTAATTTTTTTTTGTATTTTTTGATATTAAGTAAACAAGACAATAATAAAAATAAACTAAGCAAGACAATAACAAAATAAAAAGATCGGATGTGAGAGACTCCCCTCGTAGAAGAATCTTCAAATCACCGGCAACGAAATTGACGGAGGAGTGTGAAGGTCTTCAAAGGAATTCTTATCTCCCCGGCAACGGCGCCAGAAAAATGCTTGATGCACACGGTGGGTGTGTTGTTGGGAGACCCCAAGAGAAAGGTATGAAGTAGTGCAGCAGCAAGTTTCCCTCAGTTGTGAAACCAAGGTTATCGAACCAGTAGGAAATAATGAATTCCCCCGAGGTGTCAACGGCGCCAGAAAAATCTGTGACGTAAAGGCGCCAGAAAATGCTTCCTGTGAAGTAGGTGACGTGGAACAAAGGATTAAACGTTGAGGTTGTCAATCTCACCGGCTTGCTGTAGCAAAGGATTAAACGTATGTGTGGAAGAAAGATGTTTGTTTGCAGAAAGTAACAGGTTTGCAGTTTGTGGTTTATCAGATTAAAGAGAAGGACCGGGGTCCACAGTTCACTAGTGGTGTCTCTCCATAAATAATAATAACATTCATGCGGGTAAACAAATTATAGCTGGGCAATTGATAGAATAATGATGAGCAAACCAATGCATATACCAATGTTATGATGTCTAGTGTGAGATTCATTCGGGCATTACAACAATATACATAGACCGTTCCAACCGCATCTATGACTAATAATCCACCTTCCGGTTAGCGTCCGCACCCCTTTCAGTATTAAGATGCATGCAACAGATTATCGCCTTAAGCACTGTGTGTAAAGTAAGTAAGTAACATCATCCTTAGACAAAGTACTACTGTTTTATCCCTAGTAGCAACAGTACATCTACAACCTTAGAGCTAGCTGTCACCACCCCAGATTTAATAGAGACATGAACCTACTATCGAGCATAAATACCCCCTCTTGGAGTCACAAGCATCTACTTGGCCAGAGCATACACAAGTAACGGAGAGCATGCAAGATCATTAAATAGCACACACATGATATATTATGAAGCAATAACTTTAGTACTCAATATTCATCGGATCCCAGCAAACACAACATGAAGTATTACATAACGGTGATCTTGATCATGATAGGCAGCTCACAAGATCTAAACATGATAGCACAAGAGGAGAAGACAACCATCTAGCTACTGCTATGGACCCGTAGTCCAAGGGTAGACTACTCACGCATCAGTCCGGAGGCGGTCATGGCGACGTAGAGGCCTCCGGTGACGATTCCCCCTCCCGGCAGGGTGCCGGGGAGAAGTTCTGATCTCTCCCGAATTGGTGTTGACGACGGCGGCGGCTCGGGACCCGTGGAGGAAAATATGAACACCGTGCTAGGGTTTTTAGTCTGGGGGGTATTTGTAGGCGAAAGGGCGAAGTCGGTGGCGCCCCGAGGGGCCCACACCTGGTCCTCGCGCGGCCAGGGGTGCTGCCGCACGAGCACGTGGTGGCGCCGCCTCGGTGGCCCACTTCGTCTCGTGTTCGGCTTTCTGGAACGTTCCCGATAAAAAACTGACTTCAGAAAAGAAATCGTCCAATTCCGAGAATATTTCCTTAAGTACTTTTCTGAAACAAAAAACAACAGAAAACAGGGAACTGGCACTGTGGCATCTTGTTAATAGGTTAGTCCCAGAAAATGCATAAAACTATATAAAATGCATATAAAACATGTGATAACTTGGTATAATATAGCATGGAACATAAGAAATTATAGATACGTTGGAGACGTATCAAGGTCGTCGCGGGTCGACCGCGAAAACGGGATTTTCACAGTTCCGAGGGGGGGGGGGGGGTGTGGAATCCCGCGCCTCGCAATTTTTTTTACATGTCGTCGACTTATGCGGGGTCTGCTCTGCGTGCGTTTTCGGCCCGAAACGGTAAAACAGCGATTATTTTACAGGTCGGACCGAAATGCGATGTCTGCTAGAGATGCTCTTACTCCCTCCGATCGGAAATGGTTATAAAAATATGTCTACATATATTTGTATTTGACAAATGTGTATCAATCATTACCAATTTACCAATCGGAGGGAGTATTTATTATCCCCCTCTCTCTTTCCCTTTCCTTCGTCGTGGCTTTGGCTTTTACCTGGACATGGGCAACCCGGCCTGGAAGGCCTAGCCCGGTCCAAAACAACTTGGTCCAGCCGGACCAAATCTTGCCATTGGGTTCGGCCTGAATTTCAACACTAGACATTTTTCGGTTGGCCAGCTGCGAGGCACCCAATCTGTCATGTCACGCTACTCCAGAGCCTAGGTTCTCACTTCACCTTAAGACTAATTATCATATACTGGTATCATAAGATTAATTATCATATACTAGTATCATATTTAATTATCATATACTAGTATTATATGTGATACTAGTTTATGTTGCTACTTACACAATGCATAGTAATATATTTGTGATATTATATAATGCTGCATTTATTAGGCGATAGACTTATCTTTCATTAGAATCCGTTGTGTTACGATATCTAACTATGATACCACTATACCATCTCTATTCATTAATTGCACTGACACATCAGTTTTTTGCCAACATGGCGTGCATGGTACCACATATGATATCCCTACTGTGGCTAGTTTAATGGGTCCGAGGATGTCTTTGGTTTAGAAATGGTAATGGTAATGTCAATGAAATCAAATCACTGTCGTGGGTGGACCGGTAAAATCCATTTTTTGTTTGGTAGGTTTCCGTAAAGAAAACAAATCTCTCTGGAGGTCGCGATCCCCACGTCTGACGCACTTGAACTGCCAAGGAGCCTGATGCCTCATATGCGAAGCAGCGGTGGCGCCAACTCTGACACGACGCCCACTGGCAGCGAGAGCCGTCAGAACCGATCCATGATGGCTAGGTTAAGGAACGGCGCCTCGCCCAACGAGAACTCAAATGCTTCCGACTCGTCCGGTCAACGCCGCCGAAGAATGGCATTAGCACTTCATGCATGTGTGCCCGAACATGCCGACCGCGGTAGCTACCCCGGACGCAAACGTCGTGGAGGACCTCTTCGGATTCCTCCGCGTACTCAGCGATGGCTCCATCGTCCGTTCACCAGACATGGAGTTATGTCCAACCGCTTTCCCGTGCGACCATCCGAACGTGCAGTGGACGGAGACCGTCTACGACAAGGCCGAGAACCTCCGTGTCCGCATGTACAAGCCGTTGGCTGGCGTCGACGTCGAGCCAGTGGGCTGGAAGCTGTCAGTGCTCATCCACTTCCACGGCGGGGGCTTCTGTCTCGGCTCGTGCACCTAGGCCAACGTCCACAGCTTTTGCCTCCATCTCGCCAGCTTCTACAGCACACGTAGCTGCTCAAGGCATGGCGCCGTTGCTCCTCACGAGCCCTCTCTCGTGGTGGTGCTGCCAATGAAGTAGAGAACGTCGAGGAACTTGTCGCGACAACAGCGGGGCAACAGTCGATGGATGGGACTGGCAAGAGGACAGACGTTGGGGGTTCAAGTTCTAGAGGAGACGATGGAGCTTGAATATGAGGCCGATTGGGCGATTGGAGAGGGTCCCCTGCCGGCGGGACTAGGTGGAAAAGGAACATCCAAGAGGAAAAGCGAAGGAGGGTCGAGATCCAGAGCGATGGGAGCATGACGATGGAGATCCATAGCGATGGGAGCTTGACGATGAGAACAATGAGAGAGATCGGTAACGCGACGTGTTACCGGAGGGGTGTGACCGGTATCAGACTTTAATAGGAATGGGATTCGAATATTTGATTACATGGTAGGTAACTTATTACGTGTAAACTGAACCAAACATATTTTAAAGGTATTTGTTACAAGTGCAATCGAGTTACGTTGCAAAGTTGTGAACCAAACACGTCCTGAATACTGAATAGACACCCCGGATACAGACCAAACAGGAAAAGTTGGCCACTCAGATCCACCATACCTAGCCAAACATTTAAACTTTCCGTCATATGGGTGAAAATTGGGCTACACTAATGGACTCACACACATCCTCCATGTCGGATCCGGCCAGTATAACCCAGTTCATTCCCACATATGCCCCACTCAATCCACACCTTAGACCAAACTCTAGCCTCTGTCTTGACCAATCTACTCCGCTCCCTCCCCTCCACCATGGCCAACTCCGGTAGCATATTAGTGTCCAAACCGGCCTCTGCTGGGATGGATTCGAGTTGAAGGTTTCTAACCCAGCGTCGGGCGAAGAGGAGCTCGCTGGAGGACAAGCAACCCATGTCGCCAACTTGTCAGGGTGAATGCAGCCGCTGATCGGGGCAACACAGCACTGAAGTCGTCCAAGTGTGCAGCATGCCGAGGATTGTCTCTCAACATCTCATTTGTCATCATCGATTTTATTTAGGATGGTAGTTTAATTGTGATACATGTTGGTTCGATGCCGGACCCTCAGTCGATGGCTTGTTGTGCAAATCTTGATTCACCATAAGCATGGATCACATGGGTGAACCAAAAGACCTCCGGATTTTTGGCCAAAAAATTATCATAGTTTACAATGAACATCCACATACAATTCACACCAAGCGCACTGAGTACTCTCTCCATCATAGAAGGGCATGTATCCAAAACTCTATGAACAATTGGTAGGGTGCTACATATGAGAAGGACAAATTTGTTGCTTTCATAAGCCCGGAGAGGCGGGACAAAGAGGGATCAGGTAACTTGTTTCCTTGATTTTTAGGCAGACACACGACGGTTGTCATGTTAATCTTTCCTTGTAAATATTTTTCTCTCGGGTCTTCATTTTCCCTCCATTTTGGTTTATACGTCATGCTTCTCACCAAATAGCCAATTTAATCAATAATAATTTGAGTTGTATAACATACAAATTATACCATTAGAGAACACAACATCTAAAAGTTTCGAACAGCATAGTTTTTGTGATATATATATATCGCAAGTAGTTGGCTAAATTGACAATTTAAAGACACGTGCAAGACCTATAAATTGCGTATTCTAAAAAAATGTTTTGTGGTAACACCAATAGATTCAGAGTTCAGAACAAATACTGCAAACACCTGTCATCGGTGGCATTCTTCCTTTCGTGGACTTAACTCCAAAATTTCAGCATTCCAGAAGCAATGTCCTACAAAAATTAGCTGCTATCTCACTGTGAGTCCATGATACTGCCGAGGACAAATTGCCAATCAGCTCTCGGCGGTCCAAACCGAAAACTGACCTTGCCAACGTTCCCTTCGATGACATCTCACTGTCCATCCTCATTTCTCACGCCCGACAGTGGCCTATGCCAACGGGACAAAATCTCCAAGCTTGCGGTGACATGCTAATTATAAAACGAGCAAAGCTTTATATGCACACGCATTGGATGGTTACAAAAAAACAACATACTCGACTGGCAGCTAGATCGACACTAACTAGTTCCCGCGAGCACCATGGCGCAGCCGAACTACCGGCACGGCGGTCACCGAGACCTGGAGGCGGCGATAGACATGGCGCAGCCGGTGAAGCCGACAGCAAAAGGCGGCAGCCGGTTTGGCTTCACCGGCGGGCTGGAGTTCACCAGCTTGACGTACACGGTGGTCAAGAAGCAGCGGGGGGTCGGCGGGGAGTGGGAGAAGAAGGACGTGGACCTTCTGCACGAGATCACCGGGTACGCGCCAAAGGGCTGCGTCACTGCCGTGATGGGTCCCAGCGGCGCCGGCAAGTCGACATTCCTCGACGCGCTCGCCGGGCGCATATCCAGCCTCGACGGCCGCGTGGCGCTCGACGGCGTCGAGATGAGCCCCAGCGTCATCAAGCGTTCGTCCGCCTACGTCATGCAGGACGACCGGCTCTTCCCGATGCTCACGGTGCACGAGACGCTCATGTTCGCCGCCGATTTCCGCCTCGGGTCCACCGTTTCTGCCGCCGACAAGAAGCTCCGCGTCGACAACCTCATCGAGCAGCTCGGCCTCACGGTAATGGATCATGCACGCTACAACATCATATTACTCCTCCTATGTTGACAGAACTATGTATATCTGGTGACACTGACACAATCAGTATGTGGTGCCTTGCATGTTCAGACATCAAGAAACACATACATCGGGGACGAGGGCACGAGGGGTGTGTCCGGAGGAGAACGCCGGCGGGTTTCGATCGGCGTGGACATCATCCACGGGCCGGCTCTGCTCTTCCTCGACGAGCCGACGTCTGGGCTGGACTCCACCAGCGCGCACAGCGTGATCGAGAAGGTGCACGACATCGCGTGCGCCGGGAGCACGGTGGTGCTGACCATCCACCAGCCGTCGTCCCGTATCCTGCAGCTCCTCGACCACCTCATCATCCTGGCACGCGGGCAGCTCATGTACAGCGGCGGTCCCAAGGACGTGAGCGCGCACCTCGGCCGCATGGGGCGCAAGGTGCCCAAAGGGGAGAACTCCATCGAGAACCTCCTCGACGTCATCCAGGAGTACGACCAGTCCGAGTTCGGCGTCAAGGCCCTCGCCGAGTTCTGCCTCACCGGCCTGAAGCCGCGCAAGCTCGCCACCGAGGGGCTCTCCCTCGTGTCTAGTATCCCTGCGACGCCGATTGGGCCCGGGGGCGAGGACTTCGACCACAGCCTCAAGAGTCAGCACTCGAGGTCTCCTTGGAGCGGCGCGCCGTTCACGCCGTCCCGGCGCCCCAGGAAAGACCAGAACAGGTACGCGCCGGAGATCGTGATGGGGACGCCGACGCCGCTGAGCAGCATCTCGGTGTACACGGTGAACGAGGGCGACTACCTATCGCCGGCGCAGCGCACGTCCGCCACGGGCGCCCCCGGCGTGGGCATCAACGCGTTGGGCCACCGCGGCAAGTTCGCAAACACGTACGCCGGGGAGGTGTGGGTGCTGATGCGGCGCAACTTCACCAACATCTGGCGCACGCCGGAGCTGTTCCTGTCTCGGCTGATGGTGCTGACGGTGATGGGGTTCCTGATGGCCACCATGTTCACCAAGCCCAAGGAGAACACGCAGGGAATCACCAACCGCCTCAGCTTCTTCATCTTCACCGTCTGCGTCTTCTTCTTCTCCTCCAACGACGCCGTGCCGGCCTTCATCCAGGAGCGCTTCATCTTCATCAGGGAGAGCTCGCACAACGCGTACCGCGCGTCCGCGTACGTCGTCGCCGGTGTCATCACGTACCTGCCCTTCCTCCTCCTCCAGTCGGCCGTGTACGCCTTCATCACTTGGTGGGCAATCGGGCTTCACGGCCAGTTCGTCTACTTCCTCGTCATGCTCTACGCCTCACTCCTCTCCACCAATTCATTCGTCGTCTTCATCAGCTCCATCGTGCCAAACTTCATCCTTGGGTAAGTAGAAATATTTGACGCTGACGTACTAGTACCATTTCCTTTTCTGATTTGGGGAATCGGTTGGGCTGGGCCAAAGCCCATATACTGATATGGGCTAGTCCATCAGGGCCAGTTAACATGTCTTAACGGGCTGAGCCAGAATTACTGACGTCTCCGGTTTGGCCCAGGTACGCGGCGGTGATCGCCTTCACGGCGCTCTTCTTCCTCTTCTGCGGCTACTTCGTCGACAGCCACAGCATACCCAGGGGTTGGAAGTGGATGAACACCGTCTCCACCATGAAGTACCCCTACGAGGGTCTCCTCATGAACGAGTTCCGCGGGACACGGCTCTTCTCGACGGACCCGGTGCTCGACGGCGACGCCATCCTCGAGAACCTCGCCATCAGCTTGGTGGAGGACCGCAAGTGGTGGATGGTGCTCTACCTGCTCGGCTGGGCCGTCTTCTACCGCGTCCTCTTCTACCTCGTCCTCCGCTTCGCCTCCAAGAACAAGAGGAACTAATTAACTCGAGTGGGGAACCTGTATCATTTCAAAACAGCTTCTTGTCCTGATTATAAGACATTGGTTTCTTAGCTTAATCCAAGTACTACTGTAATTATTCGTTTGCGAAGAAATGACGTACGTACGTTCCTTGAATTGACAATACCGCGCGCGTCGAGATCTGTAACTCTAAAGATCGCACCAAGATTTATGCTCAACTGTAATTTTCACACGAGACCTTTTTTATTGATAGGCCATGTGTCATGTCATGATTTATTGATTCTGAACTGTACTTTTCCAGAGAGATGCATTGTTCATCCTGATTGCAATTTCTCAGCTCCTCTGATTTGGTCCAAGTGATTAGGGTACAGTACGACGACGTGACGGACAAATTTGTCATGCTCCACTGACTCGATCGTCGCCAGTAGCTTGCAGCCAGCAAGAAAAAGGCTAGGAGATGCTATGTCGTTACGACTCGGCCGGGCCACCTTGGCCAACCCATCAAGACTTCTCAGCGATCAACATGGAGGAAACATCGGCGGCGGCTCCTTGGCGCAAGGGTGACGGCGACCGTGTCACTGACGGTCGTCGTCATATCCTAGGCTGTCCGCCATTTCTGATTTCTGAAGTGGCGGCCTCGTACCGGATAAGCTCACGCGATGAGGCCAACCTTCACCCTTCGACTTTTTTTTGCGAGGAATATATAGAAGTTTTATTCAATAATCATAGGGTTACAGTCTGCTAATACAAGATGATTTAAGGTAGGCGACTTACATGTTGATTGGATGCGGAGACACTTTTGATTGTGAATTCTAATGCGGCAGATCCAATTCTTTATCTGCATGGCCAAATCAATAATTCAAGTCACACACTCTCATAATCCGCCTTTTTTTATTTCGTAAAATTAACTTCAACTATGTTGTATTGTATCAAAATACTTCAGAGTTGAAAAGAAGTATCCAAATGACATGTGTTATTTTACAATAACCCATGTTTCTAGCACCGAAATACCACAACCTACCCTATATGATATATGAGAATTCTAATTCTTTATGATATGTCTTCCCTATAAAGGACCTGAAATACCTTGCTTACGACTTGATCCGACAAATCCTAGTGCCATGACGTGACGTACATGTACAGTTTTGTCAGACTACCGATCGATTATTTTGTACAAATATGACCCTAATTGTCAAAAATGACCTCCTCCGAATTTTATTGTTAAAAATGACCTGGCGGGAAGAGGAGAAAGCGACACGTGTCACCCCGCCACATGGCATGGCGGGAAGTACCTCCCTCCATCCCCTATGGCGGAAAGAGGTGAGGTGGGCAGTTCCCGCCACCCCTATGGTGGGAAGTACATCCCTCCACCCCCTATGGTGGGAAGTGCCACATGTCGCTTTCTCCTCTTCCCATCAGGTCATTTTTGACAATAAAATTTTGAGGGGGGTATTTTGACAATTACAATCGGAAGAGGGTCATATTTGTAATAAAATCCCGATGAATCCGTAGACTGCAGCCACCAAGAGAAGGACTATATGAAGTGGTTTGTTGTTGTTGTTGATGGTCGACATGTCAATCTTCACATCCTATTTAAGTTTGACCATAAATTAAGACGCATCAAAAATTATCTTGATTCTAAGATACTTGGGATTCGAGTTTGGCGACTTCAACTTTTTTCCTCTCGGGCGTGATCTTCTTTTATTACTTCCACACAAAAAAAAAGACCGCTCATATTACATCAAACTTTTCTTCTCTTATAATCGAGTTTGATGAAACTTTTCTTCTTTTCTATCTCCTGCTAAGTCTCTACTTGGACATTCTGGATTGCACAATTTCTTAAATGAAATTGGGGCCCTTCTTTGGGTTCCTTTGATCTAATAATTAAAAAAAGCCACTTGTCAATCGACGCCGATAAAGATGTTGCCGCATTCTTTTCGGGTGTAACCTTCTTTTTTGTCAGTTGAGCGTCCTGCCAAGGCCACTAAGAAAGGTGCAGGCTAATCAGGAATGCTTCTGCCATTGTTCAGACGGAAGACATGAAGGAGATATGCCCTAGAGGCACTTAATAAAGAGTTTTATTTATCATATCTCATTTGTTCATAATGCGTTTTTGTGTCATGCTATAACTGTATTAAGCGGAAACATTAATACAGGTGTAAAACAACCAGGTCCCAGTAGCCTCTATTTGACTGGTTCATTGTGCAATCGATGATCGAGGTTTCCCGATCATGTGACATGGCGTCTATTTGACAATGAAGTCATGTCGTTGGTAGAACGGTGTGATGGACATACCCAATATTTGTAGGACGTAGTCATTACGCCTCCGACCGTGAGACCTACTCTTATTGCTATTCCTGGAAGACACTTTGATTGCATCAAACGTCATATCTTACATAGTGTGACAATAAAGGTGTCCCTCTCGGGTGTCGGAAAGCAGTATGTTGAGACGGGGGTTCAAGAGCGGAATTTGCCAGTCCCATAGCAGGATAGATACTCTAGGGCCCACTCGGTGAGATTATGTCAAAAGAGCTTGCAAGCGTGTGACTAGGTCACCAGGACATAAGATCATGGACGAGTAGAAGTTAGCGGTGTCGGTAACGAGATCAAGCTAGGTATGGAGATATCTATGAACGAGTCTCGGACACGCTAAGTATCGCATGGCAAAAGGTTTAAGACTCGGACGTCCAGGTTCGATGGGAAAAGTATTCGTTATCTCGCAGGGATTAATTCTGGGTATCCAAGGTCCACGAATTAGTCATTGATCGGAGAGGAGTCTCGATCATGTCTGGTGAGATAATCGAACCGCTAGGGTAACACGCTTAAGGGGAGTCGACATTTTACCGGAAGAGAAAAATAGGAAAAGAGAGCACCGGGAACGTCCCGGGAAAGTTCCGATGGAGATCGGGCAGCGACGAAATAGTTTTCGGAGCCGGAATAAATTATGTAATATGTATTTAATATTAATTAGTGTAATTAATAGTTAAATATATTTTATTTTGATTTTTTCTGAATTTTTTAAAGGCAAAAATCCCTTAATGGGCCTCTTTGGGCAAAGAGGCCCATGAGGGGGGGAAAGTCCCCCCCCCATGAGGGAGGGGCTGGTTTGGCCGGCCCTAGGTGGGCCACATGGGGCCCACCTAGGCCGGCGCACCAAGGCTGGCCGGCTGGGGTGTGGGAATAGTCCCACACCGCCAGCCTGGCAAGGTGGGCAGCCCCCTGGACCCCTTTATATAGAGGGGTACCCCTGGCCTTTTGAATACACACCAAATATTCTCTCTCTCTCTCTCTCCTTGGATCACGTGACTCCCAAGTTTGGAGTTGCGCCAAGGATAAGTTTTCTCCACCATACGCACGCCGCCGCGCTGCTGGTCTTCCGGTCCCAGTCTTCCGCTGCTTCGTCTTTGGATCGGAGCCCGGAGTTCGTCGGCTTCACCGTACGTGTGTGACCCCTGCGAGGCACCACGCTAGTGGTGCTAGAGGTCTGCTTCCTCTACACGGCATCGAAGTCTTCGTCGGCTTCATCGACAACGCTTGTGCGGGAGCGTAATCCCCGCTTTTCGGTCTACAAGGGTATGTGCACCGAACCCCCTGCGTATTACTATATCTGCATAGTATAGATTCTGGCTAGTTTAAGGTTATCGATGTTAGGAATTTTTTTGTTTTCTGCATGCGATCCCCTTCAGTGGTATCAGAGCCGATCTATGCGTAGATATAGCTATGCGCTAGCTGCACCCGTGTTTTTCACGGGGGCAACGTTCTTATTATTTGCTACCCTCTCGCGTGCACTTGCACTGCCGGCAGCATCGAGTTGATGAAGCGGCCCGGACCGACCTTACGCGTACGCTTACGCGAGACTGGTTCCACAACTGACATACGGCTGGTTCCGTATATGTGGCTGGCGGGTGTCTGTCTCTCTCTCTTTAGTTGGCTTTGCATTTTCAATGGAGGGCCCGAAAGGGATGAATAAATATGCAATTATTTGATCGTTGTTGTGGTCATAAGTTCGTAGGTATGAAGCGGTTCTATTTACGAAAGCCCCAAGCCACGTAAAATATGCAAAAGATAAAGTAGAGGCGTCTAACTTTATTTTGCAGGGGCTGTGTGATATGGTCAAGATAAGTTTATTAAATTGTTTATGAACTGTTGGCGCGAAGGAGACCACCGGCGCAAGGACCATATCACGTCGCATTACATTTGATGTTTTGAGTGCATCTTATATTGTGTGTATATATATATATATATATAGTATATATTAGTTACACGGCGGTAGTTATATAAGATGATCCCCCCAAAATACCATTTGTGTTCTCCCTTCAACGTGCACCACCAAGAAAGTTCTACGTTATGAGGCAGGCCGTGATGATCGGGTGTCAGACATATCGTCGTTCGCATACAGTGGGTGTAAGCCACGTTGCACAAGCACTTTCGTTGAAGGTTATTATGGCGAGCCTAGCATGTACAGACATGGCCTCGGAACAAGGTGACCGAAAGGTCGAGCATGAGTCAGAGAGTTGTTGTGATTGACATTCCGATGTCTACCTTTGAAGTTGTGTTGCCGGCTCTGATGATGAGGGGTTGCACAATGGATTAGGGTCGTGTAATCACTAAAACGAAGAGGGGGATACTCGTTTTGAGTGGGAGTTCTTAGAGTTATTTTCGAAAATACTTGAACTCAAAATATTATGAACAAAGTCTTATGTTTTGCAAATTCCATTGTAGATGTCTCACCCCATCTTTAACCTAGTCCTGTTCCTTGAGAAAGAGAAGCTTAAGACCAATGGGTCCAACTTCGTACCCTGGTTCCGCGATCTGAAGTCCATTCTGAAAACCCACGAGGTGGCTTACATCCTTGAAGCCCCCTTAGGTGATCAGCCAGCAAACACCGCCTCAGAATTCGTTAGGAGTGTCCACGAGTTGAAGGCGGAGATTTCCTCTTTTGTCCGGAGTGGCATGCTCTTTGCCATGGAGGCTGACCTGCAGAACCATTTTGAGAACAAGAGTGCTTATGAGATAATCACTGAACTCATGGTTATTTTTGCACGGCAAGTCAAGGATGAGAGGTTTGAAGCTACCAAGTTTTTCTTCTCAGCCCAGATGGAAGAGCACGGCAATATAAGTGAGCACTTGGCCAATATGTATGGCAGCGTTCAGCTCCTGAAAGATCTGGGATATGTGATTCCAGAAGAGCTGGTTATAGATAGGGTGCTGTTGTCGCTGCCCCCTAGCTATAAGGACGCCATCATGAACTACGACATGATTGGGACATCAAAATCCCTGTCGGAAATTCTTACGATGCTCAACATGGCCGAATTGGAAATCAAGATGGACAAGATGGTGGTGACCATCAGATCCCTGGAAACGCAACTGCCCAAGTATCTGGAGGATAAAAAGGCCGGCAAGATTGTCGAGAAAGAGAAATGTATATTTGATATACATGTTATTGATGTGTACCTTACCTGCGCCCGTAGCAACACCTGCGTATTTGATACTGGCTCTGTTGCTCATATATGTAACTCTCAGGAGGAGTTGCGGAATAAGAGGCGCCTGGCAAAGGACGAGGTGACGATGCGCGTCGGCAACGGATCAAGAGTTGACGTGGTGGCTGTCGGCACACTCCCTCTGCATCTACCATCGGGATTAGTTTTGGTTCTGAATAAGTGTTATTTTGTACCAACCTTGAGTGTAAACATTATCAGTGGGTCTTGCTTGTTGCAAGACGGATATTCATTCAAATCAGTATCAAGTGGTTGTGCTATTTATATGAATGATATCTTTTATGTTAATGCTCCCGAGAGTAATGGTTTATTCTTGTTGAATCTCGATCGTAGTACTCACATCCATAGCATAGATGCCAAGAGGATTAAACTTAGTAGCGATACCGCCATGTATATATGGCATTGCCGTCTTGGTCATATTGGTATAAAGCGCATGAAGAAACTCCATGCCGATGGACTTCTGGACTCGTTGGATTTTGGATCCCTCGACACATGCGAACCATGCCTCATGGGCAAAATGACCAAGACACCGTTCAATGGTTTCATGGAACGGGCGTCAGACTTGTTGGGAGTCATACATACAGATGTGTGTGGACCAATGAGTGTGTCGACACGCAATGGTTATCGTTACTTTGTCACCTTCACCGATGACTTGAGTAGATATGGGTATATCTATTTGATGAAACACAAGTCTGAAACATTTGAAAAGTTCAAAGAATTTCAAAGTGAAGTTGAAAATCAACTCAACAAGAAAATCAAGCACCTTCGATCCGATCGTGGTGGCGAATATTTGAGTTTTGAGTTTGGCACACATCTGAAGGCCTGTGGCATCGTGCCGCAGCTTACGCCAGCTGGAACGCCGCAGCGCAACGGTGTGTCCGAGCGACGTAATCGTACCCTATTAGATAGCGTCCGATCTATGATGTCTCTTACCGACTTGCCCGTGTCTTTCTGGGGGTATGCGTTAGAAACAGCCGCATTCATTTTAAATAGGGCTCCGTCCAAATCCGTAGCAACGACACCGTATGAGGTATGGCATGGCCAGAAACCTAAGCTGTCGTTCCTGAAGGTCTGGGGTTGTGAGGCGTATGTTAAGAAACTACAGCCCGACAAACTCGAACCGAAGTCGGAGAAAGTCATCTTTGTAGGGTATCCGCGGGAGACCATAGGATACACCTTGTACAACCAAGCTGAGGGCAAAACGTTTGTCGCGAAGAACGGTACCTTTCTGGAGAAAGAGTTTCTCGCCAAAGGAATAAGTGGGAGGAAAATAGACCTCGACGAGATCATTGACCCTGAACTCGAAATTCCGAGTGGCGCAACGGAAGCTGTTCCGGAAACGTCCTCCACAGATGGAGTGGGAGAAGATGTCGAGGGTGCTATTCTACCTCGTAGGTCAGGGAGATCTCGGATCGCCCCTGAATGGTATGGCAACATGGTTTGCACCGTCATGTTGATTGAACAAGACGAAGCTACAAACTACAAAGAGGCTATGGCTAGTCCAGAGTCCGAGAAATGGCTTGAAGCCATGAAATCCGAAATAGGATCCATGTATGATAACAAAGTGTGGACTTTGATGGAGATTCCCGAAGGGCGCAAGGCCGTCGAGAATAAATGGATCTTTAAGAAGAAGACTGATGCTGATGGTAATGTGACCGTCTATAAAGCTCGGCTTGTCGCAAAGGGTTTCCGACAAGTTCATGGGATTGACTACGATGAAACGTTTTCACCGGTAGCGATGCTAAAGTCTATTCGGATTTTGCTAGCAGTTGCCGCATATTATGACTATGAGATATGGCAAATGGATGTCAAAACAGCGTTCCTAAATGGTAACATTGAGGAAGAGTTGTATATGGTACAACCTGAAGGTTTTGTCGATCCAGAAAATGCGGGCAAGGTATGCAAGTTTCAGCGTTCCATTTATGGACTGAAGCAAGCATCTCGGAGCTGGAATCTTCGCTTTGATGAGGTGATCAAAGATTTTGGATTTGTCCAAAATAGCGAAGAGACCTGCATTTACAAGAAAATGAGTGGGAGCTCAGTTGTGTTCCTAGTACTATATGTTGATGATATACTACTAATAGGGGACAATGTGGAACTTCTGAATAGGGTCAAGAAATATTTAAACAGTAAATTTTCGATGAAGGACTTAGGAGAAGCTGCATACGTTTTAGGCATTAAGATCTATCGTGATAGATCAAGACGTTTATTAGCGTTAAGTCAGAGTACTTATATTGACAAGATACTGAAACGGTTCGGTATGGAGACGGCAAAGAAGGGTTTTCTGCCGGTTGTCAAAAATAAGGTATTGAGCAAGGCACAGTGTCCGGTGACGGAACATGATAGAGTCGAGATGACTAAACATCCCTATGCTTCAGCCATTGGATCGGTCATGTATGCCATGTTAAGTACTCGACCTGATGTAGCATTGGCTCTTAGTTTGACGAGCCGGTTCCAAAGTAATCCTGGAAAGGATCATTGGATTGCTGTTAAAAGCATTCTTAAGAATCTCAAGCATACAAATGAAATGTTCCTTGTGTATGGGGACTGTGAGGAAGAACTTGGCGTAACAGGTTACGTTGATGCAAGTTTCTGCTCAGACCCGGATGACTCTAAGTCACAGACAGGATATGTGTTCAAGGTGAACGGAGGCGCTGTATGCTGGAGGAGTGGGAAGCAACCCATCGTGGCCCAATCTACAATGGAATCGGAGTACATTGCCGCTTCTGAAGCCGCGAATGAAGCTGTGTGGCTGAGAAAGTTCATCATCGAACTTGGAGTGTTCCCTAGCGCGCAAGACCCCGTGACCCTCTACTGCGACAATACGGGCGCCATTGCTAACGCGAAGGAACCGAGGTCTCACTCAACTGCCAAACACATACTCCGACGCTTCCATGTGATACGACAGTACGTACAAGGAGGTGAAGTGAAGATTTGCAAAATACATACGGATCTGAATGTGGCAGATCCGTTGACAAAGCCTCTCCTGCTTGACAAGCACGTGAAACACCAAGATGCTATGGGTGTCCGGCTTTTACCAAGTTGTAAACTAGATTAAGTTGTACTCTAGTGCAAGTGGGAGACTGAAGGAGATATGCCCTAGTGTCACTTAATAAAGAGTTTTATTTATCATATTTCATTTGTTCATAATGCGTTTTTGTGTCATGCTATAACTGTATTAAGCGGAAACATTAATACATGTGTGATACGTAAAACAACCAGGTCCCCAGTAGGCTCTATTTGACTGGTTCATTGTGCAATCGATGATCGAGGTTTCCCGATCATGTGACATGGCGTCTATTTGACAATGAAGTCATGTCGTTGGTAGAACGGTGTGATGGACATACCCAATATTTGTAGGACGTAGTCACACTACTGCAGAAAGGATTATAGCCGCTAAGTGATTAGTGACGGGTAAAAACATGCACGTCACTAATAAGTTTACCAGCAACGGGCAAAAATAAACCCGTCACTGAAACGAAATACTAGTGACAGGCTTAAAAAAGTGACTGTCACTACTTTCTTTTATGAAGACCCACATAAATTGAAATTTTTCTAATGACGGGCATTATAAATAGCTGTCACTGATTACTGCAGATATAGAAAAAAATTACTGCATAGATCCAACATTAACCTTATATGTATTAATCTTTCCGACATAGTCACGTTGATCACGTCTCTCGCACTCGCACACGTATTCTGATCTTGACGAACAATTCGAGCCAACAACCACCAACGGTTAACGCCACAAGCCCACGACTCATGCACGCGGCCGCTAGCCACGTCCGTGTAGCGGGAGAATTGGGCGCGCAAGTTAATAGTTTTTTCGGTCAACTGCGGGAAGACTTCATATTTCCCCCGCTTAGTCTAACGCATCCCCTCCCAAAACGGTGCCAAATCAGATCGGGCTCCCTTGCCCCATCCCGCCGCCGCCACCACCGCCGCCGCGCCATAGCACGGCAGCCGCCTCGCCATCTCCGTCCGCTTCCTCGCCCACGTCCTCACACCCTCCTCCTCCCCATCACGGTATGCTCATCCTATACGTCGTCCCCAGTCTTAGCCCTAACCCTACCGCCTCCGCCCTGCTCTGCCGTCGAGTCTACACCTTCGGCTGGCCACCGGAGGCGCCTACTCCATCCCATCTACCACCGCTTCAACGAGAGCTAGGGACGGGACAGCGACCCAGTACCATGACCAGGGCACTGCATCCCCCACGACAGGGTGCCACCCCCATTCCCTGGACAATACCGCTGCCGCCCAGGCTTCAGGATGCCATCCCCACAGGGAGCAGGCACGCCGTCCCCTTGGTTTACTGCACTGAAGCACATACTGTGAGTCATCCACTCGCTCAGCCCCGCCTCAATCCGCTCTCCCCTGCGCCCCCCTTTTTTCACTATATTTTTCCTTTTAAGATGTTTCCCTGTCTGTACAGTTTGGTTTGGAGAACTGAAATTCGAGGCTACTCATTGGAGGATTGGGAACGATCTGAAGGTCAGGTGAATCAGGTTAACTGAGAAGCTGTGCTCCATCCCCTAAAATGGTTTCATTGTATAGTATTTAAATTACTATCTGCTTCAATTAATCCTCATGAAAGATCGTGAGGATTGTAGATTTTAACTCCGGATTTTTTTCAGTTATGTCTCCTAGAGTGTATACTTGTTATTGTACACCAAATTTATTACATTTGTGTAGTTACCAAATTAATATTTTTTAGTCATCTGGTCATGATCAACTGGATATTCTTTTGATGATAAAGTCTAATTTAGCTAGACATGAAAATTGTTGATGTTTACTGATTACTCTGTGATTGATGTTACCACTTACTGCAGATGGAGCATTGAGTTCATATTCTGCTTGCATAATGATGCGAAAGCTACTAAAATATGGTGACTTTTTATTGAATAGCTATGTCCATCCTCACCGGTAAAAGTTTTTTTCTTGAAATAGTTGCATGCATATTATTCATGCAATATCTTACTTGTCTGATCACTTGTTATATCTTTTGTAGGGGTTGTAGCGTTGCTATGAGAAAGATTTTGAGTTATATGTTCATTTTACCGTAGTGTGATTGCTTGATATGGTACCATGCCTCTGTAAGGAAGAAATAATTATTACCAATATCATTGCTTCTTTTGCAAAGCACAATGTGGGTGATATTGATATTGCTACAGCTGGCTACTTGTAGATTTTATGCCATGTAAAAGATCAAACGAATCAGCGTGTGTCCTATCTAAATTTCCTTAAATCTTTTTTCTTTGGATTCTTCTATATATGTTTTGGCTACAAAATTAGGTCTTACATTCCTATATCGTCTTTATGTAGCAAATGTGTTGTCTTGCTGAGTCGGTCCATTCTGATGGGAGATTGGTTGCTGCAGGCATGGATTCCACAAGATAGGACAAGATCAAGGACTCTAGCAGGCATCCAACCAGCTAGAAGGACTAACTGTGAAGATGAGGGAGTGCATGAAATCTTGCTGCCAGTACTAATAAACTATTGCTTGTAGTACTAATGAATTTGCCCTCCCTATATTCTACAATGGTTAGTACCTAATATTAGTTATAATGTAGTGAGAAATAAATTGTATCTTATTTGTTTGATAGTGAATATATCATTGTTTATCATGTGGTCAGTGTTGTTAACATTGAAATCATATATATAAGTTATCTTGCAATGTTTTCTATGCCTGTCTATTGCTTCTTTATCCTGTTCAATGTCAAAGATAGGCACATTAGCATTATTAACCAATGTGTATTCACTCATGTGTATTTATTTTGGTACTTTTAAAAACACCAACAAATTTAGATTTCATGAGAACCTATCACTAAAAGTAGCCTTTTGCAGCTATATATGATATACATATAAGTTCGTTTGTCTGTTGAATTAACAAGAGTGCTCAGTGAAGAATGTTTTAGAAGATAAGTGTCAAAAATATAGATTTCAGATTTAGATTCATTATAGAGGCTCTAGGTTTGAAGGATTTGATTTCTAATTCAGTATACAAGTCTTGCTTGTGGCTGTGCTAATCATGTACAGTATGATATTTACATGTGCATCTCCTATATGTGTTGGGCACTGCAGTGAGAGGAACAGATGTATGGAGCCAGCAACTCCCAACGACCTCCCACCACCAATGGCACCTACATGCTCGCATGGCAGGTATGCACATATGCGCACACACTTGCGCCTTTCCTCTCAGTCCTAGGGTCTCTGGTTTGCTGTAGTCATGGCACTTGTTATAGTCTGTGTGTGGTCACTAATGTGTATTGTGTATAGATTATATAACTAAAATATGAGTTGTTTCACCCGCCATATGTAGCACTTAGATATGTTATAGTTAAATTGTAGCCTTCTCCATGTTGTTTCCCTGTCTATGAGGAAGTTCATTTTTAAATTTGTTTTTTCACATCTGTGTACAATGATAAATTATTGGTTTTATTCTACATTTGTGTACTGTGACCAATTCTTTGTCCATTGTTGCTCACGATCAGATTGTGGAGAGTGTACCAGTGAGAGGAACAGAGGCCTCCAACCATCAGCAACTCCCAACGGCCTCCCACCACCATCGGCACCTACATGCCCTCTTCGGTGGCATGGCAGGTACGCACACACGCATGCCAATGTAATACGGCAATTTTTCTATACTACACACCTACATCCCTACATCGATGGCTTATTATTGATTTTTAAGGGCAATGGACTTTCAATCTATGCAAGTTAAATTGGTGTATATCTCAAACTGGTTGTTTTCTCCTATAAGAGATAGATTAATGATCATGAGGACTATCATGCGGACAGGGTTCAACATTTCGTTTTTAGTTTTTCTTTCGCCCATCACAGAGATTCGCAAATTTCGCGAAATTAACGAAATTTCGAAGAAAAAATTCAAATATTTCGACTGGATTTAAATTCTAACGCTTAAAACTATTTAGCAAAATATATGTAAAGGTGAAGATTCGAACTCACAACCATGACTAGCAATGTCTTGACCCTCAACCAACAGCCTAGAGAACTGTTTGTGAACGATATTTGATTCCTCCTCTTCTATAACAATTGCGTATGTCATATTTTCACATAAAAACGAATTTTTTGATTAATTCGACCTTTTCTCGCCCCTTACCGAGAATCGATGATTTCGCGAATTTCGATCGAAATTTCGACGAAATTTTGAACACTGCATGCGGACACTTGGACGGGACTATGATGCCGACGCCTGGACAAATCGATGTGTCTGACACCATTGTGTGAATTTTTGGATTGTGCTATGTGTTTAGGATTGTCTTATGTCAGATGTTAGTGCCACGTTGTAATTTGGATCATGTAATCTGCAAGTTCTTTTGACATTGTATTATCTGTACAAATATTATGTTATATTGGGTTTTGTGAACGTCTCATTGATTGTGTTGTATGAAATATTAGTGGAAAATGCATATAACTTTTTATAACATCTGATTGTGCTATTTGGAATATTTGTGGAAACAATTTTTTTTAATATGAAAATTCAAACCAGTGACGGGCAGTATAATGGGCCTGTCGCAAAACCCCACATGGCTGTGTCCATTTATCAATACTAGTGACGTGCATCTTTTGTGACCGTCACGGTATACACTTATCAGTGACGGGCAAATTGCCTGTCACTAGTAATTGGATACCAGTGACAGCATACTAGTGACGGGCACCTTGCCCGTCACTAATGAACAAAAAATGCCTGTCACTAGTAAGGGTTTTTGCAGTAGTGTCATTACGCCTCCGACCGTGAGACCTACTCTTATTGCTATTCCTGGAAGACACTTTGATTGCATCAAACGTCATATCTTACATAGTGTGACAATAAAGGTGTCCCTCTCGGGTGTCGGAAAGCAGTATGTTGAGACGGGGGTTCAAGAGCGGAATTTGCCAGTCCCATAGCAGGATAGATACTCTAGGGCCCACTCGGTGAGATTATGTCAAAAGAGCTTGCAAGCGTGTGACTAGGTCACCAGGACATAAGATCATGGACGAGTAGAAGTTAGCGGTGTCGGTAACGAGATCAAGCTAGGTATGGAGATATCTATGAACGAGTCTCGGACACGCTAAGTATCGCATGGCAAAAGGTTTAAGACTCGGACGTCCAGGTTCGATGGGAAAAGTATTCGTTATCTCGCAGGGATTAATTCTGGGTATCCAAGGTCCACGAATTAGTCATTGATCGGAGAGGAGTCTCGATCATGTCTGGTGAGATAATCGAACCGCTAGGGTAACACGCTTAAGGGGAGTCGACATTTTACCGGAAGAGAAAAATAGGAAAAGAGAGCACCGGGAACGTCCCGGGAAAGTTCCGATGGAGATCGGGCAGCGACGAAATAGTTTTCGGAGCCGGAATAAATTATGTAATATGTATTTAATATTAATTAGTGTAATTAATAGTTAAATATATTTTATTTTGATTTTTTCTGAATTTTTTAAAGGCAAAAATCCCTTAATGGGCCTCTTTGGGCAAAGAGGCCCATGAGGGGGGGAAAGTCCCCCCCATGAGGGAGGGGCTGGTTCGGCCGGCCCTAGGTGGGCCACATGGGGCCCACCTAGGCCAGCGCACCAAGGCTGGCCGGCTGGGGTGTGGGAATAGTCCCACACCGCCAGCCTGGCAAGGTGGGCAGCCCCCTGGACCCCTTTATATAGAGGGGTACCCCTGGCCTTTTGAATACACACCAAATATTCTCTCTCTCTCTCTCTCCTTGGATCACGTGACTCCCAAGTTTGGAGTTGCGCCAAGGATAAGTTTTCTCCACCATACGCACGCCGCCGCGCTGCTGGTCTTCCGGTCCCAGTCTTCCGCTGCTTTGTCTTTGGATCGGAGCCCGGAGTTCGTCGGCTTCACCGTACGTGTGTGACGCCCTGCGAGGCACCACGCTAGTGGTGCTAGAGGTCTGCTTCCTCTACACGGCATCGAAGTCTTCGTCGGCTTCATCGACAATGCTTGTGCGGGAGCGTAATCCCCGCTTTTCGGTCTACAAGGGTATGTGCACCGAACCCCCTGCGTATCACTATATCTGCATAGTATAGATTCTGGCTAGTTTAAGGTTATCGATGTTAGGAAATTTTTTGTTTTCTGCATGCGATCCCCTTCAAGACATCCCATTTTCTACAACTTTGGATCCTTAAAAAGCAATGTGTCATGTTAAAGCCTTTATCATTGTTGTTGCTTTGGAAAGAAACTTAGCCTATCGTTCAACTAACCAAAAAAGGACACACATCAATACATGAGAATGTGAGTATGCCAAATTGAAGAAAGTTTAGGGGCATACCGAACAAGCATTGGTGGCGAGCCTGTGTGCCAATGTCGTCGAACGTGAGGCGCATGCGGCAGGACTGACGAGTCAGAATAGGAGTGGTTGAAGTCGATGGCATTGTCGACTTGACTTCCGTCGATGCCAACCGGGGAAAAGACAACCTTGGGTCGAAAGAACCCTGCTTCTTGCCATTCCGGAGAAGAACCTTGAAAGAGGCACCAACACAATGCACTCTTGCTCTTTGAATTGGTTGTCGCGTTGGTACTCGTTTGGCTTCCACTAGTTGCTGGCTCGTTAATGGTGTTACTATGCTAGTGATACGTCCATTTTGCATCACTATTTTATATCATAATTTACTGTTATTCATTCACATATTTTCATATTTAGAGATGATACTTATGTTATTTCATCTATTTTGCATGTTTGATGATTATTGGAGAATTGATCACCGGAGTCAGAATTCTGCTGGAAAAAAGGACCATCAGGACATCATATTTAAGAAAGTTCAGAAATCCAAAGTAAAAAGCTGGAAACTCCTATTTTACCAGATGACGGAGGGAGCCAAGAGGGGAAGCCGAGGGAGGCCACAGGGGGCCCACACCATGTGGTGGCGCGGGCCCCCTTGCTGTCGCGCCGCCACGTGGTGAGGCCACTCTGGCCCACCTCTGGCATCGCCCTTTCGCGTACTTGAAGCCCCCGAAACCCTAAGACCTATACGATCGTCGAGGAAATATTCCGCCGCCTCCACGAGGCGGAAAACATCAGAGAGAGAAAAGCTCTCCAGCAGGGAGAAATCTGCCGAGGAAATTCCCTCCCGGAGGGGGGAAATCGTCGCCATCGTCACCGTCATCGAGTTGCACTTCATTGGGATCATCATCACCATCATCTCCACCGCCGACACCGTCATCTCCATCCTTCCACTCCGTTCCCGCTGTAACATCTAGGGCTGAATCTTGTCTATTTGATAGGGGAAACTCTCCCGGTGTTGATTACTATTGTTATTGATGCTATTGAGTGAAATCGTTGAATTAAGGTTTATGTTCAGATTGTTATCCATCATTATATCACCTCTGATCATGTTCCAAATGATGTGTTGTGAGTAGTTCGTTTAGTTCTTGAGGACATGGGAGAAGTCTAGATGTTAGTAGTGAACTATGTTGAGTAATATTTAATAGTTTGATATTTAAGTTGTGGTGTTATTCTTCCAGTGGTGTCATGTGAACGTCGACTACATGACACTTCACCTTTATGGGCCTAGGGGAATGCATTATGTATTCGAATATTAATTGTGCGGTTGTCGGAGTGACAGAAACCTGAACCCCCGTTGGTATCTCGATGCATGAGGGATGGTAGGATCTCAGAGTTTAAGGTTGTGGTTAGATTTATCTTAATTACTTTCTAGTATTTGCGGATGCTTGCTAGGGGTATAATCACAAGTATGTATTAGTCCTAGGAAGGGCGGTGCATTAGCATAGGTTCACCCACACAACACTTATCAAAACACTAAAAATTAATCATCTATATGAAGCGAAAGCACTAGACAGAATTCCCGTGTGTCCTCAGGAACGTTTGGTCAATATAAGTAAACTGACCGGCTTGTCCTTTGCTCTAGAAAGGATTGGGCCACTCGCTGCAATTATTATTACTGCACTTTATTTACTCGTACTTTATTTATCTGCTATATCAAAAACTCCTAAAAACTTGTCTGCTAGTATTTACAGTGAATTCCTAATCAAAACTGCTTGTCAGCACCTTCTGCTACTCGTTGGGTTTGACACTCTTATTTATCGAAAGTACTACGATACACCCCCTATACTTGTGGGTCATCAAGACTATTTTCTGGCGCCGTTGCCGGGGAGTGAAGCGCTATTGGTAAGTGGAATTGGTAAGGAAAACTTTTGCTGCAGGTGCTGTTTTTATTTTTGTCTCCTAATTTACTTAATTATGGAGAGATCATCGCTTGACTTCCTATTTGGAAAACTACTGCCACTGCTAAGGTAGTAGAGGAGGCGCCACCTGAAGAAGTATTGCCATTTAAAATACCTATGAAAATTATTGATCGTGTTATGGATAACCGCTATGATGGGGATAGAACTGTCCATCCTGGTGATCATTTGCTATTTTTACATGAATTATGCGAGTTGTTCAAGTGTGCAGGTATTTGAATTGATAAAGTTAAGAAGAAATTATTCTCTGTATCACTTGGTGGAAGAGCTGCGCATTGGTATAAATTGTTGAAGAATGGGCGTTCTCTTGGATGGGAGGAAATTGTACCTCTCTTTTATTCTAAATTTTATCCTCCAAGTGATATTCACCAAGATCGGAATTCTATATATAATTTGTGGCCTCATGATGGAGAAAGTATTGCCCAAGCGTGGGGGAGGTTGAAGTCATTAATGCTCAAATGTCCCATTCATGAGTTTTCTGGTAATATCATTGTTGATAACTTCTATGCAAAACTCTCCTTTGAAGATAAAACATTATTGGATACTGCTTGTTCTGGATCATTCACACGTAATAAAGAAGAGTTTAAATGGGATCTTCTTGACCGGATTGAGGAGAACACTGAAGGATGGGAGAACGACAAAGGTAAGGACTCAGGTATAAAATATGACTTCGAATGCATTGAAACTTTCATGAATACTGATGCTTTTCGAAATATTAGTAATGTTTAGGGACAATTGCTTATGTGCCCTGGTTGTCTCTAGTTTATCCGTTTGTGCCATACCCGCGTAGTTTCTCTCGTCCGTGCCCTGGCTGGCTCACAAATCGGCCAAACGCTCCGTTGCCCTCTGGTCAACCGTCACTTGGCCTGACTGGTGGGGTCGGCCTGGCGCGGCTCGGTTTGGATTTCCTGGGGTCGGCTAGTGGGGTCGGCCCTTTGACCTTAGATGTGGGCCCAGCGAAGTGCATGCACCCCGTCCCACTTGCATGCATGCGCCCGTACGTGCGCGTCCATGCCGTTCCAGCTGTGCTCGCCGCGCCTTCAATGGCGAGCCACCTAGCCGGCAAAAATCTGCCTCGCCGTCTACACTGCCGGCCCGGACGCGCATCTGCTCCGCCGTCCTCGCGTCTCTCTTGCCTACTCTATCTTGCTGCAAGATGAGCATTCTGGAGCCGAATCAATGCCCGGTCGCCATTACTGCCGTCTAGACCGCGACGCCGTCCAGACCGCTCCTAACATTGAAAGGAGCCATATCCTTGCCCATTGCGCTCACAAATACCCTCTTCCTCTCCTAGACACCTTTGCCCAGTCCCGTATCTCTCCATGCCTCGTGGTGATGGCAGCTCCACTCCCAGCTCGAACTGCCGCCGCCACGTCCCCTATCCTTGGTTTCTTGAGGCGAGCGAGGGAAGCGGCATGGGGAGTGGGCGTGGGCGTGGGCGCGCGCGTACTCCTCCAAGTTCGAGCAGGAGGCGAGCGAGGGAAGGGGCATGGGACGGGGAGTCTCCAAGGGGCAGGGGCAGGGCCATTGCTCCCGATCCCATTCTCTTCATCGATCTGTCCGACGAGGACGACCAGGGTATGGACTGGACCCTGGCCTGGAAGGAGGAGGTCACGGAGGTCCTGGACCCGGGTTTGGCTTGGGCCATGGCCGACCAGAAAGCCATGGACCTGGCCAAGCATTCCGTCGCCGAGCAGCAACGACTCAAGATCTACTCGGAGAGCAAGGGGAAGAAGGAGGACATGTGGTCGCCGTCGAACAGCAACGCCCCAGAAAAGGTCGATGCCGAGGGCAAGGGCAGCGGCAAGGGCAAGGCCGAGTCGGTCTAGGTTTCCGATGACGAGGACGAGTGATTTGTCTCAAGCGTATCTATAATTTCTTATGTTCCATGCTTATATTATACCATTTGCTACATGTTTTATATACACTTTGTGTGGTTTTATGCATTTTCTGGGACTAACCTATTAACAAGATGCCACAGTGCCAGTTCCCTGTTTTCTGCTGTTTTTGGTTTCAGAAAACCACTTAAGGAAATATTCTCGGAATTGGACGAATTTAATACCAAAGTCCCTATTTTTCACGGGAGGTTCCAGAACACCGAAGACCTGACAGAGAGGGGCCACGAGGCCCCCAGATGAGGTGCCTGCGCGCCCCCACTTCTGGCCGCGCCAGCACCTCATGAGGGCGCCTCGGCCCTCCAGCGCCTTCGCCCTTTCGCCCATATATTGCCCCCGACGCAAAAACCCTAAAACAATAAGCCTTTTCCCGAGAAGAGTTCCGCTACGCCGCCGCCATCGAAGACAAGATTCGGGGGACAGAAGTCTCTGTTCCGGCACCCTGCCGGGACGGGGAATTGCCCCCGGAGTCATCTCCATCAACTCCACCGCCATCTCCATCGCCGTTGTTGACTCCTACGATGAGGAGTGAGTAGTTCCCCCCTTGGGCTGCGGGCTCTACCGGTAGCTAAGTGGTTTATGTCTCTCTCCCATGTGATCTTTATGTGATCATGAGCTTTGTAATCTAGTTGAATATGTGATGTTACTCTTTATCTATTATGCACTCTAGAGATTACTTTAATATGAACTCCGGGGTTATTCACGGTTGTGAAGGTGACAGTGTGCGCACCGTGTGTGATTCCTTTATGACGCTGTGGTGTTAGTTTACTCTGACTTTGGGGGTGCTCTTGTAGCCCTACGCAGTGAATGGTGTTTATCATCCAACAAGAGAGTGTTTGAGAGTAGTATTTATTATTCAGCGTTGATGTCATTGTTGAGAATGTCCACTAGTGAAAGTATGATCCCTATGCCTTGTTTCTAAGCATTGAAACACCGTTTACAACAAGTTCTGCTACATGTTTGCTTGCTGCCATTTTTATTTCAGATTGCAAATACTACTTATAATCATCCATATTACTTGTATTTCACTATCTCTTCGCCGAACTAGTGCACCTATACATCTGACAAGTGTATTGGGTGTGTTGGGGACACAAGAGACTTCTTGTATCTTAATTGCAGGGTTGCTTGAGAGGGATATCTTTGACCTCTACCTCCCTGAGTTCGATAAACCTTGGGTGATTCACTTAATGGAAACTTGCTGCTGTTCTACAAACCTCTGCTCTTGGAGGCCCAACACTGTCTACGAGAATAGAAGCGTGCGTAGACATCAACGAGTGGTAGTCCATTTTAGTTATTAGTTGCTTTATTAAGTGCAAGTGCCAATTTAGTTATTAGTTGTTGGTCTATTTTATAATTTGGCAAGGGCAAGTCCATTTTGTACTACCATGAAATTTGGCAAGGTCTTGTGCTTGACGTTTCCAATTGTGTGTGTAAATCCCCATTTGGTGTGCCAAAATCCACTTCTGTTTGCAAATTTTGCTTAGAAATGGGGCCGTTTACCCTACCTTTGGAGCTCATTTGAAACACATTTTTCAGCGAGTCCACCATTTTTGATTAGAAATGGGGCCGTTTACCCTACCTTTGGAGCTCATTTGAAACACATTTTTCGGCGAGTCCACCATTTTTCCTTAGAAATGGGGCCGTCTACCCTACCTTTGGAGCTCATTTGAAAGTTGAAACACATTTTTCAGCGAGTCCACCATTTTTGCTTAGAAATGGGCCCGTTTACCCTACCTTTGGAGCTCATTTGAAACACATTTTTCAGCGAGTCCACCATTTTTGCTTAGAAATGGGGCCATTTACCCTACCTTTGGAGCTCATTTGAAACACATTTTTCAGCGAGTCCACCATTTTTGCCAAAATCCCCATTTTGTTACTGCCAAAATCCCCATTTGGGTACGTCGTGATCCACTCGTCAGCGGGTACAGCCCTTGTCATACGCGTGCGGATCGCCCCGAGTCTGCCTGCAGATTCCTTCTAGAGGAACGATCGGATGGCTGCAGTTCAGCGCTAGGATTAGTTCGACGGTCATTGTTCAAATGGGGTTTGGAGGCACTCAACGGGGTTTTGAAAAGTTTGATAAAGTGTCCAAGTTTCATTTTGAAGTGACTAAGAAGGATCGAGGCTTCGTTTTTCAAATTTCATGTTTTAAACTTGTGCTTCAAATTTTGACCGAAATTTGAAATGAGCTTCAAATATTAAAAAAAAATCAAAAAAAGGAAAATTCTGCGCACATAGTCGTCTTATGTCATATACTAACGACTCAAGTTGAAAAACATGTTCTACATACATTTAAAATGGGAAGGGCATGGATCTCATGTCATATCATGTGATATCGCAAAACTCAAAGGATGAGGTCTAAAGTTGAAGAGAAGTGGTTTTGGAATTGCAACATGAAATTTTCAAAAACCTCACAAAAGTTTCATTTTGGAGTAACTAAGAAGGATCCATGCTTAGTTTTTCATTTTGATGTCAAAAACTTGTTTAAATGTTGGTCAAACTTAGGTTTGACGGAATTTGAAATAAGCATAATAAATTCAAAAATTATCGAAAAATTGAAAAACCGACGCACATAGTCTTCATATGTCATATACTAACGACTCAAGTGAAAAACATGGTCTACATACATTCAAAATGAGAAGGGCATGGATCTCATGTGATATCGCAAAACTCAAACGATTAGGTCTAAGGTTGAAGAGAAGTGGTTTTGGAATCACAACATGATAATTTCAAAATACTCACGAAAGTATCATCTAGGAGTGACTAGGCTTAGTGTGCGCCCAAAATTTACACAAATGTGCGCCAGTGCGCGCCCAGAGCACGCCGTGGCGCGTTCGGAGCACGCCATGACGCGTCCAGAGTGCACGCTTAAGGTGTTCGACAGAATTACAAGAACACAAATTACAAACGATTCAAGGTTATAAACGAGGTCTATACACGTTCAGATCGCGTAACTACACAGAGCGCGCATTGTGGGTGCCAGTTCACGTCCATTTCGTGTCCAGATCGCGCTTGGTGTGTTCACACGGATGCACCGATGCATATTTGCGCGTAAAAAGAAAATTAAATCGCGTCAGTTCTCGCAAAAAATGCTTCTGATACGTGTAGATGTCTCACAATGTCTCCAGCTGCATTAAATTTGACCATAACGACGACGCACATCAACTGTTTGACACTTGTACTCGACACGTCTAGGGGCACCAGATGACATGGTAAATATTTACAGCCATGTCAGTTCGACTAGACGTGAAGCGCGGTCACACGATGTCATCGTTGCGAATAAAATCTGTAAATTGTGTTGTCATGTTACACTGTGTTGGCAAGAAAACGAGGCGATGCGCCTGTTCGGTGCCCCAAGCGGTTATCGATTTATGCGCCGGCGGCAGTGGATTCATCACTATCCTTCACAAATAAAAACCCCAATCCCATTGCATTGCGGTTCACTCGCTCTTCTCTCCATTGCGCATTTGTGCAGTTTCTCTCTTCTCTCCATTCCGAAAAACCCCAACCACCCCTGCTCTCTAATGGATCACTGGTGGCAGAACGAAGCCATCCCGAGCGACTCCGACGGCGAGGGGAACCCGATCCCGTGGTGAGATGGGGACCACGGGCACGCCGGCGGCTCCGGCACCGACGACGACGACCAGAGCGACAGCTCCGACCCTGACGACTCCGACCCCGACTCCGACGACGACGAACACGACGGGTCCGAGGAGGAGGACTCGGACCCGGAGTTGGTGAAGGACGACAATGAGGAGGAGGAGGACGACGACGACGAGGAGGAGGAGGAGGAGGAGGAGGCGGAGGAGGAGGATGACTCCGACTCCGACGACGAACCGCCGGCCAAGAAGCAGCGCGTGTAGGCCGAGGCTGGCGTACGTAGTAGCAGTAGCAGTGCATTAGTTGCACTGCTGATTAGTAGTAGTATTAGGCCGCCGCCGGCATAGTAGCAGTGCTGCATGCACTACTAATCTTTTGTAATTGTGAATATAATCCTATTCGAGTTATAAATCGATTTTCAATTAGTAGTAGCAGTTTCAATTCGAGTTATAAATCGAATTTCAGTTTTCAAATCGAGTTATGAATCCTATATTATAAATCAATTCGAGTTATAAATCGAGTTTCAATTAGTAGTAGTAGCAGTTTCAATTAGTAATAGCAGTTTCACTAAACAATGACGTACTAATCAACGAATTGTCAGTTACTTCAGTGTTAATTCAGTTAATTCAGTGTTAATTCAGTTAATTCGGTGTTAACCACATGTTAATTGGGGCCGAGATACCCAACCTGGGCGTCAGACTCGTCCCTTCCTGTCCCCACTTGAGACTCGCTTCCTGTCCCCGCTTGAGCGGTCCCACTTGGAGGAGGAGGAGGATGAGGACGAGCATGCACTTTGCTGGGCCCACATCTAAGGTCAAAGGTCCGACCCCACTAGCCGACCCCACGAAATTCCAACCGAGCCGCGCCAGGCCGACCCCACCAGTCAGGCCAAGTGACGGTTACCAGAGGGTAACGAAGCATTTGGTCGATTTGCGAGCCAGCCAGGGCACGGACGAGAGAAACTACGCGAGTATGGCACAAATAGATAAAACTAAGGTAGGTAGGGCACAGAAACGATTGTCCCTAATGTTTTATGGTCTTGACTCTCAAGTTGTTGCAAATTATTATAAAGCCTTTGCTTCATATTTCGGTTTGCCTAAGGATGGTTTCAAGAAATATCATGAACCTTATAAAGATACATCTGTTTCTACTATAACTAAAAGTATTGAAGTTAATACTGTTGATCAAATTATCCCTGAACCTTATATTGAAAAAATTCCTTTTCTTGTTAAAATGAAGGAACATTCTATTATGGCTAGTGTTGTTAACAAAAGTACAAATAAAGCTATAGACCTGATGAACAAATTAATATTGAACCTTCTGTAGCAATAGTAAAAGATCTTGTTACTGGAAATGTGGAAGATGAGTATATTAAATTTAGTGAGGATGCTTCTAATATTGTTTCACATCCTAAAAGTTCTAGGAAAACTAGTGTGCATGTGCTTCCTGTTAGAATTGGTGATCATTGCTATTATGGTTTATGTGATATTGGTGCAAGTTCAAGTGCTATTCCTTATGAGCTTTATAAAGAAATTATGCATGATATTGGTCCTTGTGAACTTGAAGAAATTGATGTGGTTATTCAACTTGCTAATAGAGAAACTATCTCTCCAATTGGTATTGTTAGAGATGTTGAAGTTTTATGTGGTAAGACTAAATATCCTGCTGATTTTCTCGTACTTGGTTCAGTTGCTAGTAAGATTTGTCCTATCATTTTTGGTAGATCTTTTCTGAATACTTGTGGTGCTGTTATAGATTGTAAGAAAGAAAAAATATTTACAAAGTTAGCTGGTGATTCATATGAATTTAATTTTTCGAAATTTGTTAAATCTCCTTATGAAACCGAATTGCCTAATGAGGACTTTAAAGTTGAACAACTTGCTTCTATTGCTCTTTCTCCTAACAATGTTTTGCAGCAATATATGGAAGATCATGAAAGTGAAGTCTTTGGGGGAAGAAAGGAATGAGCTTGATGACATATTCCTTCGTCAACCTATATTGAAACACAATTTACCGGTGGAAGATTTGGGTAAAACACTCCCACCTAAGGAGGATCCTGTCTTTCATTTAAAACATTTGCCTGATAATCTTAAGTATGCTCATATTGATGATAAAAAAACATATCCTGTTATTATTAGTGCTAACCTTTCAGGTAAAGAGCAAGAAAGATTATTGGAAGTAATGAAGAAACACCGTGGAGCTATTGGTTATACTCTTGATGATTTAAAATGGATTTCTCCTACTATATGTCAACATGCTATTAATATGGAACCTGATGCAAAGCCAGTTGTTAAACATAAATGCCGTTTAATACCCAAGATGAAGGAAGTGGTAAGACATGAGGTATTGAAACTTCTTGATGCTGGTATTATTTATCCTATTGCTGATAGTAGATGGGTAAGTCCTGTGCACTGTGTCCCTAAGAAAGGAGGAATTACTGTTGTGCCAAATGAAAATGATGAACTTATTTCTCAAAGAGTAGTAGTTGGTTATAGAATGTGCATTGATTTTAGAAAAGTTAATAAAGTTACTAAGAAAGATCATTACCCCTTGCCTTTTATTGATCAAATGTTAGAGAGGTTGTCTAAGAAAACTCATTTTTGCTTTCTTGATGGTTATTCTGGGTTCTCTCAAATTGCTGTTAAAGCGCAAGATCAAGAGAAAACCACTTTTACTTGTCCTTATGGAACTTATGCTTATAGACGTATGCCTTTTAGTTTATGTAATGCTCCTGCTACTTTTCAAAGATGCATGTCTGCTATTTTTTCATGGTTTTTGTCAGGAAATTGTGGAAGTATTCATGGACGATTTCTCTGTCTATGGAACTTCTTTTGATAATTGTTTGCACAACCTTGATAAAGTTTTGAAGAGATGTGAAGAAACTAACCTTGTTCTTAATTGGGAGAAGTGCCACTTTATGGTTAATGAAGGAATTGTTCTTGGACATAAAATTTCTGAAAGAGGCATTGAAGTTGATAGAGCTAAAGTTGAGGCAATTAAGAAAATGCCTTGCCCCAGAGATGTTAAAGGTCTTTGTAGTATTCTTGGTCATGCTGGTTTCTATAGAAGGTTTATTAAAGATTTCTCTAAAATTTCAAAGCCTCTTACTAATCTTCTCCAAAAAGATATACCATTTGTTTTTTATGATGATTGTAAGGAAGCTTTTGAAACTTTAGAAAAGGTTTTAACAAGTGCTCCTATTGTTCAACCACCTGATTGGAATTTACCATTTGAGATTATGTTTGATGCTAGTGATTTTGCTATTGGTGTTGTTCTTGGATAGCGAATAGATAAGAAGTTGAATGTTATTCATTATGCTAGTAAGACTCTTGATTCTTCTCAAAAGAATTATGCTACAACTGAAAAAGAATTTCTAGCTGTTGCTTTTGCTTGTGATAAATTTAGACCTTATATTGTTGATTCAAAAGTTACTATTCATACTGATCATGCTACTATTAGATAACTTATGGAAAAGAAGGATGCTAAGCCTAGGCTTATTAGATGGGTGTTACTTTTGCAAGAATTCGATTTGCATATTGTAAATGGGAAAGGTGCTGAAAATCCTGTTGCTGATAATTTGTCTAGATTGGAAAACATTGCTTATGATCCTATTCCTGTTAATGATAGTTTTCCAAATGAACAATTGGCTGCAATAAGGGTGAGTTCACGAGATAGTCCTTGGTATGCTGATTATGCTAACTTTATTGTTTCGAAGTATTTGCCTCCAACCTTTTCAGCTCAACAAAGAAGGAAATTCTTTTATGACTTGAGGCATTATTTTTGGGATGACCCACACTTATATAAATAAGAAGTGGATGATATTATGCGAAGATGTGTTCCAGAATATGAACAACGAGAGATATTGAGGAAATGTCATAGTAGTGCTTATGGAGGTCATCACGCTGGAGATAGAACTGAACAAAAGGTTCTACAATCAGGTTTTTATTGGCCTACTCTCTTTAAAGATGCAAGAAAGTTTATTTTATCTTGTGATGAATGTCAAAGAGTAGGTAATATCTCTAGACGTAATGAAATGCCTATGAATTATTCTCTTGTTATTGAACCGTTTGATTGTTGGGGATTTGACTTTATGGGTCCTTTTCCTCCTTCAGAGGGTTATACTCATATACTTGTTGATGTTGATTATGTTACTAAATGGGTAGAAGCTATACCTACAAAAAGTGCTGATGGTGAGACCTCATTAAAAATGCTTCAAGATATTATTTTCCCTAGGTTTGGTGTACCTAGATATCTTATGACTGATGGAGGTTCTCATTTTATTCATGGTGGTTTTAGAAAGGTTCTTGCTAAATATGGTGTTAATCATAGAATTGCTTCAGCTTATCATCCTCGAACAAGTGGGCAAGTAGAATTATCAAATAGAGAGATTAAATCTATCTTGCAAAAGACTGTTAATAGAACTAGGAAAAATTGGGCTAGTAAGTTAAATGATGCTTTATGGGCTTATAGAACTGCTTATAAAAATCCTATGGGTATGTCTCCTTATAAAATGGTTTATGGAAAAGCTTGTCACTTGCCTTTAAAATTAGAACACAAAGCTTATTGGGCAGTGAGAGAACTTAATAGAGATTTTAAACTTGCTGGTGAGAAAAGGTTGCTAGACTTGAGTTCTTTAGACGAATGGAGAAGTGAGGCTTATGAAAATGCTAAACATTTTAAAGAGAAAGTTAAGAGATGGCATGATAAGAGAATTCTTAAGAGAGAGATTCATGTTGGTGAGAAAGTTCTATTGTATAGTTCTCGTCTTAGATTTTTTGCAGGAAAATTACTCTCCAAATGGGAAGGACCTTATGTTATTGTGGAGGTATATCGTTCGGGTGCAATAAAAATTGCTTCACTCAAAGATGACTCTACACAAGTGGTGAATGGGCAAAGACTCAAACATTATATTTCTGGAGATTCTTATAATGAAGATGTTGATATTATTCAAGTGATTACTCCGGAAGTTTTCATTAAAAGAGCAAATTTCTGAGACTGCAGAAGCTGATTTCGAAAAGGTACAGCTATGGTAAGGAAAAGTTCGCGTTTTACTTTTTGGAAGATATTTTAGTAGTTTTTAGAAAATATGGAAAATTACGAGACGAAAACGAGTACGAGACGAAGCCCGAGGCCACGTCACCACGTGG
This sequence comes from Poa annua, assembly GCA_026929855.1. Classification (NCBI taxonomy): domain Eukaryota; kingdom Viridiplantae; phylum Streptophyta; class Magnoliopsida; order Poales; family Poaceae; genus Poa; species Poa annua. Next base: position 56,173,157 of record CM049435.1, on the reverse strand, counting down.
TGGCCCGGGCCCCATGCTGGCCGCGCCACCATATGGTGAGGGAGCCTCGGAGCTCGTCTCCGACTAGGTTTCCTCCCGTAGCCTTCCTTTTGTTGCGAACTTTTTTGCTATATAATCCCCCGGATACCCCGAGGTCTGTATATCGTGTTTTCGTCATGTTTTTGTTTCGACCTATTTCTGCCAGATTTCATCCTTGGATCTAGAGTCATTATGTCTTTGCCCGAGCCTTCCAAGGATAGTTTCTTCGCAAACGTCGTTAACCCGTACATGAATGAGCTGAAGATGCATCCCAAGGAGTTGCTGCTCAAGAACGGGAAGATACAGGTAGAAGACGTTCGGGGTCCTGAATGAGAAGAGGGCATGGAAGACATGATGAAGAATCTGGAGCAAGAAGTCTTCATATACAAGAAGATGGCGGAACGTGAAGTGGATATCGTTCACCGTATAGTGGCTGAACTTATTGCCAAGCATGAGAAAGAAACCGCAAAGCTCTGGGAAGACATCTTCTCACTCCATGAGACAACCAGCAAGCTTCAGGCGCAACTCTACGATGTTCAGAATCAAAATTGTGAGTATGAAACCAGGTTTAAACGCATAAGCACTGCTGCCAGTTTCAGGATACTCGAGACCAAGTCATCATTTGTTGATGGAGAACCTTTACCTTGGAAGTTCGATGACGGGGATTCACCATCACCGCCGAAGGAGTAATTCATCATTGGTATTGGCATCCCCCTGGCTTGTTCTAAGCTTGGGGGAGTGCCGCTGTATCACTCCATTATCTTTTACCTTTTTATCTTTTCAGTAGAGTCATATCATGAGTAGGGAAGTTATCTTATAATATGGTTTGCAGCATGGAAGTATCTCTCTTTTAGTTGGTTATCTATGTATCCCTTGGTGTGAGTTGCCGATATGGAATATTAATGAGAAGTTTTATCATTTACTTTCTGCACACCTTCTTTTAGTTTGCAACTTCTATTATATGATTGATCTTGTTATTAGTATTGGTATCACTTTGGGAGCATATAGTAAATCTTTCGGTTTTGGCAAACTTAGCATTGGTCAGTAGCTACAATACTTTGAGACTTAAGTGGAGAAAAAGAAGTACATGTAGATATATTATTCAATGATCTTTCTCACTTGTAGCTCATAAGCTTAGTATTCACAAATTAAAATTGTTTGTGTTTCCAAGAAAGATTGCATGATTGTTTTTACTACATGTATATTTGTTTTTATCCCTCAACTCTTATGCTTGCTACACAACCTTGGTAGCCAAAAACCTGTATTGAGAGGGAATGCTTCTCATACATCCAAACCTTGAACCAAAAACCTTTGCCATCTGTGTCCACCATAACTACCTATTATGTGGTATTTTGCGCCACTCCAAGTAAATACTTCATGTGCTACCTTTAGTCAAAACTATTATCCCTTATTTGTGTCACTGTTTATTAGCTCATGAGGAAGTATGTGGGTTACTCTATGTTTAACTTGTTAGATGGACTTTCACTTTTGGACTAGTGGCACATCCGCTTATCCATTAATATTGCAAAAAGAGCCGGCAAATTGGGTGCCCAGTCCCAATTAATTATAACTACAACTGTTTAATTCTCTTCACATGATTTACCATGATTTATCAAAAAGCAAGTTTCAAGGTGTTAGACTATTTAAAAAATAGGCACTCCTCCATGGTTTGAGATTGTCGGAAGGCACCCGAGGATTCGGTTAGCCATGGATTGTGTTAGCAATGGTGGGGAGGAGTGCCAAACCAATTTATAAAATGTGCATGTGTAAACAAAAGAGAAGAAGCATGATAACGTCCTTCAATGGGAGCCGCTCTTGAAAGTCTAGATAACGACATACATAGCTAAAAACTTATTTTATACTCTCTATATGATTTCAAAACTTAAAAGCTCTAGCACATGTTTGTATCTCTGCTTCCCTCTGCGAAGGGCCTATCTTTTACTTTTATGTTGAGTCAGTAAACCTATTTCCTTCTGTCTCAAGCAAGCATTTGAGTTGTTGTGATTCAACCATGTATACATTTGTATTGTTAATCATGTCTTTTATTTTTCCTTGTTTAGCACTGTCGGAGAGTGACTCCCACGGAACAGGGATAGTCACACCCTGAAGAGTAGTTCGAAGGGGGATTGAACGCGGAGGTCAAACAACCCTCGAGAGGCACGACGACGGTGCTCGCCGGGCCTGGAGAGGGACAATCACGACAGAGATGGACGCCGGCCCGTACCCAGGTTCACGGCCCTCAGGAGGAGGTAACACCGCTACTCCTGCTTGTCTGTATTGCACTGTGGAAGTTACAGGACAATGAGCTTGCCGAAGGCGCTCCTGAGGCAATTTGGTGCTTGGAGAGGGACACAATGGTTGTCTTCCTCCTCCAGCAGTAGGCTATCCTACGCGCTTAGCTAAGGTTCCCTGGGTCTAGGAAGCAATCAGCCGATCCCCCTCTATGGTGGAGCTCCTGCTCCTTTTATAGGCGCCTCGGGCCTCTTCCCTGCGCAGCGCGCTTACGGTGGGCTCCCACTGGGCAGTGACGTGAAGGGGAGGGAGTCCACCGCTGCCGAAATCTCCATGGACGCGGTCCATTCATGCTAAAGTTGGGCGCGGTGGCCGACAGGTTGCAGACCGCGCAGAACGGCTCGCAGGAGTTGCAGTGGTCGCGGTGGAGCCCACGATGACGATCTTCTTGGAGCGTTGCGCCGTCCAGCCGCTTTATCACCAACGAGGAAAGTCCTGGCTGTCCTGGCGTGGGCGGCGCAGCTTTGTTGACTCCTTTACCACCAGAATGGCAACTGAGGAGCTTGCATCACTCTGCGGCTGCTGCAGGGGCCATGTGCGCCCTGCAGCGCTTGCTTAGCCGCGAAGGGTCTCCACAGGGCCGTGGTGGCCTATGGAGCGGTGTCCGCTGACCTCTCTCCAGGCGTGTTGAGCCTTGGGGAGTCTCTTGAAGCGCGGGGTCCTCTTTAGGGCCTGGCTTCCTCGTTAGGCCCTCAAGAGGAGTTGCCTCTCGAGGGTCTCTCCAAGCGATGGCTTGGTCCTTAGTCGTTTTGTCGAATCAGTCACGTGCGAGGCCTGGGGGGAGTGGGCTCTGCACACCCTGGTCCTCACTGGGCCGACAGTAGCCCCCGGGCCCGCGATGGGCGCGGCTGAGCCCATGGACGCAGCCGGAGCGTCGTGGGCCCAAAGTGTCCGGCCGGCCCGAGCCACGCGTCACTTAGATGAGTAACGGCCGCGCACGATCTGGGGCGTGCGTCGTGGGGGGGTCCCACCGCGCCCCTGTAACTGCTCCTTGACGAGACATAAAGCCGGCGCGCCGAGGCAAGGAGCCGTTACTGCTTCCCAATCTTCTCGCAGAAGCCTTCTCTGTTCCGAGCTCTCCGCTCCTGCCCTCCGGCGCGCTCAACTCCTCTCTTCTCCAGCTTCTTCCGCCGCCGCTCACGCCTCTTCTCCGACGATGAGTCTAGCCAAGAACAAGGGCAAGGCGGCCGCGGGGTCTTCTTCGCAGGCGGCGCCTGCTGAGGTCGCGCACGGCGCGGCATTGCTAGGGGTGCGCGTCAACGACAAGGCCCTCGCCAAGGTCCGCTTCCTGGTGACGCGCCGCATTGCTCCCCTTCAGGCGCACGCGACGCCCATGTGGATGTACTCCGGTCCCCAGGACAAGATGCGGCTCCACCATGAGGACAACGACAAGGACGCAGTCGACAACGTCCTGTCCGCGCTCTTCATCAATCCGGTGGTGCCCGCCATGGACGAGCTCCCTATCACGCTCCGGCCTCTGCACCAGTACAACATGACCGAGCGCCTGGCCATTCTAGAGGGGATGCCCTCGTTCACCCCGTCGGGCCCGGCGGGGAAAGGGGTGCCTGAGCCGGTGGTGTAGGCGGTGGAGGGAGCTGAGTCGCCCTCTGCCTCAGGAGTTGGGCGAGGCGAGGAGGAGGCCGCAGCAGGGGAGGAGTCCTCTTCAAGGGCCGGGCCCTTTACTGACGAGATTTGCGACATCTCGTCAGGCGATGATGATGACGCCTTCGTGGTGGTGCCCACGCGCCAGGTGGAGGAGGAGGAGGCCGAGGAGGAGGCCTCTGACGAGGAGGCCTCGCCAGGGCGGCGCGAGCCCCGCTCCAAGGCGGCTGTGGACCGGTCCGGGGCGAGGCCGTCAGACGTCCCCCCCAAGAGGAAAGCCGAGGCGCCCCCGGAGGGGTCAGGTGCTAAGGCCAAGCCCTCCTGGCGCTCGCCAGGCTTGGCGTGGGTCGACACCGGCGCCAAGCAGTCCGGGTAAGCGCTTCTAGCTATTAGTTGCTTGATTCTTGTTCTTTTCTTCTTCACCCATCCCTGACGATCTTTCCCTGATGCTTGCCAGTGACCTTGTGCCCGTGAAGCGCCGTAAGCTTTGCAAGGCAGCATAGGTGAAGAAAGCAACGGCTGAGGTCGTGACTGAGGAGGCCGCGAGACCTGTGGAGACGGCCTCCACAGGCCCAACCGAAGAGATGCCTCAAGCGGAGGCAGCTGGGCCTCTAGCGGGGGCAGCAGCGCCTCAGGCGGGGGCAGCTGCGCCGCCCCCAGAGCCGATGGTGGTGGAGGCGCAGGAGGAGCGGGTTGCTATCCCTCCTCGCGCCCCTACCCCGCCTCGCGCGGCCACTCCACCGCGTGAGCCAACTCCGGCCCGCGAGGCTACTCCACCCTGCGCGACCACGCCTCCCGCGCAGCCGGAGGCCGAGACGGCGCAGGGCCCGCCAGGCGCGGGCGCATCTGCAGGGGGAGCTCCTTCATCTCCGCCACGCCCCGCCGCAGGGAGCGAGCCGCAGGAGGGGACGCGCCAGGGTGGCGAGGGCGGCGAGGCCAGCTCGGGCGTCGCGGGGGACGGAGCGCGGCCTAGCCCCCAGGATCGCCCTGAGGCCAGGTTCTCCAGGCTTGAAGCCGGGGCCGGGCCCTCCACACACCGCGGCCTGGTCCTTAGCGGCTGGGACTGGAGCGCGGGGCACCGCGAGGTCGCCTTCCGCCTCGTGAGGGAGTCCTTGGAGGGCCTGGAGGCGCATCTGGCTCTAGAGGACGCGCAGCTCGCCCGGCAGCGCGACGAGCTTGCGGAGGCGTGGTCGTCCTTCCATGCCGCGGTCGAGGCCCGCCGCCGGGAGGATCAGGCGCTACAGGCCACACGTGAGGAGGCCGCCCGCTTCGCTAAGGAGATCCGCGAGGGGGCCATCCGCGACGCAGATGAGCTCCTTGCTCCCCTCCAGGACGAGCGCAACGCCGCCGCCGAGCTCCTCGCTGAGGTGAAGGCCGAGCGCGAAGCTATGGAGGGCTCGCTGGCACAGAAACGCCGCGAGCTGGCCCAGCTGGAGTCCCAGCTCCTCTCCGTCCACCAGGCCGCGCAGGAGACTCTAGAGGAGGACCGCAAGAGCCTGGCCGAGCGCGAGCGGCAGCTGGCCTCCAAGGAGGCAGACGTGTTGCTGCGCGATGAGCAGCGGCTGCAAGCGGAGGGCGAGCTCGCCACCAAGCGCGAAGAGCTTGAGGCGCGTGAGGGGAACTTGGCTCAGGCGCTCCAGAAGCATGACGAGAACGTCACCGCCCAGAAGCAAACCCTGGAGCGCTTCCAGCTGCGGTTCGCCGAGAAGAAGAAGGAGGCGGAGGCGGCCCTCGAGGAGCGCGAGAGGGAGTTCAGGCGAACCACCTCCCAGGAGTACCGCGACAAGGCCAAGAAGCAGGAGGACCGCTTCAAGGCCAAGCACGCTACCGCCGCCAGGCGGATCGCGGAACTCGAGAAGGCCAACTCCAAGCTTGAGGTCCGTCTCCAGCGCGCCAAGGAGGCCTATCGCCAGGCGGAGGATGCTCGCAAGGCCGCCGTCCTGGACCTGAACGCCCTCGTCAGGGACGTGGAGGAGCAGGTGGGCCCCGTGGCTGAGCAGGCAGCGGAGGCTGCGGACACCGCGCAGGCGGCTCGGGCGCTCACGAAGCAGCGGGAACGCATGTTCCAGGCGTTGGTCGCCAGGGGCAACGAACTCGCTGCCCAGCTTGGCGCGGACGCGCCGCACGCCGAGGCTCGAGGCCGTGGCGACGCTGCCCTGTACCTGGTTTACTTCGACCAACTCTTCACGGCCCTCGAGAGCCCTGCCGCTGACCTCCGCGAGGTGATCGAGGCTGAGAGCCGCCAGCTCCTGGGGGTGGTCGTGGACCGCATCTTCACCAACCTCCGGCTCCTCTCGCCAGGCTTCGATCTCTCCACGGTGACCGAGGCTCGCCAGGGCGACGAGGTGTGGCGGGTCTCCAACTCCCTCCGCGAGCAGGTCGACGCCTTCTGTAACCGCTTCAAGCGCGCGGAGGTTGCTGAGGACGAGAGCGAGGAGGAGGCCGCCCCTGCCGAGACAGAGGGAGACGCTGCGGAGGAGGAGCACGATGGCGCAGACTCCGCCTGAACCTTGACTACTGCGCCTTCGAGCGCTTGTATCTGAAACAGTTTTATGTTTAGACACTATGCATTCTGGGCATGTAATATACTCTTTGAGCTATTTATGTCAGCTCGTGTGCCCCTCGAGAGGCCCCTTTTGTCTTATTTTCATGTCTATGTTTTCTCTGCGTCGTTAGGACTCGTCTCTTCGCGCTATGACTCCGCCTCTGCGGTATGCTAGAGCAATGACTCAGCAAGGCCGGGGGGAGTTTAAGGCTTGGAGAGGTAAGAGCCCTGAGTCGCGATGCTCAAGTGCCCCCCTTAGACGTGCGAGTAGTCCATGAAGCACAAGGGAAAACGAGATCACTCAAGGGACAAACGCGTGCTGGCAGCGGGAAAAGGCTCTCGAGGCATGAGTGCGGGACTTAGCTTCTCGAGGCTTTTGCCCTGTAGAGGTTTTTTGCCTGGCGAGGAGGTCCTCTTCAAGGGCTTTTCCCCTGTTGCCTCCTCAGGCTTGCAGGGACACTTGTTCCCTGCAGATGTTAGAGAGGCGAACCCAAACGCTTGTATATGGTAGTGGGAACTCATGCGCGCTTATAGGTCTCCTCAGGCGTTCCTCGCGAGGAGAGTAAGTACCAAGGTCCTTTGTAGAGATGGCGTGTTTGTGGGAGCTTGCCCTCCAGCCAGAGCTCGGATCCTTGGGTTTTGCAGTGCTGCTGGTGTGTCCTTTGAGGCACTGGCACCGTACTCAGCCCCCGCTCGCGAGGTGCGCATGGGGAAAGATATAAGCGCACATTGAAAAAACAATAATGCGGGAATAAGCTCACCACTGAAATATTACATAACGGCGCCGTAGCGCAAAGTTCACTTAGGAACGAAATTGTCTCATTATGCTTGGAGTTGCCAAGTTAATGTATTTGACCATGTCGAGGCATGGGGACCACCCATTAGTGGCAGAGACTCTCAACGGCCTGAGGCGGCTCGTTACATGGAGAGCTCGGAGGGTTGACCCTCGAGAGAAGCCTTTGGGGCTTGGAGGTTTAAGCCGTGAGCTTTTAACCTCTAGAGACAAAAAATGCTTGGAGGTGGAGCCGTAAGCTGCCTCTTCAGCCAGATGTCTTGACGTGACAATGACCACGGGTAGAACTTGCGTAAATGCATGATGTTCCACGGATTTTTGACGGGGATGCCGTCTTGAGTCTCGAGGCGAGCCGCGCCAGGCCTGGCGATGTGGGTGACCCTGTAGGGGCCTTCCCACATGGGAGAGGATCCGCCTGAGGACGAGATCGCCTGTCTCCAGGGTGCGCGAGCGCACGTTGCGGCTGTGGTAGCGTCGCAGGTCCTGCTGATACTTTGCCGCCCGGAGGGCGGCACGGCGGCGTAGTCCTTCGAGAAGCAGCAGGTCATCGTTGTGGAGGTCCTCTTGCTCGTCCTCATTAAAGGCAAGGACCCGCGGGGATCCATGCTTGACCTCTGTAGGGAGGACTGCTTCGGCTCCATAGACGAGGGCGAACGCCGTTTCTCCCGTAGGCTTGGGTGGCGTGGTGCGGATGGACCAGAGCACCGAAGGGAGCTCGCTGATCCAGCCCTTGCCGTGGCCCTTGAGGATGTTGAAGGTCCTGGTTTTTAAGCCCTTGAGGACTTCTGCGTTTGCGCGCTCGGCCTGGCCATTGCTCTGCGGGTGAGCTACCGAGGCAAAGCAGAGCTTGATGCCCAGTTTCTCGCAGTAAGCCCTGAAGATGCCGCTTGTGAATTGCGAGCCGTTGTCGGTGATTATGCGATTAGGCACTCCGAAGCGGCAGACCAGGCCTCGGACGAACTTCACCGCTGCGCCTGCTGGAATTGTGCGCGTCGCCTCAACCTCGGGCCACTTGGTGAACTTGTCGATGGCCACGAAGAGGTAGCGACAGCCCCCTTGCGCTGTTGGGAATGGTCCCAAGATGTCCAGCCCCCAGACCGCGAACGGCCAGGAGAGTGGGATGGTCGGAAGTCCCAGCGCGGGCTGATGGATTTGCTTGGCGTGGAACTGGCAGGCTTCGCAAGCTTGAACGATGTCAACTGCATCCTGAAGCGCTTGCGGCCAGTAGAAGCCACTCCTGAAGACCTTGCCTGCTAGGGTGCGGGCGCACGAATGGTGGCCGCATTCCCCGCTGTGGATGTCCTTGATCAAGCTCTTTCCTTCTTCAGGAGGGACGCATTTGAGCGCGATGCCATTTGGGCGCTTGCGGTAGAGATCTCCCCCGAGGATGTGGTAGGATTTTGCCTGGCGAGCGATTCGCTCTGCTTCGACATCTTCCTCGGGGAGGATTCCCTTGGCGAGGTAATCCTTGAGCTCGTCGATCCAGCCTATTTCTTGATGCACCGCTGTGAGCAACAGGCGCTCCCCTGTCTGGGGGCCGCAGTCGGGAGCCCCAGTTGTAGGTGGTGGCGGGGGCACTTCGTCTGTGCTTGCGGGCATGGCCTCTTGAGGCTGCTTTATGGATGCCTTGACGAGTCTCTCTTCAAAGACGCCGGGCAGCTGAGCTTGCCTCCTTGATGCGCGCTTGGCGATATCGTCAGCCTCTTGATTCTCCTTTCTTGGGATGTGCATGAGCTCCATGCCCCTGAAGTGCTTCTCAAGCCTGCGGACCTCTTCAAGGTATGCGGCCATGTGGTCGTCCTTAGGCTTGTAGCTCTTGTTGGAGAAATTGACGAGCAGCTGGGAGTCGCCCTTGACGAGCAGGTGCTTGATGCCTAGAGCGATGGCGGCTCGTAGGCCGGCGAGCAGGCCCTCGTACTCCGCAATGTTGTTGGAGATCTTGTCGATCACGAAGCACAGCTGGACCGCGTAATAGAGCTTGTCACCCTTGGGCGAGATCAGGACAACGCCAGCCCCGCCATTGCGGCAGGCGAAGGCTCCGTCGAACTTCATGGTCCAGTGGCTGGGCACTTTCTCTCCAGAGGGCTCTGGCTCTTCTCCTGGAGGCTCTTCAGGGGTTGGATCAGTCCATTCAGCGACAAAGTCTGCCAGCGCTCTTCCTTTGATGACCCTTGTGGTATCGAAGCGCAAGTTGAACGGCTGTAGCTCTATGTTCCATCCCGCGACACGGTCTGTGGCGTTAGGGTTGCGCAGGATCTGCTCCAGGGGAAATGAGGTGACCACCGTGATGGAGTGTCCCTGGAAGTAGTGTCACAGCTTCCTTGAGGCGATGAGGAGCGCCATGAGGAGCTTCTGCTGCATTGTGTACCGTTCCCGAGCATCCCGCAGTACCGTACTGACGAAGTAGACGGGGTGCTCGACAAGGGTTGTCAGTTTAGGCGCAGCGCTGTCTGCCTGGGGAGGCTCTTCAGGGCCCTCAAGGGGGTTGGCCTTTGGAGGCTCTTCAGGTTCCTTGGCGAGATCAGGGCTTGGGGCGGGCTCGCCGTGTGGCTCTGGGCCTGGCGTTGGGTTTGTGGAACCTGCCCCTTTGTCGACCTCTTCGTCAGGCGGTTTTGGCTTCGGAGTGGTTGCACTCTTCTTGTGGAGGACTGGCTCTTCCCTTTCTACCACCAGGACGGCGCTGGCGGTCTGTGGAGTGGCTGATAGATACAGCTTCAGGTGTTCGCCTGTCCTTGGGGCAACCATGACTGGTGGGCTGGCCAAGTACCTCTTCAGATCCTCAAAGGCTTTTTCCGCTTCAGGCGTCCACTTGAAGGTGCCGGATCTCTTCATGATTTTAAAGAAAGGCAGTGCTCTCTCGCCGAACTTGGAGATGAAGCGGCCCAAGCTAGCCATGCAGCCTGCCAGGCGTTGCATGTCCTTGAGCCGGCGGGGAGGCTGCATTTCCTCTATGGCCTTGATCTTGTCAGGGTTTGCCTCTATGCCACGGTGGGACACAAGGAAGCCAAGCAATTTGCCTGAAGGCACTCCGAAGATGCACTTGGCGGGGTTGAGCTTGATGTTCACCTTGCGCAGGCTGGCGAACGTCTCTTCAAGGTCCTTGAGGAGAGTATCTCCCTCTCGAGACTTGACGACGATGTCGTCGACGTAAGCCTCTGCGTTTCTGCCCATTTGCTCGCCAAGGGCTATCCTCATGAGCCTCTGGAAGGTGGCGCCAGCGTTTTTCAGGCCGAAAGGCATGCAGACATAGCAATACACACCACAAGGGGTGAGGAATGCCGTCTTTTCCTCGTCTTCTTTAGCCATCTTGATTTGGTGATAACCAGAGAAGGCGTCGAGAAAGCAGAGGAGGTCGCAGCCTGCCGTGGAGTCCACGATCTGGTCGATTCTCGGCATGGGGTAAGGGTCCTTGGGGCAGGCCTTGTTGACATCAGTGTAGTCGATGCAGAGGCGGCCTCCTCCGGCGGGCTTTGGGACAACCACGCCGTTGGAGAGCCAAGTGGGGTGCGCGACTTCGCGGACAACGTTTGCCGCTTTGAGCTTCTCGACCTCTTTGACGATGAATGCTTGCTTCTCGGGGGCTTGCTTTCTTGCCCTTTGCTTGACGGGGCGTGCGTTTGGACACACGGCTAAGTGGTGCTCGATCACCTCCCTCGGTACACCGGATATATCTGACGGTGTCCATGCGAACATGTCAGAGTTTGCCCGGAGGAAGGCGACGAGCGCGCCTTCCTATTTGGGAGGCAAAGCAGCGCCAATGGTGACGCTAGCCCCCGAGCCCTCAGCCCCCGAGCTGCTGGTGCTCAGGGAGACCTTCTTCGTGGAAGCTGGCTCCTGAGAGAACAGCTGCTTCTTCTTCTTGGGCCTCTCGAGAGACTCCATGTCCTCTGCAGCCGGAAACGCCATGGCGGCTGCCTTGTAGGCTGTCTCGACGGCGCGCGTGGCGTCCAGGACGTGGCCGTGGATGGAGATGGTGCCAGCGCTGCCGGGGATCTTGACCATATTGTAGGCATGGTGCGTGACGGCCATGAACTTCGCGAGGGAGGGGTAGCCGAGGATGGCGTTGTACGGCAAGCCGATGTGCGCGACGTCGAAGTCGATGAGCTCGGTGCGGTAGTTCTTCTGCGTGCCAAAGGTGACCGCGAGGCGGACTTGCCCCAGAGGCTCGATGGAGCCGCTGGTGACTCCCGTGAAGGGCCTAGAGGGCATGAGCCACTCGTAGGGCACTTGAAGTGTCTCGATGGAAATGACGTTCAGGCCTGCACCCCCATCGATGAGCGTCTTGGAGACGGAGATGTTGTTGATGGTGGGGGAGCAGACTAGCGGGAGGGTGCCAACAGTCTTGGTGGACTTGGGGTGGTCCTGTGCGTCGAAGGCGATGGTGTACTGCGACCACTTGAGGGGCCTGGAGGTCTCGACGCTGGGGAGCGCGGCGTTGAGCTCGCGAGCAAACTGCTTGAACTGGTTGTTCGACTTGGGCGCCTGAGCCCCGCCAAGGATGCAGGCCATGGCGCCTCTCGGGGCCTGGTAGCCTCCATCTTCCTCGTCAGGGAGGTTGCCGTTTTTCTCGGCGGCGTTGGCCTGTGTGCCAGGTGACTTCTGGTAGCCGTTCTTGCGTCCGCTTCCGCGGTAGCCGCGACCTCGACCGCGGCTGCCGCTGCCCTCAGCCTGTTCGCGCTCCTTGCTTAGCCTCTTGAGGTCGAAGCAGGCCTCGGTAGAGTGGCCGCGCCTGTTGTGGTAGACGCAGAATGGGCGGTCGTCCTCCTTCTTCTCGCCACGCTCGGGAGAACCCCTGCGGGAGCCCTTCGCGTCAGGCTCTGCCGCGAGGACTGCGGTGGCCTTGCGCTTGGGCTCCTCCTTCTTCTTGTGGCTCTTGGACCCCTCGCCAGGGTCGTCCCCCCGCGAGCTCATCTTGACGAAGAGGAGTCCCTCTTCAGCCTTGGCGCACTTATCCGCCAGATCGAACAGCTTCACCACAGAGGTGAGCTTGTCGTGGATGCCGAGCTTCTCGAGCATCCTGCGGTTCGTGACGCCCTCGCGGAAGGCAGCGATGACCTGGGTGTCGGGGATGTTTGGAATCTTGTTCCGCACCTGGCTGAAGCGCTGGATGTACTTGCGGAGGGTCTCATCCTTCTTTTGCACCACCGCGCGCAGGTCGTTGTGGGTGAGCGCGCGCTCGTACGTGCCCTTGAAGTTGGCGACGAACTGCTTGCAGAGCTCTTCCCACGTGCCCACGGAGTCCTCAGGGAGGTTCAGGAGCCACGACAGCGCAGAGTCGCGCAGCGCGTGGGAGAACCAGTTGGCCATGACCTTGTCGTCTCCTCCTGCAGCTTGGATGGAGGTGGTGTAGAGCTGCAGAAACTCGACGGGGTTGCTGGAGCCGTCGTAGCCCTTGGGGAGGGCTGGCCTGAACTTCGGGGGCCAGACCACGCGGCGTAGGGAGCGGGTGAACGCCATGCAGCCCGAGGCGTACGTGGCGACCCCGTTCTGCAGAGCTGCGCGGTTCTGCTGGCCTGCCTGGCCAATCTCCTCCACGAGGCGGTTCTGGCGGTCCCGCTGGCGCTCCATCCCCACGCGCGCGTCTGGCGCGGTGCGCTGCACGATTTGGCAGTCGCGCGGCGAGGAGGCGTGCGAGGCGGCTCTTTGTGTCGCGGCCGGAGCAGGTCCTGGGGGCGGCGGAGGCGCGTCAGGCGCAGCCATGCCCGCGAGGGAGTGGTGCACGATCGACCGCGACGGGGCTGGGCGAGTGGCGGCGATGCCGACGAGGTGGTTCAGGCGTTCAAGCCACTGCTCGTGAGCCTCTGCAGTAGGCTGGTAGCGGAGAAGCTCTTGCGCCATGAGCAGGGCCGTGTGCGGAGCTGGATCCGCGCGTCCCTGGGAGGAGGCGCTCTGATGCTGCGTCCTGCGCGAGGACTCCGCGTCGGCCTGCTGTTCGGGGTGCTCCTCCCCGTTGTGCTCGGGCTCGCTCTCGGGTTGCTCCACGTGCGGCTCGGTGTTGGCACGCTCTTCACGGCGGGGGCGACCCCGTCGTCCACGAGTGGCGGTGGCGCCTGGCGCGGCGTTGGCTCTTTCAGGCGCGCGCCTGCTGGCGCGGGCGGCGCGTGCGGCGCGAGTGTCCGTCATGGCGCGGAGGCGGCTCGAAGGTTGTTGACGCGCCTCAAACCCCCTACCTGGCGCGCCAAATGTCGGAGAGTGACTCCCACGGAACAGGGATAGTCACACCCTGAAGAGTAGTTCGAAGGGGGATTGAACGCGGAGGTCAAACAACCCTCGAGAGGCACGACGACGGTGCTCGCCGGGCCTGGAGAGGGACAATCACGACAGAGATGGATGCCGGCCCGTACCCAGGTTCACGGCCCTCAGGAGGAGGTAACACCGCTACTCCTGCTTGTCTGTATTGCACTGTGGAAGTTACAGGACAATGAGCTTGCCGAAGGCGCTCCTGAGGCAATTTGGTGCTTGGAGAGGGACACAATGGTTGTCTTCCTCCTCCAGCAGTAGGCTATCCTACGCGCTTAGCTAAGGTTCCCTGGGTCTAGGAAGCAATCAGCCGATCCCCCTCTATGGTGGAGCTCCTGCTCCTTTTATAGGCGCCTCGGGCCTCTTCCCTGCGCAGCGCGCTTACGGTGGGCTCCCACTGGGTAGTGACGTGAAGGGGAGGGAGTCCACCACTGCCGAAATCTCCATGGACGCGGTCCATTCATGCTAAAGTTGGGCGCGGTGGCCGACAGGTTGTAGACCGCGCAGAACGGCTCGCAGGAGTTGCAGTGGTCGCGGTGGAGCCCACGATGACGATCTTCTTGGAGCGTTGCGCCGTCCAGCCGCTTTATCACCAAAGAGGAAAGTCCTGGCTGTCCTGGCGCGGGCGGCGCAGCTTTGTTGACTCCTTTACCACCAGAATGGCAACTGAGGAGCTTGCATCACTCTGCGGCTGCTGCAGGGGCCATGTGCGCCCTGCAGCGCTTGCTTAGCCGCGAAGGGTCTCCACAGGGCCGTGGTGGCCTGTGGAGCGGTGTCCGCTGACCTCTCTCCAGGCGTGTTGAGCCTTGGGGAGTCTCTTGAAGCGCGGGGTCCTCTTCAGGGCCTGGCTTCCTCGTTAGGCCCTCAAGAGGAGTTGCCTCTCGAGGGTCTCTCCAAGCGATGGCTTGGTCCTTAGTCGTTTTGTCGAATCAGTCGCGTGCGAGGCCTGGGGGGAGTGGGCTCTGCACACCCTGGTCCTCACTGGGCCGACAAGCACAAAGCTGTTATCTAATAATATAACTTTGGAAGCTAGTAATGACTGTAAGAAGGTTGTTTTGAAGAGTAAGTTCAATCTGTTAATTGTTCTATGACCAAGAACAAAGTTTGCCATCACCAACTATGATTGTCTCTATGCACCTTATTGTGATTTCCTTTTACTTGTTACAAGTTGGGTTATATGAATGGAGTTGTTGTTTAAGACGACTTGTGTATTAATAGATGTGATGCTTCTTGTCCGTATTTTATTTATTGACACTTCACTCCATAAACATGTGGTCATGTTTACCGAATTCAGCTTTCGCTTGGGGACAAGCAAGGTCTAAGCTTGGGGGGAGTTGATATGTCCATTTTGCATCACTATTTTATATCATAATTTACTGTTATTCATTGATATATTTTATATTTGGAGATGATACTTATGTTATTTCATCTATTTTGCATGTTTGATGATTATTGGAGAATTGATCACCAGAGTCAGAATTCTACTGGAAAAAGGACCATCAGGACACTATATTTACGAAGATCAGAAATCCACTTCATCGGGATCATCATCACCATCATCTCCACCGTCGACACCATCATCTCCATCCTTCCACTCCGTTCCCGCTGTAACATCTAGGGTTGAATCTTGTCTATTTTATAGGGGAACTCTCCCGGTGTTGATTACTATTGTTATTGATGCTATTGAGTGAAACCGTTGAATTAAGGTTTATGTTCAGATTGTTATCCATCATTATATCACCTCTGATCATGTTCCAAATGATGTGTTGTGAGTAGTTCGTTTAGTTCTTGAGGACATGGGAGAAGTCTAGATATTAGTAGTGAACTATGTTGAGTAATATTTAATGGTTTGATATTTAATTTGTGGTGTTATTCTTCTAGTGGTGTCATGTGAACGTCGACTACATGACACTTCACCTTTATGGGCCTAGGGGAATGCATTGTGTATTCAAATATTAATTGTGGGGTTGCCGGAGTGACAGAAACCTGAACCCCCGTTGTGTAGGAGATATGCCCTAGAGGCACTTAATAAAGAGTTTATTTGTCATATCTCATTTTGTTCATAATACGTTTTTGTGTCATGCTATAACTGTATTAAGCGGAAACATTAATAGACGTGTGATACGTAAAACAACCAGGTCCCCAGTAGCCTCTATTTGACTGGTTCATTGTGCAATTGATGATCGAGGTTTCCCGATCATGTGACATGGTGTCTATTTGACAATGAAGTCATGTCGTTGGTAGAACGATGTGATGGACATACCCAATATTTGTAGGACGTAGTCATTACGCCTTCGACCGTGAGATCTACTCTTATTGCTATTCCTGGAAGACACTTTGATTGCATCAAACGTCATATCTTACAAAGTGTGACAATAAAGGTGTCCCTCTCGGGTGTCGGAAAGGAGTATGTTGAGACGGGGGATCAAGAGCGGGATTTGCCAATCCCATAGCAGGATAGATACTCTAGGGCCCACTCGGTGAGATTATGTCAAACGAGCTTGCAAGCGTGTGACTAGGTCACCAGGACATAATATCATGGACGAGTAGAAGTTAGCAGTGTCGGTAACGAGATCAAGCTAGGTATGGAGATATCTATGAACGAGTCTCGGACACGCTAAGTATCGCGTGGCAAAAGGTTTAAGACTCAGACGTCCAGGTTCGATAGGTAAAGTATTCGTTATCTCGCAGGGATTAATTCTGGGTATCCAAGGTCCAGGAATTAGTCATTGATCGGAGAGGAGTCTCGATCATGTCTGGTGAGATAATCGAACCGCTAGGGTAACACGCTTAAGGGGAGTCGACATTTTACCGGAAGAGAAAAATAGGGAAAAGGGAGACCGGGAACGTCCCGGGAAAGTTCCGATGGAGATCGGGCAGCGACGAAATAGTTTTCGGAGCCAGAACAAATTATGTAATATGTATTTAATATTAATTAGTGTAATTAATAGTTAAATATATTTTATTTTAATTTTTTCAGAATTTTTAAAGGCTAAATACCTTAAATGGGCCTTCTGGTGGAAAGAAGGCCCATGAGGGGGGGAAGTCCCCCTCCTTGGTGCGCATGAGGGAGGAGCCGGCCTAGGTGGGCCAAGTGGGGCCCACCTAGGGCCGGCGCACCACCTTGGCCGGCTGGGGTGTGGGATTAGTCCCACACCGCCAGCCTGGCAGGTTGGGCAGCCCCCTGGGCTCCTATATATAGATGGGTACCCCTGGCCTTTGAAGACACACCAGTTTCTCTCTCTCTCTCCTTGGATCCTGTGACTCCCCAATTTGGAGTTGCGCCAAGGATAAGTTTTCTCCACCATACGCACGCCGCCGCGCTGCTGGTCTTCCGGTCCCAGTCTTCCGCTGCTTCGTCTTTGGATCGGAGCCCGGAGTTCGTCGGCTTCACCGTACGTGTGTGACGCCCTGCGAGGCACCACGCTAGTGGTGCTAGAGGTCTGCTTCCTCTACACGGCATCGAAGTCTTCGTCGGCTTCATCGACAACGCTTGTGCGGGAGCGTAATCCCCGCTTTTCGGTCTACAAGGGTATGTGCACCGAACCCCCTGCGTAATACTATATCTGCATAGTATAGATTCTGGCTAGTTTAAGGTTATCCGTGTTAGGAAATTTTTTGTTTTCTGCATGCGATCCCCTTCAGTGGTATCAGAGCCGATCTATGCGTAGATATAGCTGTGCGCTAGCTGCACCCGTGTTTATCACGGGGACAACGTTCTTATTATTTGCTACCCTCTCGCGTGCACTTGCACTGCCGGCAGCATCGAGTTGATGAAGCGGCCCGGACCGACCTTACGCGTACGCTTACGCGAGACTGGTTCCACAACTGACATACGGCTGGTTCCGTATATGTGGCTGACGGGTGTCTGTCTCTCTCTCTTTAGTTGGCTTTGCATTTTCAATGGAGGGCCCGAAAGGGATGAATAAATATGCAATTATTTGATCGTTGTTGTGGTCATAGGTTCGTAGGTATGAAGCGGTTCTATTTACGACAGCCCCAAGCCACGTAAAATATGCAAAAGATAAAGTAGAGGCGTCTAACTTTATTTTGCAGGGGCTATGTGATATGGTCAAGGTAGGTTTATTAAATTGTTTATAAACTGTTGGCGCGAAGGAGACCACCGGCGCAAGGACCATATCACGTCGCATTACATCTGATGTTTTGAGTGCATCTTATATTGTGTGTGTGTATATATATAGTATATATTAGTTACACGGCGGTAGTTATATAAGATGATCCCTCCAAAATACCATCTGTGTTCTCCCTTCAACGTGCACCACCAAGAAAGTTCTACGTTATGAGGCAGGCCGTGACGATCGGGTGTCAGACATATCGTCGTTCGCATACAGTGGGTGTAAGCCATGTTGCACGAGCGTTTACGTTGAAGGTTATTGTGGCGAGCCTAGCATGTACAGACATGGCCTCGGAACAAGGTGACCGAAAGGTCGAGCATGAGTCACAAAGTTGTTGTGATTGACATAGCGATGTCTACCTTTGAAGTTGTGTTGCCGGCTCTGACGATGAGGGGTTGCACAATGGATTAGGGTCGTGTAATCACTAAAACGATGAGAGGGATACTCGTTTTGAGTGGGAGTTCTTATAGTTATTTTCGAAAATACTTGAACTCAAAATTTTATGAACAAAGTCTTATGTTTTGCAAATTCCATTGTAGATGTCTCACCCCACCTTTAACCTAGCCCTGTTCCTTGAGAAAGAGAAGCTTAAGACCAATGGGTCCAACTTCGTATCCTGGTTCCGCGATCTGAAGTCCATTCTGAATACCCATGAGGTGGCTTACATCCTTGAAGTCCCCTTAGGTGATCAGCCAGCAAACACCGCCTCAGAATTCGTTAGGAGTGTCCACGAGTTGAAGGCGGAGATTTCCTCTTTTGTCCGGAGTGGCATGCTCTTTGCCATGGAGGCTGACCTGCAGAACCATTTTGAGAACAAGAGTGCTTATGAGATAATCACTGAACTCATGGTTATTTTTGCACGGCAAGTCAAGGATGAGAGGTTTGAAGCTACCAAGCTTTTCTTCTCAGCCCAGATGGAAGAGCACGGCAATATAAGTGAGCACTTGGCCAATATGTATGGCAGCGTTCAGCTCCTGAAAGATCTGGGATATGTGATCCCAGAAGAGCTGGTTATAGATAGGGTGTTGTTGTCGCTGCCCCCTAGCTATAAGGACGCCATCATGAACTACGACATGATTGGGACATCAAAATCCCTGTCGGAAATTCTTATGATGCTCAACATGGCCGAATTGGAAATCAAGATGGACAAGATGGTGGTGACCATCAGATCCCTGGAAACGCAACTGCCCAATTATCTGGAGGATAAAAAGGCCGGCAAGATTGTCGGAAAAGAGAAAGGTATATTTGATATACATGTTATTGATGTGTACCTTACCTGCGCCCGTAGCAACACCTGGGTATTTGATACTGGCTCTGTTGCTCATATATGTAACTCTCAGGAGGAGTTGCGGAATAAGCGGCGCCTGGCAAAGGACGAGGTGACGATGCGCGTCGGCAACGGATCAAGAGTTGACGTGGTGGCTGTCGGCACACTCCCTCTACATCTACCATCGGGATTAGTTTTGGTTCTGAATAAGTGTTATTTTGTACCGACCTTGAGTGTAAAAATTATCAGTGGGTCTTGCTTGTTGCAAGACGGATATTCATTCAAATCAGTATCAAGTGGTTGTGCTATTTCTATGAATGATATTTTTTATGTTAATGCTCTCGAGAATAATGGTTTATTCTTGTTGAATCTCGATCGTAGTACTCACATCCATAGCATAGATGCCAAGAGGATTAAACTTAGTAGCGATACCGCCATGTATATATGGCATTGCCGTCTCGGTCATATTGGTATAAAGCGCATGAAGAAACTCCATGCCGATGGACTTCTGGACTCGTTGGATTTTGGATCCCTCGACACATGCGAACCATGCCTCATGGGCAAAATGACCAAGACACCGTTCAATGGTTTCATGGAACGGGCGTCGGACTTATTGGGAGTCATACATACAGATGTGTGTGGACCAATGAGCGTGTCGACACGCAATGGTTTTCGTTATTTTGTCACCTTCACCGATGACTTGAGTAGATATGGGTATATCTATTTGATGAAACACAAGTCTGAAACATTTGAAAAGTTCAAAGAATTTCAAAGTGAAGTGGAAAATCAACTCAACAAGAAAATCAAGCACCTTCGATCCAATCGTGATGGCGAATATTTGAGTTTTGAGTTTGGCACACATCTGAAGGCCTGTGGCATCGTGCCGCAGCTTACGCCAGCTGGAACGCCGCAACACAACGGTGTGTCCGAGCGACGTAATCGTACCCTATTAGATAGCGTCCGATCTATGATGTCTCTTACCGACTTGCCCGTATCTTTTTGGGGGTATGCGTTAGAAACAGCCGCATTCATTTTAAATAGGGCTCCGTCCAAATCCGTAGCAACGACACCGTATGAGATATGGCATGGCAAGAAACCTAAGTTGTCGTTCCTGAAGGTCTGGGGTTGTGAGGCGTATGTTAAGAAACTACAGCCCGATAAACTCGAACCGAAATCGTAGAAAGTCATCTTTGTAGGGTATCCGCGGGAAACAATAGGATACACCTTCTACAACCAAGCTGAGGGCAAAACGTTTGTCGCGAAGAACGGTACCTTTCTGGAGAAAGAGTTTCTCGCCAAAGGAGTAAGTGGGAGGAAAATAGACCTCGACGAGATCGTTGATCCTGAACTCGAAATTCCGAGTGGCGCAACGGAAGCTGTTCCGGAAACGTCCTCCACAGATGGAGTGGGAGAAGATGTCGAGGGTGCTATTCTACCTCGTAGGTCAGGGAGATCTTGGATCGCCCCTGAATGGTATGGCAACATGGTTTGCACCGTCATGTTGATTGAACAAGACGAACCTACGAACTACAAAGAGGCTATGGCTAGTCCTGAGTCCGAGAAATGGCTTGAAGCCATGAAATCCGAAATAGGATCCATGTATGACAACAAAGTGTGGACTTTGATGGAGATTCCCGAAGGGCGCAAGGCCGTCGAGAATAAATGGATCTTCAAGAAGAAGACTGATGCTGATGGTAATATGACCATCTATAAAGCTCGGCTTGTCGCAAAGGGTTTCCGACAAGTTCATGGGATTGACTACGATGAAACGTTTTCACTGGTAGCGATGCTGAAGTCTATTCGGATTTTGCTAGCAGTTGCCGCATATTATGACTATGAGATATGGCAAATGGATGTCAAAACAGCGTTCCTAAATGGTAACATTGAGGAAGAGTTGTATATGGTACAACCTGAAGGTTTTGTCGATCCAGAAAATGCTGGGAAGGTATGCAAGCTTTAGCGTTCCATTTATGGACTGAAGCAAGCATCTCGGAGCTGGAATCTTCGCTTTGATGAGGTGATCAAAGATTTTGGATTTGTCCAAAATAGCGAAGAGACCTGCATTTACAAGAAAATGAGTGGGAGCTCAGTTGTGTTCCTAGTACTATATGTTGATGATATACTACTAATAGGGGACAATGTGGAACTTCTGAATAGCGTCAAGAAACATTTAAACAGTAAATTTTCGATGAAGGACTTAGGAGAAGCTGCATACGTTTTAGGCATTAAAATCTATCGTGATAGATCAAGACGCCTATTAGCGTTAAGTCAGAGTACTTATATTGACAAGATACTGAAACGGTTCGGTATGGAGACGGCAAAGAAGGGTTTTCTGCCGGTTGTCAAGAATAAGGTATTAAGCAAGGCACAGTGTCCGGTGACGGAACATGATAAAGTTGAGATGACTAAACATCCTTATGCTTCAGCCATAGGATCGATCATGTATGCCATGTTAAGTACTCGACCTGATGTAGCATTGGCTCTTAGTTTGACGAGCCGGTTCCAAAGTAATCCTGGAAAGGATCATTGGGTTGCTGTTAAAAGCATTCTTAAGAATCTCAAGCATACAAAGGAAATGTTCCTTGTGTATGGGGACTGTGAGGAAGAACTTGGCGTAACAGGTTACGTTGATGCAAGTTTCTGCTCAGACCCAGATGACTCTAAGTCACAGACAGGATATGTGTTCAAGGTGAACGGAGGCGTTGTATGCTGGAGGAGTGGGAAGCAACCCATCGTGGCTCAATCTACAATGGAATCGGAGTACATTGCCACTTCTGAAGCCGCGAATGAAGCTGTGTGGCTGAGGAAGTTCATCATCGAGCTTGGAGTGTTCCCTAGCGCGCAAGACCCCGTAACCCTGTACTGCGACAATACGGGTGCCATTGCTAACGCGAAGGAACCAAGGTCTCACTCGACTGCCAAACACATCCGACGCTTCCATGTGATACGACAGTACGTACAAGGAGGTGAAGTGAAGATTTGCAAAATACATACGGATCTGAATGTGGCAGATCCGTTGACAAAGCCTCTCCTGCTTGACAAGCACGTGAACCACCAAGATGCTATGGGTGTCCGGCTTTTACCAAGTTGTAAACTAGATTAAGTTGTACTCTAGTGCAAGTGGGAGACTGTAGGAGATATGCCCTAGAGGCACTTAATAAAGAGTTTATTTGTCATATCTCATTTTGTTCATAATACGTTTTTGTTTCATGCTATAACTGTATTAAGCGGAAACATTAATACACGTGTGATACGTAAAACAACCAGGTCCCCAGTAGCCTCTATTTGACTGGTTCATTGTGCAATTGATGATCGAGGTTTCCCGATCATGTGACATGGTGTCTATTTGACAATGAAGTCATGTCGTTGGTAGAACGATGTGATGGACATACCCAATATTTGTAGGACGTAGTCATTACGCCTTCGACCGTGAGATCTACTCTTATTGCTATTCCTGGAAGACACTTTGATTGCATCAAACGTCATATCTTACAAAGTGTGACAATAAAGGTGTCCCTCTCGGGTGTCGGAAAGGAGTATGTTGAGACGGGGGATCAAGAGCGGGATTTGCCAGTCCCATAGCAGGATAGATACTCTAGGGCCCACTCGGTGAGATTATGTCAAACGAGCTTGCAAGCGTGTGACTAGGTCACCAGGACATAATATCATGGACGAGTAGAAGTTAGCAGTGTCGGTAACGAGATCAAGCTAGGTATGGAGATATCTATGAACGAGTCTCGGACACGCTAAGTATCGGATGGCAAAAGGTTTAAGACTCAGACGTCCAGGTTCGATAGGTAAAGTATTCGTTATCTCGCAGGGATTAATTCTGGGTATCCAAGGTCCACGAATTAGTCATTGATCGGAGAGGAGTCTCGATCATGTCTGGTGAGATAATCGAACCGCTAGGGTAACACGCTTAAGGGGAGTCGACATTTTACCGGAAGAGAAAAATAGGAAAAAGGGAAACCGGGAACATCCCGGGAAAGTTCCGATGGAGATCGGGCAGCGACGAAATAGTTTTCGGAGCCAGAACAAATTATGTAATATGTATTTAATATTAATTAGTGTAATTAATAGTTAAATATATTTTATTTTAATTTTTTCAGAATTTTTAAAGGCTAAATACCTTAAATGGGCCTTCTGGTGGAAAGAAGGCCCATGAGGGGGGGAAGTCCCCCTCCTTGGTGCGCATGAGGGAGGAGCCGGCCTAGGTGGGCCAAGTGGGGCCCACCTAGGGCCGGCGCACCACCTTGGCCGGCTGGGGTGTGGGATTAGTCCCACACCGCCAGCCTGGCAGGTTGGGCAGCCCCCTGGGCTCCTATATATAGATGGGTACCCCTGGCCTTTGAAGACACACCAGTTTCTCTCTCTCTCTCCTTGGATCCCGTGACTCCCCAATTTGGAGTTGCGCCAAGGATAAGTTTTCTCCACCATACGCACGCCGCCGCGCTGCTGGTCTTCCGGTCCCAGTCTTCCGCTGCTTCGTCTTTGGATCGGAGCCCGGAGTTCGTCGGCTTCACCGTACGTGTGTGACGCCCTGCGAGGCACCACGCTAGTGGTGCTAGAGGTCTGCTTCCTCTACATGGCATCGAAGTCTTCGTCGGCTTCATCGACAACGCTTGTGCGGGAGCGTAATCCCCGCTTTTCGGTCTACAAGGGTATGTGCACCGAACCCCCTGCGTAATACTATATCTGCATAGTATAGATTCTGGCTAGTTTAAGGTTATCCGTTTTGGGAAATTTTTTGTTTTCTGCATGCGATCCCCTTCACGTTGGTATCTCGATGCATGAGGGATGGTAGGATCTCAGAGTTTAAGGCCGTGGTTAGATTTATCTTAATTACTTTCTAGTATTTTCGGATGCTTGCTAGGGGTATAATCAAAAGTATGTATTAGTCCTAGGAAGGGCGGTGCATTAGCATAGGTTCACCCACACAACACTTATCAAAACACTAAAGATTAATCATCTATATGAAGCGAAAGCACTAGACAGAATTCCCGTGTGTCCTCAGAAACGTTTGGTCAATATAAGTAAACCAACCGGCTTGTCCTTTGCTGTAGAAAGGATTGGGCCACTCACTGCAATTATTATTACTGCACTTTATGTACTCACACTTTATTTATCTGCTATATCAAAAACTCCTAAAAACTTGTCTGCTAGTATTTACAGTGAATTCCCAATCAAAATTGCTTGTCAGCACCTTCTGCTCCCCGTTGGGTTTGACACTCTTATTTATCGAACGTACTACGATACACCCCCTATACTTGTGGGTCATCAGCTAGCAATGGAGCATGGTGGAGTATTTGGAGAAGTCTTCATCAAGCATGTGCTAGCAAGCTCAGTCAAGAAAGGTGTTCCAACTTGAGATAGTCAAGCTCTTCATCATCTAGCTCAAGTGGAATGCTCAAGGCAAAGGTATGATCTTGATAGGTTTTCTCTTCTACCGGTCTCATTGTAATACCCCGTAGTTTAGAGAGTCGGAAGGGTAGAAATAGAATATGTGCATTTGCATGGCATGCATCTGAAAACACGGGAAATTTTAGCGCGATAAATTTAACGATGCAAAGTGATCGATGTTTCTCTCGACACGATGAATTATGGTTTGGATCATCTGGTTGAGTGCGATAAACTTCGACATGATCTTTTTAACAACTAAATCGAAACGAGAATGTTCAGTCGAGACAATCAAAATTGGACATGACCTTTCCTAATTCTCGACACTCCTGAAAACAATAGAAAATAGGATAATATAGTTACCAAAGAGAGAATAGATACAATCATTCCATTACATTCCAATTCATATCTTTGATCATCTGATTACAACATTCACCCAAATATCAACGCATCTCAAATCATCACCTTATCTCACACACATTAATTCATCTCATTTTACACATCCCAAATACACATGGAAATTCAAATGTCCAAGGTCTATTTAAGTTACAACAAATGGAAGTATACAAATCCTTACAAGATAAACAGAAATTAATCAATAATACATCTTTAACTGAATATGTACATATCTCATCCAAATAAAAAAGAAAATTACAAAAGATCAAAAGGAAAGCCTAAGCTAAAACTTTATCTTCTTATCTTTCCAAGTCATCTTCAATTCTTTACCTGCAAAATAAACAAAGACAATAGGAGAGGGGGTTGTGATTAAAATGTTTGCCTTCACCACAAGGGTGAGGCAATTTAATGTTGGAACTCAACTATTGAATATTAGGAACTTGTCCTAATATCCAATTATCGATTAGAGGGAGCTAACTATATCTTAGGCAACTTGTGGATCAATTTGGATCATTTGAGGCAATGTGGATGAACTAGGCAACAAGAAGGTAACAAGGGACGTGATCCATTTTAGCAAAGATACAAAGGCAACATAGGCAAAGGCAATTATTACTGATCCATATTTATTTATCTTAGGCAACTAGTCAATCCCTCTAATCTAGTCAAGTTCCTAAATAAGCAAGCCCACATGAAGAGATGAATTATTTCTCCAATGGTATTAATTACCAAGGAAGAAAATAGACAAATGCTAAAGCCCACAATCTGAAATTATCAAGCCACATGATCACCACCCATAAATGGCCAAGCCCACACATGAGAGAAGCCACACAAGCCCATCTAGTGACAAATGCCACTTGGCTTGATCAAAAATTAATCCTACAAGGAGATAAGACCAATGACTATTCATTCTTATCCACAAGTAAATATCTCACTTAACTTGAACTCCAAGAAATGCCCACACATGAGAAGTTGAACACAATCACCCAAACCGTCCTATAGCACTATATAAACACCACCATAGCCTTCCCACAACTTCATTTGCTCACAAATTCGTTTCCAACAAACAACCAAGTGAACTACAAGTTAGGTGCATCCTATTATGCTCACAGCAGCCCAAGCACACCACCCATAAGCCATTTCAGCTAGATAAATACACCCTAGGAACATTGAAGCAGCGAGGAGGTGCATGCATACCCAAGGAGCAAGCCAACCAAATCCAACAGAGCAAGCTACCCTACATACAGCAGGTTGATCTTCTGGTGTGTGCAAGCATCACTGCAAGTGGCAGTGAAATGCTTTGCAGCCTCAGCTGTGTGCTCAGAGAGATGTGAGGTTGAGAGAGTGAGAGAGCTGGTTCTGTTGATAACAGAACCCAGCTAAACATTGATATGCTTGAGAGAAAGGGGAGAGTGTAGCATCTGTTCTATTTATTTCTACACACACAAGTGAACCAGAGAAACATCTGGATTAACTTGTGGATGCATATAGATGTACACAAGGCATCTATGTGTGCATAAGAAGCACAGGAAAGCATCAGAAAAGATACATACACCAAAATTAATGTGTAACACCTAATCTGGAGGCAACACAATTAAATCACGTGGTAAAATTGTGTTTTATTGATTGTACATCATTGCTTGCTACTCCAGGAGAGTAGAGCTCAGCAATTTAATTAGAAGCACAACTGGATTAATTCCAAGTTCATTAGATGAGTAGATATCAGAGGAGGAGAAAGAATTGTTGGTTAGCAACAATTCCTCAACTGCTAACACAGTAGCAGGAGCAAAAGGAGGCGATTTGATTGCACAACAGGTGTGTGCAATGCATCATTGGTGTGCAGAGCACACCAGAGCATCTATACATAGATGTGGTTGCATTATAGCACACTAACAGAGGAGGTGTGAGACTAATTTGGACACAACCACACTAGGGCACCCAGGAGAGGAGAGGTGTGAGTATTGTGTTCTTATCAGATCATAGGAGAAGGGGAAGGAAGTAAAATGAACCTGCTAATAATATTAAGCAAGTCTGGATAACAACTTGGTGTTATCCAGCCACAGCAATAAAAATATAAAACAATCAATTTACCCTTCAACTAGATAATTCCTAGGAGGATAAAAAGAAGTATATCTCTCAGATTCGCATAGAAATGCTATGCTGGATCATCACAGAGAAGTAAAGCAACTACTTAGCATCTGTTTTTATCTAACAAAATGCCTCAGCCTTTGCATCATTGGCTAGGCTAAGAAATCAAGCATATAATATGTTCCCATCAGTTAAATAACCAAATCTGTCCAGGAATACATTTCCTAAATCATTTCAGCACCATTAGTATCACCATATCATGCTTAGCATTGATCTAAGCACTGTGCAACTCCCTGAGAGGCATCACAGTGAACAAATCATACATGAATAACAATTTAGCAAGCTACAAATGCATTACAGGAAGCAAACATGCTAAGCCATCAAGCAATTTAAGCCATAAGCTCACAAGATAAAATACATGTCCTAGTATTAGTGGAAATCACCCACAAACCCATCTGCATGAGTAGAACATTCAGAATGCTCTCTGAAGTTAACTGACAGAAATAACACAAGAACACTGAATATTTCTTCAGTTGCACAAGTGACAGCAAGTAGCACCTCAGGCACAGCACTAGCACGCATTTGCTCATTACTTGGTTGAGCTGAGCAACAGCACAAACCTTAGAGCAGCTAGGAATAATCTTAACCATGTCCTGTACCGAGAGGACAGTGAGGGCAGAGAGGAGAGATGGAACCATACCAAACGCACGGGCACGAACACTGTGGCGTGGTGAAGCAGTGCTCACGCTGCCACAGCGGAGGTGTACCGCGAGAAGACGACCATCACATCCACCTCTTCACCAGATCGACGCCGGGGTTGCAGGCACTGCCGTCCCGCCAACGTCGTAGCAGCAGTAGCAGCAAACACACCAAAGCACCACCATGTCCAGTACCACCAACACCACATCGCCACCAAACCGTAGACGCCAGGGTTGCAATCGCATGAGCCATCCCGCCGGCGTCGAGGAGAGCAGCAGAGGGTGGCCATGGTGGAGATACAGATCGAGCACAGGAGGTGGAGGCGGGCGGCTCAGGTTAGGGTTAGCCATGGGCAGGCCCAAGGAGGCGCGGGAACCGGGGCATCGCGCCGGCAACCCAAGCCGTGGCGAGTTAGGGTTAGGGCTGCAGGTGGGGGGCGATTCGGCCACGACTAGACAACGAGGAGGCGAGGGACCAGAAGAGGAGGTGACGGCGGAGCATATCCAGAGCGCGGCGGCGCCATAGCCGGCCGACAGCGGCCGGGGAAGAGGGTCGAGACGGCGGCGAGAGACACGGGAGAGAGGGCAAAGGGGGATCGAGGGAGATCACCTCGGGAGAGAGAAGTGAGAGAGAGAGGGGGGCCGGTCGGTTTGACCGACCGAGCCATATCTTAAGCTGGATGGGTCCAACCCAATAGAACCAGGGGCATTTTGGTAATTTACCAAATAAAATTATTCAAACTCAAATGAATTTTTACACAAAAATAAAAGCCATAAAAATCAAGTAAAAATAGGATTCATTATCTATATTTTCTCTAGTTTTTAAAAGTAAATTTTAATTGAATTTCTGACGATTTTGCCAAAGGATAAAATTTTAAGTGAGTGTTATTCCAAAATAATGAAATCAAGTTACTAAGTGAAATAATAATTTCAATCAAATAAATCCTTAATAATAAGGATTTGATTTTAAAGTTTACTAAGTTTTATAACAATCACTATTATAAAAATAATAATAATGACATGATATGATTGAAGTTAAAATAATTATCCAAAATATTTTCTTAAAGAAAAGATATTTTTATATAAGAATTTTCTTAAAGGAAAATTCCAAAATTATTATAAGTGGTAAAATAAATTTCCTCAAATGATAAATTGCTCACTCATTTTAATATTCTTAACAATTATTATTATTTGAACAAGTTAAATACTTGGGTTAATCAATTTTACGTAAGTATCATTTCTAAAAGTGATGATATTTTACAAAAGTAATAAAAGTGAACAACACTTGAGTTTGGAAATTATAACACATCAAAATGATGTAACAAATCAAAATTATAAACCCTAAAGAATCTTTAAACTCTAAGTCAAATAAGTTATGGAAGTATCGCGTAAGACAAAGCTTACACTTGTGAGCATGGGGTATTTTTTAGGTAATTACGATGCATCTCATATATATGCATAACAGCATCTTGTTAGAGTTTTCTGTAATCCTTATTGGGATTACTTTGCTATTTTCAGATCTCGGGGTTTTATCGCAGACACTAGAGTCTCGAATTATTGAATTGTCACTTCTATCACAGGCAAGTTCATTCTTGCATATCCTCATTGAAATATTTTATAAAAACTATTTTCAAAAAGTATTATCATTGCATTTGAAAAAGAAAAACTATTTTCGAATGATGTGAATTGCTATATATATTGTTTGGCGGGCGATGGAACCATGGAATGGTATGGATATCATGGTGGAGGTTCCATCGTACGGAAAGTATGTATCTAGGAGTAATTACAAAAGTTCCAGTGATCCTAGCGCCGTATTGAAGCGTTTATCATGAGATCTGGAATGGGATGGTAAGGTCAGCTGCTATCTTCTCTCGGGCATATATCCTCGGCAGGCTATCTCCTGGTTGCGTCCGTTGCGGCGGCCAACAGCGTGGAACCGCATACGTTCCCACCCGACGGGGTGAATTGGAATAGTAGCTCGGGAGTGGTGGCGAGCTTGGTCATAGTACCAGCTGGGCCATAAGGGGCGGATATGTGCTGTGCGGAGAGGGGCAGTGATTGGCTTTGAACTTTGGCCTGGCCCCATACCATGGAAGTATGGACGGGAAGTACACCCGGAAAGGCATAAAGGCTGGGGAACTCTCATGGGTAAAGTTACGCAGTTCTGCAGAGTCAACCAAAAAGAAACTGCGACTGTCACATCCGTGTTCCCGGAAGGATCTACAGAACGCAGCGGGAAAGGCATCCCAAGTGATGGCTATGAATCCGTGGAGACTGGGAGCTTAGTTTTCTGAACTAAAATTGGACATTTGAAGAAAGGTTTTCCAAAACTTGCATTATGCCCATGACCGTTGGTCATTGGCAGTAGTTAGTGCATGAAAATCAAAAACTCTTTCCTATAATATCTGAACTTGCTGAGTAACGCTCGTGTTGCTCACCCTTTCCTCGTTGACCCCTGCTTAGATATTTGGAGCCAATAAGGGAAGTGCCAGTTAGCCATCATGACGTCAAGGAGGTCTTCAACAAGGAGTCAACTACTACTTCATCAACGGAGGAGTGACGACAACCATGCCAATGGAGCCACGATAACATTAGTGCAATGGCGTCTCAACGACCCATTGCTGAAGGAGGAGACAATATCTATTGGAAGGTGGAGGACACCATTGGATAAAGATATTCCAGGTGGAATAGTGTAGGGCTGTGACAACAGCAGTAGTGGATTAGAAGTAGAGTTAGAGCTGAAATTCAGCTTAGTGCTACGATTTGGATCTTATTGTAATTTATTTGCATGAGACTTTCTCTTCTATAAAGAAGGTTCTCGAGATTTGGTATGGTAGCGTTGTAATTCTGCAGTGTTTTATGGACCGCCTATGTTTCTGTTGTACTGCTCTGTGGGGTGTAACATTTGCGGATAAGTCCTTCCGTAAGTGTTATATCATACTTGTATACTACAACATGCAGTGGTGTACGGGGTCACTACACTCATGTTGTTGGGAGACCGGGTTATAGGATAGATAGGCGTACTATCATGAGGGGCTCTCCAGTGAATAACTTGATCACATATTTGTGGAGAGCTCAAACCTTTGCATACTTGGCATATCATCTTTCTTGGTTATTATTTGGCTTTTCTCCTTGTTGACTTTTGGTGCTTGTCGCGATCTTCATGACAAGCCCAAGTTCTTCGAAAACGGGTTTAGTTTGGACAACTTGTTGCGTTTTTGGTATGGAAATATTACCGGTTCAACCTTGAGAAAAGTTCAACACCTTCCCATGTGTGGTGACTTTACTCTAGTTAGCGTTTTTGTTGCATACTGCTAGCCGTTATGTTTCCGGCGCAGTTGGTCTCACCTCATTCGGAGTTCATTTACAAAAGTTATAGCAGTTTTTGTATCGGTGTTTTTACTAACCAGCAGAACCAGATGTTTTGGTCCTGACCGGTATCCGGTTCCCCTGTTTTGTCGATTGTTTACTAAGGAAAGAAAACATGGGGTACTAGACTCGGTTGGATATTTCAACAGTATATTTTGGTCCTGACCGGAATATCCGGTTCCCCGGTTTTCTTGAGCTTTTGGCTAAGGAAAGAAAAGGTGGGTACTGGACTCGGTCGGATATTTCAACTAGATATTTTGGTACTGACCGTACCGGAATAACCGGTTCCCCAATTTTTCTCGATTTTTCGGCTAAGGAAAGAAGAGGAAGCGCACTGGACCCGGTCGGATTATTGGACCTGATATTTCACTACGGGTCGACTATTCCGGGTGGCCGGATATTCTAGTCACCACTTTCAGTGGAATATCCGGTTATTCCTGGGGCCAACGGCTATAATTTCTGGGGGGGGGGGGGGGGGGCGATAAATACCCCTCCCCTTCTTCTTCATTCAATCTAGGGCAACACCATTTTCTCTCTCTCTCTCTCTCTCTCTCTCTCTCTCTCTCTCTCTCTCTCTCTCTCTCTCTCTCTCTCTCGCCATTGTTGATCTTGGAAAGCTTGCTTCCCTCTTAATCCCTCAATTTATTCTTGCATATTCTTTAGGGAATTTTGAGATGAGATTTTGATTTACATTTCCACCAATCCATCTCTCCTCTGTTGAGGGGGACCTAGTGGATCTAGATCTTAAAGTTCTTGGTGTTTCTCCTTCTTTGTTCTTCCTCTCTCATTCACCATAAGCATTTGTTGCTTTGTTGGAATTTGAGAGTGGAAATCTTGAGCATTTCATGTGCTCTTGCCATTGCATCTTGCATCGGTTTGTTCCCTTCATGTACTTTGGATGTTGAGAAAATAGAAAATTGATGCAGTGGGGGCCTTCCCCACTGCCCTTTGCTTCAATAAAAAAAACGAGTTCCGTGGAAGTGAAAATTAGTGAGCTGTTACTCTTGGGTCATTGGACCCTAGACACCTTTTGTGGTAAGACCTTTTGTGGTCAAGATCTCTTGTGGTCATTGGGGAGCTCCCAATTAAGTTGTGGGTGTGTGCCCCAAGATTGTTGTAAGGGAATCGATCTCCGCCCAAAAGGAGATCGATAGTGGAAGGTGAACCAAACCCTTTTGTGGTGTTGTTCATCGGAGAATAAGTTGAGCCTTTTGTGGCGTTGAGACTGACCTGTGGTGGTCGCTCACACCTCTCCAACGATACGTACTCCCTTAACAATGAGGAACTCGGGAATACATCTTCCTCTCCGCATTCCTCGATTATTTCTATACCCGAGCTCTTTATTTATGCACTTTACATTGTGATAGCCTTCGTGCTTGAAGTCATCTATCTTGCTATCACCATGTTACTTGTATTGTTTAGCATAAGTTGTTAAGACACATAGGTGAGCCTAGTATATTTAGGTTGTATGCTTGTTAAAGTAAAACACTAGTTTTATTCCGCCTGTATCAACCATACCGGAATATCCGGGTCCATCTTGGACCAGAATATCCGGCTCCTCGGAAAAAGTTTTAAATCGCACCCCCCCCCACCCCCCCTCTAGGCAACGTCTGTCCTTTCAACCAGTCAACATGAAAAGATATTGCACAAAAGATTCCTCTGACAGTTACCCGAACAACCGTCCGCCTTTGTTCGGAATGCTTCAAGCTCTTCAGTCATCTAAAATCAACGAGCAAGACAGATATCGTTCAAGACAAAGACGACAATTGGAGAATTTAAACCTTTCGGGGGATAATGTTGGGGATATACCAACTGGGGCATATCTCTAACATGGATCAAGTCGGCTAATCTCAGGTGACCCAAGGGTGGGAAATGCTTGTTAGTTGCCGGGCGTCCCAGTTAGCTAAAGTACAAGACTAAGGCTTTGCCGACTAAGGAAGACCCAAGACGGTGGCCGGCGACTTAACCATAAATGTCACCAAAGCCTAAGACCGCGGAGGAAATTAGCTGAAGTACTCCAGTGAACTATCCATGTGGCTGAGAACCCTCACAACCCAGGCACAACGGCCAAGGAACCATGCATAGCACTAAATAGGGAGCCGCCGAATACACGAGCTACACCTAACAGGTGGAATCGATGCGAAGAATAACTAGGATTTTCAGAAGAATATGACATTCGTTTGATGAGACATCAGGATATGTTGCTCAAACTGAATCACACAATGTTATGGAAGTTCCTGGATTGTTTCTTGACATGTACCCGCGGTCGCATTCAAGTAATGCCCCTTAATTTCACCGATTTCGGCTTGGAGTACAAGACACCGTTCAAGTTGTATTAGTTTAGAACTCTCTTACTTAGTCAGTAGGCACTTTCCTTATAAACCCTAGGTTTGGCCGTCTTTATAAGTCGGCCCAGCGAAGCCTTTAGGGAATAACCTAGATAACTCAAATACCCTCATTGTAATATGTACACGGCTATTGCCTTATGGTGAGTTGTAACAACACGTAGGATCTCGCAGCCGTCGTGAGATTCAAAATTGGGTATAAACCGTTGTGTTCAATCTCAACCCGTACGACACCACCTTCTACCCCTCGGTTTTACCATCAGTTAGAGGAGCCCCCTCTCCTATCTCGAATGTCGATATGACGACACACGTCGTTTACTTCGACCTCTCTTCACCAACATCATGGTCAACAACATCACCATTGCCTTGGGCACAGTGAACCTATCTGCATCGACGACTAATTAATTCATCTACACGTTGATACGTCTAACGGATCCAAATTCATATTGATTAGTACATCTACTATATTTGCATTTTACATGTTAGTAGCCAATGTCATCATGTTTAATATTTTGAAATAAATTACTCCCTCCGTCCCAAATAAGTGTCTCGACTTTGATAGAAAGTGGATGTATGTAGACATGTTTATGTCTACATACATCCACTTTGTATCAAAGTTGAGACAATTATTTTGGGACGGAGGGAGTATTACGGTTATGAAATTGCTCCCGAGATACCAAGAGGGGTCAAAACTGACTTATTGGAGCAAAAATAAAATAAAATAAGGTACCATCCATCTGATTTTGACATGACATGGTAACAAGATGCTCTCGTTTGCTGTTGGGAGCTTGGAAAATCTTCTAGAAAAGTAGTGGCTCATGCCTGTCTGACAATGACGCGCACCGTGCAGATAAGATTCCGAACTAGAAGAAAGGGTTTTTTTCTTTAACCGAGGGAAGAAGAAGTTTTCATCCAGCAGCAAATTGCAAAACTGAACGCTTGTCCGGATCGTTCAAGACGCCTGGCCTGGATCATGATTCGATCGCCCAGCCTATCTTCGCTGCGCAATTTCGACCGGACAAAGACAAAATATTCTTCTCAAGATATCTCACTATTCGATTCAGTAAAACTAGTGGAGTGGCCAGTGCTAGACATAACCCGGTGGCGAGCGATCTTATCAATTGAAGGTGAAGCGAGACGTATTTGGCCTTTGCAGTCGCGAGGCGTCACTCACACAGCTCAGCGTCTTCGTCTCCAGATGATAATATCTTGCGACGGATACAAGCTTTTCTTCCGTTCAGGTTCGGCGGCCAAAAGATAAGTCTTTACGTCGCTGTCGTTCCAGTTTTCAAAGGGGGCCAAGTGCACATCAAACGTTTATTTCGTCCCGCCAGCTTCATCTTCTCAGTGAGTCGACCGGTCGTCCCTTCTCAAACACAACGGGGCTCTGGGCCTATTTTTAGCCTGCCATCTCTAGTTGCATTGCCCAAATCAGAGATCTTGTTAGCCGTAGAGCCTCTACTGTTTTCGTGGGCTACACATCGGAGTTTGGAAAAATGGGCGTCAGCATCCGAGCGCAGGAGTCGAAGTACGGGTTGCACCGCCAAGGACAAGAAGACTGCGAGGCCGACGGCGACGGCACGGAATCGCCGGCGTTTGCCGCTCTGTACCTGTACGGCGACGTGCTCGAGTCGGTGGTGGACCGTGTGGCCGCGGCCGACCTCGCCGCTACGGCGCGCGTATCCCGGGAGTGGCTCCGCGCGGTGCGATCGGCGCTGCGCCGGCGCCCGCGGCGGCTGCCCTGGCTCGTCGTCCACCTCCACGCGGGCCGCCGCCGTCGGACCGCGGCGTACGATCCCCACTCCGGCGCGTGGCTCACGGTGCAGGCCCCGCGCCACGCCATGCCGTCGCACGTGCGCCTCGTGCGCGGCGCGCGCGGGGACCGCGTCTGCGCGCTCTCGCTCTCCGGGCTCGACGTCGCTGGAGACGCTCTGGGAACGTCTGCGTGCGTCGCCATGAAGGCTCCCAACGTGTGGCGCGTCGACCCGGTGTTCGCCGCGGTGGGCGACCGCGTGGTCGCCCTGGGCGGCGCGTGCCAGCTCGCGCTGGGCGAGGGAGAGTACGCCGCCGCGGTGGAAGTCCACGAAGGCGGCAGCTGGGTCGCCTGCGATCCGATGCCGGCGGCTCTCCGGGAGTCCGCGGCTGCCACTTGGCTCTCCGCGGCCGCCACGGATCAGAGAGTCTACGTCGCCGACAGAACCACCGGGTGGTTGAGCTGGTTTGATCCGTCGAAGCGGCGGTGGGGACCCACACGCCGCCTCAGACCGGACGCCGGAGTTTCCACGTGGGCCGTCGCGCGTGGTCGTGCCGGCGCCGAGCGGCTGGTCCTCTTCGGGGCGAAGCGCCAAGGCGGGGGAGCGGAGAACAGAGTCGTCATCCAAGCATGGGAGGTGGACGGCGACGCTCTGGATCTGTCACCCGGTTCGGCACAGGACACAATGCCGAGCGAAGTGTCGGGGAGGCTCTTCCCCCACGACGATGACGAGGAGGACGTCGAGGAGATGTCCCCGTCGATCGGGGTGTGCGGCAACGCCACCGGAGGGTATGTGTACAATGCGGCCGAGCCGAGCAACGGCGCCGTGCTGTACGAGCTGCGGGAGGGGAAGAATGGGAGTGCGGTTGAGCGGTGGGAGTGGGTGCCCTGCGCGCCGGCGGTGAGTGCCGAGCCGCTGGGCCGCGCCATCCTTGCGTGCTCGCCGGTGGGGCTGGACGAGCTGTCACGACGGGCATGCACGGACGCGCACTGAATCGATCAACCACCGCGGTTGAAAAAACAAATTGTTGCTTTACTCAAAGTTTGAACCTTTTTTTGTTTTGAAAAGGGTACCCTGGCCTCTTCAAAGTTTGCACATATTTAGTATGTTTTCACCTAACGTTTCGCCTCGCATTCTAGCTCTCTCTGTCTCTATGATTGCTATTTGCTGCTGCACCTTAAAAAACTGAGTAAAATGCACGTACAGACAGTCGCTTAAACTTTCTAGCCATGTCTAAACAGTCACTAAAGTTAGAAAATGCATCAATTCACTCTTTAATCTTGCTTACGGTCCTCTCTATAAAAAAATGTTTAAAAAAGGGACCCCCTAAAGGAGTTTTAACAGCAGGTATTGCGCACATCAAACTGAAAAGCAGCCTCACGGCACAACACCAAACAGGTCCTAGAACCTACAGTAGAATACAGAAAAAGAAGTGTGGCACCGCGGTTGAAAGATCAAATTGTTGCTTTACTCAAAGTTTGTCACATATTTTAGTAGTACTAGTATGTTTTGACCTCACGTTTCGCCTCGCATTCCAGCTCTCTCTCTCTGTCCGGCCTTTCTATTGCTCTATGATTGCTACTGCACCTTCAAGAAACTCGACACTCGTTGCTTTGTGCAGAAACAACCACTAACCAGTGGCAGCCAAATAACTGTCCACCGTTGCTTGACTCTGCCTGCAGCAAACATAATACTATAGCAATAGCAAAGATAAGGATGACTTCAACTCGGATCGACCCATCGAGTTTGTCCGTGTCAGTGTGAGCCTATTTTTAATGTCCAACGGTGCGATGTAAATGAGCAGCAATCCGTTTTTCTATCCGCCATGACCCATTCCCAACCCAAATTTGGGCCTCGCACGGACCGTCTCTGTGTCCTCTTGTAGTCCGCCCCTTGCCCGCGCATCAGAGGCAATCTCCACTCCGGCATTTCCTTTTCCGAAAAATCCCACTCCACTCCAGCCCTAGCCATGGCCGACGCGCCCGCCGTCGACCTCGCCCTTGTCGATGAGCTGCCCCTTTAGCTCGCGATCGAGGCCCAAGCTCCGAAGAGGTCAAAGAAGGAGGTCTCGGCGGCGAAGAGGACCGTGGAGACACGGAAGCGGGGTGCGAGAAAGCACAAGTTGAAGGCGGAGATCAAGGCAGCCGAGGTCAAGGCCGTTGCCGAGAGCAGGGCCTTCATCGAGTCACTGGACCTCGTGACACAAGCCACGAATACTGCCCTCCGTGCGATGGGCATTGTCGCGCCTCTGGGAATGGTCGATAGAGCGAGCTTGATTGCGACCGAGGCGTCCAGCTCGCACGCATCGGCCTCCTGTCTGCGAAAGTCGAGGTCTGTGTCGCAGTAACCACATGCTTATGGGTAACTTCCCGAAGCGGTGGGGAGGCCAAATCGTCCATACTCGTCGGCCACCACCACCGAGGTGCTTCCTCTTGACCTCAACGCGTCGGCAACCCCCATGACCAGATCACCCACAGACGTAGACTCACTCGCGCCACAAACTGCGACTGTGCGTGCAGCTGCCCTGCCGGTTGGGATCCACGTATGTAGACTGTTCGGCCAAATGCTCACGCCGGCCAATGAGGGCTACTACATGGACAGAGACGAAGCCCTGCAGGGCATCAGCAGAGAAAATAGCAGTGCCTATGCCCATGGCGACTACTTGGCCGGAGATGATGACGTTGAGACGGCCGACCCCGATTTGATCAATATCATAGAGGAGCCGATGTTTGACGAAGAGCTCGGCGCCCATTCCCGGGATATGAAGTAGAAGGTCAGCCAAAGGGGTGCCTCATTCACACAAAAGGAGGACGAGCTCGTTTGTGAGTCGTGGATAGAGGTTGGCACGGACCAAATCGTCGGGGGAGAGCAAAGAGGGACGGCCTATTGGTCTTGGTTCTACAAACATTACAATGAGAGGAAGGTCCTTCCACCCTACCATGACCAAGTGATGTACGACCAGACCAAGTTGTCAATCAACAAGAGGTAAGCCCGGCCAGAAAGTGGACTAGGAGTAAAGGAATTGATATGTTCCATTCTTGCTCAACACAATGATAATTCATTATTCATTATTTTGTGGCCTTTGAGTTTTTAAACCGTATAGGCCATCCTAGCATTGGAAACATTCAAGGTTCAACACAATGGGAAGGCCTTCACGTTGACCCATTGCTACAAACTTTTCAAGGGCCAACAAAAGTGGAAGGAGATCTACGCATGCATGAAGAACGGTGGGGTGCCAATTGCCCCACCGAATGAGTACTCGACCAAGAAGGAGAAGAGGCAAATAGGGAGGAACAACTCCAAGGCCGAGTTGAAAAGGGACGCAACAACGATGTCCTTGCAAGAGACGTTGAACAGATTCCTATCCCAAAAGGACAAGGCATGCGAGAAGAAGGAGGAGAGGAAAGAGAGGGAACACCGAGAGAGAGAGAAGAGGCGGCTAAAATATATTTTGAATTACAAACAAAAAGGCTCGAGATCGAGGAGGAGAATGCCCGGACAAGAGCCAAGGAAGCCGAGGTAGCGACTAGGGAGGACGAGGTGAGATCGAAGGAGCCCGATGCTAGAGCCAAGGAGGCGGAGGCAAGATCCAAGGACGCCGATGTCAAGGCCAAAGAGCTCGAGTTCGCCTTACAACAAGAGGAGGCCCAGATCATGGCCATGAATCTCTCCACCTTCACTCCCAATAAGAAGGCCTACTACGAGAATAAGCAAAGGAAAAGGTACTATATGGAGCGAGAGTGAGAGTGATCACATCTCGCTCCTTCTGTAATGTTTGCATGTCGGAGTTGTGAACCATGACCGAGATGGCCGAAATAACATGGCCAAAACCCTGGTGGCCTAGATGGCCCTATGATTTATTGTTGAATATTTTGAGATGAATGTCGGTATATGCTTATTATGTTTGGGACGTTTGTTTAATTTCGGCCATATTATTATTTGATTGATTTGATCTATGCTCAAAATGTGCAACATAAACCCTAACCGATTATCAAATGGCCAAAACCCTACCCGGGTAGACTGGGTGCGTCGGCTCGTTAGGTGTTGTGGCCATAGGTGGGTGGACATGGGCCGGACCCCTTTCCGTTCGACGACCCAAATGGACAAAAGGCATGTCAGGTTGGGTCAGCCCGTTAGAGTCATCCTAATGGTTAAAGATCAAACTTCAGAGGCTAGACAAAAATGACTGCTATTATTAGAGTTTCGAAAATGTACATTGTTCACTACATTCAGTTCCACATTCTTGTCATTTCTGTGTAGTCTAGAATATATCTTTGACCAAGATTTTAGGAAAAATATCATCATCCAAAATATAAAGAAAATAATATATGATTTTTTCAAAACTATACTAATGATAATGATTTGGTATTGTAAATGCTAATAATATTTTCTGAAAGCTTGGTAAAAAATAGTCATTTTTTCTTTTACATAAAACTATTCACCTTATAACATGTAGCATAAGAGTATAACATTGAGTACATACATACATTTTTAATCAGAAAAATGATTTTTTTAGATAAAGTACATGGAGCTCGAACTTCATTTTGAGTTTGCGAGCCAACCGTTGCCTATAATTTAGTCAACCAAATAGCTAATATGTATAGTAGCTACATATAATTTTACTACATCAATTATCATGCCAGAGGAGGGATGTATACATCATACTGCTTCTCATGGTATGGTTTATCCAAGCAAGCCCCTTCTAGGCTTTTGGTGGCACCGAGACACCCCTCGATTGAAGCAGGGACAACCGCCCCTAGGGTAGAAGACGAAGGATGCGCATGAAGTACTCCCTCCGTTTTATAATATAAGATGTTTTCTTCATTCTCTAAATTCATATATACACAAATGTATCTAGACATGTTTTAATGTATATGTACACTTATTTTAATTCGAATTTATACAACATGTATTACACATAAAACATTTTATATTGTGAAACGTAGGAAGTAGCCGTCAAATATATGTTGGATTAGTTCAAGGCCACCACAACAACACCCAAGGACGCGCCATTCGTACCGCAATTCATCATTCTGGGAACTGCGAGGATGCCGCAATTTCAGTTGCACATGCCTTAACCGGTGGGTGCCGGTTTCGCCGTGCTCTGGCCTCTGGACACGACGCGACAATCAGAACGACTGTTCTTTCCTCGGACAACGATACGGTTTCTTGGATGCTCGAGGCATCAAGGACGTACTCGGTAATTCCAATGTACGAAAAATTGTCACAAAGGGTGGCAGTCCCCCATTTTCAAGAAGTTTGGAAAGCGAGGATCCCGCTTAAAATCTGAATATTTTGCTGGCAACTTAGCAACTTATACTTGATCGTCTCCCGTCAGCCATTCAATTGACCAAGAGGCAGGGGCCTTCCGATAGTAATTGTGCGCTGTGCGGTGAACTGGAAGACGCCACCCACATCTTTTTTCGATGTTCGTCAGCGGCGAGTGCTGCGTCTCTGGTCGTCTTCCTCCTCTCGCTCTCACCATGCGCAAAGAATTGAGCCAGGCCCATAAGCCGAGAGGGGTGTGCGGTAGGGATTATCCTCCGACCTGATCGTCAACTAGGTTTGCCCTCGAAGGTGGCCTGCCTAGGTTCAAGAAAGAGCCCATGCAATGTGCCAGGCCCAGCTCGATGCAGTGTCAGGCAAGATCTTTCAAAATTTCGTGGCACTAACGCATCATTAGTATATTGAGATTTTCGTTTCCGAAAATATAAAACCAAATATATCGAGATTTATTTCCTACCACTAATAGCATAATATAAATCGCGGTATTAAATGCGATTATCTGACAGCACTAAATATATTTTCTTTACAGCTAGTAATAACGCCAGGGACACCCAGGCCGACCATGCCAGATCAACTTGCTATTTTATAGGGAAGATAATACTGGCAAACAGCTATCAACTTGGCAAGTTGCGAGCATGAATTGGTAATAAGTTAATGCGAGGATCGCTTGCCCCGCCGAAACCCTAGCGGCCGATGCAAACCAGATGACCGGCCAGCCGCCAGGCCCCCTATATAATGCCGGAGAAGCTCACTGCATCCTCCACAGCATCTTCGTTCCATTGTTCTTGCTAGCTAGGAGTACTACTCGTGTGTTGATCTTATTGTTGTGTTCTTGTGTCTCCTAGGCT
Organism: Poa annua; assembly: GCA_026929855.1. Classification (NCBI taxonomy): domain Eukaryota; kingdom Viridiplantae; phylum Streptophyta; class Magnoliopsida; order Poales; family Poaceae; genus Poa; species Poa annua. The sequence goes on along the minus strand of CM049435.1, from coordinate 56,132,086 downwards.
AGTGATCTTGCTGCTTTGTAGCCTCTTTCGGGTTTCTTATTTGAGTTAGTTTTCTTTCCTATGTGAATATGCGGTATTCAGACATGGCTTTCTCCTCGCTGGTATATGCTGGTGCAAAAACTTCCAATCCGGCTGTGACAAATCCTCTTGGACAGCCCGGCCACCTTTTGCACAGAATGAAGTGCTCGCTTTACTCAACTACGGAGGCTTGGAGTTCATCCGATTCCAATCCTTCTGGTGGAGCAAGCACACATCACCTATTTTGCATGTTTATTTGCTAGTCTTTGCACTGCTCTGATGTTCTGTGATCTGGAGAAAAAAGTTCTCTTTTTTTGCTTTCCTCCCTGTTTACGTTGCCCTTTTCTCAAGGACGGACATATTTGGATCTGCAGGTTTCCATTTGGGGACAAACAAACCAGATCTGCAGTTATCAAAAGACGAGGAGTAGAAATGATGGATAGTGCATCTTGTTTACGGTGGTAGGGAAACCACATGCATACTGATGCCCATAAAAAATATCGCTCCAACAAGAACCAATTCGTAAAATGACTATGTGATGATTGTATAAACGAAAAATTAAGTAGCTCCACTGATATGAAAATATTTTATAGCCTTTAACAAGTCACCTCAAGTGCCACTATTTCCCATGGCATCCGGAACCTGGCTCCACATGGTAACAACAGTCAGTTTGATACTATGCAATGTCAGTGCACTAATCAATCAATATCAACAGGAAGGATTTATGAACTGATATTTTGGGAAGTTAGTCGGAGCAAGTACAATAGGCTTATGTAAGCGGGTTATAAGGACTAGAATAATATTTATTAGATAGAGAGAAGAGGAGTGGGCTCTTATGCAATAGCCAGCTCTAGCACACGTGCTCCTAGGCACTTTGTGAGTATGGATGGTGGGCCATATTTTAATAAAGTAGTACATTTTTACATCTAACTATTGTACATGTTGGCTATATAGTTGGCTATAGATGACATGGCAATTTCTTATAACCAGCAGTTGGCTATACTATTGAACTTGCTCTCACAAGCTTTACAGGGAGAACTCTGATTTGCTTGCACTGCTGAATTGTTCTAAGTGATATCAGAATAACAAGGCACAACTGTTCCAAAATTGTAGATTTCGTTACATACAACTTCCATCAGAATCTTATCTACTAGTCATGACAATTATATTGATATCAGACTCTAAGCGAACATGTGGTTTAAATCTGCTCGTTTTCTCACAGAACATCACAAACATATATACATCTTGTAGGACTCGGACAAAAAAAACCTAAACGTATCTTCCTACTCGAAAAGATGGTTCATGATGCACCTAATTTCGATCTTGAAAAAAACAATGCACCTAATTCGAGTTTGCATAGCTGAATTCAGTAGCTTACATGACCAATAGGTGCCTCCAAAGATAGAGAAGGAGAGAAAGAAGCCAGAAAAGGAGAAAAAAGAAGTCGGAAAAAGAGAGAAGGATAAGAACTTGAATCATTTAGATTCTGCTCCTCTGATACAAGTAATCTCAGCATAAATACTCCAATAGAGTTGGTTCAATTATAATGACATACTACTACCGTTGGGTTGCAAACAAACATACTGTTTCCATTCTCGCAATGTAAACACTGTAAATTGACTTGTGGAGCCTTAAAGATTAACTAATCTACCTTCAGTCAACATTAGCCGAGTTTGTGAAACCCAATATTTGATTGACAAGAGCATATAAAAACAGTATGCATCGAGATCTTATAGAGCCGACAGGGTCACCTCTCTTATTTTCAGTTTATTTCAATTCCAGACCTACTAATCGGACAATTTCTCTGCAATGCCTCGGCTGAAGAAGTTTAATCTCTAAATGAAAGGTGTTGTAACCTCTGCAGATATGTCAACTCGCTCCGGGTGAATAAATTTACAGTGGGGAGGCTAATAGTCTTAGCTAGTGTAAGTACTGTCTCAGCTGCTACAAGTCAAGGATCTGGAATGTCTGAGGATGGAAGAAACCTCATCAGGAAGCTCGAGAGTGACCATACGCAGATAACACCAAGTATCTGAAGGACAGTCAGTAGTGCCCCTAAGGAGTTCATAATAGCCAAAGTTTGGTTTGTTGCCTCAGTTGCTCTAACGGAAAATGTCAGTGCGGTCACTAGCTGAGCTGCCCTGTTCAGTTGGTGAAGCCTGTAGACCTGCAAAATAGTGAAACGTAAAGGTAAATGGGACATGCTAAGTGCTGTCAAAATACATCACCTCAGTAATAACGTTAACTAAATGTAAATGTGTGTAATTCCAGAAAAAAAACATAATGTAGTTACATGATTTGTTGAAATGAACATGAGCTGAGTAGAGTAGGCACCAGATTTGAAGATGAAATTAAAATAACATGGATCACAGAAACAAGATTACAAACCACCTGGCTTTGTTCTACATATATATACTGCAGAACGTATCATGTACTCCGAACGTAAGGTACTCCCGGGACACCCAAATTTTAAAATGACATCATAAAGTCGGGAAAAATTCTAAGACCCTCTAAGAAATAATTGACACAAAAAATTGAGTCCAATCTCCAAACATACTTGTGCCTTCAACCATCAACCAGAACAGCATTCATATATGAACTAAGCAACTAAGTGAATTATTGGGTGCACATCCTTTTGTTTCCCATAAATATCAGGACCATTTCTCTTTTCTCTTTTTTTGCCTCTATGGTACAAAGTTATTATTATCTCTCAAGGATGGATGGTAGAGCAGGGGGTATTATATGGTTGGATGAGCAAACCTGTCTAATAAGGTAGATTATAACTTCAAGTTTGAGAATATTATCTGCTAGCCTCTTTTATTTCAACATTCAATGCTCCTAAAGTCAGTTGTTACTCTTTGTTATCGGCACACTATGCACAATACAGCCAGCCCTAACATCCAAGCAAATTAGGATATGAGGGATGTAAACGGATCGGATCGGATTTTATCTCTACCATATCCTTTACCATTTTATTGCTCGGATTCGGATCAGATCGGATAATGAACGGTTGGGATTCGGTGGCAGATATATACGGTCACAGATTCGGAACGGAAATGGAGCGGAAATAAAATTAGTCGGATCGGTACACGCATACATACATACATCGTTTAAGTCACGAGACAAAAATAATCGCTCAACAGCCTGATCATGTAACAAAAGTTGTACTCCATAGTCGTACAATGACCATGTAAGTGAGTTATTATTCAATGGATGAACTTCACAACTCACTAACTACAAATTGTATCCTATTAGTTTATTCATTTCGGTAGAAAATCGGATTATTCGGATTATAACCATCTGATAACCCTAATTAATTTTCGGATAATTAATATTCGGATGCTGTTTTACATACCATATCCTATACCGTTATGTATCCAGGTGTTCAGTTTGGAATCGGATATCCTTATCTGTCGGATTTTTTAAAATCGGATATGGATTCTTTAAAACGGGTCGGGCGACGGATTCGGTACGGAAATTATCCTATCCGTTTACATCCCTAATATCCAACCAAATATGGATCCTATTATAAATAAAGTAGAGATTACTTCCTAATTGTTAGGGGGTTATGATTTATTTAATTTGGTTAACTTAAATATTGCCAGCAGGAGACCCACATATATGGAAGGGGATATGATTTCCATTGTAACAAAGCAAGCAGTAAAACAAACCCCAGGCTTTGTTAGAATGGTTAGGCAAGTTATCTAGTAACATCTGATATTGGAGTTTTTCATCTTTACAACGAGCAAGCTTAGCAACATCTCTCCAATATGGGGCCACAATGGTTGCAACCATCATCTACAAAAATGGGTTGCAGCCATGGCCTGTGAAGGATCTTGTCAAGGACGAGGTGCATGTCGAGGACCCGTGATGAGAACAAGGCAGCAGGCCCTACCATCTAACAGAACAAGGATATCAACCACAAATGTTAAAAAATTAGGGGCTAATTGCTACTTTGCTAAGGACTAGAGTTAGTTCAGTATTGTACTATTGCTAGGAAGTGTCCCATGACCTATATAAGGGGAGCTACCATGCCAGTTCTGACCAGACAGTGAACAAGTTGGTTTAGTATCTCTTAGCATAGCTAGGCTAGCTATTTCATAATGTATACACACTTAGATTCTTCTAATGGCCCCAAGTTACCCAGAAGACTGATAAACAAAAATCCAAAACATTAGGTCACAACAAATGAGTAATGACTACCATCTTAAGTTCTTAACAGATTGCATAAGAAATTTGTACATTTCCACCGAATCACACTTGACTATAACAAGAAAGGGCAACTTCAGGATCTAAGCAATGACAGGATAAATTAGGAACCACGTTACCTTAAAGATAATAGGGATAACTGGCCAAGAAGGTGATTTCCGGTGCCGAGCATACTGCTCAAATGCGAACTGTACAACAAGACCTACCAAATACGGTGCAAGAGTAGCTGAAGCTGCCGGTCCAGTCCAGGGCCAAACCATCCCCATTGTTAGAAGAGGTATTATGAGGCTCAAAACCATCGTCGTTACTGAAGAAATCCGAAAAAACCTAGCTTTTGACCAGATATAGCTCTTAGGTGCTACTTGCTGCAAAGGCCTCCAGACTTTATCAATTAACAGGACAAAGATCCCAACTCCTCCGTAGAAAAGAGCCTCAGTGAAGAATAGTATAAGGAAATCTGCAGACAACAACAAAATATATCATGTAAACTATGAGTAGACTTCATACATTTATTTATTGTGAATGTTGCCTAGACTTCATCAAGATGTGGAATAGTATATGTATTTTCTTTGGGGTAGAAGAGGGAATATCCAATGAATGAATGATGTATATCAGCGTTCAGTTAAGCGAAATAAAACTGTTAGGAGGTGTATGGGAATGATGAGATCAGACGTACATTTTTCAAGACTACTATTATGATTTCAGTGGAATAGATGCCAGCAACAGGCACACAGATATATGATATATTTAAGTGGTAACCAACATAGTTCTGCAAATATTACTACGAGAATAAGATAAAAGACACTATCATCGGCATTGATGAAACAAGATCCAGGATGGAAAGAACGCATTCTTGAATTATAACAAAAAGGATACCTGTCAACAGGGAATCCTCAAACACGGCTGAGAGTACTTTGCGCAGGTACAGCGATGGAAGAACCAAGAAGGCCACAAGGATAGTTGGACCAACAAACCATACTAATCTAGACGCTTCCTTGCCAGGATGAGGCACACTCTCGACAGTTATCGCTCGAGAGCTGCCACCATTAAATGAGATTAATCCTGGTTTTCCAACACCCCTCTCATTAGAATAGGAGCATCCAGATGCAGAGGAATCTACAGTACTACTAATACTCTCGTTGTCTTCTAACGCCACCGTGACTGATGAAGATGGAGCAACTGTCTCCTGCTTGTCTGTAGCAGCGAAGGAAATAAGTCGCTTAACATGAAGCCGTCCGTCGTGGTTGCAGGAGCTTCTCAGAACTTGTCCTGTTAACATGGCAAGTCAGCGTAAAGGGCGTTGGGAATTCAATGAATTGCTTTTGTGGAAGTAGATGGACTAAAGATTTTATTTTTACCTTGTGGAGTATCCAAGTACTGCATCCTACTTCCATTTACCCTCTGAACAGCAAACGACCTTGCAAGCTGAGAGATAACCCGTATCATTGCTACGAACAATTCAGTACGTTTTCAAGTTCATAGCAATCACAGAATTATATGGAGCATAAAGTAATACACACGTATTTAATTGTGTCCATACTAAACAACTTTAAGTGTTGTAGTATCTGAAAAAAGTTTATCATTAATGAGTTTATCAAAGCTAATTGGGACGTTGACATCACATCGGATAGAGGGGCAAAAATCTTCCCTTTTCGAAGTACTCATTATAAAAAAAGTACTAATTCTAATCGTACCTAATCAACGACCAAACAAACAACCATACACGAAAGAGTTGACGAACACAGGAAAAACTGTAGGCGTTCGAAGAAGAGGAAGAGGAAGAGGAGGAGGGGATTGCCTTGGGACAGGAGTAAGCTACGGAGCTGATGCGGCAGCGAGGAGAGGCGGAGAAGAGCGGCGCGGACGGGGAGGCGGCCCTGGGGCGGAGGACGGTGGGGCCTCCGACGGCGGCCATGGGCGTCTGCCGTCCGTTGCGCTATCTGGCAGCAGCAAGGCGCGGGGTGGTGGTGGACGGACGGACGGCGCGGCCGCTTGGCCCGGCACGGTTGGTGGGGGTGCTCGCCAGACCGGCTACCGGACGAGGAGAACACTGACAAGAGTTGGGGTGGGACCCAGCTGTCATAGTCCGGTCGAATAACATGGGCTGGACTGTGTATAGTGGGCTGCCATGTCAGGATGCCGGTGGTCAGTGACTATCTTTTTCTTTGTTCAGTTGGGCCTCGTCTCTACGGCTGGCGGGCTGGGCTACATACAATTTATGGACGGCAGGCCGGAACTCGAGACCTTATTGGTTTTTTCTGCCCGCCCCTGATGCTCAATCTATTTGGCGCAAACTTAATATACTACATCAATCTTGAAGATGGCATTTTACGGCCGCCTTCAGAAAAGTAAAAGATTGTGTCATGGATGAAGAAAGAGCTTGAAGATCTCATAGATTTCTGTTTTAGTTTTGTTTTTGTAATCGATATAATCGTGTACTCTTTGTTGGTTTAATATATGTGGAAAATTCAAAAAAAAAAATCCCTCTACATTTTTTTTTGCGAAAAGGACCTGTGATTAAAAGAAACACCGGACGGTGCAAAACACCTTAATAAAAAAGAAATTTTTTTTTTTGAGATGTCATTCGTTTTCAACCTCTAGACCGTGTCGACGGGCGCCGCCGCTCTGTTGGATGCGGACAGGAAGTCGCCGAACGGATATAGGAGATCACATCCGTCCAGTAGTCGATTAAAAAATCCTCGAGACCACACCACTCCCACCGACTTGTCGACGTCAACGCCGAGATGGAACTGAATCCGGGAAGACCTTGTCCCGTCACCTACGGGGTCATCGAGTTGAAAGAGAGGGGAAGACTGTTGAAACGAGGCACCACTGCCGCCAGAGTGCTTCCCCAACAAACCTTGACAAAAATATCCTCTTCATCGTGAGATCAGGCTGTGGTTATATCGCATCGTGTCACTGTACATTTGTTTATTAGAGTGGACCAAAGTTAAGATTCTACATTTGCTTCAACAACAGAGAAAATAAGATCTGGTTCAGAATCTGATGCTATATGTTGTAATGAACATGCATGGTGACTGACTCTGACTGCCGTATGTAAGAGCAGAAGCTGGTTCTGATAGTTTTCCACCAGCGATAAACCAATACATGCATCAATTTCGGAGATAATTTTGGCATGTGAATCAATAGTATTTCACGTCTCACAAAACAAATTTGTATTTCTCAGCCATACATAAACAGCAAGATAGTTACAGCATTTCACGTCTCCCAAAACAACAACATTTGTATCTTTCAAACATACATAAACAACAAGATATTAAGGAAAAAGAGCACACCAAATGTGAAGCATATAGAATTAGCTCCTGCAGAAAATTGAACCAGTGCACGTACGTACTGTACAAAACCCGGCCCTGCGACGACCTATGTGGGGCTTCTTCTTCACACCATAGCCGGCGACCCCTCGACGGGGACGGTGTGCCTTGACTGGCTGCCCGACGCCGGGTTCCGGCCACCCTCGCGCACGCTGTTCTCCCCGAAACGCGCTGCTGAGGCGTTGTAGCCTTTCTGCCTCTCCTGCTCGGTCCACTCCCCGTTGTAGTAATCCTCCGCCGTTGCACCCGGCCGCGGCCCCACGAACATGCCACCCCACTGCGGGAAGTAGATGAGGGTGATGGGCAGAGTGCAGGCGATGATCATGAGCCCCATGTACATGATCCCCGTCTCCGTCTTGTAGTGGGAGCCGCGGAAGAATATGACCTGCGTCAGCACGGCGCCCACGTTCCCGCCGCCGCCGGTCATGCCGGAGATGAGCCCCAGGGACCTCCGCGACACGAAGGGCACGACGCCGAAGCTGAGCCCGCAAGCCGCCTGACAGAAGAAGGAGAACAGTATCATGACGACCACGGACGCGCTGAAGGAGTAGTCGACGACGCCGAGCACCACGCACAGGACTCCGCCGATGGTCTGCACGATCCACAGCCCCCACAGCCTGCCGCGCATGCCCCACCGATCGGAGAGCCAGTCGGACATGAGCCCCCCACCGGGACGGGTGAAGAAGTTGGCCATCCCGAAGCTGGCGGCGATCAGCCCGGCAGTATGGAGGTTGACGTCGAAGCGGTCGTAGAAGTACTGCGCAACGATGTTGTCGACGGCGAGCTCGACGCCGAAGCAGTAGCCGTAGGTGAGCGCCAGGATCCATGCGCGGTAGTTGGTGACCGCGTGGCGCAGCACGTTGGCGAAGCTGTCCTTGTGCATCTCCCCGGACTTGCGCATCTTTTTGTAGCTGCCGTCGGGCATGTCCTGGCCGAACGCCAGCACGGCGATGGCCGAGGCCGTCTGCATCACGCCCGGGATGAAGAAGGAGATGCGCCACGCAACGAACGGCGAGCTCCCAATCTTGCGGATGGCCTCATACACAAACGGCATGAGTAGCTGCACGGCGCCCCCGCCGAGGTTTCCCCAGCCGCCGGCGACGCCGTTGGCCAGGCCCACCTTGGGCGGTGAGAACATGGAGCTCATCCAGAACTGCGTGGACACGAAGGAGGCGAGCGAGAAGCCCGTGAAGAATCGCGCGAGCAGGAACGATGTCGGCCCGTCGATGATGGCGGAGCAGTACACCGCCGGGGTGGTGAGCAGTATGATCGCGGCGGACGACATGCGGGGACCGACCAGGTCGCAGGCCGTGCCCATCGCGACACGCGCGAACACGGCGCCGGACACGGACGCGATCCCGGCGTTGCCGATGTCCTTGGCGGTGAGGCCGAGCGTGTCCCGGATGAGCGGCAGCAGCGGCGGCGCCGCGAAGGTGGAACAGAAGCAGCAGAAGAAGGAGAACCACGAGAGGTGGAACGCGCTCATGTGCGGCCTCGCGAAGGAGAAGATCCAGAACTCCTTGGCCTTGTTGTCGGAGTCCACCGGGATCCTGAAGTTGCCCTTGGGCGCCGCCTGCACCTCCATCGCCGCCGGCTTCGAGCGCCCCTCCATCTCGGTACAGCTGTGTTGGGAGCTCGATCGGTGGTGTAATGCTGTACGTACGTGCCGGTGCTGGTGGTGGTACAGCCTCAGCGGCGGGCCGTGTTTATATAGCACAGCTGGGGAGCGGCGTTTGATCGATCGGCTCCCGGCGCGGCGCGCGGCGTGTCGCCCGCAACGATTGGGAACGGTGAGAGGGCGGGAGGGACGAATAAAGATTTGGCTGCTGATCTTACGGTGTCAGTGGAAGGCCGGCAGGGCTGTGGCGTCGCGGTTCTGCGAGGCCGATGCCGGGTTTTGTTGGTGAACATTGCTGTGGCTGTAAGGTTGGGGAAGATCGTGACCTCTGACTTTGGAGGCCACTTCAGTTCCTCGGGTAGTGGAGCTTCGTCAGCAACCCCTGATTCCCTTTTCGGCCCTCCCTTCATTCGTCTGCACCTGCGAAATAAAATTGGCGAATGGCTGTCTAATGCTTTCAGGATTCTGATGTCTGCTCTCAGGAAAAGCAGGACACAACACACCGGCACGCAACTAGGGCTGAAAGCCTGAAACTAAAAATCAAAACTCACGACCTAAAACGAGTAGCTCCCTCCACTGGGCTCGAACTCGGTGTCAGTCGAGTTTTGGATTTAATCTCTATTCTTGATCAAGTTAAACGAGCCGAGTTATGAGTTAGTACTAGTTTAGCTTGTCATTCGTCAGTCGAGTTTTGGATTTAATCTCTATTCTTGATCAAGTTAAACGAGCCGAGTTATGAGTTAGTACTAGTTTAGCTTGTCATTCTTATTTATTGCAATTTTCATATATTATTGTTAAAATATTGATATATTTATATTGTGGAATTGGAGAATGACTATCCCTTTAGTTCCAAATTAGTAGAGATTAGTATTTTTTTATACGTGTTCTTGTTCGAACACTTAAAATGAGCTAATCTCTCGAGTTCACCGAGTCGAGCCGAGTTTCAGATATGAACTTGTTATGTCAAACAAGCCGAGCCAAATTAACTCGTAGTTTAACGAGTTTGAACGAGTCTGGCAATTGCCGGCTGACTCGGCTCGGCTCGAATCGCAGCAATACACGCAACGATACCTGGATGCCCTACGACATACTCTGTCCTGGTTGTTCAACTGGTTCGACCTTCCGTACATAGAAATAAAAAAAAATCACAAAATTTAACAACGCTTTAGAAAAACCACCGCTTGTTTTTGAAGTGTAAAAAATCCTTTTTGATGCATTTTAGTGGATTTTTTACAACTTTAGAGTGTGTAACAGTGCCAATGTTCATATAAACGCGATTGGCCGAAAAGATCGGCTAACCAGAGTTATATTTGAATTGTGGTGTTTCTATCTTCCTTCAAGGTTAACAAATTCAGAAAGACATTGTCGGGGTTGGATTCTTCGGGAAAAGTATCTAGCTCCGGTTTCTCGGGGCGGGCGATGACAGTGGCTTTGACGCGGCCTCTTTGAAGGCGTCGTCTTAGGCAGCCCATCTAGCTGTTGGCCCGTGTTTCTCTTGTCGACGAGATGGTGGATGTCGGGGGCAGTGGCCTCGAGTGGAGTAGTTTTGGCGAGCCGAGGCAGCGGCCTCGGGAACCATGGTGTGCAGCAGATTCTTGGGGTTGATCTTTCGTTGGCATGGCTTGAGTGGCAATCTTGTGTCACTAGTGTGGCAAGGTTGTCGGCTCGGTCGGCGCGTCTCACGGGAGGCGGGTTGACTTCACGTCAGGGCGGCGGCCCTGGATGTTGGTGCAGCGGCCGTGGTCTGCATGCGTTTTGCTCTTGTGTAGCTTGGACTGTGGGCGGTCGGGGCATGCGGGTTGTGGCTCGAGCGTGAGCAGTGGACATAAGGACAGCGGTCTCGGAAGGTGGTGATGGTGGTCCGCTCGGTGTGATGGAGCTAATGGATGGCAGATGACCGTTCCAGTTTTTTCTGGAGTTGAGGGCGTCAGCCTCGTGTCGTGTGAACGACAAGGTAGCCTCTATGTTCTGTTTTCGACGTCATGGTGGCGCAGCAGGGTTGGCTTCTTAATCTTCACTGGAGTGTCCCATCTGTGCTCCTCCCATAACAGTTTTGTCGTCTTCTCTTCGACTTTGTTGGGATGTCTATTTAGTGGGTGTTCGGGTGTGGCTCTGCTTGGCACTTGTCTATTTAGAGGTCTGTTGTATTGTTAATTAAAATTTTCTTTCTAATTAATGGAAAGGCAAAGTTTTTGCCTCGTTAAAAAAAACAAATTCAAATAGATACAGCTTGAAGCTTGGTAAAGCTTAATTAAAATACCCCGTATATTATCATTATGTTGTTTACTGGATCCGTTGTTTTCTGGATGTCAAAAGGTGGTATCGGTGCTAGCCGCCGTTTCGCTGCACACAACTCGCGTCACTGGATGAACAAATCAAGATAGTTAAATGAACGACCAGAATCAACAACGCATTTGAAAAGATCATCTGTGCCCTACCACAGCTAAGATTACTTCTGAAAAGATCATGGCGCGGCCTATCACAACTAACTAAAACTACAGCCAAACGACACCAGTTTTCGGCAGGGAACATCGTTTTCGGGGAAAATATCCCCCGAATGCTGTTTGGAGTAGGTTGGAAACTGCGCCTATAGTTGCACGAACGGACAAACAGCTAGGAGACGTTTAGGCCGGTTTCGGATTTACGTATAGAACTCAGTCCATGTACGTAGATGCAACAAGACAAATAGGAAAGAAGATCGGTAACCAATAATAGCTCTGACATGCGCATGACGAGCATATAACGCCGCATCCATGCATATCCACTATATTGACCAACTTGTTGTCTAGTCACGGCAATATACGATACAGACGAGCGGCGCGCTTCGCCGCGCCTTCGATTTATTGTTCTTGTAGGGCGTGGCTGACACGATAATTCACCAATACATTGGCTAAAACTCCATACTAACATATTGACAGTGAACATGCGAGCACCACCCATGGAGATACTGCGCCTGCTGATCTGTACAGTAGGATGATTGGGTGGATGCCTTTCTCAATGGCAATATGGCAATATGGTTTCGCTTCAGAAAATAACAACTTAATGGTGCAAATATAGAAGATATGACATAGGTAACAAAATGTTCACAACTAAATAAACTTACGACATAACGTGAAGAACCGTCAAGTTATAATTTTGATGCACCAGTTAGTATACAAATTCTTCCACATATGGCAGATATATCAAACAAAGATACATTCTAAGTGAAGGAGATATGCCCTAGAGGCAATTAATAAAGTATTTTATTTATCATATCTCATTTGTTCATAATACGTTTTTGTGTCATGCTATAACTGTATTAAACGGAAACATTAATACACGTGTGATACGTAAGGCAACCAGGTCCCTAGTAGCCTCTACGTGACTACTTCATTGTGCAATCGATGATCGAGGTTTCCCGATCATGTGACATGGTGTCAGTTGACAATGGAGTCATATCGTTGGTAGAACGATGTGATGGACATACCCAATATTTGTAGTACGTAGTCATTACGCCTTTGACCGTGAGATCAACTCTTATTGCTATTTCTGAAAGATATTTTGATTGCATCAAACGTCATGTCTTAATAGTATGACAATAAAGGTGTCCCTCTCGGGTATCGGAAGGGAGTATGTTGAGACGAGTGATCAAGAGCGGGATTTGCCAGTCCGCATAGCAGGATAGATACTCTTGGGCCCACTCGGTGAGATTATGTCAAATAAGTTTGCAAGCATGTGACTAGGTCACCAGGACATAATATCATGGACGAGTAGAAGATAGTGTTGTCGGTAACGAGATCAAGCTAGGTATTGAGATATCTATGAACGAGTCTCGGACACGCTAAGTATCGCCATGGCAAAAGGTTTAAGACTCGACGTCTAGGTTCGAACGACAAAATTATTCGTTATCTCACAGGGATTAATTCTGGGTATCCAAGGTCCACGAATTAGTCATTGATCGGAGAGCGCGTCTCGATCATGTCTGGCGAGATCTCGAACCGCTAGGGTAACACACTTAAGGGGAGTCGACAAGTTTGCCGGAGTAGAAAAGAGAAAGCACCGGAAAAGTTCCGGGAGAGAATCCGAAGTCGTATCGGAGAACCGAAGATAGTTCGGAGAGTTTCGGAAAAGTTCCGGAAGAGAGGAAATTGTATATATATGTTAAATTAATGTTAATTAGAGAGGAAAAGTTCCGGAAGATAGTTCGGAGAGTTTCGGAAGAGTTACGGAATAAACGGCGCCTGGCAAAGGATGAGGTGACGATGCGCGTCGGCAACGGATCAAGAGTTGACGTGGTGGCTGTCGGCACACTCCCTCTACATCTACCATCGGGATTAGTTTTGGTTTTAAATAAGTGTTATTTTGTACCATCTTTGAGTGTAAACATTATCAGTGGGTCTTGCTTGTTGCAAGACGGATATTCGTTCAAATCAGTATCAAGTGGTTGTACTATTTCGATGAATGATATCTTTTATGTTAATGCTCCCGAGAGTAATGGTTTATTCTTGTTGAATCTCGATCGTAGTACTCACATCCATAACATTGATGCCAAGAGGATTAAACTTAGTAGCGATACCGCCATGTATATGTGGCATTGCCGTCTCGGTCATATTGGTATAAAGCGCATGAAGAAACTCCATACCGATGGACTTTTAGACTCGTTGGATTTTGGATCCCTCGACACATGCGAACCGTGCCTCATGGGCAAGATGAACAAGACACCGTTCAATGGTTTCATGGAACGGGCGTCGGATTTATTGGGAGTCATACATACAGATGTGTGTGGACCGATGAGCGTGTCGACACGCAATGGTTATCGTTATTTTGTCACCTTCACTGATGACTTGAGTAGATATGGGTATATCTATTTGATGAAACACAAGTCTGAAACATTTGAAAAGTTCAAAGAATTTCAAAATGAAGTTGAAAATCAACTCAACAAGAAAATCAAGCACCTTCGATCCGATCGTGGTGGCGAATATTTGAGTTTTGAGTTTGGCACACATCTGAAGGCCTGTGGCATCGTGCCGCAACTTACGCCGGCTGGAACACCGCAACGCAACGGTGTGTCCGAGCGACATAATCGTACCCTATTAGATAGCGTCCGGTCTATGATGTCTCTTACCGACTTGCCCGTATCTTTTTTGGGATATGCGTTAGAAACAGCCGCATTCATTTTAAATAGGGCTCCGTCCAAATCCGTAGCAACGACACCGTATGAGATATGGCATGGCAGGAAACCTAAGTTGTCGTTTCTGAAGGTCTGGGGTTGTGAGGCGTATGTTAAGAAACTACAGCCCGACAAACTCGAACCGAAATCGGAGAAAGTCGTCTTTGTAGGGTATCCGCGGGAAACCATAGGATACACCTTCTACAACCAAGCCGAGGGCAAAACGTTTGTTGCGAAAAATGGCACCTTTCTCGAGAAGGAGTTTCTCGCCAAAGGAGTAAGTGGGAGGAAAATAGACCTCGACGAGATCGTTGATCCTGAACTCGAAATTCCGAGTGGCGCAACGGAAACTGTTCCGGAAACGTCCTCCACAGATGGAGTGGGAGAAAATGTCGAGAATACTATTCTACTTCGTAGGTCTGGGAGACATCGTATCGCTCCTGAGTGGTACGGCAACCTGGTTTGCACCGTCATGTTAATTGAACAAGACGAACCTACGAACTACAAAGAGGCTATGGCAAGCCCTGAGTCCGAGAAATGGCTTAAAGCCATGAAATCCGAAATAGGATCCATGCATAACAACAAAGTATGGACTTTGATGGAGATTCCCGAAGGGCGCAAGGCCGTCGAGAATAAATGGATCTTTAAGAAGAAGACTGATGCTGATGGTAATGTGACCGTCTATAAAGCTCGGCTTGTCGCAAAGGGTTTCCGACAAGTTCACGGAATTGACTACGATGAAACATTTTCACCGGTAGCGATTCTAAAGTCTATTCGGGTTTTGCTAGCACTTGCTGCATATTACGACTATGAAATATGCCAGATGGATGTCAAAACAGCGTTCCTAAATGGTAACATTGAGTAAGAGTTGTATATGGTACAACCTGAAGGTTTTGTCGATACAGAAAATGCTGACAAGGTATGCAAGCTTCAGCGTTCCATTTATGTACTGAAGCAAGCATCTCGGAACTGGAATCTTCACTTTGATGAGGTGATCAAAGGTTTTGGATTTATATCGATCTCCTCCGTATTACTATATCTGCATAGTATAGATCCTGGCTAGTTTAAGATTATCGTTGTTAGAATTTTTTTGTTTTCTGCCTGCGATCCCCTTCACTAAGATCCACCTAGAAGTTACAACATTTTCTTCCCACCATGACATCCAATAGCATGACGACGATTTACAACATCCATCCATAAAGCAAGTCTATCATAAATGATTTGGAGCCCCTTCGTTCAAGCTGAATCTTTCTCACCAAATTCATCTTGTACCCCATCCTACGATCTCATCGGAATGGTGAAGATCATAGTTAAAGTCAAGGAGTTAGTAACCCAAAGATATATTGTTAGCATGGCAAGACAACAAACGCTGGATATCAATTAATCTTACACTGACTCCAACAGTCTAACTCGATGATCATTTATTAAAGGCGTGTGAGAATCAAAATTCAGATTTGTACCAGGAAAGCACGAGTTGATATGATCATGGGGCACAAAAACCTACAGCACATAGAAGAGCGTTGTCTATGCTGCATTTACAATCAATATACAAGCTAACTCAATCAGTTCAACAAACATATTATAAACAATTTCTCACTGCAATGTGAATGGCAAACTTTCCTCTAAACCAAGGCACTACATCATGCTACCAAAGTGTGATACACGAATGAAGTGTCTTGACATATTTACTTCTTGGAGGATACAGCCATACAGGGTATAATTCATGTTTTTGAAATGGCATCTTACATTATGATTGAGATAAAATACACCACTCCCGACAAACATAGAAGGGGTAGTTCCTAGGCCACCGTCCCAATCTAGTTCCAGACTGAGGATTCCTATCCACTAGTCGCATCAACAATAATAAGAAAGATAAAGGCGAGTCACACAAAGAAAAAGGAAAATACCTGTACTCAGATATTGTTAATCATTTATATATATATTTTTTGTCCCAAGTTCCTCATTGACCATTTTTCAGAACATTGTTCAAGTGCATTGCGTATGTTTTCTCTACCTGGCAGCCTATTAGGAATGCCAAAATCTAGCAGTAATCAGTTTTTTTTAACAACAGTAATCAGTTTACTACCTGATATAACAGGGATAAGAAATTCCTGGTTCCATACATGACCTAATTAAGCTTATTTTTATGTTATCCCCCAGGCAATATATGTTTCCTAGGGAGATTGTAGGCTTTGTCGGAGGAGGCGGAGGAGGAGCTAGATGCATTTGACAAGCCATGCTGGCTGATACCTTCCCTGACCTTGCTGGCTTGCTGTGATGTTCGGTTCATGCTGGAAAATTGAAACCAGTTGCTGGAGCTCCCAGCTTCCTCACCTTCATCTTCTCAACGGATACTGGATTTGTCAACCCAAGATACATCAGTCCGACGCCGACAAGGACGATTCCAATCAGGAAAAGAAGCCCCCGCAAATAGCCCAAAATAATAAGGTTGCGTTTGCCCAATTCGCAGTACCGAAACAAATCAACCCATACAAAACAATTTAGTGAATCAAGTCTGAAGCAATTAACAGCAAGCAACAGAAGACACTGGCTTACAGCCTTAATCCTTCACAACTTCATCTTGCGTAGCCACTTGAGCGAGCTCTCGAGCTCACTGTATGTCGACTGTGGAAGGCTCTTGCTCTCGATCCCATAATCGAACACCTCGTATGCATCCGGAACCCTCCCCGCGCGACACAACGCCCTGATGAACGTCGCGTATGCCGGCGCGTTGAGCTTCATCCCAGACCGTACCATGACTTGTAAACGTCGACAGCCTTGTCCAGCTTCCTGTTCTTGCAGAGGCTCATGAGAGCAGCATGTTGTAGGTCTGATCATTCGACTCACAACTCTTGGCCTCAGCCCTCAATCTCCTCGAGCAGCCCGAGCGCGCTGAGGGCGTCTCCCTTGACGCACATGCCATTCATGAGGGAGGTGTAGGTGATGACGTTCGGGAAGTGGCCCGCGGCGGCCATGGCGTCGAGGTAGTTCATGGCCTTGGCGATCAGGCCGTGCGCGCGACGCCATAGACGCGGGTGCTCTAGGTGACGACGTCGGGCTCCACGTCGTCGTCCTTCATCCTGCGGAGCACGCCGAGGACACTGAGACGCCGTAGTGGACCTTCATGAGGGCGATGTAGACGTGCGCGTCGGCGCGGACGTCGTGGTCGACGAGGACCGGGAGGATCTGCCCGATTTCGCGCGCGTCGCCGCGGCGTCAGCAGGCGTTCGCGAGGGCCAGGAGCGCCGGGCGCGGGGCCGGGGAGTCAGCAGAGTACGGGAGCGCCGCCAGGAGGTCCCGCACCGCGGCGACTGAGCGGTGCGTGGCGAGACGGCGGAGGAGGAGCGCGAGGGAGTGCGCCGGGAGCGAGTTGGTGGGTGTGGCCTTGAGCGCGAGCGAGGTGGCCGCGTCCAGGTTGTCATCCACCGCGACCCCAAACAAGCCCCTCAACGACAAAAGCAGAAATCCAGATCTAACCAAAAAAATCCTCCGACATGTAAGAGTCCAAGAATCCTCCTGCGGGTAGAAATACTCAACCGTCGCAATACTAAAGAATCCTACGGAAAACAATGGAGAAACAAAACCGGAACGGCAACGGACGGCGAAAACCAAGAAACAACTGGAGAAATCCCAGGAGAAGCAGCACTCACCGGAAACTGGCAGATCTAACCGGAGAACACAAGAATAGGGAGAACAGAGACAACAGAACAAGAAATCCCATTTCCCACGAGAAAGGAAGAAACTAATTACACCTCCTTAATCACACACAGGTAACAGACAAGCGGGGCCAGATGTGCGGAAAAACAGAACTATAAAAAAGGACACAGGAGAAGAAGACACGTACGAAAAACAGCCGACAGCACATAGGAATACCCGACACGGCACCCACGTACGCCCGCACGGACGCCGAGACCCACAAATCAGTCTTAGCAGGCCTGACACCATCCACGCATATGGCCTGAAATCACGCCCTGCTAGCCGGGCATAGAGTTTGAAGTAATTGTGTGTTGTCTCGAGTATTTGTACTAACCCCTCTGTTCTATAATATTAGATGTAACTACAAACAATACATTACTATATTGGTTGTAAAGCGCTGCGTATCATTGCTAGTACATAGAAGCTGAGAAATATGACATCTACGGAGACGATGTGTATCATCTCACATTATGAAGAAAAAAATTAATGTAAAAAAAGCTGTTTTTTTTTGGCAAACATAGAGATATTTCATGCTCACCCACAAAGTTTTCTGAGAAAAAGGTATTTTTTATGACTGGTGTAAAAAGACAAATTATGATGCGACAAAACGACTTACCGTCCGACTTTTTTGTTTTTTGACACAAGCCAAAAGAATGTATTTGTTCATGAAATTTTGTCTGTGAGCATAAAATGTTGGGATGTTCACCCGAATGTTATTTCAAACTTTTTTGACATTTTCTGACATGATTTTAAACAGTGGGAGCAAATGCTGCTATGACTCAAAATGGATTTTCGGACATCTACTCGTATAATGTAAGAGAGATAGCTTATTTACACAATAATATAAACTAAAGTTTTAAGAGAGATAGCTTATTTACACAATAATATAAACTAAAGTTGGCGACTGCAATAATCATTTGTCTGTAGCACAACTTTTCTTTGTAATGTAGAGTATATGTGTCGAGGAGCAAAATTAAATTTGTATTGTAGAATGAAGGTCTTGTTTCGCTTTTTTCCTATGCGGGGTGAAGTTATGCATGAATCGACATAGCAATAAAGCATGTCGAGGAGGCACCAGATTTGTCACGAGTTGAGCAAAACAACTTTTGTTGCAAGGCTGAACAAGGAGTTCCATGCAACTAAGAAATTTATACTCTAGAATGCACTTCAATAGACCCGAACCGGAATTTTCTTATCCTAAAGTCATTGATCTTGATATAGTAACTTGGTGAAATTCCCTTTAAGAAAACTTAATGGAAATTCCCATATATAAGTTTAATATATGAAATATAATCATGCATGAATAATATATGTATATTTTTCGAGGAGGAGGATAACCCCGACCTATGCATCAAGGCCGAGGGTCCGCTAGCACTAACCCTCTGATAAAAATAAAAAATAAAGACAAAGACACAAATTTTAGGCAAAAATGTAAAAGGAAATCGCCACACCTGCGCCGATGAGTTCAATGTAGGTTGATCTCGGAATTTTCGGCCTTAAAGGGTAAAGACAAGTTTCTAGCGATCACCTTTTAATAAGGGCACGACGTAAGTACTTGTTGACATTGTTTGATCATAACAATGTGTTTCAAGACCGAAATGTGCATACTCAAAGTTGAAACCGCTTCCACCATCTCTTTTCTTGTCAACAACTCCTAACCGGATGCCGCTGGGGAAGATACTCTAAGATGATGACGTCCTATACCGCCACATGTATGGTATAACACCACTTTCGAATGATCGGTAGTAGGCATGACTCGACATCCGTGAGAAGACATCAATTTGACTATGATACTAGGGTTCGTTTATGATTTGCTAACATATACTATCCGTTCTCGGTTTCAGTTGTAAACTTAGATTTTATGATTAAAGTTTAGAGGTTCTAATTCCTAGTAAGATAATTCTACTTTTACTTCCTTGGTTGTGAGGGTTGACACATTTTTATTGAACGATTTAAACAAGTAATTTTATTAGGAGTGACATCACCCAGAAAAGAAGGGTCTTATTTGTTTGGAAGTAATTTTAAGATGAAAGTTCAGAGGTGCTGATTCCCCGTAGGAGAATTCTACATTTCTTCCTTGTTTGGAAGGGTCGGTACATTTCTCTTAAACGACCCTAAAAAAAACTAATTTTATTAGGAGTGACATCACTCAGAAAGAAATGTCTTATTATCAGTGTCCTAGGATACATATAAAAACTTCTGAAAATCACAAGTCCTAGGAGTTCTATCGTGGAAGCATTGACTTTATTTTGCTCGAATAACAACAGAGGGGTAGTATGTCACTAGTGGATAGCCGATATTTATTACCAAAATAGAGAATTCCTGAGAGGTTCCGTGATAAGGATAAAGAACAGGAGATTCTGTGAGATGGATGCATCGAAAGGTTGGCCTGTCACCAAGTGGCAATATGATAACGACTCCGGAATCCGGATTCTCAATGTGAACTGTTGTCCCCCATGCCCTTTGTGGGAGCACGAAAGATTCTTCCTCTGACTTTGGGATCTTGCGTCACTTCCTCCCCTGGGCTTGCTTTCAACTTAGAAAAAGTAGTAATAACCAGTAGATTCAGAGCATCTGGATTCCCGGTCTGTACGGAAGCAAGCTGTTCCAAAGACCGGGCGCCAGCCATGATCTCCCATGGGTTCGTGCTTTCATTTGTCGATGGTCATAAACTTCGAGTCATGCGATTCTTGTACTGACAAATTTTAGCCGTGTTCGTGGCGTGAGCGAAGCTCTTCAGTTATCAAAAAATTGCCGTTTGTATTTGCTCACAGCTAGTGTCGCCTCTGGTACTCTTGTCGCCTCAGTAACAAAAAGGAAGAGCATATATTTCAAAGATTTCGTTGGGGTCCGATATTTCCTATCGTTCAAGTATTGTTTTTCACATTGGATCACATCTGCTAGATGACAACAAGACTTGCTCTTGCCAAATTGTCAAAACTCAAAAGTCTCCCATGGATCCAGTTGTCTGGTTGCTTCATGGAACTGATGGCGATATGCGATGACCTTCAACTCCGGCATACCGGTGCCCCCAAGGCCCCAACAGGTGAATGCCGCAGCTCGGCGCTCCAACTGCAATAGTTTCGCACCAATCGCCTGCTCTTACTTGCGTCACTGTGATGCCATGCTGGTTAGTTTAAGTCCTCACAAGGTGCACTTGCTTGATTGCTTCTGATCTGCAAAGATCCATGGTCCCGTTTCAAAATTGTTGATACCTCTCAAGCTGTGCGACGACTTTCATTTGATACTACTATATTCATGGGCTGGATATCTGCTGGGCGCCTGTAGCCGTTGATTATAGTAACTTCTCTCTTACAATATGGGCTCTTTTAATTACCTAGTTATTAGGTGCGTAACAGGCTGTTGGACCAGTATAATTTAACTCTCGATCATATTAACATATACCCATTGGTTGGCTAAGCATAAGGGATTTTTTTAAAGGGCAATAAATATCCCAGCCTCTGCATCCTGGCTGGTTGAACCAGCATAATTTACTTTTTTAATCATATTAACATATGCACACATCTATCATTACTAAAAACTAGCTAGCAAGGTGGCCCTGATAAATGTGAGGACATCTTCTTTGATACGTGTCAAAAGTAACGGGTTATGTATCATCGACAAATAGAGGTTATTCCATGATTGGAGATGGCACGAACAAGCACTTTTGGGAGGGCATGTGGTTTGTAGACCTCCCTTTGTCTATCTAGTACCCATATCTGTATATATTGTGCAATGGAGACAACTTTTGGTGGTAAGCATTCTAACAGATATCGCGGTAAGTATAGCCTTTATAAGGGCATGTACAATGTAAGGTGCTTATGGGAGGTGCTTAGAAAATAAACCGGTTTTTAGCTAAGCACCGGTGCTTATTTGTACTAGACAAATGCTTCGCTAGGCACCCCTCCTATAGAAATAGGCACCGGTGCTTATGAAAACGCTTGGTTTATTTTTGTAAGCATCTACCTAAGCACCTTGCATTGTAAATGGCCTAAGGGCCTTAACCATGAACAAATGGATATGGTGGTTACATTTGGTTCAACAACTAACTCTTCGAACAACTTTTTTTTAAGATAAAGAGCATATATTAATATCGCGGAGATACCAATTACACCCAGCCTCTGGAACAACGCATTGCCCTAGCGGCATTATGGATGCACATAACCAAAAAAAAGAATTAAAAAAAAAAGAAAAGTCCCGCTAAAGTGATCTATTCCTTAAAACAACAACACTAACACCACCAACACAGCACCGGAAGTTCAACTTCTCCAAAAGCGACACCTCCAAGAAGGGAACAGTGCACAAGCATTGTCGTCGTCTGATCATAAATCTCAGGTTTTCACCCTGGAGAAAAGTTCTCGCTCTCAAAACAATGCCTTCGACAAGGTCACTGCCAGGCACAACCAATTAAGGTCAGACCTTGGATTTTCACCCTGAGAAATAAGACATAGAACTTGTCCTGTGCAGTTACCCCCACAAGCGTGCCGCTGCTCCAAGTCACAAAACACGTAGCCAATTCCTAATCGCCACGAAGACTCAAATCACCATTAGTAGTTCTCAGATCTTGCCTATCATGACATTCTCCACCAGCACCACGAAACAAAAATGTGCACCATGATAATAAGAGCCAGTAAAGTTTCGAAGCGCTCCCTCTGTAACCAAACGGTCAGAGAAAAAACATGGGTGTGCACGACCGAATACCACCCGATCCAGCAATATCCAGGCATGTGTCGCCCAGTGGAGTTCACTGGCGGAGCCTTCCGGAACACGACCGTCCAGCCAGATCGATGGGACAGTCATCCGGCGAGTCTTCTTCTTGTCATGAGAAGAATCCTAGGACTGCCTCCTTTATTCAAGAAAACAAATGAATCTAGTTTCCAAATAATTTATCATAATATTCGATAATAAAGACTTCCAAGTTGACCTCACCAACAATTGTACGGTCTTGTTCTAGGTTAAGAATATGTTTTCTATGTTTACTGTTAGCTATGAAATGAACCTATTTTGTGATATTTCTTCCTTGTATATGTTTCACCTCACTATGTTGAGCCCACTTGGCCTCCTCATCGATCGCGCCGTAGGGACGATTTGTGACAAAAAAATAGAGAAAGGACATAACATGTCTTCTCCATCAACCACATTTAATTATTGAACGTTCTCTTTGAAATAGATGCACCATATTTGCCTCTTTTCATTAACATCTAATAGGAAGTTGATAGAAGACCCAAGTGTTTTGCCTTGGCAGTGCGCCACATCTTTCCCTCGTCTTTGATTCTTGCGATGATAGATGGTGGAGCCGTGGACACGAGATGTTATGGAAGATTGACATTTTTTTCGTTCCAAATCTCCCACATGATGAGCATGAGAAAACCATGGCTTTACGATAATTAGTGTAGTGCTTTCGACAAGATCTCTCTAGAGTCCAAATAGTATTCGTGAGATCACCCATGTAGCCCCAACCAGGTCTAGGGTCAAGGTTGAGAATAGCAAGCCAATCTTTGATATGAAACCAAATACGGACGGCGGACCAGCAAGTGAAGAGGAGGTGAACTGAACGTGGCTCAGTTTGCTAGCAGCTTCTGCGATCGCTGAGCCAAGTTGTGTTCAAGGCCTGGCCTCTTACATATTGATGGGCTTGCCAAGTTGTGTTCAAGGCCTGGCCTCTTACATATTGATGAGCAAGCCCAGGACACCAATCTGGAAGCATGTTTAAGTGTTCGGAGGTTAGAGCCTGAGCCTGAGCCCGAGAAAATTCCAAAAAAAAAAACACCACAACGGGAAGTCTAAAAAACCACCGATTCTGCGTAATTTCATAAAAATCCACCACAATTGTGTTGGATCGTTGCAATTCCCACTGATTCAAAATTTTCAGCACATTAACATGTTTTCTGACAAGCGGGACCCACTGTCAGGGTGACGTGACATGACGGTAACGACCAATCTATAGAAATATCCAAATTCGAGATTTTTTTAATAAATTGTCGAGGGACCCACAATTCACATTTTCTCTATGTCATTTCTTCTTTTTATTATCTATTCCCAATTAGTTTATGTTACTCCTCACACCAAATCCCCCACCACGATGGCTGCTGCTCCCCACCTCCCTTCAACGCCGCCACTCCCCACCTACCTCCCCGGCCGCCGGGGCTGCCACTCCATGCGGAGACGTTGTGGCCGGTGTATCCGACTAGTGGGTCTCTCAACAATTTACAAAAATATCCTCATATTTAGATATTTTTATCAATTGTCGTCCCTAGCAGTTACCGTCATGCCACGTCACCCCTGGCAGTGGGTCCCGCTTGTCAGAAATCGTGTTAGCGTACTCAAATTCGAAAATCAGTGGACATTGCAATGAACAAACACAATTGTGGTGGATTTCTGAGAAATTACGAACCGGTGGATTTTTTAAATTCCCGTTGAATTGTTGTGGTTTTAATTTTCTCCCTGAGCCCCGATTGACACCCACAAAGATTTTCCATATATTTAAGACTAGTTCGATCTGGCTTAGATAAACACATATCCAAACAAAAACGTGAAATAACATATGTAGCGATGTCTAGCGAAAAATGTCACATGTGCAGTTTCAAGAAGATTATTTTTTCAAATGTGCTAGTGGCTAGTGCTTGGACGAGAGGTTTTTGCTGAGCATTACTAACTTTCACGAGGTAATCATCTCAGTGTCACACAATAAAATCTCAAACCAATTTTAAGGACGGAAGAAGCGCTACAACCAAGGCTAACCAATCACCAGTCCGCCAAAAGTTTGCGGTTAACTTTCTCCCGCACTCCAGTCCCATACTCTTTCACCACCACCACTTCACCGGTTTCTTCTCAGACGCAAACATGAGATCTTCTTTTATAGCCTCTCGGGTCCTCGTCTCTCTTGTTTAGCCCACGTATCCTCCTCTCTAATTCCAAGACCAAACCGATGTTTCGACTCCTCGCCGCGCTGACCCTTGTCGCCGTCTTGGCGGCGTCCTCAAGCTCCACCGATGCCCGTGCTGCCCACCCTCTCTTCATCCCCTTCGGCGACAGTGGCCGTCGCCCCATCGGCATCGCCAGTTGTGATGAATGCATATCCATATGTCAACAGGTTCATGCTCGTGAAAACCCATATAATGCGCGTACGTTATGTTTGGGTTAATTTTTTTCTTACGCATGCACATGTACGGCACGCGTGCGTGCAGGTGCACTACAGGTCACTGTGCAGCAGGCTGGCGACGCTGCCGGCGGTGACAACTCCGAAGCAGCTACTGGACGTGGCCCTGCGGGTGTCGGCTGCGAAGGCGGCCATGGCGGCGATGAGGCTGGACGGGGTGATGAGGTCAGGCGGCCGGGCCAAGGGCAAAGCGATGGCTTCGTCGCTGCAATCGTGCAGGGACAGCTACGCCTCGCTGGTGGACGCGCTCAAGACATCGCGGACGACGCTCAAGAATGGAGGCAGCCACGACGATCTCATGTCGGCGGTTTCGGCGGCCGGCACCTACTCCACCGACTGCAAGGACATCTTCGACGAGCGGCCGGAGCTCAAGTCACCGATACCAGGAGCGCAGCGCCACGTCACCCGCCTCGTCAGCAACTGCATCGAGCTGGCAGCCATGATCAAGTGATCGGTGGTGTGGAGGATGCAGGCCAGCTAGCGGGTGTGTGTGCATCTCTCTAAATGCACCCCCACACGCAGGCGCAAGACAATCTTGTAGTTATAGGACACCGATTCTATGGACCTGACGCTTGACAGTGTTCAGATTTTGGTATGCAGTATTGTTTTCCGAATTACGTGTATTTTAGTGTACATTGCTCTGTATGTAGATTTGTCATCTGGGAAGGGTATAGTATGTGTGCCATAGGTAACTTGTGGATAGAAATAAAACTAACACGCCCGAAAGGCTTATTCGGTTTATTCCACTTCGTATTCAGACCAAGTTACATTTGTTGGAATGAGACTCTATTAGATTCACCTTTTTTTTTAGAAAAGAGGGTGTGGATCCCCGGCCTCTGCATCAAAAGGATCCACACAACCAATCCCACATTCACCTTTTAGTGACTATCTCTTAGCCTAACCCTAATCAGTGACGGGGCAGCTGGGGGTTGCGCTAACAGAAGGCTCTCTACCGGTGTCGGTTAGCGGGGCACTTCAGTAAAGACAGTTTCAAGTTTTTGTAACTTCATTGTCAAAATTAGTAATAGGACAAGAGCATTTTGTGCAAATCCTAAAAAAAAGAACAGTAGGCGATCAACTGTGAAAATAAATTTCACGACAAACTTAAGCACTACGCTCAACATATTTAGAAAACAAACTCACGGGGATGTAGAAAAAATTCTATGACGTTTAGGGCACTTCGCTAAACTACTCTGCGAGATATTTTAAATTCATTTGTAGGCGATACCAGGTTGGAAAATCCTAAAGTTTCGCTCCTTCCGAACATTATATTGGGAGAAATATTGCCAAGAAGGTTCCCATGCTTGTCCAAAAAGATGTTTTACCCCCATGCTCCTCAAGGGTAAGGAGAACGCGCCTAGGGTTGTCTAGAAGTCTCTGAAGTGGTCTCAACAAGTCACAACTCACACTTCGCCTCCTCATACGCCTTCCAAGGATTCATTATCATCCCTAAGATTCGATTGTGAAGAATTTTAGTGGTTTCAACTTTCAAGCCCAAGTTATCGCGCCAAGCCTGCGTTTGGGCCAGGCTTAGAGAAAGATATGTGGCTGCAATCCGGTTTCACATGAGCAGGGGCAGCACAGTGTGGCGCGGGTAGCATGTCAATGTCATCGGTATACCACATGTGTAAATGAGGCATAAAACCCTTCCACTAGCATAAAAAATAAATGAGGCATAATAAAACCAAGGCTAGGCGTCACTAACCAGGTGACTGAGACCTGCCAGGATAGGTGTGTGCTTACAACCTTCCACTAGCTTTCTCATCGTCTCTTGGCCAACTCCTTGGTGTACATTTGTATCTTCCAGCTTAACCAGACAACTTAAGATCATACTTCTTTTTACCTGGGACAACATGCACCCACTCTTTCACGAGATGTGTTCTACCTACATCATTCTCTGTCAACCATGCTATATTCTACAGTAAGAACATCGGTAACAATACCCCTATCACCCCGGCAATAGCTATTTTGTTTTATTTTATCTATTTTGTTAAAAAAAGTTTCACTAGAACACCTATCCCACCACCTAAAAAACTGGGGCACCAAATATCCCCTAGATCACCTACTTTCAAATGACCCCAACCCATCTGGCAATTCCACCACCAAAAGACGGGCTATAAGACAAAACTCATGTAAGTCTCAGTTCGTATTCCTCTTCCCTTCCCAACCAACCTTTGGTCGTCTTCCGGTTCCATGCCGCTCGGTCCTCTAGCTGTATTGTCCGCCCCTCTGGGAGGATTTGAGGTTGTGTGAGAATGCAAAGATTGCATGTAGTGAAACTCTCTGGGATTTTAGACTAGCCCCAAAGAGAACACAAGACTTTCCAACGCACTTCATGTTTGGGAGCGTGCTTAACAAAGAGGTTATATAGAGACGAGCTTCCGGAAAAGACAATTTATCTTGTTATTATGAGTAGTCTATAAATCATGTGAAGTATTGGGCCAAGATGTCACATACACCCATTAAAAGACGGGCTAGAAGACGGGCGTCTGGGGTCAACACGCTCAACCCAGAACATCCCTTCTTACCACACGTCCATGTGCCCAGTCCGTACATGCTCCATGTAACCACGAGGGTCGGATTGGACACATACACTAACACAAGTCTTTTTTGGCGCACTCTGTCCCCAATGTGCACACCTTTGGGAAACTTGATAAGAGGTCACCCATCCAATTATTGATCTTTTTTTTTGAGAAACACAGTACAACGTAAGCGCTCATATACACGCGCACACACTCACCCCTATGAACGCACGCACGCACACCCTACCCCTATGAGCACCTCCGAGAGACTGAGCCGGCGGATTAGGTCTTGATATTGACGAAGTCACCACAGGCGCCTCGCTGTCGACGGGAACGTCGCCTCCCACTGAAGAATATTCCGCCTAAATGAGAAACATCAGCGTCAAATCTGGGATTTGAACTCTGGTGGGCTGGGGGCACAACCACCCTCCTAACCATCTTGCCACAGGCAAGTTCTCCAATTATTGATCTTGACCAAGCACGTTTAACCAAGGAGATGAGCTTTGAAAAAAGAAAATGTATTTTGTTATCATGAGTAGCCTACCAATTTTATTAAGTCTTGGGACATGATGTCATAGCAACTCTCTTACCACCTGAAAGATCCAACCCTCATTCTCGAGGCTATTTCTTCCTGAGATTGTTGGATTTAACATTCTTTTTATTTTTTTGGTTTACCGGGAATGACATCAATGTATCTCAACGATCACCACTATCCACAAAGCTATCTGTCAGGGCATCTTTGGAGGCTGAACTCGATACCAATGAACTCAACTAGTCAATGGCATCTACCCCATTTGTGAACACAAATTCGAATCCACTGGGAAAATAAGAGGCAAATTTCAAAAAAGTTCAAATAGTGAGGAAAGATGCTGATAAAACATTTGGTGTCCTGCCAGATCGCTTTGTAATTGTTCGAGGGCCTACAAGATTTTGGCAACGAGAGATCCTCTAGGACATTATAACATCTTGCATGATAATTGACAACATGATCACTAAGAATTAGCAAGGTCATGATGAAGACTTGTACGATCTTGTGCGAATTCCCGTGTGCGATCCATTTTCTTGACATCCATCGAAGGGCCACAAAGCAACTTCGAGAATATCTTATCAAGCACTTTAGGCAACATCATGGCACCATGTAGCTTATTACATGCATTTTAGTTGAATTATATTGAATTTGGATTTACACCGAGGCATCCAGAATTTATGCGTCCGTATATTTATTCAGTAGAAATGTGAAGGTTTAAATTATTATGTGGACGAAATATAAGTCAAATAGTTTTTATCCACAAATTGAAAAGAAAAGAGAAATACGTGATATGCAAATAGAGGGACTGTTAGAGAAAAACAAGGTGAAAAATAGGTGTCACCCAAATGGTCTATTAGGGGGACTGCTAGAGTTGCCCTAAGACCTGGCATACTTTCAACAAAACGTCGAAAACATTACTGTATGAAAAGTGTTCGTTTATCTCAAATCAGTTCCGGAGATATTTCTGTAGTACATAAGGGAAAAAAGAACACAAGTATAGCACCAAAAATAATAAATCAATAATGATACAGGTTAACTAAAAAGAGAAACAGTGTTTTTCTTCAAAACTGTACTTGATGTGTAACTTACAGTAACCATGGTAAATAACTCTACCAGGATGAACAAGCCACAAAAATAAACCTTTGCACGGTAGAGCTTCTTGGGATAAGACTTCCATGTCCATTTCCCAATGCCATCTATACGCTGTGACGAGCAAGAACTATGTATCCCCAGAGCCTCGCAGCTTCACTGGTATCTTCTAGTAACCACACCAGACAAAACTCATGTAAGTCTCAGTTCGTATTCACCAGCCATCGTAATGTATCTAACCCAAGGAAGCGCCTGGTACCCACTCTTCTCAATGATCTTTAGATAGCGAACCTGTAAAAATACAAAATGCCATACTTTTTACTAGGAGTGCTGGAGAAAAACTGTGAAATGTGATTACCTGAATGCCCGATACAGTGTGCAATTCATAACACTTCAATGTGATTACCTGAATACCCGATACAGTGAAATATGGTATCTCAAATTTCACTCGTATCGGCGCCTTCTTTTCAGGGACAGCTTCTTCCGCACTTATACTTGGAAGACTAAATTCTGCTCTGCACATGTATTCCTAAGAGAGCAGGTTCAGGATATTAGCACACTTTAGGTAGCATCACATAAGCCAACGGATTTATTTGGAATCTTTCATACTCACTTTGCCACCAGGAAATGATTTTATCTTCCAGACCATTGCATCTCTCTCAGGTGCATATGCAGCAGAACCCATTGAAGTTCTTATATTTGGGTTTGTGGCATCTGAAGGAACCGGCACTTCAATTTCAACATTTGTTGCTGTGCTGTAAATGAAGAAGAAAATACCATGAGTTACCAAAAGGTCGTCAATCTAACACGAGAAACACAATTTTGTTACAGTCGCACCTTCTTTCCTTGAACTGACTTCTTGCCTTAACCATGAATTCTATCCGGCTTCTAGAATGTTTTTCAACTTGGGCTTCCACCCAGATAAGAGGTTTCACCTGTAGTTAGGGCAAGCACATGAAAATGAAACAACAATAAATTTCAAGTATATATCAAGTCTCTCATGTTTGTAAAACACAATCAGGAAGAAAAACCTGAGTGCTGAGTCTGTATGTCATTAGATCAAAAGCTCCATCTGGAGGTATGAATGATATAGTTCTATCATTCTCAAATCTGGCCAATCGTACACATCTTGTAGCAAAATAGAGAGTGGTCATGCTCAAGTTCTGATACAATAAACTTGATAGGGAAAAGGCAATACTGTTGCTTACTGATGAAATTTGATGTCATCAAGATCGATTGCCTTCCCTTTAGTTGCTCGCCCCTGGGCCTCCAAAAGTACCTTGTCATTCAACCCAAGTTTGCATTCGGGCATTCCACTGTTTCAAAATATTTCACTATTAGTAGGGTTATGGATGTATATCTGAAACAAGGATACACATATAGCAAATACATATAGATGGTACGAAAGTTTGTAAGTGTAATAAACAGAAAATAAGAAAGTCTGGCAATCTATAAACATCTGTCATTTCTGATATCTTAATTTCAAAACAAGCCGCAATATTCCAGATATGCTTCACATTTTCAAAGCATCGAATGTTTAAAATTGGCAATGTGAAACAATATCAATGTTGAGATTTAAGAATGTAACCAATTGTTTGTGACCGCCTTCAATCTCATCTCACTTTAAGGTTAAAGGACCTCTTTGTGGAGTACACGATATATATATGATGCATAAAGAGTATACACATTGTCGACCTGACAAGCACAAGCATAATATACTCATTATTCAGTGCCTTGTTTGGCTCATTTTCAAACTGTCTTGTTTGACAATGATTATCTAGTAACTTCTGGAACCTGTCTTACGATTACCAGAGATATAGCACTCCCAGTTCTATCATAACTTGCTTTGTGAATTATGATTATTAAAGTACAAACCAATAGATCTCAATTCCTAATTTTAAAGTCCATGGTATAAAAGTAAAACTGAATTCAGGAAATATGGAGTTTCAAACAAACTATATCTTTTCAATGAAATGAACACATATAATCCTTTACGTTTTCTCGAAGAAAAAAAATGGAGTTTCAAGACCAATATCGCCGGTATACTCATCTTTCAGCACCACATTTGGTACATCTTCCAGCTTTCTTGTCTGATAATGGCTAGTTAGTTTAGCTTGCAATGGTATCTGAGCAACTAGACAAACAGTCGTAATTTGGGTGTCAATTGGGCACTTCAACTGGTTGAGTAGTCTTTAGCTAATCTCAACTAGTCTAGCCCTTGAGTCGAGCGACTCAGGTATTGGCCACTGCAAAGTTAATCTGGAGGAGCCTAAGACTGAACACTGAAACTCTAGTCCCTCCCACGCATTAAAGCACCATCCAGCCTCCAGATAGAGTTGCCTCCTGGGTGTTGCTAACCCTAGCCTGCCCAGCCATACGCCAGCGTCACTGGTGGCACGATGCTGGCTACAGCTACCACCATCAGCAGCTGTGTGATCTTTTCATCTGCTCTCCTTCCTCCCTTGCTCTGTTTTACTTTCTTCTCCTTTCAATCATCTAC
The DNA here is from genome assembly GCA_026929855.1 of Poa annua. Lineage (NCBI taxonomy): Eukaryota > Viridiplantae > Streptophyta > Magnoliopsida > Poales > Poaceae > Poa > Poa annua. Next base: position 56,100,265 of record CM049435.1, on the reverse strand, counting down.
TTGCTGAACAGTTGATTTGATTTGTGCTTCATCTCTTCCCATCCATGTCATGAGCATCAAGTCGCGGACAGAGGTGCCACAAGAAGTTGCTGGTGTTGAGCAGTATGATCCATCAAGAGTCAAGACAACTAAGCCCAAAGACCATTTACATTTATGATAGTGGTAGATTACTAGTATACGGTATTTGTATTAGCTAGTGAAAGGCTTGTAGTTGACTAGTCACCACTAGTCTATGAGTGAGTACCCTTGCTACTCGACTCGACTCTTCAACTCTTAATCCTTGTTAACTTGTTCTATGATCACCACAGATATATCACTCCCAGTCCTACCATTACTTGTTTTGCGATAATTTTGGTACCACTAAAAACCAACTGAAGTAATCAATTCACCAACTCTTCGACTCTTAATCCTTGTTAACTTGTTTTATGATCACCAGGGATATAGCACTCCTAGTTCTACCATTACATGTTTTATGATAATTTTGGTACCACTAAAAACTAACTGAAGTAATCAATTCACCAACTCTTCGACTCTTAATCCTTGTCAACTTGTTTTATGATCACCAGAGATATATCACTCCTAGTTCTACCATTACTTGTTTTGTGATAATTTTGGTACCACTACAAACTAACTGAAGTAATCAATTTACCAACTCCTAATTATCAGATCTTAAATGATAGGAACTATAGAGTCTCCAGACCAATAGCAAAGTTATGTACCACATTGTTCAAATCCTCAAATGACCAAGATTATCAATTTATCATATGAAACACCATACCTTAACTTTGAATTTCTTTCCAGCGTGTGTAAAAAGGCATTTGGCGAGTACATTATTATTCAGTACAGGAATTGTGCCAACCAGAATAGATGAAGAGCCAACTGGGATTAGACTTCTGCTGCTTTGAGGAGAAAATTTGTTTATTAAAGTTTAACTAAGACATGGATTCCTACCTGGGAATCAAAGGCCCATGTATACTATCTTATTCGCCTAGAACACTCAAAGGGCCAAAGACAAGAAACAAATCTTCTATAGTATGCAAACGATTATGCACTTACTTCACTTAGGTCATCAGAGTGTTTAACTGCATGATAATGCAATTCTAAAAGGGCACACGAATAGGTTCTAGTACTTCATTATCTATGAGATTCTATGTAAGCTATCTTTACTCTTTAGCAAAGCAAGCCATATTGAATAAGTCAACAGAAGCACTTCAGACTATCATACTGCTGATTGCACAAATGATGCAATTCTAAGAGGGCACAGAAATAGGTCCGAGTACTTCATTATCTATGAGAAAGTTATCTTTACTCATTACCAAAGTGAGCAATACTGCAAACTCACCTCAAATATGTTCGCATTTTCAGTGCCCCAACAACGTCTGATCTCACAATCTGCCCATTGCTATTAACAAGAATGTTAACACTCTCCACTACATCCAAGAATACCTGGCAAACAGTGGTTTTGTAGTTTTGTTAAGTACTGCCACAACCTACCTGACCAGGTTAAAACAGCAAGCAAAGAATAAACCAACTTACTTCGTTCTTTTTGTACCGAATTCCCTCACTCCGCCATGAGACAGCATTTGTCACAGCCATCGGTGGCCTCTGCGTGACCTCCATCTTGTACGCGTCTGTCTTGATGAACTCGCTCAAGATCTTGGCCTCGGTGTATTGTGGGTACCCAAAATCCATCATCTCATCAAGCAACTCATACTACAGACACAAGAAACCATGTGTGAAACCACAGCATTTGCCAGCAAAGGTAGAAACAACTGGCACGACTTGCAAGCCCTCCCACCCCAATTCCTGTCCCAAAAAGTTACATACCACGACGACAAAGTTATCTCTCAGCGATTCCTCCTCCAATTCCTCGAAATAGTGCTTGAACACCTACACGCACACGCACAGAAAGTAAATGAACAGAATCAGGCGCTGCAATGCTCAATGTGCCGCCTGCGAAGATGAGCCAGGCATTCATACATCGACCACGCGGTGGAGGAAGAGGAGAATGCTTGCGGCGTTGCAGTTTTGGCGGGAGGCGGTGAGGAGGAAGACATTGTTATGCTGTATAAACATGTAGGTGACTCCGGCGTCGTCGTAGACCACCGGCGAGTAGGCATCCGCATCGCCCTGCCCGATCACAGCAGGTTAGCGCAAAAGGCGAGGCAAAGATCTTAATCGTACTGCAATTTAGAAGCGTTTTAGGATTGCGAGGGGTTGGTTGGGTGCTACCTCCTTGTCGAGGAGCTTGGTGAAGAAGCGCTCGGCCTGGACGGCGGTGACATCCCCGCGGAAATCGCGCCAGACGAGGACGCGGCCCTTGATGTCCAGCAGGAAGAGCGCCGACACCGCGCCCGCCATCGGCGCGCGGCGCGGTGGGATCTCAGTCGATTGCCCGGATCCGGATCGTCCTGCCTACTCACGGGCAACGGAAATACGGGGCCGTAGCTGCGGCCGGGCGAGAGGGGCTCGCCGGATCCCGGCGGTGAGAGGTGTTCACGCGGATCGGGGTCGTTGTGCGGGGATCGTGGGGGGAGTCGGAAATGGAGGGGGTGACCAGGGGCAGCCGGGAAGCGTACGGGTGATTTTCCTCTGTTCCACTGCAAGGTGAGCCCCCTTGAATCCTGATGATGCTTCCTGAATTTGATTCTGCCTCCAAAGTATTTGCCTAGTGGAATAATTTTGCTGAGGCAAACGACATTGGAGATTGGACTACCACATTCCGCTAAAGTTTAATAAAATATATAATCAAAAAATATTTTTTTGTAACTGACCCCAACTTTTGGGGTATATGTGGCCGCTAATCTAAATAGATGATTTGGTGTCTTAACAGCATGTCATGACAGGTGGACTCATATTTCTATACATATATCACAATTATACAAGATGTATGTGCATCATATTTCTATACATATATCACAATTATACAAGATGTATGTGCATAATTTCTATGTTTCTATTGTTCCGTTTTAATGTGTGTTTGGTATAATTGTGCTATACGGTGTAGAAATAAGGACCCACATGTCATCGCGTGGAATACGTGATAAGCTCCCACAAACCAAACAAAAATAAATAAGGACCCACATGTCATATATGTTGTTAAGCTATAAATATCTGTTTGATCTAGCTGCAACATATCATCCCAAAAATTAGGGTGGGTTGCAAAATATATTTGTCTGATTTTGTGTTATGTGCACTCTTGACATCAAACACTAGTGGTATGTGTAGAAAAGTTATGCAAAGCCGACTCATTTTGCTATGGATATACAAATACATGCTTTTTAACAAGTTTTTACTCATATGTATCCTCCATCGAATTGAATTATCTCTATCCATCAAGAGGTGAGATCCATATGTGAATGAATCGTCGGTCCCTATCGACATCCTCTCTTTCCCTCGATATCTATGTGCTCATCTAAATAGTGGCCGCCTTCATTGATGAATGACGCCACATTAACTGCATCACCTTTATTAAGTTTGTGATGGCAGTGACAATGGTGTAGGCAACACATTGAATGTTTGCCAGTGCCGACCGGAGATGCGCCTACATAGATGTCTTAGCTTTGTCCATGGTCTAAATTGTAAACCGTGCTCGTTGACAAAGATCTCTAAATATGTTTCGAGCTGACCAGGAGTAGGTGTCTCTAAGGATCCTTAACCAAACTTTAAGAAGGAAACGAGAAATATAATGAATGTGGGAAAGGAGAAAGAAGGTTTAGGTAGTGATAAATGTGACATATAACTCCATCTACAAAGATAAGTAGAAGCAAAGAGGATGATCCAACTGGATTGTTGCAAAGGGATTTCCTCTTGGATGTATGCCTAAAGGCAATGATTTATACAACGGATTCATAATTATGTTTCGTGTTTCTATGGTATAACTACTATGGGATTCAGAGGAAAACCCATACGCACGTGTAGTAAGTATGAACAAGTTTTATGACCTAGTCATCGTAATAGGACTAATTTGTTGAATGCATGATGACTGCGCATTCCTTGTCATGGACATGATTATTCTGAGACACCAGGTGGTCGGGCCACACATTTTAGAGGACGAAAGCAACTTATTTCTATTATTCCGAGACACCGAGTGGCCGGGCCCCACATGTGGGCGGGTGGGCTAGGAGCGTGGTGGTGGGGGATTCCCCCCCCCCCCCCCCCCCCCCTCGGCTGAACCCTAGTGGGTTGGCGAACCATGGGGGGAGGCGGCGCGCGGTGGAGTGGAGGGGGAGGACTCCTTGTAGGACTCCAACTCCCCCATCCCAATCTAGGGTCGACCGATGGTGGGAGGAATCTTCCTTCAGACATGTTCTGAACTTCTCTAATTTGGGACCAAAATCTCTAGTTTAGACTAGATCTATTTAGACTAGCCTAGTTGATTGGAGCCTCATCTAATTGGATTAGAGGAATACTATCATGATTAGAGTATTCCTCTCCGGTTAGATATTGAGCTAATCTCTATCTTTCTCCCTCCAGCTTTATATACATCAGCAACGTTCCGAGCTGTGACGGCGGAGCCTTACTAAACTAGATCTGACGACGTGTGCGTGCTTTCAGAAGGGTGAGTCGTTGATTACAACGGTTCACCCTCGCGCTATCGAACAACCGCGTCAAGACAGGTGGAGGCGACGACATTTCTCCGCCAGGCTTGGTAGAGAGAATCGAGGAGGATGACATCATCGACTACGACATCAACACTTCTTCCGATTCAATGGTGTTGGTAACCTAATCCATCTAGATCTACGGATTTTCCATATTCACTTGTATCTTCATAGTAGATCCTGTTTACGGTTGTATGGTAGATGAAAATTTTAATTTACAGTACACACAACTCTTTATTTCCTATCGACTAACTTGTTGCTATACTCTGAGCGACGCTTGCATAAAGTTAAAAAAAATCCCAGGGCGCACCACCAAAGCATTAGGTCTGAAGATTATCACTTATGAAAAGCTTCTACATTGCACGAACTCTTTGTAGGGTATCATACATGCATCGTTTCTACTGGTATCCACATGTTCATAGGCATCGAGTGATGGATCTTGATCTATTTGTACGACTTGGGATGAACTGACTAATCCTTGTAATACATGAATCCATTCCATTTAGGACCTCTGTCGAAATAATGCCACTTACGTCCAATTCGACTAACATGTTTAAGTCGGATCACATCCGGTTGCAGATTCATAAAAGCACTCAGACACACCTTAAATTACTAGTGAACACTTCACTCTTAAGGGTGTTTTTTTCTCCTGAATGTGACTGGACGAGTGCTACTATGTAAGAAAACTTTCTATTCTGAATTTTAGTGTTTGGCAACTAGCTGGTTGTCTGGTTATAATCTATGAAATTGTCTAAAACACTAGGTAGATTCATGGAGGTAGGTGGGTTGTTGGGTGCATGTCGGTGCGATGACGTTCGTTAGCTGCCGTTTCAAGTGACATTGGTGTGCTACGACGCAGCGAACTAGGGTGGCAGTTCTCTCTGTAATTACGAGCAACAAAATGGGCAATGGTATATGCCGGTTTGATTTTAAGTGCTAAAGGTACGGGAAGCCACGCAAAGCACCTCTGAACGTGTGTTTTTCGAGTATGAAGGAGATGGACCTGCTTCAGTAAAAGCCCAACACATAGCTAACCCGTCTTTTTCGTTTGCCCAGCTTATTTTCGTGAAAAGCGGCTAGCTAGAAACCCAAACGAACACACCCTATGTCGATAGCTATAGAGGAATCCTACCAGAACAGTCAACTTCAATGTGAGCATTTATTATTGTTGTTATACTTTGACCTCTCTTCTCGATGCACGCCGCAACTCTTGTTAGATCAAGTAAACGATTAACCCACCGAACAAGTTGTTGTATGACCAGTGTTATTATCTCTAACTCAAATCGCATGGTCATGCTTCTAAATCTTATCACTCGAGGAGTAAATCTCATCTTGATCAACGATGCCACGCAGTCTGCTTCTCGATTAGTTTGAAATCTACCTTCATAACTATCCAAATACATAGTAGTGTTTTGATTAGGGGTGCAAACGTATCATGTCAGATCTGATTTTGCCTCTACCACATATTTTCCTCGGATTCAGAGTAGAGGAGATACCGGTTGCAGACTTGCATGTGCATATATCTTACCGTGGATTCAAAATTGTAATGGGGGTGGATTCGGACCATAAGAAAATTAATTGGATAAATACTCCCATATTTAGAGGGTTATATAAAAGTTCAGAGGGATTTACCCTTTTCAATCCTGCAACAACATACAATGTATTAAGAAAATAGAGACAAAATTTAGACTAAAACCCAAATATTCATAAGATTGTAAAACTATAAGCTGAATAAACATGTTCACCAGATAAACTCAGTAATTCAGTAATTGCTAACTAGGCCAGACTGGCCTTGGCTTTTGAGTGGATACACGAGATAATTCAGTCTGAAACATTTAGATAATCTTAATATATTTCTGGATAATCCATGTTTGCGTGATATTTGCTACACCATACCCGTGCACCATTTGCAGATTCAGGTATCCTTAACCGCTGGATACTGTAAAATAGCATATGTATTCTTTAAAATAAATTTGAAGCCTGATTTGTTAAAAAGTATCCTATCCATTTACACACCTATGTTAGATAGACCCTAAACAAGTCGATACACAAGTCGGGTCATGCGAGAACCTTAGGTATAACGACATGCATATACATTATACTTGAGACTAGCAAATGAAGTAGCTCGCCCGTTCTAAAAAGGGTGAGTTCAACTCAGTACATTCTATTACCAAAGTCAATACAATTGGATTGGCATAACCATGCCCATGACTTGTGAAACATAGTCATCATCCGTATGGCATACTAGTCCAATATACATCATATAACATATACTCTCACAACCGAATCACACATTTGATGATACATATCATTGATGATATTTAAGGACAATATAAATAATTTATGAATCTGAAAAATACCATCACAACATGTCTGCCTATAGGACATTTTTCAATCATAACTTCCTCTGTTTCAGATAGTTTACATATGTCGTTTAAAAACAAAACTTTAAGCTCTGTACATCAACTTTTTTCTTCATCTGAGCCATAATCTTTCTCTTATTACTATCATTTTTTGCTTATAAGAAAACTTGTCTTCAACTAAGTGGGGGAATAAATTGAAACACATAGTTGTCTGATCAAAGAAGGTGTAATGCAGTGAAACAAAATGTATTCATCAAGCTTTATGTTTCCCGACAATGCTCTGAATATACAAGGAACTTTTAAATAGTTTTTTTTTGTGAAAGCTCCAATCTGGAAATTTACCGGTAAAATGTCTAAAGAAATGAAAAATTTGTGTGGGCATTTGAGAAAGCTTCACTTTAAAACTTCACTGGCGAAGTGAGTGGATGTTGCAGTGCATAAGGCTTCCACCAAACCTTCCACTACTACAGTCAAAGATGGACCAAACTTATGAAATAAGTCAAACGTGTATTATTTTTGATAGAAACGTACCCATACAAATTTCATGAAGAAAATCATGATCACCCACGGCCTGTAGCTTCTTCATTTTCGAACAATCCCATGGTTGACTGTTCTACAATAAATTACAAGGTTCATTTTCACCCAATATTTACGAGCGTGACCTTTTTATTTCTAATTTTTTAAATCTTCTAAATACAATTATCGCTAATTTTAAAAACTGGGTTATACGTATCTGGCTTCCGTTGAGTATTGTTCAAACCCACCGCTTCAATTCGCAAGAAGAAGGAATTGGAGACGAAGGATATTGTGGAGAAACATCAGAGACCACGTCATGGTGATGACACATCAGAATCATACACTCTTGAATTATTATTTTTGCCATGATTGATGATTTTATTGGAACAACGCCCAAGACATTGAGGCTGAACTGCTTACAAAATACAAGAATGTCACGCTGTGGCTAACATCAGAAATTCTGCCACCAATAGTGTGACAAACTGTAACTCTTACAATCAAATACAGATCTACAAACATCGAACACCCTACTTAGCAGTGGGGAGACCAAGACAAGACCTTCAAGAGGGATTCAATATTCGTAGCAAGATACTGGAACCATCCCAATCCAGTGAAGGCCTGAACATAGCCCCTTAATACCACTGTAGTTTATTACTGTCAGGAACGCTGACGGTAACGACACAAACCATCACACACAGAACAACATGGAACAAGTTGCTATAGAACAGCTGCTCCATGGGCTTCTTCTACTTCAACCTCTTGTAGATCTTGTCCAGGAAGGACCTCAGAACTTTCTGAACCGCTTTGCTTGGCTGGGCCTCAATGTCTGCGATCAGCTTATTGTAGCTCTCCCGCTCATACTTGTGAAATACTTCCTGGAGTATTAAGGATGAGTAGAGAATGTCAACTGAAGTAGAATGTAACAGTATGGTATCAGGTTCTGTCCTGGCTAAATGAATATGCCTCATTTCTCAAATTAAAAAAAAGGCTCTTTTGTATACTGTTTCAGGCATTTCAACCAAAGGAGCGCCACGACACCAGCCACGTATAGAGTTTCGTTATAATCAAGGAACCAGGGATGCATGATATCGGAAGCAGACTATCCATTAAAAAAAAAGATAACTGCAGTAGACTTTTCAGAGATGCTGAGAAATGGTAAGTACAGAGAATTGTGAAGACAGACCTCCAGATTAAGCTCTTTATACAAATCCTTCACTTTTGCAACAGACTCGGGATCTGACTTTCCATAATTTTCCTGTCAATAAGACATTAGGGGTTGAAGCGTTGCCTTTGGTTGCTTAAACATAACAACTCAGTAGAACTTACGTGTAGAATGCGCTTTTGGCTCTCGTCAACATGCTCAAGAGCTTGCACAACTAACCAAGAGCACTTGTAGTCTTCAATGTCAGTTCCGATCTGTGATAAGAGTCCGCACACATGAAGTCAGAAGTCATAATGAAAATAGTCCTTGGCTGCAATCAACATAGTTATTCCACCTCCACACATTTAAGCTACTACAACAGGTACACACCCTGGCGAGAGGTACACACACACACACACAAACCTTGCCAATAAATTCAGGATCTCCATAACAATCTAGATAATCATCCTGCAAAAAAACTCATTAATCAGAGGCAAATAAATATTAAATACTAAATATTATTTTTCTCTTTCATAAAAGCAGATTTACCTGAACTTGAAAGTATGTTCCCATTTCAACAAGAATGTTCTTTACATCTCCGAAGTTATCCAAATTCTCACCCGACAGAAGCAATGCACATGCAACCTTGGGTGAAGTAAAAATTAAGAATACTGTTACTATTTGCATCTACTTTACGGTTACGAGCCCGACTAATACTTAAATATACAATGCCAACGCTTACCGGAAGATAAAACGAATAGTATGCTGTCTTGTATTGCACAATGCGCCGGTGACTGTGTAAAGTATGAAACATTAAGGAAATCATCAACATTACTAAAGGAATAATCCAAACACCGGCCATGGAATAAGAAATATCTTCTTTCTATTTTTAAAAAATAACATCAACTTTACAAACATAGACTCGGTGATCCATCCAATGAAAGAAATCATGCATAAGTTGCTGTAACATGAACTTACACATTCAAGTTATATTTAGTGAGATCTTTTTCTCCCTCGTGAGTGGTGATAAGATCCAACAACTGCCCTGAAGCTGTCTTGAACTCAACCTTGACACAGAAAATAAAGCATTAGACATTTGTAAGAAGCATGAAGTATATTTGCCATGAACATATATGTATATATTTCAGAGGATATAGTTACCTCATTGAACAAATCAATGAGATCAACATAATAAGGTTTTCCTTTGAAGTGGCGTTGAAGGATTCGTGAAATATGGTTACGAAGTATAATCCCATCATTAACTGCAATGAGGCCAACCTATTGTGCAACCAAAAAAAAGGTGATTGGTTTCATATGTTATGAAAGCATGAAAGCACTTGCTTGTTATCGAAAAAATAAGTAATAACAAGCGGCGGAAACTTAATAAGTCAAAAATCTAAAGCACTTTTCTCGCCATATCAAGTAGAAAGATGAAGTTGTCGTAAAAAGGTAAAAACATGAAGCATGAAACTAGCTGGCTTAACGCTGACCAACTTTATTATTATTATTATTATTATTATTATTATTATTATTATTATTACTACTACTGATTCTACTTAACACTAAATCCTACCGAGGAACCCCTTCTGAAGTAAAGCCTTAATAAAAATACCAAAATAACATAAAATTAGCAAGTTCTATAGAAAGGACAAATGCTTCTCAAACTGACCTGAGGCACCCTAAACCAGCAAGGCTGACCACGTCGCGTATGGGAATTGTCCATGATATCATCAAGCACAAGAAAATAAGCTTGAAGCTACAAAATGATCAAGATACATCAATGGCGGCATCCTAGCAGAGATTTTCAGCTATTAACAAAAAAAAACTCTAAAGCAACAATGAGGAGAAAGTGTTACCCATTCAATGCACCAACCAAGGGTGCAGGCAAGAAATGTCTCCTCCTTGCTCAAAACATCTACACCCTTCAATATTTTGTAGCTTTCGAGGACAGAGAGCCCACGGTTGCACTTTCCTCCGAGCACGTTGTAGTCCAGCATCTACTCAAATGGAAGAAACAGGTTCGAACAATTGTTAAGCTACCGAACATTATTGTCAAATTATCAAAGCAAAAACTATTCATTAAGTATAAAAAATAATGGCACAAATGGATTTTTTTTTTACGAGACCAGCCAAGGGCTTGGCGGCTTTTGTATTAAGCTTCCAGAAGCGCACAGAAGTGCAACGGTGCGTACGCGCCAAACTCGTGCGGCGGGGGCATAGCAGGTATCATCACCCTGGTAGCCATCCGGGCAAGGCCTCGGTCGCCACAAGTTGAATAAAGAGTATCAGCAATTATGTTCCGTTATTTCTCTTCAAAGCACAAGGCACATACACTGGCAAGCGAACAGGATAATGAAGTGGAGAATGACAGTGCAGTCAATTATAAGACCCATTAATTGAACACTGTCAATAACTATCAACTGACAACAGCCAACAGGAACACTCGATCACTTCACTAGCACAAGTGTGACCAGCTTAATTGCAAAAATGTCTTAAACATCTTCCCCAAAATGTGTGACACTCTCCAGTTTTCAGTTGCATGCCTTACATTTACTGTCTAACCAATGGAAAGTGACTTAACACGAATGAAAAGACACAAACCATTGGGGTTTCTCATTTTCCAGTCTTCGGGACGTTGCGCTGACTGATATTTTTTATGCACAAATTCTTGAAGTCAATAAAGTAAAAGACGATGGAAGTATTACTGGTTGCCCTTATGGAAAAGAGATCCATATCCATATGCCACCTGTAAAAACTTCTGATAAAAGTGACAATTTTTTTAATGGTAAGGAATTTGTGACCAAATGCAGTAGTACTCGACATATTTTACCATTTTCCTGTAATTCTGATCTAGCATCGCACAGGCACAATTCCACCCAATTCAAGATTATATTTAACCCCATTTGTAAACTCTAGTCAATAAAGTAGGTCGATTGTAGATAGTATGTGCCAACATGAGTGGCGTTTGTCAATAGGCCCTGTAATATCTGAACTGTATGTCTGATAGATTATCGTAATAATTGGGTTGTGTGCATCTTTTGGATGTGAGTCTTCAAGTCTTAGGTTGATTCAGTGTGCCAAAAGAACCTGAATAACCCAGATGTCAAAAACCATAGGGGGGTCGCCAAAGGTACAATTAAAAAAAATTGCACGAACCGGAAGAATTTTACCGGCCAGAAAACAAATCCTTCACAATCGCCCCAAGACCCGGTACAAAACTCAAAGCTCCTCTGCTCTAAAACCGGATCAAACAAACAGCCACGCTCCCGGAAAATATAGAGAAGGAAAGGAGAGGAGGCATTACGCGGTCGATCCACTGGAGGGACTCGTCGGTGAACTCGAAGGCAGGGTCCTCGAGCATCTCCTCCTTGAGCTTGTTGTATATCTCCGCGAACTCGGCCGTGGAGTCGCCACCGGAGCCGTTCGACAGCGCCACCGCCGCCGCCGCCATTGCGCTCCGCCTCTTGCCTCACCTGACGCGCACCCGGACGCGAGCGAGAAGGGACTAGAAGGAACCGAAAATTCTGTGGAGAGTATCTGAGAGGAGGATGAGGAACGAGGAGCTTCGTCTACTGCTGGCTATAAACGGAATTCTGTGGGGCTGAACAGATTTCTGGGCACACGTTTATTTAAGGACGGGAGATGGCACCGGCTCACAGAAATAAAGAAAAATAAAGAGGAGGACGAGAGATGCCACGGAGATCATGACGGCGACAAGCGAGGGAAAAGGACAGACTTTTCGAATTGGAAAACCGAATGAACAGGGCAAACATTTTGTCCCACGCTAGTCGTGAGCCGAAAATGGAGGAGAATCCCTACGGGATCGTCCGATCTCACTTTAAGCCGCGATTCCATATTTATCTGTGTGTATAAGAGCATCTTCAACGGACATGAGCGGGTCTAAAACAGACCGCCAGTTTAGTGCGTCGCGACCAAAAACCAGCGCTTCAGCAGACGCTGTAAAGTTGCGCGCGTGGTAATAAAAAGATCAGCGTGCATCATTTTGCGCTATCCCACGGGACTTTTCATAGTCTCCCTCTGCAGCGCTGAAAAACAACGCGCTGCGCGCAAAGACCAACTGCCAAGTTGAAACTTCCCGCTAGCGCACGCGCCCTCCATTCCCCCATTCCCAAATCGACCGGCGACCCCGCCGCCGCGTCCATCCGTGTCGCTGCTGCTTGCACCTATGCCATCGCTCACGATGGCGCGCGTCGACATGCCCGCCCGGTAGTCGCCGACGAGCCAAAAGGCGAGAGAGAAGTCGGTTTCTATAATGCACAAGCGGCGGCGAGGAAAGATGTGGAGAGAGCATTCGGGATTTTACAAACCCAATTTGCTATTGTGAGGGGACCGGCTCGGTTTTGGGATCAAGAGATTCTTTGGTACATCATGATGGCTTGTGTGATCATGTTATAACATGATGATAGAGGACGAGCATGGCCAAGATTAACAAGACTACACCTATGAATTGATGGGACGACCTGTGCAAGTTCGAAGGAAAGAAGAGAGGCTAGCCCGGTTCATTTCCTCCTACCATGCCATTCGAACAAATGAGATGCTTGATGATCTTCAAAAGGATGTCAAGGCGGAGTGATGGGCATGGAATGGAGGCAAATGATATCATGGTTGTATGTTTGTTGCATTGTGTATGAACTACATTATTGTATGGGTTGATGTTGTATTTGTTTTATGATATTTGAACTATTTGTTTGTGTTGTAAGAATAATTGAACTATTTATTGTTAAATTATTTGTGTGTGTCTGATCTTCTTTCTTCAAACTTTGTGAATGATCGTGGTTTGGCAGCACACGCTGCAATTTAACCGTACCTGGAAAACCACTCGATTCGGCCGCGGCGCGCTAAATACACAGTTTAAAGCGTCTGAATTCTGCGGATCGCTGTCGCACGCGCTAAACGTTCTCCAGCCCGTTCCTGCGCTCCATCACCTGAAACATTCCCGACCTACCTGCGCCACCAGGGGAGCTCGCGCGCCCTCGCACGATCTACTCTCTTCCAGTCGCCCACCCCCGGTAACTCGCCTCTCCAGCTCCTGGCCGTGTCGCCATGGTTCCGTGGGCGCCTCTTGCTTTCAATCTCGTAGCCCTCTTAGCTCAAATTCCATGGGGGCGCCGGCATGCCATCGACGACAATGGCGACCTCACGGTCAACCTCAAGAAAACTGAAGGGCCCTGACGGCGAGGATGAACTCCATGGCCGGTGATGCGGCAACGATCATCCTCCACTCAACGCAGACGAAGCTGCGCGACGGCGCGCCGACGTCGATTCCTCCATGTGACTGCTCCACACGTCGGGCCGCCATCCGAGCTATCACTGTCAGCGGCTCATGACCTTCTCCGCCACCGGACTCACGAGCTCAAGCGCCGCCGGCAGCCAGAGCCATCTCCACGGTGGCTCTTGTCTCGTCCTCATCCGCTCCCCGACACACGAAAATCGGGCGGGACCTCAGCGCATGACGTGGGGTTGATGCCCGAGCTACTGTGTCTGTGTGATTCCTCCGGGCGTGGATGAAAACGATCACTGTAGATGAGTTGCTTTTTAATTCCTGTTAGATTGTATAGCTTCTGTCTATTGTATCTGTACGTGGTACCTTTGGTACCCTCTATAAATACATGTGATAGGCCACCCCTAGAGGGTTGAGCCAGTTCCCCCAACATCATACGCATAACATGGTATCAGACTAGGTTAGGGTTAGGGTAGACGTACGCAGTCTTCTCCTTGGCCGCCGCCTTCCCTTGGCCGCCGCCAGCCCTCCTTCCTCGATCCTTCACCACCCACCACCGCTTCCGCCTTGCTCCTCCGTGGCCGCCATGACGACCGCCCCCCACTCTGGCTCCTCCTCGGCCGGCCTTCTCCCGGCCTCTCTCGCGGCGCTTCTGTCTCGTCCCATTGATGCTGCGGCCATGACGGCGCTCCCGGTCGGAACCATCAGTGTTGGTTCCCTCTTCTCGGCGCCGCCGTATCAGCCGCCGCCGCCAGCCTCTACCGTGGTCGCCGCAGCGCCTGCGCATGTCGCGCCATCGGCGCCCGCGCTCGACCTGGTGCCCATCCTCGGGGCCCCCTCGGCGCCCTCTGCTGGCGCCTCGTCGGCGTCCTCTTCGGGTGGCGCTCCCGCGGCGCCTGCCATGAGCGTCCATCCTCCTGCACCGGCGTCGACACCTGCGGCCTATGCGCCGCCCGCCGTCTTCACGCCTGGGCATCTGCCATCGCCGTTCCACTTCGGCCACCTCATCACCATTAAGCTAACGGCCGACAATTACATGTTTTGGCGCGCGCAGGTTCTTCCGCTCCTTGGGAGCCATCACCTTCTTGGCTACGTCGACGGCTCACTTCCCTGCCCCCCCGCGCTGGTGGACAGCGTCAACGGTCCGGTCTACAACCCGGCACACCGTGTCTGGACGGGGCAGGACCAAGCTAACCTCTCGGCTATCCAGGGGTCGCTCACTCCGGAGGTTTCCGGCATGCTCCTCTTCGCCAAGACGTCTCACGAGGCCTGGCTCATCCTCGAGCGCTCGTTTGCGTCGCAGTCACAAGCGCGCTCCAGCGTCCTTCGCCGTCAGCTTGGCGAGTGTGAGAAGCTTGACGCCACGGCCACGGCCTTCTACAACAAGGTCAAGTCCCTCGCCGACACGCTGGCCTCCATTGGCCAGCCCCTCACTGACTCCGAGTTCAACTCGTACATCGTCAACGGCCTTGACGAGGAGTATGATGGCCTCGTGGAAATCGTCAACGAGCGCGGCAACACGTCCCCGCTGCAGGCGCATGAGCTCTACTCGCGTCTCCTTCTCACTGAGCAGCGCGTGGAGGCGCGTCGCTCTCGTGCCCGTGGGGCCTCCTCGGCGAACGCCGCCTACAAGGGGGGCCGTGGCTACCCTGGCGCCTCATCGGCCGTCTCGGGCAAGGGCCCGGCTGCGCCACCTACGTCCACGCCCCCTCCTGCATCGACTTCCTCTTGGGGGGGTCGGCCTCCTAAGGTGTGCCAGCTCTGTGGTCGTGAGGGGCACTATGCCTCCAAATGCCACCGTCGCTTCCAGAAGAGCTTCCTCGGCCTCTACAATGATGGCAAGGACCCGCGGGTTGCTGAGCGTCAGGCACAGATGGCTGACCGCCCCGCGCCTAAGGAGCAGCAGGGACACACGCAGGCCCTACCCGTTGACCCACACTGGTACATGGACAGTGGGGCGACGGATCACCTCACGAGTGAGCTGACCAAGCTCCACTCCCGCGAGGCTTATCACGGCACCGACAAGGTTCACACCGCCAATGGAGTAGGTATGCGCATCTCTCATATTGGTCAAGCATCTCTTCTCACTAGTCATGCAAATAGGAGTCTCCAACTTCGTAATGTCCTTCGAGTTCCTGCTGTGACGCGTAATCTTCTTTCAGTTCCTAAACTTAACGCTGATAATAATGTTTTCTGTGAATTTCACCCGTTTGATCTTTTTATTAAGGATCGGGCCACGAGGGACGTTCTTCTTAGCGGGCGCCTTTGCCAGGGTCTTTATCGCGTGGAGCATCCTGGTGTCTCTCGGGTTTTCAGTGGAGTTCGCGCGTCGTCGTCTCAGTGGCATGCTCGTCTTGGTCATCCTGCCACTCCTATCGTCCGCCATGTTTTGCGTCGTCATGAGCTTCCTAGCATGCCTAGTAATAAAGATGTAGCAGTGTGTGATGCTTGTCAGCAGGGGAAGAGTCATCAACTTCCTTTTTCCGAGTCTAGTCGTGAGGTGAAACATCCTCTTGAACTTGTGTTTTCAGATGTATGGGGTCCTGCTCAGACTTCTGTTAGTGGCCATAATTATTATGTCAGTTTCATTGATGCTTACAGTCGCTTTACTTGGCTTTATCTTATTAAGCGCAAATCTGATGTTTTCAATATTGTTGTTCAGTTTCAAAAGCATGTTGAACGCCTTCTCAAGCATAAAATTGTTTATATTCAGTCAGATTGGGGGGGTGAGTATCGCAACCTCGACTCCTTTTTCTCGTCGCTTGGGATCGCACATCGTTTAACATGTCCACATACCCATCAGCAGAATGGCTCAGTAGAACGTAAGCATCGTCATATCGTTGAGACTGGTCTTACTCTTTTGGCTCATGCATCTGTTCCTTTTCATTTTTGGAGTGATGCCTTCACCACCGCTTGTTTTCTCATCAACCGTACTCCCACTCGTGTTCTAGACATGAAGACTCCCATTGAACTTCTCCTTAATGAACAACCTGATTATACCTTCTTTAAGGTGTTTGGGTGTGCTTGCTGGCCTCATTTACGCCCCTACAACAAACGTAAGCTGGAATTTAGATCAAAGAAGTGTGTCTTTCTTGGTTATAGTTCCCTTCATAAAGGTTATAAATGTCTTCATGTTCCCACTAATCGTGTATACATATCTCGGGATGTCGTGTTTGATGAGCATGTTTTTCCCTATGCCGAACTTCCCGTGTCCAACACTGAGTCTCCCACTATGCATTCATCCTCTTTTACTGCTGACCAATTTGAAGATGTTGCATACTCTCCCGTGTTGTTACCTAACCATGGTACAGGAACTGGACGTGGTGCCTGTTTAGAGCTGCTCGAGTCAGCTCCCGCTTCGCCACCATCACCGGTTCATGTCGATCATGGCTCTCCCGTGCATGGCCTCGGTTTGCGTCCTGATCATGCACCGCCGGCCGCATCATCAGCATGGCCCATGCGGCCCACAACGCCGTCCTCGCCTGTGCGGACGGGAGACAGCGCCTCGCCCGCATCTCCCGCTTCACCCTCGCTGTCACCTATGCGGCAAGAGGCCGATGCCTCGCCTCCACCCGCGCCCTCCTCTCCTGTGTCGCCTGCGCGACAGGAGAGCTCGCCATCGCCCAGCCCCTCGTCGGCTGGGCCGTCTTCGCCGCTGTCGCCCAGCCCGTCGCCGGCTGGGCTCTCTCCATCGCCATCGCCGATGCCCAGTCCCTCGCCGGCTGCTCCGCCTGCTCCTGTGGCTCGACGACCGCACACACGCAGCCGCAGTGGTATCTTTCGCCCTCTAGACCGCAAAGATGGTACTGTCGCCTGGTATGCTGCTTGCATGACCGCTGCACTTGCGGATCCGTCTTCTGAGCCACGCACGTATCAGGCTGCTATGAGTATTCCGCATTGGAGAGAGGCCATGGAGCAGGAGTATCACGCTCTTATACGCAATGAGACGTGGACTCTCGTTCCTCCACCACCTCGGGTCAACGTCATTGATTCCAAATGGGTTTTCAAGGTGAAGAAGCATTCTGATGGGTCTATTGAGCGCTACAAAGCGCGTCTTGTTGCCAGAGGGTTCCGGCAACGCTATGGTCTTGATTATGAAGACACTTTCAGTCCAGTGGTCAAGCCTACAACTATCAGACTTCTTCTATCTCTTGCAGTTACTCGAGGTTGGTCTCTTCGTCAGCTTGATGTGCAGAATGCCTTCCTTCATGGCTTATTGGAGGAAGAGGTCTATATGCGGCAGCCTCCTGGGTTTTCTGATCCTGATCGTCCTGACTATCTATGTCGTCTCACCAAAGCGCTTTATGGTCTGAAGCAGGCTCCTCGTGCCTAGCATGCTCGTCTTGCGACAGCTCTTCGTGCTCATGGTTTTGCACCATCCACTGCTGATTCCTCACTTTTTCTTCTCCAGAAGCCTGCGGTCACTATGTACTTGCTGGTCTATGTAGATGATATTATTCTGCTCAGTTCGTCCACGTCTGCTGCTGATGCTCTTGTTCGTGCTCTCGGTACTGATTTTGCTGTCAAAGACCTTGGGAAACTTCACTACTTTCTTGGTGTGGAGGTTGCCTCTCGTTCTGATGGTCTGGTTATGACGCAGAAGAAGTATTCTTTGGACTTGTTGCAGCGGGCTAGGATGCTTAAGTGTGCGACGACTACCACGCCTATGTCTACCACTGACAAGATCACCTCCGTTGATGGTGAGCTTCTGTCCTCTGAGGATGCTACGGAGTACAGGAGTATTGTTGGTGGCTTACAGTATTTGACGATCACGAGACCAGATATCTCCTATGCTGTCAACAGAGTTTGTCAGTATCTTCAGACACCTCGCAAGCCTCATTGGTCTGCTGTTAAGCGCATCTTGCGCTATGTTCGACTCACCGTCTCCTATGGGCTGCATCTTCGGCCGAACCCCACTGGGGTTCTCTCGGCGTACTCTGATGCGGACTGGGCTGGTAGTCCGGATGACAGGCGATCCACGGGGGGCTATGCTGTGTTCTTTGGACCTAACTTGATCGCCTGGAGTGCTCGGAAACAGGCTACTGTTTCACGTAGCAGTACTGAAGCTGAATACAAGGCTGTGGCCAATGCCACTGCTGAGCTCATTTGGGTACAGTCTTTGCTTCAAGAATTGGGGATTTCCCAACCGCAGCCTCCTATCCTTTGGTGTGACAACATCGGTGCTACTTACCTCTCTGCAAATCCGGTATTTCATGCTCGAACGAAACACATCGAAGTTGATTATCATTTTGTAAGGGAACGTGTTTCTCAGAAGCTACTACAGATCAAGTTCATATCTTCGAAAGATCAACTTGCAGACATCTTTACCAAGCCATTGCCTCTACCACAGTTCGAGGCCTGTAGGCGCAATCTTACTCTTCTAGATTCTTTAGGAAGTGGCTAAGATTGAGGGAGGGTGTTAGATTGTATAGCTTCTGTCTATTGTATCTGTACGTGTATATTGTAACGTACCTTTGGTACCCTCTATAAATACATGTGATAGGCCACCCCTAGAGGGTTGAGCCAGTTCCCCCAACATCATACGCATAACAATTCCAAAAGTTATCTGCAGTGAAATGTAAGTTGTCTACAGTATTATGAAATTTGCCTTCGATAACTAGTAATTTGACTGCGTAAAAAACTTCAAGACAAATGAAAACAACTTTGATGCAAGGGAGAAACTTCGCAACAACTAGAATCTTCACAAACATCGGTAGGCAATTTTTACACTACTAGCCAAATGCCCGTGCGTTGCAACGGGTTCAAAATATGTAATTTATATCATTCGAACATAAAATGTTTTACTCCAGACTTAGTTCGCATGTTCTAGTATAGAAGAATCATATCAAAAGCAAAAACAGGGTTTACAATGAAACTATTTCATGGTAAAATTTGTTAAATCACATGGAAAGATATATGTATAAATTAAGTATATATATTCTTAAATCATAATAAAATCTCAGCTCGCATGGAAAATTACAAGGATATATGATTTTTTACAGTACATCACTACACATCAGCCCTGACCTTAAATGATTACATAAAGTTATATAAGCCCTGAAGCCATTAAATCATAATATTCACGATAAAGAGAAGCAATTCATTTCATTTGGGCATGACAGACGTTTATTATACCAATTATCTTATTTGATCAACAATGTGTATCCTGACAAATACCAACCTCATCTTCAGCGACAACCTAGCTTCTTCATTGCTGACATGCATCTATTTCTCCATTGCAAATCCATGTAAGGATTTCTTTTAATGTTGCTGCTCTTGGAACACAAACGAATTGCAAGTATTTAAGAACTTTCTTTTGCTCTCTGTCGCTCTACACCGATCCACTGGAGGTAGTCCACCTTGTCGATGAGCAGGAAGTGCACAATACTAGATCGTACCCCTGACCTTCCTGCCGTGGTTCCACCGCCCGCAAAGGCACGGGGCAGCGGCACGATCTGGAGTGAAAGCAGCTTAGTTGCTCTGCTGCGAGATGGTTCCAAACTGAAGACACACTTCCGTAAAATAAAAGAAATATATTGGTTAGTCAAGATAAGAAAATATGCTTCCAGAACATATATATGGTTGTTAGTTGTCGTCAAAAGCAGAAGGACCAAAATCTAAAGTATAGTAGCAACTATCAGCATTCCCCAACAGCACAATCGACCAAAAATCACATACCCATCAGTGATCATAAAAATTGTCACTCATATTTATACGCCGACAATCAAATGCAGTAGATTACGTACATTTTCCATCCAGAAAAGTTTAATGCAATTTAATTTTTCCTATGATTCTAATGCTCAATCTAGGAGCCGGCAGGCGCCAGCAGGCCCTGCTCTTTCGTGGCGTGAGCACTGCAGCACTCCAGTAGATAGAGGCTCTTTACTCTTTATTATTTCTACATGTCAGAGTTTCTTCTAAATTAACAACACAAGCTGGGCATAAATCCATTATCTGAAACGTTGAACACTCTGTTTGGGGGCTTTGTTAATTAATCAACCATCACAAATTGTTATGTGCGCTTTGTGCAGGAGCTAAGTCTGTACAACAAGATATGTAGCAATTATGCCTCAAATGGTCAGTAGAATAGCCTAGCTCACAATACTCATAATTTCATGTGTCTGCAGGATTGCAGGAGAACAAGTAAGAATGAGATTTTGTATAATTTTTTTGCCAACCTGCTAAATTCAGTGTGCTTTGTTTCTATCTATATATAAATATGAACTTTACTGAATTCCTTATTAAATGAAGGATTGATTTCCCTATTACAACATAACTCCAAGGTAGAGAACTTCTATGCTAATGCCCCAACTGAACATGCCAATGTACCTTCAACAATTAGACTGATACATGCTTAAAGTCCCCAAGACCAGACGAAATCTAGCTAGGCAGAAAGATTCAGCCCGCCAATATATAAAATGCCAAAGTGCACAGAACCGAAGAACCCATGTGAGACACACATTCAACATGCATATAAAATAATACAACTTAATTCTAGGTTCAAATAGAAGTCTAATCAAACCAACCCATTTGACATTGTGGGCTCGCCCCAAAAAACATAAGCGACTGGAGTCGAGACAGAAGAATCTGCCATGATGAGTTTTAAGATCGCATATGAATCATGAAAACAACTCTGCATCACATTACTCCTATGTGCTAATTTCAGTACAAACACAAAGAAATTTAGCTAAACCTTTCCGGTCTCTGGGCAAAGGAACTTGTCGTCTGGTCTGAATGACTTGTGACACCACATCAAACTCTTGCATATACCTGGGTAACTTCTGTTGTCTAACCACCTGGGTAACAGTTTTGTTTTTAGGCGCGAAGTATTAGTTAGTTATTAACATTTGTAAAGTTGCAGTCGGTTATTAATTTGATGTGCCAAATATAACCATCTATGCAATTGAGACCACACAAATTAAGCAATTTTGACAGGGTTAACATAGACTACGCAATGTCATCTTTGATCCCCTTTAACTACCATTAACACATAAATCAATTAAAGGTGTTACAAAAAAATTGAGGAAGAGATGATTCTTAAGTACGGATGGTTACCTGATGGTCTGATGGCATGTTCGTAGCTGCTACAACTGCAGGTAGTGAAATTCTCAAATGAGCTAATCGACTTGATAACTCTCACTTATATTGGACTGCTTCAGATATATATCATAACATCAAATGATTCTACACCAGCTTTCTCATGGTAGGTGGATAGCAATAATCCAAAGCAAACAAAGCAGCATGCTTCATTCATTGACAGACATGAGCAAGGCCCACTCTTCGTGGAATGATCATGCTATTCAAGAAAAGAAGGCATGACTTGCTCCAGCGACCAGCTTGCAGTCTCTCGGCTTCAGAATTGCAGAGGGATGCTAGACCATGCGGCCGCAAGCCTAGGGGAGGCCAGATCCACCTCATCTTCACTCCCTGTCCCTCTACTCCTCATTCTCGGATAACTCCTCACCGGCAACTACAATATTTACAGCATAAATAGATATGAGTTGCATGTACAAACTATATATGTTGCAGTTCATGGCTGAACAAGTTCAGAAAACATGGGATCTAGACATTAACAAGCATCGTATTGATATCCAATACACACGTTTCAGATGATACAAAGATTATAGTATTATACAGCATTAAGGATGAACAAAATAGTCTTATGAATACATTTCAGTTCTAACTATGAAAAAATAGTGGGTGACTAATTTACTTGCAAAAACTGAGATAGTCAGCAACTAATTAACCAGGATTTTCTCCATGGGACATGTGAACATACAGAAAATAGGAATAATGCAAATACAGAACATGAATAAGTGTCAGCCTAAAAAGTCACTGCAAAGAAAGGAAGCCCCTTCGGTGTCGTTACTTGTTGCTGTAACGAAGGGATGCAGATGCGTCCAGTTTGGATCGGTGTAAGTCTCATCAGAGAACTCATTGTGCACGGCGTCGACGAAGAAGAGGAGGATAGGAAACCTGCATGTCCTAAGCCTCCGCGAGGTCGTCGTCCACACTGGCGTCAATCTTGGGGAGCGTAACGTCGACGTCCCTCCTCCGTGAATTCGGCTCTGGGCCTCCATCCCTAGATCTCGGGCACCTATGCCAGACCCAGGCCTCCATGAAACTGTGGTGCTGCTGCTCCTGCTCGCGATCTGGGGAGGGGGTCGTGACTGGGATGGTCTAGGGTAGCTTGTGATCTCAGAATCCGCGCAGTAGAGGCGGTGACGGCCAGATCTGGCCACCGGTGGAAGAGAAGTTGTGAGAGAGGGGCCGAATGGGGGGTCGAGCAGATGCGGGAGGGGATGGACATGTTTGGTAGGGGTGGGGCCAGAGCGAAGCGATCGGATGCGGGATGGACATGCGAAAAGGGGAAAAAAAAGGAGAGGCCGGACGAAACGGGATGACTTCATGCGGACAGAAAGAGGAACGAAATCTTTCTTCTACATACGAGAGATTTCGAGACGAATCAATTTTAGTATGTGATGAGTCAATTTCATAACAGACAATAAGAAATTTTGGTATATTACGAGACAACTTCATAACAGTGGTAAAAAAACTGTGGTACTAGGTGAAGCAAGTTTAATTTGTGATGAGACATTTCCCAACAACGAATAAGTAACTTACAACTTTGATAAGAAATTACACAAATGGCGCTAGGTGATATGTTAGGCAACTAATCAACATCGGTACTTTCTACACAATAAGGATCAATAATGGTAGGCTAATTTAGAACAACACTAAACAACTTCATAACAACTAAAAATAACTTTAGTATGAGGGGAATAACTTTTGATGTAGATGGAGTCAACTTCGCAACAACGATATAACAATTTTGATGTACGATGAGAACTTCACGACCGGTGGAAGAACTCCATAACATTTAAAAATCATTTTTTTATACTAGGTGAAGCAACTTTAATGTGCTCAGTGAGACAATGTCAGAACAGCGGTACGTAACTGATGTAACCAAAAGGCATCTAATTTTCAAGTACTTTGCTTCATAATTTGCTCTGGAATCGTCCCACACTTGATTAAAACTGCAGAATATGATGTTGTTTTTAGTAAAGTTGTGTTTCTGGTTGTTTTTACAGAAAATAAAATCAGGAAAAAATACCACGCAACTTTTTGGGCAAAAGAAGAAGTTTGAGAATTGGACGGACTCGAGGGGGCAACCAGGGTGCAAAAGAGCACACCTGACGTGGCCTGGAGCTGGGTTGCACCACACATGTTTGTTTGCCCCTCGGACTTCGCCTCGCCTTCCGCTTTCGCGCACCCCTTATATATACTAGTTGTAATCGGTGCGGCGACACGCCGCGCCCTTGATGACGAATTTGATGTAGGTTTCTTTGTTTTTTTTGTTTTAGAGTGAAACTATATATTATGAAAAATTGTTGGAGAGTTTGAACTCAGCAACGCATTTAGTCTTGGCATTAGCTAATGAGTAGCTGTACATAAACACATGAGTAGATACATAGATTATTAGGATCTACATTTGTTGGGGTGCATCCTTTTTTGAAAACGGAGATGCTTTGCTAGTGTCATCACATCTGTACGTACTTTACAAAATGGTGCAAAGTGAAAACATGCTGGTAATTTAATTAACATGGTTGATCAGCGGTTGACGAGGTTATACCAAACGGGTACCCCTTCGTGTGGGTACCGTGCACGTAATGACTAAACCCCAATTGTCAATAGACTGACGAAGCCCATCAAGGAAGGCCCAAGACGAAGATTGCTTTCCAAGTTAGGCATAGTCGGTTATAGTTTCCATATCTGTAATCCTAATCGGTTACGTACCCGAGACCTAGACCCCCCATATAAGGGCTAGGAGGGTAGCCGATCAGGGACACGCTCATCCAGAACCACCAAACCCTAGCGAGATCGACATCTCGCTGGACATTGTAATCACCAGTTCACCACATATTCCACAATCAATACAGACAGGCAGGAAGTAGGGGTGTTACCTCAGTCGAGGGCCCTGAACCTGGGTAACTCCCGCTTGTCAGCCGACGGATCTACTAACACTATGCATTCTCTACCACATAACTCTAACCCTAAGCTATCAGTCGAGGGTATTGACGGGGACACCCCTCGTCATTTGGCGCCGTCTATGGGAATGAATAGTGTTGGACCCATGGATTCATCGGTTTTAGCTTCAAACGGCAACTCGCCGACAGCATCTACAAACGGCTACACGCCGGCAACTTCGACTGGCGTCGAATCAGCAGGCGAACACTCGCCGACTTCGCAAGCGATCTCGCCAAAGAGGATCAAGCCATACTCGCCAGACGCACAAGAAATCTTCTCTAGCCTCGACTCAGGTTTTGATCTAACTATCGGAGAACATAACTTTTTTGTCGATAAATTTGGTGTGCAGGACTTGACCGATTCGATCGCGACTGAGGTGAACAAGGAGCAGTCGACCACGATCACATATTCAGCAGACAGAGAAACTACCTCATCACAGATCGATTCGATCCCACCGCCCGAGTCCCCAACCTCCTCCATGTCAACCCAAGAATTTAACAAACTCATGGCAGAAGAATTTCCTGATAATGAGGGCCAGTCCACCTATCAGGACAAGGCAGTCGAAGAACCATCAATTGAAATTACATCACCAGAAAGCATGGGAGCGACTCAAGCACAGATCAACTCGATCTCGACGACAGGATCTCGAATCGACTCTATGACAACCCGAGAATTCAACGATCTCGTGGCGCAAGAGCAGCTAGAGAATGAGGTACAGTCTGACTTTCAAGTCAACACAGTCGAATATATCACCCCACTCGACACTGCACCCAATCATATGCAACCAGAGGATGTGGAGGACATCATCTACCTCACTGACTTCACGGGGCCAGAGATCCAAGCGGATCATGATCACTTCTCCGACTACGACGATCATCCTGAGCCAGCACTCGAGACATATGTCAATATCGACACTCATATCGGTAAAAGCATTAACTCCGACATGAGCTTGGACGATGAAGTTCAATCCATAACTAGCATCGACAACACAAACACATGCCCTCTGGTCATACCAAGGCAGGTTTACGTCGCAGAAACCTCGGCGGCTGCTGCCAGTCGAAGGCCGAATGAATTTCCCCGTGAAGTCACATTACCAGATGGTATAACAAAATTAAACATCACGGCGGAGATGGCGGCAAAAGTAGACAAAATCATCACGGACGGCACGATGATGCCAGCAGATGCAACTCACGATGAGATGATGACATATAACTATTTCAACTGGCAAGAAACAATGCGACTGAAGCAGTAGAGAGCGAAGGAGGCAAGCTAGTATCTCGAGTGCACGAAGGAGGCAGATGTCTCTCAGTTCTACGGGCGCAACTGAACAAAGACGCCGATCCAGGTTGTCACATATACCAGAAGGAGAAAGATCACAAATCATTCGCAACCTAGAGAGCTCGTTCCTCACATTGGATATGGAAGGCATTCTAGTGCCTAAAACACCCAAAGGTGCCTTGATATCACTCGGAGCATACCTCAAGGCAACAGCACCTCCAGCAGATGATCCAGCCGTAGAGCTACATCACCAACAGCTCAAAGCACTCGCGTTGGCAGCAACAGGACTCCAGTCGGGGAGCATGAGGAGACGTAGCAGAAGTCGCTCATGACATACATCGAGAGATCGCCGCAGTCGCAGTCCCCACAGAAGCAGTGCGAGAAGAAGCTCAAGTCGCTACAGATCAAGGAGCAGATCCAGAAATAACAGCTCGGGAGATAATCACGATGCAGGACCTTGCGGGGCGCGATGTTTCACCCGACGAATTCGTGATGCCAGAATGCCCAAAAGATTTGGCCTGCCAACAACGCCGAAATTCAATTGCAAGCAACAACCTTCAGGCTGGCTCGAGGACTACAAGCTGGCAGTAATATGCCAAAGAGGAACGACCACAACGGCGTTACAATACATACAACTGATGCTCGAAGGCACAACCCGCGACTGGCTTAAGGCATTACCCGAAGGATCTTACGACTCTTGGGAGCACTTCAAGTAGGACTTCATCAAATACTTCGACCCCTTGTGCGAGCGACCCAAAACATTTGAAGAATTACGAGCTTGCAAGCAAAGGTCAGACGAAACGATCCGAGCATATATCAGAAGGTGGACTGCTATCCGCAACTCAGTAGGCACAATCTCTGAAGATAGAGCCATGGATGCTTTCACCATGGGAGTTTATAGAAACGACTTCAGAGAGACACTCGGTCGCCAGAAACCAAAATCCATGGCAGAACTCATGAAGATAGCGACTGAGTGGGCGGACGGAGAGGACGCCGTTAGAAACAAACGCCCGCTTTCCCCACATGACCATGAAGATTGGCGCGACAGTCGAGATCATCGCGACAGAGATGATAAAAGGCGACGACGTAGGAGCGACTACGGCGACAAAGACAAGGTAAAAAATTTCGCAACTGGTTTTTCACAGGACGATCACGTCCAGTAGGATAGGCGACGTAACGATCGCCGGGACATTCGAGGCGCCGACCGCCGCGACAATCGATCGGATGACCGTCACAACAGTCGAGACCGCGACCAGCGTAGCAGCGGCTACCAAAGGCAGGAATGGCGCAAGCGATCAGATGCAAAACCAGAGAAGTCGTTCCAAGAAAAGATGGAGGATCTGTGCAGACTACACCTATTCAAAGATCCAGCTACCGGAAGGCTAACCTCCAACCATATCATGGGAAAGTGCCGAGAGTTCGAGCAAATTGTGGCAGACTACATGAGACAACTCAGAAGGGATGCACCCCCGACTGCCCCGCCGGCATGCACTGCACCACCACCTGTACAGCCAGTCGCGGCACTACTACCCCCACCACCATATAATGCAGGTAGTCAAATTGCATGAGCCATACATCACATACCGCAAGATGCAAACGAGCAGTATCCAAAGCCTCAAGGACAGATGTACATGATCCAGAAAGGACGTCCTTCCAACAGGCAGCAAAAACTTCACACTCGACTTGTTAACATGGCGGTTATGGCGCCACCAGCCATACCCGACTTCTTGCGAGGTTCCGAAACAGCAATCACGTTCAGTCGAGAAGATCACCCACCATCCGTCTATCGGCCAGGCCATGCCGCTCTGGTACTCGATGCTCAAATTGGCGGATACGCCATGACAAAGGTCTTCATGGATGGAGGCAGCGACATCAATATTATCTTCGCCGACACACTTCGTAGGATGAACAGGTCAGTCGAGAACTTACCCCAGTCCACAAACACCTTCTATGGTATTGTTCCAGGGAAAGCCATTGTCCCAGAAGGCACGATTCAACTCGACGTCACATTTGGTGACGCAAAGCACTTCCGAACAGAGACGATCGAGTTCGAAGTCGTCGACTGGAAGTCACAGTACCACACCATTCTAGGACGACCCGCATTCGCCAGGTTCATGGCTGAACCACACTATGCATACCTCAAACTAAAGATGCCTGGTCCAAAGAGACTGCTCACAGTAAACGGAAATTTTCAAAGGTCAGATGCCTACGACCGTGACTTCAGCAAAATCTCTGAGATGTTCGGCGCGGAACAAACACTCGAAGAGCTTTCGCTCACCAATGATCCAACATATATGCCTGAACATAAGAAGCAGACAGTTGACAAGGCGTTCAGTACCACAGATGACACAAGGACACACCAGATTCACCCGACTGATTCCGCCAAGACAGTCAAGGTGTCAACAAGCTTGCATCCCGCATAGGAAAGCGCGCTCGTCGAATTCCTCCGTGAGAACTGGGATATGTTTGCATGGTGCGCAGCCGACATGCCAGGCATACCCAGAGAATTCGCCGAGCACTCTCTCCAACTCAGTCCAGGGACTAGACCAGTTAAGCAAGCAGTACGTCGTGTGTCAGGCCCCAAAAGAGAGGCCATCGAGAAGCATGTGGATAAATTACTCAAAGCAAACTTCATTCGAGAGATCAAGAAATCAGAGTGGGTAGCCAACCCCGTAATAGTTGAAAAGAAGAAGACAACGGCAACCAGGATGTGCATCGACTTCACGGGGCTAAACAAATGTTGTCCCAAAGATCATTCTCCCCTTCCGCGAATCGACCAGATTGTCGACTCCACCGCAGGGTGTGCACGTCTATCCTTCCTAGACGCATACTCAGGGTACCACCAAATTCGGATGAAGGAAGAAGACGAAGAGAAGACAGCTTTAACAACTCCACTCGGAGTATATCGCTACACCACAATGCCCTTCGGGCTCAAGAACGCAGGTGCTACTTACCAGCGTATGATGCAAAACTGCCTGAAGGTTCAAATCGGCCGAAATGTCGAAGTCTATGTGGACGACATAGTTGTCAAGTCAAAAGAAGAGGATACATTACTCGCAGACTTGCGAGAAACATTCGACAACCTCAGAAAGTATGATATCCCACAAGTATAGGGGGTCGTGTGTAACCTTTTCGATAAGTAAGAGTGTCGAACCCAACGAGGAGCTAAAGGTAGGTTGAATGTTCTCTCAAATTCTATCAACCACTGATACAACTCTACGCACACCACACGTTTGCATTATCTAGGAAATTAAACTAGAGCAATAATACGGTTATGAGAGATAGCTTTGCAAGATAATAAATACAAGAAAGTAAATGTTAGTGCTGCAGCAATAAAATATACTAAGTAACAATAAACTAGCAGTACCATGAGTGTGAAAAAGTGGTGGTAATTGTGGTGGCTTTGTCCAAGATTAATTAGTGAAGATATTGGTTTCATTGTCTTCGACACAGTTTTGTATGTGGGAGAGGCTAAATATACATGCACTCCGCTACTTGGGATTACAAGTACTATATGATTGGATTGTTAGCAAACATTCGTAAATACTAACAATGCATTAAGGTTTCCCCAACCATAGCCTTAAGTTCATGGTCCTCTTACTCCCATACGTGCAACTAACCGGTTCGAGTCCTCAGGTTTCTGTCACTCCGGCAGAACTACCCCCCTTCTTTTGCACATACTACTAACCCTAGGGTGTTGATCCATGCGCGCACAAATATAATGGACACCAAAGGACAGTACCATATAGACATACAACTCTAATTAACTTCATGCATTCAACAAAGCAATCAAAAGACAAATAAACTACGCAAACATGTCATAGATCATAAGATAAATATTATAGCATCAAGCACCATGTTTACATAGGACGGTACAGAGGTTTGTGGGAGGATGAACCACTGAATACAAGGAGGAGTTGGTGATGGAGATGGCGGTGAAGATGGCGGAGAGGGCAGCGAGGAGCGCAGGGCGGCGGCGCGGGGAGCTACTTCCCCGCCGCCGGCATCATGGGGGAGCGCCGCCCCTTAGCCTCCCTCCTTCATGGCTTCTTGGGAGCCCTCCCCCATGGAGATGGGATCCATGGGGGAGGCAAAAACGTGGCTTTGATGGCTGGAAATTCGTGGGTGGAGGAGTCCTTCACGACCTAGGGTTTCCTTCTTTATATAGACTCTCGGATTTCCGTCAACCCCTCTTGGGCTCCACGAAAACGGGCGTATCTGGAGCATCCGGACTCGGATTGGGCCGAATTTTAAGTCCAGGATTATTAGCAAAAAAATTGCTACAACTTTGTAACAATTTTGATTTACATTTGACGTCGTCTCCAGGCCCAAACGGGACAATCTTCGAAAATAGTTTTCAGACAGATTTCTGGAAAGTCTCAATTCGACTCCAACAAGGTTTCCTCTTGTATTCTTGATAATTTCTACACATCAAAGAGTAACACAAGAACATTGTGCACTTTTGCAACCATAGTAGGTTAGTCCAAATAAATAATAAACTTAATATAAAAACAAGTACTAAAAGCATAAAAATGACATGAAACAGTCAAAAATTATAGTTACGTTTTGGACGTATCAACATCCCCAAGCTTAATTCCTGCTCGTCCTCGAGTAGGTAAATGATAACAAAATAATTTATGGATATATGGATAGTAAAACTTAGCAATCATGTTACCCAATGAAGAGTATCAACCAACCAAGAGCTCATAACATGAAATTTATAAACATTGACAAGATTGTAACGATCATAAGAAAGCATGGTAGAGTGGTATCTCGCTTGCCTTAATTTGTACAGCAAAACATAAATGCCCGGGCACCTCTGAAGTTTTAAATGAAGACTAGATATAAAGATATCAGAGATAAAAGCATCAAGCTATGTCACAGTTAACCATATTCTGGGACAAGCACATTACACTAAGAATGACAATTATGCTCTCAAGAAGGTGCTCAAAGAAGGATGGTAACTCAACAATTACGTAAAAGATAGACCCTCCATAGAGGGAAGCAGGGATTTAACATGTGCTAGAGCTTTTCATTGTTTTGAAAACAGAGGCAAAATTGTTTTTGAGTGTTGATCGATTTGTCAACGAATGCCAACAGAGTTCCTGTTACCTTCCATACTAAGCAAGTTGAGAGTGGTTCCGATTATTTAAAAGCAAGCATTTATAATATGCACTTTTGAAATATTATAGTGGTCTAACCAGCTCTTTTGCAATATTAATGACGAGCAGATGAAGCATGCAAGTCGATGGTTACTTAATTAGCATGGAAGATAACAAGCCCAACTACTACTTCCTCATGAGCTAAAACAGTGTCACAAAATGAGGAGTTGTTTGAAGGTTTTGAAGATAGCACATGCAAATTTACTTGAATGGTTTGAAATGCCATACATAGGTATTTATTGTGGACTCTTTGAGATAACTTGGTTTTTCAGGGATTTGGAAGCACAAGCATTTATAGCTTAGTGCAAGTGGAGGCTAGCAATAGATGGGGAAGCGACAATTCAAGAGAGCAATAACCATCATAATCATGCTTGCGACAAAATAAAATTAACGGAGGCATAAAAATGATACAAGAACTCCGAGGCAAAATAAATCATCGAGGCTTTGATTGACTTTTGCTTGAGTCATAAACATATGTGAGCATGTGCCAAGTGATTCAAGTAAATCATTCAGAGGAGGATACCACAATGCCATACCATCTTATGAACAGACAATGCATGTTAAGATCAAAATTACATAATATACACTATTAGCTAGTTGAAACTAACCATAAGAAAACATAAACTACTAAACAATATCATTTACACATCATTTTTAAGTTTACCAAACTTTGAACCACCTCTCCAAATAGGAGATAAATAAAAAAATGTGACGATCAACTTATTTTAACATAAACTCTCCAAATATTTTATCAATGAAACAAGAGAGATAGTAAATGTTGCGGCTTTCAGCTTTCGCCATAAATATAGATGAAGAATACATGTATTCATATGAAAAAGCGGAGCGTGTCTCTCTCCCACACAAGAATGCTAGGATCCAATTTATTCAGAAAATGAAAATAACAAAGCAAAAATAAAATAACAAAGACGCTCCAAGTAAAGCACATAAAATATGAAGGAATTAAAATATAGTTTCACTAGAGATAACCTGATAAGTTGTTGATGAAGAAGGGGATGCCTTGGGCATCGCCAAGCTTAGATGCTTGAGTCTTCTTGAAATATGCTTCGGTGACCCACGGGGGCATCCTCAAGCTTAGGCTTTTCACTCTTCTTGATCACATCATATCATCCTCTCTCTTGATCCTTGAAAACTCCCTCCACACCAAACTCAAAGTAAACTTCATTAGAGGGTTAGTGCATAATAAAAAATTCTCATATTCTGTATGGACACAATCATTACCAATGCTACTGGACATTAGCTACAGCCACTGGTATTTTGTGAAGCAAAAAGATCCACTCAAAAACAGCAAAAGAGGCAATGCAAAATAAATGACAGAATCTGTCAAAAACAGAACAGTCCGTAAAGAAGAATTTTTTCGAGGCACTTAACTTGCTCAGATCAGAAAACTTAAAACTAATGAAAGTTGCGTATCTGAGGATCACGCACAAAAAATCTCAGGTCATTTTGATTTTTCTGTGAATTCTTACGAATTAAACGGTGGACAGCAGAAAACTGTTCCTGCGCAGAAATCCAAATCTAGCATCAACTTCCTACTAGAGGCTTTACTTGGCACAACAATGCGACAAAATAAAGATACAAAGGAGTTGCTACAGAGGTAAGCATACTCCTTGACTCAAATAAAAATTATAAAAATAAAACATGGGTTGTCTCCCATAAGCGCTTTTCTTTAACGCATTTTAGCTAGCCACCATATGTATCAACTAAGCTAAATGGGTAAAACTTGGTATTTTATTTTTGGTAAACTAAGAGACCAGAGGCTAAGAAATACTTAAACATGATAGCTACAGCAAGGAAAACTCTAAATAAAAATCAAAAGTAAAAACCAAATAAAATCAAAATAGAGAACCAAACAAAGAAGCAAAACAAAAGAAACTATTTTTGTTGTTTTCAATTTATAAGTCAAAGTAAAAAAGTAATCAAAACGAAATAAAGAGCCTAATAAAACTAAAGAAGATAAAACCAAGACATATAAAAGCAACTATAATACAATTTAGCACAATACATATCATGTGGATGGGTAATATAGAGTATGAAGGAGACAACCTCATGTTAGTTGATGAATAGGGGGATGACTCGGGCATCCCCAAGCTTAGATGATTGTATCTTCTTGAATATGTTCTTGGGATGCACCTACACATCCCCAAGCTTGAGCTCTTGTGTCTTCTTATTCATCTCATATCACCATATTGATTATAACTTATAAGCTACATCAACATAAAACTTCACAAAACTCATTAGTAGGGTTAGTACTCATTAAATAAAATCCACTCATGTTCAAGTATTGTCAAATCTTATAATATTAATTAAACATTAGGCACTGCAATACCAAGGTTTCTTATTATTTCCGTTGTCCGTCGAAAAACTAAGTAAAGTTTTGAACCCTAAGTATAATATTAAATAAACAGAATAGAAATCTGCCAAAACTGAACAATCTGTAAAGATGACACTCAACGAGATAGTTACGTAGCTCAAATGAAAAAAAATTAAAACTAATGAAAGACAGATTATGATCTCAGGTTGATGCACAAAAAATTTCAGGTCCAAATAATATTCTGAGATTTATCACGATTTTTTACAGTGAAGCACAGGAAATCTGTGTAAGCATAATCAATCAGTAAAGATCAAATTATTAGACCTATCTACGTACCTCAAATCAGAAAAGTCAAAACTAATGAAACTAAGTTAATAAGCAGTACTTTGCACTCAAGAAATTTCAGATCAATATCACGTTCTGTTGATTTTAAACATTTTATACGGTAAAGTACAGAAATCTGTTTCTAGGCAGCGAAGTGGCAAACTTGCATCATAAACAAAGTAGAAGTTATCTATACGTTTTATTTTTATGGTATAGAGGAATATGTACAATATACACACAATATATACAACATTTTAACTGAAAATCTTTCATGGAAAGAATTGTTTTGGTTTCATAGGCATGAACACAAGTGTTCAAGGTCGACCCCCACTTAATCATTACTCATCTTTCCAATCACTTTCCTTTTCGAAAATGTTTTTAGATAACACAAGTACAACTAATTTTTTTTAATTCGCATTCCCTACCCATACTAAGATAGAGAACAACTTAAAACTGAAAGTAAAAACTAGTTAGAGATAAAACAAACAAGTGCACACAAGAATATTCACCCACACGCTATTGCTCCCAGGCAACGACGCCAGAAAAGGTCTATAGGGGGTCGTGTGTAGCATTTTCGATAAGTAAGAGTGTCGAACCCAACGAGGAGCTAAAGGTAGGATGAATGTTCTCTCAAGTTCTATCAACCACTGATACAACTCTACGCACACCACACGTTTGCATTATCTAGGAAATTAATCTAGAGCAATAATACGGTTATGAGAGATAGCTTTGCAAGATAATAAATACAAGAAAGTAAATGTTAGTGCTGCAGCAATAAAATATTCTAAGTAACAATAAAATAACAGTATCATGAGTGTGAAAAAGTGGTGGTAATTGTGGTGGCTTTGTCCAAGATTAATTAGTGAAGATATTGGTTTCATTGTCTTCGATGCAGTTTTGTATGTGGGAGAGGCTAAATATACATGCACTCCACTACTTGGGATTACAAGTACTATATGATTGGATTGTCAGCAAACATCCGTAAACACTAACAATGCATTAAGGTTTCCCCAACCATAGCCTTAAGTTCATGATCCTCTTACTCCCATACGTGCAACTAACCGGTTCGAGTCCTCAGGTTTCTGTCACTCCGTCAGAACTACCCCCCTTTCTTTGCACATACTACTAACCCTAGGGTGTTGACCCATGTGCGCACAAATATAATGGACACCAAAGGACAGTACCATATAGACATACAACTCTAATTAACTTCATGCATTCAACAAAGCAATCAAAAGACAAATAAACTACGCAAACATGTCATAGATCATAGGATAAATATTATAGCATCAAGCACCATGTTTACATAGGACGGTACAGAGGTTTGTGGGAGGATGAACCACTGAATACAAGGAGGAGTTGGTGATGGAGATGGCGGTGAAGACGGCGGAGAGGGCAGCGAGTAGCGCAGGGCGGCGGCGGCGGCGGCGCGGGGAGCTACTTCCCCGCCGCCGGCATCATGGGGGAGCGCCGCCCTTTAGCCTCCCTCCTTCATGGCTTCTTGGGAGCCCTCCCCCATGGAGATGGGATCCATATGGGGGAGGCAAAAACGTGGCTTTGATGGCTGGAAATTCGTGGGTGGAGGAGTCCTTCACGACCTAGGGTTTTCTTCTTTATAGACTCTCGGATTTCCGTCAACCCCTCTTGGGCTCCACGAAAACGGGCATATCTGGAGCATCCGGACTCGGATTGGGCCGAATTTTAAGTCCAGGATTATTAGCAAAAAAATTCCTACAACTTTGTAACAATTTTGATTTCCATTTGACGTCGTCTTCAGGCCCAAACGGGACAATCTTCGAAAATAGTTTTCAGACAGATTTCTGAAAAGTCTCAATTCGACTCCAAGAAGGTTTCCTCTTGTATTCTTGATAATTTCTACATATCAAAGAGTAAAACAAGAACATTGTGCACTTTTGCAACCATTAGCAGGTTAGTCGAAATAAATAATAAACTTAATATAAAAACAAGTACTAAAAGCATAAAAATGACATGAAACAATCAAAAATTATAGATACGTTTTGGACGTATCAAAGTACAACATCAAACTTAACCCAGAGAAGTGTACTTTTGGAGTTCCAGCCGGAGAACTCTTGGGGTACCTGGTGTCAGCTCGCGGAATCGAAGCAAATCCAGAAAAGATACAGGCCATATAACCATGCAAAGGCCTACAAAACTCTATGAGGTACAGCAATTGACAGGAAGAGTTGCATCACTCAGTCGCTTTATCAGCAAGCTAGGCGAAAAGGCACTACCATTATATCGACTGATGAAGAAATCAAATAAGTTCGAGTGGACGGAAGAGGCTGAAGCAGCTTTCGTCGATCTCAAGCGAATACTGACAAAACCACCCATCTTGGCGGCACCCAAGGAAAGAGAGACGATGTACCTGTATGTGGCAGCCACGAATCGGGTGGTAAGTACGGTACTGGTAGTCGAGCGCATGGAGGAAGGCAAAGCTCAGAGTGTGCAAAGACCAGTCTATTATGTCAGCGAAGTTCTGTCCCTATCCAAACAAAGATACCCACACTTTTAAAAGCTGGCATATGCAGTCTTCATTACAACAAGGAAGTTGCGGCATTACTTCACAGAACATTCGATTACCGTAATCAGCAAATCCGCAATCGGAGATATACTCACCAATCCAGACGCAACTGGGCGAGTGGCAAAATGGCTCATTGAGCTCGGTACACTCGGAATCACATATGATCACCCAAAGGCCATAAAAGCACAAGTCTTACCTGACTTCACCACAGAGTGGATAGAGTCTCAACTGCCGGGAACCCCTGATGTGTCCAACTCGTGGACGATGTACTTCGATGGCTCCAAGAAAAATGAGGGCGCAGGCGCAGGTGTCATACTTATCTCACCCAAGGGGGACAAACTCAAATATGTGTTACAGATGGACTTCGTGAGACCATCCAACAACGAAGCAGAGTATGAAGGATTGCTCCATGGCATGCGCATGGCCAAAGCGTTGGGATGCACTCGACTGATGATATATGGTGACTCCAATTTAGTCATACAACAAACGATGAAAACTTGTGATGCCATAGCGGATAACATGAGCGCATATCGTGACCTCTACAACATATTAGAAGGCGACTTCGATGGATGCGAGCTACGACATGTTGGGAGGGAAAGCAATGAAGAAGCGGACATACTAGCCAACATCGGCTCGACTAAGGCGCAAGTTCCACCTGGTGTTTTCCTAGAGCGAATCTCACAACGGTCTATCAACAAACAACGTCCTCCATCAAATTCGACTACCACGTCCAAGGACAAAGCCCAAGCTCAGAGGATCCACCAGTCGAAGTACTTCTATGTCAAGGCGACCAGGTAACACCAGCATGGACTGAACCTCTTCTAACATTCATACTCCGCGACGAGCTACCAGACGATGCAGCAGAAGCAAGGCGAATCACTCGACGCGCAAAACCATACACCATTATAAACGGCGAACTCTACAAACGAAGTGTCTCAGGTATGTTTCAGAGATGTGTGGAATTCGAAGATGGCAAAACTATACTTCGTGATATCCATGCAGGAACCTGTGGGCATCACGCCGGCAGTCGATCACTCATAGCCAAAGCCTTCAGAGCAGGGTTTTACTGGCCTACCGCACTTAAGGACGTAGAAGACATAGTTAAAAGGTGCATTGGATGTCAAAAATTCGCTACTAAACCTCATGCACCTGCATCTGCACTCAAAACCATACCACTCGCGTGGCCCTTCGCCCAATGGGGATTAGACATGGTTGGACCACTCAAAAAGTCATCGCCTGGAGGACATACTCACCTACTTGTGGCAGTCGACAAATTTACAAAGTGGATCGAAGCAGTTCCAATCACAAGTTCGACTGCCACTACAGCAGTCAACTTCATAAAATCCATAGTCTACCGTTTCGGCGTCCCGAGCAGCATCATCACAGACAATGGCACAAACTTCACAGCCGAGGAGTTTCGTTCTTTCTGCAAAGAGTGGAACATCACACTCAATTACGCATCTGTGGCGCACCCGCAATCCAATGGACAAGTCGAATAAGCCAATGGTTTTGTCTGCACAGGCATAAAGAAAAGACTGTTGGTGTCACTCAAAATAGCTGCAGGTGCTTGGGTTGGTGAACTCCCCGCAGTACTCTGGAGCCTCCGTACAACTCCAAACGCTTCGACCCAATTCACTCCGTTCTTCATGGTCTACGGTGCAGAGGCAGTACTGCCACCAGAGGTGAAATTCAGTGCACCTAGAGTCGAAGCATACAACGAAGATGATGCAAACGAGGCACAGGAAGACAAAGTAGATCTACTCGAGGAAGCACGCAATACAGCCCTTGCTCGCACAGCCGTTTACCAGCAGGATCTCCGCAATTATCACAGTCGACGACTCCGCCCCAGGACATTCATGGTGGGCGACTTAGTACTTCGACTAAAG
Organism: Poa annua; assembly: GCA_026929855.1. NCBI lineage: Eukaryota > Viridiplantae > Streptophyta > Magnoliopsida > Poales > Poaceae > Poa > Poa annua. The sequence goes on along the minus strand of CM049435.1, from coordinate 56,061,850 downwards.
CAGAAAAAGGTGCACAAACTCGCATCACCATGGGAAGGACCTTTTATCATCACGGAAGTCATCGATGGTGGCGCCTATCGACTGAAGCATGCCCAGACGGGAGAGTTATCACACAACCCATGGAATGTGGCGCACTTGCGTCGTTTCTATGCCTAGGTCCAATCGTCGATCAATGTAATAGAGCATAACTGTCAAAGTGGCCAGCAGGTTTCAGACGCGCTCTTTTCCTTACCAGAGTACCTAAGGGGACTGGAAGGTTTTTAATGAGGCGGCTTGCCGGTCAGTATCTGCAATAAAGAAGACGCTTCTCCATACATATTTTTCGTATACTTTACATTACAGCAAATTCATAACCCACTCGAATATTCGGGGGCTGAGTTTCGACCAAAATAACCAGTCTCAGCCACACCCAAATGCTCGGGGGCTGGGTCTTGTCCGTAAGAAGCAAAAACTCAAGTCACACCCGAGCACTCGGGGGCTGAGCCGCGGTCATCATAAGCAAACGCTCAGCCACACTCAAAAGGCTCGGGGGCTTGATACTCATATACTCACACGAATATATTATTCTACATACCCCACTCGACACACTTGGTGGTTGGACAAATATACAGGCGCAAGTCAAAGACAAGGAGATATCATAAACAAAAGCGCACCTTGGATTATAAAAAAGCAAAAGCACACAAGCTGTGCAAAAGTTAATATTACAAAATATCGGAAGGAACAATTAGTTACGGGATGCAGACCCGGATCTATCACCACCTAACTTCGGCTTAACAACACACGCAACTGTCCTACGCTCCATAGTGCAGATGCTGACTTTGGAGAGCCGTGCAACAGGTTCGCCTATACCCTTAAGTGGCAGAGGTTTCCCGTCTGGCCTTTTTGGGAAGTCAGACAGGACTCGATCGTAGTCGATGGCCACACCATTAGCAAGAAGAAGCTTGAGGGTGGACTCCGACCCGCGTACCATCAACTCGCGCGTGAACGACTTCATAGTCGACGAGCCGGGACCGAGCACGTCAGCAAATCCCTGAGCAGATGCGGGAACTCCAGCAGAAGGCAAAACATCCTTGAAGACAGCACCAAGAGTTCGAGTGGACGTATCCAATGAACTCTTGGTATGGCGGATGCCGGTGCCCAGCTGCTCGATTACATGGTCAAGTGATAACTGATCACTCACCGCAACTTCGGAAGAAGGGGAAGAGGAAGAACCTTCATAAAACCCAAAAAGCAATACTGAGAAGCTGGACAAAAGGAGCAGGCAAAGAAAGATGCAGACATAAAACAAATCTACCTACCTTCCATATTATGCACTAGACTGAGCAGTTGCTTGGCATAGTCTTCCTCGCGGTTGACGGCGGAGTTTCGAGCCATCTCAAGCTCCTTTTCCATGTGCATCTGCTGGTCGATAAGCTGCTGTTCCAGAGCCGCCAGTCGCTTCTCGACGGCATTCTTATCTCCTGAGACGATCACACATTATGTCAGTTGCAAAACACCCAAATACAATGGGGCAAAAATCATCAAACTGAAGTCAGAAAGGCCTACGGCTCAATTCCTCCAGACTGGAGCGAAGGGTGACCCGTTCCTCCTCAGCCTGCACGAAGGCTTTGCCAGCCGCGACAAGGCCGCTTACGGCAGGCTGCACAAAAGAAAATTGACATATATTAGAACAAGAATCAACTCGCACAAAAAGCATAACATGCAAGGTCGCTCACGTGTTCACTCCAAGAGAGGACGGCGGATGTTGGCGGGTCTGCAGTCGGAGCAGCAGCAGGTAGCGTCGGACCAACAGTCGTCGCTTCAAACACCAAGGCAGTCTCGGTATCTTCAATTTCCGCACGGGGGGCCATAATCGTTTTTCCACAACTGGAAGAGTGTGAATCCGCCCGGCACTGGTGCTGTTGATATCATGGCAACATGAGACAACAAGCATGTAGACAGCAAAAAACTTAATCAAAACACATACCTGTGTTCATCCTCATCGGAGCTGGGATCAACCTCAAGGCCCAGGCCACCAAATCTCATAGGCTCAGGTGAAGTGGGTGGGGCGAGTTGCGCCGGGTGCAAGGCATCGTTAACAGGTGAAGAAACACCGAAAGCTTGCAGATCTTTCTTCCCTGCACTTCCCGAGTGAGTGCTCGAGGCCTTCGAATGGCATACACGACGACATTTGGCGACGCACCCAGCCGTAGCTTCGTCACCCTCCTGGGCTGGATTCTCCTCGTCGGCATCAGCTTCCTTGGCAGCAGAAGAGGTAGCCGAAGGCGGAGAAGAGGCAGTTTTCCTCACCTCGTCCAGCACAGTTGCCTCCTCAAGCTCGGGAAGGGGTGGAAGAGATGCAGCAGTCGAATGCCTCTGATCATAAACAGGCAGCAGCATATTCAAAAAATATTCACATGACAAAGCAGAAAATAACAAAAACTTGGAAGACAAGTAAAGACTAGCACATTTACCTCAGGAAGAGCAATTTCCAAGCTAAAAGGAGCCACGGTGAAGTCGAAGGAAATAACGTCATCTGGCTCGATGCTGGTAATGTACTTGACATGATCGTGAAACTCATTGCACGACAACTCCACATCGCTCATACGAGTAGCGTCAAGTGGGCCTTCATATCGCCACATAGGGCGGGCACGCTGTTGCAGGGGCCACACTCGACGCTTCACAAAGGTGCTTATCAACTGAATACCTGTCACAGTCTTCAGCAACTCTTTGACCTTAGACATAAGGGGAGTGGCCTCCTCCTTCTCTTCAGTAGAGAGGGCATGCTCCCACGCCTCTGTCTTCAGTGGAGGCGTTCCAGTCGAAAATGCCGGGCTTACAACCTGATCGACTGGGTCGTAGAACCATTTGTTTCTCCATCTTGGGGCAGGGTCGACTGCCATCAAGTCAAAGTAGTGGCAGTCATCGCGCACCTCGATGCCAAATCCGCCGGTGGAGCACACGCATCCATCGCATTGCATAAGACGCACCTGGAAGATAGACTTCCAGAGCGCCCAACTAGGAGAAACCCCCAAAAAGCACTCACACAGTACAATAAAGCAAGCAATGTGCAACACACCTTCGGGGGAGAGGTCGTGCATCTGCACCCCATATGCATACAGAAGCCCGCGCACAAAATCATGCAGCGGGAATGCAAAACCACGAGGAAAGAACTCAGCAAAACATACCCGCTCGCCGACGCGGGGCTCGGGAAGTATTTCCTTATTGGAAGGAGCGCGAGCAGCAAGCTTGTCTGCCGGAGGAAGCAGACCACCCTGACGGAACGCCACCAACTTCTTCTCGGTGACTGCGGACTTAACCCAAACACCGGGGACCTTCTTCAAAACAGCAACGGGGCCCGCTGTAGCGGCCACGGCAGTCGAAACTTCCTTCCTCTTCTTGCTAGTCTCGGCGACGGAGGAGGGAGTGGCAGTACCAGAGCTTTTCTTGGGAGCCATGGCGAAAACAACAACAAGAGCAGAACACGCGCAAGGAGGAAGAGGAAGAGAAGAGGATGAAGGAGGCAAATGGCAGGGTAAAATAATTTACGGCGGCGAGATTCATATTTACCTCGGGCGAGAGGCAATCACAGCCTTCGTGCAAAATCGCCACACCACGTGGCGCCCTCGGAGGGCAACCGTCGCAGACCACGCCGCCCACTACGCACGCAAAACGAGGAAATCATCATCACGCCTGCGAAAAGCTCGCCACGTCAAGTCAAATCAGAACTGAACCGGCGTCCACCACGGTCAAAGAGATGGGCCCACTGTGGCACGTCCTGTCAAAGCCCTGCGCACGCCACGGCTGTCATGCATGACGCCATACATCTGGCAGTACAATCGAAAAACATAAAGAGACAGTCAAGCGGTAAATCGACTGGGCTTGATACACGCAGAGCATACAGAAGTCTCTCGGCTAGTCATAAAAGCAAAAATTCCAAGAATAGACAAAAATTCAAAAGCCACTCGACTATACATACTGCTACAGAGATGGTCGAGTATACTCCCATCAGGAGCGGGTAAGAATTTCTTCGACTGGCTAAAGTAAAGAAAAAACAAATTTGAGATTATCCTTCATTACATGCAATAAAGCACAATGTCGGGGGCTACTCCCATCGGGAGCGCTATGGCGCACCCGATAGATCCCAAAAGCAAAAAAGGCAGACGGTAAAGTGACTTGCCTCAGTCAAAAGCAAAAACTCAAAAGAATTCCCGAATACACGTCAATCGATGACATTTCGGATGCTGCATGCGTTAAATGCAAAGGTAAGACCCGCCGATCAGTCGAGCTGGGCTGAGGACCACTCCGGCAGTGCTAACTCCTTAAATCTTTCCGTGTCAGCAGACGCGAAGAAAATCCCGGCGGACGCGCTGGGTAGCAAAGTTAAGACTGCAGAACGAATCAGTAAGACCACACCGGCCTGAGTCAAGTTTGTCCATTATGTTCCGGATTCGAGCCCGGGGACTCGAATCTGATTGAAGGCTAGTAAGGTTTTGCCCAATGCGCAGTTAACTGGTCTTGATCCTTCGAGTAAAATCCAGGCCTACTAAGTCATAATCCTTTGGCAAAAGAATAAAAGTCATAGTCGAAAGACAATATCAAATACATGATATAAAGCATAAAGACATGATACGTGCACTTACGAGTGAGTCAATGCCCAATTCTTTAAATTAGCCAAGCACTCGGGGGCTAATGACGAGGTTATACCAAACGGGTACCCCTTCGTGTGGGTACCTGGTGCACGTAATGACTAAAGCCTAATTGTCAATAGACTGACGAAGCCCATCAAGGAAGGCCCAAGACGAAAATTGCTTTCCAAGTTAGGCATAGTCGGTTATAGTTTTCATATCTGTAATCCTAGTCGGTTACGTACCCGAGACTGATACGTCCATTTTGCATCACTATTTTATATCATAATTTACTGTTATTCATTGATATATTTCATATTTGGAGATGATACTTATGTTATTTCATCTATTTTGCATATTTGATGATTATTGGAGGATGAATCACCGGAGTCTGAATTCTGCTGGAAAAAGCACCGACAAGATACAATATTTGCGAAGCTCAGAAAACAATACCAAGAATACAGAAGTTCCTATTTTTCCAGATGACGAAGGGAGCCAAAAGGGGAGAACCAGGTGGGCCCCAGGGGGCCCACATGAGGTCCCGGCGCGGCTCCCCTTGCTGCCGTGACAGCACCCTGTGAGGCCGCCCTGGCGCACCTCTAGCAGCGCCCTTTCGCGTACTTCATCCCCCCGATAACCTAAGACTGGAGGGATCGACCAGAAACAGAGCCGCCGCCTCCACGAGGCGGAAACCACCGAGAGAGAAAAGCTCTCCGGCAGGCTGAAAAGCTGCCGGGGAAATCCCTTCCCAGAGGGGGGAAATCGTCGCCATCGTCACCGTCATCGAGCTGCACTTCATCGGGATCATCATCACCATCATCTCCACCGCCGACACCGCCATCTCCACCGCTCCACTCCGTTCCCGCTGTAACATCTAGGGCTGAACCTTGTGCATTTGATAGGGGAAACTCTCCCGGTGTTGATTACTATTGTTATTGATGTTATTGGGTGGAACCGTTGAATTAAGGTTTATGTTCAGAATGTTATCCATCATTATATCACCTCTGATCATGTTCCAAATGATGTGTTGTGAGTAGTTCGTTTAGTTCTTGAGGACATGGGAGAAGTCTAGATGTTAGTAGTGAACTATGTTGAGTAATATTTAATGGTTTGATATTTAAGTTGTGGTGCTATTCTTCTAGTGGTGTCATGTGAACTTTGACTACATGACACTTCACCTTTCTGGGCCTAGGGGAATGCATTGTGTATTCGAATATTAATTGTGGGGTTGCCGGAGTGACAGAAACCTAAACCCCCGTTGGTATCTCGATGCATGAGGGATGGTAGGATCTCAGAGTTTAAGGCTGTGGTTAGATTTATCTTAATTACTTTATTGTATTTGCGGATGCTTGCAAGGGGTATAATCACAAGTATGTATTAGTCCTAGGAAGGGCGGTGCATTAGCATAGGTTCACCCACACAACACTTATCGAAACACTAAAGATTAATCATCTATATGAAGCGAAAGCACTAGACATAAATCCCGTGTGTACTCAGGAACGTTTGGTCATCATAAGAAAACAAACCGGCTTGTCCTTTGCTCTAAAAAGGATTGGGCCACTCGCTGCAATTATTATTGCCGCGCTCTATTTAGTCGCACTTTATTTATCTGCATTATCAAAAACTACTAAAAACTTGTCTGCTAGTGTTTACAGTGAAATCCTCATCGAAACTGCTTGTCAGCACCTTCTGCTCCTCGTTGGGTTCGACACTCTTATTTATCGAAAGTACTACGATACACCCCCTATACTTGTGGGTCGTCAAGACTATTTTCTGGCGCCGTTGCCGGGGAGTGAAGCGCTATTGGTAAGTGGAATTGGTAAGGAAAACTTTAGCTGTAAGTGCTGTTTTTATTTCTGTCTCCTAATTTGCTTAATTATGGAGAGAGGATCTATTGCTTTCCTGTTTGGAAAGGCTTCTACCACTGCTGAGGTAGAAAATGAGGCGCCACCTGATGAAACAGTGCCATTTAAAATACCTATGAAAATTATTGATCGTGTTATGGATAACCGCTATGAAGTGGATGGAACTTTCCACCCCGGTGATCATTTACTGTTTTTACATGAATTATGCGAGTTGTTCAAGTGTGCAGGTATTACAATGGACAAAGTTAGGAAGAAATTATTCTCCATATCACTTACTGGGAGAGCTGCGCATTGGTATAAATTGTTGAAGAACAAGAGTTCTCTTGGATGGGAGGAAATTGTACCTCTCTTTTACTCTAAATTTTATCCTCCAAGTGAGATTCACCAAGATCGGAATTCTATATATAATTTCTGGCCTCATGATGGAGAAAGTATTGCCCAAGCTTGGGGGAGATTGAAGTCACTAATGCTCAAATGCCCCATTCATCAGCTTCCTGGTAATATTATTGTTGATAACTTCTATGCAAGACTCTCTTTTGAAGATAAAACATTATTGGATACTTCTTGTAATGGATCATTCACTCGTAATAAAGAAGAGTTTAAGTGTGATCTTATTGATCGTATTGAAGAGAATACTGAAGCATGGGAGAACGACAAAGGTAGGGAGTCAGGTATAAAATATGACTTCGAATGCATTAAAACTTTCATGAATACTGATGCATTTCGAAATATTAATAATGCCTATGGTCTTGACTCTCAAGTTGTTGCAAATTATTATAAATCCTTTGCTGCATATTTCAGTTTGCCCAAGGAGGGGTTTGAAAAATATCATGAACCTTATAAAGATAAATCTATGGCTCCTATAACTAAAAGCATTGAAGTTAATATTGTTGATCATATTATTCCTGAGCTTTATATTGAAAAAATTCCTTTTCCTGTTAAAGTGAAAGAACATTCTGTTATGGCTAGTGTTGTTAACAAAAGTGCAAAGAAAGCAATAGAACCTGATGAGCAAATTAAAATCGAAACTCCTGTGGCTATAGTTAAAGATCTTGTTACTAAAAATGTTGGAGATGAGTATATTATATTTTGTGAAGATGCTTCTAATGTTGTTTCTCATCCTAAAAGTTCAAGGAAAACTAGTGTTCCTGTGTTATCTGTTAAAATTGGTGATCATTGCTATTATGGTTTATGTGATATTGGTGCAAGTTCAAGTGCTATTCCTTATGATCTTTATAGATAAATTATGCATGAGATTGGTTCTTGTGAACTTGAAGAAATTGATGTGGTTATTCAACTTGCTAATAGAGAAACTATCTCTCCGATTGGTATTGTTAGAGATGTTGAAGTTTTATGTGGTAAGACTAAATATCCTGCTGATTTTCTCGTACTTGGTGCAGCTACTAGTAAGACTTGTCCTATCATTTTTGGTAGACCTTTTCTAAATACTTGTGGTGCTGTTATAGATTGTAAAAAGAGAAAATCTTTACTAAGTTTGCTGGTGATTCGTATGAATTCAATTTTTCGAAATTTGCTAAGACCCCTTATGAAACCGAATTACCCAATGAGGATTTTAGAGTAGAACAACTTGCCTCTATTGCTCTTGCTCCTAACAATGTTATGCAGCAATTTATGGAAGATCATGAAAGTGAAGTCTTTATGGAAGAAAGGAATGAACTTGATGAAATATTCCTCCGTCAACCTATTCTTAAACATAATTTACAGGTGGAAGACTTGGGTAAAACACTTCCACCTAAAGAGGATCCTGTCTTTGATTTAAAACCTTTGCCTGATAATCTTAAGTATGCTCATATTGATGATAAGAAAATATATCCTGTTATTATTAGTGCTAACCTTTCACGTAAAGAAGAGGAAAGATTATTGGAAGTATTGAAGAAATACCGTGGAGCTATGGGTTATACTTTGGATGATTTAAAAGGGATTTCTCCTACTATATGTCAACATTCTATTAATATGGAGCCCGATGCAAAGCCAGTTGTTGAACATCAACGCCGTTTAATACCCAAGATGAACGAAGTGGTAAGAAATGAGGTATTAAAACTTCTTGATGCTGGTATTATTTATCCTATTGCTGATAGTAGATGGGTTAGTCGTGTGCACTGTGTCCCTAAGAAAGGTGGAATTACTGTTGTGCCTAATGATAATGATGAGCTTATTCCTCAAAGAGTAGTTGTTGGTTATAGAATGTGCATTGATTTTAGAAAGGTTAATAAAGAGTAGTTGTTGTCTAAATTTATCACTATCCATTACCCTTTATTGATCAAATGTTAGAGAGATTAGCCAATAAAACTCACTTTTGCTTTCTTGATGGTTATTCTGGTTTTTCTCAAATTGCTGTTAAAACTCAAGATCAAGAGAAAACCACATTTACTTGTCCTTATGGTACTTATGCTTATAGACGTATGCCATTTGGTTTATGTAATGCTCCTGCTACTTTTTAAAGATGCATTTCTGCTATCTTTCATGGTTTTTATGAGGAAATTGTGGAGGTGTTCATGGACGATTTCTCCGTCTATGGTACTTCTTTTGATAATTGCTTGCACAATCTTGATAAAGTTTTGCAGAGATGTGAAGAAACTAATCTTGTTCTTAATTGGGAGAAATGTCACTTTATGGTTAATGAAGGTTCTTGGACATAAAATTTCTGAAAGAGGTATTGAAGTTGATAGAGCTAAAGTGGAGGCAATTGAGAAAATGCCTTGCCCAGAGATGTTAAAGGTATTCGTAGTATTCTTGGTCATGCTGGTTTCTATAGAAGGTTTATTAAATATTTTGCTAAGGTATCGAAGACTCTTACTAATCTCTTGCAAAAAGATGTACCATTTGTTTTTGATGATGATTGTAAGGAAGCTTTTGAAACTCTTAAGAAGGCTTTAATAAGTGCTCCTATTGTTCAACCACCTGATTGGAATTTACCATTTGAAATTATGTGCGATGCTAGTGATTTTGCTGTTGGTGCTGTTCTTGGACAAAGAATAGATAAGAAGTTAAATGTTATTCATTATGCTAGTAAAACTCTTGATTCTGCTCAAAAGAATTATGCTACAACTGCAAAAGAATTTCTAGCTGTTGTTTTTGCTTGTGATAAATTTAGACAATATATTGTTGATTCTAAAGTTATTATTCATACTGATCATGCTGCAATTAGATACCTTATGGAAAAGAAAGATGCAAAGCCTAGGCTTATTAGATGGGTATTACTTTTGCAAGAATTTGATTTGCATATTGTAGATAGGAAAGGTGCTGAAAATCCTGTTGCTGATAATCTGTCTAGATTGGAAAATATTGCATATGATCCTATTCCTGTTAATGATAGTTTTCCAAATGAACAATTGGCTGCAATAAGGGTGAGTTCACGAGATAGTCCTTGTATGCTGATTATGCTAACTTTATTGTTTCGAAGTATTTGCCTCCAACCTTTTCAGCTCAATAAAGAAGAAAATTCTTTTATGACTTGAGGCATTATTTTTGGGATGACCCACACTTATATAAAGAAGGAGTGGATGGTATTATGCGAAGATGTGTTCCAGAGTATGAACAAAAAGAGATATTGAGAAAATGACATAGTAGTGCTTATGGAGGACATCACGCTGGAGATAGAACTGCACAAAAGGTTCTACAATCAGGTTTTTATTAGCCTACTCTCTTTAAAGATGCAAGAAAGTTTATTTTATCTTGTGATGAATGTCAAAGAGTTGGTAATATCTCTAGACGTAATGAAATGCCTATGAATTATTCTCTTGTTATTGAACCATTTGATTGTTGGGGATTTGACTTTATGGGTCCTTTCCCTTCTTCAGAAGGTAATACTCATACACTTGTTGCTGTTGATTATGTTACTAAATGGGTAGAAGCTATACCTACTAAAAGTGCTGATGGTGAGACATCATTAAAAATGCTTCAAGATATTATTTTCCCTAGGTTTGGTGTTCCTAGATATCTCATGACTGATGGAGGTTCTCATTTTATTCATGGTGGTTTTAGAAAAGTTCTTGCTAAATATGGTGTTAATCATAGAATTGCTTCAGCTTATCATCCTCAAACTAGTGGGCAAGTAGAATTATCAAATAGAGAAATTAAATCTATCTTGCAAAAGACTGTTAATAGAACGAGGAAGAATTGGGCTAGTAAATTAAATGATGCATTATGGGCTTATAGAACTGCTTATAAAAATCCCATGGGTATGTCTCCTTATAAAATGGTCTATGAAAAAGCTTGTCACTTGCCTTTAGAATTAGAACACAAAGCTTATTAGGCAGTGAGAGAACTAAATAGAGATTTTAAACTTGCCAGTGAGAAAAGGTTACTTGATTTGAGTTCTTTAGATGAATGGAGAAGTGAGGCCTATGAAAATGCTAAACTCTTTAAAGAAAAAGTTAAGAAATGGCATGATAGGAGAATCCTTTAGGGAGAGTTTCATGTTGGTGAGAAAGTTCTATTGTATAGCTCTCGTCTTAGATTCTTTGCAGGGAAATTACTCTCCAAGTGGGAAGGACCATATGTTATCATGGAAGTGTTTCGTTCGGGTGCAATAAAAATTGCTTCACTTAAAGATGACTCTACACAAGTGGTAAATGGACAAAGACTCAAGCATTATATTTCCGGAGATTCTTATAATGAAGATGTTGATATTATTCAAGCAATTACTCCGGAAGCTTTCATTAAAGAACATATTTCTGAGTCTGCAGAAGCTGAATTCGAAAAGGTACAGTTTCGGTAAGAAAAAGTTCGCGAATTTAATTTTGGAAGATGCAGTATTTATTTTTAGAAAATATGGAAAAAATACAAGACCAAAACGAGCACGAGACGGTGCCCGAGGCACCGCCATCAGGTGCTGGCGCGGACCCCAGCCTGTCCGCGCCAGCACATGATGACAGGGCCTCGGAGTCCGTCTCCTACTCGATTTCGCCCTGTTACCTTCCTTTTGTTTCAAAACTTTTTGCTATATAGCCCCCCGGATCCCCCGAGGTCCGTATATCGTGTTTTCAACGTGTTTCTGTTTCGAGCTGTTTCTGCCAGATTTCAACCTTGGATCTAGAGCCATCATGTCTTCGTCCGAGCCCTCCAAGGACAGTTTCTTTGCAAACGTCGTCAACCCGTATTTAAACGAGTTGAAGATGCATCCCAAAGATTTGCTGCTTAAGGAAGGGAAGGAACAAGTTGAAGACGTTCAGGGCCCTCAAGGAGAAGGGAGCATGGAGTACAAGATGAAGAGTCTGGAGCAAGAGGTCTTCAAATACAAGAAGATGGCGGAACGTGAGGTGGACATCGTTAACCGGATCGTGGCTGAACTTATTGCCAAGCATGAGGAGGAGACTGCAAAGCTTTGGGAGGACATCTTCTCACTCCATAAGACTACCAACAATCTCCAGGCGCAACTCTACGACGTTCAGAATCAAAACTGTGAGTATGAAACCATGTTTAAACGCATAATTGCTGCTACAAGTTTCAGGATACTCGAGACCAAGTCATCATTTGTCGATGGAGAGCCCCTACCTTGGAAATTTGATGAAGAAGACTCTTCACCAACGCCACCTCAGGAGTAATTCGTCATCGGTATTGGCATCTCCCTTAACTTGTTCCAAGCTTGGGGGGGAGTGCCGCGGTATCACACCATTATCTTTTATCTTTTACCTTTTAGTAGTGTCATATCATGAGTAGTGGAGTTATCTTATATGATGGTTTGCAATGTGGAAGTATCTCTCTTTTAGTTGGTTATCTATCTATGCACACCTTATTTTAGTTTGCAACTTCTATCATATATGATTGAGCCTGTTATTAGTATTTACATCACTTTGGGAACATATAGTAAATCTTTTGGTTTTGGCAAACTTAGCGTTGGACAGTAGCTACAATGCTTTGAGACTGGGGAGAAAAAGGAACTACATGTAGACATATTATTCAATGATCATTCTCACTTGTAGCTAATAAGTTTAGTATTCACAATTTAAAATTGTTTGTGCTTCCAAGTAAGAATTGCATGATTGTTCTTTACTACATGTATGTTTCTTTGTATCCTTCAACTCTTATGCTTGCTACCCAACCTTGCTAGCCAAAGACCCGTGTTGAGAGGGAATGCTTCTCATACATCCAAACCTTCAGCCAAAACCCTTGTCACTTGTGTCCACCATACCTACCTATTATGTGGTATTTTGCGCCACTCCAAGTAAATACTTCATGTGCTACCTTTATTCAAAACTACTATCCTTTATTTGTGTCAATGTTTATTAGCTCATGAGGAAATAATAGTTGAGTTTGTTATCTTCCATGCTAATTAAGTAACCCTTGACTTGCATGCTCCATCTGCTCGTTACTAATATTGCAAAGAGCTGGTTAGACCACTATAATATCAAAAAGGTTGAGAAAGTTAAAAAATAGACACTCCTCCATGGTTTGAGATTGATTGGTGGGCACCCGAGGATCCGGTTAGCCATGGTTTGTGAAAGCAAAGGTTGGGAGGAGTGTCAAGTTATATAAATAAAGTGCATATTATAAATGCCTGTTACTAAAAAATTCGGAACCGCTCTCAACTTGCTTAGTATGGAAGATAACAAGAACTCTATTACCATTCGTTGACAACGACAAACACCGCTCAAAAACTTACTTTCATGCTCTCTATATGATTTCAAAACCTATAAAACTAAAAGCTCTAGCACATGCTTGTATCTCTGCTTCCCTCTGCGAAGGGCCTATCTTTTAATTTATGTTGAGTCAGTAAACCTATCTCCTTCTATCTTAAGCAAGCATTTGAGTTGATTGTGATTCCACCATTTATACATTTGTATTGTTAATCATGTATTTTATTCTTCCTTGTTTAGCACATTGTTGTTATCTAATAAATATGACTTTTGGAGTTAGCAACTAATAAAGAGGGCTGTTTTATAGAGTAAGCTCAATATGTTCATTGTTCTCTGACCAAGAACGAAGTTTGCCAACACCAACTATGGTTTTCTCTATGTACCTTATTGTGATTTCCCTTTACTTGTTACATATGTGATGCTTCTTGTCCGTATATTCTTTATCGACACTTCACTCCATAAACCTGTGGTCATGTTTACTGAGTTCAGCTTTCGCTTGGGGACAAGCGAGGTCTAAGCTTGGGGGGAGTTGATACGTCCATTTTGCATCACTATTTTATATCATAATTTACTGTTATTCATTGATATATTTCATATTTGGAGATGATACTTATGTTATTTCATCTATTTTGCATGTTTGATGATTATTGGAGGATGAATCACCGGAGTCTGAATTCTGCTGGAAAAAGCACCGACAAGATACAATATTTGCAAAGCTCAGAAAACAAAACCAAGAATACAGGAGTTCCTATTTTTCCAGTTGACGAAGGGAGCCAAAAGGGGAGAACCAGGTGGGCCCCAGAGGGCCCACATGAGGTCCCGACGCGGCTCCCCTTGCTGCCGCGCCAGCACCCTGTGAGGCCGCCCTGGCCCACCTCTGGCAGCGCCCTTTCGCGTACTTCATCCCCCCGAAAACCTAAGACTGGGGGGATCGACCAGAAACAGAGCCGCCGCCTCCACGAGGCGGAAACCACCGAGAGAGAAAAGCTCTCCGGCAGGCTGAAAAGCTGCCGAGGAAATCCATTCCCGGAGGGGGAAATCGTCACCATCGTCACCGTCATCGAGCTGCACTTCATCGGGATCATCATCACCATCATCTCCACCGCCGACACCGCCATCTCCACCGCTCCACTCCGTTCCCGCTGTAACATCTAGGGCTGAACCTTGTGCATTTGATAGGGGAAACTCTCCCGGTGTTGATTACTATTGTTATTGATGCTATTGGGTGGAACCGTTGAATTAAGGTTTATGTTCAGATTGTTATCCATCATTATATCACCTCTGATCATGTTCCAAATGATGTGTTGTGAGTAGTTCGTTTAGTTCTTGAGGACATGGGAGAAGTCTAGATGTTAGTAGTGAACTATGTTGAGTAATATTTAATGTTTTGATATTTAAGTTGTGGTGCTATTCTTCTAGTGGTGTCATGCGAACGTCGACTACATGACACTTCACCTTTATGGTCCTAGGGGAATGCATTGTATATTCGAATATTAATTGTGGGGTTGCCGGATTGACAGAAACCTAAACCCCCGTTGGTATCTCGATGCATGAGGGATGGTAGGATCTCAGAGTTTAAGGTTGTGGTTAGATTTATCTTAATTACTTTCTTGTATTTGCGGATGCTTGCAAGGGGTATAATCACAAGTATGTATTAGTCCTAAGAAGGGCGGTGCATTAGCATAGGTTCACCCACACAACACTTATCGAAAAACTAAAGATTAATCATCTATATGAAGCGAAAGCACTAGACATAAATCTCGTGTGTCCTCAGGAACGTTTGGTCATCATAAGTAAACAAACCGGCTTGTCCTTTGCTCTAAAAAGGATTGGGCCACTCGCTGCAATTATTATTGCCGCGCTCTATTTACTCGCACTTTATTTATCTGCATTATCAAAAACTCCTAAAAACTTGTCTGCTAGTGTTTACAGTGAAATCCTCATCAAAATTGCTTGTCAGCACTTTCTGCTCCTCGTTGGGTTCGACACTCTTATTTATCGAAAGTACTACGATACACTCCCTATACTTGTGGGTCATCAAAGATCTAGACCCCCCATATAAGTGCTAGGAGGGTAGCCGATCAGGGACACGCTCATCCAGAACCACCAAACCCTAGCGAGATCGACATCTCGCTGGACATTGTAATCACCACATATTCCACAATCAATACAGACAGGCAGGAAGTAGGGGTGTTACCTCAGTCGAGGGCCCTGAACCTGGGTAACTTCTACTAACACTATGCGTTCTCTACCACATAACTCTAACCCTAGGCTATCAGTCAAGGGTATTGACGGGGACACCCCTCGTCAGCGGTCGTTGTGAAGACTGCGGCTTCATCAAAATGGGTTTCCTCCTCCAACTTCTCTTGAAGCTTCCATTCTTGCTCACATTTCTTTCTTGATCCTCTGTGATGTCTATATCCTCAAACAGCCATAGTTAATATAATGAAAAAGTGTCACATTGGTTCTGTCGAATTTATAAACTTCACATCATATGCAATGTATAATGAAATTATAAGGAGGCCTACTTGTTGATCAAATCCAGCAAGCAAAACTGCGCGTACATCACTATGGAGAATGAGGTCAACTGGTTCAGTCCTTTCCTTGACCGGTGGCTTTATCAAGCACTAATGAAAATACAGATACCAAATTATAACAATATCATCTTCTAACTTAGCATCATAGTGACTCCAAAGAAAGCCAAGTATAATACTGTGGAAGTGTGTCTGGTATGAAACAAAGATCCATACCTAGATGCCAGTTTTGCTAATCAACTCCAAGAACTACTCTGTTGCCATAAGAACAGTCCGAAACATGCACAAACAACACTTAATCTGATATTAGAACAAAATCATCTTCGTACGAAGGAATTAACCAAAATGGTAATGCATGGATGTATTCGAAAAACTTAGGAGATACAACAACACAGACCAAAATAGTAAATGAAATTGGAATAACATAATAGTGAGGGAATGCCATTTAGTTCACTCATAAGCATGGTGTAATGAACAGAAAATGTGGAGAATAAACTTCACTCATGTTTGATGTTCGAAAACACGTCAGATTCAGTCACATATTAACGAAAAGCATATGATTTATATCACAGAATAGGGACATAAATAATTTGAAAAGTAAATGCAGATTGTTACTATATCTTAGATTTCTTTCTCATAGTAGAGACACAAAAACTTAGCTGTACACAGAGAGAAATTAGTTCTAAGAATCCTCACATAATGAAGAGCTTGCTTTACTAAATTCGTTAGTGAATCTCCTACCAGATAAAATAATTTGAATTGAGCTAATTAGGATTGTACAAACATGGACAAAAGTATAGGGCATTGGACTTGGACAAATGTATCGATGGTGTTTCGCTAGAAAAAGGTAGCGGAAACTCTTCCTACATACGTACATGATAGTACAAATTGCGGGCGTGCCATCTTGTTAATAAAACAAGCAAATGAAATAACAGTAGACAAAGAACACAATATACAGGAACACTGGATTTTATTAATCTCATTGCATTGTACAAATACAAATTACATATTCCTGTAAATTATATCTATTTGCCTTCTGCGTCACGCTCATGGAGTATCTGACTATAGTAGGAGATTGCGTAGTTCATGAATTCCCGATGCTTTTTGCAAGCAACCGGTTAATTACATCCGTAGGATCAAGCCTACGGAATACCTCCGATTAAGTTGCGCTGATGGTCGTCGTCATGTTTGGATTGCTCATCCATATGAATTGTGATATTTGTGAATAAATTGTGCGGGTGGCTTTGTTTCGCCGAAACCCAGTCACGTGTACTATCGTCATGTTGGTATGACCAAAAGGATATGTTGGTGAAAGGGATGACTTTCGCCTCGTCGATGCCCAGTCATGTAACGCCCATGTTTCATCAAACGCGGACATGTGTGTGTTGCTATTACCTCGTCGGTACCCAGCAACGATATGTGTCCAATCCCGTAGGTTTTGTGACATGTAGATAGAGTGGTGACCCGGCCTCGTCGGCACTTGGCCATGGTTTCGTCTAGCCTCGTCGGCATTAGACGTATGATCAAAATAACTGGTATAGCCTTTGTCTCAATTGACATTCGGCAAAGATATCAATGTGAAAATATCACTTTGCATGATGGGTGATGCTTGTCAAACATATTAATCTTACTTCCTTGTAGGGATCAAGATCAATGTTGTATATGATCTTCGCCTCCTCATGAGGGGAGGTGTAGATGTAGATATATGATTAATCATGCCTCCTCGTGAGAAGCAAGATCAATATAGTAATTTGACTTCTTCATCCTTGGCCTTAACCGCGTACGCTCGTCATCATCTGTACCAAGCAACAGTTGACCATCCCTTGTTGGAGTAGTCATACTGTGCTTGTGTATTTTCTGTAGATAATTTCATCACATCGGGAAGCTTTGATTTTAGCCTCTCTTCGACGGTGAAAGATACAATCGCACAGATGTTGCTTTCGGCATTTAGCCTTTTTTGGATCAATCGGCGATGATGAATACGCATACACCATAAAATAATTTCCCCACGAAGAAAGAGGGAGAAGTCGAATTCTGACATGATTACTTACCAACAGAGACAAACTTCACGGGCGGCGCCATGTCGGCCATCAAAACGGCACCGTGTAAGGATATTTGTAGCTAATCTTATTTGTTGAATGATCTTATTTGAGATGTAGCCCTTTGGACAAATCAACTCAAGATTGATCAGCGTGACGTTCGTCGTCCCGCGAAAGCCCGTTGTGTTGTAGCCTTTCCGCTAAGATCAACGAGTCTGTGCGTGTTTGATTTATGTGAGGAGTCGTTCCGCGTGTTCGTGCGTCGACTGCTCTCACGTCTGGTGTATCGCCTCCTCCTCCGGTCGAGCGATGGCTGGCCTTTATATAGGCGCTCGGCAGGCTGCTTGTCGGTTGAAACCGCGTCCGATCGATCTGATCCATCATAATAGGAGTTTAAACGTATCGTACTTATCTCAATACGTAAGACATGGCATCACGTACGTTTAAACGCCGTATCCGGCCATGCATGACGTGCGTGTATGGGACAGCAGCATGTTAGCCAAACGATCGATCGAACTTGCTAGCCCATTTGTACATGTACACCTCAAAACTTTGGGAGATCATATTTCTTAAACGTTAAGTTGAAATATTAATCCGTTTGCATCATGGCATTATGAATAATGAGCTCTATAAAAGGAGTCAAATATCATATATGGCTTCTTCCATAAATATTTTGTATAATGTGGGACCCACGTGTCACTGACAAGAATTTGCTAACTCATATAATTATATTATGAATTTTGGTACAAAAATTCATCAAAAGATGGATATAGCTAACTCTTACTTCTCCAGTTCTGGCAGAGCTGCAACACCTGCCATAACTTCAATAAGATTTGCAAATCACCCTTGAGAAAGTAAAAGATGATCCCGCTGCAAGGTTATGCAAGCATATCTGAAACCATATGTTTTACCGTGTATACTTTACGTGTAGACGGAGACGTCTAGAAATCTCACAGACCACAAAACCTGCCATACCCCCTTATCGCTCCCAAGGCTAAAGATGATGTAGAGAGGCCTGCCGTCTCAAAGCACCTGCTGCATCCAACATTGCTCCACACCTGAAGCACACGACACATATGCAAGCATCACAACATAAGCACCGGTATTCTAGCTGAAATTAACCGGCAAGACTTTAAAAGGCATCAGAAGTATGAGTTAATCAGTAAGAAGAAGACGGACCATCTTATTTAGATGACTTGATAAGATAAATAAATTACTCAAGCACAAACGAACAAAATGATTAATCTGAAAAAACACTGATTTGTTTTTATAGGAATAACAACGAACACTTGTTAGGCAGACACAAAGTTAGTAGAATCTGACTAATAAATCGAATTCAATCAGCTATAGCAACCAAAAAAATCCATGACCAGAAGAACGTGAGTATCTTCTCTGTTAGGTTGTTTCTTCTAGACCAAACAGGTTGTTTGTCCTCAACGCTTCAATAAACAGGAAACAAAACCAAAGGAACACGATGGACATACTGGCATGCAGATAAGAGTAGAAAGTTGCAGAATCAAAGTGTTTCTTCTAGACCAAACATGATGTTTAATTATTATGTTTTGAAGTCACATATATTGCATATGATTCTAAAGGAAGCGCATCAGAGTACATGAAAGAAGCTAGATGGTTTCAAAAAAAAATCCTCACCAATACACTCAGATAGCTCCAAATTTATTCAAAATTTCAAAGATACCATTGTAAAGCTAACTACCCTGTTACCAAATGTTTATAACAACTAACCAACACAAATTCAATCTCGAACAGCTAGATGGTTTCATAAATATACTCACCAATACACTCAGATAGCTCCAAATTTATTCAAAATTTCAAAGATACCATTGTAAAGCTAACTACCCTGTTACCAAATGTTTATAACAACTAACCAGCACAAATTCAATCTCGAACATCTAATTGGCAAATGCAACATGTACTGATGCGTAGTACGCACATGAATCATTAGCTTGAAGTTCCAATCAATTCAAGCACTAGCATAATGCTATTCCTGTATAACCCGCATCATCCCAAGCTACTTCCTATGTTCATAAATATAGTACGTTTTGACAGCATAAAGTAGTGTCTTCCATATCTCCTAATCGATCACTGGAAAGAGGAGAAGAGCATTTGCGGGAAGAAGAGCAAACCCAGGAAGAACGCGAGGGGATTACCTTGGAAAACAACCCACGTAGGCGAGCTTGTAGTTGTTGTCGTCGTGGTAGAACCCTCTTGTCGACTAAAATTTCACGATGGCATCTCTTGTTTCAGCTATCAGAGACAAACATCATTGAGCCTTAAGCCATGTCAGCCCTGGAAATTATGAACTATGTATTAACAGTAATTTTTTCTGCATAAGAATAGCGAAGCTGAACTGGTCCTCTAGATTGGGCAAAAAAATGAAGAGTGTCTTATAACTGCTATCAATGTTAGTGCTAACCAAGCAGCACGGCTTGCTTCTGTTGGCAACGCGTGGATGTGCTAGATGTTTTTTCAAGATAAGCTAGAGAATCAAACACACCTTCAGTTTGTAGATACCCAGTTCAACTCCTTTTTTCTAAAGATGCAGACGGAGTCACAATCAATCAATACCTATAAAAATATGTACATAAAAATAACAGTAACCTGATGTCTTAGTTGTATGACTTCTATCCCCCTCAATACTCTTAATATAATTCACTATTAATGTAATAAATTAGACCATGTTGCAAAGAATGAGACTATTTTTTTCTCTGATAATGATTACCAAATTTGAGCAGCTAAGAAAAAATGAGAGTGTAAAACAGTAAATACAATGTGCTACAAAGAATTTGGTAAGCAGCTAGCATTTAAAAGGACAGTTTTTACGGTAAGGAAGTAAATCACCTGGTGATGGAAGGTGTGTTGCCGCTTAGAGAACACAGCATGTTAACTACTTTCTCAGGTATCTCAGAGAACAACAGTTGATATCAAAACGAAATTACCTCATCATCGGATTCCTTGGCATAAGAAACAGCAAGCTTTTACAACAGTAGTCTTCAATATTATGCTCTTATAAAGTTAGCTAGTCATGCAACTTAAATTATTGCCAAAACTATGTATACTTGACCATAAACACAGACCGGGGAAATGCATCAACTATAGATTGTAGTCACAGGGGCTGCCTGGAACTGTCAACCATTTGCAATTTTCCATGACCATGGCAAACTGCACCACGCCAGTACATATATCTCAGGACACAATCCACACGCAACCAAAAATACTTTGCAATAATAGCAGGAAACCTCCCAACTGTCAATGTAATCTTGTAAGAAGGCAATATTGCAAATGGTTCTGACTTTGACGCGAATATCATAAGGTCAAGTTTTAGTGGGCAACTAAACCATCGATTTAAGTTCTGGAAACGCTCATGGCCATAAAAATAATTAGGAATTAGAACCAAAGTTGATCATAGACATGAAACTTCGCAATGCTCATTTTTTTTAACTGATAGAAATTGCAGTTGAATTGACTGACTTCTCAAAACATGGTCATCAGAGATCAAGATGTCTTAGCATTGAAGCAAGAAACTATAAATTACTGAAGGGCAGAGATGAAGGTGTCATAGCATTCAGGCAAGAAACTATAAGCGTTCAGATTGGTCGAACGACCCTTTTGCTGCAGGGATTTATTTTCGTAGGATACTACTACCCCTGTAACTAACAACAATCAACCAAAATCTTATTCAGATCAAGCAAATCGACCAACCGAACAAAAAAGGAAAGAGACACACAAACATGAAGGAAACTTGAATTGAAAAAGGGGAGAAAACTCGGCAATCCAAATAACAAACTGGCTAAATCGATTAAGAATTCCAAATAGTCATATATTATCGATCTGACGAAGAAGCCCTATCACACAACCACTCCCTTAGCGGCTCAATCTAGGGACGGAGAGAGGAAGTGAGAGAGAGACATGAAAGAGGGAAGATGAGGGGCTTATCCATGAAGAAGGAATTCGCCGGTGCCAAGCCGGTGAAGCTGCTCCTTCCCCGTTGTCCTTGCTGTGCGCCTCCCACGACGGCGCGGTTGCAACGCGGGCTCGTCGAGCTCGTCGGTGCACCGTCGCCGCTGCGCTCGTGGATAGACCCTCGCCGCCGCCAGCCTCCCGTCAATGCGCAATCGCGGCCGTTTGGCCTCCCGTCCTCGGCCCGCTCCGCCCGATGTGAGGTGGCGCCGCCCGCAGACCCTCCCGACCCGGCTTTTCCAGCAGGTAGAAGAGGAGAGGACGTCGAGGCCAGAGGCCGGAGGTGCGACGGCGGCTTGGGCGGGTGATACGTCTCCAACGTATCTATAATTTCTTATGTTTCATGCTTATATTATACCAATTGGTACATGTTTTATATACACTTTATATGGTTTTTACGCATTTTCTGGGACTAACCTATTAACAAGATGCCACAGTGCCAGTTCCCTGTTTTCTGCTGTTTTTGGTTTCAGAAAAGCTGTTAAGGAAATATTCTCAGAATTTGACGAAACAAAAGCCAATACCCCTATTTTTCCCGGAACCATCCAGAACACCGAAGAGGAGACGGAGGAGGGCCACGAGGCGCCCAGACCTGGTGGAGGCGCGACTCCCCCCTGGCCGCGCCACCACGTGGTGTGGGCCCCTCGGGGCTCCACCGCCTTCGCCCTTTCGCCTACTTAAACCCCCCGACAATACAAGAGCTAACCCCCGAACACTTTTCCACGATACGTTCCAGAGCCGCCGCCGCCGTCAACCCTAGTTCGGGAGGGTTCAGAAGCTCTTCCCGGCACCCTGCCGGAGAGGGGAATCATCACTGGAGGGCTCTACATCACCATGCCCGCCTCCGGACTGATGCGTGAGTAGTTCATCCTTGGACTATGGGTCCATAGCAGTAGCTAGATGGTTGTCTTCTCCTATTGTGCCATCATGTTTAGATCTTGTGAGCTGCCTATCATGATCAAGATCATCTTTATGTAATGCTACATGTTGTGTTTGCTGGGATCCGATGAATAATTGAGTACTATGTCATTTTCTTCATAATATATCTTGTGAGTGCGTTATTTATGATCTTGCATGCTCTCCGTTACTAGTAGATGCTCTGGCCAAGTAGATACTTGTGACTCCAAGAGGGGGTATTTATGCTCGATAGTGGGTTCATGTCTCTATTTAATCTGGGGGAGTGACAGCAACCTCTAAGATTGTAGATGTACTGTTGCTACTATGGATAAAACAGTAGTTCTTTATCTAAGGATATTTGTGCTATTTACATTACACACTTTACTTAATGCAATAATCTGTTGCTTGCAACTTAATACTGAATGGTGTTGCGGATGCTATCCTGAAGGTGGATTATTAGTCATAGATGCAGTTGGATGACGGTCTATGTATCATGTTGTAATGCCCAAATGAATCTCACACTAGACATCATGACTTGTATATGCATTGTTATGCAGTTCTTTATTCTGTCAATTGCCCAGCTGTAATTTGTTTACCCGCATGTATGCTATTATTATTTATGGAGAGACACCACTAGTGAACTGTGGACCCCGGTCCTTTTTCCTTAAACTGATAAAACAACCTACTGCAATCCTGTTACTTTCATTCTCTGCAAACAAACATTATTTTCCACGCATACGTTTAATCCTTTGTTACAGCAAGCCAGTGAGATTGACAACCTCACTGTTAAGTTGGGGCAAAGTATCTTGATTGTGTTGTGTGCAGGTTCCACGTCAGTGCCGGAATCCCTGGTGTTGCGCCGTGCCATATTCCGCCACCAACAACCTTCAAAAGAATTCTAGTTTCCTACTGGTTCGATAAACCTTGGTTTCACAACTGAGAGAAATTTGCTGCTGCAGTACTTCATACCTTCCTTTTGGGGTTTCCCAACAACACCACACCGGTGCATCAGCGGGTGGAGAGGGAGGGGATTGGGGGAGGAGGACACTGAAGGATTGGGCTAGGGTTTTCACCGCTGGGCACGAATTAGTATTATATATGGAAAGACTTATTAGTAAATTGCAGGAAGAGGAAGAGCTTTTGTGCAAATAGTCCGCGCGGACCGTTGGATCGAGGAGGGACGGCGCGCGATCGAAGCAGAACTGTTCATAACTGTTCATCGCTACAGTAACGCGAGCGAGGAGAGGGCGTCAAAATCTCGCGCCTTAATATATAGAGGTAATACCCGAGAAAACAACCCTACCAGGAGGACGGAGCCTTTCATGAAACAGAGCGCGGCCACCACCATGATCTTCGATTTAGAGGTGAGATTCATCCTGAGTCTCTCCCCGGAGAGAGGGATTCGGGCACCGTCTTCACTGTCATCTTCACCGCCATCATCCCCATAAACCATGAGCTCCATCTCCTTCACCATGAGTGAGTAGTCCGATGTAGGCATGTGAGGTGGATGGGGATTGGATGAGATTGATCATGTAATTTTACTCGTTGTCCGAGATTAGAGGGGTTTGTCTTGAAGATATTCTTGTATGTTGTTGATGCACTTTAGCTATGGTCATTGTTTGCTACTAGGGCCCGGGTGGCTTGATTTCAGTACTGAACTTATATTGCCCCATCATATATTTGAGTTTGGTATCTATCTGCAAAGTGTATTACCTGCTATTATGTTGAACCTACGAACCCTAAAAGTGACATATAGGGTAGTCTGAGGATTCTATGTATTCATGAAGTGTTAATGCGTTGTTCTGGGCTATTCGAAGGGTAGACCTTAATTATTTGAAGTTCCAAAATGGCGCCGGTGAAATGGGCAGGTAGGACAATAGATGTTGTGCAAATTCTTTTGGTCAGTACGCACAACTATTTTCAGAACACATACTTACACAAATCAAAGTTAGAGAAAAATCCCATGTTATTAGTATTTTATTATATGATCAATCTTATCCATGCAACACCCCGCTATCACTTCATGCCTATGTTTTTAGCATCCGAAAGTTACACATTCACTACTTTTGATGAAAACTGGAAAACCGTTATAAACGCCACTGTTTTATTTTACTGCTTGAATTAAACCACTGTCATCACCGTTTTCTCTTTGAGTTTATTGATACACATATGTCGTTGAGAATGAAGTCTCACCTCATGCCTACGTTTTTAGCATCCGAAAGCACATGCATTGTTCATCCATCCGGTGTGCAAGCTTCGTTAGCTAGCTGAACAAATTAGTACGATGCTGGTTACGTATATCAGTATATGTGCATATGTGAGCTAAACCGTAGGAATACGTGGAGCATATTTGTGTGACGGTGCGTCTCACTCGCCGACGTCGTTGACCACACCGCCGTCTAGACGATCACATCCACGTCGCCGGGAGCCGTCCGAACGGTAATGTGATATTGCCCTAGGGCTCAAACCAGATGGCAGCCCTTTGGCGGGACAATGCCCAATAAAAGTCAGGTGGGTATCCCGGCGCTCAGGTCGCTCAGTCAGCCAGAGTTCACGCCGAGGGTCAACAATTGTTGTCGATCCCATCGACCACATCAAATTTCTACGATGGTCCATCAAGAAATCTACAATCACCGAAGCCTCTCATATGTTTTTAGATGATATCTCTTTCTAGAGATGCAATGGTGCGCTTAATAATCCGGAAACTAAAGAAAAATATATTGGGCTTCAACATATTGATCAACTGTAGGAAGGACAACAAGGTCAGAATGAGTGGCATGCTACTACTATGAACAAGGTAAGTATGCATAACTTTTTGCGTATAAGTGGCATAATTTCTGTCAATTCCAAAAAAACCCAGAAAGGATGTGAAAATTATCGGGGAACATAATGCCATATAATTATCAAGTGCGACGTAGTCACGTCGATAGGAGAAAAAAAGACTTCCATTATTGTTGATGATGCATAAGGTGTGGGTGATTATTAGTGTCATTGTAAAATGTATTTCTTTATTGTCCATATTAATACAATGTTTGGTAATGAGAGAATGAAACGATGCCGTACCTCTTACAAAGTAAAACCACTAATATGCATTTTTGTTTCCGAAAAGGATCGACCCAGCCTCTGCATCTAATATGCATTAATAATTTTTCTATCTTAACATTCAAGCTATCCACATCATCCATTCTCTTAGCCAACCAAATATCCATGTCACCCTACTTTTCATCACCCATTTGTCCATGTCACCTATTTCTTATCATCAAATAAAAAATCACGTCAATTAATTTCGCCTTTCGACAATTGTGACATGTTGTATATTTCCGTGAACAAATTCGTATTCATGGATCTTATGTCCCTTTATTTGCATAGTAAAAAATTAAAAGATTCCCGCTACAATGTGCGGGATATGTTTCTAGCAATACATAATTCTGAAAACTGTCAGCGAAAGTCATTCACAATGCATCATCTCGTAGCAATGGATATTTATCCTAGTGCACATATATCTTTAATATGTTGGTGTTACTATATAGACCCCATCTTTGTTAAGATGGTTAGTATAGTTGGACGATTGTACAAGATTAAGTGATTCATGCATTGGATTTGTATGTAGTGGCAGGTTTATCGTCCCTCTCCTTTGTAATTTGTCATGTAGACCAAAAATCTGATGTGGCAGTGCTAAAATCCATCAAGGTACGCGCCTGAAAATGGAGTACTATTCAGAAACTAGTCGTGTAGAGTAAAAAATCAGAAAAAAGAATCAACATTTACTGTACACATTTCGCACCCGCCGAAGCTAATTAATTAAGCTATCTCTGGGTGCAACTGAAGTGTATCCATCCATCGCTTGTCAGTGTCTCTAGGTTAGTAGAGAGTTGGCGAAATAGGTCAGTGAGGTGTGGTGCATGCATACGAGCGTGCCGTGCCATCCGATCGACGCATCTCTGGCTTGGAATGCAAGGTCCACTGATCAATTGCCGTTCCGCCGTATTTGTGCAGACATCAATCAGCTGAGCTCTTGCTTGCAGAGAGGACAAGAGGAGATGATCCTCAGCCACCTATCCACGCATTTCAGGTGGAACATGTGTGTGCACGGCAGCTGCCTCACCTCCTCTTTCTCCCTGTATTGCGCCAGGCATATGCAGCACTCCTGCAAGAAGTTGCACGCGAGTAAATCGTAGGAAGAAGATAACATAGAACATTTGCTTGCGCTGGAGTAATTTCCAGTGAATTCTGCTCCATGTACTACTAATCTAGAATCAGTTCTAGTTTCGTCGAGAGAGAGAGAGAGAAAAAAGTCCATGCATGTTTGCTAATATTGCTAGGGGAGTAGGGGGGTGAGTAGGGGGGTGCTTATGATCTTAGGCACCGTCCCCAAAAGGCGAAGTTAGTGCTTCTTATCTTAGTATCGGCTAAAAAGGAATCATGTACAAGTTGCTCCTCGCACGTTTATCACTTTAATGGGATGCAATTGTAAGTTTAGGTCGCCAATGTTTGGTGAATTCCTGCTATCCTCATTTGCTCCATTTTCCGTCATCACCTAAAATGGACACTGCTATCTTCGCTTCTACTTATCCAGATCAGGGCATGTTCTCGGAATGGAAATATGCAGAGTAATGCCCGTAAAATCGACATGTACTCACTTGATCTTCATGTTCGCCGTCTCTTGGCACGTCGAGCTCCTTGAACCGCCACCGCGGCAGCTCATCCAGCTGCTCGTCGGAGGCGCCCCGGCCGACGGAGGCGGAGTTCATGTTGTAGCCGAGCGCGTACCCGACGACCGGGACGAAGCAGCAGAGCAGGAGGAACAGGAGGAAGGGGAGCGAGTAGACGATGGCGTTCCAGGCGAGCAGGCCGATGCAGAACGCGTACAGCCTCGGCGCGCGGTGGAACGACCCGAGCCGCGCGTCGAACACCCACACGTTGCCCATCACGAACCACATCGCGAATAAGAGCTCCAGGAACGCCCGTGCCTTATTCATCAGATACGAGCTGTTCCTGCAATTGGCGCATAAGAATTCGTCGGGAGGCTTTAAATTTGTGCTGTCAAAATCGGAAGATCTGCAAAACGTTAAGGTGTCAAAGCTTGAACCTTAGAGCCTCACTGGCGCCGTGCATCTCGGGGTCGTCGCCGCGGCTGACGGCGGCCGTGGAATGCCGGTGTCGCCAATAGAGGAGGGGGAGACTTAGCACGTTGCCGACGTTGTACGCGGCGACCCAGAGCCTGAGCGGCCAGGCGGGGCGCTCCTTGGCGGAGGTGGCCACGATGGCTGTGGTGATGACCATCTGAGCGACGATCACACCGAGCTCGAAGGCGAGCCAGCCGGCGGAATTGAAGGGGTTCGATCCCAGGTCGGACCTCGGGCCGTTCTGGTACTGGTACACCCGCCGCAGGAAGATGAACCAACGCGCCCTTGACATGCGCGCCACCGCACGCATCGTGAAAGCGGAGACCCTACCGCCGCCGCCGCCCCGGCTCGTTCCGGGCGTCGCCAACGAGGACGACGACGAAGCGGACGGCATTATGGTGGTCGGTCGTGAGGAGGAGGTGCATCGACATGGTTGGTTTCGCGCCTCGACGGATAAATGGGTGGGGAGGGAAGAGGCGAGTTGGGTTCGAGATGGTGACCAATAATCTAACGGCTTTGCTTTGGCGCCAAGAGTGGAAGGGGCGAACGAAGAAGAAAACGGTTGGCCTAACCGTCTACTTCCCGCCTTATTCTTCCTCCTGGCAGAGTATTTTTTGCCAAATCTGTCCCTTTTGACGAACTAAGCATATGTGTGGCCCTTTATCGAAACTATTTTCAAATCTGCCCCGTTGAGGTCGGCGCCAATGAGGTTGGAGCCGAACTTATGTAGTTCGGCGCCACCCGTTTCAGTCCCGTAATTTTTATAAGGATTAAAATAAAATAAAACAGAGGTCGGCTCCAGAGAAGGTCGGCTCCATCCTCATTGGCGCCGACCGCACAGGGCAGATTTGAAAATAGTTTCGACAAAGGGCCATATATGTATTTAGCCTGTAAAAAACGCCATATTTGGTTAAAAATACCCTGGCAGACTCCTCCCAAGTTCTGGCTTGTGTCTGGTTTTGTGTAGGCAGGAAGCAAACAGAACAATCTCTGCAGGTTACGGTGGGTAGACGACTTGGATCCCTCGAGACCGAGATTAGCTGCTAATTATTCCTGCAAAAGGATACTTATTAATCACTATGTTTTGTTTTGGATACTGATCAATATGACTATACCTCAATCAATTTGTAAAGAGTTATTTCTCAGTCGACATTTATAAGTTTCGATCAAGTTTTCCTCATCTTTCAGATCGCCACCAATATGAATCCTGGTATTGACCATGCAATTATTAGCATAGACTTAGCAGGATTAATGCTACATCTACGGACTATATTTACAAAAAATTCTTACGGACTCACACCCGGCACATCACATGGTGGTAGAATTGAGAAAGTGGCCCGGGTTTCCAGCAGGGGATAAAACAATCAACCAACCCACTCGCTACACGTCAGTCCGTAGAGTGTCAACGCCTCAGAAAAGCAAAACCGTTTCTTTTGGACACTAGTAGAGTATACTCCCTCCGTTCCACAATATGAATGTTTTAGTTTTTTTCACATTCATATGTATAAACATATATCTAGATATTTCTCTAATATATATTTATATTTTTTAGCCCGAACTAAACAACATGTATACCATCTAAAACATCTTATATTAAGAAACGAAGGGAGTAAGTTATTAGGCGCCAACTTAGCAGACGAAACTTATCCAAATGAAACAAAACTTTTCCAGTACAATCATTAGGATATATATGACTTATCCGATTTTTTTAGTTTCTTCTGAACAATTCGAATTTTAAACTCAAAATTTGGACCAATTGAGTCCGTTTGATCTTAATCCAATTACGCTCATCTAGGTAATAACACACTGAAACTTTGTGTCAAGTCACCGAATCCCTGTCCAATTCACGTCCATGAGGATCCACTGCCCCCACTATCTATTAAATTCAACATTTTAATAGACAACTGAGAATAATGTATACATATGCAAGATGCTCACGACTCCAATAAATATGTTCATCTATCTGAAGTAATATAAATATTAAAACCTAAGAAATACTTTCGTACACGTTGAAATAACATATATATGAATATCAAAAGAAATGTTCACGCATATGGGGTGGTTTTGTTGCTTTGCGTGACGTGGGTGACGATCTTGTGCTGTGAGTGCAGCGAGGTTGTCGGCTCGGTCGATGCGTCCCAGCGAGGGGCGATCTTCAGTATGTCGAGGCAGTGGCCTCGGACGTGGTGTGACGGCCATGGTCTGGGGGTAGTTGCCTTGGGCAGTCTGCGGGCAGCTTGGTCGTGCGGCGTTGCAGCTCGGGTGCGAGTGGTGGCATGTAGGGGCGACGGCACCGGAAGGTGGTTCAGGTGGATTGCGCAGGGCGTGATGGCGAGGTGGATGTCGGGGCGGCGGCTCCGAGAGTTCTACAACATCGAGGGTGCTCCACCTTGTGTCGTGTGGGCGACAAGATTACTCATGGTGTTTTTTCGGTCGTCGTGGCTCCCTAGTGGATTGGTCGCTTTCATCTGCGTTGGGGTTCCCGTATCCGCTCTTCCCATAGCAGCTACGACTTCTTCTCTCCGGTAAGAGTGGTGGGTTGTGGCCGGCTTGTTGCGGAGTGGTGTTTGGAGCTTCGCTCTTGTGTTTCGCGAGGTTGTGTGGGCTTCGCCCCTGTGGTGTTGAGTTGTATGGTTTTCGCCCGGTTTCTTCCGCTAATAAACCGGGCACATTCTTCTTAATAAATCGATAAGGCAAAGCTTTTGCCTTCGCTTAAAAAAAATGGAATAGTCCATTTTTTTTGAAAATATAGATGATTATCGAAGAAATTTGCATATTCTTCACAATAGTAATGCTGATAATAATAATAAAGTTAAAACTAAAAGATGAAACACGTATTAAAAATAGTTTAAAAAATTAAAACAGAAAAACTAAATGAAATAAGTAGCACTAGTAGAAAAAGTCTTATAGGTGGGATGCATGTTTGTGGCGCACCTTTAGCCCATGCGCCACAAAAATACTTTAGTGGCGCATCCATAGCAGTGCGCCACAGATATCTGTGGCGCATTACAGGTGGATGCGCCATTGAATTACCATTTTTGGTGGCGCATTTGGATCCATGCGCCATAAAATACGATGGGGCCCACCACGTCCGTCCGAATTTCGAAATCGGACGACGTTTTTGTGGCGCACGCGGCACCTGCGCCACAGAAAGCTCCATATCTCTGGCGCATCCTGGAGCATGCGCCACAGAAAGGGCCATATCTGTGGCGCATCCAGAAAATGCGCCACAGAAATGATGCATTATGTGGCACAGTCACGCCATGCGCCACAGAAAACATGCATTTATTTATCCCAAACCCTACCCGGCCCTTGTCCTTAACGCATCATCCCGCGCGCACGCCTCCCGCACACCTCCTCCCCGCACGCCGCCGCCGTGCACGCCTCCTCCCCGCACGCCTCCCGCACGCCGCCGCCGCGCACACCTCCTCCCCGCACGCCGCCGCCGTGCACGCCTCCTCCCCGCACACCTCCCGCACGCCGCCGCCGCGCACACCTCCTCCCCGCACGCCGCCGCCCCGCACGCCTCCCGCACGCCGCCGCCGCGCACACCTCCTCCCCGCAGGCCTCCTCCCGCGCGCAGCCGCCGCGGACGCTCGCGCTGCTCTGCCTCTCCTCCCGCCGCTGCGGACGCGCGCTAGCGGGACTCGATCCCCTTCGCTGCTCCTCCTCGATTTCCCACCGCCGCCGCCGCTGCACTCCCCCACCACCACACCCCACTACCCCACCGCTCCCTTCCCCCAAACTCCTCCACCCTTCTCGCCCCGCGCTGCCATCGCCGTCCCGGTTCAACCTCGTCGCGTCCCTGCCTTCTCAACCTCCACCACGGTTTGGTCTTTGAGGTATGAGCATTTTGTCACCTGCGATTAGTTCTTCATTAATTGCGAGATCATGTTTTTGGCCATCTCAACACATCATGCTAGTTGTGGCATATATAGCTCCTCTTTCGAAACAAATTGAGAAAGACAATGTGAAGATTGAGTCATCGGAAAATCTTGTTAACAATCAGTAAGGAGAGGAGCCGACATAATTGTTGTAGTATTTATAGATAAGCCAAAGATATATTCGTAGTTCATGCCATATTATTGTTCTTTATAATGCTCGGTGGAACCATTAGAATGCCTCTTGATAGTGATGACCAATTAGAGTCTATGACATTGAGGTGTGGTCAAGAATGAACAAGATTCGATATTTCTCGTTGCGTTAGACGACATGCAGCTCCTGCTCCAAAGTTGCAATGGAGGGCACGTGTATAGGTCCATCGGATTTGGCCATCTCAATTCTACAGTTCAAAATTTGTTAAGTTCTAACAAGATGTTAAATTGTAGGGTTCTAGCACAACCATAACTTATTTGTCACCTATAAATAGAAATAGCAGGAGCTCTTGCCGATGATTAAAACAACGTGACTCTACTTCATTTGCTGGTTTGGTCTGTTAGTAGAAAATGTGTTGATTCCTGTTATAGAAACATGTACTCAGAATCCGGCCGATGATTAGAAAAAGTACTAAGTGAACCGCAATTGGATATATCCAACCAAGTACGCGTCACAAACATTCGAATTGTGCAACTACTTGGTTGGATACAGCCAATTGTGGTTTTCTTCCAGTGCCTATATTATGAGGCCTACCCTAGTTTTTTGTTGTCTTTTTCCAGTGCACACAAATTTGTTTATTTATCATCTGTTAGTCTGATTTTGTTGGCTTAGTTTAAGATAACTACTTTTGGCCGATGATTAGATGGTTGGACGTTGCATATATCTTCAGGGAGGTGTGAGTGAACCATGTTGTCTGAACATATATGCAGTGTTCATTCCACGTTGTTCGCTTACACCATCCCTGAAGCAATTCCATATGAGGCCTTGCTTGTTTTTGTTTAGTGCTTTTTAACTTGCCGATGCTTTTCGGTTGACCCTACTTCATTTATAAAATACCGATGATTAAAATAATGTGGCGCACTGTATGATATCCTGATAGTTTGTTGAACCTTGTATCATGCACACATATAAGTTGTGTGCCTCCTACTTGGTTCAACAAAGTTATCAGGATTCCTTGTGTGTTTCCAAGTATGAGGTATAATTTTTTAAAATCTTGTTTTGTCTATAAGTCTTACTACAATATCGATGATTTGTTTATATATGAGGCATGCTATGAGTCTTGACCTACTTCATTTAGAATTTTTATTTACATGTCACCATTAAGCAAGTTTAATGTGCTTTACTAACCGCCGAACCTCCTCTTGTGTAGACGATGCCGCCGCGCCGCCGCGGGTCGTCCGGCTTCCGCGGTGTTCGGGAGCGGCCCAACGGCACCTACTACGCCGAAATCCGTGTCGGCGGATTCCGGCAGACACTCGGGACGTACGCCACGCCGGAGCAGGCAGCGCGCGCATACGACGCGGTCGCGTGGCGTTTCCGGCGCCCGCGGAGCGAGCTAAACTTCCCGGACTGCCCGAACATCGTTGAGGCGGAGTTCCTCGCGCCACGGCCAACCCTCCTCACCAACGAAGATCGTGACCACCACCGCCAGGTGCAGCGCCGGATCGCCACCGCCGAGAACGACGAGGAGCTGATGCGTCGGTGGAGGGAGGATTTCCCGGGCGACGTCGCCGACGAGGAGGCGTTCTTCAGGAACCGAAGGGAGCAAAGGAGGGCAGACCGGCGCCGCCGTCGGGAGGCCGCCCAGAGGGAGAGCGAGGAACACTGGGACACCGATGATGACAGGTGGTCCGACTTCTTCTATAACACCAGCTCCGACGACGAGTAGTTTACTCGTGCGACTTGTTCTAGGTTCTAGTTTGTAATATATAGCTACTTGTTCTAGGTTCTCTACTAATTGTAACACCGACTTCTCTACTCGTGCGACTTCTGTGTATTTGTTCTGTTTTAATCTACTGTGTCACATTGTTTATAATATGTCTGGATAAATCCTGTATATATAGCTATTTGTACAGCGCAGGAAAAATAAAACAAAAAATACTGTTTATATTCTGTGGCGCACCTGCAATCCATGCGCCACTGATAAATGTCTGTGGCGCACAAGGAAGGATGCGCCACAAAAATGTTGCACTTTCTGTGGCGCACCGAGGGGGTGCGCCACAGAAATATAATTTAGTGGCGAGATTTCTGTGGCGCACCACCCATTTTCCTGGGTGCGCCACTAGTAGCCATTTTTCCACTTGTGTAGATGTAATAAATTGCATACAAATAGATGGAAGGTGAAATGATAAATTAATCATGACGACCAATATAAAAAATCGCAGTGTCAGACCTGGACGATTATAACCCTATGATATGGTTAATGCAACGACGTAAATCCTCCAGATGTTGTATGACGAACCACTACAAATCCCGTATCCCGCAATGACGCTACAATTTTGAAAATTTCCTGTATCATCTTTTTTGATTTGTGTGGGTGGTGATAGGATTCAGATTTTTTTTTCAAAAACATGGGCATTAATCATGTCCGGAGGTTGCAGCAAAAGGTTGAATTTTCCATGCTACTTGACTATTAGAGCAAGTTCTGTTCCAATACCATTTTCTATCCTGCAGTTGTTAGACATTTTACATAGCTGCGTCGTCTTTATTGTTCTATCGTCTTATTGGTTTCAGTGAAAAAATCTGGAGTATCACCACCCTTCAAACTTAAATTGTCAAATTATTTCTTCATAGCTGATAGGACGATCCGGGGGAAAATTAGGTTTTACGTAGCAGCATCTTACGAAGGGTCTATATGCCTTTATTTTTCCTACAGCTGCAGCTGCTGCATGTAAAATGTGCCATCGTTCATTTACTGTAGCAAAATTCCAAACTACTTGACCATGAGATAATACAGTAGAAAACATTGTGAGCTTCGGCCGTGATACAGACTAACGCCTGAAGAATTTTTGACGAGGGCTCAAGATGAGACAGCCCATTAACAGCTACCCTCTTAACAGCCCATTAACAGCTACCCTGTTAGACATGGAACCAAGACAAAGAGAGGAAAAGGCAAAAATGGGGTCCTGTGCATTTTTCTCCCGTGGATAAGGAAACATACTCTAGATCCCAAGAAAATGAATGATATACTCACTCCGTCCAGCAAAGGATGTCTCACTTTTGATCAAATTTGAATGTATCTATACACTAAATCATGTTTAGATACATCCGATTTTTGATAAAGTTAAGATATCCTTTGTTGGACGGAGGGAGTGGTAGATTTGACGTGCACTGCAATGGGATGAAGAAAATCTCCTTCTATATTGGATCTTGCAATAGAGAGCCAGCGCACAGTGCGTCGTCAAATGTAATTAATATTGACATTTCTAGCTATATGCTTTTTTTTAACAGGAGGCCTAGAAGGGCCTGGAAACTGCTTTGGATAACAAGTTTACACATAGGACCATGATCTTAGTAAATATTCTAAAGTCGTCCTCACATATTACATAAAGCACATTGGAACTAAAAATAGAAAAGCAATCTGGTCCCTGGTCGTCTTCTCCACTGCAAAGCATCGAGGTTGACCTCGACTTTTAGGCGCTCGCGCCGCTGTCGGGGAGCATGCCACTTGGGAAGACACCGATGAAGATCCTCAGAACGAGATCGAAGAAGATCCTCCGCCTTGGAGGAAGCAAGAGCTCGGGCTGAACCGCACCGAGCGCGGAGGGCTGCCATGGCCAAAGATAAGGATGGGCGCCAGTTGCCGCCGTTGAAGAACTCTGGCATAACACATAGCAATCTCCCTTCTCTCAAAGCAGCCAATCTCGAGAGGACGCGAGCGTGCTTCTATTCAACATTCGAGCCATCCGCACGAAGCCCATGAAGGGAGAGAAGCAGCAGGCCTCCCAACAGTAGCGCTCCAACAAGATTATTGAAGAACATACCTCTGGCTCGATGTCTCCGCTGCATCTCCCACCTTCGAAGCATGTCACAGAAACGCTTCGCCGCACGCCAGGTACAGAGCGGGGAAGACGGCTTTATTAGTTGAGATGCTCGAGTACTTCCACCGGAGCACGACAACAGAAGCAGTCGAAGTTAGGACGCCCCCGATCAAGCCGATGAGACTCGGCGACCTACTCCAAAACGCCACACTGGGACCAAATCTAAGTCTACTATACAAGCTACGGGAGCCGACGCCTCGCCTCCACCATCTCAGAGCGGCAGCACCGCTGAAGAGAGCTTCAACTTGGCCCGGGAGCGACACGAGGGCTCTCAAGGAGAAGGGGAGGGGAGAAAGAGGAGTGAGAAAAGTGAGAGCCCGTAGCTAGATCCTTCTCTAGTTGCACAAGGCCAACTGCATGTTACGATCTCCAGCCACTTGCGAGTCAAGTAACAACAATACTAAATATTTTGATAGAGATGATATTATTTTGCCTAAGGTTTCAAGTGGGACGGGCGTGCTCTTGTCCCGCGTCACATCCCACTACAGGTGCCACTAACTATGTCCCGCTTATGCCGCAAGGGGTGAACCGGATGAGCCCACCTAATCTATTGGGAACCCACGTATTCAGAAACTAATCTCCTCCCTACTACTATCGCCCACACCATATGTAGTTGTACAGTTCAGTGTATTCACCCGACTACCAAAAGGTGCACGACCTATTCCGCAGATCAAGTACCATGACCCGTTCGGCCGTTCATATAAACCCACTAATTCTGCTCCTTTGTGGAGTCTCACGTGGTGGGAAGCAGATATACCTTTCTCATCCCACTAAGGGTCTGTTTTTTTTTGGCTGCAGCTGTTTAGAACCAGATGTAGCTGGTGGACTGTAAAAACAGTTGTGGGAAACCGTTATTGGAATCAGGGATTTGATGTTTGACATGCATGGCTGTAGAGGTTAGGAGCGGTAGATTTGAGAGGGAAATGTATGAAATGTCCGTGCATGCTGAAATTGTATAAATATTGATTTGTAACGAATTAGTGTTTAAGAGCTGAATTATCAATTTATCCTTTTTAGGTAAAATTATTTTAGGGTGTTTTTAGTAGAACAATTTTTTGGAGTATTTTGTATTGTAATATATGCACCGTATCATCGGAGGCAACGAACAAGGAACGACGAAGCAGCAGCTTGATGTGCTCCCTCGCCGATGATCGACGGGAACGAGGTCTATCCGTTGTGCGCCCGTTCAATTCAGGAACGACGCGATTTGTAGAGGCCGAGAACAGAGCACTGGAGGGAGATCTTATATGGCGGCGCCGGGAAACGGCGACGATGGCGCGGGGGAACGGCGGCGGTAAGGATTAATATTTACAACTAATATTGTGAACATAAGCGGTAAACACGTACATACCTATAAAATCTATTCACATATGTCCAGTGAAAGGAAAGAGTTATAATAAGAAAGTTGTGGGAAATGACGAAAGAAATTTACTAGTGAAAGTAAATTTCAAATGGCTCACCGAATGCGACGAATTTGACCAAATTTGTTTAAAAATGGTGCGAACTCCGGTCCAAAATTAAGAAGCTACAAACTCGAAAACTGAAACCGATCATGAGAATAAAACTTACTCATCGAAACACATATATTTCATCTATAAATTATTTCAAATAAAATATATTTGTGTGAGATGGAATACTCTATAGCTAAGTATACATGCCAAGAACTTACTGATACTGATACATACATACGAGCGAAGGTAACCAATGGACGTGAACAGTGAGCCACTTTGGTCTGTTCGCGCCTCCCGGTCGCACGCGCTTCTACGAGTTGGGGTTTCTGGTGGCAGTTTTTTTTTTTTGAATTTTCCACATATATTAAACCAACAAAGAGTACACGATTACATCGATTACAAACATAAAGCTAAAATAGACTAGCAAATCTATGAGATCTTCAAGCACTTTCTTCATCCATGACATAATCTTGAACTTTTCTAAATGCAGCCGTAGAACAACGCCAAAACCAGCAAACCACAAAACTATGAATACCACCGAAGGTTCTCCCTTTTTAATTTTGAGCCGCAATGCCAAGGCAGTTGACTCATTATATTCTGGTGGCAGTTGACTCATTATATTCATCATCGAAATGGGCAGTAATAAAAAACGCTTCGCTACTTTGAAAATAAAGCTCGCATAGTGTATTGTACCACGTTTTTAGCAGCGCTTTTCTACTTTCGTGATGTTTGTTTGGGCTTTCGATTTTCGACCCTAAAAACAGAAGTAGGGTGCTATTTTTTTTTACCACACTTAATTAAATTGACACTCAAGTCGGCCATCCTCGCTAGACTGGAATACGATCTGCAAGATGATGCTATTATGACGCGGCGATCAATTAGGAGTATCTAGGCAGGCCACATTTATTTGATTTTGATCGTCCCAGGGAAGGCCGATCATTCAATTCGCGGGAAAAAACACGATCGGGCACTGGCGTACACAGCAACGTGATTGTGGATGGAGACTCGAGCGTGTACATGCATGTTGACGAACCGACGGCTGGCTCTGGACTAACGAAGCTATCGGACGGTTGAGAAACTGCACGCGGTTGGACGGTTTGATGTCCGTGTTTTTTATTTAGTCGGAATATAGTGAGAGGCGGCGTTCCTTTCAGAAAACGAGATGCTCGTGATGTCGTCAATCTTAAAAGCTGGTTCGTCGGCTCAATCTCTTTAAGGTGCTCATAGGAAATAGGGTGTATGTGCGTGCGTCCATAAAATACGTGTATGTGCGTGTATTTAAACGTCTGCACTATTCTATGTTTCGCAAGAAAAACATCTATCGGACGGCAGTGGCGACGCCAGGGGTATGCACCTTTATTCAGGTGAATACCCAAGATTTAGAGGGAAAAAATGTGTATATATCGGCCCAATACAGCGCCAGTGAATTGCTAAGATTCGCCCATCAACCGATAGCCCAACCCTATTCTACACACGCGCACTTCCCTCACGCCTGGCAGGCTCCGGACGCTGTCAGCAGCTGCCGTGATGTCGACCTCCTCGTGCTGCATCCCACCGTTAGGTGAGGGCGGGGAGATCTGGGGGGAGCAGCCAACAAGTCAAGGCTGCTCGGGCTCCGCCGTGCGGATCTGAGACGTAGCCCCCAGCCGGCCGCCGTTCGCCAAGGAGGCCAAGCAGCATCAGACATGGATCCGAGCCACAACCCCCAACGCCATGAAGAGGAGATCAATGGCTGGTGCGCCACAGCAAGGATCTCGTCCGACCGCCTGCTATTGCGTTGTCTTGAGCTGGTTCTTGCCCGAGGGCATCAAGCGCCATGGATGCACCCGGATTGGTTTTATTACTCCACCCGTTCTGTACCAGTAGTTGTAGATCAAATTTTCTAGATGATTTTATTTTATTTTTCTAAATTTCCTCTTGTTTTCTTGTAATGTAGATTATAGATGGAGAAAAAATTCCCCTAAATTTCCCGTACTGTTTAGTTCATATATTGTATTTAGAGATTTTTTTTGGTGAATACCCAGCCATAAGTTCTTGGCGCCGGCACTGTCGGACGGCTGGCTCATCCATAGATGAACTAAAACAAAGCTATCAGATTCGCAGCCACCGCGAGAGAGGCAAAGGAGTCCATGGTTTTCGACGTCGGCCAGCCAGCTAGCAAGCCCTTTCTGCAGGAGACATGTCGATCTGCGTCGTTGACAAAGTGAGTAAAAGCCGATCGGTCGACACCTACACGTCGCTCTCTTGCAACTGCGGCCGTGATCCTACAGAGAAATAGGGCGATTCCTCGATCAATTTGCGCGCGAAATCATCATTACGTAGAGACATATACTGAATCACCACGCTGATCAAACCCATTTGTCAATGCTCAATGGACGCCAGCCGGCCTTGTCGGTGTGCATTGTGCAAGCTGCAACGTCGCATGCAGCAGCTAGTACGAGTAGGTTGGAGGCGCGCCCGATTTCCTCTCATCTTTCGGAGCAAAAGTAGCGCGAATTTACGCGCGCGCGATTCGGTGGGCCGGATCCATCATTCCAGACGTCTCCTGCCGACAACTCCAGCCCGGGCAGGCCGGCCCATCGGTCAACCTCGTGACTTCGCTATGCGGAAAGATAGAACCCTGCGTTGTCCGTTGAACCCTGAACAAGAGGTCGACAGCGCTGGCTTGAAGCTATGGCTATAGCTAGCACACTGGATAATAAATTGCAGTCGCACGCAGTACCACAAAAATCAAGTACGTTTTTTTTCCTACGCATCTGGCAGGAGTTTGTAAATTGTAAGAAACAGCTATAATATAAAACCATTTGCCGGCCGGTATATATACACCAGGGCCCCGCTTGGTTCGCAGGAATTTAAACAATTCCGGGTGTAAATCTTACAGACCTAGTTAGCTCCCGCGAAAAATACAGGCCAATTGTACAGGGCAGAAATTCAGCGGAAATCTACCGGACGAACCAAACGGGGCCTAACCATTCATTTTTTCCCTCCGCATCTAGTCGTAGCTTCACTAATCCTTGATCGATTTATCCAATTTAATCTGTACTGTGACGAAACGAACGAATGCTTTTGATGCACTTCCTGCAATGTGATCGATGAAGCGGCAGTACATCCTGTTGGATAATATACTGTCAACAGATCGAGCAGTTTGCATGCTTGGTAACCTTGTACACATATAAAAAAATGTGGGCAATCTTCCGTGTAAAAAAACAGAGGCAGACAATACTTTTGAGAATAGGCCAGGAAGCTTCGTTTGCAGCGAGGTCGACATCGCAGGAGGATTCCATTTCCATCGACATATATCTTCCCTGGGAAGCAGGTGGCATGCAAGAATTGCTACCTAGCTCCTTGCACTATTATATTGCTCATCGATCCCTGGCAAAAAAAAAATGTATACTTCACTTTTTGTACGAAGAGATGTGACCGATAAGATTATTCACGGCCTGAGTGGTTAGTCCAGGCAGTTGTATGTGCCTTTTTCACTGAGGTAACAAGATCACCGGTTGGTATGATGGAGGCTTGGATTTCAGGGTGTGGCATCTCTTAGTCACAGGTCGATAAAAAAAGAATGTCACGTCGTTTGGAAAACGAAAGCACCAGAAGGAAAAGCCAGACACTGAGGTATGTGAAGAAATGTAGGGAGCAAAGCCCCCACAAAACGTGAAAAACTAGAAGAGTAACCGTAGACGAAAAATATAACATGAAATGATCCTATCCTAAATATTTTCGGCCTTCACTTTTTTTCATAATGTTATATTCGAGGGACCGATGTCGCGAGCATGCAGGACAAAACTTTGGTAGTACCCTAGCTAGATTGTCCACAGGAATTGAAGACCTGCTAAGAAAATGAGAGGGTAGCGGCCGACAAATATTGACCGTTCAGCTAGGTAGATCCGATGGTCCGGATGGATCAGTACTTGTTCACCAAACAAGTACTACCTTCGATCTAGAAAAACAGTCTGTGATGTATACACATTTTGTGCTATCGCAGTTGATTCTCCCTGACACTTAAACAGAACCGAAGGCAGTAGTATTTTTCCACCAAATAGCAGATTCGACCATTGAAAAATAACAAAGCCACCTAATACAGGAAACTTTCTTATACTATAGTTTCCTCACGTTTCAATCCTTATAATAGCTTTTTTATTTTATTACTTAGACTCCTTTGGTTGTACAAACAATCTGTGCATGTGTCTAACAAATTTGGATCAACACTTCATATTGTAGGGAAGAAAAACTTATATATCAAGTGGCATTTCGGAGCTCATCGGGGAGCTCGAAGCGGGAAAAAAAATATTAGATGTAAATAATAATACGATCTCTATGTGCATAGAAAACCAATTCAAAATTCGTTGTAATTGAGAATGGGTAAAACTTACAAATGGGTGGACCTGGGTCAATGAACATTTAAAAAAATTAAAACCTGTAAATTGGTTGGACTTATTTTTTTTGGAATAGCCTAAGGATAATACAAATATTGCACTATATATAGGGCGCTCCCAATAAGACTATTGGGCCCTGGCACAAAAATGCGCCCAACCGCGGCCCAGCAGTGGCAGTTTTGCTGGACGGGTGGTTTGTTAAAAAAAACCTGGAACCAATGGTGAATATAACTCAATATTGCTAGTCATATGGAGTAGTAAATTGTACCGTAAAAGACCTCGAAAATGAATCGCCAAAATCATTGACCAGTAGAGTCTGCAAGCGCACGAATCCGACTCTATTCCTGGACTAATCAAATGGGTGAATTGAATCAAGGGAAAAAACACATGAATCTGGCAAACCTTTTGTGAACACAAGAGGATAAATCCAGCAAAATGCACATGCCTACGGCCATTCCTCATGCTGAGATACCACTGGTACCACCAAAACTCTCTGCACTCCAGGCAAGTCTGTCCCACGGAGAAACAGGACAGTACTATATATATGTTGCTTGGTTCAGCTTCTTAACCCCCACAGCCGTAGCTTGTTAGCAGTATCAGCTCCATGCATCCTGTCAGTGTGCCGTGAGAGCAAGAAAGAGAAGTGAAAGCAACAGTATCACTAGTATACTGGCCCCTCTAATGAAAAAAGATGGCTAAATTAGGTGGGAGGAGAATTAATTAGTGTACCCGTTCGGTTTTGCATGGCTTGAGCATGCAGGCTCGCCCTAGCTTTTCCGTTGTAGCCAGCGAATACGGCTCAATCATGCAAGTTACTCATGCAAGGCAAGTGCACATCACGCCATCTTTTTCTGATGGCAACGGCCTCTAATTAGCATACACACAAACAGCCTCACGTACGTATATGTACTGTATGTGCGTGCGTAATGTGATGTGTAATGCAGCCACTTAGCAGTTAGCTTCGGGCTTGCATAACTTCAAAGAGGAGCCACAATGATGCACC
This sequence comes from Poa annua, assembly GCA_026929855.1. NCBI lineage: Eukaryota > Viridiplantae > Streptophyta > Magnoliopsida > Poales > Poaceae > Poa > Poa annua. The sequence goes on along the minus strand of CM049435.1, from coordinate 56,019,456 downwards.
CCCCTCTCTCTCTCTAGTAGCTCCTACTCTTTTTTGCTCTCGTATTCGGCCTTTTACTTTCCCTTTCTAGAGGAGGCATGTCAAGGTCAAGCTGTAATCGAGCTAGAAGAGAATCCTGCGTGATCTTTTCACTCCACAATGTATAGAGACATGCACTTGCGGTAACAACTCTTAATTGTCAAGGGGCCATCGATGGGTCGATTCCTTTTACATGTCATGCGTCAATCCTGCACACTACCATGTAGTCTCGGTGTCGGTAACAAATTTGTAAGGCTCTATGTTGCTGTTCTTCCTTTCTATGTCCACTAGTCACTCTGAAATAATCAACGTCAACTGGCAGTATATATGGGAGTACGTACTGGACGCATGCAGCAGTTGTCGTCGCCCAAAATGTAAGTAGGTATACTAGAATTGGAGTTTCCTTATTATGTTACAAGTGGTTGTCAACATATTACGTTACTGTCAATCTTTTTCTCGCTGAGCTATTTCCCCTCTCCGTGGGTAAAACTGGTGGCCCCAGCTTGTCTTTTAACCACTCTTGCAGCTCGCCCTGTAAGGGAAAATTAAGCTGCCTACCTTTGTTAAGGTAACTTGGGAAGATGAATTGGAGAAGAAGCATGGTTCAAAATGTTACATATAGTCATCATCTCAATGCAGCATGCATGTCATACAGGTCTGCCTACAACTGCATTCACCATTAGGGATATTAGCTCCGTTGTATCTCCACCACGACCAAATACAGTATAAGCGAACATACATACATGTATTCTCCTCATTCTTCCGGAACATCTGCCTTGAAGGCTAGAAGAAGTGCATATGAATGGCCGTTTGCAGTTGCATATATACTTGCAGTAGAAGACCACAAGCTACAGCGCTGCACAACCGTTGTAGGCCCTCAGGAACAAACCATGGATGCAGCAAGTTGGAAGCTAATCCCGACCCTGATAGCTTACCAAACGCTCGCGGCCGTGCATGCGCACGGTGGTGGTCTCGGTGCTACGCTAACCTGCATGCTTTCCCCAACGCACGCTAGCCTTTCCCCTCCCCTCCCGGCTGGGCGGAGCCGACACATCCTCCGTTAGGTCACTATCCATGCGGTTGCAGCCTCTCTCCGTAGCGAGAGGTGTCATCATTTGGCACTAGCCTTCAAGCCACACTAACCACAGCAGCAGTATAGTAGGAGTACTACTATAACCTGTACATGAACGCTTAACTTTAACTAAGTAGATTCGTATCGTCTTCTGTCCTGTCGTGTGCCTATGAACATATAACATATATAATCGAATTGAACCCTTCATATCTGTATTATTGTATGGTCTGTCATTAATTAAGAAATGCGTATCACAATGTCAATAGTGAATAGCCTAAAGTACTACGAGATGCATGCCTTTTGAGCATAAGTTCTCCTTTCCCTGGCGTGGTTTGGGAGCTAAGTGCGGGTTGCCGGATTTCCTGCACGCTGCGGCGAGTGGCTTTTAGGAAGCCTGCAGGGCCCCTTTCGACTCTAGCGCGCGCGTGTGTACTGGAAGCGGCATGCATGATTGCACCATTGATCGCCTCCTCAAGCCGCACTCACGTACTCTCTCACCGTTCCAAATCAGATGAATTTCATTTGTCCAGGAATAAATGGAAGTCATCTAATTTGGAACGGAGAGAGTATGTGATACGAACAAGAGCGACCGATCGATCGAGCCGGCTCGTATGTGTGTGCAAGCTAGTAGGACTAGGCACATATGTGTATCTAACTTTGCAGTAAAATGCATCGGTGGTTCATGAACTTGTCGAGAGGGGAGGAGGGGCGGGTGCTTTAGTCATCGTAGTTAGAGAATTACATTTTACAGTAACATAAGACGAGTTGGAGGCGGCCCAAAGACGGTCACTCGTAACGTTTCAACGTTGTATCGGTCGCCGTGACATTGGAGGGACCCATATGTCAGGACATGTAGTGTCTAGTCTGGATCGTGCTAAAATTCTCTCACCTCTCTCAAATCCTTAAATTTCTCGTCGCAGCCCATTGCCACCATAGACCGAGGTGTTTCGCAGGAGCTTTGTTGCCATGGCAAGTGTTAGCTCTATCATAGTTTGCTCTGCCGTCGGTGTCCATGTGTTCCTGTCATCTCCTGCCATGGTTGTGGTAGGACGGTGAAACATTACGTGTCAGGAACGGTAAAGCACGCCGGCTGGACATTTCATATGTGCAAAAAGCACGCGCTTGCCATGTTTCATGCACTAGCCAAACCAATAAAAAAATTGAAGTAATAAAAAGGGCAATGTGAAATACACATACGTTGTCACACCTCCTCTCACCCGTGACTCGGTGAGGCCAACACGTGCTGCTGGACGAGAGTAACGGTACACAAATCTTACATATGACTCAAAACGTCTATATGTGGACACGGAGGGGGCCAACAATAATCTTTTGAATAAAATGTGAAAGACAAGATTCGAACTCCAGACCTATAGCTTTGATACCAAATCATGATTACTGCACTAGCCAAAGCAATCAAAAGTCCGCACTTATCAAAATTGCTAGCGCAATCGACATATATTGTAACCGTGCTAAGTTTCTGAGCTCAAGTATGTTTGTTTGGTGAAATTTTGATTTTTTGTTGAACAATTTACCCAACGCACACATTCGTTCTGAGCTCAAATATTCCTTTTGATTCTTCACGTGTGTCACTTGTTGGATTGGAAATGACTCCCTCCTCTGATTCTTTACATATTTTCTTGAATTTCATCATCAATACATAAATTTTTGCACAAAAAATACAACCAAGAAGATTCGCACAACTCCGTTTTTACTAGGGATTAGTAGGTACATGGAATAAATTCTCATAGAAAATATAATAATTATCCGGTTTAAACAAAGATGTAAATGAGTGTAAATACACTCATGAGACACTAGGAAGAATCATTCGACATATCTTTCGAGGAGGAGTAGATAGTTAGAGCATACCTGGACCAACGCACTCCCATGATCAAGCTTTAAAGTCAAGGCTCATACCACCGATATATAAGTTTTTGAGGTCTACCGATACAAATGTAACATTTCATTATTTAAATACCGCCGATATAGAATGATATATCCATCTATATATTCGACATGATATGTTCATCGATACATAGACGACAATGATTCTTTCAAAAAATGGAAACAAACTAGGTATTGACAACTTCATTTGATCATAAGTTCATGCATAATGTTATATGTTCATACATAATGCTATGTAGATACACATATCTGATGTACCCTTTCGCGTTAGAGAAAGTATTTTGTGTTTCATTATTAATTACTTCTTACTACACTAGTTAAGGAATATTTTCTATTGTCAAGCACTATATCGTTAATTTTCTTATATTGAAAATATACATATGTGAAATACTTGATGTTTTCTCCGATATAACTACATGTATAACATCTGCTACATATCACCCAATGTCTCACATCTATATGTATCATAAAAATCGATACAAACATGTTATCCGATATTTTGAACATTGATCATGACCCTACTTCTCCTATGAATCTGCACGTCCAGTAGTAACCATGATATCTGATAGTGGCAAGATCATACTTGCTTGTGCTAGGGTAGCCTATACCTCTTACTTCAAAATACTAGAAGGATGGGCATGTAATCAATTTTCTAGAGTACCAGACCTTTGCTCTTTTCGTATCAATATTTGATATGTTCCAGAGTGTTGAAGGCGATAACATGTGTTGAAGTTATATAATTATGGGAAAGTGTTGTTTTGTTATAAAAATTATTGAACAAACCTACATTTTCCATTTTGCATTTCATACCGGGTCTTAAATTTTTTAATACGGCGCATGTTAGCATGCCGGTGGGTAGTAGAGTGGGGCACATGTGATCAATTGTTGAAAGATCCGTGGGCCATGGAATCTAATTGAGTACTCAATCTAATTTGTTAGACAAGCATGACTTGCTGTACTGAGATTTTGGCAATGTAACATTGATACCATGTTTTCAGCTAACAATATATGTATTATTCTTTTTTTTTGAAAAGGGGAAGCTCTAGCTCTGGATCGTTTGATGCATGCAACATTTATTTAATTAATAATATTCAGTCATTATTATAGGAAGATTACATCATAGGTCACACAAAGTCGATAATGTATCAACCATCTAAAAAAGCTTACATCATGGTGCCTAACAATACATGTATATGACGGAGAAGACAACAACGAACCGTCCAGAAGTACTCCCTCCGCTTCATAATTCTTGTCGTGATTATAGTTCAAATTTAAACAAAAATCACAACAAAAAATTATGCAACAAAATTAGTAACTTAGTAACATTTTTTTTAGAAAAAGGCAGGCCCAGCCTCTACATCAACTGATGCATACGGCTTTATTTAATTTATGAACACTAGGTTCATGGCGGGGTGGCAGCTGTAAACAGAGCACGGATGTTGAGTTTTCAATAGCTTGCGTTATCGGAACAGTCCCCTGGCTAATTAAAGCTGTAGGCGTTGTTAATAATCATGTGTCTAGGAGAATAAAAGATAGTCATACCTCCATCTCCAACTAACCCACTTTTCCTCCGTCTTTTCCATTCTGTAGGCTGTACCGCTGAAGCATTGAGCCCTTGATTCTCCTCTCCGTCCCTGCATCTTTCCTTATTTTCCTTGCCCCCGCGCGCAACCAAACTATTTTAATCTCACCTGCTCCCGTAAATGGAGTGTATCTTGAGCTCCAATCCATTGCAGCGCACACACACAAACGCTGACACATATACTCCTCAGGTAGCTTGCTTGAGACCTACTTGATCGTGTCTGCATCGTCGTCTCTCTCTGTCTTCTTCCCCTCCCCCTCGTACGTGCGCAGTTCTTGGCACGCTTCCCCATATATACCCCGGCCAGCCTCCGCGACCGAGATAGATAGATACACAGCCAACGAACTAACCATCACACACTGAGGAGGTAGCTCGCCAGTTGCTCGTTCGTTCGGTTGTTCGTTCAGCCGAGGGACGGGCAAATGGGACGGCACGCGGGCACCGGCGGCGGCGTCCAGCAGAAGCTGCGCAAGGGGCTGTGGTCTCCCGAGGAGGACGAGAAGCTCTACAATCACATCATCCGCTACGGCGTCGGGTGCTGGAGCTCTGTGCCCAAGCTCGCCGGTACGCACACACAAAGAAACTAGCCCTTCAGTTCCTACTCTTCTGTCTGCTCTTCAGTTTCGTGAACGTACGTGTGATCGGTTTCTCACCGTCGTTGGTGCTGAATCCAGGCCTGCAGAGGTGCGGCAAGAGCTGCCGGCTGCGGTGGATCAACTACCTGCGCCCCGACCTGAAGCGGGGCAGCTTCTCGCAGCAGGAGGAAGATGCCATCGTCGGCCTGCATGAGATCCTGGGGAACAGGTACATTAATGGTGCCTTCGAGTTCTTACATTTTCGCAATGTGGAATTCCTTAATTCTCGAGTCGGTCGAGAGGTGAGGTGTCCTGATCAACGAACTGAACGAAAATCAATGCAGGTGGTCACAGATTGCATCTCATTTGCCTGGCCGGACGGACAACGAGATCAAGAACTTCTGGAACAGCTGCCTCAAGAAGAAGCTGCGGCAGCGCGGCATCGACCCCAGCACCCATAAACCCATCTCCGGCACGGCAGTGCCGGAATTGGACGGGGCACCGACAGACCAGAAGCCACAAGCTGCCGCCGCCGACTGTTTCGGCCTGAAGCAGCAGCAGGTGTTCGACCCGTTCCCGGTGGCCGACACCTTCGGCGCCGGCGGCTTCGTGGGATTGTACGACGACCACGTCAGCGGCAAGGACGCGCCCGGGTTCGTGGACTACAGCAGCGTGCTGGACGTGTCGGAGAACCTGGGTTACGGCGAGAGCTCCAGCAACAGCAGCAACTGGAACTGCCAGACTGAGGCGAGCAATGTGCTGGAGGGCGAGGCGCTGCATTGGGCCTCCGAGAGCAAGGTGGAGCCTTTCGTCGGCTACGACGACGCCGGCGAGGAGGGGGCGGCGCTGGAGCACAAGTTCGAGCTGCCCAGCTGCCACGGCCAGCAAGAGGCGCATTTTGACTTCAACCTCGAGTACTTTTGAGGAATTTAGCCATCGTCCTCGTATATATGCATGATTTTTACACACGGCCCCGGGCGCGCAAGACCAGATGTGGGAGATTAGAGACTGTACTTTGTTAATTATCTCTAGTCCCTACTCCTTTAACATTATTATTACTTTCTCTTTCTTTGTGTGTTTTTCTATGTCTAAAATAAAAGGTATAGAAATATGAAAACTGTGTAGCTTACTATACGTATGAGAATTTTGTAAGAATATATAAGTCTCTTACTCATTTGCTCAGTAAGTCGCCACCACCTGGAACATCGTGTGTTGTGTTTTCCTCTCCTGAAGAAAAACCTATCATTGGTTCTTACCAATTGCTTTGGCAGGTCGCCATCCCGTTATAGCCTTTTCTTGATTTGTGTCTCCTCACCAAAGCAGTGAGAAACAAAGATGCTGCTCGGAATTTGCAGCAGCTGCCATGGCGGGTCAATTTCAGTGATTTGTCGGGCAACAGTAACGCTGGCACCACGATTTCGTGGAGCTATTAAACGCCGGTGTTAGCTTCTAACCCAATTTTTCTCGAACGGTCCCTTTTGCCAAAAGGTGCTTACGTGAAATTCATTAGTCCCATGACAGTACTGAATAATCTAGGGGTGTTGGTGGAGAGGCGAACGGAGAGAGAGAGAGATGAGTGGGATTAAAGAAAGACGCTAACCACCTTTGCTGCCCATTTGAGATTTCCTCTCTACGATACCAGTTCGGTATTGTTTAATTTTGTGCCGACAGTTTTGCGGACCGTAATTTACATGCCATCGACGAGATGTTATGAGTATCGTCACCTTTGTTGCTGCGCGCGGATCCACGTTATGATATCTTGCTTGACGCCAGGACTCCGCCGCTAGCGCCAGAAACACTGCATGATGATGGCTGCAATGGACACTGCCGTGTTTCAAATCCAATCCGGAATTCAGAGGCCACAGAAGCTGTCAAAACGGAGAAGCCATCGACACTGGCGTGGCCGAAACAAGATCAGGGGGTTTTACGACACTGAAACACCATGCACTGCATGCCAGTCCTAACTAACAAAGCTCCTTGGCACGTTAGTTTTGGCTGTCATGATCACCAACTAAATACCTGATCTGACGTTCTGATCTTATCTGTGATGCACTGCGATGATGAAGCAACCTGTGGGCCGGAGAGAGAGCATTATGGCTAGAGAGCGAGAGAGCACGAGGTCAGCCTGTGAATGGTTTGAAACCCGCACCAATTCCAGCCCAACCCGGATGTCATTAAGCTGCTTGCCCAATCCAGGCCGAACCAACAAGTTTTTTTTTTTAGTCCGGCCCACCCCGCCCCACACAGATTCTTCACCCGCCCCACACCGCCCCGCATGCAAATTTCGGCCTGAAACCGTGGATCCAACCCATGGATTCTAGGTAAAAGGCTAAAAGCTACTCGTTGGGCTGAATTCATTCCCGGGTACAGTGTACTCTGCAGCTGCTAGCTATAGTGTTGAGAATACTGAATAGTTATTGGCATAATCTAGAGATAATTACGTTGACCCTGGAAATCACAAACACTTTCATTTAACCAAAGTTCCATACTGTATACATGGTACAAACAAATGGAAAAAATTACAGAGAAACACAATAAAAGGGACCAATTGGTCATTTGTGCCGCAGCCATCACTCACAATCTTAGCAAATCTGGGGTATCTTAAAAATCAGGCGTAAATGAACAATAAAACAAGTAACTAAGAGTATATTCAAAACACAGTATATCGAGTAATACTAAACATTAGAACTGATTAAGACCGGAGCATAATCATCATGAACAGAAGAGCAACAGCCAACAGAACTCAGCGCTCTAAAAGCTTAGGAGCAGTGAACTGATCAGGTTCATAGGAGCAGTGAACTGAACAACCTCATGTTCATAAGAGCAGCAAGCACAACTCAGAACTCTAAGTACCAACCTAACCACTAGAATACCAACAAATAGAAGCATTGACTGGTGCTTTGATGAACCGGAAGAAGCAAAAACTTCATCAGGTCATTTGTCAGGTGCCGATCTGATCATCATGCTGTGAGCTTGGACCTCCTCCTGAGCTTGAACCTACACAAGCAAAATGCACAGTAAGCATCGGAAATTAGATTTATGCACACATATTCTTAAAGAAAATATTACCTTCATTAGTTGGGATTTTAATAAGCCAGTTCTTTCCGCAGACTAATGCTTCAAGTGCATGTGGTGTCAGCGAGGCTCGTGTATCTCCTAGAACTCTTCCACCGCAATTGAATGCCGACTCCGACGACACGGTACTAAGTGGAATTGCAAGAAAGTCACGAGCCATAGCTGAGAGTACGGGGTATTTTTCCGCATTTGATTTCCACCATGCAAGTAAATCAAATGTTTCAACTGAATTCTCAATGAAATTCTCATCTATGTATGTGTCCAGTTCCGACTTTGGTTGGGTGTAGGCTACCCTTCTTGACTTGTATCGGGCAAATTCTTCCTCAAGCCTTCTTTTACCAAGAACAGGCGACCCCACATTAATGTTAGCTTCACGAGACACAGATTGCTTGTTGCTTCTTTTGACTTGCTCTTCTTAGGTAACCCCTTGTTGGTGGCAAGTGTGTTGAATGCCGGGATTCTCCCACCTGAAGAATTGACGTGCCTAAACAGGTCACATATCCTCTCGATCGATGTGTGGATATGTTTTGTACCATCTTGAACTAAGATGTTCAAGATGTGGGCACAACATCTCACATGGAAATCGACACCATCCAACATCAATCCATGGTCTTGAGTTTCCAAATAGGTTTGTACTGCCGCTGTATTGTTTGCTGCATTGTCCAAGGTCAGAGTGAATATTTTATGCTTTATACCCCAATCAGCCAGCCACCTGCAAAGAGCCTCCTCAATGGCAACTTTTGTATGGGGATACTTCACGTTGAATGATATTATCTTTTTCTTCAAGATGAAGTAAGCATCAATATAGTGCGCAGTGACACACATATAGCCCAACTTCTGAACGGAGGTCCACATGTCCGAGGTAAGACAAATACGGGAATCAAGAACCCCGAGTTCGAGCTTCAGCTTTTCCTTCATCTCATCGTATTCAAGAATACAATCATTGCGGATTGTGTTACGACCAAGTACTTTAAAAGTTGGTTGCATTGACTCCATCCACTCCTCGAAGTAAGGGTCCTCAAATTTCCTAAAGGCAACCTCGGCGTGCATACAAAACTTGGTCATTAGCTGTCGGCTTCTCTTAGGATCAAAGACAAACCCAACATCGGATCCCTTCTTCTTAAGGGTTGCCACAAACTTAGCCCTAACCTCTTCATCGATCACTCGGCAATACTCAGAGATGTGGCTCAAAAGGCTACGTGACATATCCTCTCGATCGATGTACACGGTTGATTGTTTACAGATTTTGTTGTTCAATTTTCCACAGCCATGCGAAAGGCAACTCATAAAAGAATTGATTCTGTTGTTCAATTTTCCACAGCCTTCGGGTGAAGAAGGGCATCGACGCCGTTAACTGGTTTGGTCTTTTTTCCATCATGGCTTGAGTACTCTGAGGACAAATATTGTGCATATTGTTTATTTTGCTTTCTGCCCAACGACTTTTGGGTGAAGAAGGGCATTGACGCCGCTTCCAGTAATTATATATGCATGTATGCTGATGAACACATGACTAATGTGAAGTGGTATGGGTTAGAGAAATTTTTGTGCTTTCTTATAGTCTGGCCCGCCCATGATTTTCTTTCAAGCTCCGCCACTGGTTGTAACCATGATGAACTGGAATTGTTTTAGCTGCAATCATGAGGTACGTATAAGAAAAAAATCAAACACATTATAGCTTGGTGTGGGAGGGATTAGAGGATGAAACATGCATTTTTTCGTCGGAGAAGCAAATGAAAAAATGGAACAGGCATATTATTTCATACCTTTTTCGTCGGAGAAGCAGCAATCACAAGCTCCAACACACGGACCCTGCGGATCAAATCCAGCAGGAGTAGCAGAGGGAGCTGCGCTTGGTTGCCCTGAGGTAGCGGCCGTAAGCACCGTAGAGGAGGAAGAAGTCATGTGCCTGGCGCCGCAGAGGCGGAAGCAGTCCTGTGACTCGCGGTGAGGGTCGAGCGGACCGAGCGCCCGTCCTCGGCGGCGTGGAGGTATCTCGTGCGGCAGCCGCTCTGCAGCCGTAGGAGCCTTGGCGAAGTCGGCGCCCTCGATGGAGCCCTGGCGGCGCAGCTTCGGCTACGGCGGTGGACACGGGGAGCCGCGGGAGGAGGCGGAGGGGCGTATCTACGAGAGAGGCGGAGGCGGGGGGAGGAACAAGGCGGCAGCGGTGGTCACTGCAGGGCGGCGGCGGCGGCGGTGGTCACTGCTGGGCGGCGGCGGTGCAAGAACAGGGCGGCGGGGATGGCCGCGTAGGCAGCGCCACGGACTGAACCCGCACGGTGATCCATGGGCTAGACCCAATCGACATCAACCCGCCCCCGCACCGCTCCACTCCTCTTTTTTAACCCGCACCGCACCGATCCGTTTGTCTCTTCAATCCATTCAGGCCCAATCCAAATGAAACCAAAGAAGGATCCGCACCGAAAAGCCCATTCGTGCCCGCACCATTGACAGGCTGAGCACGAGGAGCAAACGGGATGCGGTGTTGCCGCGCGCGCGGCCTTGCCATGGCGCGCGATGGCTACCGATCGGATGCTCGGCCGGGAAGCGCTTTGTTCTGACGCCGGTACGGCGTTGGCGTGAACACAAGCTGCACTGCCATGGGCTCCGGCCGTAAGCGGGTCAATTCTGGTCGCTGTTCCGGGTTGAAGCCGGAACAGCATCGGCGATGTACGTCCGGCCCGTGGCGCTTGGAGGATCCTTTCCTCAACCTAGTCCTGGCCAGCTAGCACGGACTCACGTGGAAACTTCGCGCGGCAGAGAAAACAGCAGATACGCTACTGCTGCAGGTGCCGATGGAGTTGTTGTGTTTGCACGCTTCTGACCCTGATCATCGATGGTACTGGACGGCCATGCATGGCTGCCCATCGAGTCGTCGCCTGAGAGCATTTTGAACCGGACCTTCAGACGGATCGTTCGCGCAGAATCATACAAAACCCTCCCAAAATCAGTTCAAAACCGATGGCTGTGTGGTGGCGTCGTGGTCTCGGTTCGGGCTGTGGCTAGGCGTCCCGGCGGTGGAAATGGCGGACGGCGTGTGCGGTGACATGCACTAGGTCACAAAATAAGGATTTAAGAGCACTTCAAAGTGTCCCGAAAAGAAAAATAAGTGCCCTAGAAACTTATTAGCGCACTATTTCAAGTGTCCAATATACCAATGATTGGAAAAGTATTTAGGACATTTTTTCACCTTTTAGAGCACTTCTTCAAAGTGCCCCCGAATTTTTTTTAGGGCATTTTGATTAAGTGCCCTCAAAACTTTTCGGGGCACTTTCAAGAAGTGCCCTAGAAAATTAAAAGTGTGCACATTATATTAGTACCCTAATATATTTTTGAGGCATTGTTCGAAAATTTTCCAAAATTATATTATAAAACAATTCGGAGCCTGGATGTGCCACTGGCCCCTCCGACGGGCCCGCAGATAACTCCCCTGCTGGCCTTCTTTGCCGATATGTCAAGGAATTTGTCGATGATCCCCTAGATGGTGCAAACCATGATGGGGCGTGAAGCTGTAGGGATTGCCGGAGCAGTGGGTGATTCCATTATTCCCCGGGTGGCAACTCTGGCGCCTAGGTTTCTTTTCCCTCGTCTCTTTAGACCTTTCAGGTTGAAAGATGAGGAATTGAACTCCAAGGCATCCGTCGTCAGAATTGTTGAAGAATTGAAGAAGCACTTCAGCCGCCATTAGTTGTTCTTGCATAAATGGAATCCCGCGAGATCCCAATTATTCTTGCTTAGTTTACCTTTATTCGTACGATAAAATTTGTAAAGGATCCCTTGTTCCACAACTCCACTACTCCTCCCGGGGTGTGTGTAATGCTTTAAGTTTCTGTACACTTGCCAACCGCGCACCCCCACCAGTGCGTGCCGCCGAGGTCTCGCTACCAAGGGCGTTGCCGCACGGGGTGTGATGCCGGTTGTGACTGACATCACTCTCCGGGAAGTCGTTCCAGCAAGGAGGCCCCCGGGGCAATCCCAGAGAAACGCATCACTCCCTTCGAGCATCTATCCAACATTCTAGCCATCTTCGCATCGCCCGTAGGACAAATAGTCAATTTAAGAGTAGTGAAACGAGTTTCAAGAGGGTACTATCTGTGCGAATGGTCCACCGCTTGTGATGGTAAGACGCACTCCTCTTGTTGCGGCTGGCATCATGATATGCCTTTCCCTGCGTGACTGAAAAGAAGAGGTTACTAGTCATCTTCTCGTTTCACCTCTGGTTATTTTGTTTTGTTTTTCCTTCCCTTTCTTGAACCTGGGGCGGATAATGATTCTTCTTTTGAGATAAGCACTCGTGTGCGCATTCTCTCTTCCTTTGGGTGGAGCGGACCATGACTGCTCGTTCAGTGTCCATGATGTGTATAATGCAGTTTTAACAGCCTCTCGTGCTTATCCCCTTCCGGTCACCTTATCCCCCTTTGGTAACAAGAAACAGGAAAGAACAAACTACAACTTTATGCAAGAAAGGTAAACACGTCTTAAAGACCGGTTAGCTGAAGTTTGGATGAAAAGCATGACAGATCTCGAGAACGTCATCTTCTACAGGTTATCTCAAACGAAAGCTCTCGCCATCCACTGCCCAACAGGTTTTTTCATACTTCACTGGATCGACAGGAAACCGCGGCCCTTCTTTACTCGCGTGGCCTATTGGCCTATGCCCACCCTCACGGGCCTTGTTCTCCTTGAGTGTGACGGTCAATGATCCGCCAGAGCTCAGCGATGTTGTTCACATCACGCCGCAACAGCTCGTCGCAGAGCGGGGAGTAACAGACATTGTTGGACAAGATGGTGATGACGACTCCCTCCTGTACGCTCGACACCCTCCTGGCCGCTTGCTGAAAACAAGTCATGAAATTGCGCAGCGGCTCGCTGGGGCCCTGCACAATGTGACGAAGATCGTTGAGGAAAAGTGGCGGCCTTGTCCACCAAATGAAGATCTTCTCGTCCTGCATCATAGGTTGTTGGGTCTCCAAAGGTTCCTCCGCCCTGGCAGACGCGCCACGGTGCTGATGTCGTCTTGCTAGCCGGCTTCCACCTGAAGCCGGTTGTGGCCGATAGTGGCCCACTCCTTTTGCCCCCTCGCACCTTGCCAACGTAGCGCGGCGGTTGTCGACGTTGGAGACTTCCGCACGGGCACCGTTGTTGCAGAGTATGACATAGTCCGCCATGCAGATCAACCCCTCCAACCAGGCTTAAGTTGAAACTTAATCTTCAACTACTAGTGATGGTCGGTGGTGTAGATCTCTCAGCACCGTCAGAGCACGGACTTCTCCAGAGCGGTCCAATGTCGGGGTCGACACTCCAGCTCCCACGCCGAATCGCGGGTTGTCCACCTGCCGCGCTTTGACGGATTCGTCCCGAGAGGGGGATGAATCCGTGGATTGCAAGGAGGAAGACAAAACCGCCTTTTCTCAATAAGCCATCTGAGATGTTGATGAAGAAAATCCAAGGCGTCCCCTACCTGACGCGTGTGTTGGAACGGGGCGCTGAGGTTCCTGCAGATGTGGTCGAAGAATTACCAAGACCACGACAAACACACAGTTTACCTAGGTTCAGGGCCATCGAGACCCTATGTCCTGCTTGTCTGATCTTATATTGAAATATATGTACAAAGGTGTGAATCTCTTCTCTCCCTATCTCTACATTGGGTGCTACTGGCCCTTTTCCCTCACCCAGACGATGCTCTGGCCTTCTTCCCTCACTCAGATGATTCTCTGGTTTTCAACCCAGCAGCCAACCTTCTATCTCCGTATCCCTCCTCACTGCTTTATAGCGAGGAGAAGACACCCGTCGCGCCACGAGGCACACACCTCCAGCCAAGTATCGTTGCGCTTTATCGGGCTGTGGTGGGAGGTGCCACATGCACCCCCATGCGTCGTGGCACCGCCTCCACGTCGTGAGGTCTTGACGCTTGTTTTACCCCCCGAGTCTCTACCGACGAGGCCCGTGTAGACAGGGGTCCGTGCTTCCCTTCGCGGGGGCATACAGAACACGGGAAGGAACTCTTCCTTCCTAACACAGTGACCAATGTTTCTGTTGGTGATTCGGCTTCGTCCCACACTTTTATATGGGCACCCGGTTAGCCGGATGTCGATAGCAATATCCAATCCTATGAGTCACAAAATGTCTTTTTAGTGACACTTCAAGTATAAGGCCCAGTTTGGCGTCAAAGTGTTTTCGATAGTATGTTTCTAAAAATAATGAATTATTAAATACTTTAAAATGTTTGGATTAAATAAATAATGTAGGTTTTAAACTGAAGTATTCCATAAAACTGTAGCGTTTTTAAAGTATAGTTGAAAGATGTCTGACCTTATTTATTTCCAAACGAAGAAATGAGAAAATTTATTTGTGAGGTATTTCACATACCAAACTAGACCTAAGACTGCTGTATTTTGCAGATTGAAAGTGCAAGATCTACGTATTTGTCTTTTTATTGAAACTCGAAGTATAAACTGGGATTTTGCATGTTTTTGTAATACACTTCAAATTAATATTTTCTTGTTTCAGCTCTTTGAAAACTTATACATACGTTTTTATTTCTTTTAATATGAAGTCTCCACTCTCGATTTTTGTTAGACTAGATAATGTGGTTAGCTCGAGTAAGATATCTCCACCCTCGAACTCGAATATACTCCGTACTTCTTTTTTTGACATTTACTCCGTGCTTTTTTAATATGGTCTTGATTTTTTTCAAGAGCTCCAATAAGTTCGGTCAGCAGAAGGATTTTTCAGTTATCAGTTTTTCACAGTTGGGTCCAAGTATTGGGCCTCATGCGCTTCGTTTCTTCGCCACTCTGTTGACCACGCCGAGGCCCATAGAATCCATACAGGCACACCGCTTTCACGAAACGATAAGACACGAAAATGTCCGCTAAGAAAGAAGACATCGAGTGCGAAAATACCAGGGACATGTTTTTTTTTCGCGTATTATACGAGGGACATGTTGTCATGTTGATAAGGTCGGATGTCACAAGGTGCATGGAATTTATACACAGGACAACCTACCATACGAGTGACTACCTTCACAGAGAAACTTCATCGACAGTACCACATGCAAATAGCCATAACCCAGCGACCTAAACTGACTGACAATTACCAGATCTAAACTGTTCTTTTTTTCGAAGCGCTCTAAACTGTTACTACTAGTACTTGGAACTTCAAATAATGCTAGTACAGAACATCACCATGGTACGGTGCGACACCGACAACGGACAAGTGCAGAGCTCTCATACAGGCTAGCGATCATGCAACGTCGCCGTACAGGGCCAAGAACCGAAACGGTGTCAAACTGAGGCGCGTACGTACGCTGCTCGATCAGTGGTGGCCAGGGAGCTTTTCCTTGATCTTCTCCATGATGCCCTTCTTCTCGTGCGTCCCCGTCCCAGCCGCTTGCTCGGCCTGGTGCTCCTCGTGCTTGTGGCTTCCCGGGAGCTTCTCCTTTATCTTCTCCTTGATGCTCTTCTTCTTCCTCTGACGCCCGCCCTGCCCGTCATCCTCCGAGGACTGCCCGGCATCGTGAGAGCCATTAGTCAAGAGAGCTATTAGTATTTCTCTTAAGTCATTCTACTACCAGGGACCACATCAAGAAAAAGAGGGGAATACCGAGCTAGACGGGCTGGAGCTGCCGGAGCGTCGCAAAGTCTCACCCAGCGTCGTGTGCTCCTCCCTGATTGGCTGGATCTGGTCGCCCGTGGCTATGCCACTGCCGGCAATGCCTTCATAAGCGTACGCCGTCGTCTCACCAGGGGCGAGGCCACCGCTTACCGCGCCCTGGTGCGTATACGCCGCGCCGCCGTCCGGGGAAACGACATCGCCTGGCGGGCCTTCGTGCGGGTACGCCGCGCCACAGAGGCCATAGTCCGCCGCGACACCGGTGCCATAATCGGCCGGTGCCACCGTGGTGCCGTACGACGGAGCAGTGGCCCCCGAGCTGTACGCCGGCTGTTCGGCCGGTTCCCTCGGGATGGGGTTGCCGTACTGGTCGACCGGCCCAACTGGGTTGCCGTACTGGTCGACGCGCGGGTATGGGTACCCGTACTCTCCACTGTAGGGCTCCGCCATTACTTGCTCTCTCTCGACGACGCTTCGTCCCAACGGCCGGGTTTTCACTATTTGAGTCAGTGGCTGTTGTTTGCTATTCGAGTTCTGCTCGCAGAGGATGGGAATGGAGGCGGATCCATCGTCCGTATCACCAGGTATACGAACGACGAGCAGCAAGCAGGGCGGTGTAAGCAGGAGGGACACGTGTACCAAGCATGCCGCCACGTATACAGGGGCTAGTCGACTAGAGGAGGACACGTAATCTCCGGGTGTGCCACGTTTTGGCCGGTTGGCCCGACGTGAGGGTGAGGCAGAGGCCCCAGGTGAAGAACGCATCCCAAGAGATATGTCCGAAGTTGGATGTTGCTGTGTTGCACATTATGTTTTTGTTGAGTACAGTACAATGCCAAAATTTTCTCTGATGCTTAAGGTCCCAGGCCTCTTTCACGTTGATGCCTTCGACGGTTCAGGCTGAAGCCGTAGCGCTACGCATAGCTCTGCCATTTCATTAAGGGAAATTTTACGATACCTTTTATTACCCGTGAAAAGTGACTAATATGAATTAAAATCTAGCTGTTGATTTAGCCTAAAATATATCTCGTTATTTTAGTCTAAAATCTTGGTAACAAAATCTGGTTTTGATTCCGTGATCATCTCTAACTAATACGGTCCGGATTTGTCGGCTCCCTACCGAGAGAGTCCATGTACTTATGGCTGCCGGCCGACGGCCGGGCATAATGACGGCAAAGGTTTAGAACGGTCTCGACGAAGTTCAGGTAAGATATGGCGGCCAGTCCTGCTCAGCAGCAAAATTCTAGAACAATCTCGACGGACTTCATGTAGGCATGGCAGCCGGCCGGCCGGGCAGCACGACGACAACTTCGACGGAGTTCATTACACCTCGAAGTAGCCAAAGTCAGACTGTTAATCGCAGTGAAGTAGGCAACCTCGACTGAGTTTAGGCATGATGCATACAGACATACAGTTATAGACATACAGTTATAGTAGGCATCGCATACCTTCCACTTATAATGGGATATGGCCGATTTTGTTGCTAACAATTTCCGATTTTAACTCTGCATGCATTTCAACTACTCTAGTTGTATGGACTAGTATGTTTCGTACTACTCAGGTTTTACACACTAGTATGAATTAATACAAGCCATTAGATCGACCAAAATAAACGGCCAATATTTTGTTTGGGGTACCATAAAAGTCCTCTTCATTAAAGAAGAGGGAACAATACAAGAATTGTAACACTGTGTATGCGCCATCCCAGGAAGAGGGACAACAAAGAAAGAGAAAAACAACTACTCCCAAAACGCCGCTCCAAAGAGGGCAAGGTCGTCTCTAAAAAGTTGAAAAACTCCAGAGGGCGGAAGCGAAAGATTTTGGAACGTCCTTCTGTTCCGCTCGTTCCAGAGGTGCCAAGCAGCATACGCGGCAATGCCGGCGTCTTTAGCCCTGGCCTTCTTTGTGTTCCCCGCCCTTGAGATCTTCCACCAAGTGTTGATAGAGGCTGTCGAAAGAGCAGCCGCAGCAAGCCGAGGGAAATCACCAGAAAGCAAGAACCAAAACTCCTTAGCAAAGGTGCATTGGAGTAGAAGATGAGGGGCCGTTACCAAGACTTGATCGCAGAAACAACAAGCAGCGGACTGCGGCCAGCCCCTCGCCGCCAATTTGTCCGAAGTCCAGTTTCTGTTTTGGAGCAAGAGCCACAAATAGAACTTCACTTTGTGCTCAGCCTTGATGTTCCAGCATGCATCCAGGGCAGGGCGAGGAACCCTGGCAATGAATTGTGCCTCATAAGCGCTCTTTGCCGAGTAGATACCATTGCTGTTCAAGGTCCACCTGATTTCATCTCTCCCCGCAGTGAGCACCACCAACTGAATGCGATTCCGCAGGTTCCCAAATTGTTCCAGCTGCGTTGCCGCGGAGATGCGCTGCAGCCCAGCCATCCAACGCGCCCCCGAGATGGCCTCCTTAACCCCCATAGGGGTGATTTGTCAGACGGACAACACATGCTTGCCAAATCTACAGCCTCTATAGATGCTTCAAATTCACAGGATCCACGGGAAATTAGAAATCACATTGCTGATTACCCCTCTAGAGTCATCCGAGGCTCGACATAGATTAGATAGATTCTGTCTTAGCCTATCTTCAGTTGCTTACATTCAACTCATAGGAATAGCCTTTGTCCAATCTATACTCAAACTTGCATTCTACGCAATTACAGGGCTTTGTAAATTCATGATGTACATTGTCTATGAGTTGAATGGAATTTGCTGCCCCCGACGTCTTTTCTTCTTAGAAAAAAGATCAACTTGCGGGTACTACTAATCAGATAGGGCAGAGTATAGTGCCTGAAATATTATTGACATCGGCAGGTATTAACCTTTTTTTTAGGACAACAAGTACATCAGGATGTCGGATGACCGATGACCTTCGCGTTTATACCACCACAATTGTGGATAGGGTTTCGTAAAACTACCGGGATACACAATTTGCCACGTGGCGCCTGCAACTGGTCCCCTGTCATAATAAGGGTTAAGTAAGCGTCGTGCACCGTTAGATCACGAGTGGTGGCTGTCTGAAAATTATTAGCGCTAGACCAGTCGTTTCACGCAATCATTGTGTATCCCGGTGGTTTTACGAAACCCTAATCGTAATTGTGGTGGTTTTTTATAATTAACTCCTACTAATCAGATGGGGCAGAGTATAGTGCCTGAAATATTATTGACATCGGCAGGTATTAACTTTTTTTTTAGGACAAAAAATACAGCAGGATGTCGGATGACCGATGACCTTCGCGTTTATACAGATCACCAGAATCGTGGACTATTCTAAATGTACGGTGCTTTTGGGGAAAGTGTCAACTGAGTGAAAGTGGTGACACATCGTCCTGATCAGAATGGCGGTGGCTCCTCCGTGGTTCTAGATTCAACACGCAAGCTATTCTCCCTCTGACAATATGATTTTGCACCCTGTATTGACATAGAAAACGGGAAAGGAATTGAAATTAATCCTTATGACTTTGCAACTTGGTTTTACAAGGAAAAGGGGGATCACTCAATATGGCATTAGTGACTAGCTAAGACATAAGTTTTGAGATGGTAAGACACCGAATTCATTCAGGACACACATTTTCGATGTTAAAATTATGCCATTAAATCATGTAAATTGTAAAAGGCATGATCGTAATCATTGCCAATTCTGGATCTCGCACCTAGAGTTGTCGAAATTCACATCCATTCCTAATCATTGCCAACATTTAGATGTTAAAATGATGCCAACAAATCATGTACATTCTTGTCAAAAAAAAAAAAACAAATCATGTACATTCTAAAAGGCCCTCCCAATCACAATTCGAGATTTGACACCTTGAGTTGTCGACCTGTTCATTTTTTCTTCTTTTCAAAGGAGTTATAAAATTATGAAGTTTATCCAGTTATGTACATGAGACAGTTTAGGCGTTTGTGTTTCCTTTACGAAAAAATATATTTACTTGTGTTCTGCATGAAAGATTTATCAAGAGCTAATGTTGTAACATAGCAACTAAATGTGTATGATCTTTTTTTACATAATGCAAACAAGCATATCTTGCACAACCAATTTACAATGTTTGTAGCATTCTCGAATGTACATTTTTATTCTTTTTACTTGAATTTTCATCAAAAAACAAAATCTTGTTGGAAGCATGAAAGTCCGGGCGCTGTTAGCTAGTGTGTGTAGCTATGTGTGAGATGTCCATCGATTGATAGAGTCTATAGCTTTTCAAAATAACTTCAAAGCCTCATTGATTTGAGGGATTGTAGAACACATCGCATCCAAAAGGTTTGAGTGGACGTAATTGCGTGAATTTGGTTTTATTTTATTGGATTATAGGAAAAGGCAAATGATTTTTTCCAATACGTTTGAGTGGGCGCAAGAGAATTCCTACGTGATAGAGTACAAAGGAATCCTTAAGGTTTTTTTTGTAAATGATGTAGAATTAGTGTGAACACCGATTTTCGAAGTTAAGCTAAATATTGGTGTCGACACTAATTTTACCCCCATTCCAAGTGGGGTCTTAGGAAATATTTCGTCGGACCTTATCCTTGAAATCAAATAAGCAATACATGAAGAATCCTTAAGGATTTTAATCCTCCCATATTCCTATGATATTTTAATGAGTCCCTCAATTTAGCTTTAGTGCCTTTTGGTACATAGGATTTGAAAACCAAGAGAATAGAAAAACATGGGAAAATTTCCAAGGCAGGTGGAGTCCTATAGGGATGGTTAACATTAGAATCAAAATTGCCATGGCAGGTGGAGTCCTATAGGGATTGTTAACATTAGAATCAATACGAGCACATGTTAGGTTCTAACACTTAAACTAACTTCAGAGTTTGATTTTTAGAGAGTCAATAATAAACGAACCTCTTGATTGAAATCCTGTGAAATTAGTGTAGGAAAGCAATTCATCCTCTCCCTTGCGTGCATGTCGCCCCCGTGGCGGCGGCGCGCCATATACCCTACCACCATCGCGAGAACCCTCCCCATCCTCTTTCCCCAGTCGCCGCCGCCGGTAGGGGCTTGTGGGCGCAGCCTGGGTGGCGGCGACGGCGGTGGCGGCGGAATGTCTCTCCCCACGCTGGATCCAGATGGAGGCGGGGCTCTATCCTTCAGGCGACGGTGCACTTCAGGCGACAGTGGACCGGCTCCAGCCAGGTGGTGGCGGGATGGCGGCGACGCGTGCGTGCAGGGCGGTGCAGCGGGTGGCAACGCACTGCAGATTTGATGACCGGGTCGTGTGGCCAAGATCAGAGCCCTTCGGGACCCATCTGGGTCGGGGCGGGCCTTCCTGACCTGCGGTGCGCTCTGCAGATGGAGGTGAGGATGAGGATGCAGGGGATGGCAGTGACGGCGGTCGGCTTGTTGCAGCATGGCGGCGAGCTTCACGGGTCCATTTTGGTCCCGACTGGACCCTATTTGGACTTGTGTGCCCATGCGGGGCTTTACGAGCCTGGTGGGCTTGGCCGGATGTGACGGGGAGTGGTGTGCTCCGCTGCCGCGTCCAGTCGACTACCGTCCTCGGCGGTGGAGGCTATTCCCTCCCGCGCGACCGCGGTCTTGCTGTCCACAGTTGATTTTTCTCCTCACCCCCGTCTTTCAGACCTCGGCGCAGCTACTTTGGTGAGACTGCGATGGTGGCGTCGGGATTGCTTTGGCGCATGCCGGTGGACGGATAGTCAGGTGGAATCGAGGCTCGTCTTCGTGGGGTTCTTGTGCTACGGATCGTCCGGGGTTGTGGATGGGATTTAGGGAGAAATCCTTGTCGGTTCATCCGACATCGACGCGGTGCCACTTTCGGGTGGTATTTTTCTTTCCTGAAGGGCGTTGTGACTACCTTTCGTCCACCACCCCTGTACCGGGGGAAACCCTAGGACCAATGCGTTGGTTCGGGCCGCAGCGTGGCATTCCCTCTTGAAGGTGCTGCTTGGTACTCGTATATTCGGTTCTAGAAGCGTGGTGGTACTTTGTCGGAGAGGGCTCAGCAGTTGCGGGTTACCATCGTTTAGTCAATCCGCCTATGTCTCCATTCTATTTTTGTTTTCTTTTCTTTGGGTGTTTGTTTGCTGCTGCCCCAACATTTCATAACGGTTGGTTGTATCGGTTAATTGCTATATTTATATAGCGGGACTACTACCTATTTCGAGGAGGAAAGCAATTCATGTGATTTTTGGAGTCTCATTCAATTGACCAAAGAACCTCCATGGGAAAATCCGTTTGGACTAGAATCCTAAATATTATTTTGAAATTTCTCCAAATGAAAGAGGCCCTTAATGTAGTCCTAGGAAGGAGTGACACTACATATCTAGACGCAATTACCATATAAGAAATCTCACTAGGCAAAGATATACCAAGTTACCAAAAAATGAAAGCAATGGTTGTGCAAGATATGTTTCTATGCTTGTTTGCAACTAAGATGTTTCTTTTGCAATGTTTCTACAAACACCCATGTTGCAATGTTTCTATAGAAACACGGAATTTCAAACCATGCAGGCACGTCAATTAGGATGACCGACCTAGGTACTTAACACTATCTTCACCAAGTTTGCAATTTATGACGAGATTTACCAAAAAATGTGATGAATCTTAGGATCAGAAAGAAATATGAGAGTCATTCACATCCGTTTTTGTTTGTTTAAGAAAGCGTTATGCACAGCAGAGAGAGAAACAAAAGTCCAAATGCAATTCGAAGATTGTAACTGTTACCCACACACATTAGCTGGAGAAGCAACTAGGTTTAAAGTAACTTACTTGGAATATTGTCCCCAGCTTTTTCAAACCTTTTGCTCGCAACGTCAGGACATCTTTGGAGACATCATTCTCTCTCAAAAACTAGAAAATTAAAGAAATAATCACAAAATGTTGAACGGGTGCCAAGATTATGTATTGTCTATACTTGAATATCCATATAAAATTATAAGCATACATGCATGGTACTGTATACATCAGGAGAAACAAAGGAGAAAACGGTGCTTACTGCTCGACAGACGCGCCATAGCGTTGATTCAATATCAACAACGTTAATTTTCCACAAAGAATTGAGCATGGCATCCTTTTTCTCCTCGATACTCTTCAGTGTCTGCTCTTCCTTGTTGTCACCATCTTCAGTCTTTTTCATCCCTTCTTGTAATTGTATCAGAGTAATTGCACCTATAATCAGACTTATCATAGGATTAAAACATCTTTGAACAAAAGCAAGGAAATAACCAGGGAGAAAGAGACATACTATGATATACCTGAAGCTGCATTAACCTGTGACTTTACGTGGTGGCCCTTGTCTCTTACCCACTCCGCTATGAATGGCACACCCATATACATTCTACTTTTTCCAAGTTCTCTTGCTGCTTGTCGAACATAAATGTAGCCAATTGTGTGAAGCATAGCCTCACCGAAAGCTGAAATATTATTTTACATGAATAAACCGCATGAGAAACTCTGGTAGAATGCATATCATTTTCAGAGTTAACTAATGGAAGTGAGCCTTCTTCATGATATAATCATGCAAACAAGACACTAAAATGAGCGTGTATGCAGTAAAACAAATTTAATGATCTAGCTACGTTTCTATGAAGTAAGGATGATGAAGGGGAGACAGTACCAGCTTCAGATAAGCGTTGAGCTTCTGCCCCTGCCCAATCACCAAATTCCTTATGATTTCCATCGACGTATGGTTGAATTCGATCCTTAAGACTCAGAAGAAGTTTTTCCTCTCTTTCGGTTTGTAACTCCTGCATTCCAGAGAAGTTATTAAGGTGCAGGTATGGAGCATCAACTGCCGACTCCGAGGTGCAGACTGCATCAGGCTGGCACCTCAAATCAAAAAAGATAGCTAGCTTGCTGCAAATAACTAACTAATACCTCCATTCCTTTTTATTAGGCGCATAAATATTGTCTAAAGTCACACAAAATTAAAGTTTGATAAAAGTTATAGAAAACTATCAACGTCTACAAGACCAAATAAATATCATTAGATATATCCATTCCATATTTTAGATGTAGATTTTATAAATCTACAAGACCAAAAATATATCATTAGATTACAAGTTTTATCATACTGTAAATCTTGATATTTATTATCTAATGATTTGGATTTGGTCTTTAGGTTGATAGTTTTCTATAAACTTGGTCAAATTTTACATTGTTGGCTTTGACCAGATTTTATTACAACTGATAATAAAAGGAGGAAATAATATACCTTTATTTTTTCTTGAATCCTTGCCCTTGCTTCTGGACTATCTGAATCTTCCTCGATCTCTACAGAAGCTACGGATGCCAGTGCAAGTTGGCCAACATAGTCTTCAAAATAGTCGCTCCCAAAGAGCATTCCAAATACAGTAGTTGGATCAAGCATATTATCGCTGAAATGTAATTGTAAGACATTCAGTGGCACCTTCAACTAAAAACTCCACGGATGAATAAGAAAGTGCACAAATTACATGGTAATCTTGAACCTTTTTTTTTGGCAATTCAATCTTCCCTAAGAACTTAGTTCGTTCTGTGTTGTACAAAAGAGGTGGTGGAGCTAGAAAAATACAAAATATTATAAAAACTTCAGAACTTACGGGGGTAGACCTTCCTTTCCATGATTATCGTAAGAATCCTTTTTTACAGGATCACTTAGCACTTGATAGGCCTCGCCTAATTCCTTGCAAAAGTAACCAATTCAAATCAGTATTTGTACTGATATCAAGATAATATTTCTATCCACACCAACTGGACCGATCTAGCTCCTGTACTTCGCTAGAGTTCGGGCACAAAAATGTAAAAGACATGATCCTGGCGCGTTGCGGGAATCTCTATTTTATTTTTAAAAAATCATTTGTTAGAACTTTGATTTTGACATAGCTCGAATGCATTTTTCTTTTTACAGCAAACGGCTATTTGCCGGTTCTGTTGCAAGAATGAAACAACACCGTTTCAAACATCCTTACTGCAGGATACCTATCCTGAATGCTTGGAACCTTAAAAATTATGTTCTGATACAAAACAATGTCAAGAATATAAAATGTAACCAGACTACAAGGTTGGACATCTCATTCTTCCTGTTATCTTAAAACCACTATATATGTGTACTGTGCGCAGCTGCTATAGAAAATTGATTCTACAGCCAGCAAGTCCAGGACACATTGTTTCTATCTACATCCTCAAAAAACTACAGTGGGGGTTTTCCCTCACTGTTTCGCCTCAAAAAAAGTCCAGGACACATTGTTTCTATCTACATCCTAAATCAAGGAACGGGAGGAGGAGGAGCCGGAGCACAATGACGCGATATATATTACAGAACAGCAGCGGGAAAATGTACCTGAAACTTCCGCGCGGCACCAGGGTTCCCGGGATTCTTGTCCGGGTGAACCAACTTGGCCTATAGAAACCCAAACGTCGGTTAAATCAAGACCCATGAACACAGAGACCATCATCATCTGATCGTCCAAGGATTGCGTACCTTGAGGTAATATGCCTTCTTGATCTCGGCCGCGGAGGCGTCAGTGCTGACCTCCAAGGTGTCGTAGTACGCGCTGTCCTTCACCATCGTCGGAGCTCCTCCTGGATCGCACTCGCGCTGCAGCTGAACGAACGCCAAGAGACAAAACCTGCAGAGGATCCAATGGGAGGGGCGGATGGCGGGGTTACCATTACCAAGATCGGTTTATCGGGAGAAAGAGAGATAAATCGAGAATCGGAAGGCCGGAGGCGTGGGTCGTTTTCGGGTGTCCGGAGATTAATGGGAGTTCGTTGATGTGTGATGTGGTCGATGCGGGGAAGCTTCCTGGGTCGGGCCCGATCACTTTCCAAGACAAAAGTTGAGTTCCGTTACTGAGCTATGCGGTGGCTGGTTTCCACTTACCAATCAAGTTGGGTTTTGCCCGGCAAAACCAGGCGCCCGGTGGCCGTGGTGGAAAGGGCATGCAGCCATGCCGCCATCGTTCCATGATTCCATCTGTATCTGGTACTTAAAGAAATCTTGCTAGACTTTTTTTTTTTGAAACTGAAATCTTGCTAGACTTTATTCCCTTACATGAGTGGCGCACGCTGATTGAGAAAAAAGGCACTACAAGAACATGCCGGTAGTGGCATAGGATAGGCACACTTGTTTGGAACAAGATCCCACGTAGCCATATGTGATGTGGGTGACTCTGACTTGTGGGCCTTCTGATCCTTGGGCCCAGCTGTCAGTGTGCCAACGTCAGGTGACGCTATGTCAGAGGATCCGCCTCCCACTTGTTTATGTACTACAAACAGATTCTATACTTAAAAACGAGCATACACTACTGCAGAAGAACAAGATTTGGATGTCACACTTGGGACTGCCAAATGACACTAGCACCATACACCCGCACCGGCACATACGGGACAATTTAACCCCCAATCGGACACGGATGGAACACTCCGTGAGTTATTTCCTATTGCTTACTATATACTCCCTCCATTCCATAATTAC
Source organism: Poa annua (assembly GCA_026929855.1). Lineage (NCBI taxonomy): Eukaryota > Viridiplantae > Streptophyta > Magnoliopsida > Poales > Poaceae > Poa > Poa annua. The sequence goes on along the minus strand of CM049435.1, from coordinate 55,993,201 downwards.
ATAATATAAGATGGTTTAGTCTTCTTTTACATTCACATGTTCACATATGTATCTAAACATATTTTAGTGTATGCGTACATTTATTTTAGTTTGAATCTAGATAACATGCATAATACCTACACTAGTAGAAAAAGGACTTTACGTCCAGAGATTTAGTCATGGCTGTGTTTGCGGCTGGTACTAATGAGCATCAGTACCGGTCCGAACGGTCAGAGGGGAGGGGGGCAGCAGCACCGGTCCGTAAGGGACCTTTAGTACCGGGCCGTAACACGGCCCGGTACTAAAGGTCTGTGGCATGGCAACGGTCGCGCGGGGCTGGACGGGTGGAGCTTTAGTACCGGTTCGTGTTACGGACCGGTACTAAAGCCCTAACCGTTCGACTCCCGCCCACGATTTTACACGCGATTGGCTACGGGCGAGTGTGCAGTTCTCATTTTCTCCTCTCTGTCTTTCTTCCTTCTCCCCGCCGACGATCCTCTCCTCTCTCTTCTTCCTTCCGGCCGGCGACCCTCTCCTCTTCTTGCATCCCTCCGGCCACCATGAATCCGGCACCACCAATCACTCGCTACGGGCAGGTGCTTGCACATGGCAACACCTATCTTAACGTCGTGTACACGAACGATAGCGCTAAGGTGGCGGGTTTTCTCTCCGATTTCAAGTATTGGCTTGGCGAAGCTCGGGAGCAAGACAAGTTCATGGGTCTTGATCTCGAGTACACGGCCGATGAAGAAGATGTTGCGGTCATCCAACTATGTTTCAAGAAACGTGTCATGGTCTTCCAATGGGCAAGGTAATCCAATGTTGGGGCTTATTTTCTTTAATTTGTTGATTCGTAGGATAGGAAAATTGCATAGGATAGCAATTTCTATTTGATTATAGTGAACATAATTATATATATTGGCCGAAATGAAAGTTGCATTGCATATTGTTGTTATTCTTATATTATACATGATCTTAAATTATATAGTGGCCGAAAATGAAAGTTGCATATTGTTGTTATTAATTCTTATTATACTTGATCTCAAATTATATATTGACCGAAAATCTTAGTTGCACTGCATATATTGTTGTTATTCTTATTATACATTATCGCAAATTATATAATGGCCGAAATGAAAGTTGCATATTGTTGTTATTCTTATTATACATGATCTCAAATTATATATTGGCCGAAATGAAAGTTGCATATTGTTGTTATTCTTATTATACTTGATCTCAAATTATATATTGGCCGAAAATGAAAGTTGCACTGCATATTGTTGTTATTCTTATTATACTTGATCTCAAATTATATATTGGCCGAAAATCTTAGTTGCATTGCATATATTGTTGTTATTCTTATTATACATTATCTCAAATTATATAATGGCCGAAATGAAAGTTGCATATTGTTGTTATTCTTATTATACATGATCTCAAATTATATATTGGCCGAAAATCTTAGTTGCATTGCATATATTGTTGTTATTCTTATTATACATGATCTAAAATTATATAATGGCCGAAATGAAAGTTGCATATTGTTGTTATTCTTATTATACATTATCTCAAATTATATATTGGCCGAAAATCTTAGTTGCATTGCATATATTGTTGTTATTCTTATTATACATGATCTCAAATTATATAATGGCCGAAATGAAAGTTGCATATTGTTGTTATTCTTATTATACATGATCTCAAATTATATATTGGCCGAAATGAAAGTTGCATATTGTTGTTATTCTTATTATACATGATCTCAAATTATATAATGGCTGAAATGAAAGTTGCATATTGTTATTATTCTTATTATACATGATCTCAAATTATATATTGGTCGAAAATCTTAGTTGCATTGCATATATTGTTGTTATTCTTATTATACATGATCTCAAATTATATATTGACAGTATTTTTAACATGTGTTCCATTTGTTATTGCAGTAGTGACGAGCAATGTCCAATACTCATGGATTTTCTTCGCAGCGGCATACATTTTGCTAGCGTTGATATAACGAATGACAAGATCAAGATGAGACGCACCTGGGGTATTCAGATACCATCTGCCTGCCACATTGATCTCCAGGACTTGTTCAGGCTTGACCATGTCAAGACTGGAATGGCTGATATGGCAGTCGCCGTGATCGACGACGCGTACGCTGATATGAAGACAGGATTCGACAAGGAGCAGCACAAACTTTGGGAGAAGACCCCACTTGACGGTTGCAACATTGAGTATGCAGCAAAAGATGGGTACGTTGCATAAGAGGTGTACCGCAAAATTAGAATCGTCAACTATGGGCAGCGTCACCTCGTACCGCGACCAGTGCGCCATGAGTCTTCAGATTCGGAGGACGATTTGTACTAGTGTTTGTAGTGCTTGAGGGTCTGCTCATGTGGAAGAGAGTAGTGTTAGTGCAAACACTTTATCTCTCTAATATTTTGTAGTGCTTGAGTGTCAACTCATCTGGAAGAGAGTAGTGTTATTGTTGCAAACAATTTATCTCTAATATTTTGTAGTGCTTGAGTGTCTACTCATCTGAAAGAGAGTAGTGTTATTGTTGCAAACAATTTATCTCTAATATTTTGTAGTGTGCTTAGTGTCTACTCATCTGGAAGAGAGTAGTGTTATTGTTGCAAACTATTTATCTCTAATATTTTGTAGTGCTTGAGTGTCTACTCATCTGAAAGAGAGTAGTGTTATTGTTGCAAACAATTTATCTCTAATATTTTGTAGTGTGCTTAGTGTCTACTCATCTGGAAGAGAGTAGTGTTATTGTTGCAAACTAATTTCAAGATTTCCTTTGACATGGTTGTTTCTTATACCAATATGCACCTATTTGTGGAATATGAGATCTTTATCACAAACTATGCCTTGAAAATGACCATAAGTTAATCATTTGGCTTGAAACTTTTAGATGTCTATACATGATAGACCTTTTTGTGAATACTTTTTTTGAAAATTTTGTCAAAAATAAAGTTTATCATTTTTCATAGCAACTAGTACACATATAAGGTCCCCATGCCAAAGGATTTCTTTTTTTGAAGTGTTTATCACATTATTTCATTTTTATTTCAATATTTATTATTATATAATCATTTTTAAAAATAAAGTAATATTTATTTTATCATTATTTATTTCAATATTATTATTATATAATATTTTTGTTTAATCAAGTAAAGTTTATAATATAAGAAATGAAAAAGTGTTTCATCATGACCGAGTGGTTAACATGATTGATAAGATAGAACTGTTAGTAAGTTCTCAGTTCTCTCTTAGTATCTAGTTTGAACGGAACCTAAATGTTAAGCGTGCTAGTGTTATAGCAGTCCCAGGATGGGTGACCGATCGGGAAATAGATTAAGTGTGTAGTCTTCGCAATAAAACAAAGAGATTAAGTGTGTGGGAAGGGAAAAATTAACTAGATTAAATAGTTAGACTTGAGATTAAGTGTGTAGTTAGTGATGAATTGTGTGGGTTAGTGGATAGTTAAGTGAGAAATTTCAAACTTCTAAAAAAAATTCAAAAAGAAATTAATTTTTTTGGAGCACCTTTAGTACCGGTCGGTAACAGACGAAACCACGCCCTGCGGCCGACGTGGATGTCATTTAGTACCGGTCGCAATACGACCGGTACTAATGCTTGGGAGCCTTTAGTCCCGATTGGGCAGTACCGGTTGCGAAACCGGTACTGATGCCCCTCCCCGACCGGTACTAAAGAGCCGTTTTCCACTAGTGCTATAACATTTTATATTATGGAACAAAGGGAGTAAATTTAAACTTATGTGTAAGGTTTTAACCCGCGCTTGAAAGCCAAACAACCAGATACCGTTTGTTTTTTCTGAAACATGTGCTACTTGTCACACGCTATTAAAATCAAATTGCATGCATTGTGTTGAAGCATTACACACGACGTAAACTAAATAAAATTATGTGCAGTTATAAATTTGCCTCCTCGGATTTTGTTCGGTGTGTGTAGAATCTTCTCGCCTTCCTCTCATGTGACACATTAGCGACAATTCAACTTTCTCAGCATCGCTGCCATGTAAAATGCTTCTCGTCATCGTGTCATTGTGGAGTCTGATTGTGCCACTCTCGTTGCTGGCCTGAATCAGAACTCCAGGAATCTTTCAAAGCTATGCTATGTTATCTCTGATATTAAGTCGCTTGTCCAACACCTTCCTGATGTTTCTTTTTGTTTTTCTGGTAGGATTAGCAACTCGGTTGCTCATGCTCTGGCCAATCTGGGTCGTTGTAATGGTTTATTTGGAACCTGATAACTTAGTGCTCCGGGTCCTATTTTGTCTCTTCTCCAGGCTTCATTGTGTAAACATGTGTGATGTTGATTAATATACCTAGCCTTTAATCCTAAAAAAAATGCTTCTCGTCACCGTCATAGTGGAACACATCCTAGCTATGCAGAGAACGAGTGTAATACTTAAACTCTTTTTAAAATGTCGTAATGTGTTATACATCAAGCAAAACTGGAGCACGGGCAACTGGACTCTGAATAAATTAGTGAAAAAATGTAATAAGGTTATCCCTTTGCTTGATGAGACTGAAAAACTAAGGATTTTGGATATCACAGAATGGAACTTCCGGCAAGCAGTTGCTGATTTGCCCCTTGACATGTCTCCTTCTCGGACGAGTTTAACAGTTTATTCATCAAAATCTGCTGGCCGATAATCTAGTTCATGAGTTTTGGGAAGGGACAATTAAGCTTCATAGTATTAAGGATGCCTTCATCACCCTCATTCCCAAGATCAATGCTCCTATAGGTCCAAATGGTTATCGCCATATATCTTTGCTCAATACTTGTTTCAAACTAATCACCAAAGTTACCGGCAAACCGTTTACAGCAGAGAATCTTGGGCCTCGTGCACGTCAACCAATACAGCTTTCTGAAGACCAGAACGATCCAAGATTGTGTTGCGTGAGCATATTAATACATTCACAAATCTACACAATCTGGTAGAGAAGCAATTATTCTGAAGTTTGACTTCGCGAAAGCTTTTTGACACTATTCGTCATCAAGCTATCATTTAGATTCTTGGGTGTAAAGGATACGATGACAGGTAGATTTCGTGGATTCAGTCAATATTCTCCACTGGTTTTCCTCTCTTTTACTCAATGGATACCGGGGATAAAATTCCCTTGTCGATGTGGTGTTCCTCAGTGAGACCACCCATTGTCGCCGGTTTTGTTGATGGAGGGAGTTGGCCTTCTTCAGTCAATGGTAAATCAGTTGACACAGCTTGGTGTACTAGTGGCACCCCTTCCCATTGCTGATACTGATTTTCCAATTTTTTGATATATCGATGACACTTTGTTAATCATGCAAGCCTGCCCAGCCTAGCTCAAAACGCTGAAAGATACTATGCATCAATTTGCCCTAGCTACTGGCCTCCAAGTAAATTACAGCAAAACATGTATGATCATGATGCCCATCAACATCTCCTCTGATAGATTGAATCACTTGGCTGCTGTTTTTGGTTGTACTATCGGTGCCATGTTGTTCCCGTATCTTGGTCTCCCACATGGCACTACCAGACCATCTGTTGAGGATCTTACTCTAATTGTTGATCAGCTGGAAAGAAGACTCAATGCAAGCGCCAGGTTCCTTGATTATGGCGGGAGGGTGACGTTGGTGAATTTGGTGCTCTCCTCGCTCCCAACTCACTTCCTTTACTCGCCTATAAACTCCCCAAGGCAATACTCGGATTTTTGATAGAGGGTGTCGCCACTACCTCTGGGCCAAAGAATTGACTCAAGTTCCACTCAATCGTCGCCAGATGGTCTCTAGTATGTAGACCTAAAAAAACATGGCGGATTGGGAATTCGGAATATAGAAATTCAGAATACGCTCTTCTCCTAAAATAACTTCACAAATTCTTCTGTAAAGTTGACATCCCCTGGGTTAAGTTAGGTTGGTCTCTCTATGGTGACACACCTCCTCAAACCCTCAGTCCCCTCGTGGTTCTTTCTGATGGAGGGACATATTTGGCCCTTTGGTTTAATCAATGTCTATAGAAGCATCACCACCTAAGTGGTGGGAAATGGAGAGTTGACATTGACATGGAAAGATTTTTGGCATGCTAACACCCTTCTTTGCGACTCCTTCCCTCCCATGTACTGTTTTGTCCCAGATGAGGATATCTCAGTGGCTACTTTGAAGAACGCTTTGGACCCTGCGCAACTATTTACCTTGCCGCCGTCAGCTGAAGCTTTTGAGGAATGAAATCAGGTTTTACTGACTTTGAGTTCTCTGGATAGTAACCCCTCAATCCTAGACACAAGGAGATTTGCTTGGGGCAATACTTCATACACTTCGGCCAAATACTATAATTTCATTTTTGCCCAAGCTCCTAGAGACACAGCTCTGTATTTAATTTGCGCCTCCAAGAATTTACCTTAACTCCGTATTTTTTTTGTGTCTTCTTATGCATGATCGTTTCAACACCAAGGACCTGATGGCCCACACACATTGGAATATTGAAGATGGCCCGAATTGTATGCTTTGTGTTGCTCAAGTGGTGGAAACCAGATATCATCTTTTCTTCCAATGTCCCTTTGCTGTTGAGTGCTGGAACTTTGTTGGTATTAACTGGAACTGTCATATCCCCATGTCTCAACGACTCCTTCAGGCCAAGCAGTTATACTCAGGTCCCTGCTTTGTGGAGGTGGTAGCTTGTGTGGCATGGAATATTTGGAAGGCAAGAAATGACCACATGTAGGCGCGTGTTGCCGCGCCCGTCCACTGAAAATTATATAAACGTTTATGAAAACCAAGCTAGTACCAATATAAGAAAACTAAATTATAAAATAAGTGGTAGAAAATTGAATTAGTTAACACATATATATTTACGAAATAACAAAGAATGATTCTTCACATCGTGAATTAGGATAGCATACATCATTCGTCCTGCTATGCACGACATCCTCGGCTGCCAACCACATTCTCTTCTCCATCGACCTCCTTGGTCTGCACTTCTACCACAGATGCTGCTCCACTTGCTCCTTAGCACGGGCCGATGTCATGCATCAGATGATACCTAATTCATAATAGACTAATAATAAGTAGCAAGAGAATGGAAAATTCCTCCTCATATATAATACGAACATTAAAAGAAGACGAACCAAAGCATCAAACGTCGATAACTTAGTGTCTCATTTGATAACTTAGTGCCACCGAGAGAAGCAACATCGACTCCTTCGCGGTGGCGCCACGGAAGCCGAGATGACAGGGATGGTGGAGCCTTCCTTGATCTGTTGACTCCGTCTTCGCATGGGCAACCAAGGCGACGAAGTTGGGAGGTTCCAGAGAAGATGGGTGGCGGCGGCGCGACTCCCTCGCCGTCGGGTGATACGTCTCAAACGTATCTATAATTTCTTATGTTCCATGCTTATATTATACCAATTGCTACATGTTTTATATACACTTTATATGGTTTTTGTGCATTTTCTGGGACTAACCTATTAACAAGATGCCACAGTGTCAGTTCCCTGTTTTCTGCTGTTTTTGGTTTCAGAAAAACTGTTAAGGAAATATTCTCGGAATTGGACGAATCAAAAGCCAAAATCCCTATTTTTCTCGGGAGCTTCCAGAACACCGAAGAGGATACGGAGGAGAGCCACGAGGCGGCCTCACCTGGTGGAGGCGCGTCCCCCCTTCTGGCCGTGCCACCACGTGGTGTGGGCCCCTCGGGGCTCCTCCGCCTTCGCCCTTTCGCCTACAAATACCCGCCGACAAAATAACCCTAGGCACCCGAACACTTTTCCACGATACGTTCCAGAGCCGCCGCCGCCGTCAACCCTAGTTCGGAGGGGGGGGGGGGGGGGAGGGTCAGAAGTTCTTACCGGCACACTGCCGGAGAGGGGAATCATCACCGGAGGGTTCTACATCACCATGCCCGCCTCCGGACTGATGCGTGAGTAGTACATCCTTGGACTACGGGTCCATAGCAGTAGCTAGATGGTTGTCTTCTCCTATTGTGCCATCATGTTTAGATCTTTTGAGCTGCCTATCATGATCATGATCATCTTTATGTAATGTTACATGTTGTGTTTGCTGTGATCCGATGAATAATTGAGTACTATGTCATTTGCTTCATAATATATCTTGTGAGTGCGTTATTTATGATCTTGCATGCTCTCCATTACTAGTAGACCCCGGTCCTTTTTCCTTAAACTGATAAAACAACCTACTGCAATCCTGTTACTTTCATTCTCTGCAAACAAAAATCATTTTGCACACATACGTTTAATCCTTTGTTACAGCAAGCCAGTGAGATTGACAATCTCACTGTTAAGTGGGGGCAAAGTATCTTGATTGTGTTGTGTGCAGGTTCCAAGTCAACCGTCAGGATCATCTCCGTTGCCGGGGAGAAGAAGCATCTCTGTTTAGAAGACCTTGACACTCCCTCGTCAACTAAGCACAAGCATTTTTCTGTCGCCGTTGACACCTTCAGAACAATCTTCATCTCCAACTGGTTCGATAACCTTGGTTTCACAACTGAGGGAAACTTGCTGCTGCACTACTTCATACCTTACTCTTGGGGTTTCCCAACAACACCACCGTGTGCATCATGCATTTTTCTGGCGCCGTTGCCGGTGAGTTGAAACTCTTCTGCGAGGGGAGTCTCTCACTCTCAATATTTTTATTTTGTTATTGTCTTGCTTAGTTTATTTTTATTACTGTCATGTTTGCTTAATATCAAAAATAGAAAAAAATTAGTTACTTGCATTAATATTGTTATTTTGATTTTTGTTTTATTTATTTCAGTTTTTGTTTTATTTTGCTAAAATGAGTACTGCTGAGAATAATAAGTTGTGTGACTTCACTAGCACAAATAATAATGATTTCATATGCACTCCTATTGCTCCACCTGCTTCTAAAGCATAATTCTTTGAAATCAAACCTGCTTTGTTAAACCTTGTTATGAGAGAGCAATTTTCTGGTGTTAGTTCTGATGATATTGCTGCCCATCTTAATAATTTTGTTGAACTTTGTGAAATGCAAAAGTATAAAGATATAGATGGTGATATTATAAAACTGAAATTATTTCCTTTCTCCTTGAGAGGAAAGGCTAAAGAATGGTTGCTTTCATTGCCTAGGAATAGTATTGATTCATGGATAAAATGCAAAGGTGCTTTTATTGGAAAATACTATCCTCCTGCTAAGATCATTTCCTTAAGAAGTAGCATTATGAACTTTAAACAATTTGATAATGAACATGTTGCTCAAGCTTGGGAAAGAATGAAATCTTTGGTTAAAAATTGCCCTACCCATGGACTGACTGCTTGGATGATCATCCAAACCTTTTATGCAGGACTGAATTTTTCCTCAAGAAACCTTCTTGATTCGGCTGCTGGAGGTACATTTATGTCCATCACTTTGGGGGCTGCAACAAAACTTCTAGATGATATGATGGTTAATTATTCTGAGTGGCATACTGAAAGAGCTCCACAAGGTAAGAAGGTAAATTCTGTTGAAGAAACCTCTTCTTTGAGTGATAAGATCGATGTTATCATGGCTATGCTTGTGAATGTAAATCTCATATTGATCCAAATAATGTTTCCTTAGCTTCTTTAGTTGCACAAGAAGAGCATGTTGATCTGAACTTCATTAAAAATAATAATTTTAACAACAATGCCTATAGGAACAATTATGGTAACAACAACTACAAGCCCTATCCTCCTAATAGTGGCAACAGCTATGGTAATTCTTATAGCAATAATAGGAATACCTCCTCTAAACTTGAAACCATGCTTAAGGATTTTATCACTACACAAACTGCTTTTAATAAAACTGTTGAGGAAAAGCTTGGTAAAATTGATACTCTTGCTTCTAAAGTTGATAGTCTTGCTCTTGATGTTGATCTTTTGAAATCTAAAGTTATGCCTAATGATGCTAAAGAGAATAAGACCTTTGCTAAAATTAATGCCATCCAAGTTCGAATTGATGATAATGTTAGGATGATGGCTGAATTACGTGCTAGATGGGAAAGAGAAGAAGAACTAGCTAAAGAGAATAATATTGCTAGAGTTTATACTATTACTACTACCGAAAATAAAGTTACCTCACATGCTAGTAAACCTCCTACTACTAATGGTAACATAATTGGTGTTGGCAATGTTTCCTCTACTTCTTCCAAAAAAATAAAATTGCCTAAAACTGCTGAAACTGTTCTTGATAAAAGTGCTGAAATTTTTAAGAACATAGGAGATAATGGTTCGGTTTGCTTTGATGATAATGATTTTGATTTTGATAATTGTAATATCTCTGAAGTTATTAAGTTCTTGCAAAAGTTAGCCACAAGTCCTAATGCTAGTGCCATGAACATGGCATTTACAACTCATATTACAAATGCTCTCATTAAGGCTAGGGAAGAGAAATTAAAAGTTGAAGCTTCTGTCCCTAGGAAATTAGAAGATGGTTGGGAGCCCATCATTAAAATAAAAGTGGATGAATTTGATTGCAATGCTTTATGTGACCTTGGTGCAAGTATCTCTGTTATGCCTAAAAAGCTCTATGATATGCTTGACTTGCCACCTTTGGAACATTGCAATTTGGATGTTTTTCTTGTTGATAATGCTATGCAGAAACCTTTGGTGAGAGTTAATGATGTTCTTATTATAGTTAAAAATAACCTTGTTCCCGTTGATTTTATTGTCTTGGATATTGAATGCAACCCATCTTGTGCACTTGTGTTGGGAAGACCTTTTCTTAGAACTGTGGGGGCTATTATTGATATGAAAGAAGGAAATATTAGATACCAATTCCCACTCAAGAAAGGTATGGAACACTTCCCTAGAAAAAGAATGAAGCTACCTTTTGATTCTATCATTCGTACAAATTATGATGTTGATGCTTCATCTTTTGGAAACACTTGAATATCACTTTCTGTGTCTAGCTGAAAGGCGTTAAATAAAAGCGCTTATGGGAGACAACCCACTTTTATTTTTGTTATTTTATTTTGTTGAGTCAAGGAACATGCCTAACTCTGTAGCAATTCCTTTGTATCTTTATTTTATTGCATTGTTGTGTCAAGTGAAGCCTCTAGTAGAAATTTGATGCTAGATTTGGATTTCTGCGCAGGAACAGTTTTTTGCTGTCCACCGTTTAATTCGTTAGAATTCACAGACAAATCAAATTGACCTGGAAATTTTTGTGCGTGATCCTCAGATATGTATGCAACTTTCATTAGTTTTGAGTTTTCTGATTTGAGCAAGTTAAGTGCCTCGAAAAAATTCGTGTTTACCAACTGTTCTGTTTTTGACAGATTCTGCCATTTATTTTGCATTGCTCATTTTGCTGTTTTTTAATGGATCTTTTTGTTCCATAAAATAACAGTGGCTGTAGCTAATGTCCAGTAGCATGTGTAATGGTTTTGTCCATGCAGAATATAAGAAGTTTTGATTATGCACTGACCCTCTAATTAAGTTTACTTTGAGTTTGGTGTGGAGAAAGTTTTCAATAATCAAGAGAGAAGGATGATGTGATGTGATCAAGAAGATGAAAGAGACTAAGCTTGGGATGCCCCCGTGGGTCACCCAAGCATATTTCAAGAAGACTCAAGCGTCTAAGCTTGGGGATGCCCAAGGCATGCCCTTCTTCATCAACAAACTATCAGGTCCTCTCTAGTGAAACTATATTTTAATTCCGACACATCTTATGTGCTTTACTTGAAGCGTCTTTTTGTTTTTGTTTTTTCGTTTTTGTTATTTTCATTCACTGAATAAAATGGATCCTAGCATTCCTATGTGGGAGAGAGACACGCTCCGCTTCTTCTTATGAATACTCGTATTCTTCACTATTATTTGTTGAGTATTCTTCTATGTTACTTCAATACTATTAGCTCTTGTTTTTCATGCATCTCTTGTTAGAGCTGTTAGTTTTCTTATATTATACTCTCATATCTCATTATTAAATACTTGAAGAGTTTATTTTTAGATAAGTTGATTGGTGTTTGGTTAAGAACAGAAAATGTTAAATGTGGTAGATGGTATGATGAAATGATACATAATTTTGTAGATCATTAAATTGTGTCACTTGAATCATTGATGTTGTTTTGAGATATTAATATGCTTAATGGTAAACATGATGGTTTAGTAAAGTGGAATGATTAATGGTTGGTCTAGAAAATTTGAATCTGTGCCACACTTAAATATCCAGTTGATAGCATGATGATATATGACTTCTAATGTTAAAAACAACCGTAATGACTTTGTGTTATGCGCTACGGTCGGGGTCCCAACAGTGACTTGTTCATTTGCCACAGTCCCTCATGGAGTGATTTTCATTATACCATGTAAGATCATATTTCTAGTTGGAATCTTTTTGCTTGTGAGTTCTAAGCTGCGGTTTTCATGGCACTTCCATCACCATATTTGCTAGCCTTTTCGGCACTTTGCATTGCCCTTTCTCACATTGAGAGTTGGTGCATACTTCGCGGGTACATCCAAAACTCGAGGGAGATCTTCATCATGTTCTCCTACACAAAAGCCAAATATCTTCCTCAAAACATCCACCATACCTACCTAATACAGCATTTCCATAGCTGTTCCGAGATATATTGCCATGCAACTTCCATCTTACATTACATGACTTGTTGTCATTTATCATTTATATATTGCCTTGCATGATTCTTTACAGCTGATGTGCGGTTTTACCCATGTTACGCTAGATCATTGCATATCCTGCTACACTGGCAGAGGCATCGTTTCATACACTATGTTTTATTCCTTATGAGTTACTTGTATCAAAAGTGTGTTGTCATATTAGAATGTTTGGCCCTAAAAGTGAAAGGAGCCATGGAGGCCATCGAAAAGAGAAACAGAAAAAGTAAAAAAAATAGAAAAAGAGAAAAGAAAAAAAGAAAGAAAAATAAAAAGGGGGCAACATTACTATTCTTTATCCACACTTGTGATCATGTTATAGCACCTGTAGTATTCATAGTCGTCATTTGTGCTCATGTTTAGCACCTTTACTCCATATGAGAGAGTTTTCATGTTTTACTTGCATAATTATGTGGGGAACTTTACATTATAGAACTTGGCTTGTATATTCCAATGATGAGCCACCTCAAAAGTGCTCTAGGTCTTCATGAGCAAGCAAGTTGGATGCACCCCCACTAGTTCCATTGGAGAGCTTTCATACGCTTATAGCTCTATGTGCATCCGTTGTGTGGCAATCACTACTCCTTGCATAGCTTCGATTGTAAGACTTCCTCTTGTCTAATGATCACTTTCAGCTGTGTGAGACTTTATTCCGTTGGCCTTCCAAACCCCCCTTATCACTCTTTTAGCCACAACATGCTGGTGCCAGGAACCAACGCTCAACGCTTGCTTGTTTTTAAGTGAACAAATAGAGAGATGATTTTCTACGTGCATATTGTTATTACTTGACTTGATCCTTTCACAAAGTTGTCATGAGTGTTGGATGCATTAGATGATTATATTGTTATTCTTGAAGCTTAAATCATCTTTAATATCTACTTTGCACGGTTGATTGTTCTCTAGTATTGATTCATTGAAAGTTTTACTTTGTTCTTCCTACTTGTTTACTCATTACTCATTTGATATCAATATAAACTACAACTTTTATTCATTTGATCTCAATTTACATGCATTACATTATTATATAATCGAGATTGTGTGAAAGCATGTCACTTCAGAAATTATTCTTGTTATCGTTTTACCTACTCGGGACGAGTAGAACTAAGCTTGGGGATGCTTGATACGTCTCAAACGTATCTATAATTTCTTATGTTCCATGCTTATATTATAGCTATTGCTACATGTTTTATATACACTTTATATGGGTTTTGTGCATTTTCTGGGACTAACCTATTAACAAGATGCCACAGTGCCAGTTCCCTATATTCTGCTATTTTTTGTTTCAGAAAAACTGTTAAGGAAATATTCTCGGAATTGGACGAATCAAAAGTCAAAGTCCATATTTTTCTCGGGAGCTTCCAGAACACCAAAGAGGATACGGAGGAGAGCCACAAGGCGGCCTCACCTGGTGGAGGCGCGGCCCCCCTTCTGGCCGCGCCACCATGATGCACTGGTGAGGTGTTGTTGGGAAACCCCAAGCGGAAGGTATGAAGTAGTGCAGAAGCAAATTTCACTCAGTTGTGAAACCAAGGTTATCGAACCAGTAGGAAACTACAGTTCTTCTGAAGGTGTCAACGGCGCCAGAAAAGAGCTTGGCGTGTAGCTAACGTGAAACCTGCACACAACACAATCAAGATACTTTGCCCCAACTTAACATTGAGGTTGTCAATCTCACTGGCTTGCTATAACAAAGGATTAAACGTATGTGTGGAAAATGATGTTTGTTTGCAGAGAATAAAAGTAACAGGATTGCAATATGTTGTTTTATCAGTTTAAGGAAAAAGGACCGGGGTCCACAGTTCACTAGTGGTGTCTCTCCATAAATAGTAATAGCATACATGGGGGTAAACAAATTACAGCTGGGCAATTGACAGAATAAAGAATTGCATAACAATGCATATACAAGTCATGATGTCGAACGTGAGATTCATTTGTGCATTACAACATAATACATAGACCGTCATCCAACTGCATCTATGACTAATAATCCATCTTCAGGATAGCATCCGCAACACCATTCAGTATTAAGTTGCAAGCAACAGATTATTGCATTAAGTAAAGTGTGTAATGTAAATAGCACAAATATCCTTAGATAAAGAACTACTGTTTTATCCCTAGTAGCAACAGTACATTTACAATCTTAGAGGTTGCTATCACTCCCCCAGATTAAATAGAGACATGAACCCACTATCGAGCATAAATACCCCCTCTTGGAGTCACAAGCATCTACTTGGCCAGAGCATCTACTAGTAACGGAGAGCATGCAAGATCATAAATAACGCACTCAAAAGATATATTATGAAGCAAATGACATAGTACTCAATTATTCATCGGATCCCAGCAAACACAACATGTAGCATTACATAAAGATGATCTTGATCATGATAGGCAGCTCACAAGATCTAAACATGATGGCACAATAGGAGAAGACAAGCATCTAGCTACTGCTATGGACCCATAGTCCAAGGATGAACTACTCACGCATCAGTCCGAAGGCGGGCATGGTGATGTAGAGCCCTCCGGTGATGATTCCCCTCTCCGGCAGGGTGCCGGGAAGAGCTTCTTAACCCTCCCGAACTAGGGTTGACGACGACGGCGGCTCCGTAATGTTTTCTGGAAAAGTGTTCGGGTACCTAGGGTTTTCCCGTCGGGGGGTTTAAGTAGGCGAAAGGGCGAAGGAGGTGGGGCCCCGAGGGGCCCACACCATGTGGTGGCGCGGCCAAGGAGGGAGCCGCACCACCAACTGGTGTGGCCGCCTCGTGGCCCTCCTCCGTATCCTCTTCGGTGTTCTGGATGCTCCCGGTGAAAATAGGGGTATTGGCTTTTGTTTCGTGCAATTCCGAGAATATTTCCTCAACAGCTTTTCTGAAACCAAAAACAGTAGAAAACAGGGAACTGGCACTGTGGAATCTTATTAATAGGTTAGTCCCAGAAAATGCATAAAAACCATATAAAGTGTATATTAAACATTTAGCAATTGGTATAATATAAGCATTGATGTCTACGCACGCTTCTATTCTCGTATCCTCTTCGGTGTTCTGGATGCTCCCGGTGAAAATAGGGGTATTGGCTTTTGTTTCGTGCAATTCCGAGAATATTTCCTCAACAGCTTTTCTGAAACCAAAAACAGTAGAAAACAGGGAACTGGCACTGTGGAATCTTATTAATAGGTTAGTCCCAGAAAATGCATAAAAACCATATAAAGTGTATATTAAACATTTAGCAATTGGTATAATATAAGCATTGATGTCTACGCACGCTTCTATTCTCGTAGACAGTGTTGGGCCTCCAAGAGCAGAGGTTTGTAGAACAGCAGCAAGTTTCCCTTAACTGAATCACCCAAGGTTTATCGAACTCAGGGAGGTAGAGGTCAAAGATATCCCTCTCAAGCAACCCTGCAATTAAGATACAAGAAGTCTCTTGTGTCCCCAACACACCCAATACACTTGTCAGATGTATAGGTGCACTAGTTCGGCGAAGAGATAGTGAAATACAAGTAATATGGATGATTATAAGTAGTAATTGCAATCTGAAATAAAAATGGCAGCAAGCAAACATGTAGCAGAACTTGTTGTAAACGGTGTTTTGATGCTTAGAAACAAGGCCTAGGGATCATACTTTCACTAGTGGACATTCTCAACAATGACATCAAAGCTGAATAATAAATACTACTCTCAAACACTCTCATGTTGGATGATAAACACCATTCACTGTGTAGGGCTACAAGAGCACCCTCAAAGTCAGAGTAAACTAACACCAACAATGTCATAAAGGAATCACACACGGTGCACACACTGTCACCTTTACAACCGTGAATAACCCCGGAGTTCATATTAAAGTAACCTCTAGAGTGCATAATAGATAAAGAGTAACATCACATATTCAACTAGATTACAAAGCTCATGATCACATAAAGATCACACCATGGGAGAGAGAGATAAACCACATAGCTACCGGTAGAGCCCGCAGCCTCGGGGGAGAACTACTCACTCCTCATCATAGGAGTCAGCAACGGCGATGGAGATGGCGGTGGAGTTGATGGAGATGACTCCGGGGGCAATTCCCCGTCCCGACAGGGTGCCGGAACAGAGACTTCTGTCCCCCGAATCTTGTTTTCGATGGCGGCGGCGCAGCGGAACTCTTCTCGGGAAAAGGCTTCTTTTTCTAGGGTTTTCATGTCGGGGGCATTATATGGGCGAAAGGGCGAAGGCGGTGGAGGCCCGAGGCCACGTCACGTGGTGTTGGCGCGGCAGGGGGGGGGGGGGGGGCGGGGAGCCGCGCCCCCACCTCATGACGGCGCCTCGGTGCCCTCCTTCGTTTCCTCTTCGGACTTCTGGAACGTGTCGGGAAAAATAGGAACTTTGGCATAAAAATCGTCCAATTCCGATAATATTTCCTTAAGTGGTTTTCTGAAACCAAAAACAGCAGAAAACAGGGAACTGTCACTGTGGCATCTTGTTAATAGGTTAGTCCCAGAAAATGCATAAAATAACACAAAGTGTATATAAAACATGTAGCAATTGGTATAATATAAGCATGGAACATAAGAAATTATAGATACGTTTGAGACGTATCAAGCATGGAACATAAGAAATTATAGATACGTTGGAGACGTATCAAGCATCCCCAAGCTTAGTTCTACTCGTCCCGAGTAGGTAAAACGATAACAAGAATAATTTCTGAAGTGACATGCTTTCACACAATCTTGATCATATAATAATGTAATGCATGTAAATTGAGATCAAATGAATAAAAGCTGTGGTTTATATTGATATCAAATGAGTAATGAGTAAACAAGTAGGAAGAACAAAGTAAAACTTTCAATGAATCAATACTAGAGAACAATCAACCGTGCAAAGTAGATATTAAAGATGATTTAAGCTTCAAGAATAACAATATAATCATCTAATGCATCCAACACTAATGACAACTTTGTGAAAGGATCAAGTCAAGCAATAACAATATGCACGTAGAAAATCATCTCTCTGTTTGTTCACTTAAAAACAAGCAAGCGTTCAGCGTTGGTTCCTGGCACCAGGATGTTGTGGCTAAAAGAATAATAAGGGGGGGTTTGGAAGGCCAACGGAAGAAAGTCTCACACAGCTGAAAGTGATCATTAGACAAGAGAAAGTCTTACAATCGAAGCTATGCAAGGAGTAGTGATTGCCACACAACGGATGCACATAGAGCTATAAGTGTATGAAAGCTCTCCAATGGAACTAGTGGGGGTGCATCCAACTTGCTTGCTTATGAAGACCTAGAGCACTTTTGAGGAGGCTCATCATTGGAATATACAAGCCAAGTTCTATAATGTAAAGTTCCCCACATAGTTATGCAAGTTAAACATGAAAACTCTCTCATATGGAGTAAAGGTGCTAAACATGAGCACAAATGATTACTATGAATTCTACAAGTGCTATAACATGAGCACAAGTGTGGATAAAGAATAGTAATGTTGCCCCCTTTTTATTTTTCTTTCTTTTTTTTCTTTTCTCCTTTTCTATTTTTTTTTACTTTTTATGTTTCTCTTTTCGATGGCCTCCATGGCTCTTTTCGCTTTTAGGGCCAAACATTCTAATATGACAACATACTTTTGATACAAGGACCTCATAAGGAATAAAACATAGTGTATGAAACGGTGCCTCTGCCAGTGTAGCAGGATATGCAATGATCTAGCTTAACATGGGTAAAACCACACATCAGCTATAAAGAATCATGCAAGGCAATATATAAATGATAAATGACAACAAGTCATGTAATGTAAGATGAAAGTTGCATGGCAATATATCTCGGAACAGCTATGGAAATGCTGTAGTAGGTAGGTATGGTGGATGTTTTGAGAAAGATATTTGGCTTATGTGTAGGAGAACATGATGAAGACCTCCCACGAGTTTTGGATGTACCCGCGAAGTATGCACCAACTCTCAATGTGAGAAAGGGCAATGCAAGGTACCGAAGAGGCTAGCAAATATGGTTGTGGAAGTGCCATTAAAACCGCAGCTTAGAACTCACAAGCAAAAAGATTCCAACTAGAAATATTATCTTACAAGGCATAATGAAAATCACTACATGAGGGACTGTGGCAAATGAACAAGTCACTGTTGGGACCCCGACCGTAGCGCATAACACAAAGTCATTACTGTTGTTTTTAACATTAGAAGTCATATATCATCATGCTATCAACTGGATATTTAAGTGTGGCACAGCTTCAAGTTTTCTAGACCAACCATTAATCATTCCACTTTACTAAACCATCATGTTTTACCATTAAGCATATTAATATCTCAAAACAGCATCAATGATTCAAGTGACACGATTTAATGATCTACAAGATTATGTATCATTTCATCATACCATCTACCACATTTAACATTTTCTGTTCTTAACCAAACACCAATCAACTTATCTAAAAATAAACTCTCCAAGTATTTAACAATGAGATATGAGAGTATGATATAAGAAAACTAACAGCTCTAACAAGAGATGCATGAAAAACAAGAGCTAATAGTATTAAAATAACATAGAAGAATACTCAACAAATAATAGTGAAGAATACGAGTATTCATAAGAACAAGCGGAGCGTGTCTCTCTCCCACAAAGGAATGCTAGGATCCATTTTATTCAGAGAATGAAAATAACAAAAATGAAAACAAAAACAAATAGACGCTTCAAGTAAAGCACATAAGATGTGTCGGAATTAAATTATAGTTTCACTAGAGAGGACCTGATAGTTTGTTGATGAAGAAGGGATGCCTTGGGCATCCCCAAGCATAGACGCTTGAGTCTTCTTGAAATATGCTTGGGTGACCCGCGGGGGCATCCCCAAGCTTAGGCTCTTTCATCTTCTTGATCACATCATATCATCCTTCTCTCTTGATCCTTGAAAACTTCCTCCACACCAAACTCAAAGTAGACTTCATTAGAGGGTTAGTGCATAATAAAAAATTCTTATATTCTGCATGGACACAATCATCACACATGCTACTGGACATTAGCTACAGCCACTGGTATTTTGTGGAGCAAAAAGATCCATTCAAAAATAGCAAAAGGAGCAATGCAAAATAAATGGCAGAATCTGTCAAAAACAGAACAGTCCATAAAGACGAATTTTTTCGAGACACTTAACTTGCTCAAATCAGAAAACTCAAAACTAATGAATGTTGCATACATATCTGAGGATCACGCACAAAAAATCCCAGATCATTTTGATTTTTCTGTGAATTCTTACGAACTAAATGGTGGACAGCAGAAAACTGTTCCTGCGCACGTATCCAAATCTAGCATCAACTTTCTACTAGAGGCTTAACTTGACACAACAATGCAATAAAATAAAAATACAAAGGAATTGATACAGAGGTACACATGTTCCTTGACTCAATAAAATAAAATAACAGAAATAAAAAGTGGGTTGTCTCCCATAAGCGTTTTTCTTTAACGCCTTTCAGCTAGGCACAGAAAGTGATATTCAAGTGTTTCCAAGAGATGAAGCATCAACATCATAATTTGTACGAATGATAGAATCAAAAGGTAGCTTCATTCTTTTTCTAGGGAACTGTTCCATACCTTTCTTGAGTGGTAATTGGTATCTAATATTTCCTTCTTTCATATCAATAATAGCACCCACAGTTCTAAGAAAAGGTCTTCCCAACACAAGTGGACAAGATGTGCTGCATTCGATATCCAAGACAATAAAATCAACGGGGACAAGGTCATTGTTAATCATAAAAAGAACATCATTAACTGTCCCCAAAGGTTTCTTCATAGCATTATCAACAAGAAAAACATCCAAATTGCAATGTTCCAAAGGTGTCAAGTCAAACATATCATAGAGCTTTTAAAAAGCATAACAAAGATAGTTGCACCAAGGTCACATAAAGCATTGCAATGAAATTCATCCACTTTTATTTTAATGATGGGCTCCCAACCATCTTCTAACTTCCTAGGGATAGAAGGTTCAAGTTTTAATTTCTCTTCCCTAGCCTTAATGAGAGCATTTGTAATATGAGTTGTAAATGCCATGTTCATGGCACTAGCATTAGGACTTGTGGCTAACTTTTGCAAGAACTTAATAACTTCAGAGATATTACAATTATCGAAATCAAAATCATTATCATCAAAGCAAAACGAACCATTATCTCCTATGTTCTTAAAAATTTCAGCACTTTTATCAAGAACAGTTTCAACAGTTTTAGGCAATTTTAATTTTTTGGAAGAAGTAGAGGAAACATTGCCAACACCAATTATGTTACCATTAGTAGTAGGAGGTTTAATAGCATGTGAGATAACTTTATTTTCAGTAGTAGTAATAGTATAAACTCTAGCAATATTATTCTTTTTAGCTAGTTCTTCTCTTTCCCATCTAGCACGTAATTCAGCCATCATCCTAACATTATCATCAATTCGAACTTGGATGGCATTAATTTTAGCAAAGGTCTTATTCTCCTTAGCATCATTAGGCATAACTTTAGATTTCAAAAGATCAACATCAAGAGCAAGACTATCAACTTTAGAAGCAAGAATATCAATTTTACCAAGTTTTTCCTCAATAGTTTTATTAAAAGCAGTTTGTGTAGTGATAAAATCCTTAAGCATGGTTTCAAGTTCAGAGGAGGTATTCCTATTATTGCTATAAGAATTACCAAAGCTGTTGCCATTATTAGGAGGATAGGGCTTGTAGTTATTATTACCGTAATTGTTCCTATAGGCATTGTTGTTAAAATTATTGTGTTTAATGAAGTTCACATCAACATGCTCTTCTTGTGCAACTAAGGAAGCTAAGGGAACGTTATTTGGATCAATATGAGATTTACCATTCACAAGCATAGCCATAATAACATCAATCTTTTCACTCAAAGAAGTGGCTTCTTCAACAGAATTTACCTTCTTACCTTGAGGAGCTATTTCAGTATGCCACTCACAATAATTAACCATCATATCATCTAGAAGTTTTGTTGCAGCCCCCAAACTGATGGACATAAATGTACCTCCAGCAGCCGAATCAAGAAGGTTTCTTGAAGAAAAATTCAATCCTGCATAAAAGGTTTGGATGATCATCCAAGCAGTCAGTCCATGGGTAGGGCAATTTTTAACCAAAGATTTCATTCTTTCCCAAGCTTGAGCAACATGTTCATTATCATATTGTTTAAAGTTCATAATGCTACTTCTCAAGGAAATAATCTTAGCAGGAGGATAGTATTTTCCAATAAAAGCATCTTTGCATTTAATCTATGAATCAATACTATTCCTAGGCAATGAAAGCAACCATTCTTTAGCCTTTCCTCTCAAGGAGAAAGGAAATAATTTCAGTTTTATAATATCACCATCTATATCTTTATACTTTTTCATTTCACAAATTTCAACAAAATTATTAAGATGGGCAGCAGCATCATCAGAACTAACACCAGAAAATTGCTCTCTCATAACAAGGTTTAACAAAGCAGGTTTGATTTCAAAGAATTCTGCTTTAGAAGCAGGTGGAGCAATAGGAGTGCATATGAAATCATTATTATTTGTGCTAGTGAAGTCACACAACTTAGTATTCTCAGCAGTACTCATTTTAGCAAAATAAAAGATAAACCGAAATAAACAAATACTAAACCGAAATAAACAATAACAAAATAAAAAGATTGGGTGTGAGAGACTCCCCTCGCAGAAGAGCTTAGTTTCCCGGCAACGGCGCCAGAAAAGAGCTTGATGCACCGGTGAGGTGTTGTTGGGAAACCCCAAGAGGAAGGTATGAAGTAGTGCAGCAGCAAATTTCTCTTAGTTGTGAAACCAAGGTTATCGAACCAGTAGGAAACTAGAGTTCTTCTGAAGGTGTCAACGGCGCCAGAAAAGAGCTTGGCGTGTAGATGACGTGAAACCTGCACACAACACAATCAAGATACTTTGCCCCAACTTAACAGTGAGGTTGTCAATCTCACTGGCTTGCTGTAACAAAGGATTAAACGTATGTGTGGAAAATGATGTTTATTTGCAGAGAATGAAAGTAACAGGATTGTAGTAGGTTGTTTTATCAGTTTAAGGAAAAAGGACCGGGGTCCACAGTTCACTAGTGGTGTCTCTCCATAAATAATAATAGCATACATGCGGGTAAACAAATTACAGCTGGGCAATTGACAGAATAAAGAACTGCATAACAATGCATATACAAGTCATGATGTCTTGCGTGAGATTCATTTGGGCATTACAACATAATACATAGACCGTCATCCAACTGCATCTATGACTAATAATCCACCTTCAGGATAGCATCCGCAACACCATTCAGTATTAAGTTGCAAGCGACAGATTATTGCATTAAGTAAAGTGTGTAATGTAAGTAGCACAAATATCCTTAGATAAAGAACTACTGTTTTATCCCTAGTAGCAACAGTACATCTACAATCTTAGAGTTTGTTGTCACTCCCCCAGATTAAATAGAGACATGAACCCACTATCGAGCATAAATACCCCCTCTTGGAGTCACAAGCATCTACTTGGCCAGAGCATCTACTAGTAACGGAGAGCATGCAAGATCATAAATAACACACTCACAAGATATATTATGAAGCAAATGACAAAGTACTCAATTATTCATCGGATCCCAGCAAACACAACATGTAGCATTACATAAAGATGATCTTAATCATGATAGGCAGCTCACAAGATCTAAACATGATGGCACAATAGGAGAAGACAACCATCTAGCTACTGCTATGGACCCGTAGTCCAAGGATGAACTACTCACGCATCAGTCCGGAGGCGGGCATGGTGATGTAGAGCCCTCCGGTGATGATTCCCCTCTCCGGCAGGGTGCCGGGAAGAGCTTCTGAACCTAGGGTTCGGGTACCTAGGGTTTTCCCGTCAGGGGGTTTAAGTAGGCAAAAGGGCGAAGGAGGTGGGGCCCCGAGGGACCCACACCATGTGGTGGCACGGCCAAGGAGGGAGCCGTGCCACCAACAGGTGTGGCCGCCTCGTGGCCCTTCTCCGTATCCTCTTCGGTGTTCTGCATGCTCCCAGTGAAAATAGGGGTATTGGTCTTTGTTTCGTGCAATTCCGAGAATATTTCCTTAACAGCTTTTCTGAAACCAAAAACAGCAGAAAACAGGGAACTGGCACTGTGGCATCTTGTTAATAGGTTAGTCCCAGAAAATGCATAAAAACCATATAAAGTGCATATAAAACCTGTAGCAATTGGTATAATATAAGCATGGAACATAAGAAATTATAGATACGTTGGAGACGTATCACACCACGTGGTGTGGGACCCTCGGGGCTACACCGCCTTCGCCCTTTCGCCTGCAAATACCCCCCGACAAAATAACCCTAGGCACCCGAACGCTTTTCCACGATACGTTCCAGAGCCGCCGTCAACCCTAGTTCGGGGCGGGGGGGGGGGGGGGTTCAGAAGCTCTTCCCGGCACCCTGCGGGAGAGGGGAATCATCACCGGGGGGCTCTACATCACCATGCTCGCCTCCGGACTGATGCGTGAGTAGTTCATCCTTGGACTACGGGTCCATAGCAGTAGCTAGATGGTTGTCTTCTCCTATTGTGCCATCATGTTTAGATCTTGTGAGCTGCCTATCATGATCAAGATCATCTTTATGTAATGCTACATGTTGTGTTTGCTGGGATCCGATGAATAATTGAGTACTATGTCATTTGCTTCATAATATATCTTGTGAGTGTGTTATTTATGATATTTCATGCTCTCCGTTACTAGTAGATGCTCTGGCCAAGTAAATGCGTGTGACTCCAAGAGGGGGTATTTATGCTCGATAGTGGGTTCATGTCTCTATTTAATCTGGGGGAGTGACAGCAACCTCTAAGATTGTAGATGTACTGTTGCTACTAGGGATAAAACAGTAGTTCTTTATCTAAGAATATTTGTGCTACTTACATTACACACTTTACTTAATGCAATAATCTGTTGTTTGCAACTTAATACTGAATGGTGTTGCGGATGCTATCCTGAAGGTGGATTATTAGTCATAGATGCAGTTGGATGACGGTCTATGTATCATGTTGTCATGCCCAAATGAATCTCACACTAGACATCATGACTTGTATATGCATTGTTATGCAGTTCTTTATTCTGTCAATTGCCCAGCTGTAATTTGTTTACCCGCATGTATGCTATTATTATTTATGGAGAGACACCACTAGTGAACTGTGGACCCCGGTCCTTTTTCCTTAAACTGATAAAACAACCTACTGCAATCCTGTTACTTTCATTCTCTGCAAACAAACATCATTTTCCACACATACGTTTAATCCTTTGTTACAGCAAGCCAGTGAGATTGACAACCTCACTATTAAGTTGGGGCAAAGTATCTTGATTGTGTTGTGTGCAGGTTCCAAGTCAACCGTCAGGATCATCTCCGTTGTCGGGGAGAAGAAGCACCTCTGTTTAGAAGACCTTGACACTCCCTTGTCAACTAAGCACAAGCATTTTTCTGGCGCCGTTGACACCTTCAGAAAAATCTTCATCTCCTACTGGTTCGATAACATTGGTCTCACAACTGAGGAAAACTTGCTGCTGCAGTACTTCATACCTTCCTCTTGGGGTTTCCCAACAACACCACCGTGTGCATCATCGGGTCGTTCCTTCTCGCCTCCGAATGGCACGATAGGAATCTGTAGGATCCAAAAAACTTGTTGCCCCGATATGCCCCCTCAGTGTCCACTTTTTTTCAAGTTGGCTTTAGTGGGGGGGGGGGGGGGGGGGGGGGGGGAGGGGTTGTGTGCCCACTTAACCACATGAGGCCGATTTGATAGGTAGAGTAGCATCCGCTAGGGATAATCGGCCTAGTGCGGGAATTGATTTTCATCCAGAAATTGCCCTATGAAGCGATCCGACGGATAATATTTGCTGAGGTCGTGAGAGAGGTCCTCTTTGCTGCAGTTTTAATATCCCTAATTTGATCAACTGGACTAGAGCTCTCTTCTCCTAATAATGATACTTACTTCCTTTTTTGACCCTCCTTGAACTACTGGACTTGTAATTCCTTGCTAGGAAGCCACCATTTTGGTGTCTCCTTAGCTCATTATTAATATATATAAAAATTTAAGCATAGGGGTTTCCCTACGGTAATGGGTGTAAAAAATATCATCGTTGCGATATTATAAATTAAAACTTGATGGATGACCAAGGGTAAGAGAATCACCGGAGTTTATCGTGTGTAGTCGCGTGAAACGCTAGAGTTTACCATGTGTAGTCACACATTGGAGTTCACCATGTGTTGTCACGGTCTCACTATAGTTTACAAGTGTTACCATTTTAATATAGATGGAAAATATTTAGAAAGTGATAGGATAAAACTGGTTTTATGCAAATCAGACTCAAACTGTACCAAGCCAAATATTCACGTAGAAGATAGACTGCCATTTATATCCACCAGTGTCACTTGTCAATACAATTAAATTGTGTTGACCTAGATTTTTTGGATGTAATTCACCGTTGCAGATTCGTCAGAGTATGAGTAAGATTTCGATGGGGTTTTGAGTCTACAACCAGCATGTTTGCTTGTGACGCATGAAGATGATGGAGCATCATTGCTAATTTTATTCCGTTGTGTTGAACTCTAAATAATATTATGCTAGCGCTTTGCAATTTATAAAGGATTTTGTAAGTCTTGATCATGCAAGGTAATAAAGTATTTGACGCATTTGCATGGTATGTCATCTTAAACTGTGGTGCTAGCTAATCGATTCAGGGACTAACACATAAACACAGAGATCTTAACCTTATAGTAAAAGATGAGGTCGCTACATATATACATAATGCCGAGTGAAAAAGTATCACCATATTATGATGAAATTATTAAGGCGTTGCTGATATAGTTTATCAAGGTGTTGATGATGTACTTATCATAGTGTCGACTAAAAGTTCATATCTGTTAAGGTTTTGCCCGTAATAACTCACATACTATTGGTTGGTCATTTTTAGCCCCCAAAATGACGTGGTCGGTATATTTCTTTTAAAGTAGTTTTAATTGGATTTGTTGTTTGGCGGGTAAAACATAAAAAATGAAATAGGAAAAATCTTGATGGTGTCAGTAATTTCATCTTGTTTTGAACATTCTAAAAGAAAAGGAAGTATATCCATTCTTGCATGTTTTTGCATGTCGTTCTGTTAGGCTATAGTGTTGAAACAAGGTCGAAGAGACGTCTTCGCCATTAGAGTAGTCACAAACACTTTTCCGACTTATATATATGCATGGGACATATAAATATTCACCTTAATCATCAATACATACATCCATTCCATGATTCCATCAAATCATTCGTTCTTCCATATTTTTATTGCACATGCCAGCTCGATGTCCGACCCAATCACCCTAACCGCACTTGGTCGTCGCCACAACGGGGCTCCGGACGCGATGGTACCCGTCCGACCATTCAATGCTGCCGAACACGTCGCTGGCGGCCGCGGCGGCGTCGTAGACCTCCAGCGTCACCGTGAACTCCTTCTCCTCGCCGATCCTACCAAAGCTCAGCGTGCTGGGCTGCACCGTGATCTTGACACCCGCAGTGGGCTGCACGACGCTGACGGTGTAGGTACAGTACGCTGCGCCCACGTTCTTCACCCGGCGCTTCACCGTGGTGGCGTTGTAGCCGGAGCCGGAGAGGCAAGCTGCGGAGATGGACGGGTAGTTGAGGTTCTCGGGGCGGTGCCGGCCCAGGCTGCACTTGAACGGGTTGGCATTGGCGCCAATAAACATGGACGGGATCGAAATGGGGAGAAGGGTCTGGTTCTGGATCTGGGTCGGCTTCAGGGAGCAGAGGAAGTCGATGTAGTCCCCCAGCGTGGTGTCGTACACCAGGCCAGGGTCCAGGGCCAGGACGGGCTGCGCGTGGCCCGAACCGTAGCTGAACGGGGTGGCGGCCGCGCCGGTCTCGTCCCGGATTTGGCTGTCGTCGTTGGCTCCGGTGGACGCTGCACAAATATGACACAGCGAAGAACGTTTTATAGGAAGTCTCTGTGATTATTACCTGGCTCGACAGAAACTAGTAGTGTTAGCGCGTAATAGCCTGTGTGATAATCGGTTGTGCTCTCACCGGTGGTCATGATCGCCGACTTGATCATCGCCGGGCTCCATTCCGGGTATTTCGCCTTGATCAGGCCGGCGATGCCCGACACATGCGGGCACGACATGGATGTGCCGGACAGTATGTTGTAGGAGACACTACGGTTGTCGAAAGGCAAGCCGGTTGCCGAAGCCTCCTCGCTGAACGCGGCGATCACGTCGACGCCTGGCGCCGTGATGTCAGGCTGCCAACCGAGCCACACAGAGTCAGAGATCGATGGGAGGAGCTAGCGGGTCTAATTCTGATTTCTGAGATGGTGGCGGTGGATAAACCTTGAGGATCTGAGGTGTGATGGTGTTTGGTCCACGCGACGAGAAGTCTGCAATCGTCGGCGCTGGCTTCACGCCAAGCTCTGCGTCCTCTGTTGTGATGTAACCGACCGGAGACCTAGAGCGGATCAGGGGATCAAGTGCATGATTAACATGAACGTACAAGATGTAAGTAATTAAGGAGTCTGTGTTGTGATGTGCTGCTTACTCGGTAGACTTGAGGTACTTGAAGAGATCCCTGCACCGGGAGTAGGAGCAATGAACCGCTGGAACCAAATGCGCGTCCGCGACGGTTTGGTCCCCGGTGGTGGCATCGTTGCAAAGGACCATGCCGATGCCACCGGCCTGCTTCACCGCCAGACCCTTCTCGACTCTGGCGTTCACTCCTCTGGTGCAAACAACTATCTTGCCGCTCACCTTGGCAGGGTCCAGTGTGCCGGCCAAGCACAACGTCCTGCAGGCAGGAGATCACAACAACGTTCAGAACTCGACACGATCGGAATGGTCTACTGAATCGACCTACAAAATATCCAATTGCTTACGAATTATCGGCAGATTGGTCCGCTGCAGTCGCATTCTCACTGCTGATCATCGGATACTGCTGCCGGGCAGGCAGAGTGCTATCTGTTAAGCTTTGTCCCTGCAGAACAGTTGCACGCGACCACAACGGCATCAACTTGCAGTACGCATGCAGATTGCACATACTCGGTCCAGGAAGGTTGCACTGCACATACCTTGATGGTGTTGTTACCGAAGGTGACAGAAGCTGGAAAATCTCTGTCCATGGTGCTTGCAGCGACCGTCAGGATCCAGGGAGCCAGATTGGACACCGAGCCTGGCTCCGGGCCATCGTTGCCCGCGGCGCAGACGACCGTGACCCCCTTCTGGACCGCGTAGAACGCACCGATCGCGATGGGATCCGTGACATAGTCCACCGGCGGCCCGCCGAGAGAGAGCGACAGCACGTCCACGCCGTCCTTGACCGCCGCCAGCATGGCCTCGAGGATGTCCAGGACGGAGCATCCCGGCGCGTAGCATGCCTTGTATGAGGCGACGCGCGCCCTCGGCGAGCCGCCCTTGGCGGTGCCACTCCCATGGCCAAAAACGCTAGCGCCCGGGACGAAAC
Source organism: Poa annua (assembly GCA_026929855.1). Classification (NCBI taxonomy): domain Eukaryota; kingdom Viridiplantae; phylum Streptophyta; class Magnoliopsida; order Poales; family Poaceae; genus Poa; species Poa annua. The sequence continues at coordinate 55,964,134 of CM049435.1, read as the reverse complement.
CCCCGCCCGCCGTGGACAGCGTGTGCGAGCCGTGCCCGTCGTAGTCCCGCGGCGAGTTCACATCCGTCTCGTTCAGTGGCGGGCCTCCCTCGAGAAAGTTTAGTGCCTTGATGCCGTCGTTGAAGAACCTCGCGCCGATCAACTTCCTGCATGCATGCACGCACGCTCGTCAGTGAAATGTTACTTTCCAAACATACACAGTGAAAGCTGCTCGCTGCCAATTTGCCGGGGCCGTGGCTCCATTCCGGGCGGCCAAAATTTGGCGGGCCAAGCAGAGCAAAAGTGCCGCCATTTCGCTTGGGTCGCTACCCATGGGAAAATTCTAACGGCGGACAATTTGGCTCTTCGAGGATGGCCTCATGACCCGGTGTGCAAGTTATGCCATATACATCCGGAGACTGTGCCGCACCTCCTCCTCGACTGTAGCTTCATAACGGCGGGTTAGGCACTGGACCAGCACCATTGGCACCGCCCCGCCTCCTCTTGGTCAGGGCATTGACTGATTGACAGTTGGTGGGAGGGCATGCTTGGGGGTCTCCCGAGGGAGCAGGGACGCTCGGCTAGTGGAGCTTTTATCTACAACATGTGGGGAGTGTGGAAAGAAAGGAACAGGCGAACCTGTCGCAACACCGCGCTCCTGCCCGACATGGTGGCGCACCTGGCGTGGGAGGAGATTCAGCAGCGGGCTTTTGCCCACACACAGGACCCGGAGGCTAGTTTTTTCTGTTTTTTTGGGTTTTGTGTTGGAGTTTTGTCTTGAAACTCTGACCGGATTTTCGGAAAATTCTGCAAATAACATTCTATTCTATCTAATCGGACGATAGTATCGACTGTCTTAAAACTCAAAAAAAAAAAAAAAACTGCTCGTAGCTAGCAATGGCCACTGGCGTGTGGATGTTATATTGGTGTTACTTGTTGCAACGGAAGGTCTTGTCTTTGCCAGCGTCGCATGTGCCGTTCCACCCTGGCGGCGCGGACAAGCCGTCATCCTGGAAACTTGCAGATGTTGGCGACACACCTGCGAAAACAAGCGTCAGATCAGTTTTTCTTCTTTGCCAAGAAAAAAATATTAGTTTTTCTTTTAGAAACATATCAGAAGTGTTATCAATCATATCAGTTTTGCAAGTGCTATCATATCAGTATACTAATTAAGTTCTGGCATTATATTGTCTGACAGGTTTTAGTTGACTAGCATCGGCATTTCGGGGATTTGATTCTGTTTAGCATCAGTTGAAGGAGCATCATTATTTTTCAGTGTTTCCTGCATCTGAAGGCCTAGTTTGCGTGCGTGTTGTACACAGCTTTCATCCAGGCTGCCCATTGATCCAGCCCAAAGGTCAATGCGACTCCACTCCACGCCAACTACTTATGCAACCACCAGAGGGTAATTAACCAACATACATCCCCGATCGATTTACTTGAGTGCTTATGCCTTGCTACAGCAGAGATGCTATAATTCAGGCACAAAAATGTACTAACAGTAGCAGTTGATTAGGTGAAACAAATGCAACGGATACTGCTCCCTACTCATGCGCCGTAATGTGCGGTAACCATGTAAGGTTTTAAGGGCTGTTCTCATCACGTACCCGTATCGACCGTCCCAATGACGACCCCCTGACCGAACTTGGCAGCGTTCCACTCGTCGGACGCCTTGCCGCCATATGTCTCCAGCCCGAGGAATCCCCAGGAATGCGTCGTGTGGACCTTGTGAAGCCTGTCTTGGATCACAGCCACCACCCTGGGGTGTTCTGAACAATTGATCGGCATGCACGACGCATGCGCGTGCCGTCAGTGATACATAGAAGCTACTCGAGTAGTAAACCGAATGAAAATTTCCGGCATGTATGTGTGTGATGCAGGTGTAACCAATATTACGGCACTAACTTTGGAGGGATGGTACCCAAGCATCATCCATCAGCAACCCAATCCCTTTGATTTCATCGAGCACACACAAAGTTTTGTAGCTGCATTTTTTGGGGATCAATCAAGAAAAAAAGAGGGTAATTACGCATCTTCTTCTTCAGGTATAACTGGTTATGGACGCAAATAATTAACGTAAGACTGTGCAAACATTTCTCTTCTCTTACTTGCTGGTGTATCCAGAGATCAGAGCAGATAGTGCGGATGTCGGATCCTTCGAGATGACCAAATAAGACTGAAGCACAAAAAAGTGTTACATTGATTAGAGATCATCAGAAACAAGTATTATAAACGGTTTGAACAAGGTGAGAATTGCAAGAGAGCGAGCGAGTTGCCTTCATGGCAGCCGACGCCGGCGTCGAGTGCGACGTGAGGAAGAGGACGAAGGCGAGCAGCAAAAATGGAGCTCTTCCCCCCATTTCGCCGATAAGCTTAGCCATCAGAAATGCTCTGCTCCGGTTTGGCGCAGGGCTGCCTCGATCCGCTTGGGCGCCATTGAATTTATATACGCCAACCATTCAAAAAACATACATATCCGCCAAGGTCAAATAACACGGAACTCCTCATGGAGAGCATCACCCCACGTTAGGTACAACAATCCACATGGGGCCAGCGAGCAGCCAGATTGCAATTCTATGTATTTTCGCGGGAAGGAAATCGTCCAGTCTTCTCTTAAAAAACAGTACAGTAATCCGGGATTACAAGCAAAACCCACTTTGAGTTGGTTTTAGTTAATTTAAAAGTGAAGTCTGCATTTCACGGGTCTGTTCTTCAAGAAAATTCTGGTCGGTCAGTAAGGTCGATTATATGAGGCTAATCCAATGGAACATGGGCGGTTTTCACAAGCTGAATATATAGAGCTTTGATTACTTCTCATGAGGAGTTTTTAGGCTACAAGGATATGATACCGACGTCCTCTCTTTGTTTACGACCGGGCGGGTTTCTGAGACCGTGTCCTTCTATTGTAAAATAACTAGTTATCGAAAGAAACTGTAGCAAGTACCTGGTCGCGATGGCCAGAAAATGGAATATGACTTCTACTTCAGATACACTTGTTTTATATTTATACCGGTTTATCTTGCTCATATTACTAATAGCTCTTTGGTATATGATGTCGGATCGATTGTTTATATTTGCAACTCGATGCAAAGACTAGTAAGTCAAGAGTTTATGTATTAGCCATCGGCATTATGCAAGTTCATTTACCTTCTAGATTTATTATGGAAATCAATAATTCTTATTATGTTGGAGTGCTTAGTTATAATATGATTCCTGCATCATGCTTGATGAGACAAGGTAATGAATTCAGTATTAAGGATAAAGGTATTTTATGGCGTCGCCCAATTGTGAAAGGTTGAAAATGCATGGTGCCCCCCAAGTTTGTTTTTGTTAATTAATGACAATTTCAATGGACTAATGTTTTGCATTGAGTTGTATTTTTAGGGTTAATCCATAGGCAACTTTTGGACTCCATATTTTGGATACATGGTTGAAATAGGAAGAAAGTGGATAAGATAAAGTTTTGTGTAGAAATGTTGTCTTGTTCTAACTTATAAGTTAAACCATGGATGATCAAGATCTTGAGATGATGAGTGCAAGAGAAGAGTTCACTATGTTGAGTCATGATGGAATCATGTGTGAGCGATGGTTGATAAAGGCGTGGGCACAATAACAAATGAAGAACTCGTTATGTATCCCGAATTATTGTGATAGAGCAAGATGAAGGTTAAGTTAAGACCAATTTGATGTTCAAGGTGTGGTTCAAAACATGTTCATGAGATTGTTGGCCCTATGATGACCCACAAGTATAGGGGATCGCAACAGTCTTCGAGTGATGTAAAACCCAAATTTATTGATTCGACACAAGTGGAGCCAAAGAATATTTATAAGCCTTGACAGCTGAGTTGTCAGTTCAGCTGCACCTGTGAATAGACTTGCTCGAGACAGATTATCAGTAGCAACAGTTTTATAGCAGTGACAGTAGTGAAATAACAGCAGCAGTAGAGTAAAAACAGCAGTAGTGATTATAGCAGACAGCAGGATTAAAATACTGTAGGCATAGGGACGAATGAACGGGCGTTGCATGGATAAGATATTTCATATAATAACCAAGTCATGGGCATTTGCAGATAAATAATATAAAGCATCCAAGTACAAAATAATCATAGGCATGTGTTCCAATTTAGTTGTGCGTGCTCGCAATGAGAAACTTGCACATCATCTTTTGTCCTACCAGCCCGTTTGCAGCGGGGCCTCAAGGGAAACTACTGGTAATTAAGGTACTCCTTTTAATAAAGTACCGGAGCAAAGCATTAACATTCCGTGAACACACGTGATCCTCACATCACAGCCATCCCCTCCGGTTGTCCCAATTGCTGTCACTTTGGGGCCTCGGGTTCCGGACAATAATATGTGTATATAACTTATAGATATGATCTAAAACAATAATTATCCTCATGATACAATAACATGTTCAGATCTGAAATCATGGCACTCGGGCCCTAGTGTCAAGCATTAGGCATAACAAGTTGCAATAATGACGTAAAGTACTAACAACGGATACTAGGCACCATGCGCTAATGATATTACAGTTATTACATGAACGATCTCATCCAATCACTACCATCCCCTCAATCCTACAGCGGGGAATTACTCACACATGGATGGGGGAAACAATGATGGTTGATGGAGAGGCGTTGGCGATGACGATGGCGATGATCCCCTTCGATTCCCCGTCCCGGCGGAGTGCCGAAACATGAACTTCTGGTCCCCGAATTGAGTTTCGATGTGGCGGCGGCGCTTGATGCACCGGTGTGGTGTTGTTTGGAAACCCCAAGAGGAACGTATGAAGTAGTGCAGCAGCAAATTTCTCTCAGTTGTGAAACCAAGGTTTATCGAACCAGTAGGAAACTAGAATTATTCCGAAGGTTGCTGCGGTTGACCTTGGCAGGGCGCACTACCGGTGCCAACCACGAACGTGGAACCTGCACACAACACAAACAAGATACTTTGCCCCAACTTAACAGTGAGGTTGTCAATCTCACTGTCTTGCTGTAACAAAGGATTAAACGTACGTGTGGAAAATGATGTTTGTTTGCAGAGAATGAAAGTAACAGGATTGCGGTAGCTTGTATTATCAGTTTAAAGAAAATAACCGGGGTCCACAGTTCACTAGTGGTGTCTATCCATAAATAATAATAGCATACATGAGGGTAAAAAAATTACAGCTGGCCAATTGACAGAATAAAGAACTGCATAATGATGCATGTACAAGTCATGGTGTCTAGTGTGAGATTCATTTGGGCATTACAACATGATACATAGACCGTTATCCAACTGCATCTATGACTAATACTCCACCTTCAGGATAGTATCCGCAACACCTTTCAGTATTAAGTTGCAAGCAACAGATTATTGCATTAAGTAAATTGTGTAATGTAAGTAGCACAAGTATCCTTAGACAAAGAACTACTGTTTTATCCCTAGTAGCAACAGTACATTCACAATCTTAGAGGTTGCTGTCACTCCCCCAGATTAAATGAAGACATGAACCCACTATCGAGCATAAATACCCCCTCTTAGAGACACAAGCATCTACTTGGCCAGAGCATCTACTAGTAACGGAGAGCATGCAAGATCATAAATAATCGTACTCACATAATATATAATGAAGCAAATGATATAGTACTAAATTATTCATCGGATCCCAGCAAACACAACATGTAGCATTACATAAAGATGATCTTGATCATGATAGGTAGCTTACAAGATCTAAACATGATGGCACAATAGGAGAAGACAACCATTTAGCTACTGCTATGGACCCGTAGTCCAAGGATGAACTACTCACGCATCAGTCCGGAGGCGGGCATGGTGATGTAGAGCCCTCCGGTGATGATTCCCCTCTCCGGCAGGGTGCCGGGAATAGCTTCTGAACCCTCCCGAATTAGGGTTGACGGCGGCGGCGGCTCTGGAACGTATCGTGGAAAATTGTTCGGGTGCCTAGGGTTATTTTGTCGGGGGGTATTTGCAGGCGAAAGGGCGAAGGCGGTGGAGCCCCGAGGGGCCCACACCACGTGGTGGCGCTGCTAGAAGGGGGGCCGCGCCTCCACCAGGTGAGGCCGCCTCGTGCCTCTCCTTCGTATCCTCTTCGGTGTCCTGGAAGCTCTCGAGAAAAATAGGAACTTTGGCTTTTGATTCGTCCAATTCCGAGAATATTTCCTTAACAGTTTTTCTGAAACCAAAAACAGCAGAAAACAGGGAACTGACACTGCGGCATCTTGTTAATAGGTTAGTCCCAGAAAATGCATAAAAACCATATAAAGTGTATATAAAACATGTAGCAATTGGTATAATATAAGCATGTAACATAAGAAAATATAGATACGTTGGAGACGTATCAAGCATCCCCAAGCTTAGTTCTACTCGTCCCGAGTAGGTAAAACGATAACAAGAATAAGTTCTGAAGTGACATGCTTTCACACAATCTTGATCATATAATAATGTAATGCATGTAAATTGAGATCAAATGAATAAGAGCTGTAGTTTATATTGATATCAAATGAGTAATGTATAAAAAATTAGGAAGAACAAAGTAAAACTTTCAATGAATCAGTACTAAAGAACAACCAACCGTGCAAAGTAGATATTAAAGATGATTTAAGCTTCAAGAACAACAATATAATCATCTAATGCATCCAACACTCATGACAACTTTGTGTTAGGATCAAGTCAAGCAATAACAATATGCACGTAGAAAATCATCTCTCTATTTGTTCACTTCAAAACAAGCAAGCGTTCAGCGTTGGTTCCTGGCACCAGGATGTTGTGGCTAAAAGAACATTAAGGGGGGTTTGGAAGGCCAACGGAAGAAAGTCTCACAAAGCTGAAATTGATCATTAGACAAGAGGAAGTCTTATAATCGAAGCTATGCAAGGAGTAGTGATTACCACACAACGGATGCACATAGAGCTATAAGTGTATGAAAGCTCTCCAATGAAACTAGTGGGGGTGCATCCAACTTGCTTGCTCATGAAGACCTAGAGCACTTTTGAGGAGGCTCATCATTGGAATATACAAGCCAAGTTCTATAATGTAAAGTTCCCCACATAGTTATGCAAGTAAAATATGAAAACTCTCTCATATGGAGTAAAGGTGCTAAACATGAGCACAAGTGTGGATAAAGAATTGTAATGTTGCCCCCTTTTTTATTTTTCTCTTTCTCTTTTTTTTCTCTTTTCTCTTTTTTCTATTTTTTTTGTGTTTTTCTATTTCACTTTTCGATGGTCTCCATGGCTCTTTTCACTTTTAGGGGCAAACATTCTAATATGACAACACACTTTTGGTACAAATAACTCATAATGAATAAAACATAATGTATGAAACGGTGCCTCTGCCAGTGTAGCAGGATATGCAATGATCTAGCGTAACATGGGTAAAACCGCACATCAGCTGTAAAGAATCATTCAAGGCAATATATACATGATAAATGACAACAAGTCATGTAATGTAAGATGAAAGTTGCATGGCAATATATCTCGGAACAGCTATGGAAATGCTGTGATAGGTAGGTACGGTGGATGTTTTGAGGAAGATATTTGGCTTATGTGTAGGAGAACATGATGAAGGTCTCCCACGAGTTTTGGATGTACCCGCGAAGTATGCACCAACTCTCAATGTGAGAAAGGACAATGCAAAGTACCGAATAGGCTAGCAAATATGGTGGTGGAAGTGCCATGAAAACCGTAGCTTAGAACTCACAAGCAAAAAGATTCCAATTAGAAATATGATCTTACAAGGCATAATGAAAATCACTACATGAGGGACTGTGGCAAATGAACAAGTCACTGTTGGGACCCCGACCGTAGCGCATAACACAAAGTCCTTACGGTTGCTTTTAACATTAGAAGTCATATATCATTATGCTATCAACTGGATATTTAAGTGTGGCACAGCTTCAAGTTTTCTAGACCAACCATAAATCATTCCACTTTACTAAACCATCATGTTTACCATTAAGCATATTAATATCTCAAAACAACATCAATGATTCAAGCGACACAATTTAATGATCTACAAGATTATGTATCCTTTCGTTATACCATCTACCACATTAAACATTTTCTGTTCCAACCAAACACCAATCAACTTATTTAAACATAAACTCTCCAAGTATTTAACAATGAAACAAGAGAGTATAACATAAGAAAACTAACAGCTCTAACAAGAGATGCATGAAAAACGAGAGCTGAAAGTAATGAAGTAACATAGAAGAATACTCAACAAATATAAGTGAAGAATACGAGTATTCATAAGAAAAAGCGGAGCGTGTCTCTCTCCCACAAAGGAATGCTAGGATCCATTTTATTCAGAGAATGAAAATAACAAAAACAAAAACAAACAGACGCTTCAAGTAAAGCACATAAGATGTGACGGAATTAAAATATAGTTTCACTAGAGATGACCTGATAGTTTGTTGATGAAGAAGGGGATGTCTTGTGCATCCCCAAGCTTAGACGCTTGAGTCTTCTTGAAATATGCTTGGGTGACCTACGGGGGCATCCCCAAGCTTAGGCTATTTCATCTTCTTGATCACATCATATCATCCTTCTCTTTTGATCCTTAAAAACTTCCTCCACACAAACTCAAAGTAGACTTCATTAGAGGGTTAGTGCATAATAAAAAATTCTCATATTATGCATGGACAAAACCATTACACATGCTACTGGACATTAGCTACAGCCACTGGTATTTTATGGAACAAAAAGATCCATTGAAAAACAGCAAAAGGAGCAATGCAAAATAAATGGCAGAATCTGTCAAAAACAGAACAGTTCGTAAAGACGAATTTTTTCGAGGCACTTAACTTGCTCAAATCAGAAAACTCAAAACTAATGAAAGTTGCGTACATATCTGAGGATCACGCTCAGCAAATATCAGATTTTTTTCAATTTTTCTGCAGAGAGTTATGAATTAAACGATGGACAGCAGAAAACTGTTCCTGCGCAGGAATCCAAATCTAGCATCAATTTTCCACTAGAGGCTTAACTTGACACAACAATGCGATAAAATAAAGATACAAAGGAATTGCAACAGAGATAGACATGTTCCTTGACTCAACAAAATAAAATAACAGGAATAAAAAGTGGGTTGTCTCCCATAAGCGCTTTTCTTTAATGCCTTTCAGCTAGGCACAGAAAGTATAACTCAAGTGTTTCCAAGAGATGAAGCATCAACATCATAATTTGTACGAATGATAGAATCAAAAGGTAGCTTCATTCTTTTTGTAGGGAAGTGTTCCATACCTTTCTTGAGTGGGAATTGATATCTAATATTTCCTTCTTTCATATCAATAATAGCACACACAGTTCTAAGAAAAGGTCTTCCCAACACAATAGGACAAGATGGGTTGCATTCGATATCCAAGACAATAAAATCAACGGGGACAAGGTTATTGTTAACCATGATAAGAACATCATTAACTCTCCCCAAAGGTTTCTTCATAGCATTATCAACAAGAAAAACATCCAAATAGCAATGTTCCAAAGGTGGCAAATCAAACATATCATAGAGCTTTTTAGGCATAACAGAGATACTTGCACCAAGGTCACATAAAGCATTGCAATCAAATTCATCTACTTTTATTTTAATGATGGGCTCCCAACCATCTTGTAACTTCCTAGGGATAGAAGCTTCAAGTTTTAATTTCTCTTCCCTAGCTTTAATGAGAGCATTTGTAATATGAGTAGTAAATGCCATGTTTATGGTACTAGCATTAGGACTTGTAGCAAACTTTTGCAAGAACTTAATAACTTCAGAGATATTACAATTATCGAAATCAAAATCATTATTATCAAAGCAAACCGAACCATTATTTTTTTTGAGGACAAGGTGGTCGTACCACCGCTCGATTAGATAGAAGAGAAATGACCCAGTTTATAAGGGAAACCGGGTCCAAAAACCATACAATCTGTACAGGAGAAAACACACAGACGAAGCGACCCGCCGCCCACACGGCACAAGTCGGACAAACGCCACAACACACACCACCCGCTCCGGAGCCGCCGCTCCGGCGTAGCAACCAGATCGACCTTCGCATTGCCCGAAAGCGATCCAGTCATGGTCGACGAACCCTCTGCCCCCGCAGTCTTTATCCAGGCTGCCACCAAAACCACCAAGTTCCGGGGCCGCCGCCCCGGTGTAGCAACCAGATCGGCCTTCGCATTGCCCGAAGGTGATCCAGTCAGGTCGACCAACCCTCTGCCCCTGCAGTCTTCATCCAGGTCGCCACCTAGACCCCCGCTAGACAACGGCTCCACCTCATGGAACCATCGTAGCGTGGGAGACCGAGACCGCCGTCTCGACGCACCTCCACCGTCCGGGGCCGCCACCCCGGTCATCCGCTCCCCTGACAACAGAACCGTCCTCCCCGAGCGCCGCGAGCCCATCACACCGTGAGGGGCAAAGAACTTCCAAGGCGGCGCCTCCAACAAGGAAACGACGCGTCCGTCGTCGCCGCCCGCCCCCGATGGAGCTTAGGCTTTCACCCGGAAATCTTGGCACCACCCACGTCGGGTGGGACCGAGCACTCCACCGCGACGCCCCCAAGAGGGAAAACGACGCCTAGAAGCGCCGCCGTCGCCGGCTCCGACGAAGTCGGAATAAGGCTTTCGCCCGGAGGTCGTCCCGACCGCAAAGCAAGGGAGCAACGCCACAGGTAGGGACGCTCTACCGCCATCCACCGAGCTCAACCATCGGCCATGTCAGCCACAGCGCCCATGGCCGCGGCCTCCATGCCGCACCACAGAGGTCTCCCTTCCGGGGCCGCCGCCCCGGCTTCCACGCCACCCAGTCGCCGTAGCACCTCGCGCGTCGCCCGCCATCACCCTCGCCTGGCCGAGGCCCAGATCGAGCCCGGGTAGAGCACCCGCGGCCGCACCTCCACGCCTCGCAGCAGTGTGCCCGCGCCGCGCCGCCCTCCGCCATGAGCCGACCCCCACGCCACGACCTGGCCGCGGCCCGCAGGGCCCGCCCCAGGCCCAGATCGAGCCCGGGCAGAGCACCCGCGGCCGCACCTCCTCGCCTCGCAGCCGCGCGCCCGCGCAGCGCCGCCCTCCGCCGCCAGCCAGCCTCCGCCGCGAGGCCGACCACCGCGCCCTCCATCATGCGCGCCGCGAGCTTGCCGGCAGCACACGCCGCGCCTGCGCAGCTGTATCCCGGCCGGAACCGTCGAGCAGTCGCCCCGCCGCCACCATCCTCGGTCGCGCGCAGCTTTGCCGCCGCTTCCTCCGGCGGGGGCGGAGCAGTGGTGGGCGGGGCGGACCTCCGCGCCGGCGGCGGCTGGGTTCCCCCGTGTCGCCAGGCGCGGGCGACGCGGGGGTGGGAGCGAACCTCTTGCTTTTAATTAAACCGAACCATTATCTCCTATGTTCTTAAAAATTTTAGCACTTTTATCAAGAACAGTTTTAGGCAATTTTAATTTTTTGGAAGAAGTAGAGGAAACATTGCCAACACCAATTATGTTACCATTAATAGTAGGAGGTTTACTAGCATGTGAAGTAACATTATTTTCGGTAGTAGTAATAGTATAAACTCTAGCCATATTATCCTTTTAGCTAGTTCTTCTTCTCTTTCCCATCTAGCACGTAATTCAGCCATCATCCTAACATTATCATCAATTCGAACTTGGATGGCATTAATTTTAGCAAAGGTCTTATTCTCTTTAGCATCATTAGGCATAACTTTTAATTTCAAGAGATCAACATCAAGAGCAAGACTATCAACTTTAGAAACAAGAGTATCAATTTTACCAAGCTTTTCCTCAACAGTATTATTAAAAGCAGTTTGTGTAGTGATAAAATCCTTAATCATGGTTTCAAGTTCAGAGGTGGTATTCCTATTATTGCTATAAGAATTACCATAAGAATTGCCATAGCTATTGCCATTATTAGGAGGATAGGGCTTGTAGTTGTTGTTACCATAATTGTTCCTATAGGCATTGTTGTTAAAAATTCTTGTGCAACCAAAGAAGCTAAGGGAACATTATTTGGATCAATATGAGATTTACCATTCACAAGCATAGCCATAATAACATCAATCTTTTCACTCAAAGAAGAGGTTTCTTCAGCAAAATTTACCTTCTTACCTTGAGGAGCTCTTTCAGTATGCCACTCAGAATAATTAACCATCATATCATCTAGAAGTTTTGTTGTAGCCCCAAAGTGATGGACATAAATGTACCTCCAGCAGCCGAATCAAGAAGGTTTCTTGAGGAAAAATTCAGTCCTGCATAAAAGGTTTGGATGATCATCCAAGCAGTCAGTCCATGGGTAGGGCAATTTTTAACCAAAGATTTCATTCTTTCCCAAGCTTGAGCAACATGTTCATTATAAAATTGTTTAAAGTTCATAATACTACTTCTTAAGGAAATGATCTTAGCAGGAGGATAGTATTTTCCAATAAAAGCATCTTTGCATTTAATCCATGAATCAATACTATTCCTAGGCAATGAAAGCAACCATTCTTTAGCCTTTCCTCTCAAAGAGAAAGGAAATAATTTCAGTTTTATAATATCACCATCTATATCCTTATACTTTTGCATTTCACAAAGTTCAACAAAATTATTAAGATGGGCAGCAGCATCATCAGTACTAACACCAGAAAATTGCTATCTCATAACAAGGTTTAACAAAGCAGGTTTGATTTCAAAGAATTCTGCTTTAGAAGCAGGTGGAGCAATACGAGTGCATATGAAATCATTATTATTTGTGCTAGTGAAGTCACACAACTTAGTATTCTCAGTAGTACTCATTTTATCAAAATTAAATAGAAACCGAAATACAGAAATAAATGCAAGTAACTATTTTTTTTGTATTTTTGATATTAAGCAAACAAGATAGTAATAAAAATAAACTAAGCAAGACAATAACAAAATAAAAAGATTGGGTGTGAGAGACTCCCCTCGCAGAAGAGCTTAGTTTCCCCGGCAACGGCGCTAGAAAAGAGCTTGGTGCACCGGTGAGGTGTTGTTGGGAAACCCCAGGAGGAAGGTATGAAGTAGTGCAGCAGCAAATTTCCCTCAGTTGTGAAACCAAGGTTTATCGAACCAGTAGGAAACTAGAATTCTTCCGAAGGTTGCTGCGGTTGACCTTGGCAGGGCGCACTACCAGTGTCAACCATGAACGTTGAACCTGCACACAACACAACCAAGATACTTTGCCCCAACTTAACAGCGAGGTTGTCAATCTCACTGGCTTGCTGTAACAAAGGATTAAACGTATGTGTGGAAAATGATGTTTGTTTGCAGAGAATGAAAGTAACAGGATTGCAGTAGCTTGTATTATCAGTTTAAAGAAAAGGACCGGGGTCCACAGTTCACTAGTGGTGTCTCTCCATAAATAATAATAGCATACATGAGGGTAAACAAATTACAGCTGGGCAATTGACAGAATAAAGAACTGCATAATGATGCATGTACAAGTCATGGTGTCTAGTGTGAGATTCATTTGGGCATTACAACATGATACATAGACCGTTATCCAACTGCATCTATGACTAATAATCCACCTTCAGGATAGCATCCGCAACACCTTTCAGTATTAAGTTGCAAGCAACAGATTATTGCATTAAGTAAAGTGTGTAATGTAAGTAGCACAAGTATCCTTAGACAAAGAACTACTGTTTTATCCCTAGTAGCAACAGTACATTCACAATCTTAGAGGTTGCTGTCACTCCCCCAGATTAAATGAAGACATGAACCCACTATCGAGCATAAATACCCCCTCTTGGAGACACAAGCATCTACTTGGCCAGAGCATATACTAGTAACGGAGAGCATGCAAGATCATAAATAACGCACTCACATAATATATAATGAAGCAAATGACATAGTACTCAATTATTCATCGGATCCCAGGAAACACAACATGTAGCATTACATAAAGATGATCTTGATCATGATAGGCAGCTCACAAGATCTAAACATGATGGCACAATAGGAGAAGACAACCATCTAGCTACTGCTATGGACCCGTAGTCCAAGGATGAACTACTCACGCATCAGTCCGGAGGCGGGCATGGTGATGTAGAGCCCTCCGGTGATGATTCCCCTCTCCGGCAGGGTGTCGGGAAGAGCTTCTGAACCCTCCCGAACTAGGGTTGACGGCGGCGGCGGCTCTGGAACGTATCGTGGAAAAGTGTTCGGGTGCCTAGGGTTATTTTGTCGGGGGGTATTTGTAGGCGAAAGGGTGAAGGCGGTGGAGCCACGAGGGGCCCACACCACGTGGTGGCGCGGCCAGAAGAGGGGCCGCGCCTCCACCAGGTGAGGCCGTCTCGTGGCTCTCCTCCGTATCCTCTTCGGTGTTCTGGAAGTTCCCGAGAAAAATAGTGACTTTGGATTTTGATTCGTCCAATTCCGAGAATATTTCCTTAACAGTTTTTCTTAAACCAAAAACAGCAAAAAACAGGGAACTGGCACTGCGGCATCTTGTTAATAGGTTAGTCCCAGAAAATGCATAAAAACCATATTAAGTGTATATAAAACATGTAGCAATTGGTATAATATAAGCATGGAACATAGTAAATTATAGATACGTTGGAGACGTATCAGGCACCAGATGACGTGGTAAACATTTACAGGCATGTCAGTTCGACTAGACGTGAAGCGCAGTCACACGATGTCATCATTGCGAATATAATCTGTAAATTGCGTTGTCATGTTACACTGCGTTGGCAAGAAAACGAAGCGATGCGCCTGTTCGGTGCCCCAAGCGGTTATCGATTTACGCGCCGGCGGCAGTGAATTCATCACTATCCCTTCAGAAATAAAAACCCCAATCTCATTGCATTGCGGTTCACTCGCTCTTCTCTCCATTCTCAGTTCTCTCTTCTTTGCGAAAAACCCCAACCACCCCTTCTCTCCAACTCCAATGGATACGTGGTGGCAGAATGAAGCCATCCCGAGCGACTCGGACGGCGAGGGGAACCCGTTCCCCTGGTGGGAGGTTTGCAACGGGCACGCCGGCGGCTCCGGCACCGACGACGACGGCGAGGGCGACGACGACGAGCAGAGCCAGGACGGCGACTCCGACCCCGACGACTCCGACCCCGACACTGACGACGACCACCACGGCGGGTCCGAGGAGGAGGACTCGGACCCGGAGTTGACGATGGGCGGCGAGGAGGAGGAGGACGACGCCGACGACGAGGAGGAGGAGGAGGAGGATGACTCCGATGACTCCGACGACGACGACGACGACGACAACGAACCGCCAACCAAGAAGCGACGGATGTAGAAGACCGTCGATCGTCGTAGTAGCAGTAGCAGTGCATTAGTTGCACTGCTACTGATTAGTAGTAGTATTAGGATTTACCTAAAAAAAAGTAGTAGTATTAGGCCGCCGCCGGCATAGTAGCAATGCTGCATGCATGCATTGTAATCTTTTGTAATTGTTAATATAATCCAAATATAATCCTATTCGAGTTATAAATCGAGTTTCAATTAGTAGTAGCAGTTTCAATTCGAGTTATAAATCGAGTTTCAGTTTTCAAATCGAGTTATGAATCCTATTATAAATCAATTCGAGTTATAAATCGAGTTTCAATTAGTAGTAGCAATTTCAATTAGTAGTAGCAGTTTCACTAAACAATGACGTACTAATCAACGAATTGTCAGTTATTTCAGTGTTAATTCAGTTAATTTAGTGTTAATTTAGTTAATTCGGTGTTAACGACGTGTTAATTGGGGCGGAGATACCCAACCTGGGCGTCAGAGTCGTCCCTTCCTGTCCCCACTTGAGGACCCAGGCCGACCCCACCAGTCAGGCCGACCCCACCAGTCAGGCCGAGCCGCGCCTGGTCGACCCCACCGGTTAAAGAAGGTTGACCAGAGGAAAACGGAGCGTTTGGGCGATATGCGAGCCAGCCAGGGCACGGACGAGAGAAACTACGCGGGTATGGCACAAACGGATAAACTAGAGAGAACCAGGGCACAGAAGCAATTGTCCCTTTTGAAAATACAGATAAATAAAGTGCGAGTAAATAAAGCGCAACAATTATAATTGCAGCGAGTGGCCCAATCCTTTATAGAGCAAAGGACAAGCCGGTTTGTTTACTTATGATGACCAAACGTTCCTGAGTACACACGGGATTTCTGTCTAGTGCTTTCGCTTCATATAGATGATTAATCTTTAGTGTTTCAATAAGTGTTGTGTGGGTGAACCTATGCTAATGCACCGCCCTTCCTAGGACTAATAAATACTTGTGATTATACCCTTAGTAAGCATCCGCAAATACCAGAAAGTAATTAAGATAAATCTAACCACAGCTTTATACTCTGAGATCCTACCATCCCTCATGCATCGAGATACCAACAGGGGTTGAGGTTTCTGTCACTCCGGCAACCCCACAATTAATATTCGAATACACAATGCATTCCTCTATGCCCATAAAGGTGAAGTGTCATGTAGTCGACGTTCACATGACACCACTCGAAGAATAGCACCACAACTTAAATATCAAAACATTAAATATTACTCAACATAGTTCACTACTAACATCTAGACTTCTCCCGTGTCCTCAAGAACTAAACGAACTACTCACAACACATCATTTGGAACATGATCAGAGGTGATATAATGATGGGTAACAATCTGAACATAAACCTTAATTCAACGGTTTCACTCAATAGCATTAATAACAATAGTAATCAACACCGGGAGAGTTTCCCCTATCAAATAGACAAGAATCAGCCCTAGATGTTACAGCGGGAACGGAGTGGAACGATGGAGATGACGGTGTCGGCGGTGGAGATGGTGGTGATGATGATCCCGATGAAGTGCAGCTCGATGACGGTGACGATGGCGACAATTTCCCCCCTCCGGAAAGGGATTTCCCCGGCAGATTTCTCCCTGCCGGAGAGCTTTTCTCTCTCTGGTGTTTTCCGCCTCGTGGAGGCGACGTAATATTTCATCGAGCCTCCCCTATGTCTTAGGTTTTCGGGGGGATGAAGTACGCGAAGGGGCTCGGCCAGTCGTGGGCCAGGGGTCCCACACCATATGCTCGCGCGGCGGGGGGGGGGGGGGCCGCGCCATGGCATGGTGTGGGTCACCTGTGGCCCACCTTGGCCTCCCCTTTTGGCTTCCTCCATCATCTGGTAAATTAGGAGCTTTTGTCTGGTCACTTTGGATTTCTGATCTTCGCAAATATTGTATCTCGACGGTGCTTTTTCTAGTAGAATCCAGACTCCGGTGATCCATTCTCCAATAATCATCAAGGGAAACATGCAAAATAGATGGAATAACATAAGTATCATCTCTAAATATGAAATATATCAATGAATAACAGTAAATTATGATATAAAATAGTGATGCAAAATGGACGTATCAGGGAGCAGTGGTTGGCTCCTTCGTGGTCGTTCCCGTGCACTCCTTCAAGTCGCCTCGTGAGAAAGAATTGGGCACCAAGGACCCAGGTGAGGTGGCATGCGTGGGACTGGGCCCATCCACCAGCGCTCGGTCACTTTGGGTTTTTCGGTATAGCTGGGACGGGCCCGGGCCAGGGACCGTGCCTCGCGAGGGTCGCACCATGTAGCCTTGGTGAGGTGGCATGTGTGGGAGCAGGCCCAACCACCGACGCTCTGCCTTACTGGGTTTTTCGGTGCTGTTGGGCAGACTCTGGCCCAAACAGCCTCCGTGCCTAGCCCCCGCTCACGAGTCGGCCGTGAGGAGATAACAAATACCCGAGAAGCGGCCGCTAGTCCATTTCATGCACCAACTAGTGGTCATTACCAAGTTTCGTTCCCATTTTACTGCGACTGAGTACATGGTTTTTCAAAATGCAAAAAGGGGGTTTTGAATGTTGCTGCCGTGGCGGGCACGGAGCATGCCGTCGCGGTCGACACGAGGCCTTCACTAGGCGTGGACTGGAGCTCCCGCGGCCCGAGGCGACGCTGTAGAGGAGTTCTTCAGGGAGGTCTTCCCGCAGGAAGCCTCGCGGCGAGCCCCCTTGTGGGGATGCCATAGGAGGGCTTGTTGAGACACCGGTCGCGCGGGGCGGCCGGTACCGCACCTCGCTTCGAGCCTCCTCGCGAGGTTCACGAGGAGGCTTGTTGAGGTGTGGGCCGCGCGGAGCGGCCCACACCGTGCCTCGCGATGGACCTGTTTTTTACCTTATCTGATGGTTCCCTGGCGAAGCTCAGTGGGCAGCCCCCGGGCCGTTGATGTCTGCGCACGCTTCTATTCTCGTAGACAGTGTTGGGACTCCAAGAGCAGAGGTTTGTGGAACAGCAGCAAGTTTCCCTTAAGTGAATCACCCAAGGTTTATCGAACTCAAGGAGGTAGAGGTCAAAGATATCCCTCTCAAGCAACCCTGCAATTAAGATACAAGAAGTCTCTTGTGTCCCCAACACACCCAATACACTTGTCAGATGTATAGGTGCACTAGTTCGGCGAAGAGATAGTGAAATACAAGTAATATCGATGATTATAAGTAGTAACTGCAATCTGAAATAAAAATGGCAGCAAGCAAACATGTAGTAGAACAGGTTGTAAACGGTGTTTTAATGCTTAGAAACAAGGCCTAGGGATCATACTTTCACTAGTGGACACTCTCAACAATGACATCAAAGCTGAATAATAAATACTACTCTCAAACACTCTCTTGTTGGATGATAAACACCATTCACTGCGTAGGGCTACAAAAGCACCCCCAAAGTCTGAGTAAACTAACACCACAGCGTCATAAAGGAATCACACACGGTGCGCACACAGTCACCTTCACAACCGTGAATAACCCCGGAGTTCATATTAAAGTAACCTCTATAGTGCATAATAGATAAAGAGTAACATCACATATTCAACTAGATTACAAAGCTCAAGATCACATAAAGATCACACCAAGGGAGAGAGAGATAAACCACATAGATACCGGTAGAGCCCGCAGCCTCGGGGGAGAACTATTCCCTCCTCATCATGGGAGTCAGTAGCGGCGATGAAGATGGCGGTGGAGTTGATGGAGATGACTCCGGGGGCAATTCCCCGTCCCGGCAGGGTGCCGGAACAGAGACTTCTGTCCCCCGAAACTTGTCTTCGATGGCGGCGGCGCAGCGGAACTCCTCTCGGGAAAAGGCTTCGGTATTACGTCTTATTTCGTCGGGGGGTATTTGTGTGCGAAAGGGCGAAGGCGGTGGAGCCCCGAGTGGCCCACACCATGTGGTGGCGCGGCCAGAAGGGGGGCCACGCCTCCACCAGATGAGGCCGCCTCGGTCTCCGTCTTCGTCTCCTCTTCGGTGTTCTGGATGGTTCCGGGAAAAATAAGAGTTTTGGCTTTTGTTTCGTCCAATTCCGAGAATATTTCCTTAACAGCTTTTCTAAAACCAAAAACAGCAGAAAACAGGGAACTGGCACTGTGGCATCTTGTTAATAGGTTAGTCCCAGAAAATGCATAAAAACCATATAAAGTGTATATAAAACATGTAGCAATTGGTATAATATAAGCATGAAACATAAGAAATTATAGATACGTTTGAGACGGAGACGTATCAAGCATCCCCAAGCTTAGTTCTACTCGTCCCGAGTAGGTAAAACGATAACAAGAATAATTTCTGAAGTGACATTCTTTCACACAATCTTGATCATATAATAATGTAATGCATGTAAATTGAGATCAAATGAATAAGAGCTGTAGTTTATATTGATATCAAATGAGTAATGTATAAACAAGTAGGAAGAACAAAGTAAAACTTTCAATGAATCAGTACTAAAGAACAATCAACCGTGCAAAGTAGATATTAAAGATGATTTAAGCTTCAAGAACAATAATATAATCATCTAATGCATCCAACACTCATGACAACTTTGTGTTAGGATCAAGTCAAGCAATAACAATATGCACGTATAAAATCATTTCTCTATTTGTTCACTTAAAAACAAGCAAGCGTTCAGCATTGGTTCCTGGCACCAGGATGTTGTGGCTAAAAGAACATTAAGGGGGGTTTGGAAGGCCAACGGAAGAAAGTCTAATAAAGCTGAAAGTGATCATTAGACAAGAGGAAGTCTTATAATCGAAGCTATGCAAGGAGTAGTGATTGCCACACAACGGATGCACATAGAGCTATAAGTGTATGAAAGCTCTCCAATGGAACTAGTGGGGGTGCATCTAACTTGCTTGCTCATGAAGACCTGGAGCACTTTTGAGAAGGCTCATCATTGGAATATACAAGCCAAGTTCTATAATGTAAAGTTTCCCACATAGTTATGCAAGTAAAACATGAAAACTCTCTCATATGAAGTAAAGGTGCTAAACATGAGCACAAGTGTGGATAAAGAATAGTAATGTTGCCCCCTTTTATTTTTCTCTTTCTCTTTTTTTTCTCTTTTCTCTTTTTCTATTTTTTTGTGTTTTTCTATTTCACTTTTCGATGGCCTCCATGGCTCTTTTCACTTTTAGGGGCAAACATTCTAATATTATAACACACTTTTGGTACATATAACTCATAATGAATAAAACATAATGTATGAAACGGTGCCTCTGCCAGTGTAGCAGGATATGCAATGATCTAGCGTAACATGGGTAAAACCGCACATCAGCGGTAAAGAATCATGCAAGGCAATATATAAATAATAAATGACAACAAGTCATGTAATGTAAGATGAAAGTTGCATGGCAATATATCTCGGAACAGCTATGAAAATGCTGTAATAGGTAGGTATGGTGGATGTTTTGAGGAAGATATTTGGCTTATGTGTAGGAGAACATGATGAAGGTCTCCCACGAGTTTTAGATGTACCCGCGAAGTATGCACCAACTCTCAATGTGAGAAAGGGCAATGCAAAGTACCGAAAAGGCTAGCAAATATGGTGGTGGAAGTGCCATGAAAACCGCAGCTTAGAACTCACAAGCAAAAAGATTCCAACTAGAAATATGACCTAACAAGGCATAATGAAAATCACTCCATGAGGGACTGTGGCAAATGAACAAGTCACTGTTGGGACCCCGACCGTAGCGATAACACAAAGTCATTACGGTTGCTTTTAACATTAGAAGTCATATATCATTATGCTATCAACTGGATATTTACGTGTGGCACAGCTTCAAGTTTTCTAGACCAACCATTAATCAATCCACTTTACTAAACCATCATGTTTACCATTAAGCATATTAATATCTCAAAACAACATCAATGATTCAAGCGACACAATTTAATGATCTACAAGATTATGTACCCTTTCGTTATACCATCTACCACATTAAACATTTTCTGTTCCAACCAAACACCAATCAACTTATTTAAACATAAACTCTCCAAGTATTTAACAATGAAACAAGAGAGTATAACATAAGAAAACTAACAGCTCTAACAAGAGATGCATGAAAAACGAGAGCTAGAAAGTATTGAGGTAACATAGAAGAATACTCAACAAATATAAGTGAAGAATACGAGTATTCATAAGAAAAAGCGGAGCGTGTCTCTCTCCCACAAAGGAATGCTAGGATCTATTTTATTCAAAGAATGAAAATAACAAAAACAAACAGACGCTTCAAGTAAAGCACATAAGATGTGACGGAATTAAAATATAGTTTCACTAGAGATGACCTGATAGTTTGTTGATGAAGAAGGGGATGCCTTGGGCATCCCCAAGCTTAGATGCTTGAGTCTTCTTGAAATATGCTTGGTTGACCCACGGGGGCATCCCCAAGCTTAGGCTCTTTCATCTTCTTGATCACATCATATCATCTTTCTCTCTTGATTCTTGAAAACTTCCTCCACACCAAACTCAAAGTAGACTTCATTAGAGGGTTAGTGCATAATCAAAAATTCTCATATTCTGCATGGACAAAACCATTACACATGCTACTGGACATTAGCTACAGCCACTGGTATTTTATGGAACAAAAATATCCATTCAAAAACAGCAAAATGAGCAATGCAAAATAAATGGCACAATCTGTCAAAAACAGAACATTCCGTAAAGACGAATTTTTTCGAGGCACTTAACTTGCTCAAATCAAAAAACTCAAAACTAATGAAAGTTGCGTACTTATCTGAGGATCACGCTCAGAAAATATCAGATGTTGTCAATTTTTCTGCAGAGAGTTATGAATTAAACGGTGGACAGCAGAAAACTGTTCCTGCGCAGGAATCCAAATCTAGCATCAACTTCTACTAGAGGCTTTACTTGTCACAACAATGCGATAAAATAAAGACACAAATGAGTTGCTACAGAGGTAAGCATGCTCCTTGACTCAAATAAAATAAAAATGACAGAAATAAAATATTGGGTTGTCTCCCATAAGCGCTTTTCTTTAAAGCCTTTAAGCTAGGCATAGTGATATTTATGATGCTCACATAAAGATGAAGGTTGAAACATAAAAGAGAGCATCAAGAAGCATATATAAAACATATTTAAATCTAACAAACTTCCTATGCACAGGAATCTGGTAAGAAAACAAGTTATGAAAGCACAAAGCAATAAGCATAGGAAAGCAAAACAAGTGCAACTTCAAAAATTTCAACATAGAGAGAGGTGTTTTAGTACCATTAAAACTTCTACAACCATATTCCCCTCTCTCATAGTAGTTGCAAGTAGTAGAAATAAATTCAACCATATAACCACAAGAATCATTCAACTTAGATAATATAGGCATATAAAGAGGATCATTAAATTTATTTTGGAATTCATTAGCATGCTTCCCTCTTTCAAAATAGTTATTAAGATCAATATCAAGTTTAAGATCATGGTTGCAACAAAGATTTGGAACTAGAGACAATTGCAAACTACATAAGTATTTCTCAACATAAGCAAATTTCTCCTCCATGGTGTAATTAGGAGAATTCAAGAAAAAAGCAAGACTCTCATGAGTAAGAGTACCATCACAAGCAGCAATTATATCATTTTTATCCTCACATAAATAAGTAATAACTTCTGAACATAGAGGATTATCGATAAGCATAAGACCATCATCTAAAGCATTATCATATAGCATATTTAAGCAATACTCATCATTATCATCAATAAGTTCACTTGTAGCATCATGAATAAAATTTACAACATAACTATCACATAAAACATTCTTATCATGAGCCACATGCATAAAAGAATTAATACTCTCCACACAAGCATAGTCATTCTTATTAATTGTAGTGGGAGCAAATTCAACAAAATAGCTATCATTATTATTCTCATCACCATAATCATCAAATATAGGAGGCATATTGTAATCATAATTAATTTTCTCCTCAATAGTAGGTGGACTGAAAATATCATATTCATCATTGTAATCATCATATATTGGAGGTATAGTATCATCAAAGTAAATTTCCTCCTCCGTGCTTGGGGGACTAAAAATATCATGGTCCTCAAAACCAGCTTCCCCAGGCTTAGAATTTTCCATAGCATTAGCAATAATGGTGTTCAAAGAATTCATACTAATAACATTGCTACTAGCATGCAAATAAAGTTCCATAGGTTTTTTAATTTTCTCTTCAAACACCTCATGTCCTAACTCAAGATAAATTTCATAGAGCTCTCTATTTTTTTTTTTTCCATTAAGCCTAACTAGTGAAAATAAAAACAAGAAACAAAAAGATATAACTGCAGGATCTAAAGGAGATACCTTCCAATGCTTACCTCCCCGACAACGGCGCCAGAAAATAGCTTGATGTCTACGCACGCTTCTATTCTCGTAGACAGTGTTGGGCCTCCAAGAGCAGAGGTTTGTAGAACAGCAGCAAGTTTCCCTTAAGTGAATCACCCAAGGTTTATCGAACTCAGTGAGGTAGAGGTCAAAGATATCCCTCTCAAGCAACCCTACAATTAAGATACAAGAAGTCTCTTGTATCCCCAACACACCCAATACGCTTGTCAGATGTATAGGTGCACTAGTTCGGCGAAGAGATAGTGAAATACAAGTAATATGGATGATTATAAGAGATAACTGCAATCTGAAATAAAGATGGCAGCAAGCAAACATGTAGTAGAACAGGTTGTAAACGGTGTTTTAATGCTTAGAAACAAGGCCTAGGGATCATACTTTCACTAGTGGACACTCTCAACAATGACATCTGATACGTCTCAAACGTATCTATAATTTCTTATGTTCCATGCTTATATTATACCAATTGCTACATGTTTTATATACACTTCATATGGTTTTTATGCATTTTCTGGGACTAACCTATTAACAAGATGCCGCAGTGCCAGTTCCCTGTTTTCTGCTGTTTTTTGTTTCAGAAAAACTGTTAAGGAAATATTCTCGGAATTGGACGAATCAAAAGCCAAAGTCCCTATTTTTCTCGGGAGCTTCCAGAACACCGAAGACGAGACGGAGTAGGGCACCGAGGCGCCCACACCATGTGGCGGCGCGGGTCCCCCCCTGGCCGCGCCGGGACATGGTGTGGGGCCCTCGGGCCTCCACCGCCTTCGCCCTTTCGCCTACAAATACCCCCCGACAATACAAGACCTAGGGCCCGAACACTTTCCCACGATACGTTCCAGAGCCGCCGCCGCAGCCAACCCTATTTCGGGAGGGTTCAGAAGCTCTTCCCGGCACCCTGCCGGAGAGGGGAATCATCACCGGAGGGCTCTACATCACCATGCCCGCCTCCGGACTGATGCGTGAGTAGTTCATCCTTGGACTACGGGTCCATAGCAGTAGCTAGATGGTTGTTTTCTCCTATTGTGCCATCATGTTTAGATCTTGTGAGCTGCCTATCATGATCATCTTTATGTAATGCTACATGTTGTGTTTGCTGGGATCCGATGAATAATTGAGTACTATGTCATTTGCTTCATAATATATCTTGTGAGTGCGTTATTTATGATCTTGCATGCTCTCCGTTACTAGTATATGCTCTGGCCAAGTAGATGCTCGTGACTCCAAGAGGGGGTATTTATGCTCGATAGTGGGTTCATGTCTCTATTTAATCTGGGGGAGTGACAGCAACCTCTAAGATTGTAGATGTACTGTTGCTACTAGGGATAAAACAGTAGTTCTTTATCTAAGGATATTTGTGCTACTTACATTACACACTTTACCTAATGCAATAATCTGTTGCTTACAACTTAATACTGAATGGTGTTGCGGATGCTATCCTGAAGGTGGATTATTAGTCATAGATGCAGTTGCATGACGGTCTATGTATCATGTTGTAATGCCCAAATAAATCTCACACTAGACATCATGACATGTATATGTATTGTTATGCAGTTCTTTATTCTGTCAATTGCCCAGCTGTAATTTGTTTACACGCATGTATGCTATTATTTATTTATGGAGAGACACCACTAGTGAACTGTGGACCCCGGTCCTTTTTCCTTAAACTGATAATACAACCTACTGCAATCCTGTTACTTTCATTCTCTGCAAACAAACATCATTTTCCACACATACGTTTAATTCTTTGTTACAGCAAGCCAGTGAGATTGACAACCTCACTGTTAAGTTGGGGAAAAGTATCTTGGTTGTGTTGTGTACAGGTTCCACGTTCGTGGTTGACACCGGTAGTGCGCCCTGCCAAGGTCAACCGCAGCAACATTCGGAAGAATTCTAGTTTCCTACTGGTTCGATAAACCTTGGTTTCACAACTGAGTTAAATTTGCTGCTGCACTACTTCATACCTTCCTCTTGGGGTTTCCCAACAACACCACACCGGTGCATCAAGCTCTTTTCTGGCGCCGTTGCCGGGGAAACTAAGCTCTTCTACGAGGGCAGACTCTCACATCCAATCTTTTTATTTTGTTATTGTCTTGCTTAGTTTATTTTTATTACTGTCTTGTTTGCTTAATATCAAAAATACAAAAAAATTAGTTACTTGCATTTATTTATTTATTTTATTTCGGTTGCATTAGAATTTGCTAAAAAATGGGTAGTCCTGAAATTGAAGTTCGATCGTTTAAACAACAAGGAGGAGAAAGTTTGAAAGATGCATGGTATAGGATAAATGATGCTCATAAAAAATGCACTAAGAAACATTCCACTTTAATCCTTCTTAGAAATTTTTATGTTAGTATTTCTAGATGGTATAGGTATGTTCTTGACACTTTTACGGGGGGTAACTTTCTTGGTACACCTGCTTTGGAAGCCTGCAATTTAATTGAAAGTTTGGTAGGATCACCACCACCTACTAAAGAAATTAAAACTGAGATCACTTTGGAAGATGTTATTAAAAGGTTGGATTCTATGGAGAAAATTTTTCTTCATAATGCTAGCAAGGGTAATGAATCAATAGAGGATATTAATGGAAGAATCATTGCTTTAGAAACTAGCAACACCCTTGATACTCATAATCATAGAATAGATGAATTAGAAGAAGCTATGGAAACTTTAAGTTCAACTTTTTCCTCTATTAAAACTAAGAAAAGAGAAGACCTTTGTAGGAAGGGAGCAAAAGTTCATCTACATTCCCAAACAAAAACCTCCTAATATGCCTAAAAATGATGGTAATGATTTACGTAATAGGACACCTTCATGGATACCTAAAGCACCTATTACAACAAACTATGTCTTGGATAAAATTATTGATGTTGACGCTTCATCTCTTGGAAACACTTGAATATCACTTTCTGTGCCTAGCTGAAAGGCGTTAAAGAAAAGTGCTTATGGGAGACAACCCACCTTTTTATTTTTGTTATTTTATTTTGTTGAGTCAAGTAACATATCTACCTCTGTAGAAATTCCTTTGTATCTTTATTTTATTATATTGTTGTGTCAAGTTAAGCCTCTAGTAGAAAGTTGATGCTAGATTTGGATTTCTGCGCAGGAACAGTTTTCTGCTGTCCACCGTTTAATTCGTAAGAATTCACAGAAAAATCAAAATGACCTGTGATTTTTTGTACGTGATCCTCATATATGTATGCAACTTTCATTAGTTTTGAGTTTTCTGATTTGAGCAAGCTAAGTGCCTCGAAAAAATTCGTCTTTACAGACTGTTCTGTTTTTGACAGATTCTGCCATTTATTTTGCATTGCTCCTTTTGCTGTTTTTGAATGGATCTTTTTGTTCCATAAAATACCAGTGGTTGTAGCTAATGTCCAGTAGCATGTGTAATGGTTTTTTCAATGCAGAATATAAGAATTTTTGATTATGCACTAACGCTCTAATGAAGTCTACTTTGAGTTTGCTGTGGAGAAAGTTTTCAAGGATCAAGAGAGAAGGATGATGTGATGTGATCAAGAAGATGAAAGAGCTTAAGTTTGGGGATGCCCCCGTGGGTCACCCAAGCATAATTTCAAGAAGACTCAAGCGTATAAGCTTTGGGATGCCCAAGGCATCCCCTTTTTCATCAACAAACTATCAGGTTCTCTCTAGTGAAACTATATTTTAATTCCGACACATCTTATGTGCTTTACTTGAAGCGTCTATTTGTTTTTGTTTTTGTTATTTTCATTCTATAAATAAAATGGATCCTAGCATTCCTTTGTGGGAGAGAGACACGCTCCGCTTTTTCTTATGAATACTCGTATTCTTCATTATTATTTGTTGAGTATTCTTCTATGTTACTTCAATCCTATTAGCTCTTGTTTTTCATGCATCTCTTGTTAGAGCTGTTAGTTTTATTATATCATACTCTCATATCTCATTGTTAAATACTTGGAGAGTTTATTTTTAGATAAGTTGATTGGTGTTTGGTTAAAAACAGAAAATGTTAAATGTGGTATATGGTATGATGAAATGATACATAATCTTGTAGATCATTAAATTGTGTCACTTGAATCATTGATGTTGTTTTGAGATATTAATATGCTTAATGGTAAACATGATGGTTTAGTAAAGTGGAATGATTAATGGTTGGTCTAGAAAACTTGAAGCTGTGCCACACTTAAATATCCAGTTGATAGCATAATGATATATGACTTCTAATGTTAAAGACAACCGTAATGACTTTGTGTTATGCACTACGGTCGGGGTCCCAACAGTGACTTGTTCATTTGCCACAGTCCCTCATGGAGTGATTTTCATTATGCCTTGTAAGATCATATTTCTAGTTGGAATCTTTTTGCTTGTGAGTTCTAAAGCTGCGGTTTTCATGGCACTTCCACCACCATATTTGCTAGCCTCTTTGGTACTTTGCATTGCCCTTTCTCACATTGAGAGTTGGTGCATACTTCGCGAGTACATCCAAAACTCGTGGGAGATCTTCATCATGTTCTCCTACACATAAGCCAAATATCTTTCTCAAAATATCCACCATACCTACCTATCACAGCATTTCCATAGCTGTTCCGAGATATATTGCCATGCAACTTCCATCTTACATTACATGACTTGTTGTCATTTATCATTTATATATTGCCTTGCATGATTCTTTACAGCTGATGTGCGGTTTTACCCATGTTACGCTAGATCATTGCATATCCTGCTACACTGGCAGAGGCACCGTTTCATACACTATGTTTTATTCCTTATGAGTTACTTGTATCAAAAGTGTGTTGTCATATTAGAATGTTTGCCCCTAAAAGTGAAAAGATCCATGGAGGCCATCGAAAAGAGAAACAGAAAAAGTAAAAAAATAGAAAAAGAGAAAAGAGAAAAAAGAAAAAAAAAAAGGGCAGCATTACTACTCTTTATCCACATTTGTGCTCATGTTTAGCACCTTTACTCCATATGAGAGAGTTTTCATGTTTTACTTGCATAACTATGTGGGGAACTTTACATTATAGAACTTGGCTTGTATATTCTAATGATGAGCCTCCTCAAAAGTGCTCTAGGTCTTCATGAGCAAGCAAGTTGGATGCACCCCCACTAGTTCCATTGGAGAGCTTTCATACACTTATAGCTCTATGTGCATCCGTTGTGTGAGACTTCCTCTTGTCTAATGATCACTTTCAGCTGTGTGAGACTTTCTTCCGTTGGCCTTCCAAACCCCCTTATTATTCTTTTAGCCACAACATCCTGGTGCCAGGAACCAACGCTGAACGCTTGCTTGTTTTTAAGTGAACAAATAGAGAGATGATTTTCTACGTGCATATTGTTATTGCTTGACTTGATCCTTTCACAAAATTGTCATGAGTGTTGGATGCATTAGATGATTATATTGTTATTCTTGAAGCTTAAATCATCTTTAATATCTACTTTGCACGGTTGATTGTTCTCTAGTATTGATTCATTGAAAGTTTTACTTTGTTCTTTCTACTTGTTTACTCATTACTCATTTGATATCAATATAAACTACAGCTTTTATTCATTTGATCTCAATTTACATGCATTACATTATTATATGATCAAGATTGTGTGAAAGCATGTCACTGCAGAAATTATTCTTGTTATCGTTTTACCTACTCGGGACGAGTAGAACTAAGCTTGGGGATGCTGTATATGTCTCAAACGTATCTATAATTTCTTATGTTCCATGCTTATATTATACCAATTGCTACATGTTTTATATACACTTTATATGGTTTTTATGCATTTTTTGGGACTAACCTATTAACAAGATGCCGTAGTGCCAGTTCCCTGTTTTTGGTTTCAGAAAAAACTGTTAAGGAAATATTCTCGGAATTGGACGAATCAAAAGCCAAAGTCCCTATTTTTCTCGGGTGCTTCCAGAACACCGAAGACGAGACGGAGTAGGGCACCGAGGCGCCCACACCACGTGGCGGCGCGGGTCCCCCCCTGGCCGCGCCGGGACATGGTGTGGGGCCCTCGGGCCTCCACCGCCTTCGCCCTTTCGCATACAAATACCCCCCGACAATACAAGACCTAGGGCCCGAACACCCTTCCACGATACGTTCCAGAGCCGCCGCCGCCGTCAACCCTAGTTTGGGAGGGTTCAGAAGCTTTTCCCGGCACCCTGTCGGAGAGGGGAATCATCACCGGAGGGCTCTACATCACCATGCCCGCCTCCGGACTGATGCGTGAGTAGTTCATCCTTGGACTACGGGTCCATAGCAGTAGCTAGATGGTTGTCTTCTCCTATTGTGCCATCATGTTTAGATCTTGTGAGCTGCCTATCATGATCATCTTTATGTAATGCTACATGTTGTGTTTGCTGGGATCCGATGAATAATTGAGTACTATGTCATTTGCTTCATAATATATCTTGTGAGTGCGTTATTTATGATCTTGCATGCTCTCCGTTACTAGTAGATGCTCTGGCCAAGTAGATGCTTGTGACTCCAAGAGGGGGTATTTATGCTCGATAGCGGGTTCATGTCTCTATTTAATCTGGGGGAGTGACAGCAACCTCTAAGATTGTAGATGTACTGTTGCTACTAGGGATAAAACAGTAATTCTTTATCTAAGGATATTTGTGCTACTTACATTACACACTTTACCTAATGTAATAATCTGTTGCTTGCAACTTAATATTGAATGGTGTTGCGGATGCTATCCTGAAGGTGGATTATTAGTCATAGATGCAGTTGGATGACGGTCTATGTATCATGTTGTAATGCCCAAATGAATCTCATACTAGACATCATGACTTGTATATGCATTGTTATGCAGTTCTTTATTCTGTCAATTGCCCAGCTGTAATTTGTTTACCCGCATGTATGCTATTATTTATTTATGGACAGACACCACTAGTGAACTGTGGACCCCGGTCCTTTTTCCTTAAACTGATAATACAACCTACTGCAATCCTATTACTTTCATTCTCTGCAAACAAACATCATTTTCCACACATACGTTTAATCCTTTGTTACAGCAAGCCAGTGAGATTGACAACCTCACTATTAAGTTGGGGCAAAGTATCTTGGTTGTGCAGTGTGCAGGTTCCACGTTCGTGGTTGACACCGGTAGTGCGCCCTGCCAAGGTCAACCGCAGCAACCTTCGGAAGAATTCTAGTTTCCTACTGGTTCGATAAACCTTGGTTTCACAACTGAGAGAAATTCGCTGCCGCACTACTTCATACCTTCCTCTTGGGGTTTCCCAACAACACCACACCGGTGCATCAACATCAAAGCTGAATAATAAATACTACTCTCAAACACTCTCGTGTTGGATGATAAACACCATTCACTGCGTAGGGCTACAAAAGCACCCCCAAAGTCTGAGTAAACTAACACCACAGCGTCATAAAGGAATCACACACGGTGTGCACACTGTCACCTTCACAACCGTGAATAACCCCGGAGTTCATATTAAAGTAACCTCTAGAGTGCATAATAGATAAAGAGTAACATCACATATTCAACTAGATTACAAAGCTCATGATCACATAAAGATCACACCATGGGAGAGAGAGATAAACCACATAGCTACCGGTAGAGCCCGCAGCCTCGGGGGAGAACTACTCCCTCCTCATCATGGGAGTCAGCAGCGGCGATGAAGATGGCGGTGGTGTTGATGGAGATGACTCCGGGGGCAATTCCCCGTCCCGGCAGGGTGCCGGAACAGAGACTTCTGTCCCCCGAAACTTGTCTTGGATGGCGGCGGCGCAGCGGAACTCCTCTCGGGAAAAGGCTTCGGTATTAGGTCTTATTTCGGCTGGGGGTATTTGTAGGCGAAAGGGCGAAGGCGGTGGAGCCCCGAGGGGCCCACACCATGTTGTGGCGCGGCCAGAAGGGGGGTCGCGCCTCCACCTGGTGAGGCCGCCTCGGTCTCCATCTTCGTCTCCTCTTCGGTGTTCTGGATGGTTCCGGGAGAAATAGGAGTTTTGGCTTTTGTTTCGTCCAATTCCGAGAATATTTCCTAAACAGCTTTTCTGAAACCAAAAACAGCAGCAAACAGGGAACTGGCACTATGGCATCTTGTTAATAGGTTAGTCCCAGAAAATTCATAAAAATGATATAAAGTGTATATAAAACATGTAGCAATAGGTATAATATAAGCATGGAACATAAGAAATTATAGATACGTTTGAGACGTATCAGCCGTCAGGCCGGTCCTCGGTGCTCGCGTTGTGCTCTCGGCCGCACTTGCACCAGCTGAACTTCCTCTCCCCCAGTACGGTGATTGACCCGATGGGGCCAGGGATCTTGAAGAGGTTGTAGGCGTGATGGGTGGCCGCCATGAAACTCGCCAGCGCGGGGTACCCCAAGATGGCGTTGTACGGGAGTCTTATGTCGGCGACGTCGAAGTCGAGGTGCTCCGTTCGGCGGTTCCTGCCGACACCAAATGCAACTGTGAGGCGTACCTGTCCTAGTGGTATGGTAGTGCCCGTGGTCACCCCGATGAATGGTCGGGTAGGCGGGTCTATCTCCAGCTGGGAAAACGCTAAGCAGGAAAGCACGTTGAGGCCAGCCCCGCCGTCGATGAGGGTGTCGGGGACGATGACGTTGTCGATCTCGGAGGAGCACACCAGCGGTACAACACCCGAGGCATCTATGCTTAGGGGGTGATCGCTGAGGTTGAAGACCAGAGGCTGCTCAGACCAGCGTAGCAGCCTGAGTGGGCTACCCTGCGAGGCGGTCAGGCCTGCAGTCCGTGGGAAACGCCGGCCGGAGCGGATGCGGCGGGTAGCCCCCGTGTCTCCCAGGATGCTGACCAGGTGACGCTCTGGACCCAGGAGCTGGTCGTACTGGCTTGAGGCGGTGCCGAATTCCGACGCTACGTCAGGCTCTCCAAACCTGCTCTGGCGCCTTCCCCCGGGGGTGTCTTCTTCCAGGATCCTCCAGGGGGATGGCGGTCCTCGGGGCGCCGCTACATCTTCGCTCCTGTGTGCGTATTCCCTTCGGCCGCGTTCTTGATCGTTCTCCCGTCCTGGCACCCTTTCGCCTGGCGACAGCTCCTCTCCTTGACTGGGCCGCCATGGCGGCGGGGCGTTCGCTCCGTGTAGTGCGGGAATTGCCTCTCCAAACCTGGCCGCGAAGACTCGGCACAATCCCGCCCAGGACGTGATGGAGCCCTTCGGGAGGACGGTCGACCAGGTGTGCGTCGTCCCTTCCAAAGCCCAGGGGAACCATTCCATCATGTCCAGGTCATTTCCGTCGGCATCCCACACCTCCTGCATATAAAGGTGCAAGAACTGGATGGGGTCGCCGGCTCCCGCGTAGCGCTCGCGGAAACTTGGCCTCGGCCAGCCGCCCTGTGGACAACTGCCGTAGCCAGCCCCTAGCACGGGGGGTACGGGGCCGAAAGTCGAGCCTGCGGACGTCGGAGATCAGAGTTCGTGGTTCGGCGGTTCCCTGCGCCCGCGGTGTCGTGACGTGCCTCCGGAGAGATGGTGCTGGTGGCCTGGGTGCCCGACCGGGCCGGCGCGGGCGCGGCGGCGGCCTTTATGCGGGGACGAGGCGAGCTGTGGTGGCGGTGCACGGGGTGGGTCGGGACCGCCCCTCCCGCGCTTGCGGGGTCCGGCAGCGGTCTCGTGGTGGTCTCCGGTAGCGGAGCGCTGGCGGGGGTTTGTCTTTGCCGGGGCGGCCCGGACTAGCCTCTCTCCCTCGTGGTGGCGGCGGGCGTCGTTGAGGTTGAGCGGGCGTCGACGGGGTGGTGACGCCGGCTCAGGCTCACTTGGCCACTCCAGAGGGTGCTCGGCGATATCAATGATGTGCTCTTCATCCGAGTGCTCGGCCCACACCGGCTTTGTGCCGAAACCTCGGCTCTCCATTGCCGAGCGTGTAAGAATACAGGGCGCGCTTCAAAAGGCCCCCTACCTGGCGCGCCAAATGTCGGAATATAGCCTCCGAAGAAGATAAGAAAGAGTATCGAACACTAGGGGCCTTAGAGCGCTGCCTCTGACCTCACGAGGCTCGACGAAGGAGATGAACAACACTACAGAGATTGACACTTTGTTTACTCAGGTTCAGGCCACCACGAAGGTGAACGCCCTACTCCTGCTTTGTTGTATTCCTTGGTAGAACTCAGGGAGCTACAATGGAGAGCGCCTAGGGATTCTAGGGTTTGAGTATACAATGTCCGAACCCCTAGCCAGGCCGGCGGTTCTCCCTTTTTATAGGCGGCAGACGGCCTTCGTCTTCAAACTCCACGGCGGGACGCTCCCGCATGCTTCCAAGAGGGGCTCTGCTCTTCTGCGGCTGCTTTGGCAAAGGCAGCTGACCAAGTCAGACCTACGACCCTACACTGTTGCGCGGTTGTTGTCTTCTTCTCCCTGCAACTCCAGTCCTTGCTCCTTTAGCACCGAAATGGTAAGTCTAGAGAGCACTGCCGAGGGCGGTCATGCCGGTCTCCCCCTTTAATCACCGAAAGGGTAAGCTTTGGCAATCGCTAGTCTGCCATGTTGTGACTGGTGACGACTCCTGATAACGGGAAGGGGGCCCACTTCGCGTCCTCCTCCTGAAGACGGTTCCTGGGTCCGCACGCTCCTCTGCAAGCCCAGGGGATCGAGCTCCTCAAGCCTCACGGAGGGGGCCTCGGGAGGCTGGCTCCCGAGGGGCCTCCGGAAATGACCCCTTCAGGCCTAGGACGAGCGGCCCGGTATACCCTGATTTCCAATGGGCCGACAGTTGCATCGATAACAATTGGGCCGTGAAATTCAATTGGACATGGGACATTTTGAAAATATATACATCCGGCTCCTAGGCCTCCTAACCCTTCTGGGCTTGACTATCGACGTGGCAGTGGTTAAAGGACCACGTAACCTAATTTAAAAAAAAAAGGACCACGTAACCTGGTCAGTATGGTTAGACCAATAGAGACTCGGTCGAATCACGTGAATAAATGAGACATTTGAAAGCGCATTTTCAAATAATTATGACCCAGTTAACAATTTGCCAAAAATAAATTAGGACCATCCGTATACTTAACTCTTTTTTATACTCCCTCCGTCCAATAAAAGATGTCTCAATTTGATTAAAATTGGATGTATCTGGACATGACTTAGTATATAGATACATCCAAATTTGATGAAAAGTGTGACATCTTTTGAAGGATAGAGTGAGTATCTGTTTTTAAGAAATGCATCTGTCAAGTTTGTCCAATGTGTCGGAAAGTTGAGGAATATCCGAACCTGATTTTTCCGGCAACCTGAATTTGTCACGCATCAGTTTTTTTTAGTAAATCTCAGGTGTTATTTCTAGAAACCTAAAAATATTTTTAGGGTAAACCGAGAACTTGCCTGTGACAAGATGGTTAAGAGGGTGGTTGTACCCCCAGCCTATCAGAGTTCAAACCCCAGGTTTGACGCTGGTGTTTGTCATTTAGTCGGAATATTCTTCAGTGGGAGGCGACGTTCCCGTCGACAGCGAGGCGCCTGTGGTGACTTCGATCTCAAGAGCTGACCCGCCGGCTCAGTCTCTCGGAGGTGCTCACAGGGTAGGGTGTGCGTGCATGCGTTCATGGTAAGTGTGTGCGCGTGCATATGAACGCTTACGAGCTTTGTACTGTGTTTCTCAAGAAAAAAATTAGGGTAAACCGGATCTCACCATCGCTGCTCTCTGGCAATGACATATGCCGGGTGCGCCATGTCGACGAACGGGAGCCCGTGTCTGTTGCCCACGTAGCGCACTTCCGTGTCCCTCAACCCTGCTACGAAAAGAAGAAAGCAGAAGCTTCCTTCCTTTCCCCTACCCTGTCCCCCAATTATTCTCTGATAAAAAATGGGCCTGAAATTCAAACAAGCCACTGTTCATTCCCTCGTCCTCGTGTGTTCATCATCAGCCGCAAACCTCGCTCCCCAGGGGATTATCGGGGCTTAGGGTTCGGAGTCCACCGGAACGATCAAGCTTTGGGTGGGAGGAAGGCCAGGGATGTCCGGTCCCGTCCACCGCTCCGCGAGGCCTAGTGAGTGCCTTGAACTGATTCTCCTTGGTATTTTTCCCCCCTTCGCCTTGTTCTTGCTCGTTTTTCGATGTTGTGGCAAGTTGCGAGGGAGTGCCTGCCGGGGTGTTTCTGCGCATCGATTTGGTACCGGTATCAGCAAGCGCTCGCACAAGAGATTATGGCCGCAGTAAGGTTGCCTCCGTCAGTTGAATAATAATAATTACAGTAGATAGCAAGATAATTCGCACCATCTAATCTGTATAACTGAGATTTGGATCTTGGATTCAGTGCGCTGCGATTCTTTGCCTATATGTCTCATCTCTGTATGTGATACTTTTCTATTGAGGGCAGTGTCGGACATTTAACAACAGTAGCGAGTCACATAGGTAATACGAAATCAATAATTATGATACGAATACAATATTTGATTGCGTGGTATGTTGATATGTTAGTACTGTTATAGCAATCAACTCATTGTGAAGCACTGCTAGTGCTCAGTTCACCTGCTTGCCAGTTTCTGTTTCACTCAGAGAAGGAACACTGAGGTAAAATATTGCAGGTGCAGGTTTTGAGGGCGTTGTGCATGATGATGAAAAGGAAGAGATCAAATCTGACGAAGATAACTCAGAAGATGACAAGAAGACCAAAAAGGGATCCTTCAAGAAAAGAGCAATCAGTGCCGGAAATAACTTAAGGCATTCATTGAAGAGAAAGAGCAAAAAGAAGAGCGACAACATAGTCTCCATAGAGGATATAAGGGACGTGCAAGAGCTGGAAACTGTCGAAAGATTCCGCCGATGCTTGCTTGATGGGGGATTATTGCCAGAACGTCATGACGATTATCATATGATGCTAAGGTATCGCATTTGCTGTCCTCAAGGCATATTTGGATTTCTTCGTAGGTAGATTACCTCCATTTCCAACAAAAACATCCACAAGTAACATGTTAGGGTTGACATTCAGAGTTCAGACCATCACAAAACTACACATATAAGAACCAATGGCACAGAACTACAGATTGAGGCAGAAGTGTCTCAGAAAACTACAGATTTGGGGTTTTTGAGTGTCATGATTTGTGATGTGCATCACTACTGTGGCTCTATGGTACAATTAGTCTCTAAATATGTTGTTCTGTCAAATTGGTCTTTTAACTGATGCCAAAACTGTAATTTTGTGAAAGTGGTCTTCAAATCCCTAATTTGTTTACAGTTTGTACATTGAAGATGTAGTTCGTGTCAAGTTTCAAGCACTAGCCAGTGCAACCAAAAGTCCGAACGGATTGAAAGGGCTAGACAGTAGACACTCCACACATATTGAAACACCCACTCTCACGTGACTCGGGAGGCCGGCACATGCATAGAGGAAGAGATATCTCTGGTATGACTCAAGGGGCCTATACGTGGACAGAGAGGGGCCAAAGCAGCAACCAGTAGAATTGCAC
Source organism: Poa annua (assembly GCA_026929855.1). Taxonomy (NCBI): domain Eukaryota; kingdom Viridiplantae; phylum Streptophyta; class Magnoliopsida; order Poales; family Poaceae; genus Poa; species Poa annua. Next base: position 55,927,175 of record CM049435.1, on the reverse strand, counting down.
AACAATTTTTAATTAATTGCGAAAGGCGAGACTTGAACCCAAGACCCCACGGCTCTGATACCATGTCAAGTTTCATGCACTAGACTATGCAATCAAAAGTCTCCCGAACTAATGGAAAGGTCTAGACAATCCACATATACTGTAACAATTAATTTGTTATATATTTAAAGAAAAATTATTTGTTCAAAAGTTATGCTAAGAAGAAAACTCCAGTTTGCTCATTTCTTGAAGTTTCTTCCGTGTGTAGATTCCTGAAAGCAAGGAAGTTTGATATTGAGAAAGCAAAGCATATGTGGTCAGAAATGCTTAGATGGAGGAATGAATTTGGGGTTGACAACATAGAGGTAAATCCAGAACTGAAGCATCAACAAACAGAACAAGTGATTTCACGTACTTCGCGGAACTTCTAATATCTACACTTCATCATGTAGGAATTCGACTACACCGAGTTAAACGAAGTTCAGAAGTACTATCCACAGTTTTACCATGGAGTGGATAAAGAGGGAAGGCCTGTCTACATAGAACTAATTGGAAAAGTTAATGCCAATAAAGTAGTCAAAGTAACAACTATTGACCGATTTGTAAAGTATCATGTGAAGGAGTTTGAGAGATCTTTTCAGATAAGGTTCCCAGCTTGCTCGATTGCTGCAAAAAGGCACATAGACTCTTCTACTACTATTTTAGATGTGCAAGGGGTGGTATGTTTTCTTATGACCAGGTTTGCTCTTATTTATTCCAATATATCTGGTTATAGTAGTCAGTGGCTTCTTTTTTGTAATATAGGGCATAAAGAACTTCTCAAAAGATGCAAGGGAACTAATCATGCGACTGCAGAAGATTGACAATGATAACTATCCTGAGGTAGGTGATGCAATTATTCCTTTTACTCTATGTGCCCATTTGGTTTCTCTTTCAAATTGCACATAGCAATTACTACACTTTATGAATGCTCTTTCAGACATTGTGCCGATTGTACATTATAAATGCTGGTCAGGGCTTCAAGATGTTATGGGGTACAATAAAATCATTTCTTGATCCACAAACTGTTTCTAAAATTCATGTAAGTACTGTACCTATTCATTTTGTATTTCTGCTTTGACTAGGTGTTTCGTGGACAAAACTTTGTTCATTGATTAAACACGTGTGTTAACACTTAGTGTATGTAATGATTACCTTATCTATCATTCTCATCAAGGTTCTTGGAGGCAAGTACCAAAATAAGCTGCTGGATATAATTGATGAGAGGTTAGTTCCAAACTATCAAAACATTCATTCATTTAAACATATTAATTCTTTATTCATGCAAACTGGTGTTCAGCTTCTGCCTGATAGTTTTAGTATCATGTTCAGTGAACTGCCAGAATTTCTTGGAGGCAAATGCAGGTGTGAAACGAATGGAGGTTGCTCAAAATCGGATAAAGGTCCTTGGAAGGATCCTAGCATAATAGAGGTTTTCTCCTCCCCACACTCTTATTATTGGCTGTCCTGTTTTATATCACTAACATAAAGTATCTTCCATTTTTTAGAGGGTCCATAATGGTGAAGCATACTATGGTCGACAAATTCCCTCCACATCAAGCACTGACAGGAAGGCAGTTTGTTATACGAAGCATCGTCACTCAGCTGTAAGCACACATTGTTAGGACCATGTAAATGACTACTTCACCTTAAATTTTCCATTGAAAGCGTCATCTTGTTTCCTTTTTGGATCAGAAAAAATCCAGTGATGCCTCAGCCGAGTCTACGTCTGAAGTAGCAGAAGATATTAAGTGTCCTGCTACTACAGTGGACACCACTGTGAACCCTGATTTAAACCTTCTCCCTGAGGCAAGTATATACCCCTTCAAGCATACTCCATTTCAAGATATTTTGCCAAATTATGATATAATTTTTTAGAATTCCATTTGGTCTTTCAACTACTTGAGATTAAGCCGTAGCACTATATTATTCAAACCTCCGATTGTAAGTGAAGAAGGCCCTTTGGTTTCCTGCGAGATTCTTAATTCGCTGCTTCAATTATTACTCCAGTATTTTTTGTTGGCCAGTATGCTCATTGATCCATCTTCCCATCTTGCAGCCAAAATCTCAAGGACATTCTTCAACTTCTCGCGCTACTCCTGTTGTAGAGGAAAGCATACCCACTGTTGTTGACAAGCTTGTGGATGATGTGTGCAGCAGTCCAAGAGCCACCTCAATGGCGTGTACCTCAGGTTTTAATGTTTTATGTATTTCTACCACTCTTATACTTCTTAACTATAAGTTAGTTTGACTTATGATCCAATTGTACATACTAATTAGATACATTCACCCCATAATGACCCATCTGTAAGGAACATATTTTGGTGTCTTAATTTTTCTTAGAAATATGTTATTAAACAGCTCCACCATGAGTTTAACGAATTTATATTGACTAGTTATGTTGCATGCTTCACTCAGGTTCCTTCTCCTTGAGAAATATGCCTATGACACTGGGAGTGCTACAATCTCAGATTGTTACTTGTCTGACAGTATTAATTATGAGCGTTTTTATGGTGATCCGTTCCGTCGGAAGCAGAGTGTCTGAAAAGTTCTCGAGGCAGCCTGTTGCCTGTGATCACTACTGTGGGGACTTCTCTCAAAATGTGGAGTTTAAGGAAGAGATCAAACGTCCATCTCCTTCTCGATATACAGAAAATGGTACCCTCCCGTATGTATTAGGGCGTCTTCATGAACTGGAGGAGAAGATGCATGTACTTGAAGCAAAGCCATCTCAAATGCCACTTGAAAAAGAGGAAGTGCTAAATTCAGCTGTCCGCCGTGTGGATGCATTGGAAGCTGAGCTGATTTCTACAAAGAAGGTACCTCCATTAGTTAAACTCAAGCAATGGTATGAGTAGATTATTGTTTAATGACAGATCTATTTTTTCTTTATTAACCTCTGTTTCTACCATATACAGGCGTTTTTTGAGACACTTATAAGGCAGGACGAACTACTTGCCTATATTGAACGACAACACAGTATCAAGTTTCGGGTATGTTTGCTCTTATATTATTTGTTTCTTTTAAGTTCTACAGGGGGCAGGTTCCTGATGTTACCCCTTCTATTTCTTATTTTGGTTCTATCTGTTAATTTGCAGAAAAGGAGATTTTGCTTCTAAGTACTGGAGTACATTCCCAGGTATATATTTTCCTCCAGGACGGGATACTCTTATTGCCAATTGGATGCATATATTTGTTACGGTGTAAAGTTCTGTAAGTAGTACGAACAGAAATGCGGGCAATCATTTTGCCGCCTCTTTGATGTTCTAGACTTACAGTAAGTATATTGTTGATGCTTGGAACATGTTTGAGTTCAGAAAGACAAGGGTGTACGCTACATAATTCAGGAATACAGGGGTGTACAGTACAGAATCTTCCGTGTCTCTTTGCATTAGGCCTTTTCGTCTTGTCCAACTAGGTTTTATTATTGAACGTTGAATTTCTAGCCTGAAGAATGCTAGCATCCATACATGGTGATCGCAGTGATCCGTCGGACTCTTGAGCTTAAAAGCAGCCCAATTTTCAGAGGGCGGCGTATGTGATTCTAGCTAGACTTCACACTTGGGAGTGCCTTACCCCACTGACGCCGTCCGTTGTAATTTGTACTGTAGTCGTAACACTACTACTGTCGTACAGCAGCTTGTAGCGTCCGTTTTGTCCGTGGAGAAGTTTGATGCGTCAGGTGAGAGCATCTTCTTGTAGTATCAGTCTAGCAACTTGAGTCGGAGACGTCTCTAAAACCAAGATCGTGAGGTAGGCAACCCGTTGCAAGTTTGGTTTGGTGCACTTTTGAATGGCTTATGTCATCTTTTCGACCTAACAAAATGGTGGAAAATGCTCACTTCTCTAGAGATGGACAGTATATTCTTCTAGTTCTTCTAAAAAGGGATCTCCTTAAGCAAGCGAACGGCAGACACTGATTCAATTCGATTCTGGTTTGACTGCAAGCGTATGTCCTGTTAACAATCTGAATGAGCACTTCCTTGTGCATATTCCCCATGATACCTTTGGTACAGTCGATGCCCGGGAACGGTCATGGCTTTTCCTGGCACCCTGTTGTGATGTCTGGAGACACCATCATGCTCTAATGGCGGCATATCAGCCAATCAAACCCTACGCGCACCAGCCACACGAGCATCTCCATCTTCTCGAGCGGGTGATTGGTTGGTTGATTGCTCCACTGGTATGCGTAGGATTAGACCCGCCCGATTCTGCCACTTTGCGTCCAACAAATTGTTGCGACAGGAGGTATTGCTGCCTCCACATTCGACGCTTCCAAATCGAGCTCGCCCTGTCCTTTTTTCTGTTTGGACGTCCAGTTTTGGCCTGAGACGTCAGGGTCCCCGTCAGGCAGGCGGCCAACTGAACCAGTTCTGTGGAGCAATGCACCGGTTCGCAGACAACATATGGACTATGGTTAATCGAGGTAATAATTGAACTATGGTGTGCCAATGAAGCATAGTCTCATTGTTCTCATGTTGCTCTAGCCGTAGCATAGTTTCCTCGTTCTCATGCTGCTGTAGCCTGTAGCATAGACTGAACCTGGTCTTAGAGCATCTCTCCAGGACCACTTTGTAGATTTCGGATGGCGATTCTCACCCAGAAGCCCAAAAAACGCCGGGTTGGGCGTCTGGCGTTCCCAGGCCGAACCCAGCGGGCTGAGGGGCGCTTGGGGCACCGGAGCTGAAAAAACGCGCGTGAAACAGCGCGGGCCCGTCATGCCAGCGTCTGGACGAGAAAACGCCCGTCTTATTCCTGATCTCCTCGGCTCCCACGTCAGTCAAGACGTCGCCTGCCACCAAGCTCTCGTCTTTCTTCCTCGTCCAAGCTCTTGCATTCCTTCTTCTTTTCCTTGCCATGGCCGAGCGTTTCCCTAGCGATGACGCCGCCGTCAACGGCTTCGGGCGGTGTTTCCTCCACGAGTGGGAGGCGCGCCTCCTCCACGATGCGGACTACCCGGCGCCTACGGACATGCGCGTCAACGGCGCCTGGAGGTTGAGCGTCGTCGACTTGCCGATGCCGCCCGTGTCGCAGGGCGCAAAGAGGAGAGTCGAAATCTACAGCGTCCTCTCCGACGAGCAGCGCCAAGACCCCCGCTGGGACCTAGAGAACCATCTCTTTTGGAATAAGTTCTTCGAGTCCCGGCGCCTCCGTTAGCTGGACGCGCACGGCCCGAAGGGCACGCCGTACAGCCGCAACAATGCTCATAGGCGGCATCTCTGGTGGGGTGCACCAGGGCGCACGCTCGCGGAGGCGCTCGACTACATTACCCAGGGGAACACGATGCGGCTAACGATGCTGCCGCGTTAGCCCACCTTGTCGCGCCGCATCGGGTCTTCGTGGATGTCGTGGCGCGGGGTCACGCTCGCGCTCTGGCGGCGGCACTCCTCCAACCCTCCTCGCGCCGGTGAAGCAGGAGGCGATCGCGCCTCTGCGCCGCGTCACGACGTACACGCGTGCCTACCCTTATGTCAGGGTGCGCGTCAAGACCGAGCCGCCGTCGTCACCGCCTTACCGCGCGGCCGGGCTCGTCATCGTGTCGCGCCAACACCTCCGATAGGGCACCTCCGCCTCCGCGTGTCGAAGAAGGAGCCCGACATCCTCACGCCCAAAAGGAGAAGGCGCCGAAGTGGGCGCCGTCACGCTCTAGCGTCGCCGGAGGAGGAGTTCCCCGGCCAGCGCGCGGCGGAGGAGCTCTCGTTCAACAAGGTCCTCCCTGCCGACGACGACTTCGCCCTCGCCTGGTCCAGGTGGGAGCACGAGCGGGAGGAGCGCAAGAGCCGGCAGGCGTCCTTCTACCGCCCTCGCCACGGCTTCCAGCAGCGCCATGTCGTCGTCATCCTCGACGACGACGAGGAAGACGGCAACGACGGGCTCAACGACGTCGAAGCCGGGCCCTCCCACTAGCCCGCGCTGCCGAGTGACGACGACGGCGTTGTTTGATGACTACACGGTGTTCTAGAGCCAGATGGGCATGTATAATGCCGGTTTTAGAATAAAATTTAGTTTTTAGTATGTTTTAATGTATTTCCTTATATTCGGCTAAGTTTGCCTAAATATGATCGAATTTCGGCTATATTAATGAAATACGGCTAAGTTTACCTAAAGTTGTGTGAAAATCTTTTTTTTTATGCTTGGCCCAAAGCCTTGGTCGCACGGCTAGGAATAGGCCACCAGGACGTAAAATAGCTCCGGCGGATTTAGGAGGGGGAACCGAACCGCAGCTGGAGATGCTCTTATATTCAGGCACATCCAGCCTCCGTGTCTTTGGAAGACATTACCTAGGTTTAAAAGACCAATGTTTTGTTCAACTACTGAACCGTTGCAATTCATTTTCAAGAGCAAAACCCTCAACGTGTCATCATTTGAATCTGACCTTATGTGAAGTTAACTTGTATGTTTGGCTGTTGAACTGTTGCATGTTGGTGGATGCTGGAAATTTATGTCAACTAGGGGATTGACGTGACGTGCAAAGGAAAAGAGGAACATGCTGAAAACCATCCATTTCTAGTGGCATGACTGTAGCCACTTTGTTTTGTTCCAGAGTAGTGAAGTGAAGGGACTTCCAGGACAGCTGAATGGAGCGTTTGCATATTCACCACACTGACCTGTGAAAACTGAAACATATACACAACTGGGTGTCCCCTAGATTCAGATTCTGATACCGGGACGTCACAGGATCGAGTTGACCCACGTCTTTCCCACAGATTTCCTGCGCCCGGATTTGATATATCGAGGTCGTGACGTTATGAATCCTCCGGTCCGGTGGTTGTAATGTCAGGTTCTGTTGATGGTCCAACTTAACTGACATTGGCGACAGAATACATTGCATGAAAACTGAAGCGGTATATATTCTGATGCTTCTCCAGTGGTAAAGTCCTGCTATAGCCCAGCCGTAGGATGCCTGATGTCACGATTCACGAATAAAGTAAGTGATTCCTGTTTTGAATTGTACTTTGGACATATGCCTCTTTTTTTTTTTTGAATATTACCACATATATTAGGTCAGCAGGCCGCCTCATTAAAACCCTGCCAGTCCCTTTCGGTGCCCTGGTTAGGGAAAGAGTGCGTCAACTACCTGCTGCCTCAACCCAGCACAGATACATCGTTTACAAGCTTGCCTAGGATGAACCCAGGGGGTTCATCGACCCAGTTACAAGAACTAGTAGAATTGTAAGCATTCCTAGCAAGCTCGTGAGCTACTTGATTAGCTTCTCTATTACAATACTCAATGGACACATTATCAAAACCACTCAAAAGCAACTGACAATCATCGAAAATCGCCGCCGCAGCCGTTGCAGAGAAACCTCCATCACTCATAGTTTCTACAACCTGCACACAATCAGTCTGGATAATAAAATGGTTAGTACCAATGGATTGCGCCAATGTTAAACCATCCCTGAGCGCATACGCTTCTGCCATTGGAGCATCAACCACATGTGGCAAGAAGTTTTGTGACGCTGCTATGAATTGTCCCGTATAGTCGCGGATAATAACCCCTGTTGCCCCTCTACCTGAATCCATGTCATAGGAAGCATCCACATTTATCATCAATCTCCCCTCAGGTGGTTTTTTCCATCCATCAGCTTTCTTTATATTTGGTTTTTTAATCGCAATCATATAGTTCCTAGAGAGTGCAGCAATAGACATAGCTGAACGAAAAGGTTTCTGAACCTGCTCACCATGTACTACTTGTCGCCTCTCCCACCAAATAAACCATCCAGCCGTAAGAATTAATTCTGCAAACCCAACATTATCAAGCAAGGCTATCCGATCAGTCCTCCTGATAAGCTCCTCAACCAGAACCGAGCCCGATCTGTCAACATTTAATATTTCTTCAATTTTATCCCAAACTCCCAGGCGTGTCCAAATCTCCCTTGCCCTAGTACACAAAAACAACATATGTTTTATATCCTCACAACTTGACAAACACAAAGGGCAACCGCTCTGGTTTCCAATGTGTCTATTAGCTAATATTCCCCGACAAGGTATCAATCCATGCAACACACGCCATCCAAATATTTTTATTTTGCTAGGTACTTCCAGTTTCCAAAGCCTTTCCCACACTTTATTCCTGGCTCCTTCAGCAATATCCATGTTTCTTTCATGTCTTCCAAATTTGTAATTCCACTGACAGTAGTAAGCAGATCTGACAGTAAACATACCCAACCTTGTGTAATGCCAAGCCACAAAATCCTCTCTTCCGGGCATCAAAGGAATCTGAAGAATTCTGTGTGCATCAACAGGCCAGAAAATGTCATTTATCAGGTCTTCATCCCACGATCCATCCACCGGGCTAATGAGATCATGAACTTGGGTAATCAAATTGTGTCCCCTTGGAGTCATAATCTTTAAATTGTGACTTGAAGGGATCCAGTTATCTTCCCAAATATTGATTTGGGTTCCATCTCCAACTCTCCAAATACTACCTCTTTTAAAGCAATCCAAGGCCGAAATAATACTTTGCCAAGTGTAAGAGCTCCCACTTTTCAGTTTTGCATCTAATAATTTACCATCTGGATAATATTTTGCCCTCAAAACTCTCGCACATAAAGACTCAGGCTCACTCAGAAGTCTCCAAATTTGTTTAGAGAGCATTGCCATGTTAAAACAATGTAGGTCCCTAAATCCCAAACCACCACTATTTTTCGGTATGCATAATTTCCACCAGGCTTTCCAATGCATCCTTTTCTGCTCTTCCTCATCACCCCACCAGAACTGAGAGATAGCATCCGATATTCCTTTACAAATGTTTTTTGGAATTTTGAACACCATCATAGCAAAAACTGGTATCGCTTGAGCAATAGCTTTAATTAGGATTTCCTTTCCTCCCATACTCAACATCTTTTCCTTCCAGCCACTAATTCTAGCAATAACTCTGTCCACCAAGTGGCGAAAGCAATCACTTTTATCTATTCCAACCATGGCTGGGAGTCCCAAGTACTTGTCATTTAGAGATTCAGTCAAAATATTCAGGATTTGGCATACCTCAGCTTTATCATCAACTAATGTATTAGAGCTGAAGAAAATACTTGACTTTGCCTCACTAATTTTCTGTCCCGAAGCAGTACAGTACCGATCCAAGATTTCTTTAAGCTTTGTAGCATTCTTCCTGTCTGCATGCATCAAGATCAGCGAGTCATCAGCAAACAAAAGGTGGGACACCATTGGAGCATCACGGCACACCCGGATCCCATCAATTTCTCCTCTATCTTCCGCGCCTTTAATCATGCTAGAAAGACCCTCTGCTACCATCAAGAATAGATAGGGAGACAGGGGATCTCCCTGTCTTAGCCCCCTCGTTGGAACAAAAGAGTCAGTTTCCATAGAATTAAAACGAACAGAATAACTAACCGAGGAAACGCACGCCATTATCAAATCAACCCATCTCCTCGCAAAACCCATCTTCAACATAATTTTCTCAAGATAATCCCACTCAACACGATCATAAGCTTTGTGCATATCTAGTTTTACTGCACACAACCCCGTCTTCCCTTTTTTCTTCTTCATTGCATGAATACTCTCATAGGCCAAGAGAATATTGTCTGTAATCATCCGCCCGGGGACAAAAGCACTTTGATGATCACTAATAATTTCTGGTAGGATACCTTTCAGCCTTTTTGCTAACATTTTTGAGATCACCTTATAGACAACATTACATAAGCTTATAGGACGGAATTGTGACACTTTCTCAGGATTGTCCACCTTAGGAATCATAACAATGGTTGTATTATTCCAGCCAGAAGGAACTGAGCTAGAATTTACCGCTTGCAAAACCTCTTTAACTAGATCATCTCCTAATAGATCCCAAAACCTTTTATAGAAAACAGCATGCAACCCATCAGGTCCTGGGGCTTTTAGATCTCCAATATTGAAAAGTGCCTTCCGAACTTCCTCAGGGGAGAAAGGAGCCAAAAGCGATGTATTCATAGCGTCTGTAACTGATCGTCTAACATCAGCTAAAATATTACCATCTGGTTCCCGAGCTTCAGATGCAAACAGCTCGGTAAAATATTTGTGAACAACCTCACACATTGCGTCTCTATCTTCATGACGGACACCATTGTCATCAACCAAATTCTTCACTGTATTTTGTTTTTTCCTTTTCGAAGCATAATTGTGGAAAAAATTGGTGTTTCGGTCTCCATGCTTAAGCCAATTCGCTCGAGCTCTCTGAACCCACACCATCTCTTCCTTCTCTAGCGTCAGTTCAATTTGCAGTTGAATTTCCCTTTGCGCTGCAAGAGATACATCGGTCATAGGACCCCTCCGCAGTTGTTCAAGATCATTCTTAAGTTCCTTCAGTCTTCTTGCTGGGCTTTTTAAAACTTCCTTATCCCAAACGTGTAATTATGAATGTACATCACTAGCCTTCTGCATCAAAGAGGGATCTTCTCCTCTTAATTTCGCCCTCTCCCACGCAGCTTTTACCATCTCTTCTATCTCGTCCTCCTGAAGCCATCTCGCTTCAAACCTTTTTGGAACACTCTGCCGGGCATGAGTCCCAGCTAAGTACTTTGTGTCAACCAGAAGTGGTCTGTGATCCGACCTAGTTGATTCACTATTTATCAGACTAGCAAAAGGAAACAAGTCATTCCAATCTGAGTTAACCACACCACGATCAAGTCTTTCCCTCATTTTCCCTCTTCTCCAAGTAAAGAGATCACCCACGTAACCCATATCCTCAAGTGCACAGTCAGACAAGGCATCATGAAAAGCTTGCATACTTCTTTGAGTCCTTGGTCGGCCACCTTCTTTCTCATAATTAAATAGTATCTCATTAAAATCACCTAAAACCAACCAAGGGAGATTCATCCGTCCATGTAATGTACGCAGCGCATTCCAGGAGAGATGCCTCTGGTCCCAGCTCGGTTCACCATAAAACCCAGTAAGTCTCCAACTAACATATGCCTCTTAGTTCTGCTGAGCTCACCAAATAGACCGACTGGTCTTTGTTAGCCTATCAATCGATGTAACAGCTTCTAAGAAACTTGCTTGGGCGAGGAGCTCAATCGATCTGGGCCAAGCATCTCTATATCAACACAATCGTGCTGGATTTTTCCACATATACAGTCTAGACTACTACTCTCTCCGTTCCAAATTATAGTTTTGGATATTTTAATGTGGACTACATATGGAATAAAATGAGTGGACCAAATGCATCGAGATACATGTGAATCAGAAAAATAAGTAAACAACATATAATTCGGAACGGAGATTTACCATTTTGAAGAAAAAATACAACTTGAGCTGCTAGGAACACTTCAAACTTTTGTATCTGATAAATATTTTCCGCAACCTTGTCAACACATGGTACCTACTTTAAGTTCTCCATACATCTAAGTACCTGATAAAATTTAGTCCCTTTCTTGAATTTTAATTTACTTTTGCTAGCAAGGATTGTTAATACTTTGTTCTCAAATTTTTTGCAACGTACTTCCACCTGCTTCCTCCATTATATTAGATTTTGAGAACCGAAAGAGATCCAGGGCCCAAGTTCCTACAACCTAAAAAAGTACTAATGTGTTAATACTGCGCATGAGTTGATGCATAGGCATAAAGTCGTAATATATTCTCTGTAATTGTGAGCCAACAGACAACAGAATGTGTGGAAACCAGAAAACTAGGGCCGCAAAATCAGATTCATGCAAGGACGGCTTAGCTCGAAGGGTCGTTATACACTGGTCAAAAGGGAACTGGAATGGAGGGGGGGAGGTGCCTTTGAATATATGCATAGTACTTTTCAAATGGCAATCATAGTGTAACACTAAAACAATAGAGAGGCATAGCTCGTACCTGGTGAACACTACAATAAATTAACAACCGCCAATTAATCCGAGCCCTACCGTGAACCACCATAGGGAAATCACAAAAAGAACATCAACCTCTACTTGCACCAATGGAAGGCATATACTTTTTCATATGCTCCTACAATTTGGATATCTCTTATTGTGCCAAGTTGGTATCAAGTATATATCAGAAGTTTAACAGCTGAACTATCGAGGCAGGTAAGTATGTAAATATGCATCATTGACTTTGTTGGTAAAGAGCTCTGATTGTGTCATTTTTTATGTTTGGACTCTACCTTTTTGGGTTTGCTTCTCCTATATCTATAAAGACAAAGATTTTTCCTAGTTCAAAATATCGGTGACTTGTGCATTTGTGTGAGTATAATATTTATATTGTCTTTGTTCTCAAGTATTACTTCGGCATTTTATATTTCCGCCGTTAAATAATTCATAACCTTTTTGCGCATAAATATTTCATAATCTCATATTTTAATTTTAATTTTAATTTTATTTTCTCGTTATGATGTATTAGTGTCTTGTAAACAAGAAATTCAAATGTATCACTACGAAAAGTCTCCTAATTCTAGCTAAATATATGTTGAGATACATTGATTGAGATTGCTTATAGTATGCAGTAATATTAGTTAAATAAATATAGAAAATTATCACATCCACAAAAAAATTATAAGCATTTATTCCATACACAAAGAAAACAAATATGAGCACGAGAGAACAGATAAACAACGAGATAAATTAAAGCACCTGTTTTATACAAACTCGGGGCAAACCTATGTAACTTAAATAGTTCATTTGAAGATGAATTTAGTGATACTAATTTAGTTTCATGAATTATGACTCTTTTCCCTATAAAGTTGGTCAAATTTTGATAAGTTTGACTTTAGAAAAAATCTAGAAGTTTATTTGCGAAAGGAGGGAGTAGTTTGCATGGAACCAAACTTCGATTACCATGGGTAATTAACGAAATGTCAAGATCTGGATTTTACCAGCTCACACAACGAGACTTCGCTATAATATTTTCTGCTTCATCAATATCACATATGTATGTATTTGTTAGTGTATTTAATCAATCATATCAGCCTGTATACAAGAGAAGTTACACTTTTTTCCGCATTCAGTAGAGTATTGAGATATTATCTAATGTATGGATTTTGTCGGGTCGACCGTTAAGCATTAAATTCCAAACTAAACCTGATTAAGACGAGCTTGGACTTATTGGAAAGATAACAACAAGTTATATCTAATCACGCAAAATAGAATACCAATAAAACAGAGGTGTGAACCTTCTTCACACAAGAACCAATAGCAATATCAACAAGCTATATCCAATATCAACTGAAAATCCCACCGCAAAAAAAATCAACTGAAAATGCATAGATATCTTGTTTTTTTTTAGAAACACAGTACAAACGCAGACGCTCACAACACACGTGAACACCCACCCCTATGAATGGACACACGCACACCCTACCCCTATGAGCACCTCCGGAATACTAAGCCGGCGGATCGAGTCTTGAGATTGACGAAGTCACACCACGGGCGCCTCGAGTACGAGAGAACAGATAAACAACGAGATAAATTAAAGCACCTGTTTTATACAAACTCGGGGCAAACCTATGTAACTTAAATAGTTCATTTGAAGATGAATTTAGTGATACTAATTTAGTTTCATGAATTATGACTCTTTTCCCTATAAAGTTGGTCAAATTTTGATAAGTTTGACTTTAGAAAAAATCTAGAAGTTTATTTGCGAAAGGAAGGAGTAGTTTGCATGGAACCAAACTTCGATTACCATGGGTAATTAACGAAATGTCAAGATCTGGATTTTACCAGCTCACACAACGAGACTTCGCTATAATATTTTCCGCTTCATCAATATCACATATGTATGTATTTGTTAGTGTATTTAATCAATCATATCAGCCTGTATACAAGAGAAGTTACACTTTTTTCCGCATTCAGTAGAGTATTGAGATATTATCTAATGTATGGATTGTGTCGGGTCGACCGTTAAGCATTAAATTCCAAACTAAACCTGATTAAGACGAGCTTGGACTTATTGGAAAGATAACAACAAGTTATATCTAATCACGCAAAATAGAATACCAATAAAACAGAGGTGTGAACCTTCTTCACACAAGAACCAATAGCAATATCAACAAGCTATATCCAATATCAACTGAAAATCCCACCGCAAAAAAAATCAACTGAAAATGCATAGATATCTTGTTTTTTTTTAGAAACACAGTACAAACGCAGACGCTCACAACACACGTGAACACCCACCCCTATGAATGCACACACGCACACCCTACCCCTATGAGCACCTCCGGAATACTAAGCCGGCGGATCGAGTCTTGAGATTGACGAAGTCACACCACGGGCGCCTCGAGTACGAGAGAACAGATAAACAACGAGATAAATTAAAGCACCTGTTTTATACAAACTCGGGGCAAACCTATGTAACTTAAATAGTTCATTTGAAGATGAATTTAGTGATACTAATTTAGTTTCATGAATTATGACTCTTTTCCCTATAAAGTTGGTCAAATTTTGATAAGTTTGACTTTAGAAAAAATCTAGAAGTTTATTTGCGAAAGGAGGGAGTAGTTTGCATGGAACCAAACTTCGATTACCATGGGTAATTAACGAAATGTCAAGATCTGGATTTTACCAGCTCACACAACGAGACTTCGCTATAATATTTTCCGCTTCATCAATATCACATATGTATGTATTTGTTAGTGTATTTAATCAATCATATCAGCCTGTATACAAGAGAAGTTACACTTTTTTCCGCATTCAGTAGAGTATTGAGATATTATCTAATGTATGGATTGTGTCGGGTCGACCGTTAAGCATTAAATTCCAAACTAAACCTGATTAAGACGAGCTTGGACTTATTGGAAAGATAACAACAAGTTATATCTAATCACGCAAAATAGAATACCAATAAAACAGAGGTGTGAACCTTCTTCACACAAGAACCAATAGCAATATCAACAAGCTATATCCAATATCAACTGAAAATCCCACCGCAAAAAAAATCAACTGAAAATGCATAGATATCTTGTTTTTTTTTAGAAACACAGTACAAACGCAGACGCTCACAACACACGTGAACACCCACCCCTATGAATGCACACACGCACACCCTACCCCTATGAGCACCTCCGGAATACTAAGCCGGCGGATCGAGTCTTGAGATTGACGAAGTCACACCACGGGCGCCTCGCTGTCGACGGGAACGTCGCCTCCCACTGAAAGAATATTCCGCCTAAATGCAACACACAGACGTCAAACCTGAGGTTTGAACTCTGGTGGGCTGAGGGTACAACCACCCTGCTAGCCATCCAACCACAGGTTGGTTTGCATAGATATCTTGTTTTTGGATAGACTTGAGAATGCAAAAGCCAAATAAGAAACCAAAAAAGATGATGTCAATACGATATGATCAATCTAATCTCTTATATATAGTACGGCTATCGATTCTATAAATCTGTCTCTCAACTAACATAATGAGATCAGTAAAATAGAAATCCTATCAAGCTTGTAATTTTGGCTTGTGCATGTTTCAGTTTAGCTTGATGATGACGATCATGCATGTCTTAATTTGGAACACCTTTCCCGAATGCACTCGCTTGGTAAAGAATCCCAAGTCGCTCCTCTATAATCCATCATCGGAGAGACTATCTTAGTCAATCTTCACTTGTACATTATCACCAAAGGCATCCTTCAAGCATATTATAGCTTCGAGATGGTTCTCTTAAATTTACACTTCTCAACTTTGCTGACATACACCACTCTTCGGCATCTTCTCGTCAGTTATATGCAATCTTCTTATTGGTGCAATCCCATATAGAGATACCTAACCCCACAGAGAAACACCATACACACATAATTCACAAAACATACTACAAAATTGATTGCCATACCACGAGATCACTTGATCCCACTTGGTACATCATCTAGCTTTGTGTGCTGATCAATCAGTCCCAATATTTGCACCTTGTTTTGATCAATCATTTATCTTTTTTTTTCATTATGATGGTATCTTAAAGGTGTACACGAATCCTTGCACAATCTTCTTCTTCAAGACATACTCACTATAGGCTAAAAAAGCTCATGAAAATTCGGATCACACCTTGAAAAAAAACTTGGTCGTCACTTAATGTTCTTGAATCCAACACATGCATACCAAATATTGTCTATAGACAAATCCTTAAAGTATAACTCAATAATAACATTAGTTCATAGTGATATAGAGGATCACTAATGGCCACCGATCGGCCCGTATTGCTCATGTGGTTGTACAAGTGCAGAATGGTCCTCAATTGGCCCCAATTTCATATATATAAGACCATAAGTAGCCGACAAATTGCAGAATGGCCCTTGATTGGCTTGGATTTTTTCTAAACTATTAATACCCCCATGAGATCACAAAGAGACTCGACGACTCCGTTTCCGTGCACTTCTCTCATTTACTATGCTATTATCACAATTTCATAGAGACCAAGGGACTTCAGAAAACATCGCTCTTTAGCCAATATTTGTGAAAAGAGACCTTAGGACTCTTTTATAAATCGAGAACTGTAATTTTAGGGGAAGTAACAAGTGTAATCAAATTTCCAGTAAATAAGGGTGTCATGAACGCGATATCGCCATTCAAAGGGAATGGTAGAGAGGGTCATATCTAGTGAGACAAAGAAGATGGACCAAGCCTCGCGGCCACCACATGGTGCAAAAGAACTGTCCTCCCCTTGTAAGAAGAATAGGGCCTCAGAATGAAGATCTTGTCGTCGTGGTGAACAGACAGATGCCTACGGGTAGGCTAATTTGTGGGGCCGGATGGACGCTAGAGGATTCGGGGAGGGATAGCGCGCTGAGAAGCACACACAGAGGAACACATGGACGCGGGGATTTACCCTGCTTCGGGGCTCTCGTGAGGAGATAAAACCCCTACTGCAGCATCTAGCCTATTTGGTGTATTTCTTCTCTCCGCATATACTGAGTACAGGATGCTCCATGAGCTGAACCGAGCTACCTTTAAGAGGCTTTGGGGGGGAAAGAGAGCAAGGGGGGAAGAGAGCAGCCCGTGGCTTGGCCGGCCGTGGCCGTGGATGTGTCTCTCTCTGGCCTTCCCCCTGGTGCTCCTTATATAGGAGGAGCCCAGGGGACAAGAGATGGCCCACGTGACACTATTCCGGCACTGTAGCCGACATGACTACTGGGGTCTTGTCAACACTGTTCCCTGCATCATGAGTTGTACTCTAGTCACATCACCGGCACTGTAGCCACGCCTGGTCACACTCATGGCGGGCAGAACCCGTGCGGCGCGCGTCCTTATCTTGTCTGCTTGTGCCTGTCTTCAGAATCTTCCGTACCAGTCGGGGAAGCCGGGGGTGACGCCGAGTCGGGGAAGCCGGGGGTGACGCCGAGTCGGGGAAGCCGGAGTGCCGCCAAGTCGGGGAAGCCGGAAAGAGCCCGAGGTCGGGGAAGCCGGAAAGAGGCCGAGGTCGGGGAAGCCGGGAGTGGCGCCGAGGTCGGGGAAGCCGGGGGTGGCGCCGAGGTCGGGGAAGCCGGAGGTGGCGCCGAGGTCGACGACGGCTAGGTTGTGTCGGCGAGGTGAAGGTCGAGGTCGGAGATAATTCGGACAGCCCGAAGTCCACAGGCATCGTGCCCCTCTATTGGCTAACTCGGTCCACCCGGGTTATCCATACAGTCGGCCCATCCCCAGCTTAGGCTAGCTGGGAGAATGCTTATGTCGGCCCGGGTAGCGTCTCTTTACTCGAACATAAGCATGACAACACCATAACTTTGGGGTACCGGGAATTACATCCCCGACACTAGTCCCCGAGGCTGCGGGGGACTCGCAGAGTCGCGCGCAGACTTAGAAAAATAAGAACACCACCATCTTCACGTATTCCTCCTTGTAACTGCAAAAATACAATCATATGCCGGTTCTTTAGCCACTCTGGGCGTTTTACCGACATAGAGGTCAGCCATCGTCTTCACGTACTCCTCCTTGTATCTGCAAAAATACAATCATATGCCGGTTCCTTAGCCACTCTGGGCGTTTTACCGACATAGATGTCTTCAGCCACTGCTGGTTTGACATAGGGGTATCTCGGGTGTCTCAAATGTCCGGTAGCCACTCTGGGCACTTACCGACATGGATGTCTCCAGACTCTGCTGGTTTGACATAGGGGTATCTCGGGTGTCTCGAATGTCCGGTAGCCACTCTGGGCACTTACCGACATGGATGTCTCCAGACTCTGCTGGTTTGACATAGGGGTATCTCGGGTGTCTCGAATGTCCGGTAGCCACTCTGGGCACTTACCGACATGGATGCCTCCAGACTCTGCTGGTTTGACATAGGGGTATCTCGGGTGTCTCGAATGTCCGGTAGCCACTCTGGGCACTTACCGACATGGATGTCTCCAGACACTGCTGGTTTGACATAAGGGTATCTCGGCCACTCTGGGCAACTCACACATGTCTCGGTACCTCGGCCACTCTGGGCTCATCACACACGTCGCCTTTGGCAAACCAACACAAACGATGATCTGAGATATGGAAAGATGCCGTGATACTGTGGCAAACCGAAATAAACGGCGATCTGGGATATGGAAGGATGCCGTCATACAGTGGCGAACCGAAATAAACGGCGATCTGGGATATGGAAGGATGCCGTGATACAGTGACGAACCGAAATAAACGGCGATCTGGGATATGGAAGGATGCCGTGATACAGTGGCGAACCGTCATAAGCAACAACTTGGTATGACAGGCCATTTACAACTCGGCAAAACGACATCAACGACAGTCCGGGATACACTTTCAGGCCATAATAAATATAAGATGGATCCGAGATAACCGACATAATAACTGATATAACCAAGACCTTTTGACATGAGTATTCTCTCGATAAAACCAGTATCACCTTTCAATGTTAGTCCAGAAATGCATGCATAATAAATACTCAACAGGAGCGACTGCTCTATTTAACAGGTCGAACTAAATTTAACTTATAGACAGAAATTACGATGAGTTGCAAAGCTACGCACTAGGATGCCGACTCGGTTTTCACCGAGTCCCCGAGTTATGTTAGAGATCTAGCAGAAAGAACAGAATGCACTGGCGGGCCAGCCCCCGGGTCAATACATCTTGCTCCGGGGGAAACAAACAGACAACATATGCCGAATTACTTTTTAGACCGAGTCCCCGAGTATGTTTTCATGTTTACTATACTCCACAACCTCTGCTCTTGACTACCATTCTAGGCGTTCGTCAGTCGAGTCACAAGATCATCTCGGATAGCATACATTACTTGAACTTTGAAACAAGGTTGAAAGCCATTCGGTATATGGACACCATAGATAACAAGACAAACATATAAACATGGCAGTCCCCGAGTTCCATGTAGGGGTGCCGGCATGCAAATAACTCGGAACTAAATGACATAAACCACATGCATACAGATAAATTGATTTCCGAGTTACTCTACCGACTTAGGGGAAAACACATACCCGACCAGTGAGCCAGTCCCCGGGTTGAGACATCTTGCCCCCAGGGAAACATACAAACAATATAGCAGGGCAGTCCCCGGGTTACGACCTCTCGCTCCCGGGTTAACAACTAAATTAGGCACGAAGGGGCAGTCCCCGAGTTACTCTCAAGACTGGCCAATTGCATGATACAGACGAAGATACTCACGGAGTATTGGTGCGGTCGGGAACGACGGAGCCGACATGACCCGGGCAACTGTTGGGGAGTTACCCGGAATCTGTCAACGGCGAGCGCTGGTGTAGGTCGGAACGGCCTCTGCGTGCGGCAGCGAGTTGGAGCGTGTGGACCATGGTGATGTCGAGTCCCCGAGTCGATAAAGAAGGTCCCGTCCGAAATTAGTCCAGCAAGCGCCACTGAGGCCCCACGGTGGGCGCCAACTGTCGTCGTGGTGAACAGACAGATGCCTACGGGTAGGCTAATTTGTGGGGCCGAATGGACGCTAGAGGATTCGGGGAGGGATAGCGCGCTGAGAAGCACACACAGAGGAACACATGGACGCGGGGATTTACCCTGCTTCGGGGCTCTCGTGAGGAGATAAAACCCCTACTGCAGCATCTAGCCTATTTGGTGTATTTCTTCTCTCCGCATATACTGAGTACAGGATGCTCCATGAGCTGAACCGAGTTACCTCTAAGAGGCTTTGGGGGGGGAAAGAGAGCAAGGGGGGAAGAGAGCAGCCCGTGGCTTGGCCGGCCGTGGTCGTGGATGTGTCTCTCTCTGGCCTTCCCCCTGGTGCTCCTTATATAGGAGGAGCCCAGGGGACAAGAGATGGCCCACGTGACACTATTCCGGCACTGTAGCCGACATGACTACTAGGGTCTTGTCAACACTGTTCCCTGCATCATGAGTTGTACTCTAGTCACATCACCGGCACTGTAGCCACGCCTGGTCACACTCATGGCGGGCAGAATCCGTGCGGCGCGCGTCCTTGTCTTGTCTGCTTGTGCCTGTCTTCAGAATCTTCCGTACCAGTCGGGGGTGACGCCGAGTCGGGGAAGCCGGGGGTGACGCCGAGTCGGGGAAGCCGGAAAGAGCCCGAGGTCGGGGAAGCCGGAAAGAGGCCGAGGTCGGGGAAGCCGGGGAGGCGCCAATTCGGGGAAGCCGGGGGTGGCGCTGAGGTCGGGGAAGCCGGAGGTGGCGCCGAGGTCGAAGACGGCTAGGTTGTGTCGGCGAGGTGAAGGTCGAGGTCGGAGATAATTCGGACAGCCCGAAGTCCACAGGCATCGTGCCCCTCTATTGGCTAACTCAGTCCACCCGGGTTATCCATACAGTCGGCCCATCCCCAGCTTAGGCTAGCTGGGAGAATGCTTATGTCGGCCCGGGTAGCGTCTCTTTACTCGAACATAAGCATGACAACACCATAACTTTGGGGTACCGGGAATTACATCCCCGACAGATCTTGTGGTTTCCGACCATTAGTTCAAAGAAGGAAATTCCAAAAAGGTCGAGACAAAGATCTTTTCAAGGTCAAGAATTTTGACCTGCAACCATAGAGACATCTCGTGACTACAGCTCACAGGGTCTCCTGTTATGACAATGAGTATATCCTAGCTAATTGGACCCCATCCATGCCTACTAGGCGCATATGTGGACAAAGGTCAAGTCCGATCGCCAGAACTTATGGTCAGTAAGTCAAGGATCAAGACAAGAGATAAAACACAAGATCAAAGATGAAGCTGATGAAGTAAGAAACCAATTAGGTGGAGGTCTAGTTGGCCTAGTTGAAAGGGCATGGTGCCCCCATGTGTGCTTTTGGTAATTAGTGACACTCCTTAAGGACTAATGTTGGCCTTTATATATCCTTATAGATATTGTCCATAGGAAATGATAGAAGTTCATGTGTTGAACTCTAGAAGTTTATATGATGACCGAGGTTCTACTCAAGGGTTTATATGAAGAATGGTCATGTATAGAGCTGAGCATCTTGCAAGTATGTCTTGAAGAATAAAGTAGCATGGATGTTGATGTTCACCTTCAAGACATCATCTTTGTGAAGAAAGAAGAAAAGATACAAGGTTGATCAATGCTAAGTGCAAAGAATGGATTCAAGTTGATCAACACACAAAGCTAAACGGTGTATCATGTTGGATCATTGGTCCAATGGTATGCTAAACAAATGTCCATATAACTTTGTGAACTAACCCATGAATATGTGTGTATGAAGTATCTTTGTGGGGTTAGGTAGGATGACGTCAAGTGGTGGTCGACATCAAGATAACGGTCAAGTGAAGATATGGCTAAAAGAGGCTCTCCCATGTTGTGTATGGGGGAGCGATTTGCAAAGCCTTCACCAAGCGGAGCACAATCAAGAAAGGTGGTCCAACTTGAGGTGATCAAGATCGTCATCATCTAGCTCAAGTGGATTGTGCAAGGCAAAGGTATAATTTTGATAGGGTTTCTTGTTTCCTCTTTACCGGTCTCATGGTGTTAGAGGGAGATCGGGTTATAGGATAGATACCGTACTATCAAGAGGGGCTCTCGAATGAGTAACTCGATCGTATCATTCGGAGAGAGCTTAAACCTTTGCATTCTTGGCATCATCTTCCTTGGTTCTTATTTGACCTTTATCCTTCTAAGTTTGAGGTGCTTGTCGTGCTCATCATGACAAGCCCAAGTTATTCGAAAATGGTTTACTCTAGAAAACTTGTTGCGTTTTCGTTGGTGGAAATATTACCGGTTTAACCGTGAGAAAAGTTCCACACCTTCCCATGTGTGGTGACTTTACTCTATTTGTTGGTTAGCTCTTGTCGTTCTCTTTCCAACGCATTTGGTCTCATCTTGTTTGGAGCTTCCTTGTAAAAGTTATCGCAGTTCTGGTGCCTGGCAGAAATCCTGCCTGGTGGTAGTACTGCTGGTATGCTCTGGAGCTGTACTACTACAGCATGCTGGTATCTTACCCCGTGAGGTAGTACCGCGGAAAGTACCGTGTCTTCCAGGCAGAGGTACTACCGCAGGCACTACCGCTCGAGGTACCGCTAGAAGGATTTTTCGCCTGTGTACTCCTTACGGTACCGCGGCGGTAGCAAACACGTACTACCCTAGGAATACTTTGATTTAGTTCGAAGTACCCCAGCGGTAGTACCGGCGCTTTTCACCGGTTGTACCGCTCCCTGAAGGCAACGGTAGCCGCCGAAGCTGGGAGCTGGTACCGCTCGGATGACAGCAGCGATAGTACCGCTGCGCACGAAAATTGTAGATAGCAGTCACTTTTCGGGGGGTCCTATTTAAGGGAATCTTCGTCCCCATTGACCCCCTACTCTTGAGCTCCGTTTTTCCCTCCATTGTTGACTCTCTTGAGCTTGCTTATCTCTCTATCCCTCCAATGATTCTTGCCCCTTCTTGAGGGAAAAGAGAGAGGAGATCTAAATCTACTATTCCTCCAATCAATCTCCCCTCTATGTGAGGGGAGCCCTTTGGATCTAGATCTTGGGATTCATTTGTTGTTTCCATGTTCTTCCTCCCATATCTCTCCTTAGCATTAGTTGCTTTGGTGGGATTTGAGAGAGAAGGACTTTGACCACTTTGTGTGTTCTTGCCATTGCATTAGGTGCATCGGTTTGAGTTATCCACGGTGATACGTGGAAGTGAAGTTTGAGAAGCTTATTACTCTTGGGTTTCGGAGTAGAGGCTCCGGGACGTTGTTGGGAGTCTCCAATACAATTGTGGAGAGCCCCATCCTTGTTGTAAAGGTCTGGTCAACGCCTTAGAAGTTGACCTCATAGTGGAACGAGCTAGCCCCGCGCGGGATAGACTCACGGAGATAAGGGTGAAGCACAACCGTGCTATTGGAGTGCCTAGGCGGCTCCACACCTCTCCAACGTAGATGCACTTCCCTTGGGAAGAACTACGGGAAACATCTCCTTGTGTCCACCATTGCGGTTATTTCTATACCCGAACTTTACTTATGCATTTACCTTTGTGATAGCCATCGAGCTTGAAGTTATCTATCTTGCTATCCTATCACTTAGTTGTTAATCTAGTTTCCGTTGTGCTTTATACATTGCTTGTATCACATAGGTTGTATTCATCTAGTTGCACATCTAGTCAATCTTGTGATATCTTGTTTAGAATAGAAAAAGTTAAAATTGTTAGCCGCCTATTCACACCCCCCCCCCCCCCCTCCCCTTTAGTCGACCCCGTTTGTCCTTTCACTAGTCTTCCATGGACCATGCACCATATCCTCCCTCGTCCACATCCCTCATGAACTAGTTGTTCATTCTTTACCGTTCTATCGATCCCTCCAATCTACGCCAAGAGTATCCTTGAACATTTGTTAAGGGGCCCTTAATTCCCTATGTAAATTCTCTCTCCCCCTAAGTGGGCAAGAGGTTCATGATCCTTCGAGGATTGCTAGTTTGGATCCGAGGAGACTTGCTCGACTCAGACTAACGTTGTCTTGGAATTGCCTTCGCCCCCGGGTCCAAGCTCATGCCTTGTGACTCTCTTCTAATATAGGATTAAGACGCGCTCCAACAAGGTGTACCGACATACTAAAAAAAATCGATGTGTTGACTCTCACTTAGTGTACAGAGACCTTCATCGTAAGCCCAGTGTACAAAACCCTAATACCGCTATTTAACCACGTCACTCAAAACACCCCCCCCCCCCCCCCCCCCCCTAATAACATGTTGTTCAATTTCAACAACAGGGTTACAGTTATACCTTTTCGTCGATGGTCCATCAAGTTGTGGGATCTGGAGTCGATGACAGTCAAGGTGCGATCTCGGTCATTAGAGGAGGGAACCAAGTCCAAGAGCCCGCGCCTCAAGAGGCTGTGTAGCTAAAAGGTTGCCCAAACAAGCGAGGGGTCCATAAGACCTACCCATGCCTTCCCATCCCCCTTGGCGAGGCTCTTTCCCTGCCGCTTGTGCTTGGGTGTGGCAGCGTGAGGCACAAGCGTTGCAGAAGGGTCGTCCGTCAGAAATGTGCACCGACAGCCATATTACGCCGACGGTCGCACGAAAACCGTCAGCATTAGAAGCTACGCCGACGGTCGTAGCTACACCGATGGCCACGACGCTACGCCGATGGATTCTACGGCGATAGACTTATACCGACGGTGGTCGTCGGCGTAGTAGTACGCGGACAGATTTTGAGGCTATGCCGACGTGAATCCTGTAGTAGATTCGGGCGCCACCATCGCGAAATCAACGGGCGGCAGCTCAGGAGGTCCATGGCAACACTTTGGGCTGCGAGAGAAGGACGGATGGAGCACCGACAAAGGGATTGGCAACGGTGACAAGGTGGAGCTCAAAACGAAACCGATGCAATGTGCTCCTGGGTGAATCTTACGTGTACTGGGTATATAAAATCAGGGCTTGATTTTGGTTTATCGCAAAAAAATTGGACAATACAAACCGTTTTACATTATCTGACCATGGTATCTTATTTCACCCAAAACAGTAAAACAATAACAAAATACTGTTTGGACATCTACTGGAGATTTCTCTATGTTTGTGAGTGCGGCGGATGTGTGTCTGATGTTTTGTGTCCGCGTTCTTGACATCGTTATGAGCACTGCTATATTTTTGCTTTCTAAAAGAAAGAAAAAACATCACATTCTATATGGCTGAATCAGCGATATAGAACTTTCAGAGTTTTGGAGCAGTCCTGAAGGGACAAAGTGTTGCGCATAGATACCTTAAATATTGTATCCAGAGATAGAAAATGACGATTAAATCAGTACCATATCTAGAATTTTAAATGTGCTGTCAAAGCCTGAAAGGACATTAAACATTAGCAGCACTGGACGTGTCCCTCTAAGGCATTTGCTAGAACCAGAATTCGCATTATCTTTGTTCTCCTTTGCCTGAAATGCAAAATAAAGAGATGCCTATTAGCAGTGCGTGTGCAAACCTCTTTGCCTAGGCTTCAACTGTTAAAAGCTTAGCCAAGTTACAGAATTTCACATTGTTTGTTTCTGCCTTTCCCGAAGTGCAGACAAGGATTCTTGTTTGTTCGAAGTATAATTTACTTTTCCTGACATGATGTTAGTCCGCTTGATTTGAAATTTGTGATTTAATATAAAAGGTTTAGTCCTTTTTCTTGTGTGTGCACTACCTCGCTTGCTTCACGAATAGAAGTCCGCGGCACAATTGAAGATCATTTCCAGCCTGAAAACGCGGCCCCATAGCCCAGGTATGCTGGCTGACGGTGTCCGGTTTAGCTCTTCCAGCTTTTGCTTGGGACAAGCAACAGCGAAATGGAGAGAGAGAATATTCACCAAAGGAAAAAAGGATTCGGTTAAGCGACTGTACCTAAGACTCTAGATTTGAGAAGCAATTCGCGTGAGCCTCAGACTCCCGTCAGCACACCCCACTGTTTGACAGGCAAGTTAGAGGAGAGCGCTGGTCGTCGAGGAATGTGCCGACGAGACGTCCTCACACGACACTGTGGCGATCGAGGCCAAACTCGCGTACCTGTGACCACCCAGCTGAAGTGAAAGGCAATGGAAGAAGAACGCCGGGCGGCCAGAGGAGAAGAAGAAAAACCCCTCCCTCCTCCGCCAACCGCACAATTCCGCACAGAAAAGACGATGGAAAAGCGGCGATCGCCGGTCCATTCCTCCGCCACCCACCACCGCTCAAATTTTCCACCTACCTGTCCCGCCGCGATACGCCACGAACTCATGGGCCTCGAATATCTTCCCTCCGGAGGATTCTTCTCATAAACTAACGCAAGATTGGTGAATCTTTCTTTTGTTTCTGTAGACAGAGAAGTGTACAGGCATGATACGGACGAATGCATCGTGAGACCAGCTGTGTGTAGCGTATCGTATCTAACCCATCGTTCCATGCATATGTATGATAGCAATAAACAATACCATAGACTACTAGCAAAGCCATATTCAGCGTCGCTAGTCATTTAAGCCAACGGTGTGGAAGCGAGCATGGTGGTCGTCATTTTTATGAGTACAGTCTTGCGCAAGTGGGGGCAACTGGACTATTCGGATTCCATCTGCCTGCCTATAAATTCCCAGAGCTGCGAGCACTGCAGATGCCAACCTACCCAACTCTCTGATATCTAAGCAAATTGGGGAGCAGGGCCTGTTGAAGAGGGGGCCGGCGGATACTCTCTGAAACCCAGAGGTAAGTTCTTCAGAGGCCGCTTGATTTGGCATGTGCATATCATATCACTAGCTGGTAAAAATAGATTTGTCTGTCCGCATGGGTTTGTGCTGATAGAGGATGCGCTGTCCTCTGCATTCGTTATGGTAGTCTGTGTTTCTCCACTTGCATTGCATGTGTTCAGTCAAGAACCTTCCGTTTCCTGAAACAGAACTCTGAAAGAGGGGATGCCTTTTGAAACATGGAAATGCCTGTTTAAACAGGGAAATGTCTGTTAGGAAAGTAGACAGGCTTTGTAGATTTGCTTCCATTTTCCTATTTAGACATGGAAATGCTAGCTCTGAACAAGAACAAAATCTATCTTGGAAAAGAATGGATATGCCTCTGAAGAAAGTCGAAAGTGTGCCTTGAGCTGTGACTCTACATGTATAGGAGTCAGTGAGCAGACAGGGGCACCAATTAAGCACAAAAGGTGTCGGTTGACTCAAGTTTTCAGCCACTTGTTGGCGAGGGAACATGGTGCATAAAATACTTTCTTTCATTCTTCCATTATGTATATTTTGAAAGGAAGACATGGTGGCAGGGAAAAGCTTTCACCAAGGGGTTTTAGTTGCAGCACTTTTTATTTCTTGTAGCATTCTCTTCACACTTTCACTTTGGTTCTTTCACCTGGCCGGAAGTCGAATCTGGCACTGTGAATGATTTGATAACAACGAATCCGACGCCATGTACTTAAAGCCTGACAAACTGTACTTTATCTGAATCTGGCCTCTCAATCAGACACTCCAAACCGAGCCAAAAAGGATATCTCAGTTCGACATATCACCCACTGTTTCCATAGCATAAAGCGGCCTAAACAGATGCCTCAAGAATATTGTTTACACCTACGGTGTAACTGTCAGTGGCTAGAGATACGCTGTAGTTCTTTTTGTTGCCAATATACATCCACTGGCCAGGATTATTATATTTTGTGCAGAAATCATGTTGTACATAATAAACCATGCAGAGTCCTGACCATGTATATATACACTGCGTTACATGACCACAGGAAGAAGGCATCAGTTCTTGAGAGTAGTTCAGTACCACTATTGACCAGCAATGGCTTCTTCATTGCTGCACTGCTCGGAGAAGCTCCCGTTCATGAACGTGGAGACCATCCTCCACATGAAAGAAGGCCTCGACGAGAACAGCTACGCGCAGAACTCTTCGCTTCAGGTGAGCAAAACGATTCACCTTATAAATCATGGCGATTTTCGATGAGTATATTATCTTCTGAGATGCATTCTGAACTTGTTATAATATGTTTGCAGAAGAGGGGCATGGACACTCTGAAGAGCTTGATCATCAACTCTGCCACGGACGTGTACATTTCGCAGATGCCGGAGCGGTTCACCGTGGCAGACCTCGGGTGCTCGTCGGGCCCGAACGCGCTCTGCCTGGTGGAGGACATCGTCGGGAGCATCGGCAAGATCAGCTACCGGTCGTCGCAGGCGCCACCGGAGTTCTCGGTGCTCCTCAACGACCTCCCGACGAACGACTTCAATACCATCTTCTTCAGCCTGCCGGAGTTCACCGACAGGCTCAAGTCTGCCGCCAAGTCCGACGAGTGGGGCCGGCCGATGGTGTTCCTGTCCGGCGTCCCCGGGTCCTTCTACGGGAGGCTGTTCCCGAGGACGAGCGTGCACTTCATCTGCTCCTGCTCCAGTTTGCACTGGCTCTCTCAGGTACTGGCACTGTTACATTGCCAGGAATGAAAGGAAGAAAATACTGTCAGGCCTGTGTTTCGATTAGAGGCTAACTGGGTTTTCTTCTTCACAACAATTTCAGGTCCCTTCGGGCCTTTTTGACGAGACGAACATGCCGATCAACAAGGGCAAGATGTATATATCAAGCACGAGCCCTCTCGCCGTGTCAGTGGCCTACCGTCGGCAGTTCCAGAGAGACTTCAGCCTGTTCCTCAAGTCGCGCGCCGCCGAGGTCTTCCCCGGCGGCCGGATGGTTCTGGCCATGCTCGGCCGGCAGACCGACGACTGCGTCGACAAGAGGACAACCTTCCTGTGGGAGCTCCTCTCCGAGTCGTTCGCCGCACTCGTGTCACAGGGGCTGGTTGAGCAGGACAAGGTGGACGCGTACAACGTGCCGTTCTACGCGCCGTCGCTGGAGGAGATCGAGGTGGAGGTTCGTCTGGAAGGGTCCTTCAGCCTCGACTACGTGCAGACGTACGAGATCAACCTGAGCAGCAGCGGAGACGCCAAGGAGGACGGCAGGACGGTGTCCATGGCGATCAGGGCCATCCAGGAGTCCATGCTCAGCCACCACTTCGGCGAGCACATCGTCGACACGCTCTTCCACGAGTACACGCAGCTCGTCACCCAGTCCATGGAGAGGGAGGAGGTCAAGAGTGTGCAGATAGGTGTGGTCCTCTCCAGGTTGTGACTCGAGCTCGATCGAGTCTTCTGAAACTAGTGTATAGTCTGACTCTGATCTGTTGTCGTGCTCAGTATTGATTAACTACTGCAGTAGTTATTAACAAATTTCATCATGTGAAGGTATTAACTGATAGGATTGGAAGAATGAAAGCTCCATTGACAAGTGTATTCAGTTAAGAAAATATGTGTCTGAATGCTGAGAGTAAATTTCGCTGAAAAGTGTTGTGCAGCAACGACAGCGAGGGGGAAATTTAGCAGCGGGGGACGGCCGAGGCAGACGAACCAAGAATCAACCGAAGCGTCTAAGTATAACCTGCAACGGCACACGCCAAAGCAAAGTATAAGGGGGTGTAAATGGTGCGCATAATTTTCGCTCCAACTCCTCATCTATATTCGTTCTTACAGATATGCGGATAAATAATTTGATGAGCCGGGTAATAATATGGAAAAGTATGCGGTATTTCTATTATCCGGCAACAACAGATTTATCCGCCTTTGCTCACGGATTATACAACATCACAAAAAAATTGGATAAAGCGATTTTATTACTTAAGAGTTTTAAGCATTACACCCGGCCTCTGCATACATAGGATGCACACAGTCACTAGTTCACCAGGTACCAGTTCAGAGCAATAAATAAAAAGGCGAATTACGTACCAAAATGAGAAATTGTAGCTCCGCCTAAGAAACTGTTAGGTCTATCCGGAGTCTATACTGCCAACCATGCCGGGCGAATAACTCACAATTAGATTATCTAATTAAATTAGCCCCACCGGTCAGTACAAACACCCAATTAGTCTCTAAAAATAATTTAACTGCAGCGACAATCACATTGTAACTCAGCGCACACACGTCATATATCTCGTAGCGCATTCCACTGGCAATTCGGGCATTTTGACCGGCATAGCCTAAAATGTGTCCACTTTAGAGATGCCAGACACTTGCTCGACCCATTTTAAGGTGCAGCCCCCACAAGAACCCCACAGACCACAAATTTAAATTTCGCTGACATTTGCAAATTATGAACAAAAGACACTACTTTTTTGAAATTTGATACATTATGTCACGCCCTGAGACCGGTCCTAGGAGAATAATAGTTGCGGCGCGTCTATAGACCAAGACATATACACGCACAAGCCGTGGAAAAGCAGACATACAACATCACAGTGGAAATGGAGAAGTTCACATGCACATTTTCTAGTTTTATTTACATTTAAGAGATAAATAAATTCTCTAGTCGTTTCCTACCCAAAGGGTCCAACCTACTCTTCGCACGACGACTTCCGATGTGGTACTCTGATTATACTGCATCTTTAAACAATGGGGAGTACCGATGAGTATAACAAATCGCACTCAGCAAGCAATTCATAAATATTTAAATGGCTAGGTGTTCGAAAATAAAGGAAAACATTGTGGTTAAGTAATGAAGCGGATTTAAAAATTATGGTGCCACATGTGAAGGTGAGTGTCCCAACCCATAGATCACATGAGTAAAATTCCATGTTTTTACACTTGTAAGAGTAAGTACAATAGGTACACCTCAACTGGCTATAAGTATATCCACGTCATTTTAATCCCAGATGAATGGGAGAGGAGTGAGCAGAAAGAAGAACGGCGGTGCTTCACATATCACCCGCTGCATCACACGAACCAAGAAACTGCAAGACCAAGTAAAACAATATTTAAAGAGCTAACCTAGTAACTACTGCTATTGCTATTTCTTGCTAGCAAACATTTAGTGACATGGCATACTATGTAGCCGGCAGCAGGCTACACTATTGTTCTTGATTTAAGAAGGGTACTCTGTCATCGATAGTCTCGACCAAAACAACATAGGGTTCTAGTCGAGCATAACTCTCTAGCTCGTTAAAGATACCGAACACCTTTACCTAGTCATGTCTCGACCCCCCCCCCCCCCCACCCCACCCCACCCCCACCCTGCATGCTCGGTGCTGCTACCGTGCTGCCTCCGCGCCCCGCCCTGCTTAAGCTACGGCCTCCGGCCTCCAACCGACCTTCACCAGTGTCGACTACCACGCACCCTGAACCCTCACCCCTGTTAAGTTGCTCCCTCGCCTCCACCTGTGCCGACGCGGCGCGTTGTCGCCGGCTACGCTGAGGTCCATTCCTCGCCTAGTCGGCCATGTTGCGGCTAGCCGCGTCATCCCCGTCGGCGACGAGTTCGGCCTTCGTCTCCGGCGCTCACCCTCGTCCTCTCCTTCTCTGGCAAACTTCCTGGCCTGCTGCACAACTTGCATGGGCCGAGCCCATAAACAGCAGGGGTACGCGGGAGCCTGGTAAGCGGCAACTAGGGTTTACCCTATTTAGGCCCAGTTCTTTTGGGGCTTCCTAACAGCTTCTCTGTGAAAAAAACCTAAGCCCAAAAGAACTCGAATTTAAGCCGTTTTTACCCACCGTGGCTTTGCACCATTTCTTCACAGTGGGGGGAAGCCGCACCACCCCAACTTCTGGACAGCTTCCCGCAAATGCCACGAACCGGTATTTCCTGTTGCCCTCGTTTCACTCAAAAATTACATCCAGTGCCACCGCAGACCGAACCGGGCATTTTTCTTTTCTTTCTCTTTTCTTCCTCTTCCCTAGCGAGCAGATATTTTCTCCTCTCCCGAGCAAACCAACGCGACCCCGACCCCGACCTACCGACGCCGCCATTTTCGTCGTCGCCGCCGCCGCCTACGTCGCGGTCGCCTCCGCGTACGTCGCAGTCGCCGCCGCTCCCAGCACCTCGTCGCTCCCGAGCCGGCCCCATGGGATAGTCAGAATCCCATCTCCTGGGCCGGATCCAATCGAGCTCGGCGGCGTGTGGATTCGATCTCACCGGCCTCCAGCGCCGGGAGACGCTCCGCTGCGTGCGGCTCCTACCTCGCCGGCCTCCAGCGCGCCAGGAGACGGCTCGCGATCCGCCCCTGTCTCCAGCTCAACTCCTGCCTCCTCCCAATCCGTCTCTGTCTCCAGCTCTCCAGCTCTCCTCCGGCCTCCAGCGCGACAGGAGACAACTCCAGCGACGATTCAACCTCCTCCAGCGATCCAGCCTGCTCCTTGAAGGTAACATGCCTTCTCCCGATTCCTAGCTTGTGCAAAAAGCTAGGATAGGGGAAGCCCAAAAGAACTGGAATGCAATTTCTGCTTAGCTTAAATCCACAGCAGCTTATTTGGACAGCTCTGCTCAGGGTGGCTTATGCACAAGCCGCAGCTCAAAAGAACTGGGCCTTATGCACCTCCAGTGCATTTCCAGGAATCGGACCGTGGCCCCTCTCTCGCGCGTGGGATCGCCCTCCTACAGGCTGGCGGCCCTTAGCGGGCCAGCGGCTACTGCTGCAGCCTCCAGGCAGATCCAAGCCCGGGGGCGCTAGATGGTAAGCTGGGTGAGGTCTGCTGGCCCATTTCTCCTTGGATCGTGCTGCAGGTCTGCTGATGGCCAGGAGGCCCAGGAAACATGTGGATGCACTTGCTCTAAAAAAATAGGAATGCACTTGTGAAAGTCTCGAAAAGGAAAATGTGGATGCATTTGTGTTGTGCTAAGCGAGCTATACATTTTTTTTGCTTTATTTATATTTGGTTCCAATGGCATGATAAGAACTTTTTTTTATGTGACGTGGCTCTAAGAATTCGAAATCTTAGTTCAAAAAAACCAATCTCATTAAACCCCTTACAACATCAACATTGCCCATGCTCTTACAATTACCCACCACCGAGGCGAAACACCAAAGATTGATTGTACAAATAAATTCCGCCACCGAGGCGAGGCACCAGACACTTGAGGAAGTAAAACACAACCGCCTCATGTGTAAGTGGTGGTGAAATGTCCCGAACTGAAACTAGTTGTGTAGAGTGGCCTTTAGGAACAAAGGCGGGATCAAATGAAATGTTTCCCCTTTGTATTCTTTCCAAGGAAACAACATATGAACAGATTCATAAGCCAGCAAAACTGTACAAACAGAATCAGCGCCAACTAGGCAAAACAGGGCATACAATTCTCTCCTACAGAACTCCACACACTCTTTTCTAACCTAGCCAAAACCGAATGATCGCCTCAGTTTTGATCAGGCAAGCAACGGCCCAGATAAGTCCTTGCATCTCCATTTCCTGCTGTAGTAAGCGTACAGCCCCAGCTGTGTTGCTCCCAAGACAACTCCAAGCCCGTTAGGCAGCTGAAAATTCAGAAGGGGAGAAGTCTAATTGTCAGCCCATGCATTCCGATAAATATAAATCGACTCAAGCGAGTGCAATTCGAAATGGGATCGATCGGGTGCTCACGTAGATGAAGAAATCATGCAGCAGCAACCCATATATGGCGAACGAGGCGCTCATCAGCAACGTAGAGAGAGAGAGGTAGAAGGGCATGAACTCCACGCACTCCGTCCGAATCACCACGCCCTGAAGAACAAAGGACGGGGCACATGTGAGAACAGTTCCATGTTACGCTGTTGCGCGACTGTCGCATATTATGAACATGAGATAGGAGCCCAGCTTGAATGGTTGGAAGGCCCACCATGACGGCTAATGGGGAAGCAAACATGGAGATGAGCGACGCCATGCTCACGGCGCCAACGAACTGCTGCCGCATCGGCTGATCGAAGCAAGAGAGACTGGAGAACGCGACAAGCGCGAACCCGCAGACCAGGAGCACCAGGAGCCCTGTGATCCTCAGCTGTGGAGGAAATGGGCAACAGGTTTCAGTATAGCAGGAAGCAGCATAGTCTACAGGGTGCCCTCTTCTTTAGATGAAACGGAAACGGGTTCAGGGTGGGAAGAAAATTACCCTTGTCTTCCTGCTGTCGGCGTAGATGAAGAAGAGGGAAATGTAGGCGAGCTGGAACGCTGCCCCGGTGCCGTTGACGGTGGCGACGAGTAGCCTGCCGTCGGAGACCCAGGGGAGCCCATACCACAAGCAGATGAAGCAGTTGAGAAGGGAGAGCAAGTAGGGGAGCCCATCGAACTGCTCCGTCGATTTGGCTTTCAGGATCCTCTTGAACGTCGGTCTGGAAAAGGCAACACAATCCATCAGAAACCTCTCTACACGATGATCAAACCAAGAACACAAAGAAACAGCGTGTATATGGTTTGCTTACACAGGTGACAGGAACAGAGCGAAGGCGAAGAGGTTGCCTGCAAAACCAGCAGCAAAGCAGGAGACCTCATACAGGGAGAGGGAGTCCATGATGAAAGCCTCTTTTTTCTTGACCGGGATGATGAAAGCCTCCTTGATTGTATATTCCCTTTATCCACGTTGCCTTCTTGTGCTGAAGCTCCCTGGTTTTTTTCTTGTGCTGAACCTCTCCTCTGGTTCTTATAACGGACGGGACGAGTCAGTGCGAGACGCAAACCCCACAGCCACAAGTTCAGATGTACGGTTGAATCACTGAGAGCCTGGTCCTGGGGATTGCCCTTTCTCCTCTTCTTCTTTTTTCCCACCTGTGGAATGGAACGGGAGACGGCGAGCATGTGTCTCCACTCACAATTTCTTGCTACTCCAAATTGGCAGATTCCATTAATTTCCGTGAACCGTATGGGTGTAATCCGCACTGGCATGAATAGGTTTTTTTGGCAACTAGTACTCCGTAGCTCATTACTTATACATCTGGCATATTCATTACTGACGAGAAAATACATTTTGCCAGCTAGTACATGTACAATCGTTTTCTGCGGTCGGGTCGGAAGCATCTTTCCTGGCGTCCAGGTAGTTGATAGGTTGGATAGCGGATCCCCGTCATGAACACAAAGCGGCCAAGTCGCTGCGCAACACTTGTGGACGAGAACGAAAAAAGGTTGGATGGATGGCCACCGCTGGCTCCTTTTTTTTTTTTTTGAAACGAGGCAAAAGTTTTGCCTTTTATATTGATATAGGAGAAGCAAACATGACACGGCCGAGGCCAAAAAGAAAAAAGTCATACATGACGGGGCCAAAAAAAAAAGGTTGGATGGATGGCCACCGCTGGCTCCTGCTAGTATTTGCATTTGACCCAGCAGTCTACGGCCCAAGCTATGTGTATGGAGTAATAGCAACCGGTAGCTTGGACGGCCACGAACGCCTATGGAAAGCGGATGACAAAAGGCGAGTCTGAGGCTGACACGCCTCAACCGCATGACACTTTCTTAAAATGACCGGACAAAATTCGGCACGGGAGAAATGCGAACGGTTTATGCAATCTTGTGCTCACGATTTCTGAAGACAAGTCAATGAGAGATTAGTTTCATAAAATGTGAAGGGTCATGGCATCTTTTGGATAAGCGCGTCCTAAGGTCGGAGTAATCCTCGGCATACCTTCAATTCAAAATTTGGAATAATCCTCACCATACATTAGAATTTTCTTCTTTCAGGGCCATGCCATCTTTTGGATAAGCGTGTCCTAAGGTTGGAGTAATCCTCGGCATACCTCGTAGTTTCATCTTTCATATTTCCAGAAATTATCAATACAAAGATCAATTTGAGTTGACTTGAGAAAGATAACTCAGACAATTCAAAATTTGGAATGATCCTCACCGTACTTTATATTTTTTTTCTTCTTTCACATTTCCAGAATTATCAATTCAAAGATCTAAGAGCTGAATCGAGAAAGACAGCTCAAAATGGCACAATCAACAAGACCTCTAGTCTAGACCTCAAATTTCAGTTGAGCCTTGTTTCTTAAGACTTGTACGTAGACAATGTAGCTCCACCATTACACATGGCAAGGAGAGTAACGTGAAACGGCAGAGCCTGCATCTTCACACGACACGGAAAGCACTTGTGCTTCATTACACATCTGGCACTTGTGCTTTATTAGTCATTACACATCTAGGGCAAATATATCTGTCGGCAGAAAGTTCGCGAGTAAAAGAGGTCGCAGCATATGCACCATATGATGGACGATCAACATAAAGGCTGCAACCCATACACATCTTCATTAGTCATTACACATCTAGGGCCAATATATGTCTGTCGGCAGAAAGTTTGTGAGTAAAAGAGGTCCCAGCTTATGCACCATATGATGGACGAGCAACATAAAGGATGCAACCCACACATATCAGGATTTTTATTTTATGTAATGAACAGTCTGATATGCTGTCAACTATTGAAAACCACGACAAAGAACATCTCAAATTGTGACACAGCCATGAAAAGGGACATACCAGATGACACCTCCCGAAAAAATAAGTATAAAAAATAAAGAACAAAATTTTCACTGTTGGCCCACTTAAACTTATATGCTACAAGGACAGCAGAACCTAGAAGATACTGGACAAGGGATAGTATTCAGAATACTACACCCAGGAATATTAACCACAACCAATACGGTGTAACTTTGCACAGCAAGACACAGAAACACGGGTGGAGAGAAACATCAGCTCGATGTCATGCAAAATCCTTCAACTTCACCATTTGTGTGACCACTCTACATTTACCAGCTTTTCACAACTTGCATCTTCTGCCTTCCTGCTTTCAAGTTCCAATCATGTACCTGAGCATAACAGGGTACCTTTTAAGGCTACTAACAAAATACAACTTAGCATGGATGAAAGAAGAAACATAAGACATGCAAATTCAGACAAGATTCACTTTCTACGTCCAGTGTTCACTGTATTTATTTACCAAGGTATTGTTATCTAAGTCCATGTCAACAGAACGATGAGTTTATACACATTTCACGCATAATGAAAAATAGTAAATACAGAGAATGCATCATACACAGATTGCAGGTGTTAGGTGCATGCCTCAGATGAAATTAGCTAGGACTTATCCTAGATAACTGGGTGTTATGTTAATACGTATCAACTATAGAGCTGCCTGTTTTCTATGATAATTAAGAGGTCAGCAAATAGGAGTCTCCTAGAATTCCTCATGTAGCACAGTATCAGGTTCATTAAGATAGCACGAACAAAGGTGTCTCCTAGTAGTTTTCATATAGGCATGGTAGCAAGTTCCCTGGCATCACTGACTACATAAAGCAATCTAGCTACTCTGCTAAATCAACTCTAAGTAAATCTGCAGAGTACTAACGTTGTCAGTTTCATGTATTCAATCATTAACATAAAATTGTTTTAACCAACATACAGGAAAATATATATAAATTGGGAAATGATTGTGATGTAAATAAAATGAGTATTCCCCCATGATATGGAAATTTAGGGCATAATTTTGTGTGTCATGGATACTGCAATTTGCAATGAAGATAAAGAAAGTGTGTTCTTACAAACGACTAATACAGAATAATGTTCAAATGCTACACCATAAGAGCACAAGCTTCCATTTCTACGTAGGGTACAAGGACTGCAAAGAAATAACTCATGAAACAACTGTAGCAAATGGTAAGCTTATGAATTTTCTAACAAATTCTCTGCCAAACAAATGACTATTAGCATATAATGAACAATGTATACGATATGACGTACAGCCCAGCCTTATGTAAATGCACTCAAAAAATCAAATTTATTCAGGTTTCATATTACACTTCATCAAAAGGCTCATTGATATATTCTGAGTAAATCAGTGCAAAGCATTTGACTTAAGAAATCAGTTCCTGGTATGCAGCTCATTACATGTAAGATATCTAGCATGATATGATGCCTCCATACATATCGGAAAGCTTAGTATGCCACGAATCGTGCTTCTATATTTTATTATATTTGTACAGGTAACTCTTGGTAACAAAAGGGGAGTACCAAAACTTCCAGATTTGATACGCAACTGATGGTCTCTTATACTCTCCATAATAGAAGAAATACTTGCAAGGCACAAGAGCAATTCTATTGATAAATCTAGCAGTAACAAAATGAATTTGAAAGATTAACGGCCACATGAAATAGGTGATGCTGACAATTTGTTCAAGGTCTCTTCCTGGCATTATTTTCCTGTAACATGGTCAAATATGCCTTCAACTATAATCATGTGTTATTAACATTCGGCTGATAATGGTGTCATCCAGTTGCATCCAGTTATTCTAGTAAAGATGTCAGATGATAAGCGATGTCAAGGGAATAAAAATCTGCATCTCGTCTTTGAAAGGTCCAAATCCCAAGATCTTTTAACTATATGCAATCCACAATTTGTAGCACATTTACAGAATTCGTACAAACAATAAATTCGGTGTAACTCTCATTGTCAAACAAAATCATAAAACGCAGAACCATCTCACCTCAATCTATCTCTCTGAACCAGCAACAGCATCGAAAATCCCACAGCAGTTCCACCACGTTGCCCGATGCTGCGAAGCAGCCACGGCCACTGCAGGTCCCCGCGGCACCTGCAACAAATGTAACGCGCCCAATGAGACATCACAGCTTCAAAACGTGGGGGACGGGAAGCAAACAAGCAGAAACGGTATGCACCTCTGTAGTCTGCGCACCAGCAGCCTCACGAGACCGTGACACCTCACCCTTTGCCTCTGGTTCCTGCACCGCAGAAGCCGTGGCCGTGTCCCTGACCACCACCTCCTCGGCCTCCGTCTCTTGTTGATGCACGGGATGCACCTTGGCCGTCTCCCGGACCACCACCTCCGGTTCCAGCACCTCAGGTGCTTCGGATACCACGACATCCTGCACCTCCGGTTCCTGCACCACAACATGCGC
This sequence comes from Poa annua, assembly GCA_026929855.1. Taxonomy (NCBI): domain Eukaryota; kingdom Viridiplantae; phylum Streptophyta; class Magnoliopsida; order Poales; family Poaceae; genus Poa; species Poa annua. The sequence continues at coordinate 55,888,718 of CM049435.1, read as the reverse complement.
CTCCGCCCGCAAATCACCCTTATCCTCTTGATCCCGCTCAGCAGCTTCAGGCGGCAAAGCATCGACCATGACCTCCTCCCCTGCCTCGCCTGTGGCGTCCGCCTCAACAACCTCGACCGGCACCTCCGACGCGGCCCCCTTCTTCTCCTCCTCGTCCGCCTCGGCCCTGGGCGTCACCATCTCCTCGGAGCTCTCCATCGAATCCTCGCTCGCGTCCACTGCGCCCACAACACACAGCATCAGGAACACACATCAATCATATTATAGGGCACGAAAGGGAGCAAGGCGAAAAAGGCGACCAGCTCGTAAAGCGGCCGGTGGGAACGTGGGGGGCGCCAGCGGAGGGCATGCGAATGCCACCCTCGCCGCAAGCGCAAAAGGCGATTCCTGCCTCGTCCGCGCTGGTGCAGAAAGCGGCGTGGGCAGATCTGCCCCGGCTTAAAGAGGGGGAAGGGGGAGGAGGGTTAGATGCCATACGTACCCGGTGGAATGTTAAGTGGGATTGGTAGGTGGTTGCCATCGCTGGCGGCGTCGCCGTGGCTGGAGTTATTGCTTCCGTTGTTGTTGTTGTTGGCGCCGCCGTCGGAACCGGCAGGGTGGCCCCCCTGCTGCTTCTTCTTGAGCTTCGCACGCTTTTTGGCGCCCTTCGGCATGGCGGAATTCGAAGGTGCGGCGCCGGCGGTGGGGAGCGAGCGAGCGATGGAACGGAAGGGGAGGAGAGGGGGAGGAAGAGGAAGAGGAAGGGCGAAAGGAGATTTGTTTTGTTGTGGAGGGAGGAGGGGGATCACCTCGTTTTTTGTTAGGTTTACACACGAGACAGATGGATCAAATTTGAACAAGATTATTTTTTACCCGTGGGAAAACAAATGTTTTTCACAAGTTACGGTAACACACTTACACGTGTAAATTATTTTTATCCAGAAGTTTCTTTAATCCAATTTTTTTTTATGGACCGCGTTCAAACGTAACAAAACGCTCAATGGATTATGCTACAAAACTGTGCAGTAGTAGATAATCTGGTCAAGTTAAAAAAAATGAGTCCTTGGTTTGCAAGACTTTCAAGCATTTTGAAAGGATTGGAATCTTCGAGTTTTTTTCAACATGGGTTGTCTAATCCGTGGAACTGAATCTGTAGCAGAAGATGGGACTCTTCACACTATATTTTGAAATTCTCCATTGGTTCAAACATGTTGGGAAGATTCATATGTTTTCTTACTGTGTGACCAAACATTATTTGGTTAAGAATAATATCCCTAGAATTTCCTATGCAGTTTGGAGTTTGTATCCAGATATTGGCCATTGTAATTGTGCAATCTTGCCATGCATTGCTCCTTGATTCATAAATTGTTGACATATAGGCATGGCCACAACCTCAAACGTGAACTTTTAGGGTGGGGATTTTTGTCTTCAGAGCTACACTGCTACTGCAAATAAAAATTCATAAAAAATATATTTAATTGTTTCAAAAAATATCCAGACATAGCTAATTGTATAGTTCACACACATGCAAAAGGTTAATTTCAATTTTTTGTATTTTGAGTTAAACAAAAATATCAAAAGTGCCTACAAAGAAAGTGTTTGAAATTGTTATTTTACACGTTTTTCGGATACAACATTGACTACATCCGATTTTTTAGAAATTTCTGTAACTCGTAAATATTTTTAAATGGAAGCTAGAATTCAGAAATCTCGACACTTTTCGAAACTTTTATCACTATACTTCCATATACAAAATATTGTTTCATCCTATTCTAGGAAGACTTACATTGTGTAATAGAGGGATCAATTCTATGACTAGTAAACCATTTTCTCTGAAGTGCCCTCATCTGGCGCCATCGGACCTCACCTCTATTTAGGAACGCAACGCTGTCTCGCTCTTGCTTTATGACTCGTCCACGTGAGGCTCAGATCTTCTACATCACATCTCTACTCGTTAACACCATTCACCCCAACGTAATTAGCAGGCCGTAGGCAAATTCCTTGAGCTAAAAAACGGCTACTTTTCTTTTATGGCTGAGTAGCAATATACTAGGAAACAACAGAAGCTGTCAGTTCAACTCCAAGCTGGTACTCCATCTGGTCCACAAAGAATGTCATGAAAATTATACTGATATAGTGCAAACTGTGTATATGCTGGCGACACATATTTCGGATCGGACGTAGTAATTAATTAGGCCAGCGAGCGATACAGTAAATAAACAGTACATTTATCACACTTTGGCACCTTGCTAGTAGTAACTTGAAATAGGGCGACATAATTCTTGGCCGCAGAAAATCAAGGCTGTACTTGTTTTATTATGAAGATGCAGGCTTGTTTCAAAGAGAGCCACAGAATCGAGAGCGGTCCTGGATACCAAGCTCCTCAACTAGTGCTAGCCCCTCGTGCCTTTGCAGATGTCTCCGCTGATGCAGGTGTCGTCCCGACCATGACCCACACGAGCCGGACTGATGTGGCGCCCATGGACAAACTGGATCCAGACACTCAGCTATCAGCTCACAGTGGCTCGACGGTGCCGTCTTGGAAGGATCGGGCGTATGAGATTATTAAGAGCATGTCTAGCACAGCACAGCACTTAAACCGCTGAATTAAGAATGAGATTTTCGTTTTTCTCTATTTTCGGTTCCATATTTATCAACACAGACAAAATTAAAAATTTAAAAAATTCATTCCCACGAACAAGCGGGCGAACAGCGACGGTGATCACCAATTACAAGCGCAATGCGTCGTCGATGATCAACGGAGAACCAAAAATAGACCCTAGCTACACTAACTGTAACATCCCAAATATTAAATATGAAAGATTATGCAAAAATGTGGGCCAACAAAAACTTTTCTTACAAAACCAGCATGTGTTTAATTCTTGATTATTGTTATCATACATTGCTTGCTATGTTGTTAAACACCTAACTCCAATTACCAAATTTGAAGAATACAAAATAAACTTAACAACATTCCAAAACTATAAAACTATGTGACACATGTCACAATATTTTTCCAAAAATAAGAAACTTACTTTATTTTCTCAAACCAAGGTTAGTGAGGAATAATTCCAAAGACCACACCATTGGGTTTCCACAAACTATTCCCTTTCAAATTTCAAATTCAAAACCTCAAATTCAAATTAGAAATTCATTATTGAAATATTTCCAAATATTTCAAAAAGACTTTGTATCACTTACCAATAATGTATTTAGCCTAGATCCTAAGTTTGGACCCAAAAGAATTAAGCAAGGTATGAAAATTAAATAGCCAAAATGCCTACTGTTTTGGTTCAGGAAATTCAACAAACACCTTCTGTGCATCGTGTGTTCTTCCCAAAACCGAGCCAAACCATGGATCAATCCGAGCAATGTGTTGTGTATTCGTCGAATTGAGGCCTCCACTGCTTTCCCCTCTTCGCCACGATCACGCCGCACGCTGGAGGGAGCCAAATGGTCGCCGGAGTCGCCGTGGAGGAGCTGGCGACAGCGTCGGCCATGCGCACGTCGTCGTGTCGGCACAGTGGCCGCGGCGACGCCGCGCCGTGCCGGCCGCGCGGCTGCCTCTCTCTCCCTCCCTCACCCCTCTGTCTCCTCGCGCAGCAGCAGCCCGCACCGCAGCCGCCAGCAGCCCGCAGCCACGCCGCGACAGCCACGCCGCGACGTGCACGCCGCGCGCCGCCCGTGCGCTCTCACGGCCGGGCCAAAATCCCGAGCACGCCCGAGCGCGCCACGCCACCCCACCTTGCCCGTCTGGTTCCCCGAGCATCCAGCAGCGTAGCCGCACCCCTCCACCGGCCTACGGCGAGCTCGCACGACCGCGGGTGCCTCTGCACCGCGTCCACCGTGCGCCGCCCGGCCGCTATAAAGCCCCCCTCCGAGCACCCCATTTCCCCACACCTCTCCACCGCTTCTCCCCCTCACACCACCCCCTCTCGTGCACCGCCTGGAGGGCGGAGCCTTCGCCGTGAGAACCCGGCCGTCCGTGGGTCTCCTCGAGCTCGCCGTGTCCGAGGTAGACGACGACCACGGCCAGGCCGTGCTGGCCTCCCTTTCTCTCCTCTCTGGCTCGCATCCTCTTCTCCATTACCGCCTCACTCACCCGGTCCCTTTTCCCCTCTGGTTCGTGCCCAGCAGCGACGCAGAGGACTCGCCGGAGTTGGAGCACGGCCGCGGAGGAGGAGCTCCTCGCCGTCGCCGATTGGAACCACCTCAGCACGCGCCGCTCGTCCCCACGACCTTCCCCGAGTCGCCGCCGTCGATCTGCACCCTCGCCGCCGTCTCCCGAGCCTCGAGGTGAGCTCTCCGTGCACCTCGCCGTTGCCGGAGCCACGGCGCCGCCCGATTTTGGGTCGCCGCCGGTGCGCTCGCTCACGGCCGTTGGATCTTGATCCAACGGCAACTTACCGCTTCGCGCGATTAGGCGCTGACGTGCGGGCCCCGCACGTCAGATTTAAATGAATCCCGCGCGCGCACGCTGAGTCACTGACCAGTAGGCCCCACCCGTCAGGGTTTTCAACATTATCCACCCAGGCAGTTAATTTTCGAATTTAGTTTTAATTTGAAATCAGTACTGGACCCAAACTTAGAAATTCCATAACTTTAGTTTTACAACTCCAAATGGAACAAATCAAACTGTTCTGGAAAGGTTATGAAATTATCTATCCAACCCAATTGGTTTCACTCCATTTGAATAAATAATAAAAATACATTATTCAAAATACCATAAAGGGTTTAAAATCTAAACTTGTTTATTTCTGATGCTCTGTTAGTCCAAATGATTTAAGACCAATTTTATTAGTTCACATTTAGTCATGGTTAGTCACCCCTAAGAGGATTTAATTTTTAGATCAACAGAACTTGACTAGTAGATAAAACTTGATTTTTAGGCATCTGGATTCAAAACATTGTGTAGGGAATTTGGTAACTCCAATGGATCTAAATCCAATTGTGTCATATTCTACACATCAGTAGCTCTCTGTAGAATTTTAGTTTGTATTTTTGTGACCAACAGAACTTAAGTTATGTAATTAAACTTGTTCAACTAGTTTCTGCCCCAATTAGGAAATAAATGGATAAGGACTAATTCAATTAAATTAAAGCCAAATTGTTTTGTTTGATAGATGAAGTGGCTATTTAGAGCATTTAAGATTGTATTGTTGTGATAATTGGTTGAGTAGGTTAGTGATTGTTTGTATTTGCTTGATTGTGTACTAGACGAGAGCGTTGTCGAGTACATCGAGGAGGAAGGATTTGTGGAACCTGAAGACCAAGGCCAGGATCACTTTGCCGAGCAAGGCAAGCTACTCTCTGAGCTTGCACATAACTTATGCATCTAGATTTACAAAGTCCTTTTTCAAAAGCAAAGGTTTATAAAAATCCTTTTTCAAAAGTATACCTAAGTTATTTTGCCACCCTATATAGAAATATATGCTAAAACTATAGGATGGGAAAAACCAACATTGTTTTATTCAAAACTCCTTTGAAAACCTTGTGTGGATACAAAACACCAAGATGTGGTGTTGAAATAAGGAAGTGGAGAAAGATGGTTTTGAGAAAAGCACATTGTGTCTTAGTACTTACGTCGATCAGCCGATACTCTGTGCGACCACATTTACCCACATATGGGAAAGGGCTTAGTCATATAGTTTGCTCTTATTAGTATGGGACACTGCATCAACGGAGATGACTCCGTTATGCATGAGGGAATGGTTTGGTGACCTACCCCTGACCTGGGTCCTCGCTCAAACTCTATGAGTAGATAAGGAGGAGGATAGAAGGATGTCCCCTATACACCGCCAGATAAAACCTATGAGTCCTCACACTTAGATTCCGACGGGCTGGGTTAAGTGTCGATGGAAGGTATCATAGGGGCAGGATCCTATACTAGCATGAGCAAAGGACAGACTAGGATCGGTGACTCAACTTCGCATACCCCTGGTATGGCGAGACGTGGCAGACACGATGAGTTGTCGGATGGGTGTGGGAAAAGCGTGCTACCTCTGCAGAGGGTTAAAACTATTCGAATAGCCGAGTCCTCGGATATGGACAGTTGAAAGGCCCTACTTTGACCATGTGCAAGTTTTTGAAAAGGATTGTGTTTTCTAGAGAAAGGAAATTGGTGGAATGATCCATACACCTATGCCAACGGATTTGGTATGAGGATGTTGGAGACTTGGTACCATGAAGGACCTTGGTTGGGAAGAGGAGGAGTTTTGAAGAAACTAATGCTCAGGAGATACTAGGGATAGTTATAATCTTCTTACCTTTTTCAACAAAGATACATAGATGTTTTAAATAAATAAAAATGTGAAACTAAAAATGAGACTAGTGCACTCATGTTGGAGTAGTTTGCGAGTACATTTCAATGTACTCATACTAGCTTGTCTCTGGCTATTGTCGTAGCCAGACTTGGAGGAGTATTACGCCCAGGAGGAGTATGGCGACATCTACGCCAACTAAGGATCTTCTCAAGTCGACTGCCTGTCGGGTCATCGTTAGCTCTGGGATGTCTACTACGTTTAAGTTCCGCTGCTTATGTTGATTTGGCCCTAGAAGGCACCTGTGTAAGACTTGGTCTATATGACCTGTTATGTAAGACTTATTCTGGTATTGTAATGGATGTAAACTTTGGTATTCAGTTCGGATTATGTGCAACGACAGACTGATCACGGGATCGTTGTGTTAAGCATAATCGGGTATTTCGGACAGCTAGTCCGGGGTCCCCACAGACCTGGTATCAGAGCCATCTCGACTTTAGAAACCTTAGTATAGCATGGTCGCTAGGTAGGAGTTACAAAAGTTAAATTCTAAAGAAATAAAGGAATGAAGTATTTTCGAAAAGTGCTTATCTCTCATCCTCTTACTTCTGCAAAATTCTACCCTTACTAAATATTAAGTTTTCCCTTATATATTAAACTTAAAATTTTGCTCACTTGCTGCCTCACTACATTTGAAATTTTGATACACTTGTCATCACACTAACTTAAAAACTTGACTTAAAATTGTAGATGGCACTCCACTTCACCGAGTTTGTTCAGCTCGAGAAGGACGGCACGTTGATGTTCGAGAAGGACCTGTTCGAGTTGACCAAGCTGTTAGGTCGTCCCACTCCTGAGTTTAAGGGGGCCCAGGTGGACACTCCCGGCAACGGGAACCTGTCCTGGTTGGTCGAGTCGTCTGTTCGCGGGAACATCAAGTCCCCCGGATCCAAGACACTCATCTTTACCACCATGGATGTCCACTGGGACGACGGACTGTGTCGTTCCATGGAGCGGATGCTATCCCGGCTTTGTGAGGAGCACAAGGCGGAGTTGGTGAACTCTCGTTTCCATTTCTACGGGAGACGCACTGTCGACGGACACCCTATTCAGTCCCCTCTACACCCGACATTCGGAGAGTATATCTTGGACATGGAGATTATGCTCTTTCGCACCCAGGAGGATCTGAGGTGCGCTAGACTTCGGTCTCACTTTGAGCGCCTCTCGCTCAAGGAGAGTCGCGAGAGTGAGGCACAGCTGAAGGAGGAGAAGGTCGCTCTTCTCAAGAAGAGGACCCAGATGAGGAAAACCATAGCGAAGCTCCGCAAGCAGGTGGCAGAGCAGGACGAGCTGATCGATGATTTGGAGCTCCGTACTGACGAGATGGAGGAGGAGGGCGAGGATCTCCGCAAGGAGAACAACGCTTTCCTCAGTGACGATGACGACTATCTGGAGGAGATGGACTATGAGCAGGAGGATGACGAGGAGGAAGACCCCGAGGAGCCACCCTACCAGTCCGACGCTGACGTATCCGAGCCTGAGGTTCCACCTCAGTAGGCGAGTGACTTGAGTACTACCGCAGGATTAGGTCGACCCCCTATCGCTAAACTAGTAGGAGTAGTAGTTCTTTTGGAGAACTTGTACCATGTGCCTTAGCTAAAAAGCAAGGATGTAAGCTTGATGTGATGAACCCTTTGATGTGATGCTTGTGCTATGTCAGTGTGCTAGTCTTGTTAGTCTATGAAAAGTATTTTTCACATAATCCTTAAGTAATTCACCACTATGCGAAACCAACCTTTCTCCCCTTAGTCAGACTTTTTGTCTTGCCCTTATACCCGGTGTTCTTCAGGATGGTGGACACTCGTCGCTCCAACCCGGATGGAGGACCACCACCCCCACCGGAACCAACCACCGCCCAACTTCTTGCGCTTATCATGGAGGAACGCCAAGCTGCTCGGGCAGAGCGTCAAGCTCATATCGCTGCCCTGCAGCAGATCGCTGCCGCACACAACAACAACAACAACAACAACAACCACCACAATGGCAACGGCAATGGTGAAGGAAATCAGCGATCCACTTTGAGTGACTTTCAGAAGACCAACCCACCCACCTATTCCAAGGGACTTCACCCACTAGAGGCCGATGATTGGCTTCGCACCATCAACAACAACCTAGAAATTGCTGCCGTAGGAGAACCTGAGAAGGTGCTTTATGCAACCCACTACCTTGCTGGACCTGCACGGTCTTGGTGGGAAGCTACCAAGGCTCTCCAGCAAGCCGGTCATGCTATCGGCTGGGCAGAGTTTCAGGAGAAGTTCCGCAAGAAGCACATACCCGGCGGACTTATTGAGAGGAAGAAGGACGAATTCCGCAGGCTACGGCAGGGAAGCAAGGATGTGGTCGGATACCTGGATGAGTTTACGGACTTATCCCGGTACGCTCCTGATGATACTGACACCGAGAGGAAAAGGATGGAGCGTTTCATGGATGGGCTCCATGATGAACTGCAGTGTGCCCTGGTGATCCACGACTTCCTGGACCTGGAGTCACTGGTGGACAAGGCTATTCAATTGGAGACCAAACGTAAAACTATGTTCGAGAGTCGCAAGAGAAGGATGATGGCCAAGGAAGGTTCGAGCAGTCAGAAGCCTCGTACCTTTCCACCAACCCCGAAACCAGCTTATCGACCACCACAACCTACACGCCCCAATTTCCCTACTCGTCCCAACAACCCAAACCCAAACACCCCCAGCAACCCAAACAGCTTCAACCGCCCCAACAACCCTACTCGCCCCGGAGGAAACCCCAACAACTTCAACCGCAACGCCAATGTTGTCTGCTTTGACTGTGGCGCTAAGGGCCACTACTCCAGAGAATGCCCCAATCCCAAGAAGAATGGTCCGCGCCCCGATACAACAACACCGAACAATGGCCAAGGCCGTAATGGGAACGGCAAGAACCCCGCACCTCGCGGGAATACTGCTGTTGCCAAGGGACGTCTGCACCACATCAATGCAGAGGAAGCCATGGAAGCGCCGGATGTTGTGCTGGGTACGTTCCTTGTCAACTCGGTACCTGCAACTGTTCTGTTTGATTCTGGTGCTACCCATTCCTTTGTTACCCAAGAGTTTGTTGTTAAGGGAGGTTTAGTCGGGAACCTTTTACCCAAACCCATGATCATCCAAATCCCAGAATCCACCATAGATACCAAGTCGTATTGCCCGGACGTTTCCCTTGAAATCCAGGGGGAAAAGTTCCTAGTCGACTTAATCATTCTAGGAACCCAAGGTATAGATGTTATACTGGGTATGAATTGGCTAGCCAAGTACCGTGGTCGAATTGACTGCGCCAGAAGAGCTGTATCCCTCACCACCGACAAAGAAGTAGAAGTGGAGTATGTGTCCGAAACCAGTCGACCCCGACCAGGATGCCATGAGGGCATAGCCAGACCCACCCTAGATGAGATCCGTGTTGTTCACCTGTTCCGAGATGTTTTCCCTGAAGAATTGCCTGGTATGCCGCCAGACCGGGATATTGAGTTCATCATTGAACTTATCCCCGGAACAGCTCCTATATCCCAGAGGCCTTATCGGATGAATCCGGAAGAACTGGTTGAGTTGAAGAAGCAGTTAGCAGATATGCTCAGCAAAGGACTTATTCGCCCAAGTGCTTCACCCTGGGGATCACCCATTATTTTTGTGGATAAGAGGGACGGTACCACACGCCTGTGTGTGGATTATCGCAAGTTAAATGATGTGACCATCAAGAACAAGTACCCCCTTCCAAAGATCGAGGATCTGTTCGATCAAATGAACGGAGCCCGAGTCTTTTCCAAAATCGATCTTCGGTCAGGATATCATCAGTTAAAAATCCGAGAGACAGACATCCCCAAGACTGCCTTCACCACCCGCTACGGTTTATTTGAATACACCGTAATGTCCTTTGGTCTGACCAATGCCCCAGCCTATTTCATGAATCTCATGAACAAGATCTTCATGGAGTATCTGGACAAGTTCGTGGTAGTTTTCCTCGATGACATCCTTATTTACTCCAAAACCGAAGAAGAGCATGCTGAACATCTGCGTCTAGTTTTAGCAACCCTCCGAGAACACCAGTTGTATGCCAAGTTTAGCAAGTGTGAGTTTTGGCTCAGTGAAGTAGCATTTCTCGGACATGTTGTGTCCGCGGGAGGAATTTCTGTTGACCCAGAGAAGATCCAAGCCATTGTGAACTGGGAAGCCCCAACTAGTGTGACTGAAATCCGAAGCTTTCTCGGATTAGCGGGTTACTACCGCAAGTTCGTTGAAGGATTCTCCAGTTTAGCCAAACCCCTGACCCAACTGCTGAAAAAGGACAAGAAATTTGAATGGACTCAGAAGTGTGAAGAGAGTTTCCAGGAATTAAAGAAGAGGTTGACCTCCACCCCTGTCCTGATTATGCCAGACGTCACCAAGAGTTTCGACGTGTATTGCGATGCATCACGCCTCGGACTTGGTTGCGTTCTGATGCAAGAAGGCAAGGTGGTATCGTATCTGTCTCGGCAGTTGCGACCACATGAAGAGAATTACCCAACCCATGACCTGGAGTTAGCCGCTGTTGTTCTTGCTCTGAAAACATGGCGCTCCTATCTTGCGGGACATCGTTGCGAGGTCTATACGGATCACAAGAGCTTGAAGTATATCTTCACCCAGAAGGAGTTAAACCTGCGACAGAGAAGGTGGATGGAATTAATCAAGGATTATGATATTGGTATCCATTACCACCCAGGGAAGGCTAATGTAGTTGCCGATGCCCTTAGTCGCAAACCCTGCACCCTGAATGCCCTGATCCAAGCAGAACAACCAGCCCTGTTCAGAGAGTTCAAAGATTTTGGACTAGAGCTTGTTAGCCATGGATATCTTGCCAACTTAGAGTTAACCCCAACCTTGATGAGCCAAATCAAGGAAGCCCAGAAAGGTCATGAGAGTATAGAAGGAATCAAGAAGAAGATTTCTCTCGGTAAAGCACCTGGTTTTACCGAAGATGCTGAAGGAGTGCTGAGATACCAGGATCGTATCTGTGTCCCCAGCATCACGGAGCTTAAAGAGTTAATCCTGAAGGAAGCCCACGAGACCCCCTATTCGATCCACCCTGGCGGAACCAAAATGTATCAAGACCTTCGTGAGAAATTTTGGTGGCACGGAATGAAGCGAGAGATTGGTGTTTTTGTAGCCAAGTGTGATATCTGTCAGCGAGTCAAGGCTGAACATCAGCGACCCGCTGGATTGCTTCAACCCTTGAAAATTCCCGAGTGGAAGTGGGATGAGATTGGAATGGATTTTATCACCGGACTTCCGAGGTCCAACAGAGGCCATGACTCAATTTGGGTCATCGTTGATAGACTGACCAAGGTTGCCCATTTCATTCCCGTCCATACCACCTATCGGGGAAATCAGTTGGCAGACCTGTATATTTCCAGAATAGTAAGCCTGCATGGTGTGCCTAAGAGGATTGTGTCGGATAGAGGCACACAATTCACCTCAAGGTTCTGGAAAGCCCTACACGAAGCCCTCGGAACCAAGTTAGCATTTAGCACGGCTTATCATCCCCAGACCGGAGGCCAAACTGAAAGAGTGAACCAGATATTGGAGGACATGCTTCGCGCGTGTGTTCTATCCTATGGATCCAAGTGGGAAGATTGTCTTCCATTTGCAGAGTTCTCCTACAATAATAGTTACCAGTCTAGTCTGCAAATGGCCCCTTTTGAAGCCCTTTACGGAAGGAAGTGTCGTACACCCCTGAATTGGTCCGACACCGGAGAAGGCAAATTGTTTGGACCAGATACCCTCCGAGAGGCTGAGGAACAAGTCCAATTTATTCGTGAACGTCTTAAAACTGCCCAATCCCGTCAGAAGAGTTACGCTGATCCCAAGCGCCGTGATGTCACCTTCAGTGTCGGAGATTATGTCTATCTCCGGGTGACACCTCTTAAAGGAATGCAACGTTTCCATGTCAAAGGAAAATTGGCACCAAGATATATTGGACCCTTTAAGATCCTTTCCCGTCGTGGTGAAGTGTCTTATCAACTGGAGTTGCCTCAAGAGTTAGCGGATTACCACGATGTCTTCCACATTTCGTTGCTCCGGAAGTGTCTTGAAGTTCCTGACCAGCCTGATGTTTTCAAAAACATCGACCACCATTCCATCGACCTAAATCAAGATCTGACTTATCGTGAGCAACCCATCAAGATTCTCGACGAAGATGTTCGCCTCACCCGTAGGCGAGCAATCAAGTTCTACAAGGTTCAGTGGACCAACCACTCTGAAGATGAAGCCACGTGGGAACGTGAGGACTATCTTAGAAGTGAATTCCCGAACCTCTTTAGTACCCAGACTTAGCAAATCTCGGGACGAGATTTATTTTAAGGAGGGGAGGATTTGTAACATCCCAAATATTAAATATGAAAGATTATGCAAAAATGTGGGCCAACAAAAACTTTTCTTACAAAACCAGCATGTGTTTAATTCTTGATTATTGTTATCATACATTGCTTGCTATGTTGTTAAACACCTAACTCCAATTACCAAATTTGAAGAATACAAAATAAACTTAACAACATTCCAAAACTATAAAACTATGTGACACATGTCACAATATTTTTCCAAAAATAAGAAACTTACTTTATTTTCTCAAACCAAGGTTAGTGAGGAATAATTCCAAAGACCACACCATTGGGTTTCCACAAACTATTCCCTTTCAAATTTCAAATTCAAAACCTCAAATTCAAATTAGAAATTCATTATTGAAATATTTCCAAATATTTCAAAAAGACTTTGTATCACTTACCAATAATGTATTTAGCCTAGATCCTAAGTTTGGACCCAAAAGAATTAAGCAAGGTATGAAAATTAAATAGCCAAAATGCCTACTGTTTTGGTTCAGGAAATTCAACAAACACCTTCTGTGCATCGTGTGTTCTTCCCAAAACCGAGCCAAACCATGGATCAATCCGAGCAATGTGTTGTGTATTCGTCGAATTGAGGCCTCCACTGCTTTCCCCTCTTCGCCACGATCACGCCGCACGCTGGAGGGAGCCAAATGGTCGCCGGAGTCGCCGTGGAGGAGCTGGCGACAGCGTCGGCCATGCGCACGTCGTCGTGTCGGCACAGTGGCCGCGGCGACGCCGCGCCGTGCCGGCCGCGCGGCTGCCTCTCTCTCCCTCCCTCACCCCTCTGTCTCCTCGCGCAGCAGCAGCCCGCACCGCAGCCGCCAGCAGCCCGCAGCCACGCCGCGACAGCCACGCCGCGACGTGCACGCCGCGCGCCGCCCGTGCGCTCTCACGGCCGGGCCAAAATCCCGAGCACGCCCGAGCGCGCCACGCCACCCCACCTTGCCCGTCTGGTTCCCCGAGCATCCAGCAGCGTAGCCGCACCCCTCCACCGGCCTACGGCGAGCTCGCACGACCGCGGGTGCCTCTGCACCGCGTCCACCGTGCGCCGCCCGGCCGCTATAAAGCCCCCCTCCGAGCACCCCATTTCCCCACACCTCTCCACCGCTTCTCCCCCTCACACCACCCCCTCTCGTGCACCGCCTGGAGGGCGGAGCCTTCGCCGTGAGAACCCGGCCGTCCGTGGGTCTCCTCGAGCTCGCCGTGTCCGAGGTAGACGACGACCACGGCCAGGCCGTGCTGGCCTCCCTTTCTCTCCTCTCTGGCTCGCATCCTCTTCTCCATTACCGCCTCACTCACCCGGTCCCTTTTCCCCTCTGGTTCGTGCCCAGCAGCGACGCAGAGGACTCGCCGGAGTTGGAGCACGGCCGCGGAGGAGGAGCTCCTCGCCGTCGCCGATTGGAACCACCTCAGCACGCGCCGCTCGTCCCCACGACCTTCCCCGAGTCGCCGCCGTCGATCTGCACCCTCGCCGCCGTCTCCCGAGCCTCGAGGTGAGCTCTCCGTGCACCTCGCCGTTGCCGGAGCCACGGCGCCGCCCGATTTTGGGTCGCCGCCGGTGCGCTCGCTCACGGCCGTTGGATCTTGATCCAACGGCAACTTACCGCTTCGCGCGATTAGGCGCTGACGTGCGGGCCCCGCACGTCAGATTTAAATGAATCCCGCGCGCGCACGCTGAGTCACTGACCAGTAGGCCCCACCCGTCAGGGTTTTCAACATTATCCACCCAGGCAGTTAATTTTCGAATTTAGTTTTAATTTGAAATCAGTACTGGACCCAAACTTAGAAATTCCATAACTTTAGTTTTACAACTCCAAATGGAACAAATCAAACTGTTCTGGAAAGGTTATAAAATTATCTATCCAACCCAATTGGTTTCACTCCATTTGAATAAATAATAAAAATACATTATTCAAAATACCATAAAGGGTTTAAAATCTAAACTTGTTTATTTCTGATGCTCTGTTAGTCCAAATGATTTAAGACCAATTTTATTAGTTCACATTTAGTCATGGTTAGTCACCCCTAAGAGGATTTAATTTTTAGATCAACAGAACTTGACTAGTAGATAAAACTTGATTTTTAGGCATCTGGATTCAAAACATTGTGTAGGGAATTTGGTAACTCCAATGGATCTAAATCCAATTGTGTCATATTCTACACATCAGTAGCTCTCTGTAGAATTTTAGTTTGTATTTTTGTGACCAACAGAACTTAAGTTATGTAATTAAACTTGTTCAACTAGTTTCTGCCCCAATTAGGAAATAAATGGATAAGGACTAATTCAATTAAATTAAAGCCAAATTGTTTTGTTTGATAGATGAAGTGGCTATTTAGAGCATTTAAGATTGTATTGTTGTGATAATTGGTTGAGTAGGTTAGTGATTGTTTGTATTTGCTTGATTGTGTACTAGACGAGAGCGTTGTCGAGTACATCGAGGAGGAAGGATTTGTGGAACCTGAAGACCAAGGCCAGGATCACTTTGCCGAGCAAGGCAAGCTACTCTCTGAGCTTGCACATAACTTATGCATCTAGATTTACAAAGTCCTTTTTCAAAAGCAAAGGTTTATAAAAATCCTTTTTCAAAAGTATACCTAAGTTATTTTGCCACCCTATATAGAAATATATGCTAAAACTATAGGATGGGAAAAACCAACATTGTTTTATTCAAAACTCCTTTGAAAACCTTGTGTGGATACAAAACACCAAGATGTGGTGTTGAAATAAGGAAGTGGAGAAAGATGGTTTTGAGAAAAGCACATTGTGTCTTAGTACTTACGTCGATCAGCCGATACTCTGTGCGACCACATTTACCCACATATGGGAAAGGGCTTAGTCATATAGTTTGCTCTTATTAGTATGGGACACTGCATCAACGGAGATGACTCCGTTATGCATGAGGGAATGGTTTGGTGACCTACCCCTGACCTGGGTCCTCGCTCAAACTCTATGAGTAGATAAGGAGGAGGATAGAAGGATGTCCCCTATACACCGCCAGATAAAACCTATGAGTCCTCACACTTAGATTCCGACGGGCTGGGTTAAGTGTCGATGGAAGGTATCATAGGGGCAGGATCCTATACTAGCATGAGCAAAGGACAGACTAGGATCGGTGACTCAACTTCGCATACCCCTGGTATGGCGAGACGTGGCAGACACGATGAGTTGTCGGATGGGTGTGGGAAAAGCGTGCTACCTCTGCAGAGGGTTAAAACTATTCGAATAGCCGAGTCCTCGGATATGGACAGTTGAAAGGCCCTACTTTGACCATGTGCAAGTTTTTGAAAAGGATTGTGTTTTCTAGAGAAAGGAAATTGGTGGAATGATCCATACACCTATGCCAACGGATTTGGTATGAGGATGTTGGAGACTTGGTACCATGAAGGACCTTGGTTGGGAAGAGGAGGAGTTTTGAAGAAACTAATGCTCAGGAGATACTAGGGATAGTTATAATCTTCTTACCTTTTTCAACAAAGATACATAGATGTTTTAAATAAATAAAAATGTGAAACTAAAAATGAGACTAGTGCACTCATGTTGGAGTAGTTTGCGAGTACATTTCAATGTACTCATACTAGCTTGTCTCTGGCTATTGTCGTAGCCAGACTTGGAGGAGTATTACGCCCAGGAGGAGTATGGCGACATCTACGCCAACTAAGGATCTTCTCAAGTCGACTGCCTGTCGGGTCATCGTTAGCTCTGGGATGTCTACTACGTTTAAGTTCCGCTGCTTATGTTGATTTGGCCCTAGAAGGCACCTGTGTAAGACTTGGTCTATATGACCTGTTATGTAAGACTTATTCCGGTATTGTAATGGATGTAAACTTTGGTATTCAGTTCGGATTATGTGCAACGACAGACTGATCACGGGATCGTTGTGTTAAGCATAATCGGGTATTTCGGACAGCTAGTCCGGGGTCCCCACACTAACCCTAATCCTACCCAAGGGCGGCGGCGACACGACGGTGGATTGGCGTCACTTAGGGTGTGTTTGGTTGGGTGGCTAACCACCAAGTGGTTATGGGTAGACATTTTTTAGGTGGTTACCCCCTGTTTGGTTTGTGGTGTTGGGTGTGTGTGGGTAGCCAAATTTTAGGCATATTCCCTCAAAAAGTGGTTGAGCTCAACCGCCACAAAAGTTGTGGTTGAAGCCAACCACTTTGGGCTAGTCCCTACCAACACTGGCGAAACATTTTGCGGCATGTTCATCGTAGTCACAAAATATAAATTTTACCTCTTTTAAATATTTTAAAAAAAACTTTTCTCTCTAAATTATGTTAAGACACTTTACCCCTTTATACATTTGAAAAAACTTTCCCTCATTATACATTAAGAAAATCAGAAAAAATATTCTCTTTTAAATATTGAACAAACTCTTACCTTTTAAATATTCAAATAAACTTTCTTTTCTTATATATTAAAATATTTGAATAAACTTTTTTCCTTTAAATATAATAAGAAATTTTACCCTTCTAAATAGTTGAAAACATTTTCATTTTATATATTATTAAGAATATTTGAAGAAACTTTTCTATTTTAATTATTTGAACAACTTTTATTTTTATATATATATTTAAATATTGGAATAAACTTTTCCCTTTAAATATAATAAGTAATTTTATGCTTTTAAATATTTGAAAACAGTTTCCTATTATATATTAAAAATATTTGAAGAAACTTTCCTTTTTAATGATTTAAAAAATATTCACTTTCAAAATATTTAACAAACTTTTCCCTTTTAAATATTTGAATAAAGTTATTTCACATGCTGATATATTACTCGACCTATTAATAATTTCCTTTCCAAATTATAGTATAGATATTTAAACCAGCTTTTCCCTGTTATAAATATATTATAGCGTTTTCTCACCATCTTATCACCCTAAGCATTTTTTATCACTCAAAATAAACAGAAATATTGCTAACCATAAGCACCTTTTATCCCTTCAACCAAACATAAAATTTGGCTAGCCAACACACACAACCAAACATGAAAAATGGCTACCACCAACCACGTGGTTGGGGGGTACCCACAACCATTTTTTCATAGCCAATGAACCAAACACACCCTTATTCCTCGACGGAGACGAGATCGATGAACTTGTCAGCCTGCTCCACTTTGGCGTGCTCCCACTCGGCGGCATTCTCCAGTTGCCCTGCCCTGCTCGAGGAGGACCTCGTCAGCTGCTCGTCGCGGCGGCGCTTCGTTGCGAGCTCCTCCTCCTCCGTCGCGGAGCGCTTGCACATGGTGGGCAGAACGCCCTAGAACGCCTCGTTGGATGAAATCCTCCGTCGCCAAGGTCTAGCCGAAGGCGCTGAGGTCGTAGCCCGCGAGCAGGGGCGATTTTACCAGGTGGGCTTCGTATGGCTCGAGCCTACCCTCTAATTTTACACAAAGACTGTCAAATATACGTTCTACAGGTATCTACCCATGGATGAGAGCTTGTACGGTTCCTAAGTTCAGCCAGTACGAGGAAAAATGAAGGAAAATTAGCGATCGAACTCTTTTTTGGTGATTTCTACCATGACAAAAATTTCTAACTTGCGTTTCTAGTACACAATTAAGTCATTTTTTCTAAGTTTCTAGTACACAATTAAGTCATTTTTTCTAAGTGAATGTTATTTTCAGCCCATCCTCTGATTTGGTTCTACAATCGCCACTGCCCGCGAGCACGTCCTCCGGCTCCTCCCTCCTCTACCATTGCACAAGCTGTCAGAGGAGATGCCCGCGTCGGAGGCCTGGATGCAGCACGGAGGCGGTCAAACTTGTCGACGGCACGGTTCCGCAGCTTCGGCGGCACCTCAATTTCGGCGTGGACGAAGTGCCATGACGCCGGTAATTTGGTGGTCGTCATGTGATAGTTCAATATGAAAGGGACACTGAGAAAGAAAAATGGTTCGGTCCATACTGTGTGTATGGTACCCACATGTCAGCATCCGATGTGACACGCAATTATGAAACAAGGTTGATGAACGGCTATATTGGATTCCTCCAACAAATCTACCCCTATTGGAAGGCCCGGTAGGCGGCATGTTCGTGCCGGACACTCCTAGGGCCCCGATTAGATCGTCGGTGAGCAATACAGAGCAGGACAAAATACTGACACGTAGGATTTTTAGTAGGAGCTCCACACGTTCGTAATTCCCTACCCCGTATTGGATTAATTTTCAACGAACCAAGCGAGGCACTAGGCCTAATGGAGAGTAAGTTCAAGTAGTAACATACACGTGTTATTAGACTATGTTATTACCCTCACAGTGCAAAGTAACATAGAGATAGTGTCATACATAGTCTCATTTATTACTCTATACACACATTTTGTCTTGAAAACTGTGATATGATAGTAACTAGCTAAGTTAGAGCATCTCTAACAGCTGCCCTATTTTAGCCTCCGTGCCCTAAAAAACCGTTTTTTAGTGCACGAGAGGGCAAAAAACGCTCTCCAACAGCTGCCCTATGACGTGCCCTATTTTGGGGCAGCCCTAAATTTTGCTCCTCCCCGTCTGAACGTGCCCTATCCTTTCCATTTCCGGGCGCGCGCCCAACCGTCGCCCTGAAACACTTCCTCCCCCGACCCGCATCTCCGATCCGCCGCCGCCGCCGCCGATTCGCGCCGCCCGCCGCCGCCCTAACTCCCGCCCTTGCTCCAGCGGGCTGCCCCGCCGCTCCGCCGCCGATTCCCGCCGGTAAATGGCCGCGGCCGAGCTCGATTCGGCCCCGCTGCGTTGAATCCGCCCCGCCGTCGCCGGGCGCCGCCGAGGTCGATTCGGCCGTCTCCCGCGGCCGCGAAGCTCCGGGCGGGTGGATCCCGAGCGCCGCCGTCCGTCTGCCGCCCCTCCTCGCTCTCCCGCGAGCAGCCGCCGACGATTTGACGCCGCCCCGCCGTGGCCGAGGTGAGCTTTTTTTCCTTCACAAAGTAGATGGTATTTTTTTGCTTTTTTTGATCTAGATGATTAGATAGATAATTTTAGTGCTTGTTTGTAGATGGTGCTGTTCGATTACACCACGTCCGACGAGGAGTTCGACATGGACGAGGACGAGGATGTTGCCATGCTCCTCATGATGCACCATGAGGCGAACAAGAGGCCGAGGCACGGCGGTTCGGTGATGGGGCGGGAGCACATCCGGAGGCAGCGGCAAGAAGCACATGCCAAGCTCATGTCCAACTACTTCGTGGAGAGACCGGTGTTTCCGGAGAGGTACTTTCGACGCCGGTTTCGGATGAGTCGTGATTTGTTCCGGCATATTGCCGAGTGTGTGCAGTTGCACGACAGGTTCTTTGAGCAGCGGAGGAATTGTACCGGAGAGCTTGGACATAGCCTCTACCAGAAGGTCACCTCCGCATTGCGCCAGATGGCTTATGGTGTTCATGCAGATCTCGTGGATGATCACTTGGCCATGAGTGAGAGCCAGAGCATCAAGTGCCTTCGGCGCTTTGCGGTTGCCATTGTTGAGGTTTTTGGGCCCGAGTATTTGAGAGCACCCAATGCTCAAGACACGGCTCGGCTGCTACAGATCAACAAAGATCGAGGCTTTCCAGGTATGCTTGGATCTATTGATTGCATGCACTGGAGGTGGAAGAATTGTCCTGCGGCGTGGCATGGACAATTCAGAGGACACAAGCAAGGTTCCACCATCATTCTTGAGGCCATGGCTGACCAGGAGACTTGGATATGGCATGCATTCTTTGTTATGCCTGGTTCTTGCAATGATATTAATGTTCTCCATCGTTCACCTCTATTCACAAAATTGGCTAGCGGAGAGATGCCCGAGGTGGAGTTTCAAGCCAATGGCAAGACATACAACATGGGGTACTATCTTGCAGATGGGATTTATCCCAAGTGGTCGACATTTGTGAAGCCATTGATTCTCCCCCACGGCAGGAAGGAGCTTGATTTCCACAATGCTCAAGCGGCGGCAAGGAAAGATGTGGAGAGAGCTTTTGGGATTTTGCAAGCCCAATTTGCTATTGTCAGAGGACCGGCGAGGTTTTGGGATCAGGAGACTCTTTGGTACATCATGACGGCATGCATGATCATGCATAACATGATCGTGGAGAATGAGCGTGGGCAGAATGCCATCTATGGCACCTACGAGTTGATGGGGCGTCCGGTCCGGCCGAGGCGAGGTGGAGACCGAGTCCAGCGCTTCCTTGACGTCTACCACGAGATACGTGACTCCGATGTGCACAACGATCTTCAGAAGGATCTCATGGAGGAGTGGTGGACATGGAATGGAAGGTAAAGAGCAAGGCCGTGCACTTGATTTTATTTCATTTGATGTTGTTGTATGTGATGAACAATTTGATGTTGTGTGCCCATTTGTGTTTTATTTTATAAATCATTTGATGAACTAGACATATTGTGTTGTAATAAAGCCAATACTATTTAATTTTCATTTGTTAGAAATTTATTTAGATCATATAGCATATCATTTGTTCGTCATATGTATGAAATATGTGTAAAAAAGAGCCATTTGGTATAGGATAGGGTAGCTAAAATAGGGCAGCTGTTGGAGAGGTAGTGTCCTAAAATAGGGCAGTTGGAAAAGTGGAAAACTGCTCGGTGCCCTATATGTGCTAAAACAGGTGTCCTATATGTGCTAAAACACCATATAGAATAGGACAGCTGTTATGGATGCTCTTAGATCAAGTCTAATAATCCTAGTCAGCAGGCTATAAGCCATTACACGTCACTTAAATCTGAGGTGGAGGAGAAAGAAGGAAGGAAAGAGAAGGCAGCGGCCGCTAGCCCGGCTATAGCACAATATGCGAAAAGAAATAATGGCATACAAGCTACAAAAGCTGCAGCTGCTACCTTCCTTCCAATAAGATGCTTTTACCTCCCTCGCATGCATGAAAACATTAACTACTATGACTAGTGTATCAGCTTGCTTACAGCCAGCATTATTATACAAGATTTTTTCTGTGAAGACTGTAGGTGACATGGCACCGGCATATAGCCGGCTGCCGGCTCTTCTATTAGCCATCCATTTGGCTCTCTCTTTATTAATTGCATGTCACATCATTTTTCTCCTCTAGGTGATATTCTAGGTGATATCTATGTTACTATCTTAATTACTCTCACTGTGAGGAGTGGCGGAGATACCCGAGATAGGCAGATAGAACACCATTGCCACTTCCATTAATTTCTCGTCCCGTCGTTCAAGTATGATGTCAGTTTTATGAAGTGCGCGGTTACCGTCGTCTCGGTCTTCAGATTTAAATCTGCCAGTCCTCCTAAGACAAAAGACAAACCGGATCAACTTGCCAATAGAAAAAGCCTGTAGCGTTCAAATCTGGCGTTATTTAACTATACTATGTTATCCCGATCTGAGTGTGGAGATTCCTTTGGTTTGTTGTAAACAAGATTCTGTTTTGTACCAATTCAAGATCTATTGATCTAGTCTAGTACGTATATGACAACAGTAGTATATGTGCTTTTATATTCGATTGCCGCCCAAATTCGTTCCTACAACTTCCCTACGCTACGCATCTGGATGTCAGTGGGAAACACAAACGCTTAGGGCTCCTTTCGATCAAAGGTTTTCCACGGGATTTTCATCAGGGTTTTCGTTCCTCATGATTGAAGGGATCCTCTGGAACGTGTTTGGATTACATGATTGAGACTTTGAAATTCCAGAAGATTGGGTCCTATGGTACCGATTTCAGAGGATTTTACACATTAGGTCGAACCTCTCGAAAAAAATCATGGCACGAAAAATGGCACTCCCGCGGTACGCTCACGTCAAAACAAATATACTATGATTCGTCTCCCTGCAACGGCGAGGCAGCGACGAGGTCCGCATGCCCACTCAGACAGAAGTGTCGGCCTCTCGACCTCTATCTGATACGCCGACCATGTAGCTGCCAAGCTATCTCTGCTTCTCGAGCTCGGCACGTTCAACTGCCCCTTTTCTCCCTTCCCTAGCAAGGCAGTAAATCGAAAACTTCCCTTCTCAACAGGTTCGTTCGCCAACCAAGATCTATTGATCTTCTCCCGTTATCCTACTACTAGACAACGGGTTTCAAATAAATCAAACGTATTAAGATTTCAAATGATAGCAATTAGCAAACAAAAATTTGCATATGACACTGCAAGGAGTAAATAGTAGTTATGAGAAATGTAAGACTTGCCTGAGTACTATGAAACAAAAGAACTTTCATTTAGCTATGTTGAGGAAATGAAAACTGAAGAATATTTGATGACTGCGATTGATCTTATCTCGCCTCTAGCCACCGTTCTTCCCTTGTCCCTATACCATCTTGTGAAATAAAGACTAAATCCCTTCGTTCATGGTTTTCAAAGCACAGTTCCACATTTGCACATATAGTATAGTATAGCAGTAGGATACACAATAGACTTGAACAAAAGATGAAATGGTACAGCAAAAGCATGCATTTTGAGTAACTGATAATATGCAAATTTCATGTTAAGAAGTAAAGTTTAGAAACTGTCATATGCAACTGAATGACCGTCAATTCATAGTATCCATGGATTCTATGACTCACGTTTTGTACATGGACAAAGGACCAAAGATTCCCATTTTAAAATATAGACCTCAAGTAAAATTGAGAGAACGTCCACTTCCCTAGCGATAATAATACCACTCTTCTTGCCGCAAGGACATAATCCATCTAGATAGCTGGACATAATCCATCTAGACAACTGCAGGCGACCGGAGGAGCCGCGGATGTGAGGAGGGAGGCGCTGGTGGTGCCGATGTTCGCCGTGGATTTGGGAAAGGGGATGTCCAGATGAGGGGTCAGCGGCCGGCGAGGGGCTCGGGGCAGAGGAGAGGACGCCGGCCGGCGAGGGAGCTCGGGTGGTGCTGGGGAAGGGGAGAGGTACAGGAGCGCTGGGGCACGTGGTCGCCGGCGAGGGAGGTCGGCCGAGGTGGGGCGTGTGTTCATCTGAGTGGGGAAATGAAATGATCTAGGGTTACGTTTGTATTTATACGAAAGGACCAATTCGAAAATTGTAAGGAATGAGAGGGCTTTTCTGCAAAAAAACACGTGGACCGGTGGATCAAGGAGCGGCGGCGTGGATCGCGGCGGGAACTCTCTACACTGTGGACTGCAGGTTAATTTCCCTGTTTCTGGGGTGGTTTTATGCAAAACGACAGACGCTGACAGGTGGGCCCCAGGATCAACCAAACCAAGGAAGCAAAGATACTATATCACTAATATGTAATTTTGTTTTAGTATAGATGGTCCATCAGATTAATTAGTGTGAGCGGGCGAGGCAGCTGCAAAGACTTGTGATATTGGTGATGGTAGTAATGCAGTAGATGTTTGCTGCTTGAACATCCCAAACTCAAAAATGAATTTACGTACTATTCATACAACATAGCCAAAGGCTCTTCATTGTCATTCCATAGCATTAGAGATGTCACGCGCAGCCGAATCCTCTATTTTTCCTATTTCGTAGAATCAGTTTCAGATAGATATGCACTTACTTGGATGCGTAATAATTTACGGATGAAAAAGAACACTAATAAGACCACAATTGGATTCCCGTTTAGATTTCCACTCCGTTAGAAAAGGACGGTTAATTTAGGACGTCCCACGCTCCATAAAATATTACGCGACGGTTACAGTCCGATTACCCCGTTCCGAAGCGAGCCCTAAGGCCGTGCTTGGGTTCCTAGTAATCTTGCCGGAAACGGCAGGAAAATATACGGACTTGGAAGGTCATGCTGTTTTTTCAAAGGATTCCGACCGTATTTCATGGAGGTAAAATTTAACACGGTTCCCACGCGGAGGCTAAAGATGTTCATGGAAAAAAGATAGGTAATGGCGGGTAGCGTGTATATCCCTGCTCAACGGTCTCTATGGTTCCATGTTGCACGTATCATCACAACTTACATCTCGATCTTTTAGGTTTTTATCTGCAAACATTTTATCCCGGTTTGTCTTTTAGTTTCCACATGTGTTGCTTATTGTAACTTGTTCTTCAATTAATGAAATACGTGGTTGCTCTCAAAAAAAAACTTGGATGAGACTGGACCTACTATAAAATAAGCATGAAAATGACATAAAGGAATCCGTATGAATTATTATACGCAAAAAAAAGAGTAACCCATAGCGACGTAAAGTGGAAATTTTCTATAGATTCCAACAGCTCAATTAACTATGATATTCTCATGAGTCATGGAACAATTAGCCATAGTTTTTATATATATCATAAAGCGAGAAAAGTGCCATAGCACAAACAGCAGGCCCCGATCACCGTGATCAGGACGCCTATAACACAAACAAATCAAGAGAATGCAAGTTCGCTCTTTTCTTCACCGGGCATAAAGAGAACGGGCATACGTTTCCTTCGCCGGTTTGTGTTTTCCTGGTGCACCGTAGCTTGTAGTACTTTCTTCTTCTTTTCTTTTTGGAGGGGGCTAATTCACGTGAACAATTTAACCTTCAGACCACCACACGGATCAGGGCTGACACGAACAAAAAAAAAGATCAGGCCTGACACGGATGATCTTCTTGCCCATAAGCCATAAATGTCATTAATCGCCTTATGGTAAGGGGTGTCTCATTCCTAACTATATTAAAGCAAACGGGTTCGCCAGCCTCAGATTGACCGGGCACTGTAGCTTTCGAAATCTACAAGGCCCGGCCCCCTCCGCGCCGTCGATCGTCCATCGGACGGTTCGCGCTGCTGCTCATCCCGCCCGGTTACTGTAGCTTTGAGAGCTTTGCGTCCGGCCACCTCCGCACCGTCAACTGTCCATCCGACGGTCCCCGAGCCTGTTTTGCACAAAAATCCCTGCATTTCCCCACATTTCCATATCGGCCCCCCTACATATATACTGAAACCTAACCCTAGATTCCACCCGTCCCCTTTTTCTCCCAGCTCGGCTCCTTCACCTCCCGGCTCCGCCGCCGCATCCATCTCCCTCCCGCCCCTCACCCGCCGTCGCTCACTGCCGGCGTTTCCCCCACCCCTGCACGACTGCTGTGACCGGGCGTCATCAGCCCGTCGTCGGCCTGCTCCACCTCTCCCCCAGCGGCAGGAGCCGCACGCAGGCACGGGCGCCGCCTCCGGCCTCCTCCATCTCCTCCAGCAGTAGTTACCGGCCGCGGGCGTCGTTGCCGCCCTCCTCTACATCCCCTACAGCAGCAGGAGTCGGCCGAGGAAGCCATCGCCGGACTTTCCCTCCCCCACCTCTCAACCAACAGCAGCATGGCCGGTCTTCTGCATCCGCTTCATCGTCCACGGCCACCGCAGCCTCTTCCTCGCCGCCGGGGCCGCGCACATGGTCGTCGTCGCGGTCCTCATCTACAAGCTCACCAAGGAGAAGACCTGCGCTGGTTCGCTCCCCAACCTTCTTCTGTCCCCCTCCATCTCCGAAGCTATCCTCCTGATCCATCGAGGTCGTGCTATTCCACCTCGGCCTGATTGAAAAGCATTTGTCTTTTCGATCTAATTGTTGTGCTATGTTAGCTTCGATTTTCACTATTTCCTGATTGGGGAATGCTTACATTTGTCCGTGTTTTTAGTTTACATAGTTGTCTTCTTAAGTAAATTTGTATAGGAGAGGTGAGTAGCATTACCTGTTTAAATTGTTTTTATTATGGTATTTGTATTGAAGACAGTGGATGATTTGCTTTGCATTTCATCATGAGGTATATGCATATGTTTGTATTTGTCAGTTTACATTGTTGTTTCCATAACTTATTTCCTGTGATTTGTATCTATTGTTGTTGTCTTCGTAAATAGATTCGTACAGGAAATCTACTTTTCTTCCTGCTATGCAGCCTAGTGGTGAATAGAAATATGTACTTAACTCTTTTCTCTTTATCACGATGGCCGGTTGTTTCTTAGAAAAGCAATGTCGGTTTACATTATAAAGATATATATACACAATTATGTCCCAACAATATACAGCCTACATATATATTGCAATGATGTGTTTTTAGGAAAAAAACATTGTTTGGCAAATGATACATACATACATGAATTAGAAAAGATCAAATAAGTCTCAAGATGTTCGTCTGATTTTGGTAGTCTAGAAATCCAACTGAAAGTTGTTGCCTGTGTTGAGAGATGGGTCATGTGACAGTAGAGTAAGCTATTAAACATATATATGTGATTCAGATTGCTAATAGGCTTTAGATGATTCATTGGATATCTCTCATGGTTTACACATCAATATCTTTGGTTGTTTCACTTTTTTGTCGATCTCAGTTTATGTTTTTCATTTCTGATGATTTGTAAATGAGAGATACTTCGGATCTGGAGCTTATTGGGTATATCAAATTGCATAGTGGTGAATAGAAATATGTACTTAACTCTTTTCTCTTTATCAAGATGGCCGGTTGTTTCTTAGAAAAGCACTCTATGTTCACAAGGTATTTCAGTTAATTCACAACGTCACTTGGATCGCTTTATGTTTCAGTTTTAAATTGCAAAGCAATTACATTCATGAAATATGTGTAGTGCTGTTGCTAAGCTTTCTGTTTTTCTTCTCATTCTCCTCATTTATTGCTACTATCCTGCTTCTTTTCCCTTCCAAGTAGGCTGGCGTTTTTTTAAAGGTTACAGAGCTTGCTATCTGGTGTCAAGTACGCATCACATAGGTTACTTTCTAATCCTATTGGGTTACTGATCAATTTCTCCCTTCCTTTTCTTAACTTTAGTTCATACTAACGGACAGCTTTGCCCCTTACATAATTATTTGCTATCTTGAATTGTATGAAATAATCCTGTCTTATTTGCCCTCACAATGAAAGTACATTTCTGCTTCTTTCTGTAAGCGCATATTCTTTTTTATTTACCTGCACATACATACAAACAGAATGCTATATCTCTGTTTTTTAGCTTTTTTTTTTACTTAACTTTCACTTCTAACCTTTCCATCCAGGGTTTCGTGATGTAGAACAATAGACTCTGACAGCAAGCAGTGAAAGAAATGTTTGTAGCTGATGTCCAGCAGCATTCACGGCATTGTGGACATTCACATTGCAGTTACACTATTGAGCCTATTTCTAAGTCAGAGTTGCTTCTAATAGATGATATCACTGCTACTGTCGCCGAAATAACAGACGAGCATGCCAGATCACTTGCAAGCACGCGGGATGAATCCAAAACAGCTACAGATTTACAATCAACGCCGACGGAGGACGTCATAGACCAAGCTTATGTCCACACAGGGAGGTAAACAAGCTACTCGCTGTTCTTACTAACACACATCATTGAAAACATTCAGATAGATTCATCCAATTCCACTATAACAGGTTGGAACTCCTACTGAAAACACAAACAAAAGAAAGGAGCCATCAGCAGGAGAGGGGACTGTCAAAAAAGGTTAGTTTTCAAACTACAGAGCTCAGTAATTTTTAGCAGCTACCTAGATTTATCACCTCATAATCTGTTATTCCTACAGGACAAGCAGTGATGGTAAAATAGCAACAAAAGCTTTATTTCGACCTAGCCACCACACCTAAGTAAGTCAACTGATACTCCAAGCTTCACATGCCACAGTAAAAACTTATGTCTTCCTAACTATATTAAAGCAACCGGGATCGCCGGCACTAGTAGAGAAAGGGGCATTGTCACCGGTTTTAAAGGGCTTTTAGCACCGGTTGTGCAACCGGTGCTAAAAGGTCGGGACTAAAGGGGTACCCCCTTTAGCACCGGAACCCTCTGAAACCGGTGCTAAAGGCCTCCACGTGGGCACTGCTGAGCACGCGCAGGCGGAGGACCTTTTGTACCGGTTGGTAATACCAACCGGTGCTAAAGGCCTCCACGTGGGCACGGCTGAGCACGCGCAGGACCTTTTGTACCGGTTGGTAATACCAACCGGTATTAATAGTTACTGTCTTTTTTCTTCCGCTTATTTTTCAGTGTTTCTGTTTTTTCTTTTGCGCTTATTTTTAGGGGTTTAGGGTTTCTGTTTTTTTCCTTTTCGCTTATTTTTCAGGGTTTCGGAGGAGATCACGTATGAAGTACCCATTACACATATAAATTGTACTCACTACGTACACATATAATTGTACTCACTACACATATAAATGAAGTACCCATAATTACATATAATTAAAGTACTTTTTTCACGGAGATATCACTGCTATTACATGGAGGGAGTCTATTTTTCCACATAGTGAAATTCACCGGATGGATTTATGACATGCGTAAGGAAAAATCCCGCCAATTCCTCCGCAATTGCTTTAACGCGGTTCGTTGGTAGGAGTTGGTTCCGCTTCCTTGCGATCTTTAAAAGGAGGAGATCAAATTAGTTATGATTGAAACTAAACACAAGTGATAGTAGAAAAATAAAGTTGTGAATGATTTTTGCGTACCTCTATGTTTCTTTGACTATTGACTCTCTCATTGACTTTCATGTGAATGAACTCACAAACGTAGTATCCACATAAATCTGTCCCATCTGGTTGTTGCAGACACCACTATACAACAATATGATTTAATCAAATAATAATAAAGAGAATTAGAACGATACACGGACCTAGTTAAGTAGTATTACTTACTTTGTTAGCTTTGAACTCCAGCTTATCTTTCCATTCACCGGGTTCTTGCTCGGTGAACTTTTTCCAAACCCTGCCCAAAAAGAATATGAATTGAGGAGTTATTACTTACTTTTGATATCAAGTAAATGAACGAAATAGAGGCGTAGTGCGATTGAAATTACCTCTTGAGCATTATACGCACGCTTTTGTATGCATCTGGATTTGTTTTTTTTGAGTCCCAGATTTCAACTTCTCCATCGTCGAGTTTAATGATCAGGAGAATGAAGTGGTAACTGCGCACGTAATTCAGAACTCATCAATTGCACTTAATATCGGGAAAGGAAAAAATAATGTGTACAAGACATTAACACTCACTTGAAATTGTAGGGAAAAAGTATTTCTTTCTTGGTACTTTGTCGCTTAAAGAAATTCAGTAGAACGTCCTCTATGGCGTCGGGTTGATTTTCTAAAGTCTGGACATGAACTTTATCCGGGTCAATGAACCCAATGTCCCAGATTTTGAGCTGTCTGCATTCACGAATCTTCATTCTGCATATATAATAGCGTACAAAAGAATGATGTGAGGATAATTACTGGCAATGAACGAGCTTAACTAAATAACGAAAATACACAAATAAATTACTTACAGACAATAGCAGCTGAGGATAGATTTGTCGAGAGCACGTTGATTGTACATCTGAAAAAGTTCAGAGAACTCAACCTGTACAGCATATTCTTGGAAGTAGTGCTCATCCTTAACTCCCGCCATGAAATAGAAAGTCCCATCTTTTGAGATGTCCATGTACCAGTTATGCAATCTCCATAACTGTGTTGTTAGAGCACTGGGGTTTGTCACCAGAGGCAGCCCGAGAGTATATTGATATGCTATCTCAAGAGTCTCGTACTCTCTGTCTGCACGGTATACAACTTCTCCAGGCTCGATTTCCTGAGGAGCCCGAGACGACACAATGAGCGGGGCCATCGATTGTACTTCTTGTTCCCCGAGCTGGGCAACTTGTTTCCCGCATTTCTTTTGTTTCCGTCGCTCCTCCTCTTCCTCCATCTGCGAGCTATGTACCTTGTTAATACCTCGCTCATAGTCTGTAAACGGCGCCGGTGGAGGGTTATATAAGTTGTCAATGGTGCGATCTTTTACCTCAATTGGTATAGTCTTCAGAAGTTCCTTTAAGGGATCCTGTGATGCGGCATGTTTTTCCTCTTTTCGCCGTTCAAAAAAGGTTGCCGCATCGGCATTTAAGCTCACCGTTATTTCCTCCATAGTCATCTCGCAAGCCGGTTTCTCAGGAGCTAACTTCTCAGGAGACTTTAATTTTTGCGTTTTCTTTGCACGTTTAATGACAGGGGATCTGTCTTTCCTGAACAAACTCCGCTTTGTCACAAGACTAGTGGGCGCATCAGTCGGCTGACGGGACGGCGCGGGCGATGGACTTGCGGTGGGCACCCAATCATCGCGGAAGGCGGGTGGACTTTTAGGTGATAAATTTCTACCCGGAGGAGTCGGTGGCCTTGGCGTAGAGTCTGTAAAGATGATGTATTTCTTCTTCCATAGGACGATACCATGCTCGACTTCTCCCAAAGTCTTCTCGTCATCATTTCCCGGAATGTCAAGTTCCATTGAGTGGAATCCCGGCATAACTTTTGTGACCCCGACACGAGCATATCCAGCTGGAATCTGACCAAAATGGAAGGTTGCTCCAGGTTGATGTTGTAAAGCATATCCTTTCGCCACCGGATAACTGATGTTCTTCATTGGCACATGTAACTCACAATTTGTCTTCTCCGTGATATCATCCACGGGGTAGTGAGCCGCCGGTTCATCAACTGCAGGATTTTCTAGCTGCGTGGAACCCACGCTGCTTTTCCGCTGAGATAGGGTGACATCGATTGGAGGATCTTGTAGCACCATCCGAGATTCCCTTTGCTGGGTAATTGAGTCCAGTTGCTCCTGCTGCCGCTTCACCTGGGCCTCCCATGTTTGGACCTGGCGTTCTAATTGTGATAACCGGTCCGCCTCCTTCTTCTTACTTCTGGAACGGCTTTTATAAGATGCAACGTCCGCGGGAAACCCGTGAAGGAAACCAACGTCGCCTCCTCTACCTCGACATCGTCCCCAGTGTTCAGGATTCCCGAGGGCGAGTGTCAGCTCGTCGTCCTCTCTATTGGGAACAAATGTTCCCTCTCGGACGGCCGCTATTGCCTTCTCTAGCTTTTTTACAACTCGTGTAATTCTTTTCTTCCATTTTCCTTTTGCAACAATTCGCCCTGTCTCTGGGTCCAACACTGCTCCATGCGCGAACAACCAGTACTTGGACCTCTCGGGCCAGTCATCTGTCTGTGGAGTGATCCCTTTTAGACGCAGTTCGTTTTCAAAGGATTCCCACTTAGGCAAGGCAGTCTTGTAGCCACCTGACCCCAAAGTATGGTGGTATTTCTTCTTCCTAGCATTCTCCTTATTTCTCTCGGATCGGGCCAGAGCGACGGCTGATTTCTTATAAGCTACAAATGCAGGCCAATCATCTTTTATCTTCTTTAGAGGGCCCTTGAATTCTGGAGCCTTTTTCTCATATTTTTTCCACAATTTTTTCTTCCAGCTGTTGAATTGTGTGGCCATCTTCTTAAGAGTCCACTCCCTGACTTTCTGCAGCTTCTTCTCTGGGAGACCTTCCGGTAGGCTGAAATCACTCAAGATTGAGTCCCAAAGAGTTTCCTTAAGTCTGTCGTCGACATAACTTGCGCCAACGTTCGCTTTCTTTGGCTCATTCCATTCTGCAAGGGTGATCGGGATAATGTCCCTAACAATCGCTCCGCATTGAGCTACATATTTGCGGCAGGTGTTTTCTGGTTTCAGCGGTTTGCCATCATCGCCTACTTCAACAATCGACAGCTTTGCACCATCTTCTAGCTTCAACCTTTTGGCCGGGCCTCGTGTAGGGTTTGTCGGCTTCTTTTTAGATCCGGAGGCCTAAAAGAAAAATGTTTTGTTAGTACGTGCAATATAAATCAATTTATGCATCAACAAGACTTAATATATATATATACCTGGCCGGAGTTTTCCGCGGGCACTTGATCGTCGTCTATTATTTCTAGCTCAAGTCCCTCACCGGAGTCGTTCAGACATCTTGAGCTGAAATCATCCTCTTGTTCATCATCAGAATCTTCTCCATCGGAATTTACTCCAAGACTCTTCTCATATATTATTGCTGCCATTTGCTCTTCAATGTCCTCGTTTCGGATGAAGGGGTTGTTGTCCATAGCTCAATGTCACTTCAAATTTAAATTTGAATCAAGGTTACAATTAAAGTTGATACAAATATTTCTTATACACATAAGTTGGAACAAATATTTCTTGTACACATAAATTGGAACAAATATTTCTTATATACATAAATTGGAACAAAAATTTGCTAAATTTCCAACTTTGCTAAATTTCTAATAGTTGTTTTACAAAATTTGCTAACTTTGCAAAAATTGATACAATAGTTGTTTTACTAACAGAAAAATCTTCAGGGGATCTAATAGTGAAGGACTTAGCCGATTTGGGGCGTTACAAGTCATAATAATATATATCGCATCAATAATACATCACGCTAATCAAAATGGACGTCGAACTTCCGGAAACATGCCGCGGGCGGTGAAAACCCAAAGTGAAGGAACCCAAACAGGATCATAACTAATGTGAGATCCCTGAAGATGCTGCCAAGTGTTGGACGGAAAGACGTCCAACGCGACCATGTACCGACGGACGTGCTCGTCCTCCGCCCTGACACGACGACGTACCAACTCCTCGGGGGCCGGCACCCTCTGTACCCGTCGTGGCCCACGTGACCGCCACCAAAGAAGCTCCGGGTCGACGATGGTTCCCTCATTCCTCACCAATCTGCGCACACCGGAAGGTGGCACCTCCCAGTGCCAACCCGGCGGAGCCCAGTCCCAGACATCCATAGTCCCGTCCATCTCGAAACTATGAATCTTTACATTAACTCTTAAAATTCCAAGACATTGTATAAAACATTGTAAAATTCAAAGACATTGTATAAAATTCCAACATAGTGCTAAATTCTAACACTGCAACTAAATTTAACAAAAAAATTCTTACTTTGCAAAACTTGATACACAAATTTGACACAAAATATGATACAAAATTTGCTAACTTTCCAAAAATTGATACAAAATATGAAGTATTAACAATATTGCAACTAAATTTAACACAAAAATATTGCAACTAAATTTTCCAACTTTGCTATATTTTTAAAGTTCTTAAATTTTGAAATTTGCTACATATTTTTAAAGTTCCTAAATATCTAAATTTGCTACACATTGCCTAAACAGTACTAAACATAAATTCAAAAACAAAAAAAACAATACTAAACATATCCTAATTAAAGCTAGCAATAATCAAAAAAGAAGAAAAAAAATACCTTGTGGCCGGAGCGGGGAGGTGGAGGTGGGGTGGCCGGAGCGGGGAGGCGGCCGTAGCGGTGGCCGGAGCAGCGAGGCGGCGCGGTGACGGTGCCGGAGGCGATGGCGGTGCCGGAGGAGGTGGAGGTGCGCGTTGCCGACGATGGCCGACGATGGCCGGAGCTCGGGAGGCCGCGAGGTCGCGCAGGAGGCCGACGATGGCGGAAGCGGGAGCGGCGACGGTGGCGGCGGTCCGGAGCGGGGCCGGAGCGGCGACGGTGGCGGCGGGCAGGCCGAAGCGGCGACGGTGGCGGCGGGCAGGGCTTCGCCGGAGAGGTTCGCGCGAAGACGAAGACGATGAGACTTAGCCGATTTGGGGCGAGTTCCCTGTATTAACTGTCCGAAACCAACCTTTAGCACCGGTTGTTGTTACCAACCGGTGCTAACGACCCTTTAGCACCGGTTGGTAACAGCAACCGGTGCTAAAGGTTGGTTTTCGGACACACCAAACGTTTGCGCGCCAAGCCAACCCCTTTAGTACCGGTTGTAGTTACAAACCGGTACTAAAGGGTTTTGAATTGAATTTTGTTTGTTTTTTGTTCTGTTTTCTTATATTTTCTTATGTTTTCTGTTTTCCTTTATATCTATTTGTTTTCAATTTTGTTTTTTCTCTAGTTTCTGTTTCTTTTATTTCATGGTATAAGAAACAACCTTGCCAAAGGAAATCTTAAAATTAATTCCATAAGTATTATTTTCCATTTTTTAAGTGCAAAAAATGACTTTTTTTGTGAACAAAGTACCAAAAATATGATGCAAAATGGGACCCATTTAATTTTCATGGAAACTAGTACACATATGATGGATAATTCCCAAGTATTAGGTTTTTCCTTATATTCTAACTAATTTCCCATAGTTTAATGAGTTTATGTTGATTTATCGAAAGTAATTCAAATTTGAACTACAACTGTTTGATAGTTTGTTCTGAAATTTTTGGAAAAATCATTTTGAGTTACACAACTAGTGGTTATATCACAGAAACACTGATAATTCTAGAAAATATTACCTCTTTCGACGAATAGTCATCGCGACCGTTTTGATCGCTTTTAAGGAAAAAATGAAATAAATTGATAAACATCTCAAAAAATGAGTTCCTTTGGCATGGGCTCCTTATATGTGTACTAGTTGCTATGAAAAATGATAAACTTGATTTTTGACAAAATTTGCAAAAAAAGTCTTCACAAAAAGGTCTATCATGTATGAACATCTAGAAGTTTCAAGACAAATGACCAAGTTATGGTCATTTCCACGGCATAGTTTGTGATAAATATCTCATATCCCACAAATAGATGTATCTTGGTATAAGAAACAACCTTGCCAAAGGAAATCTTAAAATTAATTCCATAAGTATTATTTTCCATTTTTTAAGTGCAAAAAATGACTTTTTTTGTGAACAAAGTACCAAAAATATGATGCAAAATGGGACCCATTTAATTTTCATGGAAACTAGTACACATATGATGGATAATTCCCAAGTATTAGGTTTTTCCTTATATTCTAACTAATTTCCCATAGTTTAATGAGTTTATGTTGATTTATCGAAAGTAATTCAAATTTGAACTACAACTGTTTGATAGTTTGTTCTGAAATTTTTGGAAAAATCATTTTGAGTTACACAACTAGTGGTTATATCACAGAAACACTGATAATTCTAGAAAATATTACCTCTTTCGACGAATAGTCATCGC
This sequence comes from Poa annua, assembly GCA_026929855.1. Lineage (NCBI taxonomy): Eukaryota > Viridiplantae > Streptophyta > Magnoliopsida > Poales > Poaceae > Poa > Poa annua. Next base: position 55,853,415 of record CM049435.1, on the reverse strand, counting down.
GACCGTTTTGATCGCTTTTAAGGAAAAAATGAAATAAATTGATAAACATCTCAAAAAATGAGTTCCTTTGGCATGGGCTCCTTATATGTGTACTAGTTGCTATGAAAAATGATAAACTTGATTTTTGACAAAATTTGCAAAAAAAGTCTTCACAAAAAGGTCTATCATGTATGAACATCTAGAAGTTTCAAGACAAATGACCAAGTTATGGTCATTTCCACGGCATAGTTTGTGATAAATATCTCATATCCCACAAATAGATGTATCTTGGTATAAGAAACAACCTTGCCAAAGGAAATCTTAAAATTAATTCCATAAGTATTATTTTCCATTTTTTAAGTGCAAAAAATGACTTTTTTTGTGAACAAAGTACCAAAAATATGATGCAAAATGGGACCCATTTAATTTTCATGGAAACTAGTACACATATGATGGATAATTCCCAAGTATTAGGTTTTTCCTTATATTCTAACTAATTTCCCATAGTTTAATGAGTTTATGTTGATTTATCGAAAGTAATTCAAATTTGAACTACAACTGTTTGATAGTTTGTTCTGAAATTTTTGGAAAAATCATTTTGAGTTACACAACTAGTGGTTATATCACAGAAACACTGATAATTCTAGAAAATATTACCTCTTTCGACGAATAGTCATCGCGACCGTTTTGATCGCTTTTAAGGAAAAAATGAAATAAATTGATAAACATCTCAAAAAATGAATTCCTTTGGCATGGGCTCCTTATATGTGTACTAGTTGCTATGAAAAATGATAAACTTGATTTTTGACAAAATTTGCAAAAAAAGTCTTCACAAAAAGGTCTATCATGTATGAACATCTAGAAGTTTCAAGACAAATGACCAAGTTATGGTCATTTCCACGGCATAGTTTGTGATAAATATCTCATATCCCACAAATAGATGTATCTTGGTATAAGAAACAACCTTGCCAAAGGAAATCTTAAAATTAATTCCATAAGTATTATTTTCCATTTTTTAAGTGCAAAAAATGACTTTTTTTGTGAACAAAGTACCAAAAATATGATGCAAAATGGGACCCATTTAATTTTCATGGAAACTAGTACACATATGATGGATAATTCCCAAGTATTAGGTTTTTCCTTATATTCTAACTAATTTCCCATAGTTTAATGAGTTTATGTTGATTTATCGAAAGTAATTCAAATTTGAACTACAACTGTTTGATAGTTTGTTCTGAAATTTTTGGAAAAATCATTTTGAGTTACACAACTAGTGGTTATATCACAGAAACACTGATAATTCTAGAAAATATTACCTCTTTCGACGAATAGTCATCGCGACCGTTTTGATCGCTTTTAAGGAAAAAATGAAATAAATTGATAAACATCTCAAAAAATGAGTTCCTTTGGCATGGGCTCCTTATATGTGTACTAGTTGCTATGAAAAATGATAAACTTGATTTTTGACAAAATTTGCAAAAAAAGTCTTCACAAAAAGGTCTATCATGTATGAACATCTAGAAGTTTCAAGACAAATGACCAAGTTATGGTCATTTCCACGGCATAGTTTGTGATAAATATCTCATATCCCACAAATAGATGTATCTTGGTATAAGAAACAACCTTGCCAAAGGAAATCTTAAAATTAATTCCATAAGTATTATTTTCCATTTTTTAAGTGCAAAAAATGACTTTTTTTGTGAACAAAGTACCAAAAATATGATGCAAAATGGGACCCATTTAATTTTCATGGAAACTAGTACACATATGATGGATAATTCCCAAGTATTAGGTTTTTCCTTGATTTCTAACTAATTTCCCATAGTTTAATGAGTTTATGTTGATTTATCGAAAGTAATTCAAATTTGAACTACAACTGTTTGAGCCGTTAGATCCCGGTTGTTGTTACCAACCGGGACTAAAGAAGCACACGGATCGTGTGTTTCTTTCAAGCACTTGTGAGCCGTTAGATCAGGAGTGTGTTTCTTTCAAGCACTTGTGAGCCGTTAGATCCCGGTTGTTGTTACCAACCGGGACTAAAGAAGCACACGTACCCTATATATAGCCCCCCTCCCGGACATGTTCAGCACTCAGTGTCTACTCATTGTAGTTCATTTTGGCAGCACACGGGTAGTAGAGAGCACTCGGTGAAGGCTGAAGGTGAACCCTCCCCTCGGCGGAGGCATCTTTAGGCAACCAGCGGCAAGACGTCTCTGATGATCTGCGACCGTTCCAAACGATTGCAGATCATCAGAGATGTCTTGCTGGACGGTTGTAGATCATCAGAGATGTCTTGCCACCGGACGGTTCTATCTACATAATACTTCAGTTCATCGACCGAATACAAAGCATTCGGATTCCCTGCATACGCCCAACGGTGCATTTTATATGCAGGCACTCACGAGCCACCGTTGGGCTGTATGCAGGTGAAATCGTGTGTTTTGTTCCATGCATCTACAAAATACTTCAGTTCACTTGTTCTTCTGATACAAAGCATTCGGATATTACACATCATTGCATTTGATATGCAGGTTTAATACATTGTTACACATCACGAACAACCACCCTATCTAGTGTTCATTTTTTCTTCGTGTGTGTCCCTTTCTTCTCACTGCGCCGTAGCCATGGACAATCTTCATCATTTAAAGCGATGGTTGGGTCAGTTCTCACTTTGAAGGGCGGAATTTTATCAAACTTATTGTAATCTTCTGACATGTCTGTCTTGTCCTCCACTCCCACGATGTTTCTTTTCCCTGAAAGAACTATGTGGCGCCTTGGCTCATCGTATGATGTATCAGCTTGCTTATCTTTTCTTTTTTTCGGTCTGGAAGACATGTCCTTGACATAGAAAACCTGAGCCACATCATTGGCTAGGACGAATGGCTCGGTGTAGTACCCAAGATTGTTGAGATCCACGGTAGTCATTCCGTACCGTCGGTCTATCTCTACCCCGCCTGACAGGTTGACCCATTTGCAATTAAACAAAGGGATCTTAAAAGAAGGTCCATAGTCAAGTTCCAATATCTGCTGTATGCAACCATAATATGTGTCCTTTGTCCCATTGTCGTTTGTTGCATCAAAGCGGACACCACTGTTTTGGTTAGTGCTCTTTTTGTCTTGGGTTTCCGTGTAAAATGTATTTCCATTTATCTCGTACCCTTCGAAAGTCAATATAGTCGAAGATGGTGAATTGGCCAACAAGTATAGCTCTACTCCAACATCTTTGTTATTAATGAGATGTGTACGCAACCAACTGCCAAAAGTATCCACGTGTTTTCCTTTAATCCAGTAGTCAGTCTGCTCCGGATATTCGGAGCGTAAAATATCCATGTGTTCCACGATATACGGAGCCACCAATCTGGAATTTGCTAAAACTGTGTAGTGTGCTTGGGTGAAAGAATGTCCATCCATACTTGTTGTTGCTTTCTTTCCTAGCGTTCCTTTTCCACGCAGTCTCCCCTCATGGCGCGATTGAGGAACACCAATCGGCATAAGATCAGGAATAAAGTCCACACAAAACTCAATGACCTCCTCTGTTCCATAGCCCTTGGACATGCTTCCTTCTGGCCTAGCACGATTATGAACGTATTTCTTTAAGACTCCCATGAACCTCTCAAAGGGGAACATGTTGTGTAGAAATACAGGACCGAGAATGGAAATCTCTTCGACTAGGTGAACTATGAGGTGCGTCATAATGTTGAAGAAGGATGGTGGAAACACTAACTCGAAGCTGACAAGACATTGCACCACATCCTTCTGTAAACTTGGTAGACTAGCTGGATCGATTACCTTCTGAGATATTGCATTGAGAAATGCACATAGCTTCACAATGGGTTCTCGAACGTTTTCCGGTAATAGCCCCCTCAATGCAACCGGAAGTAATTGTGTCATAATCACGTGACAGTCATGAGACTTCAGATTTTGAAACTTTAGCTCTGTCATGTTTATTATTCCCTTTATATTCGACGAGAACCCAGATGGAACCTTCATACTGTGAAGACATTCAAAAAATATTTTCTTCTCTTCTTTCGTAAGAGCGTAGCTGGCAGGAGCTGGTTCATTCTCTGTCCCATTGTCGTCTCGATGCATCTCTTCGCTCATACGTTGATGGGCCTGCCTTACTTTCGGTGTATCTTTTGACTTCCCTTTTTTTGACATCCCCTTTTTGGACTTCCCTTTTTTTGACTTCCCTTCTTTCGACTTCCCATACACGCCCAAGAAGTTAAGCAGGTTGCAGCAAATATTCTTTGTCACGTGCATCACGTCGATTGCAGATTGAACTTCTAGCAGTATCCAATAGGGCAGCTCCCAAAATATAGATGTCTTTTTCCACATGGGTACGTGGTTGTTTGCGTCATTCGGAACTTGTAGTCCCCCAGGACCCTTTCCAAAGATTACTTTTAAATCCTTAACCATATCATATATAACAGAACTACAAGGGCGGGTAGGCCTCAGCCGATGATCTGCCTCACCTTTGTAATGTTTGCCTTTCTTCCTTAAGGGATGCTTGGGTCCAAGAAATCGACGATGCCCCATGTACACAATCTTGTTACACAAATATATACTGTCAGTCTTATCTAAACAATGCGTGCATGCATTGTATCCCTTGTTTGATTGTCCTGAAATGTTACTAAGAGCAGGCCAATCATTGATGGTTACAAACAGCAACGCTCGTAGGTTAAATTCCTCCTGTTTATACTCATCCCACACACGCACACCTTCGTCAGACCACAACTGTAAAAGTTCGTCAACTAATGGCCTCAGATACACATCAATGTCGTTGCCGGGTTGCTTCGGGCCTTGGATAAGCACTGGCATCATGATATACTTTTTCTTCATGCACAACCAAGGAGGAAGATTATAGATACATAGAGTCACAGGCCAGGTGCTATGACTGCTGCTCTGCTCCCCAAATGGATTCAAGCCATCTGTACTTAGACCAAACCTTAAGTTCCTTGCGTCAGCTGCAAAATCTCGAAACTCACTGTCAATCTTTCTCCACTGCGACCCATCAGCCGGGTGTCTCAGCATCTCGTCTTCCTTACGGTCTTCTTTGTGCCATCGCAACAACTTGGCATTCTCTTTGTTTCGGAACAAACGTTTCAACCGTGGTATTATAGGAGCATACCACATCACCTTTGCAGGAACCCTCTTCCTGGGGCTGGCCTCGCACTCAACATCACCTGGGTCTTCTCGCCTTATCTTATACCGCAATGCACCGCATATCGGGCATGCATTCAAATTCTCGTACTTCTCACCGCGGTAGAGGATGCAGTCGTTGATGCATGCATGTATCTTCTGCACCTCTAATCCTAGTGGGCAGACAATCTTCTTTGCTTCGTACGTACTGGAGGGCAATTCATTTTTCCTTGGAAGCATCTTTTTAAATATTTGTAGCAACTGTTCAAATCCCTTGTCAGATACTCCATTCCTTGCCTTCCATTGAAGCAATTCCAGGGTGCTACCCAGCTTTTTCTGGCCATCTTCACAAGTTGGATACAATAATTTTTTGTGGTCCTCCAACATGCGCTCTAACTTCAACCACTCGTTTTCAGTTCCGCAGATTATCTGTTCATCAAGAATAACCTGACGAAGATCATCATCAGACTGATCATCAACAATGACCTCATGCTCAGCTTCGTCTTCCCCCATTTTAGTATCACCGTGTTCAGAGAACAGAGGATAGTTGTCATCATCATCTTCTTCATTGTCCTCCATTATAACCCCTGTTTCTCCGTGCTTGGTCCAACAAAAATAATTGGGCATGAAGCCTTTACGGAACAGGTGGAAGTTTAGGGTTCTTGCGCTAGGGTAATTCGTCTTATTCCGACACTCATCGCATGGACAAAACATAAAACCATTCTTCTTGTTTAACTCAGCCGCACGGAGAAATTCCTGTAGGCCACTAATGAACTCCGGAGACCGTCGGTCAACGTACATCCATTGTCGATTCATCTGCATTATATAAATATATCTAAAACCATTACACTATATATATAACAAACAATTATCAAGTAAGAAAAATATACGAGTAATAACTATGCATCTAAACCATACAACTAATATTTTTTAAAAATATAAGAAAAAAAAAGTGGCTCACCGAGGTGGTGTCGGTCACGGGGCGCCGCGGGCGATCGGCGGCGGTGAGGAAGTGGGGACGACACTATAAAAAGGCACAAATCTTATTTTAAATTGAGCTCAAAATGCATATAAAACAAATAAAATCCCTAAATTAGGCATTTCATCAAACACCTTGCTTGCACTAGAAAAAACAAATGAGTTAAACTAGCAAAATGAGCTAAACTTGAAATGCCGGAAGAGAAGATGAAGTTGCTAACCCTTATATAAGTAAGTGCTACCAATCTTAACAAATGTTGTAGAGATCAAAGAGTGCTAGATCTTGGGATAGCAAAGAGAGAAGAAAATGGAGCTTGAATGAGAGCAATGGAGCTGTGCCTCGGGTGGAAGAAGGCAATATAGGCCGAACCTTTAGTACCGGTTTGTATTACAAACCGGTACTAAAGGGTCTGGCCGTGTCTGCCGGCCGAACCTTTAGTACCGGTTGGTAATACAAACCGGTACTAAAGGGTCTGACCCGACTGAGGCAACCCTTTAGTACCGGTTGGTATTACCAACCGGTACTAAAGGGTCCAACGCAACCGGTGCTAATAGCTGCCGGGCTGTCTCGCCTCTGGAACCGGTACTAACACCCCTTTAGTACCGGTTCCAGTCAATCCGGTGCCAAATGTGGCCTCACCAAAGGCTTGTTTTCTACTAGTGCGGCCTCAGATTGATCGGGCAGTGTAGCTTTCGAAAGCTACAGCGCCCGGCCCCCTCCGCGCCGTCGATCGTCCATCGGACGGTCCGCGCTGCTGCTCATCCCGCCCGGTTACTGTAGCTTTGAGAGCTTTGCGCCCGGCCACCTCCGCACCGTCAACTGTCCATCTGACGGTCCCCGAGCCTGTTTTGCACAAAAATCTCTGCGTTTCCCCACATTTCCATATCGGCCCCCCTACATATATACTGAAACCTAACCCTAGATTCTACCTGTCCCCTTTTTCTCCCAGCTCGGCTCCTTCACCTCCCGGCTCCGCCGCCGCATCCATCTCCCTCCCGCCCCTCACCCGCCGTCGCTCACTGCCGGCGTTTCCCCCACCCCTGCACGACTGCTGTGACCGGGCGTCATCAGCCCGTCGTCGGCCTGCTCCACCTCTCCCCCAGCGGCAGGAGCCGCACGTAGGCACGGGCGCCGCCTCCGGCCTCCTCCATCTCCTCCAGCAGTAGTTACCGGCCGCGGGCGTCGTTGCCGCCCTCCTCTACATCCCCTACAGCAGCAGGAGTCGGCCGAGGAAGCCATCGCCGGACTTTCCCTCCCCCACCTCTCAACCAACATCAGCATCCAACCGCGAGCATGGCCGGTCTTCTGCATGCGCTTCATCGTCCACGGCCACCGCATTCTCTTCCTCGCCGCCGGGGCCGCGCACATGGTCGTCGTCGCGGTCCTCATCTACAAGCTCACCGAGGAGAAGACCTGCGCTGGTTCGCTCCCCAACCTTCTTCTGTCCCCCTCCATCTCCGAAGCTATCCTCCTGATCCATCGAGGTCGTGCTATTCCACCTCGGCCTGATTGAAAAGCATTTGTCTTTTCGATCTAATTGTTGCGCTCTGTTAGCTTCGATTTTCACTATTTCCTGATTGGGGAATGCTTACATTTGTCCGTGTTTTTAGTTTACATAGTTGTCTTCTTAAGTAAATTTGCATAGGAGAGGAGAGTAGCATTACCTGCTTAAATTGTTTTTATTATGGTATTTGTATTGAAGACAGTGGATGATTTGCTTTGCATTTCATCATGAGGTATATGCATATGTTTGCATTTGTCAGTTTACATTGTTGTTTCCATAACTTATTTCCTGTGATTTGTATCTATTGTTGTTGTCTTCGTAAATAGATTCGTACAGGAAATCTACTTTTCTTCCTGCTATGCAGCCTAGTGGTGAATAGAAATATGTACTTAACTCTTTTCTCTTTATCACGATGGCCGGTTGTTTCTTAGAAAAGCAATGTCGGTTTACATTATAAAGATATATATACACAATTATGTCCCAGCAATATACAGCCTACATATATATTGCAATGATGTGTTTTTAGGAAAAAACCATTGTTTGGCAAATGATACATACATACATGAATTAGAAAAGATCAAATAAGTCTCAAGATGTTCGTCTGATTTTGGTAGTCTAGAAATCCAACTGAAAGTTGTTGCCTGTGTTGAGAGATGGGTCATGTGACAGTAGAGTAAGCTATTAAACATATATATGTGATTCAGATTGCTAATAGGCTTTAGATGATTCATTGGATATCTCTCATGGTTTACACATCAATATCTTTGGTTGTTTCACTTTTTTGTCGATCTCAGTTTATGTTTTTCATTTCTGATGATTTGTAAATGAGAGATACTTCGGATCTGGAGCTTATTGGGTATATCAAATTGCATAGTGGTGAATAGAAATATGTACTTAACTCTTTTCTCTTTATCAAGATGTCCGGTTATTTCTTAGAAAAGCAATCTATGTTCACAAGGTATTTCAGTTAATTCACAACGTCACTTGGATCGCTTTATGTTTCAGTTTTAAATTGCAAAGCAATTACATTCATGAAATATGTGTAGTGCTGTTGCTAAGCTTTCTGTTTTTCTTCTCATTCTCCTCATTTATTGCTACTATCCTGCTTCTTTTCCCTTCCTAGTAGGCTGGCGTTTTTTAAAGGTTACAGAGCTTGCTATCTGGTGTCAAGTACGCATCACATAGGTTACTTTCTAATCCTATTGGGTTACTGATCAATTTCTCCCTTCCTTTTCTTAACTTTAGTTCATACTAACGGACAACTTTGCCCCTTACATAATTATTTGCTATCTTGAATTGTATGAAATAATCCTGTCTTATTTGCCCTCACAATGAAAGTACATTTCTGCTTCTTTCTGTAAGCGCATATTCTTTTTTATTTACCTGCACATACATACAAACAAAATGCTATATCTCTGTTTTTGAGCTTTTTTTTTACTTAACTTTCACTCCTAACCTTTCCATCCAGGGTTTCGTGATGCAGAACAATAGACTCCGACAACAAGCAGTGAAAGAAACGTTTGTAGCTGATGTCCAGCAGCATTCACGGCATTGTGGACATTTACATTGCAGTTACACTATTGAGCCTATTTCTAAGTCAGAGTTGCTTCTAATAGATGATATCACTGCTACTGTCGCCGAAATAACAGACGAGCATGCCAGATCACTTGCAAGCACGCGGGATGAATCCAAAACAGCTACAGATTTACAATCAACGCCGACGGAGGACGTCATAGACCAAGCTTATGTCCACACAGGGAGGTAAACAAGCTACTCGCTGTTCTTACTAACACACATCATTGAAAACATTCCGATAGATTCATCCAATTCCACTATAACAGGTTGGAACTCCTACTGAAAACACAAACAAAAGAAAGGAGCCATCAGCAGGAGAGCCAGCAGGAGAGACGTCATAGACCAAGCTTATGTCCACACAGGGAGGTAAACAAGCTACTCGCTGTTTCTTCCCATCATATTTGTCTTTTGCTGAGCAGTCGTATACTGGTATTGATTCTGCACGTTCATGACAGACTAACTTGCGCTGCGGCACGTCTTCTGCTTCTGCGGCTGGTCCTAGCGGTGAGGGTTCTTCGTCGGGTGCTCGTCGTCGTCGGGCGGCGGAGGAACCAGCGGCAGTCTTCGGCTTGCCCATGGCTTCGCGGGGCAGCGCAAGGTGCGTGGACAAATAGCACGGAGCTCTGGTGAGGGTGAGAATGGCAGAAGGCAGAGGAAAGGAGGCGCGGACGAATGGAGAAGACGATGCCCTCGCGCTGCGGCGCAGTACTTATGCCCCAGCAAAATCAATCTCAGCCTTCCGTCGCGCAGCGGTTCAGAGCATCCACATCCCGCCGTCCACGTGTCAAGCAAAGAGGCCAACCGTCGCCGCCCACCTCCTCCACTACGCACAAGAATCGAGGCGTCATCATCGTGCGCGAAAATTTCGCGCCCAGCTCGGAGACATGACAACTGCTGACCGCGGTCAGCGCTGCCAGCGGGCCCCGCCATGTCACGTCCCATCGGGCGCAGAGGCGTGCAAGGAAACGTCAGCAGCGACGTCATCAAGCCAACGGCTCCAAGCAAGAGAAAACAGCGCGTTAACTCGAGCGCAAGATTCGAGTGGTAAGCTTCTAAGCTGAAACAACTTAAAACAGTGCGCAGGTCAAAGAACCCGAAACATCTATTCGGGTGACAAAAAGAGTCGAGTAAGCTCCAGCAGCCGAATCAAATTTACATGTAAGCCAACAGGCCGAATAGAAACAAGCTTCACATGAAGAACAAGACAAAGGAAATTCGACTGAACGTATTACTCCCATCGGGAGTGTCCTCTTCGACTGAAGGAAACGAGTACAAGCTCAAGATCAAGCAATCCAATGGCGCGTCCAGGAGGAGGAAGTCCTTTGCCCGACGCTGCGCTTCGACCAAGCACTCGGGGGCTACTGACGTGGGGCTACCTTTCGACTAGCCCACAATGAGGCCACCTGGGCCGCGCCAAGCATGGAGAAGCCCACAGAAGGCCCACTCGGGGTACCACGTATCCTGATCCAACTCGGTTAGGTTTCATAACCTTCCATATCTGTAACCGACCACCCGAGACCTGGCTACCTATAAAGCCAGGAGGGTTGCCCGTCCTAGAGGACACGCTGACGCTCACGCTCATAGCCGCCACCATAAACCCTAGCGAGATCGCAATCTCGCCATTGTAATCGCTACTCGCATCAATAATCAGACAAGCAGGAAGTAGGGTGTTATCCTCCGGGAGCCTGAACCTGGGTAAATCCTTGCTTGTCAGCCGTCGTGATCACCAACACTTCTCTCCCCCCCCATCAATCAACCCGGGGTGCACAACCCAGGGATTTGCCGAGTTAACACCTCGTCAGGGACTGTCAAAAAAGGTTAGTTTTCAAACTACAGAGCTCAGTAATCTTTAGCAGCTACCTAGATTTATCACCTCATAATCTTTTATTCCTACAGGACAAGCAGTGATGGTAAAATAGCAACAAAAGCTTTATTTCGACCTAGCCACCACACCTAAGTAAGTCAACTGATACTCCAAGCTTCACATGCCGCAGTAAAAACTTATGTCTACCTACAAGGAATGATATGGCCCGTATTTCTTATTCAGTGCAGATAAAATAGCTACACCAACCAGCAGTCCGTAGCTGCAAAAGTAGCCACCGACTATGAAGCTACAAGACTCGCTCCACTACGTTTCTTATTTTCTGTTTAACCAGATGTAAAAAATATTACTAGAAGTTCCTCATCAGACCTTAGCACCTTCATCTACATCTGCTTACCTGTAGCATGTGCTCCTTCATATCTATGTACACATGTATAATTATACCGACTGTTCTCCATCAGTTTATGCTTTGCTGATTGATACGTCTCAAACGTATCTATAATTTCTTATGTTCCATGCTTATATTATACCAATTGCTACATGTTTTATATACACTTTGCATTGTTTTATTCATTTTCTGGGACTAACCTATTAACAAGATGCCACAGTACCAGTTCCCTGTTTTCTGTTGTTTTTGGTTTCAGAAAACCACTTAAGAAAATATTCTCAGAATTGGACGAAATTAATACCAAAGTCCCTATTTTTCACGGGAGGTTACAGAACACCGGAGAGCTAACGGAGAGGGGCCACGAGGCCCCCAGATGAGGTCCCGGCGCAGCCCCACTCCTGGCCGCGCCAGCACCTCATGAGGGCGCCTCGACCCTCCACCGCCTTCGCCCTTTCGCCTATTTAAAGTCCCCGACAATACAAGACCTAATACCCGAACACTTTTCCAGAAACCCTTACGGAGCCGCCGCCGTCGTCAACCCTAGTTCGGGAGGGTTCAGAACCTCTTCTCGGCACCCTGCCGGAGAGGGGGATCATCACCGGAGGGCTCTACATCACCATGCCTGCCTCCGGACTGATGCGTGAGTAGTTCATCCTTGGACTACGGGTCCATAGCAGTAGCTAGATGGTTGTCTTCTCCTATTATGCCATCATGTTTAGATCTTGTGAGCTGCTGATACGTCACAAACGTATCTATAATTTCTTATGTTCCATGCTTATATTATACCAATTGCCTACATGTTTTATACACATTTTATATAGTTTTATGCATTTTCTGGGACTAACCTATTGACAAGATGCCACAGTGTCAGTTCCCTGTTTTCTGCTGTTTTTGGTTTCAGAAATCCACTTAAGGAAATATTCTCGGAATTGGACAATTTTTATACCGAAGATCTTAGAATTCCAGACACGTTCCAGAAGTCCGAGGGGGAAAAGGAGACGGGCACCGAGGCGCCCACCTCAAGGGGTGGCGCGGCAGCCTTCCTGGCCGCGCCAGGACCTGAGGTGGGGCCCTCGGGGCTCCACCGCCTTCGCCCTTTCGCCCATATAAACCCCCCGAGATGCAAACCCTAAAAGAATAGGCCTTTTCCCGAGAAGAGTTCCAGTGCGCCGCCGCCATCGAAGACAAGATTCGGGGGAGAGAAGTCTCTGTTCCGGCACCCTGCCGGGACGGGGAATTGCCCCCGGAGCCATCTCCATCGACTCTACCGCCATCTCCATCGCCGTTGCTGACTCCTATGATGAGGAGTGAGTAGTTCTCCCCCGGGGCTGCGGGCTCTAACGGTAGCTATGTGGTTTATATCTCTCTCCCATGTGATCTTTATGTGATCATGAGCTTTGTAATCTAGTTGAATATGTGATGTTACTCTTTATCTATTATGCACTCTAGAGGTTACTTTATTATGAACTCCGGGGTTATTCACGGGTGTAAAGGTGACAGTATGTGCACCGTGTGTGATTCCTTTATGACGTTGTGGTGTTAGTTTACTCTGACTTTGAGGGTGCTCTTGTAGCCCTACACAGTGAATGGTGTTTATCATCCAACATGAGAGTGTTTGAGAGTAGTATTTATTATTCAATTGTGATGTCATTGTTGAGAGTGTCCACTAGTGAAAGTATGATCCCTAGGCCTTGTTTCCAGGCATTAAAACACCGTTTACAACAAGTTCTGCTGCATGTTTGCTTGCTGCCATTTTTATTTCAGATTGCAATTAGTACTTATAATCATCCATATTACTTGTATTTCACTATCTCTTCGCCGAACTAGTGCACCTATACATCTGACAAGTGTATTGGGTGTGTTGGGGACACAAGAGACTTCTTGTATCTTAATTGCAGGGTTGCTTGAGAGGGATATCTTTGACCTCTACCTCCCTGAGTTCGATAAATCTTGGGTGATTCACTTAAGGGAAACTTGCTGCTGTCCTACAAACCTCTGCTCTTGGAGGCCCAACACTGTCTACGAGAATAGAAGCGTGTGTAAACATCAAGCTATTTTCTGGCGCCGTTGCCGGGGAGGTAAGCGTTGGAAGGTATCTCCTTTAAATTCTGCAGTTATTACTTTTTGTTTCTTGTTTTTATTACACTAGTTAGGCTAAATGGAAAACAACAAAAAAAATTAGAGATCTTTATGAAATTTATATTGAATTAGGACATGATGCTTTTGAAGAGAAAATTAAAAAACCTATGGAAATTTGTTTGCATAATAGTGGTAGTAATGTTATTAGTATAAATTCTTTGGACACCATTATTGCTAAAGCTATGGAAAATTCTAAGCTTGGGGAAGTTGGTTTTGATGACCATGATATTTTTAGTCCCCCAAGCTTTGAGGAGAAAATTTTCTTTCATGATACTTTGCCTCCAATATATGATAATTATAGTCATTGTGATATTTTCAGTCCACTTACTATTGAGGATATGTGTTATGTTGATTATGATATGCCTCCTATATATGACGTTTACAATGATGAATATGATATTTTCAGTCCATCTACTATTGAGGTTAAAATTAATTATGATTATTCTATGCCTCCAATTTATGATGATTACAATGATGGATATGATAGTTTTACTCCTACTATTACTAATAAAATTGATTATGCTTATGTGGAAAGTAATGATATTATTATGCTTATAGATCATGATAAGAATGTTTCGTGTGATGCTTATATTGTGGATTTTATCAATGATGCTACTGAAATTTATTATGAGGGAGGAAAATACGGTTGTAAAAAATTTCAAGTTACTAAAACACCTCTCTTTATGTTGGAAGTTTTGAAATTGCATTTGTTTCATCTTTCTATGATAGTTGCTTTATGTTTCAATAATTTATCCTACTACGTGATCCCTTTGCATAGGAAGTGGGTTAGACTTACATGTATTTGATGTTCGCCTCTTGATGCTCTCTTTTGTTTTTCAACTTTCATTTTTATGAGAGCATCATAAAAATCACTATGCCTATCTTAATGGCTATAAAGAAAGAGCTTTTGGGAGACAACCCAATATTCTATTTCAGTTATTTTCTTTTATTTGAGTCAAGGAACATGTCTACCTCTGTAGCAATTCCTTTGTATCTTTATTTTATTGCATAGTTGTGCCAAGTTAAGTCTCTAGTAGAAAGTTGATGCTAGATTTGGATTTCTGCGCAGGAACAGTTTTTCTGCTGTTCACCGTTAAATTCATAACTCTTTACCGAAACGTCGGAAAAATCTGATATTTGCTGAGCGTGATCCTCAGATATGTACGCAACTTTCATTAGTTTTAAGTTTTCTGATTTGAGCAAGTTAAGTGCCTCGAAAAAATTCGTCTTTACAGGATGTTCTGTTTTTGACAGAGTCTGCAATTTATTTTGCATTGGTTCTTTTGCTGTTTTTGCATGGATCTTTTTGTTCCATAAAATTCCAGTGGCTGTAGCTAATGTCCAGTACCATAATAAAGATTGTCTCTGTGCAGAATATGAGAATTTTTGATTATGCACTAACCCTCTAATGAAGTTTACTTTTAGTTTGGTGTGGAGTAAGTTTTCAAGGATCAAGAGAGAGGATGATATGATGTGATCAAGAAGATGAAAGAGCCTAAGCTTGGGGATGCCCCCGTGGGTCACCCAAGCATACTTCAAGAAGACTCAAGCGTCGGCATCCCCTTCTTCATCAACAACTTATCAGGTTATCTCTAGTGAAACTATATTTTAATTCCGCCACATCTTATGTGCTTTACTTGGAGCGTCTGTTTATTTTTGTTTTTGTTATTTTTGTTTTCTGAATAAAATGGATCCTAGCATTCTTGTGTGGGAGAGAGACACGCTCCGCTTTTTCATTTGAATACTCCTATTCTTCACTTATATTTGTTGAGTATTCTTCTCTAGCTACTGCAATACTTTCAGATCTTGTTTTTCATGCACCTCTTGTTCAGAGCTGTTAGTTCTCATATGTTATACTCTCTTGATTCATTGTTAAATACTTGGAGAGTTTTTGTTTAAATAAGTTGATTGGTGTTTGGTTAAGAACAGAAAATGCTAAATGTGGTAGATGGTATAACTAAATGATACATAATCTTGTAGATCATTAAATTGTGTCACTTGAATCATTGATGTTGTTTTGAGATATTAATATGCTTAATAGTAAACATGATGGTTTAGTAAGATGGAATGATTAATGGTTGGTCTAGAAAACTTGAAGCTGTGCCACACTTAAATTTCCAGTTGATAGCATAATGATATATGACTTCTAATGTTAAAAGCAACCATAATGACTTTGTGTTATGCGCTACGGTCGGGGTCCCAACAGTGACTTGTTCATTTGCCACAGTCCCTCGTGGAGTGATTTTCATTATGCCTTGTAAGATCATATTTCTATTTGGTATCCTTTTTCTTGTGAGTTCTAAAGCTGCGGTTTTCATGTCACATTGGGAGTTGGTGCATACTTCGCGGGTACATCCAAAACTCGTGGGAGATCTTCATCATGTTCTCCTACACATAAGGCAAATATCTTCCTCAAAACATCCATCATACCTACCTACTACAGCATTTCCATAGCTGTTCCGAGATATATTGCCATGCAACTTTCATCTTACATTACATGACTTGTTGTCATTTATCATTTATATATTGCTTTGCATGATTCTATATAGCTGATGTGTAGTTTTACCCATGTTACGCTAGATCATTGCATATCCTGCTACACTGGCAGAGGCACCGTTTCATACACCATGTTTTATCCATTATGAGATCCTTGTATCAAAAGTGTGTTGTCATATTAGAATGTTTGCCCCTAAAAGTGAAAAAGAGCCATGGAGGCCATCGAAAAGAGAAACAAAAAAATACAAAAAAAAGAAAGAAAAAAGAAAGAAAGAAAGAAAGAATAAAAAGGGGGCAACATTACTACTCTTTATCCACACCTGTGCTCATGTTATAGCACATGTAATATTCATAGTCATCATTTGTGCTCATGTTTAGCACCTTTACTCCATATGAGAGAGTCTTCATGTTTTACTTGTATAACTATGTGGGGAACTTTACAATATAGAACTTGGCTTGTATATTCCAATGATGAGCCTGCTCAAAAGTGCTCTAGGTCTTCATGAGCAAGCAAAGATAGATGCACCCCCACTAGTTCCATTGGAGAGCTTTCATACACTTATAGCTCTATGTGCATCCGTTGTGTGGCAATCACTACTCCTTGCATAGCTTCGATTATAAGACTTCCTCTTGTCTAATGATCACTTTCAGCTGTGTGAGACTTTCTTACGTTGGCCTTCCAAACCCCCATTATTCTTTTAGCCACAACATCTTGTTGCCAAGAACCAACGCTGAACACTTGCTTGTTTTTTAGTGAACAAATAGAGAGATGATCTTCTACGTGCATATTGTTATTGCTTGACTTGATCCTTTCACAAAGTTGTCATGAGTGTTTGATTCATTAGATGATTATATTGTTGTTCTTGAAGCTTAAATCATCTTTAATATCTACTTTGCACGGTTGATTGTTCTCTAGTACTAATTCATTGAAAGTTTTACTTTGTTCTTCCTACTTGTTTATTCATTACTCATTCAGTTTACATGCATTACAATATTATATGATCAAGATTGTGTGAAAGCATGTCACTTCAGAAATTATTGTTGTTATCGTTTTACCTACTCGAGTACGAGTAGAACTAAGCTTGGGATGCTTGATACGTCTCAAACGTATCTATAATTTTTTATGTTCCATGCTTATATTATACCAATTGCTACATGTTTTATATACACTTTGTGTTATTTTATGCATTTTCTGGGACTAACCTATTAACAAGATGCCACAGTGCCAGTTCCCTGTTTTCTGTTGTTTTTTGTTTCAGAAATCAACTTAAGGAAATATTCTCGGAATTGGACAATTTTTATACCGAAGACCTTATTTTTCCCGACACGTTCCAGAAGTCCTAAGAAGAGACGAAGAAGGGCACCGAGGCGCCGCCATCAGGTGGTGGCGCGGCTCCCCCCTCTGCCGCGCCAGCACCTGAGGGTGGGCCCTCGGGTCTCCACCGCCTTCGCCCTTTCTCCTACTTAAACCCCCCGAAAACCTAAGAACAGACACCCGAACACTTTTCCACAAAACCTAACGGAGCCGCCGCCGTCGTCAACCCTAGTTTGGGAGGGTTCAGAAGCTCTTCCCGGCACCCTGCCGGAGAGGGGAATCATCACCGGAGGGCTCTACATCACCATGCCCGCCTCTGGACTGATGCGTGAGTAGTTCATCCTTAGACTACGGGTCCATAGCAGTAGCTAGATGGTTGTCTTCTCCTATTGTGCCATCATGTTTAGATCTTGTGAGATGCCTATCCTTAAGTGGATTTCTGAAACCAAAAACAGCAGAAAACAGGGAACTGGCACTGTGGCATCTTGTTAATAGGTTAGTCCCAGAAAATGCATAAAACAACACAAAGTGTATATAAAACATGTAGCAATTGGTATAATATAAGCATGGAACATAAAAAATTATAGATACGTTTGAGACGTATCAAGCATCCCCAAGCTTAGTTCTACTCGTACTCGAGTAGGTAAAACGATAACAACAATAATTTCTGAAGTGACATGCTTTCACACAATCTTGATCATATAATATTGTAATGCATGTAAACTGAGATCAAATGAATAAAAGCTGTAGTTTATGTTGATATCAAATGAGTAATGAATTAACAAGTAGGAAGAACAAAGTAAAACTTTCAATGAATTAGTACTAGAGAACAATCAACCGTGCAAAGTAGATATTAAAGATGATTTAAGCTTCAAGAACAACAATATAATCATCTAATGAATCAAACACTCATGACAACTTTGTGAAAGGATCAAGTCAAGCAATAACAATATGCACGTAGAAGATCATCTCTCTATTTGTTCACTAAAAAACAAGCAAGTGTTCAGCGTTGGTTCCTGGCAACAGGATGTTGTGGCTAAAAGAATAATAATGGGGGTTTAGAAGGCCAACGGAAGAAAGTCTCACACAGCTGAAAGTGATCATTAGACAAGAGGAAGTCTAATAATCGAAGCTATGCAAGTAGTAGTGATTGCCACACAACAGATGCACATAGAGCTATAAGTGTATGAAAGCTCTCCAATGGAACTAGTGGGGGTGCATCTAACTTTGCTTGCTCATGAAGACCTAGAGCACTTTTGAGCAGACTCATCATTGGAATATACAAGCCAAGTTCTATATTGTAAAGTTCCCCACATAGTTATACAAGTAAAACATGAAGACTCTCTCATATGGAGTAAAGGTGCTAAACATGAGCACAAATGATGACTATGAATATTACATGTGCTATAACATGAGCACAGGTGTGGATAAAGAGTAGTAATGTTGCCCCCTTTTTATTCTTTTTTTTTGTATTTTTCTGTTTCTCTTTTCGATGGCCTCCATGGCTCTTTTAACTTTTAGGGGCAAACATTCTAATATGACAACACACTTTTGATACAAGGATCTCATAATGGATAAAACATGGTGTATGAAACGGTGCCTCTGCCAGTGTAGTTGGATATGCAATGATCTAGCGTAACATGGGTAAAACCACACATCAACTATATAGAATCACGGAAAGCAATATATAAATGATAAATAACAACAAGTCATGTAATGTAAGATGAAAGTTGCATGGCAATATATCTCGGAACAGCTATGGAAATGCTGTAGTAGGTAGGTATGGTGGATGTTTTGAGTAAGATATTTGCTTATGTGTAGGAGAACATGATGAAGAACTCCCACGAGTTTTGGATGTACCCGCGAAGTATGCACCAACTCTCAATGTGAGAAAGGGCAATGCAAAGTACCGAAGAATCTAGCAAATATGGTGGTGGAAGTGCCATGAAAACCGCAGCTTTAGAACTCACAAGCAAAAAGATTCCAACTAGAAATATGATCTTACAAGACATAATGAAAATCACTCCATGAGGGACTGTGGCAAATGAACAAGTCACTGTTGGGACCCCGACCGTAGCGCATAACACAAAGTCATTATGGTTGTTTTTAACATTCGAAGCCATATATCATTATGCTATCGACTGGATATTTAAGTGTGGCACAGCTTCAAGTTTTCTAGACCAACCATTAATCATTCCACTTTACTAAACCATCATGTTTTACCATTAAGCATATTAATATCTCAAAACAACATCAATGATTCAAGTGACACAATTTAAAGATATACAAGATTATGTATCATTTAGTTATACCATCTACCACATTTAACATTTTCTGTTCTTAACCAAACACCAGTCAACTTATTTAAAACATAAACTCTCCAAGTATTTAACAGTGAAGCAAGAGAGTATAACATATGAAAACTAACTGCTTTGAACAAGAGGTGCATGAAAAACAAGAGCTGAAAGTATTGCAGTAGCTATAGAAGAATACTCAACAAATATAAGTGAAGAATACGAGTATTCATAAGAAAAAGCGGAGCATGTCTCTCTCCCACACAAGAATGCTAGGATCCATTTTATTCAGAGAATGAAAATAACAAAAGCAAAAATAAAAACAAACAGACGCTCTAATGAAAGCACATAAGATGTGGCGGAATTAAAATATAGTTTCACTGGAGATAACCTGATAAGTTGTTGATGAAGAAGGGGATGCCTTGGGCATCCCCAAGCTTTGACGCTTGAGTCTTCTTGAAATATGCTTGGGTGACCCACGGGGGCATCCCCAAGTTTGGGCTCTTTCATCTTCTTGATCACATCATATCATTCTCTCTCTTGATCCTTGAAAATTTTCTCCACACCAAACTCAAAGTAAACTTTATTAGAGGGTTAGTGCATAATCAAAAATTCTCATATTGTGCATGGAGACAATCATTATCATGGTACTGGACATTAGCTACAGCCACTGGAATTTTATGGAACAAAAAGATCCATTCAAAAACAGCAAAATAAGCAATGCAAAATAAATGACAGAATCTGTCAAAAACAGAACAGTCCGTAAAGACGAATTTTTTCGAGGCACTTAACTTGCTCTAATCAGAAAACTCAAAACTAATGAAAGTTGCGTACATATCTGAGGATCACTCACAGAAAATATGAGGTCATTCCGACGTTTCAGTAAAGAGTTATGAATTTAATGGTGAACAGAAGAAAAATTGTTCCTGCGCAGAAATCCAAATCTAGCATCAACTTTCTACTAGAGACTTAACTTGGCACAACTATGCAATAAAATAAAGATACAAAGGAATTAATACAAAGGTAGGCATGTTCCTTGACTCAAGAAAATAAAATAACAGGAATAAAAAGTGGGTTGTCTCCCATAAGCGCTTTTCTTTAACGCCTTTGAGGTAGGCACAGAAAGCAAAACTCAAGTGTTTCCAAGAGAAGAAACATCAACATTATAGTTTGTACGAATAATAGAATCAAAAGGTAGCTTCATCTTCTTCCTAGGGAAGTTTTCCATACCTTTCTTAAGTGGGAATTGGTACCTTATATTTTCTTCTTTCATATCAGTAATATCACCAACTGTGCGAAGTAAAGGTCTTCCCAAAACAATAGGACAAGAGGGGTTGCACTCAATATCCAAGACAATAAAATCAACGGGGACAAGGTTATTATCAACCATAATAAGAACTTAATTAACTATCCCCAAAGGTTTCTTCCAAGCATTATCAGCAAGAAAATCATCCAAATAGCAATGTTCAAAAGGTGGCAAGTCAAACATGTCATAAAGTTTCTTAGGCGTAACAGAAATACTTGCACCAAGATCACACAAAGCATTGCAATCAAATTCATTCACTTTTATCTTAATGATGGGCTCCCAACCATCTTCTAACTTCTCAGGGATAGAAACTTCAAGTTTTAATTTCTCTTTCCTAGCTTTAATGAGAGCATTTGTAATATGTGTAGTAAAAGCCATATTTAAGGTACTACCATTAGGACTTGTGGCTAAATTTTGCAAGAACTTAATAACTTCAGAGATATTACAATTATCATAATCAAATTCATTATCATCAAAAGTAATGGGACAATTATTTCCTATGCTCTTAAAAATTTCAGCACTTTTATCAAGCATAGTTTCAGCAGTTTTAGGCAATTTTAATTTTCTGGAAGAAGTAGAGGAAACATTGCCAACACCAATTATGTTACCATTAATAGTAGGAGGCTTACTAGCATATGAAGTAACATTATTTTCAGTAGTAGTAATGGTGCAAACTCTAACAATATCATTATCTTTAGCTAATTCTTACTCTCTTTCCCATCTAGCACGCAATTGAGCCATCATCCTAACATTTTCATCAATTCGAACTTGGATAGCATTAGCAGTGGCAAAGGGGTTTTCATCAATATTTTCAGGTTTGGCAGCCATTCAATTAATCAAAGAAGATTGTGCTTCAGACATGGATGAAATACTAGTTTTAGCCCTTGAAATTTTCTCTTGCAAACCCGAAACCTCTCTATTAAGTTTCTCCATTTGATAACTAATATCTCTTAACATAGATGATTGTTCCTCCATAGTTTTAGTGAAAACTTTATTTTGCTCATATTGGGTTTGCATGAAATTTTTAGTAGCTTTTTCAACCTCTAACAATCTTTCCTCACTAGGCATTCTACCATAAGAATTAGCATAACCATTACCATTATTATGAGGATAGGGCTTATAGTTGTTATTACCATAATTGTTCCTATAGGCATTGTTGTTGAAATTATTATTTTTAATGAAATTCACATCAACATGCTCTTCTTGTGCAACTAGAGAAGCTAAGGGAACATTATTAGGATCCATATGAGATTTACCATTCACAAGCATAGACATGATCATATCAATCTTTTCACTCAAAGAGGAGGTTTCTTTAACAGAATTTACCTTCTTACCTTAAGGAGTCCTTTCAGTATGTCACTCAGAATAATTAACCATCATATTGTCCAGAAGTTTTGTTGCAGCCCCCAAAGTGATGGACATAAAAGTACCTCCAGCAGCCGTATCCAATAAGTTTTTTGAAGAAAAATTTAGTCCTGCATAGAAGGTTTGGATGATCATCCAAGCAGTCAGTCCATGGGTTGGGCAATTCTTAACCAGAGATTTCATTCTTTCCCAAGCTTGAGCAACATGTTCATTATCAAATTGCTTAAAGTTCATAATGCTACTCCTTAGGGAAATGATCTTAGCAGGAGGATAGTATTTTCCAATAAAAACATCTTTGCATATAATCCAAGAATCAATACTATTACTAGGCAATGAAAGTAACCATTCTTTAGCTCTTCCTCTCAAGGAGAAAGGAAATAATTTCAGTTTTATAATGTCACCATCTATATCCTTATATTTTTGCATTTCACAAAGTTCAACAAAATTATTTAGATGGGCAACAGCATCATCAGAACTAACACCAGAAAATTGCTCTTTCATGACAAGATTTAAAAAAGCTGGTTTAATTTCAAAGAATTCTGCTTTGGAAGCAGGTGGAGCAATAGGAGTGCATATCAAATCATTATTGTTTGTGCTAGTGAAGTCACACAACTTAGTATTCTCAGCAGTACTCATTTTAGCAAAATAAAAGACAAACCGAAATAAATAATAACTAAACCGAAATAAAAATAACAAAACCGAAATAAACAATTTAATGCAAGTAACTATTTTTTTTATATTTTTGATATTTAATAGCAAACTAAACAGGAAATAAAAATAAACTAAGCAAGACAAAAACAAAGTAAAGAGATTGGGAAGTGAGAGACTCCCCTTATAGATGTGCTTCAGCTTCCCGGCAACGGCGCCAGAAAAATTGCTTGATGCACCGGGTGGTGTTGTTGTTGGGAAACCCCAAGAGTAAGGTGTGAAGTAGTGCAGCAGCAAATTTCCCTCAGTGATGAAACCAAGGTTATCGAACCAGTAGGAGATGAAGAACACGTCTGAAGGTTGTTGGTGGCGCCGTTTACGATCACCAACGTGGAACCTGCACAACACAATCAAACTACTTTGCCCCAACGAAACAGTGAGGTTGTCAATCTCACTGGCTTGATGTAACAAAGGATTAAACGTATGTGTGGAGGATGATGTTTGCAGAGAATCAAAGTAACAGTTTGCAGTTGGTTGTATTATCAGTTTAAAGAAAAGGACCGGGGTCCACAGTTCACTAGTGGTGTCTCTCTATAAATAATAATAATAGCATACATGCGGGTAAACAAATTACAGCTGGGCAATTGACAGAATAAAGAGCTGCATAATGATGCATATACTAATGACATGATGTCTAGTGTGAGATTCATTTGGGCATTACAACAATATACATAGACCGTTCCAACCGCATCTATGACTAATAATCCACCTTCCGGTTAGCGTCCGCACCCCTTTCAGTATTAAGTTGCAAGCAACAGATTATTGCATTATGCAAAGTGTGTAATGTAAGTAACAACATTATCCTTAGACAAAGTACTACTGTTTTATCCATAGTAGTAACAGTACATCTACAATCTTAGAGCTTGCTGTCACTACCCCAGATTAAATAGAGACATGAACCCACTATCGAGTATAAATACCCCCACTTGGAGTCACAAGCATCTACTTGGCCAGCGCATCTACTAGCAACGGAGAGCATGCAAGATCATAAACAACACACAACATGATATATTATGAAGCAAATGACTTAGTATTCAATATCCATCGAATCCCAGCAAACACAACATGTAGCATTACATAAAGATGATCTTGATCATGATAGGCAGCTCACAAGATCTAAACATGATGGCACAATAGGAGAACACAACCATCTAGCTACTGCTATGGACCCGTAGTCCAAGGATGAACTACTCACGCATCAGTCCGGAGGCGGGCATGGTGATGTAGAGCCCTCCGGTGATGATTCCCCTCTCCGGCAGGGTGCCGGGAAGAGCTTCTGAACCCTCCCGAACTAGGGTTGACGACGGCGGCGGCTCCGTTAGGTTTTGTGGAAAAGTGTTCGGGTGTCTGGTCTTAGGTTTTCGGGGGGGTTTAAGTAGGCAAAAGGGCGAAGGCGGTGGAGACCCGAGGGCCCACCCTCAGGTGCTGGCGCGGCAGAGGGGGGAGCCGCGCCACCACCTTATGGCGGCGCCTCGGTGCCCTTCTTCGTCTCTTCTTAGGACTTCTGGAACGTGTCGGGAAAAATAAGGTCTTCGGTATAAAAATTGTCCAATTCCGAGAATATTTCCTTAAGTGGATTTCTGAAACCAAAAACAGCAGAAAACAGGGAACTGGCACTGTGCCATCTTGTTAATAGGTTAGTCCCAGAAAATGTATAAAACAACACAAAGTGTATATAAAACATGTAGCAATTGGTATAATATAAGCATGGAACATAAGAAATTATAGATACGTTTGAGACGTATCAAGAAGCATGTCGGAGTAGTAGCCGCGTAGGCCGATAAGTCTAACTGCGAGCGGCTCGTCGTGATAAGAAGGCTTCACGAAGAATGGCACACCTTGGCACAAAGTGTGGCTGGGTGTCTAGCATCGGTGTAGCAACGACGCTCGATGAGGGTCCGATGATAGGCGGAGGGCCTCGACGGGGATACGACGAGATCGGACAATGGTGGGCCAAGCCGGTCGATTTCGTCGAGGTCTCGAACTCTCGATCAACTTCAATGAGGTTTTGGCCAACTCCGACGAGGTACGTGCAACTCAGCCGAAAACTGTTGGTGATCATAAGTGTGGCAGAGGTAACAACTTTGTATCTTAGTCGGGGAATATATATAAGTGAAGGGGCGACGCGGTACGTGTCACGAGGCGGCGGTGTGTGGGCCCGATGCTCCCAAGCCAGAGGGTAAGCCGTGTTGCGCGGCCAGGTGCTCCCTTGCTCTTTGTTTTCGTCTCGAAAAGAGTTAGGTGTTTTCCTATTTTTAACATTTTGTCTTGATATATTTCAGGACGAAAACTGTCAATGCACAATAGACAGAAAACAACCGTCACTTGACACTAGGTTAGGAGCTTACTCTAATTAAAATGCAACAAAATGATAAAATCTTAATTAAAATATGTAAGAATGATATAATAATACCATACATCAACAAAAAATTATAGATACATTTTGTATGTATCAAGCAGTTTGGTCCTTTTTCTAGTTATACTTATAACCTATGTATACATAAAAATGTAACAAATACACACATCACAAAACTGCTTATAAAGTTGTATCTTCTATTATTTCTAGAGCTTTTTTCTTCTATCAGGGTCAAAAGTGGCTCACCAATTACGAAATATGGGCAAGCGCGCTCCCTTCTCAAGCGTGTAGCACGTTAACCTCCTAGAGCGGAAGCATACTGAGTTACTGACCCAGATCTTAGATCTTCGTGGTCTTCCCAAGCTGAGCGACACATGGAAGAGGTGCGGGTACGGATGCGAAAACGGGACCCCTTTTTTCACTTTTTTTTTCATTTTATGTATATGTAGTATAAAATTTTAAACAAAAAATTTGCACCACACATGTATAAAATGGAGAAAAAAATAGGAGAAACGGGTCATGTTTTCGCATCCTTAGGTGTTATGACTTGGTCATGCGCACGCATACATAGCAAACCATGGTGGCCACGGGCACGACGACGGCCACGACCACGACCCCGAGGTCCATGACGAGGTCGATCCCGACCTAACTCAGCCCAGCGCCGGCTACGTGCCCCAGACCGCCGACGACATCTAGGGTGGCAGCGACATCCGGTGGCCGGCAGCGACACCTCCTGGCCACTTTTGTGTCTTTTGATGGCCCGATCTTCATGTTCACGGCCGACACTCTGAATTTGGGGTCGACGGTGGCCGATTGCGGCCAAACTTTTAATTGACGCCGTTATTTATGAATTCTCTATTTTTAAATTGCCAATTTGGACGACGCGAGTGGGAAACGACGCCGCTCATTGATATTTACCCGTACGCACGGTGTACGTAAGACATTTGGGCGGCCATTTGGGCCCCGCGAATGGAGATTCTCTTCGGATGAGCTAACCAGTAACCAGAGTTGTTGTGAGTTGTGACACTCTCTAGGCTGCTAGACACTATGGCATGCGCGGCGGAACGCAATTCACGAAGGTTGCGTTTGGATATCGGAAAAACAGGTTTGGAATTAGAATTCCTTGAATCTCTGTGTCAATTCTGATGTTTGGGTGGTAAAAGAATTCGGGCCTGAAATCGTAAGCGAATTCTGAGATTGGCTTCTCGTGTGCAAAGTGGCCCTTCCCCAATTCGGAGGTAGCACCCTAGGAATTGTCTGGAATCGGCGAGCCAGAAGTCAACCACGTCACACCCGCTCGTCCTCTCTAGACGCTGCATCCTTGAGACCGCCGCCGCCGCCGAAGGCCAACTCCCTGGCCGCTGTGCCCCCACGCCTCGTCACCACCGGCCGACCTCCCTGGCCGCTGCGTCCCCGCGCCCCGCCGCCGACCGTCCCCCGCGCGTCCTTCGTGGCTGCTATAGGCCTGCAGCCCCGCGCCAGTCGCCGGCGCTGGTCGTCCTCCATGGCAACTACTTCCTCTCGCCCCGCCGCCAACCGTCCTCCGTGGCCGCTGCAACCCCGCGCCACGCTGCCGGCCGTCCTCCCTGCAAGTCCTCCATGGGCGCTGGAGCTCTGCAGCCCCGCGTCCCGCCGCCAGCCATCCTTCCCTCCCTTCCGATGCACCAAAATTCTCGATTCCACGACTTGTACATCCAAATAAGAGTTGGAATTGGATGCCATCCTCAAATACCAACATGAAATATCCTGTGCATCCAAACAACTGATTTGGAATTGGAGGCCAATTCATTTCCAACTCGGATTTGGTATTCCCACTCCAATTCAATTCCAAGCTCAATCCATACATCCAAGAAGGTATATTTCAGAGCGCTCTCGACGCATTTTGTTGACAGATTCTTGGCAGACCTGAGCGTCTCGTTGCCTACACTAAGGGTGGTTCAGGGGGATCAGCTCAGGGACCGAAGTGGATCCCGCCGGCGGCTGGCATGTCGAAAGTTAAAGAGGACGCCGCGACGTCCAAGAATTCCCCTATCTCGTTGATCGCTGCTGTGGAACGACGGGATGATGGCCTCTTCGTAGGGGCATCGTCGGTGGTGCTTCATGCGTGGTATCACAGACCCGAAGACATTGGATGTCCTCGCATGCAGGGAATGCATGGCTCTAAACCTGCAGCAAGTACGCGAGTGGCGAGTGACTGCATCAACTACGGTCAAGTAGTTTCAGAAATAAAGGCAAGAGCTGCTAGCTGTGGCTTGGTGGAGTTTGTTCATCAAAGTAGGAGGGCCAACATTGAGATCATGGTGACCGAGGACTCTCGTCTGGTCATCAAAAACGAGTGGAAGACTACTGCTGAGGGGTTGGAGGCGAAGCTGAGAGAGAACTCGTTGATGCTGATTGAAAATGGTCAGCTGCTCAGGGTGGTTGATCTGGAGTGAGCAGCAACCCTGTTTCGAGCTCAACCCCTGCTTCAGCTTTTCTGTTCGGTGGTAGTTTCCCCTTGTTGGCTGTAAAAGGAGTCGGGTCTGTTTCAATGCTGTTTAGGCAATTAGCCTTTTGAACTTGTGGCTGGCCTGTAGTTAGTCTGGAGCATGCAAGTTAGCTGCTTCCTGAAAACTGTAAATCTGAATATGTTGTGCTGGGGTTTCATGTTAATGAGCCGGGGTGAGGCCCTCTTTTTCCAAAAAATGCTCATGGTTTAGCGAGAAGCTCTCTTTTGCTGTCAGCTGGTCGGCATGTCTGGCTTCAATCCCTGCCTGGTGGCGTTTGTATGATTCATAACAACGCTGAGTAATATAAAGGGGGGAGCTTGATGTAGATGTTTGCCCGATCTTTCACCGCAAGAACCACCGGATAACTATTCTTCCAATCACGGGAACGATCCGCGCAACCTGAAGAACGAGAGAACGAATCTCACGGCGAGCAACGAGATGATGAACACCACGCCTCACGCCAAGCTTGACAACCCTTGACAGAATCAAGGACCTTCTCGCCACGCACGAACACTCTTGACAGACTCAAGAACTCTCATGCCTCAATTTATTGGATAACTAGACGAACGTCCGAGACGCCGTCATACACGCCGGTCCCTTGGGACGGAGGCGACCTTGAACACAAAGTTCTACATATTTTTCAACTCCCCTAATATTGTGGCACCCCCTCTGGTTATAAAGGCCAAAGGGGTAGGAGCCGCTGAAACATAACATGGTTCGACTCAGACAGCTAAACCTAATTGGACTCAAACTGATACAAACCGACCCATGGTTGGGTTCGGCCATGTTTGGCACGCAGGCCCTAATTAACAACACCTTAGACTTATATTACTATTACATATGTCCTAGCGTGTCAACGGATTAATATAATGCCGACGATGCCCGTATCAGAGCTGGTCTCAAATAAAAACATGTCGCTAATTGCCCGAGTATTAAGAATAATACAATGATTAATTACAAGTACTAGTCAGTGTTGCACGTCCTTGAGGGGGGCTGAACCATAAGCGGGGCCTAGCCCCCGCTCGCCCCCTGGATCCGCCACTGACGGATAGGACCATCGGTGACACCCTTAACAAACTTTTAGGACTCGGATATACATTTTGATAGTAGTAGGACTAACTTTGTACCCCTAGAATAGTTGGACCTGTGGTGTATTTCACTCTTTTGAATTTTCTAAATTTACATTTTAAAGTTTAAAAATCTATCCTAGATGTCGGCAATGATCTACATTCCTGCAAATTTCAGCCCTAAACAGTTTGCATTTCGACCTACACAAAAACAGCTATTACGACATTTCTTTAAATTTGCATTGTTCACTTCCTTAGATCAAGAAAACTAATATTTTTACACAAATTAAAATGAATAATTCACATTAATATTTGCACACTTGTAGAAATATTCATTGTCTACATTTAGGTTTTTTCAGAATCTTAGAAATTAGGGTTTATTGAACTTTTTACATTCGTGAAGGTGGGTTGGTCGGGCGAAGAAATCATTACACCTTAATAATCGGTTTTCTGTAAAACACATGATTAAACGGGTATAATATTAATAGCTTAGTATATCCAATGAACAAATCACATGGAAATCCGAACAAGCCACTCACACGACGTAC
The DNA here is from genome assembly GCA_026929855.1 of Poa annua. Classification (NCBI taxonomy): domain Eukaryota; kingdom Viridiplantae; phylum Streptophyta; class Magnoliopsida; order Poales; family Poaceae; genus Poa; species Poa annua. The sequence continues at coordinate 55,823,946 of CM049435.1, read as the reverse complement.
ACAAACAACAAACACGTGCACAGTGCCTACCCATCTCAGCAGTTAACCACACGATACAAGTTTACCGACCACATCAAAGTTGCACACACGCAAGCCGACCGTGAACCAATGCTCGCAAAGTTGATTCATCTCGCCAGTTGATCTTGATGATCTGGCCCTTCACCTCCCTCCGTGGATAGCGAGTATGTAGAAGAGCTGGGTTGCCGAGAGTATGATGGTGAAAGCCTCCATTGTTATCTAGAAAGAAATCAAGACCATCACAAACAGCTAATGGTTAGCATGTCACAGCACTAGTTGATCACAAGTTCACAACTCCTAAGATTCCATGATCAAATTAAACAGTGTGTTCGTTGGTCTTACCAGTCTAGCATTCCTGCCGTGCAGGTCAATCTCCTTGACGGCCAATCTGGAGAATTTGTAACCAAAAGTGAGTCCAGCTCATGGAGTGAAAATAACTGGCGCTCAGTAGACGAAAGTTGCTGAAATGTACATACCCCATGGCAAGCAGTGTGAGCGTCCAGGCAATGAACGCGGAGGAGGCTGCCGCCGGCAGGCTCTCGTGGCTCCACGCCCGGACATGGTGGAATCCCGCAAGCGCCGCCGCCATGCCGACCACGCTGGCGATCACCGCGAAGATGACGAAGAATCCGGTGGCCGCGTTGCCAATGGGGAAGTAGATCGGAGAGAAGTGCGCCGGCAGCGCCAGCCCGGAATCTGATAACAATAGAAATTAGTACAGTACTAGCAAACGGACTAACGGAGGATCCCACCGATCGGTTGCCAATTAACGAGTGCACGAAATGCATTGGTACCGATGAAGAAGCCGTTGTTGATGGCGTGGTTGATGGCCCAGCCCCCGACCGCGGCGACGATGAGGTACATGCAGAAGTTGAGCACCAGGAGTAGGCCGGCCACCGGCTTCAGCCCAGCGTTCGCCATGCTCCTAGCTGACGCTTCGATCGATCGGATTCAGAGGCTATAGTCTACGTACGTGTGCTGCTCTCCAGTTCTTCTTCTACTGGTTAGTAGTTCAGGCTGCACAACGGTGGCACCAGCAGCTGCACCTTATATACAGATACACGACGCACGATCGGCGGGAAAAATGCAGATTAATGCCGGCGCTAGATTTGGTTCCTTGCTTCTGCTGGCTGCATGGACAGCCGATTGCTTGCGCCGGCCGGGTTACGTCAAGTTTGTGACAAACTTGATGCTTAAGGCAGCCGTCCCCACGGCCGGGGCTTTCCGGCGTCGCCCTCTCCGACTTGTCGGAGATTCGATCCGTTCGTCTCGAGGATAAAATGACGGCTGGCTAGCTGGACAGCTGATACCTTTCCTTGCCAGACATGCGTGCATCCTTTCAGTTCAGGTTTGCTTAGTTCACGCGCGCGCTTTATTCCTCTTCAACCGAAGAACGCCGCTAGCTTTGGCCTTCGAATCCGCAAATTTTGTTCGGTAAAAGAAAAGATATGTGAGCTCTTTGAGCCGTTGGATCGTGACCTGGACGGTTCCGACTACGGACTAGGATGGGCAAAAACTAAAAAGAGCACACCATTATATCTCACCTACTTGCAGCTTGAACCAAGGATTTGGGTTTCGTCCTTGCAAAATTACCGGTCCTGAATGAAGTGGGCGAAATTCGGAAATCTCAGTGAAATTTCAGACGAAAAGACATAAAAAATTTGAAACTTGGAACGAAAGCTATATAAAATTTGACTGAAAATTCAGTTTTCAACAAATTTTTGAACTTCATTTTTTAATTAATTCTACTAAAATGCCCCCAAATTTACAAGTTTTCGTTCGGTTAATAGTTTTACCGGTACTGGCCGAAATGACCGAATTTCATTTTTCTCGGGCAAAATCCAATCCTTGGCTTGAACACATTTCAGGATATGTTTGATATTTTCGAACTTAAATACAATTAGTTCGATCCGAGATTTTTTCGGTGTCACAACTCTCTGCATTTTTCCGAATGACCATCTAAATTTGAAATATAAACAAATTCACAAAAAATGAAATATAAATAGTTTTGTAGTCTGGCAATTATCTCTACTCGACGCAAGGACAGAAAATGTTAAGACCCCGTAAATGCTCCCGACATACTAAGCGGGGCCTACGTGGGCGATCTTAGCGAGACGACAACAAGGAGAACATGGTGGTGGAGATATATTCAGCTACCGGCTATCGAGCTACATCAAAATCCAAAGTGAAAACTAATGGTTCTTCTGCCACTTACACTAGTTTATCGTACACGGTGCGAGGCACGACTCCGACGAGCCGATCTATTGAGTCCGTACATGCCCGATTCTGTCCGCGTGAGCCAGTTACACAGCCCAACGGGGCGACGTAAACGGACAGTGGTCTGTTTTTCTGTCCGTCGAGACTCATTCTTGATCCAAATTTGGGTTTCGTTTGCGTCGGTCGCGGACGCGAACGGACCGTCCCCGTGTCCTTCCTGACCCGCATGTCATTGGCTCCAGTGGCCACCTACCCTCATTAACTGTGGACAGTGGAGCGCTTTAAAACGGCGTGGTGGCCAAATCCTAGAGCCACAAACCCTAGCCCCGCCCCTTAGTCTCCAACCACGGCGGTCACGACATGTAATTGTAGATCTAGGGCACCACGGCATGGATCCGCGGCCACAGACGATGCCACCGCAAGATCTGCTCGACCAGGTCGAGTGGGTGCGTATGAGCGCGCGCGGCAGCTTCTCCCCTCAGATGGTGACGAGCCGAGTGTGGGCCAGGATGATTCCGCAACCGCCATGACCGCGGCTGCCGGAGCTGGCAAGGCCGACAATAGAGGTCGCCTACTCGGATTTCATTGACCATGACGAGGAGGAGTACGCAACCGGTGTTTGAGGCGGCGGGTTGCAGGAAGGCGTGCATGCCGTCTACCATTCCGTGGATGACACGCTGCAGGCGTCCCGGTGAACCAGCAGAGGGCGTCCGGCTTCTTGGCCGATGCACATGCCTATACCAATGCGATGATGGAGGCCGAGACGGAGGATACGTGCAGGGCTGCGAAGTCCGCGGCGCACCCAGCTCGACGCAAACGGCAGCGCGACTGGCAGAAGGCCAAAGAGAGATCCGGAGACGGAGCACGAGAAACATGTCACTCCCATTGACATGCTCCCTCCGGGGCCGGTGGAGGAACATGTCACTCCCATTGACATGCTCCCTCCGGCGGCAGCGCAACAAAGTTCCCTATGAAACCGCTGCCACTACGTGCTTCCCAGCTCCAAAACAAGAAGGGCGCAGGAGCCGGATAGTCCAGCTCTTGCGTCGGCCACGAACAAGGAAGAGTCGGAGTACAACAAGGGCTACGACGCTCCTCCTTTCCTCCCCCTTTTGTGCATATTAGTCCAAATTCCCGCTTAGAGTTTAGGGTTTAGTGTTTAGAAGATGTAAAAAACTCGCCGGCGTTTCCGTGCCAGCGACCAGGTCCCTGTGTATGCAAATCTTTGGAAATGATTTTTTTTGAAAAATTTAAAAATAAACAACTAGGCAGACTTAATGCGTCGGCCCGTTGGGAACAGATGCTAAAAAAGGGCGGACAAGGACCGGACCCTTATCCGTTCGTCGACCCAAACAGTCAAAAAACGGGCAAAAGGACTATCCGTTTAGGTCATCCTAAGTAAGGTTTTTAGAGGACAGCATTGCGGCTGACTTTTATTTTTTTTGTTTTGCTGCCGTCTTTCTGTTTTGTGACCGGTGTTGTCTAAATGGAGATACAAGTCTACGTGGTGTCGTCGCGTTTGAGTAATCTAGTCTTGCTTGGTTCATATACACACACAAACGACAGCGAAACGTGGCCAACAAATTGTAAACATGGTTTTGTACTAACAATGAAGGCCTTCATGAACAACACCCGACCCGTCAAGTTTCCGTGTTCTAACGTATTTTTGTTGTTGAGCTTAACCTGCTTAACGGGACGCCCATATTTGCAGCGTTTAGTGAACTTTTTTCCAACTGCGCACCCTACATTTGATTATGTACTTCCCAAGAATATTAGGTGATGAGAACTTGATAGGATAGTTAGGAGGGGATTGTACCTTCAAGATTTTAAATCATCAGAATTCAGACCTTAGGTGATGTTGGTGATTTTCATATAGGTGAAATATTCTTCGGTATGAGACGACAGTTCCGTTGGCAGCGAGTCGGCCGTAGTGACTTCGTCAAACTTAAAATCTGATATGTCGACTTAATCTTTCGAAGGTGCTCATAGGATAGGTGTGTATTCGTGCGTTCGTAGCAGTGAGTGTATTCATGTGTATGTGAACGTCTGCATGTACTGTGTTTCGTGAAAAAATATCAGGTGATTATTGACTCAATCCATTTGTGCTTGGCTATGGATGGTTCGTTGGGACATATTAACACTGTTGAATTTAGTAGAACAGGGGAATTTGGGAACTGGAAGTTTTAAACCATCTATCTCATTAGTTCACGAATATAAACCATTGTAATAGGAAAACATTGGCATAATGTTATTGGCCTTTGAAACGTTTTGTTGTTTTAAACAAAAAATCAAATATGGAATATGTTTATCTCATTGTATGTTGCTATGAACAGTTTTACAATTGTTCTCTTTTGCTTCGTACCTTTTTAAATAAAAAAGTGAACTTTGTGTGAAACAATTTAATAGTGGATATCTTTGGGAGTTGCTAAAACAAAAAACATCTCACACCATGTTGAACATGTGCATATTTTTTTTCAAAATTGTGAACTTATTTGGGCCCCATTCACAACGTTTGCACCCGTTAACATTTTTGTTATCTGTAAAATATTTTTGAACCTCGCGAACATGTTTCCATAGCGGTGAACATTTTTTAAATCCGTGAATGTATTTTTTTGAATCACAAAAACATTTTTTGAATCTCGTGAACATTTTCTTTGAACCGGAAAAATTATCCCATGAATATATTTCTGAACTAAAATTTTGTCACAACATGATTTTTTTGAAAAAGTGTAAAACCGAGAAACATCAGAAAACCAAAATGAAAAAAAAACATAGAGAAAATCACAAAGAACGCATTCCGGGGAAGAATGGGCCAGGCCCGTGTGGATCCAAGGCGTACGCGGAGGCCTCCGCGGTAAATAGGACTAGACGGATCAGCGCGCTTCGCCGCGCCGGCTGCATTTCGTTCTTGCATCACGTGGCCGGTGAGATAGATGCGAGATAGATGCATCGTTGTTTTGATCTGGGTATAGCGTGCTATCAACAGTTTGTTTTGACTGATGGCGGATGGCGATTGACGCGTTGATCCTGACTTAGACGGGCAAGCGCGCGCCGGCTGGGTATTGCGGGTATTGCATCGTTATACGTTTAGTTATCTTGTCCTTTCATTTTAGTGCTTGCCACCAATTAAATAAATGGAGTGCACCGGTAACATCCTGTTTGTTTTCGGTGATGGAGGCCAAATTATGCTTTTAGTTGACTGGATCAAATAATAACCTGTAAATGTGTAGTAACTGAAAGCCGGAAAAACAAGAGACATATCATGTGTATTAAGGTCTAACATGTTCACCACCTATACAAAACGTCCTTAAAGAATTTAAATATGTGCTACACAAATAGTCCATGTCTACAAACCTACATAGACAAAACATGATGAACAATTCGGTGCAAATGTCTTTGGACTGAGCACAATGTGGTACAGAACTACAGATACCACCACCACATCGCACTTATTTAGCATATGGCCTGAGAAATGATGATAGGTTCAGATCACGTTTGCAACCTTGTTAAAATAACTGTAACCTGGAACACCAGTTAGTGTTAGTTATCAACTGGTAGGGTATGTGATCGGCGAGCACCTCATCTCGTTTCCCAGCGTATGTAGTAAACCATAAGAATGCATTAAGCAATATTAACAGAAAAATAGCAAGCAGTTCAATTCATAAACCACGTGAACATCGAACTCACCAGATTCAAAATATTTCTCAACAAGCATAGCAAAGACAACTGATTTGTTCAAACTAACCTAGAGATTTCGAAACGAAATAATGTGGACAATCACATAAACAATATATCTACTATCTCCTCACAACTAACCTAGAGATTTCAACAGGAGGATAGCGGGCTAGTAGCGCATAAGATTCCACAACAGGAAAACCAGCAATTTTAGCAACAAAGTCTTGCACTACACCGGTAAAACGACCATTTCAACGTCGGAACCTTCGCTTGCTGCTATAAGCAGCATCCTGTACCTGAACTAAAGGAAATAAGGAAAGGTTTGCAAAAAATAGTATTTCTAATAATATGTAAATATAGTAGCTATAAATACACGAATGACATATCAACCTTGGGCATGTGGTCTTGTTTGTGCAGTTTCCTTGGCACACCTATAAACACTACCCTCCTGAACAACTTTGCATAATGTTTAACGCTTTCACCACCTGAGTCAGTTGATATGATGTGACATAATAAGAATTAAGAAGTTGAAAAGCTCATAGAGACAAATGGCTTACATGTGAATTAAAAATTATCCCTGTCTTCTAATTAAATCTTAAAGAGTCAGCATTTTACATAACTTTGTAGGTTATTGCATAGAAACACGGTATTAACTTTAACCACATTGCATAACTTAAAAAAGAATACTCAGGTACCATACTATTGCCACTTTGTAGTACACCATACGTTCCAGTACCACTTGGTGGATGAGAAGTGCTATAAATTTATCTCCAAATTCATGGAATTCATTGACTATACATCTAACTGGAAGTAGTAGACAAGATCACTCACATAGTAGATGAGGCAGAGTGGACAACTGGGGAGATGAAATCCCGGGACGTTTCCCCCTTCAGTTATCACATACACTATTGCTTTTGAAGTTTGTAGTAAATAACACGCCTTTAGGATATAAAGCCAAGCTGAAATATTTCTACACTTTTACTTGTTTAAGACAAATAAGAAAGAAGATATAGTTAACTATCACATAATTCAACCACAAGGAGATTAAACGGTCATAATTTGGCTACCCTAAAGGGTCATGGGCTCAATTGGCAAATAAAAGAGGGATGAGAAGACATCGTCACCAAATAGAAATATACCGAAACCTAAAGATTCAAATCTTTTTGGTAGCGCTGCTATTGGATATTTCATGTTTATTTACATTTGTGAACATAAAATAGTAGTAATAATAATAACAACGTGCAAGTCTTGCCCAAGAAGCAGAAATTCACAATACATGCTCAACTCATATATATTTAGTTTAAAGGGCAAAGGTGTACAGATTCAACTATAACTCTTAAATCACAAGTATTTAACACTTGTGCATAGTACAAAGCACGAGGATAATAAGCTAGCTTTTTTGTTCAGGATGTATGTTATACAAATTAGGAAGAGTGTAGAACGTCAGCATCTAGAATCCAACTGACTAAATATAACGTGTAGAACTGTATAAGTTCCAAAAGGTTCAGATGGAACTGATTTGGATACAAATTACTCTATCAATATGCAACCAAACGAGGGAAGTTGCTGCATTTCTCTTCCCAAAACAAATCAAGATAGATCCAAGTGTACAGGTACAAATCCCTAGAGCAGATCGACAAATTGGGTCTCACCTGTGCGGTGCCGGTAGCATCCTGTGGGGACGAGGACAAGGATACCAGCCAGGGCCGGCTACGAAGACCATGTGGAGGCTCAGGTCGTTCAGCCGGGAGCCGCACCGGCGATGGGGCGCAGCCGGGGCCCTGCTCACCCCAAACGCACTGCCTGCCACGCACAAGCTCGCAGCGGCCGTGCTCGCCGTGCCGCGCTCGCCGCGGCCGTGCTCTCCCGAGGAGGCCGCGCTCGCTGCGCTTGACGCCAGGCTGGTCGTCGCAGCCCTGCTCTCCACACTGGAGGTTGCGCTGCTCGTCGCGGGCGCGCTTGCCGCGCTGGACGCCGGTGAAGGAGATATGCCCTAGAGGCACTTAATAAAGATAGTTTATTCATCATATCTCAATTGTTGATTATATGTTTTATACCATGCTATAACTGTATTAAGCGGAAACATTAATACGCGTGTGGTAGATAAACAAACAGGTCCCTAGTAGCCTCTATCTAACTAGTTCATTGGGCAATTGATGATCGAGGTTTCCCGATCATGTGACATTGATGTTAGTTGACAATGGAGTCATGTCATTGGGAGAATGACGTGATGGACATACCCAATATTTGTACGACGTAGTCATTACGCCTTTGACCGTGAGATCAACTCTTATTGCTATTCCTGAAAGATACTTTGATTGCATCAAACGTCATGTCCTAATAGTATGACAATAAAGGTGTCCCTCTCGGGTATCGGAAGGGAGTATGTTGAGACGAGGGATCAAGAGCGGGATTTGCCGGTCCGCATAGCAGGATAGATACTCTAGGGCCCACTCGGTGAGATTATGTCAAATAAGCTTGCAAGCATGTGACTAGGTCACCAGGACATAATATCATGGACGAGTAGAAGATAGTGTTGTCGGTAACGAGATCAAGCTAGGTATCGCGATATCTATGAACGACTCTCGGACACACTAAGTATCGCCATGGCAAAAGGTTTAAGACTCGACGTCCAGGTTTGAACGACAAAGTTATTCGTTATCTCACAGGGATTAATTCTGGGTATCCAAGGTCCACGAATTAGTCATTGATCGGAGAGCGCGTCTCGATCATGTCTGGCGAGATCTCGAACCGCTAGGGTAACACACTTAAGGGGAGTCGACAAGTTTACTGGAAGAGAAATTAGAAAAGAGAAAGCACCGGAAAAGTTCCGGGAGAGAATCCGAAGTCGTATCGGAGAACCGAAGATAGTTCGGAGAGTTTCGGAAAAGTTCCGGAAGAGAGGAAATTGTTTATATATGTTAAATTAATGTTAATTAGTGAATTAATATTATTTTAATGAATTTATAATGATTAAATTCGTATTTAAACATGCAGCCCACTAAATGGGCCTTCCCCGGAGGGGAGAAGGCCCACATGGGGGCCGAACTTCCTCCCAAGGGCCAAACCCACCAAGGGGGTGCCGAATTGGCCCTAGGGGCCCATAGGGAGCCGGCCTCCCTCCCCCTTGTTGGTGCGGTTTGGGGTTTAGTCCCACCTTGCCAATTTAGCAAGGTGGGGTGCCCCTTTCTCCTATATATAGTGGGGGAGAGAGCCCATCTAAATCAACCAATCTCTCTCTCTCTCTTCTTCTCCTTGAAACGTGATTCCTCCATTGGAGTTGCGCCAAGGTGAAGTTCTCTCCACCATACGCACACCGCCGTGATGCTGGTCTTCCGGTCCAAGTCTTCCGCTGCTCGTCCCTGGATCGGAGCCCGGAGGTCGTCGTCTTCACCGTACGTGTGTGGATCCCTGCGAGGTGCCACGCTAGTGGTGCTCGGAGGTCTTCTTCCTCTACACGACCTCGAGGTCGTCTTCGTCGGCTTAATCGACAACGCTTGTGCGGGAGCGTAATCCCCGCGTTTCGGTCTACAAGGGTATGTATATCGATCTCCTCCGTATTACTATATCTGCATAGTATAGATCCTGGCTAGTTTAAGGTTATCGTTGTTAGAAAATTTATTGTTTTCTGCCTGCGATCCCATTCAGTGGTATCAGAGCCGATCTATGCGTAGATATAGTTGTACGCTTTTAGAACCCGTGTTTATCACGGGGGCATCGTTCTTTTATTTGCTACCCTCTCGCGTGCATTTGCATTGTCGGCAGTATTGAGTTGATGAAGCGGCCCGGACCAACTTTACGCGTACGTTTACACGAGACTGGTTCCACAACTGACATGCGACTTGTACCGTATATGTGGCTGGCGGGTGTCTGTCTCTCTCTCTCTTTAGTTGGCTTTGCATTTTCAATGGAGGGCCCGAAAGGGATGAATAAACATGCAATTATTTGATCGTTGTTGTGGTAATAGGTTCGTAGGTATGAAACCTGTTCTATTTACGAAAGCCCCAAGCCACGTAAAATATGCAAAAGATAAAGTAGAAAGCGTCTAACTTTATCTTGCAGGGGGCAATGTGATATGGTCAAGATAGGTTTGATAAATTGTTTATAAACTGTGGGCGCGAAGGAGACCATCGGCGCAAGGACCATATCACGTCGCATTACATTTGATGTTATGTTGTTGTTTACATCTTATATTGTGTGTATATATATATAGTTATATATTAGTTACACGGCGGTAGTAATATAAGATGATCCCTCAAAAATACCATTAGTGTTCTCCCTTTTGGCGTGCACCACCAAGAAAGTTCTACGTTATGAGGCAGGCCTTGACGATCGGGTGTCAGACATATCGTCGTTCGCATACAGTGGGTGTAAGACATTGATACGTCTCCAACGTATCTATAATTTCTTATGTTCCATGCTATATTATACCAAGTTATTACATGTTTTACATGCATTTTATATAGTTTTATGCATTTTCTGGGACTAACCTATTAACAAGATGCCACAGTGCCAGTTCCCTGTTTTCTGCTGTTTTTGGTTTCAGAAAAGTACTTAAGGAAATATTCTCGGAATTGGACGATTTCTTTTCAGAAGTCAGTTTTTATTTGGGAACGTTCCAGAAAACCGAAGACGAGACGAAGTGGGCGACCGAGGCGCCGTCACCAGGCCCTCGCGCGGCAGGCCCCCTGGCCACGAGAGCACGTGGTGTGGGCCCCTCGGGGCGCCACCGACTTCGCCCTTTCGCCTACATATACCCCCCAGACCAAAAACCCTAGGACGGTGTTCATATTTTCCTCCACGGGTCCCGAGCCGCCGGCGTCGTCAACACCAATTCGGGAGAGATCAGAACTCCTCCCCGGCACCCTGCCGGGAGGGGGAATCGTCACCGGAGGCCTCTACGTCGCCATGACCGCCTCCGGACTGATGCGTGAGTAGTCTACCCTTGGACTACGGGTCCATAGCAGTAGCTAGATGGTTGTCTTCTCCTCTTGTGCTATCATGTTTAGATCTTGTGAGCTGCCTATCATGATCAAGATCACCGTTATGTAATACTTCACGTTGTGTTTATTGGGATCCGATGAATATTGAGTACTAAAGTTATTGCTTCATAATATATCATGTGTGTGCTATTTAATGATCTTGCATGCTCTCCGTTACTTGTGTATGCTCTGGCCAAGTAGATGCTTGTGACTCCAAGAGGGGGTATTTATGCTCGATAGTAGGTTCATGTCTCTATTAAATCTGGGGTGGTGACAGCTAGCTCTAAGGTTGTAGATGTACTGTTGCTACTAGGGATAAAACAGTAGTACTTTGTCTAAGGATGATGGTACTTACTTACTTTACACATAGTGCTTAAGGCGATAATCTGTTGCATGCAACTTAATACTGAAAGGGGTGCGGACGCTAACCGGAAGGTGGATTATTAGTCATAGATGCGGTTGGAACGGTCTATGTATATTGTTGTAATGCCCGAATGAATCTCACACTAGACATCATAACATTGGTATATGCATTGGTTTGCTCATCATTATTCTATCAATTGCCCAGCTGTAATTTGTTTACCCGCATGAATGTTATTATTATTTATGGAGAGACACCACTAGTGAACTGTGGACCCCGGTCCTTCTCTTTAATCTGATAAACCACAAACTGCAAACCTGTTACTTTCTGCAAACAAACATCTTTCTTCCACACATACGTTTAATCCTTTGTTACAGCAAGCCGGTGAGATTGACAACCTCACCGTTAAGTTGGGGCAAAGTATCTTGATTGTGTTGTGTGCAGGTTCCACGTCACTTACGTCGCAGACTTTTCTGGCGCCGTTGACACCTCGGGGGAATTCATTATTTCCTACTGGTTCGATAACCTTGGTTTCACAACAGAGGGAAATTTGCTGCTGCACTACTTCATACCTTCCTCTTGGGGTCTCCCAACAACACACCCACCGTGTGCATCAAGCAATTTTTCTGGCGCCGTTGCCGGGGAAATAAGAATTCCTTTGAAGACCTTCACACTCCTCCGTCAACTTCGTTGCCGGTAATTTGAAGATTCTTCTACGAGGGGAGTTTTCGCACATCCAATCTTTTTATTTTGTTATTGTCTTGCTTAGTTTATTTTTATTATTGTCTTGTTTGCTTAATATCAAAAATACAAAAAAATTAGTTACTTGCAATTTATTTTATTGTCTTGTTTGCTTAAATATCAAAAACACAAAAAAATTAGTTACTTGCATTACTTTGTTTATTTCGGTTTGCTATTTTATTTTCAGTTTTTGTTATTTTGGTTATTTCGGTTTGTTAATTAATTTGCTAAAATGAGTACTGCTGAGAATACTAAGTTGTGTGACTTTGCAAGCACCAACAACAATGATTTTATATGCACACCTATTGCTCCACCGGCATCTAAAGCTGAATTCTTTGAAATTAAACCTGCTTTGTTGAACCTTGTTATGAGAGAGAAATTTTCTGGTGTTAGTTCTGATGATGCTGCTGCCCATCTAAATAATTTTGTTGAACTATGTGAAATGCAAAAATATAAGGATATAGATGGTGATATTATAAAACTGAAATTATTTCCTTTCTCCTTGAGAGGAAGAGCTAAAGAATGGTTGCTTTCATTGCCTAGGAATAGTATTGATTCATGGATTAAATATAAAGATGCTTTTATTGGAAAATACTATCCTCCTGCTAAGATTATTTCTCTAAGAAGTAGCATCATGAATTTTAAACAACTTGATAATGAACATGTTGCTCAAGCTTGGGAAAGAATGAAATCTTTGATAAATAATTGCGCAACCCATGGACTGACTGCTTGGATGATCATCCAAACCTTTTATGCAGGACTGAATTTTTGTTCAAGAAACCTATGTCCATCACCTTGGGGGCTGCAATAAAACTCTTGGATAATATGATGGTGAATTATTCTGAATGGCATACCGAAAGGACACCTCAAGGTAAGAAGGTAAATTCTGTTGAAGAAACCTCCTCCTTGAGTGAAAAGATTGATATTATTATGTCTATGCTTGCAAATGGTAAATCCCATGTTGATCCAAATAATGTTCCCTTAGCTTATTTAGTTGCACAAGAAGAGCATGTTGATGTGAACTTTATTAAAAACAACAATTTCAACAACAATGCCTATAGGAACAATTATGGTAATAACAACTTTAAGCCCTATCCTCCTAATAATGGGAACTCTTATGGTAATTCTTATGGTAATTCTTATAACAATAATAGGACTACCACCTCTGAACTTGAAACCATGTTAAAAGATTTTATCACTACACAAACTCTGTTTAATAAAACTGTTGAGGAAAAGCTTGGGAAAATTGATATACTTGCCTCTAAAGTTGATAGTCTTGTCCTTGATGTTGATCTTTTAAAATCTAAAATCATGCCTACTGAAACTAAAGAGAGTAATCCCTTTGCTAAAATTAATGCCATCCAAGTTCAAATAGATGAAAATGTTAGGATGATGGCCCAATTATGTGCTAGATGGGAAAGAGAGAAAGAACTAGATAAAGAGGCTAATATTGTTAAAGTTTTTACTATTACTACCTCTGAAAATAATGGTGTTTCACATGCTAGTAAGCCTCCTATTATCAGTGGTAACATAGTTGGTGTTGGAAATGTCTCCTCTACTTCTTCCAAAAATTTAAAATTGCCCAAAACTGCTGAAACTAGTGTTGATAAAAGTGCTGAAATTTTTAAGAACATGGGAGAATGTGGTTCGGTTTGCTTTGATGATAATAATTTTGATTTTGATAATTGTAATATCTCTGAAGTCATTAAGTTCTTGCAAAAGTTGGCCACAAGTCCTAATGCTAGCTCTCTTAATTTGGCTTTTACTACTCATATTACAAATGCTCTCATTAAAGCTAGGGAAGATAAATTAAGACTTGAAACTTCTATCCCTAAGAAGTTAGAAGATGGTTGGGAGCCCATCATTAAAATGAAAGTAGATAAATTTGATTGCAATGCTTTTTGTGACCTTGGTGCAAGTATTTCTGTTATGCCTAAAAAGCTTTATGATATGTTTGATTTGCCACCATTGGAACATTGCTATTTGGATGTTTTTGTTGCTGATCATGCTTTGAAGAAACCTTTGGGGAGAGTTAATGATGTTCCCATTATGGTTAATAATAAGCTGGTCCCCGTTGATTTCATTGTCTTTGATATTGAATGCAATCTATCTTGTCCAATTGTGTTGGCAGGCCTTTTCTTAGAACTGTGGGTGCTATTATTGATATGAAAGAAGGTACCATCAAGTACCAATTCCCACTCAATAAAGGTATGGAACACTTCCCTAGGAAGAGAATGAAGCTACCTTTTGATTCTATTGTTCGTTCAAATTATGGTGTTGATGCTTCATCTCTTGATAATACTTGAATATCACTTTCTGTGTCTAGCTGAAAGGCGTTAAACAAAAGCGCTTATGGGAGACAACCCACTTTTTATTCCTGTTATTTTATTTTGTTGTGTCAAGGATTTGTCCTACCTCTGTAGCAATTCCTTTGTATCTTTATTTTATTGCATTGTTGTGTCAAGATAAGCCTCTAGTTGAAAGTTCATGCTAAATTTGGATTGCTGTGCTGAAACAGTTTTCTGCTGTCCACCGTTAAATTCATAACTCTTTACAGAAAAATCGGATGGACCTGGGATTTTTTGTACGTAATCCTCAGATATATATGCAACTTTCATTAATTTTGAGTTTTCTGATCTGAGCAAGTTAAGTGCCTCGAAAAAATTCGTCTTAACGGACTGTTCTGTTTTTGACAGATTCTGCCATTTATTTTGCAATGCCTCTTTTGCTATTTTGATTGGATCTTTTTATCCTATGAAGTATCAGTGGCTGTAGCTAATGTCCAGTAGCATTGGTAGCAATTGTGTTCCTACATAATATCATAATTTTTCGTGCACTAACCCTCTAATGAAGTTTACTCTAAGTTTGGTGTGGAGGAAGTTTTCAAGGATCAAGAGAGAAGGATGATATGATGTGATCAACAGGATAGTAAAGCGAAAGCTTGGGGATGCCCCGGTGGTTCATCCCCAACATATTTCAAGAAGACTCAAGCGTCAAAGCTTGGGAATGCCCAAGGCATCCCCTTCTTCATCAACAAACTATCAGGTCCTTTCTAGTGAAACTATATTTTAATTCCGCCACTTCTTATGTGCTTTTCTTGAAGCGTCGGTTTGTTTTTGTTTTTGTTATTTTCATTCTCTGAATAAAATGGATCCTAGCATTCCTTTGTGGGAGAGAGACACGCTCCGCTTTTTCTTATGAATACTCGTATTCTTTACTCATATTTGTTGAGTATTCTTCTATGTTACTTCAATGCTTTCTAGCTCTTGTTTTTCATGCATCTCTTGCTAGAGCTGTTAGCTTTATTATATCATACTCTCATATCTCATTGTTTAATTACTTGGAGAGTTTATCTTTTAAATAAGTTGATTGGTGTTTGGTTCGAAACAGAAAATGCTAAATGTGGTAAATGGTATAATGAAAAAGATATACATGATCGTATGGATTGTTATCTTGCATGTTGTGGTGCTTGGCAATTGTTTTGAGCTCTCAAGTAGATCATGTTTAAGCTTTTACATCATGTAGTTAAAACCTATTAGTGAGGAACTACCGTAAAACTTGCTGAAATTTGGTTTGCATGTTTGGTATCTCTAAGGTCTAGATATTTTCTAGTTAAAGTGTTTGAACAACAAGGAAGACAATGTAGAGTTTTATAATGCTTGCAATATGTTTTTATATACGTCTTGTTGTCATAGTTTATACTTGTGTTTGTTTCAAACAACCTTGCTAGCCAAAGCCTTGTACTGAGAGGGAATGCTTCTCGTGCATCCATAATCCTTGAGCCAAAACCTATGTCATTTGTGTCCACCATACCTACCTACTACATGGTATTTCCTGCCATTCCAAGCAAATACTTCGTGTGCTACCTTTTATTATTCAAAACATATTATCTCTTATTTGTGTCAATGTTTATTAGCTCATGAGGAAGTATGTGGTGTTACGGATATCAACCTTGTCATTTGCTTTTAGACAGACTTTCACAACCGGACTAGTGGCATATACATCCGCTTATCCATTAACTTTGCAAAAAGAGCTGGCAAATGGGGTGCACAGTCCCAATTAATTACAACTTTAACCGCTGCAATCTCTTCACATTTTTGCCCTGATCCAATCAGTCAAGCAATGACAACAGTTTTTAACTATATGTGTAAACAAAAGAGATAAGAGGGATGATCTACCTTGCTGGTAGAAATAACGTCCTTCATGGGAGCCGCTCTTGAAAGTCTGGTTGACAAGGGGGGTAGAGTGTCCATTACCATTCGTTGACAACGACAAACACCGCTCAAAAACTTACTTTTATGCTCTCTATATGATTTTAAAAACCTATAAAACTAAGAAGCTCTAGCACATGCTTGTATCCCTGCTTCCCTCTGCGAAGGGCCTATCTTTTACTTTATGTTGAGTCAGTTTACCTACTTCTTTCTATCCCCGAAGCAAACACTTGTGTCAACTGTGTGCAACAATTCTTATATGCTTACTTATTGCACTTGTTATATTTCTTTGTGTTGACAACTATCTATATGATATACATGTTCAAAAGTTGAAAGCCAATGCTGAAACTTATATCTTCCTTTGTGTTGCTTCAATGCTCTTTTGCTTAGATAATATTGCTTTATGAGTTAACTCTTATGCAAATCTTTTTTATGCTTGTTTGAAAGTACTATTCATGAAAAGTTTTACTTATATGATGTAGTTGTTTACTCCTTGTCTATTTGTTAGCAAACTATAGATCATTGCCTTGAGTCACTTCATTCATAACATGAGCCTTACATTATATTATGATCAAGATTGTGTTTAAGCATGTCACTTCAGAAATTATTCTTCTTTTATCGTTCTTGCCTACTCGGGACGAGTAGAACTAAGCTTGGGGATGTTGATACGCCTCCAACGTATCTATAATTTCTTATGTTCCATGCTATATTATACCAAGTAATTACATGTTTTATATGCATTTTATATAGTTTTATGCATTTTCTGGGACTAACCTATTAACAAGATGCCACATTGCCAGTTCCCTGTTTTCTGCTGTTTTTGGTTTCAGAAAAGTACTTAAGGAAATATTCTCGGAATTGGACGATTTCTTTTCAGAAGTCAGTTTTTATTTGGGAACGTTCCAGAAAACCGAAGACGAGACGAAGTGGGCGACCGAGGTGCCATCACCAGGCCCTCGCGCGGCAGGCCCCCTGGCCGCGCGAGCACGTGGTGTGGGACCCTCGGGGCGCCACCGACTTCGCCCTTTCGCCTACATATACCCCCAGATCAAAAACCCTAGGACGGTGTTCATATTTTCCTCCACGGGTCCCGAGCCGCCGCCGTCGTCAACACCAATTCGGGAGAGATCACAACTCCTCCCCGGCACCCTGCCGGGTGGGGGAATCGTCACCGGAGGACTCTACGTCGCCATGACCGCCTCCGGACTGATGCGTGAGTAGTCTACCCTTGGACTACGGGTCCATAGCAGTAGATAGATGGTTGTCTTCTCCTCTTGTGCTATCATGTTTAGATCTTGTGAGCTGCCTATCATGATCAAGATCACCGTTATGTAATACTTCATGTTGTGTTTGCTGGGATCCGATGAATATTGAGTACTAAAGTTATTGCTTCATAATATATCATGTGTGTGCTATTTAATGATCTTGCATGCTCTCCGTTACTTGTGTATGCTCTGGCCAAGTAGATGCTTGTGACTCCAAGAGGGGGTATTTATGCTCGATAGTAGGTTCATGTCTCTATTAAATCTGGGGTGGTGACAGCTAGCTCTAAGGTTGTAGATGTACTGTTGCTACTAGAGATAAAACAATAGTACTTTGTCTAAGGATGATGTTACTTACTTACTTTACACACAGTGCTTAAGGCGATAATCTATTGCATGCAACTTAATACTGAAAGGGGTGCGGACGCTAACCGGAAGGTGGATTATTAGTCATAGATGCGGTTGGAACGGTCTATGTATATTGTTGTAATGCCCGAATGAATCTCACACTAGACATCATAACATTGGTATATGCATTGGTTTGCTCATCATTATTCTATCAATTGCCCAGCTGTAATTTGTTTACCCGCATGAATGTTATTATTATTTATGGAGAGACACCACTAGTGAACTGTGGACCCCGGTCCTTCTCTTTAATCTGATAAACCACAAACTGCAAACCTGTTACTTTCTGCAAACAAACATCTTTCTTCCACACATACGTTTAATCCTTTGTTACAGCAAGCCGGTGAGATTGACAACCTCACCGTTAAGTTGGGGCAAAGTATCTTGATTGTGTTGTGTGCAGGTTCCACGTCACTTACGTCGCAGACTTTTCTGGCGCCGTTGACACCTCGGGGGAATTCATTATTTCCTACTGGTTCTATAACCTTGGTTTCACAACTGAGGGAAACTTGCTGCTGCACTACTTCATACCTTCCTCTTGGGGTCTCCCAACAACACACCCACCGTGTGCATCAGACATGTTTGCACAAGCATATACGCTGAAGGTTATTATGGCGAGTCTAGCATGTACAGACATGGCCTCGGAACACGGTGACCGAAAGGTTAAGCATGAGTCACAGAGTTGTTGTGATTGACATGTCGATGTCTACCTTTGAAGTTATGTTGCCGGCTCTGACGATTAGGGGTTGCATAATGGATGAGGATCGTGTAATCACTAAAACGATTAGAGGGATATTCGTTTTGAGTGGGAGTTCTGGTAGTTTTATTTTATTAAAACTTGAACCCTATTTTATAATGAACAAAATCTTTATGTTTTGCAAAACCTTTGTAGATATTAACCAATGTAATAGGCTTCTTCAAAAAAATAGGCGCAATCCTGCGATTAAGAAACTTAAAAGGTTGGGTCCAAACTTCATAATTTTATACTTTAGCTTGATGATACTCGTTGTTTAAACCATTAGCTCTTTGTGATACAATACCCGCTAGGAGATAAACCCGGAGGTAAATAAAGATTTGAGTTATAATGTTGGCATATCATTGGAAGACTTGTGAGAAGAGTTCTACAAATTACGTCGCATGGAACACCATAGTGTTATGGTATGTTAGGACGTCGTAATCGCACCCTATCGGATAGTGTGTGCTAAATAAATCTCTTATCGAATTATTGTGATCATTTGAGTCATATGGTAGAAACATAACATTCACGTTAGATAATAGGGAAACCATTTCAATCCATGGAGACAATACCATATGAGTGATGGCATGGCTTTTATCCTAGATTGTCGTTTCAGCAATTTAGTGTTTCGATGTGATCAAACCTAAAATGGATAAATCTTTGTAGTATACCGTACCTAAATAATTAGTTGGGTACATGTCTCACGACATAGGCAAAAACGTTGCCGAAATATACCTTGCAAAAGAAATAGTTTCTTGTCCAAGGGTATAAGTGGGAAAGAAAGTAGAGCAAGACGAAGTTAATGAACTTTCTCTCCAGACATCAGAGTGGCGCAACGGAAAGTGTTTCCGGTGTTATGCTGCTCAACTAGAAAGAAGCTGATGATAAATATCATGATGCTCTGAGCTCATACTAAGAACGTAGGCGTACGAGGTTGTGTTCCACACTATGTGGTACGACAATCTTGTTATGAAGGTCATGTTAATGGAATATGACAGACCTACGAACTATGAAGAAGAGGTGGTAGACCTAAGTCCGAGAAATGGCTATGAGTCATATATGATCCGAGATAAAATCCATGTACGATTACCAGGTAATGACTTGGGAGATCTTCTTGATGGCATCTAAGCTGTTAATAGAATATGGAATTTTATGAGAGAATAGACACTGATAAGAATCGATTTGTCGTGAAACAGTTCCGACAGATTCAAAAGTTGACCACAACGAGATTTTGTCTCAAGTGGCGAAGCCTAAATCTATTCGGGGTCGTTTAGCAATTATTATAATTTCAAATTGAGAAATTGATAGATGGATAAGGAAACCATGTTTCTTAATGGTATCATTAAGAAAGAGTTGTAATTAGTACAATAAAATGGTTTGGTGATCCTGAGGATGCTAAACATGTATGCAAACTTCAGCTGTCCATTCATGGGCTGAAGCAAACATATCGGAGCTGGAATTTTCACTTTGATGATGTGATCAAAAGATTTTGGAGTTGTCCAAAATAGTTGAAGAAACTTGCATTTGCAAAAAAGTGAGTGGGAGCTAAGTAGTTTTTCTTGATCTTATATGTGGAAGGCATATTTGAGTGGGAGCTAGGTGTCATTCATGATTTTATATGTAACGACATATTGAGAATGATACAGATCCTCTAGTAAAGTATAAAGGATTATTTAAGTGATTAAATTTTCTATGAATGAAGTTAGGAGTATTAGGCATCCGATCTATAATTGTATAGATCAAAAGGGGCTTAATAACATTAGGTCGGAATATTTTCCTAGGTTAAGATTCTGAAGTGTTTCAGAATAGAACAAGCGAAGAAAAAGGTTCTTTCTTGTATGACTAGGTAAAATATTAAGTTTATCTTGGCATTTTCAGTGATAGCTAATGAAAGAATATGATGTTCGACATTCTCTATGCCTCAGACATAGATTCTATCAGACTGAAAGCTCGACTTGGTGTGACCCAAGTTCTTGCTAGAAGAACGGGTTCTAACGGGTTCTAGAGTGATCCTTGTGTGGATCAATGAACAAACGTTAAGTATATTCTTCAGTGTCTGTGAGAACTAAAGATATGTTTTCTGGTAAAGGGTAAGAGTGGAAAGACAACTTGCCGTAAAACGGTTACGATGATGCAAGTCATGACACTGACCCATACGACTAGAAATCTCATATAGGAGATGTCCTTTATTTTGAAGAAAGACATGGTTAGCTTGCGAAGTCGCATATGAATGCACTGTCGCATAATCTATATAGGTATAGAAATATATGGCAACTTCAGAAGTAGCAAGTGTGATTGGACTGAACAGTTTTCCGAGCATATGTGGTTCCCCTTAATAGATCTCTTAGACTTTTAAGGCCCATGCTACGCGAAGGTTCGAGTCTCACTCCATCGACTAAGATATATTTCACCGTCATCATAAGATACGGGATGATGTCAAACTAGGTGACATAGAAGTGTTGCAAAGCATATATAGGTCTCAATCTGTGAGATCTGTTAACTGTATTCCTCTTCCACGAGACAAGCATGCACCAAGTTGCTATGGGTGTTGAGCTTTTACCAAGTTGTAAACTAGATTAAGTGTTACTCTAGTGCAAGTGGGAGACTGAAGGAGATATGCCCTAGATGCACTTAATAAAGATAGTTTATTCGTCATATCTCAATTGTTCATTATATGTTTTATACCATGCTATAACTGTATTAAGCGGAAACATTAATACGCGTGTGGTAGATAAACAACCAGGTCCCTAGTAGCCTCTATCTAACTAGTTCATTGGGCAATTGATGATCGAGGTTTCCCGATCATGTGACATTGATGTCAGTTGACAATGGAGTCATGTCATTGGGAGAATGACGTGATGGACATACCCAATATTTGTAGGACGTAGTCATTACGCCTTTGACCGTGATATCAACTCTTATTGCTATTCCTAAAAGATACTTTGATTGCATCAAACGTCATGTCTTAATAGTATGACAATAAAGGTGTCCCTCTCGGGTATCGGAAGGGAGTATGTTGAGACGAGGGATAAAGAGCGGGATTTGCCAGTCCGCATAGCAGGATAGATACTCTAGGGCCCACTCGGTGAGATTATGTCAAATAAGCTTGCAAGCATGTGACTAGGTCACCAGGACATAATATCATGGACGAGTAGAAGATAGTGTTGTCGGTAACGAGATCAAGCTAGGTATCGCGATATCTATGAACGACTCTCGGACACACTAAGTATCGCCATGGCAAAAGGTTTAAGACTCGACGTCCAGGTTCGAACGACAAAGTTATTCGTTATCTCACAGGGATTAATTCTAGGTATCCAAGGTCCACGAATTAGTCATTGATCGGAGAGCGCGTCTCGATCATGTCTGGCGAGATCTCGAACCGCTAGGGTAACACACTTAAGGGGAGTCGACAAGTTTACCGGAAGAGAAATTAGAAAAGAGAAAGCACCGGAAAAGTTCCGGGAGAGAATCCGAAATCGTATCGGAGAACCGAAGATAGTTCGGAGAGTTTCGGAAAAGTTCCGGAAGAGAGGAAATTGTTTATATATGTTAAATTAATGTTAATTAGTGAATTAATATTATTTTAATGAATTTATAATGATTAAATTCGTATTTAAACATGCAGCCCACTAAATGGGCCTTCCCCGGAGGGGAGAAGGCCCACATGGGGGCCGAACTTCCTCCCAGGGGCCAAACCCACCAAGGGGGTGCCGAATTGGCCCTAGGGGCCCATAGGGAGCCGGCCTCCCTCCCCCTTGTTGGTGCGGTTTGGGGTTTAGTCCCACCTTGCCAATTTAGCAAGGTGGGGTGCCCCTTTCTCCTATATATAGTGGGGGAGAGAGGCCCTCTAAATCAACCAATCTCTCTCTCTCTTCTTCTCCTTGAAACGTGATTCCTCCATTGGAGTTGCGCCAAGGTGAAGTTCTCTCCACCATACGCACACCGCCGTGATGCTGGTCTTCCGGTCCAAGTCTTCCGCTGCTCGTCCCTGGATCGGAGCCCGGAGGTCGTCGTCTTCACCGTACGTGTGTGGATCCCTGCGAGGTGCCACGCTAGTGGTGCTCGGAGGTCTTCTTCCTCTACACGACCTCGAGGTCGTCTTCGTCGGCTTCATCGACAACGCTTGTGCGGGAGCGTAATCCCCACGTTTCGGTCTACAAGGGTATGTATATCGATCTCCTCCGTATTACTATATCTGCATAGTATAGATCCTGGCTAGTTTAAGGTTATCGTTGTTAGAAAATTTATTGTTTTCTGCCTGCGATCCCCTGCAGCCGGGCTACTGGACGCGGCACTTGCAAGGCGCTCCTGCTGCAGGAAGATAGAGGGCTCGACGAGCTCCGCGGGAGCCGGCTCAACAGCACCCGCGACCACCCGCGCTCACTTCTCCTCGGAAGGCAAAGGCGGGAGGCAGATGGAGGGCTCCGGCGCCGGCCATGGAGTAGACGACCGTCGAGAGGCCGGAGGTCGGCGGGATCTAGGCCCGCCGGCCATGGAGGAGAAGACAATCGAGGCGGCGGCGCCGCCGAGAAGGGCCTCAGGTGGATTGTGGATTGCGCGGATGATGTCCATCTCCGGCGTCCCCTTGCCAAGCACTGCGCACCGTCGCCACCTGCTCCTTTCTCCTGCTCTGTCCTTCCCCATCTCCCCGCGACCGACCGACTGATTAAAGGGAGAGTGAGGACGGATTCATGGCGGGAGGGAGAGGACGGTGATGACCTCGGAGGAGATGTGGGCGGAGGCAATGGAGGGAAGGAGGGAGCGCCGCCCCTCACCGCATCTGTCGTCTCCTCCACTGACCTGCAGGGATTTGGCTATGGATAGTGGACCGGAGTCTAGAGCTCGCCGGCGGCGGCCGGAAACCTAGAAGCCGTGCGCAGAGAGAAGAAAGGATAAGCGGCAGCCGCAGCGCACTACAAGCGGCCCACACGCAGCGACACACAATTACAAGGGCCCACAACGCAGTGGCACAAAGCCTGACACAAAAAGGCAGAGGGCCTGCTAGCCCGGCTTATAGTTTGAAGTAATTTCCGATTCGGACGTAGGGTGCAGACTGCAGAACGTGAAGCCCACCTATCTGATCATATATGATCCAGCCCATATGTGATAGCCCAACAGCCGTAGCCTTATATCACCGAAACCCTAGCCTCTGCTATATAAAGTCCCTCTATCTTCTCTCCACGAGCCCTAGCACGCGCGCCGCCACCTCCCCGTTCTCGCCGCTGCAGACGCCTTCTGGTAGCCGCCGCCAAGATGGTACGTTCCTCTCGTCTGCTCCATCTCTTCTGGCATTTTGCGTCGATCTTCGCGGTTGGAACTCCTTTCAGTATTCGATGCGATTTATATCTTGCGAGATCGTAGTGATTCTAGGTGCTAAATCCTGGGAGTTTGCCGCAACTAGATTGTATGTAATGACACGTTGAGCTCCCTTTACCCCCCTTCTACGATCATTTGGGTTAGATCTGAGTGGAGGTTCCTTCGAACTATCCATATGTTCTTCAATTGGAACCGTTAGGTCTAGTAGACTGTGTCGCCTGTTGGGGTACAAAAAAATTGCATTGATTAGGCGGCTATGCAATGTAAAATCACTTGGAACAGCTAGCTTGTGCTCTCACGCCCATGGGTAGCGACCTGTGCTTGGATATTCTGAAGTACTGTTCTTGGAACAGCTAGCTGGTTTGGTGTTATGCTTTGCATATCTGAAGTTGCTCCATTACTTGGTGCTAGTCTATGAATTTGATAGGGATGGAAATCTCTGTTCCATGATTTGTATAAATTTTGATCTCAGCCACTATAGATTCTTTCTACAGTAAGTTCATTTCTTAGCGCCTTTTGCCACTGCCATTAAGTAATTTATGTGTTATGTCCAGATTTTTTTAACCATTGTTCGAGAGATTAGGAAGAGCCACCGCTGATAACTGTAGTCTAACTATTGTGTGGAGTATTCAGTTATTTCGTTTGGTCCATTTGACATGCGAACTTTCTGGTTATCTTCGCTATAGTTAGTTATCTGAAACAGTGTAGTGAACTATTGTCTTATTCTTACTGGTCTTTTATTCAGCAGCTAACCAGTCTTGTTTCTATAATTAATTTCTACCATTCCTATGGATGATGTAACGATATTTTTTCTCTTACTTAGTTTGTCAATATTATGTAACTTATGTTGCAATGTCTATTTTTATTGCTTGAAATTTGAGATTTGAATTATGGGGTCCGATGATGGCATGTAATCTTTGAGACCTGATCATCCTTATGATGCGAACTATAAGCATATTACCGAGGACTCAGTGCACCATTTTTTTGGCTCTCTGTTTTGTAACTGCCGAATGTTTTTCATTGTTTTTGTTGGTACTGCAGTGTCATTTGAACCTTGTACCCAATTTCCTGCAATCCATATTTTTGCATTAGTCTTATTGTCAATTGCTATTTAGGTGAACGTTCCGAAGACCAGGAAGACCTACTGCAAGAACAAGGAGTGCAAGAAGCACACGCTTCACAAGGTCACTCAGTACAAGAAGGGTAAAGATAGCCTGTCCGCACAGGGAAAGCGTCGCTATGACAGGAAGCAGTCTGGATATGGTGGCCAGACCAAGCCTGTTTTCCACAAGAAGGTACTTTGAATCCGTTCATGTTACTCTGTAGTGATTTGCCAACTGAAATTATTGTTTAAGTTTTGTATGATTTATGTTTCATTTGCTTGCCATCTACTTATGGTTTGTCCTGTTTAATGTAAACATCTTATGTGATGCTAATCCTGTGACTTTTTCAGGCAAAAACTACGAAGAAGATTGTGCTGAAGCTGCAGTGCCAGAGCTGCAAGCACTACTCCCAGCGCGCCATCAAGGTTTGTACCTTTTCTCTTGAACTTGACCTTTTTTGTTTTCTGTTGTGCGTGCTCAGTGTTATTCTTCTGCAGAGGTGCAAGCATTTTGAGATCGGTGGAGACAAGAAGGGCAAGGGAACATCTCTCTTCTAAATTGTTCTCACATGTCTTGAGCTGTGGTGGTCGTGTCTTAAGATTTCGATGTTAGGAGTTGAATTAAAGCATACCTTGTCATGTATCCAAACTCCAGTGTTATGGTATTCAAGGGTCGACTTTTGGCTAAATGAAGTTTTGTAGCTTGAATCCTCATCCTGCATAATGACTTGTTTTAATCTCAGCCTGCCGTACTGTAAATCTGATGTTCCGTGGCCATCCTGTATTAGTTCGTTTACCTGATTGCTTTCTACTATATGGTTGACGTCCACGATACCTTGAATCCTTATCCTGCATAATGACTTGTGCTAATCTCAGCCTACCGTACTGTAAATCTGATATTCCGTGGCCATCCTGTATTAGTTCGTTTACGTGATTGCTTCTGCTGTATTGTTGACTTCCGTGATAACTTGATAATCAGTTGTCAACCAGCATATATTGTGAATCTAGTTGGGGCATGTGCTGAAATTCTTGTAGGGCATGACAGTAGCTGGACCATTTCATGATGTTTTTATGTGCACTGTATCGTTTTGGTACAAGGTTAAGTTCGGGAAATTTTAGGTCATAGTTAAAAGTTATTTGTGCTCATCCCTCTGACAGTATTGTGCTGCAAGTTTGTTCTCTAGATAATTGGATACCTGTTTGCTAGTTCTCCAGCTTTGTGTGATCCTGCTTTTCCTATCCGATGCTTTTATGTTTGTTCTACACTGGTCATGAAATTTAATCAAGTTTGATTATACGTGCAATGAAGTTTCACCATTGATTCAAATTTGATTATACACGCACTAGTCTGATGTGAGATCATGATTTCCTACACGACTATGTAAAATACAGTGATAAAGAAAGCAGAATTTGTGAACGGTTTGGTACGTGCTCTTCTGAATCGGAGATGTGATCTTTTTAACCAAGAGAACATGCCATGGGCAGTGTATGGCCCAAACGGCAAAACAACTCGGGGATTGAGTAGAAACTCTCAAATAAAAGCGCAAGCAAATACGAGGCCAAAACTCTTTCTCCTTTGATTTTGAAAACTAGATTTCCACCCCTCTTCTAATATTCAGCAAATAAGTTTTCATTTGTTCCCATTCATGTAATTCTGAGCTGATAGACCAAACAACTCATTACCTCTGATAGACAAAAAAGATACTCCCTCCGGCCAGTAATGATTGTCGCAAGCTAACTTAGGTTTTGTACTACTGCAGCGCATCGTCCGCGACAATCAAACCTGACCGGAGGTAGTAACTATTTGATTCTTTTAGGAGCTTTCATATTGGGCTGTGCCGAGTCTCCTCCGGGGATCAATCCTTGGGATCCTGCACCTCCTGGTCCGTCTCATGCAGTCCAGTGTATGCCTAAAATTGGTCGGTTGTTGATTAGGTTGTCCAACTTGCCTACCCATCCACACCGCCTCCCTTATAGAGGGGGAATAGTTCCTCATGTCTCTCGGCATGCTTCCTCTCCGTTACTCGCTTCCACTCCACGCAGACAAGATTGTGTTGATGGCGCCGCTCCTGATAACATCACCACCCCTTGTCCGTAGAAGCATCGTCGCCAGTTGCAGCTTGCTCCTTGGCCGCGGTTCACTTGGCCCACCATTATTTGTTGATGGCACCAGCTTCGTGTGCTCCTTGCAGTGCCGACAACCACCACAGGAGAGTTCCGCGGGCGCGACGAGATGTGACAATAGAAGAAGCGAGGAACGGCAGGAGGCAGCGTTGGGCGAGGCAGCGTTGGACGATAGAGGAACGATGCCAAAGTTTGGGTGGGACAGGCCGACGGCTCGTGGAACGTCGTTGGCGTGGTGGTTTGAGCCCCATGTGTGAGAAAGATTTGAGAGAGAAGAGAAAGCAAGGGAGGAAGTCTGAATGACGATGGGTACCCGACACCGACAGACCCGATGGGTTTAAATGGGGTGAGTTTTGTGAAGGAAAAAACCCATGGGTCTGCTTAACGGAGAAATCCACACCCGTCGGGTCTAGTGGGGGACCCTTTAACCAGTATACCCGGGAACCCTACCTATGAGTGATATAAATAAAAATAAAGGTGCGTCTGCAGCTGTTTTGGAAAGGAATTTCTCCCTTGATCCCACTGATCCCATTTCTCTCCCTCGACCCCAAATTCCGACCGATCCACAGACCTACCTTGCGGCCTATGCCGCTGCCGTGCCCTGTGTTGCCGCCCTCCGTCGCCTGGCCCCTCCCCACAGCCACAAGCTCGAGCTTGCCGCCGACGACCTGGCCTCCTTCCTCGAGTTCACCGCCCTCCGCCCCTCCCCGCAGCCACGAGCTCGAGCTCGCCGCCACTGACGACCTGGCCGCCATGGCCCCTCGTCCTACCTCCTCGAGCTCATCACCATTGACGACCTGACTGCCTTTGACGTACCGTGTAGGAGGACAACGTCTTCCTCGTTGCCTCCACCTCCTGGTACAACCCATCGCCCAAGGCTAGAACAAGGACGCACGGCTTCCACGTGCACACGTCTCACCACGACTTGGCGGGTACCCATCAGTCGCAGGTATGATAGAGGTTTGGACCTGGCGGTGGGTAAGGGGTGGTCCCCGGAGGCGGGTAGAGGGGCCAAGGGCGGGTATGGGGGTGCCAAACCCGCCCTCGAACCCGGCGGGTGCCATCCGTAGGAGGAAGGAGTTGAGGAGGGGTAGTCCGGGGTATGGGGATAAGGTGTGCGGTTGGCCCCCATTTCACTGCCTCTTCTTTCAGCCCTGAAGGACGCGTGGCATTTGTGTAAGATGGAGCATGCGGGTGTGATTTCCGCTAGACAAATTGAAGGTGTTTCCATTAATATTTTATCCTTTTAACTTCCACATCACACTCTCCTATCTCTATCTTTTCAAATGTCCATATCTTTTTTAAGAGGCAAAAGTTTGCCTTTTATACTGATATAGAAATGGAGTAAACATGCGGGTGGCCGAGGTCAAAGAATCCAATGCACTAGCTCACAAATTCACCTGAATGTTTGGGACTTGCGGTGATCAAATTTCTACTCTCATCTTTGATTTGATGTATGAGGTCCGAGGGCATCGAAGACATGTGATTGTAAGACCCTTGCATTTATTTCCTTCCAAATTTCTCATATGATTAGTGTGATGGTAGATTTGAGTCCTTTAGGGGCGGAATTCTAATACTGGAGGAACACCGGGCGCCCCGATTCTAGGTATTTAATGAGCGAGGGGCGAGAGAGCCAAACAGCCGCGGCCCGCGAGACCCTTTTGGAGAATCGACATTCGAAAGATAACTTACTAGGATTATCTATATCAGGCCAAAGAAACCACCAAAGAACTTGTTTTGATGCTCAGGAAACAAGGATTAAGATTCATCACAAAATGAGATTCAATATAGAAAGATAGAAGGAAAGAACGTGTTTAAGATAATGTGAGCCCATGACCCTTGTTTTGATACTTCGTTGAGAATATGCAACTAGTATTTCACAACGTGGTAAGCATTTTACGCCCGTAGGAAAAAACGTGGCAAATATTTTTTCACTGGAAAAGGCACTCAAGAATTAGACAGCTCTAAATACGTCCTTGTGCTTTAGCTAGTGCAACCACCGCGAATAATCATAGCAAAATGCCTCTGTTTAATCATATTCATTTTTCGAGATAGGCTTGTGTCCGCTCTATTAAAATAGTAACCACCAAATATAACCGCGAGATCACTGTTAGGGCAAACACAAGAGAAAAACAAAAGAAAGAAAAGAGAAAAAAATATCAACAACGTTAGATCCACGAAAGCGCAGATGACCCACAACCGCTGCATCCTTCCGGAGAATTCCCACCACGGTCATATGCCGCCGGATTGTCGCGTAACAAGCAACACCTTTAAAAAGAAATGCGACGACGATGATACTGCTATCCGGACCGATCCTATGATTTCTCCCGGTACACAGAGGGAGTGGGGAAGGGGTACACCGGCCCAACACCCTTTAAGAAGGATGGAGGCGCCCTGAGGCGTCACCACGTCGATGCCGAGAAAACCGACAGGGATTTATCCATCTAGCTCCACCAAGCTCGCCGCCCATGTCGATACCGTGAATAATCACAACAATCCACACCCCGGAAAAACGGTCAGCTCCACCTAGCTTGCCGCATATGAACATGCACCAATAGTCTCAAATACATTCACAACGTCACAAACGTTGCAAGGCCGATCAGACTGGAAAGAACAAGTCGTAGATAGGGGATGCCAATACCGCAACCTCCACCGTCAGAGGCAATAGCAGACTGGACGTAACAGGTGGAGCACATTGGACCATCCTTTCTGACCGGTGCCAGATCAACGCGGCGCTGTAGTCGCCATCAACATCACGAACTCCTCTTGAGCCCAACCAGAAGCAACAGTACGGAGTCCGAGCCAGTCCGCCGATTCTATTATTTTTTTACTACGGCTATGGATTCATGATAAAACTTTTACTAGGGCTAGGGGTTCATAATAAAACTTGTTGGTGTCTATGCTCGCGGGTAAAAAAAGTGTTTTATACCGATGGAAGAAGTACAATGTGGCTAGTCTACTTGGATTATGTGCGTTCTAATTTATGGGGATCATCATCTTCAAGGCCCACCGCAATTCAACTATCTTAAAACTTTGCACTAAGATATGTCTATATGTATGTGGATATATCTTGTGCTAGAACATTTTATATTTTGATATGGAGGGAGTAGTCCGTAATTAACGTGCGCAGTTCATGTGATCGAGCGAACCATGAATACAAGTGCACACCATGGTCCGTAAATAATAATAATAATACAACTGTAAAGATTTTTTTGATAAACACGATACATATGTATAGACGCTCAAAAACACGTATGTACATACACCCTAAGAACGTACGCACGCAAATCCAACCCTTATGAGCACCTACCGAGAGATTGGTCCGACTGATCTTGAGTTTGATGAGGTCACCACGGACGTCTCGCTATTGACGGACACGTCAATTACCACTGAAAGCATAATGCCGATTAAATTCTGAAATAATTGAGAAAAATACGAGCACCCATATCAAATTTGAGACTTAAACCTACATAAGCAGGTTCCACCACAAGAAACCAAACCAACTGAGCTAGACTTGAGATATTTTTGTCAACTCGCTCAGTTTTCTAATGCTATACGCTCCCGGAACGTCACCATCAATTGTTTGCAAGTGCGAAATGCTCTCTGTGAAAACAACACATGTACATTTCGAAGTCGAACTTTTCCTATATTCTTTTGTCAGGGATGAGGAAAACAGAAGGCGAAATTTGGCGTAGATAATGTCTGCACTGGTTGACCTGTGTGGAGGGACACCAGGCCGCCAAGCATTCCAACAGGCAAGTGAGACCGGTGGGCCGTTTCGACGGCACAAGGCCGCTGCAACCTGCAAGTAGGTGGTCTCAGCTCCCGGCTTCTTCCTGAGAACTTCATTTCGCGACTCGCATTAGCCTGCCAGAGGCTTATGTGATTATGTCACTACTACCACTAGCATGGTCTGACCCTCTCTCATTGACCAATCAACCGACTGGAACCAGTACTTGGGCAGAAATTGAGAAGAATGAGCACAGTGATATGATAGCGCCAGGAGGAAGACAGACACTGACTCTATATTAGAATTTGTAGCGATCCAATCGAATTAAACCATGCAAACAATATACGCGCATCATGTAGAGATGCGCAGCCGGATTCAGATGCAAAGAATATACACCTGACTGACCTTGCTCCCCGCGACTCGTCTCTCTCCCGCACGTTTCCCACGCGCGCATGGCGTCCCCATACAAATGCGCGCCTCCCGCTCCCTTCAGTGGCTCATCGGGAGATCACACATCCAAGTATCCAACTCCACGCAGCACCAACATTTTCTTCCAATGGATGCCACCATGGCGAAACAGCTCAGGCGGCTCCGCACGCCGGGGCGCGGCGCGTTTAGAAAATGTTGGCTAGTTTAGCTCATTTCTTACCGAATTGTTGCTGGTTATAACGACTTGCTGCTTAAACCAGGATTCAAGTTTGAATGTGTTTGATCAGTGCAAGTCGACAATAGAGCTACGTTTCTGCCCTACAATGTTCGACATGTTCTGGGCTTCAATCAACTACTCCTAGTAGTCTGGGAGAAACTCTTGGGTAGAAGGGTTCCCAAACCGTGAACATCCAGATATGCATGGAAGCAACACAAAAGTATCATCTTGGCACATTCTCGAAAAAAAAATCATCTTGGATATGAGGTCGACTGACCGTCCTTGTTAAGGTACTCCCCCATAGGAAACCATCAAATGCCAGCAAATTGATCTCTCCTCGAAACTGGCTTTCGCCCCGCTATATGAGGGATTAACCCAACGCCATTAGTAGTATTTCATCGAGGGGTTGACTATCTTTTTGGTTATCTCCCTTTTTTAGACGTTGGCTCCACCTCTACTACAGCCAGTAAAGCCATGGCCGTCGGCAGTGTCAACGCCTCGCTAGGGATTCAAGGCCATCTTTGATTCTTGCGGGAATAAGAAAAAGAATTAGTGCTGGACGGTGTAAAAGAGTACTAGCTTGCCTTTCGATATGCGGAAAAACTTAAGTGTTCAAGTTGCCTTTAGCAGGGATCAACATAATCAATCATTTATTCAGGAGAGTTAGTCGCAGTTGTTTATTCGAGTTGAAAACAAAACCGGGATCGTGAAACTTCTTTTATTTGCAAAACTTGATTGGATCAGACTAATTCAACCGTCACTCCACTATAAATAATTACTGAAATGTAAATACACAACTGCGCCTTTTCTCCTCCTGAATGAGAAATGAGAAATGCTAGCTCCCGGCCGCTGTCGTATCTTCCGTCAGTGTTCAAACACTTGGCTCCTCGTGCGGTAAAGGTCGGCACACTGAATATGAAAGGAAACACAAGTGTCGAAGTTAATCCACTGATGCAGGTCTCTTTACAGCTGCAGCTGCGGAGAACGATCGCCATATGGTGGGTGCACTGTCACTCAACACCGACGGGCTTGTTTAACTGTGACACTTCCCTAGCTAGCTTGCTACTTGCCTACTTGGATCGAGGTTTCAGCGTCCAGCATGGCATGGTTGGGAGAATCTGCGAGCCATGATCCATCACTTCCTTAATTTATCTGCTTGAAACCAAATCAAATCACATCGTCTCGTCTCGTTTGATAATAACATCCGAGACATGCACCATCTTCTCTCTCGTGTGATGTTCGTCAAACAGAAATGGGGGAACGTAAATCACGAGTTCTTTCTTCTTTTTTATGAAAAAAGAAGTTGCGGAAAATTCCTTCTTCCTTCTTCTAATGGATACCGTTTAATCAAGTAGAGTAGGAAAAATGTCTAAACGGCTGACCTACTCCAGACCTACAGCTGATTCAATAAAAACTCAAAAAGAAGCATAGTCCCAACTGGAAAATAGTCCCAACTGGAAAATGCTACTATAAAAAATGCCCAATGGAACGGCTTAGCCTCGGGGTTCTGAAAAAAAAGGCTAACGTAATCATTGTCTGGCTATTAAAATGGTAATCATAGGATTGTGAAGTTACTAAAATTCTGAAGATTTTGTAAGTACAGTCCCGTACCGAACAGTTTGACTTGGGCCGAGGGTCGAGTTCGGCGCAGCAACCTGAGCTCTTCCTCGGGCCTCGGCGGAGTCACCAGATCTAACGCGTTCGCAACGTGCAGGCATGGCATGTGCCACCACCGTCATTTGCGGTCTGGGGCCAAACCGACCGGCGTGAGCGGCCGCCGAATCCAATCCGGCGCCCGATTCGATTCCGATCGGCGGCGTCCTCCTCGATCAAGCTCCTGTGCGTCGTGACTATGTCGTACATGTTCCCCGCCCGAGTGGATGAATCGGATCTACGTGCATGCGCATCCACTAGCCAGCTCGCCAGGTTGCGCCCTGCGTGCTGGGACGCAACGACGACCACGACGCCCGGTGGCGGTGTGCGTGCACGTCCGACGTGCCCCACCACCGTGTGGACGTGGAGCAAGAGGGGACGGCCGGGGAGGGACCGACAGGCCGCCGGCACTGTGAAGCTCCAAGCATCTTCATGCTCGCTGCGGAATGGTAGCGATGTGACGATGCATCTCTGACGCACATCCCAATTGCCGGCATGCTGTTGCTTGGTCTCGTCCTTTTCGATCGGCCGGCCGCCGCAAGAATGCTGGCATTCTTGAACCACTGTGCGTGCGAGCTGGGGTTTCCTTTTCGGTCGGGAGACAAGCCACTGGTTCTGCACGACTAAACCCGAGCCATCCGAGAGATATGATATGAGCCAGCAAGCAGCAAGGAACAGAGGAGGATAAGATATGGGGATATAACAGTGTTTCCCCAGGATAGATCTAGCACTAGGAGACAGTGCCCGAGTGCATTACTAGCAATTTGCACAACCTGAAGGCTGAAACAACTACTGGGAGAGTGGGAGTAGGAGGAGAAGACAGTGCACATTCTGAAACTACTGCTAGCATAGGTGACAGCGGTTCCAATGCACTGCTGCAACATGTACACAACTTCAAACTACCACTGGCACAAGCAGATATGCAGTGGGTGAACGGCTGAAAGCACCAACTCTTGGAGGAATAATTGGTTCCATTGATCGCAAGTAGACTAGTTCTCTGTTCTGAACCCCGGTCTTATCTTGGTTCCACACCCGAAATTTGATTTCTTTTCGGCCAGTGTACGGCAGAATTTCTCAGGACTAGTACAATTCAAGTGCCTATCTGGTCTACGGTTGGTTTGGTGGAGCAAACCTCTGCTTACTCTGATATAAGAGTACTCCGTACTTTGTTGCAGATTCAAAAGCCATGATGTCAATGCAGCAAGTATGTCAGCCAAACTGATCATAATGTAGGAGTCACACACTCGTTGACCTCCGCTCCTGGAATGCATCGAGATTGGAGGTCAGGACCGAATGAATCACCAACCACTAGTGTCGCAACATTTTGCTTTCACGGCGGTTGATCCTATCGTCTCTGATGACTGAGAAGAAGAAGGAGCCACTACGGACGGCACCTGTACGTCTATGTGGAGACGCACCTTCTATTTGAGACGTTCGTTTCTTAAAGATTCATGCTAACTTTTTACATTAGACCCCTTCATCTTTACATATTTTCTGCACTGAAGTCCTCGTCATTATGAAGATACCTCCTTAATTTTTCATCATTTAATCATTTAGTACTCTTAACTTGCATTAACAGGAACATAACATTAACATATTACAAGGTGAGGAAGACCGACGACTGAGCAAGGCCGTCACGTGCAACGGTGATCGACCTCGTTAGCTCGGACAACGAGGAGCACTTGGAGATATTTCTCGTCAAATTGATTTGTACCGATAGAGACTGGCTTTTTTTTGTACTTTTCGATAGATTTCTTCTGAAGTTTTATAAATTTCCATGAATTTGTGTCTAAATTTTCTTAAGGAGTTAAGTTTTAACAGACTAGAGTTTTATAAATTTGCATGAATTTGTGTCTAAATTTTCGTAAGGAGTTAAGTCTTAAGCATCACATAAACATCTATTTACGGAGGACAAAATTTTAAAATGTTAAACAATAAGTGTCTAGATAGAAACCTAATTTGGAATCAGATAGAGATGCTCTTACCATATGAAGCAGAGAACATGACAAATCGCCTTAAAGACGAACCCTACAACGATACAACATGTTTTAAAATGTCGAAATATTATGGTAATTCTTTTTTGAGTATATACCTCGATATTTATGTGCGCTTGTAAAATTTCATGAAAACAGATATTTCTTGCTGCCCGTGAAAAAAAAATCATGAAAAGTCTTATGTTAAACACACTTATAAAACACTGCGAATGACGGCATGGTCTCCGGCTGTTCATTGCAAGAACACATCCAATGTTTTCAATCCTATTTCGTAGCTTTTTTTGTGTGTGAGAGATCTCTGAGTTAGTCTTGTAATATGGAGTAAGCTAGTTTATCCATTTCATCAATGGTTGAAGCTTTTGCCTTATGCCGATCGTGTCGCGGTGGTCGACCCGTGGTCTTGCTCCCACCTCCAACCCGCAGTTATTTGGTGGTGACGCCCCTGCACTTCACGTGGGCCTCCTATGGTGACTATGATCCCGACCAGTCTATAGCGTTTCCGATGAGTTACCAGGGCATATCTGACAGCCTTAAAAGAGCATAGTTTTGTTCCTGGAGTGTAGCTATGTATAGAAATTGTGACACTTTCCTTAACACCTCAGTTCCAGATAAACTCAAACACTTGGTGGCATAGCAATGCATTTTATATTCCACTATTTCATAGAAAAATGTTGTATAGGAAGTGTTATGCTTTACTATTTTGTACTGTACAGTGTACAATATATGTATAAGGCAGAGCTTCACTGTTCATTGTTAGCTTAGTGTTGGTGGAGTGATGATATGCAAGTGACCTTTTTCTTATCTTTGTCTTGCAGCCACCTTTTTTGCCTATGGCTAGACTAAGTGGCAGGACATATACCATGATAGGCTTGACAGAGAGCGTTGTTAGAGATATTTACGTGAGTTTTTTATATGTATATGTTGGTCGTGATATTTTCAGACTTTACCATCACGGAAGACTGATATAACATGTGCATGTTACCACTTCATATTTTTATGTATTAGCATGGTTACCTTAGCCCGTTCTTATTTGTTGTTTTGTCATGTTGTAACAGATTAACAGAATACATAATTTTAAAGTTGTGGCCTCATGTTCTTTGTAAACCAAGTTTTGGACATTTTTAGGTTTGTAGTGTTCCATTGTTATACGTGGGTTGCACGTGCACTTCTTCTAGGAGTACTACTAGTTTGGAGAAAAAAGCGTGCTGTAAGTGTAACACATGACTTCCACAGTTGCATCTACCCCTGACGGCCGATCCGTCGAACGAAAAGTCATCAGCAAATAAAACGAGGGAAAAAAGGCCAAAAATGCGACCAGATTCATCACATTCGTGACACCTTCCTTTGCAGCCAGGTCCAAAGCAGAGGGGAAGGTCTTGGCACGACGGCACGAGGCTTTGGAGGAAGCAGAGCAGCCGCGCACAGAAAAATTCATTCCAGCCTCCGTCCGGCTCGCTGATTTCCGCACGTGTTCCGCGCACCCACCCAACAAGGTCTCTTCCTCGTCGTCGCTCCACCCACCCATATAAAGCGTGGACCTCGCGCGCCATCCCTTCATCCATCCCCACACCACATCCGTCTCGCTACAAATTTAGCTCACACTCCATCCGAGACCGACAATGGACGTCGCCGTGGCGAAGCAGCTCAGGCGGATCCGCACGCTCGGCCGCGGCGCGTCGGGCGCCGTCGTGTGGCTCGCGTCCGACGAAGCCTCGGGAAAGCTCCTCGCCGTGAAATCCGCCCCCGCGAACGGCGCGGCGCAGCTGGAGCGCGAGGGCAACGTCCTCAGCGGGCTCCGCTCGCCGCACATCATCCCCTGCCTCGGCACCCGCGCCGCGGCGCACGGCGAGTACCAGCTCCTCCTCGAGTTCGCGCCGGGCGGCTCGCTGGCCGACGAGGCCGCCTCCCACAGCGGCGGCCGCCTCCCGGAGCCCGCCATCCGGTCCTACGCCGGAGATGTCGCGAGGGGGCTGGCATACCTCCACGGGAAATCCCTGGTGCACGGCGACGTCAAGGCTCGGAACGTGGTGCTCGGCGCCGACGGCCGCGCCAGGCTCACCGACTTCGGCTGCGCGCGGGCCGTGGACGACTCCCTGCTCCCGATGGGCGGCACGCCGGCGTTCATGGCGCCCGAGGTCGCGCGCGGAGAGGAGCAGGGCCCGGCGGCCGACGTGTGGGCGCTCGGCTGCACCGTCGTCGAGATGGCCACTGGCCGCGCGCCGTGGAGCGGCATGGACGACGATCTGCTCGCCGCGGTCCACCGGATCGGGTACACCGCCGCCGTGCCTGACATTCCGGAGTGGCTCTCGACGGAGGCCAGGGACTTCTTGGACGGGTGCTTCAGGAGACTGCCCGGCGACCGGTCCACGGCAGCGCAGCTCTTGGATCACCCCTTCGTCGTTGCTTCCGCCGCCGCCCAGAACGTCTACAATGATGCGGGGCCGGTGAAGCAAGAATGGACGGCGTCTCCCAAGAGCACACTGCACGACGCTCTATGGGACTCGGACACCGACGACGAGGCGGACGAGATGTCAACAACGACGCCGGCTGAAAGGATCGGGGCATTGGCGTGCGCCACCTCGGCCTTGCCGGACTGGGACTCGGACGAAGGCTGGATCCACGTGCACGGCGAGGTCTCCAGGACCCCCGACTCGCCGCCGGACTTCGTCTGGATCGAAGAAGCATCAGACGCAGAGTGTTCCCCGTTCACCATTGCCGCGGATGTCAGCGACGGCATCTCGCGCCATGCACTAGTAGTAATCGACCGCGCCTACATTTGGCAGTACAGTTGCTTGTTTCCTGTGCATTTAGGCAGTCGTAGAAATCAGTTTCCCCACCCGTTTGATTCCGACGGGGATAAAACAGTGCCATTTGATCGTGAATGTAATAACAGATACAGAGAAATGAAATTATTTTTTGCTCAAACTTCGCCTGTCTGCGACTCTGTGCTATTCCTTACAAATCTATGGACCTATCATCACATGACATGGACTGAATATTGGACACCAGATTACTACAAGTGACACGCCAGTGACGTCGCAAGTAGGTCGATTTTTTGTTCAACCCACTTTACTCAAGCAAAGTAGGTATATATTTCCGGGATAATATCCGTGCCCCAGCCCCTCGCGTCGCTCCTCGCGCCCCCCAGCTCCACCCCCTCCTTGTGGCAACCTCTTTCCACTGCCAAAAGGTGGTCGGGGGATTTTCCTCACTTCCTCCAAGGTGGTTGGCCGGCATGGTCCTCCGGCGGCGGTGCGGTGGGCGCCATCGGCGCGAAAGGTCCCGTGCTCGCGCTCGATCTCGGCCCGGTCAGGCTCGATCTCGGAGGTCTAGTGGTGGTTGGGAAGGAGGAAGCCGACGCGGCGGCCTCAGAGCAGCGGTTGCGGTTGGGATGTGGTCGGTATGGAACCTCCAGTCGCGTGATGTGCCCTGGTGGCTGCGCCATGCGATGGTGATGGTGGTCTGGCCGACCCTCGACGAGCTATTTGCGGGGTCTATGACATATCGTCGGGCGAAAGCCCCGCCACGGTCATCGACCAGGGCCGACGACGGTGATGACTTCGGGCGTCGTGTCCTTTTTAAAGGCGTCGTCGAGGTGGTGCTATCGCTTCTCCATGCTGGGTTCTCCGGGGGAACCACCTGATCTCTCACAGGATCGCGCGAGGGCGGCGCTCCTGCGTTGCTTGCCTCTTGGGGCCTTGTCTTGGATGTTCCACGACCAATGGGTTCTGCGGAGTGCTGGTGGTTAGTGGTGGCGGTGTTTTCGTCTTCGGCTAGGTGATGCGTGGCCCTGGTGCCGGCGTGGATGTCGGAGCAGCAGCTCCGAGTTTCGCCTTGCGTTGCGGGTGCCTCCGCCGTGTTTTGTGTCGGCCATGGTTGCTAGGCCAACATGTTCGTCGGCTCGTTTTGGGGCGCGACCTTCGGGCCGGTGTGGATGTCCGAGCGGTTGCTCCGGATTTCGCCTTGTGTTAAGGTCGCTTCCGTCGTTCTGAGTCGGCTATGGTTATTAGGGCGACATGGCTATCGACTCGTGTTGTAACCTTTTTCTTTCTAGGTCTTGTCCTACATGTTTGCTTCTACTTTATCAATATAAAGATAAAATTTTACCTAGTTTCAAAAAAAAAAAATCTAGGATGACTAATTCTCGATCGAGTCATGATTAATCTATTCTTAGTCAGGTGATTTATCAAATCACAGTGTACCATATATTTTGTAACTCATTTCTAACACGAAGTAAATCATCCTCACACTCATAGTTCTGCTATAGACGATACACGAGGAAGATTTTTATTGCGGTTATTCCTTGCAACTAAAACAAATCCACTTACAACCTTATTCACAACTCATAAGTGTGCGAACCCCAATATTGATTAGATTGTGTAGAAGCTGACTGAGCAATGACAGTCCTCAGATATTCAATGAATTAGGCATTCATATTTTTCATGATTTGTCTTTGGTCAATAATTAATCTATGTATATAAATATTTTTAAATAGAATCGGTATGATTAGAATGTCTTTTTTCAATACTAATCTAGGAATATCAATTATGTACTACATAATCGAGATATTATTACTCTATTATTTTCGTCAAAATTTGGTTCGAAATATGTGTGCGCCCTCGTCCAGAGGTTCCCACACTTGAAGAAAAAAGTACATGCCGTATCAATCAAATTATTGGACATGTGTTGGATCTCACTTTCCCCGCGGACAAGTTGCCTTATATTATAACGCTTTGGTAATCCATGGTAGATACACAGCCGATAAGCAAATTAATCATTCATATAATTGGTTTTTTATCACACGACCAAGTGAGCAGCTGAAGCAAAAGAGGAAGAACAAAAATAACTCAATCATTGGCTGAAACATCGCCGAACTGGCTTAGCTACTTGTGGGCAGCAGAACAGCAATGTGCAGCGATAGAGATCGAGGCATGGCGCAGACACGGATAGGGATAACAAACATGGAATTGGCTTCGCGCTGATCTACAAAAAGGGGGACGCCATCCCCAAATCATGTGCAGATGTGAGCGTACGTCCCAGAAAGCATTTGCATCACACATGGCAGCCTGACAGTAGAGAGTTAGGCGCTAGCTGTACGAGTCACGAGAGCAACCTGCGCCTGTCATTGGAAATTATGGGTGTACTCAATGCATTCTATAATCATGCAAAATCACAATGCTAAATTCTTTATATTATGGGCTACATAAAAATGGTAAAATCTTGTATATTTTGAAGATTTAAAAGTGTATAAATTTAGATCACACATTTATCATTTTCGTGTTACTTAAATGTATAACTTTTCAAATTAAGAGTTTGCACAATCATGTGATACATCATCATTTCTTTCAGATTTTCTTAAACTTATAAATATGATTTTTATTTTTTTAAATAAAGTAATCACTGGAAACCGGGTGTAAAAAATCTCTATTCGTGATTTACCCCCACTTTAGCAATGTTAATATTTTTTTCTCCCCAGCTTGCCACACATACGGATTACTGAAACGGCACTAATTATCAGTAATCACATTTCCACGTGTCGTCATTTTCTTCATTATCATACAGTTCGATTGTACGGTGCATCAGCATGGCGTCATTTTTAAGACGAGATGATGCAATTCAACTTTTTGGTTGTGAGGCGGATAGCTGATGCGATTTAATTAGTTGCACTATGCAGCTACTTTGCATACTTGAGTGGACTTGTATCAATGATGAGCGAGATGTCAACTTTTAGGCCTTTGCCTTGGCCCTTTTCGATCGTCGCTGTACAAGTGTGCATACTTTGTATGGGTGGAGGACTGGAGGTGTCTGTTTAGGAATCCTGAAATTTAATCTTGATATATATACCGAAGGAGATGAAATCATACAGTACTTGTCAGTTTCACCACTGACGTTGTTTCTGAACACCAGCTCGAGAGAACAGTTCCCGCAAAACAAAACAAAAGTTCGAGTGAAGAAATTATTATTATTTTTAATAAAATGAAAACATTGATTGAAATATCGCCGAACTGGCTAGCCACTTGTGGGCAGTAGAACAGCAATGTGCAGCGATGGAGATGGAGGCACGGCGCAGATAGGGATAACAAACGTGGAATCGGCTTCGTCCCAAATCATGTGCAGATGGAAGCATTTGCACATCACACACGGCAGATTGGCAGCTTGACAGTTGAGAGTTAGGCCGCTAGCTAGCTGCATGAGAGCAACCTGCACCTGTCACCGGAGCCTGGAGCGGTGTCACCGCGCGTGATTCATTCAGTTCAGCCGATCTAGCATCTGCATGTTAGGTCGCCGCGCGCGATGGATGAAGATGGTTTTCTGTCACTGTGTTGTATAGGCAGCTGCATGTTCGCTTCGATCTCCTCCTGCCTGCCTGTGGCCACATTATTTAATTTGCAGATCCGGCGCAGAGCTTATATTTTTATGGCATGTTAGGCGGGACACGCTGAACCATTCTGCATTTCTGCCGAGCGAGCTGATAAGTAAGTCCGTGGTCACGTGTTCTGACTTGGCAAATAAAACGTGCCGTCGGCGACCATGTGGCGCGCTAAGCCTAATACAGCCCTCAGAGCATGCTCTGAAAGTTGAAGTCTTACCTATATTAGTATGAGCTCTTTTACGGTGGTTGTGGAAACTACCCAGGTAGTTTCTATCTAAAATAATTTCAACCGTTTGATTTTAGTCTATCCCTCGTAAATTATTTTAGCCGTCCAATCATCAAGCAAAAATTAAATATAATCATGTGGGGTATCATGGTCATTTATCCACGAACAATTTCAAGTTTTGCTCTCCCTCGACCTGCTGAGTGCGGCGCCGGCGCAAGATGAGATCTCGCTCTTCTCCTCCCCCGTCATGGCGCCCGCTGATCCTGCAGTCCAGGTGCGTGCGGGATCGATCTACCTTCCTTCCTCAAGGTAATAGAGCCCTTTCTGCTGCTGCTGGCCCTCGATTCAGCGCGGCAGGGATTGTAGAGTTAATGAAACCCTTGTAGTCGCTTGCACGGATTTGGCGTCGGTCCGTGTGCTGTCGCTTCTTGATCGGTAGTAGTAGTTCCGGAGGTTGACCTTGCGTTTCACGGCCTGATTGAGGGTTCTGATGGTTGTACTAGCTCCGTTTAGTTCATCCTGCTAATGTCGTGTGTATTGTGTGTTGGTCAGATGTATAGGTCGCACGGCCGAGAAAGAAGTGTCTCGTATTCAGCAGCTCGCCTAAGTCCTAACGTTAGTGGAAAGAGTAAGATAAGAAAGCTTAAGCGTAACGATTTGATTGGGAACCTGACATCATCACTGTGTCTCGGTCATATTGGAGGTAAATGCACTTGTGTTATATTGCAAAGCTCCAGCTCCAGGAAACCTCTTACTGATGCATGACACATATTTCATAATTGGATTTAAAGTTTAGATGGATTTCGTCTCGTCGTAGTGTCGTACATGTCTGCTATGCGACTTCTGCTACTGCTATGTACTTGGCTTGATGTTAAATTAACATGCAGTAGGCAATTCCCCCCTCATAAATAGCACTTGTAATGAGTACTGGCCCTACAGGATATTTCTACTTGCATTGCACCAAACTGTTAACAATCACTTCAGTGGTCAGTTTTAGAGTAAGCACATGGAAGCTGAATGACAGAAAATATAGAATGTGGCAAAACATTGCGCATTCGGGCATATCTATAAGATCCGAAGTATGAGAAATTATTATTCAGTGCATGTACTAAATTATGATAGAATATTACAATATATGGGTTCCCAGATTATCAATATATCCTGGACATGTGTATAGACTATAGATGAAATAGTTAAACAGGTGCGTGAGTGTTGTAGCAAGGTATATGTCAGGTGTGGTTAAGTGTGGTTTTAAAATTTTAATATTCTTATGCATATGTGAAAATATTCCATTGAACCTGTTTGATTTTGTTAATTTACAATTGATTTCAAGTGTTCTTAGTAAATCTACTAGCTGCCAGTATCACATATTGAAGTTTCCTAAATTGTTTAGTGGTTCAAGCTCGATATTATTTGGATAAACATATATTTAGTGTCCCCCTTTGCATAAATATGAGCTTTATAAATTTGTGTAGTACGACAATATGTAATATGAAGCTGTCATCATGGCGTTCTGTGAAGTTTCTTCTTAGTGCCGGATGTCCAACTTAAGGAGTACCGAAGTGTTATTGGTGGTGTGGAGCTTTCGCGCCATCCCTTACACTAACATGAAATTATCATATAGGCATCTACCACGCACGAAGGCACTCTGATGGGCCCCGACCAAGTCCGGGATGGACGGTGTCACGCGGACTACCAACACCTTGGCGACCATCCGCCGGCTTTGTGTATCACTGCATCCGAAAGATCTTCAGCACTTCGTTGATGTCAGGTAGATATAAAATGACAAAGGGTTGTGTAGTACCATTGTTAATGCACTTGGAAATTTACATCAATTTCAGGTCGCGCACTACCAGAGGCTGAAGATGGTTACCTTTGTGGACAGCGTGCCGAAGTCAGACGCAAGCAAGATCTTGCGGAGAGAGCTCATCGCTACAGTCAGAGCGTCCAAGTTGTAGCCAACCTGCTTCTATTCTGTTCGAGAGAAATTGTCGCTTGCTAAATTTTAAAGACTTCACAACTATACAATCATCTTAGTGGAGGTTTACAAGTTCCCGAGTGGTTGCTTTAGCTTTTGTGCACGGTGTGTGATGAATGGCAGCCTCAACATTGTACAGAGAGTTGTATTGTTTCAAAAATCATGAAACAAAACCATTATTTGGCAAATGTTCCAGTGTATGCAATGCACTATGTTACAACGAAAGCAGAGAACGAATATTATGAATGGGTAATGGTTGTGCCATGTGCATCTATCTGTACAAATGATGCATATGTTAGAACTTACTTTTTTTTGCTAGTTGAGTTTTTGTAGTGGTTTTCAGGATGACAAGAGATAGGATTAATTTGCCTTTAAACTTCTGTTTGGCAAGTATGTGCATGTCACTTTCCAGAAGTAAATGAAAAAAATTATACCAGAAAATTAACAGCTTGACTAATATGATTAAGCTCATCCCAGGCTTAACCTGCATACAACAAGTAGAAAACACTACACGAGAAATCAATATACGACGATGCATACAATTTACGTA
Source organism: Poa annua (assembly GCA_026929855.1). Lineage (NCBI taxonomy): Eukaryota > Viridiplantae > Streptophyta > Magnoliopsida > Poales > Poaceae > Poa > Poa annua. The sequence continues at coordinate 55,779,646 of CM049435.1, read as the reverse complement.
CTCGCCGTTGCTGAATGAAAAACACTCCCTTCTCAAGAGAATACTGGACACTGAAAATAATAGCCGTTGCTGAATGAAAAACACTCCCTTCTCAAGAGAATACTGGACACTGAATATAATAAAATGAAATTCGGTATGATCTTTGCAGCCAACCAAATATATGTATTTCATCTATACATGGATATTTTTTACCTGTTAAATAGTTGTATGTTTATGAACGCGAGTATCTGAGTGGCTAATGAGTAATGATTCAATATAAAAAATAGAAATTCTTCTGCAGGTGACATGGTGAAAAAAGAGATGCTCAGCTTAGCAAAAACTGTGAATCATGAAGGTAGGAACAATGAAGATATCCGTCAACAGATTCCAGTAAAATCTTGTAAACACTCGTAATATGGAATGAAAAACTGCTGAACAAACACACTGTACTGACGTATACATCCTCCACATACATTTAAGCAAACTCATGACCTATGATCGTAGAGTACTACGAGACCATGTCAAACAGGTAAGCAGCTCCATGATCTCCAACGGTACAAACGGCTTGACTTCGATCTGACGAAAAAATCTAACAAAGAAGTTGAACATCGGGCCATGAACCAAAAAGAAATACTCCAGATGAACAGATCTGGCGGAACAACTCTGACATGCGGAGGCATGAAATAGGAGATTCGCAGAAAGGCGCCACTAGGCCGTCGCTGGTCGCTGATCCTATCGTTCCGGTTTGGGGCAGCCTAAGCCTGAACCCGACCGCAAACACGGCCGGCACGGTGCTCTTGGTTCCATCTGAGTCGTGGCTCACGCTGACGAGCGCGGCAGATACGGTGCACAGCGCCGCAGTCACCTGGGTGTGACGGCGCGCTTGGCCGGCTCATGTTTCTGGCGGGGAGCTGGACAGCGCCAGCGACAGTGCGGGTGGATGATGCTGCTGCTGGCCACCAGATGAACGAGGCCGCTGATTTGGGCACCCACGACGAGAAGCTCTTGCCGGCGGCGAGTTTGGGTAGAGGGCACCTGCTATCGGCGGCGAATTTGGTGAGGGGGCGCCGATTTGGGTGCAACGGCGGATTAGAGAACTGGAGGAGAGAGTGAGATTAGAAATAGTGGGGTCGGTCGGACGAAATTACCCAAAATGCCCTTTAATTTCAGATAAAAATAATATGACTTAGGTAGTTTCCGGTAGTTTCTTGTAGTTTTAATCTGATAGTTTTAGATAGCTCCTATTTTACCACCGTCGGATCTAAGTGGATGGACGGTTGTTAAAAATAACAACTATTGTAAAACTTGTAATATTAGTATAAGCTCTGGGAATCCTTGACATTGCTCGTCAACTGTACAGTAATAAACAAAACTCGTCTCAAGTATGAAAATAGATGATTCTCGCATATATATATATATATACTATGTTTGTTGAACACCATGCATGCGGTGACTCAAAGGCGCCAATTCGACCTCGCTCGTGGTTAAAATAATTTAGCGAGACTATTCCGGTGGAGCTCGTCGTCCCCCGGCTACCTTGATTGACTGAACGACCAACCAAGTTGGACAAAGAGCAGCATGCATGCATGCGAACTGAAGAAGTCTAGCACGAGACCACTGCCCAGGTCCACTCTCTGTAATAAAAAGAAGAAGCACGCGCTGAATTGCGAAACTTCCTGCGTATCCTGTTTCACTGTTAGTAGATCAGACGGTCGCTCGCTGTGGTCTTTTGCGCTACCGGCCGGGCACCCAGCTACGTACGCCGCCGTCGAATAGTCCAACCCCAAAGTTGATCCGTTCGGAGAAGCAGCACGGATTTCTTCCTTCCTTCCTTCTTTCTTCTTTCTTCCACTGCCAGTGTAACGTGCAGGGTGACCCAAGTAGCGAGCAGTTCGGCACGGCAGCGTACTCGCGTTCGTTTGTATCTAGCCGAGATTTTTGTATCCCCGCTAGTCAGGTTTATCCTCAAGTGCATGCATCCGGATGACGCTAATTGTATATGCGCATCTCCTCTTTAGAGTGTCCAGGAAGGAAGGTTCTCGGTTCTCCCTGATCTGAGACTGAGCAAGGCGAGACGAGCACAAGACTTGTATGGCGTGTGTGTGTGCGTCACAGCGGGCGTCAAGCAGCACCATCGTCGTCCTAGCTACAACCACGTTTAACTGCTGCACATGATCTCCAACTACTGATGAGAACGCGATTACTGTAACAACACCGCAGCCGCACTAATTTTCCACTCGCAGAAGCCAGAAAGAAGAAAAAAAACAACTGCTGCAATATAGTACTACTGTATAAGCCAAACAGTTATACTATGCCCAGCTTCATGAAAGCTAGTCGCAGATTCACTGCAGAGTTCAAACCAAATATACCGTTTTACCTTTTCTTCCAACAAGAAAACCGTTCTAGTTCTACCTGGTGTCGTACCAAAATGTCAGGCGGAACTCCTAAAAGTCAGATTTTGGAAAAAAAAATCTCCTAAAAAGTGAGATATCTGAAGAAAGTGAGGTCATCAGTGAGATGTGGCGACCGCACGGCTTACATAAGCACGGGATTCTTGCTGCTCAACCGCTTGATATCATATGCAGCTAATATCTTGGCCGGGTGACCAGACCGTTAAGCAGAAAGATCGTTTCGTTGAGGAATGTTGACTTCCGGCGCCACCTAACCTAACAAGCTTGGGCTGGGTTGGGTGCCGCACTGCCTACCTAACTCCTACGAACAGAATACACCAATTTAGGGTTCTAGAGGCAGCTATCCAGCTAAACTAGTCCGCCACGCAGATGCCCTGGCCTTGCACCTTGGCCGGAGAAGGGAGAACCACCGGAACGCCTTCACAAAATGAAATGAAATAAAAGAACCAGCAATAAAGTTGCCTACGTACTTACTACATGGTAAGGTAGTTGGCTCACAGCAAGGTTGTTGACAATCTTTTCAGATGTTGTATTGGCGACCAAATTCTTCCAACAGCATGAAGAATTTGTTTTGTTTAAATAAAATAACCAACTACAAACTAGCCTTTTTTTTTAATAAAAGAGTATACAGTAATATCGCGGAGATACCAATTACACTCAGTCTCTGCAGCATAGCTCAATACTCTAGTGACATTGTGGATATAGACAAACGAAAAAAAGATGAAACTAAAAATAAAAAAATCCCGCTACAGAGTTTCAATCCTTGCAACAGCAACACAACCACCATCTAGACAACACTTGATGTACAACTTCTTCAAATGTGACGCCTCGAGGGAGAAAATTGTGCACCAGCGCCGTCGTCACTCGATTATAGATCAAGAGTTTTTATCCTGAATAAAGTCCTCGCTCTAAAAACAATGCGTTCGGCAAAGTCATTGCCAAACACAACCAATTAAGTGAACGGTAAGATTCTGAACTTCACCTATTGTCGCCCCCACTTCATACCGCTGCTACGACTACTGAACCTCCAAGCAAGTTCCTCAATGACACAAAAGCTCTAAGAACCATTACTAGTCCTCCAATCTTAGCTTCCATGAAATTCTCTGCCTCTCACTTCACCATGGATTTTCCCATGACGGCAACCGAAGCAGAGCGTCTCGCCGCTCCCTCCAACGCGATCGAATCCTACCGGATCCAGCAATCTCCAAGCATAAACGCCCATAGGGATCGCCGTGGAGCCTTCCGGAACCCGTCACTACGACCAGATGAAGGAGGACAGGTCTCACATAGATCTTCATCTTCCCGTAAGAGAAAGCCTAGGACCGCCAGCATTATTTTGAAGCTTCGCAGGCGCCGACGCCGTGAGACCACTCCCAGCAGGAACTGAAGGGGATCGCATGCAGAAAACAAAAAAATTCCTAACATCGATAGCCTTAAACTAGCCAGAATCTATAATATGCAGATATAGTATTACGCAGGGGGTTCGGTGCACATACCCTTGTAGACCGAAAAGCGGGGATTACGCTCCCGCACAAGCGTTGTCGATGAAGCCGACGAATACTTCGATGCCGTGTAGAGGAAGCAGACCTCTAGCACCACTAGCGTGGTGCCTCGCAGGGCGTCACACACGTACGGTGAAGCCGACGAACTCCGGGCTCCGATCCAAAGACGAAGCAGCGGAAGACTGGGACCGGAAGACCAGCAGCGCGGCGGCGTGCGTATGGTGGAGAAAACTTATCTTTGGCGCAACTCCAAACTGGGGAGTCACGGGATCCAAGGAGAGAGAGAGAGAGAAATTGGTGTGTCTTTAGAGGCCAGGGGTACCCATGTATATATAGGAGCCCGGGGGGCTGCCCAACCTGCCAGGCTGGCGGTGTGGGACTAAACCCACACCCCAGCCGGCCAAGGTGGTGCGCCGGCCCTAGGTGGGCCCCACTTGGCCCACCTAGGCCGGCCCCTCCCCCATGCGCACCAAGGAGGGGGGCTTCCCCCCCTCATGGGCCTTCTTTCCACCAGAAGGCCCATTTAAGGTATTTAGCCTTTAAAAATTCAGAAAAAATTAAAAATATATATATTTAACTATTAATTACACTAATTAATATTAAATACATATTACATAATTTATTCTGGCTCCGAAAACTATTTCGTCCCTGCCCGATCTCCATCGGAACTTTCCCGGGACGTTCCCGGTGCTCTCTTTTCCTATTTTTCTCTTCCGGTAAAATGTCGACTCCCCTTTAGCGTGTTACCCTAGCGGTTCGATTATCTCACCAGACATGATCGAGACTCCTCTCCGATCAATGACTAATTCGTGGACCTTGGATACCCAAAATTAATCCCTGCGAGATAACGAATACTTTTCCTATCGAACCTGGACGTCGGAGTCTTAAACCTTTTGCCATGCGATACTTAGCGTGTCCGAGACTCGTTCATAGATATCTCCATACCTAGCTTGATCTCGTTACCGACACCGCTAACTTCTACTCGTCCATGATCTTATGTCCTGGTGACCTAGTCACACGCTTGCAACCTCTTTTGACATAATCTCACCGAGTGGGCCCTAGAGTATCTATCCTGCTATGGGACTGGCAAATCCCGCTCTTGACCCCCCGTCTCAACATACTCCTTTCCGACACCCGAGAGGGACACCTTTATTGTCACACTATGTAAGATATGACGTTTGATGCAATCAAAGTGTCTTCCAGGAATAGCAATAAGAGTAGGTCTCACGGTCGGAGGCGTAATGACTACGTCCTACAAATATTGGGTATGTCCATCACACCGTTCTACCAACGACATGACTTCATTGTCAAATAGACGCTATGTCACATGATCGGGAAACCTCGATCATCGATTGCACAATGAACCAGTCAAATAGAGGCTACTGGGGACCTGGTTGTTTTACGTATCACACCTGTATTAATGTTTCCGCTTAATACAGTTATAGCATGACACAAAAACGCATTATGAACAAATGAGATATGATAAATAAAACTCTTCATTAAGTGCCTCTAGGGCATATCTCCTTCAGGAACGACAATCATAAGGGGTAAACCAGCGCACAGTTTTGGTCGCCGACGTCCAAAGCCACAACCAAACCACCACTTCGGCGTCGGCTGGACCTTACTGTCCAGATCGTAGCCCTGGATGCCTAGTTCGCCCCCGTGCAGACCCCCCTCCTAGGCGCCATGGTATAGATCGGCGGCCACACCGACGACGCCCCACCACCTGCTCAACGCCACATACTAGGAGACCTCAAGCCCCGGTCAGTGTACAGTGCAGACATGTGCCTGTCACCAGCACCCCCACACCCACCCACCCACACCCACCCCCCTCGTCGTGAGACGACATGGAGGAGCACGTTCCCTACCCACCGTGTTCAACGGGATGCCACCGATGTCGGCAGCAGTGGAGGTGGGTCCGCAAAAAATTTCTAGGGTTTGGGCAAGGGGATGGCCTCCGAGCCGTTCGGAGGGGAGCGACCCGATAGTCAAGCCAACTGCAAACTAGCTACTGTGCCTATTTTTTGACAAATTTTTTTTCATAAAATAGAATCGATTTTAGTTAAGGTACTCTTTCTGGTAAGAAGACACGCAAGCGATGAACCAGAGCAGGATAGATGCATGGTCATGCGCCACTTGTGCAACTAAGCTGACAGAGCTGGAAAATCTAGAAACCTGCACCGATGAGGTTTCGTTTCGCGGAAGAGCTTTCCGAGAGTTTTGGACGCGTGTCGCGGTATGCTAGCCTTGAGGATTTGAACAAGCTCATGCATGGACCTGCTTCCACGTGTGGCAAATAGCAAACGTGTACGGCAGCTTGCTCCACACTGTTTGAGAAGAACACCTGGGTGTTGGGAGCACGCTGCCTGCCACTTGGACATCACTTGGGGATCAGGCCGCGGGGCAGGATGTCTGAACCTTTTTCGTTTTTGCTTAGCCAGTGTCACAAGACCCCCCGTTGACCAGATCACTGTTTTTTCAGTAAGAGGAACTCTGGTCTTATCTGGTTTATTAGTCTGGGTGAATGCGATAATCTGATGAATTTGTACGCAATCGCCTTATTTTATAAGTTCCTTTTTTTGTTGAGCAATCAGCTTGTTGATCAGCATTCCTAACCGGAAACTGCACAAGCCAATGATCCAAGTGTTTCCAAGGTGGCGTCCTCTAGCCGGGACTAGCATGATCTGGTAACTCCTTTTAGCACGTAGGGCCCCATGAGATTGAGAGGAGAAGATGTGCCCGCATATGCTAAGGCGCCCAATGATCCTCAATGCTTCATGCATATCTATCTCTAGGGACGTTTGTGGAGTCGTCACGCCACACCGATTCCGAACAACTAATAATTAGACGAAACGAAAGCAGAAGGAATTTAAAAGTCTGGATAATAATTTGACGCAATAGAGATTCTGTTATTTCACTTTCAGCAAAGGCAATGACAGGAGGAAATACAGGTGGGTTACTGAAGAAACCCGAACAAATCTGTGTCTGCTGCTCAACTAATAACAGAGCAGTTAGTCCTACTGTAGTAGACACGCGCTCAGAATCCTTCACGTATGCATCGGAGAAAACGGCCTCTGTTTCCAACGACGACGGTTCAGTCGGAACGAGCTCGTCGTCCTCGGCGGCCTTGTTCGCGGCGGCATCGCTAGCTTCAGTTGTGCTCTCGTTGTTGAGCACGTCGATCCAGCAGCTTTCGTCTGACTCCCAGTCCGGGAAGGACGAGAAGGAGGACGCCAATGCCGCGATCCTCTCGGCGGCGGGGCTCTCTGAAACGTCGTCGTCTTCGGTGTCGGACTCCCAGAGTGCGGCCTCCAGCGTGCTCTTGGGAGACACCCATTTGGTCGCTCTAGCCACCTCGTCGTCCGGCTTCACGCCGCAGCTGGCCGATGCCAGGAACGGGTGCTCCAACAGCTGCGCCGCCGTGCACCGGTCGCGGGCGTCTCTCGCGAAGCACGTGGACAGGAAGTGCTTCGCCTCCGCAGACAGCCACGCCGGCGTCTCCGGCACGGCGTCCGTGTAGCCGATCCGGTGCATCGCCGCGAGGACGTCGTCCATGTCGCTCCACGGGGCGCGGCCGGTGGCCATCTCGACGACCGTGCAGCCGAGCGCCCAGACGTCGGCGGCGGGGCCCTGCTCCTCCCCGCGCGCCACCTCGGGCGCCATGAACGCCGGCGTGCCACCGATGGGCCGATCATCGGAACCCACCGTCCTCGCGCACCCGAAGTCCGCGATCTTGGCCCGCCCGTCGGCGCCGACCACGATGTTCCTCCCCTTCACGTCCCCGTGAACGAGGCGCCTCCCGTGGAGGTACGCCAGCCCTCTGGCCACGTCCGCGGCGTACGCCCGGATCGCGCACTCCTCGAGCCGGCCCCCGCTCCTCTCGGCGACGTCGACGACCGAGCCGCCCGGCGCGAACTCGAGGAACAGCTGGCACTCGCCGGTCACGGCGGCGGCGCGGAAACCGAGGCAGGGCAGGACGTGCGGCGAGCAGAGGCCGGAGAGAATGTCCCCCTCGCGCCTGAGCTGGTCCGCCGCCCCGGCCGCGCGCGCCGACTTGACGGCGAAGAGCGCGCCCGAGAGGTCGTCGGCGGCGAGGGACACCACCGCGCCGGACGCCCCGCGGCCGAGCGTGCGGACGCGTGTCCACCTGCCGCTGACCGCTGTATCCATTTCTTTTCTTTCTTTCTTGGTTGTTTTTCGAATGCGTGGTCGCTCGGATCGCGTTCGCTCGCTAGACGCTGGATTGGTTTCTGCGATTTGACGAAGTGGAGCTCGGCTCGGCGCGTATATATATGGTGGCGGGGCCGGAGAAGATATGCGAACAGGTGGCCGGGTTTCGATCCCCCGCGGTCTAGTGTGAAAAGCATGTGACGACGGAGCCGCGCGAGGAAACGGGAGGCTGCGCGTTGACGGGACGCTGGCATGTGGGCCTCGAGGGCCGGAGGCATCGGCAACGTGGCTCATGGCGGAGCACGTGTGGATTGGCAGATTTGGGTAGCCAAGTCCCGACGCGGGGAAAGGAGATGGAAAACGACCTCAAAAGAGGCCGCGGGGAGCGCTCGTGTCCTCTCTAAATCTCCGGGGAAGCTTCTTAAGCCACGTCATCGCTCCTCTCACGCTCGTGTGTGTGAGCTGATGAATGACGCAATTCCTGAAAATGTCGGACGTCGGCTTAGAAATTGAGCTGACAAATTAGATCGATTGCAGTTAGCCACAATCAAATTTGTTTCGGGAACAAGACTGAAAAATCTGCAAACCGCATACGAACTAGAGTACTTTCAGAAAGCAAAAACACACTGTTGCAGCCTTGCGATTGATATCCTCAAGTTGTAAGATGAGCCAGCTCTTTAGGTTAGTGTTAACTCGCTGAAAAATCATTTATGGCGCTCATTCACATTTTATGACATTTGCCCACTTCAAATTATTTGGTTGCCTTCGGTGATAGCCAAGCTCATCTAACAGACTAACACCACTAACCTAGTAATAGGAAAGAATGTGTTCTGATGATAGTGCATGTTGAACTCAATTATCCACCAAGCCTTGCACGTGGATGGAACTATGCAATGATATTATATATGATTATATATGTGTGGAGTTATTTTTAGGTCTCAGACCAAAGGGGCTGAACCCGCCTTTTTGTGGCCAGCTCTGGTCAGAGGAACATCGGCTACGACTATGGAGAATCATCTAGGAGAAAAGCTTTCATTAGACATTGTTCGTGTTTTCTAAAAGTTTCACGTGTAGTATCTGACTCTCACTAACACCTAATGGGTTAGTTGAATATAATACAAAGTTTATAAAAAGTATTTCAAGTAGATTATATAATTGATGATGGACTGGACTACCCGGCGGCGCCGCATGTTTGCTCTTCTGTGCGGCGGCTACTTGCTATACATGCATGCAGTGATGTAATGGATGACACCATTTAGATTCTCTTTATTGTTTAGATTAAAAATGTTTTATCTTTCAAATGGTTAATCCGATTAAAAATCCGTTTTCACCCTGGGCTTAGTCGTGATAAGATCTACGAAACTAGATCCCATGTTGCCATATTTTGAAGACTTTTTTCTTTTCTTTCAGTAGTTATCAGATTATTATAACTAACTTATCACATTATAGTTACTTGGCTATCAGGTTTTTATACACCAATATAAATCCGAATGATACTACTTTATGTGTAATGAGTATCATTTCTTTGGTTTTGGAAACACTAAAACTCTTACTCACTAGATGTACATATCATTACAATGTATAAAAACATCTAAAAAAATGTGATAACCATGTATAATTATCGTGATAACTATTTAATATTGATATGATAAATATAGTGTTTAATCTGGTAAGTGATGTTTCATCACACCCGATTGTACATGTGTCACACGTGTTTCAAAATATTTAAAAATTCATCTAGTAACGATATATAATTATTAATAATTGTTTGTGTTAATCTGATAGGCATAGTACCACAATCTGGTAACTGGTTTAGAATTTTTATTTTCATCTAAACATATTAACAATGGATCTAGTTTTGAAGCCCTCGTCGAGACGAATCTAGCGGTATAAACGGTTGACTAATCGGAATAACGGTTAAGAAGATAAATCATTTTAAAATTTCGAATTTGATAATTAATGTGATGATGTCATTGCATGGCGCTGCATGCATGAATGTGCTCTCCCTATAGGGGAAAAGCTGCGCAAATCACCCGCGCCGCATGGGAAGCTCGGGGTGCGGCGCCTTATACTAGCTTTTCCCATAATTGATTACAAAAAAATATACAATTTGGTCTTGTCGCTGCAAATTACTTCCACTAAATGTATAATAACATAAGCATATTGTTAACAATAACAACAATGACTCCATGATTTCATTTATCAAATGAAAGCATAATAGATTTCATCATTATACACAACTAATTTAACCCTAGTATTACTTCAAAATATAACAGAGTTTCAATTTTGATATGGTCGTCAAATAATCATATCGCTAGCTCATAAAGCCTACGGTCTTTTCACGTGTTTTGTCTGATCATTCAGGTACCCTTAGTGACCGGGATCACAAAAGAGATTTACCTAGATTTGGGCCCACTTGAGACGGGTAATACCCAACTCCTGCCATGGCGGGTCCGATGGAACTTCGGGCCCGCAACGAATATATATAAATACATTTTTTACCAAACTTTTATACTTATCTAGATCTTAGTTAAGATAGTTACACTATTAAAAGTTTAACCATATATCTTGAAAGTTTGCTAAATTAATTGGTGTATATTTGTACCTAACATCATTGAAGATAGTAAATTGTATCTTATAACAAAATAGGTTATATAACTATTGTTTCTTCAATTATAAATCTATGTAATTTAGTCACACTTATGTTAACTATCTGGAAACAATATGAACTCATGAATATCTTAATAGGGGTTTCTAGTGCATGATTAATTCAAATATATATTCTTTACTTCTAACAAGTCAAAATTGAACTAAGTATGCCTCCCAATACTTGAAGTTTCAAACAAGATTGTTTCACCAATGAATATAGTATGGTGTGGATCGATCCTATTATATTTGTATATTTAGTTTTTTTTTTTGACATACTCGTATACAATGTGCTTGTTATCCTGTGGTGTATACAAGTTCCAAGCCAGCTTATGAAATAAAAATGTATTGTACGGAATTTAACATGTAAATACTTAGTGTCTAGATTAAGGTATATCTCACATAGTTGCATTTTTGTCGTATAAAAATATAGTTAAGTTGTGTATTGTTGACCAGAAAAACTCATTTATGCATTAGGCTCGAACTTTTTTCAAAAGTAAGTTATATCAATATCATACTAGTTTTCCAATGCTTCATTTTTTTCTCAATTTTCATTTTTTTCTCCTATTCTAGTAAATACCTTCGTAAGCAATATTTCATTTTTCCTATTTCAGGTTCACTCAAAGAATGGTTTGGACCACCTTTTCCAATGCTTCAGATAAATAAACAGATAAAATGATATCACGGTTTTCACAACAGTAATATTTTATGGAGCGAGACACCTTAAAGTGTGTTAAGACTGTCTTTCCTATAAATCAAAGTTTTCTGAAAAATACTTTACTGCCAAGTGCCAAGCACACCACTATTTTTTTTTTACCGTGGAAGTATTAAATATTTATTACGTGCAATGAATATTAACATCGTGATTAATATACTACTGCTTTGCCATTTAGGCCATTCTCGTCTCGAGGTCCTTGGTGCTCGGTCTTGTTTCGCGGTCTCGCCCTGACTACTGCTTTGCTTTTATTGAAATCGAGCGAAAAAAGGAAATAGCGATTGTAATGTGGTATCTAACGAGTTAGATGGACAACTCACTGGTTATTGTGCGTGAAATTATGTAGGACGCTCTAGATTTCTATGGCTCTTGGCTGCTGCAAACTTCCGTCCAAGTTGGTCATCTTTTGAAGTTCTGGCCCATCTTATGTACTGTACCATGTATGGCTCCTCTCTGTGTTTTTTCTTCCAAATGGGGGGCATAGCACCGGTCCTTACATCAACTGATGCATACAACCGTTTGTATTGCATTGTTTAGTTTAACCTTTTGAATCACATTGGTTGGCGACAAACACCAACCAACGAAAAATGCAGTAGATAAAACTTTCTGTGAGATCTAGGGGCTGTTTGAATTGCAGCCGCAACTCGCCCAGCCAATTTTTTTGTTGTTGATTGCTGCCACGGGCTCCGTTTAGATCAGTGCGAGAGGTTCGGAGCCACGCCATTTTATTAGTTCATCTGTTTAGTTTTTACGCCTGTGCTTTGGCGAGATGGTGACGGCAAAATCTTGCGCGAAATGTCGCCAAAGCGTGGGCGGGCGTGATCCAAACAGCCCCCTCAATCTCTTAGCTGATGTCCAGCCATCCTCGGTGTAACTAGGCTGTATCGATCATCTCGAGACGGTTGGATCCAGAATGTAGCTCCCCCTACTCCAGCCCAGCGGGGATAGGAAACACCATGCGTGGATCAGATACGAAGTCCCTTAATAGCCCAAAATGTTTTTTCTTTTGAGTTTAAGATGGTTGATATCCACCGCTTGATTAAATAGAGGAGTTGATCCAGTTTATAAGATAAATCGGGTTTAAAAATCATACAGACTATACAACGCCCTGTTTACGAGGAAAACAGGGCAAAAACCGCACAAGCGAGGCGGTCGCCGTCCACACGATGCAACCCACCAAATGCTACAAACGCACACTACCTGCTCCAGAGCTGCTGCCCCGACGTAGCAACCAGATCGACTTTTACATTGCCCGAAAGCGATCTAGTCATGGTCGACGAACCCTCTGCCCGTGCAGTTTTCATCCAGGTCGCCACCAAAACCAACCTGTTCCGGGACCGTCGTCCCGACGTAGCAACCGGATCGACCTTCGCATTGCCCGAAGGCGGTCCAGTCATGGTCGACGAACCCTCTGCCCGCATAGTTTTCATCCAGGTCGGCATCAAAATCAACCTGTTCCGGGACCGCCATCCCGACATAGCAACCGGATCGACCTTCGTATTGCCCGAAGGCGGTCCAGTCGGATCAACGAACCTGATAAAAACTGTGTGGGCAAAATGTTTTGACTCTAAAGGCTACATTCGTACCTTTATTCGAATCTGCAGAAGCACCTAATAGCGATTCTGAGAATCAGTTCGGGATGACGCTTGTGTGCTTCACTGGTGGTATGTTTCTCTCCTATGTGGTGTGTGTCGTATAACTGTTCATTTCAGTTAAGCTGGCGTGTTGTATCAGTTTTCTTCATGTTTTCTAGTAATTAACTGGAACTCTTTTTTCTTAATCAATCTATTATATACTAAAAGTAAAATGAGGTTGTTAAATAGAGCCACCATGTTAATTCACATCATCTAAATTAATTTTGAGAGTTAGATCTAAAATTAGTGGTTAGTATTTAATTAAGTATTTATTAATTGTGTAACCGTGTATGTTCCATTGACACGTTCCATACATATAGTTTACCTTTTAAAAATAAATAAAAGTGCACATCCCTAATTAATTGAAAGGCATACCGTAATGCTCAAACTATTTGCCACTGTTATAATGAGAAAACAGATTTCAGTACGTCAACGTGTCCTCAAGCTACACGGCAGTTCCAAACCAACCTGTGGTTGGATGGTTAGTAGGGTGGTAGTACACTCAGCACAACAGAGTTAAAACCCCAGGTTTGACGTCTGTGTGTTACATTTATGCGGAATATTCTTTCAGTGGGAGACGACGTTCCCGTCGACAGCGAGGCGCCCATGGTGACTGACTTGATCCGCCGACTAAGTATTTCAGAGATACTCATGGGATAGGGTGTGCGTGTGTGCGTTCATAGCGATGAGTGTGTGCGCGTGTATGTGAGCGTCAGCGTTTGTAGTGTGTTTCTAAAAAAAACACACGGCAGTTTGGACACTAAGGGCTACACCATGCATGCCATCGCATGCATGTATTAAAAATAATTGTGTGAAAATTCAAATCACACGTGCAGGCGAATGGCATGTATTTAATGAAAAAAATTGTCTAGAAAATCGGAACAATGTTAAATTGTGTTTACGGGCACTCACACACGACGACCTGATGTGGGAATATAATTCAACTACGAGCTCTTCAACTATTTTTCGGACAAACAAGACGGTAATTTGCTGATTTGAGGTTGGCTGCAATATATATTCCTGCACATGAATCGATGGTTCAACCACACCCGGCCATGTCGAGTTGGAGAAGATCGAAGGTGGACTCTACGGAGGACAGTTTTTTCATCATAATAATGTTCGATTGCTGCACTAGCTCTGTAGTACGAGCTAGATGCAGACACTGTCGCGGATGAACGAGTCAGCCTCCCTTCCTCTACGCACTAGTAGCGGCGGAGCGTGAACAAAACGCAAGAGGGGGCGAATTTCTCAAAAAAAAAAAGGGAATACGCATAAAAAGATGGCAACGACAGGATGATACATCAGATTCAACTGCCTCTTTTACACTAGTAATTGTTCGAATACACATCTTCGTGCAAAATACATCAGAAGATGGCAAGTAACACTAGATTCAACATCTTCATGCAAAATATATCAGACATAAATAGTTCAAATATACCTGGACATTTTACTAGTAATTTTTTATGCTCCAATCTCTTAAACCAAAAGACAACAAAATATGACCAACAACTGGCTACAGAAATCCTCTTCGGTTCTTCTTAGCTTTGAACTTAACAATTGCATCTTCATAACAATTTTTTAAAGCAATCCTCTTCCGTTCTATTTGTAGCAAATAAAGATGACCAAAAACTAATTTTTAAAGTGATAATCAAAATTCAGAAAGGGCATCTTACCTTAACTTGGGCGTTGGCCGATCTACTGGTGGAGCTGGCATGCAGTAGTCAACGTCAGCCCTTAGGCCCCAGCCTCAAAGGAAGGAGGCCTCGCCGGACGCCGATATCCTTTGGGAGCGGAGCAGCAGGTGCATGGCGACGGCGTCCAGCTTGCGGACGGTGGATCGTGACCGACTGACCGGAACAATGGGTATTGCGGAGGAGGGTCGATGGGAGAAAAACAGGATGGAGAACGACCTAGAGATTCAGCTGAGGTCGCCATGGAGCTGGACTGCTGGAGGTTGAGGGCACGGAGGTGCAGGCCTGACGGCATGTTCTGTTTCTCGTCTGTTCTGTTCGTGGTCGAATTGTGGACGCTAACGGGCTGGGCCAGATTACATACTAATTCTTTTTCCAAATTTGTAAAGGTGGAGGGGGGGGGGGGGGGGGGGGGGGCTGCCTTTCGCCCCAACGACCCTCCGCCACTGCGCACTAGCTTGCAGAATTAGTGGCATTATTTGGTTAGATGATACACCAACAAGGTTGCAACTTTATCTCAGCATGGGCTAAAATATGGATTAAAAAAATGTGGGATTGCTATTTTTGGGATAAAGAATTTTAAAGGATATTTATGGAGGCAAAATTAAACACGGGTTTTTAGTTTTTCGGAGACACCGAATATTGGAAGGGTCGAGCGGACCACTAAAGATAGGAATGTAAAAGCATGTAGTCAAATTTTGGCTTCAGCTTTGTTCCACCTCATTTTGAAATTATTGATGCTATGCTGCCTTCCATAATGCTAGCACACACTCCAACGAACCCATATCACCAAGGTAACGAGGTTTAATTCTGAATTGCAATTTTATGAACAAGAGTAGAAAATTTTGGATGAAACCAGGGGTTGAGAATTCCTAATATATACTCGTTAATTGTAAATAAGAAATTAGTATAATCAGAATCACTCGAAAAATAAAAATAGTTTACTACATAAATGTACATAACAGGCAAGATTATATGGATTTTCTTTGTAGCTCAAGAAAATAATGTCGAGAAGGTGCATGTAAGAAATTCAGAATGCCGAACCATCCCGATGAGAGTTCACGATATGTACGTGTTAGTTTTCAATTTGACCTATAATCAGAGTGAATCCGGAAAGAAGAATAGATTTGTATGACATAGTACCTTTTAAAAATATTGTCGAGAAGGTGAATGTAAAAACTAATAATGTCGAACCAAGGCGAAGGGATTTTGTGTCTTTCCTCGATAGCTCAAGAAATTTTTGCCGAGGGGGTGCATAGCCGAATAAAACATGTTGAGATATGGATCGATATTGATTGTTCATGATATCTATACCGGTTGATTTTAAATTTGGTGATCATTGTAATCAGAATGACTCGAGAATTAAAATGATTTTTTATGACATAGATTGAAAAGAGAGCTAAGATTATACAGATTTTCGTTCTCGCTTAAGAATTGTCGAGGAAGTGCAAGTAAGAAATTGAAAATGTCGAACCATGGCGATGAGCAATCATGATATATATATATATACAGAGTAATTCTAAATTTGACGATCATTGTAATCAGAATGACTCAAGAAACAAACGATTTTATATTCCATAAATGTACATAAGAGGCAAAGATCATAAAAGTTTTCCTTGTAGCTTAAGAAAATGTTGTTGAGAGTGCGCATGTAAGAACGTAAGAACCGTTCACCATATTTATTTTGTGTATATCCTCATGAGAGGTAAGATCCTACAGATTTTAGTCGACCTTACACATAGAATTATTATGATCTACTGAAGTCGTACGTCCCAATATGAAATATGACTATGAATTATGATCGGAAAGGTTAAGATGTTTAATAGCAAAATAATAAGATATTGCCGCTAAATAGTCCTATAACAATTATTTGTTATTTCTAATAAATATAATCATGTGCAAAATTGTCAAAGTTGCCTTAGAAATTATAAATAAGTGTTTAGTTTGATTGTCTAATTCAAGACTTAACTAATATTTAATCCATTAATATGTGGGTTTATTATGTGCCATAAAGGTGATTTCTTATTTCTTTCACATGCAAAATAACTTTAATATGGTCAACATAAATTATTGTCATCAAAGAGTCAAATTTTTGTTATATTTCTGAACAAAGCATGCAATATTATTGATCAAAAGAACTAATTACATATCAACATTAGTTTGTGAAGAAAGCCTCAATAAGATGCATTTGACCTTGCAAACTTAGTCATCAATTATTAATCTAATAATCTGAGGGTTATGTGATATAAAAGGACAATGTAGAGCTAAAGTCATGCTCATTAAGAGAAATGCGTGAATTGTGGGGGTAACGTTGCCATGATTTAATTTGGTACAATGAAGGAAAACATATTTTCTTAATTATGTTTGAAAATACTATTCATCGGGTACTCAGTCATAGTGAATTGTAATGTAATCCTAAGTTAGTTGCCTTACAAATGGTTAGCATGGTGATGATGGACTAACGAGTAAATGTTGCACTAGCAACTAAATGCATTAGTAACAATTTTCTTGATGCTCTATTGCGTTTTCATATCTTGGTCACTAAAAAATTACTCACTACTAAGTGTATGTTGGTCTCTTTCAAGGTTTAAACCTTCGTTTTATCATGTATTGTAATTTTGGTTTAAGCATCTTTGAGTTCTCATGTGACCAATTTTCCGGCCATATAAAAAAATGAGACCCATGTATCACTCTTATGTTGGATCGGAGACCAAAGAGAATGAATACATTTTTGATCTTACAATTCTATGGTTCCTCTTAAATAACTCTAGAACATTGAAGTATGTATAATGAGTTTCCGATGTGGCGTACTAATAGAATTAGCTATTGCTCGGATCTTGATAAAGTGGAACCTTTCGTCGTATTTATTTTATATCCACGCGACAAATAAAATCCTAGATATTTTGTCAACTTTATAGGTAGAATTATCATGATTTAATATATGAATCATGATTAAGAAGGTTAATATGTTTTGCAGTAAAATAATAGGATATTGCTATAAAATTATTTTATAATAATTATTTATCATTTCTTGGAAATACAGTCATGTAGAAAGTTCACAACATACACATTTAGGTCTGTATCCATATTTAAAAAATCATGTATTTTTAATGAAAGGGGTAATTAAATGGGATAGATGGAGTTTGTATTAGATAAAAGGTACATACCTAAGAGCATTTTCACCGGGGCCTCTAAATCTGTGTCCGGCACCCCTCAATTGGGCCTCCTTTGGGGGGTGCCGGACATGTGTCCGGTCAACATTTTGAGGCCATCCACAGCGGCACTCCCCAAAGGCCCACCCCCAAACGGATGCAAACGGTCGAACACCTTGCGGGCGCACGAACCGCCGCCGATGAATAACACAAACGATGAACACAAATTCAAATTTCATTCATTTTTCTTATATATTACAATTTTTTTGAATGAATGTGAACCCTAGCATAGCCCTAGCCTAATGGCGCCCACCCTAATCTAAACTCCGCTCTGGCCTGCCTCGTCGTCGTGAACACGCCTCCCCTGGGCTAGGCGCGAGCGGACACGCCTCTCCTGCCGGAGCGCGCTCGCCGCCCGGCGCATGTCAGCCCTGGCCCTCTCCTCGCGCAGGCGGTCTAGCTCCTCCTGAACCGCCAGCTGGGTGATGCTCACGGGTGTGAGGAGTTGGAAAACCCCAAGAGGAAGGTATGATGAGCGTAGTAGCAAGTTTCCCTCAGTTATGAAACCAAGGTTATCGAACCAGTAGGAGGTTGAAGAACACGACGAAGGTCTCCCAGCGCCAGCAAAGTGCTTGCGCGTGGAGGTGAAATCTGCACAACACAATCAATAAACTTTGCTCCAACTAAACTGTGAGCTTGTCAATCTCACCGGCTTGCTGTAACAAGGATTAAACGTATGGTGTGGAAGATGATGTTTGTAGAGAATGAAAGTAACAGTTTGCAGTTGGTTGTATTATCAGTGTAAAGAAAAGGACCGGGGTCCACAGTTCACTAGTGGTGTCTCTCCATAAATAATAATAATAGCATACATGCGCGTAAACAAATTACAGCTGGGCAACTGACAGAATAAAAAGCTGCATAATGATGCATATACTAATAACATGATGTCTAGTGTGAGATTCATTTGGGCATTACAACAATATACATAGACCGTTCCAACCGCATCTATGACTAATAATCCACCTTCCGGTTAGCGTCTGCACCCCTTTCAGTATTAAGTTGCAAGCAACAGATTATTGCATTAGGCAAAGTGTGTAATGTAAGTAATAGCATTATCATTAGACAAAGTACTACTGTTTTATCCCTATTAGCAACAGTACATTTACAATCTTAGAGGTTGCTGTCACTCCCCCAGATTAAATAGAGACATGAACCCACTATCGAGCATAAATACCCCCTCTTGGAGTCACAAGCATCTACTTGGCCTGAGCATCTACTAGCAACGGAGAGCATGCAAGATCATAAACAACACACAACATGATATATTATGAAGCAAATGACATAGTATTCAATATCCATCGGATCCCAGCAAACACAACATGTAGCATTACATAAAGATGATCTTTATCATGATAGGCAGCTCACAAGATCTAAACATGATGGCACACTAGTAGAAAACAACCATCTAGCTACTGCTATGGACCCGTAGTCTAAGGATGAACTACTCATGCATCAGTCCGGAGGCGGGCATGGTGATGTAGAGCCCTCCGGTGATGATCCCCCTCTCCGGCAGGGTGCCGGGAAGAGGTTCTGAACCCTCCCGAACTAGGGTTGACGACGGCGGCGGCTCCGTAAGGTTTCTGGAAAAAGTGTTCGGGTCTTATGTCTTAGGTTTTCGGGGGGTTTAAGTAGGCGAAAGGGCGAAGGCGGTGGAGGCCCGAGGGCCCACCCTCAGGCGCTGGCGCGGCAGAGGGGGGAGCTGCGCCACCACCTGATGGCGGCGCCTCGGTGCCCTTCTTCGTCTCTTCTTCGGACTTCTGAAACGTGTCGGGAAAAATAAGGTCTTCGGTATAAAAATTGTCCAATTCCGAGAATATTTCCTTAAGTGGATTTCTGAAACCAAAAACAACAGAAAACAGGGAACTGGCACTGTGGCATCTTGTTAATAGGTTAGTCCCAGAAAATGCATAAAACTATATAAAATGTATATAAAATATGTAGGCAATTGGTATAATATAAGCATGGAACATAAGAAATTATCGATACGTTTGGGACATATCACTGGGCGGCCTCCATCGAGGCCGGATCCTCCCGCTCCGCGGCCACGACGTTGAGGTCCGCGTACGCCGCGCGCTCGGCGGCCATGAAGGCGCGACAGCGAGCGTCTCGCTCCGCGGTCTCGAGCGAGGCCTTCAGGATGGCGGCCTCGACGGCGTCGCCAACCGCCTCTTAGGCTGCGGTAAACTGGTGTCCGCCTGCTCGGCGCGCCAGGTGTCGAACGAGTTCATGGCAACGACCTGGTCGGGCCACAGCGGCGGCGGCAGCTCCTGCTCCGGCGTCGGCTCCGGCTCCTCCTCCTGCCCTGGCTCCTCCTCCGGCTGCTCCTGCTCCTGCTGGTCCTCCACGTCGATGTCGTGGACGTTGTTCGCCCAGTCCAAGGGCATGCCGTCGACGACGACAGGTTGGAGCGCCAGCTCCGGCGCCTGGTCCGGAGCCTGCTCCGGCTGGTCCTCCTGCCCCAGAGGGTGAGCGCGGCGAGCTGCCTGGGTGATGGTGGACCTGGTGGTCTGAAGGCGGCGAGGCATGGTTCTTGGCTCGGGGCTACGGAGGCTGCGGGCACGGCGGAGGAAGTGTTGGTGTGGTGAGGCTGCGGGCACGGCGGAGGAGTATATAGGCGGGGAGGGAAACGGAGGGGCGGGAAGCGGCGGGTGGGTGAGCACGCGTCGCGTCGGAGTTATGTGGCGGCGACGCGATTCGGCCACGCCGACGCTTGGCGCAGACGCCTCGCCGCCCCGTCGTCTGTAGAAACGTGTCACCATTAACGCGGGCGGAACGGCCTCCTGCATGGCGGAATTTACAGCAGCTCCTCGCGCCTATGTCTATGACGGGTGGGGCGCACCTGTCGGAGGCCATGTCCGGTCAATGTCCGGCACCCAGGAGGGCCTCCAAACTTGGAGACCCTATAGGGGATGCCGGACACAAAATCGCTCGGGACGAGGTTTTGGGGGTGCCGATGGTGCAAGTTTTTGGTGTCCGACCCCCCAAAGGCCCTTTGAGGGTCCTTTAGAGGCCCCCGGTGAAGATGCTCTAACAAATTTAAATACTAAAGGTGATGCCCTGGCATTTGCGAGGTCCCTGTGCTAGTTACTATAATAGTAAGTTTTTTGCCTCGTTTAAAAAAGGAAAATAAAGGACAGGTGTTGCTTTTGTGGCTCCATGCTAGGAGCCTAGGACAATCGGAAATTGGGACGACATCAATTGGTTGCCTGTGAAATGTGTCTGGAATAGTTTAACAAGCGAGACGTCTTTTGTTGATTCATGTTCTTAGCGATCTGGAACAGCTGTGAGGAGCCCTGGAATTTGGATTAGATGCGTGCGCCTCCGATCTGAAATGCTCGATGACGACGACGAGAACAGATCAATCACAACACATATTCTCTGAATAGAGAGCACAGTCGGAGGAAGAAAAGTGTTTGTAAGCCTATAATCACGCTCTGGTGATAAACATCACATCCCCCCTAGCCTATGCCAGCATAGTGACGATTCCCCTCGCATCAATCCAATCATTCTTATCTTAGCTCAGCTCAGCTCATTAGTTCACGACAGATATAGCAGATGGTTCCGTGCTCATTTTCGAGATACAAGTATGAGCTCTCACCTGCTGCATTACAAATTGTGGTAGTGAGTTGGCATTGTTGCAAGATGCTCCACCCCGAATCCCCCATTACCTGTCACAGTTGTCTCATCGACAAGTGTCAGGAGCACAGCGTTTTCTCTTCTTGATGGAGTATATTATCGCGTGGGGAAACCGGTGAAGTATTGGCGTTTAGTTCTTGGTGTCGGAGAGCATGACACGTCTAGTTGCTTCCGTCGTAGTGAATGACGTTGTATTTGAGTTGCATCATATTTTGGAATCTCAAGCAAACCAACTTGTGATTGAATGGTTAGCATGGTGGTTATACCCTCAGCCCACCAGAGTTCAAATTTCAGATTTGAACGTTTGTGTGTTGCATTTAGGCGGAATATTCTTTCAGTGGGAGGCGACGTTCCCGTCGACAGCGAGGCGCCCGTGGTGACTTCGTCAATCTCAAGACTCGATCCGTCGGCTCAGTATTTCGGAGGTGCTCATAGGGGTAGGGTGTGCGTGTGTGCGTTCATAGGGGTGAGTGTGCGCGCGTGTATGTGAGCGTCTGCGTTTGTACTGTGTTTCTCAAAAAAAAAAAAATTGGAATCTCAAGTCCTTTTCTAAAAGCAGTGGTAGAGAGTACAGTACACCCCCACAAACAAGGTGGTATGCTACTGCTGGACTGGACTAGGATAAAACACCGAGTTCGGCTTCAAAAGTATTCTGGTAAGCAATAAGGCGGCCTACGCTAATATGAAAATACAAGTACTCGCGTGTTGGCTTTGGGATCGCCAGCTCAGTTGACGTTGGCATGCCTTTCGCCTTTTTTCTTTTCAACAATTATTACAACATTGTGGCTTCTCTGCCTATTTCCACGCCAATAATAATAGTAACATTTTTTGAATGAACCGAAAGACTTGCATCTTTCCATTAAATTGGTTCATGAAAAAAAAACACTGGCAATTTTTGGTGCACAGGTGCAATGCCATGTCCGGCAGCCCCCCACGGTCCCGATCCATATGGAGCAGTGTGGGAGAGCTCGACAACGGCTTCTACATCAGATTTTAGATGGGCATGTCATTGACACAGATAAAACCTTTCAAAGTCCCTCCCATTCTTATTTCATTCTCCCACCTGGTGTCGCTTGAACACATTTTGCATGAAATGGGTCATATTTCAGCGAAGCCAACATCAGACGCGATCGGGGCAACTAGAGGCAACAAAGGACATCTCTAGGGCCATCACACTAGAGGTTTCTCAGTTCCCTCAGCGGTTATTTCCATGATAATTTGTATGCGGGTTCTCAAGCACAAATGCAAAAAAAAGTTATTTTCCAACGGGCCTTTAAAAAATTCTTCTGTGGTGCATTTGTTTCAATACTTTCTTTACGATTTCCACCCGATGAGATAACCCAAATGACAGTATTTTTCACCGATACCCAAATAGCGATCTTCCCGGAGAGAGACACAGTCCGCCATTTTCCTCGACGGTAATTTCTACAATAATTTACCCGCAGGTTCTCATGCAATAAATTTTGCCGGTATTTTACAACGGTACTCAAGTGGTGGCACTCTTCTATCGGTATTTTACAACGGTACTCAAACAGTGAACTTTACAAGATGAATTAAATCGTAACGATACCCAAATAGTGATCTTCGATAGACAACGACACCCAAACAATAATCCTTAACAGATGATATGACCCGAAGGACGCATCCTCATAGTTTTCTTAAGTACTTTTTGGCATTACCCAAACTGTAATCATTGACGTATGAATTAACCCACAGGACACGCTGCGCCACATTACCTAGTATTTTGAATGAATCAAAAGACTTGCATCTTTCCATTAAGCTGGGTTATGAAACAAAAACAGGGGCCGTTTTTGGTGCTTGAGTGCAATACCATGCTCGGTAACCTACCACGGTCCCAATCCATAAGGAGCTGCGTGGGAGTGCTGGACAACGGCTTCTACGTCATATTTTAGGCGTGAGCATCATGTCATTGCCACAAATAAAACCTTTCAAAATCCTTCATGTTCTTATTTCATTCTCCCACCTGTTGCCGCTTGAACACATCTTGCATGAAATGTGACATATAACGGCGGATCCAACATTACAGGGCGATGGGGCAACCAGAGGCAGCAGAGGACATTTGAAGGGCCATCACACTAGAGAACGGGGGCGACAATGTTGGCCATTTGATTTCTATGTTATTGTTTGATATTTATAATATGGGATCATCGACTAGACTAGACAGGGTCGCGTTTTGTGGTCAAAACTTTAATTCGACCATCGATTTTGGGAAGTTTTATAAAACAAGAATATGTTAGAAGATTCTTTTGGTGACTGCCGCTAACAGTCGTCCCAATAGGACGGCACCAATTACCAGCGTCTGTCCGACGCACTTGTTAAACCATCTATTGAGAGCATGAAAGGAGATGATGTAAATTTGACGAACAACCTCAATTGTTTGGTGGAGTGTACATATGTTTGGAGCCAGCTGGAGTAGAAATAGCTGGCCGTTCCACGTATTGCAGTTTGGTGCCGGCAAAAGTACACTGGGGGTCGGGACGCTGAGTTGGCCACAACAAAAGTACATATTTCATCTCTGGCGTTCACCTACAATTTTGCTTGGATAAGGATTACATGACATGTGTCGATTTATTTGCCAACCATATTAGTGTAGCTATGCCACTACTAGAACATACTAATATTAGTTGATCAGCTAGCTCCTGCCATCCATCCATGCATCTACATAAACTGAATGTTCTGGATCTCTCTAGAATCAGGCAGTCAGTCGCGACCGCGAGACCAAAATGTTCTAGTCCCCGTTCGTGTTCGTCAAGCTCATCCTAATGTTGTCGACGTGAAAGCAACATAGTAGAGCATGAAGTGGCGTGTGGCAGGCAGACCCAAATGCGAAAATGCCATTCCCCCGTGGATTCCATAGCAATACATAACCATGCTCTCGTGTCTTCCTCCCCGCCAGTACTACTACGGAGTAGTTCTTATCCGTTGTGGCCCAATCAGACGTGCACATCTGTACAGCAGCTCGCTCCCAAATCAAAAGATCGATGGACATATATATATATTTGTCGACGATGTATATATGCTGACCGGCGCGCGACTGTGTGAACCACAGATCGGCGGACGTCGCGGCAGGTGGCCGACTGAGCCCGGCCTCGCTCTATGCCATTGCCGCGTCCTGGTCGACACGCATGGATCGCGCTAGAAACGCCGGTACGTACGTGACGGCCGGAGGAGCACCGCCGCTGTCGGCGGTAGTACCTGACGGCGTGCGTGTGTAGGCGGAAGCCAGAAATAGTGCGGCGTGATGGAACAGATGATCCATGGGTTGCGTCAGCCGGCGCCGGTCGGCCCCATGCATGACCTCAGCGATGCGCCGCTGGCCGGGGCGGTGGCTTGGCCGGTTGGGACCCCGGGGCGGCGGGCGGCCACACCCCCGACCCCTATCGTGAAAGGGGCTTCTTTTCTTTTATTTTCTTTTCTTTTGCTTGAGCTAGCGGACGCCGTCACTGGCCTTTCCACTCTGGATGGAGGCTTTCTTCTTGCCGCGCTATCCATTAATTTAAGTGGAGCCGGAGGAGTACGCACGCACGAGATGGTGTAGCTTGACGCCGACGCCGCCCGTGTCGACCCGGCCTGTTTCGTGGCCGACGAGCCCAGCCAATGTGTGTCAACCTGGATTTCAATTGTTTAAACCTCACGCGCCGTCGAATCTCTCCCTAGTTTCGCTTCTCTTCTCTGCCCAAGGAAACAGTCATTTCTCATTTGGTTTTTCCCTTCTTTCTTTCCTGTGCCGTGGTATCACAGGCAAGTACTACGGCGTGCTTAATTACTTTCTGTAGTAAAATAAAATGTACGAGGACTTCTTCTGTGATTGTATCAAAGTGTGAAGCAAGCGTGCTCTTTTCGCCTCCAAACACGAATAGAACATGCCAGAACAGAGTATGAATGGAAGAGAATTCATCATCAGAACGGGACAGCAAATTCTGCGGAAAACCAAACTTTTGTATTGCAACAACAATTCGATGATTACAGGGTATCTCAAGAGAAACTCGTAGTACTAGTACATCTCTTTCCGAACTCGTACGGACTTTATTCTGACCACCATGAACCGAAGGATCGGCGGACCGGATATCGCCACCGAGAGCCTGATGACTCTCTGCATCCCGAAAAGATGGTTCGCCGCTCGAAAGGCCACCGACGACGACAGCTACGTCCTCGGCTGGCACCGCCGCGGACCCGAACACTTTGCTTGGCGCCCTGCTGGCCACACCAGCCGCCGGCTCCTTGGCCGCTGGCGCATCGCAGACGTCATCGCACTGCTGGCCGAGCACGTCGATCCAGCCTTCGTCGGAGTCCCACTCCGCCGGTAGCAAGTCCGAGACGGCGGAGCACGACGACAGAGACTTGATCCTCGCGGCCGCATTCTTCTCCGAAACCGAAACCTCCTCGTCTTCCTCATCGTCGTCGTCGGTCTCCGACTCCCAGAATGCGGCGTCCAGTGTGCTCTTGGGAGACACCCACCGCCCGGCCTTGACATCATCTCCAAGCAATGCCAGGAACGGGTGCTCCAACAGCTCCGCCGCCGTGCACCGGTCGCGGGCGTCCCTCGCGAAGCACAGGGCGAGGAAGCCCTTCGCCTCGGGGGACATCCACGCCGGCGTCTCCGGCACCGCGTCCGTGTACCCGATCCGGTGGACGGCGGCGAGGACGTTGTCGAGGTCGCTGCAGGGGGCGCGCCCCGTGGCCATCTCGACGATCGTGCAGCCGAGCGCCCACACGTCGGCGGCCGGCCCCTGCTCCTCCCCTCGGGCCACCTCGGGCGCCATGAACGCGGGCGTGCCCCCGATCGGCCGATCAGAATCCAGGACCGTCCTCCTCCTCGCGCACCCGAAATCCGCGATCTTGGCCCGGCCGTCGGCGCCGATCACGACGTTCCTTGATTTGATGTCCCCGTGCACGACCGAGTTGGCGTGGATGTAGGCGAGCCCGCGCAGGACGTCCGCCGCGTAGGCGCGGATGGCGTGCTCCGGAAGGCGTCCCCCGTTGCGCTGGACCTCGTCGGCGAGCGAGCCGCCCGGGGCCAGCTCGAGGAAGAGGTGGTAGGAGCCGTCGTCGCGGCTGGCGCCGATGCAGCGGACGACGTGGGGCGAGGAGAGGGCGGAGAGGATGCTGTGTTCATGGCTCAGAAGGGACGCGTCCGCTGCGGCCACGGACTTGACCGCGAACAGCTCGCCCGACGCGCCGTCGGCCGCCAGCGACACCACGGCCCCGGAGGCGCCGCAGCCGAGCGTGCGTAGGCGCGTCCATTGCCCGCTCACGGCGATCGCCATTCGAAATCTCGACTTGGCTTGGCTGAATGGCTGTGTGGTTGCTTTCTTGCTTGCTGCTCTGGATGCTTGATCTTGCTTTGTTGTTGTTCTTTTTGTTTGGTGTGAGTTGGTTGTGTTGTGCGGCGCGTTTATATATACGGAAGGGGGTTGGGAAGGGAAGGGGAATGAGAAGACGACTTGGAGCTAATTGGGTGGAGGCCGCAGGGAGGGATTAGATTAGGAGGCTGATCGGGGAAGGTGTTTGGTGTGTGTCAATGCTCAACTTGGGCAATTAGCGTCATGCCCACGCGCGGCAATTGGGCGCTGCCTCTTGCTCCCTGTTTGTGTGGGTGGGAACGCGCGGCGCAGCTCATGCATTCCTCGACGATGCACATGCCGCCGCCGTCAATAGCATCTCCTCCTCTCCTCGACACCAATGCCATTCCACTGTTATCGTTATTTTCGACAGGGAATCTCCGAGTTTCATTTTTGTGGCGGTGCAGGAATAGGATATGCGCTCGCTCTGTTTCAGCGTGTTTTTTTTTCCTTTCAGAAACATAAGTGATAAGAACGAGAAACACGAGATATGTTCACGGATATGTTAATACCTCTGGTTGAGAAATAGAAGGAAAAGTAATAATGTGTTCGTGTTTCTCGCGTGATTAAATAGCATAAATAGTGCTTACTCTACATGTGAAGCACGAGGTTGTGAGTGACTACGTTACGATCAGGTCAGCTCCGCGATGGTCGCTAATTAATCTGCGGCAGGTCAGCCACCGGTCGAGCTCGTTGATTCAGGGCCAGTTCATCACCTCAGCTGTGCCAAATTAAACCAGCGGTGCCGCACCGGTCAAGACAGGACGTCCAACGGCAGGCCGTAGTGGCTCCTTCCTTCTTCTCGGTCAGAGACGATAGGATCAACCGCCGCGAAAGCAAAGTGCGGCGACGCTAGTGGTTGGTGATTCATTCGGCTCCTGACTGACAATGGAAGAGCTGCAATCTCGATGCTTAATTGATAGGGAGCGGAGGTCAACGCGTGCGCGCGCCCAAAAGGGGCTTTGGGTTGGCTAACGTGCTTGCTGCATTGACATTGTGGCTTCTGAGTCTGCAACAAATTAAAGTACTCCCAACAACGATACTTAAGCAGAGTTTGCTGCACCAAACCCACCCTAGACCGGCTAGGAACTTGACTTACTGTAACTACTACGCACCAACAATATCCTGAGGGATTTCTGTGGAAGAAACCAAATTTCGGGGTGTGGAGTTAGGATAAGACCGTCAAGTGTTGAGAACAGAGAACCGCTCTACTTGCGTTCAATTGGACGGATGAATGATTCATCCGAGAGTTGGTGCTGGCGTTCACCCACTACTACATAGTATCTTCTTGTGCCACTGTGCCAGTGGTAGTCTGAAGCTCTGTGTATGTACACATTGACATTGGCATTGGCATTGGCAGCAGTGCGTTCACCCGCTGTCACCTACTAGTATGCTAGCTAGCAGTAGTTTCATCTTCATTCAGGGTGTGCAAATTGCTCATGCACTCGACCACTGTCTTCTCCTACTGCTGCCAGTAATACTTCACTTCAGGCTGTGCAAATTGCTAGTACTGCACTCGGCCACTGTCTCCTAGTGCTTCATCTAGCCTGCCCTGTTATACTATCTCCATATCTTATCCTCCTCTGTCTCTTGCTGGCTAGTATAGTACTGTAGTAGTAGTATCATACCTCTCGGATGGCTCATATCTTTCGTTGTATCCCGACCGAAAAGGAAACCACAGCTAGTGAATGATTGCCAGCATTTCTTGCGGCGCCCCCGATCGACAAGGACCAGACCGAGCAGCAACATGCCGGGAATTGGGATGTGCGTCAGAGATACATCGTCACATCGCTTCCATTCCGGACCGAGCATGAAGATGCTTCGAGCTCCACGGTGCCGGCGGCCTGTCGGTCCCTCCCCGGCCGTCCCCTCTTGCTCCACGTCCACACGGTGGTGGGGCACGTCGGACGTGCACGCACACCGCCACCGGGCGTCGTCTGTCGTCGTTGCGTCCCAGCACGCAGGGCGCAATCTGGCGATCGAGCTGGCAAGTGGATGCGCATGCACGTAGATCCGATTCATCCACTCCGCCGGAGAACACGTACGACATGGTCACGACGCACAGGAGCTAGCTCGATCGAGGAGGAGGATGCCATTGCCGCCGATCGGAATCGAATCGGGCGCCGGATTCGATTCGGCGGCCGCTCGCGCCGGTCGGCCTGGCCCCAGGCCGCACATGCCGGTGGCGGCACATGCCATGCCCGCACGTTGCGAACGCGTTAGATCTGGTGACGGCGGCGAGGCCCGAGGGAGTGAGTAGTAGGCACGCCGCGCCGCACCAGACGCTCACGTTGCTGCGCCGAACTCGACGCTCGGTTCAAGTTCAACGGCCCAAGTCAACACGCGCCAGAATGCAGGCGACCGCGCAAGTCAAAGTGTTCGGTAAGGACTATATACTTACAAAATCTTCGGAGTAGCCTCACCACCCTATGATTAAATTAACAGCCAGCGCGTGACTACATTAGACAGTTTTTTCACAACTTCGAGGCTAAGCTGTTCCATTGAGCATTTCTTAATTCATTTGCCACTTGAGACTATGCTCTTTTGGTTGATGAAGCAGCTCGATGTCGAGAGTAGGTCAACCATTTAGGCATTTTCCTACTTGGTCAACCGGTACCCATTAGAAGAAAGAAGAAGAATCTGCAGCAACTCTTTTATAGAAAAAGAAAACGACGAAGAGTAAGAACTTGTGAATTTACTTCCCCCCATTTCTGTTTGAAATATCCTGTAACGTGGATGTGAGGTTGTTGACGAACATCACACGAGATAGGAGATGGTGCATGTCTCGGATGTTATCATCAGACGAGACGCTGTGATTTGATTTCAAGCAGATAAATTATGCAAGTGATGGATCATGGTCACAGATTCTCTGAACCATGTCATGTTGGACGCTGGGACCTCGATCCAAGTAGGCAAGTAGCATGCTAATAAGGAAGTGTCACAGTTAAACAAGCCCATCTGTGTTGATTGACACTGCACCCACCATATGGCCATCGTTCTCTGCAGGCTGCAGCTGTAAAGAGACCTGCATCAGTGGATTAACTTCGACACTTGTGTTTCCTTTCACATATTCAGTGCGCCGACGTTTATATCACACGAGGAGCCAAGTGATTAATTATCGTAGAGTGACGATTGAATTAGTCTGGTCCAATCAAGTTTTACAAATAAAAGAAGGTTCACGATCCCGGTTTTGTTTTCAACTTGAGTAAACAACAGCGAATTACCAGTTTGCTTCCTATCCTGAATAAATGGTTGATTATGTTGATCCCTGCTAAAGGCAACTTGAACACTTCGCTTTTTCCGCATATCGAAAGGCAAGCGCATACTCTTTGACATGTTCCAGTGCTAATTTCTTTTTTCTGATTCCCGTAAGATTCTAAGATGGCCTTGAAGTCTTGAACTGCCTAATCCCCAGCGAGGCGTTGACACTGCCGACGGCCAGAGCTTTAGTGGCTGTAGTGGAGTCAACGTCTAAAAAAAGGGAGGTAACCAAAAATATAGTCAACCCCTCAATAAAAATACTAACGGAGGTTGACATTTATCGGCCGCCGGTTGGTTGATGGGCGATGGCGAGCTAGAGTCCCTTTCACACTTGAATATAAGAATTGGCAACTTGGGAGAGGAGTAGCTAGTTATAATTATGGCTTTGGTACCTAAAGCCGTCCTAATTGAAATAAAAATATGGTCATGGCCTAACTCCATCACGTTACTGGTTGATTAGTCAATTGCACGCTTGGCCAAAAGGCCACTGGATAACAGGATGAGGCATCTTGGATTGGAACTGAACCCTTGAGTATCTGACAGTTGAGCAGCCAGCCTCTTTTGGTTTAGCGGAAGCAGTTGTTGCCTCCTGAGTCATGTCACTGTGTAAAGGCTGAAGTAGCAGCGAGCTTAGTTGCGGCATAAAAGTGTAAAACTACACCAAGACTGCACGTATTGTCAACTTGTTGGTGGCTGCTGAGGGTGAGGCTGCGCCGTTCTACAAATATAGCTCACCGCAGTGCTGGCCGCCGTTTGCTTATTGAGCGTTCAGTAGTAATATAGCGAGTTGCCAATCTTCCTTTTTAGAGAAAGTTGCCAATCTTCTGTGAGGTGAACATATGTGTAGAAATTGAGATTCTCAGTAGATTTAGTGGCGAAGTTTGAGCCAATTAGTTTGGGTGACCAGGTAAGTAAGAATAGAAATTGCATATAAGAAAATGTTCATGCACAAACATTTCACACATACAAGTATTGTATTATATGTATTAGAAATAGTTGCTCATACATGTAAGAATATAGATTCATGTAATGGTAAATCGTGTTCATGTATGCTCCCAAATAGGTAAAGAAAAATATAACAAAACCTACAATTTTTTTGAATAATACATAAGGAAGCCCAAAATGAGAAGAAATCAAAAGAAAGAAAAACGAAAAAAAAAACATAAAAGGAAAGTAGAAATAAAAATGATGAAAATTTAAGAAAATATAAAGGCAAAGTAAGCGAATTACAAGAAGAAAGAGGGTTTCATGAGAAGTAGCATCGTGTTGCCCGACAAATTTTTAACATAGGATGCGCGTGGTCCGGTTCAACGAGTTGATGCACCACCCTCATCTCTAGCACGAAAAGGGTAAAAGCCTGACCCCAAAACAATGATGTGTACAAAGTTTTAGGAACTTACTAATTCATCATCTCGATCACCTCTTTCACTAGTTGAACGGGTTGTAACTGTAAGAGATGCACCGCCGCGCGCAACAACTATCTACTATCGACCTTGGCCCGCTCTATCTTTTTGAATTTTCTAAAACACTAAGAGTACCTCTAGTGGATGCCCTATGAGCCTCCAAAAGATATAAGCATGCTCTTCTAATTTTTTTTACCCGTGGTAATTTTTTTTGAGGTCAACCTTGGCGGCTGTTAAATACCTTGGCGGCTGTGTGTAAAGTCTAATGTTCTTTAGTCTTTACATTTTTTCATGTTCGTCTGGGACTATTCTTTTTCATTTCCTTTACGCCTTTCTCTCGACATGTTTTGTCTCTTTGTATATATTTGTTCGACATTGTTCGAGAGGTGCATCCTGCCATCGCCCCTCGTCAGATCATATCCACCACGGTGAAGTCGACGTGAGTCATTCGCTCCGCCCGCGGTCGATCCTTGCCCCTTTGAGTTTCCAAAAGGACCGAGTGTTGGAAAGAAGCAAATTTATTTATGAAATGAGAGAATTTATAAAGATTAAGAGAAAGACATACCAGAAAATACATAGTTTTTATTATTTGACCTACCACCCGTAATACAAGTTTTTTTAGTGGACACGAAATATAAGTGGTTTGGAGGTTCATGCTACTCCCACTGATCCGTTAAAGCCCAATTCATGTCATCGTTGTAAAACATGTGGGCCAAATGAGCCTTCAGTGATTATAGATTCTCCTGCTGGGGCTTTGCTTTCAGCTGTGTATGCTAAGTTCCTATAAATCGCTCAGGTGCGGCGAGAAACCTTCGCGCCGCCTGAAGCAATAGATAGATGGGCCAGCCCATTTGGCGGAATTTCATTTTTGTTTCTTTTTTCTACTTTTTTCCTTTTTCTTTTTCTTTTCCCTTTTTCTTTTCTTTTCTGTTCTCATTTTTATTTTCCTGTCTCTTTCACTTCTTTATGATTTTGAAAATTATAAAAATTTAAAACAGTTCAGATTTGAAAATTGTTCATAAAATACATACTTGAAAATTGTTCATATATTAAAAGTGTTCAAA
Source organism: Poa annua (assembly GCA_026929855.1). NCBI lineage: Eukaryota > Viridiplantae > Streptophyta > Magnoliopsida > Poales > Poaceae > Poa > Poa annua. The sequence goes on along the minus strand of CM049435.1, from coordinate 55,746,959 downwards.
TATGAAATTGTTCATATTTTGAAAATATCTAGATTTCAAAATTATTCCTATTTGAAAAATTGTTCAAATTTTAAATGTTCATAACTAAAAGCTATTCATATTTTAAAATAGATCTTGAAAAAAAATTCAAAATCTAAAATATTCATATCTGAAAAATGTTTTGTTTCAGAAAATGTTTTTCAATTTATTAAACTGAATTCATAAATAATTAATCCAAAACTTAGGAGAATTATAAAAAAACTATTTTCAGATTAAATGTCTTATCTGGTAATGGTCTGCAATAATGCGGCCGAAGTATTCTTTATTTAGGCAGCAATGAAGTGCAGCGTCGCGTGAGGGCGAGAAATAGAGCTCTCTGTTTCAACCGTGCCCAAGCTTGAAACATACATTCGGCATTTGGGCCTACACAGCTTAGTACGAGCGTATCTAGGCAAACATAGTTCCCTCAACATAACTCAAAACAAAGAAAAAGTTCCCTCAACAACCACAAAAGTTCCCTCAAAAGGTTTTCTACAAAAATCTCATAAAAGATATAATCCAAAAAACATACTACAATATTTCTAAATAAAATATACGTGTGCTTCTTTTTTTAATCTTTGAGAGATGTATGCTTCTTGAGAGTGATGGTTTGACTCGTGGGCTCGTATGCTCCTGGATATAAAATAAAAAAAATAGTAAAACATTTTTATAAAGAACCGAAAACAAATTATGGTAAACATATACAAATGTTATATCTACGTGCCAAGTTTAGTGGTAAAATGACATTTTGGTGCCCTGTGGTAAAATGGTGCTCTATGCAAAAAACAACAGCTGCAAAAAAACAACAGCTGAGCTCGGGAGCCATTTTAAAATTCCAATGCTTGTTTAAATATATCTCAAAATAAGTATGCCCGGATTAAAACAAAAAAAGAAGTATGCCGCTCTAAGAAAAGTACATCCAATTATATGTGCCACTTCATTACATAATGATGTAACCACACTATTCTCGACAACTAGTAAAAATGTAACAACTAGTGAATCTCGACACAACATTATTTTATGTAATACTCCTATGAGCTAATTTTTTGAATCGTGTACGGGAATCCGATTCAGGTGTCACAATGATTTGTGATCATTAGATGATTTTGAAGGTTTTATAAGAATATTAAGAATTTTTAAAATTAGTTCCTATTGAATATTTTAATATTTGTATCATCAAAATGTTATAATTATGCAGGTCATCCACGTTAAAACAAATTATTGTTCTAAAGAATGTCTATATATATAATATAAATTAAACAAAGGATGGATCGACCCACGCGGCGGGCAGGTTGACGAATAATGAGGACTGTTCAACCGTCACCTGTCCATAATGCTACTCTTCCCATAACCCAAGTATCAACCATCGGTAAGAGATTATATATAACGTGCTCAAGCGGGGGCACATACTATATTCTAGCATTATTTTAGATAATACTCCTACGAGCTAAGCGTTTGAATCGTGTGCGATTGTGCAATATAGAAAGCTATTGCTTGCGTCAACAGTGTGAAATTCTTGTTGCTAGAGGCATTTTAGTGTAGCATCCGACACTTGTGCATGCAACCAAGGAGAGAGTTCGACTCATTTGTCTGGTACAAAGCAAACAAAGGACCGATCAACCCACGCGGCGAGCAGGTTGACTAAATCATGAGGACTGTTCGACCGTCACTCTTGGTCGTAATGCTACTCTTCCCGTAACCCCTGTATCAACTATCGGGTATATATAATAGTAATGCAGTCTCAACTTCTCGCGCGTTCCTCTGCAGTGCTTCTTCCTTCATTTTCTCGCGCGCAGTCTCAACTCGATCTTGTGGGCAGTTAAGCCATGAAACCTTCACTTGCTTTCACGCTTGCAGTCCTCTTCTTTCAGGCCCTTTCATTACTGGAGGCTCGACAACTTCGACTTGGTACGTAATTGTATATCAAGCTTCCTTACCATCTCAATTCTCGTAGCAACGAACTAGCCTTAATCCTTGGCAATAAGTACTGTTTAAGACTGGCATCTTCCCATTTTGTTTAATTTTCACGTTGTTGTAGATGCAGGTACGGCAGATCATCATCCGCATCTCTCTCTGCTGCCTCGCGCAGGGACATCAAAGGAAGCCGGAGAGGCTCTGGTGGTGGACTACGTAGAACGGAGGAGCAGTGACGGCGAGGAGGAGGTCGCGCCGGATGTTGCGTTGCACCGGCCAGCAGCGCGCTCTCCGCCGTCGCCGCAGGGGAGCAACCCGCCGCACTATCGGCAGCCGGCTGGGCGCTGGGGTTCCGGTCCCTGGGTTGGTGGCTCGCGAAAGCCGTCTCGTCCTCCGGCGCCCAGCGGACAGAACCCGCCGCACTGGCGCCGGTCAGGTGGTCGGTTGAGCCCGCGGCCGTTCGATGTGTTCCACGTGCTTCGTGTGCTTAGTAACATGTTTTGTTAAGAACATAGGTTTGCGCACGCGCATGGCGCACTCCATCGATCGTGTAAGTGTTGATCGTGTAAGAATATAGCTTAGGCGCCTTACGTACCATGACTCCATGAGCATATATATAGTTTGGCTTTGCACAGGTGATATGCGTGTACGGATGCAAAATACCCAAGCTCCTGGTTGTTATCTCAGGAACCAGCAATGTTCTCTGCATTCTACTTGTACAAAGCAGTTCTCATTTAGCTCAATTTTATTTGTGGTAGAAGCATGCATTGCAGATTCACAGTCATGCGATGATATTTGTACTGTTAATATACATTCAGTGTTGGTTTATTTGTTGAATCATATCTATTCTAATAGGATTTGTGGTGTAATTTCAGTCAACAAACTGGATTTCTTGTATCTGCAAATGGATGTGCACGAGCTATCTGCTTAAGTTTGGGAAGTTTGACATGATCAAAAGTTCAATCCATAGGAAGAATGACGATGAATCTGGCCTCGATTAGCTCGTTGATCATACTGTTACCCGAAAACTCTCTTTATAGTAAGATTAGCATTGCAGTTTAAAAGTGTGACATGCAGTTGACCTATCCCCTCCTGACCCCCGCTTCGCCCTTCCAAGGCGACCAGGGGGATCCTAGATGTGCCGCAAGCCCCCCCCCCCCCCCCCCCCCCCTCCCAAACCTCTAGGCATGCTCCGCCACCAGAGGAAATCGCTAGGCGAAGTGCTCTTACACCAGACGGCGCGGTGGGATTCTTGATTCACGCAAGCGGCGTCATTCTCGGCGACACGAGCTTCTGTGGGGGAGGCTCGGTCTTTGGCGCTGGAGACGGTGCAACACTCGGGCGTGCAGCGCCTCCTTGGCTGGCGGTTTCGGTCGCTGACCCGATGCGGCAGCGCCAGCAAGCACCCTTGTTGCGCGTGTCGGGCTGGGGTGGCAGTTCCCTCTAGCTTCTTGGTGGTGTGACTCGGGCGACTTGGAGCCTGGATGATCGATGCTTCGTTGTACCAGTGTGTTGTTTCTTGAGTCGTTAGATCCTATCCGCGCCTGATTTGGCCCGTCAACTTCGGTTGGTGGCTTGAAAGTTTGGCTCCTACACTGTGGTGGCGCTGGCGACACGTACGAGGTGTTAGAGCCACTGATTTTGCAAGTCGGTGGCGATACGGGTCCTCCCTGCCTTTGTCCGGCTACCTGGGGTGAGAAGTCCCGGTTGCTCCGGGCTGGCACGACGTCCATGGACATTGCTCTCCCTCTTGAGGGGTCATTGTGGAGCTCCTCGTTCTCCTCAGCCTCGGATTAGTTCTTGCTATGCAGGTCGGATGACAGCGTCGATCCTCGTCGCTTCTTCTCCTGAGGGTGTCGTCTTTAAGATGGTGATTCTTGCGTGCTTTCCCGTGGGATGGACTCACACGACACTGTGGTTGGCAGGAGCCAATTGACGTAGTGGAGGTTCCGAGTGGCAGCAGACTAGGCAACGATGATGGTGGTGAGAAATGGTGCGGTCACAGCAAGATCATGTTAGTGCGGTCGAAGCCGCTATGTTTCTCAAGCCTCTGCATTTGACCGGCGTATGATGACCTGCAAGGGCGGTCCGTTGGTGAAGATCTTCTTCGGCGCAGGTCTTTCCCATCTCCTCTCCGGAGCTCTTCTGCTGAATCAGAGCTGTCTTACTCCGGCGAAGATTCATCTATTTGGCATACTCCGACGTGGTCTTCTCAACGCGACTTCGGCAACGGTCTTGTCGGGGATGTAATCCCCGGTACCCTAAGCTACGGGGTTATTATGTTGATATTAGAGGTAAATGAGAAGATAAATGAGTAAACAGGTAAATGATAAAGAAAAAGGAGAAAAGAGCTCATGGGCCGAGTTTGGAGCTAGCCAGGTCAACATATCTGCAGGTGGGCCGAGATCACCTCAACTCGGTAAACCGAGATACTCCCTAGCCTCGGTGGGCCAAATTCCACTCGCCTCGGGGGGCCGGGATATTCCCCATCTCGGTCATCTTCTTCACTTCGGCCGCGGCCGACACTGCCTCCTCGCCCCCAACTCGGCCTGGTAGTCATCTCGGCGGCGCCTCGTCCGACTTCGCCACCGCGCCTCGGCCACGACTCCGCCCCGGCCGCGCCTACCTCCTCCCGGCTGCACCACCTCCGACATCGCCGAACCCTCCTCGACCTCGGCTGCGTCTCGGCAGGCCCGAGCCTCCCCGACATCGCCGCCCTCGTCGCTGCGCCCGACACGGTCGCCCGCGCCCCTACATCCTCCCGGCTGCATCGCCTCCGCCCGACATCGGACTCCACCGCGCCCCCGACCTCGGCCCCCTCGCCCCGCGCCTCCCCGGCTCCATCTTCATCTCGGCGTCAACCGAACTCGCCGCCTCGACCGGGCCCCGACGCGCCGCCTCGCCCTCACCTCGGCGCCACTGATGCACATGGTGGGTGTGTTGTTGGGAGACCCCAAGAGGAAGGTATGAAGTAGTGCAGCAGCAAGTTTCTCTCAGTTGTGAAACCAAGGTTATCGAACTAGTAGGAAATAATGAATTCCCCCGAGGTGTCAACGGCGCCAGAAAAATCTGCGACGTAAGGGCGCCAGAATATGCTTCCTGGGACGTAGGTGACGTGGAACCTGCACACAACACAATCAAGATACTTTGCCCCAACTTAACGGTGAGGTTGTCAATCTCACCTGCTTGCTGTAACAAAGGATTAAACGTATGTGTGGAAGAAAGATGTTTGTTTGCAGAAAGTAACAGGTTTGCAGTTTGTGGTTTATCAGATTAAAGAGAAGGACCGGGGTCCACAGTTCACTAGTGGTGTCTCTCCATAAATAATAATAACATTCATGCGGGTAAACAAATTACAGCTGGGCAATTGATAGAATAATGATGAGCAAACCAATGCATATACCAATGTTATGATGTTTAGCGTGAGATTCATTCGGGCATTACAACAGTATACATAGACCGTTCCAACCGCATCTATGACTAATAATCCACCTTCCGGTTAGCGTTCGCACCCCTTTAAGTATTAAGTTGCATGCAACAGATTATCGCCTTAAGCACTGTGTGTAAAGTAAGTAAGGAACATCATCCTTAGACAAAGTACTACTGTTTTATCCCTAGTAGCAACAGTACATCTACAACCTTAGAGCTAGCTGTCACCACCCCAGATTTAATAGAGACATGAACCTACAATCGAGCATAAATACCCCCTCTTGGAGTCACAAGCATCTACTTGGCTAGAGCATACACAAGCAACGGAGAGCATGCAAGATCATTAAATAGCACACACATGATATATTATGAAGCAATAACTTTAGTACTCAATATTCATCGGATCCCAGCAAACACAACATGAAGTATTACATAACGGTGATCTTGATCATGATAGGTAGCTCACAAGATCTAAACATGATAGCACAAGAGGAGAAGACAACCATCTAGCTACTGCTATGGACCCGTAGTCCAAGGGTAGACTACTCACGCATCAGTCCGGAGGCGGTCATGGCGACGTAGAGGCCTCCGGTGACGATTCCCCCTCCCGGCAGGGTGCCGGGGAGAAGTTCTAATCTCTCCCGAATTGGTGTTGACGACGGCGGCGGCTCGGGACCCGTGGAGGAAAATTTGAACACCGTGTTAGGGTTTTTAGTCTGGGGGGTATTTATAGGCGAAAGGGCGAAGTCGGTGGCGCCCCGAGGGGCCCACACCTGGTCCTCGCGCGGCCAGGGGTTCTGCCGCGCGAGCACGTGGTGGCGCCGCCTCGGTGGCCCACTTCGTCTCGTGTTCGGCTTTCTGGAACGTTCCCGATGAAAAACTGACTTCAGAAAAGAAATCGTCCAATTCCGAGAATATTTCCTTAAGTACTTTTCTGAAACCAAAAACTGCAGAAAACAGGGAATTGGCACTGTGGCATCTTGTTAATAGGTTAGTCCCAGAAAATGCATAAAACTGTATAAAATGCATATAAAACATGTAATAACTTGGTATAGTATAGCATGGAACATAAGAAATTATAGATACGTTGGAGACGTATCAACATCCCCAAGCTTAGTTCTACTCGTCCCGAGTAGGCAAGAACGATAAAAGAAGAATAATTTCTGAAGTGACATGCTTAAACACAATCTTGATCATAATATAATGTAAGGCTCATGTTATGAATGAAGTGACTCAAGGCAATGATCTATAGTTTGCTAACAAATTGACAAGGAGTAAACAACTACATCATATAAGTAAAACTTTTCATGAATAGTACTTTCAAACAAGCATCAAAAAGATTTGCATAAGAGTTAACTCATAAAGCAATATTATCTAAGCAAAAGAGCATTGAAGCAACACAAAGGAAGATAAAAGTTTCAGCATTGGCTTTCAACTTTTGAACATGTATATCATATAGATAGTTGTCAACACAAAGAAATATAACAAGTGCAATAAGTAAGCATATAAGAATTGTTGCACACAGTTGACACAAGTGTTTGCTTCGGTGATAGAAAGAAGTAGGTAAACTGACTCAACATAAAGTAAAAGATAGGCCCTTCGCAGAGGGAAGCAGGGATACAAGCATGTGCTAGAGCTTCTTAGTTTTATAGGTTTTTGAAATCATATAGAGAGCATAAAAGTAAGTTTTGAGCGGTGTTTGTCGTTGTCAACGAATGGTACTGGGCACTCTACCCCCCTTGTCAACCAGACTTTCTTAAGAGCGGCTCCCATGAAGGACGTTATTTCTACCCAAGGGCAGATCATCCCTCTTTTCTCTTTTGTTTACACATGTAGTTTAGAACTAGTATCATTGCTTGGCTGATTAGATCAGGGCAAAAATGTGAAGAGAATGCAGCGGTTAAAGTTGTAATTAATTGGGACTGTGCACCCCATTTGCCAGCTCTTTTTGCAAAGTTAATGGATAAGCGGTGTATATGCCACTAGTCCGGTTGGTGAAAGTCTGTCTAAAAGCAAATGACAAGGTTGATATCCGTAACACCACATACTTCCTCATGAGCTAATAAACATTGACACAAATGAGGGACAATAAATTTTGAATAAAAGGTAGCACATGAAGTATTTGCTTGGAATGGCAGGAAATACCATGTAGTAGGTAGGTATGGTGGACACAAATGGCATGGGTTTTGGCTCAAGGTTTTGGATGCACGAGAAGCATTCCCTCTCAGTACAAGGTTTTGGATAGCAAGGTTATTTGAAACAAACACAAGTATAAACTATGACAACAAGACGTATATAAAAACATATTGCAAGCATTATAAAACTCTACATTGTCTTCCTTGTTGTTCAAACACTTTAACTAGAAAATATCTAGACCTTAGAGATACCAAACATGCAAACCAAATTTCAGCAAGTTTTACGGTAGTTCCTCACTAATAGGTTTTAACTACATGATGTAAAAGCTTAAACATGATCTACTTGAGAGCTCAAAACAATTGCCAAGCACCACAACATGCAAGATAACAATCCATAAGAGCATGTATATCTTTCTTTATACCATCTACCACATTTAGCATTTTCTGTTCTCAACAAAACACCAATCAACTTATTTAAAAGATAAACTCTCCAAGTAATTAAACAATGAGATATGAGAGTATGATATAATAAAGCTAACAGCTCTAGCAAGAGATGCATGAAAAACAAGAGCTAGAAAGCATTGAAGTAACATAGAAGAATACTCAACAAATATAAGTGAAGAATACGAGTATTCATAAGAAAAAGCGGAGCGTGTCTCTCTCCCACAAAGGAATGCTAGGATCCATTTTATTCAGAGAATGAAAATAACAAAAACAAAAACAAACCGACGCTTCAAGAAAAGCACATAAGAAGTGGCGGAATTAAAATATAGTTTCACTAGAAAGGACCTGATAGTTTGTTGATAAAGAAGGGGATGCCTTGGGCATCCCCAAGCTTTGACGCTTGAGTCTTCTTGAAATATGTTGGGGATGAACCACCGGGGCATCCCCAAGCTTTGGCTTTACTATCCTCTTGATCACATCATATCATCCTTCTCTCTTGATCCTTGAAAACTTCCTCCACACCAAACTTAGAGTAAACTTCATTAGAGGGTTAGTGCACGAAAAATTATGATATTCTGTAGGAACACAATTGCTACCAATGCTACTGGACATTAGCTACATCCACTGATACTTCATAGGATAAAAAGATCCAATCAAAATAGCAAAAGAGGCATTGCAAAATAAATGGCAGAATCTGTCAAAAACAAAACAGTCCGTAAAGACGAATTTTTTCGAGGCACTTAACTTGCTCAGATCAGAAAACTCAAAACTAATGAAAGTTGCATATATATCTGAGGATTACGCACAAAAAAGGGCAGATTATTTGGATTTTTCTGTGAGGAGTTACGAATTAAACGGTGGACAGCAGAAAACTGTTTCTGCGCAGAAATCCAAATTTAGGATGAACTTTCAACTAGAGCCTTATCTTGACACAACAATGCAATAAAATAATGATACAAAGGAATTTCTACAGAGGTAGGACAAGTCCTTGACACAAACAAAATAAAATAACAGGAAATAAAATTGGGTTGTCTCCCATAAGCGCTTTTGTTTAACGTCTTTCAGCTAGGCACAGAAAGCAAAGCTCAAGTATTATCAAGAGATGAAGCATCAACACCATAATTTGAACGAACAATAGAATCAAAAGGTAGCTTCATTCTCTTCCTAGGGAAGTGTTCCATACCTTTCTTGAGTGGGAATTGGTACTTGATGGTACCTTCTTTCATATCAATAATAGCACCCACAGTTCTAAGAAAAGGCCTTCCCAACACAATTGGACAAGATGGATTGCATTCAATATCCAAGACAATGAAATCAACGGGGACCAGGTTATTATTAACCATAATGGGAACATCATTAACTCTCCCCAAAGGTTTCTTCAAAGCATTATCAGCAAGAAAAACATCCAAATAGCAATGTTCCATTGGTGGCAAATCAAACATATCATAAAGCTTTTTAGGCATAACAGAAATAGTTGCACCAAGGTCACACAAAGCATTGCAATCAAATTTATCTACTTTCATTTTAATGATGGGCTCCCAACCATCTTCTAACTTCTTAGGGATAGAAGCTTCAAGTCTTAATTTATCTTCCCTATCTTTAATGAGAGCATTTGTAATATGAGTAGTAAAAGCCAAATTAAGAGAGCTAGCATTAGGACTTGTGGCCAACTTTTGCAAGAACTTAATAACTTCAGAGATATTACAATTATCAAAATCAAAATTATTATCATCAAAGCAAACCGAACCACATTCTCCCATGTTCTTAAAAATTTCAGCACTTTTATCAACACTAGTTTCAGCAGTTTTAGGCAATTTTAATTTTTTGGAAGAAGTAGAGGAGACATTTCCAACACCAACTATGTTACCATTGATAATAGGAGGCTTACTAGCATGTGAAACACCATTATTTTCAGAGGTAGTAATAGTAAAAACTTTAACAATATTAGCCTCTTTATCTAGTTCTTTCTCTCTTTCCCATCTAGCACGTAATTGGGCCATCATCCTAGCATTTTCATCTATTTGAACTTGGATAGCATTAGCAGTAGCAAAGGGATTATCATCAATATTTTCAGGTTTAGCAGCCATTTTATTAATTAAAGAAGATTGTGCTGCAGACATAGAGGAAATACAAGTTTCAGCATTAGTCATTTTTCCTTGAAGACCCGAAATCTCCCTATTTAATTTTTCCATTTGATGACTAATATTTCTCAACATATTAGATTGTTCTTCCATGGTTTTAGTGAACACTTTATTTTGCTCATATTGGTTTTGCATAAAAACTTTAGTAGCTTTTTCAATCTCTAGAATCCTTTCCTCACTAGGCATTTTACCATAAGAATTATCATAAGAGTTACCATAAGAATTACCATTATTAGGAGGATAGGGCTTATAGTTGTTATTACCATAATTGTTCCTATAGGCATTGTTGTTGAAATTGTTGTTTTTAATAAAGTTCACATCAACATGCTCTTCTTGTGCAACTAAAGAAGCTAAGGAAACATTATTTGGATCAACATGGGATTTACCATTTGCAAGCATAGACATAATAATATCAATCTTTTCACTCAAGGAGGAGGTTTCTTCAACAGAATTTACCTTCTTACCTTGAGGTGTCCTTTCAGTATGCCATTCAGAATAATTCACCATCATATTATCCAAGAGTTTTGTTGCAGCCCCCAAGGTGATGGACATAAAAGTACCTCCAGCAGCCGAATCCAATAAGTTTCTTGAAGAAAAATTCAGTCCTGCATAAAAGGTTTGGATGATCATCCAAACAGTCAGTCCATGGGTTGGGCAATTCTTTATCAAAGATTTCATTCTTTCCCAAGCTTGAGCAACATGTTCATTATCAAGTTGTTTAAAATTCATGATGCTACTTCTTAGAGAAATAATCTTAGCAGGAGGGTAGTATTTTCCAATAAAAGCATCTTTACATTTAATCCATGAATCAATACTATTCCTAGGCAATGAAAGCAACCATTCTTTAGCTCTTCCTCTCAAGGAGAAAGGAAATAATTTCAGTTTTATAATATCACCATCTATATCCTTATATTTTTGCATTTCACATAGTTCAACAAAATTATTTAGATGGGCAGCAGCATCATCAGAACTAACACCCGAAAATTGCTCCCTCATAACAAGGTTCAACAAAGCAGGTTTAATTTCAAAGAATTCAGCTTTAGATGCAGGTGGAGCAATAGGTGTGCATATAAAATCATTGTTGTTGGTGCTAGTAAAGTCACACAACTTAGTATTCTCAGCAGTACTCATTTTAGCAAATTAATTAACAAACCGAAATAACCAAAATAACAAAAACTGAAAATAAAAATAAAATAGCAAACCGAAATAAACAAAGTAATGCCAGTAACTAATTTTTTTGTATTTTTGATATTAAGCAAACAAGACAGTAATAAAAATAAACTGAGCAAGACAATAACAAAATAAAAAGATTGGAAGTGCGAAAACTCCCCTCGTAGAAGAATCTTCAAATCACCGGCAACGAAGTTGACGGAGGAGTGTGAAGGTCTTCAAAGGAATTCTTATTTCCCCGGCAACGGCGCCAGAAAAATTGCTTGATGCACACGGTGGGTGTGTTGTTGGGAGACCCCAAGAGGAAGGTATGAAGTAGTGCAGCAGCAAGTTTCCCTCAGTTGTGAAACCAAGGTTATCGAACCAGTAGGAAATAATGAATTCCCCCGAGGTGTCAACGGCGCCAGAAAAATCTGCGACGTAAGGGCGCCAGAATATGCTTCCTGGGACGTAGGTGACGTGGAACCTGCACACAACACAATCAAAATACTTTGCCCCAACTTAACGGTGAGGTTGTCAATCTCACCGGCTTGCTGTAACAAAGGATTAAACGTATGTGTGGAAGAAAGATGTTTGTTTGCAGAAAGTAACATGTTTGCAGTTTGTGGTTTATCAGATTAAAGAGAAGGACCGGGGTCCACAGTTCACTAGTGGTGTCTCTCCATAAATAATAATAACATTCATGCGGGTAAACAAATTTACAGCTGGGCAATTGATAGAATAATGATGAGCAAATCAATGCATATACCAATGTTATGATGTCTAGTGTGAGATTCATTCGGGCATTACAACAATATACATAAACCGTTCCAACCGCATCTATGACTAATAATCCACCTTCCGGTTAGCGTCCGCACCCCTTTCAGTATTAAGTTGCATGCAACAGATTATCGCCTTAAGCACTGTGTGTAAAGTAAGTAAGTAACATCATCCTTAGACAAAGTACTACTGTTTTATCCCTAGTAGCAACGGTACATCTACAACCTTAGAGCTAGCTGTCACCACCCCAGATTTAATAGAGACATGAACCTACTATCGAGCATAAATACCCCCTCTTGGAGTCACAAGCATCTACTTGGCCAGAGCATACACAAGCAACGGAGAGCATGCAAGATCATTAAATAGCACACACATGATATATTATGAAGCAATAACTTTAGTACTCAATATTCATCGGATCCCAGCAAACACAACATGAAGTATTACATAACGGTGATCTTGATCATGATAGGCAGCTCACAAGATCTAAACATGATAGCACAAGAGGAGAAGACAACCATCTAGCTACTGCTATGGACCCGTAGTCCAAGGGTAGACTACTCACACATCAGTCCGGAGGCGGTCATGGCGACGTAGAGGCCTCCGGTGACGATTCCCCCTCCCGGCAGGGTGCCGGGGAGAAGTTGTGGTCTCTCCCGAATTGGTGTTGACGACGGCGGCGGCTCGGGACCCGTGGAGGAAAATATGAACACCGTGTTAGGGTTTTTAGTCTGGGGGTATTTGTAGGCGAAAGGGCGAAGTCGGTGGCGCCCCGAGGGGCCCACACCTGGTCCTCGCGCGGCCAGGGGTGCTGCCGCGCGAGCACGTGGTGGCGCCGCCTCGGTGGCCCACTTCGTCTCGTGTTCGGCTTTCTGGAACGTTCCCGATGAAAAACTGACTTCAGAAAAGAAATCGTCCAATTCCGAGAATATTTCCTTAAGTACTTTTCTGAAACCAAAAACAGCAGAAAACAGGGAACTGGCACTGTGGCATCTTGTTAATAGGTTAGTCCCAGAAAATGCATAAAACTGTATAAAATGCATATAAAACATGTAATAACTTGGTATAATATAGCATGGAACATAAGAAATTATAGATACGTTGGAGACGTATCAGCCACCTCCTCTGCATCGACCAGGACCCCGACGCCGCCACGCCACAGCGACCCCGCACCGCTCTGACACACCCGCGGTTCGCTCGCGCCTCGTCCAAGCCTCTAGCTTCCTTCACGACCTCGGCCAGGTCGTCTTCCTCGGTGGGTCTTCCCCTAGCCGGCATCATCAACTCGGCTGGACCGAGGTCTCCCCCAGTATCTCGGCAGGGCTCGGTTTGACTTGCGACTCGGTTATGCCGTGGCCTCCTTTGGTAGTTCGAATGATCCAAGCTCCTCAGGAATCAACCGAGTTCACCCCTGCCAGATACCCTGCCAAATGATCCCAAAGACACGGACAAGCAGACAAGACCAAGGGCGCGTGCCGTACGGGTCCTGCCTGTCCAGGAAGTGACAGAGCGTGGCTACAGTGCCGATGATATGACTAGAGTACAACCGCGTGACGCATGAACAGTATTGATTAGACCCCAGTAGTCATGTCGGATACAGTGCATGTACAGTGACCTGCGGGCCATCCTTTGCCCCCTGTGCTCTCTCTATATAAAGAGCACCAGGGGAGGCACCAAGGGCACACGACCACGGGCACGGCTCTCTCTTGCTCTCATTTCTCCCCCAAGTCCTCTTAGAGGCAAAGATTGCCCAGCTCATGGAGCATTCTGTACAATGCGTATACGGAGGAAAAATACACAAATATGCTAGATGCTGCAGTAGGGGTTTTATCTCCTCACGAGAGCCCCGTAGCAGGGTAAATCCTTGTGTCCGTGTGTTCATCCGTGTGTGCTTCTTAGCGCGCTATCCCTCCCCGAATTCTCTAGCGTCCATCGGCTCCAAAGATTAGCCTACCCATAGGCATCTGTTGTTCGCCACGACGACATGTCTCCTTGGCGGTCTGCTGGTGAAGTCGGAGTCGCTGCAAGGTGTGCAACTTGATGAAGATGACACGAGGGGCAACCTCGACGACAACTTAGCTTCGGTGGTGTGTGCAACTTGTGTGGGTAATCAGGGTAGCTTTGTGTGCCCTCTTGGCGGCCGTGTATCATTATGGTCGTCGAGTGTGTTGTTTCGGTTTTAGGTCGCTTTGTTGCTAATTAATCGGCCAATGTGAAGTGTTCGATCTCCATGTTATAGGATTATTATTATAGCCCAGGAACTTTGACATGGATGAGCCCAAAATTAAACTTTCTTCGCAGTAAGATTAGCATTGCAGTTCAGAAGTGTGACACGAACAAGTTTTGGTTCAGAGCTGTTACAGACAAACTTTTTACACAGTTTAGTTATTACAAACATACTCTTGTAAACTCTCCTGAATTTCATAGCTATTATGAATAACGGTTGGTCACTTAAATTTGTAAAGTGCTCTCCATGTTGTCACTTAAATTGGTAAACATGTTTATGCATGGTGGAAACCAATTGGTCCCCTCTCTCTCCCGATCCCCTCCCCAACCCTAGCCGCCACCAGACCCATCTCCACCCTCGCTGTCGTCGTGGAGGCTGCTGGCAAAGCCCATGCAGCGGACGGCAGCGGCGGGGCCCTTCTCACCGGGCGTTGGCCTCCTTCCTCGGGTGGCGGCGGGTGGGCAGCGGGGTTTCGGCGGCGCGACGCTGCGGATCTCCGGCAGCGATCTCGACGCATATGGCGGTAGTGGGGGTCTCTCTGCCCGGTGGTGCCGCCCACTGTAGTTACACCCCACGGATGTGGCTTCCGGGCTGGTGCTTATAGACGGTGGGGCAGTTCGTCCTGGCTGTGAGGCTACCTGGAACCACTATGATGCCGACATTGACGAGTTAGGTGGCCTTGGCGTCACGACACAGCCGCGCCGATGATGGCGTGAAGACTTCTCTCAAGGCAGATCGAAGGCGGTTGGAGGTGGCATCCCTCTCCTGCGGCGCACATATTAGGGATGCGACGGTTGCCCGGTAAGAGCTGGGCTCTGATGCATTCGGAGCCAATGATGGAGGCGTCCTCGGACGTGGTTACCTTGTTGAAGGCATCGTTTGCTACAACCCGCCTCATGCTGAATGTTCCGTAGGTCTGGGTTAATCCAAGACCGGACAATGGCGGCATTTTTGGCGTAGTTTTCCCTCATGAGGGTGTCGTTTTGGAGCATGAGAAGCCCGGAGGGGGTCTGCTGGTGGAGCTGTATTCACCTATCACGTCGACGGCTGTGGGTCTCGACGGCACGGTGCAGCGGGGTCTCAGCGCCGAATGTGTGTCGATGGACGCACGTAGGAATGTGGCACTGTCTGGCGTCCTGGAGGCGTTGATGGCAGGTCGTACAAGGTCATTGTATTGATCACTCGTGAAGATGGGTTGACGAAAGACAATGGCGGCTTATCAGCATGCGCATACGGTGCGCGCCAAGAGTCTGTTAGACTGCTTTTGGGCTCCCGGCTAACCATTATGGTGTGAAGATGCTTCCGGATTTAAATGACGTGCGTAAGTGTAGGTGGGCGAGATTCGTACACATGACTTTGATCATCTACTCCCTTCATCAATTCTATAGATGTAGCGAGTTATCGTCTAGACGGTGCCTTCCAATTGATCGATGTATTTCTTTGTAAATATTTGATAGTTACCTTTTCATAATTAAAAAACGGTGTATCATTTTGACGTAGAAGCTGGGATTTTGCTCTCATTTTGGAAAGGAAAAAAAACTAAATATGCTTTTAACTGACCATTGATGATCTTCGCCCCTCACGTGACGTGCCAGGGTCACCTGGATGGTGTTCTTTGCCGTCGAGCACATACAACCTCTTTAACGCAATCGAAAACACATGATGTACTTTCATACCAAAGAACGTAGATGGTCACGTTTACTGTTACATGAAGTACATTCTCTCAAATAATTGGTTGTGCACATTGGGTTGGCTTATCAGTACAAATGTGAATAGCAAATGGATATGAATGATCATATGGAAAAAAATCTTGCAGGAATCACACTAATATTGTTCTTATACATCAAAGGTATAGTATACGTCAAATTATTGTGATGTAAGAAAAAACCTTTAACATATGCCAAATACATACCACATATGACGGTTTTATCTTTAAATTGGTGTCAGCCATATTCATCAAAAACTTAAACAAACGAGCTGGACAACTGAATTTGTTAGTAGGACTGATAAGACTGCCAAGGCGGAATGGAAAAAAAAATATTATTACAAACAATTGAATTTGAAAGATTTTTGGTTAAAAACTTTCACGATTTAAATGGTTAGAAGAGAGTGACCGAGACATGGCTCATTTTAGTCGCGAAGCTTTATATAGGGTGAAGAAAACTGAAATTATGTCTTTCAGAATGAAGACGGCAAAACGACTGGTCAAGTGGATGAGCTACATGAGATGAGTAAATATTCATGTACTTGTTACTCACTCAATTCTTAACAACATTATTTGTTTTTCAACCACACTAACAGAATGGTTTTTATTAGAGCCAGAAGTTGGTATATATACAGGCGGGGTTGCATAGCTATGCTGAAAATTCGTGACGACGTCAGTTTGATGTGCTCCTTACAATGGACATTTCGTTAGTACGTATAGGAGCTTCTCCACTTGCACCCCTGAAAATATTTTTGGGGTGCCGGACACACCCCACGTCAAACTGGTTTTTGAGAGATTGGAAAGAAAACCCAATTTCATTCAAATTTCTTCATACAAATATTAATCTAAATCTACGGCGCCTAACCCCCAAGCACCTCAAGGGCAGCAGAAGCTTCAGCCCAGGCATCTTCTGCTTGGAGGCCTCATACAGGCCTCGAATGATGTGGTCGAGCTCGGACCAGAACGGTGTCTCTTCTTCGACGTTGTAATTCGGCCGTGGATGCTCGCCGGTGAAGCGGTTGAGTACCGCCTCTTGCTCCTTGAAAAGGATGTGGCCCTGTAGGGTTTGTGGGTGTAGAACTTTTGACGCGCTGAGCCATAGCCGGAGCTTCTTCTTGCGACTCTGGACCTCGCTCATGAAGTCGAAACCCGCTTTCGAGACTCGCGCCACGAGTACCCCACCCAAGCTGAGGGCGAAGCCTTTCGGCAATGCTGCTTTTGCGGTGCGGGGATGCCATGCTTGGGGAATAGTTTGGCTGCATGCCAGGAGAGCCACTTCATGTTCACGTCCATGGCGGGGGTGGTGCACATGTGTAGCCGGCGAAGGAAGAGATTGGGGGAGAGGTATAAGGCGAGTAAGATGAAGGCTAGTTGTGGAGGAGGCCTTCTTATTCAGAAGAGGCCAAGGGTAGGCTTGCGTTAATGCCATGCGTAGGGATGGCGCAACAACATCGCGTCACCAGTGTGAATGATTTGCCGTAGCATCGCCTCCTCGACCGCGATTTAAAGCGTGCCCTGATACCCACAAGTATAGGGGATCGTTGAAATTTTCGATGTGTAAGTAAAGTATCGATCCCACGAGGAGTAGAAGGTATAAGTGTTTATCTTTTCAAATAAGAGTGTCACTATTCTTATTATCTATGCACTAGACAAAGTAAAATGATGCAAGTGTTTTGGGTTTTTGGTGTAGAGTTTGCAAGTAAACGTGAAAGCTCTCAGAGAGAGAAAGCCCAATCCTCTATGCAGCAAGAGGACAAGATTAAGTGTGTGTTTCTTATGTGTGGAAAACGTTCCCAAGGGCTACATGGATTTCATGGCATAGATATTTCTAGAACAACAAGGTTTCTTTGGACGGAGCCATAATTAGGTGTAGCTAAATAAATATACTAAACCACTTGTGATGGGTCTTGTGGCCAAGTAAATGACTGCACAAGAGTTATTGAGACATAGAGTCCCACCATAGCCATAAACTATAAGGTCCCCGATATTAATCCCCTCCTAATGAAACTTCATGTATTAGACCACAGGTTTATTTGTCAACTACCAGGTCCTACCCAATCCATTACATAGTGTGATCACCTCATGCATTTCTCAACATATGCGTGCACTCATATATTGTACAATAAAACAATCATCAAAGATAAAGACTTGACCAAATACTCAAACATGTTTAGTGAAATCATTGCCAATCCATCCTATTCCCCCAGTAACATGAGAGAACTACTCACAACGCGAATACATGATAGATAAATAAGTAGAGGAATAACATGCAAGAGTATTATCTAGCTTCCAAATGCTTCAACTTAAGCTAATGTTTGCCATGTAGTGCCCATTGGTGTGAAGTTCTCATTGCCCATATCATAGCATCTTTAGTGATTAATAGTTGAAAGTGAAAGCAAATATGAGTTATGTGCTTGACAAAGTATGGGTCAAAAAGCCTCATGCCCGTTGAAAACAAAAACCTCTCCGACTGGCTACTCAACTTGGGCCACAAAGCAAGTAAAGGTTACAGTCATTGTGAATAAAAGTGGTATCATAGAGAGTTTCACCCCGGGTACTCTTTGCCCCAGGACATGGAAGTGGACACATGTCCAAATGACAAAGCAAGCAAACAGTGGACATCTCTATATCTCTTTCTTTACTCATGCTTTTTTCTTATAAATGTTTTTTCTTTTATGAGATGTGTCATGGATTCCTCCACTATGGTTATGTTGCAAATTTCCACCATGATCCACATGGCTTAGGTTAGCCGCCACAGGTGTCTCTCTAGCCAATAATATAACTCGCCCGAACTTATTAAGTTTCCATCTTCATTTCACGCAATGTTAGGCATCCATCACCAAATGAACATGATATCAACTTTTATAAAGAATAAAGTGCAGTGTTTAAAGCTTTCCACGCGTCAGCACGTATGAGCTAGCTCCTAACCAAAGACCTTTGTCAAGCCCAAAACATCATAATCTTAATCACAATGGGTCATGTTTATTAAGTGCATGAAAAGTAATGTGTGCATCAAGTTCGTGAGAGCTTTTAAACCAACTTTACCCATAACAATCCCAATAACATAAGCATATTAATTTGGAAGCATAGATAAAACAATATAACATGATAAACATACTTTGAATAGAATATTAGCTAATAGATAGATATGGTGGACTCACTGGAAAAACTTGGTTGAGGGTGTTGGAAAACAAGTTTTTTACTTGTTGGAATTTTTGGGCTAGCAGGAGGGAGGAAATTGACCATCTAAATGCATGTATAAGTGTCCATAGAGCTAACCATTTCATGTTAAACAAAGTAAAGCATCATTCAGCACATAAAACATGAATAAGAAATAACTCTTGACAAAACACTTGCATATTAACACTCATTAAAAAGCACATGAATCATGCAACTATATGTATCTTTTTAAATCAACTCAAGCATCCTCTTCCCAATATTTTTAATAGCATCCAAGTTAATTCAACTAAAGTTTCCAGCACCTCTCTCATAACATAAATGATAATGATGATCTTACTAAAAACAAAACAAACATAAAAAAAATAAAAAGACGCTGCAAGTTTATACGATAGTAATGCGTTGATAGAAAACAGAAAATAGACGTGTGCAAACCGAGAGTGTTTGGTCCAGTGGGGTGCCTTGACATCCCAAGCTTATGGTCTTCACCATCCTTAGATAGCTCTTGGTGCATCTCCTCTACTCCCTGTGAAAAACTTTCAACACAAAATTTTCTCCCATCTATTTTCTGTGGGGTGACATTAGTAGGCACAAAACAATTGAATTGCTTGCTGCATGAAATCCTTAAACAAAAGTGTAAAACATGTCCAGAAAGTGTATAATGTTGTATTCCTTCTCATAAACTCAATTGGATCAAAAAGATTCAACTTAAAAGTTCAAAGAATGCATAAAACAAAATGGGACAGAATCTGTCCAGAAAAACAGCAGCAGCAAAACGCATTTTTTTACCCCCCTTAAATATGTCTAAAAAATCTGAAAATATTCACGCTTACAGAGGATGAAAAGTTGCAACTACAAATCAAATTTCAGCTCATTCGGAGTGACAGAATAGGAATGAAAAATCATACCATGCACAGATTCATGCTGGAATAAAATCTCCGAATACAAAAAGCAACCTTTTCAAGACAAAATGGGTAAAACTTGGCACTTTATTGAAAATTCCAGAAACTAAACTAAAAACTAAGTCTCTCATTACAGCAAGAGGACACAAAGAAAATCAAAAATAAAACAACCGGGTTGCCTCCCGTAAAACGCTTTCTTTATAGCCATGTAGCTAGGCTTACTTAATTGGTATCAAGATGGTTGGAGTGAGGTGGCTTGGCATCCCCAAGCTTGAATTCTTGTACTTACTTGATATATGTAGGGTGAGCCTAGGGGTTACATCCCCAAGCTTGAGTGTTTGTCCCTCTTGATCATTGTTAATCTCCCTCAACTCTTCCACTTGAAAATTCTCTTCACACAAAACTCATCATAAAACTTGATTAGAGGGGTTAGTGTCTCCATAAATTAAATCCACATAGGTACAGCAAAGACATATCATGAGTTGATTATAAACATTAGCTACTGTTACTAAGGTTGTGCATTGCTCCTTGATCAAAAGAACCACACAAAACACAAGTAATGAGAGCAATGTAAAATAAAGACAAAATCTGTCAAAAACTGGACAACCTGTAAAAAGTGAATTTTTAGAGACACTTACATTGCTCAAATCAGAAAACTTTGAACTAATGAAATGTGTAATAATAACTGAATATTTCTGTCGTCAAATATCAGCTCGAAATTCTTTTTCTGTGATTTGATACATTTTTCGCAGTGAAGATCAGGAATCTGTTATCTGGACAGCAAATCACTATTGTTTGATACTAACTCTCAAAAGAGGTTTATTCTTGCCATAAAGATGAAAAATAAAATACAAAGGTGATGTTACTGTAGTAAACAAGCACCTTGACTCAAAAACTGAAAGATAAATTGAAGAAATCAAAAAGAAACAAAAAGAACCAAGAATGGTTCAAGAGAAACAAACAAAGAAGAAAGAAAATATTTTTGTTGTTTTTGATTTAGCAAAAAGGCAAAAAGAAGAAGCAAATATATACAACTTAGACACTCTTTTTATTTGGTTTTTGCTTTCAGAGAAGTTTTAATGATAAAGACTTTGTAATGATTCCATTGGCATGAACAACACATGTTTAAGGTCGACCCCAACTTCTCCATTACTCATCTTTCTCATTTACTTTCCCAAATTTTATATAAAGTGAAAATCTTAAACTTGTTATTAGAAAACAGTAGGTAAAGTTATTTTGCATGTCTTAAAGATATAAATGTGTGCTCAAACTGAATAGGAAATAAAAGCATAAAGAGCACACCACAAAATATTAAACCATTCACTTTTAAGTCTAACTCCTTTCCTATGCATTAGCATTTTATATATGAATAAATAGCAGCAATTTTGTGGTAACCAATGCATGTAATAATCAGTAGGTTGCATTATAAATAGCATAAAAACATAAAGATAAATCTTTCTTATTTTCTCATAATAGTTACTAGTAGTGGAAGCAAATCTCACAAAACAATTGTTGGATTGGTGCAACTTTGCAAACTTAGGAACACAAAGAGGATTGTTAAAACTATCATGTGAGCTATTAGCATGTTTTCCTCTCTCATAATAGTTGCAAGAAACATCATAAACATGGTTGTTGTGGCTGGAATGGTTATTAGTGCAAGATAATTCCAGCCCACACAAGTACCTTTCAACATATAAAAACTTCTCCTCTATGGTGTGAATAGGAGAACTCAAAGATAAAGTAGGACTCTCATGAGTGAGAGTATTGTCACAAGCAGCAAGTATATCATTTTTATCCTCACATAAGGTAGTAACAAGTTCTAAACATGGAGAATTATCAATAAGCATAGGACCATCATCTAAAGCATTATCATAAAGCATATTTAAGCAACACTCCTCATTATCATCCATAAGTTCACTAGTAGCATTATTAAAAAGTAAAGGAGAATTATTAGTTTCATCATAATAGCATGGGTTATCATATAGGATCATAGAATTTTTAGTTTCACACTCATCATAACATGGGTTCTCATAAATAACAACATATTTTTCAGTTTGAGTGTTACTTTCATAAAACATGTCTAAACCATATTCCTCATCATCTTTAAAATTATTATCAATAATGTTCTTATTAGGCATAGGTTCATACTCCTCATCATCATCAGAATCATAAAAGCAAAGTGTATCATCAGCAATATATTGAGTGTTACCCTCATCCATAGGTGGTGAAGGTGGAAGTTCCCTCTCATCATTCTCTAGTTGTTCATCATTTCCATCATCTTCTTGGGGTTGCATGGGCATCCCCAAGCTTAGGTTTTTATCCTCTTCTTCACATTCTTCCTCTTCCAAGCTTATGTTTTCATCTTCTTCCTCCTGCAAAACATCAGTACTTTCTTGGGAAGCAGTGCCCTTCCAATTATAGTCAAGAACATAAATATTTTCTAAAAAGTGGAGTTTGCAAAGATCAAAAATAAAAGTGATGTCTTCTTCGAAGCTTTTAGCTTTTGGGAAAGGTTTATTTTTACAAACAAAGGTTTGCAATTCATGAGATGCATAAAAAGCAACAAATTCCACTACTTGATCTATCCCTAAATGAGCATAATCCCCACTATGGTAGGATGATAAAACACAGTCTTCATGGGACTTACATTGAAACGTAAAGTGATTATCTTGTTGTTCAGAGCAACAGGTTACATCATGTAATAAAAGCAACTCTTCAGCAAGACGATTTAATCTAAACATGAAACCTGCCAGTAATGTCATTTTTTGTGATCTACTCATTTTTTTTGGTATTTTCCATTTTATATATTTTTATGTGTTTTTGATATATATAACTGAAAGTAAAAGTAAACTAAATACAAAACTGAAAGTAAACTAGAGTATATGAAAAACTGAAAAATAAATATCTAGTGCAAACAAGAATAAAAACTTAAGCGCTACACTCCCCGGCAACGGCGCCAGAAAATGTCTTGATACCCACAAGTATAGGGGATCGTTGAAATCTTCGATGTGTAAGTAAAGTATCGATACCACGAGGAGTAGAAGGTATAAGTGTTTATCCTTTCAAATAAGAGTATCACTATTCTTATTATCTATGCACTAGACAAAGTAAAATGATGCAAGTGTTTTGGGTTTTTGGTGTAGAGTTTGCAAGTAAAGTAAAAAGCTGAAAATAAACGTGAAAGCTCTCAAAGAGAGAAAGTCCAATCCTCTATGCAGCAAGAGGACAAGCTTAAGTGTGTGTTTCTTATGTGTGGAAAACGTTCCCAAGGGCTACATGGATTTCATGGCATAGATATTTCTAGAACAATAAGGTAAATATTTTGTCAAGTTTTAATCTTCTTTGGACGGAGCCATAATTAGGTGTAGCTAAATAAATATACTAAACCACTTATGATGGGTCTTGTGGCCAAGTAAATGACTGCACAAGAGTTATTAAGACATAGAGTCCCACCATAGCCATAAACTCTAAGGTCCCCGATATTAATCCCCTCCTAATGAAACTTTATGTATTAGACCACAGGTTTATTTGTCAACTCCCAAGTCCTACCCAATCCATTACATAGTGTGATCACCTCATGCATTCCTCAACATATGCGTGCACTCATATATTGTACAATAAGACAATCATCAAAGATAAAGACTTGACCAAATACTCAAACATGTTTAGTGAAATCATTGCCAATCCATCCTATGCCCCCAGGAACATGAGAGAACTACTCACAACGCGAAGACATGATATGATTCAATGGCATAAGTGGTACAACACAATCTGAAAATATAATCTCCCCACAAAACAATGACAAGTAACAATTCACACACATGTAGAACAGTACTTAGACAATAGCTAGGGTTCGAACAATCTCAAACTATGAGGGGGATGAAGTGGATCACGAAGATTTTGATGGAGATGGTGCTGATCTTGACGGTGGTGTTGATGGAGACTCCGGAGGGGGGATGGAGGAGCCTTCCGGAGGTGATCCGGCGGCGTTTCCCCCCTCCAATCTTCTCCGGCGGCAGCCTTCTGACTCTCTGTTTCTTGTTTTCATGTTTCTCCGCCGCCTCCTTGCGAAACTCCTCGAGGGACTATTTTTATAGTCGGTTTTAGGTCAAGACGAAGCCACGGAGACGAAAACGGACGGCATCGGAGCCACGATGGGGAAAAGGGACCCCTCCACACGGCCAAGGAATCTGGCCGCGTGGGGCCACCTCTTTTCCTCCTCGAACTTCCTTTTTTGCTCTTTCTTGGCTCATACTCTTTCTTCCTTCCAAAAAATGATCCCCGTGAAATCTCAGGTCATTTGGACGTCGTATGCTCCCTGAAAGTCAAAAACATGGAAAAGGGGGTTTTCTGATTCTGCAGGGTTAACTCCAAATAAATGGGGAAAGTGTGAATTATCCCCCAAAATCATTATATAACATAAATATAACCCATATATGATGCAAATAAGTTGAAATATCAAGTAATAAAATGTAGAGTTCATGTATGCATTTTACATGCATCATGCCCCCACACATTATACTCGCCTCCGTCAACCTATATAATATCTTTGCCGGAGAAGGAGGTCGTGCAATCGCATCCATAGGAGAAGGAAGTCATACTGCCGGAGCTGGAGGCTTTGACCGGCCCGGAGCACAAAGAGCAGGACGGCGAGCCGACAACTCCACCATGTCTGACGTGGTCTCCCCATGTCCCGTTTAGTTGGCATAGACCTAGCATGGCTCACGCATAGGGATACACCGCCGCACGCGCTGGCAACTCCAAAGCCCGAGTCGGGAACTTCACCATAAAAGGCCGAGTCGGAGAATGACGAGTAGTATATCGTCGTTTTTACTTATGTACAAATTTATATGTAAAAATGGGTTTGAAATTGAAATCACTTTCCTATATATAGTCAATCTTATGTGTGTATGACATGAAGGCCCGTCAGTCAGCGATTTTGTCTGAACGTTGTCCGGCAGTTTCGAGCCTGCCCCAAATTTGGAGGCTCACACAGAACTACCAGATAGAAAACGGGCCAGGTCGAACATTTGAGGTGTCGGTGCAACTTTTTTTGTCTCTGGTTGTGGAGTTGCTCTAACATAACTTATTTAAATACTCACTCTGTTACATACTATAATATGTTTTAGATGTTTCACATGTGTTGTATAGATTAAAATTAAAATGAGTGGACAAATGCACTAAAACATGTATAGATACATAGATATATGGTAATGTGGAAAAGTCCTAAAACATAAAACAGAGGTAGTAGATTTTTTTTAGAAAAGGAGGGAATGCCCCCAGCCTCTGCATCCAAAGGATGCACACAGCCAAGTATTATTAATAGAGAAAATAAGAACCACCAAGTTTTATAAAGAGACACATCAATCAGTTAGAAGCCATCGTCTAAGCGAAAGCGCTACTCCTACAAACTAGCTTGATGAAGGGAGTGGACCTGATCGGAGCCAAGCGCCCTGACCTCACACACCAACGCACATCATCTAAAACCGGAGGCCCCAACCAAGCTGCCCAATGGCTAGCCAGGGGCACAAACCGGTACAGTAGATACACGACACGCGCCAATGCACATCTTGAAATTCTGCCGCCGCTGTCTTCCACTGATCCATCTTGATGACTGATCAAATGTGATAACCTTGTCAGGCCCGCCATCGACGCCACCAGGTCGCCAGACAGCTCCACCGCCATGCGTGCGTCCATCATCGGAACCCGCGGCGCCATGCCGCCAAGATCCACCAATAGACCCCCTCCAGGCATCCTGTGTTCTAAGACCGATGCCCCCAAGGGGGTGCACGGCACCGAAGGTGCCGCCATCATTCGATCTAGGTATACGAGATCTAGGGTTCCCCCGGAACACAGTGCAGGAGGCGAGTGAGTAGCGGCAGCAACTCCTTCAACAAGGTGGCAACACCCACGGGCACCGCAGTCGCCGGCCAAAGCCCGGCTTTCGCCGGCAGCCGTCCTCACCTCCAAGATCCGACGACCGAGACGGACGGGATTTGAAGAGAGGCCACTGCCATGTTGTCGATCTGCCTGGAGAAGAGCAGGGCGCCATCTGCCACGCAGAAGATCTGCGCCATGGCGCCGGTGGCCGCACCATGCTCCGGCCCCAGGTCACCTCCCACGCGAAGATCCCACAGGCGGAAGGGCGGGAGAAGACCCCGTCGCCGCCGGTGACAGCCGTGCAGCGCACGACCGCGCAACTAGGCGACGGCGGGGGAGGAGTACGGCGTGGAGGGGCAACACTGAAGGCCGAATCGGCGGCCCTCCCGCCGCGCGGGAGCGGTGCGGAGGTTTACGGGGGAGAGACTCCTCATAGAGGTAGTAGATACTCCATCTGTTTTAAATATAAGATGTTTTAGTCTTTTACTACATACAAATGTATCTAAACGTCTTTTAATATGTATATTTATTTATTTTAATATGTTTTTTTATAAAGAGAATATATTAATATCAAAATGATACCAATTACACCCAGCACAGCCAAAAAGGAAAAAGAAGAAAAAAGGACCCCGCCGAAGCATTAGATACTCACAGCCGCATGTAACAAACCACCACCAAGGCGACACCTTGACTTCGAGTTTCTCCAAAGCGACGCCTTCTAGAAGGAAAGAG
Organism: Poa annua; assembly: GCA_026929855.1. Classification (NCBI taxonomy): domain Eukaryota; kingdom Viridiplantae; phylum Streptophyta; class Magnoliopsida; order Poales; family Poaceae; genus Poa; species Poa annua. Next base: position 55,720,326 of record CM049435.1, on the reverse strand, counting down.
TGCACAAGCACCATCATCGCCCGATCCAGCCATCAAAGTCAGATCAAGGGTTTTCACCCCGGAAAAAGTCCAATCTCCAAGCAAAGTCTTCAACAAGGAAACGACTAGGAAGCCGCAATTGCCAGGTACAACCAATGAAGATCAGATCTAGGGTTTTCACCCCAGAAATTGAGACACGATGCTCAAACAGCACCACCAGAAGTCACCCCGTGTCGCCGCCTCCACTTGCCAAGAACACACTGCTGTAGCGCCAACCATCCAGCTCGCCATCTTCACCCCATCCTCTACTAGAACTCCATAGGACAGCAAATCTCGACTCTAAACGAGCATGCGAGATGAATACCACTAGAGCCCAAGCTTCTTCCCATGAACGTCTTGATCCCCTTCTATTGGAAATTAATTGGGACCATGGACACGTTGTTGCAGGAGTCAGGTCCCAAAATGCATACACGGAGTAAAAAATCCATGGCATATGCACCTAGGAGGTGGCTGCACAGGAGCCTGGCCTTGACGTCGCCATGCGAACTGAACCATAGCCATGGCCACGCAAGCTGCCACCATAGATGAGTAAGTCGCATACCACGGACCATCCGGCGCAAGATCACGCTGCAAGGTAACCAGCATCGCCAAGCCTGCTTGAGGCAATTTGCTAGCTCTGCGTTGACCTCGCTTGTGGCAGCAGGAGGTGTATTACTTGCCCTCGTTCTTGAGCAGCCCCTTGCTCCGACTCGACCTGGACGATCAGAGCTGCCGGCCACCGAGGAGACGCCGCACCGTGAGGGGCCATCGGCTGACCACCGAATCTGGAGGTGAATCCCGACTAGACTACAGTGATGCGCCGAGATCCGCGCATCACCCTCATCCGTCGCTGTGCCGAGATCCAACGACGAAACCCACTTGCCTAACCATGGAGAGGATGAGATGCCTGATGCTGTATAGGGCCAAAAGTCGAGGCAGTAGGGACGCGAGGAGACTCCCAGGTGACGTCCGCTGCGAAGCAGAAACCACCGGCAAGTCCACACGCCGCCGCCTCCTCCACCGATGCGCTGGGCCGCCGCCCAGATCCACAACCCTAGGTTGTCTGCGCCCCACACACATGAGCCACCACCGGCAAAGAACTATCCCGCCATCCATGGGCAGCGGGCCCGCCGCCACCGCGGCTTGGGCCGGCGGCAGCGGCGGTAGAGAAATCTGACGAGGAAGTCTGGCGGCGGCGCTGGTATCGCCCCTCATTTATTTTTATTTTATATTTATTTTAATATGTATGCGTATGAAACACTTAAAACATTAAAAAAACGAAAGTAAACAGACAGAGTAAAACGTTTCAAGACAATCGTGAACCGAGCAGAACCAGGCTGGTCCACCCGGGTTCAAAAACAGCACCAAAGAAAGCAAACCAAAATCTTTGGCAATCTATGGGGATTCGGGCCCCTCCCAAGTTACCAACAGTCTCCTTCTCGTTCCTCCACGACTTTTTCCCGTTTCCTGCGACAGGCACGATAAAAGCAAGCAGGCAAAGCAGAGACGCCACCTCCGCGGCAGCGGCCAGGGGACACAAGAGAGAGAAGCAACAAAAGACTCGCTGCCTGCTCTGCTCCGGTCTCGCTGCAGTGCTGCTGCCGCTTTTTTCAAACGAAAATAAAAGAAAAGAAAAATGTTGTTCACAGTTCACACCCATGCACGCTCGCGCGACGTTCCAAAAGAAAAGAATTCCTCTGGCTGGCTGTAAAATGTTTCGTGAAATGTGAAAAGCGCGCCGTAACGTTGATTGCCCTTCGCACAATCACACGATTCGAGCAAGCAAATTCGCTGACACTGTGTTTGTTTGGATGTAGAAAAATAGCCCTGAACTTGTCCATTTAGGATTACTGGTGCAATTTCTGCTGTTTGGGATGGTTGATAAATTGGGTCGTGGAAACACAGATGAATTCCACGCGAGGCCCCCGTGGGCGTGCGTCGATTCCTAACCCCAGACCTCGAAAACTCGCGGAACCATGAGCGTGTACCGCTTTGCCTCTGTCACTCGCACTAACGGTTCGTGAACAGGAGCTAGGCGCTCGAGTAGGACTTGCGACGGCCCTCCTGCGACCGCACGGCCCTTGTCACATACACCAGATTCTTGCTCTGGAAAACTATTGAATTTCTACTTATGTTGTTTTTCTAACTTCATTTCAAAAAAAATTGTTATGTGTGCAAATAATATATCAATATCCAAATATGCACATTTTTTTCATGTACGTGACAAGTTTTATATTGTCTAAACTGAATAAAACATCCAATTCCAATCTTTATACACCCAAACAGAAATTGCAATCAGCAGCGGTGGTGCCGGCGCCAGCGTCAAAAAGGAGGAGGAGGGGACCCCTATGCCGTCTTCAACTACCACCACCATTAGATTTATCTTTAGTTTAAATTTCATTAAATTTTATTCAAATATGTAAAAATATCCTAAATTTTGAATGAAATTTGTCCAAATTATATTTTATAAAAAAAATTAGGCGCCGCGAGGAGGGAACAACGACGTCCATATGCAAAAGGCTGTCCGGACGACGCCCAAATGGCCCGCCCGGAAGGCCTTTGGGCGGCCGTTTGGACGCCGTGAGTGGAGATGCTCTAACGTGTAAAACATAAAACACGGTTCTATATGGGATAGCTGAATTGCGCCCACATACATTGTGCATGGCCTAATAAGGCCCGTTTGAAACACATTAAGTAAAAACGTAAAAATAGAAAAGATCGTATGAATTATTGCGTCATGTTTGTTAAATTGCTACATAAATCAAAATCATAGAAATTTTTCCAAAGTGTCGCTTGGATGCCACGTAGAAAAAATACAGTAATTGTAGACATGGAAAGATTAAAACATGAAGTAAGACCTCATGTTTGTTTTCCTTTAAAATTCTTATGGAATAGTCTATCACATAGGATTTTTTTAAAAAAAATCAAAATTTTCTATTCCTTTGTTCCAAACAGTATCATAGCAAATTTTCCAAAATTTCCCTATCTTTAAAATTCCTGCCTTTTTTCTTTGTTTGAAACGTGACCTAAGGATGACTCCAACGAGCCGACCTATCGAGTCCGCCCGTGTAAGCTCTTATTCATTTGCGTCGAAAGGACGGCCCAATGCAGTGATGCAAAATCAGCTCGTGTCCGGTTTTGGTCTGCCGCGCGTCCGGCTCGACCCATTCCTGGCCCAAGCCAGGTTTGCGTCCGCGCGGACAACATTGGACCCTCTGCGCGTCCGGCCATGTCCGCCCACTGGCCCACTCGGTAGTGGCAGTGCGCCGGTCGCCCTCCCCCACGCGGTCTTATTTAATGCTAGTGGGCGTGGGGAAAGGGAACACACTGTCATTCCCCACTTCCCACTGCTAAACCCTAGCTACCGCCCATGCTCGCCACCCATGCCGCTCCAATGGCCATTCACCGGCAAGGCGCGGCACGACCATGAGGTGGGGTCCTCATCCGACCGACGCCGCCGCGCACGCTCCCCGTCACCGCCACCGCCACCACTGCCCGCCTCCTTTTCCACTGCGCCTCCGGGTGCCCAGCTCGCGGAATGTGAGGCCGGAGGCCGCGTCTGGCACTACGTCAGGAAGGAGGACTGCCTGTGATACTGGGAACACTCGTGCCCTTACCACGGGCCGACGTGAAGCTACCAGGCGCCTGGCATTTGGATCCCCACTGGGTTTCAGTGCAGGCGAGCCAGCGTGCCCGCGAGCCGCGACCAGGCTCTCGCGCACCGCCGAAACCGCTTCCAGGCGCCCATTCGCGCTCCACCACAACTCGCAGCACCGCCGCGCGGTCACCATGGGGGAGGAGGCCACCTATGACTCCGAGGATAACGTCGACCTGAAGGCCGCGCTGGAGGAGTCTAAGCTCACTGTGGACACGGATGAGCTTGGCCGATGGATCGGCCTCGGGCCGGCCTCGGGCCGGCCCTCCGTAAATCTACGGAGTTGGTGGGCCTGCGGGAGCAGTTCGAGGAGGAGACGCTCCGGATGCAGGAGGATGAGCTGTTGCGCTGTGAGGCGGAGGGTGCGCATGGCTGATTGCGACGGGGTGCCGGATTGGTTCAGGCTAGTGTACGGCCAGGGCTGGATCTGGACCAGCAACCCCGCTGACATACTCTCGGAGCCGTTGTAGCTGTGAATATAGTAATGCACCTTTTTATTGAATAATATGTTCTTTCAAGTAGAGCATACTCGGTAGAAAGGAGGTGACGGAGCTGGGAAGAGGATTATACTTTCTCGATTACTTGGACTTATAGACCAATTATAGAAAGAAGACAGTAGCTGAGTGAGTTTTATGGATCGAGTTTATGATCAGCTTAACTAGAAAAGCAAGCACAAGGAATAGAAGAATGAAATGCAGAAATAGAGAAAGAGCGGGTAGCATTTGAGCCAGTTTGAGTGAGACAGTTTCTGTCTGGCGCAACGCCCGCCATTGCATCTCCACAAGGCGCCGGATTAATTCGTCCTCGACTTTTTGCACAAAGAGTAGGCTCCTCCGATGACCGGCGTCTAGCCATGGCCTGGCCCTATCTAGTTAGCGTTTACCCAACCACCCCCTATATAACTAAATTAGGCCCATATAGAGCTTTCCTTAAATTACCCAGATTTTTTTTAGAATATGTCAGCACCGTCAGGGATGGAGCCAGCCACAAGGATTGGAGGGGGCGAAATTATGTTGGAGGGGGCGAAATAGGCTAGAATCACTAAAATTTGCCAAATATAAGTGGGATTAGTAGTAGAATTATGAAGGAAACCAAAATCATGGGGCCTGCTCGTCCCCCTTTCTCCGTCCCTAAGCACCGTTGAGTACACTCGCCGTCACCAGTGGACGGATTTGAGCCGTTCGTATATTTGTTAGGCGAGGCAAACGGAACAACAAACGCGGACAAATAGCCGCAAATGGGATTGGAGTCATCCTATCTCATTTAGGATATGAGAAGTATAGGAATAGGAAAAACATAGGATTGCCATGTCATGACAACTTGAATCCTATGGGAAGAGAATAGAGCAAAGGAATTTTTCCATGAGGTATGAGCTAATGCTTTTTTCCCATAGGAATTGCACTACAATATTCCTATAGGATTAATTCCTATAGGATGTGTTCCTATGAATCAAACAAGTATGTAGGAAAAAATCCTATGGGATTCATATCCTACACAAATCCTATGCAATTCCTATGAATCAAACAAGCCATAAATCGGAACTGACTGATTAGTTTTCACAGTAAAGTAGAGGGACGGTCGCAGACCTCTATACACATCGCATACACTCGCACAGTGGAGAGAGACAGACATGCATGCAAGACTGCGTACGTGTATGCGGGCAGGAGCAGTGAGCAGTACTGTGCGGACAAGAGGGAAAGCAGCGAAAATAGCTGACAGCCATTGCTCATTTGCTCCCTCCTTTCCTTTTGCCTCTCTGGCTTCTCTGCCTGCACTGCACGCCCTTCTCTCTCCTCTCTCCTCTCTCTCCGCAAAACCAAACGGAGTGGGCTGCCCTGTGCTCAGTCTCTTAACTCTGCTTCCTTTGGGAGACACCCTTGCCGGCTTGCGTTGCTCCCTTGTTCCTCGGCTCCCCCTCCCCACTCCTCAAAGAGTACACGCTATCTAGCAAGCTCACTCTCCCTTCCCAAGCAAGCGAGCGAGAGGACCCAGCAATGGACGCGGATGAGGCCGACCAAGCTCCCCCCAGGCCTCCATGGCCTCCTCGGCAGCACCAGGTGGAGAAGGTCACTCTCTCTCTCTCTCTCTCTCTCTCTCTCTCTCTCTCTCTCTCTCTCTCCATGTTAGTGCATTTTACTTTCTTCCTTGCTGTTCTTGAGCTTGCGTGGTTGAAGTAGAAGAACTAAGAAGCAGAGGTAGGAAGGCAAGCTAGTTCTAGATTTTCATCATATGGATGTGGCTGATACTTGCTGTTTCAAGCTAGCCCCCATTGAATACATGCGGTACACATGTGCATTGAATCACATCTTCTCTAAGTACATAGAGGCCCAAATTTGCTTGTCCAGGGTGGTTCCAACTTCAGGAAACAATGTACGGAAGTATTTGGCTACAGGTTGTACTGTACTTAGATCCAGCTTGTGAGGACTCGAGTCTAGCTGTTGTAAGATACTGATTGATTCAGCGCATTGTGGATGTTGATTTGGTTTCACTGCACTTTGATTAGCTAGTAATACTACTTTACAGTATTTTTTTTGCTGTTGTATGGTAGTCTAGCTCTAACGTTTCATGTTCCTTTCTGCCAAACAAAGGAAGAAAAAACCTTTAGAATTAAATTACTTATTTCGTAATGGCTTTACATTTACCTGACGAATCTTATAGAGTTAGCCAGTTAGGTCGTGATTCTAGCATGGGTTTAGTTTATTGCTTTCGTAAGTATATATGCCCTCATGCAGGTGGTGACGTGGTGTCTCCATACATAAGAATTAGACGATTCGATACTTATCGGAGTTGAATTATGCTCTTTAGCCACATAAGACCACACCAAGAAATTGATTGCTAATGTAAGCGAATAAAGCTTAGTGCAGTTGATAACATAAGGCTTCTGTCTTTTGTCCGATCAATAGAATGTCCCATGCCCCTTGTGATCTGCTATTGTGGCAGCAGTGATGGCATTATTGGGCCGATTCTTTGAACAATTGACGTTACGCCAATGCAAGATAGGATTTTTTTTTTTCCAGGTAGTTGCTTTCCATTTTTGTTTCCCCACTTTGACTTGCTCCATGGCTATCTCCATCACTATTACTTTCCCTACTTTGGGGTAAAAGACTTCCATTCGAAAGTAACTTGTTTACCATTGGTTCCTCAACATTGATCATTTTATCTTTTCTTGAAAGGAGAATCTGTATTTTTTCTCTCTCCTAAACTTGCAAGACTGGTTTAAGAAAGGAACTGAAATAAAAGCTACTTGTGTAATTGTGTTGCAATTGCTATTAGGTAGGTAAGCTTAAATCATCACTTACATTGTTATAGCATTGATATGCAGGATAGTAAACACTTATAGGTTTGTGTGGCCCCTTTAGGCTTTAGGTTTTCAAGCCAGCTATTTATCTTTTACCTTTTTTCATGTACATGATCTGCCTGCTCTCCTTAAGGGCCTCCCTGTTAGGACCAGAGCCATCAACTCACTTAAAAGCAATTAATTTTTTGTTGTATGTTGTTGTCTTTTACAAATAATTTTGATTGTTTGTAGAAAAAATGGATCAATTTCCTTGCTTCCTGGGAGAGCAATACATAATGAAATTTGTGGTATTGATATAGTTGTGTACATCAACGGAACAGCTTCGATAGTTAGTTTTTTAGATGTCATAGAATCACTTTCTTTCACATGTTTTTCTCTTGACACTGGAAGTGTAACATTCAAAATAATTATTTACGTTTGGTAAGGTGATAAGAGTGCGAGATGGAACCATTTGTGTTGCTGGTTCTTGTAAACAGTTTGCATTTTTCATTAACTACATAATGGAAAGAAAATAGTATGATCTAGGTGAATTTAAAGCCCTTAACAAGTGGGTAAGTTCTCGTAGGGAAACAGTGGTTTGGGTAATCTCGATCTGAAGTTGTATTTATTACACCATTGTCATGTTCAAGTTGTGTTCTACAGTTCATAATTTTACACAGCCGGACTCGTGAAACATGTTACCCATGCATACTGTTATTTTCTCCGTAATACTGTTAACTTTAAGGAATGTGCTTGTTCTGAATGGGTCCAGCTGCTGTGGTGCTAATTTCAGTCATTCATCGTTTCTTTTAATCTTGCCGACAATTTCTTCTCATCTTCTCCTTGTGACTTGCAGGTCCAAAGTCCACGTTGACGATGACTCGAGGAGCCTGGTGTCCGCCCGCCGTGACGCTTGCTCTGTCGAGGAGGGGAGGAGAAAGTCGGGAATGAAGCATTATTGGTCCGGGAGCGTATACATAGTATTTTTTGTGTGGCGTAACGTCAGATAATACTACCAGATAGTACAAGTTTCAGTTTTCAGATGGAGTAATTCAGTACTGAGGGGTACTACCCTGATAGTATGCTGTTTAATTTCGATGCATGTACTGGCAACGCCGCGGAAGCGGGGCTGCCTTTTATTCCATTCGTATCCATGGTCCATTCTGGTGTACTGGGCTGCTGGTGTGGTCTCCGTGCAAATGTTGAGCTTGCATCACTCGGACAGACATCGCTGTTGGCGCGTGCCGTGCGGCGGCCGTAAGCGGCGTGCCGGTGCGCGTGCCGAGGACTGCACGGTGATGCGTGTTGCTCGGCCTTGGAGGTTGGAGCGGGACCGCGGGTGCTCTGCTCGGTGATGCGTGTTGCGTGCCGATGCGGCGCTGCCCAGAACTGGGGACAGAAGCACGACCACGTTCGCGAGCGCCGCTGCCGTGGTGCTTTGGATGCGCTGTTACAATAAACTCCACCGGAACTGGAAAAATCCAGCACAGCGGCCCGACGCATTTTCACCGAGCTGTCTGTGCAACGTAAACGCGGATCAAATTAAATTTGAGCGTCATTTATGTCGTCGTGCCGCGTTCGCGTGCGTCTTCCTGCTCTTGCACCGGGCCCGCCCACCCGTGACACCGTACGCCAAACGACCCCAAATCGCTTCCCCCTCGATCACAGCCTTGCCGTCACACCGCGCCACCCCCGGCCGCCGTCGTTTCCACCGCCGGTCTGCTGCCCCCGACTCGCCACCGCCGCCACCACCAGGCCGGCGGCCTGTGCTCGCACTTCCCGAGAGCTAGGCCACTGCACCTGACCGACGTAGGCTTCGTTCTGGGCGGCCTACCTCCGCGCCCACGAGGTGTTCAGCCATTTGCGTGGGCGATTTTTCAGTTGAGATCCCGGCCACCTGAGCCATTGTATGTATGATAGGGGCACAAATATTCATCATATGCTTATACAAATATTCATCATATGCTTATGTTTTCCTAGATGGAGCTGAGCAAGCGGATCCAAACGTTTTACAAGACCGTCATCGAGGCATCGTCGGACACGAGGAGTCCGACGATGATACCGAGCTGATGATCGCCACGACAATGCTCGTCCATGAGCACACTTCGAGGCCAGTGTACCTGGGCTCGATCAAGGGACGCAAGCCCAATGTCAAGCACAACCGAGAGAGGGGCCACTACATCAACTCTACCGCGACTACTTTCATCCCACCAACCCAATCTTTGATGCACAAAGATTCTGGCGCCGCTACCGGATGTCAAGGCCGTTGTTCTTGAGGATTTTGACTGGAGTGAGGGCGCACGATAGTTACTTTACCGTCAGGCGCGATGCCACCGGTAAGTTTGGACTCACTTCCTATCAGAAATGTTCTGCAGCTATTCGCATGCTTGTATATGGAGTGCCCGGTGATCTTATAGATGAGTACTTGCGAATGAGCGATTCCACCTGTCTTGAGTCGATGTACAAATTTTACAGTGCGGTCATAGCGGTTTTTGGCGATGTCTATCTTAGAGAGCCCACTGTTGAGAACACCGCTAGGCTGTTGTCGATCAACGAGGAAAAAGGGTTTCCAGAAATGATAGAAAGTATTGAGTGCATGCATTGGGAGTGGAAGAACTATTCATTTTCATGGCAAGGTCAGTATAGCGGGCATGCCGAGGGTTGCACTGTCATTCTTGAGGCCGTGGCATCACAATATCTTTGGATCTGGCACTCTCTCTTTGGCATTGCCGGCTCCCGCAATGATATCAATGTGCTCCAGCGTTCTCCGGTTTTTGCTAGACTAGCGGAGGGGTGATGCTCCGGTGTTTAACTATGAGATCAACTGCCATCCGTACAACAAGTGGTACTACCTTGCGGATGGCATCTATCCCGACTGGTCTACTTTTGTAAATACAATTCGTGAACCATCGGAGGAGAAAAATAAAAGATTTGCTAAGCGACAGGAAGCATGCAAGAAGGATGTGGAGCGTACATTTGGTGTGCTCCAATCTAGATGGGCTATTGTTTGCCACCCTGCGAGGACATGGAGCAAAACTGTGATGTGGGAGGTCATGACTGCTTGTGTGATCATGCATAACATGATCGTCGATGATGAGCGTGATGAAGGCATCCATGACCAAGGGTGGGAGTTTCAGGGTGAGTTGGTTGCCCCATATCCAGGAGCAGCTACATTTGAGGAGTTCCTCCATGTGCACGAGGAGATCCGTGCTACTCACTATCAGCTGCAACAGAAGGAGTTGATTGAACATCAGTGAGCATTGGCAGGAATCATTTCAGGAAACAACTAGTTTTATCTATTCTTTGCTTTCATTTCAACTATGTATATTTGTTTGAACTATGTTGTCACGTTACTCTCATTACTCATATTATCTGAACAATGACATTTTCGAAATTTACAATTATTTCGATGCAATTGTATGCTATTTCAATAATTTGGAAAATATTCTATCAAATGTTGATAACAAAAAAAGGCTGAGCGTCCAAAATGCGTCGGGCTGTTGGGAGAGCACCCGACCCAAACGGAGAAGGGGAAGGAGAAGGACAAATGCCAATTTATGTCCGCGGCTGACGCAAACGGACCAAATCAGACCAGATTTGGTCCCAAAATGTGTCGGGCCGCTGGAGATGCCTTGAAGGCTTATCTCGGACCAGAGCACTGAAAATACCGGTACCAAACACTAGTTTTGTTGCAATAACTATCTACAATTCACTTAATGCAGTAAAATCAATTGTTGCAATAGGGTGTTTTCCTTTTAGATAGTTTGTCGAGCCCGCCGGTGGTTCAATAGAAGGTGAATCCGGGTTCGTCCTCGGCGGTGTCGTGCGACGTGCTGCAGCCGAGCTTGGCACAACTAAGGACGTTGCGTTCGCCTTCTGCGCGTGGTGTCCCGCTCCGTGGGCGTGCGTGGGCTCCGGTCGCCGCCCCGCTCCGCTGCTCCTGGCTGGCGCGCGGACTGGCCAGTCCACCAGCCTGTATTGTCGTCGCTTGCGCTATTGGCCGCCATGCTGGATGAGCTGGTGTTGTGCGCTACGCGGCAGCGCCCCAGCCCGGAACCGGCGTGCTATCCACCGGTGGCTCTATTGTGTTCTTTGCGTATGTTCAGACATTTTCCCAATCTTCGATTTCACGTTGCTTGCCTTCCGCTCATAGTTTCTGCTCTTGATTGTATTGTAGCTGGCTGGGCTTACTCTTACGATCGACGACTAATAGGGAAGGGTGCTGGTTGGGAGTGAAAATTGATGCACCGTGTCCAACAATGCCAACAAGAAGAACCGCCAGAGTCATGGCTCCAAAAAAGTTGTGGAGGTGTCGTCATCCCGTGTCCGACCGACGACCTTCTGCTCACGGTTTCAGCTCAAAAGCCTGCTCTGTTTACGAAAGATAGCACGAAAACGATGAATGCGAAAAGATCAAACCAAACAGGGACACGAGATTTTAACGTGGAAAACCCCTCCAAATAAAGGAGAGGAAAAAGCCATGGGCGCCAGCCAGCAATACTTCACTATATCGGGGTGAGGTTACAAACGCCGTGGGTTTACAATGTGTGGCTTACCCCAACCGGCGGCTTACAAGATGTATTTATAGTGGGCAAAACCCTAAGTCGGCCTGCAGTCCGACTTGGACACGATCCGTACCCTACGGCCCAAGCCTCCGACGACGGGCCTCCGCTTCGCTCCGAAGTTAACCGCTCACCATATCATCATATGAATTTGGATCACCATAAAACAACATGCTCATCATCCAGAAGGTGTACCACCCCAGTTGCGTCGTCCCCGGAGCACCCAGCCTGCGTCTTATCGTCGGGCAGCATAAAGTGAGTGTGAAAGCAATTGAGAAGAGATTAATATATGAAGGCATGAACAGATGAAGGAACAGCTAGCCTAGAGAAATTGCAACGTTGGCGTAAGTATATTGTTGTACTTCTAGATATTGTAGTTGTTCAGTTATTCTTCTTGAGCATTGATTTTTGTGAATTCAGTTTGCCCGTACCTCCGAAAATTTGACGTATGTAGTTGTTTAGTGGTAAGAATTGTAATGACAGTAGATCAAGATCACCACAGGAAAAGATCTGTTACAATGGCAATGGTAAATTGGGATGTAATAACAATGCTTAACCTGCCTTTCATGTTATATTTTCAACTGCACTGGACATAGTTGTTGAAAATCCAACACTCCGAGCCTATAAAACAATTCCTCTCAATTGTTGTTTGTTTCTTTGTTCATTGGTCCAGTTTGCTGAAGAAGGCTCGTTTCCCCTGCCTCTTGCAGATTGTTTGTGGTGCCATGTTTTCTTCAGGTTCTGCTACATCGGCTGCTGCCCACGCGGGTTCCTTTGTTATTGCTTCTTCTTATTTGCCTCTATTTGTTTGTGTCTCCTTCTTTGTTTCTTGACAGGCTGCGTCATCCTGATTGTTCATACATGTAGGTGCTACACTGGCTCACTTGACGCCAGCCGAACGCTTGCACCGCCGCAGCGAAATTTGTCAGGGAAAGCGACATGTTCAATGATCTTCTTCAGCTTCTTCAGGTTTTATTACCGTCGCTTCTTTTTCTCTTGCTAACTACTACTCCCTCCGTCCAATAAAAGATGTCTCAACTTGATCAAAATTTGAATAGATACATCCAAGTTTGATAGAAAGTGTGACATCTTTTGTTGGACAGAGGGAGTATGTACCATTGCATCGCTTCATTAGATTTCCGTTTAGGACAGATCTTTGGAAACTACTTTCACTGAACAACCATGTTGCCTATGAAGTGCTCGCCCTGCAATTTTTATACTACGTCCATGCGCTGCTGTCTTGGTGAACTCCCTGTTGTGCCTCTAATTGGTTTGTCATAGTTTGATGACGATTAGGAAATTTCAGATAAGCTGTAGGCTCTAAATAAGTAAATTAGTTGCAATCATGCTTCACGTAGAAGAGATAATATCTGAGTCTATGGCCAGGATGACCTTTGTTCAATCGATAAAGGATCATCTTCCCATCAGCTTTAAGAATTAAATTTTAAAAAAGTTCAGACGTTGGTTTCCTGTTATGCTGTTGCTTTGTTTAGCTTTTTTTGTTCGTTTTTGTCCTTCCATCAATCTAGCTTTTTTGATTGCAGATATTCCGTCCTCCTCTGAAGATCACGCGTCAGCATAGATTCAGCCATGGCAGCGCGTATTGCTTCTTATCCGACTCCATCAGGTAGTATTTGCTAAGGACCAGTCGATCAATATCCAGTAGCTTAACTCTTTTCATATAAACATTCACATTGCACTGCCAGATTACTTAAGCTTTGTATATCAAACATTGTTTTGCATGTCAAATTCATCTCCTCAAGTCTTGGTGAATTCCCTACTAAGCCTCTAATCCGTTTAATACAGTTTATGTTTGATCAGCAACAAGAAACTGACCTGAAAAGAAATGTTCATATCATGTAGATACTGCAGCAGCAGCAGCAGCAGTCAAGAAATAAGCTTTATTGATTTGGAAAGGTATGAAACTCACTATTCAGAAATCACCAATATGATGGCTTAGTATTTTTACCGAAAAGTTACAGGGTCATGTGTATCTTTAGAAACTGTCACACTAATCTCTTCCAAATACTCTCATTGGTACCTTACTATTATTGAGATTCTGAGATCTGCAAAACTCGGACATGTCCCATCTCTTACTTATTTCTGTTTACATGTCAATAGTATTATTGGTGGTGTTCCCTGCAAATTATTTATGCTGATCTGTACCTCCTCAAAGTGGCATTACAATAATATTGTTCACGGCGTACTATTTGCATGGTCTATTGATGCATCATTAGTTAGAAATTAGAGAAGGGTGATTGGTTTCTTTATAAAGCCATTTTAATCAGAAGTATATAGTAAAGGAACAAGTGGCAACACTAGGAACATTCCAAGAGAGGTATACATGAAAGAAAAGTTGATCTGGCTGCCACTGATTCAAGGAAGTCTACAATAGGACATTCACTCTGACAGAATAGAGTAGTGTGTTATTTACATTATGTTTTTTCTTAAATGCATCTCTAAGCAAAATGCACATAGTGGTAGACATAATAAGAAGTCGGGATATTCATCCATACAATTTAAGCACTATTGGAGAATTCTAAATACTTAGTCTTATGAACTAATTGACAAAATGCAGCTTTTTCTTTCCCCAAGGATCACTTTTGAGGTCATCAATATGTGCATCATGTTTAATGTCACTATGAAATGTGATTACGCAGGTGCGGCAAAGCTTAGAAATCTAAAATGCTTTTGGGATCACGTATCCATGTACGGTCTATATGTGTTCTATTTGTAGTTCCATTTCTGGTTATCTGTTATCTTTTTGCCCAACAGGATGTTTGTATATATTTCAGGTAGAATATGTCGGAGCTGAAAGTAACCTTTTTGCAGAAATTGATAGTGTTTACATAGTAAAGCTTTACCAATTCTTTTCAAGATGATAAGTATTTTTATCTCATAATGGAGGGCTTTCCTGGTGGAAACATGATTGCTTTGCTTATTCGCAAGGACATACATTGGCTGAAGATGAAGCCAAGTTCTACATTACAGAAATTGTAGTTGGCAATAGAGTCCATTCACAAGCATAGCTGCACTTACAGTCAATGAATCTTTGCTCTTTTATTAACTTTGTCAATTCAGTTATATAAGATGTATGTAGCTTTGTCTTCATTTTGTCACAACTTACATAATCTGATTAAATCTCTGTTTCACTTGAAGCTTTCTGAATTCAGTACCGTTGCACATAACTACATTATGGACGTACATACATCTACCAAAACGATAATCATAGCAATGTTAACTACTTTATATGTCCTTTGGCACCTGTATAAGGGATTAGCTGATATCCTTTTGATGAGAACACTTGGAGTGGAAAAAAGTATTTAAGTACTGATGATGTATATATCTTTCATAACTATTGACGTCTTCAATTCATTTGTACCATTTCTTGAAAATATTCAAACTACATACCTGAATTGTATGGTGCCGTGCGACAAAAATGCCTATCTTTGCGCGGCGTGCCGCCGCGCATCCCCCCGGCTAGTAGATATGATGAGATGAGGATCGCTGCATTGGAAGAGGAAGCCGCCACCGTTGACGAGGTTGATGAGCACTCGATGGTCCTCACTTGTTTTATACGTTACAAGCGGAGCTTATTATCACTCCTTGACATTGAGATCCAAGGATTGGGAGGAAGAAGAACGGGAAACTTCATAGGAGGGAGTCGTTTGATATTAGAGGCCAACTATTTTATCGACAGGTCAACACACTGGTCGAGTGATTTTTGGCGACGCTACAGGATGAAGTAGGTGTCCATACGTCTTATGTATGGTGTGAGAGAGTAGGATCACTACTTCATGTTTAAAAAGATCTGCACCAGAATGGTTGGTTTCTCATCTATGGTTGAAATGTATTGCATATGGAGCTGTTGCACATATACAAGACGACTATACGGCTTGTCCGGCCACTCTCGGAAGTGCCGGACAGAATTTGTATTGTTCAGCCGGTTCTTTGGGCGTTGTGCTGTCTGGCCCAGCAGCGGTTTTAAACAGTTTGGCTTTATTTATAAAGCGAGACGAAAGCCTGTTTCGTGGATTTGAATCGGACCGGACACTTGAGGGTGTCGATGTGGCCCTTTTTGGGTCCGGCACCACAATACCACATTAGGCTTTTGAGTGTGTTTTGGGAGGGTGCCGGTAAAGATTCTGAGTACCATGAGCTGAGATCGGCCAGCCATTCAGTTTTGTAGTGTTTGTCAATCATGAGTTTTGGGAACGACCATTGTCCTTTACTTCCGAGAGATTGGTATTGAGTCTAAATAATAAAAAAACGCTTCAGGCCTGTTCAAATGGTTTTTAAAGGGTTCTTTCTAGCATTTCAAAAATTTCAATGCGTATATTTTTTTGAAAAGAATGAATCCTATAAAATTGCTATACAACACAATCCTATAGCATTCTAGCAAGAGGTGAGAATCTCTTAGAAAATTACCTATGTCTATGCGGATAATGACGTTTACTCTATCCTTATAGGAAATTTGTGTGTTTTTCCGGTGGTTCAACTTAACAATTTGTGCAACTTATTCCTATATTTTGGATTTCTCTGGACACAATATCTGATTTTATTTTATTTTTCTATTTCCATAGTTCTCAATTCCTCCCAATCAAAAGGCCATTAGACCATGTACAATGCAAAATGTTTAGTGGGTGCTTATAAAAATAAACCAATTATTTTATAAGCAACAATGCTTATTCCTATAGAAGAGGTGCTTAGTTAAGCTTTTTTTTTTGTATAAATAAGCATTGTTTAAGTATAAACCGATTTATTTTGCTAAGCACCTTTATAAACACCTTGCATACACCGACATGAAAACCTACCCCTACTCTAGCTGCATGTACGTTCGATTCAGATATACTCCCTCCGTTTTTTAATATAAGATGTTTTAGCTTTTTACCACATGCACATGTTCAAACTTGTATCTTAGACATGTTTTACTGTTCACATTCACTTATTTTTGTGTGTATCTAGACAACATGTATAATAGCTAAAACATCTTATATTAAAAAACGGAGGGAGTACTTTGTAGGGTCGATGATAGTTTTTGGCATTGCCTCCCACATACTCAAGTCTCTTTGGATGTTGCCCACAGTGGCCTTGCCAAAC
Source organism: Poa annua (assembly GCA_026929855.1). NCBI lineage: Eukaryota > Viridiplantae > Streptophyta > Magnoliopsida > Poales > Poaceae > Poa > Poa annua. The sequence goes on along the minus strand of CM049435.1, from coordinate 55,703,714 downwards.
CATTGGCACACCAACTTTTTGATAAAAGGATTTGCTATTTTGCTCGCCCGCACCTTGCCCCGATTTTGGCAACAGAATGAGCTGGGAAAACATGATGACCTTGACCAAGCCAAATATTTGGTACCCATCAAAACACCAACCACTGGTTCGGTCAACGCCAACTTTTTGCCTGGGCAGCTCGGGGCATTGATCCAAACGGACCCTTAGTACACACCACGGCTCACTCGAAGCATCAGCCTCCAAGGTCATGTTTTATAGTCCAAGGCCGTAGGGAGACATTAGCAAACAACTTAGCTGGGCAGCATAATACACATCAAATCAAGAATACAGTCATACAGAGCAACTGTCGAAATATGGTACGAGACGGCTGCTTAATGTTGGCTTTCTTCTGGGGGTAACACTAGGACCCTCATTGTACATATAGTCTAGAACTAGAGTGACACATTTACAGGATAAAGTTGTTGGTTCTCGACAAGGGAATGCGAAAACGACCTTCTTGTACCTCTGGTCCCTTCTGAAAGCCTTCATCGTGAAGAATCAACTGCTGAAAAATTAAATTGGTCAGATGTAAGAATCACGGTGGATCAAGATAGTAGAAGGACAGGGAACATTTTTTTTATTATTTGACAAATGATCAAAACTTTAGGCACCATAGAGATCAGATACCGGATGGCTAACCTTGGTATACCCTGGGTCGACAAAACAAAATGGACATTTTTAAGACATTACCATTATGGTGGATAACTGTTTCGATCAAATTGTACTACTCTGGCGGATAAAATGCACATATCCATATGCATGTTGTCATGTACATATGTGCAATTTTCAGTCTTCAACATTCGGTGATTTTGCACAATTCATCTTAATTACATGTCACGGGGCTCCTCCCCAGTTGGTCTAGAAAAGCATGAGGCATGCTTACAACACTATAAATGTGTCAACTGAAGTACACAACTATGAAAAAGAGAGCAGATTGCCAGATTCAACAATCCAGCACAAACCATTGGTTTACTACTAATATTTATTGCAAGTGAACACACGATCTTAGTACACTAATGCCAAAACACAAACTTGGTAATCCATAAAATATCAGTTCAATCTAGTTCAGAAGGAAAAGTTGACAACAAGGAGGCCCGTTTATTCATAAAACAGCATAAGTGCAATTGGGCATGGGCATCATGACATCAACTGGAAAAACTTCAAGTGAAAGTAGTGGTATGAGTCAAAATTGAACAATAAGCTAGCAATTCGAGCAGGGGCAACATAAAAACAAAAAAGTTGAAAGCAGTTGCTTCCAACATATTTACCTAATTTGGGGCTACAATAATTTCGTCACCACGTGGCGCTTTATCATCTGCATGACCGTCTGTATTAGCAACTGCGGAAACACAGAGGAAACGAGTTGCTGGTAAGTGTACATGAGTATTTACAAGAGTACCACAAAAGTTAATATATCTGATGGGACTCGGTAATACCTTCTGTGTCTGCACGTAACCAGTCTTGTGCGCAGACTAATCCCTCAACCGTTGAAGGGTCCATAGTACTGAGATACTCATTAAGCACCCGGGCTTCGCTGTCCAATGGGATGATAGATACAGGGATAGCTAGAATATCACGAGCCATTTGAGAAAGGACAGGGTACTTTGCTGCAAAAGACTTCCACCATCCCAGGATGTCAAAATTATCTTTATCTTGATTCCCTTCTTTTTGACGATATACAGCTTCCTCGAGATACATGTCCAAGTCAGACTTTAAGGACTGGCCTGATGATGAGTCCTGAATATACTGATCAAGTCCCCGTCGGGCATCTGATAATGTGATCCGAGAGAAGGTCTTAGAGTCACTCCCATTGCTGTACACAGAGCTCATGCAAGAACCACTGTTTCCAGAGTAGAAGAGAACAGCTGGATTCTTCAATGAATCTGCTGAATGTTCATAATCGTTGCACAGACTGGTAAAGTTTTGCTTGATGGCTTCTATTGTTGCCTTTGCTGTAAATTGGTCATTTCCATAAATCAGCTGAAAAAAGTACTCAATTGACTTCATCTTGTACCGAGGATCCAGTATAGATGCAAATGCCATCACTGGCCTAGTAAGATCCCAGTATCCCTCGAATTTTTTCAGCATTCGGCCAGCCATTTGTGCAACAACAGGAGATGGACTATTGCGCCACGTGTTCAAAAGAACATGGATCTCACACATGTCATTAAAATATAGGTTTGCAGTCGGGTTTTCAACTGGAAACTTCTCCATGGTATTATTGAGTGCGTCAAGTATTTCGGTGAGGGCTTTCACGTCAGCCCACTCCTTGGGAGTCAAGAAAGCAGCATAGTGTGATTCCTGTTCTGCAAGGCGCAGAAGCACGTCGTGATAATAGCATGCAGAATCAAACATTAAGTAAGTGGATGGCCAGTTGTTAGGCGAATCAAGAACTAACAGTTTTTGGTCGATCTGCAGCAGCTTTGCAGTACTGAGAAATTTTTGAAGCCTTTCTTGTGAGAACTTGACATTCTGAATCATCTCGCGGACTCTGTTAATTATGTCAGATGTCTGTTCCAAGCTTTCTTCAACTGTGAGATTCAGAATATGCGCACAAGAGCGTACATGAAACAAATTGCCATTTAACAGGAGAAGCCTCCTAGGCTGCAGAACTCTGAGAAGCTCTGTGGCAACTGAGTCTCCAGAGGTGCAGTTGTCTAGTACAACAGCAGCTAGCTTCCTGTCAATACCCCACTCTTGCAACTTCTCCAGAATTAGATTGGCAATCTGGTTGGCTGTAAAATGTTCATCAACATGCACAAAGTTGAGAATTTTTTTCCTAACTTTCCACTCATCACTGACATGATCAATGTAGTGGCAGGTCAAACACAAGTAGTCCATCTGTGTACTCGATCGCCACATGTCGACGGAGATGCTAACCCGGCAAGGGGTCTTGAGGAGCACATCCTGCAGCTTAATCCTCTCACTTCCATAAATTTCCATGCTATCAGCTCTCACTATGTCATATGACACCATGCTAAACTGTGGCTGGAGGTTCTTAACGAACCTCTGGAACCCCTGATCATCCACTATTGAAAACCGGTAACCATGCTGTACAATCATACGGGCAAGGTCTTGCCGGCTGTGTTCTTGATCAAAGTGCGTGCTATCGTTGTCATGGTCATCACCAGATGCATGCCCAGTGGAGGTTTTGTTCGGGAGGATACGGCGTACAATAAGCTTCCGACGCTTACCAGCACGGCGCGTTGAGGTGGTGGTGCAGATCGCAAGGTGGTTGCGTAGATGTGTGGTGCCTGACCGGCTAGTTGCTGTGAGCTGCTTCTTGCAGTGGTTACAGATAGCGACGCAGTTGCCATCAGCACGACGCTCCTTAGTGAAGTCCTGCCAAACTGCAGACCTCAACTTGCGCGCCCGTGGATTGTGCACGGCGGCCACAGCCGCGACTGTGGTGCTCACCGTACCAGCAATCGGCACTTCCATCGCTGCCGGTTCCAGCATGTTCTGCTCACCCACTGCAGCAGATCGAAAGAAGTATCAGGAGAACATTCGATACTAAACCCAACATACGAAGTTGAAGGAAAATGGACCATGATGTTTCTATCTTTTACAGAAACAGAAGATTAAAAAAAAAAACTTTGTATGTAGTACGCTCTCCTAACCAACTGGAAATCAAATAAATCAATGGATGATGACTTGATGACCTTCCATGAAGTGCCTGACAAAATTTCCTCTCCAACTTAAAACTGCTCATACTGTAAGCACGCACTCGCAGTACAGAACGTCAGCGGCTACACACAGATCCGTCTACAATTTGCGGAATGCTGGAAGCCATGCCATGCCAGAGTGAAAAATGAAAGATACTTGACGAACTCCATTCTTCAATTCCCCCCTTACGTCCTTACCTACCAAGTCTGTTCACGCCAATCCCCGAAATTACAACACAATCAGCCGCAACAAGCAGGCCATCTCGTGAATCCAGGAACTAATCGTCCCAGACCTCTGGGTCGTGCCCCCACTCCCAAGGTCGAGCCCCAGGAAATGGAGCCCCAAATATCTCCCAGGCCGGGCCTTCAGCTAGGGTTTATGGCTTGGGTAAGTGGACCCGATAAGGAGGAGCGGGCAGAGAGTTAGAAGGCGGAGAGAGGGAGACTGACCTCGTCGGAGGCGGCCGGCGGCGAGCGTTGGTGATGGGTCGCGGGGAGAGGACCCGCAACCCGATCCGGTGGGGGCTTAGCAGATCGGAGCCGGGGCCGAGGAGGCGTGGGTTGCGAGTCGCGACCCATTTCGCGAGTGGTGGTTTGGTTTTGTCCGCGTGGTGGGTTTCGGGTCCGCCCCTGGGCGATGGACGGCCGCGATGCGAACACCAAGTCCCTCGGTTGGTAGCCTGGTTGCCTTGGAGTTGGAGACGAATAGACATTGAATCGGGTCTCCAGAGTCCAAACTGAACTACGGACGGGGGCGATTTCATGTAGAATTACTGCTCCGCCTGGCTGCACGGCTCCCATAAAAGCCATACCGGCATCTATACGAACAGTTCTCCGCGACGACAATTATGAGGCATACCTTTGTAGCGATTCTCGCCGTACTATCTTGCCTTGTTTTCGTGGCCTCGGCAGAACAGATCAAGACGACCGATACGCGTTGGAGCTACCATCTCCCGCTGCTCTGCTCGACGGCTTCAGCGGCGCTGAGTCCGACGGCCGTATCCTTAAGTGGGGCGGTAATTGTTACGCTCGATCTATTCTCTCTTTGGGATTCACTTTCAGATATGGGTTCTGGTATACAATTCGATCCAATGGTATATGGAGAGTACTTGGGAGAGAAGGAAACAGGTTCGGGAGAGAGATACAGAGATAGAGAGAGAGGAAGAGAGCGAGTTCAGGTTTCTCTTGGTCGATGCCTTCCCGATCTGGCCTCTGCTGCTTATAACGCCCAGACGTTGGGGTCCAGCAGCCGATTCGGTATGCGCTGGCGCATAGGTCGACGAATCGGTGACGTGACAGTTGGCGAGGAGGCTTCCTTGTCAGCCTGACCATCTCCTCCTGTAGCTGTTGTCGTACTTGGTGCTGTAGTCGTAGCTGTGCCAGTCTTGTGAGTTACGGGCGTAACATTACCCCCCCCCCCCCCCCCCCCCCCTTCAAAACCGACTTGACCCCAAGCCGGTGACGACGGAAAACGAGCCTTGAGTTGGTACTCATCTTCCCAGGTCGCCAGTGACGCTGGAAGCGAAGACCATTGCACGAGCACCTGAGGGCGAACCGTGGATCCGCGCAGGTACTGGTGCCGCTGGAGCACTTGTAGAGGTTCATCATCATCAGCGTCTTTTGTTTCATCCTGGATTGCTGGAGGAAGACGCACGGCGTCGTCGTTGGTCGGTGGCGCCGCCTGTCTCAGCAAGGAGACGTGCACCACTGGATGGATCAAGGTCTTGGGAGGGAGCTGAAGCTTGTATGACACCTCTCCAACGCGGGCAATCACCTGAAATGGACCAAAGTAGCGAAACGCCAACTTGTGGCTGGCACGGTTAGCCACCGAAGTTTGCACATACGGCTGCACCTTCAAGAACACCCAATCCCCAATTGAAAAGCTGCGATCCGAACGATGACGATCCGCCTTGTCCTTCATGATCTGTCGTGCTCGCTCCAGATGATGCTTCATAAGCGTCTGCATTAATTCGCGGTCCTTGAGCCATGATGCCAGATCATCCGATCGACACACGGAAGAATCAATCACTCTAAAATGCCTAGGTGAATGCCCGTACAGCGCTTGAAAGGGTGTCATCTGGATGGCCGAGTGAAACGAAGTGTTGTACCAGAATTCCGCAAGAGGCAGCCAGTTACGCCACTTGTGAGGACAAGCCTGAACAAAGCATCTTAAGTAAGTCTCCAAGCACTGATTTACCCTCTCTGTTTGTCCATCGGTTTGCGGGTGTCGAGAAGAGCTCATTGCCAATTCAGTTTCCACCAGTTTGAACAGCTCAGTCCACAACTTGCTAGTAAACACCGGATCTCGGTCTGACACAATCCTCTTTGGCAAACCATGAAGCTTGTATACATTGTCCACAAATGCCAGAGCAACCTGATGTGCAGAGAAAGGATGCTTCAAAGCCACAAAATGTGCATATCGAGTCAACTTATCGACCACTACCAGAATGCAATCAGCATTCCTGGAACGTGGGAGTCCCTCCACAAAATCCATCGTAATCGTGTGCCAAGAATGTGGAGGCACCGGCAGTGGCTGGAGTAAACCCGGGTAGCGCACTCGCTCATGCTTAGCTTGTTTGCAAACGTTGCATTGGTCCACGTACTCCTCTACATTTTTCAACATTCCCTTCCAAGCGAAATTCTTGTGTAGCCGTTGAAACGTCGCCCGAACGCCATAATGCCCTCCGACCGCGCTGTCATGCACTGATCTGAGGATCATGTGGCGGACCTCCTGATCGTTGCCCAGCCAGATGCGACCTCCGACACGAATCAATCCATCTTGCACAGTACATTCCTTGGCCTTCTCATCGCCTGACTGTATCTTAGCTAGCAATGCCTGACTCTCCGAGTCCCCCACATAACTGCGGATGATGTGATCAATCCAGCGAGGCACAACTTCAGTTACTGTAGCCAATTCCAGAACCCCAGTGCGTCGCGACAATGCATCCGCTGCTCCATTTTCTTTTCCTGGTTTATACACGATTTTGCATCGCAAGCCGAGCAGTTTTGTCAGAGCCTTCTTTTGCCACGGAGTATGTAACCTCTGTTCGTCGAGGCAAGCCAAACTTCTGTGATCAGACTGAATCACGAACTCCTGTACTTGTAAGTATGGCCTCCAATGGTCCACCGCCAGCAGAATAGCGAGAAATTCCTTTTCGTATGCAGATAACCCTTGGTTCTTAGGCCCCAACGCTCTGCTGAGATAAGAAATAGGATGCCCCTCTTGTGATAAAATTGCTCCCACACCTCCGTCTGAAGCATCAGTCTCCACCACAAACGGCTTGCTGAAATCCGGGATTGCTAGCACTGGCGCTGTGACCAACGCTTGCTGCAAGGCTCGGAAAGCTGTCTCGGTGGCTTCAGTCCACTCGAATGGTGTATCTTTTCGTAGCAATTCAGTTAACGGGCGGCTAATCTGACCGAAGTTGCGCACGAACTTCCGATAATATCCAGCCAACCCTAAGAATCCCCGCACCTCTTTCACATTCTGAGGCGTTTCCCACTTCAGCACCGCAGCCAAATTCTTCGGATCAGTTGACACCCTGTCAGCGCTGATCACATGACCCAGATACGGCAGTTTAGGTCGAGCAAATGTGCATTTACTCTTCTTCACCTTGAGCTGATGTTGCTCCAAAATTGTGAAGACTTGTTTCAGCAATGCCACGTGTTCCTCCGTGCTTTTGCTATAAACCAAAATGTCGTCGATAAAGACCAACACTCCTTTACGTAGCACCGGTGCCAACACCGTGTTCATTGTGTTCTGGAACGTGGCTGGTGCTCCGGTCAGTCCAAAAGACATCACACGGAATTCATAGTGCCCATGGTGAGTCTTGAACGCCGTTTTTGCTTCGTCCTCCGGTCGCATGCGAATTTGGTGGTACCCCGCTCTCAAGTCCAAACTGGAAAACCATCGTGCCCTAGCTAGTTCATCGATCAGTTCCTCGATAATAGGCATTGGAAATCGATTCTTGATCGTGATAGCATTCAAATGCCGGTAATCTACACAAAATCGCCAGGTTCGATCCTTCTTCATAACCAGCAGCACTGGAGATGCAAATGGTCTTACACTAGGCTGAATGATCCCCTGTTTCAACATACTTGCTACCTGTTTCTCAATTTCGTCCTTCTGTTCTGGGCTGTATCTGTATGGTCTCAAGTTAATGGGCCGAGCCCCTGGTTCCAAAGGAATGGCGTGATCGAACTGACGAGGAGCAGGCAACTCGGTTGGTTCAGCGAACACCTCCTTGAATTGCTCCAACACCTGATCAACTTCGGCAGGAATTGTTTCTGAATCATCCACCTCTTCCATGCATTGGATCTGCACAACATCAGTAATCCCAGCTTGCTGTAACAGAACCAGCAGCTCACCTGGTTCCACCTCCTTGCACACCAAAGGTTCAGACTGCAGTCCTTTCAGTTGTACCAATTTGCCTTGATCCCAAAATGCTAGGCGCTTTCCCACCCAATCGACACCCATAGGATTGTGTGACTGCAACCAGTCCATGCCAACAATAACATCATATCCTCCTAGTGGCAAAACCTTCAAATCAGTCTTGAAAGTTACCCCTTGACACCACCACTCACAGCCCACTAGCTCTCGATCACAGGTTAACACAGCACCATCTGCGATCTTGACATGTATTGGTTTCACTGCTCTCTCCACTCCTTGCAGCTGTGAAGCAATTGTTTCGTTGACAAAGCAATGTGAACTGCCAGAGTCCACCAACATCAACACCTGCTGTTTCTGAATTTGGCCCAGCAGTCTGAAAGTGTTAGGTGCATCGGAACCTGCCACTGCTGCCTGAGAAATCACCAGACATTCAGCCTTGTCATCAGTCACAGTAACAACATCATCCCCCATAGTATCCAAGCCCAGGGCATCGAGCATCTCTTGTACAACATGAAGTTGCACAGTAGTTGAACATTTGTGTCCAGGAGCCCATTTTTCACCGCAAACAAAGCAAAGACCACGCGATCGCCGAAAGGATTGCAGTTGAGCAGTGCGCTCCTCAGAACCCGCTGGCGTGGCCGATCGTGCAGCTTCTTGTCCGCGCTTGTCCTCGGTTAACGGAGGTGTTCGCGGAGTCGTTTGCACCGACGGCACCTTGTCAGTGTTCAACGCAGTTCGCTCGTACCGCTTATGGTACTGGTACGAGCCCTCCATCCTGCGTGGATCACGTCCCTTCCAGATCTCCATCGCTTCTTCCTGTAGACAAGCCAAGGAAACAGCAGCATCCAAACTTTTGGGCTGATGAACAAGTACAACTGCTCTAATTTCGTCCTTAAGCCCATCCACAACACGAGAAGGAAATAACTCCGGATCCCAGGCCGAGGTATGCGCCTTGAGAGCGTGCATAATCTCGGTGAACTCCTGAATGTACTCTCCTACTGAACCCGTTTGTTTCAGATGAAACAATTGGCGCAGTAATTTCTGAAACTCTCCCTTGCCAAACTGCTCACAAACTAAACTACACAACGCCTGCCACTGCAAATTCTCTAACTCCAAACCACAATTCTCCAACCACAGCAAGGCACCCCCAGAAAAATGCATAGTGGCCGTATCCACCCAACTCTCCTGTGGAATCTCGAACACACGAAAGTAAGACTCGCACTGTCTCATCCATGACTTGGGCCGCTCACCCGCGAACATCGGAAAATCGATGCGCGGCCGAGGTCCACGATGACCTCCTGACCCAGATCCCCTATGCAGGAAACTAGAATCGCCCTCTGCAGCCTGGAAATCGGGAATTCGGTACATACCCATAGTCGGAGGCGTCATCAGAGAATTGATCCCGTCAGACAACCCCCGATTCTGTAGTTGTACGCCGTGGCCTGATTGCCCGCGACCGCCGTCGTCGGTCGCCGCAGTAGCGAGTCCGGAGCCCTCCTTGACCGGCGGACTCACGCGCGCTTGTAGGGAAGACGGATCCAGCCCAAGGATTGGGTTGAGCGCCACGCGCCCGAGCTGTTGCCGCGGCGTCGTGATGTTGGTGCGAAGCTCCTGAATCGCGCCGTCGACCTGTGGCTTCCACGCTCCGATCTCCATGAGGATCAACTGCGAGTCGTCGACGGTGGTCTTCACCGCGTTCATCGCCGCCGTCATACCCCGCATCGCCTCGGCCATCTCCTCCATCGCCCTCGGATCTGTAGGCTCTGATACCAAGTGTTACGCTCGATCTATTCTCTCTTTAGGATTCACTCTCAGATATGGGTTATGGTATACAATTCGATCCAATGGTATATGGAGAATACTTGGGAGAGAAGGAAACAGGTTCGGGAGAGAGATACAGAGATAGAGAGAGGAAGAGAGCGAGTTCAGGTTTCTCTTGGTCGATGCCTTCCCGATCTGGCCTCTGCTGCTTATAACGCCCAGACGTTGGGGTCCTGCAGCCGATTCGGTATGCGCTGGCGCATAGGTCGACGAATCGGTGACGTGACAGTTGGCGAGGAGGCTTCCTTGTCAGCCTGACCATCTCCTCCTGTAGCTGTTGTCGTACTTGGTGCTGTAGTCGTAGCCGTGCCAGTCTTGTGAGTTACGGGCGTAACAGTAATGCTGCCGGCTGGTGCACATTCGCCTACAATGCAAACTACAGGTTGGTATGAAACGTTTGATTGTCAGTCAAATAGATTATGATCAACTAAATATCTATCTTTAACTTGCGTATGATGTATGTCTCTGTATAGGAAAATTTCGTTGTGCTCTGACTCTACTGTGCCACCAGAGGAAAAAGAGAGCATATGTGGATGACCGCGAACTCTATATTGCGGACGCCTACTTGGGGCTTATGAAAGTAGGGCCGAATAGCGGTGAAGCCCAGGTGTTGGCCAAAGAGGCGGACGGTGTTCGCTTCCACTTTCTCAACGGTCTCGACATCGATTAGGCTACTGACGACGTATACTTCACCGATAGTAGCATCAATTACCCTCGGAGGTACGCCCCATCGATCACGTCTTAATTTACTCATTACATGCATAACAATTTGATGGATCTATATGTATGTGCAAGTTTAACACCGAGATTATCATGAACGCCGACGCGACCGGCCGCCTCCTAAGGTACGACGCCCAGACGAAGCTTGTGATGGTGTTGAAGACAGATCTGCCGTACCCAAACAGCGTCGCGATGAGCCGTGACAGGACGCACATGGTGGTGGCACACACGGTGCCATGCCAACCGTTCCGGTACTGGCTGAGGGGGCCGAGGGCCGGCCAGTACGAGCTCTTCACCGACTTGCCGGGGTGCCCGGACAACGTGAGGCGCGACGGGCAGGGAGGCTTTTGGGTGGCTCTAAACGAGGAGAGGGGGGCGGCTAAACGCGACGACAGCTTCGACGAAGCACCTCGTCGGTGTCCGTCTCGGCGCCGACGCGTCGAGGTCGAGGAGCTGACGGCAGCCAGGGGCGTCAGGCTCAGAAACGTGGCAGAGCGGAACGGCACACTCTGGCTCGGGTCCGTTGAGCTTGATTACATCGGCATCTTTGCTAATTGATTGATTCGCAGTTACATGGGAGTATGTGCTGTGCTAGAGAGTTGGTTTATTACAGCATCCTGTCGTCCGTGGTTGTCTGATTGGGTTAAGAATCGTAGCTTCCTATGGTTTCAATCTACCTGCATCGTTTATCTGTAGGTGTAACAGCAATACAGAAGTACTAGTATTAGCTTTCCTCTATTCAATCTTTATTTTGAAGTTCGTTACTCGCATGTGGAGATTATTAAGGAAAGATGAAACAGTAGTTAGAAATATCATCCAGAATTCTTACTCTATGAAATAAGACAAACATGTTTAGCTTTGGGCTTTTCTGTTGCCTCAGTATCAACGGGAGCTTATGGATGTTGGCTGCAAACGGTTGCTGTGGCAACATTCTAGTCGTATTCAGTAGTGACTTGTATGTAGCGTTCTGGTTCGCGGGAGTCCTATATTTTCCTTTTTATGATGTTTGTTGGGTTGTAAAACTTTAAATACTTTGGCACTTCGCAATAAAACAGCCGTGTGCATCACTCGATGCAGAAGTTGGGATTATCCCTTTTCAAAGAAAAAAAAGATAAACATGTTCGACATTGCGGGTCAGTTGTTTCTTTCTCAGAGAAAACGATCTTGTGGTGCTTATGTGAAGCAGCCTCTTGTTTCTGCTATCCGTCTTTGGTTTGCTATCTCGTTATTGGAAATACAACTTGTAGCAGTTTGTGACATGCTACAGCAAACATGAAAGGTTGCAGCTCTCAAACTGTGTTGTGGTTTATGAGTTGTGAACGGTGAGCAACACGTGGAGAGATATTAACGACAAGGCAGTTATGTTAGATCCTATTTAACTGTTAGGATTAGATCCTATGAGGTAGTGATACTTTGGAACGGGTTCATCTTGTTAACAGAAAGAGAACAGAGAGATCGGAGAGGGGGAGGCGATACATTCGCTGTGACTCGACGAGCTCGAGCCGGAGGCCATGGTGGTCGACGGTGGCGGCGGCGGAGCGACGGCGGAGATAGTGGTGCTTCCCGTAAGCATTGCGCTAACCCTAATCGGAAGGGGCTGTCGGTGGGGTGACTAGCGGCACGGTGAACCTCGTACCATGTGCCCCAGCCCCCACCCTTTATTTGTAGCGCATGTCACAGGGGCCCACCGTCCATAACGGAACGGGCGCCCCCGATCAGGGCGCAGTCAAGGGGATCGCGAGCCGTTGGGCTCGTACGACCTGGAGATCAACCTAACATTCTCCCCCTTATCTCAACTTTTACTTTTAACCTTTTACCTTTTACTTTACTCGTTTCATCACCGATTAGTACATAGAGCATGTTTCATCGTCACAGCTCAACTGCCGATAGAATTAGACAGCCACTATATACTTTTCTGTTTTGAAACAAATCCTGTTACTTTTGGGACTCTGTAATCCAGGAATCATAAGCTTTCCATTAAACCCATGCCGGTTGTGTGTTCCTTGAGCACACTGGGTGGTAAGCCTTTCGTTAGCTGATCCGCAAGTATATCCTTTGTTCTTATATGCTCGAGACTTATAATTTGATCCTGGATTTTATCTTTCACAACATAATACTTTATATATATTGCCTTTGTAGCATTACTCGACTTATTATTTTGAGCATAGAATACTGCGGGCTGGTTATCACAGTACATCTTTAGTGGTTTGTCAATGCAATCTACCACTTTCAAGTCGGGTCTAAATTTCTTTAACCATACCGCCTGCCCCGTGGCCTCATAACATGCTATAAACTCTTCATACATCGTGGACGATGCAACTAATGACTGTTTGGAGCTTTTCCACGAAATAGCCCCTCCTGCGAGAGTGAACACGTACCCTGACGTGGACTTTCTATCATCTTTGTCTCCCGCAAAATCTGCGTCTGAATACCCTCTTATCTCTAGGGAATCAGATCTTCTACATATGTTAACATGAGGTCTTTGCGCCTTGCACATAACGCAAAGTTTTCTTTACCATATTCCAGTGCTCTTGGCCTGGATTCTCTTGATATCTACCGAGTACCCCGGTGATAAAAGCTAAGTCAGGACGAGTGCACACCTGTGCATACTGTATGCTTCCCACAGCCGAAGCATATGGTACTGCTTTCATTCGATCGATCTCATATTGGTGCTTGGGACATTGAAATTTTTCAAAACTGTCGCCCTTGAGTATAGGAGCAGGTGAGGTACTACTTTTATGCATATTGTACTTCCTTAGAACTTTTTCTAAATATGCCTTTTGCGATAGTCCTAGAACTCCATTCTTTCTATCCCGGTGAATTTCTATGCCCAAAACATATGAAGCTTCCACATACAGAATTAGGAAAATATATTTCCCACTTTTAAACTTTGCATAAATGCAGTTGTCCTCAACATTTTCTTTAAATCCAAATCTTCTAATTGTATCATTGAACTTTAAATACCACTGTCTAGAGGCTTGCTTTAACCCATAAATGGATTTCTTTAGGCGGCATCCCATATGTTCCTTCCCCTCCATGAAAAAAACCCTTGGGTTGTTTCATGTAAACATTCTCTTCTAAATCTCCATTTAGAAATGTCGTCTTTACATCCATTTGATGTAACTCTAAATCAAAATGCGCAACTAGTGCCATGATGATTCTGAAGGAATTCTTACATGAGACCGGAGAAAATGTCTCATTGTAATCTACCCCTTCTCTTTGCGTAAAGCCTTTTGCCACAAGTCTTGCTTTATACTTTTCTGCGTTTCCATTGGAGGCATACTATGTTTTGTAGACCCATTTGCAGCCTACAGTTTTAGCTCCTTTGGGAATTTCCTCTAAGTCCCAAACATTGTTAGAACTTATCGATTTCATCTTGTCTTCCATGGCCTCTAGCCACTTCGAAGAGTGAACGCTACTCATGGCTTCTTCATATGAAGTGGGATCTTCTTCCATATGAATTGTTTCTGTATTATAAACTTTATTATAATCACTAGAAATAGCTGATAGCTCTTTTAGACCTTCTGAGAGTCTCATTCTCTGGCACATCATGTGTCTCAACGTGCGACTCTTCTTCTAAATGTGGTTGTCGCTGCTCCCTTTCATGCTCCACAACGGGTTGAGTCGGCTCCTGACGGACAGGTTCCGAATCTTGCCTCGTTGTGGTCACGGGTGGAGTTACAACAGGTGCTTGCACCACAACCTCAGGGATTGTCGGTGCAGGTACAACAGGTAGGGCAAAAAAATGGCTCATGGATCATCGGAAAAGGTGCGCACACCCTCTTCTCCTCAAGATCAATTTTCCGGCCTACCATGCTCCCCCTCATCATTTCGTCCTCCAAGAAGACCGTATGTCTCATTTCTACAAACTTTGTGTGTCTGTCTGGACAGTAGAAACGATAACCTTTTGATCTATCAGGATAGCCAATGAAGTGGCAAGTTATTGTTTTGGGGTCTAACTTTGCAATATTTGGATTAAAAACTTTTGCCTCAGCTAGGCTCCCCCAGACTTTCAAGTGGTGTAGAGAAGGAACTCTCCCTGTCCACAACTCGTACGGTGTTTTGGGCACCGACTTACTTGGTACTCTGTTGAGAATACGAATGGCGGTTTTTAACGCCTCCATCCATAATCCCAATGGCAGTGTGGAATAACTCATCATATTGTGCACCGTATCCATAAGAGTACGGTTACGCCTTTCAGCTACTCCATTTTGCTGAGGTTCGCCCGGCATAGAATACTGGGCGACTATTCCATTTTCCTGTAAAAACCTTGCAAAAGGTACAGGTACTTGATCATATGGAGTGTGCCGACCGTAGTACTCCCCCCACGGTCGGACCTGACTATTTTAATTCTTTTATCATGTTGTTTTTTAACTTCAGCTTTGAATATCTTAAATTTATCCAATGTTTCAGATCTTTCTTTAATTGGATAAATATAACCATATCGGGAGTAATCATCTATGAATGTTATGAACGAGTCATAGCCATCCATAATTTTCACCGGAAATGGTCCATAAATATCAGTGTGAATGATTTCTAGTGTCGATGTGCTTCGATTTGCACCCTTTTTAATTTGATTTACATACTCTCCTTTTGTGCAATCTATGCATTGTTCGATATCTGAGAACTCTAATGGAGGAAGAATAGCATTTTTAACGAGGCTTTCTATTCTTCCCCTCGAAATATGGCCTAATCGACAGTCGACGAGTCATGAGTTCACTTTCTTTTCTTTTGTTCTTTGTTCGACAAGGAAATAAATTTGTTCATTCACAGTGCACACAGAATGCACTTTTTCACGCAAGGATAACAAATAAAGCTTATCATGAAGTAAAGCAATATCCACACAAGCATCTTTAAACCATATGGCACACTTGCCAATTGCCATGACCGAAACAACATTCATAACTGTCTTTATCCAAACGCGATACTCTTATTAAGTTTCTGTGAACTGAAGGAAAAAATAAAACATCTTTAAGCAAAATATTGAAACCATCAGCTAGCTCCAAGGAGATGTCGCCAACAGCCTCAACTTCTGCTTGAACTCCATTTGTGACTTCAATGTGTCTTTCGCTTCTTTGCAAAGTTCTTGTCGAATGGAATCACTGTAAAGAATTTGCAACATGAACAGTTGCACCTGAGTCAATCCACCAAGTAAATTTTGAAAACTGTGTATACAGGGATTCATTTACAAAAGAAACTGAGTCTTTACCTTTCTTTGCCATTATGCTCTTGAGCCAATCTGGGCAATCATGCTTGAAATGCCCTTTCTTCTTGCAGTAGAGGCATGTGTCTTTGTCCACTGGAAGCTGTTGCTCATACTGGTGGGGACCTTTGCCATATGGCTTATACTGGTGGGGACCTTTGCCATATGGCTTTGAAGGGGAACCGTTGTAGTTCCTGTTCTTGTTTTCCTTCACGTAGTTCAAGGAGCCCCCATTTTGGGACTTGAGCCTTTCCTCTTCTTGCGACAACATGGCAATGGTCTTTTCAATGTCTCATTTTTCAGGTGACACATTGTAATTGACAACAAAGTTATCAAACTGTTGTGACAGTGAAGCCATCACCAAGTGAACTATGAGTGTAGGCTTGAGCTCCAGATCAGCCTCCATGGACTTAAGCTTAGCTGCCATGTTGCTCGTTCTGAGAATATGCTCCCTTATGCCATGTGCACCTCCATGATACTTTTCTGTCACCAGCTGTTTTAGCAGCTGGGTAGCATATGTTATTGAAGAACCAGTAAACTGGCTCTTTATCTTCTGGAGATACTCTCCCACGGAGATACACTCTTCAATTGAGCCCACAATGGCGTTCTCAACTGTGTTCTTTATAAATGTCATGCACTTTTTATTGGTGTTCACCCATTTTTGGTTCTGTAGGGTGTATGCCATCTCTACTGGAGCATAGTCCAGTAACTTTTTCTGCCAATCAGATTCATCATCAGTTGTCTCTTTTACCGGCTCTGCTGGCCTGACTGGCTGTGGAGCATTCACAACCCAGTCAACCTCAGCGCAGATGAAATCCAGTTCAACTTTCTTCCAGCACTCAGCGTAGTTGTCACCCCTGAGCGTCAGAATGTCCTTGAGACAACTCATCAGGTGGAAACTTCCTGAAACCACAACTGTTTGTGCAATTATAACTATATCACCGTTGGGCAATAAAAGAGATAAATGCACCATTTAACACATAATAAACAAATCATGATAATGTTATTAACAACGTTGGTCATATAATAATAGAATCATAATCATCTTTAATATCACTTTATCACATCTTAAAAAAATATCACTTTATTGCTTTTAATCAATACTTTTAACTATTTCCATCGGAAATTATGAATAAAAATTCATAAACTTTATACTTTTCAGAAACATTTATGTATACTTTTATATTTCCTAAAACAAACATCCTGTTGGTTTAGTTTGAATAGGTGAAAACTAGACAAAATTCGTCAAAAATTAACAAAAATTGCCAAAACAGCTTCTGTAAAAATAAATAAACGAAACTGTGCTAAAACGGCCCACGGTTCGCTATCTGTCGCGCGCGCGGCGCAGTCGCCAGGGACGCGGCCCACGGCCCGTTCTCTTTCGGCCCTGCAGCCCGGGGCGGTCTAGGGTTCTCTCCCTGGCCGTTCGATGCGATCCGACGCCTGAGCGCGGATTTCGCTGGATCAAAATGACCGAAACGCTCGCCCGACCCAACCCTAGCCGCATTTCTCTCCTTTCCTCTCCCATGCTTCTCTCTTGCTCTCTTGCCCGAGCTCGAAAAAATCGGCGGCGGTGGGGTTGCCCGTGGCCAGCAGCACGCCGGCGCCGGCGAGCAGCGAGTGTCCGCGCGGCACGCAGGCCACGACGGGCTCCTGCCCTTCGTCTTTCTTTTCTCATCCTCCACCGAAAACGAGAGAGAGCCCGAAGGCAAAACTCGAGCCATGGAGAAGATCGGCGCCCCTCTGGCCCTCTTGCCGGCGTGTTCGTCCTCCCGTGGGTGGGCGCACCGCCGTCAAGCGGCTCAGCGCGGCGTCCTTTGCCGGTGACATCCGCACCGGTGAGCTTTTCCCTCTTCCCCACTTTTTTATGTGATTAGGGTTAAGGTTTCGGTTCTTTGCCCCGAGGGGGTGTGTTCTTCGTCCGATGCCCCTTGCGGTGCGCATCGGATCGAGAGGAACGGCGCGGCCGTAACGGCGGCGCACTTTGCCGGCTAGCCCGAGGGCATCCCGGTGTCCTTTTCTTTGCTTTTTCAATTTCTACCGAAAAAGATCTACGATCTAATTCGCTCTGATATCATTGTTAGATCCTATTTAACTGTTAGGATTAGATCATATGTGGTAGTAATACTTTGGAACGGGTTCATCTTGTTAACAGAAAGAGAACAGAGAGAGATTGGAGAAGGGTAGGCGATACCTTCGCTGTGACTCGACGAGCTCGAGCCGGAGGCCATGGTGGTTGACGGTGGCGGCGGTGGAGCGAGGACGGAGGCAGTGGTGCTTCCCGTGAGCACTGCGCTAACCCTAATCGGAATGGGCTGTCGGTGGGGTGACTGGCGGCACGGTGAACCTCGTACCGTGTGCCCCAGCCCCCACCCTTTATTTATAGCGCAGGTCACAGGGGTCAACCGTCCATAATGGAACGGGCGCCCCCGATCAGGGCGCAGTCAAGGGGATCGCGAGCCGTTGGGCTCGTACGACCTGGAGATCAACCTAACAAGTTAGAATTATAGGAGGCTAGAAAATATTGATCGCTATCAAACAGGTACTCCGCTTATAACTAGCACCGAATTTCATACAATTGCGGTATGCTAGAAACCGTAACACTATGCCCAACACTCGGCGAGACAAGCATATAAATTGTATGTTCAGACTGAAAGCATCGACGCGGACAGGATGTTGGGTCCAGTTCGAAAGTACCAGGTATGCTGAGTGTATGTGATAATAATTTTTTCAAGCGAATATGGTTCATCCCATAAAGACCGCATGCATCAATCGATGTAGAGGCTGGGTCGACCCTTTTCGAAAAGAAAAAAAATGGTCCATCCCAAGTCCAAATAAAATTTGAATGTTCACCTAGCGAATTGCGCATAACTCTCTGGCTTTGCGCATGAACATCAGGAGAAGAGGAGTTCAGTTAGAGGATTGCAAATGTCTATTCTGTGGGAGAATGGATGAAGATGCAGCACATTTGTTTGTAAAATGCAAATCAGTTAAAGAAGTATGGCGCCAAAGTGTTATGGAAGCTATTAGAATCAGACTTGAAAATGTGGAAACCGTAACAATGGCTCTGGACATACTTTGGGAATTAAAGGAAAAGGAGCGTCTGGTGGCACTGTTGGAATAACATAAACAAACTGAGAGAGGGAGAACTTCCGGTCAGTGCTCATGAGATTGTGCGGCGATCCATCAGTCAGTCTGACGAGTACCTTCAGCAATTTAGCAAGAAAGACAAGAAACGGGACAAAGAGGGAGAACGATGGTGTCTTCCAAGTTCCAACTGAAGGTGTGCTGAAGTTCAACACATATGCTTCCTACTATATACCAGGGGAAAACCATGCTAGCTGGGGTGTGGTGGTCAGGGATTGCAAAGGGGAGCTGGTAGCTGCCTCAGCGGGCAAAACTGCAGGCATATCAGATGCATTCAGTGCAGAGCTAGATGCCATGAATCATGCTATGGATATTGCTGCTGACATCGGAACAATAAGGGCTGTTTTTGAAACAGATTCAGAGCTTTTTGCAATGGCTTTGAACAGACGAGAACCTGACTACTCCCATTTGGCAGCTTCCCTCTATGACCTGAAGGTTCAGCTAAAGACCTGGTTCTCCCACGGTGATGTATGTGCGTGTCGACGTACAGCTAATAAAGTAGCTCATGAACTTGCTATATTAGGTCGATCATGTAGTGCCAATGAGGCTATGATTTGGTATGATGATGTACCGGCACATGTTGCCAACGTTATTGTGGGCGATTTGCCCCAGTTGTCGTAATAAAACTTTTGCTTCCTTCCAAAAAAAAACACTATGCCCAACAATTTTCTATAGAAGTTCTGTAGTCTTACATGTTTAAGCAGAACAGAAACCTGCTGACATTGCTATCATGCAGCTGCATTAAGCACCAAAACACGGAAACGGTGAAGTGAAATGTAAAGCTCCTGCGGTGAAGCACCTGGTCGGCGCCCGTCCCAGGGGCGTCACGCTCAGCGAGGTGGCGGAGCGAAACGGCACGCTCTGGCTGGGTTCCATTGAGCTTGATTACATCGACGTCTTTGCTAACCGATTGATTCGCAGTTATATACTATGGGCTAGAGTTGGTTTATAAGTCGCTGCCTCGTTGGTGATTGTCTGATTGAGCTAGTAGTAGTAGAGTTCAGAATTGTACAGTAGAGTTAAGAATCTTTTATCTAGAGATGTAATAATATTAATATACTACCTTCGTCCCAATTTATAAGATGCTTTGGTAAGCCAAAATAGCCAACCAATATATCTTATACTAGATGAATTTCGGCGCGGCGGCACGCCGCTCCCGTTGCATTGTTATGTGCAGTGCATTTGGTTTCCTCAATATAGAGTGTTTGTGAGCTTGGATAGAAATACATAAGTGTTCAAGTATACCAAGGAGGCGAAAGGGCGTGTGACTCTCCTGCTACGATATCTTTACATTATATGTAACAAACTGGCCATGTCTATACGACTGACAGACTTAAATTATAAATGATGATACCACCAGTAGTAACTGAATATAAGACCACATCCTTTTGCATTTCCAAGCTTGTAATACCAGTACAATTACTGAAGTTAAGTAACTCAATGACCACAATGCAAGACATACATAGCAGACAGTTAACATCATTAGATCCAACACTCAGTTTACAATATAGCTATGCATAGATTACTTACGGTATCATATGATGTAGAGTTTTGAGAAATATATAAATGGTTCGTTGAATGTTGTCCTCATATTGCCTTGACCTGCCACTCGTCGCCCTCTTTCCATGACCAATGTGTCCATAAGCAAAATCTGAACACACCTTTGATTGCGATTCTTTTTTCCATTGCAAATGGAAAAAAGTAATCCAATGGAAACTGACACATGAAAAAAAAATATATCAGTCAACAGAAAGGGTGACCTATTTTTTGAACAGAGGTTTAGTTGCAAGAATACCATAATTGGCTGATCATTTGTCAAACCGGCTTTACCAAAGCAACATCCACTTCAAGAACAACACCAGGTTGCAATCATCCCTACTCGATCCTACAGAATCATATAAACTAACGATAGAAGTCAGTTCAGCCGATACTAATGGCATCAATAAACCAGGTTAAAGGTAACTGAGAACAAATACATTGGACGAAAAACGAACTGCTAGTGAGAAAATTACTTGTAAAAGGCATTATGCTGGACAAAGTTACATTTCTCTCGTAAAAAATAGATTTTTGAAGGGAAACAACGGTGACCTTTATGTCATCTGAAACTGCATCACCCTCGCTTCCGTAATCAACCACATTAAACAACACACTCTAAGGTGGCTGGTGGTGGTTGTGGAGGCGGTGCGAGCTTAGATTTTCATCAAAGACATTGCAAGGAGAGATAATCAACACAAAGGAATTAATAGAGTAGAAGTCTGACCGAATGGAAACCAAAATATTTTGTATTCGCCGATTAATTACTAAGAATGCATTTTTTTGGCTATTGTTGTTTTCAGCGATAAACATCGACTGTAATTAGATAGCATGGGCAAACATAGGATAGCAATGAAAGCACATAAGGAAATAGCAGGGAAAACCTTCAGCTTCTCCACGGAGATAGAGAACAACATACTTCCTCTTACGTCGATTGGAAGCAGCCTGACATCGGTTCACAATAAGTACAGGTAAAACTGGAAAGTATCGCAAAGCAAACTCTGTAAGCAACATGACAACAGAGATAGAAGCATGCTATCTCTGTGCGTGAGAACGATCTTGTGGAGTCGGATAAGAAGCAATACGTGTTGCCATGGACAAATCTAATGCTGACACATGATCTTGAGAGAAGGACGGAATATCTGCAGCAAAAAAAGTACGTGAAGAACGATCACAGCTAATTTACTTATTTAGAGCCTACAGCAGCATAATAGGAAACCAACGTCTGAACACATTTTGAATCTAATGTGTGAAACCGTTAGGAGTATAATTCTCTATCGACTGAACAAAGCTCATCCTGACCCTAGCCTGAGATATAATCTCTTGTACGTGAGAACGATCATAGCTGATTTACTTATTCAGAGCCTACAGCTTATCTGAAACTCCATGATCTTTATCAAAATGGCTAAATCTGGAAGGAAGAAAAATATCTGTTGAATGTAAAGCTAGAATTGATGATAAAAGATGATTTTCAAAATTAGTACCTATCATGTATTATGTAAATCGAAAGCTACAATGAGATGTAGCTGTTAACGCAAATGAAATTCTCAAATCTCAAACCCTTCATATTAATTGGGATAAGCCGCATGGTCTGACCTCGAATGAAATCTATGAATTTCTCCTGGTTTCATACAGTGATTTACCGCCTGATAACATATCTGTGAAAAAGAAAAATTGATTCATGGCAGGTTCAGATCTCAAATGAAATTGTTGAATCTCAATCCACATTTCATATTAATTGGAATACGGCAAACGTTGCAAAATCATTATCATCACATCTATATAATTTTCTAGTATTTTACTACTACAATTGCGTCTTTAATTATAGAGCAATTTTTTTTTGTTGAACTCCAGAAACAGCAGTACGAACAGCACATGTTCGTGTCATGCTAGATACTTCCATAGCAGGAAGAAAGCAAAGGCAAGAAAGGATCATATGCAATATCATTGGTCATTGAAAGAAGCCTTGTAAGATCTGTCCTATAGAAAAAACGTAATGACGTGACGCAATGGTACATTATAAGCTAGCAAGAGAAAAGAAATTAGCAGCTAGCAAGAGAAAAAGAAGCACCTCTAATACAGCCTGAAGAAACTGAAGAAGACTGAACAGGTCGCTTTCCCTGACGAATTTCACGGCGGCGGCGCAAATGTTCAGCTGGCGTCAAGTGAGGCAATGTAGTAACTACGTATTTGAACAATCAGGATGAAGCAAACGATTAGGAGGAAGCAACCTGTGAAGAAACAAAGAAGGAGACACCAACAAAGAGAGGCAAATAATGGAGAAAAATTGTGTCCTAGCAGATAGGTCTCCGGATGTCGTCTGAGGCAAACACCTTGTTGTGCTCCGCAGGCATGTGGAAGAAATCAGAGGCGGCTTCAAGGGCGCCGTCCATGACAGACTTGCTGACGCCGTGGTTTACAACCTGCAGCAGCATAATGATGTCAGAATTGCATGAATCATGAATGCTCTGTCGCGCTTGCTCTGCATGTCCGACAGAAGTCTCTGAAATGATGCCATATGTGTTGCATTCGGATGGAACTTCCCTTGATAAAGAAAACATGGATAACTCAAATTCAGTCTCTAGTATCTATTAGTGATATAAAGTGATTACTTCATCAGTGCTTTGGCGGGAAAAACATTGTAAATAAATCAGGTCCCTTTTCTATGCACCTCTATTGGATCTAGAAAAATATGAAGGAAATCTAATTGTGCAAAAATAGATCAAATCCATCGCGTAAATATAGTACACGCACTTTTGTTACGAACATTTGACTTGTAGTCATTCTGTAAAAAAGATATCCAAACAGAGAAGGCAGAAAATTTCAGCTACGAAAGTTGTTTAGGAAAACATTGGACCAAAAAAATTTGTTTTTGATTTACGTTGGATGATATGTATCAGATGTATTGCTTACAGCAGTACCGTATATCACTGGATGCATCATCCAATCCTTTTGCTACTTCTCCATCCTTCATCACATCATAATTGCATACCTTCGAGGTTTAATTTGTGATGTTTAAACATTTAAATGTAGGTAGTCCCTAGAAAATATATGTAGCTCTCCTGTGACAATCGTAAGAAATAAAAACTGAAACATGTACTGAGCATCATCATCCCCTGTGATTTCCAAGAGCATGTCCATCTATCCATATCCGTCTAGCATCATCAGTTGTACTGAAACTATGGGCATGTGGAAGAAAGATGTTGTATCTACTAAACACCAGAAGGCGGTGCTGTTAAGTCGACAAATGTTTGAAATACAGAAGCCTAGAAACACAACATATCTGGGTTAGATCACATATTCTTTGGTCTGAGCTCTTCTACATACCTGATGAGAGGGTGAAACCACAATGGCTGGAGTATATAAACTCGATCCGATGCATATGCTATGTTTTGAAGAACAGAAAACAAATCATAATAATCCAACAACTCCAGGGGATCGGTCTTGGACTCTTAGCACATATATAATAGAATTCCCGTACTTCCTATTAGTGCACATATAGCTCCCCCGTACTTCCTGTCATCATTAACAAAGAGGTTCAGTTTAAACTTTAAAGAAACGGTAGCAGTAAACATATAAATATTGCGCGAAATTCATCAGTTAACCCATGGAAGTCAAAATAATTTGAGATCATACACATGCACCTGATGCCTGATGGGAAGGCTTAATTTGTGAAACACCTGGTTTGCAACAATCTATAGAAATTTGTGCATGTAATGGATGACATGACGTAGCAAACATATTACTTAACTAATGACATGATGGATAGAAGTTTTACAGTGTTAATGGGAAGAACCGTAGAGAAAGGACCTGAGAAAGATGGTGCCGGTGGATCTCGGTGTGCAATTGGTCTCTTCATGTAGATTGTGGATTTGTAGTGGCCTCTGTCTGTTGGAGCCAAGGACGACGCTGGTGCCGTCGAGAATGGCAGGCACGCCGACGCACTGGATCTCGGTTGGCTTGGAGATGCCGACCTCCCGCGTCGCGTCCAACACCTCCTCCTCGAGCCCGAGCTCCTGGAAACTCTCCAGCTCGACGCTCCTCTGCTGCTACGGCTGCGAGCCCATGGCCCTGCGGCTTCGGGAGCGCGGGGGAGGAGTCCTTGAGGTAGCGGAGGCGGAGGCGCTCGAGGAGGAGCTCGCAGCGGGGAGGGGCCTCGGAGCCAGCGAGGGCGGAGTAGGAGGAGGAAGGGGAGGCGACGTTGGAGAGGGCGGCGCGGAGGACGCGGAGGCGGAGGGGCGAGAGGAGCGGCGGCGGCGTCGGGCCGGAGGTAGGGGAGACGGGGGGAGCCGTCTCGCCGCCATCAAGGGAGCCGAAGTGCTGGAGCGCGCGCGAGACAGACGCGTCGACGGTGAGCTCGCGGCAGCGGAGGGAGTCGAGCGCGCGGCAACCTCGCGGGGCAGCGCAGCGGCCTAGGGCTGGTGGGGAAGAGGAGACGAAAATATGCTGGCCATAGCGGTGCGTTGGGATGCTGGTCAGAGCGGTGTGTTGGGACGGAGCCATCCAGGCGGGCTCGACGAACCAAACAGCGCGAGGCACTGTCGAACACTGTTCATATGAACAGTGACGCGATCAACCACAGCTCGCTAAACGGGCCGTCTTTCATATAGTTAGTAATAATTTAGGGACACGTGTAGTATTACACAAGTACTATTTGTTTTCTTTCTGTTCAATTCGTTATTCACATGTATCAGTACTATTTAATACAGCATTATGAAGGAAAGATGAAACAGTAGCTAGTATCATCCAGAATTCTTTCTCTATGAAACAAAGGCAACAAAAACATGTTCGGCACTGCAGGCCAGTTGATTTTGCTTATTGCAAAGTGAGGAAACTATCTTGTGGTGCTTACTGGAAGCAGCCCTCTTGCTTCTGCTATCCGTCTTTGGATAGTTAGTAGTTTGTGACAACGTTGTTGGAAAATGCCCTCTTGTTTCTCATATCCTTCTTACGACAACTAGTAGTAGTTTGTGATATCCCTCGCATCCATATGTTCAGTGATACAGCAAACCCGAAAGGTTGCAGCTCTGAACCTGTGTTGTGGTTTATGAGTTGTGGCTGGTGAGCAACACGTGGAGAGATATAACGAGGAGGCAGTCAGAATTACAGGAGTCCAGAAAATATTGATCACTATCACTAAGTGCTCCGCTTAAAACTAGCACCGATTTTCATAAAACTGCGATATCGAGTACAATAGCAAAAATATGAAGAAATTACATTTAACTTTTCATTTCTCAAAGCTATGCAACTGTGAACCAAGGTACAATTGTTCAAAAAGTGTCTTTGACAATAAAATATGGGCCACATTGTCACCTAGATTGTGCATTTGGAAACAAAATGTAGACCTCAGTGGGCAACATCGATACACATCGCCAGTTCAAATGGGCTGTAGAAAGAATAAAGAAGTAGCTAGGTAGGGAGATTTTTTATTATTTTGTTTGAGTGGTGTAGGGACATTTTTCCTTTTACAATTCCTGGATTTCTAGACTAAGACATGCTAGAAACTCAACACTACGGCTGGCTATTTTCTATAAAAATTCTATAGTCTTAAATAGAACAAAAACCTGCTGGCATTGCTATCAGGCAGCTGAATTAATAACTTGGAGCAAGGAAACGGTGAAATGAAAATGTGAAGTCCTTGTACTATAATGGAGATATAAGTATCATCAGATTGCTGCATATTTGCTTGTTTAAACACCAGAACTTGTGTATCTATTCTGATGTAAGACACCCACAAAGCTTGAAGGCTCAAATTATGTTGTACTCCAGAAACATATTTGGATAGAGCGTGTCTTAACAAATAACTACAAAACCAAGAGGTGACCTGAGATAGTGAGATTTACTACAGCATATTTAAGATTGACAGACTAAAAATTACCTGCCATCTAGAGTCTAGTTTACTTGGGAGAAAAATAAAGCTTTCCCATGCTTAACCGTATAATCAAACTATCAGGATCGAGCATGAATTAGATGATAAATGATAGAAATAAAGAGATACTTCAGTATTTTCGAATCCTACAAGGTATGACATAGAACTCTACACTATGAACTTGTGCATGATCAATTTTAAATTAGCACTCTTTTGATAGTTTTATGCGAGGTTCAAATCAGTTTCAAACTTTAGCAGGAAAAATACTCTCATTAGTACAACTCAACAGCTCAAGCAGGGAATTGGAGAATTATACCAAGTACTTTTTTTCGAGGAGTTAACAGTTTTTCTACGTATGATCTAAACACATTTCAAGGCAGCACAATTGCGGGGCTGATTCAAGATATAGCTGACAGACAGACCAAATGAAAACTGCAGCACACTTTCGGCTAATACTCAATGTAACCATGCCCTGCTCCACATCTGCCATGTAACTGGCCTGAAAAACTCCAGAGTTGCAATATGACTTGTGCATCAATACAAATAAGCCTCGTTTGTTTTTTACATGAAAAAAACTCCAGTGTTTAGGATAAATATGTGTTAAGAATTGATCAGATTCGATGCTAGGTTTAAGCTAAATTATATTCAGAAACTAGCTACATAATTTGGTTAGGTTAGGGCAGAAAGCCATTTTTATATAATGTTCACAAAAACTAAAAATATAAATACATGATTTGTTCGAAGCACATGGTGGCCAAACTTGCAATATCTTCATTTTTAGAAGAAAACTGGAAAATATAAATAGAGCTGCTAGAGCACACACTTTGAGATAAGTGAAATTTAGGTTCAGGCCCAATGCACCTAAGGATAACTGAAACTAGCTCAATATCAACACACTGGATCAAAGACCACAAACTGGTTTGAAAGAGGCAACCCGAAACAAAACATAACGCATGCAGCCACATTACATGTAAAAGACATACTGCCATATATGTTTGCACATAGAATAAGTATTAAATAACAATAACTGCTTAAATAAAAGATTCAAAACATTACACAGAAAATGGCGTACTGCCATGCACATTTGCAAAAAAGATAGGACATGCAAGGAAACCTCATACAAGGTCACCAACCTGGTCAGCCTCGTGAACAATATCCACAAGACCTACGGCTGAATGGATCAGGCAAGCAGAAAACATCATAGCAAGCAAAACTATCACAGGTAATATCAGATCTAAAATCAAATTGAGCATTTGGAGAAGCCCTACTATCCAGATGTAGCCGCTTGTGTTGATTAGCTTTCCATTCATCGGTGCAGCTGTCGTTGACACCGAATCTCATTAACTCGAGCACTTTAGCATTCAACACAAAGAACTTAGCAAAATTGACATCCGGCTTCTTTCCCCCGTAACGCTTGAGCACAACTTCTCTCAGGTTGAGCTCAAGGCATCTGATAGGATCTTGCGGGTTGTAACCATGCCCATCATTTTTCGGACACATTTGCAGAGAAGACGTGATGTATAGTTTCGTCAGGCAAGGAAAGCATCTCAGTAATTCAATAACCTCATCCAGATTTGGTCCACAAGCCTTGAGAACCAAGACCCTCACGTTGCCCATGGTTGTTCTGAAGCTTTGTAGAACCACTTCCTTGCAGAATGGTCTGGACGGGTCCAAGATCTCCACTTTCTGTGCATTGGGTACTTGGACGAACATTGTGGTGTAAGCGTGTTCAGGCTTATAAAAGTTCCACTCCTCCCGGAATGTGATCAATCTTTCCAGGCGAGGGGCATTCTCGATGACTAGTTCAATCGTGTAGGCATTCTCGATGATCCTGAGAGACGATGAGTTGATCAGCACCCGGTGAATGTCAATTGAGTTGATCAGAAAGTCACTTTCACAAGATCGGTTAAGAAGCAGTGTCTCCAGGACAGAGCAGCCGGAGATGAGGCCTTGGAGGAGGGTATGGTGCGAGACGGCGACGTCGTGGAGGACGAGTCTTTTCAGGTGCGGGAAAGTAAGCCCATGGGGCGCGTCCTCGGGGAAGCGGGGGATTTCGATCTCCTCGAGGTTGCAGAGGGCGGGCGACATGAGCCAGCCGTGGAGCTTGTCGTCGATGTCGCTGATGTAGTTGTGGCTAAGGGAGAGGCGGCGGATGGAACCCCGGTGCGTGGATAGGATCTTGGAGATGACGGCGATAAGCTGGAGGTTGTTTTCGAGGCTACGCCAGTAGCGCCAGCTCTTATTCCTGCGGATGTTGTAGTCGTCGAGGTTGAGCGGGGAGGAACGCCACAAGGGGCGCCACCGGCTGGAGAGGGCGGTGGTGCGCGCGCCGTCATCCGTCGGTAGGAGGGAGATGATGGTTCCTAGGATGTCATCTGGGAGAAGGCTGATCAAATCGATCTCGTCCAGTTCCGCCGCCGCGCGAACAGCTGTCATGGCCGGTAGCGCGAAGAGTTAGGGCTCTGGGAAGGTACTGCTGCGGCGCAGATATTTTGGCAGGCAAAAAATTAGCAGCAAATCCAGCCAAATCGTTACCTTATAACGTATCTTATATGCTTTGCCTTGTTTCTTTCGATACTACTATAAACAATCTTGCCGGTAACATGCTTTCCGATTTTATAGTAAGAAAAACAATCTTGACATAATAGTACCAGTCCCTACATCGGCATATGTAGGTGTAGCTCTTTTGTGTGATAAATACTCCTACTATACAACTTTCAAGAAGCATTATGAAGGGCAAGGGCACGACATCTCCTATGGAAAATGTTTACACTATCGGACAGATATGCAACCTAAAACCATCGTGTGAAACAAATTTACTACTCCCTCCGTCTATAAAATGTCATAAAACATGTCTACTGGCACATATCACATCAACTCATCTAGAAAGAACTGCAATCTTGAATAGTGATAGTTAACCTATGATAGCGTCAGAAGTTCACGAGTACAGTCAAAGATATATAAAGCCCGATGCGGATATTTTTACATGGCAGAGACGTCTGGACAATATAAAGAACTGTATAATACTACTAATAAATAAGGTGCTGAAAAGAAAATACCAGGATAGTAATAAAAACAGTGCTAGTACATTGCATCGCCCAATGTATTACAGGGTCTCTAATAACATCGCTCTAATTTTTGCTTTCAGCTCATCTGGAACCTCAGTTACTGCATGAGAAGATTGAGCAGCATCACCAGGGGGCTGCTCTGATCCATGCTTGTGCTCCGGTGTGCTTTGGTAGGCTTCAGCATGGCCACAAGTTTGCTCAATGGGATCACGGCCGTCCTTGTGTTTCCTTTTGGAACCAATGCCATGGTTCCTCCGGTGCCTATGCGAACTCTGATGCTCGTCATCTTCAGCATAGGGATGATCATGCCTATGCCGATGCCTTGACTTGGAACTGCGACACTCATCTTCTGAAGAACTATGGCTGTGCCTTTGATGCTCATACTCCCTATCCTTGGAGTGTTGCCTGCGCTTGTGTTTGTGTGCATCCTTACTGTGCACTCTCGAACGTTCTGAACGATGCCTCTTCCTTGAGTGTTTATGACATTCCTCCTCCAAATCATCTTCATCCTCATTGGGTTCTGGGTGATGCTTTCTGTACTTCCGTGCCCTGTTTTGTTCATCATCAGAGTCTTTCTCCAGCTTCATCATATTTGAACCTTCACGCTCGAAAGGCACAGAGCTACCTTCCTGTTTGGTAGCCAAAAGTTCTGTATCAGCTCCAGGGAGGTTCGAATCAGCAGGAGAGGCCTTCGCAGATTCATTCATTGGGTCAGTCGTTGTCACCAGATCGCTCTTGTTGCCTCCACCCTTAATAATTGCAGTAAACATCCTTGCACGCCGAAGCCTCTCAGTTTTCAGCTTCTGCTCATTCGTCATGGAAGCTTCAGAAGAATCTGCCTCTTTAGAGGCGGCGACAGCAACAGCTTTTGCAATCGTATTTGCAATCCAATCATCATCGATGATCCCAATACCTTCCTTATTTAGCTGACCACTACTTGTGAGTGAAGTGCCAGCCTCGCTATTTGAGACAGGCTTGGACGCTGCACCTGGGTCCTGTATACGGTAAATGTCACTGGTGTCTTTATGAATTTTAGATTGAGGATTGGCAGGGCCTAGTCCACGAGTAGCCGCCATAACGATAGCAGCAGCTTCATCTGCGGTAACCTTCCGAGGAGGTTCCTTTTTGACCCCATCAACGACCAACTGGAACTTCCCATTCCCTTGTTTGTCATAAAGCTGCTGCTCTGATGGTTCTGCAGAGCTTCTATTAGAGTCCTTGTTAGCACTTCCCCGCCCTTTGCTTTTAGTTACTTCCTTCTCGTGGCTACTGTCTCGACGATCTGAAGAACTTCTGTCTTTGCGCTCTGAAGAACTCCTTCGGTCTTTGCGCTCTGAAGAACTTCTGTCTCTGTGCTCGGAGGAACTTCTTCTGTCTGTGCGCTCCGAAGAACCACCACGGGACTTGAACTGCAAAGGAAATTCAGGGAACACAGTTAAATGCAGTTATAATTTGTAGTAGTGACAGGGCCACGATATCTTCAAAGAAAGTATTGTATCATAGAAGTTAGAAACAGTTCCAGCATTAAACTGTCCAAATTGAAAATAAAACCTTCATTAAATGACACATACATGCAAATGCCAGAAAACTTACTGATGTAATACAATTATAAACCAAATACTTCAGGACTTGGCTGGAAATATCAACAATAGTACAGGAAAAAGACTGTCGGCAATTGATACTGTCCACATAAGAACTTACCTGAAGTTCAGAGATCAAGTCGAAGACCTAATGTGCATTTGAGAACAAGTTTTTGTGTTGGCATGAACGTGTCATAAACACATCCGATGAATTTTCATTAAAGCCCGCTGGTGGAAATGTATAACAGCATGCATACAAGAAACCATTAAACTAAACTTATAGTTTACAAAATATGTATAATAAAATAAAGCGCATCAAGATTTTTACAAACTTTCTAAAATAACAAGAAAACCTTGACCTGAGTCAATTCTATACACAATTAAAAATATTGTGTATTGACTGGAATTTCACAAAAAAGAGAAGGGGAGACGAGTTGTGCATCAGGGATTGATATGCTTTCTACATGAACTTACCTGAAGTTCAGAGATCAAGTGTAAGACATCATGTGCACTTAAGAACAAGGTTGTTTTTTGCAATGAACGGGTCATAAACAGAATATTCATTAAAACTCACTGGTGTGCATTTGAAAAAGACAATGTAAAACATCATGCATAAAAGAAATCAAACCAAACTTATAGTTAACAAAATATCTTTGATAAAATAAAGTGCATCAATATTTTTACGAACTTTTCAAAATAACACGAAAATCTTGAACTGAATTATTTTGTATCACAAAAACAAAATTGTGTATTGACTGTAATTTTATCAAAACAAGAAGGGAAGGTAAGTTGTGCATCAGGGATTGATATACTGTCTACATGAACTTACCTGAAGTTCAGAGATCAAGTGTAAGACATCATGTGCACTTAAGAGAGAGAAACTGGCAATTTTAGCATGAAAAGCAATCGCAGTCCAAGCACGAGTACATAATTATCGCTCTAGAAGACTTCCAAACTTTATCTCTGGGAATGAATAACAAAACCGGTGGCCAGACAAAATGAAGTGCACAGAAAAATAAAGGAAACAAAAATATATACTATTAAGTCTGTGACCAGAGCAATAAGAATTAAAGTGAACGACTGGAGATAATAGGCGAAGCTTATACTTCCGTCATCATAACATTGGTAGTTGCTGCAACTTTAAGTGAACATGTCCATTAGTTTACAGCTCGCTATGTTCTAAATGGAACATGAATGATGAATCAATCCATTAATAAAGAAATGGAAGGTGCGAATACTCAAATATTCCGTCAAATAGAAGTCCCAAGGGGTGAGGGAAGGAGTACAAAACGCAACTTAGACCAATTAAACTATTTGACAAATGTCAAAAAACGTTAGAGCTCTATCAAACATGTCAGGAAGTGTGATTCCCATTACCTCTTGGGTTTCTTGGAGCATCTTGAGATAGTACGAGCGATATGGATTATTGGGCAGAAGAAATGGAAACCTCCCTGTCATCCTATCTTGTTCAATGAGCTTTTCTTCAAACTCCTTCCCATTCCTGAGAATAAACTCGACTATTTTCTCCATTGTGTCCTTCAAAAAGGATGGTGGTTCCAGGGTCACTTCTTTTGTGTCAGACACCCCTAATTTAGAGGCCTCGTACTTGGTAGAAGTGGTTAACGCCCCCATAGCACCTTTAACCTTTTCCCGGTGAGCAGCAACAATGCTGTTTCCAGTAATTGTTGGGTTCTTCTTAGTGAAAATAGGTTTATCCTTAACTAGAGTGGCAGCTTCTTCTGTTGTTTGGTCTTTTTTCACCTCCTTGTCATGTATAAAGAATGCAGAGCCTTTGTGCCCTTGCTCGTGCAAACCGACATCATTTCCAGGATCAATGCTTTTTGAACTAGCTGGAAGAATGTCTTCATTCTCATCTCCAGACTCATAGACGGCTCCAAGCAATGATAAAGCTTCGCTTGATGAGGCAGTATGCTTACTCTCGCTCCTATCAGTTTTGTTGCCTATATTGGTGTCAGCTTGCACGCCATCTTTCAATAGGTGAGGATGATCAACAATATACCGGAAGTAGCTGTGGAGATGATGGTCAGGCATCAAGAATCCAAACGTTGGATTACTTCCTTGCTTCACCCTTAACACAATCTCTGATTGTCCCCCATGCTCACTGACAAATAAAGCCGTTCTTGCAATTATCTGATGCGCCTTCTCAGAGGGAGGCTGCAATAAAAAAATTACGGAAAGAAGATTGTCTCAGTAATGGTTAGAGAGCATCAAAGTACAACCTTACGATTTAAACACAACTAAACAACATATAGCAGCATAAAAGTTAAGAACAGCTATCCCGTTGAAGTATTCTCTTCTTTTGTTATTTACATCATTCTAATCCCACCTGCCTATTGCTTACGTCAAGATAGATCGTAAGGAAACAATGAGCATCACTAGTAGGAACTTCATCTCTGCTCCAACCATCTGAAATAGACACTTAATCCTTAGAAGAACATATGCACCTTGGACACTTATTGCTGGATCAACTGGAGAAGATTAATAAAACAGTATGAAGTGGAAAAATAATCTGACAGAATAAGTACAAGTTGAGAGCGGACAGCTAGACTTTGCATACTCACCAGCTTATTCAACAGGCTTTCTGGCACAGGAAAAGATGGGCGGTAAGACGAGAGCGAATCATTTGGATCATCTGAGCTAGCAGGTCCACCATATGAGAAGGAGACAGCATTATAATCAGCCTGGCCAGTATATGCTCCATTACCTGCATGCAGAAAAAGATGTTGGTTTGAGTATTATTATACAATAATGAAGACGCAAAGACCAAGATTGAATGGAGAAATTATTTGCTGAACCAAAGATACATCTCAGGAGAAATCGAAGAAAGTCCCTTACTTGAAGGGATTAAAGATGCTCATCAAATAAAATCAAGCATCCTTCCTGCAGGACATATGATGGAAAATATAATATGGATTCACTAGCACCATTAGCTTTGCCACATGTGTCAGTCTCATTAGGTAGAACTGCAAATTCTGTACTTACTAGTGTTGCTAATTTACGTGGTAGACAGCGCAGGCGCACGGCTACTACAGAAGCCAAACAGATCAACATTAACTTTGCTATAACCAAACAATAGCATGAGATCAGTGAGTTATCTTAAGTTCCCAGCATTTCACAGATATATCTGCGCACAGATTTCAACATCATAGTCTATGAGATCCAACTTTTACTCCAATCAGCCGTCCTAACTTCAGCTCATACAGACCATCTCTCTGTCACACCCTACACAGATATCAATTGCGCATATTTGGTATCTAGCTTCTAGTACAAGGTAAGATGGTCGTAAACGTGTGGTTTCCACAAAACCGCTTCTACAAGGCTAAAACACTACAGACTTAAGCTAACAGCGTCCAATTTACATTAAAATGGTAAAAAAGAAACAGCTGACGGCTACACGTCAACGTCATGTATACAATAAGGACAGGGAGTAGAGGCAGGTTCGTAGGTTAAGAGGTTTATATACCTGAATAGGGATCATCGCCGGCGCCGTCACCATCTTCGTTGGCGGCGTGGAGGTCGAGGAAGCGCTCGCGGTCAAGCTCGGCCTCGGACACGCCGTCGGGAGAAGGGGCGGAGAGGAGGGCCACAGAGTAGGAGCGGTTTGGACGAGGAGGGACCCGGTCAAGGAGGTGCCGGACGTCGTGGCGGTCAAGGAGGAGATCGGTCGCACCGGCGGTCGACCAGGGGACGAGGGAACCGCCAGAGTTGACGACCTCCGCTGCCGCGTCGTCGTCGAAGAGCAAGGCGTGTCGTCCCACAATCTCCAGATCCATGGGGGAGGCTTACGGCTGCCTCTGCCTTCGCCTCCGTTAAGGTAGGCGGCGCGGCCGTATTTGGGAGCTAGATGGAGTGCGAGTGCTCCTCGGCTAGGGTTTCGATGGCAGGACGCACAGGCACAAGCGCAAAAGTCAGTTTTACCTTGTTGTTTGCCAAAGAAAACCTTGTTACGAATTGATCCTTGTAGCTTATAGGAAACCAATAATGATCCCGAAAATGATGGCAGACCGGCCCAGTGCAGATTTCTCAGACTTTAAACAAACGGCTTCTGTCATCTCATAAAGTGGGCCATGTTTTCTACATTATCTCCGAGAAACTTTTTTTCTTCCTTTTCACCGTTTTTTTTACAAACTCATTTCCACCTACCGAGAACTTGCATATGGCAAGATGGTTAGAAGGCTAGTTGTACCCCCAACCCATCAGAGTTCAAAAACCCCATGTTTGATGTCGGTGTTTATTATTTAGGCGGAATATTCTTCAGTTGGAGGCGACGTTCCCATCGACAGCGAGACCCCTGTGCTGATTTCGTCAATGACCTGACCCACTTTCTCAGTCTCTTGAAGGTGCTCATAGGGGTAGGGTGTGGGTGAGTGTATGGGCGTGTATATAATCGCTTGCGTTCTACTGTGTTTCGTAAAAAAAACTCATTTGCACATGCTAGCTTGAGTTCCAGTTTAGGTCCCCTGTGGCTTGAATGAATGTCATGGGATTTTGGAAAGATTGGATCATATCTCATAGGTTTTTTTTTCAAAACTATGAGATCTCATAGGGTTTAATTCGTAGATAAATTTTGTATTACCTCCGTCTTTGTCACAAGTTTGTCCTTTTATGAATAGAGGGAGTAGTTTATATCTCACGAGATCTAACCTCATGGAAAATTTCTTTATCATAATAAAAAATAAATCTTCTTCCCATTAAGATTTAGTTAGGAGGCAATGACATACCAAGTTTATAGGTTTCTTATCCCTACAATTCTTCTATCCTACCAATCAAATGTGTCCTCGTCGAGGCGACTTAGTAGGAGATTTTCTTTAATAATGTGAATTTTAATGTGATATTTGAATCATAGCACGTGTGGCGACGAAATTTGAAAAGTAGCGTGTCGTCGGCTCGGTCTAGACCGAAAGTTGTCTGTCGGCTTGCTCTGGACCGAATGTTGGTTGTCGGTGCCGACGAGAGCTGCATGCGCCTGCGCAAGCACGCCAGTCGGGCCCGCATGTTTCGTCCCGTGGTGGAGCGAAAGGGATCTTTCGACCCCGAGGGGACCGAAAGTCGCCCGTTAAAGGTCGCACGCGGCCTGCTCCCCCGACTCGCCTCCTCTCTCTTCCTCTTCCTTTCTCCTTCGCGTTGCGGCTTGGTGTTCTTGATGTTCTTCACCTCCCACACAAAACCAACACTAAATCCTGCCCTCAAAATTTGCTTGACTTGTTTAGATTGGTAAAAAAGAAGAGAGCAGGGCTAGAGCATCCAAGATTTGTTGATGGGATAAGTTTTTGGCGTGGAGTTGGAGGATTAGGAGAAATGGTGGCGGTAGATTAAAGGTGTGGTGGAGCAATGGTGGCGGTAGATTGAAGTTGCTGTGGTGAGGGTAGATTGAAGGCGGAAAACGGTATCGACGGGATTCACACGCGTCAAGGGTAAATCCTAATTAATCACTAGATGCATTTTGTTTAGTGTAGCAATATTTTGTCGGTGGGTGCATTAGTGTAAGCGTACAATTTTTTTGTCGGTGGATGCGTTAGTCGTGTTGTAGAAAAAAATTGTCGGTGGATTCGTCAGCTGTAGAAATAATTTGTCGGTCAATGTGTTAGTTGTAGTGTCAAAAATTATATAAGTGAATGTAGTTTTTTTGAAAATATTTTGTCGGTGGGTACGTATATTTTTCGGTGATAATTATAATTTTAGGGTTGTAATATTTTCCCGGTGGCAGTTATAATTTTTGTGGTCGTAATATTTTGAAGTTAGATGTCATATAAGGAAGAAAGTTTTTTCTAGGACCAAATAAGGAATCATATTTTCAAGTAGTGTCAAATAAAGAGTTCTCTCAAATTAGTATGGAGGGAGTAAAAACAATGGGCCGACACAGTCCATTTGACACCGGGCCAAAGTTTAGGTTGCAAAGGCACGGTCCAATAGAAATGCCCCCCCCCCCCCCCGAGATCCCTCGACATCGCCCGAGCGATTCCTACCCTCATTTCGCTAAGGGATTGTTGATCGTGGGCTCGGCCTGTTCCATCCCAACTGCTTCCTTTCCTTTTGTTCCTTTATATTCTTCTCTAGTTCCTTCTTGTTCTGTTCCTTTTCTTTTTTCTAATTCACTCGTTTCTACGTTTTTTCAAGGCTTTGATACCTAGGACCTCTGTATGGAGCTGCCACGTCTGTAGTCCAGAGCATGTTATTCTCCAGCAATCATAAGCAAGGCCCCGTATGTGTGTTTCTTCAATAGCAGATTGGTTTTTATCGTTGTTTTCTTATTCTTTTACATTTTTATTTCTTTCTTTCTTGCCTTTTTTCCCCTTCTTATCTTTTTTTCCTTTTTTCTCATGGTTCTATTTTAACTTAGTTTTTTCTTTTTCTTAGTGTAGTTTCTTATCTTCTTTTTTCAAGCCGGGTTCCTTTTTTTGTTTAAATTCTTGTTCCACTACCACTAAACTAATGATCCCCTTTTTTTTAGTTTTTCTTTTGCATATAGTTGCGACTTGTTCCTTCTGCACATCATTTTTCCCAACTATAGTGTTTGTTCCATTAGTCTATTTTTTGGTGTAGGCATGATTTGTTCCTTGGACACTAATCTTTTGTTCTCGTGTAGACATGGTTTGTTTCTCATTCACTATTTTTTCCCGTCTAGGCATGATTTGTTCCTCATACACTATTTTTGTTCCTCGTGTAAGAGATGATTTGTTCCTCAGACAAAATTTTCAGTCCCCGTATAGACATGATTTGTTCCCCAGACACTATTTTTTGTTCTTCGTGAAAGAGATGATTTGTTCCTCAGACACAGTTTTTTGTTCCCCGTGTAAACATGATTTGTTTCTCGGACACTATTTTTTGTTCCCAGTGTAGATATGATTTGTTCCTCATACACCATTTTTGTTCCCAGTGTATACATAATTTGTTTCTCAAACACTATTTTTTTCCCCGATAGAGATGATTTGTTCCTCGGACACTATACTTTTTTTTCCGTGTACACATGATTTTGTTTCTCAGACACTATTTTGTGTTTCAGATTTAGACATGATTTGTTCCAAAGACTATTTTTTGTTTCCCATGTAGAAATAATTTGTTCCTCAGACACTATTTTTTTGTTCCTGTATAGACATGATTATTTGTTCCTCATACTCTATTTTTATTCCCCATGGAGACATGACTTGTTCCTCAGACACTATTTTGTTTCCTGTAAAGTTATACTTGTTCCAATAAATATAGTTATGTTCCTCGTACAGAGTTTTGTTCCTCCAAATAATTTTTTTTCCATATCCTAGAGGTATGTTCCCCTCTCTTAGAGTTATGTTCCCCTATAGCTTCTTTCCTATTCCTAATTTCATAAATTCATAACTATTGTTTCTAAATTAAGTAGATTTGTTCCTCTTTTAAATTGTTTTGTATCTATAAATAGAGTTTTGTTCTCTCAAAAGGATTTTTGCTTCTCTTTATAGAGGTTTTGTTCATTTTAATAGAGATTTGTTCCTTTCTCTTATAGTTTTGTTCCCGAAAAATGAATTTTCAACAAGGAGTGTTCCTTCGTGTTCCTGTTTATTTGTTCCCATAATAGTGTGTTGCGAACTGATAAAGAACAACACGAAACTATCTTGTTCCTCATCGTTCTCGAACAAGGAGTATTATTCGTTCATGTTCCCGCTTATTGTTCCCCATAAGTGTGCAACAAACTGATCAAAATGCTAGCGAAGCAGCCTTGTTCCTCCGCATTCACGAACAAGCAATCCTTGTTCCATCTTGTTCCCTCTATATTGTTCCAAAACTGTCAGTTCGGCTAGCAGCGCGCGCAACACACGGTTGATTTTTTCGCAATAGGCACGATACTTTAGTCCCACCTCGGAAGATCAGTGAGATGTACACCGGTTTAAGTACCTCGGTCTGCCCACCCATGTACAAGTAGCACATAGACACTTCTCTAACAACCAGGCCCCGCAGTTTAAGGAATCATTTGAAGGAAAAAGAACAAAAAATATATAAAAGAAAGGATCAATGAAGCATACTGGTACTGACTAGCTGGGCCGGCCCAATCAGGCGAAATGAGAGCTGGAATCGCCCGGGCGCAAGGGAGGGACCCCCTCCACAGACTCATATGGCATTGGGCTGCTACTCCTGCGACGCAGCCCGCAAGGCAAGAGCGTGTGCGATAATGCAGCGCACTACCATTTGACAGCAGAGAGACCCACCCGATAACGACGTGTTCCATTTCCCCACTCGCCTCCGGCACCAACCTCCTCAGCACGCAAGCGCCGCCGCAGACACTGGCACCGGGACCCACCATATCGTCGTCGCCGTCACGCACGTTCCTCACACTGGTTGGGAGTGACTGACAGGTGTGCTCACGGCACAACCCCGAAATAGTGGACCCACACGTCATGGACACAAAGCGGAACCACGCATCCAGATACTTCTGCTCCCCCTCAACCCCGCATCACGCGCGATTCATCATCACAAAGAGGGAGGACTCGAGAAAGAAAGAGGCCTCTCCTTTTCAACAGAGCTTTTCCCCACCCTATTCCCTCCCCACCACCGCCGCCGCCGCCGCACAGAAACCACGCTCCAAGAGCCCCAAAACCACCGATTCCCCATGGAGAACGGCGACGAAACCCTCGCCTCCCCCACCGCCGCCGGAGAGGACGTCGCCTTCACCGACGCCGTCCACCCAGCCAAGTCCTACGCCGCCGTCGCCGCAGAGGACGTCGCCGTCACCGACGCCGTCCACCCCGCCAAGTCCTACGCCGCCGTCGCCGCAGAGAACGTCACCGTAGACGACGCCGTCCACCCCGCCAAGTCCTACGCCGCCGTCGCCGCCAACGCCGAGATCGAGGACCTCCGCGCCGCCAAGCTCGACCTCGAGGACCAGCTCGCCAGCGCCGCCCAGGAGAACAAGGCCCTCGCCGCGGAGGCCCACCGCCTCGAAGGCCTCTTCTCCCAGGCCCGGGACGACGTCGCCACCGCCGAGCACGCCGCCGCCACCACCGAAGGGGAGGTCGCCTCGCTCCGCGCCGAGGTCGAGCGCCTCCAGGCTCTCCTCGAACGCAAGAAGGCCGACCGCGAGGCTCATGAGCGCCAGCGCCAGGGACTCGAGGCCGAGGTGGACACCGTGCTCCAGGCCAAGCGCAAGCTCGAGGAGGAGATCGACGCCCTCAAGGCTTCCGCCGCTGCCGCTACCACTACCACCGTGGAGGAGAGGGAGATTGCTCCGGACGCTGGGGTCCCCAAGGAAGATGCGCTCGCGTGGCAGGGGATGGCGGCGTCCGCGGCTGCTGGCGCTGCTCTCACGGCTGCCGTCCTGCTCATCTACCTCCGCCTCAAGAGGTAATCTGGTGCTCTGCTGCGCAGGAAGTTTTGCTCTGCTGCTACAGCTTATGGAAGATTTGATGAGTTTGTCGTGGTGATGTTGCTAGTACCGTCCTGAAGAGTAATACGACTTCTATGAGTTACAGTAGTTGCTTAATAGGTATCTGGATATCGGTTATGTTTCATCGCTGTTTTCCTAGACCATCCTACGTGTTTTTGGTGGTGACGATGAATCTGTGAACATGTGAACCGAGCAAGGCTGTATGCTTGGTCATGTTATCGTTATGGTTGCTGGCTTACTGCTGCCCTCTATTTCTGTTTCTGATATATCCATTACATCGTTGTTGATCTTCTGCACTTTGCATCTCTAGATAATATACTAAAATTGCTTCTGATCTGGATACACCCCTTTTAACCGGTGCATGAAATAAGTTTAACTGGTTGACATGTTACAACCGACCATTAACCTATTTGACTATTCTTTTGTGACATTTGATGCTGCTTGATGCGTGTGGGATGTTGTACCAGTGGAATCTGGTAGTGCATAATTTAGTTTGGGTGAATGTTGGAATGCAACTTTGGTGCGGCATGATTCAAGTTGGGATGCCATGTGTCACGGTGTGCGACTGTGCATAATGTTGGGTGTCACGCTGTTTTATATGTTTGAATGAAACTATAGCTTTATTATTTAGATTGGATGTCATGGTGCCTTTAATGTTGTTCCTTCTGAACATCTGCAATGAATGTGCCTGTGTGTTTGTTGATCGTTTGCAGTTTGCATCTGTAGGTGACTGATTATAAAAAATACTCCTAATCCTGATATATCACTTTTAACCTTTTTATGAAACAGAGTTTAACTGTTTGACATGTTACCACTGTGTATTAACCTGGCTGACTGATCTCCTCGGGCATTTTCTGCACCTTGATGCTTGTGGAATGTAGTAGTAGTTTTTTGGGGGAAGTAGTGGAATCTGCTAATACATGTTTGTTAATGTCGGTTCATTAGGTGCGCTATTGTGTTTGTCATGTTGTTCCTCTTGCACATCTGTAATGAATGTCTCATGTGCTTTTTGGTCTGTTTAAACTGAAAGCTACTTAATTGTTAGTCTTCCACTAACAATTTGTTTATGAAATATTAGATATGAAGATACTTTAGTGAGACATACTTGCTGTTCACTGATGTTTGTTATGGTTTTTTGGGTTGCCTTATGGATGTTACTCCCTCCGTTCCAAATTAGATGACTTCATTTTGTCTAAAAGTAGGTGCATCTAGACTTGTAACATGTCTAAATCCATCCAATTTTTTTACAAATGGAACTCATCTATTTTAGAAGAAAAGTGCTTATGTCTCAGTCGATTGTTTTTTCCTTATGTCTCAGTCACCTCAGAAAAGTGTAACTATAGTTCAAAGAAAAGTGCAATTGCATTTTTCTGAACAGAAAAGTGTAACTGAACCGGTTGCACTTTTCTTTAAACTGCGGTTACACTTTTCTAAAAAGTGACTGAGACATCAGAAAAATCAGTCAGCTGAGACTTATCAAATCCGATTTTAGAATGGACGGGGTAGTATTTTTGATAACTTTGCTCTTTTTCTTAATACTCTCTCTCTCTCATGTTTTTGGAAAAAACTGTATTGCCTTGTGATGTGATGGTTATCCATGCATGAGCCTTTCTTGGGCTCGTAAATGTCATGCTCACATATGAGGATGCTATTATCATCGTTGCTCTATGTTTGCATGCCATTGATACTTGAGCATGTTTTGCTGGTTGTGGGCTAATGACTGGATTATGATTTGTATGTTTGTCATCACTGATTTAGCAGTACTGTTCGGTTTCATTTTGTTGAGCAATGCATATAGTTTTCAGGTAGAGAGTTAAATATGTCATTGCTGTTATTTTTTTATCATTATAAGCTGTCTCATGTTACTAGTCTGTGTAGTACCTTTTATAATCCATTTCACTGATTGGCATTTTTTGAACATTGTTTTATTGTTCTTACAGTATATGGCCGTTTAATGGAAACTTCCTCCGTTCCAAATTTTAAGATGTACTCCGTATTACTTGCATGTATTTCATTTTGTAGGTTCTAGACGCATTTCATTGTGTAAGTTTACTAATTTAAGTCCATATCTAGTCCGTTTCAACTGAGGGAGCAATAGGTTTTGCGTAATTATGGGTTGACCATATCTGTAGCTAGGACCAAGGAGTGAAGCATAATTCTTCATCATATTTTGATTTAGAACTGTAGATTTGAGGTTCTGGGTTTGCAGTATGGTCTGGTAGTGCCATTTGAATGTGATGGATTGCCAAGTACTGAAAATCTGTCTTCTAGGTTTTGCCGCCGTATTCTTTTCCATATTTGATAGATGCATTGTTATCGCTAGATGTCTGTTTTAGGCATTTTGTTGAGCCCTTATTTGTTATTATCGAGCCATCCGAGTAGTTAGTTTGAATAGAATATGTCGCTTTTATCATTTGTGAATAGTCTGTTGATTTGAAGACTGTCTAGTCTTGCATTTGCTGACACTGATAAAACCCTTCCATAAAAGTTCATGTTATTACCATATCTGATCTGCTGTAGGCTCCTAAAATTATAACTTGATGGTGTTTTCACGGAATATTAGATGGCGTTTTCTGTTATTCTTGATACCCAGTTGCATTCTGTTATTGGCGGTATTTTTCATGTTTAGTCATATCTTAACACTCTTGGCGCTAGTTAGGTATGACTGTCATCAAACTTGGGCGAGGGTGGAGCTTTGATACTGATTTAGTGATTTATCAGTTTGGGCAACCATCAGGAGGATCTAATTTGCACGTGTGTTGTATGGTTCACACGAGTTTAAGTTGCTGGAAGCCTCAAGCTTCTCTGCACAACATGTGCTGCTGATTTTAATCTATGTTTGACCTAGCCTGTACTGTGTTGTTTTACCTATAGTATTTCTGCAGATAACTCAAAAGCTTGAGTTCATTATCACTTTTTGAGAATCTAAGTGGCCTTGCACATTTGTATGTTCTTTGATCAGCTTGTATTGCCGTATCTTATCAAGTTTGTTGTGTTATTTTTCCTTACGGACAGGCTAAGCAGCGCTTGCAGATGGGAGAATAGACAGTTCGGTTAAACGCCTTCCGTTGTACCGCTGTTTTGACAATAG
Organism: Poa annua; assembly: GCA_026929855.1. NCBI lineage: Eukaryota > Viridiplantae > Streptophyta > Magnoliopsida > Poales > Poaceae > Poa > Poa annua. The sequence continues at coordinate 55,660,215 of CM049435.1, read as the reverse complement.
TGCGTTTTGCTTCTGGTTTTGGTACTCATACACGTGACTGACCACGAGAAAAAAATCTGGACTCAACGGCCAGAGCAACTCGGACCAGAACAACACGGTTGCACAAAAATAAGCAACGGAACCTCCCTCACAAGCGACAGGTAGTGTTGCCCAGCCCCGCGGATTGCAAGCATTAGATACTTTATTCACTCGCTCACTCTCAAGAAAGAAGGCACATAGTGGAGGCATGTTTCTGGCAAGCAATGCCATCTTTTCTCTACTGTTCTCTACAGTCGGAATAAATTCAAGTTCTAGTTTCATCCCAAGTCAAAGAAAGTTTCTTTAACTTGACAAAGTATATCATCATTTACAGCACCAAAATCGTTCCATTAGATTTATCATAGACTATATTGCTGTACTATATCAGTCCAGTTTCTACAAACTTACTAATTTAGAGGGAGATTTTTTTCTACCGAACCTCTACCATTGGATTCTATTATCTAAAGGGGCTAACTTGGGACTCTAGCCAAACAAAGGTAAAGAAAGAAACATATAAAATTAGGTAAATACATAAAACTAGGAGTAATTTGAAGAGCGTTAACTATTAACTATTACCAGCCTAACTTTTTTTTAACCAAGGCAAAAAGAAATTAGCGAGAAACCGCCAAACAACCAATACCCTCGATGATCGTCATGGCACATACAACCATCCTGTCTAACCACACAACCTGCACACACACCATCGAAGCTAAAGTCGTCGTCAAGGTTGCCCTTTGTTTCATCGTTATCAAGCTGCACACCTGTAGCGACATCGACTTCATCAAAGACCACCAAGGAGACCGTTGTAGAAGTCGTGTCGAGAAGCCCATATTAGCCTATGCCAAATATATGTCTCTTCGCGCAGAGGCAGACAGCTTCGATTTTGCTGAACATCTCCTTTGCTGAACATCTCCACGCAGAGGCAGACAACTTCGATTTTGTTGAACATCTCCTTTGCTGAACATCTCCGGAGAGGAGTTGAGTAAGACATCGGAGCGTCCCTCCAGGTCATCGTACGCCGCTGAAATGTATGGCCTAACTTTTTTTAAGATCACCAAGGGGCTAACTTGGGACTCTGGCCTATACATGGCTACTAAGTGATGCAACCAATTTTAGAGGATTTGACTTAGTTAACATAAAACTGGACATTCAAGTATTAGAACTGAGAAAGTTTGTGCGAACCATTGGAGGCATTCTAAGCGCCCGACAACGACGTGTGTACATATGTGATCACTGACAAGGGCTTCAAAATGTAAAATCTCCTCTAAATTATGTTGTTCTGATTGTAATAGAATAATCGGGTCAAAGTTGACATGGATTTAAGACTGTTTTACTGAAGGTTCTCGTTATGTTATGGAATTAGGGAGGAATAGGATGCTAATTTTTAGGCATTTTCATTTCTGGTTGGATCCATAGGTAATAGCTAGGTTTGCAAGGAACTTCAACAGGAAAGTTCACATATACTCCCACTCTTTCGTGAAGAATCCTATGTTTGCGGGGTCCAAAGTGCTACAGTAGTTCGACGCTAACGAGCACGGCACCACTGTTTATGTGGCCCCCAAATCCCCGTCTCCTTCCCTGTCTCCGCTCCAGTCCAAAACCCCAAACCCCCACCAAAAATGGACAACCCGGTGCTCGCCGAGATGATCGGCGACATGTCCCTCCTCCTCAACGACCCCGCCCACGTCCAGCGCTTACTGTACCACACCCACGCCATGATCGACCACTACGCGGCCCGCATCGACGACGCCACCGCCCGGCTTGAGAACCTGCGGCAATTCCTGGGCCAGCTCGGGGACGCCGTTGCCACGGAGGAGGAGGACATCGGGAGAACCGTCGAGGACGTCGAGGCCGCACTTGAAGCCTTCCTGCGGCAGCGGAGCAAGCTCACCCAGGTCCTGGCGTTCCTCCTCGCCGTCCGGACGGCCGCCTACGCCAGGAACCGCTCGCGTCTCGTCCCCGGCGTGCTCCTCGCGGCCGCGTCCGCGGCTGTCTTCCCCGGGTTTAGCACCTTGGTGAGGCTCTCCGTCCTGACGCTGGGTTTCCTCTTCGCTTCTGGTTCTGGGTAATGTGGATTGAGAGGGCAACAAAGAGTTTAGGAGTAGTACTTATCTTCGTCAGTCGCTGTACGTGAAATTCCACCATTTTGCCTCGCTTGTTACTCGCTCTTTTGGTTCTGAGGATGATGAAATACAGATCTGAGACATGGTAATTGCCAAATGCCAATGCATACCTTACCTCTCGAGATTTTTTGGTGTTTTCATTTTCACTTTCGGTTTCGGACAGATAAAAACTGCCGAATTTCAGTTTCAGCAAAAGCTCTGAAAGTTTTGTGTTCAGTCTGACTGAAACTCCACCAGCCTCACCTGTCACCGCATCAATATCTGAAATTTCGATGAAAATTTAAGGCGATCTTCATAGATATATACTTAGAGTTTTATGCTCTCCTCAATTTCTTCTATTATATGTAGATTTGCATCAATTTTTGACTCTGCCTAGAATGCAGTCTGGTTCGTTATCGAGTTTTGACTTTTGACGGTGTCGAATCAGCAACCCGCTCTTGTTTTCGCCTCCTCGTGCTCGACTATAGATCAGGCCAAGGTATAACCCCGTCCCCTTGTGTCACTCCTGTCTCCTGACCGGCCTTGTCCAAGTCAAAAGATAAATGAGTTAACTACGCTTTTGAAGACCTTTGGTACAATATACACCATAAAGATAGGTACTCCCTCCGTCTCCGTCCCAAAATAAGTGTCCTAACTTTGATAGAAAATGGATGTATGTAGACATAAATGGAGTATATGTGTATTGGTTATGTTTCGTCGGTATTTTTCCTTTATTATCCTACGTGCTTTTGGTCGCGACGACGAATGTTTGGACACTGTCAACTGAGCAAGGCTGTATGTTTTGGTCATGTTATTGTTATGGTCGCTGGCTTACTGCTGAGTCGCTGCCTTTTTTGTTCTGTTTCAGATCTGTGAATTAAATCGTTAGTATTGATGGTTTGCAGCTTGCATCTCTAGATGAATGTGCTTGCTTTTACTACTGAAACTGCTTCTGTGCTTTTCACATCCTTTTTAACCAATTCATGAAATGAGTTTAACTGTTTGATATGTTACCACTGATTATGAACCTTGCTTAAGGAGATCCATGCCTCGATGCTCCCGGCGCGTCCGACGCCCCCCTAGTTGTTTCTCTCGGGTAGTAGGTGTTTTACTTGGCTAAGCTGTATGCCGCAGGCCGCAGCAGTTGTATTTGGCGAAGCTGTATGCCGCAGCGTTGTATCGTACTCTCCTGCTTTGTTAACTCAAAGTCGGGCCTATGCCTTTTATCTAATTATGAACATTGCTTCATGCTTGTTGGATGTAGTTTTAGTAGTGGAATCGAGCAGTGCATAATTTAGATTGGGAGCCATGTGTGCGTAATGCTGAGATTCAGTCTGGGTACTACATGATTACATTGGGTGACAGTGTGCGACATGGCGTACCGTCGGGTGGCATGGTGCGCCATTTGTTTTAACTCATGGGTTATATGCAACTATAGCTTTACGATCTGGATTTTTTACCATGGTGCATGTAATGCTGCCTCTTTTGCACATACGCGCTGAATGTGCTCTTGTGCCTTTTTGCCTGTTTAAACTGAAAGTTTCTTTGTATGAGTACTCGAGAAAAGGATGGTTCTATGTCTGTGAAATAGGGGTTCTCCCCTGACATAGATAAAATGCTTCAGTGAGGCCTATTTGCTCACTCGGGGTGCTTGTTTTTTTTTGTGTTGCCCTTGTGGAGGTTAGATTTTTTTAGATAGAGTTGTCTTTTCCTTAATTTTGAACAGTGACATGTTTTGGATAACTATGTTTTCCTTGTGATGTGATAGCTTCTCATGCAGATTCTTAGGCACATAAATGCCATGCTTGCATGTGATTCTGCCGTTCGGCGTTGCTGCTTTATGCCAGCATCACAATGATACTTGTCGCATGTTTTGATGGCATTTGACTTATAAATATGGGGATTATGATCTGTACATTTGTCATCACTGATTTAACAAGTGTATATTGTTGGGTTTCAGTTTGTTGAGCAATGCATGTTGTCTGCAAATGTGCTACTACTCCGTCCTAAAATAAGTGTCTTAGATTTAACTAAATATGAATGTATCTAGACATGAAACACATCTAGATACACCCATATTTAGATAAATTAAAGACACTTATTTTAGAACGGAGGGAGTATATTCCTTGCCAATGGTTTGTCAACAGATGTAAATATATTCTTGTTATTATTTTGTCATTCTGAGTGTCTACACGTCATAATGCCCATGACTAGTAGTTTTATCATCCTTTGACTTACTGATTGGCATGTTCAGTAATTTTAGTATGCATTTAGACAACACGTAGAACACCTAAAACATACTACGTTTAAAAATGGAGAGAGTAGTTTATAATACTTGAATCTGACGTACTACTAAGTATTATGAACTTGTCTAATGCTTTCTGTTGCCATATTCTCTTTTCCCTCTTTTTCGCCACATTGTAATTCATCTCTAGATGTATGGTAGGCCACTTTTGGGCAGCTTATTTTTTACATCTGGTCATCCAAATAGTCTCTTTGAAGTAGAGAGTGTAATAATAGGTTTTACCATGTTGGTCATCCAAATAGTATGTTCAAATTAAAGATTTTAATGCATTCTTCGACTAGTAAAACCCGCCTGACAGTTATGTATCACTAAAACTATATTAATTGCTTTCTTGATATTTTTCCCCAACTAAGAACCGGTGATTGGCTAGCTAGTTTAGTTTTGATTGACATCCATTTTTTACTATAAATTGCTTTGTAAACTGGGTAAAAGTAAAGATTTGACTGCTTTAACAGTTAGGGCATGGCGAATGCTCTACCTTGGACTACTACCCTGTCAGGTCCACGTAGAATCGGATGATCCTGGATAGGTTAAGTAGCTGCCTGCATGCCCAAACGGGATCCCGTAGAGGAGGCAGGCTCCTCCCTTCCAAAAGTAAACACAATGAGAACCATTGGCTCGATAAAGTAGGAGAGACATTTGAGAAGTATTGTGCTACAAAAGGTGAGAGAACATGGACCCTCTATGGCTATGGTTGCATTGGGTGATTATTTGAATGAATGGTGGACTCATACGAACCTAGGTAGAGGGTATCAGACCACCGTTTGCTACGCTTTCGCTGCTTCAAGCCTCAAGATAATTTGTTTTCATAACGTGTATTGTTGTTTTAATCCTTACACAAATGGTTTCTTAATCTATGATCAACCTAGGTTTTACCGTGTTAGTTTGGCCCGTCTATTTGTACAGAGGGTGCAATTCATATGTTCATTAACAAATTTAACATACATTCTATCATCACCTTGTATCTCTACTTAAGTTAATGAAAATTCTTATTTTGTGCTTCTTATATTTCTTAGGGAAAAAACTAGCATGGTGTTTACCATCTACTTTGGCTGTGATTGCCTAAGGGTCTGTTTGTTTGGCCCGTAGCTTTTGAAAAGCAGCTGTAGCTGTTGGACTGTGAAAAAGCAGCTGTGAGAAGCAGCTGTTGGAAACAGAAATTTGGTGTTTGTTAGTCACGGCTGCTGCTGTAGATTTTGGGGCGAAATGTCTGAAGTACCCCTAAGCGCTGAAGATTATTTCGAACTTTTGTGTTTTTAACACGGCTGAAATAATTATTTAGTCACGGCGGCTGCTGCTGTATATTTTTAACGCTTTTGTGTTGAAATAATTATTTTGAACTGAAATCTGTTTATGTGAGAAAGTATAATATAAGTACGTGATCTAGATTAAAATAAGTTTGGACAATCTTTATGAGAGGTATCACGTACAACGGTACAATATTTGGAATCAAATGTGCACATGGATGAATTTGCTAGCTAGCACGTACGATGGTAATGAGAAGCTGGTTGCTCGGTCACGGGGGAGCTTGGACACCCACACACACGTTGACGTCACACCGCAGTGGCAGTTTGTGTGTAAATACGCTAAACGGAAGTGGCAAACTCACTTACCGTTTCGATTTTGAGTGGAAAAGCTCAGGAAGCGCCTCCCGGGCAGCTTCGCTCGCTTCTGCTCTCAGCGTTCATTTCTTGCCAGCGCTTTTCCACAGCGCTTAACAATAGTTGGGTGTTTGTTTGGGCTTCTGCTTTTGAATGCTAAAAGCAGAAGCAGAAGCCCAAACAAACAGGGCCTAAGATAGATACCTCGATTGTTGTAGCATGAACCGATCGATGTTGGGATCCAGGCAATGCTCATTGAAATGGTTTTACCTTGTCAAGTTTCTTGTTGTCTTGTTCTTGCGCGCTCTGGTAAGTAGGCAGGGCAGATAGTAGAAACAGAATAGCCGGTTAAGTGCATATATTAATATTAGGAATATATTAGTTACACTACGCCTCCACATCAATCTATTCATCGGTATATCGAGAGCTAGTCAAGATATTGTGCATGAACATAGCCAAATTATTATAAATGAAAACGGAAAAATCGTGAATCAATGGAACAACTTCAATATACAACATCATCAAACAACATCGATGTCAATATGGTGGTAACATGAGTGGTGCTTAAATGATAACGCCTTCGGGAAGGGAACAACATAAACCAGTGAGACCAGGTTTCACCCTCAAAGAAAAATTCGAGAACACTCCACAAAATGCTTTCAAGAAAGAAAGTTGCATGAACCCCTCCGTGGTTAGGTTCAATCAAACAAAGTGGGACCTAAAGTTCTCCATTGCTAGGTTCAATCAAAGAAGGTTGGATCTAACCAAAATAAGTGCTTTAGAAAAAAATATTTTTGGATCTCATTTTGCTCACTAATATTTTTTTTGCACATAGCAGAAAAAAATTCATTTCATTCCAAAACTTTGCACGTGTGTTGTAAATTTGTATATGTTTGTACTCAATATTTAATTATTTTTTTGAAATGTTTTACTATTTTTAATTTTGTTTAACTTATCATGAGCATGTGAGCTTGGGAATCAATATGAATTTCTGAAATAAAAACAAAGAGTTTGAACCCAAGACCTACTACTGCGTGTAAATTTAGACTAACAAAATAAACAACAAGTTGCTTGTGTCAACACTTGGATTGGCTTGTATACAAAATAAATCAGAAATTATGGTTGTATCATATGATTTGAAATGCTTGCCTAAAAATCGGGTATTCTTTTGCATACCCATGAATACACATTTACCCGTCTCTGTCTTATACACCGGTAGTTTAGAAGTCGCGAACGACAAAGTTCTATCAGACTGGAGTTGACGGGATTGTTTGAACTCTCAGAGGGATCATATCTTTGGCTTTTGCCTCGTTTCAAATAAAATAAAATAAAATAAAATATATATCTTTGATCCTCGCTCGGCTGCATCCAGAAGGCTCGACACGAGGAGTCGGCGACATTCTCACGACCAGGCTTGGTCATGAGAGTCCTCATCTGGCTACAACAACATCTACTTCCGCTTCAGGGTATTGGTATGTTTACTTGATCATCTATCGCTCGTATCTTCATAGATCGATAGATCTTGATTATTACATGTAAGGCGAGAATTTAAAATTCCTGCATGTAACCCAACATAAGCATGCGCCGAGGTTCTTATTATCATCGACGATCTTCAGGTTTAGAAAATACATGTTGCTTTATATTGCCTAAGTGCTGTGAAGAAGATTAATGATGGTTCTTTCATTTCAGAGGACAACATTGCATGCTTACGAAGTTACGATAGAAATCAAATCGAACATTGAGTTTTTTGGGAGGCTATGTTCAGCCATGAGTGACAATAAGCAAATAGGCCCCGTGATCTTCTACCAAATTAGATGTTTGTAAACATGTTTGGTTCATTACTACCCCCATAATGATTTTGGCATTCATTTAAACATTATTCCTACTGCGTAACAATGATGCTGGCAACATGTTAAGAAAGATCTCGTCGGTCAATCCTATGGTCAAAGTTAGACCCAAAGTATGACGTGGACTTGTATATATGGAAATCGAAGGAGTAATTTCAGTTTTGGTGCGTTATTGGTTATGTCCAACTATTAATAGTCAGAAAAACATATATATATGAGGAATGATAATTGAAAGATATAGGTACGTATCGTGAGATTTTGGAGGCGGTCTGCATGCGCCGAGGCTCTTACTCTTACCGAATTTTTTTAGATTCAGAAAATACACATTGCGTCATACTTCCTAAATGTGGCGAAGCAAATTAATGAAGGTTCTTTCAAGGGACAAGCATGCTTACCATGGAAATCAAGTCAAAGATTTGAAAATATTTGGGAGGCTGTACTCAACCACCATCGACAAGAAGCAACAAAAGGGGGTACACTCACTATCTTGCGAGATCTTTTACAACATTAGATGTTGATATACACGTTTGGTTCATTGCTACCCCATTATTATTTTTGTATTAATTTGAACATTATGACTATTACGTAATAAAGTATTTGGCGTTTCACTAAAAAAAATCTTGCTGGTCTGGTCAAAGTTAGACTCAAAGTATGATGTGGCATTGTATATATAGAAACCTAAAGAGTAATTTCATTATTGTCGCCATGTTGTTGGTTATTTGGAAGTATTAGTGACCATGAAAACACAAATATGAGGAATTATAATTGAAGAATCTTAGTGCATAGTGAATTGAAAAATTACTATTCCCCGTTTTTTTTTTCCGATCTAATAGTGAAATTAGAAAACATATTAGGTCAAATGGCTTAAAATATTTATTTACATTTCTTGAAAGCCATCCAATATCTCAAAAAAGAATGAACATTGTTGAATTTAATTGAGTTCATGTGACACTAGTATGTTTTTCTACTGAATGTAAAAAACTAATTTTGTGCTTACCATTATTTATCTAGCGGACTCTGAACGCGTGAAAATTTGGCCCCACCATCCCCATGCCTCCCCGTTATAAAACCTCGCCACGACTCAAATATCCAAGGAAGACCGATGGAACAACCTAGAATTAGAAGGGCACCTCCCAACCCAACCCATGTCGAAAACACACTGTTGTTGAGGGTCATCGAAGACCTACCTCTACTCCTCGGCGACATCGACCTTGTTCAGGATCGCCTTGACCGCACTTATGCCCAGATCAACTGGAACGTCGTCAGCCTCGGCGAGCTGACGTCTGTGCTCGAGGAAATCCAGAGCGTGGATGGCCTACTCCTGCTCACCTCCCTACCCTCAGAGGATTTGCTTGAGGAGGTCGAGGACGGCATCCACATGCTCCTGCAGCAGCGGAGGCATCTCAATGGTGTTGTGGTAGTGCTCGTCGTCGTTCGGGCGGTCGCCTACGCCAGAATCCGCCCACGCCTCGTCCCCGGCGTGCTCCTCGCGGCCACATCTGCCATTGTGGTCCCCAGGTTCGGGACCTTCATGAGGTTCTCCTTCACTATGCTGGGTTTCCTGTTCGCTCCCTATCGGCTTCATCGTGGTGGGTAATGTGGCTTTGAGGGAATCAACAAACGGTTTTGAGAAGCAAACTTAATTTGTTAACCTCGTTTGATGGATGTTTGTTAATAGTTTCATTTTTCTCGTCATGTTATTTGGTCTATTGATGATGATGATATACTTATATGAGGAATGTTGACACATACCATTCGAGATTTATAGGGGTTACGAATTTTAGAATCTTTCTTAGGAAATAAACCGCAAGAGCTCTACTTTACAATCACAGGAAGTGGTACTGTACACCAATTTACAACGGAATTTTGGAAGGAAATCCCAAAACTTCCCCGGTATGCTCCAGGGACTATTTCTGAATGATATAACTACTAGACAGATACACGAAAATATCCGTCCAAGCAAGCTCTACCACCTCCAGTAGGGTTTCCTTATGTCGCCGAGACCTTGCGGTTTCTTTATTTCCATATGTGCTACTAAGCATAAATGAGGCGATTGACGATTGTCACTCCTTAGATTTCGCATTTGACAAAGCAGGGAGTCTCTCCCACCATATGTCAACATATTCATAGAGGCTCGTCTGGGTGGAGGGAGGCCCAGTAACGCAACAAAAAAATTGAGCACCTCGCGGGAGTACCAGAGTATGAACAAAAGTAAAGCTCACAGATAGCATTAATTATGGGGCAATGCTCTGACTAGTAGATTTTCGACGGTGAAAATCTTTCCGTGAATGACCAACTAAGCGAACAACTTGCATATGGCCACAATTTTAGCTTTTCACAACTGTGAGGGCGGAACCACGAAAGCGCACCAAAGAATTCCGTGTTGTACGTGGAATCAACCAGGGTACCGAAAGGCACTGACAGGGTTTTAATGAAGTGGCTTGCTGACCTAATATATGTGGTAATTTAAAAAAAAACAAATATTTCTCGGTGGTGATTAGTTTCCAAGGGGTGGTGTCGACAGAGGTGGGATCTGTTACCAGCTGCTGGAACATTCCCCGAATGTAATGAACATAAGTGGATTTGCTGCTGATATGTGTGCAGCTTTTGCCGGTGGCCCATGTTGTAATTTTCAACTTCTTCCTGCCTAGTGATTGGATTAATTTGGTGGTTTACTGTTGTTGCTTAAGAAGATGTCGTGAAAACCTGAGTCTTTTCCTAAAAAAGAATTATGTGCCTGTTTTTTAATTGTCCATGCATGATGACTTCTCTTGAGTGTACCATTGTAATCTGCCCTCACTGAGGCTCCGTTGCTCAGTTTTTTCACAGCATTTCCAACGAAACAGTAGCAGTTCTGCAGTAAATGACAATCCTTAAGGGGGAAACTTTTGCAACTAGCTGCGTCATCATCTAATTTCGCATGTCCAATTCCTAAAACGTGAAAGAAATTGTGGACATTGGTTATGTTGTATATCGTGCATACACAAATTTTCACCCAAATATTTGACAATATGTGACCTGCACAAAAAAGAGAAATGATGTCCTATTTTTTTTTTTTACACATGACACGTATGATCATATTTCTGGGTTGAAAATTTGTGGATATCCAAGAAACTACATAACCAATGTTCATGATTTGTTTCTGATTTTATGAAAACTTAGAAATAGAACATCGGATAATTGGGTACGGGCGCAACTAGTTCCACAATATTCGCTCTGCACTTGAGGGTCCAAATCAATTGTACACGTGGATCGACAATGTTCAGATCTGGCACTAAATTAACTCAACAGCCATCATACTCACCAAAAGAAACATCCCCCAAGTAAAAAAAAACATCCCCGTTTCTGCTAGAACATGTTATTTGGGTTTCATCACTTAAACATTGTCGCAAGAAATTTACTGAGCTTGGGTCTGCATCAACTTCCTTCACAAGTCAAGCCGGGCACAGCAGTGCGACCTCCCGGCCCCACAATCTCCACCTCCTTTCCCCATTTCCGGTCCAAAACCCCTGGCACACCCACACCAGGCCTGCAAACCCCACCCCAACGCGGCGCCAATGGAGCACCCGCTGGCGGCGGCGGTGCTCGAAAACCTGCCCGACCTTCTCGACAACCCCGACCGCATACAGCCCTTTCTCGACCACGCCTATGCAGACCTCGACCGGAACAACGCCCTCGCCTCGGTGACAGCAGCCAGTTTCCGGGAACTCTTGCGCTTGGAGGCCCAGCTCCGGTCCTTACCCGCGCCCACGGAAGACGACAAGGTCATCTACGCCAAGATCGTCTCTCTGCTTGAGGTACTCGATGCCACCGCCGTGTTCCTCTTGAAGCAGCAGTGGCTGCTCCTCCGCATCGTCGGGGTGCTCCTCGTGGCTCGGGCCTGGACCCGCGGGCACCTCCTCCCCCGCGTGCTCCTCGCGGCCGCCTCGGCGGCTGTGGTCGTGTACGTCTCGACGCGCGGCTGCGTGGTGCCAGGGCTCAGGAGCTTCGTCAGGTTCTCCCTGCTGATGCTGGGTTTCCTCTTCGCCTCCAATCGGCCTCGTCGCGGTGGGTAAACTGCGGCTTCCGGAAAGGAAGTAACACAGGACCTTCAGTGAGCTTCCATGGCTCTAATGGGCTGATTCACTATGTTCGTTTCGTCGTCGTCTTATTACGCTTTCTGACCTTCAGACATCGGCCCAGACATGTTAATCTCTTGCTGGAGACACTTTGTTCAAAGAGATGGTTCTCCTCTTGTCGTACCGGGGTCTTCAGATTCATGATTAACTTCGTACAATCGCTGTGTGTTAATTCCAATTTTCTCGTCATGTTAGTTGCTCTGTTAAGGACGATGAAATACAGATATGGGTCCATTGTTGGACATTTTAATTTAGGGGGTTCTCAATGTCGGTTTCAGTCACATTTATTTCCCATCAGTCCATCACTACATTCCCAAAATTACCAGATTCAGTTTCACCAAAGATATGGAATTTGTATTTAAAATTGACTGAAACTGAATCAGCATCTCACCAAAGATTTGTTGAGGTTCTGAATTTTGGTGTCTGTTGAACCGAAGGGCCCAAGTTTATTTCAGATTCGACTAAAACTCAACAAACATCCTTGAAAATTTTCAAACGTGCTGAATTTAACGAGCGCGGTTTTTCCAGACCCTTGTGCGAGTGCCTGGCTTATCCAGTGGACTGAAACGTTCCAAGATTCGTGCCATGCTGTTTTGCATTTTCAACCCGTACTTTATACATTTTCAAACCCTAGAGCAGGCCAAAGCGTACCAGTACAGTTTAGTTCCATCTCTCTCCCCAGTCCCCACCAACCACTCGCCTCCACCGCCGACGCAGTCGTGCTCTCCGCCCCAGTCCTCCCAACCAACAAAGCCATGGTGAACCGGCCAAATCCTTCAAGGAGCTTTCTCCACTTCTACCGCAAATTTGGCCACGGGAGCTCCGCCGTCGCCAACCATGCTCGTCTGATTGCTGCGCTTCCTCTCCTCCTTTCCCGGCCACGGTTCTTGATATTTTTTTTCCTTTCGTTCGTGTGATTTTCTCACAAATATTTTGTTCTCTTCGTTAATCAGTGCAAGCCCAACTATAATGTTTCCACCCCTCACTTATTTGTTTGCTAAATTTTATGGATCTTTATGAATGGGGACGGGGACGCAAGATGTTCACGTATACGGATGGGGATTGAGGTGATTTTCGGATCAGTTCTTCCTCTTCCTAGATGTGAAGGGAAAATTTGTTCATGGTGTATGTTATGTCCATTCTGTTCATGGTTGGGATATCTTCACACCTATAGAAACCAAAAGTGTGCACGGTGCTTGCTCCTTTTGGATGCAAACTTTCTCTTTTCCCTAGATTTTGGGTAAAATTTGTTAATGATCTATTTTTTATAGCCATGCTCATGGATTTTGAGGAAAAATCTGTTCTTACTTAGATGCATGGTGTTCTTGGTCAGATGATTTTTTTTCATTATTACTTAAAAATGAATTTGGATGGCTTGGTGTTCCTGGTCAGATGCATGGTGCTCTCTAAACGTGATTTATATGCTTATGTTGATGTTGTGGAGAAAAAATATGCTATATTTCGTGACTATCTCTAGCCTGTAGTTAGCTTAGTGAAAATTGAAAACAGGCAGATGTTGTTGTTCAAGCATGAGTATGTGTAAACATATTTGCCGTAAGTGAATACACAGATTTAGCTTCGTTGAAGTTTTTGAGTATCAAAGTGGTGGCTCATGTTGCTCCTCAAGCAGTAGTATGTGTGGACACAGTACTTTTTTCGGATGCAAACTGTTCCCTAAATTTTTGGGAAAATTTGTTATAGGTCTTTTTTTATAGGCATGGTGCTCATGGTCCGAAGCAAAAAATCTGTTCTGACTGAGATGCATGGTGTTCTTGGTTAGCGATGATGGCAGGAGACGCGAAGGAGGCATTGTCGAAGAAGCAGACTTTCGACGACGACGAGAACAAGATGGAATGCATGGACGTGGTGAAGGATGACGACTACAAGATCTTTATCTCGGAGGGCACTCACGGAGACGACGACGTCGGACAACATCGAGCAAGTGCAAGGGCGAGACGAAGAGCAAAAGCTTCTTCCTGATGGGCTGCCGAATGGGCAGGCCGCAAGCATGGCTGACGCTGTTTTCCACAGTTTTTTTGAGTTCAAAATATGATAGAAGTATGTATGAAATGTGACAAATTATTTTTGGATCTTCCATGAAAGATTGTCCGCTTGATTCATGCACAAATGTGTTTGTGTTTAGTAATTTGCAATATGTAAAGAAGAATATTCAGTTTGATCTTGCTAGGTTGTGTTTGGAGATTTTCTACCTTGATTCATGCTCTGTTCACCATTCTGAAACTACGTTGCTTGCTTCGTGGTTCATGTTTCATTAATTGTTCATGAATTTTGTCTGAGCTTTCGTGTTCATCTGTACATGTCTGTTCCTATTTCATTAATTGTTCATGAATTTTGTCTGAGCTTTCGTGTTCAGGTCTTGGTCCAGATCTTATATGTATGCTCGAACAATATGTCTTTCTCCAATTTACGTACACTTTGTGTGGAAGAACAGGTGAACTTTGAAATGTTCATAGTCCTGGGTTCATGAATGAAATCACATGCGTGTAATTTTATACACCAAAAAGTTGATGGAATTTTGGTTATAATTCTGTCGAGGCTCCTGTACATACATAATGTTTTTATCCTCCCAGGCTCTCCTATACAGCAGCAATCGCCACTTTAGGCATCCAATGCTGCCAAACAACCAAAACCAGAACAATCTGAAATTCAAAGCTTCTCCCACTTCTCCTGTAAATTGTACACTTCTGGCTAAACAGAGCACACACGATTCACCTCAAGAACACGCAGGGCTTGTGATCATTCATGTCACTTGTTTCTCGCTGTCGGTCGACGGAGTTCGAGCCGTTCGGCACCCACCAGACTCTGATGCTCTTGTACAGTCCCCCGCTATACACCATGCACCCATTACTCGTCTGACAGACGGCTGACAGGACGCACTTCACAGGGTACCTCATGGCCTCCGACGGCGCCAACCTTGGTGAGGCCGTCATCCGGCTGCCGGCGCCACAGGTTGCTCGTCTTGTCACCAGGTCGCCCGGTACGCCCAGTTACATCACGGCCAGGGCGTGTGCATTCATGTGCACGCGAGGTTCCACCGAGCGCCGCCATGTCGGTCCCAGCGCCATGTCGGAATGAGAATATAACCTGAATAACAATAAGAATAAGAATAACCTCAGTACAATTTTGCACAGTATAGCAATTATATATATTCAGCAATTGGATGTCGAGAATAACCTCAAATTTGATGCACCAGCACAACAAAAAGCAAAAATAAATAATATTGCACTAGCAAGATCATTAGTTATGATATACGGTACATATTAATGGACCTTGCATTGCAGCTTCTTCTCAGCTCCCCGCCAACCGGCCGCCTCAGTTCCACCTCGTTCCTGTTGCTTCTCAAGAACAAGAAGCTGATACTCCAATAGAAACCAAGCTACTTCTGAGTACATGTGTGCTCATATCAACGTTGAGTACATGTTCTGGGTACAAGTGTGAATACCACTCAAGAATTACAGTGTACCACCACTAATAAGCTACACAAGAATTACAGAATTTTCACTTGGTTGCAGCAGTACAAGGAATACTGAAGCATTACAATAACCAGATTACTCCATTGCATCAGTAACCAGGAATTCTAAAGCAGTAGCAGAAGTGATTGAGAACTAGCAGCAACAATAATAATACTCCAACTATTGCACAACTATACATAAAACAAGGAGTATTCCGTAATTTATTTGTAATGCTTCAGTATATTCCTTGCACAGCACAAGCAAGAGCAATTTTGAATGCAAATTTGAGAAATAACAGGAACAGAATCCAGTGCACACAACTGTCTAAGACTGCACTAGTACAGTTTGCAAATAAGAATCAAAATATAGACACAAGAACAAAATTTAAATCCATTCATGTGATGATCAGTGGCAAAGCTAATTTATAGCTTCATCCTACTAAAGCAGGTCTAATTTTCATGATTTTTTGCACCAAACCAAATCTTTTAACTCTGCTCGGTACACTGGACTACTACATCCATCTGATGAACACTCACATACATACATCTGAGAAGCACAAGCTGCACAAGATGAAAAAAATTGCACTAGGGAGAAGTATATGTCTCACCGGGCGGCCTTGACGGAGGAGGAAGGAGGTCACCCCCGGATCCCGCGGCCAACAGCACCAGGAGCTTGGCGGAGGTGAAGGGTGTTGCCTTCATCTCCTCTTGCCCTGCAGTAAGTCCCTCGCATCGCCACCGTCGCGTCGTGGTGGACGACAACAACTCGCCGGCTAGTGTCCGTGGCACCCATATGGTGTTGGTGGTTGTCCGGATCCGGCGCGTTCGGCATGGCAGCGCCTCGATCCGTCCTCGCCAACGCTGAATTCGTCGCCGGCTTGAACTTAAAGGTCCAAGCTTTTCAGAGATTCGTCGTGGGAAGGAGGAGAGGAGCGCGGGGAGGCGACCGAACGTGGGGGATGAGAGGGCTGCACAACCTCGCTCCTGCCGCACGGCCTCTAGCTGCTCCACCACGACGTCGTGTGCTCGTGGCCGCCTGCTCGGGAGCACAGATTGAGATCGGTGAATGGAGAACAGATCAAGAAAAGTAGATGCAATAGAGCATGTGTTGCAGCCCGTAGAGGTGGTGGTTTGTGCTGCGTCGTCGGCGTTGCCGGTCGGAGATCAGTAGGAAATCGAGTTGGGCACGGGGAGAACAGATCCCATCAGAGACAAAGGGAAGGCGGCGCCGCCAGCCATGGAGCTTGGCCATGGAGGGCTGGAGGCGACGTGTGAAGAACGTGGGGGGAGAGAATGGGGGGAGAGTGGATAAGTTGGAAGTGTTTTTTTGCAATAAGCAAGGAACTGGTTGGAGGGGTTCTTTGCAATGCGCAGAAGTGGTTGCACAGATCTCAAAACATTATTGCACGTCCAGGATAGGACGGGTACCCGAACAAAGGTCTGGAGTGTAGTTTTCGGAATTTAACTCAGCTCAGGTGTGCGTGACCACATATTTTCTATCAACTGTCATTTAAATATTTCAGTAGCCACCAATTGGTTTGCAAGTGTGTTCCGGCATAGAAGTGGACTTGCTGTTGATTCTTGGGGCATCGGCAGAGGCATTTAGTAACGGTGAAGTCATTTTGGCTAGTGATTAGACTAATTTGGCGGTTAACTGGATATGTCATGAGAATCCACGTGTTTGTTTTCAAATCGCCCATGCACCGATGCACGATGAGTACTCTCAAGTGTAACATTGTGCAATTAAATTGTTTATTTGCCAGCTCTTTCACAGCATACAACATTTTTTTATGAGCTTCCTCTAAAACCGTAGCAGTTCTGCAGTAGATAATAGGGGCTGCACTTGAGCACCGAAAGTTCCAGACGATTCATCAGAATGTGCGAGAACTGGCACCAAATTAACACTACTCCCTCCGTCCCAAAATATGAGACACTTATTTTGGGACGGAGGGAGTACATATAGTACGGAGTACATGTAAATTTTGGTGTTCGTCACTTGGCCCTTCTCGCAAGACAGTCAAACATTGCGGAACAAGACAAGCCGAGGACATCATCACTCTGACAGGTGACAGCCCCACCCTCCCTGTCCACTTTCCCCGTTTCCAGTCCAAAACCCCTGGCACACCCACACCACACCACGCCTGAAAACCCGCCAACCCACCGCACCGTCCCACCATGGAAAACCCGCTGGCGGCGGCGGTGCTCAACAACCTCGACCACCTTCTCGACAACCCCGACCACGTCCAGCCCCTTCTCGACCGCGCCTACGCAGACCTCGACCGGAACACCGCCCTCGGCTTCCACCTGCTAGCCCGTTTCCGGGAAGCCTTGCTCTTGGAGGCCCAGCTCCGGACCTTACCCGCGCCCACGGAAGAGGAGAGGATCAAGTACGACGAGGTTGACGCTGCGCTTGAGGACCTCTTCGCCGGCGCCGAGTCCCTCATCAAGCAGCAGCTGCTGCTCTTCCTGCTCATCGGGTCGCTCCTCCTTGTCCGGGCCTGGACCCGCGCGCGCCTCCTCCCGGCACTAGTAGAGAAAGGGGCATTGTCACCGGTTTTAAAGGGCTTTTAGCACCGGTTGTGCAACCGGTGCTAAAAGGTCGGGACTAAAGGGGTACCCCCTTTAGCACCGGAACCCTATGAAACCGGTGCTAAAGGCCTCCACGTGGGCACGGCTGAGCACGCGCAGGCGAAGGACCTTTTGTACCGGTTGGTAATACCAACCGGTGCTAAAGGCAGGACCTTTTGTACCGGTTGGTAATACCAACCGGTATTAATAGTTCCTTTTTTTTTCTTCCACTTATTTTTCAGGGTTTCTGTTTTTTCTTTTGCGCTTATTTTTAGGGGTTTAGGGTTTCTGTTTTTTCCTTTTCGCTTATTTTTCAGGGTTTCGGAGGAGATCACGTATGAAGTACCCATTACACATATAAATTGTACTCACTACGTACACATATAATTGTACTCACTACACATATAAATGAAGTACCCATAATTACATATAATTAAAGTACTTTTTTCATGGAGATATCACTGCTATTACATGGAGGGAGTCTATTTTTCCACATAGTGAAATTCACCGGATGGATTTATGACATGCGTAAGGAAAAATCCCGCCAATTCCTCCGCAATTGCTTTAACGCGGTTCGTTGGTAGGAGTTGGTTCCGCTTCCTTGCGATCTTTAAAAGGAGGAGATCAAATTAGTTATGATTGAAACTAAACACAAGTGATAGTAGAAAAATAAAGTTGTGAATGATTTTTGCGTACCTCTCGTTGCTTCCTCCAACATGCGCTTCCTTGCTTCCTCCAACATGCGCTCTAACTTCAACCACTCGTTTTTAGTTCCGCAGATTATCTGTTCATCAAGAATAACCTGACGAAGATCATCATCAGACTGATCATCAACAATGACCTCATGCTCAGCTTCGTCTTCCCCCATTTTAGTATCACCGTGTTCAGAGAACAGAGGATAGTTGTCATCATCATCTTCTTCATTGTCCTCCATTATAACCCCTGTTTCTCCGTGCTTGGTCCAACAAAAATAATTGGGCATGAAGCCTTTCCGGAACAGGTGGAAGTTTAGGGTTCTTGCGCTAGGGTAATTCGTCTTATTCCGACACTCATCGCATGGACAAAACATAAAACCATTCTTCTTGTTTAGCTCAGCCGCACGGAGAAATTCCTGTAGGCCACTAATGAACTCCGGAGAGCGTCGGTCAACGTACATCCATTGTCGATTCATCTGCATTATATAAATATATCTAAAACCATTACACTATATATATAACAAACAATTATCAAGTAAGAAAAATATACAAGTAATAACTATGCATCTAAACCATACAACTAATATTTTTTAAAAATATAAGAAAAAAAAAGAGGCTCACCGAGGTGGTGTCGGTCACGGGGCGTCGCGGGCGATCGGCGGCGGTGAGGAAGTGGGGACGGCACTATAAAAATGCACAAATCTTATTTTAAATTGAGCTTATAAAACAAATAAAATCCCTAACTTAGGCATTTCATCAAACACCTTGCTTGCACTAGAAAAAACAAATAAGTTAAACTAGCAAAATGAGCTAAAGTTGAAATGCCGGAAGAGAAGATGAAGTTGCTAACCCTTATATAAGTAAGTGCTACCAATCTTAACAAATGTTGTAGAGATCAAAGAGTGCTAGATCTTGGGAGAGCAAAGAGAGAAGAAAATGGAGCTCGAATGAGAGCAATGGAGCTGTGCCTCGGGTGGAAGAAAGCAATATAGGACGAACCTTTAGTACCGGTTTGTATTACAAACCGGTACTAAAGGGTCTGGCCGTGGGGGCCGGTCTGACCGCGCGCTGCAGCCGACTGATGAACCCTTTAGTACCGGTTTGTATTACCAACCGGTACTAAAGGATCCAACGCAACCGGTGCAAATAACTGCCGGGCTGTCCCGCCTCTGGAACCGGTACTAATACCCCTTTAGTACCGGTTCCAGTCAATCCGGTGCCAAATGTGGCCTCACCAAAGGCTTGTTTTCTACTAGTGCGGGCCTCCTCCTCGCGGCCGTCGCGGCGGCTGTGGTCGTCTACGTCTCGACAGGCGGCGTCCTCGTGCCGGGGTACAGGAGCCTCGTCAGGTTCTTCGTCCTCACGCTGGATTTCCTCTTCGCCTCCAATCGGCCTCGTCGTGCTGGGTAAATGTGGCGTTAGGAAACTAACTAACACAGGACCTTCAGAAACGTCGTGGTGGGTAAATGTGCGTTCAATTCTGTTCATTTCGTCGACTTATTACGCGGTGCTGATAGTGAAATCGATACCTGAGAGTGAGACATGCTAATTGCTGGTACACTCTGTTCTGAGAGCCTGAGAGGTGATGCTCCTCCTGTTTTTTCCCAAGATCTGCTGCTACATGTTCCTAGGGGTAGTGTGGCTTGCAGATAGCAACACCAGGTGTTCAGATTCATGGTTAACTTCGTGCACTCGCTGTTTGTTAATTCCATATTCGTCGCCATGTGCGTGCCCATGTTACTTGTTGCTCTGTTCAGGATGCTGCAATACAAATATTGGTCAATTGCTTGAGTGTTGATATAAACCGTTCGACAGTCTAATTCAAGGGGCTATCAATTTCGGATTTGGTCTTTTTTTTTGCCGTCACCGCAATACCAAAATTACAAAATTCAGTTTCACTGAAGGTTTGAAATTTTTATTTAAACTTGACTGAAATTCAATCAATATCTTACTAAAATTGTGTTGTGTTTCCATTTACCTCGACGTCACATGTCATTCATTCTTTCTGCATCATCTTTTGAAATATTTACTGTTAGGTCTATAAAATTTGCGATTTCAGTGTTTTATTTATTGGGAGAACTCAATGGATCTATTTCGATGCTTGGCAATGAGAACATGCCGATGAACATGCACGCAAGAGTTGCAATGAGCGTAGACGAAGTTTGGGGTGTTTTTATAAAATAGATATAGAAACTAAGCCCTATAGATGATGATCCAAAGGCATAAGAACGACAACGGACTGGTTAGAAACAACAAGTAGTTGTGATAGACAGGAAGTTAAAGAAACATCATTTCATTGAAAATTTCAAAATTTCGATGTCTAGCGAAATATCACTTGTCATGAAATTTTGGACTCGATCTAAACTAAATTCGATCATAATAGCAAAGTTTTCCAAATTCGTTGAATTTTGGTCTTCCAAAACACTTTCAAAACTTGGATTATGATTAAATTTAGTTTGGATGTTTTTCAATTCCATTTCTCTTGTCATGTTACTTTTTATGTTGTTGATGATAAATACTGATAGAGGTTAGATGTTGAATGTTTGGTACCAATATATCGACAATTTGATTTAGGGAGTTCTCAATTGCGGTTTCAGTCACATTTTCTCGCCATCACTTATGTACGGGTAATTACCAAAATTAAATTATTAAAGGTCAGAAGTTTTGTACAAAATTGACGGAAGTTTCAACAATATCTCATTAGAAATACTAGGGTGTTTCACTTAACCTCGACATCACCTATCACTTAATTTTGCATCATCTGCTATATTTTTTATATTTTGTTTTATGAAATTGTGGTGATTTGACTGTTGTATTTATTGGGACAACCCAATATATTTATTTGTATGCTTAGCACCGAGAACATGACCCTGAAGTCGCATGCAAGACTTGGCATGAGAAAACGTTGAGTAATATTTAGAACTATAGGGGTTTCACATATTAAGAAGATGCGGTCTGGGGTGTAAAATCCAAAGACATAGGAAAGACAATGGAACATGTTCGAAACAATAACTAGTAGTTGCTCTAAATTCTAAGTTTAAAGAACATCAATTCTTTGAAAATTTGAAAATGTGGTGTGCATTAAAATATTTTTTCTTGAGATTTCGTACTAGATCCAAATTTAGTCAAAGTTCACCTAAATTCATTGAATTATGGTCTTCCGAAAGTATTTCAGAATTTTGATTATTTCTGTGGGCACCGCTGTTTTGTAACCTTTTTAGAATCACTTAGACCTTATTTTGGCGGAACATCACTTAGAACTTGGTTAAGGCAGTCTATCTCGAAGCCACCGTGCTCTTCTTCGGTCCCTAATCTAACTTCCTTTGCAAGTAAGCTCAACACTGGTTGTCATCACAGGAAAAAAAATTACAGCACTGTGAAAGTGTGACACCTTGGCCCCACTCTCCCCAACTCCAGTCCAAAACTGCAGAACCCCAACCCCAACACCACGCCTGCCAAACTCCAACAAAGCGCACTCCCTCCACCCCTGCAGGCTGCAGGCCCTCCGCCCCCAATGGAGAACCCGCTGGCGGCGGCGGTGATCAACGACCTCCTCGACAACCCCGACCTCGTCCAGCGCCTCCTCGACGACGCCCGTGCAGAGCTCCGCCTGAACGACGCCCTCCTTGCCCAGGCGGCGGCCCTTCTCAGGAAATGCTTGGAATACGAGGCCGAGCTCCGGTCCTTCCCCGGGGCCACGGAGGAGAGAAGGATCGATTGCATGGTGCTCGTCGCTAACGGCGCGTCCGCCTGCGAGTTCTTCCTCAAGCAGCACCGGCGCCTCGTCCAGCTCATCGGGTCGCTCCTCTTCCTCCGGGCGGTGGCCTCTGCCAGGAGCCGCGCTCACCTCATCCCCGGCTTGCTCCTCGCGGCCGTCTCGGCGGCTGTGCTCGTGTACGTCTCCACGTGGGGCGGCGTGGTGCCGGGATTCAGGAGCTTCGTCAGGTTCTCCGTCCTGATGCTGGGTTTCCTCTTCGGCTTCGATCGGCCTCGCCGTGCTCGTGCTGGGTAAATGTGGCTGTTTTTTTTTTTTTTGAAGAAAGCATCAACCTTGAGAATTCGTCTGATGGGCCGTTTCGTCAAATTTTGTTTGGTGTTCTTGTTACGCGCGCTGTAGCTAATGTTGCGAATTGCGATAGACATCTGAGTTCTGAGACATGTTAATTGCTGCCACACTCTGTTGTTCAGAGAAATTGATTTATGGTGATGTTCCTACTTCCTCTCTCTTAAGGTCGTCTGCTACCCGTTTTCTGGCACTCACGATATCTACTTTTGCAGCTGGTTTGGTACTGCACATCGTGCTTCTCCTTAATCTGTGAACTTCCTTTATACTCTGTTTGTTAAGTTCATTCTTCTTGTCATGTTAATCGGTCTGTTGACATGTTATCCCGATCGACACATGGTAGTTGCTGAATGCCGATACAACTTACTGTTCAGACTTGGGAGACGCTTACGGTGATCTTCATATTCCTCTGATCGTGCTAATTCTGATTTTTGCTGCACATTTCTGGCACTAATGCGTAAGTTTGCATCAATTTGACTTACTTAACATTACTTGTGCTGTGAGCGTGTGGCAACTGAAACCTGCAGTAGATTTGTAGGTGCTGTTTTTAATTGTGTTTCTCTGCCTCCTGTTACTCCGGCCGGCCGGTTGGTGTTTGAACTTTGAAGTAGAAGCCAAGACAAAACAAGAAGGTGGCGTCTTATCCCCTCGCGTCGCCCCCCCAGGCGGCGCTAGGGGCGCACCTCGCGCAGCGCCGCCAGCCCGCAGCCGTCTGACCTCCCCTGCCGCTGCCGTCGCCGGCCCTGGCGGCGGCGGTGGCGGCGCCCCTCTGCTGCCAAAAGGTGGCTCAGGGGAGGCCCTCTCGCGCAGGTGGTGGACCGGCCCGTGGGGGCGGCGGCGGTCGGGGAAATGGACGCCGAGCCGGCGGGCTCGGGCTGATGCGGCGGCGGAGCGGGAGCTGCGGTGGCGGCGCTGGTGCTGTGGGGCGCGGAGCTGTTCCTGCGGCGACTGTGGAGGGGCGCGCGCCCGATGGGCTTGGCGGGCCGATGGGCCCGAGGATGGTCGCCGGGGCGGCGGCCCCGGGACGGTGGAGCGACAACGGCCGGTCCTTGCGCGGGCGGGGCGGCTGCTGGCGCAGAGGAGGCCGGGGCGGCGGCCCTGGGCAGGAGGTGGCGCGGCGCGCTCTGCAGTTCGCGGCGGCGCGAGGTGGAGCTGCGGAGCAGCAGGGGAGGAGCAGGTCGTGGCGGCGCGCTGCCGGCGGCTGCCGACGGCGGTGCGACGGCTGTGTGCTGCGGCAGGCCCGTTTTGGGCCTGGGTGAGCCATGACCTCCATTGGCGGCTGGACATCGATGTGCACGACGTAGGCTTGCGTCTGGTGGTGGTGGTGGTGGTCGGGGGTTGCGGTGGGTGTGGCTTCCCACTCACGGTGGCGGCTGGCCGTGCCCGATTTGCTCTCTCCTTGGCAATCGGGTAGGCCGGTGGTGATGATCCGAACGCGGCACTTCTCGCCGATGCGACGGGGAGCCTAGGCGTGGTTGTGTGTGGCGGGCTGGCTCGCTTGTTCTGCTTCGACGGTTTCGACGGCGGGCGTCTCGGCTTCTCCGCGACGCTTCACGGACGGACCATGGTGGGCTCTCGCTAACTACGGCTTGGCGTGGTGCCCGGATGTCGGGGCGGCGGCCCCGGATGGCTGTCTTCATCGAGCGAGCTAGGAGGTGGCTTGGCGCGAGGCGGTTCTCGGCCCCGGCGCCTAGTTCCGTTGGTGGCCTCAGACGTCGTGCGCATGGGGCAGGCGGTCTGTGTGCGGGTTTGCGGCGGTGGTCTGGCCGGTCCCTGTGGCGGGTGGAGCTTTGCGATTCATCATCGGGCGAAAGCCTTGCCCTGGTAGCCGACCAGGACAGGCGGCGGCGACGCCCCGGGGCGCCGCTTTCTTCTTAAAGACGTCGCTGAGGTGATGTTTATCCCTTATTTCCGCCCGGAAGCTTCCGGGGAAACCTTGATCCTTCGGATCGGGCGGGGGCGGCGCTTCTGCGTCGTTTTTGTCTCTTGAGACCTCGTCATGGATATTTCGCCGGTCGGAGGGACCCGAGGAGTGTTGGTGGTAGGCGGCGGCGAGCTCTTCCTCGTCATCGGCTTGGTGGTGCGCGGCTCTGGAGCCGGCGTGGGCGTCGGAGCGGCGGCTCCGGTTTGTTTCCTCCGTCTTGTTGCGTTGAGGGTGTGGGTGTTGGTTTTGGCCGCTCGGGCGGTATGGCCATCGACTAGTCTGGAGCGCGGCCTTGGGGCCGGTGTGTTGTGTTTTGTGTTTGTATCGGTTTTCGGCCGGTTTTCCTTATAAACTGGTCAATTCTTTTCTTCTATATCAATGAAAAGGCAAATTGCCCCGCTTCAAAAAAAAAAAAAATTGTGTTTCTCTGCTGCAACTTCAATCTGTTGATGTCCTGGTGCTAGCTACTGAATGGTTTACATTATATAAAAAAAATACTCCCTTCGTTTTTAAAATATAAGATATTTTAACATTTATCTACATTCACATTCACACGTATACAAATATATCTAGACACATTATATTGTGTATGTCACTAGTAGGAAACAACTTATTCCCACCAAGGCTGGCGAACAGACAAAAACATCCGCCAACGCTATTACCGCTGGCGAACGTTCTTGCTGGCTAGCCGACAATAACTTAGCGCCCTCGCAGCTACCGCCGACGAACACGCATGGCTATCTGCTAGTGCTAGTACCGCGCTCTGCGCAGTTCGCGAATCGCGAGGCTATTTTCCTCCACACATCACGCGCAGCCGCACTCCCTTATCTCATGCCCACGCGCAACGGGGCTATCTTCAACTTTTCTTCACCTCCTGCCACGCGCACGCGCCCCTGCCCACGCGTACCGGAGCCGCCGGCGCACGCACGCCCCTGCCTCCACTAGCGTCCCCTCCTTCCCGGAGAAGCTCGCCGCCGATTTCCGCCGCATCCTCACCAACCTCGGCTCCGTCTCCTCCTCGCTCACCCACGCCTGCGATCCACATATGGAAGCGCCACCCGCCTCTGGAACGCCAGCGTCCACCGCGCCAACACGACCGCCCTCGCCAGGGGCCCCTCCGTGCGCGCGGTCGAGGCGGATATCAGGCAGGCGGCGCCCGACCTCTTCCTCCTCCCCGGTGTTTGCGACGAGATCCCCTTGACCGCCACGAAGGTCTCCAAATTCGACTCGACACCGCCAGGAGTGGCTTGAGCTCGGTCGCGTCGACCTCGACATCCTACTTTGACCTCGCCACCAGTCAATCGGCTTGAACTCGGATTTGAGTGGTGCGTCTTGCTCGACCTGAACCTCATGCACCGGCGACGCATGCGCACCGGAGCCGCCACGTGCCGCCTCCAGCCCATGTCCTTCGCCCTTCTCCTCCACGTCCCAGTCAATCGATGGAGTTAATTACATTTTCATACCACATATGGCGCTAGGTTAACAAGTTAGTGCCGCTTTTTGAAAAAATTGCTGATACATACCATTTTTGGTGCGGGAAACACTAAAAGAATACCCCTCCTACAGCAACACATTTATCCGTATCTAAATGTCCATATAGGCGTTGCAAGCACCAATACCAACGAATTAATACCAATGAATTAATATCCGTATCTAGATATACCTCTGTTGGTAACTAGTTGATAAAGCGTTGCAAAACAACAACGGAATTTAAGCACTGGTTGTATGCGTTGGTAGAAACAAACAAGGATTGGACATTTTATTTAAATATATTTATGATTTTAAATTTAAAAATATTTTTTATTTTATGGTATTATTGAGCGCCTCAATTGGTTTTATTAAGAGGTTATATGATTTAGAAGAGACAAAGAAGAACACATAATAATTACTAATGAAAAATGCATAGCTTGAAGAAACAATTCAATGTTGAATACATATAAATTATCCAAAGAGTACACAGCTTACAATCTTGATTCCAAATTTGAATCAGTATTAGAATAAATGTAAAATATCCAAAGAGTACACAGCTTACAATCTTGATTCAAATTGTGACAATCTAACTACTACTATGTGTATTCCTACTTATATTCTGCGGTTCAGAGCATTTATCCGAGTATAGTAAGTCATTCCTGAGGTCTTGGTCCTGCAATAAACAAAATTTCTATGTCAATATCAAAATGTCAAAAACTAGACCGGTATGGGGTATTCTAGTATTACTTGCATGAAAAAAAAAACAAGGGAATGGAGACGGCAAATTTATCATAAATCTAGGTCTCTAGTGCAATGGTAGTAACTTCAGGAATGCAACAGCTATCGACCACATTTTTGTACTCAACATAACTTAATTTGTATAGGAAATGAGGTGCAGTATATTCCAGTAATCTCTTGTAGGAAAAATATATATTAAAGATAACGAAGTAATTTCTGAAACAACATGACAGAAGTATATGTCCTTGTCATTCTTTCACCCAAGGCTGAAATGAAATGGTAGACAGAAAGTAAAATGCGGATACAAAAATGCAATGGCAGCATAGCATATAACTGATCGAAGAAACTAATAGCTAGAGTATATCATCAACCATGGAGTTCTTCTGCTCAGTATTCGGTGTCATGCAGAATTTTTTTGTTCTGCCATTATTGTAGTTCCGGGTTTGCTCTTGCATGTGGATAATGGACATCACAGGTAAACCGGAGGTGCACAATCCTTGCTTTACTACCTCGTTATTGCTATAGATCAATTTTGGTATAGCCGAAAAACATTATTTGATAAGATCAGTCTAGTTCATCTGTGTAAGAGCTGATACCTACATCAAATTGCAAACAAAATAAAAAATGAGACCGAGCGATGCTCTTATGAGCAGAGCAATGTTTGACATCACGTACTATGAGCAAAGCAACGTTTGACATCACCTATACCACACCTTTTAGAAAACTACAAAATCTGAAAGAAAAAACTAGCAATAAAAGATGATAGGATACAATGGCTAACATTTTAGAACCCGGGGAGTCTCAAATCTTCACAAATCGTCGGAAAAACGGTGACGGTGATGAACTCGAGCTCCACGAAGAAGAACAACGATGGAGCTAGTTGAATCTGAGAAAATGCAACGGCTAGCTCTCGGGAAGGGACAATGCAGCGTATATAGAACGTGACCTTTAGTCCCGTTTTGATACACGAATCACGACTAAAGGTGGCGAAAACTTTTTGTCCCGGCTGGTGTCTCCAACCGGGACAAAAAGTGGCGTTGGAACCGGGACTAAAGGTTTCCGTACTCGTGCTGTCATTCTAGCCGTTGGAACCAGGACAGATGCTGGTATTAGTTCCGGTTTCAGGCAAAACCGGAACTAAAGGTATCCAGTACTCTGAACCAAAGGCATGTTTTGTACTAGTGTATATGTAACTGTTTATTTTAGGCATTGTAAAAACAAACTTGAAAGTTTCAGAAAATCTGAAAAAATGTACATATAGCAATAGATATATCCTTCAAGTTTGTAAAATATTAGTTTGAAATATGCTGTATTCCACGCTACATTAAAAAGACAAAACTGTACATGAAATTGTGTGAACGACACACCTCCAAATCTTGCCTGAAATTGTCTTTTTATGTAGCCTAAAAAACAAATAATTTCGGATTGAAACTTACAAAGTTGGATGATTCATTATAGGCTACATTCAGGCTTACTTTTTTGTTTTTTGAAAATTTTCAGTATTTTTTTAAATATTTAAATATAAAGGGCTAGGAGCTACAAATGCCTTTTCCGGGTGTGCCCATATCCGACAAGAGCAACGTGCCAAGCTCTGTTGATCCGTAGGGCCACACGGCGATTTTTTTTTGTCATGCATGCATCCCACAGCACATACTTCTTTTCTTAAGAACAAGGACATTCTGCTTGTGCCCGCGTGCGGCGGCCTGGCGACCTTGTGCCGTCGGTAACAGAGTGGCGAGATCTTGGTCGTAGTCGGCAGCGCGGCGAGCTCGATCTCGGCGAGAGCTGTTCGTACTAATGCCCAGGTTAAATGGTCCCTGCGCCAAACAATTCATAAAATGAAAGGATGTTAAAGTACTTATTAGAAGGAGATGAATGGATGTTCATCCAAATAAAGAGTTTGTTGACTCTGTTTTGGAAGACATAACCGTTAACTTAGAAATATGTATGTAAATCTGAAGAAACAAAAATAGCTACCTCATGATTCATCTCATCTTGATGTAAATTGTCATTCTCTGATGATTTTCTCTTCCTACTGGATCTTTTATTCTTCATGTTAGCAGAACGAACCTGAAATAAATAGAAAATTAGTGAACTTACAAAAGTAAGAGGTTCTAAACAAAACAAGATACCTTTTGTTCAGCTTGCTTCTTCTCCTTTTGTGCAGCTTTCTTCTTCTCCCTTTGTTCAGCCTTTTTCTTTTTTTCTCTTGCTTGACGAATAAGCTTATCAACTTTGGACTCTTTTCTCAATGCAGGTGGGCGTCCAACACATCTAACAGCTATTGGACTCAGTATAGGTATAGCTTTACTTGCTCCCTCCTCATTAGTAGGTGCACCTTCACGAGTATCAGGTTGTCCGTTATTATTTTCAGCACTTGAGTTAGATGATGATTGAATTTTCAGAGTACGAAGTTGTTCAAACAAAGCATCACATGAATCATCTGACATGGCGCCTATCTCCGCAATTGGGAAGAAAAAATTGCACAACTTATCAAAACGCTTTGCAACAGGCGTGTCTTCCATGCCACCATATGTGCATCGGATAAAGTTATGTTTTCTTTTCACATTTTTTCTCCACCGATCAAGGATGTACTGTGAAGGAACCTCCTTGATTTTCTTGTGAGTGAGCACACATAACATATGCCTACAAAGAATACCTCTACTCAAAACGGCGACATGAACACTTAACTTGGAACTCTTCCTCATTGACATACACATGGTACACATAATCTTTTCTCCATCCTTCATCTTCGTCAATTAGCACATCCTCTATTATTTTATATGTTGTGTCGAAGGTTATGACGTCATGAAAGGAGTCATACACTGCTCTACTTCTTGCATCAGCCCAAAATACGTTCCTAAGTCGGGATTCATCATCAACATCCATGACACTGAAAAAGTTTGGATTCTCAGATTGCATTTTCATAAAGTATTCGCGAACGACCTCAACATCACCACTTCCAAGTTTCAGCCTTCTTGTTTTCTCAAGATAATTGCGACATTCTTTCTCACCAAAGGTAAGGTTTTCATGACCATCCTCTGCCACCACAAGAGAATTGAAATTCTTATTTACTCTTATTCCAGCCCGATCATTTAACTCAAGCCTTCGTTTAACATGAAAATCCAACTTCTTGTTGCATCGAAATAACCGTGATTTATGTGGACTTAAAATATGGTTGTGATCCAGAATGACCGTTGAAAGATGAAACTTCCCGTCAGAACGCCGAGTAATATTTATCTTAGCTTTACATCCTAACCCAGCTGTTGGATTTGGCTTCAACATATTTTTTGAGTTAGACTGAGTCTTCCCATAGCGAGAACAACAAAGTGTAAGGTACTTCAGTTCTCCATTATCGCCAATATTTGAGCTTCTTTTCGTCACACCAAATCCTTTTTCTTTAGCATATTTATTGTAGTACTCTTGCACATCAACGGCACTATCAAAAGTCATGCCTAATTCAGGGTCTTCAAGTATGACTTCTGTTTGAGCATCAGCATGGTCAGGTTCAAGTTCCACATTGCTTTCCTTTTGTTGCCCAGTGCCATAATAATCGCTAGAAATAGACATGTCACTTGATTCTTCAACGCTACCTATAAATCATAAAATATTTAAAGATCAGGCTAGTAGTCCATACAAAGGAAAATATCAAGTAATTTGTAGCAACATAATAGAGGAGTTTGGATCGATCTAAACCAGGCCAGACCTGCGTGTAGTTGACCAGCTTGATCGCTCACGAGGTTGCTGAATCTGCTTGAACGTGAGGATCTAGTCACGGGAAGTTCCAGTACTTGGGGTGGCGTCCGTCGACGGCGATCGAGCAGCTCGATCAGCCGGCAGCAAGAAGAGGAAGTCTCTTCACGCGAGCACCATCACAACCTCGCGAGCGGCGCACCGGCGGCTGTCGTGGTGGTATCACGGCAGATGCCATAGGATGGCTAAATGTGTGGGGCCGATGGACGCTGGTGGATCCGGGGAGGGCTAGCGAGCTAAGAAGCTCACGCAAGAGAAAACAAGGAACAGACACAAGCCGAGTTCCCTCGGCTCAAGAACAAGCAAGAACAACCAGGAATACTCAGGAACACAAGCAAACCCACACAGCACCACAAACCCGCACGATGTACCCAGGTTCTGGGCCCTCGTGAAGAGGTAACCCCCTACTCCTGCCTTGCTTCTCTCTATATGTGTCTCACAAGATCTACAAGATGCTCCTTGAGCTGTTTTGGTAAGAACTAGGATGAACTACAAGTGAGAGAAAAGTAAATGCTCTAGCAGTGAATGAGACTATAGTTTTGGCTCTCTGGTTGGTGTCTCTCTCTCCCAGGAGGAGTTATGGCGCTATTTATAGAGGTCCGGCCGAGTTGCCCGGGAACCCTAATCCAGCCGGGCCCCGCCGGACAACTGCTTCAGTCCAACGGCAATGTCGACATCCCTACCATGACCTAGCAGCCGGGCTATCCGACATAGGCCGAGGTAGGTCATGATGCCTCTTACCGTAGCCGCCGCCTGCCTAGGTAATGATGCTTCCCCTGTCAGAGATAAGACGTGCCATCTTCATGCCAAGTCTCCTGTCTGTCAGTTGCCAGTACCTCGGAGTAGTCACGTCACCCTTGTCTTGTTCCTTTGTCTTGTGCCTTTTGTCCCGCGCCCGTGCCAGACGGGAGGCGACCTTACGCCCGTGTCAGACGGGTCAGTGTCCTTGCCCCATACTTGCCCTTGACTTGTTGCCCGACATAGGATATGTCGGACGGTTCCACCTAACCCGGGCATGGTTAAGCCGGATCCTCCTTCCTGCATATCATGGACAAGTAAAGAATCCCGACATGGGGATGCCAGTTAGAACATGTCGACTCTTTCCGACATAGGCCTAAGTCGGACAAGCACACAACTTGGACTAGCCCTCAGCGGGCGCACCAGCCGCTCCACTCCGCGAAGGGTCGCACGATCTTTGCAGCTGGACCAAGGTCAATTACCGTGTTAACCTGAGCGGATTGACCATGCCTTTACCCTACCCGGGGGTAGCCCCCCGACACTAGTCCCCGAAGCTGGTGTAGTCCTGCAGACTCGGATGAAGGGCTGCACCAGATTTAACAAAAACACTATCAGAGAACAACCGCCGACATCGCTATGTCGGGCAGACCAACTACCCCGAGACGCTTAAGTTGGTTGCCACACAGCCGGTCCGACATCACCATGCCGGCCCGACAAGGAGCTTCCGATATGTCCTTACCGACATATCGCGGAGCCCCCGACCTCAACAAATCTTTTCCCGGATCCCCTTCTGAGACGTGGCATTGATCTGCTGCACCGTCCCCGAATCATGCCACGCGGCCTGACCCACCGTCACAACCGTGCCGCCCGGGCCCCACCATCTGTCCCTTCCTGCAGGCACTCGAGCGGTTTGACCCCGAGGCACCTCCTCGATCCCCGTGCTGATAACCGCACCAGATCCGCGGCCGACGGTTCCCATTCTGTGACCCACGATGTGACCGATCGCGCGGCCACAACCGCTCCATCCGCGCCAACCGCCGCACGCACGATCCCATTACCCGCTCGAAACGGGCGGGCGGGAAATTGGGTAACCGTGCTTCCGCTTCCCTCATAAGTATGGGCGCGAGGGGATTTCTTTTCCCCTTCCGCATCGCCCTCTTCCTCTCCTCTACCTAACCTTTCGCTCTCGAGCCCACCGCCGCCGCACCGCACGCAGCGTACGAGCAGCACGCCGGAGATCGCGACGCCGGCGACCGAAGTTCATCACGCTGCCATTGGGACAAGAACCTCCCTCGCTGCGACACCAATCCCTACGGTAAGGACCTCCCTTACGCTTGGTTGAATCGACCCACGGTTTCAGCCGCAGCAGTTCACCCCCGTTCTTCGCCTGAACAGTCTAGAACCAGAGTTAACCTCCTCGTAGATCTCTGTTTTCGTCACCACAATGCGGCTAGCGGTTTTTCCCCATTAGATCTTGCCATACCTCCTCCTTAGCAGTTCACCACTGCACTGCTAGCGATTCTTCCCACCTAGAACCATTTAACTTCCTTTTATATGTCCTTGGTAGATCTTCTTTTCTATACTCCGGTAATAGATTTAGTTTTATGCCCGGCATTCGATGGCTGCCATCCGACTTACCCTACATCTTGGGCCATCATCCGGCATCTGTTTTGCAGATAAGCCGACATGTCTTCGAGCCATTCCTCCGAGCAACCCGACACATCCGCGGAAGGAATCCGAGGAGGCTGGGAAGGCTCCGACGTAGTGCAAGACGACCTCGATTGGCTACGTCGCACGCGCCGCGTCCCGGCACCAATCATATGCCGGCTCCCTGGCGACGAAGTTGAGCCCGCGCCCCAGGAAGGAGAACGGGTGGTGTTTGTCACGCACTTCGAGCGCGGCTTCGCCCTTCCGACAAGCAGGTTCTTTCGGGCCTTCCTCGACAAGTTCGAGCTGCAGCCGCATCATTTGCCGGCAAACTCCATCACGGTCCTCTCGGCATTCGTCGCCTTCTCCGAGGGGTACCTCGGCCTGTGGCCTCTGGTCAGCCTCTGGGCGAAGTACTTCGTGCTTCGGAAGCAAAGCATTCCGAACAAGGGCGTGAAGGACAAGGAGATGACGGCGTGCGGGGCCGCCACCATTGCCGCCCGGAAGCTCTCCGACTTCCCCAAGGTCTCCGGGTTGGAGTCCTGCCGTAAGTGGCAGCGCAGCTTCTTCTACGTGAAGAATCCGGACTCCGCCGACAATGCCAAGGGGTATGACTTCCTCAACCTCCCAGAGTTCCGAATCGACCCGCCTTATTCTCAGGCGAACTGGGGCTGGGATCCGTCGGGCAGCGACGCAGAGGCCCAGGCCATTCACGATCACCTGCTCTCCATCAAGGACGAGCTGACGGCGGATGACCTCTTGCGGACCTTTGTCATCCGCCGGATAAGCCCCCTGCAGAACCGGGTGCACAAGATCTGCCACATGAGTGGGCCCCAAGACCCAACTCGGATCAGCCCGTTCGAGTTGGACAAGCCGGCAGTGCGCAGACGTGTTCGTGCCATCGCCCAAACCTCCATGGGAGACGACTGGGAATGGGGACTTGAACCACACAACCGCGCCAATCCTCCGCCCAAGGTAAGCTCTTGTTCTTCCTGTCTGACATAACCTAGCAACCGACATAGCAGCTATATCACATTCTTGCCTTTCTTGTTTCCTTAGTCATTTCTCGCTATTTTCCTTTTGCAGAGGTTTGACCGTCAAGCCCGGGAGGACAAGAGGTGGGCCAACGGTGGTTGGCGCGCAGACCATGCCATGCCGGCAACTCCGCTCACCGACGATCCGGATGACGAGGACCACTTGTCAATCCCGGTATCCCGCACTTCCGGCCCGGGTAAGCCTCGAACTCGGTCTCGTCCCCAAGACGATTCTGACGACGACGACTGTGTGATGTTAGAGATCACACACGCCACTCCCTTGTCCTGTGCTGACCCTCTGCCTTCACCACCAGCCGCGCCGAGCACCCAAGCAGCTACGCGCAAGCGCGCGGGAGCCGGCACCTCTGCCGCGGACAACCCGGGGGCCAAGAAGGCCAAAACCACCAAGAAACTTTCCCGCAAGAAGATCCCGACCGCTGCCGGGTAAGCATCCTTCCTCTCGTTTTTCGACCTCTTTGCCTCATCCACTCTAACCTTTTATTTCATGCGCAGAGCCCCGCTCGAGCTCGACCAGAATGACCCGGCGGCCCCGACAGACGCCGGAGTCGGCAGCCCACCCCGGGCGACACCTGCGGCCGCCGACATAGCCATGTCCGACGCCTCCCCGCCGACATTTAAGACCGCAGCGGAAGGGAGCCGAGCAAGCCCGGACCGAGATGTCGGGTCTGGCGGCAACCAATCGCGTTCTGCCGCTGCACAAACCGAGACCACGGCGGTGCCGGACGCACCCCCGCAGCAACCAACGCCGCCGGAACCACAATCCTTCGCTGCAAGTAAGCAGCCATCTGCACAACAACAGTGCCAGGCACCAACTAAGGCCGCCAAGAAGAAAACTGCCCCGACCCCGGATCAGTTGGCGGCCAAGAAAGGTCAGCTTCCTCCGGGTAAACTCAAAGTGGTGCATCCTCCCCGCATTGCCGTTAAGACGGCGGCCCTGCGCATGCTGGAGGCCACTGTCGACCGGGTTGCCACTGCTGCCGACTTGGAGAGCTCAGGTTTCCTTATGCCTAGTGCTGACTCTTCAGGTTCGATGGAGCAGTACAACACGGATTGGAACGCCGCCGACATTAACGAGGCTACCTCTTCCGACCCGAGTATCGACCACCCGGCTGGGCCCGGGAGAGTTGCTCAGTCTCTGCATGCACTTCAATCTGCGGTCCTTCAACTGACAACAGCTGCAGAGGTAAGCCCTTCCAATATCCACTATCTCCAGTCCCCGAGGTTCTGGTCGAATGGTTAAGACTTGACCGAGTTAAGACCATTCGGCGAGAAACTTCAAAAAACACTTCTCACCCAGTCCCCGAGATTCCTGTCGTGTAACAATACTTGCCCGAGTAAAGGTTACCCGGCTGGCATCTTCAACAACTTGCACTAATACTTCGCTTTCTATTCCAGTCGTGCAGCAAGGAACGCACCCGGGTGTTCCAGAGGCTGTTGGTCGAGCACGGGTCCCTCCGGAGGCGGTTCAAAGAGCTCCAGGCTGCGCACCAGGGCCATGGTATACTTCCTTGTTTCCGAAACATCGTTCCTTTCTCTAGGTTCCCTTTACCATTATAACCGACCTGTCGCTTTTTTCAGCCGACACCGCCGCCCGAGTTGCCGCCGAGCACAAGCTCGAGTTGGAGAAGGAGCAGGCCAATTCAACTCGGCTCCAACAAGAACTGGAGCAGGCCAAGACAGAGAAGGCCGAGTTGGAGAAGACCCTGGCGGACGCCGTGCGGATTCAGGGTGAAGTGCTCGAGCAAACTGAGTCTCGCGCCACCTTGGCCGAGAAAAAGCTCAACACCCTCAAGTCCCAGTGCGACATCTGGCTGGCCGAACTGAAGAAGATCAACGACCAGATGGATAGTGAGTTTCTCCAAACTTTATCCCTTCTTGCTTGACTTTCTTGCCGATATACACCCTATATCGGCCCGCCTTCTAACTTATCAACAGCTTTCTTCTCCTCAGAGCACTTCTCCCACATGCACACCGTTGCGGTGAAGGCCATCAACCGGGCGCGTGCGAAGAGGGCTGAAGTCGGCCCCATCTCTGGTGAGTGGGACGTGGAGGACCACCTCGTAGCACTCAACGCGCGCTTTGCGCCGCTCAAGAGTATCGGGATGGAGCTCCTTGATGCCGGCGTTCACGTCTACCGGAAGCTCTGGCCCGGCGCCACGCCTCCGGACAATGTGTCCGACTTGGCCCAGGAGCTGATGAAGACGGAACGGCGCCTCCGGGAATGGAGATCCTCCGCCGCCCGTGCCGGTGCGGACCAAACACTCTCCTTCATACTATCCTGGTATGAGGGGATCGATCTTCAGAAGGTGCGGGTGCAGCGCGAGAACTCAGCGTGGACAACCGATCCCGCCAAGATCCAGCTCCGACAAGACGCTGCGCATTACTTTGCCACCTACTCACAGCCCCACCAATACGTCGAGGGCGAGGTCTACTCAGATGACGAAGACTATGCCGACGACCTTGAGGACGAGGAGGAGGACGATGAAGAAGAAAACCAAAGCAGCCTCCCCGACACCTCCAAGGCCTCCGGCAAAGCCCAGCCATCCGGGAAAGCTTCCACTTCTGGGACTGCTGACATAGCCAGCGAGGACGCCGCCGCCGACATCACCAAGTCGGCCTCGACTGACCAGCTGAAAACCGCCGCTGAGGTCAACGTCGAGCTGGGAGCTGCCGACACCACCGAGTCCACCGCGGCTACCGAGACTCCTGCTGCCAAGCCTCCTGCGTAAAACCTTAGAGAACAGTTCTATCAAATCCCCGGAATGCCGGGTGCATATGTAATATATACAAGTTTAAGTAGAATACTCTGCTATTTGCCTTATTGAATCGAACAAGTGCCTAGTCATGTCGGATCACTTTACACCGAGTCCCCGAGTTTACTTTCTCGTTTACTATACTTAGTGACTTTTGCTCTTGTCTACCATACAGGCGTTCGACAGTCGAGTCACAAAATCACGACTATAGCATACGGTACTAGAAAATGCCCGAGTTAAGGTTCAAAGGTATTCGACATAACGGAAGAATAACTGAAAGACGGGGTTAACACACAACACGTGCCGAATTGCTTCTACACCGAGTCCCCGAGTTCGTTTTCGTGTTTACCACCTTCCATTATCTTTGCTCTTGACTACCACTTTGGGCATCCGTCAGTCGAGTCACAAGATCATTTCACATAGCATACATTACTTAACTTTGAAGCAAGGTTGAAAGCTTATTCGGCACATGGACAATAAATACAAAATATACAAGGCAGTCCCCGAGTTTCATCTCGAGACGCCGGTACGCAGGTAACGAAGAAATAACTGAAGTATAAACATAGATAAAGATCTAGCAGTCCCCGAGTTCATCCCGGGGTGCCGACATTTCATTCAAAAGGGACCGAGATACATACACTGTGCCCTTTATGCGAAAAAGGGACGAAGTAGGGCTACATTCCACGGTCGTTTGGTTTCCTCGCCGGCTCTATCCATTACACCTTTTCTAGCTTCCTGCGCATCAGATCTCCTTCTCTGAACACCCGGGGGTGCACCTTCCGGCTATGATAGCGTCGGAGGTTCTGCTGGTATATTGCTGACCGAGATAGGGCCAACTCTCTTGCTTCTTCAAGCAAGTCGACATCATTCTCTCGGGCTTCTCTTGCCTCGGTTTCTGTAAACATCGCCACCCTGGGCGAGTCATACTGTATGTCGGTTGGCAACACTGCCTCAGCACCATACACCATAAAGAATGGTGTGTACCCGGTGGATCTGTTGGGTGTGGTCCGGAGACCCCATAGTACCGCCGGTATTTCCTCTATCCAGCATCCCGGAGTCCGCAGGAGTGGTTCTATCAACCGGGCCTTTATGCCGGCCAGCACCAATGCGTTGGCTCTCTCAACTTGCCCGTTTGCCTCCGGGTGAGCCACCGAGGCCACATCTAGCCGGATTCTCTTCTCCGCACAGAACCGAGCAAACTCCCCTACTGCAAAGTTGGTGCCATTGTCCGTGATAATGCTGTGCGGGTAACCATATCTCAGTATGATATCCTTCATAAATGAGACGGTTGTAGCTCCATCACACTTCCGAATCGGCTTCACCTCGATCCATTTGGTGAACTTGTCCACCATGACTAGTATGTGAGTCATGTTACCTCGCGCCGGCTTGAACGGACCCACCATATCCAAGCACCATACCGCAAACGGCCATGTGATGGGGATAGTTTTCAGTGCTGCCGCCGGCATGTGTATTCTGTGTGCAAACCTCTGGCAACCTCCACACTTCCGGACAATATCCTCTGCTTGCTGCAGAGCCGAAGGTCAATAGAACCCGTGCCGGAAGACCTTTGCCACCAGTGCCCTTGAGGAGGCATGATGACCGCATTCACCTTGATGTATCTCGAGCAGCATTTCTTGCCCTTCCTCCGTGTCAACGCAACGCTGCAGCACCTCAGTGACACTTCTCTTATACAGCTCTTGGTTGATCACCGTGTAAGCCTTGGCCCTTCTCACCACCTGCCGAGCTTCCACTTCATTGTCCGGCAGGGTCCCATCCATGATATATGCCATGATTGGTAGCGCCCAACTCGGCACCGGCCGCACGGGGAAGATTGGGGCGTCTATTTCCATAGGCTCGGCTGACATCACCTCCGCCGACCTACCTTGCGCAGTCCCCGAGCTGAGCCAAATGCTCCCGACATCAACCTCCATGGGCACAGCTTCTGCTACTGAGTTCTTCGGGATGAATATGGACTC
Source organism: Poa annua (assembly GCA_026929855.1). Taxonomy (NCBI): domain Eukaryota; kingdom Viridiplantae; phylum Streptophyta; class Magnoliopsida; order Poales; family Poaceae; genus Poa; species Poa annua. The sequence continues at coordinate 55,621,372 of CM049435.1, read as the reverse complement.
TGACTCGGGTGATGGCTTGATTGACGGTTTGCTTAAGTGCTCCAAAGCTATGCCGGGTGGGATCGCGTCCCGTGATGACCCCAGCTTGGACAATACATCCGCAGCCTCATTCTCTCCCCGGGGTATGTGCTTGAACTCGCATCCTTCAAAAAATCCGGAAATTTTCTGTACATGGAACCGGTATGACGCCATGTTGGCATCCAACGCGTCCCAATTTCCCGACACCTGCTGCACCACCAAATCCGAGTCACCATAGCATTCTACCCGCCGGATGCCGATTTCCTTAGCGACATTGAGGCCATGCACGAGTGCCTCATACTCAGCCACATTGTTGGATGCCGAGAAATGAATCTGGAGCACATATTTCAGTACATCTTGCTTCGGAGAAGTGAGGACCACTCCGGCACCCAACCCGATTTTTGCCTTGAACCCATCAAAGTGCATCTTCCAAAAATTGAAGTCGGGCGGGGGAGGCTCATATTGCATCTCGGCCCAGTCCACCAAGAAGTCCGGCAGCGCCTGCGACTTAATGGCGTCCCTCCTTTCGTAAGTCGGGGCGTACGGAGACAACTGGATGGCCCATTTGGCAACTCGGCCGCTGGCATCTTTGCACCCTATAATCTCGGACAAGGGAACCTCGCTCACCACTGTAACCGGATGCTCTTGAAAGTAGTGTTTCAACTTGGTGACCGCCAGGTATACACCATAGGCCATCTTCTGGTAGTGTGGGTAATTCTGCTTGGAGAGGGAGAGCACCTCACTCAGGTAATATACGGGCCTCTGCACCACCCTCTCACCCTCTTCTCTTTCCACCACCATCACCACGCTTACAACCCGGTTGGTAGCAGCGATATAGAGCAACATCGGCTCCTTGGGTAAGGGAGATGCCAACACCGGTGTATTTGAAAGTGTCTTTTTCAGGTCATTAAAAGCTGCATCTGCTTGTGGTGTCCATATAAAGGTTTTACTCTTTTTCATGAGTTGATACAAAGGCAAAGCTTTCTCTCCTAACCGGCTCACAAACCGACTTAGGGATGCCATGCATCCGGTGAATTTTTGTACATCTTTAAGGCGAGTGGGCAGTTTCATGCTTTCGATAGCTCGGATCTTGCCCGGGTTAACCTCGATACCCCGGCTAGACACCAGGAAACCGAGTAACTTTCCGGCCAGTACACCGAAAGTACACTTATCCGGGTTAAGCTTCATTCGAAACTTTCTCAAGTTAACGAATGTTTCCCTCAGATCATCGATCAGAGTGGATTTTTCTTTTGTTTTTATGACTATATCGTCGACATACACCTCTGCATTCCGACCTATTTGTTCATGCAAGCATTTCTGCATGCATCTTTGATAAGTGGCACCGGCATTTCTCAACCCGAAGGTCATGACACGATAGCAATAAGCCCCGTACGGGGTGATAAAAGCAGTCTTTAATTGATCAGCCGGGTTCAAAGGTATCTGGTGAAAACCAGAGTACGCATCTACGAAAGACAAAAGCTCACACCCGGCAGTGGAGTCGATCACTTGATCTATCCGGGGGAGCGGGAAAGGATCTTTCGGGCAGGCCTTGTTGAGGTTGGTGAAGTCGATGCACATGCGCCATACCTTGGCCAGGAGAGGGTCATCCTTTTTCTTCTCTACCAGGACCGGGTTAGACAACCAGTCCGGGTGCAGTACTTCCATCACAAATCCAGCCGCAAGCAATACGGCTAGATGCTCCATGATCGCGGCTCTTCTCTCGTCCGAGAGACGTCTTGTCGGTTGCTTCACCGGCTTTGCATCCGGCCTCACGAATAACGAGTGCTCAGCCAACTCCCTCGGAACTCCTTGAAGGTCGTCATTCGACCAAGCAAAGACATCCCGATTCTCACGGAGGAAGTCGGTGAGCTCGCCTTCCTATTTGCTGTCCAAGCTGGTGCCGACGATCACCCGGTGCTCTGGGTTAGCCGGGTCTACTACGACCTTCTTGGTCTCCTTTGGTGGCTGGAAGGAAGCATGCTGCTCCGGGTTCGCCATCCCGGGCACGCCGAGTTGTGAGGCTTGGGCCAGCGTCACCACTTGCTGGATTTTCTTCTTCTCCTCGGCTATGACCAATGACTCGGCCAAGCACGAGCCGGCAGTAGCACACTCGATAGAGCGCTTGTAATCCCCCGAGATGGTGATTGTGCCATTCGGACCTGGCATCTTCATTTTCAGATAGCCCATGTGAGTGGAGATCATGAACTTGGCCAGAGCAGGTCGGCCAATCAGGGCATGATACGGGCTCTCGAGGTCCACCACCTCGAACTCAAGACTTTCGGTCCGGCAGTTCTCCCGGGTTCCGAACAACACATCTATCCAGATTTTGCCCATAGGCGAGCAAGAAACCCCTGGCACAATGCCATGGAAGGTCGTGTGGGTCGGCAACAGCGTGTTCAGGGACACTCCCAATTTCAGCATTGTGTCCTTATACATGATGTTAATGGCACTGCCATTGTCGACCAGGACTCTGCTGAACCGGACGTTGATACTTGGCCCGATGAATGTCGGGTCCACAACCAAGGCGTAGCCTCCCGGCTTAGGCATAACTCGGGGGTGATCCTTCCGACCCCAGGTGATCTCCCTCTCGGACCAGTGCATGAACTTGGGTACCGCCGGCATGACGGCGTTCACCTCCAGAGTGCGTTGGCGCTGACTTTTCTTGTCAGTGGGCTCGGTCACAAAGACCACATAGCTCTGATGAGCTTCCTGATAGTCACCCGGTGGGTACCTGCCCTGGTTGCTAAGACCGGCATTGTTGTTACCCCGGACGTTTACCATGTTTACCGGCCTTGCCGGTGGTCGCCTCTGGACTGGCGGGTTAACCCGGACAGCATTGGCCCCACTCACTGGTGCAGGAGGTCTTGGAGCCACGGGCCTTTCAGGGGCAGTTACCAGAGATCCCCCTGGAGCACCTTCTTGCCGCATGCGCTGGTACCAGCTGCACTGCCGAGTTGTGTGGTTGGCCGGTCGGTTGGGCTCGAAAGTGTGATAGTAGCAGGGCTTGTCCAGCATCTCCTCATACGTCAAGGGCTTCCTCTGCTCGGCCCAAGTCTTCTTTACCTCCTGAATTTTGCCCCCACCCTGGCCATCAGTTCTCTGCCGCTGGTTGCTACCGGTACTGCCTCGTTCACCGGCTACCGCCGCCACCTGCTGTGAGGCATAGCGAAAGTCGGGCTCCCTTCTTTTCTGGCCGAAATCATGCCGGTCATTGTTTCTGCCCTGCCCGGATCTGTTGTTCCCCGGGTTCCTCCTACTTGGTTCGCCCGAGTCCAGCTGAGGTTGCATCGGATCACCGAGAGCATAGCTGTCGGCAATTCTCATTGTCTCGGCCAAGGTGGCCGGCATTTCCCTCTGCAGTTTCTGCCAAAGCATGGAGCCATGTCGGCATCCCTGCGCAAACCATGAAATGGCTTGGGCCTCCACAACTCCTTCACAGGAATTGCGAATTGTGCTCCACCGAGTCAAGTACTCTCGGTCAGTCTCATTGTCCCTCTGCCTGCACATCGCAAGCTGTTGAGGTCGGTTTGGTCTCTTGTAGGTACTGGAGAAGTTACTGACAAAGGCTTCCTCGAAGTCCAGCCAGCTGTTGACACTTCCCTCTCTCAAGTTGTTCAACCAGATTCGGGCTGGTCCCTCAAGCATCTGCGGGATGTATCGTACCGCCCACCGGCGGTTTCCCCCGGCAATGTGCACTGCTGCCACATAGTCGGTCAACCAGTCCTCCGGCTTGGTGCTGCCGTCGTAAGTCTTGGCTCCCCTGTTCAACAGAAAGTGGGGGACAGGCTGCTCCGACATGATTCTGGGCCCGAAGCAAGCAGGACCAGGTGGGCCTTGCTCCTCCATCAGCTCGGATCGATATATCCGATCTAGCTTGTAACGGGCGTCATTCGGGTCTAACTGGCGAGTTCCCAGTCGAGACCCCAGAGCACTCTCATAAGCATGATACCCAGCCCTGGCCAATGCCGAGTTGCCGTCATCATACCGGCTGACGTCTTGTCCGCCCAACTGCCGCTGCGGCATTGCTCCAACAGCTTGACGCCTCGGGGCTGGATTCAGCATTGGATACCGAGGTGGGTGTCCTCGACCAACCGAGTTGGCATTTTCGACATTCCGATTATTCGGAGCCTGTCGGCTTCTGCTCTGGGCCTGCCCACCATTGCCCTGTTCCGCGATTTGCTGCCCGGCATAAGCCGGATCGTATGTCAGCATCTGGAGCTGCTGATTTCCTCCGGGGTTCCTACTCCGGTCCTGGTTTCCCCCGACATGCGGAGAGGAAGCCTGTCCTCTGGACCGGCCGCTGGGAGCTCTGGTCGAGTGGACAATCTGAGATCCACCCGCGGCCCCATTGGCCCTCTTGACAGCCTCGTTCTGCCGGGTTGGTACTTCCACCAGCTCGTTGACTCGGTCCTGCTGCCTACGGCGAGCCTCTCCGGTTAGACCGGATAACTCGGCCCTTGCTGCCTCGGCAGCCCTGAGGGTCTTGGCCGGAGAGCTGTAATTCGGCCTAGCCGCCGACATTAAGCTAGGAGTCATATCGGATGTTGCTCTACCATCCCGATCTATCTCGGCATTAAGACCCTTTCCTCTTCTGCGTACCTCGGCCTCACGGTTTGGCCGGCCTCCTATCGGCGAGAAACCATGAGCCGCGTCATACTCACGCTGAACTCGGTCGAAGTCCCTCCGGACCTCCGCTAACTTCTCTGCCTCCTCCAGCAAGCTCAGCCGCTCTGCCTCTAACTCCGCTGCCCCCGGCACAGTCAACCTCTCTACTGTCTCTCTAAGAGGTTCAGTCCTTACCGGGACACGGGATGTCTCGGCGCCGCCATGGCCCCGCTTCTCCAGTGCCTGCTTGGCCCTCCGGGTCGACCTTGCCTCGGGCTCGAAGACAGGGTCTTCTGCCGGAGGAGCCGTCACCCCGGCCATCATGACCGCGCAGCTCTCGGGGCGAGTGGTACGCCGGCCGCGAGCCGCACCGACAGCTGGGGGATCCTCGGCCACGAGCACCTGCGCCGGGTACTCGCAGACGAGCTCGGTGGCGACATAGGTGGCGAAGGTGCCGAACTCGATGACGCAGCCGTTGGCCGGAAACGGCCTGCCGCGGAAGCAGCCGGCGTTGTCGCTGACGAACTCCATGTCGCCAAACTTGACGATAAGGCCGGAGAGAACCCGCACTGAACCCGTCCGGATGAGTACACCAGCCAGCGCCTCTACCTGCCCCACGGTGGGCGCCAACTGTCGTGGTGGTATCACGGCAGATGCCATAGGATGGCTAAATGTGTGGGGCCGATGGACGCTGGTGGATCCGGGGAGGGCTAGCGAGCTAAGAAGCTCACGCAAGAGAAAACAAGGAACAGACACAAGCCGAGTTCCCTCGGCTCAAGAACAAGCAAGAACAACCAGGAATACTCAGGAACACAAGCAAACCCACACAGCACCACAAACCCGCACGATGTACCCAGGTTCGGGGCCCTCGTGAAGAGGTAACCCCCTACTCCTGCCTTGCTTCTCTCTATATGTGTCTCACAAGATCTACAAGGTGCTCCTTGAGCTGTTTTGGTAAGAACTAGGATGAACTACAAGTGAGAGAAAAGTAAATGCTCTAGCAGTGAATGAGACTATAGTTTTGGCTCTCTGGTTGGTGTCTCTCTCCCAGGAGGAGTTATGGCGCTATTTATAGAAGTCCGGCCGAGTTGCCCGGGAACCCTAATCCAGCCGGGCCCCGCCGGACAACTGCTTCAGTCCAACGGCAATGTCGACATCCCTACCATGACCTAGCAGCCGGGCTATCCGACATAGGCCGAGGTAGGTCATGATGCCTCTTACCGTAGCCGCCGCCTGCCTAGGTAATGATGCTTCCCCTGTCAGAGATAAGACGTGCCATCTTCATGCCAAGTCTCCTGTCTGTCAGTTGCCAGTACCTCGGAGTAGTCACGTCACCCTTGTCTTGTTCCTTTGTCTTGTGCCTTTTGTCCCGCGCATGTGCCAGACGGGAGGCGACCTTACGCCCGTGTCAGACGGGTCAGTGTCCTTGCCCCATACTTGCCCTTGACTTGTTGCCCGACATAGGATATGTCGGACGGTTCCACCTAACCCGGGCATGGTTAAGCCGGATCCTCCTTCCTGCATATCATGGACAAGTAAAGAATCCCGACATGGGGATGCCGGTTAGAACATGTCGACTCTTTCCGACATAGGCCTAAGTCGGACAAGCACACAACTTGGACTAGCCCTCAGCGGGCGCACCAGCCGCTCCACTCCGCGAAGGGTCGCACGATCTTTGCAGCTGGACCAAGGTCAATTACCGTGTTAACCTGAGCGAATTGACCATGCCTTTACCCTACCCGGGGTAGCCCCCGACAGCGGCCGTCCTGTTTACGCCGCGGTTGAGGCAGCTCGGCGATGATCTGAACAAGGGCAAAATCTGGTGCAGTTTTGTTACGCAATCAACGGCACGAGCGTGTATTTTTTTTTTGAGAAACACAGTACAAACGCAGACGCTCACATACACGCGCGCACACTCACCCCCTATGAACGCACACACGCACACCCTACCCCTATGAGCACCTTCGAAATACTGAGCCGGCGGATCGAGTCTTGAGATTGACGAAGTCACCACGGGCGCCTCGCTGTCGACGGGAACGTCGCCTCCCACTGAAAGAATATTCCGACTAAATGCAACACACAGACGTCAAATCTGGGATTTGAACTCTGGTGGGCTGAGGGTACAACCACCCTGCTAACCATCCAACCACAGGTTGGTTTGCGCACGAGCGTGTATTAGTTTGTCCATCTAAAACGCGCTGTTTTTTTCCCTTCCATCTAAGGCGCGCTCTTTTTTTTCTTCCGGTCGAGCAGATCCTAGTCAGCGCGTAAGTCGTCCGTAACCATCCGTAGGTGTAGCATTATTGCATTCTGGTTCTCTGGCTAGCAAAACAAGTGGCCACTGATAGTGCTGCGTCGCGTTCGCGCCTCTATAAATGGTCGGTTCTGGATCGTCATATCCATCGTCTGCACCACTCGTTCCACACCAGCTCCAGAGCGGACACTGCGCGCAACAAGCGTGCCGGTGCCGTGATGGACGGCGACGCAGCCACCATGACGGCACGCAAGCAAGTGGTGCTGTACCCCTCTCCCGGGATGGGCCACCTTGTCTCCATGATCGAGCTCGGCAAGCTCTTCGCTGCCCGCGGCCTCGCCGTCACCATCGTCATCGTGAAGCTGCCGTTCGAAGACACCGGCGCGAGGGCGCCTTTCCTGGCTGGCGTCACCGCGGCTAACCCATCCATCACCTTCCACCACTTGCCGCAGGTCGAGCTTCCGCCCGTCCAGTCCAACCACCCGGAGGGGATAACCTTCGAGGTCGCCCGCGTCTCCAATCCCCACCTCCGCGACTTCCTCGCCGGCGCCTCCCCTGCCGTCCTCGTGGTGGACTTCTTCTGCAGCGTCGGCCTCGATGTCGCCGCGGAGCTTGGCATCCCGGCGTACTGCTTCTTCACATCTGGCGCCGAGGCTCTGGCCGTTTTCCTGCATCTCCCGGTCCTGCACGCCCAGACCACGGCGAGCTTCCGGGACATGGGCGAAGAGCTCGTGCACGTGCCAGGAGTCTCCTCGTTTCCGGCATCGCACGCCGTCAGGCCGCTCATGGACCGTGACGACGCGGAGTACAGAGGATTCCTGAGCGTCTCCCCTTACCTTTGCCGCTCCCAGGGAGTCATCGTCAACACCTGCCGCTCGCTGGAGCCGCGCGCCGTCGACGCGATTGCCGCCGGGCTCTGCACGCCCCCCGGCCTTCCGACGCCTCCGGTCTACTGCATCGGCCCGCTGATAAAATCGGAGGAGGTGGGCGTGAAGCATGGCGAGGAGTGCCTCGCCTGGCTGGACTCGCAGCCCACGGGCAGCGTGGTGTTCCTCTGCTTCGGCAGCCTCGGCGTGTTCAGCGCAGAGCAGATCAGGGAGGTCGCCATTGGCCTGGAGGCGAGTGGCAAAAGGTTTCTCTGGGTTGTGCGGAGCCCGCCGAACGAGGACCCGGCGAAGAGGTTCGAGAAGCCGCCGGAGCCGGACCTGGACGCTCTCCTCCCGGAGGGCTTCCTGGAGCGGACCAAAGGCACGGGCCTCGTCGTCAAGTCGTGGGCGCCGCAGCGTGACGTGCTGGTGCACCATGCGGTGGGCGGATTCGTGACACACTGCGGCTGGAACTCCGTCCTGGAAGCGGTCATGGCCGGCGTGCCCATGCTCGCCTGGCCGCTGTACGCGGAGCAACGGATCAACAGAGTGTTCCTGGAGAAGGAGCTGGGTCTTGCCGTGGCGGTGGAAGGGTACGACAAGGGTGTGGTGGAAGCCGCCGAAGTTGCGTCGAAGGTGAGGTGGATGATGGACTCTGACGGCGGGAAGGTGCTCCGGGAGCGGGCGCTGGCCGCCATGAAGCAGGCTAAGGAGGCGCTGCGCGAGGGCGGCGAATCGGATGTGACGTTGGCACGGCTGGTCGACGGCTGGATGCTTTGACGTGATAGGTTGTGTGGCTTGTTTGGGCCAAAGCGCCACAACGCCTGTGTTTGGGCCAGCGAGATCCCATTGTCTGTGGAAATTACAACGATTCAGTTGTAAGAATAAACAACGATGTTTCAGTACCAGGTCTATAGCTTAGGTTGGCCGGTTGGGTGAGTTCTAGAGAAAAAAGCTCTATAGGTTTTTTAATTAAACCGCGCACTTTATTGATCAAATAACCATAATGTCATTACAAATTGTCTGCCGAATAGAATCGGGAGACACACCACGCCAAACAGAACTAGGCGAAGAAACACACGATCTAGCTAAGAGATGGGCAGCCACATTGGAGTCACGATAAACATGTCTAAACTCACAAGAAATAAAGGACACGGCCACCTTCTTGATATCAGCCACCACCGGTCCAACTTCAGAGCGGTCAGGCGCCAAGGAATTAAGGCGCTGAATCAGTGTAGCACAGTCGGAGCCGACGATGATGTTGGAGAAGCCCTCTTCCCGCGCAAATACGACAGCATGAAGAGCAGCACGCGCCTCCGCGAGCTCAGGATTGGTGACCTCCGCAAAGCGTTCCTGGCACGCCACCAAGCAAGAGCCACTGTGGTCTCGGATCACCACCCCAGCTCCCATGCACCGGGAAGGGCCAAAAACCGCCGCGTCAACATTAACCATGGCGACGCCTTCCGGCGGTGGCACCCATTTGTGTTTAGGCTTGGGCACACACCTATGGAGAGCTCCATGGTTGTATAGATGAACAAAGATCATGTTAAGGTACACCGTTACCTTCTGCGCGACGGAGTTCGGATGTGTGAACACACCCTCCTCTCGAGCCTTGTTCCTGGCATCCCAGATGTGCCACATGGTCACCATGACTGTAGTGGCTTCGGCTTTCGAACACCTGCCAAGAAAATCCATGGCCCATGTTCTAGGAGATAGGAACACACTGCGACGAAGGTGGACAGGGAAGGTTAGCTTGACCTGAGACCAAACCTCACGCGCAAATTGACAGAACAGCATGGCATGCTCGACTGTTTCCTGTTGATGGCAGAAAACACAGACAGACTTCGCTGGAATGTGCCGTTTCTGTAACTGATGGCCACACGGTAAGCAGTCGTGGGCAAACCTCCAGAAGGTTATCTTCATCTTCCCCGGCGCCTTGGTCGTCCACAAGGTTTTCCACTGTTTAGTATCGTCAGTAACACTGGAGGAAGAAGAACCCCGGTTAGGTCGGCTGCGCTCAATAGCAAACTGCTCCGACCGTAGCAGGTTATAAGCCGACCTAACAGTATAAGTACCAAACCGAGCATAGGGCCAGGACGCAAAGTCTTCAGCGCCATGTCGGCTGATAGGAATCTGCAGGATAGCAGTAGCCAAGTTATCAGGAAAAGTGGCTCTCACCCGATCTGTGTTCCATGCTCTGGAATCAGCCGTAAACAACGAGTCCACGGACTGATCAGCTGGAATAGGAATAATGGTACGAACCGATTGTGGTATATATCCTGGTATCCAATTATCAGACAAGATCTTAGTATTCTTGCCATTACCAATACCCCAACGTACTCCTTTCTTCAGAACTTCCCTGCCGAACAGAATACTGCGCCAGGTGTAAGATGCAGAACGGGGCCGAGGTGCATCCCAGAAGTCACAATTAGGATAGTATCGAGCCTTGAGTACACGAGTACAAAGAGAGGACTGATCAGTCAACAGCCGCCAGCATTGACGGCCCAGCATTGCTTGATTAAAGAGCTCTAAATCACGGAACCCCATGCCGCCAAGATCCTTAGGCGCAGAAAGCCATTCCCAGGAACGCCAATGGAGTTTCCTCCTCCCCTCTTCTAAGCCCCACCAGAAATTCGCAATGGAGCGTCTCATAGCATGACAGTTAGCCACTGTCAGTTGGAAGCAACTCATGATGAATATGGGAATAGATTGAATCACTGATTTAATAAAGGTTTCTTTCCCAGCTCTGGATAGGGGACGATCCGAGACACCATTCATCCGTTTCCACATGCGATTATATAAGAATTGGAAGGTACTAGCAGGTGATCTACCCACTTCAGTGGGCATCCCAAGGTTGGGTGGCTCCTAGGGCATCTCCAGGGGCCGACGCATTTTAGAGGTAAAACGTGTCCGTTTTGATCCGTTTGCATCGGCTGCGGATAGGAAATAGATTGTGTTTTGTCCGCTGTCCGTTTTGCGTCAGGGTAGCCCAACGGTCCGACACAGTTAAGCCGCTGTCAATGGCGGCGTAGAAGCGGCGCCGGCTTCCTGTTCACCGTTTCATGTGTTCCCGCCCACGACGGCGTTTCGCGCCACCCACTTCCCGCGCGCGGGGCGGGAGGCTGTTCCCGCACGCTGGACTTTCGCTTCCCGCCCGCCGCGGCCTTTATAAGGCGTCGCCGGCGGTGCTCAGCCTGCACAAAAACAACGCCTGAACACCCCAACAACACATGGGCTAGGCTCGCCGAGATGGCGCGCGCCCACTTCCCGGACGACGAGCAGGCGGCGAAGGCGTACGCTCGGTTCACCTACGATGCTGAGGAGGTCGCGGCGTACGCCGCCATTCCCGAGGAGATCGCTGAGGAGCAGGCTGCCCTGGCCACTGCGCGTGGAGCGACTCAGTTTCGCGGGGAGCTCTGCGCCGAGCTGCTGGACGAGGCGACCGCATCTGCCCCCGCCGTCTCCGCCCCCACCTCCGCCTCAGCCGCTGCCGGGCGGTCCGCCACGACGGTTGCGCGGGCGGCTAGCGCGGAGGTCCTGCATGCCGACGCCCCCCGAGCTGGGCGTACGCCGAGCCGCTTCTGCGCCCCCACGAGGAAGACGACGACGACGACCTCAACTTCCTCAAGCGCGACCCGAATGCGCCTGATCCAGGCGAGGAGCAGAGGAGCAGAGGGTGCTCCTCGCCTCGTTCGAGACGCATCGCCGCGACCGAGCTGGGTGGCAGCTCATGAACGAGGCGTGCGCCGTCCAAGAGAATCTCGTCGCGGGGTTTCGGGCGCATCGCCGCGACCGAGCTGCGCGGCAGCTCGCCGCCCAGGAGGAGGAACACGCAGTGTGGCGGCGTGCACAGGCGGATGCCGAGCGCGCGTATGTGCGCTCGACGGGCCGCCCGTCGGACGTCCTGGCGGAAGCTGCTGCGGTGGCTGCAGCAGCAAGGGCGGCGGCGGATGCCGTTGCAGACGCCACGACGGTGGCCGCCAGTGCGCGGGCATTGCAGGGGTGGCGGAAGTGGAGGAGGCGGAGGCTGCGGCAGAGAGGTCGCGTTGGATGAACGCGCTGGAGAAGGGCCAGGCGCGGCGGAGGATGGAGGAGGGCCAGGCAAGGGTGGAGGCGGTTCATCGGGCGAGGACGGCGTTCGGCGTTCCAAGGGCTGACGCCTCAGATCTGGGGTGACGGCGGCGCTAGACCGTCCGGCGCCGGTGGCTCCGGCGGCCAGTAGGGCGAGCGACTGCGAGTAGCCCCTATAGTGGTAGGGCGCACGATGGCGAGTATGCGGCCGTCGGCGCAATTTTGGGTGTAATAGGAGGGCTAAATGTATTAGATATTAATAAACCTAATCTTAACTTGTGTACATGACATGTGGGGCCGTGAATGGTTAAAGAGGACGCGTGCGGACGTTTGCGTCGCCGCGGACAGCTTGAACTTTATGCGTCGTGCCGTTGGACTGGGTTTTATCCAGCCGCGGACATTTCCGGACAGAAACGAATGTCCGCGGTCCGTTTACGTCGCACCGCTGGAGATGGCTATTTCAGTATCAGCTCTTTGCACACCGGATCATCGTAACTACGGACAAACAGATCTCCCCTGATCCCATTGTCTGTGGAAATAGACAACGATGTTTCAGTATCAACTCTATAACTAAGTCTATAACTAAGTTGGGTGGGTTTGAAAGAAGAAAAATAGCTCTATAGGTTGGGTGGCTCTTATGTTATGAGTGATTTCAGTATCAGCTCTGTAATTTCAGTATCTTCCACTTTGCACACCGCTTTGATCATCATTAAAATATTACCGGATCATTATAACTAAGGACAAACAGATCTCCGCTGAATCAGGGGCGGAGGTAGAGCATTTGGAATCAGCGTTTCTAGAGAGTACCACAGCAGAAAAAAAATACATTTTTGGCCATTTGGGATCAGGGTATCTAGAGTGTGTCACGAGAGGTAAAAACATTTTTTGTGGGTGCACATGTGGTGAAAGATGCTACTCCTACTTCTTAAATTATTTTGTTTCTACCCGATGTTATGTGTCTGTGCACTCCTGACAAGGGTGACTGCTTTATAGGGTTTAGGGCGATAGTCTAGTTGTAAGGGTGATGCATTTTGTTCGAATTTAAGCGAGTATGAAAAATTCTCGGTAAATTCTCTATATATAGTGCACTTCTCCATCAAGATGTGCTAGTCGGTAATAAGACAATTTGAAATGCGAGAAATTCGACTTAAAATTCTCTGGGTGTCTCACCCGCGGGTACTGTTCACTAGGAACAGTGCTCGCGCACTGTAGTGACACTGTTCACGGACACTGTTACTGCACTGTTCATTAGGGGCAGTGTAATATTCTTTGCTGGCCTCTCTCAGCACGCGTTCGAGCCACAGTGTTAGAGTCACAAAACGCGTGGGGTTTGTATAGATCTGTAGGTCTTGGCTTGCACACTAGAGTGTGTGTGTGGGGTGTTGAGTGCGTGTGTGTGGTGTGTGTTGGTGTGTTAAGTTCAGATACTACAGCTGTACCTATCCAGAGGCAAAAAAAAATGATACAATAAAACAATTGTTCTCCAAATATTTGTTTGCTCGTTCTATCGGGTCAATCATCCAAATAGTTTGGCTACGTGGTATAAACCACAAGTTTATAATTCTTCTTAGGGTGAGAGCTCTTATCGTAATATGGCTGTTTTGACTATATAGAAAGTACAATGTCATTATTAATAATAAAAAATCTCACTTATGCATGTCATCTACCATTGTATACGCATGCTTCATTCGTGGTCGTCTCTACAACGTGTGGAGTTTTGCGACCTGTTTTCAGAGGTGTCTGTTCGGTTGGAAGGTACGGTGAGGATATTTTTTGTCCCAGATGGGTGGAAGCGCGTTCTGTTCGAGGGCGTTACATGACAGAAGGTGTGTGTGTGTGTGGGGAGGCGTGGCGGGGGGGGGGGGGGGGGGGGGGGTGGTCAATCTGTGCGCAATCACAAACCCCACTCTATAACTAGCCATCCCAAGTCTTGGAGAAGAGAGACTGATAACCCACAAATGTAGGCGATAAGTTGTAGCCTTTTCGATATAAGTTATAGTGTCGAACCCAACGAGGTGCTAAAGTTAGGATAAGTATTCTCTTAAGTCCTATCAACCATTAACATAACTCTACGCACACTGAAAGCTTGCTCCATCTAAGAAATAAAACTATAGAAACAATACGGGTGTGAAACGATAGTTTTGCAAGATAAGAAAGAACAAGACTGTAAAAGTTAGTTGATGCAACAATAAGGTAGATGAGTAAAAAAACGTGGTGGAAAGTGTGACGAAGTTGTACATGATTAAATAGTGAAGTTACATGGTTCATCGATGCCGTTTTAGATGTGGTAAAGGCTAAATATAAATGTTCTCGACTACTTGTGATTACGTATAGAACTTTAGCAAGCATCCGCAACTGAAGATACATTAAGGTCACCCGAAAGCACTACCCAACTAAAGTCTTAAGTTATGGCCGTCTTTATCCGATACATGTAAAATTCAGATTCGAGTTCTCAGGTTTCTGTCACTCCGGCAGCCCTTCCCCCGTCCTCGTACACGTACTACTAACCCTAAGATGATGATCCATATGCGCGCATAAATATATTGGGCTTATGTGACTGTGAGCATTGTTTATCTATTTGAGTTCATATGATACTCCTCTTCTATATGTAATGGATATGTTGCTCAATTGATTTTATCTAGTATAATTTCTGGAGTCACCTTTGTATCACAGTTCTAAAAGTGACATTGGATGAACATGTGTGACTATTGGACTATTTAGAAAAGTACTTATCATGAGTTGTTTGGTGTTGGTTGTCATTATGGGATTGTGGTGTTTGTTTAGTACCATCGTTGGATGCTCGAAGTGAGAGGGTGAAGTGTCCTAGATTAATAAGACGAACTTTAAGGTGTGCTTACGTAGACCTACGTGATTTCCGTCTTGTTTCTTATTTACTGAAGAATATTCTCCGCATACCATTTTACCAACATATTATTTGAAGATAAATGTGGCAAGTATTATGTGTTTAATTATGTTATCATTGTTGAGAGTTATCACTAGTGAAATAGGATCACTGGCCTTGTTTCTAATCATTGTTACATCGTTCACTTTCATCATTGCCTATGCTGTTACTTTTACTGTTGCTACTTTATTGTTCCTATTGTCATCAACTATTTGCTGGTGCAGTATTTTCTCACGCATGTTGCTCTCACATTAATCTTTTTTTAGTGTTTTTCCCAGGTGTGGTTGAACTGACAACTCAGCTGCTAAAACTTATAAGTATTCTTTGACTCCCCTTTTGTTGAATCAATAAATTTGGGTTTCACTTCACTCAAAGATACTGCGATCGATTCCCTATACTTGTGGGTCATCAACGTGCTCTCTGACGGCGAGGGTCACATATTCCTCGCACGCAGTTGGAGCGCTTTCACCCATTCGCAATAGCTACAGCCATGGGACTTCATCCTCTTCAAGCTCAAATAGGGAGGCGTGCTCTTCGTTAAGGTGTTTGATGACACCCTGTGCCGCAAGTACTGTTGCGATGGAAGTAGCTGGGAGGTCCAGCACCTAGCACCGAGTTCTAGATCTAGCCACTAGGACTAGACTTGTTATAGGGCACCCAACTTATGTAGGCCAATTCATGTATTTTCATTTTCAACTTGAATCACTTATGTCTCGAATAAATGAAATTTCAAGTTCAAAATCATTAGATTCGACTAAATTCGAGCTGAACATATTAAATTCGACTGAATTCTAATTTCCGAGCGACGCGACCAGCGGTGGCGTCTACTAGCGTGCGGCAAGTGCTAAGACTTACCCGTGGGTGTTGTGCAGGAACGCCACTGGATCACACTTCAACAGTGGCGTGCATACCGCGCACCACTAGTAGACATTACTAGTGAAACAGTATTGTGTCGAAAACAGGTCACTACGGGAGAAATCATATCGGCACGCCACTGTAAGGTTTTTCCCTACTAGTGTTGTTTACCTTTATTTATGTTTGGACTGCTTTAGATGTGTGCATCCATTTTATGCAAAGGTCTGGTGTATGATTTTGTATCTCCGCGATACTTAGAGTAATAAAATGATAAATTCAATATGGTTATTTTTTCTTTTTTTGCCAAAAAAAATCATCGATCTATTAATAATCATCAACAACACTTCAAAGAATCCATAAAAATAATAATATTACAGATATTTTCTTCGAGCACCTAGCGACTAGATGTTGCATACTCCTAGAAGTTAGCAGTATACGGACAAGGGAACTGCTATTAATACACAAGCAATGACATCATTGGGCTGCGGATCTACACAATGAATCAATGTGGTTAGCTCTAGTGGAAAGTGTATACCAAATGACAGGTGGGGCTTGAAATGGTTCCTTTTGTCATCGCTGACGTTGCGATATCCTTCTCGTCGGAAGTCCTGTGATATTGTGGTCGGATGAGCGTCCAGGTTCGCAGCCAGCTTCAAGCTGTCGACTAGAGCGTAAGAAAATCGGGTGCCCATGCATTCTGCTTCCGGAATTTTGAAGTCCCGAAGTTAAGGATGCAAGTCTAACCATTCCACTCACTTGACCACAGTGGAAGTATGAGCAAGTCAACATGCAAGATTCCTACAGCTAGACAGGCCAGCGTCCTCTATAAATACGCTGTTGGACACATGCATCTCCAGCTCCACCACCGATCCTATTCAACACTGTACTTGACACACACCACAACTATCACCTCCCCGGAACAAACGCATCGTCGGGAAGAGCAAGATGGACGTCACCGCAACCACCACGGTGTCCCGGAAGCTGGTGGTGCTTTACCCGTCGCCGGGAATGGGCCACATCGTGTCCATGATCGAGCTCGGTAAGATCTTTGCCGCCCGCGGCCTCGCCGTCACCATTGTCGTCATCGATCTGCCGCACAACACCGGCTCAGGCGCAACAGGGCCCTTCCTCGCCGAGGTCTCCGCCGCCAATCCCTCCATCTCCTTCCATCGTCTCCCTCAGGTCAAGCTCCCACACGTGGAATCCAGCCACCTTGAAGCGTTAAACTTCGAGGTGGCCCGAGCGGCAAACCCACACCTGCGTGAGTTCCTCGCCGGCACATCCCCAGACATTTTCATCGCCGATTTCTTCTGCCACGTCGCCCGCGACGTCGCGTCGGAGCTTGGCATTCCCGTCTACTTCTTCTTCACTTCCGGCGCCGAGGTCCTGGCTGTCCTGTTACATCTCCCGGTCCTGCACTCTCAGACGACTGCAAACTTCAAGGACATGGGTGAAGAGCTCGTGCATGTTCCCGGAATTCCATCATTTCCGGCGTCGCACGCCATGCTGCCAATCATGGACCGTGACGACGCAGCCTACATGGCATTCGTGAACGTGTGCAGCGACCTGTGCCGCTCCCAGGGCATCATCGTCAACACCTTCCGCTCGCTGGAGCCGCGGGCCATGGAGGCCATCGTCGCCGGGCTCTGCACACCTGCTGGACTCCCGATCCCTCCAGTCTACTGCATCGGGCCGCTGATAAAGTCAGAGGAGATGGGCGTGAAGCGTGGCGACGAGTGCATCGCGTGGCTGGACACGCAGCCCAAGGACAGTGTGGTGTTCCTCTGCTTCGGTAGCCTTGGCGTGTTCAGCGCTAAGCAGATCACAGAGGTGGCGCTCGGGCTAGAGGCAAGCGGCCAACGTTTCCTTTGGGTGGTAAAGAGCCCGCCCGACGATGACCCAACGAAGAAGTTCCAGAAGCCTTCAGAGCCGGACCTCGACGCCCTCCTCCCAGAGGGTTTCCTGGATCGAACCAAGGACAGGGGGCTGGTCATCAAGTTGTGGGCACCCGCAGCGCGACGTGCTGATGCACGACGCGGTGGGCGGCTTCGTGACGCACTGTGGGTGGAACTCAGTGCTGGAGTCGATCATGGCGGGCGTGCCGATGCTGGCGTGGCCGCTGTACGCCGAACAGCGGTTGAACAAGGTGTTCCTCGAGAAGGAGCTTGGGCTAGCCGTGGCAGTGGAAGGGTACGACAAGGAGGTTGTCGAGGCTGAGGAGGTGACAGCAAAAGTGAAATGGATGATGAACTCTGATGGCGGGAGGGTGATCCGGGAGCGTACGCAGGCGGCGATGCGGCAGGCAAGGAAGGCGATGGCCAAGGGCGGGGAGTCCGAGGTAACGTTGGTCCGACTAGTGGATGCGTGGATACTCGCTTGATGTTTTCCTTTTTCTTCTTTTGATCAATACTTGCTTGATGTTGAAGAGACCTGATGAGTGATGACCCACATGAAGACACGTTTGTATTTTTTTTCCGAATAAAAACAAACAATTGTGTACTCGGATGACTTTTTATCCTCGATGAGTCTCTCTCTGGAATTGTGGAAACAGGCATGTGTCATTTGGCCCAACAAGCCCAACTTCTGAACGTCCTTGAGCCCATCGGCCCGTAGTTGCGAACGAAAAGTGTGAGGTATCAGGGGAAAACACGGGTATCACTAGGGGGAGGGGGAGGGTTGCCTTCACGAAGGTCTATTTTTGGCCCGCGCGTCCTCTCTCAGCTCGCCACGTGGCGTACAAAACGCGGGACCGCACCAGATCCAGATCTAGATCCAGTTGTAGATAAGATGTACAAACACCACACAACACCATGTACAAAAATAAACTTAACTAGTACAACTACACAGACATGGTTGTACGTACAACTACACAGATCACGTTGTACAAATCACGTTGTACAACTACACAGCAGGTTGTACAGATCAGGTCGTACAACCATACCGATCAGATTGTACAGAACAGAACTGAACGTACAACTACACATATCAGGTTGTACAGATCTGGTTGTACGTACAACTACACACAGTTTTGTTGGATGTACAACTACGCATACCAGGTTGTACGAACTGTACACAATCCGAAGTACAAAAAAAAAAGTTTGTCGAAACCTATCAACAATGGATCTAGTTTTGAAGATCTCGACGCGAGGAGTTCAAAAGTGAAAACGGTTCATAATTCGGATAAACGGTTCTTAAGATATTTCATTTTGAAAAAAACGAATCTAAAAAAAATGCACGTACAACTCTCTCTCCACCACCAGGAAGCTGCCACTTGTCATGCGCGGAGGAAAGGTGGAGATTAAAAGCGCCCGAAAATGCGACACTTGGCAGCAGCGGAGCGGATGAGAAGCGACCTTCGCGAAGGGAACCCTTTTTCTAAAGATTTCCGGAAAACACTTGATATCGCCCGAGCAATTTGATTCTCCCGTTTCGCTTAAGAAATCATGACGTGGGCTCGGCCCGTTAAATCCTTCTAGCTGATTCGTTTGCTAGACGGAATAGAGGAAATTGCCCAGAACTGTCACAATTGCGTCACAGGTTACGCGTCAGTACCATTCTTGAGATTTTTTTTTAAAATCTACCATCTTTGGAGTTAATGATTACAAATTGCCTAAATTTTTGTCTAACCGTATTTTGACAGACTACTGACTAGTTGGACCCATCTGTAAGAGCCTAGGTGGCAGTACATGTGGATTTTTTTGCTGACATGGACGTGGGACCCACCTGTCAGCCTCACATATGATTTTCTCCGTGAAGTTGACTTCCTCACGCGAGCGGCGCGGCGAGCGTGTCGGCCGGTCGGAAGACGGCGGGGACGGCCTTGTGGCGGCGCTGGGCCGCGGCCAGGGAGGTGGGGGCGACGGGGGTGACGGGGCTGGCTGTGGCGAGGGGACGCAGCTCGAGCGCGTGCCGGCCTGCACGGGCGGCTCGGGTGAGCTCGGCCGGTGCCGGAGCCTGCCGAGCGTGTCGGCCGGTCGGAAGACGGCGGGGACGACCCCGTGGCGGCGCTGAGCTGCGCATCTTCGTCGCCAAGCTCGTCCCCGAAGTAATCGCCCCGAGAGCCGCCGTAGTGTCGAGTTCGTCCGCGTCTTCTTCGCGGCTGGCGGAGAGCCGCCGTAATTCGGCGCCTGCGGTCGTCCTCGCGCACGAACAGCTCCTCAGAAATCCTTCTGGTGAGCTCCTCCGTCGATTCCACCCTTCCCCTGCTCGAATTTATGTCGTCTACGTCGATTCCGTTTGCTTCCTCCTCTCCTGCCGTCAGCGTCTCCGATGTCCTCGGCAACAATGCGGGGAGGCGGTTCTTCCTGTGCAACTCCGACGCGCTCTACTTCGACGCGGACGTGCCGGACCTCGACGCCGGCGAGCTGCTCCGCGCCGGCCAGATATACTGTGTGCTCCCCACGACCATGCTCGGGCGTGCCCTGTCGAGCGCCGGCATGGCGGCTATGGCGGTGCGCGCTAGCGAGGCGCTGGCGGCCAGAGCACGGCCCCCTGGGCGCGCGCGGCGGCGGCAGGAAGGTGCGCATCACGCCCGTGCATGACGAGAGCGAGCCTGCTGGCATCGACGGCCAAGTCAACGGGAAGCTGAACGAGAGGACTCTTGGGGATCAAATCAGATGTGAGGCTGACACAGGGTCCCACGTCCACATCAGAAAAAAATCCAAATGTACTGCCACCTAGGCTCTTCCAGATGGGTCCAACTAGTTAGTAAGTCTGTCAAAATACGGTTAGACAAAAATTTGCGCAATTTGTAATCGTTAACTCCAAAGATGGTAGAATTTAAGAAAAAATCTATATCTATACCTAATAATAAAAGCAGGAAGGCTTCTTGTGTCGTCCCGCTTTTTTAGACGCTTTTACCCCTGTTAGTTTGAGATATTTACCCACCAGTGCCATTGCTAAGTAGAAAAACGTTTCGGATGTTTTTATTTTTCGCGTCCGGGTTGGCGATGACCGGACCGAGGCCTGCGCACGCGCTGTCATCCATGCTAAGCGCGGACCTGGGGCTGGACCTCGGAACGCCGGTGTCCTTGCACTTGCAGGCCGCAGACCTCGCCGGCACCGGCGTCGTGCTCGAAGCGGCAATCTCACAACCGCCTGGGTCGAGTACCACGGCGTCGACCGCCTGCTCGAGGTCTCGCTCAGCCTCTCCCGCATCAAGCCGAGCCGACCCGTGCTCTCCGTCGCCGTCGCCTGTCGCCGCACCTCGCGGAGGCCATGTACGTCGGCTTCTCGGCGTCCACCGACGGGGGCACCCAGCAGCACACCATCAAGGAGTGGACCTTCCGTACGGTCGGCTTGCCGCCGCGCCGACGACCCCAATAACGCCTCCTCCGTTGCTGGCTCGGCACCGCCCGACGTGATGACAGCGAGCGGCGGCGCCACCCGTAAGATGAGGCTTGGCATCGCCATCAGCATCCTCGGCCGCGTCACGCCGCGTACGTGTTCTTTTCCTGGGTTTCCGTCAAGAAGCTGCTACAGCTTGCCGGAACAAACAAGCACGCATGCCTCCTGCCGGAGCTGCTGCTCAAGGGGCCGAGGAAGTTCAGCCACAAGGAGCTGAGCGTGGCAACCAGGGGGTTCCACGCGAGCAGAGTCATCGGCAGGGACGCGTTCGGCGCGGTGTACAAGGCCTGCGCCATGCCGGGCACCGCCACCGGCACCACCTACGCGGTCAAGTGGTCGATGCAGCCGCGCAAGAGCCGGAGTGAGTTCGTCGCGAAGCTCTCCGTCATCGCCCGCCTCCGCAACAAGAACCTGGTGCAGCTGGAGGCCCAGGGCTGGTGCGACGACAACGACGAACTGCTGCTCGTCTACGATTACATGCCCAACGGCAAGCCTCGACAAGGCCCTCTACGGCAACCACTGCACGCTCTCCTGGCCGCAGCGCCATAACGTTGCCGCCGGCGTCGCGTCCGTGCTCTGCTACCTCCACCAGGAGTGCGAGCAGCGGGTGATCCACAGGGACATCAAGACCGGGTCTTATTAGTTTTATTTGTGTGGAGAGTGAACTGGCAACTGTCTTCTAATCCAATGTCAGAATTATAGCTGTTCTCATAGCTTCCAAGTGTTCTGTGTTGATCCTCCAATGCAAAACAGTGGACGCACCTTGGACTTAGAGTGTCTCGTATGGAAAATCTTCACGAGTTAGATTTCCAGTATCAGTTGCTTGTGAAATGGCATTTTCTTTCTCATCATCACAAGTGCCGGGTATGTTTTGCTCATTTCAATTAGGTAAAATTCACAACACGCTAAATGGGATTTGAGATTTCAGGATTTATTCGGCAAACTAAATACGAAAACGTAATTAGTTTAGAATCCTGAGTTGTTTGCCGTGTAGAATAATGGAAATTGTTTACCCACTATGATACAATTATCAAAATCTCTTCACGCGGCTAAAAAAGATTGTCCAAAAAGTTAGATCTTCTATCTCCGTTGCGAGCAAAAAACATTGAGCTTATTCCGCAAATTAAGTGCAAAAATCAAACATTATATTGTATTGATCTTATCAGTGTTTCCTTATAGTTTGCTGACACGGGAGCACTGATTCCGATTTATTGATTACAATGCCTTTGTTCGTGCATGCTGCAATTGGGGAAATTGGTTTTACAAATAATTGAATTAAGTATTTCACAAATGTGTTAAGATCCTTTTGCAGCAACGGCATCCAATCTACAGTAGTGGCACATTATTTATCATTAACCATGGCTCCCGTGTTGATGCTTCATTTGTTTGTCTTGTGATTCCAAGTTCAGAGTTGGATTACACCACCTCTTGTGCTCTGTTGTAAGAGAAAGTGAAAAAAAAGGCGAGCCGGGCCTACGGGCTAGGTTTAGATAGGTCGATGATTATAGAAAAATATGTGGTTTTGACAAGGTTTTTATATTTAAAAATGGATTTAATCTCCCGTTGCAACGCACGGGCATTATTACTATGATACTAACGCATAACCTGTGGCGCTATTGTATTAGTTTTACGTAATTTTCTCGACAGAATAGATCGCGTAGGTTTGAGATTTGTTCGTATACTAGATTGTGGGTGACCACGTGGTTGGTCAACATGTAGGCATCTAGGATCCTTCTCAGCAAGATCGTAGCATTAGGATTGTGTTGCTTCCGGCTAGGTACGTTTCCTTCATCTGTTTTCTTTCTTTTCCTTTTTCGTTTTTCTTCGTTGGTTTTATTTCCACTAATGATTTTTTTATTATTGATTTTTCGCATATTTTTTCATTCAGTATAAAAACATTTTGTTCTTGTTTCGTGCCTTTTTCTTTCTATCTTCATTTTATTTTTTTCCTTTTCCATTTTCATTATTCAATTAGGTTTTAATTTTCTTCCCAATTAGCCTAAAAACTTGTTTTGTCTTAATTTTTTTGTTCCTCGCCTCTTATAACTTTGTTCTCCTCTGCTCAAAATGTTGTTCCTCCTTCTATATGTTTTTTTTGTTCCATGGCTACTATTATTTTTTTGCATCAAGAAAAAATGTGTTCCTGCTATCGTGATTTTTTTATTCCTCGCACGTTAAAACTTTGTTCTACTCAGCACAAAATATTGTTCCTTCTTCTATTTGTTTTCGTTCCATGGAACCTAAAGTTTGTTCCACGAACCAAAATTGTGTTCACTTAGTTTTCACAACCTTTTGTCCCTCGCCTCTTCAAACTTTGTTCCGCTCAGTTCAAAATGTTGTTCCTTCTTCTATATGCTTTTTGTTTCATAGCTACTATAATTTTTGTTCCAAGTTCCTTTAGTTTTTGCGAATGTTTTGTTCCGCACGCGTTAACTTTGTTCTGCTCAACGCATAACTATTGTTCCTAAATCTATGGGGATTTGTTCCTCTTTTCAGAGTTGTGTTTCTCTAAAAAGTTTATATGTTCCTCTCTCTTAGAGTTTTGTTCTTATTTATAGAGTTGTCGTTCCTTTTCAGTAGAGGTATGTTTCTCTCCCTTCCCCTATAGTATTTTTATTCCTAATTTCATAATTACATAACTATTGTTTCTAAATCTATAGAGATTTGTTCCTCTTTTTAGATTTTTGTTCCACTAAATAGGAGTTTTGTATGTTCATTTCTCTTAAAGTTATGTTGCTCTATAGATTTTTGTTCTTCTATCAAGTGCTTTTGTTCCATTTAATAGAGTATTGTTCTTCTCTCTTAATGTTTTGTTCCCCTATGATTTTCTTCCTAACTCCATGAATACATACCCTATTGTTCCTAAATACATTGAGATGCGTTTCTCTAAATAGAAGTTTTTTTTCTTTCAATAGGATTTTGTTCCTCTTTGCTAAGTTTTTGTTCTATTTAATAGAGGTACGTTCCTCTATCCTAGAGTTTTGTTCACCAATAGCTTTTTTATTCCTAACTCGATGAATTCATAACTATTGTTCCTAAATCAATGTAGATTTGTTCCTCTTTCTAGAGTTTTGCTCCTCCCAAATAGCAATTCTGTTCCCTTGTAGAGTTTTTGTTCCATTAAATATATGTATGCTCCTCTCTCATAGATTTTGTTCCCCTATAATTGTTTATTCCTATCTCCATGAACCCATAACTATTGTTTCTAAATGAATGGAGATTTGTTCCTCTTTTTAGAGTAGAGTTTTGTATGTTCCTCTCTCTTAGAGTTTTGTTCCTCTATATAGTTTGGTTCTTCTCTCAAGTGTTCTGGTTCCATTTACTATAGTCTTGTTCCTCTCTCTTAGAGATTTGTTTCCATGTAGCTTTTTTATTCCTACATCCATGAATGCATACCTATGGTTCATAAATCAATGGAAATGTTTTCCTCTATTCAGGGTATATTTTTGTATGTTACTCTCTCTTGGAGTTATGTTCCTCTAAATAAAAGTTCTTTCTCTCAATAGTAATTTTGTTCCTCCACATATTGTTTTTGTTTCACTTAAATAGAGGTATGTTCCTCTCTCATCGAGTTTTGTTCCCCTATAGATTTTTTTTATTCCTAACTCCATGAATACATAACTATTATTCCTAAATCAATGGAGACTTGTTCCTCTTTTTAAAGTTTTGTTCCTCTAAATATGATTTGTTTGTTCCCCTTCTCAGAGTTTTTGTTCCATTTAATAGACATATGTTCCTCTCTCTTAGAGTTTTGTTCCCCTATAGCTTTTTTAATTCCTAAATCAATGGAAATTTGTTCCTCTTTTTACAGTTTGCTTCTCTACATAGGAGTTTTTGTTCCTCTATATAGTTTGTTTCTTCTGTCAAGTGCTTGTTTTCCCTTTTTAATAGAGTAATGTTCCTCTCCTTTAGAGTTTTGTTCCACTATACCTTTTTTCATTCCTAGTTTGATAAAATCCATAACTATTGTTCCTAAAATATATGGAGATTTGTTCCTCCAAATGGGAGTTCTTGTTCCATTTAATAGTGGTATGTTCCTTTATCCTATAGTTTTTGTTCCCAAAAATGTGCAACACCACTGATAGAAAATAATTTTATTTATCCGAGTTTCCAAAAATGTGGTTTGTTCCTTCATGTTCCCATTTTTTGTTCCGAGGAATGCGAAGCGAAATGATTAAAACCTCGCGAAACATGTTTGTTCCTCTATAAACGTGAACTTACACACTTGTTCCTTCATGTTCCTACACTTGTTCCTTCATGTTCCTGATGTTTTGTTCCCAGAAATGTTTGCGGAGTGTGTAGAGCGTCAGCATACAAGCGTCATAGTTTAGTCCCACCTCGGAAGTTGGAAGACATCCGCATCAACTTAAATAGCCCGATTTGCTCTCCCGGGTACCAGCTACACGTAGTCACACAACACCATCTGGCAAGCATACCCCACATATAAAAGGAACTAGTGGAACAAATGGGAACAAGAAACATAAGGAAAAAGGGAACAAAGAAGGTGACTAAATGGACCGGCCCAATAGAGCGAAACAAGAGCATGGTGACGCCCGGGCGCTAGGGAGGGGGACCCGGTATCAGGTGCTACCAATAAGCACACTTACCTGGGCGGTATCAATGGATGATTAAGAAGACACCATCCCCTCATTTTGAATTTGGCAAAATTTTAAAATATCTGGATTTTGAATCTTGAGTTTTCTTCACGCCACGTCGGCTTAGAAGGAATATTACGTATTAAAACAATAAGAAATGTTTTCAACCCTGGAAATAAACAACAATTGCTGAATTGCTTTGTCAGCATTTCTAATAAAAGGTATCAGTGTCCAACTTAAAATTATGTACAGTTAAGCATAGACCTGATAATCAGGGTGAAACCCTATTTCGAACATATACCTGTTCATCTACGTGGCATGCTGTAGAATATGGATTGGAACTGTTGAAGAAAGTGGCCATTAGGTGAATTGGTAATGGAGCAAGGGTCTGCATTTGGCGAGATCCCTGGATGCCAAGGACTTGCTTTTTTAAAACCATTTCACCAAAAAGAAGATGTTGATTAAGGTGGGTTTGAGAGCTTCTCAACCCGGATGGAACTTGAATGAGCAACTACTACATAGATACTTTTTCACATATACACCGAATGTATCCTAAAAATACGCACGTCGAAACAGAATGATGAAGATTTTATAGCATGTCATCCAGACAGGATGTGGATTTTCGTGTTATATTCCATTGCTATGGCAGAGCAACACAAGACCGGATGGTGCAAATAAAGAATGGAAGTTGATCTGGCAGAACCCAGCCCCACCAAAGGTATGTACATTCGCATGGAAGCTAGCAAGGAATGTCCTTGCGACATAGCCACATAGGTTAATATGAAAATAAGAAAGATGGACACTGAAGCTATATGCAAAATATGCGGAGGAGAGGATGAGGATGTCTATCATGCTTTTGTAACCTGTCCACATGCTCGGGGTCTTTGGCACAGTAAGAGACCCCGGACCCCCAACAGAGGAAACGATGGAGATCATTGGAAAGGAGGGCCTCACACAGTTACTGACTAAGATGAATGACATACAAAGTATGATGGTACTCATGGTGTTATGGAGAGTGTCATGTCCACAATGAACTGGCACATGAAAAACTAGCACCGCCGGTGGAAGCTTGACGACGTTTTTTTGTGTAGTTAAGTTGATTCCTTGCCGACGATCAAACAACACCCAACAACAGATGGAACCAAAAGAAAGGAAGTGATATCTTACTCCGGAAGAGCCGCAAAGAGAGTGGAGAAAGAACGAGTCAGGAAGGAAGTGAAACACTTGGAACGGCCGGATCGGGGGCGTCTTAAACTAAATGTTGATGGAAACTACATAAAAAGAACACGGAAAGCGGGCGCGGGAATGATCATGAGAGATCAAAACGGACAGCGTGCAGGAGCCTTGTCAACTGCTCATCGCCGCTAGAGGCAGAGCTAGCAGCCAGTGAAGAAGGTCTCAAACTAGCCTTAATTGGTCGACACAACTGGTCGACTTGGAGCAAATATTTGATCATTTGCCACACTTTTCCTCTGAAATTTGATTATTTGCCCTGTGACCACCACATGTCAGTGACACATTGCGTTTTTGTAAAATAAAGTGTGGCAAATCGTCAATTTCCCCTTCATCCAGAACTGAATGTTTTTGTTTTAATGAAAGCTTTTTTCCCGTAGAAAAAAAGACCTGATGAGTAGATAATTGCTTCAAGTAATTAGTAGGCTCGGGTTGAGCGTAGACCGGATCACTAGTACATAGGTAATCGCACACGATTAAAATTAATCTTCGCATAATGTTTAGGGAATCCTCACCATGCGCAAGTTGTCGCGATAGTGTGCCTTAGACCGGTCACAATGCGAAGTATCATATATTACTATCATGCATATGATACTAGTTTATGATACCACTACTACAATGCATATTATCATCTAGTAGTATCATAATCACATCATATTTAATGTTTTGTAGAATCTTAATGTGAATGTGTGTACATGATACATTTACCATTAATTTTTCTAATTTAGCGTGTCCGGTATCATACTGGGATACTACTCTCACCTCTCTCTTCATTAATTATTGTGCCAACTCAGATTTTTGCCTATGTGACATGCATATATAATACTATTTATGATATTCCCATTGTGGCTAGTCTTATGACACACAAATTTTTAAATCATGTGCCATGGAGCAAGTATCGCCAACGGGGACCAAATCCATTGTCCCACAAATTTTAATTATTACTTCCTCTGTAACAAAATATAAGACATTTTGATAGCTACAAAAAGGTCTTATATTAAGATATGGAGGGAGTACTTATGACAATGCACACGCTATGATTGCTAAATCGTTTGCGATTTGTGATGCCATCACATTCACTTAGTTCTTATTGATCGTATCCTGCATGAATGTACTGCCAGCATAGGAGGCTAATTTGAACTGCAACATCGTAACAAGCAAAAATGATGTAATCACATAGATGCACCGATTCACATTATAGCCAACATTTATAAGCCGTTATATGGAGCCCCAAAATAAGAAACAAGCATTATTTTCCGTATCTGCTATAGAGTTTAGGGTTGCTTTTATTGTATCAAATATAAATTAAATTTCCATAGTTACAAACTCTCAATGCGTCAAACATAATACACAAGCAATGACGTCAAACAACGAACACATATATGCATGGGCGCTGCTGGTCTTTGGATTGACGATTCTCCACTATAATACTAACAACAAAGGTACTCTATTTTGACTAGATTAGTACGTATAACTGGTTTCGGTGGCGAATTGATTCTGTGATGGGACCTATATAAAGTCTAGTTCGAGACTCCCAGTTGTCATCGATGACGTTGGAACATCGCTCTATTTTGACATAAGGCATGTGCAAGTTCAATCACGATTCCCACCTGGGCGCGGCGATGGAGACATGGTCGTCAGCTGCACTAAAACTGCGGTTAATTAGGTGGCCGCCCGTTGGGTTGCGCCTCTATAAGTGTTCGATTCGTCTTTCATCAATATCATCGTCTCCATCTCCAGTTCTCAACTTCTTCAGTCGTCCGATCCTTCTCTCGCTGTGACATTCCTCCCAAGTCCCACCGCTCAGCAACTACAACAGTGTCATCGTGCCCATGGACGGCGCCGCAGCCACAATCACCATGAGTCCACGTAAACCGGTGGTGCTCTACCCGTCGCCGGGCATGGGGCACCTGGTATCCATGATCGAGCTCGGCAAGCTCTTCACCGCTCGCGGACTAGCCGTCACCATCGTCGTCATCGACCTGCCAAACAACACAGGCGCTACGGGCCCCTTCCTCGCGGGCGTCTCCGTGGCCAACCCGTCCATCTCTTTCCACCGTCTACCGCAGGTCAATCTCGTGGAGTCCGCTCACCCCATGCTAACCTTCGAGCTTGTCCGCCTCTCCAACCCGCACCTCCATGACTTTGTCGCTGGCGCCTCCCCAGCCATCCTCGTGGTGGACTTTTTCTGCGGCGCCGCTATGGACGTAGCCGCAGAGCTCGGCATCCCCGCCTACTTCTTCTGCACCTCTGGCGCCCAAATCCTGGCTTTCTTCATGCATCTTCCGGTTCTGCACCGTCAAAGCAGCGCGAGTTTCCGGGAGATGGGGGAAGAACTGGTGCACGTGCCGGGAATCCCCTCGTTCCCGGCGACGCACTCCATCAAGCCGCTCATGGACCGTGACGGCCCGGCCTATAAGGATTACCTGAAAATGGGCACCGACCTTTTCCGGTCCCAGGGCATCCTCGTCAACACCTTCCGCTCCCTCGAGCCGCGCGCCGTCGACACCATCGCTGCCGGGCACTGCACACCATCCGGTTTCTCGACGCCTCCGGTCTACTGCATCGGGCCACTGATCAAGTCGGAGGAGGTGGGCGTGAAGCGTGGCGACGAGTGCCTCGCGTGGCTGGACACGCAGCCCAAGGCGAGCGTGGTGTTCCTTTGCTTCGGCAGCCTCAGCCGGTTCAGCGCCAAGCAGACCAGGGAGGTGGCCGCCGGTCTGGAGGCAAGCGGTCAGAGGTTCCTGTGGGTCGTGAGGAGCCCACCCAACGACGACCGGCCGGAGCCGGACTTGGACGCGCTCCTCCCAACAGGTTTCCTGGATCGGACCAAGGGCAGAGGCCTCGTCGTCAAGTCGTGGGCGCCGCAGCGCGACGTGCTGGCGCACGATGCGGTGGGGTGCTTCGTGACGCACTGCGGCTGGAACTCGGTGCTCGAGTCGGTCATGGCGGGCGTGCCTATGCTTGCGTGGCCGTTGTACGCGGAGCAGAGGATGAACGTGGTGTTCTTGGAGAAGGAGCTGAGGCTGGCCGTTGCGATGGAAGGGTACGACAGGGAGGTGGTGCAGGCCGAGGAGGTTGCCAGGAAGGTCAGGTGGATGATGGGCTCGGACGGCGGGAAGGTTCTCCGTGAGCGCACTCTGGCGGCGATGCGGCAGGCGAACGAGGCTCTGCGCGAGGGAGGGGAGTCGGAGGCGACGCTGGCGGGGCTGGTGGATGCGTGGGTTCATGCTTGAGATGGGAATGGGCATGACTGCAGAGGTACACGGTGTTTTTTTTATAGAAAATATGGTGCGGATCCCCGGCCTCTGCAACAAAATGATGCACACCGCCTATCACAGGCTCACAGCCGTGCAGTTGCGGGTTCCGAGAATAACGCTTCGCCTCCCCAGAGGCGATTAGGGTTTCTCTCGAGTGACCGTGGTGGCGCCCGCCGGCGATCGTTGGTGCGCAGTTTTCCTTGACTGGATCTTGTCGATCCGGTGTGAAGGGTGGTGAATTTGCTGTCTATGGCGTCTGTTAAGGCGTCGGGGACGGCTGAGAAGGGGAAGTCGGCTAAAGTCGATGGTGTCGGGGACCTCCATCAAGGAGCGACCTCGTCGGAAGGGATTGGTCCAAAGAAGAAGAATTCGGTGGAGGAGATGATGAAAGATCTCAAGCTGACTGCTGTGGAGGCAGAGTGTTTGATGGATGATGATGAGGAGGAGGCAGGAGATCCGATCTGGATGCTAGCGGGGAAGATCTTGGCCCCGGAGACTAAATTGTTCACTATCCATACGATCTCTGAGGCCCTCCGTCCTGCTTGGGGAAACCCTAGGGGGTTGTTTTTCCGGGACGGTGGACGCAACATGTTCATCGCCGAGCTGGGGTCTGAGCGGGATCGCGACCGCATCTGGGAGAGATCACCGTGGACTGTCTCAAAGTTTGCTGTGGTTCTGGAGAATTTTGACAACCGTAGCCGTCCTTCTGAGCTACGGTTTGATAAGCTGCTGATATGGATTCGTGTGCTGGACCTCCCGTATAACAAACTGAAAGTTGAATGGGGTCCGAGAATTGCAGCGAGAGTTGGCGACTATGTTAAGCTAGATATGAATAAAAATGGCCTTGTCAGTGCCCAGTATCTTCGTGCAAGAGTCTTTATCAAAGTTGGGGAGCCAATTATGAGATGGGTTGGACTGTTCTCAAAGCAGCTTGATAAGACCTTCTGGTATGCCATTCAGTATGAGTTCCTACCATATTTTTGCTTCTCCTGTGGATTACTTGGGCACTCTGATATTGGATGTCCGAGCCCAGGGGAGAGAGATGCAGAAGGTGAGTTTCCTTGGGGTGCTTTTCTGAGAGCTCCCAATGATTTGAAGAAGAAGAAGGGACCTCCGTTTGCGGAAGGGGGTTATGATGACTATGCTGCTGCAAAGGAGCATCTGTTTGATGATCAAGAAGAGCAAGGGGTAGAAGAGGCACCAGAGAACGTGCCTTTCCGTTCTACACAAATGAATGCTAGAGGTAGAGGAAGGGGAGGTCGGGGTGGAAAACCAAACCAGGTGTACCGAAAGTTGAACCTGCCGCCGAAGCCTGTATCGGATGAGAAGGCGGGCGCTCTGAACTCTGTCAGAGATCTGGTAATGTATGATCCACCTTTGTCTGGCAACAAGCGAGAAGAAGTTGACCAGAGGAGTGGCGGGGCGGGAGTCACTCCGGACCCGAAGAAGAAACGCACATCGGCGTCGGCTGCGCAGCAGCCACGCCGGGATCAATGAATTGTATAAGTCTGAACTGCCGGGGGCTTGGGAACCAACGGACAGTTCGAGAGCTTCGCGGCTTCGTGAAGCAGTTAGATCCCACCTTGCTCTTTGTTATGGAAACAAAGATCGAGGCGAAACGAGTTGAGAAGCTCATTAGCACCTTCGGTTTTGCTGGAGGATTTGCTGTGGATAGTGCTGGTTTAAGTGGAGGAGTGGGTCTTTTCTGGTCCTCAACTGTAAACGTGGATATCAAAGGCGCTAATTTATATCATATTGATGCGGTGGTTCAGTGTAAAGAGGGATCCTCGACACCTTGGCGCTTCACAGGTGTGTATGGTGAGTCACGCTGAGAAAATCGCCACCACACGTGGACTTTGATGCGTAGACTACATCAGCTCCGAGATCTTCCTTGGTTGTGCGGTGGTGATTTCAACGAGACATTGTACGCTATGGAGCATTTCAGTGAGCATGGGAGAGAAGAATGGCAAATGAGAGCTTTCACAGAAGCTACTGAAGATTGCGAGTTGCAAGATTTGGGGTACTCGGGTTTACCTTACACATGGGATAACAGACAAGATGGGCCAGCAAATGTCAAAGCAAGGATTGATCGAGCCTTTGGCAATGAAGCATTGCTGAATCTTTTCCAAGTTGTTAAAGTTAAACACGTGAGCACTGTGGAGTCCGATCACTGTATGGTGGTAACTGAACTTCAGAGACATAATCAACAGAGGATTGCTGGTAGACGTACTTTCCACTATGAAAACGTGTGGCAAACTCATGGGGATTATGATAAAGTGGTTAGTGATTTATGGCATCAGGCTGATAAAGGTGTTGGTTTGGAGGGGTTTGCAAAATCCCTAGTTAGTGTGGAGAAAGGCCTGTCGAGTTGGGGTACAGCAACTTTTGGAAATTTTAAAAAGAAATTATTTAATCTTAGAAGGGAGCTGGACTGGGTAAGACGAGGCTCGATGGGCCGAGGCCCATCTGTAGAAGAGAAGAGACTAATGGAGAGAATTAATGAAGTTCTTCTCCAGGAGGAAATCTGGGTAAAGCAGCGATCCAGAATAAATTGGCTAAAATCTGGAGATCGCAATACGGCTTATTTTCACGCACAAGTGGCTCAGCGAAGGAGAATGAATAATATTACCAACCTTCAACGCGAGGATGGTACGTGGTGTGATAATCCAGACAGTGTTAAGGAGGAGGTTCAGGGTTTTTACAAAAACTTGTATACTTCGGACGGTCCACCAATTATGGGTGGGGTGTTAAATCTGGTGCAAGAGAAGGTTATGCAGGAGGATCGACAGAGGTTGGATGAACTTTATACAGAGGAAGAGATTAAACGTGCTCTTTTTCAAATGCATCCTTCTAAGGCACCAGGAGTGGATGGCTTCACAGCAGGTTTTTATCAACGACATTGGAGTTTGATAGGGCCAGACTTGTGAAGTGGATCGCATGCAGAAAACAAAAAATTTCCTAACACGGATAACCTTAAACTAGCCAGAATCTATACTATGCAGATATAGTAGTACGCAGGGGGTTCGGTGCACATACCCTTGTAGACCGAAAAGCGGGGATTACGCTCCCGCACAAGCGTTGTCGATGAAGCCGACGAAGAATTCGATGCCGTGTAGAGGAAGCAGACCTCTAGCACCACTAGCGTGGTGCCTCGCAGGGCGTCACACACGTACGGTGAAGCCGACGAACTCCGGGCTCCGATCCAAAGACGAAGCAGCGGAAGACTGGGACCGGAAGACCAGCAGCGCGGCGGCGTGCGTATGGTGGAGAAAACTTATCCTTGGCGCAACTCCAAACTGGGGAGTCACGGGATCCAAGGAGAGAGAGAGAAGATTTGGTGTGTTTTCAAAGGCTAGGGGTACCCATGTATATATAGGAGGCCAGGGGGCTGCCCAACCTGCCAGGCTGGCGGTGTGGGACTAATCCCACACCCCAGCCGGCCATGGCTGGTGCGCCGGCCCTAGTGGGCCCCATGTGGCCCACTAGGGGCTGGCCAAACCAAGCCCCCCCTCCTGGAAGGGACTCTCCCCCCC
The DNA here is from genome assembly GCA_026929855.1 of Poa annua. Classification (NCBI taxonomy): domain Eukaryota; kingdom Viridiplantae; phylum Streptophyta; class Magnoliopsida; order Poales; family Poaceae; genus Poa; species Poa annua. Next base: position 55,587,834 of record CM049435.1, on the reverse strand, counting down.
TCATGGGCCTCTTTGCCCAAAGAGGCCCATTAAGAGATTTTTGCCTTTAAAAATTCAGAAAAAATTAAAATAAAATATATTTAACTATTAATTACACTAATTAATATTAAATACATATTACATAATTTATTCTGGCTCCGAAAACTATTTCGTCGCTGCCCGATCTCCATCGGAACTTTTCCGGGACGTTCCCGGTCTCTCTTTTTCTTATTTTTCTCTTCCGGTAAAATGTCGACTCCCCTTAAGCGTGTTACCCTAGCGGTTCGATTATCTCACCAGACATGATCGAGACTCCTCTCCGATCAATGACTAATTCGTGGACCTTGGATACCCAGAATTAATCCCTGCGAGATAACGAATACTTTACCTATCGAACCTAGACGTCTGAGTCTTAAACCTTTTGCCATGCGATACTTAGCGTGTCCGAGACTCGTTCATAGATATCTCCATACCTAGCTTGATCTCGTTACCGACACTGCTAACTTCTACTCGTCCATGATATTATGTCCTGGTGACCTAGTCACACGCTTGCAAGCTCGTTTGACATAATCTCACCGAGTGGGCCCTAGAGTATCTATCCTGCTATGGGACTGGCAAATCCCGCTCTTGACCCCCCGTCTCAACATACTCCTTTCCTACACCCGAGAGGGACACCTTTATTGTCACACTATGTAAGATATGACGTTTGACGCAATCAAAGTGTCTTCCAGGAATAGCAATAAGAGTAGATCTCACGGTCGAAGGCATAATGACTACGTCCTACAAATATTGGGTATGCCCATCACATCGTTCTACCAACGACATGACTTCATTGTCAAATAGACACCATGTCACATGATCGGGAAACCTCGATCATCAATTGCACAATGAACCAGTCAAATAGAGGCTACTGGGGACCTGGTTGTTTTACGTATCACACGTGTATTAATGTTTCCGCTTAATACAGTTATAGCATGACACAAAAACGTATTATGAACAAAATGAGATATGACAAATAAACTCTTTATTAATTGCCTCTAGGGCATATCTCCTACAGTCTCCCACTTGCACTAGAGTACAACTTAATCTAGTTTACAACTTGGTAAAAGCCGGACACCCATAGCATCTTGGTGTTTCACGTGCTTGTCAAGCAGGAGAGGCTTTGTCAACGGATCTGCCACATTCAGATCCGTATGTATTTTGCAAATCTTCACTTCACCTCCTTGTACGTACTGTCGTATCACATGGAAGCGTCGGAGTATGTGTTTGGCAGTCGAGTGAGACCTTGGTTCCTTCGCGTTAGCAATGGCACCCGTATTGTCGCAGTACAGGGTTACGGGGTCTTGCGCGCTAGGGAACACTCCAAGCTCGATGATGAACTTCCTCAGCCACACAGCTTCATTCGCGGCTTCAGAAGCGGCAATGTACTCCGATTCCATTGTAGATTGGGCCACGATGGGTTGCTTCCCACTCCTCCAGCATACAGCGCCTCCGTTCACCTTGAACACATATCCTGTCTGTGACTTAGAGTCATCTGGGTCTGAGCAGAAACTTGCATCAACGTAACCTGTTACGCCAAGTTCTTCCTCACAGTCCCCATACACAAGGAACATTTCCTTTGTATGCTTGAGATTCTTAAGAATGCTTTTAACAGCAACCCAATGATCCTTTCCAGGATTACTTTGGAACCGGCTCGTCAAACTAAGAGCCAATGCTACATCAGGTCGAGTACTTAACATGGCATACATGATCGATCCTATGGCTAAAGCATAAGAATGTTTAGTCATCTCAACTTTATCATGTTCCGTCACCGGACACTGTGCCTTGCTTAATACCTTATTCTTGACAACCGGCAGAAAACCCTTCTTTGCCGTCTCCATACCGAACTGTTTCAGTATCTTGTCAATATAAGTACTCTGACTTAACGCTAATAGACGTCTTGATCTATCATGAGAGATTTTAATGCCTAAAACGTATGCAGCTTCTCCTAAGTCCTTCATCGAAAATTTACTGTTTAAATATTTCTTGACGCTATTCAGAAGTTCCACATTGTCCCCTATTAGTAGTATATCATCAACATATAGTACTAGGAACACAACTGAGCTCCCACTCATTTTCTTGTAAATGCAGGTCTCTTCGCTATTTTGGACAAATCCAAAATCTTTGATCACCTCATCAAAGCGAAGATTCCAGCTCCGAGATGCTTGCTTCAGTCCATAAATGGAACGCTGAAGCTTGCATACCTTGCCAGCATTTTCTGGATTGACAAAACCTTCAGGTTGCACCATATACAACTCTTCCTCAATGTTACCATTTAGGAAGGCTGTTTTGACATCCATTTGCCATATCTCATAGTCATAATATGCGGCAACTGCTAGCAAAATCCGAATAGACTTCAGCATCGCTACCGGTGAAAACGTTTCATCGTAGTCAATCCCATGAACTTGTCGGAAACCCTTTGCGACAAGCCGAGCTTTATAGATGGTCACATTACCATCAGCATCAGTCTTTTTCTTAAATATCCATTTATTCTCGACGGCCTTGCGCCCTTCGGGAATCTCCATCAAAGTCCACACTTTGTTGTCATACATGGATCTTATTTCGGATTTCATGGCTTCAAGCCATTTCTCGGACTCAGGACTGGCCATAGCCTCTTTGTAGTTCGTAGGTTCGTCTTGTTCAATCAACATGACGGTGCAAACCATGTTGCCATACCATTCAGGGGCGATCCGAGATCTCCCTGACCTACGAGGTAGAATAGCACCCTCGACATCTTCTCCCACTCCATCTGTGGAGGACGTTTCCGGAACAGCTTCCGTTGCCCCACTCTGAATTTCGAGTTCAGGATCAACGATCTCGTCGAGGTCTATTTTCCTCCCACTTACTCCTTTGGCGAGAAACTCTTTCTCCAGAAAGATACCGTTCTTCGCGACAAACGTTTTGCCCTCAGCTTGGTTGTAGAAGGTGTATCCTATGGTTTCCCGCGGATACCCTACAAAGACGACTTTCTCCGATTTCGGTTCGAGTTTGTCGGGCTGTAGTTTCTTAACATACGCCTCACAACCCCAGACCTTCAGGAACGACAACTTAGGTTTCTTGCCATGCCATATCTCATAAGGTGTCGTTGCTACGGATTTGGACGGAGCCCTATTTAAAATGAATGCGGCTGTTTCTAACGCATACCCCCAAAAAGATACGGGCAAGTCGGTAAGAGACATCATAGATCGGACGCTATCTAATAGGGTACGATTACGTCGCTCGGACACACCGTTGCGTTGCGGCGTTCCAGCTGGCGTAAGCTGCGGCACGATGCCACAGGCCTTCAGATGTGTGCCAAACTCAAAACTCAAATATTCGCCACCACGATCAGATCGAAGGTGCTTGATTTTCTTGTTAAGTTGATTTTCCACTTCACTTTGAAATTCTTTGAACTTTTCAAATGTTTCAGACTTGTGTTTCATTAAATAGATATACCCATATCTACTCAAGTCATCGGTGAAGGTGACAAAGTAACGATAACCATTGCGTGTCGACACGCTCATTGGTCCACACACATCTGTATGTATGACTCCCAATAAGTCCGACGCCCGTTCCATGAAACCATTGAACGGTGTCTTGGTCATTTTGCCCATGAGGCATGGTTCGCACGTGTCGAGGGATCCAAAATCCAACGAGTCCAGAAGTCCATCGGCATGGAGTTTCTTCATGCGCTTTATACCAATATGACCGAGACGGCAATGCCATATATACATGGCGGTATCGCTACTAAGTTTAATCCTCTTGGCATCTATGCTATGGATGTGAGTACTACGATCGAGATTCAACAAGAATAAACCATTATTCTCGGGAGCATTAACATAAAAGATATCATTCATAGAAATAGCACAACCACTTGATACTGATTTGAATGAATATCCGTCTTGCAACAAGCAAGACACACTGATAATGTTTACACTCAAGGTCGGTACAAAATAACACTTATTCAGAACCAAAACTAATCCCGATGGTAGATGTAGAGGGAGTGTGCCGACAGCCACCACGTCAACTCTTGATCCGTTGCCGACGCGCATCGTCACCTCGTCCTTTGCCAGGCGCCTCTTATTCCGCAACTCCTCCTGAGAGTTACATATATGAGCAACAGAGCCAGTATCAAATACCCAGGTGTTGCTACGGGCGCAGGTAAGGTACACATCAATAACATGTATATCAAATATACCTTTCTCTTTTTCGACAATCTTGCCGGCCTTCTTATCCTCCAGATACTTGGGGAGTTGTGTTTCCAGGGATCTGATGGTCACCACCATCTTGTCCATCTTGATTTTCAATTCGGCCATGTTGAGCATCATAAGAATTTCCGACAGGGATTTTGATGTCCCAATCATGTCGTAGTTCATGATGGCTTCCTTATAGCTAGGGGGCAGCGACAACAGCACCCTATCTATAACCAGCTCTTCTGGGATCACATATCCCAGATCTTTCAGGAGCTGAATGCTGCCATACATATTGGCCAAGTGCTCACTTATATTGCCGTGCTCTTCCATCTGGGCTGAGAAGAAAAGCTTGGTAGCTTCAAACCTCTCATCCTTGACTTGTCGTGCAAAAATAACCATGAGTTCAGTGATTATCTCATAAGCACTCTTGTTCTCAAAATGGTTCTGCAGGTCAGCCTCCATGGCAAAGAGCATGCCACTCCGGACAAAAAAGGAAATCTCCGCCTTCAACTCGTGGACACTCCTAACGAATTCTGAGGCGATGTTTGCTGGCTGATCACCTAAGGGGGCTTCAAGGATGTAAGCCACCTCGTGGGTATTCAGAATGGACTTCAGATCACGGAACCAGGATACGAAGTTGGACCCATTGGTCTTAAGCTTCTCTTTCTCAAGGAACATGCCTAGGTTAAAGGAGGGGCGAGACATCTACAATGGAATTTGCAAAACATAAGACTTTGTTCATAAAATTTTGAGTTCAAGTATTTTCGAAAATAACTATAAGAACTCCCACTCAAAACGAGTATCCCTCTCATCGCTTCAGTGATTACACGACCCTAATCCATTGTGCAACTCCTCACCGTCAGAGCCAGCAACACAACTTCAAAGGTAGACATCGGTATGTCAATCACAACAACTTTGTGACTCATGCTCGACCTTTCGGTCACCTTGTTCCGAGGCCATGTCTATACATGCTAGGCTCGCCACAATAACCTTCAACGTAAACGCGCGTGCAACATGGCTTACACCCACTGTATGCGAACGACGATATGTCTGACACCCGATCGTCACGGCCTGCCTCATAACGTAGAACTTTCTTGGTGGTGCACGTTGAAGGGAGAACACAGATGGTATTTTGGAGGGATCATCTTATAAAACTACCGTCGTGTAACTAATATATACTATATATATATACACACAATATAAGATGCACTCAAAACATCAGATGTAATGCGACGTGATATGGTCCTTGCGCCGATGGTCTCCTTCGCGCCAACAGTTCATAAACAATTTAATAAACCTACCTTGACCATATCACATAGCCCCTGTAAAATAAAGTTAAACGCCTCTACTTTATCTTTTGCATATTTTACGTGGTTTGGGGCTGTCGTAAATAGAACCGCTTCATACCTACGAACCTATGACCACAACAACGATCAAATAATTGCATATTTATTCATCCCTTTCGGGCCCTCCATTGAAAATGCAAAGCCAACTAAAGAGAGAGAGACAGACACCCGCCAGCCACATATACGGAACCAGCCGTATGTCAGTTGTGGAACCAGTCTCGCGTAAGCGTACGCGTAAGGTCGGTCCGGGCCGCTTCATCAACTCGATGCTGCCGGCAGTGCAAGTGCACGCGAGAGGGTAGCAAATAATAAGAACGTTGTCCCCGTGATAAACACGGGTGCAGCTAGCGCACAGCTATATCTACGCATAGATCGGCTCTGATACCACTGAAGTGGATCGTATGCAGAAAACAAAAAAATTCCTAACACGGATAACCTTAAACTAGCCAGAATCTATACTATGCAGATATAGTAGTACGCAGGGGGTTCGGTGCACATACCCTTGTAGACCGAAAAGCGGGGATTACGCTCCCGCACAAGCGTTGTCGATGAAGCCGACGAAGAATTCGATGCCGTGTAGAGGAAGCAGACCTCTAGCACCACTAGCGTGGTGCCTCGCAGGGCGTCACACACGTACGGTGAAGCCGACGAACTCCGGGCTCCGATCCAAAGACGAAGCAGCGGAAGACTGGGACCGGAAGACCAGCAGCGCGGCGGCGTGCGTATGGTGGAGAAAACTTATCCTTGCCGCAACTCCAAACTGGGGAGTCACGGGATCCAAGGAGAGAGAGAGAGAGAGAGAGAGAGAAGATTGGTGTGTTTTCAAAGGCCAGGGGTACCCATGTATATATAGGAGGCCAGGGGGCTGCCCAACCTGCCAGGCTGGCGGTGTGGGACTAATCCCACACCCCAGCCGGCCATGGCTGGTGCGCCGGCCCTAGTGGGCCCCATGTGGCCCACTAGGGGCTGGCCGAACCAAGCCCCCCCTCCTGGGGGGGACTCTCCCCCCTCATGGGCCTCTTTGCCCAAAGAGGCCCATTAAGGGATTTTTGCCTTTAAAAATTCAGAAAAAATTAAAATAAAATATATTTAACTATTAATTACACTAATTAATATTAAATACATATTACATAATTTATTCTGGCTCCGAAAACTATTTCGTCGCTGCCCGATCTCCATCGGAACTTTCCCGGGACGTTCCCGGTCTCTCTTTTTCTTATTTTTCTCTTCCGGTAAAATGTCGACTCCCCTTAAGCGTGTTACCCTAGCGGTTCGATTATCTCACCAGACATGATCGAGACTCCTCTCCGATCAATGACTAATTCGTGGACCTTGGATACCCAGAATTAATCCCTGCGAGATAACGAATACTTTACCTATCGAACCTGGACGTCTGAGTCTTAAACCTTTTGCTATGCGATACTTAGCGTGTCCGAGACTCGTTCATAGATATCTCCATACCTAGCTTGATCTCGTTACCGACACTGCTAACTTCTACTCGTCCATGATATTATGTCCTGGTGACCTAGTCACACGCTTGCAAGCTCGTTTGACATAATCTCACCGAGTGGGCCCTAGAGTATCTATCCTGCTATGGGACTGGCAAATCCCGCTCTTGACCCCCCGTCTCAACATACTCCTTTCCTACACCCGAGAGGGACACCTTTATTGTCACACTATGTAAGATATGACGTTTGACGCAATCAAAGTGTCTTCCAGGAATAGCAATAAGAGTAGATCTCACGGTCGAAGGCATAATGACTACGTCCTACAAATATTGGGTATGCCCATCACATCGTTCTACCAACGACATGACTTCATTGTCAAATAGACACCATGTCACATGATCGGGAAACCTCGATCATCAATTGCACAATGAACCAGTCAAATAGAGGCTACTGGGGACCTGGTTGTTTTACGTATCACACGTGTATTAATGTTTCCGCTTAATACAGTTATAGCATGACACAAAAACGTATTATGAACAAAATGAGATATGAAAAATAAACTCTTTATTAATTGCCTGTAGGGCATATCTCCTACAGTCTCCCACTTGCACTAGAGTACAACTTAATCTAGTTTACAACTTGGTAAAAGCCGGACACCCATAGCATCTTGGTGTTTCACGTGCTTGTCAAGCAGGTGAGGCTTTGTCAACGGATCTGCCACATTCAGATCCGTATGTATTTTGCAAATCTTCACTTCACCTCCTTGTACGTACTGTCGTATCACATGGAAGCGTCGGAGTATGTGTTTGGCAATCGAGTGAGACCTTGGTTCCTTCGCGTTAGCAATGGCACCCGTATTGTCGCAGTACAGGGTTACGGGGTCTTGCGCGCTAGGGAACACTCCAAGCTCGATGATGAACTTCCTCAGCCACACACTTCATTCGCGGCTTCAGAAGCGGCAATGTACTCCGATTCCATTGTAGATTGGGCCACGATGGGTTGCTTCCCACTCCTCCAGCATACAGCACCTCCGTTCACCTTGAACACATATCCTGTCTGTGACTTAGAGTCATCTGGGTCTGAGCAGAAACTTGCATCAACGTAACCTGTTACGCCAAGTTCTTCCTCACAGTCCCCATACACAAGGAACATTTCCTTTGTATGCTTGAGATTCTTAAGAATGCTTTTAACAGCAACCCAATGATCCTTTCCAGGATTACTTTGGAACCGGCTCGTCAAACTAAAAGCCAATGCTACATCAGGTCGAGTACTTAACATGGCATACATGATCGATCCTATGGCTGAAGCATAAGGATGTTTAGTCATCTCAACTTTATCATGTTCCGTCACCGGACACTGTGCCTTGCTTAATACCTTATTCTTGACAACAGGCAGAAAACCCTTCTTTGCCGTCTCCATACCGAACCGTTTCAGTATCTTGTCAATATAAGTACTCTGACTTAACGCTAATAGACGTCTTGATCTATCACGATAGATTTTAATGCCTAAAACGTATGCAGCTTCTCCTAAGTCCTTCATCGAAAATTTACTGTTTAAATATTTCTTGACGCTATTCAGAAGTTCCACATTGTCCCCTATTAGTAGTATATCATCAACATATAGTACTAGGAACACAACTGAGCTCCCACTCATTTTCTTGTAAATGCAGGTCTCTTCGCTATTTTGGACAAATCCAAAATCTTTGATCACCTCATCAAAGCGAAGATTCCAGCTCCGAGATGCTTGCTTCAGTCCATAAATGGAACGCTGAAGCTTGCATACCTTGCCAGCATTTTCTGGATCGACAAAACCTTCAGGTTGCACCATATACAACTCTTCCTCAATGTTACCATTTAGGAAGGCTGTTTTGACATCCATTTGCCATATCTCATAGTCATAATATGCGGCAACTGCTAGCAAAATCCGAATAGACTTCAGCATCGCTACCGGCGAAAACGTTTCTTTGTTCTCTAAGCTTGAAGGATTATTACTAATACGACTTCTCTTTGTTCCCAGGTTTTGACCTCTAGATATCTGCATAACCAGGACTTGATGTCAGCTACAGTTCCACGTACGGCTTCGAGAACCTGGAGAGCAGGGTTGGCGTGAAGAGAAGTGTTGAAACTCGGTCTGATCAAACGAGTGGACTCGGGAGAAACTATTTCTGTCTGGGAGGATAGATGGATCCCGAATGCAACGACAATGCGGCCCATGGGTCGTCTGCAAGACACGAACATTACCATGGTAAATGAGTTGATGCTTGATTCCCAGTGGAATGTTCCGTTGATTCGAAGTCTGTTTTTCGCGCCTGATGCCGATGCAATTTTAAGTATACCTCTGCGTCAAAGTGTGGGACAAGATTGGACTGCTTGGTCAAAGGAAAAATCAGGTATTTATTCGGTCAGATCAGCCTATCGTGCTCTTGTTTGCATACAGCAGGAGGAGGAAGGGCTGAGACATGATCCTGTTCCGTCATCCTCTGGGAATGATAGTGAACTATGGAAGAGGCTATGGAAGCTTCCTGTGGTACCAAAGGTGCGTGTGTTTTGGTGGAGAGTTCTTCGGGGTATTTTACCAGATTATGGGACTCTGTCACGGCGACATATAATGGAAAACAGCACCTGTGGTATCTGTAAAGCTGAGTCTGAAACATTGATGCATGCACTGATTAAGTGTAGTCACGCCAATCTGTTTTGGGAGACTGCTAAAGACTTGCTTTTGGTGAAGCTACCAAGACTGCACCCAAGGACGTGGGAGAGGGACATTTTATGTGAACCTTCGATCACCCAAAAGGACAGCGCGGTAATCATCACAGTGATGTACTCGATTTGGTTATCGAGGAACAATTTGACTCATGGTGAGGCAGGTTTCAATCCGGCAAAAACCATGATTTTGGTGAAGGAGACGTTACAAGCTCTGGAATTACCAAGTGCGAAGGCTCTGCCGAAAGTAGCTAGGCCGGTGTGCAAATGGAAAATGCCACCGGATGATGTCATCAAAATCAACTCAGATGGAGCGATCTGTTTGGATAACAGTATGGCAGCGACTGGTATTGTTGCGCGAAGTGCTCTCGGATTTAGGGGAGGCCTTTGCAAGGTGTATGCAGGCATCTCTGATCCTCTCACGGCTGAAGCCCTAGCGCTGAGAGATGCGGCTGTGTTTGCGGTTCAGAGGGGGTTTACCAAGTTGATTTTTGAGGTAGACTCGACTGAACTTGTTCGCATATGGAAAGGAAGAAGGGCGGACCGCTCGGTGATCAAACCAGTTCTGGATAAAATTAGTGAGCTAGTCCTTTCTTTCATGTCTTTTGATATTGTTCATGTCCGTCGTGAGGCAAACCAGGCGGCCCATTCCTGTGCAAAATATGCAAGTATTCAGGAGGGGTCGTTTTTATGGGATGCTGAACCTCCGGATTTCTTAGTTCACAGCCTTACGGCCGATTGTACTCTTGTGGATGGTGATTAAAGGCAGCAGGTTTCTGGACGCACTCTTTCCCTACCCAGGGTACCGCAAGGGACTGGCAGGGTTTTAATGAGGCGGCCCGCTGACCTAATATATTGGCAGTTGAATTAAAAAAAAGGCTCACAGCCGTCCATTACTTGGAGATTCCTGCAACAATTTTATAAATACGTCCTTCTGTCAAGTCCTACCAGGGACTGGTGTGCATCTCGTTTCAAAGAATTTCTGTAAATGTTTTGCCTAATCTTGTTAACACAATTTTTGGTAACACAATTTTCAATTAACAGATTTACTGTGTTAACAGATTTTCTGTTTATGCATTAACAAGATTTATGCATGAACATTTTTGTTTACATAAACAAATCATTGTGTTAACAGGAATTAGTTTTGCATGAGCAGATTTTTTTTGCATCATCTAGATTATTATGTTAACGGGAAATATTCATGAATCAACAAGATTATTGTGTTAACAGGAAATTTTCACGAATTAACATAACAAAGTCAGAATTCATGTATCCACGAATTAACAGAATAAAGTCGGAATTCACAAGTTATAAATCCATGGATCAACAAAAATCCGGATCCATATATTAACAAAAAACGGATCTGGACAATTCCATTTCAAGAACACAAACAAACGGATCTGAGAGACCCGGTTTGTGCATCCAAAGAAAAGGAAAAAAACAATACACATGAAACCCTAGTCCGATCTAGATCTCGGATCTGGTGGCCGCCAACTTGATGGAGGACGACCTCGAGGTTGCACTTGTCGCCATCCTCCTATCGGCGGTGGAGCCGAGGCCCGCGAACTCTGGCCCTACACGAATTTGGTAGCCGAGGAGGTGGAGATCTCATAGCTGACCGGATCTGGGCGTCGGATCTAGATGCCCAGCCGAAGGGAGGAGGAGGGAGGAGAGAGGAGGGAGGTTGTCGGAGAGTGACTCCCACGGAACAGGGGTAGCCACACCCTGAAGAGAGGTTCGAAGGGGGGACTGAACGCGGAGGTCAAACAATCCTCAAGAGGCACGACGACGGTGCTCGCCGGGCCTGGAGAGGAACTATCACGCCAGAGATGGACACCGGCCCGTACCCAGGTTCACGGCCCTCAGGAGGAGGTAACAACGCTACTCCTGCTTGTCTGTATTGCACTGTGAAGGTTACAGGACAATGAGCTTGCCGAGGGCTCTCTTGAGGCAGTTTAGTGCTTGGAGAGGGACACAATGGTCGTCTTCCTCCTCCAGCAGTTGGCTATTCTATGCGTTTGGCTAAGGCTTCCTCGGTCTAGGAAGCAATCAGCCGACTGGAGATCAATCCGTCTCTATGGTGGAGCTCCTGCTCCTTTTATAGGCGCCCCGGGCTCCATCCTCGTGCTGGTGGGTTCCCACATGCCGGTGGCGCGAAGGAGCGGGAGTCCACCGCGGCTCATCCGTCCATGGACGCGGTCCATCCGTGCTAAAGTTCCGCGCCGTGGCCGACAGGCTGCAGACGGTGCAGAGCGGCTTGCAGGCGCGGCAGAGGTCGTGGTGGAGCCCACGATGACGATCTTCTTGGAGCGTTGCGCCGTCCAGCCGCTTTATCACCAAAGAGGAAAGTCCTGGCTGTCCTGGCGCAGGCGGTGCGGCTTTGTTGACTCCTTTATCATCAGAATGGCAGCTGGGATGCTCGCGTCACCCTGCGGCTGCTGCAGGGGCCATGTGCGCCCTGCAGCGCTTGCTTAGCCGCGAAGTGTCTCCACAGGGCCGCGGTGGCCTGTGGGGAGGTTTCCTGCTGACCTCTCTCCAGGCGTGTTGAGCCTTGGGGAGTCTCTTGAAGCGCGGGGTCCTCTTCAGGCCCTGGCTTCCTCTTCAGGCCCTCAAGAGGAGATGCCTCTCGAGGGTCTCTCCAAGCGGTAGCTTGGTCCTTAGTCGTTTTGACGAATCTGTCGCGGGCGAGGCCTGTAGGGAGTGGGCTATGCACACCCCGGTCCTCATTGGGCCGACAGTAGCCCCCGGGCCCGCGATGGGCACGGCTGAGCCCATGACCGCAGCCGAAGCGTCGTGGGCCCAAAGTGTCCGGCCGGGCCGAGCCACGCGTCACTCAGGCGAGTAACGGTTGCGCACGATCTGGGGCGTGCGTCGTGGGGGGTCCCACCACGCCCCGGTAACTGCTCCTCGATGGGACATAAAGCCTTCGCGCCGGAGCAGGGAGCCGTTACTGCTTCCATTCTCTCTCGCAGAAGTCATCCGCCCTGAGCTCTCCGCTCCTGCTCTCCGGCGCGCTCTTCTCCTTTCTCCTCCAGTTTCTCCCCGCGCCGCGCTCACCTCTTCTCCGACGATGAGTCCAGCCAAGAACAAGGGCAAGGCGGCCGCGGGGTCTTCTTCGCAGGCGGCGCCTGCCGAGGCCGCGCATGGCGCGGCATTGCTAGGGGTGCGCGTCAACGACAAGGCCCTTGACAAGGTCCGCTTCCTGGTGGCGGACCGGACCAACGAGCACGGCGCCACCGCGCTCAAGGCCGCGGCGCACGGGAAACGCCCGCGAGGGTTTTTCCCCGTCTTCCAGCACTGTGTCGCCGCGGGGCTGGTGCCGCCATTCTCTCCATTCTTGGAGGCGGTGCTGGCCTTCTACCAGATCCAGCTGCTGCACCTCCACCCCAACTCCGTGCTCATCCTCGCCATCTTCGCCTACCTCTGCGAGGCGTACCTGGGCCTGGAGCCCACGGTGGACCTCTTCCGGTGCTTCTACGCGCTCCGGCACACGGCGAAGAATGAGCGCTCCGGATGCGTCTCGTTCCGCATCGTGGATGGCATGGGGAGCGTTTACATCCCCATGTCGTGGATCGAGGGCAAGGCCATCACCTCGGTGACGAAGAAGGTGGACGACTTCCGCCAGCGGTGGTTCTTCGTCGGGGTGGAGCAGCCCTGCGCCTTCCTCGAGGTTCCTGACGCGCCACCCGTGAAGAACTCGAACTGGGGCAAGGCCCCCTTTAGCGGCGCGCAGAACGCAATGTTGATGGGCCGCCTGAGCTACCTTCGGGAGGAGGGCCTCACGGGGCAGATCATCGTCGCGGACTTCGTGACGCGCCGCATCGCTCCACTCCAGGCGCACGCGATGCCCATGTGGATGTACTCCGGCCCCCAGGACAAGATGCGGCTCCACCGTGAGGACAAGGACGCTGTCGACAACGTCCTGTCCGCGCTCTTCATCAACCCGGCGGTGCCAGCCATGGATGCGCTCCCCATCACGCTGCGGCCTCTGCACCAGTATAACATGACCGAGCGCCTGGCCATTCTGGAGGGGATGCCCTCGTTCACCCCGTCAGGCCCGGCGGGGAAGGTGGTGCCTGTGCCGGTGGTGCAGGAGGCGGAGGGAGCAGAGACGCCCTCTGCCTCAGGAGCTGGGCAAGGCGAGGAGGAGGCCGCGGTAGGGGAGGTGTCCTCTTCGAGGGCCGGGCCCTTTACTGACGAGATTTGCGACATCTCGTCAGGCGACGATGATGACGCCTTCGTGGTGGTGCCCACGCGCCATGCGGAGGATGAGGAGGCCGAGGAGGAGGCCTCTGACGAGGAGGCCTTGCTAGGGCGTCGCGAGCCCCGGTCCAAGGCGGCCAGCGACAGGCCTGGCACGAGGCCCTCTGACGTCCCCTCCCAGAGGAAAGCCGAGGCGCCCCCGGAGGGGTCAGGCGCTAAGGCCAAGCCCTCTTGGCGCTCGCCAGGCTTGGCGTGGGTTGACACCGGCGCCAAGCAGTCCGGGTAAACACCTCTAGCTATTAGTTGCTTGATTATTGTTCTTTTCTTCTTCCTGTATTTCTGACGATCGTCCCCTGATGCTTGCCAGCGACCTTGTGCCTGCGAAACGCCGTAGGCTTCGCAAGGCAGCAGAGGTGAAGGGAGCCACGGCTGAGGTCGTGGCTGAGGAGGCCGCGAGGCCTGTGGAGACGGCCTCCACAGGCCCAACCGAAGAGATGCCTCAAGCGGAAGCCGCTGGGCCTTTAGCCGGGACAGCGACGCCTCAGGCGGAGGCAGCTGCGCCGCCCCCCGAGCCGATGGTGGTGGAGGCGCAGGAGGAGCGGGTTGCTAGCCCTCCTCGCGCCCCTACCCCGCCCCGCGCGGCCACGCCACCGCGCGAGCCAACTCCGGCCCGCGAGGCTACTCCACCTCGCGCGACCATGCCTCCCGCGCAGCTGGAGGCCGGGACAGACCAGGGCCCGCCAAGCGCGGGCGCATCTGCAGGGGGAGCTCCTTCGTCTCCGCCACGCCCCGCAGCGGGGGGCGAGGCGCAAGAGGTGACGCGCCAGGGCCGCGAGGTCGGTGAGGCCAGTTTGGGCACCGCGATGGACGGGGCGCGGTCTAGCCCCCAGGCACGCCCAGAGGCTCAGTTCTCCAGGCTCGGCGCAGGGGCAGGCACCTCCACATGCCGCGACCTGGTCCTTGGCGGCTGGGACTGGAGCAAGGGGCACCGCGAGGTTGCCTTCCGCGTCGTGAGGGAGTCCCTGGAGGGCTTGGAGGCGCAACTTGCCCTCGAGGACGCTCAGCTCACCCAGCAGCGCGACGAGCTTGCGGGGGCGTGGGCGCGCTTCCACGCCGCGGTCGGGGCCCGCCGCCAGGAGGATCTGGCCCTCCAGGCCGCACGCGAGGAGGCCGTCCGCTTCGCCAAGGAGGTCCGCGAGGGGGCCATCCGTGACGCTGACGAGCTTCTTGCCCCCCTCCAGGACGAGCGCAACGCGGCCGCCGATCTCCTCGCCGAGGTGAAGGCCGAGCGCGAAGCTATGGAGGGCTCGCTGGCGCAGAAACGTCGCGAGCTGGCCCAGCTGGAGTCCCAGCTCCTCTCCGTCCATCGGGTCGCGCAGGAAACACTGGAGGAGGACCGCAAGAGCCTTGCCGAGCGCGAGCGGCTACTGGCCTCCAGGGAGAAGGACGTGCTGCAGCGCGACGAGCAGCGGCTCCAGGCGGAGGGCGAGCTCGCCACCATGCGCGAAGAGCTTGAGGCGCGCGAGGGGGACCTGGCTCAGGCGCTCCAGAGGCATGACGAGAACGTCACCGCCCAGAAGCAAACCCTGGAGCGCTTCCAGCAGCGGTTTGCCGAGAAGAAGAAGGAGGCGGAGGCGGCCCTCGCGGAGCGCGAGAAGGAGTTCAGGCGGACCACCTCCAAGGAGTACCGCGACAAGGCCAAGAAGCAGGAGGACCGCTTCAAGGCCAAGCACGCTACCGATGCCCAGCGGATCGCGGAGCTCGAGAAGGCCAACTCCAAGCTCGAGGCCCGCCTCCAGCGCGCCAAGGAGGCCTATCGCCAGGCGGAGGATGGTCGCAGGGCAGCTGTCCTGGAACTGGACGCCCTTGTCAAGGACGTGGAGGGTCAGGCGGGCTCAGCGGCCAAGCAGGTGACGGAGGCTCTGGACACCGCGCAGGCGGCTCGCGTGCTCACGAAGCAGCGGGAGCGTATGTTCCAGGCGCTGGTGGCCAGGGGCAACGAGCTTGCAGCTCAGCTTGGTGCGGAGGCGCCGCACGCTGAGGTTCGCGGCCGTGGCGATGCTGCCATGTACCTGGTCTACTTCGACCAGCTCTTCACGGCCCTCGAGAGCCCCGTCGCCGATCTCCGCGAGGTGATCGAGGTCGAGAGCCGCCAGCTCCTCGGGGTGGTTGTTGACCGCATCTTCACCAACCTTCGGCTCCTCACGCCCGGCTTCGACCTCGCCACGGTGACCGAGGAGCGCACGGGCGAGGAGGTCTTGCGGGTCTCCAACTCCCTCCGCGAGCAGGTCGAAACCTTCTGCAACCGCTTCAAGCGCGCAGAGGTGGCTGCGGAGGACAGCGAGGAGGAGGCCGCCCTTGCCGAGGAGGAAGACGCGGAGGAGGAGGAGCATGCTGGCGCGGACTCCGCCTGAGCCCTTGATTCATTGCGCCTTTGAGCGCCTGTATCTGAAACAGTTTTATGTTTAGACACTATGCATTTTGAGCATGTAATATATTCCTTGAGTGCTTGATGTTAACTTGTGTGCCCCTCGAGAGGCCCTTTCTGCCTTATTTTCATGTCTATGTTTTCTCTGCGTCGTTAGGTCCCATCTCTTCGCGCTATGACTCCGCCACTGCGGTATGCTAGAGCAATGACTCAGCAAGGCCGGGGGGAGTTTAAGGCTTGGAGAGGTAAGAGCCCTGAGTCGCGATGCTCAAGTGCCCCCCTTAGACGTGCGAGTAGCCCATGAAGCACAAGGGAGAATGAAATCGGTCGAGGGGCAAACGTGCGCTTGGGGAGAAAAAGCTCTCGAGTCACGAGTGCGGGACTTAGCTTCTCGAGGCTTTTGCCCTGTAGAGGTTTTTTAGCCTGGCGAGGAGGTCTTCTTCAAGGGTTTTGCCCTGCCGCCTCCTCAGGCTTGTAGAGACGCTTGTTCTCTGTAGATGTTAGAGGGGCAAACCCAAACGCTTGTGCACGGTACTAGAGACTAATGCGCGCTTATAGGTCCCCTCAGGCGTTCCTTGCGAGGAGAGAGAGTACCAAGGTCCTTTGTAGAGATGGCGTGTTTGTGGGAGCTTGCCCTCCAGCCAGAGCTCGGATCCTTGGGTTTTGCAGTGCTGCTGGTGTGTCATTTGAGGCACTGGCACCGTACTCAGCCCCCGCTCGCGAGGTGCGCATGTGGAGAGATATAAGTGCCCATTTTCAACAAAGAAAATAATGCTGGAATAAACTCACCACCAAAATATTACATAGCGGCGCCGTAGCGCATTGTTCACTTAGGAACGAAATTGTTTCATTATGCTTGGAGTTGCCAAGTTAATGTATTTGACCATGTCGAGGCATGGGGACCACCCATTAGTGGCAGAGACTCTCAACGGCCTGAGGCGGCTCGTTACATGGAGAGCTCGGAGGGTTGACCCTCGAGAGAAGCCTTTGGGGCTTGGAGGTTTAAGCCGTGAGCTTTTAACCTCTAGAGACAAAAAATGCTTGGAGGTGGAGCCGTAAGCTGCCTCTTCAGCCAGATGTCTTGACGTGACAATGATCACGGGCGTGACAATGATCACGGGTAGAACTTGCGCAGGTGCGCGATGTTCCACGGGTTCTTGACGGGGATGCTGTCTTCGGTCTCGAGGCGTACTGCGCCAGGCCTGGCGACGTGGGAGACCCTGTAGGGACCTTCCCACATCGGCGAGAGCTTGTGGAGGCCTTCCCTGGAGAGAATTCGCCTGAGGACGAGATCGCCCGCCTCAAGGGTGCGTGAGCGCACATGGCGGCTGTGGTAGCGTCGCAGGTCTTGCTGGTACCCTGCCGCTCTGAGGGCGGCCTGACGGCGCAGTCCCTCGAGGAACAGCAGGTCGTCGTTGTGGAAGCCCTCTTGGATGTCCTCATTGAAGGCAAGGACCCGTGGTGACCCATGCTTGATTTCTGCGGGGAGGACTGCCTCAGCTCCGTAGAACAGGGCGAACGGCGTTTCGCCTGTAGGCCTTGAGGAAGTTGTGCGTATGGACCAGAGCACTGAAGGGAGCTCGTCGATCCAGCCCTTGCCGTGGCCCTTGAGGATGTTGAAGCTTCTGGTCTTGAGGCCCTTGAGGACTTCTGCGTTCGCTCGCTCGGCTTGACCGTTGCTGCGTGGGTGAGCCACCGAGGCGAAGCAGACCTTGACGCCTAGCTTGTCGCAGTAGGCTCGGAAGATGCCGCTGGTGAACTGCGAGCCATTGTCGGTGATGATGCGGTTGGGCACGCCGAAGCGGCAGACCAAGCTCCTGATGAATTTCACCGCGGCCCCAGCTGGTATGGTGCGCACTGGCTCAACTTCGGTCCACTTGGTGAACTTGTCGATGGCCACGAAGAGGAAGCGATAGCCCCCCTGCGACCTTGGGAAGGGGCCCAGGATGTCCAGCCCCCAGACCGCAAACGGCCAGGAGAGCGGGATGGTTTGAAGCCCCAGCGCCGGCTGATGAATTTGCTTGGCGTGGAATTGGCAGGCGTCGCAGGTTTGCACAATGGCGACCGCATCTTGAAGCACTTGAGGCCAGTAGAAGCCGCTCCTGAAGACCTTGCCTGCGAGGGTGCGCGCACATGAGTGGTGGCCGCACTCCCCGCTGTGGATGTCCTTGATCAGCTCTCGGCCTTCCTCAGGAGGGACGCACTTGAGCGCGATACCGTTTGGGCGCTTGCGGTAGAGGTTTCCCTCGAGGATGCAGTAGGATTTCGCCTGTCGAGCGATTCGCTCTGCGTCAGCATCTTCTTCAGGGAGGATTCCTTTCACCAAGTAGTCCTTGAGCTCATCAATCCAGCCTGAGGCCTGGTGGGTTGCCGTCAGCAACAGGCGCTCCCCTGTGCTGGGACCGCAATCAGGCGCCCCAGACTCAGGAGTTGGTGGGAGCGCTTCATCTGCGCTTGCGGCTGTGGTCTCTCGAGGCTGCTTGATGGATGCCTTGGCGAGCCTCTCTTCAAAGACGCCGGCCTGCTGGGGTTGCCTTCGCGAGGCTCGCTTGGCGATGTCGTCAGCCTCTTGGTTTTCCTTCCTCGGGATGTGCATGAGCTCCATGCCCCTGAAGTGCTTCTCGAGCTTGTGGACCTCTTCAAGGTATGCGGCCATGTGGTCGTCTTTTGGCGTGTAGCTCTTGTTGGAGAAGTTGACGAGCAGCTGGGAGTCTCCCTTGACAAGCAGGTGCTTGACGCCTAGAGCGATGGCGGCCCTTAAGCCGGCGAGGAGGCCTTCGTATTCGGCGATGTTGTTGGAGATCTTGTCGATCGTGAAGCACAACTGGACAGCGTAGTATAGCTTGTCACCCTTGGGCGAAGTTAGGACAACGCCTGCTCCGCCATTGCGGCAAGCGAAGGCTCCGTCGAAGTGCATGGTCCAGTGGCTAGGCACTGCGTCTCCCGAGGGCTCGGCTTCTGCCTCGCGAGGCTCCTCACGGCTTGGGTCAGTCCATTCGGCGACGAAGTCAGCCAGCGCTCTTCCTTTTATGACCCTCGTGGTGTCGAAGCGCAAGTTGAATGGCTGCAGCTCGATGTTCCATCCTGCGACACGATCAGTGGCGTTGGGGTTGCGCAGGATTTGCTCCAGGGGGAAGGCAGTGACCACCGTGATGGGGTGACCCTGGAAGTAGTGTCTCAGCTTCCTGGAGGCGATGAGGAGCGCGACGAGGAGCTTCTGCTGCATTGGATACCTCTCGCGAGCGTCCCGCGGCACTGTGCTGACGAAGTAGACGGGGTGCTCGACAAGGGTTGTCTGAGGTGGCGCAGCGTCAGCCCTCTGTGGAGGCTCTTCAGGGCCCTTGTCGAGATCTGCTTGTGGAGGCGTCTCGACAGGGGTGGTGGGAGCAGACTCGACTTGAGGCGGTGGGCCTGGCAGTGGGCCTGTGGAGGCTGCTCCTTCGACGGGGTCTTTGTCGGGGGGTTCTGGGCTTGGAGTGGCAGTGCTCCTCTTGGGGAGGACAGGCTCTTCCCTCTCGACCACCAAGACGGCGCTTGCGGTCTGAGGGGTGGCTGAGAGGTACAGCTTCAGGTGCTCGCCTGCCCTGGGGGCCACCAAGACTGGAGGGCTGGCCAGATACTTTTTTAAGTCCTCGAAGGCTTTGTCCGCCTCAGGGGTCCACTTGAACGTGCCCGATCTCTTCATGATCTTGAAAAATGGCAGGGCTCTCTCGCCAAACTTAGAGATGAAACGGCCAAGGCTGGCCATGCAGCCCGCTAAGCGCTGCATGTCCTTGAGTCGGCGGGGAGGCTGCATTTCCTCTATGGCCTTGATCTTGTCAGGATTTGCCTCTATGCCACGGTGGGACACGAGGAATCCGAGGAGCTTGCCTGAAGGGACCCCGAAGACGCACTTGGCGGGGTTCAGCTTGATGTTCACCTTTCTCAGGCTGGCGAAGGTTTCCTCGAGATCCTTCAAGAGGGTGTCCCCCTCTCGAGACTTGACCACGATATCATCGACGTAGGCCTCAGCGTTTCTGCCCATCTGTGCCCCCAAGGCTATCCTCATGAGCCTCTGGAAGGTGGCTCCAGCGTTCTTCAGGCCGAAGGGCATGCATGTGTAGCAGTACACACCACAAGGGGTGAGGAATGCCGTCTTCTCCTCGTCCTCTTTAGCCATCTTGATCTGGTGATAACCAGAGAAGGCGTCCAGAAAACAGAGGAGGTCGCAGCCAGCGGTGGAGTCCACGATCTGGTCTATCCTCGGCATAGGGTATGGGTCCTTGGGGCAGGCCTTGTTGACATCGGTGTAGTCGATGCAGAGTCGGCCTCCTCCAGCGGGTTTAGGAACAACCACGCCGTTGGAGAGCCAAGTGGGGTGCGCGACTTCGCGGACGACGTTTGCCGCCTTGAGCTTCTCTACTTCCTTGACGATGAAAGCTTGCTTCTCGGGGGCTTGCTTACGTGCTTTTTGCTTGACGGGGCGTGCGTCTGGACACACGGCTAAGTGGTGCTCGATCACCTCCCTTGGTACACCGGACATATCTGACGGAGTCCACGCGAACATGTCAGAGTTTGCCCGAAGGAAGGCGAGGAGCGCGCTTTCCTATTTGGGAGGCAGGGCAGCGCCTATGGTGACGCTAGCCCCCGAGCCTTCAGCCCCCGAGCTGGTGGTGTCCAGCGACACCTTCTTCGTGGCAGCTTGTTCCTGAGAGAACACTTGCTTCTTCTTCTTGGGCCTCTCGAGAGGCTCCATGTCCTCGTCAGCCGGGAAAGCCATGGCTGCTGCCTTGTAGGCGCTCTCGACAGCGCGCGTGGCGTCCAGGATATGACCATGGATGGCAATGGTGCCGGCGCTGCCGGGGATCTTGACCATGTTGTAGGCGTGGTGCGTGACGGCCATGAACTTCGCGAGGGCGGGGTAGCCGAGGATGGCGTTGTATGGCAAGCCGATGTGGGCGACATCGAAGTCGATCAGCTCCGTGCGATAGTTCTTCTGCGTGCCGAAGGTGACAGCCAGCCGGACCTGACCCAGGGGCTCGATTGAACCACTGGTGACGCCCGTGAATGGCCTGGAGGGCATAAGCCACTCGTAGGGCACTTGAAGCGTCTCGAAGGTCTCGACAGAGATGACATTCAGGCCCGCTCCCCATCGATGAGCGTCTTGGAGACGGTGATGTTGTTGATGGTGGGGGAGCAGACCAGGGGGAGGGTTCCAACAGTCTTGGTCGACTTGGGGTGGTCCTTGGCGTCGAAGGCGATGGTGTACTGGGACCACTTGAGGGGCCTGGAGGTCTCGGTGCTCGGGAGCGCGGCGTTGAGCTCGCGGGCGAACTGCTTGAACTGATTGTTCGACTTGGGCGCTTGAACCCCGCCGAGGATGCAGGCCATGGCGCCTCTTGGGGCCTGGTAGCCTCCATCTTCCTCGTCAGGGAGGTTGTTGTTCCTCTCAGTGGCGTTGGCCTGAGTGCCTTGCGGCCTCTGGTAGCCGCCAGCGCGTCCGCCTCTGCTGTCGCGGCGGTAGCCGCGGCCCCTGCCGCGACCTCCGCTGCCTTCTTCGCGCTCGCGCTCTCTGCTCAGCCTCTTGAGGTCGTGGCAGTTCTCGGTGGTATGGCCGCGCCTGTTGTGGTAGACGCAGAATGGGCGGTGGTCCACCTCCATGTCGCCGCGCTCGGGAGAACCCCTGCGGGAGCCCTTCGCGTCAGGCTCTGCCGCGAGGACTGCGGTGGCCTTGCGCTTGGGCTCCTCTTTCCTCTTGTGGCTCTTGGACCCCTCGCCAGGGTCGTCCCCCCGCGAGCTCATCTTGACGAAGAGGAGTCCCTCTTCAGCCTTGGCGCACTTATCCGCTAGATCGAACAGCTTCACCACAGAGGTGAGCTTGTCGTGGATGCCGAGCTTCTCGAGCATCCTGCGGTTCGTGACGCCCTCGCGGAAGGCAGCGATGACCTGGGTGTCGGGGATGTTCGGAATCTTGTTCCGCACCTGGCTGAAGCGCTGGATGTACTTGCGAAGAGTCTCATCCTTCTTCTGCACCACAGCGCGCAAGTCGTTGTGGGTGAGTGCGCGCTCGTACGTGCCCTTGAAGTTGGCGACGAACTGCTTGCAGAGCTCCTCCCAGGAGTCGATGGAGTCCTTAGGCAGGTTGAGGAGCCAGGACAGCGCGGAGTCCCTGAGGGCGTGGGAGAACCAGTTGGCCATGACCTTGTCGTCTCCCCCTGCAGCCTGGATGGAGGTGGTGTAGAGCTGCAGGAACTCGAGAGGGTTGGTGGACCCGTCGAAGCCCTTGGGGAGCGCTGGCCTGAACTTCTGCGGCCAGACCACGCGACGCAGGGCGCGCGTGAAGGCCATGCAGCCGGTGGCGTAGGTGGCCGTTCCTCCCTGGAGGGCCCTGCGGTTTTGTAGCCCCGCTTGGCCGAGCTCCTCGACGAGGCGGTTCTGGAGGTCGCGGCGTCGCTCCATGCCCACACGTGCGTCAGGCGCGGTGCGCTGCACGATCTGACAATCGTGCGGCGAG
Organism: Poa annua; assembly: GCA_026929855.1. Taxonomy (NCBI): domain Eukaryota; kingdom Viridiplantae; phylum Streptophyta; class Magnoliopsida; order Poales; family Poaceae; genus Poa; species Poa annua. The sequence goes on along the minus strand of CM049435.1, from coordinate 55,565,024 downwards.
GAAGCATGGGAGGGAGCCCGCTGTGCCGCGGCCGGAGGTGGTCCTGGCGGCGGTGGGGGCGCACCTGGTGCGGCCGCCCCTGCAGGGCCGGAGGGTACGATGGAGCGCGACGGAGCAGGGCGCGTGGTTGCGATGTCGACGAGGTGGTGGAGGCGGTCCAACCACTGGTCGTGTGCCTCGGCACTTGGCCGGTAGCGGAGGAGCTCCTGGGCCATGAGCAGCGCGGTGTGCGGGGCGGGCTCGTGGTGCTCCCGCGTGGACACGCTCTGGCGCCGGGACGGGTGCGAGGACTCAGCGTCCTCACGGCGCTCAGAGAGGTCCTCGTCGTCGCGCTGGTCTCCGCCGCGGTGCTCCTCGCTCTCTGGCTCCTCCACGCGCGGGCCGGTGCCAGCGCGCTCGGCCGCGCGGGGGCGACCACGGCGGCCACGGGTGGGAGCAGTGCCAGGCTCGGTGTGAGCTCTCTCAGAGGCACGCCGGTTGGCGCGCGTCGCGCGGGTGTCCGTCATGGCGCGGAGTTCGGAGGTCGAAGACGCGCCTCAGCCCCCTACCTGGCGCGCCAAATGTCGGAGAGTGACTCCCACGGAACAGGGGTAGCCACACCCTGAAGAGAGGTTCGAAGGGGGGACTGAACGCGGAGGTCAAACAATCCTCGAGAGGCACGACGACGGTGCTCGCCGGGCCTGGAGAGGAACTATCACGCCAGAGATGGACACCGGCCCGTACCCAGGTTCACGGCCCTCAGGAGGAGGTAACACCGCTACTCCTGCTTGTCTGTATTGCACTGTGAAGGTTACAGGACAATGAGCTTGCCGAGGGCTCTCTTGAGGCAGTTTAGTGCTTGGAGAGGGACACAATGATCGTCTTCCTCCTCCAGCAGTTGGCTATTCTATGCGTTTGGCTAAGGCTCCCTCGGTCTAGGAAGCAATCAGCCGACTGGAGATCAATCCGTCTCTATGGTGGAGCTCCTGCTCCTTTTATAGGCGCCCCGGGCTCCATCCTCGTGCTGGTGGGTTCCCACATGCCGGTGGCGCGAAGGAGCGGGAGTCCACCGCGGCTCATCCGTCCATGGACGCGGTCCATCCGTGCTAAAGTTACGCGCCGTGGCCGACAGGCTGCAGACGGTGCAGAGCGGCTTGCAGGCGCGGCAGAGGTCGTGGTGGAGCCCACGATGACGATCTTCTTGGAGCGTTGCGCCGTCCAGCCGCTTTATCACCAAAGAGGAAAGTCCTGGCTGTCCTGGCGCAGGCGGCGCGGCTTTGTTAACTCCTTTATCATCAGAATGGCAGCTGGGATGCTCGCGTCACCCTGCGACTGCTGCAGGGGCCATGTGCGCCCTGCAGCGCTTGCTTAGCCGCGAAGTGTCTCCACAGGGCCGCGGTGGCCTGTGGGGAGGTTTCCTGCTGACCTCTCTCCAGGCGTGTTGAGCCTTGGGGAGTCTCTTGAAGCGCGGGGTCCTCTTCAGGCCCTGGCTTCCTCTTCAGGCTCTCAAGAGGAGATGCCTCTCGAGGGTCTCTCCAAGCGGTAGCTTGGTCCTTAGTCGTTTTGACGAATCTGTCGCGGGCGAGGCCTGTAGGGAGTGGGCTATGCACACCCCGGTCCTCATTGGGCCGACAGAGGTGGCATCACGACCGGATCTGGGCGCCGGAGGCGAGGTAAACTCGGAGACGAGCTGGAGGCAGGGAGGTCGGTGTGACGTGGGAGGGAGCCGGTGGGAGGAGGAATGAGAAATGATTATGGGTAATGCGCTGTTAAGTTGTTTTAATAGCCGGATCAAATCGTAATTTGTCAAAGTGCAGGACCTATTTGTAAGAAAAACAAAACGATTGACGGACGTCCTGGATAAGCTGTGAACGTCCAACTAGAAGTGGAAAAACCACTCACGATTGATGGTGTGATCTCAGTTTCGGCGTTCACGGTTCCTCACCGTACCGGACCTGCATGCGACCAATCAACATCTATCACTTTAAATATGTAGACATATATTTCAATCATATTTTAATATATATATAAGTAATAAATTATTATCAAGAAAATACTTTTTATTAATAAATTTAAAATTATTTTTCAATGCATTTGCACGACTAAATATTTCAGAAATTCAAAATCCAGTTTTATAGTTAATTTCCTTATTATTTTCAGCGATGTGTTATTTTTATGAAAAAGTTCAGAAATTTTAAAAAAATCACTGAAACATTCCATGCATATTGCACAGATATAAGCGCAATATTTCATTATACAAAGAAAAATTAGGTAAAATTTGAAAGTAGATACAAATTAATAAATTTGTATAAGGTATGCTCAAAAGATGACATAAACTTTTTATGTGTGTGAAATCTTGATGAAATATATGTGGTCTCACAAAACCATTAATGAAATTTGCCTGAAACCTATATTATACTCGAGCATATATCACATTGTGACAATTTTGTTTTATTGAAATTCATTGTATTTTCAATACATTTTCATAATCAAAATTTAAACATTTTCAAAATATCCCCAATATTTTTAAAGATCTCATCACCAGAAACTCAAATATCATTTTTTTTTTGAAAAAAAACAGAAATTTTGTTTATAAGATATGACCCATATAAAATCAAGAAACCAACTAAATTGAATGGGTGGGTGGGCACAAAATTACACTTTTCACCGCAAAAGTATCCGCCACTCACTTACATGCAGGGGACAAACTGTTTGTACCCACATGTCATAGATGTGAGAAGGTAGGTGGACAACTATGTAAAGGGAACGAGTGAATGGTAGTATTTAATATGTATACACCTTTATATCAGGGTAGAAATGGAAAATACCAAAAAGTAGAGCATGAATTAGAAAGCAGGAACTAGTGGTGCATGTATGTCTCGTAGGGCACGGTTCAGCAGAAAATCTGCGTTCCTACAGTGTCTGGCATTGGTCAGTTTGACGCACGGGACCGACGAGTTTTGATGGAATTTACGCAAGAGTGATAAATTCTTGGTGGTCTATGTACGAAGGTTTAATTGAGCCGGATGTGTCATTGGATACTAATAAAAAATATAGAAGATGAAGATCCCACTGTAAGTTAAAGTTTTTACATTGTATCTTCATTGAGGAGCAATCCTAAGGAAAACCTTGTGAAACACAATTAGAATGGAAGTAGAAAATGCTTCTTGTGTGCTACCATAAGGACGAGACTATCAAACATTTATTTTTTGAGTATAAATTTGCTATATATAGTCAGACATCTAGATAGATTCTATCTTATACCCACCCACCATGAAGCCCCACCATGAAGCATTGTAAATATTTTTGACAACTGGAGATTTAAACGACTAATTAGGGTGGGAGCGCTTGCCACTATTTGGTCGCTTTGGTTGTGTCGAAATGATAAGATTTTTAATGATAAACATTCATATGATAACCTGTGCACGACTCTGTTCATGGTCGCCACTCCAACATGTGAGGCATCACGACCTACTTATCGAGGTGTGTACAAGATTAGAAAGTACGACGAGAGATTTTTTTCTAACATAGTTGACAACATAATTTTCGGATCTGCCCTCCACCATCGTAGACATTTTTACAGTTTCCCATCATATTTATTTTGAGCCTTATGAACTTGTGGCGGCTGTGCATCCTAACCCTGCAGAGGCTGCGTATAATGCTTATATTGCTTAAAGTAACGAAGCTCCTTTATCGAAAAAATAGCAAAAGCCAAAAGGAACCACAAGTTTTGTGATGATCGATCGAAAATTGTGTCCTAGCCCATTGGCTTCTTCTCCCTACAAAATTTGAAGTCCAACAGTCCCGAGGAAAAGCCTATAATAGAGTCGGAGGCCTATAATAGAGTCGGAGGCCCAGGTCGTTTGCACGATCAACGGTCCAAAGCCGGCCTCCGGCCACGCGGAACTTCGTCGTGGCGGAATACTCGCTAGTCGCTCCGGTTTCTGGCCGGAACGGCAATGCAGTGAAGGGCGGAGACGGCCGCCGTGCCACCGTCCTGCCCTCCCCCCCGAAAGCGCCCCTCTCGAATCGAGATCTGCACGACCATGCGCTCGCTGCTCGTCGACGCCGCCGCCCAGCGTGGCTCCGGTGCCCATGGAGATGGGCCCGCGCAGCTCTGGCTTCAGCGGGCTACGGCCAGGATCTCCGTGTGGGCGGCTGTCCAGATTTGCCTAGTACGCGCGTACGACACGCCAAATCCTCCTAAGTCCAGTGGTATGTCTTGATTATTGCTATTTCCTAAACACTTATGCATTTAATTGCAGTCCGCAAGCTCAATTCTTAAACTGAAGATGGCTAAAACATCTGAAAGTCATGGCTAGTGCATCCTCTAGTTATAGATGTATGTAAGGTGATCTTGAAAGTATTTATATAGGTTACAGCACAAAAGTTACAGCAATTTACACATCTACATGGGAAATGTACATTTGAAAATCAAAATCAAAATCAGAAGCAAAAGCTTTCCTTCGAAATCCTTACAATCTTAGACTACATCAATACAGGAAATAGCAGATCACCTCTCGAATTCCTCTTCAAGTCCCAAAGAATAATGCAGCACAATTACAGGAACAACAACAAAAAGGGGTCAAGGAAAATGTACACCGTGTAGAAATAGAAAACAAAACTGATCCTAGGTATTATGATGACGCTGAACGAAGCTCTACTAGTGAAGCGTACACTCCATCTTTGATGTTCATCAGCGCCTCATGTCTTCCTTTCTCTGCTATTTCACCATCCTTGAGAACTGCGATTATGTCAGCACCTTTGATCGTCGTGAGGCGGTGCGCAACAACAACAGTGGTCCTGCCAACCATCACACGATCCAAGGCATCCTGCACAATCCGCTCAGACTCGGCATCCAAGGCACTAGTTGCCTCATCAAGTAGTAGTATCTTAGGGTCTTTCAGTATGGCCCTCGCGATAGCCACTCGCTGCTTCTGTCCACCGGATAGCTGTATCCCCCTCTCCCCAACGGTGGTGTCATATCCTTGGGGAAGGCTCGATATGAACTCATGTGCATTGGATGCCTTCGCTGCCGCAATGAGCTCCTCCTCGGTGACTTCCCCATCTTTACCATAGGCTATGTTGGAATGGATTGTGTCATTGAAGAGTACAGGCTCTTGGCTCACCAGCCCCGTTTGGTCCCTCAACCAGTTGATGTTTAAGCTCTTGATTTCTACTCCATCCAATAAGATTGTACCTGAATCGGGATTGTAGAATCGCTCCAACAGTCCGATTACTGTTGACTTGCCGCTACCACTCTCTCCAACAAGTGCAACGGTCTATATAAAATCATAACACAAGTAAGCTGCTAAGTACTTCAGGGTAGAAGATATAACAATTTGAATGATGATAAGAAAAGTAGGCTAACCTTGCCAGAGGGAATGTGCAGGGTAAAGTCACTGAAGATCTGAATATCTGGGCGAGTTGGGTACTTGAAGCTCACATGTTGGAAATCAATGTTGCCCTTGACCTCATCTAATGTCAAACCCTCATTGCTGCTTGAGTCAATTTCAGACTCTCGGTCAAGTAAAGCAAATATCGAGATAGCTGAATCCTTTGCTTTTGTTGAATCAGTGGCCATTGCACTTGTTTGAGATACACCCATAGTCGCTAAAACTAGTGCAAAGAAAACCTGCAAAGGACTTACTATGTGAAATAACCTTGTGAAAGTGGTTAACGATGGAAGGATCAAGACTGGAGATAAAGAAGAAAGATAAATTCTAAAATAATGCATTTACATACCTTGAAAACACCACCAAAATCTGATTGGCCGTGGCGCATGAATTGTGCTCCAACATAGAAGCAAAGACCGTACGTAAGGTACAACATCAAGAATGAGAAACCAAATCCAATGCCTCCAACTATTCCTGTTCTTACTCCTTGATTCTTCGAGGCTTCACATTTCTGATCATATATTCCTGTAATTCTTTTTTCAGAACAAAAAGAAGCTACAGTCCTGATACTACCAATTGCATCTGTGGCCACTTGACTTGCGTCCTCGTACATCATCTAGATAACCAGCAGTTCATTATCAGGAACTTAACATTTTTTAAGATAGTGAAAAAATTATCTAGAGTACTCTTGAATCTTGATTAATAAAATTACTGAACTCTATAAACTTGAACAAATCATCTTTATCTTATCTTATTGTACTATGAATGGAAGTTTATGGTGGTTCATCCTCCTTTCCCACCTCTCTAACCCACCATGCTAAAAATCTCCAACAGAAAAAAATAGCAACCTAACTAACTGAACACAGTGACCTTAACAACTAGGCTTGGCTGTAGAGCCGAGGGCACGATGCAAGATATATAGCCGAGAATGAAAGTGGATGCATGATGTCGGCCATGGTGGAACTGAGGCAAGCATGACAGCATAGGAGATATGTGAAGCAGGCTGAGCTGGTGAATGGCTTAACATGACCGGTGATATATATTTTTAACCGTAGCAAAGTGCAGTATTTAATTATCTTGGAGTTTGTCTATAAATAATTAGCTAGGAGTCTAGCATGACTGTTTGAAACTGAACTTTCTCTACTTTATTACTCCCTCCGGTTTTCCTACAGGTTGTTGTTTTGGACAGATGCAGATTTTTGTTATGCCCTTTTAAATATCTTCTTATAATAGATCACTGGTCAGAGTTGCACCGGGCTTATGTCCAAAGCAACAGATTATATGAAACTGCAGGGATTAACATTTTGTTTTAGTAATTGTTTGCAAAATATCATATCGCTAGAAAAATAGCCTAACGGTTTTGTTTCATGGATTACCTTAGCATCTTGACTGAAACCCTTCAGAAACTTCACCTGGGCATAACCTTGAATACCCACTAATGGAATCACACAGAGGATGACTAAAGAGAGCTTCCAGTCAGCTATAATAGCAACGACAAATCCTGTGATAAGTGTAGCGATAACCTGAACTGTTAAGGCCAAGTTATCTCCCACTAAACGCCGTACATTCATAGCATCAACTGACAGTCTTGCACCAAGTGCTCCACTGTAAGATATAATTCGGCAGTTAGCACCTAAAAGTAAAGCTCACAGATTTAGAGGATAGAAAACCAAGGAAAAAGCTGTGACATACCTTGAATTCTTAGGATCATCAAACCAAGCAACTTCTTGGTGCACAATGCTTCGAAACGACATAGCACGGATGCGCTCTATAAGCTTCCCTCCGGCTATTCCAAACAAGAAGAGCTCTGCTGGTATTGAGATTATCGACAAGATACCCAGAACAACACACATCAAAGCCCAAAAACTAGAATCCTTTCTGAGTTTATCTGGTGGATCATAGAAAGTTTTAATGGCACTGGCAATCATTACACCAAACATTGGGAAAAGCACTCCATGAACTGCTGCAGCTAGGGATCCTAACAAAAGAATAGGTAGCTCTGGCTTGTTAAGACGTGCTAGCCTTCCCATAGGAGCTTTCTTGGGAACTTCACCATCACCATCCAGCTGTTTCTGATTCTCCCCATGTGTATCATTTTCTTCAGGCAATTCAACTGAACCAGGCAGCCCAAAGGGGAGGGTGAAAGAATGTCCACTACTATTCCCTGCAGAACCTCTACTAATTGACCGCCTAAGTGATAAGCTTGTACTTTTAGACCTTGGGTCCAAAATTCGACGATCTACTTTCTGCTCTTCTTCACGATTTTCTTGAAGTCTAATAAGTTGAGAGTAAGCACCATCTGGGTTTAGTACCAATTCATCATGGGGACCTATATAAAACGTACATTTGTGTAGTAAATTGATCAGTTCAGTTGAAATATGAGTCCTATGACAAAGAGGTGATTTTTAAAGATGAGTGATGGGAATGAAATCTGACCTTGTTCAACTATCTTTCCTTGTTGAACAACTGATATGCAATCAGCATTCCTGACAGTGGTCAGGCGATGTGCAACCACAAGCGTTGTTCTGTCCACCATGATCCTAATCAGTGCCTCCTGAACTATCCTCTCGGACTCCACATCTAATGCACTAGTAGCCTCATCTAACAAAAGTATTTTTGGGTTTTTAATGATTGCTCTTGCAATTGCAATCCTTTGCTTCTGTCCACCTGAAAGCTGAGCACCACGTTGGCCAACCATTGTGTCATAACCCTGGCACGAGATAAAAGTAAATATTAATTAGCAGTTAACTCAGACAGAAGAACTTGAATTTACACGACTTATTGAAAGTGTCACTCACATTTGGCAACTTATCAATGAAATTTGCTGCATTGGCGAGCTCAGCAGCTCTCTTGATCTCTTCAAATGTTGCATCATCTTTGCCGTACATTATATTATCTTTAATTGAGGTCATAAAGAGCAAGGGCTCTTGGCTAACAAGGCCGATTTTCCCTCTTACTGAAGCAAGCTGTAAACTCTTGATATTGATCCCATCAATCAAAACCTCACCAGCCTGCGGATCATAAAATCTCTCTACAAGACTAATAACAGTTGACTTGCCACTTCCACTCTCTCCAACTATAGCCATTGTAGTGCCACTAGACACACGTAAGGAGAATCCATCAAATATCAGTTGCTCGGGTCTTGCTGGGTAGCTAAAATATACATCCTTCAGCTCAACGTCACCTCTGATATCTTCTAACTGATTACCAGTGTTGTCATCAGGATCAATCTCTGGTTTCCTCTTGATTGTTGTGAACAATCTGTGTGCTGCAGATTGTCCTTCTGCAAAGGCTGTCATACACGGGGTTGCGTTGCCCAAAGACCTGCAACACACAGTTGAAATTATCAGTATTAATGATGTGATGTGAAGCATCATTATGATATGAATTCCACTTCAAGGCAAATAACTCACATTGCCCCAGTCATGATAGCAAACAAGATAGTGATGACTGTTCCTCCTGTGTATCCTTTGGTAAGTATCAACTTTCCACCGTACCATATGGCTAAACCATAGCTAGAGAAGAATATGCAGAAAACAGAACCCATGCCAAAGCCATTGGCAAGTCCTTCCTTCACAGTAGTCTTGTACGCCTTGTTTATGAGTTTATTATATGCTGCAATGGCGTGTTTCTCCCCATTGAAAGAGACAACCTATTTCGCAGATATACCCACAAGATAAATAGTGAGTACACCTCTATTTTGATTCTAGTATAAACGTTTATACCAGCCATTATATAAATTGCTGTGCGAACTGAACTTACCGTTTTTATGGCTCCAATTGTCTGTTCAACAACGTTCCCTGCTTCACCGTATGATGCTTGACCTTTGCTAGATATTGTAGATAGCACTTTTGCCACTGCTCCTCCAGCTATTACAACCGGAGGTATGGATGCCAACATGACAAGAGATAGAAGCCATCCTTTGACAAAAGCTACAACGAAACCACCGATGAAAGTAGCTACAAGTTGTAGAAACTTGCCAACCTGCAGTAGTCAATTATATCAGTTTTTATATGAGATGGAATGTAATGGACACAATTGTATCATATGCTCTTCCTTTGAGGTGGAGAAAGTCCTTACCTTTTCACCAATAGCATCCTGAACTAGCACAGTATCACCAGACATTCTTGTAACTATTAGCCCAGTTGTCATTTCTACATCAAAAAACGATATATCCTGTCTCAAGACAGATTTGAGGTATAGGGAGCGAATGCGTGTTGCCTGCCTTTCGCCGGTAATTGTCCAGCATGCCACCTCTGCACAGACAAGTTTTCTTGACAGTTATTCTTCTGTCACCTTTCAGTTGAAATATAAAACATGTTGAAATATTCAGCCGTTTTGCTACTTTTTGGGCAAGAATATTTAGGAGCACAACTTGGACTTTGCACCATGATGACAATCAGTAGTTGATTTCAATACTAATATGGTATTAACGTTCCTTTTCTCAAACTTATATTAAAAACTCCATATTCCATGGCTCCTTGAGATAACAATCATGTTCAATAACTAGCAGCAACTATGACCAGCATCCAGCAGGTACTGTAAAAGTGCAAACACATGTGAACTTGACAAAGTCTGCTCATACTTACGGAGAAAAGAGACTACTGCTGTCCCGATGCCCAAGTAGACAAAGCTTAGAACGGCCTACAAAAACGAAACAACAAGAGGGTGAAAATTTGATCCTGTCTTTGGTGTCTGTTGATGCATGGTTGAGAACTCAAAAGGCTCCTGGAAATTCTTGCAAATGTTGGACCCTTGATTATTACTATAAACCCACAAAGATCAGACGTGGAGAAGAACGCAAGGTTGAGTCTTAAGTTTGTAGATCTACGCAAAACACTATTATCATGCAACACAATTGTGTTGAGCAGTTAATCTAGTTCCCACTAGGGCAACATTGTTGTCTTGAAGCTGGAATTATGGGCAAATCTGGTTAAAGATCGATCCTTTTTTTAACGATCTTGCTGGCAAACTGATAATGAGGAAGAAAGTGCAATCCGACAAATGTGACAGTATCTCGTTTCATTAAAAAAATATGGACACATGGGGCAGTTGATCACAACTGTCCCGTTTCAGAGTTTCAGAAGAAAGAAAGAAAATACTGCACGTATCAGCTGGGCAGAGCTTCGGATCCTTGTGAAATACGTTGCAAGGGATTGGGATGATCTGCAAGCGACTTGAGAAAGCGTAGTTTTTCACACAAAAACGCAATGCGTAAGCCATTGCAAATTTTTTGTCTCTAAACTCGGATCCAAAGTTAAGAAAACAACCGGAATGTTTGAGGAGAAAAGGGGGAAGGGGCCATGAGGCGGGACTAGCTCCATTATAGGTAAACGATTACTGGTTCAATTATTATTCCTCTATAGAAGGAAATAAAATTATTTGAAGGGAAATGGGGAGCGAATGGAAAACTAGAGGCAAAGAAGAACGAAAGAGGTAAGAGCGCCAAAAGTCAACATGTATTAAAAGGAACGAACGGCGACATGTTTTGCCAGAGCTTTCTCGAGATAACACCAAGGGCGGTTCTCGCGTGTTGTTACGGATGGTGAGATGAAGCTGGAAGAAGCCGATACCGATCGATCGAGCTGGTCCGAAAGGCGAAAGGTGACGGGGCAGAAAGCCGCTTACGTTGTTGACGCGGTTGAGGACGTCGCTGTTGGTGGCGCCGCCGAAGCCGTCGATGAGGTCGCCGAAGATGACCGTCATGAGCGGCTGCGACACGCCGTTGCCCAGCGCGGCCACCGTGCCGACCAGCATCAGCAGCAGGTCCGTGCTGTCGGCGTACCGGAACATCCCCGTGAAGGACACCCGCTTCCCGTGCTCGCCGCCGCCCTCCTCCTGCTTCTTCTTCTCCACCTCGCCATCCCTCCCTGCTGCAGGCGGCGCTGACGCCATTGCTCCTGGTTTGGTGTGTGCACAAAGCACGGCTTTCTCTACGGCTCTACTAGCTTGCTGAGTATTTATGGGGTTGGATCCCTGGGCTAGTGGTCAATGCTCAGAGCGTACAAGTGGGAGGAAAGGCGGAGGAATGTGGTGCTACTAAGCCTGTGCATAGTTTGGTCCGAAACCAGCAATCGATCGAGACGAAGCATCCAATTGTACTGGTTTCAAACTGTTTAAACCGCGTAACCAGACCACACCAGACCGTCAAATCATCCCATATCAAAACAGTTTACACCGGACCAAACCAGCTAAACCAGTACTGCACGGTCCGGGCTGATAAAACTGCCGAAACCGGCTTAAACCGGGAATGCCCAGGCTTAGGTGCTACTGGGTGTATCCCTCTGTTGCATCGAGGTACGCAACTCAAAGATTACGGCCTTGAAATATCTTGACAAGGAAATTAAGACAATTAAGATTCTGTAGCGCGTACAGTTCCAATTTCAAACTGGTGGACGCTGATGCCCTCGAATTTTCAGTTCCACGGTTTAGGTGAAGGCTAGCTAGGGTCATCCCCATTTCGGGAAAAAAAATCCGGGTTTAGGTGCTATCATCAACCCGGTGTTATGTTATGTCAGCATCAAATTAACGCCACGCTACAAGACCTACAAGTGGGTTTTATTCGAAGTCTGACTTGTAAAACCAAATGACTCAATCATGCAATTTTGACCATTTCTAGACAATAATCTATTAATACTACTGTAGTACTCTACTAGTTTCACATCACACGTGTTAAAATTGGTTTAACACAAAGGACGTTCAGAAAGACAAAGTGTGTCTTTAGCTTTTAAGCTGACTCCATAAAATTGCAATAATAAACACCTTCCGCTGCTCCGCATACATTCAAGAAGGCCAACTCTTAGTCTAATCATCAAATTTTACACTAAACGCTCTACTGCCCGTTTAGTATCTATTAGGAGGTTTTATTTTAACAAAAGATAATCTGGCCCAACAAAATTAGAATATTAACGACAAATGTTCTTTAGGTACTAGGATGAACCAAATTTCATCACTTATTTTTGTGATAAGCCCCCTTTGTCCGATTCTTGTTGAGAACCATTTATGTAGGGTTCAACCTGGCCGCGTTAGGAACCGTTTAGCCGAGTTAGCAAACAATTAAGCCTAAAATCCAGGTGGAGCCGGTATGCACCTTATGATGCTAGATATAAAATTATCGCAATGATATTGTTTCTAACAAAACTGAAGTTTTCAATTTTTGCAAGCTATATGGAGTACGAAGCTACCTATTGATCCGTACATGGTTATTACATCAACTTGTGGAAGCGCGGAGCCTCTAATAGTCTAGATGGAAGTCATTTGGACAAATTTAGAGACAGTAGCACTAGACGTGTTCAACCAATATAGATAGCACTATAGTAATAAGGCTTGTGAAGAATAAATGCTTCAGGTGATCTTTATTTGTGGTTGTTCCTGTTTATATCTCAAACCTTATGTAATGGATGAAACATTGAATAAAGATGGATGCATGTGTGCGGCAGCCGATTCAAAATGAAAAAAGTTCTACTGCTCATTAAAGGAGGTTTATTTGTGGGTCAAAAATGAATTTTTTTTCTACAGCCTCAAATATGTAACTATGGCCATGATATGCAAGCAAAAAACAACTCAAAGTTATTATACAAAGGAAATGTTTTCAAGAAATCTCTGATTATACTATTTTTGCATTCAAAGTTGAAGTCTTTTCTACATCACATGTGAAAGTATTTTTCGTCTCTTAAGATACCCCATCTTCAAATATGATGCGTATTAGTTAATATTTGATGTAGATATACCCTTCGGGTATCCCCAACCAAGCAGTATGGAGTGTAATGAACAGGAAGGCCCACTCGGAAGCCCAGTAACAACCTACAAGGAAGGACCATGGCGGCACAAGACAAGGAGTGCGCCTCAAGGAAGGAGCGACTCGTATCGACTTAGACTTTCCTTATCCTGTAATCCTAGTCCAACTCAGTCTCCTGAGACCCAGCCTCCTATATAAAGGAAGAGAGGGACGACGGCTAGGGAACACACAATCCTACCACCAAAAACCCTAGCGAGAACTCATCTCGTCGGGCCGTCATTGTAGCCACCATTGTAACCTCGAGTCAATAACCAGACAAGCAGGAAGTAGGGCGTGACCCTCCGGGGGGCATGAACCTGGGTAAAGTCCTTGCTTGTCAGCCATCCGAAATCACCAGCGACTACTTCCTCCCACTCTTATGAAACCCTAGGTGTCTAACCATGGGATTTGACGTGATCACACCACCTCAATATTATTTTTGTAAAGCTTCCAATCATAAATTTTTGATTGAGAACAAAACTAATACATCTTACGTTTTAGGAAGGCGAAAGTATGTTAAGAAAGGTTATCCAACTCTCAAGAAAACAACAAGGGCAAGAAGGTGGGAAGTAGAAAAAATGGCCCGTTTTAACTAAGTGAAAGGAGGGAAATTGTAGTGACTTTTTTGTTGAGAAACAGCAAGCATACCAAACATAACACACTTAGTCGAACCTGAAGTTTAATGCTTGATGTGATAAATGTAGCAGAATGTACAACTACCCTCTTAGCCGTGCATCGAGCCAATGATTGGTTACCAAGCTCATCCCATACCGCTTAGTCCCTAACCAAGTTCCACTAGAGAGGCGATAAGGGAGGCGAATCCTTCTTTCTCCGATCTCGACCAACGAAGGTGGTGGGTGCGGCGTTTGAGAAAATAAATCTGCCTCAACTCCATTACCACACCGACATTGTCCTTCATGGCGGCGTATCTGAGTTGGTCGCATCGTGTGCTTGCCGATCTTTTAGATCGATGGCATTAGGGTTCATGGATGGCGTCGGCGAGACAACGACGGTGATTTCATCAGATGGTGTTTCCTCTGATATGTCCCCGTTGTTGTGACGTTGTCTCCGGCGCCATGGTAGAGTAGAGAGGAATTGTTCAGTTTACAACGTGTACTAGTGACAACGGGAAGATAGTGCACATTGTGCATGGTTCATGGTTAGAGGCCGACGGGTCTGATTCCCTACTATGACGTTGTTGCGTGAGTGTGTCAGTTCTGAAGTTTGATGGCGTGCCTGAGGTCCTGGTGTCTCTGTTAGTTTCTTTCAACGACAATGTTTTTTTTATGACAAAATATTTTGAAGGTCCAAAAAGTTGCTGATCAGCGACTTTGGGTTTAAGAGGTGATCTTTTCTCCTTGATAGTTGTTATGGTGGTGCCGAAGGAGAGGGATAGGCATAGATTTGTCACATAGGTTTGTCTATATTTTCAATTATGTAAGGTTGATGTTTACGATGCCTTATAACTTGATCTAGTATAATTTACAAATGAGACATGTATCAGCAAGGAAAAAGAGTTGATACAGACCAATTCATTGATTTAATCAACCAAAAAATTAAACAATGCATTTTTAAAACCTTTTTCGTCTGAGTAAATTACACTTTGTATTGACTTGAGTAAATTACAATTTTTACGCCTTGTTTGTGTTTGTAAAATATTCAACGCGTATGCAAAAGCGCCAAGAGTGGACGCCGTCGTATGTAGTGCACCTAGCATTTTTGGGCCCGCACATATATTTTGGTGGTGACGTCAGTGCATGCGTAATCGGCCGAGCAGAGTCTGCGGATATTTTTTTTGAACAGGAGTCTGCGGATATATTTTGGTTTATCAGGCTTGGACATGCACAAATGTCAACGACTCGAACGAGCGTGGTCACTGCGGGACGCCGGACGCAGGGTCACCGATGGAACACGTAGGCAGGGTAGGATAGTATACGAGGTTCAGTGGGCCGTGGCAGGTAGGAGGACAGGCACGGCGGCTACCTGGATCGATGGGCCGCATCCGCTTTTACCGGAGTAGCCCTGTTGGTGCTGCATTTGGTGACCTCTAATCTCTTGTCAGTTATGCAGGCTGAATGAAAAAGAATATAGAACTAGGAGCATCTTCACCTGCCCTCATTATTTTCGTATCCGGCATTTCCTAATTAAACATCATTTGGGGCGTCGGATTTGTGTCCGCGAATTTGGTGAGCGGGTTCTCCAGCAGCGCCCTCTAAATAAACTCTCTATGTTTAAAGTCGTTAACACAAACACCTTATGGGCAATAGAAACTTTCATTTAAAACATTCATAGGATTACATTTAAATGATGGGAAATTTGAAACTAGTCGAATAAAACTATCCCAGATGTCCTCCTCGTCATCCTCGTCCTGGTCGTCTTCGTCGACCGTCATGTTGTAGGCAGCGCCGTCATCGTTCTCCTCCGGCTCGGCGTAGAACGACGGAGAGCTAGGCGATGGGTTTGCCACCTGAGCGAGTCAGCGCCGCTCCACCCTGCCTTGCAGTCGCTTCCGGTGCAACTGCGCCTCCTCCGAGCGACGGCGCACGTAAGATATCCGCTGTCACGACTCGACGCCCATCGTCTTAGCTTCGCGGGCCTGACGGAAGGCGTCGTCGACGCGGACGCGGTGCGGGTTGTCCACGTCGCTCCGGGCAGCCTGCAACGCCTCTCGGCTTGCCCGCGCGGCGTTCAACTCCTCATGGGCCGCACGCTAGGCGGCCATGAACGAGCCAGTCTCATCCTCCAACCATGCGACAAGGGCATGCTGCTCATCGGACGTCGTGTTGGCGTTGAGCTGCTCGTAGACCTGGAGCTCCGCTTCCATGAAGGCGCGGACTTGCTCCTCCCTTCGGGTGGTCTCCAGGGAAGCCCGAATGGCGGCAGCCTCGGCCACTGCCGCCGCGTCCTCCAAGCCACCGCGAAACCCGGCGGAACGCCTCCTTGTTGCGCCATGTGGCGAACGAGTTGTACGCCACGACCTGGTCGGGCCAGACCAGAGGGCGCTGCTGCGCTGCCTCATGCTGTTGCGCTGCCTCCTCCTCCTGCACCTCTTCCATGGGCTCCACCGGCTCCTCCTGCCAATGGAAGTCGTCGTCGTCACTGCCGTCGTCGGGTGACGGCGGGTTCAGGCCACGGCACACCGCCTGTTGGGTGGACACCGACCAACAGGTATGGAGCCGACGCGGCATGGTCTCGTCGAGAGATTGGCTGGGCTGTAGAGTATAGGCGAGACGAGTGCGGCGGCGATGGCGTGAGTGCCAAGTGCGGCGAATGCGAGGTGCCTTTTATAGCCGGCTCTTTGGGCAGTAAACGATGGCGCGGGAAGCGGTGGGAGGGCGAGGACGCGTCGGAGCACGCGTCCGGTCGGAGTAAATGGCGGCGACACGTCCCGGCCGCAGTCGTCCATCGCCGCTTGGGCAGCCGGGAAGGCTGCATACGCGTCATGTGGAGTAATTGGCTGGCGTGTCGAATGGAGAACCGGCGCCCAGTCGCCTGGCGGGCAGTCGCGTCCCGTCGTCGCCATTAACGCGGCCTCACCAGCCTTCTGCATGACGCTTTTAAACTGCCTTGGTCGCGGTTTGTCTCAATGACGGGAACTTGTCGCACTAATTGGCTGCCCGGTCAAGTGGTCATTTGACATGTAGTCCATGTCTGCCTATGCGTCTATCAAATAGTTTTGATTAGGGGATGGATGTGAGTGTGTGCGTTTATAAGCGTGAGCATGTGTACGTGTTTATGAGTGTCCATGTTTATATTGTGGTTCGTAAAAAATAAAAAATGACTTTAGACACTCGGGGCGAGAAAAAAAGTCCTCACAGAGTACCTCAGCTCGAGGATAAATTGTATGCACCTAGTCGAACAGATGACCGAAGGCTCTTTTCAAGTTGATCTGAAAAGTTTGGATTTTCAGTTACGCTATACGGAATAGAAGCACTCTTGTTAAAGATTGATCCGATTTACTCACTCAGATCAATTAGTCAAGTAGAATGCTATTTACTCATTACGACGCTTCTATTTCAATGAAAAAGTCTTAACCGCCGCTTCTAGTAAAAGACTTATAGGGGGAGCCCTTTTTGTGACGCACCAAATAGCATGCGTCACAGAAAAGCATTTTTGTGGCGTATTGTTTTGCATGCGCCACAGAAATTGGACTTTCTGTGACGCATGGGGACGGATGCGCCACAAAAAGTCCAATTTCTATGGCGCATGGGGTCGGGTGCGTCACAGAACTATGACTTCCTGTGACGCATCAGGTGGGGTGCGCCACAGAAATTGGACTTTCTGTGATGCATGGGGTCCCATGCGCCACAGAAGTTTCAACCTTCATATCCCCAGTGGATCGTCTTTTCAATTTTGCAAAAAAAGAAGAAAATGAAAAATGTTCAAAAAATTCCATCTTTTAAGATATAGTTAGGTATTAGTGTCTAGTTGGTGTAGAAAATTTGAAATATGAATTTTGAACTTTTTTGCAAAATCACTGTAAAAAAACTCAAAACGGTAGAGAAAAATAGAAAAATGCTCATACCGGGCTTGCCCGGTTAGGCTTTTCTCATATCCTCAAAATTCGAAATGGAAAAAAATTATTTCAAAATGATTGTTTTTTCAGCAAAATCCAAAAAATGGAAAAAAAATCTACAGAATTATTTGGCGGGATTCGAATTTCGAAATAGAGCGGCCGGCTCCCCCTTATCCTCTCCCCTTCTCTCATTTCCTCCTCCTCTCCTCCAGTTCTCCTCTCCCCTTCTCCACCACCACTCCTCCTCTTCTCCACTTCTCCTCTCCCCTTCTCCTCCCTCCTCCTTCTCTACGAACTCCGGTGACCTCCTCCTCCTCCACGAACTCCGGCGACTTCGACCTCCTCCTCCTACTCCGGCGACCACCTCCGGCGACTTCGACGGCGACCTCCTCCTGCTCTTCCGGCGACCTCCTCCGGCGACCACCACCACCACGTCCTCCTCATCCGGTGACCTCCTCCGGCGACCACCACCACCACCTCCTCCTCCTCCTCCTCCTCCTCCACCCACCTCCGGTGACCCCCATCCTCCACCCACCCACCTACGGCCATGGCCACGGGTACCACGGCCTCCGATGGATCTGGCCGCCTTTTTTTAAAATTCAAAATAACAATTTTATGGCGCACCCCAGGCGCGCCACTAAAATATTTCTGTGGCGCATGGTGAGGGGTGCGCCATAGAATCTTGGATTTTTCTGTGACGCACCGGTGAGGTGCGCCACAAAAATATATTTTAGTGGCGAGAATTTTATGACGCACCCACCATGTCCATTTGGTGCGCCATAAAATGTCAAATTGGTGCGCCACTAATAAGGGTTTCCCAACTGGTGAAGCCCCAATTAGGACGGCACCCCGTAGGAGCCGGTATATAATGTCGTGGTGGTATCACGGCAGATGCCATAGGATGGCTAATCGTGTGGGGTCGATGGACGCTGGTGGATCCGGGGAGGGATAGCGAGCTGAGAAGCTCACACGAGAACGAACACAAATCAAGGAGAAACCGACTTGACCCGGCTCAAGAACAAGCAAGAACAGCAAACAACACTCCAGAACTCACACAAACCCGCAAAGAGCCACAAACACACACGGTGTACCCAGGTTCGGGGCCCTCGTGAGGAGGTAACACCCCTACTCCTGCCTTGCTTCTCTCTATATGTGTCTCACAAGATCTACAAAGTGCTCCTTGAGCTGTTTCTGGTAAGAACTAAGATGAACTAGTGGGAAAGTAGGAGTAAATGCTCTAGCAGTGAATGCAACTATAACTTCGGCCCTCTGGTTGGTGTCCCTCTCACAGGAGGAGTTATGGCGCTATTTATAGAGGTCCGGCCGAGTTGCCCGGGAACCCTAGCCCCTCCGGGCCCCCCCGGACAACAGCTTCAGTCCAACGGTAATGTCGACATCCCTACCACGACCTAGCAGCCGGGCTATCCGACATAGGCCGAGGTAGGTCATGATGCCCCTTGCCGTAGCCGCCGCCGGCCTAAGTAATGATGCTTCCCCTGTCAGAGACAGGACGTGCCTTCTCCATGCCTTGTCTCCTGTCAGTCAGTTGCCAGTACAGTGGAATAGTCACGTCGCCCTTGTCTTGTGCCCTTTGTCCCGCGCCCGTGTCAGACGGGAGGTGACCTTACTCCCGTGTCAGGCAGGTCAGTGTCCTTGCCCTGTACTTGCCCTTGACTTGTTGCCCGACATAGGATATGTCGGACGGTTCCACCTATCCCGGCATGAGTATGCCGGGCTCCTCTCCGTGCCCTAGCACAGGTATGCCGGGCTTGGACATCCGGCATACCTCCCTGGGTCCCGGCACGGTTATGCCGGAGCCTCCTTCCTGCATAGCACAGACATGCAAATAACCTCGACATGGAGATGTCGGTCAGAATACCTCGGTTACTTCCGACATAAGTTTTAAGTCGGCCGAGCATACAACCCGGTCCAGCCAGGACCCTGTCTTCCAATACCTTTCTCGGGTGCTGCATAAGAAAATGCCCCTAGGCCCAGCCGCTCGAAGATGTCTTAGGCTTGCTCCCAAAGACATCTTCGAGAAGCTGGTTATTAGGAGAGTTCTCTGCTCCTGCCTGAATGAGGAGGGGGGCTGGGGGTCTATTTATAGCACCACCAGGGGAGACAGCTTGACCCCAGCAACCTCCAAAGGGCACCCCTTGACCCCTCTCAGGAGTCATCTCCTGCATGCCCCCAAAGGCCGCCCCTTCACTCCACGAAGAGTCACGCGATCTTTGGAGCTGGACGAATGACACTTACTGTGGTAACCTGAGCGAGTTAACCATGCCTTTAGCCTACCCGGGGGTAGCCCCCCGACACTAGTCCCCGAAGCTGGTGTAGTCCTGCAGACTCGGATGAAGGGCTGCATCAGATTTAACAAAACGATTGCCTTGAACTAGTAGCCAACAGTGCTATGTCGGGAAAACCGATTGCTACGACTTGCCCAAGTCGGCTACCTTTAAGGCCCTCCGACACCATCAGGTCGGCATGATAAGAAAACTCCGGCATGCCTATCCCGACAGACCGTACAATCATCCGACACCGCCATCTTGGTTTGACATTGAGCTCTCAACCACTCTTGGTTCTCGCTCCGATATCTCCGATATTGACAACTCTTGTCTCAGATCCTCTCCCGAGACGTGCCATATACTTGCTGCACCATCCCGAGAAACTCGCCACGCGGCCTGACCAACCATCACAACCGCGCCGCACGGGCCCCACCATCTGTCCCTTCCAGCAGGCACTCGAGCGGTTTGACCCCGAGGCACCTCCTCGATTCCCGTGCTGGTAACCGCACGCGATCCGCCACCGACGGTTCCCATCCTGTAACCCGCTGTGCGGCCGATCGTGTGGCCACAACCGCTCGACCTACGCGAACCGCCGCACGCACGATCCCACTATCCGTTCGAAACGGGCGGGCGGGAAAATCGGTAACCGCGCCTCTCAACCTCCTCTTAACCGCGACGGCGGGCGAACTCCTCTTCTTCCTCCGCATTCTCATCTTCCTCTTCCCTGCTCCCTGCACGCTCCCGAACGAACCGCCGCCGCCAAGCACGCTGCGCACACCGGAGATCTCGACGCCGACGAACGGGAATCGCCACGCCACCATTGGGACGAGAACATCCCGCCCCGCGCCTCCACCTTCTCCGGTACGCTTCCTCCCGATCCTCTCTAGACTCACCCCATGCATCGGCCATGGCGATCCCTCCTCTACTGTTCTTCCCTAGGACGAACGATGCCGCACTGCATCTCCCCGTAGATCTTCGTAGTTGTTCTTGTCGAGGCCCTTTTGACTCTTCTCTTCCTATATCTAGCGGTAGATTCCACTCCACGCTCCCGTAGCATTGCTAGGGTTCTTCCTAATTGAAATCATTTATTTCTCTTTTATTCGGCCCTGGTAGATCTTCATTCTGGCATCTCGATAATAGATTCGGTTTACAGTCGGAATGCCCCGACTTACTGCCTGTCTCTTCTCGGTGCCCCCGACTTAACATATTGCTTATGCTGCAGGCCAGCTCCGACATGTCTTCCGAAAACGCCGACATGGGTACCGAGGGAGTCCGGGGAGGATGGGAAGGCTCCGACGCGAGTCAGGACGACATCGACTGGCTGCGCCGAACTCACCGCATCCCGGAGGCGGTCATTTGCCGACTTCCCGAGGGAGAGAACGAACCCCAAGTCCAACCCGGGGAGCGGGTAGTCTTCGTCACGCACTTCGAGCGTGGCTTTGCCCTCCCGGCGAGCCCATTCTTCCGCTCTTTCCTCGACTACTACGGTCTGCAACCCCACCATCTTCCGGCTAACGCCATCACCCTACTCTCCGGCTTCGTGTCCTTCTCGGAGGGATATCTCGGCCTCTGGCCGGTGGTCAAGCTTTGGGCCAAATACTTCCAACTTCGAAAGCAGAGCATACCCAATAAAGGAGTCAAGGACAAGGAGATGACTGCCTGTGGGGCCGCCATTGTGGTTCCTCGGCGGGAGTCCGAGTTCCCTCGGATCTCGGGCCTAGAGTCCTGCCGCAAATGGCAACGGAGCTTCTTCTATGTGAGGAATCCCGACTCGGCTGAAGGCGACGAGGAGGAGGAGGCCAAGTTCCTCAATCTTCCCGAATTCAATATTGCCCCTCCGACAGCCCAGCTTCACTGGAGCTCCGACCAGAAGATGTTGGACTCGGAGGTCAACGAGATTCATGAGTATCTCCTGTCGATCAAGGATGAGCACACGGCCGAGGACCTGCTCTGCACCTTCGTCAGCCGCCGGGTTTGCCCCCTCCAGGCCCGGGTTCACAAGATTTGCCATATGAGTGGCAGATATGACCCGACACGAGTTAGCATTTTCACGCTCACCCAGGAGCAGGTATACCGGCGGGTCCAGGCCATTGCCCAGGCCGAGATGGATGCCGACTGGACCTGGGGACTGAGGCCCTACACGCGCTCTCGTCCTCCACCACAAGTAAGCTGGTTCACTTAACCGACCTAAGCAATTCTCCGACAAACTCAGGTCGCAACCGTATCTTCTACTTATATGCTGTTTCTTCTGTTCTCTCGCAGAGGTTTGCCCGGCAGCTCCTTGAAGATCAGAGCCATGCCGCGGGGGAGTGGCACCCGGACCTTCCCATCCCGGAGGTTCTACCGAACGAGGACCCGGATGACGAAGATCACCTATCCATTCCACTGGCTCGCGCCCCTGCCCCGGGTAAGCCTCGTTCTCCCGTTCCAATCAACGAGTGGTCTGATGACGACGAGGATGAGTGTCGAATCATAGACGTTATTGACACTACTCCTCTCAATTTCGCGCCCCCAGCGCCTCCGACAACTGCTACTTCCACCAAGCGAGCCGAGACTCGCAAGCGAGCTGGCACCGGTACGTCGGATACCGGCGGCGATGAGGCTGGGGTCAAGAGGGCCAAGACCGCTAAGAAGCCGGCAACCAAGCCGCCCAAGACGAAGAAAGGTCCTCCGACTTCCTCCGGGTAAGCCGATCTCTCGAGACCACTTGCCCTGTGCTACTTGAACTTCTCTGATAATACCTTCCGAGTTAACACACCCTTGCCTTGATACAGCGCCCCACTGAAGCTGAACCCGACCGGGCCCCAAGGTCGGCGAAACACCGAGGATGCCGGGTCGACCCGCGCAGAAGGCTCCCCTATACGCAGCAGCCGGGCTGCCACACCGCCATAGAGTGGCAGCGCCGCGACCGGGAGAGACAGAGGGACCTCCGACCGGGATGTCGGATCCGGTGGGGACGTCCACTTCCCCACATTGGGGCGACCTCAAACCGCGTCACCCCCGCCCCATTCGGGAGGGGCCCGTCAGCCGCCGACACAACGCCCTCCGCAGCAGCAACAACCGCAGCAACGGCCACATCAACAGCCGCAGCCTCAGCAACAACAGCAACAGCAACCGCAACAACAGCACCAGCAACCACAACCGATCCGGACTCAGCAACAGAGGCGCCTGCCGACCTCGGACGCTAACACCTCCAAGGTGATCACCACACATTCCGGGTCGGCCGCCTCGAGCAAGCGTGACGGGAAATCCGCGGCTACCGACAAGACCACGGATCAAAAGAGAGGTGAGGTTTCTCCGGGCAAAATCCTAGTGGTGCCTCCTCCTCGCGTGGCAGTCAAGACAGCTGCGTTGCAAACGCTAGAGGCCACTGCTGGCCAAACTCCTCCTGCTGCCGAGTTGCTCATCCTGGGTGATGACTGTTCAGGTTCGCTGGAGCAGTTCAACTTGGACTGGAACGCTGCCGATACCAGCGAGGTATCCTCCTCGGACACGAACCTCCGACATCCTGCCGGCCCCGGGAAAATTGCCCAATCTCTGCATACTCTTCAATGCGCAGTTCTCCGGATGACCCGGGACGCCGAGGTAAGTCTCTTAAATATACACACCCCCACTAGTCCCCGAGATTCGTGCGGAGTAATCGAAAATCGACCGAGTGAAGATTACTCGGCAGGAATCTTCTCACAAATGAGTTAACGCCTAGCCCCATCTCAGGCTTGCAACAAGGAGCGGAGCAGGCTGTTTCAAAAGCTGCTCGTCAAGCACAGCGGCCTCCGGAAGAAGTACAAGACTCTTGAGGCGGCCCAAGGTACCCTTCCTTCTTCACCGACATACTTCCCCTTTTCCTACTTCCTCTCCTGATATCCCCGACTCGTCGACCTTATCAGCTGAAAAGGAAGCCCAGGTTGCGGCTGCGCATCGGACTGCGCTTGAGAGAGAGCAGGCCGAGATAGCCCGGCTTCGCGAAGAACTCGCGAAGTCCAAGCATGAACAAGCCGAGATGACAAAGGCCATGAATGAAGTAATGGAGGCGCAGGAGGTTGTTGTGACGGATCTCCAATCTCGCGCCAGCCTGGCTGAGAACAAACTGTCCGTCCTCACGGCCAAATGCGACACCTGGCTGGCCGAGTTGCAACGGATCAATGGCCAAATGGACAGTGAGTCTCCTCCCTTCTTGCTTATTGGGTTTTCATTATTACTCCGTCATTGCCGGCTTGCCTTCTAACTCGACAATAGCTCTTTTCTCCTCAGAATTCTTCTCGCATTCGCAACATGCCGCTGTCCAGGCTGTTAGCAAGGCCCGAGGTAAGAGAGCGCACCTCGGTCCTATCTCGACTGAGTGGGACGTTGAGGACCACCTGATTGCCCTCAATGCGCGTCTTGTCCCCCTGAAAAGCATCGGCCTAGGCCTGCTTGACGCCGGTATCTCGGTCTTACGGCAACTGTGGCCCGGCATCGAGCCTCCCAAGAATGTTCCCGAGCTGGCCGAGGAATTAAAGAAGGCCGAGCTAAGACTTCGGGAGTGGAGGTCCTCTGCTGCCCGCGCCGGGGCGGATCAGGCCTTGTCCTTTGTACTATCTTGGTATGAAGAGATTGACCTGGATCAAGTCAAGACGCAGCGAGAGAATTCCATCTGGACCACGGAGTCGGCCAAGATCCAGCGCCGCCAAGAGGCTGCCGACTATATGGCCAAGTACTCGCGCCCACATGAATTTGTTGCTGGCCCCGTCTACTCCGCCGACGATGAGTCTGACAGCGATGCCAGCGAAGCCGACGATGAGGAGGAAGAGGAGGAGACCAACCCGGACGAGCACGCCGGCATGGACGCCGAGGCGGGAGTCCCCTAGTCCTCCGAGCAGACCCCTGAGTCTGGGACCGCAGCCAGCGACATCGAAAGGCCTACTGCCGCCGTGGCCACGTCCACTGCCGCCGACACAACTGCTCCGGAAGTAACCGACGTCACCAAGTCGGCCATCACCGACACTGGTCACCCGGAAGTGACTGGCTCCGCCGTGCCACCTGCTCCTGAGACTGCCTCCACGCAAGCTCCTGCTGCTGCCTCTGCATCGACTTCCACTCCTGCCGCCGAGACTGCTTAGGCAAACTCATTAGATCCCCGGAATGCCGGGTGCACATGTAATATATACAATTCTAAGTAGAATACTCTGCTATCTGTCTTACTGAATCAAACAAGTATTTAGCCATGTCGGATTCCTTTACACCGAGCCCCCGGGTTTTCTTTTTCGTTTACTATACTTAGTGATTTTTGCTCTTGTCTACCATACAGGCGTTCGACAGTCGAGTCACAAAATCACGACTATAGCATACGGTACTAGAACATGCCCGAGTTAAGGTTTAAAGGTATTCGACCTACCGGAAGAATAATTGAAATACAGGGTTAGCACACAACACGTGCCGAATTGCTTTTATACCGAGTCCCCGAGTTCGTTTTCGTGTTTACCATCTTCCACTCTCTTTGCTCTTGACTACCACTTTGGGCGTTCGTCAGTCGAGTCACAAGATTATTTCACATAGCATACATTACTTAACTTTGAAGCAAGGTTGAAAGCTCATTCGGCACATGGACAACAAAAACGAAACATACAAGGCAGTCCCCGAGTTTCACCTCGAGATGCCGGTACACAGATAATAGAGAAATAACTGGAATGCAAATAAAAGTAACGATCGGGCAGTCCCCGAGCTCACCCCGGGGTGCCGACATGCAAAAGATATAAGAAAGAAACAATCATGCGGAAGGCAGTCCTCGAGATTCATTTCGGGGTGCCGGCACTTTATTCAAAAGGGACCGAGATACATACACTGTACCCTTTATGCGAAAAAGGGACGAAGTAGAGCTACATTCCACGGTCGTTTGGTTTCCTCCCCGGCTCTATCCATTACACCTTTTCTAGCTTCCTGCGCATCTACAAGATAATATGAGTCGTTGTGCAGGGCTTTGCTCACAACAAAAGGTGCTTCCCATGGAGGGGATAACTTGTGCATGCCGGCAGTGCGTTGTATCAGCCTCAGCACTAGATCTCCTTCTCTGAATACCCGGGGGTGTACCTTCCGACTATGATAGCGTCGGAGGTTCTGCTGGTATATTGCTGACCGAGATAGGGCCAATTCTCTTGCTTCTTCAAGCAAGTCGACATCATTCTCTCGGGCTTCTCTTGCCTCGGTTTCTGTAAACATCGCCACTCTGGGCGAGTCATACTGTATGTCGGTTGGCAATACTGCCTCAGCACCATACACCATAAAGAATGGTGTGTACCCGGTGGATCTGTTGTGTGTGGTCCGGAGACCCCATAGCACCGCCGGTAGTTCTTCTATCCAGCATCCCGGAGTCCTCAGGAGTGGTTCTATCAATCGGGCCTTTATGCCGGCAAGGACCAAAGCGTTGGCTCTCTCCACCTGCCCATTCGCTTCTGGGTGTGCCACCGAGGCCACATCAAGCCGGATCCTCTTCTCCGCACAGAACCGAGCAAACTCCCCTACTGCAAAGTTGGTGCCATTGTCCGTGATAATGCTGTGGGGATAACCGTATCTCAATATGATATCTTTCAAGAATGAGACGGCAGTTGCTCCATCACACTTCCGAATCGGCTTCACCTCGATCCACTTGGTGAACTTGTCTATCATGACCAGTATATGAGTCATGTTACCTCGCGCCGGCTTGAATGGACCCACCATATCCAAGCACCATACAGCAAACGGCCAAGTGATGGGGATAGTCTTTAGAGCTGCCGCCGGCATGTGCATTCTGTGGGCAAACCTCTGGCAACCTCCACATTTCCAGACAATATCTTCTGCCTGCTGCAGAGCCGAAGGCCAATAAAACCCGTGCCGGAAGACCTTTGCTACCAGTGCCCTTGAGGAAGCATGATGACCGCATTCACCTTGATGTATCTCAAGCAGCATTTCTTGCCCTTCTTCCGGGTCAACACAACGCTGCAGCACCTCAGTGACACTTCTCTTGTACAGCTCTTGGTTGATAACCGTGTAAGCCTTGGACCTTCTCACCACCTGCCGAGCTTCCACTTCATTGTCCGGCAGGGTCCCATCCAGGATATATGCCATGATGGGTAGCGCCCAACTCGGCACCGGCCGCACAGGGAAGATTGGGGCGTCTACATCCATAGGCTCGACCGTCATTACTTCTGCCGACATACTCTGCGCAGTCCCCGGGTTGAGCCAAATGCTCCCGACATCGACCTCCATGGGCACAGCCTCTGCTACCGAGTTCTTCGAGATGAAGATGGACTCTGACTCGGGTGATGGCTTGATTGACGGTTTCCTCAGGTGCTCCAAAGCTATGCCGGGTGGGACCGCGTCCCGTGACGACCCCAACTTGGACAGTACATCCGCAGCCTCATTCTCTCCCCGGGGTATGTGCTTGAACTCGCATCTTTCAAAAAACCCGGAAATTTTCTGCACAAGGAACCGATATGACGCCATGTTGGCATCCAAAGCGTCCCAATTTCCCGACACCTGCTGCACCACAAAATCCGAGTCGCCATAACACTCTACCCGACGGATGCCAATTTCCTTAGCGACATTGAGGCCATGCACGAGTGCCTCATACTCAGCCACATTGTTGGATGCCGAGAAGTGAATCTGGAGCACATATTTCAGTACATCTTGCTTTGGGGAGGTGAGGACCACTCCGGCACCCAACCCAATTTTTGCCTTGGACCCATCAAAGTGCATCTTCCAGAAATTGAAGTCGGGCGGGGGAGGCTCATACTGCATCTCGGCCCAGTCCACCAGAAAGTCCGGCAGCGCCTGCGACTTAATGGCGTCTCTCCTCTTGTAAGTCGGGGTGTACGGAGACAACTGGATGGCCCACTTGGCAATTCGGCCGCTGGCATCTTTGCACCCGATAATCTCGGACAAGGGAGCCTCGCTCACCACTGTAACCGGATGCTCTTGAAAGTAGTGCTTCAACTTGGTGACCGCCAGGTACACGCCATAGGCCATCTTCTGGTAGTGCGGGTAATTCTGCTTGGAGAGGGAGAGCACCTCACTCAGATAATACACGGGCCTCTGCACTACCTTCTCACCCTCTTCTCTTTCCACCACCATTACCACGCTTACAACCCGGTTTGTAGCCGCGATATAGAGCAACATCGGCTCCTTGGGTAATGGGGATGCCAATACCGGTGCATTTGGGAGTGTCTTTTTCAGGTCATTAAAAGCTGCATCGGCTTGTGGCGTCCATACAAAGGTCTTACTCTTTTTCATGAGCTGATACAAAGGCAAAGCTTTCTCTCCTAACCGGCTCACAAACCGACTTAGGGATGCCAGGCACCCGGTGAATTTTTGTACATCTTTAAGGCGGGTGGGCAGTTTCATGCTCTCAATAGCACGGATCTTGCCCGGGTTAACCTCAATACCCCGGCTAGACACCAGGAAACCGAGTAACTTTCCGGCTGGCACACCGAAAGTACACTTATCCGGGTTAAGTTTCATTCGAAATTTTCTCAAGTTAGCGAATGTTTCTCTTAAATCATCGATCAGAGTGGATTTTTCTTTTGTTTTTATGACTATGTCGTCGACATACACCTCTGCATTCCGACCTATTTGCTCATGCAAGCATTTCTGCATGCATCTTTGATAAGTTGCACCAGCATTCCTTAACCCGAAAGTCATGACACGATAGCAATACGCCCCGTACGGGGTAATAAAAGCAGTTTTTAATTGATCAGCCGGATTCAACGGTATCTGGTGAAAACCAGAATACGCATCTACAAAAGACAAAAGCTCACACCCGGTAGTGGAGTCGATCACTTGATCTATCCGGGGGAGCGGGAAAGGATCTTTCGGGCATGCCTTGTTGAGGTTGGTGAAATCAATGCACATGCGCCACACCTTGGCCAGTAGGGGGTCATCCTTCTTCTTCTCTATCAGGACCGGGTTAGATAGCCAGTCCGGGTGCAGTACTTCCATCACAAATCCAGCCGCGAGCAGTACGGCTAGATGCTCCATGATCGCAGCTCTTCTCTCGTCCGAGAGACGTCTTGTCGGTTGCTTCACCGGCTTTGCATCCGGCCTCACGAATAAAGAGTGCTCAGCCAACTCTCTCGGAACTCCTTGAAGGTCGTCATTCGACCAAGCAAAGACATCCCGATTCTCACGGAGGAAGTCGGTGAGCTCGCCTTCCTATTTGCTGCCCAAGCTGGTGCCGATGATTACCCGGTGCTCTGGGTTAGCCGGGTCCACCACGACCTTCTTGGTCTCCTTTGGCGGCTGGAAGGAAGCATGCTGCTCCGGGTTCGCCATCCCGGGCACTCCGAGTTGTGAAGCTTGGGCCAGCGTCACCACTTGCTGAATTCTCTTCTTTTCCTCGGCTATGACCAAGGATTCGGCCAAGCATGAGCCGGCAGTAGCACACTCGATAGAGCGCTTGTAGTCCCCCGAGATGGTGATTATGCCATTCGGACCTGGCATCTTCATCTTCAGATAGCCCATGTGGGTGGAGATCATGAACTTGGCCAGGGCAGGTCGGCCAATCAGGGCATGGTATGGGCTCTCGAGGTCCACCACCTCGAACTCAAGACTCTCAGTCCGGCAGTTCTCCCGGGTTCCGAACAGCACATCCATCCAGTTCTTGCCCATAGGCGAACAAGAAACCCCCGGCACAATGCCATGGAAGGTCGTGCTGGTCGGCAGCAGGGTGTTCAGGGACACTCCCAACTTCAGCATTGTGTCCTTGTACATGATGTTGATGGCACTGCCATTGTCGACCAGAACTCTGCTGAACCGGACGTTGATACTTGGCCCGATGAATGTCGGGTCCACCACTAGGGCGTAGCCTCCCGGCTTCGGCATGACTCGGGGGTGGTCCTTCCGACCCCAGGTGATCTCCATCTCGGACCAGTGCATGAACTTGGGCACTGCCGGCATCACTGCATTCACCTCCAGAGCGCGCTGTCGCAGACTCTTCTTGTCAGTGGGCTCGGTCACAAAGACCACATAGCTCTGATGAGCTTCCTGATAGTTGCCCTGCGGGTATCCGCCCTGGTTGCTGGGACCGGCATCATTGTTACCCCGGATGTTTACCACGTTTACCGGCCTTGCCGGTGGCCGCCTCTGAGCTGGCGGGTTAACCCGGACAGCATTGGCCCCTGTTACCGGTGCCGGTGGCCTTGGAGCCGCGGGCCTCTCCGGGGCAGTCACCAGAGATCCTCCTGGAGCGCCCTCTCGCCGCATGCGCTGATACCAGCTGCACTGCCGAGTTGTGTGATTTGCTGGCCGGTTGGGCTCGAAAGTATGATAGCAGCAGGGCTTGTCCAGCATCTCCTCGTACGTCAAGGGCTTCCTCTGCTCGGCCCAAGTCTTCTTTACCTCCTGATTCTGGCCCCAACCCTGACCGTCAGTTTTCTGCCGCTGGTTGCTACCGGCATCTCCCTGCTCCCGGGTTACTGCCGCCACCTGCTGCGAGGCATAGCGAAAGTCGGGCTCCCTCCTCTTGTGCCCGAAATCCTGACGGTCATTGTTTCTGCCCGGCCCGGATCTGTTGTTCCCCGGGTTCCTTCTACTCGGTTCGCCCGAGTCCAGCTGAGGTTTCATTGGATCACCGAGAGCATAGCTGTCGGCAATTCTCATTGTCTCGGCCAAGGTGGCCGGCATCTCCCTCTGCAGTTTCTGCCAAAGCATGGAGCCGTGTCGGCATCCCTGCGCAAACCAGGAAATGGCTTGGGCCTCCACAACCCCTTCGCAGGAATTGCGAATTGTGCTCCACCGAGTAAGGTACTCTCGGTCAGTTTCGTTGTCCCTCTGCCTGCACATAGCAAGCTGCTGAGGTCGGTTTGGTCTCTTGTAGGTGCTGGAGAAGTTGCTGACCAAGGCTTCCTCGAAGTCCAGCCAGCTGTTGACACTTCCCTCTCTCAAGTTGTTCAGCCAGATCCGGGCTGGTCCCTCAAGCATCTGCGGGATGTATCTCACCGCCCACCGGCGGTTTCCCCCCGCAATGTGCACTGCCGTCACATAGTCGGTCAGCCAGTCCTCCGGCTTGGTGCTGCCATCATAAGTTTTGGCTCCCCTGTTCAATTGAAAGTGAGGCACAGGCGGCTCCGACATAATCCTGGGTCCAAAACAAGAAGGACCGGGTGGGCCTTGCTCCTCCATCAGCTCAGATCGATATATCCGATCTAGCTTATACCGGGCATCATTTGGATCTAACTGGTGAGTTCCCAGTCGAGACCCCAGAGCACTTTCATAAGCGTGGTACCCGGCCTTGGCCATTGCCGAGTTGCCGTCATCATACCGGCTGACGTCCTGTCCGCCCATCTGCCGCCGCGGCATTGCTCCAACAACTTGACGCCTCGGGGCTTGATTCGGCATCGGATACCGAGGTGGGTGTCCTCGACCAACCGAGTTTGCATTTCCGACATTCCGATTACTCGGAGCCTGTTGGCTTCTGCTCTGTGCCTGCCCCAGGTTGCCCTGCTCCGCTATCTGCTTCCTGGCATAGGCCGGGTCGTATGTCAGCATCTGGAGCTGCTGATTTCCTCCAGGGTTCCTATTCCGGTCCTGATTTCCCCCGACATGCGGAGAGGAAGCCTGTCCTCTGGACCTGCCGCTGGGAGCTCTGGTCGAGTGGACAATCTGAGATCCACCCGCGGCCCCATTGGCCCTCTTGACAGCCTCGTTCTGCCGGGTTGCCACTTCCACCAGCTCGTTGACTCGGTCCTGCTGCCTACGGCGAGCCTCTCCGGTTAGACCGGATAGCTCGGCCCTCGCTGCTTCGGCAGCCCTGAGAGTCTTGGCCGGAGAGCTGTAATTCGGCCTAGCTGCCGACATTACGCTAGGAGTCACACTGGATGCAGCCCTGCCATCCCGATCTATCTCGGCATTGAGGCCCTTGCCTCTTCTGCGTACCGCGGCCTCACGGTTCGGCCGACTTCCTATCAGCGAGAAACCATGAGCCGCGTCATACTCACGCTGAACTCGGTCGAAGTCCCTCCGGATCTCAGCTAACTTCTCGGCCTCCTCCAGCAAGCTCAGCCGCTCTGCCTCTAACTCAGCTGCCCCCGGCACAGTCAACCTCTCTACTGTCTCTCTAAGAGGTTCAGTCCTTACCGGGACACGAGATGTCTCAGCGCCGCCATGACCCTGCCTCTCCAATGCCTGCTTGGCCCTCCGGGTCGACCTTGCCTCGGGCTCGAAGACAGGTTCTTCTGCCGGAGGAGCCGTCACCCCGGCCATCATGACCGCGCAGCTCTCGGGGCGAGTGGTACGCCGGCCGCGAGCCGCACAGACAGCTGGGGGATCCTCGGCCACGAGCACCTGCTCCGGGTACTCGCAGACGAGCTCGGTGGCGACATAGGTGGCGAAGGCGCCGAACTCGATGACGCAGCCGTTGGCCGGAAAAGGCCTGCCGCGGAAGCAGCCGGCGTTGTCGCTGACGAACTCCATGTCGCCGAACTTGACGACGAGGCCGGAGAGGACCCGCACGGGGCCCGTCCGGATGAGTACACCAGCCAGCGCCTCTACCTGCCCCACGGTGGGCGCCAACTGTCGTGGTGGTATCACGGCAGATGCCATAGGATGGCTAATCGTGTGGGGTCGATGGACGCTGGTGGATCCGGGGAGGGCTAGCGAGCTGAGAAGCTCACACGAGAACGAACACAAATCAAGGAGAAACCGACTTGACCCGGCTCAAGAACAAGCAAGAACAGCAAACAACACTCAAGAACTCACACAAACCCGCAAAGAGCCACAAACACACACGGTGTACCCAGGTTCGGGGCCCTCGTGAGGAGGTAACACCCCTACTCCTGCCTTGCTTCTCTCTATATGTGTCTCACAAGATCTACAAAGTGCTCCTTGAGCTGTTTCTGGTAAGAAATAAGATGAACTAGTGGGAAAGGAGGAGTAAATGCTCTAGCAGTGAATGCAACTATAACTTCGGCCCTCTGGTTGGTGTCCCTCTCACAGGAGGAGTTATGGCGCTATTTATAGAGGTCCGGCCGAGTTGCCCGGGAACCCTAGCCCCTCCGGGCCCCCCCGGACAACAGCTTCAGTCCAACGGTAATGTCGACATCCCTACCACGACCTAGCAGCCGGGCTATCCGACATAGGCCGAGGTAGGTCATGATGCCCCTTGCCGTAGCCGCCGCCGGCCTAAGTAATGATGCTTCCCCTGTCAGAGACAGGACGTGCCTTCTCCATGCCTTGTCTCCTGTCAGTCAGTTGCCAGTACAGTGGAATAGTCACGTCGCCCTTGTCTTGTGCCCTTTGTCCCGCGCCCGTGTCAGACGGGAGGTGACCTTACTCCCGTGTCAGGCGGGTCAGTGTCCTTGCCCTGTACTTGCCCTTGACTTGTTGCCCGACATAGGATATGTCGGACGGTTCCACCTATCCCGGCATGAGTATACCGGGCTCCTCTCCGTGCCCTGGCACAGGTATGCCAGGCTTGGACATCCGTCATACCTCCCTGGGTCCCGGAACGGTTATGCCGGAGCCTCCTTCCTGCATAGCACAGACATGCAAATAACCTCGACATGGAGATGTCGGTCAGAATACCTCGGTTACTTCCGACATAAGTTTTAAGTCGGCCGAGCATACAACCCGGTCCAGCCAGGACCCTGTCTTCCAATACCTTTCTCGGGTCCTGCATAAGAAAATGCCCCTAAGCCCAGCCGCTCGAAGATGTCTTAGGCTTGCTCCCAAAGACATCTTCGAGAAGCTGGTTCTTAGGAGAGTTCTCTGCTCCTGCCTGAATGAGGAGGGGGGCTGGGGGTCTATTTATAGCACCACCAGGGGAGACAGCTTGACCCCAGCAACCTCCAAAGGGCACCCCTTGACCCCTCTCAGGAGTCATCTCCTGCATGCCCCCAAAGGCCGCCCCTTCACTCCGCGAAGAGTCACGCGATCTTTGGAGCTGGACGAATGACAATTACTGTGGTAAGCTGAGCGAGTTAACCGTGCCTTTAGCCTACCCGGGGTAGCCCCCCGACATATAACTTGTTGGGTTCAGCTGAACCCACTCATCTACTCCTCACTTAATTAGTCTTTTCAGTTTGCTTATTAATGGGAGAAGAATACACTATAAATAACATAGTTGACCCTAATAAATATGCTATGCTTGCTTCGCCCATGCCCGCTAGGTTTGAATACACAGGTCGAGCTATCCCATACCTTACCCATCATCAGTAACAAACAATTTCTAGTCATAATTTACAAACAACTCGAGTATTAGGTCTAGTGGAGCTTCAGGTCTTGTCCTTAGCAGTGACCGGTAGATTTTTTTTTTGAAAAACACAGTACAACGCAAGCGCTAATATACAGGCGTGTAAGATAGGGGAAACCACACGTTCTGGTGCCTTGTATTGATCATTATATAGAGGTTACAAGGCAGAGTTCGTTCCGTACAATACACGGACACCTATACAAGGACTACACATATACAACCGTATATCTATACTAATACAATACGGTTATATATTCTAACACCCTCCCTCAGTCGTAAACGGGCGTGGACGAATGTTAAGACTGTCCCGAAAATCCAAGAAGACAGGCGATGGCAATCCTTTGGTGAAAATGTCCGCAAACTGGGAAGAACTCGGAACGTGAAGAACTCGGACCTCGCCTGTGGTGACATGGTCTCGTACAAAGTGTAGATCGATCTCCACATGCTTGGTGCGCTGATGATGAACAGGATTCTGTGTCATGTAAACAGAGCTCACATTGTCACAAAAAACCACAGTGGCACCAGTCACCGGTCGATGAAGCTCCTGAAGAAGCTGCCGTAACCAACATGTTTCAGCCACCACATTTGCAACTGCCCTGTATTCGGCCTCGGCGCTGGAGCGAGAGACCGTGTGCTGCCGCTTAGCAGACCATGACACCAGGTTAGCGCCGAGGAAAACACAATAGCCAGAGGTAGACCGGCGAGTGTCTGGGCAACCTGCCCAATCAGCGTCAGAATAGGCCGTCAACTTGTGAGAGCTGCGTCGGAACAAGGTGAGGCCATAACTAGTGGTGCCGCGGATGTAGCGAAGAACACGCTTCACAAGTAGCAAATGATTAGCCCGAGGATCATGCATATGAAGACAAATCTGCTGCACAGCATAGGAGATGTCTGGCCGAGTGAATGTAAGGTATTGAAGACCTCCTGCAATACTACGGTACTCGGTGGGATCTGCAACAGGATCACTGGACTTGGCTGAAAGTTTGGAGGCAGTATCAACCGGAGTAGAGATGGATTTGCACTGCAACATACCAGCTCTGTCAAGAAGATCCAATGCATACTTCTCCTGTGAGAGGAACAAACTGTTCTTGCTGCGTGTGACAGAGATGCCCAGAAAGTAATGAAGATCGCCCATATCTGTCATACGAAACTCGGTACGAAGAGAGGCAATCAAACTGTGCAACAGTGTCGAGGAAGACGCAGTCAAGATGATGTCATCCACATAGAGCAGGAGATAGGCCATGTCAGCGCCACGCCGATAGACGAACAACGAGCTGTCGGACTTGGAACCAATGAAACCAACCGATGCAATGAACGAGGCAAACCGCTGAAACCATGCTCGAGGCGCCTGCTTCAAACCATAGAGTGATTTGTTGAGGCGACATACCTTATCAGGGAAGTTAGGATCAGTAAATCCAGAAGGCTGACGAGCATAAACAGTCTCTATGAGAGTGCCGTTGAGGAACGCATTCTTGACGTCAAGCTGATGAATCGGCCAGTCACTAGAGAGCGCAAGAGAGAGCACCGTGCGAATAGTGGCTGGCTTGACGACCGGGCTGAAAATTTCATCAAAATCAATACCTTCGCGCTGAGTAAACCCACGGAGCACCCAACGAGCTTTGTATCGTTCCAAAGAACCATCAGACTTCATCTTGTGACGGTAGATCCACTTGCCAGTAACGATGTTGGCATGGCGAGGTGGATCAACGAGGTCCCAAGTGTTGTTGGAGAGAAGAGCACCATACTCCTCAACCATAGCGGAATGCCAATTCGGATCCTTGAGAGCACCACGATAGGTCTTCGGTATTGGAGATAAACCCTCTACATGAAGATCAAAAATTGGCTTCGGCTTCACAATGCCCCGTTTAGCACGAGTGGCCATGGTGTGAGATGGTGGCGGTGGCGGAGCCCGCAATCGGCGGGTCGGAGGCGGGGTCGATGCAGCAGCCGCTGGCGGCGTAGTGGCAGGAGGTGCTGCCGCTGCAGCAGGAGAAGGGCCCTCGACAGGGCGCTCGTCAGGGGCTGCCGCGACAGGCGATGGGGGCGCGGCGGGTGATGTTGGCGTCGCGGCAGGTGACGACTGCGACCGTGGTGAGGACGGTGGCGGTGACCGTGGCGGCGTCGATGGTGCCGCGGCAGAGCCCGCGGCCGGTGGTACCGTGCCTGGCACGGTGAACGGTATCGACGACATCGGCTGCTCAGTAGTATCCTGCAAAAAGTCATAAGTGTGCAGGGAAGGAGTGGGAGATGACGAAGACGGACTGGAGGCAAACGGAAAACTGGACTCATCGAACACGACATGACGGGAGATGATGATCTTTTGGGTGGAGCGATCAAGGCAGCGATAACCATGATGCTGGGATGGATACCCAAGAAACACACAGGGCACGGAGCGAGGCGCAAGCTTGTGCGGTGCAACGGCGGTGGTGTTGGGGTAGCATAGACATCCGAAAACCCGAAGACCAGCATACGCAGGATCCACGCCAAGTAAGGCACGAAAGGGAACGCGGTCCGAGATTGCCTTGGAAGGTAGCCGATTATGCAACATAACGGCTGTGTGAAGGGCCTCGACCCAGAAACGAGGCGGCATGCTGGCCTGGATGAGGAGCGTGCGAGTAATGTCATTAAGAGTACGAATAATGCGTTCAGCTTTACCATTCTGTTGCGAAGTATATGGACATGAAAAGCGGAGTGCAATTCCATGGTGCTAGGCAAACGTATGGAGAAGAGAATTATCGAACTCGCGACCATTATCACACTGAATAGCCTGCAAGCGGGCACTAAACTGGGTGAGTGCTAAAGCATGAAGGGAAGACAAGTGCGAGAAAACTTCTGACTTGGATCGTAAAGGATAGACCCATGCATACTGAGTAAAATCATCGAGACAAACGAGATAATACTTAAAGCCAGAAATACTCTCAACGGGAGATGTCCACAAATCACAGTGAATAATTTGAAACGGAGTAGTGGTTACACGATTGGTAGAGGAAAAAGGAAGACGAACATGACGACCTAACTGACAAGCATGACACAAGCTACTTTTATTCTTTTCCCTAGGAATAATCGAAGAACGAGCTAAGGACTCCATGACGGGCTGTCCAGGATGCCCGAGCCGACGGTGCCAGAGTGCTGGATCGACGACAAGGAAAGCTGATGGCCGGCTTGTGGATGAAGGGCAGATGGAGTAGAGAGCTCCGGAGCTATTGCGTCTGAGAATCTCGGTCCTGGTTAGAAGGTCCTTCACAGAAAAACCAAGAGGGTCAAATTCGACGGAGACACGATTATCAATGGTGAATTGACGAACAGACAAAAGGTTTTTAACTATGTTGGGAGCAACTAAGACATTACGAAGGTAAAGAGGACGAGAAGAAGTGGAAATAGGAAGACACGCATGCCCGGTACCGGTGATTGGAAGAGTGGAACCGTTACCGACAACGACAGCACGCCGAGAGGAGGGGGAGGGGACACGGAGGTGAGCATACCGGGATCGGACGCGAAGTGGGAAGAGGCGCCGGTGTCCATCACCCACTCCCTTGTGGGTGCTTGCAGCCCCATGGTCTGGAACTGGTGCATCAGCGCAGCCTGGTCCCACGAGGCCGTCGACGGTGCCGGTGATGATGGAGCCGGGGCACCGAGTCCGTAGGTGGGCTGCACAGGTGTGTAGCCGTAGCCGTAGGGGACGGGGGCGACGCCATACGGGCTCTGGGCATAGAACGCCGCCGGCGACGAGGTGTGCCTCGGCACGTAGCTGGGAGGCGGGGCGTAGGCAGGCGGCGGCCGCCCGAGCAGGCCCCCATGGCCATAGGGCCACATCTGGATGGCGCCGTTCCAGGGGTGCTGCGGGGAGGGCCAGGAAGGAGGGGCGGCCGTTGGCGTCACCGGGGGTGCGGGCGCCTGGACGGGTGTGACCTCCTTGGCGGCATCAGCAGCGGCCTTCTTCTTCTTCTTGCCTTTGCCGGGGGCCTTGCCAGGGTTGCCAGCGTTGGTGTAGAGGGCCGTGTCCGTGTTACGGGCGCGGCGATGTTTGCGCTTCATATCCTGGAGCGCGAGCAAGGAGCGACACTGCGTGAAGGAAATCCCGGGCATGAGGGAGATCAGGTCAGCGGCAGACTCGTATTGCTCGGAGAGTCCGTTGAGGCAGTGGATCACCATCTTGGCGTCATCAACAGGGGAGCCAAGGTCAGCAAGCCCATCGGAGAGAGACTTGACCTTCTGAAGATAGTCGGTCATGCTCATCTCGCCCATCTGGGCAGCACCGAGCTCGGCCGTGAGGTGGAGCTGGCGATTGATCTTGTGGTCGTTGAAGAGGCCGTTGATGCTGTTCCAGAGCTCGACGGCGAGAGGATCGTCACCGGGCGTCATGACGGCGTCGAGGATGCTGAGCGAGACAGACCCATAGAGCCAAGAGACGATGGTGGCGTCGAGGAGAGACCACTCCGGTGTCGGCGCAGCAGGGGCGTCGACGTCGAGGTGATCCAGGAGGGCGTATTTGCGGCAGGCGGCACGGAAGAAGGTGCGCCACTGACGATGAACGCCGGTGTCAAGCGCGAGCTCGACGGGGACATGCCCCTTGATGGAGTGCAGGCCGACGGCCTGGGCGTGCAGCGAGGTCAGGGAGAAGGACCCCGCGCTCGACCCGGACCCAGCGGCGGCGGGCGCGAGAGACAGCTTGGCCTTGGCGGCCTCAGCCTCAGCGTCCTGGCGCTCCTTGGCCGCGGCCATCGCCTTGGCCGTCTCGTCGTCGGCAGGGGACGACATGGAGGCAGCGGTGTCGGCGCGGCGGCGGTAGGTGTGGTGGCTTCGGCGGCGGCGGAAGGCGGAGGGCGACGCAGGCTAGGGTTAGGGTTATGCGTCTGATACCATGTAAGATAGGGGAAACCACACGTTCTGGTGCCTTGTATTGATCATTATATAGAGGTTACAAGGCAGAGTTCGTTCCGTACAATACACGGACACCTATACAAGGACTACACATATACAACCGTATATCTATACTAATACAATACGGTTATATATTCTAACAAGGCGCACACACTCACCCCTATAAACGCACGCACGCACACCCTACCCTTATGATCACCTCCGAGAGACTAAGCCGGCGGATCAGATCTTGAGATTGACGAAGTCATCACAGACGCCTCGCTGTCGACGGGAACGTTGCCTCCCACTGAAGAATATTCCGTTTAAATGAGAAACACCAACGTTAAATCTGGGATTTAAACTCTGGTGGGCTGGGTACAACCAACCTCCTAACCATCTTGCTACAATCAAGTTCTCAGTGACCGGTAGATTTTTGTGTGCTACGATCGATTTTTTTTAGTACCATTCTATATCACTACCACGTACTGTAGTACTTGTTTATCCTTCTCATCACGTACAATTTGATCGGTAGACTATCATGGATCCAGTTGTAAGAACAGCATTATTGCTGTTCATGATATGCTGCATTTGTACATGTATGCACGAAGAATACTTGCTTTGGAAGAAACGCCAGCTTGTTAGTGACAGGCTGACAGGGGATGTGCGTATATATTGTCAAATGGCTAAAAGAAAAAGCCAAAAAAAAAGCCAAATAATGTTAGCCGTTTCCTGCTCAGATTTTAAAACTGACAAGGGAGGAACAAAAGTGGAAAATAACGTACGTAGAACAACGCTTCAAGGCCGGGGAAGGTCTTCAGCAACCACTTGTCGCACTTATTGGCTGCCTGGTCATTTGACATGTGAGCCTGATACTTAGGACATCTCCAGCCGTGCCCCAGGCCTCTAGCAGGACTTTTTAGCGTCGGCGCTAACGAAAACCCACCAGTCGCCTCCACGGAAGTCGATTTAACGCCGCTTGACGCCGTTTTTGGCGCCGTTTCGCGCCGACGAACCCAGCCCGGACCCAGCGCGTTGGGTTCGGCTTGGAGGGGGGGGGGGGCAAAAGACGTTCGTGGGCCAGACTTGTCAGCGAGGGAAGGCGATTTCCCTTCATAATTTCGGCATTTCCCTCCATTTCTCCCCCACATACACCTCTCCCCCGCTCCCGTTCCCGCCATTTCCCCCATCTCCAAGATCTGGCCGCCATGGCTCCTGCCCGATTCACAGGTCCCCGAGTCGCCGCCGCCGTCCCCGCGGCCTCCGCCACCTCCATGATCGGCAAAAAGCCGCGGAACCCGAGAGCGCAGAAGGAGAAGCCGCCGGGCATGACCAACAAGGAGTGGATCGCCGAGCAGACACGCCTAAGATCGGCGAACCTCCAGCGCCGGACGAGGGATGCAACGCAGCGGCAGAGGGAGCTAGCGGCGCAGCTGGCGGCGGTCGAGGACACGGCCGTCGTCGAGGAAGAAGAGGAAGGGGAGGAGGAAGAAGAGGCGCTGGATGAGCCACCCACTCCGGTCGCGGCTACGGCGCCGCCGGTCAAGCGCAGGGGCGCTTTTGCTCCGCTGTTCGGCGCCTGGAGCCAAGCCACCGTCGCCTCACCATCGCCGTCACCGCGGTTCCGCTACTCCCCTAGGTACGCCGACGCTGACCCTCTTGGCGGTTTCAACCGCAACCTCACCTTCCCCCACCATCCGCCAATGATGTACGGCGGTTCACCGGGCTATGCATCTTCACCGTCGCACCGCCGTCCTCTCCCCTACGCCGCGCAAGCCATGTTGGCCGGGCTGCAACCCCAAGATAGCTACATGGACGAGATCATCACCATCGGCTCGATGGCGGCAGCGGCATGCCCGGGCTTCCTCGAGCAAAGTGGGGAGTTTTCTCGCAGGGCGGCGGCGATTACGGCCAGGGTGCGTCTGGCGCCGGCGTCGACACGGAGGAGGTGGCCACGGCGGAAGAAGAACCAAAGACGGCGCCTTCAGCGCCGGAGGCAGCAGATGGCCCGACCAAGGAGGGCGACACGGGCGGTCGACGACCCAGGAAGGGCGCGAAGGGGGCGCCCAAGCAGCCCGTCGAGCCTCACATCAAGTGGACGAACAGGGGGGACGTCCTCCTCGCCGAGTCATGGAAGACGGTCAGCCAGGACACCATCGTCGGCGCCAACCAGGCCATGGACAACTACTGGAAGCGGGTGAAGACGGTGTACGACGAGCGCCGGATGATCGACCCCGACTTCGCCACATGCGCCATGGATCGCGGCCAGAAGGCCATGGCCAACCATTGGGCGAACATCCAGACCGCCTGCAACAAGTGGCATGGCATCCAGGAGGAGGTCGCGAACAGGCCGAAGAGCGCCGCCAACCGCGAGATGGAGATCGTTCGGATGCTGGAGGCGTACAAGAACGACGAGAACACCGACTTCAAGTACCTCCACGTCTTCGTCGTCATCGAGGGGTGCGAGAAGTGGGCTGATACGTCTCAAACGTATCTATATGATACGTCTCAAACGTATCTATAATTTCTTATGTTCCATGCTTATATTATGCCACTTGCTACATGTTTTATATACACTTTTATATTATTTTATGCATTTTTTTGGGACTAACCTATTAACAAGATGCCACAGTGCCAGTTGCCTGTTTTCTGCTGTTTTTGGTTTCAGAAAAGTTGTTAAGGAAATATTCTCGGAATTGGACAAACTAAACGTCGAAATTCTTATTTTTCCCGGGAGGTTCCAGATCACCGAAGAAGTCACGGAGGGGAACCCCAAGGGG
This sequence comes from Poa annua, assembly GCA_026929855.1. Taxonomy (NCBI): domain Eukaryota; kingdom Viridiplantae; phylum Streptophyta; class Magnoliopsida; order Poales; family Poaceae; genus Poa; species Poa annua. The sequence continues at coordinate 55,523,237 of CM049435.1, read as the reverse complement.
CCCACACCCCCTCCCGGCGCGGCTCCCCCTTCTGCCGCGCGTGCAAGGGGTGTGGGGCCCTCGGGGCTCCACCGCCTTCGCCCCTTCGCCTACTTATACCCCCCAGATATCTAAGACCTAGAGCGCGCACCTTTTTCCTCCACGAAGTCCAGAGCCGCCGCCGTCGTCAACCCTAGATCGGGAGGGTTCAGAACCTCTTCCTGGCACCCTGCCGGAGAGGGGAATCATCACCGGAGAGCTCTACATCACCATGCCCGCCTCCGGACTGATGCGTGAGTAGTTCATCCTTGGACTACGGGTACATAGCAGTAGCTAGATGGTTGTCTTCTCCTCTTGTGCTACCATGTTTAGATCTTGTGAGCTGCCTATCATGATCAAGATCATCTTTATGTAATGCTACATGTTGTGTTTGCTGGGATCCGATGAATATTGAGTACTATGTTATTGCTTCATCATATATCTTGTGAGTGTGTTATTTATGATCTTGCATGCTCTCCGTTGCTAGTAGATGCTCTGGCCAAGTAGATGCTCGTGACTCCAAGAGGGGGTATTTATGCTTGATAGTAGGTTCATGTCTCTATTTAATCTGGGGTGGTGACAGCTAGCTCTAAGATTGTAGATGTACTGTTGCTACTAGGGATAAAACAGTAGTACTTTATCTAAGGGTATTTGTATTACTTACATTACACACATTGCCTAATGTAATAATCTGTTGCTTGCAACTTAATACTGAAAGGGGTGCGGACGCTAACCGGAAGGTGGATTATTAGTCATAGATGCGGTTGGAACGGTCTATGTATATTGTTGTAATGCCCAAATGAATCACACACTAGACATCATAACTATAGTATATGCATCATTATGCACTTGTTTATTCTGTCAATTGCCCAGCTGTAATTTGTTTACCCGCATGTATGTTATTATTATTTATGGAGAGACACCACTAGTGAACTCTGGACCCCGGTCCTTTTCTCTAAACTGAGAAACAACCTACTGCAATCCTGTTACTTTCATTCTCTGCAAACAAACATCATCATCCACACATACGTTTAATCCTTTTGTTACAGCAAGCCAGTGAGATTGACAACCTCACTGTCAAGTTGGTGCAAAATACTTTGATTGTGTTGTGTGCATGTTCCACGTCAACTACCCGCAAGCACTTTTCTGGCGCCGTTGCCACCTCGAGAAGAATCCTAGTTTCCTACTGGTTCGATAACCTTGGTTTTACAACTGAGAGAAACTTGCTGCTGCACTACTTCATACCTTTCTCTTGGGGTTTCCCAACAACACCTCACCGGTGCATCAAGCATTTTTCTGGCGCCGTTGCCGGGGAAGCTAGACTCTTCTGCGAGGGGAGTCTCTCACTTCCAATCTTTTTATTTTGTTATTGTCTTGCTTAGTTTATTTTTGTTATTGTCTTGTTTGTTTTAATATCAAAAATACAAAAAAATTAGTTACTTGCATTGTTATTTTTATTTCGGTTTGTTATTTATTATTTCGGTTTAGTTATTATTGTTATTTCGGTTTGTATTTTAAATTGCTAAAATGAGTACTGCTGAGAATAATAAGTTGTGTGATTTCACTAGCACCAATAATAATGATTTTATATGCACTCCTATTGCTCCACCTGCTTCTAAAGCAGAGTTCTTTGAAATAAAACCTGCATTGTTAAACCTTGTTACGAGAGAGCAATTTTCTGGTGTTAGTACTGATGATGTTGCTGCCCATCTAAATAATTTTGTTGAACTTTGTGAAATGCAAAAGCATAAAGATGTAGATGGTGATATTATAAAACTAAAATTATTTCCTTTCTCTTTGAGAGGAAGAGTGATACGTTTCAAACGTATCTATAATTTCTTATGATCCATGCTTATATTATACCAATTGCCTACATGTTTTATACACATTTTATATTGTTTTATGCATTTTCTGGAACTAACCTATATACAAGATGCCACAGTGCCAGTTCCCTGTTTTCTGCTGTTTTTTGTTTCAGAAATCCACTTAAGCAAATATTCTCGGAATTGGACAATTTTCATACCGAAGATCTTAGAATTCCAGACACGTTCCAAAAGTCCGAGGGGGAAAAGGAGACGGGCACTGAGGCGCCCACTTCAAGGGGTGGCGCGGCAGCCTCCTTGGCCGCGCGAGCACCTGAGGTGGGGCCCTCGGGGCTCCACCGCCTTCGCCTATTTAATCCCCCCGAAAATCTAAGGCAAACAACCCAAACACTTTTCCACTTTTCCTCACGGAGCCGCCGCCGTCGTCAACCCTAGTTCGGGAGGGTTCAGAACCTGCTCCGGCACCCTGCCGGAGAGGGGAATCATCACCGGAGGGCTCTACATCACCATGCCCGCCTCCGGACTGATGCGTGAGTAGTTCATCCTTGGATTACGGGTCCATAGCAGTAGCTAGATGGTTGTCTTCTCCTTTTGTGCCAACATGTTTAGATCTTGTGAGCTGCCTATCATGATCAAGATCATCTTTATGTAATGCTACATGTTGTGTTTGCTGGGATCCGATTAATATTGAATACTTTGTCATTGCTTCATAATATATCATGTTGTGTGTTGTTTATGATCTTGCATGCTCTCCGTTGCTAGTAGTTGCTCTGGCCAAGTAAATGATTGTGACTCCAAGAGGGGGTATTTATTCTCGATAGTGGGTTCATGTCTCTATTTAATCTGGGGCAGTGACAGAAAGCTCTAAGGTTGTAAATGTACTGTTGCTACTAGGTATAAAACAGTAGTACTTTATCTAAGGATGATGTTACTTACTTACTTTACACACTTTGCTTAATGCAATAATCTGTTGCTTGCAACTTAATACTGAAAGGGGTGCGGACGCTAACCGGAAGGTGGATTATTAGTCATAGATGCGGTTGAAACGGTCTATGTATATTGTTGTAATGCCCAAATGAATCTCACACTAGACATCATGTCATTAGTATATGCATCATTATGCAGCTCTTTATTCTATCAATTGCCCAGCTGTAATTTGTTTACCCGCATGTATGCTATTATTATTATTATGGAGAGACACCACTAGTGAACTGTGGACCCCGGTCCTTTTCTTTAAACTGATAATACAACCAACTGCAAACTGTTACTTTCATTCTCTGCAAACAAACATCATTCTCCACACCATATGGTTAATCTCTTTGTTACAGCAAGCCGGTGAGATTGACAACCTCACTGTTGAGTTGGGGCAAAGTTTCTTGATTGTGTTGTGCAGGTTCCACGTTTGTTGCTGACACCGGTGTGGCGCCGTGCCCAAGTCAGCCACCAACAACCTTTAGACGTGTTCTTCATCTCCTACTGGATTGATAACCTTGGTTTCACAACTGAGTGAAATTTGCTGCTGAACTACTTCACACCTTCCTCTTGGGGTTTTCCAACTCATCACCACCGTGTGCATCAAGTAAAATTTCTGGCGCCGTTGCCGGGGAGATTGAAGCACATCTGCAAGGGGAGTCTCTCACTTCCCAATCTCTTTACTTGGTTTTTGTCTTGTATTTTATTTACTTTATTATTGTCTTGTTTGCTTAATATAAAAAATACAAAAAAATTAGTTACTTGCATTGTTATTTTTTATTTCGGTTTGGTCTTTTATTATTTCGGTTTCTATATTCGTTTATTTCGGTTTGTCCCTTAAATTGCTAAGATGACTACTGCTGAGAATACTAAGTTGTGTGACTTTACAAGCACCAACAATAATGATTTTATATGTACACCTATTGCTCCACCTGCTTCCAAAGCAGAATTCTTTGAAATTAAACCTGCTTTGTTAAATCTTGTCATGAAAGAGCAATTTTCTGGTGTTAATTCTGATGATGCTGCTGCCCATCTAAATAATTTTGTTGAACTTTGTGAAATGCAAAAATATAAGGATATAGATGGTGACATTATAAAACTGAAATTATTTCCTTTCACCTTGAGAGGAAGAGCTAAAGAATGGTTACTTTTATTGACTAGGAATAGTATTGATTCTTGGATTAAATGCAAAGACACTTTTATTGGAAGATACTATCCTCCTGCTAAGATTATTTCCCTAAGGAGTAGCATTATGAACTTTAAGCAATTTGATAATGAACATGTTGCTCAAGCTTGGGAAAGAATGAAATCTCTGGTTAAGAATTGCCCAACCCATGGACTGACTGCTTGGATGATCATCCAAACCTTCTATGCAGGACTAAATTTTTCTTCAAAGAATTTATTGGATTCAGCTGCTGGAGGTACTTTTATGTCCATCACTTTGGGGGCTGCAACGAAACTCCTGGATAATATGATGGTTAATTATTCTGAGTGGCATACTGAAAGGACTACTCAAGGTAAGAAGGTAAATTCTGTTGAAGAAACCTCCTCTTTGAGTGAAAAGATTGATATGATCATGTCTATGCTTGTGAATGGTAAATCTCATATGGATCCTAATAATGTTCCCTTAGCTTTTTTAGTTGCACAAGAAGAGCATGTTGATGTGAACTTCATTAAAAATAATAATTTCAACAACAATGCCTATAGGAACAATTATGGTAATAGTAACTACAAGCCTTATCCTTCTAATAATAGTGGTGGTTATGGTAATTCCTATGGTAATTCTTATAGCAATAATAGGAATACCTCTTCTGAACTTGAAACCATGCTTAAGTATTTTATCACTATACAAACTACTTTTAATAAAACTGTTGAGGAAAAGCTTGGGAAAATTGATATTCTTGCCTCTAAAGTTGATAGTCTTGTTATTGATGTTGATCTTTTAAAATCAAAAGTCATGCCTAATGATACTAATGAGAGTAAGACCTTTGCTAAAATAAATGCCATCCAAGTTCGAATTGATGAAAATGTTAGGATGATGGCTCAATTGCGTGCTAGATGGGAAAGAGAGAAAGAATTAGCTAAAAGTGATGATATTGTTAGAGTTTGCACCATTATTACTACTAAAAATAATGTTACTTCACATGCTAGTAAGCCTCCTACTATTAATGGTAACATAATTGGTGTTGGCAATGTTTCCTCTACTACTTCCAAAAAGTTAAAATTGCCTAAAACTGCAGAAACTAGTCTTGATAAAAGTGCTGAAATTTTTTAAAACATGGGAGAAAGTGGTTCGGTTTGCTTTGATGATAATAATTTTGATTTTGATAATTGTAAAATCTCTGAAGTTATTAAGTTCTTGCAAAAGTTAGCCACAAGTCCTAATGCTAACACTATAAATCTTGCTTTTACTACGCATATTACAAATGCTCTTATTAAATCTAGGGAGGAGAAATTAAACTTGAAGCTTCTATCACTAAGAAGTTAGAAGATGGTTGGGAGCCCATCATTAAAATAAAAGTGAATTAATTTGATTGCAATGCTTTGTGTGACCTTGGTGCAAGTATTTCTGTTATGCCTAAGAAACTTTATGATATGTTCGACTTGCCACCTTTGGAACATTGCTATTTGGATGTTTTTCTTGCTGATAATGCTTTGAAGAAACCTTTGGGGAGAGTTAATGATGTTCTTATTATGGTTAACAATAACCTGGTCCCCGTTGATTTTATTGTCTTGCATATTGAGTGCAACCCCTCTTGTCCTATTGTTTTGGGAAGACCTTTCCTTCGCACGGTTGGTGCTATTATTGATATGAAAGAAGGAAATATAAGGTACCAATTCCCACTTAAGAAAGGTATGCAACACTTCCCTAGGAAGAAAATGAAGTTACCTTTTGATTCTATTATTCTTACGAGCTACAATGTTGATACTCCTTTTCTTGGGAATACTTGAGTTTTGCTTTCCGTACCTAGCTCAAAGGCGTTAAAGAAAAGCGCTTATGGGAGACAACCCAATTTTTATTGCTGTTATTTTATTTTATTGAGTCAAGAAACATGCCTACCTCTGTAGCAATTCCTTTATATCTTTATTTTATTGCATTGTTGTGCCAAGTTAAGGCTCTAGTAGAAAGTTGATGTTAGATTTGGATTCCTGCGCAGGAACAGTTTTCTGCTCTCCACCGTTAAATTCGTAAGAATTCACAGAAAAATGAAAATGACCTGGGATTTTTTGTGCGTAGTCCTCAGATATATATGCAACTTTCATTAGTTTTGAGGTTTCTGATTTGAGCAATTTAAGTGCCTCGAAAAAATTTGTCTTTACGGACTGTTCTGTTTTTGACAGATTCTGTCATTTCTTTTGCATTGATTCTTTTGCTATTTTTGAATGGATCTTTTTGTTCCATAAAATTCCAGTGGCTGTAGCTAATGTCCAGTACCATGATAACGATTGTCTCCATGCAGAATATGAGAATTTTTTATTATGCACTAACCCTCTAATGAAGTCTACTTTGAGTTTGGTGTGGAGGAAGTTTTCAAGGATCAAGAGAGAGGATGATATGATGTGATCAAGAAGATGAAAGAGCCTAAGCTTGGGGATGCCCCTGTGGGTCACCAAGCATATTTCAAGAAGACTCAAGCGTCAAAGCTTGGGGATGCCCAAGGCATCCCCTTCTTCATCAACAACTTATCAGGTTATCTCTAGTGAAACTATATTTTAATTCGGCCACATCTTATGTGCTTTACTTGGAGCGTCTGTTTGTTTTTGTTTTTGCTTTTGTTATTTTTATTTTCTGAATAAAATGGATCCTAGCATTCTTGTGTGGGAGAGAGACACGCTCCGCTTTTTCATTTGAATACTCCTATTCTTCACTTATACTTGTTGAGTATTCTTCTATAGCTACTGCAGTACTTTCAGCTCTTGTTTTTCATGCATCTCTTGTTCAGAGCTGTTAGTTCTCATATGTTATACTCTCTTGCTTCATTGTTAAATACTTGGAGAGTTTATGTTTAAATAAGTTGATTGGTGTTTGGTTAGGAACAAAAAATGTTAAATGTGGTAGATGGTATAACTAAATGATACATAATCTTGTAGATCATTAAATTGTGTCACTTGAATCATTAATGTTGTTTTGAGATATTAATATGCTTAATGGTAAACATGATGATTTAGTAAGGTGGAATGATTAATGGTTGGTCTAGAAAATTTGAAGCTGTGCCACACTTAAATTTCCAGTTGATAGCATAATGAAATATAACTCCTAATGTTAAAAGCAACCGTAATGACTTTGTGTTATGCGCTACGGTCGGGGTCCCAACAGTGACTTGTTCATTTGCCACAGTCCATCGTGGAGCGATTTTCATTATGCCTTGTAAGATCATATTTCTATTTGGAATCCTTTTTCTTGTGAGTTCTAAAGCTGCGGTTTTCATGGCACTTACACCTCCATATTTGCTAGCCTATTTGGTACTTTGCATTGCCCTTTCTCACATTGAGAGTTGGTGCATACTTTGCGGGTACATCCAAAACTCGTGGGAGATCTTCATCATGTTCTCCTACACATAAGCCAAATATCTTCCTCAAAACATCCACCATACCTACCTACTACAGCATTTTCATAGCTGTTCCGAGATATATTGCCATGCAACTTTCATCTTACATTTCATGACTTGTTGTCATTTATCATATATATTGCTTTGCATGATTCTTTACAGCTGATGTATGGTTTTACCCATGTTACGCTAGATCATTGCATACCCTGCTACACTGGCAGAGGCACCTTTTCATACATTATGTTTTATTCATCATGAGATATTTGTACCAAAAAGTGTGTTGTCATATTATCATATTAGGATGTTTGCCCCTTAAAGTAAAAAGAGCCATGGAGGCCATCGAAAAGAGAAACAGAAAAATACAAAAAAAAAGGAGAAAAAAAGAAAGAAAGAAAGAATAAAAAAAAAAGGGCAACATTACTACTCTTTATCCACACTTGTGCTCATGTTATAGCACCCATATTATTCATAGTCATCATTTATGCTCATGTTTAGCACCTGTACTCCATATGAGAGAGTTTTCATGTTTTACTTGCATAACTATGTGGGGAACTTTACACTATAAAACTTGGCTTGTATATTCCAATGATGAGCCTCCTCAAAAGTGCTCTAGGTCTTCATGAGCAAGCAAGTTAGATGCACCCCCACTAGTTCCATTGGAGAGCTTTCATACACTTATAGCTCTATGTGCATCCGTTGTGTGGCAATCACTACTCCTTGTATAGCTTCGATTATAAGACTTCCTCTTGTCTAATGACCACTTTCAGCTTTGTGAGACTTTCTTCCGTTGGCCTTCCAGACCCCCATTAACATTCTCTTAGCCACAACATCCTGGTGCCAGGAACCAACGCTGACCACTTGCTTGTTTTTGTGTGAACAAATAGAGAAATGATCTTCTATGTGCATATTGCTATTACTTGACTTGATCCTTTCACAAAGTTGTCATGATTGTTTGATTCATTAGATGATTATATTGTTGTGCTTGAAACTTAAATCATCTTTAATATCTACTTTGCACGGTTGATTGTTCTCTATTACTGATTCATTGAAAGTTTTGCTTTGTTATGACTACTTGTTTATTCATTACTCATTTGATATCAATATAAATATTTGATCAAGATTGTGTGAAAGCATGTCACTCCAGAAATTATTTGTTATCGTTTTACCTACTCGAGGACGAGTAGAACTAAGCTTGGGGATGCTTGATACGTCTCAAACGTATCTATAATTTCTTATGTTCCATGCTTATACTATACCAATTGCCTACATGTTTTATACACATTTTATATTGTTTTATGCATTTTCTGAAACTAACCTATTAACAAGATGCCACAGTGCCAGTTCCCTGTTTTCTGCTGTTTTTGGTTTCAGAAATCCACTTAAGGAAATATTCTCGGAATTGGACAATTTTCATACCGAAGATCTTAGAATTCCAGACACGTTCCAGAAGTCTGAGGGGGAAAAGGAGACGGGCACCGAGGCGCCCACTTCAAGGGGTGGCGCGGCAGCCTCCTTGGCCGCGCGGGCACCTGAGGTGGGGCCCTCGGGGCTCCACCCGCCTTCGCCCCTTCGCCTATTTAATCCCCCCAAAAACCTAAGGCAAACAACCCGAACACTTTTCCACTTTTCCGCACGGAGCCGCCGCCGTCGTCAACCCTAGTTCGGGAGGGTTCAGAACCTGCTCCCGGCACCCTGCCGGAGAGGGGAATCATCACCGGAGGGCTCTACATCACCATGCCCGCCTCCGGACTGATGCGTGAGTAGTTCATCCTTGGACTACGGGTCCATAGCAGTAGCTAGATGGTTGTCTTCTCCTTTTGTGCCATCATGTTTAGATTTTGTGAGCTGCCTATCATGATCAAGATCATCTTTATGTAATGCTACATGTTGTGTTTGCTGGGATCCGATGAATATTCAATACTTTGTCATTGCTTCATAATATATCATGTTGTGTGTTGTTTATGATCTTGCATGCTCTCCGTTGCTAGTAGTTGCTCTGGCCAAGTAAATGCTTGTGACTCCAAGAGGGGGTATTTATGCTCGATAGTGGGTTCATGTCTCTATTTAATCTGGGGCAGTGACAAAAAGGTCTAAGGTTGTAGATGTACTGTTGCTACTAGGGATAAAACAGTAATACTTTATCTAAGGATGATATTACTTACTTACTTTACACACTTTGCTTAATGCAATAATCAGTTGCTTGCAACTTAATACTGAAAGGGGTGCGGACGCTAACCGGAAGGTGGATTATTAGTCATAGATGCGGTTGGAACGGTCTATGTATATTGTTGTAATGCCCAAATGAATCTCACTCTAGACATCATGTCATTAGTATATGCATCATTATGCAGCTCTTTATTCTATCAATTGCCCAACTGTAATTTGTTTACCCGCATGTATGCTATTATTATTATTATGGAGAGACACCACTAGTGAACTGTGGACCCCGGTCCTTTTCTTTAAACTGATAATACCACCAACTGTAAACTGTTACTTTCATTCTCTGCAAACAAACATCATTCTCCACACCATACGGTTAATCTCTTTGTTACAGCAAGCCGGTGAGATTGACAACCTCACTGTTGAGTTGGGGCAAAGTTTCTTGATTGTGTTGTGCAGGTTCCACGTTTGTTGCTGACACCGGTGTGGCGCCGTGCCCAAGTCAGCCACCAACAACCTTTAGACGTGTTCTTCATCTCCTACTGGATTGATAACCTTGGTTTCACAACTGAGTGAAATTTGCTGCTGCACTACTTCACACCTCCTCTTGGGGTTTTCCAACTCATCACCACCATGTGCATCAAAGAGCTAAAGAATGGTTGCTTTCATTGCCTAGGAATAGTATTGATTCATGAACTAAATGCAAAGATGCTTTTATCGGAAAATACTATCCTCCTGCTAAGATTATTTCTCTAAGGAGTATCATTATGAATTTTAAACAACTTGATAATGAACATGTTGCTCAAGATTGGGAAATAATGAAATCTTTGGTTAAAAATTGCCTTACTCATGGACTGACTACTTGGATGATCATCCAAACCTTTTATGCTGGACTGAATTTTTCTTCAAGAAACTTGCTTGATTCGGCTGCTGGAGGTACCTTTATGTCCATCACTTTTGGGGGCTGCAACAAAACTCTTGGATGATATGATGGTGAATTATTCTGAGTGGCATACTGGAAGGACACCTCAAGGTAAGAAGGTAAATTCTATTGAAGAAACCTCCTCTTTGAGTGAAAAGATTGATATTATTATGTCTATGCTTGTGAATGATAAATCTCATACTGATCCAAATAATGTTCCCTTAACTTCTTTAGTTGCACAAGAAGAGCATGTTGATGTGAACTTCATTAAAAATAGCAATTTCAACAACAATGCCTATAGGAACAATTATGGTAATAATAACTATAAGCCCTATCCTTCTAATAATAGTGGTGGTTATGTTAATTCTTATGGTAATTCTTATAGCAATAATAGGAATACCTCCACTGAACTTGAAACCATGCTAAAAGATTTTATCACTACACAAACTGCTTTTAATAAAACAGTTGAGGAAAAGCTTGGTAAAATTGATAATCTTGCCTCTAAAGTTGATAGTCTTGCCCTTGATGTTGATCTTTTAAAATCTAAAGTCATGCCTAATGATGCTAAAGAGAGTAAGACCTTTGCTAAAATTAATGCCATCCAAGTTAGAATTGATGAAAATGTTAGGATGATGGCCCAATAGCATGCTAGATGGGAAAGTGAGAAAGAACTAGCTAAGGAAGATAATATTGTTAAAGTTTTTACTATTACCACTACTGAAAATAATGTTACTTCACATGCTAGTAAGCCTCCTACTATTAATGGTAACATAGTTGGTGTTGGAAATATCTCTTCTACTTCTTCCAAAAAGCTAAAATTGCCTAAAACTGGTGAAACCGTTCTTGATAAAAGTGCTGAAATTTTTAAGAGCATAGGAGAAGGTGGTTCGGTTTGCTTTGATGATAATAATTTTGATTTTGATAATTGTAATATCACTGAAGTTATTAAGTTCTTGCAAATGTTAGCCACATGTTCTAATGCTAGTGCCATGAACATGGCATTTACAACTCATATTACAAATGCTCTCATTAAAGTTAGGGAAGAGAAATTAAAACTTGAAACTTCTATCCCTAAGAAGTTAGAAGATGGTTGGGAGCCCATCATTAAAATAAAAGTGGATAAATTTGATTGCAATGATTTATGTGACCTTGGTGCAAGTATCTCTGTTATGCCTAAAAAGCTCTATGATATGTTTGATTTGCCACCTTTGGAACATTGTTATTTGGATGTTTTTCTTGTTGATAATGCTATGAAGAAACCTGTGGGGAGAGTCAATGATGTTCTTATTATGGTTAACAATAATCTTGTCCCCGTTGATTTTATTGTCTTGGATATTGAATGCAACCCATCTTGTCCAATTGTGTTGGGAAGACCTTTTCTTAGAACAGTGGGTGCTATTATTGATATGAAAGAAGGAAATATTAAATACCAATTCCCACTCAAGAAAGGTATGGAACACTTCCCTAGAAAAAGAATGAAGCTAACTTTTGATTCTATCATTCGTACAAATTATGATGTTGATGCTTCATCTCTTGAAAATACTTGAATATCACTTTCTGTGCCTAGCTGAAAGGCGTTAAACAAAAACGCTTACGGGAGACAACCCACTTTTTATTTCTGTTATTTTATTTTGTTTAGTCAAGGAAGATGTCTACCTCTGTAACTATTCCTTTGTACGTTTATTGCATTGTTGTGTCAAGTTAAGCCTCTAGTAGAAAGTTGATGCTAGATTTGGATTGCTGTGCTGAAACAGTTTTCTGCTGTCCACCGTTAAATTCATAACTATTCACAGAAAAATTAAAAGGACCTGGGATGTTTTGTGCGTAATCCTCAGATATGTATGCAACTTTCATTAGTTTTGAGTTTTCTGATTTGAGCAAGTTAAGTGACTCGAAAAAATTCGTCTTTACGGACTGTTCTGTTTTTAACAGATTCTGTCATTTATTTTGCAATGCCTCTTTTACTATTTTGAATGGATCTTTTTGTTCCATAAAGTATCAGTGGCTGTAGCTAATATCCAGTAGCATTGGTAGCAATTGTGTTCATGCAGAATATAAGAATTTTTTATTATGCACTAACCCTCTAATGAAGTTTACTTTGAGTTTGGTGTGGAGTAAGTTTTCAAGGATCAAGAGAGAAGGATGATGTGATGTGATCAAGAAGATGAAAGAGCCAAAGCTTGGGGATGCCCCCGTGGGTCACCCAAGCATATTTTAAGAAGACTCAAGCGTCAAAGCTTGGGGATGCCCAAGACATCCCCTTCTTCATCAACAAACTATCAGGTCATCTCTAGTGAAACTATATTTTAATTCCGACACATCTGATGTGCTTACTTGAAGCGTCTGTTTGTTTTTGTTTTTGTTATTTTCATTCTCTGAATTAAATATATCCTAGCATTACTTTGTGGGAGAGAGACACACTCCGCTTTTTCTTATGAATACTCATATTCTTCACTTATATTTGTTGAGTATTCTTCTATGTTATTTCAATACTATTAGCTCTTGTTTTTCATGCATCTGTTGTTTAGAGTTGTTAGTTTTTCTTATGTTACTCTCTCATATCTCATTGATAAATACTTGGAGAGTTTATCTTTAAATAAGTTGATTGGTGTTTGGTTGGAAACAGAAAATGCTAAATGTGGTAGATGGTATAATAAAAAGATATACATGCTCTTATGGATTGTTATCTTGTATGTTGTGGTGCTTGGCAATTGTTTTGAGCTCTCAAGTAGATCATGTTTAAACTTTTACATCATGTAGTTAAAACCTATTAATGAAGAACTACCGTAAATCTTGTTGAAATTTGGTTTGCATGTTTGGTATCTCTAAGTTCTAGATATTTTCTAGTAAATGTGTTTGAACAACAAGGAAGACAATGTAGAGTTTTATAATACTTGCAGTATGTTTTTATATACGTCTTGTTGTCATAGTTTATACTTGTGTTTGCTTCAAATAACCTTGCTAGCCAAAGCCTTGTACTGAGAGGGAATACTTCTCGTGCATCCAAAACCTTGACCTAAAACCCATGCCATTTGTGTCCACCATACGTACCTACTACATGGTATTTCCTGCCATTCCAAGCAAATACTTCGTGTGCTACCTTTTATTCAAAACTTATTATCCTTTATTTGTGTCAATGTTTATTAGCTCATGAGGAAGTATGTGGTGTTACGGATATCAACCTTGTCATTTGCTTTTAGACAGACTTTCACAACCGGACTAGTGGCATATACATCCGCTTATCCATTAACTTTGCAAAAAGAGCTGGCAAATAATGTGCGCAGTCCCAATTAATTACATCTTTAACCGCTGCAATCTCTTCACATTTTTGCCCTGATCTAATCAGTCAAGCAATGACAACAGTTTTTAACTATATGTGTAAACAAAAGAGATAAGAGGGATGATCTGCCTTGCTGGTAGAAATAACGTCCTTCATGGGAGCCACTCTTGAAATTCTGGTTTACAAGGTGGGTAGAGTGTCCATTACCATTCGTTGACAACAACAAACACCTCTCAAAAAGTTACTTTTATGCTCTCTATATGATTTCAAAAACCTATAAAAACTAAAAAGCTCTAGCACATGTTTGTATCCCTGCTTCCCTCTGCGAAGGGCCTTTCTTTTACTTTATGTTGAGTCAGTTTACCTACTTCTTTCTGTCTTAGAAGCAAGCACTTGTGTCAACTGTGTGCAATAATTCTTATATGCTTACTTATTGCACTTATTATATTTCTTTGTGTTGACAACTATCAATATGGTATACATGTTACAAGTCGAAAGCCAATGCTTAAACTTATATCTTCCTTTGTGTTGTTTCAATGCTCTTTTACTTAGAGACTATTGCATTATGAGTTAACTTTCACGTGAATCATTTTGATGCTTGTTTGAAAGTACTATTCATGAAAAGTTTTTGCTTATATGATGTAGTTGTTTACTCCTTGTCTATTTGTTAGCAAACTATAGACCATTGCTTTGAATCACTTCATTCATGACATGAGCCTTACATTATTATATGATTAAGATTGTGAGAAAGCATGTCACTTCAGAAATTATTTTTGTTATCGTTTTACCTACTCGGGACGAGTAGAACTAAGCTTGGGGATGCTTGATACGTCTCAAACGTATCTATAATTTCTTATGTTCCATGCTTATATTATGCCACTTGCTACATGTTTTATATACACTTTTATATCATTTTATGCATTTTCTGGGACTAACCTATTAACAAGATGCCACAGTGCCAGTTGCCTGTTTTCTGTTGTTTTTTGTTTCAGAAAAGTTGTGAAGGAAATATTCTCGGAATTGGACAAACTAAACGTCGAAGTTCTTATTTTCCCCGCGAGGTTCCAGAACACCGAAGAAGTCACGGAGGGGAACCCCGAGGGGCCCACACCCCCTCCCGGCGCGACTCCCCCTTCTGCCGCGTGAATAAGGGGTGCGGGGCCCTCGAGGATCCACCGCGTTCGCCCCTTCGCCTACTTATACCCCACAGATATCTAAGACCTAGAGCGCGCACCTTTTTCCTCCACGAAGTACAGAGCCGCCGCCGCCGTCAACCCTAAATCGGGAGGTTTCAGAACCTCTTCCCGGCACCCTGCCGGAGAGGGGAATCATCACCGGAGGGCTCTACATTACCATGCCCGCCTCCGGACTGATGCCTGAGTAGTTCATCCTTGGACTACGGGTCCATAGTAGCTAGATGGTTGTCTTCTCCTCTTGTGCTACCATGTTTAGATCTTGTGAGCTGCCTATCATGATCAAGATCATCTTTATGTAATGCTACTTGTTGTGTTTGCTGGGATCCGATGAATATTGAGTACTATGTTATTGCTTCATAATATATCTTGTGAGTGCGTTATTTATGATCTTGCATGCTCTCCGTTGCTAGTAGATGCTCTGGCCAAGTAGATGCTCGTGACTCCAAGAGGGGGTATTTACGCTTGATAGTAGGTTCATGTCTCTATTTAATCTGGGGTGGTGACAGCTAGCTCTAAGATTGTAGATGTACTGTTGCTACTTGGGATAAAACAGTAGTACTTTATCTAAGGGTATTTGTATTACTTACATTACACACATTGCCTAATGCAATAATCTGTTGCTTGCAACTTCATACTGAAAGGGGTGCGGACGCTAACCGGAAGGTGGATTATTAGTCATAGATGCGGTTGGAACGGTTTATGTATATTGTTGTAATGCCCCAATGAATCACACGCAAGACATCATAACTATAGTATATGCATCATTATGCACTTGTTTATTCTGTCAATTGCCCAGCTGTAATTTATTTACCCGCATGTATGTTATTATTATTTATGGAGAGACACCACCAGTGAACTGTGGACCCCGGTCCTTTTCTCTAAACTGATAAACAACCTACTGCAATCCTGTTACTTTCATTCTCTGGAAACAAACATCATCATCCACACATACGTTTAATCATTTTGTTAAAGCAAGCCAGTGAGATTGACAACCTCACTGTCAAGTTGGGGCAAAATACTTTGATTATGTTGTGTGCAGGTTCCACGTCAACTACCCGCAAGCACTTTTCTGGCGCCGTTGCCACCTCGAGAAGAATCCTAGTTTCCTACTGGTTCGATAACCTTGGTTTCACAACTGAGGGAAACTTGCTGCTGCACTACTTCATACCTTCCTCTTGGGGTTTCCCAACAACACCTCACCGGTGCATCATGGGCGGAGGCTCGCCGTACGCTCGGCAAGGGCAAGGAGTACGTCCCCGACGCGGTGGCTGTTGGGGCGTCTGAAGGCCGCCCACCGATGGGGCACAAGAAAGCCAAGGCGGCGAGGGACGGCGCGCCGGGAGCGGCAAAGCTACAGGCGTCCATCGAGACCTGCATCGCCGGCGCCCAGACCCAGGCCGCCAAGAGGGAGGAGACCGCCAAGCAGAGGTGGGCGGCGCTCATGGCCAACTCCAAGGTCAAGATTGACCTCCTCAGGACCGGCACCGTGGCGAAGAAGAGGAACTACGACCTCGCCTTTCTCACGGGGGGCGATCCGGCCGCGATGGACCCCGAGGTGAGGGCATGGTTCATGGCGCAGCGTCGTTTCATCGTCAGAGATATCAGCCCGACTCCGGCCCCGACCCCGACGGACACGAGCTACGCCACCGTGGCGGGCACGACCTGCGACAGCCCGACAAGCTCGGCCAGCCCATCCGAGCCGCCACCGCCCCCCAAGCCTCCTACTACTGCGTCGCTGAGCACGCACATCGACCTGGAGGGCGCCAAGGCGGCCATCGACCTGGAGGATGCCGCGCCCGTCGTCGACCTCGAGGCCGCTGATGCACCGATGAGGTGTTGTTGGGAAACCCCAAGAGGAAGGTATGAAGTAGTGCAGCAGCAAATTTCTCTCAGTTGTGAAACCAAGATTATCAATCCAGTAGGAGTGAAGTTCTCTTCTGAAGGTTGTTGGCGGCGCCGTTTACGATAACCAACGCGGAACCTGCACACAACACAATCAAACTATTTTGCCCCAACTTGACAGTGAGGTTGTCAATCTCACTGGCTTGCTGTAACAAAGGATTAAACGTATGTGTGGAAAATGATGTTTGTTTGCAGAGAATGAAAGTAACAGAATTGTAGTAGGTTGTATTATCAGTTTAAAGAAAAGGACCGGGGTCCACAGTTCACTAGTGGTGTCTCTCCATAAATAATAATAGCATACATGCGGGTAAACAAATTACAGCTGGTCAATTGACAGAATAAAGAAGTGAATAATGATGCATATACTATAGTTATGATGTCTAGTATGTGAGATTCATTTGGGCATTACAACAATATATATACACCGTTCCAACCGCATCTATGACTAATAATCCACCTTCCGGTTAGCGTCCGCACCCCTTTCAGTATTAAGTTGCAAGCAACAGATTATCGCATTAAGCAATGTGTGTAATATAAGTAATACAAATATCCTTAGACAAAGTACTACTGTTTTATCCCTAATAGCAACAGTACATCTACAATCTTATAGGTTGTTGTCACTCCCCCAGATTAAATAGAGACATGAACCCACTATCGAGCATAAATACCCCCTTTTGGAGTCACAAGAATCTACTTGGCCAGAGCATCTACTAGTAACGGAGAGCATGCAAGATCATAAATAACGCACTCACAAGATATATTATGAAGTAATAACATAGTACTCAATATTCATCGGATCCCAACAAACACAACATGTAGTATTACATAAAGATGATCTTGATCATGATAGGCAGCTCACAAGATCTAAACGTGGTAGCACAATAGGAGAAAACAACCATCTAGCTACTGCTATGGACCCGTATTCCAAGGATGAACTACTCACGTATCAGTCCGGAGGCGGGCATGTTGATTTAGAGCCCTCCGGTGATGATTCCCCTCTCCGGCAGGGTGCCGGGAAGAGGTTCTGAACCCTCCCGAACTAGGGTTGACGACGGCGGCGGCTTTGGACTTCGTGGAGGAAAAAGGTTCGCGTACTAGGTATTGTAATTTCTGGGGGTATAAGTGGGCGAAAGGGCGAAGGCGGTGGAGGCTCGAGGGGCCCACACCACGTGGCCGCGCGGCCAGGAGGACCCGCGTCGGGACATGGTGTGGGCCCCTCGTGGCCCTCCTCCGTGTCCTTTTTGGTTTTCTGGAAGCTCCCGAGAAAAATAGGGAATTTGACGTTTTGTTTGTCCAATTCCGAGAATATTTCCTTAACAGTTTTTCTGAAACCAAAAACAGCAGAAAACAGGGAACTGGCACTGTGGCATCTTCTTAATAGGTTAGTCCCAGAAAATGCATAAAATGATATAAAAGCGTATATAAAATATGTAGCAAGTGGCATAATATAAACATGGAACATAAGAAATTATAGATACGTTGGAGACGTATCAGCCGCCGAGACTGCAACTCCGAGCTCACGGCCAGCTCCAACCACCACTCCCGTCGTCGACGTCGAGTATGGCGCCACGGTATCGCCGGTTTCTGTCTGACCTGCGCGCCAGCTGACTGCCGAATGTGGCCGTGATCGCCCGACTGTGGCTTGATCGAGACTATTTGATCGCCCAACTGTGGCGTTTTTTTGTAATGAGTTCGTCCAACTGTGGCTGCTGTGATCGCCGAACTCGGACTATTTTTGGGGCGGGAAGAAGAAGTTTCAAATTTATGGCCATTGTGTTTTCCTGTGCCGCTGAACGGCTGGTAAAATCATCCCCCCCAGGTTTTGGTGAAGGGCGGCGTTAACGTTTAAAAGTGCCGAACCAAAACCTGGGGGGCCAAACGGATGGAGATGCCCTTATAATCGTATCTGGTGTGCGTGTATAAATCAAATACTCCGTTATGAGTATTCAATTGGAAAAGGGAGTAATCTATATTTCCCACGAAGAAGCTTGGACGACAAAATGCACGTCGATGGAGATGCTCTGATACCATTCTGTTGCACTTGGGCTGAAAGCTATGCCCCACTATACCCTTTACAAATGCAGAGAAATCGCGTCGTGTTTGCTTTCAGGCAAATGAATAAAGCTCTTGTTGGTTAGAGCTGTGAAATACACACGTGCAAGCGCCACAATGAACACCAGCTTTCTTCCAGGACAATATACCAGTCGCCATCAGGATGTGATCCATCTCGGATCAGAATTAGGGTTGACCACACACTGACACTGCTGCAGGTACACACGCATAATTTTCCAAAGATCAGTACCGATCATATACAGTAAACACGTGCGGCGACGTATCTGAAACGCTGTTAGATTAGACGTCCAAGGCGGGTCGATTAACGCAGCCTTAGATTAGACGTCGCTGTTTTGTTAGGCGGATCGACCTGTTTGGTTTCTTGACATCCAAGGCGTGGTCTCCATGCCTAGGCGCCTAGCACGCTCTTCCCATTCTTCCCATTTTTTATTAATCCAAATACGACATGAATATGGCCGCCGGAATTTTCTTCCCCGCTCTGTTTCTGCGCAGATCAGATACCTCACCTCACCTAGCTAGGGAGCAGGCAGATGCTTGGTCTCCAAGGCCCATGCTTCGCTCCCAAGGCGCGTAGGGAGGCAGGCCGGTCAACTCCATTATTTAACACAATGCAGAAAAGAAAAACTCGATTATTTAACGATGGGGGCAGCAAGATCGAGTGTCCCGATCCATCCTTCCGTCCCTGCATCGATTCCTCCATATTTGTGATCAGATACTGTTGAACCGTACGGTCTGCCGTGATTCACAATCCTGTGGTTGGATTTGAGACCGTGATACGCGCTCAATCGCTGATTAGTAGCTTCATTAGGGGATAGTTTTCGTCCTGAGATCATCATCTTCTAGAAGGAAGTGCGCGTACCGTACGTAGCTTTTGCTAGCTGTGTGTTCTGTTCATGTGCGAGTGGTTATTTGCTGGTGGTCGGGAATCTCTTTCTGTTTCTTGTTGGGAACGCCGCACGCACGTCACATGGCATACCTTGTGGGTATTCTCAATAATTTATTGTTATATATACTTGACCCCGACATTAAAACAAGAATTAAACAGTACAAAGCATTTCAACAAAAACGAAATACAACGAGATTCTTGTGATGCCCCTTTACATTCAACCTTCACACCGTGTCGACGGTGCACCGCCAACACCCGTAGATAACCTCGCGACCCACATTGCTCCCACGAGCTTCTCGACGTTACTGCCGAGATGGGGCTGAAGTCGAGGGGACATTATTGTAAGAAGAGTCGCCGCCATCAACAAAGCATCGCCCCAACAAAGCTGGACACTAAAATCAGAAAAACATAACCCTCCCGCTGGCGAGGGCCAAGATCCACTACGCCTCCATGGCCCAAAGGCCCATGAGGCAGCGCAGACCTGCGGAGGCGGCCCATCAGTCGTTCAGTTGAGCCTTTTTCGGTGGCCTAGCCCGGCTAGGTTAACGTGGAATGAACCCCGGTAGCGGATGAGTTGTCCCTAAAAAAAAAGTAGCGGATGAGTTTTTTATGAATAGCGGATATGTGTACACCATTTACACCCTGATTTGTACCAGGATGGCCAGTAGTCCAGCTGCGCCGGATATGTGTGGCAAGAAGTGTGGTCATCGGCTATTGGCGTTGGCTGTTTGGCCGATTGGATCCAGCGGTACATGTTTCTCTTGAGATGTTTTTTCCTCCCTTTGAAGGCGGTTTCTCTTTAGATGGTGTTCTCGCTACAAAAGTGGAACTGTACTTGCAAGGTTCAGGGTTTCTTGAGAACTCTTTAAAGGATGTCTTAACTTGATCAAAGATTGGATGTATCTAGACATGACTTAGTGTATAAATACATTCAAATTTAATAAAAAGTGTGACATCTTTTGTTGGATAGAGGAAGTAATATAGTTTTACTCCCTCTGATCAGATTAAAGTGTCGGAAGTCGTGTGTACAGTTTGTCCATGATTAGGTCAAATCTCACGAAATATTTATGGATCGGATCGGAGCAAGTATTTTTATTCAGGACGCGGGACCATTTTCCTAAAATTGAGCCATAGTGAGCTTATAAAAAGCTTGAGACTGGATTGAGATACAATCTCATTATGTACACTCGTGTCATAAGCTTTAATATGCTTGCTTGGGACTTCTAAATCTTTCGGTCTTCCATAAAATCCGGAAATGAATCTCGCCGTTTTGCTTAGAGCCTTCTCTCCAAACGTCTGGAGCAAGGTCCAAATAGACAAAGACCACTCGGAGAGCTAACAATCCGGAAGCAAGTTCCTTAAGATCTTAGGGCATCTCCAGCCGTTCGCCCCCCCCCCCCCCCCCCCCCCCCCCCCCCCCAGGTTTTGGTTGGGGGATTTTACCAGCCGTTCGGCGGCCCAGGAAAACACAATGGACATAAATTTGAAAGTTATTCTTCCCGCCTTAAAAATAGCCCGAGTTCGGCGATCACAGCAGCCACAGTTGGGCGAACACATTACAAGAAAACGCCACAGTTGGGCGATCAAATAGTCTCGATCAAGCCACAGTCGGGCGATCACGGCCACATTCGGCAGTCAGCTGACGCGCAGATCAGATAGAGGTCGGCGACACCGCGGCGTCATCCTCGACGTCGACGGCGGGCGTGGTGGTCGGAGCTGGCGGCGAGCTCGGAGTTGCAGTCTCGGCGGCCTCGAGGTCGACGACGGGCGCGGCATCCTCCAGATCGATGGCCGTCTCGGCGCCCTCCAGGTCGATGTGCGTGCTCGGCGACGGAGTAGTAGGAGGCTTGGGGGGCGGCGGCGTCTCGGCTGGGCTGGCCGAGCTTGTCGGGTTGTCGCAGGTCGTGCCCGCCGCGGTGGCGTAGCTCGTGTCCGTCGGGCCGGGCTGATATCGCTGAGGATGAGACGGCGCTGCGCCATGAACCATGCCCTCACCTCGGGGTCCATCGCGGCCGGATCGCCCCCCATGAGAAAGGCGAGGTCGTGGTTCCTCTTCTTCGCCACGGTGCCGGTCCTGAGGAGGTCGATCTTGACCTTGGAGTTGGTCATGAGCGCCGCCCACCTCTGCTTGGCGTTCTCCTCCCTCTTGGCGGCCTGGGTCTGGGCGTCGGCGATGCAGGTCTCGATGGACGCCTGGAGCTTTGTCGCTCTCGGCGCGCCGTCCCTCGCCGCCTTGGCTTTTTGGTGCCTCATCGGTGGACGGCCTTCAGACGCCCCGGCAGCCACCGCGTCGGGGACGTACTCCTTGCCCTTGCCGAGCGTACGGCGAGCCTCCGCCCACTTCTCGCACCCCCTCGATGACGACGAAGATGTGGAGGTACTTGAAGTCGGCGTTCTCGTCGTTCTTGTACGCCTCCAGCATCCGGACGATCTCCATCTCGCGGTTGGCGCCGCTCTTCGGCCTGTTCGCGACCTCCTCCTGGATGCCATGCCACTTGTTGCAGGCGGTCTGGATGTTCGCCCAATGGTTGTCCATGGCCTTCTGGCCGCGCTCCGTGGCGCATGTGGCGAAGTCGGAGTCGATCATCCGGCGCTCGTCGTACGCCGTCTTCACCCGCGTCCAGTAGTTGTCCATGGCCTGGTTGGCGCCGACGATGGTGTCGAAGCTGACCGTCTTCCATGACTCGGCGAGGAGGACGTCCTCCCTGTTCATCCACTTGATGCGAGGCTCGACGGGCGGCTTGGGCGCCGCCTTCGCGCCCTTCCTGGGACGTCGGCCGCCCGTGTCGCCCTCCTTGGCCGGGCCATCTGCTCCCTCCGGCGCTGCAGTCGCCGTCTCGGGCTCTTCTTCCGCCTCCACCTCCTCTGTGCCGACACCGGCACCAGACGCACCTTGGCCGTAATCGCCGCCGCCCTGCGAGAAAAACTCCCTACTTTGCTCGAGGAAGCCCGGGCATGCCGCGGCCACCATCGAGCCGGTGGTGATGATCTCGTCCATGTAGCTGTCTTGGGGCTTCATCCCGGCCAACATGGCCTGCGCGGCGTAGGGGAGAGAACGGCGGTGCGACGGTGAAGATGCGTAGCCCGGCGAGCCGCCGTACATCATCGGCGGATGGTGGGGGAAGGTGAGGTTGGGGTTGAAACCACCAAGGGGGTTAGCGTCGGTGTACCCAGGGGAGTAGCGGAACCGCGGTGACGGCGATGGCGAGGCGACGGTGGCTTGGCTCCAGCCGACGAACAGCGGAGCGAAGGCGCCCCTCCGCTTGACAGGCGGCGCCGCAGCCGGAGTTGGCGGCTCATCCAGCGCCTCTTCTTCCTCCTCCCCTTCCTCTTCTTCCTCGAAGACGGCCTGGTCCTCGGCCGCCGCCAGCTGCCTCTGCCGCTGCGCCTTCTCCCTCGTCCGGCGCTGGAGGTTCGCCGATCTCATGCGTGTCTGCTCGGCGATCCACTCCTTGTTGGTCATGCCCGGCGGCTTCTCCTTCTGCGCTCTCGGCTTCCGCAGCTTCTTGCCGACCATGGAGGTGGCGGAGGCCGCGGGGACGGCGGCAGCGACGGCGCGGGGACCTACGAATCGGGCGGGAGCCATGGCGGCCAGATCTTGGAGATGTGGGAAATGGCGGGATCGGGGCGGGGGAGGGGGGGGGGTGGGGGGGATGGAGGGAAGGGGCTAATTATGGAGGGAAATCGCCTTCCCTCGCCGACAAGTCTGTCCCACGAACGCCTTTTGCCCCCCAGGAGCAGGCCTTTTTAGCGCCGGCGCTAACGAAAACCCATCAGCCGCACCCCCCCCCCCCCCCCCCCCCAGAAGTCGATTTAGCGCCGGTTAGCGCCGTTTTTGGCGCCGGCGAACCCAGCCTGAACCAGCGCGCTGATGGGTTTTCGTTAGCGCCGGCGCTAAAAAGGCCTGCTGGGGGACGGCTGGAGATGCCCTTAGCACCACAAGAAACTAAAATGTCCCATCCTAGTTGCAGAACGGAGTCCTGCGGAAAATGGCATTGGCATTGCCTTAAATCCGATGGATCATTCTAGAGAGCAGAAAACCAACTTGCATGATCTGAAGGTTGATAAGCCATTGTCATTTGTCAACTTGGTACCTGAATCAAAATGTACCGCCAAATTTAATGAAAGAGAACCTAATAGTGCATGTGGAGCAAGTAGCGAGCCAGCATGAGTACCCCTGCAACAACACAGGTAACTATGAATATCAAACCTTTAATTGACAATGTACAAGAAATCCAAACTAGGTTAGCCTAGGAGTCTGCAATGCGTTATTACAGGCTAGAAGTGGGAATTCATAGCATAACAAATCCGATTTACTTTTGGAGATGAACCTAGCAATTCACTTTCTGATATCAAAAGAAAAAATGTCAGATATAAAAGAATACATATGCCCACACTTTATTTCCCTTTCATAAGTTCCCTCTTGTATCAGCTACTATGCAAGATACTAGAAACTACATGATTTCAATTTTGCAATTAATAAGAATGATCTGTTTCAACATCCTTTCATCTCACAAACACCAGGGAAGTCTGCATCCCTGGTTAACTGGCTGATGGTTACCACTTCGTCAAGGTCTCAGCAGAACCACCATGGATATAAAGTGATGATAGCCCAACCCAAGAGCTTCAAGCTTATGAATTCTAACTCAAATATGTCTTCCATGGAAGAGTCCCTGCTGCCTTTAGTCCAGCGCGATCTGGAGTACTCTTCTTCCCAGCAAGACAGAAGCAAATCATGTGATGTTCCAAACAGGTGTGCGACTTCCTTCCATCCAGAGAGCAATGTCAAAGGTAACTTCAGTACTCCCAATCACCCTCCAGCCACTAATGAAAACACCAACAAAGAATCTGCACCGACTTTAAAGCGGGTGCATTCTTCACCTTCCATGTTCACATCGATCAAAGAAGCTCCCTGTGGACATGAGCTTGACGAGCAAAGCCGTGCTGCACAATACACACCATCAGTTACAAGGCAGGCTATTGCTAGTGTCATCCTATACATCTCAATTGGAGTCATTGTGTACATGACAAATGTTGAAGGCTTCAAGGGAAAATCCACGTTTAAGTTAGTGGATGGTCTTTACTTCACCATCATAAGTTTGTGCACCATTGGGTATGGTGACATAGTCCCTTGTACTACCTTCACAAAGGTGTTCACATGTTTGTTTCTACTAATTGGTGTTCGCTTTGTTGACATTATGTTAAACGGGCTGTTGACAAATGTGCTTGACAAGCAGAGAACAGTCCTACTTAGCACAATGGACGATAATAAGCTCAACAAGGTATTT
Organism: Poa annua; assembly: GCA_026929855.1. NCBI lineage: Eukaryota > Viridiplantae > Streptophyta > Magnoliopsida > Poales > Poaceae > Poa > Poa annua. The sequence goes on along the minus strand of CM049435.1, from coordinate 55,498,167 downwards.
GACACCTACATGATTGATGTTGAAAAGAAAAGGTCAAGAGGGAAGATGAAAGTAATATTTGCACTGGGTGTTGTTGCGATATCTATCTCAGTTTGCACAATCATGGTACATGAGGTGGAGGGCCTAAATTGGTTTGACAGCTTTTACTTGTCAGTCATTTCTGTAACAACAGTTGGATATGGGGATTATGGTTTCTCAACAACAGCCGGAAGGCTCTCTGCGACCGTGTGCCTGTTGGTGAGCACTTCAGCAGTTGGCAAGGCATTCTTGTTCCTAACAGATCTAAGGATGGAGAGAAGGAACCGACGCACTACAAAATGGATCCTCCGGAAGAAAATGGATAATGAGACGCTTGCTGCAGGCCTTGATAATGATGCATCTGTAAGGTATTGTAATCTTTTCCATCAATATCATGTCAAGAACTTGTACTTAACATTTTCTTATATTTACTGCTTGTCTTGAATTCAAGATTACATCATCCTGTTTCTTTATTAGGAAGTCAGTTTTATCTGATGATAGGACCTTTCTTAATTTGTTGCACGACAAAGAGCTAAGAATTTGTCATTCCTTTTACCAAATTCGCAAGGAAACAATAAAAACACAAAGATGGTGATTATAAACTAAATGCACAAGGAAACAGTAAATATAACACAAACATAGCGAATATACCATTTTAGAAGATATTTGTATATAGAACATCTACAGAGGTATTCTGCATGTGCATGTATGTCACAGCTACCTGCATGGCTGCATACATGCTACACAGCATCTTGAATCCAGAGTATGCATTCATGTTTAAAAAAATATAGTTTCAGTGACTACTGTAAGAACCTTTTTGTGTAAGAAAATAGGCCAAGAGTGACCTTTTTCCCAAATATGTCAGCAATCAAGAAAGGGATTAAATACTCTATAGTTGTATGCGGTGCACAGCCAGATACTTGTGATATGCATATGCATTATGACTGCACAATCTTACATGGAATTTCCTTTTCATCAGTTCATCACAACTCGTCTTATTTTTCTTATGAGATTAATTCGTAAGTAAGTTACTGTGTCTTTTCATTCAAGTAATTTACTTAATCATTAACATGTGATCGCATTCTCCCTGTGCAACAGAAAATCAGACTTTTTGATCTACAAACTGAAAGAGATGGGGAAGATCGATGAGAATGACGTCACGATCATCTCAGACCAGTTTGATCAGCTAGGCCTTGCAAAATGTGGAAATGTTGCTATTGCCGACATAATTGGCAACTTATGAGTAATGAATATTAATTATTTAAAATAGAGAAATATCTCATACCACAATGCTAAATGTCGTCTGATACTTTGTCAACTACTCCCTTCGTTTCTAAATATCAGACTTTCTAGCATTTGTCTTTGTCCTGATTCGTTCCTAAATGAGTGAACCAATCACTAAAACATGTCTACATATGTACGAAGCAGGACAGAATCAGAAAGGCTAGAAAGTCTTACATTTTGGAACGGAGGGAGTAGCTATCAAAACCTGCACATGGATGTGAAACCTATCTAATGCCGTTTCATATTACAAGTAATCAAAACAAGGTCTATTACAGTTGGTCTTGGAGTTGTATATTGTGGTACGCAATATAAAATTATAAATATTATTTGATACTTTGTTAACTAGGTAGCAAAACCTGCACATGGATGTGTAACCTATTTAATGCCCTTTCATATTACAAGTAGTCGAAACAAGGTCTACTATAGTTGGTATTGGAGTTGTATATTATGGTACACAATTGAATTTGGAGTTGTATATTCTTGTTGTGCGGTTGAACTAAAAGTCCAAATGCTGGCCGGATGAACTCAATCATAGCCACAGCTTCAGGGTTTCTTACTTATTCCTCACCCGGATTGTATGGATATGTAATTAATTAAGCATACAAGAAAGAACTGGATCATATGAGATTTGCGCAGTGTAATTGAAGAAACTATAAAACTTACCAAAGAAAGGGACATAGCTTGATATTATGAACTTGACGTTTTCTACTTTGCTATCACCTCAAGCCATCAAATCCAGTATCATTTACTGTATTATCCAAAATCTTCGCAATCCTGGAAAATTTAGTTATGGTAATGAAACTCAAACATATTTGATATGGCAATCCAAAAACTGCCAAACAGAAATTAATTCAATCTGAACTTATCGTGCTCTCCTTCAAGACTCACCTTTCTCTAGTCTCAGTTATAAGCTTCAATACAACTGGCAATTTGTGCCATTTGTTAGTCGATTGTTGAATGTCCACATCTGTTACAAATTGGGAATTGATGTACTGCTCAATTTCACATTCTAATGAATTCAGCTGTGAATCAATATGCTCTAGAAAATCATCATATGCAGAACGATCATCCATGCTGTTTGTTGGGTCATGATCCATGGAAAATGTGAACTTATCAGCCATCTGAAGTTTACTTTTCTCAGATTGGCCGGCCAAGTTTGTAGTTACCACATTTTCCGTCTCAAAAGACCTCTTTTCAACTGATTCAGGAAGCGAGTCAGTCTCATCCACCCCATCATCAACTTTACCGGAGAAAACTCTTATCTCGTCACTGGAGTCTTCACCATTAGGCACCCCTGGACGCAATGCGTGCTCAATTAACATATTCTGCTTCACCGAAATGGCCTGGATAAAACAAAAGTTTCAATTACACATATGGCTGTTTTTTGGAAGTTAATGAGTGGGAGTGGCATACTGGTTACGAGAGATGTCATCTATGTACTTGTTATATGACTTAACTGAAGGAGAAGCTTGTTAAATTCATACTTGATGCAATCAGCAGAATTGCCACAACAGTATGGCATTGTCTAAGTATGACTTGGCAAGACATCATGGGATTTTGGCACAAAATAGCGAAGATAAATCAATTCTAAAAAGTAAAAACACAAAACTATCATATAGCACGTGATGATAAAAGAACTTGTCATCACCTCACTAATCTTCGCGGAAAGCTTTTCAAGCAGCTCAATGCGCCCTTTTATGTTCTCCAAAGCTTTGGTCAACTTCTTCTTTTGCACAAGTAGGTCCACTGCCTCATTCTCTCTGCCCATCCGGACACTGACCGCGGCTCTCTTCTTAAGATTCTCTGCGGCCTCGGTCAACCGCACGAGCCTTACCCTAGCACTAGTCGCTACAGGAAAACATAGTCATTTTTCAACAAGGATGAAGTGCACTTGTGCAGCAAGTATTCTAGCAAAAACATAAGTGCACTTGTGCAATACAACAACTATCCTAGAACGCCAAGTTGTACCCCTATCCACAAAGCGTTAGACTCTTGAAGTCACTGTTAAGATCTTTAGCTGCGACCAAATCTATTAGAGATGGATGTGTCACGCTGTAACATTTGGAATCACGGCTATTTTTTGCAATTTGCTAGCACAAATTTGTAGAATAATCGCAGAAACATAGACGGAGTATGTATACCTTTGGATTGGGTGAGGTCGGCTTCGGCGTGGAGTTGGAGGAGCTGCCCCCGCAGCCGCTCAAACGTCGGCGGGGCCGAATCGCCGCCTCGGATAGAGGCCGCCAGGACGAACCGCCCAGGGGTGGCCCTTGCGCGCCTCCACCACGCCCCCGCGGCAGGAGGCGGCGGTGCCACTAGCAACGACGCGAAGGCCATCTCTTCCCTCTACCTCCCACAGCCCTCGCCGCGGCAGTCGGCAACCCACCGGCTCTGAAAGCGGAAAATTGATGTTTCGTAGCCCGCCAATGAAAGCGTAACACTGGTATACGTAAACGCCCAGAGAACACGAGCTACACGAAACCTCTGTATGTCTGTTCAGAATCACAAGTTATGCAACAGCTACCGGTCAATCCGAAATACGATTTTCACGCCTAGGCTCGAATAAACTTTTTTTTACGGGCATAAAATATTTTTCCTGTGATGTGAAAATCTCACACGGAAGAAAGCTTCCACACATTTGTTGGTTCAAGTCCAACCTGACAGTCCATTTGAACGACGGCCGGTCGTAACGGTGGGTAAATACGCTATATAGCACTAGCTCTCCCGCACAGATCAGGTGTTTCTTCACTTCGCATCCCTTCACAAGTACTGTAGGAGTACTAACATATGGGACTTCATCCTCAAGACGTTTTCCCCAGGAGCTAGCAAGATCGAGAGCTGCAGCATATCGACGCATGACGTGCCTGCTGCTGCTGCTGATGAATTACAAGGTCAAATTTTACTCTCTGTTCATTTTGAGAAATGCACTACGCAATTGTACCAATACGAATTCAAGTTTTGAGCCTGGGATCAGTGTGGGTTGCCTTGTGTTTATGGATTCTTTGTTCTCGTTACGAGGTTGATGTTCAGATACTGTGAGCTGGTATGAGCATGTTAAAGACCCCGTTCCATTTATATATGTGTGAAGATCATTTTACTTTGCTTGCGTATATGCTGATATAATTTTACGTTACGTGTTGTCTGTAGGCACGATTGCACTCGAGAAGTCCCGCGCGTGTATACTACAACCTCCGTCCCGTAGAAGTTGTTAATGTATTTCAGTGCTAGATACATCTATTTCAATGACAACTACTAATATGGGACAGAAGAAGTATTATGCATACACTGATACACCCATGTCATTTTCTGAAACCTTCGTGGTAATCTTTCCTGAATCCAATCGACAGCCGAGTCAACTAGCACAGGCACTGGCGGCACAGATATGGCAAATTACAAGGAATACAAGATACGCATTGTTCAATGCAGTTACTAACACAAACGAGCTGGGCGGGCGTACACAAATATAGACGGATGGACCTGCAGGTTCATGATCTGCACGCACACTCAACCGGCAGGTCGACGTAACGCTCGCACGAGTAGCAGGTGAGCACATTAATTCACATCAGCAAAGACGAATGCCTTTGCAATCCATAGTTCCATACGCATCCATCCTTGTATACTTTTTAAGAGCACAAACGTTGAGTCACCATGGAGTAGTGCAGTATCAAGCTGCTCATTATCAAGATCAACTTACTTCTTTGCTACTCAGCTGATTCCCGATTACTTAACAGTTATAACAGTTCATAAATCGTACAGTTCGGACAAATCACCAGCTAGCGCCACCCTGATCGTTCTCCTTGTGATCGGCGGCGTCGCCCTCGGCGAGGCAGTCGGCGAGCTGGTTATCACTGATCAAGGAATCGAGAAACGAGGTGAACGTGTCGTCGTCCACCATTGGACATCCCAGGACGTCGTCGAAGCCGCCTCCACGAACAGCAGCACCGTAGTCGGCAATAAACTGCTCTGCACCGAATCCTTCGAAGCCATGGGCGGCGTCGAGGCTCATGGACGCTGTGATGAAGTCGTCACCGCCTCCGTCGGCTGGGCTGTCGACACGGCCGTCGCATCCAGTTCCAGCGGCGGCCGACGAGGTTTGTTGCACTGCTGGCGGAGGCGGAGGTCGCGGGGACTCGATCGGCTGTGCCGTCCTGTGGGCAGCTGCGGGAGCGGCCGCGGTGGCGTGGGAGCGCCCAGCCGCTGCCGTCTTGCCGGTAGCAGGGGCGAGCGGCATGTGTGTCCGCGGGTCGAGGCCCTGGGCGATGAGCTTCTTGCTGAGGTGCGAGTTCCAGTAGTTCTTGATCTCGTTGTCCGTGCGTCCCGGCAGCCTGCCGGCGATGAGCGACCACCTGCGCGCACATCCATCTCATTACATCATCATTCATCAAGCATGCGCGCCGATAATTTCTATGCTCGGGCGCATTGTGGAGTTTGGAGTAATTTCACCGTATGTATGGTGCACGCACCGGTTGCCGAGGACGCGGTGGAGGCGGAGGATGAGGTCCTCCTCGTCGTCGGCGATGGGGCCGCGCTTGATGTCCGGCCTGAGGTAGTTCATCCACCGGAGGCGGCAGCTCTTGCCGCACCGCAGGAGCCCCGCGCGCCGTGGCAGCGTGCGCCACCGTCCCTCCCCCTCGCGCTCCACGTACCGCGACAGCACCTCGTCCTCCTGCGCCGTCCACGGACCCCGCTTCAGCGGCGCCGTCTGGCCCTCGGCGCTCCGGGCTCCACTCTGCGCCGGCGGCTTCCGCCGTGCCATCGATGCGTGCGTACGCCGTACGCCGGGGGATGGGAGAGAGATGCAGAGGGGTGGATGGCTAGCTTTGGACCGACTTTGGCTCCTCACTCGGCTGCTGCGCTTGCTTTTCTCGCCGTGCGGCGCAGCGCCACCTCCCCGGAGAGGCAACGGTCGGTGGGGTGGTTTGTCCCTTCTGCGCGGCGGTCTGTTCCGTTTTCGGAAACGGGGGAATTTCTGAGGCGATTTGGATTGCATTGCGCCGTGTCACGCTCATGCACTACCCGATCGGGGGCAAACCACAGGAGGCGGCTAGTGATACCGGGTAGCTCCACATTTTGAACGTATTACCCATTTTACCCTCATACCCTGCAACCATACATCGCACTAGGCTCCTCATCCAACATGATGCGAGGACGACCCCCACGGGCTGACGTAAACTTAAGATGACTTCTGATGGACTAGCCAGCGGAGGACACAAGAGTCGTCTGTCGATGTCTGCGGCTGATGCAGAGCTGGCCCAAATTTGGGTCCAGAATGGGTCGCGACGGATAGAAAAATGGACAATGATTCGTTTGCGTCGCGTGCGTTGGGGCTTGATTTTTGCTTGCGCGGACAAGAACGATGGACTCGATGAGTTGTCCTTAGAGCATCTCCACCGGCACCCCAAAATTTGTGTTCGACATCACCAATATGTCGTGGTATGGGACATGTGTCCCAGCGGCCCCTGACTAACCCTCTAGATTTGTTATGATCTCCGGCGATGGATGCGGGTAGGCTGTGCGAGCGGCGTCAGTGAGTTGCACCCAGGTGGTTGGGAGACGGTGAGGCATGGTGGTGTAGGTGATGTCGTCCCTCTGCCACAATCGCCCTTTATAGGCTGCCGTTGCTAAGCGGGAAGAGGCGCACGCTCCTTGGCACAAGAGCTCTCTCATGAAATGAATCGCAAATGTAGTCCGTGAATAGCCAGCCATCGCACTGTAAAAATAGGCTTTTCTTGAGCTTTTGAATCCACAAGTACCCGCGGAGGACCAGAAAACCACCCTTCAGCCCGTGAACTTAGCGGATACTATGATAGCACCGAATTTTGCCAATTCGGCAGTTCGATCTATGATTTAGCATTCATGGACGTTGATAAGATCCTTCCATTTAGTAGCACCTTAGGATGGCATAGCCTTAACGTTAATGGCGAGGTTCAAAAGAGGAAAGGCTTGTGGTGGATACCTAGGCACCCAGAGACGAGGAAGGGCGTAGCAAGCGACGAAATGCTTCGGGGAGTTGAAAATAAGCATAGATCCGGAGATTCCCAAATAAGTCAACCTTTTAAACTGCCTGCTAAATCCATGAGCAGGCAAGAGACAACCTGGCGAACTGAAACATCTTAGTAGCCAGAGGAAAAGAAAGCAAAAGCGATTCTCGTAGTAGCGGCGAGCGAAATGGGAGCAGCCTAAACCGTGAAAACGGGGTTGTGGGAGAGCAATACAAGCGTTGTGCTGCGAGGCGAAGCGGTGAGTCGATGTGTTGTGGCATGAAAACCAGTGTACATGCACGCTTAGACGCCCTTGCTTAAGGCATTCATCTATACTCTCCCCCGGGGGAAGCGAGCTATTCCTTCAATAGTAGTGAAACTCGGAGACCTGCGGTGGGGAAAGCGACGGGTAGGTGGGCAACCAGCTCGTCATTACTCCGGCGTCGGGAGGCGAGCCATCACGGACGGTCTTATGAACGGGAAAGACGTTTTACTCGCTGCCAGTGGGCTCCCTCCCGTCAGATCCAACGTGGCACGCGGGCGCGATCCTTAGATGCGATCACTGTGCAAGAACACTGCGGGGAGCATGCCGATGGTTTGGACGCATGCCCCTAATGTCGTTGCCGACGTCTTTACCGGACACCCTTTCGGGGTGCCGTTCGAGATGCTCTTAGTGTGAGAGAGTTGGACACACCTGTAATTATAAGGTGAGGTTTTCACTCTCACTAGTTGATGAGTGAGACTAGCTGCGGTTCATGCACACTCCTACTCCGCCAAATGCTCAACACGCATCGCACATCGTGTTTTCGGGAATCAAATCCTAACTTGAACTCATTTTGTTGGAAGATCAAGTTTTTAAATGTTCATTCTTGACACATGCACTGCTTTCTCCACTATGTGGTGTCTGTGTTCTCGCCGTCCCTGGTGACAGAGAGAAACAAAACGGAAGGATCCAAAAAAAAAGGTCAGAACACTCGCCCTTAATGTCGGTTGGGGCGGTCGAAGTCATTCCTAATTCCTCGTCGGAGACGACGTTGCGGACGGTGGCGTTGGGCTGTCATCGAACCGGGCGCATCAGGGGTCACAAACTCACAACACTCTCCCTTCAAGTCAAAGCGGTGCCTGTGAGCTCGGGGAGGCGAATGATTCGAACGATAGGTTGGGAGGTGGCCTAGTCTCAACCGTGATCTTCCGCGCACGATGGTGGTGAGTGCAGACGGGCTGGCGGCAGAATGCAAGTGCGGGTTGAGAGCAAATGCAGAAGGGTCGATGGCGTACTTGTAGGCACGATTATTTTTCCGTTGCATCCTCTAGAAAGAAATGGACCATTCGCCAAGCCCTTCTTGGTAATGCTTGGATTGGAAAGATCAAAATGGATGAGGATTTCTCCATCCAACACGTCGTTGAGTTCGTGGACCTATGGAGCAAAATTCAACATTTCACCTTTGTTGAAACCCTTGAAGATAGTATTGTTTGGAACCTCACCACGGAGGGTGAGTACTCGGCTAAATCGGCCTATAGGGCGCAATTCTTGGGAACCCCCGCCTCCGATATGAAGCGTCTTGTGTGGAAGATTTGGGCTCCCCCCAAAACCAAGTTCTTCGCGTGGCTCGCCCTCCAAAACCGTATTTGGACGGCGGATCGCTTGGCGCGGAGGGGTTGGCCAAATTGTGGCCTTTGCCCACTTTGCCATAGGGCTCCCGAAACCACCGCACACCTCCTTTTGCATTGCCGCTACACGACGAGAATTTGGACCTCCTTGAAGGAATGGACCGACCTCCACGACCTCGACACTACTACATGGCCAACCCTCTCGCTCCCGGATTGGTGGAGTCGCATGACGAGCCGCAAGTCTTTGGCCTCCCTTCTCCTTCTCACCTCTTGGGAGGTGTGGAATGAGAGGAATGCTCGGGTCTTCAAAAATAAGCACTCCTCGCCCCTCACCATCCTCGCCAAAATAAAGAACGAAGCCAAGCTTTGGGTGCTTGCGGGAGCAAAGCGGCTAGGAGATTTAGTGCCGGGAGAGTAATCCGTTTTTGTTGTTCGTTACTTTGGCATAATTTTCTTGTACCAACTCTCTCTTAATCAATATAAGGGGCAAATCTTTTGCCCCACAGTTCAAAAAAAAAAAATTCCGTTGTATCATAGTGGCTCGAGCAAATCGTGCTCTCTGCCTCTCTGGTTCGTGAAGCCTTGGGGCGGGCTGGAGTTTTTTCTCTTTTCACGTGGGGCTGGAGGTTTAACGACGACAGGCGCCTGACGGGTGGGACTTGAGGTCAGCGGGAGAAAGAAAAATAAAGGAGAGAGAGGGAGTGGGGTCTTGGCCTATTGGGTGTTTGGCCCAGGTGGCTTGGGCCGCTGCTGGCTCGTTTCGATCCAGTGGCAATCCATGTCATTTTGTTTTGTCTAATTCTTTTTTTCTTTTTCTGTTTTTCCAAAATACCTTCAAGTTTGAGTTCTACACTTCACGGTTTGTTTTTTTGTAAAAAATAAAATGAAACCTTGAAAAAGTAGAGAAAATATTTACCTTCATAGATAAGTTTCAGAAATTTAAAAATAGACTTTACGCCGATATGGCTTATTTAAGGATTTTGAAATAGAAGGTTTTCAGTTTTGGAATTATTCACACAACAAAACGAACAAGTTTTACAATTCAAATTATTTAAATCAAGGATGTTATAATTATTATGAAATTGGAAATAATTATAAAAAAATCAAAAAGTTTTTTGTCCCTTTCAAAATTTTCAACAATTTAGTTTGTAAATTTAGTTTATTTTTTTTTAATTTCTGAGATGTACTTCAGTGGTTGAATTCTCGATGATACCCAACTTCAACAAGCTTGGATGCAACTTTGTTGAGAATTTAAGGGCTGAGGGTCTTGGTTGTAATTTTAACTTTGTTTATGGTTTCTCTTGTGTAGGTTTTCTTCAAAAAGGAGGTTAAAACCTCCTGCCTCTGCATCAATGTGATACAATTTTTATTTATTTATTACTGAACAAAGATGACCATATTTACAAGATATGAAATTAATATCTATAACTAAGTAGAGTTCATCCGCATCAATATCTTAAACAAGGGATAAAACGTCTGCATGTGGGCAGATTAGCAGGTTGTATCAGCTAATTTCAATTTTAATATAAACCAGATTCATTTTCTTAAGTTAGCTCGCTGTTCTAAAAAGTATTTCTCCGAAGGTATGTCAAGGAAGAAAAACTTAGGAGTGACACATCATCATTTTTGGCGAAGTGTTCGAAACAATGTGAATAGAGAAACTAAAATTGTTTCTTAGGAAAAAAGAATGATCAAATGACCATGTGAATAATGCCAAGGAGTAAGAAACAAAATAATTCCTCGTCGAAGGCCTGGTTGTTTCGTCCACAAAACTGAAGTCCCACTTGACATCACTGGCAAATATAAACATTTGTGCAGATGTTTTTTTTTGCAGTGTGATGATGTTGTTTCTTTGTGCAACAGTGTTGGTGTTCTCTTCTCACTCTTTCTGGTACTCCCTCCGATCGGGTTTGTTTGTCGCGGATGGAAAGCTAGCACAGTACAAACATGTATGCAACTCGCGTCAGTTAATTCCGATTACGGAGGTAGTAACAATCAAAGGAACAACCGTGGTGAACTTCTGTCTCTCAGGAGCAGGATATGATGCGCCCACATGCTCCCAGCTTGCGGAACAAGAAGCTGATCTGCCGTTGAACAATCAGCTATGGTTAGGTCCAAAAGTGAAGATCGAACTCTTGCATGCTTGGCACCCAAGGAACGCCTGCCGTCCGTTCTTCCGCTCTCACGTGCCAAAAAATACTCCACGAATTTTCCACACCACCATGCAGGTCAAGGCACAGTAATAAAAGTAAACAGGACTGTCGTCTGTCGCTGGCGTGCGTCTCCGCCGACTAGTCTGCAGGGGGTCTCTGTCCACCTCTTTACACGGACGATGCAAGGGAACAATTACTACTGTACAGAGCGTCAAATATTCCATGAATATATCCCCATTAGTCCTTTTTTGAAAGTATAATCTATATTCGATAGTCTTATCGGCTTTTGTCTGTCCACTCATTTCCCCCTGGCCCGGAGAACAATTATCAGTGAACCTCAGAGAGCCCAGCTAGCAAAGCTAGCTAGCGCACGATGCGAGGAGATCACGAGAGAAACGCAATCCATTTTGACTGATCGACCGCGCTGAAACAGCATGACTTGTTGCACCTGTACTTGTACTAGTTCTGAATCTTCCCATAATCCGTCCGTGTGCCTTTTTTTCCATCGCAAACCTTCCCGGTCGCTTCCAGCTTCCAAGCACCCACCAACTAGCTAGCCCTCAAGGCCACCTCGGGAGGCCGGCAGAGTGCGTATAAATAGTGCCTCCACCACTCCCCGGGGACAGGAACTACACAAGCCAACGCACTGCGGCCGGGCTCTCGTCCAGCAGCACATCACCAAAGCCGCCGGGAAATGGACGCGACGGCAGCAGATAGTAGTGGAGAAGGAGCACGCCACGGCGGCGATGAGCGAGGAAAAGATGGCCGGACGGAGAAGAAGGTGCCGTTGTTCGGCATGTTCAGGTACGCAGACCGCATCGACGTGATGCTGATGGTGGTCGGCACGGTGGGGGCGATGGCCAACGGCGTGGCCGAGCCCTTCATATCCGTGCTCTTTGGGAACGTCATCAACTCCTTTGGCGAGAGCACCACCAGCACCGTCCTCGCCAGCGTGACCAAGGTGCGCCACGGCTTACACTGTGATCACCTCACTCGAAGAGTGCCTGCCTAGCCGATTTCACAGCGATTGTTCTTTCTCCAGGTTGTTCTGGACTTCATATATTTGGGCATCGGGACAACAGTTGCTTCCTTTCTTCGTAAGTGGATTTCCATTCTGTTCTCTGAACAAAAGTTTAGTTGTCAAGCAATACTACAAAGAAAAAGATAATTATACATTCGGTATATAACATTTGTGAATAACAAAACTGCAGAGGATAACCAACCGAGTTTCTCTCTATATTTATTTCACCTATTCCTTTGTTAAGATTCCAAATAACCTATGAGGTAATACTTCCGAGTTGGAAACTTTCATAACTGAACATTGTGGAAGTAGGACACAGAAACTTGTTCTCGCTGAAGTGACGAAGATGCAGATGCGACGACCAGAACAGAGCAACCATCAGCAATTGTCACGTTTTCGGAACTGGAGAGGTTTTCCCTCCCTACTCATTTGAAAAGGGCTCACTCTTCATTTTTTTCCCCAGAGGTGTCATGCTGGACGATGGCAGGAGAAAGGCAGTCAGCCCGCATCCGTTCTTTTTACCTCAAATCAGTTCTGAGGCAAGATATTGCATTCTTCGACACAGAAATGACGACTGGCGAAGCAGTTTCTAGAATGTCAAGTGATACAGTCATTATTCAAGATGCTCTTGGTGAGAAGGTAATACTTTTTTTAGGGTACTACTAAATAAAGAAACATACTATTTTCATCACATTGCAAGGTGTGCACATAACTGCAGGCGCAAGTTAATGACAAGCGTCAGCATTTTGTACTTTTAGATTTTTAAATTGCACCTATGTAAATTTTTGTGTAACTTTTAGAAGTGTATTTCATACATTCTAGGCAGCCCACCTAGTGATGTAGGTGCTGACATTCATACGTTCTCGTTTACAGGCAGGGAAGCTTGTACAACTCACATCTGGCTTCTTTGGTGGTTTCATCATAGCATTCACAAGAGGCTGGCTCCTGACTCTTGTCATGCTAACATCACTGCCACTAATTGCGGTCGCTGGTGCAGTTTCTACACAGCTGCTAACCCGGGCTTCTAGCAAGAGACTAACATCCTATAGTGATGCTGCAAACACAGTCGAACAGACAATTGGATCTATACGGACAGTGAGTTCAAACTATGCATTTATTCGAATTATATCAATTTTCTAAGTTAATTCAAATTTTATAAATTATGCTGTAAATAGCGAACATTAAGTTAGCAAATCTCATGTGAACAGGTTGTGTCCTTCAACGGTGAGAAGAAAGCTATAGCAATGTACAATAAGTTTATTAAAAAGGCTTACAAGACTGTTATTGAGGAGGGCCTTATCAATGGTTTTGGCATGGGCTCTGTCTTTTGCATCTTATTTAGTAGCTATGGCCTAGCCTTCTGGTATGGTGGAAAGCTAATCACTGACAAAGGTTATACCGGAGGGATGATCGTCACTGTTTTGTTTTCCGTGGTGATTGGCGCAACGTGAGTTTCTGAAACCTTTACATTGCGAAGACCTTTGTTGATAATACAGTAGTGAGGTTCAATGCATCTAACTCCCAATTTATTGGTCTAAATGGATGATCGAAACATAAACATCAAGAAATAGTATTTTAAAATCTAGAGAACCTTTTTCGTACACATGCCATGTGAATACATATTTTTCTGTAAATTTTAGAAGAGACCCTACGTGGTGGTTTGATGTTCCTTCTAAGGTGCTTATTTACTCATCTATTATTTAGTGGTAAATAATTTAATTGGCAATGCTTGAGCTCAAGATTAGTAGCATGTAACAGTAATCCTAAGAAAAAACATAGAAATTCTAGATAAATAAAATTAAAAAAGAATGATCCACCTGCTACTTTATCAGATCAGATTAAAATACGAGCAATTCTCTTGAAGAAGATCAACCCAGTCTACAACAGGAAGCACAATTTTAACCAAGGATGTAACTTGCAATTATTGCACCCTCACATCGTGGTTCCAAGAATCCCCATAAAACTACAGCAGAAATTTTGAGCAAATATATGTATCACCATATGATGAAGATGAAATAGAACAGCTACTAGAAATCTATAATTGAAAACTATACTTCATGTCAAGAAATAGAAAATTGACCATTTCATATGGTACATTAATGTTCTAAACCTGACATTTTTCAAATGTTTGTAACAGTTCGTTAGGTAATGCAACACCATCAATTTCTGCAATTGCGGAAGGTCAATCTGCAGCATACAGACTGTTCGAAACAATTGAGAGGAAACCTGAGATAGATTCAGATGATACCAGTGGAATGGTTTTAGAAAATCTCAAAGGTGATGTTGAGCTAAAGGATGTGTACTTTCGGTACCCTGCAAGACCTGGGCAGTTAATATTAGATGGATTGTCATTACAAGTATCCAGTGGAACAACAATGGCCATAGTTGGAGAGAGTGGAAGTGGCAAGTCAACTGTTATCAGTCTAGTTGAAAGATTCTATGATCCACAGGCTGGTGAAGTTTTGATAGATGGAATCAATATCAAGAATCTGAATCTTGATTGGATAAGAGGGAAGATCGGTCTTGTTAGCCAAGAACCATTGCTCTTCATGACCTCCATTAAAGATAACATAATGTATGGTAAAGAAGATGCAACAATTGGAGAGGTCAAGAGAGCAGCTGAGCTTGCAAATGCAGCGAACTTCGTCGACAAGTTACCAAATGTATATAAATAAAAGTTGAATGCTTCGAATAACTTTCTTAAAATTTAAGCTAATACTAAATTCATTTCATACCAGGGCTACGATACATTGGTTGGCCAGCGTGGCACTCTACTTTCAGGTGGACAAAAACAAAGAATTGCAATTGCAAGAGCCATCCTTAAAGATCCAAAAATCCTCTTGCTAGATGAAGCAACAAGTGCATTGGATGTGGAATCTGAGAGGGTAGTTCAGGAGGCACTCAATAGGATAATGGTCGAAAGAACCACACTCGTCGTTGCTCATCGCTTGAGCACTGTAAGGAATGTTGACTGCATCACAGTTGTTCAACAAGGGAAGATAGTTGAGCAAGGTTAGACACTCATGAATATACACTACTTTTCCCATTATAGAAATTTTCTATTGTCAATCTATGACTATTCATTCACCCCCAAAATCATATCCTATATGTACAGGTCCTCATCATGCATTGGTGAAGGATCCCAATGGAGCTTACTCCCAGCTCATTAGGCTCCAAGAAACTCGCAGTGATGAAAGGCGTAAAATAAAAGATTCTGGAGTGTCCAATTCTTTATCAAAAAGCACTAGTTTATCAATCAGACGGTCAATGACTAAAGATTCTTTTGGCAATAGCAACAGATACTCCTTCAAGAACCCCTTAGGATTATCTATTGAGTTGCATGAGGATGATATCACAGGCGAACAGAACAAAGACGACCTTCCTGATGGGAAGACCCTTAAGAAAGCAACAATTGGACGTCTTTTTTATCTTAACAAGCCTGAGGTGCCATTTCTTCTGCTCGGTTCTATAGCAGCATCAGCGCATGGAGTCATTTTCCCATTGTTTGGCATAATAATGTCTGGCGTTATAAAATCATTCTACGAGCCACCAGATAAGCTGCAAAAAGACACTAGTTTTTGGGCACTGATATGTGTTGTTCTGGGGATTGCATCGATTATTTCAATCCCAGCAGAATATTTTTTGTTTGGAATTGCTGGTGGCAAGCTTATAGAGCGGGTCCGTACTCTGTCCTTTCAAAATATTGTGCGCCAAGAAGTTGCTTGGTTTGATAATCCATCAAATTCCAGGTATCATATCCAGATGTTCTTAAATATTTTATCTTCTCAAACATAGATCTACACAATACTAACATTCTGCTTTATCACACAGTGGGACACTTGGTACACGGCTCTCAGTTGATGCATTAAATGTCCGGCGCTTAGTAGGAGATAACCTGGCTGTTATAGTGCAGTCTGCAGCTGCACTAATCACTGGCTTGGTCATAGCATTTACGGCAGACTGGAGGCTTGCTCTGGTTATCACTTGTGTCATCCCTTTAGTGGGTGTACAGGGTTATGCTCAAGTGAAGTTCTTGAAGGGGTTTAGTGAAGAAGCTAAGGTAATGCATAATAACTCTAAATTTATTTCCTGAATGATTCAGTATGAGCAATCCTAAGGACAGGAACCATGAATCGCTTATCAGGATAATGTGACCTTTTTATTAAACAGGAGATGTATGAAGATGCAAGTCAAGTTGCAAGTGATGCTGTTGGTAGTATCAGAACTATAGCATCTTTCTGTGCAGAGAAAAGAGTGGTTACAACATATAACAAGAAATGTGAAGCTTTAAGGAAACAGGGAATTCGAAGTGGAATCGTTGGAGGTCTTGGTTTTGGTTTCTCATTCTTGGTGTTGTATCTTACATATGCACTATGTTTCTATGTTGGTGCACAGTTTGTACGTCAAGGAAAAACTACCTTTGCAAATGTTTTCAGAGTAAGAATTCCTTTATCATTTCAAGTTAATATTTGTGTATATTAGCTTCTAATAATCACCGCAAATTCACTGGATGTTTTCCAGGTTTTCTTTGCTTTAGCTTTGGCAGCTGTTGGGATTTCACAGGCAAGTGCATTGGCATCTAATGCAACAAAGGCAAGGGAGTCTGCCATTTCTATTTTTAGTATTCTAGATCGGAAGTCCAAAATCGATACAATTAGCGATGAGGGTCTGATGTTGGAAAATGTCACCGGCAACATAGATTTCAGTAATGTCAGTTTCAAGTACCCATCACGCCCTGATGTTCAAATATTCAGCGACTTTACCTTGCACATTCCTTCCAGAAAGGTACAATTTGCAATCTTTTGTAGTCCTCTTTATTATTATTGCACCCAACTGTTTTCCACTCGGATAATTAATTTTAACTGCCACCTCTGGGCATAAAACCAAGAATACATACTCCGGTGTGATGCATCTGATTACAGTGTTATCATATGAGCAACCTTCAGTTGCTTATTTCACATGTGATCATTCACAAGCACTAAAAGTCTAAATAGCTATGTTGTAATCTTTTTCCTCCCTTTTCCACAGACCATAGCACTTGTTGGAGAGAGCGGTAGTGGCAAGTCCACAATAATTGCTTTACTGGAGCGTTTTTATGATCCTGACTCTGGTAGAATTTCACTAGATGGAGTCCAAATTAAGAGCTTAAGAATTAGCTGGTTAAGAGATCAGATGGGGCTGGTAGGCCAGGAGCCAGTGCTTTTCAACGACACAATCCGTGCCAACATAACATATGGCAAACATGGAGAGGTGACAGAGGAAGAAGTCACTGCTGTAGCCAAGGCAGCAAATGCTCATGACTTCATATCAAGCTTGCCACAAGGATACAACACTCTGGTCGGCGAGAAAGGAGTGCAACTATCTGGTGGGCAGAAACAGCGGGTAGCAATCGCAAGGGCCATCATAAAGGACCCTAAGATACTACTACTTGATGAGGCAACCAGTGCCCTGGATGCGGAATCGGAGCGCATTGTTCAAGATGCGTTGAACCGAGTCATGGTCAGCAGGACCACCATAGTGGTGGCACACCGCCTCTCCACAATAAAAGGGGCTGATATGATTGCGGTCCTGAAGGAAGGCAAAATTGCAGAAAAGGGAAAGCATGAGGCCCTGATGCAAATAAAGGATGGAGTCTATGCTTCGCTAGTTGAACTTCGGTCAAATTCTGAGTAGAGTTGTGTATATTTGTCCCTAGTTAACTAAATACAATTATTTATGGTTTGAGAAGTGAATGCAAGATGTTGGCTTTTGTTTTTGCAAGTATGAACTATGATTGGGATAATAGTAGGTCATGAGAGTAATCCAACTGTGTTTCACTAAATGATTACATGAGAAGAATGGGCCAACAACATTGCCCAAATTTTGACTTTAAAACAGTAGTCTGCATCGATAATAACGGTATAAACGAGACAATGCGACCAAATTTCGAGCTCCGAGCATCTAGCTCAAGAAAGCTGCAGGGTTTCACGCCAACAACTTCACACGCAGCCATAGGCAATTTCGTCTCCCATGTTCCAACGAACATCAAATGAGTGCGAACAGCTACAGGTTTTCAGGGAGTGGGGAAATCGGCTAAAGTGGCAGAGCTAAACGCGCGTGCTCTGAAGAGCAAAGTCAAGATGCATGGGAATTGTAGAACAGGGCATACCGCTGCACTGATCACCTCTTCCTTCCGGTCGGCGACCGCGCCGCCGCCGCCGGCTGCGCCGTCCTCCCCGGCATCTATATATCTCAATTTTTTTTCCCGAAGGCACCTCTCTCTCGTTAGTGCTACTTAGCTGGGCTGGGCTGGGCCGAAATGGGCTTGCTTAACTTCCTGCCATACCATACCGCACGCAGATCAAGCAATCGAAGCCCTCGACCTCGATTCATCTCTTCAGACGGCTGACGATCGGTACGCGCTTGCAGTCTATGTAACGGCGGCGAATCCGTCACCGACGGAACAGGCAGCTCCTCGGGTAGGATGACGGGATCGCCGGCGGGCACCAAGTCGGGCGCCACGGCTAGCTTCGCATCCGATGGCTTCCAGGATGGCTTCCTTGGTACACCATCCTACACTCCGCAAACCCCGCGTCCTCATGGTTGATTTTTGGCTAGTGTAGTTGTAGATAGTTTCTCTGCAAATTCGATTACTTAAGTATGATATAGGTAGCGTTGTCGATAACATTTATATTATTGTTCAGACTTCAGACACCAGACTGATGTGCTTTTTGTACTATTAATTCATAGACCTGGTACACCGGAACAACTGAAACACATGCCGATTCAGTTTTTATCTCTGATGTCTTAGGCGTAGTCAAAACCAGAACTATAGGAAGCTAAAAAGCAGAATTATAGGCGATTAGCCGTAAGATTTGTGTACAGTTTACACCACACGACTTGTAATGCAAAATACCATTTGCCATCTGTTTAGCTACAACAGAAGAGATGAACAATAAATAGGTGCACATCTCATGACGCCTTTGAATGTAGCTCCACCAGTGATGAATAAACTCCACCCTTGATGCCCATGAGGTATGCATGCTTTCCCTTCTCAGCAACTGCACCATCTTTGATGACTGCGATCGTATCTGCCCCTTTTATCGTAGACAGACGGTGTGCTACAACAATGGTGGTCCTGCTGACCATTACCTGGTCCAATGCGTCTTGAACAATACGCTCTGATTCAGCGTCCAAGGCACTGCTTGCTTCGTCAAGAAGAAGTATTCTAGGGTCCTTCAAGATTGCCCTTGCAATAGCTACCCGTTGCTTTTGCCCACCAGAAAGTTGTGTTCCTCTCTCGCCAACATTAGTGTTGTATCCCTCAGGCAAGCTTGATATGAACTCATGAGCGTTGGCGGCCTTGGCGGCAGTGATAATCTCTTCTTCGCTTGCTTCTCCTCGCTTTCCATATGCTATGTTGGCACGGATTGTGTCATTGAAAAGTACGGGTTCTTGGCTTACCAGCCCCATTTGGTCCCTTAACCAACTCAGTGATAAGTTCTTGAGTTCTGTTCCGTCTAGCGAGATTGTGCCAGAGTCTGGATCATAAAATCGCTCCAGTAAAGAAATTACTGTGGACTTTCCACTGCCACTCTCTCCAACAAGTGCAGTAGTCTGCACATAACAATCAGTTTTAGACCATTCAATACAAATCTGGAGCAAAACTATAAAGTAAAGAATTTATGTTTTTTTGTTCTTTGTGATTTTCATTCTCAAAGAAAATCCGAGTGCTCTAGTCTTATTGGCATTGATAGGCAGGGACTGACAAAATCTACTATCTTAAGGGGGGCGAAACAACTGACACTTAAAGATCTTAGAGCATAGTAACTTTATCGACTTTCTTGTTTTCATGACATTATCTCGTTGTATCTTTTGGATCTCCTGTGTGCATGGTGTTTAATCTTGAAAGTTTGTCGAATGCCAGATGAAATGGGTTTCACATGTCTAGAATTATTTGAAACTTATGTTATGGAAGGACTCATGTTATGTGGTGCGTATTCTAACACTTGGAGCATACAAAAACCTGTATCTGCAGCATTCCCATTATTGATGTTAAAATAATTTAGTTCAAGGCTGCTGCAACCTTCTTGTGACATATTCACGGTAATAGATAATAGCGGGGTCTAATCTCCATACAAGGAAGTAAACTATATTCAGTCAGAGTTTTCTCCCCTTTTTGCAATTAGGAAGTGTTAAGATTTAATGTTAGACAAAAACATGGCAAGTTTCCAATTAACCGTACCTTCCCGGAAGCAATACCCAAGGTAAAGTCACTGAATACTTGTACATCTGGGCGGGATGGGTACTTGAAGCATACATGGTTGAAATCTATGTTGCCATTAACTTTATCTAGCTTTATGCCTTCAACACTTGTTGAGTCAATTTTGGACCTTCTGTCTATGAAAGCTAGTATGGACATTGTGGATTCTTGAGCTTTTGTTGAATCTGATGCCATTGCACTTGTTTGGGAAACTCCAAGAGCTGTGAAAATCAAAGCGAAATAAACCTGCAAAGTACCAGATCCATTTGTCAAGTCATTAAATAAAAAAACTTCACATGTCAAATGTGTATATCTTACTCTGAAAACATCTTGAAAGGTTGATTTGCCATCATGCACAAATTGTGCACCAACATAGAAACAAAGAGCATATGCGAGGTACACCATTAAGTTTGAGAAACTGAAACCGAGGCCGCCAACCGTTCCACTTCTAATTCCCTGTTTCATTGAAGCTTGGCATTTTTGGTTGTACACTGTAATTATTCTCTTCTCTGCACAAAAAGATGCTACAGTTCGAATGTTGCCAATTGCTTCAGCCACAACTTGACTTGCATCTTCATACATTGCCTGTAGAAATCATTAGTTGTAGGAGATATTATGTAGAATGCATACGGTACTTTGAAAGAACCACATTCAAATATGTGACATCAAAAGAAAATTGCACGGTATTTGGAAAAAGTGCACACCTTTTTTTTCAATGTGAAAAGCACTAGGAATTAAAAACAAACCAAAATTGTTCAAAACAGAGTTTTCTTTGATTTCACCTTAGCATCTTCGCTGAACCCTTTCAAGAACCTCACTTGAATATAATTCTGCAATCCCAGAAAAGGAATCACACATAGGATGATGAGTGTAAGCTTCCAGTCAGAAGCAAATGCTATGGCGAAGCCAGCAATAAGTGTTATTGTACATTGCACTAGTATGGCCAAGTTATCTCCTACAAGGCGTCGGATGTTCAAAGCATCAATAAACAGCCTTGCACCAAGTGCACCACTGTAAAAGTTAGAAGGAAAACTTAAAGTCCACACTTACAGGCAAAGATAAACTTGCAGAAAAATAAGAGTAGCTAACCTGGAATTAGAAGGATCATCAAACCAAGCAACCTCTTGATGCATGATGTTCTGGAACGACAAAGCACGTACACGTTCTATAAGTTTCCCACCGGCCATTCCAAATAAGAAAAATTCCAATTGGATTGAAACGAGAGAAATGATTGCCAGCAAAAGGCACATCAATGCCCAAAACGTAGAATCTTTTCGAAGTTTGTGTACTGGATAGTAGAAAGTTCTTATACCACCAGACATCATAAGACTGAATAATGGGAAAAGAAGTCCATGCACAAAGGCAGCTATAACAGCTAACAGGAGAATTGGTGCTTCTGGCTTATTAAGATTAAAAAGGCGTCTAATTGGTGTTTTCTTAGGAGCCTCGCTGTCACCAAATTCTTTATGTTCCTGTCTGCTGGTGTTTTCTTGCCCATGCAAATCATCAGGTCCAGACAGACCTGGACCAAGGGTTTTGATGGAGTGTTGTCTGGGAGAATCTCTGATTGATTGTTCCAAAGATGAACTTCTAATTTTAAGTCTTGAGCCCGTCGCATATGACAGCTCATGCACTCCTTCAGTATGGGCCCGCTGTAACTGAATAAGCTGACTGTACATTCCATCAGGATGCTTAATTAACTGGTCATGGGCACCTGTATGAAATGAAGGAAATGAACTGAATAACCTCAATTCACACCGGTTCATTGGTTCAAAAAAGAAGATAAACAATTGATTGACGTGGAAGTATCTCTTACCTTGTTCAACTACCTTTCCCTGATGAACAACTGCTATGCAATCTGCATTCCTGACTGTACTCAGACGGTGAGCAACAATGAGTGTAGTTATCCCTACCATGATCCTATTTAGTGCTTCTTGAACTACTCGCTCAGACTCTACGTCCAAAGCACTAGTAGCTTCATCCAACAGAAGCACTCTTGGATTTTTGAGGATTGCTCGTGCAATGGCTATCCTTTGCTTTTGTCCCCCAGAAAGCTGAGCACCATTAGGACCAACCATCGTTTCATATGCCTGTATTATATTGTAGTAAGATAAGCATTAATTTCAGGATACTTGAGTAACGTACTTTTTAAAAGTAGTTTGTTTTGTAAGTACATTAGGAAGCTTTTCGATGAAGTTTGCTGCATTTGCAAGCTCAGCTGCTCTCTTGATCTCTTCAATTGTAGCATCCTCTTTACCATATGTTATGTTATCTCTGATGGAGGTCATAAAAAGTAACGGTTCTTGGCTAACAAGACTGATTTTTCCTCTTATCCACTGGAGATTCAAACTCTTGATGTTGATTCCATCTATTTGTACTTCACCAGCATGTGGGTCGTAGAATCTCTCTACCAGATTAATTAATGTTGATTTACCGCTCCCACTCTCTCCAACTATAGCCATTGTAGTACCATTAGGTACTTGTAGAGATAGCCCATTAAGTATCAACTGCTCAGGCCTAGCTGGGTATCTAAAGAATACATTGTTGAGTTCAACATCACCCTTGATATCTTGTAATACTATTCCAGAAGTGTCAGTGATGTCGATCTTTGGTTTTCTGTTGATTATTTCAAACAACCTGTGTGCTGCCGATTGACCTTCTGCAATAGCAGAAATAGAAGGTGATGCATTACCTATAGCCCTGTTGAAAATAATCAATACATTAGTGTAAAATTTTACTATAAATTCCAACAGTAACAAATACTATTGGTCATTCACTTGATTTCATTCAATTTGAAACATGTTTCTGCAGTGCATGTTCTTTCATTTGTGAAAGTGTTACGCCCATCTGTTGAGCTGGACAAGTTGTATAATATGTTGCTACCAGAAGTAATAATAACTAACTAACGATGCAGGTAGTAGAAGTACAGTAACTTCGAAATAGTAACCTGCCCACCAGTTACTATTTTGATACTATAGTCTCTGCTTTTGTTTTCAGGTCAAGAAAGAGTTTTGATTTTCAGTATGTGAAACGATTGAGCACTAGTTTACTCCTATCCTCTCATTATTATTTACGATACTATATTTAAAGATTAGAAAACTCACATTGATCCAGTTAGAATTGCAAATACAACATTAATGACCTGCCCTCCAGTATATCCTTTGCTGATGATTAACCTAGCACCATACCAAAAGGCTAGAGAGTAACTGCAGAAGACAACAGAGAAGATACAGCCTATTCCAAGACCAGTGACAATCCCTTCGAAGACAGTAGCCTTGTATGTCTTTTTAATGAGAGCATTATACAACGCAGTTGCTTGGTTCTCACCATTGAAGGAGACAACCTGATTTGAAATGTTATCAATATTATACAATCACAACTAACAATGAAATTATTATTTATAACTTCTATAAAATGGAACCCACCGTTCTTATAGCCCCGATGCTTTGCTCGACAACATTACCTGCATCACCATATGATGCTTGCCTTGTGGCCGATATTTGAGCACGTAATCGAGAGACTGTTGCAAAAGAAAGAATACTTGGAGGTATGCATGCAAGCATAACCAGAGCCAACATCCAGCCTCTTATGAATCCGATGACAAAGCCTCCAACAAAGGTTGTCAAAAGCTGTGCATACTTGCCTACCTGAACATGAAGAAGCCATATATACTTGAAATTTGATACGTTTACAGAAAATAAATTTGTTTTGAATTTTTCTCACTGTTGCCTAATGCATTTGTTACCTTCTCTCCAAGGGAATCTTGTATAAGCACAGTATCAGCAGACATTCTTGAAGTTGCTTCCCCAGTTGTCATCTCCACGTCAAAGAACGAAACATCCTGTTTGAGAACAGCTTCGAGGTATAGAGAACGGATGCGTGTTGACTGTCTTTCTCCGGCCATTGTCCAGCATGACACCTCTGACACAGGTAACAGTTTAACTTTAAAGCCCTTTGGCCACTTATTTGAAATTATGTGAATGTAATCCAACTAAATACATGAATAGTACTATATCAGTAGCAACTTAATATTCAGTTATTTGTAGCCATTATACTCTCCATTTGTGCTAAATGTTAATTGGCGGTTTAAGTGCCAAGTCGAGGGTGGGATGGTGACGGAGCACGCTGCCATGGCTGAAGCGGCTTTCTCCCACTTTGAGACCCTGCTGGGCACCTCAGTGGCCAGAGACTTCTCTCTGGACCTACATTTCCTCGGCATTCATGCAGAGGATCTGACCAGTTGGAAGAGCCCTTCACGGCTGAGGAGGTATGGGAGGTGGTACGACGACTCCCCCACGGGAAAGCGCCTGGACTGGATGGCTTGACGGCAGAGTTTCTGCAGAGTTTCTGGTCTATTGTGAAGGAGGACTTCATGGCAGCCTTTCATAAGTTCTCTGCAATGTGTGGACGTGGCTTCCAAGGATTAAATCAAGCGTTGATCATCCTAATCCCGAAGCGCCCGGATGCGGCTGCTATGGGGGACTACAGACCGATCAGCTTGATACATATCTTTGCAAAGTTGGCCGCTAAAATGATGGCCTCGAGACTTGCCCCTCTGTTGCATCGCATGGTTGACTCTAATCAATGCGCCTTCATCCAGAAGCGCTGCATACATGACTTCATGTTGGTAGAACAGACAGCCAGACTTCTCCACAGGCTAAAGGAGCCCAGGGTGATGCTCAAACTAGACATAGCGAGAGCCTTTGACTTGGTCTCTTGGGGTCTGTTGTTTGAGGTGCTTCGGAAAATTGGCTTTGGGCCGAGATTCTGCGAGTGCGTGTGGCTATTCTTCTATCCACTGCTAGCTCGAGGGTGTTACTTAACGGTGAGCCTGCCCCCCCCCCCCCCCCCCCCCCCCATTTGACACCGGAGGGGACTGAGGCAGGGTGACCTGTTTTCGCCACAGCTATTCGTCTTAGTGATCAACACTCTAAATAAGCTCCTGGCCAAAGTAGCGGAGTTGGGTATCCTAAAGAAAGTGGCTCGCAAAGACCTGGTTACAACTGTTTCCCTTTACGCGGATGATGTGATCGTGTTTTGCCACCCAGACCCTGAGGAGCTAAACGCAGTCAGAGAAATTCTGGATATCTATGGACACGCCTCGAGCTTACACACCAACTTCGCCAAATGCTCAGTTTCCCCCATTGGGTGTGAGGACGGCATAGCCGTGGAGGCGGATGAGACCATGGGATGCCAGTTGGCCCCTTCCCCGATGACTTACCTGGGTATTCCCTTGGGTCTGCGGAGACTACCCAGCGAGGCGCTCCAACCCCTCTTGGATAAGCTCGCGGACAAGCTCCCCGCATGGAAAGCGGCCATGATGCCCAAGGCGGGTCGTCTAGCCCTGGTAAAGTCGGTGCTTGCAGCAATCCCGCTACACCGGCTGGTGGTGCTCAGCATCAACAAAAAGACACTTAAGAAGGTAGAGAAGATCTTTCGAGGGTTCCTGTGGGCGGGTCGGGCTAAGGCAAACGGAGGTCACTGTCATGTCAACTGGGCTAGGGTGTGCCGCCCCTTACAACTTGGTGGCCTGGGCATCCCAGATTTGGGACGCACGTCCATTAGCCTACGAGTCTGTTTGTTGTGGAGGATGCGCACGGACCAGCTGAGACCGTGGCGGGGCCTTGACATGCAATTTTCTAGAGAGGAACGCCAAATCTTCCATACCTCTTCAGAGATGCATCTCGGTAACAGTTCCACGGCGCTCTTCTGGGAGGACAAATGGCTGGGGGAAAATCCATTCAGGACCTGGCCCCCATCTATTCGCAGTGAGCGCCAAGAAAGCTAGGAAGAAGAGAACGGTGAGAGAGGCGGTGGTGGAGCGCCGGTGGATAGCAGATATTTCGGGAGCCCTTAGCCCGCTTGCTCTCACACAGTATATCCACATTTGGAACACCTTGCGTGTGATACACCTTACAGAGCAGCCGGACAAACTTGTCTGGTGCTGGACCACGGACGGACAATACTCTTCCAAATCTTGCTACGACTCCTTGTTCAGGGGTGCGACGGTCTCAAGCTCTTGGAAGAAGAACTGGAAAACTTGGGCTCCTCCACGGGTGAAATTCTTCGTCTGGCTCGCGTGCATGGATCGATGCTGGACGGGGGAGAGGCTGGCGAGACGGGGGCTGCCACATCCGGCAGCCTGCCCATTGTGTGATCAGGCGACAGAGTCGATAGGACACATCCTCACGGGTTGTTCCTTCTCACGCACGATCTGGCATGAAGTGCTATTTTGGATTCGATCAACCTCAAGACCGCCTGTTGCTGAGGATGAGTTCGCGGATTGGTGGGCGTTGGTTCTCAAGACCACCCCTCGTGCGTTGCGCAAAGACACCTCTTCGGTGATCATGCTCTCCGCGTGGTGAATCTGGAAACAACGGAACGTGATCGTTTTCGACAACGCACGTCCCTCTATTGGCGCTTTGGTGGAAACCATCAAGACGGAGGCGAATTCGTGGGTGAGCGAAGGGCCCCGGGTCTCGCCCTAGTTCTGCCTTAGAGTCTTGGGTTGAGTTGTACGGCGCTGGGTGGCCTCCTTGTAGGCTTGTAATTAACTCTCTTTTCTATCAATGAAATGAAATGTAATGCTCTTTGTGTTTTCGCAAAAAAAGTGCTTGATTTTATTTTTTTAGCTGAGAGTGCTTATTGTTGATCATGTGTCCTATTTCTGTTCAGAACTGTATTAGTTTGATCCTTATGGAAACATATAGTCCAAGAGTAGAAGTGTACTTACGAAGAAATGAAGCTACCGCCGTCCCAATTCCCAAGTAGACGTAGTACATAACAACCTGGAGAAAGCTTATGTCAAAAAATAAAAATAAAATACTGGTGAACTTTTGGTGCCTTCATTTTGTTGTACATGGGAAATTAAGTAAGACTGAGAGTCTGAGATCAAACTGACATTTTTATTTTCCAGCTAACCATACTGTTCCACCTATTTTTTCCTGTTATGCTATTTTTTTCGAGAATGCACAAGAACATTGTGAGTTACTTCGTTGAGATTGGAAGCAAGTTATTTACAAATGAGTGGGATACATGCGGAGGCAGTTGATCACGTGGCAGATCTCCGGTCGGAAAAGTCGTACTCCAGCTGACAGCTCCACGCACAGGGCGAATATATATGTGGCCCTATTATTATGCTAATAATAATAACTACCAAAATACAAGGGTGTGTCTATTCCAAATTGAGCATCAGGGTCGCACTCCAAATAATTGGCTCCTCGCATACGTTTCCAGACGTGTCTAAAAGCACTGGCCACAAACTGAAACTGCAATCAGTATGGCATCCCCAAATTTGGGGATTATTTCAGGCCCCTCGTAAGTACTATTTTGGTTCAAGTCAGGACCACCAATTTGGCCGTGCAATTGATTAATTACCATACTGATAAGGATGCACGACTTGGATGGAGACGAGTTCCGTTTCCCGTGAGCTATATGTCATTATTCTTGAAGATGCTGCCAGTTTTGCAGTTCAAATGTCAAGTTCTGATGATGAGAAGTTGAAGTGTTTATCTCGTGATTTCGATTACCTCTTGACAGTTTTATATAGATGCTGACTTATCCTTGTTTCCGAGGAATCCTGGTGGTTGTTTGCCGAGATACTGTAGTAGAGGTTTGAATTTTCCTTGCAGCTATAGCGTTGAGTCAAGCCATGTTATCTTGGGCATTGTACAGATATAGGGCATGTTGAGGGCAATGGGAATGGAGCTGAACGTTTTGTATCACTTAGCTCAACCTCGGCTGTCCTGTTTTCTTGGGGTTCTCATTGAGCTCTCTACAATGGGATTGCACTTCTCTGTTTGCAGTGATGTTTGGGTGTCATCACCGTTGGATCCTGGACAAGCAGCTGATGATCACGAGTATATAGTTGAGCATTATTTTACAAAAATCATATATTCTCAAGCAATTTCCGATGTGTGTCGCAAACAAAGGACACTCCTGGCATACGCCTCT
Organism: Poa annua; assembly: GCA_026929855.1. NCBI lineage: Eukaryota > Viridiplantae > Streptophyta > Magnoliopsida > Poales > Poaceae > Poa > Poa annua. The sequence goes on along the minus strand of CM049435.1, from coordinate 55,469,904 downwards.
GCGGATCATTGAAGTCTTTGTTTCTTTGCCTGGTATGGACTAGTTAGGGTTTTGTAGCAGCGCCAAATCGTTACCCAACTCGGCGAGTTAGGGTTTTGTAGTCCTCGGGCGGACCGCCGCCGTGAGCTTTGATCTCTCTTTGATTGTCCACACGATTGAGAGCCGGTGCTCATGGTGGACCCCTAGTCCAGTGGGTCACGCCGAAGCGGGCAGATGGACCCGAGCAATCTCCTGGAATGATTGCATCTAGAGGACGATGAGTTAGATAACCTGGTCTGGGAAGACGAAGTTGATGATCTGGAAGTGAATCCAAAGTGGCTCCCCCTTGTGCAAGTGTTAACAGAAAAGAGCTTCAGTCATGGAGCTCTGATCAGAGACATGCGATGGGCCTGGAACCTGGCCCGGGACGTGGTATGGCGAAGGATAAACACTAACCTATTGTTTGTCCAATTCAACTATTTGGCGGATTGGAACAAAGCCATGCATCAAGGACCATGGGACTTTCGTGGTTCTCCAGGAGTATGATGGGTTCTCCAACCCTGAGAGTGTTAAGCTTGATTCGTCTTGAGACATGGTGCCAGATTCACAAGCTACCCGACGGGGTACTTAAAAACCAGAAGTTCTTGGAAAATATGGCAAGTAGAATTGGAGAGGTTCAGGAAACCCAAATTGCGCTCCCTAATGGCTTTATTGGAAAGTTCATCAGGGTCCGTGTGAAGCTGGATGTGAATAAAAAGATTACTCTCTTTGTTAGCTTCTCTAAGAGCGGGAAGACGGAATTCTTTCAGGTCAAGTATGAGAAACTCCTGAGCTTCTGCAATGCCTATGGGAAGCTGGGACATTGGCACGAGGAGTGCGGCACCGGTGAGCATGATGCTTCTAAATTTGAATCGGGCCCCTTCATTCTGGCTCCACGTAGGGGAAGAGGAAGGGGATGATGTTTTGATGCTGGCCGTGGCTCATTTGATGGTAATGAGGGTATAGATGGTGGCTCTGGACGTGGAAGGGGTCGTAGCAATGGTAGAGGCCGAGGTTTTGATGGGAACAATCGTTGGAACACCGAATATACCAACCCGGGTTTCAACTCAGATATAGTGATGGGTCATGGTGTGCGGGATGATTCAGAGGAAAATGAGGACTCACTTCTCCCTCGAACCCTACTGGGGAAGCGTTTGAATCTCGAGGTAACACCTATTATCATGAAAAATTCTGCAATATCTGTGTGTCAGATGTAGCGGTAAATTCTTCATATGGGATTGTTAATGAAAGCAGCGAGGAGGAGCCGACGTGAAACCCTAATGGAAATCCACTTACACCGGAAATCCACCTACACCGCAAAAGTCGAAGAACAAGAAGAAGTTTAAGTTAGGCGATGGGACAGCGCAAAATAATAGTCCAAACCAGATATCGACGGCCTCTGAGGAGGCTGACCGGACACAATGAAAATACTAGTATGGAACTGCCGCGGTATAGCCACGGTATGGCCAGTACCGCCGGCTGGCGCTCCTTGTTGGCGCTCCAGGTTAACTGTAGGCCAGATGTGATTTTGTTGTCTGAATCACATTTGAACAAAGGTGGGGCAGAAAAATTGAAAAGGAAATTATGTATGGATCAAATTGCGATCTTCGAGAGTGATGGTGTAAGTGGGGGCTGTTGGTCTTGTGGAGGTCCCCTGCAGTTGATCACGTGGAAGATCTCCGATCAGAGAAGTCGTAGTCAAACTGACAGCTCCACGCACGGGGAATATATATATGGTCCTGCTATGCTAATAACAGGATATAACTGACAAAAAATACAAGGGTGTGTGTGTTCCAAACTGAGTGTTAGTGTTACACTCCAAATAATTGCTCTGGTGTCAAATAATTGGCTCCTCTCATGTATTTTCACACGTTTCTAAAAGCAGTGCCCACAAACAGGGACTGCAATTAGTATGGCATCGGCAAATCCGTTAATCGGGATTATTTTAGGCCCCTCCAAAGTACTATACTAAGGGCCATGACATGTCGACATCCTCTTCCACTGATCGTCGATACTATTATGGGTCCGTCTAGTGCTCATTTCAATGGAGTATGCTAGTTTAATTGTCATTGGAATGATGACATCCACATAAAAGATGAACCATAGTGCAACCAAAACATATTCAGTTACAATCATAGTGGAAGTGAAAAAATTACAGTTTAAAATAAGAAAATTCAGTTGCAACCGTAGTGCAACTGGAAATTGTTCAGCTCCAACAATGACGTAACCGAATAGCACGAAACTCCATGTAACATCCGACGATTAAGGAGTGGATTGAGTTCTACGTTAATTCTCATTTGAATGATATTCAGCAAAACTATAATGTTATGTATTCCCTCTGGTCCCAAAATTGCGCGGTGAGTAGTGCTATCAATTTGTAGCGTAATCATCTCATTTCCGGCCAGTTTTTTTTTGTACGGCTAGGAGCTAGTTTTTTTTTTTTGGTTGCGAAAGGCAGGAGCTAGTTAGCGGAAACTAGACTGATGTGCTATGGTGACGACTTGCTAGCTAACCTGCAGGAGACGCCAAAGCAACTGCATGCATACAACCAGCCTGCAGTGACGTCTCAACGAAAACCCATCAGCCACCACACCTCTCAAATCTCAATGGCTGGCCGGATCAATAGTCATCATGGCCGACCGCCGGTCACCATGCGCGGCCCTGCCCTGTCGGTGCCGCTGGCGCCTGGCTGGGTCGTGCCGTGCCCGCGTGCACTAGTAAGGCACATACCGCGCCGGCCGCGGCCGGCACATCTGAAGCGGGGCGTGCAGCTCAAAAACCAAGCGTTCCGTGCGAGATGGTGCTGACCGCCGAGGGCCGAGTTGGCACCTGTGGTTCACCAAGCTGCGAACTACATGGCAGCCGCTTCTCTTCTCCCGAAGAACTCCACGGCTACTGCTTCAAGTCGCGCCTGAGGATTTGTTAACCTCGTTCCTTAGTCAAGTTTGGCAAATATTTGTGTGACACTCTCTAGTAAAGTTAATAATAACAAGCACCCTGAACGTCTTCGCTTGAACGTTCAAAACTATATATAGTTGTTAGACTTTGATAGTTTCGTGATTAGTTATTATTAGATAAAAATATTGTCAGAGACTCGATCGGACTTTCCCGTCAACGTTCGCCTGGCGGGCGAAGTATATATATGGCCCAGGTCGCTGGAACATACATTCGGCCGGAACCGGCCGGTGGAAGAAAGAGCTAGTATGTGTTCGTACGTCGTACCTTGCTGACCCGGTGGAGGATAGTGCTGTCGTCGCTGCCGCCGAAGGCCTCGATCACCGCGGAGAAGACGACCGTCATGAGCGGCTCGACCATGCCGTTCACCATCGCCGCCGCCATGCCGACTGCCATCAGGGCCAGGTCGGCGCGGTCGGCGTACCTGAACATGCCTAAGAACGGCACCTTCGTTGCCCTCGCGTTCTTCCTCTCGCTCTCCTCCGTCCTCGCTTCATCCTCTCCTCTGTCTCTCATTGTCTCACCAGTTAGTGTTACTCTCTCTCTCTGTCTCTGCTTCTTCTCCCTTTTGTAGCATCTGCTACCAATATGCTTATCTATCTCTTCGTATCTTTGTGTGGTGGTCACCGATGTTATGGAGCCGAGTGTATAATTATATGCTAAGCGAGTGGAACTGACATGATGTCTTATTGTCAGTACGTATAAGGGGCAGTGTTACGTTTTCTTTTCTTTTTTCGAGTCACTGAATACCTTCTTTTCTTTGGATTGCTGAATTAGCATGGTGGCATGTTAAAGCTTTCGACTTTTTTTACTCCCGCATCTTTTGCTGAGACGTAGATTCATCTCATGGGCACATAATGCTGGAGTCATGTCTTTATCTGATACAGTATAAACTTACCATCAGGCAGACCCAACAGCATCAATGGTTGGTTAGCCAGGGATATAGCGAATATCTGGATTCGTGATTATTCTTGTACAATTACCAACCAAAGGTTTAACATTTATCTCTTCTGCGAAGGAACAAGTTAGCGTTAAATTCGTACCGATCCACATTTTATGTTAAACATTCAGGTTTCGGAGAGGATGCTGCTTTAGTATTTTAAAGTATGTTTGGACATATATGTCGACCACATACAAGAATTGAGGTAATAGCTATAGCGTAATAGGGGATATCTTGTATCTCCAAATCTCAGTAGGCTACGGAATTCATGGTAGGAGCCTAGTGCATGAATTTCTGGTTTATAGAAATTGTCGGACGGCCTCATGCAGAGAACACATGATATAGTGTGTTTCAAAAGTTATATGTGAATGCGTTAAAGTCTCTAATTTCGGGCTGGGTAGTGGCTCTACTGAGCATAGAACAAACGAAGAAATAGATGAACTCGTAATGATGTAACTTGCTGACTACTTAAAGATATATAAAGTAATTCCAGGAGCAATCATGCACGAGTCAAGAGACAACAGAAATGGTAATCACATCACCTTGATTCTTAACAAATTCATAAGGAGATTCCTAGTTAGGTAGAGTAGCGATTCCAATGGTATCTAAAAATATACCTAAGAAAGCAAAACGCGTAGGTCCCTTTTTAATAGTTCAAAACTATTTATCAGATTGGTCATATAGTACTCCATTAACCTTACACATGTGCATAGGTAGATGACATTAGCAGGTTCATCGTACAAACTCGGTCGATTGTTCGCCCTTTTCTCTTCCCACTTTCTTCTTCAGGCTCCTCACCACCCATTATCTTTCAAAAACATATAAAAGTTAATGTGCACAAAATTTTTACAAGCTAGTTTTACACGTGCGTGTGTGTCGATATACGGTCTTATAGTTGATTACGCGAAAACGATTAGAGCGTCGCTGATCAATGTGTGTAGCAATGCCAAGTGGGATCCTCTTTTAGTTTATTTAAAAATTTAGAAAATTTAAAATGAGCTAACAGAGAGATATTGGCGGACCCCGCTTACATTGCTGGTTGGAATTAAGGCTACGGAAAGATCAACTCTATTTAGTGTCCTAACTCAGAATCAATTAGTGCATCTTTTAATTAGCTCCGGTGCTTAATTCGTTAAAGAGCGTAGACTAGGGCTGGAACTAAACTCGAAACTCGTAGGCTAAATGAGTAGCTCGTGACTTGGCTCGGGTCGAACTCGGTGTCTAACGAGTCGAGATGAGTTTTAAATCTGAACTCGTTTGTTGATTAAGCTACTCGTGAGTAGCTCGTGAATAGCTGGATAACTCATTTAACACATTCTATATGTTCAAACAGCATGCGCGCATATGAAAAAAATGAGTAATTTTTTTATTAATTCTGAACTATAACAATAATTTTACATCTCTAGTCAAAGGATAGATCAATACTGAAACAGAGAACCTCTACACTATTATTGATGAAAAAATATTAATAGTTTGACATTAATATATTAAAACAATCATATTTTTATTTGTGTGAGTTAAACGAGCTACTTACGAGTTTACTGAATCGAGGCAAGTTTTATTTCTAAACTCGTTTGTTGAACGAGTCAAACTCGACTCGTCAGTTCAACGAGTTTAATCGCGGCTCGAATTCTAGCACAATTGATAGCGACGACATCTTGATGCCTGATCTTTACCTTCATATGAGTATGGACGGTGGGTAACTGGGTACAGTCTCTCAAGCGCAATGTATCCAGGATCATTGGTGTTTCAGTTCCAAGCGTTAATTTGTGATTAGGTATGTCAGTTGTTTCTTCTCTCTAATTAAGTTGCTCCAATACCCAAATAATTAACTATGCTATGGGCTTGTGGCTACCATGCCATCTAATAAAGGAGGAATCATGACGCGGTTTCAAAGAACGAAGAGGAATGACGTAAGTTGTTGATCATCATCACCGGGGGAACCAAAAGCATCAATGGATTTCGAGCTATTGTTTTCGAGTGGTTGTTGATCGATACTGGCATTCATAGTACAATGTGGTGGCGCCTTCGCCTCCAAGTCCAAGGTCGCAAAGTTCGATGTATGTTAATTTATCTGACTGTCCATCCGATTTACAAGCTTTTGCTTTCTTGTTCCTTAGTTCTCGCCTTGCTGTCGGTCGATCTGCTAGTTGGTGGCTTCTCCCATCGTAAAGCTTAATTCACCGAACTATAAGCTGATGACCACGCGAGTGAACAATAGACTCTGCCTCTACAACTACACAGGATCAGTCTCTGTTATGTTCAGTACAGATCACCATAGATTTGATCGAGACCCAGACATTCAGATACAACGTAAGCTGCTCCGTGCTTCCGTCGATCTGGGATATGGGCATCTGCCAGCGTTTCACTTCATCTGATCTTCGTCATCACGGGGCAGCGATAGATCTGATCTACATCATCAGGTGTTAGATTTTTGTAGGGTGCGATGTAATTTTTCGCACATGTAGAGTAGTTGGACACACCAACCGACCGAGCGGCCCTGATCTGATCGGGACTGAAACAAGGGAGTGTGATGGGTCAAGGAATTGAGAATTCAGCGGTTTCCTGATAAGTCTAACGGTCATGATGGTTTTTTAGGGATAATTTGTTCTTTTCAAATACAGCACAACCCAGACGTTCACATACACGTGCATACACTTATTTTTATGAATGCACACATACATACCCTACCCTATAATCACCTCCAAGAAACAGAGTCGGTCGATCAGGTTTTAAAATTGACGAAATTACCACGAGCGACTCATTGGGGTTTGAACTCTATTTGGCTGGCTTTTTAGGGATAATGGTCATGATGCTTAATATCTTTGTTATAAGGCTAGTCGAAGTGGGTTTATTTTGCGAAGAGACCACACGCAATATATTAAAATCAATCAAAATTTTACAAGATCATCTTAAAGAAAAACAATTACACACATGCCATCGGAAAAAATCAACACCGCCTTCCTTCTGTACGCGCCAACCTATGCCATGAAGGGAGCTCGATCTTGCCACTAGAGCCCCAACACACTACATAGCTAGGAAAACATTGTAGACACCACAACCGGGAAGTTGTCGATCGGAGTTAGAAGACACTAGCCATAGTGGGGTGTGGCGTTTGAGGAACCAGAGTGGGTTGGAACTTTGGTTTGCATGACTACTAGTGTTGTCCGTGACTTTATCTATAAACTTGGGCCTGAGGCCTTGCGTTTAAAAAACTAACCTTCTCCAAGATGAAATCTAAGATGGACGAGTTCAAACCTGTTACACTGAGGTATGCAACCACAACACACCGGGTAATCCGAAAGGACATGGTTCCCTATCTCTCGACATAAGAGTTATTCTCGGTAGCATTAGCCACAAAACCGGTCACAACGAATTGAGGCTCTAAAAGGCTGAAGCAACTTAGCAGCGCTAAGTTGATCTCGATCCACCGGATTTTACAAACGGGGTCACCAAGAACGATGAAACTTGTGTCGTCAAGAGATTTCAAAAGATATATGCCGGAAAAGGAATGAAACCTAATTGAGCAACATCGATATCATGTTTCATGCACTAGGTTGGGTATTTTACCTATCCTTGCAGTGCTGCTTTTTCTATAATAATGTGATAGTTGGAACCACGCAAATGAGCTAAAAGCTACTCCCTCTGTTTCTGTATGTAAGGTGTATAGTTTTTTTTTACATAATATTAAGACATGCGTATTTTGTACATAATGGACTCATTTTGTTTCTAGAAATATGACGGGACCTTAGTTGTTAATAGTCCCAAAATGAATAGAATCAGTTAAATCCCTCGTTTGAGACTAGGTCTCATTTTTTATTGGTCAAATTGTCCACAACTAACAAATACACCTTATATTATTAACAAAAATCTTCAAAAATTATACACCATTAGGGAGGGAGTATTTCCCACAACAACCTTTTAAACCATAGGGTAAATCAAAACTCACGACAATACTGGTGTTGGATGTATGCCTAAAAGGCAAGAAGAATTTACATCTGATTCATAATTATGCTTCATGTTTTTATGCTATAACTGTTGTGGCTCCTGAATGTGAGATACATACAGAGAAAAACACACGCACATGTAGAAAAATGAACATAATAAAGATACCTTAGTCTTGTCGTTATACTAATTTGTTAATTGCTTGATGACCGTGTTTTTCTGGTCTAGGATGTTGTTTATGTCAATATCAATGAATAACATATTGTTGGTGGAAACAATATGACTAGGTAGACCCAACTCGTTGATATGCTAAAAGATTTCAAAGTGTCTTTTGTCCTTAGTGACATATTGTTGTAAGGTTATTTTATGACATGTGCTTAGCAGTACACACGGAGTGTTGCTTTGGTACTGTCATTCATCACGACCTTAATTGGGTGATCAAATCGGTAATCACTGGGTAATTTTGAGTGCGTGCATATATGTTAGGGAAAATTTGCTCGTGAATACCGTTATTTCGTGTCCTTTGCCCAAACACACTAAAATTTCATGTCTTTGCTCAGTACGGTTATTTGCCGTAACACACCTTTCATCCGTAAATGGAAAGCTCAATCTTTGTTTGTGAACTGACCCCGCATCCCCATCTCAAGAAAAGAAAAGAAAAGTCGTATCTATGAACCTGCTGCGCTCCTGGTGTTATGATCTGAGTACGATCTGTTCCAGCCTTCCAATAAGAGGACGCCAACAACCGGCGGCGCTCCAATCTATCGCACCTACTAGCTGCCGTTGAAGCTCTCCGCAGTGCGCACCGCATCGACGTACAAAGCTGGGCTGCCGCCTGTACCTGCGCCCCGCCTTTTTGGATTCCATCTGTGATGTGCAGCTCTCTGTCCCGCCCCATGGCACGACGCTCCGCCGCCGGCCTTGATCGACACCACGCCTATTGGCTTCTGGCCCGATTCATCGCCCCTGATTCCCTCCCTTCACCACGTCTTCAGCCGTGCTTCATCGACACCAATGGATCCTGATTTCAGTTGTGTGATGTTGGATAACCTGCTATATATATGTATGTGATAGTGTGTGATGTTGTGATCCTGAGATATCTACTGAAGCAAATGACCATTACAGGCCATGTGACCTGAACCAAACATGTTGTCCCTTTGAAGCAAACCTCGCCCTAACCTGACCATTTTGGATCCTGCTAAGGTTCCGCAATGAAGCACAAGAGAACACTAGAACAATAAGAAAAAGGTTTATTTAAGGATTTAAATTGGTCAATTCAAGGACAAAAACCAACCTTTCCATTTTATGACGTACGGTGTGTTACGGCAAATAACCATGAAATTATGATGTGATTGAGCAAAGACGTGAAAGTTTAGCGTGTCTGGGCAAAGGACACGAAATAACGGTGTCCAGGAACAAATTTTCCCTATATGTTAATGTTCCAATATGAGAAATTACTCCTCTGTTAAACGAGAGATTTAGCCTGGGGCTCGGCCCGGCTCCTAAAACAGATATCCTCCACTCCACTTCCTCCTCCTCTGCTCCGTAGGCGATCGTATGATTTCAATCCTGATTGTTATTCCTATGAAATCAAAGGTTAATGTACACACGAAATTTTCACAAAAAAGAAGGTGACCCAGATAGGTTTCTCGCGTGTCACTGTTCACCGTCCATCCACCCATCAAATCCCCCCGCCGTCGCCGTTGCCGTCTCCGCCGCCATCGCACGATGCGGCCAGCGCCGGCGCTTGCCGGCGGCGGCAGGACGCTTGCGAACATTCTCTCCGCCACGGATTGGATGCTTCCCTCCCCTGCCACCCAAGTGCACACCATCTCCGTCCTCCCCTCACACTCGCCGTCCCCTGCTGGCAATTTCGCCTTCTCCAACCTCACCACGGCGCCTAATAAGAGCAGCGGCGGCCAAGCGAAAGAGAAGGGGATCCCGAGGTTCGAGGTGGTGCGAGACGACCTCCTCCACCCCCTCGCCAACGGTAACAAGGCCCGCAAGCTCGACGCCCTGCTGCCGCTCCTCCGCCGCCGCGGCGCCACTGACTTGGTCGGCACGGGCACCACACTATCCTCTTCTCATCGCCTCGTCCTCTTCTGACGATGTTTTCACTTGCTTCGATTGCAGATAACATGCGGGGGTTGCCAGAGCGCCCATGCGGCAGCCGTTGGTGAGCTATTGATTATCCAATATCCATGGGGTTTCTAAAAAAATGCTACGACTGCCTGACCATGTGAATTTCCCTGTTCGATTCCCATGCATGTATCCTGGAAATTTGCTTGCGGATAGCATTGTCCTGCGATTTGAAAACTTGATTAGATTTCAGTTTCATTTACACTTGTTCCCATCCTGTGTCAGCGGTCCATTGTGCAGAATGGGGAATCAGGTCACACCTACTGCTAAGGGGAGAGCAGCTAGATGTCCCGACAGGTTACAATTTGATCTCCTTGATGTTTGGAAACGTCACTTATGCTGCTCGCTCAGTCTATGCACATCGAGATGAGATGCTTCTTGAGCATGCCAGGAAGGTGGCTGGTACAAGCGGTAAAGTGCTCTGGGCTGATGATATTGTCAGACATGACTTAGCTGTCGATGAAGAGAGTGCTCGCGAAAATGATTCAAGAAGAGTGGTGATTGTCAAGGAAGGGGCTGGTACTGTTCAAGCGCTACTAGGTAAATGATGGATTGTGCTGTGCTCGAATTCCAGCTTTACATTCATCAGTACAAATGATTTTGACAACTAAGCAGCTTAATGAACTTAGCTTATCAACATTCTTACTTTCATATTTTAGCTGTATTTGATTGCGACCCTGAGCTTTCCGACTATGTCATCCTGTTTTGGTCCTACAATGTTGTTTCTTTCTCTCGAAAAGAACCTTTTATTCCAGCCTTGCAGAAAAGGAAATCATTGAAATTCCATACGATTGCATTGATTTTTCAGGTGTTATGCGGCTAGTGGAGCACCTCTCAAAATTGTCATCATTTCAGAAAGATGAGGAGGAAGTCCATATCGTGGTGGATGCTGGGACAGGCACAACAGCTGTTGGGCTAGCTCTTGGAGCGGTATGTCTAGGGTGCGTTTGATAATTGACACTATACTTGCAAATATTGACTTGCATCGTGCAGGAATGGAATACAAATTGTTTTGTCAATTTGTGGACTTCGAAAGTTTATCATTTAATTTCCTAGTGTCTTCAGTACTACTCAATCCATGCATCATAGCTCGTGATCACATTTTTTATCATTGATGTCCTTGCAGTCTTCATTGGAGGGTAACCGCTGTCATGCTTGCTGACACACTCCAAAGATATCAAGAACAGGAGAAATCATTGATATCTGATTTTAAGGGGCTTTGCCGTGAAGACTGCCGTGACATGATTGGGGAAGATGGTCTTGTACATTGGGTGGAGAGGTTTTCGCCAAGAAGGTATATGCTTTAGTCAAATACTCATGTTCAATGTATACTGCATTTCTAAGCCCTGCAAAACTGCTAACATATCAGTGGTCATTTATTTACTGTTTCTCTTATTAGTATTCCGAATGTGATTGCGGATATCTGATTTATTCTGATCACATACGCCATGTTGGTTACCCTTTCTCTAACTTTACACGGATAGTGTACCTGACCGTGATTTGTGTCTGCGGACAATTCAGTCATTTTCGCATCTTTAGACTTTGCGCTCTTACTTTGGTGCTCCTTTTTCTTGCTTCAGATTCGGCAAGGTGTTGAGTGGTGAGATCGCGTCGTGCCACCACATCGCTCAGCAGACCGGCATCCTGCTGGACCCCGTCTACACCTTGGCTGCCTGGGAGCAAGCCGTTGATCTATGCCGTGGAGACAGCAGAGGAGCCAAAGTGGTCATGATCCACACCGGCGGAACCCTCGGCCTGTTCGGACTGGCGCAAAGGTATCCTCAACACTTCACCGCCGGAAACGAGCAATCTTAAGCAGGCCAACGACACTCGGTGCGAGTGAGGTCTGCTCGGAGAGGTTAGATAATGGTTCCCCTGGCTGGCATAGCTTCCACCGTGTGTTTTGCGTGTTCAAGTGGCCGGTGCAGTTGTCACTACGGACATGCTGCGGCCAGCGAACGCAAGTGACAAGCAAACTTATTTCTGCGAATGTACTGACAAGCAAACTATGAGCAGAAAAGATCGTGAGTACTTCAGACGTGACTCTTTTTTATCTTCCAACAAATTATGTTCGAGTCAATCTTCGGAAGTTCAGAACTGTGCCATGAGTTTCAAAAAAAAAAAAAACTGTGCCATGAAAACGAGATGTCTTGTGTGACTTGTGTCGTTTCATGTTTTGATCCATTTGTTCTTACGGAATTGTTAATTCTCAGCTAATTTAGCGTCTCTGTCGGTTCCTAGCTACACCATACTTTCAGTTGCGAGTGGGGTTACAACTTACAACAGAGAAAAATGTTTTGGACCATTTAATTTGCTTCGTGATTTGTGTTAGTCATGAGTTGCAGTTGGATTACAACAATGCTTCGATGACGTCGCTTGACTGAGAACTAAGTTAATTGTCATGTCCTTGTTCTCACGGTGATCCACTGTAATTTCCCGATAGGAAAGCAAATCACCGCAAGTAAAGATGACACGATGAGGGCCGAGCCTCGCGTCGCTCGCGTGTCATTTTCACGCCGACAAAAATCGGATAAACAAAGATCGGCACACGTTCGCCAGTCGCCACACACGTCTCTCGCCGACGATCCTTCCCACGCACGCTCATCTGCTCCTACACACGCCGTCCCAGTTCCCACGCACGCATCTATGGCCTCGGAAGCGGTGGCGGACACGACGGCGACGTTCCGGCGAGCGTACGAGACACTCAAGACCGAGCTTCTCCAGGACTCCTCCTTCGACTTCAACGAGGACGCCGTGAGATGGCTCGACGGCGTGAGTGTTAATTCTATTTACTTTTCTCTCCTGTTCTGCTTGGACGACAGGAAGAGACGTCTTCCAAAACTTGCGCCGACTCGATGATTATAGCTGTTCAAACTGTTACTGCGATATCGGACGGTTTGAAACCTTCATAAGTTATTCAGCAAGTTTTTTTAAGTTTGAATCTATGGAGTGAACAGAACACCTGAAGTTCTGAATCTACCTACGTGGATTGGATTCTTCCCAAGTTAATCATGCAAAACTTTTGATGATTTCTTCCCCCATTTTATTTCACATGGAGTGTTTATTTTCCAAGTGGAGTGCGCTTCATAAACTGTACAGTTCTGCTAGGAAAAACCCCATCAATTAACCCTTTTTCTCTTTGCAGATGTTGGACTACAACGTGCTCGGTGGTGAGCAAGCATTTGCAACTTCAGAGAGTGGGGAGTCCCATGACGGTACTATTTTTTCGCTTTGAGTGATAAATGACTTGGAATCCCTCGTGAACAGGGAAGCTGAACCGTGGCTTGGCTATTGTTGAGAGCTATAAATTGTTGAAAGCTGGATCTGAACCGAGTGAGGATGAAGTATTCCTCGCTTGCATTCTTGGCTGGGCCATTGAATGGGTATGTTATGATACATCTGTAGTCGAGTACTATGACACCATGATACCATATGTTATTGTCTTCCGAATTGTAATTTTCTGGCAATGTGCAGCTTCAGGCTTATCTTCTAATTCTTGATGATATTATGGATAATTCTCAAACTAGGCGAGGAAAGCCTTGTTGGTATACACTATCAAAGGTTGGTCAATGGGTGTCCTTGTGTTCTTGTACATGAGCAGCTGTTTATACAGATCTTACTGTTGTGCTTCTACAAAATAAATACTTGAGTGAGTGATCTTGTTCAAATATGCTATGTTTTTCTTCAGACTCAAAATGCAATACTATCAAAGAGGAAGTGGGCCACTAGCTAGATGGTAGATAAGCACCATCGTGCTACCGAATTGGTTAATCCCATTGTGTAAATTGACAGATCAATATTACTATCACTTTTAGCAGAATAGGTTTGTACTTATTTAGGTTCTAGTTCTTTGGTTGACTATGATGATTTCCTACAGTTCTGTAATATTTGTTCTAACCTTGGGCAGGTTGGCCTCATTGCTATAAATGATGGACTTGTCCTTCGCAGCCAAATTTCACGGATCTTTAAACGATATTTTTATGGAAAAGCTTACTATGTTGATCTCCTAGACTTGTTCAGCGAGGTAGCTCCCTATATTCAAATCAGTTTCGTTTTGTTTCCTCTGTTGTTACAGGAGCATGATTATAGCTGTTCAAACTGTTACTGCGAGTTCGGGCGAGCTGTTAGACCAAATCACAACAAATGAAGGGAGGAAAGATCTGAGCAAGTATACTACAGATAAGTATGTCACCTGATTATGAACTTGCAGGTTGTTATACTGTTCATGCTTACGCCATGAGGACAATTATGGCTCACTGTAGTTTATTCCTTTTCCTGCTAATTGGTGCTTTTAAAACTTTATGCAGTTACCGGCGCATTGTGGAATACAAAACAGCTTATTATTCATTTTATTTGCCGGTAAAGTGAAAATATATTAATTGTGCATGTTCTGGTAGCATTAGTTCAGGTTATATTTTTGTGACCGATACAGCCATACTCTGGAATTCAGACTTACCAGCAGCAAAATTCTCTCAACCCATTACAAGGTCGCTTGTGCACTGCTTTTGTCCGGTTGGAGTTTGGATGACTATGTTCAACCAAAAAAAATCCTAGTTGAAATGGGTGTTTACTTCCAAATTCAGGTATAATATTCACAGTACACTTTATCTTCTCACTTAAATGCATGTGTTTTCTAATTTTTATTTATGTTTTCACAATTGGTATTCATAGCTAGATTTTCATTTCAGGACGACTATCTCGACTGTTTTGGTGATCCAGAAGTTGTGGGAAAGGTAATTAATTTACCCTTCTCTTAACATCAAAAGAATGCCTGGCACTAGATTCCTGAAATCATCTTATCACAGATTGGAACCGACATTGAAGACTTCAAGTGCTCGTGGCTATTAGTTCAAGCACTTGTCCATGTCAACGCGAGGCAAAAGGACATCTTATTTGTAAGACGCACGAAAAGAGTCGTTCTAAAATATTTTGAAAGCACACTATCTTATTGGCTTATTGTGTGTATACCATGTACAGGAAAATTATGGGAAATCGGATCCTGCTTGTGTCGAGAAAGTGAAGGCTCTGTATAAAGAGCTCAATCTTGAGGTTTCCCTCTTTTCAATATGCACAAAATTACTGACCTATTTAGTTCTTTCTGTAGTTTTTTGCGTACGTTTCTACCACATAAAATTCATTTGCCATGCAAGCATGTGTGACGTGCCTTTTATCTTCGCTTCCAGAGCGTGTTCTCTCATTACGAAAGGGAGACTTATGAAAAGCTGACTTCAGACATCGCCGCACAGCCGAATGAAGCAGTACAAGCAGTGTTGAAATCCTTTTTGCAGAAGATCTACAGAAGGACGAAGTAGGGATATTCTAGCGTATAGGGAAAATTTCCGGTATAATCTTGGATAATTGTGTTGGTGTGGGTTCTTGCTGTGTTTGTGTGCCGCAGGACTGCTGAACCTTTTGAGAAGCATGCAAAGAAAACCTTATGTCCGAAGCCAGAGACACGAGTAGTATTGCTAATCATACTATTTGAACAGTCGGCTGCAAATCTGAGATCTGTTCATAACAACAAAGAATTTCCATGATGAAGTTTTATGTGAAAGAATAAATAAGAATGCACTTCTTTTCTGCTTACTATTTGTATGCTACGATCATGTACATACAGGTATAACTGGTATTGTTCCACCTTTTCTATCTGATACTTCTCTTATACAAGCACAATTTCCTGAAGGGGCGCGCACCATTCATTATTTCCACGGATGGAGCGCTGCCACTGCATCCCAGCCTCAGTCTGTCAGTTGGAAACTGCATTCTGGCGCAGTGACCGGACTTCAACAACGATGCTCTGTACAATAACCTACTTTGTCCCAATGATTTATACATGATCCATATTCTAGCTATAAACTATGATACTCCCGCTCAGAAGCCTCAGCTGCAAATGCTACTGCAACCAATGAGGGTGGACCTGACTATGAATTGCATCCAGTCGCATGAAAAATGGGACTTGTATACAAAGAATTGTTAGACGTTAACCAGTAATTGAGCAGATTTTTGCAGACCATGCGCGCCATCCTCCAAAAGATGCATTGCGGCACCGTAAGAGAACTTTCTGGCAAATAAAAAGCATGGAACAGATGTACCATTGCATTGGCACCACTCAGTCCTGTGTTCAACCTCATAGTTCACATGATCGATACTCTGCAAAATTATTCAGAATAAAATGTAAGGTATATGATATTTACTAACTGAATGATACACGGCTTGTAAATGAAGACTTGCTATTATTATTAATTTTATTATCATTAGTACTACTACTACTTTACTATAGCCTATAGGACACAATGTGTATCTTACAAAGAAAAGGTAGTTCATCAACAAGATTTCAATTATACACAAGGGGAACCATCCCCTCCCCCTTCCTATCCTCTTCTACCATCTGTGTATCTCCCTAACGATCAGTCGAAGAACACCACGCATTGATGGGTGTTGAGGGCCTATATTTACTATCATGGGATATTATCTTGTAAGCGGTAGGTACCAGCCAGAAAGGATTCAGGTAACTAACTGACAACAAACTATAAAACATAAGACACAAATACTGAGTAAATTGTTTCTTTGTTTGGAAGAAATAGAAACTGGATTGCTGTACAGCAGATTCCACTATATCGTATGATGACCACGAAATCTAGAATATAACTGAAACCTGCTATATGCAGACAAAATTTCAAGGCAAAAGGACAACCGAGCACTACATCATCTTAGGTCTCTCGGTGTTCACTCTTTCACACACTAGTGACAAAAGACATGCAAAACAAGATAAGCTGAGATTACCTTTATAGCATTAATATGCTCAGGACTTGATGTCTCGTATTCAAATGTCATCGGATGCCAAGTCATTTTATTTTTATGATCTAAAGATGACTGGTTCCATGATGTATAGGTCAAAGTTCTTCTTTCAAGTTCATCTTCAAGTCCTTTCGTCTAGAATTTGGAACAGTGAACTAAACATTATGAATTGAAAAAAATTATGTCTGTTCAAAATTCAAACAAATTAGCAATAACAAAGCCTTACAGAAAATATTGTCTGCACATAGTGTTCATCTGGAATACAATCGTGCTCTTTTTGGATAACTCCTCTCTGCAAAGTTCAGCAAGAAAATAATTTGTCAAAAAGAAGAGAACAAGTGTCTTCATGCCTGGAAGCACCAACTAGAGCTCACAATGTATTAAAACATGCATCTCAATAAATGAAGAGAATGTGCAGAACTGAACCTTACCAATATCTGCTTTCGCCGAAATACAAATCCTAATCGTCTCTGAAAGAGATAGAATAAAGTTTGACACCATAAGGATAATAATCAGAGATAAAGGTAAAGATAATTAAAATTTGGGATCAATATTATGATAGAGTGAATGAAACTGCACATCAATTGTTGATGATCCAAGGAAACAAAAAGAGCATTCACGTGTATAAAACATAGAAATGCCAGATTATATTCAGAAACATATTTATTTCACTAAGATTAAAGGACAGACCCAATGCATAGAGGCTCCCACACAGGGTGGGATCGAGGGAGGGATTATAGGAACCTAGTCTTACCTCTGCAAAGTGCAGGGCAGGGAGGCTGGTTCGAACCCAGGACCTCTTGGCACAAGTGGGGATGACCTCACCACTGCACCAAGGAGTACCCTCTATTTAATCTCACTAACGTTGCAGAAAATAATTTGATTCTATATCATGATTCATAGGACAATAGTAATGACCCAAAGTGGTTTATTTATTTTTGCGTGTCGTGCAAAATGGATGTAACTTTAGCTAAGAGCCTAAGAGCAAGGAAACTAATTATATTCTCATTTTATTTAAAATTTAAATGCCTTTAAGTGGTTCATGCATAACTGGAAACCATTACAATATTGAAGTTGTTATAATTACTTTAATAATAATAATTGCCTAGAAAACACATAACAACAGCTATTAAACACAAACCTTTTGGCCTAAAATTACATCTCGAGCTACACTAACCAAACGGTATAGCAATCTGAATGAAATAAAGACTTACAGCATTCGGCTTTTCTCCCAGCAATGCCTTGGTCACTATCATCTGCAAATTATTAAATAAAAACAAACACAATCATTTCTGTAATCACACATCAGTAGGCTATATTAACAGGAGAGATCTCTTAATAAAAAGCAGAAATGTTCGGTATAAGCTAGTTTTAAGTCTATTTATATAGTATTTTCACAACCTCATGGGATGGATGTGCAGATGAATATTTAGCAGATCCATAATCAATTTGCAGCAGTCATGTGCAATTAAATGCGGAACAAGACGTCTAGTCCAAACATGATAAAAGTACAGCTCTCCAAATCATTAAAGGATTTACACCTGGAAAGCAAGGTGCATCTTGCCTGACATTTATCCAAGGGTGCGAAAAGATCAGGTGGTTAGCGTTCCTTTTTTTCTCACAAAAACACGGGATATATTCTCCCAGTAATAGTCACTCAAGCACACAAAATCATACCTCTGAACTAGAAAATGAAAGACCAGGCTTTCATACATGTATGTTGTAAGTTACAGCATTCAAGGATATAGCAACGAATAAAAACTCAAACAAACACATCTTAACAACCATTTAACAATCACTTCCTTCAAAGAAGGTCAAGGAGTAAGCTCATAAAAGAAGGTCAAGGATTTGAAAGGGCCAAAACTGTGGCAAAATTTCAATATCAACACCACCAGAACAACTACCTTACAGTGCTTCCTGAAAACTTTGAAGACATGCTTGTCACCAACAACAAGTTGTGCGTGTTTTCTGATTAGCATTATCCACTGAAATGAGACGCCAAATGAAGTCAGATTTAAACTCTTGGTAAGTATGAAAAATCTATAAGAAAAAGGGAGTCATGAAACAACAAGAACCTGAGATCCTTTCCTCCATTTATCCTTTGGAATGACAGGAGACATGTTTGGATTATACCGCTTCTCTGTCTTGTCAACGAAACTGGATGAAAAGTTAATTAATTTTGAAAAAACTTCAAATCAAAATACTGCATCTTATAGGTCGAGAGTTGCACTTGCAATGTTAAAAACTTTTCCATTACCTGTCTACAATACTTTTAGGTGAGTTCATCAAATAAGTATATGTGTAGCTGAAGTTGTAAAGAGGGACACAACTGAAACACAAAAGGATGACATATTAAAATCTGAAGACAGATAACTGGTAAGCCTAAAAATAAGTCAAGACAGGAAGCAAAGCCCCACTACAATACATAGACATGCTCACGTGCATAGTAAGGAATAAATCAAATATCTCTACAAGCACTCTCCGTAAGCAAGGTCAAGACTGCGTTCATCTTATTGCACAACGTAAAGTCCCTTGAGGAATCACCCACAATGGAAATCAAGAAACAAGGAATGGCAGAATGACTCCATTATTGCACTAATTAACTTTCCCACCATCACTCGGGAGTCAAAGGAATCACCCATTATACATAGTAGACATCCTGGTTTCACTAGCGTTCACATGTAATTACCATTGCTGAACATACAGTTGTTATACTGGTCGCTAGAAGCTACAGACAGTTGAAGGTTTCATCATGATTCGTCCATAAAATTGTACAGCATCTGAAAAAACTGACCAGTACACAGATTGCTTCCCTAAGAGAATCAGTAGAGACTCATCATACCTATCCGAGAGCAAAACAAATCGCTGGTTGGCGGGATCCTCAAGCGCAGCGGCGAACAACATCTTCTCCGCCTCCACCATGGTTGGTTCGCCCCACGCCACCTGCAGGACACAACCATATTTCCCCAACTCAAATCACAGCCGGGAGTCCACGACCGTAGTAGACATGCTGAACGAACTTGCTAAGAGGACCAACCTTTACGGTCTTGGCGAGCTGACGGCCGTAGAAGTAGGGCGATCCGGTGGTGGTGCGGTCGAGGACGAATCCGGGCGCCGAGTGGACGTACACCGAGAACCTCCCCTCGTCGCCATTCTAACGGAGACACGCGACGATCAGAACCAATTTGAACGGAAGAACCCCGAGTCAAACATGACGAACGAATGAGAGGAGAGGAGAGGAGAGGCGGGGTTGGCGCGGCGCTTACGCGGAAGAAGGCGTCCCAGAGGAAATCGAGCGGCAGGCCGGCGCGGGCGAGGAAGAGGAAGGCCACCTTCCCCGGCCCCGCGAAGGGCGCGGCGGGGAGCGGCGCGGCCCGGGGTGGGGGCTGGGTGCGGAGGAACGCGGCGAGGAGGAGCAGGAAGGAGAGCGGCGCGGCGAGGCGGAGGCAGAGGCGGGCTCGCGCGCGGCGGCCCGGCGGGAGCGCCACCGCATGCCAGGAGGCGGCCGGCCTCTTGGCCGCCGGCATGAGCGGAGACGGGCGCGGCGGGATTGGCAGCGGCGCCGGCGTGGGCCTCGGTGGCATTTACGAGCGGGAGGGGGTTACCAGAACCAGAGGCGGCGTGGCGTTGCCTTTCGGGTGCTAGCACTAGGCTAGGCCTCGCCGCGGGGGCGGGGCGGTGGAGACGGACGGCGTGACTGGTGGTGGCGGCGCCGTGTTGCTTTTCCGCCGCGTGTTCTGGTTCGATTTTCCCGGTCTCGTGACGCGCGCGGCGGTGGGGGGCAGGCGGCAGAGGAGCGTGTTGGTGGCGATCTGCGCTCTGCGGACTGTGGCGTGGCGGTGGTGCGCTGTATGCGTATGCCTGTAGGAAGACGAGCCAACTGAGAGAAAGCGTCCCCGAACAATGTTTTGCCTTCACGCGTCAGGCGTCAACAACACGTGGAAACCGACGGCTGCTCTCGAACTTCAAAAGAAGATCCAGCAGTGATAACTTAACGAAAACTCAGAGCATATAGCTCCCAGTAGAAGGAAAAACAAAACAGACTTCAAGCATAGGCTGTGCATATCAGTATCACGCATAATGGAACAAGTAGTTCAAACATGAAAAACAGTTTTCTCCAATCACCCAGGAATACAGTAGGATAGATACTCTAGCAAGCTCGCTGAATCCAAAATACAGTATCAAATACAAAAACAAATTCAAGGAAAGGCTACATAAACGAAGCCACTTTATTTGTAAGCCCTCGGCAGACCTGGGTCATCACTTGGTAGCGATGAACAGGCCCCACCTTTGCTCACCAGCAGAGCTCCTCTGAAGTTTCGCGTTCCATCCATTTACAATATCGTCGTAGTCCTCCTGAAATAAGCGACTAGGGATTAGATATCATTTCTAAACTGCCAGCTCATGTTTGGTCTATTAAGGGATTTGTCAAAATCACCTGACCGAAGTCAGTGAGGAAATCATCTTTGTTCTTCTTAACTTCGGCCAGCTCCCTCTGTAAAACTGCCAGGAACTGTACAAAGTTGTGCACTGATTAGTATCTGAGTAACTGATGTCTACGTACATCTGTGTGGACAGAAACATAAGCCTGCAGAGTTGCAAACCAGTGAGCTAAAGAGAGAATAACCTGATCAGTGCGGTCTTCAGCAATGACATCATGGAAACCAGCATTAGAGAGCATCTGAAATGTTTTGACAAATATAAGTTAATAGATATTTCCTTACATAAACAATATTATTGTATTAACAATATACAAGTGCAATTAAGAAGCACCTGTCCATAAGCCTCTACATCATGAAGGTCGTAACCTCTCTGCTCAATGTATGCGGCAAACTCTTCAGACGGTTTCCCCGGACTCCTACAGTAGTCACTGATTAGGACCTTACCCCCAGGTTTTAGCCATTTAAAGAAACTTCTGAACAAAGAGGGTTTATCCTGCAAAGCAAACACATTGTTCGTCACAAAACTGTTATTCTAGCATCAAATAGACATGTGGATGATGGTAACAATATTTTCGCCTCAATAATTTGTAGTTTCAGAGGTAGAAACAAAAACAAGGGCTTCGCAAGAAATCTGTTTCCAACTGGAAATTAATTTAGCATGCCTGCTTTAAAGAATGCAATTCAATCAACTACTACCTCTGCTTTAAAGTCGTAACCTCTCTGCTTTAAAGAAACCTTATATTTTGATACGGAGGGAGTAATAAACAACAAAAAAACTCCAAATGGGCAGTCAATAATTTGTACAGAAACATACTTGTATGTGAAGGATAGTGTCACGGCTGTACACAACATCAAACGTATTGTCTGGGTATTCCTTCGTGGTGCAATCCGCAACTTCAAACTCAACTGCACACTTGCGCCCAATAGCATCCTCAAGTGCAAATGAAACCATGTTTACAGAAAGATCAATCCCAACAACATGAACATCGTAGTTTTCAGCCATATAAAAATCACCACCCCCGATTCCACAGCCAACATCAAGGACCTTCTGCCCAGGTTTAAGATCCAGCAAGTCCACAAATTCTTTTGTAGTCTCTAGTGAATGATTATAAATAATCGCTTATAAGGGTAAAATTACAAAGTAGAATATCACAGGTTTCATAATGACAGAAGGGTATGCACTTACCAATTCCACCAGTACTCACAAAACCTTTCCCAAAAACACGTTCATACCGTAATATTCCACTGGTTTTGTACTGCACGTTATCCAAAAATCTTTGAAATCCCCGATCTTCTGTTGAATTAACTTTTTGCCATAGCCAACATATCTAAAGCATGTGGAGTCATATTAATCACTAACTTCACTTGATCACAGAAAGTGCATGCACATTTAAAGGGTACAAAGACAGAGAAATACTTGGTTCTGATTCTTCTTGTTTTTGACATAAGCTCCGACGCACTTGCAAGTAATTAAGGAAAGCTCAGATGAGCTCCCACTTTGATCAATGGCGTAGCCGTCTTTAAACACCTATTAGTCAATCAAATGTTAGCTATTTAGAAGAAAATGCTACAACGTCATTTTGTCTGCAAACATAGCTAAGTAAAAAAGAAAAGGGGGAAAATTCAATCGTACAGAATTTTCTTATCAAGTAAAACCGACATTGATTTTTACTATGATGGGCATACTAGGGGAATTAGCTAATATGCAGTAAATTAGGTAACAGTTGCATTCAAGTAGAGCAAAAAAATATAGACTATCAAAAGTGAAATGTAATGTTAGTAGTAGGGAAGTTGACATTGTCACCTTAGTATAGAACTTTGGTTCACGATAATGTGTTGGATTAACTTTCCTTTTTGAGTCTCCCGATTGATGGAAACACGATTCCCTAAAGAAGATATGCCCACCAACTTTTAACCATTTTACCATCCTTCCTACTAGCTTCTCAACCTACAGTAAGGGATTAACGTCATAAATAATCACAAGACATACAAGAAAATACTTTGCTTGTACAGGAGATGATAGTTCAGGTTATTCAAACATAAGGGTTAACTATTCATCAAGAAAATACTTTATTTGATCGCTGAGTGAGATAAATACCCAGGTTCATAAGTGCATAATCTTACCTCCTCGTCTGAAAGATACATTAATAACCAGTTTGAAAATATGAGATCAATGGAGTTATCTTCAATCACCAGATCCGGAGATGTAACATCAGCACATATGAAGGAAGCATTTTTGTAATGACCATTTATGCTTTCATTCTACAAGGGGAAAAATACAAATGAGCTAGGAAAAAAATATAATACAAATGAGCTTGATGAACCTTGAACTGTGATTAAAAGAAGTCTATCATATTTCAGGTACCCAACATAATCTCGTTAAATCAGAAC
The DNA here is from genome assembly GCA_026929855.1 of Poa annua. Taxonomy (NCBI): domain Eukaryota; kingdom Viridiplantae; phylum Streptophyta; class Magnoliopsida; order Poales; family Poaceae; genus Poa; species Poa annua. The sequence continues at coordinate 55,446,276 of CM049435.1, read as the reverse complement.
TGTGAATCTCGATACCTTCTTAATCACATTTTCAATGAAATCCATTGCGAGAACATGCCCAGCTGTCTTGGCTAATTCTCCAGTAAAGCGGCCTATTCCAGCACCAAGCTCCAGCACTGATTTTCCTTCATATGAAGGAAGCAAAGACAGTATCTACAAAAGAGGGGCATAACTATATAAGAACGTAACACGAGTCCAGGGAAATAAACTTATAAATTGTGAGAAATTGCGGATACTCCATGGGAAGTTGGGAACTACAGCTCATTTTAGTACTTTTTTACTGAATGTAAAATACAGGAAGATGAATTATAATAAAGGAAAATATGATGTTAAAGTTAAACAAACCCAAAACATGTAATGTTAAAAGGAAAAAAACATGTAAGATAGGATTCTTGGTGTCATCTCAAGTGCATGCTCAGTTTCGTTGAGCCGAACCAGGACTTGATGAGCACTAAAAAACGTGAGTGTCACTGTGTCAACATCACGAACTGGCACAGCTGTGTTTAAACTTTAACGCCACAACATACAGACAAGTTTGCTCCCCAAATCATGCAGCACCTCCAAAAGCACCAAACGTTACAAAAACACATAATTTACAGAGATCGCCAATATTAGAGACATCTGTTCATATTTTGCGGGGAACAAAACAGTAAATCAGACACATGCTCCCCAGATCTAGGCATATGGACAGGTGAAGTAACGAAATGGTCACGTATCAGCAGATAGTACTCAACGATTATCACTGATCAACGGGAACGAAAATGAAGAGATGGCAATTGACATGGTGTTATCACCTCGGGGCGCTCCTCCTTGTCGAGATCGGCGGCGCGGGAGTCGAGCATCATGGCCTCGACGGTGAGGTCCTTGGAGTGCTCCTCCCAGTATTTCTTCTGCGCCTCCCTCTCCTGTTCCAGCTTCTTCAGCCCGCCTGCAACACGGAGACGGGAGTCATTCACTGCATTCCCGCAAGCAGAGATCCGCGCACGCCAGGTGCTCGGCCGTTCTCCCCAACCAGACGGAAACGGACAGGCAGCAAATAGATCCCGTCCACAAGGACAAGGATCGGAGGCCGGGGATGCCTCTCCCGTTCTTTCTTACCGTTGACAGCGATTCCGGCGGCGTCCATCTTCGTTCGCGTGCTCGTTAACGACGAAACGAGGTGTTGTGCGTGATTTTTCGAGGAGGAGGAGGCGATTCGTTAGGAAGCGGTCGGCGAGATTAGATTAGGACCCCTCGACGGCGAGGCGGGCGCGGGAGAAGCTGCGGGAGCGGCGGTTGAACGATCTCCCACGCGGCTGCATCCACGACGGAATCACGAGACGGAGAGGAACAGAGGGATGGGAGGGAGTGTGGCGAGTGTAGGTGGGTTGGTTGGAAGGCAGGAAATGGCGATGAAGGTTTTATAGCGCGGAAGGGACATCAGGATTCAGGGCGAGCGTGAGATGTGTTCTGCGGTGAGATCTGCACCGGCGATAGTGGATCCTGGATCGGGATTTAATTTACTTATTTAACCTTTTGTCGTTTTGGCTGAGCTGATCTATGTCCTGATTGGACCATGTGTCCACCGTTGCCTGACGCTGGATTCAGCTCCGTGGGTCGTGGCTAGACACCGCACACCTTTTGCAAACAAGTGAACAACTCTACCCGAGAAACCACCACAATTAATAACTTTACTGTGACAAGATGCGTGTGTGCGTTTATAAGGGTGAGTGTGTGCGCGTGTATATGAGCGTTTCGTTGTACCGTAGGTTTATTTAAGAAAACATAGATAGTCCAAATAACGGCGACAACATGACTGATGAGTGGGGCCTACTATCAAGTCCGCGTCGCACGGACGATGACATTCCAAATTGTTTTCGCAAAACAGACATTCTCACACTATGCCTTTTCCATTTTTACCCTACAATCGCATGTCCTATGGAGCCGGCCAGTCCTTCATGATAGACATAGGTCTGGTATCGATCATCCCCACCCCTATCAGCGGCGCCCGGCCTCCATTTTATTTCTCCTCCTCAACTTGAACCGTCTTTGTTCAACAACCGTGAAAGCATGCTTGCCTCCAAATTTGTGTTGGTGCAATCCTCCTAATACATCCGTCCCCACAGCTCTGAGCGGAGGCCGGCCGACGCCGGCGTTGAGCAGAGCGTGGGATAGGGCCGATGTGAGCCAGATCCTGAGGATGGGGCAGCCGACAGCCTCAGGGAGATGTGCAGTGCACAAAATGGAGGCGGCGCCATTAGTGACATCTCAATATGTAGTGTATGGGGTAGTGCCGGCCTCCAGGGTACCGGAGATGGAGGTGGCAACGTGGCCACGTGTGTTTCTGAAGATGGAGGCGGCGCCGCTAGCCTTGCGGTTGTGCGGGAGATAGAGGAGGAGACCTGCAGTGACGGCGGGGGGAGATCGTCTTCTCCCTGTCCGAACCGTACCGGTGATCGAAAAGTGTTGGAATAGGCTCGTGTTCCAGGTCAATTCCGACTGCAAAGCTGGTGGTGTGTTCTGACTTCGAGGAGTGTCCCAAGTCGAGAGAGTTTGCCCGACTCCGCAGTTGGACGTCGGCTCCGTCTATAGAGCCGGTAGTCGGTAGCCGGGATTCTGGGTGATGACTTTGTAATGTAGCATGTGTTCTGAAGTGGTGTGTCAGCACCAGTACAGAGTGGGTTGATAGGACGTTCTAGACGTTGGAATGACCGGGTAATGTGTGTCAGGTCACTCGGATATGACAGTATAGGTGACTTTGTAATTTCTATCCGGTACATCCTATTTAGAAGGATGTATACAAGAAGAAATGAGGCAAATTAACCAAAACATTTCACTTTCACACACACTTCACTCACTTCTACTTTCGTCCCGATCGTTTCGAGACAACAAAAAGTGCAAGCGCTCGCGCGTGTAAAGTAGCCACGCCCCATTCGGACATTTTTTTTTAGAAACACAGTACAGACGCAGACGCTCACACACGCACGTACAGACACCCCTATGACCGCACACACGCAAACCCTACCCCTATGAGCACCTCCGAGAGACTGGTCCGGCAAATCTTGAGGTTGACGAAGTCACCACGGGCGGCTCGCTGTTGACGGGCACGTCACCTACCACTGAAAACAAAGCGCCGGTTAAATCCTAGAAAATACAGGAAAATACGAACACCCATGTCAAGTCTGGCACTTGAACCTAGTAGCCACGCCCCATTCGGACATGTATAGGGTTGAAGTGGAGCTTTCAACAACACAGAGCTAATGGTGCGAGCAGACCCGTGGAAAGGACGGGACCCGCAGTGTAAGAGGACCTTCTCGACGATGATGACTACAGGCTCCAGCACAGCACGCTGCGATGGAGAGAGCCAAACAGAAACAGTCCGATCAGCCCGGCGAGCTATATGTGATCGACAATGGCAACTACTACGAGTCTACAAGCTCCCCGGTAGGCGCACTAGATCAAGGGGTGAAGGAGAAGGAATGCGTTGTTGCGGTAAAGTTGTCTTCAGGTTAGGTATGTTGCTCTTGCTCGTGCCGTGCCATCAGCTACGTTACGTCAGGGATTGCTTCCCGCAAACCTCTTTGGAGGACTGCAGTTTTACACCACGTAGACAATGTGGTACATGCTGGTTGCCAGCCGGCACGAAGCGACCCAATTAGAGAAGTTGAGATTTGCATCCCGTACATAATCCCCGCGTGGCAGTACCACGGGCCTGATGTTTACACCAGGTTGGCAAAAAGGGTGACATATTTTTGTTTCATAGAGCTGTTAGCGCTGCCACGCAACGATCCCAACTTCCGCGCCATCACAACAGGGCAACAGGCAGGTAGTATACTTTTTGTCACAAAAACCAGTACAGACTGCAAAATATTACAGAGCCGACTCAGAGCTCTTCTACCTTGAGCTGCCACTAATACAGATCAAACAATTACGCATGATTTATTTGGTGCATCGCATCTGCATTTTGAATCTGTCTCTATGCATCGATGAGCGATCGGTGCAACATCGCACCGGTTTGTAAATTGTGTGTGATAGAATGTCTTCACGCACCATTTTTTTGCTTAATCGTCTGGGACATTTAGAACATTGCACACGGTTTTCTCGTATTCAATCCTGTGTTTCTGTAAAATTAAACCCCTTTTTTTTGTCTATTGTCGAGTGTGTTGTAAAATTATCACACATGGTTATATTTACTAAATCGTTTGTGTTGTCATATTATCGTACATACGTAATCAAATTTAATGGTGTCGATGTGTCCCTGGTGAATTGGAGCCTGGCCAACACCTACTAGCAGTACCCATAATTTAACATTTTATTCAAAAAGCAATAACACATCTCAAAAAAGAATTCATTTAGCGCCGGCGAAAGGGTGGGTGTGATGACATAGCAGTTCACTCATGCACGACCTCGCAGATCTTCCCTCTTCGCTACATATTTGTCTCGACATTATTAACATAAACTAACATGAAACCAAGATCATAACCTATCACTAAAAAAATCCCTATTATAATGCCTTCAAAGCAGCGTATTATAAGCCAAGGCATGAGCAGGAACTCTAAATGAAGGCCAAGCTCAAGAGAGCCATTTATTTTTTTTAATTCAAAAATCATGTTCAAAAGTTTCAATTTTTGGAAACAAATGTCTAGATGTAGTCAAGGATGTATACTACGAGCGTGAAAAGAAATCAATGAGAAAGTCTTTGGTCTAAACTACACAAAAATGACAAAAGTGTGGAACCCACTATAGTGAGCTGTCCACATTTTTAGAACTCCAAATTGGTCAGATATATGTATTATCAATTTGTGTGATACCGGGGCATGAGACTGACTACATTCCACAATGTAAACAGACTGGATGACTGTCGCCCCATAATGCGAGATGGTGAAAAAAGGGAACACGTACAATTTTAATACAAGCACGAGCTACACAAGAATTGGCCAAGTGGCCAACGCCTAAAAGAAGGCAGAATAAAACTGGCATTATCATATTTTTTACACATAGAAACTGTACTTGTCAACATGCAATATGTAACTCTATAGATTACACTCTGTAACTTGTATGTAACTGTGACAGTAAGGTCACGCCAAAAAAAAAACTGTGACAGTAAGGTGTGAAGCTTACAAAAGCTGGGCAGTTCCAAACGGGTTGGCTTGTGGGTGCATTCCATTTACATTTTCTGCCGGGAAAGCGCCGAAACCGGCATCTAGGAAGGGATTTGGTACTGTTGCCATGCCAGTGAGTTGTGGCTGCAAGGGTGGCCCGAAGGGATTTGGTTGCATCACCATGTCCATGGACTGCTGGGCCATGGCAGCCATTTGAACTGAAGGTGGGGGAGCTACCTGATTCGACACTGCAAAATGATCGCTTGCCATGAAGGGATTGTGAGGCGCTGAATCATATGGCTGCTGTTGCTGCATCTGCCTGTAAGTTCCTTCATCGTACAAGCTGTCCAATATGAGCTTGTCGAATCCACCACCCTGCAGCAGAATAGGAGTAATAAAGTTTGACAATCAGCCAGGTACAGATAAATAATTATAGAAACATATTATAATTTTGACAACAAGAAAAATAGTCGCATGCAAGAAATGTATGGCTTTTCATACATCTCCTTTATCATCAAAGCTTGTGGATTGAATGTTCAGAATAAAACATAGCATAACATGTGAAGCAACGAACAGAAATTATGAGTGCAAAATTGCTTTTTAACACCAAAATATGCATTATAAAAGGTGACAGGCAGTAGTGAACTCAGATGCAATGACTCATCAGAACCCACAGACTGATGAAAACACATGCACCTGTCTCTGAACATTGTGATAAGGAGCATTTAAGCACAAACTTTCCAGAGGTGCATTTGGATCCTTCGGTTTCTGTGGTGGGTGCAAATTAAGCCATTTGCGACGTTTCAGAAGTCTCAAGGTTGCTGAGAATTCGCTTCAGTTTGCCAGAAGAAAATGAGGTAGGCAAGCTATACCTCCAAAAGGTTGAGGTGCTCAAAAACTCATGTGCCTAAAGTTGTGGACATGAACACTATTAGGACAAGGTAGTGAATGATTGCAGTTATATAATGAGTTATACCAACTTGTACCATCAGGCATGCCTGCATGAGAGCCATTACGCAAACATGAAGGAATACCTGTGGGGTTATACTTTCAGCTATTCCTTCATAAAATTGCATTTTTATCATGTGAATGGATATAATTGGTATTTCAGGTACCCAACCACAATAATCCAGGGACTTCTGATTCCGGACAGTCAGTAATTTTGGGTGAAGGCAGGAGCATCGGGTCTCGCGGCAATGCTTCCAGCAGGGCTTGTGTGTTAGGGGTGTGGTGTTGTGTTCTTGGGTGTGGCCCTGCTAGATCGTGCATAACTCTCCTTTCTACCAATGCATCAACAGACAAAGCCTTTTCTTTTTGTCGAATGTACTAAGTTCTGGGCTATGGCTAGAATCCTACCCAGACCAAAGCAATGACAAGCTTGCAGGAAATCAGTAGCGGCAGCATAGCAGTTTCCAGATAAAAATTGAACATAGAGTCAACCAACAGTAAGGGAAAATATACTCAGAGAAAGGTTAAAAACACCAACCAAATTACTATCCACAGCCGGCGAATTTGTATTGCTGCTTGAGGTAGTGACAAGAGCAAGTTCCCATCCCGTTGGATCCAATTCTGTATCTTGCGTTATAGATGTGCTAGTTGTTGAAGTATTAACACCTGTTGCACATTTCCAGATAATCTTCAGACTTAATGTAAGGTTCGTGACACACATCAATATGAATTGAATGCTGACTAATTACCATTCGGAGTAATAGCCAAGGCCAGAGCATTGCTTTCCTCTATTGCTGATACATTAGGGTTTGGATCACTTAATCCCTAGGAGCAGACATGACATGACATGACATTAAGATTGTGAAAAATGCACTGATGTACAAGTCAGTTATGATTTGTTCTGCTTACCAGTAAATCACCAGTATCTGCAGCCCTGGTGTTGGGAGACGGTGAAGCTACTTCCATTGAAGATGGTAGTGGCGCAGGTTCTTCAATGTGTGGTACTGGTATTTCCTCCTTAATAGGAACAGGCTCACGAGCTTCCTCTGATTCTTCCGGTTTGTACGTCAGAAGGAGCCTCTCAGGAAACTCCTGATAAAGTAACAATTACTGAAATTTAAGAATAATTTCTAGCAGTGGACAGGTTGCTTAAGTGAAAAATAAAATCAACATGTGATTATGTCATAATGGTGACACAATGATCATTTAAAAAACCTAAGTAAACAGGATAACTTACTAAACCTTCTAGCTTGGATGGTAACTGCAGCCTTCAGTTCACAGATACATGTTTCTTTTACCGTAGCAATGAGAAGACTGGACAGGTTAATGGGATTATACTTTAGACTGAAATAGATAGATCTTAACTCCTTGCATCTATAGATATGAGAGACAGCATGATATCAAATGTGAGGATTTAAATGTTACTTTTAATGTGTATTTGTAATCTCTCTGAGCAGTAACATTACAGGTATGATACACGTTTCTTGTAAAACTATTTGATACACCCAATTTTTTAGTCAGTGTATGTTATAGTGAAAGTGAATTCCTATGTTAAAAACAAGTTACATTCAATCAAAATTGTATTACTTTCCAATGAGGATGGCACAAACATGGTCATCAAGGCCATTACTTCACAAAATTAACATGCAAAGGTGCCATAAAGAAATATGAGCAGGTTATTTTATGCCAAGTACTAACCAAGGGATCCTTCACTGGAACCATACGTGGAGCCTCCTTCACATACTCTTCCATGGTTGAAAGGAAAATTTGCGGTGGCTAAGGAAAAAACAGAATCAAAGTGAGTGCAGTGACATATCCGATAGTACACAATGGGAACTTATATGTAAGCACAAGAGCTCACCTCCCTCAAAGTGGGAAATTGAAAATTTCTCGCGAGTTCTAATTCACGGCAGTTTTCATAGAATTCAGATAGGTTTCCAGCCTGAAGCATCAAAGAATTTGTTCGCTAAGAATACCAAATAACCACAGAAAAGTGCCACCATATTGATCCTCTATGATCTAAGATATATTTCACGCTATCACTCTGTAGATTTACCTGCTGGCCAGCCCTCCTATAAATTTCAAGTGCTTTAAGAGCTTCGTGTCTTGGCATGTCGAAAAACTACATGGTTGTGAAGTAAAAAGAAAGATGAAATTAAATATACATGACTTGCCTCAGCAAGAAAAATGGTGCTGTCACATAGAACAATAATTAACCTTGTCGACAAGGTTGATAATTCCATCATTTATTGCGCAATAAATTTTGAAGCTTTCTTTAAGAACCTGTGGGAAACAATGGCATACAATCAAATTAGGAAGTTAAAAATTAGGCATGTTTTTCAAGAAAATATAGGAGCCATTCGTATATTCTATTTGACCACAATATTATTCCAGGGAAGAGCAGATCCATTCCCCCGTCCCTCATTTGATTGGGTGCGTAAAATCGAGGTAGAAATGTAAAATAAAGATTACATTTGAAAGGGAAAAACATCTAGTTCATTTTACACAAGATCAGGTGCAATACTGCAATTAAATCAATAACTCAACCAGCAGAAATTTCTACGAATGTGCTTTAGTCGCTAGGTGGCTATAGTGTTAACTGTAATGACAAATAGTAAGTTATTAGCGAAGACACAGACCCTGCTATGTACTTCCTAAAACCTACCATTACTCAGAAAATGAAGTGGTATGCAGAAGGAAAATCAATGCTCAATCAAATATTATTCTCCGCTCAGACAAACTATGAAATGCCATTGCAACCAAAAAAGCTCACAGAAGATCAGCTGCATCTTGAAATAAAATGTTTTTTCCATCTTGAATAATAAAGTAAGTACAAAAAGGTGAACACTGAAAAAAATGAGCTTACAAGAGCTAGAGCATATTGGACCAAATAATTTCTATTGGCAGCTCCTTCTGGCTGCATCAGAAAAAGAAAATGCACGTCATGTTGTGTCCATAAGATATCTGAATATTCATTTCTTCAATTCATCCAGAGTAGTTGATGCTAGGTATAAGAGAGAATCACCCGACAGCCAATAAGTCGATAAAGTAACTGCTGCAGTGCCGGCATCTGCTCCAGCAAGTCCTGAGAATCTAATTCTCTAGTTCGACTGTGCCCCTGAAAATAAGTAGCCTCACAATAAGTTAAAAAAGCAGCGCCGCCAAGATACTCAACAAATAGTATTTCGCAAAAAAGTTTGTATAAATTCGCCACTATAGTCATAACCCTTAAAGCTGGTGTGCTATATTACCAAATGAGAATGCAAATATTCAAACCTTTTCAGGCCCTTGACCTTGCTTGGGCAAACACTCAGCTTCAACATCATACTTCAAGATCCTGAAGCATTGCAGTCTTTCTTCTAAAAATAAACCATACGTGCGAACCCACGAAGAATAATCCCAAGCTGGATATAAGTCAATATTAGAAAGATAATTTCGAATGCAGAACAAAGGAACGCTGTTGAGCTGAACAAGGCATGAGGTCATGTTGCTAATAGAGAACTAGAAGTACTGACCAATAGTACTGGAGTCATCCTTGAAGTTAGATAACTGCAAAATCTGCACCCTTTGTGTAAAATTAAGAAGTTCTTCACGGAATGTAGGATCACCATCCCGGAGTAGTCGATGGATCACCACAAGTGTCTTCAATGCAACCTGCATGGTGCATGAAAATGCATGCCAGATTAATTGGGTCCCATGATGATGGATGAAGACTACTGAACAGGAGGCACTACAAATAGCACCAGAATAACAATTAAAGAAGGAAAAATAGGAGAGCCCAGCGTGACTAACTGAGTATGAGTCCAGTTCAACAAACTAATATTTGACCTGTCAAGTTAGCCAATAAGACAGATTCCAACTTAGGCACTTAATAAAGACACCGGGTTGAGGACAGTAGATGATATATTACCAAACTAATGCAATAAAATACAGAAATTACAAATACAGAGAATTTTAGTGAATTATATCAGTTTGAACTCAAAACTCCAAGGTACTCCAGAGTAAAGCTACTGTTAAACTTTTTGTGATGGGAAATTGGTAATGCATATGGTATACGAACAAGAAAATTAAATCAAGTCACGGATAACCAAAAACCCAGATAATAGATATTGTAATTTCCATCTTGTATATAAAATAAGTACAGTTCTTGGCCAGACTTATTTTTGAGATTCCAAATCCAAATTGAACCCAAATCCGCAACCAACCATCAGTACAAACTTGGACATACTCAAGGCCATAAGAAGCAACATGATGATTTTCCCAAATGCTATATTCAAACAAGAGATGCATCGACTTGAAACTAATTAAAGACTCACAGCAACCCATAAAGCATGAACCGTTCAAAATGTATGGAAAATTTCTTCAGTGACATAGCAAGTGCACGGTGCTTACGATCCAATTCCGGGTCTTGGTGAGGCGGCGGGCAAGCGCATGGACGCAGTAGGCGACGTCCGCTCGGGATCCGGCGATGGACGAAGCCGCCGCAATCTCTGCAACATCACCACCAACCGATCAAACACCACGCCCAGCCAAGATGAGGGGAAACCACGGCGCGCATATGCACAGCACTCCCACGGTAAATCTGTGACATTCAATCGCGGAAATGGATGGCCGAGAATGATACGGGTTGCGCGCCATATGAGTTGGAGAAGCTCATAACCGCAGCATTCCGCTATACGACTCCCCAATCCATCACACACTAGAAAAAAATTCGTAATTGAAAATTTACAAGAACTCAGGGTCAGTGTGCGCGAATCAATGGACGTACTGCGCAGGTGGCGATCCTTGGGCGGGCACTCCACGTGGTTAGTGGCCTTGACGATCGCCACATCCAGATCCTAAATATAAGCAAACCACGAGCAAAAAATTAATCCCAGTGGAGTCGAGTGGAGTACGAATCACAGATCCAAAGGACAAAGCGCGTGCGCACAACTGAACTCCGCGCACCGGAAAATGGTGTGGGGGAACAGGACGGGAAACTACGGGAAGGGAACCTTGAAGTCGGAGTTGAGGTTGGCGAGGCTGACGGTGGTGGTGTCCTTGAGCGCGCCGTACGCCCTGCGCCAGCTCGGCAGCGCCGACATTTGCCGCTGCTCCCTTGCTCGTCGTCGGCTGCGGCCTCGCCTCGATTATTCTTTCCTTCTGGATGCCTGATTCGATTTTGGGCTAGGTGTTCGTTCGTCCTCCTGTGTTGGTGCTCAGCGTCCAATTTGGCGACGCACGGAACAGCCAAATTAAATACAGTAGCGGATCCTATTCTTTTCTTGACAGAGCTGCCGCCGGCCTGCCAGTGAACCGATGGCGCGTTTTCCGCTTTTCGGTTTTCACACCCCAAGTCTAACGAGCGGTTTTTAGCCCGTGTTTTTTTCTTTTCTTTTGCAGCTTTTCTCTTTTCTTGAATCTGAGTTTCGTTTTCGGAGACGAGTTTCTCCAACAAATGGTACCAGGTCATTTTTTTTCTTTCTTTTTTCTCTTTTCTTTTGCACCTTTTCTCTTTTCTTGAAATTGAGTTTGGTTGAGTTTCTCCAACAAATCTGATGGTACCAGGTCATTTAGAGAGAGAAAAAAAATAAGTTATCTCAACCATCCAACGTTTCCATGCTCCTAATTTATGGGTTTTAAAGATTAAATGCCACCCCTACGGCGACTCGGGGGAAACCCTACCTGCGCCGCCCGTCGGGCCTCCAACCACACTCCTCCCGCTTCGTCGCCGCCGGGGGGGGGGGGGGGGGGGGGGGGGGGGGGGGGCGGCAAAACCGTGCGCGCCCCAGGGAAGGTGGCGGCGGAGCTTTTGCTCTCTTTCTGCTGGCGGCGGCGAGGTTTGGCAGGGCGACGATGCTGGGGAAGTTGGCGGCGGCGCTGGAGAAGATGGGAGTTCGTCGACCCGACTGGATCGCCTTCGGGCAATGCGAGGGTCGATCTGGTTGCTACGCCGGGGCAGCGGCCCCGGAAGAGGCTGGTTTTGGTGGCGACCTGGATGAACACTGTGAGGGCGGAGGGTTCGTCGACCATGACTGGATCGCCTTCGGATAACGCGAAGGTTGATCTGGTTGCTACGCCGGGGCGACTGCCTCGGAGCAGGTGGTGTGTGTTTGTAGCGTTTGGTGGGTTGCGTCGTGTGGATGGCGGGTCGCCTCGCTTGTGCGGTTTTTTTCTCCTTTATATAGTCGGTGTGGTTTTTGGGCCCGATTTCCCTTATAAACTGGGCCACCTCTTCTATCTAATCGAGCGGTGGATATCGACCACCTTAAACTAAAAAAAAAAAGATTAAACAAAAAATGTGAGTAAGAGAAGACACTTTGTATGACGGAGAAAATGACTTATCTTTTCTTATTAAGAGATCATCTTTTACTAAGAGAAGGCTAACCTTATTTTAATTTCTCTCTCTTCCACCTCATGCTAAGATATCACGATTGTTCAATGTTCATGCCCTTAGATACACAAAGCTAATTACGATCCAGTTAATTCAGTGTGATAATTTTCACTACGTTTATTCTCTTTTCATTTTCAACTTCATCTCCGTATTGTGTTGGTTGGTATATCACCAGTCGAATGAGTGCGAACGCTCACATAGTATCCTACCTTACGATATTGAAGAAGAGAGAAGAAGAAAAGGAGGAGGATGCCAAATAGGTAAACGGTTGCACTACATGCTTAGAGGGAAAGTATAATCGGAACGCAAACACCCCTCCTCACTGCGGGTGGTGCTTGATCAAGGTGGGAGGATGTTTACTGGTTTTATTACTTTATTAATTAATACTCCATTCGTTCTGAATTAATTGACTCAGATTTAGTATAACTTGTACTAAATCTGAGTCAATTAATTTAGAACGGAGGGAGTAAGTTTTAAGCATTACATTCGGTCTCTGCATATGGTACCAGGTCATTTAGAGAAGACACAAAAATTAAGTTATCTCAACCATTCAATGTTTCCATCCTCCTAGGATTATGGGTTTCTCAAGATTAAACAAAAAATGTGAGTAAGAGAAGACACTTTGTACAACGGAGAAAATGACTTATCTCTTTTCTTATTAAGAGATCATATTTTTACTAAGACAAGGCTCATCTTATTTTAATTTCTCTCTCTTACACCTCAATGTTCATGCCCTTACATATACAAAGCTAATTATGATCCAGTTAATTAAGCGTGATAATTTTCACTATGTTTATTCCCTTTTTATTTTCAACTTCATCTCTATATTGTGTTGGTTGGTATATCACCAGCCGAATGAGTACGAACGCTCACATAGTATTTGAAAGTGCATTATTTGCACCCCTATGTTTTGGTGACTAATGACAACACAAAAGGTGGGTCTAATGTTTTTGATGGTCTATGCAGGTGTACAGTTATGTTGGTGTGGTTAAACACACAATGGTTGTATGGTTATCTGGATTTTCCTGTACTGCATCTTCAGAACCTGTCCGGAAATCTAGGAGGAGATTTCCGGAGTCCGGAAATTTCCGGTCCCAGTCCGGAGATTTCTGGGCTGCCAAAGATTTTCGCTAAGTCGGATTTCAAGCCAGCACTGGACTCCAGTTTTTCTCAGTCGGAATTTCAGGAGGAAATTTTTCGGTCGGCGTCCGGAGATTTCCGAGCTACAAGACGAAGATCATCGCCAAGTCAGAAGTGGACCCAATACTACACTCAGTCAGCGCTCAGTCGGAACTCCATGCTGAGATTTCCGGAGCCCGGAGATTTCCGGTGGCCAGTCCGAAAACTTCCGAACTCAACTCGGAAATTTCCGAGCTGGCGGCTGCACAACGGTCAGAATTCGTGGAGGGGTATAAATACCCCTCCACCTACCTCCAGCAGATTAGCTCTGAGATCCAAATCCCCACCATTGTTGTTGAACCTCATTTCTCATGGATCACCCAATCTAGCCAACCAAATCCGTTGATCTTTGGAGATCCGAAGGAGAAGCCCCCGATCTACAACTCCACGGAAGCGATTTCATTTCCCCCCTCTATATCTTGAGGGCCCTCGAATCTAGTGTTTCCTTTGTGGATTAGCTAGGTTCTCCAAGTTGCTACTTGTTACCATATAGATCCTTTGTGGATTAGACCTCTTGTGGTCGTTGTGGGAGCCCCCGATTGAGTTGTGGGTGTGTGCCCCACAAATTGTTGTACGGGACCTTCTCCGCCCTTAAAGGAGTCCTTAGTGGAAGAAGTTGGGCTCGGACCTTTATGGTTGAGTTCATCGGAAAAAAAGGTGAGCCTTTGTGGTGTTGAGTCAACCTTGGTGGTGACTCACACCTCTCCAACGAGACGTACGCCCTCTTGGGTGGAACTCGGGAATAAATCGTCGTCTCGTGTCTTTACCTTGGTGAACCCGCTCCATCTCACCCTTTATTGTTTATTTACTTGTTGTTTTGTTACTTGTCTAGATTGCTACTTGTTTTATCCGTCACATCATCTAGTTGCACATCTAGAAAATTTACTTTCCGTTAAGCCTAAAATTGAAAAAGAATAAAATTAGATCACCACCTACTCACCCCCCCCCCCCTCTAGGTGGTCAACTACCGTTCAGTATCCTATCTTACGATATTGAAGAAGAGAGAAGAAGATAAGGAGGGGAAACGATTATATGGAAACCATGAGAGGAGGATGTTTACTGACGCCGAATAGGTAAAACTTTTGCACTTCATGCTTAGAGGGAAAGTATGATCGGGACGCAAACACCCCTCCCACAGTGTGGGTGGTGCTCGATCAAGGTGACAACCTATAATGACGGTAGTGGATGATGGATTCTAGGAAAAAAGCCAACAACCAAACCAACAGACCGAGAGGATGGACATGGAAGGAAGAGGGACGGTTACGTGGAGGAAGGAAAACGGAAAAAATCAACAATGCATAGAACAACGGATATGAGCGGGTGATGGGGTAACTAAACCAATAGGTGCAAATCGATCATAAAAACAAAAGAAAAACTACAAATAAAATCTCAAATTCTCACTAAAACCATACGTGAACATGTCATCTTCTCGTGACTTCGAGAATCTAACATCCTGGCCGTTGCTCATTATCTCATGTTGAACAATAACTACAAGAGTAGGCTTCGTTTTTGCGTCGTTACAAAGAAATCCTCTGAGCCCTCCCCAGAGCCTCGTTTCTGCCGGTTTGGGCCGAAATTTCATCCGCCACTCCCAGGCCAAAACCTACCGTGTTTGAGAGGGGGGGGGGGGGGGGGGGCTTGGGAGCGACGGCGAAATCGAAAAGGGACGTGGGCCAGCTATTTCGGCGAGACAAGGCGAGTTTCCCTCCATTTTTGTTCCCACATACTCCCCCTCACACCCGTAGATCCCGCCATTCTCCTTTCACTTGGCCTCCCCAGATCCAGCTGCCGAAAGAACTTCACAAGCCCCCGAACCACCATCGTCCCGACATCGCCGAAGTTGAGGAAGTCGAGGACTCCGAATGAAGGCGCCGCTGGGCTTGACCAACGTCGAGTGGGCGTCGGACGTGGCGCATAGCCGGGCTTGACCAATGCTGTTTTTTGGTAGCGGGAAAAGAAAAATTCAAACTTTCTCGGTTTCTTGTGCGCTTGGGGACCGAATCCCCCCCCCCCCCCCCCCCCCCCCCCAGATGGCGCCGGCGCAAGGGCAGCATTCCACCATCTAGGCATCCACGAAGCTGATAGAGTATAGATTACACCGGACACGAGCCTACTTACAACATTCATATAATCATATTTATGTTGTAAGTACGTGCCGAAGCATGCAGTGGTCCGGCTGTAAAGACGATTGACAACTCTAATGACCTAACCGAAATGGCCCTGCTCTTAAGTCCCAACAAGCAGCTTACTTGGTTTCTTCGGGGCAAAGAAAGCTAGGTAGGAGATACGTGACCGGAAGGTGGAAGGTGGTTGTAAGGAAGCGAATACATCTCACCTGTGATCGACGGTATCGTTAATCATCTGAAGCTTCTTTTGCTATATATTTCCCCTTCTACCAAAGTCGATGACATGCAGTCATGCATAGCCTCGGGCAGTCGGGCTAGCTAGGGTTGTCGGGTTGATTTCTTAGAGATCGAAGAAGGTGTTGAACTTCCGCCACACCAAAACGAAGGATGAATTAAGCTCCTAGTCTAACGACAGAACGGAAGAAGGGTGGCTTCTCCCTTTCAGCCGCTCAGGGTAGCTGCCTTGTCTCGGTTTCGCCAGCGGACTTGGATGTGAGGCGCTGGCGTCCATTGTAGTTGACGGGATTAATGTTGGCCTTAGATCGAACTTCAGAGAGATGGATCGATAGAGACAAGAGAGAATTTTGTGCAGCGCTCAACTTCTGCTGCTTTTCTCTTCTTTCTTTTTATTCAGAAACGAAAGCAAACGTACTGCCGTGGGGATCGCCATGCCCCCGCCTAGGCTGTGCCATCCCACGACCTAGAACACGCCCAACGCACAAAACGTGTGCTGAGCTAACACAGTAAAACCTGAAAACTACTACTCCGTACCAAAGAAGACGTTTTAGCATGCGTTTCGCAAAAAAAAAGACGTTTGAGCTAACACACTAAACTGTCTAACCTGAAAAATGACTCACCCCTAGTCTGACGAAACTAAATAACGCAGTAGCTAAATTATTGCTGGTGTGTCTCCAGTTTGTGTTGGTAATCAGTGTGGTTGTGGGTACCCTCACGACGGTCGTGTTACATGACGGTTGACGAGAGTATATGTAACTTTTTTTGTGGATAGGGAGACTTTTTGTCCACGAGCGCAGTGGGGAGCATGGGGTTCGTGGCGAAGAGAACGTTGATAAAACCGCCCGGGCCAGACGACATGGCATGTCGAAGTGGCGGCGGCGATGTACTCCATGCGGCAGGATGACAAGACGACCTCCTTTTGCAAATTGGTCACTAATCGAGGAAAAAGAAAGTCACCTTCGTGTCTTCTAGTTGTTAGCGTAAGTGCATATGGCTGTCAATGTTGTTTCGGTTGGCAGACATTCGGAAAGCCGTCGACAAATAAAAACCGTCGGAAAACATGTATGAGCTATCGGCAAAAATACGTAACAACACCGTTCGTTTGACGTGTCGGGTTGTTTGCCGACGGCCGGTGCGCCGGCATTTCATGCGACGTGGCAGCTCCTGGTTGCTTGATGGTGTCAGCATAAGCCGTCCATTTACGCATACACGCATCTGCAACTGGTAGAACGGGCCAATAGCTCTGGTACTACGTTTTTTCAAGGAATTGGCTCAGAGGCGTCATCTTTCTGCCAAAATAGCTCACATGCTATGTCTGTTCGACCAGTTATTGCTCTGAGGCGACATGGCCGTCAAGTCATGTTCCCCACGCTGTAACCCAGGTTTGACCGGTACGTGGAGACGTTTTTCTCGAGTGGGACCCACGCGTCAGCGAAACCGGCTCCGTTCGTGCGGAACCGTCACTGCCACGCACCGGCGTCCCGCGGAGCTCGCTCCTCACTCACTCTGTCCCGTCGTCTCGGTCTCTCCGGGCTCGCTCACTCTGTCCAGTCTAGCGGCGGTAATGGAGCGGGCGAAGCTAGCTGCGTCAAAGAAGCGGGGGGATTCGAGCTGCGGCAATCGAGCGGGCGAAGCTAACTGTGGCGAGGGGGCGGGCGGCGAGGGCGCGGGCGGCTGGAGCTCCGGCAATGGAGTCGAGTGAGGACAGCGGATGGGGTGGTAAGGGTCCACGGTCGCCGAGGCGACAGGCGGCCCGATATGTGTGCCGCACCTACAAGATTTCAGTGCCGATGACGAGGCTGAGGTTTGCCGCGTTGACCCTTGAGGCGTTCAGCCTAGTTGCCGGGATGTCGGCGGAAGCTTTGGTCTGCTCCGAAACCCTCTGCGAGATGAAATGGAGGTAGAAGATCCTGCTGCATAGCCATGGCGGAGGGAAGATTTTGCTGCAGAGCCATGGCGGAGGCAAGATCGTCCTGCATTCTGTAGGTAACTAGTGTAGTGAATTTTGTTAGGTGTCTGAAACCATTTCAGGCAGTGTTTGCCCAGCGCTTGGCAGCGTGTGGTGGTAGTTCTTTTGCGAAATCGCAATGTAAGCAATACGTCGAACACCTTGGAGGCGTGCTCTGGACGTGAACTGGACGTTCTCTGGACGAGAACTGGGCACGTTCCGGTAGGTTGAACCTAGTTTTTTTAGGTGAAACTTAGTCTCCAAAATGTAAATTATTCAGTTCCTTCTGTTAGTGTTCTTTTTGGCTCGGATTGTTGCATGCACACTGTCGAACACGTCTGCGTACGAGCTCCGGGCACTGCCGATTGTGGCATTCTTGCGCCGTCGTATTCCATTTGCAAATATTAACCTTCTAAAGGTGGTAGATTTTTCGCAAACAGAGGCATAGCCTATTGGCAAAGGGTTGATTATGCCTTTGCCCACCTAAGTTCGAGTCCCCTTGCTCGCAATTTAGGTGTTGCACATTATATGTCATGTCCAGTATCTTTGTGGGTCCGGCATCTCATTATCATCGATTAATCGATAATAATGAGTTGTCACATCCATTAAAATATTGCACTTGGACAAAAAAAATTGAATTTGTGAATGTTTTTAATAGTATGATTCAACTTTGAACATTTGAATTCAACCTTGAACCAAAATTCAACTTTCAATATTTGTGCTAGACTTGAATGTTGCAATGATTATATACAATTATGTAGTTGGTTGATCTAACTTGGTCATTCCAATTTATAATCCTGCAATTTTTCACGTTGGTTCTCCAAAATGAGCTACAAATGAGCCCCAAAAGTAGCCCAGACAGCCCCATTTCTAAACCTGTTATTTTTTCGACTTTCTCCAAATGATTTCAAACTCTAGGAGATGTTAGTACATGATAAACTAAGGCCATGTGCACTGGATTTGCATTTTTTTGATGTTTTTTCAGTATCTTTTGAATATTTCAAATTCGGTTGACTATTGTTGACCCAGATTTGAAATATTCAAAAGATATTCAAAATACATCAAAAAATGCAAATCCAATGCACATGGCCTTAGTTTGTCATGTACTAACATCTCCAATCGGAAAATTAAATGGGTGTTATTTTAAACCATATGTTATGTACTTGCTTCACAAAATAAGTCATTTTTAGCACTTAAAAAATGATATTTCTAAAAATAATTTTGAAAATCGCTTCGACGACGTTGTTTCCCATACCATGGCACGCATATGTGCTGAATATGGGAACTTTATCACAAACTATGACACGATAATGGCCATACATTGGTCATTTGACTTGAAACTTATACATGTTTGTAGATGATTGACAGTTTTGTAAAGTATTGTTTTGAAAAGTTTGTCAAAACTCAAGTTTATCATTTTTCCTAGAAACTAGTACAGGACTCCATACCAAAGGGTTTCTTTTTTTGAGTATTTTTTCACTTTTTCTCATTTCTTTCAAAAATTGGTCAAAATAGAGAGCATGGCTAATCATCTAAGGTGGTCGAATTTTCAAAAACTATCGATGGTTCTATGTTGTAACCACTACTTGTGTACCTTAGAATTATTTTTGTAACAATTTTAGAGCAAACTATCGCATAGTTGTAGTTCAAATTTGAATTACTTTCGGAAAATTGACATAAATTCAATTAAAGAAGTGAATTTAGACAGAAAGCAAGGAAAATTCTCATATTTAGGGATTATCCATCAAATATGTACTAAGCTTTGTGAAAATTAAATGGGTGTCATTTTGAACCATATTTTATATACTTGCTTCACAAAATAAGTCATTTTTAGAACTTAAAAAATGGAAAATGATATTTCTAAAAATAATTTTGAAAATCGCTTCGATGACGTTGTTTCCCATACCGTGGCACGCATATGTGCTGAATATGGGAACTTTATCACAAACTATGACACGATAATGGCCATACATTGGTCATTTGGCTTGAAACTTGTACATGTTGGTAGATGGTTGACATTTTTGTGAAGTATTGTTTTGAAAAGTTTGTCAAAACTCAAGTTTATCATTTTTCCTAGAAACTAGTACATATAAAAGGACTCCATGCCAAAGGGTTTCTTTTTTTGAGTATTTTTTCACTTTTTCTCATTTCTTTCAAAAATTGGTCAAAATGGAGAGCATGACTAATCATCTAAGGTGGTCAAATTTTCAAAAACTATCGATGGTTCTATGTTGTAACCACTACTTGTGTAACTTAAAATTATTTTTGTAACAATTTTAGAGCAAACTATCGCATAGTTGTAGTTCAAATTTGAATTACTTTCGGAAAATTGACATAAAGTCAATTAAAGAAGGGAATTTAGACAGAAAGCAATGAAAATTCTCATATTTAGGGATTATCCATCAAATATGTACTAAGCTTTGTGAAAATTAAATGGGTGTCATTTTGAACCATATTTTATGTACTTGCTTCACAAAATAAGTCATTTTTAACACTTAAAAAATGGAAAATGATATTTCTAAAAATAATTTTGAAAATCGCTTCGATGACGTTGTTTCCCATACCATGGCACGCATATGTGCTGAATATGGGAACTTTATCACAAACTATGACACGATAATGGCCATACATTGGTCATTTGGCTCGAAACTTATATATGTTTGTAGATAATTGACATTTTTGTGAAGTATTGTTTTGAAAAGTTTGTCAAAACTCAAGTTTATCATTTTTCCTAGAAACTAGTACATATAAAAGGACTCCATGCCAAAGGGTTTCTTTTTTTGAGTATTTTTTTCACTTTTTCTCATTTCTTTCAAAAATTGGTCAAAATGTAGAGCATGGCTATTCATCTAAGGTGGTCAAATTTTCAAAAACTATCGATGGTTCTATGTTGTAACCACTACTTGTGTAGCTTAAAATTAATTTTGTAACAATTTTAGAGCAAACTATCGCATAGTTGTAGTTCAAATTTGAATTAGTTTCGAAAAATTGACATAAAGTCAATTAAATAAGTGAATTTAGACAGAAAGCAAGAAAAATTCCCATATTTAGGGATTATCCATCAAATATGTACTAAGCTTTGTGAAAATTAAATGGGTGTCATTTTGAACCATATTTTATGTACTTGCTTCACAAAATAAGTCATTTTCAGCACTTAAAAAATGGAAAATGATATTTCTAAAAATAATTTTGAAAATCGCTTCGATGACGTTGTTTCCCATACCATGGCACGCATATGTGCTGAATATGGGAACTTTATCACAAACTATGACACGATAATGGCCATACATTGGTCATTTGGCTTGAAACTTATACATGTTTGTAGATGATTGACATTTTTGTGAAGTATTGTTTTGAAAAGTTTGTCAAAACTCAAGTTTATCATTTTTCCTAATAACTAGTACAAATAAAAGGACTCCATGCCAAAGAGTTTCTTTTTTGAGTATTTTTTCACCTTTTCTCATTTCTTTCAAAAATTGGTCAAAATGTAGAGCATGTCTATTCATCTAAGGTGGTCGAATTTTCAAAAACTATCGATGTTTCTATGTTGTAACCACTACTTGTGTACCTTAAAATTATTTTTGTAACAATTTCAGAGCAAACTATCGCATAGTTGTAGTTCAAATTTGAATTACTTTCGGAAAATTGACATAAAGTCAATTAAAGAAGGGAATTTAGACAGAAAGCAAGGAAAATTCTCATATTTAGGGATTATCCATCAAATATGTACTAAGCTTTGTGAAAATTAAATGGGTGTCATTTTGAACCATATTTTATGTACTTGCTTCACAAAATAAGTCATTTTTAGCACTTAAAAAATGGAAAATGATATTTCTAAAAATAAGTTTGAAAATCGCTTCGATGACGTTGTTTCCCATACCATGGCACGCATATGTGAAACATATGTGTGCCATGGCATGGCTATTTGGACAATTTCATGTTACACACCAAAATAGAGTTCAAATGAGCCCCAAAGGTACTGTAAACGGCTCCATTTGTAAGCAATATTTTTTTCGACCATCTCTAAATCAGCCAAAAAACTTTCCTACACATCTACTATATATATATACAAACCATGTGCACTGGATTTGCATTTATTTGATGTTTTTTGAATATTTCATGAATATTTCAAATTCGGCCAAACTCAAACCAAATCAGCATTTAAACAACTTTTAAACACCAACATGAAAAACTAAGCCTGATCATTCTAAGTCACAACAAAATGAAGGTTCTGTGATTTTTTTAATTTTTTCTGAATTAGTTGCTCAACCCACACAAAATTGTCATTTAACCCTTGCCGTCCGATCATGCCTTCTAGATGGAAACCACCCCGATCCGCGCCACTCCCAGTTCTGCGCTCTGATTGGCCAGTCCGATCATGCCTTCCAGAAGGTTTTTTTAGCTGCATTGTTTCGAACGCGCATAGACCACGGCCCAACGCGACGGCCCAGAAAACAAGCCGGCCCATGTCGTACCCTGGCTATTTCTCTTCTTATCCACTAGCGACGTCGTGACCTAGCTATTTCCCCATTCCCCAACCTCGCCTCGCCGCCGCTCGCATTAGCTCGCCGCCGGTGATCAAATCGAGCTACGCCGGTAGATCCAGCCCCGCTGCGCGCCGATGTTTTGGAGGGGAGGTCGAGTCGCCGGCCGGGGTGGC
The DNA here is from genome assembly GCA_026929855.1 of Poa annua. Classification (NCBI taxonomy): domain Eukaryota; kingdom Viridiplantae; phylum Streptophyta; class Magnoliopsida; order Poales; family Poaceae; genus Poa; species Poa annua. The sequence goes on along the minus strand of CM049435.1, from coordinate 55,423,724 downwards.
CATTCCGGCCGTGGCAACGGCTCCGACGAGGAGCGGAAGAAGAAGAGGCCGGCTCCACAAGACCCCGCTAGGAAGGCCGTGGTCGCTTCGGACGGCGGTCGTAAGCGAGGCGCGCGTGCGTGTACGAACCTCGGAATGCGGCCTCCGCCTGCGTACGAGCGCCGCGAGCTGCCTGAGTACGACCGCCGCATGGCGACGGCTAGAAGCTCTTCCGGTGCGGGGAGCTCCTCCGGTGCGGGGAGCTCATCCATTGCTCGGGGTTGGCCACCGCTGCCGCCGCCGAAGAGGGAGGAGGAGCAGCAGAAGGAGCTCGCACTGCACAGCGGCCGCCCCCTGCTGCCCGGGGACTTCGTCTCCGACGAGGACCTGCCCTGGGTCACCTTGGAGGTGTTCCAGCGCAGCACTGAGGAGGAGAAGCGCCGTCAGATGGAGATGGAGCTCGACGAACGCCGCCTTGAGGCCGGGATTTACAATTCCCTCCACGAGGTCATCGACATCAGCTCCGACGAGGAGCTGTTCTGAGCGGCTCCGCCGCCTCGTCGCCGCCGCCGCACCCCCGGGGCTCTGTCGTGAGCCAATTTTGGTCCGTAGATAGGGGTAGGAGCAGCAGCGAGCATCTCCGACGAGCTTCTGTAATAGTCTAGTTCATCTCCGTGTGGCTTTTGGGTCTATGAGCCACGAGCTTATGTAAACTTACCTTAAGTGAAATATTAAGCTACTTAATCTACTGTATGCGCCCCGTGTGGTTTCATCTTAATTTTGTTATGTTTTGCCTCGCCGGCGTTGGCCGCACTGCGTCAATGTCGCCGGAGAAGAAGAAGAAGAAGAAGAAGAAGTACAGAAAGCGCGCGCACGGGAAGAGGTTAAACGGTTCATTGTGGGTCCCACCCACCTCCCTTGGTCCCACCCGCCTCCCTCTAATCCTAACTGACTTAACTGTCTGCGATTAAGAGCAATGAGTTAGGTAAGAGATATGAACTCGACGATATGTAGTACTGGAGCTATTCTTCAGAAAAACGACGTCCCCCAGCTATTGGCTTGAAAAAACGTAGTACAGGAGCTATTGGCCCCTGGTAGAACCGCATGCAGCCATACTACCTATGCTGACAGCATACAACATTCAAAACATGCATACAACCAGCAAAATCAAGCACTCAATCTGGCCCTGCAGCTATCACTAAAGCTAAACCAGTGCATGTCATAGGAATTATTTCCAGTTCACCACAAAATGCAGGTATACTCTCAGTCCTGGTGATCTGCAATCAAGCATTTGCATGAAAATTCAGTCTAATGGAAGAAAATCCTGTTGAACATTTGCATGGATAACATTAAGCTTCATTATAAAAATCCAGTTGAGCATTTGGGTATGCCGACGGCTAGTTAGATAAAGCCGTCGGCAACAAACCTATATGCCTACGGCCTTGTATATGACGACGGATTATAAAAGACGCTCAATATATGGCTTATATACCGACGGTCCCGACAAAAAGCCGTCGACATATAGAAAGCCGTCGGAAACTCCAGTTTTCATGTAGTATGTGGATAGGCCAAAATATTTCCATATTTTTGCAAATGTATTTTTTTTGCCTTTTAAGTGGATATCCACAAGGCCTAGGTTACCTATGGCATAATTAAAGAAAAGCAACTCATTATAATTTTGCCCATGTCTATTTATGTCCTCAAGTGACCTCAAAAGGTTATGTCACCAATGATCTTCATTTATGTGTCATCTGGTATCGTCACATTCTGCGACCAAGTTTCTAGTTTCTTACCAAGGAGTATAAACATTTTCATAGTAAAAAAATTGATCTGACTCGAGGCAATGGAACTCCAATGAAAGGGCATGCTCGTTTTGAAAAACTAAAAAAAAACGAACCATGCATGAGCACTACATGTGATATACTCCTCTGATCCAAAATAAGTGGCGGTAGATGTTTAGCACTTTTGCACTAGCGCAGTACATATTCAGTGCCATTTAAAATGGACCGGAGGTAGTATTAAGAAAGATGAATAGCCAAAGAAAGGCCGTAGTCATACAATCGATCACGATCAAAGACAAACATGAAGAAATAAAAGAAAAGGAAAACAAGATATTTCCTGTGGAAGCAGAGAACTATTGCAAATTGTAAGAATAACATCTGGCCTGCTCTTGGAGGGAAACAATAGAAGTCCTAGATGAAATCAAGATCCATGCTTTTTTTACTGAAAGCAAACAATAGAACGTCCACTCTCCTGGATTGTGATGTAAATATATGTCTTTTTAACACTACAACTTAGAGCATCTCTAACAGAGCTCTCAAACCGCGGAACCGTAAAGTCCTTTTAAGGTTCGCGAAAGTCGCGTTTTTCTCGCGAAAACGAGCCGCGCAATAGCAAGGTTCTGCTTTACGGGTACTGCTATTGTGCGGCTCGTTTTCGCGAACCGTAAACCATACAATTTTCATCATTTTCAGCAAAGATTACACATTTGACAATGAAAAATATTTTCGTAGCTCAAATAATAATCCATATTATTACAATAATCCAATGAAATGTCGACTCAGCAATATTACAAGACAATATGCCGAATGGAAAGAATAGTATCAATCATACATGAACTCAAATGAATAAAATGAAACGAAATGAAACATGAACTCAAACGAGATGAAAAATTACTGCTCGTGCAACTGCCAAAGGTGCTCAATGAGATCTAGCTGCAGTTGCTTGTGGGTGTCCTCGCTCTCAATCTCCCTGTAAGTTTCAAGGAATGCTTGTACAGAATCCGGGTTTCTTGCGGCCGAGATCTTTTGGTAAGCACTAAATCCTAGCAAGCCCGCAACATTCCGTCGGCGGGTAAAATATCGGCAATTTTCCTCACACGCTTTCACAATCTTCACAAAAAGAGAGCGGCGCATTCGGTAATTTCGACGGAAGATGTGAGCCGAATATGTCGGGTTGTCGGCGAAGTAGTCGCGCATCAGCATTTCGTTGCCGTAGAAGCGGTTGCGCGGGATGCAGAGGCGGCCGGCTCTTGATCCTTGCCGCGTCCTTTTATAGCGGTCCTCGAACTCCTTCACGGCGAGGACCGCAACCACCATTTGCTGCCGGCGCACCTCGAAGAGCATGTCGTCCACATCGTCGTCATCGGAGGACGACGAGTCGGAGAGGACGAACTGCTCACACGGGGTCAAATTCATCTGCAATGGAAAAGAAGAGCTAAGTTTAACCTCGGTGGCGGCGATTCCGTCAGATCCAGCGGGCGGCGGCGATTCCCGAAGCGCTGCACCTCCGCTTGCTCTCGGACGGTAGATCCGGCGGGCGGCGACCTCTTGAGACGTTCCGGCAGTGGCGGGAAGGGGGGGGGGGGGGGGGGGGGCAGGAGGATGCGGCGGGGGCGGGGGCGGCGGCGGGGTGGGGAACGAAGCTATCTCGGAGCCGTGCTGAAATGTCCCTCCCGCCAACCGCTTCCGAGAAATACAGGGGCCCGGCGGTTCCGACGTGAAACCTTCGAATTCGCGGTTCCGCGGGCGGATTTGGGGGGCAACCTCAAAATGTTTTACGGGTCCGCCAAGTTTGAGGGCGCTGCTATTTTTCTTTTTAAGGTTTCCAAACCGTGTTTGGCAGTTATTTTACAGTTCCGCGCGGTTTGAGGGCTCTGTTAGAGATGCTCTTAGATCGTGGTGTTCTAGCTAGTTTATGATTTTTCCTATTTGTTTGTGCATCATGAACCAACAAGAAACCACAATGGCAGGGTTGTCAATCCTTACACTGAAAACACGTAAACTGAAAATCTGTGAATAAATCAGGATGACAAACCACCAGATGTTCTGAAAAATCCAAACTTGCAGCTGTCTCATAAAATATATATACTAAGGTCATAGGCTTGTGATAACCATTACTAAAGATAGAAATCCATATATTTATTTTTTATAAAAATACCAGTACTTTGGCCATTAAATGGCTGATTGATATTTTTCATCCCAAAAGGCCATAATTAATAAACTACATCAGCAACAGGACTCAAACGCATAGCAACATTTACATCACGCTGCAGGCTTACAACTGTTATTAATTAAGAATGGAAACTCTTACAAACACATTAGAGAAATACAATAATATTCTTAATATCTTATACTTCCACCGTCTATAAAAGGATGTCTCAACTTTATCCAAAATTTCATGTATCTAGACATGTTTTAGTGTGTGCATACATGTAAATTTGGACAAAGTTGGAACATCTTTTGTTGGATCGGAGGGAGTACTACATAACAAACAGACACGAAACAAGGAGACACAAGCTAGTACTCTCTTCTAGGGTACTTATATATATCCCCAATCGAGAACCACTAGTAAAACATGGTAGTTCCGCCTGATGCAAGCATTGCAACGCAGTCCCATAATCCGCCGGCGCTACGGGGCCCCAAAAAAACGAAAGGACAGTTCGCCACATTCGTTACGGAAAGGCCCCTGAGCGGCAGCGGAAACAACGGGAGATGCATCAACGCATCGGCTAGCAGCAGGCCAAAGTACCCAAAGCACGGCGGCGACTCCGGCCGCGCCCCGACACACGGCCGGCCGAAACATAGACGAACGTAAATGTAGAGTAGAAATCGATGCTGTAGGAAGTTGTCATCAGTCGCGGTAGCACACGAGCATCGCGACGCAGCGGCAGATGATGCGGAGCCTCGCCTTGTGCTCCCGCACCACCCTGACCAGGCCTCGGCCTCCCGCGCGCTTTCCTTGGCTCATCACGGACAGCTCCATCTCTTCCCCGGCCTTCTGTGTTCTCGTCTTCTCGTCTGCTGGCTGCTGCAACGGAAGGAAAAATGAAAATTCGTGGACGTAATAAGAACTGTGTGATTGGATGGATCCTAGGCTAAGATCAAAAACTGGAGCGGCGGAAGCCGGGTTGCCAATGGCTAAACCCTTTGAGCTCCTGCGCCTTTATACTCTACTGCACGCGTAGTTCAGTGCATCTGGCTCACTGTCCAGCTGTAGGTACGACGTCCTTTGGGGGGCTTTGACCGCGCTAGCCTAGCAGGAGTGAGTAATCCCGTAGAGATACACCAATCTCTTTTTACTCATCACCTGCCGGCCGGATCCATCCCCCTATCTCTGGATAGTCCACCATGTGCTCGTTGATCCGAATGCGATCTTTATCGTTTTCCTCACTCGAGCCTATAATCTATCTCGACCGCGCGTTGCTGAATTAGTTTCTGTATATCTCTCATGAGATTGCAGTGTATTCCGGATCGGGTGGCCGCCCGGTATGGCCGCTGCCATGCCAGTGCCTTGTATTGCGGGCTATCTCATTTTCTTCGCAACATTTGCAAAGAGCAAATACTTCCTGTCTGGGTGCACGCCCTTGGCCGAGGAGCCAGGAACCTTCCTTTCAGTGGAGCGCAAGATATATAATCCTCGATCTCAAGGTTATCATTAGCTGCCTGGAATACTGCCGTTTTTGCGGTGAAAAATACGTTGTGAATTGCCTTGCTTTGTGGATGATCCATGCAGCCAATTTGGACATACGCTTTACTGAGACCATAGTCTGTACGTACGTACGGGGTATGTGGACGACTCATAATGGGGCGTCTGCAGTTTTTACTTGATCAAACATCCGGGTTCAATCATCCACGCAGCACATCATGCCATGCATCTTGGCGTACAAGCAAGTTGACGGAAAACCTTGGAGAAGCCACAAATGGCAACGTTGGCAGGAAAAGGGCGCAACCAGTGTTCTAAAATTCTGGTCAGACAAAAGCTAGCTAATTTGATGCGATCAGAAATGTGCAGAACCTGCTTACACTTCTCAGCGAAAGGCAAAACTTCATCGACAGTTCTACACTAACTTTTTTCGAGACAGACCACAGTTATATAGTAGTACTTAATCTCCTTTGAATTTTTCAACATCGATGCCTGATAAGAATGTGATTCCATCACATTCAATAGGTGGCTAGACACTCTCTGGCAACATCAACCACAGGTGATCACAAGATTGTGAATCCTTTTCTTCAACAGAAGATGTGAAATGCATGCAGCCTCTACTGATAATATTAAACAATATACAGTCTACTGTGATATACTTAGAACATTAATGACTGGGTCTTAGGGCTTAAACATCTTTAAGGGAACCCTATCATCGTTCAACTCATCACCATCTCTATGACTGAGAATAGACACAGAGATATGTATGCCCAGGGCTAGAGATAAAAGCAAGTTAACGTCAAAATACGTAAGAATGGTAGGAGCCATTCACTTGTCTAGACAAATCACATAGGGTGATATCAGTGTGCTTGTAGAGTGGCAGCTGCCGTTATACGACTGGCCAGTTGGCATTTTGTGCTTCTCCCCTACATAAGCACACCAAACGCTATGGACTGAGATTCCAGATCAATCGATGTATCCCCAAAGCTCTAAGTTTTCTTCAGTGCATATGCATAAGCATCTCACGGTCAAGACACATGTTCATGATATGTCATAGCTGCTATGGAAAAGTGCACGTCAGTTAAGAAGCACGCAGTTTTCTCCTGGTTAGCTTTTACAAGATAAGTGTCAATACCAGGAATCTTCTTGGAAGATTTTTTTCTCACATTCCAAATCATAATTGTGTCCGTTGTGAGGAAGAGGTCGTATAAACTAAACTATATACCGTCCAAAAATTAATTATAATTATCCGATGGTGGCTCCCGGGGCGGCGGCCCCAGACGGTGGCGGTACGTCGAGGCGGCGGCCTCGAGTTTCCACGCGGCGATGGTCCTATGGGGCATGGTTCATGGCCATGTGCGGGTGGGGTGGCGTCTTGTTGTTGTGCGGACAATAGGTTCGTCGACCCGGCTGGTTCGACTTTGGACAATGCGGAGTTTCGTCCTGATTGCTACGTCGGGGCGGCGGTCCCGGAGCAGGTGGGTTTGGGTGGTGTCCTGGCACTGTGCGGACAGCGGGCTCGTCAGCCCTGACTGGTTCGGGTTTCGGGCAATGCGAAGGCTCGTCCTAGTTGCTACGTCGGGGCGGTGGCCTCAGAATAGGTGGTGTGTGTTTGTGGCGGTTGGTCAACTTGTGCCGTGTGGGCGGCGAGTCGGCTCGATTGTGCGGTTTTTGGTCATGTTTTACTCATAAACAGGACATTGTACAACTTTGTATGGTTTTTAGAACTAGTTTACCTTATAAACTGGATCATCTCTTTTATCTATTCGGACAGTGGATACGACCACTTTTACCTATAAAAAAACCGAATATTCAGAATTTCAATCAAGAAGGCTAAGAAAGGATAGCATAATTTATAGCTAGTGACTTGCCGCGTTTGTTCCTGTAGCAATAACACGCTTACATTGCCATTGTACTGACTATGGGGTACGACTTGTTAGGCTACTAGGCTAAGTAGGCTACACCAAGCCCTTGCGTTTGTGCTATTGCATCCATATGGATGTTATATGGTTCGTCTGGAAATATTATATTTATTAATTTTACAATGCTACCATTATTAGCTGAGTGTTATGTTGAACTCATTTATCAATTATTTCTTATTGTCTGGTTAGCCGATTTGCTTATGTGGTACCTATCCATTCCGCACAGAATCCTCTTCTCTTTCGTCCAGAATACGTGGTCCTCTATGGTGTGCTCTACTAGCCGGGTCTTGGTTTTGGCGTCCTCATTCTCGACGTATCAAGGTGCTAGACGGGGTAGTTAGTGGTATGGTTCTCGGGACCAGGGGAGACCCTTGACCGACGGGCAGCCCCAACGTGACGACACATCAGTGTCAACTCCCCCTTCGAAGGCTTTGTTGAGTCCCTTCCCTACCCACACGAGCTGCTCTTTGGGTGAAACCCCTTTCCCCCGGCTTCCTGTTGTGGAAGCATTGCGATATCATTTCCCTTCCTTGCAGCACCGTCCGAGAACTATAAGGGTGGTTAGCTCGCATTCAAGTGGTCGGCGATGGATAGTGGTGGTGGTGATGGTAACGACGGCATCATGTGACATTCTGGAGGGTTCTGGCTCCTGGTGATGTCCTCATACGCTTTATGGTCATTGTCCGTACTTGGATACGGTTCCTTACGACTAGAGCGACATTGGGTTGGTAGCGGCAGAAGGCGACTGACATTGTCCTCATCTAGAGCCCGCGTCGTCTCGTGGAGGAGAAGCCACATCGTCGTCTCGCATGTAGTCCAGTACAATATGGAGGTGGTGGTGCGGAATACAGTGGATCTAGCACATGAAGAGGATGACGCGGTCAGAGATGTGTGAGATACCAGCAGCCGACGGTGTGGGGGACAACAGCGGCTCGACGGCGGTTGGTGGGCTAGCAACCCTATGGCCAAGGAGGAGCGCGAGGATGGAGTACGGTGGCAGTGGTTATAACCATGAGGAGAGAGGAGACACATTGACAAACAGGGCCGATGGCTCTCTTCCTCTCGGGCGACTCCCGTGGCACCCCTAGGACAATCTAGGGTTTCCACCCCCTCCCACGCCGGTAAGCACCATGTCGACGCCATCCACCCTCCTCTCCCAATGTCAAAGGCCTCTCTCCTTGCTCCTGCCTGCGGGAGATGGAGGGCCATCTTTTCTCATAAGCTCACGCGGATGCTAAACCCTTTTACATGGGGCTTGCGCTCTTGTATCCGAAGGCTAAAATCTCCAGGAACACATAATGGGAATCCTCAACCCATGCAAGATGATGCACCATATAATGTTAACCATACAATGTTATTGATGATTGGATGATGCAAGATGATGATGCTCCCATGCCTACATGGGGAAATTTGCATGATGAAGTTTTCGAAGATAATACTTAGAGCATCTCTAACAGCTGCCCTATTTTAGCCTCCGTACCCTAAAAACCGTTTTTTAGGACACGAAAGGGAAAAAAACAGTCTCCAACAGCTGCCCTATGTGGTGCTGCCCCAAATTTTCATCTCGCATGTGAGGACCTCGCCTGGACTTCCTTTTCAACCCGCCCGACTCCAACTGCCACGCTGAAAGCTCCGCTTCACCCCTTTCCTCTCCCGATTTGACCGCCGTCGGCCACCTCTGCCCCATCTGCGTTCCGATTTTGCACCCACCCTACTCGGATTGGAGCTGGCCTGGCCTGGCCTGCCCGATTTCGCACCCGCCCGACAAAATCCGGTGGAGATCGAGAGCTCCGGCGCGGCTCCGGGTGATTTCCCGACGAGCGCGGCCGCCGCGGCCAGCAGGAAGGAGGACCGCGGAAGGAGGCCACGGGAAAGATGGAGAGCTCCGACGCGGCCAGCGGGAAGGAGACCGCAGGCGAGGCCAGCGCCGCCGCGGCCAGCTCGCGCATGCCGCCGCCGCCGCTGAAGATCCTCGGGTCGTGGTGGTGCTGGGGCGGAAGGAGACGGGGGAGCTGAGGGCCGCCGCGGCCAGCAGGAAGGAGACCGCGGGCGAGGCCAGCGCCGCCGCGGCCAGCCTGCGCATGCCGCCGCCGCCGCTGAAGATCCTCAGATCGTGGTGCTGGGGCGGAAGGAGACGGGGGAGCTGAGCGAGTTGTTTCGCTTCTGTACTTGGTTGTGCTAGTTGCTTTGTCTACCGAATTGCAAAAGCTAGCTGATTTGTTGTACTTCCCTCCGATACGAGCTGATCCGATACGAGCTGTGCTAGCTGATTTGTACTACTTCCCTCCGATAAGAGCTGATTTGTACGTCTGGGTAGATGATTTGCTTATGTATACTGAGTTGTGCTAGCTGAAATGGTTCTGTTGTGTTCTGTATTAGTACGTCTAGATGATGATTTGCTTGTCAGTACTGCTAGATGATTTTAATAAATGTTGAATTGATGTCTATTCTTATATAGATGGACAATTCATCATAGATGGACAACACTAGAGAATTGTAGATTGTGATGTTCAAATAATTGTGTTCGAATGTTCATGAAATTTGCCTAAAATAGGGCATGTGATAGGGCAACTGTTGGAGAAGTAGTGTCTAAAATAGGGTAGCTGGAAAAGTGAAAAACTACTCCGCGCCCTATATGTGCTAAAACAGGTGTCCTATATGTGCTAAAACAACATATAGGATATGGGAATTGCTAGTTCTCAGTCGCCTGAGAACTCACTAATTCTCAGTCACCTTGATTGCCGTTGGATTCAATACAAAGATTTGTGCTGTTTGCATATTTTTTTTTAGCTGATTTGTTCGTGTATGGAACGAGGGCTGGTTCGCCCAGTTTTTGGGCCGCTGCTGTTGGAGCGCGTGTCTGGGCTGCACCTGCCACCCGCTATCTTTTTTTTCTTCTTTTTATAGTTTTCGTTTTTCTAATTGACATGGATTCCTTTCTAGACTTCTGTTCCTACCGCTTGCAAAGGCCCCCATTCAGCTACACGATTGTTTTTGAGTTAAATACACCCTGGTACTTGTACTTTTTGTGAAATCACAATACGGTACTCAACTAAGTTTGTAGCTGTGATTTTACAAATGCAAGTGGGTCGCAACTAAGTTTTTTTCAGTTGTAAGTGTGCTATAAAATAATTTTCGGTGGTTTGTAACTATGATTTTCAGTTGCAAGTGGGTCGTAACTAAGTTTGGTCCAGTTGCAAGTGGCTCGCAACTAAGTTTTTTCCAGTTGCAACTAGGTCGCAACTAAGTTTTTTTCAGTTTCAAGTGGGTCGCAACTAAATTTTGTCCAGTTGCATCTGGGTCGCAAGTAAGTTTTTTCCAGTTGCAAGTGAGTCGTAACTAAGTTTTGTCCAATTGCAAATAGGTCGCAACAAAGTTTTTTTTTCCAGTTGCAAGTGGGTCATAACTAAGTTTTGTCTAGTTGTAAGTGGGTCGCAACTAAGTTTTTTGTCCAGTTGCAAGTGGGTCGCAACTAAGTTTTTTGTCCAGTTGCATCTGGGTCGCAAGTAAGTTTTTTCCAGTTGCAATGGGTCGCAAGTAAGTTTTATCTAGTTGCAAGTGAGTTGTAACTAAGTTTTGTCTAGTTGTAAGTGGGTCGCAAGTATATTTTTTCCAGTTGCTAGTGGGTCATAACTAAGTTTTGTCCAGTTGGAAGTGGGTTGCAACTAAGTTTTTACAGTTGCAAGTGAGTCGTAACTATTATTTTTCAGCTGCAAGTGGGTTGTAACTAAGTTTTTTTCAGTTACAAATTGGTCGCAACTAAGTTTTTTTCAGTTGTAAATTTATTTTGGTTGTCTCAACTAAGTTTTTTTCTGATTGCAAGTGGGTTGTGGGTTGCAATTGAGATTTTTTTTTGTCCGTGAGCATATTGTTATTATTTCATTTTCAGCGGATGAATATAACTGTGTTAGAATTGTATCTATATGATTAAATTGCAAGAATATATTATTTCACCTTTTAACCTCTTTTTCTCAACAACAAAATATCATTTTGCAAAGAGACACGTGAAACTCCCCAAATTAATATATTTTTAGAGTAACTTGCTCGCTTTAATTAATCAAAGACCAAAACGGCCGGCAGCATTACAGGATCATACGGCTCAAGAAGCCACAGATGGTGTAACAAAGTACAACTAGTAAGCCAGAAAGAAAAGGCCCACGGGCCATGAGAAGGTGCACGCATATAAACTCACGCCTCAAATATAAACGGATGATCGATCGTACCAAGGAAAAACATGCAGTGCACGAAAATATGTCGCTGGAGGAATCGACTGAGAACTCGTTATTTCTCAGGCGACTGAGGCCCAGACGGTCCCATAGGATATATAGGATAGTACAGCTGTTAGAGATGCTCTTAGCACGGTGGCTAGGAAAAAATCATGCAAATGTGCTACAGCACCCAGATGAGCAGGTTCAGGTCTAGTTTGGCAGTGAAGTTTGTCAAAAACCAAAGTATCCTAAAACTGAAATATTGGAGTGCCGGACCAATGAATACTATAGTTTGTTAATACCGAAATATTTCTCAGTTTCAGCAAATTTACAAGGCGTTTGGTAAGTATTGTTTTACCGGTGCTTTGACCGAGTGGTACGATGCATGCATGATCCCTTTTAGCAACGGATGCGTGCATGGCTCTTGCATGCCTGCTTCAACTAATAAGCACTCATATAAATAATGATTCTGATCGACACCGTTATCCTGCGTCAAATAGCTCTTTTCTAATGCTGAGGTCTGCGTTTGATTGGATTGAGGTAAGGTGAATAGTAACAAGGTTCACAGTACAGCAATAATAATTAGAGCATCTCTACCGTAGCCCTCAACCCCCCCCAACCGGTTTGGGGTTCCGGTAAAAAAAAAATGGCCCGCACCAGCGTACCTCAAATGTTGTCGGCAGATTGAGCTACCCTCCAATTTGTCAACAACCCCTCTCCGCCCACAAAAATCAGGGGCTGGTCTAGGGTACCAACAACGCGCGCCACATCGGACAGAACGAGCCGGACCCGCTTGACAGCGACACAAGATTAAACTAACCATATTTTTGAAAGAGAACAAAGAACAAAGTAAATGGAAAGTAGAACACGCCGGCTAATCCGACAGTCTCTACGGCGGCTACTAAGGCCACGTTTCTTAAGACGACAACTCCACCGTTTCGTCGCCGTTGTTGAAGCTACCGGTGCCGCCTCCGTTGCCTCTGACGCTTCCGTAGCCACCGCTGCCATCGGTAGAGCCGTCGCGACCGAGGGTGGTGCTGGAGCCGACAGTGGAGCCCTCCCCGACGCGGCCCTCCGGATTTCATACCTCGCCAGCGAATCGTCCACCTCTGGTAACGCTCATCCGCGACGGTCAAGCGGCTACGTTTTCTCACCGTCCCCCGAGCACCCGCTCCGGTGGGCCACAGCTCCGTCAAGGACCTTGCTTGGGCGGCCATTAGCTCGCGGTTGCGAGCCTCCTCCTCCGCCGTGTCCATTGAGGCGCGGTAGACAGCGACATTGATGGCGTCAGCGGTCTGGCGGATGGCCTGAGCCGCCAGCTGCTCCTGGGTGAGGGCCTGGTTGTCGGCGTGGGGTTGTCGCGGCTGCCAGTCCCATTCGACATTGTCGAAGAAGTCGGCGTAGCCCTCCTCCTCCATAGGCAGCCACACCTCCTCAGACGATGGTGGCTACGGCTGCTCCTCCTCCATTGGCCACACCAAGTCCTCCGGCGCAGGCTCCTCTTGCATCTCCACCGGCGGCCAAGGTCGCTTCTCAGGAGCGGGCGCCTCTAGCGGGTAGGCGGTGCGAGCAGCGTTGGCGACCTGCGCCCAGATGGTTGGGAGACGACGAGGCATGGTGGTGTGGGTGTGGGTGCTGCTTCCCTCCGCCGAGGTCGGCTCAGCCGCGGCTGGGCGGGAAAGGGTACCGGGCAGGCGGGAAAACGAGTGGAGACGTGGCACGTGCGCCGGAAGTAGCGGGTAGGTGGGCAGCGAGCTCGCTATTAACTCCGGTGTTGGGAGGCGAGACATCACTGGCGGTCTGACGGACGGGGAAGAGACGTTTTCTCACGTTGCCACACGCACACGCAATCGTTTGGGGTCTGTCGGTGCGGGGAGCTGCCCCCAAACAGCCGCCGGCCCCAGCGCTGTTCCCGACGCCTTCACCGAACGTCTTTGGGGATGCCGATGGAAATTCTCTTACAAAGTCGGCGGCCTGAATCCACACCCGTTCACTTTGGGACGATGACCACAAATGTTAAAACTCCTAGCTAGCCTATTCCTCTTGGCATCCTGCGTGTGCAGCTGATCCAGCTTTTCTACTCCTCGAAGATCCGGCCTTAGACTACCCGGCGCTAGCGATCCCGTCGAATACCCGAGCGATGAGCAAGATCAGCGAGTTGAATCCGCGCCGCTGCTTTCCCTGTACTAGCTGCGCTGCATCTGGACACCAGGAGGACAGAGTTACCGTCGACGGTGGCAGAAACGTTTGCAGGCCTGAGGACTCCAATCCAGATGGAGCGCGAGAAGGTGCATCGAAGGAGGATGTGATCCAGCGTCTCGTCGTGCAGCCTGCACGGTGCAGGTCGCACAGCGGGCAGGTCCCTTGGTTGGGCAGTCCATGGCCCTCAAGCCGATCGGCAATCCAGAAGCGTCCTCTGGTCGATGCTAGCCATCTGATAAACCTGAATTGGAGTGGGGCAAACGATGCCTCAGCTTTCCATCGCAATGCAAATTTCAGGTAGTTCTGTTACATATGTTCAGTTTGTGCTAGTAAATGGATCGGTTCAGATTCCATAGCCTGAAAATATTCCTCTGGGTGTTGTTCAAAATGAGGTTGTAGTTATGGAGGAAAATCCTTTGGCAATTGTGCCATGCATGCATGTTGTTAACAATGAGGATGTGGTCATGGAGACTAATTTTAACAAACTCATGAATTTTAAAAGAAAATGCATTGGCATCAAAAAATTGTTGTAGCCCCCCTTTGTGCCCACGTATACGTCTCTTTTGAGTCATACCTCTGAGTTCACGTATAGGCCTTTTTAGTCATACCTCTGAGTCCACATATTAGCTGAGGCATATACCTTTGTGTGCACGTGTTGGCCCAGATCGATGTTTTGAAAACCAAAAGTTTGCAAATAATATAAAAACATTTATAGGAAACTATGAAGTTAAAAAAAAACTCAGAAATTTCTAAACACGCGACTTTGGAAGAAATAAATAACGAGGCTATATATGATGGTTTCAAATATTGCCATATTGGCATGCTTACGAATTGGCATGCATATTCATAAATAGTCTCTGAGTTTCCTTCGTTTTTTCTTTCTTACTTTTCTAATATTTCCTGACTTTGTCCATATCCAGACTTTTTCTTTCCTCCCTTTTAATGTTTTTTATTTAATTTCCTCCAAAACAGGTAACCTTCAGACTATCTCTAGAATACCTATGCATTTTATCCATAATACTTATAATTTTCTAAACGTCTCCTACTTACTTTCTTCATTTTATACAAATTATATGTTTTGAAATGTCTTTACTCTTTCCTGTGTTCTTACTTCTCTAAAATTTCTTCCTCTAAATTTAATTTAAAGACATTTTTGAGTAAGCAAATCAGAATATTATGTGTACAAACCACGTTACATCAACCAAAACGCAAATAGTCGTTTGGGGCTGGACTAGGAAATTTTAAAAGGTTAAGTGTCAACGTTTGCTGATATTAATGGAAAAAATCTCTCTCCTGCCAAAGATATATTCGTATTCGCGATTGCCTACTCTCAACCACTGTATCCATCAAGTGTTCATTTAATTTTGACTACTATGGTTGTGTCGTTCTTGGTTTATTGATCGGCTACTTCATCGCGTCCACTGGCTCCGAATTTTAGTGATTTGTTTATTTTAAATATTCAAAAAAATGTTTCAAAATAATCAATAAAAAATCCGGATGTAGTCAATGAGGTAATCTACAAACATGCACAACAACTTTGAAATACTTTGTATTATAAAATGCACATAAATTAAGAAGGTACCGAATCTAAGTATAGTGAATATGGCATACTTTCCTAACCCAAAATTCATCAAAAAAAAATTACTTTGTGTAGCTCCAAAGTTTAAAGATTTTTGTGATGTGATTTTGAATGCTTGTTACTACGTACTTCTAAAATATTTTTATATTTTAAAACTTATAAATATTATTTTTAAATAAAAGGATAACTAGAGCTCAGGAATCAAAACAGTTTTCCGGTGATATATTTGTAATGTTGGTGCGCAAGCCAATCTATACTTCTTATAAAGCAAAATCCCACTAACTTATAATTAATGATTCTATGTCAACATGCAAGCTATCTACATCACTTTCTCTTTTAGCCAACCAATTGTCCACATCATCCAACTAATATTTATTACTTATTGTTCTTCATGCAAGTATCCACATCATCTTTTCTTTTAGACACTAAATTGTTCCTGTCATGCATTATTATTTTATCATTTCAGTAATTATACTACACAATTCTGCAATGTAATTATCAAATTAAATCATGTGTTAGGGACACAATGAAATTAGTTTGCCAACCAAGTGAAATTCTTTTCTTGCATGTTTCTATAGCATGCTTTAAATTTTATGCTTTTATTAGTTTCTTAAGAGGTACCCGCTGCAACGCGCGGGGTATCATTCTAGTACTTTTTTATAAAGCAAAACCCCACTAAGGGGTCATTTAAGTTGTCTATCTTCACATGCAAGCTATCCACATCATCAACTATTATAGCCAATCAATTGTCCATGTCATTTCCACAAATTTTTACAATAACTGTATATATTTACATGCAAAATATCCACATCATCAATTGTTTTAAGCCATACAATAGTTCATGTCACCAAAAAATGTGCACATCATACCTCTTTATGTATTCATAAGCAAAATTACAATATCAACCAAAAGATGTAGTATGTTTAGGAGTGGATTGCTTTCCAATACATAAGAATTTAACTTCAATGAAATTTAGTGTCTCAACTACAATTAAATATCTCATATATACTTTATCGACAACTTCATATTTTTGTGTCACATAACTTTATGTGCACGCTAAATTTTCTAAAGAGATTCCCGCCGCAACGCGCGGGGTATTGTACTAGTTGACTGAAAACTGAAACCTTGGTAGCCGCAAACGTTAATGTTGTCATGCATTGATGCATGCGTTTTAAAAATGCTGGTCAAACCAAAGGTAGCTTTCATGCAATCAAAAATTATAAGGCTTCCTAAAGTTATCATGCATAGTCAAAGCATTTATAACTGAAAGGAAAAAAACACGACCAAGACTAGCCATGGTGGGGTATCATAGGTGGTAGTTGGTAAAAAACTGACGTGTCACTACAATTAACGAAGAGAGATATGATAGTGTTATCATAGGTAGATACCGTAACATAACGGATTCCAATAAAAGATGAGTTTGGAACCTAATAAATGCAGTATGTATGATATCACAATTGCTCCCTCCTTCTCGGTTTACACAGCGCGCTTCAAATATCATGCATTTTCACATCCGGAGCTGTTTTAGGCGCCTTTGCATTAACTGCACGTTAATTGGGAGCAGTAAACAACAACAAAGCCGGTAGTTTCCTCTCCTATTTTCCCTTTCGTTGGTGTGTATGCGGTTTAGGATTTCTACATGCATCTGCCAAAGTGAAGTCCACCAATGCATGCACGAGAATAGTGGGTAACGGGAGTAATTAGGAAGTTAATTGTTGACAATTAGGTGTATGGGCAAGCTATTTTACAGCCAATCACCTACAACCTTGGTCCAAGAGAATCCGCATGCACGCAGTATAAACCGAGAAGGAGGGGTATTGTACTAGTTGACTGAAAACTGAAACCGTGGTAGCCGCAAACGTTAATGTTGTCATGCATTGATGCATGGGTTTTAAAAATGCTGGTCAAACCAAAGGTAGCTTTCATGCAATCAAAAATTATAAGGCTTCCTAAAGTTATCATGCATAGTCAAAGCATTTATAACTGAAAGGAAAAAAAAAACACGACCAAGACTAGCCATGGTGGGGTATCATAGGTGGTAGTTGGTAAAAAACTGACGTGTCACTACAATTAACGAACAGAGATATGATAGTGTTATCATAGGTAGATACCGTAACATAACAGATTCCAATAAAAGATGAGTTTAGAACCTAATAAATGCAGTATGTATGATATCACAAATATGTTGCTCCCTCCTTCTCGGTTTACACAGCGCGCTTCAAATATCATGCATTTTCACATCGGGAGCTGTTTTAGGCGCCTTTGCATTAACTGCACGTTAATTGGGAGCAGTAAACAGCAACAAAGCCGGTAGTTTCCTCTCCTATTTTCCCTTTTGTTGGTGTGTATGCGGTTTAGGATTCCTACATGCATCTGCCAAAGTGAAGTCCACCAATGCATGCACGAGAATAGTGGGTAACGGGAGTAATTAGGAAGTTAATTGTTGACAATTAGGTGTATGGGCAAACTATTTTACAGCCAATCACCTACAACCTTGGTGCAAGAGAATCCGCATGCGCGCAGTATAAACCGAGAATCCGCATAGCACTATGCATGATAGAAGTAGTAACATAAACTAATATCATACGCATGATACTCCTCATTGTGACTAGTCTAAAGATCTCTCCATTATAATTTTTCAACGGTTGGTTCTCTGATGAATTTCAAATTTTCACCTTCCATAATGTACTGTCAGATACATGGTATGGTATGGTTGTCTGGTGGTCACAGCTTTGTGATATATATATATATATGCCTGTACAACTCACTGCAAATGATAAACACAGCAAGATCAGTGATGACTGGAACTTAATTAGCCTTGATACCATTCTCTAGGGGTATCTAATGGTCTCAACTCATCAGATTGAGAACTGATGCGGAGATATGTATCATGTATGCCCATGGGTAGACGAACTAAATCAAGTGGATGTCAAATAAGTAGGGATGTTTAGCAGCTAATCCATACATGTGGCTAAGCAATCCCATTAAAAGATATCTCAACCATATGTCCCACATATTTTGGAGGCATTGCCCCCAAGTTCTTACATCAAAGTTTGTGCAAGCTGTCAAACCGTACCATGCCCATGTGCATGTCGAACGGCAGCTGCCCACTCCAGAGAAGTGGCATATTTTTTATCTGAAACAAAAGATGTGCCACATGATAACATCCGGAAAAATGAAATATGTCGTTGTAAGCTACAACTAGTCCAGGGAGCTGGTGAAATTGGTACGTCCGAGTTTTCCTCCTCCTGGTCGCTCTCCGCCGAGTGACTCGGCTCCCATCTAGATCTCGTCGGTCATCCTCCCTCGTTCTCTATTCCTGACCGTCGACTCCGGCGGTGCTGGTGGTGCTCTTCTCGTCCAAGACAGAAGACAGGGGGTTGCATCGTGGCAGTGTTGCACGGGTGGTGGTGGGGCGGTATCGTCGGTGCAAGCTTGGTGGCCGGGGCCAGATGCCGGGAGTGGTGTGGTGGAGGCGGGTGGCGTGTCGTTCCTGCTGTGCTGGCCGCACAAATGGTGGGTTCGTTCTGGGCCGGCTGGGCTGGGTCGAGTGCAGCGCATGTGGCGGCGCTGCAGACGTCTTCTCACCTACCCTCTGACCGGTGGCGTAGGGCCTGACCGGTTTGTTCGAATAAGGAGGCGATCTTGGGTTCTTCTCGTGCCAAGACGGTGTTTCGCTTGCTTCATGTCCTCATTGATCTGGCCGCCCGCCGGTGATTTCCATTGGGCGCTTGTTGTCTGTAAATTGTTGTATTGGATGGGATTCTGTCGTGTGCACTCATATTTCTGGTCATGAGGGTTTAGGATGGGACATGTCGGTATTTCGATTTCTTTGGTGACGGCAGTGGCAGAAAATGACATGGCGTATGAAGTCTGAGGTCTAGTAATGACAGATCATGTCTTTGAGACGACGAGGACTTTGCTTGGTGATTCGTGACTTGTAGTAGCGGCATCGGCAAGCGGGCAGGCAGTACAGGAGGAGTACAAAGTCTATCTTTTCAGGGTGAAAATCCGAGTTCTGCTCTTAATTGGTTCTACCTAGCAATGACCTTCTTGAAGGCATTATTTTGAAAGCGCGAACTTTCTTCAAGGTGAAAATATAAGATCTATGATCGGACGACGACGGCGATGTGCATTGTTCCTTCTTGGACGCGTTGTTTATGAAAAAATTAAACTCGAGGTGTTGTCTTGTTGGTGGTTTGTGTTGCAGCTACAAGAAATTGATCATTGTAGCGCGATCTTTTGTTTTTTCTTCTTCTTTTTTTAGAGATGTATGCATCGCTAATGTCATTAGGATATTTTTTGTTGCATAGGCTAGGTGTAAGTGGCATCCCTTTATCGATCAAAATGTAAAAACACGAAATGTTATGAGATCAAGCAAACTAAACACGAGTACTTCAGGACTGGAGACTAAACGCAAGTACTTTCTGTCTGCTTGCATACCTTGGCTGAGAAGCAAGAATCTTTCTTTTAGTCCAACACAAGACAACCATCTTATTATAAATCATCAGCTGGAATATATTGCCCATTAAGTTTTCTGCGAAAAGTTGTGATGCATCATGCTTGCTTTGTGGTTGATTCATCCATTTCGGATATAATGAAATTAATTTTGCAGATACGTGGTACTGCCTCCGTTCCTCAAGACAAGAGGTTTATTTTTTTCTTGAGAAGTCAAATAGTGTTAACTTCGACCTAGCTTATAGGAAAAAATATGTGAACTGTAATACTTTGTAGATGTTATATAGAGATGCATTTTAAGTGATGGTGATTATTTGATATTGAATATAAACTTCGACCAATCATTTTTTCTATAAGCTTGATCAGTTTTTGCATTGTTTTAGTTTGACCAATAATTATACGTCAGCTTGTTTGGAGAAACAGAGAGAGTACATGGACAACTGAGGGGGGCAGCCGGCTTGGCTGGCGTCTGCATTTTAACTTAGATAGACAGTAGGTTTACTCGTCCACGCGACACATTTGCTATCTTGGCGCGTAAGCTAGTTGACTGAAAACCTTGGAGGCCACAAATGTTAACGTTGGCAGAACAAAGGCGCATCTACGCGTTGTTGGTCAAAGAATACCCAGCTTAATTTATAGGCAATCGTAAAGTATTAGAACCTGCACGGACTAAAAGCCTTGTTTAATCTTGACAGCAAAGAACAAACACGATCACCATTAATTTCCACTGAATTTTCAATACTCTATTTGATATATGCCTGATAAAAAGTGGTTCCATTCCCAGTCAATAGGTGGTTGGATACACACGCAGGCATTGTGCACCACATGGGGTCACAATTTTTTTTTCTTTTCGAGAATGGGTCACAAAATTGTGAATCTCGTTTGTTACATTCCTTAACAGAAAAACGCAATCTACTGTGATATACACATGTCTGCGCAACTAAATGCAAACGAGACACAATGAGATCATTGATGACTTGAACTTAGCATCGGGACGGACCATTCTTTAAGGGAATCTTATCACCTCAACTCCTTGGATCTCTTGGATTGCGAATAGAGACAGATATGTATGCCCAGGGCTAGACAGAAGAGCAACAATTTGATGTCAAACAAGTAGGAATGTTAGCAGCCATACACTTGTCTAAACAAATCACAAAGAGAGATATATGTATCTCCATGGAATCAGCACGGTTTATGAGGTATCATGGTCCACAGATTTCAGAGCCGCTATCACCTAGATCCTGCATCGAAGCTCGTGCAATTACATTGGCAAGTGCCATGTGCACTGTGCTTTTTGGTTGTGGAGTGGCAGCTGCCGACTCTAGAGAAAGGGCTTTTCAGTACAGCATCAAAATGGAATATGGTGTTCAAGCTACAGCTGGGAGTTGGTAGTTTGGAGCTTCTCCTCTATATAAGCACACCAAGCGTTGTGAGAATAAGCACACTAAACAGAAGCACCTGACAACTCAATTACTCGTGTCTGTTTTCCGAGCAGAAAGGGGCGGCGCCAGGTGTATTCCTGGTATGCAAGTGAATACCCATGATTTTTGCAAAACAATGTTGATTATAGCAAAACAGTGACGACGATTTTGACAAAAAAAATGATGATTTTAGAAAAATGAATACCTATGAATACACTCCTATAAATTTCTAGCGCCGCCACAGAAACCCCCTATTTGTTCAACCATGATGAAGGAGCCAAGGTGCCTGGAAAAGCCCAGAGGAGGCCTTGGCAGAATGATGTGAGAGCACAAAGCAAGGCTCTACATCATCCGGCGATGCATCGTCGTATTTCTTCGTCACAACGACTAATCAGTGATCCGCTCTGTTCAAGTAAATAAACTCCAGTTTTGTTCTGGTCTCCGCTTCAGCAATCAGAGCGTATGGGCTTTCACAATTCTTGGGTGTATATACTTTTTTTCCTTTCTTGGAGATGGAGGGAAAATGCACCCGGTATTTGATATGTTTAGTGAGGCGATTTTGTATAGGTTTCAGACATTCTTGTTTTTTTGTCTGAGAAAAAATGTTGACATTCTTGTTGCGCATTCCATAAATTATAATGCACATGTGAATATTACTCAAGTAATACTCACTTTTACTTGCACCTTTGATGCGTGGATGAGGATGATATTGACCAGTCACATGTGTCTCAAACTGAACATAAAAATGAGGCCCGTTTGTGGGTTCTAGCGGGCGCCAAACATTTGGGCAACTTGATGCCTTGAGAGTAGTCATATTCTTGTATTTACGGGCTCGTCCCAAAATTGCATTCTTGCAACTCCTTCTTAATTAATATAAGGGGCAAAGCTTTTGCCCCATAAAGTTTCAAAAAAAAAAACTGAACATAATAGTTGTCGACAAGTAATTCTTTCCTACTGTGAACTTCCAGAAATAGTCCATGTCAGAACGCAAGTTTTTGTGTTGGATCAAAAGAAGAGAACAAACCGAGATTAGAATTTAATCGCTCACAATATCTTTTGACATGTCCGATAAAAAATCGTTTTTAAAAAATATGGCTTTTGTCTTTGTAGAGGAGGATATGCTAAATATTGATGATTATATACTTAAGTAAGTCAAAGTAATATGTAAAAAAAGGAGTGTTGTGATGTTTCTGTAACGAGTTCTCAAATAAAAGGTTTTGCCACAAATCGTTTCCCAAAAGGGGAATATAACCATGTCCTCTACATTAAGCGGCACACACATGCATTTTTATTACCAGTTCAAAAGCGAGCATTCAGAGTCTTACAAAGTGCATAAGATGGATTCAACCAGCGTAACTCAAAATACATGTGCGACCGTCTCCACAAGGATTATATACGCATCTAGTATGTGGCCTTAAAGATAATCTGCAAAGTGTGATACTCAAGTCTTATTACATAACATCATTTCGGTAATTTAAGTAGGCCACAATAAAGCACAAACTTTCATCCTGATTTCAGTTTTATTTTCTTACTGACACCACTCAACAATTCGCGATCAATTTGATATATTAGGTGATGAGGGTATATTAATAGTAACAAGAACTATTGGCCTGACTAGATATGCTAAAGGACATGAGATACAAAATTTTGAATTGTTTCATTTGATCACAAAAGCAATATTTATATTCCCACTCAAAATTCTGCTTAACAAGGTTATCGTTTGTTGATATTATCTCCAGCATAAATGCATCGCTCAGCTTTCCCCCACCATCTTAAACTTTTGGATGGACTAATTTGGTGCATGCAAATCGGCATGATATCAGCCAAAATATATTGAGTTCAAGTTGTTTTTTTTAATGACAATATGCAACCCAATTTCCATTAACCTTTAGTCATAAGGGGCCACGTGTGAGGGGGGTGTTGAAGTATAAATGCATTCACCTTTCCTCGTCAAGTTAGCCTTTTATATGAACTGGTTGAGTGCATGCACTTATATACAGATATGTCGGTTATTTAGTTGCCGCCTAACTGCCTAAGTTTCACATTTATCTTCTATGAGATCCAAGCTCTTGATATGAAATCCTAACAATACACGGTTAATTTACTGAATAAGCTATTGTAGTATAAGTACTACCAGTAAGAATAAAGACTACCGTTTGTCCCTGCATTATTAATCAAATTTGATCTTCTCCCTGAAAAAATTCAGATGAACTTTGCATGTCAACTCTTAAAATTATTTGATTTCGTTGCCTCGATATTTCCTTGGCAATGTACACATAAGATAACTCGTTTATTATCTGACTAAATAATTTTTAGAAAGTAAGAAATTTAGAACAAAAAGATTAAGGAAATTGAGGTAAGTAGAAAATTTCAATTCTTGAGAACCGATGATTTTAAAAAAGGAAAAATATTTAGAAAACAATGACGTTAAAGTAAAATTCAGAGTTTACACATGCATGACCCATAGAGAACAATATAACATCTATATAGGATGCTTTCAGTTTTTAACCAAATATGTTTTCCAGCGGGAGTGGGAGCGCTTCTCATGCGCTATCTACAGCGCCTTGCTCTCCGGGTACCCTAGGTGAGGGGGCTGGATCAAGCCAGGCGAGGACGGCGTGCAATGAGTTCGCGGCGTCGCCGTTGTCGCTGTCTCCCTTTGCGTCGTGTAACTGGGAGGCGAAAGCGAATAACCAAGCTGTCATGGACTTCGGCGGTATACCGGACATGGAGGCGCTAGGATTTTGTTCAAGTGACCGGATTCGGGCGCAACACAATGCCGACGACACCCAGCTCGGGAGGGCCGTTGCATTGGCGGAAAAACGTAACTTCATGCAAGGTTCGATGTCCAAAACTCCCCTTTCAACATTGTCTTTTTCTGACAAGCAAATTATTGATAGGGCTGCTAGTTTGGGAGTTTCTTTGGGTACGAATGATAGAGAAAATTTCGTTTCTGCTAAGCTTATTAAAGAATCCGAATTACAGAGAACAATTTGTATGCTTCAGAAAAATTTAAATGATGATGATCAACCTTGTAGTCTAATTCTAAATAAATCCTCGAGCTTAACTGAAGATCTAGTGGATGTAGATCTTGAGAGAGATTTGGAGGATCAGATGGATTCTCCAGTTCTCCCCGAAAAGATTAAGAAAACAAGGAAGCGAAAATTGTATTCGAATTCAGCTAAGCGTAGAAGCGCTAGGATAAAAATTCAGAATAAAAAAAGAGATGCATGAATTAAAAAGTGTTTTTTGGAACAGTGAGGGTTTTCGTGACCCTGGAAAGCATTTATTTGTGCAAGAATCGATTCGTGAGAGAAAGCTAGATTTTATCGCGTTATCGGAGACGGAAAGATCTAATTTTGCTACTCCTTTCTTGAGTCATCTTGCGGGATGTTTTGATTTTAGCTGGTTTTGTTTACCACCTAGATGTCGGTCTGGTGGTATGTTGATAGGTGTCAATGCTGCAACATTACAAGTTAAAAACGTTGAGGTTGGAGATTACTGTGTGAAACTTTACATCAAATTGAAATGTGATGGTTTCGAGTGGGTATTGGTCTCTTTCTACGGTGCTGCACAGGATGAACATAAACCACAATTCTTATCAGAGTTAGTTCGCATATGTGAAAATGAACCACTACCGATGATGGTGGGTGGGGATTTTAACATTATTCGAAAACCTGAAGACAAGAATAATGATAATTATAATCCAAGATGGCCAATTATGTTTAATGCAATTATTCATAGTTTGGATTTGAAATAAATTGAACTGACAGGAAGACAATATACATGGGCTAGCAGAAGGGCTAATCCTACGTATGAGAAATTAGATAGAATTTTGGCTTCGGTAGAATGGGAACAAAAATTTCCGCTTGTGACGGTGCAGGCACTAACCTGGACGGGATCTGATCATACTTCTTTGTTCATTGATTCCGGGGTTCAGGCTCACCTAGGAAATAAGGCACAATTCTCTTTCGAACTTTCATGGTTAAGATTGGAAGGTTTTTATGAGATCGTCGCAGCCGAATGGGCTGCATTTGCGAAAGGAGAAACTCCTATCGAGATTTGGCAAACCAAGATCAGACATTTGCGTCGTTTTCTGAAAGGTTGGGCAAAAAATCAAAGTGGGGAATACAAACAGGAGAAAGAAATGCTAATTAAGATTATTGATGAGTTAGATATTAAAGCTGAATCGTTGCCCCTTTCTGAAGCAGAAAGGGCTTCTCTGAAGGCGGCTAATGATCGGCTAGTTGGGTTACGTCGAGATGAGGAAACAAAGTGGGTAGAAAGGGCAAAAGTAAAACATATACAGGAGGGTGGAAATAACACGAAATACTTTCATCTCATTGCAAATGGCGAGTATAGAAAAAAGAAAATTTTCCAGTTAGAGCAAGACGAAGGGACTATTGTTGGTGAGGCAAATTTAAAGATGTATATTTCAGAGTACTATAAAAAGCTTTTTGGAGCCCCGGACCCGAATAACATTATGTTAGATGAAAATATGACTCATGATATTCCGCAACTGAACCAAGAAGAGAATATGATTCTTACAGCCGACTTCTTAGTGAAAGAGGTGTATGAAGCTATTGATCAAATGGAATTAAACAAGGCCCCTGGACCTGATGGGTTTCCGGCTGAGTTTTACAAAACTTTTTGGGATGTCATTAGGGATGATTTAATTGGCCATGTTTGTTCAATTGCAACAAGGTAATCTGCCTCTGTTCAAGTTGAATTTTTGTGTAATCACTCTACTTCCCAAAAAAGAAAATACGGTTCAGATTCAACAATATAGACCCATATGACTTCTTAATGTTTGTTTCAAAATCTTCACGAAAGTAGGTACTAATCGTGTTACCGAAATCACGCAAAAGATAATCCGTCCAACGCAATCGGCGTTTATGCCGGGGAGACACATCTTGGAGGGGGTGGTCTTCCTGCATGAAACCATCCATGAACTTCAGCAGAAGAAAATGGATGGTGTTATTTTTAAAATTGATTTTGAGAAAGCATATGACAAGGTTAAATGGCCTTTTCTCCAACAAGCTTTGCGTATGAAAGGGTTTGCACCAAAATGGTGCGAATGGATTATGCAATTTGTTCAAGGAGGAAGTGTGGGTGTTCGGGTTAATGATGACATCGGTCATTATTTCCAAACTAAAAAAGGCCTAAGGCAGGGAGATCCGTTGTCTCCGCTGCTTTTTAATATTGTTGCAGACATGTTGGCCATTCTTATTGCTAGGGCAGTAGAAGATGGTCAGGTGGGTGGTCTTATTCCTCATCTAGTGGAGAGAGGATTATCTATCTTACAATATGCGAACGGTACGATATTGTTTATGGAACATGACTTGGAAAAACCGGTTAACCTGAAACTTATTTTGTGTATTTTTGAGCAATTGTCTGGCTTAAAAATAAATTTTCATAAGAGTGAAATATTTTGCTTCGGGAAAGCAAAGGAGGTGGAGGACCAATATAAACATATCTTTGGATGTGAAACTGGTTCTCTACCTTTTAAATATCTTGGGTTCCAATTCATTATAGGAAATTGTGGAACTCGGAGTGGCATCCAATTGAGAGCCGTTTTGACGGTAAACTAGGATGTTGGAAAGGCAAAATGCTCTCTTATGGTGATAGGTTGGTTCTGGTTAATTCGGTATTGACCAGCTTACCTATGTTCATGCTTTCCTTTTTTGAAATACCTAAAGGGGTCAGGAAAAGGTTAGATTTTTACAGGTCCCGCTTCTTCTGGCAAAGTGATGAGAATAAATAGAAGTACAGATTAAAACAATGGAATATTATTTGTAGACCTAAAGACCAAGGCGGTTTAGGGGTAGAAGTGTTGGAGCTAAAAAAATAAATGTTTACTTAGAAAATGGCTATATAAACTTTTAAATGAGGAGGGAGTATGGCAAGAATTGTTGCGAAATAAATACCTCCATAGTAAAACTTTAGCTCAGGTGGAAGTACAACCAAGTGATTCACCTTTTTGGAAAGGCATCATGAAAGTTAAAGAGGAGTTATTTAACAGAGGCCTTTTTAAAATTGGCAATGGCCAAACAACTCGGTTTTGGGAGGACACTTGGTTAGGATCGACCCCGTTGATGGATCAATATCCTTTGCTGTATAACATTGTGCAACATAAGCATGTGACTGTTCACGATGTTTTGGCTACTGCGCCACCTCTGAATATGAGTTTAAGGAGGACGCTCTTAGGAGATAAATAAGAAATGTGGTCCCTTTTATGCTTAAGATTGATGGATATTACTTTGACTGAGGATCCGGATAAATTCCATTGGAAATTAACTCAAAATGGAGTCTTTATAGTTAAATCTATGTATGAGGATTTAATGAATGGACATACTAGATTTGTTTGTAAATACCTTTGGAAAATCAAAATACCGCTAAAAATTAAAGTCATCATGTAGTTTCTTAACAGAAAAATCTTGCTCACCAAGGATAATCTAGCCAAACGAAATTGGAAAGGAAGTATGACTTGTAGTTTTTGTAGTTGTAATGAAACAATCAATCATTTGTTTATCTCTTGCCCTTTTGCCCAGCTTATTTGGCATGTCGTTTTCTGTACCTACAATATTCCACCCCCTACCAATGTTACTAACATGTTTGGTAATTGGTTGAACGAGGTTGATAATAAGACCAAGGCTAGGATTCGGATTGGTGTCTCGGCTATCTGTTGGTCTATTAGGAATTGTAGGAACAATCTGGTTTTTAACAAGAAAGAAAATTTTCATGTCTTACAGGTTATCAATATGACGGCGCATTGGATCCAGCTGTGGGCCTTTTTGCTTCCGCCGGACCAGAAGGAGCTTATGGACATTGGGTGCAAAAGACTCCTTATGGTGGCACAGGATTTTTTCTCCCGGTCTACGTGGCAGCATACTAGTCGGCTTCTGTAGTGACTAGTCTTTTTCTGTTCATTGGGAGAGGTTTTCATATCTTATTTGCTTTTTTGTAAGCAATGTAATAAGTACGATACGCTACTCTTGATAATAAAAACAGCTGTGTGCATCACGGCTGGGGTTTCCCCTTTTCTAAAAAAAACATATTTGTCACGGTTATATACGATGCTTTGTGATTTTCCTTTCTTGGAATTTGTTTCTGAACTTCCTACAAATTTAACATTCTATGAAAGTTCTTGGAGCCATAGTAATTCTCTTGTAATATTTTTTTTTCTCCCTGGTATTTATATTTTACATTTAATCTTCCTACAATAAGGAAAACAATTTTCATAATCATAGCTTTAAAGAGAAACAACAAAAAAATCTATAATACATGTAGCATTTAAGGAGAGTACCCACCCTTTGTCTGTCGTTAGACTAGTCGTTAGACTAGTCACAGTGGCGTAACAGGATTAGTAACCTAGATACCACATAGCTAGAAATAGCTTTAAAGAGAAACAACAACAAAAATCTATAATACATGAAGCATTTAAGGAGAGTATCTGATACGTCTCAAACGTATTTATAATTTCTTATGTTCCATGCTTATATTATACCAATTGCTACATGTTTTATATACACTTTCATATCATTTTATGCATTTTCTGGGACTAACCTATTAACAAGATGCCATAGTGCCAGTTGCCTGTTTTCTGCTGTTTTTGGTTTCAGAAAAGTTGTTAAGGAAATATTCTCGGAATTGGACAAACGAAGCGTCAAAGTGCTTAGAATTCACAGGAGGTTCCAGAACACCGAAGACCACACGGAGGGGACCCCCGAGGGGCCCACACCCCCAGGTGGCGCGGCAGGCCCCCTGGCCGCGCGAGCATAGGGTGTGGGGCCCTCGAGGCCCCGCCGCCTTCGCCCTTTCGCCTACTTAAACCCCCCGAGAATACAAGCCCTAGGAGGCGCACTTTTTTCCTCCATGAAGTCCAGAGCCGCCGCCGTCGTCAACCCTAGATCGGGAGGGTTCAGAACCTCTTCCCGGCACCCTGCCGGAGAGGGGAATCATCACCGGAGGGCTCTACATCACCATGCCCGCCTCCGGACTGATGCGTGAGTAGTTCATCCTTGGACTACGGGTCCATAGCAGTAGCTAGATGGTTGTCTTCTCCTCTTGTGCTACCATGTTTAGATCTTGTGAGCTGCCTAACATGATCAAGATCATCTTTATGTAATGCTACATGTTGTGTTTGCTGGGATCCGATGAATATTGAGTACTATGTTATTGCTTCATAATATATCTTGTGAGTGCGTTGTTTATGATCTTGCATGCTCTCCGTTGCTAGTAGATGCTCTGGCCAAGTAGATGCTTGTGACTCCAAGAGGGGGTATTTATGCTCGATAGGAGGTTCATGTCTCTATTTAATCTGGGGTAGTGACAGCAAGTTCTAAGATTGTAGATGTACTGTTGCTACTAGGGATAAAACAGTAGTACTTTATCTAAGGGTATTTGTATTACTTACATTACACACATTGCTTAATGCAATTATCTGTTGCTTGCAACTTAATACTGAAAGGGGTGCGGACGCTAACCGGTAGGTGGATTATTAGTCATAGATGCGGTTGGAACGGTCTATGTATATTGTTGTAATGCCCAAATGAATATCACACTAGACATCATAACTATAGTATATGCATCATTATGCACTTCTTTATTCTGTCAATTGCCCAGCTATAATTTGTTTACCCGCATGTATGCTATTATTATTATTTATGGAGAGACACCACTAGTGAACTGTGAACCCCGGTCCTTTTTCCTTAAACTGATAAATAAACCTACTGCAATCCTGTTACTTTCATTCTCTGTAAACAAACATCATCTTCCACACATACGTTTAATCCTTTTGTTACAGCAAGCCAGTGAGATTGACAACCTCACTGTCAAGTTGGGGCAAAATAGTTTGATTGTGTTGTGTGCAGGTTCCACGTTGGTTATCGTAAACGGTGCCACCAACAATCTCTGGGAGATCTCTAGTTTCCTACTGGATCGATAAACCTTGGTTTCACAACTGAGTGAAACTTGTTGCTGCACTGCTTCATACCTTCCTCTTGGGGTTCCCAACACCACCTCACCGGTGCCATCAAGCATTTTTCTGACGCCGTTGCCGGGGAAACTAGATTCTTCTACGAGGGGAGTCTCTCACATCCAATCTCTTTATTTTGTTATTGTCTTGCTTAGTTTATTTTTATTATTGTCTTGTTTGCTTAATATCAAAAATACAAAAAAAAATAGTTACTTGCATTGTTATTTTTATTTCGTTATGCTATTTTTACTTCAGTTTTTATTATTGTTTATTTCGGTTTGCTTCTTAATTTGCTAAAATGAGTACTGCTGAGAATACTAAGTTGTGTGATTTCACTAGCACCAATAATAATGATTTTATATGCACTCCTATTGCTCCACCTGCTTCTAAAGCAGAATTCTTTGAAATAAAACCTGCTTTGTTAAACCTTGTTATGAGAGAGCAATTTTCTGGTGTTAGTACTGATGATGCTGCTGCGCATCTAAATAATTTTGTTGAACTTTGTGAAATGCAAAAGCAAAAATATGTAGATGGTGATATTATAAAACTGAAATTATTTCCTTTCTCTTTGAGAGGAAGAGCTAAAGAATGGTTGCTTTCATTGCCTAGGAATAGTATTGATTCATGGACTAAATGCAAAGATGCTTTCATTGGAAAATACTATCCTCCTGCTAAGATTATTTCTCTAAGAAGTAGCATTATGAATTTTAAACAACTTGAAAATGAACATGTTGCTCAAGCTTGGGAAAGAATGAAATCTTTGGTTAAAAATTGCCCTACCCATGGACTGACTAGTTGGATGATCATCCAAACCTTTTATGTAGGACTGAATTTTTCTTCAAGAAACCTTCTTGATTCGGCTTCTGGAGGTACCTTTATGTCCATTACTTTGGGGGCTGCAACAAAACTCTTGGATGATATGATGGTGAATTATTCTGAGTGGCATACTGAAAGGACACCTCAAGGTAAGAAGGTAAATTCTGTTGAAGAAACCTCCTCTTTGAGTGAAAAGATTGATATGATTATGTCTATGCTTGTGAATGGTAAATCTCATGTTGATCCAAATAATGTTCCCTTAGCTTCTTTAGTTGCACAAGAAGAGCATGTTGATGTGAACTTTATTAAAAATAACAATTTCAACAACAATGCCTATAGAAACATTTATGGTAATGATAACTATAAGCCCTATCCTTCTAATAATAGTGGTGGTTATGTTAAATCTTATGGTAATTCTTATAGCAACAATAGGAATATTTCCACTGAACTTGAAACCATGCTAAAAGATTTTATCACTACACAAACTGCTTTTAATAAAAATGTTGAGGAAAAGCTTGGTAAAATTGATAATCTTGCCTCTAAAGTTGATAGTCTTGCCCTTGATGTTGATCTTTTAAAATCTAAAGTCATGCCTAATGATACTAAAGAGAGTAAGACCTTTGCTAAAATCAATGCCATCCAAGTTAAAATTGATGAAAATGTTAGGATGATGGCTCAATTGCATGCTAGATGGGAAAGAGATAAAGAACTAGCTAAGGAAGATAATATTGTTAAGGTCTTTACTATTACCACTACTGAAAATAATGTTACTTCACATGCTAGTAGGCCTCCTACTATTAATGGTAACATAGTTGGTGTTGAAAATATTTCTTCTACTTCTTCCAAAAAGTTAAAACTGCCTAAAACTGCTGAAACTGCTATTGATAAAAGTGCTGAAATTTTTAAGAACATGGGAGATGGTGGTTCGGTTTGCTTTGATGATAACAATTTTGATTTTGATAATTGTAATATCACTGAAGTTATTAAGTTCTTGCAAAAGTTAGCCACATGTCCTAATGCTAGTGCCATGAACTTGGCATTTACAACTCATATTACAAATGCTCTCATTAAGGCTAGGGAAGAGAAATTAAAACTTGCAGCTTCTATCCCTAAGAAGTTAGAAGATGGTTGGGAGCACATCATTAAAATAAAAGTGGATAAATTTGATTGCAATGCTTTATGTCACCTTGGTGCAAGTATCTCTGTTATGCCTAAAAAGCTTTATGATATGTTTGATTTGCCACCTTTGGAACATTGTTATTTGGATATTTTTCTTGTTGATAATGCTATGAAGAAACTTGTGGGTGCTATTATTGATATGAAAGAAGGAAATATTAGATACCAATTCCCACTCAAGAAAGGTATGGAACACTTCACTAGATAAAGAATGAAACTACCTTTTGATTCTGTCATTCGTACAAATTATGATGTTGATGCTTCATCCCTTGGAAATACTTGAATATCACTTTCTGTGCCTAGCTGAAAGGCGTTAAAGAAAAACGCTTATGTGAGACAACCCACTTTTTATTTCTGTTATTTTATTTTGTTGAGTCAAGGAAGATGTCTACCTCTGTAGCAATTCCTTTGTATCTTTACTTTATTGCATTGTTGTGTCAAGTTAAGCCTCTAGTAGAAAGTTGATGCTAAAATTGGATTGCTGTGCTGAAACTGTTTTCTGCTGTCCACCGTTAAATTCATAACTCCTTACAGAAAATTTTAAAAAATCTGATATTTTCTGTGCGTAATCCTCAGATATGTATGCAACGTTCATTAGTTTTGAGTTTTCTGATTTGAGCAAGTTAAGTGCCTCTAAAAAATTCGTTTTTACAGACTGTTCTGTTTTTGACAGATTCTGTCATTTATTTTGCAATGCCTCTTTTACTATTTTGAATGGATCTTTTTGTTCCATAAAGTGTCAGTTGCTATAGCTAATGTCCAGTAGCAATGGTAGCAATTGTGTTCATGCAGAATATAAGAATTTTTTATGCACTAACCCTCTAATGAAGTTTACTTTGAGTTTGGTGTGGAGTAAGTTTTCAAGGATCAAGAGAGAAGGATGATGTGATGTGATCAAGAAGATGAAAGAGCCAAAGCTTGGGGATGCCCCCGTGGGTCACCCAAGCATATTTCAATAAGACTCAAGCGTCAAAGCTTGGGGATGCCCAAGGCATCCCCTTCTTTATCAACAAACTATCAGGTCATCTCTAGTGAAACTATATTTTAATTCCGACACATCTTATGTGCTTTACTTGAAGCGTCTGTTTGTTTTTGTTTTTGTTGTTGTTATTTTCATTCTCTGAATAAAATGGATCCTAGCATTCCTTTGTGAGAGAGAGACACGCTCCGTTTTTTCTTATGAATACTCGTATTCTTCACATATATTTTTTGAGTATTCTTCCGTGTTATTTCAATACTATTAGCTCTTGTTTTTCATGCATCTCTTGTTGGAGTTGTTAGTTTTTCATATTTTACACTCTCATATCTCATTGTTATATAGTTGAAGAGTTTATCTTTTAAATAAGTTGATTGGTGTTTGGTTGGAAACAGAAAATGCTAAATGTGGTAGATGGTATAATGAAAAAGATATACATGCTCTTATGGATTGTTATCTTATATGTTGTGGTGCTTGGCAATTGTTTTGAGCTCTCAAGTAGATCATGTTTAAACTTTTACATCATGTAGTTAAAACCTATTAATGAAGAACTACCGTAAAGCTTGTTGAAATTTGGTTTGCATGTTCGGTATCTCTAAGATCTAGATATTTTCTAGTAAAGGTGTTTGAACAACAAGGAAGACAATGTAGAGTTTTATAATGCTTGCAATATGTTTTTATATACGTCTTGTTATCATAGTTTATACTTGTGTTTGCTTCAAATAACCTTTCTAGCAAAAGCCTTGTACTGAGAGGGAATGCTTCTCGTGCATCCAAAACCTTGAGCCAAAACCCATGCCATATGTGTCCACCATACCTACCTATTACATGGTATTTCCTGCCATTCCAAGCAAATACTTCGTATGCTACCTTTTATTCAAAACCTATCATCTCTTATTTGTGTCAATGTTTATTAGCTCATGAGGAAGTATGTGGTGTTACGGATATCAACCTTGTCATTTGCTTTCAGACAGACTTTCACAACCGGACTAGTGGCATATACATCCGCTTATCCATTAACTTTGCAAAAAGAGCTGGCAAATGGGGTGCCCAGTCCCAATTAATTACAACTTTAACCGCTTCAATCTCTTCACATTTTTGCCCTGATCTAATCAGTCAAGCAATGACAACAGTTTTTAACTATATGTGTAAACAAAAGAGATAAGAGGGATAATCTACCTTGCTGGTAGAAATAACGTCCTTCATGGGAGCCGCTCTTGAAAGTCTGGTTGACAAGGGGGGTAGAGTGCCCATTACCATTCGTTGAAAACGACAAACACCTCTCAAAACTTACTTTTATGCTCTCTATATGATTTCAAAAACCTATAAAACTAAAAAGCTCTAGCACATGTTTGTATCCCTCGTTCCCTCTGCGAAGGGCCTTTCTTTTACTTTATGTTGAGTCAGTTTATCTGCTTCTTTCTGTCTTAGAAGCAAACACTTATGTCAACTATGTGCAACAATTCTTATATGCTTACTTATTGCACTTGTTATATTCCTTTGTGTTGACAACTATCTATATGATATACATGTTACAAGTTGAAAGCCAATGCTTAAACTTATATCTTCCTTTGTGTTGCTTCAATGCTCTTTTACTTAGAGACTATTGCTTTATGAGTTAACTTTCATGTGAATCATTTTGATGCTTGTTTGAAAGTACTATCCATGAAAAGTTTTTGCTTATATGATGTAGTTGTTTACTCCTTATCTATTTGTTAGCAAACTATAAACCATTGCTTTGAATCACTTCATTCATAACATGAGCCTTACATTATTATATGATCAAGATTGTGTGAAGCATGTCACTTTAGAAATTATTCTTGTTATCATTTTACCTACTCGGGACGAGTAGAACTAAGCTTGGGGATGCTTGATACGTCTCAAACGTATCTATAATTTCTTATGTTCCATGCTTATATTATACCAACTGCTACATGTTTTATATACACTTTCATATCATTTTATCCATTTTCTGGGACTAACCTATTAACATGATGCCACAGTGCCAGTTGCCTGTTTTCTGCTGTTTTTGTTTCAGAAAAGTTGTTAAGAAAATATTCTCGGAATTGGACAAACGAAACGTCAAAGTGCTTAAAATTCCTAGGAGGTTCCAGAACACCGAAGACCACACGGAGGGGACCCCCGAGGGGCCCACACCCCCAGGTGGCGCGGCCCCCTGGCCGCGCGAGCATAGGGTGTGGGGCCCTCGAGGCCCCGCCGCCTTCGCACTTTCGCCTACTTAAACCCCCCGAGAATACAAGCCCTAGGAGGCGCACTTTTTTCCTCCACGAAGTCCAGAGCCGCCGCCGTCGTCAACCCTAGATCGGGAGGGTTCAGAACCTCCTCCCGGCAACCTGCCGGTGAGGGGAATCATCACCGGAGGGCTCTACATCACCATGTCCGCCTCCGGACTGATGCGTGAGTAGTTCATCCTTTGACTACGGGTCCATAGCAGTAGCTAGATGGTTGTCTTCTACTCTTGTGCTACCATGTTTAGATCTTGTGAGCTGCCTAACATGATCAAGATCATCTTTATGTAATGCTACATGTTGTGTTTGCTGGGATCCGATGAATATTGAGTACTATGTTATTGCTTCATAATATATCTTGTGAGTGCGTTGTTTATGATCTTGCATGCTCTCCGTTGCTAGTAGATGCTCTGGCCAAGTAGATGCTTGTGACTCCAAGAGGGGGTATTTATGCTCGATAGTAGGTTCATGTCTCTATTTAATCTGGGGTAGTGACAGCAAGCTCTAAGATTGTAGATGTACTGCTGCTACTAGGGATAAAACAGTAGTACTTTATCTAAGGGTATTTGTATTACTTACATTACACACATAGCTTAATGCAATTATCTGTTGCTTGTAACTTAATACTAAAAGGGGTGCGGACGTTAACCGGAAGGTGGATTATTAGTCATAGATGCGGTTGGAACGGTATATGTATATTGTTGTAATGCCCAAATGAATATCACACTAGACATCATAATTATAGTATATGCATCATTATGCACTTCTTTATTCTGTTAATTGCCCAGCTGTAATTTGTTTACCCGCATGTATGCTATTATTATTATTATTATTATTATTATTATTTATGGAGAGACACCACTAGTGAACTGTGGACCCCGGTCCTTTTTCCTTAAACTGGTAAACAAATCTACTGCAATCCTGTTACTTTCATTCTCTGCAAACAAACATCATCTTCCACACATACGTTTAATCATTTTGTTACAGCAAGCCAGTGAGATTGACAACCTCACTGTCAAGTTGGGGCAAAATAGTTTGATTGTGTTGTGTGCAGGTTTCACGTTGGTTATCGTAAACGGCGCCACCAACAACCTCTGGAAGATCTCTAGTTTCATACTGGATCGATAAACCTTGGTTTCACAACTGAGAGAAACTTGCTACTGCACTGCTTCATACCTTCCTCTTGGGGTTCCCAACACCACCTCACCGGTGCCATCAGTACCCATCCTTTGTCTTTCGCTAGACTAGTCACAGTGGTGTAACATGATTAGTAACATAGATACCACATAGCTAAAAAAGATGATGTGATATATATAATTGATGAAGGGGGAGACAAATGAAGTAACATAGGTAGTTGTTGTAACATCACACTTCACAATATAAAATGAGTCTACAAATTAATAAATGATTAATAAATGAATGCCTCTATGTTACCACACATATGACATTTTTCATTATAGAGGTATTAGCATAGGGTGGTAGCATGTGCATATTACTACTCTACATTACTCCCCACTCTAAGCAGTCTTAGATGTAGAAAGTTCTTTCAATGTGTTTAATGCGCAGTTAGCAATGAGAACGGGGCAGTGGCCTAATGGTCTGTGGGTGCAGTGACAACTCAGAGACCCGAGTTCGATCCCCGTCGGGGGCAGTTTTTGAGAATTCTCACACAGGTGGGGTTTCTAATATATCAAAAATCCTATATGCTAATGCCTAGTGATTTATATGCAGTTAGCAATTATGGCATGTAATCCGTTGCGACCATGTCAGTGTAGTACCGAGCCACCAAGTCATGCTGCATGCATCGACGTGCCCCTACTAACTTTCTATCCAATGGCCGGCTTCATGTATGTAGTTGGGCAAGGGAGGTTCTACACTAACGTGCTAGTTGGGACATGGAAACAGCTAACGAGCCACTAATCAATTCTGTAGTTGCATGGTACCAGCCCTGTTTTAAAATGTAAAAACAACCTAAGACTAGTCACAATGGTGAGTAATGGTGAGTATCATATGAGTATATGATATTACTTTCACAATGCATAGTAACATATGAGTGGTATCATATGACACTACATTTATTAGATGCTATACTCATATTGCATTGGAATCCGTTATTTTACGGTATCTACCTATGATACCAATATCATCTCTTTTTTCATTAATTGTTGTGACACATCATCATTTTGCCAACATGACATGCATGATACCACCTATGATACCCCCATTGTGACTAGTCTAAACTAGTTAGCTAAAAAGGGTTACACTGTGAACTGTGAAACGGAGGGAGTAGTTGCATGGTTTATCCATCCGAACGAAATGAATGGTTCATTTCAATGGCATTTCTAATATTTGAGCTCCATTCACCGAGGTGGCTGTGATGATCAAGTGTCATTAAGACTCGGCTAACAAAATTCCAGTTTGATCGGTAAGGCCAGCTTTTTCTAGCACTACTACAACAAACGTTTGAACTTGGGTCAGACTTAGTAGGATGTCCATTGCCATATCCCAGGAGTAACCTGACAAAATTATTATCAGGATCAACGGATAAATAGGCCTTAAATTAAGTCATTATGTGTATAGATTGGTGAATCAGCCTCACACTAAGCCAATCCACCGACATACTGCACCGAATCTCTATGTCCGAATCGGACGGCAGCCAAAGGGGTGCATTCTCCCCGGGAGATAACAAATCCACACTCATTGCCATAATCCTCACCACGACCTATTCATCTTGCTTCCATGCATAACGAAGCAAAATTTTGGGTTATTGTTGGTGCAAAGCACTTGAGAAACATTATGACGCGAGAGTAGTGGATTGTTGCTCCTTATTTTTTTACTTCTACCACGGTTTATCTCCTTAGTTAATCCTAAACTTTGTAAACTATGGGTGATTGCTCTATTTATAAAACGAGGCGAAAGTTTGTTTTGAGGAGGAACTCCTTAATTAACATATAGAGCAACACTTTTGCCTCTGTTTTGAGAAAAAAGATTTAAGAGCCAGGAGTAAATCTTGTCTAGTACCCCGTATCAAGGAAAAAGAATCAATCTCCGCCAGATTCAGATTTCAGATTGCCTACCCCGATCCCTTGTATCTATTGTTCATCTAGTTTTGATATTTCTAATCGTTTGCCATTGTCTCGTTCCAGTTGTGTTTGATAGGCTTCTGGATCACGCCGACATTATTATATATAGCAATTAACAAATCGGGCATCAGAATTACTCATCGACGCAAAATATTTGCTCTATTGACGCGCAAGCTAGTTGACTGAAGAAACCTATGTGGCCACAAATGCTAATGTTGGCAGAACAAAAGGCACATACATGTGTTTTACAAAGGGTAGCTTTTGGTGCAATCAAAATTATGTAGCTTCCTTAAGTTATCATAGTCAAAGCAAACAAACTTGAAAGAAAAGAAAAGCGAATGCATTTGAAAAACACCTCGGATTTTCAACCGTTGATGAGCGATACCAAGTTTTCTCCTACACGATGTATTGTCGTCGTGGTTTTTTTTTTTACGGAAAATGCAGTTTGGCCTGCTTTTTCATTAATCAGAAGAGTAGTACAAGATGTACACGAACCAGTAAAAAGAAAAAGAAAACAAAACAGGAACTAGAACTAGAACTAAAAGGCGACCAGCTTAGTCTGGCTCGCGTGGTCTGTGTAGCAAATCCGCCACTCTTGGTTTGCCTGCGTCTTTTCCAGAGGATGGCTTCATCAAGAATGCAAGAGTGCATCCGATCAAGAGATGCGGCTGTGTTATTGAAGATCCTGGAATTGCGTTCTTTCCAAAGTGTCCACCAGGTGAGCTGCACTAGTGATACCCAGGCTTTCTTCAGCACCTGAGGCTGCGACTTTCTGGTCGAGTTGATCCAGTCTTGTAAGCTGGTAGTTGAGGCTGCTGGAGCAAATGTTACTGGCATGGCTACCGTTGCAAGCAGCTTCTTCCAAAGCCTGATGGCAACGGGGCAGGTGGCAAGCAGGTGCAGCGCGGTCTCCAGCTCGCTCAAACAGAGCACGCAAGCCGCATTGTGTGGCCAGCGCTTTTTGGCTAGGTAGTCAGCACTATTCACTACGGCAAACGCTGAGAACGCCGACGGCAATTTCAACGCCGACGGCAATTTGTCGGGGCCGTCGGCGTCATAACGTGAGACCGACGAAACGGGGAAACCCGTCAGCGCTGTTTTGCCGTCGGCGTCATAGTAGTGAGGCCGACG
Source organism: Poa annua (assembly GCA_026929855.1). Taxonomy (NCBI): domain Eukaryota; kingdom Viridiplantae; phylum Streptophyta; class Magnoliopsida; order Poales; family Poaceae; genus Poa; species Poa annua. The sequence continues at coordinate 55,384,123 of CM049435.1, read as the reverse complement.
GCCACCGTCGGTCTTAGAGTGCCGTCAGCGTCCATTTAGTTAGCCCGACGGCCACCGTCGGCGTCAAAACGCCGTCGGAGTACTGCCCCGCGTGGCCATCTCGACGACGCAGCGTTTGACAGCGCGCTGGTAACCCATTGTAATGCCGACGGCATTACCGTCGGGCTCAGTACACTATTTTCCAGTTTTTCTTAAAAAATTAGATTACATTAAAAAAAAATTGTAGCGGTACTAAATCACAACAAATAACATAAGAACTAATTGTACAAATATTGTGATCAAATGTTGGCCACAATATAAGGACACATAAGGGGGTAGATCTGCAGCGGATGTGGGGTTTTGTTGTGGCGGGGTTCCGGAACTAAGAGGTGGGAAACTCCCGTTTCGTGTGTCGGGCATGGAATCGTGCGACGGAGTAGATGAAATGTTGGTTCCCCATGGCCCTATGTATCAACCTAACACAACCAAGCAAAAAATTCATGCGTCTACCCCCTCTCGGCGCCGTTTAGAGGGGTAGATCGCCGGGTTTGACTTTTTCCCAGCGGATGTGGGTTTTCGCCGTGCCGGGAGTACGGAGCGTCGGAACCCCACCAAAACTTGCATGGACACCTAACATATGTATACTAGTGTGTTGGTAGGCTGTGGGAACCAAGATACAACTCCGAGGTGCGACCCGCTTCTTCGACCCCTCTTACCCCGTAGTAAGTTCATGCACTCAGAGGTGGGAAACTCCCGTTTCGTGTGTCGGGCATGGAATCGTGCGACGGAGTACATGAAATGTTGGTTCCCCATGGCCCTATGTACCAACCTAACACAACCAAGCAAAAAAGTTCATGCGTCTACCCCCTCTCGGCGCCGTTTAGAGGGGTAGATCGCCGGGTTTGACTTTTTCCCAGCGGATGTGGGTTTTCGCCGTGCCGGGGGTACGGAGCGTCGGAACCCCACCAAAACTTGCATGGACCCCTAACATATGTATACTAGTGTGTTGGTAGGCTGTGGGAACCAAGATACAACTCCGAGGTGCGACCCGCTTCTTCGACCCCTCTTACCCCGTAGTAAGTTCATGCACTCAGAGGTGGGAAACTCCCGTTTCGTGTGTCGGGCATGGAATCGTGCGACGGAGTAGATGAAATGTTGGTTCCCCATGGCCCTATGTATCAACCTAACACAACCAAGCAAAAAAGTTCATGCGTCTACCCCCTCTCGGTGCCGTTTAGAGGGGTAGATCGCCGGGTTTGACTTTTTCCCAGCGGATGTGGGTTTTCGCCATGCCGGGGGTACGGAGCGTCGGAACCCCACCAAAACTTGCATGGACCCCTAACATATGTATACTAGTGTGTTGGTAGGCTGTGGTAACCAAGATACAACTCCGAGGTGCGACCCGCTTCTTCGACCCCTCTTACCCCGTAGTAAGTTCATGCACTCAGAGGTGGGAAACTCCCGTTTCGTGTGTCGGGCATGGAATCGTGCGACAGAGTAGATGAAATGTTGGTTCCCCATGGCCCTATGTACCAACCTAACACAACCAAGCAAAAAAGTTCATGCGTCTACCACCTCTCGGCGCCGTTTAGAGGGGTAGATCGCCGGGTTTGACTTTTTCCCAGCGGATGTGGGTTTTCGCCGTGCCAGGGGTACGGAGCGTCGGAACCCCACCAAAACTTGCACGGACCCCTAACATATGTATACTAGTGTGTTGGTAGGCTGTGGGAACCAAGATACAACTCCGAGGTGCGACCCGCTTCTTCGACCCCTCTTACCCCGTAGTAAGTTCATGCACTCAGAGGTGGGAAACTCCCGTTTCGTGTGTCGGGCATGGAATCGTGCGACGGAGTAGATGAAATGTTGGTTCCCCATGGCCCTATGTACCAACCTAACACAACCAAGCAAAAAAGTTCATGCGTCTACCCCCTCTCGGCGCCGTTTAGAGGGGTAGATCGCCGGGTTTGACTTTTTCCCAGCGGATGTGGGTTTTCGCCGTGCCGGGGGTACGGAGCGTCGGAACCCCACCAAAACTTGCATGGACCCCTAACATATGTATAATAGTGTGTTGGTAGGCTGTGGGAACCAAGATACAACTCCGAGGTGCGACCCGCTTCTTCGACCCCTCTTACCCCGTAGTAAGTTCATGCACTCAGAGGTGGGAAACTCCCGTTTCGTGTGTCGGGCATGGAATCGTGCGACGGAGTAGATGAAATGTTGGTTCCCCATGGCCCTATGTACCAACCTAACACAACCAAGCAAAAAAGTTCATGCGTCTACCCCCTCTCGGCGCCGTTTAGAGGGGTAGATCGCCGGGTTTGACTTTTTCCCAGCGGATGTGGGTTTTCGCCGTGCCGGGGGTACGGAGCGTCGGAACCCCACCAAAACTTGCATGGACCCCTAAAATATGTATACTAGTGTGTTGGTAGGCTGTGGGAACCAAGATACAACTCCGAGGTGCGACCCGCTTCTTCGACCCCTCTTACCCCGTAGTAAGTTCATGCACTCAGAGGTGGGAAACTCCCGTTTCGTGTGTCGGGCATGGAATCGTGCGACGGAGTAGATGAAATGTTGGTTCCCCATGGCCCTATGTATCAACCTAACACAACCAAGCAAAAAAGTTCATGCATCTACCCCCTCTCGGTGCCGTTTAGAGGGGTAGATCGCCGGGTTTGACTTTTTCCCAGCGGATGTGGGTTTTCGCCATGCCGGGGGTACGGAGCGTCGGAACCCCACCAAAACTTGCATGGACCCCTAACATATGTATACTAGTGTGTTGGTAGGCTGTGGTAACCAAGATACAACTCCGAGGTGCGACCCGCTTCTTCGACCCCTCTTACCCCGTAGTAAGTTCATGCACTCAGAGGTGGGAAACTCCCGTTTCGTGTGTCGGGCATGGAATCGTGCGACAGAGTAGATGAAATGTTGGTTCCCCATGGCCCTATGTACCAACCTAACACAACCAAGCAAAAAAGTTCATGCATCTACCACCTCTCGGCGCCGTTTAGAGGGGTAGATCGCCGGGTTTGACTTTTTCCCAGCGGATGTGGGTTTTCGCCGTGCCAGGGGTACGGAGCGTCGGAACCCCACCAAAACTTGCACGGACCCCTAACATATGTATACTAGTGTGTTGGTAGGCTGTGGGAACCAAGATACAACTCCGAGGTGCGACCCGCTTCTTCGACCCCTCTTACCCCGTAGTAAGTTCATGCACTCAGAGGTGGGAAACTCCCGTTTCGTGTGTCGGGCATGGAATCGTGCGACGGAGTAGATGAAATGTTGGTTCCCCATGGCCCTATGTACCAACCTAACACAACCAAGCAAAAAAGTTCATGCGTCTACCCCCTCTCGGCGCCGTTTAGAGGGGTAGATCGCCGGGTTTGACTTTTTCCCAGCGGATGTGGGTTTTCGCCGTGCCGGGGGTACGGAGCGTCGGAACCCCACCAAAACTTGCATGGACCCCTAACATATGTATAATAGTGTGTTGGTAGGCTGTGGGAACCAAGATACAACTCCGAGGTGCGACCCGCTTCTTCGACCCCTCTTACCCCGTAGTAAGTTCATGCACTCAGAGGTGGGAAACTCCCGTTTCGTGTGTCGGGCATGGAATCGTGCGACGGAGTAGATGAAATGTTGGTTCCCCATGGCCCTATGTATCAACCTAACACAACCAAGCAAAAAAGTTCATGCGTCTACCCCCTCTCGGCGCCGTTTAGAGGGGTAGATCGCCGGGTTTGACTTTTTCCCAGCGGATGTGGGTTTTCGCCGTGCCGGGGGTCCGGAGCGTCGGAACCCCACCAAAACTTGCATGGACCCCTAACATATGTATACTAGTGTGTTGGTAGGCTGTGGGAACCAAGATACAACTCCGAGGTGCGACCCGCTTCTTCGACCCCTCTTACCCCGTAGTAAGTTCACGCACTCAGAGGTGGGAAACTCCCGTTTCGTGTGTCGGGCATGGAATCGTGCGACAGAGTAGATGAAATGTTGGTTCCCCATGGCCCTATGTACCAACCTAACACAACCAAGCAAAAAAGTTCATGCGTCTACCACCTCTCGGCGCCGTTTAGAGGGGTAGATCGCCGGGTTTGACTTTTTCCCAGCGGATGTGGGTTTTCGCCGTGCCGGGGGTACGGAGCGTCGGAACCCCACCAAAACTTGCATGGACCCCTAACATATGTATACTAGTGTGTTGGTAGGCTGTGGGAACCAAGATACAACTCCGAGGTGCGACCCGCTTCTTCGACCCCTCTTACCCCGTAGTAAGTTCATGCACTCAAAGGTGGGAAACTCCCGTTTCGTGTGTCGGGCATGGAATCGTGCGACGGAGTAGATGAAATGTTGGTTCCCCATGGCCCTATGTACCAACCTAGCACAACCAAGCAAAAAAGTTCATCCGTCTACCCCCTCTCGGCGCCGTTTAGAGGGGTAGATCGCCGGGTTTGACTTTTTCCCAGCGGATGTGGGTTTTCGCCGTGCCGGGGGTACGGAGCGTCGGAACCCCACCAAAACTTGCATGGACCCCTAACATATGTATACTAGTGTGTTGGTAGGCTGTGGGAACCAAGATACAACTCCGAGGTGCGACCCGCTTCTTCGACCCCTCTTACCCCGTAGTAAGTTCATGCACTCAAAGGTGGGAAACTCCCGTTTCGTGTGTCGGGCATGGAATCGTGCGACGGAGTAGATGAAATGTTGGTTCCCCATGGCCCTATGTACCAACCTAACACAACCAAGCAAAAAATTTCATGCGTCTACCCCCTCTCGGCGCCGTTTAGAGGGGTAGATCGCCGGGTTTGACTTTTTCCCAGCGGATGTGGGTTTTCGCCGTGCCGGGGGTACGGAGCGTCGGAACCCCACCAAAACTTGCATGGACCCCTAACATATGTATAATAGTGTGTTGGTAGGCTGTGGGAACCAAGATACAACTCCGAGGTGCGACCCGCTTCTTCGACCCCTCTTACCCCGTAGTAAGTTCATGCACTCAAAGGTGGGAAACTCCCGTTTCGTGTGTCGGGCATGGAATCGTGCGACGGAGTAGATGAAATGTTGGTTCCCCATGGCCCTATGTATCAACCTAACACAACCAAGCAAAAAAGTTCATGCGTCTACCCCCTCTCGGCGCCGTTTAGAGGGGTAGATCGCCGGGTTTGACTTTTTCCCAGCGGATGTGGGTTTTCGCCGTGCCGGGGGTCCGGAGCGTCGGAACCCCACCAAAACTTGCATGGACCCCTAACATATGTATACTAGTGTGTTGGTAGGCTGTGGGAACCAAGATACAACTCCGAGGTGCGACCCGCTTCTTCGACCCCTCTTACCCCGTAGTAAGTTCATGCACTCAGAGGTGGGAAACTCCCGTTTCGTGTGTCGGGCATGGAATCGTGCGACAGAGTAGATGAAATGTTGGTTCCCCATGGCCCTATGTACCAACCTAACACAACCAAGCAAAAAAGTTCATGCGTCTACCACCTCTCGGCGCCGTTTAGAGGGGTAGATCGCCGGGTTTGACTTTTTCCCAGCGGATGTGGGTTTTCGCCGTGCCGGGGGTACGGAGCGTCGGAACCCCACCAAAACTTGCATGGACCCCTAACATATGTATACTAGTGTGTTGGTAGGCTGTGGGAACCAAGATACAACTCCGAGGTGCGACCCGCTTCTTCGACCCCTCTTACCCCGTAGTAAGTTCATGCACTCAAAGGTGGGAAACTCCCGTTTCGTGTGTCGGGCATGGAATCGTGCGACGGAGTAGATGAAATGTTGGTTCCCCATGGCCCTATGTACCAACCTAGCACAACCAAGCAAAAAAGTTCATCCGTCTACCCCCTCTCGGCGCCGTTTAGAGGGGTAGATCGCCGGGTTTGACTTTTTCCCAGCGGATGTGGGTTTTCGCCGTGCCGGGGGTACGGAGCGTCGGAACCCCACCAAAACTTGCATGGACCCCTAACATATGTATACTAGTGTGTTGGTAGGCTGTGGGAACCAAGATACAACTCCGAGGTGCGACCCGCTTCTTCGACCCCTCTTACCCCGTAGTAAGTTCATGCACTCAAAGGTGGGAAACTCCCGTTTCGTGTGTCGGGCATGGAATCGTGCGACGGAGTAGATGAAATGTTGGTTCCCCATGGCCCTATGTACCAACCTAACACAACCAAGCAAAAAAAATTCCTGCGTCTACCCCCTCTCGGCGCCGTTTAGAGGGGTAGATCGCCGGGTTTGACTTTTTCCCAGCGGATGTGGGTTTTCGCCGTGCCGGGGGTACGGAGCGTCGGAACCCCACCAAAACTTGCATGGACCCCTAACATATGTATAATAGTGTGTTGGTAGGCTGTGGGAACCAAGATACAACTCCGAGGTGCGACCCGCTTCTTCGACCCCTCTTACCCCGTAGTAAGTTCATGCACTCAGAGGTGGGAAACTCCCGTTTCGTGTGTCGGGCATGGAATCGTGCGACGGAGTAGATGAAATGTTGGTTCCCCATGGCCCTATGTATCAACCTAACACAACCAAGCAAAAAAGTTCATGCGTCTACCCCCTCTCGGCGCCGTTTAGAGGGGTAGATCGCCGGGTTTGACTTTTTCCCAGCGGATGTGGGTTTTCGCCGTGCCGGGGGTCCGGAGCGTCGGAACCCCACCAAAACTTGCATGGACCCCTAACATATGTATACTAGTGTGTTGGTAGGCTGTGGGAACCAAGATACAACTCCGAGGTGCGACCCGCTTCTTCGACCCCTCTTACCCCGTAGTAAGTTCATGCACTCAGAGGTGGGAAACTCCCGTTTCGTGTGTCGGGCATGGAATCGTGCGACAGAGTAGATGAAATGTTGGTTCCCCATGGCCCTATGTACCAACCTAACACAACCAAGCAAAAAATTTCATGCGTCTACCACCTCTCGGCGCCGTTTAGAGGGGTAGATCGCCGGGTTTGACTTTTTCCCAGCGGATGTGGGTTTTCGCCGTGCCGGGGGTACGGAGCGTCGGAACCCCACCAAAACTTGCATGGACCCCTAACATATGTATACTAGTGTGTTGGTAGGCTGTGGGAACCAAGATACAACTCCGAGGTGCGACCCGCTTCTTCGACCCCTCTTACCCCGTAGTAAGTTCATGCACTCAAAGGTGGGAAACTCCCGTTTCGTGTGTCGGGCATGGAATCGTGCGACGGAGTAGATGAAATGTTGGTTCCCCATGGCCCTATGTACCAACCTAGCACAACCAAGCAAAAAAGTTCATCCGTCTACCCCCTCTCGGCGCCGTTTAGAGGGGTAGATCGCCGGGTTTGACTTTTTCCCAGCGGATGTGGGTTTTCGCCGTGCCGGGGGTACGGAGCGTCGGAACCCCACCAAAACTTGCATGGACCCCTAACATATGTATACTAGTGTGTTGGTAGGCTGTGGGAACCAAGATACAACTCCGATGTGCGACCCGCTTCTTCGACCCCTCTTACCCCGTAGTAAGTTCATGCACTCAAAGGTGGGAAACTCCCGTTTCGTGTGTCGGGCATGGAATCGTGCGACGGAGTAGATGAAATGTTGGTTCCCCATGGCCCTATGTACCAACCTAACACAACCAAGCAAAAAAATTCATGCGTCTACCCCCTCTCGGCGCCGTTCAAAGGGGTAGATCGCCGGGTTTGACTTTTTCCCAGCGGATGTGGGGTATCTCCGTGTCGGGGGTCCGGAGCGTCGGAACCCCACCAAAACTTGCATGGACCCCTAACATATGTATATTAGTGTGTTGGTAGGCTGTGGGAACCAAGATACAACTCCGAGGTGCGACCCGCTACATCGACCCCTCTTACCCCCTAGCAAGTTCATGCACTTAGATGTGGAAAACTCCCGTTTCGGGTGCCGGGCATGGAATCGTGCGGCGGAGTAGATGAAATGTTGGTTCCCCATGGCCCTATGTATCAACCTAACACAACCAAGCAAAAAAGTTCGTGCGTCTACCCCCTCTCGGCGCCGTTCAAAGGGGTAGATCGCCGAGAGGGGTATCGCCGTGTCGGTGGTCCGGAGTGTGGAAATATTTTTTTTAAACAATATTAGTGAATGAAATTACAATTTATAATTTAATAACTGTTAATGTAAAAAATTGAAATAACTTAATTAAAAAAATTGCAATAATATTTTGAAAAAAAAACGATATGGCTACGCCGACGGCAATGCCGTCGGCCTAGCTTCAGCCCTAACTTAGGCATCGCCCATGCGCGGGATTGGGCATATTCCCCAATCCAATCCCGCGCCTCTCCTCCCCGCCGCCGCCCGCCCGCCCGCCGTCGCCCGCGACTCCTCCCCGTCGCCGCGAACCTCGCCGCCGTCGCCCGCCCGCTGCCCGCACCTCGCGCACGCCGCCCTCACCTCTCCGCCGTCGCCCACACCTCGCCGCCGTCCTCCTCCTCCTCCTCCCTCCCCGAGCTTCCCCTCCCCTCCTCCCTCCCCGGCCTCCTCCTCCCCGACCCTCCCCGAGCTTCCCCTCCCCTCCTCCCTGCCCGGCCTCCTCCCTCCCCGAGCTTCCCCTCCCCTCCTCCCTGCCCGGCCTCCTCCCTCCCCGAGCTTCCCCTCCCCTCCTCCCTCCCCGGCCTCCTCCCTCCCCGAGTTCCCCTCCCCTCCTCCCTCCCCGGCCTCCTCCTCCCCGAGCTTCCCTCCCCGGCGTCCTCCTCCTTCTTCCCGGCCCCGAGCCCGAGCTGCCCCGGTAAATTTTAATTTGTGTGTGTGTATTGCTAGTGCTAATGCTAATGTTAGGGTTAGTGCTAGGGTTAGTGCTACTGTTAGTGCTAGGGTCAGTGCTAGGTTAGTGCTAGGGTTAGTTTTATAGTTATTCTTAGTTTTAGATTTAATTGGTAATGTAAAAATATGACAATATATTTGCTAGTATTAATCTGCATTATATTTTATCATGTAGGTTTCTCGGATTTCTCACCGTCCCAGAGCCGCCGTCCTGGAGCCGCTACTGTCTCGGAGCCGTCGTTGTTTTCGTGTTGTTCGACTACTTCCTTTACAGCGGAGGGTGTGATAAAACTCCTTCTCCTCTCTTGCATTTTTATGTTCTAGAGTTTAGTTTCACGTCAAGTCGCGTAACCTAGGTGTCTTTTCCCGTCCGAAAGCGTTACGCGGATAAATATGCATTAGAGGTCAGCATATTATGATGCGTAACGCTTCGGCATTTACGGGACAGTCGGCGGATGCGTAGTTGGGTACGTTCTCCGTGTTCTGCTCCGGTCCGAGTCAGGATTTCGGCAGTGCCTCCCCGTTGTTCTCCGGATGCACATCCTCTCGGCTTTTTGCCGAGACGTGTATCGGGAGAGTAGCGGGGAGGTGCTGCCGAAATTCTGTCTCGGATCGGGGTAGAGCATGGAGAACGTACTCAATCTACGGATCCGGCGGCTGCTAGGAGGCTATCCTATTAGAGATGTAGGATGATGCACGCGTTTTCCCCGGTAGAGAATATCTTGTATTTAATTTAATGCCATTATTTGATATCAAATGCTATATTTGCTGTTATTACCTCTAAGTGCAGATGGCTGATGGTGAGTGGATGTACAGTGGTCGTACTAGTAGGACTGACAGCACAGCTGAGTGGCAGTGGAAAACTGATTATTATGTGAAGGAGTCAAACCGTGGTTCTAAGACAGTTCGGCCGCTTTGCCCTTGTGCTCGGTGCAAGATGAATAATCGTCAGGGTAGCTTACACATGACTAGACACCTTTGGCTTTACGGATATATGCCTGACTTTGACATGCAAATCAACTTTCCCGAGAGTGACCGTGTTAGAGAGGAGGTGATGCGACAACGCATCGATGGCAATGCGCATGATGGCATTGCAAACATGCTTGTTGATCTTCACTATGCAAATCAAGCACATTCGCCACCTACAGAAGATCCGGACGAACTGGAGGAACCGGATTTACCGGATGAACCAGAGCCAACCGCGAAGGCCTTCCTTGAAATGATGGCCACCGCGAAGAAACCTCTTTATCCGGGTGCGGAAATCTCTCAGCTTGATGCCATATCGCAACTGCTAGCTGATAAGGCCAAACACGGCGAAACCCGATCAAGCTTTGAAGATCATTTGAAAACATTGGGTAACATGCTCCCTAAAGGACATTGTCTGCCTCGTACCATGTATGAGTCGAAGAAAATCATGAAATCGCTTTGCATGGATTATGAGAAGATACATTGCTTTCCTAAGGGTTGCCTTCTGTTTCGGAATGAGTTTGCGAATCACACTCACTGTAGCAAGTGTGGGGCCTCTAGGTATCTAGAGGTGAAGGGCGCCGAAGGTGAAATGGTGCAAACGAAAGTCGCTGTAAAGATTCTTCGGTATCTCCCATTCATAAGAAGGATCCAACGCCTTTACATGAATGAGGAGACTGCCACACAAATGACATGGCACAAGAAGGGGAAGAGATACCCTGATATTCATGATAAAAAGAAGAAGATGAAACATCCGGCTGATGGTGAAGCGTGGAAGCATTTCGACAAAGCATACCCTGATAAAGCTCGAGAGTCTCGAAATGTCAGAATTGCGATAGCAACCGATGGATTCAATCCATTCGGTATGTCGGCTAGATCGTACAGCTGCTGGCCTGTGTTTGTTATTCCGCTCAATCTCCCTCCCGGAGTCTTAATGCAACGCAAGACCATATTCTTGTCTCTGATCATTCCGGGGCCTGAATATCCGGGGAAGAATTTGAGTGTGTACATGCAGCCTCTTATCGATGATTTGCAACATTCTTGGGTACACGGCACATGGACATATGACCGGGCATCGAAGAAAAACTTCCGCATGACAGTTTGGTACCAGTATTCCATGCATGACCTACCCGGGTATGCCCTATTCTGCGGACACTGTACAGCTGGGAAGATGCAATGCCCAGTGTGCAGGCATGCTCTTATCTTCATATGGCTGAAGAAGGGTGGCAAGTATTCCGCCTTTGACAAGCATCGACAGTTCCTCGAAGAAGGTCATAGATTCAGAGAGGACAAAAAACACTTCTTGAAAGACAAAGTTGTCAGTGAAGTAAACAAGATACCAACGTTTGATGGTACAGTTGTTGATGCGGAGCTACGTGCTTTAAAGCCTAAGACCAAAGGCAAAGGTTTTATGGGATATGGTGAGACGCACAACTGGACTCACATACCAGGTTTGACGCAACTCCCCTATTACAAGGACCTCAAACTTCCCCATAACATCGATGTGATGCACACCGAAAAGAATGTCGCAGAGTCCGTCTTCCACACAACCCTGAACATTCCCGAGAAGACGAAGGACAATGTCAAGGCTAGAGTCGATCAAGAGAGGCTTTGTGACAGAAGTAAACTAAACATGCAGCGTCCCGAGGGCAATCGAAGAAATTGGGTCAAGCCAAATGTTGACTTCTGCCTTCTAGCTGCCCAAAAGAAGGAGGCATTCAATTGGCTCAAACACAATGTGAAGTTCCCAGATGGTTATTGTTCTAACATGAGTAACGGAGTCAATTTAGCAACGGGCAAAGTCAACGGGCTTAAGAGTCATGACTATCACATATGGATTGAGCGAATAATGCCGGTGATGCTTCGAGGCTATCTCCCTGATCGTGTTTGGCGACCACTTGCGGAGTTGAGCCATTTCTTCCGCACGCTCTGTGCCAAAGAAATATGTCCGGAAATGATGAAAAGACTTCATGAGAACGTCCCAGAGTTGATATGTAAGTTAGAGATTATCTTTCCGCCGGGCATGTTTACTCCGATGGTACATCTCATGTTGCATCTACCTAACGAGGCATTATTGGGCGGTCCGGTTCAGAATCGTTGGCAGTTTTCTATAGAGAGAGAATTTAAGCATATGCGAACCAAATGTGGAAACAAAAATCAGATTGAAGCATGCATAGCTGAGGCATATATCAGCGAGGAGGTGTCAGATGTATCTACAACATACTATCCCAAAGATGTTCCCACTGTGCATAATACGCTTCTCGGTACAATACCAATGACCCCAGCTATAAACCCAAGCTTCTTCTCTTCCAAGGCCAAGGCGGCAAGTCTGGTGGTCAACATATTTACACCGTGACGGAGCAAGAGTGGGAGGACATCATGCTCTATGTGTTGATGAACATAGATGAAGTAGAGGATACATTCTTGCCTCAATTTCTGGATGAGGAGTGGTCGGGAATAGAGAATCCTACTGTGCCGGAATTTAATACTCTTTTAAGGAAGGGTGCCCCCGGAAGGAAAAATTTCGTGGCTTGGTTCATGGAAAAAGTAATTTCTAACTCACCCACCTTGTCCCTTGTAGTTTATGTTAACACGGAACTAACAATTTTGACTAAACTTGTAGGGAAATCATCAGAAAACATCTATGACGAATGAATTGAGATGGGTTTCCCAGGGTTTCGACCCTAAGGTGGCGACTTATGAAAAGTATGATGTGAATGGGTATCGCTTCCATACGGAGAAGCACCAAAATACTCGGCCAAATGCGAAAACAGTAAATACTGGAGTGTTTACCGGAGGTCGAAATGAGGATGAGTACTATGGAAGGTTACAGAACATATATGAGGTGAAATTCGATAAAGGGGCCCATCCTCTCACTCTTGTTGTGTTCAAGTGCCATTGGTTCGACCCAGTGGTTGGACTAAAAAGTATCCCTTCCATTGGTTTAGTGGAAGTGAGGCCTTCAACCACCTATAGCGGGTCCGATGTATTTATTGTGGCTAATCAGGCAACGCAAGTTTATTATCTACCCTACCCATGCCAGAACGAGGAACTACAGGGTTGGGAAGTTGTGTTCAAGGTATCACCACGTGGTAAGCTACCCATGCCAAACGCGGACGATTACAACAATATAAACCCCATCACATACGAGGGAGATTTCTACCAAGAAGAAGAGGATGGCGGGTACTTTGATGTCCTTATGGGTGGTCTTGATGAAGTCGATGATAGTGAAATACATGGAAGAGGCGAGGCAGTTGTGAATGTAAACGAGCTCAGCAAGTTACATCTCGATAGTGAAAGTGATGAGGATGAGCCTCCACCATTCAATGACATACCCTACTACTCACGTGATAGTGATAGTGACCCTGATGATGATTAGACTCGCGGTGAGCGTCTTTTATGTCTTATTTTTAGCAACTTGCTTACTATGTCTTATTTTTGCTTACTATGTCTTATTTTTGCATCAATATGTTATTTCTGCTTACTGACTTTTTACATGTTCTCAATGCAGGTGACTAAACCATGAGCAAGAATTCCGTAGGAGCCATGCTTAAGAAGCTTGTTTGTCCTCATCCGCGAAAGCCCCCTAAACGCTTAGGTGAGAGTGACGACGAGGACGAAGGACGACCCCCTAGAGGACGAGGCGGGGGTCTACCCCCTAGAGGACGAGGCGGGGGTCAGCCCCCTAGAGGTCGAGGACGAGCCTCGAGGGCAACCACAGTTGAGGCCGATGACGAGGATGAGGACGAGGCTCGAGGGCGACTTCCACCGCGAGCGCGGGGACGAGAACGAGGACGAGGCTCGAGGACTAGACCTTTGTCGGAGGTTTCAACTTCACGGATGACGACACCTTCGACGTCTTACTTCAGTGAGGTAATTGCTATCATGCCTACACCCTACTATCATGCATACTAACCGATATCGTGCTCATACTCACTAACTGCTATTATATTTAGGTACCCTCCGCAACATCCCACGAGGAGGAGCAACAGCAGCAGCAGTACTACGAGGAGGAGCAGCAGCAGCAGCAGTACTACGAGGTGGAGCAGCAGCAGCAGTACGTTGAGGAGGACCCGGAGCAGCACGTTGAGGAGGACCCGGAGCAGCACGCCGAGGAGGAGGAGGTACACTATTTTCTCCTATTCCTACCACTTCGTTTTGTTCACTTACATTTAATTTGAACTCTAATTTGCATTTTAATTTTAATTTGCAGCACGAGGGGGAGGGGCTTGTGCCCTTGTGGACTCGAGGAATAAATAATCTTCCAAAAAGATCAAGATCTACAGAGGCCAAGATTCTTCTTGAGCCGACCAAGAATAAGTAAGTGGCTATCTCTTGATCATATAAGTATGTGGCTAACTCTCCTTGCATACTAATATTGTCTTTTCATGTGCAGCAATTTTCGTGTCGTCAGTGGTGGTTCGAGGACAAATCTTCCAGCTGGCGCATTTGCGGGCCTTCTGAAGAGGCACTGGCCTGGCCTCTACTCGGAGGGCCCTGAGGTGGAAGATGGGTCTCCTCCTCTGCAGAAGTTAGCCCTCAGGTGGGAGGACTACGAGGCCGCGTCCGGCATAGGCTACATGCAGACACCGGACGGCCACGAGTTTGTGCCCACCTGTGCAGAGGTTGTGGTCCACAAGTTCTGGGTAAGATTTTGTTAACTTGTGATTCTCAACCATAGTTAACATATAGTGAACTTGTGATTCTCACCATAGTAAGATGATTGTAGGAGTTCTATCGCGTGGCTCTTGAGCACCAGGACAGGAGCAATCTGGTCTTGATTATGATGGCGAAGACCAGGTTACGCCAGATGTGGTATGATATCAAAATCACGGCTATCTCTCAGTTCTACGCCAAGAGAGGCAAGAGATACAACAAGAAGCAAATCCTTGAGCTAAAACTTGGAGAGAAGATGTCCCACGAGGATTTCATGGCGGTAATTAAATTTTCTTTTTATTCCATGTCCATCGTAAATTGCATAATCTGTTCTTCACTTAACATGTTTTCATCTTAAGATTGTTCCAAAATGGGCTCTGGGAAAGAAGGACGCATGGGAGAAACTGGTGGACATGTGGACGGGGAAAGATCTAAATTTTGCGGCCAAGAGCATTCAAAACAGTCTCAATCGCGGCCATGAGGGAACACACAGTCAAGGAAACCAAGACTTCTTCCGCTACATGGAGAAACAGGTATATATATGGAACAACCTACTCGTTTCCCTGACAATGTTTCCTTTTTGATGCATACCATTTGTTTTATGCATTTCAGGTGGCCACTAATGAAGGGCGGGACATTGGAGAGGTTGAAGTGTGGAAGATGGGTCACAAGAAGAAGGTGGTCTCGCCGTGTGAGGATCCATACTATGGCACAATCAGCAGTGACCTTACCGAGTACACGGCCAGGTTTATTTTTCAACATCATGTTTACTAAATGCCATCAAGATTTCATTTGTACTTACTAATTGTTTACTTGTTATGAATGCCATCAGGTACAAGGAGTTGAATGGACCGGATTCTGACCCCCTTAAGGAGCCAGTCGACGAGAGGGCAGTGTTTCTCGCAGGAGAAGGAAGGAAACATGGCCGCTTCAAGATGTTTGACAAGGTGATCGAGCCTACCACCACTCTCACACGTGTCAAAACAATCACGGGTGTTTCTCTGCAACCTCGTGAACCGCGTGCTAGACCCACTCGTGCCGTGGACCATGTAAGCTTTCTCTCATTTTTCTTCTCCATTCTTAGTTCCCATTCATATATGTGTATGTTCATGAGATTCACTATGTCATATTTAAGGAAATGCAACAAGCCTGGCAAGAGGCTCAGGATGCTTGGATGCAGCAGGTGCAGGATCATTCAACGGCCATGTATGAAGCCCAGCAGGCGCATCAGTTTGCCTATATGACGGTGAGTTGTGGTCCATCCTATCTACTTGCCAATAAATTTCATTGTCCGAGTTTGTCCTTCATGATGCATGGCATATAAACTCACTTGCAGGCGCTTACTACGGCAATGAGAAATGGTACTCCAATACCCGAGCCAATACCGGCTCCGCCACCACCGCCGTATCCTCCACGGCCGTCCTACGCCGATTTCGTCGCACTCTACACCCAGGAGTCTCCTGTTAGTACTTCACCAAAGTTTCACTAAGTCATTATATGTACATCTAGATATTTACACTTAGTCATCTTTTGTTCAAACATGTAGGGAACGTCTTCTTCACGGGCACGGGCTCCTTTTGGTCGAGCTTCTGCCTCGCCCACGGCCACTCCGGTTCACTCACATGGTCCTAGCCCGGGTGCTTCTACCTCGCTCACTCGGGCACCCCACTCCGAGAACCGCGAGTCGCGTCGATAATCGCCGAACCCGGTTAGTTTAAGACAAACTCTAACATAAACCAACAATAGACTTAGAACTATTTTTCATGATTCAGTTTGGACTTAGAACATTTGCATGAAGTTGGACTTAGAACATTTGCATGAATTTGGACTTAGAACGTTTGCATGACTTTGATCAATTTTCCTTGCATGAATTTGGACTTGATACATTTGCCATGCTAACCGGAGTTCTTTTCCATTTTGTAGTGATCATGCTCTCGGCGGTAAACTTCGTGTTGGAGAGTTCCTTCGGAGATGTCTTTTCGTGAACCCGTTCTATTTGTGTTAGATATCTCCTATGTTACCTTATGATGCATGGATGCTTATGATGACATGTATGGATGATTGTTATATGTATGGAGTTTGTAACCTCTATGATGACATGTATGGAGTTTGTAACCTCTATGTTGACATGTATAAATGATTTGTGTTGTCTTGTGTTCTGTTCTGTTTTATATTTGAATCTGTGGACGAAATGCTATTGTAAATTTGCTGGGAAAAAACGAAAATAAGCAAAAATATTAAAATCCCAGTTCTGACTATTGATGCCGACGGCAATGCCGTCGGCGTAATGCCCAGATAACCGAAACGGCCGTGGTGAGCCCGACGGCATTGCCGTCGGCACACGGTCAGCACAAACAACTAGTGATAAGGGGTGGCCCGATCTTCTCAGTGAGCGGTGGGTAGATGGATGATGGTGGAAGATAACTTGCGAGAATCCGACGAACTCTCCGGCTGTTCCCCCGTTGCCAATGCAACAGCTCTTCAACCCAATGGATATTCGCGACGCCTCACACCGATGCAACGTAGCCGCCGACCACGAAGCGGTTTTGCAATCTACTAATTCCCAGTGGAACAACAGATCACACTCAAACTTCGGATAATAATCTCCAGAGCGCAACACAGTGGAGAGGTTGAATTCCTGAGCGCAACACAGAGGAACTCGAATATAGATGAATGCTTAGCAATCCAATCTAGGGTTTATGTTTAAACGTGGTCTGTGCTAAAAGCCACGACTTACAAGCCTATATAAAGGCTGCTGGACGTCCAACTTAGGGTTGGAGTCGAAAACAACCATAACTCTAACTTAAAGGACTCTATTTGGAAACTGGCAGGAAACAGCCGTCGACTTGTTTTGGTCACCGAGGCTTGTCCGAGTCGAAT
This sequence comes from Poa annua, assembly GCA_026929855.1. Classification (NCBI taxonomy): domain Eukaryota; kingdom Viridiplantae; phylum Streptophyta; class Magnoliopsida; order Poales; family Poaceae; genus Poa; species Poa annua. The sequence continues at coordinate 55,366,920 of CM049435.1, read as the reverse complement.
CGATGCTTCGGGTCGGATCCGTTGGAAAGGACTTGAAATTTCCTTTCCAACCTGTGCTTCGTTGCTTTATTTGGACTTCACATGAATAATCCTTGGCTGTTTCGAATCCGTGACTTCTGCCAGTCCGAACCGAAGGTCTTTCCTTTGATGGCTCCACTTCCTCCCTCGCCTCCCTCGTGCTTGCCATCATTGTCTTCATGCTCCATGCCTCCTCCAATGTTTGTGTTATCAATAAACCTGAGACAACATAAATGCATAGATTTAGGTAGTATAAAATTCTCATGATCACAAACATCATATGCAATTAGGAGCGAGTTCACCTGTTGATCAAGTAACTTTGTTCTGGATCTTGTCACTGGACCAATCCTCACTTGATCATGTTTATCTTGGGCAGCATCATCTTCTATCGGAGAAGATGGATAAAGACTTGGGATGTCCTCATCATCCTCCCCCCCTTGAAAAGGCGTCGTCCTCGACGCGTCAAGGTCATCTCCGGTGTAGGGCGTCAAATCAGCAACATTGAACGAATTGCTCACACCGAATTCAGTAGATGGAAGATCTATCTTGTAGGCATTATCATTGATTTTGGACAGCACCTTGTAAGGGCCATCTCCTCGCGGCATCAACTTAGACTTGCGCAAATTAGGGAACCGATCCTGGCGGAAATGAACCCAAACCATGTCGCCGGGCTGAAAAAGCACCTCCTTGCGCTTCTTGTTGACACGCGCAGCATTGTTCTTACCCTTCTTTTCAATTGCCTCCTTGGTCTTGATGTGTATCTTCCTCACGAAATCTGCACGCTTCGATGCCTCCATGTTGATTCTTTCCTGTGTTGGAAGCGGCAGCAAATCAAGCGGCGTTATAGGCTTGAACCCATACACCACCTCAAACGGGCACAATGTCGTGGTCGAATGCACCGCCCTATTGTACGCAAACTCCACATGCGGTAAGCACTCCTCCCATTCTCGCAGGTTCTTCTTAATCATGGCTCGTAGCAACGTCGATAGTGTGCGATTTACCACCTCCGTTTGCCCATCCGTTTGTGGATGACATGTGGTACTGAACAGCAGCTTTGTTCCTAGCTTCCCCCACAACGTCTTCCAAAAGTAGCTCATGAACTTCACGTCACGGTCAGAAACAATCGTCCTCGGTACCCCATGTAGACGCACGATCTCCCTGAAAAACAGATTAGCAATATGCGACGCATCGTCGCTTTTGTGGCAGGCAATAAAATGTGACATTTTAGAAAAACGATCCACTACCACGAATATCGAATCATGTCCTCTCCTGGTTCTAGGCAATCCTAACACAAAATCCATGCTAATATCCTCCCATGGAGTTGTAGGTGCAGGAAGAGGAGTATACAGACCATGTGGCTTAAGTTTGGATTTAGCCTTGTTGCATGTGATGCAACGCTTCACAAACCTGTCCACATCTCGCCTCATGCGTGGCCAATAAAAGTGATCAGCCAACATTAACAACGTCTTCTCACGTCCAAAGTGACCCATCAATCCGCCTCCATGTGATTCCTGCAACAATAGCAAACGCACGGACGACTCGGGTACACATAACTTGTTAGCTCTAAACAAATATCCATCATGCATATGGTATTTTTCCCACGCCTTCACATCCGAACATTTAGCAAAGGCAGCGGCAAAATCAGTATCGGACGCATATAAATCACGCAAACTCTCCAAGCCAGGAACTTTAATATCTAAATGTGTCAATAACATGTTCTTCCTAGATAGAGCGTCAGCAACAACATTATCCTTGCCTTTCTTATACTTAATGATGTATGGGAAAGATTCAATGAACTCTACCCACTTAGCATGACGTTTATTAAGATTAGATTGGCACTTCAAAAATTTTAAAGCCTCATGATCAGAATGTATGATAAATTCTTTTGGCCACAAATAATGTTGCCAAACCTCAAGAACACGAACAAGAGCATACAATTCTTTATCATAAACAGGATAGTTTAATTGTGCACCACCAAGTTTTTCAGAAAAATATGCAATCGGCTGACCCTCTTGCATCAACACACCTCCAATTCCAATACCACTAGCATCACATTCAATATCAAATTGCTTATTGAAATCGGGAAGTCGTAAAACTGGTGCAGAAATCAAACAACGTTTCAGCTCATCAAACGCAGAATCTTGGGCTGCGGCCCACACAAATTCTACACCTTTCTTAGTTAACTCATTCAAAGGTGCAGCAATGGTGCTAAAATCTCTCACAAACCGACGGTAGAAACCAGCCAGTCCTAAGAAACTTCTAATTTGACTAATGTTCATGGGAGTAGGCCAATTTTTAATAGCTTCAATTTTAGATTCATCTACCTCTACTCCATTCTTAGAGACAACAAATCCCAGAAATATGACCTTTTCTTTGCAAAACGTGCACTTAGCAAGATTACCATAAAGCTTATTATCACGCAACACATGTAAAACTTGCCGAATATGATCAACATGGTCATTCTCATTGTGGCTATAAATCAGAATATCATCAAAATATACTACCACGAATTTCCCAATAAAATGCCTCAAAACATGATTCATCAAACGCATAAAGGTACTAGGAGCATTAGTTAAACCAAATGGCATGACTAACCACTCATATAACCCAAATTTTGTTTTGAAAGCAGTTTTCCATTCATCCCCTTCTTTCATCCGAATTTGATGATAACCACTACGCAAATCTATCTTAGAGAAAATAGCAGCACCACTTAATTCATCTAGCATGTCATCCAAACGAGGAATAGGATGTCTATAACGAATGGTGATGTTGTTAATAGCTCTACAATCTACACACATGCGCCATGTACCATCTTTTTTAGGAACTAAAATAACAGGAACAGCACAAGGGCTAAGGCTCACACGAACATACCCTTTGTCAAGAAGCTCTTGTACTTGTCGCTGGATTTCTTTCGTCTCTTGGGGATTGGTGCGGTACGGAGCTCGGTTTGGCAGCGTTGCTCCAGGGATCAAATCAACTTGATGCTCAATGCCTCGCAATGGTGGCAATCCCGCGGGTACCTCCTCCGGAAAAACGTCACCAAATTCCTGTAGAACATTAGAAACACCAATAGAGAGAGGGGTCATGTCGTTAGAAACAAGAATTTCCCCCTTGCACATGAGCACAAGAGGTACTAGAGTGGGATCCTCTCGAAACTCTCTCAAATCAGATTTGGTGGCTAACATTACTAAGGAAGTCTCTCCCTCACTTTTCTTTTTACCACTCGAATTTGGCTTGTGGCTCTCACTCACCGAAGGTGGGGGCACTCGGCTAGCTAATCTCTCACGCTCATCCTCACAATTTACTTCCACCTTTTGCCTCGAATCATTGACAACTTCGGATGGGGATAAAGGACGCAAGATGATCTCCTTTCCAAGCCAATTGAGTTGGTATGTGTTAGATCGGCCATTGTGTCGAACATCACGATCATATTGCCAAGGACGACCCAACAACAAATGACACACCGTCATTGGAACCACATCACACTCCACGGTGTCTTTGTATGGCCCAATCTGAAAATCAATGCGCACCATGTGGTTGATCTTCATCTCTCCGCTGTCACTCAACCACTGAATATAATACGGATGCGGGTGCGGCAAATATTTCAGATTCAGTTTCTGACATAGCTCCTTACTAGCTAAATTGTGGCAACTACCACCATCTATGATTACTTTGCACGACCTTCCATTACCAACAGCAGCTCTTGTTTGAAACAAATTGCAGCGCTGTTCCGCAGAACTTGGTGTAACACTCAAAACTCGAGGCGTGCAAACAATGGACGGTAATCGAACAGCATCGGCATAGCAAGAACCGTCCTCCTTCTCCTCCACATATTCTGGTTCGGCCTCCACTTCATCACCACTCTCATACTCGCCGGTCTCCTCGTTGATCAACATAACCTTGCGGTTTGGGCAATCTCTCTTAAAGTGCCCCTTCCCTCCACAAGTGTGGCAATTCATATCACGAGTGCGGGCTGTAGAATCGGATGAGCCAACACTCCCAGCAGGTTTTGGTGCTGGTTTAGGCGTAGGTGCAGCCGAACTGAATTTGGATGCAGCAGGGGTAGAACCACGGGACACGGGCGTAGGCGCCACGCCAGCAGGTGTCACGCGCGGTGTAAAGGGTCCTCGGCTATAGGCAGGCCGGGGTGCATATTTGGCGTCCTCCGCCAACTGTAACTCAGCTTCACGTGCTTGATGCAGTAAATCTTGGACATCTCCATATTGATGATGACGCACAATTCGTTTGATATTAACACTCAAACCTGATAAGAAACGCTGCATTGTTTGTTCAGGGTATTCACGCACTTTAGCACGCTGCATGATCATCTCCATCTCCTTGTAGTACTCATCGACGGATAGGGTGCCTTGCCTCAAATTCTGCAACTTGTCATATAAAGAACGGATGTAATTACGAGGAATAAAACGGTGACGCATCTCTTCCTTCATCTCCTGCCAAGAACGAATTGGCAAATCATTAGCATCACGCCGAGCATTCACAAGTCCGTCCCACCACAGCAAAGCATAACCATCAAACTCAGAAGATGCAAGCTTGATCTTTCTATCTTCGGGGCACTCATGCAAACGCCATAGTTTTTCCATCTTCAGCTCCCAATTGATGTATTCTTCCACGTCAATAGATCCTTCAAATTTAGGAATACTGAATTTTGGCTTGGCTAAAACATCATCATTATCATGGCCGGCAGGAACAAAATTACGACGTGCACCAACAGGTGCAAAACCACGACCATGAAGTCCACCACGACCAACGCCACGCCCGGCATTGGCATGCGGTATCCCAGCAGCACCATCGTCGTCCGCAGCATCAAACTCCTCGTCGTGATCAGCCTGGACACTTGCATCATCCGCTGGCTGGTTGTTGCGCTGTGTCAACGTGCGCATAGCACGAGTCAAGGTGGCAAGATTGGTTTGTATTTGCATCAATGTCGCCGCTGAATCATTAGCTGTTTGCAGGACAGTCTCAAGCTTATGATCTGTTGCTGCCAAATCACTTTGTATCTTGTCACACTGATTGTTAACTTGACGGGTTAAATGATCACGGAGAGCTTCATATTCTCGCCAAGTAACTGTAGATGTTGCCTCCTTCCTTTGCCGCACCACGCTATCGTCCTCTGAAGACATGATTAGTGCACAGAAGACAATGTATATATATAGGTGGGAAAAACTCTCAACTCACTTAAAAACCGAAAGAAATTGTGTATCTTACCGTTCCAAAGTGAATAGTGAAAGCTTACCTCTCGTAGGACAGAACGTGCACGGAGGGGGTGAAGCGAATATTATGGGTTTCAAAGTGTCACACAACAAAACCAGGGTATTTAAGTGGAGCTTGGTAGGGATACCTAACTACACCAAATTACAAATCCTAGTGCTGATCGTATGACACCACAGGAAACGCACACGGTGGAGATAAACAGGGCAAAGCAACTATGAAACAAGAATGTCACAATGCACGAGAGAGACACTAGCAAAAGCTCAAAGTATAAGGGCACAAGATTGCTCAATTTTACTATTGAAAACAGCACCTCAAACAGGTTCAAAATGGCTGGATATAGCAACAAACTTTCAGCTTCTTGTCTCTTTATTTCGCTGGATCTTTTTCTCTCTCTGTTTTTTTTTTTAATTAATTTTTTTACACTTCTTTTCTATGTATTTAAACCAGCAAAAATATGCAACAGTTCGTGGTACTGTAGCTACAGTAAATAAATCCAAAACTGCCGAACGTGTCGCACAAAAGTTTCCTAATTGAGCAGCCCTAGAGCAAGGAAAAGCTAGTCTCGTGGGTAAGTTCCTACACCAAAAGAAAGGCTTGCTAAGGTTGTCAAACGGAAAGGAAAAGAACACTATGTGGACTCGGTAAGGAAAACGAAAACAGAAAGAACTAAGAAACCAACGCGAACTCGGACTCAACTTCTTTTTGTTATTTTTCTGATTTAGACAACGACTCGGAAACAAAGAACAAACAGAACCTAGACCTACGACTCAGACAAGAAAAGTAACGCAAAGGATAAACCGACCAGCAACTACAACTTGTAATCCGATGCAATCTAGGGTTCTGGCGAGATCTAAACCTAATATTTTTGGCTTTTTCTGTATAGGACGAAAAACAGTAAATCTACGGGATGGATTTGTGGATGCTCACCGAGTAAACGCTGGAAACTGATACCAAGATGATAAGGGGTGGCCCGATCTTCTCAGTGAGCGGTGGGTAGATGGATGATGGTGGAAGATAACTTGCGAGAATCCGACGAACTCTCCGGCTGTTCCCCCGTTGCCAATGCAACAGCTCTTCAACCCAATGGATATTCGCGACGCCTCACACCGATGCAACGTAGCCGCCGACCACGAAGCGGTTTTGCAATCTACTAATTCCCAGTGGAACAACAGATCACACTCAAACTTCGGATAATAATCTCCAGAGCGCAACACAGTGGAGAGGTTGAATTCCTGAGCGCAACACAGAGGAACTCGAATATAGATGAATGCTTAGCAATCCAATCTAGGGTTTATGTTTAAACGTGGTCTGTGCTAAAAGCCACGACTTACAAGCCTATATAAAGGCTGCTGGACGTCCAACTTAGGGTTGGAGTCGAAAACAACCATAACTCTAACTTAAAGGACTCTATTTGGAAACTGGCAGGAAACAGCCGTCGACTTGTTTTGGTCACCGAGGCTTGTCCGAGTCGAATCGATGCTTCGGGTCGGATCCGTTGGAAAGGACTTGAAATTTCCTTTCCAACCTGTGCTTCGTTGCTTTATTTGGACTTCACATGAATAATCCTTGGCTGTTTCGAATCCGTGACTTCTGCCAGTCCGAACCGAAGGTCTTTCCTTTGATGGCTCCACTTCCTCCCTCGCCTCCCTCGTGCTTGCCATCATTGTCTTCATGCTCCATGCCTCCTCCAATGTTTGTGTTATCAATAAACCTGAGACAACATAAATGCATAGATTTAGGTAGTATAAAATTCTCATGATCACAAACATCATATGCAATTAGGAGCGAGTTCACCTGTTGATCAAGTAACTTTGTTCTGGATCTTGTCACTGGACCAATCCTCACTTGATCATGTTTATCTTGGGCAGCATCATCTTCTATCGGAGAAGATGGATAAAGACTTGGGATGTCCTCATCAACTAGCAGTGGTGAGCCCGACGGCATTGCCGTCGGCGTCATGCCCAGGTCAAACAAGTAGCTGTGGTGAGCCCGACGGCATTGCCGTCGGCATCGTGCACGACCGAGCGCACCAGCACACGCCCAGCTGCTGACGCGTGTTCAGTGAGGCCGACGGCATTTGCCGTCGGCATCGTGGACGGCTAACGTCAGTCGCCGTCCGTCAGATACGTGCACCGACGGCAAACTGACACCGACGGCCGCAAGAATACCGTCGGCATACGCAGGTACGCCGACGGCCGTAGCGACACCGACGGCAATGGAGCTACGCCGATGGATTGTACGCCCACGAAGCTACGCCGACGGTGGCCGTCGGCACACCTGTACGCCGAGGGTACCCGTGCACGTTCTCAGCGTTTCCTGTTGTGATTGCACTTTCCACGGATAGCCAGCCAGCTGAAGATCCGGCATTTTAGCGGTGACTCGCTGTTCCAGATGAGCTCTTGGAAGTTGAATCTCGTGGAGCCCTCAAACTGCAGTTCATACGCAGAGGCAGCAGAGTACTGTCCATTTGTTGTGCAGCGCCAAGTGACACTGTCGCCGTGGTTTGGTCAGAACTTTGATTTCACTTTCACAGTGCTTCATTCCCTTTGTTGAAACAAATGTGAAATGAATGCAGCCTGAAGGAATCTTCTGTGATATGAATATGTCTGTACAACTCAATGCAAATGATAAACGCAGCGAGAACAGTGATGACTGGGTCTTAGCGTTGGTGCCATTTTCTAGGGGAATCTTAGGATCTCACCTCACCAGCAACTCTAAAACTGAGATATGTATGCCCAGGACTAGACATAATAAATCAAGTGGATGTTCAATATATAAGTTGGAATGTTCAGCAGCTAATTCAAAGATGTGGCTAAGCAAATCCCAGTGGGAGATATCTCACTGCCAGTGAGATAACATATCACTGGAATCAGAACGGCTAATGACTTAATGAGACATTACATGGTCCCCATATTTTGCTGGCATTGCCCGCAAGATCTTGTATCAAAGTTCGTGTAAGACTGCAAGTTGTCAAACTTTGTCATGTGATGTGTTATGGCAGCTGCCGTCTCCAGCGAAGTGGGATCTATTTCTTCCGAAACAAAAAATGTGCCATAGGATAACATGCATATAAAAATAATAGAATTTGTTGCTGCAAGTTACAACTAGTCGGGAGAGCCGATGACCCGGGATTCCTCCCCTATATAAACACACCAAGTGCTATGAGATCAAGCACACTAAATAGAAACACTTCAAGACTCAAGACTCCACAGAGCATGTCGTATCCTGAAGAGAAATCCCTTGATTGTTCAATCAGGATGAGCAAGCCAAGGAGCCAATGGAAGCAGAGAGGAGGCCTCGGCAGGGTGCTGAGAGAGCACAAGGCGAGGCTCTACATCATTCGGCGATGCGTCGTCATGCTGCTCTGCCACCACGACTAGATCAGTGCATTCAGCTCAAGTCCAAGACTCCAGTTTTGCCCTGGCTTCCATTTTTCTCAGGCTTCAGAGTTAGGTTCTTGACGAATACTTGATGTATAAATCCATGTTAGATATTTACAGCTCTTTTTTGCGAGAAAGCTTGAAATTCTTGCTGTGTACTACTTGGTAGATCAGAAATGCAATGTCTGATATTACGTGTCTGAAACTTTTCTTTCACTTGATCAGTTGGTTTTATTTGTGCTGTGCTGTGGAAGTGCCGTATCTTCGGTTACTTTCTTTCTGATAGGGGGAGTTTGCAACCACACGCCACACACAGTCCACGGACCACGATGTGATATTCGCCTGCAAATCCCGTGCTTGAGCCGGCAGTGAACCAGAATATTGCTACGCATTTGCCAATGATTCTCTGTGCCTCAATAAGGCGACAAGTTTATCCTAGATATTACCACAAATCGAGCATCATGCATGCATTCATGGCGTGTCCGCGCATATAATATGGCCTTGACTCCTGGCCTTGTGATACCAGATTCTTGTCGATCTTATGAAACAGATGTACTAGGAGTAAATCATTTCTCGTGCCAGGTCTACCAGCTACACCCATGCATGTTACGATGGCTGGAGCCTGGAGCTCAAAGGTGGCGCGGGGCGACCTCACGGTGAAGGTGGCAGCTCGGCCGGCCTTCCAATCGTGCTCAGCTCGACGGTGACCTGCGGTTGGAGATCACGTCGTGCGGCTGGTGGCGGCGCGGTCGCTGCATTGTTGCGGCCAAGGCCCTATCTGGGCTTATATGGACCTGGCGGGCCGCGGCGATTCCCAGCGTGTCGCGCCTCCCTGTGTTGTGTGGTGGTGCCGCCGTAGGCTGCGTCTGCGGCGCGGCCGGTCAGCGGTGGTGGGTTCCTGGGCGACGGCCTGTGGTGGTCTCGTGGCGGCGGTCCAGCGTAGCTGCTTCGAGAGTCGCGGCGGACAGAGTTGATGGTGTTGGTGCTCCTGTTGGCATGGTGCTGGGAGATGTTGCTGTCGGGTGCATCCGCGCCGTGCGGAGCTCCGGTGAAGATCGACAGTTTCTGGGCCTCAACTCTGGTGGTCAGAGGTGGGTCGGCAGTGGTGGCTGCCCAGGTATGGGTGTGCGGAGTCTGCAGCGCGGTAACCAGAGGTAGAGGCATCCTAGTCGACTTCCCTTTGACGGCACGTCGTCGCGTCGGCTTCAAAGCGGCAACGCGTGGCTGGGCGTGCAGTTGTCCTGCAGAACGCCGAGGTGCCGGCCCCAGACTTGGTAGTGGCGTCAGGTTGAGCTAAAAGGTGGCTCAGCGCGAAGCAGACCTAGGCCCAGCGCCTAACTTTGTATGTTGGGTGTGGACCGTCGGGCGCGCGGGGCTATCAGTGTATGCGTGAGGGTATGTGTTGGTGGGTTGGTCGATCCCCTTGTGGACGGGGCGGGCGGAGGCGTCATCATGGTGATTCTCACACTCCTCCGCCCAGAAACTTTCTGAGAGAAACCCCAGATCCTTTGTTGATAGGGCGAGGGTGACGCTTTGACGTCGTATTCCCCTTAGGGCCTCATCTTGGATGTTTCGCCGGTCAGAGGGACACGTGAGCATATTTGATGGTCGACGGCGACTATCTTCTCATTTTTGACTAGGTGGCGTGTGGCCCCTGGTTTGGCATGGATGTCCGATTGGCGGCTCCGATCTCGTATTCGCTGTGTCATGTTGAGGTGTGTGGAGTTGGACTTTCCTGCTTGGGCGGTTTTGTCGTCGGCCTGTGGTGCCTGTCCTTGTGACCAACGTGGATGCCGGAGCGGCGGCTCCTGATTTTTGCCTCCGATGTTGGGTTGATGGGTAGGGGTGTCGTCCTTGGCCACTTAAGTGGTTGGGCTGTCGACTTGTGTGGTGCGCCGTCCTCGGGCCGGTATGGTGCGTTGTGTTGTTGTATCCGGTTTTCAGTGAGTTTTCTTATAAACTGTCTAATATATTTCTTCTATTTCAATGGAACGGCGAGCCTCTTGCCCAGTTTAATCGATTATTGTCAATTTGTTCCGATGCCTCATGTCGCTCGTGTGGACGGCCTTGGAGAAAGCCTAGGCGTCGTTGACGAAAACCGGCGAGGCAATCTCGTTGTCTCTGGCGGTTCTCGTGTGGACAATATGGCGTTGATGTGATCCCGTTGCGCCTCCCCCTGTGTGGACGTTTGTTAGAGCATCTCCACTCGCGGAATCCAAATGGCCGCCCAAAGGTTTTCCGGACGGGTCATTTGGACGTCGTTCGGACGGACTTTCACAAATGGTCGTCGTCGATCCTCACTCACGGCACCCAAATTTTTGTTACAAAATAAAAAAACTTAATATAATGGTCGCCGTAATTTAGGATATTTTATATATTTGAATAAAATTTAACGAAATATAAACTAAACCTAATCTAATGGTCGACGCCCTCGTCGCTACTGCTACTACTATAGTTGATGCCGACCCACTCTCGTCCTCGCTGTACACGGTGGCCGTCTGATGCACCTAAAATGAATCTACTTTTCCAATCACTTTGCTTCATTATTTTTCCAATCACAGATTGATCCAGGATTTCTCCCCCGGAGGAGGGATTCGGAGGCCGTCTTCACCGCTATCTTCACCGCCTTCATCTCCATCGACCATGAGCTGCTCCACCATCACCATGTGTGTGTAGACCGCTGTAGGCATATGAGGTGGATGGGGATTGGATGAGATTGATCATGTAATGATACCCGTTGTTCGAGATCTTAGGGGTTTATCTTGAGTATACTTTTGTATTGTGTTGATGCACTTATGCTATGTTTAATGCTTACTACTATGGCCCGAGTGGCATGATTTCAGTACTGAACTTGTTTTGCCCCATCATATAATTGAGTTTGGTATTTATCTACAAAGTGTATTGCCTGCTATTATGTTGAACCTGCGAACCCTAAAAGTGACATATAGGAAAAACAAGGGGATATGTTCTAGTTTGAGGATTCTATGTGTTTATGAAGTGTTAATGCATTGTTTCGGTCTACTCGAAAGGGTAGACCTGTAGTTACAAGTTGGCCCCGGTGAAATGGGCAGGTAGGACAATAGATGTTGTGCAAATTCTCTTGTCTAGTACGCACAACTATTTACGGAACACATACCTACATATATCGGAGTTAGAGATAAGTCCCGTTGCTATTTATATCTTATTATATGATCAATCTTATTCATGCAACACCCCGCTGTCACCTCATGCCTATGTTTTAAATCTCTGAGTTACACCTTCACTTTTTCCGGTAAAAACTGGGAAACCCTTTTGTTACTACTGCTGTTATATTTTGCTTACTTGAACCATATCACTGCTATCACTATTGTTGCTGCAAGTTCATTGATATACAGGTGTGGTTGAGATTGACGTCTCAACTGCTAAAGTCTTATTGGTATTCTTGTGTTCGCCTTGAGTCGAACTATAAATTTGGGTAATACTTCCCAACGAAGATTTCAGCGATCCCCTACACTTGTGGGCATCACCGTCCTCCGGCATAAAGTGTCGATGAAGACCTTGATGAAGAACCCGTTGTCGCCGTCGAACTCGAAGTAGAGGAAGAACCCCTGCTCAAGCTTGCATGCTTCAGACGAATCTCTTCCACCCCTTGTCGAGGTACAGAGACGAAAACCGTATTCACCGCCCAGCTGCCGTTCTCGCAGTCCTCCATCAGTCCTCCATCCTCAGATGCAACACCTTTGGCACCCCGTTCTCAAGTTTCTCCACAAACGCCGCCAGGAGGCTCAGCCGCGACTCGATGCCATTTTACAGGATAAGAAGGAACTCGGATCCGCGCAGATCCGGGTAAGTTCTTCATTAGACGACGGTGTGGGAGACGACGACGGTGATGCATTGCCGCCATGCCCCGTACCATAGCCTCCGCACCCTCATCCACTAGCGCGCCTTCGTCCACGGCTGCGCCCTCTCGTCGTGGAATTGGGTGGAGCGGATGTGGTGTGTTATGCTTGCTGCTCGACGGGGGTGCTATATAGTCAGGCTGGGCAAGGGTCAACGCGGGAAACAGAGGTGGCGGAAAACGGAGGAGGGAAGAGATAGCGGGAAACGGTGGCGTCTCAATGACAGCGTGGCCAGCGCGTCGGAGGACGACGCGCTTCGTTTCGTCCGGCGCAGCTGAAAGTGCATGGTTGTCCCCATGCATGGTTTTGGTAATTAATGACAATCCTTATGGCCTAATGTTTGCTTTGAGATATACTTGTAGATCTTGTCCATAGGAAAAGATTGGAGTTCATGTGTTGGACTCTAGTAGTTTACATGATGATCAATGCTCTACTCAAGGGTTTATATGAAGAATGGTCATGTGAAGAGTTGAGCTTATTGCAAGTATGGCTTGGAAAAGAAGATTGAGTGATCAATCATGTTTTACCCCAAGCCATCATACATATCAAGAGAAGAAGATGAAGCGCAAGATCAATATGATGCATCTCGAAGATATCATTTGATTGAAGCTTGCAAAGGAGTCATGAAGACGATGCTTAGCGAGGCCCTCCCATAATGGAGTATGGGGGAGCATTTGGAGAAGTCTTCATCAAGCATGTGCTAGCAAGCACAATCAAGAAAGGTGTTTCAACTTGAGAGAGTCAAGATCGTCATCATCGAGCTCAAGTGGAATGCGCAAGGCAAAGGTATGATCTTGATAGGTTTTCTATTTTACCGGTCTCATGGTGTTAGTGGGAGACCGGGTTTTAGGATAGACGGCGTACTATCAAGAGGGGCTCTCAAGTGAGTAACTTGATCGCATCGTTGTGGAGAGCTCAAACCTTTGCATACTTGGCATATCATATTTCTTGGTTCTTATTTGGCTTTTATGGTGGTGAGGAATTAGAGCTTGGTTCATCTCCATGTCAAGCTCTAGTTCATCGAAAACGGTTTTACCTTGGAAAACTAGTTGCGTTTTCGGTGGCGGAAATATTGCCGGTTCAACCGTGAGGAAAGTCCCACACCTTGCCATGTGTGGTGATTTTACTCTATTTATGGGATGCAATATTTTCACTTTTTGTAGCCTTCTCCTTGTCGGTACCTTTCCAACGGAGTTGGTCTCACCTCATTCGGAGTTCATTTGCAAAAGTTATAGCTGTGTTTTTGGTGTTCGGACAGGCCCGGTAGTACCGGAGAGTTTTGTTCCGGTAGTACCGCAGTCAGCCGGTAGTACCGGGCTAGCTGCGGTAGTACCGGGCTCTCTGCGGTACTACTCTCTGAAGTTGGTTTTCGGACGTTTTGGCACGGATGGCCCCGGTAGTACCGGGGTTGGAGCCCAGCACTTGGGCCCGGTAGTACCGGGGTATTTTTCCCCGGTAGTACCGCGCGCTCGGTTTTCTGTGTTGACGAAGATACCGCAGGGCCGGTACTACCGGGCTTTAGGCCGGTACTACCGCACTTGCGGAACAAGAAGTGCTGCAACGGCTGGATTTTTGAGTTGAGCTATTTAAGGGGCCTTCTTCCCCAATGGTTGACTAGCTCTAGAGCAAGTCTTTCTCCTCTCTCTCCTCCATTGTTGCCCTTTGTAAAGCTTGCTCTTCCTCTCAATCCCTCCCATGGTTCTTGCTAATATTTGAGGGAAAGTGAGAGGTGATCTTGATCTACGTTTCCACCGATCGATTTCTCCTCTATGTGAGGGAAACCTTGTAGATCTTGATCTTGGAGTTCTTGGTGCATCTCCTCTTTGTTCTTCCTCTCTTATTCCCCCATAAGCATTTGTTGCTTTGTTGGAATTTGAGAGTGAAGGATTTGAGCACTTGTGCTCTTGCCTTTTGCATTTGGTGCATCGGTGTGCTCTCCACGAGGATTCGTGGAAGTTGAAAACTTGTGAACTTGTTACTCTTGGGTCCTTGGACCCTAGACGCCTTTGTGGTGGTTGGACCCTTGTGTGGTCACTTGAAGCCGTTCGGGAGCCCCCAATCCCATTGTGGGTTGTGCCCCGGATTGTTGTTGGAGGCCGTTCGGGAGCCCCCAATCCCATTGTGGGTTGTGCCCCGGATTGTTGTTGAAAGGCTCCGGATTCCGCCTCGAAGGAATTCCGATAGTGGAAGGTGAACCAAGCCTTTGTGGTGCGGTTCATCGGAGAAGAAGGTGAAACCTTTGTGGTTGTTGAACCGTTGTGTCGGTTCACACCTCTCCAACGAGACGTACTCCCTTAACAAGGAGGAACTCGGAAATACATCCTCGTCTCCGCGTGCTTCGGTTATTTCTATACCCGAGCTTTTACTTATGCACTTTACATTGTGATAGCCTTCGTGCTTGAAGTATTCTATATTGCTATCACCTTGTTGTTTGTCTTGCTTAGCATAAGTTGTTGGTGCACATAGGTGAGCCTAGTTTATTTAGGTTGTCGGCTTGTTAATTTAAACATCTAGTTTTATTCCGCAATTATCAAGCCTAAACCGGAAAAGTTTTAAACCGCCTATTCACCCCCCCCCCCTCTAGGCGACATCATTGTCCTTTCAATTGGTATCAGAGCCTGGTTTCTCTTTTTGGGCTTTACCGCCTAGAGAGTAAAAGATGTCGTTTAGAGAATTAGTGCACGATCCCACTTTCATATTCGATGGCACAAATTATGATGTTTGGAAAATTCGCATACTTAATCTTTTTAGGGCCATGGGTCCAAATTATATGAAGAGGATTGTAGATGTGAGTTTATCTCCTCCAAAGGATTCCCAAGAGTTATCTTTAGAGGATGAGATAAACTCTCATCTCGAGACTCAAGTTACTAATGGTCTTATATGTGCTTTGACCGATGTAGTTCTTGCTTCAATCATGCCTTTTCGAAATGCACATGAGCTTTGGACCAAGCTTCAAGATATATATGAAGTGTCCAAAATTATTGAGGATGATTGTTCTCCCTCCACCTCCGGCCGTGATGAGTTCACCACTTCTTCCACTCCACCAACATGTGATTTGACACAAGAGGAATCCCAACATTTGTTGGCACAAGACATGGACGACAATGGTGCTTCAAGTAATTCTTCATCCTCCTCACCCATTAATCATGTTTGCCTCATGGCTAAGGATTCCAAGGTAACTTCTACCTCGAATCCCGAAATATGTGATGATGTGGTTGAGGATCCTCATGGAGAAGATTTTGACATTGAAACCTTAACCAAGAAGGGTGAAAATGTTCTTGGTGCTCTTCCCAAAGGTAGTGAAGCAATCTCTTCTCTATGTGAAATTGTTGCTCATGGTATTAAATGTATAGAAACCATTGAGGATTTGGATACTCAATTTGAGCAAAAATGTAAAATTGAGAGAGAAGATGCTATTGAAAAAGCATCCTTAGAGAATGCCCTTGACGAAGAGCAAGAGCTTCGAGTGTCTCTTGAGGAGAGACTTGAATCTCTTGATGAATCAAATGATCTTATCATTGCTAAAATCATTAAGGAAAGAGATCATGCTATTGCTAAATATAAAGTGTTTAAAAAGGAAAAAGTTGAATTTGGTGTTGGCAATGCTAGACTAAGTGAGGACATAGAGAAACTTGACAAAGCTCACAAGGCTTTAGAAAGTGAACACTCTCTCCTCATCAAGTCTCATGATCAACTCCAAACTCAACTATCTAATAATGATAAGCTTGCAAAATTGTCTTCTTCCATTTCTAATGATAATGATGCTTGTGCTACTAACTCCACTTCTTGTGAAGCATCTATTTTGAAGGAGAATGTTGAGCTAAGGGCTCAACTTGAGTTGCTAACTAGCAAGTATGGGAAATTGGAAGAAAGTCATGAAAGGCTCTCTAGCTCTAATGACGATCTTCTAGCATCCCATGCTAAGCTAAAGTTAGCTCATGAGGCTATTATGTCAAAGGTAACATCTTGTGAGCCTCATGTGGACAATGGCACAACTTCTACTCTTAATGCTATATTGCCATGTGCTAGTCCTAGTGATTCATCCACTCACAATGTTGCTACATCTTGTGATGAATTACTTTCCATGCCTTGTTGCTCTAACAACGAAGCATCTATTTCCTATAGTGTTTGTGTTGATACTAACCATGTAGAGGAATTAAATGAGCTCAAGGCCCAAGTCACTTCTTTGAAGAAAGACTTGGAAAAGCGTCATTTTGGGGATTCTACACTTGACAATATGTTGAGTGTTCAAAGACGCCCAAATGACAAGAGTGGACTTGGATTCAACCCCAATATCAAGAACAAGTCCAAGCTTAACAAGAAGAACAAGGGCCAAGAACAAGTCAAGGATTCGGCCAAGATTGTTTGCTTCAAGTGCAAAGTTGAAGGGCACCATGTTAGATCTTGCCCTTTGAAGAAGAAGGCTCTTAGTGATAAGCAACAAGGGAAGAAACCTCAAGTTCAAACTCAAGCTCCTCAAATTGAAGAACGGTCTCTTCCCAAGAAGAATCAAGCTACCCCTCCTCAAGTCAAGACTCCAACTAAGAAGAGAGGAGGAAGTAGATGTTGCTACCTATGTCGTGAGAAGGGTCACCTTGCTTCTTCATGCACAAATGGTACCTTATCCAACCCCATTATAATTAATGATGTTTATTCTCTTCGAAAGGATAAGGTTGGCAATGTGTTTGCCAAATATGTTGGTACTCAAAGTGGTGTCAAGAAAAGAACCATTTGGGTTGCCAAACCTATTGTGACTAACCTCTTAGGACCCAACTTGGTTGGGGACCAACAAGCTAAAACTTGATCAATAGGCGTTGTTGGAGGGCTTTGGAGACTTGGCTACACTATGAAGAATTAAGGGATCTTCATCAATTATATTCTCTCAAGTCAAGTCATATGGATTATATTGTTCTATCTCATATCCAATGTTCCTCCTTGCGGTAACTTTTATTTAAATCATATATACATTGAAAGTTGCTTGCACCCTTGCATGTGTTAGGTTTTGTACCTTGCTAGTGTTTGTATGTGTTGTGCTCTCTACTTACTTATCTTGAGAAATCAAGCATGTGTATTTTGGTTTGCACACCATCTACTTGTTTTGAGCCTTATTGCTTTTATATCATATCTTATCTTGTTGGCTCTCTTTGAGAGATAAATGGACTATCCATTTTTGGAGAGTGATATGCTTCGTGCACTTCACAATCCTAAAAATGTGTGTACATGAGGAATACCACTTAGTTTTGATATATCAATATTATCTATTCTCTTTGTGGTATGTCATGCTCATGAGAAATTCAAATTATATAATGTCCATTAATTTCTCTAGTTGTTTTTGTCTGCCTCTTGTGTTAAAATAAATGGATTATCACATTATGGGGGAGTAATAAGCTATGTGCATATTACAAGCCTAGAAAATGTGAAAATGTGAGGTTTTGCCACCTAGAATTGATATTGCTAATTATCTTGTTCCTATGTGGCATGTTGCTCAAACAAGTTCCCATTTACTTAAATGCTCTTTGTCTCTCACTCTTTTGGATCTTGTTTGTGGAGGATGTTCTTGATATGGCTTTCCCTAAATATGTTCTCATATATCTTTTTGGGAAGCCAATTGATTCAAGCTACTCCTTGGAGTTGCTTTGCATTATCACATGATTTGTGAATCTATCAAGAATATCTATCTAAGCATGGCTTTTAATTCCTATTCTTTGCCTCATGCTTATGTTTTGTGAATATGATCTTGAATATATCCTTGCAATCCACCACCGAGAAATATCTCCATACGTTACTTGTCTTGACAAGTGATAATCATATTTGGGGGTAAATATGTTGATCATATTCACTTTGGCTCTTGCTTTGAATTGCCTTATTTGATTGCCAAGGATTTGCTTTTGATCTAACTCTTATTTGTCTTCCTTGTATCTTTTGGATACTTTATTGCTCTACTTGAAATTTGTTTTGTGCTTTCTTGAGTTGGGAAAAGCAATGATCCAATTCTTGTGCATTGACATTCAAAAGTCATACTTTTTGATAATGCACTATTCTTTGGGAAGCTATCCTACTTTGAGTGGAACATCGTTCTTTAAATTGGTATTGCAATTTCTTACCTTTCTTGAATATGACTAGTGTTTGAATATCTATATAAATATATATATGGAGAGTGATGATCTCATTTGTGTGCATTTTGTATTCAAATGCAAGATCATAAATAATGCACACATCTTGGGGGAGCAATCCTATGTGCTTTCGAACATTAGTTGTCTTCATTTGGTATTTGATCCCGATGACGTGTCTCTTTGGAAGACAAACATTTTTCGTTTTGTCACTTTGTGCCATCATGAAAAGTGTAGAGGGTTTGGTTTATTATTTGATGTTATTTTCTTCAATTGGTTTCTTGCTTTCATTTGGTATCTTTTCAAAGTGGTTTCTTCAATCATGTGTTGATTTGGGCCTTTGATATAATTTGGACAATTCTTTTTCTTGTCGCACTTGTGTGTGCTTTCTTGGTTTAATTGGTGTTTTGTCCAAATTATATCTCTTTTGGTTCTTGAAAGTCTTGTGCATGCATATTTACTACATGTATTTCTTTGGCATGCTTACTTTCGTTGAACCAATATATAGGATAAACTCCATCAAATCCTATATGGCTAAGATGTGCATGAAATTCAATTTCACATTAATATGCACATATTTATGTGGAGTTTGTCCTATGTATTGTAGTTGCTCTAACTACTTTGGACCCAATGAGTTTGGGTACCATTTTGTACTTGAATTTGTTTTAGGTACATGTGGAGATGCATTGGAAGCTTGTCTCATTTACAAGGAAGGTGGTGTCACCATGTGTTCATTGGAGCCAAGTTTGGATGATCGTTAACTCTTATACTATACATCACCAATGCTATCTCGGTAACAAGTATCTACCTCATGCATACATTTCTAGTTTTCAACCTTGTGTAGGTTGTATCTTGGCATGAATCTTTTTGTTGCAATTAATTTGATTCTTGCAAAACGTCTTTATTGCAAATGTGAGTAAGCCGGGATGATTACATATAAGAGGACTATATATTCATTTCTATGATTCATCGATCCCAATTATGTCAATCTAGCACTTTCTACTTAAAGTCTCTCATGTGCAACATTGATGAATTTTCAAAATCATTTGCGTATGATGAGTATCTAGCGTTTTGTGTTACTTGTTATCTTACTAGGAGCATCCATTTGTTAACCTTTATCCCTCGTGGATAGTTTTTGATGCTATGATGAGTATGTGTTGGAAGTTCATTTATATTCCGTTAAGATATATTTCGGCTTTGTGCTATGTTATTAAGCAAAGATCTTATTGGTGTATTTATGACTTCCTCTTGGATATCATGATTCTTTACCCTTGTATCTATCTTGTGTGTACATGTTTATTTGTAGACCCATATCTTAGTGATTCGTGTCTACTTAGAAACTTATACACATAAGAAAAGTTACATCTTTAATTGATATTCCAATTCTTTAGTGACCACCTCTTTTTGCTTTTGATTCTTTGGTGGTTTCTAAAAGGCACAAGCTTCATTTTTTTGTGCTATGCTTTTTGCATTTTACTAAGCTTGTGGAGCTATTTGCTTTATCTCTTTTGGTGTGGGGGTATGGGAAAGACATGATATGCACTATGTGCAACTCTTTTTTGAAAGACATTCTTTTATTTGCCGCTCCTTGCTCTTGTTGCAAAACATTTTATTAGGTGAAAGTTGTTTTGCCTCCTTTATCATTTACATTCTCTTGCATGAGCTTGTGTTCGAATTCATCTAGGAGGGAGTGAGGATTCCATGTTGTGCACACTATATTGAAATACAAATCCTATTTATGCACGTACCTTGGGGAGTTCCCCCATGATATTTAGAACACTTTTCGGATCCTTTTGATTGCTTGCTTCTTTCGTTGAAGTATCTTTCCATTTGATATTCTTTTGCAATCCTTGGATCCTCTATATAGTTTGATCTCCCTCCATCTACTCGTCATTGGATATGTGCATTTGATTTCACTCATATTATGAGAAATGCACACATTATGGGGGAGCTCTCACTATATTTGCCTTCTAAGTTTTTCTTTCCATTTCGGCAATCGATGCCAATGGGGGAGAAATTTAGAGGGTTTAAGAGAATATGGGTTTGTTCTCTTGCGGTTCTCTTGCATCCTTGCTCTTTGTGTTGCATGGTTGCTTAAATTCATTATATAAACCCTCGTAAAATGGATTGTCATCAATTACCAAAATGGGGGAGATTGAAAGTGCATGGTTGTCCCCATGCATGGTTTTGGTAATTAATGACAATCCTTATGGCCTAATGTTTGCTTTGAGATATACTTGTAGATCTTGTCCATAGGAAAAGATTGGAGTTCATGTGTTGGACTCTAGTAGTTTACATGATGATCAATGCTCTACTCAAGGGTTTATATGAAGAATGGTCATGTGAAGAGTTGAGCTTATTGCAAGTATGGCTTGGAAAAGAAGATTGAGTGATCAATCATGTTTTACCCCAAGCCATCATACATATCAAGAGAAGAAGATGAAGCGCAAGATCAATATGATGCATCTCGAAGATATCATTTGATTGAAGCTTGCAAAGGAGTCATGAAGACGATGCTTAGCGAGGCCCTCCCATAATGGAGTATGGGGGAGCATTTGGAGAAGTCTTCATCAAGCATGTGCTAGCAAGCACAATCAAGAAAGGTGTTTCAACTTGAGAGAGTCAAGATCGTCATCATCGAGCTCAAGTGGAATGCGCAAGGCAAAGGTATGATCTTGATAGGTTTTCTATTTTACCGGTCTCATGGTGTTAGTGGGAGACCGGGTTTTAGGATAGACGGCGTACTATCAAGAGGGGCTCTCAAGTGAGTAACTTGATCGCATCGTTGTGGAGAGCTCAAACCTTTGCATACTTGGCATATCATATTTCTTGGTTCTTATTTGGCTTTTATGGTGGTGAGGAATTAGAGCTTGGTTCATCTCCATGTCAAGCTCTAGTTCATCGAAAACGGTTTTACCTTGGAAAACTAGTTGCGTTTTCGGTGGCGGAAATATTGCCGGTTCAACCGTGAGGAAAGTCCCACACCTTGCCATGTGTGGTGATTTTACTCTATTTATGGGATGCAATATTTTCACTTTTTGTAGCCTTCTCCTTGTCGGTACCTTTCCAACGGAGTTGGTCTCACCTCATTCGGAGTTCATTTGCAAAAGTTATAGCTGTGTTTTTGGTGTTCGGACAGGCCCGGTAGTACCGGAGAGTTTTGTTCCGGTAGTACCGCAGTCAGCCGGTAGTACCGGGCTAGCTGCGGTAGTACCGGGCTCTCTGCGGTACTACTCTCTGAAGTTGGTTTTCGGACGTTTTGGCACGGATGGCCCCGGTAGTACCGGGGTTGGAGCCCAGCACTTGGGCCCGGTAGTACCGGGGTATTTTTCCCCGGTAGTACCGCGCGCTCGGTTTTCTGTGTTGACGAAGATACCGCAGGGCCGGTACTACCGGGCTTTAGGCCGGTACTACCGCACTTGCGGAACAAGAAGTGCTGCAACGGCTGGATTTTTGAGTTGAGCTATTTAAGGGGCCTTCTTCCCCAATGGTTGACTAGCTCTAGAGCAAGTCTTTCTCCTCTCTCTCCTCCATTGTTGCCCTTTGTAAAGCTTGCTCTTCCTCTCAATCCCTCCCATGGTTCTTGCTAATATTTGAGGGAAAGTGAGAGGTGATCTTGATCTACGTTTCCACCGATCGATTTCTCCTCTATGTGAGGGAAACCTTGTAGATCTTGATCTTGGAGTTCTTGGTGCATCTCCTCTTTGTTCTTCCTCTCTTATTCCCCCATAAGCATTTGTTGCTTTGTTGGAATTTGAGAGTGAAGGATTTGAGCACTTGTGCTCTTGCCTTTTGCATTTGGTGCATCGGTGTGCTCTCCACGAGGATTCGTGGAAGTTGAAAACTTGTGAACTTGTTACTCTTGGGTCCTTGGACCCTAGACGCCTTTGTGGTGGTTGGACCCTTGTGTGGTCACTTGAAGCCGTTCGGGAGCCCCCAATCCCATTGTGGGTTGTGCCCCGGATTGTTGTTGGAGGCCGTTCGGGAGCCCCCAATCCCATTGTGGGTTGTGCCCCGGATTGTTGTTGAAAGGCTCCGGATTCCGCCTCGAAGGAATTCCGATAGTGGAAGGTGAACCAAGCCTTTGTGGTGCGGTTCATCGGAGAAGAAGGTGAAACCTTTGTGGTTGTTGAACCGTTGTGTCGGTTCACACCTCTCCAACGAGACGTACTCCCTTAACAAGGAGGAACTCGGAAATACATCCTCGTCTCCGCGTGCTTCGGTTATTTCTATACCCGAGCTTTTACTTATGCACTTTACATTGTGATAGCCTTCGTGCTTGAAGTATTCTATATTGCTATCACCTTGTTGTTTGTCTTGCTTAGCATAAGTTGTTGGTGCACATAGGTGAGCCTAGTTTATTTAGGTTGTCGGCTTGTTAATTTAAACATCTAGTTTTATTCCGCAATTATCAAGCCTAAACCGGAAAAGTTTTAAACCGCCTATTCACCCCCCCCCCCCCTCTAGGCGACATCATTGTCCTTTCAGCAGCCCATCTACTCGCCAAACAGAGGACGCGAGCGCCGGACAAAAAAATGGGTCGCGTCGGTCAGAAAACAAATTTGGACGTCATAAATGGGAGTGAAAATCTATTCGACACGTCCTAAAGACCTTTTCACGGCCGTTTGGACGCACTGAGTGGAGACGAGGTTTCGTTTTATGAACTGCGTGACATTTCCCTAACCCCTCACTGGAAGCAGGTAGGGATGGCACCCGTAGGGTATAGGTAAGGGTGGAGCCACCCCATACCCTTACCCGTCGCTCACAACCTTACCCGTCATCCGTACCCATACCCTTGTGCGGGTATAACTTTTCCCCATACCCTTCACCCGACAAGGTAAAGGGTTACCCGCGGGTAAAATAACCCTCTTTTGCAACACAACATATTGAGTAGAAAAAGATCGTATAAACATATATCTTTAAACAACAGCACATATTTAAACCACAACAAAGAATTATGAATGGCAACCCATTGTTAAAAGCTGTAAACAACAACAGATATACTTATAAACAACAACACTTGCAGATAAGCAACACAAACAACATCATTTACGCATAAACAACAACACATTTTAATGATAAACAACAACACATAGTCATAAAATAACAATACGTAGTCATGCACTTTAAATTCACAAACTCACGATAAAGTACATAATAATTTTGACGTACATAATGTTACAAAATAATCATTACAATAGTTATTAGGAGGGTACATGGGTATGAGGGTATGGGTTATTTGAACCCATACCTGTACCCTCTCCACCCGATGGGTGTAAGATTTTTCCATTTATCTATCCATGGGTATTTTGTTTCCCCAACCCTTTATCTTAAACAGGGTTTTTATCCGCAGGGTATGTGGGTAGGGTACGCGGGTAATGGGTACCCATTGACATCCCTTAATGCAGGACGATATAGGACATCTTGGCTCCGGGTCCTCCGACTAGCAACGTGTAGTTAGACATTGAATTGTGTAATTTGTTTTGATCTTGTATCATAATGTTAGTGGTAGGAGCTGTTGTGGCGAGGCACACGACATTGATTTTTTTTTGTCGACTTTGTTCAATTTTAATGTCTGGTTTTTGGCTTGTAATAATTATATACTTTCTCCGTCCTAAAATAACAAGACATAAATAGCCAGGCGACTTCTGCATAGACAGAAAAATAGTCGGGCAAACCCCGGCGAGACCACCATAGCCATCACGGCCACCATGTAATCATAATCAATACCAGACCAGACAAGCAGGAGTAGGTTTTTACCTCACCATGAGGGGCCGAACCTGGGTAAACTCTTTACTTGTCAGCCGTCCGGAACCACCAGCCGCCATATTTCTCTCTATACGAAAACCAAGGTATCTAACCGAGTGATTTGCTGGATTTACACCCCGTCAATTGACGCCGTCTGTGGGAAGAACAGTGTGCTGGATTTGCGGTTGTGGCGGCCCACTCTTCATCGACAACAGCGGCGTCTCGCCGTATCAGATCAGCGCACAAGGTTGCGGATGATCCGATCCAATCTACAGCAGCAACAACTTTCAATCTTCGTCGCAACTACGGTTAGATCGCATCTACGGTAAAATTCATCGGCCGCCAGATCCCGACGTGCTGGCGAGCACTTCCGATTCGATCGGCACGAGTCATCTACTACCAACTCTTGCGCCGGGTGCTTGGCATCCGCTACATCAACCAGCCAGGACTCGCGTCCCGCGTTGGAAATCGCTAGCAGGTTCGCCTGCCACCTAACTTCAATGCTCCATAAGCTGGTGTAGGCTGGTGGAGATTTCGAGTCCTCACGGGAGCCACGCGAGAGCATCTCGTCGAAAAATTAGGCAGCAGCAGTTGGCCAGCTGCGTTCTATTCTAACACGCCAAGCTGGACAGGAAAAGGAATCCATCTCCAAGGCATGCGCAGGGCAACGGAGTCAGGGATCCGTCATCACGAGAAGCCCAGCTCACCCGCGCGTGAATAAAAAAGAAGAAGAAGAAGAAAGAAAGAAAGAGGGCTAGATCAGCTGACTCAGAAGCTCGGTATCTCTCAAGGAGCGGGCGAGCGCGCCGTCGAGGCACCTGCGCCAACTCTATTCTCAGGTACGGCTGATCAAATCAGCCGGACGAACCTACTTCGGCAGCAGGTGTAAACAAAAAGTCAGGACCTCAGAGATAAATTCGCCGCAGCAGCCAGTCGAAATCTTCTCGGCTGATTCGTCTCGTGCATGCGCGTAGGTGTCCGAGTCAGGTTCATACCCCCAACGGAGAAAACTAAAGGATACGGCGCGCGTTGCTGCGCCCGCTCAAGTATAACCGAGAGTACGGAGATTTGAAGTGGTAGTTTTACAATTGGTGTAAACGTGGGCGACACACTTTCAGCCAAGAATTTGCATGCACGTGAGGATAACATCAAGACAGTTCTGAAAGGGCATCAATTTTCATCCGAGAACAACATGAATGCGTAAGTACTTATGAGCAACACCTCAATTAACTTATCTAGCTCAATGCTCAGCACCTGACTGAACTGGCTCTCGGCAACACCATCTTATAACGAAGATACATAATATCAATATCATTATTAAATAGAACAAGCACGAGCATGCTGAAGAATGGCTGATCTAAAGATAATAATCTAATCTGGTTTTCTAATTCTAGAACTGGTGTAGAATTCAACCAGGCACTCCCCGATACAATTTCGAGTTCAGAAAGGCAACCGGAAAAAGGACATCATGTTTGTAGATAAAGACAACATGTTTAATTACTTACTGTATCAGGCCATCATCCTCTGTTTCTTGTGGCTTAAACAATAAATCTATCTTTTTTAGCTTAAGTGATTGTCAACGCGCTGATGCCTTCTATTTTGATACCAGATGCCATTTGTCGGAACTAACAGCGTATACAGTCAAATAAATGAATAATAAGTAAGAATTCAATCTTGTAACAGAGACTAATTAGATGGGGGATTATAAATTATAAGAAAGTATTGCTAATCACAAGATTGTGGTCATGAGATAACATTAAATTAATATGGTCATGTTAGAATTGAATCTGCACACAAGAGTATATTGCTACCAAGAGACAAAACTGTGACTTCTTAAATAATATAAACATGTACATTCCATGCATAATATCATTATGTCTACAATCTTCAAGTAAGCATCCTAATGAGATAGTGCACTCAACCAAGGGGTAACTTATCTATAACTATGAAATTTCCATCCACGGTGGACTTATCTAGCACTGCAGGAACTGACAGAGTATCAGGATATGTGATATTGTGATTACGGTGAGGGGATGACACATACCTTACTTACACTAGTATCACGATTTTTGTCAAAATAAAATAAAGAATCTGGCAACGGAAAAGGGTGGTAATGTGAAAATGGCAGTTGATCGACGAACATCAATTGGTGAAGTGTACTGAAAATGGTCAATTCTCGTTGTCCCTCGAAATATTAATCAAATATACCATACAAACCATGGGAACTACCAATCACAAGATGTAATTAGTAAACTAAGCATGTCACTGTTTGCGCTGCCGTATTTGTGCTGGATCTGCATTGACATTCAAAAATAAAGTTTAGAATCAACTACACTACAACAGGACATCATCAGAACTAAAACGGTCCATATAGATCCTAACTGACCCGGTGTGAGAGCTCGACGATATCACGCAGCAGTAGGCGAGCTTCAAAGACCATAAGATCTTCAAATCACAGTGACACTGATCAGAGCCAACATTAGTTCAGATTAAAAATTCAGTAAACCTACTGAAAATACTTGACATAAATAAAATCTGAAAATTTGATGTACATATTAGCAATAAAAAGACACAAAATTGACCGACTCATCAGTAATTGTGTGCTCTCTATTTTGGTAGTAGAAAAAGGATACAAACACATACATGGATTCAGGCTGCAGCTTTTCAACACCTGTAGATCCTACCACGCATCACAAATTGCTTATATGCACATGTTGTACGCCTTCGTCTTCAGTTCACAGTTCCGACCTGAAATCCTGAATATTGTTTCAAGCAATGTGTGAGAAGTTGCATCTCATGTAAGGCATTCTTAATTTTATTTCATGCTTGCGGTTTCTACACATAAGAATATGCAAACATGGTCTAACAAGAAACTAAGAAAAAGTAAATTGCCCCAGCGTAGTAAGCCCTTCTTGTAAGGAAAGCATATTAGTCTTTCTTGGACACTTTCCCAATATAAGTTCTTCTCGAGACCAGGCAAGATCCTATTTCCCTACTCTTTCTCATCTCCAGACTTCCATAACTTGAGCATCGTCTCGTCCCGAGACCAGCTCCGTTGTATTGCTGCTGCTCTCTGACTGCTGAACTGAGTGATGTTTGTCATGACGCTTCCCCGGTAGTATCTTTGTCAAGCGACAAAGATCATATTATATGCACTATGTTTTTATGTGATCCTTAACACGCCTAACAAAAGACTGGTTTATACAAAGTTCCAACATGTTTATTATTGGAGTACTAACTAAGTTGTTTGGCGACAGTTCCCGAACAAAAAAAATCTAAAGTATCAAGCAATTTACAATCAGAGAAAACTGAGGCTATATTTACCTCTAGACCGTGTTTTTCAGGTTCATAAAACACAGTGGTCTTCAGGCTTGGAGGAATAATTTCGGATGGGCACTTGCAACAAAACTAAATTATAATTTCTCTGACTACTCTTGATGGCAGGAAACAGGGTCGTAATTCTTCAAAACAGTGCCTGAAGACCAGTTACAAATGGAGCAAACAATCATTAGTTGAAAAGTGGCTGGTTACTTCAAAACAATAACCTGAAGAAACTTTCGCTACCCGTGGAAAGAAATCTGAAAGGTTAACTGCACAATCATATCCACATAGTCCTCAATTTGCTACAGAAGACGACATGAATGCATCATCTTTTCCCCACCCCGTACATTGTTTTTAGCCTCCCATACATACGAGCAGCAGGAGCAGTAGGTGGGGGTCTTGAACGCATTGAAGGTGGAGGAGCCAGCTTCGGGCGGCGGTGCTGCACAATCTGCCATGGCCGCTCAAGATCTTCAGGATCTTTCGGTTCTTCAATGCGCCAGCATCTGCAGGGGACAAAGAGGAGGCGCCCATGTCGTTGCCGGGAGCGGGGGGGCTGGGAAGCGATACCTGGAGGGGAGAGGCGCCATGAATGCTTGCAGTTGGGGAAGAATTAATGGAGCTGCTCGTACGGGAGGGAGCCCGAAGCGACCCGAACCCGCCTGGCTGCGAATCGGGCAGCACGTCCACCGCGGGATCCAGCTGGGTCTTGGGCACCTCCTCTGCGTCGTAGCTTTAGGGCCGGAGAGGCGAAGGAACAAGGTCCCTCGATGACCACCGACCGGAGCTGCATCTGCGGCGGATCTGGGGCAGGCGAGACTACGCGGGGAACGAATCACGGTGGGATAACAGCAGGCGGCGGCTGAGGGGTCTGGTGGGGGCGCAGGGACAGCATGGACGATGAGGCCGGAGTGGCGAACGCCGGGAGTGGGTGGTGACGGGGGCAGCGGGCGGGGTCGCCGTCACGGTCGCCGCTTCGGTCGTGTCGCGTCGGTTCCTCTGTTGACTCGGGAGGGACGGAAGAAGGACGGTTCGTTTGTTTATATACGTGTACCGACCTGTAATTTTCTAAAAACACAGGGACTTTCATGCAAAATAGCTACGGGACTGTCGTATCGAGAAGCGACGGCACGGAAAAAAACGTTGAAGCAGACAAAAAAGGACAAAAGGATGGGTGGCTGATTTGCGGGCCCAACCGCTGAATCAACCACAAGGCTGTGATCCCAGCCGACTTAGGGCGTGTTCGGCAACAGCCCAGCTTCCAGCTTCTCATCGGAGCACCTCGGAGCAGCACCGAACACGTCAACTCCGCGGAGTCAGATCCGCGAAGCTGGACGATTTGCACGTACAAATTTCGGAGCACCTCTTTCGCCGATCCACGGAGCAGTCCATTCCGGAGCAGCACTAAATTACGGAGAGATGCCACCGCCAAGTCAAAGAAAACCCTTCGCTGCTTTCTATTTCTTCCTCGAGCGAGGCCAACGAGAGGATCGAGTTGTCTCGCCCGTGACCTCCGCCGGACGCCCTCCACACCCGCCGCCGCCTCCCGACTCCGGCCGATTCAGGAGCCATCTCGCCGCCGAAATATCGTACCAGCCTCGCAAGCTGCACCATTGCTCCCCCGACTTGCCCGCACCACTCTCAAAAATAAATAAATCGAGAAGCTTCGATCCGGACTCGCGGCCGCCAGAATCACCGGCCGCCGCGTGTGCTCCGTCACCGCTAGTGTCTCGAACGGAGCTGGAGCGTCCTCGACGAGGCGCGGTCTCCCCATTGCTTCTCCGACTCGCTGGGGAAGAAGACGTGTCAGAGTTATTTGACGGTGGAGGAATCTCGTGCAGCCTGGGGATTGGGGAATACGACCAGGACGAGGGGCCGAGGGGTGCTCGGGAAGACGAGCAGGACCGAGAAAAACAAAACGTTGATCTGCTCCCGTGGGCGAACTGGGCCCAAAATGGCCCATTCGACTCTAACCAGGGATAGCCCATTCGAAACGTATGGAGCAGCACCGAACGTTCTGTGCTCCAGCAAAGACGCCGGAACTGGCCTCACGGAGCAGAATCTGTGGATTTTGAGAAGCTGGAGGACTTCCGAACACGCCCTTAGTATTCTTAGGAGATTCCCATGTTATGGATTAAGCCTAATACTACTCCGACACAGCATATGGATCAAGAAGCCTAATAAAAAAAAAAGGACAAAAGGAAACAACGAGGCGTGAGACAGCAACTGAGCTACTCATCAGAGGTGAGAAAAACTAGTCGCCTGAGTGCAGCAGCTCACGTGCAACAAAAGCTAAGAAAAGAAAGAAAAAACGCATGGAGTAGCCCCCGATTTACACCCGTCAATTGACGTCGTTTGTGGGAAGAACGGTGTGCTAGATTTACGGTTGCGGCGGCCCACTCTTCATCAACAACAGCGGCGACTCACCGTATCAGATCAACGCACAAGGTTGCGGATGATCCGATCCAATCTACAACAACTACATCCAATCTACATCAAGTCATCAACCACGGCGGCGACTCGCTTAGTCGCCGCCCCGAGCGTAGCACCCGGGGGCACGACCCGTATGGAGCTGATCCGATCCGATCTAGCAAAGATAATCGCAGCGACGGTGGTGTTACGGGTGCGCGGCCTCGACGATCCAAGTTAGCTGCGGCGCTGCATATGCGCGGCCTTCGCAACCCGATCTGGTAGCGATGCTCCGCTCGTATGCTCACCCTGCTCACCGGCAATCTAATCTCGTCGGCTACTCCGGGAATCGTTACTGCTGCTACTCGCTACTCCGATCAAGACCTCATCAAAGTCGACCTGTGCTACGATTATGGCGTCTCTCCTGCCATCCGTCAGTGGCTACGCGCGAGCGAACAACGCCGTCGGATCAGCAGTCAGATGATCTAAGTCTAGCTGCGTAGGCACATGAGACGCATGTGCATGGGCAGTGTAATTTTGATCCTTGTCTTCTTACAGTTATTATTATATTAATAATCCTCTACTAATACTAATTGCTTCGTGTTCTAAACCTATGTTTGCATGTCTGAGAAAGTACGACATGATACAACAAGCCAAGCCTCAAGCCTCAAGCCTCAAGACGGATCAACACCAGACCATCATGTACTGCTGGGATAGGGAAAAAGGCTCGCATATTAATTCCAGTTCAAGCACAAGCAAGCCACGTCGATCAGCTCCAGAGGCATCATGTACATGTGTATTTCCAACGGAAAGGGGACGGCAGACTAGCGGCGCAAGTTCATCGTCGCCCGTGCACGCGAGTCGAGAGGCAAAGCAGGCCACATCAACCTGCATCCTCGGCCCGTGCAAGCAAGAAGACGCGCACATGCATGCATGGATGGATCGACCTTTTTCTAACCTCATAAATCTCTCTCACAAAGAGATTGTTGTAAATATTTTATTGCATATGCTAATCACTTGTTTACTTTGCGAGAAGTTGATCGGCGCCACCCGCACCTGCTGGAGCGAGAGATTTTTTTTAAAATAATACGTTTTTTTAATAGAAATTCGGATTCTAGCGCGCGGCATCAGAAAATTTGAAAAGTAGGGCGCCGTCGGCACGAGCCGACGTCACAATTCGGCATTAGCCGTGCCGATCGGCACGACTCATGCCGAAAGTGACCCCTACCCGTTTTTCCCCTTCCTGCTGTCGGCGAATCCCTCCGATTGTTTTCGCCCGCCTCTTTTCTCCCGGCATGGTTTCCCGCAACCGATTTGTGCCAATCTTTCCCGCATAATTTCTTCCCGCCACCGTTTCCCGCCAGATTTCCCCCGCCACCGTTTCCCGCCAGATTTCTCCCGCCACCGTTTCCCGCCTGCTTCTCCCGCCACCGCTTCCCGCCCACTTGTACACCAGTTATCCTATAAAACCCACTCGAAGGTAGCCATGTAAGTCACTTGAGCGCAAGCATGGTGTGTATTGTTCCTTGTGAGAAGTGTGTGTCCGGGTTTCACATAGCCGCATCCGAGCATCTGGCTAAGATTTCCGAAGAATTGAAGGTAGATGGTAGGATAGTTCCCATCTCAGAAATTATTCGTAGTGAGAGACATCTCGCTTTGCTTGGGGCGAGACAAATTCGAGACGGGTTTCCGTATAGGACCCCGCAACAAATCCGTGCAGAAATCCTGAGGCTTGTAGATAAGTATGATAGGAAGGTTACCAATGGTCCGTATCTCCGGACCGAAGATGACCGCTATTTTTACGGTGAGTCCTATCTTTGGGTAGTCTCCAGCGATGATGACGACGATTTCATGCCGACATCAAAGGAAAGGAGGGCTGAAGCATCGAGGAAGGGCAAGGAGAAGAAGGCCGAAGCATCGAGCAAGGGCAAGGAGAAGAAGGCTGAAACATCGAGCAAGGGCAAGGGAGCTAAATCGGCGGATGGTGCAGGGTGCATCGATGGGAGATAGGTAGAGTCTTAAATTGAGTTGTGTTATTTCATTTCTCGTGTGGTGTGATCAGCATGTACTCGGCTTGTGTTCTATCTTATTTTTATTATCTTCATTTATTATGTTCTGTGGAGAGTATGGACTCGGTTTGTGTTATATCTTATTTTTCGTACCAATTTATTATCTAGTATGTTTATCGATAGATTTTTAGAAGTTGTAGTTTTTGAACTACCGAGTATGTTTACCTAATCATAGGAATATGTCTAGTACTGTCGAACGGAACACGGAGATGTCTCGTACATAGAAATATGTCTAGTACATAATATCGAGTAGCACATAGGTAAAAGCATCACTCCTCGTCGACCTGACGACGGTACCGCGTCCTCCTACGCCGAAGCCCGGAAGGTCACAAACGCGTGGGGAGCGTGGTGTTGCCGCATTCCGCGGCCTTGCAACGGCGTATCGTCCTGCTCGTCCTCTGGTTGTGCTGTCTCCGGAGGTGGTGTCTGCTGAGTGGGCATCGGTGGCGAAGGCGCGTATGCCTGAGTGGTGTCCAAGTCGTACTGCGGAGAGTTGTACGCCTGATCTGCACCTGCACAAGATAATATGTTAGTGTGTGCTGTTGGTGAATAAACGTTCTATGTACGAGAAATAAAAATTTCTAACCTCCGTGCATTAGTTGCTGAGAGTACTGGCCCATAAGATTGGCCATCTGCGGCTGGTGTGATGCTCCAACGAACTGTGGTCCGCCCCCATAACCGTACGAATATGGCATCCCGGTGTACGGTGGTGCATGTGCCTGCCAGGATGAACTACCTGGCATAAAGAGTGGAGACTGTGCAGGACCCGACATAAACAATGGCGACTGTGAAGTTGCCGGCATAAACATAGTCGGCTGTGAAGGACCCGACACATACACTGGAATCTGTGAAAGAGGTGGCTAGGATGGACCAGGGTCGATAGCGTCTGGCTGGCGAGAGGTAGACGCAAATGTGTCCTCTATGGGGCGTGTGCAAGGACTCTGCTGAGGTGTAAAACGTGGTCGTGAGTCGTGCCGAGGAGTGGTGTCACGGGGTGGTGATACCTGTGCGGCACCTAACAGCCGTGCCGAGGAGTGCCGTGGGGGACGCGGGGGTGCATGGCGTGGAACAACGTCCCCAGCACCTGTGCAGGTCAGCACACCATAAGCACGTCGTAGCTTGCCCTGTAGACGCTTGAACCACGACTGGTGCTGGGCACCAACGACGGGGTAGTACGCAGCGACGTCCGCCTGAATATCTGCTATGATGTCGGCCTGTAAAATATAAATAAAATGTCAGATATGTTATTACTGTAGTACGTACATTGAGTAGTAGAGTACTGAAACTAGACCACTTACCGCTGTGTTTCCCCGAGCCCCGATTCCCTGTGTTGGGTACATGGCCGTGATATCAGCCGCAGGAAGCTCGTCAGGGTCGGCAGTCGTAACCAAACGAGTGCGACAGGCGAGCCTGTACGTCCGGAGGTACTCCTCAAAATCAGCAAGCACAAAGGGTGCTTCTGCGGGCCATAAATTTGCCGGATCCGTCGCACTCCCCCATTCTTGTATGTATGGGAGGACCGTCTGCATATAAGATGCGAGCGATCTCTCTCCCTGCCGTCCTTTCCTGCCACATGCACACATAGCAGAAGTACGTACTACAACACTAGTACCCCACTTTATAAATACAAGTTTCTAGTACTTACTTGTGCACGTGCTGAGGAAGTGTAGCTCTAGTCGGAGGCACCGGCCACTGGCGAAGTCCAAACTGTCTCATAACACGGTGTTGTGACATCTCCTCCACCAAGACGTCGAACACAATCCGACGTGTAGTCAACCAGTATGCACGATCTCTCGTGCACAAAGAAGAAATCCCGCCGGGGTATCGTGCCTGTATCCGCGACTCGTGGTATGGCTCCCATATAACCTGGTGATGTGGGAGTTGATCGAACCACTCAGTGAACATCACATAGCAGTTTCTCACTTGATCACCCACGAAGCGTCTCTGCACATATTTATAATTACTTAAGAATAATTCAACATAAATTTTTTAAAGAACCTAACGTACAAGTAATGGAGTAGCGAATGGGTACCTCTCTATATGCCCACATACTGCCAAATGTGGGAAGATCAACTGCGTTGTGATCTATCAGTTTGTAGTCCCAGGGCCTCGTCGCGTCCACGTCGGGTCTACCGACAGGGAACCTCTCCCAAGACCAGAGCTGCAGAAGTAGAGGACATCCAAGTATCGAAGAGCTATCCGAGTTCTTCGTGCAGACGGTGCACAGAGCCTTGTATGTACCAGCTAAGAGAGCTGACCCCCAACTCCGCTGCACTATGTCTTCTTGGTTCTGTGCCGCTGCAATCTCTAGTGCTATAGGTACCCAACGAGCAGTAATAGTGTCGTGATGAGTCTCAGTGAACATCACCTTGCCAAATAGCCAAAGTAGATACGCCTCGAGGCTCCGCGTAAGCTGCTCGTGAGTCAGGTGCTGCACCGGGATGCCGTATGCCCGTACCTGCAAACAGCAAACAAAAGAAGTTAATTATGGAGGATAAACCGACAAAGTTAACTCACTACATAATTCACATTTTACCTGCCACTTGTTAAGCCAATTCTGCTGTACACCATGCTTGTGCTCAGGCAACATGGGGTTCGCCGGATGCACGCCTACGAACCGTGCCTGCATGACCTCATGCCAATCGGGCGGAGTATCTGAAGGTCCATGCACTGCGCCAGCCAAAGGGAGTCCCAACAAATATGACACATCCTGAAGAGTCGGTGCCATCTCCCCCCGCGGGAAGTGAAAAGTGTGGGTCTCCGGCCTCCAACGGTCCACTAAGCAGCTGAGCAGTGACCTGTCCATCGTGATCTTACTAGTGGCACTCTGGTGCATCTGCCTTGGCTCGCTGTGTACCTCGTCCGGCTGAAGCTGAACCCATCCTGCGGGGATGCTCTCAACTAGACGTGCAAGCGGTAAAAGACCTGCCCAAGTCAACCTTCAAATAGTTAAAAAAAGTTTGTTAGAACTCCGTTAGTAAAACCGTTGACAGTCTAAACAATATAAAATATTATTAAGTCCAACGTACCGATCAATCCAGTCAGGATGCAACTCCCAGTTACTCGATGATGTCCGAGTACGCAGAAGATGTGGCTGCCCACCTGACTCCCATATCTTAGCGCGATGTTTCGAATCAACATCGGCACTAAGCAAAGCACGCCCCGCCATCTGTAAAGTTATACGACATGAATTAAAACATAAAAGGTAGAACATACACATTAAAACATGGAAACATACACATAAAATGCCAATTAAAACATGTTGTTCTAATAAACAGGAATTGTACTTAATTATTACAAATACGAATTAAAACATAGTCCTCGAACAAACAACTTCGAACAATTGTACTTAATTATTACAAATACGAATTAAAACATAGTCCTCGAACAAACAACTTCGAACAATTGTACTTAATTATTACAAATACGAATTAAAACATAATACTAGCCACGATTTGCTCGCCCTCTACCTCCTCGGGTGCGTCGCCCACGGACTGGTTCGCCACCTCTTGTGCCTCGGCCACGTACAGGTTCGCCTCCTTGGGGGAATTTTGGACAATGTTTCTCTTTGTGGCCGGACAAATTGCATAACAAGCACTGACGAGTTGAACCACCTGCTTCAGCCTCGTCCATATCATTCCTGATGCGCCGTGACTGACGTCGTCCTCTACTAGTCCGCATGGTTAATGGATGAGGAATGATTTCTCTTTTTTCCTCGTCAACCTTGTTGAAGTTACCTTCGATTCGGAAACCTCTCATCTCCCCGGTCCAGGTTTGCACCACTGCCTCCTTCATGTAGTATGGTGACACAAAAC
The DNA here is from genome assembly GCA_026929855.1 of Poa annua. Lineage (NCBI taxonomy): Eukaryota > Viridiplantae > Streptophyta > Magnoliopsida > Poales > Poaceae > Poa > Poa annua. The sequence goes on along the minus strand of CM049435.1, from coordinate 55,330,940 downwards.
ACCCAGCATGCAACCCCATCTGTCCACATACTGCTAACACATGAGAGCAAGGAAGATGAAGAAGCCTCGGTTTGTTGCAGGTACACTCACATTTTGGCGGATATCCGTCAGTTATGAACACCTCGTGGGTTCTCAGCACGGCAGCCCCAAATCTTTCTGTCGGCAGGCCCACCTCATACCGAGCTTCTACATTACCAACTCTAACGACATTGTGCAACCGAGCCTTCTGTGTTTTCTTCTCCATGTATGTTCTTATCTTGCGACAGTAAGGTGTGTCAGGGTACCAATGGCAGTGATTCACGGCTTCGACACGTCTATCTCTAAAATAATTCATTATTCCGTGCATAATCCCCTCGACCAGAGCTGTAAGTGGAAGACCCCGGTTCCCCCTGAGGACAAAGTTATATATCTCTGCAAGGTTCGTAGTCATGATGCCATATCTCGCTCCGTGTGCATCATGCAACAAAGACCACTTCACGGGCGGCTCTTTCTCTATCCACTCTTCGAAATTCCGGATGCGTGCTCCTTTCTTTCTCTTTGTTCCTGGTGGATCAATTCCGGGCAAATCACACAACCCTACTGGTTCAGACTCATCAGTTTGTGCCGCTTGTGCCGCTTGTGCTGCTTGTGCTGCCGCCACCTGAGCAGCTACTACCGTTGCCTGTGCAGCTCTTCTTTCCTTCACTTGTTTCTGCGTGAATTCAGTTAGCCTTTCCCACAAAAATTCATACTTTCTTTGCTGATTCACATTGCAGAGTCTTTTGAACAAATTCATAAGACGTTTACTCTTAAAACAAGAGTAAAAGTTAGCAGCCAGATGTCTCATACACCATCGGCTCTGCACATCAGTCCACGGAGTTTCTTCGTCTTCAGCAGGGTGCTGCAGAGTCTTGATTGCCTTCAACAGACCTGCATGCCTGTCATGAAGAATACACACGTTCGGCCTATCCTTCACAACCCCCTTTTTCAACTGCCTGAGAAAGAATAGCCAGCTTTCATAATTCTCACCCTCAACAAAGGCAAACGCAATAGGGACGATTTGTCCGTTGCCGTCCACTCCTATTGCAGTCAATATCACCCCCTTGTACTTGCCGGTGAGAAATGTGCCGTCGATGCACAAGACTGGTCGGCAGTATTTAAAAGCTTCAATGAAGATGCCGAAGGAGAAGAACAACCGGGCAAACACCACCAACGTAGGATGGTTGTTCCAATGACAACATTCAAATTGAACCTCTGTACCAGGATTTCTCATTTGCAGTGTGTTCACCATGTCAACAACGCTGTCATAAGCATCATAAAAAGTCCCGAACCTCTCTTCTAGAGCCTTCTGCTTAGCTCTCCAAGCCTTCCCATACTTAATACTGGTTTTCCATCTACTCTTAACTGTCAACTGAATGCTTCTCGCGGTCATGTCTTTCTTCTGCACTATCTCGCTGAACAAGAGGCGTGCAATGAGAGTTGAAGACAGGTTTGGATGGTCCGTCACCGTACTAGATATCTCACAAGTGTGTGGCTCGAAATCAGACACCACCCACAGCACGTCGTACTTCGGTACGTGAGCGTGGACCCTTGCAGGACAGTCGATGTTAGTGCAGCTCATAGTCAAATATCGACTATTTGACACATCAGTACGGAAAACCCTTTGCGTTGCCAATGCCCACTCAATCACGGCTTCCCTCAGCTCCTGCTTTGTGTTATACTGTGCTCCGATTCGAATATTATTCATTCGATACTCCCATGCCGCAGAATATCCATCGTCCACAGTTGTCAAGTTCGACTTGTCCATATCCTAGGAGTGAGGAATCGGCACATCTGCAATACTATCTTCTTCATCATTAGCAATATCATCCTCATTTGCGGCATCTTCATCATCGGAATCAAGATCTTCTTCAACACCATCCTGATCTTCAACCAGCATCTCTTCTTGCACAGTACCTTCGTACTCATCCGCATCAGCCTCTCCGACTGGCGGAGGTCCTTCCGAGTCAACACATAGTGCTGGCTCATACCTATCAGGAATATCCACATTTTGTGAATCAGCACCCTGACTGCTCTCTCCATGCTGAAAACCTCCGCCACCTTGTTCTACATTGTTCTGCTTCGGATAAAATATCAGCAGGATTTCTGGTTGGGTACCTCGACGTTTGCATGATGCTAGCCAAGTTATCCACTGACCTGTTCGATCCAGCGGTAACAACTCCCGAAAAATATTTGTACGGGATTTGGACCATACTGACTGAATCTTAACCGCAAATATATTAGGATCATACCCAAAATTACCAGTTAAATACTCCTGCACTGCAGCTATTCTAGCTCTCTCTGGGTCTGGCAACTGCATCACCATATTATTAAATTCACTAAGATCAACCCCAGTCTCTGTAACGCGCACAGTACCGGCGCCGAAGTGCACAATGAACTCAATCACTTCCATTACCTAAACAATTTATTGCGTCAAATACTACATAAACAATTATTACTACCACCCAAAATATTACCAATATTACTAATACTCCTAAAATATTAACACAGAACCGACATCCACCGATAAATATCGACCGACACAGCCACCGACAAACGCATCCATCCCACAAAATTATTTATACAACAACTATATTAACACATTCATCCCGCAAATTTCCACCGACAATATAAACACATCCATTTAACATATATATATATAATACAACTAACGCATTGTTCGGCCAAAATTATTTATACAACTATATTAACACAATAACCAACAACCACCGACAAAATTCATCTAGTGATTACTTAGGATTTACCCTTGACGAGTAGAAATCCCGTTTCTTCCCTTCCCGGGCTCAATCTACCGCCACCACTGCTCCACCACCACACCGTCTCCTCCAACGCGAGCTCCCACCACTGCCTATCCACCATTGTTTGCCTCCATGGTTTCCAATCCTCCACCAGCTCTCCTCAAAACGAACCCACGAATATCTAATCCATGAACAGATCCTTGATGCTCTAGTCTTCCTCTCTTATTTCCTAGCAATCTAACCCTCTCAATCTTATTTTTAGGGCAAGATCTGACGCTGTTTTCTGGGGGGGGCGACGAAGAACAGAGGGGAAGGAGCTCGGGTCGACCGGAGGAAGAAGAAGGAAAGAAAGGGAGGAGCCGGCGCGGGATATTTACTTCGGCCCAGATCGGCATGGCTCATGCCGATCGGCATGACTGGCGCCGAACGACGCGGGCCCGGCCTGCGCGCGTCTGCCGCATGCAGCCGTCGGTGCGGGTCCCGCCGACGGTAACTTTTCGGCACGATCTGTGCCGATCGGCACGCCTCATGCCGACCGCGCACTACTTTTCAAATTTTCTGATGCCGCGCGCTAGAATCCAAATTTCTATTAAAAAATCATATTATTTTAAAAAAAATCTCCTGGAGCGAGGCCTACCACGGCCTCTCCGCGAGCTGCGCCGGGTTCATGATCGACAAGGAGCGGCAGTTCGCAAGCACCATCCAAGTCTGAACCGTCTACCGTATCGACACATGTCTCGGGGCATGGCGCGTCGACATCATCAACAACAACAATTTCATCGATTCACCCGGTCGCAATATTCCGTCCCTTTTTCGACTCCACCTCGCCGACTCAATAAGGTGGACTCGGGGGCTGAGCGTTGCAGTCGCCGTTTCGACTCCGCCCGGCCAAACGTCGCGCCACTCCGCCGTTTCGAATCCGGCCGGCCAAACGTCGCGCCACTCCGCCGTGTCGACTCCGTTCGTTGGGTCTATTCCAGATAAGTTTCAATTTGCAGTATTACAATTTATTATTATGAGCAAAATTCTTTTACTTCAAAGTATTATATTTGCTTGCACTAATTGGCCGGTAAGTCATTATGCAAAGTATTAGATATAACAGTTGAGGTCAATATGGTCATTTTTCTCTCACAATAAATCAAATTGTTAGCTGGCCAAAACCGCACGTCGTCGCATATATTGGATGGCCAGCTGGATTTCTCAAAGTCGGGTTATAACCCGCATGGTATTTTTTAAAGTCGGGTTCTCTACAACCCGCATCGGAATTTTAAAGTCGGGTTCTTATCACCCGCGTCGGATTTCTCAAAGTCGGGTTATCAACAACTCGCGTCGGATTTTCAAAGTTGGGTTCTCTAGAAACCCGCAACGGAATTTTTTTAAAGTCGGGTTCTCCATCACTCGCATCGGAATTTTGAAAGTCGGGTTCTCTATAAACCTGCGTCGGATTTTTTAAGTCGGGTTCTTTAAAACTCGCATCGGTTTTCTCAAACAGCCGCACCCTCTGCCACGTCAACTCCGTCCACCTCCCGGATTTTCTTCCGGCTAAAATGTCTCACCCAATGCCACGTCGACTCCGTCCGCTGCCTCGACTAATTATTCCGCCGCGTTGATTTCATCCGCCGTGTCGATTACTTATTCCGCCGCGTTGATTTCATCTGCCGTGACGATTACTTATTCCGTCGCGTTGATTTCATCCGCCGCGTCGATCAATTATTCCGTCGCGTCGACTACCAGCTATCTAATAGTCGTTTCAGTCGCAATCGACGCTCGGGGGCTGCGACATAACAGTTCATTCAGCAAGTTGCCTCAGTCGCACTCGACGCTCGGCGGCTCCGGCATAACAGCTCATTCAACAAGTCAGTCCAGTCGCACTCGACGCTCGGGGGCTGCGTCGACTCCGGTCTGCCGCATCCACTCTATCCACCGCGTCACTCGCCGTGTCGACTCCGCCCATCATCTCTACTGCGTATCGCAGATAAGTTTTAATTTATGATATTACGCTTTACCAACATGATCATACTCTTTTATTCCAAAATATTATATTTGTTTACACTAATTAGCCAATTAGCCATTGTTTAAAGCAACAGATATATCAATCATGGATAAAATACGAGTTGAGCATCTCCTCAGTCGCTTCAAAATTTCAGCAATCTACTCCCATCGGGAGGGCACCCCCAACATATTCGACTGCGATTTTAAGCCTATGCTCAATTGCAAGCAATTAAACATAGCCTCGGGGGCTACTCCCATCGGAAGCGTTGTCGCGCACCCGATGAATTAAAATGACGATCAGCGTCAGTCAAAGATAAAGCATGTTATACGGATCGAAACCATGCGAAGAACATAAAGAGTGAGAATCTTAATTATGCAGTCGAAATTCGGTCGAGTAACTCCCAGACCATATTCGAGTATAAAAGTAATAATTCTCGGGATGTTCCAGCCGAGACTGGTCCTCGGATGCTGTGCAAAAAAGTGCAAAGGTAAGATCTGAATAAGGTCGGGTGGCCCATACAAGCTATGTGGACCCGATAACTTCCATGCCAGCAGGCATGATGCAAAATCCCGGCGGACACGCCGAGGGTACTCTAAATATGACCGGGTTCTGACCAGTAAGTCCCGAGAGGCATGAGTCGAACTTGCACGGTCATACCGGGTTCGAGCCAAGGGACTCGAATCTGCGTAGGCTAGAAAGGTATTTCGCCCGAGTCGCGAATTCACTTGACCCCGATCCGTCGGTTGAATCAGGCCTACTATGCCATCCATCCCACATAAGACGAAACAAATATACTCGACTTCGAAACAACAAATATGTCAACCATCACACAGTTGAACACTCATTATCAGGAGCGCCTGATAAGGCGAATTGAAGTAACTAACTTCGATTCATCAATCGTTGTACTATATTTATTCGCAGGATATGAGAAATCAAGAAACAGAAGATAAAATACATGGGATTAGAACAACTTGAGCCTATGCCCGACTCTGCGAGTCGCACATAGCCTCGGGGCCTACTCCCATCGGGAGCGCTGGCCGCGCACCCGATGAGCGCTGGTCGCGCAACTGACGCACTCGATGTATTACAAGGACATAAGCACTCAAAGTACAATCAAGACAGAAGCACTCGGTGCAGTACCGACTGAAGTTTCCAACCAACCATCACGCATAAGGAGCACGAGAAGATCTATGAAGTGATGAGTCCCTGCCCGACTATTCGAGTCGACTAGGCACTCGGGGGCTACTGACGTGGTTATACCCTCCGGGTACCCCCACTATGGCGTATAATGAAGATAGAGGCCCACCAGGTGGCAAAGCGAAGCCCAAGAAGCTGCTAAGGAAATAACTTGAAGGACAAGACAAGGACTCCTATTCGTAGTCTATTAGGACTCTCATGTAAAAAAAAACCCTGGCTGCATATATAAAGAGAGGGAGGGGTAGACAAAAAGATAAGCGAACAGATAGACAGAAATAGCCAGGCGACTTCGCCATAGACAGAAAGATAGCCGGGCAAACCCCGGCGAGACCACCATAGCCATCACGGCTGATACGTCTCCAACGTATCTATAATTTCTTATGTTCCATGCTTATATTATACCAATTGCTACATATTTTATACACTTTGTGTTGTTTTATGCATTTTCTGGGACTAACCTATCAACAAGATGCCATAGTGCCAGTTCCCTGTTTTCTGCTGTTTTTGGTTTCAGAAAACCACTTAAGGAAATATTCTCGAAATTGGACAATTTTTATGTCGAAGTCCCTATTTTTCCTGACACGTTCCAGAAGTCCGAAGAGGAAACGAAGAAGGGCACCGAGGCGCCGTCCTCATGTGTGGGCGCGGCTCCCCCTCCTACCGCGCCGGGACATGAGGAGGGAGCCTCGGCCCTCCAACGCCTTCGCCCTTTCGCCTATATATTCTCCCCGAGGTGAAAACCCTAAAATAATAAGCCTTTTCCGGAGAAGAGTTCCGCTGCGCCGCCGCCATTGAAGACAAGATTCGGGGGACAGAAGTCTCTGTTCCGGCACCCTGCCGGGACAGGGAATTGCCCCCGGAGCCATCTCCATCGACTCCACCGCCATATTCATCGCCGTTGCTGACTCCTATGATGAGGAGGGAGTAGTTCTCCCCCGGGGCTGCGGGCTCTACCGGTAGCTATGTGGTTTATATCTCTCTCCCATGTGATCTTTATGTGATCATGAGCTTTATAATCTAGTTGAATATGTGATGTTACTCTTTATCTATTATGCACTCTAGAGGTTACTTTATTATGAACTCCGGGGTTATTCATGGTTGTAAAGGTGACAGTATGTGCACTGTGTGTGATTCCTTTATGACGCTGTGGTGTTAGTTTACTCTGACTTTGGGGGTGCTCTTGTAGCACTACACAGTGAATGGTGTTTATCAACCAACATGAGAGTGTTTGAGAGTAGTATTTATTATTCAGCTTTGATGTCATTGTTAGAATGTCCACTAGTGAAAGTATGATCCCTAGGCCTTGTTTCTAAGCATTGAAACACCGTTTACAACAAGTTCTGCTACATGTTTGCTTGCTGCCATTTTTATTTCAGATTGCAATTACTACTTATAATCATCCATATTACTTGTATTTCACTATCTCTTCGCCGAACTAGTGCACCTATACATCTAACAAGTGTATTGGGTGTGTTGGGGACAGAAGAGACTTCTTGTATCTTAATTGCAGGGTTGCTTGAGAGGGATATTTTTGACCTCTACCTCCCTGAGTTCGATAAACCTTGGGTGATTCACTTAAGGGAAACTTGCTGCTGTCCTACAAATCTCTGCTCTTGGAGGCCCAACACTGTCTACAAGAATAGAAGCGTGTGTAGACATCAACGGCCACCATGTAATCATCATCAATACCAGATCAGACAAGCAGGAGTAGGTTTTTACCTCACCATGAGGGGCCGAACCTGGGTAAACTCTTTACTTGTCAGCCGTCCGGAACCACCAGCCGCCATACTTCTCTCTATACGAAACCCAAGGTATCTAACCGAGGGATTTACCGGGTTTACACCCCATCACCGCACTCCACCCCTGTCGCAACCGCTCCCTCACTCTCTCGGATTATGTGTCCATTTGTCCGATCTGGCCACGTCAGCCTGACGGGTGAGTTCGGACTGTCGGAACCAGTGTTAATTTGTTATCAGAACAGGATTTGGGGTTTTTGTGAAAACTTCATCAAAATCTGGTAGTTCTCTGTGATTCAAAACAAAAGTGGTATGTATACGTAATTGACCTTCAAATGTGATAGTTTAATGCTACCAACTCTCCTCTGGTCGACGATTTGGTCGAGCTTTTCCTTGAGAATTGGCTCAACATTGAGGACTTCAACCCTCGGGAGTGGTCTACTTTCGATGACGTCAAATCTTGGTGGGAGCATCTATCCATCGCCCACGGAAGAAGAAGAAGAAGAAGGAAGGCCATCCATCACTTCTCATGCTTGTTTCTTGGGAGATTTGGGATGAGCGTAATGCGAGAGTTTTCAAGCACACTAGCACCTGATCATCTTCTCTCGCATTAAGTTGGAAGCAAGGAATTGGGTTATTGCGGGTGCAAAACACTTGGGTCACCTTTTACCGGGAGAGTAGGCTTTATTTTAGGATGGTGGTCTGTAACACTAAAACTTTGTTCCAAACTCCTTCTTAATTAATGAAATGAAATAAGGCAAGTCTTTTGCATTTTACTTCATCTCCCACTCCGCCAGGCACACCTTCTCTCGCAGCAACGTAGGGTCGATGACCGGGCCGGTGTTGTGGCCGGCGCACAACACCTCCAGTAGAACCACGCCGAACACCTTCATGGGGGCCTTTTACAAGCGGGCTTGGCCCGTTATCAGGGGAGACGTCATGGCGGCGGTGTTTAAGCTGTTCGTGGGAGATGGCAGGAACTTTGGCAGGCTTAACAGCACGCTGTTAACTCTGATCCCCAAGAAACAGGATGCGGAGGACGTTGGCGACTTTAGACCCATCAGCTTAGTGCACAGTTTTGCAAAGCTATTCACAAAGATCCTTGCGAATCGACTGAGGCCAAAAATGGAGATGCTTGTCAGTGCTAACCAATCCGCGTTCATTAAGGGGAGGAATCTGCATGACAACTTTGTTCTGGTGCAGCAGCTTGCGAGGAGAATCAATGGGAGAAGGGAATCAGGCGTGCTTCTCAAGTTGGACATTTCCCGCGCGTTTGACTCCCTCTCTTGGCCGTTCCTCTTTGAGGTATTGAGGGCGATGGGGTTCCCGGAGATCTTTGTACGGTGGCTGGCAATCTCCTTTCGATCTGCCAGCACCAGGGTCTTGGTGAATGGAGTTCCGGGGCGCCGAATCATTCATGTTAGAGGGTTAAGGCAGGGTGATCCCCTCTCCCCGCAGCTTTTCGTGCTTGCGATGGAAGTTGCGACGTTGCTTATTCTCAAAGCTACTCATTGGGATCTGTTGGCTCCGATCGGCAGGGCCTCGCCGACGCAGCGAATTTCCATCTTTGCTGATGATGTAGTGATCTTCTTGAAGCCGAACATGCAGGATTTGAAGGTAATCAAGGAGCTGCTACTGCTGTTTGGGCAAGCAGCTGGGTTGCAGGTGAACTGTAATAAAACCTCGGCGACTTTGATCAGGGCGGGAGAGTTGGAGCGAGCACGGGTGGCTGAATTCCTGCAGTGCCCAATTGTGGAGTTCCTGATCAGATACTTGGGGCCACAGCTGGCGCTCAGGCCGCTTACTAAAAGCCAGTGGCAGCCGATGTTGGATGCAGCCACGCGAATCATGCCGGCTTGGCAGCGGGGAATGATGGCGAAACCGGGCAGGTTAATTTTGCTGAAGGTTGTCATGGCGGCGAGGTCGGTGCACCATCTGCTGGTGGCTGACGCACCGCGGTGGGTTTTTGAGGAACTGGAGAAGACCTTCCGCGGCTTCTTTTGGGCCGGGAAGGAGAGAGAAAGCGGCGGCCAATGCCTCGTGGCGTGGGAACGGATTTGCAGGCCGTGGGAGGTTGGTGGTTTAGGTGTGAAGAACATGCGTTTGCAGGGTCTGGCTCTACGGGTACGGTGGGAATGGCTTCGTAGGACGGATCCTGGCAGACCATGGCAAGGATTACCACCTCTGAAGGATGCACAAGCGCGGCGAGTCTTTAACAGCTTAGTGCAAATCAAGGTGGGCAATGGCCAGAAGATCTTGTTCTGGCGTGATCGTTGGATCAACGGGAGGGCTGCGGCGGACTTTGCGCCGGGATTGGTGGCCACAATCCCCACCAGGATTAGGAATCTGCGGACAGTGGATCAAGGGCTGAGGGAGAACGCCTGGTTGCTGGACTTCCCAGGAACCCTGGCGTATAGAGGAGTTCGGGAATGCTTAGACCTCTGGCTGGCGATCGGCACTGTGGAGCGCGAGATAGAGGCACCTGACGAGTTTCTCTGGCCATGGTCCTCGACCATGAAATAGTCAGCTCGCTCTACGTATACTATGTTCATGGAGGGCGGGATCTGTTGGCCCTTGGCGGACCCGATCTGGAAGAGCAAGGCAACAATGAAGAGCAAGCTCTTCACTTGGCTGGCTGTGCAGCACAGGCATGGGTTACAACAGCATACTAGTGCTTGCTTTGTGTGTCTACAAGAGGAGGACACGATTGAACATATTATCATCCAATGTGTGTATGCCAGGGAGGTCTGGCACAGGGTGCAAAACTGGTGGCTGTCCAGGAGACCGAGGTTTGGGCAGCAGGAGCGCACTTGGTTTGACAGTTTAGTTTGCCTCGTCGGACATGAGCTATGGAAGAACAGAAATGCATGGGTTTTCAGCTATAGGCAGAAGCAGTTCGACGCCGTCAAACTTTCGGAGAAGATTGTGTCGGACTTCCACTTGCTGCAAGCGAGTAGGCAAAGGAGAATTGGAGGAGCCACTGATGACGCGAGAGGGTAGTTTTAGCGTGTGTGTGGAGTCCCTGGCCTTTGTGTTTTTCACTAAGCGCTAGTCTTGTACATATACTCTATCTTCTATAAAATTGAGCTACGCAATTGCGTACTCTCTAAAAAAAAGAACCACGCCGAACGAATAAACATCTGACTTCTCGTCAGCATCTACCGCCGGAAGTACTCCGGGTTGAGGTACCCGAAGCTGCCCTTCACCTTGGTGCTGACGTGCATCTTGTCCAGTTTCGGTCCGTTCTTGGACAGCCTGAAGTTGGCGACCTTGGGCCATGAAAGTTTCACCCAGGAGGATGTTGGCCGACTTGACATCCCGGTGGATGATCGCCTTGGCCGAGCCGTTGTGGAGGTAGTGCAGCCCCCGGGCGACATCGATGCAGGCCTCTAGCAGTGTTGTAGAGGTGGCTCCGGAGCGTGCCCATGCCCATGTACTCGTAGAACAGGATCATCTCACTGCGCTCGTCACGGTAGCCGATGAGCGAGACGAGGTGCCGGTGGCGAAGCCGGGACAGCATCTCTGATCTCCGTTTGGAACTCGTGTATGCCCTGCCCTGCGACGTTCGCCGGTTGCAGATACGCACTATTAGACAGATTTCTACCGGCCAAGTTGGTCATGGCCAATCGACGTTCTTCTAACTAGACCGGTGGTTGCTCCCATAGTTGTTAGCGATTCGGGTGTAATGCTTAAAACTCTTAAATAATAAACTCCCTTCATCTAAAAAAAGTTGTTAGCGATTGTCCTGTGACCTCCCTGACCTGTTCTCACACCACCTCCAGATTTGTTTGCGGCATTTTGCAGAATGAAATCAAATTGGGCCTTGTAGATTAATTAATGTTGCTACTGTGAAGCTTGTCTACATTAGATGTTTCCAAGATGTTGCATTCACGTAGGAAGAATTTATGGAGGGTTGAGTTTGGTCTTTGGTTTGCCGACAAATTTATTGTATTTGGTGATCACTCAATATGTATTGAAACGTTTTTTTTGTTCAATTCAGTAGCTTCATTTCTTCCGTTTTGTAAATGGATTTTCTTGTGCCCTCTATTTTTTCCTCGACATTTTTGTGTCATAAACTCATAATATGGGAATCTATATGAGAACAAATCGGGTTCAAATATATGATCTTGGGTAAAAGTAACAAAAAACATTGTGTAGCACGATTGCTTTTGAGGCCTGGCATCATACTATAGGAGTATCATGGTGCACTCAAAAGTATACGGGCGATAATTTCATCACTTTTGGATATCCATGATCTGTGAACACAAGTTTTTATTTTTGTTTTCATAATGCTTGTTGTATAGATGTATAACTGAACATATAAGAGCACAAAATCAGGGGTGTAACAAATAAATTTTGAAGGATAATTTTGATATGTCACTATGAACTTTTAAATTTTTACCCGTAACAACACACGAGCAGTTTGCTAGTTGATACAAGAAATGGCCGGGGCCTATCTTTTTTTTAATCTTTGTGAATGGTCTAAATATTTCGTGCTCACCACGTACGGATAAACAACTGGTGGCCCAAAATGGTACTTGATCTTCTAAAGATCAGTTGCCCATTTTCTTTCGGTTGGTCTAAATATTCGAATAAGGGCATCTCCAGCCGCCCCCAAAGAGTTCCCATGACAAAAAAAAATCCCGCCGAAACAAAAAGCGTCTAGTCGTGCCCCCAAGCCCCCCAGGACCTCAAAATAGTGTCGGCGATCCGAGGCCAACCCTGCGCGCTTGGGGAGCCGGATGAAGCAAACCCCAATCATACCCGCCCATGTGACCTTTTTCCTAACCCACACCAAACGTTTGTGAGATTACTTTTGATTGTGGGTGGGGTATGGATGGAAAGATAGCCTCCCCACAACTCAAAATAGCGCCGATCGAAGTGTTTTGACCCACTTTTTGGTCCCGCAAATGTTTTTGGGGGCTCCAACGAGTGGAGATTCCCTAAGAGCATCTCTAGCATATCTCCTAAACCGCAAACCCCATATGCCCACATGCAGGCCACCCCATACGACTTTTGCAGGCCGAAATATGGCCGTGCAGAACAAACACACCACATCGAACTGCATAATTTAAATTTCATAGTTCGTGGGAGTTTTTTTCCACTGAACTGCGTAGAGTTCATCGGAGCTCCAGTCTACGTAGTGTACAATTCAGAATAGAAAATTTAACTACGCATTCGCTGCCACGTGGTGGTACCAACTACGCATTCGCCGCCACGTGGTGGTACCAAAATTCGGCTCCGATGAGTACCGGAGCCTCTGCCGTGGCGGCGATTGCTCGACGACGCGGCGGCTCACTCCTCGTTAGAGTCGAGGTCGATGAAGAGATTCGCCTGCTCCATCGCGAGGAGCTGCCACTCCTCCTTCTTGTCCTCCTCGTGACGGCTTTGCTCGGCGACGAGGGGCGCCACCGTGGGGAGGAGGTTGTCGTCGACTGATGCTCGCGTGGTTGGGAAACCCCAAGAGGAAGGTGTGATGAGCGTAGCAGCAAGTTTTACCTTAGTTTGAAACCAAGGTTATCGAACCAGTAGGAGATGAATGCACTGCTGAAGGTGTCAACGGCGTCAGAAGATCTTTACTGATTGTAGGGAGGAAATGGCGCCAGAATTTCTTGGTGAGCGCCGAGTTGACGAGAGACCTGCACACAACACAACCAAGATACTTTGACCCAACTTGACAGCGAGGTTGTCAATCTCACCGGCTTGCTGAAAACAAAGTTATAAACGTATATTGTGGAAAATAATGTTTGTTTGCAGAGAATGAAAAAGAAACAGTGTTTGCAGTAGATTGTATTATCGATGTAAAAGAATGGACCGGGGTCCACAATTCACTAGTGCTATCTCTCCATAATAAATGACTAACATGTGGGTAAACAAATTACAGTTGGGTAATTGACAAAATAAAGAAGTGCATAACAATGCATATACTAGTCATGGTGTCTACTATGAGATTTACTTGGACATTATAACTTGGACATTACAACATGATTCATATACTAATAATCCACCTTCAGGTTAGCGTCTGCACCCCGTTCAGTATTAAGTTGCAAGAAACAGATTATTGTATTAAGTAAAGTGCGTAATGTAAGCAACACAGTTATCCTTAGACAAAGCATCGTTGTTTTACCCCTAGTGGCAACAGCACATCCACAACCTTAGAGGTTGCTATCACTCCCCCAGATTAAATAGAGACTGAACCCACTATCTAGCATAAATACTCCCTCTGTGAGTTACAGGTATCAACTTGGCCAGAGCATCTACTAGTAACGGAGAGCATGCAAGATCATAAACAACATACACATGATATTAATTAAGCAACTTGACATAGTATTCAATATTCATCGGATCCCAGCAAACACAACATGTAGCATTACAATAATATGATCTTGATCATGTTAGTCAGCTCACAAGATCTAAACATGATGACACAAGAGGAGAACACAACCATCTAGCTACTGCTACGGACCCATAGTTCAAGCATGAACTACTCACGAATCACTCTGAAGGCGGGCATGGTGATGTAGAGCACTCCGGTGATGATTCCCCTCTCCGGCAGGGTGCCGGGAAGAGCTTCTGAACCCTCCCGAACTAGGGTCGACGACGGCGGCGGCTACGGGATGTTTCGTGAAAAAGTGATCGGGTTCCTAGGGTTTTCCCGAGGAGGGGTTTAAATAGCCGAAAGGGCGACGTCGGTGGGGGCCCGAGGGGCCCACACCACGTGGCGGCGTGGCCAAGGGGGGGGGGGGGCGCCACCACCAGGTGTGGCTGCCTCGTGGCTCTTCTTCGTCTCCCCTCTGGACTTCGTGAACGTGTCGGGAAAAATAGGGACTTTGCAATTTGTTTCGTCCAATTCCGAGAATATTTCCAGAACAACTTTTCTGAAACAAAAAACAACAGAAAACAGGAACTGGCATTGTGGCATCTTGTTAATAGATTAGTCCCAGAAAATGCATAAAAATGATATAAAGTGTGTATAAAGCATGTTGCAATTGGTATAAATATAAGCATGGAACAACAAAAATTATGGATACGTTAGAGACGTATCAAGCATCCCCAAGCTTAGTTCTACTCGTCCTTGAGTAGGTAAAACGATAACAACAAAATAATTTATGTAGTGACATGCTACCACACAATCTTGATCAAATAATATTGTAAGGCTCATGTTATGAATGAAGTGACTCAAGGCAATGGTCTATAGTTTGGTAACAAATAGATAAAGAGTAAACATTGAATCATATAAACAAAAACTTTTCATGGATAGTACTTTCAAGACAAGCATCAAAAAGTTTTGCATAAGTGTTAACTCATAAAGTAATAGATTCTAAGTAAAAAGCCATTGAAGCAACACATAGGAAGGTTTAAGTTTCAGCATTTGCTTTCAACTTTCAACATGTATATCTCATGGATAATTGTCAACACAAAGAAATATAACAAGTGCCATAAGCAAGCATATAAGAATTGTTGCACACAAAGTTGACACAAGTGTTTGCTTCTAATATAGAAAAGAAATAGGTAAACTGACTCATTATAAAGTAAAAGAAAGGCCCTTCGCAGAGGGAAGCAGGGATACAAACATGTGCTAAAGCTTTTTAGTTTTTATAGGTTTTTGAAATCATATAGGAAGCATAAAAGTAAGTTTTTGAGCGGTGTTTGTTGTTGTCAACGAATGGTAATGGGCACTCTACCCCCCTTGTCAACCAGACTTTCAAGAGCGGCTCCCATTGAAGGATGATATCATCCCTCTTGTTCTCTTTTGTTTACACATGCAGTTATTCACTGGGATTATTGCTTGACTGATTGGATCAGGGCAAAAATGTGAAGAGAATTAAGTGGTTAAAGTTGTAATTAATTGGGACTAGGCACCCCACTTGCCAGCTCTTTTTGCAAAATTATTGGATAAGTGGATGTGCCACTAGTCCATTGGTGAAAGTCTGTCATAAGCAAATAACAAGATTGATATCGAAAACACCACATACTTTCTCATGAGCTATAAAACATTAACACAAATAAGAGATAATAGCTTTTAAATAAAGGTAGCACACGAAGTATTTACTTGAAATGGCAGGAAATACCACATAGTAGGTAGCACTAGTAGGAAATAAGGTATCAGTGGCGCACTTTTTAGAATTCTGTGGCGCATGGTGGGTGCGCCACAAAAACGTCGCCACTGGCCCATGCGCCACAGAAAAAGCAAACACTGGCCCATGCGCCACAGAAAATGCAAAATTTTGTGGCGCAGGCACGAACATGCACCACGGATTACGTTTTTCAAGTTTAAAAGAAAAGGTTGCCTCCGCAGCCACCGCGGGCACCGTCGGCGGTTGCAGGATACGAAGAACAGGTCGGTCTCCTCGGGCGGGCCTCGCCGCAGCAGCAGCGCATCGTGCACGGCCACCTTGGCGGCGAAGCGGTGGAGCGCGCACCAGGCGTCGGCTTCCACCCAGCCCCGATTGAAGCGCGTCGGGAGGTCGTAGGCGTAGATCCAGACGCCGGGGCGGGGGTCAGAGCTGGAGCCGGAGCGGCGATGGGAGCGGAGCGCCGGGAGGAAGAGGTAGGCGGAGAGGAGGGCCAGCCAGAGAAGCCACTGGCAGCCACGGAAGCCCGACGGTGCGCCTTGAAGACGAAGATGCACTCCTTGCCGTATGCCTCGTCTATGCCACGAAAGCCGCGAAGCTCGTCATCGCCGTCCGCCTCGTCGACGCTCACGGCCACGGAAGCCAAGAACCAGCGGCATGCGTCCTCGTCGTCAGGCACGCTCGCCGGCGCGACGGCCGCTTGCCTGCACGATCGCCCGCGCGCCCGCACGTCAGGCCGCTCCCGCCAGCGCGCCCGCTCGCTCGCCTAGCGCATGCCCGCTCTGCCGCCGACCGTGGCTCCTCCAAGGCCTGATTAAGCGAGAGAAGAGAGGTTCATGAGGGAGAGAGAGGAAGTCGTGTGGCTGTGCGTGACTGCGTGAGGCTTATCTCTGTGTGGCTGTGCGTGAGAGGTGGGTAGTGGGGTAGGTGGGGTTTGACCGGTTCGTGGTAGGTGGGGTTTTCAGTTGCGCGTGTGACTAGATGCGTGATATGTCTCAAACGTATCTATAATTTCTTATGTTCCATGCTTATATTATACAAATTGCTACATGTTTTATATACACTTTATATCATTTTTATGCATTTTCTGAGACTAACCTATTAACAAGATGGCACAGTGCCAGTCCCCTGTTTTCTGCTGTTTTTGGTTTCAGAAAAGTTGTTAAGGAAATATTCTCGGAATTGGACGAATCAAAAGCCAAAGTCCCTATTTTTCTCGGGAGCTTCCAGAACACCGAAGAGGAGACGGAGAGGGGCCACGAGGCAGCCACACCATGTGGTGGCGCGGCAAGATTCCCTGCCGCGCGGCCACGTGGTGTGGGCGCCTCGGGCGCCCACCGCCTTCGCCCTTTCGTCCATATATACCTCCCGACGAAATAAGACCTACTACGGAGTCCTTTTCCAGAGAAGAGTTCCGCTGCGCCGCCGCCACCAAAAACCCTAATTCGGGGGACAAAAGTCTCTGTTTCGGCACACTGCCGTGACGGGGAATTGCCCCCGGAGCCATCTCCATCAACTCCATCGCCATCTCCATCGCCGTTGCTGACTCCTATGATGAGGAGTGAGTAGTTCTCCCCCGGGGCTGCGGGCTCTACCGTTAGCTATGTGGTTTATCTCTCTCTCCCATGGTGTGATCTTTATGTGACCATGAGCTTTGTAATCTAGTTGAATATGTGATGTTACTCTTTATCTATTATGCACTCTAGAGGTTAATTTAATATGAACTCCGGGGTTATTCACGGTTGTAAAGTTGACAGTGTGTGCACCGTGTGTGATTCCTTTATGACGTTGTGGTGTGTGTTTACTCATACTTTGAGGGTGCTGTTATAGACCTACGCAATGAATGGTGTTTATCATCCAACAAGAGAGTGTTTGAGAGTAGTATTTATTATTCAGCTTTGATGTCATTGTTGAGAGTGTACACTTGTGAAAGTATGATCCCTAGGCCTTGTTTCTAAGCATCGAAACACCGTTTACAACAAGTTCTGCTACATGTTTGCTTGCTGCCATTTTTATTACAGATTGGAATTACTACTTATAATCATCCATATTACTTGTATTTCACTGTCTTTTCGCTGAATTAGTGCACCTATACATCTGACAAGTGTATTGGGTGTGTTGGGGACACAAGAGACTTCTTGTATCGTAATTGCAGGGTTGCTCGAGAGGGTTATCTTTGACCTCTACCTCCATGAGTTCGATATACCTTGGGTGATTCACTTAAGAGAAACTTGTTGCTGTCCTACAAACCTGTGCTCTTGGAGGCCCAACACTGTCTATGAGAATAGAAGTGTGCGTAGACATCAAGCTATTTTCTGGCGCCGTTGCCGGGGAGGTAAGCGTTGGAAGGTATCTCCTTTAGATTCTGCAATTAAATCTTTTTGTCTCTTGTTTTTATTTTTCACTAGTTAGGCTAAATGGAAAAAAAACAAAAAAAAATAGAGATCTTTATGAAATTTATATTGCATTAGGACATGATACTTTTGAACAGAAAATTAAAAAACCTATGGAAGTTAGTTTGCATAATAGTGGTACTAATGTTATTAGTATAAATTCTGTGGACACCATTATTGCTAAGGCTATGGAAAAGCCTAAGCTTGGGGAAGCTAGTTTAAATAAAAATAATCCTTTTTGCTCCTCAGCTTTGGAGGAAATATTTTGTCTTAATAATGCTTTGCCTCCAATATGTGATAATTCTAATGATGCCTGTGATATTCTAAAGCCACCTGAAGAAATAGTACCGTTTAAAATACCTATGAAAATTATTGATTGTGTTATGGCTAACCGCTATGTAGGGGATGGAACTGTCCATCCTGGTGATCATTTGCTATTTTTACATGAATTATGCGAGTTGTTCAAGTGTGCAGGTATTTCAATGGACAAAGTTAAGAAGAAATTATTTTCTATATCACTTGGTGGAAGAGCCGCGCATTGGTATAAATTGTTGAAGAATAGGCACTCTCTTGGATGGGAGGAAATTGTATCTCTCTTTTATTCAAAATTTTATCCTCCAAGTGAGATTCACCAAGATCGGAATTCTATATATAATTTCTGGCCTCATGAAGGAGAAAGCATTGCTCAAGCCTGGGGAAGGCTGAAAACATTAATACTCAAATGTCCCAACCATTAGCTTCCTGATAAAATAATTGTTAATAATTTTTATGCAAGGCTTTCAGGACATTGGAAGGATTATCTAGATGCCTGTTCGGAGGGCTCTTTCACAAGTAAGAAGGTTGAAGCTAGATGGGATCTTCTTGAAACAATTCGAAACAATGCTGAAGATTGGGAGAATGACAAAGGTAAAGAATCAGGTATAAACTATGAATATGATTGCATTAAGTATTTCGTTGAAACTGCTGATTTTCAAGAGCTTAGTGTTAAATATGGTCTTGATTCTCATATTATTGCTGATTATTTTAGAACCTTTGCTTCTCATATTAATGTTCCTAAAGAAAATTGGGACGTGTATCATGAACCTTTCAAAGACACTTGCATGGAAAATGAAATTGTTGTTAATGATTGCAATAAACATGCTCAAACTTCTGAAAATACTATTTCTTATAAGCATGTTAATTTTTGTGGAATACATAGACCTTGTGGAATTAATCAAAACGAAGATGAATATTGTATCCATCATAGGAATGAAAATACTAGAGTTTGGTATAAGGTTCTAAGAGATCTTAGTAAAACAATTTGTGCCACCTATCCTTTTATTTGTGAACTTTGCTATGAAGAAGGTCATTTCGAATTTCAATGCTCAGGATCTAATAAAGATATTGTAGGAGACTTTTGTGATAACATGATCACTCCTAATCAACATGATGAGCTTACATTATTTTTGGGGTGTGAAGAGTTATCAAGAAAAACTTCTTTGTTAAATATGAGTGATATTGATATGAATGATTTGTTGCATGGATGTTATCTCTATTGTGTTAATGATTGCCATGCTAACACCTACATACAAAATATTATAAAGGATGAGACTTTACCAAAGTATGACAGGACTAATGTGTGTTTTGAGCTTATTAATGAAAGAGAGGAACTCCCCCAAGTTTCTTCCATTGTCTCTAATACTAAACCAGGGTATGTGGAGAAGCTTCCTTTCAAGCCTCTCCCTCCTAAAGAGGAAAAGAAGAAGAAAAAGGGAAAGAGGAAGAAGAAGAAGAGGAGTAAAAGGAAAGAGGAAACGGTATCTTCTCCCAAACTTGTTGCTCCTGTTATAGTTAATACTTATAATTCTGAATTTGATGATTCTGAACTTGATGATGAACCTATGCCTGTTATTTATATTAGTGATCATGATTGGGAAAAGCACACTTCTTTTGATATTGAAGATCTCTGGGACATTAATTCTGAAAATGATGATGTTAATAATTGATATGCTATTAGTACTATCCAGGTTCCTTCCCATGATAATATAGAAAGTTCTGAGTTTGGGGATGAGGTGTTTGAAAATCCTTTTGCTACTAATGATTATATATTTGATACCTCCCCTTCTAGTAAAAATGATGATATGTTAACCAATAAACACACTTTGGAGGATAACTATTCTATTGCTCATGATGATACTATGCCTCCAGTCTTTGATAATTATAAAAAATACTATGACATAGGTTATTATTACAATTATCCTTTTGAAACTTGTCATAGTTATAGAGAAATTACTCAAACCAATACTTTCAATACACAACTTGTCTATCATGTTCAAGTTCATTATGATGATCCTGCTCCCATTGTTATTAATGAGAAGAATTTTTCTTATGAGGGAAATAGTGATACTTTTATGCATATGGATCATGATAAGAATGTTTCATGTGATGGTTATATTGTGGATTTTATCAATGATGCTACTGAAAGTTATTATGAGAGAGGAAAATATGGTTGTAAAAGTTTTCAAGTTACTAAAACACCTCTCTTTATGTTGGAAGTTTTGAAGTTGCATTTGTTTCATCTTTCTATGATAGTTGCTTTATGTTTCAATAATTTATCCTATTTCAATATTCCTTTGCATAGGAAGTGGGTTATACTTAAATGTGTTTAATACCTTTTGGTGCTCTCTTTTGTTTTTCAACTCTCATTTTTATGAGAGCATCATAAAAATCTCCTTGCCTAGCTAAAAGGCTTTAAAGAAAAGCGCTTATGGGAGACAACCCATGTTTTTATTTATGTTATTTTATTTTGTTGTATCAAGGAACATATCTACCTCTGTAGCAATTCCTTTGTATCTTTACTTTATTGCATTGTTGTGTCAAGTTAAGCCTCTAGTAGAAAGTTGATGCTAGATTTGGATTGCTGTGCTGAAACAGTTTTCTGCTGTCCACCGTTAAATTCATAACTATTCACATAAAAATCAAAATGACCTGGGATTTTTTGTGCGTGATCCTCAGATATGTATGCAACTTTCATTAGTTTTGAGTTTTCTGATTTGAGCAAGTTAAGTGCCTCGAAAAAAATCGTATTTACGGACTGTTCTGTTTTTGACAGATTCTGCCATTTATTTTGCAATGCCTCTTTTACTATTTTGAATGGATATTTTTGTTCCATAAAGTATAAGTGGCTGTAGCTAATATCCAGTAGCATTGGTAGCAATTGTGTTCATGCAGAATATAAGAATTTTTGATTATGCACTAACCCTCTAATGAAGTTTACTTTGAGTTTGGTGTGGAGGAAGTTTTCAAGGATCAAGAGAGAAGGATGATGTGATGTGATCAAGAAGATGAAAGAGCCAAAGCTGGGGGATGCCCCCGTGGGTCACCCAAGTATATTTCAAGAAGACTCAAGCGTCAAATCTTGGGGATGCCCAAGGCATCCCCTTCTTCATCAACAAACTATCAGGTCATCTCTAGTGAAACTATATTTTAATTCCGACACAACTTATGTGCTTTACTTGAAGCGTATGTTTGTTTTTGTTTTTGTTTTTGTTATTTTCATTCTCTGAATAAAATGGATCCTATCATTCCTTTGTGGGAAAGAGACACGCTCCGCTTTTTTTTATGAATACTCGTATTTTTCATTTATATTTGTTGAGTATTCTTCTATGTTATTTCAATACTATTAGCTCTTGTTTTTCATGCATCTCTTGTTAGAGCTGTTAGTTTTTCTTATGTTACACTCTCATATCTCATTGTTAAATACTTGGAGAGTTTATCTTTAAATAAGTTGATTGGTGTTTGGTTGGAAACAGAAAATGCTAAATGTGATAGATGGTTTAATGAAAAAGATATACATGCTCTTATGGATTGTTATCTTGTATGTTGTGGTGCTTGGCAATTGTTTTGAACTCTCAAGCAGATCATGTTTAAGCTTTTACATCATGTAGTTAAAACCTATTAATGAAGAACTACCGTAAAGCTTGTTGAAATTTGGTTTGCATGTTTGATATCTCTAAGGTCTAGATATTTTCTGATAAAGTTGTTTGAACAACAAGGAAGACAATGTAGAGTTTTATAATACTTGCAATATGTTTTTATATACGTCTTGTTGTCATAGTTTATACTTGTGTTTGCTTCAAATAACCTTTCTAGCCAAAACCTTGTACTGAGAGGGAATGCTTCTCGTGCATCCAAAACCTTGAGCCAAAACCCATGCCATTTGTGTCCACCATACCTACCTACTACATGGTATTTCCTGCCATTACAAGAAAATACTTCGTGTGCTACCTCTTATTATTTAAAACCTACTATCTCTTATTTGTGTCAATGTTTATTAGCTCATGAGGAAGTATGTGGTGTTACAGATATCAACCTTGTCATTTGCTTTTAGACAGACTTTCACAACCGGACTAGTGGCATATACATCCGCTTATTCATTAACTTTGCAAAAAGAGCTGGCAAATGGGGTGCCCAGTCCCAATTAATTACAACTTTAACCGCTGCAATCTCTTCACATTTTTGCCCTGATCTAATCAGTCAAGCAATGACAACAGTTTTTAGCTATATGTGTAAACAAAAGAGATAAGAGGGATCATCTACCTTGCTGGTAGAAATAACATCCTGAAGGAGATATGCCCTAGAGGCAATTAATAAAGTGTATTTCTTTATCATATCTCGTTTGTTCATAATACGTTTTTGTGTCATGCTGTAACCGTATTAAGCGGAAACATTAATACGGGTGTGATGCGTAAACAACCAGGTCCCTAGTAGCCTCTACTAAGACTAGTTTCGTTGCGCGATCGATGATCGAGGTTTCCCGATCATAGGGCATGGCGCCGGTCGGTAATGGAAGTCATATCGTTGGAGAACAATGTGATGGACATACCCATATTTGTAGGACGTAGTCATTACGCCTTCGACCGTGAGATCAACTCTTATTGTTATTCCTGGAAGATACTTTGATCGCACCAAACGTCGTATCTTATATAGTATGACAATAACGGTGATACTTTTGGGTATCGGAAAGGAGTAGTTGAGACGAGGGGTCAAGAGCGGAATTTGCCAGTCCGCATAGCAGGATAGATACTCTAGGGCCCACTCGGTGAGATTATGTCTAATGAGCTTGCAAGCATGTGACTAGGTCACGGAGACATGAAATCATAGACGAGTAGAAGATAGTGTTGTCGGTAACGAGGTCAAGCTAGATATGGAGATATCTATGAACGACGCTCGGACACGCTAAGTATCGCTATGGCAAAAGGTTTAAGACTTTACGTTCAGGTTTGATAGATGAAAGTCATTCGTTATATCACAGGGATTAATTCATGGGGTCCAGGCCTACGAGTTAGTCGTTGATCGGAGAGGAGTCTCGATCGTACCTATTATTATATCGAACCGCTAGGGTAACACACTTAAGGGGTTTCGACAAGACAACCGGAAAGGAAAGAGATCACCGGGAACGTCCCGGGAGAGATCCGATGGAGATCGGGCAGCGACGAAATAGTTTTCGGAGCTAGAATAAATTATATATAATATGTTTGATATTAATTAGTGTAATTAATGTCTAAATATGATTTTATATATTTATTTTCGAATTTATTTAGGCTTATTTCCCTAAATGGGCCTTCTGGTCGAAAGAAGGCCCAAGAGGGGAAAATTCCCTAGGGGAATTCGGTGGGAGCCTTGGGGCCGACCCAGGTGGGCCAAAAGGGGCCCACCATGGGGCCGGCGCACCAAGTGCAGCCGCACCAGGCATGTGGGGATAGTCCCACATTGCCTGGCTGGCAGGTTGGCTCCCCCCTGGGAGCCTATATAAGAAGGGGCACCCCTGGCCTTTTAATTAACCAATTAATTCCCCAATTCTCTCTCGATTTCGTGATTCCCTTTGTCGGAGTTGCGCCGAGTTGAGAGGGGGATCTCTTCCACCATAGCCCGCTGCCGCGCTGCTGGTGTTCCGGTCCAAGTCTTCCGCTGCTCGTCCTGGACTGGAGCTTCGGAGGCCGTCGTCTCCACCGTACGTGTGTAACGCCCTGCGAGGTGCTGCGCTAGCGGTGCTGGGAGGTATGCTTCCTCTACACGACCTTGAGGTCGGTTTCGTCGGTCTTCATCGACAACGTTTGTGTGGGAACGTAATCCCCGCTTTCGGTCTACAAGGGTATGTATTCCGATCTCCGTTCGTACTACTATATCTGCATAGAATAGATCTTGGCATGTTTTAAGGATATCGTTGCTAGGAATTTTTTTGTTTTCTGCACTCGATCCCCTTCAGTGGTATCAGAGCCGATCTATCGTAGATATAGCTGTACGCTGTTAGAACCCGTGTTCTGCACGGGGGCACCGTTCCTGTTATTTGCTACCCTCTAGCGTGCACTTGTGATTCCAGCGGCATCGAGTTGATGAAGCGGCCCGGACCGACTTTACGCGTACGCTTACGCGAGACTGGTTCCACTACTGACATACGGCTTGTACCGTATCTGTGGCTGGCGGGTGTCTGTCTCTCTCTCTTTAGTTGGTCTTGCATTTTCAATGGAGGGCCCGAAAGGGATGCTTAAACATGCAATTATTGGATCGTTGTTGTGGTCATAAGGTTCGTAGGTATGAAGCGGTTCTATTTACGACAGCCCCAAGCCACGTAAAATATGCAAAAGATAAAGTAGAAGCGTCTAACTTTATTTTGCAGGGGCTATGTGATATGGTCAAGGTAGGTTTATTAAATTGTTTATGAACTGCGGGCGCCAAGAAGACCATGGCGCAATGGACTATATCACATCGCATTACATTTGATGTTTTTGTGTGCATCTTATATTGTGTGATTATATATATTAGTATATATTAGTTACGCGGCGGTAGTCATATATAAGATGATCCCTTCAAAATACCGCTAGTGTTCTTCCTCCAACGAGCACCACCAAGAAAGTTCTACGTTATGAGGCAGGCCGTGACGATCGGGTGTCAGACATATCGTCGTTCGCATACAGTGGGTGTAAGCCATGTTGCACAAGCGTTACGTGGAGGTTATAGTGGCGAGCCTAGCATATGCAGATATGGCCTCGGAACACGGAGGCCGAAAGGTCGAGCATGAGTCACAGAGTTGTTGTGATGGACAATTGTCTACCCTTGAAGTTGTGCTGCCGGCTCTGACGATGAGGGGTGGTGCAATGGATGGGGGTCGTGTAATCGCTTAAACGACCAGGAGGGATGTTCGTTTGAGTGGGAGTTATGTTAGTTATTTTCTAAAAATACTATAACTCAAAATTATTATGAACAAAGTCTTATGTTGTTGCAAATTCCATTGTAGATGTCTCACCCCTCCTTTAACCTAGCCCTGTTCCTTGAGAAAGAGAAGCTTAAGACCGATGGGTCTAACTTCGTGTCCTGGTTCCGCGACCTGAAGTCCATTCTTGAAACCCACAAGGTGGCCTATATCCTTGAAGCCCCCTTAGGTGATCTGCCAAACACCGCCTCAGAAATCGAAAGGAATGTCCATGAGGTTAAGGCGGAGATTTCTTCTTATGTCCAGAGTGGCATGCTCTTTGCCATGGAGGCTGACCTGCAAAACCATTTCGAGAACAAGGGTGCTTATGAGATAATCACTGAACTCATGGTTGTTTTTGCACGACAAGTCAAGGCTGAGAGGTTCGAAGCATCCGTGCTTTTCTTCTCAGCCCAGATGGAAGAGCACGGCAATATAAGTGAGCACTTAGCCAAGTTTTTTGGCTGCGTTCAGCTCCTGAATGATCTGGGAAGTGTGATCCCAGAAGAGCTGGTTATTGATAGGGTGCTGATTTCTCTGCCCCCTAGCTATAAGAACGCCATCGTGGACTACGGCATGAAAGGGACGTCAAAACCCCTGTCGGAAATCCTGAAGATGCTCGAAGTGGCCGAATTAGAAATCAAGCTGGAGAAGATGGTGGTGACCATCGGATCACCTGAGCGCAATTGCCCCAAGTACCTGGAGGACAAGAAGCCTGACAAGATAGTCGACAAAGAACAAGGTATATTTGATATACATGTTATAGATGTGTACCTTACATCCGCCCGTAGCAACACTTGGGTATTTGATACTGGTTCTGTTGCTCATATATGTAACTCTCAGGAGGAGTTACGGAATAAACGGCGGCTGGCTAAGGATGAGGTGACAATGCGCGTCGGCAACGGATCGAGAGTCGACGTGGTGGCTGTCGGCACGCTCCCTCTACATCTACCATCGGGATTAGTTTTGGTTTTAAATAAGTGTTATTTTGTACCATCGTTGAGTGTAAACATTATAAGTGGGTCTTGCCTGTTACAAGACGGTTATTCATTTAAATCAGTATCAAGCAGTTGTGCTATTTATATGAATGATATCTTTTATGTTGATGCTCCCGAGAGTAATGGTTTATTCTTGTTGAATCTCGATCGTAGTACTCACATCCATAACATAGAAGCCAAACGGATTAAGTGTAGTGATGATACCGCCATGTATATGTGGCATTGCCGTCTTGGTCATATTGGTATAAAGCGCATGAAGAAACTCCACTCCGATGGACTTTTGGACTCGTTGGATTTTGGATCCCTCGATACATGCGAACCATGCCTTATGGGCAAAATGACCAGGACACCGTTCAAAGGTTTCGTTGAACGGGCGTCGGATTTATTGGGGATCATACATACAGATGTGTGTGGATCAATGAGCGTATCGACACGCAATGGTTATCGTTACTTCGTCACCTTCACTGATGACTTGAGTAGATACGGTTATATCTATTTGATGAAACACAAGTCTGAAACTTTTGAAAAGTTCAAAGAATTTCAAAGTGAAGTTGAAAATCAGCTTAACAAGAAAATCAAGCACCTCCGATCCGATCGTGGTGGCGAGTATTTGAGTTTTGAGTTTGGCACACATCTGAAGAGTTGTGGCATCGTACCCCAACTTACGCCTGCCGGAACACCGCAACGTAACGGCGTGTCCGAGCGACGTAATCGTACTCTATTGGATAGCGTCCGGTCCATGATGTCTCTTACCGATTTGCCCGTATCCTTCTGGGGTTATGCGTTAGAAACAGCCGCATTCATTTTAAATAGGGCTCCGTCCAAATCCGTTGAAACGACACCGTATGAATTATGGTATGGCAAGAAGCCTAAGTTATCGTTTCTGAAGGTTTGGGGTTGTGAGGCGTATGTTAAGAAACTACAGCCCGACAAACTCGAACCGAAGTCGGAGAAAGTCGTCTTTGTAGGATATCCGCGGGAAACCGTAGGATACACCTTCTACAACCAAGCTGAGGGCAAAACGTTTGTCGCGAAGACCGGTACCTTTCTAGAGAAGGAGTTTCTCGCGAAAGGAGTAAGTGGGAGGAAGGTAGACCTCGATGAGATCGTTGATCCTGAACTCGAGATTCCGAGTGGCGCAACGGAAGCTGTTCCGGAAACGTCCTCCACAGATGGAGTGGGAGAAACTGTCGAGGAAAGTATTCTACCTCGTAGGTCTGGTAGATCTCGTATCGCACCAGAATGGTATGGCAACATGGTTTGCACCGTCATGTTAATTGAACAAGACGAACCTACGAACTACAAGGAGGCAATGGCGAGTCTAGAGTCCGAGAAATGGCTAGAAGCCATGAAATCCGAAATAGGATCCATGTATGATAACAAAGTGTGGACTTTGATGGATATTCCCGAAGGGCGCAAGGCCGTCGAGAATAAATGGATCTTTAAGAAGAAGACTGATGCTGATGGTAATGTGACCGTCTATAAAGCTCGGCTTGTCGCAAAAGGTTTCCGACAAGTTCATGGGATTGACTACGACGAAACTTTTTCACCGGTAGCGATGCTGAAGTCTATTCGGATTTTGTTAGCAGTTGCTGCCTATTACGATTATGAAATATGGCAGATGGATGTCAAAACAGCCTTCCTAAATGGAAACATTGAGGAAGAGTTGTACATGGTACAACCGGAAGGTTTTGTCGATCCAGAAAATGCTGGCAAGGTATGCAAGCTTCAGCGCTCCATTTATGGATTGAAGCAAGCATCTCGGAGCTGGAATCTTCGATTTGATGAGGTAATCAAAGGTTTTGGATTTGTCCAAAATTTGGAAGAGACCTGCATTTACAAGAAAATGAGTAGGAGCTCGATTGTGTTCTTAGCACTATATGTAGATGACATATTGCTGATTGGAAATGATGTGGAACTTCTGAATAGCGTGAAGGATTATTTAAACAGTAAGTTTTCCATGAAGGACTTAGGAGAAGCTGCATACGTCTTAGGCATTAAAATCTATCGTGATAGATCAAGACGTCTATTAGCGTTGAGTCAGAGTACTTATCTTGATAAAATACTGAAGCGTTTCGGTATGGAGAAGGCAAAGAAGGGTTCTCTGCCGGTTATCAAGAATAAAACATTGCGAAAGGCACAGTGTCCGGTAACGGAACAGGATAAGGCCGATATGACTAAACATCCTTATGCTTCAGCCATAGGATCGATTATGTATGCAATGTTAAGTACTAGACCTGATGTGGCATTAGCTCTAAGTTTGACAAGCCGTTTCCAGAGTAATCCTGGAATGGCGCATTGGATTGCTGTTAAGAGCATTCTTAAGTATCTCAATAAGACAAAGGAAATGTTCCTTGTCTATGGTGGCTGCGATGAAGAACTTGGCGTAACAGGTTACGTGGATGCAAGTTTCTGCTCAGACCCCGATGACTCTAAGTCACAGACAGGTTATGTGTTCAAGGTGAATGGGGGTGCCGTGTGCTGGAGAAGTGGGAAGCCACCCATCGTCGCGCAATCTACAATGGAGTCGGAATACATTGCTGCTTGCGAAGCCACGAATGAAGCTGTGTGGCTGAGGAAGTTCATCATTGAACTTGGAGTGTTCCCGAGCGTGCAAGACCCCGTGGTCCTCTTCTGCGACAATACGGGTGCCATTGCTAACGCCAAGGAGCCAAGGTCTCACTCCACCGCCAAACACATTCTCCGACGCTTCCATGTGATACGACAGTACGTACAAGGAGGCGATGTGAACATTTGCAAAGTGCATACGGATCTGAATGTGGCAGATCCTCTGACGAAGCCTCTTCCGCTTGACAAGCATGAAAAACACCAGTTAGCTATGGGTGTTAAGCTTTTACCAAGTTGTAATCTACATTAATTTGTACTCTAGTGCAAGTGGGAGACTGAAGGAGATATGCCCTAGAGGCAATTAATAAAGTGTATTTCTTTATCATATCTCGTTTGTTCATAATACGTTTTTGTGTCATGCTGTAACCGTATTAAGCGGAAACATTAATACGGGTGTGATGCGTAAACAACCAGGTCCCTAGTAGCCTCTACTAAGACTAGTTTCGTTGCGCGATCGATGATCGAGGTTTCCCGATCATAGGGCATGGCGCCGGTCGGCAATGGAAGTCATATCGTTGGAGAACGATGTGATGGACATACCCATATTTGTAGGACGTAGTCATTACGCCTTCGACCGTGAGATCAACTCTTATTGTTATTCCTGGAAGATACTTTGATCGCACCAAACGTCGTATCTTATATAGTATGACAATAACGGTGATACTTTTGGGTATCGGAAAGGAGTAGTTGAGACGAGGGGTCAAGAGCGGAATTTGCCAGTCCGCATAGCAGGATAGATACTCTAGGGCCCACTCGGTGAGATTATGTCTAATGAGCTTGCAAGCATGTGACTAGGTCACGGAGACATGAAATCATAGACGAGTAGAAGATAGTATTGTCGGTAACGAGGTCAAGCTAGATATGGAGATATCTATGAACGACGCTCGGACACGCTAAGTATCGCTATGGCAAAAGGTTTAAGACTTTACGTTCAGGTTTGATAGATGAAAGTCATTCGTTATATCACAGGGATTAATTCATGGGGTCCAGGCCTACGAGTTAGTCGTTGATCGGAGAGGAGTCTCGATCGTACCTGTTATTATATTGAACCGCTAGGGTAACACACCTAAGGGGTTTCGACAAGACAACCGGAATGGAAAGAGATCACCGGGAACGTCCCGGGAGAGATTCGATGGAGATCGGGCAGCGACGAAATAGTTTTCGGAGCTAGAATAAATTATATATAATATGTTTGATATTAATTAGTGTAATTAATGTCTAAATATGATTTTATATATTTATTTTCGAATTTATTTAGGCTGATTTCCCTAAATGGGCCTTCTGGTCGAAAGAAGGCCCAAGAGGGGAAAATTCCCTAGGGGAATTCGGTGGGAGCCTTGGGGCCGACCCAGGTGGGCCAAAAGGGGCCCACCATGGGGCCGGCGCACCAAGTGCAGCCGCACCAGGCATGTGGGGATAGTCCCACATTGCCTGGCTGGCAGGTTGGCTCCTCCCTGGGAGCCTATATAAGAAGGGGCACCCCTGGCCTTTTAATTAACCAATTAATTCCCCAATTCTCTCTCGATTTCGTGATTCCCTTTGTCGGAGTTGCGCCGAGTTGAGAGGGGGATCTCTTCCACCATAGCCCGCTGCCGCGCTGCTGGTGTTCCGGTCCAAGTCTTCCGCTGCTCGTCCTGGACTGGAGCTTCGGAGGCCGTCGTCTCCACCGTACGTGTGTAACGCCCTGCGAGGTGCTGCGCTAGCGGTGCTGGGAGGTCTGCTTCCTCTACACGACCTTGAGGTCGGTTTCATCGGTCTTCATCGACAACGTTTGTGCGGGAACGTAATCCCCGCTTTCGGTCTACAAGGGTATGTATTCCGATCTCCGTTCGTACTACTATATCTGCATAGAATAGATCTTGGCATGTTTTAAGGATATCGTTGCTAGGAATTTTTTTGTTTTCTGCACTCGATCCCCTTCACATCCTTCATGGGGGCGGCTCTTGAAAGTCTGGTTGACAAGGGGGGTAGAGTGCCCATTACCATTCGTTGACAACAACAAACACCTCTCAGAAGTTACTTTTATGCTCTCTATATGATTTCAAAAACCTATAAAAACTAAAAAGCTCTAGCACATGTTTGTATCCCTGCTTCCCTCTGCGAAGGGCCTTTCTTTTACTTTATGTTGAGTCAGTTTACCCACTTCTTTCTGTCTTAGAAGCAAACACTTGTGTCAACTGTGTGCAACAATTCTTATATGCTTACTTATTGCACTTGTTATATTTCTTTGTGTTGACAACTATCTATATGATATACATGTTACAAGTTGAAAGCCAATGCTGAAACTTATATCTTCCTTTGTGTTGTTTCAATGCTCTTTTACTTAGAGACTATTGCTTTATGAGTTAACTCTCATGTGAATCATTTTGATGCTTGTTTGAAAGTACTATCCATGAAAAGTTTTTATTTATATGATGTAGTTGCTTACTCCTTGTCTATTTGTTAGCAAACTATAGATCATTGCTTTGAATCACTTCATTCATAACATGAGCTTTACATTGTTATATGATCAAGATTGTGAGAAAGCATGTCACTTCAGAAATTATTCTTTTTATCGTTTTACCTACTCGGGACGAGTAGAACTAGGGGTGGGCATAAAAACTGAAGACCGGAAACCGAAACCGAAAAGACCGAGACCGAAACCGAAAAGACCGAGACCAAAACGACCGTTAGAAATTTGGGTAGCAAATTAGAAAAGACCGAAATTATATCAGAAATTCGGTCATCACTTATACATAACCCGAATAGACCGAAAGACCGATTTTATTTTATTTTGAGAGAATTACGTACGAAAGCAGCCAAATTTGTGTGCCAGCCTAGTTTATGTACATATATTATATAGTCCCAACTACGGAACCAAGCATACCATATAGTCTCTATGCCCAACAACTGAGTATCATAGCCCCGTGTAATGAAGATTCTTCCCGTGCGCGAGAGACCAGTCAATCGCTTCCCACTCTCCCATTACCAAGCGCCGATTCCTCTTCTTGCGCACTAGATTTTGGTCTATTTGGTCATGACCGAAGACCGAACCGAATGGACCGAAGACCGAATAACAAAAAACCGGAAAGACCGAATTTATTACGGGTATCGTTTTCTAGATGACCGAAATTGTTAAAGACCAAAAAGACCGAACCGAACTAACCGAAAAGACCGAACGCCCACCCTTAAGTAGAACTAAGCTTGGGGATGCTTGATACGTCTCAAACGTATCTATAATTTCTTATGTTCCATGATTATATTATACCAATTGCTACATGTTTTATATACACTTTATATCATTTTTATGCATTTTCTGGGACTAACCTATTAACAACATGCCACAGTGCCAGTCCCCTGTTTTCTGCTGTTTTTGGTTTCAGAAAAGTTGTTAAGGAAATATTCTCGGAATTGGACGAATCAAAAGCCAAAGTCCCTATTTTTCTCGTTAGCTTCCAGAACACCGAAGAGAAGACGGAGAGGGGCCACGAGACAGCCACACCATGTGCTGGCGCGGCAAGATTCCCTACCGCGCGGCCACGTGGTGTGGGCGCCTCGAGCGCCCACCGCCTTCGCCCTTTCGCCCATATATACCTCCCGACGAAATAAGACCTACTACGGAGTCCTTTTCCAGAGAAGAGTTCCGCTGCGCCGCCGCCAGCAAAAACCCTAATTCGGGGGACAGAAGTCTCTGTTTCGGCACCCTGCCGGGACGGGGACTTGCCCCCGGAGCCATCTCCATCAACTCCATCGCCATCTCCATCGCCGTTGCTGACTCCTATGATGAGGAGTGAGTAGTTCTCCCCCGGAGCTGCGGGCTCTACCGGTAGCTATGTGGTTTATCTCTCTCTCCCATGGTGTGATCTTTATGTGACCATGAGCTTTGTAATCTAGTTGAATATGTGATGTTACTCTTTATCTATTATGCACTCTAGAGGTTACTTTAATATGAACTCCGGGGTTATACACGGTTGTAAAGGTGACAGTGTGTGCACCGTGTGTGATTCCTTTATGACGTTGTGCTGTGTGTTTACACATACTTTGAGGGTGCTGTTATAGCCCTACGCAATGAATGGTGTTTATCATCCAACAAGAGAGTGTTTGAGAGTAGTATTTATTATTCAGCTTTGATTTCATTGTTGAGAGTGTCCACTTGTGAAAGTATGATCCTAGGCCTTGTTTCTAAGCATCGAAACACCGTTTACAACAAGTTCTGCTAAATGTTTGCTTGCTGCCATTTTTATTACATATTGGAATTACTACTTATAATCATCCATATTACTTGTATTTCACTGTCTCTTCGCCGAATTAGTGCACCTATACATCTGACAAGTGTATTGGGTGTGTTGGGGACCCAAGAGACTTCTTGTATCTTAATTGCAGGGTTGCTCGAGAGGGTTATCTTTGACCTCTACCTCACTGAGTTCGATATACATTGGGTGATTTACTTAAGGGAAACTTGCTGTTGTACTACAAACCTCTGCTCTTGGAGTCCCAACACTGTCTACGAGAATAGAAGTGTGCGTAGACATCAATGCGTCACAGAAAATTGACTTTTTGTGGCGCATGTGACTGGATGCGCTACTTTTTGTGGCGCATCTAGTCGCATGCGCTACAGAAATTAATCATTTAGAGGCGCAGGTGGCTACATGCGCCACAAAAATTCAGAATTTAGTGGCGCATCTGCCTTTCGTGCGCCACAAAATTTCAAAATTCGGTGGCGCATGCAAAACAATGCGCCACAGAAATATTTTCTGTGGCGCATGCCTATTTGGTGCGCCACAAAAAGGAGATCTACCTATAAACCTTTTCCTACTAGTGTAGGTATGGTGGACACAAATGACATGTGTTTTGGCTCAAGGTTTGGATGCACGAGAAGCATTCCCTCTCAGTACAGGGTTTTTAGGCTAGCAAGGTTGTTTGAAGCAAACGCAAAATGACAACTGGCACAACAAGACTTACATGAAAACATATTGCAGGCATTGTAAGGCTCTACATTGTCTTCCTTTTTACTCAAACATTTTTATCAGAAAATATCTAGACCTTAGAGATAGCAAACATGCAAACCAAATTTCAGCAAGTTCTCAAGTAGTTCTTCATTAATAGGTTTTTAACTTCATGATGCAAGAGCTTAAACATGATCTACTTGAGAGATCAAAACAATTCCCAAGCACCACAATATCCAAGACAATGATCTACAAGAATATGTATGTCTTTTCAATATACCATCTGATGCATGTAAAATGCATACATGAACTTTGCATTATATTACTTATATTTCATTCATATTTGCATCATATAAGGGTTATATCAATGTTTTATAATGTTTTGGTGAATATTTCACAGTTTCCCTATTTATTTGGAATTAACCATGCACTGTCATAAAACCCCTTTTTTATATTTTGATGTTTCAGAGACCCAAACGACGTCCAAATGACCTGAAACTTCGCGAACATCAGTTTGTGGAAGGAACAAAGCGTAGGAGCGAAGGAAGCGCAAAACTGGAAACCCGAGGAGGAAAAGAGGGGGGCCCACGCGGCCAGATTCCTTGGCCGCGTGGGGACCACCAACTCCCCCCTCGAGCCTCCGATGTCGTCGATCTTCGTCCTTGTGGCTTCGTCTTGACCTAAAAACGCCTATAAAAATAGTCTCCCGAGCCCTTTCGGAGGGAGCGCCGCAGAAACACAGAAACCACGAAACAGAGACCTGGAGCTGCAGATTGGAGGGGGAAAACTCCGGCGGGGCGCTGCCGGTGTGGTCTCCACCTTCTCCAACGACTTCTCCACCGCCTCCATGATGAAAAGGGAGTAGTCCACCCCTGGACTATGGGTTTGTGGAAGTAACTTATGTATCTCTCCACTCTCTTGAGCTTCACTAATTAGTGCCATATGAGCTGCTGAACATGATTATGGTCATATAT
The DNA here is from genome assembly GCA_026929855.1 of Poa annua. Classification (NCBI taxonomy): domain Eukaryota; kingdom Viridiplantae; phylum Streptophyta; class Magnoliopsida; order Poales; family Poaceae; genus Poa; species Poa annua. The sequence continues at coordinate 55,296,013 of CM049435.1, read as the reverse complement.
GTAATACCTTTGTGGTGGATCTCTTATGTTGATATATGTTATGATGATTGCAATTGTTATGTCTTTGTTATGAAAGTAGATGCATATTATGTACCCCGTTCTTGTTTATGTGTTCTGATCCAACATATATATGAGGGCGTGAGAGGGGGAACGTGTGCATTAGTTGGAGTAACGGGGGGTGGTGAGTGCGGTGAAAGTGACAGAAGTTCCGCGATCCACTTGGGTATTTTACCTTACTTTGTTGCCTCACAAGGGATAAAAGGGAATACTATGCTACCGGGGATATGGGTGACCATGCCATTTTCTCCATGACTAGATCTAACATGTTCTTATTCTAACTTCATGTCATAGAACTTAAAGCTATACTCTGTTTTATCTTAATTACTGAGGTGTTATGATTTAGTTCGCATCTTGGTGGAGTATAAGAGAGGTTAACAACCAAAAGATCTCTATGTTAGGATGTGATGCCCATATTATTAATAACTTGTCATGTTGCAAATCTCATATGTCAATTCCTATGTTCCATTATCTACCACTATAGAAAAGAGAGAGTGCATTTGTGAAACCATGAACCCCAGTCCATTTTTAATCATAAGAAACACCTTTCCAACACTTTATTAGCACTTTACATTTTCTGCCATTTAAAAAACCGAAAATACAAAAACACTTTTATATCTTGCAAACATCATACAAAACACAAAAACATCAACCATTATCATTTACACCATCCTTGCATATTTATTTATCATCATTGCATATTTATTTCTGTTTTGCATTTGTTATTTCAATATCTTTTACTTACACCTTGTGCTTGACAACCACTTGGTGAGGTTGAGGGCACAAAACAATTTACTTTGTTTTGTAGGTTTCATAAAGAAGGATAAGGAGACAACAACTTTTGGTTCATTTCCCCGAGAGTTCGATATTAAACCCTCGAGTCACCCTTGTGGGGGAAATTAGTCTTTCCCTTACTATACACTTTGCACTTGGAGTCTCAACCTAACCCATATTCTTTTTGACACAGGTGACTGGAAGCAACAGCGCATCAAGTTCCCTTGTCAACTAGGGTCATCACCATCTACCACATGTAGCATATTCTATTTCCAACCAAACACCAATCAACTTATTTAAACATAAATGTTGTCGCTTTCAGCTTTTGCCATTGATATTTTGTGGAGCAAAGAAACCCACTCAAACACAGTAAAAGAGAGACTGCAAAATAAAAGGCAGATGATTCCCCTCCGGTGATGATTCCCCTCTCCGGCAGGGTGCCGGGAAGGGGTTCTGAACCCTCCTGAACTAGGGTCGACGACGGCTGATGCTCACGGGTGCGAGGAGTTGGAAAACCCCAAGAGGAAGGTGTGATGAGCGTAGTAGCAAGTTTCCCTCAGTTATGAAACCAAGGTTATCGAACCAGTAAGAGATGAAGAACACGACGAAGGTCTCCCGGCGCCAGAAAAGTGCTGTTGCAGGGAGGTGGAATCTGCACAACACAATCAAGAAACTTTGCTCCAACTCAACAGTGAGGTTGTCAATCTCACCGGCTTGATGTAACAAGGATTAAACATATGGTGTGGAAGATGATGTTTGCAGAGAATGAAAGAAAGCAGTTTGCAGTTGGTTGTATTATCAGTTTAAAGAAAAGGATCGGGGTCCACAGTTCACTAGTGGTGTCTCTCCATAAATAATAATAATAATAATAGCATACATGTGGCTAAACAAATTACAGCTGGGCAATTGACAGAATAAAGAGCTGCATAATGATGCATATACTAATGTCATGATGTCTAGTATGAGATTCATTTGGGCATTACAACAATATACATAGACCGTTCCAACCGCATCTATGACTAATAATCCACCTTCCGTTTAGCGTCCGCACCTCTTTCAGTATTAAGTTGCGAGCAACAGATTATTGCATTAGGCAAAGTGTGTAATGTAAGTAATACAATTATCCTTAGACAAAGTACTACTGTTTTATCCCTAGTAGCAACAGTACATCTAAAATCTTAGAGCTTGCTGTCACTACCCCAGATTAAATAGAGACATGAACCCACTATCGAGCATAAATACTCCCTCTTGGAGTCTCAAGCATCTACTTGGCCAGAGCATCTACTAGCAACGGAGAGCATGCAAGATCATAAACAACACACAACATGATATATTATGAAGCAAATGACATAGTATTCAATATCCATCGGATCCCAGCAAACACAACATGTAGCATAACATAAAGATGATCTTGATCATGATAGGCAGCTCACAAGATCTAAACATGATGGCACAATAGGAGAAGACAACCATCTAGCTACTGCTATGGACCCGTAGTGCAAGGATGAACTACTCACGCATCAGTCCGGAGGCGGGCATGGTGATGTAGAGCCCTCCGGTGATGATTCCCCTCTCCGGCAGGGTGCCGGGAAGAGCTTCTGAACCCTCCCGGACTAGGGTTGACGACGGCGGCGGCTCCGTAATGTTTCGTGGAAAAGTGTTCGGGTCCTAGGTCTTGTATTGTCGGGGGCTTTAAATACGCGAAAGGGCGAAGGCGGTGCAGGGCCGAGGCCCCGTCATCAGGTGTTGGCGCGGTCAGAAGTGGGGCCGCGCCGGCACCTCATCTGGGGGCCTCGTGGCCCCTCTCCATTAGGTCTTCGGTGTTCTGGAACCTCCCGTGAAAAATAGGGACTTTGGTATTAAATTCGTCCAATTCCGAGAATATTTCCTTAAGTGGTTTTCTGAAACCAAAAACAGCAGAAAACAGGGAACTGGCACTGTGGCATCTTGTTAATAGGTTAGTCCCAAAAAATGCATAAAACAATGCAAAGTGTATATAAAACATGTAGCAATTGGTATAATATAAGCATGGAACATAAAAAATTATAGATACGTTTGAGACGTATCAAGCATCCCCAAGCTTAGTTCTACTCGTCCTCGAGTAGGTAAAACGATAACAAGAATAATTTCTGAAGTGAAATGCTTTCACACAATCTTGATCATATAATAATATAATGCATGTAAACTGAGATCAAATGAATAAAAGCTATAGTTTATATTGATATCAAATGAGTAATGAAGAAACAAGTAGGAAGAACAAAGCAAAACTTTCAATGAATTAGTACTAGAGAACAATCAACCGTGCAAAGTAGATATTAAAGATGATTTAAGCTTCAAGAATAACAATATAATCATCTAATGAATCAAACACTCATGACAACTTTGTGAAAGGATCAAGTCAAGCAATAACAATATGCACGTAGAAGATCATCTCTCTATTTGTTCACTCAAAAACAAGCAAGTGTTCAGCGTTGGTTCCTGGCACCAGGATGTTGTGGCTAAAAGAATAATAAGGGGGGTTTGGAAGGCCAACGGAAGAAAGTCTCACACAGCTGAAAGTGATCATTAGACAAGAGGAAGTCTTATAATCGAAGCTACGTAAGGAGTAGTAATTGCCACACAACGGATGCACATAGAGTTATAAGTGTATGAAAGCTCTCCAGTGGAACTAGTGGGGGTGCATCTAACTTGCTTGCTCATGAAGACCTAGAGCACTTTTGAGGAGGCTCGTCATTGGAATATACAAGCCAAGTTCTATAATGTGAAGTTCCCCACATAGTTATGCAAGTAAAACATGGAAACTCTCTCATATGGAGTAAAGGTGCTAAACATGAGCACAAATGATGACTATGAATATTATAGGTGCTATAACATGAGCACAAGTGTGGATAAAGAGTAGTAATGTTGCCCCTTTTTTATTCTTTCTTTCTTTTTTTTCTCTTTCTTTTTTTTATTTTTTTTATTTTTCTGTTTCTCTTTTCGATGGCCTCCATGGCTCTTTTCACTTTTAGGGGCAAACATTCTAATATGACAACACACTTTTCATACAAGGACCTCATAAGGAATAAAACATAATGTATGAAACGGTGCCTCTGCCAGTGTAGCAGGATATGCAATGATCTAGCGTAACATGGGTAAAACCACACATCAGCTATATAGAATCATGCAAAGCAATATATAAATGATAAATGACAACAAGTCATGTAATGTAAGATGAAAGTTGCATGGCAATATATCTCGGAACATCTATGAAAATGCTGTAGTAGGTAGGTATGGTGGATGTTTTGAGTAAGATATTTGGCTTATGTGTAGGAGAACATGATGAAGATCTCCCACGAGTTTTGGATGTACCCGCGAAGTATGCACCAACTGTCAATGTGAGAAAGGGCAACGCAAAGTACCGAAGAGGCTAGCAAATATGGTGGTGGAAGTGCCATGAAAACCGCAGCTTTAGAACTCACAAAAAAAAGATTCCAACTAGAAATATGATCTTACAAGGCATGATGAAAATCACTCCATGAGGGACTGTGGCAAATGAACAAGTCACTGTCGGGACCCCGACCGTAGCGCATAACACAAAGTCATTACGGTTGTTTTTAAGATTAGAAGTCATATATCATTATGCTATCAACTAGATATTTAGTGTGGCACGGCTTCAAGTTCTAGACCAACCATTAATCATTCCACTTTACTAAACCATCATGTTTTACCATTAAGCATATTAATATCTCAAAACAACATTAATGATTCAAGTGACACAATTTAATGATCTACAAGATTATGAATCATTTAGTTATACCATCTACCACATTTAACATTTTCTGTTCTTAACCAAACACCAATCAACTTATCTAAAAACATAAACTCTCCAAGTATTTAACAATAAAGCAAGAGAGTATAACATATGAGAACTAACAGCTCTGAACAAGAGGTGCATGAAAAATAAGAGCTGAAAGTATTACAGTAGCTATAGAAGAATACTCAACAAGTATAAGTGAAGAATAGAAGTATTCAAATGAAAAAGCGGAGCGTGTCTCTCTCCCACACAAGAATGCTACGATCCATTTTATTCAGAAAACAAAAATAACAAAAGCAAAAATAAAAACAAACAGACGCTCCAAGTAAAGCACATAAGATGTGGCGGAATTAAAATATAGTTTCACTAGAGATGACCTGATAAGTTGTTGATGAAGAAGGGGATGCCTTGGGCATCCCCAAGCTTTGACGCTTGAGTCTTCTTGAAATATGCTTGGGTGACCCTGGGGGCATCCCCAAGCTTACGCTCTTTCATCTTCTTGATCACATCATATCATCCCCTCTCTTGATCCTTGAAAACTTTCTCCACACCAAACTCAAAGTAAACTTCATTAGAGGGTTAGTGCATGATACGTCTCAAACGTATCTATAATTTCTTATGTTCCATGCTTATATTATACCAATTGCCTACATGTTTTATATACATTTTATATAGTTTTATGCATTTTCTGGAACTAACCTATTAACAAGATGCCACAGTGCCAGTTCCCTGTTTTCTGCTGTTTTTGGTTTCAGAAATCCACTTAAGGAAATATTCTCGGAATTGGACGAAACAAAAACCAAAGGTCTTAGAATCTCCGACACATTCCAGAAGTCCGAGGGGGAGAAGGAGACGGGGCCCGAGGCGCCCACCTCAAGGGGTGGCGCGGCTCCCCCCCTGGCCGCGCCGGGACCTGAGGTGGGGCCCTCGGGGCTCCACCGCCTTCGCCCCTTCGCCTATATAATCCCCCCGAAACCCTAAGGCATAAAGGCCGAACACTTTTCCACTTTTCATCACGGAGCCGCCGCCGTCGTCAACCCTAGTTCGGGGGGGATCAGAAGCTCTTCCTGGCACCCTGCCGGAGAGGGGAATCATCACCGGAGGGCTCTACATCACCATGCCCGCCTCCGGACTGATGCGTGAGTAGTTCATCCTTGGACTACGGGTCCATAGCAGTAGCTAGATGGTTGTCTTCTCCTATTGTGCTATCATGTTTAGATCTTGTGAGCTGCCTATCATGATCAAGATCATCTTTATGTAATGCTACATTTTGTGTTTGCTGGGATCCGATGAATATTGAATACTTTGTCATTGCTTCATAATATATCATGTTGTGTGTTGTTTATGATCTTGCATGCTCTCCGTTGCTAGTAGTTGCTCTGGCCAAGTAAATGCTTGTGACTCCAAGAGGGGGTATTTATGCTCGATAGTGGGTTCATGTCTCTATTTAATCTGGGGCAGTGACAGAAAGCTCTAAGGTTGTAGATGTACTGTTGCCACTAGGGATAAAACAGTAGTACTTTATCTAAGGATGATGTTACTTACTTACATTACACACATTGCTTAATGCAATAATCTGTTGCTTGCAACTTAATACTGAAAGGGGTGCGGACGCTAACCGGAAGGTGGATTATTAGTCATAGATGCGGTTGGAACGGTCTGTGTATATTGTTGTAATGCCCAAATGAATATCACACTAGACATCATGTCATTAGTATATGCATCATTATGCAGCTCTTTATTCTATCAATTGCCCAGCTGTAATTTGTTTACCCGCATGTATGCTATTATTATTATTATGGAGAGACACCACCAGTGAACTGTGGACCCCGGTCCTTTTCTGTAAACTGATAATACAACCAACTGCAAACTGTTACTTTCATTCTCTTCAAACAAACATCATTTTCCACAAAATACGTTTAATCTCTTTGTTACAGCAAGCCGGTGAGATTGACAACCTCACTGTTGAGTTGGGGCAACATTTCTTGATTGTGTTGTGCAGGTTCCACCTCAACCAAGCAATTTCTGGCGCCATTGCAAGGGGGAGACCTTCAGACGTGTTCTTCATCTCCTACTGGTTCGATAACCTTGGTTTCATAACTGAGTGAAATTTGCTGCTGCACTACTTCACACCTTACTCTTGGGGTTTTCCAACTACACACCCGTGAGTGCATCAGTGCATAATCAAAAATTCTCATATTCTGTATGGAGACAATCATTATCATGGTACTGGACATTAGCTACAGCCACTAGAATTTTATGGAACAAAAAGATCCATTCAAAAACAGCAAAAGAACCAATGCAAAATAGATGGCAGAATCTGTCAAAAACAAAACAGTCTGTAAAGACAAAAAAATTCGAGGCACTTAACTTGCTCAAATCAGAAAACTCAAAACTAATAAAAGTTCCATACATATCTGAGGATCACGCACAAAAAATCTCAGGTCATTTTGATTTTTCTGTGAATTCTAACGAATTAAACGGTGGACAGCAGAAAACTGTTCCTGCGCAGGAATCCAAATCTAGCATCAACTTTCTACTAGAGGCTTAACTTGACACAACTATGCAATAAAGTAAAGATACAAAGGGATTGCTACAGAGGTAGGCATGTTCCTTGACGCAAGAAAATAAAATAACAGGAATAAAAAGTGGGTTGTCTCCCATAAGCGATTTTCTTTAACGCCTTTCAGCTAGGCACAGAAAGCAAAACTCAAGTATTTCCAAGAGAAGAAGCATCAACATTATAGTTTGTACGAATAATAGAATCAAAAGGTAGCTTCATCTTCTTCCTAGGGAAGTGTTCCATACCTTTCTTAAGTGGGAAGTGTTACCTTATATTTCCTTCTTTCATATCAATAATAGCACCAACCGTGCGGAGGAAAGGTCTTCACAAAACAATAGGACAAGAGGGGTTGCACTCAATATCCAAGACAATAAAATCAACGGGGACAAGGTTATTATTAACCATGACATGAACATCATTAACTATCCCCAAAGGTTTCTTCAAAGCATTATCAGCAAGAAAAACATCCAAATAGCAATGTTCAAAAGGTGGCAAGTCAAACATATCATAAAGTTTCTTAGGCATAACAGAAATAATTGCACCAAGATCACACAAAGCATTGCAATCAAATTCATTCACTTTTATCTTATTGATGGGCTCCCAACCATCTTCTAACTTCTTAGAGATAGAAGCTTCAAGTTTTAATTTCTCTTCCCTAGCTTTAATGAGAGCATTTGTAATATGTGTAGTAAAAGCCATATTTAAAGTACTAGCATTAGGACTTGGAGCTAGCTTTTGCAAGAACTTAATAACTTAAGAGATATTACAATTATCATAATACAAATTCATTATCATCAAAAGTAATGGTACAATTATCTCCTATGCTCTTAAAAATTTCAGCACTTTTATCAAGCATAGTTTTAGGAGTTTTAGGCAATTTTAAACATTTGGAAGTAGTAGAAAAAACATTGCCAACACCAATTATTTTACCATTAATAGTAGGAGGCTTACTAGCATGTGAAGTAACATTATTTTCAGTAGTAGTAATGGTGCAAACTCTAACAATATCATCATCTTTAGCTAATTCTTCCTCTCTTTCCCATCTAGCATGCAATTCAGCCATCATCCTAACATTTTCATCAATTCGAACATGGATAGCATTAATTTTAGCAAGGGTCTTACTCTCATTAGTATTATTAGGCATGACTTTAGATTTTAAAAGATCAACATCAATAACAAGACTATCAACTTTAGAGGCAAGAATATCATTTTTCCCAAGCTTTTTCTCAACAGTTTTATTAAAGGAAGTTTGTGTAGTGATAAAATCTTTTAACATGGTTTCAAGTTCAGAGGAGGTATTCCTATTATTGCTATAAGAATTATCATAAGAATTAACATAAGAATTACCATTATTAGGAGGATAGGGCTTGTAGTTATTATTACCATAGTTGTTCCTATAGGCATTGTTGTTGAAATTATTATTTTTAATGAAGTTCACATAAACATGCTCTTCTTGTGCAACTAAAAAAGCTAAGGGAACATTATTAGGATCCATATGAGATTTACCATTCACAAGCATAGACATGATCATATCAATCTTTTCACTCAAAGAGTAGGGTTATTCAACAGAATTCACCTTGTTACCTTGAGTAGTCCTTTCAGTATGCCACTAAGAATAATTAACCATCATATTGTCCAAAAGTTTTGTTGCAGCCCCCAAAGTGATGGACATAAAGGTACCTACAGCAGCCGAATCCAGTAAATTTCTTGAAGAAAAATTTAGTCCTGCATAGAAGGTTTGGATGATCATCCAAGCAGTCAGTCCATGGGTTGGGCAATTCTTAACCAGAGATTTCATTCTTTCCCAAGCTTGAGCAACATGTTCATTATCAAATTGTTTAAAGTTCATAATGCTACTCCTTAGGGAAATGATCTTAGCAGGAGGATAGTATTTTCCAATAAAAGCATCTTTGCATTTAATCCAAGAATCAATACTATTCCTAGGCAATGAAAGTAACCATTCTTTAGCTCTTCCTCTCAAGGAGAAAGAAAATAATTTCAGTTTTATAATGTCCCCATCTATATCCTTATATTTTTGCATTTCACAAAGTTCAACAAAATTATTTAGATGGGCAGCAGCATCATCAGAACTAACACCAGAAAATTGCTCTTTCATGACAAGATTTAACAAAGCAGGTTTAATTTCAAAGAATTCTGCTTTGGAAGCAGGTGGAGCAATAGGTGTGCATATAAAATCATTATTGTTGGTGCTAGTAAAGTCACACAACTTAGTATTCTCAGCAGTAGTCATTTTAGCAAAATTTAAAAGCAAACCGAAATATAAATATTAATGCAAGTAACTAATTTTTTTGTGTTTTTGATAATAAGAAGCAAACAATATAATAACAAAGTAAATAAAATGCAATTAACTATTTTTTTTATGTTTTTGATATGTAATAGCAAACTAAACAGGAAATAAAATTTAACTAAGCAAGACAAAAACAAAGTAAAGAGATTCGGAAGTAAGAGACTCCCCTTGCAGATGTGTCTTGATCTCCCCGGCAACGGCGCCAGAAAATTGTTTGATGCTCACGGGTGTGAGGAGTTGGAAAACCCCAAGAGGAAGGTGTGATGAGCGTAGTAGCAAGTTTCCCTCAGTTATGAAAGTTATGAAACCAAGGTTATCGAACCAGTAGGAGATGAAGAACACAACGAAGGTCTCCCCGGCGCCAGAAAAGTGCTGTTGCAGTGAGGTGGAATCTGCAAAACACAATCAAGAAACTTTGCTCCAACTCAACATTGAGGTTGTCAATCTCACCGGCTTGCTGTAACAAGGATTAAACGTATGGTGTGGAAGATGATGTTTGTAGAGAATGAAAGAAAGCAGTTTGCAGTTGGTTGTATTATCAGTTTAAAGAAAAGGACCGGGGTCCACAGTTCACTAGTGGTGTCTCTCCATAAATAATAATAATAATAATAATAATAATAATAATAATAGCATACATGTGGGTATACCAATTGCTACATGTTTTATATACACTTTGCATTGTTTTATGCATTTTCTGGCACTAACCTATTAACAAGATGCCACAGTGCCAGTTCCCTGTTTTCTGCTGTTTTTGGTTTCAGAAAAGCCGTTAAGGAAATATTCTCGGAATTGGACGAAACAAAAGCCAAAACTCCTATTTTTCTCGGAAGGATCCAGAAGACCGAAGAGCTAACGAAGAGGGGCCACAGGGCGCCCACACCTGGTGGAGGCGCGACTCCCCCTTCTGCCGCGCCACCACGTGGTGTGGGGCCCACGGCCCTCCATCGACGTTGCCCTTTCGCCTATTTAATCCCCCCCGACGAGAAAACCCTAAGTACCCGATCAGAAATCCACGAAAAGTTCCAGAGCCGCCGCCGTCGTCAACCCTAGTTCGGGAGGGTTCAGAACCTCTTCCCGGCACCCTGCCGGAGAGGGGAATCATCACCGGAGGGCTCTACATCACCATGCCCGCCTCCGGACTGATGCGTGAGTAGTTCATCCTTGGACTACGGGTCCATAGCAGTAGCTAGATGGTTGTCTTCTCCTTATGTGCTACCATGTTTAGATCTTGTGAGCTGCCTATCATGATCAAGATCATCTTTATGTAATGCTACATGTTGTGTTTGCTGGGATCCGATGAATATTGAGTACTATGTCATTTGCTTCATAATGTATTATGTGTGTGTTATTTATGATCTTGCATGCTCTCCGTTGCTAGTATATGCTCTGGCCAAGTAGATGCTCGTGACTCCAAGAGTGATTATTTATGGTCGATAGTGGGTTCATGTCTTCATTTAATCTGGGGGAGTGACAGCAACTTCTAAGATTGTGAATGTAGTGTTGCTACTAGGGATAAAACAATAGTGCTAATAGTGCTTTGTCTAAGGATAATTGTATTACTTACATTACACACTTTGCCTAATGCAATAATCTGTTGCTTGCAACTTAATACTGAAAGGGGTGCTGACGCTAACCGGAAGGTGGATTATTAGTTATAGATGCGGTTGGAACGGTCTATGTATATTGTTGTAATGCCCAAATGAATCTCATACTAGACATCATGACTATAGTATATGCATCATTATGCAGTTCTTATTTTGTCAATCGCCCAGCTGTAATTTGTTTGCCCGCATGTATGCTATTATTTATTTATGGAGAGACACCACTAGTGAGTCCATTTCTTTACACTGATAATACAACCTACTGCAAACTGTTACTTTCATTCTCTGCAAACAAACATCATTTTCCACACCATACGTTTAACCCTTTGTTTACAGCAAGTCGGTGAGATTGACAACCTCACTGTTTCGTTGGGGCAAAGTAGTTTGATTGTGTTGTGTGCAGGTTCCGCGTTGGTTATCGTAAACGGCGCCACCAACAACCTTCAGAAAAGTCTTCATCTCCTACTGGATTGATAACCTTGGTTTCATAACTGAGGGAAACTTCCTGCTGTACTCTCCACACCTTACTCTTGGGGTTGCCCAACGCTGCCTAGTGCATTAGCGGCTACGGGATGTTTCGTGGAAAAGTGATCGGGTTCTTAGGGTTTTTCCGAGGAGGGGTTTAAATAGGCGAAAGGGCAACGTCGGTGGGCGCCCTGAGGGGCCCACACCACGTGGCGGCGCGGCCAGGGGGGCGCCCCCACCAGGTGTGTTCGCCTCGTGGCTCTTCTTCGTCTCCCCTCTGGACTTCGTGAACGTGTCGGAAAAAATAGGGACTTTGCAATTTGTTTCGTCCAATTCCGAGAATATTTCCAGAAAAACTTTTCTGAAACCAAAAACAACAGAAAATAGGAACTGATACTGTGTCATCTTGTTAATATGTTAGTCCCAGAAAATGCATAGAAATGATATAAAGTGTGTATTAAACATGTTACAATTGGTATAATATAAGCATGGAACAACATAAATTATGGATACGTTGGAGACGTATCATCGACGAAGTCGCCGAGTGCGAACCCGGCGTCCGCCTCGGTCAGCTCCGCAGGCCGCAGCCACCCTATCAAAGTCATCGTCGTCGTCGACGTAGTCGCCCTCCCCGAATGCGGGGGGCGCCGCTACCTCCACCGGTTCCTTCACGGGCACGAGGGCGAGGCCGCGGTTGTGGACGGACGATGGCAAGGCGGCGACGCTGCGGGAGCTCGACAGACGGGTCAGAGATTGAGGACAAGAAGCAACATGAGATCCCGGAGACTAGAGAGGAATCACAGTCGTTACCGGTTAATTACCAGCTAGTATGCTGATGGTAACGAGGCACAATACAAGGGGAGGTATACTAAATGATGAAACTTAACATGAGAAGAGGAGTAAGGATGGCAATGGGCAGGGTATGGGGCGGGTAGAGCAATACCATACCCATACCCGCCTAGTTAATGGGTACAAAACTCTACCCATACCCATATCCACGGGTATGAAACTTTACCCGTACCCATACCCGGCGGGTACCCATACCCGTTGGGTATCCAACGGTAGATCAAATAGTCCACATGCTATATGTAATTTTACATTCATCAATAACACATTGAGAAATTAAAAAAATATTTATCTCAACTCATTATATATATTTGAGTACATGATAATTGTCTCAAGTTATACTGATAATTGGTGACAATTTTACCATAGGTTTATAAGCTCACGAGATGAACATTCTATCTCCATGGGTAAGATATATAAATGGGTAGGGTATGGGTATACCCACGGGTACGAGATTATACCCGTGCCCTACCCGTGAATTAACGGGCAGTGTACGGTTACTACCCACGGGTATAAAATTGTACCCATACCCTATCCATGCGGGTACGGTACCCGCGAATACCCGTACCCGTGGGTAAAATTGCCATCCTTAAAGAGGAGGGCGTAGGCACGAGAGCCCCTCGTTTTGAGACCATATGCGCAGCAGAAGCAGCGGCTGACGAGCATGACGACGACTGGCGCGACAATGAGGAGGAGCGCGCCGACTGTAGTCGGTGGCGATGTCGCGTCGAACGCCAACGACGAGATCCGGTGCTTCCTCCTTCCATCCGGTCCCGCAACCACCGGATCCCACCTCTCCAACGCCGGATCCGCCGATTCCTCGCCGGTTAAGACCAAAAGGTCAGATCTTTGGTGGAGGTGAGCGCGGCGAGCCGACGAAGGTGGAGGGAAGGTGACGCGACAAGGAGAGAAGAGAACAACGGCGAGGCGAGGGGAGCTCGGTGGAGAGGCGAGGCGAGCTCCGTGGTGTGACAAGGGAAGTTAGGCGGCGAGGCGAGGCGTGCTCGTCGACGGTGGGAGCGGAGCAGGGTGAGAGAGAGAACGTGCGAGAGCAGAGAGTGGACGGTTCGGGCAGAAGATCAACTTACGGTGGACCGGAGCTTGATAAAAAAACAGTTAAGGAGTTATCTATAAAATGATCCGACGCGACACTTTTTTCGGATTGGAGGGAGTATTTTTTTTTGAGAAACACAGTACAAACGCACACGCTCACAACACGCGCGCACAACACGAGAGCAGAGAGTGGACGGTTCGGGCAGAAGATCAACTTACGGTGGACCGGAGCTTGATAAAAAAACAGTTAAGGAGTTATCTATAAAATGATCCGACGCGACACTTTTTTCGGATTGGAGGGAGTATTTTTTTTTGAGAAACACAGTACAAACGCACACGCTCACAACACGCGCGCACACTCAACTTATGAACGCACACACGCACACCCTACCCCTATGAGCACCTTCGAAATACTAAGCCGGCGGATCGAGTCTTGAGATTGACGAAATCACACCACGGGCGCCTCGCTGTCGACGGGAACGTCGCCTCCCACTGAAAGAATATTCCAACTAAATGCAACACACAGACGTCAAATCTGGGTTTTGAACTCTGGTGAACTGAGTGTACAACCACCCTGCTAGCCATTCAACCACAGGTTGGTTTGCGTGGACTGAGTGTACAACCACCCTGCTAGCTATTCAACCACAGCTTGGTTTGCAGAGGGAGTAATTTTGGAACACACAGCAAAAGGCTCCATTTTTGACGCAAAAGACCCAAAAGCTTTCGAACTGGACATTCACTTACGCGTGGGTCCCAGGGAAACACAGGCGGGACCACGCGTCGGCCTCCACAGCGGCAGACCCGCACTACAATAATCGTGCAGGCCAAAGACAAAGAGGCACTTCCATCCTGCCTACTCGCTCCTCCTCCTATCCCCCCGTCGCCTCCGCCTCCGCCTCCGCCTCGCCTCGGTGTGCTCCTCCCGCCGCCGCGCCTCCGCCTCCACGGCCGCCCGAACACTAGACCAATCGCATCGCCACCACCGCCGCCGCTTCCTCCTCCCTGCCACAAAACCGAAACCTAGACCGCCCGCGGCAGCGGCGAGCCCATCAGGCGCTGCACCAAATAGCTAGGGTTTTGGCCCACACGGCCATGGAATTCCAGGCGGACGGCGCCCGGTGGCCGGAGCCGCGAGGCGGATCTGCCGAGGCGCCGCCGTCCCAGGAGCGCGGCGAGGTTCCCTCTCCTCGCTTCGATTCGTCGCGTGCCCTAAGGTGAGCACCACGGCCTCGCCTCCCTCCTTACCTCTAATCTGGAATACTCATGCGTGGCGATTAATTAATATTCTAGGGTTGCGTCGGCTGTGCTTAGGATCTTGCTCCTTTTAGATTTAGCTAGAGCCCATGTAAATGACATTGTCGTGGAAGTTGTCGCATGATTTGCTTTTGTAGGTATACCGCAAGCTTAGTTTTGCTCTCCTACGGTTACAGTGTTCTTGTCTCAGAATTTCCTGAGCAATAGCTTGAGTAAGTTGTGATATTTATTGAGATAAAAAGTTGTGATCTTTATTAGCGTAGCGGCGCCAATGGTTTCTGGACTCTCTGGGGAATTGGTTGTCTCACGTTGAAGCCTGTATTCTGTCAGTAATATAAAAATGACTTAGCTTCGTTTGAACTGACAATAACATGAGAGTTCCACATGAATAAGAAATTATATTTCAAAAATGGTGCAGTGATGGAATGTTGTTTGCAATACCACTATGTCAGCAATCATCTAAAATTGAAGGACACGATCTCTTATTGATCAATAGAGAATAATTGAGGGTTGTGGATATGGATGCATAATCAGTCGCTCATTTAAACATTTCTAGGGCCTTGGTGAGATTCTTATTGTCAAAACAGATCAGATTAGGATCATTTCCGTTTAAATGGATATACTATTTCTGATGCCAAGACCTAGCCGTTTTCAATCCTTCAACATAGAGTATTTGCTGATAGCCTATTTATCTTGATTCATGTTTTTTACTGTATGTTGTGCCTTCCAGTTGGCGGTTCTTCCGTGGTAATAAATGGTCCTAATATTAACCGAAAAACATTATACACTGCTTAACTCTGTCCTCCAGACAACTACTTTGAGAAAATATTTCAGTGGTACTCATAGAACTCTTTCTTGCTTACAGATTGCTGAGAGAGCTTGGCAGAAATGTAACAGAAGAATTGGTTGTGCTGATGCCAAACTTGCTATCATTTTTGAAACACGACGATCCTGCAGTTGTTAAGCAATCTATAGCTAGTGGGACAAATTTAATTGCTGCTGTATTGGAAGAGATGACACTTCAGGTCCTTTTTGTAAAACAGATATTTATCAATGAAATAAATGCACTGTTGTAACTACTGTCTGTTGCGATGTTGCTGTTGTTTGACGAGGTTATTTTACTTGGTTATTCTTATTTTTTGGCCTTTTGGGATTGTGAAAAAAATTCAGTGTGAAAACTGCGCCAAAAGAAATACCTAACATAAATTGATTTTCTACAAAGAGGGGCTTACTACCTCCATGTGCAGTGTATTTTCATTACACTGCACGTCTCACTTGATTTGCTCTTTCAGTGTTATAGATATCACTGCTTAAACCCAACACTTTGTTGTTTCCCCTTCTTTCCAGTAGCTCAGTTTCATGCAGAGTATCAGATTCTGACTATGATAGAGTGCTCATGATGAGAGCATTTTGT
This sequence comes from Poa annua, assembly GCA_026929855.1. Classification (NCBI taxonomy): domain Eukaryota; kingdom Viridiplantae; phylum Streptophyta; class Magnoliopsida; order Poales; family Poaceae; genus Poa; species Poa annua. Next base: position 55,279,882 of record CM049435.1, on the reverse strand, counting down.
CATTAGCTGTCGGCATGCTTGAGAGTGTGTGTCTCATTTTCCCGTAATAGTGCTGACGATCATAGAACCTACTTTGCTACCACTAAACAACCAGACATTCCAGTTACTTACAAGTTTTGATGCATCCAGTGCCCAAATATCCAAATTCTTGTTATCCTACTGATACCATGTCAAGTCTGCTTCCAGTATACATCCTGGGACTTGATTATTAGTTTTTCCTGGTATTTTCAGTGGTCTCCCACCTAGACAATTGAAAAGCAGTAGATTTAATCCCAGAAATACTAGAGTAGATGGAACAAGGAGTTGGCTGAGAGTTTGGTGCGCGTTTTGACTTACTGAAAAGTAAGTGTAAATGAGATTTGGTTTAGCACTCAACCATCTTACAGTTATATTAGTAATAAAGTGATAGAAATGCACTGGACCTTCAACCTTTTTGTTTGTTTGTGTTGTTGCTCAGTTTAAATCTTAACTACTAGTGTATTCGTGTGGTATCCATTATCCTCTGAATTCACTGATTGAAATCTTATTTTTTTTTATAGAATTGAGAAATATATTTGTTTTTAAGAAATATGATTTTGTAAGCTGAAAGAAAATTCTACGAAAGGATACACATGAAATTATGATTTACATAGTCAACATACATTTTAGACCTAAGTATTAAAAACTTGGTCAATCCTAAAGAATTTTCTGCAAGCACTCAAGCTTTTATCTATAAACTAATTTTACTATTGCAGCATGGAAATGGTCCTACTGGTTGATAAGTATTTTTCTTAGACTAATTTACGAATGATGGCTTTCCGATTTACACAAGTGAAGGAGGAAATTTACCTGTGGGTAGGGTGGATCAAGGAAAAACTCATTATCTGTTTTCCTTAGTTTTAGTTTGTTTTGAGAATACAATGTTTGTTTGGGTTGTATGGTGCTGAGTTTTCAAGGAGTTTCCTGATTTGAATTTTTACTTATGGACCCGTAAATGTTTGTAACTTTGGTAAGGATAGCTTTATTCTCTTCTTTACTCTTAGCACTCACTTCGTCACTTTTAATGCTAAATTTAGGTTAATGGACGTGGAAGAGTTGATGCTTGGCTTGAAGAGATGTGGGTTTGGATGAACCAGTTCAAGGATGCAGTATATGTTATCATGCGTGAGGTTAGTTCTATCGTAGTTTATGCTGCTGTACCTTGTTTATATTTCAAAAATATCGCGAAACTGTTGTTCTTCTTTTCTCATATTTACAGTACGTATTTCACACATCATGGATTTAGCAGACGATTCATATCTAAATATACTATTTATGTTGACATGTAATTGGCCTTTATGCACAATTCCTCAGAAGATTGCACTTTGCCGCAGTGTCTACTGAGAATATCATAAATAATGACATTCTTGAGATTTGTAATGATGGCCCATGCTGTACTTTCTGCGTTTCTAGTCCAACTTACTGGCTGATGCTATTATTTTCTCTGACATGTAACAGCCTGGTCCAATTGCATCTAAGCTACTTGCTGTAATGTTCATAGAAACATGGATCTTGTGCCTCACACCTCAACCCAACAGTGACCGAATACAGCCAATTGAAGGTATCATGCACGGTCACCTGATTCACAATCACAAGTATGTATCTAAAGTTCATCGAAGTATGCTCTTTCAAACTAACTAAGCACACTTTCTACAAACAGGAAAGTACCGGAGGTTTGATGCTTCCAGATTAGCTAAATTTCACCCTAGCCTTGATCCCGTTGTTCTGGAAGCCGATGTAAATAGAGCTTTCATCCTCCTTGTGGATATTCTGCAATCAGCTTATGCTCACCGAGGATCCTTCCTAGTTGGCACCATTAATTCGTAAGCATTTCGACCATCTGTATTGCCTACATGAAGTGGAAGCTGTTAATTTCACCCCCATCCACAACTTGCCTTTTTTCAATAGTTCCATTGATACGTTTGGATGAAGCTCTAATGCTCTATCCACATGTTGTCCTGAATTCTGAATTTGCAAGTAATATTGCCATATTTAGTTTCTCTGTTATAGTGGTGTCCTAATCCTTTCACACCATATCCTGATAAATCAAGACCTGTGTATGAACTAGTTTCTCATCTCACCCTATCACCAGCCCAACCAGCCTGCTCTCTTTCACGAGCACCCTCCATGGATTAAAATTTGGTGCTATTATAAAAAGTTATTTCTTATTGGTTTAGTTAATTCATGCCGTCAGTTTCTAATGTTATTTGGTGCCTACCTACCTGTTTATCCTGACTGCTGAATTTGTAAGTGTATTGGCATATAGTTCTAATTGTGTAGCCACTTTACTCAATTCTATTCCTGTACTTTGCGGTGCAAAACATATTTGTTATTATCAGAGATATAAGTTCTTGGTCACATGTCAGTCTTGCAGCTATTGGAAAGAATAGACCGGTTTACTATGACCGTGCACTATCAGTGTTGTTTGGGTTCGACCCTAGTTTGGATACTTCAAAAGGGGCTCATTCTGCAAGCCTGAGATATTCCCTGAAAACAGCATTTATAGGGTTTCTACGGAGTCCTTGCCAGGAAATGATAGAGGTGGGCTCATCTTATTTAGCTACATCTTCTTTGTACCATTTGAAGGTTAAAATGCAAAAATACTTATGTCAGTTAGCATTTCATTATGTTCCTTTTGACTGTCAATTTTACTTTTTTACTTGTAGATCTAGTTTAGGTACGTTTGATAAATTATTATTCAGTTATTAAAGAAAAACATTGATACCAAAATTCATCTGGTATAGTTCAAAGATCGTAAAACTGTTCTGGTTGATCGTGAGAGGAAGTAACTTATCTACTTGAAAGGTTGTTATGTGAAACTGTGAAATGATGGCTAATTATTTAATGATAATTTAGAAATAACTTTCGTTCGTTGCAAATCCATCCGCTTTCATGTGTGAAGGCCACACTTGACATGTTCAGCTCATGTATTGTTGCTTTTAAACTTTTTGAGCTGTATCTGCTCTCATTTATGAAATTGCTAGAGTACCGATTGTCCTTTTTTGGTTCTCAAACAGTAGAGAATATGAAAGTTTTGATGTTTGCATCGTCCCCTTGTTATCTTCTTGAGTTGTTATATTGTTGGTCAATTAATTTTAGTATTCTACATTTCTACTTGTAAAATCAACAATAATGCTCCCATTGCTCACGATTAGCACTCCATTGAAGCTGTAATATGCACATATGTAGCTTGTGTCACCTTTTTTTCTTGATCTCCTGATAATTAGATAAACTGGATTTTATTTGCTCACATCTGAGACCTTTTCTTTCAAGCGCTCCTTCATTATTAGTGCCACCCTTTTCCTTAATTACTTCTCATATCTGTTTAAGATTTGTACATATATCCTCAGCCTGTACTGTTTTCTTAACATCTTTGCCAAATTTAATTCCTTTCATGTCCCTGAATTTGGTTTTTGAATGATTATGTTACTTCTCAAGTTAATCATAGCCATTCTCCCCTGGACAGTCCAAGGACATGCTAATAAGGCGGCTTCGAACTCTCAGTCCAGGTGAAGCAACAGAACAGATTATTAGACAGGTCGAGAAGATGTCTAGAAATATAGAGCGTGCTTCTCGTAGTAACAAGGTATATGTCCAAACACTTATATGATGCGATGTCAATGGATTTGGCATGTCTTATTTCATAAGTTTATTACACACTTCTTTCTGAGCTTTAAGGTGTTCACGTATTAATAGGATGAACCTCCAACATGGGAGATGCCTTATGGAGATGTTAGCCGGAAAAATCCTGCTGCTCCTGCTATGGCCGAGGGCATAGCTAAGAGAGCAAGATTTGATAGCTCTGCACGTTCAAATCTGCTAGTTCAGGGAGCACCTGATTATTCCGATGTGCAGATTGGAATTGACGGCAATATGGGTCATTCCTCTGACCCAGCTCTCTTGATTACCGATGTATCTCCTGTTGAGAAGATGATTGAAATGATAGGTGCTTTACTTGCTGAAGGGGAAAGAGGAGCTGAATCCCTTGGTATTCTCATCTCATCAGTAGAGTCAGACGTCATGGCTGACATTGTGATTGAAACAATGAAGCATCTACCCGAAACACCATTTCCATCAGCTACAAATAAGAATGGCCAGCAACCCACCTTGCAACCTTCCTCCAGTCCCCCAAGAGAGAACTTACCAGGCAATACACACTCTTTGCCCTCTACGGCACAATTAGCACCATCTGCAGATGGAGTAGGCATTTCACCACTTGATGTCCTTGCTGTGCCTGGCCTTGCTGATTCGAAGCGTGACCCAAGAAGAGTATGACCTCTTAACTTACACCTTTTATGAAGTCACAGAAGTTCCTAGTGTGAAAATGTCAATGTGTTGCAGGATCCTCGTCGCCTTGATCCACGGCGAACAGTTGCACCTGCTGCTACTAGTGCCATACAGGTTAAGGTGGAAACCACCAGTATTCATGAGACAAATGCTTTATCAAATATACCTTCTGCTGTTCCCGGGAAGGTTGAAAAATGTGCAGATTATTCAGGAGACCCACCCAAAGATGAAGATGAAGAGCGTCCATCTACTCAGCCTAATCAAACATCTGTCAAAGAGAATTCTGAGTTTTTGGATGATGCCACAGAACCAGAGACAAGTATTGAAGCACAACCACTGGTGGAATCTCAAGCTGGATTTCCTTCTTCTGATGTAGATGAAAAGATGGATAATCCATTGTCACCAGAAGCTATTTTAAACAATGAATCTGATAGTATGGATTTGGAGGTTGATCCCTTTTCACCAGTGTCCAAGGCATCGACACCAGAGGATACTACTCATGAGTTGCCACTTCTTCCATCTCATTTGGAATTGAGTGACAGCGAGAAAATCTTCTTGCATACATTAGCTGTTAGGCGGATAATTGATGATTACAAGAAAAATAGCCTCAATACAAGATTTTCCTTGCTTGCTCATTTGGTTGCTCAGGTATTCATTTGGTATTATAATATTTGTACCCTGTGTATTTTTTCACGAATTTCTTTTCTACAGGCCAAATGGCACTTCTAGGTTCTAGTTTATTTTGCTAGAGACCTAGAGTTCGTCGAAATTACTGCTGTTAATGTTGATAGTAGGCTCATTCTGCCACAGTTATATTTTCTCATTTTCATCATCTTTGACTTGACAGAGTACTGCTGATGATAATATTATGGATTTAATTCAGAGGCACATAATCTACCATTATCATGACCAGAAGGTACTTTACTCATGTGCATTATGTGTATTTTTATCTTGTGTTGCCTTCAGCTGGGATTTGATTGGATTTAATTTGAGTTAATTTTGTGCTGAGCTGGGATTTGCTTGGATAGGCTGACAATGCGTAGACTCTAGGTTTAAACCATCAGCCGTCGAAGCTGGTTTCAAATCTCTACCCTGTTCTACCCTATTTGAGCAAAACTCATTCTTGTCTATTCTACCCCATTCAAGATAATTGCTGTGTAGACTCTAGGGTAAAAACATCAACTGTCGAGGCTTGGGTTTATCGGACTTGCATACAGTTGTTGTGCTCACCTGTGCGGAGCTTGACCTATTTCAAGCTTGCTTTAGGTTGAGATTATGCTGGTAAATCAAGCTTTTGTACAAGATAAGCTGATCCCGAAGCTGGGTAGGCTTGTCTAATTTCTAATTATAATTGCCACCTGAAGCTGGTTAGGCTTGTCTCATTTATAATTATAATTGCCACCTGAAGCTGGTTAGGCTTGTCTCATTTCTAGTTATAATTGCCATTTGCCAAACAGAGCATGACTCATCGTGATCTGTCACACTGCATTTTAAGTTGTACTTTTTTTGCTAGACTCTCACGTCTATAACCCTTCTTTTTTCCTAGGGGCATGAACTGGCTATGCATGTGCTGTATCAGCTGCAGTGTGTCAATCTTCCTGATGCACCAGAACGTTCTGTATCTACTTCTGAACATTACGAGAAGTTCTTTATATCACTTGTAAGTTAGCACATCGTATTTTCAGATTTCTTATCTTTGCCTTCCAACTAAAGGTTGAACTTACGTGGAAAATAAATTATTTTTCATTTGTTTTGTACTCAGGCAAGGTCCTTGATTGACTCGCTACCTGCCTCAGATAAATCTTTGAGTAAACTTCTGTGTGATGCCCCATGTTTGCCCGAGTCTCTGTTTAGATTACTTGAGAGTCTTTGCATGTCACAATGCAACAACCAACAAGTAAAGGACGGTGAGGGTGACCGTGTCACCCAAGGCCTCGGAACAGTATGGAGTCTTATTTTAGGGCGGCCTCCACTTCGCCAAGCTTGCTTGGATATTGTTCTGAAGGTTTGTAATGTTTCTTTCTCAACTGGTAGAATACTATAAGTCATTTGGAGAGTATTTACAATTTTGTAATCTATGAATTAGTATAGCTAAATATTGATTGTTTGAGTTACAAAGGGTGCTTTTCTTATTCATTGTCGACGTTATTATAACCACATGTATTCGAAGATCAAACATTTAATATCTATGGTTTAAATACTGTATTAGCATAAATTTTAATTAATGGCAGTGTAAATCTGAGTGCACAATAATGACATGTTTATATACAGCAGGCGGTTCCACATTATTTATCATCTTTGAACTGTGACTCACTTATCGCTATGAATTTGCAGTGTGCCATTCACTCTCAAGATGAAGTCAGAGGAAAGGCTGTTAGATTGGTAGGGAGCAGCACTCATTACCTTTCACTTCTTTATTCAATACAATACTGCGCTGTAATGCTGATACTTATGTATATCATAGGTTATGAAAAAGCTCTATGATCTGACATATGCGTCGGAAAAAGTTGAGCAATTTGCCACAGACAGTCTTTTGGCAATTGCCAATAAGCATGGTGTGGAGACAGATGTTAACTTCACAACCTCAAAAGAATCTACAGCTGAGGTACCTCTTGATGATTTGGATGCTTGTTATATTTAGCCATTAAGCACTCTATCATGTGCTCATCTTATCTTCTCCAGTAGGAGTAAAAAAATGGATGCGGATTATCCGACTTATGTGGTTACCGAATCCAATTGCAATAATTATGGGTTAGGATTTACAATCTAGCTTCTTATGTCAGAACTGCAGTTTCTGTTTAAGATATGTATGGAGGTTACAGGCATCACCTACCTTATTATTGCCTAATCGGCTAGATGCTCCACAGGGAATGCCATGGCAGTGCACAGAAGACCTATATTAGTTACATTATTTCCGTACTGTATTTTGGTTGAATGTTTTAACAATAGATGCTTTTTATGAAATCAGACTGAAGTAGGCAGCCAGGAAACTTCATTTAGTGGCTCCCATGTTCTGGATGCTGGACCTTCTGAAAGTGGATCTAACAAGACCTCTTTGATTTCACCTAAACAATCAGCAATATCTGTATCCGAGGCCAAACGCCATACTTCATTGTTTTTTGCACTTTGCACAAAGGTATCCCCACGAGAACTCGAGAATACTTAGTTGTTTCTTGTATATGTTTTTCCCTAGGGTTAGTAAAACAATTTTCCTTGTTCCAGAAACCCATTCTTCTTTGGCAGCTGTTCAATGTTTATGGGGGGTCTCCAAAAGTTGTCAAGCAGGTATTACTTTTTTAACTTGCTTTGTGAAGTTTAAAGTTTTTAAAATAAAATTGACTACTGAATTGCAATTACTTGTCACACATTATGATGCAAAAATGTGCAGTGTATCCATTGGCATATACCTACCCTTGTAAGAAATCTGGGATCCTCATGTCCTGAAATGCTGGACATTATTCATAATCCACCTGAAGGCAGTGAAGAACTTGTTACCATGGTATTACACTTCATCTCTGACTTCCCTTTGTGTATTATTGCTAAATATAGAAGTTCCTTATTATTTTCATTTGTCCTCCTTTTAAAGATACTGCAAACACTGACCGAAGAATCAAATCCTTCAGCCAACCTGGTTGTGGCTGTTAAACATCTGTATGAGACCAAGCTGAAGGTTTGTTTACCTTTTGCTTGCATTCTGTACTACCTCAACTCTTGCTTGTACCCTTTTAGTAGATTGCTATTCAGTGCATTTGCTGAGTCTTGTAATTATCTCTGGCAGGATGCATCTATCCTCATTCCGTTGCTATCCTCATTCCCGAAGGAAGAGGTATTGGTTTCCCCTTTTCTATGTATTATGGTTGTCTAGATCTTTATTATCTCAGAAGCAGAAATACTGTCATTGTCATGCTGATGTTTGTAAGTGCATGTATGCTCTGCACAATCTGGACGATTCTGTGGCACTCATTGGAAGGTTTGAATCAGATAATCCAGAATGTGTGGTGTAGAGTCTCTCCTTGCCAAATGCTAGCTCACCCCATAGAAGCTATTAAAAATTTATTCTTATGCCTGGATTGTGCTGATTTAGGTTATGGAACCCTTTCAACATTATCTACTAGATACCCATATTCTGTATCACCACAATTAAGTTGCTGCCTTGCAGAGGCAATGATTAATCGCTTAGGTCACAATGGCATAGGTATGCAGTTTTTGCATTTCATGCAGATCACTATATATGAGTGAAATAAACCATTGGTCCATAAACTCGGAACTAATGAACACTAGAGTCCACGAACTCAAGAAATGCATGTTTAGAACCATATTATTCGTTTAAGTGATAACAGTTTAGTCTAAAAACAGTTCGGGGACTGTTGGTATTTTAAAGTGTTCATTTACTTATGGAACATTGCTTTGTTTCACTATTTATATATATTGAAGATACACATAAACTTAGGAGCACAGACTAGAGCACGTAATCTATTTTATTCGAATATTTGGAGTATCTATAAGTAATTTTTTTTTTCCGATTTACACATGTTTCTAGAATGAAACATTATTTTGCAGCTGGTAATAAATGCATGTTAAAAAGTTTTTTTGAAAATTTATTAGAGGGTGTCATGTACTGTGTATGTGTGTTTTTATTGATCCCCTTGATTTTTCTGGTCCTCAGGTGCTACCCATATTTCCTAGACTAGTTGATCTCCCACCTGACAGATTCCAAGATGCACTTGCTCGGATATTGCAGGTAGTTTTATCTTGCTTATTTGTTGCTCTGTTAAAATAGGTATTTCATTTTTATCTGGTGGCGTTTCATAAAAGTTTGGTTGGGTAGAGTGCATTTGTTTGGAATATATATTGAGACCAAACATAGCCTGACCTGTCATAATTGTTCTTGGAATCTCAGTTAATTGTTCAGCAAATAAATTTTGTATGGAGTGCCTGCATACATTCTTGCCTCTTGATTCCTTTTTCAACGAATTAGTTTGCATTGATACTTGGAATATTCGAAGTTCAGGCAGGAATGTAACTTGTTCAAATTTTCTGTCTCTTATATATGCTTCATCTTTTTATTTTTCCTATTTAAATTAGAATTTGCAGTTTTTTCCACAATCCATTATGCATTTTCTGCATTTTGTAACAGTAATCCAGGTTCATTATCTTTGTTTGTTGGCTTGTATTATATGTTTTAGGGATGACTGGTAAGTTAAAACTTTCGTGTATTTTATAACAGTAATCCAGTTGTATTATCTTTATATAGTGATGACTGGTAATAATTTATTTAGTGATGACTGGTAAGTTAAAACTGTTAGACCCACTGGTCTGCACAGACACCATGTTTCTAGGTTCTGCTTGGCTAGGGGAACATATGGGGTTGGTTCAGTAAGATTTGGCATGGTGGCACCGTGGTCTGCACAGACACCATGTTTCTAGGTTCTGCTTGGCTAGGGGAACATATGGGGTTGGTTCAGTAAGATTTGGCATGGTGGCACCGTGGCATGCCGCACCTGTTGAGTGATTGTGAGATGAAGTATAACAAAGATGCCTAGTTAGTAATAAGATTCTTAGTTAGTACTAGTAATATTTTTTGGACACTATGGTGTGGTTTGGCGATTCGTTGAATGAATTCGGTTGGATTCAACAGGTCTTAACATACCCTCTAGACCAAAGATCTCATAAAGTCTGGGATTTGCATATGCTGTAGCATGCATTGGTTAGTAATAACCTCCTCAAGATTCCAAGAACCCATTGAGAAAATTAACCTTGTTGGATCTTGAGAGTGTGAGAATAATATTGTAGGATATATTTCTATCTCTTCAAGACATAATAATGGAATGGCTAAAGATTACAAAAATACAGTAATTTACCCCCTAGTGTATTCACTTAACTGGAGTAGAGGAAGAGAACCTAAATAACCGCCTACAGTTTAAATTGAGAAGTCCGACATGAATGTTCTAGTACCAGCATGCCTATCCGTTTTGGGGACATTCTTCTATTTCATTTTCTTGATCTGCAAGTCAATGATAAATATTTTACTGAACTGAACTGATATAAAATTAAGATGTTTTTAGGTGTCAGCAGAGAATGTGTCTATATTAGCAAATCAAATACGTAGGTAACAACATACACCTAAAAACACAGGAGAGGCAATCAGTAAGCATTACGTTATAGTTCACTTAATATGAATAGAACCATGGCCTCTGATCTGAAGCCATACTCACCTACCTTTGGATATCAATTTATCGAATGACCACCTTAGGCGCCCCCTCGGCCTTAGGACGCCTTACCGCCTTACAAACTATGCTGATTGCTAAAGCTTACAAAGGAGATCAGTAGCTAACAAATATAGTAGGGATGCAATAAATTGAGCATGTACATCAGTACAGACCTGACACACAGAAACACAATGGAGCGGACAGCTGCTGCGGAAGGTGCAGGAGGCATGGTCGTGCCTGCTCCGACCATCTCGCCCCGCTTGCGTCGCCTGGGGTGGAACTCCGGCCTAATCCCTTTCATCCTCGAGGCACGGGAAGCGCCACCGCGCTGCCCATCTGCCTCCGCCGCAAGCCACCACCCGCCTGTGCGAAGGAGGGGCTGCTCAAGGAGTCCAAGGACACCGACGCGTCATCATCTGCACTTCTGCAGTCTGCTGCCGCTCGGCCTCGCTTCCCCGGGAGCTAGCTCATGGCCATGGCAGAAGCATGCCACCTCCCAGATGAATATGTCCGTCGCCTAGAGTCTGTGGCCCTGGTGCTGGACGACGCGCCATGAGGTGCCTGCTCACGCTCACAGAGCTGCAGGGGCGTGGTGATTTCGGGTCATGATGGTGTGCGCTGGATGGCCTGCCCTGTCTGGAGATGATAAAACCTGGGAAACGGCTGCAGCTGATAAGCTTAAACGGGAACCACGGGCAACCAAGAATGGATCAGCAGAAGGAAGGCCAAGCCCGACGGTGAGGCGAAGCTCGACCTCGACGATCGCTGGCACATGATAACTGAGAGGGGAACTAGAGAGAGAGATAATAAGTTTCCTGAAAGAGATGGGATAGGACATAGGGGAAGAGCTGTGCGGGCACCCTGTTCACAGCGGTGGTATTATGAGCTATCCACGTCCAGAACAATCTGGGCAATACGCGTGACAACAGCGAAAATATCTCTTTAGACTGATGAAACCGGTTTTTTCGCACGCTACACTGGGGGGCAGAATAGGAGAAAAAAAAGAGAGTAACCGGTGGATGGGAGCGATCTTCATCAGCATATTTGTACCATTCATTCCGGAAACAAGCTATTGATTTTGGCGAAATTGTTTTTGTTTAGTTAACACATCTTTCAGTTATTTTGCATGGGTTTAACCCATGTCTGTGATTTGTAATTAAGGAGGCACTTCTTAAGCTATTTCAGCAAGATATATGTTGCTTTCTTAACCTTTGATTCGACTAACTGTGCTTTCGACAGGGATCTGCTCATACTGGTCCAGCATTAACCCCTGCTGAAGTTCTGATAGCAATCCATGATATTAGCCCAGAAAAGGACAAAGTTCCCCTAAAGAAGGTAATGTCATTTGCTATTTTTTTATTTTAGTGCTATCTCGTGATACTCCAAAATCTTGAGCATAATCTTAGCATGCACAAATAGACAGAGCTTCTTTCCGAGTACCTTGTTCACCTTCTGACTTGAGTTAAATTCTGGATTTTATACCCAAATGCATACTCACACCTGTTAATCAGTGGCAGTGTGATGTGAATTTTATTTTTGCCGGCCAGTTTAACCGATCAATGATACGAATGAACTTTTTTCAGGTCATTGATGCTTGCACAGCTTGCTTTGAGCAGCGCACGGTATTTACTCAGCAAGTTCTGGAGAAGTCATTGAATAAATTGGTACTTACATTACCACACTGTTATCCTGTGCAGTTCTTTAATATATGTATATATATATATATTCCTTTTGCTTAGCTGTTCACCGTGTCATGCAGGTCGATAATGTACCAATTCCTCTTCTTTTTATGAGAACAGTTATTCAAGCACTTGATGCATTCCCAGCTTTGGTATGTATGTTAAGCTCTTATTAATTTATGTACACGGAATAGTAGAAAGTTCTATAGTCCAAATTAGAACTTTTACTTGCTTACTGGATTTGGAATTTATGCAGCCTTTAATATAAGTTATCAAATGATCACTTGCTTAGTTGGTGTTTATTTACAGCCTACGCCTCCCTTAATGCTGTGTACAATTATTTGATTATAGTTTATTCCACAGAAAAGAAACAGTCCTTTCTTGCCAATTCGCACCTTTTCCCTCGTTGGCATGGACCTCTTAGGAGAAACAGCATGGTAGTTTGGATAAAATTATTTTTCAGTGATCTTATCATGGTTTATTCTTCAGGTCGATTTTGTCATGGGAATACTTTCCAGGCTTGTCAATAAGCAGGTCTGTAAATTTATTTGAGTTACAATATATGTTTGACTCTACTTGCCTGTTATTGACCGACCTTTATGAGACCCCGTGTTGTTAGTTATTATTTGTATCCTATCAGTGGCGGGCCCAGGATCTAGGGAAGACCAGGGATAATTTCTACTGTCCAAAAACCTAAGGAAAATTGCATTTTGATCCCATCCCAACAACATAATAAAGTAGTCAAATCACACTAAAAATTCAAATGGAGTTTTGAGTTGACGTGAAACATAAGTTCAGTATTTAACCAAGTGACAGTGGTGACATAATCACATAAGGAGTAGTTAAAAAAAAACCACATAAGGAGACACATGTTTATACTCCCTCCGTTCCAAATTAATACTAAAACTGAGTCAATTAATTTGGAACGGAGGGAGTAGTACCTAAGTAACGGAACTTTGCTTTGATTCTAGCCTGAACCTAATTGTAGCAGTTTTAGTACCGGTGGTCAGACTTTTTCTTAGAATTGATCAAACAGAAAAATTACCTGTTACTAAAGAGGGCAAGAAGAAGGCCAATTGGTGGCAATAAGCCATTGAAGACACAAAAGAAGAGCGACGAGCGCCGGTGTGACGGTTCCCTGTGTGGGTAGCGACAGCGCTTCGTCGTGGTTCTGCTTCTACATGTCGAAACCTTGAAGGATGCTACGGCGGTGCGTGGTCGACAGCGTCTCCGTCATGCATCGGACGATTTGGACGACTGGAGGCGGCGAGATCAAGCGACGCGGCGTTGGGCGTGATTTGTTCAAGAACTCTCGCGGCGATCGGAAATTCGGAATAGAAACATCAAACAGGTTTTTTTAGCAAGTAATGCGAACAGGTAAGCTACGGCCGCATGGACGCGATCGTGCAGACAAAAGGACGGGTACTGGATTGTGCCTTGCTGGGTCTATAGTCTGTAGACTAGCCCGGGTTCGTTCTGGGCCAAGGCACTGGCTGGACAGCTTGTGACTTGGACTTTTTGTGAAATATACACGGAAGCTAGAGGTAATACGTGGGCCAAGACCCAGGCTGTAGCCCGGGCTGCCCGGGGCCTAGTTCCGCCCCTGTATCCTATGTGCTTATCTTGTATAAGCAAGTTTTTTTTGGAATAGGGGCGTTCTAACTTAAAAAAAAAATTCCCTCTAGCAACAAAAAAAAGTTCTCCTTTTCCATCTATACTGAACATATATTAATTTTTTTCTTGAAATATCCTTCACAATATTTGCCTTTCTCAAGTTTGAGTTTGCCTCCCTCTTGCTGCAGATCTGGAAAATGCCAAAACTGTGGGTTGGGTTCTTAAAACTGGCATACCAGACTCAACCGTGCTCTTTTGATGTTCTGTTACAGGTATTAGTGCTAGTCTATCATGTTACTGAATACATTGTAGTGTTTTTACTGACATGCCATCACCATGCTGTATGTAGTTACCATCACCACAGCTTGAATTTGCATTGAATAAGTATCCAAATATCCGGCCACATCTTTCTTCATTTGTTAGTCAGCGGAATTTACACAACATCTTGCCCAGGTACTTACGATTAACCTTAACAGCTCAATTGAGTGTTGTAGTACTCTTGTTCGCTCAAAGTACTTGATCATGCCGTGCAATCGAGTGTTGTAGGACTCATGTTTTCTTAATGGATTAGTTAAAATATGCTGCATGCCTTTGGGAGTGTGGCAGTGCAGAGACCTTTATTGCTAGATAGGCATCTTTAAAATACAGTTGCAGTGACAACTTCATATTGTGGTTGAGTTATAAACCAAGAAAAAGTAATAAACTTTTTTTCAGTGTGCCATGTTGGTTCTGTTTATAAGTCCTTTTAATAGTTGTATGTATACCCTCTCAGTTGCATTAAGGTCATGTTAGAATCTGGTCAGAATACATGATGTTTTGTAAAATCCTTTGCACATTCTAATGTTCTATTATTTCTAATGTCTTGTATGATGATTTCAGACAGACATTGAATATTTTGGGCTCCATCAATGAACCACAGCAGGCAGCAATGCCATTTGCACCTGCTGCAATGCAAACAGCAGATGCGATTTCCTCTGTTCCCGGTACAACCCTAATGTGAGTATGAGGATGCAAGTTGTTACACCGATCAGGTGCAAGAATGCCTTGTTCATCACAGACGCACATACAAGGATGTGAAATGGCACCCTGAAGATGGCAGTGTCCTTTGATGTGCTAGTTTCCAATTAGGCAATTACTGCCTCAGTGGACTCGGTATAGCAGCTCAACAAGCTCTTGAGGTGATTGAGTAAAGGTAGTCTATTGTGTTTGTGCTGGAGCGGTTGCTTGTGATAAAGGGTGGTCTATTGTGTTTATGCTGGAGAGATTGATTCCTCGGATGACAGGCAGTTCAACTTGTATACAAGCTGTACTCTTATGGTAAAAAGTAGTCCCACTTGCAGGTTGAGGCTTCTATGGCAAACAAAGGGCGGAGCTAATTATTTGCAAATAACAAGGGGATAGTGTTGATCAGCACGTCTTCCTCCAAAGAGGAGGCTTGATTGCACGCAACAGCATTCGTTTTTGAAGGGAGCCGGCATTTTAACTGACTGGTGCTGACCATTGCTGTTGTCCAAACAGATTGTGTGTGTATTGTAAAATTATTGTATATATAAATTAATTTAGTTAGCTAGCTATTCTAGCAATTTATGAGCTATAGTATTTGATTATCTATGCACATGAGTAAAGTGAACTTTGATGAGCTCACGTGAGAGATGACAAGAGTCATCAAACATAGCTGCATCTGTTCCATGACCAATTGCCCCATTCTTCACGGTTTATACCACCTCCAAGCAATCAAACTCATAATAGTTTGGTTGCAATGAGTTTGATTGCATCCCAACGATTGAGCTAGTTCCAGACCTTTATTTAGTGATTACTTTCGTTGTTAACGCGTCAACTTCTTATCGCACGCAGCTACGAAGACATCAGTGCTGTCCTTATGATTGCTCATTTGGTTCCTCGCCCCTTCTCCGGTTTCGCTCCAGGGGATTTAGTTGCCTGGAAATTTGCACCAAGTGACATGATCGTTGGAGCCGATTAATTCATTGGCTGCACTTTATCGCAGTTGACTGTTTGTCTCTAGAGAAGTGCTCGTGTGTTTTCTTTAGAAGTTTTTTTACACAAATTTTAAAGTGTACCGATGGCTATGATTAGGGACGGGACATGGGGTTGGAGGGGTTAACATAGGATAAGAACTGATGTAAGAGGAGTAATAATCATAGCCATATGTGCGTTTTAAAATTTATGCAGATTAAACTTATTGGAAAGCGTGAGCACTTCTCTTGACTATGTTCCCAACAAGGGTACCAAAGTGTGATTGTGAAAATTTCAGCTGAAATACTTGGCCATGAACATGTGCTGCGATGAACAACACATAGCAGATTTTCCGATGCCGCTGCCCAGCTCAAGTCAGACAAACCAACCTTCTAACTCAGCAAAATGAAAGTAAAGAAAGCAATCCTCTCCTAGTTTTATAGAGAGGTGTTTTGTGGTACCCTCAGATGAATAACAACCATTCATTTTCGCTAATCTAACAGCTGATAAGAATTCATACTGTTGGTTAAAGAACGAGCAGTACAAGTCGTACTGCTGCTCAAATCACCAGCGCTCCATAGTGGATTTTGGCCCAATACCGTACATGGGCCCCGGCCCAAGCATAAGTAATGGTTCACTATCGAGATCGAGATCGAGATCGAGATTGAGCTGAGCTCCCAATCCCCTCACTCCCACGCCTGCACCTCGCCGCCGTCCTTCTCGCCTTCCTCCGCTTTGTTGTCTCCGCCGCCGGGAAGGCGCCAGCCCCGCCGAACATCATGAAGCTGCAAAGGTGTTCGCGACGCTGGTGGTGGTCTCGCCGAAGTTGTCCTCCACGTTCCAGTGGGCCGGGGACGGCGGCATGGTGGCGTTCCGGCGTTCCGATGGTCGTCGTCAAGATGCTAGTGGTGAAAAACTACACTAGTGGGCGTCAATCCTCAGTTCACAGCTAGTAGGTCTTTATAATCCTCATAGTCTGCTTCCGATTACCCTAGTTTTTCATGTCATGCGACAAAGGTTGTGTCCCCCTGATGAAGGACATGTATGAACTCCAGAGATGCTCTGCAACACGTTTACTTTAGGAATATGTGATGTTCTACACAAGTGCTTACCTTAGTCACTCATGATCACGCACGGATACACACTAACAGAGCTGACCACGATTAGAAGCCTGACCAAAGCTAACAACTGTTAGAATTTCATTAAAAAAGATCACACATGGAAAAAGTCTGCTTCGGGGCCAATTAAAAAGGTGATTAGCAAGTGTATACTATAATACTTCTGTGTTGTACAGTACATTATAAGTTTTGGTTCAAATGGTTTTACTCCTTTTATAACAGCAACATTCTCCTTTATCTACAGAGTGATAAATCACAGAATAGCCTGAAGTGACACATGAAAGAAGATGAAGCTGAATCTATCCACCGGCCTAGAGAACGATGGTATCAGCCCTACAAAGAGACTGGAATGATTCATGTCCTGCTCACGGATATCAAAGAACATGAACAACGAATGATATAACACTGAACTCCACGGGAGAATTGTATGGAGCTAGCTATTCAGCTCAGCATGAGTTGGCAATTAGTGTTCACCATTTGCCTCAGATGAACTTAGTATGGCATGAATCATTGAATCATTCTAGCAAAGTTGAATCTTGGGGAGAATTTCTTGCACTTTGCAGCTTAGAGATGACATGACAGGAGATGGCAAGGCTCTGGTTCAACTGGAATGTGTTTTCTAGCCTCTCTGTAGGTACTAGATAAATGTGGAGTGATCAGGCGCTTTGTGACTAGAAATGCCGTGAAGGGAGAATGCAAGGGTGGTACAATTAAAATGGTGTTTTGCAGCCTCTGTTTAATCGTTATATACTCCCTGAATGTCGAGTGATTTGTTACATTTGTGTAAGTTGTAAAACTATCCATATATGTTCTTTTGGTGAATATCTGGAATTAGAATGATATTTGCACCTTTTGACGGTTCTTGAGTTTTTAACGTGATTAAATGTAACGTTGAGTTGTTCCACGGTGGAGTTACTTTTACACGATCAAATTGCATACATGGCAAGATAAAATGTCTGAATTTCCCATTTCAACTCAGCAAAGGGAACAAGTTGCACATATTTTCCACTGCTCATGAAAAATTAAGACATGTAAGTCCTCAACTATAACAGGACACCCAAAAGCACCATCAGATTCTCTTCTCCGAATGGTGTCTTATACAGTTCCCTTTCTCATAACACAGTCTAGAACTACAGGTTGCATTAATACATATATATGAGCTAGTGAATTACCTTTGCCAAAAACAGCAATAAACAAAGGTAGGATAATCAGTACAGAAATCTGGAAGAGTTCTACCATCTGAAGCAAATTAAGAGTGCGTGAGAAGTAACATAAGTAACATGACACGATAACCCAGATCCAGCTACTCAGATTGCCCATATTACACTTCTCGTACAAGTGAAAGCTAAATGCGATATCTGCTACACCTAGACGATCAGACGCTTCAGTTTCATGATGCCCTCTCGACTCGATTGGCGTGTTTGCGGCATTTCTTGTTCATCTACATCTTCAGTTTCATTTTGAGCCGCGGCGCCAACTTCTGCCTGAGGGTCGCTTCACACTGCAACATAGGTGACAACATGGTTTCAGCGTCCATTGATTTACAAAATAATACAATAGTGTGTGGTCATCCATTGCGAACCGATAACGTTTCACACTCGAGGAACAACATGAATAATGTATGTATGCGGGCAGTACTGCATAAACACAAACAAAGTACCTATAGTTGATAAAAGACAGACGGGTAATGTCGCATAGTTGCATAAAACATTGCAAAATGTATACATAATTTCTATATATCATCCATGTTTGCTTAATGATGCATAGTTGAAATGGCAATTAACAAGCCTAGGCATTACTTTCAATCATTTGACATCCCAATGGTACTTATCAAGTCTTCTTCAAAATCCTTTATCCAGCAGGACATCCATATCAGATGCCCTATATATATCATTAGCTACATCTACTTAACAATTCCAACTCACATGCCTATATTTAGTTACCCATTTAGCACTATGAAGAGCACACTCTCATGAAAGAGTAAATACTGGGTGATAAAAGAATGATGCCAACACGTAATGAATGGTACTGAGTTTGTATATTTTCATAAGTTTGACGACCCATGATCAAATTCAACTAATCTGAATGTCAGGTTTGGACAACATGTGGTTTCTCCATAAACAGGCTAAAGTAGCAGTACAATGAAAATAATTTCAAAACATTCAATAATACTACTGTTGGACATTACATGATATATCAGTGACCGTTGCCTATTCTCCTTAATCTGGAAAAACAGAGCTATTGGAGGGGCCAGAGTGAACAATATATGTTGCCTGTTCTTGGAAGGACCGGAGGGTGGCGCGCCGACATGAAAGCTCGATTTGGCGGAGGAGGCGTGCGGCCTGGAGTCGGAAGTGGCGGCGTCAACTTGCAAAGGAGGCTACGTGTGCGGTGGGTGGAGGCTGCGTGTGGGGTGGATGCGGCAGCGGCGTCTCTACCTGTTCTTGGACGGGCGTCGGCGTCGAAGACGGCGGAGCCGAATGGGAAGACGGACGAGGTGTACGTTCCGAGGTAGATGCGACGCGGCGCGGTGTGGAAGTGGCGGCGGAGTGCTAAGTCGTGTGCGAGGAGGAGAACAAATGGCCGGCGGCAACATCGGGCGTCAGGTGGGCGGCGGCGTAGACTACTCTTTTTAGAAAAAAAAAACATACGGAGTCCTACTGGTTTAATGGGCCGGCTGGGCCTAATCTCCGCTTATACGTTTCAGCCGTAGATATGAAGTCACACTGCTCACCGGAGGGCACCGGTGAAAGGTACTGTAAAACTAGCCTTTATAGAAGAAAATATTAAAAAGAACATTCTATAGCCTTGATGTCATATAAATGGCAATAAGAATACTTTATAAATAAGTTATCTCTCATTGTTAGCTTCAACAATTAATGATTGGTATGCTCCTAGAATGTTATAATTATTAAAATTATACAAAAATAGTGGCACATCCGATATAAAAGCTTCACTTGATGTTGTAAAGGAGAAAATCGAGATAAACTTGCGAACAAGGACGTATCAAGAAAATACAAGAAGCAAAAGGAAACTCAAAGAAGAGTAATAAAAGAAATCCCATCAGCTCTAGGCCCGTTACTTAATGATAAGAGCCACGGTAGACCCTAAACCAACCCATGTTTATGGTATCAAAATGTTACTCCATCCATTTGCTTGACATGTTAATAGCTTTGTGTGTGTGTGTGTGTGTGTGTGTGTGTGGGAGGGGGAGAGACCCTCCTCCCCCAAGCCACACCCTCCAAAATTGGGGGCTGACTAGAGCGTGCCATGCATATCCATGTGTGCCAATGGAACGTTTTCTTTTTGGTTCATATCAGACCAGACCCCATTAGGCCTTTTGAGGTGCTTCGGAAAAAGATGGGCGGTAGAGATGCTCTCATCGTATGACTTCGTCCTACACTCAATGTTAATCTTTGGACCAGTAGAATGTACCAGAACACCATATCCAATCTCTTCTAGCTCTACGACATCATTTCACATCAACTTCTTGGAGGTTTGACAACCATCAACTTTGTGTTCTGTGCAGGGCCGGTCCTGGGGGGCAGGCCCCTCCTTGGTATATGTACACTAGTATATCTGTATATGAGTGTATCGGTACATGACATATAAGAGAAAAATACAAGGCCCAATCGATAGCTAATCAAGCTCCATACATGCCCGCAAAAAAAGCTCCATACAGGACAATTGGGCCTTCTGCTTCTGTTGGAGACGCTGGCCTGTTCGCTCGATCAAGGCATCAAGTCATGATCAACCTGTTCGCTCGATGCCTTCATCGCTTCTATTCATCCGACTGAAAAAACCTAGAAAAACTGACTCGCCGCTGATCTAGTGTCTCCTGCTCTCTCTCGTCTCGCTCGCCGCAAGCCACGACGTCCAAAGGCCAAGGCATAGCTGATTGGCTGATTTAGTGATAGGTTGATTTGGTTCCCGTTTTCTGACGGCGCAAGCCGCCGCACCTCCAACAAGTCTAACCGGCGAACGAAGAGCATCGTAAGGTATATTGATCAATTAATTTTGATCTTCTTAATTCTCTAGTATAGAAGATCTATGCCCTAATTTCGATTACAAACTGTATGTTATTTTCATCCTTGTTATGAAGTATCTATCCACTGGTGCGTATAGGAAAAGGAGAACACTGTTTTTTTTATAGAATCACAATGAGACCTCTTCACAATTTTTTGAAGACAACACCCAACACTTCAATAGATCCAAAAGAGTTGGTGCTAGTTTCCACGTGCGATCTAGGAGACAATGTTGACGTCAAAGGGATGATACTATGTAAGTGGTCATGAGCACGCGTTTAATTCATAAAGTACTTTTTTGTGAGTCACTGATTTTTCTTCCACAAGAATTTTCTATGTAAAATTTGTTACAACACATATGTTATCTATACCAAGGGCCCCAATTTGTAATTTCGCCCCGGGCGGCCCTGGTTCTGGGTTCCATGATATGATATAGTGAGATCTAAACAATGCACACAGTTGATCTAGCAATGATTAACCATGCACAATTGTGCGTGTTTAGCCATCAAGTACAAAATGATAAGGCAATTTAGGGTCAAAATCAGTCTGGGTACCAAAATTTGGGAGATGCTCTACGGGCTCTTACGAAAGTAACAAAACTCAGCAGCCGGCAGTCCGGCACGGACTCGTCGGGCCCGATCTACACGTACACAAAAGAAACAGGTCAAGCCGTCCCCGACCCACTTCGTTCCGTTCCGCCCGGTCGCCGCACCACCCACCCCCTCAAACACCGGCGGTGGTCATGCCGCCTCCGCCTCCGCCTCCTCCGCAACAACCAACCCCTCTTCCCCCTCCGCCGTCTTCGCCTCCACCTCTCAACGCCCACCGCCTCCCTCTCCCGCCCGCGTCGTCGCCTCCCACCTCTCTCCTCCTCGCGCCGGGCTCCTCCCCATCCCGCGCTCTCGCGCTCCTCTTCCCGGACGCCTCCGCGCGCCTTTTCGCCTCCCTCCCCACCCCCACCTCCGCCGCCTCGCCAGCTCCGGCTCCCACCCCCGTGCCCTCCCCGCTAGCCGCCGCGGCCTGCTTCACGCACCTGCTCCCCTCCTCCCACCTCATCTTCCTCTCCGCGCACCCGGCCCCCTCCTCCCCTGCGGTCCACCTCCGCGCTTACTCCCTCGCCTCTGGTCGCTTCGCCCCCGCCCCGCTCTCCTTCAAGCGCAACGTCTCGCTCTCTGGCCTGCCCCTCCACGGCCTCCCGTTCGGTCTCGGTGTCCGCCTCGCGGGCGGAGTCAACGCCGTGGCGCTGCTCTCCCTGGCCGCCGGGCAGATCTGGCTGCTTGCACCGAGGATGGCCGCGGACGGGCGGACACTTGAGCTGCACAAGTGCGCAGTCCTCGAGCTCGATCCAACACGGCCGGTATACGCCATGGAGGTCGCCATGGGGAAGCTGCTACTCGCTGAGGCTGGCGGCGTGCGCGTGTTCCCCCTCAAAAGTTTGATGAAGGGTGGGAGGGAGAGGGAAGGGAGAAAAGAGGGTGCCGGGGCATCAGCAAGGAAGAGCCTGTACAAGAAGAACGGAATTCTGAATGGCTTCATTGTGCCGGTTGCCCGAGGTGGTGAAGGAGATGCTACTTCCGGTTGTGAGTATTTCACGGTTTCCATGAAGCTTTGTTTCTATTAAGTGATCATGTTTTATTAACTGAAAAATTGAAGCACTAGCGCTACGAACCACAACTAGGCATTATTAGATTTATTGTGCAGTCATAAATTAATTATTAGGGTATCAGCTAGGTCTAATGCCCAAAGGTGTGTCCTTTATGTTAATCGGCACGTTATGTTGGACTGTTCACTTAGGATGTTCAAGGTAAAGTAACCGTGGAGGAGGACATGATAAAACAATCAATGTCTATAATCAGTCACATTGTATTTCTATTTCCTTACGAAAAAGGAATATTTGGTTATTTCCATTAATTTACATCCCAATTTAATTGTGTGGCGCTCTAGTTGTCCCACCCTCCACTTACTGTTGGCTGGGTCAGTAAATGGGTGTCTTATTCATATATGACAGCGCAATTTCCGGGAAATTTTAAAGCAAAAGATTACGTGTCTAGTTCGATACAGATACATAACATTCTTCACCACATGCTAATTCATTACTTGGATGCTCTCCAGATAATATACAAGATAATTTTGCTTCTAACTTTGTTCTGTTCATAGATATCGGTAGCTGCTCATGCACGTAGCTTGCCATATTTATTGGGACTGTTTTGATGTAAATGGCAGATAAATAGAACACTATAATGAACCATCACTTCCAATTTCTAGTTAAAAAGATAAGTTTTACAGTTTTCTGATATCACTATCCTCCAAAGGACCCCTTATCCAGAGGATGTGCTGTGTGGGAATGGTCACTATGACCTATGTCAACTGTATAGCATTCTTAGATAATTCCACATTAATTCGTATCTGGTTTCTGTCAGACATGTCAACTTGCCACTGGTTGAATTGTGCATCAGTACTGCTGCTAGAGTTAGTTGCACTATAACAGTCTTACTATGGAAAAGGTCTATGACTTCTTGTACTGCTTTCATCTGCATTTCTGCAGAATCAGTTAATATGTTTCCAAATTTGTTCTTTCAGGTAAGCTTACAACCTTGAGGGTGAAACAGAGTTCAGGGAGCTATTCCTCTTTCTTCTTGGCATTTAATCAAGTGGACCATGAGCCAAAAGGTGGTTTTAATTTGATAAAATCAGTTAAAGCTGTGTCAATCCAACCTTTCTCCAAGGACAAGTTCTTGGTACTTGATTCAGCTGGAGTGTTACATGTCTTCAGTCTTAAGAATACTGAATTGGTCCGAGAAGCTAGCAAAACATATTATTTGGATTGTGCCATGAAAGTCCATCTGTTTGCTGTTTTCCCAAGTAGCTCTACGAGTGAGTGTTTGTACTGGCTTTGTTCTTTTTTGAATTGTGGTGCTTTACGTAATTAATAAATCTATTCAGAGTGTTTGTGCAGAGACACAGATTCTTTGGGTTTCAGATGGTGGACATTCCGTACACATGGTGTCAGCATTACCGGCATTTGATGTTGAATCCTCTAAAAGCGACGATGGTGATGATGACGGGAGAACTGAGTTAGCAACCATGAAGCTCTCAGGTTTGTAGCATTGGCCTAGTTCTTCTGTTCTTGCTAATTATTGTAATTCTTAACTTAGTCAGATCTTTGAAGAATGCATATTTATTATCAGTTATTAGAATTGTCAGATCCATCGCCTATGCAGATGTGGAAGTTGTATTGTGAGGTCGAGCAATCATTGCCAAACACATATTCTGACTGAACAATTTTTTTTTGTAATTAGTTGTGGTGTTGCTCAGCATTACAACGTAATTTTATACCTTAGAACCGGCCGATTTACCCCTTATCTTGGGTCGACCGATAAGTTCCTGATAAGGGATATCCCCAACATTGGTTTCTTTACATTGTTATATGTTTAACCTCAGAAGTTTATTCACAGTACTTGTCCAGAAGAATAGCACTACCTATTACTCCCTCCACCCCCAAATACATGGCTTATAAATTTTGTCAAAAAGTCAACGTTGTCTAAGTTTAACTAACCATATATACAAAAATCTGAAGATCTACGATACCACACCAATATCAGTTGATCTACCACAAATCAATATCAGTAGATCTATCATAAGATATATTTTCATACTGTATTTATTCAATATATAGTTGTTGATATTCCCTTCTATATATTTAGTCAAACTTAGAAAACATTGACCTTTTAACTAAATTTATAAGCCATGTATTTGGGGATGGAGGGAGTATTCAGTTTTTTATATTGGCTGCTTTTCATATCTTCCTAGAGACGAAGGAAATAAGCTCATTTGGTTTAGGTAGTCTTTAATACTTTCTAGCAGCTGGATCATAGCCCTCTTTTCCTGGGAATTAACTTCTGTCATCCTGCAGCTATTGAGGCCATCTTTACCAGCGAAAAGGTTCAGGACATTGTCCCTATCTCCAAGGATTCTGTGCTTATCCTTGGCCAAGGTATGCTGATGTATCTTTAACTGTAGATTTAAGATTGCCATTGGTTTTGTTTCACTTCTCTTATTTTTAGAATTTCCTAATATCATACATGTTCTTTCAGGCAACCTATTTTTATATGGAACTGCTTGAATCTGCCTTATTAATATATGTGTGGTAAAATCTATCTGCAGAACTTTTGTCGTTTCCATTCTCACATTTATCGGTTTAGTATAAATCCCTACTATTTTTATTTGATAACAGGGGGAGACACAGCTGTTGTTTAAATCATGATTTTGCAGTGAATTTGCAGTTCTGGATGGTTTTTGGCTAATAGCAGGGTGCGTTCAATGAAAAATAACTGCCTTTATTTATCACTTCTGGCCACTGTGTGTTGCTCTCTAATGCGTCACCCTTTTCTACCAAGTGCAGTGCTTGTTGATCCTGAAGACGTACTTGTTCACCTGTTTTTGTAAGTCATGAGTATCATCAGTATTTGTTGCAGTAAGCAGAAGTAAAGCGCATGACTTCGATGGCAACCAGCAAGAGCTGAAAAGTGCAGGCCATTCTGTATATTGTCTCAGCTATCTGAAAGCAACATTGCAGAGCTCCGAGCCATCCTTCAGCATGGGTCATCGCCTCCTGAAAAGGTGAGGCCAGATTATGCATTGGATGGATGGATTACAACCGGTCTGTTCTGTATTCGCATTTCCAGCCATTACAACGGCTGCAAGAAGGGGTGGGTGTAGGACCTGTGTGCAGGGTCAGCTGTCGTGGAATGTTGATCAGCACCAAGTGGTTTGGTTACGAAACTGATCTCATCTGGTGGTCTGGAAGTTGATCCTATACTGCAGGAGACTGGAGCGCGCCTTGGAGCTGAGCGTGTACTTCCGTGTAATTGCCAAGCTCTAGCACCTCAGAAACCAATAATGAAGCACTAGTCTTGTAAAGCCAGGGTTAAGCTCTGAAGGATTGCTCAAGCCTTCCATTGTTACGGTGTAAGCTTGTTACAGCAATGCTAGTTTTGCTTGCAATTGAAAATCAGTTATTTTTTTCTTTCTCATTATCCTTCTGATGTTCCATCTGTTAAAGAGTCTGCATTCACATCCAGAAACAGGAAGCACAAGACTTTCTGTTCAAAGATGTTAATCCAGAAATGGCATCCATCATTTCCAGGGAACATGCAAATTTACCTTGCCTTTGTGCGTCCATATTTGAATCTCCAACTTTGACAAGGAAACCACATCAGCCCCGGCAGTGAAGAAACTGCACCCACACACGCCCAGCCGTATCTCTGCCCAATCGGCTAAGGTTGACACTAATGGTAGCCATCGGGGCTCGGACAGCTCGACACGGCTAAATTGGGCAGGGCCAGGCCTGTGGTTGGCCGGCTTGAGCACGAAGCGAATAAAAGCCACGCCGAGCATGAAACCCAGAGCACGGCCTGTTTCGGGGCTGGAGCGGTCCACCGTGCCATTGAGGAAAAACATGTTCAAAATGAACTGTTGGGGCACGAAAATACATTGTTTGGACCAAAAAATGGTTCAAATTTTCCTATTTAAAGGGATTCGCTAAATAGGCCCACACTCAAATCACATATTTCTCATCTCTCATTCACCTAACACTTCTTTCTCATGGTCGATCTTGACGCCTTCACCACTTTTCCCTCCATGTGTTGATCTATAAGTGATCCAAATCTCCACTTTTCCCGTCCAGCAAAACCACCCTCCTAGTCCAAATATTACTCCTCCTTCCCATTCCACTCGTTCCGCTAGTGCCTCCACCTCAGGCACAAAAAAACGTCGCACAACATCAAAATTGTGGGACCGGTATGACTTGGAAGAAGTGGATCCGCTAGATGGTGAGAAAAAAATGGGTAAATATGGGCAAAAGAAGCAGGAACCAGCTTGTCGGGGAGTCCAAGTCAGGAACATGCCTCCTGGATAGGCACACCAAGATGCACCTGAAGAAGGATAAATAGATGGGAGGATATGAAGCACTCTCCAATTCAACCCCGACAGTTCAGTAAGAAATATTGGAACTATGATCCTTAGATAGATCGAGATCAGTTTTGTTATTTTAGGATACACTTTCCGATAAGAAAGCCTAGCACATAGTAGAAATGCAAAATACATAGTCGTGCTCTCATGCATGGCTAATAATAAGTTGTTAGATGAACTATTTACACAATGTCAGTTCCACCATATGACACATGGTACATTTTCTCGTTGTACTTTGCTCAAGAGTAGATGATTGACCTTCTGTTACCGAGAATATACTTTGCTCAAGAGTAGATGATTTTCTCTATTTTAGGGTACATTTTCTCGTTGTACTTTACTCTTTCCGGGGTTAGCTCAAGAAGCTTCTGTTCCACTAGGTTATATGATGGCAGCAGTGCTTCTCATCTGCGAGCAGTAATCTTCCTTTATCTTGTTCAACTTCACTACCATCTTGTCCATTGGGGTTCTTTCATCAGGTATCGTTGATGAGCACCGTAAACCCAACTCTATCACAGATGCAAGGCATGTGTTGAGGATGATGGAATGCTCTTGCAAGCTGCTATTATTCTCAGCATGGCAATCACTCTTGTTTCCACTTGATAGAACTTCGTGGTCCACAACCTCTACAAGCCTGGTTGGAATTGCTTCACTGACCCATTGTCGCAAGCTCAGCTCCCCACCAAACAGCGGATTAGTGGGTCTTTTCCCCGTGAAGACCTCCAGAAGCATGATCCCATAGCTGAACACATCGCTCATCCGTGATGCCTTACCAGTTAATCCATACTCTGCTCATTTCACATATAGGAAGTTAAGAACACAATGGAAATATATAAGATAAATTTCTTTTTTTTTTGTAAAGGCTTGTTTTTTTTTTACAAGATAGGCAAGTGGTAATACCTGGTGCCATGTAGCCTATCGTTCCGGGAATTCCTGTCAGAGCAATAGAGTTATTATCTCCCAACAACAACTTGGCTATGCCAAAGTCAGCGACGTGTGCAGTCATGTCTTCATCCAGCAATACATTGCTAGGCTTCAGATCACAATGAAGAACAACCTCAGTGTGCCGGTGGTGAAGATACTCCATTGCCATTGCTACGTCTAGCATAATTTCTAATCTCTTGAGTAACCCAAAACACTGATGTCTGTTCCTGGAGTACAACCAGCTATCCAAACTTCCATTTGGCATGTACTGCAGCACCAATGCCTTGAAGTCAAAATTGGAGCAAGTGCTAAGTATTCTCACTAGGTTTCGGTGACGAGCCATGCGCAGAGCACGGCATTCGACATCAAAACTCACATAGGACCCTTCATTTTGCATGTTGAAGACCTTTACTGCGATAATTGATTCATCATCCAGTTGACCCTTGAAAACCCTGCCGAAGTTCCCAGATCCAATCAGATTGCCCTCACTGAAGTTTTCTGTAGCACGAACAAGCTCGTGGAATGGTACTAACCGATAATTGATTATGTTGGACTCGGAGGGAACTGATATCTTTTTGCACTTCTTGGTCTTTTTTCTGATCAGTGCACAAAAGCAGGTAGCTAAAATTGCAAATCCCATGGCTGCAGGAAGTATAATTTTTATCAACGAATCCCGTGATTTATGATTGCTCTGGCAGGGTGAAATGCCTACCCTTGAGAGGCCACAAAGAGCATGGTTTCCTCTCAGAGACAGGAGTGTGATGTTTGAGAAAACTCCACTATCCGGTACTGGACCATCTAGTTTGTTGAAAGAGAGGTTGAAGCTAGTGAGGAAAGTCAAATTGGCCAGTGACATTGGTATGTAACCTTGAAGGGAATTGTATGATAGGTCCATGGTCTCTATGCTGACTAGCTCTCCAAACGAGCTTGGGATTTGTTCATGGAATGAATTGTTTGACAGGTTCAGATAGGTCAGCATCTGGAGCCTGCCCAAGGAATCTGGTAAGCCACCGGTCATGAGATTGCTTGAAAGATCCATTTGAGAAATTTGTTTTACTTGGCCAACATCCATGGTCAGTGGACCACTCAGCATGTTGTGTGACAGATCAAGACTGATGAGCTTTGTAAGGCGCCACAAACTCAAGGGTATGTTTGAGGACAGTGAGTTAAGAGAAGATGTCATGTACTGCAGCTCGCTTAGATTGCCCACACTGCTCGGTATTGAGCCAGAAAACTGGTTTTTATCAAGATGCAATCGTACGAGGCGTTTTAATCTGGAAATTTCTTCTGGGATGACACCGGTGATGGTGTTGTTGAAAAGGTTGAGTTCCTGAAGATTGTTCAGTGCACTGATCGATACAGGAATTGCCCCGCTCAGTTGGTTTCCATCGAGATCAATTGTCCTAAGGTTGCTAAGATTTGCAATTGTATCTGGAATGCTCCCCGTTAGGATGTTAGAACTTGCTATGAAGTACTGGAGCTGTGAACTAAGGTTTCCCAAATAGTCAGGTATGCTTCCTGTAAACGAATTGGTTGACATTCCTAGGGTAGTGAGGTTATTGCAATAGGAGAGTCCTTGGAGAAAATCTAGCTTCCCACTTAGCCTGTTTCCATCAAAATACAGGCCTGTGAGACTACGGATATTCCCAAACGTGGTTGGGATTGATCCAGTGAAGGCGTTCAGTGTCAGATCGAGAGTGCTGATGCTTGATATATTGCCTATGGATTCAGGAATGGTACCGGTCAGGAGGTTGGTCGAAAAGCTCAAGTAATTGAGGTTTCTCAAATAGCCTATTTCAGGTGGAATCTCTCCTTGCAGCTGGTTGGTAGTAAGATCAAGCATGACAAGGTCGGTGAGGTTGCTTAGCTCAACCGGGATCTTACCGACGAGGTTATTTGCCGCCAGTATAATGGTAGAAAGCCGAGGCATGGTTGCCAACCAAGCCGGTACAGGACCAGTGAAGTTATTAACTCCCAAGGTTAGAAGCTCAAGATTTTTGCATCTGGCCAGTGCAGGCGGGATGTTGCCAGTGAAGTGATTCGAAGCAAGACCCAGTTTTTGCAGCATAGGGAGGTTAAAGCTCTTGTTTCCAGGGAGGGAACCGAAAAGATTGTTGTTTGCGAAACCGAAGATTCGAAGCATAGACATGTTGAAGATGGCAGCAGGGACAGTGCCAGTAAGAAGGTTGAGTTCCAGGACTATGATTTCCAGTTTCCTCAGCGAGCCGATCGTGTCAGGTATGCCTCCGGTAAGCCTGTTCCGGCCAAGCCATATGACACTCAGATCAGGCGTGTTGTTGAAGAGGCCTGGAGGTATGGTGCCACTCAGGCCGTTGGAGTTGAGGCTTATGTATCGGAGGTCGCTCAGCGCGTGCAACTCTGGAGGAACCGCCCCGGAGAGGCCATTGTAGCCGAGATCAAGATACTGGAGCTGGGTGAGGTTGCCGAGCGCCGAGGGGATGGTACCTGATAGGCGGTTCTCGTAGAGGTCGAGGTGTCTGAGCCGCGGTAGCTGCCCGAGCTCCGCAGGGATTGCACCGGCCAGCCCGGTGCTGTTGAGGTTGAGGTGGGAGATGAAGGAGAGGTTGCCGAGCTCCGGTGGAATGGTGCCACCGAGCGCCACGCCCGGCAGCGACAGCGCGACGACATGCTGCCCACGGGCGTCGCAGGAGATGCCGAGCCAGCCGCAGAAGGGATTGCGCGACGTCCAGCTGCGGCGCAGGATGCCGCGCGGGTCGCGCACGCTGGCCCTGAAGGCGAGCAGCGCCGAGAGGTCGCCCGCGGTGGCGTTTGCTGGGCGCGTGAGCGCGGCCGTGCCAGGCGGGGGCAGCAGCAGCGGCAGCAGAGACAAGGCCACCATGGTTCGTGCTAGGACAAGAGCCATGGTGGCAGAGTGGTGCTTGTCCGTGGGTGTTTACTGTTGTGCGCGTCTCCAGGGATGCATGCATTTGGGGCTTTAGAGAAAACTTTCTTCGGTCGCAGCCTGAAGAAGTCAGTGGTTCGTTGGACATTTAGTGCAGTCGCCTTCTGGGTTGCTGGTAATCGAAGCAGGGAACATCAAGTGTAAATGTGCTTGAGCGGACTGGCAGCCCATGCCACGCTTACTCTGTCAATGAACCAGATGCAGTTCACATTTGCATACGTTCTCAGCGTTTGACGTATAGCTCAACTCCGGCCAGCCTGCTGTGAACGGCATTATGGGAGCATGACCAGAGTACCAGACAAATGAAAAATACCGGCCTGGCATGCCCAGACATATCTTCCATGATATGATGCATGCCCCCCTCTCTCACTCGCTCGATACGGTGGCCGATGTCTAGGTGCGATTCCAGTTTGGCGTGCTGACTGAATCCAATGAGGCCACACACAAGAAGGTCTCCGTGCGCAGAGTCAGTAAGCGATGGTGCTGACTTACCTTCTGTAGGGATCTTTAGGAGTTCCTTCTTTTTTCTTCTAAGAGCATCTTCACCAAGACCCTCAAAATTATTTATGACACCCTCTAAATTATAACTGTTTTGGGGGTGCACATGTACGACACATTGTGCTGCCCACAATGGCACTCCGAAACAAAAGAAATGAATTGAGATATTGCAAAGAAAGACCAACTTCATTCAAATTTATTCATCATACAAATCAAAATCCTACGATGCTTACGGCTTCGGCGCCTTCTCGGTAGCAGGCTCAGGCGCCACGAGGCGGCAGCAACAGCTGTTGTCTGGCGACCACGGCTTCATACACGCGTTGAAATTGAATGGTGCGGTCAGGTTTCGATCAGAACCACGTCCGCTTCTCGGCGTCGTAGTTCGTCCGTGGATGCTCGTCAGTGAAACAGTTGAGCGCGGCCTCTCGCTTCTCGCGAGATTACGTGGCCTAGTAGGAGTGGACAGTGTATAAATTTGGCCGCGGCCGCAAAAAAAGCCATTTAGACACCGAAAAAGGGCCCGGAAGATTAGAAGGAGCGATTTTTTCTTTAAATTTGAGCGTGGCACCTGTCCGCGGTATACGCGCCCCGCCTATTGGATGTACACAACAGTGTGTTAGCCTCACACTTGAGAAGAAATGGGCAACAAACTGCAGACGAAATGGCCATACGGAGCGAAGTCGTTCGGACTGACAGAACGAACGATACCGAGCTCCGATCGAGGAAGTTTAGGATTCGTTGGAAAGCTCTCACGAAGTTAGGCTTTCGGGACTCGGTCTGAGCTTCTTCTTGCAGTGGATCTTGCACATGAAATCGACACCTGCTTTTGGGACTGGCCCCACGGGCACCCCACCCAAGCTGAGGATGTCGTGCTCGACGAACAACTTGGCCTCGTACCAGGAGAGTCAGTTCCTGTTTATTTATATTACGGGGGTTGTGCGCTCAACCAATTCAGTTCTGGTGACAAAAGGGAATGGTGAAGAGAGTGGGACTTGGAGTGAAAAGGCACGGGTCTTATGTGTGGTTTTGGTCATTAACTAAATCATGTAGGTGGGCGTTGCCGCGCCCGTCCATTATGACAGTAGAATGTCAGGAATTGATAAAAATATATTATGAATACACATAGCGAAGTCTGAGCCTCGCTCCAATTTCTACAGTTATTGAGTCTTCTTCTATATCAAACCAAACCTAGAGCCACCGACTACACCGCTACACCACTGCATAACATCATCTAGAATTGATGCATAATGAAATTCAAGTCATTCTTGGCAAAAATATCGGAATGGTACATGAACAAATCAACAAAGTGAGATGGAAGAACACAAAATACTGTCTACTCAGCAGATTAGACAAGGAAGTTTGGTTACCAAGAAAACTATGAGCATCCCACCCTGAGTTACTACTCTCTCCCTCTATGAGCAGTGTAAGTAAAAAAGGAATAAAAGTTCACTAATACAATTAAGACAATCTGCATCATATTGAGTATATCCATAGCTTCAAACTATTAATACCGAGAGGCAGAAACTTCCGGTACGGCACATATTCTCTACCCTTCCAAAATTGTGGTCCTGTTATTGTTATGTAGGAAGTTTTGCTGTCAATTATCAGTATGAAATTCGTCGGCCTCCATTAAACTGACTATCTCCCCAAGTATGTGCAAGATTAATTGGCCCATTCTAAGAGTTAATTGTCTATGACATAGTATGACAGTAGCAACAAATGTAAAAAATCCAACTATCACACAAGAAGGATGCATAATATAAGAAAAGTAGTACATTCAAATGTGGGTTATGACATATATTGGTTTGATTTATTATTACCATAACAACCAATTTCTCCTATGAGAAGTTGAAAACATGATTCTCTTCTCAAGTTTTGTGATTTCCCCATGATCTCTCTATGATCACTATTCACTAATGTAGTCCTCTCCAAGAGCTGAAGTGATTGAGAAGGGTTGCCTAAACAAAGGAGCAAACCCAATAAGAGAACAAGTGATTTCTCAGATCAAAAGAAAGCACGTAGAACCTAGGAGCGATCTTGGTAGAACAAGTAGATATCAAACCGTCCAAATGGAGAAATGATACGTTGGACACTATAGGTACATAAATATTTGACATTATTTAAAAAATAAATGACACATAATGCTACAGTTAAGATTAATTCCACTCATAGTATAACACAATTATCATTTAAAAATGGAAGCATTAAGAGATTTCTTAACTTAGGCAGGAATATGACATTACACTGTCTAAGCCTATAGAATATTTTAACTAACCAGAACAATAAATTCCAATGGTAGGAGAAATGATTTAGACTTTCATACCTCACCTTATATGTTGGTATGGGGAGGATTACAACGTAGGAGTCAGTCCAATTTGTAATGGCAATGTAGCGCCTGACAGCATGCCATCCATCACTGACCTACTGCATAGCAGGTGGTTTAAATTGCATTTTGTTGGAATGTCAATATATATAGTGCTCTCTTTGAATAGAAATCCGTTTAGTATGAGAGATGCAAATATGCCAAGTGGATTGAAAACCTATACTTGCAGGACTTGAATGCCAAAAAATTCATGAGAGTAGGAGATGAAAAATTGAGAGAGAACGGGGAAATGCATGTGGTGCAGTGGCTATTTTTAGATAAAAGGCGACACGCCCGACCTTAAATTAATAAGGCCCAAAGGCACCAAATAGCGGAATACAGGCTGCGGCATACAACTTAGCCATCAAATAGAGTAGCACGAATAAAAGGAAGAAAACAAGTAGAGCACAGTGCTGCTAGACCGGTTCTAAGAACTGAAACAAGGAACATCCTGCGCTCCACAGTGGGGGAAAAACAACTCCCGCACCACCATCGGCCACCAGCTCGGCTAGTGGCTATTGCCGCAGCTGATGGTTGCACCTGAGCGATGGCAATTTAGGTGCAGCCATATGTCGAATGTCCACCATGGAAAGACCCCTAGAATATTGGATCATCTTCTCCAATATCCAGTTGTGCTGCCTCTTCAAGTATTCTACGCCTCACCACCAAAATTTGATTCTACAGTTACAAGGATGAAAGAGAAGCAAGTTACACTGCTCCAACCAACATATTCATATAACAACATACTACATACAAATCACAATTCAATAACTCACAAAAACAGAAAATCACAACTTACCTACATACAAATCACAATTCAATAACTCACAAAACCAGAAAATCACAAATTACCTACATATCAGATTCCCAAGTCTAAATGAATTGCAATGGTGATGTTCCGGTTGATTGGTATGCTGCCAATTAGCTACCGGCATAGTGCAAGAAGTGCTTTGAGAATCAATGTTCAGAACAGAGAACACTCTGAACTGGAGCAAACACACTGCATCAATATATGTTTAATCGTTGTCCTCCTCCTGAAGACAAACGAAACAAGGTGGATCATGATCTTGTAGCCCTGGATGCACCCTTCGATCAGACGTCCAGAGTAACACCATGGTAGAATACATAGTAAAGCCAAAACATCCGCGCCGGTATGTACTTAATTTCCACTACCGAATCGTTTATGCAAGAAATTGCAACAACCAAATTACTTAATTTCCACTACTGAATCGTTTATGCAAGAAATTGCAACAACCAAATATACCTAAATATAAGAGAGAATCTACCAATCTGGTGAATACCTAGGTATTATTCTGCATAGATCCAATTATTAGAGAATAAATAAATAAATATTTTTTTTACAGATCCTTGCAGCACGAGCGGGCCGGAATTGTGAGGCGATTTCACTTTGGCCACGGTTGGCACGGCTGCATCTTGTTTGCGACCCCCACGTCGTAAGGAGATGACGCCTCCTCCCGTTCCCCCAACGGATGAAGCTGCCGTGTTGCGTCCGCGAGGAGGCGGATGCGGGGTCGAGGTGGGCGACGACGTGGTGACAGCCACGAGGGGACTTGAGAGTGGAGATGGAGAGGTGCAAGACGAGGCAGCAGCCACACACCGACCGACCAACGAACCGCGAATCAGATCAAAACCGGACGGTAATGGAGGAAAGGAGATCGGGTGGGGAGCACGATGGACGGAAAGAACCCTAGCAATCGGCGGCAGGTTTTCGGGTTGCGGCGGCGGCGGATGGACGGAGGAAAGGGTGGGGGCTCGCGTCCGACTTTTCTCTCGACAACAAGGCGGAGGGCCTCAGGCCATGGGGACGGCCGCTCGCTTGACAGGACCAACTAACCACGGTGCACCGATTTGATGCGGGGAGTAGCTTCCCCTAGGGAATTCAATCAACTGACGTAATCGGAATAGGACGTTGATCCAACGGTGCAAAACGTTAATGGCCTGAGAGAGCTTGTTTTTGCTTAGTTTTAATATTCCTAATGACAATCCCTATGGAGTAATGGTTGCATTGAGTTATACTTGTAGTGTTTGTCTGTAGACCTTGCTTGAAGTCCATATGTTGGAATCAAGGTTGATGTCATAAAGATATTGATATATTGGAGTATTTGGCGTCAAGATCATAGAGTTACATGGATATATTTGAGATGATTAATAATAAGATTATATAATGACCAAGCTATGGTTCGAGGAGGTATTCGATGATTGGTCATATGCGAGTGGAGCATATTGCAAGTATGTCTTGAAGAAAAGGATTATGTAATCGTTCATGGTTATCTTCAAGGCATCATCTAATTAAGAGAGAAGAAAAGATACACGATTGATCAAGATGATTGATCAACACACAAAGTTACAAGATGTACCAAGTGGGATCATGTATCTCGTATCTCTTGGTATGGTAACCACTTGTCCATATAGCTTTGTGAAGTAACCCACGGCCTATGTGTGTGGTATGTCTATGTGGGGTTAGGTTCATTTCTATGGGTTTGCATCAAATGAAGATTTCATATAGCCCATGGAGGATGGCGTCAAATGGGGATTTTCATCGAGGTTGAAGTGTAAGTTTAAGATAAGCATCTCAAAAAATATTATGCTTGAAGCTTGCCACCCATTGGAGAAAAATTGTCATGTGAAGATGTGCCTAAAATATGCTCTCCCATAGTGGAGTATGGGGGAGCAATATGTGAATCTTCACCGAGCAAAACACAATCAAGAAAGGAGATCCACTTGAAGAGATCGAGATCTTCATCATCTAGCTCAATTCATCATCTAGATCAAGTGGAATTCGCAAGGAAAAAGTATGATCTGGATAGGGTTATAGGATAGGTACCGTTACATTTTTGGCATCATATTCTTTCTTGGTTCTTATTTGTCTTTTCTTCATGTGGGGTTTTGTATCTTGTTGTGATCTTCGTAACAAGCTCAAGTTCGTCAAAAACAGATTTTGTATGAAAACTTGTTCGGTTTTTGTGGTTGGAGGTTTTACCGGTTGTTCCTTTATAGTGAGGTTCTACCTTTCTATATTTAGTTTTATCCTCCCTTGTTGGATTATGATGTCTCTATGCATGATCTTGTAGAGCTCATTGTGGTGCTTCGAACGAGCCAAAGAACATCAAAAACATAGTTCGTATGCGAAAGATTTTCTCGTTTTGGTGTCAGCGTTTCTGTAGTTCTTACAAAGGTCGGTAGTACCGGCCGGAACACGCCGATAGTACCGGTGGTCGTCGATAAACTCTATTTTTGGTACTAGACTTTCTACTTAGTTGCCTGGTAGTATCGAGAGCCCGGTACTGCAAGTGAGCACCTCCTGGTACTACCGACCGTGTGCAGAATTGGCCAACAGTCACTTAACTTGATGGACTATATTAGGGGTCTTCTTCCCCAAAGAGACAGCATCTCTTGAGCACGAATTGACCACCATTGTTGACCTTCTCAAGCTTGGCTAACTCTTTATCCTTCCAATGATTCTTGGCATTTCTTGAGGGGAAAGCGAGAGGAAATGTAGATCTACCATTCCACCAATCAATCTCTCTTCTAAGTGAGAGGAAGCTTTGGAGGGATTTTATGTTGTTCCTCTCCTCTCCCCTCATAGCATTAGTTGCTTTGGTGGGATTTGAGAGAGAAGGATTTTGAGCACTTCTTGTGTTATTGTCTTTTGCATTAGTTGCATTGATTTGAGTTCTCCACGGTGATACGTGGAAATCGAAATTGAGAAGCTTATTAATCTCGGGTACTTAGAGTGCCCTAGAGCTTGTTCCTCTTGGGTACTAGGATTTTGGTGGCTTGCGGGATTTGTTTGGAGCCTCCAATTATGTTGTGGAGTGTAACTCAACTTTATTGATTCGTGTGCTTTTGGGGGCCGCGGGAATCTGGTGGGAGCCTCTAATTAAGTTGTGCAGTGTACCTCATCCTCATCCTTGTACATATTTGGTGACCACCCTTAAGTGTCCCATAGTGAGTTGAGGCACTCCGTATTGTTTGAGGCACGAAGGAGTTTATGGTGTGCCATTGACAGCTATTCGGGGATCACTTTGTGACTCTGCACCGCTCCAACAGAGACGTAGCTTCCATTGAAAAGTGAATTTGGGATAAATCAGTGCCTCAGTATTTCTATACATGAGTTTCTTACTTATGCAATTTGTGATAACCATGGAGCTTGAAGTAATATATCTTGCTATCACTTAGTTGCTTATCTTGCTTAGCATAAGTTATTGATGCACATAGGTAAACCTATCTTGTTTAGGTTTCTTGCTTGATAAATTAAACAAGAGTTTTATTTCACATTTATTCAAGCATTAAACTGTATTAATTTTAATCGCCTATTCACCCCTCTCTAGGCGTTTGTGTCCTTTCAGGGAGACAGGAGCAACCACGCGAACAAACATCGTCGGTCAGGGTAGGCCGATGGGCGGTGGCCCGGGCGTTAATGCATCACGTGGGGAAGGCGCAATAATATCACGTCAAATGGTGGAGCGTTAATGCGTCGTGTGAGAAAATGTAACATGCCGTGTCACGTCGCGCCCAGCGAAGCAACCCACAATAAATGCGCGTACAAGTTGAGGGCCCGGTGCTTGGAGAGACACATCATAACTTCAACGCGCAACCACCCACAACTCGACTCCATCATGATGTCGTTGCCGGAGAAGGAGGCCGTTTTGCTAGAGTAGGAGGAGGTCGTGCTGTCGGAGGATTATTAGGATGACGAGCCTACAACTTCATCACGCGCACGTATAGCGTGGTCCCTGTGGCCGTCCCGTGGGGCTTGCGTATACCCGGGATGGCTGTTACTTGCACCGGTAGGTGCACCTGCATGGCAACCTGGAACTCCTGACGTTGCCGCGCCTGAGAACGATGAGCGGAGAACCCCACCACCCAAGTCTGAGTCGGATGAAAACAAGTAGTTTATATCTTTTACCATGTAAATAATCTTGATTTCAATTTGAGATCGTTTATAAATATGCAATTTTTTACGCCCATGACAAAGGGCCCCTCCTGTCGGAGGGTGGGTCTGAGCAATGTTTGGTGTCCCTGATCATGTCTCGTGCCGCCTACTAGCCGCCAAGTTTGGAGGGGTCAGGGGTACCCAAAAAAATCGTCCCGGTCACATGGGGACCGTAATGAGTGGTCTTTTTGCATTCAGATCCCTATTGGGCCTTTGTGGGGTCGTTAGGGCGACTGCCGATGGAGATGCTCTAACTAAATGGCCTCTTCAGAAACGTCATAGTAAAAGGTGTTTTGAACATGTAGTCATGCCATTCACTTTTACTTGTTTTAAATTGCGAAATGCAAAAATTGCCAAGTCGTTCCATTTACTTTGGCGTTTCGGACAATTTCAAAGCCTCTGAGATCATAAAAACGCTAAAATAAATGGTGTGATTATACGAATTAGCCATTTTTTTTCCTTTTGCAGCCTCAAACGAGCCAAAGTGAATGACGTGACTACGTGTTGAAAAACTACATTGTGAATGGCGTTTCGGGGAGGGCCAAATTTGATTGAAATTTATTAAGGGGCCATTATATTAGTATATCCGATATAGTTAGGCAAAGGGTCATTTAAGACAAAAGATACTCTTGGGGGTGGGGGTACTACCTGCGTCGACGTGTTGTTTCCTCGAACCCATCCCTCAGGACGGCGCGACTGTGCATAAGAGTATCTTCAATCAGATTTTTTGTTTGCATCGATATCTTCAATCAGACTAATTTATCTCTAGGGTAGAGGAGTTGTTGGATCCGATTACTGGTCAATGGAGGGAGGATGTCATTGAGGATAATTTTGTTTCCGTAGATGCCAATGCTATTTTGAGTATTCCTCTTGGAAGGCTAGATATGGACGTGTGGGCTTGGCATTTGGAAACACATGGTCTATTCACAGTTAGATCGGCATACAAAGCCTTGATTCAACTACCAAATGATCAAAATCGAATTATGGATTCGGTTAACTCAACATGGAAGAAATTATGGAAGATGTCAGTACCACCCAAAGTTAGGAACTTTTGGTGGAGGGTGATTAAATCATATATTCCTTGCAAATCTGTTCTCAAGTCTAGACACATTGAGAAGTTGCCGTTCTGTAGATCTTGCGGAAGGAATGAAACGGTGATACATGCGCTGTTCGAGTGCACCCGCGCGAAGCTTTTTTGGCAAGAAATTAAAGACTCAACGTCGGTCAAAATTCCGGTCCTTCATCCGGAGTCTTGGGCAATGGATATAATTGACAGTGATCGTGTACCAGCAAGTGCAGCGGCTATCATTTTATGTGGGTGTTAGGCCGTTTGGTCGGAAATAAATGCTAGGGAATATGATGGACGACATTCAAGATCGATAGCGCAGTCAGTCAAATGGACGGCAGATATAGCAGCTGACCTGGCTATCTCGGGTAGAGCGCGTGTTACCAATACGGCAAGGAGTCTGATGTGGTAATACCCAACGGGTATACCCACGCTACTATAATAAGGTACAAACTACCGGAAGGCCCACCCGGTGGCCTATGAAGACAACCTCGCAGGATGGCGCCCTGGGGCAGCCCGATAAGGCTAGAGTGCGGCTCAAGAAAGAAGGAGTCGTATTGGCTTGGAATTAGTTATATCTGTAAATCGAGTTGTATTCAAACTCCCGAGACCTGGCCGCTTATAAAAAGGCCAGGAGGGAGCCAACAGACATACGCAATCTCACCCTAGAAACCCTAGCGAGTTGTTGACCCGCCGGGTAGCCATTGTAACCATCTTGAGATCTTCAGATTGATAATCGAACAAGCGAAAGCTTCGCTTGTTACCGTCCGAACTCGCCAACACCCATATTCTGATTCCTTTAGATACAACCCAGGTGCTTAACCATGGGATTTGCCGAGTCCATGACTCGTCAATTGGCGCCGTCTGTGGGAAGAACTGGTGTTGGACTCACGGGTTCGGCGGATCCGTCATCTGCATCATCGACTTCGTCTTCAGCGTCCACGGCAACCCGGAATCTGCCAGATCTGCAGAGGCCCTACACCCTCGGCACCTTCGACTTCCGCCCGCACCCTGCGGCCGAGCGATCAGCGTTCGCCGGTATTCACTCAGGTATGGATCTGACGTTTGGCAGTTTCCGTTTCTTTGTCAACCAGTGGGGAACGCTCGACGTGTCAGGCCCTACCCGATCTTCGAGGACAACAGCAATGACTGCGCCTGCTGCAAACGTCGTCGACTCCGCCTCTGCATCAATGTCAAGTGCCACCGACTCTGCTCCGACTCAGGCTCCTATCGTTCTCGACTGCGCGCCTGCAACGACCCCGATAGTCTCCAACTCCGCCCCCTCGTCAACTGGCGGCTCTGACGTCACTTGCTATTGCTCCGACTGCACTATTTTTCAGGTGGCAGCCGTCTTGCGCGGCATCGACTCTTCATCAAGTGAGGATGGCGATCAGCGCCGCGAAGGACGCAACGCGTGTAACCGTCCCGCTAGCCAGGTGTTCGTAGTAAACGGCGCATCAGGCACGTTTACAACCCCGCCACAGCACAGGGAGCCGGAGCCCACTCAGTACCCGTTGGTGGTTCGACTCAGCGCTGACAAGGAACTCTCCATCACAGAGGAGATGGCAGTCCGAATTCAAAATGTCGTCAACAATGGGACTGTGATGCCAGAGAACTCTCCTATGGATGACTTATTGGCTTATCAGTATCTACTGCGCAAGAAAAATCTGGAGCTAATTGCGTTAGAGCGCCAACTCGCTGAAAGGCAGGCTCGGGCCGACTCAGCCAGCGCAAGGCGTCAGGACAATTCGTCGTCCCAGTCGACAAGATTCGAGCCAGGAACTGCAGAACATGTGAGAGCCCGCCCCCGCATGCCTCAGGCGACTGCGGCTGGTTTTCAACCATCGAGCATCAGACAAAGATTCATGACAATTGCAGACGACGGTATACCGGTGCCGCAGACGACCGCAGCAGCAGTCGCTTCGGTGGCAACTTACCTGAGATCTACGCTACCTGAGTCAACCGACCCGCGGTACAGCCTTCACATGGCACAGATAGATGCCTTGGGAACAGTCGGGACAGCGTTGGTACCCGCAGCTCCCACGCCAGGCCGTTCAGGGATCAGCCCTGGC
This sequence comes from Poa annua, assembly GCA_026929855.1. Classification (NCBI taxonomy): domain Eukaryota; kingdom Viridiplantae; phylum Streptophyta; class Magnoliopsida; order Poales; family Poaceae; genus Poa; species Poa annua. The sequence continues at coordinate 55,238,189 of CM049435.1, read as the reverse complement.
CAAAATCTGCCCAGCAACGGCGCCCGAGCAAACGGCAGCAGGCCCGCAGACGCATCTACCCCCCAGGGTGGCGACACGCATCACGGCACTCGGCGTCGTGAGGACAGGGACTACGATGAACCAGAAACAAGCAGATCCAGGCGCCGTCACCGTGACGGGCACGACAGGGACGAGCCGGAAAGAAGCAGGTCCAGGCACCGTCATCGCAGCAGTCGGGATAGGACCGAAACAGAAGAAGAGCGAGCCACTCGCCGCCGCCGCGAGCGAGAAGAGCGGAGGCGCGCCAGAGAGGAGCGCCGACAGCAGCGGCAGGCCGTTGGTTTCGAGCATGACTACGTGGAGGAAGGAATTGACGCCCGAAATTATATCACCCAGCGAACAGTAAATAGGCGGAGGCACCAGCGAAGACAGCGCAGCCGAACCCCGGGCTCCAGTCGAAGCAGTTCGTACACAGACTCGGAGGTCGAGCCATGTGGAGCCATGTGCTTCACTACTGCTGTTCGGGAAACTCGCATGCCCAAGAGGTTCAGGCTAACATCTGAAACCCCCAAGTTTGATGGAACCCAAGAGCCATCAGCCTGGCTGGAGGATTACATCACGGCGGTCGCTTGTCAGCGAGGGAATAGAACAACCGCAATGCAATACATACAGTTGATGCTCACGGGATCAGCCCGAGCATTGCTCAGGAGCCTGCCGTGCAGCTCGTACGGAACATGGGACGCTTTCTGCAGCGACTTCAAGAGGAATTTTTCCTCCACCTTCCATCGACTTGCTTCTTTTCAACAACTCAGGGCCTGCAAGCAAAAGGCCGGCGAGTCCCTCCGCGAGTATATTCAGCGGTGGACCACATTGAAAAATTCGGGAGCAGATATATCAGAGGACAATGCCGTCTTCGCATTCATTCAAGGAGTGAGGCGCAACGACCTTCAGGAGGCACTGGGACGCGAGAATCCCAGGACAATTGCGCACCTGATGGAGATAGCCAACAAATGGGCCGATGGAGAAGACTCCGTTCGAGCTGACAGGGTTCCCTCACCCGACGATCGCCAGCAGGGCAGTTGGGGCAGACGCGGCCGGAACGACAGGCGCAACAGGCAGCGGCCGTACGGCGAATCGGACGGGATCGGGCAGGTCGCAACTGGTTTCCCAGATAGTCGCAGTCGGGGTAATCCCCAGAGCGGAGACACTCCACGCGCTGACCGCGGTGACAGAAGTCGAGACGACGGGAGCCGGAAGCGCGAGTGGAAGCCAAGAGGAACCCACAGGGAGGAGCGCCCATTCCGAACCCCGGCTGAACAGCTCAACGACCCGTGCAGAATGCACATGTTCAGGGGAGACGATGGTAAACTCACGGCAACCCACCTCCTCAAGGATTGTCGGGATTTCATAGCACTTCAGGCTGAGATGCGAAGAAGCGCAGGATTGTCATTAGCGCTACCAGCACCTGAAGGGCCACCTCCCCCTCCTGCTGGGCACATAGCGGGAGCAATCCACGCAAACCAGAGGCAGGACAGCACAGCCGCAACTCAGGAACAGTACCCGCAGACCAGGGGGGCCATGTACATGATACAGAAAGGGCGACCGTCAAACCGATGCCAAAAGCTAATCAGTAGGCAGGTCCACCTAGCAACTACTTCACCACCACCCGCGCCGGAGTACCTTCGAGGTTCAGAGACTCCTATTGGCTTCACCCGCGAAGACCACCCCCCGCGAGTGCCGCGACCAGGCCATGCCCCATTAGTCTTACATGCCTTGGTTGGGGGCTTCAGGATGAGCAAGGTGTTCATGGACGGCGGCAGCGGCATCAACATTGTCTTCGCAGATACATTGCGCAAGATGAACTTGTCACTCACCAATCTGAAGCCATCGGACAACACGTTCCACGGCATCGTGCCGGGCAAAGCAGTATATCCGTTGGGCTCGCTCTGGCTCGACGTCGTTTTCGGAGACGCCGATCACTTCAGGAAAGAAAGCATCGAGTTCGAAGTCGTAGACTGGAAATCTCAGTATCATGTAATCCTCGGGCGGCCAGCGTTCGCGCGATTCATGGCAGTCCCTCATTATGCGTACTTGATGCTCAAGCTCCCCGGTCCCAAGGGCGTCATCACCATCCGCGGGGACTTCCGAAAGTCAGATGACTGCGACAGAGAGTTCAGTAAAATCTCCGAGTCCTTCGGCGCGCAAGAGCAGCTTGCGGAAATCGCCCTGGACAACGACCGAAGCCTATTCCCCGAAGGCAAGAAGCCGGCACCGGAAAATTCTTTTAGCGCCAACAACGACACGAGGGCACATCAGGTGCACCCGACCGACAAGGAAAAGACAGTCCTCGTGTCATCAAGCCTTAACAAGGCATAGGAAGGCGCGCTCGTCGAGTTCCTCTGTGAGCACTGGGAGATGTTCGCCTGGCACCCAACCGATATGCCAGGTATTCCCAGGGAACTCGCCGAGCACGCCTTACAAATCTACCCAGGCACGAAGCCAGTCAAGCAGACAATGCGGCGATTATCCGAGCCGAAGCGGCTAGCAGTCGGAAGAGAGATTGACAGACTACTGGATGCCAAGTTCATCCGCGAACTTAAGAAGTCAGATTGGGTAGCGAACCCAGTCCTCGTTCCAAAAAAAGGGGTAAAAAACGGGCGCATGTGCATCGACTTCACGTCGCTCAACAAGTGCTGCCCTAAGGATCATTTCCCGTTGCCTCGGATAGATCATATCGTGGATTCGACCGCAGGCTGCGAGCGCCTCTCATTCCTCGACGCTTACTCCGGGTATCAACAGATTCAGATGAAAAAAGAAGACGAGGAAAAAACGGCTTTCATCACCCCCCACGGCGTATACTGCTACACGAAGATGACCTTCGGGTTGAAAAACGCGGGAGCAACATATCAGCGCATGATGCAGAACTGCCTGAAGGATCAAATCGGCAGGAACGTACAAGTGTACATCGACGACATCGTCGTCAAGACTCGGCAAGTCGAAACCCTGATCGACGACCTTCGCGAGACCTTCGCAGCTCTCAGCAAGTACAGAATTAAGCTCAACCCCACTAAGTGCGTGTTCGGGGTGACATCAGGGCAAATACTAGGATACCTCGTGTCTGCCAGAGGCATAGAGGCGAACCCAGACAAAATCCAGGCAATATTAACAATGCCGGAACCAGCAAAACTGCGCGAAGTCCAGGGACTCGCGGGCAGAATAGCAGCTCTCAGCAGGTTCATCAGTCACATGGGTGAGAAAGCCTTGCCATTCTACCGGTTGATGAAGAAAACAGACAAATTCGAGTGGACTGCAGAAGCACGAGTAGCCTTTAGCGACTTAAAACGCATGCTCACAACTCCACCCGTCCTTGTGGCTCCCCGAGAACAGGAAACTCTGTATCTGTACATAGCCACTACCAACAGGGTGGTCAGCTCAGTACTCGTAGTCGAACGGCCGGAAGAAGGAAAAACGCAACCAGTCCAGCGCCCCGTTTACTACCTAAGCGAGGTACTCTCACCCTCCAAGGAGCGATACCCGCACTATCAAAACTCGCCTATGGCGTGTTCATGTCGAGCCGCAAGCTCGTACACTATTTTACGGAGCATCCAATCGTGGTTGTAAGCAGCGCCCCGTTGGCTGATATCCTCAACAACTCTATGGCGACAGGGCGAGTCGCTAAGTGGAGTATCGAGCTTGGACCTCGGGACATCACATACAGGCACCCGAAAGCCATCAAGGCGCAGGTCCTCCCTGACTTCACATGCGAGTGGGTTGAGGCGCAGTTGCCACACGTCCCCGACTTATCCAATTCCTGGACCATGTACTTCGACGGATCTAAGCGACATGATGGCGCAGCGGCTGGAGTAATCTTGACTTCCCCCAAGGGAGATAAGCTGCGTTACATACTCCAGATGGATTTTCAAAGAGCCTCAAACAACGAGGTAGAATATGAGGCACTGCTGCACGGCATGCGTATGGCCAAGGCTTGTGGCGCGACAAGACTGATGATATACGGCGACTCCAACCTCGTGGTACAGCAAACAATGAAGGAATGCGACGCCAATGCAGATAACATGCAGGCGTACCGCGACATGTATAATATCATGGAGGGAAGTTTCGACGGCTGCGAACTGCGACACGTAGGCCGGGAAAGCAACGAAGAAGCAGATATACTAGCCAACATCGGGTCCAAGAAGGAGCCCATCCCACCCGGAGTCTTCTTCGAACGTATCAAAGAGAGATCAGTCAAGATAAAGAGTCCAGCAGCACCAGAGAGGCCAGTCGAGCCTCCAGCAGCACCACTTGAACAAACAACGGCTGAGCAGCAGCCCGACAGCATATTGGCCGCTCCGCCGCTGGTAGAAGTCTTCCTCATAGAACCTTCGTGGACGAAGCCTTTTCTTGCATACCTCCTCCACCGAGAGTTACCGGCGGACTCAGTCGAAGCAAAGCGCATCTCCAGGCGCTCCAGGGGGTTCACGATAATCAACAAGGAACTTTACAAGAGAAGTATCTCCGGGGTCCTCCAGAGATGCATCGCACCCGAGGACGGGAGAGCAATACTACTAGACATTCACGCTGGGACGTGCGGACATCACGCGAGCAGTCGGGCGCTCGTGGCAAAGGCCCTGCGAGCCGGTTTCTATTGGCCCACAGCTATGCGGGACGCAGAGGACATAGTAAAGAAGTGCCTGGGTTGCCAAAAATACGCAACCAGGCCACACGCCCCAGCATCGGAACTCAAGACCATCCCTCTAGCCTGGCCCTTTGCCCAGTGGGGACTCGACATGGTCGGCCCTCTGAAGAAGTCTTCACGGGGCGGCCACACCTTCCTCCTAGTAGCAGTCGACAAGTTTACCAAGTGGATTGAAGCAGTCCCAGTCACAAACGCCACAGCAACCTCGGCAATAAATTTCATCAAGTCCATCATCTTCCGCTTCGGGGTGCCCAACAGTATAATCACAGACAACGGAACCAATTTCACAGCCGAGGAGTTCTAGGACTTCTGCAGGACTCAAGGAATCAAACTCAAGTACGCGTCAGTCGCTCACCCGCGGTCCAACGGGCAGGTGGAGAAGGCCAACGGCCTGGTATGCAGCGGTTTGAAGAAAAGACTCCTAGTACCGCTCAAACGCGCGGCAGGCGCCTGGGCCGAGGAACTACCCGCCGTACTTTGGAGTCTGCGCACGACACCTAACAGATCCACACAGTACACGCCCTTCTTTTTGGTACACGGAGCCGAAGCGGTCATGCCGTATGATCTCAAGTTCGATGCACCTCGAGTAGTGGCTTACGATGAGCAGGACGCCGAGGCCGCACTTGAGGACGACATGGACACCCTGGACGAAGCACGCGACATCGCCCTCGCCAGAACCGCGACCTATCAACAAGCATTGCGAAACTACCACAGTCGCCGCCTTCGACCGCGATCGTTCGCGGTAGGCGACCTCGTCCTTCGCCTGAAGCAGAAGAAAGTTCACAAGCTCGCATCGCCTTGGGAAGGACCCTTCATTGTCACAGAAGTCATCGGTAACGGAGCGTACAGACTGAAGCACGCCGAGACGGGGGAACCCTCCCACAACCCGTGGAACGTAGCCCACCTTCGCCGATTTTATGCATAATAGCATAGCACCCTTCATTTGGTATATTTAGAATAAAATAAAGGCTGCACTCATCAGCCGCGTTTGTATCAGACAAATCTTCTATTGACCAGCAATAAAGTACAATGTTCTTCCTTATGAGTACGACACATAATCTTTACATTCTGCACAGTTTTCAGTTCTTTTCACTCGCAATATCGGCCTGGGTCACTTCCAAGCCCGTCTACATCAGGAACAATGGCAACCTCAGGAGACGATAGGAGCTATTGGGCACAAGCAGGCTCGGGGGCTACACTGGGGGGAACGCAGAGCCGTTCTACAGGTATGCTACCCTACAGGGGTTCCTGTTTTACCTCAACTGTCAGTCGTCGGCGATCAAGTTCCACATCAGTCTCCTTTTCCATCAGTCCTATTACACAACTGGCTGGACCATGCGCAGCTTCGTAGTACTCCTCCATCGAAACAGTACCCGCACCCTCGGGGGGACCAGCCCCGACTGTTGCCAAGTCTATGTCTGGCTGATGCAGGAGCAGAACAGCAAACGCCGTGGTCGCGCCGGCGACCAGTTGAAGGCGAACGAAGTCACGAATTGTATCTCCTTGACGGAAGCGGTTCAACAGTGCAGTCAACCCGTGCGGCTGTTCATTAAGGGGAAACAGTGCCTGGTGCACGCGCGACAGCACGGAGGTGCATAGAGCAGCAAACTCACCAACTTGTGCGACTCGGTCCCGTAGGGTAAGCAGCGCCATCGCCTCGCTACGCATGGACCATATGGACGATGTGTCTCGACCATGCTCAAGCCACTACATCAACAAGCCGAGATCGAACTCGGCTTTGTTCGGCTGTCGCGTCAGTTTGGACACCTGGAAAAAGGAGACGTAGTGCAGGGCAAGTCGTCAGGACTCAGAGTCATCAACAAAGGGACAAAAACAAGACGCTCGGGGGCTCGGCGAGTAGCTCACATAGCAGGCCAAGGTTCGCGCGCTCAATTTCCTTCATCAGCACGGATTCTCTTTCAACGGGACGAGGTTGCTTCGACTGGAGTATGGCCAATGCACCCCGAGTCACCCTCAAGTCTTGTTCGGCGGTCTCGTAGCGCACCTTTATCATATTGTACAAGTATTGATCTCGCGGATCAAATGGCGGCACGACCCCCGATGAAGTAGTAGAAGCAGACTGCAGTCGAAACAGCAAGAAGGAGATCCACAAATCAACAAACACATTTCATTCTGGCAGCTCCAATAAGATAGGAACCAATTCAGCATATATAAAGGACTCGGGGGCTGGGTGTTTCGCCCTTGGTAACCCCCAGAGCTTAATTCATCATACAAAGGTCAGGTTTTACAGATTAAATGCGCGGCAGGCGCACGTTGCCAACAAAATAGCTCCAACTGGGCTACCCCAGTCTACTAACTACTTCGCGCTTGGAGCACTCGACGTAGAGGCGGATCCTTTTTTCTTGCGCTTCGCGACTCTTTGTTCAAAAGTCGCAAGCAGGGAGTCCGCCAATCTACGCGCTTCCTCCTCATGCTGGCTGAGGGACACCCTCTTGCCAGCCGAGTCAAGCGGAAGAGCAGACACGACGCTACCCAGGTCGACGGCCACCCCATGCCCAAGCAGCATCTTGAAAGCAGTTGCGGATCCACATACCGTCTGCTCGCGGATGAACTTGGGAAACGAGTCGCCTTCGGGCCGGAAAGTCTCGGCCAGCGTCGCAAGATCTTGAGGCACCTCCTGTTTCGGCAGAACAAGTCGATGGAGCGCCGACAACGCAACTGTCGACGCCGAGAGAACAGCGGAGAGCTTGCTCGTGAAGCCTTCAGCCGACTCAACTGCAGCCTCCAACGGGAGGTCAGATGGAGGCGCATATTGATCGTCATGCAGACCAAGAGCCTCTGACGTTCAAATCAACTTAAATCTCGTCAGCGGTCAGGAAAAAGCGCAGTGACAATTGCTCGGGGTAAAAACATATAGAAAGCAGGAGCACTTACTCGCCAGTGAGTCGCCAACCGCAAGCAGGCGGCTGGCTAAGCTACGCTCCTTCTCGACACGCTCTCGCTTCAGGCGCTCTTCGGCTTCTCGCAACCCATCAGCTCGCGCAGCCTTCACTTGGTCCGCCAGGTCTTGTTGCACTCGCTTGAGCTCAGTATTCAGGTCCTTCGCCAGACAGCGAGCCTGGTCCCTCTCTTGTTCAGTCTTGGCCAAGACATCTGGGGTGGAAAGGTGAACGTTTAGTAAGATAAGATGCGGCATACTCGTGTTCCAATCAGTGGAATACCTTCGAGATTGTTGAGTTGCTCCTGGAGTCGCTTGTTTTCGGACTCTAGTTGAACGAACTCTTTGCCAATATCCAGCAGTCGGCGCACGGTCGGCTGCGTGGTCAATCAGAACAGTTAATATAGATATGGAATTTCATTTTTTGAGCCTGCACCCAATTACTGTTAGTTGGATACAGGCTCGGGGGCTACTCCCATCGGGAGCGCTGTCGCGCTCCCAATAAGGAATAAGCTACAAAAACAAGTAAGTCGGAAAGGTAAAAGGTCGAGGCAGTATTCAGAGGGAAAAAAGAAACTCACGTGGTCAGCACTCGGGGTCGGAGCCTCCGAATCGGGTTTGGCACTAGGCTGTATTTCTACAGCCAGCCCCGCAGTCGGAGTCGTCAAAAGAGGACCCTCAGCCATGATTCCAGTCTCCTCCTACTGAGTGGACGTTTCCTCGTCAGGAGATGGAACAGGCGAGTCTTGGTATGTGTCCTGTTCGCTGCTCGAGCTAAAGAAATATTCGACGCATCATTGGGTGAACCAGTCACATTCTAATAAGACAGTGAAAGCAAAATGCAGAGAAAATAAATAAATTTACTTACGAAGCCAGCCAGGGTGCGACATCTTCCAGGTTACGGGGTTTCGGAGCGGCAGGTGGTATGTACGATATAGGAGTGGCAGCTAGCACAACGGTTGTTGACACAGCAGCCGACGACAGATCAGCATCTTTATGAGCGGCATCCACCGCCGCTCGTTTTCTCCTATCCTGGGAGTCGCCAGAACTTTCAGCCGGCGGTCGCCCTCGTTTCGGGTTTGCATTCTTTTCAGCCGCGTCCTCATCAGAATTTGCGGTGGCGACTGATGGTTCCGAGGCAGGCCCTCGAGTGTCCATATCTTCCTCCAATATAGTCGGTTCGGACACTGGAGGTGCATGACCCTGGCAAGGACATGTGTCATACAACATCAGGCGGAGGCAAATAAAAAAAAAAAATAGTACGACTAAGTCGTAACATACCTCAGGCACAGGGTTCTTGGCGTCGTAGGCAGCGACTGGGGAGGTTAGGTCCCCGATTCTGGCAGTTTTCAGCCCAGTCAACTGCTTAACTATCGCCAGTAGCTCGTTGTTCGAGTAGTCTTCAGTCGACACTCGAGTGTAGTCGTCCGCTCCAGTGTATTCAAACATCGGGTGAGCGCGATCCTGCAGAGGCTGGACTCGGCGGCGAATGAAAGCAGTAACAAGGTGCGCGCCAGTCAGTACCTTTCCTTCGGTGGATTGGAGCTCTTCCACCCTGGTAAGCAGCAACCTCGCATCTCGCTCTTCACTGGCCGTCATGGGGTGGCTCCAGGAACGCTTCTTCTGAAGCTCGGCATTCCCGTCAAAGGGAGGCACACCAGAAGATATACCAGGAGCGACTTCAGACTTGATATAAAACCAGCGGCCGCGCCAGTTCTGCACTGACTCCGACATCGGGATCTTGAAGTAACCCGACCTCGGACGATCTTGTATCCCAAGGCCGCCAGGGCCACTGCCGGATCCTTGCCCCTTGACGTTGAAGCAGAGTCGGAATAACCCCCAGTGAGGGGCTATTCCGAGGAAGCACTCGCAGAGGGTGATGAAGCACGCGATGTGGAGCACGGCGTTTGGAGGCAGGTCATGGAGTTGCGCGCCGTACACGCACAGCAGGCCGCGAAGGAAGGGGTGAATCGGGAAGGACAAACCCCGATTCACGTGGTCAAGAAAGCATACCCGCTCGTCGCTCGCGGGTTCGGGCTGGTTCTCGTCGCCGGGGATGCGAACGAAGTTGTCGGCGGCGGGCAGCATCGCCCAAAGAGATTCAACGTGCGCCGCCTTCATCACGGAGCGGCACCACGCGCCTTTCTCCACGGTCTCCGCGGCCGTGGTCTCCTTGCTTTTCCCAGCGTCTTTGGTCTTCGCGGACATGGCTTTCTTCATTACGACGGCAGGGCTTGCAGCGGAGGCAAGGGTGGAGAAAGGAGGAGCGCGAGGAAGAAGATGAAGTGCAGGCGGCGGCGGTGCAAATGAAACCGGTGAAAATGGAAAAGGAAAATCCTCACAGTTTTTATAGGATAAAGCGAAGCGATGCTAGCCGTTCATATTAAATCAAGGACGCGTGGCACTCATCCAGGCGGGCGCGGCGGAGGGCAACCGTCGCCGCACTACGCCCACGACGCGCGTAAAACGAGGAGCTCGTCATCATCATGCCCCGTTTTTCGGACGCGTCGTGCGGTCAAATCAGGCCGGCAGCGGTCGTCTCTGCCAGTGAGGGCCCACAACCGGTCACGTCCTGACAGTGGCAGTGGAATAAAATAATGATCGCTCAGCTTCAAAATATACTTCGGCCACAACGTTGCACGGCGCAGCATTGGAAGGAGTGCAACCTGAAGAAAGGTCGACTTAGAGGAGCAAAGCAAGTATTTATTAAAGAAAGGCAGTCGATGATTTTTCGGGTCAGTTCACGCCATACCAGAAAAATGCACTCCCATCGGGAGCGATAAATGGTAAATATCACTTTTTCTATTTTTTAGTTTTTAGATTAAGTACAATTACAAGCAATTGCACTCAATCTCGGGGGCTACTCCCATCGGGAGTGCTGTCGCGCACCCGATGAATTACCTTGACGATCAGCGTCACTCGAAGAATAGGCTCACTCGACAAATCGGAGTCACTCGAAGGCATATCAATTGCGAGACATTCATAGTTGAGGACCAGTCGAGTAACTCCTGCGTCACGTTGAATTATCTAAATATCAATTCCCGGGATGTTCCAGCCTAGACTGGTCCTCGGATGCTGCACAAACAAGTGCAAAGGTAAGACCTGAGTAAGGCCAGGTGGCCCGTACCAGCTACGTGGACCTGATAACTTTCCGCGCCAGCAGGTGCGATGCAAAATCCCGGCGGACGCGCCAAGGGTACTCTAAATTATGGCCGGGTTACGAACAGTAAGTCCCAGCGGGATTGAGTCGAACTTGAACGGTCTTACCAGATTCGATAGAAGGGAGTCGAATTTGAGTAGGATAGTAAGGCATCTCGCCCAAGTCGCGAGTTAACTTGACCCCGATCCGTCGGTTGAATCAGGCCTGCTATGCCAGCCATCCTTTCAAAAAGACAAGTGGAAAATATAGATGTACATGTTAAAATTACGCCCTTGTGAACAGGTGTGCCAAATGACATCAAAGAAGTGACTCGACAGATTAAAGAGTGGAGAGTCCCTACACGATCCCTTGGAGTCGAATAGGCACTCAGGGGCTACTGATGTGGTAATACCCAACGGGTGTTCCCACGCTACTATAATAAGGTACAAACTACCGGAAGGCCCACCCGGTGGCCCATGAAGACAACCTCGCAGGATGGCGCCCTGGGGCAGCCCGATAAGGCTAGAGTGCGGCTCAAGAAAGAAGGAGTCGTATTGGCTTGGAATTAGTTATATCTGTAAATCGAGTTGTATTCAAACTCCCGAGACCTGGCCGCTTATAAAAAGGCCAGGAGGGAGCCAACAGACATACGCAATCTCACCCTAGAAACCCTAGCGAGTTGTTGACCCGCCGGGTAGCCATTGTAACCATCTTGAGATCTTCAGATTGATAATCGAACAAGCGAAAGCTTCGCTTGTTACCGTCCGAACTCGCCAACACCCATATTCTGATTCCTTTAGATACAACCCAGGTGCTTAACCATGGGATTTGCCGAGTCCATGACTCGTCAGAGTCGGATTCGATGGATTCCTCCAGCTGAAGGTACGGTGAAGGTCAATGTGGATGCTACCTTCCTAGCTAACTCGGGCAAAGGAGCTACTGGTATGTTGATACGCGATCATAGCGGAAAAATGATTTGGGGCCAAGCAATATGGTACGGTCACGTTGCAAGCTCTCTCATTATGGAGGCAATTGCGGTTAGAGATGGTTTGCTAATTGCGGCCGCTGGAAACTACCCTCATTTTGTCATGGAAACAGATGCATAACAAGTGGTTAAGCTTGGGATGATAGGAAGCAGGGTCGCTCCGAGATTACAGCCATCTTACAGGAAATAGAGGAACTTAGTGCTAACTTGAGTTCATTTAATCAGTTTATTGGGAGGGAGGCAAACGAAGGTGCTAAGCAAGCGTCCGAGACTAGAAGAAGATGTATCTGGATTAACTTTATCCCTAGCTTTATTTCTCGTTGCTTGCAAAATGATGTAATGATACTTTGATGGTTGTCAGCAAGTTCCAGACGCGCTCTTTTCCTCCTCAGGATACCTAACGGGACTGTGGAGATTTTTAATGAGGCGGCTTGCTAGCTTAATATATTGCTTTTAAATCTAAAAAAAAATGTTCAAGAACACGTACAATTAATCGTGTCGATGGATAAGATCCCTTCACATCTAACTTGTTCCCTCCCGCGATCAATAACCCTTATATTTTAACCCTCAAATTCATGCAACACTCACATCGTAAATAAATAGCGACTTTTTTTTTCATACCTACTGCAATGTTCATCTTCTACTACGCTACACATGGAAACCAAAGCTACACCCTACTCCTCCTTGTCGGAGATAGGGGGGGGGGGGATCTTCTCGTCTTCGTCGAAGAAGTCTTAGTCCTTATTACGGATGGCGCCGTCAACCTCGAAGAACTCGACGACGCATTTCTCCTCGACTAGGACTAGGTCGCTCCTCGGTTGGGTCACCAAACTCGGTCCGCGATTTTGTCTCGCGAGCTGCCACTTTGCCACGATGTGTTTCACCTCCAAATAGGAGAGGTGCTCTGCCTGCAAGGCGAAGTCGAACTGCTCCCGCACATCATCTAGGGACGTAGGCATGTATGAGGCCGCGACCTCGTTGATGTTCTCGACCCCGCCTCAACTTCCTCATGCGGCCACGTCCTCAGCTCTGCCCACACCCACGTCCGTGGCCGCACTCGACGCATTATCCTCCCTCTCGTCGGCGTGCATCTCCACCTCGAGCTCCGAGTGGCCTCCGGGCTCAACTATTTGTACCATGCTATCTTTCTATGAGGTATTGTGTCGGCCCTGATGGATGCAAACGAGGACAATAATGGGAGGGGCCAAGGTCGTGGCGCCGCAGATGGGGAGGTGAGGAAGTGAGCGGATAGGATTTGGCCAGTAGTGTAAATATAGACGGGGACGGACTCTTCATGAGCACTGGCCCGTCCGTCATAAATACTGTCCAATGACACCTTTTTTTTTTTGAAAATTAACCACACCATATATTAGGTCCACAAGCCGCCTCACTAAAAATCCTCCAGCCCCCTTAGGTACCCTGTTAAGGAAAAGAACGCGTCTGGAACTTGTGGCCTTCAAATCATATAACAGTTACATCATCTAGGAGAGTTTGGAGAATAAAGCTATGGGGTTCATCGACCAGTTACCATAATTAGTCGTATCAAAACAGTGCCTAGCTCTTTTATGAGCTACTTTATTTGCCTCTCTTTGACACGCACAAATTTAACTTTTCCAATATTTCCCGCCTGTTGCAAGATATCTGCAAAAATTGATTTAGCTTCGTTCCATATGCGATCCGTCCCTGATCATAACTTAATAACTTCTGAAGCATCCGATTCAGCTTCCACATCCGAGTAGCTTAGGGCATTTGCTAGTTCCAGTCCATGCTTCATCGCCATCGCTTCCGCTGTAGAGGTAGACGACACATGCGGTATGGAACTTGAAGATGCAGCTATGAACATCCTCTGATAACAGTTCGGCAGCATGTGATCACGAATCAAATTTTCCAGGCCAAGACCTCTCCAGATATGTGCTGCGTCTTGACACTTAAAGACCATGTGCATGATATCCTCTTCCTCATTGTTACAAATCGGACAGATATTACTTGTCCCAATGTGTCGCTTAAACAAGATTGACTTGATAGGCAACACCCCATGTAGTATCCTCCAGCAGTATATATATCTTTTGATCTTAGCAGGCGTACACTACTGGAAAATCCATCGCTGCCTGGTGTCTCGCGTTTTGCCGAGTGCATTTTATCGGGATACCCGGCGAAGAACAGATACGCCGAGCCGCGTCAACTTACACTCGGCAACGAGAACGACACCCGGCGAACCACACCTTTGCCGAGTTGTCTCACATTTCCCACTCGGCGAAATGCCTTTTGTCGGCATATTGACAACAATACACTCGGCAAAGAACGTCTCCCGGTGAATTTCCTAGACACGTGGCAACCGGCAGCCGGGCAAACAGTTCCGTTACGGCGCGCCATCTTTGCCGAGTGCATTACTCGGCGAAGAAACGGCGCGAATTTTTCGCCCATTCCCGCCTTCGATTCACCGAGTGTACCGCGGGAGGGTACTAGGCAAAGAATTGGCGCGAACTTTTCAGTTTTCCCGCTGGTTATTCGCCGAGTGTCTCGGTGGGATACACTCGGCGAAGAATATGGCGCGAACTTTTCGCGCATTACCAAGCTTTTGAGACAGATTCGCCAAGTATGTGGGTGGAAGACACTAGGCGAAATTGGTCCTTCGCCGAGTGCCGCACCAGGTAAATAGTTGGCTGCCTATAAATATAAATATAGACCGTCTCCTCGCGCAGCTCCACTCACTCGTTTTCATCACACAGGTATCAGTCATTTCCATCTGATTGATGCTTCCACATTAGCTACTGCTATATTGCAAACACAAAACATCCGGATTCACCAAGTTACGCCCAACTGAATACAACGGTATTCGTCAGTGAATCACAGTTGGGTTGTAATTTGGCGACGTCACGTGTTTTGTTGGATATACGGTTCTTCCTCCCGTCTTGTCCGGAATGAATCCGCCCACCGCCGCCACCGGAGCATCTCGTCAAGAAGGTGTTGAGCGTGACACCCTTCCTCCGGGGATGGAGCAAATGACGAAACCACAGACTCAGTGGAAAAACCTCAAGTCTGACGGTCTACCCCTTTGACCGGCGCCGAGAGGGGGTAGACGTGTGAACTTTTTTGCTTGGATGTGTTAGGTTGGTACATAGAAGCATGAGGAACCAATATTTCATATGTTCCGACGCATGATTCCATGTCCGGCACCCGAAACGGGAGTTTTCACCTCTAGGGTGTCGGAACTTAGTACGGAGTAAGGGTGGTCGGTGAGTCGCGTCGCACCTCGGAGTTTTATCTTGGTTTCCACAACCCACCAACACACTCTTATACATGTTTAAGGGACTCATGCAAGGTTTCGTGGGGTTTCAACGATCCGGGCCCCCGAAACGGTGAAACCCCAGACCCGTTGGAAAAAAGTCAATCGTGGCGGTCTACCCCTTTGACCGGCGCCGAGAGGGGGTAGAAGCGTGAACTTTTTTGCTTGGTTGTGTTAGGTTGGTACATAGGAGCATGAGAAACCAACATTTCATGTGTTCCGACACATGATTCCATGTCTGACACCCGAAACGGGGGGTTTCACCTCTAGGGTGTCGGAACTTAGTACGGAGTAAGGGTGGCCGATGAAGCGTGTCGCACCTCGGAGTTTTATCTTGGTTCCCACAACCCACCAACACACTCTTATACATGTGTTAGGGACTCATGCAAGGTTTGGTGAGGTTCTGACACTTCGAACCCCCGAAATGGCGAAACTCCAGACTCGCTGGAAAAAACTCTAGTCTGACGTTCTACCCCTTTGACCGGCGCCGAGAGGGGGTAGACGCGTGAACTTTTTTGCTTTGTTGTGTTAGTTTGGTACATAGGAGCATGAGGAACCAACATTTCATGTGTTCCGACGCATGATTCCTTGCCTGGCACCCGAAACGGGAGTTTTCACCTCTAGGGTGTCGGAACTTTAGTACGGAGTAAGGGGGTCGGTGAAGCGCGTCGCACCTCGGAGTTTTATCTTGGTTCCCACAACCCACCAACCACAATCTTATACATGTGTTAGGCACTCATGCAAGGTTTGGTGAGGTTCTGACACTCCGAACCCCCGAAATGGCAAAACTCCAGCCTTGCTGGAAAAAACTCAAGTCTGACAGTCTACCCCTTTGACCGGCGCCGAGAGGGGGTAGACGCGTGAACTTTTTTGCTTGTTTATCTTAGGTTGGTACATAGGAGCATGAGGAACCAACATTTCATGTGTTCCGATGCATGATTCCATGACCGGCACCCGAAACGGGAGTTTTCACCTCTAGGGTGTCGGAACTTAGTACGGAGTAAGGGTGGTCGGTGAATCGCGTCGCACGTTGGAGTTTTATCTTGGTTTCCAAAACCCAGCAACACAATCTTATACATTTTTAAGGGACTCATGCAAGGTTTGGTGGGGTTTCGACGATCCGGACCCCCGAAACGACGAAACCCCAGACCCGTTGGAAAAAAACTCAATCATGCCGGTCTACCCCTTTGACCGGTGCCGAGAGGGGGTAGACGCGTGATTTTTTTTGCTTGGTTGTGTTAGGTTGCCACATAGGATCATGAGAAACCAACATTTCATGTGTTCCGACGCATGATTCCTTGTCCGGCACCCGAAACTGGAGTTTTACCTCTAGGGTGTCGGAACTTTAGTACGGAGTAAGGGCGGTGAAGCGCGTCGCACCTCAGAGTGTTATCTTGGTCCCCACAACCCACCAACACAATCTTATACATGTGTAAGGGACTCATGCAAGGTTTGGTGAGGTTCTGACACTCCGAACCCCCGAAATGGCGAAACTCCAGCCTCGCTGGAAAAAACTCTAGTCTGACGGTCTACCCCTTTGACCGGCGCCGAGAGGGGGTAGACGCGTGAACTTTTTTGCTTTGTTGTGTTAGTTTGGTACATAGGAGCATGAGGAACCAACATTTCATGTGTTCCGACGCATGATTCCTTGCCCGGCACCCGAAACGGGAGTTTTCACCTGTAGGGTGTTGGAACTTAGTACGGAGTAAGGGTGGTCAGTGAATCGCGTCGCACCTCGGAGTTTTATCTTGGTTCCCACAACCCACCAACACACTCTTATACATGTTTAAGGGACTCATGCAAGGTTTGTTGGGGTTCCGACGCTCCGGACCCCCGAAACGGCGAAATCCCAGACCCGCTGGAAATATAGACAAACCTGGCGGTCTACCCCTTTGACCGGCGTCGAGAGGGGGTAGACGCGTGGAATTTTTTGATTGGTTGTGTTAGGTTGCCACATAGGAGCATGAGAACCAAGGATAAAACCTAAGTCGGATACCCCTTTCGACGTGCGTGGAAGGGGTAGACGACATGGTTGACTAGAGTGGACTTCGATATATTGTTTCGACTAAACCATGGGCTTCAGAGAGTTGTAATGATAATAAATAGTGGTGAATAACCTAATATATGCAGAACAATGTGTTTAGAAATTGGAAAAATAAGTAACACACGCAAAGAAAGAAATGAAATTTGATTTTCGTCTAACGTTCGCCGAGTTCCCGATGGAAAGCACTCGGCGAAGAATAGATCGAAATATGCCGCCAAACAGGCAAAAATCCCCCAAAACTCCTCTCTTTTCTTTCTCTCTGTCCCGCGCATCTCTTCTCTGCCTCCCCGAGCCGCCGCCGACCGCCGCCTCCCGATTTCACCGATTTGCGCCGCGGCACTCGCTCCCTCGCCTTGCCGCTGCCTCCCCCGAGGTCCGCCGCCTCCTATCCCCACCTTCCATCGCCGGAGATGGCCTCCCGAGCTGGTCGCGCCTAGGGTTTTTGCCCGCCTCCACCTCGTCCAGCCGCGGCCGCCTCCACCTCGTCCAGCCCTGCCCTGAGCCCTGCCCGAGCTAGCCGCCGAGCGCCGTCACCGAGCCCTGCCCGAGCTCGCCGCCGAGCGCCGTCGACCTCTTCCAGCCCGAGCTCGCCGCCGCCGCACTGACCTCTTGTTCTCCAGCCGCCGCCTAGCTCCAGGATCCCGGGGTCGCCTCCTCCAGCCCGAGCTCTTCTCCTCCAATCCGAGCCAGTGAACCTGCAATTTCCTCCAACCCGAGCTAAAAGGTAGTTAATTTTCCTCCAACCCGAGCCAACAATGGTACTGTTAACTCAACAATGGTAGTGCTAGGAAATGGTAGTGTTAATTGTTAGTAATGGTAGTGTTAATTGTTAGTAATGGTAGTGTTAATTGTGTCAATGGTGATTGTTTTGTATATTTGCTAGCAATTGTATGTTGGTTTTACTAGTTGTATAGTTGTTAATTTAAATTGTTTTTCTTTGTGCAGGATATGGATTGAGTTTGCTCCATCGTCCCTATCACCTTTCTCGTTCACGCTTCAAGGGTATAATTCATTTCTCACTTACAATGTAGGTGCATTTTTTCTAGCTCACCAACAAGTCGCGTAACCCTAGGCGTCGTCTCCCGTTCGGAAGGGTTACATTTATAAAGATAGCACTCTTAGTATATATATATAATATATATATATTATATTATATATATATATATATATATATATATATATATATATATATATATATATATATATATATATATATACAAAGAGAGATATATCTTTATAACCGTAACTGTTTCGAATTGTCCACGTTTTTGGACAGCTCGAGTATGTGTAGCTTGTGTTCGTTTCCATGTTCTACTCTTACCGATCCAAGACAGAATTCCGGCAGCACCTCCCCGTTGTTCTCCAAATACACGTCTCGACAATCGAGACGTGTATTTGGAGAACAACGGGGAGGTGCTGCCGGAATTCTGTCTTGGATCGGTAAGAGTAGAACATGGAAACGAACACATGCTACACATACTCGGGTGGGATTAGGAGGCTTATTTACCTAGTAGAAATAGGTGAGTGCATTCAACACGTAAAATCTATATTGTTGTATATATCAATGTCTTTGTTAAAATTATATGTGTCTGCATTAATCAGTGTGGAAATGGAGAATCGTGAGTGGATGTACAGTGGCCGATCCAATGCGAGTCAGACGACCAATGAATGGGTTAGTAAGACCAAAGAGTTCCTGGAGGTTGCATTTGCTAAAAATCATGGGATAGCTGGTACTTGGTGCCCGTGCAGCCGTTGCCGCAACTCACGTTCGCAAACAAAGGATGACATGGGTTTGCACCTTGTCAAGTACGGGTATATGCCAGGCTATCATCGTTGGTACTTGCATGGTGAGCGTGACTCTCGGAGAAAGAAGGTGGCGAGACATCGCACTGAGGAGGCACCGTTAGATTTTGATACCGGGGCAGATGAAATGCTAGCTGCCTACGCTGATGCACGTGCACCTGAAATCCCAACCGAAGAGGGAGATGCAGATGGGGAGATGGATAAGAGCACGAAGGAGTTCTATGACACTTTGTTTGCCTCACAGAAAACTCTCCACGGGCATACAAAGGTTTCTCAGCTTGATTCCATCAGTCGCCTCATGGCTGTCAAGTGCAAGTTTAACATAAGCATTAATGCTTTTGATGCATTTCTGACGGTTATTGGCTCCCTTCAACCGGAAGAACACCTCCTGCCAAAGAACATGTACGAGTCGAAGAAAATCCTCCGTTCACTTAAGATGGCATATGAGACGATAGATGCTTGTCCAAAGGGTTGCATGCTTTTTAGAAAAGAAAACGAGCAAGCAAAATACTGTCTCAAGTGCAATTCCTCTAGGTATATGGAGGTCGACAATGGAGACAGTCAGAAGACACAACTTCCTGTCGCCAAAAAAGTCCTTCGGTACCTTCCATTCATACCAAGAATCCAACGGCTTTTTATGACCGAGGAATCTGCCCAGCAAATGAGATGGCCGGTAGATGGCAAGCGGTACCGTCCTGAGAAGATGGTACATCCGTCTGATGGTCAAGCATGGAAGAAATTCGTTGACAAGCATCCGAAAGCTCGCCTCCCTAGGAGTGTAGAAGTTGCGTTATCAACCGATGGGTTCAACCCATATGGTATGGGTGCTTGCACATACAGCTGTTGGCCGATGTTTGTGATTCCGATGAATCTCCCCCCGGCGTCTGCATGCAACGACAAAATATGTTTTTGTCGCTGATTATTCCAGGGCCTGAATATCCGGGCAAGAATATGAGTGTGTACATGGAGCCGTTGATGGATGAATTGCTCCTTGCCTGGGATGAAGGGGTACGGACGTACGACGCCGTAACAAAGAAGCACTTCACTATGTTCGTTTGGTACCACACATCCCTGCATGACCTACCAGCACGTGCGATATTCTGTGGATGGTGTACGCATGGGAAGTGGCCTTGCCCATTGTGCATGCAGGCTATGACTTTCATTTGGCTGTCAAAGGGTGGCAAGTATTCCTGTTTTGATAACCATCGCCAGTTCCTTGAGCCTCGTCATAAATTCAGGAGAGACATAAAGAACTTCAAGAAAGATGTAGTTGTCGAGGCTCATGTACAAGTACCTGTCATGAAGGGTAAAGACATTAAGGCTCAGCTAGAAGCTCTTGTGCCCAATGCCGATGGGACTGGCTTTGAGGGTTATGGAGAGACACACCAGTGGACACACATTCCATGTTTTTGGAAGCTCCCTTACTTTGAAGATCTCCTCCTTCCTCACAACATTGATGTAATGCACACTGAAAAAAATATTGCCGAGGCACTCTGGTCCACACTAATGGACACCGAGAAGTCGAAAGATAACGTCAAGGCTCGAATCGATCAAGAGAAACTCTGTGATAGGCCAAAGCTGAAAATGGACCCTCCTGGCACAGTCAGAAAAGGATGGTCCAAGCCAAAGGCTCGTTTCACCCCGACAAGACCCCAAAGGAAAGAAATTCTGCAGTGGGTCTTGGAGCATCTGTTCTTTCCCGATGGGTATGCAGCTAATATAATGAGGGGGGTGAATCTGAGTCTGTTGCGGATAGGTGGGCTCAAGAGTCATGACTATCATGTTTGGATTGAGCGGATCATGCCGGTCATGTTTCGAGGCTATATCGATGAGGATATTTGGCTAGTTTTGGCAAAGTTGAGCTTTTTCTTCCGCCAGCTATGTGCTAAAGAACTAGACATTGACGTGGTTGAAAAGTTGGAGGCACAATCACCCGAGTTGCTATGTGAGCTAGAGTCTATCTTTCCACCAGGCATGTTTAATCCCATGCAGCATTTGTTAGTGCATCTCGCGACTGAGGCAAAATGGGGGGGGGGGGGGGGGGGGGGGCTGTGCAGTTTCGTTGGATGTTCTCAACCGAGAGAGAACAGAAAAAACTTCGAGAGAAAAGCACGAACAAATGCTGCATCGAAGCATCCATATGCGAGGCAACACTGAATGAGGAGGTGTCCAACTTCACCACAAAGTTCTATAGTGACAATTTGCCAACTGTTCATAATCCAGTGCCTCGTTACAATGTCGCCAACCCGGAAGATCTACCCGAGCTTAGCATTTTCGTAGGGGTTGGTGGAAAATCAAGTGGCGGAAAGCAGAAAAGAATATCGCATGACGAGTGGATGCTTATTATGTCTTATCTCTTGAAGAACACAGCCGAAGTAGAACCGTACATTGAGTAAGTGCTCAATATATTGTCCCGCACACTTCCCTTTCCTAAGTTGTGTCTAACTCCGTTTCTTTTCCCTCATTGCCATGCACAGCACATTTGAGCAAGAAACCTGGAAACATCAAAGACCCCTTACCGATAGAGACAAGTTGGTCCTATTTAAGAAGGGGCGTGAACTCGGCGGCGGCTTCATTCCATGGTTCAAATCAAAAATACTTCTCTTTCTTACACGTTCATTTTACTGCGAAAGTACTTCATTCCATTCCATATATTGAACTTGTTCCTACTAAACTTGTAGGCAAGATCGGACCCGGATATGAGGCCTGAATTGAAGAAACTTACCTCATGCACCTTTTCCGTCAAGTCCTATAATTCTTACGACGTGAATGGTTACCGCTTCCATACCCATGAGTACGAAAGCAAAAGGCCAAACCGGAAGACAACAAATACCGGTGTCACGTGCAAAGGGTCAGACGGGCTTCATTACTATGGAAGAGTCGAAAAAATATATGAACTAGATTGCAATTTCGGCAAGAAGATGAACCCCATTGTCTTCAAATGCCATTGGTTCGATCCAAATAGAGTGAGACGAAGACCTGAAATTGGGTTGCTTGAAATTGAGCGAGAATCCGTCTATAAGGGAGATGATGTCTATATTCTGGCACACCAGGCGACCCAAGTCTTTTATCTCCCGTACCCATGCAAAACTGTGAAACGTCTACTGGGCTGGGATGTCGTCATCACGGTACCACCGCGCACTAGACCACCTGCCCCTAACGAAGATGATTACCACACCCGCATAAACCCGGCCACATATGAGGGAGACTTTTATCAAGAAGATGGGTTGTCGGGCCAATTCAACATCAACTTGCCTTCTATCGATGAAATGGAAGAAGACGACGATGATGACATTGGAGGCGAAACCGGGCAAGAGGACGGTGAACCGGTTCTTGGCCGGAAGGACGTTGAACTCCTTGAACGTCTTCATCTACCCGATATTGAGGAGCCGAGTGGTCCACCTCCAGGCTACCTAGAAGATTGGTGGTACAATCGTGATAGCGATGATGATGATGATGCTGGTCCAAGTTATGATCCAAACGATGCAGACAATGGCTTCTAAAGCCGTGTACACGTCAATGTAGAACTTGCATTTTGTATGCCACATTTGAACTTGTAATATTCTTGATGTCATACAATCGTATGAACCATTTGTATGCCATTTTTTAACTTGTAATATTTTGTGATGTAATATTTTGTATGAACCATTTGCATTCTTCTTACATTGACATATGTGTTTTTCTTTTGTTGTATTCATTGTAATTTTGTTCTCACATATGCCACTTTTTTAATTGTACTAATAAAAAATTCTTTATGATGACAGGTGATTGAGACATGGCAGGGGGGAAAGAGGGTGGCAGGGTGAAGCGGGGCTCCAAGGAGCAGCGACTCGCCATGGGTAAGCGTCCCATGAAGCGGCCAGCCAAGAAGAAGGTTGGGACAGTTTCCAACCTTTACGCCAAGTCTGCTGATGGCTCGTTGAAGCTCATTGGGAGGAAGCGTGCAAAAACCTCGACGCCAAAGAAGAAGCAACCTCTTGCTCGTGCGACTAGTCCTATTCCCGCGGTTTCGTCTTCCGAGTCGGAGGTGAGTGCATTCAACAAGTATAATCTATATTCTTGTAAATAGTTGTCTTTGTTAAATGAAAAACCTCACGTACTTGTCTCTTCAGGAGGATGCACCCGAGGAGCCATCCGAGGAGCGGTCCGCCGAGGAGGAGGACGAGTACCGGGTGTCAGAGGAGGGGACAGAGGGCTCTGTGGGGAGTGAGGAGGATGACCGGGAGGGTGAGTCCGAGGAGGTGGATGAAGGGGAGGATCTGCATCACGATTTACCGTTGGTCGGCAAGCTGGTTCTACCGCCGAATAAGGCGTACTTGCGAGGGCCTTCGAAGATCCCGGATCCTTCGCCTCAGGGTTTACTTGAGGTCTCGGGAGATGGGTAAGTGTTGTTACCTTTCAATTATATTACATTGTCATCAAAAGAAATCTAACTTCTCTATTGTGTATGTGCAGGGCATTCATATGGGTGGGTCCAAAGTGGAAAAGATTACCAGCCGGCATCCTTGGCGGTCTTTGCAGGAGAAATTACCCTGGACTCATCGAGGTCAAGAAGAATGGAGTGCGCACTGGGCAAAAGGTGCCCGCTTGGTCTTGGGCCCACTACACGATGAAGGATTGTGGCGGGTTCGAACACCTGGGCATGAAGTTGATCAATGAGTTCTGGGTAAGTAAATTTCAGATCTTTAGTACAAATTTACCAAGAGCTTGGACTCCATATCATGCTAACTCCTTTGTATCCCATGCTCAATGATTGTAGGATTATTTCACCGTCGTCGAGGGTCAGAAGGCGGCCGCTGATCAGGTGCTCATCTCCATGGCGAAGAAGCTCATCCCCGGCCAGCTTTACGAGGCGCGTGTATCCGCGGTGATCCAGTACTATGCACAACAGCTCAACAGGGAGGTCACAAAAACAGATGTAAGAAACATTCACCTGTCGAGAGCCCAGTACTTGAAGGTAGCTACACAGATTTCACTATTTTTTTGTACATGACTGACAGATACTTCAACTCATATGGATCTATTTTGTGTTTACAAGGTGGTTCCTGATTGGCTAGCCGCCGAGATGCCTTGCTATAAGAAGATTGTAGGCAAGTGGGTCACTCAGGCCTTCAAGGAGCAACACGAGGATGCAGCGGGCGGCGTGCCATGGTAGGCAAAAATGGAGTCCACCGACAAGGCCCACTCACCCTCGACGGTGTTGTGCAGAGGAAGGTAAGATTTTTTACTTTCCATACAAGTTTTCATTTATGTGCTAATCTTTTATTTTCAGTGCTACTCTTTTTATGTTGCCTTTTTTATTTCAATTTTAGGAACTAAAGAAGGGCCGCAAATTGTCTAAGATGGAGGCATTCGTTGAGACCCGTAGGCCAAAGAAGATCATTGAAGGGGTTCCAGCAGACCAGCAATGGATCACCATCACCTCCTAAAACAGTGGATCAACTACTGCTCCAAGTTCAAGGAGATGTATGGCCCCGACTCCGATCCCTTGACCGCTCCTTTCGACCCCACGGTTGCTATGTATGCAGGAGAAGGTCGGCGCAATGGCCGGCTATTTATTGGTGGTGCCTCCGCCGATACTTCCGGGGTTCCATCACTTGCGGAGATACGTGCTCGGCGGACCACCTCAGCGCCCGACATCGAGCGTCGCCCACGGGTCGGAGTGGCAGCCTATGCTGCAATGGAGGTAATATGTCCTTCCACCATATGTTCACAATTTTACATGTTTCCATTCGATCTTATGATAAATTCTTACATATGGTTGCAATCCCCTAGGCTGAAGTTCTAAAGAGCAATAGGATCGCGGCGGAGGCAACAGCGGCGGCACAGAAAACACAAAAGAGGCTGGAGGAAATGCAAGAGCACATGACTACCCAGCGTGAACATATGCTCAGCCAACAAACATGCCTCGCGGCGGTGATGGCGGTAGGTGCTTCGAGTTGCTAACTAAACCACATAGGCTTCAATTTGTAACTAAGACAAATCTTCGGAATGCAGAGGTTGCCCGACAATGCGACACTGCCTACCTTACCTCATGTTCCTCCACTAACAGCAGCCCCACTCTTCTTGGTAAGTTGCTTTGCACATAGCCAATAATACATCTTTTTTTCTTTACTCATGTTACCCATGTAATGATGTTGTTTTGCATATTAGGAGGAACGATCCGCTGGATCCAACACCCCCGGGGATCATGGAGCTGGAGAAAGCCCATCGGCGCAGGCGTCCGCCTCTCACATGGACGAGTGAATGTAGTGAACTGTACCCATTTGTGTTTGTCAGCTACCTGTGAACTTTTGCATACTCGAACTTATGGATGTGTGACGTGAACCTATGGATGTATGCTATATTGTGTGAACCTATGGATTTATGCTATATTGTGTGAACCTATGGATTTATCCTATTTCAGTGTTGTGAGTGATCCTGTGAGTGAAATGTACTACTATTTGCATTTCTGTGATTTATTGCAGGATTTGAAATGAATTCCAGATCTGTTCTGACCAAAACAGCGTTCTTCGCCTAGTATGACACTCGGCGAAGTAATATATGCCTGGTATGACACTCGGCGAAGACGCGCCCCAGGTGCCAAATGGTCACCTGCGATTTCTCTATGCCGATTCTTTCTATACGCCGAGTCTTACACTCGGCGAAATGTGCTCACAGACGACCATATGGTCACGGGAAAGGTGACACTCGGCGAAATATATGTACTCGGCGAAATGCCTTCGCTGACTCTTATCAGAACACTCGGCGAAATGATACGCCGAGCATGGAGACGACACTCGGCGAAATTGTACGCCGAGCAACTGGAATTGACACTCGGCGAAGGCTTTCGCCGAGACTGACGCATTTTCCACGTGGCAGCTGTACGTTCATCATCAATTCGCCGTGTACCGTTGAGCGACACTCGGCGAAGATATCACGTCCGTTACACAGGGGACGGCTGTGATCAACTTTAACGTGCCGAGTTGCCTGTAAGACACTCGGCGAATCGTCTTCGCCGAGGTACATTGTGCCGAGTGTCTCGTGCCGAGTGTCATACCAGGCGTATCGATTCGCCGAGACTGATTGCCCTGTCGCCGAGTCTTTTTACCACTAGGCGGCGACGCAGATTCCAGTAGTGGTATCAAGTTTCCAAAGAATTTTCCAGGTGGGATTATTAAGAGACGTACCAGTAATGAGTGAGCGACAAGTAACGCCATTAAACTGATGCTTCCATTCGACATGGTAGGCTGACTTTACTGAGAAAACTCCAGAACTTGTATTGTGCCAGTATATAAAATCCTCAAACACATTGTAATTTACTGGAATTTGAAGATTCGCTCAACATCAATCGGGTGAAAAATAGAATTGAGTAGTTCTGCATCCCGAACCCGTAGTGGGGTCAATAAGGTCGGACACCAATCTCAGAATGCAATCACCACGAGGTGTTATAATTCGTCCGTCCGGACTAGAAGATCCACGGGTCTTTCCAAATCTCTATCGATTCACCAGTTCCGACACGCCATATATACCCTCGTTTGAATGTTTGAATGTTTGTATCCCAGCCACCAAACTTTGCCATGTAAAAGAAGCTCCTGCCTTCGGCCCCACCTTCAGAATGTCGCGGCCAGAAGGGTGGTATTTAGCTCGCAGGATTTGGGCACACAACGAATTAGGTGAGTCAGTGAGTCTCCAAACTTGTTTTGCCAGCATCGCAAGATTAAAATAGTGTAGGCCCGGAAAGCCCATACCTCTTTCACTCTTTGGAAAGTATAATTTTCACCAAGAATACCAGTGCATTTTCTTACCTTGTGCATTATCACCCCACCAATATTGTGCAATAACATCCGTAATCATCTTGCAGATTTTCTTGGGTAAAAGGAACACTGACACTGCATAAACCAGAATAGATTGGGCCACCGCCTTAAGAAGGATTTCTTTACCCCCAATAGATAAAAGTTTTTCTATCCAACCTTTAATTCTTTGCATTACTCTTTCAACAAAATGCATGAAGCAATCACTACGGTCAGCTCCCACCAAGGCCGGTAATCCAAGGTATTTATTAGACAACGCTTCAGTATTAATATTTAGTGTCTCACACATAGCCACCTTGACATCACATGTGTGTTGGGGCCGAAGAAAATACTAGATTTCGCAACACTCACCATATGTCCCGAATTAGCAGAATTAGCACAATAGGAGCCCAACACTTGTTCCAACGAGATTGCATTATTTAAATCTGCTTTCAAGAGGATCAAAAAATCATCAGCAAAAAGTAGGTGTGATACCGGTGGTGCATTCCTGCACACATTGATCCCTTCAATGCCACCAATCTCCTCTGCGTATAACAAGCAACTAGATAAACCTTATGCACATAAAAGAAACAGGTAGGGAGAGACAGGATCCCTGTCTAATACCCCTTGTGGGTTTAAACTCCTTGGTTAGATCAGAATTAACCCGAATAAATAGGAAACCGAGGTAACACACTCCATGATCAAATCAACCCATTGGCTGTCAAATCCCAATTTTATCATCATCTCTCTCAGAAAGTTCCACTCAACTCTATCATATGCTTTATGCATGTCCAATTTAACCGCACAAAATCCGGTCTTCCCCTTTTTTTTTCTTAATCTTATGAATGCATTCATATGCCACCAGAACATTATCAGTAATGAGCCTACTAGGAACAAAGGCACTTTGAGTTTCCAGCACTTGTTCCAACGAAACTTTTAGTTTCCACGTGGTTCGCATGTGAGTCCGATGTGGCGGAAGTGTCCGGGTGGCCCCCAATCAACTATGGGATAGATACCTTTGGTACAAAATTGACAATCTCACAAGGATGTGAGGATTGTTGGACATACCGAGCATTTGAACTGAGTATGGGGTTTGATAGGGCGCCATTTTTTTCTTCTATCCGGGCATGTCCATACTGTCTGCCAGATGTGTAGAGCTTTGCTTATTAGAGAAAGATGTAGAGATATTTTTTAAGTTTGAGATGTACAGATCTAGGTGGGATTCCGTTCGACACGCTCTAAGAGCATCTCCAGTAGAAATATCGTAAGCGTATTAAAAAAAGCTAGTTTAGCGAGCACGGGAACCATCACGTCATCAGTAGGCGCGGAAAAAAAAGCTAAATTTACTGCGCCGCTTGCCACGTGCGCTATAAAACAAGCCCACGCGTCCCTATCCACTCCACCGCTTCGCTGCCCGCACAACACCCACGCATCGCCGCTGCAACGCTCGCGCCATCGTCGTAGCTCCCCGCCGCCACTCCTCCTCTGACTACCGCGGCGTGCGCGGCCGCCCCGCGGGCAACTTCTACATCGAGATCCAAACCGGCAACGAGCACATCGGCCTTGGCATGTTCGAGATGGCCCACGAGGCGGCACACGCGTATGACGCGGTGGCGTGACGGCTCGGGCGCCCGCGCTCTTCGATGAACTTCCACGACGTCTGGACGCGCCAGCAGGCCGAGGCGCTCGCACCGCTGCCACGCCTTGTCACGGAGGAGGAGCGCCACCAACGTGACACGGAGCGCCGCCTCCTCATCGCCGAGCGGGACGAGCACACCCGCCTTGAGTGGGCGGCCCGCTTCCCAGAGGACGTCGCCAACGAGGTCCAGTTCTACATCGACAAAGACGGCGAGGAAGGAGGAGAAGAAGAGAGACCGGGCGGCGACGAGGGCCGACAAGGCGGCGAGATGCGCCTCCATCGACGCCCAGATGGAAGGTCTGACGATCATCTCCAACGGTGACCCCCATTGGGACGACCTGTTTTCATCGACCCCGGTGTCAAACATGATGACGTGCTCGATCGGACTTCGACTAATTTATAACTATGCACTATGTTTTAATTTCAGCCCTATGTATTATATTTTAATTTTAGCATTATGTACGAAATATGTATGAACTATGTTTAAATTTATATTTATATTTAGTAATTTTTGGTCCAATTTAATCTTGTTTTTGTTTATTTATCATGTAAAACTTGTTTGCCGCGCGCTGTAATAGCGCGCCCAGTGGCGGGCAGTTTTATAGGGCCGCCGACGAGCCGCAAAATGGCGCGTCTGCTGAAGAGATGCCTAAAAAGGCTTACAGAAAATCAAAATTATTGTCCGGGCTTGTCCTTCGTCGTGCTCACGCCTCTCGCACGTCCGATCGTGACCGAGCGGCCAGGACGAAGCGGCGCAAACGCCCAAAAGCAAACAACTCTTCTCTTCGGATTCGAGCTCGTCCGTATTCCTGTGACTTCAGCATTTCTTTTACAACATTTCTTTCGGCCCTGATTGAGATTTGCAAATTTCGAAGAAAATTTTAAATACTTTGACCAAATTTAAATTCCACCGTTTAAAAATATTTAGTAAATAAACTAAAGGTTCAGTTTCGAACTCACAACGCAAATATAACCGACTAGACACTTGGGGTGTGTTTGGTAGCCCGGCTCCTCTCAGAATATCTCCACCCACCCAGTTTTTTCTTATTTGGTAGCCCGGCTCGTGTCCCTTCAGCCCTGCCCACTTCACCCAAAAATGCCTCTCAGCCAGGCCCGTCTCATACAGAAACTCCCACGCGTGGGTCCCACCCGCGGAGTGCGCGTCCCACCCCGGCCCAAAAACTGGTCTCATTTCCCCCGTGTCTCCTCTCTGCTCCCGTCGCCCCGCCCCTCCGACCAGCGCAACCGCGCCGCCGCTCCGCTGCCCAGCGCCTCCGAACTCGAGCCACCTCGCCGCCCAGCAGCTCGCTTCGCCCCGCCCCGTCCTCTCCCGTCTTCTCCCAACGCGGAGCTCCTCCAGGCTCACCCGCGCGAGGAGAAGGAAGGGCTTGGCCTCCTCCTGGCGGCGCGTGGTGGAGGCGGACGACGGCGGCGCGTGGTGGAGGCGGACGACGGCGGCGTGTGGAAACGGCGGAGGCTGCGGCGCGTGGTGCTGCGACGGCAGAGGCTGCGGCGGCGCGTGGTGCTGCGACGACGGAGGCTGCGGCGACGTGTAGTTCTCAGCGGCCGTGAGGAGCGGGAGGACGGCGGAGGCTGCGGCGGCGCGTGGTTCTCAGCGGCCATGAGGAGCGGGAGGACGGCGGAGGCTGCGGCGGCACGTGGTTCTCCACGCCGGAGAAGAGCTCGCCGACGGCTGGCCGGAACCCTAGCCAAATGCATCTAGGGATCCAATTGATTTTTCTGTTTTGTAGCCAGGGACCTAACTGTTTTTTATTTTTATGTAGCATGGCTCAATTCATACAACTTACCAAACAAGATCTTAGCTGAGCACAGATCAGCTCATACGATCCACCAAACACCACAAATAAAACGCACTTGTATGAGGTGGGCATGGCTAGACTTAGCTGGTATGCGTTGAGATAGCCCACCCAGGCTACCAAAAAAACGCACTTGTTGAGAGTTTATGCGTCTTTGTGATATAGACATGATTTTTTTAATATAACCATTACCTATTTAATTTTTTTAAAATTTTAGTCAAAATTACCATTACCTATAGTTAATTTCGACCCCCACACATAAATCTGCCTCGTCGGCGGCTCGTCGGCGGCGAGCAATCCGGCGAGAAGCCACGGGTCTGTTCTCCTGGCTAGTGGGAGCATCGGTGGAGGAGCGTCCACGGCGCTGACGCCTACATCGACGCATCCGAGGCGGGTGGCCGTGGTGAGGAGGGCCCTTCGGCAGTTTGGCGGCGCGGGCGCGGCTCCACGAATCGACATGTTGGAGGCAGGCGACAGTTGTGACTTGTGAGAGGGCCGTTGACGGAGCATCGGCGCTGCGTCCCCGCGAATGGATACGTCCGAGCACGTGAGAGGAGTCGCTGAAGCAGAATCAGTGGCGCCGCCTCGACAATCGACAGATTCGAGGAAGGTGGCCGGACTGGGAGGTGTCGGCAAGAGACCATCGACGGCGTGGTGTTGTGTTCAGTCCCCGACGCACTCCTGTCGAGTTTTTGAGGCGCTGAGTGCTTTAATCTCGCTCGTTTCTCCGCCGTTGTGCTTCCCCGCTGCCGTTTTGCTGGACGCACGTTTGATTTACCTTTGGTCACGGTGGTGTTGGTCTCGTAGTACTGAATCTTCGACAAGTCCAGTTTCTCTGTTTTAGAATAGACATTAGGTATGATTAAGTCTTAGCCCATGTAATTTTTGCTCAATAGTTTCATACATGTGATTCTAACCACACTATGTACGATCCATTTGTTGTGTGCACATACACAGTAGGATTCCCTGAATTTGTTGTTCAAACAGTAGTAGTTTATGTTGAAATTTTGGGAAGAAACCATGCTTAAGAATGTTTTTACAGCTCAGCCGTATGTATTTTTCATTCTTAAAATGTGCTATGGATCTACTATCTTTTTTGTAAGCATACGATGTATCAAACCATGGATGCACTATGGATGTGCTATGCTTATGGATGTAACAAAACCATTCGTACCTGCAGTCCATTTTTAATGCAAAACTACAGTGATTTTCTAACATGATTTTTTTATCCTTTTTCCACTCCAGCCAACACTATGTACGGTTGCATGGTCTTTGGAGGCAATACATGGAGATCTTCAGTTTGGCAGAGCAAAAATACATCCAGTTCTACATCCAGATATTACATATGTGCTACATCCACATGTTCAATATGGTATATCCGGTTTTGACGGATTTAACTTTTACAGGGAGGTCCTTTTACATCTGAAGCCACTTCATTATTATTATTTGGTAGGAAGATATTGTACCCATGGTCTTTCTGCATATCATTTTGTTGCCGTACACATGCGCATATTCTCTAACTTTCTGATCATCTTCACTTGCTGATTCTTTACTTGACACTTCAACATGTTTGCCCTGCCCTCTATTTTTTGCCCCGGTTTCTTGCATATCCACATCTGTAGCAACAGGTTGAATCAGGTCCAAACCTTCAAGAAGATAATTTGTATCCATGCCTATATCACAAGCACAACCAAATATTTAGTACCCAGAGAAATAAGTCATGTTTACATGTTGTTCTTTTCTGTAAGGTATATTAGAAGAAAAACTACCTATCTTTATTGATGTGTTTTTGCATAAACATGTTTGCGTTCCCAATATAATCATTAATGAAAGCTAATTGTTTCCTTTATATTTTCTTTTATTTACATGTAGATTTCTTCTGTATATATTACAAGATCCAAAAGATGGTACGAAGGGCTAAAGCATGGGTGAGAAATATTGGTACTTCCTAGGCTAAACTGTGTGGATTTTATTGCTCCCATCTTCAAAACTATCTCACATAGCATGGAATCAAAGTGTGACTTTTTCTGCAGTGCGTAGGCTGGGAAGAAGTTGCTTATATTCTTGGTTTCGAATAATAGTTACATCATGCTATTGTTTCTCTTTCGTTCATTTTCTGTAAGACATAACCAAACACACAGATGCGGCACCGAAACATGATACAGATTTGTATTTCTGTAACTTCACAATGAACATGTCCGGTTCCATGTTCGTAAAACTAGTTACAGTTTGCATATTGCCAGGTTCATGTGAACATTAAAGTTACTTGCATAGTCCTAGGTCAAATCATCGGAATAGGTAAATTTTCTCTCTTAGGTAGACATGTTATTGCATCAGGAAATTACATACTAGATGATAAACAAGAACATCTTTTCTGGATCAATCTTCTGCCGTAAAAAGCAAACGAAATGAGTCTTGTTTTAACAAATTTCTACATGTATCAGGAGATCTATGCAGATCCTATCAGGTAGTAATGGAGATGGATCAGGAAGTTACATAATACATACTACTACATGTTTGGATCAATGGGTATGCATCACGAAATTACATACAACTGCTATTTTTTATCTTTTGTGACTCTCAAAAAGTGTTTTGCATAAGAATTTACATGTTGTGCATGTTAATGAGATTCAGTAGTACCGGAAGGAGATGGTCGTTTCTGTAGCAATCAACAGCTCCAGGTGATTAGAGATCTTGCTTTGTTGTGCTCCTAGATGGAACAAACAGCATTCGTCATGGAGTTTTTTTAGTGCAGATGGGGTTGGGGAGATATCCGTGAAGAATACGCTTTGGGGATACAGGTCCATGGGGGGCACGGATTGGCTGACTTTGCAAGGGACAAAGTCATGTGACTTTGAGACACTGACATGTGGATCCCACCATGTGTAGGGACCACGTGTCAGTGACACAAAGTCACCACGGCTAAGTCAGCGAATCTCATTTGGTCCAGGGGTTGCATATGGAGCAAAGTCTCTCGCGGGCGATGCAAGCTCGTTTCTGTCCCTTCCCGCATGGGCGCGCTACGTGACAGCAGAACGTGGTCACGTGGGCGCTGATGTTGTCGGGTTTGGTCAAGGGGCACCACGGCGCAGCTGCTCTCCTCCGCTGTAGAGAGAAGAAACAGTTGCGCCGTTGCGCCGCGGCCACACACCTGTTACTGAGGATTCAGGGTTTCGTGCTGGGAATGCTGTCAGTCGGAGTCGCCGAGTGGGTGGAGCTGCAGAGTGCGGCTGATGGATAATCGCAGTGCTTCGCTGCCTTGATTAGTATAAAGGGGTCGGAGTCGGAAATGATGACTGTCTGTGGTACCTGCACTAATTTTACATCTCAATTACCTCATAGTTAATTTTTTTCCTCCTTGAGCTATATCAACCCTCATCTCTGATCCTTGTTCTCAACTTTAACATTTTTGTTTACTTGCCTTTCAAACTCAAAGCAAGAGAATGTTTGTATCTATTTATGTTGCGATTGTTCTATAAAGGTCAAGGTCAATGATGGTATATAAGCATGTGAAATCAGCTACTTGTGTGAGTGATCTCTTAATCTGGTGTGATTGGCGGAATCAAGAACTACCACAAGTTGAAGTCCTTAAATGCCTTTTTATTTTGTGGAAATCACTGTAGAAAATCACCCGAGCTGAGGCATAGGCACATAGTGCCGCCAGCAAGCGCAGTCAGCTGCCTGAGCTAGTGGTAAGCTAATGTCAAAAGTATGTTGCTGGTTTTTCTTTGAATTGGAGCTGGGTGCTCTGGTTAATTTATTTAGGAAATACTTTTCTCCAAGAAGGCCACGATTTTGCCCCTTTTTGAAAAAAACTTTGAACAATCCAAAAATACAAGTTTCACTCAGTCAGGTCCCTCACTTTGCTAGCTGAGAACAATAGTTTGACTTGATCTTGTTTAATCTGACAACCACCTCATCCATTGGTATTCTTTCATCAGGTGCATTTCTTGAGCAAAGTAAGCCCAGCTCAATGATGGACACTAAGCAAGTATTCAAGATGGTGGAGTTCTGTTCAGAGGGATTGCTTGTCGGGTTTAGCCCGTACTTTGGTGCATCTTGCAGTAGGCTACAGTCAGTGACACTTGAGAGTTCGTATGGGAATGCTTGACTAACCCACTGCCTTAAGCTCAACTCACCAACAAACATTGGATCAGTCGGGCTTTTCCTCACGAAGACCTGAAGGAGAACAATCCCAAAGCTGTAAACGTCACTCATCCGTGATGCTTTCCCTGTTGATCCGAACTCTGTTCCATGTCAAAAAAGAAACCAGTGAGCTTATATTATATCAAAATGATACCCAATATTTCATCAGACTTTGCAACCAAAAAATTACCTGGTGCCATGTATCCTACAGTGCCGGGCATGCTTGTTAACATGATAGAGTTGTCATCTCCAAACAGCAGCTTGGAAACTCCGAAATCTGCAACATGTGCAACCATCTCCATGTCAAGCAAAATATTGCTTGGCTTCAAGTCAAAATGAAGGACAGCTTCAAAATGCCTGTGATGTAGATACTCCATTGCCATTGCAACATCCAGCATGATTCCAAGCCTCTGTAGGAAATTGATGTGCCGCCCTTCATTTGAGTGCAACCAATCATCTAAACTACCATTGGGCATATACTCAAGAACAAGTGCTTTGAAGTCAAGATTTGAGCAAGTGCTAATTATCCTCACCAAGTTCCGATGCCGGGCCATTCGCAGGACACGGCACTCTGTGTCAAAGCTGTTTGAAGCTACTTCGTCTTGCATGTTGAGAACAGTTGACTTGAAGAGGAAATTTTCTGGAAGGCTGTCGAACTCAGCCCGGCCAACTCTATTTCTCTATGTTACAGGTACATTTACACCTTAGTCCAGAATACCTACAATATTTACAACCTAGTCCTTCTACACTCCCCCTCAAGATGAGGCAAAGATGTTACACAGCCTCATCTTGTCACACAACCTCATAAAAGTTACAGAATCTACACCTTTGGTCAAAATATCAGCTAGCTGATTAGAAGATTTTACATAGACTACTTGCAATACACCTGTGTCTAGGTTGTCCTTGATGAAGTGCCTATCAACTCCTACATGCTTTGTTCTGTCATGATGAACAGGGTTGTTCACTAGGTTAATAGCAGACTGATTGTCACAATATAATCTCAGTGGCACACCCTTAAATAGTCGTAATTCAGAGAGCAATATCCTCACCCACATCAATTCACATATGCCCTGTGCCATTGATCTAAATTCAGCTTCAGTAGTGGATCTAGCCACTACATTTTGCTTCTTACTTCTCCAACTAACAATATTACCCCCAACAAAAATACAATACCCAGAAGTGGATTTTCTATCGTCAATACTCCCAGCCCAATCAGCATCAGTAAATCCTTCCACATTAAGATGTCCATGGTTAGAGAAAAGAATCCCTTTTCCAGGACAACCTTTAAGATATCTCAGAATTCTGGATATTGCATTCATATGACCAGTTCGGGGATCGTGCATATATCTACTAACGAGGCTGACAGCATATGCAATATCAGGTCTGGTATGTGATAAATATATTAGCCGACCCACTAACCTCTGAAATCTCATTTTATCTACTGGTTTTCCACAGTCTGCTTGTATTTTGTGATTTTGTTCTATTGGTGTAGCAGCAGGTTGACAATCCATCATTCCAGTTTCTTTCAACAGATCAAGAGCATATTTTCTTTGAGAGAGATAAATACCTTGAGTACTATATGCTACTTCAATTCCAAGGAAATAATGGAGATGTCCCAAGTCTTTAACCTCAAAGGATCTTGCCAAATCCTTCTTCAGCTGCACCATCTCTCTTTCATCATTACCTGTTATTATAATATCATCAACATATACGATCAGGATAACAATTCTGCCTTGATGATTCTTATAGAACAAGGTATGGTCAGCATTGCTTTGTAAGAAACCCTTGTTACAAATTTCCTTTCTAAATTTCCCAAACCAAGCTCTAGGTGACTGCTTTAGACCATATAAAGATTTTTTTAGTTTACATACTTTCCCTTCAGTCATTCTGGTATTGAAACCTGGAGGAATTTCCATATAGACTTCCTCTTGTAACTCCCCATGGAGAAAAGCATTTTTGACATCAAGTTGAAATAATTTCCATTTCTGGTTTGCTGCTATAGAAATCAGTGTCTTAATAGTGTTCATCTTAGCTACTGGTGCAAATGTCTCATCGTAATCAACCCCATATGTTTGGCTGTACCCTTTGGCCACCAGTCTAGCTTTATATCTCTCAACTTTACCATCAGGTTTATGCTTAATGGTAAAGACCCACTTACACCCTACTGCTTTCTTGCCAATGGGAAGTGTAGATAATTCCCAGGTATCATTTTTATCTAGAGCTGCCATCTCCTCTAACATGGCTGCTCTCCATTGAGGGTGCCTCTTGGCTTCCTGCCAATCATGGGGAATGGGTACAGCCGAGTCAAGTGCAGCAATAAAAGCCCTATACTGTGGTCCCACAGAGGAATATGATACATAGTTAGAAATATCGTATGAAGACAAATGTGATGGCAGTTTTCCAGCAGTAGAGCGAGATTGTTTCCTCTGAGCTATAGAGATATCAAGATCATCTAATGGGGCAGAAATTGTACCATCACTTGTAGAGGGACTTGAACTTGAGTCACACACATCTGGCTGCACTTGGACTTCAGGATTTTGGCTCACTGTGACTTCTTCCTCCCCTTGTACTTGATCACTCTCAGTTCTCTTTCTCCGTGTGTACACCTTAAGGTTTTGTGGCCACCTTGATCTTCTAGTTTGATACTCTTGCTGCTCCTCCTGAGTGTGATCTTGTTCAGTATTTGATGTATCTTCATCTCTACTATCAGGTTCATCTCCAGTTGGAATTACTCCAATAATCATCTTCTGTGAAGTTGCGTCATTGTCTTCTCCTCTCTCATCTCCCCCTGTCCTCAAGGCTCCATCTGAGCTATCATCATTAAACAAATCAGGAAACACATTAGTCAAGTCAGGAGATTCTCCATAAAAGGTTTCATTTTCCCTAAATGTAACGTCCATGCTCACGAACATTCTTCTCTCTGTTGGGCACCAGCATTTATAGCCTTTCTGGGTTCCAGAATAGCCAACAAATATGCATTTCAGAGCCCTCGGATCCAGCTTTCCCACTGATGGTCTGTGGTCTCTCACAAAACAGACACATCCGAAGGTTTTTGGTGGAACAACATATGTTGTTTTTCCTGTCAAACACTCTAAGGGAGTTTTGTAGTCAAGTACACGGGTTGGCATTCTATTTATCAGATATGAAGCTGTCATTACAGCATCCGCCCATAGGTACTTTGGAACCTTCATACTCATCATCAAGCATCTAGTCACTTCTAAGAGGTGCCTGTTTTTTCTCTCAGCCAAACCATTTTGTTCTGAAGTTCCTGGGCATGTTGTTTGATGGAGAATCCCAAAGCTAGAAAGATATTCATCAAACAGCTTGTTTACATATTCAGTACCATTGTCTGTTCGCACAATTTTAACATGAGCATTGTACTGAGTCATAATTAATTTATGGAAGTCCCTAAAGCATTCAAACACATCACTCTTGTTTTTCAGAACATAAACCCATGTAGTTCTAGTGCAACAATCAATAAAAGTTACGAAATAGCGATATCCATTAACTGAATAAACTCCACTAGGGCCCCACACATCAGAATGTATAGTATGAAGTGGCACCACACTCCTATTGTTAGATAACATATAGGAGCTCTTGGTAAATTTCCCATACTCGCATGCATCACAAACCAACTTGGTCTTATCAACTTTATCATACAGACTGGGATAGAGTCTTCCCAAATTTACAAAAGATAAGTGCCCTAGACGACGGTGCTGCAATAAAAACTCATCTGTAGGAGAATATGGTAGACTTGCAGCTGCTGCATATGGTAGGTTGTCGAGATAATATAATCCCTCATGCACAGTCCCTGTCCCAAGCCTCCTTCCAGTCCCAAGCTCCTGAAATATGCACCCAAAAGGGAGGAAAATGGCAGCACAATTTAACTCCCTTGTGATTCGACTGACCGACAACAGATTTATTGGAAAAGAAGGGACATGTAGTACAGCTGAAAGAGTTAAATCATTATCACATTTGACAGTTCCTAGCCCAATAATGCGCTGAGTGGATCCATCCGCAAGTTTAACATGCTGTCCCTTAAAGTCATGAATATAACTAATGAAGTTCCTGGATGAGCCAGCCATATGCTGTGATGCACCAGAGTCAATAAGCCATAAAAGATGAGGGGTTTGGGACTTATTACCATCAAGACTTGTCGACGCAGCAGAAGCTTCAGCAGGTGTTTTCTCTTCCAGACTTTCCTTGAATTGCCGCCATTTCTCCAGGTCATCTAGTGTTATCGACACATTAATTGTCTGATTTTCTTCCCCTGTGGTCCTTGACACATTAGCTCTACCTGCTGCCAGGGTACCACGTCCCCGGTTTGCACCACGACCATAATAAAAACCACGTCCACGACCATAACTATCTCTTCCTCTACCATAGCCATCTCTTCCTCTACCATAGCCATCTCTTCCTCTACCTCGACCACCATTGTTAACCAGATCCGGGCATGAAGCCTTCAAATGCCCTGATTTGCCACACTCAAAGCAGGTTCTGTCTCCCAGATTTACGGCATGCCCAAATGACTGTGTGACCTCTCCAGCAAATAAGGCAGAGCGTCCATGACCTCCACCTGCACCTTCAGATTCCTCCAGCTTCAGCCTTGTTTCTTCACTTACAATTGCTGAGATTGCCTGCTCTAGGCTAGGTAGCTTGCCAGTACCATACAAAGCTGCCCTTCTTGGTTCAAACTTAGCATTCAGACCATTCAGGAAATCTCTAACTTGCCTCCTCTCGACCCAGCTGCGGTATTTCTCCACACATTTGCCACAGTCCATACCAATGGGATCATAGAACTCTAAGTCACTCCACAGTCTTTTCAATTCAGACACATACTCCACCACTGTCTTCTCCCCCTGACTCAAATCCTGTAGTTCCTTCTGAATCCTACAAGCCAACATTTCATTACCGACACCTGAATATGTGCCTTTCAGCAGTCTCCAAATCTCAGCTGCTTCTTTTATTCTTTCAACCTGCTTGGCAATCTGAGGTGATATGGAGCTCAGCAGCCAAGCCCTCACTAAGGCATTGCTTGTCTTCCACTTCTGTCCTTCCTTGGAATCCTCATTAGATGGCTTCCTCACAGTACCAAGTACATAGCCCTCTAGCCTTCTTGAGACAAGAATTGTCTCAGCATGCTCAGCCCAGCTCCCATATGTCTCAGCACCTTCCAATTTCACCAGAGGCATCTGCAGGGGGTGCACGTCCTCCTTCGGCTCGGCTTCTTGCCTGTCAAGCAGTCTTCCATACTTTTCATCCATGGATCGTAGAAGAGCTACAAGCTCTTCCGTAGTCACTGGCGTTGATGTACCTTCTGCCATTTTTCAGCTGCACGGATCAATTTTGCCTCGAAGCAAACACCAATAGCACCCCCAGCCGGAAGTTACAGTCCCCTTATCTTCTTCTCGTACGCAACAGATTTCTTTCCTACAAGCCGCCCTCAGTTGCAGCTCACCCAGCTGCTCCCTTCACAACCACGACCACAGCAAGCAGAAGACTCACCGCCAGCGAGCCCTCGCTCTGCCCTGATTCGACCTGGTGGTCTGCGCCTCTGTCCGGTCGCCCGTGCCCGCCGTTCGTGCGGCTCCGCGCACGTCCACAGCAGCTCGTGCCTGCACCCTGCACGATCTCCTCTCCGGCGTGCCTGCTCGCCCGACGCTCCGCGCCTCCCTCCTGTGCCGCCCCGGCTCGACCTCGCTACGGCCGCCGATTTACCTCCGGCAATCTCCAGGAACCACCGTGGGCTCTGATACCAAGTTGACTTGAAGAGGAAATTTTCTGGAAGGCTGTCGAACTCAGCCCGGCCAACTCTATTTCTCTATGTTACAGGTACATTTACACCTTAGTCCAGAATACCTACAATATTTACAACCTAGTCCTTCTACAAGAACCTTTATTGCAATAATAGACTCATCATCTAGCTGACCTTTGAAGACTTTACCGAAGCCTCCAGCCCCTAGCAGGTTATCATTACTGAAGTTGCTTGTTGCACGGACAAGTTCATGGTATGAGATACTCTGGTAATTCACCAAGTATGTGTCTGAGGATGCTGACGTCTTTCCTTGCTTGCTCATCTTTCTTCTAACCAGCATACACATGCAAGCAGATAAAACAAGAAGCACCACTACTGCAGGTAATATTATTTCCAGCAGTAAATGTTTTGGCCTTGACAGTTTTTTGTTCTGGCATGGTGCTATTCCTTCCCTCGGAAGGCCACAGAGTGCACTATTTCCCATCAATGATTTCAGGGTGATGTTGGAGAACACACCTCCTTCTGGTATCTGCCCATCTAGCCTGTTGAAAGAGAGATTCAAGTCGACAAGGTAAGTGAGATTGGCTAGGGACTTCGGAATGCCACCAGAAAGCGCGTTGGACGAGAAGTCCAACTCCTCAATACTAAGTAACTTCCCAAGTGAATCTGGTATTGATCCTTCGAATAAGTTGCTGGAAAGATTCAGATAGATCATCATCTGCAAGTCGCCGAAGGAACGTGGGATGTCACCTGACAGCCGGTTGCTCGATAGATCCATCTTGGTAATTGCAGTCAGTTTCCGTACATCGACGGGTAGGGAACCACTAAAAGAGTTCTGTGATAAATCAAGCTCCATTAGCTTCTGATTCTGCCATAGAATTTTTGGTATGGTTGAAGACAACGAGTTTTGTGATAGTGTCATAATCTGTATCTGGCTTAATCTACTGACACTGTTTGGAATGGAACCAATGAGTCTATTGCTGTCAAGATGCAACTCAACCAGGCTTGTTAGTCCATTTATTTCTGTTGGGATGGTGCCAGACAGGTCATTGTTGGAAAGATCGAGCGCTTGGAGATTACTCATTGCAGCAATTGATGTGGGGATAGCCCCATTCAGCTGATTTCCACTGAGAGACAGAATCAATAAGTTGGTAAGGTTGGCCAATGTACTAGGGATGCTGCCCGTGATCCTGTTGTTATCTGCTATAAAATTTTTGAGGACCATGCTAAGGTTTCCAATGTAGGATGGTAGCCTCCCGGTGAATGTATTGTTTGCAATATTGATTGTATCCAGGCTCCTGCATTTTAACAACGCAGACAGGAACTCGAGGTTCCCACCGAGCTGGTTCCCATTGAGAAAGATGCGGCGAAGGTTCAGCAATTTCCCAAATGAAATTGGCACTGATCCAGTCAAACCATTTCCAAAAAAATCTATTTGGTTGAGTTTAGAAAGATAGCCTATGGATTCAGGAATGGAACCTGTTATTATGTTACTAGCAAAGCTTATAAACTCGAGGTTTCTCAACTGACCAAACTCTGGTGGGATTCCCCCCTCAAGTTTGTTCTCGCTGAGGTCGAAAGCAAGAAGCCAAGTACAGTTGCTCAGTTCCACAGGGATCTTCCCAGTAAGACCATTTGTTGACAAGTAAATTGTGGTGAGGTTTGGCATCGTTGCCAGCCATGATGGTACAGAACCAGTGAAATTATTCACAGCAATGGAGAGCGTGTCAAGGTTCTGACATGCCGAAAGGCCTGGCGGGATAGGTCCATCAAACTGATTCTCGCCGATCAAGAATAGTTCCAACATTGGGAGGTAAAAGCTATCATTTCCAGGAATTGGACCTGAGAGATTGTTCCTTGAAATAGCTATGACTTGAAGCTGGGACATATTGAAGATAGCAGGAGGCATGGGTCCTGAAAGAAGATTCTTTTCCAGGACTA
This sequence comes from Poa annua, assembly GCA_026929855.1. Taxonomy (NCBI): domain Eukaryota; kingdom Viridiplantae; phylum Streptophyta; class Magnoliopsida; order Poales; family Poaceae; genus Poa; species Poa annua. The sequence continues at coordinate 55,196,288 of CM049435.1, read as the reverse complement.
GCAACTCAAGCTTCGACAAGGAGCCAATGCTATCAGGAATTGCTCCTGTCAGCCGGTTCGACCCGAGACGTACTACACTGAGTCATTGTGTGACAATCTTAGCAACTGAAGGCTGTTCAGATTTTGAAACTCGTGTGGGATTCCCCCGAAGAGGTTGTTGCTTTCAAGATGAAGAGACTCGAGCCTAGTGAGGTTGCCAAGGGTGGAGGGGATGGTACCTGACAAGCTGTTGTAGGAAAGGACAAGAGTTTGGAGCCAGGGCAGGCCACCCAGCTCACTCGGCACAGGGCCTTCAAGGCTAGTGTTGCTGAGGACAAGGCTGGAGAGGAAGGAGAGGTTGCTGAGATGCGGGGTGATGATGCCCTGGAGCGGCACGCTGTCGAACTCTAGGCCGGTGACGCGCTGTCCTCGGTGGTCGCATGAGACCCCAACCCACGAGCAAGGGGGTGTGGTGGCGGTCCAGTTGCTGGCGAGGATGCCGAGAGGGTCCTTGACATGTGCTTTGAAGGCGAGCAGTGCGGCGAGCTCTGTGTTGTTGGATGGCACGGCCAGTGCCGGCTGTGTTGTGGCACATGGCATTAGTGAGACAAGGAGCACCAGGTTCAGGAGCACCACCACGTCGATGGAGAGAAGAGCCATGGTGGTGAAGAACTGAAGGATTGATTATGGAGAAGAACTGAAGGTTGGTGAAGAGAATGTGGGGTATGCAGTGTGCTGGTTTTATTTGGAGTTTTGGACGTACAATCACTAGGGTCAAGTGGCTGATAACTGATATTGAAAGGGCCCCCCACTCCAACTTGCTCCCTTTTTTGGATGCTGAATGGTCAAGTAGTCAACAAGTTGCATATCGATGTACTCCTCGAAAAGCAAGTAGGAAGCGCCACACGACAACCTTTTATATGCAGCCAATTACACACGGCTACTTCTTGGAAACAAGAACTTCCTTCCGAGAAAAGCATATCTTTAAGAAATCAGAAGTGCCACACGTCTTTCCCTTATCAGATACTAATACAATGCGACTAACAGATGCTTTACATGGTTAAGATGCTTTAAGCTTTTTCGTCGTCCTGGATTGAGTCCACCCTGATGGTTGTAGACGTCAAGCGTGTAAAGATTCACACGATTATTAAGACTGCGCAAGTTTACAAGTAATGGACGATGATTCGCATGCTGCATCACATCATTACAACTGCAAGTTGATGGTAGTAGTACTAGCTTTTCTGGCTTCCTGGACTGTCTCTTCGGTCGCCTTTCGGGTTAAAATAGTTGACTAACTAGCCATTCACATTCAGTTGTATCGTATCCGCGTAAGTGACATGTGCAACTTTCTTGGATCTAGAGTTGTGTTGGGGTATCTTTGACTGAGTATATGAACGCATATGCACCAGAGTCTCGTCATGCTTGGAACGCATATGAATGCATAAGTTCCGAAAATAATGTCATGCTTGGAACGCATATGAACGCATATGCACAAGAGTTCGTGAGCCCAAATGCTACTGTGTACTATGTGTCAGCCTCAGATAGTGTGGCGCCGAGCTGCTTTAGGTCGTCGCCAATCTCGATGGTGCCAATTATTTTGTAAATTATTTCCAAACCTGGCCGTTTCTTTTATTCCTCATGGGACCTCTAACTTACATCTTGTGAAGAGGTGGTACATTGTTGCCATCGCAGCAATTTCGGCTGCCGTTTTCATAATATTTCGGAAGATTTCCAGTGAATCAAGGCGAGTGTCCAGCATATGGCTAGGCTAGGTCATGTTTTCACATTCTCAATCTATTATTGCTCGGTTATCCATTCTCTAGGTTTTCTCCATTCCGACCACCATTTTGGCAGCGATGCCCGGCAAATATACTTTGTCTCGTGTGACTAGATGCTCCCATTATATAAAAACACATTCATAATATCGGAAAATTCTGAAAAGATGTGCATCCGGAAATTATGTTTGCCCACAAAATAATAATTAAAATGTATTGTGAAAAGTCATTTAAAGCACCAAAATTTGACTTATTAGCATAATTAAAAGTATTTTGTATGTGAAACTTCGTTGTGTGAACATAAAATGTCTAGATGTACACACGATTTTTTTCTTGTTTGTTTTGACATTTTGAAATTGCAATTTAGCCATGAAACTATAGTTTGTTTTACATGCACAATATTCCCCAATAAGAACGCATAAGTACATGATAAAAGGTGGTGGTATAAGTTCTATATTACTTCATGGAAGATTGACTTCTACAAACCATGTACACTAGTGATAATTATATTAGGTTGTTCTAGTCTGAGCCCTGAAGCCTTCCATTTTTTTGAAACGGGTAAGGGCCTTGTTTTTTCCATTGATATAAAGAAATGAACTGGGCAATTTATAATGAAAACTGGCGATACAACAACAAGACGCTCCACACTGGCCACGAGGCCGCGCACCATACAAGCTGGCGGTCTAACCACCCAAGCAGTCAAAACCGACACCCAGACATCTCAACGCAACACGGCGGAGGCAAAGCCAAAGTCATCGCTCTGACATCCACGCTGGCCCCGAGGCCACACACCACACGGGTCGATGACCAAACCGCCCAAGAGGCCAAGGACGACACTCAACACCTCATTACACAACGGAGGTGAAATTGGAGACGCTGCTCCGACGTCCACCCCGGACCAAGGGCCGCGAACCTCCTAGCCGAAAATGAGAAGACAAAACAACGTCACCTACACGAGCAGAACAATCAGCAAGGGTGCTGAAGGGCCTCCACGGTGATGCCTCTATGGAGAGGAACGGCTAACGACAGCGCTGCCATCGTCGGCTTCAACTGAGGCCGATGTAGGGTTTTCACCCGGAGCTCACTAAGCCCGAAGACATGATTGTCATAGCGAAGGTTGTCATGTAACTCATTGCCGCTGACCACCAAACTCCCACCACGGTTCCCTTTGGCCAGTGAAACATCTAACACGAGGCCCCAAGAAGAACGCGACACAGAAGTGCATCCCTCGCCTGATCCACGAAGGATTTAGGTTTCCCCCCAAAAGTTCCAGGGCAGAGTGAGAGCACTGCCACGACGACACCTTCAAAAAGGATGCGACGCTCAAGGGTGTCACCGTCGCATGTCTCGGTCGACGAGGGCAAGGCTTTCACCCTACGGAGAGTCTAGAACCGCACCCGCATCCGACGAGAAGTGGCCAGACCATGATCGCAATCCTGCGCGCAGACACCGTCAGCCACGCGCGTCCCGATGGTGCACATCTACCAACAGAGCTAGGCGCCACGGTCTAGATGTGACTCGTGCTGAGCCACCTGCTATCTTAGCTCGGTGCCATCATCAAGTCCAGCACCGCCGCCCGGCGTCCGCGTGCTTCAGGAGGTACCAGCCACCCATGTGTCGTCTGGAGTGCTTTACTAGCGCCAAACGAAACGGCGGGCGCTACCACGTCGGCTACAGACCGACGGGCCAGCTCCGTCAATGGGAGAACCAAATCCAACAAGTTCTTTCCCCGCCGCCCCCGCAGTTCATTTCTTTACCTCCCACCACCACCATCTGGGTCGCCGGTCCCACCTTTCTCCTCCCATCGGTGCTTAATCTCACCAGACTCAGAAATTGATGCCAAGCCCGACCCTCCTTTTCCCTTACCCCCACCCCTGTGTGCCGCGCCCGGATAAACCTTCACCGACCTCCTGCGCGCACCTAGCACCAAAGGTGTTCGATCGATTGACTCGTTGACTAAGATTTTTCTTAATAAATCTGGCACCGGCGACAGATCATTGATTGCATCTTATTTTCATTCGAACAAATGTACAACGGCGATGAGTTGATGGCACACCTGTTCATGGAAGAGGAAGCCGACATCGACACCAAGGAAGACGAGAACATGGCAATTCTTGCTTGTCTCGCACAGACTCAAGCCGAGGAGGCCGCCAATGCCAAACCTAAAGAAGGAGGCTCGCGTCTTGGGATGAGGAAGACCAAGCCAAGGATGGGGGTGGAAGGCCATTGCATGCTATTTGCCGATTATTTTGCTAACAATCCAAGATTTGATGTGAATGATTTTGGTCGGAGTTTTCGGATGAGCAGAGACTTGTTCCTGAAGTCGGTGCAAGGTATGCGGGAGCATGACGCAAGGATATATGGGAATGGCTGGTTTCTCATCACCACAAAAGTGTACTGCTGCCATGAGAGTGCTTGCATATGGAGCCCCTGCAGATGATAAGGACGACTTTTTGTGCATGTCGGAGTCCATATCTATGAAAACCGTGTACATGTTATGTAGAGTGGTGGTGGCTGTGTTTGACCCGCACTATTTGAGAGGACCAAATGAGGAAGAAACAACTCGCAACATGGCAACAAACGAAGCAATAGGATTTTCTGTGATGCTTGGAAGCATCAATTGCATCCATTGGGGTTTGAAGAAGTGTCCATTTACTTGGTAAGGATTGTACAAAGGGGGCATCATGGAGTTTGAAGCGTGATACTTGAAGTTGTGGCCAACGAGACATGGATTTGACACGTTTTCTTTGGCATGGCATGATCTCATCATAATGACATTAATGTGTTGTAGCGCTCTCCGTGTTTGTGTAACTTGTTGAAGGTTACGCTCTGCCGGTGAAATCCAATCAATGACAATATCTACACCAAAGGGTACTACCTAGCTGATGGCATCTATCATCCAAGGTGATCTACATTTGTGAGGACAATCTCTGTGCCCGTCAGCAACAAGAGATCTTGGTTTGTCTCGATACAAGAGAGTACAAGAAATGATGTCGAGCATACATTTGGAGTGCTCCAGCATACAGGGACGGAGACAAGGGGGGACGAGCAGGGGCTACGCCCCCCTATGCTCATGAATTTCTTAAGAAAATTAGCCATCCAACTGTTTGATTAGTGTAATTTAATTAGGTTAGCCCCCGACCACTAACACTAACAGTAATTAGCCTACCCTCTGCTCCTTTTGATTTCAGAAGCCGACTCCGTCCCTGCCAGCATAGGTCTACCGTAGTTGGTACCCTGCTCTCACTTGATTGACCAGCAAATGTCGGAGGTCATAAATGCACATGTGATCATCCACAACATGATCATTAAGGATGAGCGTGCAAATCCAGTGCATGATCCTCTTCCATATGAGTTCTAGGTTCCTCTCTCCGAGGTAGATCACAATGTCCCAGCGGATTAGACTGAATACATCGCCATGAAGATGGAGATCCCATATAAAGTTGTCCATACTCAACTCCAACATGATCTAGGGCGTGTTTTGGTTGCACACGGGAGTCCTGTTTTTTGCCTGTTTGGTCACCTGACCCGTTCCACGTTCCTGCATTGCATTGCATGAAATTTAAAGCAGTCCAATGCCAGACCCAGCAGGAACGCTCGAATCGGATGTTTGAATGAGCCACCCTCACGTGGTGCATTTTGCGTCACTGTTCTATGCGAGGGTGGGTGAGTGTGACGGCAACAAGATACAGGGGCGCCGAGCCGAGATGCTCTAATTCGGCGATGCGGTGGGCAACTGTCGCCTACTCGCTGCTGCATGCGTTGGGTTGATCTTCTGGATTGGTATTGGCGTATTGCACCGCTGGTGGTCACTCACGCGGGTACGCGGCCGTTTCCACCAATTAGTCAACCATAGATGTAAGGAAACAAACAAGCCTAGGATTTCCGGGATGACGACGGAATCGGAGCCTTGCGCTACGTACGTCGATGACGATGGCTTGTAGGCGCGCCGTGGAACGCCGTGTAAATTGACTGAATCTCAGTGCCGACCGGAGTCAGGACCGTGGACTGGTGTGTGAACCTGAACTGGACTCTGGACACATGGATCACGTTGGCTACAAAGGAGCAAAATAGGCGAACATTAAATTGTTTATATTTCCGGTTTTGCTAGTTCTTAGTCGCCTGAGAACTCACGAGGCTGAACCATATGTCAATCATAAAAGCTTACCTTTCCTAGTCCGGAGACCTCCGGAAAACCCTAGCCCCCCGCGTCGCCGCCGCGGGCGACCGGGGGCCTCCCCTGCTCCGCCACCTCCCTCCCTCCCTCTACTCCTCCTCCTCCTCGCCGCCGCCGAGGGGCCCCGCCGGGCAAAGCCCAGACAGCGTCGGCGGCGGCGAGGCTCTTCTTCTCCCTCGTCCAGTGGCGGTGGCGCGGAACGCAGCGGCTCGGTGGGGGCGCGGCTCTGGGCGTGGGGGGCTGCGGCGTGGCGGCGAGCTCGTGCTGGCGGCGGCGTGGAGGCTACGTGGACCTGCGCACAAGGGCAAGGGCGGCGCTTCACGGCAGCGTCCGAGCTCGGGCGGCGCTTGGTGCCTTCGGCCGGCGTGGTGGATCTGCTCCTGGTGGACGGAATGGCAGCGCGGTGGTCTTGCCGGGGCTGGAGGCGATGACGGTGGAGCGGGCTTCGGGTGGCGGCGGCGGGCTCAGATCTGGGCCAGGCGGGCCTAGATCTGGGCTGCGCTCTGGTGGACCTTTGGTCCTGCCGGGCTGCGTGGAGGAAGGCTCGTAGGCAGCGTGGAGGCGCCACTACTGCCTGCAGGCCGACCTCTACTGCCATGCCGCCCTCGCCGTTCGCGGGTCGTGGTCAGGCTTGCCGTGCCGCCCTCGCCGTGAAGGGGATCGCATGCAGAAAACAAAAAATTTCTAACATCGATAACCTTAAACTAGCCAGAATCTATACTATGCAGATATAGTAATACGCAGGGGGTTCGGTGCACATACCCTTGTAGACCGAAAAGCGGGGATTACGCTCCCGCACAAGCGTTGTCGATGAAGCCGACGAAGACTTCGATGCCGTGTAGAGGAAGCAGACCTCTAGCACCACTAGCGTGGTGCCTCGCAGGGCGTCACACACGTACGGTGAAGCCGACGAACTCCGGGCTCCGATCCAAAGACGAAGCAGCGGAAGACTGGGACCGGAAGACCAGCAGCGCGGCGGCGTGCGTATGGTGGAGAAAACTTATCCTTGGCGCAACTCCAAACTTGGGAGTCACGAGATCCAAGGAGAGAGAGAGAGAGAATATTTGGTGTATCTTTAAAGGCCAGGGGTACCCACGTATATATAGGAGCCCGGGGGCTGCCCAACCTGCCAGGCTGGCGGTGTGGGACTAAACCCACACCCCAGCCGGCCAAGGTGGTGCGCCGGCCCTAGGTGGGCCCCACTTGGCCCACCTAGGCCGGCCCCTCCCCCATGCACACCAAGGAGGGGGGCTTCCCCCCCTCATGGGCCTTCTTTCCACCAGAAGGCCCATTTAAGGTATTTAGCCTTTAAAAATTCAGGAAAAATTATAATAAAATATATTTAACTATTAATTACACTAATTAATATTAAATACATATTACATAATTTATTCCGTCTCCGAAAACTATTTCGTCGCTGCCCGATCTCCATCGGAACTTTCCCGGGACGTTCCCGGTCTCTCTTTTCCTATTTTTCTCTTCCGGTAAAATGTCGACTCCCCTTAAGCGTGTTACCCTAGCGGTTCGATTATCTCACCAGACATGATCGAGACTCCTCTCCGATCAATGACTAATTCGTGGACCTTGGATACCCAGAATTAATCCCTGCGAGATAACGAATACTTTTCCCATCGAACCTGGACGTCCGAGTCTTAAACCTTTTGCCATGCGATACTTAGCGTGTCCGAGACTCGTTCATAGATATCTCCATACCTAGCTTGATCTCGTTACCGACACCGCTAACTTCTACTCGTCCATGATCTTATGTCCTGTTGACCTAGTCACACGCTTGCAAGCTCTTTTGACATAATCTCACCGAGTGGGCCCTAGAGTATCTATCCTGCTATGGGACTGGCAAATCCCGCTCTTGACCCCCCGTCTCAACATACTCCTTTCCGACACCCGAGAAGGACACCTTTATTGTCACACTATGTAAGATATGACGTTTGATGCAATCAAAGTGTCTTCCAGGAATAGCAATAAGAGTAGGTCTCACGGTCGGAGGCGTAATGACTACGTCCTACAAATATTGGGTATGTCCATCACACCGTTCTACCAACGACATGACTTCATTGTCAAATAGACACCATGTCACATGATCGGGAAACCTCGACCATCGATTGCACAATGAACCAGTCAAATAGAGGCTACTGGGGACCTGGTTGTTTTACGTATCACACCTGTATTAATGTTTCCGCTTAATACAGTTATAGCATGACACAAAAACGCATTATGAACAAATGAGATATGATAAATAAAACTCTTTATTAAGTGCCTATAGGGCATATTTCCTTCAGTCTCCCACTTGCACTAGAGTACAACTTAATCTAGTTTACAACTTGGTAAAAGCCGGACACCCATAGCATCTTGGTGTTTCACGTGCTTGTCAAGCAGGAGAGGCTTTGTCAACGGATCAGCCACATTCAGATCCGTATGTATTTTGCAAATCTTCACTTCACCTCCTTGTACGTACTGTCGTATCACATGGAAGCGTCGGAGTATGTGTTTGGCAGTTGAGTGAGACCTCGGTTCCTTCGCGTTAGCAATGGCGCCCGTATTGTCGCAGTAGAGGGTTACGGGGTCTTGCGCGCTAGGGAACACTCCAAGCTCGATGACGAACTTCCTCAGCCACACAGCTTCATTCGCGGCTTCAGAAGCGGCAATGTACTCCGATTCCATTGTAGATTGAGCCACGATGGGTTGCTTCCCACTCCTCCAGCATACAGCGCCTCCGTTCACCTTGAACACATATCCTGTCTGTGACTTAGAGTCATCCGGGTCTGAGCAGAAACTTGCATCAACGTAACCTGTTACGCCAAGTTCTTCCTCACAGTCCCCATACACAAGGAACATTTCCTTTGTATGCTTGAGATTCTTAAGAATGCTTTTAACAGCAATCCAATGATCCTTTCCAGGATTACTTTGGAACCGGCTCGTCAAACTAAGAGCCAATGCTACATCAGGTCGAGTACTTAACATGGCATACATGATCGATCCTATGGCTGAAGCATAGGGATGTTTAGTCATCTCGACTTTATCATGTTCCGTCACCGGACACTGTGCATTGCTCAATACCTTATTCTTGACAACCGGCAGAAAACCCTTCTTTGCCGTCTCCATACCGAACCGTTTCAGTATCTTGTCAATATAAGTACTCTGACTTAACGCTAATAAAAACGTATGCAGCTTCTCCTAAGTCCTTCATCGAAAATTTACTGTTTAAATATTTCTTGACGCTATTCAGAAGTTCCACATTGTCCCCTATTAGTAGTATATCATCAACATATAGTACTAGGAACACAACTGAGCTCCCACTCATTTTCTTGTAAATGCAGGTCTCTTCGCTATTTTGGACAAATCCAAAATCTTTGATCACCTCATCAAAGCGAAGATTCCAGCTCCGAGATGCTTGCTTCAGTCCATAAATGGAACGCTGAAGCTTGCATACCTTGCCAGCATTTTCTGGATCGACAAAACCTTCAGGTTGTACCATATACAACTCTTTCTCAATGTTACCATTTAGGAACGCTGTTTTGACATCCATTTGCCATATCTCATAGTCATAATATGCGGCAACTGCTAGCAAAATCCGAATAGACTTTAGCATCGCTACCGGTGAAAATGTTTCATCGTAGTCAATCCCATGAACTTGTCGGAAACCCTTTGCGACAAGCCGAGCTTTATAGACGGTCACATTACCATCAGCATCAGTCTTCTTCTTAAAGATCCATTTATTCTCGACGGCCTTGCGCCCTTCGGGAATCTCCATCAAAGTCCACACTTTGTTGTCATACATGGATCCTATTTCGGATTTCATGGCTTCAAGCCATTTCTCGGACTCAGGACTAGCCATAGCCTCTTTGTAGTTCGTAGGTTCGTCTTGTTCAATCAACATGACGGTGCAAACCATGTTGCCATACCATTCAGGGGCGATCCGAGATGATACGGATCAACGTGATCCGATGGGGTTTTGGCCCAATCTTTCACGGCGATTCGCAAAACAGCAACGTTGAATTGAACAAGATCAACTCCACGCACGCGCACAAACAGATCAACAAGATCAGCAATCAAGTCCAGCATAAACACGCAAACGACGCCCCATCACGGGAGCAGCCTCACGATAACTTTACTCGTATAATTCTTGTCTACCCTAAAACCCTAGGCGCCACTCCTTTATATAGGAGGCCACAAAGGGCTCGGTTGGACAGGCCCAAACCGAACACACATAACTGACTCGAACCTAACACACGCGATACAAACCGACCTATTAGAAGGCTCGGCCAAAAAATAAGGCACGCAGGCCTCGAAAGAACGTGTACATACTTAGACAAATATCATCTAATCGTTGGTCATCCTGTATGCAACACGCTGCAGCAAACACCACCCAACACTAACCATGTTTGTTCTCACGCCGTGGACCAAACTGCAACATCAACGGTGGTGTTCTGAAATTGGGTTTCACCTCATCTAGCGGAGGGACTGCAAAACTGAAGGCTCCAACCGTCAACATAGATGGCAGTGGTGGCGTAATGGCTGGAGTAGGTATACCCCCCTCATCATCCCCCCCAACTTGATGAGAAACCGTCCTCGGTTTCAGCTTAACACATGAAACCTTCTTCTTCACAGCAACGGCATCCACCTTGATATCCTTGTCGAACATTGGTTGCAGAACATGACGCTTCCCTTTATGCCACAAAGAATATATATTGGAACGCCCCTCATGTGTAGAACGCCGATCAAATTGCCATGGTCGGCCTAGCAGCACGTGACATGCATCCATAGGCAACACATCACATACCACCGTGTCCTCGTAACTACCGACAGAAATTTTCAGGCGCGCCTTATGTGTGACCTTCAGCTTGCCTGAATTATACAACCACTCAATGCAATGTGGCTGCGGATGTTTCCATGTAGGCAATGAAAGAGAATCCACCAAACTCTTGCTAACAATATTGGTGTAGCTTCCACCATCAATAACCAGCTTGCAAGTGGATTCGTTAACTGTGCATTGGGTCTGAAAAATTTCCCAGCGCTGCCCTTGTCCTTCCATGCGATCTTCCGGTACACGTTGCACCATCAGATTTTTACATTTTGCAGCAAGTTCATACCCATCCACTTCAATTTCCTCAACCACGTCACTCGACGACCCATCAAGATTCTCCTCATCAGTAACATAGCCATCCTTCGTGAGCATAACCCTTTTATTATTAGGGCAATCACGCCTCATGTGGCCTCGCCCTCCACAAGTATAACACTCCATACCGGCTGTAGTATGAGTAGATGCAGCTTTCGAAAGACTTGACTTTGGCGCTTGAGAAGGTGTAACCTGATTGGAACGTGAAGATGGTGACGACCTAGAGCTAGGACCAGCAGCCTCAGTACGCCATGGACTAGTAGGTGGTGTCACATTGCGACGTTGTAGCTGTTGTTCCGCACGCTCAGCCTGGTGCAAAAGCTCATCTATGTCATAATACTGTGTCAGCTCTACACGATCTTGTATCTCCAAATTCAGCCCATAAAAGAATCGAGACATCTTAGCCTCCGGATCCTCTCGTATCCCTGTACGAATAGACAGCAACTCCATCTCTTTAAAATATTCAACAACAGTTTTAACTCCTTGAGTAAGACGCTGTAACTTATTAAGCATATCTCGCTTATACGTTTGAGGGACAAAACGACCTTGCATGAGAGTTTTCATATCAACCCATGTCGCCGGACGATTACGGAACTGCAAAATTTGACTCCACCAAACCAACACATATCCAGTGAATTCAACAGCAGCAAGTTGGAGTTTCCTCTCCTCAGAAAAACGGTGGGTTGCAAATATTTGTTCCATGCGCATCTCCCACTCCAAAAACTCCTCAGGTCCATGATCACCAGAAAACGACGGTATGGTTAATTTGACACGCCCAATACCTCCATCATCCAGTGGCACACGAGCAGCCTGCCCTACACGATCAGGTGGTTGTGCACGATGTGTACCAGCAGGGTTGGCAAACAGTCGCTGTCGTGGCGGGTAATCAGCATCATCCCGCAAGTCCTCATGTAACACGGGTGCACTAGCAGCGAGGCGGTGTGGTACAGTAGGAGGGGGCTGAACAACAGGTTGAGGATGAGCGGCGATAAACTGACCAACCTGATCGACCAGTGCATCCATCCGAGTTGTGAGATGTCTCATGTGCTCCCTTAACACTTCAAACCCCGCACAGACATTAGGATCCAAACCCTCAGCAAATTCAAGCTTTGGCAACTCCTTTGGTTGCCCTCCATTGGCAGCAGCAGACGCCGCCGCGGTCGAAGCAGTATCATCCACCATGGAAACTGTTGATCGCAGAGCGCAGACGTTGTCGAGAGTCGGCCAACAGCAGACAACAATCACCAAACGCGTAGGAGCCACGCGCTGGAAATCACGGACAGTAATCCACACCAGGAAACCAAGAGCTGCTCCCTTGTATCACGATGCAGCACATGAAACCCAAGCAGGTCACGACTTGAATCGGGACTCCAAGCTTTACTACTTGGAATAGGACTCCAAGAGATGATACGTGTACTAGTACGCCACGTCCTCCAAAGCAATCTCTCTCTTCCTTTCTGTATTCTGATTCTGAGATGTACCCAATTCAATCTCCGCGTACCAACTACCAAGCAAGGCAACCTGCCGCGATCTGCTCACCTAGCGAAATCGTAGCAGACCAGGACTTCCGCCGGCGACGACAGAAACCTCCACGCGCCAACGCAGAACCTTCCCAGTAGCAGATCAAAACGCAGATGAACGCCGGTGTCTTGGCGGATGCCTCCGGTAGCAAAAAAACCTAACGCCGGTGTGGTGGCTAGATCGCCTCCGGCAGCAACACTCAGCAGATAAATCTCAGTAGGATGAACGCCGTGAGAAACCCGACGGCTCTGATACCAAGATGATACGGATCAACGTGATCCGATGGGGTTTTGGCCCAATCTTTCACGGCGATTCGCAAAACAGCAACGTTGAATTGAACAAGATCAACTCCACGCACGCGCACAAACAGATCAACAAGATCAGCAATCAAGTCCAGCATAAACACGCAAACGACGCCCCATCACGGGAGCAGCCTCACGATAACTTTACTCGTATAATTCTTGTCTACCCTAAAACCCTAGGCGCCACTCCTTTATATAGGAGGCCACAAAGGGCTCGGTTGGACAGGCCCAAACCGAACACACATAACTGACTCGAACCTAACACACGCGATACAAACCGACCTATTAGAAGGCTCGGCCAAAAAATAAGGCACGCAGGCCTCGAAAGAACGTGTACATACTTAGACAAATATCATCTAATCGTTGGTCATCCTGTATGCAACACGCTGCAGCAAACACCACCCAACACTAACCATGTTTGTTCTCACGCCGTGGACCAAACTGCAACATCAACGGTGGTGTTCTGAAATTGGGTTTCACCTCATCTAGCGGAGGGACTGCAAAACTGAAGGCTCCAACCGTCAACATAGATGGCAGTGGTGGCGTAATGGCTGGAGTAGGTATACCCCCCTCATCACGAGATCTCCCTGACCTACGAGGTAGAATAGCACCCTCGACATCTTTTCCCACTCCATCTGTGGAGGACGTTTCCGGAACAGCTTCCGTTGCGCCACTCGGAATTTCGAGTTCAGGGTCAATGATCTCGTCGAGGTCTATTTTCCTCCCACTTACTCCTTTGGCGAGAAACTCTTTCTCCACAAAGGTACCGTTCTTCGCGACAAACGTTTTGCCCTCAGCTTGGTTGTAGAAGGTGTATCCTATGGTTTCCCGCGGATACCCTACAAAGACGACTTTCTCCGACTTCGGTTCGAGTTTGTCGGGCTGTAGTTTCTTAACATACGCCTCACAACCCCAGACCTTCAGGAACGACAGCTTAGGTTTCTGGCCATGCCATACCTCATACGGTGTCGTTGCTACGGATTTGGACGGAGCCCTATTTAAAATGAATGCGGCTGTTTCTAACGCATACCCCCAGAAAGACACGGGCAAGTCGGTAAGAGACATCATAGATCGGACGCTATCTAATAGGGTACGATTACGTCGCTCGGACACACCGTTGCGTTGCGGCGTTCCAGCTGGCGTAAGCTGCGGCACGATGCCACAGGCCTTCAGATGTGTGCCAAACTCAAAACTCAAATATTCGCCACCACGATCGGATCGAAGGTGCTTGATTTTCTTGTTGAGTTGATTTTCAACTTCACTTTGAAATTCTTTGAACTTTTCAAATGTTTCAGACTTGTGTTTCATCAAATAGATATACCCATATCTACTCAAGTCATCGGTGAAGGTGATAAAGTAACGATAACCATTGCGTGTCGACACACTCATTGGTCCACACACATCTGTATGTATGACTCCCAATAAGTCTGACGCTCGTTCCATGAAACCATTGAACGGTGTCTTGGTCATTTTGCCCATGAGGCATGGTTCGCATGTGTCGAGGGATCCAAAATCCAACGAGTCCAGAAGTCCATCGGCATGGAGTTTCTTCATGCGCTTTATACCAATATGACCGAGACGGCAATGCCATATATACATGGCGGTATCGCTACTAAGTTTAATCCTTTTGGCTTCTATGTTATGGATGTGAGTGCTACGATCGAGATTCAACAAGAATAAACCATTACTCTCGGGAGCATTAACATAAAAGATATCATTCATAGAAATAGCACAACCACTTGATACTGATTTGAATGAATATCCGTCTTGCAACAAGCAAGACCCACTGATAATGTTTACACTCAAGGTTGGTACAAAATAACACTTATTCAGAACCAAAACTAATCCCGATGGTAGATGCAGAGGGAGTGTGCCGACAGCCACCACGTCAACTCTTGATCCGTTGCCGACGCGCATCGTCACCTCGTCCTTTGCCAGGCGCCTCTTATTCCGCAACTCCTCCTGAGAGTTACATATATGAGCAACAGAGCCAGTATCAAATACCCAGGTGTTGCTACGGGCGCAGGTAAGGTACACATCAATAACATGTATATCAAATATACCTTTCTCTTTCTCGACAATCTTGCCGGCCTTCTTATCCTCCAGATACTTGGGGAGTTGCGTTTCCAGGGATCTGATGGTCACCACCATCTTGTCCATCTTGATTTCCAATTCGGCCATGTTGAGCATCATTAGAATTTCCGACAGGGATTTTGATGTCCCAATCATGTCGTAGTTCATGATGGCGTCCTTATAGCTAGGGGGCAGCGACAACAGCACCCTATCTATAACCAGCTCTTCTGGGATCACATATCCCAGATCTTTCAGGAGCTGAACGCTGCCATACATATTGGCCAAGTGCTCACTTATATTGCCGTGCTCTTCCATCTGGGCTGAGAAGAAAAGCTTGGTAGCTTCAAACCTCTCATCCTTGACTTGCCGTGCAAAAATAACCATGAGTTCAGTGATTATCTCATAAGCACTCTTGTTCTCAAAATGGTTCTGCAGGTCAGCCTCCATGGCAAAGAGCATGCCACTCCGGACAAAAGAGGAAATCTCCGCCTTCAACTCGTGGACACTCCTAACGAATTCTGAGGCGGTGTTTGCTGGCTGATCACCTAAGGGGGCTTCAAGGATGTAAGCCACCTCGTGGGTTTTCAGAATGGACTTCAGATCGCGGAATCAGGATACGAAGTTGGACCCATTGGTCTTAAGCTTCTCTTTCTCAAGGAACAGGGCTAGGTTAAAGGTGGGGTGAGACATCTACAATGGAATTTGCAAAACATAAGACTTTGTTCATAAAATTTTGAGTTCAAGTATTTTCGAAAATAACTATAAGAACTCCCACTCAAAACGAGTATCCCCCTCATCGTTTTAGTGATTACACGACCCTAATCCATTGTGCAACCCCTCATCATCAGAGCCGGCAACACAACTTCAAAGGTAGACATCGGAATGTCAATCACAACAACTCTGTGACTCATGCTCGACCTTTCGGTCACCTTGTTCCGAGGCCATGTCTGTACATGCTAGGCTCGCCATAATAACCTTCAACGAAAGTGCTTGTGCAACGTGGCTTACACCCACTGTATGCGAACGACGATATGTCTGACACCCGATCATCACGGCCTGCCTCATAACGTATAACTTTCTTGGTGGTGCACGTTGAAGGGAGAACACAAATGGTATTTTGGGGGGGGGGGGGGGGGGGGTCATCTTATATAACTACCGCCGTGTAACTAATATATATACTATATATATATACACACAATATAAGATGCACTCAAAACATCAAATGTAATGCGACGTGATATGGTCCTTGCGCCGGTGGTCTCCTTCGCGCCAACAGTTCATAAACAATTTAATAAACTTACCTTGACCATATCACACAGCCCCTGCAAAATAAAGTTAGACGCCTCTACTTTATCTTTTGCATATTTTACGTGGCTTGGGGCTTTCGTAAATAGAACCGCTTCATACCTACGAACCTATGACCACAACAACGATCAAATAATTGCATATTTATTCATCCCTTTCGGGCCCTCCATTGAAAATGCAAAGCCAACTAAAGAGAGAGAGAGACAGACACCCGCCAGCCACATATACGGAACCAGCCGTATGTCAGTTGTGGAACCAGTCTCGCGTAAGCGTACGCGTAAGGTCGGTCCGGGCCGCTTCATCAACTCGATGCTGCCGGCAGTGCAAGTGCACGCGAGAGGGTAGCAAATAATAAGAACGTTGCCCCCGTGGAAAAACACGGGTGCAGCTAGCGCACAGCTATATCTACGCATAGATCGGCTCTGATACCACTGAAGGGGATCGCATGCAGAAAACAAAAAAATTCCTAACATCGATAACCTTAAACTAGCCAGAATCTATACTATGTAGATATAGTAATACGCAGGGGGTTCGGTGCACATACCCTTGTAGACCGAAAAGCGGGGATTACGCTCCCGCACAAGCGTTGTCGATGAAGCCGACGAAGACTTCGATGCCGTGTAGAGGAAGCAGACCTCTAGCACCACTAGCGTGGTGCCTCGCAGGGTGTCACACACGTACGGTGAAGCCGACGAACTCCGGGCTCCGATCCAAAGACGAAGCAGCGGAAGACTGGGACCGGAAGACCAGCAGCGCGGCGGCGTGCGTATGGTGGAGAAAACTTATCCTTGGCGCAACTCCAAACTTGGGAGTCACGAGATCCAAGGAGAGAGAGAGAGAGAGAATATTTGGTGTATCTTTAAAGGCCAGGGGTACCCATGTATATATAGGAGCCCGGGGGACTGCCCAACCTGCCAGGCTGGCGGTGTGGGACTAAACCCACACCCCAGCCGGCCAAGGTGGTGCGCCGGCCCTAGGTGGGCCCCACTTGGCCCACCTAGGCCGGCCCCTCCCCCATGCGCACCAAGGAGGGGGGCTTCCCCCCCTCATGGGCCTTCTTTCCACCAGAAGGCCCATTTAAGGTATTTAGCCTTTAAAAATTCAGGAAAAATTATAATAAAATATATTTAACTATTAATTACACTAATTAATATTAAATACATATTACATAATTTATTCCGGCACCGAAAACTATTTCGTCGCTGCCCGATCTCCATCGGAACTTTCCCGGGACGTTCCCGGTCTCTCTTTTCCTATTTTTCTCTTCCGGTAAAATGTCGACTCCCCTTAAGCGTGTTACCCTAGCGGTTCGATTATCTCACCAGACATGATCGAGACTCCTTTCCGATCAATGACTAATTCGTGGACCTTGGATACCCAGAATTAATCCCTGCGAGATAACGAATACTTTTCCCATCGAACCTGGACGTCCGAGTCTTAAACCTTTTGCCATGCGATACTTAGCGTGTCCGAGACTCGTTCATAGATATCTCCATACCTAGCTTGATCTCGTTACCGACACCGCTAACTTCTACTCGTCCATGATCTTATGTCCTGGTGACCTAGTCACACGCTTGCAAGCTCTTTTGACATAATCTCACCGAGTGGGCCCTAGAGTATCTATCCTGCTATGGGACTGGCAAATCCCGCTCTTGACCCCCCGTCTCAACATACTCCTTTCCGACACCCGAGAGGGACACCTTTATTGTCACACTATGTAAGATATGACGTTTGATGCAATCAAAGTGTCTTCCAGGAATAGCAATAAGAGTAGGTCTCATGGTCGGAGGCGTAATGACTACGTCCTACAAATATTGGGTATGTCCATCACACCGTTCTACCAACGACATGACTTCATTGTCAAATAGACACCATGTCACATGATCGGGAAACCTCGACCATCGATTGCACAATGAACCAGTCAAATAGAGGCTACTGGGGACCTGTTTGTTTTACGTATCACACCTGTATTAATGTTTCCGCTTAATACAGTTATAGCATGACACAAAAACGCATTATGAACAAATGAGATATGATAAATAAAACTCTTTATTAAGT
Source organism: Poa annua (assembly GCA_026929855.1). Lineage (NCBI taxonomy): Eukaryota > Viridiplantae > Streptophyta > Magnoliopsida > Poales > Poaceae > Poa > Poa annua. Next base: position 55,177,964 of record CM049435.1, on the reverse strand, counting down.
GCCTCTAGGGCATATCTCCTTCACGCCGTTCGCGGGTAGTGGTCAGGTTTGTGGAGTGATGGTCTAGTGCGTGGCTGCGGCTGGGACCGTGACCCTCCGGGCGTCCTCCCCCCTCAGCCTCCGCATCGGTCCGAGTTGGCGAGCTTCATCCTGGCGGTTGGTGCGAGGCTGCGGCTGGGACCGCGACCCTTCCGGCGTCGTCCCCCCCAGCCTCTACATCGGTCCGTGGCCGGCGGCATGCTGACGACGGCGAGTGGTGGTGGCGTGGTGGAGGCTCTGCGGCGGCAGCGGCCTGCGGGCTGCAGCATGGTGGCGGGATCTGTACGGGCCAGGTGGGCCCGGAATGATCCAGCTACCGTGTCCGGTCGGCATCCGTCGAAAGGCGGTGGAGGGAGGCCCCTCAAGTGGGCGACTGCGCGCTAGGTTTCCCTCTCCGACCCGTCGATCCTGCAGTGTGTTTGTCCTCGTGTCATAGGATGGAGTGCACGGATGCCGGGGCGGCGGCCCTAGGTGGCGGGTCACATGGGTTGCTCTCCGGCGAGCACCATGGTGACGGTGGTGGCTGCATCGTTTGGTTGTGTGGGCAACAAGGGGTGCAGCGGCGGGTGGCTCGGGCGCATTTCTGGCGTTGCCTGGATCTAGAATGGGTTCCTTTTCGCTTGCGCCCTACGACCCTCTTCGTGCCACGGGGGAGGGAACGAGCGAAAGCTTCTGACGGCGGCGACGCCCGCGGGTGCCGCTATCCTCTTGGGGACGTCGTCTTGGTGTTCTTCCTCGTGTCAGGGTTCCGGGTGAAAACCCAAGTCCTTTGGACTCGGCGGCGGCGACGCTTTGCGCCGTTACCCTCTTGGGGGCGTTGTCGTGGAGCTTAGGGGAGTTAGGGCGTAGCGTGGAGCTGGTGTGCTTGTCCGGCTACGTAGTCGTGGTTCGCTATGGCTTCTGTAGCTCGGTTCTCTTAGGATCTCGTTTGTAAGAGGGCTACCTCACTACTTTGTATCGTTCGGCCGATTCGTGGGCGTTGTGCTGTCTGGCCCAGCAGCGGTCTCAAACGGTTTGGCTTTATTTATAAAGCGGGGCGAAAACATGTTTCGTGGCCTGAGAACTCACGAGTTCTCAGTCGCGTCCACCACCGTTCGATCATGCGCCAAGATGCGTGTGTTTTTCTTTTTTTCTTTTCTTTTTCACGTTTTTTCCAATTGCATGCGACCTGTAACTGAGATTTTCTGATTGCAATCGGTTTGCAACTGATTTTTTTCCAGTTGCAAGTTGGTTGAAACTACTTTTTTTTGTTACAAGTGGGTTGTAACTGGATTTTTCGGTTGCAAGTGGGTTGCAACTGAATTTTTTCGGGACAATTTTCGAATTTGAACATTTTGTGCCAGAACTCATGCTTACGTCAGCCGCACGAGTTCTCAGTCGACTTAGCTCTAGGCGCGCCCTTATATTTATACAAAACCGTAGGTGCAGATACATCTGTTAGCCAAAAATCATATTTTAAAACGTCAAAAGTTATGTTTTATTAAATGTATTTATATGTTCACAACTTTTTTTCCGGAGAGCGGTGTTTTGTAGCTCGTTCTACATGTAGGATGTCTTTTTGAAAAATTCAAAAATTATTTTTAAAAAATTATGAAAATAATCCTAATGTAGGTAATGACGACTTCTAGCATGTGCAAAAATCCAATTTGAAATACTTTGTATTATGGGTTGTGTGAAATAACAATTTTTTATATCTAAAACGGTGAATTGTGTAAATTTTGATTTTTCTTTCAGATTTGTCAAAATTTACCATTTGTGCTTAGGCTGAAACACAAACATTTCGAGTAAATTTTTTGCAGCATATTAGAGTACGTCATTTGTCAATCTTTATTATTTATCTCGTAATTTTTAGAAACTTCAAACTGTTAATTAAAAAAAAAAGGTTACATGTAGGACGAGCTAAAAGGGGACTTTTCATTTTTGTGGCTTCTTTTAAAATGACTTTTCCTAATACTTTATTTTTTTACTCAAATAATATGTCATTTTTTTGTAAAATCTTTGGTATACACTTCGCTTAGAGCTATTCAATTTATCCAACTGGTATAGTTCACCCCTTCATTCGAGCGTCGTGAATGAACAAAAGAAACGCCCTCGACCGTTTTCGGCGAGTTAATTCTTTTCACCGTTTATGGGGTAAGTTCTGACACGTGTGAAACCCACATAAAATTTAGAAGTGGGACCGGCTATAACAATACATGCACCTTCATGAGCCTTTCCATGAGGCTCCTTGATATATTCGGTCCGACTTACTTTTTTTTTTTTGAGAAACACAGTACAAACGCAGACGCTCACATACACGCGCGCACACTCACCCCCTATGAACGCACACACGCACACCCTACCCCTATGAGCACCTTCGAAATACTGATCCGGCGGATCGAGTCTTGAGATTGACGAAGTCACCACGGGCGCCTCGCTGTCGACGGGAACGTCGCCTCCCACTGAAAGAATATTCCGCCTAAATGCAACACACAGACGTCAAATCTGGGATTTGAACTCTGGTGGGCTGAGGGTACAACCACCCTGCTAACCATCCAACCACCGGTTGGTTTGCCGGTCCGACTTACTTGATTGCAGCATGTAGCTTTTTCCCTTCTTTTTAGATAAAGGGCTTTTATTAATTAAAAGGTTTAAGCGTTACACCCGGTCTCTGCATAACTAAGATCCACACAGCCAGCAGTTCAGCACCACTCAAGTCGGTAAACAAAAGATAAAAAGGCGAATTACAAATCAAAATGAGAAATTGTAGATCCGCCTAACAAAATGGTAGGTCAATCCGGAGTCTATGTTGCCACCCATGCCGGGAAAATAACTCTCTGGCCGCAACCTCCAGTCTCGACGCCACCTACAAAAATAAGTCTCGGTGCTCCACACGCTGCATATGTAGCTTTTTTCCCTTATGAGATATAGGGTATATCAAACTGGGAAGTATTTACTTGCAAGTAAATATGATCAACTTTAAGAGAGTTTTCTTTAGTGTTTGTTGACTAAAATTGTTTGCTTTGTGGTCTTTTTATCAATGGTTTAAAATAGGTGAGGACTTTCATCCGCAGACGTGCATGTTATGTATGGGAGAAATAAGATAAGTGAAGCTTAGCTAGTCATAAATAATTGGGAAATAATTCACATGAATGCAAAATTATGTATGAGCAATGCGTCAAAAGGCACCAGTGTCTCACATATTAAGACCACAAAGGATTCAACTATCCACTTTGGCAATATCCGTCTTGCGGGGTTGCCTAGACATTACAACAACATACATAATCGGTAAGTTTTTTTTGACGTCATTGTGGTTCTCGAGGGAATTGCTTTCAACTATTGTACAACTCTTAATGTCACCGACCTTCTCGCATAGCCTTCCACTTTTCCCTTCCCTTACCTCTACCTTGAAAACTTTTCGGGGTCTTGGGTACCTGACAAGTCCTACGAGTGAGGCATTGACAAGGGATATACACATGCATCATATCGTAGTACTTACACCAATATCCCATTGGTTAGTTTACACATATATAGCTCCAAGGCTTGGCCTCAACCCTTAGCCTGAGTACACATATGGCAATCATATCAAACATTGTAGAAAACAAAAGATGAATGATTGGTAATAGTTCTTAGAATGTTGCCAATCCTAATGAGATCCAAATTACAAGTAGTATGGCTATGGATGATGACTATGGAGTGGAGATGGAGGCAACACTTCATGGAGATGGTGATGACGGTAGCTGAAACGGTGTACTGGAGGAACATGGCGATAGTAGTAGTCTGGTAGGGTTTTGAGGTTGTTCCGAAGCAAAATCCTCGTTGGGCCCTTCACGGAAGTTTCTCGGTTTGACGATGCTGATCCGACAGCGGTTGGTACGGTTGGACCCGACCATACCGCCACTCGTTATGTTCGTTTTCGCCAGATCTTCTGGTTTTTTTTGGTAACTCTCCATCCGGGATATGTCTTCATAAATGCGTCACTAGAATATATTCCTACAAAATCGCAAGGAAATTTACAAAATAACTTGCACATCAATGGTTAGTGGCAGGTATAGAGTGATAGATTGCCCTTTTCATGATAAATATACAGTTTAAACATAAATAAAGATGCATGTATTTTGGATGCATCATTTGTGACGCCTTCAATCGTGTGCCCCTTGGGCGACAATAAGCTTCCATGCCGCCTTTTCGTATCTTGTCAAGTCTATCATGCCAGACGTTTAGTCTAGCGAGCCAAATCAACACCCCACTAGTCAAATCTGAATAATTTTTAAATACAACAGATTTAAATATTTTTCTAAATTATTTTTAATCTCAAAAAGTGAATAAAATAAAAGGGAAAATAAAACAAAAAAACAAAAAAGAAAATACAAAAGGAAAATATGCTCAGAGATGGGCCGACCTATCTTCGTGTTCCTTTAGGCGACAGAAATTTTTCGCGCCATAAACGAACAATGTATAGGAATTGGTAGTATCTCCTGAGGGTTGAGAAAAATTCAAAAACATAAAGTCCGTTAAAATTTTGTCACGTAAAAAGAAAGTGTTTGAAATTTTGAACATTTGCATGTCTTTTAGTATTTGTTTTGTAATCGGTTGCAATCGGACAGTCGGTCATCATGTAATCCCTATGTTTTACCATATAAGATGTGTTAGCCTTTTTCTGCATGCACATGTCTAAACTTATATCTAGATACATTTTCATATATGTACACTTATTTTAATATGAGACAACATGTATAATACCTACAACATCTTACACTACCTCCGAACCAAATTAAGTGTCATCAGAAACACTGCTCACGTACAACCTGACAGCAGCAGTGGCATCGGAGTGAGTATTGTGGAATGGAGGGGTATCTCTTATCTGGAGTAGAGTATAATTCTTGTCAAAAAGTCCGTCTATTTTTCTGTTTTCAGTATCACTGTTCTGCGCCTATGAGCCATACACACAGTACACTCAGGCCTCAGCCCAACATAAAGTCTATGCGTAGCCCAACTGGCCTAATCTAAGAAGCCCAGTGTTCCCCCCATATCCGGCCCCTATCCCATCCGAGCTACTCCTCCTGGTGTCAAATTCGTGCCGGCGACGGCGGCGATGCGGCTGCTCTCCGGCGCTTCGGCTTCCCGCCTCCACTGCCCCCTCTTCCCGTTCGCCTGCGCAAGGCCTAGATTTGTGTCGCGCTTTTCTTCCGCGTACGCTTGCCGGGCCGCCTCCTCGTCAGCTGCGCCCGCCGGTGACGGCGGCGCCCGTAAGCCATGGCTATTCGTTGGCCTCGGGAACCCCGGGAAGATGTACCAGCGGACTCGCCACAACGTAAGCATCCTTTCCGGCCGTGTTCTCTGTAAAGTACATCGTTCTGCTCGGTGGATTGTGAAATTATCATAGTTACTTATGCGTTGAAATGCTGAAATGGGATATATTTGAGTTTTACACCAGAAAGATGCACGTTTAGATTGGTGAATAGTGAGGACAGAGGTATGAATATGTAGCAGGTAATAGAAAAAAACTCTAGGTGCAAGGTTGTAGAAATATGCCAGCATCAAGTTTGTGAGTACGAACAAGCTTTCTGTTTTTGCCGGTGGACTGAAGATGTTGTCTTTGTAGTGGACTATTTTTGATAACTGAATTCTACACCATGATGATTCTTAGAATTATATCTTATAACGGTCCTAGTGTTAGTGATCTGGATGGTCGTCAAGGCCACTCACCATCGTTTTGATAAAGAATTTGAGGCAACAGCTAAATGTGCTAGCCAGATACTTACTTTTTCCAAGGTCATCATGCTATAAAAGTCTATATTATGAAAGGATATTTAAATTTATAGGCAACAAAATTGGTTCTTATCACTGCTTTTGATTTTGCCTAAGGTTGCTCTTGTTTCAGGCTTAGTGTTGTATAATTAGATTGCATAACTTAAATCTTCCATTAAGGGATAAATGATTTGGTTCGTCAACAATTCAATCGACAAATTAAGTTGAGGTCATGTCTGATTATTCACAGGTTGGATTTGAGATGATTGATGTTATAGCAGAAGCTGAGGGTATATCACTCAGCAGTATGCAGTTCAAGGCAATGGTTGGCAAAGGTAATATTCTCACCAAAGATGTTGTTTTTGCATTTCTTGTTGAAGCCTGGGATGGTACCTTTATTGGATCTTGCCAGAGCTGAACTTTCTCCCATTTCTTTTACCATAATCAAACCTTTTTTTCTCGTGTTTTGCATACTTATGTAACCTAAATACCTAGTGAATTGCAACATGCAATACTTGTCTCCCAACAATCTTTATGGTCTTTCTTAGGTAGTTGTAGGAAACAGAAGCTATGTGCTTAGGATAATCTGTACGTGATTATTTGACATGGCTAGATCATTTTACTCTTAAATTCCTTACGTACAATTAGACATTTTTACCAAAATTGTTTTGGCATTATTTAGGTCGGATTGGAGATGTTCCTATCATGCTTGCCAAACCGCAAACGTTTATGAATGCAAGCGGTGAGTCTGTAAGTATAATGATCGGAAAAACAAACTTGAGACTAATTCTTCCATTGTTCCGTTGTTTGACACACTGAATTATACAGGTGGGTCAGCTGGTTTCATATTTCAAGATACCAATTAACCAAGTCCTTGTGGTATGTGTTGTTCTTGAGTTGGTTCTTTTTTTATCACTTACTCCCTCCGGTCCGAATTAATTGTCGCCAGCCCCATGTAAGTTTGTATAACGATAGGTCAGTTTCTGCGTCAATCATTATGGACCGGAGGTAGTATCATATAATCTGAATATCTGATTCTCAGTTCATTCTTCTCTGCAGATGTATGATGATTTAGATTTACCCTTTGCAAAATTGCGTCTACTGCCTAAAGGCGGACATGGCGGGCATAATGGGTACTCCTGTTTTATCTTCTTTTATGAGCATGTTTTATGTACCTTACTTAATGTTTCGCTGTCCTTTGCTTTACAACTATAGGCTGAAAGCCTCATGACTTTGGATAGGGAACCTACCAAAAAAAGTTAGATTTGTCTATTGAACCTTTATTTTGTTATTTTCTAAAATTGGCAGGATCTATATATATGCAATGATTATCAGAACAATCATATATGGATCTTTATTTTTTTTGTTCTGGAAAGAGGTTGGGAAAACCTTACAAACTAGTCACAGTGAACTAGGACTCTTGTAATTTTTGCTCTGAGATGTGCTTTTTTTTTTCTTGACATTCGTCATCATCTACAGGATGAGAAGCATTATTAACCATCTCAAACAGAATCGTGATTTTCCACGTCTAAGAATTGGTATGTCAGTCAGTTCTCTCCTTTTCAAATGCTATTACCATTGCCTGAAATATTCTTGTGATGATATTTTTGCAGGCATTGGGCGACCACCTGGGAAGATGGATCCTGCCAATTTTGTTCTCAGGCCATTCACCAAGAAAGAGCAAGAAGAGGTTTGGAATGCTTAAAAGAAATTTCAATCTTCCATATTTACCTCTTTTCTGTCACGCTCTGGGTGTCGTTCACTTAGGCAGTATTTCGGTCAAAGTTGATCTCCATATTGATTAAAATGCGCCAAAAAGACGACCGTTGATGTAAGTAATATCTTTGTGCAGCTTGATTTCACGTTCCATAGAGGCTTGGAAGCAATAAGAATAATGTCACTTGAAGGATTCAACAAGAGCGCTACTTTTGTGAACACTGCGCAGTCATTGAAATGCTGAATAGATGAAAAAACTATTGATTAATTTTTCTGTGCCAGATATTATGTGATGAATTAGAGCCAAGGAACTAGATAAGGGTCTTGAGCTGTATTATGACCATCTTTCATGTAAGACGATTCCATCCTGAAACTGAGGACTTATTGTTGCACATACTGCAAAATTCGAAGGTGATATATACCAGCGAGGTTAAAACACTGTGAATTAACCGATGCCATAACATATCAATTGAGTATTGGAGTGTGTACCTGTTTATTATATGTAATATATCCTTTAAGTGTGCACACTGCTTATAAACTTTCTTTGGTAAGTATTCATTCCGGTTCAGCAAAGTCAACTTTGGATTGTATTTTTGTTTGTAGGATTCAATCATTTCAATTGTTTGTGGGGATCGACTTTGGATCATAGAAATAGAGCTACTAAATAACATACTGTATCAACCTTTTTCCTATGCATAGGAATTTTAACCTCCACTAACATTTTTTAAGACCAATTCGTGTAGTATCGAGACATCTTTTAAATTGCCTTTCTTTTGTTCCGTCTAAATGATTGTTCCTTCAATTTTTCTGTGTTCTTTAATACTGTTTCCCTCCTATTTCCAAGTTTCTAAATCATGTGATCCAAAGAGGCCTAAAATACTGTACTCACCAATGTAACAAAATTGGAACAATTCTCGGGTGTATTTTTCTTGTCGTGGCATGAATTACACACAAAACACTGGCTTGTCGGCCTCAAAACACGCCGAGATGTCCGAGATATTATGTCCATCTTGGGAGAAGAAGGCCGCTGCAGTGCTGGATGGAATATGCTGCTCTCGTCGTTCGCAGCGCAGTTGCGCTGCGGCACATCCTGGGATGCGACCATCTGCGGTGGCCGTGAGCCCGCCCGTACCATCCATCCAAAATCCATCTTCAGAGCCCCTGTCCTCTCGCTCTCGATTCGATTCTCCACGTTCTAAATATTGGGATAAACTCTCGATTCCTTCAGATTTTCCATGTTCTGAAAGGGGATAAGTTCGTTTTGCCTTATCTGCTCTTTGAGAAACCAAGCAGTCATCGGATTTTCGAGGTCGGACGTTCCACCTCCAAGTTTTTCTTACTCCAACACATGTCTATTCTAAGGATTGATTAATAACGTCCTACGTACATTCAATTCTTCAAGGATTGGTGATCTTTTGCCAGCAGTCATCGAATTACCAATATTTTTTTCCGAAATTTCCATTTAAAACAAAGATGCAATTTCAAATATACACATGTTATATATAATTTTACATTTATCGATGACATCTTAACTCAAATTGATAATTGATGACAATTTTATCATAGGTTCACAAACTCACGAGAGTGAATGTCAGACCTCCACTGGTAAGGTATATAAACATACATGTATGGATATACCCATGATACAAGATTATATCCGCACCCTGCCCGCGATACGAATACTATCCATGAGTATAAAATTGTGTTCATACTTTACCCATGCGGGATATGGTACCTAACCATGGATAAAATTCCCATCCTTACGTAATAGCGATTATATTTTATGTTCGTGCATGGTAAAAGAAGAAAAAATAACAAGAGATTTAATTCAAAAAATACTGCTTTGAATTTGAAATGTTTTGTTTCTCAACACAAAGATCTTCTGATCACGAAAAGGCCGTATATAATATCCATGTTGATTTTCATGGAATCTTTAATGTATTTTTAAATCCTAGATGCAGGATATCATGAACCGCATTATGGTTTCGATTTTCTTTTGACAGAACTCCCGAGACATATCTTATTTTCCAAGGGAGAAAAAAGATTACAAGATCGCAAAGGGCAGCACGTCTGCCGCAAGCTGGCCCTTGGCGGCTCAATTCCACCGTGACGAGCCACCTCTGAAGACAAGTCCAGAACAGCTACGTCGCCCCTATGACCCCAGCTGTCAGCGTCTGACTGCCCGCCCGCCCAATTAAGGTCCAGATCGATCGTAAAGCCTAAAACCTCCCACCACGTCACCCGTCCCCTCCCTAATCCCTCCCCCCTCTCCTCCTCCTCTGCCCCGCCGCCAAACTCCCTCGCCGCACCATGGCGGCCACCACCTCCTCGCTCTCCCTCCTCTTCGCCCACCCCCACTCCCTCCACTCTTCCGCCCCTCAGCGCCTCGGAAGGTCCCATCTTCGCCTCCCGCTCCGCGCGCGCTGCGCCTCCGACGGCGCCGCCTCCGCATCGGCCTCCACCACCGCCACCAAGCACCGCCGCCCCGCGGAGGAGAACATCAGGGAGGAGGCCGCGCGCCTCCGCGGCCCCGCCACCAACTTCTCCGCCTGGTACGAGCCCTTCCCCCCGGCCTCCGACGGCGACCCCAACGAGCGCTACTCGCTCGACGACGTCGTCTACCGCTCCACCTCCGGCGGCCTCCTCGACGTCCGCCACGACATGGACGCGCTCGCGCAGTTCCCGGGATCCTACTGGCGCGACCTCTTCGACTCCCGCGTCGGCCGCACCACCTGGCCCTACGGCTCGGGTGTTTGGTCCAAGAAGGAGTTCGTGCTGCCGCAGATCGACTCCGACCACATCGTCTCCCTCTTCGAGGGCAACAGCAACCTCTTCTGGGCGGAGCGCCTCGGCCGCGACCACCTCGGCGGCATGAACGACCTCTGGGTCAAGCAGTGCGGCATCTCGCACACGGGTTCCTTCAAGGACCTCGGCATGACGGCGCTCGTCAGCCAGGTCAACCGCCTCCGCCGAGACCCGCTCTCGCGCCCTATCAACGGCGTAGGGTGCGCGTCCACGGGCGACACCTCCGCCGCGCTCTCCGCCTACTGCGCAGCCGCTGGCATCCCCGCCATCGTCTTCCTCCCCGCCGACCGCATCTCGTTGCAGCAGCTCATCCAGCCCATCGCCAACGGCGCCACGGTGCTCTCGCTTGACACGGATTTCGACGGATGCATGCGCCTCATCAGGGAGGTCACTGCCGAGCTGCCCATATACCTTGCAAACTCACTCAACTCGCTTCGCCTTGAGGGGCAGAAGACGGCGGCCATCGAGATATTGCAGCAGTTCAACTGGCAGGTGCCAGACTGGGTCATTATTCCGGGAGGCAATCTTGGCAACATTTATGCTTTCTACAAGGGGTTTGAGATGTGCCGTGTTCTTGGGCTAGTTGATCGTGTTCCACGCCTTGTTTGTGCACAGGCTGCAAATGCAAACCCTCTGTACCGGTACTACAAGTCTGGATGGACTGACTTCCAGTCGCTTGTTGCTGAAACCACATTTGCATCGGCCATACAGATTGGTGACCCCGTTTCTATTGACCGCGCAGTTGTTGCGCTCAAGGCAACTGATGGTATTGTCGAGGAAGCCACGGAGGAGGAACTCATGGATGCGACGGCGCTCGCTGACCTCACTGGGATGTTTGCTTGCCCACATACTGGAGTTGCACTTGCTGCTCTCTTCAAGCTCCGTGACCAGGGTATAATTGGCACTAATGACCGTACGGTGGTCGTTAGTACAGCACACGGACTAAAGTTCACACAGTCAAAGATCGATTACCATGATAAGAATATCAAGGACATGTTGTGCCAGTATGCCAATCCACCCATCAGTGTGAAGCCTGACTTTGGTTCTGTCATGGATCTTCTCCAGAAGAAGCTCAACGGTAAGATCTGAGCCTATCTTTAATTAACCTCGACACAGCTTTCTTGTTTATCGTCACATCAGACTGTACCTTGGCATCTTAATCAACTGCAGTTGGTGACCATAGTATGGCGCCATCATCTTTATTTTCCAGTACTAGGTTCTTGAGGCTCTTCTAACTATAGGCAAAAGTGGATAGAGCTTTCCTTGTACTTTATCTGTATCATGTAATATCAATAATAAAGTATGGTCTATGGCTGAATAATTGTTTTGTGTTCCCGGTGCATGCTTGCACGTTCTTATTCTGTTGCTCATTCACTTCTGGTTGTCGATGACATTAAGATCTGTTGCAAGGATTGACCTAACATGTTGCAGGTATTACACATGTTTGGTCGTTGCAATTTTTGGGGTTACTTTTCCATTAGTCGCAAGAGAATTTCTGGCCTGGAGCTCTGCACATAGTTCTCGTTCCGATGGCAGCAAGCCGTTGCTGGGCACCAGCTTAAAAAGTATCCAGGGGATAGTTTCGACTGTTAGAACCACATAATAGTGTCAGTGTTCAATAGGCATAGTGACAGGATGAGTGGATAAACTGGAACCCTAGTGTGCTCGACCTGTCACTCTTTGACATTTTGACAAGCAGTTGTGCTATCACTATCTGTTATGTCCAGATCTCCTGTAGCCGCTTGCTATTGGCTTTCCATTAGTAGAAGATAAGCTAGGTTGTGCATTTAGAGGAGACAAATGTTGCGTTTTCTTTATTGCCTCATACATTTTTAAGAAAATTGCTATAGGGGATTCTTGGAAAAAAAAGTTGCTATAGACTTTCCATTACCGATCTCCTGTACCTGCTTACTATAGCTTTTCCATTAGTGGAAGATAAGACAGGTCAAATAATGAGTTACTCCCCCCATTCCTAAATATAAGCCTTTTGTCTCACATGTATCTAGACATGTTTTAGTGTAAGATTCAAAGCCCTTTTAGCTATTTGTCTCACATGTATGTAGACAGGTTTTAGTGCAAGATCCGCTAAAAAATACTTATATTTAGGTACGGAGGTAGTAACTTTCTGTTTCACTTCTATCACCGCTAGTTATGCCTGTCTTAATCAGAACCTGTGCACTTTTATCTCATGTCTACCATTTGTTCCTCAAAGCAGTCATAGTCACTATGCTGCATTGATGTTTGATCTCCTTTTGTAATCAATGTATAGTTTTAACTGTTACGCCGTGTTAAACGTCAGGAATATTTCTTCGGCCTGCAGAATAATTATCGCACGGGTTGTAAGAGCACACATTTAATTTTCCTATGTCTTAAACGCTAGGTTAGATAAAGTACCTGTGTTTCATGCTGCAGGCTGCCTTTTAGCTGGTGTGCTCTTCTTAGGGGTTCCTGAGCTTGCCTATTGAGGCCGAGTGTGGCTGTGAGTGGGGTTGTTATTCATGATTTGAACTTAGTTCCCAGTTTGTTGTACTTTTATTTCCTTTGTTATTTTATGTTTGCTCTTGTAAAACTATGCCGGTTATGATTAAAAGACCTGTTGCAGAGGACAACCTCTTTTGTGCTCATGCCAGCAGTCAGTAACTTAGTATAGCCCACGAGTTTCAGGTCTCGGCAGAGCGTCGCAGAATCAATTGAGTACTCCCAAGATGATGGCGCCTCTGAGGTACGTCACCCCTGACATGGGGTGACTGACCGGTGGGCCTGGGCCCACACGGCAGTGCCTGCAGGCCACGTCAGGGGAGCCGCGTCCGTTGAGAATGCGCCGCTGGGGTCGTTTTTGAACCCATTCAAGATGAATTTTTTTGCTCTCCAGACTATCTTTCGGCGTTGGCCTAGATCTGGCCTCTGCACGTTTCAGCAAATCGACTGCTTTTAAACATTTTAGCTGATTTCTCTGGCGAAAATTAATGTTCTGCCTTGCAAATAATTCGACATCCCGCCCTTGCAAAATGCAGATATGTCTCCGCTTTGTTGATGGATGGAATAGGTGGCCGTTTCTAGACAAGCCGCTGGTGTACCAGCTGGTATTTTTTTTGCTAAATCTGGCTCTTGTCTAAAAATAAGGGACTGTCTATTTGTCAGTCGACTAATTTCGATTTCGGTGTCAGTCGAATTTTTGGCCAGTCATTTGTTGGCACGTACCACCGCTAATCCAAAAAAAACATGTTCCCGCACCGCATGACCTGCACAACTAACAGGTGGAACTTTGTCCAGCCCGACCCGAAACAGCCCAAGCCAAGAAGACACAAACAGCCCAAAACGACAAAGCCTAGCAGAAAAAGGATTCCAAAGTCTGACCGGGAAAACATAACTTTTTCTAATTCAACAAAGAGTCAGGTCAGCTGAAGCCACACCCTGTCGCAACTTCCTTTCCAAAAGTTCAGCATGAAACTGTTCTATCTTTGAAATTTCTGCAATTTCCTTTCCAAAAACTCACTGACAAACCTATATCTGCAAAAGAAAAAAACTACCAACTGAAAGTTATCATCTGCTAATGGATGCAGAAATGAACCTATTTCTGCAAAAAAAAATGTGGTCATACTACACATTCAAAACCCATTGATCATATGTCAGCACATTCAGAGAACTGACATTACTTAACCAACTAAATCATGAAATAACCTCATTTATACGCAACAACCCTACACCCTACAGAAAGAATAAAAGAAATGGAACAAATAGAGCAGTGACTTCCAATGCAAAAATGAGATAGAGATTTATGCATACAAACCAAACAGAAAGAAGAGAGATTCAAGAAAAATCAAAATGCATAAAGTGATAGAGAGAGAGATATAGAGCTGCAAAACTGAGAGAGAGAGAGTTGCTACACTGAGATAAACAGAAATAAAGAGAGAATAGAGAGAGAGAACAAAGTAGAGAAAATAAGAGAGAGATTCAAAATAGACAATCTTTTAGTACAAAAGAGAGAGAGAGGTTCAAAGTAAGAAGAAAGAAAAAGAGAGAGATTCAGAGAAAGAAAGAAAGAAACAGAGAGATAGAATTAACAGAGAGAGATATGGCCACGAAGAGAGAGAGAGAGAGAGAGAGAGATTCATAATAAGAAGAAAGAGATTCAGAGTAAGAAAGAGACATAAACATATTGACATCACTGAAACATGACTTAGACACTGAAACGTGACTGGGCAAATACTAAATCAATACTGAAACAGATAAACAAAACTGAGACACTAAAAACATGACTGAAACACTATAACAAATACTTAATCACAGAAAACAAGACTGACTGAGCCACTAAATCAAGACTGAATCACTGAGACACTGAATGAATGAGAGTTGAGACAATTAAAAACTGAGCAATAAATCATGACTGAGACAACGAATCAATGAAACATGACTGAGACACTAAGTCGAGACTGAATCACTGAGACGCTGAATAAATGAGACAATTAAAAACTGAGCTCTGGAAAAATAATGAAATACTGAGGCACTGAGAAAAAGAATGACTCAGAATAGAAAAAATGAGAGAAAGAGAGACTGAGAAGGAGATAAAGAGAGATTCAGAGAGAGATAAACATACAGAGAGAGAGAGACTGAGATAAAGAAGGAATGAGAGAGAGAGAGAGAGAGAGAGAGAGAGAGAGAGAGAGAGAGAGTGAGATAAAGAAGGAATGAGAATAAAGAATGAAAGAGAAAAAGGAATTCCAGATCTTCAAAATGGTGACCTTGGACACATTGACACATTCAGATGCGATGACATGTTTTTCCAGGTGAATTGTAAAACTGTCTACACAAAAAGAAATTGAACTAACAAATGCTACTGTTAAACTAACATTTACGAACTGATGCAGGACGAGACATTTACATTTCACATGATTGCTCAATGGGGAATTTGACACGACATACTCGTCACCACAATCATTTCCTTCGATGCAGGTACAAAATAAGGAAATGAATATATTCATACATGATGCATGACAATGCTATTCTTATGCATATAGAGAAAATCATGATGAATATATTCGGATATGCTTTACTGACAACAAATATGCAAAATGCAGATTGAGCATGCGCCGGGAGATGACTCTTCATCGAGTTTCTTACGGAAAATGAATGGAAATGTACAACAATCAAACGAAAACTATACACATGAGAACATGCAGAGGAATGGGTACTTACAATTTCAGGCGACATCAAGTAGTTGTGGGCGACACATAACATGGGACGATGATCCATGGGCGGAAAACTTATTTGAGAACATGGAGCTCGATGAGGTATGCGTATGCTACTGCTTCACTAACAAAACAAAAAGGAGATGATGTGGTTACTAAAAATGTTCATGTTTTGTGAAAAAATCTTGTCAACAGATGAATGATGCAAACAATACTAAACAACCTGATGGAGAAACGCGACTAAACCACGCCAACAAAAAACAAGCTGATGACACTTCTGGACAACAGGACAAGCAACTTAATCCAAGAAGAAGGCGAAGATGAAAGAGAAATAAGTGATAAGAGCACTCATAAAAACACTTCACTTGAAAATAAAAACAAACTAATGAGTTGACAAATTATAATATAGCCACTAAGACTGCATCGATAGGGAAAAAAGCAAACCTCATTTCTCAAATAACCAAATAGAGCATCGTTTAAATCAGTATTTCTTCTTCCATTGTCTATTGCCTAGAACATTAAACAGAAGATAGTATGACACAATTTAAAAACATAAAAACAGCAGCGAAGTATATATATAAAGAAATGCAACAAAACTGACAACTCACTTCAATATCGCTGGAGATACTATACCCTTCGCTATGTGCCACATCAAAATTGTCGCACTCAAAATCACTGGTTTTAGGGTGTGGCCTACACAGTACAAAAGAATGCATATGATTAGAAAACACATATGTAGAACACATACAAAGTGTCATCACTGCTGCAAGAAAAGAGCAATTACAACTAAAAAAGACTGCTAAGCACCTCGCCGATAGAACAAAAAATGGAACAAAAAAACACATACAATCTGAATTAACACTAACAAGACTACTAGAACAACCCAATGATGATTGATGCTCAGCTAATGTGATTTAAAAAGGCATAAATCAGCCACAACAACCACAAAAACAAAAATCCCCTTGCATAACACCTTTTAGCTTATCATACACATCATAACATACAACTAAAAATGCATAGGATCCTGCTGATATAAAATCGCCGAGATCCAGACCCGACAACATATCAATGCGCACATTCACAAACACCTAAGCAGCAGATCCCCCAGCCGAATTCAGTTACCAGCTATGTAGAAAAATCCTCAAAAATTCCACACCCGCAGCAGACAAAAGGCACAACCAGTAAGGAAGACAGGGTACCTGCTGAGATTCAGAAACAAACAGAGACGCCGCTACCAACAGCAACTAACACCTAAGCAAGACATCGCAGATTCCAGCCGAACTAAACCTAGACCCATCGGACATCTGCACAAACACGCCGCAGACTCGAAGAACTCCGGCAACACGAGGCTGACGCGCCCCGACAGCACGAATCTGACGCGAGAAGCTGAGATGAGAAAGAGGAAGCATGTGAACCGCCTCCGGCGACGCCTCAACACTTCTACTCCGTCGTGGATCTCCGCCATGACCAAAATCGCCGCCCTCGATAGCTCCTCTGTTCCGCCACCTTCTCTCTCTTGTGGCTTCGAGAACAGACACGCGGCGAGGACGACTAAAAAATCTGGGAGATGCTAACGGGCCGAAAACCCCCAGCCCGCGCTGAATCCAAAATCCGCTAGGCGTGATGCAACCCGTAAACCAAACACACACACGAAGGCAACAAAAGCTGGACAAAAGGTACCAATCTTGGCGCAGGGATGGACGGACAGAAAAAAGACCGACGGGAAAATGAGAATCAGTCGAATGAAAATGAGCAAAAACCAAAAATAATACTCCTCTGATCCGTAATAAGCTGGGTCCTTTTTTTACAAATAGTTTCGCTGAGGGGATCTGAATTTCTTCCAGGGGAAATTTTGGCAAAAAAAAATGTGCGCCTGAATTCTCAGAAAAAAATAAGAGCATGTGCTTATACTTGTTGGGCTGAAGCCCGTTCCACATACGAATTTTCGGCTAAGGCTGGAGCTATTCTCTCCACCACACGATCATCCACCGTATCTGCGCCGATCGCAGCCACTCGGCTCAACTCGAGTACTCGACTCGTCCAAAAACAATGGTTCACCGGCAATCTCGGCTGGCGCCACCGTAATTCCGCACCTATCTGACAGCACGTTGAGGTAGCCGAACTGGAGTTCAAAAGGCGCGGGAGACACGCTCTATTTACCACTTCTCTCCTTCCTTGATCTTTGTACCTCCATCCCCACCTCGATCCCTTCCAGCCCCAGAATCACCAATACCCACAATAGCCTATTAGGCTTACCGCCACGCGAAGGGCTTACGTGCCATTCGTCGCGACGCAGCAGCGGCAGCGCCATTGGCGAGATGGACGGGCCGCCGGAGCTGCGGCGGACGATGACTCTCTCGGAGCAGCTTTCCACGCCCGACCCGGCCATCCGTGAATTCCTCAAGATCCCCAGCGACGACAGCCACCTGGATGCACGAGGAGGTGGCCGCACCGCCGCGGACTGCGGAGAAAGCGGCGGCATGATGAACTGGAAACCGCTGCGCGACCGTCTCCGGCTCCGGCGCGCGGTGAACGCCTGGTCCACGGCGTCGCAGAAACCCAGCACGGCGGACAGCCCCGGGAGCCTGAAGAGCGGCGGCGCCGGCAGCGGCAGCAACCGCAGCAACAGGTACATCTACGCACCTGGCGAGGCCACGGCGGCCTTCTCCCGCAACACCTCGCTCCGCCAGACGCCCACCTTCTCTCGCGCCACCTCCACTCGGGTCGGCCCCACCGCCACAATCGGGCGCACAGACCGTGCCGCCGCCGTGGTCGTCGACGACGATGAGGACTCGGAGGACGAGTCCGAGCACGTCGACGAGGAAGACGAGGAGGAGCAGGCGCCGGCGGCGCAGATGTCCCTGATGGCGTTGCTGGAGCAGACGGACAGCCAGTGGGACGAGGACGAGGACGAGGAGGAGGATGGCGCCGCCGGCTGCGGGGCCAGCAAGAACGCGTTGGCGGGAGACGAGGACGATGACGACGGCGAGGGGCGCGAGGAGGAGATGGTGCACGTGTGCTGCGTGTGCATGGTGCGCCACAAGGGCGCGGCGTTCATCCCGTGCGGCCACACCTTCTGCCGGCTCTGCTCGCGCGAGCTCTGGGTCAGCCGCGGCAATTGCCCCCTCTGCAACGGCTTCATCCAGGAGATCCTCGACATCTTCTGATCAGATTACTACGCACCTGTCATTTTCTTGATTTTTCGGAGCAAATGTGCAAAGTATTCACGTGCTGGCGTTTGGTAGTAGCAGCACTAATGGCAAGTGAGTGGCCAATGCGCCAACCGGCTCTGAAATTGGTTACTATTATAGGAAAATTGGTCGATTAATCGAGTTACATGCGGTGCTCTGCGCAGCACCGCTGCTGCTTGCGATTATTTCAGGAATGTCATCACTGTATCAAGTGTACTACTACTAATTGCTTGGAATAAGAATGGCATACACTACAACACGTACCGGATCTGGAGGCACTGATTAATGCCTAAAAAAGTTTGAAAAGTGCGGGTTTTTAAGGCAGAAAGAAAAATGCTGGATGTACTCCGGTTGGCAAAAGTCATTTGTGCCATTTCTGAATAATATTTCAAAAAGCTACCATTTAAGGCCGTTTGGAGTGCCATAAATAGTAGGAATTGGAGACATTATTTAGTGCCTCAAAATGGTACCAATAGAGGCAACTTTGAGTGCCTCTAATTCTACCATTAGAGGCAGTTCTATGTGCCTTAAATTGAATAATTAGAGGCATTATAAAGTGCCTCCAATAGCCATTTTGTAGTGCTTCAAATGCTGACATTTGAGGCATTATTTAGTGTCCCGAATGTTATAGTGCCTCAAATGTCAGCTATTTAGGCATTCCACAAATGCTATACTATTTGAGGCACTTTTTTCCAAGCAACATTGCCAGTGCCGAAAATGAGTAATTTACTAATTTTTGCAACAAATATATAACACTAAGGTTCAATTATATATTATAGTTGAATGATACAGTTATCGTAGTTATAGTCGAATATCACCGCAACCTTCAGAGAGACCACCTAACAAGCATGATGAAAATACCAACATCAATGACACCAATTTCAACATAATTACAATGACAATAATTGCAAATATTCTTGCCCTCTATACTTTGAAACTATGACATCAATGAATCATCAGATCTTCATAACACAAGCATGTACACATATCTGGCTAGTAGCTCCAGTTGAATTACTCTTCTACCTTGTCGGGAACTTGTGACTGTATCGACAGAGACAGTTTTGATTCAGAGATGGCAACAACTACAGATTCAGTTCAGATCAATCGATCAATGCTCTCTCCCATTTGCTGGCGCCAGAAGAGCAACTAGGCTCGAGGACCTGGATATGCCAATCATTAATTTAAAAAGGGGTACAACCAGAAAAGCCCGATTTCTCAAACGTCCGTCGAGTGTTAGAATTAAGCTCAGCTCAAAGAAGAAATGAAGGGAGGATTTTGGATTCCACGGTAGTGAGAGATACTATCAAAGAGAATAGACTAGATTTGTTGTTGTAATTAAACCGACAGGGATAATTTCTCCACACCTATTTAAAAATCTCCCAGGAGGTCTTGACTTTAGTTGGTACGGTCTCCCGCCTCAAGGAAGGTCCGGTGGCATTCTGGTAGGGTTCAATTCACTTTCAGTTCAGGTAAAAAGTGTGTCACGTCGAGAGAGGTGTGTCAAGCTTCACCTGTCTTCACTTTGTGAATGTTTCACAGTTCTTTAGTAGTGGTTTATGGTGTAGCCTAGGATGTATATAAAGGTGAATTCCTAGCTGAACTTGTGTGTATTTGCGAGGATGAACAATTACCACTCTTGGTGGAGGAGATTTTAATATTATTCGGCTCTAGGAAGAAAAAATAATGATTCTAATGCGAGATGGCCGTTTATTTTTAATGCTATTATAGGAAGTCTTGACCTGAGAGAAATAGATCTCTATGGTAGACAATATAAGTGGGCCAGCCGTAGAGAGAATCCTACATATGCAAAATTGGACAGAGTGCTTGCAAGCGTGAGTTGGAAACCAAAATTCCCTTTAGTTAATGTAAGGGCCTTGACTATAGAGGGTTCCGATCATACACCACTCCTTATTGACTCAGGCGAACACGCCCATCTAGGAAGTCCTATTTCTATTTTGAGTTGTTCTGGTCGTGTCAGGAAGGTTTTTTTTATCTACTATCTCGAGAGTGGACAACAGTCACTCAAGGTAATACCCCTATGGAGGTTTCAATAATATCCGCCATCTCTGGTCATTTTTAGAGGTTGGGACAGGAATCAAAGCAGTATTTACAAGAATGAGAAGGCTAGGTTGCTTAATGTCGTTGATACTTTAGATCTAAAGGTTGAACATCATCCCTTACCGCAACCAAGGGGGAGGCTATGAGGGATGTGAATGATGAAATTGCAAAACTTAGAAGGGATGAAGAGTCTAAGTGGGCACATCGAGAAAAAGTAAAGCATGTCCAGTAAGGTGGAAACAATGCCAAATATTTTCACCTAGTCGCAAATGGGAAGCATCTACGAAAAAGGATTTTTCAAGTAGAACAAGAAGAAGGAACCATAATAGGTCATGAAAATATCAAGAACTATATTATGGAGTATTATAAAAGATTGTTTGGCAAATCGGTTGAAAGTATTTTTTCCTTACTAGAAATAAATACAAACTACATACCAAAATTTTCTTTAGATGAAAATGCTATTCTTTTAGCCAACTTCACTAAGAAGGAAGTGTTAGTGGTAATGTAAATGAAAAATAATAAAGCGCCACACCCAGACGGGTTCCTGCTGAGTTCTATCAAAGATTTTGGGAGATAATTAAATATGATTTAATGAATTTGTTTGCTAAATTCCAACAAGGGGATTTGCCACTATTATTTACTGCCCAAAAAAGAGAATATCGTTCAGATTCAGCTGGACTGGCCTATATGTCTGCTCAATGTCAGCTTCAGTTTTTTTTTTTACAAAGGTTGGTACAAACCGAGTAACGGAGGTAGCACATAAGGTGGTGCGTCAAACATAAACAATGTTTATGCCAGGAAGGCGCATCCTAGAAGGGGTGCTCATAGTGCATGAAACTATTCGAGAACTTCATAGGAAGAAATTGGATGGTGTCTTCCAAAAGATTGATTTTGAAAAGGCATACAAACAGTTCAACGACCTTTTCTTCAACAAGTTTTACGAATGAAAGGTTTCGATCCAAAGTGGTGTAAATGGGTCGAAGAATTTGTAGGCCGTCGCAGTGTTGGTATTGAAGTAAATGATGACTTGGGGATATGCTTTTAAACACGAAAATGTTTGAGACAAGAAGATCCTATATCTCCAATTTTTTTAACAATATTGCAGTCATGTTAGCATTCATGATCGCAAGAGCGAAAGAATATGATCAGGTTGCTCTACTAATACCTCATCTAGTAGAAGGGGGATGGTATCGCTCCTTCAATATGACGACGTCACAGTTATTTTTATGGAACATGGTCTCGAGAAAGCCCTAAACCTGAAACTTATACTATGTATTTTTTGAACAACTATCAGTCTTAAAAATAAATTTTCACAAGAGTGAACCGTTTTGTTTTGGGAAGGCAAAAGATGAGGAAGATCAGTATATGAACTATTCGGTTGTGAATCTAGATCATATCCATTTAGATATTTCGGCATTCCATTACAGTTCCGTAAGCTGAAAAATGGGGGATGTAAAGGAATAGAGGATCATTTCAAACGGAAGCTAGCTAGTTGGAAAAACAAGCTTTTGTCCTATGGAGATCGACTAAATCTCATAAACTCGTTGTTGACAAGTCTGGCTATGTTTATGTTATCTTTCTTTGAAATACCTAAAGGGGTACGGAAAAGATTGAATTACTTTTGTTCTAAATTCATCTGGCAGAGTAGTGGCCATAAAAGAAAGTATAGACTTACTAAACGGAACATCATCTGCCGACCGAAAGATCAAGGTGGTATTGGGGTCGAAGTTTTAGAAACTAAAAGCAAGTGTTTCTTATGTAAATGGCTGTTTAAGATTCTATTGGAGGATGATGGGTTTTGGCAGAAGCTAATGCATAATAAATAGGGACAATTGCTTCTGTGCCCCGGTTCTCTCTAGTTTATCCGTCTGTGCCATACCTGCGTAGTTTCTCTCGTTTGTGCCCTGGATGGCTCGGAAATCGGCCAAACGCTCCGTTGCCCTCTGGTCAACCGTCACTTGGCCTGACTGGTGGGGTTGGCCTGGCGCGGCTGGGTTGGGATTTCCTGGGGTCGGCTAGTGGGGTCGGCCCTTTGACCTTAGATGTGGGCCCAGCGAAGTGCATGCATCCCGTCCCACCTGCATGCATGCGGCCGTACGTGCGCGTCCATGCCGTTCCACCTGTGCTCGCCGCTCCTTCAATGGCGTGCCCCCCTGAAAGTGCATTCTTTGCACTCCCTGTTTTTGGTGACTAGTGACAACACAAAAGGTGGGTTTAATGTTTGTGATGATCTATGCAGGTTTTAGAACAGGTGTAATAATGTGTTCAAACACATTCAGCAGATTTCAGTACTGGACTCTTATTTATTTCAGTCGGAAATCCTTCAGAAAATTTCAGGTACCCGGAAATTTCCGGGCTTCACCCGGAAATTTCCGAGTCACTGAAGTTTCTTCACCAAGTCCAGTGTATGGAGCAGTACTGGCCTTCAGAGCTTTTCAATCGGAAATGCATCAGGAAATTTCCGGCCCATGTCCGGAGATTTCCGAGTTACCGAAGATTTTTCACTAAGTCCAGATTGTCAAGCGGTACTGTCTCTCAGAGCTTCGCAGTCGGAATTTCAGGCGGAAATTTCAGATGCCCGGAAATTTCCGAGCTGCAAGATCAAGATCTTCGCCAAGTCAGAAGCTGAACTCGTACTGCCTCCAGTCGAAGATCCGTCGGAACTCCTCGCGGAGATTTCCGTAGCCCGGAAATTTCCGGTGGCCAGTCCGGAAATTTCCGGTCTTCAGTCCGGAAATTTCCGAACTTAACCCGGAAATTTCCGAGCTGGCGGCTGCACAACGATCAGATCTCGGGGAGGGGTATAAATACCCCTCCACCTACCTCCAGCAGACTAGCTCTCTCAGATCCAAAACGCCCCATTGTTGCTGGAGCTCATATTCGATGGATCTCCCTATCTAGCCAACCAAATCCAATGATAGTTGGAGATCCGAAGGAGAAGACCCCGATCTACGTCGCCACCGAAGAAATTTCACTTTCCCCCTCCCTATTTTGAGGGGTCACGAATCTAGGGTTTCCTTTGTGGATAGCTAGATTCATCCTTGTTGTTACTTACTCCTTTGTGGATCCTTTGTGGAATTGACCTCTTGTGGTCTCAGTGAGAGCCCCCAATTCAGTTGTGGGTGTGTGCCTCACGGATTTGTACGGGACCTTCTCCGCCCCTAAAGGAGTCCTTAGTGGAAGGGTGGATTCGGACCTTGGTGGTCGAATTCATCGGAGAATAGAGTGAGGCCTTTCTGGCGTTGAGCTGACCTTTGTGGTTGCTCACACCCCTCCAACGAGACGTACACCCATGTGGTGGAACTCGGGATAAAACCGGCGTCTCCTTGTTCCCTTGGTTGTCTCGTTCCACTCTCCTCTATTGTGTTACTTGTTTTTCTTTATTGCATTGTTTTCATTTGTCTTGCACCTTGTTTCACCTAGTAGCACATATAGTCAATTTACTTTTGTAAGCCTAAAACTGAAAAAGTCATAAAAATTGGTCACCACCTATTCACCCCCCCCCCCTCTAGGTGGATAACTTCCGTTCAATTGGTATCAGAGCCAGGTTATCTCTTAAAAGCTTTACCGCTTGAGATTTACCATGACTAAGGAAGTTGACACCGAAGAGGCCGCAAAGGCGATGGCAGCGATGCAATCTAAAGGAGCCACTATGGCCGATATCAACGCTTTGGAAACAAAGTTGACATCGTCCATGGAAGCTCAATTCCAAAAGATTCATGACATGCTTGAGGCACTCATGAATTCAAGGAATCCAAAGAATGCATCGCCATCATCTCCTCCAACACCTCCGAGTGAATCGAGTGGTACGGATCCCGAAATGTCTAAGGGCATGGATGGAAAGGGTGATAATGATAACTCTTCTAAAACCAAAGACTCTTCCACATCCAAGGATGGAGAGTCTAACAAATATGGCAATGTGCCACCACCCAATCATTACTCTCCCGATCCTCCCATTCCTCATCCTCATATCACTATTAGAAATGATCCCCCTAAAATTAAAGATCATTCCTTTTCGCAATGGCAATTCTTAATGAAATCCCATGTGTGCAGCTCTTCGATCGAACTATGGAGAATCATTCAAGTTGGATTCAAGCCACATGACCCGAACAACTTGACACGGAGAGAGGTGGTGGATGCTCAACTCAATGCCACCGCACTCAACATGATCCAACATGCCGTGGGCGCCAAGGACATGCCTCTCATCCAACCATTCTCCACTGCCAAGGAGACATGGGACGCTCTCTCCGACTTATTTGTTGGAAATGAGAGCATGAAGAGAAATCGCTATGATGCCTTAAGCAATGAGGCGGAAGAGATGTACCGGAGGTTGGTTTCTATTGCCACAAGCTTTTGTGACCTCGGTGCAACCTATATTGATGATGCTTGGATCAAGAGGAAGTACGTGAGCTCCCTCATGCCTTTTGAGGGCACGGACTTGAAGACCTTGCAAGGGAGACACAACTATGACCTCATGACCTCAAATCAAGTCATGCAAGAGATGACATCCTTCAAGGTTGCTACCAAGAATGACGAAGATGCTAGGGCAAGAGCCATAGGGATGCAAAAGGGAGTAAACCTTGCATTGAAGCCAACGGTTGAAGTTGGAGGTGAAGATGACTTTGAGAGTTCCTCATTCTTGTCCAATGAAGGTCTCAAGCTCGCATACAATGAGCATCTTGCTCTTGCGGCAAAAGGCTTTTGGGAGAATCCATCAAGGGCAAAAGCTCAATTCAACAAGCATCACTTCGTTGGAACTCCACAAGGTGGAAAGAGGGACATCTCCAAGGCTAGGACATGCTACAATTGTCAAGACAAGTACCACTTCGTCGCCGAGTGCCCATATGAAAAGAGGGAAGAGAATGGTGGAAGACTTATTCTCAAGGACAAGTCCAAGATGCCTCCCAAGAAGGCTTATGTCAAGAATAAGAGGGCTTTCTTCAAGAAGAAGGCACCTCGGATCGTGTTGATGACTCAAGAGGAGTATCCCACCGAGGATGAAGATGAGTCGGAAGAAGAAGAGACTCCAAATGAAGTGGCGGCTATTGCCACTACTTCAACTACTACCTCGACCCATCAAGCTACTTCCTCAACACCAAGAACTCCATCCACGTCGCCTAACGCTACTACTTCCAAGCCAAGAGCTACGGTGACTTCATCTTCAAGCTCACTCTTTGACTCACCCAACGAGAACTCCCCCAACAAGAGTGTGAGATGTCTTATGGCCAAGTCATCTGAGGTACCTTCATCCTCTACTTCCTTGAATGATATGAATGAGCTTGATGATGGCACTAGCCTCCAAATAAAGGAGGAGCTTGTTGCTTTTGACTCTTTTATGGCTAACTTGCAAGGAGATAGCAAGAAACATGTGGGAGCCCTTATGAGTCGCATTGGCGAGCTCGAACACCTCATTGAGGAAAAGGGTAAGATTGAGAGAGAGGATGCTATCACCATAACACATCTTCAATCCTCTCTCCGAGATGTTGAAGAGTCTCATGTTCGTCTAGAAGAAGAACTTGAGAACGTTGAGGAGTCTCATAACTCTATGCATTCTAAACTTGTTAAAGAACGTGACCTCTATTTTGCTAAGAACAAGTTGGCACAAAAGGATAAGGCCAATTTTGTGGCTGGCCATGTGAGTCTTATTGAAGACATGGAGAAGCTCGTCAATGTCCATGCGGCATTGGAGAGTGAACATGAACTTCTTAAGAAGTCACATGATCAATTACAAACTCGGTTAACTAATCTTGATAAACCAAGCACGTCCACTCCTATTTGTACTTGTGATCATGCAAATATTATGAATGAAAATGTTAGGTTGAAGGAAGAAATTTCCAAGGCCTCCTTCGCTAAGATCATCCTTCTCAAAGGTAAGAATGTTGTTGAGACTCCCACCTATGAGCCTCAATCTCGCAAAGGGAAGGAAGGCCTTGGTTATGTGAGGCCAAACAAGGTTGGTGCCAAGAAGACCATTCCCGCACAAGCAAGGGTGAACAACATTGCAAGTGGGAACACCACAAGGGGCAAGACTACTCGCATTGACTTTGCGGGAGACACTGACCCAAACTATGCACTCTATGTGAATTACTATGGAAATGTTTGTGCTCGCTATGTTGGTCCTTTTGATGGCTTTATTGCTTATTCTATTTGGGTACCCAAAACCCTTGTGGCTAACCTTAAGGCACCCATTGTTAAGCAATGGGTACCTAAAGTCAAGAATTAATCTCTTGTAGGGTCTTGCTCCCGGTGGTTCGAAATGGATAATTGATAGTGGGTGTACAAGTCATATGACCGGGAGCAAGGAGCTTGTCACGGAGATGAGGCCTAATGTTGATCAAGTAACCGTCTCGTTTGGTGACAAGTCAAGGTCTAAGGTAACCGGGCTTGGCAAAGTGGTAGTTGCCCTCGATATTACTCTAGTCAATGTCATGCTTGTTGATTCTCTTGGCTATAATTTGATGTCGGTTCGTGCTTTAGCAAAGTTGGGTATCTCAACTTTCTTTGAGCCGGACATCGTGGTCCTCTTGTGGAGCAAGGCCCTTCGAGTGGCCTTCGTGGGGCATGTCGAACATGAGCTTTACGTGGTTGATTTCTCCGGATTCACCACTACTCATGAGATGTGCCTCTTCGGAAAGGCCGACGTGGGTTGGCTTTGGCATCGCCGACTAGCCCACGTAAACATGAGGACTTTGCAAAGTCTCCACAAAGGGGGCCACATCCTTGGACTAAAAGACCATGTTACTTTTTCCAGAGATCGAGTGTGTAGGGCATGTGTGGAGGGAAAGATGCATGACATTCATCATCCAAGCAAGACAATCATCTCCTCCACCCGGATATTGGAACTCCTTCATGTTGATCTTTTTGGTCCAATATCGGAAATAAGTCTTGGTGGCAAGAAATATTGTTTGGTGATCGTGGACGACTACTCAAGGTATAAATGGGTATATTTCTTCAAGACCAAGGATGAGACTCAACAAGACTTCATCGACTTCTCTAAGGAGGTTCAACGTCAACACAACCTTCCCATATTGGTGATTCGAAGCGACAACGGGTCGGAGTTAAAGAACTACACGCTCAACGACTTCCTAAGTGACGAAGGCATTCGTCATCAATATTTCGCTGCATACACACCGCAACAAAATGGTGTTGCGGAGAGAAAGAATCGTACTCTCATCGACATGGCAAGATCTATGTTGGCCGAGTTCAAGTCCCCAATCAACTTTTGGGCGGAGCCCATTTCGACGGCGTGTCATTCATCAAATCGCCTCTTCTTCCGCAAAGGCCTCAAGAAGACACCTTATGAGGTACTCACCGACAACAAGCCCAACATCTCATACTTCCGAGTCTTCGGTTGTAAATGCTACTACCTCGTAAAGGGCACCTGGTTGGGTAAGTTTCACTCTAAAACTCTTGAAGGCATATTTGTTGGTTATGGAATCGAATCCCACACCTATAGGATATATGACAAATCCTCAAGGATAGTCCTAGAATCTTGTAGTGTGGAATTCGATGAAAATGACGGCTCCCAAGTGGAGCAAGTTGGAATAAGGGATGTAGGTGACGATCAACCCCAAGATGCAATAAAGAGAATGGGAATAGGCTTCCATCGTCCCATTGAAGTACATCAAGGAGTTGATCAAGACGGAACAAGCTCTTCACATTAAGAGCACTCACCATCACAAGAATCTTATGATACCTCACCCGAAGCAAATTGTGAAGCCTCTCAAGATCATCTTCAAGCACCTCCACAAGAAGAACAACTTCTTCATCAACAAGATGATCCATCGCAAGAACCGCTCCAACAAGTTCTCCATCCTCAAGAAGATATTGAGTCCCCATCCAAGTCAAATGAAGCAAGTATCTCGAGTGCAAGTTCCTCTCATGTGCAAGATCACCCCTCACACTCAAGTGAAGAACCAACTCATGATGATCAAGGCACTCATGATGATCAAGGCGAGGATCCACAAGATCAAGTTGATCAAGAGATTCCCTCTACATCTAGAGAGGCAATCGAAACTCGCCGTCAAGCAAGGGTTGGAAGATCTTTGGAACTAAGGGCTCTTTCCCTTGACAAGGTCATTGGTGACGTGAGAAGAAGGGTGTCCACTCGGAGTCAATTGGCCAACTTTAGTGAGCATCAAGCACACATCTCCATGGTGGAACCCAAAAAAGTATTCGATGCCCTTAAAGACCCCGATTGGCTTGAAGCAATGCACGAAGAGCTCAACAACTTCGAGCGCAACAAGGTGTGGAGACTAGTGGAGAAGCCAAAAACTTGCCGCAATGTTATCGGCACCAAGTGGATCTTCAAGAACAAGCAAGATGAACACGGCATCGTTGTGAGGAACAAGGCGCGATTGGTGGCCCAAGGCTTTTCTCAAGTTGAAGGCATCGTCTTTGGTGAAACCTATGCGCCGGTTGCACGCCTCGAGTCGATACGTATTCTCATTGCCTTTGCATCTCATCATGGTTTTAAATTGCAACAAATGGACGTTAAAAGTGCTTTTCTAAATGGCCCACTTAACGAACTTGTCTATGTTAAACAACCTCCGGGTTTTGAGAGTCGCGACTTCCCGAACCACGTCTACGTGTTGGATAAGGCTCTCTATGGGCTTAAACAAGCACCTAGAGCATGGTATGAACACCTTCGGGAGTTCTTGTTAGACCGTGGATTCGAAGTCGGGGTGATCGATCCCACTCTTTTCACAAAGAAAGTTAATGGGGAACTCTTCATTTGTCAATTATATGTTGATGATATTATGTTCGGTTCTACTAATCTCTCTTTTAATGAAGAGTTCGCCAAGCTTATGACCGACAAGTTCGAGATGTCCATGATGGGTGAACTTAGGTTCTTTCTTGGTTTTGAGATCAAGCAATTGAGAGAAGGAACATTTATTTGTCAAGCCAAGTACATTCAAGATATGCTCAAGAGATTCAAGCTCCTCGATCTAAAGGGCGCCGCTACTCCTATGCAAACCAAGTGCCACCTCGAGCTTAACCCTAATGGTAAAGAGGTAGAACAAAAGGTATATCGATCTCTGATTGGGTCTCTTCTCTACCTTTGTGCATCTAGGCCGGATATAGTGTTAAGCGTTGGAGTGTGTGCACGTTACCAAGCCGCGCCTAAGGAAAGTCACCAAGTGGCTATCAAGAGAATCTTCCGGTATTTGATTCATACTCCAAGCTATGGGTTGTGGTACCCCAAAGATGGCACCTTGTCTCTTTGTGGGTACACCGACTCGGATTGGGCGGGTGACAAGGATGATAGGAAGTCAACCTCAGGAACTTGTCAATTCATTGGAAGATCATTGGTGAGTTGGTCCTCGAAGAAGCAAAATTGCATCTCTCTCTCCACCGCGGAGGCCGAATATGTCGCCGCCGCAAGTGGGTGTACTCAACTCCTTTGGATGCGGCAAACTTTAAATGATTACGGGGTCCATTTGGACAAAGTGCCGCTCCTCTGTGATAATGAGAGTGCCATCAAGATCGCCTATAATCCGGTGCAACATTCAAGGACCAAGCATATTGAGATTCGCCACCACTTCATTCGAGATCACGTGGCAAGAGGAGACATCGATCTCTCCTATGTTGGGACAATGGATCAATTGGCGGATATCTTCATGAAGCCCCTTGACGAAGCCCGGTTTTGTTACTTGAGGAATGAGTTGAATATCGTGGATTCTCGGACTTTGGCTTGATAATGGTGCACACACATCAACGTTTAATACTTTATTAGGTGTAGATGTACGCATGGACTTAGGGGGAGTGTTTTCCTAATACATTGGATTCTTCCTCCCCCTATTATGCATATAGCAATGAATCATTGATAAACTTCAAATTAATCCATAGTTTGTGAGCTAAAATGATGAGTAGTAATTATGGACCCAAAATACATCTTCGCGGTGCCATGCTATAACCTCATACACGGTGGCTTCGGCCACCACCTCTTCCTATGGAAGAGTTGTATCTCATTTGGTTTTTCCCTTGGATTTCATTTGCTTTTTGGGCTCTTGTGTAAAACACACTCAAATTGGTCTTTCTTGTGTCTTATTGGTTTTGCAATTTGAGTGTGAAGTACCATCGACAGTTTGCTTCTCTATCCTAAGCCTTTCTCCCTCTCAAGACTTGCTTAATTCTCACTCATGTCCATTTGTATCTTTTTGTTGTTGTGTTGGGCGGAAATCTTCGAGCCACTTTCGGAAATTTCCGAATCACTATAAATTTTCGAGACTAAGTCCTTTCAAAACTCAGCACTGCACTTCGCTGGATTTTGACCGGAAATAGTCTCTGAAATTTCCGGTGACCGGAAATTTACGAGCATGACTCGGAAATATCCGGTCCCTGAGATTTCTCGGCACCTAAGTCCGTTTCAAATTCGGCACTGCACTCTGCTGAATTTGAACCGGAAATAGAGCCGGAAATATCCGGGGACCGGAAATTTCCGAACCAAGTCCGGAAATTTCCGATGACTCCGTCAATTTCCACACTAAGTCCGTTTCCAAACTCGGTACTGGATATATCGTGTTTTGAACCGGAAATAGTGCCGGAAGGTCCGGAAATTTCCGACCCAAGTCTCTCCGGCTATAAATTGGGCACGGGTGGGCTGTTCGAACCGAACAGTTCATCCACCCCGTGTCCCTTCTCTCTCTCTCCAAGCCATAGAAGAAGCTCTTCCCCGATCCGTCCCCGGGCCGTTTCTCCGTCAATCTCTCCGGTTCTTCGCCGGATCTGCTTCTCCTCGTCGCGAGGATCGTTTTCCTCCGCGCGGTTTTCGCCATGTCTACCGGTAACTCCTCTCATTTCAAATCTAGGACGAAATCTCTTTTCGTTTAACCTAGCCGATTTAGGAGGTTGTTGCTCGTTTCCTTTGGTAGAACTGCTCCTCTAGGCTTGCTCTTCCTTCCTCGTGCACAGATCTGTTTTTCGTTCATTGATTTGGTTCAGTTTTTCAAAATTTCTCGCAGACCGGAAATTTCCGGTTCAGACTCGGAAATTTCCGGACCTGACTCGGAAATCTCCGGCCTGTTCAAAATTCTGGAAAACAGACAAGTTCTGCGAACTTTTAACGGCTCGTGTACTATTCATTTTGCCTTCCTGGACATGAGTGCTTATCCCCCTTGCTTTCTATCTGCTCTATGCTGTTTGTTTGCAGGTTCTTCTACACGGGGAGGTCGCACCAAGTCAATGGCCATTCGTCCGAAAGGGGTTCACTCTCGGCCACCTAGTGATCCATCAAGTCATGAGAGTGAGCTCCCTCCTGCTGCATCTCTTAGAAAACCCAGCGGTGCCAACAAGAAGAAGAAGCCCGAGCTTCAACTATCTGATTTCAACAAGGCCAGTTTTCGTAAGTGGCGCAGTGAGCTATCCTATGACGTTGAGGGGGATGACCCCAAGTTCTTCTGCACAGAGATGGCTTGGCTCTATCGTGAGTTATATCTCAAGTTCTCCAGTAAAGCGCCAGTTTGCCCAATGAGATGGATCGACTTCGACAAACTTATGAAGAAGGCAGACTATTTTGGGGGAGCTGTTCAGGTGTGCAGAGTTTTGGGCTTGGAGCATCTCATGAGAACTGAATGCAGCTACAACATGTCCCTCATTCATCAGTTCTATGCGACAGTAGTGTTTGACACTTCAGAGGATATTGGTATGACTTGGATGACTGGCACACAGCGTTTGACCTCCTCCTTCCGTGAGTTTGCTAGGATTCTTAGCTGTTCCTTCAGTGGTAGCTCTGTGGCAGCTGGTGAGAGGATGCACCTTCAGGGCGTGGCCTACAACAAGAACGCCATGTCCGACTTATATATGCCTGGTGGAGAGATTGGCTCGCAGCATGGTTTGCTGCCCACTTATGACATTCTTCTCCGCATGTTTCGCAACACCATTGCTCCCATCGCGGGCAACGCTGACAACATTGCCGGGGGTCTTGTGAACTTGATGGCCAAAGCTCATGAAGCCTTTGTTGGAGAGTATGAGCTGGACAAGGGGGAGTACAAGGTTGACATCATGGATTTCATCTTTCAAGAAATGACTCAAGCCGTGTTTGAGAGGAAAGTTCCCCCCTATGCTCCTTATGTGATGCTTCTCATCAAGCGCAAATATCGGCTCTCTGAGGAAGATGGCAGCGATATGGATCGTGCCCTTGGATGCATCGCCCACACAACTGCCAACCTTGTTCAAAAGAAAGCTCATGTGGTGCAAAAGCAAGCTACAATTCAAGAGATCAATGAGGATGATCTGTATGGTGGCCCCACTCGCCAACCACGGCGCCACAACATCAAGAAAGCTGAAAAGAAGAGTCGCCCATGGATTGTTCATGCCATGGAGAAGGTGATAAACATGAACTGCTGCATTCATAGTGAAAACTATGCCATCTACCAACAGAACCACCGCATTCTCAAGCAACAGGAAGAGATTCCAGCTCATTTGAAGATGCCACCTCCCAAGAGACCCCTGAAGCCCCTGGTACCCTATGTTGAGTGGAATTCTGAGGAAACAGTTGGATTCACTTGGGACAGCAATGTGTCTGAGGATCAAGATGTGGATCCAGAAGCCGCGGATGCTTTTGAGGATGAGGCGCACAGTTCCGATTCCGACTCTTGAGTCTTGGGACGCTAGTGGATGCTTCCTCCCTTTTTGGTATCTTGATGCCAAAGGGGGAGAAGTCTCTCATAGGACTCACGGGATTTGCATGGGAGGGAGCACTTCTTCGTTTATCTCGGTTGCTTTGTTCTAGTGCTCCCTATTCTTATCTTATTTGGACTTCTTTCGTTGCATGTTTGTGAGATATGAGGACCTCTTAAACTCTTATTGTAATAGCTCTAGTTAAATTTGGTAAACTATGCATGTTCTACTTTGTCTATGTGGTTATATTTTCTTTGCTTGCGTGGTTTGTAAAATCTAGGGGGAGTGTTGATCCTAAGTTGTGTGCATTTTGTATTCAAAAACATCCTCAAGACAATGCACACACTTAGGGGGAGCCCGTCTATATTTCTAGGACTCACGGGATTTGCATGGGTGGGAGCACTCCTTTCTTTCGTCTCGCTTGCTGTGTTTCAGTGCTCCCAATCTTATTTGAAATACTTCAGTGGCATGTTTGTGAGACATGAGATCCCCTAAACTTCTATTGTAATAACTCTAGTTAAATTTGGTGAACTTTGCATGTTATGCTATGTTTATGTGGTTATATCTGCTATGCTTGCGTGGTTTGTAAAATCTAGGGGGAGTGTTGATCCTAAGTTGTGCGCATTTTGTATTCAAAAACATCCTCAAGATAATGCACACACTTAGGGGGAGCCCGTCTATATTTTGCAAATCCGTTCTCCTTTTGTGTTGTCATCATTCACCAAAAAGGGGGAGATTGAAAGTGCATTCTTTGCACTCCCTGTTTTTTGGTGACTAGTGACAACACAAAAGTTGTGCGCATGTTTGTGATGATCTATGCAGGTTTTAGAACAGGCGTAATAATGTGTTCAAACACATTCAGCAGATTTCAGTACTGGACTCTTATTTATTTCAGTCGGAAATCTTTCAGGAAATTTCAGGTACCCGGAAATTTCCGAGTCACTGAAGTTTCTTCACCAAGTCCAGTGTATGGAGCAGTACTGGCCTTCAGAGCTTTTCAGTCGGAAATGCATCAGGAAATTTCCGGTGTCCGAAAATTTCCGGCCCATGTCCGGAGATTTCCGAGTCACCGAAGATTTTTCACTAAGTCCAGATTGTCAACCGGTACTGTCTCTCAGAGCTTCGCAGTCGGAATTTCAAGCGGAAATTTCAGATGCCCGGAAATTTCCGATGGGAGTCCGGAAATTTCCGAGCTGCAAGATCAAGATCTTCGCCAAGTCAGAAGCTGAACTCGCACTGCCTCCAGTCGAAGATCCGTCGGAACTCCTCGCGGAGATTTCCGTAGCCCGGAAATTTCCGGTCTTCAGTCCGGAAATTTCCGAACTTAACCCGGAAATTTCCGAGCTGGCGGCTGCACAACGGTCAGATCTCGGGGAGGGGTATAAATACCCCTCCACCTACCTCCAGCAGACTAGCTCTCTCAGGTCCAAAACGCCCCATCGTTGCTGGAGCTCATATTCGATGGATCTCCCTATCTAGCCAACCAAATCCAATGATAGTTGGATATCCGAAGGAGAAGACCCCGATCTACGTCGCCACCGAAGAAATTTCACTTTCCCCCTCCCTATTTTGAGGGGTCACGAATCTAGGGTTTCCTTTGTGGATAGCTAGATTCATCCTTGTTGTTACTTACTCCTTTGTGGATCCTTTGTGGAATTGACCTCTTGTGGTCTCAGTGAGAGCCCCCAATTCAGTTGTGGGTGTGTGCCTCACGGATTTGTACGGGACCTTCTCCGCCCTTAAAGGAGTCCTTAGTGGAAGGGTGGATTCGGACCTTGGTGGTCGAATTCATCGGAGAATAGGGTGAGGCCTTTGTGGCGTTGAGCTGACCTTTGTGGTAGCTCACACCCCTCCAACGAGACGTACACCCATGTGGTGGAACTCGGGATAAAACCGGCGTCTCCTTGTTCCCTTGGTTGTCTCGTTCCACTCTCCTCTATTGTGTTACTTGTTTTTCTTTATTGCATTGTTTTCATTTGTCTTGCACCTTGTTTCACCTAGTAGCACATATAGTCAATTTACTTTTGTAAGCCTAAAACTGAAAAAGTCATAAAAATTGGTCACCACCTATTCACCCCCCCCCCCCCTCTAGGTGGATAACTTCCGTTCACCCCCTGGCCGGCAAAAAGCTGCCTCGCCGCCTACACTGCCGGACCGGACGCGCATCTGCTCCGCCGTCCTCGCGTCTCTCTTGCCTACTCTATCCTGCTACAAGATGAGCAGTCTGGAGCCGAATCAATGCCCGGTTGCCATTACTGCCGTATAGACCGCGACGCCGTCCAGACCACTCCTAACATTAAACGGAGCAAACTCCTTGCCCATTGCGCTCACAGATCCCCTCTTCCTCTCCTAGACACCTTCGCCCAGTCCTGTATCTCTGCATGCCTCGTGGTGATGGCAGCTCCACTCCCAGCTCGAACCGCCGCCGCCGCCACGTCCCCTATCCTTGGTTTCTTAAGGCGAGCGAGGGAAGCGGCATGGGGAGTGGGCGTGGGCGTGGGCGTGCGCGTACTCCTCCAAGTTCGAGCAGGAGGCGAGCGAGGGAAGCGGCATGGGACGGGGAGTCTCCAAGGGGCAGGGGCAGGGCCATTGCTCCCGATCCCATTCCCTTCATCGATCTGTCCGACGAGGACGACCAGGGTATGGACTGGACCATGGCCTGGAAGGAGGAGGTCACGGAGGTCCTGGACCCGGGTTTGGCCTGGGCCATGGCCGACCAGAAAGCCATGGACCTGGCCAAGCATTCCGCCGCCGAGCAGCAACGGCTCAGTATCTACTCGGAGAGCAAGGGGAAGAAGGAGGACATGTGGTCGGCGTCGAACAGCAACGCCCCAGAAGAGGTTGATGCCAAGGGCAAGGGCAGGGGCAAGGGCAAGGCCGAGTCGGTGGAGGTTTCCGATGACGAGTACGAGTGGTAGTCAATTTTAGTTATTAGTTGCTTTATTAAGGGCAAGTGCCAATTTAGTTATTAGTTGTTGATCTATTTTATAATTTAGCAAGGGCAAGTCCATTTTGTACTACCATGAAATTTGGCAATGGCCTTGTGCTTGACGTTTCCAATTGTGTGTGTAAATCCACTTCAGTTTGCAAAGTTTGCTTAGAAATGGGGCCGTTTACCCTACCTTCGGAGCTCATTTGAAACACATTTTTAAGCGAGTCCACCTTTTTTCTTAGAAATGGGGCTGTTTACCCTACCTTTGGAGCTCATTTGAAAAACACATTTTTCGGCGAGTCCACCATTTTTGCTTATAAATGGGGCCTTTTACCCTACCTTCGGAGCTCATTTGAAACACATTTTTCAGCGAGTCCACCATTTTTGCTTAGAAACGGGACCGTTAACCCTACCTTTGGAGCTCATTTGAAACACATTTTTCAGCGAGTCCACCATTTTTGCTTAGAAACGGGGCCGTTTACCCTACCTTTGGAGCTCATTTGAAACACATTTTTCAGCGAGTCCAAGCTCATTTGAAAATTTATATTGATTCAAGCTAGATTTGAGCAAGCTCATGGCTATCCCTATTTGGTTTGCCAAAATCCCCATTTAAGTTACGATGACGGGTAACAGCCAAAATCCGCATTTGGCGTGCCAAAATCCCCGTTGGGTCCGCCGTGGTCCACTCGTCAGCGGGTGTACAGCCCTTGTCCTACGCGCGCGTCCAATCAGATCGCAGAATGAGCTTCTCGCGGATCGCCCCGAATCGGCGTGTAGATTCCTTTTATACGAAATCGGACGGCTGCAGTTTAACCAACATTTGAAATGAGTTTCAAATATTAAAAAAATCAAAAAAAGGAAAATCATGCGCACATAGTCGTATTATGTCATATACTAACGACTCAAGTTGAAAAACATGGTCTAGGAGAAGGGCATGGATCTCATGTGATATTGCATAACTCAAACTATGAGGTCTAAGGTTAGAGAGAAGTGGTTTTGGAATTGCAACATGAAATTTTCAAAAACCTCACAAAAGCTTCATTTTGGAGTGACTAAGAAGGATCCATGCTTAGTTTTTCATTTTCATGTTTTAAACTTGTTTAAATGTTGGTCAAACTTAGGTTTGACCGAATTTGAAATAACCATAATAAATTAAAAAAATATCGAAAAATTGAAAAACCGATATACATAGTCTTCATATGTCATATACTAACGACTCAAGTTGAAAAACATGGTCTCATGTGATATCGCAAAACTCAAACGATGAGGTCTAAGTTTGAAGAGAAGTGGTTTTGTAATTGCAACATGGTAATTTCAAAATACTCACGAAAGTATCATTTTGGAGTGACTAAGAATGGTCTAGGCTTAATTCGCGCCCAAATGTGCGCCAGTGCGCTCCCAGAGCACGCCGTGGCGCGTCCGGAGCACGCCATGGCGCGTCCAGAGTGCGCCCTTAAGGTGTTCGACAGAAGTATAATAACAAATATTACAAACGATTCAAGTTGATAAACAAGTTTTACACACGTTCAGATCGCGTAACTACACAGAGCGCGCATTGTGGGTGCCAGTTCACGTCCAGTTCTTGTCCAGATTACGCTTGGTGTGTTGACACGGATGCACCGATACGTGTAGTTCACGTCCAGTTCGTGTCCGGATATTTGCACGTAAAAAGAAAATTAATCGCGTCAGTTCTCGCAAAAAATGCTTCTGATACGTGTAGATGTCTCACAACGTCTCCAACTGCATTAAATTTGACCATAACGACGACACACATCAACTGTTCGACACTTGTACTCGACACGTATAGGGGCACCAGATGACGTGGTAAACATTTACAGGCATGTCAGTTCGACTAGACGTGAAGCGCGGTCACACGATGTCATCATTGCGAATATAATCTGTAAATTGTGTTGTCATGTTACACTGCATTGGCAAGAAAACGAGTCGATGCGCCTGTTCGGTGCCCCAAGCGGTTATCGATTTATGGGCCGACGGCAGTGAATTCATCACTATCCTTCACAAATAAAAACCCCAATCCCATTGCATTGCGGTTCACTCGCTCTTCTCTCCATTGCGCATTTGTGCAGTTTCTCTCTTCTCCTCATTCCGAAAAACCCCAACCACCCTTGCTCTCCAATGGATCACTGGTGGTAGAACGAAGCCATCCCGAGCGATTCCGACGGCGAGGGTAACCTGATCCCGTGGTGGGATGAGGACCACGGGCACGCCGGCGGCTCCGGCACCGACGACGACGGCGAGGGCGACGACGACGACCAGAGCGGCGGCTCTGACCCCGACGACTCCGACGGCGACTCTGATGACGACGAACACGACGGGTCCGAGGAGGAGGACTCGGACCCGGAGTTGGTGAAGGACGATGAGGAGGAGGACGACGACGACGAGGAGGAGGAGGAGGAGGAGGAGGCGGAGGAGGAGGATGACTCCGACGACGAACCGCCGGCCAAGAAGCGGCGCGTGTAGGCCGAGGCCGGCGTAGTAGCAGTAGTGCATTAGTTGCACTGCTGATTAGTAATAGTATTAGGCCGCCGCCAGCGTAGTAGCAGTGCTGCATGCACTGCTAATCTTTTGTAATTGTGAATATAATCCTAATATAATCCTATTCGAGTTATAAATCGATTTTCAATTCGTAGTAGCAGTTTCAATTCGAGTTATAAATTGAATTTCAGTTTTCAAATCGAGTTATGAATCCTATATTATAAATCAATTCGAGTTATAAATCGAGTTTCAATTAGTAGTAGTAGCAGTTTCAATTAGTAATAGCAGTTTCACTCAACAATGACGTACTAATCAACAAATTGTCAGTTACTTCAGTGTTAATTCAGTTAATTCAGTGTTAACTCAGGTAATTCGGGGTTAACCACGTGTTAATTGGGGCCGAGATACCCAACCTGGACGTCAGACTCGTCCCTTCCTGTCCCCACTTGAGACTCGCTTCCTGTCCCCACTTGAGCGGTCCCACTTGGAGGAGGAGGAGGATGAGGACGAGCATGCACTTCGCTGGGCACTTCGCCGAGCCCACATCTAAGGTCAAAGGGCCGACCCCACTAGCCGACCCCAGGAAATCCCAACCGAGCCGCGCCAGGCCGAGCCGCGACAGGCCGACCCCACCAGTCAGGCCAAGTGACGGTTGACCAGAGGGTAACGGAGCGTTTGGCCGATTTCCGAGCCATCCAGGGCACAGACGAGAGAAACTACGCAGGTATGGCACAGACGGATAAACTAGAGAGAACCAGGGCACAGAAGCAATTGTCCCTAATAAATATTTGAATTCTAAACCATTGTCTCAATTGAAGGTTAATCCGCCATATTGCTCCTTTTGGAAGTGTCATATGAAGGTCAAAGATGACTTCTTTAAGCGAGGATCCTTTACAATAGGTAACAGAGAAATGTCTGTTTTTGGGAGGGTGTTTAGTCAGGGGACAAGCCCCTATCTGAACAATACCCCGCTCTGTTTTAGCTCAACTGAAACATGTTTGGGTAGCTACAGTTTTGGCACAAGCTCCCCCACAAAACGTAGGTTTCAGGAGGGCCTTAACTGGGAACAAATGGACATCATGGCTTCATTTAGTTACCCGCTTGATGGAGATTCAGCTCACACATCAGCGTGACGTTTCAAAAACGAGTCTGACTACATCTGGGATTTTACATTACAATCTCTCTTTCTTGATTACATGAAAGGACAACTTATCTAGACCCAATTGGAATGGTTGTAAAAAATGTTGTTTTTGTCAACATGAGGAAACAATTCAACATTTATTTATTACTTACCCTCTAACGCAGATGGTTTGGCGTACATATAAAACCCCCCGAATAACATTACAAATCTTTTCGATAGTAGTTAAGAGGAGTATCTAAAAAGATAAAGTACAAATCCGAGTGGGAGTGTGTGCTT
The DNA here is from genome assembly GCA_026929855.1 of Poa annua. NCBI lineage: Eukaryota > Viridiplantae > Streptophyta > Magnoliopsida > Poales > Poaceae > Poa > Poa annua. Next base: position 55,137,770 of record CM049435.1, on the reverse strand, counting down.
TGCTTTGGGTCATATGGAACATATCAGTGATTATATTTTAAACAAGGCAAAAACAACTTCTTTTACGCAGGTTATACCGATGTCTACTCACTAAAGTATGTGGTCCTACCTATGACCAACAGTATGTACACTGAGGTTATACCGATGGCTACTCACTGAGGTATGGAACATATGCAATGATTTTGGGTGCAAATGCATGGATATGGTTGTGCGGGATTCATACAGCCAATTCAGCCGGCGTTCCGATCTTAAGATAACATGTTGATGGAGAGTCATAGTATGGTGTCCTTTTTATATGGTTGATTCATGTATCGACCTTGTGTGACCCATAATGTACACGTTTTAAAGACTTTTAAATAATTTAATAAAGAGCCCATCTATTAAGGTAGAGGCTGGGGCATCCTTTTTTGAAAAAAAAATATCAATGTTGGACCTGACTTGTCCAGTTAATTTCCGAGGAGAGTGTTCCCACACCACTTTAGCGACCGATGTCACTCACAAAAGTGGTAACTGAAGTTGTTTATTTTCCACACAAATGTGAATGTTGACAATGATTTATAAACTTTTCCCCATTTGGACACGAGATTTCCTGTTAATCTTTTAATCTCTAAGCGAGTGTTCTCAGGTGACCTAAGCGAGTGTTAGGAAAAGGCAAATATTGTTGTCACTGGCATAGACGGTAACCAGACACATTTAGTGAATTTGTATGTGTTTTTTGCGGGGGAGCAAATTTGAATTTAGGTAATGCTTTAAAAGTTTACCCACTTGGCATGGGCAAAAATTTCAGTATTGCCAATGGGTATTAGTGCAATTTTCCTATAGTTTTTTTTTTTTACAAAGACTTTATAACTGGAGCCAAATATGCTAAACCAAAGCTGGACGCGAGCTATCGAGTTAATGTCTAATCGAGTGTTCTCAAGCTTGCTGAGCGACCGTGAGGAAAAGACAAATGTATATAGCTGTGAATTGCGCAAGGGATATCTAGAGTTAGTTTTGTTTCCACACAAATTTTAATTTAATGCTGACAATGTCCTTATGTATAAAAGTTTTCCCATTTGGGTATGAGCTTTCCTGTTAATCTCTAAGCAAGGGTTCTCACGTGTCATCGGAGCTAGCGACCGATAGGTAAAGAAAAATTTGAATGTTGCCAATGCTTACAAAGTTTTACTACTCCATTTAGCGTGGATCCAAAATTTAGTATTACTACGAACAAGGATTCTTGTAGGCTACAAAAACGTTGACACGGTCCCCTGACAAGAGTGGGTGCCGAGGCTTTGGGCTCGGTGGCGCCACTGGTGTCAGCGTGTTTGGTGCGACCCAACGCAAAGCACGGCGGATCGCAACGAGTCGGTTGTAAGAAAGAGATCTTGGATTTTTCCAACATCACCGCATCAGGAGGGCTAGCGCAGATCCACATCCACGGGATAATAACGAGACATGCATTGCATGCCAGTGGGGCATCGCGACAAGAGGCAGGAAATCCTAACCGACGCGCCGTGTATATCCACGCTGTCCTCACTGACACGACGGCCCTCCGTGAACCAAGGGAGGAAATGCGGAACACCCTTTTTGTTAAAGCGGAGATAAGTAAATTAAGAGAGAGAGATGGTCGGAAAACCGAACAATCATCATCGTATCGTCATGTCCAAAAGATACGCGCGGTGGTTAGAACAAACTCGCGACCCAGTTGGGATCCAACGCTACTCCTGTCCTGCCTCCTGCTTGATAAACCCCCTCGCCGTTTGTCGCGCCAGCAAGCAGAGTAGCACTAGCGGCGGCGGCGGTAAGATGGGAATGGACGGGCAAGCCGCCAAGGCCCGCGACGTCGTCGACGACCCCCTTGCCCTGACCCTCGGATCCATCTACGCCGGCGCCCCAACCCCGCCGCCCAAGCCGCCACGTCCCTCTCCTACTCCTCCTCCTTCCCCACCCACGGCCACGCGCGCCACCCGCCGCCGCTTCAACAGCTCCGCCCCCACCCAGCGCCGCCGAAGTAGCGAGCCCGACGACTTCCTCCTCCTCGCCGCGGACGGGACGCCGCCGACGCCGTTCCCGTGGTCGTCGCCCCTGGGGCCCGCGCGCCACGACACCCTCGAGAGCCTGCTGCGCCGGGGCATCACGTCCGTCGAGGGCGAGGCCCGCTGCAAGCGCTGCAACTGCAGGGCCACCGTGGCGTTCGACCTGGAGGCCAAGTTCCGGGAGGTGCGCGCCTTCGTCTCCGCCAACCGCCACGCCTTCAACGACCGCGCCCCGCCCGAGTGGATGGACTCCACGCTACCCGACTGCGCGGCGTGCGGGGAGAAGCGCTGCCTCTGGCCGGCGATCCCCGCCGAGAAGGCCGACATCAACTGGCTCTTCCTCCTGCTGGGACAGATGCTCGGCTGCTGCACGCTCGACCAGCTCAAGTACTTCTGCAAGAACACCAGCCGCCACCGCACCGGCGCCAAGAACCGGGTCCTCTACTACGCCTACCTCGAGATGTGCAAGCAGCTAGAGCCGCACGGGCCCTTCGATGATACAGTCCCCGGAGGCAATGGCTTCCTCCACGCCTGATCGATCTCCCGCTGAGCCCGCCTAGCTCCGCGCAGATGGATTCTGATGCGGTACTTGTTAATTATGTGTCTTGTTTCTCGCTCCGGTAATTTCTAGAGATGGCGTAAGCCACAAAATGACGGAGAAAAACAATTTCTTTTCTCGTGATTTAACAAATCTAGTTATATCTTGGATCCTTATTTATATTATTTATAAATGTTGCTGGAAAGGATTAGGCACACTTCTTTTGGGCTTTTAGAGCGGCTTATGGAAGAAGCTTCTTCTTACCATTTTCTACAAGAAGCCCAAAATCTAAATGTGTTCTGGCTTATATTCTAATTTGGTCAAAATTAAGATATAAGCCAGAACCTATTTGGGTTTTGGGCTCCTGAGAGAAATTGGTGGGGAAAAGCTCTTTCCAGAAGCCGCTCCAGAAGCCCAAAAGAAGTGTGCCTTAATCATCTTCTTGCACTGAAGATGCATTCCTTAACTACTGTAGTGTCTTCATGCAAATGATGCTTACCGAGATATCTTTTCTTGATCAATTTGCATACATGTTGGACCGTCTGCATCAAGACATTGGCAGAGTTGATTCTACAAAGTTGTACCTCGGTTTTAGTTAAATTTGCTACTTTTTTAATCCACCTTTCACCAAATTGGAGTTCCCTTTTTTAGAAGTCCACTTAGACATAAAAAAATCTCCTTGATTTAGGATTAGAAAAACTGCCATGTAAATTTTGATTTTTATGTTGATTATGGAAAACTAGTTGGTTGTCATAGCTTGGATTTACTTGTGTTTTCTTAAGGAAATTAATTTGACCATTCTAGTATTATATTCCATTGAGGTTCGACAAATATCTAGCGTGTACTATCATCTTCCAGCGTGACATTACGATTTAGTATTATTTACAAATATTAATGGAAACAATTAATTTCGTCATTTTTTTTTGAGAAACACAGTACAAGACAAGCGCTCATATACACGCGCACACACTCACCCCTATTAACGCACGCACGCACACCCTACCCCTATGAGCACCATCGAGAGACTGAGCCTGCGAGTCAGGTCTTGAGATTGACGAAGACACCACAGGCGCCTCGCTGTCGACGGAAACGTCGCCTCCCACTGAAGAATATTTCGTCATCTTGCACCGGAGATATATACGTTAGGGCTCACCTAAGGTGGGCAGTGCGAATGAGAACGTGCCAAGTGACACAATGACAGTGCCCGAATGTATCTTTTTTTAGCAACGACGCCTTCCAAAAGGTTTCTCTTTTTTTTAGTGCCGACGATGTCTCAGTCAGGAATTGCATTGCATTGTGTGTGTTGCGTTTTTTCAGCTTTCTAGCTCTGCTAGCTCTCACAAATTATTAGCCTTCAGCCTTAGTAAAGTTTTGTATGAGTGGTGAAAAAAAATAAGACGTTCATTAATCCAGTATATGTATTGTGGACACTTGAACTTGATTCTCGAACAACATTTGTTTTTCTAATACAAAGTTTAAATGCGGATTGAAATAATAGAACAGAAAAGATAAATCATATGAAAGAAAAACAAAGAACAAAATCAAAGACTGCTCGGTAACTAAAAGGTTGTTCTCAGTCGATGGACTGACCAACGTCGCTAGTTCTAATCACTTTATTTCTCTACGTGAACCTGTATGTATCGTGCTTTTTCATTGGCCGCTAGCAATGTTGGGGATATCGATTATCGGAAACTTATCGGTCGACCTATGATAAGGGCTAAATCAGCCGGTTTATCGGCATATCGGCCGGTTTATAAGTATATCGGCCGACTCATCGGCCAATTTATCATCGGTCAGACAACGATAAGCGATAAATCGGCTGATAAATCGGGATATCGGCCGATATTTTGAACAGTGGCCGCTAGGTTGAATCATAAGTAAGCTATTGCACATTTTTAACACTGGATACCATTAAAAAAATATGCGCAACTCTAGTATATCATAAAGTGCAGTCGTGAAAACACGAGTATCTATGGTTTGTCGAAAAGTGCAAATGATGGTTACCGAGATATCTTTTCTTGATAAATTTGCTTACATGTGTGACCGTCTGCATCAAGACATTGGCAGATTTGATTCTACAAAGTTGTGTCTCAATTTTAGGGAAAAGTGAAATTTGCTTCTTCTTTTTCAGCAAATTGCACTTTTTGAATCCACTTTTAGCAAACTGGAGTTTCATTTTTTAGAAGTCCACTTAGACATAAAAAAATCTCCTTGATTTAGGATTAGAAAAACTGCCATGTAGAATTTGTTTTGTATGTTGATTAAGGAAATTTAGTTGGCCATTCTAGCATTGCATTCCATTGAGGTTCGGCAAATATCTAGCGCGTACGATGTATCTTCTAGGATGACAGTATGATTTATTTTATTTATAAAGTCTAATGGAAAGAATTAATTATGTCGGCTCATCTACCGGGGGGGGGGGGGGGGGGGGGGGGGCATGTGAACGAGAACCTGCTAAGTGGCGCAATGACAGTACGTACACGGTGACCTCCGAAAAGGTTTCTTTTTTTAGTAGCGACGCCTTCCAAAAGTTTTCTCTCTTATTTAGTATCGTCGACGTCTCGGTCAAGGATTACGCTTTGTGTTTTGTGCCTTTTCAGTTTTTAAGGCCTGCTAGCTCTCACATATTATAATTACTAGTAAAATACCCGTGCGTTGTAACGGGCTCCCATTTGTAAATTTAAGACAATGAGACTCGATAAATGTTTATATACACTATTCGTTGTTTTGAATATTGTCTTTCCCAAATTGTAGACAACTATTAGAGATTCTAATGAGCTACTGAATGTTGCCCTTAATGTATTTTAATGTTTCAGGTAAAGACATATACAGATTTGGTTCTTTGATGTGATCAGTGTAATTTTTAGTTACATGTGAAAACATGAGACAAACTCATCTCATCTTCTCTTAGAAAAATACCAGAGTTGGACATCCAGAGTTCATAGTGGACAGAGGTCTTATCACTAAATAGATGCATACTGATGCAACATTGGAGCAACTCATTACTGAACAAAGTCAAGAGTGGCAAAGCATCATCATCCAGAGTGACAACTGAAAACATTCAAAACTTACGACAGAAAATCTTCCAGACTCTTACACGCTAAAATAGAGAACAATTGGTGGGAGAGTCTTCACACCGATCACATGAACATGTTGGGCCTCGTTGCCTTGTATATGGTCTTGACCTTCCTGGTGGGCGGCCTCACCTTCTGGTAAACCAGCGGGAACTTGATCTGTGAGTTGTGGAACTACTTGGTGTTGTCCCGCTTGCACAACTTGAAGTGGACTGTGGTGGTCTTGATGATCTGGATGTAGGGGGAACTCACGCGGTGACGCAAGACCATCTCCGTGTACATCTGATCCACGGCGCCTCGTGTCACGATACTCCTTGTACATGTTATGATAGCCGGTTCTGCTCTGGTAATGGAGCCAGATGCCATAGTTCTTGATGGTGGTTGGGTTCTTCTCGAAGATCTGAGAGATGTACAACACGCTTAGAAGTACAAAGGGACAACGAAATGTGTATTCCCGTCTTTTTTTAGTATCTACTTCCCATCTTTTTCAAACCTATTTTTGCTCACTAAATACATAACTTGTTTTTTGATCTATGATGAATTGAATTATTAAGATATAATAAATAATATATAAGTTGGTATGGAATGATTGACTATGAAAGTGTGCTATGAGAATCAGATAGTTGTCTGTTCACGAAGATGCACCTAAGGTCCTGTAAGCGATGATCGCAAGGTAATTACGGGTCCTGTTAGGTGAAAAATTGTTGAGCTTGTTTTGGAGCAGGAGCATGAAGCTGCTGAAGAGAATGTGTTTTTGATACATCTAAACTACATCGACTATTGCCTAATAAGTTAGTTTTGACTTGAAAGCGGAACTCATTTAAGGTCAGTGATAACACCCAGAAATGAATAAAGAAGGTACTGCTAGTGCTATCAGTTTGCAAGACAAAAAGGACATGGCGACATATTTTACTATATACAGTAACAGAAAAGAACAAATTCTGCTTGCAGAACCGATCCGATTTGATACATCTGAGAAATCAAACAGTTGTTCAAAACAACCAGACTGACTGACTGAATTTCAAAGATAATCCCGGACAGAAATCCAGTGGCAAAGGTGTCAAGTAAACTGCACAAAAGGCAACACATCAACAAGAGAACCGAATCAAGAGCAGGCTTGGGTTGCTCAACTATGCTCCATTAATCTCTTACCTTCACAAACAGGAGCGAACCAAAAAACAAAAAAAAAGTACCACCGAGTTTAGTAGCCATAAGAAAAACCGATGGAGCTCATTTATCTGTCGCTGCCTACTATGAAAGTTTGAATCACAAACAGTACTCAGGTTCTAAATCAATGACACAACCTAATCGGCAAATCCCAATGGCGCCGACCTCATCATCTCGGATGGATTCCAGCGGGCGAGCTTGCAGGGGATGCCGGCGAGTACAACTCAGTTGAGGATCGGACAATTGTTTAGCGAGACCAGCTCGTGAGCATCTGTGCAACAACAAAAAGAGAGCATGCGACATCAAGTTTAGCACAGAGAGCTTGCATACGGAAGAAATTCTCGAATCGCTGGACATGAAGAAAAAAACAAGATCCTTGAGCCTTACATATTGTGGGCACTTGAAAAAAACAAGGCGTTATTTAATCCAGCGTACATACTGTGGGCACTTGAACTTGATTCTACAACAACATGTTTTCTTCTAATAATAAGTTTAATTCCGGATTAAATAGTACTCTTAGAACACAAAAGATAAATCATACGAAAGAAAAACAAGGAACAAAATCTCAGACCGCTCGGTAACTAAAAGGTTGTTCTCAGTCGATGAAACAATCAACCAATGATCGCTAGTTGTAATCACTTTATTTCTCTATGTGAACCCGTATGGAGGGGCGAAGCCCTCGGTAAGAGCATCTTCAACAGCCGTGCTAAAAAATTCACGCGCGGAAAAAACCGTCAGTTTTACGCGCGCAGTAGTTTTCACACTCCAGCAACTGTGCTAAAATGCAGCGTGCCGGAAAAAGCTGGATCACGTGGGCCAGATCTCCTGTCGGCGCTGCCGCGCGTACGTTTTAAAACGCGTGTCCACACGCGCTGCCAACCGCCACCGCTTCCGCGCGCTCGCTCTGAAAATAAAACCCCTCCTCTCCCGCCGCGTGTCCACCACTTACGCTTCGCTGCCGCCACCGCTCCACCGCGTTGCTTCGCTGCCGCCGCCGCACCCCCGCGCCGTGATGGCGCCGCGCCGCCGTGGGAGTTCCGGGTACGTCGGCGTCCGCGAGCGCCCGAACGGCACCTTCTCCGCGGAGCTGCGCGCCGGCGGATAGCGCCACGGCCTCGGCACCTTCGAGACCGCGCACGAGGCGTCCCGCACGTACGACGCCGCGGCGTGGCGCGTCGGCCACCACCCGCGGAAGATGAATTTTCAAAACGCGCGCAACGCGCAGCAGGCCGCCGACCTGGCGCCGCCTCCACAGCTCGTGTCTGCGGAGGAGCGCCACGCGCAGCAACAACGCCGCCTCGACATCGCCGCGCACGACGAACGCGCCATGGCGGCCTGGCGCGAGCGCTTCCCCCAGGACGTCGTCAACGAGCTCGCGTTCTTCGAGTAGCGCGTGGCGGAGCGACGAAACGCGAGGGAGCTCAAGCGAGCGAGGAAGCGCACCGCGGAGGAGACGTTGATGGACACGGGGGAGGACTTTGACAGTATTCATCCACTGTGGGATGATACTGGACATCGAGCTCCTCCGACACCGGCGACTCGGATTTCGAGCTGTAGAAGCTAGTTCTTGGGCTCGAAAATATTAGTATGAACTTTGTTTTAAATATAAACCTTGCTTTTATATTTGGCGCTCGAAAATCTGTTTGACGCTTTAAAAATAGGGCGTCTATTAAATCTCTTTTTTGCGTGCGCTATATTTTGTACGGCCATTATAGCAACGGTCTAATCGACGCTAAAAACGCGATATAGTGCACGCCGTTATAACGCACGGTGCGTTCGGACGACTGTTGGAGATGCTCTAAGGCGAGGTCGGGCGGCCATACAGTCTGGAGACAAAAGATCGATACATGTCTGCTATACATACGATGCTAGGCAGCTCCGCAGCTGGGATTGATTCGCTCAGGAAAAAAAGAAAAAGAGCCAAAGTTATGTATTGGGCGGTTCCAATGAGTCCTAAGCTCCTTGATTGGGCCACCAGTCCTGGTACCGCACGACGCATATCCTCGTTTCTATTGCTGAATCAGATCGCTCGTCACGAAACTGCTATCCATTTACGCAGTCGCGCCGCACGGCCGATCGCACGGAAGAGGAAATCGGCCACCAGCGTCCTGGCCTACAGGCTCATCGTCCATCGCCGCGGCGGCAGGCGAACGACAAGCAGACGGTCCGCCGATCCGGCAACAACTGCGGCAGCCGGCAGATTCGGGTAGGAAAGACACAGGAGCTGCAGCAGATTAGGTTTGGACGATCCGTTAAGAGCAAGTACGTTAGCTGGTTATAAGGGTTTAAATATTATATTTGTGCTTAAATGGAGGAGTGAGAAGAGGAGAGAAAAAGGAGGTGGGCTCTTATGCAATAGTCAGCTCTAGCACGTGCTCGTAGGCATTATGTGAGAGTGGGAGGTGGACCATGTTTTAATAAAATATCATATATTTATGTTTTACTATTGTACATGTTGGATATAAGGTTGGCTATATATGACATGACAAGTTCTTATAGCCAACTGCTGGCTATATTATTGAACCTGCTCTAAATGGTTTTGAACAGAGAATTCAAGAGAAGATGGATAAAAGGGGGAAGGGGACAACACGGGGGGGGGGGGGGGGGGGGGGGGGGGGGGGGCTGTATAAATTTTTCTGAATTTTGCATGTGGGTACAACACTAGATTGTGTCTTATTTCATGAATTTGTAAATTGCCAATTGCATACTTGAAGAGCTATTTTGTACCATGTGCTAGTAGCAGCAACTCTAAACCAATTACAGTTGAAAGTGATCATATTATTTTAGATCAAGAGCAGGAGCAAGAAGTGGAGAGAGACACGGATGATTCTAGAATTGTCGAACCAGTGGAAGATGTCATTGCAAATTCAATTGAACTGTTGTAGAAGATCATGTTGAAGATTCTGGATATGAAGGTATAACTGATTTTGGTCTAGATGACATAAAATTTGATCCGGGGCTACGTATTCCAATTGATCAATTTCCCCCAAATATTAGAGATGATGTCATATTTGTTTATCTAGAGAAGCGTCCAACTCAACCAACTCGTCATAACTTTCCTCTAAATAGAGATGATAGAAGATTTCTGCCAAAGTGGTATAAGGAATTTAGTTAGTTGGAGTATACTGTTTAAAAGGATAGGGCTTATTGATTTTATTGTTATGTTTTTAAACATGACAGTGTGGAAGAAAATTTTGGTTCTGAGGTCTTCACAAGATATAAATGACGGAATACTAACATGGACGTGAATCGTTGCTAGATATCCGATGCGTTTTCAGAAGAACCTAAGAACCTGAGATACGTACTAATGTACTATGGAGATCTTGCAGGTCACATTTCTATTCCTCGCTATGTGGAATAGTAGATAGTACTATCATTTATCGCGTCAGAAATTTTTCCAAATTTCTACCGAAGATATTGCTTTTGGTATGGGGAAGAACTTCACAGTAATGACCTCTAATGAACCCTTTATCCTGTAGGCTGTAGCAAGTAGGCGATGTGATTTTTAAAGATCATTGTTAATCCTAGTCTCTGTTTGGTAGCTTGATGGATTTCAAAACCAAAGTATCCTTAAAGTACCATAGTTTTTCTTCTTTCTTAGTTTTAGAAAAAAGAGGGTCGGAGCTCTTTCTCCCATATTAAAAATTCAGTTTTAGAAATACTATGGTTCTAAAACTGTAACATTAAACTGGAGCCAAATACACAAAAATTCAAACTGTGCATTTTTTGAAACTGTAATAGATCTGTTGGTCTCCATTGGATCGTGGCAGTTGGTTCGTGATAATAGATTTATAGTAAATCCAAAACTAGGTGAAAATATATGACAATTTTGTTTGTGATGTATGTTGGCCTCCATTGAATCTTGGCGGTTGGTGTGTCGTTAAAGGGAAACTATTCGAGTTTGTCTATGCTGAGACATTTTCATTCTCTTCGTTCATAGACCCACGGTAAGCTCCGGTTTCTCCAACCCTCTGAGTTGGCTTTGGAGGATTGCAAGACTGTGTTGGTGCTTGGGGTGTGTTTGCGGCTGACGCAGTCTTTGACGGGGTGCTTGGAGGTGACCCAGTCTTTTGTTACTTGTATACTTGTAGTATATTACATGTCTAACAGCCCTTAATCTGAACCTTGGAAAGGTTTATATTACGCTTAAACTGATCTAAAACTTTTATAGACAAGGTTTAGTAAAACCATCAACAACTTGATATTTGTTGGAGATCAAATTGATGTCTATGATTTGCTAGCAACTCGATCGTGCACAAAATGATAATCAATCTCAAAGTGTTTTGTACGTGCATGAAAGACTGTAACTGGTGAACTAGTGGTTGTGTGCATCCTAACTATGCAGAGGTCGGGTGTAATGCTTAAAACTTTTAAGTAATAAAATCTCTTTATCTAAAAAAACGTGCATGGAAGAAAAGATTTGCTGATACATAAGTGGCACCAAGATTAACTCACCATAAACATGATCTTTTCTTAAGAGGAATACCAAGTTCTTGAACCAACACTTCAAACAAGCTGAGAACTTGCCTGTGGCAAGATGGTTAGGTGGGTGGTTGTACCCCCAGCCCACCAGAGTTCAAATCCCAGATTTGACGCTGGTGTTTCTCATTTAGGCGGAATATTCTTCAGTGGGAGGCGACGTTCCCGTCGACAGCGAGACGCATGTGGTGACTTCGTCAATCTCAAGTCCTGACCCGCCGGCTCAGTCTCCCGGAGGTGCTCATAGGGATAGGGAGTGCGTGCGTGCGTTCATAGGGGTGAGTGTGTGCGCGTGTATATGAGCGCTTGCGTTGTTACTGTGTTTCTCAAAAAAAAAGACTTCAAACAAACCAATTCAGTTGTTGCACTGGCAAGCCTCTTGTATTCAGCTTCTCGATATGGCATTACAGAGTTGGACACAGATACGGTTGTAGTACTCACTACCGGAAAATATGGCTCTGTCGTGCGGTACGATCTTTGCCGTGTGCCTCCATTTTGCGCAACACAGCAAAGCATGCCATGAGTTTATGGCACAACGTGCGACGAAGAAAGCCACACGGCAGAATCTGCAAAAAACACACGGCAAATAAAAGATGCATGACATTTATTTCTCAAGACACATGGCAACGTTTAACTACAAGGGATATACTTTCCCAGACACACGGCGTTGTAGATACACTCGTCAAAGCAATCTTTACGGTGCGTCTAGTTTGAGGTACACGACAATATGTGGGGCCAGTGGGGTCGTCCATCTTTACCGATTTGCCCAATATCCCGTGTTGTAGATACACTCGGCAAAGCTCTTTGCCGACCCGGACGTCGCTATGTGAGCTTTGCACGGCATATCCTTTGCCGTGAGGTTTAGGTGTTTTGCCGTGACGTTTGTGTACACGGCCAGCCTCGATTTCCGGTAGTGAATGCTCCACACCATGTAGTTGTAGCCCATGATCGTGGAGTCATCCAGTTTGAGACGTGCACCGTTATATTTACATGCTCGTAACTGTCGAAAAGTCAGATAGTAGACATACTTTAGTGCGTAGATACATATAAATTTAGACAAAATTAAAACATTACGTAGGGAGGAAGTAAAAAAATTCAAACGGATCAGCAGCGAGAAATCTTCACTCGTTGCTGACTATTGATACGTATATCCAACATAGTTTGCCTGGTTGGCAGGGCGTCTTTAACAGAAACGAGTATAAAGAATGGAATTCCAAGCATGTCCATCTCTATAGAATGAATGGATGGAATTCCACGCGCGAAAGGTACGTTCCAATCCATCCATCTGTGCGTGCATGCGCCATCTATCCGAGAAAATTCTACGTCCGTCCATCCACTGAAGCGGCCATTTTGATCGCACGCCAAAGCTGAGCTGGTGGACGCATGCAGGAAGCGATCGAGGAGAAAAATCTGACCAACAGAGCAACCGAACTTGACTTGACATGATTTTTCCACGCTTGCTTCCAGGCACTTCAACGTCCGTACCCCATGAATCGTGCAACGGCGTGTGCCCCAGCATTCCATGTTTCCACACAAGTGACCACTGATCAGCAGTAAGCTTAGCTAGCCAGCTTGGTCGCCTCCAATTTGCAGAGGTCAGGCATGCGTGAATCTACTAGAGATCTGCCGAATTTCGTGAAGATTAGGCAAGATCGATCATGGGCTCATGGCAAGTTGGATACGTCTGCCGAGGCCAGGGCCATGGCTTTGCTAGCTATATAAGGACGTGCATAACACCAGCTTCTGGCACACACCACTACACGAGAGCACCACTCGAGCGGGTTCTGCTACATACATTGCCACGATGAGAGGACTTGCTGTGGTGGCCATGCTGGTCGCGGCCTTCGCCGTGTCTGCACACGCCGAGCAGTGCGGCTCGCAGGCCGGCGGGGCGACGTGCCCCAACTGCCTCTGCTGCAGCAGATTCGGCTTCTGCGGCTCCACCTCCGACTACTGCGGCACCGGCTGCCAGAGCCAGTGCAACGGCTGCAGCGGCCCCACGCCGGTGCCCCCGACTCCCACGGGCGGCGGCGTGTCCTCCATCGTATCTCAGTCGCTCTTCGACCAGATGCTGCTGCACCGCAACGACGCGGCGTGCCTGGCCAAGGGGTTCTACACCTACAACGCCTTCATCGCCGCCGCCAACTCTTTCGCCGGCTTCGGGACCACGGGCAGCACCGACGTCAGGAAGCGCGAGGTGGCCGCCTTCCTCGCTCAGACCTCCCACGAGACCACCGGCGGGTGGCCCACGGCGCCCGACGGCCCCTACTCGTGGGGCTACTGCTTCAACCAGGAGCGCGGCGCCACCTCCGACTACTGCACGCCAAGCTCGCAGTGGCCGTGCGCGCCGGGGAAGAAGTACTTCGGCCGCGGGCCCATCCAGATCTCCTACAACTACAACTACGGGCCGGCGGGACAGGCCATCGGCAGCGACCTGCTCAGCAACCCGGACCTTGTGACCTCAGACCCGACCGTGTCGTTCAAGACGGCGCTGTGGTTCTGGATGACGGCTCAGTCCCCCAAGCCGTCGAGCCACGCCGTGATCACCGGACAGTGGAGCCCCTCCGGCGCAGACCAGGCGGCGGGGAGGGTGCCCGGCTACGGCGTGATCACCAACATCATCAACGGCGGGCTCGAGTGCGGCAAGGGACAGGACAGCCGCGTCGCCGACCGGATCGGCTTCTACAAGCGATACTGCGACCTCCTCGGCGTCAGCTACGGAGACAACCTGGACTGCTACAACCAGAGGCCGTTCGGTGGTTAAGTCAGTCAATCGCCCGGCAACACAATTATAATGAATAAAAGTTCTCTAAATACTGTAACTATGGCGTTGCAAGCAGAACTGCAGAAGTGAATAATGGTGAGATCCATTGCAAGATATGCAATCCATTTATATATGAAATAAACGATTTGTGGCTGTAACATTTTCACATTTGAGCAAAGAGTAATGCTACAGCTACCTGGAGTCCGCAGGTCCAGCATTTCCGGTGAGCAAATGCCCTCGCTAGACGAAGGCCGCTGTCCTACTATCCATGCAGGCCATCGGCCATGGCAGAGCCGAATTTCTACTTGCCTAAAAAAAAAAGAGCCGAATTTCTACTAGTACGTACTGTACGATTTTTATGATACCATAGCTGAGATCGACGTGACGGCCCACCACCATTCATGGACTAACTTAGCTGTCGCGGCCTTCGGAAGGGTGGGCTAGTCCTCTGCAATCCATGAAGGCCGGGCCTGCAACATTTTTTGTTACACATTTTCTATCTCTCCACCGTAAGGATTCACGATTTTGGTTTCTCTCCGTATTCGTCTTGGCCATTTTATCAATATTATATTATTTCCCTTATTCATACTTATTTAGTTGGATTGTTCTGTTTTTCCTCCAACTAAACTAGACATTTTTATTTGTGAAACAGAGTAGGTTGTTTTATATTTCCTCGAACTAAACTAGGCATTTTTATTTGTGGAACAGAGTACAACATGGAAGCTCACGTACACGCATCCCTAAACGTACGGACGTAACCCTATTTCTAGGAGCATCTTCGAGAAACTGATCTAACGGATCATGTTTTAAGATTGACAAGGTAATCACAGGCAACCCGCTATCAACGAAAACATCGTCTCCCACTAAAAAAATATTCCTCCTAAAGTGAAACACCAACGTCAAACTTCAGGTTTGAATTTTGGTGGGTTGACCTTGTCAAAAAAAACTAGCCATCTTCGTTACGGATTCTACTCGGGCGGCTTGGCGGCCCAGATCGAACGGTCGACCGGTACATCTATGTTGGGTCTGCGAGCAGAACGGACGCGCCGTTCTCACTGCGCTCATTTCACCTCTGTTTCCCGCATGGTGGTAGGTTTTGGGTTAGCCGGACCTAGAACCAACGTCGGCATACCACGTATGTGATGGCTGGTTCGCGGTTGTGTTACTCTTGTCGTCCCCCAGATGCGAGTTGCAAGTTGGATGTCGAGGTGGCGACTCCGGAAGGTGCTCTGCGCGGCCGGCCTTAAGGCGATCAGCGTGGCGGCGGTGGTGGCTTCTCTCTTTGGCCACGTGGGTGGTGAGGAGCAGGCTACGGGGATCCTGGCCTCGACGGTGCTTTGGTAGTGGCGATTCCCAGATTGCGGTTTGGATGTCCAACTTAATGACAATGGACGGTCTGTGGTGATACGTTGTGAGAGAAAGGTTTTCCGGGCGAAAGCTCAACACTTCGGCGACGACGATGTCTACGGTGTCGTTACCCCGAGGGGTGTCATTATTGTCACCCACCCCACTCTAGGGCTACTGATGAAAATCCTTAACCATTTCGGTCCCGACGACGGCGGCGTACTGCGTCGTCACCCACTTGGGGGCGTCTTCGTGGATTCCCGGTACCTCTCTATCTCGTTCGGTGGCGCATCGGTAGGCATGTTCGGGTCCTGCTTCAAGGAACTCTCGGCGCTGGCGTGGAGCGCTCATGGCGGCCTCTTATCTTCTACGCGTGACTCTATCTTCACCTCTCTCCATCCTCATTTTTCGCTAGCAGGATTGACGCTTTGCGACCAAGAACGAGAGGGTAAGCGGCCCTCTCTGACGACAACTTGATGGATGTGGTGTGTCTAGGTCAGGTGCTTTCTCAAAGAGGTGCGGAGTCCCCACTTGTGAGTAGTTTAGAGTGCTTTGTTAGGGGTGTGGTTAACGTTTTTTGATTATTTATCTCAAATTTGTAAAAGTATTCCCTTATCACTTCATATCAGTTCAGTTGTACAGTTGCTTACAAAGTGGGGTGAAAATCCTTACAGGACGATATGCAAGCGTGATATATGACATCGTCTTAATGTGGTGTGTGTGGGCTGAAAGTTTCTTGCATGCGGTTGGCGGACACGAGTGGACTGGACGACTCGAGGGCTTGATCTCTTGCTGTCATTCCTTTGCTGCTGCTGGTCCAATTGAGAATAGTGTTGATGCCTTCTAAGCCGAGACGGTAGCTCTTGCTAATACAATTCAGCTCACTGATCAAATGGGCGTTGGCCGAGTTGTTTTTGAAACAAACTGTGCAAATCTCCAAAATGCAATGACTTCCTCCAGCTATGATCTCAGCCACTTGGTGTCCTTATGGGTGATTTGAAGTATCAGATTTGTGTAAACTTCATTGATGCATGTGTGATATTTGTCCCGAGGGGATGTAATAGGCATGCTTATGAATTAGCAGCTTTGGGTGTTGGTGTAGCTCCTGATTGCAGTGTTTTATGAATCACGAGCTACCCAACTATTGTAACGTAACTGTTGCACCCTCCCCTAGGGTTTTGTCCTCCCGCTGGCGACTCCGGCGGCGAGTTCCTGTCGGGTCCGATCCCTCTCCGATTCCACCGATAATCTCTGTACGCTTTCATCCCCGACTCGATCCCTGCCCTCCCGGTCCTGAAGTAGCTTCGGAGGCTCGCCCGGGTTGTGGTAGGAGGGAGTTAGGGTTTCCCGGTGAAACCTGAGGATCATGGCGACTCGATCTGCAACCTCAGAGGCGGGATCTGCGGCGAAGGATGGATCTGCAAAGCCTAAGGCGAACGCAGGGGATGAGGCTTCATCATCCCATGGTGCTGGAGGCCTTGGCGTGGGGATCACGTCCATGTTCGATCGGCTGTAAATTGCCGAGGAAGAGTTTGATGATCTGGTGCTAGATGAGAAAATTGAGGAGATCAAGGAGAGCACACGATGGCTGGCAGTAGCACGGGTTCACTGTGCGAAGAAATTTAGCCATGAGGCGTTCTTCCAACAGATGCGCTTCGCCTGGAATCCGTCGAAGGATGTAAGTATGAGGGCAGTGGGACCGAATCGTTTTGTGATACAATGTCACTGCTTGGGAGACTGGGAGAAGATGATGGAGAAGGGACCATGGTTGTTCAGGGAGTGGGCAGTGATCTTTGCGGCCTTCGATGGCCTATCTGATCTAGAGGATGTTGAGCTGGAATTCATGCCAGTATGGCTCCGGGTTTACAAAATCATGGAGGGGTGTAGGAAGGAGAAGGTTGTGCGCAAGCTAATCAGTCGCACCGCTGGGGAAATTATGGCTGTGGAGATGACACCTGCTGGAAGCTTCCGTGGTGATTTTGTGCGTGTTCAAGTGAGACATGATGTCCGAAAACCTCTGACAAAGTTTGTTTCCCTTGTCCTGGCAGGAAAAAGGATGGTTTTCGAGGTAAAATATGAGAAGCTGGGCACCCTGTGCTTCGTATGTGGTCTAATTGGACACCCCTATAAGAAATGCGGCAATGGCCTTTTTGATGAGAAAGAACTAAAGTTTGGGGACTGGTTACATGCAGAACCGGCAGGGCGGGGTCGTGGTGCCTTTGGGCGCGGTGGTGGACGTGCCCCTGACGAGGAGAGACCCAATGGTCGTGGTGATTTCATGCACGGTCGTGGTGATTTCATGCACGAACGCGGAAGGGGTGGCGGTGGCATGGCTGGGAGAGATGAAGGAAACTGGGTAGATTGGAGAGCCCACCCGGAACGAAAAGGCCAGGAAATGAGGATCTTAGAGACACGGCGTGCAGTCCCAACAAATCCGATGTTCACATGACGGAAAGTGAAGCTAATGCACGTAAAAGGCTCACGTTTGAGGATGAGGTTGTTCCTGGAACTCAGCTTATGTTGACTGATGGTAGACATGAGGAAGAAGCTCAGCTTTCTCGTGAGGGGATAACACAGAAGGGAGACTCGAATGACTCCAAAAGACACAAGCGCAGTGATGGTACTGCATTATCTAATACATCTGCAGGATCGGCGGCATCCCTCGAGGATGACCGCCGGGCACAATGAGTACTCTATCTTGGAACCCCCGGGGGCTGGGGCAACCCCGGACGGTTCAGGAGCTGGTCTGCCTAGTGCAGACGCATAAGCCCAGCCTTGTGTTCATTAGTGAGACGAGGCAAAGTACAGAGCGTGTGCGGAATCTGAAGTTTCGATTGGGTATGGCAGAATGCTACCATGTTCCAGGTGATAGAACAGGTGGCGGCATCGCCCTTTATTCTGGGGAGGGTGTGAAGGTGGACCTCCTGTCTTCCAGCAAGCGTCATATTGATGCTCACTTCGAAGGGGGCCCCTTCGCACAGCGATGGCAAGGCACTTTTATCTATGGAGAACCAAAAGCGTCGGAACGACATCATATGTGGACAACGCTCCGCAGGATTAAATCTATGTCCTCGGAGCCATGGATGATGATTGGCGACTTCAATGAAGCAATGTGGCAAGGAGAACACTTCTCCAAAACCAGGAGATCAGAGAGACTTATGAGTAATTTTCGAGATGTCCTATCCTACTGTAATTTACATGACTTGGGATTTGTTGGGGCTCCCTGGACCTATGATAACCACCGCAAAGGTGATCAAAATGTCCGTGTTATACTGGACAGAGCTGTGGCAACACCAGAATGGAGTGCCCTCTTCCCGGCTTTACGTGTTCAGCATATTCAGTCCCCTCGCTCGGATCATACCCCACTTCTGCTGGCTGCGGACAAGGACCTAAATAAACCACAACGGCCGATTCGTAGATACGAGGTTGCGTGGGAACGGGAACCCTCTTTGGTGGCTGCAATTGAGGAGGCGTGGAGCAGGCGAGTAGCCAAGGTAAACTGGACTGCTTCGAGCCCTCGGGCGAATTCGGCCCAGCTAGAGGGCAATGTCGAGGGGCATGACAACCAATCGGGTACAAGACCGAGTTTGGGTGATATCGCTGATGGCTTTGATTCCATGATGGGTTTCCTACACAAATGGAAGCTAAAGAGTTTTCCGTCCGTACCGCGAGAAATAGAGAAGCTCAGGAAAGAATTGGAGGCTCTCACCTCTTTATTTGATGCGGATAGTATAAAGAAGAAAAAGGAGATTACTTCGGCTATGGATGAGATGCTCTACAGGGAGGAGTTAATGTGGTTGAAGCGGTCTAGAGTTGACTAGTTGAGAGAGGGGGACAGGAACACGAAATACTTTCACAGGAGAGCCTCTCGTCGACAGCAGAAAAATAGAATTACAAAGCTAAAAAGACCTGACGGCACGGTGACCTCCGATCCACAGGAGATGGCTGATTTAACCACCGGTTTCTTTGAGAATCTGTTTACCCGAGACAATAATGTGGATCCTTCCCCAATTGTTGATCAGCTACATGTTTGTGTGAACGATCAAATGAATGCGGACTTAGTCGCGCCGTTTTCAGAAAAAGAAATCGGTGATGCTCTTTTTCAGATTGGTCCGCTAAAATCCCCAGGCCCAGATGGGTTTCCAGCCCGTTTTCTCCAAAGGAATTGGGGTGTGCTGAAGGATGATGTTGTTGCGGCGGTGCAACGCTTCTTTGATGAAGGAGTGATGCCGGATAAGGTAAATGAAACATCTATTGTGCTCATCCCTAAGAAAAGCGATCCGGAAGAGGTTAAGGATCTTAGGCCAATAAGCCTATGCAATGTGCTTTTCAAGGTGGTCTCTAAGTGTTTAGTGAACCGTTTGCGCCCTCTTCTGCAAGATATCATTGCACCTTTCCAAAGTGCGTTTATTCCAGGGAGGATGATTACTGATAATGCACTAATTGCTTTAGAGTGCATACATGCTATACAAACGGGCTCTCGGGCTAAATTTTGTGCTTATAAATTGGATATGGCCAAGGCATATGACCGTGTGGACTGGGGTTATCTCGATGGAGTTCTGATGAAGCTGGGCTTTCATAGTAATTTGGTACGGTGGGTGATGGAGTGTGTGACCACCGTACGATACTCGGTTCACTTCAATGGACAATTATTGGACTCTTTCTCCCCTTCTCGTGGGCTACGCCAAGGTGATCCACTTTCACCATATTTGTTTTTATTTGTCGCTGATGGTTTATCTACTCTGATACGACAGGCCATTGAGAGTTCGACGTTGCGAAAGCTGCACATTTGTCGTAGGGCGCCAGGAATATCCCACCTCCTGTTTGCCGATGACTGTCTAATGTTTTTTTGAAGGTAATGTCCAGCAAGCAGGTGTAGTCAAAAGAATCCTTGACAACTATGAGCGAGCTACAGGACAAATTGTTAGTATGGGTAAATGTTCAATTCTGTTTGGAAATAGTTGTGCACAGGATACACAAGTACTTATCCAGGGGATCTTAAAATATGAAACACAATGTTTTGAGGAGAAATATTTGGGGCTTCCTGTTCCAGAGGGGAGTCTAAAGAATGGACAGTTCAAGCCGATTAAGGAGAAATTTATTAAAAAGGCCAGCGATTGGATTGAAAAATATGTCAAGTGGTGCCAAATAAACTTTGATTAAAGCTATCCTGCAGGCCCTACCAAAATATGCTATGGGAATTTTTAAGTTCTCTGTTGGGCTGATTGAAGAACTCAACCATATTATTAGAGATTTTTGGTGGGGTGATGAGCATAACCGAAGGCGTTTGCATTGGATGTCGTGGGATAAGGTGACTAGACCTAAAGCCCATGGCGGTATGGGTTTTAGGGACCTGCAGATGTTCAATCAAGCGCTACTGGCGAAACAGGCATGGCGTATTATTGATAAGCCTGACAGTTTATGTGCCAGATTATTGAAGGCGAAATATTTCCCAAATGGGAGTTTGCTTGATACAGCCTTTATTCATAATACATCGCCATCATGGCAAGGCGTAATGCATGGACTGGAGCTACTGAAAAAAGGAGCGATTTGGCGCATTGGGTCGGGCACTCAGGTTCGAATATGGCGTGATAATTGGCTTCCTCGGTCTGATTCCCTGAAAGTGTCCGGAAAAATGAGAGTTAACAGATTGCCATGGGTTTCTGAGCTTATTAATCCGGTTACCCGTACATGGGATGAAGACTTAACACGGAGGTTTTTTTGGCCTCATGACGTGGACACAATTCTGGCCATTAGACTCACACCACGAGCTACTGACGATTTTGTTGCCTGGAACATGGAGGATTCAGGCCAGTTCACTGTCCGGTCTGCATATCGCCTAGCACTGCAGCCAAGATTGGATGAGCTGGCTACTGGTCAGTCGAGCTCTGCTCATCTGGGTGATCGACCGGTTTGGGACTGCATTTGGAAAACCAAGGTGCCTCAAAAAATCAGGGTTTTTGGCTGGAAGGCAGCAACGAATACGCTGGCAGTTATGCAAAATGTTCATCGGAGAATCCCTACCACACGGCCTGTTTGCACAATTTGTGGGCGCTTGGATGAAGATGAGCATCATGCGTTGGTGACTTGCACGAAAGCGAGAGCTCTTCGGGATGGACTGCGCCAACATTGGTCCCTTCCTCCTGAAAGCGAATTCAGAAAGACCGGTAAAGAATGGTTCATCCAGCTCATCTCTAATGCCTCTGCGGAGCTAAGGGTTAAATTATTATTCCTATTTTGGCGGTGCTGGCATCATCGTAATGATATTGTTCATGGTAAGGGAGATGCTTCCATTTCAGCTTCGGTCTCTTTTTTGCAAAACTATGTTTCGGCCTTCGCTGCAGCAAACTCGTCGGAACTATCGAGTAAGGGAAAGAATCTGCTATACCCGAGTCAGGAGAAGCGAGTGGAGACACAGGAGGTTTCCCAATGGTGTCCTCCACCTGCAGGCTCTCTTAAACTCAATGTGGACGCTGGTTGGGACGCAGTGAGCAAGAAGACAGGCATTGGAACAATCATCCGTGATGAGAAGGGAGCAGTGCTGCTCTCGTCGTCAAGATTTATCCCATTCTGTGCAAGTGTAGAGGAAGCAGAAGCTAAGGCGTGCCTGGAGGGCCTCCATCAGTTGATTGCGCTTCAACAATTCCCTTGTGTTTTGGAAACTGATTGTCTTCAGGGACGGATTCAAGGGGGGACGAGCAGGGGCTACGCCCCCCCTATGATCCTAGTTTTCCTTGGTAATCCAGTGTAGATTAGCTAGCTCAGCCACCCCCATACAAAGCACACACACTACTTGCCCCCCTTAACCTTAATTTCTGGCTCCGTCCCTGATTGTCTTAGAGTGGTTCATAGCATCACTTCAAATGAACACTCTAGCTCGGCATCCTGGAGCATATATGAAGAGATTAAAGACTTCATCCGAAACTATCCTATGTTGGAAATTAGGAAAATCTGTAGACATAGCAACCAGGTAGCTCATGCTCTGGCTCAATTAGGAAAGAGAGAGACGAGTGGTGTGGTTACAAATGATGTTCCGAGCTGCGTCTCTGGGTTGGTTTTGAAAGATTGTAAGAACATTTGTGAATAGCCGTAAGTTTCAGACGCACTCTTTTCCTTCCAGGCTACCTAATGGGGCCGGAAGGTTTTTAATGAGGTGGCTTACGTGCTAATTATTAATACAATCTCTCAAAAAAAACTATTGTAACGTGTCTTAATGGAATACAAGTGTTCCATCTAAAAAAACATTCAAGAAACCAAATGGTATGCGGCTTTCCAGGCGGCCCGATAAGGATGGGGCAGGGCGGCCCAGATGACAGCACCACCGATGTCGTGAGCAGGTGGGCTTAGATATCAGTCAAATCTCTTTTGTAAGAGACACTCAGCACACTGTAAGTTACTGTTCTTTCCTGAGTACTCGGCTTACTAAGATTGTAGTGCTTGCTAATTCAATTTCTTGCAGTGGGTGATGGCTGCGTCAACTGCATGCCATGCATCTCCACCCAAGGTGTAAAGCTGATTAAAGATACCGCAGTGCTACAACCTCAACTCATTCCGACTGCTTTTGATGCACACATCTGGTTAATCAAACATTTCCATGCACCTTGTATTTGTATATGAAACTTCCGCATGAAGGACAGGTTTCCCTCTACAGTACCACGGGTCAGAGATGGCGCTCGTGGAGAGATTTGAAGCCAGCGATGGTGCGAAGCTTTCAAAAATCAAACCCAGTTGGGTGTACATACGTGCCGCTGTAAATAACTATTGATGAAGCCTAACCACTTGACCAAGTGTGCTTTTGATGCGATTGCAAAGCGTCGACCGATCTCCTGTTGCTGTGGCCTTTGCCGTGAAGTTTGACTAGTGTCCAAAGCTGCCAATGTCCATGCATGCATGTGGCTGGGGAGTTCATCTTTAATTTGAGAGAGGAAGTTTATCCGATCGATCCGTCCCCAGCAAGAACTGTACATGTGGCCTGCTGTTTCGTCACAAACCTTTGCGTGATCCCCAAGAGCCACGCATGCAGCGGATTAACTACTCTGCTTGGGCTCGCTAGTTGGCGATTAATAATTAAGTAAAATCTCTCTGCGTTGCTTCTTGATTTGGCAAAGCGTAGAAGAAGGAATCAGGCTCAAAATTGCCGACTTCACAACACTATAGTACTCCCACTGTGGTGGTAGGAGGAAGTCTTTAGGAAAGTACAAATGGAGCCCGAGCTCCACGTAGCTTTTTTTTTCCAAAAATTAAAATCAGCATATTTTTAGTTTTTAGAAATCATGAAAAAATTCTCAAAACAAGAAGATAACCATCAAAGCTACTGTTTTAAGCATAAAGATTTGAACTAGTCGCATTTTTCGTTTCCATTTTAGTACCATCCTAGCGCGTTCTTACTCCCGTGTTATTTCCTACCCATTATTCCAACGTTCATCACTGAGGCCCTTTTCGGATTGAATAATTTTCATAAAAATATTAGAGGATACCAATGCATAGCAATTTTTTCTAAAGAATCCATTTGGATCAACATAAAAAAATGATACCTACAAAAAAATTATGGATAGTGCATTCCTACATAAAATTACATAGAAATTTCAACATCCACTCTAATCTCCTTTTTACACTCATTCGCATAGAATCGAGACACTTTTCTTGTGTTTTTGTGTGTATCAACCAAATGACCATTCTTGTAGTTTTTCTCTGTTTTGTAATTCTTTGTTTTACACCTGCAATCCAATCAAATTGTTGTGTTATTTCAATTCCTCTTTTTCTAATCTTGTGATACAAAGATGCCATGAAGAACTAATTAGTTGTTTGCAACACTTGAGTAGCTAGATAAGTCTTGCAACCTGGCCTGTAGATCTGGGTACAGGAAAGCGAAAATGAAACCTTTCATGATTAGACTTAGACCCTCTTTGGAATGAAATATTTTCATAGCAATATTAGAGGATTCCATTCAATAGAAATTTTTGCTAAGGAATCCATTTGGATCAAAGGAATGACGCTTCCAAAACTCCTATGGACTAGACTGCATTCCTGCACCCGAATTTCATAGTAATTCCAGCATCCAATCTAAACCTCGTTTTAACATTTAATCGCGTGGCATCGAGACACTTTTACAGTGTTTCTCCTATGTATCATCCAAATGACCATTCCTATAGTTTTTCTCTGTTTTATAATCCTCTATTTTATACCTGCAATCCCATCAAATACCTGTGTTTTTTTAATTCCTCTGTTTTCTAATCTTGTGATCTAAAAAGCCTCTGATTGGTTTACCGTTTAGATTTCCACTCGGAAAAAAATCGACACATGGTTTTTAAATTTATGGACCTTCATTCCTCCATAGCATAATCCCGGCCGTTTATGACCTAATTACCCTTATTTCAAGCGAGCCCTTATTGACTTAATGACTTTGACCGACTTGAAGCTGTCATCACACGGAGCAGAATCTATCTACTCCTTAGCTAGGTAAGATAATTCTAGACTAGGTTCTGGTCTTCCAAATGTCACTCTGATTTACACTAGAGTATACCACTTGCAGTGCCTAGATAATTACAGTAGTACTAGGCAATCATAACAGGAGGGCTTTGATATTTTTCCTTACCGAATCATAAAACAAGATGCTGGCGGCTTTTGTAGTTTTGTTGGCTGTAACCAGTGAAAATAATTTCGTCGAAATTTCGGTCGAATATCGTGAAATTAACGGTTAGGGACGAGAAAAGGTCGAATTAATCAAAAATTTCGTTTATATGTGAAAATATGACATACACATTGGTTATAGAAGGGTAGGAATCAAGTAACTTTCACAAATAGTTTCCTAGGCTGTTGGCCGAGGGTCAGGACATTGCTATTCATGGTTGTTAGTTCGAATCTGCCCATGTACATATATTTTTAAACGTTAGAATTTAAATCCAGCCGAAATATTTGAATTATTTCTTCGAAATTTCGTTAATTTCACGAAATTTGCAAATCTCTGTGATGGACGAAAGAAAAACTGAAAACAAAATGTTAAACCCTGGCTGTAATTCAACGTCACGAGCACAGAAACAAACAGAATATCAGCTGGACTAGCTCGCAACAACGCATTGGCATGGCGATGACCAGGGATGAACTTGCCAAGAGCTTGAGTGCAAAACACGCATGCTGGGGAAGACCCAAGGAAGGAAGAAATTAAACGACCTAACAAGACTTGGAGATGTGAGCCAAGGTCAGCCCGGTCAGGATAAACATTCGCAGAAACGCAGAGTTGACTTGGCATTGCTGGAGTCCCATTGTACTTGCCTCCCCCACATGGACGGCAGATTGCATGCATGGATCGCAAACACCGGACCCAGGATAATTATTGCAAGCCTGCTCACATCGATTTTGATTCAGAGATTAGGGTTCGCTGCAAACGTGCAAATCTCTCGTCGGTCCTCACATCGATCGAGCAGGCGGGGGGAAGGAAGCTGCAACACGGCGGCGACGTAGGATACCCTGCTCGGCTGCTCCATGTGTCCACTGGGCAGCACCGCGTCAGCGACAGACAGAGCTGATCCATCTGACAGAGAGGAGAAGTTGCGAGAAGGAAGGTGGCCGCGAGCCGCGTTCCTTCCCACGCTCTCCGGCAGCTCTGCAACAGGCAACAACATTTCTTACCTAGCACGCCGAGATCCTCATTCGTCGATTAAATAATCAATGCCTGCTCTCTCTGTTGTGTGGTCTCAAAAGTCAGGGGTATCTCTGGGGAGCTTTTGTCTCTGCGTTCCTGTCTCTTCTCTCTTCTGCTCTACTGTGACTGTGAGTGTGTGTGTTCTCCAAGGCAGTAGACAGAGGGCTTTGCTGCATGTGCGGTGCATGCCGCTGTGTGCACCACGTCTCTCCTCTCGGGGCACGCGTGTCCACGGCCCGAAACTTCCAGGAAGGGATCATGGGGACGACGGCGAGGTAAAGCCTGTTTTTGACAGCTCCGATCGCGGGCAGGATCACAGCTTGGGGTGCAACAAAAGCTGCGTAACTTGTGACCATGCAGTAGTCTATAGGTTTAGGCTTTACTAGTAGTATTGTGTACCACTAGTACAAGTGTACAGCGTACAAAGGCCACAGGAATCCTGCTGCTGTCATGCAATGCAAGTACTCTACTGAGATATTATAAAATGCCCACATGCAAAAATTGCGTGATGAAATGACATTTGTCGTGTCGTGCTTGCTAATAAAACAGGGTCTACATAAGATTTCGAAAATATGTTTTTTAAACATTGGCTTTGTTATTTTCATACAGAGCACCACCCATGCCATTTCATTTAAAACTTGTTATGTATGTAAACATGTGTATACGTTCATCACCATATGTTTTCAGATTTTTTAAGGGAAGGTTCCCCGGAGGATCCTGCGCTCGTCCTCCCTATCACGCTCCGTCCGATCGACGTCCATCGCACGGCCCGCAGTGGCACGCCTCGCGTCCTCTCCTCCTTCGCACGTTCCGTGCGTCCTTCTCGACCGGGCAACCCCACGTACGCGTCTCCATCCAGAACGCATATCACCCGCTCGTTCCCCACGACCCACGAGATCTCTGCGCTCCGCGGCCGGGACGGATCCCTACGCCCCCCAACCGCCGGAGCGGATCGCCTCCGCCCGCCGCCGCCGAGATGGCTGCCCTCCGTGTGCCGCAACCACCGGGACGGGCTCCCCCGCGCCCCGTCGCCGCCGGGTCAGCTCGCTGTCATCCGTCTTCGTCGTGCTTGAGCGGAGCGATGACTGTCGCAGCTGCAAGTTCAAGGTAGCCGTCACCTGCTCCCGGTTCGCGTGCGTTTCTCCCACAAATACTCCTCTGCCGACCTCGCCGTCATCTCCTCCGGCCTCACCCCGTCCTCATCCCATTTGCTTTTGTTGCTCGCCGTGGCTGAGACGCAGGTTGCGGTAGTCAGGGTGCTGCCCGGGGGTGAGCGCTTTCTGTTGGAGGCGTTGCTGCGAATGTCGTGGGGGCGGTGGTGCTGCGAGGCATGGTTGACGGGGGTGCAGCGGTGCTGCAAGCTGTGGGCTACCGGTTGTGAGCCAAGAAGCTACCATCATGGGTGGTGGTGCAGAGAAGATATGCTACAAGCGTTGATCGATGCAATTTTTTGTGTTTATAGCAAAAATATTCTCTACGATGCAAATCCACAAAATGATTGTAGCAATTTTTTCTACTACCTTTTTTTGTATCATTGAGAATTTTGCTACTGTTGTCCATCATTGAAAGGAAAATTTTGCTACTACTACTTCTTCGTTTTGCATTAATGGAAGAATTTTTTTGTATCATTGAGACTTTATTTTTGCATCATAAGGATCAGAAATTTGCTACCACCATTTTTTTGCTTTGCATTAATAGAAAGAAAAATTTGCTACCCATGGTGGGGCGGAGATGCTACCATGGTTGAACGCCGATGCTCCCAGCCTCCCATGGTAGGACGCAACGTGACGACGACGATGCTCCCATGGCTGAACGACGATGCTACCTTCGGCAGTGGAAAATGCTCCCACGCGGATGGATTTGCTACTTGGCCCGGCCGCGGTGCTCTGAGCGGCGGATGGGTTGCTGCAAAACACGGGCGCTGCTGCTGCAAGAGGCTGCAAGAAGCTCGCATTGCTACTGACAGTAGCCGAAGAGCTACCGTCGGCCATTTTTCAAGATTTGAAGCAATAAAACAAATCAATGATTTTTTGCTACGTGAGATGCTACAAATAGCAAAAAAAAATGCTACAACGGCACAATTTTCCCACTGAGAATGCTACAATAGAAAAAAAATAGCACAAATTTTGCTACGGGCTCCGAAGTTAATATTGCTACAACAACACAATTTTCCCACGTGACATGCTACAATAGCACAAATTTTGCTACGTGAGATGCTACCTCTTTCATCGGGGTTGGCCTACCGGATATCTTCATCCTCGTCAATGTCCTACTATGCCCTCCTAGGTAGCTACATAGTCGAATTAATCTGAGTTTTCCATGGCCGATGGTGGGACGGAGGCCATAACAGGAGAGGACGGGGCTTAGGTATTACAAAGGTGAAAATGATCACATATGCGGGGAGCGGAAGGCTCGCGGATCTGAGGTGGACGGGTAATGCGAGGAACAAGAAGAGATGTCGAAGAAGAAGAATGTGCGAGATGTGCCAGTTGATGAGCATGAATTTTTTTGGGTGACGACAGCTTGTGGTATAGCGCTTTGGTGTATATACGGTGTGAAATACGTTTGTTGTAAAGATAGAAACGGGGGAGCATACGGGTAGCACATAAATAAGGGGTGTTGGCTGAATGAACATGGGATGGTAAAATATGCGGAAGGGGGCGTCGCCTGGTTTGAGAGCATATTTTCGAATATTGGTTGTACTAATTATGCTCTTTTAAGCTATGGATTTGGGGGCTCATTTTCTTCCTCTCCATTCCCTCTCCTCCCCTGATCTCCAGCTCCTGCATACGTTTTCCTCCTATATGGTGTTTGACTTTATGACGCGTTGTTGTTGGCTTCACTTCCTTCTCAGCGGCGTCGAAGAAGCGTTCTTTTCATATGATTCCAACTGTTCATAGTGGGCGGTGGTGGCGGCGACGAAATTGAGCAGCAGCTGCTTAAATAAAAAGGTCTGGTTGGGCACGGCTACCGACAAGCTCTTTCTCTCTTGTTGTAGAGTTGGTGGAAGGGAGAAGAGCAAGACGACGTTTGCTCGTGCCCTGGGATTGGTTCTGGACTGCGCCCTTCTAAGTTTCACGCGTGGTCGTTCCACATAAGCCTATTGTAAGCCTATTGTACTTGCTCTTATAATTGTTGCTGTCAAAACAGGCTATTGTACTTGCTCTTATAACCCGCTTACATTACTTGCTCTTATAATTGTAGCAGGAGTATCCCTGGCCCCGATCTCCTCAAGAGCCGTGTACGCCGCGTCTCTATCCTTGCTGTGTCTGATTCTGATCCGTACGTGGCGCCCAATGGAGTTTGCCCTCATCATGACTCGGCCTGCCGGACCTTAACTAAATCGTCGGTGGATCAGATCACCTCACTCACTCAGTCACACTCGCCATGTTTTCATCGTTTCCTTCATGCCAATACCATATTTTACCTACTAGCTTAATTATTCTGATGCTCAGTTTGCTTGAGTACAATTGATTTGGACGTACGATGGCTGCATTACCAAATACCAACCGGTTCATTATTCAAGTTTTTTCCTTGGAAATCAGCAGACGCTCTACCATGGACATAGAGAAGCCAGCAGCAACGTACGTCGCCAGTGGCAACGCCGCGGCCTCCTGTTTCTTCTACCAACAGTCTTCCAATTCCAGAGACCGGCGAAGATTCCACCGGCGACCTAGACCTACCGCGTTTGGCCTCTTTCCTCCACGCCTCCACCGGTCAAAACCAAGAAACCCTCCGCTGCCTCTCGTCTCTCGTGGGTCGTGGCTCGGCGTGAGGCTACACGATGATGCCAATGGTGTCTACGACCTGCACGTCGTCTCTCGCACGCGGTACGAAGATAATAACTAATTAAAAAAAACTCAGACCGGTCTTGCTCATGCAGCCGCAAAACAAAACAGCCTCAGCCCTGAGCTGGATCGGAGGCGGCTCAACAGTCACGAGCAGCTGGCACTGCAGCTTAAATCAAATGGGCGGCAATGTGTAGCACATGGATGTCAAGGGATCACGGTTTGATCTTTTCTACCGCCGAGCATCGTCCCTGCAAGTAGAGAGCAACTGTTCCTCTTCTTCTCCCTCTGTTGCTGATAAGTTTATAATATCATCTACAGCAGACGGCGTCCGTAGTGTGCATGCTTGCGGGTTGCGGCCATCCCTGCGGTGCAGTGCAAGTGCAAGGGACCTTTGTTTCTCTTTCCAAACGGAGCCGACGGTACATGCATGCACCTGCTAGCTGTGTGTTGTTGCACAAGCACAACAATCACATCAAGGAGCCAAGTCAAATTGCCCAATATCATCCGCAATTCGCAAGAAAAATTGCCGATCTACTCGTTCTAGGCAGGCAATATTCAGACAGAAATGTCATTACGTCTAAGCAGTAGCCTTCTAAGGCTTGCTTGATTAGTATACAGATTTTGGGAGGAAGGAAAGATTTACTTACATCAGAGCATGCAAGAACATTGACGATAAACAAAAGAACTGAGATAGTGCCAAGAAAGATCTAAGCTGAGTCTAGCTAGCTCTACCACCTGAATTATGTGACCAAAAAACCGCCACTACTAGCTTAGAGAGATCGAGCTGCTAACTCTACACTAGTGCTAGCTTAATGCATTGCTTCTTGAATGCCGGTTGCGGAGGCGGCTTCACGAGGTCCCCGCTCCTCTTGCACCCGGCCATCCCCTGCTCCGGAGGCGCCATGAGGAGGTCAACGCCGAAGAGCCTCACGGACTTCGCCACAGGCGCCGACTGATCCAAATGGCCTGTAAAGACGGCGCTTTTAGCGGTGCTGGGCCGCTCTTTGCAGTCGATGAAGAGCTTGCTGTCTTCGCCGCCGGCGGTGGTGCCGTAGAACCCGACGACGTCTCCGGCGATCAGTCCTTTCTCCTTGACGAAGCGGCTCCAGCCCTTGGTGAGGACGTAGCTCTGGCTGCTGTTCCAGTACGAGTAGCGGAACCGCCACACCTTGGCGGCGGCGTCCTCGAAGTTGAGGAGCAGGCCCTTGCTGACCTCGCCGGCGCCCGCGGCCGGGAGCGGCTGGAGCGGGAAGTGCTTCTCGGCGTGCTGCTTCGG
The DNA here is from genome assembly GCA_026929855.1 of Poa annua. Taxonomy (NCBI): domain Eukaryota; kingdom Viridiplantae; phylum Streptophyta; class Magnoliopsida; order Poales; family Poaceae; genus Poa; species Poa annua. The sequence goes on along the minus strand of CM049435.1, from coordinate 55,106,677 downwards.
TATCACCAGCCTGTTGAGCTTGCCGACGTCGCTGGGGGTGACCGTCTTGTCGAAGAGGTGCTCGCGCGCGGCGGGGGCGTGGGCGCGAGGCGAGGACTCGGAGTGGCGCCCGTCGACGGCGCGCGACGAGCTGTCGGTGGCGGCGAACGAGGCGGCGGCGGCGAAGGCGCGCCTGCTCTGGGCGAGCTCGTCGAAGTAGGTGTGCTTGCGCAGCATGTCGACGACCTCGGCCTTGGAGCGCGCGGCGAGGAAGCGCAGCTCGGCGGCGGCGTCGGGGCTGGCCTCCGGTGCGAGCGGGCGGAAGTTGGTGACGGCGTCGCGGCCGCGGAAGCGCTGCGCGGCGACGTCGTAGGCACGCGCGGCGTCGGCCTCCCCGGCGAAGGTGCCGAGCCAGACGCGCTGGTGCCGCTCGTAGATCTGCGCGCCCCACCGCCCGTTGGGCTGGGGCACCACGCCCTTGAACTTGGACGACGGCAGCTTCCCTCCCGCGCCGACACTCACGGTCACGGTGCCGGCGCCGCCAGAGTCCGCCTCTGAGCCCGGCTCGGCGGCGTCCAGCACCGCGCTGGCGCCGCTGCCCATGCGCTCCAGCGGCGCGGCCTCCGCCGCGGCGGCGGCCAAAGCCTTGAGCTTGTCCGTGGACACGCCGCCGCCGCTGCTGGTGGTGTCGTCCGCGAGGCAGCTGGTGCTGTCCATGTCAGTAGCGTAGCCCAGGTACCTATGTAAGCTTCTTCTGTTGGCGAAATGATGCTGCTAGAGATATGGATTGTAGGATAGACAGCTGAGGGAAGCGAAGGGATATATAGCGCGAATCCGAGCGGGAGAGTGGGTGTCGTGTATGGCATGGGTCATGCTCCTTGCCATACCATGCTCCGCGTGGCCTGAGTCGTTCGCTAGCTAATAATAGTACTGTGGTAGTGGCACTTTGTTCTGGTGTTTTTAGGTTGGATTTTTCTCACTTTCCCGTGACGGCAACCATATAAAAATGGAAAATTGCTGTGGCCGCTTCTGTGTTGGACTGAGGCTCGACCGAGACACAGATACGTGAGGAGCTGATGGGCTGGCTACTGGCTAGCGTTGGTGTGGGCAGTCAGCTCATGGGTAAGATCCCCTCCAAAAAATAAGCTCATGGGTTGGCTCAAAATATATGGAAATTATGAATGGATGGATAGGCCGTAGCATTGAGGCTGTGTGCAGAGGCCGGGTTTTCCTTTTCAAAAAAAAAAATGTCGTAGCATTGTCTAGGCGGATGGAAAATATGGTTCTTGTTATTGATGATGTGAGGTGTGAGCTGGCTAGGCGGCAGCCCAGCTGTTTGCCATGTCACGCTCGATCCATCCCTCTCCTTTCTGGCTTTACTTCAATTAAACGTAGTTGGGTACTTCTGTTTATGCGTGTTTCATATAGATATAAATAGATAGATAAGTGGATATTGTGTGCTGGCCTGTCGGTCTCAGTGTTGACCATATGTCACATGGAGCAGGGAGCCTATTTCCGGAAGCTTTGGGAAGAGACTGATGAGTGATGCAAGAGCTTCATCCACACGAAAATTCTTCACTTAGGGCATCTCCACTCGACTGTTGGATTAAACCCTGACTCTCTCCTTTCTCTGAAGATTTAGTTTGGTGTAGTGTCATTTTTGATAGTTTTCAGTTAGTTTCAGATAAGGTTTCTCTTAGCATTTTTTCAGCTCAGGTTAGCTCGCCTGGCAATTGTGATCTGTGCGCGTCAGCTAGTTTGTAGGATCGTCTTGCACGCAACTCGGATCGTGGGATGGCACGTTCGGTAGTGGAGCTCGTGGCAAGGACTCTTTCCCGTTTTTCACTTGGTTAAATAGAAACATAAAAGCTGCAGTTTCAGTGCGTGTCACAAAAACCTCTGAGTTCATCTCTCTCGTGTGTGTGAGTTCGATCTCGTGGGTAACATCGACGCCCAAATGACCGCCCGAAAACCGTCCGGACGGACTATTTAAGCGTCATCCGGACGTGTTGTCGGCTATGTGCGGCGTCACTTTCCATTCGCGCCGCCCAAATCGACCCTCTGAATTATTATTTTCAGCCGCATCCCCAATACCATGATCGGGATGGAGCTGGAAGTTCCCCTCGTCCTCGACCACGACGGAGGAGAAGGCCACAACGGCAGGGTCGGCGACCTTGCTGCTACACGGGATCTGTCCGGCCATCTCCTCTGATGAGCTGCACGGGTTGGGAGGCCGGCGACCTTGCTGGTACGCCAGATTGACGAACGAAATCAGAAGTCAAATCCCACCACGCGCCGACCGCGAAATCAGAAGGCTCAACCGAGGTTATGCAGGTTTCTCAAGGCCGCCAGTGACAATAGCAGATGACCCTTTTGGCGTTGGATCATTGAGTCTTGCATGTTCCTTGAAATTAGAAGGCTCAACCGAGGATATGCGGGTTTCTCAAGGGCGGCAGTGAAAATAACAGATGACCCTTCTGGCTCCAGATCATTGAGCCTTGCAAGTTCCTTGATGGTCCGACACTGGTAAAGGCATCTTTCTCGACGTCGGTGCGTGTAGTGGTTGGTGAGAACTTTTAGTGTGCCGTCGGTGTCGGGATAGGCCTCTTTATCTCGGCGTAGGTTGTCGCCCGCGTCGGGATAGACATTATTCTCTCGGTGCAGGTTTAGATTTAAATTGTATAATTTTAAATTTGGGGGTTAGGATAGGCCTCCTTCTCTCGATTTTAAATTACAAGTTTGTTAAGTTGTTGTAAAAATGTTAAGTTTGTTTAGAAAACATTTAGGGTGTTTGTTTCGAATGCGTTGTGGGATGCACCCTAGTGTGTTGGACATGTGTCTGACACATTTGAATTGGGTCTCAATTGAGTCTGTCGGACACAAATTTAAAGGGTGTAGGTGAAGATGCTCTCAACTCATGGGTAGGATCCCTGTCGTCGTGGTGAACAGACAGATGCCTACGGGTAGGCTAATTGTGAGGCCGATGGACGCTAGAGGATTCGGGGAGGGATAGCGCGCTAAGTAGCACACACGAAAGAACGGATCAACTCGGGGATTTACCCTGCTTCGGGGCTCTCGTGAGGAGATAAAACCCCTACTGCAGCATCTAGCCTATCGGTGTATTTTCTCTCTGCATATGCGTGGTACAAATGCTCCATGAGCTGAGTAGGTACGCCTCTAAGAGGTCTTGGGAGGGAATGGCAAGGGGGCAAATGAGCTAGCTCCTCCTTCCTGCCCTCTCCCACTGGTGCTCCTTATATAGAGGGAGCCCAGGGGATAAGGGGTGGCCCACCTGACACTATACAAACACTATTCATGATGTGACTACATGGGTCTAATCAACACTATTCCCTACATCACAGTGTACTCTAGTCACATCCGGGGATGGGCATGGCATGTCTTGTTTGTCCTTGGTCTTGTCCTGTAGTGCCTGGCTTGGCATCTTCTCTGCTTAACCTGGCATGGATATGCCGGGTATCTCTGCGACTCCTCTCCTGGTAAACCCGGCATGGATATGCCGGATAGTTTTCCTCTCCCGAGACCCGGCATGGTTATGCCGGATTACCCTTCATAAACCGTTCTTCCTGCACATAAGAATAACACAATGCATACCGACATAGATATGTCGGGTAAAATATGATTAAGTCGGTTAGAGTATGCCGGGCTGCACCAATATCATATCCCGGTCCCTTCCGACCCGGGCATATGTCGGTCAGCAAGTATGTCGGTTCCGTCTTGGACGTAGCTTTTACCATATCATTACCCTACCCGGGGGTAGCCCTCCGACACTAGTCCCCGAGGCTGCGGGGGACTCGCAGAGTCGCGCGCAGACTTAGAAGAAATAACAACACCACCATCTTTACCTACTCCACCGTGTACCTGCAAAAATACAATCATATGCCGGTGCCTTAGCCGCTCTGGGCGTTTTACCGACATAGATGTCTTCGGCCACCGCCGGCTTAACATAAACATACCTCACATGCCGGCTTTTAGCCACTCTGGGCGTATACCGACACGGACGTCTCATGTGCCGGCCTTTAGCCACTCTGGGCGTATACCGACACAGAGTCTCATGTGCCGGCTTTTAGCCACTCTGGGCGTATACCGACACAGACGCCTCCAACCTCTGTTGATTTATCATAAGTGTATCTCGGGTGTCTCGGTATTTCGGCCACTCTGGGCATATCACACATGTCTCGGTATCTCGGCCGCTCTGAGCATATCACACATGTCTCGGTACCTCGGCCACTCTGGGCATAACACACATCTCATTTCGCAAACCAACATGAACGATGACCGGGGATACAGGATGATGCCACGATACTATGGCGAACCGAAATAAACGGCGATCTGGAGATACCGAATGATGCCGCGATACCTTGGCGAACTGACAAAAGTGACAACCGGGAAATGATAGACCATGTATAACTCGGCAAGCCGATACCAAAGACTATCCGACATGAGCAACAACCTGGTATGATATGCCATTTATAATTCGGCAAACCGATACCAAAGACCATATGCAACATATCTTGAGACAATAGCAATTATAAGATGGATCCGAGATAACCGACATAACCAAGATTTCTGACATGAGTATTCTCCCGATAAGACCGATATCACCTTTCAACGTCAGTTCATGCATGCATATATAATGAATTTTCAACAGGAGTAACAACTTTATTTAACACGCCAAATTAAATCTTACCGACATAAGTGACGACACGGTATAATAGGTCACTTATAACTCGGTAAACCGACATCAAAGATATTCGAGGATACACTTTCTGGCCATACTAAATATACGATCGATCCGAGATAACCGACATAACCACCAAGATAACCAAGATAATCAAGCCCTTTGACATGAATATCCTCTCGATAAAACCGACATCACCTTTCAACGTTAGTCCAGGCATGCACGTGTAATAAATATTCAACAGGAGCGACTGCTCTATTTAACAGGTCAAATTGAATTTAACGCAATACAGAAAATACGACTATCAACCGGGCTAGGCACAGGAATACAGACTCGGTTCGACCGAGTCCCCGGGTTACTTTACAGATCTAAAGGTAAGAAACAGGACCGACTAACCGGCCGGTCCCCGGGTCAAGACATCTCTTCTCCCGGGGAACACACACAGACAACGTATGCCGAATTGCTTTTTAGACCGAGCCCCCGAGTTTGTTTTCGTGTTCACTATACTCAAAAATCTCTGCTCTTGACTACCATCCAGACATTCGTCAGTCGAGTCACAAGATCATCTCGGATAGCATACATTACTTGAACTTTGAAACAAGGTTGAAACCTAATCGGTATATGGACACCACAGATAATAAGATAGACATATAAACATGGCAGTCCCCGAGTTCCATGTCCGGGTGCCGGCATACAAACGATACAGAAAGAAAACATGCATATAGACAACAGGGCAGTCCCCGAGTTCCATGTCGGGGTGTCGGCATACAAACGATACAGAAAGAAAACATGCATATAGACAACAGGGCAGTCCCCGAGTTCCATGTCGGGGTGCCGGCATACAGGCAATATAGAAACAACTGAGATAAAACACACAAGTAAAGACGGGGCAGTCCCCGAGTTCATCCCGGGGTGCCGACATGCAAATAACTCGGAACTAATAGACATAAACCACATGTATACAGATAAATTGATTTCCAAGTCGCTCTACCGACTTAGCATGAAAAAACTCAACTGACTGGCGAGCCAGTCCCCGGGTTAAGACATCTTGCCCACGGGGAAGAATATACAGATAACATAACATGACAGTCCCCGGGTTACGACCTCTCGCTCCCGGGTTAACAACTAAATTAGGCATGAAGGGGCAGTCCCCGAGTTACTCTCTAGACTGGCCAATTGCATGATACGGACGAAGATACTCACGGAGCATTGGTGCGGTCGGGATCGACGGAGCCGACATGACCCGGGCAACTGTCGGGGAGTTACCCGGAATCCGTCGACGGCGAGCGCTGGTGTAGGTCGGAACGGCTTCTGCGTGCGGCAACGAGTTGGAGCGTGTGGACCATGGTGATGTCGAGTCCCCGAGTCGATGAAGAAGGTCCCGTCCGAAATTAGTCCAGCAAGCGCCACTGATGCCCCACGGTGGGCGCCAACTGTCGTCGTGGTGAACAGACAGATGCCTACGGGTAGGCTAATTGTGAGGCCGATGGACGCTAGAGGATTCGGGGAGGGATAGCGCGCTAAGTAGCACACACGAAAGAACGGATCAACTCGGGGATTTACCCAGCTTCGGGGCTCTCGTGAGGAGATAAAACCCCTACTGCAGCATCTAGCCTATCGGTGTATTTTCTCTCTGCATATGCGTGGTACAAATGCTCCATGAGCTGAGTAGGTACGCCTCTAAGAGGTCTTGGGAGGGAATGGCAAGGGGGCAAATGAGCTAGCTCCTCCTTCCTGCCCTCTCCCCCTGGTGCTCCTTATATAGAGGGAGCCCAGGGGATAAGGGGTGGCCCACCTGACACTATACAAACACTATTCATGATGTGACTACAGGGGTCTAATCAACACTATTCCCTACATCACAGTGTACTCTAGTCACATCCGGGGATGGGCATGGCATGTCTTGTTTGTCCTTGGTCTTGTCCTGTAGTGCCTGGCTTGGCATCTTCTCTGCTTAACCTGGCATGGATATGCCGGGTATCTCTGCGACTCCTCTCCTGGTAAACCCGGCATGGATATGCCGGATAGTTTTCCTCTCCCGAGACCCGGCATGGTTATGCCGGATTACCCTTCATAAACCGTTCTTCCTGCACATAAGAATAACACAATGCATACCGACATAGATATGTCGGGTAAAATATGATTAAGTCGGTTAGAGTATGCCGGGCTGCACCAATATCATATCCCGGTCCCTTCCGACCCGGGCATATGTCGGTCAGCAAGTATGTCGGTTCCGTCTTGGACGTAGCTTTTACCATATCATTACCCTACCCGGGGGTAGCCCTCCGACACTAGTCCCCGAGGCTGCGGGGGACTCGCAGAGTCGCGCGCAGACTTAGAAGAAATAACAACACCACCATCTTTACCTACTCCACCGTGTACCTGCAAAAATACAATCATATGCCGGTGCCTTAGCCGCTCTGGGCGTTTTACCGACATAGATGTCTTCGGCCACCGCCGGCTTAACATAAACATACCTCACATGCCGGCTTTTAGCCACTCTGGGCGTATACCGACACGGACGTCTCATGTGCCGGCCTTTAGCCACTCTGGGCGTATACCGACACAGAGTCTCATGTGCCGGCTTTTAGCCACTCTGGGCGTATACCGACACAGACGCCTCCAACCTCTGTTGATTTATCATAAGTGTATCTCGGGTGTCTCGGTATTTCGGCCACTCTGGGCATATCACACATGTCTCGGTATCTCGGCCGCTCTGAGCATATCACACATGTCTCGGTACCTCGGCCACTCTGGGCATAACACACATCTCATTTCACAAACCAACATGAACGATGACCGGGGATACAGGATGATGCCACGATACTATGGCGAACCGAAATAAACGGCGATCTGGAGATACCGAATGATGCCGCGATACCTTGGCGAACTGACAAAAGTGACAACCGGGAAATGATAGACCATGTATAACTCGGCAAGCCGATACCAAAGACTATCCGACATGAGCAACAACCTGGTATGATATGCCATTTATAATTCGGCAAACCGATACCAAAGACCATATGCAACATATCTTGAGACAATAGCAATTATAAGATGGATCCGAGATAACCGACATAACCAAGATTTCTGACATGAGTATTCTCCCGATAAGACCGATATCACCTTTCAACGTCAGTTCATGCATGCATATATAATGAATTTTCAACAGGAGTAACAACTTTATTTAACACGCCAAATTAAATCTTACCGACATAAGTGACGACACGGTATAATAGGTCACTTATAACTCGGTAAACCGACATCAAAGATATTCGAGGATACACTTTCTGGCCATACTAAATATACGATCGATCCGAGATAACCGACATAACCACCAAGATAACCAAGATAATCAAGCCCTTTGACATGAATATCCTCTCGATAAAACCGACATCACCTTTCAACGTTAGTCCAGGCATGCACGTGTAATAAATATTCAACAGGAGCGACTGCTCTATTTAACAGGTCAAATTGAATTTAACGCAATACAGAAAATACGACTATCAACCGGGCTAGGCACAGGAATACAGACTCGGTTCGACCGAGTCCCCGGGTTACTTTACAGATCTAAAGGTAAGAAACAGGACCGACTAACCGGCCGGTCCCCGGGTCAAGACATCTCTTCTCCCGGGGAACACACACAGACAACGTATGCCGAATTGCTTTTTAGACCGAGCCCCCGAGTTTGTTTTCGTGTTCACTATACTCAAAAATCTCTGCTCTTGACTACCATCCAGACATTCGTCAGTCGAGTCACAAGATCATCTCGGATAGCATACATTACTTGAACTTTGAAACAAGGTTGAAACCTAATCGGTATATGGACACCACAGATAATAAGATAGACATATAAACATGGCAGTCCCCGAGTTCCATGTCCGGGTGCCGGCATACAAACGATACAGAAAGAAAACATGCATATAGACAACAGGGCAGTCCCCGAGTTCCATGTCGGGGTGTCGGCATACAAACGATACAGAAAGAAAACATGCATATAGACAACAGGGCAGTCCCCGAGTTCCATGTCGGGGTGCCGGCATACAGGCAATATAGAAACAACTGAGATAAAACACACAAGTAAAGACGGGGCAGTCCCCGAGTTCATCCCGGGGTGCCGACATGCAAATAACTCGGAACTAATAGACATAAACCACATGCATACAGATAAATTGATTTCCAAGTCGCTCTACCGACTTAGCATGAAAAAACTCAACTGACTAGCGAGCCAGTCCCCGGGTTAAGACATCTTGCCCACGGGGAAGAATATACAGATAACATAACATGACAGTCCCCGGGTTACGACCTCTCGCTCCCGGGTTAACAACTAAATTAGGCATGAAGGGGCAGTCCCCGAGTTACTCTCTAGACTGGCCAATTGCATGATACGGACGAAGATACTCACGGAGCATTGGTGCGGTCGGGATCGACGGAGCCGACATGACCCGGGCAACTGTCGGGGAGTTACCCGGAATCCGTCGACGGCGAGCGCTGGTGTAGGTCGGAACGGCTTCTGCGTGCGGCAACGAGTTGGAGCGTGTGGACCATGGTGATGTCGAGTCCCCGAGTCGATGAAGAAGGTCCCGTCCGAAATTAGTCCAGCAAGCGCCACTGATGCCCCACGGTGGGCGCCAACTGTCGTCGTGGTGAACAGACAGATGCCTACGGGTAGGCTAATTGTGAGGCCGATGGACGCTAGAGGATTCGGGGAGGGATAGCGCGCTAAGTAGCACACACGAAAGAACGGATCAACTCGGGGATTTACCCTGCTTCGGGGCTCTCGTGAGGAGATAAAACCCCTACTGCAGCATCTAGCCTATCGGTGTATTTTCTCTCTGCATATGCGTGGTACAAATGCTCCATGAGCTGAGTAGGTACGCCTCTAAGAGGTCTTGGGAGGGAATGACAAGGGGGCAAATGAGCTAGCTCCTCCTTCCTGCCCTCTCCCCCTGGTGCTCCTTATATAGAGGGAGTCCAGGGGATAAGGGGTGGCCCACCTGACACTATACAAACACTATTCATGATGTGACTACAGGGGTCTAATCAACACTATTCCCTACATCACAGTGTACTCTAGTCACATCCGGGGATGGGCATGGCATGTCTTGTTTGTCCTTGGTCTTGTCCTGTAGTGCCTGGCTTGGCATCTTCTCTGCTTAACCTGGCATGGATATGCCGGGTATCTCTGCGACTCCTCTCCTGGTAAACCCGACATGGATATGCCGGATAGTTTTCCTCTCCCGAGACCCGGCATGGTTATGCCGGATTACCCTTCATAAACCGTTCTTCCTGCACATAAGAATAACACAATGCATACCGACATAGATATGTCGGGTAAAATATGATTAAGTCGGTTAGAGTATGCCGGGCTGCACCAATATCATATCCCGGTCCCTTCCGACCCGGGCATATGTCGGTCAGCAAGTATGTCGGTTCCGTATTAGACGTAGCTTTTACCATATCATTACCCTACCCGGGGTAGCCCTCCGACAATCCCTAAAAAAATAATTCTCATGGGTTGGCTCAAGATATATAGAAATTATGAATGGATGGATGGATGGATAGATCGTAGGATGGCCTAGGCGGATGGAAAAGATGGCTCTTGTTGCTGATGATGTGAGCTGGCTAGGCGGCCGCTCAGCTGTTTGCCATGTCAGGCTAGATCGATCCCTCTCCTAATTTCTGGATTTATTTCAAAGATCAGACAGCATTTTCTTTGCTTACGTACGTAGTTGGGTACGTGGGTTTATGCGTGTTTCAGATAGATGGATGGATGTTGTGTTGATTGTATGTCACATGGACTAGGGAGCCTATTTCTGGAAGCTTTGGGAGGAGACTGGTGAGAGAGATGCAGCAGCTTCATCCACATGAAAATTCTTCAATTATTATTAGCCACGGGAGGAAATTGTGCAAACAAGAAACACCTACGTGATTGTCCATACGTGACATGACATGACAGCGAGCGTGCTTTCAGGTGTGGTGGAACCAGCCCATTCAGGTTCAAGTCCCAAGGTTGTCGCATTTTTCTGGATTTTTCAGAATTTAACCGACGCTTACTTTCAGTGATAAGTGACGTGCCCGTCAACAGCGAGTCGCCTATGGTGACTTCGTCAACCTCAAGATCTGTCGGAACAGTCTCTCGGAGTTGCTCATAGGGATAGGTTTTGCGTGCGTGCGTTCATAGTGCGTTCATAGGGGTGTCTGTACGTGCGTCGTGTTTATGAGCATCGCATTTGTAGGACTTGTTTGATTCAAAGGAATCTGATAGGATTTTTGTAGGATTTTAACCAATAGGAATTTTTCCTTAGTTAGTCATTTAATTCATAGGACTAGTTCCTATAGGAATTTTTCCTATAGGAATCTTTGTACTACTTACTATAGGATTTCTAACATCCACTCCAAACTCATTTTACAATTCATTTGATGGAATCAAACAAACTTGTGTACAAACCAAATCCCATAGGATTGGAGTGGGCATGACGTAGCAATCCTATACTTTTCCTATTCCTATGTATTTCCTATCTTACAAATCAAACAAGCCCGTACTGTGTTTGTAAAAAAAAAATGACATGACAGGTGAGGATCCTCTGCGTTACACCTCGATCGGCTGAGTTGGTTTAATCAGAAAACTAGTCAAGTTAAGCTGCTGCCTCGCTTGAAGATCATGTTTTTTGTGCTAGCACAACAGCGGTTGATATGTAAGTCGGCACGCCGGCAAGTGGGCCTTAGAATTGTGATGGGTGCGCAGTGCGCTGTGCGTGCTTTGGTTGGACGCTCGCGAAAACAACAGCGGCGACCCGACGATCGGTCGATCGATGCATACGGCGGAGCTCTCGTCATGCAAATGCAAGTGGTAGGAAACAGTGCCGTAATTGCTGGGAGTTTCCAGCGGCGACTTGGAGCTGCAACTTGTCATGCCTCCTCCTCGCCATCACATCACATACGCTGGGGGAATTCCAGATGCATACTACTGCTACATGCATCCGTGTGGACTGTGGAGGAAGGTGAGTACAGCTTGTACTGGAGTAGTAAAACAAAACAAGAACCCGCGACGTGTAGTGTTATATGCTGCAAACATGCATGCGCATCGTCACAACCGGAGAGAAATGCGTGGCCGGTTTGTTGCCATGTTTCGTGCAGGAGAATGAATATCAAAGAAGATAGTCACAGAGACGGCTTCTCCTCTATAGAGAAAGTGGGAAGACCTACGTACGTATGGGTAGAGAACGAACGTCGCTCCATGTGTACACGTACAAGGGATCTTCTCATTGGCTATCTGATTGAGTAGCTAGCTTGATTTCATCGATCGGGTCATTGTCTCGGACAAAAATATCTTACAAGAATGAATTTAATCACAGGTGAATAGCTACTACGACTGACCAACACTAGTGGGTAGGGGCTGACTGACTTTGTTTTTCATTCGTTGGGATGAGGCTCTCACACCACAGCCGCAGATAATTTAATTATTAAATGCCAACATAAATAATTTCTCAAATTATTCATCTCAAACAACAACTATATAGAAATGAAGAAATAATTATTGGGTGTCATTCTACTTCCACCACTACTCGACGAGATCCTTTTAAAGCTCATCATGTATATTCGAGTCTCGAATGTGATGGTATGCTTTTAGGTAACTAACAATGTTGTTTGCATTCTTATTCGTCTGAACTTGTCGCCCCATCGTCAAGCCAGAGTCACCGTAGACCTCATCTACCATGTTCATCTTTAATGATCATGTTATGCATGATAACACAAGTTGTCATGATGTACCACAATATCTCTTGATCTCAAAACCGAGCGGGACCTCTAACAATTACAAATTGGGCTTACAAAATCCCAAATATACTCTCTATGTCATTCCTAGTCGCTGGCTTGCATTGTGGTATTGAAACTTTATCTTACCTTTGGGGGGGGGGGGGGGGGGGGGGCACGGAGGGGCTTCACAAATATTGTCCACTTGTGGTAGATGTCATCCGCGAAATAGTAGCCCATCTTGTATGTGTGGTTGTTGGCTACAAACTCCACCGGTGGAGTCTCACCATTGGCAAGCTTGGTAAAAAGTGAAGAACGTTGATGTCGTTGCAAGAACATGACATACCAAAGAAAGCATGTCACATCCAAGTATCATAGTCCGCCACAACCTCCAGAATCGATCCATACGCGCTGCTGCATCCGACGATTATGCACGTTGCTGTCGTAGAATGCAGCAGCTATTAGAAATGCTCTTAAGACTAAATATTATCATTATAGTAAGTAAATATGGAAGTAAAAGATACTTGAAAATGTCGAATACACAAATAACTTTTCTTAAGCATGCAGTTTGCCCGGTTGACCTGCATCTACATTTCCCACGTTTCCGTGGATCGGATTTACGTTGTTGAATCAATCGATCCATAGGCGCGTGCAGTTTAACATGCCCCGCAAAACACTCTCACACAGTTTATCATTCAATTATCAAGTAAACTATTTTTCCTCTTTCAAAACCAACGACAGGTATATGTAGAACATTGTCAAAGATGGCGGCCGGGGCGGGACCAAGTTGCATGTACAGTACTTTGGACTGTGCCCTGCGCCGCTGGAGCCGGAGCTAGCGGCCTCTGGTATGGGGCTTGAAGGTGGGCCCTGGCCCAGCGTAGGGGCAGGTGGATGAGGCGTGGCGTTCACATGAAGTGTGGACCGGTGCAGCCAAGCCAAGTGCATTCCCCCCAGCTGAAACAATATGCAGCTGTTGGCTCACATTGCCATCGCTGTTTTCAATTCGTTTCTTTCAGTCCATTTCCGTGCCCTGCTGCTTGTTTCTTGTTTCTATCTCCCTCTCTAGGCCTTATCTATCTATCCATCCATCCATTTCATTTTCTTTCCTCATGGCTCCAACAATAATAATAATGCGGAGGTGCGCGCATGGGCTCTGTTGTCTTTTAGGATGAGATTGCTCATTGTTTTTAGCAGGGATGGGACTATGGGAAGCAAGATTGTATCTGTGATCTGGCTCTTGGGTTTTGCCAACTGTGTTCAAGATAAGGCTGATGAGAAAACAAGATAACAACTCAGCTGTCCCTTCCGCGCCCACTTGTTCGCCTCGCCTGCCTCGGTGAATGGCCGTTTGGCCTATAGTATGTGCTAAATTACGGATAGTGGAGGCCGAACGTTCATACTAGATATTCTATAGAACTGTTGAAATATCTTCAATGCTACTCTCTCCCAAACACAAAAGTAATGAGCTCAACGGTACAAGGAAATGTAAAAATTATTCATCCTTACATTGTGGAAAAAAGGAAACTGGGAGATGCTCAGGTGTAGAGCAATTGGATGATTTGGATGGGAGTGACAGGGATCATTAGCCGCAAGACCGAGCGCCTTCCCTGCTGACGGGTTCCGGAAGTGCCGACGAGCAATCAAGGAACCGACAACAACATCAGGTATCAGGTGCTAAGAGCATCTACCGACGTCCAAATCATGTATGGTAGTAGCGTCATGTAGGCGCTATTACCACAGTCCGTACACGTTGCCCGTGCGAGGCGTGCGGCGGTAGTCGGGGCACTTGGAGTTGAGGTAGGCGCCGTCGGCGGTGGACGGCGGCATAGGTGCGGCAGGCCGGGCCAAGGACGTCTCAATGGCAAACTGCATGTCAGCTACATTGCGGCGAGGGCCGTCATGTTGGAAAAGGATGTACTAGCTAAGATGGATTAAGTACTTCCCGTCCGACGGAGTGAGTAACATAGCACACTTTTTTCAATATACTCTTCAGTTAGTAAAATAGTTATGTGGCTAGTTTCAGCCGGCCCGGTGCTGGCCTACTCGATAAAACAACGCAGTTGCTCACGCGTAAGCTTCCGTTTCACATCACGTGCAAGCGATCATAAAACTGATCGATCGTCTGAGCCGAGATTTTGCTGGTTAACGAATCATTTCCTCAGGGTTGAACTTATCCGGCCCATCGACCTGGCGGTAGAGTACTGAATACACATACATGAGCTCAAGTGTTCGGCTGATCGATCGGCCCATGTGAAGAAGAGTGATCGCCGGCCGGAGGAAGAAGATCAAAAGCATGGAGCTCCGTCTTTCCGTCATCGTTGGCTGGCGGTATCATTAGGCAGCGCATAGTTAGCCTGACCACGCATGGTTTGGTTTGTTTAGGACAGCCTTTTGACCAGTTTGTGGGTAGTTGGGGGTGCCCCGGGCATTTGTTTTGTTTGGCGTCGGTCTGGTCTCCATGCATGTGAATATTGTTTTCCGCAGGTGTGAATTGTATATATATATGGACTCCAAATTAAAGGAGTCTTATAAATCTGCCCCCGCCCCTGGTATCAGCAGCCTCTCAATTAACGGGAAGCTGGTTTGGTGCCTATTCTGTACTCCTTTGTGCGTGGATCGGTTCGCGAATCACTTGCAGTACTATATGTCGTCCTAAGCAAAATGGACCGTACAAATCCATATGCAAACTGAACCGTACGTGGTTTCTATGTTTTTGAGTGGAACGGTGTTTCTATATAATTTGACCAGAGCATTATATTATTTCTTCCGTAGGTAAAATAAGGTCTAAACTTAGTCCAAATTTATATGTATCCGGACATTTTATAGTGTACAGATACATGTTAAGTTAGATAAAGTTAAGTTAAGACATCATATAATGGCCGGAGGAAGTAGTAACGTCGTAATTGTGAGTCTGCCGCATGTCCTGACTTAAGACTTGTAGCTCGTAGGTATATGCTCTATTCTGGGATGGACGCAACTCCCCTGACGTGCCGGGCAGTTATTGGGGTAACGTACGTCCTTCTGAGATGTGGTATGATCTGGGACGATGGGATTGACCTAGTCTTTGAAGCTTACCCTGCCGATGCAAGTCATCGAAAGCACCATGGAAGGCTCCCGCAAATTAAGAAGTGTGTACTTCCACTACAGCAGCTGTGATGTTTTTTTTTGTTCTCCAACAGTCTATCGGCGACCGATGATAGCAAGAACTTACCGCCGACGCGAGCAACAGCGTAATGTACGTGACAACCTTAATAATCTACTCACTTCGTTCCAAATTAATTGACTTCTATTTGCTCACATGACATACACATATGTGGGTAAATAGAATTCAATTAATTTGAAACGGAGGGAGTATAAGGTAGTATAGTACCGTCCACGATGAAATGATTGAACCCATCACAGAATTCTTTGGGCAAAGGAACTTGGCAGCGTCATATTTTTCCCGTGAAGGGAGTTAAAGGCTGACTCCGAGCCAGCAGCCGCAAATCAATTAAAAGGTACCACCGTCACTGTCTGTCTCTATGTCTCGTTCCTGATGGCTGTGTCCGTGCTTCTCATCTCTATTTTAGTTAACTGTTATCTTTCGGCCTGCATTTGAGGTGCAAGCCTGGCCCATTACTGCAAAATCCCATCAAACCTTGTGCCGGGCCTCTTCTTTAAAATGTAAATATGTAAAGCACGCCTCAAATGCAGGCCTGAAGGCTAGGTTGGGCTTCTGGTCGGCCCAGGCCGGCCCCCGGCCCGAACTTTCGCCATGTATAGCTTGGACTGACATAAAAAAGTCCTGCAAGGCTGCGAACCAAATACTGTATATTGAAATTAACTAGTTGAATGCCCGTGTACTACCATATTTCTAATATTTACCCGGATTCATAGACATGATATTTGTGTTTGAAAAGGGGGCTAGTTGGCTGCCTGTGCATTGTCGTGGCCTGTTTTTCTTCTTGCACCACATATCAGTATAATGCATGTAAACATTGTATGGAAAAGATGGCCACAAAGATTTTTTTAAACATCAAGACTCCACATAAGTGTTTTTCATCAAAAGCTATAATTTGACGTCTATGAACATAAAATAAGAAAAATACTATTATATATGGTTTAACAATATCCATTTTGTAACATGCTTTAGATATTGTCAACAAAGATCATAATATCATATGAAATACGCAAATGCCCTACCTCGCAAGGTAGTGCCCTGCGTATCGAGAAAAGGATGAATAGAGTTCTTAAATAGGGGCACAAGAGTAGACTATGTACATGGGCAAACATAATGCACACATGAGCACCACCGTACTTCTTTGGTCTAATTTAGGGTGTGTTCGTTTTTAGAACCGGGTGGAATGGAATGGAACCATTCCATTCCACTGTCATAGAACCGTTCCATTACTTTGTTCTTTTTGGACAAAAAATTGTCACGGAACCGTTCCATTCTTGTGTTCTTTTCTAGGATGGGTGGAATGGAATGGAATGAGAACGGCATCAAACTCGATTAATTATTTTCTAATCTTGATTAGTTATTGCTAAACATAATTAATTATTGCTAAACTTGATTAATTATTCCTAATCTTAATTAATTATTGCTAAACTTGATTAAATTAGAGTTAATCACCCATCATTACTGTGGTGTTCCACCCGTCCGGCCGAATCGGCCGGACCGGTCGGTTCCGCATATTGAGGGAATATTCACTTTTCTGGAACCACTCCGTTCCACTCCATTCCACTCCATCCCAGAAAAGAACGCAAGAACGGGCTCACGGAATGGAACCGTTCCATTCCATTCCGGTTGGTTCCAGAAACGAACACACCCTTAGGTTGTAGCCTCTCGTTTTTAGACAGTTGGTGTAACGGGGACATAATAATTCGACAACAATCATGTCAAACAACATTTATATCCAATGCATATCAAACAACACCGTGGGCCATCTTTTTAACATTCAAAAAAAAAACTTACTCCACAATTTGCAAAAAAAGAACTCCGTCCATCAACTATGACATCTCCATCAACGTTGATCATTTTCGCAAATAAATCTAAGACATTTTATACAGGACCACATTAAAATCGGTATTCCGTTATTCTCTAGTGTCCATTGATGTTGTGGCTAGTCAACATTTCCAGACTTCGGTGGTTAAAATCAACCTGAAAATTAAAACAATGTTTGGTCTAGGAACCCAAAAGATGCAGCATTAACAGCGCTCTAACCCACATCCTGAATAAAAGGCTCGAACATGCCTAGCAAGAGTGATTTCAGGTCGGCCAGGCCAGCTTTCAAACACAAGGTAATAAAGACTGAGAGAATTAAGGTGGAACTACCTCTGAAATCGGAAGCCTGACGATTTGCAGGTTAGCACTGATCATAACTTTCCCAATGAACAACATCATCACTTCCATCCACCACCATGATGGCCAGGAAGCATTCGACGAAGGCTTCCTTCATGACAACCATCACATGGGTGGCCAGGAAATCACAACTACAGACGACACTGTCCAATGGAGTTCAGTCCTTACTCTTAACACCAGGAGCAATGATAGTATTAACAGAAATTGAATTGAACTCAAAGGTGTCAGCCAGAAGCATAATGTTTGAAGCAACTAACCTGACTAAGTCAAAGTTCGCAAAGATTCACTGGTACCTAATTGCTTTTGCCACATTAATTGAGTTGAAAAAAGTGTGCAATACACCATACTCAAGAACACATCAGAGAATTCTTTGATCACAATTGGGAGATCAAGTAATTAAAAAAATTAAATGTACATGATAAGCAGGCCTTTAGAGTGACGGCCATCATGCACATATCGTGTTGTGCAGTGAACCACAATTGCAACACAACGACCATATTAAGACTTCTCTTTGGGGATAATCTACGATAACACCCCCTGGTCACTTAAGTATCGCCCACAGGCCCCTTTGATGGGTCACTGACATGTGGGGTTTAAGTGACCCGGGGGGGTTATTAGGGATTCCCCCCTTCTCTTTGTAGTTCTGAATATTAAATTTGTAAGGCAGCATTGCTTCTCCCCGGCATAAAAAACAAAGTAGGTATCGAAGGATCACCCATCGTAATGTAGGGCCGCTAAATAAATTGTCCCCAAACCTCAAAAATAAATTCATGCGATGTTCTCCCAATAGTTGTACGACCTGATCTGTACAACCTGATCTGTGTGGTTGTACGTTCAACCTGATCAGTACAACCTAATATGTATAGTTGTACGTTCAACCTGATCTGTACAACCAGATCTGAATTTGAATTTGGATCTGGCATACGCGCGGGAGACGCTCGCTCAGTTTACGTGCCCACGTGACGGGACCACGCCGCGCGCTGTGAGCGGAAAGAGACCTTTGCGAAGGCCGACCTTTTTCTAGTGATACCCCGTGCTAGTAGGCTGTTTCTTTTAGCTAGATGGGCCGTCCGGGTGACAGTCTCTCGAGCGCGGCAGGAACCACAGGTTCACTTGTGTTGGGCCACAATTTATCGGCCTCCGGCACGGCCTACCTTCCATGATTGTGCGACGAGGGCGGCACGCCGAACGATGGATTTCACTCTTTTCCCACGAGACATGGCTGCATCAACTTCTTTTCCTTCGTTGCATACAACGCCTACTCAAGACCTCATTCCAATATTCCATCTTTTGCTCATTCTGTGGGTTCTACACCCTTGTTTCGTTTCTAAGTTCTTTTTCCATTGCATGTCTCGTGTAGTGAGAAAAGAGTAAAATCCATCGAACATCACTCGACTTGAGTCAATTACTGCGTTGTTGTCATCTTACATCACAATACGTGAGTTACGGGCATAGGTATGTCGTTGAGGAAATTGCATATTCCATCATACTCACGTCATTTTGTTGCGCAAACCACCAATTTTACAGATTTTTTGCACTTTTCACCATGTCTACGTCTAATCCGTTGCAAACCATTATAAATGCCCTACTTATTCCAATTGATAGCCTGCTGACGGTCGGGTCTAACATGGATAAATCAAACACTTTTTTGTAACCAGGTGACCTAGTATTGAGGTTGTCGATATATATTTGTTTTCGGGAAAGAAAAAATGTTGTTTGTCAGTATATTGAAATATATTACCCCTCTCTGATTAGAATACGTCTAAATAGGCTATTTTGTCCATAATAATTATAAAATGTTTTGGTAGGCTAATTTAGCCTACCAAAATATTTATAAGTAGGACAAACAAAGTACTATTTCTATCTTAGCAGCCGTCGACGCAAGGATCTCCTTCTCTTCCTCTCCCCTTCAGCCACCGCCGTAGGATGCATCTAGGGTTAAGCCATGTGTCGTTGCGCCGGGACATGTGGTGTGGTCGAGGGAGCCTCAGATGTCTTCGTTGCACAATGCGAGGTCCTTACGCCACGTCTCCTACAGGTGTAGCTTCGGGCGACAACCCATCTGGTGTAGCGACAACGTCAGCCTATGCATGATTCGTCCCGGTGGCTTGTCCGGCTCGTCCCTCGTTCCGGCTTTTGGTCTGTTTCTGCTAATTAATGAGTTGTTTCTTATTAATGAAAATGATAAATCTTATCTTGTTTAAAAAACGTCCACTCAACTGTCCTTTTCATCCATGTCAAAAAAATTGTCAAGCCCAAAAAATATTATGTAGCTTGTACTTTTGTTCATGGGTGGTTAGTGTCAAATTTTATTGTTAACAATGCGTTTAGGCCAGGTTGCAATGGATTAGACGTACACTTGGTGGAGAGTGCAAAAAACATGTAAACCTGGTGGTTTCTGCAACGGAATGACATGAATGTCGTTAAAAGTATCGGAATCCGTAGAGCATTGTATTTGCTGACTTAGCAAGCGGTGGAGCCCATATGTCAGGTCCAGCCAGAATTCATTTTGCAAAATACCCCAAATCTTCTTTTTATTTCATATGTAGGTCCTTTCCCACAATTCCCGGCTATATCCCCCAAGGGCGTCGCCTCTCCCCATCCGGCAAGCTGCGCCGCGCTCCTACCGGTGTCTGGTGCGCTGCCCCTCCCCCACTGGTGTGTCGCTCCTGGTCTTCCCCGACGAGCAGCCCATGCCACTCCTGGTGCCCCACCCCTCCTCCACGCGCGGTCGCCGCAGAAGTCCTCCGCAGTCGGGCAGACACTTCGCCTACACCCCCGTGGCCACCCAACGTGACGCCCCTTACCTCCCACCACGACGCAACCCTCTTGGAGCCATTCGGGAAGCGGATGATGCCTCTTGCCCCGGGCTCCTCACCGGATGGCTTGCTGCAGCGGCCATCCACAACCTCCTGACCCCGCGCGAGTCACCGGCCCTCTTGCCGCAGACGACGACACCCCCCCCCCCCCCCCCCCCCCCCACATCATCGCCTCTCAGCGCTGGCATCTCCACCCCGCCTGCCTACCTATGCTAGTGATCGCGATCCTAAGAAGGCAACCATAGTGGAGGCCGGGTCAGCCACCACCACCAGGGTCGCACTGCGCGGCTTGCGTGCCTTTCCTCGTCGTTGCGAGATTCACATAAGCTCCTTGTTCCTGACGGTAGGGTTCCGTGGATTCAAAAGGAGAGCGTGAGGTGGGGTCCTCTTACATCGTGGAACATGGCCGCGGAACGAGCGCACGGAGGCCACCGACCACCCTAACCTGGAGCTCCGTCCATTGCGGTGCCTGGTCATTATGGACTCCTCCAACTTATTTTTTTCAGTGAGTTCTTTCATATATTTTTAATTATTCGAAGATTAATCATGTGGACAGTTGGTGGCATGCCATACGGGGTCAAAACAGTGCCAGGACAGCAAATACGATGCTTTACGGACTCCGGTGACACTCTATGACACATTCGTGCATCTTTGGTGACCGTAACTCGCGTATAGTGATGCACGTACTGTGACAATATAGTGTTGTTTGAATGTCAGATGTATTTTACTAGTGGGAAAAAGTAGGCGAAGGCCGTTCCTTGTTGGACTGTTGGAGAAGAGCGTTGGAGTGGCTTTCTTCAGATTCAGAACCTGCGTGGTTTTCCGTTTTTTCCGACAGAAAACGTGCGTACGTACTACGCTGTACTTCAAATTCAAACTGTTCCCGGGGACACTCTAGCGGTAGCGGTATCCGTTGCCGGCGCGTACCTCTTGTCAAGTGTCATGTCCTCATAATCTGCCACCGTGCGTGATTAGCTTCATTGACAAGGACTCGAAAGAGGATACAGCTGTGCAGAAAATTTCTACAGTCTCATCATCCAGCCGCATGATTAACAGCGCGATGGAGGTGTACTACGCGCTAATTGCTCAGTGTTGTTTGTAATAAGATCAACACAGCTCTACCTCCAACATTTGACGATCGAAAATTCAGATGCTGCTAACACCAAATTAAGTGAGTCTTGAAATATAACTATACATGATCGCGCCATCATCATTCTTGTACAGTAGTACATACATTTGTAGTGCCAGATTAGAGTAGAATGCCGTTGCTTTCTTCCCCGGTCAGTTGCAGCAAGATGAGATTCCCAGGAGAGCATATATCAAATATTCAGATATATATACTGCCGCCGCTAATGTAGCCCATTTTAACTAGTGGATTCTGCCGTCTCGCAACGTCCATCATCTCGTGCTATACGGTTGGTCGCCGATCGAAACGGAGGGGCCCGAGATGGAAAGCTCAACCGCAGCTACCGATATGATCTGCCACTTTGTGATCTTTTAATCTTCCTCCTTATCCAGGAGAAACTACGTACCTTGAATGCGGCGCGGATTCTCTAACTTTGTGTGACAAAGGTAGAGATGACTTTGCCGTAGGATCAGAATCCAACGAAAAGATCTGAGCAGAACACAGTTGAATATACTGTTCACCGAAAACACTATTCGAGCAACTGTAGCAAACGCTGTTCATTGTTACTGTAGCGTTTGATCCAGGCCACCGGTTGTCAATCGGACGGCTGAGATCTAGGCAAAGGTAGAGGAACTGTTCCTCTCTGCCTTTGATTCATCAAGTCAGAGAATCCCTAGCGCCTTGAATGAGTCTGATGTTTCCTGGTCATGTCATTTGCATCTTGACAGTTTTTCCCTTGGTATTGGTAATATGATTTCCTTGAGACAGTGAGTGCATGCTGAGTAGCATATATTCCTGATATACTGTATCATCTATGGCTACGATGGAGATATCATTAGTGCAGTGACCTCTCAACCATTGTTTCAGCGTTTGGTTAACTAGGCCTAGTTAAGATGACGTGCACTGTCATTCAAATCGGACGAGCATGTCATCATCCTATTAGGCGAGTTAAAGTCGGTCGGTTATCCTGACCGAGTGCATAGACGTGTCCTCTTCGATGTCACGAAGCACGTCTGATAACTCCTCATTCCTCAATCAGAAGACACGTCGTTCAAATTGTGCCGATCCTCTTTGGCAAGGCATCAAAAGCATAACCAAGATGAGAAGAACATCGGGCTCAGCAGGAAGTGAAATAAAGCTGGAATCTGGCCATTTTAGGGCACTTGTTAGAGACATGTGGCCATGCCTTTTGGGTAATCTTGCCGGTCACAACTCACCATCCATCGTCCATTAGATAGTCTATATCTTTTAGACGGTCTAATTGCGGCTTTATTTACACACTTGGCAAGAAGCAGCTGGAGCAGGTTTTGTAAGCATCTGGAGGCCAAGGATAGAGAAAAGGCCGAGAATATGAGGAACGATACTTTACCTCCGTCCGTTGCTTGGGCTCTGTCGGCTCGTCCGTCCGGTCCACTGGAGCAAAAGCAAAGAAGTATTCTCTTCTCCTGGAGCCGAGCGCTGCCTAGCTTGGACTCGAGTGGACTTTTTGGTCCGGCGACGCGGTGTGATTCCAGAAAGAATATAGTTTTGAGGTGACGCCTGAATGCCCGGATGATTTTTTCTGCCTAGTAGACTGACAACGGCAAAACAACAAAATTTGAACGCCGAAGATCAGTAAAAAGAGAGCAGCTCAAGCACCAGCGAAGCCCTTTGACTCGATATAATAATTTACTATACTCGGGGACATTTCGGGGCTTTTCTTCCATGTCTCTCCCTCTTCTCTCCCCCCAGCTTGAGAGTCTGCCGCCGTCTCCGGCCAGATCCGACCGCTCTCGCCGCCGGCGTTCGCGCTGGCTGGCGCAGCAGCGTGCTCGGATGCTGGGCCGCCTTGTGCAGCTGTAGATTAGGTTTTGGGCGTGTCCCTGTTCGCCTGCTTGGCGTTGTGTGCCTTTATGGCGTTCTGTCCCTTTCTTTCCCTGGTGGGCGGCCGGCGACTCGCAGCGACGCCGTTGCTGGACCCCTTCGTCTCTCCTTGACTGATCCATGGAGGATCGCATGTAGGGATGAGGCTGGTCGGCGCCAGTTCAATAAAATCGCATGCTGTTCCTGCGACTCTGCAGATCGAAAGTTGGAGTGGAACTTTCTTCTTCTGGCCGGCCGTGGAGGCGAGGGGAAGAAGCTTTGCTGCTGCTCTGTCTCTAGATCGGTGGAGTTGGCGTGGAGTTCGTGTGTCCTTCCGTTCAAGCGCGGCGTGGGACGCCGATGGCGTTGCATCTCCGGCAGGCTTCCATGGTGGGAGCAGAAGTAGGAGATGCTCGAGGTCAACTCCATCATCAAGCGCTGCTGCCTCCTCTTCAAGCAAGGTGAGTGGTGGTTGCATCCTTCTCTGGCCGGCCGTGGCGGCGGGGGGCGGAGGAGTAGCTGCTGCTCTGCTTTTGCTTTTCGGAGGAGGCTTTTGCTGCTTTTTCGAGCTTCACACGCGGTGGCCGTGCTTGCTACCGCGACCTTCGGTCTGTATGGTGGCCGATCTTTCTTCAACCTCCAGAACGGAGGCCCTTGCGATCCACATGCTGCAGGTGCTCGACGTCGTTCTACCTCCAAGTGTTTCGTCCCCGGAGGTGCTCTGGCGGCTGGTGGCAGTGGATTTTCGTCGGAGTGGAGGCCCAAGCGAGCAGAATTGTCTCCAGTCTCGGCGGCGCCGGCGGCGTTGCCTCGAGTTCTCCGGCGAGTGGCGGAGGAGGATGGCTAGGACTTGGTTGCTTTTTATCTTTTAGTTCTACGGTCCTTTTTGCAAAGTTAGAGGCTCTGTTTTCGAATTTAGATCTTTCGGTGCAACAGAAGCCTATGGGCCTCTATATAATTTATACCTGCCAGATTTAATGCAGCTCCGACCCTGTTGGGTCGACCCCTTGTGCAAAAAAAAAAAACTATACTCGGGGCTGCAAAGAGTTTCATTGGCACTCGCCAGGAATCCAACGGGGATGACAAGACAACTCCCTGTGGGACGCCCATGCGTCGTCGTAGCCTGCACTCCGATAGTACAATACACCATTGCTGCAGCCGCTGCAGGACCCTTGGCAGCTCTAGCTTGGACCGTGGTCTCCGTATGGAAATGACTTCTTCTTTAGAGGCGAATTATTTTCCAAACAAGCACGGGGATCCAAAAGATGCATACGGGCTTTCTTTATTAAATTAGTCGTAAAAGTTTTACGAAGAGCATACACTAAAAAAATTCGAAGCCACTACTAAACACTTACAATCCTGACAATGAGAAAAGATCATGTCAGCAGGACCTTGTACTCTAAAAACACGAAAAAATTGAGAACTATCGCATACCCAGGCCACCCTCTAGATGCAACGGGGCCACCCTCTAGATGAAACGGGAGCACACATATGGTACGACTGACACTCAACAAATATCTTTGTGATGCACGTTGAAGAAGTCGCCCCCACCGTCGATCCACCAAGTAATCTTTAAGTCAAAAATATGCATACACTTCGTCAGACTTGCCCTCGACGCCACCATGACGCTAGACAACGCCACCAACCCGCGCGAGTCCGTCAAGAAGCATCCATCATTGAGACTCTGCTGCAGCATGCCACCGAGACTCGCCAACATCAACATGGTAGATGGAACATCGCTCCCCCGGATGACCCCCTACCGACATCTCATGCTCCAAAACGATGTCCGCATGAGGGAACACAACACCATAGGTAACGCCATCGTCCGATCTAGAGGTCCAGATCTAGTGTTTCCCCGAGAACAAAGGTTGAGGGCGGATCCGTAGCAACGATTCCTTCAACAAGATGATGTCACCCAAGGATGCTTGATGCACATAGACGCATACTGCATTTATTTGGCCCAAAATGGATAGTGTGTGGATACTTTGTCGGTGTGGGGGCACAAATGGGATATGTTTTTGTGCCATCCATATAATGCAGACAAACGCGGGGGGAGGGGGATAAGGGCGTCGTTGGAGTCTAAACTATACAAAAGATTCTTACCAAATCTACATAATAATCACGTGTTTTACTCTTTTAAATGCAGATTTAGTATAATTTTATACTTAATATATGACAACGATAAATATGGATAAGAGTTTAACCACAATCTTCGTGTTGGTGAAGCTCTTTTTCTTGTGTGTAACTTCTTCGGTGTAGCATAACATAACTCCACAATCGGGACTTTTTTTTGTGAAACACGGTATAAATGTAAATGGTCATATACATATGCACACACTCACGGTATGAGTACGCATACCGTAACTATAAACACCTCCGAAATACTGAGCCGACAGATTAACCAAGTCACCACTAAGTTTAATATCCCATGTGCTGGGTAAAAGATCCAACTAACTATCCTACCAGAGGCAGGACTTGATATGATACTTTCCAAAGCAATATATGACATTTATTTGGCCCAAAATGGATAGTGTGTGGTTACTTTGTCGGTGTGGGGGCACATTTGTTTAAGCAGCCCTACACTACACCCATGTGTAGGCGTTTTATTTGACCGTGTTTGGAGCTCGGAACTCACCAAACCACCCCACAAGTCAAGAACATCCGTCCGTGCCCTTAAATCCAGGGCCACACCGAATCCAGGACAAGAATTTACGAATTACCACCTCATCTGATCGTCTCTCCTTTCCTTTCCTCCTCGCGCCTCAACACCACCACCACCACCCTCTCCTCTCCTCTATTCTTCCACACACTACACAACAAACGCGAAACGGCAAGCACACAGACATACGCGTCGCTCTGCTCACAGGCGCTGCCCCGTGCCATTACTGCCCCCACCTGTCTCTCCGGCGGACCCCTAAGCACGCCAAGGGGTTCCTCATGCCCGGTGACCGCCGCGCCGGCTCGCCCACGGCGGAGCGCCGGCGGGGGATCCGGCGCCTCCTGCTGCCCCGCGGGGAGGCCTCCTCCTCCTCCTCGCCGCCGCTGCTGCCTCCACCCGCCGCGGCGGACCCGGGCCGGAGGAAGGGGTTCGCGTGCGCGGCGCTGCGCGGGCTGGGGTGCACGTCGGCCGCGGCCTCGCAGGCGTACGCGCCGGGGGCAGGCTCTGCGGCCGCGGCGGCCGTACGGTCTTCGGCCGACTGGCACGGGCGGAGGAGGAAAGGGAAGGACAGGAGGAAGGAGAGGGGAGGCGCGGGAGGGGGTCTCGTGGCCGGAGGGATCGGCGCCGACGTGTGGTGCGCACCCGGGATACCCTTCGCCGCGGAGGCGTCCTCCGTCGACTGCGTGGTGGCGCGGCACCAGATGCTCGGCAGGGGCCGAGGCGGCGGCGACGCCGAGAGGCCGCACAGAGAGGTGCGTGGTGCGCGTGGATGGCTTCTTCTGCCGGTCGATGCTTTGCTTGCTTTTGCTGGCTCTTGGCTTTGTCTGGATCTGTTTCGTGCTCGTCGTTTGTCCATTTGTTCATCTCGGAGGATTGTTTGTTCAGGGCAGAGGGGGTGGTTAATTTCAGTTTTCTTATGTGTGGGAGTTTTTGTGCCTTTTAAACTGCCTTTTGTCTGTTTTGGAAAAGAAATCGTGTTATTTTCCCAAATATTCAGATTCTACGGTAGCAGCTGTTTTGCCCTGAAATGCCTCAAGCTTTCATCTGAGTTTCACATATGCACTCTGTTCATCGCTGTATATTACTTCACACTTATCCCTGACAATCAATTATGAGCGGTCTTCAATGCAATGTTTGGCCACTCATAATTACCGTAGCTCTTTGTTCTGTATAAGCATCTGATACAGTGCTCCACTATGTGTCCTTTGATGTTAGAGCATCTCTTCGGGGCGTACTCAATCCTCTGTATGCATTGCAAGCAGCCGGAATCTTATTTATAGCCGATGACGAGCTTTCAGGTTGACACTAACTAACGTTTCTCTCATCCACTGCAGAGGCCCTGCTTGTCTCGGAGGGCGACCATGCAGGACCAGATATCCTCGTCGTTCATGGAGTCGCCGCCTCCGCCGTTGGCGCACCTCGACGGCCCCTTCTTCGGCGCCGACCTCCTCCCCTCCGCCCGCCTCCGTCGGATGCGCGGGTACCGCCCCTCCCCCGGGGGCCTCGAAGAAGAGGTACACTTCACTAGTCTGTAGTAATACTACTCCCTGAACACACTGCATTGCATTGCATCGCATTTCGTTTGCTTCCACACTTCGCCCGCATCTATACCTTTCCCCCTCCCTCAGCGACCCAGCGTCCAGTGGCGAAAGCGGTTGGTGCGCGATTACGTTGCCATGAGATTCCCGTGCCGTGCGTATGGTACTGTACTTAGTTTAATCGTGTGATCTGACCATGTTTGTGCTGTAGCGCGCGTGGTAGTGCCCCCTGGGCGGGCGTTGGAAGTGGTTGACTTGCTTCTTTCGTGCGCTAAACCTGACGTGAGATCGTGGCCTTCTTGGAGGTTAACTAACCGATAATTAAGTGGCTCCAACCACGGAGTTAGCTGTGGTACCACATTGCGGGCTTGTTAATGTATTCTAGTCATGCTCATCGAGGATGGTGCAACTGCAAGGTCGAAGGGAATGTGACCGAGAGCTGTGTCTCTTGCGCTCACCCGAGCTGAACAGCGCTGCTGATGACCGATGAGATGGTCAAACGTTGTTCAAACTATGCTATTTCGGACCGGAGGAAGGTGTGGTGGAACACCTGAGCATGAGCAATAATATGACTCAATTCATTCTCCTTTGGGCGTACTGTTCTAGTGGATCCTACATTAGGTAGGGATGGGCATTCTGGTGCGTGAATGAATGATGGCTTTCAGAGCCCAGTCTGCCTGCCTGAAGTGGTCTTTTGGTGCTTAGGGGGACCCTTATCATTTCCCTGTTGCTTCAGTCATAATCAGATCGAAAACTGTACCCGTTCATTGTTCACCTAGCTGATGCTTCTAATTTTATAACTGAATATGAAGAACCACGAGCAACTTCCTTTTTTCTCCTATGGGTACCTATCCATCAAATATATATAAATATGATAGGAGACAAGGCATTTTAACATGCTTAGGTGACATTTTCTGGCTGAAGCTATTCTACCCGAGAGAAACAAGAGTTGAAGTTTACTCCTGTGTCTATGCATTCGCTCACTTGTGTTTCTCTGCTTCTTTGTTTTTTCATATTTGTTACTTAAGGTGTACATTTTTTATGAAACTTCTAAGGTAATGCATGGGGGCTTGATGATTTATATGTCTATGTCAGTTTTTGAACACTTGATTGAACTGTTTTTTTATGGCAGATCATGATGTTTCAGACAAGAGTGCTGTTGGGAGGAATGAATATGTATGATCGGTACCAGGATTGGCGCCTTGATGTTGATAACATGACTTATGAGGTATGTCTATCCTACCTCCCGTCCCAAGTGTAAACAGCACTTGACATCGCCATCATCATGAACCAACTTTGTATAACAGGAGTTGCTTGAGCTTGGAGAAAGAATTGGACATGTCAGCACAGGGTTACGTGAGGACGAGATAATTCGCAACCTTAGGAAGGTCAAGCATCCAGCCTTCGGTTCCTCATTCCGGTTTCCAGCCGAAGTGGAAAAGAAGTGCAGTATTT
Organism: Poa annua; assembly: GCA_026929855.1. Classification (NCBI taxonomy): domain Eukaryota; kingdom Viridiplantae; phylum Streptophyta; class Magnoliopsida; order Poales; family Poaceae; genus Poa; species Poa annua. Next base: position 55,077,461 of record CM049435.1, on the reverse strand, counting down.
GTCAAGTATGCCATTATCCTCTTTCCTCTGTAGTTCCCTGCTTTATCTTTATATCTATATCCTGTGTCTGGTTCTTAAACCAAGTATGTTGCAGGAGGAGTTTGAAGCAAACGACGAGATGGGGAGGCTGCACTGCGGCCACAGCTACCATGTCTACTGCATCAAGCAGTGGCTTTCTCAGAAGAACGTCTGCCCAGTTTGCAAGACTGCTGTCACCAAGACTTGAACGAGTCCAGACCCAGCTACACCCATTGTGTGCCTGGGTGGAACCTGAAAAGCATGTTTGTTGTGTCTTGTACAGTCCGTTCCATATATTATTGTGTAAACACAACATCCATTCTTTTGCATTTCCAGATAGAAATGCCATATCGCGGGCCATCTTTGTATCAAATATATGGGTTCTGATACTCCTTTGAGAGGGTGATGTCGAAAAGGTTTTGCAGAAATTGGTACTAACTAAGATAAATCTGTTGGTTGCTTTTCACCTGTTGGTGGTAGTGTGGTACACCTTCCTACTCACAGTTTGACATAGTTTATTTTGCATGGTTTATTTTGGATGAACGAGAAACAATATAACCAATGTCCATTGTTTATTTTGCATTTTGTAAAACTCGAAAATAGGACATCCGATAATGGGGTACAAGCGCAACTAGTGATGAAATATCCTCACCTCTCTTACTATTTACTCCTCTATTTCACAATATAAGATGTTTTAGACATTTTGCACATTCATATATATACACATGTATCTAGACATGTTTAAGCTTCCATGCCACTCATCTTTGTCCGAATCTATACAACATGGATAATATCTAAAGCATCTTACATTGTGTAATGGATGAAGTAGTTGTGATGGCAATTGATAAACATCCCCCTGACCATCATCTTCCGCAACCAAAAATTAGTTACGTGAGTAGACGAGCATTCTAGTATGTAGTTACGATGAAACTTACAAAACATGTTTCTGAAATGAACAAACTCTTACAACAATCGTTCTACTGGTGAGCATCATTCCACGGAAACAAGGGTAAATGTAGCAGTTGCTCCATATTGGTTTATCAAGACGTAAGAGGTAATCTCCACTATGCAGTATTTCATCATCGAATCCCAGTTACAACACTATCTTGACTCTTGAGAGTTGAGACAAATCTTGAGCAGCATTCACATCTGGGGGTATCAAGGCCTCTACTTTTTTTTGTTGCATTATGTCAGAATTTAGAATGGATAACTGCGATACCATTAGATAGAGAGGTACTCCATCCGTTTCTTTATATAAGACGTTTTGGGCTTTGCATATGGTGTCCACAACTCCACATGCATACTAAAGTGAATGAACATGCATATTAAATGATGTCTAGATGCATATAGATGCATGTGCATATAGCAAAAGGCTAAAACGTCTTATAAATAAAAACGGAGGGAGTAGACGTTAAGGAGATCCTACTGAAGGCGCTGGCTATAGATAAAACATCTCTCTCACCATCAGCTTAACAAAGCAGCACCAAAAACAAATAGCAACAGATTAATATATGTAAATTTGGATAAAGTTAAGACATTGTTTTGTGGATGGAGGGAGTACAACTCTTTTCTATACGGAAAGTTAAACTTCTACAAGAGATATGTAGTGGTAGCAGAGTGAATTAAGTGAGGAAAAATATATAACATATGAGTTTTGCTTAAAAAGCAACATTCCACACAGGCACAAGAGTATGCAAAATGGTTCCTACAACCCTCCAAGACTAATGCAAATATGACTGTCGCACAGCAAAGAAACAATGGTGGTTCTTTCATAGCAACACAAACAATACAATTGTATCTGGAACATGATAGGAGGTATATCAATATTAAAAGCAAAGCTAGCAAACAGTGGATGAGTATTTGTTTGCAGGCAGCAACTAATGATCCAACGAGTGAGTAGATACATGTAGATAAAAGCAACGATCTATCTATTATATACTAAAATCAATATACGTGTGTCTAATAAAGCCACCACGTTAAGCCACATATGTTAGAAATATATAATCTGTTGATTTTAGTTGTGACGGTTGAGATTAAAAGATAGACAAGTTACGTGCAACATTAATCGGGTACAAACAGGTGTACTTGACACGTACATCCAAAAAACGAAAAAAGCAACATGTACGATCTATATTTATCAGGCCCAAAGGACCCATGTACGTGCACATGTACAAAAGAAGAAAAAAAAACAGTCCAACAGACCATATGTGTCTACAAAACCAAATCATGTACAACACAAAAAAAAGAACCATCAAGTAGATCAGACCGTGTACATGGAAAAATCCACCCGGTGTGGCTTTCCCTAAGAAGGAAAAAAATCACAAGTACGATCTAGATAAAAAACAAATAAGTGTGGCACGGTCAACAGGTAGAAGGAGAAAATATACACTTGGTCATCCCAAAAAAACCTAAGATTACACCAGATATACATAGACTCCAAGAGAGCATCTAAAACAGTAACGTACAAGCAAGCATCTGGGGGCATCATATGTATTGTTTCAACTTAAGTCGTAGGCACATGTTTGAGATTGAACTTGAAAATTATTTCAAATATGAATCTAATGACAAACAAAAAATATTATAACATAGAATCATAATAAATTATCTATTTGCTCCCTCCATTCCACATAAGATGTTTAACCTATTTTTCATATTCATATGTGCACACATATGTATAGACATGTTTTAGTGTACATATACTAAATGCAATAGAAGGATTTTTTTTACGATGCACCAGGTTGATCACATCATTAGAATTATTTGTATTGTCAGATCTAGAATTTATGTGTAGTAAGATACATTCATTAAAGTCCTAAAAATCAAGACCGCCATACGTCCATGACGGGCAATTAGTACATAGAATATGTGTACCAATGCATAACCACAATTTACATATGTTCTAAATTTTGCTGCCGACATGTGGTCCTATTTTCGTTACCATACATCACTAATTGTCGTCGAGAATAGTTTCTCTATTTGTCACCATCCTCACGTGATTTTCTTTACGGTCTATCACCTCAAGTTTGCAAACCCTATCCCTAAAGCTAGATGGCAAAAACCTCGATGGGCTCCCTGAAAGCTGGACTGCAAGAAGCGTTTTCGTGCAGACAAAGCTATAGGTTCTTGAGTACAAGGCTCTCGGCTCCGAGCTCCCAACTCACGATGCCTATGGGTGATGCCTCCATTGTTTATTTATAACGAGGACCAATCGTGTTGGGATATTTTTAGCAGCATATGGAGCACCATAACACACACTTCACTCTGTATAACTAGAGTTAAGTCGGGGCTACACTAGCGGATAAGCAGGTTATGCCCCTTTTAATATTTTACACTAGGTGATTGCACATGATGGGTCGTACTAGGGTATCGTAGTAACAATATAGATGTACAACTTCTCAAATGATGTATAGTTTAGCATGGCTTGGAATTTAGGATCATGGCACACGACTGGGATATTGATTATTAGTTATTTTATTTAGGGAAAACATTTATTTGTCTAGAATGAGGAATTATAAATCATCACTTCAGAGAAAAAATGACAATTAGTTTTTCCTTATCCACTTGGCCAGGGGTTCATATAGAATCAAAGGCTTACAAATGTATGGGCAATCTCATTCTATAGCCACCTGATATTTGTTCAGAGTCTTGCATAATAATATATCAATTGTGTATTAGATTCAAACTAATCTTTGTTTTCAAGCATTGTAACGTTTCGGTACAACGATAGGTTTTCAGGAGCAACAAGATGATCAATGTTTTGTAGCACGCTAATTATACGCTAATTAACTGGGTTTGATTAGTGTTAGAGCTTATTTTGGCTAACAATTCAATGGTCTGATGATTAATTTATTATTAATTAGGAATTATTTTAATAGTATGAAGTGTAATACATATGGTTCCTAGACAGATTTAGAACACGTCAGTTCAATACAATGTGTAAGCAAGATAGAGAGAAGAGAGAGAGGACATAATATATCAAAGGAAATTTAAACGAGGAATGAATTTATGAGCGGTTGCTGTATAGAACATGACATATTTCATAATAGAGAGAACACTATGGATTTCATAATTAGGGTAGTAACAAGAGGAGAAAAACAAGTTACAAAAAAGTACGACTATAATTGGCCTATCTGTCAGCTAGGAACAATATTTTTCAACTACTTCATTTAAGCAAATAATTTTGTAGGTCCATTAATAATATCAACATAATATTCAAATGGTTCTCCAAGCACCAGAAAACATATTCACATATTGTTGTGTCATTTGAATTGTGGTATTCTCAGTATAAAATATGTAACAGTCCAATATATTCATAACATAGCATATTTTCTCCACACTAGAAAAATGTCAACCAGAAAATAGAAAGCCGAGCTAGAGATCCCACATAAAAATCTTACAAGTAGACCCGACAAACAATAGATATTTAAATTTATATGTTTCGGTTAACTTTAGTAGTAACATGGCTAGAGTAGATATATAAGCATGTTACGGTGTTTGTTTTGTAAATGCCACAATTATCATGAGTACAAAAGGTAAAGTTGATTAAATATTTGATGAAAAGTTTATCCTCCATAATTTGGCAGAATTTCCAATAGCTACAAAATTGTACTACTTTCTAATGGTATGTGATAAATATAGTCAAAATCACACGTTTTTTCGACACACTTAGGACTATGCCCTCGCACACCTGGCTAGTTATATACTAAAAGTAAAATGAGAGAGTTAAATAGAGACACCACGTTAAGCCACATCATTTAAATTATTTAGGCAGTTGGATCTAAAACATGCGGCTAAGATGATTTATAGTTACGTAACCGCATAATTAAGTCTAACACGTTTAACATGGAGCTACACATCATAGAAGAGGTGGGCCCAACTACATTGGATCTGTGGTCTATAATTAAGATTAAATAATTAATCGGGAGATTAAACAATACATCGTAAGTCAAAGTATTTTGGCTGGCGAGATTTATTTGATACAATATGTACATGCAGCCGTACGGGGAGCTAACTCTGATCCGAAAAGAATTTATTCCTTCGATACGTACTGTTAAAGAAAGCTAGGTCTAAACCTGGTCGTTCTAAAAAAATATCAGGGTATCTAAGGGGACTGGAAGGTTTTTAATGAGGCGGCTTGCTTGCTTACTTTTTTACCCATAAAAAAAAAGCTAGGTCTAAACCTGGTCGTTCTAAAACAATCTCTAAAGCTGATGGATACGTGTCAAAGGCTAACTCAAAGCGTGACACAAAAAAACCTCCAAAAGCTGATCGATGGGATGCCATTACCTAACGTGTGTGCGTGTCTAACAGCAATAATGCGCCCTCCGCTTCATCATGATATAAAATATTTTAGGTATTACATATTAGTTAGATTTGGACTAAAAATAAACTTATACACTAAAACGCGTGTAGATACATGTATATGTACGTGAATGTGGAAAAATCCTCAAACATGTTTATATAGTGTGGAACGGAGGGAGTACATCATTACTAGACTAGAACATGATGGTAGCCTAGCACCAAAAATGAAGGAGGGTATGCTTTGTACGTGCACCCTACGTGAGTACGTGTCATAATGCTCTCTCCATCCTAAAAGTATTGTACGTGGATTTGTCTTAATATGGATCCGTATTTAAATAAATTCATGCCAAGTAATTTCGAATAGAGAGAGTTATAAGATGTTTTAGGTATCCAATACAGATTATATATGAAGCAAAATGAGTGAATCTAGACACTAAAAATGTATGTATACATACGTATAGTATCTATACTGGAATACATAAATATCTTTTATTCTTGTACAAAGTGAGTATATACAAACCCAAGTGATATATACAGAAGGGTTAAACATTATTGCAAATGTTTAAAAAAAATGCGACGTTGACTTCAAAGAGTAGACAATAAGTTGTTCACACGACAAAGAGTCCAACCACCGCTCTAGCGTCAAACTATTGAGAGACGGATCAAAAGTTCAAGCCATAAAAACCACTGATTCAATGAAGTATTGCATGATAGATGTCGATTCACACAAAAAATTGATGTATGCATTAGGCCTTTATTCTGCACGACATCATCAAGACATTGTCGTGAAGAACACACTAATCGTAACATACCTAAGCTACACTTTGGACATTAATTTGTGCCTCTCTCATTGAGAAGGTAATAGTCGAGAGAGGAGGGTTCAATGCAAACGAGATTCCATAGTCAAAGGTGGATATGCTATTTCATGGAATCTAGACATACATCTTATTATTAAGAGATAAAAGACATAAAGGTTCCACACTAACATAAGACAAATAACATCCTTACAAACTCCAATGAGAATACAAACTCGTGAAATCATACGCAATGATTATCATGGAAAACAGCTAGAAATCTTCACACGAGTCCATTAAAATCTAGAAATTATAGCATTTATCATTTCTGCAATACAATATAAATTCATAAGAAAGATGAACAAGAAAATTATCATAAAATACAAAATAGCTCATCACCAATAAAATTGACCAAGTGCACCTAAACAGATCACTAAATAATGTATCATCGTAATTTGAACTATTAGATCATAGAGCAAAGTATAATATTAATATATATGGTAGAAAAGCATAACATGTTAGATAAAAGAGAGAAATGACAGAAGTTTCAGAAAATAAATTATCTTTTCAACAATCTTGCGGTTTTTCATTTTATTAGTCCATAAAAAACACGAAGAATTGGATGGATATTATAGGCTTTTATTTCATTGGACACCATCTCAACCACCAATACGTTGTCACAAAGGACATATTAACATAGCATACCTAAACTACACACTGGATATTGACCAGTGCGTCCCTTGGTGAAAAGGTAAAAGCGCATAGAGGGGTGTTCAAGTCAAAGGGAACATTCTGAGTCAAAGAGATCGCGAGTTTTTTTTTAAATAATACGATTTTTTAATAGAAATTCGGATTCTATCGCGCGGAATGAGAAATTTTGGAAAATAGGGCGCCATCGGCATGGGCCATGCCGAAAGACCAACTTCGCCATGGGCCATGCCGATCGGCAGCGGTGGGTACGATCAATGCACTGTGCACTCGGTTACATTCTTATTTCTTTTCATTAATATAAAATTAGCTTAACCGTGTCTCGGTTCGAGATGAAATATGTATAAAATATGTGCGTATCGATGAGTAGGTTTCATTTCCGCGATCGGTTTCAAATTTGATCGCCTCTAACTTCTTAATTTTGAATCGCAACTCGTACAATTATTCGACGAATTTTGTCAAATTACTCGCACTTGTTTGACCGTTTTAAATTTCCTTGCACGAGTACATCTACCTCACCCTTCTCCACAACTGTTATGTTGTAACTTTTTTGTTTCGGTGGACGTATTTATTTTTTCGGTAGTATCTATAGAAAAAATATATATTTGAAAGAAAATATAAATACATCTGTCGAAATAAAAAAGTTACAACGTAACACTTGTGAAGAATGGTGAGTTAGACGTACTCGTGCAAGGAAATTTAAAACGGTCGAACGAGTGCGAGGAATTTGACAAAATTCGTCGAATAATTGTACGAGTTGCGATTCAAAATTAAGAAGTTAGAGGCGATCAAACTTGAAACCGATCGCCGGAATGGAATCTACTCATCGATACGCACATATTTTATACATATTTCATCTCGAACCGAGACACGGTTAAGCTAATTTTATATTAATCAAAAGAAATTAGAATGTAACCGAGTGCACAGTGCATTGATTGTACCCATAGGCATGGCTGCTGCCGATCGGCATGGCCCATGCCCCATGCCGACGGCGTCCTATTTTCCAAAATTTCTGATTCCGCGCGCTAGAATCCGAATTTCTATGAAAAAATCGTATTATTAAAAAAAAAACTCAAGAGATCGCTACGATCCTTCATGGTCAATTTATCTGTTTGTTCATATTATTGTTACAACGAAAACTATAAGTGTTCCACCCTAACATTAGAAAAATAACATCTTTACAAACTCCAATGAGAATACAAAATCATAAAGCATACATTTCTTATATCAAGCATTTGGTTAATACGGTCACATAGTCAATCCGGTGATTATTCTAGCATAAAAATAGTGAGGAATCATTGTGTGAGTCTTAAAAGTGGGATGTGCTAGAAATTTTCATGAAAAATCTGACCATTAGTCTAACCGGCATATTTTTTTAACACGTCATGGCCTATATACATATATAAAAGCACAGCCTGTGATCATTATTAATGCAAAATTTTAATTTTAACTATCCCAATCACAAAAGTAAGTATACCATGAAATGAATAAACGGTAGAAAAACACAATATGTTAGATATTTAACATTAACGGGGGATAAATATGAAATATTTCTATATTTTTGTAAGTTTTTTATTTACAAAATAGTCAATTTGAAGTAAACCAAAAGAATAAAATCTACACGAGAAACAAAAATATTCTTACTTTTTAGATGGCCTACCTGTTAGGTGGCAATACAAGTATATTTCTTATTGTTCATGCACTTCATTATGAATATTTATTTGTCTATTTTATCGCATATATCGTTTAAACATCTTATGGTTATTTAGATGGCTATGATTATTGTTTGGACCACAACATAAATATATCTCTAGCTTTATATCTAATATCGTCAGCGAGAACTAGATGCTAATCTAATATCACATATGAAATATGGTCGAACTTGCATCACAATCTTAGTTCGGTGTGTAGATGTAATATCATAGACAAACAATAGACATATTCTATAATTTTAGACTGCATAATGTGGACTATAAATACATTCTTTATCACATTATAAATGATGCCCTCGCATTTGCGAGTGCCACAATTCTAGTTTTTCTAAAAGTGGTGGCAAATCGTTCATTAATTAAAAAGAAGAGTTATGACAAGGAATAAGACACCGTACTACAAAACGGACTACTCTCCCCTTATTACATTACCCAAACACTTTACACCGGTGGTGACCCACTTGCCGTACATGGCGTTGATCAGCGGCGCCCCACCACCCCACCAGGTGCCCGTTGCTGAGCGTGGCCAGCGAGAAGCCGGTGATGCACCACGACTAGGACGCGCGCCGCCTTGCGGCAGGATGCACCGGGCCAGACGGATAGGGAGAGCACCACGAGTAGCTTGGCAACGACTTCGGCCGCCAGGACACGGTAGCGGGCCGCAAATAACAGTTGTCTATCCTATTCTATTCATTGCAGTTGTCTATTTTTTTTTAAATTTTTTTTACAGTTGTCTATCCAGCCAAGATGCCAGCTGCTTCGCCGCCTATCGTTTTGTAAGTGCACTCACCAGTACAAAGATGGTCGCCATCTAGCGGTCGTGTACGCCTTTTGCGATCAATTATCATTACGAGGGTAGACACAGCAAATTTAGTGAATCCTCTACAATTCCCCCTGTTGGTAATGCACACAGCATTTACAGTGACACACTACACTGCTGATTAACTGTTGGTTGTGAAGAAACAAACTAGGAAGCTTGGCCGGTAGAAACTAGAAAGGAGACATGTAAATACACTTTTGCTACTCACCACTGTTGTCATTTCGTGATTACACAATATCATCCGATTCCAAATGTAGGATGACCATCGTGGAAAGATGTGTGGTAGTTCTGTCTGACGTATACGAATAGTAAGAGTTTAAGTAGACACTTCATCATGTTGAGAGAGGAACTCTATTATACAAGGGTACACTTCATGGACAGCCTGCACGATAGCAGAGAGCACTGTAAGAATCAAAGAGTGAACTTCAACCTTTAAGCACCAGATATGCGCACGTACCTTCCGCCCTCCAACCAGGTCATAATGTGCATAGTGAGGTCCTTCAGGTTTGCCAAAAACCTTATAGGTGACCAGATGCTGAGGAATTAGCTTCACAGTTTCTGCAAATTGAACGAAACATCACTTAAAACTATTAGTAGTAGATTTCCAAACGAAGTTCAGAAGTAACTCATAATCAAACACTGATAGTGCCATGGGCATTATTAGGTCAAGGCCCAAAGGCACATGACCAAAGCTAGGATTTGTCCTCAGGAATCACTATTCAGAGAACAAGTATAGTAGTTTATTTAGTTATTACTAAGCTTAAATAGGAAGATAAGGGTACAATTCGTTAGGAAAGTTGGGATTGATTCTTAGGCATGTCCCACGGATGATCCATGAATGAGAATAACCTAAGCAAAGATCTAATCCCCGATCCAAACTTCTCTCCTCTCCTCCCCGGCACCATGGCCAGGGCAGCCAACCCTCTCTGCTGAAGCCGTAACCCAACCTTGTAACATTCATCTGTCTTATGACTAGTACCAAGTCATGACAGATTAGTCAATGTGCATTGTGTAAGATCACCACCCCACTGGCTGGGATAACCCAGACAGCATAAATGGGAAGTGGTACGTTCCATGAAAGCCTTGGTGACCCTGGGCTTCTAGCTTGTGCGCTCAGCCCAGTTGAACAATAAGGTAGAGACCATGATATTAGCATTTTCAGACTTTGTGGACTTTGCAAACCGACACATTAAAAGTGAAACCTTTTGCCATACCGTAAACAGCTTCTGGGGGACAAATCAAATCCTCATCTCCAGCAAGCGCAAGCACAGGTATTTTGGTTTTCCGCAAATGCTCTTTGAAGAAAAAGGTACCCACCCTGTTTCTCAGCCCACCATCACGGAAAGCAGTCGCCAGCTGTAATAACACTTTTGCTGGTACTGTGCCTGAACATTACATCATCAATTTGTCACAAGAATTGTTGAGAGCTTTCGTAGTAAAACACATTATACAAACATGAACTACCATGGTCAATTTCCCTGTGGAGTTTCGTAGAACTCGTTTCAAGTCTCCAGCTGTACTTGTATTCTTTAAAAGATGATCTTATAACAAGTCACATCTTTACTACTAGTTTAGTGCACAACTGCATAATCCTACAAAGAGTAGTAATCAAAATGACCTGCTACTATTAATGAAAATATACACAAATATTCTCTAAGGAAATAGATATCATACGCCTGCAAATGGTAATATAAACTTTAAACTGAAGAATAGCACCACACACAAAACATATGTATACCAATGCGGTAAATCCATCAACTTACACTAAGATGAAACTGTTTAAGCGATAACAAACAGGCTTCATGCAGGCATTGCTAAAAAAACTGACTTCATGTGTATAAATTATGTGACTTCTCATTTATCTGACCATATCATAGATTCATATTCCACTTGTATGTATGGCAAGTCGACGGCTTCTATTGAGAAGAGTAGAAGGCAATATAGGTCTTGACTTACAAAAGTTATTCAAGATGAGCTTGGAAAGTAGTTCAGGGTCCATCATGTCCTTGGATGAAATTTGAGAACGCAGCAGTGACAAAATGTATGGTGCACGAGATGATATAGGATATGTGGTTGATAGTAATGTTCCCAGTGGGATAGCAGGAACACGCAACATCTCAGCTGGATCTGCCTAATAAACAATAATAAAGATTACGTTCCATTCTATGTATTAAATATGTCAACCTGTGTGAAGGTCAACTTACAAGAGGCACTATCAACTTGAGCGAGGAGTTGGATGTAGTGTAGTCAACTGATGAGGCCAGAGTAACAATTGCTGCCAACTCTGGATCAGACCCTTCGAATCCTTGTGAAGCAGGAACAAAGGAGAGTTAGTAATTAGCATGTCTTGGTAATAAAATCCGACCTTCTGTTACAAAAGCAAGTTTTGCAGAACATACAAGACCAGAATGTTAAAAATCACACAGCCATCTGTATGGAAGGTATATAGTATATAACATAACACTCGCATGTAAACTTGTAGATCAGCTGATCAGAAATAATGCAGATGTACTGTAAGCATGTCCCAAGGAAGGACTAATGTTACAGGGTATGCAATAGAGAAGAAACTAAAACAGATAACTGATAGAGATAGAGACAGCTTTAAAGGAGACGAGATGTGAAAATTGCTGCAACGAACTATATATTTCAATTGTATATGACGAAGTTAACTCTTCAATTTCAACTTTAGAGTTTATTTAAAATAAAAAGTAAGAAAAATGAACAAAAGCTTATTTTCCCACATAAGAGCTCCTGTAACCTTAGCACTGGCATGTGCCAATGACTAGCCTCGTCCTTAAGTTGGCTAGAAGCACAGTTGGAGGGTGCTCAAGCTTTGGAAAACCCTGCAACTGTGTTCTTTCCAAATCTACCATGACCCAAGCAAGAGGGCAAGACAAGACTTGCCATGGGCCTTCTTTGGTATTGCCGATCATCAGCCACCATTCATGGACCCAGCGACCTACTGCGCTGTCCACAAGTTTGGTCGCACATATTTCAAACCTAGCCAATATTTGAGCAATGTTCAGATGCATACTGATACCTCGTACACAGTAAGAGATATGTGATGTCTCCATCACCCATCACGAAGGGCGGAGATGCTTATTCATACACTACTACGTGCACTTTACTAGCAAGATGCATTGTGCACTTGATGATACAAAGAGAGCCAGTTTCGTGCTGAGAGGCAGGCTTCCAGAGAACCCACGTCTGGTTGTGTGATGTTGGTATGTCATACTTCAGCTTTCCTAGCCTCACTACTAGTTGAAGATGGAAATCTTCTACTGCTAAATAAAAAAACTGTTTGCCAGCCCTAAGAAACATCAACAGAAAAGCAAAAAAAAAGGACAGATTGATGAAACATACCACACTTTGAAATCATTGCATACAGCAAAATTCCTCCCATGGAATGACCAATGGCGAGTAACTTTCCATCCTTGGTTACACTCTGCTGTTTTATATAATCTATCTGCACAAATACAAAATCACCATACTTTATTAGTTCTTACGAAGGCATTCAATGTACCTTCAATATCTTTCAACAGTTAAGAGTATGTCTACAAACCGCTGCTGGTACATCCTCCTCCAGGTAATGGTCAAAGTCCCAATCGTAGCTAATAATCAGCTCCAACTGCTTCTGGAGATCTTCTATGGTTGCAGAGAAGCGTTCTTGCCAGCCAAATAACCGAGGGGAAACATTTTGTTGACCTTCCCCAAGAATCTTCACTAGGCGCTGGCTTAATTGGCTAATTTGATCAGATATAGCTGACGTCTGTGGAAATTCCATCAACCCTAGAATTTTATCCGCAACCTCCTCGATACTAGTAGTTAATGAGTCATCAGGGTGAAGTTCTGCCACTCGATCAAAAAAACTGTCAGCAATATTTCTCAGTCGGCTATCATTTACATAACCTGAAAATGTTACACTCAATCGTGCCAAAGCATTTGTTAACTTTGTCACCAGCTGTGGTTCTTCTGATGTGTTTGTTTCTACCATATTCTTGTCTGTTAGTACTGGCACTTCCAAACTTTGAGGTTCATTAGTTGACATATCCTTGGCAGGAGGAACAGCATTTACTTTCTTTGTCGAAATTTCATCCACACCTGAATTAGGGGATAAGTCAGACTTGGTGCTAGCCGCAGCTAATTCTGATCCACGTGTGCTGAGGCCAGCACCCCGCAACTCAACAATCCATGTATCAAACCCTTGCATAGACATATGACGGGCAAAGGAAGCCTGACATCAATTCATCGTATTAATGGGAATCTATGTAAAAAGGAAGCCATAAAAGAAATGCCTATAAACATGAACAGAAGTAACAAGGAAGACAGTCAAAATTCAAAAAACAAACAAGGAAGACAGTCGATGTATACCTCTTTCTTTACTGAGTGTAAGATATAAAACAAAAACAGTGAACAATCGATGAACTAAATTTCCAACAGAATACCAAAATTGTTCTAAAGGCATGAATACATTTTTGAAATAGTTTGAATCAAGTGTACAAGCACAACAGCAACAAAAATAATAATTTGAGTCTTCAAAGAGCGAAAATCATATTTTTAACTGCAAATTCATAAGTTTACTTTCTCCTATATAATCTTGTACAAGAAGCAAACAACATCAGTAAACAATAGCTGGAACAGTTAGGAGAAATTGGAAGTATGAACTTGAGTTTGCTCTTAAAGGTGTGACATTTTGCAAGATAATACACTTCATTACTTTCTAGCTGCACTCCATTAACATCAGTTATGTAGGTAAACACATGTTGCTGAAGTCATAACCATCAGCAATGCAATTAGATACTCATTTTTATTCACACCAAATTTTATTACTCTATCCCATCAGATGTACTACCATGCGTTTTACAGAACTTGTAATACCAGTAAAACAATAAACATGTCATAACTATGATACAGACTTCTTTATAGAAAACATTTGCGTTGGTTTGTTCATAGCATTCAGTTTACTGAATGATATGCTCTTAAAATTTACTTTCTGAAATTTTGACAGTGAGCTATGACATTTTTAATGCCACTCTAACCTAAGCTACTCCCCATGATATGTGTCAAAGCTGAGAGAGAATCATCAGTTTGCTTCTGCAACAACATTATACAATTTTCTTCTAACCGAAATGCACTTTTTACTTTCCAGTTTTCCACTATAAAATCCCGAAGCAATGCCACAAGCAATTAACAGAAATGAATCAAGCATCGTGTGAGTTTTTTCAGCGATTTATCAATAGCAAAAGCGTCACACAGATTAACTCACCCCAGGTGAAAGGTCGAATCCCATCGCATTGGTAGCCACTCCCGACAGCAGCATCAGTGGGTGGTTCCTCTTGGGCGCCTGCACAAACCAAATGAAGACGAAATATGAAACGAAACAAAAGCAATCCTAACGAAGCTGCGTTAGCCGCAGGAGCAAGCACGCACCTCAGGCGGCGGGCGGTACCTCCAGAGCGCGATCCGCCACTCGGTGCCGGGCACGGGCGCGTAGTGCAGCTCGTCAGCGGTGCAGATCGCGGGCTTGGCCCCCTGCTCGCAGTCGCAGGCGGCACCAGCAGAGGCGAGGACCCGGGAAGGCGAGGGCGAGGGCGAGGAGGGGGGCGGCGGCGGCGGTTCCGAGGCGCTGTAGGAGGCGAAGGAGCGGAGACGCAGCGGCGCGGGAGGCGCGCACGGGGAGGCGCGCGCGATGGGAGAGGACGAGATGTGCGCGACGGCGGCGCCGGCGAGGAGGATGCGGAAGCTGGCGCCGTGGAGGGGCGGCATGGCGTTCGGCGGTTGGAGTCCTCGCTTCTGGCTTGTTCTTTTTTGCTTCGTCTCCGATTTGGTTTTTACCACTCCGACCGGCCGGTATGTGTGGGCAGCGGTGGTTCCATGTTGCGCCGGCGGCCACGCTGCATTTGGATTTTGGCCGCTAGCGAAAACGGACAGAATTGGACTCGAGCGTATTTGTCTACTCTTTTTCCCCGACATAAAATAGTTTTATTTTCACGTCAAAAAATAGTTTTATTTTTTACTTGATTGTTTTTAGAGCAATTATGTACTTCATTAATCAAAAATCAAGTTATTTGTTAAAAAAAAGTAACTTAAAAATATTCTAAGAGACAAACTAGAACTGATTTTCCTGAATTTACAGAAAATATTCTAAGAGATCGAGAAATCCAAAACGGATCTTAAAATTTCCTGGAGCCAGCGTAGCCAGCGGTCGTCGTCCAAATCCAGCGCCGCCGAGACGCACATCGGAAGAGACGTTGAGCCTTCACCATTGTAAGATCTAAAAGAGCACCATCGCCAGCAAGGCTTTATGAGTCGATGAAAAGGCTTGTTGCACGCAGTGAGGCACGTGTCGCTATAACATGTTGACCAGGAGACGTCCTCGTGTTATCTTGGACCAAGATCCGTTGCCTCCCATTGATGAAGTCGGAAAAACGGCACATTCACCACCTCCGGACCAACATTCGCGCTTCATAAGAACCACCTCGCCCAAGACGACAGCGCCACCGTAAAAAACGACAGACGCGAGCGGCACACCGAGAAATCTGATCTCGCCAGATTCAAAGAACAGCGAGAAGACTAAGTCGTCGATCTGAAGAACCGACGAGCAAACATTGACATCAACTCTGAGGCGTCTCCATGACGGTCGTCGTTGCTGTGGGAATAGAGTTGAGACAGATTTATTTGATCGGGCGCTGCTCCTATCCCCCAACGGTGCACCAAACCAGACAGACCTCTAACCCTAAGTACTAGGCAGAGAAACGACCCCCCCCCCCCCTCCGTCCTGCCGCCGAAGCGGAAAGCGGAGGGAGAGGGAACCAGCGTCCTTGCCAGTCGAGATCTAGAGGGACAGAGTTTTGTCGTCTGCCTTCGCGAGAGGAAGTTGAGCAAAGCATTTTTTGTGTGTTTTCATACCTTAATCGTTGATACATCAGAAAGTTTCACATCTAAAAAAATGCACATGCTAGCAGCTCACAATCAATATTTTTGTGACAATACAATGATGCCACTTTAGAATGAATAAAATATTTTAAAACAAGTGAATGAACACGCTAAAATACGTCTAAATTAAGAAAAGATTAAACACCTCACATTTTAAAATAGAAGGAGTACAAGAGAACGGCCTGACAATAAATGGTAGCTCGTTTATGATGGATCTCATTAATAATGGACAAACTTCTCCAAATTTAAAATTGATAGGAAAGCATGCCCCATTTTTTAATGTAGGGCAATCATCCAACACTTCAAATGCAAGAGGTAACTTATACCCAATATGAAGATAAATTGATATGCAAAACTTGGTTGACCACGAGTATGGATCCATATGTGGTGGAGCCGAGAAAAAGGATCAAAGCATTGGGAGAAACTCCACACATTTTATCATGAGCAGAAGCACTACGTGGAGCTGCATGTAATCCATTACACTCGAAATGAAGGCGCTCTCTCTCCAGCATAGATGAGTCGTGATCCAAGATTTTGTGAGCAAGTTTTGCTGTTTTTATGCACAAGTGCAAAATAGGAATTACAGTGGTGTTAGCGTCTATACTCGATAGCCATGTCAGTCTTGCTAGAGTGTTATCCGTTATATTGTTTCCTTGCCTATCATTGCATTTTGTTAAATATATCTTTCTTGCCAGATGTGGTTCTCCGCCACTTTGTATCATGATGTGGAGAAAAAATCATTCACTTTGTCCCATTGTTGGATGGAATAAAATGGGAAACTAAAGTGGTACACCTTTTCGAGAAACTAAACAATCCCACAAAGAAGATGAAGAACATCGATGGATCTAACTCTAATGTACCTATTGGAGTAGCTGATGAGAATGTGATGGCGGACGGACAAGGGCCCGATCAAACTATGAAATGACATTTGACTGGGAGAATGTGAGGGAAGGAAAAGAAGTCAGCATATTTGTCTATTTTTCCCGATAAATATTTTTATTTTCTTAATCGTCGATACATCAGCATGCTTCACATCTTAAATAATGCACGTACTAGTAGCTCACAAGCAATATTTTTGTGACAATATAATGATACTCCCTCAGTTCCAAATTATAAAATGTCTTGACCAATTGAACATGGAGTAAATACGTTGAAATGACTAAATCAGCACACAAAGTACGTGCAGATACATATGAATCAAGAAAATCTAAAAAAGGCTTATAATTTAAAAGGGAGAGTAGAACAGAACAGTCCGACAATAAAATCATAGCTTGTTTATGATGAATCTGATCAATAATGGCCCAACTCCTCAGGAATTTGAAAATTGACATGCAACATGCCCTATTTTTAGTGTTGGGCAATCATCCAGGATTCAAAAAAAGAAGGGGACAAAGGCAAGAGGTAATTTAAAATCTTGGTTGACAAAGAACATGGATCCGATACGTGGAACCGAGCAACAAGAATCAAAACATTGGGAGAAAATACACAAAATTTATCATGGGAACAAGCACTATATGGAGCCGCATGCAATCCATTCCACTCGCAATGAAGGCACTCTCCAAAATAGATGGGCAGCGATCCAAGGTTTGTGCACAAGTTTTGTTTGTGTCTCATGCATAAGTACAAAACATTAATCAAAATGGTGTTGAAAGGGTGGGGCGTGACGGCGTGGCAAGCAAAATGTCGCCACATAGACGGATATCTTCTCCCCCAAAGTTATGACCTTGAATCAATTGGATAAGAACTAAGAAGAAAGATGTGAGGTACCTATTCTTTTCGGATGTTCTAAGTGTGAGAATGGAGTTTGACCGTGCGAGAATCCGGGAGAAGATGGAATTGAAGAATGAGAATTGGATGAAAAAATAGTTGAAGAAGACAAACATAAATGAATCCATTGTACTTGAAAAGGAGAAAGTTAGCCTTGCAAGATTCATGGAGGAGTCGAGAATCATGTTTCACTAGAGGGATATGCGCGCTTCGCTGTGCCCCCTACCCCGCGTTGGTGCAGCGTATGCATCAGCATTCTTTCTCTTGTTCGTAACATTGGAAGTTTCTTTCTCTTGTTCGTAACATTGGAAGGCTGTTAGAGAATAGGTGGCATTTTTGTTTGTAACGCGGGAAGGCGGTTAGAGAATACTGAGTAGGGGGCATGAACGGATCCAGAATACATTTTAAGTAGGGCCATTTCTTGCAAGAACTTCTAATTTATAGATTTTTTTTTAAAAAAATAGAAGAATCTTTCGAAATTTTCAGAAACGCCTCTTCCTGGGTCCGCCCTTGAGGTGGATGTGGTCGTCTCATCAGATCACACAACACGATCGTACAGAGAAGCACAATGTCCATCCACTTCACATAAAGCATAAACACCGCCAAACCGAACACAATGCATAACCCAGGACAATCCGCTTGTTTTCATACACTTCCAAGACAACTTAAAAAGAGATTCAGATCCATACATACTACAGGGGCACACACACAAATCGTGAAGACACAGTTCAAGGCTACCTCCTTAAGGACAACATTCGAGGCAAACATCACCTACTTGTTGGACTTCCGTGTAGGCTGAAAAGAATTAGCACCCAGTGAGCCATTCGGTGATTTTAGGAGAGCAACAAGCCTAAATAGAACATACAGACACAAAGTTATATCTTCTTTCCTGTCTTTTCGACACCTTTTGCAAATAACTGCCTTTTCACACTATTTCCCCTTCCCTGAAAAACACAGTCTCAGTAAATCAAACCGCTCAACAATCAACATCGGCAAAAATGAAGCCACAAACACACCCATCTTTTGAATAATGTTCCAATAACCCCGCCGGATCAGCAGCACCCAGGTTTCCACCCTCATTGCTAGCAGGGAGGACGGCGACACGCTGAGGACCGACACCCTTGTCCGCTGCCGCACATAATCCTCAAACTCCGACCAGGCAACACCACATGGGTGAAGGAGATATGCCCTAGAGGCAATTAATAAAGTGTTTTATTTATCATATCTCATTTGTTCATAATACGTTTTTGTGTCATGCTATAACTGTATTAAGCGGAAACATTAATACACGTGTGATACGTAAGACAACCAGGTCCCTGGTAGCCTCTACGTGACTAGTTCATTGTGCAATCGATGATCGAGGTTTCCCGATCATGTGACATGGTGTCAGTTGACAATGGAGTCATATCGTTGGTAGAACGATGTGATGGACATGCCCAATATTTGTACGCCTTTGACCGTGAGATAAACTCTTATTGCTATTCCTGAAGGATACTTTGATTGCATCAAACGTCATGTCTTAAAAGTATGACAATAAAGGTGTCCCTCTCGGGTATCGGAAGGGAGTATGTTGAGATGAGTGATCAAGAGCGGGATTTGCCAGTCCGCATAGCAGGATAGATACTCTAGGGCCCACTCGGTGAGATTATGTCAAATAAGCTTGCAAGCATGTGACTAGGTCACCAGGACATAATATCATGGACGAGTAGAAGATAGTGTTGTCGGTAACGAGATCAAGCTAGGTATCGGGATATCTATGAACGAGTCTCGGACACGCTAAGTATCGCCATGGCAAAAGGTTTAAGACTCGACGTCTAGGTTCGAACGACAAAGTTATTCGTTATCTCACAGGGATTAATTCTGTGTATCCAAGGTCCACGAATTAGTCATTGATCGGAGAGCGCGTCTCGATCATGTCTGGCGAGATCTCGAACCGCTAGGGTAACACACTTAAGGGGAGTCGACAAGTTTACCGGAAGAGAAATTAGAGGAGAGCACCGGGAGCGTCCCGGGAAAGATCCGACGAAGATCGGAGAGCGACGAAATAGTTTTCTGAGCCGGAATAAATTAGATAATGTGTGTTTAATATTAATTAGTGTAATTAATAGTTAAATACATTTTTATTTAATGATTTTTGGAATTTAAAAGGCAGCCCACCTTAAATGGGCCTTCCCATGGGAGAGAAGGCCCCTAGGTGCGCATGAGGAAGGGGGCTGCCCTAGGTGGGCCAAATGGGCCCACCTAGGGCCGGCGCACCCCCTTGGGGCGGGCTGGTGTGGGAATAGTCCCACACCGCCCAGCCAGCAAGGCTGGCAGCCCCCCTCCACCTATATATAGAGGTGCCCCCTTGGCCTTTGAAGAACAACCAATCTCTCTCTATTCTTCTCCTTGAAAACGTGATTCCTCCATTGGAGTTGCGCCAAGGTGAAGTTCTCTCCACCATACGCACACCGCCGTGCTGCTGGTCTTCCGGTCCAAGTCTTCCGCTGCTCGTCACTGGATCGGAGCCCGGAGGTCGTCGTCTTCACCGTACGTGTGTGGATCCCTGCGAGGTGCCACGCTAGTGGTGCTCGGAGGTCTTCTTCCTCTACACGACCTCGAGGTCGTCTTCGTCGGCTTCATCGACAACGCTTGTGCGGGAGCGTAATCCCCGCGTTTCGGTCTACAAGGGTATGTATATCGACCTCCTCCGTATTACTATATCTGCATAGTATAGATCCTGGCTAGTTTAAAGTTATCGTTGTTAGAAAATTTATTGTCTTCTGCCTGCGATCCCCTTAAATGGTATCAGAGCCGATCTATCACGGGGATATCGTTCTTTTATTTGCTACACTCTCGCGTGCAATTGCATTGCCGGTGGCATTGAGTTGATGAAGCGGCCCGGACCGACTTTACGCGTACGCTTACGCGAGACTGGTTCCACAACTGACATACGGCTTGTACCGTATATGTGACTGGCGGGTGTCTGTCTCTCTCTCATTAGTTGGCTTTGCATTTTCAATGGAGGGCCCAAGAGGGATAAATAAATATGCAATTATTTGATCGTTGTTGTGGTCATAGGTTCGTAGGTATGAAGCGGTTCTATTTACGACAGCCCCAAGCCACGTAAAATATGCAAAAGATAAAGTAGAACGCGTCTAACTTTATTTTGCAGGGGCAATGTGATATGGTCAAGGTAGGTTTATTAAATTGTTTATAAACTGTGGGCGCGAAGGAGACCATCGGCGCAAGGACCATGTCACGTCGCATTACATATTGATGTTTTGAGTGCATCTTTATATATATATATATATATATATATATATATATATATATATATATATATATATTTGCTGCCTATGGTGGTAGCTGCGCATGCGTTTTTAACCTTTGATGTTGTGTGGTGATTCGTGCTGCCGTTTTTCTGATGTTGACGTCCGTTAACCATACGCAGTGGGTTTTTTTGTTTCCCTTCGCTTCAGAAAAAGAACCAGCTGCTTCTGCTAGCGACAAAAAAAATAACAACACATAATGCACCGTGCCCGGCTAGAATAACCGTTTTCAACTCATAATAAAAAAAAATCGATCGATTTGATCAACCAAAATTGATTTTCTTTCTACATCATTCAGTTTAAATACAAACCATCAGCTCTTCTTAGTACAAACATCATTTGTAATTAATTTTTTTGAATCATGTGGTCATGCGCATGTAATTTTGCTTGATTATATTTTCTCCCGTGAACGCACGGATCAGATAGACACCACGATGGGCGCCAAAAAGTTCCTATAATTATCTCGTAAATACCCTAAGCAGGCTGAAAATTCGGTGTTTTACCACCAATCCCAGGAAATCAGAACCCTATATTTTCGGTAAAACAAAAAACAAATTGAGGGATTCGGAACTGCACAAGGGATGTAAATCGGGAAAACAACATGTAGCTACCTGATTTCTTCAAACGGTGAAGGATCTTCTCGATCCGGGCTTTACTTCACCGTTTGATATATGCGATTAGCGTTTGAAGTAATCGGATCGAAGAAAGAAGAAGAAGAAAGAAGCAGATCGACAAAAAAATCAGATCCTAATCGGAAGAAAAACACGGACGATGTGCCTCCGCTCCGGCTTATCTTTCCTCTTCGCTTCTGCCTCCTAGATGGCCGGGAAGGCCGCGTCCTCTTCTCGCACGCGGCCCGGCAGTGCCGGTCTGCCGGCGGCGGGGCCGGGCACCAGAGAGAGGGAGGTCGGCGCGGGATTCCGTCCCAGCTTCTCCTTCCTGCCTTCGGCAAATGGCGGAGCGCCTCTACCACAAATCCCGGCGGCTTGAAGGTACGGCCATCTCCAGCCCCGTGTGCATCTCGGCCATCTCCAACCCCGCGTGGGAGGCACGGTTTGTTGTGCCGAGGCCGGAGGCTGAAGGCACGATCGCATCCCAGCCCGCACACGCGGCCGCCAGCTTCCCCTTGCACGAACTGCTCCGCCCCACGGCTACTCCGTCTTCTTCCTCCATGCGCCACCACAGGCACCATTACCTTCGTCCCGAGCGCCGCTACGACCATCCATCACTAGCCGTGTTCGCCCTCTCCCTTCAGCCCCCATGGTCGGCGTCGTTTTGAGCGCGCCGGCCCGGGAACGGCGGCAGATATGGAAGCAGGGCCGCCATGACGCTCTCCCATACCTGGTCGGGGTGGTGGTGGAAGAAATCGGGGACGGGGTCGGGGTGGTGGTGGAAGAAATCGGGGACGGTGACGGGGTCGTGGTGTGGTGGACGCGTGGGGTGGGGATTGGATTGATGCAGGTGCAGGCGGTGGGGTGATGTTTTTTTTTCTAAATCAGGTGGGGATGTGTACGGAACGGCGTCAAGTGAATCGGTGGTTGAAAACTCTCTCTATATATATATATATATATATATATCAACGCGGATTTGCTACCCATGGTGGTAGCTACGCATGCACTCAGAACTGTTAGATGTTGTTTGGTGATTCGTGCTACCGTTTCCTTTCCGTTCACCTCCGTCGTCTTGAATGCCTTTTCGTTCCAGGCCTTTTCGTTCCAGGCGTGACTACGCCACCGTTTCCAACTCAATATTTTCAAAATTATCCACCGCAGTATCTCCAACAGGCCGCACTGTGCCCCTCTGAAAATGTTGTTTCGTCGACATAAAAAAACATGAATATAAGTCCACCGTGACCCTCTCGAAACAGTTTTCGACTCGAATTTTTTCGTCTAATCATATGGTTACCAAGAAGCAGGCTTGTGATTTGGTGCTTTCCAACAATCCAGATAATCAAAAACCAATCACGATACGACATCACATATTTTCTGTAAAATAAAGTGGATGAACATGGGGTTTTCATAGAAAAAATGTTACAACATACTGTAATTGCCAGAACTTTTCTCTCATACACTATTTTTTCTTTTTGAAAAACTCATACACTATATTTTTGGATCCGGAACACAGGAAAGACCATTAGATAAAAAAAGTCAACATCAACCATGGTGAAGAAAATACCAGATCGAAAAAGAAAGAAAGAAGCAGATCCACGGCTGAGGATCTCGTGCTTGCCTGCACCACATCTTCTCCTTCCTGCAAAAGCGTGCTCCTGCTGGACGTCACCGGAGATCGATTTCCCGCACCGAAGCACATACACCTCCTGGTCAGAAAAAAAGCAACTCCAAATCGGAAGTGGACCATGGCAAGCGGCGCGTGTGCCGGAGCACGGGCACGAGGCGAACGGCTCACGGATGTGCTCTGCGCGTTCGATCCCGGCGGCGTGGAGGTTGGGGCCGGACGTCGGCGTCCCTTGTGTGCCGGCGAAGTCGCAGATGCAGGGTGAGGTCGTGGATCACGGATCCTGGGAGGTCGCACGCCATCGCTCTGCAGGTCGGAGGTGGAGGCCGGCTTGGTGGAGCCGGATCCGGCGCCACCATGGCCGGATTCGAAGGCCTCCGCGCCTCCCTTCTCGCCGGCGACGCGGCGTCCCTCCCCGACGGTGGGAGGCGGCTTGGTGGAGCCCGAACCATCCCGTCCGCAGTGGCCGCTGCCGTGGATGAAGAAATCGGGACGGGGTCGGGGGTGGAAGAAATCAGGGACGGGGAGGTGGGGATTGGAGCGATGGTCGGGTGTGTGCAGGTGGTCCGTGGGTGGTGTTTTTTTCTTCTAAATCAATCAAGTGGGATGTGGACGGAACGGCGTGAAGTAAATCGGTGGTTGAAAATGCCCTATAGAGCGATTCGATGGTTGGATCAGGGTACGTAGCTACCACCGTAGGCAGCCCACTATTTTGCATATATATATATATATATAGAAACTCTATTATACACCCTGGGTGCAGAATAGTAATTCTGCATCCGGGTCGATCGTCCGAGCCGGTCTGACGTGGTGCGGCTCACATAGTCACGTCATCACGCCAGTCTCCACCCCGATGTAATTTATTTTGGGATTATTATGTCGCTCAATTTTTCTTATGGTGGGGATTAGGATCGTGGCTTCCCCACTCGTCCCAGTTTCTGGAAACCGCCGTTGTGCCCCTCGTAGCTCGAGAAATCCGGCGACCCCCGGTTCCCCGTCATTGCCGCCCGGCGATTCCTCGCCTCCGCGCCTTATCCTCCTCCAGCTCGCTGACCCCAGCTCTTCGAGCTCACTTCCTTCCCGTTCCTCGCCGGCGGTCCATAATCCAAGGCGGCGGGCGTAGGAAGCGAGCTACGCCCGGGGCGCTTCCTAAGGCGGCGAAGGCGACGAGTGGTTAAGCGACCGGCCGCGGCGACAGGCGGCGAACGCGCGCCTGAGCGATGGCGGGCGAACTGCTGGCGGGATCTGCTCTCGGTCAGGCCGAATCGACGGCGATTTGGTCGGCCGGCCGGAACGGCAACGTATTGTGGAGGCGAACGGCATGGGATCGACTCCATCTTCTCCTTTCTGTACCACAAGTGCTGCGCCTTCTGCCGTCCTTGCTGTCCTCCATGCAGCCCCATCTCGGCGAGTCGGTGTATCTAAATCTCGATCTGTGTTCGTCGACCCTGCACTGGTTTGGTACAGTTTTCTTGACAGCGTCCTTGCGACCTTTTCTCCGGCAAACTCCATCCGCTGTATGTGCAGGTGAGGAACGCATCCACAAATACATCGATCTGCACTTAGTTCTTTGGTTTGCGGTCAAGCTGTAAGTGCATATGTTCGCTACTAGTACTAGCATCTCGTCACTACATAAAAATTTACCTGCTCTAGCTTTTTCATCACCTTGTTTATCTAGAATCCGTGGACATTGCTTTACTTCTGACAGCGTATTTTGCCATTTTGATTCCGTTTGGTAGAAGCACCATCCTCCTCATAATTTATCTGTCAGGCTGCTCTCTTGACACTAGCATGGTAGACAGTAATAGTATATTATGTCGAGAATTGATATAGTCGTCTAGTCGGCCGCATTAATCTGTATAATTGCCTCGTCACTACACGGAACTCTAGTAGCCACCTCTTCTTTTCTTCACATTTTTCATTCGGAACTAGGAGTGAGGCAAAACATGCTACTGGTAATTAATTATGTCCTGTTCATGAATACGAAATAGTACAGGCCCACCAATTGGTGTGATTAGGGTTGAGCATTCGTAAATTGATTCACTTATAGTTCTAGTTACCCAATATTATTTTCTATGGATTGGAAACCGAAGCCTTCCTAAATCGTTTCGTCTTGATCTTTCTTGTTCGTAGTGGGGACTATTCAAGCATTGGTTTTGCTACTGATGCATCAGATTATTTTAACATGCTAATATGGCATCAGAGTACAACTGTGTTGATAGTTATTCTTGTTGTACATGTTCATTTGCTTTCTTGCATTCTGAATCTCATTTGCCTGGTCGAAACTAATGTTCGTACTTGATTTGAGTTGGTTTCTTTTGATCCATCTTTCATGGTTTATTTTTGCACGTGGTACCTGCGAGTAGCTCGTAAATTAGGCCCCCTAATTTTCTGATTGTTCTGTTTTCAGTCACAGTTCTACACATTTTTGTAGGTATTATGTGGCATCACAACTGTGTTGTCGTTATGGTTGCTGATTTAAATCATCTCGACGCCCGACGGTGGTCGGCTTGCACGAGGAGGTCGGGTGAAGAGCCGCACCGGAGCTAGGCTGGCTCATTGACAAGGCTGGGTATAGGGATAAATTCCTCATTCTCGTGTGTCATCTTTCATGATTTCAATGAGACAATACCTTGACCTGGTTTCCTGAAGAAGTTCATGCCCATGACTAGCCATGTTGTAAAACTTGCTTGAAAATTGACTTGTGCATCTTGTACTAACAAACAAGGCTGCACTTCTGTATATAGTTGAATATGGCTTTTTCTGGTCTCCCTATTCATGTAATGTACTTTCTTATCAATGCATCCTTTTATTGGCTTCCATCAATGATCACTTGATAAGTTGCAGCGGAAGTATGTTGCATGAATCCGCTTCACAGTTTGTAATTCTCAAATTTTTTATGTCCCGAAATATTCCAATTTTGGAATGTGCTCGGATGTCTTTTCCTCCCCAGATATGGTATCTTCAGAAAGATCTGAGTAGATTTTCTAAAAATAAAATTTACTCCCAACCAATTAATCTGTTTGATGTTTATTACTTTGCACACACGTATTAATCAAATCGAACCATAAGCATCTTACCTCGGATGTGGAAGATTAAGCCAATCGCACCATAAGCATCTTACCTCGGATGTGGAAGATTAAGGCGGAAATTATTGCTAAAAAATGTTGAACCTAAGCTGAATACGAATTTTGTGGAAAACTATTTTTCTTGAGTTCAATCCATTTTTTACGTTTGTTGTAAGTCAAAATATCCTGGCAGGCGCTCCTCCCTTGTTTCTTAAGTTGAGTATAATTTTTTGATTGAGCTAACGACGGGATTTAGATTCTCTACGTATTATGGGCTCCATCTCTTTACGTCACATGCAACATACGTATGTAGTTACGACACATGTACCTTTTTTTTAAATTTGCATGGGCGCGCACTGATTCGAATCGGGTGGGTCGTGGGTGATCAGTTTCCTTACTTTGATCGGTAGTTTTTTTACGTCGCATGCAACAGCCGTTCGCTCACGGGCACGCTGGTTTCCGGCGCGGGTGCGACCCAGCAGAAGTCGGGCGGGGTGAAGAATAATATTCTGTCCCCAGGGAGTCAAATAGCGCTACCCTATATATTCCTATAATGAATTCCTTAGGAACCTTTATTATAAATGGAATATACCGAATTGTGATCAATCAAATATTGCTAAGTCCTGGTATTTACTACCGCTCGGAATTAGACCATAAGGGAATTTCTATCTACACCGGGACTATAATATCAGATTGGGGAGGAAGATCGGAATTAGCAATTGATAAAAAAGAAAGGATATGGGCTCGCGTGAGTAGAAAACAAAAGATATCTATTCTAGTTCTATCATCAGCTATGGGTTCGAATCTAAGAGAAATTCTAGATAATGTTTCCTACCCTGAATTTTTTTTGTCTTTCCCGAATGCTAAGGAGAAGAAGAGGATTGAGTCAAAAGAAAAAGCTATTTTGGAGTTTTATCAACAATTTGCTTGTGTAGGTGGGGACCTTGTATTTTCGGAGTCCTTATGTGAGGAATTACAAAAGAAATTTTTTCAACAAAAATGTGAATTAGGAAGGATTGGTCGACGAAATATGAATCGGAGACTTAATCTTGATATACCTCAGAACAATACATTCTTGTTACCACGAGATGTATTGGCCGCTACAGATCATTTGATTGGAATGAAATTTGGAACGGGTATACTTGATGATGACGATATGAATCACTTGAAAAATAAACGTATTCGTTCGGTTGCGGATCTGTTACAAGATCAATTCGGACTAGCTCTTGGTCGTTTACAACATGCAGTTCAAAAAACTATCCGTAGAGTATTCATACGTCATATATATATATATATCGACGCGGATTTTCTACCCTGGTGGCTAGCTGTGCATGCCTTACTAGCCGTTGGATATAGAGTGTAAAAATTCGTATGCCCTGGATAGCACCCTTAAATGAAAAGCGAAGTCCACACGACGTCTACACTCCGTAGCTCCAGGTACATGCCCCGTTATCTTTTTTTTTTTTTTTTTTTTTGAACAACATGCCCCGTTATCTAACTTGACAGCAAAAGGGAACCTCGCTTGCCGGTGTGTGCTGTCTACCACATGTGGTATCAAAACGTCAACTAGAAGGGGGCTGCTCACATCCATTAACAGAACGTCTACAAGAATGCAGCTTCTCTATGAACAGCAAAAACAAGGCCACCTCACCTCGCTGTCCTCTCTCAACATCTACAAGAATGCAGCTTCTCTGTAAACAGCAAAATAAACTGAATACAAAGAGGCTTGATTTCACGGGATGATTTCTACAAGCTGTTCCGTTAGTACAAGGCAAAATCTTCATTGGTACAAGGGAAAATAACATCGAGCAGTAGTAACAGAACTGTTCATAGAACATCTTGCAAACATGGTCACACAATCATCTGAAGTTGAGCAACAAAATATGGAAATACCAACAGTACATCGCAATAAAAGTCCTCTCAACTGCCCTCAAACATTGTAGATCCAAATCCATGCTCCAAACAACCATGGTACTGATTGGGATAGGGGTAAACTGATTATGCGCAAACCTATAAATACCAGCTTTTAGAAAGGATATAACTGCTAGATACTACAAGACCATGGACCAGGTCCAATCCTGAAAAAAGCTCCGCCATTGGCTACACAACCTGAAGCTGAGGCCTACTGCCATACCCAGCACAGCTTTGGAGGACAAGGACGAGCCGCTGCCTGTCCAGACGGTGGAGTTGGTTCTAGGTGGTGGATTCCCTCTCGGCCATGTGAGGAAAAAGTCGAGTCAAGGATAGTCTGTGTCCATGCTCAGGCCCTTGCAGCTATAAAATCCTGCCCAAAATTTGACAAAAGATAAAGTTAATGCAAAGCTGCGTAATTTTTCTAACTCAAGACCACTATTAAATTGCGCCCATGCTTTTTCTTTCATGATCAACCAAATACACAGAACATGACAATGTAATTTATTTGTATATCTAAGTTGTTATTTGTTGGATTATATCAGTGTCCGATACATTGGTTTTCAGGTGTCTGGTTGTCCTGGTTCCATTAGAGGATTATTCCTATATCATGCTCGAAGCTTTGGTAATTAAGTGACCAGAATACTGGAAACTCCCTGAGAGAAAATTAGGACTTGTACACTCAGATTGTTTGTACAACTGCTAGAATGATCACGGCAAAAACGAACGGGGCACAAATTGGTGAATCAGTGGATTGTTTCCCGTGTACACTGTTAACAAACAAGCTACCTCGTACATTCAGATTCAAACGTAAAGAAATAAATTCATAACGTGTGAAAGAGGATTAAAACATGAGAATTTTAAGAGCATAAGAAACATCTAAGCAAAATTACGGATCTGGATAAAGAACTGGACATAGGCAACGTGGATCTAGAAAAGGAATTTGAACCAAGCATTAGGAAAGAGAAGTGCAAAATCGATTCCTCACATAAAGGTCTGCCCTCACCTGAAGGGTTCCGCGCAGCAGGTACGAGGCGGCCAGGATCCCATATCCCGCGGCTCAGATTTCGGCCGCCGCCAGCGCCATGCATAACGCACGCGCCCTGCCGTCGACGACCACACCTCCATACCCTGCCGCCACGGCCGCACAGGGTAATTTAGGGGCTGCGTGACGGCGATCTAGTTACCGGAGCAAATGAATGACAAAACGTTGGCAAGGATATTGAGTTTTTATCCTCCTTCCTTGTGACCGAGGCTTGAGATAAAGACATGATTTTATCTTTTTTGGAACATAAAAAGGTCCGAAAGGACCCAAGCTGCCATTAAAATAGGAACATGGTTACAAGACAGCAGAAGCTACAACTCGTACTCTGAATATCAGAGTTCACACAACTAGTGCCTAGATGCGCACGAGACAAATAGCTACCAAACCATACTGTCTTAGCAAGAGAATACAAAAGGAGCCTGCCAGGAGAGAACATGCTTGGGTTGCTCATCTATGCTCTAATCTTTCACGAACAGGAGAGAACGAAAAAAGAAAGAACAAAATACCACCGAATTTAGTTGCCACAAGAAAAACGAATGGAACCTATTCATATGTCGCTGCCACAAGAACAAAATACCAGCTCCTTGCATTAACACAAAACACTGCGTTAACTATATTTCTCAAGTGGATGTCCCTTCAGGTGGTCAGCGACCAAGGACAAACAACCGAGCTAGCATATTTCTTCCCGATTGTTGACTGACACTGAAGCTAATATAACTCGCTCTCAAACAGAAATTTCAACAAAAAGAGAACTCAAACATGTACAGAAACCTAGACAGTTCTCCCCACCCAAATCGCTAGAAGAAAGCCAATATAGCAGAAGATCTCTGCGGCTCCTGCTAAAGTGCCAAAATACCCGGCCTAAAACATCCAGAGAACTGACCCAAACGCACAAATCTTGCCGGAAACGAGAGAGGAAAGCCAATCAACGACCCGGCCAATTTTACAACAACAGTACACTGAGTAAAGTTTAATAATTACTAGTCAAGATGATGCACAATTGGAGAGAAAATCCTTAGTTACTCATCCAAATTGGGGCTAAGAAAGTAGCAGCCAACAAGAAAAATTGACCGTTTAACACATACCATCCAACCAAAATGCGCAAACGAGTACTCTATGGAAAGATCGCAACATATTCTACAAGTTATATTAGAGACTAATTCGAAATTATAAACACAATTATCCCATATGTAATCCAAGGTCACTACACAAAATACTACTACTCCCTCTTTATCTCAATATAAGACATATTTAACCATACGTGTATTAGATTAAACAGCAGAAATGGGTAACAGCAATAGCAGACTTACGATTTTAACCAAACATCAACCGAAGAAAAAGGCAAGGAAACCAGCCGCTCACCAAGCAGCTGGTACCGCCCTCACCACAATTCTAGCTGTAGCCGCTCTCAGCCGCCGTATTCCACGGATCCGGCCCACTCCAACCGCCAGAATTGGCCGCTCGCCGCCGGCCGCAGTTCACAGCTACCGCCGAAGCAAACCACGCTGCTGCCGATTCGGACGGAGAACCACCGGGCATGACGTGCTTTTAGAAACCTAGGAGGAATAAAATCAATGGGGGCCGGTTAGTGGGCTAGCTCGCGAACCCCCACGGCCGTACCTTTTGCGAACAAATCGGCACAACATACCTTGACATCGAAGCCCGCTGCTGTGACGCCCGCAGCAGCGCCCCGTGGCTGCCTCCCGCTCACCACGAAGCTGATGCTACCCAGCGCAACCCGCAACTACCACACGCTGCATTGCCCAACACCGGCGCCGGCGCAGGCGCAGCAGGCCGCTCCCCACGCAGATGGCCAGATGGGGACAATGCGGAAGAAGGATAAGAAATCGCAGCAGCACGTGGATCCGGCAGAGGCGGCGCTGAAGGCCAGAGCAAGCAGGCCTGTTGGCGAACCAGATGTGGGGGTCGCCGGCAAGTGGGCACGGCGGCGTGGAGCTGCCCAGCTCCCCTCGTCTCGACCTGAAGAGTCCACAGGCGAAAAAGAGAGCCTGAAGAGGAGGTCGCCGCCGGGGGCGAGCTCCATGACGAGGTACACCATGGACCGCGTCTGGCCGTCCACGCCCGTCTTGGATGCCGATCTGTAAGAGGATATCAGGAAAGATCCGGCCACCGCACGACCTGGAGGAACTCCTCAAGTCCACCGGCCAAGAGTCGATCTGGTAGGAGCAGAGATCCATCGTTGGGCCGCCGCCGCGGTTGAAGACATCGGGACGTGGTCGGGGTGGTGGTGGAAGAAATCGAGGACGGGGACGGGGAGGGGTCTGTTGGATGCGTGAGGATTGGAGTGGGTGCGGGTCGGTTGTGTGCAGATGGTGGTGGGGTTTTTTTTTTGAATAACACGCCGTCGTCTCGTCGTTAACTTCCATTCGTGTGCTTCTATACTCTCACTATCTAAAAGAGAAGATCTAACGGATGGGGCAGGGTGCATAGCTAGCCATCAGGGTAGCAGGCTATTTCCCATATATATATATATATATATATATATATATATATATATATATATATATATATATATATATATATATATATATATATATATATATACAACGTGGATTTTATGCCCATGGTGGTAGCTACGCACACCCCTAGAGTCATTGGATTTGGTATCATGATTCGTGCTACCGTTAACGTCCGTTAGGAGCCGTGGCCCATCCTTCACGTCGCAAAAAGAAAAAGAAAATGTGAATCATGGGATCCGGATCGGAGCATCTGGGAATACCAATAAAACTGAATACACACGCAGTGAAATATAAAACATGCAGTGTTTATATGGTGGTGCATGCATGATTCTCGTGTGGTGCATGCATGATTCTCGTGTGGTGCATGCATGAGTCTCGTGTGGTGTTTTCTCTCCCGACCACGGGAGCAGCGTGATTCTCAATTTCAGTATGCAAAGGACATGGTCATCGCTAGCGGGATGGTTGCGTGAATGACATGTGTTTTAGAATGGGACGTGGTCTCTGGGTTTGGTTTTTCTTCGTTTCCAGAAAATGTGCTTCCGTATGGACGGAACGACGTTAACTCAATCAATGGTGGAAACTACCTATAGGATGATTTAAGGGCAGATAGTGGGTGTGTAGCTACCACCGTAGGCAGCCAGCTATTTTGCATATATATATATATATATATATATATATATATATATATATATATATATATATATATATATATATATATATATATATATATATATATATATATATATAATAATTATTATTATTATTATTATTATATTATATATTAGTTACACGGCGGTAGTAATATAAGATGATCCCTCCAAAATACCATTAGTGTTCTCCCTTCGACGTACACCACCAAGAAAGTTCTACGTTATGAGGCAGGCCGTGACGATCGGGTGTCATACATATCGTTGTTCGCATACAGTGGGTGTAAGACATGTTTGCACAAGCGTATACGTTGAAGGTTATTATGGCGAGCCTAGCATGTACAGACATGGCCTCGGAACACGGTGACCGAAAGGTCGAGCATGAGTCACAGAGTTGTTGTGATTGACATTTCGATGTCTACCTTTGAAGTTGTGTTGCCGGTTCTGACGATGAGGGGTTGCACAATGGATTAGGGTCGTGTAATCACTAAAGCGATTAGAGGGATATTCGTTTTGAGTGGGAGTTCTTATAGTTATTTTCTAAAACTTGAACTCAAAATTTTATGGACAAAGTCTTATGTTTTGCAAATTCCATTGTAGATGTCTCGTCCCACCTTTAACCTAGGCCTGTTCCTTGAGAAAGAAAAGCTTAAGACCAATGGGTCGAACTTCATGTCCTGGTTCCGCAACCTGAGGATCCTCCTCACTCCCCACAGGGTGGCTTACGTCATTGAAGCCGCCCTAGGTGACCCTCCTGCAGACAATGCCTCCGATGATGAGAAGAAGGTCTATCAGACCAAGTCAGGCGATTCCTCTTTTGTCCAGAGTGGCATTCTCTACGCCATGGAAACCGACCTGCAAAAGCGTTTTGAGAAGATGAGTGTTTTTGAGATAATTTCTAATCTCAAGGCTGTCTTTGCGCCGCAGGCTAAGGCTGAGAGATATGAAGCTTCTGAGCTTTTCTTCTCAGCCAAGATGGAAGAGCATAGCAGTGTGAGCGAGCACGTGGTCAAAATGTCTGGCTACGTTCAACGCCTGACTGCTCTGGAATGCAAGATTCCTGATAAGCTGGCGATTGATAGAGTGCTGCAATCGTTGCCTCCTAGCTACAAAGGCTTCGTCATGAACTATAACATGCAGGGCATGGCTAAGTCCCTGTCTGAGGTGTTCGTGATGCTCAAGACTGCTGAAGTGGAAATCAAGAAGGAGCACACGTTGTTGATGGTCAACAAGACCGTCGATTTCAAGAAATCTGGCGGCAAGGGAAGGAAGAACTGGAAGTCTAAGAAGGATGGAAAATACGTTGCCAAATCCAAGACTAACAAACCTAGTCCCAAACCTGGCGTGGAATGCTTCTACTGCAAGGGAGATGGTCACTGGAAGCGCAACTGCCCCAAGTATCTGGAAGATAAAAAGGCCGGCAAGATTGTCGGAAAAGAGAAAGGTATATTTGATATACATGTTATTGATGTGTACCTTACATGCGCCCGTAGTAACACCTGGGTATTTGATACCGGTTCTGTTTCTCACATTTGTAACTCTCAGGAGGAGTTACGGAATAAACGACGCCTGGCAAAGGATGAGGTGGCGATGCGCGTCGGCAACGGATCAAGAGTTGACGTGGTGGCCGTCGGCACACTCCCTCTACATCTACCATCGGGATTAGTTTTGGTTTTAAATATGTGTTATTTTGTACCATCTTTGAGTGTAAACATTATCAGTGGGTCTTGCTTGTTGCAAGACGGATATTCGTTCAAATCAGTATCAAGTGGTTGTACTATTTCGATGAATGATATCTTTTATGTTAATGCTCCCGAGAGTAATGGTTTATTCTTGTTGAATCTCGATCGTAGTACTCACATCCATAACATTGATGCCAAGAGGATTAAACTTAGTAGCGATACCGCCATGTATATGTGGCATTGCCGTCTCGGTCATATTGGTATAAAGCGCATGAAGAAACTCCATACCGATGGACTTTTAGACTCGTTGGATTTTGGATCCCTCGACACATGCGAACCGTGCCTCATGGGCAAGATGATCAAGACACCGTTCAATGGTTTCATGGAACGGACGTCGGACTTATTGGGAGTCATACATACAGATGTGTGTGGACCGATGAGCGTGTCGACACGCAATGGTTATCGTTATTTTGTCACCTTCACCGATGACTTGAGTAGATATGGGTATATCTATTTGATGAAACACAAGTCTGAAACATTTGAAAAGTTCAAAGAATTTCAAAGTGAAGTTGAAAATCAACTCAACAAGAAAATCAAGCACCTTCGATCCGATCGTGGTGGCGAATATTTGAGTTTTGAGTTTGGCACATATCTGAAGGCCTGTGGCATCGTGCCGCAACTTACGCCGGCTGGAACACCGCAACGCAACGGTGTGTCCGAGCGACGTAATCGTACCCAATTAGATAGCGTCCGGTATATGATGTCTCTTACCGATTTGCCCGTATCTTTTTGGGGATATGCGTTAGAAACAGCCGCATTCATTTTAAATAGGGCTCCGTCCAAATCCGTAGCAACGACACCGTATGAGATATGGCATGGCAAGAAACCTAACTTGTCGTTTCTGAAGGTCTGGGGTTGTGAGGCGTATGTTAAGAAACTACAGCCCGACAAACTCGAACCGAAATCGGAGAAAGTCGTCTTTTTAGGGTATCCGCGGGAAACCATAGGATACACCTTCTACAACCAAGCCGAGGGCAAAACGTTTGTTGCGAAGAACGACACCTTTCTCGAGAAGGAGTTTCTCGCCAAAGGAGTAAGTGGGAGGAAAATAGACCTCGACGAGATCGTTGATCCTGAACTCGAAATTCCGAGTGGCGCAACGGAAACTGTTCCGGAAATGTCCTCCAAAGATGGAGTGGGAGAAAATGTCGAGAATACTATTCTACTTCGTAGGTCTGGGAGACCTCGTATCGCTCCTGAGTGGTACGGCAACCTGGTTTGCACCGTCATGTTAATTGAACAAGACTAACCTACGAACTACAAAAAGGCTATGGCAAGCCCTGAGTCCGAGAAATGGCTTAAAGCCATGAAATCCGAAATAGGATCCATGTATGACAACAAAGTATGGACTTTGATGGAGATTCCCGAAGGGCGCAAGGCCGTCGAGAATAAATGGATTTTTAAGAAGAATACTGATGCTGATGGTAATGTGACCGTCTATAAAGCTCGGCTTGTCGCAAAGGGTTTCCGACAAGTTCATGGAATTGACTACGATGAAACATTTTCACCGGTAGCGATGCTAAAGTCTATTCGGGTTTTGCTAGCACTTGCTGCATATTACGACTATGAAATATGGCAGATGGATGTCAAAACAGCGTTCCTAAATGGTAACATTGAGGAAGAGTTGTATATGGTACAACCTGAAGGTTTTGTCGATTCAGAAAATGCTGGCAAGGTATGCAAGCTTCAGCGTTCCATTTATGAACTGAAGCAAGCATCTCGGAGCTGGAATCTTCGCTTTGATGAGGTGATCAAAGGTTTTGGATTTATCCAAAATATAGAAGAGACCTGTATTTACAAGAAAATGAGTGTGAGCTCAGTTGTGTTCCTAGTTCTATGTGGATGATATATTACTAATAGGGGATAATGTGGATCTTCTGAATAGCGTGAAAAAGTATTTAAATAGTAAATTTTCAATAAAGGACTTAGGAGATGCTGCATACGTTTTAGGCATTAAAATCTATCGTGATTGATCAAAACGTCTATTAGCGTTGAGTCAGAGTATTTATCTTGATAAAATACTGAAACGGTTCGGTATGCAGACGGCAAAGAGAGGTTCTCTACCGGTTATCAAGAATAAAACATTGAGCAGGGCTCAGTGTCCGGTGACGGAACATGATAGAACCGAGATGGCTAAACATCCCTATGTTTCAGCCATAGGATCGATCATGTATGCCATGTTAAGTACTCGACCTGATGTAGCATTGGCTCTTATCTTGACGAGCCGGTTCCAAAGTAATCCTGGAAAGGATCATTGGGTAGCTGTTAAGAACATTCTTAAGCATCTCAAGAAGACAAAGGAAATGTTCCTTGTGTATGGTGACTGTGAAGAAGAACTTGGCGTAACAGGTTACGTTGATGCAACTATCTGCACAGATCCAGATGACTCTAAGTCACATACAGGAAGGCGATGTGAAGATTTGCAAAGTGCATACGGATCTGAATATGGCAGATCCTCTGACGAAGCCTCTTCTACTTGACAAGCATGTAAAACACCAAAATGCTATGGGTGTTAGGCTTTTACCAAGTTGTAATCTAGAATAAATTGTACTCTAGTGCAAGTGGGAGACTGAAGGAGATATGCCCTAGAGGCAATTAATAAAGTGTTTTATTTATCATATCTCATTTGTTCATAATACGTTTTTGTGTCATGCTATAACTATATTAAGCGGAAACATTAATATACGTGTGATACGTAAGACAACCAGGTCCCTAGTAGCC
Organism: Poa annua; assembly: GCA_026929855.1. Lineage (NCBI taxonomy): Eukaryota > Viridiplantae > Streptophyta > Magnoliopsida > Poales > Poaceae > Poa > Poa annua. The sequence goes on along the minus strand of CM049435.1, from coordinate 55,040,248 downwards.
TCTACGTGACTAGTTCATTGTGCAATCGATGATCGAGGTTTCCCGATCATGTGACATGGTGTCAGTTGACAATGGAGTCATATCGTTGGTAGAACGATGTGATGGACATGCCCAATATTTGTAGGACGTAGTCATTACGCCTTTGACTGTGAGATAAACTCTTATTGCTATTCCTGAAGGATACTTTGATTGCATCAAACGTCATGTCTTAAAAGTATGACAATAAAGGTGTCCCTCTCGGGTATCGGAAGGGAGTATGTTGAGACGAGTGATTAAGAGCGGGATTTGCCAGTCCGCATAGCAGGATAGATACTCTAGGGCCCACTCGGTGAGATTATGTCAAATAAGCTTGCAAGCATGTGACTAGGTCACCAGGACATAATATCATGGACGAGTAGAAGATAGTGTTGTCGGTAACGAGATCAAGCTAGGTATCGCGATATCTATGAACGAGTCTCGGACACGCTAAGTATCGCCATGGCAAAAGGTTTAAGACTCGACGTCTAGGTTCGAACGACAAAGTTATTCGTTATCTCACAGGGATTAATTCTGGTTATCCAAGGTCCACGAATTAGTCATTGATCGGAGAGCGCGTCTCGATCATGTCTGGCGAGATCTCGAACCGCTAGGGTAACACACTTAAGGGGAGTCGATAAGTTTACCGGAAGAGAAATTAGAAGAGAGCACCGGGAGCGTCCCGGGAAAGATCCGACGAAGATCGGAGAGCGACGAAATAGTTTTCGGAGCCGGAATAAATTAGATAATGTGTGTTTAATATTAATTAATGTAATTAATAGTTAAATACATTTTTATTTAATGATTTTCGGAATTTAAAAGGCAGCCCACCTTAAATGGGCCTTCCCATGGGAGAGAAGGACCATAGAGGGGGAATTTCCCCCCGAAGGGGGCTGCCCTAGGTGGGCCAAATGGGGCCCACCTAGGGCCGGCGCACCCCCTTGGGGCGGGCTGGTGTGGGAATAATCCCACACCGCCCAGCCAGCAAGGCTGGCAGCCCCCCTCCACCTATATATAGAGGTGCCCCCTTGGCCTTTGAAGAACAACCAATCTCTCTCTCTTCTTCTCCTTGAAAACGTGATTCCTCCATTGGACTTGCGCCAAGGTGAAGTTCTCTACACCATACGCACACCGCCGTGCTGCTGGTCTTCCGGTCCAAGTCTTCCGCTGCTCGTCCCTGGATCGGAGCCCGGAGGTCGTCGTCTTCACCGTACGTGTGTGGATCCCTGCGAGGTGCCACGCTAGTGGTGCTCGGAGGTCTTCTTCCTCTACACGACCTCGAGGTCGTCTTCGTCGGCTTCATCGACAACGCTTGTGCGGGAGCGTAATCCCCGCGTTTCGGTCTACAAGGGTATGTATATCGATCTCCTCCGTATTACTATATCTGCATAGTATAGATCCTGGCTAGTTTAAGGTTATCGTTGTTAGAAAATTTATTGTTTTCTGCCTGCGATCCCCTTCAATGGGAAGCCACACCAACTCCACCCCTTCCTTGCAACGTCACAACCCACCGCCGCCAGAACCGCTCGAGCACGCCGCCGAAGACCACCACGGATCCCACGTTCCCGCCATGGAGGGCCGCCCCGCACCACCCTAACTCCATCTGGGTTGGAGAGGTCTCGACACCGTCGGCGCCCCGTGGTATTTGTCGGCCACACCCTTCGTGGCGTTCTCTAGTACATGGCATGTTAGCTCAACCATGCTCCTTGTGGAGCAGAAACCCAAGATGTCTACATTCTTCAATTTGTTATGGTGGTGCCATGTCATCGGCACCTCCTGAAACCGCGACATGTTCCATGCTATCCTCTGATACGTGACCAATGTCAAAAGCAACTGAGAAAATCAAAGATATTATAAACATGAAATAATGGTTCATTAATTAACTTCGCAAGAAGGGCATGACTTAGAGATAGTGAAAGTCTCCAAGGCAGGACGATCAGCAAAAAAAGAAACCAGAGATAGGTAATCATAGTCCGGGAAAAAATCACTACTCCATACCACAAAAGGAATAGTCAAGTGCTAGAGGTCGAGAAATTCGACAGAAACAACCGGTGCATCCCTCGCATAAAAAAGAACAAAATGCCATAGGTGAAATCATAGTCCAAGAAAAAAACATATAATGTTCTTTATTCGCATTGTGCTAATATCTAATTCATAAACAAAGGTTAGGAGTATACATCAAGAGATGTACAAATATCACGAGCTTCTAGATTTCGCACCATGTGCAGAAACTTTGGAAGCGCATAATTAACAATCCCATCCCAACCTGAAGCCATAACCTTCATCATTAAAGCCAAGTGATCCTGCAATAACAGATCCTTAGTCCTTAATTAAATGCATAAGAGATATAAATCAGATAATGAAATCACAAGGCTACCTAAAATTCTACAAATGTCAATCTGGACAGAAAACCTATTTCCAGTTTCCCATACATATAAGATTTTTTTTACTGAGCTACTGGAATTGTATATTACAGCATTATCACCTAACAGAAAATAAGAGGAATGGCACGTAAGGGAAGGTTTAGAGGAGAATGTATTTCTTATCCTTCAGCAAAAGAAATAACAACTACTTTTTTTAGTGTTTGCTCCCTTCCGAAATAATGTAAGCATGCCGAATGCAAATAAAACTCCAACTATATACAGTTTTAGGTCCTGTCACTGCAGAGCACTGTACATTAGTATCATCTTATACAATTAGATTTGGAACCCTCTAGACTCAAGCGGGTACAGGTTAACATATCAAACTTTCTGTGTTAGAAAGGTCTTCCAGCTATGTGTGGACTATGTACATAATCTCATACATTGTATTAATAATACTTTGGATAAACAGGTTAGTGTTCCCTTTAGCATGGCATTCCATGCAACATATGAGATAGTATGTACCATATGGGTTAGGTTACTGAGTAATATAACACATACCTCATCTTTGCTGTATCCATGCCCTTCCTTGGGTGTAAATAGCGTTTCACCCGTTGCGAACTCAAAAGCAAATACACGCAAACGACAGCATATCAACAGGAAATGAGTATGGCATGCACCAAGAATGACCTCTAGTGCTCATATTACCTTATCTGAATAAAATACCCGAGGGCACACGAAAGGAAGGGAGAGGTCGGCTAACTTTCAGGGCTTCAGCTCATCGAGTTCTTGGGGAGATGCGGCCGTCGACCTTGGAGTCGGGAACGGGACGTCAGTGGCGAGCGGCGCGGGTTGGCCCGGTGGGAGAAGAATGTTGCTGGATGGCCGTCTCCCCACCGGAGTAATATTATCGGGCGTCAAAGAGGCGAGCATAAAGAATTTCCTACATGCACAAAACAAAAATAGGATGGTCTGAATACATGTGGATGATACACCCAATAGCAATATAGAACACCTCTCTAAGAGCAGCCAAAAGATCAATATGAAGAGCTCCAAAGTGGTAGGTGATGAAAGGAATCGCTTGGAAAATCTTGAGGGAAAGGAGCGCACGAAATCACCAAGGATGGCAGGGACTGAAGGGGGCTCGCCGTCGATAGCCACCCTGCAGCAGGTCGGAGCAGCAGCAGCCCAGGCACGCTCTACAGCGAGGAAGAGGCGCTCATGTGTGTGTCCGCCATGGTCACCCACCTTTGGCGCAGATCCCAGAACCGCCTCGTAGGAAACCCACCTGCCAAGAAAGCTCCACATCCGGAGTGAGCACTCTTCTGAATCGATCTTCAGGGATCCTCCCTTCCAATTCCACCATGGATTTAGGGCTCGCCGGTTTGAGCGTCATGCCTCATGAGAGAGAGGAAGAGAGAGAAATTGGGGGCAGGGAAGTGAGGAAGAAGAAGCCCCGCTGCGGTGAAGTAAGCCCACCTTTACAACCCATATTGGACGATCATGATTCCTCCCTATCTAAAATCTAACGGTTGACGATTACTACCGCGTGGATGGCCTCCCCAGACTCGGTCACCACCAGAATTACATATGTAGTGAATACGCTAGCCTTTTGTGTAATGAGAGTACAAAGTGGGTCATGCACGTGAATAAGGTCAAGGAGCGTGACTTTGGCAGACTTTGATTCATTCTTGTATTGTTTATATAGGAATTGTTAAATTTTATTTTAACTTGTATTGAGATGAGACTTATTTTAACTTCATGTTGAATTTAACAAATTGTTAATTAGTGATGAATTGTGATCGACGTGCATGTATTTGCATCATTCTGATGGGTGAGATTGAAGGGAACCGTTACATGGCTGAACAAATAGAATAGGTGCCCTGTCCGCGTACATGTCAACATGTCCGAAAAAAAATTGAGGTTCGTATTTGTCCAATCCAATTGAAGATGCTTTTAAAATGGACTCGAGTTGAATTAATTAAGTACTAGCATGCTGCATCAAGCATTTTATCCAAAGCAAGAAGCTTAGCCACATCTCTAGACTGGAGTCATATGCTGATAGTAAGGGTGTCAAGTCCCGCAAAACAGGAGTTTAGTTCAGCCCGAGCTAATTTTATAAAGATTATTACAACTAACCAAACCTTTATTGACTACTCCCTCCGTTTTTAATATAACATGTTTTAGCTATTACACATGTTGTTTAGATACACAAAAAAAATAAGTGAATATGGATACTAAAACATGTCTAGATACAAGTTTGGATATGTAAATGTGGAAAAAGCCTAAAACATCTTATATTAAAAAAACTGAGGTTGTAGAAAGCGGGGCGGATGCCGCCCAAACCTGAGCTGATTGCGAGGAAGACCGGGATCAACATAGTATATGTAATCTTGTAAAAAACAAAAAAACATAGTATATGTAAAACGTGACGTAGTACCACTTAGTGCACTTCATCTGTACAAGTACAACAAGAAAACTGACTTGATTTTCATGTAGAGAATGTTGTGACAAAGCAGCTCCAGGGCTTTTTTTTTGCGGGTGAAATACTTATATTAATTAACAGGGAGGGTTACAGAGTTGTCGAGGTCAAGCATCCGAAGGGCACAGTCCGGGCCTGACCCTAACCATGTCATAGTTCTATCTCGTGTCCTAGCAAACTTTGCTAGGGCATCACTAACCCTGACCTGAGTACGACTAGCTTTAGTAACTAAGCAACAACTATCTAAAGAAACTAGCTGTCTAATATCATTAACTAGTACATGAAAATTCGAGCGATCATCAACCAATGACTTGACGGCATCAACCAGGAGTGACGAGTCTGTTTCGATAATCAAAGGGAGCTGTGAATGCTGCCTCGATAGCTTTAAACCCTCTAGACAAGCTTCCAACTCCGCTTCCAGGGCATCACTGCAGTTTAACAGTGCACGACAAGCCATAAAAATAACGGAACCATCATCTCGCCTCAAAATCATGCCAGTACCAGCTCTGCCATCCCTGGTTGAGAGTGAACCATCAATAGACAGTTTGATCCATCCAGTATCAGGCTTACACCACACCTTGACAGGAGAGTTTGAGTATGCCTTGTCTGGAATAGTATCCAACACTAGCATAGGACCTTTGCCTTTGACAATCGTTGAGGTGGGCTCAACTTTGATCTCACGTAGCAGGTTCCGATATCCCACGAGAAAAATCCTCGAACTGGTAACCGAGGGAAGCGGTTTTTGGTGTGTGTATTCGTTCCTACAGTACCAGATCCTCCAAGTGACAAGCAGGAAATTCGCCACCATATTAGCCGGTGCCGAGTCCACAATCTTCTGAAACCATTTGACCGGGGAAGTAGACAAGAGCTCATCGCAAGGCAATTGCCAATAATTCCTCATCTCTATCCACAGGTTCTGGGCGTGTGGACATTCAAAGAGTGCATGCTTCACATCCTCTAGCATCGCACCACAAACATTGCAACCTCCATTCACTGGTATATGTCGATATAGCTTGTTCCCCTCCGTAGCTAGGGCCTCAGAAGCTGCCTTCCACGCAAAACAACAAACTTTTGGGGGAACGGCAGCACGCCAAATCTTGGGCCAGCATGGTAGACGTCCATCAGGGACCAAACTGGACGTTGGAATCATATGCTGCCCTTCATGCAAACGGAGAGCCATCCGGTACGCACTTCGTACATTAAAGACACCCAGTCGCTCTGGGAGCCACGCCAGGACATCCGAGTCGCGTCGCGACGATAGTTTGATTCGAAGGATTGCGGTAGCATCTATAGGCAAAAAGATTCGGCGAACCAGACCCTCATTCCAGACACCGTCAGCGGTTAAGAGTTCAGAGACCCTTCGAATCCGGCTATTACCTCTGGGAGACAACACTTTACAACAGTCCTCACGGGGAATCCAATTGTCACGCCAGACTCTGATATTTTGGCCATTACCAATTCTCCATATTAAACCATGTTTCAGTAAATCTAAGCCAAACGAGATCGCCGTCCAGGTAGATGATGGATTACCCGAGAAAACGGTATCATAGAGATTACCGTTGGGGTAATACTTAGCCTTCAAAACACGTGCACAAAGACTGTTTGGAAATTCCAATAACCGCCAAGCCTGCCTAGCCAACATAGCTTGATTAAATAGTCGCATGTCACGAAAACCAAGTCCTCCTTGGTCCTTGGCTCTATTGAGACGAGCCCAACTCACCCAATGCATCTTCCTTTTCCCATTTTCTACTCCCCACCAGAAATCTTTAATGAGCTTTGTCAATGCATCACACACAGAGATAGGAAGCTTGAACACCGACATAATATGAGTTGGAATAGCTTGAGCGACCGCCTTGATAAAGACCTCCTTTCCACTTTGGGCCAATATACTATCACCCAAATCTATCAACCTTTTGGCAAGCCTTGCTTGCAAACTATCAAATTTACCCTTATGCATGCCACCCTCTGGAGTAGGAAGACCTAGATATTTATCCTCAAACTCCGGCTTCTCCACATCTAGAATAGATCGAATAGAGTCCTGGACTGGTTGAGGGCACCGTGCACTAAATAGGATTGAACATTTTGATGGATTTAGGAGCTGACCTGTGCCAGTAGCATACACCTCCAAGGTGTTCTTGACACACAAAGCCTGTTCCTCTGTGGCTTTGAAGAACAACAATGTATCATCGGCAAATAATAAATGAGAAATTCCCGGGGCACGACGACACACCTTGATAGGAGACAAGTTATTTAACATAACTTCATGTTGGAGAAGATTAGATAAACCATCTGCCACGAACAGAAAGAGGAAGGGAGAGAGAGGGTCTCCCTGCCTAAGGCCTCGAGAAGGAGAGAAAGCTTCCAATAAGGTTCCATTGAATTTAATCGAATATTTCACCGTGGTAACGCATGCCATGATCCACTGTACCCACCGGTGAGAAAACCCCATTTTCAGCAATGTATTCTCCAAAAATCCCCAGTCCACTCTATCGTAAGCTTTTGATAGATCTAGCTTAAAAGCACAAACCGAGGAATCCATAGGAGCACCGTGCTCCATGTAGTGCATGCACTCAAAGGCTAAGAGTGCATTATCAGTAATCATACGGCCAGGAATAAACGCACTTTGGTTCTCCGAAATAACCTCGCCGAGCAGAGGTCTCAATCTGTTGACAAGACATTTGGATACCACCTTGTACAGAACGTTACATAGACCAATGGGTCTATAATCTTTGAGCTCCATAGGATTGTCAATCTTCGGGATCAGCACAATAGAAGTATCATTAACACCAGAGGGCATGATCCCATTAGTAAAGAAGAGGAGAACAGCCTGGACAATCTCCTCACGAAGCACCTCCCAATTTCTTTGATAGAACCTAGCATGGAAACCGTCGGGTCCAGGAGCTTTGATAGGGCCGATCTGGAAAACAGCTCCAGGGCTTTATGCCCGAGTTCAAAAAAAATGGACAAAGCAGCTCAGTTGTTGCTCTTGTCGCTGCCGCCCCTCTTCTCCTTGATGAGTTTCAGCAGACTGGGCATCACCTTCTTCTTCCTCTTGATGGTGAACGACGGCGACTTCGGGTTCCAGTTGGCCGCTGACACTGACGACCGCCGCGCCTTCGACCTCCTCGACGTCGCCGATACCCTGCTCGACCTCCGCCGCGGGTACGCGCACTGCAGGCCCACGCTCTCCGCCGTCGCGTTCAGGTCGTACAGCTCCTGCTCCAGTGCCTTCTGCTCGCCCGTCGTCTTCTCCGCCTCCGACGCCGCCTGCGCCTCCATGGGTCCCATCTCCCTGATCTCGCGCTCTAACGCCTCGGCCCGCATCGCGGCTTCCTTCTCGCCGGCCTTCAGCGCCTGCACCCACGCCTGTGCCGCGGCCACCTTCTTGTCGGCTACCACCCGGACCAGCGCCGCGCGCCCGCTCAGGTACTCGTACTCGAACCGGGACACGGTCACCGTCCCCTGCCGCCGGGAGGCCCTGGCCTGCATTGTGCTCTCTGCGGCGGCCTTGAGCTTCTTCATCGCCGACGCCTCGGACGCCTTCGCCGCCTCCAGCTCCTTCACCGCCTGCCTGATCCGCTCCTCGGCCGTGGCCATCTCCCCGGCGACGTTCTCGGCCTCCGCGATCACGCACCGCTTCTCCAGCATGGTCAGCTCCTCCTCCTTGCTCGCCGCCTCGGTCTCGGCGTGCAGCTGCTGCATCGCCGCCGTGAGGTTCGACGCGATCGCCTTGGACCTCTCGTCGGCGGCCGTGAGGGCCTCCAACTGGGCCCTCGCCTTGAGAAGCTTCGAGTTGAGCTGCTGCACCTGCGCGTCCGCGTTCTTCTCCTGCGCCCTGAGCCGGTCGATCTCCTCGACGACGCGCATGATCTCGTTTCGTGTGCGGTCCATGGAGGTCATGAACTGGAACCCTCCCGCCTTGATGCTCTCCAGCTCATTCTTCGCCGCGCTTAGCTCCGCCTCCGTGGCCTGCAGCAACGCCCTGTCCTGCGCCTCTTCTTTCTTCCATCTCGCGGTAGCCTGCTCCGCCCCGTCGTCGCCGGTCGTGACGTGATTCTTCTCCATGGCGCGCACCAGCTCCATCTCGCCCTGCAGGACCTCAACGTCGGCCTTGGTGGATTCCAGCTTCGCCTCGAGCTCTCTCACGCGGCTCACCTCCCTGTGCGCCGCCTTCACCTTGACCCTTGCGGCTTCGATCTCCCTGGCGTACCGCTCGGCCTCGGCGACGCGCTGGGCGTCGATCTCGCGGCGCTCCCGCTCGGCCTCGATGCGCGCGAGCTCGACCAGGACGTGCTCCTCGTTGGCCTCGTCCACACGACGCTTCATCTCGTCGGCGGCCTGCAGGTTGGACTGGATCTTGCACACCGTCGTCACGACGTCGCTCTCAGCCTTAGCCTTGCCCTCCGCCGCCGACTTCACCTCCAGCCTCAGCTTGCGGAGCTCCCTCTTGACGCGGTCCAGCTCTTGCGCCACCTCCGCGTACTGGGCGTCTGGTGCCTCTTCGGCGCCATTCTTCAGTGTCCTGGTGGACCGCATTGCTTGCAGCTCCGACCTCTGGGACGTCGCTTTAGCCTTGGTCTGGTCGATCTGGCGCTCCAGCTCCTTCGCCATTGCTCGTGCTCTCGATAGCTCCGACTCGGCGCCGGCTCGCTCGCTATCCACGGATGCCTTGCGTTCATTCAGCTCGTCCATGCTGGATTTCGCAATTTGTTTCATTTCAGAAGACAGGTTCTGCACACAGAATTGCGAGAAGTGAAATTAAACGCAGCATACATACTTGCTCCAAAAAAAAAAACATGGAAGAAGTGCCAAGTCTTCATGCACGAATTCAGAATTTAGAGAATATACCTCTTGAGCTAGAGCATGCCCTCTGCTCTTCTCTGCCTTTCTCCCACTGATGCTCTCGCCGAAGATGCTCATTGTAGCTCTCACAGATCCACTGTCCATGGCAGCCTCCATTTTCCTCCCAATAAACGCAACCTAATAGGATGCACGTATATATCCAGGCTACTGTATCTTCACCATACAAATTGGTAGGTTTACTAACACACAAACAATTGGAAATTTATTGGGAGTGCTTATTTCGGTTGGAAGGAAAAGAGGCAAAGGGCTGAGAGGAGTTTATGTGCTGCTAAATGAGGACAAGTGTTCGAGCCTCAGCTCTATCCTTCTTGGCAGGACTCGGAGCAGCTCACTGCTACCACACACCATAGCTGCTCCCATTTTATCCACGTTGGTCCTGTCACAGCCTCCTGTCAAGCTTTGCTAATTGTCTCTAGCAAATATCTGACAGCTCCCGTTCAAATTAGCTTGACATTTTTTCGTAGCATTTCTTCTTTGGACTCTGGAGTGGGGTCTGTCCTATCCTTTTTAGACACATAAACTGCAAGTGGTCCACGCATTGCGTTACGTTGATGGGGGCAGCAACTGTATTTGACGGTAGCATAGCTTCCCGTTTTGTTATTTTTTGTACCATCAAAAGAAAGGGGGAGTTGAAGAATATTTGGTGGTCTCAATTCTTTTTGTCTAATCATCACCACTAATATAAAAAGGGAGAGATAGAGTGATCCAAATGATCCCAGACACCCATAGACTAATCAGACGGTTATCATCGGCTGACGCCCCGAGACAAGGCACAGAGGGAAGAGGGAGAGGGGAGCCATGTAACGATGAGATCTGGAACTTCGTGAGCATGACTGATATGATGCTATCATGAACGTCGCCCAGACCATCGGGGAGAGCAAGCCTAGGGACATGCACCCGAGATCTACCAGGTTGTCTTAGTAGGCACTGATGGTGGCTCTCAACCACCTCGTCGACCACAAGGTACGTGGTGTCAACTTTATTGGAGTGGCAGAGCAACACATGACCCTCTGGCTCAACACCCTCCTGGTCAAGTAGTATGTATAACAGATCTGTGTGGATATGTAGGTGGTAGTGGCAACATGATGATGATGTTGATGAACTAATCAGGTTGACACTCTAGTGATGGGATGAACTTTGTGAACATTTTTGGTAATGATTGTGCAAGCTGCTATTAGTTTATGCGATGGTGTGAACTTGTGATGCTTGTTTTGATGTCGATTGATGTTTCTTGTGATGTTCATGATGGTCTGATCTTCTGATTTTTGTGTGTTGCTAGATGAACTAGTATGTGGTGTCCAGGAGCGTACAATTCGTGGAAGAATTGCTAGGAGCTATCACTGATTTCTTCAACAACAATTACAAAGGGTTTGAAACATTCGAGTAGGTAGAGGAAAACAACTCTAATTTCCCAAATTTTGAGATCACCAATGAAGTGGAATATGAGAATGCCAATGACCTGATACCCCAATGCCAATGAGCTGATACCCGAAGTGATGGGATTAAAGACTTACTAAGTCATCGCCCTAGTTGTGGTGATTGTGAAGCTCATGTTTTTCTAGTTTGTTGTGTATGACGGGATGTAACCGAAAGTGTTTATCTCACCAAATTTGAACTAACTTAAACATGGCGAGCCTCATGCTGGCTATCAACATAGTGCATTTGTTTAACCGAGCCCAAACTAAGGATTGCAAACTACCAAACAAAGTGGGGGATTGGTAGCCGAACTCATGCAGACCAAGGCTATGCAGGCAACCAAACAAGTGACACCACATCACACAATGGGTGTATCCATGATATCCCACAAGTATAGGCGATCGTGTGTAGCCTTTTCGATAAGTAAGAGTGTCGAACCCAACGAGGAGCTAAAGATAGGATAAATGTTCTCTCAAGTTCTATCAACCACTGATACAACTCTACGCACACTAAACGTTTGCATTCTCTAGAAAATATAACTAGAGAAATAATACGGGTATAAAAGATAGCTTTGCAAGATAATAAATACAAGAAAGTAAATGTTAGTGCTGCAACAACAAAATATACTAAGTAACCATAAACTAACAGTACCATGAGTGTGGAAAAGTGGTAGTAATTGTGGTGGTTTTGTTCAAGATTAATTAGTGAAGATATCGGGTTCATTGTCTTCGATGCAGTTTTCTATGTGGGAGAGGCTAAATATACATGCACTACACTACTTGGGATTACAAGTACTATATGATTGGATTGTTAGTAAACATTCGTAAATACTAACTAAGATTTCCCCAACCATAGCCTTAAGTTCATGGCCCTCTTACTCCCGTACGTGCAACTAACCGATTCGAGTCCTTAGGTTTTTGTCACTCCGGCAGAACTACCCACCTTCCTTTGCACATACTACTAACCCTAGGGTGTTGATCCATGCGTGCACAAATATAATGGACACCAAAGGACAATACCATATCAACATACAACTCTAATGAATTGCATGCATTCAACAAAGCAATCAAAAGACAAATAAACTACGAAAACATGACATAGATCATAGGATAAATATTATAGCATCAAACACCATGTTTACATAGGACGGTACAATGGTTTGTGGGAGGATGAACCACTGAATACAAGGAGGAGTTGGTGATGGAGATGGCGGTGAAGACGGCGGAGAGGGCAGCGAGGAGCGCAGGGCGGTGGCGGCGCGGGGAGATGCTTCCCCGCCGCCGGCATCATGGGGGAGTGCCGCCCCTTAGCCTCCCTCCTTCATGGCTTCTTGGGAGCCCTCCCCCATGGAGATGGGATCCATGGGGGAGGCAAAAACGTGGCTTTGGTGGCTGGAAATTCGTGGGTTGAGGAGTTCTGGACGAGTTAGGTTTCCTCCCTTTATATAGCTTCTCGGATTTCCGTCACCCTTTTAGGGTTTCACCATATTGGGCCTCCAGGTCGTGTCCGACCTCTGATTGGGCTGTTGTGGGGCTTAAAATCTTCGTATGGAAAATTGTGACAACTTTCTATTTCATTTGATTTCGATTTGACGTCGTCTTTGGGGGTCAAACTGACGATCTCTGTAAAAAGTTCTCAGGCAGATTTCAGGAAAGTCCCAATTTGACTCCAACAAGGTTTCCTCTTGTATTCTTGATAATTTCTACACATGAAAGAGTAAAACAAGAACATTGTGCACCTTTGCAACCATTAGTAGGTTAGTCCAAATAAATAATAAACTTAATATAAAAATAAGTGCTAAAAGCATAAAAATGGCATGAAACAATCAAAAAATTATATTATAGATACATTTTAGACGTATCAATCCGCCTAGCCATACCCCTCAATGCGCGGTGCCAGCAAATACAAAAATCAGTGTTGTCTACCAAACACGCCTTCTACCCACGCTCCCTCCTGATCAACTCACCCTCTCCCACTAGAAAATAACATGTCATTTTTTTCTATACCTCTGAATCTATTGTGCGCTAGTACCTATATACACTAACTCACATTACACTCATGCCACACACACGCACACCCTAGGGCACAAAACTAGAGCTTAGAACTATGAGAAGGACTTCTGATAGGGAGACCTACGGAAGGAAATCATAGCATTATCGATCAGGGCTTGCTTCACGCGCGTGACTCCTAGTGTGAGACTAGCAACCCATCATGTTTTTGTTTGGCCTAGTTTCTGCGATAATGAAGGCCAACAACCCTGTAAAGGTAGTGGGTTATAATTCTAACGCCAATATGTTTTTAATTTTTCACAAACTAACATGCATGTTATTGAGAAAGCACACATGAGATTTTGATTTTGCTAAAATTATGTGTTTTCTCTAGTTTTTTCGATATTGCTTATGTGCTTTCACAAACACGTATGTCCTTTGTTGCGGAATCACACATCAGATGTTCCATTGTTTACTGCATGTTTGTTTCAACTTTGCATGTTTTATTTGAATGTTATTTTACGTGATTTCAAACAGATGTGTTTACATCGTTTTGTTGAAATAGATGGTGATCTTTCTTGCAATTGGATCTCTAGATTTTTTTCTTACCCACTTTTAATTGTTGCAAACATAATAGTTTTTTTGCTATAATTGTTTGTATGTTTCTATTGAAATGGTTGGTGATTGATGTTGCAATGCAATCTGCAACATAAATATTGTTGGTTAACCCTATTACTTTTAAAACAAATCGAGGATCCGTTGCAATAGTATATCTTTTTTAGTGGGGTGGAAATTTTTGTTATGTTAATCGGATGACGTTTTTAGGGGTAAATCCCCGCAATGAGTTCCAGAAAGTTTTGATACTAAAATACAAAAATACGTCGCAACTGCTTATGTGTTGGATGCTACGGTTCTTTTTTTCTGTAGATTAAATAATAATATATTAAAGCAAGCAAGCTGCCTCATTAAAAACCTTCTCAGTCCCCTTAGATACCCTGAGAAGGAAAAGAGTGCGTAAAAAACTTGATGCTATATTTTTACCTTCTGTAGTTCGACCCACAACTAGCAATGTTCGGCAACATTTCAACACACTAGACGTTGTCAAATACTCCCTTTGTCCTGTAATATATAACACGTTTTGTCAAGCTAAAATAGCCTGCCAAAACATGTTATATACACGTGTCATATACTGGGACTAAATAAGCAATTTTCTCTAAACGTATGTACTCCTATTTCCCAGACTTGGTTGACCTCCAACACTCGTCACAACCGCGCTCCACCTGCCGCCTCCTTTCCTGAGCATACGACGACAGCACTGACGTTTAACGAAATAGTGGCGCCTCAATCGAACGATGACACCTAGGCATCCCCGGCTCACCATCTTGAACATCTTCAAATCTGTTAGTCAAAAGCAAAATAAATCACCACCTGAGCACAGAATCGATCAAGAAAACGCGACACAAGTCTCGAGTTCGAAAGCTCTGCAATGGCGAGAGGAGAGGAAGCAGGCGAGCTGCAGCTGCTGGGCGCGTGGATGAGCCCCTTCGTGATCCGCGTCAAAGTGGCGTTGCAGATAAAGGGCCTGAGCTACGAGTACATCGAGCAGGACCTGCAGCGCAAGAGCGACCTCCTGCTCAGCTCCAACCCGGTGCACAAGAAGGTGCCCGTGCTGATCCACAACGACAGGTCGGTGTGCGAGTCGCTCGTCGTCCTCGAGTATGTCGACGAGGCATGGCCCGGGACCGGGCCGCCGCTCCTCCCCGCCGACCCCTACGGCCGCGCCACCGCTCGTTTCTGGGCCACCTACGTCAGGGACACGGTGTGTAGCTCATAATCTCTGCTCTGCTCTGCTCGTTCATCCAAAGTTTCTTGATTTTGGGGGTCACGGGCTCACGGCTTTGTCGAATCTTCGAGGTTTTCTTGCAGTTCTTTCAGTCCTGGAGGACCCTGTTCAGGTCGACGACGGCGGAGCAGAGAGCCGAGGCGTTCGAGAACGTGCTCCCGCAGGTGGAGACGCTTGAGCGGGCGTTCAAGGAGTGCTCGAAGGGGAAGGACTTCTTCGGCGGCGACGCCGTCGGGATCGTCGACCTCGCGCTCGGGAGCTTCCTGGTGTGGATCAGGGTGGTGGACGAGCTGGCCGGTACCAACCTCCTGGACGGGGCCAAATTCCCGGGCCTGGCGGCGTGGGCGGAGCGGTTCTTGGCGGTGGACGCCGTCGCGGAGGTGATGCCCGAAGCCGGGAAGATCATGGAGCACTACAAGGGGTTCCTGGCTAAACTGGCTGCGCCATCTAGTTCTAGCTAATTCCGATGCTCGCCGTACTTCGTCAGTGAGGCCTGCACCGTGAGAAATGTTTGTTCTCTGTTAATCTGTTGTGAGATATCCGTGTTGAATAAAGAGAGCAAAGTGTGAGGCAATGTCGGTGTGTTCAGTTGTGATTCTGTTCAATAAAGAGTTGAAATGATTAGGCCTAGTTTTTTTTTAAGAAATAAAGGGCCCCGCCCCGGTTCCAATTAAGAAACCACATACAGACAAAGTTTTACAGATTTGAAGCACTAGGCATCCTACAACCAGGATGGGCAACTCAAAAGAACCAGCTGTCTAGGCTGAATCGTAGAGCACCTAAAGTTTTGACTCAACATAGAGCCATTTACAGGTTTCAGAACATAACTAAACACTGATAGAAACTGCAGTTTTTTTAGCACTCCTTTGAGGACTGGCCACGAGCTACTGATCGGCAACCTCTAGAAAGGAACCATCATCAACCAGCTTCAGCCCTTCGGTGTCAATCTTCCAGGCCTCAGCCTCACTTGTTCCCAGCTGAATATCATCAGAGACAACGACCAGATCTTTACCAACCAGGTTCTTCAACGTCAACCAGGATCCGGCCAGCACAACGGGAGGGGGCTGTGAGCTAGCTTCTCCAGCATCCCAGTCACCTCCTCCAGCATTCCTCTTGTGTCCTCTGAGAACAGGACCGACCATTCTGACAGCAAAGATGCCATCCTTCTCCACATGTTCTGCAATCCAGGCCAGACAGATCTGTTAAAACACATATCGTTTCTGGTATTCCAGATGATCCAAAGGGCAATAGGACAAGTAGTGTTATGAACTTGAAAGTTTTTGTTACATAACCACATTGTAGCTATTGACTCATAAGAAGTGCTAGGAGACACAATACAGATGATATTATTTATTTCAGACCAGATTCTCTTGGCCACCGCACATTCAAAGAACAAATGGGTGCAAGTTTCAGGCTCTGAGCAAAATATACATGTGAGATCATCTACATTCTGTCTCTTAGCCAGGTTATCTCTAGTGAGAATTTTATTATGGGAGATTAACCAGAGGAAAAAATTAAGACGAGTAATATCTAACCTTCCCAACACAAAAGCATTCAGGATCTTAGAATTAACGACTTGACCAAGTTCCAGAAGACCTTGAAGAATCTAACTGGAAACCATCTGGTCCGGGTGTTGTCTCCACCTTCCTGCTCAATAGGACCATGTCCAGCTCCTCCGCGGTGAAGGTGAGCATGATGGACTCAATTTCCGGACGCACCCCGATGCGTCACACATGTCCCATAGTTAGGGAAAATTGTCTCGCTTATGTTGCAGCACCAAGCAATGCTCGGTAGAGCTCGTAGATCTTTTCTTCTAAGGCATGTGGTTCCGAGATGATCCACTGATCCCAAACCAGCCTAAAGATAGTGCATTTCTGGCGGCACCCATTGGTCATCGCATGGAAGTATTGGTGTTCACGTCGTCGATAGCTTATTTGGCATCGGAAGGCAAGAGGAACCCCGGATCGACATTTTTCAAGTACCTTCAAGATAAGGTTTATGTGTCCTTCGCGATGGTGTTCTGGTTGTGTAGTTTTACTATATAAAGTTCTGCAAGCTTATCCACATCCTTGCAACCGTTACGGTCTATAACATGGAGCTAGTAATTCAAACACGTACTTCTTTTTTGTTGGTATTTGTCCTCGTCGGATTTACAACGAACCAAATATTTGGTAGCCAGCTTCGCAAGGAGTATGTCCTCTGCCAAAGTGTATTCAACGATTTTAGATTTTCCCAAATTGGGGTGGGTGGTCTATGCAGCTCTTCAAATTCTACTATGTTAGTCCTTCTTGTACGGTCAATATGCATACACCACGACCACGAATGACATGGAGAAACACCATGATAGTGTTCGCTGTTCAGTGCATGATACTATGGTCTGTGTGTTTCAACTCTTAGCCCTGAAGATTGAAAATGCAAAGAATCATCTAACCCTGTGTCGTGGACAGAGCACTTCATCCCACGTGGCCGAGGTCGAGTTCATTCGAGGATTTTTACAAATACAACCCCTACCTAACGTAATTTTCAATAATGATCCTTCTAAAAAATTATTAAAAATAACTCTGACAGAATGTGAAATTGTGACATGTGGAATTTTCCACCACTTCGATTGACGTGGTGGAAACTCGCCTGATGGTTGAGCTTGTGCTGATTGAGCTGGCGACATGTGTCACTTTCCGCCAACTGAGGTGGCGGTAAGCAGTGGCAGAGCGTGATCAAAATGCAAGAGGGGACAAATTCCCCAAAAAACAGAGAATAGGCACAAAGACGAGGCAAGTAAAATCACACAAAATTCAAGTGAACATATTTTTTTTTATCAAGCAATCAACACAAGTGTAGCGAAATTTACATACATATTACCGGTCCATCTAAATATTTAAATATCTAAATAGGTAGTGAAACTGAAATTACCCAAATTCAGAAATGGGGTATCTTACCTTACTTGCGCGCTGGCCGGTCTACTGGTATCAATTGCAGCAGTCTACTCAGCCCTCGGTCCTCAGCCGTGAAGGAAGGAGGTCACCACCTCGTCGGACGCGGTGGCCATTCAGAGCGGAGTAGTAGGTGCACGGCGACGGCGTGCCGCTTGTGAGGACCGAAACAGGGGGATTGGGAAGGAGGGCCGAGGGGACAAGAACGGGATCGAGATTTGAGAGAGGATTGCGGCCTAGGGTGGGGCAGAATCGAACTGGAGGAGGAAAACGACCTAGGGATCATCGGATGTCAGGATGTCACCGTGGAGCTGGAGGTCGCCGGGTTGGGCACGACGGCGTACGCGTGAGTGCGTGGCGTTTCTTCTCTTTCTATTCAGTTCGTGTTGATGAGATAAGCTAATGGGCTGGGCTAGATTACCTAGCATTGTTCTTTTCCAATTTGTATAGGGGTCGCAACCAACCTTCACCCCAAGCACGCTCCGCCGGTAAGTGACTTTCCATCATTTGAAGCGACGGGAAGTCCACATGTCTAATTTTACATTCCGTCAGGGTTATTTTTTAACAATTTTTTTTGGAGTGGGTCATTTTTAACAATTACATTATACAGCGGTTATATTTATAAAAAATCTATTTCTAAGAAAATCACCATCCAAGATCCGTCGAATCACTGATCTTATTTTGACGTTTCTTAACAGAGTACTATGTCACTTCAAGGCTGTAATCATAATGATGATTTCTCGTCACGCGATGTATTTTAGCCATTCAATTGCTACTGTCACCGCCGCTGTTTTCAGCTCTACTCTGAAGCCTGAACCGAGTAGTCGCACAGAGCTGGGCTCGGTTTCGTTGCAGCCGAGAAGAGAAAGGTAGGGCCCTGAGCTTGAGGTAGTCCGTGACAGTGACACTGGCATTAAAACCAGCGTCGTACACCGGCAATGTCGACAGGGTGCCGGTGGCTAGCTTAGCAGCGTCGTGCATGGCGGGGCCGTCGATTAGAGCATGGCTCAACCTTAGAACGTCCAAAACTGAAAATTCCCGGTAACCACACGGGTTGTCGTTTTCTGGACCATAACAGAGCTTATATAGTCAGTCTGATCCGTAAAAGTTTTACAATGATGAATTGAGCCCCCGGATCTATTTCTACCAAGCAGAGGGCTCAAAGTTGGTGTTAGTCCGTGTCGTTCCACCACAGCCATTCGCCACATCCACCACCTTGCACTCACCGTCGCGATAAATTCCTCCGTGTCGTGTACACATCTGACACCGTTGCACCGCCATGTGGCCGCATGGTGTCTTAATTGGGCGTGAGGGCGGCCAAGTCGGCCATTCCTCGACCTCGTGCGGTGACGACATCAATGACTCTGACAAGCAGCGGAAGCGGGAGGAAGAGGAGCTCCAGAAGAGCCGTCGTCCGGAAGGGGACATCGATGCCCTCCTCTTAGAGCAGGGGGTGGCCGCCGTAGGAAAAGGCGAAGGAGTAGCGCCGCGTAGCCGAAACGCAGGACACCATCTTCGTGGACCTCTCCTCCGACGAGGAGTGAGCGCCGCCGCACATGACGGGTTCCGGTGAGCCAGAATTTTTAACTAGGGCTAGGGTGGCGATGCATTTAATACTTCACTATTTATATCAATTGTTGGTCATATTCTTTTACCGCAAATGATGAAGAATTAATGATAATTATTTCCTGTTTGTTTCGTAAGTGCCAAATTTTTATTTTTACACTCAAATTTCACCATGTCTGCTTTGCGTGATGTTTGTGCCACGCCCCGTGCTCACCGTGCCTAGGGATGTAAGTGGTCGTGTAATTTGTGCCACATGATCCCATATAAATGGGCTTATAGTTCATTTTTTTCAGAAAGCAAAAAAAGCTTTAAACTGCTGGCAGACGTGACATTAGGTGCGCACAGGCAATTAAGGTTTCCATCCGGCCGCCGGCGACACGGCCGGTCTTCTACGTCTCCCATGGCCTTCTAGGTTTTGGAGGAGGCGGCAGACCAGGCCTCTCGCTGGCGGGAGGGTTTCCGTTTACTGTTTTTCAGTTTCGTGTCTTAATCCGGGTGGTGAAGCGGTGGCTACATACCGGTGTAAGAATAAGGTACTCTCCGCCCTATCCCCGTTTCGGTGGTGCATCTAACGCTAGCGACGCGTGGAGTCGTGTGTATGGTGGATCTCCTGGGATCTTGTCCGTTTTCGTGTTCGTCTATGTGGTTGAAGGTCAGATTATTCTGATCCTCATCTTTGACGATGGTTGCTGCTCTGGTGCGCTGGCCCTTTGGGGTCTTAGCACGACGACTTCCTGTCTGCCTACTACAGCAACCTCTCCTACGACAAGCTTTGCTTGACTCCGGTGATGGAGGGGCGAGGACAGCGACGCGCCTTCAGCACGTTCCAGTGTTCGTGGTCGATTGACCTATTTATAATTTTTATTACTCCATCTATCCCAAAATAAGTGTCTACGTCCACTTTCTATCAAAGTTGAGACACTTATTTTCGGGACGGAGAGAGTATTCTTAGGTCTTTTATACTTCTGCCGACGAGATCGGTGATCTTTTTCACACAAAAAAAAAAGTGGCCGTGCTGTACCCGGCGCCCACCGTGTCCAGTCCCGCAAGTACAGTCCCGAAACAATAATTGTTCATTTAAGTTGTACACCTGGACCGTTTTAAAAGTGACGGCGTTTTGACCGAGTTTCTTAATGGCTGACCAGCACGTCCCACCAAATTTCCCGCGTACCGTCCGTTTTATTAGTTGGATTGTGAGAAGAGATCTTGCGGTTGCTACAGCTGTCCGGTCTAACTTAACGAGTAGCTTTCTGTTGGCGATATTTTTAAAAACAATTAGATGAACAATCTCTTCTTTTTGAATCCTAGTCGCTACATAATGGCTCAGTGGCTATTTGTTCCTTTTGATTGTTTTATTTATCTCCTCTACCGACTGGCAACTTCTACAACAGCAATAGAGAAAAGAGAAAGGGAAGTGCACGGGAGGCTTTTTGTTTGCAATTTAAATGCGGCGAGGGAGCAGACGAGTTTTCTTCATAGAGAGGACTAGAGGAGAGAGGTCGTCCCTCCCACGACCCCAACCCCAACCCCTCCTAGTCGAATCGCACAAACGAAAAACCAAAAGCAAAGGAAAGCAGCAGCAGCGCGCCGCCGAAAGGGGATGGACGCCGCCGCGCAGGAGAAGGCGGCGCCGCGCGAGAAGAAGGCCGCTGCGGCGAGGAAGAAGAAGCGGTGGGGCGACGACGAGGAGGAGGACGCGCGCGGGGCGCCGGCGGCGGCGCCGCGCGAGGACGGCGGCGGGAAGGACGCGGCGCTGGCGGAGTGCGCCGTCTCGTGCTGCCTCTTCTGCGCGTGCCTGCCCGTGGCCGTCCTCTGCTGCGTGGCGCGCGCCCCCGTCCGCGCCGCGCGCCGGTGCTGGCGGCTCAGAAGAAGAAGGCGGCCCGCGCGGCGCCTCGCGCCCGGCGGGTCGTCGTCCTTCTCCGACGCCGAGCTCGGGGACTTCAGTCAGGGACGGAGGCGGGCAATGGCGAGCGAGGACGACGAAGACGACCGGGACGGCAGATCGCGGTCGCCGGCGGCGCCTCCGCAGCAACCACCCCCTCGGGATCAGAGGAGATAATCATCATACTAGATGGCAGTGAGTTCGTTAGGATTTTTATTTTTTCCCCTCTCCAGTTTTGCTGCGGTCTGCCAAGTAGGATCGAGCCGTTTCGATTTTTTTTTTCTTCTTCCTCTTGGCTCTGTTGCTTTCTTCTGCAGTTTGTGGTTAGCTCATGCCGATGATGAACCAGAGATTTCAGCGAAGAAGCAACCCCAGGTTGCTGCACTGAACGGCACGGCAGCACAATGCCTTTGTTGTTGCATTGTTAGCACGCAAATACAGCTGCATTATCTCTGTCATAGGCTGGAGATTTTTGCACGAACTGATTCACTGTTGGAGAAATATGACCCCTCATTACAGCTCGTTAGTTACCAGTCAAACCTACGTCTAGACATGTTTAACATATGTGTACTCATTTTTTTGTCTTGTAAGCTCATCTTGCATACAAATTTTGGGGGTACCAGGGCCTGCATCCACCAAGAACATTTCTTCCCCAAGCGTAAGCGTAAAACTGAAGATTGTATCCCGCATTGAAAATCCACCTTCCTTGTTGGATTCGGAAGGTGTTGCTACTGCTGTTGAAGCTATCAGACCCGAGAACTGGCCGCAAACTCTTTCATAGAAAGGTGATATGACTTGGATTTATCAAAAAAAAAGTATAGTTATTAAGTCAAACAAAGTCGTGGTCTTTTTCTACTAGAAAGGACCGGTAGCGAAAGCACGAGATCTGAGCTTTCTTTCGGGGTTCGATCAAACATAAGTCTGGCCGCATTGGATAAGAGGATGTGTCGGCGGGCGTGCGCCTAACAATGAATGAAATCTAAACAACATATGTTACACCTAAAACATTTTATATTGTCAGACAAACACGACGGGCTCACATGCGATTACCCCCTCCGTTCCTGAATATAACTATTTCTACCTTTTTTTAATACATAATACATCTAAACATGTTTTAGTGCAAGATTCGCATAAAGGTTACACTAAAACATAAAACATATGTGTAGAAAATATCTAGAAAGGATTATATTTAAAAACACAGAGAGAGTAATAATAAATTAACCGTGTACAGTACACTGGTACTACTTCCATCCCCACCTGAGCGTCATTAAAAACAAAAACGACCTGCCGAAAGGTTCCTCCCGGAATCTAACGAACTACTGTCATGGGCAGTCCCAACTTTGGAGCACTGGCGGGCGCACAACGGGTTGTCGTGATACGAAAAGCACGACGCCGACATGCCATGCATCATATATTTCTTTATTTTTCCCCCCCTCCACCGAGTGGAGTTCAGGCCGTTGCGGTCTATGTCATCACGTGAGAATGATCCGAGACCGCGAGGAGATGGAACAGCCGCCGTCCAAACGCCCAATGGAAAAGGGGCAGCGAATAATAGGTAGCGAAAGGCTGACACGCAGACGCCGTCGCTTTCGGTTTGGCTACGTGTATCTTTGCCGGCTGGCGATGACGCGGCCGGCCGCCGACCCCGCGACACCGTACCGATGACGCGTTCGTGATGAGATTCTTTGGTTAGTTCGGGTGGGCGAGGACGAGGAGGGAGACCGGTCGCGGGATGTGGATCCCTTCTCCTCACTCCCCACCGTTTCAGAGTTCTTCCTACATATTCCTTTGAGCTAATAACATCAGACCTACACGAACTTGTCCGGTATGTGCAAATACCTCCAAATTCTTTCAAAACGTGTTCCACCAGCCCCTAAACTTGTCTCCTAGGTGCAAAAAACTCCACAGCCTATCAGACGACGACGTGTGGCGTGACACGCTGGAATTGGCACGCGCCTGTACTTTTGTAGAAAACCCCTTGTACTTTGCTAATCGTACAAAACTCTCCTCGTTTTGACTGTGCAGAGTGATTCCCAAATTTGCGGCTAGGTTTCCCAAACCGGCGGCGACTCGGCGGCGTCCTCTCCTCTCCTCCGGCGGTGGTGAAATTGGCGAGCGGTGGTGGCTGCAGGGCTGCGGGGCGGCGACTCGGCGGCGTCCTCTCCTCTCCTCTCCTCTCCTCACATAGTCGTTTCCTCATGGAATCGAGGCGTGTGGCTGCGGGGCGGAAGCTTCCGCTCGGTGACCTCGTTGGTGGGAGCGGCGGCGACTGGAAGAAGACAACTGAAGTGCACTGGATGGAGCCGGTAAGTGAATACTTTGCTAGTTGTAAGCTGCGCGGCGTCGATCCTTGTTGAAGCACTGAATACAGACTCGATTTTCTGAACTCTTGTTCCGAACTTGTTGTTCAGGTTCAGTCTGTTCAGCGGGACACCATTTTTCGGGAGCAAGATTGCAATGTTTCCATGCTGCTGAGGAAGATAGGAGGAGAAAATCTGGAGCTGCGTACTCAAGTACTCGAACTGGAGTCGTCAAATCAAAGACTGAAAGAAGAGTTGAGAAGAACTGTCAAGGATCACAAGGCAAAACTTAAATGGAGAGATAAGAAAGAAATTGGAGTTGGAATTTCTTTAGGAATTGTTGCCATTGTGTATGTAGTTAGTGCATTGATGATTAGAGGGTTTGTGTGAGTGTAGTTTGAACTTGTATGTATTGTGAGCAATTTGTTCAATGAAGGAAATTTGTGCAATTCCACATATTGCCATCTACATGTTATATCTGAATGCATCTTACTGAAATTTTAAAGTAGAGAACAAGACAAGAGAAGGTCTGAAATTCATGCATAATTGGAACCTGGCAACATAGTCAGGATTACGAAACTTCAATTCAAGCTAGTTCTTTGTTGCACTAACTGCAGCTTGTAAAGAAAGTTGCAACAGTCTACACATTGCCATCTGCAGGTGCATTTTGTGAAATGGTAATCTCTTCTCCATTTGAATCTGGTGGCACTGCATTGAGGTCTGGAACTGGACCAAACAAGAGGTGGTGTAAGCTCCCTGGTGTTGTGTTGTACCCCCTTGTTCTTCTTCTAATTATTGTATTGTCATCATCTTGACCTGTAGCCCGAGATGTGCTTGCATCAGCAGTTCTTTTCTGTGCTCTTGGTCTGGCTGTGCTTGTGCTTCCAGCTTCCCTAGCAGGTCTTGGTATGGCTGTGCTGGTGCGTGTGCTTCCCGCTCCCCTAGCAGCTCTTGTGCCTGTTGTTCTTCCTCTTCCTCTTCCCGTCAAACTGCCCCTTCTGCTGGCTGTAGTCAATCTATTTCTTGGAGGTGGTAGTGACTCCCTTGCAGCAGCAACAAATGCATTTTCGTCTGGTAAAGGGATTTCTTCTATTCTTACTTGTGCATGAGCCCTATCCTGTATATACACGGCAAGTAACAAAACAGATGCAAGCACATATAGAATGAGTATTGAATCATATAGAACATATAGATTACCTCTTGCCCCATCGTATAAACCATTGAGTTTCTTTGATGCATTGGATCCATTTGGGGCAGTGGGTTTTGTTGAATTATGTGTTGCAGGATTGTTGGGTCATCTTCGTCTTCACCTTCCATTGGATTAATTTCTTCCGCCGTTGGATTCTCATCTTGCTGACTAAGAATGTATTTGTCATGTCCTTTCCTATTGTGATTTGCTTGCCCACAAATGGAGCAGTGCATGGTGAGCCCATGCCTGCTAAGGCTGGGTACACCATGCTTCATCTTTTCTTCCGGAGCCTTTTTCCTGTTTTTCTTGGGCCTTCCCATTACCTTTGTGTATAGTGGAGGATGCACTACTACCCCATTCATCTTTTCCCAGAAACCTCTCCCTCGGAGTGGATGCAAGTTGTGTGCATATGCTCTCTTGTATGTTTCAATGCTGTAGCAGCTATGCACAAGGCTCTCAGGGTCAATCCTATCCTCTTTGCAGCAAGCAAGAACATGGTGACATGGTATACCAGAAAGCTGCCATCTCTTACAGTCGCATGACTTGGTTTTCAAATTCACTACATATTCCCTCTCCATTTCTGAAGAACTAACTCTATACTCTCCACCACCTGCAGACAATATCATGCAATTGGAACTCCAGTCCATAAACTTGTCCAGTTTCTTCTTGATTTTTGGACAAACTGTTCCTGTCCATTTCTCTGGCTCCTTCTGCTTACTCACGATTCTTTGCATGATTTTGTAGAATATCGTCTCTAGCATTGACAACATTGGCATTTCTCTTGCTTCTAAAATGTAACTGCAATCAACAACAGTAATTAATCAGATTAGTGAACTGAAACAAATTGCAGGAGTAATATGTGCAAATCATCCGTGAATTAACTTGTACCTGTTGAAAACTTCACAATGATTGTTTAGCAACATGTCACACTTTGGGAAATCACTAAAGAATGCCTTGATCCATGTATTGGGTATAAGTTGTTCAACCCAATCAAACGCTGTAACACTGTCAGTTTTCAGCTTGTCTAGGCTATGATGGTACTTCACCATGTTGGTTGACCTAGCAATGGCCCACATATCATTTTTCAAAGTTTCACCCTTGTGGCCAGCCTTTTGAAAATTTTGATGCAAGTGTCGAACACAGAATCTGTGCTCTGCATCAGGAAAAACCTTTTGCACCGCATTTATAAGACCCTAAACAAACAAATGAAAGGAAAATGTTACATCACAAGCATAGAGAAATTGTGGTGCAAACACAAATGATCTTCCGAAGATTAGTACCTTTTGTTTATCACTCATTATTGTCCATGGTGCTGTGTTACTTATGTTAAGATCATCTCTAAGGGTTGTCAAGAACCACTCCCAAGAGCCCGTGCATTCCACTTCAACTAACCCCATAGCAATAGGGTATATGCAATCATTCGGATCAATTCCAACAGCCGTTAGTAATTGTCCTTTGAATTTTGTTTTCACATGGCAACCATCTACACAAATAAATGGTCTGCATCCTTGTAAAAATCCCCTTTTGCAGGCATCATACGACCAATACAATGTAGCTAGGTGTTCTTTAGGCACTGCATCTGTGCTGTCCTTTGATTTGTTTGTCGACAGAAAGAACTTGGAGCCAGGATTTGCCCTCCTCATCTCCTGACCATAGTCCCAAAGTAGAGAAAATTGGCTTGCCTCATCTCCATGAATTTTCAGCAATGCTTGTTTCCTTGCCCTGCCAAGTTTCCATCTGTTTGGGCACATATTATACTCTCTCTGAACTTTTGCTGCAAAACTCTTTAAATCCAACTTTCTATTGTCTCTGAACTTGAGTTCGCCATCATCGAGAGCAGTTTCATCTTCTAAACCATATACTTCTTCAGGTTCATTGTTATCTATCACCTCCTTGTCCACATTGTCAACAAACAAATCATCGTCACCATCTTCTGCATCGTAGTCGCTATCAATCCACTCCGAATCTTCACTGTCCTCAGCACCTTCTTCTGCACGAACAAAATCTTCGAATGTTTCTGAACCTGTTGCGCCTGGTGTGTCTTCACTCTCATGCATTACAACAGACTGAAATGGAGCAACATAATCTGGACCGTGTGCATGTGCAACTGCTGGAACACCCGAGATAACAACATCAGGCCTCAGATTCTTCAACATATTTGTGTGATCAAGAAACAGAACCACTGTATTATGTTGTCGGACAGAGTTCAGCATTTGAAACACATGTGCATCTGTCTCAATGCAGACTAGTCCATCTTCTAATGATATGCTGCTCCATGGAGACCAGTAAACCTGCAATCTCTCATCCCTCTCGTAATCCATCTGCTTCAACAGATCATTCAGCCACAGAATTGAGAAAGTGTCAGTACAACAGTGATCCCAATGTTCCACCGATGCGGAAACGTAGCTTAGCTCATCTCTTAAACCACAAAAAAAACCATTGTGATGCACTTCCATAGTGAATAAAGTATCATCATTTCCTGCAATTTAATTCAGAAAAAAACACAACTTTTATCAATTGCCTTGGACAGTACGGAGATAGTTCCTAACCAAATCATCAAAGATTTCAATCTGCGACCGGTTTGTCATGATATCAGCGCTAATAACTAACCTAATCCATCGATTTTAGGGACGAAAACAGGGAGAGATATTTGCCTCGAACCCACCCATAAACCCTAACTGTAACCCAATGAAAAGAACACATGGGAGAGAGGAAACCAACAGGGGAGAGAGAAATACTCATACCATAGGCAGGGGGATCGTCCAGGAACCCACGGAGGTGAGGGTCCGGCGGCATCGGGCGAGTTGTCCGACGGCGGCGTGCCCGTCGGCGAGCTCGAGGTGGGCGGAGATACGATCGTAGAGGAGAAAAAGGCAGTCGGCGCGCTCGAGGTGGACGCCCAGGTACGTTCGGTTCAACGATTTGTGCGTCTCTGTTTGCAGGGGGGGTAAACGGAAAACTACACCGGCCAGCGATTTGTACAGCGTGGCGGCCTCATGCCACACGTCGTCATCTGATTGGTTGTGGAGGTTTTTGCACCTAGGAGACAAGTTTAGGGGCTGGTGGAACACGTTTTGAAAGAATTTGGAGGTCTTTGCACATACCGGACAAGTTCGTGTAGCTCTGGTGTTATTAGCTCTATTCCTTTCGTTCCAAATAAATTATCTGAATTTTATTCGTCTACATTATATCTATATACATGTTTTCAACGTCCGTTTTGGAGGGAGTACTGTACTTCCTACTAGGGTCTAGGAGCGGTCACGGAGACAAATATCTTTCTGGTGGAAACGAATGCTCTCATCGATTTGCACAATTGGACCATACCACACTCTAAATATGAGTGCTCACACAACAACACAGCATATACCCGTTCTAATTTTCGGCAAAAGTAAAGAGTGGTCCATCACACAACAGAACATATGCATGTTCTTTCCTCTTTCAGTGCAACTAGACAAATATACACCTCTATAAAAAAAGACATGCGTTCCACGGCAAGAATCTTTGCACGAAAGATAGGAACAATTTTAAAGCCACCACATATATAACCGGACCAAACGTGTTTGATGTTGCAGAATGGATCTGTCATTTTGGATAACAAATAGATAAAACACCCGTAACAAATAATAATATAAGAAACAAAACTTGACAGCGTCATGGAAGGAATACAGGAGCAATCATACTCCCAAAGGGGTCTATTGTACATGTGGTTAAAACAACAGAGAAATAAAAAACGCATCAGATTGGACTATGACCTGAACCTACAACAGTCTTTAACTCTTACACATTAAAACGGTGATGATGACTTCTAATATTGTACAGATGAAGTCAGAGAAAATATGGGACGGCAGTCCTTGGGCCACGCATCTGGTTGTTCTCCTCTGTCTCTGTGAAGAACTTAACCTCTCTTTCCTGCCAATTCAATAAACAAACAGAAAATAACAGAATCAGCTACTCATAACTGTAAGAGATTGACAAGTAGGTTAGGAAACTAAAGTGAATCTTTTGGATACTGCTTCGGTTCCAACTGAAGCTTTCTTCCTGTTGGTAGCCACTAGTTTTGTTCCATGTTTAAGGTCTGACCCAAGTGATCCAGGTATTGCTACCAAGTACACTTCCTATACAAAGGAATGACACAAAACCCGGTTGGGATGTACAATATTGGGAACATCGATGAACAAAACATTATCCAGAAATATTGACCACAGCACTGGTTTCCTAGTACAGTGTTTCATCCCTGTGTTGCCGAACCACCATCAACCCACCAAATAATGAACACTATATGCACACTAGAATAAATGTACAATAATTAGTAAGACTTAACATTGAGTTAACATAATAGGAATGTTACACCATGCTCTCATCAAAGATGTGCTAACATACCATGTTGTCGCTGAAGCTTAGTATAGAAGCAACATTGCCGCATCTGTAGCAATAATTAGGTGCAGACCACACCTGCAAAAAAAATCACATGGCATATGAGCATCGTTAAGATGGATCTAGTGATTAAATATATAACTTGCTAGAGAAAGATGCTATGGTCATCAGGATTGATAGTGTGTATGTTAACAAAAACTCACAGTTACAAGACCCTTGTCCTGAAACATGTACTTCAAGCCTTCCTGGACCAACTGGTGAGCCCGGCAAACTAGATCAAGATTGTTTACATGGTTGAACTGCACAGGATAAAACGACAACATTTGTTAAGAGACAATGAAAAGGTGGTCTAGGATGATAAGATTCCATGCGCACCTCTGTTGTCACTCGTGATCCAAAAAGCCAACCCGCTCCACGCGGACTAACAGCCCATGTCTCTATCTCTTCAGGGTCACTCCACATCAGATCACAGAAAGGACCTTCATGGGGAATTTCACAATTCCGATCAATTGTCCGTATCTGGTGACAAAATTATATTTCATCAGATTATTGCCTAGCAACACCTCTTAAATCTTACATCAGAACAGCAGTAAACACTTAAGAACAAATCAGCCACGGCATGCATCTTTCAGATTATGAGCTAACCCTGCAAATGCTATGGGCCAACAAATGCCCAGTAGTGTAAAGAAAGAAGATAACAGAATCCAACTGAAAAAAGGAACCTAAAATCCAAATCACTGAAATGATGTATCATACGAGACAAAAAATAAATCAAATGGTGAATACTAAGCGCCAGATGCCTATCTGCCCCTGCATGCTCCAAGGTGAAGTTCAGATTATCTACTAATCAACTAAATCAGCCACGGCAAACTCTTGAACTGGAACCAGGCAATAAAATTGTTGTATAAAAAAGGTGTAGTACGTCTATAATTTTATATGAATCAACCACTAGTTATTCTGTAAACCAGGCGTAATATGTTTCTACATTTTACATTTGTCGGGAAAATATCACGAAAATTAAAATGTGCAAATCACACTCTAGGCAAGTTCCATGAGTAACATCTTGGCTGAATGATGCTAAGAATAAGTTAAGGAAGAAAAGAAGTACAACTAACCTGGTCAATAGTACGGACATCAGGAGAAAGACCGCCGTGAACACATAGGACCTGAATTTTGACCATATCATTTAAGTATGATTGAGCACAAAGTATGAAATCATAATCTATAAACTGTCTACTAAGAGGAACTTACTGTGCCATTAATGATTGCTGAAAGAGTAAGGTAATCGAAAACATCAGTGCAATACCGCCATGCATTGGCGTTCCCATACTTTCTCTGGCACTCGTCATAGAAACCATATACCTACAGAATAGTACCACTATATAAAATATGCCTGACTGATAAGTACTGAATCATGGATATTGACCTATTTGTGGTACAGTACAACACTAGACACATTCAAGTCAAATTCTAGTTCTAGCCACACAAAACAAAATCCATGTATAAGAGAGACTGTTCGACTGGCCAAACAAACCATTAGCACAACTACATAGGTTTCTTAAATTAGGAACACGAAACCTTAGATAAAATCATCAGTTTAGTATCTGGATTGAATTACTTAAAAAGTGTTCTAATTTTATCCACATTTAAGAATGAATCAACATTTACTGCTTTTAAATGCATGATGCATCATACGTGTGTGCTGCATGCGTGAGCTCGTCAGGTATGACAATTAGTTGCAGCAGAAGTAACTCAAATCCCAAATGACCAACTTAGAAAAGGATATAATCATTCTCTATACCAGAACATACCTGTGTCAGCTGCCTACTTTCATGATTCCCACGCAGAAGGGTTATGTGGGCCGGATACCTAATATCAGTAGATAAATGCATCGACAAGAGTTAGCCATATATGGTGACCCTTGGGAAAAATGTAAACAAGAATTCTTACAAGGAGGCAACGAACACTAAACAACAATAACAGAGACTAGGTATGTTCATTGTTTCACTGATTGAGAGTGGCATAGTTCATCATAAAAATTGTGAGAGACAATTTTTTATTCAGTTTTCCAGTTAGTAAGAAACATGAAGGAGCTTCAACTACAAATTTCAGCCAGCATGGATCATGTTAGCCTAGAAAAGCCTGCTGTCCAAACTCAAAGCCATAGTTAGATGTCACAGTGCACGGTCATCTCAGTCTAACTCAGCTCAACCCCTGTTCTTTGCATGATAGTATCAGCTAAACGATTCACAGGGTGAGCTTCGAGCTCCTGTCAATTTTGATCAGTATAGATAGGAATTTGAAATCGCTCAGATCAGTCCAAGTTTACAAGCCGAATCACAAGCTCAAACAAACCAAAAACCAAAGTCGGCATGGGGCAGCTAACACCGAAAATGAAAAGTTCCAGGACCATCTGAACAGCGACGTTGGGGAGGACATTGCGGCCGAGGCTTCTTTTTACAGCGGCGTTTCAAAAAATAGCAGCTCCTCCTTTGTTGTGTGGGTGGTGGGTTTGCGTGAGCAGGAGCAAACTTGGAGGCGGCAGCACCTTACAACAGACACCGGTAGGAAAAGCTGTGTAGCTCAATCATACCATGGTAGGCAGCAGAGATTAGGGAATGAAGGTTGTAGTGCAGCGATGTGTTGGGCCGAGAGCCCAAGACAGCTAGCATCATCCCTTTCCCCCTATCTCTTTTCCCATTTGTGCTATGTGTTATGGTCTTCTGTTCTATTTGTTCAACGTTTGCAACATTAAGGTCACCTAAGGAATTCCTACTGATACTATGGTAAGTTATGTATCATTATCATGTGTTATTATAAATAAAGGTGTAAAAAAATGATAATGAAGTTTATACTCACAACAAAACAGTGAAAAGGCTGCAGACGCTATAAAGTTTGTAGCTTTGAAATGGACAAAGAGACGATTCACGATTGGCGAAGAGAAAACTGACCAAATACCTTGCTTTCAGTAGCAAAAGGATGGTGAAAACCTCCAGACTGTTGAAGCCACGGTCCACAAAATCACCCTACAAATCAATCATAGCTAGCGCAGTTCAGCGACACAAGAACAGCAGAGATTTGCTTAACCAATCATAGGTCACAATAGAAGGGGGCTGGGGAAGGCACACCATGAAAATATAGTTGGTGTCAGGCACGTGTCCTCCGGTGGCGAAGAGCTTCATAAGGTCATGAAACTGGCCATGGATGTCGCCGCACACGGTCACGGGGCTGTTCACCGGCTGCACGTTGGACTCCTCGATGAGTATCTCCTTCACCTGGATGATGGGCGAAACACACCACGGTTACACATAGGCGTACAACTACAAAACACGTCCACGGAATACAGACAGTTGACTCCAATCGCTCGGCGGGCAGCAAAAAACAAGTAATTTTCCTCCGTCTACCTCCCGGTACCAGTAATAAGAAACCTAACACAGCAACGCCGTAGCGTACGCGCGGGGCGGCGGGGTACACGGCGCGGCGCGAACAAAACCCTAGCGGGAGTAATAGGGCGAGGAAGCTCACGTATTCGCAGAGGGTCTGGAGCTCGTGCTCGGCGAGGTGCTGGCCCTCCTTGACCTTGGAGATCCACAGATCCAAATCCATCGGGAGCTAGAGAAGCGGCGGCGGCGGCGGCGAACCGGCGGTGGGGGGATTCAGGGCGTGGCCGCGGATTGTACGGGGGCGAGAGGAGGAGGGTCGATCCCCTCTTGGTTCCTGGTGCGGATATTGGTTTCGCCTTCCTCGATCGCGGCTGGGGCGAGAGGGAGAAGCCAAGACAGAGGGGAGAGGAAAAGGAAATAAAGTTGTGATTTGCGCCGGGCTTTGGGCGCTGGACTAGGGAAGAAATCGAGGCTGCCTCACAGCCTCGCAAGCACCAGAAGGGAACGGGTATGCAAATTGCATTGCACGGGCGGCTCAGATTTTGGGTGGTGCAGCCGCGGCGTGCGTGTGCGTACGTGTGTTTATAATTTCTATCCTTTGGGATTTAATAACTTTGGGTTGATTTTTCTTTAGGGCATACTGTATTATTTTATTCCTTTTAAAACATGATGAAGAACAGCGCCACAACCACATAATTTGTGCGTAGACTTATAAAGATTTGAATTGGTGATCGTTAAATTCACTCCTTTTACAATCTTCCTTGTGTTTTGACTTTTGAGCACCCAAATTGACTAAACCAAACAGAGTAGCATAGCAGCAATCGACCATCTCCATGTTCTCCTACTTGTGTCTCCCTCTCCCAATCTCTCC
Organism: Poa annua; assembly: GCA_026929855.1. NCBI lineage: Eukaryota > Viridiplantae > Streptophyta > Magnoliopsida > Poales > Poaceae > Poa > Poa annua. Next base: position 55,006,786 of record CM049435.1, on the reverse strand, counting down.
CCCCTGCAGACCCCATCGTGTATCTCTCTCTGTTCAGAATTTAAATCCAATAGTGGCTATCTCCATTTGAACCAAAGTCATTTAATCTTGAGATCAAACCATGGTATCCCATATTAATATATTATCAAGGTTTGTGCCTTCTATAGACCACCTTTCAATTCGCGTTACACGGGATGGTAGCTGAGTGCTTTTTCCGTAGCCCATAATATATGAGGGAAAGGATCAAAGTGAATTAGAATTCACTACATAACTTGAACAATATACGTTTCACCTTGTTTCTTGTGGTTCCTTATAATTTCCCACAAAAGAGGGGGGAATATTACATATTGCTTCACGCCACAAAAAACTGGAAGCTACTTCCTGGTAAGAAGTTTAACAGATTGATTCGCATGTAATCTGGCTGATACGCTAACAGTGAAAGGCGCATTATGCCAAATAAAAAGGGCATCAGAACAAAACATGTCCCGGCAAAGCAAATCACGCTCTACAGGTTCCTGGCCTTCGGCGGATGCCATACAACAGAACCCTCAAGTGTAGCGTTTCTTAAACAGCTGATGCCTCTTAGCTGGGTCCTTCTTCTTCGCTTTTCCCTTTCCAGTGCTGGAAGAAAAAGACAAATACCTTGCATGTAAGCATTCAGCAAACAAACCACAATGAAATATACAGCATAGAGGCGAAAGTGTAATAGAAGTGGAGCGAGACAGCACTTGTACTCCATGTAGACCATTCCACCCGCTCCGGAGAAGGTGCTCATTAATCCAGCAGAGCGCCGAGCCTTCAGGAGAGCCTTGCCATCAGAATCCTCTTCCAAGTGCTCAATACCAATCATGTCATCCCCTGCGTTCAACACCTGTTTCAAGTAGCGCATACATAAATTGCAGTCAGAAACAGGCAGCAAGAAACCGACAAATAACGGGTATAGAAAACACGCACTTTGCCTAAAAGGTCAAGCTGTTCATCAAGCGTGTGAAAGCTTAGGTTAGGTCCTTCTTCAGGTGGCGGCAAGCTAGTGATCACCTGGAAGATCATTTTTCACCACTAAACACGAAGCGCCAAAAAAAACCAATATCTATAAATAAATGCCTGAGAACAAACCTTGAAACTGTATCCCTGGTCGATAAGGAACTGTTGTCTTTTTGTTGAGTAGTACATTTCCTGCATCAGTGCAAAAAATGTCATGCTAAAGTAAATCGACATTATCACTGCTGGCAGATCTCCAAACAGGAGGATAATGCTAAATCAAAACAGATACAATAAAAACTAGTGAGATCCACCTGAGTGTCAGTTGATACAAGAGAGTAGAAAAATGCATTGTATTCTTCTTTTCCACCTGCCATCCTATCTTGATGCTTACCCTGCAATCAGTGGCAGTGCCACAGATAACACTTGTTTGAAATATGATTGCTGTAGTTCGAGATCCAAAATATATATCAGAAACTATCTGTAGATCACTTCGATCTGATGGGTCACATCATATGTGATTCAATGACACAACTAGCATCCAGACTATTGAAACTCCTTACATGACCACCTCAAAAGCGAGAGTTGGAATAGTGATAGTTTAGTTCAATTAACAAAATTCTAAAAATAAATTGCAACATACAAACTGTCACAGATTCAAATAAAGTATCCAAGGAAGTTTAAAGACAGTGAAATAAATGGTAAGTTAAAGATAAAATAGTTTTCCTTGTGCCATAATCGATTTTGGTTCGAGATTTTCATTCCTTACATCAAATTTCAGCATTTGATAAACGTATTTGAGATGAATTATCAAGAACAAAAAATATCATGCTAAATTTTGAATATAAAGAGAAGCAATACAGCAATTGCAACCAGTGTCTATGCAGCAACCACAAGCTTCAATCCACACTACCTTTGCCCTAAGAATACGTCCCAACCGTTGAGCTTCTTGACGCCGAGAACCAGCGTGAGATGATATTTGTATGATAACATTTGCTTCTGGGATATCAATTGAGTTGTCACCCACCTAAAATAACAGCACATATGTCGTTAAGGTTGCCAATATTAGTGGCTTTGAAATAAATAAGAGAATTAACAATAATCACACCTTAGAGAGGAAAACTGTGTTGACTTCTGGGCTATTCTTGAATTGATACAGGATTCGTGTCCTCTCAGCATGGCTGAAAGATGCAAAGCTATATAAGTACAGAACTAATGGCCCATGAGTAGTTGTATAAACCGAGAGGTTACCTTGTGGCACCATAAATCATTGGTTTACGGAGCTTCATTGCATATGCAGTTAGTGCAAATAAATTATCAGCAAACACAATAATCTTATCCCCTCGTTGTTGCTCATGGAATCGAATTAGAAATTCGCAAGCCCTGAACTTGTTTGGATTCATCACATAGAGTACCTGGTAGATAATTGAGTCAATATAATGCAGTCGCCAACATGAATGAACAAATCTGAGGACTACGAAGGGAGTTCGGAAACAAGCACGCCAATTAAGTATCCGTAAGTTCATGTGACATAAGCCACAGAGAACCATATTTTCTCTTTATCATTCCAATTTTAGGAAAAAGGGTACTTTCTTGTCAGGATTTAAGATGACAAAACGGAACAAAGAGTCAAGTTGAGAAATGGGATTGATCATTGAAAAACAAAAAATAAGGTAGAAGTGAAAGCAATAATGGAAGCTTAAACATGCGTGCTTTATCTTTCAAAAAGTAAGGATCAGACGTTGAATAAAAACTCTGCATGGACAGATGAGAAACCTCAATGAAGATTCACCTGCTTCTTTTTTGAATTTTCCTTTTTCAAATACTCGGCAAAGAACTCTTTGGTCATGGGACACCATACTTCTGCACATTGCACATTTGCAATATATCCACCTTTTACTAAATCCAACCAGTTTGCTTCATACAGCTTTGGTCCAATTAGAAAATTTAGATCCGTAATACGTTCATCCTCTCTCACAAGTGTAGCTGCAATTATAATAATTTAAAATTACTTAGAACAATATGAAAGTGAATAATGAAATCATATATAGGAATATATGATGAAAACAGACCAGTAAGACCAAGCTTGCAGTGAGACTTGGTAATGCTGATGACCTTTCTGAACATATGTGCAGGGACAACATGGACCTGCAGAAGCAAATGAGTTAAAAAAAAATGGGCACTGCATGCTGCTATGATTTGCAGTGCAAATGACACATCCAAGCCTAAACTATCAGAGAATAGAGATCCCACCTCATCCATAAGGAGCAAACCCCACTCCCTGCTCCGGATTTCTTCAATAATCTTCTCTGAGTCTTCAGACCGTTTGCCCCCAAATGCCACCATGTTATATGTGGTCACGACAACACCAGCCATCCCTCGAAATTTCTCCTTGTTATCTGACGTAAAACGGCTAATATGTTCATCTCTTATAGTTGACCAGAGCTTGAACTGGAATGCCCATTGATCAACAGAGACAGCATTTGTGGCCAAGCATAGACAGCTCTTTTTAATACGACATGCTGCGGATACACCAACCAATGACTTTCCAGCACCACAAGGTAGCACGATAATGCCTGATCTTGCTCTACCTGTAAAATCAGGGCAAAATTATTCCACAAAGGAGAATAAGCACTTACTCTGCAGGTACACTGAGCACCAAAAATGCAAAATGAAAATTAACAATTAAGAAATGAACCCAAGGAATAAACTTCTAGCTAACAACCAGAGCAGGGAGGCTGTTCCTAACATTCCTACTTTTGTTCTTATTTCTTAGTAACACAGGTGCCCCAAGTATTCCTAGTTCCCTTAGAAAAGACAGGTTTCCAATTAGTTCCAATGCGAAAATGCATCTTCACAGAAAATAGAAGGCAGACTTTTTTTTACATCAAAATCAGTTAGAGGCGACCACAGCAGGCTGTACTACCCATGAACAGGTCTACTGCAGCTATATTAAGAGATCATGTGACACGTTGGGCAAATTATATATCTGTTTACAATCTGGTGGCAGATCAACATACGTATCATCTGATCAGCAACAATGTGCTTGATTTGAAGACCTAGTTACTTAAAAGAAACCCTGTCCAACCTCCTAAATATCAGCTAAGAACTTTGCATGACGGATAGGAAGACCACTTATTCCTTATTGATTGATCTCATCAGTCAAAATAGCATCACTGCTTATAGGACTGACTCGACCTTTGCCATGAGACCCAAACCTCTTTCTAACAATCAAATCTAACCACACCAACTACTAGAGATAAAATCCTAATTGTAGCTCAAATTCTCAAGATTACAGGTAGGCTAAGCAAACTATTAACGAGTATTGTATGTATCTGTTATGGTGCCACGCCATGACACTCTGTAGCCCTTTACCAAGTTTAATATACTGTTTTTCACACGTATATTGCATCCTGAACTTACCATTTCCAAACATCTTACTGAGACTCTTTTCTTGATATGGCCTTGGCCGTGCTTGAGGTTTTAACTCCATATCCAAATCTGGATTTACCTATAATCAAATGAAATGACAATATCAATACTAAATTGTGTAGTAAACGGTTCATCGTCTGTTATGCTAGAAAGCAGCTGTGGAACTTTAAACAAAACTGTAGGTTGCCTATTCCTGTGACAAGTGAAATGTGTTGATTGTACAATGGGTCTCAAATCTCTATAGGAAATAGCATACAATAATGTCTATACATAGTTTCTTGTGCTAGAGATAACAATCGGCAGAGAATCAGATAAAGTGTTCTTCTTCTCCATGAATTTAAACAAACAATGTAAGTCATGCTAAAATGTTTGTGCACTACTTAAGCGCTGCTATTACATTTATATTGGTTATTTAAGTCATATAAAGTCATATTTGATGTATCATAAAACTAGCTAACTAGTTCACTTGGCATGTCCGAGTTATTGTATATGTATAACAGAGGTAGTTGCTACTAGCTCAGCAAACTACCAGATAAAAAGTTGCTTCTGAAAATTGACACAGCAAAAGACCCGGACAAGTTCAACATGACCATCTCGCATCAAAACTTGCCTGCTTAATCTGGTTTTATCTTGTTCAACACGGGTTTAATGCATGAAAAAGTACTTACTGTGTCATTTCTAAAATCATACTCCTCAAGCATGGGAAAGTTCAGTGCATTTGGCAAGCACCGTTGCTTTACATTCTCAACCTGTATAAGATTAAACAAGTATTAAACACCAGTCTCCGTAACTGAGGCTTCAAAAGTTTTGATTGAAGCGACACCATACATGGTCGGATCTAATTTCGAAAGAATGTGTTTCTTTGTCTTCAGTTGCAGCAGCCAATTCCATTCCATCTAACAAATCCTCGTGTCCACTAACTATTTCCCCAGCTGTTTTGCTAACAGTGAATGAAGATGCTCCTAGGCAGTCCTGAAGGGACATCGAAATAGATTCATATAATGAGATATATCGAACAACCATCATGTACAGCAGTTACATGAGAGTTCATACAGACAACATAAAAGCAGAAGATGGTGGGTAGGAAGTCATGAAAATAAGACATGTAACGGCAGTGCAAATCAATAAGGATGTAATATTTATGCCACTCAAATGAAGTTCAACATTTATAGAGGAGATAGTAGAACATTGATGGTATGGATAAGCACTTCCGTATGATGCAAAGTTCTGTTCTATCTGACACTAGTTGTGTTCAAAGAAAATTATATTCGAGTGAACAGATCAAAATACTAACATCGGGATCTTGCCGTGCTTTCGAAATTACATCATCATTCAGAAGGGTCTTCAAAACCTGGACACATGTCACACCTCAATTAACAAACGAGTAACAGAGTAATCAGAACTCTTTAGTTACGGAAGAATGATACAACCTCAGGGAATGGGGACTCCACAAAATATCGATTCTTCTTCAGAACAAGCTTTACTTTGCCATAATTGGCAGTTGACCCGTGGATGAAATCAATTATTTCCCGAGGTAATTTAGTCTTGGAGAGCTTACTCAAGACACTAATGATAGTAGTTGTCTCAAGTCCAACCGAGACCGCGGCATACAACGAGTGAGGCGTTAGATTGTACTCATGCATAGATTCCGGCCTGCACAACCAAAGTGATATTTAGGTTTTCAATTAAGAAACACCTGGTTTGTACATTAACCTGTATATACTTAAGGGTGTTTAGGGGGATTAAAGTTGATCTATTCGACTACATCTTCCATTTTGGAGTACCAGCATCATTTAGGTCAGATTCAATTGCACTTAAACTTAAAACCACTGCTGATATGTGCACTAAACAACACCGAGGAAGTAAAGAGTTTCTTAGCAAAAATTGGGCTAAGGTCCACTCGTTTGATACAACTGTGTGCCATATGCGGTTGGTTGAGATTCGGAGGCGGGGTGACTGAAGCTGACCTGCATACAGGTTCGGCGATCGCGATGAGGAAATCGTACGCCTGCTTGTAAAGAGGCGAGAAGGTCTCGAGGAAGATGCGGCCGTCTGCGCACGCCCACAGCGGCCGGTTCACGTGATCTGGTTTCAGCTCCAGCTTGGTGAAGTCCCTCTTCTTCACCTCCTCGTCCCCTGCAACGAATCCAAGTTCCCCAAAATCCCCAATCAGTCAATTAAGAGGCAAAAACCACACCGATTCGCTAAAGGTCGGTGGATTTTAGGAGGAATCGTGCGCGGGGTACCTTCGCGGGCATCGTCATCGAAGTCATCGGCGTAGTTCATCTCGGCGGTCTCGTCGACCAGGGCCGCCTTGGATGGCGCCGATGACTTGTACCGCTTCGGCGCGCGGGCGCGATCGCCTGTGGAGGAGAGAGGGGTGGGGTATCACAGAGTGTGTAACACAGAGGAGGATACTGGTCGGGTTTAGGGTTTCCGCCTCACCGTCGCCGCCGGCCATGGCTGGGAGCGAGGAGGCGGTAGAGAGGTCGGTGCAGGGACGAATCGAGTCGAGGAAGAGACGGCAATGTGCGAAACACCACCTATGGATGGGCTGTGGCCTGTGGGGCTTCAACAAATATAGGACGAGTTGCGGGCCTGGCCCAACCTTTCGCGAATCTCATCCGGAACCGACTTGCTTATGCATTTTGGTGGGGGAGAATTTTGTGGCCTCGACGCGGACCCGCTCGTGAAGCAGCCGAGTAGCCGACGGAGAGCTGGCCGGCCGGGACACAACGGCCAAATCGGGGGCGGGCGGATGCTGGCGGGCGTGGGCGGCAGTGGAGGCGGGCGAGAGGAGAGGGATGAGGGGTCGTGTTTTTCTTCTTCTTTTCTTTCCCTTGGTTGACCAGATCGGGAGGGGAGGGCGAGGAAAAAGGGGTCGGGGCATCCCCTAAGGGCTAATTTGGATGCAAGGGGAAACCGTCCCAGGGTGCTAATCCCACGAGGGGGCTTTCCATGGACACAGGGGATCCCCTTCCCCCACGAGAGAATATCCCACGTTAGTTTGGACAGCAAGGGATAGGAAAATTCCGAGCAGCTAGCTAGGAGTACGCCGCGCCGTCAGCTCCCAGCTCCCCTTCCGCCGCGAGCGCCGCCCCCCCCCCCCCCCCCAACGCCCGGCCTCTTCCCCGCTTTCGGTTCTCGTCCCGCCGTGCTAGCCCGACCCCATTCCAGCCATCTCCTCACCCCATCCTCGCCCGACCCCATCGCTGGAGCTCCGCGCCGCCCGATCTCCTCCCTGCCAAGCTCCTCCCCGCCGTCCTTGCCCTACACCGGCTCCCCAGCTCACCTCCTTCCCGTCGCCCCAGCTCGTCGCCTGACCTCCTCCCTGCCGGAATCGCCGGAACGGAGAAAGCTTCAAGCAAGAGGAGAGGCCGGGAGAAGAGGCGGAGGATGGCTGGACGAAGGAGGACTGAGCGGAGGATGAGCACGAAGGAGATCGGCGGCTCGGGAGGTGGAAAGCTCCGGTCGGCGGAGGAAGAAGAACGGCGTCGACCGCCGCCTCTCTGGCGCGAGAGGAGAGCGAGCCAGAGCGAGGGATTCCGTTCCCCACCTCCGGACTCGTGGATTACGCACCTGGGAAAAGGCCGCGGAAGGGCCCGATTTTCCTCCACCCGCGGACAGCCAAATGGCCCAGTTGGCTACCCAGGGCCAATTTGACGCGCGGTTTGTTGGGCCGGGGAAAAGGCCGGGATCCCCCTGTTTTCCCTGCGCACCAAACAGGCCCTAAGAATACTAAGCTAGCCAGGATTCTTGCATTCTCCTTACTTCACATGTCCACATCAAGTTGGGCCCCACTTAAATATCATTTAGTTAAATACTAAGCTATACACTACACCATGGACCCCAATCTATAGTTGACAACTACACAAAATATGGTGTATACGTACACATGTTTTGTATATATTTGCTAATTTTTCGCTGAAAAATTGATATTCTCAGCTACATAAAAAAATTTGTGACTATGAAAAACAAAAATAGCTATATTTCCTTTTCAAATTTCCCTTTTCTAAATACAAACCTGTCTAATCCTTCTCCTTACTTCACATATTCACATTAAGATGAACCCCACTTAGATATCATTTAGTTAAATAATAAGCTTTAGACTATGCCATGGTGGACCGTGTACCCCATCTATAGTTCACAACAAAAAAATATGTTGGATACATACATTTTTTATATATTTGTTAAATTTTCGTGAAAAACGGGTATTGCTAGCTAACCAAAAAAAGAAAATTGTGGCTGTGAGAAAAGAAAAATAGCTTTATTTCCCCTTAAAAAAATTCCTTTTTGTGTAGCCCAAAATACAAAATGGTTACAAAACTTCAAGAGAACGTACAATACATACACTTAGTTGTATACTTTATTGGCCAAATATTGAAACCTAAACATGTCGTTTCAATTTTGTAAAAAAAAAAGAAAATGTGGTGAGCTCAAAACTAAATGCACTTTACATCAACTCTTCCTTATCCTTTCTTTGCCGCATCCACCATAGAGTCGAGCCGATTAAGCCACACAACATCATTTCTCTCCCTCAGCTTCCCTCTATCCGTATACCACCAAAAACATTTGTTCCGCTGCAAATTTTGTCCATCTCTCCACACACGGGCTCTGGCTCCATTGAGCCTCTTGGATTACGGGGCACATCCATCTCCAATGTCGCCTCTCAAGTATATTGTTAACTTGCAAGTCATGTGTGCTCTCCTTCGATGCATACTTTTGTGGCCATCCAACGCCAGTGGGGTGAAAGTCTTCCTACATCTCTCGCAACCGCCAAAACTTTATAATATGGTCATAGAGGTAGTTTTCTTTATCACATCTGAAATAAAAATACCTCCAAAACTCAAGCTTGGAGTTTGGAAATATGTCTGAATAGTCCCAGCTTAAGGATCCAAACATCTAAAATAAAAAATACCTCCAAAACTCCGCGAGGTAGTCTCTTTTTCACAAAAGCTCAAAAGAAACTCTTTTCATATTACAAAGTTGTTTCCAGCTTTAATTTTTTTATGGTGATTTAGTTTCCAATTTGTATGCATTTTCATTTTATGATGGGGTATTGTGAATCAAGGCCGAGTGAGTAGTTTCTAAGCCATATTTATTTTTGGGCTACTGCCATGCATTCTATGTTAAGATTTTGTGGTACACAAAGTGTCACTCTTCTTTGTTACAATACAAATATTGTCTACTCAATGATAATTGATAAACATATACTTTTGACTTTTTATTCAATTTTGTTACCTTTCTGTGTTGTACATATTAGATCCAAGACATACCCATTAACCTGACCAATAGAGGAAGAACCCTGTGCTTTTTTTTTTGGTTACAGAGAGCTGAACCTGGGTGGGCCATCCTGCACATAAGTAAAGAATACCACCTGAGAAGCATGGTGGTCTTATGGCTAAGAGAGTAGAATGAATGAATAAATCGGTAACTTGGAGTTCTGTATCTTGGAAAAATTCAATCTACATACTCGGAGATTCGTGGAAGGGAAGTTACGATTGAGTATACAAGCACCAAATAATAGGTTGTCAAATGTGACATTGTGGTTAATTGACTTGATTATCTTAAAAACGCGACACGGTAGTAAATTATCACATTTGGGACGATTTCATTTTTTGGATTGTTTAATTTATTAATTTTTTTAAGTCTCATTTTGACAATTAGTCCGTAAGAGTTATTATCTTTTTGTGGTAAAGCACTTTGAGGCATGTATATTGTTTTTTACCTGTGTACAAACGGACGTGGCAAGACGCGCCAATCTTTACTATTAAATGGGAATTAAATGGGAGTTGGTACTCAGTACGCCGGCAGGAAAACGTCCCGCTCGGATCGTGGTCTGCCATCGTGCGCTCGATCACCTCATCGATCGTTCCCTCGCGCTTAGGCCCATTCCGATGATCCGGCCCAACAACAACCATCCAACCATCGCATGCACGATGTGCCATCCCACATGAAACCCTCGTCTCTAGCCTCGGCCGCCGCTTCCCACAGGCGACGACGTGGCGCTCAAGTCGCCCGGCTATGGCAGGTGGAGGCCGGCCGTCAAGCCCGACCCGCCCCTGCCCGATATTTCCTATCCTTCGCTGCACCTAGACGCGACCGCCGGAGATGGAATCTGCGGCGCATCTCTCTTCCCCGTCGACCACGAGTTCAACTCCTAGATTCACCTCTGGTGTGGCCACATGTGGATGCAAATCGGAGGAAGGATAGAGGAGGGGCAGGGAATCCGCGACGACAGTGAATTGGGAGAGGAAATCGGGCAGAGCTACAGCTCTAGGCGATTTGCAGCCTGCAGCCATCACGACGACATACAGAGGGGATGCGGAGGAAGAAGAGGACATTCACTGGGTGTCGGCGTCGCACGCAGTGATCCAGGCGCACCGCACGCATGCTTGTGGCGCTTTCCCTCATGTGATGCGTCCTTCCGAGATCTCTTCCCTCTTGCTTAGAAGTTGGCTGTTACATTTGGCCTGCACGCACAACGGATTTCAACGACTGCTGGTACAGCAGGCATCTACAAGACGAGGTCAGCTTCAGCTTCTTAATGGACCTGTTGTTTCCATTGCTTTGTGCTTATAATTTTTATTGTGTTTATTTGTGCAGCTGAGTCCATGACACTAATGGGGAGGGGAATTTCAGCTAGAGCACTGTATTTTTGTCAGAAGTAGGATTGCCCAGCCGGCCAAGTTAGTTAGTTTTACTATATGTGTGTTTTCTTCTTCAGGTATATGGACATTAAATTATAATGTATGGCGCTTAGTTCCAATCTGAAATTAGGGAGATGCATGCTTTCTTCAAGATTTGATAGTTCATACATTACGTTTAGATGTTAAAGGATGAGAGGTCCTGATTGGCTTAATCCTTTACCACAACCGTAACTACACTTCATAATAAATTGTGATATGTACAATAATCATAATTATATCACATCAGCCGTTGTTCTTTATTGTCTTTGCAACTCAATAAAGCTATTAGTTATTCTTTTCCTACATGTAAGTACAGAATATTTTTGCCTTCGACCCATTAGGTGATGCTATCTGGAGGCAACTTGTAAAGGAAGATGTATTTTGCAATATGATCAAAGGATGGTTTCAACTTCTTTATTTGAAAGACTTAGCTGTCACCATTATAGTTGCAGTTCATAACAGGTATGATGACCATTATGCTCTAACATTTTAACTCTGCTTCTTCTCTGAACTTTTGATAACATCAGTTCTATCACTCCAAGTCTCTCATACTGGTTTGCTCTTATTACAGAGGTTGGGAAGGTCTTGCATTTTGTCCCTGGAAAATAATCTAAAACTTCCTTATAAGACATGAGTGGTGGTGGTTATCATTTCCATGTTGTCATTTTATACATGGAAGGTTAACCAATTTTCTGATTAAAATAAACTTTTCACTTCCTTTGTGTATAGACCAGTAGTGTTGACAGGGAGCAAGTGAATGATGAAATTAAAGCTCAACAAGACGAACAGGTTGACACTGTGAGTTCTGCTAATTACATTTTGTGCTTTTACTTAATATCGAAGAACATTCGTAATCGGGCATGCCAAAAAAATCATATTGAGCACTTTTGATCAGTGCCTGAAACTTGATATTTTCCCTTTTTGAACTTAGTCGGCCATCTGGTTCAGCCACGGTGTTAGATAAACGCAGTGAGGTAGAGCGAGTGAGGACGAGGTTGAGGGGGGCCCTTGTTCTTGAGAGAGAAAACTTGGTGAGTTCTCGTGTCTAACTCTATGTTAGATGTATAGAGCTTAGAAGCTACAACAACTCAATTGATCCACTTTACCAACGATACCGTCACCTAGGAAGCTCCTCTTTTATTCTCGGTCTCATCTGCCTTTTCTCGCTCCTGGTTATTGATACTAATTCTGGGTATTTCCGTTGTACCCAGGTGCCTATGAGAGAGTTATGCTTAGCTGTGGTATGTATGACAACTACATCAGCCTGACAATTTGTTCATCGAGGTAATTTATCTCTCCCCCTTTACATATCATGTAATATGTGGTGGTTGCTTGCCATTACTGAAGCGAGGATTGCATATGTATTTTTGTGTGATTGCCAATTAACTTCTTCCCCACCTAATACACTACTCCCTCCGTCCCAAAATAAGTGTCTCAACTTTGATAGAAAATGGATGTATGTAGACATTAGAATCCACTTTGAAGTATATTGTCGTGTTATAGATGCTACATGTATGGCTGCTGCATCATGTGATTAGAGCACACCTTCTTCATACTTAAAGATAGACAAAAAAAGTGATATACTATGTCATTTGGGATTGAGAAGAATATGAAAACTGAAAGCTGGTTTAGTAATTCCTCTTACTCCCTCCGTTCACAAAACGATATCTCAAGTTTGTCTAAATTTGCATGTATCCACACACTAAAACATGTCTAGATACATGCAAATTTAGACAAATTTGAGACATCCTTTTGTGAATGGAGGAAGTATTACTTCTGGCCTATGGCTGCATAATTTTTTTCCATTGTGATTCTTCCCTCAGTGTCATTATTTTACATGCAGCTTACATTCACCTAGCCTTCAAACTCTGACCCCACTTTGTCTTTGCTGACTGAGCCCAGAACATTTGTAGAATAATTTTTGCTTCATCGCCCAGAAATATGATACACGAACCAACAGCTGTTCTGTTGGACGTATTGAAACCAAAATTTGTAAAACATGCTTTCCTTCAAACCAAGGTTGGCAACTTGGCATCTCTTGTTGGTACACCCTCAGTGCAACGTTTGACTTGCTGTAGTAGTGATACTATGCAGATTCCAGACCTTCAGTGCAAAGTTTGAAGGTAACTATAAGACGCTGATCATGCACGCACGACCCGGCTGGCATCCGCCGCACCGCCATCCTGGAGTTTGTGGAGCAGATCCCGCCCCGCCATGAATCCGGCGCGCCAACCGTCAGGACCCTCATGCACCCCATCTCCAGCGCGCTCGCCTGCACCGAGATCAACCGGCCACATGCCCTCACGGCCAACCACGACGACCCCGATCGCGACCGCGACAACGGCGCCGACGTAGACAATGGGCCTGCCTTGGTCCTGGCGTGGGTTGTGCGTGATGTCGTGGCCGCAAACGCCGGTGAACAGACGCGCTACCCCATAGCCGTGCAGACGGCATGGCCATGGAAACCACGGGCTGGCGCTCGGGACAATGGCCTAGAGGCCTTGACAAAGAGCTTCCTAGACGTGTTGAAATGAGGCCGACTATCATTGAGGATATTCTTAAGAGTCGTGTGGGAAAGACAAGGGATGAACATAAACATTGATCAATAGCATGATATGTAGTTTGAATATCTAAAATTGCGTGTTCTTTCCCTTGGCTTAGTGATTTTGTTGTTGAAATATTCAAAATGTAGGTGCATTATGTTTATATGTGTGGTAGCCCGTAGCAACGCACGGGCATTCAACTAGTTACTTTTAGTTGTGGAGCTAATTTGGTCGAACCAAATGTCTTTTTTCGCTCACCGCTTCAGCAACCCAGCGGAGAAGCTCGGGAATCATTCTGAAAATACACACCTTTTTTATGGAAATAAGTCTTTACTATTAAATGGGAGTTGGTCATACGTTCGTCCGTCCAGGCAGACGACCTGACCAATCACAGGCCGACACGTCACTCGCAACGCTATAACACGACCATCCCACCAAAATCGTTTTCCCCTTTCCGAGAACAGCGCAGCAATTACTACTGGCAAGAAAACAGCCCAGACGACCCAGGCAGCGCACCTCTCCCCGATCCCCTTCCTGCTCTCTCCTCACGATTGAACACACCGTGCCTGCCGGCGGGATCCTCCACCCGCGGGTACGCCGGCTGGAACGGACGGGCGAGGAAGACGGAGGAGCTGCTTGGCACGCTCGATCCCGTGGCGGCCAGGCGAGTGGTGGCCGCCACGGCACAGGTGAACCCCCTGGTGGCCTGCATCCCCTGCGCGCAGGTCGCTTCCTCTTCACCCTCTTACTCCAGCAAGGCGTCAAGATCCATGCCTCCTAGATTATAAATTCCACGCCGCCGCCGCCCAAGTTGCTGATGTCGTCGTCAAGCTACACCCACATAGCCTCCCCAATCGCTCGCCCACCCAGCCCCCGATCCACGCGCTGTGCCCGCTTGTGCCCTGCGCGCGGCCACCACTGGAAGGTGCTCGCGTCTCTGGGTTCACCCGCCGCTGGTCAAGTTCGCCTTCTCGCTTGGCTAGGAGCAGAGTGCTGGTTGGCGATAGGTCGGGCTACAGATTCCCCTGTCGTTGGGTTACTGCACATGCTTCGTCTGCAGGCAAGTTTTTTATGCTTTTTCCAGTAGTACTTCCCTGCCTGAATTGTTCTTCCTACTAATCTTTTGAATGTTTTGATGGCAACAACTAGGTTGCTGCAAATGCTTGGTTAAAGACGGTCTTCTTTTGTTTATCACCATGATTGATACCTCTCTAGCGCATATAACTTTATTGAAGGTAACTGTGAATGAAATGAGCTGAAACCAAAAGGGTTGCAGACCACAATCGTCTTGGGTATGTGCATAGAATATGAAGCAATTCACTCATGAAATTTTAAGTAAGTAGCTGGAGGTTAGGATAGCTAACATAGGTGTCCTTCCTTTGTCTGCTGCGTTCATTCTGAATGTGACCTGAACATTACATGTCATTATTTTTCCTTAACCATTTAGTTGCAAGTCTTCATGTATTTCAAATTTGTGCCAGCTATTGAATTGGTTCCCCCGAGTGTGACCAGAAAGTAATTAATCAGGAGCATGTAAATTAGTTCGTACATTTGGAAGTGGCATTTTAATAAAGAAATGGAGCAAATATGGGTGTTAACTAACATGTCTAGATGTTTTTACTTTGTACATACATATCAGGTTCTTGAGGCCCTTTCTATTCCCCTTGCTCTTCCGCTGCTGCTCACTATGTACTCTTGTCCCCTTTTCAGCCTGAGATTACTTCTGCTACAGTTAATATTAACGAAGCATCGGCTATCGTGTGGATTATCAGAAGCTAGAAAAGAAGGTGCATAGCAAATAAAGATTATTCATTGTCTGGTTTAGAATTACTGCCCAATCTCTTAAGTACGTCAAGATGGTATCATCTGTATATCATGTTAAAACTTCGATTGGTAATGTATCCAACTGGTGACAGGAAGAAGAGTTCGCGGAAGCGATCAGCAAGTGTGAGGCGTGTCCGGGCGACTTCATGGCGTCCTCCAGTGAGCGGTCAGCAGATTGGGGAGGGGGGCGTTCTTGATCTTGGAACCAAGATTAGAGACATGACACATTAGGAAATCAGATTCCTTTCTCTTATTTGAAGTTTACAGAGATGACATACTACTCTAGCGGCAAGCACCATGGTGACACCGGAGAGACACTGAAGCTAGATGGAATGGAAGACCAGGTACTGGCATTGGCGCTGTAGTGTTTTCATATGAGGTCCAGGTAAAGGTACTTGGTTGGCCTTTGTTTATATTGTCATTATATATGTAACACACTACCTCTTATAGCAGGCATGGAGTGAGTTTTTTACTCGATCTTTTTTCCTTCCCGCATGACAGGCTCAATAAAGTATGCACACACGGTGGACTTCCTTCGCCATGTTATAAATTATACTTTTGGATGTCAATTTTTTTATTAGTTCATCTATAGATTCATAATAGCAATCTTATGTATTCACAAAATCAAAGCCATGTAATCTTGTTTCTTAAAATGAAATAAATGCTTATACTTACTTGATTTTGTAGAACATAGGGGAAAATATCATTTTTCTATGCTCTGTGTAATGTTTTTGACTTCTTAAGTTTCTAAGTTGTGCCAGTTTTGGAGAATCTTAAGCATATAGTTATCAACTGCTTAAAGGTCATGTGTAAATATACAAGCCATAAATCCTCTGTCCCCAAAGTGAACGCTAGGTCACTTTATATTGCAAAGAGTGAAGTGACATGCTGATTCTTACACAATGTATAACTTCAGACTTCCTACTCTTAATAGCGAATTTTCCCTTTTGTTCGAAGGCACTC
Source organism: Poa annua (assembly GCA_026929855.1). NCBI lineage: Eukaryota > Viridiplantae > Streptophyta > Magnoliopsida > Poales > Poaceae > Poa > Poa annua. The sequence continues at coordinate 54,990,375 of CM049435.1, read as the reverse complement.
CGAAGTGTTCTCAAATTATGAAAAGAAAAACCATGGACCTCTCTAATGTCATTGTCAAGACACATATCAATATGTCATCTTTAACAGGCTTGTGTTATGTTTAGTGAAGCTGGGGATGGGGCCAAATTATTGTTGGCCTCACCTAATGTAGGAAGATGAATTGGGATTATTGTTGCCGCGTGTATCTCTGTTTCCAACGTCCGTCTTAAGGTGCTGACATTGACAATTGAGAAGTTTGCTTAGTTTGTAGTTTGTAGAACTTGTCAACACTTAAAAATATTACATGGACATAAGACTTAACAGGCTCTGGTGGTAGAAAAAGACACACGACAGCGGTTGGCGTCAGCGTTTGTCGCAAGGCAGTAAAACTTGGGCTTGTTGTTCATGGTTTGTGGTATTGAACATCTCTTAAACATGTGTGGCAGCCTAAGATAAATTTGACACAAGTTAAATAAATATACTCCCTCCGTTCAATAAAGGATGTCTCAACATTATCAAAAATTGGATGTATCTAGACATGATTTAGTGTGTAGATACATCCAAATTTGATAAAAAGTGTGACATCTTTTGTTGCACAGAGGGAGTATGTGTTTATGAGACTGAATTGTGTTTAATTTATGGCGGTCAAATTGTCGGGATTGTTATTGTTGTCGGATTACCAAATACTAAAGTTTATATAAATTAGGATAATTCTCTGATCTCTCTGCCAATTTTGAAACACTATTCCGTGTCCGTATGTTACCATGCAATCCTTACATCAATGAAATGATTTGTGTGCACTAATTATACTAATATTTATTTATGTCCCGTTGCATCTTACACCAATGAAATGATTTGTGTGCACTAATTTTACTAATATTTATTTATGTCCCGTTGCAACGCACGGGCATTTAGCTAGTAGACTTCGTTTTAGGGTTCTACTTCCTGTGAGACCTAGAAGCAGCCAATCATATAATTTCGACGACTAAATGGTTTCGGTTAAAATCCGCACCGATCAGAACCAATAAACTCGACCCGGCCATAAACCGTTTTACGACCAGGACGCTGAGGCCCACATATATAACGGCTCCGGCCGTTCTATGGGTCGCAAACCCTACTCCTCCGACCACTCTCCCACCGCTCCGCCTCCCGCCACCGCTATACTCCGGCGACAAATCGCCGCCGTTCCCGGCCCCAATCGCCAGATCCGCCACTACCGATGGCATCTCGGCGTCCTGCTGCAGGTCGTGGTGGCGGGCGCAACGACCAAGCGGCACCGGAGACGAAAGCCGAGTGGCGGGCGCACTTCTCCGCTCCGAGGCGGTGAAGAAGCGCGTTGTGCGCAAATACAGCAACCGCGGCTTGACGCCACCGCCCTCCCTCGCAGCGTACGCGAACTACGGCGAGGGCTCGTCGTCTTTCTCACGCCGTTGTCGTCGGAGTCCGACCCTGCCTCCTTCCTTCGACGAGACCGAGGAGGGGCGCGTCATTGGTCCTGAGGACTACGTCCAAGATGAGGCGGAGGAGGCGCGCGCTGACCGAGATTACGGAAGCGGCCGCAGCGCAGGAGAAGGCGTAGGAGGCGGGCCGTCGCGCCGTGCTGCGCGTTGTCAAGTCCTTACAAGCAAGAGAGGCCGCCCACGCCCAGGTGTTCAACGTCACCAACGTCTCCTCCAGCGAGTCCTTCTAGGTCGCTGCCACTGCCATAGTCAGGCCAGGTGAATTCTCCCGGGGCCGCATTTTGTGTAGTATGAATCCGCGTGCGCGTACCGCAATGAACTATGTTTTAATTTCAGTGAAATGTGATCGTTTGCGATGAACTGCTCGTATACTGTGATGAACTCCGACGAATTAAATTCCATGCGAATGTTTTTTTTTAATTTATGGCTTGGGCTACGGGTTCTGATATGCGTCACTAGCAACGCGAACTACAAACTCGTTTTCGGTTTCCCTTACTCGCATTTTTATGGTTTTGGATTTATGGGCACTGCTAGAGATGCTCTATTAACCGTTAATTATCGGTTTTGAACGCGAAAAACGCGCATAACAGATCTTGCATCGAACCCCGAAATCTCAATTTTTTCTACAGGCGATCCAGTTCCATACAGCCGAGACACCAAATGCCTAGTTTAGACATCCCTCCTGCGCGAACCCCATCCCCACTCCGGCATTGGCGCGAAGGAAGTTTAAGCTCTCTCCTCCCGCCTCCCCACTCCCGCTGTCGCCGATCTCCACGCCCCCACTCTCTCTGGCCTCGCAGCGGCGAGCTCGCACCGCAATGGCTGCCCCCACCCCGCCGGTGGTCAACGACCAGATCGCGCCGTCCCCTCCGACCCCAGCCACCGCTTCCGGATCTCGATCCGCCGCCGCAGCAGCCGTAGACAAAGAGGTAGACGCCTCCCAGGAAGCTCCCCTCCCCAAGCGCAAGCGGCAGGGGCACCACGTCGGCGCGACCGGCGCTGCTGCTCCCGCTATTGCCCTTGCTGTCGGTGCTGCTTCCGGTGCGAGGACGGGTAAGGCCGCCGCCAAGAAGCCGGGCAACAAGCCGCAGAAGAAGGCGGTGGCGGAGAAGCCTGCCACCGCCAAGATGGGCTTCGTGTCCTCTTTGACGGCGTCGATGGGCGACACAGCCAAAGTGCTCGATGCAAGTCCTGCTCCAGCCGAGATTGATGAGTACCGTCTAGAGTGGTGGAACGGCGGAGATCATGGCGCGAAGGAGGGTAGTAGTACGCGCTGCCATGGCCGGAGGTGATGATGCGGCTGCGAATGGCGGTAGTGGTGGCTATGGCGGCGGTGTGGATGATCCTGCAGCCTCCGGCGATGTTTGATGCCTTGATCGTGTGATCCATTATCCTATTTTGTATGATTGAGTAGTTTGACAATCAATTTGGATGATTTATGTTGAATTTTATCTGATGACTTGTCCTTATATTTTGCACAAATTGTGTGTTAGGGTTTTGGTTTGGTTTGCGGGTTAAAAACAGGCCGCGCAAATTAGACACCGCAATCACGAACCGCATAACAGAATATTCCACGATTGGAGTGTCTGGTTGCGCGGTCTGTTTTCGGCCCATAGATGCCGCACGGGGTGTCCTCCATACGTGGATTTATGTTTGCGGTTTGGGACCAGTCTGTGTAATATGTGGGAGAAATATATGCACAACACACTATATTCACATAATAGAATTACACTCGATTATTTTCTGATATTGTTCTGTAGCAATCATAACTGTATTAAGATACTTTGTACTGTATACAAAGTCCGAATAGAGTTTTGAGTCACACAAGCGCACACACACGTGTCATGGGTCGAGTGGGTGGACCACACTGAAATTTGACGTGCCAACGGCCTCCCGTCGGCAGGGGTCCCCACCGTGCGTCCGTGCAAGAGGCCGAGACGGAGACTCTCGCATCCCTGGAAGGCTGGAGCTAAGCATAGTCCCTGGTGGTTAAGCTAACCGGCGCACCATTATGCTCACTGACCGTATGGCCCCATCACCTGCGGCCCCAGCTGCCATACGATAATATTTGCCGGTAATTGGCGCGTCTCTGTCCAAGCTTTTCCCCACGAGTTCTTCTCTCTCTGTCAGACTCTCTCTCTCTCTCACACACACACACACACACACACACTGGTTTTCTCCACTCCCTCAGCCTTCGTCAGTTCGTTTCGTTCCCTTCTTGACCAAAAAGCAACTCCCCTTTTACTTCCGAAGGCATCATCGGAGATGGCATTCAAGCAGGTTTTCTACGCCCTGCGAGAGGTTTTCCCACAGGTATGGATGGGATTGGATTGGCTGGCTCCTCAAGATTTTATATATGCGCAGCTCCTTTTGATTTGTTTGTAATAGTGCCGCCCCAGGCGAATTCTTCTTTGTAATATTTTGCAAAAAAGACAAGTAATTTCTCTAGGTTACATGCGAAATTTTTATCCGGAGAGATTCATTTCTTGTGTCCCCCTTTCCATTTAAAATTTCCTGGTCGCTCTAGCTCGGTAGCCCCGAGAAGGCACCACCACAGTCCACAGGTTGCCACCAAACATTAAAGGCTTTGATGAAATTTGCAGGATATATACGGAGTAGTATCTATTGATAGGCTCATTTCAGTTTTTCTTAAGGAGAGGTAAATATCCGGTTTATGCCAAATAAAGGATAATACTATTATGAGAGAATTTCTGTTCAGAGAAGTAGTGTTTGCGTTGCTGCATAAAGTGGGGAAATAAAGGATATGGAATTTAAAAGGGACTAAGTAGAATGCTGACGTCCATTGTATCAGGCCAGCTTTATTAGTGTTGCCCTTACCAAGTATAAGTTTTACTTCATCTTTGAAAACTGAATTCATTCAGTACACGAACCACCTCAAATACCTTGTACTGTATTTATGCAGGCCATAGAACTACATATACTGAGATAACGAAAACAGTACATGTTTTAACATTCTTTTTTGCTTATGCACTTGTGTTACAGGTTGATCTTCGAATATTGAAGGCTGTAGCCAGTCAATATTCCTCTGATGTCGATGCAGCTGTTAGATTTGTTTTTTCCGATGTCCTTCCAGCAGTAAGCGAACCTACTGAAACACACTATACACTCCAAGATATTGATTATGCCGAACAGGATCATACTGATTGTAAGTAATTTTGCGCACTGTGTCTTGCACTGAAAGCTTATTATTTTGCATTGCTAAGTTTGTTTTCACCCAATAAGTGGAAAATAATTTTTACCAGCCAAGGAGCCTAAGTTACACTCTGGAAGAAATTCATTGGTGAATCTAGGAGCTAAAGAGGATGCTAGTGTCCTATTTAGTACGTCAGCTGAGAACAGTGGCACTATTGGCGAATATAATCCATTTTCAGAGTATGATGGACAATTCTGCAGTAACAACATAATAGAAAGATGTTCCCAGATTGAGGATAAGGTGGTTATAAATGAAACAAGAATTCCTACAACAGCCATGGACAACCTTCTTCAGGAGCATTATGCTCAGGTTGGATCATCACCGGCATCTGCAACGGAGCCACATATAATAGAGTATGAGCAGTCTGCCTCAGGAGGATGTAATGACCATTCTGCAGCTGAAGAGGATAAAGAGACTCCAGAGACTGAAAATATAGGCACCCCCAAACATTATAACGATAATTACGAGCTGTCATATTTGTTTGCCTCTTCTGGGAGTATGTTGCCATTATTTATGGAGAGTTCTTCAGATTGTGCAGTGAAATATGAAGGAAAAAAGGCCCTGGAACTTTCTAATGCCGTTAGTAATCATGATATCGCCAATTCAGAAGATAACTGTTACTTGGAAAGCTTATTTGTGAATTTTCACTCAAAGAAAGACATACAGACATCTGTCGATACACTGTCCAAACCAAAGGACAATTATGACTTGCAAGTTTTGTTTCAAAATATCGATAATGCTGGAGAAGAGTTGGACGTGCACTGTACTGCAGAAAATCCTGCGGAACTCCACAAGTTGGCAAAGGATGGTAGTTTCCACAGTTTATTTGGCGAACTATGCACAGTTAACAAGACACCACAAGCACCGTTGAATTTTCCTGGGAAGGATGAAAATGAGCAGTCTTTGTACAAACTAGATGATCAACACAAGTTGTTTGACTTATTTGCCTCATCCAAAATCATCGATAACTCACTGCATGAATTGAGTGGTTCCAATACAGTTCATAGTCAAGAGCCAACTTTAGCGCATTTCAACAATTGTGGAACTTTTACTAGTAAATGCAATTTCGACGATGATAAACACTTTGTATGCCCGACTGTTGAGCTTGATGCATTTCGGCCTAATGAAGAATGGAAGATGCCTGGTGCACAGAAAAGTGAGGGATTTCTCGATATCTCTACTAATTCATATCATATCAACGATATAAACAAGAATATTTCTAATATCACTATAAGCAAGGTAATTGTTATATGACTAGATTATCTCTTTTTTTTTTGCGAGGAACTAGATTATCTCTTTAGTAACAACATTTTTTATCCTAGGGCTGTGGGCCTTTAGAGCTTAAGGGCCTAAAATCTATGTGTAAATTACAAGGTGTAGGATAAATCCTAAAAAAGGTTAAGTGAAACATCTACGTGCTGATAAACCATTTTATAAGCAATTGGTAAGCCAACATTTGAATTTTTTTTGGGACCATGTTTCCAGTAACATCTATTTATTTCTGTAAGATATAAACAAAACAGTCATTTGATCATGATCTTTGTAGAAAATTCACATAAAGCTCATTGCAGGAATTATTGACTTCTTTGTATGAATCAACAATCATGAAGATGAAAGAGGTGGAGCTTCAGGAAGAAAATTCTCGACTAGCAAAACAAAATGCATACAAGGCACATCAAGAATTTCTTGCCATGGTAGAGAACTTTAATCAGCTAACTGAGAATTCCAAAGAGTCAAATGATAAGGTACTCATGTTCTTGATGCTCTAGTATGTTTATATGTATTGAAAATGAGGCTTACACATTCATTCCCAAAATAGCAATCTCAAGCAGTGTGTGAAGAAAGATGTTCGTTGGTGGCCCTAACTCAAGACCTTCAGTCTCGACTTACCAAATTGTCTGCTAAAAGAGATGAAGCACTTACAGCTGTCCAGGAGGTAACCGCTGAACTTAATTAAGAGCAAAATTTCCGACTTAATAACATTGAACAAGGATGCTGTTTTTTTCTTTTCATATCCAACCTGCAGATTAAATGTGAACTAGATGCACGTCTAGCAACTTTGATGGATGAAGAAGCTACAACAATGGAGCACATTATTCAAGAAGGGAAATTAGCTCTATTGCTGCGTAGAGAGAAGGAAGCTACAATGGAGAGCATAATGGAGGAATCAAGAAAGCTCCAAAAGGAAGCCGAAGAAAACATTTTGGTAATAGCAGCAGATTCAAGAAAAATTTAGCCTGTAGATGTTACTGTTTCTTCCACACACTACTGTTTCAGAGACACGTACGATCATTGCTCTTCTTGCATACTTTGTATTAATGGCTTCAATTTTCTCATTGCAGTTGAGAGGATTATTGTTGGACCAGGGTCTCCTCATTGATATCATGCAGTATGTTAACACTCGCCCAGAAATATATATAGTCCTGCCGCTCATTCATACACATTTTGCTGATGTGTATAGTTTATGAAATCACGCAAGAACCACATTTTTACTTTTATAAGGTCCACTAGTATCATATCGTATATGTACAAAATACAGTGCAGCTTTCGAATATGAATGCCCTTGTTTTACTTTTGTAGAGGAGAAATGTCAAGCATCCATGCAAATGTTGTCGCAATGAAAGAGAGAACCTGTGGAAGCAAGCTCAAATCAGCCTTGGTGACAACTAGCTGCTCAGCTAGTTCTTACCACAAGGATGATTATAAGAGTGCATCTGTTGACACGGAAGGGCCAATGAGGAACGACGAGAACATAAATGATCTGCCTCAGGAGGAGATTACAAGGAGCCTTGCTAAGGACCATATTATGTCTTTGGATGACGACGACGATTGGGAGGTGCTGGAAACAAATTATGCCTAGAGTGGTCCAATTCAATGTTCATTTTCTCAATAAGATGGCAGCGCCCTGGCTTACCCAAAATTATGTGCCAAGCAGAAGTGCATATGGCAGGTTCATGCACCCAACTGCCACTCTTGGAAGATTGAACCCCCAAACTATGCAGGTGTTTCGTTCTTGTGCCTTGTAAATATATAAATACGGAAATGTACATATATCCGTGTTCATTGTTGTATCTAAAGTTAGTCGTAATCTAATCATGTAAAAAAATAAAAATTATGTGCTTATGTTTGTACAGAACCGAGCGTATATACCATACATATTGGCAAATAATGTTATTCTAAAGTATACATATAAATTTAATTTTCATAGAACGCCCGTCAGATTGTTTGCTGTTTATTTAATTATTTCTGATTAATTTTTGGTTACCCCCACGCTTCCATCCATGGAGTTAGCTATTTTAAAGCGAGGTCAGATTTGTAATGCCGGAACTTGGTTACCAAGTTAACTCATACATTTTTTTTAGGGTACCGTTAACTCATACATGGGACATGGCTCGTATGTTGAAGTCAAACATGAATCTCATAAATTTGGAAACGTGAAGTTCTCAAAGTTCAAGTCTTAACAAACATCATCGAAGATTTCATTTTTTTTGCTGCACTCAAGTATGTATCCCTAAATCTGGTATGCGTGTAACCAAGCTCACATGGACCATATGCGGGGAGAAATTATCCGGCGAAATCAATTTTCAGTGGAAACCGTTGGAAACCATTTTAAAAAAATTATGAACAAAAATACATTAGGTAGGTTGGTAAGGTAGAGTTCTATAGGTATACCAATTTGCAAGTACAGTAAAAACTCAAAATTGTTTCAGAGATCTGAAAATGACAAATTCAGGGTCCTAAAAGCTCATTGAGGAGGTCACAATACCTGAACTTGCTGAAGCATTGGCTATTCGTCATGCTGTTACCTGTGCGGGTCTGGAAGGTTTCGACAGAGTACAGGTGGTGTCCGACTGCCTATCTGTGATTCAGAGAATCAACTCAACAACGATGGATCGAAGCCCAGTTGGGATTGTGGTTCAGGACATCAAAGTTCTCGTTCCTGGCTTCGTTTCTATTTCGTTTTCTCATGTTCTTCGTCAGTGTAATGTTACTGCACATGTTCTTGCTCGCTCTGCGGAGCAGTTATCTTCCTCAGTTTTTAGGAATTCTATCCCGGACTGTATCCGGCAGACTTTATGTAATGATTTGCTTTGATTAATAAAGTTTCGTAATTCAAAAAAAAAATCCATCCTGGGAGCAACCGGCGGCTTCACCGTGCGCTGCGCAGCGTCCAGCGGGAACCGAAGGAGGGCCAAGGAGCTGCCCCCGTCCTCTGGGAGAACAAACCGATGGAAACTTGGGTCCGCGCCGTCGTGGAGGCCATCCACTCGTCTCGCGCCCAAGCCGTCATCTACCTCGCCGGCGGGGCCTCCCAGGTAGCGGCCACCACCCCCCTTCCCCTTCTTCCGCTCCCTCCCCCGTGACATCTCTACTGTAATTTTGACACCTCGACCGCCGCAGGCGCTCGGCTGGCTCATCTCCGTCCCCGGCGCGTCCGGCAGCGTCCTCGAGGTCGTCGTGCCCTACTCCAGGACCTCTATGGTTCAGCTACTCGGCAAGGTAAAAGCATACCAGCATCCGAATCGACCGAATCCCTCTGCTCGCGCACTCGCAGATTCGTTCTTGTCTGACCTTTGGAGCCATCTCGTTATCACGCGCCATACACTCATCAGACTGACCATTCTTTCACGTTCAGTTGCCATTACAATTTACTAGCAAGCAGGCCGCAGAGGACATGGCGCTGGCCGCGTTCAACCGTGCCCTCAAGCTTTCTGGACCAGGTCTGTTGCTCCCTTCTCTAACCTTGTGACGCTGGATCGGTGGATCGTTCTGCAGTCTGCACACGAGCATACAGTCTGCACTTCATATTATCTTTGGCACTACTGACAGGTCTACAAGTAATGGGCGTTGGCTTTACTGGGTCACTCGCTAGCTCACACCCAAAACAGGGTGACCACAGGTATATATCTCTTACTCCCCTTACACCTTAACTAACTAATTTAGCGAGCGATCTTACTTCATGGTAGTGTTTACAGTACTTAACCCAAAACTTATCGGGTGTTGGAGTTAATTAAGTGAGAACAAGTCTAAAACATTAAATCTTACCAAATTAGGTCAGTGATTATACTAGCTAGCATGTCAACATAGCATGTGGAGTATAAGCTAACCGCTTATTGAGATGAATGAACCACTTGCTTCCATAAGATTTAGTGTGCCTACAAAATTTAGAGCTTTGCTGCTCTAGCTTCTAAGGCATAGGAGACTGTACACATGATGTAGCAGTATTACACAAATTTCCAGCTTTTGGGGTTGCGCTGGACCTGTTGCCTTCTTTATGATAATAACATCTACTCCCTCCGTATCAAAATATAAGATATTTTAGTAATATAAGATATGTCCACATGCATGTAGACATATTGTAGTGCAAGATTCATGTGAACCTTGCACTAAGATATGTCTACATGCATGTGGACATATCTTATGCTAAAACATCTTATATTTTGATACGGAGGGAGTATATGTTTGTTAAGTCTATTCTTTATTGCGCTTTATATAATATTTGGAACTCGTTCAAATAGGTTCTATGTGTCGACGCGAACACAAAATTGCCTCAGGACATCACATGTAACGTTATCTAAGGTACCGCCAACACTCTTTATTCTTAAGTCTTAACAAAACATTTCCCTGGGAGTCAATGTCATGAGTATGCTGTGGTTCTTGGCACTTTTCGCATCCTGGCGCATTTTACTGCACAGTGCATTAAGTTTTATAGCATTTTTAATGCAGGGTTTGCGGAGTAGAGAGGAGGAGGACAAGGTTTCAAGCTGTTTTGTGCTCAAGGTTTGTTATATATGCCAGGACTAACAGTACATTTTGTTAAATCCTGAGCGGGTTGTCATTATGTCAGGACTAACAGTACATTTTGTTAAATGACATTCCCATTTAGCTATCCCTTATAGCAATTTACTGTGGTGCAGGCAATCGCAGACGCGTGTAGAGTTTCTGCAACCATTCAGACAGACGTTCAGGAACCTGAAATTCCAAAAGAAAGTGTGGAACAGTTTGATGAAGACCAAGAGCTCCAGCAAGTTATTGATGGTCAAGTCTGCATGAAAGTATACCACTTTGCTGGTATATTCTGGCACTTGATCGTTTTGTTTTTGATGCTACAATTCTTTCATTTTCATTCTTAAATCATATTATTATTTGTCCATTGTAGATCAAACGGGAAAGAATTTCGACAGGAAACTAATTCTACCTGGTTCATTCAACCCCTTGCATGATGGCCACCTTAGGTTGTTAGAAGTTGCATCAAGGTGAGATATGATCGAATCAAATATTTGAACAGCTAAATTTTTTCATCCTAAATTTTAGCAACTTTAAAATATTAGATTTCTACAAAGTAATGTGTGTAAAAATGTTCTGTGTTCTAGAAGTTGAGATATGATCAAGTCAAATATTTGTACAATTATGTTTTCTCATCCTAAAAATAAAGGGTGAGAATATTTTAAAATGGCTACGAAGTAATGGGTTGTGAAATATACGTTGTTAAACTGGATTTTTTTAATTTACAAAAGTGACTTGCAATGGAAACTGGTAGTGCAGCATCATATCTATAGCTGTTTGGGCCGCACATGTGTACATGATTCCATTATAAACTTGTTTTTGTTGAAGCCCCAAAAGAGTAATTGACCTTTTCATTCACGAATCCGCTTATTACAGCATGTGTGATGATGGACTTCCGTGCTTTGAGATATCAGCAATCAATGCGGACAAACCCCCACTAACTATCGCAGAAATTAAGCGCCGTGTTGAACAATTCAGAAAAGCGGGTACGAGTATTACCCACTACTATAGTGCTGCATGCTAAGATCATACTTTGTTTTTATTTGTCGTGTGGCATGCCCTCCATTTTGCTATGCTCCTAGAGCTATTTTTGGATTAATCTCTTTAAATGTTCTTTGGTTTGAGGTTACAAAGAACCATGGATTTTTGTCCCACCATTCACTCATGCAGTCATCTTGTCTGATATATCGTTTAATACAAATTTTCTGTGGACACAGATGTGCCCAGACTGTAGTTGTATACTTATATTGACTATGAAATAATTGTTGGCAGCTGGAACATGACACCATTTTAGATTTACTGAAAGTCATGTTCCGCTTCTCGCCAATCACAATGTTCAACTAATATTTCTTTGGCTTAGTGTAGCAAGTTAAAACTCTATTTATCTGTAAGGGGAAACTCATCCAATTGATCATGACTATGCTGTTCTTTCTGTTGCAGGGAAGAATGTGATCATATCTAACCAACCGTACTTCTACAAGAAAGCAGAAATTTTCCCAGGCAGTGCTTTCATAATTGGCGCAGACACTGCAGCGAGACTTGTCAATGTAAGTTTGCTGGAGGTTAACGTTTGTTTACCAAGCAGTTTGTTTTCTCTGTGGGCGAGTGTTTTTTTTTTGCGAAAACGCAAAAAGCATTGCGTTTCATTGCATTGATAGAAAGAGAGTTATTTACAAGCCTATTGGAGGCCACCCCACACCGTACAACTCAACCCAGGGCCTAACTAGGGGAGAACAAGTGCGAGACCACGGGCCCCCGCGCACACCCAGGAGCGAGCTTCTGTTTTGATGGTTTCCATCAATGCGCCCACAGAAGGTCATGCGTTGTCGAAGACGATTGCGTTCCGTTGCTTCCAAATCCACCAAGCCGTAAGCATGATCACCGAAGAGGTGCCCCTGCGTAGGAGGCGAGGGGTAGAGTGAAGAGCCAACGACCACCATTCCACGAAATCTTCTTCGACAACCGGTGGGCGGAAGGTCGATCGGATCCAGGATAGTACTTCGTGCCACATTGTTCTTGAAAACGAGCACCCTGTGAGGATGTGTCCTATCGACTCCACCGCCTGGTCGCAAAGGGGGCAGTTTGTCTGGTGCGGTAGCCCGCGCCGCGCCAGTCTCTCTCCCGTCCAACACCGATCCAGGCAACCTAGCCAGACGAAGAACTTTACTCTCGGTGGTGCCCAAGTCTTCCAGTTCAGCTTCCAAGATCCTGACTTGGTCGCCCCAAGGAATAGTGCTTCGTAGCAAGACTTGGAAGAGTATTGTCCATCCATCGTTAGGCGCCAGATAAGATTATCCGGCTGCTCAGCAAGGTGTACGTCCCTCACGTAGGTCCAAATCTGGATATACTGCCAGAGCGCAAGCGGGCTCAAGGCGCCCGAGATGTCCGGTATCCAGCGGCGCTCCACCAGCGCCTCCCTTACCGTTCTTTTCTTCCTTGCTTTTTTGGAGACTACCTCGAAAAGCTGGGGAGCAATGTCGCGAATGGATTTGCCCGCCATCCACTTATCAATCCAGAATAGAGCGATGGCGCCGTCCCCCAGCTGTATTTCCGTGGCGGCATAGAAGATTTGGCGCTCCTCTTTGGAGAACTGCATGTCGAGGCCTCGCCATGGACGCAACGGGTCAATGTGCATCCTCCAGAGCCATCGGGTGCGCAAGCTAATAGATCTGCGCCCAAGATCCGGTATTCCCAGACCTCCCAGTTGCAGCGGGCGACACACCCTGGCCCAATTGACATGGCAGTGGCCACCGTTTGCCTCGGCGCGGCCAGCCCACAGGAATCCCCCGAGGATTTTCTCAACTTTCTTCAAGGTTTTCTTGTTGACACTTAGCACCACAAGCTGATGTAGCGGGATCGCAGCTAGCACCGACTTGACCAAGGCGAGCCTCCCTGCCTTGGGCATCATGGCCGCCTTCCAAGAAGGTAGCTTATCCGCGAGCTTGTCCAGGAGGGGTTGGAAAGCCTCACTAGGGAGTCTCCGGAGGCCCAAGGGGATTCCCAGGTAAGTCACCGGGAAGGATCTCACCTGGCATCCAAGTGCCTCGGTCGCCTCGATTGCTACATCCTCCTCACACCCTATGGGGGAGACCGAGCATTTCGCGAAGTTCGTATGTAGGCCTGAGGCGTGGCCATAAAGCGCAAGGATCTCGCGAACCGCCAGCATCTCCTCAACGACCGGGTGACAGAACAGCACCACGTCATCCGCATAAAGGGAGACGGTAGTGACCAAATCCTGTCGTGCAACCTTCCGTAGGATCCCCAACTCTGCCGCCTTGGCCAGAAGTTTGTTCAGCGTGTTAATCACCAGAACGAACAACTGGGGTGAAAGTGGGTCTCCCTGTCTCAGTCCTCTCCGGTGCCAGATCGGGGGGCCCGGCTCACCGTTGAGCATCACCCTAGAGCTGGCCGTGGACAGGAGGATAGCCACCCATTCACAGAATCTTGGGCCAAAGCCGAGTTTCTGGAGCACCTCGAAGAGAAGACCCCAGGAGACCGAGTCGAAGGCTCGTGCTATGTCTAGCTTGAGCATCACTAGGCTCCTTGAGCCTATGGAGCAGCCTTGCCGTTTGTTGTACCAGCATAAAGTTGTCATGGATGCAACGTTTCTGGATGAAGGCGCATTGGTTAGGGTCCACCATCTGGTGGAGAAGTGGCGCTAGTCTTGAGGCTAAGACTTTTGCGGCCAGCTTCGCGAAGATGTGGATAAGGCTGATCGGTCGGTAATCGCCCATAGCAGCCGCGTCCGGGCGCTTAGGTATAAGGATGATCAGAGCCTGGTTGAGACCCTGAAATCCCCGTCCACACATCGTGAAGAACTTGAGGAAAGCATCCATGAAGTCCTCCTTTATGATGCTCCAGCAGCTTTGCAAGAATTCTGCCGTGAACCCATCCGGCCCAGGCGCCTTCCCATGGGGGAGTCGCCGAACCACCTCCCAGACTTCCTCCATCGTTAAAGGATCATCGAGATGGGACAGGTTTTCGGTATGCAGCCCCAGAAATTCCAGGTCTAGCGAGAAATCCCTCGCCACCGAGGTGCCAAGGAGGGCCTCGAAGTGGGAGAAAGATGCCTCAGCCATGGCCGCGTGATCCGAAACCAAATTTCCCTCAACCTGGAGGCTTCTAATCACATTCTTTTGGGGTCTGTAGGAAGCGTGCTGATGAAAAAAGGCCGTGTTGGCGTCCCCTTCCGCTAGCCAGGCAATCTTGGCGCGTTGGCGGGCTATGGTGCGTTCCAGCGATGCAAGCCCAAGGTGGGTCTGCTTCAGCTTGGAGCGCAGCAAACGCTCCGTATCGGACAGCTGCCGCGATTCCATTGCAATGTCCAGCCTGAGGACAACCTCCCGCGCTACTGAAAGCTGCAGCTTTACACTCCCAACCTTTTTGTCGCTCCAGCTCGTGAGCTGGCGCGCCGTCCTTTTTGTGGGCGAGTGTATTAGCTTTGATGGCATTTTTTTTATTTTTTCATTAGATAATTTGATAATGGAATGCTCTTTGTGGCATATCCCAGTCCCTAACTTCTTTTTGTTTCTTACCAGCTTATGCTTAAATGTGAACTGTGTTATTTTCCTTTAGTTATATGAAAGGAATCAGACCATTTATGGCATGGTTAAGAGAAAGAACCAACTGCTCAACTCAACATTTACAGTATTGAGCAATATCTACAAATGACACCCTACAAAAAATGTTAGAAAAGGAGTTATGCAATTCCAAAAGGAAGCATTTTCTTATGCGAGTACATCTAGCTAGGCACCTTGCATCATTGCAGCATTAGTGTAACCTTAACAAGTGAATTCACGTGCAGCTGATTTAATCCAGCAATTATCCTTTAATTAAGTTATAAGCTTTGTTTGTTAGGATACATTTGGGTAAGTCATTATAATTCTCAGGTCCTGTTACTGGAATTATTTTAAAGCGATTGTTCAACAATTGAGTATTTTATTTCACAAAACTGAATGAAGTTTACTCATGTCAGCCTAAGTATTATGGAGGTGACTACAATAGAATGCTGGAGATTCTTCTTGACTGTAAAAACACAGGCACAACGTTCCTTGTTGGTGGTCGAGAGATCGAAGGAGTTTTCAAGGTATGAATGTACCTTGATGTTTTGTTTGACATGCATTGAAATTCTTTGTCTGATCAAGGACTTACGCTATTTGTTTTGAAGGTCCTTGAAGATTTAGACATTCCAAGAGAGTTGAAGGACATGTTTATCTGTATATCAGAGGAGAAGTTCCGCATGGACATTTCATCTACTGAATTAAGAAAAAGCCAAGGGCTCTGATGTGTCATAACACAGTCCTGCTTTACAGCAGATACAAGATGTTTTTTCTTGAGCGAATCTTTGCAAATAGCCATGGCAGTGTTTGATGTCATAGTTTGTTGTTATGTAAATATTTTTAATGTGTATGTTAGTAAAACTAAAATACATACCATTGTGTCACAGATCAGGAGGCAATGAATGCCCTGTTTTTTCTTGGAAAATCATGTAATTATTATATTTTAACCTTAGTCGTGTAATTTTGTGTGTGCCTTTTTGGGTATGCTGTTATTGCCTTATTGGACACTTTCATGCGTCATACATGTACAGACTCATCAGTGTCACTATTGGAAAAGAACACATTGAAGTCTTGATAGTGGCATACTTTGTTTAACATTGTAGCATAATAGCTCTTCTCATGTTGATTGCTTAGCTGATGAAATTAAGCTTGTATACATTAACAGGTACCGCACATCTGGGTGCTAGCAGTCAGGTCTGAACTCACAACCGGGGTTCATCTGCTTCGCTTATCTGGTACTGGGTTCATTCAATCATTTTTGTTATTTGAGCAGGTTCATATTTCTTGAAATCTACTCCGGTAAGGCAGTAACTGGGGAGGGATCGTTAATATGTGCTGACAGCTTCGTGCAGTATATTTTATCTGTATTTTGACTTGACAGGCCCTCTTGGTATTTTATTGAGAAAGTTTGAATCGATCTTCTCATAGAACTTCTTGATGTCTTGGCCACCCCTTGCAACAAGATGATCCACTTCTGTCTCATATTGTTGGTACACCACTGGCAAAGTGTGGGCGCACAAGAACCCTGTGGAAGTAAGAAAGACATACTTGTTACATTATATACTTGTTACATTATATGGAGATTTCAGTTTATATTGTTTTATGTGAGTAGATTGATTAATGTGTTCTCCCAGTATCCTTTCTGAAGTTCTTAGTTCTACCTTGTTGTATTTTGTTTTGTTGAAAATTACCATTTTCCATTCTACTCCCTTCGTTTCACAGTATAAGATGTTTTAGGCCTTTTCCATATTCACATGAATACACATGTATCTAGACACATTTTAGTGTATATGTCCACCCATTTTAGTCCGAATCTAGACAACATGTGAAACATCTAAAACATCTTATATTGTGAAACAGAGGGAGTACTTACCAAGATAGAGTAGGCTTGTGAAGCTGCAAGAACCTCCAATCACTGACAATACCAGCAAGGATCCTACTACCTTAACAATAAAAACAATTTGAATGTTAGTACGGGTTTAAGTTGAACAGCGATAGCAAATAATGGTATCAATTATTGACTAAACCGAGCAGTGTGTCTTTTTTTTGCCTCTGTGGTTGATTCTTAAGATCTCTTAAGGAGTTTCGTATCAATCCATATAGGTGGTAGAACTAGCTGTCACACAATTTGTCTTTTCTTATCAAAGATAGTGAAGAAGTGGGTTCTGTACCGTTAGGAATTTCTTCAGATCCTTTCCACATGCGATATCATAAAGAAGAGATACAGCATTTGCCAGTTTGTAACGAACAGTCAAGGCCATTTCTCTGAAGGCATGTTCAGAGATTACAACCTGTCGAATCCTTGGTGGGTCTCTGCGAGTTGAAACTTGTC
This sequence comes from Poa annua, assembly GCA_026929855.1. Classification (NCBI taxonomy): domain Eukaryota; kingdom Viridiplantae; phylum Streptophyta; class Magnoliopsida; order Poales; family Poaceae; genus Poa; species Poa annua. Next base: position 54,973,044 of record CM049435.1, on the reverse strand, counting down.
AATTGAGTTCCACTCCCTTGAAGTCATGATTTGAACTGCCTTTTAAAACTTAAAACTACATACCCCTGCGCATGAAAAAAGGAAGCCATACCTGTCGAAGAGTGGTGCAGCATTTGACGCAATGAAGATCACAAGCATAGCAAAGATGGCAATCTGGGAAAGGAGCGGAACTATATTGTATTCAACCACGTCGAAGAGGAACCATACCAATGTGGCCCCGGCAAGAACTCCCGCAGATAAGTTCCTGTTCTTCCACAGCAGAACATCTGCAGCTGCAAAGCCCCAAAACAATGCAATCCACAACTACATCAGCTTAGAGAGAAAACGCGGCACTGCAGATAATGTAGGGTAATTGCCTAGAAACAAAGCAAGAACATCATACCTTTCCCTCCACCCAGAAGCCGATGGATCGACTTGTGCCTGTGGTATGGCCTTGCCACATGTGGTCCGTGGTCAGGATTGCTAGGGACATGAGGAGGCATGGCTTCACGTGGCGTTTTGGATGTTGACCCTTGTTATGTCTGATTTGTGGAGCTACAGACATATCATCTTTATAGGCACCTAAAATGCTAGTATGATGTCTAAGGGAGTCTACGTTGACAAGGAAAGGATAGCTTGGCACAGAGGAGGTTGAGCCATCGAGGGGAATAAAGGACATGTGTTGCTTCAAGCAGGTGTTCTCTTGGTTAGAGCCTAGAAGCAAGTTTAGTCGTTAACCATTAGTTTATGTCAGAAGCTTGCGGCGGTACAACATCAGTGGGATTCTGGGCGTGAACAGGCAAACGCATCCAAGTCTTACACTCATTGCGTCATGCTAGCAGTTATTTTGTTGTTTCATTCCTGGCTGTGGCAGCAGCGGTAACATATGGCACTCGCACCACCTGCAATGAGCCGTTGTGGTTGTGGTCGATCTGTAGGTCATGAAAAAGAAGCCTGACAGAAGAGTCTCACCATACAGCCGGGCTGCCGGAGTTGTCTTGGGCGTGATTCCGGGTCGGCCAGAAAGATAAGACACCCCAGGAGATGGATCAAGGTAGGGATGTAAATGGTCACCTAAATGGCGCCATATAATACCATTTATTTCAGTCAACCGTTCAAATCGTTTTTTCTTTCCCGGAAAAAATAACTACGGCTGCACTTACGCGGGATTAGATGGCACCATTTAGGTTACCATTTACATCCCTGGATCAAGGATTGTTTAAGGAAGAAGCCAACTACTCCACTAACTAAGGGCTTAGAGACTAGTGTGGTGTGTGGATGTGCAGTCTAAATCACGCTACACGAACTCCGGAGCAGCATTGGAGTCCCCTGGAACTTGTGCTCACGACAGTGCTCCACCGTTCACGCAACCGTGCAATTCTAAATTCTGGCTGCACCCGGCACGGTCCAGAGCAGGCTACAGGTGCGCCATGCTCTGCTACAAATACCACCCTCTTTTCAGCACCCAGAACCACACTCCTCCACTACCACTCTATTGTCTACCACTGTTCTTCGTGAGAAGCCATGAAGTCTTACGCGGTGCTGTTTCTTGTAGTCATGCTCACAGCGTCCGGGGCGGTGTGTGCGGCGTCAAGAGCAGAGCGCGCAGAGTGCGACCCGCTGGCGCTACGGCCGTGTGTCCCGGTGATCCTCTTGGACGCACCGCCGTCCGCAGCGTGCTGCGCCAAGCTCCGGAAGCAGAGGCGGTGCCTGTGCGAGTACGCCAAGAACCCCTATCTGGGATACATCAACTCCCAGAACAGCAAGAAGGTTGCGGCCGCATGCCGCCTGCGAGTTCCTAAGTGCTAATGCTCAGTGGTGTGAGTGCCATATGCTAGAAATTGTTGCTAGAACGATCTGCCTTCTTTCTGGTCTTCTCCATTTCTGACTGCCGCCGCGTGATGTGTCCTCAGAGAGCAGCTGTAATAAGAAGAGCACGGTCTTGTCAGTACTAGCTGTTCATGCTTTGTGTGTCAATGCCATCAGAGACGTGTGTTTGTGTGTGTGTTTGGTGATAGTATCTCCTGTTTGCTCGTTGTCTTGCAAAGTTGCAGTGGGACAATTTGGAAGCTGTTGTTCACTTGTTCTTTGTCTTCATGCTTACTGCGTTCCTTTGATTATTTCAAGAGTTCTCAAGAAATGATGTTCAGTTCACGTGAAGTACAGATCTAAACAGTGTCGTCTCTCATATTTTTTTTTGTGTGTGTGCGGGGGAGTCTCATGTAATCGGCCTTCGATGAGCAGAGTCGTCGAGTTCCTATCTTAATATCACCATGCAGAAGATGGACTGGACGCATCATATCAAGTTCAGTTCCTTAAACAGGTTCTGATGCAACATCATATGATTGCAACATTAAGTAATCGTAAACTTTGTTTTTTTAAAGTGATCGTAAACTACATCTGTTCTTCTATTATGTGTTCTCTGGAAAACCAACACTGAAAATCCAAAAGCAGGTGTAGTTCTCGGCAAAACAAGAAGGGGAAAGCAGGTGCGCTTTTGTTTCGTGGACAGCATACTCGCACCACTTTCCATATATGAACACCGATGTTTGCAACATGGATTTCTCGCTTCAGAGGTTCTTCATGGCAAGTCGAGGTCCGCACTGCTACTCTCTAACATCTCGACGACTCTGCTCATCGACGGCCGATTCGCAGCCGTTGTCTGCGTGCACCATAGTCCAACTATGATCATCTTCCTTATGAGCTCTCCCGTGTCACCACCGACGTCAGAAATGCTGTTGCAGAACTGATCCAAGTGCTCATAGAGATAGAGCCACTGGGCGAAATATGTGCTGGTAGTGTCAGCACCAATCTTGACATGCCTTTTCGCCTTCACCATCTCAAGCACTGTCACACCATTACCATAGCTGTATACATCAGACTTGCTACTGACTTGTCCGAATTTCCTGGACACCACCTCAGGTGCATCATAGCCATCTCTCTCCTCCACAATGTGAGTAGATGTCTTGCTCTCTTTCGGCAAACATAGATTTGCCACACCCACATCAGAAATCTTTGGGCACAGCTCCTGATCCAGCAGGATGTTCCGGGGCTTGATACTGATATGCACACCGTTGGGAGTGATCTCTCCATGGAGATACTCGAGCCCTCGCGCGACGCCCAACGCAATGTCAAACAACTTCTCCCAGTACAGCCACAGCGAGTAATTCTCCTCTACGGACTCGTCACTGCTGAGAGCATAGCTTTCAAGCGAGCCATTGGGCATGTATTCGTATATCAGAGCTCTTGTTGCCCCCTGCAAGCAGAACCCCGACAGAGGAGCCACGTTGACATGACAAATTCCACCGATGCTCGCCACCTCGTTCACGAAATCCTCGTCACTGCCTTCACAGTTCTTCAAAACCTTCACCGTGATCTGGCGGGCATCTTGCAGGTTGCCTCTGTAAACAACGCCATGGCTGCCTTGGCCCAGCTTGTGAGCAAAGGTCTTGGTCATTCTTTCGACTTCTGAGTAAGTGTATCTCTTTGGATGATGAGCTCTCAGTTTTGGCGGAGATGTTTCTGTTTTTGGAGGCGTCGTTGATCCCTCTTCAGGAAGTGACACGCCTGCACGGTATTTCTTATGGCACAGGAAAGAAGTGGTAAGAAGCAGGAGCAGCAGGAATACGCCAGCGACGACTCCTACTATGGTATCTGCATGAAGTTAACAGATAGGGAGTTAGAAATCATCGAAATGAAATGCCAAGAAGCTACCATCTTGCAGTTAATTTCTTGAGTTAGGCCCGCTGTGTATGTACTGTCTGTCTTTGTATGGTAGTAACATATAGAAGCTGGTCGAAAAATACAAATGTATTTGCAAAGAAACAGTCAGAATGGACGTACAAAGAGCATCCACTCACAGATTCTCCTTTTGTATTGCGTGGATGCGTCGTTCCCTGTAATAATTATATTAGCTTGTTATAAAAGATGTGACGTGCCGGTGAAAATTAAAATTACTGACGATCGCGACATAAGCTCGCAACTAGCAAATTTCGTATCAGATGGCATGCTGTAACGCAGAAGGTACCTGCGATCCGGTTTCGCAAGTTGCTCTGCAGCTTCACGCTGAAGCCAGAGTCCTTGTCGTGGGAGCGGCTCCACAGCATGATGCCGCCGTAGTTGGGCGCGTCTTCCACCAGCGGCAGCACCTGCGACACGACCGTGTCCGCATCGACGTATCCGCTTCCCGCAGCCTCCAACGACGCCGGCAGGCCGAGGTAGACTGTCGCCGACGGGAAGGCCGCCGTCCACTGCAGCCAGGCGCTTCGCAGCGCGCTCGCGTCCCCGGCCGCGAACTGGCACGGCGGGTTGTTGTAGAACTGCACCCACACGTGGTCGAACAGCCCCGTGCCGAGCGCGACTGCAAGCGACGCGTCCGGGAACGGGCACTGTGGCGCCGCGGTGAGCATGTACTTCTTCTTCTTGTCGTCGGCGCCGTTGTAGAGCGACGTCAGGTTCCTGGCGAGGTCGTCGTAGTACCTGGACGGGGCCTCCATGTCGAAGTCGATGCCGTCGAGCACAGCATCACCAAGCGGTCGGGGAGCGGCGGTGCTGGTGCTGGTGCCGCCGAGGAAATTGTCCCAGAGGTAGGCGGCCACGTCCTGCGCGTCGGTGGGAGACGACAGGTTGTACGCGGGGGCGCCGGAGTCAAATCCGCCGCCCATGCTCAGGAGAACCTTGACACCGGCGGACTGGCAAGACGCGATGTCGGCGGCGAGGGTCGTGCACGAGCCCGAGGGGGCGTCGCAGTGGCCGGAGAGGTCGAGGACTGGAGCCCGCCCAACTCCGAAGGTCGAGAGGAAGGCGAGGTTGACGTAGGCGTAGAGCCCGGAGCTGCACGTGTCGCTGAGCGTGCCCTCGCTAGCGTTCTGGCCCCAGTAGATGGTGATGTTGACGGAGTCGTCCGCGGCCGTGGCGAGGACCGAGGACGGAGGCTGCGCAGAGAAAGGCCGTGAAGATGCCGAGCTTGACGGGCATTGTGGAAGATGGCGGCATTGCTGGCTCTTGTGGCAATATGGCTTGTATTCGTGTTTATATCTTCATCCGTGTGAAGGAATGGCGAGGTTCCCAGGATAAAGACTTGGGATACTCTGCAGATGACGAGGTTGTTTTCTTGTCTCCTGCGCATGGAGTAATCAGGGGACATATGGAAGCTACTGTGTTTGTCTCAATCGCAATTCTTTTTTTTAAATGTTGGCAGGAGAGCTGCCAAATTTATTGAACAGATAGAAGGTTGGTCCTAATTATGAGGGAAACCGAACTAAAAAACTATACAAAGTCGTCTTTCCGCTTACAACAGATCCATAAACACACGACAACGGCAACTCAAACCATCCACGCGAGCCACACGTCTGTCTGATCGTCTCCTACCCCAAAACATGCCACCAAGAGAGAACGCGATGGCGGATAGCATCACCATTGTCCGATCTAGAGGACTAAACCTAGGTTTCCCCACAGATTTGGACATTGCAAAGCAGATGACTGCACGGGCTATGTTGTTGCAGCCCAGTGGAAAAAAAATCAACAAATCCACTAATTAATACTAACTCTTGATGAGCACATTCATTTTTCCAGATTTCACGCACAACACTTCAGGATTCAGTTGTGCTATGGGAAAATTTTCAGTCTTGAGAGTAGAGGCAGCAACTAATGCATGGGCAGTTTATCACTATCATCAGGAACTAACTGAATACACTGCGAGTCATATATTTGCAACAACACAACACAATGGGAACAATAAGAAGCCACTGCATCAGCATCATCCAGCATGAGGTTTTGCACTAACCTAAACATGTGTCCATGCAGCAAGTTCATGTACAGCTAAATCAACTTTAGCTACAAGAAAGATGGCAGGCAAGGAGCTAGATTGGCACAGCTACAATAAACTATACACACTTGCAAGAAAATCACAATTTTTTTTTGATAAAGGGCGCTTTATTACTTAAAAGATTTGCAAGAAAATCACTATACTACATATAAAAAATGAAACCTTTTGTTTTTGTCATGCCGAAAATAATCTGAGCTTCATAGATATGCTGATAATAAAGCCAAGAAAATTTACATGGCCAGGAGGAATATGCTTCCGACTAACAAATGTGCAAAGTTTTATATGAACCTTGCAGGTAAACCTGAAGTGTAGAGGCAAACCATAGCTTTAGAAGCTCAACGACTTATTACAGTCAGTAGGACTGTACACGAGCCAAGTTGCCAATACACTATGCACCCTTTTGTCCCAATCAGAAGTTCAAGCAAGTGAATATCCCAATGTTTTAAATAGCGTGCTACAACAAAATAGGGCAACCATAAAAATCCGCTATAGAGAAACTATAGCGGACAATTGTACACGGATTTCATTTAGTGAGACATTGCTCAGAATGCTACCGTTTTATTAGGGACGCTATAGCGCACTATTTCAAACATTGGAATATACCATGAAAGTTATGCCAGAGAGAGAGAGATTGTTCATCCAATGGATGTTACAAGGAGGTTAGGCTAGGTATAGAAAATCCAATGAAGAAAGACTCCCGACACTAGTAGGAAAAGGATTATAGACACCAAGTTACCCCTGCCACACAGACTTTTACGTTCGCCATACGTAGTGCTGGCGAACCAAATTCCTGTTCGCCAACACTATGGTTGCACCAGGGCTAGAGGCAGGGCTAGGGGGGGGGGGGGGGGGGGGGGGTGGGCTATGCGGAAGGTTAACACCGGCGAACAACCTTGCATGTTCGCCAGTGGCACGCTTCGTACTCCTGGCGCACGGAAAGTGGGTTCACCAGGGGTAAAACTACGCCCGCCACAAATAATACCGCTGGCAAACAACATCTACGTTCGCAAGGAGTAAGAACCGTACCCCTGGCGAACACGCACTTAAATGCTACTAGTTTTTAACCTGGGATTTTTTGCACAACTCGTCCAACTACCTCTTCCCCTCACTTAAATGCTACCTCACTCCAATCTCTCACTAGCTCGACCCATCCCCATTTCCACCCCATTTTCCCTCATTCCCTGCTAGTTTTTAACCAATAGAACCTATATTTTTTGTTAGATCTACCTATATCTCTCCCCCACAACCAATCTCCACAAAAATGCCACCCCAAACCTCTCCTATCTCTAGATCTAGTTGATAGCCTCTCTCCTGCGGCGTATCTATTTAAGGTGGAGCACTATAACAATGTGATTGTGTGAAATTTGGACTAAAATTTGGCCTATATGTGTGGAATTTGGACAAATTTGGACGATATGTGTGAAATTTGGACTATATATGTGAAATTTGACATGAAAATTAATGAGTTGCCGATTTTTGCCAAAATTTTGATTAATTCCCGTTTCGGAAAATATCGGCACTCCTATTGGCTAGTAGATAAAGGAAGGTCATGGCAAACAAATCGTGAATCTAATAATTTTCTTGGTTATAGACCGTGTAGGAGATATAATGGTCCTCATGAGTGAAGCCATCGTGAATAGATATCTTAAACACGCGACAGATGATTTGATTCGGCAAAACCGCAAGGAGATAAGACGTCCCTGTCGAAAGTGCAAACTAGTGGGTTTGATCAACCCTTTTTCCGGAAAATTGCTGGAGCACCCGCTCATGTGTGGTGTCATGGATGGACACACTCATTGGATGACCGATGAAAATGATGAAGTCTGTGAGGTGGCGACTCCTGATCATGACGATGAAGAGCATCATGACAACAATAACGATGAGGGGTACGAAGACGAAGAGCCTCCTGATAATGAGGAAGAGGAGGATGCGAAAGAAACTGTAGAATATGAGGACACGTCGCTAGCTTCACTCATGCGGGATCCTCATGTTCAAGAACTGCTGCTGAAGAAGACGACTGACTCGAGATCAGCTGGTAGAGAGCAATCGAAACTGGCGCAACTCGAGATAGACTCGAAAACTCCGCTGTATGCAGGTTGCGATGTGGAAAATTCCCGTTTGAAAGTAGCGCTCGATGCTCTAGATATAAATGGAGCGACGTAAGCGTCGACACAAGTCTGAAATACTGGAACGGTGTTCTTCCAGAGGGCAACAATTGTCCCAAAAGTTGCGACGAGGCCAAGAAGGTAGTGTGCCCCTTTGACTTGCCGCACGTAAAATACCTGAAATCACAAACATTAACGCAGAATCCAAGTATTTGTGGTGTATATTCGTGTCTTAAACCTGGGACAGAAGTACTAAATCTCTAATATCTAGACAAAAGGCATCAGCTTGTCTTTATAGATAAAGCTCAACGGCCTGATAAGCAAGTGCACAAATTGGTAGGCAACTTGCACACAATTACAACATTTTATGGAAATCTATGTTCAGTTGCTTACAATTTACAATGGTACTGGAGCAAGTGCTCAACATAAATATAAAACATCAACATATTGGTTGATGATGATTAGCAACTCAAGAACACTTTTGGTGGCAATTCAAGGACACTTGTGCTTCCTTCTAGCATCTCGACGACTCTAGTCATTGTTGGGCGATTAGCAGCACTTAATTGTATGCACCACAGCCCCACCACTATCATCTTCCTTACAATCACTGTGATCTCACCATTAATTTCAGAAGCACTGACACAATATTCATCTACATGTTCATAAATCCATTGTGGGAAATATTGACTGCTAGATTCAATATTTGCACTGATATTTGTATCCTTTGCGCCAGCCATCTCAAGTACCATCATTCCATAACTGTACACATCAGATTTACTACTTACTGCTCCAAATTGCTTCGAATAAACCTCGGGGGCAATATAGCCAATTGTTCCTCTTGCACCACCAATGGAAATAGCACTCTCCTGATTGAGGCACAACTTGGCCAGTCCAAAATCGGAGATCTTTGGACAGAAGTTTTCGTCCAGTAGAATATTATGGGGTTTGATATCAAAATGCACAATGCGAGTATTGCATCCTCGGTGGAGATATTCAAGTCCTCGAGCAATGCCCACTGCTATATCAAACAATTTTTCCCAACCTAATGTATTTCCACCTTCAGAGTTATCTTTGAAAGCATACCTTTCAAGTGAACCATTAGGCATATAGTCGTAAATTAGTGCCCTTTTGGATCCTTCCAAGCAAAATCCTATGAGAGTAACGACATTGACATGAGAAGTTCTACTAATACTAGCCACCTCATTGATGAAGTCTTCCCCATCAGTCTTGTAGTCCTTTAGCATCTTCACGGCTATCTGACGGCCATCAGAGAAGTTGCCTCTGTAAACAGCACCAAATCCCCCTTGACCTAGTTTTTCAGCAAAAGATCTCGTCATTCTTTTCACTTGTGCATAAGTGTATCTTTTTGGATGTATGGTTCCATTCTTTTGTAGGAAGGACTCAATCCTTGTTGTTCCCTTTGACTTCCTTTTGCATCTGTACTTCTTGCAGCCAAACCAAAACGCAAACAAAAGCAGACATAGTATGCTTGAGCTGCCTGCTATTGTATCTGTGTAGACAATTTTGAGGGGAAAATGCATCAAAAGGGGAAGCAACTTATAATCTTCTATATAACTGGTCTCTTGCACTTTTTCTACTACTACATGATGATAATAGACATAAATGAAGGAAAAAAACATATTTAAGCACACAATCTTAGTTACACAGCTGAGAGAAATGCATCTTGAGCTATTAAATACCTACTATGGTGTGTATTCTAAAAGGCTATATTTTTTTTGTATCATAAGGTCTAGGCTTAAGCTGCATGTGAATAACTCGTGCCACTTTTCAGATATACTAAAGAGGTTACTAAACATACCATTGAAGAAGAGCTTGTCAAAGATGATGGAGACAAATGGGAAGATGCAAACGAATTATCATGAGACTGAGAAATATTTCTTACATGTTATTAGTCTGGTCTTTGTGGTTCGATGCCCTGCAAAATTTTCAGCAGAAGTGGTCATGAGTATGTGAAAGTTGCATTTATTCATAGTATATAGAGTTTGCACTGCACTGTTAAAACCGTTAGTATATGGTATGCATTGAAATTTTAATAGAAGGTAACTTTTTATTCATCTACCGGTAATTGTGTTACAGAACGTGTTCTTCTCCCAAGAATAAGAACGACTATTTTTTCAATGTATAAGTTCTGACAGATATAGAATTGATACATAAACACTAACACACATTCCTTAGTTTCTCAAACAAAAGATTGTCATTTAGGCTGCGCTTGGAATGTCTACCAGATTTCCAGGCCGTAAAAATCTGCCGGACTTTCCACGCGATCCGCCGGATTTTCAAGGGGGCCTCATCAGGTCCGTAAAACTGCACGATCGTTTTGGTTAAAATCCAGCGATCCAAGCGAGCCCTTAAAGTTGATTTTACCTCCTAGACGTTAAATCATGTCCTGCAACGAGTCCTCTTGTCAGTTTTAGGGTTAATAACGATAGATTTTGTTTCGTATCAGAACAATGTACATTGTTCACGTGCCCTAAATATTTCAGTTCTGTATACTCGATATCAAATGTTAATTGGGTGATGGATTCCTCCCGCTGGGCTTACAAGGCCATGTTCCTTGGTATACACCCAGGGCCGGTCCTGACAATTCGGGGGCCCAGGGCGAAACCACGATCCCGAGGTCCTAAGCATCAAAATACAAATTTACATGTAATTTATATCAAGAGTTACCAATAAACTTTAAAATAAATGTTGATACCAAATAATTTATACATATTATATTGGAAATTTTTATTAAATTACTAGATGTATAGTTAGTCATGATGTCTTGTCAATGTTAACTTTACCGATTATCACGTCGACTATGTGACTCGGTAGAGATGGCGTGTGTATGATAGAATCTTCTCTCGACGACTCGATTTCTCGCTTCTCAGTGTGGCCACTAGCATGATGGCCGAGCCTTCGGTTCAAGCTCATGACCAAAACGGTCAAAGAAGAACGACGCATCGTAAGACACACAACGAATGAAAAACTAGATCCATGTCCAACGATAAGAGAACTCAATTTCTTCGAGAAAAACGATAAGAGAAATAAAATTTGATGAAAAGTTTGAGTCGTTATTTTCGTTTCTTTTATTGTGCCGCATTAGTGGTTCGGTCAGCTGGCGTTGTAATCCACAAGCGACACCATTTTAATGAGCCAAAGGAAGGGAAAAAAGGCTACAAAAGCTAACAAAAGGAAAAATGCCTTATCAACCAAAGGACACGGCCCAAGTTAACAAACAAAAGGCCCAACTTCTAAGTTACAGCACACAGAATAACGCTTCGTCTTACTCTCTCTAAATCTTATGAGAAAGTTTTCTTCCGACCTGCTGTAATGGCGCCGGCAAGAAGTTCTTTCACCACAGCGTCTACCTTAGCTAGCTGGGACTTGGGGGCCCCTTGATTTCGGGGGCCCGGGGCAGCCACACACCCTGACCCCCCTCAGGGCCGGCCCTGCATATACCCCAAATTCACGTCGGAAGGATCTGTACGGCGGACGTTGACCAAAGTGTAAAGAATTTATATCGGATCGATGGTCCCTTAGAGCAACTCTAGAATAACCCTTAAAAGCCCGACCTTTAAAAGTCGTTTACAAGTCACGGTTGGTCGATTTTTAGTCTGTTTACAGGTTGCAAACACGCACAGCAGAATATAAACCATAAAAGACGAACTGAGAAATTGAAAATCGATTTCCTGGAAAATTTCAGAGACAAACAGACGATCACATTTTCATAGACGAACACTTTAAGTCGATTTCAGACACATTTTTACAGCAAAAAGTCACCATCATTGAGCTCAAACTACTACTGCCGACGACACACGATTCGAAGGAGGAAAGCTCAGAGCTCCTCGTCGGAGTCGGAGCCGAGGAGGATGACCTCCTTCCCCTTCGCTGCGGCGGGATCATCCCGCGCGATGATCTCGCGCTTCACGGCGCGCACAGCGACCTCCTTCGCCGCCTCCTTGCGGCGGCGCTCCTCCTGGACGTGCGTGTGGACGGAGGCGACAACGATCTCCGCCTCAATATCCATGCGGCGGCAACGCTCCTCCTCGATCTCCAGCGACGTCGTGCGCTACCACTGGATGGCAGAATCACTAGCCGTCAGAGTCGTCGACATAGTCGTTGTCGCCGACCACGCCGCCCACACCGCGTCGTCGTCGTCGATGCGGGTTGTCGGTAGCGGCTAGCCCCTGTGCCCGCACGGCCTCCCCAACGGCTCAAATAGTCTCTGCGCGGCGGCATGACGCGAAGGGAGGGGTGGATCTACGGCGGCGTTGACAGAGATGCGGAGGAGGAGGGGAAGCGAATGAGGGTTTAGACTAGTATCCCCTCCTCCGATCTTTAAGTATATCGGTGGGGGGGGGGGGGGGGGGGGGGGATCCTAAAGACCGAAGCCGTGTAAAAGTTTCGGCCCAACCCATATTGTCGCCGGACAAATACAAGTTTCGTCCTTTTAAGGGTTTTATTAGAGTTGCTCTTACAACCGCATCCTGACGGCTGATCGGCTAATTTGTGCCGTTGTGCACAGATGGAGTACTTACGAGTTGATGTCGCGCAGATTGCATCGTTGGATTGCCCGTTGGTGCACAAGCAACCCAGGAATCCTCCTGTTTGGTTGAAGGCGCACCGTCCACTGGATTCCTCGCAGCGCGCACACGGGCCGGGTTTGTTGTCCCACGATACCTGGAAGCCCTGACGAAGAGTGTCGCCGTATCCACGGCTTCTCCAGGCAGTATCATTTGGGTCGCCCAGTTGATATTTGAGCACAGGAACTGTTATGACTGGCTCGCACTCCTGCTGCCAGGTCCCAGGGGGCACCCTATCATCCGGAAACACGAACGACATATTTCCAGGATAGTTGGCAAATTCTGAGCATATGATCGGGCCGCTGGGAGGTTGTTGGACGGGACCAATACCGAGGTCGCAGTTGAGGAAGAAGGCCAGGTAATCGACTGTACTGGGCGGGAAGTACAGCCATGAGCCGGGTCCGAAGGTGAGGTTGTGATCGACTCTTGGGCAGCTGCTGTCTACGAAATCATCATCGGCTAGCGACAGGTATGCGGTCGAGACGTCGATGCTCGTAACTGTGCAGTTCTCGCCGCTGTCGGTTTGCAAGATGGGCTTGTCGTCGTCGCAGATGATCCCCAGGCCAGGGTAGCCGCAGGAGGAATTCTTGTAGCTGTTGAGCTCTTTCCTCTCGCTGGAGAGATAGAACGGGTAGCTAATACTAACGTTTCCGCAGATGAAAGGTTCAGAGAGGCACATGGAGGGGTCGTAAGATGAATCGCCATGGGAGGCGGCAACGGCAAGCAAGAGGAGAAGCAGCAGGAGCTCCTGGTGGTGGCTTAGCAGGAGAGGCATGGCTGCTTGGCTAGCTAAGTCGGCAGCAGTGTTCCATTTTCTGCTTTGATCTGTAAACCAGTACTGTAGTTAGCAAGCCGTCCCTCTGCCTTTGTTCACGCGTTGCGTGGATATTTGCCTTGGATACAGGAAATTTCGGAGAAGGAAGGGCGACTAACCGGGCGTAAGATTCAACGATACATGATAGTTGGCGAGGTCTTACCACTCATCAGTATCTGGACCCCAGGCCAGAGTAGTCAGTCGTCTGCTGTCTCTGTCTATGAATTTTTTCGTTGACTGTATAACTTAGACTGATTTACTTGAGCAGAACCATACCGAAATTCCTTTTTTACATGAACATTTTATATTTTGGAATTGTCATAATGTATATCTGTAAGCGGCATAACTTAGCATGCATACTAAAACTCAAAAAAAGAAACTTGGTTGGATGAGATAGTCGTAAGTTTGTAACTCAAAAGTCGACTCCAAGTCTTCTGAAACACCAATTTAAGTGGTTTACTGGACTTGTGTATCGATGCTATCGCCCGTTGGTTTTCAGAGGGAAATAATAAATCTGAAGGAGCAGAGTCCTCAAGAACTTACCTGATGTTGAGTGTTCATAAGCAGTGGTGTCACCGGTGCCGTGGCAATCCTGAACGCCCACCTTCCCACCGGAGCACAGACAACCCATGAATGTTTTGCTCTCGCTGTAGGAGCACCGTCCGTAAGATTGCTCGCACTGGTGGCATGGCGGCGATGTGCTCTTGTTCCATTCCAACTCGAACCCCCGCTTAAGCACGGCACCGTATTGGCTCGTCAAAACGGTCGGATTTCCTCTCAGCAGAGCATCTTCATGTACTGGCACCAGGAAATAGTGTCCGCAGTTGTCAGCCAATTGGTACACTTGAGAAACGTTGCGTTCCTCAGGGCCAGACATGAACACAAAGGAAACACCATCTCCACTGAACCCTTTGCAGGTTATCTGGTATTCTTCTAATTCAGGAGGCGGCTGATCGCCTAAGAAGCAGTCGAAGAAGAATTCGAGGCTGTCGACGGAGTCGGTGTAGCTCAGCCACGCTTGGTCGAATGAGACGTTGTGGCCGACTCTGGGGCAGCTGTTGCCGCCGAGCACGTCGGCGTCCCCGAGAATAATGGTGTAATTGTGGTAGGAGATGTCTAGAATGGTGTAGCTATCTCCTTCGAGTTGGAGGATCGGGGTCTTGGTTTTCCCCTTGTCTTGGCAGAAGATCTTCAGATCAGTGTAGCCGCAGGAGTAGTTGGATGTGTAATCGGGGTTTGCTCGTGTTTCGTCAGACAGATAGAAGGGATATCTGATGTCAACGCTGCCACACATGGACGACTCCGAGCACATGGAACCGTCGTAGCTGGGCGGAAGAAGGGAGCCATGGGAGACATGGACTTCGAGGAGGAAGCGGAGGACGAGCAAACATAGTAGGTGAGCCATGGCGAGACAGACGAATTTGGTTGTTTTCTTCTCAAGTCTTATTACACGCCACAGGTTCGGACGAAGAGGAGGCAGGGGAATTTGGCTAATTTCCATCTCTAGGCCTGCACGTCACTGTTTCGGCGACCGCAGTAGCTGTATATAAACAGTGTGGACTTTGACCACGTTTAGCAGAAAGTTTGGTTAATTCTTGGCCCGGACTTGTGGGGCAGAGTTTGGATGATCCTCCTGCTTCCACGAAACCAGGTCCGAGTGCGACCAGAAATAGTTTTAACTCCCAGTGCGACTAAAGGGTAAAGGCACATATTATTTTTCACGATCAGTAAAAAAGTTTGATGGAGACACGAATCCATCAGGCAACTAGCAACTGCTGCTTCCGAATCACCTGACTTCCTGACTTCCGAACGTTATTCTGCTTGCCGGTAAAATTACGCCAATGTTCAGATCAGTTTATCCTTTCTTTTTTGGACAAATCATTCTAGCATTTGCTCCACGAGTTGCTCGCGGGAGCATCAGCCAAAAACAAAAAAAAGTCATCGCCAACAACAGAGACTCTCGTGTTCTGAAATCCGAAGCAAGCAAAAGTAATTCAACGAGATTGTAATGTCATGAGCGAGTAGAAAAGCGATACGTACCGCACTGATCCGTGGTCGTTTGGGCGCCATCGCAGAAGCAGGTGAACCCCATCCATCCATTCGTCTGGTTGTTCTTTCTGTAGCCGCACCATCCGCCGGAACGCTCGCATGTGCCGCGCTGCTCGGAGTTCGGGCTGTAGTTGAGTTCGCATGTGCCGCGATCAGCACATCAACATATCTTCTCTCCGGAGGCATTCCCCCCATGGCCTGCTTATGGACATCCAGCACCGGCGCTACCACCACCGTCTCGCACCCGTACCCGTACGCTTCGCCCGTGTAATCATCGCCACTGAACACGTAGGAGCTCTTGCCATAGCCTTGACAGCCAGTTAACTCAACGACAGAGGGCCAGGAGGCGTTCTTGGTGCAGTTGTAGAAGAAGGTGATGTTGGCGTCCGAGCTCGTGAGCTGCAGCGCGGAGCTGGTGTCGATGGTGAGGTTGAAGTGGAGAAGCGGGCAGCCGGTCGTCGTGTTGAATGCCTCGGCGTCGTCGACGAGGGACACCGTGTGTGTCTCGTAGTCGATGACCGAGACTCTGTACCGGTGGTGGGCTTGAGAGAGGTGAAGCAGAGTGTCGTTGTCCTCGCAGGCAAGGCCGAGGCCGGGGTAGCCGCAGCTGGAGGCTGAAGAGGAGGAGTTGAGCGTACATAATATTTTACTAGTTGAATTCGGCGCAGCGACACGCCGCGCCCTTTATGATAGTTTTTATTGTCGGTTTTTTTTATTTAACGTTGGTGCACAATATGGTCTATAAGGAAGTGAGAGATTATTGATTTGATGGTGCATTTAATCGTGTAGTTAATGTTTGTCGCATGTAATTTTAATAGAACGTTATTTGCATAGCAAGGTATCAGTAGTGCATCTACTGCGTAGTTGTTGTTACTTGTCGTGGAATTTAAATGGAATGTTATTTGTGCTGCAAAGCATCAGTTGTATAAAATATTATATTTAACAGAATGCATGTCATTGTGATGAAACTGTGGATAGCAAAACATATACGAAACTACGTGAAAACTGCTCTAGATCGGTTTGAACATATATGTACAAAGTTAAAATACAATTGGGTTCATCACATTGGTACATAGGCCGATTTACATAGTGAGATGCCAGGAGTGGAAGAGATCTCGTTGGAAGAAAAATCTACGAAGGGAACAATTCGGCTACAGTTTCCTGTACCTGCAAAATTGCTGTTGTAAAACCACCTTGAATATTCTGTTCCGTAAGTTAAGTTACGCCTGCTGACCCGGGCATGTCTCGTGTGGAGGTGTTGTTCTTCTGTTTGCACGGTATCGCTTTCTATCACTGATGAACGCCTTGAGCTGAATGTTCAGGCCAGATATGTGCTTCTACGAAAGGCAAGCATGATGCCAAGGTTCCCAATATTTTTCATATATAATTGCTGGGCGACTACACGGGCAAGCTGAACTTGTAACATATACCACAGATGAGGAAAATCAGATGGCAGATTAGATCAATAAGAGGAACTATTAGTACAGAGCTGCTAGGTTAGGTACTAATATGGAGCAGCAGCGGTGTGATGAAATGTAACTATTTAGGAGCAGCTCATAAGTAACATATTATCAGCTGCATAGATAACACACATTATCTTAGTCTGAGATTTCTACAAACTTAAAACCGCCAAGACTTTGTTCTCCTAAATATGAGATGAGTTCATTATGGAAAAAATAGGATACACTACAAAGTTTCTGATCAGCAGTAACAGTTAATATTGAAAGACCAGTAAATAATAAAACAGCCAGCACCTCCAACAATAAGAGAAATAAATCATCCACGCCGTTGTAAGGTAAATTGGCCGCGTCTACAAAGAAAGAAAGACTCACGCCTAATTTCCTGTCTATGAATGCTAATTTTTATCACGAAATATCATGTCTACGGATACTAATTTTTGTCACCAAATAGTAAAGCTCTGTATGTATATATTGAGGGATGGTCACTCTACTGGCTGAAAGTGACTTCAGATTCAGAAGGGGTGTTTGATTTATATACAATGAAGAAATCAATCTGACAAAGAAGCTTAGGAATGAGTACTCCGCCCTATCCAAAAAAAATTACACAACATAGCAGAATGAGCTCCGCATGACCCTGCATATGTTAAGAGAAAACATGTACTTCTACATTACCGAGAAATTATGTAATTTCTGGCAATCAGAGGAGAACCTCGGAGACTTGTAGCATAAGAAGAGACAACTCAATTCAACACTAAGTCAAAACTTCAATAGTAAAACAGTTTTGAGTGCAATAAACAGTGGCACCATACTGGAATTTGTGGAAGTTAAATTACTTGAACATTAAAGATAAAGATAATTAAAAACCATCCGCCTCTTATTACAGAGTATTGTTCGACGACTGTGACCTAGATGCACATATATAGTATATAACCTGTTATGTTGCGCACAATGGAATGCATATGTACTAATTTTGTGAAGACAGATTTAGCCAAAAATATCTGGACCATAATAAATGTATACAACTCAGTTGTATAAATGTGGAAAACACTAAATGGGCTCTCTGGCACCATTTCCTATATGTGTCATTAATAAAATCTAAACTGTACAACTGCAAAGGGGAGATCATAAATAATATTAAAATGAACAAACGAAACATGGATACCGCAGTTAAAATTGCAGGGAATTTCCTAAATGTTTATATCTCCGATCTAGATCCATTTTCATATACAACAAACGACCATGATGAACAAAAAACCTGTTAAACTTAAGTATACTACCTAGCTTTTGTATGGGCTGAATGCTAAATTCATACTACAAATCAATCAAAAAAAATTACACTCGAATAGAGATGATTTTGTGAAACCCAGGAGGTTGTTAAATCCTAATGGCAAATGTATGCATATGAAGTCCAAGCATCCTACATCTATCTTAATCACAGAAGAGTTATACCATTCAGATGATCACATATTCACCGTGTATGGAAGAAAATAACATCCAACATACTTCTAACGATTCCCATGGGTGAAGGGTCAGTAGTGTCCAATAAACATTAAAAGTGAACTGCTTGGGCCGGTTTCTAAATGCAGAGCACGAGCAGACAATTAAATTGGTACATGATTCTGCTAGCTAGAGTAACCAAAGCACAGGCTGAAACAAACGCAGAAAATTTGTAAGACATGTGCTCTTCCAAAGAAGCAGTTTTGATAGAAACAGTGGGGGTACAGCCGTACAGGATTCAGATCGATACCTTCAGCCTGCCAAGGGCGTGCTGCCTACCGGTGGAGGTGGGCCTTAGTCTTCGTAGATGATAGGGTTGACGGTGACGCGAGTCATCGGAAAGCGAGCAAGCAGTTCGGAGCCCTCCGTGGAAACGCCCTCCAGCCCCGTGCTGGCCAGCGGAGGTGCTGTTGCGAGAGACGACGGCCTGGAAAGCAGAGACGCTAGAGCAGCAGCCCCGCCGCCGGCGGCCTCCCAGCCCTCCCATTCGTTTGCCGATTTCAGGTGCTGCCGCCATGGTCATGCGCCAGGCTAGGGTTTGTGGTGCGAGCGCCGATCCCGCGGTTGCACGCCATTGAATCGGTGGGGAATGAGGATCCGGTGCCCTGGCGGTGGTGTGGCGCAGGGAGTTGCCAGAGTTTGCTGTATGCAACCGACGACGATGCGGTGGAAAAAGGGATCAGGTGGTGGTGCTGCTGTGGAAGGGGTAAGTGGGGCTACGCCCAAGGAGTCGATGCTGCAGGGCTCCACGGGCCAGACCTCGAGCAGAGCCCCGTTGCAGAGCCAATCATGGCGGCCAGAGCTCACCAGCGAGGCCATGAACGGTGCATGAGGCTGGGTGACGGGGGACTGGAGGTGGCGCGCAGGAGGTTGTGAGGCGGGGAGCTGCCGGCGGCGCGCAAGAAGCCGGGGGAGGCTGGTAGCTGGCGGCTAACCCTAGCGCGGATGGGGAAATGAGGAAAATGACGGGTCGAGGGCTAAGGTGTGGTTTTTTATATAGAACATCGGTTCGTAATTTCCAGGAAAGGCAGGGTTTGTTTTGCAAAAGAGCCTAACTGTTCATATGAACAGTACCCGATCGCTGTGGGAGCTGTAAAATCTCCGTCCATTATAGTATATATAGAGGTAATTTAGGACATGACTACATAGTGATCAACCACTTTTTAGCCTTAGGGAGTGGTCAGTTTTAGATAAACTGAACTTTATATTTTTGGTAAGCTAACCCAAATCCTAACTTTCATACAATGGAATATAGCCGGAAACATCTTCACACGATGCTCGCACATTTCATTTTTATTTTCTTTATTTATTCTGCAGCACCCAAAGTTACATCGTAGAACCATAAGGATGTAACTTTACATCCAGATAACCAAGAACAAACTAAGAGAAAACTTGGGTGTGCTATACTTTTAAGGAGAAATTACATCTACAGATCATTGAAGTTACATCCATGATAATATTGTCTTGACGCCACGCTCGCGCATTTTTTCCCTTCTCCGCCGCCCAAAGTTAATCCAACAAAGCCAGACCATCCATTAAAAACAAAACAATACGATCAGATCAACAAAATTAAAAAATATGGAGCAGCAAATAAGACACTACTAACTTGGTGGTATCCATTTTGGTGCAATAATAGAAGTTACATCGCATAATCTTAAGGATGTAAAATTACATCAGGATAACAAAAACAAATTCTAGAGAAAACTTCCGAGGACTTATCAAGGGAAAACTACATCTATAGATCAATGAAGTACATCCATTAGAAAAATTAAATCAAAGCAACTTTGGCAAAACTACATCCAACGATATATTTTTTAAAGTGAATCATAAGATTTTGGAGCTACTCCTAAAAAACTCCATTATGTAATTACAAAACGCATGATGCAGTGAAAGTGAGCAACTTCTAAGAATGTAACATGCATCAAAGATCAAACTACACTAATTTGGAAATGGAAATTAAATTGTAATGCATAAACTTCTACTATTGATCACGAAGACAAGTTACATCATCAAAATAAATAAGTCACATTAGGAATCCATTACCGTAAAACAGTTACATCTGGCGTGCTGCGATGATAATTGCGGCGATGTTGACAAGCTGCAGCCTGTTGCACCGTCTGCAAGTTGGTGGAGAGTAAGCGGTTGACATAGGAGACAATGAGGTAGAGCGTGTCGGCGACGGGCTTGACTCCTCGGCGACCTCAACAAGCTAGTAGATGAGGATGTCACACATGTTGGCAGCCACATTCATTTGCATCACGTCAATCTAGTCCGCCACTGGCCGACACGTTGCCTGCACCTACATCCCGCGACATACAAAGAAACTAATCCTCACCCAACGCAGTGCCAAAAAACTCCATAAAAATATCACGTATATAGGGCAAAAACTGCATCCAACATCAGCTATGCAGAACAAAAAAAACATCCAACAGACCAAAATTACATCGACCAGTGGTGGCGGCATTGGTCACTTACATGGAAAGTCGACCATGATGGAGTAGGTGACTTTTGTGTGCCAGGAATCTGCATCTCGTCCATGTTCACCTACGGTTGAGAGAGAATTTCATCCAACAATAAAAGTTACATCTAGAAAAGAGACAAAAATACACCCTTTTATTCTATCATTCTGGATGTAAAAGAGAGATAAAATATGCAAAATTATATCTACGTACATTCTGTTAAGCAGAAAGTTAAATCTCGGCTACAGAAAAAATGTTACAATCAAATCGCATGCCATGGAGATGGTGGCGGAGTCAAAGTAGAGGCTTGAGTGCTAGACGCTGGTGTATGAGTGGTCGACGAAGATATTGCCCAGGTACACAGCCATCTCGACAGGCTCGGAGAGAAGGGCAGCCTACCTCGTACCGCGGGAGAGCCAGCTGCGGATGAGCTCGTCGCCGGAGATCTGGATGTCGATTTATGCAGTCGAATTGGCGGCCGCGGCAGTCGGGACTCCACTCGAGCACCGCGAGCACGATAGAATCGCCCTAGCCATGTGGCAAGCGATTTGGCCGGAGCATAGGCGGCGGTGAACTGAGGGCGGGACGTAGGTGTAGCCGAAGGAGCCGGAGAGGAGCGTCGCCGATCAAGGCCCGTGCTGCCGGATCTGGCGGTCCACCTTGAAGAAGGTGATGGTGGCTCCGAGCGCGAGCAGTTTGCCTGGTGCGGGTAACCTTTGTGGTGACGAGCAGTTTGCCTGGTGCGGGTAACCTTTGTGGTGACGAGGTCAACAGGAAAGGTACCACAGGTGGGGTGGGACATGGCACCTCTCCTCTCATCCGCGTGACCACCGTATAAGCCAGATGGTGGTCAGCCATAAGTTAGATTTTGCCTTTTATTTATCCTCAAATTTTATAATTGCACTCATGTTGTTACGTCTTTCCTTCTTACTTTTCACAAGCATGCATTTCCATCATCTATAGGAGATCAAAATTGTGCTGGTCGAAACTAATACTCCCTTTGTCACAACGTCTGTGGTTTAACTTTGACCACTAATTTAACAAATAATACATCTGCCACTTGTTATAAAACTTATACCATGAGAAAATTTATTCTATTATAAGTTCAATGGTATAACTTTCGTGACATATAATCTATAGTTGATTGACAAAATTGATGGTCAAACATCGGCCATGAAAAATGTGCATTGCCTAGGGACTAAGTGAGTAGAGTAGTTAATATAGTTCCGGCTGATCTTTCTTCTTTTTCGTTGGGGTGAAACAAAGTAAGCCCATGTCACTCTTTTGCCCATAATGGCAATGTAGAACGTCTAAATTGTGATCTACGGTTCATGGTTATATCCCTGTTTACGGACCTCCACAACTTTAAATACAGGTTTCAAATATATCAATGTACCCCAAAAATGTTTGCACATTGCAAGTTCGCAGCCAGTAATCATACACGCTCATTAATGCTGACTGTCAAATAAAGTAAAATTTAAAAGAACTTAGGAGGCAATTCAATTTAATAATTGTTCGTGGTTTATACACAATAGCCCAACCACTATAATTTTCCTAACAATTAGCGTGATTCCATTTCTCACATAAGCATTGTCACAAACTCATATGCTTATAAATCCACTACGGGAACTATTTGATATTGCTAGATTTACTGCTTTCATTGATATTCTTCTTTCTCGCGACAAGCATCTGAAGGACTATCATTCCATAACTATAGACACCAATGTTGCTACTTACTGCTCCAAAACTTTCATAGGGAGGAATTTAGTGGCAATAACCTATTTTTCCGCTTGCACAACCAATAAAAATAATACTCTCTTTGTTTAGACATAGAATTTTCCATTCCCAAATCATAAATTACACGGCAGAAGTCTTGTCCAGTACAATGTTGTCGGGGTTAATATAACAACTATTCGGCGGCGTTGGATAGGCTTCTTATATAAAAAGCATGAATCCACCATGGCCTAGCTTTGCAGTAAAATATTTCAATTTTTGCTTATCCGTACTTTCTTCTTGATGCAGTAAAGGGTTCCACTATTTTAAGAAATGATAGAAACTTTTGTATGCCATGAGATCTAGCTACCCTATATTCCTCTGCCTATTTTTTTTAAGGATACGTCCAAGCAGACGTATCGGTTTCAAGAAGGAGAAGTCAAGCGGCCAATTACAACGCGTTTAGGTACATACACCTAGAAACGCCACCCACACACAAAAGAAAGAAGGGGATCACTCGCCAACCCTCCACTTGTCTACACCTTGAAGGCTACGTCTAAACAACCTAGCTGCCCTCCACAGATCTGCTTCGGCCTCCGCCAAACCGATGGCGAACTGAGCCCCCGGGGTGTGGCCGTCGAAGACCACCGTGAAAGGACAATGATGTCGCCTAGAGGGGGGGGGGGGGGGAGGGGGGGGGGGGGGGTGAATAGGCGGTTTAAAACTTTTCCGGTTTTGGCTTGATAATTGCGGAATAAAACTAGGTGTTTAAATTAACAAGCCGACAACGTAAATAAACTAGGCTTATCTATGTGCACCAACAACTTATGCTAAGCAAGACAAACAACAAGGTGATAGCTATAGAATACTGTCGGCCCAGTGGGATCCAGGGTGTGCAGAGCCCACTCTCCACGGCCCTCGTACGCGACGGGATCTACGAAACGGCTAAGGACCAAGCAAAACGCTTGGAGAGACCCTTGAGAAGCAAAGCCCTCGAGAGGGCTGAAGGGAGCAGCGAGGGCCTGAAGAGGCCCCTCCCGAGGCTGCCCCTCTGCAGGGCCCTCTCCCCTGGAGAGGGGTCAACGCAAATCCCTCCACAAGGCCGCCCAGGCCCTGTGGAGATACTTCGCTACGAAGCAACCGCTGCAGGGCGCACATGGCCTCTGCCGCGCCACAGAGTGACGCGCGCGTCTGTGCGCGATGACGACGGCGCCGCAGTTGCCGTTCTGGTGATTAAAGGAGTTAACAAAGCTGTGTCCCCTGCGCCGGCTTACGAGGGTTTCCTCTTTGGTGATAAAGCAGTTGGCCGGCGCTACGCTCCAAGGACGACGTCACCGTGGGCACCCCCGTGGTCTCTGCAGTACCAGCTGGCTGTCCTGCGTGGACGGTGTCTTTTCTGCGCCAAGGGCAGGCTTTGCAGCCATGGACCGAGTCCATGGGCAGCTCGGCAGCAGTGCACCCCGCTCCTCCGTTCGTCGCCATGTGGGAACCCTTCCGCCGCGCAGTGCGCCAGGAAGAGGCCCGGGGCACCTATAAAAGGAGAGGGAGTACCTCCATAGCAGGGGATCGATCATTGAGAACTTGGACACCCTACAGCAACGTAGTCTTAGTTGCAGACGCTCGAGGAGGAAGAAGACCTGATCTTCCCTCTTCGAGCTTCACTCTGCCATACGGGAGCCCTCGGCAAGCTCATTGTACTGTAATCTCTGTAGTGCAATACAGACAAGCAGGAGTAGCGGTTTTACCTCCTCCGGAGGGCCGTGAACCTGGGTACGGGCCGCTGTCCATCTCTGCCGTGCTGTCCCTCCACAGGCTCGACGAGCTCCGTCGCCGCGCCGGTTGAGGGTTGTAGACCAACGTGTTCAGTCCCCTTCACGAACTTCTCTCCCGAGAGTGGTTATCCCTGTTTCGTGGGAATCACACCTCGACATTTGGCGCGCCAGGTAGGGGACTGAGGCGCGTCTTCAACCTCCAGCCGGTCTCCGCGCCATGACGGACACCCGCACGACGCGCGCCAACAGGCGCGCAGCTGGCAGGGCTCACACCGAGCCCGGCACCGCCCCCACACGCGGCCGCCCTCGCACGACGGAGCGCGCCAACACCGGCCCGCACGTGGAGGAACCCGAGAGCGAGGAGTACCGTGGCAGCGACCACCGCGACGACAGGGACGTCTCCCCTGAGCACCACGACGATGCTGAGTCCTCGCATCCGTCTCGGCGCCAAGGCACGTCTTCTCAGGGACGCCCGGAGCCCACGCCGCACACCGCGTTGCTCTTGGCCCAGGAGCTCCTCCGCTACCGGCCAAGCGCAGAGGCCCACGACCAGTGGCTGGATCGCCTCCACCACCTCGTCGGCGTCGCGACAACGCGCCCCGCTCCGTCTCGCTCCCTCGTTCACCACTCTGCCCGCGCTGGAACGGCCGCGCCGGATGCACCTCCGCCACCACCGGGACCTCCCCCGGCCGCGGCACAGAGGGCTCCCTCTAATGCCTCCTCGCCGCACGACTGCCAAATCGTGCAGCGCACCGCGCCTGACGCACGGGTGGGGATGGAGCGCCGGAGGGACCTCCAGAACCGCCTCGTCGAGGAACTCGGTCAGGCGGGGCAGCAGAACCGCAGGGCTCTCCAGGGGGGAACCGCCACATACGCCTCCGGCAGCATGGCCTTCACCCGCGCCCTGCGCCGCGTAGTCTGGCCACAGAAGTTCAGGCCAGCCCTCCCCAAGGGCTTCGACGGGTCGAGCAATCCCCTCGAGTTCCTGCAGCTCTACACCACCTCCATCCAGGCTGCAGGGGGAGACGACAAGGTCATGGCCAACTGGTTCTCCCACGCGCTCAGGGACTCCGCGTTGTCGTGGCTCCTCAACTTGCCTGAGGACTCCATCGACTCCTGGGAGGAGCTCTGCAGGCAGTTCGTCGCCAACTTCAAGGGCACGTACGAGCGCGCGCTCACCCACAACGACCTGCGCGCTGTGGTGCAGAAGAAGGATGAAACCCTCCGCAAGTACATCCAGCGCTTCAGCCAAGTGCGCAACAAGATCCCGAACATCCCCGACACACAGGTCATTGCCGCCTTCAGAGAGGGCGTCACCAACCGCAGGATGCTCGAGAAGCTGGGCATTCACGACAAGCTCACCTCTGTGGTGAAGCTGTTCGACCTCGCAGACAAGTGCGCCAAGGCTGAAGAGGGCCTCCTCTTCGTCAAGATGAGCCAGCGGGCGGACGACCAGGCCGAGGGCTCCAAGAGCCACAAGAAGCGCGAAGAGACCAAGCGCAAGACCACCTCTGTCCTGGCGGCGGAGCCAGCCGCCAAGAACGCCCGCAGAAACTCCCACGAGCCTGGCGACAAAGAGGTGGACAACCGTCCGTTCTGCGTCTACCACAACAGGCGCGGCCACGCCACATACAACTGCTTCGACCTCAAGAGGCTGAGCAGGGAGCGTGAGCGCGAGGAAGACAGCGGGAACCGCGGCAGAGGCCGCGGCTACCGCAGAGACGGCAGGGGCGGACGCAATGGCGGCTACCAGAGGCCTTCAGGCACTCAAGCCAACGCCGCCGAGAAGAACAACAACCTCCCTGACGAGGAAGATGGAGGCTATCAGGCCCCAAGGGGAGCCATGGCCTGCATCCTCGGCGGGGCTCAGGCGCCCAAGTCGAACAACCAGTTCAAGCTGTTCGCCCGCGAGCTCAACGCCGCGCTCCCGAGCATCGAGACCTCCAGGCCCCTCAAGTGGTCCCAGTACACCATCGCCTTCGACGCCAAGGACCACCCCAAGTCGACCAAGACTGTTGGAACTCTCCCCCTGGTCTGCTCCCCCACCATCAACAACATCATCGTCTCCAAGACGCTCATTGATGGGGGAGTTGGCCTGAACGTCATCTCTGTCGAGACCTTCGAGACGCTTCAAGTGCCTTATGAGTGGCTTATGCCCTCCAGGCCATTCACAGGGGTCACCAGTGGTTCCATCGAATCCCTGGGGCAGGTTCGGCTGGCCGTCACCTTCGGCACGCAGAAGAACTACCGCACTGAGCTGATCGACTTCGACGTTGCACACATCGGCCTGCCGTACAACGCCATCCTCGGCTACCCCGCCCTCGCGAAGTTCATGGCCGTCACGCATCACGCCTACAACATGGTCAAGATCCCCGGCAGCGCTGGCACCATCGCCATCCATGGTCATATCCTGGATGCCACGCGCGCTGTCGAGAGCGCCTACAAGGCAGCCGCCATGGCATTTCCGGCTGACGAGGACATGGAGCCTCTCGAGAGGCCCAAGAAGAAGAAACAGGTGTTCTCTCAGGAGCAGGCTGCCACGAAGAAGGTGTCGCTGAGCACCAGTGGCTCGGGGGCTGAGGGCTCAGGGGCTAGCGTCACCATAGGCGCTGCCCTGCCTCCCAAATAGGAAAGCGCGCTCGTCGCCTTCTTTCGGGCAAACTCTGACATGTTCGCATGGACTCCGTCAGATATGTCCGGTGTACCAAGGGAGGTGATCGAGCACCATCTAGCCGTGTGTCCAGACGCACGCCCCGTCAAGCAAAAAGCACGCAAGCAAGCCCCCGAGAAGCAAGCATTCATCGTCAAAGAAGTAGAGAAGCTAAAAGCGGCAAATGTCATCCGCGAAGTCGCGCACCCCACTTGGCTCTCCAACGGCGTGGTTGTCCCTAAACCCACTGGAGGAGGCCGACTCTGCATCGACTACACCGACGTCAACAAGGCCTGCCCCAAGGACCCATACCCCATGTCTAGGATAGACCAGATCGTGGACTCCACCGCCGGCTGCGACCTCCTCTGCTTTCTGGACGCCTTCTCTGGTTACCACCAGATCAAAATGGCTAAAGAGGACGAGGAGAAAACAGCATTCCTCACCCCTTGTGGTGTGTATTGCTACACTTGCATGCCTTTCGGCCTGAAGAACGCTGGCGCCACTTTCCAGAGACTCATGAGGATAGACTTGGGGGCACAGATGGGCAGAAACGCAGAAGCCTATGTCGACGACATCGTGGTCAAGTCTCGCGAGGGAGACACTCTCTTGAAGGATCTCGAGGAAACCTTCGCCAGCCTGCGCAAGGTGAACATCAAGCTGAACCCCGCCAAGTGCGTCTTCGGGGTGCCTTCAGGCAAACTCCTCGGATTCCTGGTGTCCCACCGCGGCATAGAAGCAAACCTTGACAAGATCAAGGCCATAGAAGGAATGCAGCCTCCTCGCCGGCTCAAGGACATGCAGCGCTTAGCAGGTTGCATGGCCAGCCTGGGCCGTTTCATCTCCAAGTTCGGCGAGAGAGCCCTGCCATTTTTCAAGATCATGAAGAGATCCGGCACATTCAAGTGGACCCCTGAGGCGGACAAGGCTTTTGAGGACTTAAAGAGGTAGCTGGCCAGCCCACCAGTCATGGTGGCCCCCAGGGCAGGCGAGCATCTGAAGCTGTACCTTTCAGCCACTCCCCAGACCGCAAGCGCCGTCTTGGTGGCTGAAAGAGGAGCCAATCCTCCCCAAGAAGAGCACGGCCACCCCAAGCCCGAAGTCGCCCAACGAGGAGCTCGCCAAAGGAGCAGCCTCCACAGACCCACTGCCAGGCCCACAGCCTCAAGTCGAGTCTGCTCCCAACACCCTTGCCGAGACCGCTTCACAGGCGGATCTCAGCAAGGGCCCTGAAGAGCCTCCACAGAGGGCTGACGCTGCACCCCCGTCGACAACCCTTGTCGAGCACCCCGTCTACTTCGTCAGCACAGTGCTGCGGGACGCTCGGGAACGGTATCCAATGCAGCAGAAGCTCCTCGTCGCGCTCCTCATCGCCTCCAGGAAGCTGCGACACTACTTCCAGGGCCACCCCATCACGGTGGTCACTTCCTTCCCCCTGGAGCAGATCCTGCGCAACCCCAACGCCACAGACCGTGTCGCGGGATGGAACATAGAGCTGCAACCATTCAGCTTGCGCTTCGACACCACAAGAGTCATCAAGGGAAGAGCGCTGGCGGACTTCATCGCCGAATGGACTGACCCGAGCCCTGAAGAGCCTCGGGGAGAAGAGGCCGAGCCCTCCGGAGACATAATGCCCAGCCACTAGACCATGCACTTCGACGGAGCCTTCGCCTGCCGCAATGGCGGGGCAGGCGTCGTCTTGACCTCGCCCAAAGGCGACAAGCTCTACTACGCTGTCCAGTTGTGCTTCACGATTGACAAGATCTCCAACAACACCCTGAATACGAAGGCCTCCTCGCCGGCTTAAGGGCCGCCATCGCTCTCGGCGTCAAGCACTTACTCGTCAAAGGCGACTCCCAGTTGCTTGTCAACTTCTCCAACAAAAGCTACACGCCTAAGGACGACCACATGGCCGCCTACCTTGAAGAGGTCCGCAAGCTCGAGAAGCACTTCAGGGGCATGGAGCTCATGCACATCCCGAGGAAAGAGAACCAGGAGGCCGATGACATTGCCAAGCGAGCCTCGCGAAGGCAAGCCCAGCAGGCAGGCGTTTTCGAAGAAAGGCTCGCCAAGGCATCCATCAAGCAGCCTCGAGAGGCTACAGCCGCAAGCACAGACGAAGCACTCCCACCACCTCCTGAAGCTGGGGCACCCGATTGTGGTCCCCACACAGGGGAGCGTCTGTTGCTGACGGCGGCTTACCAAGACACAGGCTGGATTGACGAGCTCAAAGACTACTTGGTGAAGGGGATCCTCCCTGAAGAAGATGCGGAAGCAGAGCGAATCGCTCGACAGGCGAAATCCTACTGCATCCTTGAGGGAGACCTCTACCGCAAGCGCCCAAACGGCATCGCGCTCAAATGCGTCCCTCCCGAGGAAGGCCGAACGCTGATCAAGGACATCCATAGCGGGGAGTGCGGCCACCACT
Organism: Poa annua; assembly: GCA_026929855.1. Classification (NCBI taxonomy): domain Eukaryota; kingdom Viridiplantae; phylum Streptophyta; class Magnoliopsida; order Poales; family Poaceae; genus Poa; species Poa annua. Next base: position 54,943,708 of record CM049435.1, on the reverse strand, counting down.
CGTGTGCGCGCACCCTCGCAGGCAAGGTCTTCAGGAGCGGGTTCTACTGGCCACAAGTGCTTCAAGATGCGGTCACCGTCGTCCAAGCTTGCGACGCCTGCCAGTACCACGCCAAGCAAATTCAACAGCCGGCGCTGGGGCTCCAGACCATCCCGCTCTCCTGGCCGTTCGCGGTCTGGGGGCTGGACATTCTGGGCCCCTTCCCGAAGTCGCAGGGGGGCTACCGCTTCCTCTTCGTGGCCGTCGACAAGTTCACCAAGTGGGCCGAGGTTGAACCAGTGCGCACCGTACCAGCCGGAGCAGCGGTGAAATTCATCAGGAGCCTGGTCTGTCGCTTCGGAGTGCCCAATCGCATCATCACCGACAATGGCTCGCAGTTTACCAGCGGCATCTTCCGAGCCTACTGCGAAAAGCTCGGCATCAAGCTCTGCTTCGCCTCGGTGGCTCATCCACGCAGCAATGGTCAGGCCGAGCGAGCAAACGCAGAAGTCCTCAAGGGCCTCAAAACCAGAAGTTTCAACATTCTCAAGGGTCACGGCAAGCGCTGGATCGACGAACTCCCGTCCGTGCTCTGGTCCATGCGCACCACCTCTTCAAGGCCTACGGGTGAAACACCGTTCGCTCTTGTCTACGGAGCCGAAGCAGTCCTCCCCGCAGAAATCAAGCATGGATCCTCACGGGTCCTTGCCTTCAACGAGGACACCCAAGAGGACCTCCACAACGACGACCTGCTGCTTCTCGGGGGACTGCGCCGCCGTGCCGCCCTCAGAACGGCAAAGTACCAGCAAGACCTACGACGCTACCACAGCCGCCATGTGCGCTCGCGCACTCTTGAGGCGGGCGACCTCGTCCTCAGGCGAATCCTCTCCAGAGAAGGCCTCCACAAGCTCTCGCCGATGTGGAAAGGCCCCTACAGGGTCTCCCACATCGTCAGGCCTGGCGCAGTACGCCTCGAGACTGAAGACGGCATCCCCGTCAAAAACCCGTGGAATATCGCACATCTACGCAAGTTCTATCCGTGATCATTGTCGCGCCAGGCATTTTTTTTTGTCTCTAGAGGGAAGCTCACGGCTTCACCTCCAAGCTTCTCCTGAGGGTCAGCCCTCCGAGCTCTCCTGCTAACGAGCCACCGCAGTGAATCTCAGCCACTAATGGGTGGTCCCCATGCCTCGACATGGAAGGAACGTTAGCTTGGCAAACCCAAGTGTAATGAACCGATTTCGTTCCTAAGTGAACTTTGCGCTGAGGCGCCGCTGTGTAATATTTCAATGGCAAGTCTACTTTCGTCATTTACTCTTCCGTGTGCGCTTATATTCTTCCCATGCGCACCTCGCGAGCGGGGGCTGAGTACGGTGCTTGTGCCTCAAGAGCACCCCAGCAGCACTGCAAAATCCAAGGGACCCTGAGCTCTGGCTAAAGGGCATGCTCCCGGATACACGCCACCTCTCCAAAGGACCTTGGTACTCTCTCTCCTCGCGAGATACCCATGAGGAAACATATAAGCGCGCATGAGTCCCAACTACCATGCTCTAGCGTTTTGGTTCGCCTCTCTAACATTCACAGGGAACAAGAGTCTCTCCAAGCTTGGGGAGGAAAAACTCGGCCCCAGGAGGAAAACGCACCGCCAAGGGAGTCCTACGCAGGGCGAAAGCCTCGCGAAGCTAAGTTCCCTGCTCACACTAAGAGAATCTCTGCATCTCTCTCACGAGCACTCTGCGTCCCTCGAGCGTTTCCTTTCCCTCACTCTCGATGGACTGCTTGCGCGTCAAAGGGGGGCCCTTGAGCATCGCGCCTCGAGGACTCTTACCTCTCTAAGCCTTAAACTCCCCCCGGCCTTGCCAAGTCATTGCTCGAGCATACCGCAGCGGCGGAGTCATAGCGCGAGGAGAAGGGTCCTAGCGACGCAGAGCGAAAAATACATGGAGTTGAAGCAAAGGGCCCTCGAGGGGCACACACACAAACTTGGCAGCGCATGCTTAAAAATAAAAGTATATTACAGACTCTGGAACATCAGTCTCTAAGCCAAATATCTCTACAAGCGCTGCAAGCGCGTTACATTTCAGGAGAGGGCTAAGTAGAAGCCCCGTCGCTGTCCTCGCTGTCGTCCTCTCCAGGCTCGTCCTCGGAGCCTGCATCCTCGCCGTCGTCCTCCCCCACCTCGGCCCGCTTGAAGCGGCTGCAGAAGTCGTCGACTTGGTCGCGGACCGAGTTGGAGATCTTCCACCCCTTCTCCCCCTCGAGAGGCTCGGTCACCGTCGAGTAGTCGAAGCCGGGCTGGAGGTGCTGGAGGTTGGTGAAGATGCGGTCGACCGCCACCGCCAGGAGTTGGCGGCATTCCTCCTCGCGCTCGCCCAGGCCCTGCCCCCTGGCTTCCAAGCTCGCGCGGACCCCCTCCAGGGTGGTCCGCACGGTCTTAGAATCGGCAAGGATTTTGGCCTCGAGCTCGACAAGCTCGCGGTGCTTGGCTGCCAGGGAGTGCTCCACAGCCTCCCGCTCTGCCCTGGCCGCGGCCAAGTCTTCTGCCGCTGCCCGGCGCTCGGCCTTCAAGGGCTGCAGGAGCTCTTCGGCTTCGCGTGTGGCGCCCTCGCGGACCTCCTCGGCGAAGCGCACCGCCTCCTCGCGCTCCGCCTGCAGGGCCAGGTCGCTCTGCCGGCGAGCCTCCACAGCCGCGTGGAAAGCGGCCCAAGCCCCCACGAGCTCGTCTCGCTGCCGGGCAAGCTCCCGGTCCTCCAGAGCAAGGTGGGCCTCCAGCCCCTCCAGGGACTCCCGCACTAGGCGGAAGGCAACGTCGCGACGCCCCCTGCTCCAGTCCCAGCTGCCGAGGGCAAGAGCCTGGGAAGCCCCGCTCGGAGCGGAAGGCCCTGCGCCTGCGTCAAGCTTAGAGCGGGGAGCCTCCGCGCGGGCCTGGGGGCTTGGCGGCGAGTCTTCCGCCTCGGCGCCCGCGTTCTGCGCGCCGGCGTTGCCCCCCTCAGGCGGCACCTCGTCCTGGATTTCCGGGGCAGGAGAGGCCTACCCCGTACCCGCTGCCTCCTCCTCCGCCATAGTGCTTGGCGGGGGCGGCGGAAGATCTTCTCCCACCGTCTCGTCGGCCTGTGGCGAGCTCGGGGTTGGTGTAGCACCATCCGCGGCCTCCTGCTGCACGGGAGGAGTCGCAGCGCGAGGCGGGGTAGGCTCCTTCTCCACCTGCTCCTCAGGGCACTCCTCCTCTGGGGGAGGTGCTGTCGCCCCCGCCTGAGGCATGTCCTCCTGGGGGTCTGCAGGAACCTCCTCCCCAGGCCTTGAGGCCTCGTCCGCCGCGGCCTCGTCTGCTGCGGCCTCCTGCGCGGCCTCCGGAGCGGCCTTCTTCACATCCGCCGCCTTGCGGAGCCTTCGGCGCTTCGCAGGCGCCGGGTCGCTGGCAGAGAACAAGAAGATCTGTCAGAGGGAGCAAACAAGCAAAGATTGAAGAAGAAAGACAAAGTTAAAAACATGTACCCAGTCTTCTTGGCGCGGGTGTCAACCCACGCCATGCCAGACGAGCGCCAAGAAGGCGTGGTCCGGACTCCGGATCCCTCAGGAGCCGTTTCGGCTTTCCTCTTGAGGGGAGCGCTTGGGGGCTCCCCGGCAGGCCTGTCATGGGCCGCCTTGGTCCGAGGCTCCTGTCGCCCCAAGTCGGCCTCCTCGCCGTCGCTGGACGAGAGCTCGAAGACCTCTTCAGTAGGGGCCGTGGCCTTTGACGAGCTCGCCCCGCCTGCGGAGGGGACCGCCCCTGCTGCCGCGCCGCCTTGCTCAGCGTCGGATGCGTAGGGCGACTCCGCGGCGTCTGGCCCCTTTGCCACGGGCATGGGCCCCTCTTCCTCCTCCTCCCCCGCCAGGCCTAGCGGGGTGAAGGTGGGCATCTGTTCCAGAATCGCCAGGCGCGGAGCCAGGTTCATCTGATGAAGAGGCCTCAGCTACGCAGCAACCGCCACGGGCACGTCGGGGTTGATGAAGAGGCCGCCCATGATGGTGGCGACGACGGCGGGGCGATGGTCGCAGGGGTGGAGTTGCATCGGGTCCATGAGCCCCGAGTACATCCACATTGGCTTCTTGTGCGCTTGGAGAGGAGCGATGCGGCGCTTCACGAAGTCCTCCGCGACCATCTGGCCGGTGAGGCCGTTCTCTCGAAGAATCTTCATGCGGCCCACGAGGTCGGCAATCAGCGGGCCCTGGAAGACCTGCTTGCCCCAATGGGTATTCTTCACAGGCGGTGCATCCGGGATGTCGAGGAAGGAGCTCTACGACTTGACGCCAATGAGGAACCACTTCTGCCTGAAGTCGTCCACCTTCTTCGACACCGCCGTGACGGGCTTCTCGCCGCTCCACGACATGGGGATGTAGACGTCCCCCATGCCGTCCACGATGCGGAAGGACACGCATCCCGTCCGCTCGGACTTCGCGGAGTTCCGAAGCGCGTAGAAGCTCCTGAAGAGGGCCACCGAGGGCTGCACCCCCAAGTAGGCCTCGCACAAGTAGGCGAAGATGGAGAGGACGAGGATGGCGTTGGGGTGTAGATGAAGAAGATGGATCTGGTAGAACTCCAGAACCGCCTCCAGGAAGGGCGAGAACGGAGGCACCAATCCGGCGAAAAGGGTGTGGAGGAAGATGGGGAAAAACCCCGCCGGAAAGCGGCCGAGCTTCGCGGCCTGGATGGCGCTGGCGCCATGCTCGTTGGTCTTCCCGGCGACCAGGTGCCGAATCTTGTCCAGTGCCACCGCATTGACGCGCTCCCCAACTAGGGCGGGGCCGAGTGCCTCCTCCCCCTGCGCGGCCGGGGGGAGCACCGTCATCGCCGCCTTGCCCTTGGATCCGCCCATCGCCGTAAAAAAGGGAAGGGCGCGGAAGGACGAGGAGAAGGAAAGAGTTCGCCGGAGAAGGAAGGCTGGAAGGATGACAGAAAAGTTCGGGAGCGCAGAAATGAGTAGTAACTGCTGTTCGGACCGGCGCGCAGCTTTATGCCCCGTCTGGGCAGTTACCAAGGCGTGATCGTGGTGGGACCCCCCACGATGCACGTTTCTGCCGGAGAAACCGAGTCGCCACAAACGCAGCACAGATCGACGCGTGTCTCGGGCCGGCCGAACACTTTGGGCCCACGACGCATCGACTACGCCTGGTAGGCTTCGCCGTGCCCATCATGGGCCCGGGGGCTACAATCGGCCCAGTGGGATCCAGGGTGTGCAGAGCCCACTCTCCACGGCCCTCGTACGCGACGGGATCTACGAAACGGCTAAGGAGAGACCCTCGAGAAGCAAAGCCCTCGAGAGGGCTGAAGGGGGCAGCGAGGGCCTGAAGAGGCCCCTCCCGAGGCTGCCTGAAGAGGCCCCTCCCGAGGCTGCCCCTCTGCATGGCCCTCTCCCCTGGAGAGGGGTCAACGCAAATCCCTCCACAAGGCCGCCCAGGCCCTGTGGAGATACTTCGCTACGAAGCAACCGCTGCAGGGCGCACATGGCCTCTGCCACGCCGCAGAGTGACGCGCGCGTCTGTGCGCGATGACGACGGCGCCGGAGTTGCCGTTCTGATGATTAAAGGAGTCAACAAAGCTGTGTCCCCTGCGCCGGCTTACGAGGGTTTCCTCTTTGGTGATAAAGCAGTTGGCCGGTGCTACGCTCCAAGGACGACGTCACCGTGGGCACCCCCGCGGTCTCTGCAGTACCAGCTGGCCGTCCTGCGTGGACGGTGGCTTTTCTGCGCCAAGGGCAGGCTTTGCAGCCATGGACCGAGTCCATGGGCAGCTCGGCAGTAGTGCACCCCGCTCCTCCGTTCGTCGCCATGTGGGAACCCTTCCGCCGCGCAGTGCGCCAGGAAGAGGCCCGGGGCACCTATAAAAGGAGAGGGAGTACCTCCATAGCAGGGGATCGATCATTGAGAACTTGGACACCCTACAGCAACGTAGTCTTAGTTGCAGACGCTCGAGGAGGAAGAAGACCTGATCTTCCCTCTTCGAGCTTCACTCTGCCATACGGGAGCCCTCGGCAAGCTCATTGTACTGTAATCTCTGCAGTGCAATACAGACAAGCAGGAGTAGCGGTTTTACCTCCTCCGGAGGGCCGTGAACCTGGGTACGGGCCGCTGTCCATCTCTGCCGTGCTGTCACTCCACAGGCTCGACGAGCTCCGTCGCCGCGCCGGTTGAGGGTTGTAGACCAACGTGTTCAGTCCCCTTCACGAACTTCTCTCCCGAGAGTGGTTATCCCTGTTTCGTGGGAATCACACCTCGAAAAATACTTCAAGCACGAAGGCTATCACAATGTAAAATGCATAAGTAAAAGGCTCGAGTATAGAAATAACCAAGGCATGAGGAGACGAGGATGTATTCCCGAGTTCCTCCTTGTTAAGGGAGTACGTCTTGTTGGAGAGGTGTGAACCGACACAACGGTTCAACAACCACAAAGGTTTCACCTTCTTCTTCGATGAACCGCACCACAAAGGCTTGGTTCACCTTCCACTATCGGAATCCTTCGAGGCGGAATCCGGAGCCTTTCAACAACAATCCGGGGCACAACCCACAACGGGATTTGGGGGCTCCCGAACGGCTTCACAAGTGACCAGACAAGGGTCTCAACCACCACAAAGGCGTTTAGGGTCCAAGAACCCAAGAGTAACAAGTTCACAAGTTTTCAACTTCCACGAATCCTCGTGGAGAGCACACCGATGCACCAAATGCGAAAGGCAAGAGCACAAGTACTCAAATCCTTCACTCTCAAATCCCACCAAAAGCAACTAATGCTTATGGGGGAAGAAGAGAGGAAGAACAAAGAAGAGAACCACACAAGAACTCCAAGATCTAGATCCACTAGGTTCCCCTCACTTAGAGGAGAGATGGATTGGTGGAAATATAGATCTAGATCTCCTCTCTCAAATCCCTCAAAGATATGTAAGAATCATGGGAGGGAATGGGAGAGGGGCAAGCTTTCCAAGGTCAACAATGGAGGTGAGAGAGGGGGAAAAATCGTGCTTGGAAGAGCTTGCCCCTTTGGGGAAGAAGGGGGCCTTTTATAGGTCCCACAAAAAAAGAGCCGTTGCAGGAAAATTAACAACAGAGACTCCGGACTGCAGAGACCGGAGACTCCGGCCCCCAGAGACTCCGGGGTCACTCCGGACCTACTCCGGACCCCTATGCCGCAAACGCCGTCCGCTGGAACGAAAAACGAAACGCGAGGACCGGAGACTCCGGCCTAAGAAAAAACTGCAGCAAAACCGAACACGAAAACGAAGATATCTTGATCATCCGGACTCCGTTTTCGATGTTCTCGGGCTCGTTGGAATCACAACGAAGAGCTTTACAAGATCATGCAGATAAACCTCATAGTCCAACAATGGAAGATAAAACCAAATGGAGGAAGTTAAAACCTCTCTAAAAACGAATAATCGGCAAACCTCCAAAACCGAAAACACAACAAGTTTTCCATATGAAATTCGTTTTCGGTGAACTTGGGCTTGTAGTGAAGATCACAACAAGCACCAAAACCCAACAAGGAGAAAAGCCAAGTAAGAAGCAAGAAAGATGAAATGCCAAGTATGCAAAGGTTTGAGCTCTCCACAAAGATGCGATCAAGATACTCACTTGAGAGCCCCTCTTGATAGTACGCCGTCTATCCTAAAACCCGGTCTCCCACTAACACCATGAGACCGGTAAAATAGAAAACCTATCAAGATCATACCTTTGCCTTGCGCATTCCACTTGAGCTCGATGATGACGATCTTGACTCTCTCAAGTTGAAACACCTTTCTTGATTGTGCTTGCTAGCACATGCTTGATGAGGACTTCTCCAAATGCTCCCCCATACTCCATTATGGGAGGGCCTCGCTAAGCTTCGTCTTCATGTCTCCTTTGCAAGCTTCAATCAAAAGATATCTTCGAGATGCATCATATTGAACTTGCACTACATTTTCTTCTCTTGATATGTATGATGGCTTGGGGGTAAACATGATTGTTCACTCAATCTTCTATTCCAAGCCATACTTGCGATGAGCTCAACTCTATACATGACCATTCTTCATATTAACCCTTGAATAGAGCATTGGTCATTATGTCATCTTGAAGAGTCTAGCACATGAACTCCTATATTTCCCATGGACAAGATCTATAAGAATATCTCAATGTAAACATTAGTCCATATGGATTGTCATTAATTACCAAAACCACGCATGGGGGCAACCATGCACTTTCAATCTCCCCCATTTTGGTAATTGATGACAATCCCTTTTACGAGGGTTTATATAATGAATTTAAGCAACCATGTAACACAAAGAGTAAGGATGCAAGAGAACAAACCCATATTCCCTTTAACCCTCTAAATTTCTCCCCCATTGGCATTGATTGCCGAAATGGGTGAAAAGTAAGAAGGCCAATATAATAAGAGCTCCCCCATAAAGTGTGCATTTCTCATAATGTGAGTGAAATCAAATGCACAATGAAGAATAGATGGAGGGAGATCAAACTACATTGAGGATCCAAATATTGCAAGAGAATATCAAATAGAAAGATACTTCAACGAAAGAAGCAAGCAATCAAAAGGTTCCGAAAAGTGTTCTAAATATCACGAGGGAACTCCCCAAGGTACGTGCACAAATAGGATTTGTATTTCAATATAGTGTGCACAACATGGAATCCTCACTCCCTCCTAGATAAATTCTAACACAAGCACATGCAAGACAATATAAATGAGAAGTGAGGCAAAACAACTTGCAACAAAAATGTTTTGCAACAAGCAAATAAAATATGGGTGTGAGGTAAAAAGACATTATAGGAGACTAATACAAGGATGAGAGCATCAACATAGTCTTTCAAGAAGAGTTGCACATAGTGCATATCATGTCTTTCCGATACCCACACACCAAAAGAGGTATAGCAAATAACTCCACAAGCTTAGTAAGATGCAAAAATTACACATGAAAAAATACAACTTGTGCCTTTTAGAAACCACCAGAGAATCAAAAGCAATAAGAGGTGGTCACTAAAGAATTGGAATATCAATTAAAGATGTAACTATTCTTATGTGTATAAGTTTCTAAGTGGACACGAATCACTAAGAGATGGGTCTACAAATAAACATGTACACACAAGATAGGTACTAGGTTAAAGATCAAGATATCCAAGAGGAAGTCATAAATACACCAATAAGATCTTTGCTTAAAAGCATAGCACAAAGCCCACTTTTATCTTAAAGGAATATAAATGAACTTCCAAGACATACTCATCATAGCATAAAAAACTATCCACAAGAAATAAAGGTCAAGAAACGGATGCTACGAGTAAGATAACAAGTATCACAATAGGCAAATGATTTTGAAAAAACATCAATGTTGCAAATGAGAGACTTTAAGTAGAAAGTGCTAGATTAACATAATTGGGATCGAAGAATCATAGAAATGAATGTATAGTCCCTTTATATGTAATCATACCGGCTTACTCATATTTGCAATAGAGACGTTTTTCAAGAACCAAATTAATTGCAACAAAAAGATTCATGCCAAGATACAACCTACACAAGGTTGAAAGCTTAGAAACGTAAGCATGAGGTAGATACTTGTTACCGAGATAGCATTGGTGATGTAAAAGATAAGAGTTAACGATCATCCAAACTTGGCTCCAATGAACACATGGTGACACCACCTTCCTTGTAAATGAGACAAGCTTCCAATGCATCTCCACATGTACCTAAAACAAATTCAAGTACAAAATGGTACCCAAACTCATTGGGTCCAAAGTAGTTAGAGCAACTACAATACATAGGACAAACCCCACATAAATATGTGCATATTGATATGAAATTGAATTTCATGCACATCTTAGCCATTTAGGATTTGATGGAGTTTATCCTATATATTGGATCAACGAAAGTACGCATGCCATAAGATATACATATAGTAAGTATGCATGCACAAGACTTTCAAGAACCAAATGAGATACAATTTGGACAAAACACCAATTAAACCAAGAAGGCACACACAAATGTGACAAGAAAAAGAATTGTCCAAATTATATCAAAAACCAATATCAACACATGATAGAAGATACCACTTCGAAAAGATACCAAATGAAAGAAAGATACCAAATGATGAGAATATCATCAAGAAATAAACCAAACCCTCTACACTTTTCATGATGGCACAAAGTACCAAGACGAAAAATGTTTGTCTTCCAAAGAGACACGTCATCGGGATCAAATACCAAATGAAGACAACAAAAGTTCAAAAACATATAGGATTGCTCCCCCAAGATGTGTGCATTATTTATGATCTTGTATTTGAATACAAATGCACAGAAATGGGATCATCACTCTCCATACATATTATTCAAGCACTAGTCATGTTCAAGGAAAGCAATAAAATCCAATACCAATTTAAAGATGGTGTTCTACTCAATGTAGGATAGCTTTCCAAAGAATAGTGCATTATCAAGAAGTATGACTTTTGAATGTAAATGCACAAGGATGGGATCATTGCTTTACCTAACTCAAGAAAACACAAAACAAATTTTGAGTAGAACAACAAAGAATCCAAAAGATGCAAGGAAGACAAAACGAGAGTTAGATCGAACCAAATCCTTGGCACTACAATAAAGCAATTCAAAGTAAGAACCAATATGAAGATGGTCTACAAATTCCACCACAATTATGAGTATTACTTGTCACGGACAAGGAGTATATGGAGATATTTCTCGGTGGTATATAGGAATGTTATTCAAGACCAACTTCACAACAAATAAGTATATGGCAAAGAACAGGAATTAAAAGCCATGGTAGATAGATAGATATTCTTGATAGCTTCACAAATCATGTGATAATGCAAAGCAACTCCAAGGAGTAGCTTGAATCAATTGGCTTCCCAAAAAGATATATGAGAACATATTTAGGGAAAGCCATACCAAGAACATCCTCCACAAACAAGATCCAACAGAGTGAGAGACAAAGAGCATTTAAGTAAATGGGAACTTGTTTGAGCAACATGCCACATAGGAACAAGATAATTAGCAATATCAATTCTAGGTGGCAAAACCTTACATGTTCACATTTTCTAGGCTTGTAATATGCACATAGCTTATTACTCCCACATAATGTGATAATCCATTTATTTTAAAACAAGAGGCAAACAAAACCAACTAGAGAAATTAATGGACATTATAGAATTTGAATTTCTCATGAGCAAGACATACCACATAGAGAATAGATAATATTGATATATCGACACTAAGTGGTATTTCCCATGTACACACATTTTTAGAATTGTGAAGTGCACGAAGCATATCACTCTCCCAAAATGGAATACTCCATTAATCTCTCAAAGAGAGAGTCAACAAGATAATATAGCAAATAAAAGCAATAGGGCTCAAAACAAGTAGATGGTGTGCAAACCAAAATACACATACTTGATTTCTCAATATAAGTAAGTAGAGAGCACAACACATACAAACACTAGCAAGGTACAAAACATAACACATGCAAGGGTGCAAGCAACTTTCAATGTATACATGAGTTTTATAAAAGTTACCGCAAGGAGGAACATTGGATATGAGATAGAACAATGTAACCCAATTGACTTGGCTTGAGAGAATATAATTGATGAAGATCCCTTAATTCTTCATGATGTAGCCAAGTCTCCAATGCCCTCCAACAACAGCTATTGATCAAGTTTTAGCTTGTTGGTCCCCAACCAAGTTGGGTCCTAAGAGGTTAGTTACAATAGGTTTGGTAACCCAAATGGTTCTTTTCTTGACACCACTTTGAGTACCAACATATTTGGCAAACACATTGCCAACCTTATCCTTTTGAAGAGAATAAACATCATCAACTATAATGGGATTGGATAAGGTACCATTTGTGCATGAAGAAGCAAGGTGACCCTTCTCGCGGCATAGGTAGCAACATCTACTTCCTCCTCTCTTCTTAGTTGGAGTCTTGACTTGAGGAGGATTAGCTTGATTTTTCTTGGGAAGAGACCGTTCTTCAACTTGAGGAGCTTGAGTTTGAACTTGAGGCATCTTCCCTTGTTGCTTCTCACTAAGAGGCTTCTTCTTCAAAGGGCAAGATCTAACATGGTGCCCTTCAACTTTGCACTTGAAGTAAACAATCTTGGCCGAATCCTTGACTTGTTCTTGGCCCTTGTTCTTCTTGTTAAACTTGGACTTGTTCTTGATATTGGAGTTGAATCCAAGTCCACTCTTATCATTGGGGCGTCTTTGAACACTCAACATATTGTCAAGTGTAGAATCCCCAACATGACGCTTTTCCAAGTCTTTCTTCAAAGAAGTGACTTGGGCTTTGAGCTCATTTAATTCCTCTACATGGTTAGTACAAACACTAGAGGAAGTAGAGGCTTCATTGTTAGAGCAACAAGGCATGGAAGTAATTCATCACAGGATGTAGCAACATTATGAGTGGATGAATCACTAGGACTAGCACATGGCAATATAGCATTAAGAGTAGAAGTTGTGCCATTGTCCACATGAGGCTCACAAGATGTTACCTTTGACATAATAGTCTCATGAGCTAACTTTAGCTTAGCATGGGATGCTAGAAGATCGTCATTAGAGCTAGAGAGTTTTACATGACTTTCTTCCAATTTCCCATACTTGCTAGTTAGCAACTCAAGTTGGGCCCTTAGCTCAACATTCTCCTTCAAAATAGATGCTTCACAAGAAGTGGAGTTAGTAGCACACGCATCATTGATATTAGTAATGGAAGAAGACAAATTGGTAAGCTTATCATTCTTAGATAGTTGAGTTTGGAGTTGATCATGAGACTTGATAAGGAGAGAGTGTTCATTTTCTAAAGCCTTGTGAGCTTTGTCAAGTTTCTCTATGTCCTCACTTAGTCTAGCATTGCCAACGCCAAATTCAAATTTTTCCTTTTTAAACACTTTATATTTAGCAATAGCATGATCTCTTTCCTTAATGATTTTAGCAATGATAAGATCATTTGATTCATCAAGAGATTCAAGTTTCTCCTCAAGAGACACTCGAAGCTCTTGCTCTTCCTCAAGGGCATTCTCTAAGGATGCTTTTTCAATAGCATGTTCTCTCTCAATTTTACATTTTTGCTCAAATTGAGTATCCAAATCCTCAATGATTTCTATACATTTAATACCATGAGCAACAATTTCACATAGAGAAGAGATAGCTTCACTACCTTTGGGAAGAGCACCAAGAACAATCTCACCCTTCTTGGTTAAGGTTTCAATGTCAAAAACTTCTCCATGAGGATCCTCAACAACATCATCACATATCTCCGGATTCGAGGTGAAAGTTACCTTGGAATCCATAGCCATGAGGCAAATATGATTAATGGATGAGGAGGATGAAGAATTACTTGAAACACCATTGAGGTCCATGTCTTGATCCAACAAATGTTGGGATTCCTCTACATTGTTAGTCATGCAAGTACTAAAGGATACGGAAGCATTATTTTCATGACAACAAGACATAGATAGCATATCATCATTAGATTTAGTTAAGCATCTATTACATGATATGCAAGGACCATCAACTCTAGCATGTATGACATTTGGGGTGCTAGAAGAGTTTAAGTCCAAAGATAGAACATTGCAATGTGATAGAGAAGAAGTATAATCAATAGTAAGTTCACCATCACCAATGCAATTTCTATCACCACTCACCATATCATTACCTTGTGACAAATCACATGTTGGTGGAGTGGAAGAAGTTGTGAACTTATCACGGCCGGAGGTGGAGGGGGAACAATCATCCTCAATAATTTTGGACACTTCATATATGTCTTGAAGCTTGGTCCAAAGCTCATGTGCATTTCGAAAAGGCATGATTGAAGCAAGAACTACATCGGTCAAAGCACATATAAGACCGTTAGTAACTCGAGTCTCGAGATGAGAGTTTATCTCATCCTCTAAAGATAATTCTTGGGAATCCTTTGGAGGAGATAAACTCACATCTACAATCCTCTGAACATAATTTGGACCCACGGCCCTAAAAAGATTAAGTATGCGAATTTTCCAAACATCATAATTTGTGCCATCGAATATGAAAGTGGGATCGTGCACTAATTCTCTAAACGACATCTTTTACTCTCTAGGCGGTAAAGCCCAAAAAGAGAGCACTGGCTCTGATACCAATTGAAAGGACAATGATGTCGCCTAGAGGGGGGGGGGGGGGGGGGGTGAATAGGCGGTTTAAAACTTTTCCGGTTTTGGCTTGATAATTGCGGAATCAAACTAGGTGTTTAAATTAACAAGCCGACAACGTATAAACTAGGCTCACCTATGTGCACCAACAACTTATGCTAAGCAAGACAAACAACAAGGTGATAGCTATAGAATACTTCAAGCACGAAGGCTATCACAATGTAAAATGCATAAGTAAAAGGCTCGGGTATAGAAATAACCGAGGCATGCGGAGACGAGGATGTATTCCCGAGTTCCTCCTTGTTAAGGGAGTACGTCTCGTTGGAGAGGTGTGAACCGACACAACGGTTCAACAACCACAAAGGTTTCACCTTCTTCTCCGATGAACCGCACCACAAAGGCTTGGTTCACCTTCCACTATCGGAATCCTTCGAGGCGGAATCCGGAGCCTTTCAACAACAATCCGGGGCACAACCCACAACAGGATTTGGGGGCTCCCGAACGGCTTCACAAGTGACCACACAAGGGTCTCAACCACGACAAAGGCGTCTAGGGTCCAAGAACCCAAGAGTAACAAGTTCACAAGTTTTCAACTTCCACGAATCCTCGTGGAGAGCACACCGATGCACCAAATGCAAAAGGCAAGAGCACTGATACGTCTCAAACGTATCTATAATTTCTTATGTTCCATGCTTATATTATGCCAATTGCTACATGTTTTATATACACTTTTATATCATTTTATGCATTTTCTGGGACTAACCTATTAACAAGATGCCACAGTGCCAGTTGCCTGTTTTCTGCTGTTTTTTGTTTCAGAAAAGTTGTTAAAGAAATATTCTCGGAATTGGACAAACGAAACGTCAAAGTGCTTATTTTCCCCGGGAGGTTCCAGAACACCGAAGAGGAGACGGAGGAGGACCCCGAGGGGCCCACACCCCCTCCCGGCGCGGCCCCCCCTTCTGCCGCGCGAGGACAGGGTGTGGGGCCCTCGAGCCTCCACCGCCTTCGCCCTTTCGCCTACTTATACCCCCCAGATTTCTAAGACCTAATTGAAAGGACAATGATGTCGCCTAGAGGGGGGGGGGGTGAATAGGCGGTTTAAAACTTTTCCGGTTTAGGCTTGATAATTGCGGAATAAAACTAGATGTTTAAATTAACAAGCCGACAACCTAAATAAACTAGGCTCACCTATGTGCACCAACAACTTATGCTAAGCAAGACAAACAACAAGGTGATAGCAATATAGAATACTTCAAGCACGAAGGCTATCACAATGTAAAGTGCATAAGTAAAAGCTCGGGTATAGAAATAACCGAAGCACGCGGAGACGAGGATGTATTTCCGAGTTCCTCCTTGTTAAGGGAGTACGTCTCGTTGGAGAGGTGTGAACCGACACAACGGTTCAACAACCACAAAGGTTTCACCTTCTTCTCCGATGAACCGCACCACAAAGGCTTGGTTCACCTTCCACTATCGGAATTCCTTCGAGGCGGAATCCGGAGCCTTTCAACAACAATCCGGGGCACAACCCACAATGGGATTGGGGGCTCCCGAACGGCCTCCAACAACAATCCGGGGCACAACCCACAATGGGATTGGGGGCTCCCGAACGGCTTCAAGTGACCACACAAGGGTCCAACCACCACAAAGGCGTCTAGGGTCCAAGGACCCAAGAGTAACAAGTTCACAAGTTTTCAACTTCCACGAATCCTCGTGGAGAGCACACCGATGCACCAAATGCAAAAGGCAAGAGCACAAGTGCTCAAATCCTTCACTCTCAAATTCCAACAAAGCAACAAATGCTTATGGGGGAATAAGAGAGGAAGAACAAAGAGGAGATGCACCAAGAACTCCAAGATCAAGATCTACAAGGTTTCCCTCACATAGAGGAGAAATCGATCGGTGGAAACGTAGATCAAGATCACCTCTCACTTTCCCTCAAATATTAGCAAGAACCATGGGAGGGATTGAGAGGAAGAGCAAGCTTTACAAAGGGCAACAATGGAGGAGAGAGAGGAGAAAGACTTGCTCTAGAGCTAGTCAACCATTGGGGAAGAAGGCCCCTTTTATAGTCTAGCACAAATATCTGGCCGTTGCAACAGCATCTTCTTCCGCAAGGGCGGTAGTACCGGCCTAAAGCCCGGTAGTACCGGCCCTGCGGTACCTTCGTCAACGCAGAAAACCGAGCGCGCGGTACTACCGGGGAAAAATACCCCGGTACTACCGGGCCCAAGTGCTGGGCTCCAACCCCGGTACTACCGGGGCCATCCGTGCCAAAACGCCCGAAAAACCAACTTCAGAGAGTAGTACCGCAGAGAGCCCGGTACTACCGCAGCGAGCCCGGTACTACCGGCTGACTGCGGTACTACCGGAACAAAACTCTCCGGTACTACCGGGCCTGTCCGAACACCAAAAACACAGCTATAACTTTTGCAAATGAACTCCGAATGAGGTGAGACCAACTCCGTTGGAAAGGTACCGACAAGGAGAAGGCTACAAAAAGTGAAAATATTGCATCCCATAAATAGAGTAAAATCACCACACATGGCAAGGTGTGGGACTTTCCTCACGGTTGAACCGGCAATATTTCCGCCACCGAACACGCAACTAGTTTTCCAAGGTAAAACCGTTTTCGATGAACTAGAGCTTGACATGGAGATGAACCAAGCTCTAATTCCTCACCACCATAAAAGCCAAATAAGAACCAAGAAATATGATATGCCAAGTATGCAAAGGTTTGAGCTCTCCACAACGATGCGATCAAGTTACTCACTTGAGAGCCCCTCTTGATAGTACGCCGTCTATCCTAAAACCCGGTCTCCCACTAACACCATGAGACCGGTAAAATAGAAAACCTATCAAGATCATACCTTTGCCTTGCGCATTCCACTTGAGCTCGATGATGACGATCTTGACTCTCTCAAGTTGAAACACCTTTCTTGATTGTGCTTGCTAGCACATGCTTGATGAAGACTTCTCCAAATGCTCCCCCATACTCCATTATGGGAGGGCCTCGCTAAGCATCGTCTTCATGACTCCTTTGCAAGCTTCAATCAAATGATATCTTCGAGATGCATCATATTGATCTTGCGCTTCATCTTCTTCTCTTGATATGTATGATGGCTTGGGGTAAAACATGATTGATCACTCAATCTTCTTTTCCAAGCCATACTTGCAATAAGCTCAACTCTTCACATGACCATTCTTCATATAAACCCTTGAGTAGAGCATTGATCATCATGTAAACTACTAGAGTCCAACACATGAACTCCAATCTTTTCCTATGGACAAGATCTACAAGTATATCTCAAAGCAAACATTAGGCCATAAGGATTGTCATTAATTACCAAAACCATGCATGGGGACAACCATGCACTTTCACTAATACGCAAGCCTTTTCCCGAGAAGAGTTCCGTTGCGCCGCCGCCATCGAAGACAAGTTTCGGTGGACAGAAGTCTCTGTTCCGGCACCCTGCCGGGACGGGGAATTGCCCCCGGAGCCATCTCCATCGACTCCACCGCCATCTTCATTGCCGCTGCTGACTCCTATGATGAGGAGGGAGTAGTTCTCCCCCGAGGCTGCGGGCTCAACCGGTAGCTATGTGGTTTATCTCTCTCTCCCATGGTGTGATCTTTATGTGATCATGAGCTTTGTAATCTAGTTGAATATGTGATGCTACTCTCTATCTATTATGCACTCTAGAGGTTACTTTAATATGAACTCCGGAGTTATTCATGGTTGTAAAGGTGACAGTATGTGCACCGTGTGTGATTCCTTTATGACGTTGTGGTGTTTGTTTACTCAGACTTTGGGGTGTGCTTTTATAGCCCTACGCAATGAATGGTGTTTGTGAAAGTAACAGTTTGCAGTTGGTTGTATTATCAGTTTAGAGAAAAGGACCGGGGTCCATAGTTCACTAGTGGTGTCTCTCCATAATAATAATAATAGCATACATGCGGGTAAACAAATTACAGCTGGGCAATTGATAGAATAAAGAGGTGCATAATGATGCATATACTAATGACATGATGTCTAGTGTGAGATTCATTTGGGCATTACAACAATATACATAGTCCGTTCCAACCGCATCTATGACTAATAATCCACCTTCCGGTTAGCGTCCGCACCCCTTTCAGTATTAAGTTGCAAGCAACAGATTATTGCATTAAGCAAAGTGTGTAATGTAAGTAAGTAACATCATCCTTAGATAAAGTACTATTGTTTTATCCCTAGTAGCAACAGTACATCTACAACCTTAGAGCTTTCTGTCACTGCCACAGATTAAATAGAGACATGAACCCACTATCGAGTATAAATACCCCCTCTTGGAGTCACAAGCATTTACTTGGCCAGAGCAACTACTATCAACGGAGAGCATGCAAGATCATAAACAACACACAACATGATATATTATGAAGCAATGACAAAGTATTCAATATTCATCGGATCCCAGCAAACACAACATGTAGCATTACATAAAGATGATCTTGATCATGATAGGCAGCTCACAAGATCTAAACATGATGGCACAAAAGGAGAAGACAACCATCTAGCTACTGCTATGGACCCGTAGTCCAAGGATGAACTACTCACGCATCAGTCCGGAGGCGGGCATGGTGATGTAGAGCCCTCCGGTGATGATCCCCCTCTCTGGCAGGGTGCCGGGAGCAGGTTCTGAACCCTCCCGAACTAGGGTTGACGACGGCGGCGGCTCCGTGAGGAAAAGTGGAAAAGTGTTCGGGTCGTTTGCCTTAGGTTTTCGGGGGGATTAAATAGGCGAAGGGGTGAAGGCGGTGGAGCCCCGAGGGCCCCACCTCAGGTGCTGGCGCGGCCAAGGAGGCTGCCGCGCCACCCTATGAGGTGGGCGCCTCGGTGCCCGTCTCCTTTTCCCCCTCGGACTTCTGGAACGTGTCTGGAACTCTAAGATCTTCGGTATAAAAATTGTCCAATTCCGAGAATATTTCCTTAAGTGGATTTCTGAAACCAAAAACAGCAGAAAACAAGGAACTAGCACTGTGGCATCTTGTCAATAGGTTAGTTCCAGAAAATGCATAAAACAATATAAAATGTGTATAAAACATGTAGGCAATTGGTATAATATAAGCATGGAACATAAGAAATTATAGATACGTTTGAGACGTATCAGTGAGAGAGGGGGGAAAATCGTGCTTGGAAGAGCTTGCCCCTTTGGGGAAGAAGGGGGCCTTTTATAGGTCCCACAAAAAAAGAGCCGTTGTAGGAAAATTAACACCGGAGACTCCGGACTGCAGAGACCGGAGACTCCGGCCCCTAGAGACTCCGGGGTCACTCCGGACCCCTATACCGCAAGCGCCGTCCGCTGGTACGAAAAACGAAACGCGAGGACCGGAGACTCCGGCCTAAGAAAAAACTGCAGCAAAACCGAACACGAAAACGAAGATATCTTGATCATCCGGACTCCGTTTTCGATGTTCTCGGGCTCGTTGGAATCACAACGAAGAGCTTTACAAGATCATGCAGATAAACCTCATAGTCCAACAATGGAAGATAAAACCAAATGGAGGAAGTTAAAACCTCTCTAAAAACGAATAATCGGCAAACCTCCAAAACCGAAAACGCAACAAGTTTTCCATATGAAATTCGTTTTCGGTGAACTTGGGCTTGTAGTGAAGATCACAACAAGCACCAAAACCCAACAAGGAGAAAAGCCAAGTAAGAAGCAAGAAAGATGAAATGCCAAGTATGCAAAGGTTTGAGCTCTCCACAAAGATGCGATCAAGATACTCACTTGAGAGCCCCTCTTGATAGTACGCCGTCTATCCTAAAACCCGGTCCCCCACTAACACCATGAGACCGGTAAAATAGAAAACCTATCAAGATCATACCTTTGCCTTGTGCATTCCACTTGAGCTCGATGATGACGATCTTGACTCTCTCAAGTTGAAACACCTTTCTTGTTGTGCTTGCTAGCACATGCTTGATGAGGACTTCTCCAAATGCTCCCCCATACTCCATTATGGGAGGGCCTCGCTAAGCTTCGTCTTCATGTCTCCTTTGCAAGCTTCAATCAAAAGATATCTTCCGAGATGCATCATATTGAACTTGCACTACATCTTCTTCTCTTGATATGTATGATGGCTTGGGGGTAAACATGATTGTTCACTCAATCTTCTATTCCAAGCCATACTTGCGATGAGCTCAACTCTATACATGACCATTCTTCATATTAACCCTTGAATAGAGCATTGGTCATTATGTCATCTTAAAGAGTCCAGCACATGAACTCCTATATTTCCCATGGACAAGATCTATAAGAATATCTCAATGTAAACATTAGTCCATATGGATTGTCATTAATTACCAAAACCACGCATGGGGGCAACAATGCACTTTCACACCGCATTCCCGTGTCCCCACAAACACCAGCAAATCAGAATGATCGCTGTCCACAGGTCTTTCTCGTCGTTTCCCCCTCTGTTCTTGCTCGGGAGCCAGCTCGCAAGACGATCCTCATGGAAAGGGGTCCAACCCCTCCTACCCCACTTGCTAAGGAAAGAGGACCACACCCCCCTAGATAGGACACATCCTAACAGCAAGTGATCTATGTCTTCCTCCTCCTGGTCACAGAATCGGCACGAGGCCGGCCGTTGCAGTCCCCTGCGCCCAAGGCGGTCCGCCGTCCAACACCTATTTTTCAAGGCCAGCCAGAGGAAGAACTTGCACTTGTTCGGTGCCCGCGAACGCCAAATCTGCTGGGCGCCATCCAGGCCAATCTTGCCTTGGAAGAGGGCTCGATAAGCCGAACGCGCTGAGTACTTATAATTGGCCTCCCAGTTCCACTTGAATTCATCCACAGCGCCCCCCGGGAGGGGGAAGGATGCCACAGTGTCAGCAAGAAGTAGCAGCTCCTGTATCTCCGTGGCGTCCAGGTCAGGCGGAACGTCCTCCAACCAGCCACCTGCAACACCCTCCCTGACCATGCGGGTGACACGGGCGTGCCTGGGAACCTTCAAGAGGAGCTTTGGCGCGACGTCGCTCACCCGCCCCTCGGGCATCCACCTGTCGGACCAGAATAGAGTGGAGGCTCCATCTCCCACAGCGGACGAGGTTCCCGCCTCAAACAGGTGGTGAACTACACGGGGGACCTGGATGTTGAATTCACCCCAAGGCTTGGAGCTGTCTTTCCTGCTTAGCCAGAGCCACCTAGCACGAAGGGCGAGGTTCATCAGTCGTAGGTTTGGGATGCCGAGTCCCCCCAGACGCTTGGGCATGCAGACTCTATCCCACGCCACCAAACAGTGACCTCCACGAGCGTCCTTACGCCCCGCCCACAGAAAACCACGAAGGATCTTCTCAATCGCCACGAGGGTCTTTAGCGATAAGTCTAGTGACATCATTGCGAAGATGGAGACTACCGACAACGTGGTCTTAACGAGTTCAAGGCGCCCACCGCAGTTGAGAAGCCCGACTCGCCACTTCGGTAGATGTCTCGCCACGTTGTCCACTAGGTATTGTGTTTGGGCTGCTGTCGGTTTCCTAAGGCCGAGAGGGAGCCCCAGGTACCGCACCGGGAAAGGCAGCAACGGACAGTGAAGTTCTCTAGCCACCAACAGAGCCTCAGGCTCTCCACAGCGAATGATATGTGCCGAGCACTTCTCAAGGTTCGCCCTCAGCCCAGTGGCTAAACCGAAGTCGTCCAGCAGCTGGGAGAAAACTCTAAGGTCTCTCTCCACCGGCCGGAGCAAGGTGACCACATCATCTGCGTAGATGGAGGTGCGGTGGCTGAGGCCCGTCTCAGCAAGGCGAGATAACAATCCACAGGCCGTAGCCCTCTCAATGAGTAGGTGCAGGACCTCCATGACTAGGATGAAGAGCTGGGGGGATAGCGGATCACCCTGCCTTAAACCACGCCTGTTGAAAATTTTAACCCCCAGGTGTCCATTGAGAAGCACCCTAGTCGACGCCGAGCATAGCAAGGCACAAATGGTCGAGAGTAGGATCTCCCCGAACCCCATCTTCCGCAACACCTCCAAGAGGAAGGCCCAGCTGACCGTCTCAAAAGCCTTAGTGATGTCTAGCTTCAAAAGGACGGCCGGGGTGTTTGTGCTGTGCAACTTGCGAGCGGTACACTGAACCAACATGAAGTTGTCGTGAAGGCACCGTCCACGCACAAAGGCACTCTGATGTGCTCCCACAAGCGTAGGGAGGGAAGGGGCCACCCTGCATGCCAAGACTTTGGCCACCAGCTTCGCAAATCCATGGATCAGGCTGATCGGGCGAAAGTCGCGCACCTCCTCGGCTCCCGCCTTCTTAGGCAGCAGGGTGACGAGGGATTGGTTCACCGAGCTGAACCCACGGGCATCAACGCGCGACAAGGAGTCAAAAGCCTCCATGACGTCGCCCTTGATGATCCCCCAACAAGCCACAAAGAATCTGTTGGAGAACCATCCGGGCCAGGGCACTTATCCAGCGGCATGCCCCTAATGGCATTCCACACCTCCTCCTCCGAGAAGGCAGTCTCGAGATGGGAGAGATCAATCGTTGGCAACTACAGGTAGTCCAGGTCGAGGGAGAAAGGACGCTCGACCTCTACCCCAAGAAGGTCGTCAAAGAAGGAGTCCACGGCCTCGGCCTTATCCACGTGTTCCGTCTTCCTAACTCCATTGACCAGGAGGTGGCCAATGAAGTTCTTGCAGCGACGCTGGCTAGCGTGAAGGTGGAAAAACTTCGTGCACGCGTCCCCCTCCCGCAGCCACAACACTCTAGCTCGTTGTCGTGCCATTGAACGCTCAAGGGAGGCTAGGCCAAGCAGCTTTCCCTTGAGCGCCCTCTGAAGTCCCCTTTCCGCCTGCGAGAGGGGCCGGGTCTCCATGGCCACATCCAGTCGGAGGATCAGTTTGTTGGCCATCAAGATCTGCAGCTTGATGTTGCCAATGAATCTACTACTCCACCTCGACAAGCTCTTAGTCGTGGCGCGGAGCTTGAGGTCAATCCGTTTGAAGGGGTTGACCTCCTGTCCAATGGACGTCCACGCCTCCTGGACCACGTCCATGAAACCCTCAGCCTTCATCCAGAAGGACTGGAACTGGAATCTACGCCCCATGAGCAGGTCCGGGGCCAGCCTCAAGACCAAGGGGCAGTGGTCGGACGGTCCAGAAGAGTCGGCGGTGAGGAAAGCATCAGGAAAGCGCTCCTCCCAGTCCACAGTCACGAAGACCCGGTCCAACTTCTCCATAGTTGGTTGATGCCGCTTGTTAGACCAGGTGAATCTACGGCCGTTCAGGTAGACCTCTTTCAACTCAAGCAGTGACAAGGTTCGCCTGAATCTGCCCATCATAGCGCGGTGGAGGACACCCTGGTTTTTGTCTTCAGGGTCCACAATGAGGTTGAAATCTCCTGCGACCATCCACGGACCGGCGTGGAGATCCCTGATGTCCCGGAGCTCCTGGAGGAATTCCCGCTTGACATCCACACCCTGAGGGCCGTAAACCCCGGTGAACCACCATGCCTGGCCACCTTCGATCAAGATGCTAGCTGTCAATGCATTCGCCGAGAGGTGGGGGTTGGTGACCGAGACGAAAGCTGATTGCCAAGCGAGCAGAATACCGCCATGCATACCCACGGCCGGCAGGTAAATGAACCCGTCGAAGGCCACACCCAGGCTCTCCCTGACAATCTGGTCCGAGATGAGTTCCATCTTAGTCTCCTGAATGCACACCACCTTGGCGCCAGTGGCGGACATCGCCTAAAAGATCGCTGCTCTACGTGCTAAGGAGTTGAGTCCACGCGCATTCCAAATGGCAAAAACTAGATCATGTTCCAACAAAGACATGTTTGGAGTACACAAGCCTGCTAAGGCGAGAGGATCAAAAAGAAAAACACACGCCTAAATCTGGCACTCCACCGGTAGGTCATCAGACGACGGCAGCGCGTCAGGCAACCACCCAAACAGGCTCAGTATCACGTCAATGTGTCGTTGCGGTAGTGGCTGCCGAAAGAGGTCCAGGTAAGCGTTCAGCGCGTCATCACCAATGGTCTCACCCTCCCTCGTAATCTGCAGACGCGTGATGAGCTCACGCTGCTGGCGCTTGACCGGGGTGCCCGCTGCGAACATCCCCCTCTGCCTGCTGCTACGGCGCACCGGGCCAGTGTGGATCCGCTTCGAGCGGCAGCGCCTAGCAGGCCTGTGAAGCACTGGGGCGACGGGCCTGACGTATCCCTCGCGGAACTGCTCCTCGCGCTGCACAGTCGGACCCCCATCCACGCCCGCCAACTGGGCCTGCTCCGGAACCTGGGCCGTCTGTCCGTCCGACACAAAGACGCTGACCGGAAAGAAATCGAGCACGGACTGTGGGCATCCACAGCTCCAACGCTCCACGCTGTCAACAGACCAAGGGGTAGCTTGGTTGACAGAGGAGAGCAAGCCAGCCGAGGACAGCAGCATGTCGTGCACCAGCCCCGCACCAGAGACAAAGCCGGAGGGGGACCCACCCACACATGCAGGAGACGGCGTGGCCGGAGGCGCCAGAATTTGAAAAAAAGCGTCCCCGGTCTTCCCCTGGCAGCTCCCTGCAAGCGGACCAGTGCTTTCCCACTTTTGACCGGCCAAATCGGGTGCAGACAAGGAAATGGCAGGCTTCCCCGTGCCTTCCTTGCCACACGCCAGCAGCCCACTGCCTCCACTCCCACCAACCACCGATCCACAGCAGCATCTGGGCCCGCAACTGCCTAGGAGAGGGTCGGGTCTTCCCTCCCCTTGCCACACGTCGAGCTCGCGAAGGCCAGCTCCGCTTCTAGCCGCATGGGATCCCAGCGATCCGCATCAGAAGGACTGACGCTGACAGCTCGTACGCCTGCATCTTGGGCCTGCCACGACTCCACGTCAGCTCCATCTCCTTCCTCACGAACCGCCGGAAACAGAGCACCGTGGCCACCGGCATGTCGGCGACCACCGGGTGCGCGCGCGCCCGCGCCTGCCTGCGCGGCGCATCAGAGGCACCGCGGCTGTCACGGCCACCACGCGGACGGAACCCCTCCGCCTCTCTTCCATCAAAGCCGCTCGGGCCGCGGCGACGGAAACCATCAGAGTCACTGTCGTCGCTGGAGTCTGGCGAACGCGGCCGCGTGAGGGTGTCCACCGAACCGATGACGCGGAACGAGACGACATACTTCAACACAGACTTCTCCAGCGGGATCAGCGCCTCGCCGGGCAGAACCAGGCCTTGGTCTAGCTCCATGGTGTCTCCGCGTTCTTCAATCCACAGCTCCTTTTCCGCCGGAATCCGATCGAGGTCGTCCACCCACGCAACAAGCTCGAGGAAACACATGTCGCCTCCCCTGAAGGCCGCGGCGCCAAGCCTCTCGATCCACGCCATTGAACCGAGCAGGGCTCCGGCCGTTGAGCGGTTCCACGCGTGCGCGGGCACGCCGGTGAGCTCGAGCTGGAAACGGTGGCGCAAGGAGCCACGGGTGGCTTGCAGTTGCCGGTTGCAAGGAGAGAACCAGAGGGTGAAACCGCGTCCCTCCACGACGCCGGCCGAGGCCACCTCGTCACGAATCCTCCTGCTCGAGAAGACGAACAGCAGGTCCGCTGGCCAGTAGCGGTGCACGAAGAAGTTTTCGCCGGCCCTGTCCACCTTCTCCTCGACGGCGCGAGCAGCCTCCTCCAGCGTGACGCGCGCCCTGCTACCGGAGACAAACGCTACGAGCCCGCACCGAAGAGCCCCCTCCGCAGCATCGATTTCCGATGATCGCGAGATGACCACAATCTCCCTCCGCCGCCGCTCTTCCATCGGTTCCTTCCCTGGTCTCCTCACCGCAACAGGTGAGCGAGGCGGCGAGGGAGACCTCACGGGCCTGGCCGGACGGAGGGGCGGGAACTCGGTGAGGTCGCGCGGCGGCGCCCAGCGCCCCTCCTCTTCCACTCCACGCCAATGGCGGACGACGTCGCGGGCACGTTCCACAGCGCCCTGTCCACCTTGGTGCCGGTCCAAGCGCGCCTCTCCGGCCGGGCGAGCACGTGAGGCCACGGACTCCACGAGCGCCATCGGCGAGGGGGGGATCCTGTCCCCGAGACGGGCGTGCGCCGGCGTGCGGCGTTGCTGCTGCCAGCGCTCCTCAGCCCGAGGCTCTCCACGCCCACCCGCGCCGGCCGGTGGCGGCCCGCGCCACTGCGGGCACATCTTTGCATGGTGCCCCTCCTCCCTGCAGCGGATACACACCGTGTCGTTCGGACACTCGCGCGATATGTGTTCTGGCCTGGCGCAATTGAAGCAGCTGCCAGCCAAGTCCGGCAGCAGGTCCTCGCGGATGACCATGGCAGGTAACTGCGTTCCACGACGCCTCTTCTGTCCAGCGCCGCCGCCGTGAACCCACGGTCGGGGCTCTCCACCGAGCGCAGCCTGCGGCGGCGACCAACCACAGCGCGGGGGAGGGGCACGCTCTGGCGAAGGGGACTATCTGAGGGGCGGGCTCGGGGACGGCACGGGGGAGCGGGAGGCCGGCGGCGTCCCGCTGCGGAGGACCTCGGAGTAGGAGCGCAGGGACGCGTCGTCGTCTTCCTCGTCGGAGAAGTCCACCCACCGGCGTGAGGACGGCGGGGAAGCGGCATGCGAGGGGCCGGCCATGGAGGAGCGCGCGGTTGAGGTGGACGCCAGAGTCGGGTGACTACCGGCGGGGAGGGTGGACGCCGCGGCCGGAGTGGCGCGTGGCGGAGCTCTCTTCTCTCACCGCTTTCTCTGCCTATTTTATGTTGCTCTTCTTCAGAATGCTCGGGTGTAGCCGCCGTGTAGGTTCCATTCTTGTAAGAATGTTGGCATTTTTTGTGTGCCATGAGATCTACCCTCTATTTCTCTACTTATTATGTGCCTTCCCTCACGATGGATAATGAATTTATGGAGACAAGTTTATAGACCACTTCCAGATGTTACTAATATTCCGCCTATTTATGGAAGCATCATGTGACTCGTGGACAATGTCACCAACCACGACCAGACATGCACAAGTTAGGGCATCTCCAGCCGTTCGCCCCCCCCCCCCCCCCCCCCCCCCCAGGGCCCAAAACATCGTTCTTTTGGGGCCGCCGCGGCGCCAAACGGCGCAAATCAGGAACCTGGCGGGGGGGCGCGTTTTCCAGTCGTTGCCCAGCCCAAGCCTCGGCCCAAAAATTCAAAAAATGGCGGGCAGACAAACAACGATTTCATTCATAGTTCGGCGATTACAAAGTACGAATTTAAACTTAAAAACAACTAAAAACTTAAAACTACTCGGCGATCAGCGCGCCTAGTTGAGGCCCAGGCTGTTCGCGATCGCCTAGCTGTAGTCGCAGGCGCCGCCGTCGTCGTCGCCGCCGGGCTGCTTGCTCGTGCCTGCGCCGGCGTCATCGCCCCACCACCTGCTCTGCTGCAGGGTGCGCTGGAACTCCTCCTCCTTCTCGGTGTCGGGGTCGAGTACGACGTACGGGACCTCTTTCGGTTGCTGCGGAGGAGGGACGCAGTGGCGGCCCGCAATGGCGGCAGCCTGCTGTTGGCGCTCCGCTCGCTTGCGCTCCGCCTCGGCGAGGAGCTGGCGCTGGACCTCCAACTCCTGCGCCGTGAACTCGCGCGGACTCCATTCGTCGGCGAAGTCGTCCTCCGCCGGCTGGACGGTTGAAGGAGGCCTCCTCGGCCTCCTTCAGGCCAGGCCACTCCTCCTCCTGCTCCTCCTCCGGCTCCGTCTTCGGCTTGACGACGCGCCGGAACAGTGACGACGGAGGAGACGCCGTGCGTCGCTGGTGCGGCTCGCCGATGCGCAGGGCGCCGCCGCGCATGGGGGCACGCCGGCCGGAGTTGAGGACGGGAGGGATGAGCGATTGAGGCGCCGAGCGTACCTGGACCAGGCGCCGAGCGTGCGCCGGAGGAGGAAGAGGTGGCCGAGGAGGAGCTGCCGGCTCCCATCCGGCGCGGCGTACATGCATTGGTCCTCGGCGGCATCATCAGCCGGGGCTCGTTGCCGGCGGTGATGTAGTCGAGCACCCACTGGAGGGTGCGGTGCTCGCCGCCCCACCAACGCTTGCGGCCGAGCGTGTTGCAGCGGCCCTCCACCGGGCCGTTGTTGCCGCGGTCGGCGACGTCCTCGTCGTGGCGGCGCTGGAAGTACGCCGTCCAGAAGGCGGCGTTGCCTTCTGGCCTCCAGCGCGGCTGCGCGGCCTGCTCAGGCGTTAGGCCAGCGCGGACCTCCGCGATAGCGTACTCGAACTGCTCGTCGGCAGGGACGGGGGGCACGGGGATGCCGCCCGTGCTCAGCTGCCACGGTCCCTGGCCGGCGGAGGCGCCAGGGACGCGCATGTCCGGCAGGCACGGGTACCCCGCCTGGTACAGCGCCCACGCCTCCTGCTTGCAGAGGTGGCGGCGGCAGCGTCGTAGGCTATTTGTGCTTGGAGAAGGAGGAGGGAGGCAGAGGCGGCGAGAGAGAGGAACGAGAGGGTTCGGGGGGGGGGGGGGGGGGGGGGGCAGGCGAAGGAGCGGTGGGCGGTGGAGGCCATTACTGCGCGCCGCGTGCCCCTCCGATTGGACGTCGCAGCCGCGCCACGCTATTACTCCGGCAGCCTTTGACTGGCGCGCTCGCACTGGCCGCCCGCCACGCCATTAACTCCGGCAGCCTTTGACCGACGCGGGAGCCGAGAAGACGAGCACGCGGCCTCACGGGCGGTTCTGTTCCGCGCCATTTTCTCCCGCGTCGCTGACAGCGCTGGCCCGCGTCGCCTTTCCCGCCTTTTCGCCCCCAATCCGAACTCAGTGGGCTGGGTTTAGCCTGGGTGTGCCGGCGCAAAATAACGCCGAAACGGCGCTATTTCGGGTTTTGGGGAGGCGAGTGGTGAAAAAACGGCGTTTTTTTTTGCTTCCGCCGACGCTAAAAAGGCCTCCTGGGGGGCTCTGGGGGGCGACTGGAGATGCCCTTATAGGGGCATGATCAGACTGCATACATGATACCAATCTGAATCTAATCATGTGGGTCAACAACTTGCAGAGTTGATCTTGCAAAACAAACCCAACTCGTCTACTATGTGTTGTCCAGGTAAAAACACGTAGGTTTATATACCTTATGGTAGAATAAGTCAATTGATTCCTCTACTATATTCTAGCAAAACCATCCTTGGCACCTCGAGTACAAATTCTCCATACCTAGCACCTCGAGTACAAATTCTCCATACCTAGCACCTCGAGTACAATTTTGCATCAATTAAATCCCATCACATACATCAAGAAAATACATACTTTCACATTGAGTTAAATAAATATAATAGTCATGCTGAATAAACGTTAAAAGCTACACAATATATCCAACATGAAAGACTCAGTTTTTGGCTTTGATATCCTTTTGTCCCGTTGTTTTTTAGATCAAAGGCCGAAAACCAACGATAAATTAATAACGCCACATGGCGGAAAATAAAGAGTACAAACCACCTTACAACCAATGCCACAAAAGGAAGTCTATGCTAAAGAACAAGGCACTGAAAATAAGTTGGGCCAACAAACATAACACAACAAAGGACATAAACAATGCCTAAGTAGAACTACGTCAAGGAGGATGCAAACTTGCTGGAAGGGTAAAGTCATCTTGCCTTCAGTCTTTGTCGCCATAGGGAACCCCTGTTCCAGGACAAACAAAAGACGCCGCTTGGCGGACCGGAGCTCATCCTAGAGCTCGGGCCGGCGCACCAACAGGGCTTGCACACCATCGAGACAAGTACAACTCCATGGCAAAGACCACAGATACAACAGTGTCACTGTCTATGCACTATCGCTGACAAAGAGACAAACAAAGGCCTCAAAGACGACACCTTTAGGAAGGACACGACACCGAAGTTCTGCCTCCGCCCGATCCAAGGGGATCATGGGTTTTCACCCGGAGACACGGTCAACATACAGAGAGAGCCACGATGACGCCTTCAAGAAGGTAACGACGTCCCTGGCGTCGCTGTCGTCGGCCCGGACACGCCGGATAGGTTTTCACCCTGACAAAACTCTGCAACTGGAACCGCGTGTGGACAGCCATCAGGACTGCTGAACCACACCTACTGCTTTCCGCTCCCCAATTGTCATGCCGCCCCTACGACCATGACCAACGGGAAGCACTCCAGTCGTGACCCCCGCCGAAGCGCCGCAACCTCCACCGACCAGGACCGCCGCCCTGAGAATCAGTGATGCCAACCTCGTTCGTTGAAAGTGCATTTTCTCTAAATCTATTTTGGAGCTTGTTGACAACCACCAACAGGACTAATTTTAGTGTTAAGTAATTGCAGAGATTACAGGGTTAAATCAAGATATGGTAAAAGAGAGAGAAGCCCTGAAAATGAACCTATTATTCTGTTTTTCTGTTCAGCGGCAATACCGCTGGATGTTGAAAAACCCACTGCATACCCAACGGTACCGAGCAGTATCGCTCCGGTACTACCGCCGGTGCCCTTCGTTTTTCGACGGAGGAGTAAGAACGCAGCGGTTGTACCGCTGGCCTGGCACCAACGGTAGTACCTCGGGTACCGCTGTTGCTAGCGAGAGTGAAACTGCACTGGTACCGTTGGTCAGCAGTGGCGGTAGTACCGCCAGGTACCGCTGGAATTAAAGAAACTCACTGCATAGCCTACGGTACCGAGCAGTATCGCTCCGGTACTACCGCTGGTGTTCCTCCCGTTCATCGGTGAAGGACGCAGCGGTAAGACCGTTGCCCTGGCACCAGCGGTTGCTCCCCTGGCGTACCGCTGTGGTTGTTGAGTGATTCTGCCATGGTACCGCTGTGTCCAGCAATACCGGTAGTACCGCTGCGTAGAGATTTCTTCACATAACGGTTCGATTTGGTGGGGGGGGGGGGGGGGGCATATAAAGGCTCCTTCTTCCCCAAAAAGAGTTGACGATTCTGCTTTCTCTCTCCTCCATTGTTGCTGAGCTTTGAAGGTCCGGATCTCCCAACTCCTCCACCCAAATCCGCTGATTCTTTGAGGAGTTAAGGAGAAGCCCTAGATCTATCTCTCCACCGATTTGAATCTCCCCCTCATTAGCTTGAGGGATCCAGTGCTATGGTTTCCATAGGAAAACCTAGGCTTCTTGCTACTTGTTCTTGTGTTGATTTGAGACCTCTTGTGGTCAAGACCTTTGTGGTCATGTTGAGAGCCCCCGATTAGGTTGTGGGTGTGTGTGCCTCATACTTGATGTAAGGGATTCGATCTCCGCCCGAAAGGAGTTCATAATGGAAGGTGAACTCGAACCTTTGTGGTTGAGTTCATTGGAGAAGAAGGTGAGGCCTTTGTGGCATTGAGCCGACCTTTGTGGTGGCTCACAGCTCTCCAACAAGTCGTACACCTTTGTGGTGGAATTTAGGAATAAACCTTCGCCTTCGTGTCTTCTACTTGGTGACTTCGCTCCTTTACCTTACTACCGTGTTTACCTTATTTACTTACTTTGTTAGTATCTTGCTCATCATATAGGAATTCACCTAGTTGCATATCTAGTTAATTTACTATGTGTTGAGCCATAAAATTGAAAAAGCCATAAAAATTGGCTACCATCTATTCCCAGGTCAATAGGCAGCAACCCAGCTACCGCGGCCCACCCCACCACCTTAGGTTTCCTTTCACCCGCCACCCAAAAGGCAGCGGCCCACCCCACGCGTAACCAACCAACCCAGCTACCGCGCAAGGTGGCTCCTCCAAGATCCCAAATCAATTCCAGCTTTCACCAAGAACTAAGAGAGCAAAGCAACTGCAGTTGGCCGAACAGACTCCAACATGAACTTGAAGCACCACGGAGAGGAGGTCAATAGGTAGAAAACCAGTTGGCACCGAACAACCAACGACAGGAACCCCAACACCCGAGTAGGGGTTGTTGTGGCATGGTCGAGCACGTCGGATATGAGCCCATCCAAGATCCACGCGGGGAAGAGCAACTGCAGCCGCCAACCGGAGCAAGCAGACGTGTTACTACCATGGCCTCAAACTCACCAAGCTCTTCGGGAGGGAGCATATTGCCGCCAAAACCGTCGAGCCAGATCTCCAGTGGCTCGATGGGGGAGCAGAACGGGTTGGGGAGGAGAAGAGGAGGGGTGTTTGGGTGCCCCTTCGCCGCCACGGACGGCAACGACAAGGGAGAGAGGGCGCTGGGGGAGTGAGAGAAGCTAGGGTTTGCAAACGCCCCAGGTCGCCCATACGGGAGCGACACGGGAGCCTGGGGGGAGGGGGCACCTTAATGGTGGCATCGTCCCATTGTTTGTCGAAGGCTAAATGCTTGATGTACCATTGTTACCTTTGATGATGCTACTTTTATACTTGTTTTATTAATATAAAAGCCGTGTGCATGCAGAGGCTGGTGATGTGCTCCTTTTCTAATTAAACAAAACATTCTTGCCTTTGATATTGTTTTTATCCATGTTTGTTTTGTTTTTCTGGAGTAATCAGCAGGAGCTCTACCTTTTCATTAAGTAAAAATATTGCAGGCTTGATTATGGAAAACCAGATAGTACACTAGGCCTTGGGCCCCTACCAGTTGACTAAGCAGCCGATACCAAGGACAAATGTTCCACGAAAACACCAACAAATAATGTCCTGAAGCTTATATATACAAGGTAAATGTTACTAGGGAACATTCTCATCCTGTTGTGGAAACCCCGCATCCTCTTTCAACGGGCCATATCTAGCATGACCCACCAGGAGGCTCAAGGAAACCTCAGTAGGATCTTGAAATGAGCACAGAAGATGCCTGGCCCAAAGTGCATAACAATATTCCGTATATCTCAACAAGCATCCAAACACTAGTAGGCATATCAGAACTACGCTCGAAGTTCTTGCTATTTTATCTGCAATAAGATGGGAAACATCAAGAAGGATTGCAACAACATTTACCCTACCACATAACTGAAAATGGAGTAACTTTTTTTTGGAATGCAATAGGGGAAGCCTCTACAGCGTTTTTTTTTAATAATAAGAACCCAAATCTGTGTCCATGAGGACTTGAAGCTGGGTGTCTGGGTTGTACATCCACTTCCCTAACCAAGTGAGTTAGGCTAACTTCTTTCAAATGGAGTAACTTCAAATGAGAGAACCTAACACTCATCCTTAATTTTACAGGTTGTGTCAGTTTATATATTGGTAAATATAAATGGCAGAAGCTTTTCCTATTCACTCACATGGGGGAATCTTAAAACTACAAGTGTGTACATATGATGCAGAAGTCGGGGTTTTACCTCCTTTTCGATTGAAAAGGGTGTGCTTACATATCCTAAAGATCAAAACCAGCTACGTCTCACAAAGCATGAGCAATAGCTCGGCTGGTAAGATACTTGTTCATGTTTAAACTACAAATTTAAATTGCTAGGAACTTGCACTTCCATTAAAATAGTTATTGCCAATATGTTTTAAGTGTATATATGGTGCTAGCAGGTTTCCAATCATTTTTTAGGTATCAAACTTTGCAGCCAGTCAATTCATAATTTTGTATTTATATCAAGTATCTTTTTCTCCTATCGTATTGAGATACTAGATTGTTCGGTAATAATATATATGAACAAAAATGAAAAGTATAACAATGAAGTTGAGAATAAGAACTTCGCTTACACAATTCTTGTCTCTTCAAGCGTAAAGAGTGTGCATCCCCTGCAATATTTGACCGCAAATGTGCATGAGTAGATGCATTATAAATTTAGTGAAATTAATGGACCTTGTAGTATACTTATGTTATTATGTATGATAGCTTATCCTTGTCATTAGATTAATCCTATGTAAAGATAATATGTAGTTGCAAAGAAAAATATAGATATCTTGTTCCTACTTTTGTCCCACTTAAAATATGGCCCACTTTGTGAACTTTATCTCTAGGAGAACTTGCAAATCTAATCAACGGTGTTGCCCTTATCTGATATTTCATAAGGATAAACTATAGGGTCTAGAATAGAAGTAATAAAGTAAATAAAATGAAAAAAGTTGCAAAATCAATTGCTCAAGATTGTCGAGCACACCTTTTTCAAAGTAATAGCTAAGGCTTATAACTCTAGGCTATCCCGAGTAGTGCACCAGACCATAGATCCCTCCTGATTAAACAACCTTCATCAAGAGGAGTTCATTCTGATGGTGCTATGAAGTTCCACGAGATTATTCATGACCTGCACTCTCGTCGGTCTAAGGAAATCACGTTAGCTTAGAAGTTGAGAAAGCTCAAGGCCGATTCAGCTGGTCGTTTCTTAGATAAGTGTTGATGCCCAAAGGCTTTGAAGCTGGGTACAATCATACAATCATGCAACTAGTTGTAGGCGAAGATGGCTATTTCCACTAACATGGAGGTGAGACCCTACTTCTGTAACTATGGTGGTTTGCGACATGGGGATCCCATCTCTCCACTGCTCTTCGATCTAGTAGTTGATGCATTGGCCGCTATCCTTCAAATATCCAGTGTGACTGGCATAATTACGGGTGCTATCGTACTTGATTTCTGGTGGTGTTGAGCATCGACGATACAATGACCATGATCCGGACATCGGATCTAACTAACATCAATGGTATGTTTCTTGTGATCTGTTTCGAGCTGCTATCTCTAAAGATCAATTTCCACAATCGTTGACATGGGTTTTTCTCATGCAGATCTAAAATGGTCTGCTTGTGGTTCTGCAAGAGATGTATGGACTGCCACGATCCCAAGTTTCAATTAGCAACCTTCTAGAGGGTGTATGCCATTAATAACCAAATTCATAAGTGTAGGACCCTTCAGATTAGAAGTGCACCCTTTGTGGCCAACCGAAGGATGTTTTTTTTTTTTGCAGGGGGAAAGAGCTTCAATGAAGCTCAGGATCAACAGCAATGGCACTGGCAATTTCCTGGGGGAAACTCCTAAGGCAAAACGCTGTTCTAGCATGAATCCTACCAATCCTAGCTAGCTCGTGACTAACAACATTAATATCACGGCTTATACTAGCCAACCGAAGGATGTTGATCATATCTTTTGCAGATGTGACTTAGCTCAATTCACGTGGAGTGAGTGAGACCCATGGATCCTTGTTGGACGTTCTTTGGAGCCCAACCAACGATTTTAATGGTATGTTCTCTACAATAGATGAGTTTTCGGGCAAAATTAGACCCTTGTGGATTTTATTTCTGGCGCAATTTTGTTTCTGCCTTAGTCTAATAAAATTATCATGTAACGTACCTTCACTCATCAACATGTTGGTTGTGTGTTTAAAACCATATATATGCTGCAGTGCTGGCTGCCTCCGCTAAGTCAAAGTGGGGAGATGAGATGGTCCTTTCACTCCTTCCCCATGCACCCTCACGTTGCCTCCCCGAGCGAGGCGACCGGCCGGCCTCGATCCCTGCCCAGAAAAGAGCAGCGTCCTCCCCCTCCCTCTGGTTGCGCCGCCGGTGGGCGCTGCCAGGCATTGCTCGCGCGGTGTTGTGCGGGGCCGGTGTCGGCGGCGCTCGGTTCTACCTTGGGTGGCGCCTCCCTAGCGGCGGTGCTCTTCGACCAGCAGCGCTCTAGTCCTGGCAGGATGGCAACGGGGTGGTGCCGCTGCTCCCTGGTCGTGGTGGTGGCTGGTGCGGGGATCGGCCGGTTGTGCCCTACCAACCCTGATCTGGGTCGAGGCCGGTTAAACCTCTAATGTGCCGCTTCTGGTTGGACTGAGAAGAAGCCCGAGATGGGGATGGCAGCTACGGTGCCGTGTCTGCTGCATCACGGTGGCAGGAGCTTCACAAGCCCTTTCTGGGCTCGGTCGGGCAGGTTGGCCTTGTGTGCTCCCACTTCTGCGT
This sequence comes from Poa annua, assembly GCA_026929855.1. NCBI lineage: Eukaryota > Viridiplantae > Streptophyta > Magnoliopsida > Poales > Poaceae > Poa > Poa annua. The sequence goes on along the minus strand of CM049435.1, from coordinate 54,907,848 downwards.
CCGGTCTGCTACTTCCATTGATGGTGAAGGTTGTTCCCTCCCATGTGGCTGTGGTACTAACACCCCATAACTACAGATGTTTCTCCTTGATCCGCCCGACCTCACAGTGTTTGCCATGGTGAGACATCGATGTGGGATTGAAGACAGTGGTGGCTGATACGTGCATTTTATATCATCATTTATATAACTCATAGTACCATATTACAAGGTTATTGGCATTATTATATCAATGTTTTTGCATGTTTTAGATGATTTCGGGGACTTTCATACAAAGTTCCCATTTTTGGTATTTAATATCTGGGGAAAACCTCCTTTTTCTTGTTTTTATTGTTTCAGGAGCTACAAGGACTCAAATGGAAAAAGGAAAATTGCACAGTCGTTTTCTCATCGGAAGAACACCAGAGGGAAGAAGATCGAAGGAGGAAGAGCCACGAGGACCCAAAGGGGGGCCCACGCGGCCAGATTCCTTGACCGCGTGGGGCCCACCAAATGGAGCCTCGGGCAGTTCCTTGCTCGGGGCTTTTTATCACGACCTCCGTCTCGCCCGAAAACGGACGCCCTAATTTTCCCAAGACCATCCGAGGCCGCGGCGGCGGCGAAACTCCTGATTCCCTCCGAAGGGGGTCAGATCCTGCTGCTCCGGAGCTCCGGAGAAGGGGGAAATCATCGTCACCATCATCACCGCTCCTCCTTGGCGTGGGAGGAGGCCTCTCCATCATCACCATCACCAAGACCAGCACCATCCCCATCATCATCTCCGTGATCCACTCCGTCCCCCTCATAGTTTGAGAGTTACTACACCCTAGATACTTGTTTTGTGCTCCTATTCATGTTTGTGATTGAGTACTTGTCATTATTTGGAGGTGAAGTTATATTTTCAGATTGTGTTGTACCACTGAATATGATCATGTTTGCACGTTGTGAGTAGTTCCCGTATGTTCCTGAGGGCATAGGATGAATTGGCAATGATTTATATATAACATGTGTTGGTATTTTGTCTAGTGTTTATCTTTTTTTATGTGATTCTATGATGGTGTTGTGCGAACGTTGACTGCACAACACTTCACCTATATGGGCTCATAGCTGCCACTTTTGTGGGGGGCGGGGGGATTTCAATATATTGCGACGACAAGAGGATAAGAACAATGATAATTTTAATCCACGATGGCCTTTTCTGTTTAACGCTATCATTGATAGTTTAAGTTTGAAGGAGCTGAAACTTTCTGGTAGAAAATACACATGGGCTAATCGCAGGGAGAAACAAACTTTTGAAAAATTAGACCGCATTTTGGTAAGTGTGGATTGAGAAAATAAGTTTCCACTTGCAACAGTTCATGCACTTACCAGGACCGGGTCCGACCACACCCCTCTCTTGCTAGATTCTGGTGAACAAGCTCACCGAGGAAACAAGGAGGAGTTTTCATTTCAGCTTTCATGGTTAGCACATGATGGTTTTTATGTTTTGGTCGCCAAAGAATGGGCTGTCGATAAATTCTGTTGGTACACCGATAGAGGTGTGGCAGAAAAAGATTTGGCGTTTGCACCAGTTTTTAAGAGGGTGGGCACGTAATCAAAGTAGCGTTTACAAGAAGGAACGTGACAACCTTCTGTCTTATATTGATCATTTGGATCACAAAGCAGAGGTGTCTCCTTTATCCTCAATTGAAAGGGAAGCTCTGAGAAGTGCCAATGATAAGCTAAATAAGCTTCGGAGGGCTGAGGAGACTAAATGGGCTCAGAGGGCAAAGGTCAAATTTATACAAGAAGGGGAGATAATATGAAATACTTTCATTTAATTGCAAACGGAAAACATAGAAAGAAAAAATATTTCAGTTAGAACAAGATGAAGGGACAATTACTGGAGATGAGAATCTTAGGATTTACATTTCAGAGTACTATAAAAAAATTGTTTGGGGCACCGGCCACAAATAATTTTTCTTTGGATGAATCACAAGTGGAGGATATAGCTCAATTATCTCAGGAAGATAATGACATTCTTGTGGCCGATTTTACTGAAAAAGAGGTTTATGAGGCAATCATGCAAATGGAAACGAATAAAGCACCGGGACCAGACGGGTTTCCAGCTGAATTCTACCAGAAGTTTTGGGGTGTTATAAAAGAGGATTTTATGGCAATGATGGTAAAGTTTCAACAAGGAGATTTACCATTATTTAGGCTTAATTTCGGTACTATCATTCTGCTTCCAAAAAAGGAAGATGCGGTTTAGGTCCAACAATACCGTCCAATATGTCTTCTTAATGTCAGTTTCAAAATTTTCACCAAGATAGCTACTTTGCGTGTTTCTTTGGTTGCACAAAAAGTGATCAGACCTACACAAATGGCTTTCATGCCTGGTCGACATATACCAGAAGGGGTAGTGGTGCTTCATGAGACCATACATGAAATTCATAGGGAAAAAAATGGATGGTGTTATTTCAAGATCGACTTTGAGAAGGCATATATGATAAAGTAAAATGGCCCTTTCTTCAACAAGTGTTGCGCAAGAAAGGCTTTAATGAGAAATGGTGTTCCTGGATAGATCATTACATTCGTAAGGGTTGTGTGGGTATTAAAGTTAATGAGGACATCAATCACCATTTCCAAACTCAAAAAGGTTTAAGACAAGGAGACCCTCTTTCTCCTATTCTGTTTAATAGTGTAGTTGACGTTTTGGCCATACTTATTGCAAGAGCAAAAGAAGATGGTCAAATAGAAGGACTCATTCCTCATCTAGTTGATGGAGGGGTTTCTATTCTACAATATGCCGATGATACTATTATTTTTATGGAACACGACCTAGAGAAGGCTTTAAATTTGAAATTGATTCTATGCATTTTTGAACAACTATCGGGTTTAAAAATAAATTTCCACAAGAGCGAAATTTACTGTTTTGGTAAAGCAAAAGAGGTAGAGAAGGATTATATGCAGCTTTTTGCTTGTGAGGCCGGATCTTTACCTTTTAAGTATTTAGGTATCCCAATCCACTTTAGAAAGCTAAAGAATGGAGAGTGGAAACCTATAAAGGATCGATTCGAGAAAAAACTTGCTTGGTGGATTGGGAAGCTACTGTCGTATGGAGATAGACTAATTCTAATTAACTCGGTATTGACAAGTCTGTCGATGTTCATGGTGTCCTTCTTAGAGTGCCGATGTTCATGTTGTATTTCTTAGACATACCCAAAGGGGTATGTAAAAGATTGGATTATTACCGATCATGATTCTTTTGGCAAAGCGATGGTCATAAAAAGAAATATAGATTAACAAGATGGAATATCATATGTCGACCAAAAGATCAAGGGGGACTTGGTGTGGAGGTGCTATCTCTGAAAAATAAGAGCCTATTATGCAAGTGGTTATTTAAATTGCTGAATGAGGAAGGCGTTTGGCAAGAATTACTCACAAATAAGTATTTGCATACTAAGTCCCTTTCCCATGTGCAAGCAAAATCTAATGATTCGGCCTTTTGGAAGGGTCTCATGGGGGTAAAGGAAGAGTTATTTTCCAGGGGATCCTCTGTATTAGGTAATGGACAGAACACAATGTTCTGGGATGATTGTTGGCTAGGGGATTCATCTTTATCACAGCAATATCCATCCTTATATAATATTGTCCAACGAAAACATGTTTTGGTGGCTTCGGTATTAGAGGGAGCTCACCCGAATTTGGCTTTTAGAAGAGCTCTAACCAGGAATAAATGGAATAGGTGGCTCCATTTAGTTCAGCGGTTATTGGATGTAGACATATCCTCCACTGAAAAAGATAAATTCATATGGGGTCTTACGGCCTGCAGGGAAATACACAACGAAGTCCATGTACCTTGACTTGTTAGATGGTCATACACCTTTCCTTAGGAAGTATATTTGGAAAATTAAAGTGCCTCTGAAAATCAGGATTTTTATGTGGTTCACATATCAAAAAGTGTTGTTAACAAAGGTAAATCTATCTCGGAAAAAATTGGCAAGGAAGTACTAAATGTTGTTTTTGTGACAAAGCTGAAACAGTTCAGCATTTGTTCATAACATGCCCACTAGCTAAGATCATATGGAAAATTGTTTTCATGGCCTTTAACATCACCCCACCAACTAGTATTTCAAATTTGTTTGGAAATTGGTTAAATGGGGTGGCAAAGAAAGACAAATCCCACATAAGAGTGGGAGTTTGTGTTTTATTATGGGCTATTTGGCATGTGCGGAATAACATTATTTTTAACAACTCCAAAGTTTCTTCGTTCTTACGGGTGGTTCCTTTGGCTATGCACTGAATCCGTACGTGGTCATATCTTCAACCGGTGGACCGTCGCCCGGCTATGGAGTTTGGATGCACCCGTTTGGAATTGGTTGCTCGGGACTTCTTCAACCAATTCGGCTGGCAGCTTAATTATCGTATAACATGTTAGGGCATAGGCTTTTCATGTTGATAGGCTGGTTTAGATGGTTGATTTACGTGGCAACTTTGAGTGATCCATGAGCTGTAATAATTGTTAAACACAATTCCAATAAGTCAATAAAGTGGTCATATGCATCATTTTGATGCAGAGGCCAGGCTCCCTTTAAAAAAAAAAAGTCTGTCGAAGTGTGCCACTCAGAAATACTTAGTGTACGTCTTAGTAATCTGAGTGACGAAACGAAACAAAGAAAAACGTCGGTATCAACATTGAAGATTCAGCTGTATGCTACCAGCTTGGCACTGACAGGGAAGACCCTTGGAAGCTGATGGGAGGTTGTCATCCTATGCCGTCGTGTACAGGTCGTCTGACCTGGTAAACCGTGTGTTTGAATGCAAAATAAAAATTATATATGCTGCTCCATTTTTCACTATTCTTTAGTGTATTTGGATTGGTCTGACTGATAATGAAAGGTTTCTACAAACATATAACGTGTCATAATCAAACGGGCTGGTCTACCGATGGCAAGCTCCCCTGGTCACAGGGCTTTACTACAGGCGGTCTAGGCAGGCTACCAGCACGCAAGACTTGGACTCGCGACACGCCACCGCGCGGGAAAGTCTTTTACTATGGCAAAAAAATCTTCCATGATCAGCAGCCACTACGGCGAAGACGTGCGCGCGGGATGCAGCTTCAGTGACTTTGAGCATAAAAGTCTAGCCGTGACTTTGCTTTCATCTCAACCATTCAAAGAAGATCCAACGGTCAGAAATAGATCTATTTGACAAATTCAAAATTAAAAGTGATCAGAAAATTTTGAAAAAAATCCAGCAATTCCTATATGTTGCGTTCTACATTCTGTGAAAGTTTTGTCAGATTTAGAAATTCGAAAATACAGTTTTTGTTCAAAAATTGGTGGGAAACTTAAAACGAGGTTTATTCATAAACCGTTTGTACAAATCTTACAAAACTTTCTCAGAATGTATAACGCAACATATAAGAATCATTGGATTTTTTTCAGAATTTTCTGACCACTCTTAATTTTGAATTTATCAAATAGATCTATTTCTAACCGTTGGATCTTCTTTGGATGGTTGAGATGAGAGCAAAGTCACGGCTAGACTTTTGTGCTCAAAGTCACTGAAGCGCATCCGCGCGTGGTTCGCCAAGCGAATTCCAGATCAGATCGAGCACAGAAGCTACGTAGGAATAGTACTGAAGGATCAAATTAACAGGAGGCCGGCAATGGCATACGTACCGCATTGACGCTCGTTGGCGCCATCGTCGCAGAGACAAGCGAACTCCGTGCCGCCGTGCTGCTCGATGCGTCCGTATCTGCACCGTCCGCCGGACTGCTCGCATGCGCCGCACTGCTCGGATTTGGCGCCGTAGCGCATCTCGAACCCGCGGCTCAGCGCCTCGCCGAGCGACGGCGGGTTCGCCTGACGACGATGCAGGCTCAGCAGCACCGGCGTCGTCACCGCCTCCTCGCACCCGTACCCGTGCGCTTTGCCCGTGACCCCGTCATCCGGTAGCACGTACCAGGTGTTCCTCTGCTCCGGGCAACCGTCGAGTTTCACGGCGGAGGGCCGGGAAACGCCGGCCTTGCAGTTGTAGAGCAAGGTGAGCTTGGAGTTGGAGGCTGTGAGCTGCAACCAGGAGTTGGGGTCGGGGGAGAGGTTGAAGCTGAGCCGTGGGCAGGTCGTGTTCCACGCGTCGGCGTCGGCGAGGGAGACGGTGCGATCGGCGTAGTCGATGCGCAGGACCCTGTACCGGTGGAACTGGACGTCCATGATCGGGGTGTTGTCCTTGCAGGTTATGCCGAGGCCCGGGTAGCCGCAGTTGGGGCCTGAGTTGGCGAGCCAGAACGGGTAGGTTATGCTCTGCCCGCCGCAGGTGGCGTTGCTGCAGGAAGCGCTGTAGGCGTCGGCCGTGGCGAAGAGGAGCAGAACGGACGGGAGGAGTAGACGATACATTGTATGGTGGACCATGAGGGGATCGAGGAAGAAGAGACCAAGCGGCGCAAGAGGAATGCCAGTTTATGTATGCCAGTGGTTGGTGAGACGATGTTCCATGGCAGACGAGCGAGGGAGTAATATAGCGCAGTCGTGCTGGGAGGAATCGAGATCGGTGGTTCCATCGAACGTGGAAATTTGGTGCCATACGACCACGAGTCAACAATGCAGCTAATCCATTCGACGAACATTCTCATCCCGTTCCCCTCCGTGATTCCAAATTGCGATTGCCTCTGTCTCTTTGTGCACAATGGTGTGACTTTTATCAGCTGTTCACAATCAAACTTATCTCAGAATTATGGAATTGAGAAAATCTTAGGAACATGGTAGGAGAGACTGGCTACGAGTCTTATCTTGGAGGTGAGTATACTGGGTCTTCCTTTCCCATTCTCGTTTTGTGGAAATAAAAAAATACTTGAGAGCTAATTAAAGGTCAGTTATTTTCCCCTTTTTTGGGTGTGTAGCATGATCGTTGATATTCTTTTTCTTCTTTTCAGACAAACCTTAAGTCTTTAAAAAAATTGAGGAAGCCTCCCACTTCCACCCCCCACTCCCCGTCCGTCCCATGTGTGACGGTTAAGTTTTTCCCGCTCTGGCGATCGTGAGGCGATCGGCGAATTCCCCAGATCGGATCTCCTTCCCTGTCTCCGTTCGCTGCTTCTCACAGGATTCCCACCACCGTCGCGTTTTGCATCCCTAATCCCCTGCCATATTCCCACTGGCCAAAACCACCCATCCCAGCCTTCCTCGTGCCTGGTGCACGGGGTCGTAATACACCTAGTTTCCTAGATCGCTCTGTTCGTTTGCAGTTATTGGAGATGGAGAAGGTGGAAGGTCTGATGAAGAATATGCGGTTGTCGGAGGCGGAGAGTCAGGGAGTCAGGATCGGATGGACTGATGGGAAGAAGGTAGGAGAGGTTGAGGTCAAGGCCCTAGGGAAACTTCTGTCGGAAAAGCCGGCATATGCAGATGGTTTAGCCCAATCACTGGGAAGGATTTGGTGCCCGTTGAAGGGGATCCATTGCAAGAATGTAGGAGAGAATATCTTCATGTTCACATTCCTCCAGCCGTCTGGTAAGCGGAAGGCCCTTGAGGAAGGCCCATGGATGGTGGGCAACGATCTCCTCATCATTGTGGAGTTTGATCCTGAGAAAACACTGGAGGAATACCAGTTTGCTTCTGTCCCAATCTGGGTACACGTGATGAAGCTGCCGTTAGGATTGATGAACAGGGACACAGCAGAGAGAATTGCTATTCAGATGGGGTCTTTTATGGAGGCTGATGTCAATGAGGAAGGTAATGCAGTTGGTAAAAATCTCCGTTTCAAGGTGAGAATTGAGGTAGCGAAGCCATTGATGCGGGGTACCACTGTCCAGATTGGAGAAGCAGAGAAAACACGTTGGTGCCCATTTGAGTATGAACATCTCCCCGAGTTTTGTTTCACTTGTGGCATCCTTGGGCATGATGATAAAATGTGTGAGATTAAACTTAAAAAGGGAGAGCAGCAACAATATGGCAGATGGTTGAAGGCGTACATGCCAAAGAGGCAGCAGGATATGGAAAAACATGCTTGGTATGACTCCCGAGGTAACTGGCGTAACAACAACTCCAAAGCACCAGCTTTTCAGTCAAGGAGTGACAGTCTATCATGGCGTAAGGAGGACAGTGGGAAACAAGGTCTCACCTCGGGTGGTAGTTCATTTGGGAAGCCACAGTCAAGCGAGGAAGTCAATAGCCCAGTTAAGATACCGCAGGAGAAGGTGGTGCCAACCATACATAAGTCACTGAATTTTGATGCAGCCACTGATCCAGCACCCCCACTGAAAGTAAAAGACAAGGAGACTATACCTGAACCTAGGTGCGATGATGCTAGTGCATTGGCCCAACATGGGAGTGTAGTGGACGGCCAGTCCAAGCTGCATGGCGCCAAAGATGTTGATGATCGACGTGATCCGGGTGTGCTTGCTATTTCGAGTGTGAAGGCGCAGGAAAAACCAGGGGCTATGTATGAAGGAAAAAAGTTTAAACGTATCAGGGTAGGAAGAGCAGGTGGTACTGTAGCCAGCAACAAAGTTGTGGATAGAAAGAGGCATTTGGAACAATCCAAGTCCGAGGAAGGAGATGGACAGAAGAAGCAGAAGGTTGATGTTGAGATGGAAGAGGCTCATAACCAGATTGATATTGTGAAAGCGGGGCTGTCGGAACAGCTCCGCGGTACCCAATGAAACTAGCGGGATACAACTGTCGGGGTTTGGGGAATGGCCCGGCAGTTCGTGGTCTTCTGGCCCTCCAGAAGAAGGTGGACCCCGACATCCTCTTTTTGTCCGAGACAAAGTTGGATGAAGCTAGGATGGAAAAGTTTAGGTGGAAGCTTGGTTTGCCTCACATGATTGTTAAGGACTGTGAGGGTAAAAGTGGTGGTTTAGCTATGTTCTGGCGTCGAGGAATAAATGTTAGCCTAAGGTGGAAGGGAAGGATGCATATTGATGTTGACGTGGAGGAAGAGGACGGTTTCAAGTGGAGGCTAACAGGGATATATGGTGAACCTCGGCATGATAAGAGAGAGGACACGTGGAGGCTATTACGGACTCTACACCACCAATCGGATCTGCCTTGGATGTGCTTGGGTGATTTTAATGAAATAATGTTTAGTTTTGAGAAACAGGGTGGTGCTCCTAGATCGCAATCACAAATGGATAATTTTCGCAATGCTTTAGATTTCTGTAACCTACATGATTTGGGCTTTGAGGGTGATATGTTCACATGGAGAAATAATAAATTTCGTGTTGATGGTTATATTCGGGAGCGTTTAGACCGAGCTGTGGCTTCGCCGGCGTGGCGGGCTCGGTTTCCTGGTTACAAGGTGTTGAATGGAGACCCGGAACATTCTGATCACAGACCAGTTATTGTGATGCTCGATGGTGGGGTTCAGACTGGTAATAAAAATCATGGTGGACTGAACAAACGATTTGAGGCGCGCTGGTTGGAGGAAGAAGGCTGTGAAGATGTTATTAAAAATGATTGGGAGGTGGCAGGTTTAAGGGGTGAAGACGCAATCATGGGTAAGCTGCGGATGGTCTCATCTGAGCTGCATAGTTGGAGTAGAGAGGTCATTGGGGACCTCCAGAAGCGTATAAAAATATGAAAAATGAACTTGAGGAGTGTAGAAAGGGAGATATCACAGCTGCAGCAGTCAACAGAGAACAAGTACTAAGGTATAGACTTGAAAAGCTTGAAGATCAGTGGGAGACCCACTGGAAACAAAGAGCACATGTTTGTTGGCTGCAGAATGGTGATCGTAACACTACGTATTTCCACTCGGTTGCAACGGAGAGGAAGAAACATAACACAATAAAAAAGTTGACGAGGGGTGATGGAGTGGTGGTTGAAGGGGAGGAGAGCTTACAGGCTCTTGTAACTGACTATTTCTCTGGCTTGTTTACCCCCATGGCAGGTATAAGCCCAGCGCCGGTGCTTTCGAACATTCAGCCCCGAGTCACGTCGCAAATGAATGACCATCTAGTGGCTGAATATACCAAGGAGGAGATAAAGGAGGCCCTGGACAGTATAGGGGATCTCAAAGCCCCGGGTACGGATGGGATGCCGGCGATCTTCTTCAAGAAATTCTGGGGGACGATGGGTGACATGGTGGTGCACGAGGTTCTAAATGTGTTGCAAGGCGGCAGTCTACCGGAGGGATGGAACGATACAATCGTGGTGCTCATCCCAAAGGTGAAAAACCCTGAAAGTATGAAGGATCTACGCCCTATTAGACTTTGCAATGTCGTTTATAAGCTGGTGTCCAAGGTGTTGGCAAACCGCCTCAAGACTATCCTTGACGAGATCATCTCACCGAACCAGAGTGCTTTTGTCCCGGGCAGGCTTATTTCAGATAATACTATCCTTGCTTATGAGATGTCCCATTTTATGAGAAGGCGCGGGTCGGGAAAGAAGAGTTACATGGCTGTCAAATTAGATATGAGCAAAGCCTATGACCGTGTGGAGTGGTCATTTTTGGAGGAGACAATGTTGACATTGGGCTTCTGTGTGCCGTACGTGGAAAATGTGATGAAATGTGTTCGCTCCGTGTCATACAGGTTCAAAGTAAATGGTAATATCACGGATACTATAATCCCCGGGAGAGGTCTGAGACAAGGCGATCCTATCTCGCCTTACCTGTTCTTGCTATGCAGTGAGGGATTTTCGGCACTTTTACATGATGCAGAGGAGAGGAACAAGATCCAAGGAATAAAGTTGGCACCAAATGCACCCACAGTGAACCACCTTCTCTTTGCTGACGATTCGCTGCTATTGTTGGAGGCCAGTGAGGAAAGTGCAGCCGAAATCAACACTATCCTTCGCAGATATGAGGAAGCATCTGGACAAATGATTAATAGGGATAAGTCTTCTATTCTGTTTAGTGCAAATATTTCAAGGAGAAAGAAGGAGGCAATTATGGGAGTCCTAGGGCTGAGAGTGGAAGCACAAGGTGGTAAATACCTTGGTTTGCCAACATACATTGGTCGGGACAGAGGAAGAGTTTTTGCTTATATAAAGGAGAAGATCATTAGCAGAATTAGAGGATGGAAGGAAAGGTTCCTATCAAAAGCGGGCAAGGAAATATTAATCAAGGCTGTAGCACAAGCAATTCCCACATACGCGATGAGCTGTTTTGATTTGACAAAAACTCTGTGTGATGATATTACTAAACTTGTCTGTAATTATTGGTGGTCACAACAGGAAAATGAACATAGAGCACATTGGATTGGCTGGGAGAAAATGATGAGTCCAAAAGATGAAGGAGGCTTGGGGTTTAAGGAGCTGTACACTTTCAATTTAGCTATGCTAGCTCGCCAAGGTTGGAGACTGTTACAAGCACCAAACTCTCTCTGTAGCCAAGTGCTGAAAGCGAAATACTTCGCAAATTGTCATCTCCTAAATGCACAACCGGTCCCTGGAATGAGCTATGTATGGCGCAGTATTCTTAAAGGAGTTGAAGTATTGAAGAAAGGAATTATTTGGCGTATTGGGGATGGTTCAAACGTGCTAATCTGGGAAGATCCGTGGATTCCAATTGGGGAGACGAGAAGACCGAGCACAAGACGGGGAAACAATGTCATCACAAAGGTTGCTGAGCTGCTGGACCCATATACAGGCACTTGGGATGTAGAGCTTGTAAGACAAACATTTACAGAAGCTGAGGCATCTGCCATATTACGCATCCCGGTTTATGAGCATGAGGAAGACCATCTAGCCTGGCATTTTGATGAGAAAGGAATTTTCTCAGTGAAATCAGCATACCATGTTCAATCCATCGCCACAAATGATAGCAGACAGGCGGGTACCTCTGATGGGATGCGTGGTAGCAGTTGGAACCGTGACATCTGGAAGAAGATTTGGAACCTTGACTGCCCTGCCAAAGTGCACCATTTCTTGTGGAGACTCGGACATGACAGCTTACCTACAAGAATGAATATCCAGGGAAAGAAAATTGATCTGGATACGCGATGCCCAATTTGTAATACCCTGTTTGAAGACGGAGGGCACCTGTTCTCGAGATGCCGGGAGCTGAAAAAGATTTGGCGCCAAATTTTACCTGATGAATTTCGAGTTCAGCTAACTAGATGCACCTCTAGTATGGAGTTCATTGATCATATTCTAAAACTCCCTGATGAAACCAAGATGCGAGTAGTGGCATTGATGTGGTGCTGGTGGACAGAGCGCAACAAGGCTAATCATGGTGAGCGCAGAATGTCAGCGCCGAGTTTTTGTGCTGCAGTCGGAAGGCATACCTCTGAATGGGCAGAGTTTTTCTGTAAACAGAAGCTGCATGTTCTAAAACCTGCTGCACAATGGGAGCCGCCTCCGCAAAACTGGATAAAAATCAACCTTGACGGAGTGTTCCATGCTGATACAACCAGTGGGGGTTGGGGATGTGTTGCCCGTGATCACAACTACAATGTCATCTTCGCGGGAGCAGGCTCCATTGCAAACGCTGGAGCAGCTTTGGAAACTGAAACTCAAGCGCTCTTACACTCCATTAGAATTGCTGAAGATTTGGGTATTGGAAGGCCTCTGTTTGTCACGGACTGTGAGATCCTCAAGTGTGCAGTCACGTCCTCAGCATATGACTCAGCAACACTTGGTGCCTTGTTTAGGGAAATCAAAGTACACCTGCGTCTGAACTTTATTGAAACCCGGGTGATGTTTCAGAGTAGAAACTGCAATTTCCCAGCTCATATTCTGGCAGCAAAGGGGGCTGTCGAACCTCCAGGTTACAGTCATGTTTGGTTTGAGAACTTCCCTATGGATGTAAACAGGGCTCTGTCCGGCGATTCTGCCGGTGTTTGTTAATGGAATGTCAGCGTTCCATCTCAAAAAAATAATAATAATAATAATTGAGGAAGCATTTTTTTTCTGTTCACGTACCCCTTCGACAGCGAGAGTTGCGAGAGCGTTTAGGGATCTTACGCCCCCCGTTGGCACCACCGCTGCTTTGCCTCACTCATGTGGCCTTCGGGCCATGTAGGCAAGGCGGATCTCAGTACCCCGTCGGCGGGAGGGCTCCATTCCCCTGTTTTTAGTGTTAAGGTCTGGTGGGACAGTCCTGAGGTAGTGGCGGCGGCGCCTCTTCAATAGTCTCCCCAGCTTCAGGCACATCTCGGCAACGACGTCGAGAGGTTTGTGGGAGTGGTGTGGTTATTGAGGACTTCTTCTGGCGGTGGAATACTTCATATTGTCATGGAGATTCATCGGCAGTTCATCCTTCTTCATCGGCTCTTAGAGGGATGTGGTCTTCCTGACCTGTTCGACGAGTTCACGTCTGCAACCAATAACATGACGCTGGCTCCGGGAGGAGGGGCTGCGGCGACGCGGGGTCAACGGGGTCTAGAGGTTGAAAACGAAGGGCTTCTCAACGACCTTGATGTAATTTTCATTTTTTTTGTTGAGCTGTTTTGTACTGTTCGGGTATTTCTTTTAACGCTAGTCATTTTTGCAAAAAAAAAAAAAAGAAAAGAAAAGAGGAAGCATTTTTTTGGTTTAGAGACCGTTGTTGGCTTTCCTAGAACAGGATGTCCAAAAGTGAAATAGGCGTGCTCCTGGTACTATCAGCCCACACAAATGAAATGGGCCAGCCCATTGGGAGGACCGCCTTCCCTTCAAAGAAATCATGAACATAAAAGATATATCACAGGGCCTTTCGTGTCTTTTGAAACAAAGTACTAGATCATCACATATTAGTGGACTCAAGGTGGTTCCTTCAGCTGTTCAGCACCATCGGTTCATCACCTTTTGTTTGCGGATGATAGCCTGCTGTTTTCGAAGCGAGTGTACAGGGAGCGGAGGAAGTTTCAAACCTGTTGCATAAATATTGTAAAGCTTCTCGTCAGAGGATAACTAAGTCTGTCAGGCGAGAATTCATGAGGTTAGTATTTAGTCGTATCTATGTGGGTTATTTGGACTGCAAGAAGAAAGGCAATTCATGAAACTGTTTTCCAAAGCCCTTTATCAACATACTCCTTCATTAGATCATACTTAGAGGAACTTGCAACTTTGAGAAGTCATGATGTACAAGCAGTCCGTCAACATGATGATCGGTTCCCTGCGAGATGGATTCCGCATCCAGGTGGTCTGGCAAAAATAAATGTTGATGGAGATTTTACACGCGCAGGTAACTCAGTAGCAGCAAGTGCAGTCTGTAGGGATGTGGAAGGAAACTATCTAGTATCCTCGATTGTTCATGGTGTTCGTTCGGCTAGATGATCCTACAATTGTTGAAGCAATGGCATGTCGTGAGGCTCTGAGTATGGCTGAGGATCTGCAACTTCTTCATCCTTAGGTTGCATCGGACTGTAAGGTGGTGATCGATGATATTCACCAAGGTACAGTTGGGAAGTATGGTGCTATTGTTGCTGAAATTCGCGGAAAAGTTATATGAGTCCAGGAGAATCAATTTTGAAACCCACAATTTAGCTAGGTTTGCATTCGTCTTTGGGAGCCGGCCAGTCGGCCACCATGTCTGGCTCGGTGTTCCACATGATACTGAAAATGTACCTATGAACATTTCGGATGCATAAAGCCTAGCATGTTCCCTCAAAAACTAATAATAATAAAGAACAAAAATATGTTACATGATATATTTCCTAACATCACGAAGCACATTATTCTATAAAAAATGTTTTTAAAGTCACATAGCAAATTAAAAAATAGTCAAACATCTTAGCATTTCTTCATAAAGTTGGTGGCATTTGTTCCACTAGGTGGAAATGACCATCGAATATCTAGTAGATCGTGTATGTAAATCAAAGAATTACTCAACTTGTAAAAAAACATCATGAACAGTTTCATACATTTAAGAAAATGTTCACCTAGATATGATTTTTCATAACATCATATAGCACAATAAAAAGTCTACAAAAGTCTATGGGCTCTCGAATAAACCCCGCTTGGAGAGCATGAATGAATCCGCCAGCTGATCCATACATCATCGCGTTAATTGCTAAATGTGAATTTGTAAAATTGGATATCTCTCTAGACAGCTAACCAATTAACAACCGTCTACACCACTTAATTCCTCTCAACAAGGGCTTGAAAACCAGATTTCATATTTCTAGGCTTGGAATAAATGCTTTTCACCGCAACAGTTGCCATGTTTATATATTATTGTTGTCAAATTAACAACAAACATTTACTACGATATAGTGTATAGTCGCGAGTAATTGTATGCATGTTTTTAGATATTGCAATGTTAGTGGAGCTCTAGTGACTTGGTATTCAATGTTAACACCGACATTATATCATTCGACAAAAAATATAACCACATAGCCTTGCATTCCAACCGTGAAAATTCCACATCACCGGCGCTCGTTATCGCTCCGTCGTCGTCCGCAATGAATAGCAGCCGGGAGTGCAAGTCCCGAGCGTCGAGCAACCGCAAGCTGCCACGGCGTATTCAGTCGAGGAGCGAAGTTTCCACATCCAGTCGAAGCACCTACCGTCGCGGTCAGCCCAGCACCCTCACTTGACTCTCACGAGCCACCACGATCTGCCCACTGCTCCCCCAGTCTCCCCCTCCACTTCCTCGTCCACACCCACACCACCATGCCTCCCCTGCTCCTCCTCCCCGCCGTCCTGCTTCTCCTCGCCACGGCCCACGGCTACCCTTCCACCTGCCGCAACGCCACCTGCGGCGACCTCACCATCGCCTACCCGTTCTATCTCAACTCCTCTTCATCCTCCAGCTGCGGCTACCCCGGCCTCGGCCTTGCCTGCGAGGACAACACCACTCTGCTTCTCCTCGCCCAATCCCACCACCGGTACAGAGTCTCGGATATCCACTACGACACGAACACGGTCTCCCTCGTGGACGACGCCGAGGCCTTCAACATGACGACCGGCTGCCCGCTCCTCCACTTCAACCTCACCATCGACACCAGCTCCGCGCTGCACCTCACCAGCTCGGACGCCAACATCACCTTCTTCTACAACTGCACCAAGAACGCCTCCCGGCCCTCTATCGTTGAGTTAACTGGCTGTCAAGACTATGGCAAGAGCTCGTACGTGTTCACCGGCGATGATTACACGGACGAAGCGTACGAGTACGGGTGCGAGACGGCGGTGGTCGCGCCGGTGCTGGATGCCCATAAGAAGGCCATCGGGGAATTGCTTCCTGAGAGAAGATATGCTGAGGTGCTGATGGGCGGGTTCGAACTCAACTACAGCCCGCACTCCGAGCAGTGCGGCGGATGCGAGCGTTCCGGCGGGTGGTGCGGCTACCGGCATAACCAGACGAGTGGAGGGGTCGGGTTCGCCTGCTTCTGCGATGACGGCCCGACCACTGATCAGTGCGGTACGTATGCCTCTCTTACTCGCTCGTTATCTCTCCTTGAATTACTTCTGCTTTCAGAACTCAGAACTCGAGCTCCTTTGTTTGTTGGCAATGTCGTTAACGCACTGTTCTTGTTCGGTCTGATGCTCCCTTGAGCACCTAATGGATACAAATGCTAGAATGAACTGTCTAAAAACGTGGATAAACTTACCTGGACATTGGCAAAGAGAACAACGTTCCGGAAGTAGCAGTTCCCTGATGGATTCGAGTCTCAAACGTTTTTAATGCTCAAGAAAATAAATCTTGTGTAGTACGTACTACTCTACTTTGTGAGGCACTGGAACTTAAAACTATCTCTCCTCCTCCTCACACCTGGTGGTTTCATAGGAACAATAAGCAGCAGGACCATCCACACTGTTTAGTAACGCGCCTCAATCTAATTAAGTCGTTCTTTATGAGCTTCCTGGGTAGGTATTCTTCAGTAAACGCCATTAGAACATAGAGAAGTGGTTAGTCCATAAGTTGCAGCGACGGGGAGACAGTGTTAACGCCACATCCGGACTAATGGCTCTCAAGGGTCAATATTGGGTTCACGGCTTAACTGTAGCTGGAGAGTGTGGATCTTGTTCACGGATCGCCAACGATAGCTCAGTGCTGGTTTGTTCCTTGCTTCTACTCCGTCCGTGTTGAATTGATCGATCGGCAGTTGCTTCATACGTTTCATAGTGGACTAGTAGCTGTTGCCACTTCTTTTTTTTTTCTTTTTTTTTAAGTAGCTGTTGCCACTCAGACAGCCTTACTCCAGTGGACGTACTAGGAGAAGTTGCTTGGGATGGTGGGTCTCCGGTCTTCTGATCTTTCTAGGTTTGGAATTTCGAAAGTTCAGCAACGCACGGGGAAGGAGAAGATGTGTTTTCGGTTGGTAGTACAGTACTCCGTACCTGCTTCCACGAGGATTTCTTCCGTTCAGACTAAATATCGAGTGCACCGGCAGTGACTGGTGCCGCGTGCCAGCGCAATAGTAGTGTACAATTGTACTTTAGGTAATGACCACACATCAGCAAACTACAGACATCAGTGTCTCATACCTACTGGGCTACCACAGTAGCAGTACCAATTAGGCTGCGAGCAGCTATCAACGACATAACGTTTGCAATTTCCATAACGTTTGCAATTAGGTCTCTCACCGAATCCGGATTTTCACCCTGAGGTCGTCTACCGAATGCATTCACCGTTCAACATTGGGTTTTGACATGTATCCATGTATTTCACTGTACGTTGGAATATATCTTGCATGGTACATATACCTTATTTCACGTCTCACGCACAAGCATTTTGTTTGTTCAGTCATATACTCATATGTCATAGGATTCCTAGTAGTTTGTAGAGATTTTAAAAAAAAAAACGGAGGCGAGAGCTTTGTCTGCCATCTATTAAATATGAAGAGAGTTTAGAAATTTACAATGGAATATGAGAGGCTCCAAGTAACACCTAAAAACGGACTACTCTCCCGGGATATGGTCACGGTAGGTCCATTTTGGATGGCCTCCGATAGTTCTTTGTGTTTAGTAGCTGAGTTGTTGGCGTCGATGTTTGACTTTGGTTGGCATTGTTGAATGAACGAATATATGAATCAATCGATCCAGATATAAAGGGTCATCATCCTTTTCGGGAAAAATGGCCAACGCATATTTCATGGAAGTTACATTGATTTTGCATATGCTTCAAATGTAGGATGAATTTTGGACATGTTTCTGCCGGATTCTTCGAGACTTATATGTCTATGGAGATTCATAGATGTTTTACTTGGTTCAACTGGTCATGTTTCATGGCCTTCCACACATAATTTCAGCATGGCTTAGAATAGATTCAGGTATGGTTATGTTAATTCATGTATGTTTCAATGAACTTTACAGATATGTTTCGCCTCCTTGTTTTGCACATGCTCTAGTGTGACTTTTCAAAACTGAAACTTCGTTGTCTGTCGAAAATAAGGTGTGTAATAGGGGATTGTCAAATTTATCCAAACTGGATCTACTAAAAATAAAGCAACAAGCAAACATGCAATATTTAGCAAAAAAACAACAATAACGTGTAACGCATGCGAGTAAGTTAAAAGAGCTTGATGCAAAGATATCGGATGCAGCAGTAGAGCATGACAACCAATATTGAGGGTCCCTTAAAGAAAATGTGGCTAGGGGAGGTGGGGGGCAAAGGTCCATTTTGGCCATAACGGTGTGCCACCCAGACTGGTGTCTGTAAGTCCAAGTTGTTGGTGCAACTCTACATCTTATTCTGAGAGTCTTCGGCATGTAGCACCGAAGTCACTTAGACAATGCCTTGGTTCTCTTTGGGCAAGTTCCCTAAGAAGTCGCCCAACCAAACATGCTCAATCTTCGGGTGATTATTGAACCTTTACAAACTTCTCATGGCACAAAGGAGACTCTCAAACGCCTAGCCAGTTTGGAGAACAAAATGTCTAGATGAAGATCTGACTCAAATGTGCTCTTACTAGATGGTCAATGTAAGTTCAAATCACATCCAAGAATTATTTCTTTATAAATATGAGACTTAAAACCAAACACATGGCTTTCACACAAATTTTACAGGTATAGATGCAATTGCTTAAAGTCATGAGCCCAAAGGGATCGGTTCTTCATGTAGGTTGCTAAGAGAAAATAGTTGTTTATCAAAGATTCACACCTTGGTTGCACCAATCTAAATAGTTCATACTGAGATAAATTCAATTGTAGAATCTCTATAGCCAATAAATTTATAATTAATAAATTCGCATGTCGTAGAAAGATGCTTCGCTCAAAGTCAATAAATTTGAAATCACAAGGTCACACGGGGGATTATGATATGCTCCATAAAGACAATCTAGAGCCATTTCCTGATCATGTTGACATGGGGCCAGTACCACAGAAATTTGTAGAAATGACAAATGTTGCTCAACTGAAGCTAAACCTACTCACATCGGAAGTAAACAAGAAACATGCTCAATGTATGCTGTGGAGGATATGCTGAATGCAACAAACCAAGATTGGGTAGAACGACAACATGAGTGATTCATTTCAACACTAGATTCACAACAATGTCATCAAATTTTGAAGCATGACACGTATTTCAACAACGAGCATACCACAATTGAAGCTCTACGAGGCTAAAATCAGCTTAGCCCCGCTAAGTCTAAGGCCTTGCAACAAAAGAGAACATCGTTATACCGGGTCTCTAAGCCGATAGAGCCAAAAAAAAACATGAAAATTGTGTCTTGAAGATATTTCAACCGATACTTACTAGAAACAACTCAGCCCTAATCGATTAAACAACAAGTTTCACTAGCTAGCTTAGTTTTTTTATTATATGTCCTATACTTCGTGTGATTAGTGCAACAACAAAAAACTATTAAGAACTACTACTAATGTTCCAACTTCAAGACATCTTCCACTTCAACTTATTATGAGTCCACAACCACTGGTTAAGCCGGTATATTTGGGACTAAACACACGTGAGCACTCACTACACCACCTGTCCCTTACTGATTCATAGTTAATCATCCAGATGTGGTATGGGAACAAGATGCACTTTCAGTAGATGCATTTTTGGTGATTGAGGACAACACAGTTTAATATTCGAAAAGATATAAAAAATATTAGGTTGATAGTTGTTACCTTTAATTGTGTGACCCTACAGAGTAAGGACAACACAATTTAAATAAGCTGAGCGCAAGACAATTATGATAGCCTCATACTGACTCGTTACCTTTCAGTGTCTGACCTTACAGATTCATGCACGAGCACTCAGATGTGACTTAACTTTTGAGTACACTACTCTCTTACGTTGATAGTTGACAGCGGCTCATAGCACAACATGCCCACCCCTGAGTGACATGAAGTCATTGTGACGAACCTGATAATGTGTCATATGCCACGGCCTTTGGCCTCAAAATACATCTTGCCAAGCTCATGGCGAGTGCATATAATGTTTTTGTCAGCTCGACCTCTTTTCTCGATCTGATGATGCAGATTCTAAAAACCAAGTTAACACTTAACCCGAGTCACATGGCATGTTTTAAAATCGAATAAATTCTAATCACTCGATAGGCTCCAGAAAATATTTGCCGAGTTGGAGGGGTAAATCCCATCTTGGTTGACCTGCCACATAGCTTGTTTTCCAGACTATTCTCAAAACTATCTTTGTAACTAGTTACGGATTAGCAATTGATATATCCTAAGTAAGGTGCAATAATGAGACATATGCATCTCTTTGATGCAGAGGTTGGGGCTTTGCCTCCTTTTTCTAAAAAAAGTAAGGTGATTCACAATTTGAGAACATGCGAAGACCTTGGGTCTAGAACATGGCATATATATTTTACTTAGCACTAACAAATTATAAAAATATTGTTGCGTCTTTAAATTGGTTATGTCTGACTCGGTGATCTTCATCCCCGAGTCAAAACTATTGAGTCGGCCTCACTATGACATTGACTTGTGATACAAAGCTATCAACGAACTGTATACTAGTCTAAAAATATGTGTCATGATAACCTTATCTACTATGACCATTATAAATCATCATAGAATATATAGGCTCATAGCCAAGTCACGAACCAGATGATACATATCAGTGATGATGTTCAAGAATAATGTAAATAAATCATGAATACATAGTGAAATATCATCATCACATGATTGTCTCTAGCGCGTATGGTGTGTAGATCACTTCAGCAACCTGACTCGGCATGCGAGGTCCCCCACCAGAAGAGTGGTGTGTGTGTCCACTCATATCGGAAGCTCAATGGCCGTATGATGTGGTGGACTTCACATGCACCGTGAAACATGTGGCATGAAAGGTGTTGGGGGAGCTCCATTTCTCGTTCATGTGGTGCGCTCCTCCGGACCATTGGGAGTGGCGGGGAACATCTTTTCGGTGTGGTGATCGGACACGCTGCTTTGGACCAATGCTACCGAGTTCAGATATGTCTCGATGTGGGCTAGATTGAGGCCCTAGTGGGCAATGATATCGCAATTGTATTCACCGAAAACCGATGATCTAACCTTCTAGTTTGATCAGACAATATCGACGTTCGCGCATCGTTTTCTTGTTTAAGGTGATGGTTCGAGGCCTGCTTCGGGGGGAGAGCCTATTTTCTCTTGTTAGTTTTACCAACCAAAATGTGTGTACGAGATGATTTTCTTAAGAAAATTAGTCATGTCTGCTCCTTGTTTATGATGTTTTAGCTAGTTTAGCCCCTCTCATACAGATCACAAGCACTAATCAGTCTAGTTCTGCCCCCCTTGAGCTAACATTCTGGCTCTGTCCCTGTGTACGAGAGTCGATTTTTGAAAACGTTGTTAGCTCACATGCATGTTGCACGACTAGTGGATTGATTTGACTGTCAGATTTCTTATAAGTTCTAGATATGTACTTGCGAGGCAATTTCTAAAGTGGTTTGCCTTGGGTTTTTAAGCCAATTTATTTGGAATCCATGCTTGAATTTTCTTGACATTGATTAGAAAAATTATTAATACGTGGATCGATGTCCCTGAAATTATTTTGTGGAGAGCAACTCAATGTACGCGTTTTGAGCTGATACTACTCCCTCCGTTTAGGTGTATTGGGCCCCTAGTGAAAAAATATTTGTTCAAAAGCTTAAGGCCTAAATAGCATTTAATACCGTCCGTTACTCCCTAATTTACAGCGCATGTTGAATGCATTGGTGTTAAATGGTTTGCATGCAAGCAGCGTGATTGGAGGATTGCAAAACTGAGCGCAGCGCATTGGGTCTCCTCCCTCGGTTATACTCCCTCCGTTCTAAATTAATTGACTCAGATTTAGTGCAAGTTATACTAAATCTGAGTCAATTAATTCAGAACGGAGGGAGTATTCTTAAAGCATCGGTCCCAATTAAGAACAGGCCGGAGTAGCATGATCTTACTGTTCATAATGGAAGTCAAGTCAATTAAAACATTGGCATGAGTAGATTCATTGGCCTAGCACAAGCTGCCAAGGCGCAAAGACCAACTTGCTCCGGTCTTCCGATCAGCTCACCTCGTGTATAGGCCGTGTTCCCCACGCCCGGCACACCAACCAAGCAGTGTTTTCCACCAGACCCAGTCGTGCCCGCGACTTAAATACGGCGGCGCTCGGCGAAACCAGTGGCGTGTGAGACCAGTAAAAGAAACAGCCACATTCGTCTTCCTCCTCTCGCCATGGCTCACCTACTATGTTTGCTCGTCCTCCTCTTCCTCCACGCCGTCCATGTCTCCCATGGCTCCCTTCTTCCGCCCAGCTACGACGGTTCCATGTGCTCGGAGTCGTTCAGTTGTGGCAGCGTTAACATCAGATATCCCTTCTATCTGTCTGACGAAACACGAGCAAACCCCGATTACACATCCAACTACTCCTGCGGCTACACTGATCTGAAGATCTTCTGCCAAGACAAGGGGAAAACCAAGACCCCGATCCTCCAACTCGAAGGAGATAGCTACACCATTCTAGACATCTCCTACCACAATTACACCATTATTCTCGGGGACGCCGACTTGCTCGGCGGCAACAGCTGCCCCAGAGTCAGCCACAACGTCTCATTCGACCAAGCGTTGCTGAGCTACACCGACTCCGTCGACAGCCTCGAATTCTTCTTCGACTGCTTCACAGGCGAACAGCCGCCTCCTGAATTAGAAGAATACCAGATAACCTGTGGGTTCAGTGGAGATGGTGCTTCCTTCGTGTTCATGTCTGGCCCTGTGGAACGCAACCTTTCTGAAGAGCACCAATTGGCTGACAACTGCAGACACTATTTCCTGGTGCCGGTACTTGAAGATGCTCTGCTGAGAAGTAAACCGCCCTTGTTGTCGAGCCAATACGGTGCCATGCTTAAGCGGGGGTTCGAGTTGGAATGGAACAAGAGCACATCGCCGGCATGCTACCAGTGCGAGCGATCTTACGGACGGTGCGCCTACAGCGAGAACAAAATATTTTTTGGTTGCTTGTGCCCCGATGGGAAGGTGCACGATCACGATTGCAACGGCAGCGGCAACACCACTGCTTCAAGTAAGTTGTTGACAACTCTGATCCTTCAATTTTCTTTCCGTCTGAAAACGAACGGGCGATAGTATCTTTCGCTTGCCGCTAGCCATTTCGCTGGCGATAAACCCAATATGAGTAGAGTAGTAATTTGACATGCATGTCTGGCGCTTTCTTATCTACGGAGTAGTTCCTTGGTGATTTGCAACTCGTATGTAGCCTCCTGCCCCTCTCCCGGTGTCCGCGCTCGTTTCCGCTGCTGCTTGCCCATTGCAAACATCAGCCTGGTTTTAATCCAAGAATCAGCGGCGCTTTGCCTGAAAAACCAATAGCGCGTGGGTAGACAGAAACAAGAAACATTCGTTCCTGATTTCGTCAGTCGACAAGGATGGTTCATGACCATTTCCACGCCCCTTGCTCCTGTTCTGCATCGAATCACACTTCTCACCTTCTCGCGAGTGGGGTGGCTCATCGTCATTCATCAGGCGGCCTGCTGCGTTTCTTCAGCGTTTCGATGTTTTCAAACAGCATATAACTTGTGTCTGCTGTGCTGAGTGTGTTTGTTTCTGCATTATTATTTTTTATTTTTGTTGCGAATAGGTTCCTGGAAGAGACTTGACCCTAGTCCGAGCATCTCCAACATGCGCGCTAAAATCGTTTACAGCGCGCGCTAAACAGTTTTTTCATGCGCGGTAGTGAGCCCAACTTAGACGCGGCAAACTAGCGTGCGAAAAAACCGCGCTTCAGCAGACGCGGGTAAAATAGCGTGCGTAAATTAGAACTAGTAGGAAACATTGTGAAATAAATATAAAAATATTGCAGATAAAAGATTTTTATTACTCGTTCATCGTCCGGACACAAGTCAACACCACCATTCAACCTAAACTAGTCCTCCCAGTCGGAGGCAGTGTCGGAGGAGGTCTCCGTCCACAGATCACCCCAGGAGGGGTGACTCTCGTCGATGTCTTCCCCAACCGGAGTGTTGAGCAGAGCCTTGGTCGCGCGCTTCCGAGCGCGCTTGAGGGCCCACGCAACCCGGCGCTACGCCTTGCGCTGCTCGTAGAACTCCACCTCGGCGATGACGTCTTGCAGGAACCGCTCCCGCCAGGCCGCCATTGCACGTGAGGTAGCCCATCGTCACTCGTCACATGGCCTGCTGCTAGCTTTTCCGCAGCGTTTCAATGTTTTCAAACAGCATATAAACTCCTGTCTGATGTGCCTGCTGTGCTTGTTCCTCCGTTGTAGAAGAGAGTTGACCTAGTCTTTTACTCTTCATGTACTTTTTTTTTGAGAAAGACAATATAGACGTAGACGCTCACAAATACGCACGTACAGACACCACTATGAACGCACGCACGCAAATCCTACCCCTATGAGCACCTCCGAGAGACTGGTCTGGCAGATCTTGAGATTGACGAAGTCACCACAAGCGCCTCGCTGTTCCTTTGAAGAGAAGGGGTTCAGCGAAAAGGCACATCACCTACCACTGAAAACATAGCGCCGGTTAAATGCAAAAAAATATGAACACACATGTCAAATCTGACACTTAAATCTGGGTGAGCTGGTTCCACCTAGTCTTGGCCATGTTTAGCCCGGCCCGACAAGCCCGGCCCGGCCCGGCCCGAAAAACCCGGGCTTGGGCCTTAAAATTAGGCCCGACGGTCGGGCCGGGCCGAGCCTGGGCTTTGGTTTTCGCACAAATCAGGAAGAAGCCCGGCCCGCGGCCCGAAGCCCGTCGGGCTTTCGGGCTTTTTGACCGGGCCGGGGCCGGGCCTGGGTTTTCTGTGTCGGGCTTTTCCAGGCCCGGCCCGAGACATGGCCAGGTATAGTTCCACCATAAGGAACCAACGAGCTGAGCTAGGCTCATTTCACTACTCTTCATGTACTAGTTGGGACCCGGTTTGGACACAACTAACACAAGTGACCGAGTATTAAATGACAAAGCTTAGCAATTCCCAAATGAAAAGCTTCCGGTGGAAGAAAATAAAATGGGCAACTAGAGTCTAGAAGCCTTTCTTCCACGCGCCGTGGCCAATAAAAAAGCCACGCAAGTCTCCGCCGAACAGCGACGGGAGAGGTACTGACAGACGACTTGCGTTGCGTGGCACACTCAGCGTTCTGCGCGACAGCAAACTGGTCAAAGGTTAAAGCAAGAGGAGCCTCTCCTTCCTTGCATGTCCCTCTCGTCTCAGCCGCCTCCTCCCGCGGAAACTCGCAATGCCGTGGCGACATATAAACGGACAGGAGCAGAGGCATGGAAGAAAGAAACTTCTCCTGAATTCATTAGCCAGCAGCTAGCCATGACTCCCTTGCTAAGCCACCAACAGGAGCTCCTGCTGCTTCTCCTCTTGCTTGCCGTTGCCGCCTCCCATGGCGATTCATCTTACGACCCCTCCATGTGCCTCTCTGAACCTTTCATCTGCGGAAACGTTAGTATTAGCTACCCGTTCTATCTCTCCAGCGAGAGGAAAGAGCTCAACAGCTACAATAATTCCTCCTGCGGCTACCCTGGCCTGGGGATCATCTGCGACGACGACAAGCCCATCTTGCAAACCGACAGCGGCGAGAACTGCACAGTTACGAGCATCGACGTCTCGACCGCATACCTGTCGCTAGCCGATGATGATTTCGTAGACAGCAGCTGCCCAAGAGTCGATCACAGCCTCACCTTCGGACCCGGCTCATGGCTGTACTTCCCGCCCAGTACAGTCGATTACCTGGCCTTCTTCCTCAACTGCGACCTCGGTATTGGTCCCGTCCAACAACCTCCCAGCGGCCCGATCATATGCTCAGAATTTGCCAACTATCCTGGAAATATGTCGTTCGTGTTTCCGGATGATAGGGTGCCCCCTGGGACCTGGCAGCAGGAGTGCGAGCCAGTCATAACAGTTCCTGTGCTCAAATATCAACTGGGCGACCCAAATGATACTGCCTGGAGAAGCGGTGGATACGGCGACACTCTTCGTCAGGGCTTCCAGGTATCGTGGGACGACAAAAGACCCGTCCCTTGTAAGCAGTGCGAGGAATCCAGTGGACGGTGCGCCTTCAACCAAACAGGAGGATTCCTGGGTTGCTTGTGCAGCAACGGGCAATTCAACGATACGGCCTGCCCGACATCAACTCGTAAGCACTTCTCAATCTTGCACCCAATTTCCAAATAGCAAGGGGACTGAAATTTTTTATGAGCCATATGAACATATCCTTGAAGAACTAACCCACACAGAAGTGCCCATGAAGATAGACTTAAACTAATTCCTTTTGAGGCTATCATATCTTTTAGTTTCTGAAATTGTTCGGCAATTCGCATCTCGCATCCTCTGTTTCCTTTCCATTCCTCAGACTTGGTGTGCCTGCCGCTCCCTCAGGCTTTGCGTGTTCTCTGGTTTGTGTAATTTATTAGTGCTACCAACTAGAGGCGCGGCAAGTGCAAAGCCTGAACGTTTCTGGTCGCTGTAAACCAAGCCTACCCGTGCAACTCTGAATCTTCAATTTTGTCAGGTTTCTTCAGGCGTGGCAATGCCTGTAACTTGAATATAGGAGTAGTTCAGGTTTTGTTGTTAAATTTGAACCCAGCTCAGACTACTCGGTCCGGAATTTAGTGGATTGGAGATAAAGGACTCCCTATTAGCCATAAACTGAAAACAATTTGTCAAATTCCTCCAATCCCGATTGTGACTCGTTGTTTGATGGGTAAAATTGTCCATAAATCGTAATACACCTTTTTTAAATAAAAAAAAATCTCATATATCAAGAAACGGAGGGAGTATTATTTTTAACCATGTGATACATTTTTAGGTGGAAAACCTTTTGTATTATTTGAATGTTTTCGGATCATGCCACCGTTGGATTTTTTTTGTGTCCGGGGAGGGTAAATAAGAAAGATAGTTCCGGGACCGGTTGGGCTGATCACACGGGCCCTACGTTCATAGATGTGCAGAACCATCCAGAAAGGCCACCAAATCTTCTAGTCAAAATGCTAAATTATGTATCTGCATATACATCGACCACGAGTACCTTTGCTTTAACACCAACCAAAGAGGAAGCACTGCCCCAAGGGCATGGAGAGTAGAGAGCTTGCATAGCTGCGGCAAGATGGCGCGTCATGTGCCGTACGTCCTGCATGCACTGCCCACCCAACCAACCGTCCGAACAGGCCAACCCCCTCACCGGAACCCCGCCAAGCTGTACGCTCCACGCACTGTCTGCTTATAAACGGGAGGCAGGCACCATCCACACCAGCTCCCCAGAATCCGGCCTCGAGCCAAAAACCAGCCATGTCTCCCCTCTGCCGCCACCGCCACGGACACATCCTCACCATGCTTGTCCTCCTCTTCGCCGCCGCTTCCCATGGCGATCCGGCCAGTGACACCTACAACTGCCAGCCCGAACCTTCCACCTGCGGCCATCTCAGCGTCCGGTACCCGTTCCATCTTTACTCCAACGGAACAGAGCAGTCGCCGACGGAGTACGACGAGCCGAGGGGGCCGTACTGCGGCTACCCCGGCCTGGCCATCCTCTGCGACGAAGACGAGCCCATCCTCCGTCTCGACCGCAAAGACTACACGGTCTCGGCCATCGACTACACCAGCCTCACCGTCTCCCTCGCCGACACCGATGTCGTCGGCGACACTACCAGCTGCCCCACAGTCCACCACAACGTCACCGTCCCGAACCCCTTCCACCTCGCCACCTCCGCCGTGACCTACCTCTTCTTCTTCACTGACTGCGGCTTCGGCCCGGACGCCGAGTTCGCTCCAAGGCCGCCATTGCGCAAGCCACCGGGCATCAGGCCGATCACCTGCGAAAGCACCGAAGCAGAGCCCACCACCACCATGTCCTTCGTCCTCCCGGAGCGCGACGTCCCTCCCAAAGACTGGTGGCGGGCGTGCCAGTCGGTGTACAGCGCGCCCGTGCTCAGAGACGCCGTCCCGGCGGATGTGCAGGGCGCTGGGTGGAGGGGAGGAGGGTACGCCAAGGCTCTCCGCGGCGGGTTCCAGGTGGGCTGGGACCGGAGCGCCGGCCCGTGCGGCCGGTGCGAGCAGTCCGGCGGCAAGTGCGGGTACAACAGCACCGGCGAGTTCTTGGGCTGCCTATGCAACAATGGCGCCCTGGTGGGCAGCGACGGCTGCAGCGAGATATCTGAATCCGCCGCTGCACTGTCCGGTAAGCCGTTCCGATCGAACTGCTGCAGTACTTCACGTCCGTCCGTCATTGGCAACCGAATTCCCGGACAGTCTGGGTCGCTTAGCTTGGGGATTAGTAGTTTCATCCTCACTCATATACATATATCATGTGTGAATGGACTCTAACTTAAATCCCATCATGACAAAGATGCCTCTGATTTTCCTTCCGATGGCCCCATCGCCATTGAGTAAAGAGGGGGGTTAGTGTTTCTCGAATCCAGCAGACCAGGGTCATGGCCACATCCATCACGTCGGCTTCAGTACGACCACGCGGAGAAGAAAATTAAGTAAGAGCAGTTGCACTGCACAGCGACGCATCTCCATAATTTTTATGGACTGGTTCGGAATTCAGAAACCATTGCTTTGGTCGCTTCTCTGATTCTCTGCTACTTTTCGTGCCCTGTCTACTGTCTTAGCTACTGCAGCTTCGCGGCAAGAGCTACCCATCAAATTGATGGTTAGGCGATCACCAGCAAAGTTGATGTGCATTAAGCCTTTCCCTGTTTATTTGATGGGTCTACATCTTTTCACACTTTCTAATCGAAGAGAGGCACACTCATTCATTCGACCGCTGGTTGTATTTGCCCTGCATCGCTGGTGTTCACACCCATAGGCCGGATACGGCAACTTCAGATCTTGTTCACCACCGAAATATGTCAAGTATTCTATCGTATGATGACTACTGTTTTGGACAATCAACGTCTAGTTTAAAGCACTTAGGGGTGTGGTGTTATTCAGCTTCTTACCTTTTAACCTAACCTAGACAAGTTCAGATGGCGTGACTTGGTGGCTAAGATTTTGCTCTCTCTTTTTTGGGAAATAAACTCATCTCTTATCGCGAAAAGTGTAATTGCATTTTTTTCGAGAGTACGCAATCGCGTACCTTACTTTTATAGAAGAAAGCACAACACAATTACAGGAAATTGCCAATGCTGTCGAAACAGACTGGCAAAACCAAACCCCCCACGCACAGCCAATGCAGTTCGTTGTTAAGTATAGAATCAGACTTTCCAGGCAATTAGCCTTGGATTTTGATGTTTTTCACTTGCTCCGACGTCATGGTAAGATATTCTTTACATTATTTTTGTCTTGAGCGTATGACTTCTTCATCTTTCTTTCCTGATGCCGATGCCCCACCTATAGGTATCTGTCATGTCTATATGTTAACTGCGCTTTAAGGACTAAACCCATCACAAAATGAAAACGTGTAGGTTTTGCTAGACCTTTATCGTTTCCATCTGACATGTCAATATGTCATGATGCACCAGTTCTTCAAAAATGAAACCCAAAGACCCCCGCGTCTCATTTGCTGTTGGTACAAGATCCATATTTTTCAAAATGCAGGTCGTTTTTCATCGACAGTAAAAAGATATAAATCCATCCTTTGCATCATGGCCAAAGTTTCCAGGCTTTTGAGATTGGCGTGTATGTATTATGTGACAGTTTTATTAGGAAGAAACAGCAACTTGGCCAAGTTCCACACGCTGCTTCTTTGTATCACTTGGGCAGCAGATGCAAAATCTTCTCTTAGACTACTTAGATTCCAATAAATAATATGAATTTATGACAGAAAATTACCAACGAGATGTTTGCTTGTTCTAGTAATATACTTTATTGCTGACTAATTTGTGTGTTTGTCAATTGCTATGCAGGATCAAAGAATAGAAGGAAACTGACTATAGCAGGTACAACGCATGCATATTTCATGTGTCAATTATATCGATACTCATGCAGTTAATTTCTTGCTTTGCTAATGTTTGGATGCCGCAAAAGACAAGTTGGAACCTTTTCTATTAGGAACTCAGTATAGCATGTGAATATATGAACTCCTTAGACTCCCTGCTTGCACTTATATTTGATTTGTTGATTTAGCTGCTAGAGCATACGAATAAATTGCTATTTTCACCAGTTTACTTATGTTGGTTACACTACTCTGAATATTTATAGTACGGAGTAGAAGAAGTTTGAGAGATAATGGTGATTCAAATGTTGTTCTGCAACCCCTACATGTACATTCGTCTAGGTTCTACAACTGGCGCCGGTCGTTAACATGCTTGGGCTTCATCTACTATTTCAGTTTCGGTGGCCGGTGCCGTCTGTGTCTTACTTGTTGCTGGCGTGATCGCCATTTTGCTCGTTCGCAAGAGAAAGCAGAGGAAAGTTGTGAACTCGTCTTCAAAGCTCCTCAAGTACAGCGGCTCAAGCGGGACCCCAACACGCTGGAGGGGTAGCGACATGGAGTCCGGCACCGGCAGCAGCCAGGACATGGGCAACCGGTTCAGCTACGAGGAGCTCGAGGAGGCTACCGATTCCTTCAATGAAAACAGAGAGCTGGGAGATGGCGGCTTTGGCACCGTATACAAAGGTACACAGGACATGCCAACGTATCTTAAGCCACTGCCTGCACCTCTGCATCTCTTCACCAAAAGTTGATGGAAAATGCAAACTCATGGGGTAATATTTGATGCATCCAGGATATCTGGTGGACGGGCGAGTGGTGGCGGTGAAGCGGCTGTACAACAACAGCTACCGGCGAGTGGAGCAGTTCGTGAACGAGGCGGCCATCCTGGCACGGCTGCGCCACCCGAACCTGGTCATGTTCTACGGCTGCACCTCCAAGGAGAGCCGCGAGCTCCTCCTGGTCTACGAGTTCGTCCAGAACGGCACTGTCGCCGACCACCTGCACGGCCACCGCGCAGCGGAGCACGCCCTCCCATGGCCGCTCCGCCTCAACATCGCCATCGAGTCCGCCGCTGCACTCACATATCTCCACGCCATCGAGCCGCCCATCGTGCACCGCGACGTCAAGACCAACAACATCCTCCTCGACACCGACTTCCACGTCAAGGTCGCCGACTTTGGCCTCTCCCGCCTCTTCCCGCTCGATGTCACTCACGTCTCTACCGCTCCCCAGGGCACCCCAGGGTATGTTGTCAGTCAGCAGGCAAAATACAAGAGACGAACTAGAGATTTCCTCACATTTTGGCATCTAACCGATTCTTTTCTGTTGCTCAGGTATGTGGATCCAGAGTACCACCAGTGCTACCAGCTCACCGACAAGAGCGACGTCTACAGCTTCGGGGTCGTCCTGGTGGAGCTCATCTCGTCCAAGCCTGCCGTCGACATCACCAGGCAGCGGAACGAGATCAACCTGGCCGGCATGGCCATCAACAGGATCCAGAAGTGCCAGCTCGAGCAGCTGGTGGACCTCGAGCTCGGCTACGAGTCCGACCCGGCGACGAGGAAGATGATGACCATGGTGGCCGAGCTGGCGTTCCGGTGCCTGCAGCAGAACGGCGAGATGCGCCCGCCGATCAAGGAGGTGCACGACGTGCTCAGGGCCATCAAGGACGGATCTGTGGCGGCGAATGGTGGAGGCAAAGACAAGGACCTCGACGTGCCCTTGTCTCCTGACACGGTGCATGCTCCATGGGACAGCAGGACTACGACTCCTAACACTAGCCATTAGTAGATTATTAGATCAGTGTTTACAGCCGAGTTCTATTCATATCCGTAGTATGCTTACTACCGAGTGTTGTTTGCCATGTACGAGCGTTCCAGACATTTCTTTTCCCCTGCCTCCAGGTGGTGTAAATACGTGTTTTGTTGGCTACCAGAGCAGAGGCAGTGTACAAATATACATAGGAGTGGTGTTGTGAACTTGTTATGTTACTTAGGATTACATAGGTTTTACCATTTGGGATTAGTCTGATATTGCATTTTGCCTATTTTGCCGTTCCAGCAGTGAGATTCCAAGTACAGTAATATATACCGCAGACAGAAGTGTAGAAGTACACAACCAATGGAAAACTCCTTTTAAGCCACATAACATATGAACAGTATATTGGCATATCCAAGACTAGAATATGTTGCTTGTGAGTTCTATTGCACCAAGACTTGAGACTTTGTATGAACACTATATTGTCATATCCAAGACTAGAATATGTTGCTTGTGATTGCACCAAGACTTAAAGACTGCACAAAGTGGCAGCATATGTTCTATCTTTCTTGCTCAGTGATTACAGACAATAATGGTACACTTTTACATGATGGAAATGCGATTGGTGTTACAAAACAGGTTAATTGCACACATGTTAATTAACCGAGAAAGCTACCATGTTCAGGCGTACCTCTTTGATAAATGACACTTTATTCAGCAGCTTCTTGATTCCTTCTCGTATTAAAACAGTGGTTATCCCTCCATTGCGGGAACTGCTGGTGTCGCTCCTCCTCGCTATACAATATGACACAGTTTGCTTGATACTCATGTCATGGTATTCAGAAACTACTCCATGAACTGTGCATAAAGTCATATCATAGATCACCAAACCAAGCATCTTCTCCTCCTAAACTTGTCAACGTCATCTGAGCTCATTCGGGGCTTTTCAGAAACATCTACTGTTTTCGATTTCCCAACTCTGCTATCTAAGCTCTTCCGCGAGATCTGTCGGCACTTGGCAGCTTCATGGGGTTTGTCCGAGGGTTCTGTATCTTTATGGGAAGTCTCATCCGTTGCTGTTACCTCTTTTAGGTCAGATTTTGTCGATTTTTTGCCAAGGCCAGACACAAACTTCTTCAAGTGTCTGATGTAGTCAGGATACAGCTCAAGATTGCAGTGCCCACCTCCAGTTAGCCACAAAGGCGAATGCTTCACCTTGCAAAGCTCCCATAGCTGTTTTCCATGGGACCAGTCAACGACGTCGTCTGATGTGCCCTGGTATAAGTATTATACTAATTGTTTCAGTTATGACGACTGAAGCACCAAAATTCTAATGCAGAAAACAGTGGTAATATGTGTAATTCCACCCCAGTAACTTTGACATCTGATTGTTCATTTTCTTCATTTATGTTTAAGTTTAGCATACTTGGCTTGGTGAGCATTTACAAATAAATCATCTATTTCACCGTAGTGTTATTCAAATACAAAACAAATCCTATTATCCCACCGCGGACCCAATGTAAGAACTAGACACTACGGAAAAAAACTAAAAATATAAAAATAAAAGAACTTACATGAATAACAAGAACTGGACAATTTACCAGGCTGATTTTGTCAACATTCTACAAAACAGTGGAAAAATATATCAGCCATTTATCAACCCTGTTACCAGGGAGAAGGGGGGAAGTCAAATTTACCTTGTAAATGTCAAACCAAAATGTTTTTTTGACTGGATATAGTACTCTCAGTCCAGATAAGATGGGACTGTGCAGAACCACAGCTCGCAAGTTTGGCAATCGTGAAGCAAGATCAATGGTTGGCCCACTTCCAACAGATTGGCCATACAAAATTATATCCTCATCTGGCACACCATATTTTTCCTTGAGGCAGTTATATGCTGCTTCAATGTCTGCATATGTATTATACTCAGTGGGCTGTTCAATCAAAGATGAATTGTCCATTAAGATATGCTTGCATAGAAGATTAGCATTGGTAAGTTAAAGTAGCAAAAACAATACCTTCCCCGTAGACCGTCCATAGCCAGCGTAATCATACCTGCAACACATAAAGGGTGTATTAAGATGGATGTCAGGCGAAACATATTCTTATGCAGGGTACTAACTTTGAGCATACAGCAAGCATGAGCACAAAGGAAAATCTATTTAGCAATAGAATGAGGTTCCCAATGGATCCTATTAATATAATTTGAGTGAGTTGTGTGATACACATCTGTCTGCATAATTCCAATCATTAGGTATATTGGTGATCCACCAGACAGACCCACTAGTTATGCCTCGAAATACAACATACCATCTCCTCACCATCGGAAAACTTTATTATGTCAGATCCAAGGTATCGCCACAAGATACATTTTCTTGTTTCACACGCACAATGCCGGGTACAGTGTCAAAGAGCCATTCTTACCGTTTACAGGTATAACTAACAAGCGATGTCCTGGAACTATATTATACTGAAGTTACAAAGTTTCCGCGGTATGGAAAGCATATACAGCTCACCTACTAGGGAACTGCTCATGTACTCAGCAGTCCATCCAATCCTTGAAAGTTGAAACTAGTTAATTTTTCAAACTAATGGAAATATGGAATGATATGGTGTTCCCTTAACATCAAGAGCAAGAATCAAGGAAACTTTGCGGGGGACATGAAGATGATTAGAACTAAAACCAAGACAATTATTTGGGAACGGGGAGACGTGGCAGCTTAAGTTACCAGTAAGCAGATAGTACCAGGAGTTAGATTTTTCTTCTTCTTTTAACTAAGAACAAAATGCACCCATATTTGAGTCGAACAGGACCTGCAGCAGTGCAGCTGCCTATATATGATGAGCATTTTGTTTTGTGTGTGATTCCGAACTCTCTCTCGCCAATTTATTTATGTGCTAGGAGACAACGTCCCCCGAAATTACAGAAACCAGCCTCCTTTGCGAAATTGCAGCGGCTAATCAGGAAATAGGCACACACACACACACCGAATCTTATACTGGTAATAAATGCACACCACATAGACATAGGAGTAGTATCCAAACACGTTCCGAAGTACGCCCCTTTCCCACACCTCTCCCGGAAGTTTCCATCAAAGGAAACATTCTTACTCCAGAACTACTATACTAGTAAAAAAGAAGAAGCAGAAGCGAGATTAATAAGTGGGGGCGGTTTAGTTTAGGGGGGGAGCATTATATTACCCGAGGATGTTGACGCGTAGGCGTCGGCTGAGCTCGACGAAGAGGCCGTACATCTGTCCGAGGTCGGCGGCGTTTCCGTGGGAGTAGAGCAGCGTGGCGGAGGCCCGCGGGTGGCGCACGTGCACGGCCACGATCTCGTTCCCGCGGCGCGTGCGGAGGCGCACCACCTCCGTGCCGTCCTCCTCCCCCTCGGCGGCGGCGGCGGAGGAGGAGGAGTCGGCGTCGCGCCTGCGGCGGCGCGCGGGGGGCCGGGAGATCTCGGGGATGAGGAGGCGGCCGGTGGCGGCGTCGGCGAGGACGACGGTGTAGGAGGGCGGCGTGGGCGGGAAGAAGGCGAAGCGCGCGGCGATGTTGGACGTCACCCCGCCCATGTCGGTCCTGTCCGTGACGGGGTCAGCAGCGGGGCGGCATGCGAGGTGGTCGGAGAGGGTTTGGATCCGGAGGGTTTGGTGGTGGGAGCAGAGGGGAGAGGGAGGGAGAAGGTGGGAGCTCACTACTGTGCGAACTTTTCCTCGCGAGCCAGCCAGCCAGGGAGAGAGTGTGTTTGATTTAGCGAAAGGAGGGAAGCGGTTGGACTCACTCGCCCGTAGTACAGGAATGTGGCGGATCGGCTGAGGCCGCCAGCTGCCATGCCCAATTCGGCGGTCCTGCTAGCCTAGCCTTGGCGTATTGCTCGGATTCTGACTACCGCAAGTTTTGTCCATGTGCCTGGTGCGATATGGGCTTTCACCCATCTTCCTCTTTTTTATTACTATATACGCTAAAGTAGATGATTTTTT
Organism: Poa annua; assembly: GCA_026929855.1. Lineage (NCBI taxonomy): Eukaryota > Viridiplantae > Streptophyta > Magnoliopsida > Poales > Poaceae > Poa > Poa annua. The sequence goes on along the minus strand of CM049435.1, from coordinate 54,871,989 downwards.
TTTGAATGTTAGCAGGATCACTGCTAAATTCAATGAATAGATAGAAAGGTTGGTCCAGTTTATGAGGGAGACCGGACCCAAAAACCATACAAGTGACGCCAATCGGCTAACAACGCCCAACCACACACACAACAACAAGGCACGCCTTGCCTAACCTCTGCCAGTGATGGCGAGAGGTCGGGACACAGAGCCACAAGACCGCTTCACAACCGAAGCGAGACAACTCGAAGAACAACCCAAACTCCAGGACAACACGTGTCAACAAACAGCCCACTCTTGACGCCAAGAAGAAGAGAGTGGCGAGCGGACAGCAGGACCCGACTGGACTGAGGAGTGCGTCGTTGAAGAGATGCCGCATCAGTGTACATTGCGCCCTAGGGACCCAAGCTCCTAGTGATGGCCAACCCTGGCACAGAGGGCTGTCATGGGACTCCTGGAGCAACCCGAACAGCGCCTCCAAGGAGGTAACGACGCCGTAGCGCCGCCGCTGCCTAAACCAGCAAGCTGGCTCTAGGGTTTCCCCTGTTGCACAGGAGGGGGATGATAAAGACCTGGACGACGCCTTCAAGAAGGTGACGGCGCCCGTAGGCGTCGCCGTCGTCCGCAACAGCACGGGATTTCTCCCGGTCCAACATCAGCCCCACAATCCACAGACAGACCAAAAGAGTGCCAGCACCGAACACACCACACAAGAGAGACCACCTCAGGTCGTCGGCAAGGTGGCGATGGTCACCTCAAGCAGCACCCAGGACAGACCGACGTGCTGCCAACCTTCTTCCGCTTCCCCGCCATCGGATAGGAGGATGCAACGCCCCTCAATGGCGCCATTCGTCTCCTACCGGCCACCATCCCCTCCCGCCAACACCTGCTACAGCACGTCGTGCCGCCCTTCCAACAGAGGGAGGATGCAACCAACCACCGGATGGTGGCGCCATTCCTCTCCCCCTTGTCCAACACCACCGCGGACCTCCACTCCCGCGAGACAGCCGCACCACCGCCTACGCCTCGCGTACGCCAGCCTAGCCATGCCGAGCAGCAGCAGGCCTCGGACCGCGACCTGGACGAGCGGGCCCGCTGGACCCAGATCGGGCCCAAACGGGCCCAGATGCGCCGCTCGCCCCAGCTCCAGGACGCCGCCGCCGGCGAGGTGCCGCTCGCCCCTCCGCCTTCCACTGCCCATCCTCGACGACGTCGCCCCACCGCGCCTGAGACTCCGCCGCCGGGCGCAGCCCCCATCCGCGCGACCGGTCGACCGAGAACAGCGTCTCGGCCCCGCTGTCCGCCCTCAGCCCTCCGCCTCACTAGCGGACAGGCGCCGCCACCGCCGCCAGCGCCGGCAGCGGCAGCGGCCGGAGGCGCGCCGACGTTGTTGGCTTTTCTTGGCTAGATTGAAGCCTCCGGAGTCGCCGCGCGGGGGCGACCCGGGAGGGATGGGGGTGTCCTGACTGGTGTTTTGATTCCACTTGGCCTGGTTTGATTTGGAGGCGCCGGGGCTGAGGGCAGGCGCTAAAGTAGATGATGAGCTTGCAATTGATAAGAAATTCTGAATTTGGACAAGATGGTTTGGCGAACAGAACTAGGACTCCAACTAATTTGAAAGAGAGAAACATTATGTGGTCGGTTCCCTTTTGAGGACGTGAGGTGTAAAGGGCTGACGACTGCAACGTACTAGTAGCAGTACATGGCAAGCTGTAAGCTTTCTTTTCTATAATCATTGATGTATTCCACTTTAGACCGGGCTTCATCGGTTCGGACCATGTACTATTAGGGGAGAAAAATAACGAACGAGACTACGAGAGCAAGGTTCAGTCTTCAGTGGCAGCATCGATCGTCCATCGGAAAATCTTCATCCGACACGAGTGAGTGTAGCCACACGGCGCCCCACACGAGACGGCACGCACATCGGATGCAGGAATCCCATACGCATACGCTGCGGCCGAGCCAGATGCGTCCGCAACAATCTTCTTTTCCTCCGGCGGCTTGGATAATGGATAGGAATCATTTGGGCGGGCCGTCATCCTCCGTTCATCATCAGACGCACCGCCAGCAAACAGGAGATTTGGCGTCATGTCGTGGGCCACCGGAGACCAGGTCACCAGGATAACTCCTAATTTGACCCACGAGTTTGGCACCCGTCAATGCATCTACCGGCCTATGCCTATCTATCGTCTACCGCACATGTCCCATTTCATAGGAGTACTCATCCTTCGTGCCGCTGTCTACGCCTCGTTCTGCTCCGCAGCTCCCCTATCATCTCCTACACGTACCAAGGTGATTTTTTTTAAAAAAAAACACAAGCCATGAAAAAACATCCTTAGACATCTTCAATCATGGCGCTCAAACAGGACAGATTTTCGCTCCCACTCACGACACGTAATTTTATTTTCTGTCCGGCGCGGCCCAATTTTTTGTCCGGCACACCCTCTGCTTAGGCGGTCGATGGGATGCGCCGGACGGAAAGAAACGCGACGCTACGTCGGCCTCCGCCGCTCGGACAACAGGCTCAACAAAACCTCGTCTTCCCTCCAATTCCCCTCCCAAAATTTCTTTTCTCCCGCCACGCCCGCCCCAGCCAAAACATCTCCCGCCTCACTCTTGGCGTCACCGCAGGGGAAGTCGTCCGCGAAGACGTCGGGGAAGATGCTCGGTGTTCGAAAGTCGCGCAACACAAACCCGCCCAAGAAGATGCCGGAGGGGATGTCGGACACACAGCTGAAAATACCCCGTCGGCGATTGGGGACACAGGCCGTAGTGGGCGGCGCGCGGCGGCGGCGCAGAAAAAAAGGAGCTTACTGAGAAAAATCCGGCGGGCACCTCGGTAAACATTACAGCTCCGTAAAAAGTAGCTACATTCCAATCGGGGCCTTAAGGACAAAGGGAAATCTGCCTGTATTGATCGCCCGGGCGGTACAGAACAAACCCGAGATTCCACGGCCTCGGGCCATGGTCAGATCCGCTGTCAGGAGTTTCCACGGCCTTGGGCCATGGTCATACCGGATCCCAGCCCATCTGTTTATTCCTTTCCCTTCCTCCTTCGGCCACCGAGCAACAAGCAGGCGAGAGATTGTCTCAGGAAAAAAAAAAAGGCAATCGACAGATGGGGACAGGAGGAGGCGTCGGAGATGCTGATGGAGGCGACGAGGCGAGTGGAAAGGAGGAGGCGCTCGCGTCCACTAGGCTCCTCGACCCGGAATTCAAGCCCTCCAAGCTATCCCAAGATCGGCTCGACAAGTTTAAGGTCTTCTTCTTTACTTGGATTTCCGAATGTTTAGTACTGTAGTACTACGAATCTTCTGCTGTTCTTCATCCACTCACCCAGGGAGGTGGGGGTTGGGGCGGGATGATCCTTCGTGTTTCTAGTCATTCTAGTTTTTCCAGTTACATACAAAGCCCAATTCAAGATAGTGTATTATTATAATTACGGAAAAACACATTAGGGCAGGACAAAATTGGCCCCTCCCTCAATAACTGGTGATGCTCATGCTGTAGGCTTTAAAATGTTGTCAATGTTCTACAGAATGGCGACGGCATCTTAGTCCAGGAGTCAGGAGTGAACCGTTGGATTTCTGTGCCATCCTCAAGGGTCGTCACTAACCAAGTTATAGGAATAATTTGTCTTTGTTTCCAGAATAAAAATGGTCAGATGAAGTCTGCACTTTGCCAACTAGGCATAAATTCAGCTTCTGAATTCTGATAGCTGGAGTGTTGGACACTAGACATTTTATCTCCATTTCACCAGATATGACCGGGTTCCACTATGCTCCGTATTCTGTATAACAGAAGAACATCCAAAATCACAGTTGTTTTCCAGAGGTTTGTATCTGAGCTAATCACCATTTGTGATTAACCTTGTAGAAACAGTAATGGCCTAGATACTGCCAATGGTGCAGTTTTTTGTGCAAAACAAATGCTGCAGGTAAGAGGGGCAAAAGTACTCAAAAGTTTTTAGAGGAAAAAAGTACTCAAAAGTTTCTAGTAAAAATATGTAGATAGTTAAATTTGGTTCTTATAGTTGCTTTGTGGAGATACTCCTACATAAGGGGATGGTATTATGCCCCAGTTAGCAAACTTGCATACTGTCCTTGCACATTATGAATGTAATCAATGAAAAAGAGGTGTCAAACTAAGTGAAAAATAATAATAGTAGTCTTAGTGACCCACATGTGCACGTAGAAAGTTATTTACTGGAAACCTATTTTTGGGGTTGGAGTATAGAAAAACGGTCTTTGTATGATCATGTTAGTGCTACCCTGTCTGCTTTATGTCAGTTAAACTGGATGCGATATTTTGTTTGAGCTTATTTTTTGTCTTGTCTCATATGAAGATCATTAGTACACACTGGTATCAATCTTCACTAAGTGAAATTCAAGTTGTAATGCAGCATTTCCCAGTCTCAAGAATCTCAACCCTGAATTAATGGACAAATTTTCAGAAATTTGTTTGAGTGTTTCATTGAGACATCTGGACATGATGCCCTTACTTTATTTGGAAGTTACAAACTCAAGTGTTCTTTTGTTCCAAGAAACACCAAGTCTATTGTTTGATATTTAATGTTGCAGGAATTACACAAGAAACGGTTACAAATAAGCGAAAAAGTAAAATGCAAAGGAAAATCTAGAGGTACCTCTCTCTCTCTCTCTCTCTCTCTCTCTCTTTCATGTGTGTGTGAGATTACCCGGAATGTTCTAAGCTATTAGTTCTTGAAATTTGAAATTTGTAGGAAGCACCAGCAGGAATACTAAAGTATCCAATGATTCTAAATTCAGTTCTAAGGATAAATCCATTGATAATACTGCAATAGATGTACATCATACCTCATCAACTACAGGTACCCAAGAGGTATGTCTGGTTATACTTCAGATTTTATGGCTACTATCTTCTTTTCATCTAAACTGATGAACATTATTGCTTTTGCTTGAACCTTTAATCATAGGACAGCAAATAGGTAAGCGAAAAGCGCTATCTGTAGAAATCAATATTTTTTGCTGCAGAATTTTGGTTTAGTAATCGAAGTAACGCCTTCCAATCGAGCTTTAGGTATTGAAAGTTGCTCATGCGATGAAACAATTGCTTTACATCGATTTTGATAGTTGTTGTAACAAAAAAAAATAGTATGTACCGTGAGCGGGGGATAAAGTGTGCCTACCAAGAAGAAAAAATGATTTTAAATGATTTTAGAATCTTAGTTCTCTGCTTCAGTTCGGTTTCAGATAAAGTATCTGGTCGCATCAAAGGATATTAAGTGTGTATTTCTTACATAATGTTTACCAAATAGATGAATAATGCAATATTATAAATATATTTTCTTGCCTACAGTTGCCCAATGTTTTGTTCTGTCAGATGTACGCCTTGACAGAATCAAATGTTAGACAAGTTCCTTTGTTCACATTGGTTCCTAGTTGAGTTGACTTTCTTACTCTTAGGTGGTAATACTAGCTACATTTATATTTGTAAGACATTTATTAGGCTTCCTATTTCGAGATCATTTTATCTTATTTTGATGTTATTTGGACCATCAGTTACTTAGTTGAGTCTGCATATATGATTTCATATATATTATATACCTTCGTGTTTTTATTCCCCAAATATTTGCAGAATCATGCAACATCCCTGCCCTTGAGGAACAAAAGGAAGTTACATTGGGGGTACTATTTATTGTTGTATACTTGTATTGTTCTACCTCTGTTTTTAAATATAAGATGTTTTAGCCTTTTTCCGCATTCACATGTCCAAACTTGTATCTAGACATGTTTTAGTGTCCATATTCACTCATTTTTGTGTGTATCTAGACAACATGTGTAATTGGTAAAACATCTTATAGTAAAAAACGGAGGGAGTATCATACTATGTACCATTGTCTGTTTTCAACTCCATCGTAGTCTTATGTCACTTTCTACTTGTTATGTATCCGAGCAGCTCAAGTTCGTTTCCTCATCGGAAAACTTGTTAACATAGAGTTTGTCGAAACTTCTCCTTCCATTGTTCAAAAAGATCATTTACATTGAACAGCTCCCTGTCTGACAAAGAAAAACTTTGAATTGTAAACTTCTGTATGTGGAGTTGTGGACAAAATGGGGTAGGTATGGTACACACTGCAATTTAGTAATAGGATAGTTCTAGCTTATTTTGAGATTCTATAACCAACTTTTCCCGATAGACATGAAATAAACTCTTATCAGAAAACAAAGGAAATCTGATACGAAGGATGGGACATCTTTTTGAAGCAGAATCACTAGTAGTTCTGTTGGGATTTTGGTAGGCCAGAATGGTGTGACATTATTGTATGACCACACGGTGCACAAACTCTAATGTGCCAGTTTGTCTCCCATTTTTTGTGAAAATAATGATCAACGGTCGTTCTTATCACCTGCATCTCATATTTCAGGCTTGATGTTAAAGAACGGTGGGAGAGAAAAGCGAACATGTGAGTTTCTGAAGATCAATTCTGTTCTCAGTGCAAAGCGCCCCTCCATGTAAAGTGAAGACAAAAACGACCCGGTATACTTCTAAATGACCTAGTTGGATGGATCCATATTTCTGTTAGCAGGCAGAACGGTTAAGAAAAATATCAAGAACTGGGCAGCAATCTTCCTGATTCCAGGTTTCTGTGTGATGTCTTATGCAGATGTTATGTCTAAACATTCCTATGTTCCTTTTGCTGTAAGTACCTGCCCAGGGTGTAGAACAGCTTGCCGCTATCTGGACAAGACAGGGAAGATATCGAATGACGAATATCCTGTCTCAGATGTTGTCTCTGACATGCTGATGCTTGCCTGTAAGTTACGTAGGTCAATACAATCGTACTGTATTTTTTTTTCTCGGTGGTGGTTTATCACCTCCCTAAACCCCTGCTTCGTTTGGGTTGGTGGTTTGTGAATTCTGATTGCTGCATATGCAAACTTGCACACAAACTCATTCTTGAAGACGAGGCGGTTAATGTCAGACGTGTTCACTCGATGACGTCAGAAACTGAAATTTATCGTGCAGAATAAATGGTTGCATTTCTCGCGTGACTTGCTCAGAAAGGGTGTGCTAAAAATTATTGTTTTTCTTTTTTACAATAAGGATGTGACTGAAATCTGATGTCGGTTGGATCGGAGAAAAACAACGGCGAGAAGTCAAAAGGTTACACCAAAGTACAAATGCTGTGGGCTCTCCGCCGCTGGTGTTGGACTGTTGGTGGAGTCGTTGCAAATTCTCACTTGAACTAGCCTAAACTGACAGGAGAAGAGAAGTCCAATATTGACATTTCCAAGGGAGAAGGTTGAAACCACGTGGCATACGTGGTAAGCAATCCAAACAAAATGGAAAAGGAAGAAGAAAAACAAGAGCGAAGAGGTTGAATATAAATAAATATCATTTGTTCAGTCTTGTGAGACTGAGATGAACTAGATAGATAGCCCCCTCCCCAAAATAACTTGATAGGTAAGAGAGATGACAAGTAACCCAGTTTATAGGGGAGTAGTTACGGTGATTAGTTCGCAATCTTATCATGCGAGATGCCATCAAAGTAGGCGATTAACTCACCCTCGTGATGGACTCTGTGCACTGACCTGGCCATGTGACTGGGAGGAGAGGACTGAGGAGTTGTGCATTCACCTCTGAATGAAACTGACTACAGATCCACTTGATAAATCAATCGTGGTGTTGCTTGTCTCAAGGAATGGAGAGATCAGCTGATAGTTGTCTCAAGAAATCATCCGGTGCAGTGAGATCAGCTGATAGTTGTCCACCTCCCGTATGCATGCATATCTTCTGAATCCAAAGTTGTTCAATTCGACCTCGATCGATGACACCATGCGTGACTCACTGAACCTGTAGATGGCGATATCATCATGTCCCACGGACCTGAAGCTTCAGCTGTTGCTCAGGGATCAGTAGCAGACGCATGTGCTGCGTGCTGCTGCATTTCCCTCTCTATGTATCTGCGAGTTTCAGTGCAACAAGATTCAGAGAACACAGATCGAGCAACGTAGCAGTCTCAGTAATGGGGAAAGCAACCTGCTGCCAGCCATATCCCGTGCAACCATAAAACGGGATGGTTCTTGTCATGCCTGAGAAAGCATGGCGATTAAGGGCATCTCCAGTCGCCCCAGAGCCCCCGAGAGGCCTTTTTAGCGTCGGCGGAAGCAAATAGCGCCGTTTTTTCACCACTCGGCCTCCCAAAGTACAAATAGCGCCGTTTCGGCGTTATTTTGCGCCGGCGCATCCAGGCGAAACCCAGCCCAGTGGGTTCGGCTTGGGGGGGGGGGGGGGGGGGGGGGGGGGGCGAAAACGCGGGAAACGCGACGCGGGCCAGCGCTGTCAGCGACGCGGGAGAAAATGGCGCGGAACAGAAACCGCCCGTGAGGCCGCGCGCTCGTCTTCTCGGCTCCCGCGTCGGTCAAAGGCTGCCGGAGTAAATGACGTGGCGGGCGGCCAGTGCACGCGCCCAGTCAAAAGCTGCCGGAGTGATGGCGTGGCCGGCGAGCCGTTGCTTCGAGGGGCACGCGGCGCAGTAATGGCCAGCGACCACCGCTTCGCCTGGCCAGCGACCACCGCCCCTTCGCCTGGCCGCGCCCGCTATATAATCCACCGTGCCCTCGCCGTCCTCCCCCACACTCGCCTCTCCTCTCTCCCGCCGCCTCCCTCTCTCTCGCCGTCCTCCTCTTCTAGCCCTCCTCCGCCATGGCCTACGACGCCGCCGCCGCCAACGGTTTCGGCCGCCGCCACCTCCGCAAGCAGGAGGCGTGGGCGATGTACCAGGCGGGCTACCCGTGCCCGCCGGACATGCGCATCCCCGGCGCCTCCGCCGGCCAGGGACCGTGGCAGCTGATCGCGGGCGGCATCCCCGTGCCCCCCGTCCCTGCCGGCGAGCAGTTCGACTATGCCATCGCAGAGGTCCGCGCTGGCCTGACGCCGGAGCAGGCCGCGCAGCCGCGCTGGAGGCCAGAAGGCAACGCCGCCTTCTGGACGGCGTACTTCCAGCGCCGCCACGACGAGGACGTCGCCGACCGCGGCAACAACGGCCCAGTGGAGGGCCGTTGCAACACGCTTGGGCGCAAGCGTTGGTGGGGTGGCGAAGGCCGCACCCTCCAGTGGGTGCTGGACTACATCGCCGCCGGCAACGAGCCCCGGCTCACGATGCCGCCGAGGATCAACACCTGGACGCCGCGCCGGATGGGAGCCGGCAGCTCCTCCTTCGCCACCTCGTCTTCCTCCGGCGCCGCGCGCTCGGCGCCTCCACCAGGTACACGCGCCGCACCGATGTCCCTCACCCCCCCAACCCTCAACTCCGGGCGCCCCGCCCCCACGCGCAGCGGCGGCGCTCTGCGCATCGGCGAGCCGCGCCAGCGACGCGCCGCATCTCCTCCGACATCCCTCTTCCGGCGCCTCGTCAAGCCGAAGAAGGAGCCTGCGCCGGCGGAGGAGGAGCAGGAGGAGGAGTGGCCCCGCCTGAAGGAGGCCGAGGAGGCCTCCTTCAACACTGTCCAGCCGGCGTCGGACGACTTCGCCGAGGAATGGAGCCTCGGCGAGTTCACGGCGCAGGAGCTCGAAGTGCAGCGCCGGCTCCTCGAAGAGGCGAAGCGCAAGCGCGAGGAGGAGCGCAAGCAAGCCGCCGCCAATGCGGCCCGCCGCCGCGTTCCTCCTCCTCCGACGGCGCAGGAGATCGAGTACTATATACTCGACTCCGACAACGATGACGACGACGAGCTCAGGCGGACCTTGCTTATGAGCAAGTGGAACGCCCCCGACGACGGCGAAGGCCCGAGCAAGGCGCCCGGCGGCGATGACGGCTCCGACGACGGCGACGAGGACTACAGCCAGGCGATCCGCAATAGCCTGGGTATCTAGATCGCCGTTTTAATTTTTAGTTTAAATTTCAACTATGTAAAAACTCGGCGAGTTTGCGCCCTATCTGAATGAAATCGCCCTATCTGAATTTATTTAGCTGTTCTCTGCCCCGCCGTTTTTTTGAATTTTATGGGCCGAGACTTGGGCTGGGCAACGACTGGAAAACGCACTCCCAGGTTCCTGAATAGCGCCGTTTGGCGCCGCGGCGGCCCCAAAATAGCGGCGTTTTGGGCCCTGGGGGCGAGACAGCTGGAGATGCCCTAAGTCAACTGGTCACCAGGTCTAATAAGTAATAAGTGGCTGTGCTTAATCTCGTTCATGTGGAGCAGAGTCCACCTGAAATCGTGGCTCTAATTCAATCGACAACTGAAATGTATAATCCATGTCTGTCTATAGCTTGATTTGTCCCCATTAATAGTTCAAATAGTCTATCTCGCCCTCCGTAGTTACCATTGTCTCTTATGCCCTGTTTGGTTGCGCAGAATTCGCCGTGGAATTGAATTGGCAATGGAATACCAAATCAACAAATTCAATGGAATTCCAGATTTGCTGTTTGGATGCGCATGGTATTCGTCTGTGGAATCAAGGCTAGAATGGAATTCCAAATCCTGTTTGGATGTACATCATGTGGAATTGAATTTTTTTTGGACTTTGAACAATATAAAATGGATGATAAATATGTCTCCAACACATAGCACAAATAGGACAAAGTGGTAGTTTATGTCTTACAAATAGCAGAAAGCGGGCGGTTTAAGTCTTACAAAGTACGTAAATAATAGTTCATACGAGCAACCACAAGGGTAGCAATCATCAAGGCAAGGTCATTAGCCATGGCTTCCTCAACTCTGCTGGTAGTGCCATGAGTGACTGAAAGGTACGCTCATTGGCTGTGAGCTTCCCATAAGCTATCAGCAGATCATCACCCACCAAATCAGGTATCTCCTTTAGTTTAGCAAGGATTTCAGATGGATCAGTCACCTTTGGTGCACCTGTTGTCTTCAGAGCCTCGTCAAAGGTGCATTTCAGCTCTCCCACCATGGTCAACACTAGCCTTCTTCTTTTTCTTCTATTGTCCTCTTCGGTAACATAATCAACCAACTCTTGATTAGACATGATGATGCTATATGATGAACAACAAATTTGCAAACAATCATTCACATGACAACCATATGGAACTAATTTGCATTTTAACATTTTATCATTCACATGATGACCAACATTTGCATATGGAACTAAGTTTATAGTGTAGAAAATATGTTGGGCACATCCTAGAGTGTGGAAAACGAAATCAAACCTTTTCTTAGACTCAGCACTTCCTATTCTTCTCAAATCTGCAAGTTCATAGCAAGAACACACATGAATATGACTAGTTCATAGCAAGAACACCCAAATTTGTTATTTCTGTCTTAGGAATCAGAGGATGTGCCCAACATATTTTCTACACTAGGGTCAGACAGTTTAACTAACGTAAGAGTCACAGTCCCTATCATCTATCTAAGAAAGTACTCTACTAGATCATCATGTGTTGACAGGCGAATAATTTTGTATGTACAGAGAGTGCAATCACAAATTCACAATCACAGGAGCTAGCATGGCCGGCCGGCCAAGGACGCCATGTTATAGCTCCTACCGCCGCCGCCGTTTGACCCAGCAACCGCCGCCGTTCGACCCTCCTCCGCCGCCGCCTAGGGTTAGGGTTGCAGGTCGGGCAGGGGCGGCGCTGCTGCGGGGAGGGGCGGCCAGGGTTGGGGCGAGATGGGGAGAGGGAGGAGGCTAGGAGAAGGTGGGCGGGGAAGAGGAGGAAGAGGTGGAGGCGTACCTGCGTGGGCGGCCGGCGGCGAGCTCCCGTCCTGCGCCCTCGGCGCGCGAGCACGGCCGAGGTCAGTCGACGCGGACGGCCGGCGGCGAGCTCCCGTCCTGCGCCCTCGTCGCGCGAGCACGGGCGAGGTCAGTCGACGCGGGCGGCCGGCGGCGAGCTCCCGTCCTGCGCCCTCGTCGCGCGAGCACGGGCTCAGTCGATGCGGACGCGAGCACGGACCCGTTCGCGACTCGATTCCGCGAGGTTTCCGAGCTGGAGACCTCGGAAACTATAGGTGCTCGGTTGGCACGCGACGCGGGCCTGCGTGGAATTGGGCCTCCGATTCCAGATACAAATTCCTTGTACAACCAAACTAAAGAATTAGGGCCCCAATTCTAGATTCCCTAATTCCATGTTCAATTCTATGCAACCAAACAGGCTGTTAGTCTCAGGTCATATACAACGCGGGCTCTACCATCAGACCTGGATAAGGTCACTTTCCTGGTCGAAGTGTGATGGTCGCATGATTGCGGCATTTTAGTGTTGGACCCAACTGTCTGACTTCATTACAGGTATTCGTTGTAGCTAAACGCATTACTCCCTTTCGCTGCCTAGCCAAATAGCCAAGGATGAGTAAGAACCTTCACTAACCAGAAAAACAAAGAGTGAACGCAACATTTCAAAACACAATCTAATGGAGTTTTTATCGACTCAAACGGCGATGCGAACTAAAAGAGTTCACACAAGACCTCTACATAGTTTAGGTGCACATTAAACATACAAGAAAATAAAAAAGGAAACAGTGTTTAGTTTGCGACAAAAAGAAAAGTTAAAGACCATAGTTTTTCTTGTATTTGTTTAATGTTAACAAATAACACACATTTCATTTGTCAAATTGACACTCAAAATTGATGCAGGAAAACAAGTATGAACCTAAATAGAGACGGAGGGAGTACCTCCAGAGGAGGAGATTCAAGTCAGCGCACGACAAAAGCTCGAATGTATTGCTAGAGTAAATGTATTAAATCGGAAACAAAAATAAATATGTACTAATTAAGAGACTTTTTCAACCACATGATTTGCAAATCATAGAAACAGAAGAAAAAAAGATTGTGATATCATGCACTTCAATGGATACAGGATTTCGAAACATGGTAATTTTGATGTCTTTGGATGGTGTACAAGAAATAAACATAGCACATGAATGAGGAGAGGGTAGAGAAAGATATAGAGTGTGAGTCATTAATCATTTTAAAGGAAAAAATGAAGTTTGAGTTCACGTTGGCATTTCTATGTAATAAAGCACATATGAATGGGTTTATGAAAAATCGATGGGTTTAATTCTATGATCCACAGAAATTCCATATATAGGGGAAAATTTATGGATTATAAGGCTCCCTTTGGGAAAAAATTATTTTTGAAGTATGCATCAAATACTTCAGTTTATGAAAATATTGAAGTATTGAATACTTTAAGGTGTTTTGACCCAATAAATAACGTGATTTTAAAACTGAAGTATACTTCAGAACTACATTATTTTTGAAGTATTTAAGAAAGAGGTCTATCCCTCTTTTTTGGAAACTGAGAAAAGAGAGAAAACTGAAGTATTTGTTTGCCAGACAATGAAATACTTTGGTTTTCCAATACTCTAGTTTTTTAAAAAACTGCACCGCCAAACCAAAGTAGGCCTAATTCTCTAAATTTTTGTGATTTTTTTGTAGTTCCTATCCGCCGTTGGGCCATCCCATTCCTATTGGTCGTTGTCTGACTAGGGTTATAGCGGTAGTTGGAAGACATGGCAGCAGTTTACTGGATGGGTCGCAATCAGAGATCTCAACGGGTCTACTGGTGGTCTGCCATGCGGGGGCTACGCGCTGGCCCGTGATGGGCTCGTGCCGGGACCGTACTGCCACGCGCCTGTCCTCTTCGGAGCTCCCGTTTCTTGGGCAAAAACAAATGATGCCACGGACAGCCACATGCTGTACACGCAAAATTAAGCGTTGAACATGGTGAGGTGGATTGGTCATTGCCGATCTGGCATGCGTCCAGTCAGCTGGCTGTCGAGTTTTTTAAATATGTGGCTGGCTGTCGGGTTTGACTAGCATAAGAATAGTGTATCTCCAAGTAGTACAACCTTATACTTCGTTTGACCCACTAAAATAGTTGTACAAACATGTTCTGGAATAAATATAAATTGTACATGTGACATAGTACACGACAAGTTCACATTTTCAATCTTTGTGATTTCAATGATGAGAATGGTTTAGACAATTATACATAGGGCATTCTTGGAATGTAAACCAGCCGTATTTTCAAGGGGACAATACTTGACATTACCTTAAAATTATACAACTATATTTGGCAGAAATGTATGGAACCAGTCAGATCCTTAGAAAGAAGAAAACTAAAATGAGTGTTATGTACATCGTGTGACTTGGCAACCTCTGTGGTCTCACGTGGTAGGGGAATTGTTATTTGATTTGGACATTTTCTTCTGAGCGGCCTAGAAGGTGTTTAAAGATAGGTGACAATTGTGAAACCAAGTTTATTCGACTTGTAGGCAACAATTGCCTTTCTTTCATCAAAAGTAGGAATGAGAACGGGCATGCAGATAAGGAAAACTCTTTTCGCCTCTTCTACTAGCTGGGCTGGGATCCTCTACAGTACTGCATTGCAGTTCACTGCGGCTGACATGTGGGTCCGGTCCCACACGTCAGTGACTGTACAATACTGTAGAGGATCTGTGCGCCTACAAGCTATGGACCTTCTAAAAGGAGAACCAATAAATATTTTTCCATGCCATTATTCTAGGGAGCACGAGCACATATGAAGGGGCATAAAAGAGAGGGGACGGCTAGTGAGGGTGGATTTCAATCGAAAGAGCTTATGCAGTCACCATTTCGTATTTGTATCGTGTTCCTCTATTCACACTTTCACACGTTCTCATGCCCTTACACATAAGAAAGATTATGAGTGAATCGCCTTAAAATAACATACAAGAGACAACTTTCTATTTCGAGAACAACAAGTCGAACCCAATGAACAATTTCATTCAAAGGAGGGGCCCTTTTCAACAAGAACAAGCGAAAGAACTAATACCCTTTATAGATGTTTTACATTGAAATACTATTTTTTCTTATTTTGACGATCCACGTGGCCTAGAAAGGTCTAGACTTTTTTGTGTGAAGAACTACTAGACTCCGTTTTGTTTAGACAGACGAAATCTAAGAAAGAAAAGAATCTAACAAAAGTTTTGCGACTCCTTCTTGGTAGAGGACTGGGGGGCGCGAAATAATTTGGACATTTATTTCTTTACATGCTATTTTAAATATTGTAATTGTTGTGACGATCTAGGTAAACTCGCCTGAAATTATATTAGTACAAACGTAAATTTGTAATAAAAATATAATTTTTTCTTCAGAGCAAGATAAAAATCTAACGAGAAAGACTATCCTAGCGTTAGATGGTTAGGAGGATGGTGATCCAGAGACCAAACAAGGTAGAAGCTACATGTGTTCCTTGATAAGGAAGCATACCTTTATCTAGAGGCAGTGTTCCATCAAGAGTGAAATTTCCGTGTTATTTCGCATAGAGCATCATGAATATCATTTTATCAAAAAAAAAATGCAAGTATGTAGAAACCTTGCATATGCTTTTCTAAAAAAATCATAATTTTTAAAATGATATACTATTAAAAATTAAATCGGACATGAGCATTTCCGTGGTGTACTGTCCTTGTATCATAACCACAAGGACAACATACAAGATTTTTATTTTTCTGCCCTGTAGCGGCAATACTCCTTCTGTTTGTCAAGCACATCGTGAGTCACCATGATATGGACATTCCTGATTAGAGTTCTTGCAATGAAATGCCCCCTCATATATGCGACAAGAAGACAATTGGCACATGTAGGTATAGTTATCAACTACCACATGACTTGTCAACTTTGATTAATATTCTTGCTACGTGTGAGTATACTAATTATAATCATACATTAGACATGTCTATTATTTCTGCTTAAATTCATTTATTTCTGATTTAGAATGTACTCCCTCTTTCCTACTTCACTCGTTCTAAATACATTCATATTTTTTGTCAAAATCAAACTATGTAAAATTTGATCAAGCATGAAGAAAAAGGTAGTAGTAGTAGAAGAAGATACTTAGGCAATAGTAATTAAACTCTTCCGTTAGTTGCTCAATGATTGCAGTCACGATGTTTTCTTCCTCTCTAACAAAAAGGTAACAATATCTCTTCCGATCTACTCTAGAAGAAAAGAAGCGAGAAGATAGGATCACATATATGAGTGGCAGATAGAAAGAGAAGTTAATGTTATCCGTGTAACCATGCATATATGGTTTGAGGGCGATCACTTCCGTTTGACGAGAGACTAGCATTTTGCCCCCCCACCAGCCTGCATAAGTCCGACACCGCTCCAGGATCATGTCGATCCGGAGGTACACTCAGACCCTACTAGCTTCTGTCGTCCAGGGTGCTAGATGTGCGTGCTGATCGATCATCTCGAACGAAGATGTGCACCTCGACCTCGTCGTGTTGTTCCTCACGTAAACTACCTGGAACACGCATGCTGCTTTACATCCAATGCGGCACTTTCCTACACGAAAATCAAATAGCAAGATATATATATGTGCGTGCTAAGAATTTCTGCTTCAAACGTCGCTGGTTTTCCTGAAGAGGCACGTGTACCTTGCTACTGTCAAACACGATACACCAAAATCAGCCTGCTTTCTCAAACACGATACACGCGCGCAGCATGCAACGCGTTGCTCTGTATGGGAAGCGGCAAGGGTTTGGCACGTCGAGTGTTCTTGAAGCCAATAAACTAGTGCAGTCCACTACCGCGGAAACTCGGGCTAGATTTGGATTTGGGGCGGCCGCGCACGCCGCAGCAACCACTCATGATCTCCATCACGCAGCCTCTCCCCGCATTCCGGTGAGTGACGAGAAACGCCTCACTCTCGATCGACATGGACGCACACGCCACCAACCATACACCTCTCGATCGTCAGTCGTCACATTCAAGATGTCCAAAGGTAGAAGAAACAACCGCCCGCGCGCATTCCATTAACGCTCAAGAACAAGAAGCAACCACTGATCTGATCGTGCTTTTTTTATCTGTCCTCAGCTCTAGCTTTTCCTTCTTGGCAGCTCCACACGTACGTATCGTGCCCTTGCCTTTTGCCCAAGTGTCCGTGCCAAAAATGACCGGTGAAGTTGACGATAAGGCTCTTCTCCAAGAGGGGGAGGTTGGCGATAAGATTAACTAGAGTTGGACTGATAGGGACCGTACAGATAAATTTGTTAGGTTGCCTTTGTGTTCTCGGATTCAGCGTACGATTTGTGCATTCACCCGCCCCCTGCTAATATACACTTCAATAAGCTAATTTATTTATTCACCTAGCTCTCCCGTTTTTTGTTCGGTCTGAATGTTTGATTGCTCATCCTACTTCCTAAATCACAATAGTACAATCGCGTGGGAGGAAATGTGATTGCTCACGAATCGAGCACATATTAGCAATTCTCCCCTTCTTTAAAGTTTGCCACATTTTTCTTTGAAGCAAGGCAAAATATTTTCTTTTATATTGATATAGGAGAATAAGCTAGAAACTGTTGAAACCGGATGAACACAGGAAAGATAAAAAGGCCATGATCCTGTAATTTTCCGAAACCTTTTTCGCACCTGCTAGCATCAATTTCTTGGCGTCATCCTTATTTTTGGAAGACTTAACGCCGACATCAAAGACTTGTTACTGAATACCCTTACATTCCGGACCTTCCAAATTCAAGCGACTAGGATAACAACTGATTTGATACCCATAGGGGGTTGCATGGAGCATTTGTGATGTCATGCCAATATTGCATACATGATTCTGCAATATAGGGATGGGCAAGACAACCAGGAGGCTAGTGCGGTCCAAATGCACTTAGAATAACAACACTCGAAAAGAACATGCCTCACTGCTTTGGGATGACATTTGCAGGTAGACAGGTACGACCATCTCTGGATTGCCAGTCGATCAATGTACAAAATCTATTTTGGATCACAAGCCAGCGCAAAGAAGCGATATTTAGGAGGAGCACATGTCTTCATGACAATTATCTTGAAGGAGTAGGTGAAAGATGGGAAAAAGTTCGACTAGGGGGGTATGAGTGAATAAGGCCACATATTTTAATATTTATCTTGACAATTTAAAGGATTAACGACAATATATGCTCTCTAAATATGCAACTAGTGATATCCACCTACATGGTAAGATACAAATAGTTCCACAAGATAAACCAGTTAATAAGTTAGTACCAAGTAAGTAAGAAGGTTGAGATATAACCACACACACAATAGAGACGAACATTTCCTCCGAAGTTCGCACCTTTTTATTACTAGTCTCCAATAGCCACAATGGCTCGCCGTATTCTACTCTAGCCTTCCTATAATGAGAAGTGCCTCGAATCCGTTAGTGATGCATTTGAAGGCGGCAATTGAATTTTTACAAATTTGTTAGAAGATCTTGACGACTCAATAGTAGGCTTCCAAACTTGCCCTGGAGCTTCTCTTCACATACTCCCTCCGTCCCAAAATAAGTGTCACAACTTTGATAGAAAGTGGATGTATATAGACATAAACATGTCTACATACATCCATTTTTTATTAAATTTGAGACACTTATTTTGGGACGGAGGGAGTAACTGAAACTACACGACCACTCATTCCCAAGTAGGTTGGTAATACATGTCAGAGTAAAATATCTACAATGGATGTAAGCGGGAATCAAATTTTCTTTGATTGAAAGTTGAGATCTGGAATGTTCTTTCAAAACTAGTTTTGAATCTAACACATCTATTTGTTAGTTCATAAACCAACAAACATATCAAATATACATTACTCCACAAATATCTTTTTGTTATTTTCATTTCCTTGTCTGCCGGAGGTTGCTAAATTAGCTAGGTATTTGTACTGTTACTTTGCGCGTTGGGTGAAGCAAATTGTGTTCTTGTACTTGAGCAACATAAATTATATTTTCACATAGAAAACTGTATAAGTCTAGTTCATAGTACTTAATTAATCCAGTAAGGCACAACATGTGTTTTCCCTTAGCCAAAGGGCAATCCATGACAATAGTCCCTTTCAAGCGACTTCATTCGATTTGTGCCGTTGTGGTTCTTTCCTGCTTAAATCTATATAAATTAGTTCGAAGTTTAGTTTGCATGTTTTGTTATCTTAGATTAGAAGACCTAATTAAACAGTGAACATATTCAAAACGATCAACCAGAACAAACGACAGCGTCTCCTGAACCTAGTCTTCTCCTCGGCAGAAAAATAAAAGCTGCACATAGTAGAGGACAAGAAGAGGGAAAAAGGAAAATATTTCAGCACGGCGAAAGAGACCCTGAAAAAGCCAACGCGACGCCAAATCCATTCCTCTTCCCTCTCCTCTCCACAGGCTGAGACGAAGCGAGCACGAACCCCCCCCCCCCCCCTCCCCCCCCCCCCCCCCAGGCGCGCGCGCGCAGAGTGCCGTGCCGGAGTCGTCGGCCTCTCTCGCCGTAGCAGGCTAGTGGATGGCGACGCCCACGCCCATGGCGGGCGAGGGGACGCTCGCCGCGGTGATGCCGCGTTCGCCGCCCACGCCGGCGACGGCGGAGGCGGCCGCGGGGTCGGCGGCCGAGGCGCCGATGCTCATATTCCTCTACTTCCACAAGGCGATCCGCGCCGAGCTCGAGGGGCTGCACGCCGCCGCCGTGCGCCTCGCCACGGACCGCGCCGGCGACGTGGGCGCGCTAGCCCAGCGCTGCCGCTCCTTCGTCAACATCTACAAGCACCACTGCGACGCCGAGGACGCGGTACGGCTGCTGCGCCCTCTGCAGAGCTCCGTTCTATTCGAGCCATTTCCTTCTCCTCTATTTTTTTTCGTTCTTCTTCTTCGTTTAGTTGTTGCCGATTTGGGTATGGGGATGCCTTGGTGCGTACGATTTTCGTTGGGTTTAGGGTTGCGGGATTGCCCCCTTTGGGGTTGGACCAACTGGGCGGGATTGGAATTGAATCGTTCGAACACTGTTAGGATCTGAATCCGGTGGACTCCATACCATGCTGTTGAATCTTCTTATGGGCTAGCTTTATAGTATGCAACAGTGGACAGTATAAGATTGTCTGGCTGAATCAGCCATGCTTACATGAACGATTAGCCTGCACTTTTTGTCCTTCTGGATTCTGACGTTGACATAAGGAGATGATGCCCAAATTGTATAAGCCGTGAAATAAAAGCCTCTCTTCAATTGAAACCATAATGGTAATTTTGATATTGACATCATCACGTGAGTCCTCTGTCTTTCTTCTATGGTGATCTTTTGTGACCTTGATTGGAGCACACAGCACACGAATCAGATATTGTATTGAGTCGCATAGAGCTGTCTTAATATTCAACCTGTTAGTCAGGGGCTAATGGAGGCTAGAAACTTCCTGAAAATATTATTTAAATCTTACTACTCTGCAGAATGAGAACGAACTTTTACCAATATAGAGGTTCTGTGTTGAAGCACAAAATCGTTAGCACTGTTGTAAACTTGTTTTATTTGCTTGACTATTTTCTTCATTGGAGAACCGTGGTAGTTCAAATCTGTCTTGACAATCTACTCCCTCCCTTCTAAATTAGATGACTTCTATTTAGACAAAAGTGAATGTATCTAGATATGTTATAAGTCTAGATACATCCACTTTTTGACAAAAGGAAGTCATCTAATATGGAACGGAGGGAGTATGTTTCTATGCTTTCTTGTTGATCCTTTGGTATGTAGAAATTACGATACGAGTTCTTCAACATGTACTTTTTGTTAAAAATGCGCTCATACATTCTGTTTTGGCATTTACAGGTTATCTTTCCAGCACTTGATATTCGAGTCAAGAATGTCGCAGGGACCTATTCTCTAGAGCATAAAGGGGAAAATGATCTCTTTACCCAGCTGCTTGCTTTATTACAACTCAATATACAAAATGATGATGCCCTTCGGAGGGAACTTGCATCCTGTACAGGAGCCATACAAACGTGCCTCACCCAGCATATGTCCAAGGAAGAAGAGCAGGTCGGTACCAATTACCATCTTCCCCTTTTAAATGGCCTCTCACCATAATAATCACTTCATATCCTACTAGATAAGGAAAGCAGTGTGCTGCTCAGACTGTTATGTTTGAACTAATTTTAATTACTAGAACAAGTGGATTCGATGACAATATTACCGTTGAAAAGTTTTTAATGTGTGCCCATGCTCTTATTAGTAGTTTTATTAAGGTATTCCCTTGGTATAGTTGTGTTGATAAATCCTTAGCAAAACATCTTATTACTAGGTTATCCAAATGTCTTGCCCTTGTTACAACATTTGAATGCTCACAATCTCCTTTACTAGGGTGCTAGCGATTATAGGATAGCAGACCAAGCTGGCAAACTTATACTTCAAGTAATTTTAGGTTTTTTTAATGATATACTTTGCCGTTATACTCTTAATATGATAAAGATAGGTGGAAACATACAAGTAATGGTAGTGGGACAACTGTGATCTTCTAGTTGCTACTCTATTGTCATTGTTTTCTCTGTCATTACCAAGGGTTGGCATGGTGCCAGTTTTTGTATTTGTTTGAGCGGTCACACAGTACTCACTGTCATGCAGGCATTTTAGACTGTGTTCTCTTCTTCTTCATTTTTTGAAACTCTGGTTGAAACTCAGGAATGCATGTTCGTATTAGAAGTATTTACCTTATATATGCATCCTCATCTAAATAAACTAGTCATCAACCTTTGCACCCACACTTACTACATATATATCTTAGAAAATACTTTATACATCTAGTGGAATGAGGATTTTGTAAGGATATTTGATGCATAAGATGTGCAAATAGGTTGTATACATGTACATCTTTTGATCGGGTTATGCTTTACACATTTCCATTTGACGTGCACAAATTGCCCTTTTTTCTATTACAACTCTTGACTCATTACATGAATATTCGCCATTTTGTGATATGAAATCTTGCTGTATATACATGATCTCAGTTATTCACAAATAGATACTCCCTCCGATCTTGTTTAAGTGTCGTAGAAAACGTACTAACTACCCACAAATCCTAGTGCAACTGGCGACTATCTTTTAGGATCGGAGGGAGTACAATATTTTTCTCTCCTCCGATTAATGAAAGTGTTTTTAGTTCTTTAATGTTTCTATTTATTTGATGTGAGGGGGAGCACATGATTAGAGATGTTAGATAATACATAAATCATTCGATTTTATTATATTATTATTGGAAATTAGCAGCAGCTGTGAACTCATTTACATTTTAATAGTGATCCTAACACGCAATTTAAATGTAATTATATTGTTATGAATGCCATTAATATCTCATTTGGTCTTGCATGGTCGCATATATGCCTTTTTAATTAGTGAGTGATATTCCCGAATTAGTCTTGATTAGGCGTTGCGATAATTTTCAAGAAAGTTAGGAGTATTTTGTCTCTAGATTTTTTTATTTACATGTCACTATTTAGTTTTTCTCTTCATTTGGAAATTTTGATTTGCATTGGAGAGTACATATATACATATATCTGTCAATCTCCCTCTTCTCTGTCTCTTTTTAGGTGGACATACGTATATGGTAACGCCTGAAAAAAGATGTATATAGTATCATACATCTGGCATACAGAGTTCCATGTTCATGTATTTGCTGTAATATCTTTATTCTTGTACGTACCGAACTTGAACAATTCAAATAGGTGGTCACTGAACTCTAAATGCAAATGAGGTATATATATGTACAAATATTTATAGGATCCAGTTATGTATGTGCCTTTCTCTTTTCTCCAACTGATTGAGCATCCAGCTCGAATCTCCATGACAACGCTTGTTGATTCTAAGTAATAGAAGTAAGTAAAGTAGTTCCAACTATTTGGATTCATTGAGTTGGAGTTGGACATGCTGATACAAATGAGACCCAAGATCTTTTTTTATTCAATTATCTACATAATTTTGAGAGTTAACTGCACTTTCTACCAGGTAGATTGCCACTCGTGTCACTAAACAATTGGTTTCGTAGAAAACAGGTTTGGAAACATCTGAAAAAGAATTAATACATGTGTACTATGAGACAAAATATATACTAATAGTTTTTTTGTTGAAAAAACCATACATGCCTGTGAAGCACGTCACGTTTTTGCATGGGTAGCAGATAGTCATCTGCCAAAATCTATACCAGGATACGCATTTAAGAATTTATACATATTTTTTAAACGAGTCTTCATACGTTACCTGGTGCAATGCGATATTGTTGTTGAGGACCTGGTGTAAAGTGCAACTGACTCTAATTTGATTATATTGTGCAATGTCGTAGCCTCCAGTTAATAAATAGAAAGTTGGGGTGTCAGCTCTTGTATCTCTTGCCGCTGTATTCTAAGCAGGCCTT
Source organism: Poa annua (assembly GCA_026929855.1). Lineage (NCBI taxonomy): Eukaryota > Viridiplantae > Streptophyta > Magnoliopsida > Poales > Poaceae > Poa > Poa annua. Next base: position 54,848,895 of record CM049435.1, on the reverse strand, counting down.
GCATTATAGATTTGAAGCTTTTCCTTTTGCTTGGTGAGTAGCCCAGACAGAGAAGTGGGGTGCAATATTAATTTACAAGAACCACAACCTATCTCTGGGAGTTTAGAAAGCGTGTTAGTTTTTTCTTCTCATGGTCATGTATATACTGTGGTGTCTGCATTCTAAGACCATATTAGATGTATTTACTCAAAATAGATAGTTTTAGTGACTGATCATAATTCATACCTATTGGTGTCTGATCATCTGAATTTTGTAGGTGTTCCCGTTACTTACCAAGAAATTTTCGTATGAAGAGCAGGCTGATTTAGTGTGGCAGTTCTTATGCAACATTCCTGTAAATATGCTGGCGGAGTTCCTTCCATGGCTTTCAGATTCTGTTTCATCCGATGAACATGAAGATATTCGTAACTGCTTATGTAAAATAGTACCTGAAGAGAAACTTCTTCAGCAGGTATTCACATTTGCGACTCTTCGCAATTTAAGGCAATAACTTGCTTGGTGTCCTGTTAAATTTTGGTTATAAATCTTTTGAAGGTTGTATTCACTTGGATCGAAGGGAAAACAACAAGAGAAGTGGCACAGAGTATCATCAGTGCTAATATGGAAAGAAGTCATAGCTGCAAGGATGCCTCCGCTGTTGATCAAGCGGATAAACTTATTTATCCACTTGAAGAGTCTAAATTAGGGAATATAAAATGTGCAGAATCTCATGATGGTCAGGCTGACAGGCATCCCATTGATGAGATCTTATATTGGCATAATGCTATCCGTAAAGAATTGAATGATATAGCAGAGGAGACAAGAAGGATGCAGCAGTCTGGAGATTTTGCTGATATATCAGCCTTCAATGTGAGACTTCAGTTTATTGCAGATGTGTGCATCTTCCATAGGTATGAACTTCACTCATTCATATACTTTCGTAAGATCATGTTAAGCAACTGTGGTAAATATGGCCCACTTTAATTTCAATGCTGCTTTTTATGCAAATTGACATATAGTACTCCCTCCATCCCAAAATACAAGGCGCCCTTGATTTTCGCTCGTCAACAACTTACAACTTTGACTAGGATTTGTACTCATAATATGTCAAAAAAATTAGTATAAAGATATATGAAATGAAAGAATTTTGCAAGACGGATTCAACGATGCCACCCCCAACTCATATATGTTAGTGGTCAAAGTCGTGCACCAAAGACCAACAAAAAAACAGTGCGCCTTATATTTTAGGATGGAGGGAGTATGCCATTTGTTTGTCATTGTTTACTTATCTGTACTCACATTCATTGTGTAACTACATATCCTGCTTGTTGCATGGGCAGTTTGGTGGCTTATGCACTATTTGACATTGTGATGGACTGGTGGCATATATTAATGGACTGTAGTTTTCAAGTTTTCACCCATCTGTAGTTTTCAGGTTTTCACCTACCTGTTACTCCCTCCGTTCTATATTAGATGACTCACCTATATGTAAATATGGATGTATATAGACACGTTTTAGTGTTAGGTACATCCGTATATACATATAGGTAAGTCATCTAATATGGAACGGAGGGAGTAGCTTCTTGTAAGGACTACAATTTAGATAATAATTTACTATATTTGGTAGGAATTGTGAATTATCTTAAAGAACCAGATCTCAGTGTTTTGCAGAACAGTACATTAATGGCAAATTCATCCTCACCATAGCTAGCATATGACTGCACATTTGAAATTAACTAAACAACACCTGAATATGATGTTTCTTCTTGCAAGATTTGGTACAAACTTACGCATTGAGTCCATCATTAACAAAGCAATGCAATTTTCCTACTTTCATGAGCTTTATTTTTTCCATTCTACTCCCTCCGTCTCAAAATACTTGACGTGGATTTGTCTAAATACGGACGTATCTAGACGTATTTTAGTGTGTAGATACATCCAAGTATTTTGGGACGGAGGGAGTAGTAACGGGAGATGAAAAACACTTGTTCAAGTAGTTTCACCAAACGTGCTTATTCCCCTCAAATTTAGGAACACTTTAACTGAGAAGAGTTCTGTACGTATACATTATGTTTTTATTGTACACATAGGAATTTGCTGTGAGCATGTACTTGTGGCAGAATTAGAACATGGTTTTGCCTGATTCATGTCTGTCAGTTTACACTGGAAAAGTAGACCACATACCTTCTTTAATTTCACCCCTTGCATTTTTCTTATTATCCACAGCATCGCCGAGGATCAGGTTGTATTTCCTGCAGTCAATAGCGAATTGTCGTTCGTGCTGGAGCATGCTGAAGAAGAACGCCGATTTAACAATTTTAGATGCTTAATTCAGCAAATCCAAATGGCAGGAGCAAAATCAACTGCAGCAGAGTTTTACTCTGAATTGTGTTCACATGCTGATCAGATAATGGAGGCAATTGAGAAACACTTCTGTAATGAAGAAACCAAGGTTAGTACTTAGTAGTGATGCTGCTTGATCGCTGGAACTATTGTTTTGCCGGTCAAAGTTTCATATTTGGTTTAATTACCTAGGTGCTTCCCCAAGCTAGGGTTCTTTTCTCTCCTGAGAAGCAAAGGGAACTTCTGTACAGAAGTCTGTGTGTCATGCCATTGAAGTTATTGGAGCGTGTTTTACCATGGTTGGTGTCAAAACTGAGCGATGAGGAGGCATCTTCTTTTCTTCAAAATATGCGCTTGGCAGGTCATCTCTTAACTCTGATTATCATGTGCTATTGTCTTTTTACATTATACTTAGCTTTGAAGTGTTGTTTGGGAATTTGCTAAGAGATTCTCATGAAACAGCTCCACCATCTGAAACCGCACTGGTCACTCTTTTCTCTGGTTGGGCATGCAAAGCTCGCTCAGAGGACAAATCCAATTCTGGAGAATATATATGCTTAACAACAGGGGCAGCAAGATGCCTTTTGGATGATGTGGATGAGCTGAAAAAATGTCAATCATTTTGTCCATGTGCTTCACGTAGCAGTGTAGATGTTGCTCTGCGTCTGGACGACGAAAATGGCTCTAGGCCAGGCAAGCGAGGAAATGATGCAGAATCTGTTGGTACGAATGGAAATCACTGTTCTCAAATTGCTGACACTGAAGTACGCCCATGTAGCAAAAAACCCTGTTGCATTCCAGGGTTGAGAGTAGAAACCAGTAACCTTGGTATCGGATCACTGGCTTCTGCAAAGTCCTATCTCTCTCTATCATACAATTCGTCTGCGCCTTCATTATACTCAAGCCTTTTTTCATGGGATACAGACACGGCATTGTCTTGTTCTGATGGCATCTCAAGGCCAATTGATACCATATTCAAGTTCCACAAGGCGATCCGCAAGGATTTAGAGTATTTAGATGTTGAATCTGGAAAGCTTATCGATGGTGATGAGTCTTGCCTTCGCCAATTCATCGGAAGATTTCGCTTATTGTGGGGTCTTTACAGGGCACACAGCAATGCTGAGGATGAGATTGTGTTTCCTGCTTTAGAATCAAGAGAGCCACTGCACAATGTGAGCCATTCGTACACTCTTGACCACAAGCAGGAAGAGCAATTATTTGAAGATATATCTAATGTTCTCTGCGAGCTTTCACAGCTACACGAGAGCTTGAACCAGCCCCATACTGAAGAAGCAGAGAAAAACTACTTGAAATCGTCTAATGGGATTGATTTGACTAGAAAGTACAATGAGCTTGCTACAAAGCTTCAAGGAATGTGCAAGTCTATCCGGGCCGCATTGTCTAATCATGTCCACAGGGAAGAACTCGAGTTATGGCCATTGTTTGACAAACATTTTTCTGTGGAGGAACAGGATAAGCTTGTAGGTCGTATAATTGGTACGACAGGTGCCGAGGTCCTCCAGTCAATGTTACCCTGGGTTACATCAGCACTTAGTCAAGAGGAACAGAATAAGATGCTCGATACATGGAAGCAGGCAACTAAGAACACGATGTTTGGTGAGTGGCTAAATGAGTGGTGGAAGGGGGTTCCATCTGATTCTTCGGCAGAGACATCCTCTGTTCCAGAAGGTTTGTGCAGTTGGTCTCTTATGGCCTTCCCCTCTACCACTAGCATGTATGTTTTCTACTTGCATAGTGCCCCACTTGTTAATACCATGTCTGTTAGAATAAAATATAAATGTTACACATTTTGTTGTATATGGCTTAACATATTGGAGACAAGCAAATCAGTAATCGTCAACTTGTGAGGGCTCTACCTTGGTCCAGTGAATCATATGTGCAATGTTGGGCTATTCCGGTAAAGAAACAAGAAGACCCATCTATTGTTGATAATACTTTGGATTTTCAAGCTATAAAGATTTACCAAAGAGCATATCTTGGATGTTTTATAGAGAACTAACAGGCCGTGACTTCTATAAGTTATGGGAACGGGGCGCACTGCTGCAGTGTTATGCTAGAAGGAATTCACAAACATTGCTTCATTTGATTCTATTTGTTTGGTTTGTTAAATTTGTTTTGGTTTTAGTATGGCGACTTTTTGGCGTTCTTCTAATAATACAAATTGACCAGCATTCTGATGCGCCTTCCAGATTTTTTGTGTGTATCTAATGCTTAGCTGTTCCAGGACTGGTTGCTTTTCTTTTCCACTATTTTGTTTGACGACTATTATTTGCCATTTATAGATATTCATTCGCAAGACATGCTTGACCATAATGACCCGATGTTCAAGCCTGGTTGGAAGGACATCTTTCGAATGAACCAGAGTGAACTTGAGGCAGAGGTGCGAAAGGTTTCACGTGATCCTACACTCGATCCAAGGCGAAAGGCCTATCTAATCCAAAATCTCATGACCAGGTTTGCCGTCTCCGTATTTCAGTACATAAATTGTTAAGATTTATATTAGGAAAAACATATACTGATACATATGCATCCCAGCCGCTGGATAGCTGCTCAGCAAAAGCTACCAGATCAAAGATTAGAAGAGTGCAGTGAAGGTGCTGGTATACCTGGATGTGTTTCTTCGTACCGTGACCAGGAGAAGCAAATATTCGGTTGTGAGCACTACAAAAGGAATTGTAAGCTTGTCGCCGCTTGTTGTAACAAGCTGTTCACGTGCAGATTCTGCCATGATAAAGTTAGCGATCATACAATGGAAAGGTAAATTCTGTATTCTGCAACAACACTTGACCGGTTTTCATGTTGTTACTGCCGAAGGGCACTTGGTACTTCTACTGTTTGGTCATGCTAGAGTGTTTTGATCCTTTTTCTATAAAACCCAGTTTCAACTGCTAATCAGCATCTAGTAAAAAAAATGAAGATACACAGAAAACTGAGAGAAACTTGCATTTCCATCTTCATGAAAAACATAAATTCCCTATTTTTTGTGAGTAGTTTTTCAATTTATATATCTGAATTGTTATCTTATTTGTCCTATTTCTCGCATATTGTCATTCGTATAGTTGTTTTTGCTCGTACATACGTGATTGTTCGTGTGAACCAATAAATGAATTCGATCTTAGGTGAAATATTCATGATCCTTGACCTTTTTATTCATCTTTATTACCGCTCAGCATGCTCCTGCAGTGCTTCACCTAGCAATAATGTATATTCCCTCTGTTGCTCAATATAAGATGTTTTAGCCTTTTCTGTCCTGCACGGATGTAGACGCGTTTTAGTGTGTAGATTCATGTGCATCTTACACTAAAACACATCTAGATACGTGTGGTGTGGGCCAGAAAAGGCTAAAATATCTTATATTTAGAAATGGAAGGAGTAGAATGTAAAGTAGTGAGTGTAATTTCTTGTGTTCCCAGGAAGAAAAATTAGATTGCCTAGTGTACGTTCTTTTCTCCAGACCATTTCAATTGTATCAAAATGTATATGTACCAACATTACTTGCTACCTGTAGGAAAGCAACACAGGAGATGATGTGCATGGTATGTCTGAAGGTTCAACCTGTCGGTCCAAGTTGCCAAACTTCGTCTTGCAATAGCCTATCCATGGCAAAGTATTACTGTAATATCTGCAAATTTTTCGATGACGAAAGGTAACATTCGCTAACATCATTCAAAGATCATTCTCTTGTATGAAATTGGCACTGAGATTTTAAGATCTTTTGTGGCATTGAATAACTGACATGTGTTGTCACTCTTGTTTATAGACCTATATTTTGTTTCCGTGTTAGTTTCTATGTGTTTTTGTGATATGTAGCACCTCCACATCCAAATTTGAACCAAAACTCAGATTGGATTACATAAAAGTTTGTCATTGACATTAATTATATCGGAAACATAACTAAACTCGCATGTATTGGGGATGTTTTACAGGACTGTGTACCATTGTCCATTTTGTAACCTGTGTCGTCTTGGGAAAGGTCTTGGTGTTGATTTCTTCCATTGCATGAAGTGCAATTGCTGCCTTGGAATGAAACTGACAGAACACAAATGTCGGGAGAAAGGGCTAGAGACAAACTGTCCAATCTGCTGTGACTTCCTATTTACATCAAGCGCGGCGGTTAGAGCTCTTCCTTGTGGCCACTTCATGCATTCAGCTTGCTTTCAGGTACTAGCATGTAGTAACATAATCATGCAATTTTCTATGTATCCTCTGGCTGTCAAACATGCTTCTGATGATTTTCAATCCCAGGCATACACATGTAGTCACTACACCTGTCCTATCTGCAGCAAATCCTTGGGAGATATGGCGGTAAGCTACATAACTTTTACGGAGTTGCAGATATTTTTCAGTAGGCGTGAATGAAGTGTATCTTCATCTTGCATAATTTGTTTCGCATTCTTAATGAATGATTATTTCTCCCTTTTTCCCCTTCATAAAGGGCATTACACTAAGCTGATTAGTTGTTACCATGAAAGCAAAAACTGTCATTTTCAATTACTCTGAAACTAGAAGCATGTACCTCCATTGGAGGGTAACACTATTAGATGTTCTGTCATTTCAGTTCTGTTTTATGATGATTTTCTACAGAACCTCTAATCCTGATTGCTGACGCCTTAGGGTGACTTTACATGTGCTCTTGTTATTTAAATTAGTTCCCAAGATGCCATAAAAGACTGTTTTGGTCTTAGTGAATACATGATCAGATTTTTTACTCGAGTCACGCTAGGTGATGAATGATTCCCCTCCCCAGATCATGAATGTTTTCTTGTATGTAGATAAATTTCAGTGTAACCTCAAAAAAGAAATAGAACTGTTATATTTTGTTGCCATCATGTGAGAAGCAAATCGAAAACTACCAGCTTTTAGCTTGTTTGAGATCTAGCTGCGGTAACACTATTTTGTCCAATACGTGTGTGATTACCATAGTAGTATCAGGACAGTATGGAAGTCCTAATGTTCATCAATGGTTTGTCATTCCCTGAACTTAATCTGGTGTATACTAATATGCTGTAATGGTAAACAAATCATTGGCATGGCTTACAACATCCACACTTAATGGTTGTTGCTTGTGAGCTGATTGTCTAAACTTTGAAAGCAAGTTCATGATCTGATTGAACTTAATCTATCTCCATTTGGCCATGTACAGGTGTACTTTGGCATGCTTGATGCATTGTTGGCTGCTGAAGAGCTTCCAGAGGAATACCGCGATAGGTGTCAGGTATTCCAGCTCTTCTGTTCTTGGTTTTCATTATTTTTATCGGTTGCACGGCGGAAGTATTTATATTCTGTTGCATTATTCCTCCAGGATATTCTCTGTAATGACTGTGAAAGAAAAGGGAGATCTCAATTTCACTGGCTATACCACAAATGCGGCTCCTGTGGTTCTTACAATACCAGAGTCATTAAGACTGACACGGCAGATTGTTCTACACCAAACTAGTGAAGGGAATATTCTTTTTTTTTAGTTTTTATCTCTGTAAATAGTCTTACAGAAGCTTGTGTAGCATAGCTACTATTTTTTTCATCCAATAGCCAGTAATTTTTTTGTCAAGCATAGCGTGCAATTTACTAGGTATTGCTTCTAGCTGTAAAAATGGAGACCGGACTGACCTTCGTCGTACCCCCAAAGGCCTTAGTGTCCACGTCAAAGTATACAGTATACACTACATACACACAAATGCTGACACGATCACATAATCCTTCTATCGGGTGTGTGGTTCCACACGTTCAAATAATCGCTGTTACACATGATTCTTGTGTTTCTCAAATACTCCCTCCGTTCCATACTTCCATAATATAAGAGGTTGTAGGTGTTGTATTTGTTGTCTATATTTATATATTTATAAATTAAAATAGTATATTTTTTTTTCATGAACTGACTAAAACTAAACAGGAAAGCAAAGCGGGTTACCCGACTTTTGGGGATCAGGCTGATTTGATGACAGGAACCTAATTACTTGTTTGTTGCAGCCTAAGATTGGGATTGGCCTACTCTTCAATCTAATCCTAACTGAGTTCATTTTTCCGGTCCTCTTCCCCATTACTTAGAAAATGTGAGCTACCGGTTCAGTTACACGAGTGTCTGAATAATTAGACGGCCGCCCTATCCCATGAATTAGGAGAAGGTCGGCTTATCAATGACCGAGCCAGTCTGGCCTCCTTTATATTTACCTCAAACAACGAGCAAAGTCGAGATGATGAGGAAGGGGCGAGTCTCAAGGCCAAAGAGTGCTCTTTGAAGACTACTATGCATCCTTACGAATACAAGAGTGCTTTTTTTTTGTTTTAGGTATAGCAGGACTTGAACCTGTGGCCATTAGAACCTGTGACCCTTAGGTTAAAAGCCCGATGCTCTACCAACTGAGCTATACACCCGATTTACAGGAAGGCTTGGTGCGGAAAAGAGGGTGGCACTTTTTCTATGTCTGCGTAGCCTCTCCGAAGATATGAGCTTGCTAAATAAGTGTACATATAAACTAAAATGTGTCTAGATATATCTGGATACATATGAATGTGGAAAAAGTCTAAAACATGAACGGAAGGAGGGAGTATGTTCATATTTGAAACGTTATTACTTTCAACCTTCTCTTTCAAATTATTTCCAATTTTGGTCGCTTGGATGGGTGAAATCCCTACCAAAGTCCGTTCCTTTCATCGGCTCCTTTTTAAGATACAGTCTAGCCTGTAAGAGCAGCTCTAACAGCTACCGTATTTGTCGAACTGAAAACATGCAAGTTTAGTTCATCAAAGTTGAATTTTTCAGTTTGAGAAACGTGTGGGCAGAGCAGCTACCGTATCGAAGCCTGAACTATTTAAATTTGCGCATTCTCGGAAAAATTCAGTATAGATTCAGAACAAACACGACAGACAGATTCGGAACAAACACGATAGATTCAGAACACAACGAACGATTCAAAGTCTGATTCACGACACATATACAAAACAACTCGACGTCCTTGGACTCCGCCGCTTGCTGGCGACACCGAGAGTGGTGGTGGAGCTCAATCGTCGTCGAGCATGACGACCTCGGGCTCCGCTGCTTGCTAGCGCCGGAGACGCTGCGCCGCTTCCTCCTCCGCCTTCTGGCGGTCGATGAGGCGGAGGGCCTCCTCCAGCTCGCGGTCGTCGTTGGCGACCTCGCGGAAGTGGACGCGCTCGGAGCGGCGCTTCATCCGTGCAAGGACGCGCTCCTCGGCCTCGTCGGTCTCAACGAAATCCCGTGCGATGACCCTATCGCCGTCGCTATCGTCGGACCTGCTGGTGTGCTCCGGCGACATGTAGTCGCGGTAGCCCGACGAATCGCTCCCCGCATACGACGGAGAGGGAGGGCAACGGCTGCTCCCCGCACCCGAGGACGAGCTGCCGGCGTACGGCCTCGAGGGAGGGAGGCACCGGCGCGTTCCAGTTGGTGTACTTCCTTGCGGCCCACTTCTTGGCTCCCACCGAGCGACTCGCGGCTAGCTCGGCGCTCGAGAGGAGGCACTAGCCGTGGGAGTGATGACTCCTAAACGTGTAGATGACCAAGGGACCTTGATGTAGCTCCTTAGCACTTGCGTTTAGAAAAATATGAGTTAGGTTGAGACTCCAAGAGCAGAGTGTATAGTATGGGAATCTTATTTTCCTCACGAGGGTGACTCGAGGGTTTAATCAAACTCTCGGGGAACTGTGTGTGAATGCTTTATCTTCTTGTCCTTCTCTTGCAAACCTACAAAATAAAACAAATTGTTTTGTGCCCTCAACCTCACCAATTGGTTGTCAAGCACAAGGTGTGAGTAAGATATGAAAATAAAATGTAATGCAAAACGAGAAATAAATATGCAATGATATGGATGATAACAATGAGTGGTGCAACGGTGCTAGAAAATGGTTTGGCAGTTGATGTGGGACTAGTAAGACTAATGCAATGATGGTAAATAAATATGCAAGGTTGATGAAAACAATAATGGATGATATTTTTTGGCTTTTGTATTGTGAATGCAAGTAATAAAAGTGTTTTTTTATTTTTGGATTTTTAAATGGCTGAAAATGAAAAGTGACTAAAAGTTGTTGGAAAGGTGTTTCTTATGATTAAAAATTGGACCGGGGTTTATGGTTTCACAAATGCACCCTCTCTTTAATATAGTGGTAGATAATGGAACACTAGAATTGACATATTTGATTGCAACAATGTTTTATGACAAGATATTAATCATATGGGCATCACGTACTAACATAGAGATGGTTTGGTTATTAATCTCTCTTATACTTCACTAGGATGGGAAATAAATCGAACCACCCTAGTATTAAGATAAATCAGAGTATAGCCTTAAGTTCAATGAAATGAAGTTAAAATAAGAACATGCTAGATCTAGTCATGGAGAAGTGACATGGTCACACCCAAATCCCCGGTAGCATGGTATTTTCTTTATCCCTAGTGAGGTAACAAAGTAAGGTAAATACCCAAGAGGATCGCGAGATTTCAGTTGTCAGCTTCCCGCACTAGCCACCCCCCGTTACTCCATCTAATGCACACGTTTCCCCTCACACGCCCACATACACATGCTTGATTAAAACAAGTAAACAAGAACGGGGTACATAATATGCATCTACTTTCATAACTGAAACAAAACTATTGCAATCTCATATATATATTAACTCATAAAAAGATCCATCACAAAGGATAATACAATGATGACCGTAATCATGTTCAGGAGCTCATACGGTGCTAATTAGTGAAGAACAAGAGAGAAGAGATACATAAGCTACTTCCACAAACCCATAGTCCAGGGGTGGACTACTCCCTCTTCATCATGGTGACGGTGGTGGAGTCGTTGGAGAAGATGGAGATCCCCCGGAGTTTCCCCCCTCCAATCTGCAGCTCCAGGTCTCTGTTTCGTGTTTTTATGTTTCTGCGGCGCTCCCTCCCGAAAGCCGTTGGGGACTATTTTTATAGTCGTTTTTAGGTCAAGTGGAAGGCACGGAGATGAAGATCGACGACAGCGGAGCCTCGAGGAGGGAAAGGGGGGTCCACACGCGGCCAGGGAATCTGGCCGCGTGGGCCCACCTTATTTCCTCCACAGACTTCCTTTTTTGTTGTTCCTTGGCTCGTACGTTTCCTTCTTTCAAAAAAAAAAGATTCCCGTGAAATATTAGGTCATTTGGACATCGTTTGAGTCCCTGAAACATCAAAATATAGCAAAATAGGGTTTCTGACAGTGCAGGATTTATGTTAAAACATCTTATATTTTTTATATGGAGGGAGTAGTATATATTCAGTCAGACCGAATCTATGTGTTAGATCTATTTTTAGGGATGTATGTCTTGTTTATTACAGTAATTGTGTCACATGCAGGTTAATTATCTATTTCTGATACTACCGATGATGAATATAGAACTGTACTATTATGTTAATAGGGATTAAGATTTTCGGTCAATGATTTCTTTCTAATTAAATTATATTCAAGACCTAGACCCTACACCTTAAAATCTATTTAAAATCTAGTAGTTTATATGTGAGGCTTATGCACTTCAGTAAGTTTAGTTCACAAATCACAACTCTAAGAGTTATATTTTTTATTCTACCTAGCTGTTTATGTTAGGGATCTTATTTTGGTGGGAGTGTATATAGTTCACAACTCTAAGTGTTGTATTTTAACTCTATGTAACTAGGGATCTTATTTTGGTGGCACTTTATAAGAGATTTGCTTCGAGATTTAAGAATAGAGTTAAGGCTCTCAAAGCAATGGGCGTATGCATTCGTGGATTGTTCCTCTGTGGTGAAGGCGTGGAGCAGGGAGCTAGTGTTGATATAGCACGGCATGATCACGGTTGAGTAGTGGTAAGTGGTGAAAGAGCATTTTCCCTTATGTGTGGTTTTGGTAATTAAATGACAATCTCTGTGGACTAATGTTCGCATTGAGATATCATTATAGATTTTGTCCATGGAAATAGTGGAGTTCATGTGTTGGACTCTTGAAGCTTATTTGATGATTAAGGTTCCATTTAAAGGTGTATATGATGGATGGTCATGTGTTGAGTGGAGCATATTGCAAGTATGTCTTGAAGATTCAAGTCATCATCTTAGTGAAGAAAAGATGAGATGTGCAAGACCAAGAGAAGCTTCTCGAAGAGATCCTATGCTTAGAGTTTGCTATGGATACATGAAGACGGCGCTTAGCGAGAACTCTCACATTATGGGTATGGGGGAGTATTTGAAGAAGTCTTCATCAAGCTTGTGCGTGCTCGCGCAATCAAGAAAGGTGATCCACTTGAATAGATCAAGATAGTCATTATCTAGCTCAAGTGGAATGCTCAAGGCAAAGGTATGATCTTGATAGGGCTATAGGATAGATATGCGTACTATCAAGAGGGGCTCTCAAGTGAGTAACTTGATCGCATCGTTGTAGAGAGCTCATTCGGAGTTATGGGATGCAATATTTCCACTTTTTGTTGGGTGCTTATCGTCGCTATCTTCCCAACAAAATTGGTCTCACCTCATTCGGAGTTCATTTGCAAAAGTTATAGCAGTTTTCGTTTCGGTGTTCTGCTGAACCGGATTATTGGGGCCGGATATTTCGCTCTACCGGAATATCCGGTTGGCCAGCTCGTCCAAGAAAACGGCTAAGGAAAGAAGGAAAAGAGGTGCTGAACTCAGCCGGAAATTGTGGTCGGATATTTTCATGACCCGGAATTTCCGAGTTGCCCTAAAAAAGCCTCGCGAAAACGGCTAAGGAAAGAATTGTTTTCGGCACTGACTCCAACCGGAAATTCAGCTCGGAGATTTACTTTGACCGGATATTCCGGGTGACCGGAATTTCCGAGTCTCACTTACACCGGAATTTCAGAGTGTCGAAACAGCCAACAGCTATTTTTCGCGGAGGGCTATAAATACCCCTTCCCTTCTTCTTCCTCAATCCATCCAAGGCAGCACGACTTTTCTCTCTCTCCTACTCCATTGTTGACCTTGGAAAGCTCACTTCCCTCTCAATCCCTCCATAGATTCTTGCATATTCTTTAGGGAAAGTTGAGAGGAGATCTAGATCTACATTTCCACCAATCCATCTCTCCTCTAAGTGAGGGGAACCTAGTGGATCTAGATCTTGGAGTTCCTTTGTGGTTCTTCTCTTTGTTCTTCCTCTCTTCTCCCCCCATAAGCAAAAGTTGCTTTTGGTGGGATTTGGGAGTGAAGGATTTGACTCCTTTGTGGTTTCCTTTGTTCTTCCTCTCTTATTCCCTTATAAGCATTTGTTGCTTTGTTGGAATTTGAGAGTGAAGGACTTGAGCACTTCGCGTGCTCTTGCCATTGCATTTGCATCGGTTTGAGCCCTCCACGAGGATTCGTGGTGGGGATACTTATGAGCTTGTTACTCTTGGGTCTTTGAACCCTAGACGCCTTTTGTGGCCGGCCTTTTGTGCCCAAGACCTTTTGTGGTCACTTGGGAGCCCCCAATTAAGTTGTGGGTGTGTGCCTCAAGACTTGGGAGCCCCCAATTAAGTTGTGGGTGTGTGCTTCAAGATTGTTGTACGGGATTCGATCTCCGCCCCAAAGGGGATCAATAGTGGAAGGTGAACTCGCAACCTTTTGTGGTTGAGTTCATCAGGAGAACAAGGTGAGCCTTTGTGGCGTTGCGGCTAACCTGTTGTGGTTGCGCACACCTCTCCAACGAGACGTACACCCTTTGGGTGGAACTCGGGAATACATCCTCGTCTCCGCGTGCCTCGGTTATTTCTATACCCGAGCTCTTTACTTATGCACTTTACATTATCATAGCCTTCGTGCTTGAAGTCATCTATCTTGCTATCACCTTGTTACTTGTATTGCTTAGCATAAGTTGTTGGTGCACATAGGTGAACCTAGTATATTTAGGTTGTATGCTTGTTAAAGTAAAACACTAGTTTTATTCCGTCTTTATCAAGCATACCGGATTATCCAGTTCATTCTTGGACCGGATAATCCGGCTCCTCGGAAAAAGTTTTAAATCGCCTATTCAACCCCCCCCCCCCCCCCCCCCTAGGCGACGTCTGTCCTTCCAAGTGGCTATCTTCCGCATAGGTGGTGTACAAAGCATTGTATGCAACAGTGGCATTGTTATCATTTGATCACGACGAGACCAATACTCGAGAGAGGTAACATTTCATGTATTCAATGCTAATAACTTGCATGAGATATCTTTTTATACTAATAGTAATTTGTAAAGTCATTTCCGTTCCATTACGATTATTTTTAGCAAACTGCCAAAAAGTCAACGAAAACATGTAAAACAAAATATGAAGAATAACTTTTTAAATAAAATTTGAAACTAGTTTTGTGGATAAAAGTCTGTATCTACTAGAAAAACAAGATAAAAGGGAAATATACTTGTTACATCGTTGTATACCAATACATGGGTGTGTAGCTACCACCATGCACAAGAAATTCCTCTCTTATATCTTGGAAGCCACATCCACATTTGTTCCCAACAAGAGCGAGGTGATAGCTGGCACCGTTGATCATCGGAGAGGCCAACTTTTGCGCAAGGTTGCAGTTGGTGGAGACTTTACACTTACGTGACAACCCCGTTCCCCGTCTTGCGCCCATTTCGTGTTACTAAATATACCCCCTCCCTACGATGGAGCTCAATCATTTGCTCGTACGTACTCCCTCCGTTCTGAATTAATTGACTACACGAATACACGATGGAACCATCAAATGGAGCAACGTCCAAAGTATTGAAGTAGTGGATATGATGCGGCATGAGAGCAAAGTTGAGTACCGCAGCGCAGTGGCTACTTGTCTGTCTGTACCCTGTAGCAGGTGGCTGGTCTACGTGCGGACCCGCAGATGCGTTCCACCGGAAGCTCGCCGCTGTGGTGGCGGGGAGTGGTGGGACCTGGTGCGGGGCGCCGGCGATGTGCACACTTGTCGTCCCACCGAATGAATGCCGATCCGCCGCCGGAAGCACCAGTTTCCGGTACCTCGTCGTCGTCGGTGACCCGCCGGCGGCCCAAAAGATGCAGGGAACCCACCGGTTTGCGTGCCCAGGTGGCAGGTGGTGCGGACGTGACGTGATCCCTCGCGAGGCACCGCCCGCTCTGTCTGTGTCTGGTGGACGAAACAACAGGGCAACACACACAGGCTAATTACCCGAGCTGCCCCTGCTTGCACCCACGCACGGACGCCACCACCCCCACCCCCTCGGACGAAACGCGACGCAGACTCCACCTCCTCGCTCCTCGCCTCCTCCCACCATCGCGTATCTTGCTCCTCTACTCCGCCGCCTCGCCGGCGGACCCGCCAGGACCGCCGTCCACGCCTGCCTGCGCCTCTGCCGCGCCGCGGGGACGACGGCCTAGCTACCCGACCGCGGGCCGCGACCCATGGCGGCCACAGCGGATCCGAGGGCGAAGGCGCCGGCCACGCAGACGCACCGCATCAAGCCGTGGGCGCCGCCTCCCCCGCCCCGTGGCCACCACCGCGTGCCTTCCCTGCCGGCCGTCTCCGGAGCCGCCACCAACCGCGATCGGCGCCGTTCCGCGACGTCCCACCGACACGCTGCGGCCGACGCCGCAGCCGAGGAGCCTTACGGTGCCGGGCTGGAGGATCTCCGGGCAAAGCTCATGGGCCACCTCCACGAGGCCGCCGACCGCCTGCGCCCGCCACCGGCGAAGCCCCACCGGTCGCCGCCCGAGCCCGTACCTCCGGCAGCGCCACAGCAGGACGCCGCCGCGGCCAGCATGCCGTGGACCCTCAGGGAACGGAAACGTCGTCCATCAGCAGCCCACGGCAGCACCAGCATGGCGGCGTCGTCTCCTCCCGCGACGCCGTGGCCGACGACCGTGCCGGCAACGGACGACGGCGGCGTGCGCGCTCCGTTCTCCGTGGCGCTCGAGGCGGAGGAGATCGAGGAGGACGTGTACGCCCTGACCGGCGCCCGGCCGCGGCGCCGGCCGAGGAAGCGGTCGCGCGTCGTGCAGCGGCAGCTCGATGTAAGCCCAATTCCCCATAATGCCCCTCGTCTCCCTAATTACCCAATTAGAGGAAACAAACTCCTACCAGTACTATTTAATCATTTACTATTTCTTCTTGATACTACGCTTTTCGGCTCTGATTAGTACAGTACATACACTTGCGTATGATAGTAGTAATCTAATAATCAACTGATCATCCAGCTAACCATAACACTAGCAATTGTCTCGTCTCGTGCAGTCGCTCTTCCCGGGGCTGTGGCTGACCGAGATCACCGCCGACGCGTACCGGGTCGCCGACGACTAGCAAGGCTACCATCTCCGCCGCCGGTCAGCCAGCTCTACCATTCTATTCGACCCGTACCTTGGAAGATCACCAGAAAACAGTTATCACTAGGTGTCTAGGTTTACCTGAGTTGACAGGTTCTGTACTTGCATGTTGCCATCTTTTAATACTGATTCTTTGTGTGCTTTCGGTCTAAGTAGTGCTGCTTTATGTCTCTCTCTAGCGTAAGCAGTGGCGATTCTAGAACTAAATTGGAGGGTAGGCTTAAAATCTATGAACAAACAAATAGGGAACACACTGACTAACTAATCGATTACTCGGTATAAACGAGTCAATTGTAATTTTCTTAGCCGGTGTTGAATCTTTTTTTTTTTGTGTTAGCTGGTATGAGGCTAGTGAAAATACCTAATAATGCACTGGCCAGTTTCAATACCTGCTCGTAGGCTGCAGCCAAGCAATCCAGGAAGATCGGCAGAGGGCCGTCGCCCTTCCTTGAGGATTAGCCCCGCTGATCATCGCCTTCGCCTGCTTGCTGATGGACAGATTGCCAAACTTCCGCCGCCGCTCCGTGCATCCTATCCGAAGAGCGAAACTGATCCAAGTTTAGCTGATGTACCTCTCGTCAACTCCCTAATAGGCTGTCTTAGGTAGGATCACTAATGGGCCAAACAAACCACAAAGCCCAGCTAGGAAAGGCAACACAGAATAACGGTTCGTTGCTTCCTTTATGTTTCTTCCTCTCGAGAACACATGAACTGACAGCCAGGAGAAGCTCTGATCCATAGCTAAATTACTGAGTATGTATATTTGATAAATCTTTCACAAAAATAGAGGGTAGGCTTGAGCCATGCGAAGCCTACCTGGTAAAATCGCCCCTGAGCGTAAGGTAGGGGTCTGTGGTCGAGGGTTGTAATCTTAATTTGCTGATCCATCTAGGTTGCTATGCTTCTTGATTAATTGGCTATTGTACGCTATCTCTCTCCATCTCCGGAGTTGCATGGTTTGATGATCAGCTGCAGCGCACCACGAGTTGGGCCTTTCCCCAGTTCGTTGCTTGCTTTTAGCCACTCTTTTCCTCGTAGTAGCCTATCTATCTGTTTGCTCCATGGGTTTGGACCTTGCTTTCATCGGAGGCGTCGTACCCCGTAGGCCGTAGTTATATCCCTCTACGTTCTTGGCTTTGCGTCTGCGCCGTGCTCGTATCGTGAGAGCCGGAGGTGGTGGTTGGGTCGTTTTGGGATCCTTGGACCCCGCCACTTGTTTGTTTGGGGTTAACGTGGGTGGGACAGCCATTATATTCCTACCACATTATTATCGTTGTACCAAGCCCCAAAAGGGGTCACTCCTGTTGTAGATTCACCACATTCGTTTATTTTCGGTCTTAGAACACTGGTGTACACCATGAGCAAACTAAATATTTCACCTCTTCTTAAAAATAGGACGTGCAATATTGTTATCTCTTGTTGTATTCAAAACTATTTTCCTGTCTAACCAATTTTATAGATAAATGAATAGATATCAAACAAAATCAGTAGGTATAATAATATAATATTGATATTTTCCGAAAACATATTTATATGGTGGTCTGAAACTCGTGAATCCACGGAACATGATCCCCTCCATTAATTTTTGTTTGTACGGTCTACTCTGTCCCAAGCCGCACACGACCCAGCCTCCCGATACCATCCACGCGCGTGTCTCCATCCTAAGTCTCCATCCTAAACGATGTGGCCCCCTCTCTCTCCTTCCTCCCCCGCAAGCGTCAAGTTCCGTCACCATCGAGCGCCACCCTAACGCCCCGTCTTGGTTCTCTTCCGCCCGATCGCCCTCCTCTTCCCCACCCGGCCGGCGAGCCGCCGGCCCAGCCACCATCGGCGGCAACAAAAGTCGCCTGGGAGCCAGCTTGTCGCTCCACACTCATTTCCTTTCTCGACTCTGATTGCCCGCTCCCGCTCGAGCCCTCCACCCAACCATGTTGATATGCTCGATCCCAAGCACTTTGGGCGCTTCACTCCGAGCAACATGTGCTCGAGCTCACAGTTCATGTTTGATTTGTCTTATAGTCTTTTCATTCAGACAATATAGTTTTTAAAGAGATTCTACTGCAGCGCGTGAGATATCATTCTAGTTACATGAACGAGTTAGACAACCTTCATTGGTAAATGCACCCTAACCTAGACTAAATTTATACAATAGTTTTCCATATCCAAACACATGATAAGACTGTCTTGGAAACACATGACCGACAATGTAAGGACATGCTAATTCATGTGGCATAATGCACTCCTCATTAATGCATGCTCACTCCGCTTGCATTGCATGATTTTTAGTTGAATCACATGAATTGAATTGACGACAATGTTGTAATGCTCGATTCAGTTACTTCATACATACGTGATTTGTTGATACCGAGTTGAGAGTGGTTGACTTGGCCACCGATTGATCTCACTCGCATCTCAATCAGTGCAATGCAATACACCACGCATGTAGATACCTATGTTCACGGCCAGTGTATGAATTGTTGTTTTTTGCTTCTTCTTCTCTAGATTTTCTTTTACTGTTATTTTATTAGTTGGTAGCTATTAGTGGCGTAGGGTGATGACCTGAGAAGCCGATTTAATGACTAATATGGGGACTAGAGGAATTACAACCATTCATCACACACGGTTTATACCAAACTTTTATGCTTCGACTTGTTTATAGCATGCTACGGTCTTTCAATTATACTTCTCTAACCTTTGTTGACATAATAAAATTATAAAATACTAGTTAGTGTTGTTTATTATACAATTATAATTTTTATGGTGAAAATACACTTGAGTTGCGCTATATTTATAAACTAATTTTGTAACATTATTTCCTTTACACTGTGTTTGGATGTAGGAAAATTTTCTGGGAATTGAATTGAGCTAGCAATTCCATTTCCCAGATGGAAAGGAATTGGGTTCCAATTCAAATTCCACCGTTTGGTTGTAAATGGAATTTATGACCGGTAGTACATGATTCCAATTCCTGTTTGGACATATAAAGTTCGGAATTGAATGTTTCGTTGAATTTGGGCAAAATAAAACTTGTCACATAAATGAAAAAAATTATATGTGTATATTCAAATATTGATATATTATTTTGCACACATCAAAAAAATCAAAATCAAATCAGAAAAATAACACAAGTAGAAATTATTGTTTTTTCCTTCACTAACTGGCTGTGTTTGTGTTCTTTCACATGAGAATTAGCACAAAGTAACCCTTCAATCTTTGATCCACACGAACGAACAGCTACTCACTATGTGCTGACTAAACTGTGCATCTAACCCAGTGAACAATTTCTGGTAGCCAATGTCCCAAGCAGCAGATCCATTCACCTGCAACAAACGATGTGGAGCAAGAATTGCATAGGAGCAGATCCAGTGTCCCCTGCTGCCGGCGCTGCAAGAAAATCAAGTCACACAGACGGACACATCGCTGTGGAGCAGGAATTGCATAGGAGCCTAATCAAACTGCTCAATTAGCAACCGCGCTCCAGACTCCAATTCCTATACCACTCCATACGACGGAATTTGTTGTCCAATTCCAGATTCCCCAATTCCAACCTAACTTTGCTACATCCAAACACAGTGTTATAAATTTTCTTTTTAGAATTGCATAAACTATATATTATTTTACATATTTATGATAGAGGTCTAAAACCATATGGTCTAAAAATACCTTAACATATGTTTTAGTATATGAATAGTTAAGCAAATATACATTTAGATGCTTCCAGAGCACAATAAAATTGTTAACAAAATCCATTTTTGGTCAATTGTGTCATGGGATATATTATGGATTCAATATAAATTGTAAACATGTGTTTTCTCTCTACTTGGTATTAAATTATAAATTGTTAATAGCACTCACCGGCTAATAAAAATTATAACGAATAACACCTTTTCTTTCATACATACAAATTAAATATTTGATTACTCTTATACACTTCACTTGGCATCATCTACATAAGACTAGTCATCGTGGGGAGTATCATATAATAGTATCATGTATATGATACTACTCTATGTTACTACGTTAATAGTGGGTGGTATCATACATTTATTAGGTTATAGACTCTTCTTGTTTTGAAATCCATTATGTTACAATATCTATCTATCAGCTTTCTCCTTATTAAATACTTGCCACATCATCATTTTTACCTATGTGTCACCTATGTTACTCCCACTACGACTAGTCTAAACTTATGTTTCTGATAGTTTTTCAAAAATGAAATTCCGTGCATAGAATTAACTATGTAAATCAGTAGGAGTACGTGTACAGATAATTCATTTAGCAAGCAATGTACCCCGGCGACCCCGTGATACTGTAGTAAACTATGTAAATCTAGTAAAATCTAGTAGGAGTATATAAATGTTTAGTACTAATTCACCTCACCTCCTATGCATGTTTTATTTGAGAACATGTCTGATAAGATAGTTAGTAGGGTGGTTGTATCCGCAGTCCACCAGAATTTAAAACTCAAGTTTGACGTTTATGCTTCTCATTTGGACGAAATATTCTTCATGAGAGACACATTTTTGTCGACAGCGAGACGTTCGTGGTGACTTTGTCAATCTCAATACCTGATTCGTTGACTCAGTCTTTGAGTGTGCGCGTGTTCATAGAGTGAGTGTATGCGCATGTATACGAGCGCCTGCGTTTTAACGTGTTTCGCAAAAAAAAAATCCCTCTCAAATAGTGACTGGTTGCCCCACCCAGCAATGTATGCAAGATTTTGGTTCCAATCAGCTAACACCTTACATCTTAGACCAGGAGAATTACAAATTGAGTCCTAAAAACTGGGACGGAGCCACATCATATTTGTAACCGGACTCTAGTACTCGATTGAACGAGTGGGCGAGCAAGCGTCCCATCATTAAAGGGTGTCTCTATTCCTTAGTCGACTAGTAAATAAGCTATTCCCTAGTCAGGTGACGTCAGCGTAGTAATTAAGCCCGTTCCATCTCTCTATCCCCAGCTATGTGTAGTCGACTAGGGACAGGTGATGTTTGCGGGGATGTTTAAGCATAATTTGACAAGATTTAGCTGTGAGACTTTAAAGCTCGTGTAAATTAGAGTAGCTCTTCACTGTTTGCCCTTGAACAAATTTGTAACGTGGTTTAATTTCAGCACAACGTACCAAATTGAATTATTTGGTTCATATATCTCAAAATCACAAAATCAACAAAAAATAATCTATGTTTGCACGACAAAATTGCAAGCATATTATCTCCACTCGCCACCCGGATTCGGTTACACATAAGGCTTAAAATTGGCCAGGGAAATTAAAAGGCATGTGCAAAAAATAAGTAAGTATGAAATAATTGTATCAGCCAAATTTTGTAGTTGAACAACTCAATTGAATGCGCAACTCCCTTCCCCGTAATCAATCTCAATGATGAAAACCCAGTTGCATATTGGTTCGCAACTGAAAAAACAAAGATAGGTCTACAATTGGAAGTCCACGGTTGGAACCCTAGATTCAACTACCCCTCCTCCCCATACCCCAATTCGTCGATGAAAAAGCCAGTTGCATGTCATCTTGCAACTAAGAAAAGCAAGATAATGTACAAAAACATGTCGACATTTACAACCCTACATGCAACTCCTCCCCTCCTTGTACCCCTATTTCGTCGATGAAAAGAGCCAGTTGCATGTCGGCTTGCAACTCGGAAGAGCAGAGATAATGTGCGAAAAACAGGTGCACAGTTGCAACCCTGGATGCAATTCCTCTCCCCCGTACCCTATTTCGTCAACGAAAAGAGCCAGTTGCATGTCGGCTTGCAACTCAGAAAAGCAAAGATAATATGCAAAAACAAGTCCCCAGTTGCAACCCTATATGCAACTCATCCCCCTCCCCGTAGACTATTTCGTTGACAAAAAGGCCAGTTGCATGCCGGCTTGCAACCCAGAAAAGTGGAAACCCAGATTTGACTACCCCTTCTCCCCATACCCCAATTCGTCGGTGAAAGGGCCAGTTGCATGGTTGCTTGCAACTAAAAAAGGCAAAGATAATGTACAAAAATAGGTCGACAGTTGCAACCCTACATGCAACTTCTCCCTTCACCTTACCCTATTTCGAAGACGAAAAGAGCTAGTTGCATGTCGTCTTGTAACTAAAAAAAGCAGAGATAATGTGCAAAAAACAGGTGCACGGTTGAACCCTAAATGCAACTCCTTCCCTCTCCCCTACCCTATTTCGTCAATGAAAAGAGCTAGTTGCTTGTCGGCTTGCAACTCAGAAAAGGAGAAGATAATGTGCAGAAAACAGGTGCGCAACTCCAACCCTAGATGCAACTCCTCCCCTCCCCGTACCCTATTTCGTGGACGAAAAGAGCCAGTCGCATGTCGGCTTGCAACTCAGAAAAGCAGAGATAATGTGCAACCAAGGTCTACCAGGAATTTAGGGAATAAATTTTCTATATTTATAAATCAATTGAATGTACAAGTCTAATTTGAATATATATGGATAAAAACACAAGAACAAACTTGCATATTTTATTCATAACAAAAAACAACAAAGAACAAAAAAAATTACAAAATATAGCTTACAACGATGTAAAACAACCGGTTCACGATCCCGTACTAAAAAAGAAATATATACGTACAAAAACAAAAACGAATAAAAAAGAAAACACAAAAACTCTAACAAGAAAGGATCAAAAGAAGAAAAGGCCCTCCACGCCTGACCACCCAGCTAGCTAACCTACTGTTGCTACGACCCAAAAAGCAAAGAAGCCCAGCCATGGTAGAAAAAAAATCTAGAAACGACCCAAGACACGACGGCCGGCCCACAAAAAACAAAGAAGCCCAGACAACAGAACCAACTCGGGCCAAAATAGGGAGCAAAGATCGCGTGCGAATCTGAAAGCAAAAAGAAGATCGACGGTGGGCGAGCTAGCTGGGAAATAGCTTATTCCTAGTTAGCTGGGAAATAGCAATTCCCGTAAAATTTCGAGGCGTCAGCGACCCTTGGTGTACCGACGTTTTCGGTTTATCTCCCCAATATCTTCCTCTATTAATTAGCCGTATTGCTAGAGTTCGGGGCCGCCATTAGCCAGCAAGTTCATCCTTTGATCAGTTCCCTTCTCAGTTCTCAGCATGGCGCAGACGGATAGTCAGCAGGGCGCTGCAGCAGTAGGCACTGACCTCGGGACGGCGTGGTCCTGCGTCGGTGTGTACCGGCATGGCCGCGTAGAGATCATAACCAACGAACATGGCGGACGGACGACGCCATCATACGGGAATAATCGTATCACCGGACCGCCCCCTAACTCTTCCGTCCGGGTCTGCTCCAAGATTCGCGCGCAACGTTTTTGCACAAACAACCCCGCATTTTCCAGTATTACAGATAAGTCCTCCCGCCCGTGAGCTGGGTATATAACAGACCAAATCGAACGATTGGAAACCCTAACCAGCCCCCGACCTAACCCTATCCTCTCCCGGTAATCGGCGGCGGCGCCTGCACCCGAGCTCCATCTGACGCCGGCGGCGCCGCCCTCCCGTCCATCGCCGGAGACGGCGCGCGGCGCCCTCCTCCGGCGAGCTCCCGCTCCGCCTCGGCGCCCTCCTCTGTCGAGCCCGCGCCTGCGCCTCCGTCGCCCTCCGCCGGATGGAGTTCTTCCCGGCGAGCCCGCGCCCGCGCCTGCGCCTCCGCCGTCGGCCTCGGCGCCCTCACTGCCGTCTTTTTTCCCCTTTTTTCTTCTCTATTTATTTCAATCTTTCTGTACCGTATTTTTTCGGATACGAATTTGAAAAAGGGACAGATCTTATGTACAGATTTTTAGGTTACTTGTGCAGGGATTCACACCCCGTTTCTTTTGAATCCACACCCCGTTTCTTTTGAATCAGCACGCTTTTCAGGTTACTTGTGCATAAGATTCACACCCCGTTTCTTTTGAATCCACACCCCGTTTCTTTTGATTCAGCACGATTTTTAGGTTACTTGTGCATGGATGTTGCGGGCAAAAGGAACCGGAGTGCAATTAAACAGATCTTGATGTTTGGCAAAAGGGACCGAAAAGATTCACACCGGATCTTTCTAAACAATTTCGGGTTACGAATACGAATTTGTGTATTAGTTAAAAAAATACGGATTAACAACCTAATTCTACCGGGTTCAAAATGCTAAAATAAAATAGTTCAAAATATGGCAGTAAACGAGGGACCTTCTAACACAAATTTGAAAAAAGTAAGGTCCTTTTTTGCAAAATCCCCGCACCAATCTTGATGCACCGGGACGGTTGGCGATAAGGTCTGGGCGCCAGACCGTCCGGTGAATCGCCGCGTCCCATCATACGTAGCATTTACCGACGCGGAGAGGCTCGTCGGCGACGCGGCCAAGAACCAGGCCGCCCGGAACTCCACCAACACCATCTTTGGTGAGTGCATATTTGGCCTTTTTGTCGGATTCTCTCGAATGGCTGTGGCCTTGTCCATAATACCTGACTGATTGTATGTACTACAAGTACAAGGCACTAAGCGACTGATGGGTAAGGAGATTCAGCGACGCGTCCGTGCAGGCCAACTTGAAGTTGTTGCCGTTCGAGGTCATGTCCGGCCGCGGCGACAAGCCAATCGTCGCGGCGAATTACAAGTTCAAGGAGAAGCTGCTCGCCGCGGAGGAGATCGCGTCGATGCTGCTCTCAAAGATGAAGAGGGAAGCTGAGGCCTACCTCGGCGCGCCCGTCACCAACGCCGTGGTCACCGTACCCGTGTCGTTCGACATCCTCCAGCGCCGCGCCACCAAGGACGCCTGCGCCATCGCGGGGCTCACCGTCCTCGGCGTCGTCCACGAGCCCATGGCCGCGGCCGTCGCCTATGGCCTCCACGAAAGCACGGTGGCGAAAAACGTGCTCGTCTTCGATGTTGGAGGCGGTACCACTAGCGTGGCACTCCTCGCGATCGCGGCGGGCAGGATCTCGGTCACGGCAACCGCCGGTGACCCTAACGTCGGCGGCGACGATTTCGACAGCCGCATGGTCGACCACTTGGTGGCGCAGTTCAAGACAGAGTACAAGAAAGATGTCAGTGGCAGCACGAGGGCTCTGGTGAGGCTGAGGGCAGCCTGCGAGTACGCGAAGAGGACGCTCTCGTCGCGGGACTGGGCTCCCATCGAGATCGACGGTTTAATCGAGGGCGTCGACTTCCGCACGGCCATCACCCGCGACCAGTTCGAGGACCTCAACACGGACCTGTTCTACAGGTGCATGCAGCCCGTCAAGAAGTGCCTCGGCGACGCCGAGATCGAGAGGAGCGACGTGCACGAGGTCGTCCTCGTCGGCGGCTCCACCAGAATCCCCCGCGTGCGTCGTATGCTGAGTGACCTGTTTGATGGCAGGGAGCTCCGCCAGGACATCAATCTCGAGGAGGCGGTGGCCTGTGGCGCTGCCATCATCGCTGACATAGCCAGCCGCGTGCCCGACAGCAACTTGTTGGAGCTGTTCCTGCTAGACACCACGCCGCTCTCGGTGTCGAGGCGGCCGGTGGTGCCATGGCAGTGATCATCCCAAAGAACAATAGCATTCCCATCAGCAGGAAGCAGATCATTTCCATCCATTCCAATCACAAGGGATGTGTCGTCTTGTCGGTGTTTGAAGGGGAGAATGTCATTGCTCGGGACAACAGTTTGCTCGGAGAGCTCAGGCTTCCAGGTGGAGACGGAGCACAACCTGGAGCCAAGCGCCACATTGCAGTTTGCTTCGACATCGACGCGGACGGTGTCCTGACGGTATATGCGACGGACAAGACAACCAAGCGTAAACAAAAGATGAAGTTCATGGACAAAGGTCAGCTGAGCAAGGAGGAGATCGAGCGGATGACAGAGGAGTCAGCCGAGTACATGGCAGAGGATGCGGAGAATAGGGAGAGGATCAAGGCAAAGAATTTGCTCGAAGAACACTTGTACCAGAAGCGCCGTGCAATCGAGGTTGAGAGGAAGAAGGCGGACGATGCTCTTTCCGCAGTGGAACTGAAAATTCAGCAGGTACACAATGACCAGCTCTCTAGCGCTAGAAAGTTCCTAGACTATTTGGAGGCGCTCAAGCTAGAATGTAGTGCTATTGCTGGCAAGAAGGTTTATACATAATGTCATGGTTTGTGCGCGCGAGAATTTAGCTCTCTGCTGTCAATCGGCCAAATGTGATCGAATGGGCATTCAAAATTTAGAACGATCTACAGAAAAATTGTTGGGTTTTGTTAGAACATGTACAATGCGGTGACATCCTTTCTCTTAACGTTGACACGTAGTATATTTATTTAATTGGAGGAGAGAAAATGCAGGAAGAGGATGTTGCCTTCCCTTAATTAAGAGATGGTCTCTTACGAAACAGGAGAAGACTAATATCACCATTGTACCATTTGCCTTCCTTAAACATACATTTTTCTACCAAAATATAATTAATTGTCATTAATTGTTAGAGATGGTGATAAGAGATAATACAATACAACTTATAATTTTGTCTTCTCTAACTAATGTGAATGACTAAGCCTTCTCTATCATATATATGTCGTTGATCCATTACGGAACGTTTTGACTTTAAAAATAAATATGGAATGCAGATATTCCATTAAACTTGCACGGCATAATCGCCTCGAACATGGCACTCGTACAGATACGGATACTCGTCCTCCCACAAATGACGGTGTACCTTACAGGTTCAGCCTCGAACATGAGCTGGTTTATTACAACTACGATTCATGTAAACAATCTTGTATTCGATGAAGGAAACTTGAAGGAGAAACTTCACATCCCGAAACAGGTCTCCAAGAGTTTTTTTTTAGAAAAGCGTACCCAGCCTCTACATCAAATGCACACAGCCTTATTTATATAAATAAAAGAGTATCGTCATGGTATATCCAGCATTACAAGTCAAGGATCACAAACAGTAGAAACAAAAATCAACCAACTAAAGATGGATGTGTTAAACATCGATCCTCCTAGGATGCAACCATCCTCCCGGGTATAAGATAGACCGCACGACCGCCAGCATGCGGGTACATCCGGTATCCATGATCGCCCGCTGCTACACAGGTAGGAGTAAGGACCATGATTGAATCCAGTAGATGGCTCTGTTGACAACCTGTAAATAGTAAACATTATTTGTTTTGTTAAACACCACATCATTCGGACAGCTCCAAATGGACCACAAGAAGGCTGAAACGCCAATACGTATGCGCGCCTTCGTCTTAAAATCAATACCATTTAGCCAACTACCGTCTTAAAATCAATACCATTTAGCCAACTACCAAACATGTGTGCAATGCTAGTAGGAGGCGTTATGCTAAAAGTGAAAGAATAAGTCTCCATATATCTCGCGCAAAAGAACATGAAACAAATAAGTGTTGCACTGATTCTTGCTCATTGCAAAAAACACATTTAGTACAACCAATCCAGTTTCGTTTAATCAGGTTGTCTTTTGTGAGAAGCACCTTCCGATGAAGGAAGCACAGGAAGATCTTTATCTTTAGTGGTATTTTTAATCTCCACAGATACTTACTTAGAAGTGATGTGTGCCCATTCATCAAATCAGCATATAGAGACTTGACCGTATATAAACCAGAAGTGTTTAAATTCCATTTAAAAACATCCAGTTCATCATTTAGGGAGACTCGCATTAGTCTCCCCACTAGGTGCAGCCAAGCAATCCATTTATCACCAATCAAAGGTCTCCTAAATTGTATTGAGTCGGACAGTGGTAGAACGGACAACATGTGTGCTGCCCTAGTGTTTTTACTACGTACAATATTATACAAGCCAGGATAATCGTCTGCCAACGAATTTTGTCCTAGCCAAATATCCTCCCAAAACCGCACTTGCATTCCATTGAGTATTCAAAAATTTGAAAATCCAATTGCAAAGTAGACACCGATTCTTAATATCTAGCACTTCTATTCCTAAGCCTCCTTTGTCTTTCGGTCTACACACAATATTCCACTTCGTTAATCTGTATTTCCTCTTCTTTTGATCACTTTGCCAGAAGAATCTCGATCTATAAAAGTCTAGCCTTTTTAACACCCCTTTAGGTATTTCAAAAAAGGATAATAAGAACATAGGTAAGCTAGTTAGAACAGAGTTGATAAGAACCAGACGATCCCCATATGAGAGCATCTTTCCTATCCAGGAGCTCAATTTGCGTTCAAATCGATCCTCCACAATTTTCCGTTATTTGTTTAGGAGTTTCCTATAATGAATTGGGATACCTAGGTACTTAAACGGAAGCGACCCGGCCTCACACCCAAAGATTTGACGATACTCGTCAATGTTCTCCGTAGCTTTACCGAAACAATAAATCTCGCTTTTATGGAAATTGATTTTTAATCCTTACATCTCTTCAAAAAAGGACAGTATGAGCTTCATATTTACTGCCTTATCAAGATCATGCTCAATAAAAAGAATAGTGTCGTCTGCATATTGTAGGATTGAGACACCACCAGCAACTAGATGTGGAATCAAACCTCCAACTTGACCATCCTCTTTTGCGCGAGCAATTAAAATGGCTAACATATCAGCCACCAAATTAAAAAAGAATAGGAGATAACGGGTCTCCTTGTCTTAATCCTTTTAAAGTATGAAAATAATGACCGATGTCATCATTAACACGCACTCCAACACTCCCCCCTTGAACAAAACGCGCAATCCATTCACACCACTGCGGTGCAAATCCTTTCATGCGTAAGACTTGTTGCAAGAAAGACCATTTCACTTTATCATGTGCCTTTTCGAAGTCTATTTTAAAGAGAACCCCATCTAACTTCTTCCGATGCATTTCATGGATGGTTTCATGCAACATAACCACCCCTTCAAGGATATTCCTGCCAGGCATAAAAGCCGTTTGTGTTGGCCGGACTACTCTGCTCGCAATAGAGGTTACCCTGTTTGTCCCAACTTTTGTTAAGATTTTAAAACTCACATTCAAGAGGCATATAGGCCAATATTGTTCAATTCTGCTCATATTTTCCTTTTTAGGTAGCAAAGTTATGATTCCAAAATTAATCTTAAACAAAGGGAGATTTCCGGTTTGTAATTGCGCAAACAAAACCATCAAGTCCCCTTTAATAACATCCCAAAACTTTTGGTAAACTTCCGCCGGAAACCCGTCTGGTCCCGGAGCTTTGTTATGTTCCATTTGAGATATAACATCGAACACCTCTTTTTCCATAAAAGAGGATGTCAAAATTTTATTTTCATCAGCAGATATTTGTGGCGTATCCTCAACTACCTCATCATTTAAAGAAAAAAAGTTTGTGGCCGGTGCCCCAAACAATTTTTTAAAAATTCGGATATAAACACCTTGAGATTAATATCCCCTACAATTGTGCCTTCATCTTGTTCTAATTGAAAAATCCGTTTCTTTATGTGTTTTCCATTAACAATAAGATGGAAATATTTCATATTATTTCCTCCCTCTTGGATATATTTAACTTTCGCGTGTTGTGCCCATTTAGATTCCTCGTCTCTCCTAAGCTTAGTGAGACGTTCTTCGGCCTCCTTCTTAGCAGCCCGCTCGGCCACAGTTAAAGGAGTTGTCTCCGCTCTAATGTCTAACTCAGCAATAAGCAAAAGAAGTATTTATTTGAGTTGTTTATATTCTCCACTTTTGTTTCTCGCCCATCCACGTAAGTATTGCCGCAAATGACGCATCTTTTGTTGTCATCTTTCCATTGGTGCATCTCCCTCAGAAACAAACATCCACTCCATCTTAACCATCTCATAAAAACCTTCCTGGCGCATCCAAGATAATTCAAACGAGAATTGATTTTTATTTCCTAAAAAAACCTGTTCCCCAGAATCAATAAGCAACGGTGTATGATCTGACCCTGCACGAGTCAACGCATGCACCGTTACTAATGGAAATTTCTGCTCCCACTCAACACTAGCAAGGATACTATCTAACTTTTTGTAAGTTGGATTATCCCGCCGACTCGCCCAAGTATATTGACGACCAGAGAGTTTTAATTCTTTTAAATTCAAACTCTCAATGATTGCATTAAACAAAAAGGGCCAGCGTGCATTAAAATTAGAGTTATTTTTCTCTTCATGTCGCCTAATAATATTGAAATCACCACCCACAATCATAGGCATTGTTTCTGCCTCACAAATGTGAACAAGTTCAGCGAGGAACTCTTGTTTTTTTCATCCTGTGCAGCCCCGTAGACTACAACAAGTATCCAAGTGAAGCCATCTAATTTAGATTTGACATGAAATTTTACGCAGAAATCTCCTGCCACAACTTTCTGGATCGTCAATGACGCATCATAGTTGTTGGTGCCTGACAATCCATAGCAAAGATTGGTCGTCCAATGCTGTTCTGATCAGCTAGAGCAATGGCTTGGAGAAGAGCATGTGCTTCAGTACGAAGGGCATTGCCCGCATTATGAAAGCTTCCAGCAGTAAGCAAAGAGGATGTACCTCTATGATCTCTCGCAAAGTCGCAATACATCCCCAGCCCCAAGCTCTAGACTCCACACGGAAGGCCCCATCAATATTTATCATGATCCAGTCTGGTGGAGGGCGCTTCCATAGTTCCATGTGTGGACTACAGTCTGAGGTGGCTCCTTCTGTTTCCTGAAAAATCATTCCACTCGCTCAGATGTCTTCTCACAGTGAACTGCAGTTCATCAGGTGACAAACGACGCTCGGAATGGTTCGCTTCGTTTCGCTTCATCCACCAGCACCAGAAGAGGGCAACGACCATCATCTTCGAATCATACGACAGCTCTAGCACTGACTGTAGAAGCTCCATGCTTGATGTACACTTCATCAGGTCCACAGGTACTTGATCTGGAAGGAGTCTGCGCAAGGCTTTTTTCATCTCAGGACATCTGAGGAAGAGATGACCACCATCTTCAAAGTACCGTATGCAGATCGGACACCTAGTGCCGAGTTCCACATGCTTTGGCTTGATACTCGTCCTTATCGGTAGGCTATCATGGCCTAGTCTCAAATAAAATGGTGTTCATATTGTTTCTAGTCTATTTCCTACAGTGCACTTTATTATTCCCTCATTAATTAAAGGGTTTCTTATTTCGAGATTTTTTTTGGATAATTCGATTGACAATTGAAAAGGTTTAAATAATTCTTATTTTTTGAATATTTTCTGGTTTTAAGTAACATATGGAATAATATGTTCTTTCACATTTCTTATTCTTCTTAAATTTTGGTTTGGAATAAAATCATTCATAGGAAACTCATAATGTTTAAACTAAATTACAAAATTTCTAGGGTTTAATTTTTTTTACTCTTCCAATTTTCTTTGGAATTAAATTATTATTTCTCCCAACAAAAGCTTAATTTTTTTTGCACATTTTCCTTTTTTCCCTCGGTATTATGTTTTGAACAAAACAACTCTTAGTGCCATGGTTAGGCCGATAGTTCTTCCCATCCGAGGATCAAACTTTATTTTTCTTGTCAATAGAGTCGTGAATGTGGTGACTTCATCAATTTTGAAGTTGGACTACTCTAGTCTCCAGTAGACGCGTGAATATAGTGCCATTGAATTCCTATTCGGAAGAAGTTTCGAATGTTGTAGTTTTGAATTATTTGTAGCCATACTTTAACCTCATCATTTACCAATTTTGGTTGTCATGATGTCATGCATCCTAAGCTAAACTCAAACTCTTTTTTCAGTGGATAAACTTTTTTTCTCAATTTTACGCATTAAGAAGGCCAAAAGAGCCATCGAGTCATGATCATAAATCGTGTGCTTCATTCTCTGGTGATGCTTTCATGCTATCCGGCAGCAAATACTTAATGTAAAGTTATACAATTTTTAAAACACTGAAAACATTGATACATGATACATCCAATATACCAATTTGACGAACAATTGCACTTCACAGATTGAGCAAAGAAAAGAGGAAAACATTAATAGTACCTACAACCAAAACTGAAATATAATGTTAAATAAACTCTTATAGATGGTAACGACATCTTATACTAATGTTGTGAGGGGAGCAGCTAGAGCTCACTAAACTGGAATTAACTTCATTTTCATCACAAATGAGATGGCATCATACAAATCTCAGTTGTAATCTATGCACAACTCTCGGTATAAAAACTGATTTAAAGTTAACTCGTATATGACTCGCGGGCATGCACGAATCACAAGGTGACCCGACACTTGATTGAGTCAAATCATTGGGGAT
This sequence comes from Poa annua, assembly GCA_026929855.1. Taxonomy (NCBI): domain Eukaryota; kingdom Viridiplantae; phylum Streptophyta; class Magnoliopsida; order Poales; family Poaceae; genus Poa; species Poa annua. Next base: position 54,816,171 of record CM049435.1, on the reverse strand, counting down.
TCAATTTTCTTTCTGAAATCTTAATTTTTTGACTCTGTTAAATTTTTTACTTTCTGTGCAGCCGTGGTATCTGTTATATACGAAGACACTGGGATAGGGGCGGCAAGACGACATCTTTGACATACTACTAAGGACCGTGTGTCACTTTTCTGTTAGCTATCTTCTTTTTGTTGGTCTACTTTTTTTTTCCGCACTTGTTGATAAATAAAGCGAGGGAAAAGACATTTTCTAGAAAAAAATGACAATCAATACCACTATATATTATGTATATTATGGAAGTGAATAATACATACTCCCTCCGTTCTGAATTAATTGACTCAGATTTAACTTGTACTAAATCTGAGTGAATTAATTCAGAACGGAGGGAGTAGTAGAGATACATGACCTGACTACATCGACTATAAAATAAAGTCTAAAAGAAACAAGGTGATCTTTGAAATTTCCAAACTCTTACTTATTTCATGACACAATCTTGTATTTTATTAAGGCAGCCGTAGAATAATGGCAAAGATACCAAACCAGAGACCTATAAACACCGATGAGGTTTCTCCCATAATTTTAATTATGAACCGTAATGCTAAGATTACATTCATGAACACACCCATTAAAGTAGTCAACCAACAAAAGGAAGAGTTCCAATAAGGGCAAGCAATCGAACAACTTTGTTGATGCCGGTGTGAGCTGAGAGTACGAATCGTGGACGTAGTAGCAGAATAGATATTACGAGGACCAGCCTCCTCGTAGCAATCATGAGAAAAAACAAAATCAATTTGTAATTTAATATTCGAAAACCAATTAATTAGCGTCGGGAAGGAGATCTCACGTCAACGCAGATCTGTATTGTTTATTGTAAACAATATCATCTTTATATATTATTAATATAAAGACGGTAAATAAAATCTTAACCAATCTATTAAAACATTATTACTTATATTAAATTCTTCATCTATAGATCGGATTCCCCACCCCTGCCGAAGCTTGGCGGGGTATGGCGGGAGGAGCTGATCGTTTCAGGTGTATAGATGACGGTGTGGGCCCCCTGAGTTGTCTCGGATGGCGGCTGCTCGACCTGACGCTATCCAAGCGAAAACACGTGATGGCACCACGTCCGTCTCCTCCGCAAGCCCCCGCACCCGACGGGGTGAGGAGAGGAGGAGAAGGCGACGCCGCCCGCCAACGCCAACGCCAACGCCACCGCGACCGCGCGTCCCAATCACGACACAAACCCCGCACGGCGGCACCGCACCAGAATTCTGAGCCCCGCAGCGCAGCGACGATGGTGGATTGAAAAGAAGCTCCCCTTTCCTTTCCCCGTTTTTAAAAATCCGACCTTCTCCTCACATCTCTCTCTCCGGTCCTCAATTCCTCATCCCTCCCTCCCTCCTCTCCCCTTCTTTCCCTCCCTCCCATGGTCCTCATGGCCGCAGCTGCAGACGACGACCACGCCCGCCACCGCCTCGCCTCTCCCGCCTCGCCGCCTCCTCCCGCTCCCGCGCCGCCCCAGCCCCAGCCCCCGCACCCACAGCCCCACCGCAGAAGGCTCCACAGCTTCTCCTTCCCCACGCTCAGCTGGGGCACCCACCGCCTCCTCCGCTGCTCCAAGAACCCCGCCTCCTCGCCCCCACCCGCGGCCCCGGACACCCCGTCCCCGGACAAGGAGAACGCTCGCCCTCCCGCCGACGCCGCCGCTGCCGCCCCTCAGCGGCCCTGGAACCTCCGCACCCGCCGCTCCGCCACCGCCGCGCCGCGCGCCTTCGGACCCGACGACGACGGCGCGCCCGACGACCGCGCTGCGCCACCCGCGCGCCATCCGGAGCCCAGCAGCGGCAAGCGCGGCTTCTCCGTCCTGCTCTCCAAGGAGGAGATCGCCGACGACTTCGCGCTGTTCCGCGGGACGCGCCCCCCGCGCCGCCCCAAGAAGCGACCTCGCACCGTGCAGCGCCAGATTGACGTAAGGATCGCCCCGCCTCCCGCCTCCGTAATTCTAAACTTCCTTTCGTATTTGAATTTGGCCGGCCTCTTATTATGCGAGATTTTCTTCCTCTTGTTATCGAAATTGCAGTCGCTGTGCCCTGGATTCTGCCTCGCGGACGTCACACCGGAAACCTACAAGATCGAGGAGGTAAGGAACAACAAGGGTTCCTTTGATTTCCTCTTGCTATTTCTATTTGACAACTTCTCTCTGGTTCAACTCTCAACAACGCGTCTGTCTGTCTGTCTGTCTGTCTTCTTACAGAGGTAGCTGCTAATATGGTGGACATTCACATCATCGAACGGGAAGGGATTCAGACGTGCAGGGCTCTTTAATTTGTTTACCGCTGCTCTGATCGTGTTTCTTTCTTTTCGTCTGTGGTGTCAGTTTCATAACTCGTAAGCGTTTTATGATGGATGTTGTAGAGAAAGTTGAGTCTAGTGTCTCGTCTGATCATGTGTTGGGATGTAGTGGCTGAGTAGTTCAAAGTTAAGGGATTTGGTTATTGGGCTTGTAGGATTGCTAATTGTATGAAGCTTGTGATCCTTAGGTGCTGGGGTGTAATCGTACTGTTATGTACATGGTTATCAGTCTATGAGGGTTTTCTATATGAAATTTGGAGGAAAAAAAGTTCAGTTCTGCTTATTCTCCTTGCAGCGCTGAGGTGTTTAAGTGCTCTTGTGCAAGTCTGTGTTTTCTTGTATGATTGATTACTTGTTGAATCTGCCCAGTCAACATAAACCAATAGTTCCATTGCACATTGTCATATGTGCATAGCATCGAAGGAAGCTGCTTTAACTTTACTCTTAGCAGAATTCTGGAACATAACTTGGGGTATCCTTAGTGGAAGAGAGTTCTGTTCCATAAGCCAAATTTTGTGGGGAAGTAACATTTAACCAAAGGTAACAACTATCTTATTCTTCTTGTTTTAATATCTCTGTCACAATTGTTGTTGAGCTTTGATTTACATCATTATTTTCCGAATTTGGTGTTACTCTTGGAAATTTTTATTCCTTCTACTATTATCAGCATTTTGTGTTACTCTTGGAATTTTTCATCCTCATATTATTATCAGTATTTGTGCTCAGCATCTTGATTCAACTGCGTGTTTCATTTCAGTGCATAAGTTGCACTACATTTCCTGTTTAAAATATTATAAATCTAGGTGATGGATTGTGGTGTTACTGGTGTATAGTGCTATTTATCTTGGTATGTTCAGTTACCTCATGGGTAAGCTACCAAAAGTGTAGGCTGAAAGGCTGCAGAAATTCTATCAGGAGATAAAAGCAACCTGAGTTAGTTAACCTCCATCAGATATCGAGCACCATTTTACACCTTGGTCTCCTACTCTCCTTAGACATTTTTCAAATCAATTGATACCCCTAAACATTCTAAGACCAGTGACATTTCTAAAGCAGTTGATATCGCTGAACATTCTTAAGCAATCTGGCTTATCACTTCTCTATATTGAAAATGCACTCCTTACTTTAGGAGACGGATTAACATGTCCCTGGTACTGGATGGGTTTTCTTACTTCTGTAGTATGTTACTGTACATGTATGCCATTACTTCTTGGAACGGTGGCCAGATTGATGAGTCTTTAGTTGGATTTGTGGATATTATTGCTGAAGAGCGTGATTTCTGGTTTTTTTACTAAGGTTCTGCAAATTTTTCTTTGACCAATCAAGCATGTTATAAGCATGAAGATTTGGTATTTATATTAGCAGTTATCTACATATGTTTCTCTTTCTCATTTAGCTTGTTACACTCAACAACGATTGGGTCTGTACACGCTGGGTTGAGGTTATCTTTGCTTAATGCTCAGTATGCAGAGTAGAATGGAGCTTGCCTGCTCCTACCTGCGCTCTTTCTGCCAGTGTACCGTGTGCCACGGTTGCTGCTCCTTGGATCAAATACAGAAAGGCAAGGTCTATCGTCTGTCTTTATTGCTGACTTATCTTACTACTAGTTTCTTGGCTGACTTGTGAATATTTCAAAGCTTTTGCAAGCATGACGTACCTTGAGGATCTGTTGTCCACATCGATCTAAGAGGTTAAAAGAATCCAAGTGAACATAGAGATTTATTTTGTTGTTAATTTGTGAGTTCAGATTATAACCAGCGATTAATTGTATAACCAAGTGCAATTATATACAGGGATTATAATTGTATAAAAGAAACACATTTTAACACAAGCACATGCATTTCATCATCTGGTTGTTTCAGCAATCTGGATAGCTATATTATGGAGTTCAGACATTTGGTCAACGGACAAGTTTCCAAATCTGTGACTCTGGGTAGACTCGAAGTGATTTCTTTGGTGTTCCCGCTGTTGATATGCACCTGTGATCACTGATGCCGCTCCAGTGTTGCGCTGAGCTCTTTTTTCCTGGCTGCCAATGTGGAGGCCATGCAAGTAGAGTTGCGGCTGCAATGCCTTTGCCTGATTTGTGTTCTCCATTCTATATTCAGACAAGGGGGTGCATATCTAGTCTGCACTTCTAGACCCTCTTTGGTTTTCTCCCTCTAGTCTTTTTTTTTTTTGAGAAACACATTACAACGTAAGCGCTCATATACACGCGCATCTCGCTGTCGACGGGAACGTCGCCTCACACTGAAGAATATTCCGTCTAAATGAGAAACACCAGGGGTTTGTACTCTGGTGTGCAAGGGGTACAACCAACCTCCTAACCATCTTGCCACAGGCAAGTTCTATTCTCCCTCTAGTCCTCTGCAGTATGTACAGTACCATTTTGAGTTGGTCTCACTTTTGAGTCTTATTCCTGTTCGACACATAATCCACACGTGTATTCCTGCGATCAATTCTAGTAAATTCGCCAAAATGCTTTAGAGTGCTCTATGAATAATTCTAATATTTGCACTGCTTTGATAGATTCCTTGTATATTATTCTGCTCGTTTCTTTGTGCATATGGACTTTATAGGAAAATAATCCTATACGACCAAGCAGTGCAACGACCCAGGGCTGGACCACATCCATCATCCGACACGTGGCATTCCTGTTAATCAAATCCTGCTGTTAATAAAATCTTGTGGTGCTGAATAGGGTCCAGCCCTGGGTCGTTCGTGCCCAGGTCGTATAGGATTATTTTCCGACTTTATAACCTCATAATAATTCAAGCATTCATGTCGCAACCGCGGAATCAAGATAAGAGCAACCTGCAGACATCAAGATACTTCTATTAATCGGAGAAGATACATTCATCTTACACGATCAAGGTACCATGGGTGAGGGGATACTCAAATGAATGCAGGGATCCATGATAGTAAATAAGATGGATACCATTAATCACTTGACTCAAGAAACAGGGAACTGCCTGCATTGAGCAAGATAACTTTTTATTTTTACCTACCTAGTTTGAGACCTGATTTATGTGTGATAGTCATTGTTAGGTTAAACAGAACCTTATTTCACATTTTTCCTACCATATAGCTGGCACATATCACATGACGCATAATAGACATCCGATAAAATGGGAATAGGAGGCAAGGCAAGATCAGTGCAGAAATTTGCAGAACTACCTAATAAAGAGATAATCCCATGTTATGTTGTCAAACCCCGTTTATCACTGGACTTGAAAAATACATATATTAAATGGAAGTATCTTTCAACTGACTTTTCCTGCTGAAATTTGGGTGATAAATAAACATGTACTACTAGGCACTGCAGTTTGTATGCTGTTTCCCGATGCTGATGTTTATTTGGGAATTATTTCAGATGGACAACTCAAATGATGAAGACTTCGGGGTATCCACTGATACTCTTGAGCAAAAGAAGAAAAAAAACTTTTGCTGCCAAGCGCAAGAAAAACAAATTGCAGAAAGGTAGCAAGTTATCATTAGAAAATATGTGGGCACAGAAGCAAGAGAATTAACTAAGGATATATGTTCGGAGGCCGTCGCGGCTCCTCAGGCCATCTGCCGATTATGTTCCACCGTGCAGTAGACCCTACGTGCTTTTTCACTTTTCTGTGGCTGATCGTGGGGCTTCGCTGGTGTGTGTTTCGCTTTCGAGATGGAGAACGGCGGCGAGACCTTTGCGTCCCCTACCGCCGCCGCCGACTTCGACTTCGGCGGCCAGGGGCTCACCAACGGCAAGGCCGCCGCTACCTCCTACGACGTGGGCGAGATGGATGCGCTCCGCGACGCCAAGCGCGACCTGGAAGAGAAGCTCGCCGCCGCGGGCCACGAGAACGGCCTCCTCTCCAAGGAGGCCGCCCACCTCGAGGCGTAGGTGGCCAGGGCCCGGAAGGACATCGCCGCCGCCGACCGCGCCGCCACCGACGCCGAGGCGCAGGCCGCCGGGCTCCGCGCCGAGGTCAAGCGTCTCCAGGACCTCCTCGCCACCGCCGACGGCCCGGGCCTCCGTGGGGTGCTCGCCACCGCGCACCAGGAGAAGCTCGCCCTCGAGGAGGAGATCAAGGCCCTCAAGGCCTCCGCCGCCGCTGCAGACAAGGAGGAGGAGGCTGACGCTCCCGCGAACAAGGCTGGGCCGCTGGCGTCTCAGGGGATGGTGGCCGCTGCGGCTGCTGCTGGGGCCGCCGCCACTGCGGCCGTCGAGGTGGTTGTCCTCAGCCTCAAGAGGTAATCTGCTGCGGCGATGTGCACCCCAAGTTTTGCTCGCCCCCAACATCCAGACCTCCCGATCGCAGGCGGGTTCCGGAGCTCCATGGCGTCGGGCTGGTCTCTCTCCCCAATCAACCATGTATACCGCGTCCTCTCCTCCCTCTCTCTCCGTCGTCGCCCCATCCCCTCTTTTTCTCCTAGCATCACAGCCTGATGCTGCCTCCAATCACCGGCAACCGCAACGGGTGTGCTGCCCTCTGCTCTTCCCTGACCGGATCCGTGCTCCACGATTGGGCCTGCCGCGAGCAACGGTGGGCGAGCAGGAGGCACAGCCAAGTGGAAGCTGGAGGCCAGGGACAGCGGGTGAACGCCGCAGACGAGCTGCTTGGCTTGCAGCTGGCGCCCAGGGCGAGGGCGCGAGCCCGGCCAGTAGGTACATCTCCACGTCTCCTCCTTCGACCATTTGCATCTCTCCTCTTAGCATCATAATTCATAACTTCGAAACGATGTTGCGTCTCCATCTACCAATATAAGGACGCCGCGCCCCACTCCATGAACGGACGGGGATGTTCTTTGCTTTCTCCAGATGTATTACTCTATTAGAAGATGGAGCACAACACGGGGATGCTCATCGTTTTGCCGGTGCTGCTTGCATGGGGGGTATTTGGTTGTTTGCAGGCTGCTAGCCTGGTTTGCCTGCTGCTGGCTGTTCGCTTTGTTCTGTTGTTTGGCGTCGTTGGTTGGTGTCTTCTTGCATAGGTGAGGTTGGATTGTGTAGTAGGCTTTTGTATTCTTCACTGATGCTCTCCTGCGTTGATTGGCTCATTCCTTTTTTGATTTGTTTGATTTACTGTAGTTATTTTGGTGGTAGCAGTGGATGACGTACCTCAGCCGCGGTATCTTATTTGGCTTCTGCTATTGTGATGTGCTCATTTTGATGTTGTATTTTTGTTGTTCTTTTTTGCGTGTGGTTTTGTTTCTACTGCATGTGCTGATTGTGTTGCTTTGTTATGTAACTTTGTATATTGTTGAGTTTCAGAAAAGAGGATTGTCGTGTGCGTGTGTATACTCAGGATTGGCGTGTGCGTGTTAGGACTGCAAGAACCGTGTAGGACTGCAAAAAACTAGGATCATCTGAATGCAAAAAAGAACAATGAAACTGTACATCACAGTAATAAACCAGAACACACCTCTCATTGAACAATGAAACTGTACGGTTCCAGTTTGTAATGTTCAATGAGAGGTGTGTTCTGGTTTATTACTGTGATGTGTTTCGATCTATTTTGCATCAGCCGTTTTCCTTGTCTTTATTTTTACTACCAAATGTATTCCTTTGTATTTATTTCTGCTATGGCATGAAGATTGTTTGCTGACTATTTTGTATGTTTAATCTTCAGGATTGCGCTATGCAGGGCTCCATAGCGAGGGTTCATGTAGACAAGTTTAGTGGGAGGCTGTTGGAGGGGCATGCTTATTACTTGCATCAAGCAAGGGATGATTTGGTCATACTTTGTTTGCTAGCTTAATTATTCTTTGTTGGTGAAGACTTCCAAATGATATGGGCATTTGAAACTGTTCAGAGGTATGAGGTATCACAACGATTTTCCATGTTTAACAGTAACATGCAGGTAATTGTATGAGATGGGGTAGACATTTCCAGGACTTTTCTTGATTTTGTTCTGTGCTGCAATCTTCATGTTTCATACTGCACCATTTTAATATTTGTGATATTTCAGAAATATGGGAGCTTAACTAGAAAGAGGAGAGTTTCAAGTAATGAAGGATTTCATTGGTGGGTCATTATCTTCGTTGAGGTAAGAGATTCATTTTATTTGGACCGTGCATTATTTTCACTCCAGTGTACTAGATTAGTTATGTTTGTTTTTACTCCAAAACTGATCTCCAAAGAGCAGTATATTGAGCTCCATGACATGATCATCTAGAGTTTAGTTGATTTAAAATGCCATGGCTTAACCAGATTCGAAATTTAGCTCTTATCTTTCGTAGAAGAATAAAATTACTATGTGTTTTTTGTATGCCATATTTGAGCTCTCGAATTTTAACCCTTGAGCGTGGGTTCTTAAAATTTGTACAGCGCCCAACAAGAAATACTACTAAATACTGAATAGGCTGCTGCGTTGGCCATTTAACTGGCCACTGTTTGGGTGTTTTTTCAGTTGTACAAAAATCTGTTTTACTTTTCCTTATGACGGAACGAACAGAGGTCTTGAGGCACGCTCATTCAAAATCTGCTCATTATGCTGAGGTTGATGTTTGGTTTTCAGCAGCATTTCCTATAGAATTATCAAGTATCTACTACTGAGGTTCAACTGAGCCCCCGCTGCCTGCTCTCTCTCCCCCTGATTTGGATATTGGAGACGGAGCACAATGGTTGATTGGTACACCGAGGACCCTACACCAACATCTACGGGGGTGGCTGCAGGTAGTCGGAGGATGTGACGTTGGCTAAGTGGTCCTCTTGCCAGCTATGTACATTTTCTTCTGTCATCCTCGCCCATGTTCTTTTCTTTCTATACGAGTCTTATATTTTCTGACCATGCTCTGATTTTGTTGATTTTGCTGCACGAACAGAGGAAATGAAGGATATGCTTGATAAATATCAATGATGATTTTGTTTATTTTGCAGCACAAACAGAGGAGTAAGCTCACATTTCTTTTATCTTAATTACGATAGCTGCTTAGGACTGCCGATTTTCATCGAGATTGCGTGTAGGCACTAATGAGTGATAGCAATAGAAATATCTCTTTGTCGATAGGCAGAAGGTGGTGATTTCATATGCACATATGGTGTTTACTCAAATGGCGTCCATGAATCAGATATTTTGAATTATTTAGTGTTCTCTAATATGCATACATATTTTCCCTTTTTCAGGGTTTCAATTTGGTCCTCTCTGTTCCAAGGCAGTTGGCGGTGCGGAGGAGGAGCTCGGCGCTCTCCTCTTTACCCAGAAGCAGTACCTCGGTGTCCTCCTCTCCTTTCCCATGCTTTGCCTTGCCGCCATCTACGCCACGCTCGGGAAGCGTTCACCATCCTGGCAGCAGACTTTGTACGTGGTAACCTTTAAGAAAAATCCGTCCAACAACTTCGTGGCGTTGATTACTTCTGACCTTAGGTGTTGATGTAATATCTATGATTGGTAGGAGTATAACGTTTTTTGCATGGTCTTATAAATGGAGAACTCCAGATTTAATAGTATTTCTAAGGTGTATAATTACATCAGTGTCTTCGAGTGTCTGGTGTTGCACAAACAACTTTACATTTTATTAAAATATCAACCATTGCCTGGGATCTTTAGAGTTAAAAGAAAATATTATCATGACCTAGAGGCCTGGACGTAAAGGCTTGGATAGCTCTATGTTTCTCCTTTTGCCTCTTTGATGATGATGTACTTTCATAAGCGATATGCATTACTGTTTACCTTCCACAATATTCTGCATGTTATATTCTTCTAGGAAAGTGCCCAATTGTTTGTATTCTGGTCTGTTGGATTCAAAAAATCGTATATGTTTGATTTTTTTATTGGGAAGTACTGTTTTCTATTAGGTTCCGATACAAACCAATTCCTATGCTCGTGTTAACTTAAAATGCAGTTTTGGCATCGATAGCTAAACGAGCAAGGGGACATTTAGTCTGTCTTCACAATTCTTTTAGTGGATAAAACAACCCCCTATCATTTGCTTTCCCAACTAATTAATGTAATTTGACATGAACCTGATACATTTTCGTGTGGTGCTTTTTTTGTACTAGACAATATGAAGTTCATGATACGTTGGATGATTTGTTGCACTGGACAGTATGAAATGGTTGTTCCTGTTTATTTGATGCATCATAGTGTCTGGTTTTGGATTGATTTTGATTTTTTTTTTGGAAGACACTAAGTCATTACATATATCCATATTAACAATCTTGGTACGTATGATATATTTAGATTGTACACCACGCATTCAAGTACAATGTTTCATAAGCATTTGCAATACTTACACTAGAAAAATATTCCAGGTACTTGGTACCTCTCAAAATAACTATACACGGGTGCAGCGCTACTCCGAATATTCCTGGTGGTCTTCATAAGTTACATATTGACAACATTGCTTGTTGTATTATTTTAATCTTTCTAGCTCTATCTTCTTATTTAGTGCAAGAGTCGGTATACCACAATAACACATTATACATTGTTATGTAACAGGACACAGCTGCCAAAATGACAAACTTCGTCATAATAAGACTATCACATAAGAAACAGCTACGACCGCTGCTCTGCTGCTAACCTCATCGGCTGTCTTTCTTCAGCCGTCTGTGTCATTACGGAACACTAAAAAACACGTGTGTTATTACACACCATTGCAATACAGAATAAACTGCCAGAGGTTTACCACACCTGTCACATTGTACCGGACGTCTTGAAGGTGGCGCGGCGAAGCGCGCTGTTCGTCTAGTTATGATATCACGGAAGCCGCCAGAAATGCTCGCTAAACATGGCCATTTGAATTGCAAGAGAAACATATTGCATTGTGTAGAGTTTCTGAAATGGTGGATTGGGTTATCCTCTCAGGACCCCTCACACACATATATATAGGGTTTCGGTTACATGGGCCACCATGGGCCTTAACATGGTCCAACACTCCCCCTCAAGATGATCATGGGTAATCTACCATGGTCATCTTGCTACCATACATAACACATACTACAACTACCACTACTGAACATCACATAACAACCTAAGATACATGAGAGCGCCAACATCCCTTGCTCTCTCGGTCTTCATCTGATCTCAACCATCTTCTCGTGTCTCAACATCAACTATGGTATGATCCTACTGCCTCAACCATCTCTCCTCGGCTTCTCTCCTCCATTTCCTCCTCAATCATCAAATTTGTGTCCTCAGCCTCTCTCACCCACACACCATGCCCTTGACCTCCTCCTTCCTCCCCACAAACCCACGGCCAACTTCGGCCTCAACCATCTCCACCTCAGGCAACGCATGCCTCTCCCCGGGTCAGTACGGCCTCTACCATCTCCACCTCTGGCAACGCATGCCTCTTCCCGCGGACACCTTCCAAACATCACCACAGAATCAACAGCCTCATCATCTCCATCAGTAGCAGTAGTCATCACACCTTCATCAACAGCACCAGACATCATCCTCCTAAGCACTGCAGCAACCTCACGTAAGCACATTCTCCCCCTTGCTGCAACTCCTCTCTTCTCTCTCTCAGTTCACCCCAACCTTCTCCCCCTAGAAGAAAACCACCTTCTCCTCTCCAGCAGCAACAACACCCAGCCACATTCACCTTGTGGTTCACCCATTCCTGACCAGCTACACGCAGCAGCAAGATCTCTTCTTCCCCTGCCTAGCATAACAGCACCAACTTCAGTTCAGCCCGAGCTTCTTCTCCTAGCAAGCAGCAGCATGCAACAGAGCTTGAGCTCCTTCTTTATTTCTCTCCCCCTCTGCTCCTTGGTCCCTTACAGCGAACCAAGACAAGGAGCAGCACCATCTGGTTCAGCTGAAACAGACTTCCTTCTCTGCCCATCTGTATCTCCACGAATTTCTGCAGTCTCATCGTCTCCATCATCAGCAGCAGGATCCCGGCGACGGAAACATCCTACTCAGTTCAGCTTCTGACTGGGCCGGACAGTGCCCCGGAGTTGGTCTTCACACAGCGACCATTCACCACGGACAGCTCTTCACACAGCAGCTTCACCATGTACAACTCAAGCAGCAGCTCGAGCCCCTTCTTTTCTTCTTCTCTTGAGAGCAGCGAGGCAGGCCATGAGCGCCGCCAGTGAGGGTTTCCTCTTCTCTCTCCCTCGCATCCTCCTCTCTGCAACCTGGAATTCCACCTGCTGCCTCCCTTTTTCAGCTCCGGCCGGCCGGCCGCCGGCGTGCCTCAGCTTGTCCGGTGGCCACTTCTCACCCTTGCTCACAGCACCACCGCACGGATGCCATCCGCACTTGCAGCTTGCCCCTCTCCTGTCTCCTGCCTCCGGCTTTCTCCTGCGCACAGCGGCAGCACGTCCTCTTCCAGCTGCCTTCCTCTGTCCCGAGCACGGACAACAGGGCCATGGACGCCCCGGACTTGCGCCGGCGAGCACCAGCTCGCCAACCTTCTCCTGCCTCCAGGACGTCGTCCTCCACGAGCTTCTCCGGCCTGAACGCCTCCAGCTCCGAGCTCCCTGGCTGAGCTCGAGCCTCTGCTTCTTCTTCTCCACGGACGGAGCAGCCAGCCCACGCATAGGATCCGGCTAGCACTGCCCAGATCGGGGCCGCCCCGTCGCGTGCCAGCAGCAGCTCTAGCTTGATCTGCATCTGCTGCAGCGCCGCGACCAACTGCCGCGGCCCACCCCACCTAAAACGGGTCCAGATCGGGCCTGCACCCCAGCGCCACCACCTGCAGCCTCCATTCTCATCCCCTTCACCTCTGAAATCTACCTATCCTAGCCACTATCTTACTCCATCTTCCTCCCCTGCGCAGAGCAGCAGTCATACCCACACAACTCACCTCGCTGTGTGAGATGGCCACAGCCCACGCAGAGCAACAGATGCGGCCTCCCGCCGCCTGGATGTCTACAACTCGCCTGGTTGTTGTGGCCGGCGAGGAACTAGTCCGCTGGTGGTTGTGGGCGGCGGAGAGCGGGTGGCGGCTGCTAGTTTGGAAAACTAAGCTCTGATACCATGTAGAGTTTCTGAAATGGTGGATTGGGTTATCCTCTCAGGACCCCTCACACACATATATATAGGGTTTCGGTTACATGGGCCACCATGGGCCTTAACATGGTCCAACACATTGTAAGAGAGGGACGATGCACGGAAATAATTTGAATTAAAGAAAGAATCATGCTCATAGACATTAGTGGTATGACTGCCACACAAAAGCAATTCTACCAAGACAAGTAGGATGAGATCAGTGGCGGACCCAGCGTCCCGGCAGCCCGGGCTTCCGGCCGGCCGGCGTGCCTAATGTTCATCAAAATTAGAGTAAAAACTAGCATTTTAAGTCTAAATCAAAGGGTTTGCCCAGGCTTTGATTAATTCTTGGGTCCGCTACTGGATGAGATCATCCCCCGCCGCCACCACAGATCCGGTTGTCCTTCATTTATGGTGTGAGCTAGTTGTTGTATGAACTATTTGTTGTTTGAACTCTCCGTTGTGTGAACTGTTTGTTATAGACGCTTGATGCATCAATCATCCTTCCATGTCACTCTCTCCAGTTGGAAAAATGAAAGCCATCTAATTTGGAAGGAGGGAGTAAATCAGAACAATTGTTGCCAAAACAACGAAGGTTTCGTATGCCGTTCCTAGTTGACGCCATCAATAAAAATAACTCTTTTGCTTAGCACTCTCGTAACCAAGCATGTACTCTTTTGTTTTGGATATGATCAAGCATGTACTCGGACTTCAAGCAAAGTTGCAGGTCATTCTTTCATGGTAAATGCCCATAGAAAAAATGTTACCAATACTCAAGCATCCATATAAGTGTCTATCAAATACCTATTTCTCAATTATAATTCAGTAGAGATATAGGAGTTAATATGACATCACCTTTTTCCGAACATATGTCTCTAGCGTCCATTGAAAAAAAATAAACTTAATCCCAAACATTAGCTTAGTTGAAAAAGGGAAAATAAGCTAAGTACCATACTTACGATTTTTAATAACTAGATAACACCCCACGCGTTGCTGCGGAAGTGATATATGTTAGAAAACTTTTTATTATAAGGAATATGAATTTAGTTGTTCTATTTCTTTGTTCAAAATTTAACTCATAGGCTAATGTTAAATGTGATGGTTGAATGAGTGGACCAATCAAACACTTGATGATGTGGCATGTTTGCATATTGAGAGAAATCAAGTAGTGGGGATCTCCTATTTGGATAGAGAAGATACTGCTAGTGAAATAATGTACCACGTGACCCATGCGGAACTGCAGACAACCAGCTAATGCCTAAGATTTACCTTTAGGATATAACAGAGAAGTAAATGGTCTCGAGCTAGGATCACCAGCAAATTAAAGCCATATCAAGATATATTGGTATTTTGTTAATCTATCTCCTGTTTTGTTGGAGAATAATTTGCATGTAGTTGATTCTTTGAAGATACTTTTTTTTAAACGATCATGTTGAACATATAATTTTGACACATGCACGTAGTCAAAACATCAGGTATGCTAGCACAATCCCTCGAAATAAAAAGGTCTGCCAGCACAAAAAGCAGATTACGCATCATGTGGGCCTTCTCGGAGAGAATAGACGTTCCAGTGACGGGCCGCAGCCCGAGAACCCTTCTTTTCCTTATCCTTTCCGTTTTATATTTTTCTTTCATTTTCCTTTTTATTTTCTCTTTATATATATATTTATTCCGTTAATACATTAATATTTTCTATCCTTTTAACATTTTAGAAACTCATGAGAATTTTTTTCGAATGTGCAAACTTTTTTTTTAAATGTCGCAAACACTTTTTTTGAACTCATGAGCAATTTTCTTAAACATGCTGATATTTTCCAAACCCTTGTTTTAACCGGCAAACATTTTTTATAAAAATGTGTATGCCTTTTTAGAACATTTGTATTTTGAATAGACGATCATTCTTTAGACCACATGAACGAAATTTATTTCAAAGCATGAATATTTATTATTTGATATGCATGAATTTTTTTAAATGAGCATTTTATTTCCACGATCATATTTTCACGATTTTGTAATTAATTTAGTAGTAAAAGTAATTGGATAGAGCTAATTTAAAGACACAACCACATAATTCCTCCGATCCATAAAAAGTGTCGGGGCTTTAGTTTAAATTTGATCAAATTTGAGCTAAAGCTCCTACGATAATCACTAATAAAAGGGTTCCCTTTGCAGAGTGAACCACGTGTGCCGTGTCGTGCCGATAAGTGTCGCCTTCTCCTTCATGTGGTCTCCTACGGATGGTTGCATGTCCGCAAAGTGTCACAAGCAGAATAAAAGTGGGGATAAGGATGAGAGAGGAAGAGATACATGAGAGGTGGGAGGGGAGCTTTTTCCTGATATTTTTCTAAACCGAATCTTCAAAAAGAAATATCTCTAGAACCGAGTTAATTCAAATTACGAACCGTTTTCACTTTAAGCTCCTCGCGTCGAGATCTTCAAAACCAGATCCCATATTGATATGTTTTGACGAACTTTTCTTTTGTACTCACGGTTATGTATAATTTGTACATTCTTTTCGGTGTACTTTGTACTCCCACTTCTGTGTACTTTTTAACTTCCTGTTCTGTGTACTTTTATACCTCATTTTATGTGTAGTTGTACTACATGTGTCTGTGTATTGTACTTTGTATTATGTTTAGTTTGTACTTTTGTTCTGTGTAGTTTGTACACTAGCATCTATGTATTGTATTTCCTGATGATATGTACATGTTTTTCTATGTAGTTCTATAATAATACCGTTTGTACTTCCGTTACTACGGGGCGCGTACAAGCGGGTGGACAGACGAGGCGTACGCAACGGCCACGGGGGGCTTAGGGCACGAGCAGTGGAAACTACCGTTTCCTACTGCCTCACGACATCCACGCAAGAAAAATTGCTCAAACCACCGTATGTGAAGATTCCTGCCCAACGGAAGCCACACCTAGGGACCATCTCAATTCCTTTTGATTTCCCTCTCTGCTCGTTGTGGTCCAGTGCGCTGCTCTCTCCTCTTTCCTTCTCTTTCCCTCACCTTTTCTTCCTTTCTCATGTGAAGCTCCCGCCTCCTCTGAAGGATCCCATCTTCCTCTGCAAACCACCACTTTATCTTCCCTGGACCATCCGAGCCTACGTGGTAGTGTGGAGCAGCGGTCCACGGTGGAGCGTTGGACGTGCCCTTAGTAGGCAAGGCCATCGATGCAGGCTTCACACGCACGTAACAGTCGCGATCCGCACATGCTTACTCGTTTCCAAGTTTTGCTTTCTCTACGCGATCACCATGTGGCGTTCTCCTGGGCTAATTTTTGCTTGTTTGTTCCCTTGGCAAAGAGTTCCTTCTCGCTAGTGATATGCAGCTCCTATACTTTTTATGGATCGGAGGGAGCATATGAATGAATGGGTCGAAAATGAGCCGGCCCATTAACTGTCCGCAACGGGCGAGTCCCTCCTAGCCCTTGCTAGGAGCGATACATAGGAATATCTCAAGGAAAGTAAACATATCAAGTCGGAGTGGGCCAGACGCCAGATGATTGATGTATCCAGTGGGCCACTTAACTCAGCCATGCTCTCCTCAAAAGAAAAAGAGAAAATCTCGCGCCATACTTCGTCGGCACCCCTGAGTCATTTCACCGCGCTCATCCCATACCCAAACCCATAACCAGGGACAGTAAAGCGTGTACACTGGTACTGGTACGTCTGAAGCGACGTTTTCCAAGATTTTATGGGCATCTTGAGACTTGATCAGTAAGTTTGACATCAGATGCATGTCGCCATCGTGGAGCTAGGTCCCCGATTCACCATCCTTGCTCCTATGGCTACACAAATATTATTCCGGCCGGTCACATCGGCTTGATGAACCTCGTCTTTCGGCCCAAGCAAGCACGAGTTGGTGTGAGCGACACGAAAGGAGACCGTGGTGCATTTTCTCTAGATTTTATCGTCCCATGTCGTGGAGCAGAAGACTGCACCCAACTCTTGCTTGCATTTTTGCAAAGAGCTAATAACGCTATTCATCCCACAACTTGTTCTCAGGTTTACGATTTGGTCCCAGATCTTGCGAGCAGCACGTCCACAGTCCCACAACTTGTGCGGTCTGAACATTTTAGTCCAATGAACGCGACGGAAGCCACGTAGGACGCCACGGTGGACGAATTTGTCTCGAAAACTTTACAAAGAAGTCCTTCATTTATTTAGTATTTACGTTTAAATCCTCGAGCGGGCGGGTCGTGCACTGTTATTTCACGGAAAGGATCCCGGAAAGAACACAATTTCCTTTTTCATCTCCATCATGTGCGACGGCGGCGTAACTCGACCTGGACGACGCGACGGCGAGGTCGGGAGCCGTGGCCATTCCGGCTAGAATCCGGCGGGGAGATGAAGTTGCGCGCGTTCGACGAGGATCCCCCTGCGTATGGTGAGCTAAATCGACGCCCTGTTCCGCTTTTCTGTTCGCTTTTCGCTGGTTTTGGTGCGGGTTTGATCGGGATGATCTGGATGATCTTTTTCGGGGAAAATTGGGTGGAACACGATCAGTAGTTCGGTAGGTGTGTTGTGGAATGATTTTTACGGTCGATTAAGGCGATTTCATGCCCGGCCCTGTGCCTTGTTCCGCTTTTAGGCGTACTGTCAGTTTTGATCATTGATCATGCGGTTTAGGAACAATTAACTGGTTGTATTCTTGCTTTAGATGTATTAGTACATCGGTTCATGCCAATTCCGATAGAAAAGTTGAGTTTTTTAGGATTTTTGCTAAGTGAACATGTTAACTGAATTTTGTGCACTGTTAACTGAATTTGTTCAGACTGTTAACTGAATTTTTGTAACACTGCTAACTGAATGTTGCTCCAGTTTGTAATGCAGGCGAATTCACTAATAACTTCTCAGTGAAAGTAGTCCACAATAGGTTTTTCTGTGGATTGCATGAAGATTTGGAGTATGTGAGTGCTTCTACAGCAGATTTTGATTGCTGCACTGCTGACACTTGGTCACTAGAGTGGATTGATGAAATGCTGAAAATGCTTGGTGAAAAGAGAGATGGAAGGTTGCGTGTCTATTGGTGTTTGCCGGAGAAGGATCTTACAGATGGCTTAGTGCTTGTTGAGAAGTATGGTCACATTGTACACATGGTGAAAGCTAGTAGGGTGCACAAGACACTGGTTCTGTTTGTTGATCACACTAATTTCCTACAGAGCTTGAGGCCAGATGTCCCTGTTACACTACCTGGCTTGCCCTCTCTGATATCCCAGCAACAACAGCCAGCAATGCCAACAGCTCAAGCTTCAAGTTCTTTCTCATGTTCCAGTAGCAGATCAGGAGTTTCTGGATGCTTGTGGTGTTTCTGTACAGTTATGGATGCTGAACCTGGAATAGAAAATGTGGTTGATGGTGCAAGCAGTTTTGACAGTGAGTTTGAGGTGTTTGACAGTGATTATGATGTTAAATATGGAGATGATGATTTATTTTCAGAGAATATTGACAAGTCTGTCAATGACCACAATGAGCTGGAATTAACCAATGAACATGAAGATGAAGCAGCTCTGGAAGATGATGATCTGAACCTGCTAGATTCAGACGTGCATCAGCTTAAGCTCCAATTCAGGGCTTTTAATCCTGAGGTTGATATGGATAATCCCACTTTCAGACTTGGAATGGTGTTCAGTGGTGTTGAGGAGGTTAGGAAAGCAATTGCAACATAGAGTATAAGAAACAGAGTGTCAATTTTATCAATGCTTGAGACAATTTTCTACAAGATTCTACAAAGGATTGAAACCAAACAGAGGGAGTGTGAGAAGTGGTCAGGTAGAATTTGCCCAAAGATTAAGAAGAAAATGGAGAAATACCTTGAGTGGAGTAAGAACTGCATTGTTGCACCCGCAGGTATTTAACTGCACCTGTTAACTGTATTCACTGTTCACCATCCAGCTGTTGTCACTGAAGCTAAAACTGTATGTACTGTCCAATTGCAGGCAACTACAAATATGCTGTTACCAGTCATGAGTTGGAGAAAGACTATATTGTGAACTTAAATACTAAGACATGTGATTGCAAGAGGTGGCAGCTCAGTGGAATTCCTTGCCACCATGTGATAGCTTGATGTAGCTTAGATAGGATAAACCCTGATAATCTAGTGCATGCCTGCTACACTATTGATGCATTCAACAGTGCTTATGCATACAATTTGGCACCACTAAGAGGGAGATTGTTCTGGCAAAACATGAATGCAATACCCATCTACCCACCTCTGTACACTAAAGTTATGGGCAGACCTAAGAAGAATAGAAGAAAAGCACCTGAAGAAAAATTGAAAAAAGGAGTTCACATATTCACAAAAGCTGGGGTGTCAATACACTGCTCTGTGTGTGGAGTAGCTGGTCACAACAGCAAAGGACATGCAAAATATATTGAGACCAAAAGACAGCATGAGCAGATGAACATTATTGGTGAAGGTGACGAAATTGATATGCCAGAGATGTTTCAGGTTTGCTCAACTTAAATCCCAGACACACCATTGTTTCATTTCTGTGTTTCCATATAAATATTACATGTAAATCACACAAGTTGCTCAATTTTGTGTGCAGCATGTCATTCCACACAGCCCTGACCCCAGACTAGATCCTACTGAGCTAGCTAATAGCATGGTCTACAAAATGCAACAGCAGGTACAACTAATATTCAGCATTGTTTTAATACATCTAATGTTGCTCCACCTAAGATTGCTCTATCTAATATTGCAGCAAAGAGAAAATGTACCGGTGGAGAGAGTGCTTGGTCCATTGCCTGAAAATGCATTTGTGGTTGCTGCTAGGGATAACTTGCCACAACCAAGAGTCGGAGCCACCACTGCAACAACAAGAGGCACTGGTAGGGGAAAAAGGAAAACTCTTGCAGCAAGGCAAGCAACAAGATCAACTGTAGCTAAACATCAAGGTGCATCCAGCACTAGGGCAAGGAACAATACAAGAACCACAGCAAGCATTGTTCTCATCCCAGACCTGAATGATGCATTCATTCCAGAAGATCAAGCACAAGAAGTTCCTCTTAGTCAGAATGCACCCCCACCAACTGATTATATGTAGCCTGGCTATGCTGCAATATGTAATGCTTCAGATGTTTCAGACATATTCTATTTTTGTAATTTAAATTAGTACTGAATATGTGTAATACACTATGCAAAACAAAGCAAAATCAGTTGGCAGACATGTTGCCAATTCCACTTTATTTATTCCATTTCACAATTTGGTTACACATCACATACAACAGCATGTCTAACATCACACAACACCCCTTGTGATCAACGCAACACATGCTACTAGCACAACACACACTGCAACAAAACAGACAATGAACATTTCTTTCTTATCTCTCATTCACTAGTAGAAAACAAGCCTTTGGTGAGGCCACATTTGGCACCGGATTGACTGGAACCGGTACTAAAGGGGTATTAGTACCGGTTCCAGAGGCGAGACAGCCCGGCAGTTATTTGCACCGGTTGCGTTGGACCCTTTAGTACCGGTTGGTAATACAAACCGGTACTAAAGGGTTGCATCAGTCGGCTGCAGCACGCGGCCCCCACGGTCAGACCATTTAGTACCGGTTTGTATTACCAACCGGTACTAAAGGTTCGGCCTGCAGCGCCCGGCCCCCACGGCCAGACCCTTTAGTACCGGTTTGTAATACAAACCGGTACTAAAGGTTCGTCCTATATTGCCTTCTTCCACCCGAGGCACATTTCCATTGCTCTCATTCAAGCTCCATTTTCTTCTCTCTTTGCTCTCCCAAGATCTAGCACTCTTTGATCTCTACAACATTTGTTAAGATTGGTAGCACTTACTTATATAAGGGTTAGCAACTTCATCTTCTCTTCCGGCATTTCAACTTTAGCTCATTTTGCTAGTTTAACTCATTTGTTTTTTCTAGTGCAAGCAAGGTGTTTGATGAAATGCCTAAGTTAGGGATTTTATTTGTTTTATATGCATTTTGAGCTCAATTTAAAATAAGATTTGTGCCTTTTTATAGTGTCGTCCCCACTTCCTCACCGCCGCCGATCGCCCGCGGCGCCCCGTGACCGACACCACCTCGGTGAGCCTCTTTTTTTTTCTTATATTTTTAAAAAATATTAGTTGTATGGTTTAGATGCATAGTTATTACTTGTATATTTTTCTTACTTGATAATTGTTTGTTATATATATAGTGTAATGGTTTTAGATATATTTATATAATGCAGATGAATCGACAATGGATGTACGTTGACCGACGCTCTCCGGAGTTCATTAGTGGCCTACAGGAATTTGTCCGTGCGGCTGAGTTAAACAAGAAGAATGGTTTTATGTTTTGTCCATGCGATGAGTGTCGGAATAAGACGAATTACCCTAGCGCAAGAACCCTAAACTTCCACCTGTTCCGGAAAGGCTTCATGCCCAATTATTTTTGTTGGACCAAGCACGGAGAAACAGGGGTTATAATGGAGGACAATGAAGAAGATGATGATGACAACTATCCTCTGTTCTCTGAACACGGTGATACTAAAATGGGGGAAGACGAAGCTGAGCATGAGGTCATTGTTGATGATCAGTCTGATGATGATCTTCGTCAGGTTATTCTTGATGAACAGATAATCTGCGGAACTGAAAACGAGTGGTTGAAGTTAGAGCGCATGTTGGAGGACCACAAAAAATTATTGTATCCAACTTGTGAAGATGGCCAGAAAAAGCTGGGTAGCACCCTGGAATTGCTTCAATGGAAGGCAAGGAATGGAGTATCTGACAAGGGATTTGAACAGTTGCTACAAATATTTAAAAAGATGCTTCCAAGGAAAAATGAATTGCCCTCCAGTACGTACGAAGCAAAGAAGATTGTCTGCCCACTAGGATTAGAGGTGCAGAAGATACATGCATGCATCAACGACTGCATCCTCTACCGCGGTGAGAAGTACGAGAATTTGAATGCATGCCCGATATGCGGTGCATTGCGGTATAAGATCAGGCGAGAAGACCCAGGTGATGTTGAGTGCGAGGCCAGCCCCAGGAAGAGGGTTCCTGCAAAGGTGATGTGGTATGCTCCTATAATACCACGGTTGAAACGTTTGTTCCGAAACAAAGAGAATGCCAAGTTGTTGCGATGGCACAAAGAAGACCGTAAGGAAGACGAGATGCTGAGACACCCGGCTGATGGGTCGCAGTGGAGAAAGATTGACAGTGAGTTTCGAGATTTTGCAGCTGACGCAAGGAACTTAAGGTTTGGTCTAAGTACAGATGGCTTGAATCCATTTGGGGAGCAGAGCAGCAGTCATAGCACCTGGCCTGTGACTCTATGTATCTATAATCTTCCTCCTTGGTTGTGCATGAAGAAAAAGTATATCATGATGCCAGTGCTTATCCAAGGCCCGAAGCAACCCGGCAACGACATTGATGTGTATCTGAGGCCATTAGTTGACGAACTTTTACAGTTGTGGTCTGACGAAGGTGTGCGTGTGTGGGATGAGTATAAACAGGAGGAATTTAACCTACGAGCGTTGCTGTTTGTAACCATCAATGATTGGCCTGCTCTTAGTAACATTTCTGGACAATCAAACAAGGGATACAATGCATGCACGCATTGTTTAGATAAGACTGACAGTATATATTTGTGTAACAAGATTGTGTACATGGGGCATCGTCGATTTCTTGGACCCAAGCATCCCTTAAGGAAGAAAGGCAAACATTACAAAGGTGAGGCAGATCATCGGCTGAGGCCTACCCGCCCTTGTAGTTCTGTTATATATGATATGGTTAAGGATTTAAAAGTAATCTTTGGAAAGGGTCCTGGGGGACTACAAGTTCCGAATGACGCAAACAACCACGTACCCATGTGGAAAAAGACATCTATATTTTGGGAGCTGCCCTATTGGATACTGCTAGAAGTTCAATCTGCAATCGACGTGATGCACGTGACAAAGAATATTTGCTGCAACCTGCTTAACTTCTTGGGCGTGTATGGGAAGTCGAAAGAAGGGAAGTCAAAAAAAAGGGAAGTCCAAAAAGGGGATGTCAAAAAAAGGGAAGTCAAAAGATACACCGAAAGTAAGGCAGGCCCATCAATGTATGAGCGAAGAGATGCATCGAGACGACAATGGGACAGAGAATGAACCAGCTCCTGCCAGCTACGCTCTTACGAAAGAAGAGAAAAAAATATTTTTTGAATGTCTTCACAGTATGAAGGTTCCATCTGGCTTCTCGTCGAATATAAAGGGAATAATAAACATGACAGAGCTAAAGTTTCAAAATCTGAAGTCTCATGACTGTCACGTGATTATGACACAATTACTTCCGGTTGCATTGAGGGGGTGTGACACCCCGATCCGATGACCGGAATTGTCCCGTATACTAGTCCCAGAAACACTAGTATACGATCACTTGATATTAAAGACGAGACCAAATACATAGGTTCGGATAATTATACATGTTACAACTCGCGAGAGCGGCTCCGGGGAAAGGCGCAACGGCGCACACAACAGTATGTACATTATTCTTGATCGTCGGAGCGAAGTACTAATGCAGCGGAAAGCGTGGACGGAAGCGTAGCACGGCGGGCGGACTCCACAGGGTTCTGCCTGGAATACTTGATCCTAGTTCTCGTAGAGCGGGTACTCCGGGACGGGTGACGGAGGGTCTGACCAAAGAATTAGCAAGGTGAGTACATTGCATGTACTCGCAAGACATCGGCCACACGGCACACGTGGCTAACTATATGGCATGGCATAGGTACAGAAAGTAGCAAGGCATAGTACGGAAAGTAGCATGGCATAGTACGGGAAATAGCATGACATTGATAAATTGTTCAAGCAACGATGAGTCCCATCTTAACGTGGGACGTAACGCACGCCACCGAGGGGGTGCCCACAACATATTCCAAATGGTAAGTTTCCCCGATTTACGGGCTCTCTAGCCCCTCGCCACACTTGGCGCAACATCTAGACTCCCCGAGTCTCATCCAGTTATTAAGTTCATTTTTTTCAAAGTGTTCCCCGTGACAAGACTGACTCTAAGTGTGACTCGATCCAAACTTGTCCCGTATCCCTGGGACTAGGCTAGTTTCTAGATACACTCTCGAGAGGTCGCAACAACCATACGCTGGAGTACACAATAGTCCCGCCGGCACGAATGTGCTTAACCAATCTTGGCGGCGAGTGCCTACTCCCCAACCTTCCACAAAATCGAGACGCCCCCTGTATAGTTACCGACATACCATAAGGCCTTGTCTTAGGCCGAACTAAAATTCCGGCACGTCCCCAACCTATGAGCGACGCCGAGCTCCGGAATCATCACGAGACTAGCCCCGACCACACAGGTAACCGACTAGACTCACCAAGGGGTGACATCAAAGGGGAATCCCGATAATGCTACTAAGTTAGGTCCGCCCATTTAGACGACGCGTGGCTGAGCTAGATGGTTTGGTGAATGGCACCGATGACTCAATCTAGTCGAGGGAGGTTGTTAAGTTCTTAGTCAAGTTATCTCCAGATCATTCCAAAATGTTTCCACAACCACGATGGTAAAGATGACATATCCAACACAACAGATGCAACAGGGTTAGGATGACCACAGTCGAACATGGTGATCACAATATCAGCAAACATTCATGCCATAAGCAAAAACACACAAGTCAATTGAACCGACAGGGGGCTCGTTAGAATCCACCACTTGTCGTCTTTAGTGAGTTATTAGCAGTAATAATATCCACAAACAAGAAAGCAACCAAAAACAATTGATCCGACAGGGGGCTCGTTAGAATCCACCGCTTGTCGTCTTTAGTGAGTTGTTAGCAGTGATAATATCCACAAACAAGAAAAACAATCAACAATTGATCCGACAGGGGGCTCGTTAGAATCCACCACTTGTCGTCTTTAGTGAGTTTATTAACAGTTGCATATCAACATGGCAAATGATATGGCATGCATCGGTGTTGCGGAAAAATGCAAGAGCGGGCGCAAAATCGTCCAAATCAAAAGGAGCAAGTTCCAAGGATGCAGCAATGGTGGAATGTGGTGGATGTCTTGCCTTCCACAAGATAGGGTTCTGGTTCCTCCTCAAGATCCTTTGAATCTATTTTGAAAATGGATAAATATGAGTTAAAACCCTAGCAAATGTCTCAGTTTAATTGAAAGGGAAAATGAACTCCAAATCAACCCATACTGGTTTCATTGGATAGGGTTTTCTTCCTAGTTTCCAAAAAGCTAAAGTTTGTAATTTTTGGACAAAAATTGAGTGAGTTATGCCCCTCCAAAGTCTCTGTTTTAAATAAATAAAAACAGAGTTTTAAATAAAACAGAAAACGATTCGGAAATGTTTAAAATCCTGACGCGTGGGTCCCGCATGGCAGCGACCCCGGTTCATTCGAACCGTTACGTCGCGGGAACAGAACGGGGGCTGCGCTTCCGTCGCCGGCGAGGACTCCGGCGAGGTCTGGCGGCCAGGGGAGGGGGTGCTGGGGCTAGGGGATGACGAGGGGAGGCTCACCGTGCACGAGGGGTTCACGGCGGCGAGATTTTAGGCGGCGGGGACGGCTCGTGCGGAGGCGCCCTCTTCTCCCTCAACTCCGGCGTCGGGTTGAGGAAGAATCTCTCGATTCCGACCACCTCCTTCCTCGGCGAGCACGGCTACGGCTTCCTCTGCTCCTAGGGCTTCTACGGGCTGAGTGAATCGACGAACGGAGTGTCCCCGACGAGGAATTTGTCCACGGCCGAGGCGGCTAGGGCAAACCCATCGCCGGAGCTACGGTGCTCGTCGGGCTGCGATTGGGGTGGTGGAGTGAGCTGGGGGAGTGAGGAGGCGGTGTGCTTCTCCCCGAGGGCTGGGGGGGTTTAAGTAGCGGCGGGTGGGTGGCCGGAGTGAAGGGAGGTAGGTTGGCCGGTGTGGAGGAGTTACGGCGGCGAGGTGACGCCGGTGTCGTGCGAGCGGTGGCATAGTCCAGCTGTTGGCGTCAGGCGGGGGAGGGCGGATGCGCGCGTGTGCGGGTGGTGTCGCTGACGGGCGGGTCCGGCGAGAACAGGGTGGAGACATCTCGTCGGCTTGCGGTCGGCGCCACTGCGGCGGCGTGCGGGCGTGCGTGTGCGTGCGTGTGCGTGTGGAGGTGGCCAGGGAGGAAGGGGAGGAGCGGGGAGCCAAGCGGGGGTGCGGGCGCGCGGTCCTCCGGCGACCAGAAACGGGCGGCGCCCTGTGGACGCGGCCGTGCCGACGCCGGCGCGTTCCAGGGCATGCCAAAACCGGCATGGCCACCGATCTCGCCGCACAGAGCACGGAATGGAAAAAGGAAGGTACCACCGTGCGCCAAATGATAAGGGCTACCAGATTGCAGAAGGGAGTTTTTGAAAATTCGACCAAAGTTCTATACACAATTTTTCAAAAACGTTTCTGGCCAAAACGTAAATGGTAAGTTTGGGAGGGTAAAAGTGAATGGATGGAAATGACCTTTTGGCCTGAGGTGGGGGAGGTGAAAGTGAAGCTGTCCATGCCTTGGATTTGTGCAGGGGATTTATTTGGACATGTTTTAAAAATAGGTTTTCAAAATGGACAGAAAAGAAAAAGGGGTGTGGAGGAATATTTTCCTAAGGTAAGGTTCCATATTTTTTTAGAAATAGGTCCCACATCAACTAGGGGTGCTTCCCTAATTTTTGCAGAATTTTTGAAGACATAAAAGTAGGGGTTCCTTTGGAGGGCAAATTTAAAGGCAGATTTTTAAAAGAGGATAAGGATTTCCCAAATCAATATTTGTCCAAGGAAAATTCATATTAGCAAGTATCAAGAGGGAGGGAAATATAAAGCACAAGATCCCACTTGATTTATCATACTTTGAAAAGATTTGAAATTCAAAGGGTTTTGCTGAGGTTTGAATCCAAATATATTTAAATAAATAGAAAAATGTATTTTGGGAAAATTTTAAAAAGGGTCAAAATCCAGGGTGTTACAAACCTTCCCCCCTTAAGACGAATCTCGTCCCCGAGATTCCTGCGGCTCGTTGAATAGGTACGGATACTCAGACCTCAGCAAATCTTCGCGTTCCCAGGTTGCTTCTTCCTCTGTGTGTCTGTCCCACTGTACTCGGTAGAACTTGGTAACCTTGCTGCGGGTGCGGCGTTCTGTTTCCTCGAGGATCTTAACTGGGTGTTCTTCATAGGTCAGGTCGGTGTTCAGTTCTAGTTCCTCAACGTCTGCCTGCTTGGTGGGTGGCGAGACGCACTTCCTCAGTTGTGACACGTGGAAGACGTCGTGAACTCCAGCTAGTCTTTCCGGGAGTTCCAGCTGGTACGCGACGGCTCCCACCCTTGCCAGAATCTTGAAGGGGCCGGTAAATCTCGGAGCGAGCTTTCCCTTAAGATGGAACCTCTGTAGTCCCTTGAGGGGTGTCACACGGAGATAGACGTGGTCGTCCACCTCAAAACTCATGGGGCGGTGGCGGCGATCGTAGTAACTTTTCTGGCGAGACTGGGCCGTCTTGAGTCTGTCACGGATCAGGTGTACTTGCTTTTCCGCTTCGAGTAGAGTTCCGGATCCGAAGATCTTGCCATCTCCTGTCTCGGACCAGTTGAGAGGGGTCCGGCATTTCCTGCCATACAATGCTTCAAAAGGGGACATTTGCAGACTGCCTTGGAAGCTGTTGTTGTAGGAGAACTCAGCGTATGGGAGGCTGTCCTCCCAACCAGCTCCGTATACGAGCACACATGCGCGTAGCATGTCCTCCAGAATCTGATTGATGCGCTCGGTCTGACCATCCGTCTGCGGGTGGTATGCTGTGCTGAACGAGAGCTTCGTTCCCATAGCCTCATGGAGGCTAGTCCAAAATTGCGAGGTAAACTGGGTACCTCGGTCGGATACAATGGTCTTGGGAATGCCGTGTAGTCTGACAACTTTGCTCACGTACAACTGTGCTAGCTGATCTGACCGGTAGGTGGTCTTCACGGGTATAAAGTGGGCCACCTTAGTCAATCGGTCAACGATCACCCAAATGGAGTCGTTTCCCCTGTTGGTTTTGGGGAGTCCGGTGATGAAGTCCATACAAATGTTGTCCCACTTCCATTCTGGCACGGACAACGGCTGCAGGAGTCCGGCGGGCTTCTGGTGTTCTGCCTTGACGAGGTTGCAGGTGTTGCAGCACGCGATGTGGTACGCGATCTCCTTCTTCATCCCGGCCCACCAAAATGTTTGCTTCAGGTCCTGGTACATCTTGGTGCCTCCTGGATGAATGGAGTAGGGGGAGTCGTGAGCCTCGTCTAGTATTTGTTTCCGAAGCTCGGCCTTCTTGGGGACACAAAGACGGGTGCCGAAGCGCAATACTCCGTCTTCCCCCACAGAGAACCCCTCTGCCTTCCCAAGGGGAATTCTGCGGATAATGCCTCGAACATCGGGGTCGTTGGCTTGCTCGGCCTTGATATCTCCTTCCAGGTCTGGTTTTACCTCAAGAGCATTTAAGTATGCTTGGTTGCCGATGCATAGATTGAGCTTTGCGAACTCCTTCTCTAGGCTCGGGGGTATAGGCAACGGTCTCCGACTCAACGCATCGGCGACCACGTTGGCCTTCCCTGGATGATAGTGGATGCCGAGGTCGTAGTCTTTGATTACTTCAAGCCATCTGCGTTGCCTTAAGTTGAGGTCGGGCTGGGTGAATATGTACTTCAAACTCTTGTGGTCGGTGTAGATTTCGCCTCTCCGCCCAATGAGATGGTGTCGCCAATGTTTCAAGGCGAGTATGACGGCGGCTAACTCCAAGTCGTGAGTCGGGTAGTTCATTTTGTGAGTCTTGAGTTGCTTGGACACATAGGCGATAACCTTCCCTTCTTGCATAAGTACGGCGCCTAGCCCGTTCCTGGAGGCGTCGCAATACACGGTGAAGTCCTTTCCATCATCGGGCAAAACTAATATTGGAGCGGTGGTCAGTCGATTTTTGAGCTCGTTGAAGCTCTCTTCACATTCATCGGACCATGTGAACTTGCGGTTCTTCTTGAGTAACTCTGTCATTGGTTTGGCGATTCGGGAAAAATTCTCAATGAACCTCCTGTAATATCCGGCTAGTCCGAGAAAGCTTCGGATTTCCGACACATTGGTGGGTGTCCTCCAACTCAGCACGTCAGAGATTTTGTTGGGGTTGACGGCCACGCCGGCACCTGACAGGACATGCCCAAGGAACTCAACTTCCTTCAACCAAAACTGACACTTGCTGAACTTGGCGTAGAGTTGTTGTTCCCACAGTCTTGTTAGGACTAGCCTTAGGTGCTCTTGGTGCTCTTCCTCATTTTTGGAGTAGATGAGGATGTCGTCGATGAACACCACCACGAACTTGTCGAGGTACTCCATGAACACTTTGTTCATCATTCCCATGAAGTAGGCTGGGGCGTTGGTCAATCCAAATGACATCACGGTGCACTCGAATAATCCATATCTTGTGGTGAAAGCAGTCTTGGGAATATCACTGTCTCGGATTTTTAACTGATAATACCCCGTGCGGAGATCAATCTTTGAGAACACACGGGCACCACGGAGTTGATCAAACAGATCATTGATTCGGGGCAGCGGGTATTTGTTCTTGATGGTGACCTCGTTCAGGGCGCGGTAGTCGACGCATAAACGGAGGGTACCATCACTCTTCTTGGCAAATAAAACTGGCGATCCCCATGGTGAAATACTTGGGCGAATGAACTTCCTCTCAATTAGCTCGTCGAGTTGACGCTTGAGTTCCACTAGCTCGGGACTCGTCATGCGGTAGTGCTTCTTGAATATAGGGTTTGTTCCGGGCACGACTTCTATTGCAAATTCCACATCTCGATCGGGCGGCATTCCTGGCAACTCATCGGGGAACACATCGGGGTACTCGCTGACCACATAAACTTGACCAATTCCTGGGGCTTGAATGGAGAACATCTTGGCGTTGATCTGATGAGGTCTGTTGGGCAGATACGTCGTGCGGATCCCTTCGGGGTTGGTGAGCATAATCTTCCGGTTGGCACAATCAATCTGGGCTGAGTGTGGGGCCAACCAATCCATCCCAAGAATGGCGTCCAAACCAGGCACATTGATTACGTGGAGTTGAGCGGGGAACTCCACTTGGTTAACCCTGATGGTTAAACCCTTGCAGGTGGCGGCGGTATCCATCTCAGAGGCGGGGGTTCGTATCACCAAAACGTGGTCCAAAAGGGAAATCGGCAAACGATGTTTGGTGGCAAAATCTTTCGAGATGAAGGAATGGGAAGCTCCGGAATCAAATAAAACGAGAGCGGGTTTAGCGTTGATGGTGCACGTACCAAGCACTACGTCCGTGGCCTCATAGGCCTCCTCGGCGGACATGTGGTGGACACGGGCGACCACGGGCGGCTTGGGCGCGTTGACCGGGTTGGCGTTGCCGTAGTTGTCGCCGCTGCCGTTGGGGCAGTCCCTGATGTAGTGTCCTGGCTTGCCACACTTGAAGCAAGTGTTGTCCCGCTTGCGCTCATCGGACAGGGGGCGCTTGTTGAAGACCTCGCGGTTCGGGAACACGGTCCTTTTTGGCTGAGTCCAAGCAGGTGGCGGTGGTGGGAGGTTGTTGTTGCCGCTGTTGGACTGCCACGGGCGAGACATCGCGGTGTGGCGGTCATGGTGAGGCTTGCGATCCTCGAACTTCCTCTTGTGGTTGTCATAGATGTGACGGTGCTCCTTCTCTGAAATCAGCGCGGTGTTGACCATAGTCTGAAAATCTGGAAACTGCAGAACGCTCAGCTGGGTCTTGATGGCTTGATGCATCCCGTGCAGAAATCTGTCTTTCTTCTTCTCTTCGGTGTTGGTGTCCTCGGGGGCATAGCGAGCGAGGCTGTTGAACTTGGTGAGGTACTCGCTGATTGAGCGGCTGCCCTGAGTGAGTGCCAAAAACTCCTGCTGTTTCATCTTGACGAGGCTGGACGGGATGTGTGCCTTGCGGAAGGCTTCCTGGAACGCAGCCCAAGTGACGGGTGCTGCGCCATTCTGCGCATCCCTCTGGTTGTCCCACCAAGCGTTGGCAGGGCCCTCGAGGTAGTGGGTGGCGTACATCACCTTGTCCTGCTCGTCAACTCGGGCGATGGCGAGTTTCTTGTTCATGGTGCGAAGCCAATCATCTGCCTCAAGTGGATCTTCTGCGAACGCGAACTTGGGTGGCTGGGTACGCTGAAAGTCCTGCAGTTTGGAGCGTTCGCCACGGTGTGCGGGCGGAGCCGTCATGTAGTTGCCAAACTCCCTCATGATGGTGGCCATGTGTTGATTGTGCCTGTCATCCATCATCAACAGAAGCTGGCTTGGCGACGGCTCAATGGTTGGGCCGTGCACCAAGTTGTCTTGATCCTCAGATCCCGGCGGGGTTTGGGACTGGCTGCCATCGGTGACCATCCTGAGGTTGCACGTTGCGTTGCGTACCATGAGCATCCTTAGGGGGGAAAAGCAATCATCCAAGAAAAACCAAATGGAAATCCAAACATTGAAAGCAGGGAATGGTGGTATAAAACAACGGGGAGCGGTTTAGTGCAAGGACGACGGTACATGCATGGATGAAATCTAAGTTACACGGCCGAGTACGACCCATCATACAACAAGTACAGTTAAGGGTGCAGGCATGAATGCGGCTACGATACATGGTTGCGTACAACCGATACAAGCATTCCCGAGCCTACCACTACGTTATTTCGCGAGATAACGTTAAGGTACTCTAGTCTTCGAGAGCTCCAAGCGTCTAGAAGTCATCCACGAGCGGGGTGGCTGGAGTAGAGGTATCGAAGCTCGTCCCGGCGGAGCTGTAGTCCGGAGTCGGCGGAACGTCGTGGGGTCCGGGCGCGCGAGGTGGAGCGACGGGGTGACCACGGCGACGGCGGGTACGAATGATCGGAACACGCGCGAAGCGGCGAGCAATGGGGCGAATGGGAACCACGGCAGGGGGGCGACGAGGAGAGGACTCAGCTAGGCGGTTCCGGAGATACTCCAGAGTGCCACGAGTGGACATAGGAAAGGAGAAAGAGCGAAAGCTTGCGCTGGCGTCCGTGCCGCGAGGGCGAGTGGCCGTGGCCAATTCAATGCGAAGACCCGCAAGCTGGCCAAGAGTGGCGTGGAGGTACTGGTGGAGAAGTGCTGTGTAGCGGATCAAGGCGGTAAGGGACGCCTCAGGATCACCGGGGTTCGGGAAGATGACATCCCCGGTGGTCATCTGCAGCCTAGGGAGGTGGATGTAGCGGTTGCAATTCTCCATGATAGGGTCAAAGGTGCGAATGAGAGTGATAGTGTCGTAAGCGACCTCCTGGATAGCTCGGGTCACTTGGGAGGAGACTCCGGAAGTGAGTGAGTGGAGGACGGTCGGATCTCCCGCCTCCGGACGTAGGATGAGAGTGGCGGCGAACTCAGAGTTAGTCCCAGTGGGACGGTCATAGTACACGCGGTACAAGGGGGGAGCAGACTCTGGGTAGAGGTGGTTCCAAATCTCCCGCAAGAACTGCGGAAAACCGGCGATGTGCTCGGCAGTCGTCTCAGCGAACAGTTCTGGCATCTGTACCAGATCACAGCCACAAAAGGTAAGTGTTAACGTTAATCGTTCAAAGTTGAGAAGCTACCCATAATGAATCCACAAACAGGAAGAGAAATGATCCAAAGAACAAGGTAACGGTCCTGTTCTAGCGTCCGTGAACTAGGGTATCCTACAGGCAGTCAGGCTCTGATACCAAGCTTTGTGACACCCCGATCCGAAGACCGGAATTGTCCCGTATACTAGTCCCAGAAACACTAGTATACGATCACTTGATATTAAAGACGAGACCAAATACATAGGTTCGGATAATTATACATGTTACAACTCGCGAGAGTGGCTCCGGGGAAAGGCGCAACGGCGCACACAACAGTATGTACATTATTCTTGATCGTCGGAGCGAAGTACTAATGCAGCGGAAAGCGTGGACGGAAGCGTAGCACGGCGGGCGGACTCCACAGGGTTCTGCCTGGAATACTTGATCCTAGTTCTTGTAGAGCGGGTACTCCGGGACGGGTGACGGAGGGTCTGACCAAAGAATTAGCAAGGTGAGTACATTGCATGTACTCGCAAGACATCGGCCACACGGCACACGTGGCTAACTATATGGCATGGCATAGGTACAGAAAGTAGCAAGGCATAGTACGGAAAGTAGCATGGCATAGTACGGGAAATAGCATGACATTGATAAATTGTTCAAGCAACGATGAGTCCCATCTTAACGTGGGACGTAACGCACGCCACCGAGGGGGTGCCCACAACATATTCCAAATGGTAAGTTTCCCCGATTTACGGGCTCTCTAGCCCCTCGCCACACTTGGCGCAACATCTAGACTCCCCGAGTCTCATCCAGTTATTAAGTTCATTTTTTTCAAAGTGTTCCCCGTGACAAGACTGACTCTAAGTGTGACTCGATCCAAACTTGTCCCGTATCCCTGGGACTAGGCTAGTTTCTAGATACACTCTCGAGAGGTCGCAACAACCATACGCTGGAGTACACAATAGTCCCGCCGGCACGAATGTGCTTAACCAATCTTGGCGGCGAGTGCCTACTCCCCAACCTTCCACAAAATCGAGACGCCCCCTGTATAGTTACCGACATACCATAAGGCCTTGTCTTAGGCCGAACTAAAATTCCGGCACGTCCCCAACCTATGAGCGACGCCGAGCTCCGGAATCATCACGAGACTAGCCCCGACCACACAGGTAACCGACTAGACTCACCAAGGGGTGACATCAAAGGGGAATCCCGATAATGCTACTAAGTTAGGTCCGCCCATTTAGACGACGCGTGGCTGAGCTAGATGGTTTGGTGAATGGCACCGATGACTCAATCTAGTCGAGGGAGGTTGTTAAGTTCTTAGTCAAGTTATCTCCAGATCATTCCAAAATGTTTCCACAACCACGATGGTAAAGATGACATATCCAACACAACAGATGCAACAGGGTTAGGATGACCACAGTCGAACATGGTGATCACAATATCAGCAAACATTCATGCCATAAGCAAAAACACACAAGTCAATTGAACCGACAGGGGGCTCGTTAGAATCCACCACTTGTCGTCTTTAGTGAGTTATTAGCAGTAATAATATCCACAAACAAGAAAGCAACCAAAAACAATTGATCCGACAGGGGGCTCGTTAGAATCCACCACTTGTCGTCTTTAGTGAGTTATTAACAGTGATAATATCCACAAACAAGAAAACAATCCAAACAATTGATCCGACAGGGGGCTCGTTAGAATCCACCGCTTGTCGTCTTTAGTGAGTTGTTAGCAGTGATAATATCCACAAACAAGAAAAACAATCAACAATTGATCCGACAGGGGGCTCGTTAGAATCCACCACTTGTCGTCTTTAGTGAGTTTATTAACAGTTGCATATCAACATGGCAAATGATATGGCATGCATCGGTGTTGCGGAAAAATGCAAGAGCGGGCGCAAAATCGTCCAAATCAAAAGGAGCAAGTTCCAAGGATGCAGCAATGGTGGAATGTGGTGGATGTCTTGCCTTCCACAAGATAGGGTTCTGGTTCCTCCTCAAGATCCTTTGAATCTATTTTGAAAATGGATAAATATGAGTTAAAACCCTAGCAAATGTCTCAGTTTAATTGAAAGGGAAAATGAACTCCAAATCAACCCATACTGGTTTCATTGGATAGGGTTTTCTTCCTAGTTTCCAAAAAGCTAAAGTTTGTAATTTTTGGACAAAAATTGAGTGAGTTATGCCCCTCCAAAGTCTCTGTTTTAAATAAATAAAAACAGAGTTTTAAATAAAACAGAAAACGATTCGGAAATGTTTAAAATCCTGACGCGTGGGTCCCGCATGGCAGCGACCCCGGTTCATTCGAACCGTTACGTCGCGGGAACAGAACGGGGGCTGCGCTTCCGTCGCCGGCGAGGACTCCGGCGAGGTCTGGCGGCCAGGGGAGGGGGTGCTGGGGCTAGGGGATGACGAGGGGAGGCTCACCGTGCACGAGGGGTTCACGGCGGGGAGATTTTAGGCGGCGGGGACGGCTCGTGCGGAGGCGCCCTCTTCTCCCTCAACTCCGGCGTCGGGTTGAGGAAGAATCTCTCGATTCCGACCACCTCCTTCCTCGGCGAGCACGGCTACGGCTTCCTCTGCTCCTAGGGCTTCTACGGGCTGAGTGAATCGACGAACGGAGTGTCCCCGACGAGGAATTTGTCCACGGCCGAGGCGGCTAGGGCAAACCCATCGCCGGAGCTACGGTGCTCGTCGGGCTGCGATTGGGGTGGTGGAGTGAGCTGGGGGAGTGAGGAGGCGGTGTGCTTCTCCCCGAGGGCTGGGGGGGTTTAAGTAGCGGCGGGTGGGTGGCCGGAGTGAAGGGAGGTAGGTTGGCCGGTGTGGAGGAGTTACGGCGGCGAGGTGACGCCGGTGTCGTGCGAGCGGTGGCATAGTCCAGCTGTTGGCGTCAGGCGGGGGAGGGCGGATGCGCGCGTGTGCGGGTGGTGTCGCTGACGGGCGGGTCCGGCGAGAACAGGGTGGAGACATCTCGTCGGCTTGCGGTCGGCGCCACTGCGGCGGCGTGCGGGCGTGCGTGTGCGTGCGTGTGCGTGTGGAGGTGGCCAGGGAGGAAGGGGAGGAGCGGGGAGCCAAGCGGGGGTGCGGGCGCGCGGTCCTCCGGCGACCAGAAACGGGCGGCGCCCTGTGGACGCGGCCGTGCCGACGCCGGCGCGTTCCAGGGCATGCCAAAACCGGCATGGCCACCGATCTCGCCGCACAGAGCACGGAATGGAAAAAGGAAGGTACCACCGTGCGCCAAATGATAAGGGCTACCAGATTGCAGAAGGGAGTTTTTGAAAATTCGACCAAAGTTCTATACACAATTTTTCAAAAACGTTTCTGGCCAAAACGTAAATGGTAAGTTTGGGAGGGTAAAAGTGAATGGATGGAAATGACCTTTTGGCCTGAGGTGGGGGAGGTGAAAGTGAAGCTGTCCATGCCTTGGATTTGTGCAGGGGATTTATTTGGACATGTTTTAAAAATAGGTTTTCAAAATGGACAGAAAAGAAAAAGGGGTGTGGAGGAATATTTTCCTAAGGTAAGGTTCCATATTTTTTTAGAAATAGGTCCCACATCAACTAGGGGTGCTTCCCTAATTTTTGCAGAATTTTTGAAGACATAAAAGTAGGGGTTCCTTTGGAGGGCAAATTTAAAGGCAGATTTTTAAAAGAGGATAAGGATTTCCCAAATCAATATTTGTCCAAGGAAAATTCATATTAGCAAGTATCAAGAGGGAGGGAAATATAAAGCACAAGATCCCACTTGATTTATCATACTTTGAAAAGATTTGAAATTCAAAGGGTTTTGCTGAGGTTTGAATCCAAATATATTTAAATAAATAGAAAAATGTATTTTGGGAAAATTTTAAAAAGGGTCAAAATCCAGGGTGTTACAGGGGGCTATTACCGGAAAACGTTCGAGAACCCATTGTGAAGCTATGTGCATTTCTCAATGCAATATCTCAGAAGGTAATCGATCCAGCAACTCTACCAAGTTTACAGAAGGATGTGGTGCAATGTCTTGTCAGCTTCGAGTTAGTGTTTCCACCATCCTTCTTCAACATTATGACGCACCTCATAGTTCACCTAGTCGAAGAGATTTCCATTCTCGGTCCTGTATTTCTACACAACATGTTCCCCTTTGAGAGGTTCATGGGAGTCTTAAAGAAATACGTTCATAATCGTGCTAGGCCAGAAGGAAGCATGTCCAAGGGCTATGGAACAGAGGAGGTCATTGAGTTTTGTGTGGACTTTATTCCTGATCTTATGCCGATTGGTGTTCCTCAATCGCGCCATGAGGGGAGACTGCGTGGAAAAGGAACGCTAGGAAAGAAAGCAACAACAAGTATGGATGGACATTCTTTCACCCAAGCACACTACACAGTTTTAGCAAATTCCAGATTGGTGGCTCCGTATATCGTGGAACACATGGATATTTTACGCTCCGAATATCCGGAGCAGACTGACTACTGGATTAAAGGAAAACACGTGGATACTTTTGGCAGTTGGTTGCGTACACATCTCATTAATAACAAAGATGTTGGAGTAGAGCTATACTTTTTGGCCAATTCACCATCTTCGACTATATTGACTTTCGAAGGGTACGAGATAAATGGAAATACATTTTACACGGAAACCCAAGACAAAAAGAGCACTAACCAAAACAGTGGTGTCCGCTTTGATGCAACAAACGACAATGGGACAAAGGACACATATTATGGTTGCATACAGCAGATATGGGAACTTGACTATGGACCTTCTTTTAAGATCCCTTTGTTTAATTGCAAATGGGTCAACCTGTCAGGCGGGGTAGAGATAGACCGACGGTACGGAATGACTACCGTGGATCTCAACAATCTTGGGTACTACACCGAGCCATTCGTCCTAGCCAATGATGTGGCTCAGGTTTTCTATGTCAAGGACATGTCTTCCAGACGGAAAAAAAGAAAAGATAAGCAAGCTGATACATCATACGATGAGCCAAGGCGCCACATAGTTCTTTCAGGGAAAAGAAACATCGTGGGAGTGGAGGACAAGACAGACATGTCAGAAGATTACAATAAGTTTGATAAAATTCCGCCCTTCAAAGTGAGAACTGACCCAACCATCGCTTTAAATGATGAAGATTGTCCATGGCTACGGCGCAGTGAGAAGAAAGGGACACACACGAAGAAAAAATGAACACTAGATAGGGTGGTTGTTCGTGATGTGTAACAATGTATTAAACCTGCATATCAAATGCAATGTTGGGTCCGAATGCTTTGTATTCGGTCGATGTGATTTCACCTGCATACAGCCCAAGTGAACTGAAGTATTTTGTTGATGTGTAATATCCGAATGCTTTGTATCAGAAGAACAAGTGAACTGAAGTATTTTGTAGATGCATGGAACAAAACACACGATTTCACCTGCATACAGCCCAACGGTGGCTCCTGAGTGCCTGCATATCAAATGCACCGTTGGGCGTATGCAGGGAATCCGAATGCTTTGTATTCGGTCGATGAACTGAAGTATTATGTAGATAGAACCGTCCGGTGGCAAGACATCTCTGATGATCTACAACCGTCCGGCAAGACATCTCTGATGATCTGCAATCGTTTGGAACGGTCGCAGATCATCAGAGACGTCTTGCCGCTGGTTGCCCAAAGATGCCTCCGCCGAGGGGAGGGTTCACCTTCAGCCTTCACTGAGTGCTCTCTGCTACCCGTGTGCTGCCAAAATGAACTACAATGAGTAGACACTGAGTGCTGAACATGTCCGGGAGGGGGGCTATATATAGGGTACGTGTGCTTCTTTAGTCCCGGTTGGTAACAACAACCGGGATCTAACGGCTCACAAGTGCTTGAAAGAAACACACTCCTGATCTAACGGCTCACAAGTGCTTGAAAGAAACACACGATCCGTGTGCTTCTTTAGTCCCGGTTGGTAACAACAACCGGGATCTAACGGCTCACAAGTGATTGAAAGAAACACACTCCTGATCTAACGGCTCACAAGTGCTTGAAAGAAACACACGATCCGTGTGCTTCTTTAGTCCCGGTTGGTGGCTCAAAACGGTCGCGATGACTATTCGTCGAAAGAGGTAATATTTTCTAGAATTATCAGTGTTTCTGTGATATAACCAATAGTTGTGTACCTCAAAATGATTTTTCCAAAAAATTCAGAACAAACTATCAAACAGTTGTAGTTCAAATTTGAATTACTTTCGATAAATCAACATAAACTCATTAAACTATGGGAAATTAGTTAGAAATCAAGGAAAAACCTAATAATTGGGAATTATCCATCATATGTGTACTAGTTTCCATGAAAATTAAATGGGTCCCATTTTGCATCATATTTTTGGTACTTTGTTCACAAAAAAAGTCATTTTTTGCACTTAAAAAATGGAAAATAATACTTATGGAATTAATTTTAAGATTTCCTTTGGCAAGGTTGTTTCTTATACCAAGATACATCTATTTGTGGGATATGAGATATTTATCACAAACTATGCCGTGGAAATGACCATAACTTGGTCATTTGTCTTGAAACTTCTAGATGTTCATACATGATAGACCTTTTTGTGAAGACTTTTTTTGCAAATTTTGTCAAAAATCAAGTTTATCATTTTTCATAGCAACTAGTACACATATAAGGAGCCCATGCCAAAGGAACTCATTTTTTGAGATGTTTATCAATTTATTTCATTTTTTTCTTAAAAGCGATCAAAACGGTCGCGATGACTATTCGTCGAAAGAGGTAATATTTTCTAGAATTATCAGTGTTTCTGTGATATAACCACTAGTTGTGTACCTCAAAATGATTTTTCCAAAAATTTCAGAACAAACTATCAAACAGTTGTAGTTCAAATTTGAATTACTTTCGATAAATCAACATAAACTCATTAAACTATGGGAAATTAGTTAGAAATCAAGGAAAAACCTAATACTTGGGAATTATCCATCATATGTGTACTAGTTTCCATGAAAATTAAATGGGTCCCATTTTGCATCATATTTTTGGTACTTTGTTCACAAAAAAAGTCATTTTTTGAACTTAAAAAATGGAAAATAATACTTATGGAATTAATTTTAAGATTTCCTTTGGCAAGGTTGTTTCTTATACCAAGATACATCTATTTGTGGGATATGAGATATTTATCACAAACTATGCCGTGGAAATGACCATAACTTGGTCATTTGTCTTGAAACTTCTAGATGTTCATACATGATAGACCTTTTTGTGAAGACTTTTTTTGCAAATTTTGTCAAAAATCAAGTTTATCATTTTTCATAGCAACTAGTACACATATAAGGAGCCCATGCCAAAGGAACTCATTTTTTGAGATGTTTATCAATTTATTTCATTTTTTTCTTAAAAGCGATCAAAACGGTCGCGATGACTATTCGTCGAAAGAGGTAACATTTTCTAGAATTATCAGTGTTTCTGTGATATAACCACTAGTTGTGTACCTCAAAATGATTTTTCCAAAAATTTCAGAACAAACTATCAAACAGTTGTAGTTCAAATTTGAATTACTTTCGATAAATCAACATAAACTCATTAAACTATGGGAAATTAGTTAGAAATCAAGGAAAAACCTAATACTTGGGAATTATCCATCATATGTGTACTAGTTTCCATGAAAATTAAATGGGTCCCATTTTGCATCATATTTTTGGTACTTTGTTCACAAAAAAAGTCATTTTTTGAACTTAAAAAATGGAAAATAATACTTACGGAATTAATTTTAAGATTTCCTTTGGCAAGGTTGTTTCTTATACCAAGATACATCTATTTGTGGGATATGAGATATTTATCACAAACTATGCCGTGGAAATGACCATAACTTGGTCATTTGTCTTGAAACTTCTAGATGTTCATACATGATAGACCTTTTTGTGAAAACTTTTTTTGCAAATTTTGTCAAAAATCAAGTTTATCATTTTTCATAGCAACTAGTACACATATAAGGAGCCCATGCCAAAGGAACTCATTTTTTGAGATGTTTATCAATTTATTTC
Organism: Poa annua; assembly: GCA_026929855.1. NCBI lineage: Eukaryota > Viridiplantae > Streptophyta > Magnoliopsida > Poales > Poaceae > Poa > Poa annua. Next base: position 54,775,415 of record CM049435.1, on the reverse strand, counting down.
ATTTTTTTCTTAAAAGCGATCAAAACGGTCGCGATGACTATTCGTCGAAAGAGGTAACATTTTCTAGAATTATCAGTGTTTCTGTGATATAACCACTAGTTGTGTACCTCAAAATGATTTTTCCAAAAATTTCAGAACAAACTATCAAACAGTTGTAGTTCAAATTTGAATTACTTTCGATAAATCAACATAAACTCATTAAACTATGGGAAATTAGTTAGAAATCAAGGAAAAACCTAATACTTGGGAATTATCCATCATATGTGTACTAGTTTCCATGAAAATTAAATGGGTCCCATTTTGCATCATATTTTTGGTACTTTGTTCACAAAAAAAGTCATTTTTTGAACTTAAAAAATGGAAAATAATACTTATGGAATTAATTTTAAGATTTCCTTTGGCAAGGTTGTTTCTTATACCAAGATACATCTATTTGTGGGATATGAGATATTTATCACAAACTATGCCGTGGAAATGACCATAACTTGGTCATTTGTCTTGAAACTTCTAGATGTTCATACATGATAGACCTTTTTGTGAAGGCTTTTTTTGCAAATTTTGTCAAAAATCAAGTTTATCATTTTTCATAGCAACTAGTACACATATAAGGAGCCCATGCCAAAGGAACTCATTTTTTGAGATGTTTATCAATTTATTTCATTTTTTTCTTAAAAGCGATCAAAACGGTCGCGATGACTATTCGTCGAAAGAGGTAATATTTTCTAGAATTATCAGTGTTTCTGTGATATAACCACTAGTTGTGTACCTCAAAATGATTTTTCCAAAAATTTCAGAACAAACTATCAAACAGTTGTAGTTCAAATTTGAATTACTTTCGATAAATCAACATAAACTCATTAAACTATGGGAAATTAGTTAGAAATCAAGGAAAAACCTAATACTTGGGAATTATCCATCATATGTGTACTAGTTTCCATGAAAATTAAATGGGTCCCATTTTGCATCATATTTTTGGTACTTTGTTCACAAAAAAAGTCATTTTTTGAACTTAAAAAATGGAAAATAATACTTATGGAATTAATTTTAAGATTTCCTTTGGCAAGGTTGTTTCTTATACATAGAAATAAAAGAAACAGAAACTAGAGAAAAAACAAAATTGAAAACAAATAGATATAAAGGAAAACAGAAAACATAAGAAAATATAAGAAAACAGAACAAAAAACAAACAAAATTCAATTCAAAACCCTTTAGTACCGGTTTGTAACTACAACCGGTGCTAAAGGGGTTGGCTTGGCGCGCAACCGTTCGGTGCATCCGAAAACCAACCTTTAGCACCGGTTGTTGTTACCAACCGGTGCTAAAGACCCTTTACCACCGGTTGGTAACAACAACCGGTGCTAAAGGTCGATTTTGAGCAGTTAATACAGGGAAACGTCGCCAGATCGCCCATTCGCCTCCACAACGCCTCTCTCCCGCACTCGAGCTCCACGACGCCGACGTCGCCCTGCTCCGGCGAAGCCTTGCTCCGGCCGCGCGCCGCCGCCGACGACGCCACTACTGCTCCGCCGGCCTCCGTCGCACCCGTTCCTCCGCGCGCCGCCGCCGACGACGCCACGCTGCTCCTCGGCCACTTCTGCTCCGCCGACGACGCCCCTGCTCCGGCCACTGCCCCGTCGTGCTCGTGGACCTGCTCCGGCCGCCGTCGCGCCCGGTCCCTCCCTCTGCCGCCTTGGCCTCCGTCGCCTCCTGCTCCGCCCTCCACCACCGCCGATCACCAAGGTTTTTTTTCTTTTCATTTGAGTAATTCCATTACTTTTTAGCAATACTTTAAGTTAGTGTTTAGGTATTTTTAGTGTTTAGGTATACTGATTATGTTAGTTCTATTTTTAGTGTTAGCAAAGTTAGCAAATTTATTGTGTTAGCAAATGTGTTAGCAAAGTTAGCAAAAATTTTAGTGCTATTTTTATTGTTAGCAAATTAATTATAGGTTATTAGTTATAGGTTATTAGCAAATTAATTATAGGTTTTTTCATTATAGGTTATTAGTACTGTTTATTAGATTAGTGTTTAGGTTATTAGTGTATAGGTTATTATAGCTAGCAATTTTTTTCATTATAGCTAGCAAAATTTTTCATTATATATAGCTAGCAATTTTTTCATTATTAGTAATTAAAGTTAGCAAATTTTGTATCATATTTTGTATCATATTTTGTATCAAATTTGTGTATCAATTTTTGCAAAGTTAGCAAACAATGTTAAAATTTGTGTTAGGAAAACAATGTTAGTTAATACTTCATATTTTACAATGTTTTACAATGTTAGTTAATTTTACAATGTTAGTTAATTTTACAATGTTTTATACAATGTCTTGGAATTTTAAGAGTTAATGTAAAGATTCATAGTTTCGAGATGGACGGGACTATGGATGTCCGGGACTGGGCTCCGCCGGGTTGGCACTGGGAGGTGCCACCTTCCGGTGTGCGCAGATTGGTGAGGAATGAGGGAACCATCGTCGACCCGGAGCTTCTTTGGTGGCGGTCACGTGGGCCACGACGGGTACAGAGGGTGCCGGCCCCCGAGGAGTTGGTACGTCGTCGTGTCAGGGCGGAGGACGAGCACGTCCGTCGGTACATGGTCGCGTTGGACGTCTTTCCGTCCAACACTTGGCAGCATCTTCAGGGATCTCACATTAGTTATGATCCTGTTTGGGTTCCTTCACTTTGGGTTTTCACCGCCCGCGGCATGTTTCCGGCAGTTCGACGTCCATTTTGATTAGCGTGATGTATTATTGATGCGATATATATTATTATGACTTGTAACGCCCCAAATCGGCTAAGTCCTTCACTATTAGATCCCCTGAAGATTTTTGTGTTAGTAAAACAACTATTGTATCAATTTTTGCAAAGTTAGCAAATTTTTGTTCCAATTTATGTATATAAGAAATATTTGTTCCAATTTATGTGTACAAGAAATATTTGTTCCAACTTATGTGTATAAGAAATATTTGTATCAACTTTAATTGTAACCTTGATTCAAATTTAAATTTGAAGTGACATTGAGCTATGGACAACAACCCCTTCATCCGAAACGAGGACATTGAAGAGCAAATGGCAGCAATAATATATGAGAAGAGTCTTGGAGTAAATTCCGATGGAGAAGATTCTGATGATGAACAAGAGGATGATTTCAGCTCAAGATGTCTGAACGACTCCGGTGAGGGACTTGAGCTAGAAATAATAGACGACGATCAAGTGCCCGCGGAAAACTCCGGCCAGGTATATATATATATTAAGTCTTGTTGATGCATAAATTGATTTATATTGCACCTACTAACAAAACATTTTTCTTTTAGGCCTCCGGATCTGTAAAGAAGCCGACAAACCCTACACGAGGCCCGACCAAAAGGTTGAAGCTAGAAGATGGTGCAAAGCTGTCGATCGTTGAAGTAGGCGATGATGGCAAACCGCTGAAACCGGAAAACACCTGCCGCAAATATGTAGCTCAATGCGGAGCGATTGTTAGGGACATTATCCCGATCACCCTTGCAGAATGGAATGAGCCAAAGTAAGCGAACGTTGGCGCAAGTTATGTCGACGACAGACTTAAGCAAACACTTTGGGACTCAATCTTGAGTGATTTCAGCCTACCGGAAGGTCTCCCAGAGAAGAAGCTGCAGAAAGTCAGGGAGTGGACTCTTAAGAAGATGGCCACACAATTCAACAGCTGGAAGAAAAAATTGTGGAAAAATTATGAGAAAAAGACTCCAGAATTCAAGGGCTCTCTACTGAAGATAAAAGATGATTGGCCTGCATTTGTAGCTTATAAGAAATCAGCCGTCGCTCTGGCCCGATCCGAGAGAAATAAGGAGAATGCTAAGAAGAAGAAATACCACCATACTTTGGGGTCAGGTGGCTACAAGACTGCCTTGCCTAAGTGGGAATCCTTTGAAAACGAACTGCGTCTAAAAGGGATCACTCCACAGACAGATGACTGGCCCGAGAGGTCCAAGTACTGGTTGTTCGCGCATGGAGCAGTGTTGGACCCAGAGACAGGGCTAATTGTTGCAAAAGGAAAATGGAAGAAAAGAATTACACGAGTTGTAAAAAAGCTAGAGAAGGCAATAGCGGCCGTCCGAAAGGGAACATTTGTTCCCAATAGAGAGGACGACGAGCTGACACTCGCCCTCGGGAATCCTGAACACTGGGGACGATGTCGAGGTAGAGGAGGCGGGGTTGGTTTCCTTCACGGGTTTCCCGCGGACGTTGCAACATATAAAAGCCGTTCCAGAAGTAAGAAGAAGGAGGCGGACCGATTATCACAATTAGAACGCCAGGTCCACACATGGGAGGCCCAGGTGAAGCGGCAGCAGGAGCAACTGGACTCAATTACCCAGCAAAGCGAATCTCGGATGGTGCTACAAGATCCTCCAGTCGATGTCACCCTATCTCAGCGGAAAAGCAGCGTGGGTTCCACGCAGCTAGAATATCCTGCAGTTGATGAACCGGCGGCTCACTACCCCGTGAATGATATCACGGAGAAGACAAATTGTGAGTTACATGTGCCAATGAAGAACATCAGTTATCCGGTGGCGAAAGGATATGCTTTACAACATCAACCTGGAGCAACCTTCCATTTTGGTCAGATTCCAGCTGGATATGCTCGTGTCGGGGTCACAAAAGTTATGCCGGGATTCCACTCAATGGAACTTGACATTCCTGGAAATGATGACGAGAAGACTTTGGGAGAAGTCGAGCATGGTATCGTCCTATGGAAGAAGAAATACATCATCTTTACAGACTCTACGCCAAGGCCACCGACTCCTCCGGGTAGAAATTTATCACCTAAAAGTCCACCCGCCTTCCGCGATGATTGGGTGCCCACCGCAAGTCCATCGCCCGCGCCGTCCCGTCAGCCGACTGATGCGCCCACTAGTCATGTGACAAAGCGGAGTTTGTTCAGGAAAGACAGGTCCCCTGTCATTAAACGTGCAAAGAAAACGCATAAATTGAAGTCTCCTGAGAAGTTAGCTCCTGAGAAACCGGCTTGCGAGATGACTATGGAGGAAATAACGGTGAGCTTAAATGCCGATGCGGCAACCTTTTTTGAACGGCGAAAAGAGGAAAAACATGCCGCAACACAGGATCCCTTAAAGGAACTTCTGAAGACTATACCAATTGAGGTAAAAGATCGCACCATTGACAACTTATATAACCCTCCACCGGCGCCGTTTACAGACTATGAGCGAGGTATTAACAAGGTACATAGCTCGCAGATGGAGGAAGAGGAGGAGCGACGGAAACAAAAGAAATGCGGGAAACAAGTTGCCCAGCTCGGGGAACAAGAAGTACAATCGATGGCCCCGCTCATTGTGTCGTCTCGGGCTCCTCAGGAAATCGAGCCTGGAGAATTAGTTGTATACCGTGCAGACAGAGAGTACGAGACTCTTGAGATAGCATATCAATATACTCTTAACCCCAGTGCTCTAACAACACAGTTATGGAGATTGCATAACTGGTATATGGACATTTCAAAAGATGGGACTTTCTATTTCATGGCGGGAGTTAAGGATGAGCACTACTTCCAAGAATATGCTGTACAGGTTGAGTTCTCTGAACTTTTTCAGATGTACAATCAACGTGCTCTCGACAAATCTATCATCAGCTGCTATTGTCTGTAAGTAATTTATTTGTGTATTTTCGTTATTTAGTTAAGCTCGTTCATTGCCAGTAATTATCCTGACATCATTCTTTTGTACGCTATTATATATGCAGAATGAAGATTCGTGAATGCAGACAGCTCAAAATCTGGGACATTGGGTTCATTGACCCGGATAAAGTTCATGTCCAAACTTTAGAAAATCAACCGGACGCCATAGAGGACGTTCTACTGAATTTCTTTAAGCGACAAAGTACCAAGAAAGAAATACTTTTTCCCTACAACTTCAAGTGAGTGTTAATGTCTTGTACACATTATTTTTTGCTTTCCCGATATTAAGTGCAATTGATGAGTTCTGAATTACGTGCGCAGTTACCACTTCATTCTCCTGATCATTAAACTCGACGATGGAGAAGTTGAAATCTGGGACTCAAAAAAAACAAATCCAGATGCATACAAAAGCGTGCGTATAATGCTCAAGAGGTAATTTCAATCGCACTAGGCCTCTATTTCGTTCATTTACTTGATATCAAAAGTAAGTAATAACTCCTCAATTCATATTCTTTTTGGGCAGGGTTTGGAAAAAGTTCACCGAGCAAGAACCCGGTGAATGGAAAGATAAGCTGGAGTTCAAAGCTAACAAAGTAAGTAATACTACTTAACTAGGTCCGTGTATCGTTCTAATTCTCTTTATTATTATTTGATTAAATCATATTGTTGTATAGTGGTGTCTGGAACAATCAGATGGGACAGATTTATGTGGATACTACGTTTGTGAGTTCATTCACATGAGAGTCAATGAGAGAGTCAATAGTCAAAGAAACATAGAGGTACGCAAAAATCATTCACAACTTTATTTTTCTACTATCACTTGTGTTTAGTTTCAATCATAACTAATTTGATCTCCTCCTTTTAAAGATCGCAAGGAAGCGGAACCAACTCCTACCAACGAACCGCGTTAAAGCAATTGCGGAGGAATTGGCGGGATTTTTCCTTACGCATGTCATAAATCCATCTGGTGAATTTCACTATGTGGAAAAATAGACTCCCTCCATGTAATAGCAGTGATATCTCCGTGAAAAAAGTACTTTAATTATATGTAATTATGGGTACTTCATTTATATGTGTAGTGAGTACAATTATATGTGTACGTAGTGAGTACAATTTATATGTGTAATGGGTACTTCATACGTGATCTCCTCCGAAACCCTGAAAAATAAGCGAAAAGGAAAAAAACAGAAACCCTAAACCCCTAAAAATAAGCGCAAAAGAAAAAACAGAAACCCTGAAAAATAAGCGGAAGAAAAAAAACAGTAACTATTAATACCGGTTGGTATTACCAACCGGTACAAAAGGTCCTTCGCCTGCGCGTGCTCAGCCGTGCCCACGTGGAGGCCTTTAGCACCGGTTTCATAGGGTTCCGGTGCTAAAGGGGGTACCCCTTTAGTCCCGACCTTTTAGCACCGGTTGCACAACCGGTGCTAAAAGCCCTTTAAAACCGGTGACAACGCCCCTTTCTCTACTAGTGATTCTAAGCTCTTCCCTATGATTCTTCCGCATTTGCTTAATTTCCAGCTCCAGCTTGTCCACCTCCATCTCCAATGCTGCAACATTACTCACAGGCTTCAAATTTTCATCGGCAATCTCTCTCGCAATTCTTAACCTCTGAACATAAGCAACAACATCTGTCAGATATTAAGAACAGAGGCCGACGTGGTGTTCAATCCGTGAATTTGGACCAATGTGAGGCAGCCTGGCCATACCTGAGCATTCTGGACTCCACTAGACGGCCTCGACGGTGGCGGATTCCAGTAGACCTCGGAGGTGACAGCCCAGTCACCTCCCTCCGCCGTGTTGCTTCCGCCGCTGCAACCTGCGGCAGCCGCGAGCTCCGCTTTGACTCGCCCCGCTGCCATGCCCGACACGGTGCGCCCTCCTCTCCTAGCCCCCCTGTTCCACTCCGCTCGAAGGCATCTGCTCGCCCTCCTCCGCAGAACGCCGCCGCCGTCGCCGTCGCGGCTTAGGGTTCCGCGAATTGGGGAATAAAGGTCAACTAATTTCCAGGACTTATCCGTGAAAGAGCAAAACATACAAGGTGGTTTTCGCAAAAAAACGGCGCAGAGGCATGTGTCTCTGTCCACGCTGGCATGACACGTGCCCGTACACCATTGGCCAGGGACTAAATAGTTTGGACAACACAAGTTGTGGGGCTGTCAACGTGCTAACCGAGAGTTGTGGGACTAATAAGTGAACCTGGGTACAAGTTGTTGGACTAAAAGCGTTATTAGCTCTTTTACAAACTTAGCGGTGTCCCTAACTTGCCACGCCATCGTCGGCATGTTCTTTTCGTCCCTAACTTACTAGTGGGTAGGTATAAACCAAGATTACAGATCGCATCTCACACGCGCAGACATCACCAAGGTCGGCGGGGAACCGAGTCATTCCGCGGGCGGTGACGGCGTCCGGGTCACGACGCGCTGTTGGGCCAGAATTGTTGTCAAAAGGGCCGGTCGGGTGCAGGCCTCCCTATCGTCCAGTTAATCAACCCGTACGTTGCCTTCACGCGTACTAGCTCAGCGTGCGCCGGCCTGCCACCGGTCGTGGTCGTCGTTGCTCAAGTCCCCGGCCCGGCCAACCGCCGATGTGCACAGCCGCCATGCTTGCTCCCGAGTCCCGTCACATCATATCCTTTGGAATTCAGGGCTCCCGTTATTCAGTCTACTGCCCGTAATTGCAAGATAAGTATTGGCCGTCAGGCTATGGACGTGGACGTGATAGTCGGCATACAGGACGCGCAAGCGCAAGCGCAAGAAGGGACGACTAGCTGCGGCGGAGCAGTGACCCGGACACCGGCAGAACCAGCTTGCCCCCAAGCTGGCGCATGAGGGAATCGTTACTTCTTCAACGCTAGCTCTCGCGCGTTCCGGAGGAAGAACCACGGTCCTTGTTCCAGGCCTTCCTAGTTCCTATCGTCCCGCCGGTGCCCCCATGCTTGCTCCCGTCACATCGTTTGGAATTCAGAGCTCGCTGCTCCTCGCACGCGCTCGCGTTACTGCATGCCCGTAATTGCAAGAAAAGTAGTAATGGCAATGAGGCTATGGACGTGGACGTGATGGTCGGCAGGGACGCGGGTTAACGACTTCATGGCGAAAGAGGCAAACATGGTTCGTGCACACTGCACAGCACCGCCGCCTCCTCGCTGTCGCTGCGTGTCGAGCTCTCTGTCTGCATACGTCGTCGTATCGTATGGGTCTGCTGCATTAGTGTGTGTCAAAGTAAGGGGCATTCAAAACTAAAAAACATTCTTCCTATTTAATGAAAATGGCAAGTTTTTTTTACCTCGTTTCAGAAGAACAAAAAAGGTCATCATCAGTGACTAGATCGAGCACCTAACATCGCGTGGACGGAAGTCTCTACAAGAACAAAAAAGCTTCAGCTTCTCAACCGTACCGTACGTCTAGAGTCTGTTTGTTCTACGCATGTAGGGCCAAACTCTCGAGTTCAGACCGTTTGAACTAACCGAATCCATGTCTCCCTGCCCCGGTGGCCCGGTCTACTCACTGTCGCCCGTTTCTGTTAGGAACCCAAAAATGAAAATAGGATAGCCTGTGTATGTTACACTATGTTTTTGGTACGGGCAAAGATGGAACAAAAAACATGTAGCTAGCCAAGAGTAATAAGAAATCACGAGCATAACCAAACTGAGTCAAGTTTTCAGTGAACAAACTTCAAAAAAGTTTTCAGTCAAAAACTTTAGATGGGATGATTCTAAATAGTTCCACACACACACGTCGTAGACAAACCCAGGCTGGATAGAAGTTCATTAGTGACAAAAGCGATGGAGCACTAGCACATCATTGCTCTTAGTAGCTAGGAGCAGAAGCATCTAGGCACTAGCTATGGCAAGCTAGTGGAGTAGTTAATGATAAACCCTGTCCTAATGCGTACACAGCACAAGCAAAGCAAAGCTAAAATCTTGTCGATCCAAACATAAAAATGGATCTAGGTTGGGGGAGCAAGCAAGCCGGGAGAGGACGAGTAGCACGAATGAGTTGATCGATCTGCCTGGAGAGAAAACAGGCGCGAAAACTGAAACCATGTGCTGTTTGCTTCGATTTCGCCTCATGCATGCACCTGAGGCCCAAGTGGGATTAGATCATAGTGTGCAGCCATACGGAAGAGAGAATCACAGATCATGCTCCATGAAAACCTTTTTGCACAACATTACTTACTTAATTAGCATAAGACACCTTTTATGTGTGGCATTACTATGGCAACATGACATATCCATGGAGAACGCATACATCAAGCGGAGACCGTAAAGGGGGAATGTGTTTGCTGAAACAAGAACAATTAAGCTATAATATAACCAATTAAAGACTAGGAACACTACCAGCGTTAGTTGTTCCCCTTGACTCGATATACTTAACAACGCAACCTTAGCCAGAAAGTTAGGATTCTAAATCATGCATTCTGCAGGGAAGGCAATGAGAAGGAGCTTGGTTTTGGCAAGTTGTTAGAGACAGAGGGACAAGTCGACAGGGCAACGGTTGAGCTCGGGGAGAACAACTAAACACAGTGTTAGTACTTGACCACCTTTGTATATTTGATGCTTGCTCTGTCCTAAGCCAAGTACATGCATGCACGGACACGCACGCGCATGCGGCTGGAGAAGCAAGCCCTCGAGCGCCAAAAACAAGGAAGGTCCCTCGTCAATGGTGGCCTTTGCCGTCTCAAGAAGGGCCTAGAGACCTGCAACCGCAACAACTACCAAGGCAGGCAGGTGCATGCAGGTGAGAGCGGCAGGTTTATCTCCTCATCAGCTCCATAGATCGATGGAGGAGAGCTGCGATCGATGCCAACGCCGCAACTCATTAAGATAATGCAGTCATCATTGTTCATGTGGAGGCACTTTCCGGTGCATTATATTCTTCTGTGAGCCTTGTTGTCTTCTGGTCAAACGTGCGTGCATGCATGGTGTACGGGTGTCTTCTTCAGGTTCAGCAATGGCGGAGTAGGATCTAGTACGCCCTAGCCGAGTATAGTTGCCTTGCATTTGCACGCTCTCTCTTTTTCCCGTGATGTTCCGTAGGTTAACCTGCTATAGGAGATTGTAGACCTGTGGGCTGTGGCAGACCTTGTTTTCGCCAAAAGGAGTCTTTTCTTTTCTTTTCTTTTCTTTCTAGTAGAAGTTTGTGTTTTCGCGTGCTTCTTTTACTGGCGTCTCTAGACTAGATTAGCCTTTGCAACAATGGTGGGCACTGGCTGGGTACCCGGCTTATCTGCCAACTGAGGAGAGAGCAGCTAGGCATCTCAAATGGCATCCTAACAGGCGGCAGTATTTTAGTAGTGTTTGCTACGCGCAGGTGTTAGTTGTTGCCAACAAGGTGCAAACGACATGAGAGAGGCGTTGCTGGAGTCAGTACGGGGAGAAATTAAAGAGAATTTTTGCGGGGAATCACACTCCTCGTACCGTATGAACCAACTTCATTAGGGTTATAATTGGATAAATGCCACCAATTCATGCCAAATCAAAAACCACCACCACGGGATCGGGCGAGCGCGGCGCTCCGGCGTCGTTTTGCCCCTTGGGGCCTCGCCTTGGATGCTCCGCCGGCTAGCGGGGTCTGAGGGGTGCTGGTGGTGTGGCGGGGGCGAGCTTTCGTACTCGGCTTGGGGGTGCGTGGCCCTGGGGCCGGCGTGGGTGCCGGAGCGGCGGCTCCGGGTTTCACCTCCGCCGTGCTGCGTTGAGGTGGTGGAGCACCGACTTTGGTAGTTTGGACGTCGGGGTCGTCGGCTCGGATGGGGTGCAGCTTTGGAGCTGGCGTGGATGTCGGAGCGGCGGCTCCGGAAGCTTCGCCTCCGCTGGGAGGTGTCGAGGTCACCTCCGCCATGCTGCGTCGAGGTCGTTTGGTGTCGGCTTTGGTCGCTAGGGCGTCACGGTCGTCGACCCGTGTTGGAGCGCGGCTTTGGGGCCGGCGTGGACGTCGGAGCGGCGGCTCCGGGTTCTCTCCTACTCGTTTAGGAGGTGTTGGTGTCGGCTTTGGTTGCTTGAGCAACTTGGTCGTCGATCCGTGTGGAGCGCGGCCTCGGGGCCGGCGTGGTTGAGTTGTAACTTCTTTTTTTCTTCTTGAGGCCTTGCCCTCTTGTTTGCTCCTTCTTTATCAATATAAAAGGCAAAGCTTTTGCCTTGTTTCAAAAAAAAAAACCACCACCACAATTTCTAACTTCTAAAAAATGACACTCCAGTTTTTCAATACATCTACATATGCCAATGCAGCCAATTTATCTCACCCTGGTAAAAAATTGTCAAATACTCCATGCTTTTCTTCATTTTGACCAAAAGTTGGATATTTTAGTATAAATTGTCAAAAAGTTGTCAAATGTTTGACCAAAAGTTAGCTAAAATGGTCGCAGTGGCATATGTAGATTATTCAAAAAATGAAGTGATATTTTCAAAAGTTGGAGATTGCATTCGTGTTTTTTGATTTGGCATTTGTCCAGTTAACCCAATTTCTAAATAGGGGACACTTTCGATCATTTAGTGGCGGCTCCACAAAAAGCTATAGCGAAGCTAACCCTCATTTAGTGTTTTCCGTAAATCATGAAAAAAATAGAACACATGTAGTCCAGCATCATATGTGATATATCATGTATACTTGGAATAAACATGTTCAACGTACAAAAAAACTGATCAGCCATCCGAATTCAATAACCAATTTTGTGGCATAGAAATTTCAGTATTTGCGGCGTAATTTAGAAAAACCCAACCGATTTTTGGCCTAAATGTAGCTTGATATGTAAAATGATTCTAAATTTAGTGAAAATTAGCGAACTATTAGCATTGTTTAAGTGTTTAAAAGTGCATATCTTTAGCGGTACGGCTCTACAAGCCCCTATATGAAACAATGGTATCAACTCATGATATCTTCGTTAACACCGATCATATTTTTTTTTGTCAAAATCAACCGCGGTCCATATCAAAGGATGTTTCGTTCCGAGTTTCGTAGTATACTTTTTAGTGAGGACGAGCAAAAAATTGTGAAACATATTGTGGAAACCTCTATACATAATTTGTTTCACTCTGATACATCCATTTTGAAGCACGTCTAAAACCTCAATGAAACCAACTTCTCTAAGGTTTAGTGTGAAATTTTTACCAACTTCTCTAAGGTTTAGTGTGAATAGATATTTATAAAGGGTAAGATTATATATGCTTATGTGTTGTGGCCAATAGACCAGCCTACCAGGAGAGCAAATAAACGACTAAGATGCCCTGGTCCACTAGTGACGGGATCATATATACACAACTTGTGGCTTATCAGTTCATTAGTCGTTTCAGAAAGTTGTTCGTAAGTTGGCTAAGTAAGCATCATCAAACTTTTAAGTAGCAGAATTCGAGAGAAAAATCACGTGCAATTTTATATGTATAAGTATACTTTTTTTGGTTGAAAGGAGACGATTTGCCTTTTCATCAATATAGAAAAAGTAGGTTATATATATGCTAATGTCTTGTGGCCAGTAGATCAGCATGTTAGAGTATATTAAGGTTTGTTAGGTTTGGTAGTTTTAGTTACCTAAAAAAAAGGTTTGGTAGTTTCAGGATTGTAACCCAAGTATATCTCTAGGAGGCTTCTTGCCCTCCAAGTCATGTAGCCTTTATATACAGCCCACCGTGGCTCAATATCAATCAAGTAATATAACTAATATTCCACAATCTTAGATGGCATCAATCGGCCTCTAGGAGGGGTGTTGTGTTCTCTCCGAGTGTTAGTCGAGCCTTTCAAAATACTAAGGAGGATATAAAAATCTCTTTTGGGAGCCAAGTTCCTCACTTTAAGTATGGCGAATCCGAGCTTGTGCAAACGACACCAACGGTGAGCGTGGACACAGGGGCTGCAGCATCGACACTCAGTCCGGCTATAGGCAGCCGTGGGAGTAATGGTGCCGTGGGAGTAATGGTGTGGCTCAGCTTGATGCTAAGTGGCAGGATGTTGATCGGGATACTGTACCTCCTTTGGTGTCCTCAATGGGCGTTGGTCCCATGGAACCTACAGAGGAAATGATCAAGGAGATGGTGGCGCCTTCAAGTGTCAGCTCGCCGGCGCAACAGGAGGTTGTAGCGGCGTGCGTCGACACTATGTTCCCTTTGGAGGGAGAGCTGTCTCCTCGCTCTCCATTTGCCCCAGGTGGGGGTGACGGATGGAGTGGGGAGAAGCCAGGTACGAGGCTGACAACTCCAGCGTCGCCTCCGGTGCATATGGCTGCCTTCCCATCACCGACGTCTCGACGCAGCGAGGTGGCGGCCTTTGGCGGCGTTCCTGATCCGTTGGCGATCGGGATCCGCTCTAGTGACCGCATTCGAGCTCAAGTCAACGCCGATGACACTCAGATGGCCAGGGCTATGGCCATGGCTAAGCGGCGTGACTCCATCCCGGGTACGAACCTAAATCCCACGTTTTCAATTATGTCTTTTTCGGATGAGCACATTGTTAATCAAGCTACTAGATTAGGGGTCTCGTTGGGAGCTACTTCTACTGAGTGTTTAAAATCTGCTAGCTTAATTAAGGAGTCCGAGGCCAAAAGAGTGTTACATATCTTGCAAAAAACATAAATACTAATGTTAACGAAAATGGGGATCCAACTAGCTTAGTGCTAAGTAGAGCCTCTTGTCTATCGGAGGACATGGAAGATGAGGAGTTGGCTGAGGAAAATGGCGATCACTTGGATCTTCTGCCAAAGCCAATTAAGAAAAATACAAAACGTGGTAAAAAACAGGTGGCCACTTCGTTTCGACGAAGGAGTGCTCGACTGAAAAAACAAAACGAAATTTAAAATGCAAGGTCTAAGAGGTTTTTTCTGGAATAGTGAGGGTCTAGGAGACCCGGGTAAACATTTTTTAATTCAAAAGAGTGTTAGGGATTTGAAATTGGACTTTATTGCCTTGTCGGAGACAGGAAGGTCACATTTCTCTCAACCCTTTCTAAACCATCTAGCTGCGGGTTTGGATTTTATTTGGTTATGCCTGCCGCCTCATGGGAGGTCCGGCGGTATGTTGATTGGTATCAACTCAGCAACTCTTCAGGTTAAAAATATGGAGGCAGGTGACTATTGTGTCAAGCTGACCATAAGATCTAAGGGGGACGGTTTCGAGTGGGTATTGGTGTCGGTCTATGGAGCGGCACAAGATGCACAAAAGCCAGCTTTCTTAGCCGAGCTAGCTCGGATTTGTGAAAACGAACCACTGCCCATGATGGTGGGAGGTGATTTTAATGTCATTCGAAAACCTGAAGAAAAAACAACGATAATTTTAATCCGCGATGGTCATTTATGTTTAATGCAATTATTGAGAGCTTGGGTTTAAAAGAATTAGAACTCTCAGGAAGACAATACACATGGGCGAGTAGACGAGAAAACCCAAATTTTGAGAAGTTGGATAGGATTCTTGTGAGTGTTTCTTTGGAACAAAAATTTCCGCTTGCGACTGTTCGGGCTTTGACGCGAACGGGTTCGTATCATACCCCTTTGCTTATTGATGCGGGGGTACAAGCTCATTTGGGTAACGTGGCGAGATTCTCATTTGAGCTGTCTTGGCTTAGGACAGATGGTTTCTATGAGATGATAGCTGCCGAATGGGCTGCAGTCTCTACAGGTGCTTCACCTATTGAGGTTTGGCAAAATAAAATAAGACATTTGCGGCGTTTTTTAAAAGGGTGGGCTAAGAACTTAAGTGGGAGATACAAAGTAGAAAAGGAGAGGTTGTTACGAATCATTAATGATCTAGATATTAAGGCTGAAACTGTACCACTTAGTGTCACCGAACGGGAGACATTGAGAAATGCTCAAGATCGTATTTGCTCCCTCCGTCGGGATGAGGAGACAAAATGGGCACAAAGAGCTAAAGTGAAACATGTTCAAGAAGGTGGAAATAATACAAGGTACTTCCATATGATTGCAAATGGAAAACATAGAAAAAAGAAAAATTTCCAATTAGAGCAAGACGAAGGAACAATTGTGGGGGACGAAAATCTGAAAGTGTATATTACAGAATATTATAAGCGGCTGTTTGGGGAGCCGGACTCGAATAATTTTTCGTTAGATGAGAATTTAAATCAAGATATCCCACAACTCTCGGCTGAGGAGAATAGCATTCTTACTGCTGATTTTTCAGTAAAAGAAGTGTTCGAAGCTATCTCCCAAATGGAATTGAACAAAGCTCCGGGACCGGACGGGTTCCCTGCTGAGTTCTATCAGACTTTTTGGAAAGTAATCAAAGATGATCTAATGGCTTTGTTTTTTCAATTTCGACAAGGGAATTTGCCCCTGTATAAATTGAACTTCGGGGTCATTACTTTATTGCCAAAAAAAGAAAATGTAGTCCAAATTCAACAATATAGACCAATATGTCTTCTCAACGTGAGTTTCAAAATCTTCACTAAAGTAGGAACTAATAGAATAACGGGAATTGCCCACAAAGTTATTAGACCTACTCAAACGGCTTTCATGCCTGGAAGGCACATACTAGAAGGAGTAGTTGTACTCCATGAAACAATCCATGAGCTTCAACGGAAGAAAATGGATGGTGTTCTTTTCAAAATCGATTTTGAGAAGGCATATGACAAAGTTAAATGGCCTTTTCTCCAACAAGCGTTGCGTATGAAAGGTTTTGCACAACAGTGGTGTGATTCGATTATGCAATGTATCCAAGGGGGGAGTGTTGGAATTAGAGTAAATGATGACATTGGTCATTATTTTCAAACTAAAAAAGGCCTAAGGCAGGGGGATCCGATGTCGCCAATGCTTTTTAATATTGTTGCAGATATGTTGGCCATCCTTATTGCTCGTGCAAAGGAGGATGGACAAGTAGGGAGTCTGATCCCCCCCATCTTGTTGAGGGCGGAGTCTCTATTTTGCAATATGCGGATGACACTATTTTATTTATGGAACATGATTTAGATAAAGCCGTCAACATGAAACTAATTCTATGCTTATTCGAACAACTATCGGGACTTAAGATCAATTTCCACAAGAGTGAAATATTCTGTTTTGGAAAGGCAAAAGACGTGGAAGACCAATATCGACAAATCTTTGGATGTGAGTCGAGGGTCTTACTGTTTGAGTACTTAGGTGTACCTATCCATTATAGGAAACTACGTAATACTGAATGGTACCCAATAGAATGTCGTTTTGCGGGCAAACTTGGGTGTTGGAAAGGGAAGCTGCTCTCATATGGAGACAGACTTGTCTTGATTAATTCAGTATTAACCAGTTTACCTATGTTTATGTTGTCCTTTTTTGAAGTACCTAAAGGGGTACAGAAAAGAATGGACTATTATAGATCACACTTTTTTTTTGGCAAAGCGATGAACATAAACGTAAATATAGACTAACAAAATGGAATATAATTTGTAGACCGAAAGACCAAGGGGGTCTTGGGATCGAAGTTCTTGATCTAAAAAACAAGTGTTTACTAAGCAAATGGTTGTTTAAATTGTTAAACGAGGAAGAAATGTGGCAGGAGCTGCTGCATAACAAATACCTTCGTAGTAAGACACTAGCTCAAGTTGAGATTAACCCGACTGATTCACCTTTTTGGAAAGGCCTCATGCGGGTCAAAGAGGAGTTCTTCAATAGAGGTTCATTTAAAATTGGAAATGGATTGTCTACCAGGTTTTGGGAAGACACTTGGTTAGGGGATACTCCTCTTAAATATCAATATCCATCATTATACACTATAACACTACGGAAAAATGTTTCTGTACATAGCGTTATGGCTGCTGCACCTCCTCTTAATATGAGTTTTAGGAGAACTTTAATTGGGGAGAAATGGGATGCTTGGTCCCATTTATGCCTCCGATTGATGGATGTAAACAGATCAAGATGATAGTTTTGTGTGGAAACTAACTACAAACGGCAAGTTTACGGTTAAGTCGATGTATGAAGACTTGATGAATGGACATACAGTATACCTTCACAAATACCTGTGGAAATTGAAAATCCCCTTGAAAATAAAAATATTTATGTGGTTTCTGAATAAAAAGGTCTTGCTTACTAAGGATAATCTAGCTAAAAGAAAATGGAAGGGTTGCACAAAATGTCCCTTTTGTGGGTCCGAAGAGACAATTGAACATCTGTTTATTTCGTGTCCATTTGCTAGGTTGATTTGGCGGGTTGTTTTTACCACATATAATATCCCACCTCCAACTAATATCAAAAATATGTTTGGAAATTGGTTGAATGGTATTGATAAAAAGACCAAGGCTCGAATTCGTATTGGCGTCTCAGCTATTTGTTGGTCTATATGGAATTGTCGAAACAACCTTGTTTTTAATAGATGTTCGAATTTTCATATTATGCAGGTTATACACATGACAGCACATTGGATTCAGCTGTGGGCGTATCTCCTGCCCCAGGGCCAACGCGAACTTATGGTTACTGGGTCTGTCCGAATCCTGACGGTCGCACAGGATTTCTTCTCCCGGGTTATGTGGCAGCATACTAGACGTCTCCGAGCATAGGAATCTGATGGCGTCTATTTTTCGATGGTTGATTTTTGTTTCAACCTTATGTGATCCTTGATTTGTAAACGTTGAATTACTCTCAAACTATGCAATAAAAAGCTGTGTGCATCGATCGATGCAGAGGCTGGGTTCTCCCCTTTTCTAAAAAAAAAAGATGGCATCAATGCAATTTTATATGTACAAGTGTTCTTTTTTTTATTGAAAGGAGACCATTTTCCTTTTTATTGATATAGAAAAAAAATGTGTAAGTGTTCAACTACCGAGTTAGGCAGATTCAAAAATTGAGGGGCACTTCAGTTTGGAAGTGTGCAAACACCTTGTTTTCATGACAAAAATAAGCGCAGACATAACAGAAACACAATTTGGAAGATTAAAAACGCCGAAATCGGTGGACCGTAGCAACGCAAAGGCCCGCAGCCAAAATCCAGGGATGCTGGTATTGTGGATTGTACAAACCGAGACACCTCAGTCGTTAAAAAAAAGTTTAATAAAAAAGAAATGAATAGAGCAGAGCACACGTCTGGACTCGTACTGTCTTCCTAGCTGGCACAACAAGAACACCAACTCACGCGTCCAGCACAATCCCTCCCCGTAATCACACACTAAGCATGAGATTACAATCTAATCAGCCCTCGCACGCACCAGCTTGGAACATTTTTCAAACCAGAACAAGCAAGCAAGCAAGCAAAGGCTTTCGTCAGTAAATAAAAGAAGAACCAATCAACTACAAATGACCAACATGACATGGCAGGGTTTAGTAAAATCTGACTCAAGATGAGCAGGAAAGCCAGGTCAAAAAAGCACTTGTCCGGACTTGAGAGATGCCAACTCTGATACAGAGAGAAAGGAGGGGCGGGCCAGCAAAAGCAAGCCTGAACCCAAAACCCATGGTCCTCAAGACTGTTCAAGATGAGCAGTTAGCAAAAAAGCAAAACTTTTTTCAAATTTGAACAAGGTGGACTAGATTACACTGTAGTAGTATTATACCAGTGGTGGTCTAGCTAGCAGAAAAGATGACAAAAAAAGCCTCGCCGTCCAGCTCCAGGTAGTGAAAGAATTCACAGTTCCCCTGCAAAACTTCACAGTTCTCTTCTCTGTATCGGTGTTCTATCGCCGTAGCACCTCCATGGCCCCGCCGAGACATGATGCCAGATCAGCCGCCGGACCCTCCAAAAAACCGGCGGCCTATCGAAAAATTCGAACCCAAAAAGCTCCAAGCTTTTTTCCTGCTCGATCGGCAAACCCCACCATTGCCACGGCATTGTCCCCGCGCGGCTACTCTGTAGTCTGTCCTCGTCATCGACGTCGTCGTGTCCGGACTGTTCTTAGCTGACAAGGAACTCCCGCATGGCGGCGAGGCCTGGGCCGCGTACGTCGCGCTCCCAAGCCGCGGCCTCGGCGTCTCGGCCTGCGCCCTCGAGCCGCGCGACGACGGTAGGCGTGGCGTCGAGCCGTCGGACGGGCCAGCCCCATCCGTCAGCCATACGGCGGATCTTGCCGACCTGTGCGGCCGCCAGCACCCGCGTGTTCGCCTTGATCTCGTCTACCGCCTCGCTGAGGCTCTTGCGCCCGGCGAAGTGGTCTCCAATCTCCGGCACGCCGATGGCCTTGCACAGCCCGGCGTGCGAGGCCCGCTCGGAGGGCGACGTGGTCGCGAAGTATTCGCGGAGCTCCTCGACCATGCCCTCGCCCAGCATGTCGTCCACGCGCCGGTCGAGGTATTCGTCCAGAACAGCCTCGTCGACGTCGACCCAGACGAGGCAGCACGGGAACCGGAGCGCCGGCCTGTATCCGGCCGCCGCAGCGGCGAAAGGGTCGGCAGGGGCGTGGTTGATTCGGCTGGCGAGGAAGGCGTGGATGAGAGAGTTGGACCCGCCGGCCACCACCGGCACGCGCCCCCGCGCCGCGATGGAGGCCGCGGTGGCGGCGGCGAGCGAACGGAAGGACGAGGCCGGGAGCTCCCCAGCGTCGGCGCGGATTGCGCCAAGGAGGTGGTGCGGGACGCCGCGGCGGTCGGCGGGCATCACCTTGTTAGTGGTGACGTCGAGGCCGGCGTAAAGCTGGATCTTGTCGGCGTTCACCACCTCGCCGCCGAGCTCCTGGGCCGCATCGATAGACAGCTTGGTCTTGCCGGCACCCGTTGCCCCCACGATCACCACAAGCCTCGTGTCCCCTCGTTCTGCCTCCATCTTGTTACCGCTACAGCTGCAGCTGCAGCCACCGCCGACTCTTGCCCTTTCCATTCGTACACCGTGCCGTTGTAGCCGCTTATGTGAGCCACTCACGCCAGCGACAACCGCGGACGCCATGGGTAAGCGGACACGGGCGCCCGCCCTGCCAAGGAAGCTGCTCATACTCGTCCTCCTGGCCACACTAGCGTCGAGACTCACTTATATACGATCGACAGGACGACTACGGCGCAAGGACACGCCAGTGTTCGGTTTAAATAAGAGCATCTCCACGCGAGTGTTCTTAATCCGGCGGCGTAAAAATGTTGGAGCTATTTCTCGTCCCGGGCACCGATCCCCAACCGCGTGCACTAGAAATCGGCTAAAACATTTTAAAAAAACATTCATTTGGATAAACTTAGCTGAATTTCATTCATATAGACGAAATTTCTTACATTTTGTTGTAGAAATACATTAAAAACATAGTAAAAGATAAAATTTAGCCTAAAAACAGGAAAATGCCGGTGTTCCACATGCCCAGCTGATGGCCGATGATGATGGTTCCAGAAGATAGTCTTGATATCTTTGTATCAACACCTGCGTCAAAAGAATGTGGGTTAGGTTAAAACTCCAAGTGCAAAGTGTATAGTAAGTGAAAGACTAATTTTCCCCACGAGGGTGACTTGAGGATTTAATATCAAACTCTCGGGGAAATGAATCAAAAGTTGTTGTCTCCTTATCCTTCTTTATGAAACCTACAAAACAAAATAAATTGTTTTGTGCCCTCAACCTCACCAAGTGTTTGTCAAGCACAAGGTGTAAATAAAAAAATATAGAAATAACAAATGCAAAACAGAAATAAATATGCAATGGTGTAAATAAAAGTGCAAGGATGGTATAAATGATATTGGATGATGTTTTTATGATTTGTATGGTGTTTGCAAGATGTAAAAGTATTTTTGTATTTTCGGATTTTTAAATAACATAAAATGAAAAGTGCTAATAAAGTGTTGGAAAGGTGTTTCTTATGATTACAAATGGACTGGGGTTCATGGTTTCACAAATGCACTCTCTCTTTTATATAGTGGTAAATAATGGAACATAGGAATTGACATATGAGATTGCAACAAGACAAGTTATTAATAATATGGGCATCACATCCTACATAGAGATCTTTTGGTTATTAATCTCTCTTATACTCCACCAAGATGCGAACTAAATCATAACACCTCAGTAATTAAGATAAACAGAGTATAGCTTTAAGCTCAATGACATGAAGTTTAAATAAGAACATGCTAGATCTAGTCATGGTGATAGTGGCAATGTCACCCACACATATCCCCGGTAGCATGGTATTTCCTTTATCCCTAGTGAGGCAACAAAGTAAGGTAAAAACCCAAGTGGATCACGGTATTGCTGTCAACTTACCACAAACCACCCCCCGTTACTCCAACTAAGCACACGTTCCCTCTCACACGCTCTCATACACATGTTGGATCAAAACACATAGATAAGAACGGGGTACATAATATGCATCTACTTTCATAACAAACACAAATTAGGAGATCCACCACAAAGGTATCACATATATGACCATAATCATGTTCAGCAGCTCATATGGCACTAATTAGTGAAGCTCAAGAGAGAGGAGAGATACATAAGTTACTTCCAAGAACCCATAGTCCAGGGCTGGACTACTCCCTCTTCATCATGGAGACGGTGGAGAAGTCGTTGGAGAAGGTGGAGACCATACCGGCGGCGCCCCGCCGGAGTTTTCCCCCTCCAATCTGCAGCTCCAGGTCTTTGTTTCGTGGTTTCTGTGTTTCTGCGGCGCTCCCTCCGGAAGGGCTCGGAAGACTATTTTTATAGGCATTTTTACGTCAAGATGAAGCCACGGAGACGAAGATCGACGGCATCGGAGCTACGAGGGGGGAGAAGGTGGGCCCCACGCGGCCAAGGAATCTGGCCGCGTGGGCTACCCCCTTTTCCTCCTCGGACTTCCTTTTCTGCTCTTCCTTCGCTCCGAAGCCTTGTTCCTTCCAAAAAATGATCCCCGTGGAATATTAGGTCATTTGGACGTCGTTTGGGTCCCTGAAACATCAAAATATAGAAAAAGAGGGTTTTTGACAGTGCAGGGTTAATTCCAAATAAATAGGGAAAATGTGAAATATTCCCCAAAACATTATAAAACATTGATATAACCCTTATATGATGCAAATATGGATGAAATATGAGTAATACAATGCAAAGTTCATGTATGCATTTTACATGCATCACCAGCTAGCTGTCGAACACCGTGTAGTCATCGTCGTCGTCGCCACCATCACTGGACGACACCTGGGCTGGTGGGAGGTCCCGGCTTCGGCGTCGTTGCGCCGTCGTCTTCCTCGTCGGAGTCGAGGATCACGACGCTGTGGTGGACCTCAAAGCCATGGCGAAGCCGGCAGAGCACGACTTGGTCCAGGAGGTGCTTCTAGCACTCGCGCTCCTCCCGCTTATACCCGCCTAGACCAGGCGAGAGTGAAGTCCTTGTCGACGGGACGATGTCACTGAACGACATCTCCTCCGCCATCTTCTAGACGGGGAACTCTTCCTCCGGTACTCCCAGCTTCGCCGCCGTGCGGAGGTACGCCCACGTCGACGCCCACTCCGGTTCTTGCTCCTTCGGCCGGCGAAGAGGTAGGTCGGGCTCTATCTTCGGCTGGCGGAGCGGAAATGGCCGCTCTGAGCATCCATTGTTGGCGCTACGATGTTGGTATACTTTCAGTTTGACGACGTGTGTGGGCTTTGTGTTGGTGGTCATGTCGTCCTATATAACGTACAATGTGGACATGTTCCATGATGAAATATGTGAATTCGTAGCGCTTTTCTTCGGTTCTTCGCGAATGAATCGATCGACTATATTGTTTAAGTAACATGATGAAAAATTACGTTTTTTTGTTTAAAATAAGATTTCTAATGACTATTTATTGGGGTCAGTTGCATATATATATAAATTTACAGAGATGAAGATATTGGAATTAGAAACTCGAAGAGATGTTTTACACATTCGACCACAACTTGTCACCCATGAAAGAAGCCAACTGGCAAATATGAACATCGACCAAAAATACTATGGTATAACCTAGCAATGGGGAGGGGTTGATGCCTTTCCACCCACTCGATTTCAAGTTCTCATGCTTGCAATTTTAAAAATGTCACATGTGCTTTCCCCATAGGAATAATTTTGAACACCAGCCACACTGGACAAAATGTGTGTAGGAGCATTCACAATTGGTGCTGAGCCAAAGGAGGGATGATCCTATTTCGTGCTTCGCGCCAGGGGGGTGAGTTGTGGCCGCGCCACGCTTGACTAATCGCTATAGTCTATTTCGTAGTGAAACAAATCCTCTGTTTGCATGAGAGAGGAGTAGGGACTGGTAAGGGGGGGCATACTCAAAAAGTTGGGTACTTTCCGCACTTATCTCATCCCCCACCCTCTAGACTTCCTTGAGAGTCCGTTTTGCACCATCGGCCTTCTCCCCCTCTCTTGAGACGGCTGTGCCAACCGAAGCATGGAGGGGCAAATATGCAAACGCCTTGTACATATTAGTTTAGGCAACATAATAGGGTTTGCATTCTGAGCGGACTGGCGTCATGTCGTACTTCATGTGCACACCTTGACCACATGTGAGTTGCGGTTCTGAATCGATGAAGCTCTCCCTTGGTCGTCGCCCAAGGTGGAACACGAAAAGAGCGAGTGGATCTGTAGGTGCCTCTCTCAATAAGTTGGGCGAAGTGCTATTACGGATATATCAAGAGCTATTGGCTCCTTATGCTTGTTGTAATGGTGGCATTGTGGGGGACATGGAGGAATGGCTTGCAATATAGGCTCGCGAATCTGGTGCTCCGAGGGGAGATGGGGTGCATGCGTTTGTGTGTGTGTGTGCACTTGGAGCTGCGATGGCGAGTGGAGTACATTAGTTAGATACTTGTGGCTAATGGTATGCTCCCAATGGGAGCCCCCTCCGTGCTCAGGTGATGTGTGCACCTATGCCTTCCTTCTTCCTGGCCGAAGTGCCTTTGTGGAGGATCTTTGACTTCGGGCGAGAGCCTTATCGAAGTCCCACAAGTGGTAAAGTCCTAGGTGGTGATGCTGATGCTCGGGCCTCGAGGTCTGACAACGTGCGGTGATATGGATATTTGATCATTTAGTTTTCAGTTTTGAATTCTTGGGTTTGCACAGTCTAAGTATGGTGTTGTATTTTTTCTGGCCGTCCTTTGTGTATCTTTTATCCACCATCCTAGTAATGCAGTTCTAGGCCATTCGGGGCCCTTCCCATTAAATAATAAAGTAGAAAGGGGATCCTGAGCCAGAATGTGAAAACATGCAGGTGTTTATTGCATATGTTCCACGGGAGGGCAGACCGTAGAGTCATGTTGGGTCATCTCCCTTGAATAAAGAATAGACGACCCAGATCTATCAGAATCATGTACTCACACAAGTGCCTTGTGGCACTAGATACGTTCTCGCCGGAGGGAACAATCATGCTTGGCTTGTTGCTTGCATCCTTGCACGGCAGATGTTCGTGCTTGTGCCTCTGAGAGGTTTGTCTTGTGTTGGGCGCCTGCTCGCTCTGTTTCGTTTGGAGTTCTCTCCCTGGCCTGGGAGTGCGGCTACACTATCATTGGCAATTCACAGGGATAACCATGCCTGGTCGCGCAGGTTTATGTACAAGTCCCGGCAGGCCTCCAGCTCAAGCCCGACTCTGGCCGCATGGCGATGGAGGGATCTCTGAATTTTAGAGCTCAAGCTAGCCCCTGACGATGATGTGCCCTGTATTTCTAATGATCTGCCCGTAAAAACGAGCCCTCTGAATGATCAGAAAGCTGATCGCTCCAGGGAATAAGAATAAGAAGTGGCTTTGAAGTAAGCGGCGCATGTCGAATGGCATGGCAGAGAGCCGCCCACGCGCGCTGCGTCCGCCGTGTGCCTCGGTCGCTGCCAGAGCACGCAAAAACTTGCACCGGCATCGGCATTTATGCGAAAGCTCATCGGGCTACTGCGATTGGTTCATGTTCTCAGAGTCAGAGCTAGGCTAGGGGATGCGGCAGACGACCTCGTTGTGATGTCTCTGAGACGAGCTGAGGTGCCTCACGCTTTGGCCCCGTGCGTTGAGATAGTAGCACGGTTTTGGCAAGGCTGTCCTCGCCGGCTGATCAGTTTCATACACTTGTGATCTTTACCCCAGCAGTAAAAACTTATCCCGGTTATTGCTAGCCCTTTCCAGAACGTCTCCCCTTGACAGAAAAGCAGACAAGCACAGGACGGCTAGTACCACCGGGCGATGCCCCAACTCAAATGGATACCTGGTTGCTTTGCATGAATTTTATCCCTTGGAGTCGGAAAAGACGAGCACAACACGGACATATAGAACATCTCACATACTTCGATATATGTGTGAAACTAGTGGCAAGCCTATTTGTAAGATGAGACTCGCCTACAACAAGTATAACGGTTCGCTTTGCCTTTGCAGAAATGACAAAAAAAAATCATTCTCTTATATAGGTTATCTATCGGTGCACGGTTACGCTCTATTCATGGTCGTCACTACAACGTGTGGAGCATCGTGATTTGTTTACGGATGTTTGTACGTGTCTGGAGAATACACATTGAGAAACTTTTTATTCCAGCAGGATGGCTGCATAATCTTCGGCTCGGCCCTCCAACACCGTAGGAATTCTTACCATTTCTTATTATGATATGTAATTCACCTTGTTCTTTATCTTGAGACTTCTGAATTTGTGACGGATGTGTGCATCTTACCTATGCAGTGGCCGGGTGTGATGTTTAAAACTTTTTTACGTAATAAAGTTCCCTTTACCAGAAAAATGAAAAGAACAAATATAACAGTGGACTATTATCGGATTACATAGCACTTTTTCTTGTGTGAAGGAGAGAGACAATGTAAAAGAAATTAAAGGACTCTAATGCAAGATCAACCTCTACACGTACTTCTGGGTTAAAAAGTTGAGACGAAAAAGAAAGAGAAAAGTGAACAAAAAAATTGCTATCATGATAGCCAACCCTATTATATAAGTGCTCGATAGTGGTGATGCTTGATGACATGGCGGTTTATATAGCCGGTTGGTGACTATATAAGTATTACTTTTGTTATTTGGAGCATGGCTAATACGATAGAGACAAATGTTAGTTCTATGCAGGTCTCATGCTATATGATCAATCTATAAGCCCATAAAGTAGAGTAGTCGCTGGCTCAACATGGCTCTACATACTATGTTGTTGTTGTTGTTGTTGTACTGGACAGCTATTTTTTCTCACAAAGTACATTGATTCCCGTGTTGTAGCTTCCTGTAATTTTATAGCCCATTTCTGTTTTGTCTCCTACTATTTCTCCTCCAACTCATTAAAAATATGACATGCTAACTCTTATAGCCAGCTTGTATCCCAAAAATGTATTTGAAGCTCGAGCTCTACGTAAGTATTTATTTTGTAAACTCAGTAATCAAATTTTAAAATTTTAAACAATTCTGAAAAAACAGGGATGTAAACAATATTGCATTCTACCAACGTGCAAAATCTCAACTCAAATAATTCATATTCCGGGCTACACAAAATAACAAAATAAGTCACATTTTGGAGAGTTCAAATTTTGCACGATTCACTCTTTTCATATTTAGATTTTGTCATTTTTGCAGAACCCAATACAACATATTTCTATTTGATTTTTCACATGTTGGTAGAAGACAACATTATACATCAAGGACTGTTTAAAAAAAATGGATAGTCCAAAATATAATTTTAGTTTTTCTTCTCAAAGTAAAGAGCTATTGGTAGCTCAAGCTACATATCTATTATCTCGCTTGTATCATCCTATTCTAGTAACTATTTATAAACCATAACTCTATTAATTCACCATAACTAATGTAGCTAAATTTTCTCGTGACCGAAATTCTTCTTCTATTGCTATGTGCAATAGATAGTATTGTTGTAGTGCTCATGGCCTAACCGTAAGTTTAACATACTCTCTTAAGCTTTATTAATTTTGCTTCCGGATAATCTCCACCATGTATGTGCGTAAATTATAGGGTATATTTTATGGTTTATGGTGTGGTTTTTTCAAATAGGAAATGCTCTAAATTGCTCAAACTTACCACATACATGTCACCACCTACTCATAGATCAACAAACCCTCTTAAAATGACACACAAATGACATCAAATTATGAATATAATAGTTACAATAAAAAACGGTTGAGTTGAGATGCTTATGGCAATATTGTGTTTGTATGAATTAATACCTTGAGATGCATACTGGATAGCGGTCTTAGAATGGAGTATTAGTCATATATGATATCAGATTAATGGTCTATATATTGTCAACATTATGCTTACATGATTCATGTCATGAATAGTAATAATCTGAAGTATGTGTAAGTACAATTTAATGGTTGCACAATTACAATTTTTTTAATCTAACATCGGTTGTTATATTGTTTGGAGAGATGCATTTGGTAAAACTATGGCACCCAATCTATTAAGAAAATATTGTTTCACCTTTTTTACTTTTTCTCAAACCATTTACATATGGTTAATTTGTTTATTTACTTTCATTTATGAACTATCATCGCAAGATACGTTTCATATTCTAACCAGCAAGACTTGACAACCATCCCGAAACGTTGGGAACAAGTTGTGCAGATGTTGTCAATTTAGTTGAAGTCTCATTAGTTCTGTTTATGAATGAATGTTGACTCTCAATCGACTGCAATACTTACTACTGTGTTAAATCATTTCTCTTTGTGATTCCCAACAAATTTTAGGGAAGTTCATAGGACCATACTCTGACTCTGCAATTTTGTTGCCTGCTCACCATCCCGAACAAGACACCAAAGAAACTAAACAATCACATAAACTCTCATGTTGATGAGGGATTGGACACCACCACACCTCCAAGGCCCAAAAGGCCACAGAGGAAGGGCACATCAACAGGTCGAGAAGCGTCCAAAAGTTCTACTTGTAATAGACTTTCCTCTAGTTCCCCTTTTCTATATCTTGTCGGCTGAGTGTAAAGCACGTGGCTAGGGATGGACATAAAACTCGAATTTCGTTAAGCTTATTGAGCGCTCGGTAACTCGACTCGTTTGCGCTCGACTCGTTATCTTAACGAACCGAGCTTTAGTTTCAGCTCGTTAATACTAATGAGCTTAACAAACGAACTAACGAGTTTCGTGAGCTACTCGTTAAGATCGTTAGCGTTATGACAACAGGGCTATAAATCTGCTGGCATTCAGCAAGTTAGTTATATTTATTTTCATTTCACTGTGTGGCACTTCTATGAATTTGTGAACTATTAGCTGTCGATTTGACATTTTTGAAGTACTTTTATACGTTTTACGGCTGAAATCTTGTCTGCCTGATGCATTTTAAGTTTTTTTTACATCTTCTTAACGAGTCTTAACGAGCTGCTCGCGAGCGCTCGTTAACAGCTAACGAACCGAGCCGAGCTTTAGTTTCAGCTCGTTATTCTTAACGAGCTTAACGATCCGAGCCTTAACGATCACGAGCCATAACGAGCCGAGCCTTAATGATCCAAGTAGTTCGTTAGTCCAGCACTACACGTGGCTACGTTTGATCGTGCCTCTATGCCTATCTAACGGCGGAGTTATTCTTACATTTCCATTTTTCTCTGCGGTTATTGTTGTGTTTATGGTGATCCAAATTCGTATATAATGATAAAGGCCTGCTTGTGATGAAGGAGAGCGCAGCGTCCCGGAGGCCCATCTGGTATGCACAGAAGGGGGTGCGGGGAGGCGGCAGCACCCCCCCCCCCCCCCCCCCCCACACGAGTTGTTTCCGGGTCGGACTGCAGCCGACCTAGGGTTATGCCACCATATATACCTCTTATAAGCCGCTGGTTGGGATAAATCGAAGTTGTATCCCGGCGTTTGTAACCTCACCCGATCATAGTGAAGTATTGTTGTCTAGCGTCGATGATTTTTTCTCCACATTTATTTAGAGGGGTTTTCCATCTTAAATCTCGTGTCCTCGTTGGTTTGATCGTTTCGCTCTTTATCGTTTTCTTACTATCTTTCGTAACAGTTATCAGTGCATGGTGCCTCCTTTTCAAGAACACGCGCGAGGAAATGTGACACGATCAACCCAGCTCACCGTGGTTCTTCATGCTCGTGTACATGAAGCTGAGCTAGAGGCGGTGCAATATTGCATTTGTTCCTGGTCCAACAAATGGCCGAACGAGGGTAGGTCCCTGGAGTCTGCGTCGGAGTACAGTTTCGGGGTGTACTATTATGAACAGCGGTAAGCGTGAATTTAGTGTCACAATACTACGAGTTTAGCGGTGGCCTCTACTGCCGGTGGGCTTGACTAGGAGTTAAGCACGTAGGATTTCCGTCTTGCACACGCAGGTGCACACACATCGATACATCTCCACGGGCTCCCTGTCGAGTGTTCTACAGTTCCAATTAGAGCTAACCATGATGGATTATTAGATTCGTTACATTCAGCTCCCTTCTCCATTAGCAGGTGCTCGCATTGCTTTCTGATTGCGCATCCAGCGGCCCCAACCATGAATAAGTACATGGTAGACTTCTTTAGAAATCAAATCCAATGTAGATTTCTTCGGAAATCGAATCCAACGTAGATTTCATCCCTTGCCAGCCGATCTTCCTTTTCCCGACCGAATACAGTGTATGCCTAATGCCTTAGCTATCACGTAGGCGATATACATGCACGCAAGACCAAATAGCCATATTGTAAAACTTTCGGAGGCTTGCTTTGGCCAACATTCTTCATTTCCCAAAGAAACATGTACGGCGGGGAACACCCAATAAGTCTCATATCCATGCTATCACCAAGATTACTGCAAAGACAATTGCTACCACGATATTATGTACATTTGCAACTTAGCGAGACAGCTAGATATAACGGACGTGCATGCATTGGCAGCTTTTCAAACTTTTGACCCGGTAAGATATAGGACTACATTATTCGCGAGTGATTGCAGAAGAGGCCGGGGCTTCCTATTAGGTCAAACTCTTAAAAAATATATTTTGCACAGTACAAACATATTTGTGGAACCTCCTATTTTGCTAAACGTAAAACGTCTGATTTTCTTATGTCTGAGTGGATTCTGGATAAATGTATCTTGAACTTAGTGATATTTGTAAAAAGATGAAAAGAAACATAAGTTGTACTTTTCACTATCGTAAATTTCTTTTTTTTTTATAATCGATGTAGATATAAAAATATCTATGTTTGACTTACATATTGATGAAGCGATATTTTAGTGGAGCAACAATTAGTACACTCCTCGGGCAGAGAACATTGAGAGCAGCTCACACTGGTAGCAGGCTTTTCAGAAAGTATTTGAGGGGATACGATACCTCGTCGTCGTGCATGCATCTATGGCCCATCGTTTTGTCATCTCACAGGGAATTCCTTGCAAATTGGAGAACAATTGAATACGGACACATGTTCACAAGTGTAGTTGACCACAGCAAAATTGGGAGAGTGAAGCTTACATGGTGGGTCAACTGAACTCAATTATACAAAGGAATATCAGAAAGCTAAAGGTGAAAAATTCTGAGGCACACACATTACAGGGAAACGCTCCTACTTCTGTTTGCAATTTGCAACACTTTTTTGTAGATAAGATAGAGAACCTAATTAATCCTCAGTTCACTAGAGAAGCACGAGGGCCCTCCAGTTCTCTAATAAAACTTATGAAAAATTGTGTCTTAAAACCTGAAATAGATACACTAAAATCAGATGCAGTTTACAAAAGTACATTCAAATTAAACATGCTACATGGGATATTTTCAATCTAAACTATTTGATTTTTAATTTTATTTACCACCTCAACCTAATGGTGTTATACAATATTCGTCCATCCCACTGTCACACCGATAGTGTATTTTTTTCAAAAAAGGAAATTACCATTATCGCACAACTTATGTTTCTTTTCAGCATCAAAGAGCTATATACGATTTTAATCCCATTATCGCACACTATCACACCTTTACTTGGCCTCTTAGCTATACTTATTTTCCCTCTAAATTACACTGGTTTTATTTGTACATCAAAAAGCTTTTTTTCTTTCGTGTATTTGATATGCTATTTCTTTCATTAACAAAACGAAATCATGTCGTTACTCATAAGATGTGCATGATTCGTGAAATCATCAAATAATATTTCTGTTTGATATATGTTAGCCCTGATGTAGCATGTAAGCGTGAGGTTGCTAACTTAAGAAACAATAACATTGATATTTTTGGAAACTACCAAGCCTTTTCAAATATAAAGTAAATAAAAATACTTGATAAAATAATCAAAGTGATTCACCAAGGCCATACCAGACAAGAAGTATAGAGTTCAATGATATGGCTTGAAATATAAGGAGTGGATAATAGTACATCAAGATTCAAAAGGACAGATAAAGGTGTCGATGATAAAAAAAGGGGATTTGGTGGGGAATTAGGGATATTATTATCATTGCAAGTTTGCAACCATAAATAGGAGTTTTTTGGACGCCAGAATTTTAGGATTGGTTGGGTATCATATCCCTTTTTGCTGCCAATTGTTGCATCACAGTATAAAGGAGCACCTTTGCACAAAAGAGTACATCTCTTTTCGTTTCTGCATATTGGCGCACGAAGTATCCAACCACTTTAGTCGAATCTCTTACATGGCTTCAGTTCTACCGCAGATGCTAGTGTGTTTCTTGTGGTTACAAACGAACATAACCACCCCCCACCATCTATACTCTGCTATTAGGATTGCACTAGCCAACAAATTATAGAGAAGAAACTTTTTAGTACGATTCTATGTGTAAAGCTTACTCGTAGAAAACACATTTCATGATGCACATTGGGACATTATCAAGGCAGACGTCATGGCGGTCATGTTCCGGTTCTCCAACCTCCACACCAACAACCTTCATTGGCTCAACTCGGCGAACGTTGTGCTTCTACCCAAGAAGGAGGGGGCGGAGGAGATCTCCGACTTTAGGCCGATTAGCCTCATCCATGGCATCGCCAAGATTGTGGCCAAGATTCTATCTTTACGCCTCGCCCCTCTCATGAACGTCCTTGTTTCTCAAGCCCAAAGCGCCTTCATCAAGACTAGGAGCATCCATGATAACTTCCTTTTTGTTCGCAACTATGCCCGTTGGCTTCACCGGAGGAAAAAGGCCACCCTACTCCTCAAGCTTGACATCAAGAAAGCGTTTGACTCGGTCAAGTGGGGTTACATCTTCGAGCTTCTTGATCATCTTGGCTTCCCTCCTAAATTTCGTGATTGGCTTGCGGCGTTGTTCTCTACGGCTTCCTCACGTGTGCTCCTAAATGGCATTCCGGGTGCTCCAATAAAGCATGGGAGGGGTCTGCGGCAAGGTGACCCCCTCTCACCGCTCCTTTTCGACATCGCCATCGATCCTCTTCAACACATCCTTCAAGTGGCCACGGATCAAGGGCTTCTTCACCATCTTCCCGGGAAGGGTGCTAGGTTTCGGTCCTCCCTCTATGCCGATGATGCGGCCATCTTCATGTGTCCTATTCGTGATGACATATCCACACTTGCTCAAATCCTAAACAACTTTGGAGAGGCCACGGGGCTTGTGACTAACTTTGCGAAGAGTTCGGTCACTCCCATCCGTTGCGATAATGTTGATCTTGATGATGTGCTACTTGATCTCCCGGCTCCAACCGCTTGCTTCCCTTTGCGCTACCTTGGGCTCCCCCTTGCGGTGAAGAAACTAAAGAAGGTCCACTTCCAATACCTTGAGGATAAGGCGATGGCTAAGCTCAACCCTTGGGCGGGTAGATGCTTCAACATTGCGGGTCGCAAAACCCTTGCAAAGGCGGTCCTCACATCTCAACTCATTTACCCTCTCACCGTTCTTGATATCGCGCCTGAGACTATGCTATTCTTCAAGAAACTTATTAGGAGCTTCCTTTGGGCGGGTACCGACAAGGTTTCCGGCGGCAAGTGCAAGGTCAATTGGGCGGTGGTGTGCAAACCTACTTCCTTGGGGGGGCTCGGCCTCCTCAACATGGACAAATTTGCGAAGGCTCTTCGCCTTAGGTGGGCTTGGCTAGATTGGACGACGCCGGAGAGACCATGGGTGGGAATGGAGGCCCCTTGCAAGAATGTTGAAATGGATCTCTTCCATGCCATGTCAACGGTGACCCTTGGTGATGGGGTCAAGGCCTCTTTTTGGGATGCGCCGTGGGCGGACGGGATCAGCCCCAAGCTTATCGCCCCTCTCATTTACGATCTCTCAAAGAAGAAGACATGGTCCGTCAAGGAGGCCATCACCGATGACGCGTGGATCCTCGATATTGACTTCGGAGAGGGGCTCTCGGTCCAACACCTTGAGGAGTACACTAAACTTTGGCAATTCACCTCACAACTTCAACTTCAAGACGATGTACCGGACACTATCACATGGAAGCTCACCCCTTCGGGTGCCTATTCTTGCTCCTCGGCCTACAATGAGCAATTCGTCGGGGAGGTCGCCTCGCCGTTGGACAATATGGTATGGAAGAATTGGGCTCCGCCCAAATGCAAGCTCTTCTCATGGCTAATAATCCAAAACCGCGTGTGGACGGCCGACCGCCTTGAGAGAAGGGGATGGCCTAATGGTCGGCTTTGCCCCCTTTGTCGTCGTGAAGATGAGACGGCTAGACACCTTCTCTTCACTTGCCGCTTCTCTATTCGCCTTTGGGGCATGATCAAGAATTGGCTCAATGTTGGGGACTTCAATCCCCCGAATTGGGTGGCCTTCAATGACGTCCAATCTTGGTGGGAGCACCTTGCCATCGCAAATGGGAGAAGAAGGAAGGCAATCCCGTCACTACTCATGCTTGTGACTTGGGAAATTTGGAACGAGCGCAACTCGCGGATTTTCAAGCACTTGAGCACACTTCCGACGTTAATATTCGCTAGGATTAAGCTAGAGGCGAGGAATTGGGTGCTTGCGGGTGCCAAGCATTTGGGTCATCTATTGCCGGGAGATTAGGCTTTTTGTATTAAGGGTGGTGGTCTATAACACTAGAACTTGTCCACAACTTCTTCTTAATTAATTGAAAAAGGCAAATCTTTTGCCTTTCCCTTCAAAAAAATAAAACTCATTCCCCCATTATGCACGTATGCGTATATCTCTTTTGCTGCCAATTGTTGCAGAGGTACAAAGTAGCATCATTTGGACAGAAAAGTACATCTTATCGTTTCTGCATATTGGCCGACGGAGTACCAACCACTTTAGTCGAGTTAGTGTGTTTGTTGTGGTTGCCTCAAGAACATAATGGCCGCCAACCCTGTTTTGCTCTGCAATTAGGATTGCAGTTACAAAATTTTAGAGAAGAAAATTTATAGAATCATCGTTAAAAGCACAGTTCATTGTAACATTCACGTAGCCATTCCCCATTACCATTTGCAGCCAATTTTTTTGTATATAGGCTTGTTGCATCTAAAATTCCAGATTCTTGATTAAGGTATATTAATGATGTATAGGCTCCTTCGCCCGCCGACACCTGTGCCTGACCTCGTCAAAGACGAGTGAATTGACGAAATTTGTTCTAGTGTCGTTGATCATGTTTTGATAGTTGATACACATGATCTTTTTTGTCCTTCTTCCGTTTTTGCTTCTTATAAAAATAATTACTACTCACCTTGTTCACTAGAATTGGTGGATCATGGCCCTTGGATCAGCGACGGTTAATATTTATTAGCCCCTACCGTAAAGCCCCTGGTGAGATATATGCGCAGAGTCCGGATATGGGCCATTTATCCTTGTATATCGTCCTGATGAGATGTTTTGAGTTTAATAAAAACGTTCTTTGTTGTTTGTGTTGTTTTAATTTGGCTGGGTGCAAGTTCATGTATCCTTTGGCTTGAATTTGGGTGCATTTCCCTACTTATTACCGACATGCAGTTACGTTTTTTCTTCATTTCCTTTAGATTTACTGAAAAGAAACATAGATCCATTTGCATGGCGTGGCGTAGGTCGGTCGCAGGAGAATCCAACGCGTAAATTTATTGGAAATTTGTCGTGGTGGTATCACGGCAGATGCCATAGGATGGCTAATGTGTGGGGCCGATGTACGCTGGTGGATCCGGGGAGGGCTAACGAGCTAAGGAGCTCACACGAGAAAGGGCCAAGTCCGGCCAAAACCGACTTAACTCGGCTCAAGAACCAGGAAGAGCACTCAAGAAACACAAACACGCACGATATACCCAGGTTCAGGGCCCTCGTGAGGAGGTAAGACCCCTACTCCTGCATAGCCTCTCAATATAAGTGTCTCACAAGATCTATAAGGTGCTCCTTGAGCTGTTTTGGTAAGAACAAGGATGAACTACTAAGGGAGAGAAGTAAATGCTCCAGCAATGAATGCAACTATAACTTCGGCCCTCTAGTTGGTGTCTCTCTCACAGGAGGAGTTATGGCGCTATTTATAGAAATCCGGCCGAGTTGCCCGGTAACCCTAGCTCCTCCGGGTCCCACCGGACAACAGCTATAGTCCAACAGCGATGTCGACATCCCTATCACGACCTAGAGCCGAGCTACTCGACATAGGTCGAGGTAGGCCATGATGCCTCTTGCCGCAGCCGCCGCCGGCCTAGGTGATGATGCTTCCCCTGTCAGAGACAGGACGCGGCTTCTCCATGCCTTGTCTCCTGTCAGTCAGTTGGCAGTACAGTGGAATAGTCACGTCGCCCTTGTCTTGTGCCCTTTGTCCCGCGCCCGTGTCAGACGGGAGGTGACTTCACCTCCGTGTCAGGCGGGTCAGTGTCCTTGCCATGTACTTGCCCTTGACTTCAGGTCCAACATATGATATGCCGGACGATCTTGCCTAACCCGGCATGGTTATGCCGGATTTCTCCCCGTCTCCCGGCAAATGTGTGCCAGGCCTGGTTATCCGGAACGTCCTCCCGAGGTCCGGCAGGGCTATGCCGGAGCCTCTTTCCTGCACACCACAGACATACAGATAACATCGACAAGGATATGTCGGTTAATACATGTCGGCTACCTCCGACACACGCTTAAGTCGGCCTTGCATATGACTCGGTCCCGCCAGGACCCTGGTCTCCCCTGTAACATGAGTAACTTATCCATGCCCTTACCCTACCCGGGGGTAGCCCCCCGACACTAGTCCCCGAAGCTGGTGTAGTCTTGCAGACTTGGATGAAGGGCTGCATCAGATTTAATCAGACAACCGCCTTGAATCAACGGCCGACATTACTATGTCGGGTAAACCAACTGCTCCGACTTGCTCAAGTCGGTTCTCACACAAACCATCCGACATCACCATGCCGGCCCGGCAAGAAAACTCCGACATGCTCAATCCGACATACCACGAGAACACCCGACATTAACAAATCTTTTCCCAGATCTCCCTCCGAGACGTGTCATTTATCTGCTGCATCATCCCGTGATTTATGCCACGCGGCCTGACAAACCGTCATGCAAATGCCGCACGGGCCCCACCGAGCGTCACATCCCGCAGACACTCGAGTGGTCTGACCCCGAGGCGTCTCCTCGATTCCTGCGTTGACAACCGCACGCGATCCCGCCGCAGACGGTTGGGATTCCACGGCCCACGATGTGGCCGATCGCGCGGTTGCACGTATCTCAACTGCGCACGATCTGCCACGCACGATCCCACGCGCGTTTCGAAACTGCCGGGCGGGAAAACCGGCAACCGTCTCTTCTCCTCCCCTCATAAATAGGAGCACGGGGGAACCTTTCTTCCCCTCGCATCCCCACTCCACTTCTTCTTCCTCCTCTGCTCCCTTCCGCCGCCGTCGCGCCCGAGCACAAGCATACGCACGCCGGCGACCCCGCCACCGATCGGAAAACGCGGATTGAAGCTACCGCCTCCGCCGCTCACCAATCCGCACGTCAAATACTCCGGTGAGTTTTATTAGCCTCCCATCTTCGGCTAGATCTCCGAGAACCTCGCCAGCGCGTTCGTATCCCACTGCATCCTTCCGCCATGGATTTTGCTCTAGTCGCGGTAGACGCTCCATATGAACTCATCACAGGGAAGCACTCTTTTTGCAGAGGTTTGGCCGCCAAACCCAGGAAGACAAAAGATGGGCCAACGGTGAATGGCGGGCGGATCTCCCAATTCCGGCAACCCCGCTCACTGAAGACCCGGACGACGAGGATCATTTGTCGATCCCGGTAGCTCGCACCTCCGGTCCGGGTAAGTCTTGAACTCGGTCTCGTCAGCAAGACGGATCTGACGACGATGACTGTGTGATGCTAGAGATCACGCACGCCACTCCCCTGGCCTGTGCTGACCCTCTGCCTCCACCACTAGTTGCTCCGGGTGCCCAAGGAGCAACGCGCAAGCGCGCAGGACCCGGCACCTCCACCGCCGAGAACCCGGGGGCCAAGAAGGCCAAGACCAGCAAGAAGGTGCTCCGCAAGAAGATCCCTACCGCTGCCGGGTAAACATTCCTCCTCTCGTCTTTCGATTCCTTTGCCATCTCTGAGCTAACCGTTTGCTTCTGCGCAGAGCCCCACTCGAACTTGACCAGAGTGGTTCGGCAGCCCCGACAACCGCAGAAGTCGGCAGCCCAACCCGGGTGAACCCTGCATCTGCCGACACCGTCATTCCAGATGCCTCTCCGCCGACATCCAAGACCACGGCCGAAGCTAGCCGAACAAGTCCGGACCGGGATGTCGGGTCCGGCGGCGACAGAGCGCGCCCCACCACTGCGCGGGCCGAGACCACGGTGGTGTCGGATGCACCCCTACAGCAACCGACGCCGCCAGAACCACAACCATCCCCTGCAACTCAGCAACAGCCGCCACAGCAGCCGCAACCCCAGCGCCAGGCGCAAGCCAAGGCCCCCACCTCGAAGGCGGTTATCGCCCAGGGCAAGTCGGCCTCCTCGAGCCACAAATCCTCCAAGTCTGCCCCGAGCCCGGATCAGCTGGCCATGAAGAAAGGTCAGAATCCTCCGGGTAAACTAAAAGTGGTGCATACTCCTCGCACCGCGGTTAAGACGGCAGCATTGCGAATACTAGAGGCCACTGTCCACCGGGTTGCTTCTGCCGCGGACTTGGAGGACTCGGGTTTCCTCACGCCTAGTGCTGAATCTTCAGGTTCGATGGAGCAGTACAACTTGGACTGGAATGCTGCCGACATCAACGAGGCTACATCTTCAGATCCGAGCATCGACCACCCCGCTGGCCCCGGGAAGGTTGCTCAATCTCTGCACGCTCTACAATCCGCTGTCCTCCAACTCACGACAGCCGCAGAGGTAAGTCTTTCCAACATCCACCATCCCCAGTCCCCGAGATTCTGGTCGAATGGTTAAGACTTGACCAAGTTAAGATCATTCGGCGAGAATCTTCAAAACGCTTCACACCCAGTCCCTGAGATTCCTACCGAGTAATCAATACTTGACCGAGTAAGGGTTACTCGGCTGGCATCTCCAACAACCCTTATTAACATTCCACCTTCTATTTCAGTCATGCAGCAACGAGCGTACCTGGGTGTTCCAGAGGCTGCTCGTTGAACACGGGTCCCTCCGGAAACGGTTCAAAGACCTCCAGGCCGCTCACCAGAACCACGGTACACTTTCTCGTTCCCGACATACACTTCCTCTTCTTAAGTTCTTCTTACTGACATAACCGACTTGTCGCTTTTCTCAGCTGATACCGCCGCCCGAGTCGCCGCAAAGCACAAGCTCGAGTTGGAGCAAGAGCAGGCCAAAACAATTCGGCTCCAACAAGAATTGGAACAGGCCAAGACAGAAAAGGCCGAGTTGGAGAAGACTCTGTCGGATGCCGTGAGGGTGCAGGGTGAAGTGCTTGAGCAAACCGAGTCTCGCGCCACCTTGGCCGAAGAAAAGCTCAACACCCTCAAGTCCAAGTGCGACCTCTGGCTGGCCGAGTTGAAGAAAATCAACGACCAGATGGACAGTAAGTTCCTCTTAACTTCTTCCTTCCTTACTTGAATTTTGCCGACATATGCCCTTTATCGGCCTACCTTCTAACTTGTCAACAGCCTTTTTGTCCTCAGAGCACTTCTCCCACACGCACGCCGTTGCCGTGAAGGCCATCAACCGGTCGCGTGCGAAGAGGGCTGAAGCTGGCCCCATCTCTGGCGAGTGGGACGTGGAGGACCATCTCGTGGCACTCAACGCGCGCTTCGCGCCTCTTAAGAGTATCGGGATGGAGCTCCTCGACACCGGCATTCATGTCTACCGGAAGCTCTGGCCCGGCGCCACGCCTCCGCAAAATGTGTCCGACTTGGCCCAAGAGCTGATGAAGACGGAAAAGCGCCTCCGGGAGTGCAGATCCTCCGCGGCCCGTGTCGGGGCAGACCAAGCACTTTCCTTCATACTATCCTGGTATGAGGGAATTGATCTTCAGCAGGTGCGGGTGCAGCGCGAGAACTCGCCATGGACAACCGATCCCGCCATGATTCAGCTCCGGCAAGATGCTGCGCCCTACTTTGCCAGCTATTCGCAGCCCCATCAGTATGTCGAGGGCGAGGTCTACTCGGATGACGAAGACTATGCCGATGACCTTGAGGACGAGGAGGAAGGCGATGACGAAGAAAACCAAGACAGCCTCCCCGAACCCTCCAAGACCTCCGGTAAAGCTCAATCATCCGGGAAAGCTTCCACTTCCGGGACTGCTGACACAGCCAGCGAGGACGCCGCCGCCGACATCACCAAGTCGGCTACGACTGACCAGCTGAAAACTGCTGCTGAGGTCAATGTCGAGTCGGGGGCCGCCGATACCACCGAGTCCACTGCCGCTGCCGAGACTCCTGCTGCCAAGTCTGCTGCGTAAAACTTAAGAAAACAATTCTGTCAAATCCCCGGAATACCGGGTGCATATGTAATATATACAATTTTAAGTAGAATACTCTGCTATTTTGCCTTATTGATTCGAACAAGCTTAGTCATGTCGGATTACTTTGTACCGAGTCCCCGGGTTTACTTTCTCGTTTACTATACTTAGTGATTTCTGCTCTTGTCGAGTCACAAAATCACGACTATAGCATACGGTACTAGTAAATATCCGAGTTAAGGTTTAAAGTTATTCGACCTAACGGAAAAATAATTGAAAAACAGGGTCAGCACACAAGATGTGCCGAATTGCTTTTATACCGAGTCCCCGAGTTCGTTTTCGTGTTTACCATCTTCCACTATCTTTGCTCTTGACTACCATTTTGGCGTTCGTCAGTCGAGTCACAAGATCATTTCACATAGCATACATTACTGAACTTTGAACCAAGGTTGAAAGTTTATTCGGCACATGGACAACATATATAAAACATACAAGGCAGTCCCCGAGTTTCACTTCGAGACGCCGGCATACAGATAATAAGGAAATCAGCGAAACAAAACATAAGTAAAGATAGGACAGTCCCCGAGTTCAACCCGGGGTGCCGACATGCAAAAGACATAAGAAGGAAACAATCATGTGGACAAGGCAGTCCCCAAGGTTGGAAAAGGTGCTAGGCGTAAGCGAGGCGGTTGGCATTCGCCTAACGCCAGGTGATGCTTAAGCGCACCAGGCGTGACCTAGGCGGTATATCATTTTTGTTTTAAGGTGTATATTTAGATTATTATATATCTATATATACTAATTTAGCACATATAAATGAGGAAACTAACAACAATTGTCATTAGATTATGGTCCATCTGACTTGTAAGTGCAATAAGGAATGAATTTTGGCCTCAAAAAAATAAGGAATGAATTTCTTTCTAGAGAAGATAATTTCTTAGTTGTGTTGCCTAGAGTTACGCTTATGTATTAGGCGAGGTGTTTGTCCATCGCCTAGTGCCTAAGCGTGTTTAAGCGCTTCCTAGGCGTCGCCTAATCCATCCCTGGCAGTCCCCGAGTTTCATTTCGGGGTGCCGGCATTTTATTCATAAGAGACCGAGATACATACACTGTGCCCTTTATGTGTGAAAGGGACGAAGTAGAGCTACATTCTATGGCCGTTTGGTTTCCTCTCTGGCTTTATCCATTACACCTTTTCTAGCTTCCTGCGCATCTACAAGATAATAAGAATCGTTGTGCAGAGCTCTGCTCACAACGAAGGGTCCTTCCCATGGCGGTGACAACTTGTGCATGCCGGCAGTGCGCTGTATCAGCCTCAACACTAGATCTCCCTCTCTGAACACCCGGGGGTGCACCTTCCGGCTATGATAGCGTCGGAGGTTTTGCTGGTAAATTGTTGACCGAGATAGGGCCAACTCTTTTGCTTCCTCTAGCAAGTCGACATCGTTCTCTCGGGCTTCTCTTGCCTCGGTCTCTGTAAACATTGCCACTCTGGGTGAGTCATACTGTATGTCGGGTGGCAACACTGCCTCTGCACCATACACCATAAAGAATGGCGTGTACCCGGTGGATCTATTGGGTGTGGTCCGGAGACCCCATAGTACTGCCGGTATCTCTTCTATCCAGCACCCTGGAGTCCGCAGGAGTGGTTCTATCAGTCGGGCTTTTATGCCGACAAGCACCAATGCATTGGCCCTTTCGACTTGTCCGTTTGCCTCCGGGTGAGCCACCGAGGCCACATCAAGTCGGATTCTTTTCTCCGCACAGAACCGAGCAAATTCCCCTACTGCAAAATTAGTGCCATTGTCTGTGATAATGCTGTGGGGGTAACCATATCTCAATATGATATCTTTCAGAAATGAGACGGCAGTAGCTCCATCACATTTCCGAATTGGCTTCACCTCGATCCATTTGGTGAACTTGTCCACCATGACCAGTATATGAGTCATGTTACCTCGCGCCGGCTTGAATGGACCCACCATATCCAAGCACCATACAGCAAACGGCCAAGTGATGGGGATTGTCTTCAGCGCTGCTGCCGGCATATGTATCCTGTGGGCAAACCTCTGGCAACCTCCACACTTCCGGACGATATCTTCCGCTTGTTGCAGAGCCGTGAGCCAGTAAAACCCATGTCGGAAAACTTTAGCCACCAATGCCCTTGAGGAAGCATGGTGACCGCATTCCCCTTGATGTATCTCGAGCAGCATCTCTTGCCCTTCTTCCGGCTCGACGCAACGCTGCAGCACCTCGGTGACACTTCTCTTGTACAGCTCTTGGTTGATAACCGTGTAGGCCTTGGATCTTCTCACCACTTGCCGAGCTTCAACCTCATTGTCGGGCAAGGTCCCCTCCAGAATATATGCCATAATGGGCTGCGCCCAATCCGGTACCGGCCGCATAGGGAAGATTGGGGCGTCTATGTCCATAGGCTCGGCCGACATCACCTCT
Organism: Poa annua; assembly: GCA_026929855.1. Classification (NCBI taxonomy): domain Eukaryota; kingdom Viridiplantae; phylum Streptophyta; class Magnoliopsida; order Poales; family Poaceae; genus Poa; species Poa annua. The sequence goes on along the minus strand of CM049435.1, from coordinate 54,732,822 downwards.
GCCGACATATCCTGCGCAGTCCCCGGGTTCAGCCAAATGCTCCCGACATCAACCTCCATGGGCACCGCCTCCGGTTCTGAGTTCTTCGGAATGAATATGGATTCCGACTCGGGTGACGGCTTGATTGATGGTTTCCTCAAGTGGTCCAAAGCTATGCCAGGTGGGACCGCGTCCCGGGATGACCCCAGTTTGGACAGTACATCTGCAGCCTCATTCTCGCCTCGGGGTATGTGCTTGAACTTGCAGCCTTCAAAAAATCCGGAAATTTTCTGCACATGAAAACGATAAGACGCCATGTTGGCATCCAAGGCGTCCCAATTCCCCGACACTTGCTGCACCACCAAGTCCGAGTCGCCATAGCACTCTATCCGGCGAATGCCAATCTCCTTGGCGACATTGAGTCCATGCACGAGTGCCTCATACTCGGCTACATTATTGGATGCTGAGAAGTGAATTTGGAGCACATACTTTAGCACATCTTGCTTCGGTGAGGTGAGGACTACTCCGGCACCCAATCCGATCTTTGCCTTGGATCCATCAAAATGCATCTTCCAAAAGTTGAAGTCGGGCAGGGGAGGCTCATACTGCATCTCGGCCTAGTCCACCAAGAAGTCCGGCAGCGCCTGCGACTTAATGGCGTCTCTTCTTTCGTAAGTCGGGGCGTACGGAGATAACTGTATAGCCCATTTGGCAATTCGGCCGCTGGCATCTTTGCACCCAATGATCTCGGACAAGGGAGCATCGCTCACCACTGTAACCGGATGCTCTTGAAAGTAGTGCTTCAACTTGGTGACCGCCAGGTATACACCGTAAGCCATCTTCTGGTAGTGCGGGTAATTCTGCTTGGAGAGGGAGAGCACCTCACTCAGATAATACACGGGTCTCTGCGCCACCTTATCACCCTCTTCTTGCTCTACCACCATTAACACGCTTACAACCCGGTTTGTAGCCGCGATATAGAGCAACATCGGCTCCTTGGGCAATGGGGATGCCAACACCGGTGCATTTGAGAGTGTTTTCTTCAAGTCATTAAAAGCTGCATCGGCCTGCGGGGTCCACACAAAAGTTTTGCTCTTTTTCATGAGCTGATACAAAGGCAAAGCTTTCTCTCCTAACCGGCTTACAAACCGACTTAGGGATGCCAAGCACCCGGTGAATTTCTGTACATCTTTTAGACGGGTGGGCAGCTTCATGCTCTCGATAGCACGGATCTTGCCCGGGTTAACCTCAATACCCCGGCTAGACACAAGGAATCCGAGTAACTTTCCGGCCGGCACACCGAAAGTACATTTATCCGGGTTAAGTTTCATTCAAAATTTTCTCAAATTAGCGAATGTTTCTCTTAGATCATCGATCAGAGTGGATTTTTCTTTTGTTTTTATGACTATGTCGTCGACATACACTTCGGCATTCTGACCTATTTGATCGTGCAAGCATTTCTGCATGCACCTTTGATATGTGGCACCAGCATTTCTCAACCCGAAGGTCATGACACGATAGCAATAAGCCCCGTACGGGGTAATAAAAGCAGTCTTTAATTGATCAGCCGGGTTCAAAGGTATCTGGTGAAAACCAGAATACGCATCTACAAAAGACAAAAGCTCACACCCGGCAGTGGAGTCGATCACTTGATCTATCCGGGGGAGCGGGAAAGGATCTTTCGGGCACGCCTTGTTGAGGTTGGTGAAGTCAATGCACATGCGCCACACATTGGCCAGCAGGGGGTCATCTTTCTTCTTTTCTACCAGGACCGGGTTAGACAACCAGTCCGGGTGTAGCACTTCAATCACAAATCCAGCCGCAAGCAGTACGGCTAGATGCTCCATGATCACAGCTCTTCTCTCGTCCGAGAGACGTCTTGTTGGTTGCTTCACCGGCTTTGCATCCGGCCTGACGAATAAAGAGTGCTCAGCCAACTCCCTCGGAACTCCTTGAAGGTCATCATTCGACCAAGCAAAGACATCCCGATTCTCACGGAGGAAGTCGGTGAGCTCGCCTTCCTATTCGCTGTCCAAGCTGGTGCCAATGATCACCCGGTGCTCCGGGTTAGCCGGGTCCACAACGACCTTCTTGGTCTCCTTTGGTGGCTGGAAGGAAGCATGCTGCTCCGGGTTCGCCATCCCGGGCATGCCGAGTTGGGAAGGTTGGGCCAGCGTCACCACTTGCTGGATTCTCTTCTTCTCCTCGGCTATGACCAGTGATTCGGCCAAGCATGAGCCGGCAGTGGCACACTCGATAGAGCTCTTGTAGTCACCCGAGATGGTGATTATGCCATTCGGACCCGGCATCTTCATCTTCAGGTAGCCCATGTGAGTCGAGATCATAAACTTGGCCAGAGCAGGTCGGCCAATCAGGGCATGGTATGGACTTTCGAGGTCCAACACCTCGAACTCAAGGCTCTCAGTCCGGCAGTTCTCCCGGGTTCCGAACAGCACATCTATCCAGATCTTGCCCATAGGCGAACAGGAAACCCCCGGCACAATGCCATGCAAGGTCGTGCTAGTCGGCAGCAGTGTGTTCAGGGACACCCCCAACTTCAGCATAGTGTCCTTGTACATGATGTTGATGGCACTGCCATTGTCGACCAGGACTCTGCTGAACCGGACGTTGATACTCGGCCCGATGAATGTCGGGTCCACCACTAGGGCGTAGCCTCCCGGCTTAGGCATGACTCGGGGGTGATCCTTCCGACCCCAAGTGACCTTTATCTCGGACCAGTGCATGAACTTGGGCACAGCCGGCATGACTGCGTTCACCTCGAGTGCGCGCTGGCGCAGACTCTTCTTGTCAGTGGGCTCGGTCACAAAGACCACATAGCTTTGATGAGCTTCCTGATAATCGCCCTGCGGGTACCCACCCTGGTTGCTGGGACCGGCATTGTTGTTGCCCCGAATGTTCACCACATTTACCGGCCTTGCCGGCGGCTGCCTCTGAGCTGGCGGGTTAACCCGGACAGCATTGGCCCCCGATACTGGTGCCGGTGGTCTTGGAGCTGCGGGCCTTGCCGGGGCGGTCACCAGAGATCCTCCAGGTGCGCCTTCTCGCCGCATGCGCTGATACCAGCTGCACAGCCGAGTTGTGTGATTGGCTGGCCGGTTGGGCTCGATAGTGTGATAGCAGCAGGGCTTGTCCAGAATCTCCTCATAAGTCACGGGCTTCCTTTGCTCGGCCCAAGTCTTATTCAACTCCTGGTTTTGACCCCAAGCCGGGCCACTGGTCTTCTGACGCTGGCTGTTGCCGGCATCACCTTGATCCCGGGTTACCGCCGCTACCTGGTGCGAGGCATAGTGAAAATCCGGCTCCCTCCTCGTGTGGCCAAAGTCCTGGCGGTCATTGTTCCTGCCTGGTCCGGATCTGTTGTTCCCCGGGTTCCTCCTACTCGGCTCGCCCGAGTCCAGCAGAGGCTGCATCGGATCACCGAGAGCATAGCTGTCGGCAATTCTCATTGTCTCGGCCAAGGTGTCCGGCATTTCCCTCTGCAGTTTCTGCCATAGCATGGAGCCGTGTCGGCATCCCTGCGCAAACCATGAAATGGCTTGTGCCTCCACAACCCCTTCGCAGGAGTTGCGGATAGTGCTCCACCGAGTCAAGTACTCTCGGTCCGTTTCGTTGTCCCTCTGCCTGCACATCGCAAGCTGCTGAGGTCGGTTTGGTCTCTTGTAGGTGCTGGAGAAGTTGCTGACAAAGGCTTCCTCGAAGTCCAGCCAGCTGTTGACACTTCCCTCTCTCAAGTTGTTAAGCCAGATCCGGGCTGGCCCCTCTAGCATCTGCGGGATATATCTCACCGCCCACCGGCGGTTTCCCCCCGCAATGTGCATTGCTGTCACATAGTCGGTCAACCAGTCCTCCGGCTTTGTGCTGCCGTCGTAAGTCTTGGCTCCCCTGTTCAACTGAAAGTGAGGCACAGGCGGCTCCGACATAATCCTGGGTCCAAAACAAGAAGGACCAGGTGGGCCTTGCTCCTTCATCAGCTCGGACCGATATATCCGATCCAGCTTGTACCAGGCATCATTTGGATCCAACTGGCGAGTTCCCAGTCGAGATCAGAGAGCACTCTCATAAGCATGGTACCCGGCTTTGGCCATTGCCGAGTTGCCGTCATCATATCGGCTGGCGCCCTGTCCAACCACCTGCCGCTGTGGCACCGCTCCAACAACCTGATGCCTCGGGGCCTGATTCTGCACCGGATAGCGAGGTGGGTGCCCTCGACCAACCGAATTGGCATTACCGACATTCCGATTACTCGGAGCCCGCCGGCTTCCGCTCTAGGCCTGCCCAACATGGCCCTGCTCCGCTATCTGCTTCCCGGCATACGCCGGGTCGTATGTCTGCATCTGGAGCTGCTGATTTCCTCCGGAATTCCCACTCCGGTTCTGACCTCTCCCGACATGCGGAGAGTAAGCCTGTCCTCTGGACCTCTCACTGGCCGCCCTTGCCGAGTGAACGACTTGGGATCCACCCACAGCCGTGTTGGCCCTCCTGAAGGCCTCATTCTGCCGGGTTGCCACCTCCACCAGCTCATTGACTCGGTCCTGCTGTTTGCGGCGAGCTTCTCCGGTTAGACCGGATAACTCGACCCTTGCTGCCTCAGCTGCCCTAAGAGTCTTGGCTGGGGAACTGTAATTCGGCCTAGCTGCCGACATCACACTAGGAGTCATACTGGATGTAGCCCTGCCATCCCTCTCTATCTCGGCATTGAGGCCTCTGCCTCTTCTGCGTACCTCAGCCTCACGGTTAGGCCGGCCTCCCACCGGTGACAAACCATGAGCCGCGTCGTACTCACGCATGACACGGTCAAAGTCCCTCCTGACCTCAGCTAATGCTACAGCCTCCTGCAGCAACTTTTGCCGCTCTGCCTCTAACTCGGCTGCCACTGGCACAGTCAGCCTCTCCACTGTCTATCTCAGAGGCTCAGTCCTTACCGGGGCACGGGATGTCTCGGCGCCGTCCTGGACCTGCCTCTCCAGCGCCTGCTTGGCCCTCCGGGTTGACCTTTCCATGGGCGCGATGACCGGCTCCTCTGCCGGAGGAGCCGTCATGCCGGCCATCATGACCGCGCAGCTCTCGGGGCGAGTGGTACGCCGGCCGCGAGCCGCACAGACAGCCGGAGGATCCTCGGCCACGAGCACCTGCTCCGGGTACTCGCAGATGAACTCGGTGGCGACATAGGTGGCGAAGGCGCCGAACTCGATGACGCAGCCGTTGGCCGGGAAAGGCCTGCCGCGGAAGCAGCCGGCGTTGTCGCTGACAAACTCCATGTCGCCAAACTTGACGACGAGTCCGGAGAGGACCCGCGTGTCGGAGTGGATGACGGAGCCCGTCCGGATGAGTACACCAGCCAGCGCCTCTACCTGCCCCACGGTGGCGCCAACTGTCGTGGTGGTATCACGGCAGATGCCATAGGATGGCTAATGTGTGGGGCCGATGGATGCTGGTGGATCCGGGGAGTAAGGGTGGGCGTTCGGTCTTTTCGGTTTGTTCGGTTCGGTCTTTTTGGTCTTTAATAATTTCGGTCATCTAGAAAATGATACCCATAATAAATTCGGTCTTTCCGGTTTTCTGTTATTCGGTCTTCGGTCTATTCGGTTCGGTTTTCGGTCATGACCAAATAGACCAAAATCTAGTGCGCAAGAAGAGGAATCGGCGCCTGGTAATGGGAGAGTGGGAAGCGATCGACTGGTCTCTCGCGCACGGGAGAATCTACGCACGGGAGAATCTACATTACACGGGGCTAGGATACTCAGTTGTTGGGCATAGAGACTATATGGTATGCTTGGTTCCGTAGTTGGGACTATAGAATATATGTACATAAACTAGGCTGGCACACAAATTTGGCTGATTTCGTACGTAATTCTCTCAAAATAAAATAAAATCGGTCTTTCGGTCTATTCGGGTTATTTATAAGTGATGACCGAATTTCTGAATAATTTCGGTCTTTTCTAATTTGCTACCCAAATTTCTAACGGTCTTTTTGGTCTCGGTCCTTTCGGTTTCGGTCTCGGTCTTTTCGGTTTCGGTTTTCGGCCTTCGGTTTTTATGCCCACCCATACCGGGGAGGGCTAGCGAGCTAAGGAGCTCACACGAGAAAGGGCCAAGTCCGGCCAAAACCGACTTAACTCGGCTCAAGAACCAAGAAGAGCACTCAAGAAACACAAACACGCACGATATACCCAGGTTCAGGGCCCTCGTGAGGAGGTAAGACCCCTACTCCTGCCTAGCCTCTCAATATAAGTGTCTCACAAGATCTACAAGGTGCTCCTTGAGCTGTTTTGGTAAGAACAAGGATGAACTACTAAGGGAGAGAAGTAAATGCTCCAGCAATGAATGCAACTATAACTTCGGCCCTCTGGTTGGTGTCCCTCTCACAGGAGGAGTGACGAGGTGTTAACTCGGCAAATCCTTGGGTTGTGCACCCCGGGTTGATTGATGGGGGGAGAGAGAAGTGTTGGTGATCACGACGGCTGACAAGCAAGGATTTACCCAGGTTCAGGCTCCCGGAGGATAACACCCTACTTCCTGCTTGTCTGATTATTGATGCGAGTAGCGATTACAATGGCGAGATTGCGATCTCGCTAGGGTTTATGGTGGCGGCTATGAGCGTGAGCGTCAGCCTGTCCTCTAGGACGGGCAACCCTCCTGGCTTTATAGGTAGCCAGGTCTCGGGTGGTCGGTTACAGATATGGAAGGCTGCGAAACCTAACCGAGTTGGATCAGGATACGTGGTACCCCGAGTGGGCCTTCTGTGGGCTTCTCCATGCTTGGCGCGGCCCAGGTGGCCTCATTGTGGGCTAGTCGAAAGGTAGCCCCACGTCAGTAGCCCCCGAGTGCTTGGTCGAAGCGCAGCGTCGGGCAAAGGACTTCCTCCTCCTGGACGCGCCATTGGATTGCTTGATCTTGAGCTTGTACTCGTTTCCTTCAGTCGAAGAGGACACTCCCGATGGGAGTAATACGTTCAGTCGAATTTCCTTTGTCTTGTTCTTCATGTGAAGCTTGTTTCTATTCGGCCTGTTGGCTTACATGTAAATTTGATTCGGCTGCTGGAGCTTACTCGACTCTTTTTGTCACCCGAATAGATGTTTCGGGTTCTTTGACCAGCGCACTATTTTAAGTTGTTTCAGCTTAGAAGCTTACCACTCGAATCTTGCGCTCGAGTTAACGCGCTGTTTTCTCTTGCTTGGAGCCGTTGGCTTGATGACGTCGCTGCTGACGTTTCCTTGCACGCCTCTGCGCCCGATGGGACGTGACATGGCGGGGCCCGCTGGCAGCGCTGACCGCGGTCAGCAGTTGTCATGTCTCCGAGCTGGGCGCGAAATTTTCGCGCACGATGATGACGCCTCGATTCTTGTGCGTAGTGGAGGAGGTGGGCGGCGACGGTTGGCCTCTTTGCTTGACACGTGGACGGCGGGATGTGGATGCTCTGAACCACTGCGCGACGGAAGGTTGAGATTGATTTTGCTGGGGCATAAGTACTGCGCCGCAGCGCGAGGGCATCGTCTTCTCCATTCGTCCGCACCTCCTTTCCTCTGCCTTCTGCCACTCTCACCCTCACCAGAGCTCCGTGCTATTTGTCCGCGCACCTTGCGCTGCCCCGCGAAGCCATGGGCAAGTCGAAGACTGCCGCTGGTTCCTCCGCCGCCGTCGACGAAGCCGGGCTGATGAAGAAGCCCGACGGCGACTGGCAGAAGTCGTCTGTGAAGAAGGCGGAGGTCGAACTCCTCCGTGCTCAAGGTCTGCTTCCTCCCGCGGATCAAGTCCAGGTACGCGCTCCTGGCAAAGAAGTTTATCCCACACCCCGTGATGGGGAACGCGTATGCTTCGTGGATTTCCTTCCGCGGGGCTTCGGGTTCCCCTTGCACGATTTTGTGCGCGGTCTCTTGTATGCCTATGGGGTTCAGATCCATGATCTGACCCCCAATGGCGTCTTGAGCATCGCGGGCTTTATTGTCCTTTGCGAGTGCTTTCTGGGTGTCGCGCCCCATTGGGCGCTGTGGAAGTCGCTCTTCCTCGTTCGCAAGAACGTCGGGAAGAGCGGGTTACCATTCCCCGTGGGCGGCTTCGGAATCCAAGTGCGCGGTGACACCGCGTACTTCCAGATGAAGAAGTCGGACTCCGTCCAGGGGTGGCGCAAGAAGTGGTTCTACGTTCAGTCGAGCCAGGATGGCCTGGCGGCGTTCGACAGCGGGCGCGAACTGCGGAAGACTCGTGCCTGGTCGCACCCGCTGACTGCGGAGGAGAAGGAAGCCGCACGGCCACTGCTGGGCTTGCTGCGGGACCTCACAAAGACCCTTGGGCGCGAGGCGGGTGGCGTCTTCTTGATGGCCGCCTTCTTCCGTCTTCGGGTGCAGCCGCTTGCCGTTCGGCCCCACCCGATGTGGGCCGTCGAGGGCGTCAGCGCCGAGCCGCTTGACGACGAGGAGGTGGAAGCCAAGGTGAGGTCCATCACCAACCTCCGAGCCGCGGATACTTGCAACGTCAATTGCCCGGTTGCCGCATATGGGGCGACGAACCCCGTTCCTGAGGTAATGTTCCTTTTTGTTCTCTTTGTTTCTTCTTGTCTTGAAGTCCTGCTTCTTAATTCGACTTGCGTCTACTTGCTTCAGGGTCGATCTCTGCTAGTCAGCCTTCCTCCTCTCCCCGAAAATGGATCCGACGACGAGTCGAGGGTTGTGGAGGAGGATGACGACGACGACGAGCTGCCGTCCGCTGTCTCTCCCGACGACGAAGTGGAGGATGACGATGACGAGGTAGAACCCGCCCGGAAGAGGCAGAAGCGCAGGAGCGGCGGTGAATCTGCGACTGCTTCGTCGCCCGCTAGGGGTGCAGATGCTGATCCAGAGGAGGTCGTCGCGACGTCGTCGGGTGCGCGGTCTCTTGGCGGCTGGAGTGAGCCGCTGGCTGCCCCCCCTGTCAGCTCCGCGCCGCCACGCGCGTTCGCGCGGCTGCCGTCTGTCTCCTTGGGGAGTGATGATGACCTCGAGACCACCAGGTGAGTACCTTGTTGACTCCGAGTTGTCTTCTGTAGTTCCAGTCCTTTAGTTGGTCATTGTTCTGTTTTACTTCAGCCGTCGTTCTGGCGATGTCCACTCGCCTCATCGTGAGGTGGAGCATACGTCCGCCCCTTCGACCGAGCTGGTGACCAGGGTAGCAGTTGAGGAACGCACGCAACCTGCCGTCATCGCGTCTTCGAGTCGCGCTCCTCCGCCGCCTTCCGCAGATGTCGACCTTCTGGACCACGTAAGTCCTTTGTACTTGTACTTGTAGTCTTGAATTGTCATCGGGTGCGCGATCAGCGCTCCCGATGGGAGTAGCCCCCGAAGGTGTGGGTGACTAGTAGAGTCGCCCGCAACTTTATTAAGATCCTGTTTTTGTTTCAGCCGTATTACCGCCAGCAGCTAGAGGCGGCCGCGGCTTATGTTCACCTGGAGAAGGAGAGGGACCAGCTGCGTGCTTCTCTGGACCAGGCTACCGAGCGGGTTGCTGAGCTAGAGCTGAAGCTCCAGGCTCAGGCTGAGCTTGAGAAAGCTCTGCTCGAGTTCCGGGAGCGTGAGCGGGTGCGGGTTGACCAAGAGAAGACTCAAGTCGACCGCCTCCTTTCACTCGCCAGCGCTCTTGGGGGTAAGTTTCGGCTCGATGCCTACTGTGTTTTGCTTTTGCCTTTGTCTGATGCTTGCCTTGCGCAGAGACGTGCGGTGGAGCTCCTAAGGAGGGCTCGTCGAGTGACACCATCGACTTGGCGACAGCTGTCGGCTTCATTGACCGTGTCTGCGCGTATGCGTCTGATGCGCTGAAGAAGTCAACAGATGCGCTGAAGAAGTCGACGGGAGCTCTTACGACGGTGCATCGCAACATCTTCCCAAGCGACCCGCCGCCGACTGCCGTGGATGCCCTTGCTGCTCCGTTTGAAGATGGCGCGACCACCCTCGCCGACTTTACTCGGACGCAGACGGTACGCGGCTCAGAGCTCACCTTCCAGCTCCTTCTAGGTCACCAAATTCAGGGCGACTTCGAGAGGGTCGTCGATGGCTTCCCTCGGAGGCCTGATGGCCGGACCGCGTCCCTAGGCGGGGTTAAAGCGCGGGCTACACAGCTAGCTGCGAAGCTTGTGGCCACCTTTGAGAGGGCGCTGGCCAAGGCAACTGAGGCGGCTGCTGCTCGGAAGAGTCGCTCGCAGTCGGAGTCTGTTGCCCAGGAGTAGTTGTAGGGGCTTAGCAGTCGCAGTTTCATGTACTGATAACTTTTGGTTTGTAATTACGGCTGATCGATATTTTGTCGGGTCTTTTGTCCTTTGACAATATTTTTGGCTGAAATTAAATGTTTCTTCCCATCATATTTGTCTTTTGCTGAGCAGTCGTATACTGGTATTGATTCTGCACGTTCATGACAGACTAACTTGCGCTGCGGCACGTCTTCTGCTTCTGCGGCTGGTCCTAGCGGTGAGGGTTCTTCGTCGGGTGCTCGTCGTCGTCGGGCGGCGCCGGCTCCGCCGCGAAGCGCGAACGACCAGCGCATAATCACTTACTTGAAGAATAAGGTGGTTGAGCTTGAGGCTACCTTGAAGAAACCCGAGCTGCTCTTGCAGCGCTCCAAGTCGCATCCTACTGCAGGTTTTTCCCAGCGTGAAGATTTTCTGATTGGGGAAATCGATCTCATCAGTCGGCAGCTTCAAGGTTAGTATCCTCTGCGGCTGCCTTTCCTTGTAATAGACTTGCTGGTTCTGACTTCTAGCTTTGTGTGTGTAGACGTGAACCCGGATTGGGAGGCTGAGCGGGATCGCGTTGTAGAGCGTGTTACCCGGGAGGCGTCTGGCGACTCCCACGAAGCTCGCCAATTCTGGGTGAACAAGTCGCGAGGGCGCATTCTTGCTCGCATGCTTGACCGGACTTGGCGTGCGGCTTTCCTCTTGGAGAATTGCCGGAAGACCCTGTGGCATATCCACCGCGTCTACTTCCCGCACAATGGGCAGCCGCATGGGTTGGCCGCCTTGCTGGAGAGGTTCCGTGATGGTGATGCTCTGCAGGAGATCGTCCACGCCCAGCTTGTCGCCGGGGCGAATGCGGCTCTGGCGTACGTTCGGCTGCATCGGCCTAACCTTCCGTTGGAGAGGTTGATGGGTGGACTACCTGGCGATTCCGAGTACGCCGATACCTTGATGGCTGCGCGCCAGATGATTGATCAGGTGCAGAAGCATAGCGAGCGCCTTGTAGGCCCACTCGGGGCGCCGAAGGCCGAGCCTGCAGACTGAGAGTAGATTCCTTCTTCTGTACAGGGTTAGTTTGATGTGGCGACTATGCCGATGTAAATGACAGTATATGAAGCTAAAAGAGTTCTTGAGTAACGAATGAAATTGTTTTCGTTATTGTGCGAGTGCTTGCTTCTGTTTTGACTTGTGTGGCGAGCCCCCGAGTACCTTGGGTGACGGCATAAGCCTGCATTGTGATCCTGTATGGCGCAGCCTCCGAGTAGTTCGGGTGACGGCCTAGGATTTCTTCAGTGAAGCCTGTATGGCGCAGCCCTCGAGTGGTTCGAGTGGCGGCCTAGGGATTTTCAAGTGTGACCTGTGAGGTGCAGCCCCCGAGTGCGTCGGGTGGCGACATAGGATTTTGGACTTGACCTGTGTGGCGCAACTCCCGAGTAGCTCGAGTAGAGGCCTAGGATTTTGAGTTTGCCTGTTTGGCGCAGCTCCCGAGTGGTTCGAGTGGCGGCCTAGGGATTTTCAAGTGTGACCTGTGAGGTGCAGCCCCCGGGTACGTCGGGTGGCGACCTAGGATTTTGGACTTGACCTGTGCGGCGCACCTCCCGAGTAAGTCGGGTAGAGGCCTAGGATTTTTGAGTTGTGCCTGTTTGGCGCAACCCCCGAGTGGTTCGAGTGGCGGCCTAGGCTTTTTCAAGTGTGACTTGTGAGGCGCAGCCCCCGAGTACGTCGGGTGGCGACCTAGGATTTTGGACTTGACCTGTGTGGCGCAACTCCCGAGTAGCTCGAGTAGAGGCCTAGGATTTTGAGTTGTGCCTGTTTGGCGCAGCCCCCGAGTGGTTCGAGTGGCGGCCTAGGCTATTATTTCAACCTGTGTGGCGCAGCCCTCGAGTGAATCGAGTGGCGGCCTAGGATTTTTTGTTAGCCTTGACTGAGAAGGTAGAGTGAACAGCATTTTCTTCAAATCACTTTATTGATTGCTGCGAACAGGCCGCCTCATTAAAACCCTTCCAGTCCCCTTAGGTACCCTGGTAAGGGAAAGAGTGCGTCTGAAACCTGCCGCTTTGACATGCTATCCTTGTTACAATGGTTGAGTCGACTAAGCATAGAACCGCCGGAGCTGTGCGACGTTCCACGGGTTGCTGCAGGCTGCTCCTGTCTTCGAGTCCTTTAGGCGATATGCTCTGTTGCCGATTGCTTCCGTGACGATGTACGGACCCTCCCATGGGGAGGCGAGCTTGTGCACTTTTTTCTGTTTGAGGCGAAGGACCAGGTCACCTGCGACGAAAGCTCTTGGTCGCAATCTTCGTCCGTGATAGTTGCGCAGGTCTTGCTGGTATACGGCTGATCGTGCCAGGGCGATGTCTCGTGCTTCGTCCAATATGTCCATGCTGTCTTCGAGTGCCTCTTCTGCGTCTGACTCGTCGAAGGCGACCACCCGTGGTGCGCCAAACTTGATGTCGCAGGGTAGGACGGCCTCTGCGCCGTACACCATGAAGAATGGAGTGAATCGGGTGGACCTGTTTGGCGTGGTTCGCAGACTCCAGAGGACTGACGGCAGTTCTTCCACCCATGCGCCCGCTGCGCGTCTTAGTGGCACGCGCAGTCGCTTCTTGATGCCGCTGCAGACTAGACCGTTGGCCTTCTCCACCTGTCCATTGGATTGCGGGTGCGAGACAGACGCATAGTTGAGCTTGATACCTTGATCTGAGCAGAAGTCTTTGAATTCTTCGGCTGTGAAATTCGAGCCATTGTCTGTGATGATCCCGTTCGGCACTCCAAACCTGAAGATGATGGACCTGATGAAGTTGACTGCTGAAGACGCGGTCGAACTTGTGATGGGTGCGGCCTCAATCCACTTGGTGAACTTGTCGACTGCAACCAGGAGGTGAGTATGCCCTCCAGGTGAGGATCTCTTCAGCGGGCCCACCATGTCTAACCCCCATTGGGCGAAGGGCCAGGCTAGCGGTATTGTCTTGAGCTCTGACGCTGGCGCGTGTGGCTTGCTGGCAAACTCTTGGCACCCTATGCATTTCCTTACTAGATCCTCGGCGTCCTGCATGGCTGTTAACCAGTAGAACCCGGCTCGTAGTGCCTTGGCCACCAGTGCTCGACTGCTGGCATGATGCCCGCAGATACCCGCGTGGATGTCGAGTAGGATGGCTTGGCCGTCGATTGGGTCTACGCACCTCTGCAGGATTCCCGAGATGCTTCTTTTGTAGAGCTCCCCGTTGACGACGGTGAAACTTTTGGAGCGCCTGATGATGCGTTTTGCTTCGACTGGGTCCGCTGGCAGCTTCTGATGCAGTATGTACGCCAGGTATGGTCCTGTCCATGTAGCTTCGACTAGCATGACCTCCATGGGGACCTCTTGGCTAGGGTTTGCATCGCCTTTTGCTTTTGTTGTAGTGTTTGCTGCGGCTTGAGTCTTGATAGACCTCTGCGTGATGCGCTCGAGGAAGACGCCGGGTGGAACTGGAACTTTGTCTGATCCCATGTTGGCGAGGGCGTCGGCTTCTTCGTTGCTGTCGCGGCCGATGTGTCGTAACTCGCAGCCATCGAAGTTGCCTTCCATCTGGTTGTACAGGTCTCTGTAGGCGATCATGTTGTCGGCGATGGCGTCGCAGGACTTCATGGTTTGCTGTACCACCAGGTAGGAGTCGCCATATATCATGAGGTGCGTGGCGCCGCAGTTCTTGGCCATCTTCATGCCGTGGATCAGGGCCTCGTACTCGGCTTCGTTGTTGGATGGCGTCGGAAAGTCCATCTGTAGGACATACTTTAGCTTGTCACCCTTGGGGGAGATGAGCACAACTCCTGCCCCGGCCGTCTTGAATTTCTTGGAGCCATCGAAATACATTGTCCATGCGTTAGACAAGTCGGGGACATTTGGTAGCTGGGCTTCTATCCACTCGGTGGTGAATTCTGGGAGGACTTGGGCCTTGATGGACTTCGGGTGAGCATATTTCAGCCCCCATGGTCCTAGCTCGACGACCCACTTGGCGACTCGTCCTGTCGCACGTTGGTTTGTGAGAATGTCTGCTAGTCCAGAGGAGCTTACCACCGTGATCGGGTGCTCGGAGAAGTAGTGGACGACCTTCCTGGAGGTCATGAAAACTCCATATGCCAGCTTCTGGTAGTGCGGGTAGTTCTGCTTGGACAGTGTGAGGACTTCGCTGAGGTAGTAGACGGGCCTTTGCACCGGGTGACTGTGCCCTTCTTCTTCCCGCTCGACTACGAGTACCGTGCTCACCACCCTGTTTGTTGCTGAGACGTATAGGTATAGCGGCTCGTTTTCCAGCGGTGCCACTAGGACTGGGGAGGTTGTCAGGGTTTTCTTGAGATGGTCGAACGCATCCTGCGCCTCCTGTGTCCACTCGAACTTGTCCGTCTTTTTCATCAGTTGGTAGAAAGGTAAAGCTTTCTCTCCCAACTTACTAATGAACCGGCTGAGAGCTGCGACTCGGCCGGCTAATCGTTGCACCTCACGGAGCTTGGTTGGTGCTGGCATTGTGAGTATGTTCTGCACCTTCTCGGGGTTTGCTTCGATTCCTCTTGCAGATACGAGGTACCCTAGTAACTCTCCGGCTGGCACGCCGAATACGCACTTCTCTGGGTTGAGCTTGATCTGGTACACATCGAGTGCAGCGAAGACCTTGCGGAGGTCGTCGACTAAGGTATCTTCCTTTCGGGTCGTGACGACGATGTCATCGACGTAGACTTGGACGATCTGCCCGATGAGCCCTTTGAGGCACGCTTGCATTGTCCGCTGGTATGTGGCACCCGCATTCTTTAACCCGAACGGCATCGTCTGGTAGCAAAAGACGCCGTCGGGTGTGATGAAGGCCGTCTTTTCTTCGTCTTCGACTTTCAGCCTGATCTGCTGGTAACCTGAGTAGGCGTCCAGGAAGGACAGGCGTTCGCAGCCTGCTGTCGAGTCGATGATCTGGTCTATCCGCGGGAGCGGGAAGTGATCTTTGGGGCAGCACTTGTTGACTGCAGTGAAGTCAACGCACATGCGCAGTTTCTTCGTCTTCTTTTTCTCTACCAGGACCGGGTTGGCGACCCAGTCCGAGTCTTTGATTTCTCGGATGAACTTGGCGTGCAGTAGTCTGTCGACTTCCATGGTGATCGCGTCTCGCTTGGGTCCTGAGAAGCGTCGCATGGACTGTTTGACTGGTCTTGCGTCCTTGTGAACTTTTAAAGAGTGCTCGGCGAGTTCCCTGGGTATTCCTGGCATGTCAGAGGGTTGCCATGCAAAGATCTTCCAGTTCTCACGCAGGAACTCGACGAGCGCGCTTTCCTATGCGGGGGTCAAGCTTGACGATACTTTGACCGTCTTGCTGCTATCAGTCGGATGGACTTGGTGGGTGACGGTGTCATCGTTTGTGTTGAACGCTGCGTCCTTAGCTGGCTTCTTGCGAGGTGGAAAGAGGGTCTTGTCGTTGTCGGCTGATATGGCCTTGAAGTGCTCCTCGACCCCGAAGAACTCAGAGATTCTGGCGAACTCGCGATCGCAGCTGTTGGAGAGCCCGAAGTCGCCACGTACGGTGATTACTCCTTTCGGTCCGGGCAACTTGATCATCAGGTAGGCGTAGTGGGGTACTGCCATGAACCTGGCAAAAGTTAGGCGTCCGAGTATGGCGTGGTACTGTGACTTCCAGTCGACGACCTCGAAATCGATCGACTCCTTCCTGAAGTGCTCGGGTGTTCCGAGGATGACGTCGAGCGTGATTGTTCCCATGGGCGTGATTGCCTGCCCTGGTACTATGCCGTGGAAAGTGGTTTCCGACTCCGGCAATTTCTCTGTCGACCTGTTCATTCTTCTCAGGGTATCGGCGAATATGATGTTGATTCCGCTGCCTCCGTCCATGAACACCTTTTTCAAGCTGTAGTCGCCGATCAGGGCCTCAATCACTAGTGCGGCGTGTCCGGGTCGGGTTACCTCGGATGGGTGATCTGCCCTGGAAAACGTGATTGGTGTCTCTGACCCGCGCAGGTAGTCTGGTACTGCGCGCGGGCTGTTGATGGCCTGAAGTACTTGGCGGGTGATGAGCTTTTGGCGCCTGTTTGACGGTGGTCCCTTCTGGATCATGTTCAGCTGCCCCCGAGCGGGTGGATACGTATCGGTCGCTGCCGACTGGCCTTGTAGCTGCAGCTGCTGTTGCGGCTGGGGGAATGTCCCGGCTGCCTGCACCTGGTTGTTGTTTGCGGGTGCCGCCTGAATGGTTAGCTGCGGAGTTGCCTGTATTGCTTGCACTGGAGCGATGATTTGCTGCATGGCCTGGTATATTTTCCGTGCTTTGCGACAATCCTTCAGTAGATGGCTGGAACCCCACTTGCCCGTCTCCGGGTTGCGGAACGAATGATGCTTACAAGGTTGCATCAACTCCTCTGCCGGTGTTAGCGGGCGCTTCCACTCGCGTTTCTGGCCTCCGTCATTGTGGCTGATGCTGCCGCTGCCACGGTTGTACTGACTTGAGCTGGACTGTCGACCTTGATCGTACTGTCGACTGTTGTCGCGCTTGTCATCACGGGGGGTTTCATATCCCGCCGCTACTAGCTCGATTGTGTCGTGGGTGTAACGTGGTTTCTTCTTTTGGCGCGCCTCACGCCAGTTGCTTGTTTCGACTTCCTTCTTGGGGGAAGTATCGCGGACATAGTCCTCTCCTTCGGCCCACTGGTTGGCTGTCTTCATGAGCTCTATTGTGGTTTTCGGCTGGAGCCTACCGAATTCCTCGCGGAGGTCGCGGCGAGCAACACCGTGCATGAAGGCGTCCATCACTCGGTCTTCCGAGACGGGTTCCATGGTGTTGCGGAGGAGTGTCCACCGCTGGATGTAGGAGCGGAGCGACTCGTCCTTTCCTTGCTTGCAGGCCTGCAACTCGATGTAGGTCGTTGGTCTTGCAAATGTTCCCGAGAAACTTTTTATGAAATTATCCTGGAATTCCTCCCAGGTTCGGAAAGAGTCCTTGGGTTGGCTTGTGAGCCACCCGCGCGCCGAATCCGTCAGCATAAGCTGGATGTACTGCATTGCTGTGGTCGACGTCCCGCCTTGGCAGGTGCAGGCGATGAGGTAGTCCTCGAGCCACAGTCGCGGATCTTGCTTCCCATCGTACTTTGGGGTGCCTGCTGTCAGCTTGAAGCCCTTAGGCATGCGGGTGTCGCGGATGTTGAAGCTGAAGCATGCAGCACCGCACGGCTCGAAGTCGCGGTCGGCCTGGTCGTTTTGGTTCGCTGCCCCAGCCGAACGTTCTTTGCGGTTACGGTCCACCGTCCTCTGCGTGATGACGTCGCGAAGATCCTTTATTGGTTGTCGCTGTGCCGCTGGGACCTCTGAAGTTGCTGGCTCGCGTGCCCGGTTGCTTGGTACCTTGGCCGCCAGAGCTTCTTCGATCGCCTTTATGGAGGCGATTTGCTGCCTGTGGAGAAGGGAACGGGCGTCCCCCTCCGGAGGCTGCGTGAGCCGAAGGTATGTCTCGACTGAGATCAGGGCGGCGTTTGCCGTCTTTGGGATGGGTATCCCGTTCTCATCCTCGGTGACGAAGGACGAGTCAAGGTTGCGGGTGACTCTGGTTCGGTCGGCGTCCGTCAGGAGGGGAACGCGGGCTCTGTTTCGCCGTGCTCCTTGGTTAACTTCCGTAGAGGAGGTAAAGGAGAGGGCAGCTCGTCTGGCACTCGATGCATCTGCGTCTCTCTTGCGCCGGAGTAACTCGGCTTTTTCGGCGCGGAGTCGTTCGCCTTCCTTGCGTAGCAAGTACTGGACTGCCAGGTGATCCTCTCTCGGTGCGTCGGGTGGAGGGAACGTGCCTTCGTCGACATGCTTCATGGCCTGGATTCCCATGTCCCGTGTGATGACGAGTGTAGTCTGGTCCGGCATGATAACCTCCAGTGGGTATGCGGGTTCCTCGTTATCCTCGGGTGGTTCTGTGCCCGCCATAAAGCATTGCGCGGGGTAGACTTGGGTCGGGCTGTTTGTGCTGCCACTGCTGCTTCCGTCGTCCGAGCCTTGCTCGGGATCGAAAATTGCTGCAACGTGACGCGCGGCGCAGTCGTTGTTGCGTCTTCTCGCGGTTGTCAACGTGCTCGGAGGTTTCGCAGCCGCCGGAGCGAGTGCGATTGGCTTGGGGTAGACTTGGCAGCCCCAAGAAGACGAAGACGCGCGCGACGTGGCTGTCGGCCGCAAGCCCTTGGCCATCCGCGCGGATGCAGTAATTGAGGTAGATCTTGACTTAGCCGACCGTGCGATCGAGATTGGTGCAGTAGACTCGATCCGCGCGGCCGTTGCTGAGGTTGTCGACGTAGTCGATGCAGATGCGATCTTCGCGGGCGCGACAGGAGCGATCTTTGCGGGTGCGACAGATGCGATCTTCGCGGGTGCGACAGATGCGATCTTCGCGGGTGCGACAGATGCGATCTTCGCGGGTCTCGGTGAGGGCGGCGGTGGATTTGCCGATGCGGGTGCTGCCGCGCGTGTCGCGGTTGCCGCGGACCTGAATATTCCGCGACTGTCGGCGAAGCAGTGTATGGAGCCGAAGGTGATATGTATACCTTTGTCCAGATCGGCGTACACCGAGCGGCGAGCCGAAGGGTGGCGGACGTACTCGAAGGAGCCGAAGTGGATCGACCCCTTGGCGACGCGGGCGTCAGCCTTCATTGCGGATGGAGCCGGAGCGACCATGATTCCAACACTTTTTGTCCTTCCCACAGACGGCGCCAATTGACGAGGTGTTAACTCGGCAAATCCCTGGGTTGTGCACCCCGGGTTGATTGATGGGGGGAGAGAGAAGTGTTGGTGATCACGACGGCTGACAAGCAAGGATTTACCCAGGTTCAGGCTCCCGGAGGATAACACCCTACTTCCTGCTTGTCTGATTATTGATGCGAGTAGCGATTACAATGGCGAGATTGCGATCTCGCTAGGGTTTATGGTGGCGGCTATGAGCGTGAGCGTCAGCCTGTCCTCTAGGACGGGCAACCCTCCTGGCTTTATAGGTAGCCAGGTCTCGGGTGGTCGGTTACAGATATGGAAGGCTGCGAAACCTAACCGAGTTGGATCAGGATACGTGGTACCCCGAGTGGGCCTTCTGTGGGCTTCTCCATGCTTGGCGCGGCCCAGGTGGCCTCATTGTGGGCTAGTCGAAAGGTAGCCCCACGTCAAGGAGTTATGGCGCTATTTATACAAGTCCGGCCGAGTTGCCCGGTAACCCTAGCTCCTCCGGGTCCCACCGGACAACAGCTATAGTCCAACAGCGATGTCGACATCCCTACCACGACCTAGAGCCGAGCTACTCGACATAGGTCGAGGTAGGCCATGATGCCTCTTGCCGCAGCCGCCGCCGGCCGAGGTGATGATGCTTCCCCTGTCAGAGACAGGACGCGGCTTCTCCATGCCTTGTCTCCTGTCAGTCAGTTGGCAGTACAGTGGAATAGTCACGTCGCCCTTGTCTTGTGCCCTTTGTCCCGCGCCCGTGTCAGACGGGAGGTGACTTCACCTCCGTGTCAGGCGGGTCAGTGTCCTTGCCATGTACTTGCCCTTGACTTCAGGTCCAACATATGATATGCCGGACGATCTTGCCTAACCCGGCATGGTTATGCCGGATTCCTCCCCGTCTCCCGGCAAATGTGTGCCGGGCCTGGTTATCCGGAACGTCCTCCCGATGTCCAGCAGGGCTATGCCGGAGCCTCTTTCCTGCACACCACAGACATACAGATAACATCGACAAGGATATGTCGGTTAATACATGTCGGCTACCTCCGACACACGCTTAAGTCGGCCTTGCATATGACTCGGTCCCACCAGGACCCTGCTCTCCCCTGTAACATGAGTAACTTATCCATGCCCTTACCCTACCCGGGTAGCCCTCCGACAAAATTCAAAGGCATGTCACTTTGGAGAGTTATCCGATTGGCCGATCGAGATGTTCCACCCTGCAGCGCGGTGGTGCATATATTCAGTTCAACAACGTACCGTTAATCCGGTCATTCCTGCATCCTTTAATCCGGACATGCACCGTGCTATCTCTAGCTGGAATATATGCCGGTGGCAACGCTCCATTCAGAAGCATAAAGTGCTCCCTCATACTGTATATTCGACTGGTCGTTTCGACAAGGCCGGCGATGCGACGTTGTGTGCATGCTAGCTCACTTTGACCGGCAATCCCAAGTGCACACGTACATCCATCGGATGCATATGCATGCATGCTGAATATATACTAGCTCCTCCGCGTAGCATCGGTGCTTGCCACACTAGCGAGCTAGCTTTGCCTTCCGAAAGCTCTCCTTGTCCCTTCCCCTTCGTATTAGGCCATGTACAATGGACAATGGATGGTGCTTATAAAAATAAACCAATATTTTTCTCAAACACAGGTGCTATTTGTATAAGAAATGTGTCTAGTTAGACATCTCTCAAATGTAGTTAACCGGAACTACTATACCTAGCAATAGCATGCATAAAAGAAACGCGAGCAAATTAATACTTTGATGCATTAATCATTAAGATGTGGATTATTCTAACCAAGTGATAGTTCGATAGCACGCATGCAAATTAAGATCATTCGAATTAAGCAGTCGACCCTCAAATCTTCGTTACAATCTTTGGCGAGTTTGACCTAGCGACCTGACAGGCGACTGCCAGGGCGACTAGGGATTCCAGCCTCCGTCGTCGGGATTCGTTCCGGCCTGGAGTTTCTTACTTTCCGCATCGGTGAGAGTTCGCAAGGAGTTGGTGCTGGACTCGGTGGAGGTTCTGGTTTCGTTTTTAGCCAAGACGTGAAGGTACTTACCTAGGGTTTGGGATTGACGAACGAATCGGAAGTTACGGCGCGCCTGTCCTGATGGCTTCATCCTCATCATCAGCGAATCATGGGGGATCGGGAGGTAATCAGGAGACAATAGATGATATGCTTCTCAGATTGGGCATAGAGGAAGATGAACTTGATGACCTGGTTTTTGAAGAACAAGAAGATGCACCTGTAGAGGGGGTAAAGTGGATGGCGTTGGCTCGTGTTCATACATCGAATTACTTCAGTCCTCAGACGTTTGAACAACATATGCGCATCGCTTGGAGCCCTGCTAGAGAGGTAATAATCAATCATCTTGAAGGAAATCTTTTCACAATTCAGTGTTTCTGTTTGGGCGACTGGATTAAGGTTGAGAAAGGAGGCCCGTGGCTATTTCGCCAATCAATTGTTTGCATTCAAAAATATGATGGTTTAGCTTCGCCAGATGTAATCGATCTAAACTTTTTCGATACTTGGGTCCAAATACACAAGCTACCAGTGGGTTACAGGAAGGAACCATTCATTAAGAATCTTTCAGAAAAGAAGCTGGGAAAGGCTGGCGAAGTTCAGCTTGATGTGCAAGGAGCTGGTAACTTCGATCCCTTAATCAGTCACACAATCTCCCCTGGGTGGTGATCGGCGACTTTAATGAGATCCTATATTCTCATGAAAAGGAGGGAGGCAACCCACGGCCTATGCAGTATATGCAGGCGTTCCAAAATACGCTCACTGATTGCAACCTTGAAGACTTGGGATACACCGGAGATTTGTTTACCTGGCGTAGGGGACAGATCAGAAAAAGATTAGACCGAGCTGTGGCAAATGGGGCGTGGCACCAGATGCATACGGGAGCTGTGGTTCAGCACCTGAACTTCACACGATCTGATCACAGACCAATTATGATTGACACTGAATATACACAGCAGTCCCCAAACCGAAACTCCAGGAAAAAAAGGTTTGAGGCAAAATGGCTAATGGAAAAGGAGATTGCCGAGAGGGTCCAATCTGCGTGGGACTCGGCGTCTGCAGAAATTGCGGAAGGAGATGTGTTGTCCAAGCTTAGCCATGTCCACTCCTCGTTACATGAGTGGGACAAGCAGGTTTTACAAAAACCGAAGAAGAGAATTGCAAAAGCACAAAAAGATCTTGAAAGGGCTATGGAGGGTCCAATGTCAAATGAAAATGTTGTGATTGCGAAAGAGATGGCCTCACTTATTGATTTACTTCTGGAACAACAAGAAACACACTGGATGCAACGGTCCCGTGCAAATTGGCTTAAGCAAGGAGACAGAAATACAAGCTTTTTTCACAGTTTTGCGACGGCGAGAAGGAAAAAGAATTTTATTAAAAAATTACGAGATGAGAACAATGAATGGATAGAAGGTACTGCATCTTTAAAGCCATTTATATTCCAATATTTTTCTAACCTCTTCTCTTCGGAGGTTAATATGGTGGATGCAGCTATGATGGATAAAATTCAACCAAAAGTTACTCACTGTATGAATGAGAAATTGATGGCTCCTTTCACGCGTGAAGAAGTGAAGATGGCAGCGTTTAGTATTGGTGATTTTAAAGCTCCAGGCCCAGATGGACTTCATGCAATTTTCTATAAAAAGTTTTGGAACATTTGTGGCGAGGAAATCACTAATGAAGTATTGGCAGCGCTTAACTCGGGAGTTATTCCGGCAGGATGGAATGATACAACAGTTGTCCTAATTCCAAAGTTGGATACACCTGAATTGGTAACTCAATTTCGCCCTATTAGCCTATGCAATGTCATTTATAAAATTATATCAAAACTGTTGGCTGCTCGGCTAAAGGTTATCTTGCCGGAGATTATTTCCCCTATGCAGAGTGCGTTCGTTCCTGGTCGATTAATCACCGATAATGTCTTGGTGGCGTATGAATCAATACATACTATCAAGAATAAGAGAACTGGTAATAATGGAGCTTGTGCTGTCAAGTTGGATATGCACAAAGCGTATGATAGAGTGGAATGGATTTTTCTGGAAAAAATGATGAGGAAGTTGGGGTTTGATGAGCGATGGATTTCGTTAATGATGGCATGCGTTAGTTCAGTAAGATATCAAGTAAGGTTCAATTCGGAGGAGACTGAATCGTTTGCTCCGACGAGAGGTCTCAGACAGGGGGATCCACTATCCCCATATTTGTTCCTGTTATGTGCTGAAGGTTTGTCTAGCCTTCTGTTGTTTGAAGAAGAGGTCGGTGGCATCGATGGGTTAAGGGTGTGCAGAAATGCACCGTCAGTCTCACATCTCCTTTTTGCTGATGATTCCCTTATTCTCATGAAAGCGGATATGAATAATGCGACCTCCTTGCAGCAGGTTCTGGATACCTATTGTGCGAACTCAGGACAACTGGTGAGCTTAGCAAAATCTAGCATTTTCTTTTCACCAAATACAAATGTTTTACTGAGAGCTGAAATCTGTGAGACTCTTCATATAAATACGGAGGCCCTCTTCGATAAATACTTGGGGCTCCCTGCGCTTGTAGGAGCTGACCGAAGCGATTGTTTTGAGAACTTCATTGAGAGAATCATCCAAAGAATTAATGGGTGGAAGGAGAAACAACTTTCCATCGGTGGGAAGGAAATTCTTTTAAAGGCTGTCGCCCAAGCCATCCCTGTTTATGCAATGTCCGTGTTCCAGATCCCGAAAGGGGTTTGTAAAAAAATATGGATGCGATCTCAAAATTCTGGTGGGGTGATGATGATAACAGCAACAAGATGCATTGGATGGCATGGTGGAAATTATGTTATCCTAAAAATGAAGGAGGTATGGGGTTTAGAGATTTTCACTCATTTAACCTTGCTATGCTAGCTAAACAAGTTTGGAGGTTGGTTAAGGATCCGAATTCTTTGTGTGCATCTGTTTTAAGAGCTAAATATTATCCGCATGGTGACATATTAAAAGCTGGACCGAAGTCTGGATCTTCCTTTACATGGCAAAGTATTGTGGCCGGCCTAGCTACCTTCAAACGTGGATATATTTGGAGAGTTGGAGATGGAGAGAAAATTGACATATGGACTGAACCGTGGATTCCAAGTAGTCCAACCAGAAAGGTTATTTCACCGAGAGGAAATACAGTGTTCACAAAGGTGGCCGATCTAATATGCCCTATTACAGGCAATTGGGACGAGGAATTGATTAGGAGTCTTTTCAGTGTTGTGGATGTGAACCGCATCCTCCAAATTCCATTACACAACAGGGGATTTGAGGATTTCATAGCTTGGAGTTTTACTAATCATGGTCAATACTCAGTCCGTTCTGGATATCATCTACAATGGCGACATCAGTTTGGTTCTTCTGCGGGACAGCTAGCCATTCCAGGTACTTCAATTCATAACCCAGTTTGGAAGATACTTTGGAAATTAAAACTACCAAGCAAAGTGAAAAAAATTATGTGGCGAGCATTGCATGGAATTATTCCCCTAAAATGCATTCTCGCTAATAGACATATTGGTACGTCTGGACAATGCCCGGTATGTAATCAGGGAGCAGAAGATATAAAACATTTGTTGTTTCAATGTCCGCAAGCTAAAGATCTGTGGAATTCTCTTGGGATACATGAAATAATAGATGAATCCTTGGGGGTTGACCCAGCTGGGTCTGGTGTTCTCGAGTTCCTGTTACGTCAACAGTCTAACTGCGCCCCAGGCTTGGATGTTGGTCTCAAGGAACTGATATCGGTATCTAGCTGGTACCTTTGGTGGATCAGGAGGCGACGAACACGGCTGGAAGATGTTCCAAATACGAGTCGCTGCAAAATGTCTATTTTGGCGATCACAGCAAACGCAGCAAAAATTGCCAAGCCGTTATGTAATTCTGATGATAAATGGATTAAACCGGCGATTCGGCATGTCAAGCTTAACGTTGACGCCTCCTTTCATCTTGACTCATGTACAGGTGCTACCGGAGCCATCTTGCGAGATCATATGGGGGGTTTCATCGCAGCAGCCAACAAGTTTTTACCGCACGTGGCTTCGGCAAAGATGGCGGAAGCGATGGCCATGAGGGAGGGTCTGTCTCTAGCCATCAGAATTGGTTGCAACGCTGTTGTTGCCGAATCCGACTCAATTGAAACGATCCAAGCATGCTCTGGAGGTGATATGTGGTGGACAGAGCTTGCGGCAATTTATGCAGATTGTGTCGACTTGGCAAACTCAATTGGAAACATAAATTTTCTCCACTGCAGACGAGAAGCAAATGGAGTTGCGCATGAATTAGCCAAGTTTTCTTTTATTAACAAGTCGTTATGTATTTGGGACGATGATCCCCCTGGGTTTTTGCTGAACAATATCATAAACGATGTAACTATTTGATAAGAGAGGCGGCAGGTTCCAGACGCGCTATTTTCCTTGTTAGGGTACCGAAAGGGACTAGCAAGGTTTTTAATGAGGCGGCCTGCTGACCTAATATATGTTATGATTTCAAAAAAAAGATCATTCGAATTAAAATCTGTACGTTTTTATTTTACTTCACATTCCAAGTTTTTCAAATGCACACTTTGCAAAGTTTGACCAAATATACACAAAAAATATCAACATTTATAATATTCAATGTGTATAAATTTGTATTGCAGATGTTAATAGTTTTCCCAACGTATTTGGTTAAATTTCAGAAATTTAATATAGCTCCCGAATGCATGTGTCCTTTTCTAGTACGAAATTTGAAAACAATTGAAAAACACCTAAAAAATTCTGAAAAACAGAACTTTTTAAAGTGTTTATATATTATTTACATAAATTTTTTTCTATAGCACAGAGCACAAAAAATGACATTTCTTTTTTGAAAAATTTGCGTGTATGTCAAACACTTGGACATGTTTGTCTCTGTTTTTTCCAGAATTTGTAAAGTGTTTATATATATTTCAAGTTTTTTACTCAAATAGGAAGATATGAGCTCGGGAGCCAAATCTGCTCTCCCATCAAATTTTACAAAGTTTGATTTTGATTAAACTTAGAACGCAATATAATTGTGAATGGAGAGAGTACCATGTGTCTTCTCTATAGCCATGCATGCTTGTATGATAAGGAGGCTACAAGAGCCAATGGTTAATTAACTCAACCAATCAGTCTCTCGGCAAAGAATTGATGACGATTAAGGGCCTTATTTGTAAGGTCATGATGAAGTCGATTTACTAGTACTAGATAATAGTAGATAGAGTACTTGTAGCTTTCAGCAAGACGGCGTGATAGAGCTCCGACGAGTGCTAGGGGCTGTATATATATCTAGATGAAACCAAACAAGTGTGATGATGACATTAGATTAACTAAGCAATCATATCCCTCTAGTTGATGATCAGATCACCATGCCTCCCTCAACTGACATTAATTCTTCCATGGGTACAATAGCCTCAAATAGGCCTGCCCTTATATGTTTCGTTAGTTTTATTTTTCAATTTTGGTTAGCTTTGATCTTTTAACGTAATTAAGGGTTAATGTGAGTGAAGCTTGTAAATACACTGGGAAGTTCTGCTTAGTGCAATGGAATCTCTTATAGTGCAAGAGATCGAGGACATTGAACCATCTGAGAAGAAGGATGGCGTGTCCCGAGCTTTGGAATCCTATGGAGAGTTCTCCACTAATCCCTTGTATCAGAAACTCTGCCTACACACCTCAAATTTGAACACCATGGACATCTGGCAGGCTAGATGTGCCGCTCAAGATTATGATCTTTATGGGCGCCTCCCCTCCAACGACCAAATCGCTCTTCGCTATGGCCCTTCCAATAGGCAGTGTGCCTTTTGTGGTCGGCCAGAGGATGTAAAACACATTTTCTTCTATTGCATTCTTGCAAATTTTGTGTGGAGTGGGCTTAGGGAGTTTTTGAATGTTAGCTGGGATGTGGCTAGTTTTTCTGACTTGGTTCCGATTTTAGTGTTCTTTAAGGGAAAAACACTCAGGATGTTGCGTATGCTTTTCGATGTGGTGTGCTGTGGCTTGTGGTTGATTTGAAAAAAACACCATTCAAGTTCCAAACCATCTCGTTGACTGCATATTCAAAATTCTCATTCTTCTGCAACAGTGGAGGGTATAACTCGAGGTCGAGGTCGCACCACTGCTGGACAACCCGGTCGCATCGCTTAAAGCTCTCTTCAGCGCCAACTACATTGCCTCGCCACGAGCTTAGTCTTCACCCGTCGGTAGCTGCGTTTGCATTTGGTGCCTTGTGCCGTATATAGTAATATCTCTTGGTGTTACGTATAGTCTGCTGATCGTTTTATCTGGATTGTAATAACTTAATCCTTGTCGTACTCTCCCTTGTGGCTTTATTAATTTAAAGTTGGGCACGATGTTTCCCTAAAAAATGCACTTGGAATAGGGCATCGGTCCTTGTAGCAGGAGTGAGCTCGATGAGATCATCTAGCTTGGTTGTTAGTTAGCTTTGTCATCTTGCACCCATTAAGTAGTACACATAACTAGAAGCCTATAACCACTTGTGAGTTGACACTCAAAAGAGAATAGCCAAACATTGATCATACACGTCTAGAAAGCGGCAACAAGTTGAAATTAGGTTATATAAATCCAAATGATATGTCAACTAGTTGAAATTACTGTATACATGTTGTTTTAAAACAACATAACAAGGTATCTTTTCATATGTAGCCACATCACAATATGAGTTTAGTGTTTGTACGACGACCTTATGACAAATATCGTCGTATACTAATAAGTTTAAGAATAACAATGGTTTTATTTAATTGGTTCAGTCATGTCGTTGGAGCACATCTTGATCTTATATCAAGAAGACATCAAGAGAGACTTAATTGGTAGAGCGCTCGAGCCGTTCAAGACTTGTTGAGGCCGACTTCAAACACTCTTCTTCAATGTTATCTAAACCGAAGTAAGTCTTCTCGATTTCGATCCTACACTCACTGAAGCAAGACTTGAATCTCTAGTGCCACCCTCTTTATTCCATTCAAGTGAGGTCTAATGGAATACATATATGCCCATCGGGGCTATTTGTAGTCTAGTGGTTTTTTGTGAAATGACCAAGACTATCCTTGAGATGGTAGGCGGGAGGGGTGGTGCAGCAATCTTTGTTTCATGAGTCCATGGTGGACTATGAATAGGTTTTTTTAGTTGACATGTTCTACAAGCTAATGGGCTTCTTTGATTTGGACTTCATGTGTTGACTTCTTCATTTTTGTCCTCATGTTTTGACTTGTTAACCATGTCTTATTGTTTGAACATTCTTTGATTTGTCTTAACTTTCTTAATTTACCACTTGGTTACCACATACCATTTGCCAGGGCGGTGGGTGACTAGCGCCATGGGCTACGCCGTCCCTCCCCTGCCGGACGAAGGGGTCGGGCTCGATGCGCTCATCCTCGCCCGCCGTCTGGATCTGACGCCGGAGCAGCGCGAAGACCCGACGTACGCGGTGACCAGCCCGAGGTGGCGCCCGCTTCTCGCCGCGGAGCGCCAGGCGTCCATCGATGACTAGCCCGGCCTGTACAAGCCGCCGGCGTGGAACAGGGAGGCGCCGGCACTGGTGGGGCGGCCGCAACTTCCAGGCCGTCCTCGCCGAGCGCGGCTCCGTCCCCCTCGCGCAGCGGGCCCCGTGGTTGGCCCCGGCGTCGAGGGCTCGTCGGCCGGACTAGGCCCGCCGTTTTGGCCCACGCCGGCGCCAGCACGAAGAAGGTGAAGACGGAGGACGGCGAGGGCTCGTCGGCCGCTCCTGCGCGCCAGATGACGGAGGAGGAGGCCGAGGCGCTGTTCCAGGCGCAGATGGTCGAGGCGACGCGCCTCTCCTTCAATACCGTCCAGCTGGCGACCATGGAGTACGCGGAGGCCTTCTCCGCGTGTGAAGCCGGCATCGTCCTCTCGGACGACGAAGCTGAGCCGCTGGCGACCGGACCAGACGCCGGTGAGGTCAAGGAGGAGCCGAACGACGACTGCATTCGTATTCTTGTAGTCATGGTGCGAATCACACCATTATCTAAGAAAATGTTGCGAATCACACTGCATTCGGAAAAAATGGCGCGGCGCGTCGTGTGTATGACGGGCGGGCCAGCGCTGTCAGGCCCATGGCCGAGTCGATGTCCGGCACCCCCAGGAGCGCCTCCAAGTATAGAGGCCCTATGGGGGTGCCGGACATAAAATCGCTCGGGGTGAGACTTTGGGGGGTGCCGCTGGTGGGCGTTTTTCGTCTCCGGCCCCCAAAGGGCATTTAGGGGGTCCTTTAGAGACCCCCGGTGGAGATGCTCTAAGGCGCTTCGCTTGTTGTCAAACAAGTTCGAATCAATGTCCACACTGTATTGAACCGGTTCCATGGAGTCTATGAATCGCTTTTATCTACGGCGTGGCTGGTCTAAGGGAACATATATGAAAGTGTGCAACCAACCTTCGTGTGATATTGAGTTGGTGTATAGCTAACTTTTGTGTGACAAGCTTATCTGCTACAATTTCAGCTTTTGAGTGAGCTGATTGATGCGTGAAAATGGATAATAATATTGAGTTGCACGTGCATGTACCGTCCGATCTACTTATCAATTTATGTCAGCCTATACAGTTCAACACCAAATCATATATTGAGATAATGTGTTCAGAGGTAAGAAAACAAGCTCTTCGTGTGGGTGTACATAGTATGACGTCGGCTTTCTCTTAGTAATCACTCCCATAATCTTTGTAGGAATGGAGGAGAGATATGTAACAACAATGCTTATCTGAAACATTTTTAAAACCGAAAGATCGACATTAGTAACTTCAATCTCGAAGTTGACGCAAGAAAATGATAATAAGTATCGATCAGACGACGAGCTAGGACCCCTGCCACGGAAGTGTGGGGCGGGCGGGGGCCTATTACAGCTTCGAATGAGACAGGATGATTAGTTTTGTTTCCTCACTGTTTTTTTGTTTTTTGAAAAGTTGTTTCCTTACTGTTGGCTAGCTTAAACTAAGGTATGGTCCCAAAACAAACACTTGACATTTTAGCACTTGTCCGACCAGACAAATGTGTACGTACTATGTTCACGCCGTAGCTATGCACGCGTCATAGCCCGGCCCGGTTAAGAGAACAAGCAAGCCCGTGTCATCAATTGTTACCAGTGTCAACCACACGATCAGGAACATGCCAACACATATAGAGACGACAACACCTGAAAGTCGCTGTATTTTACGTGTTTGATCACGATCGGAGAAGGGCTTGAGTTCAGTTCGGATAACAGCTGACGCTTGTTCCATCGACCTGCACATATTTGTATTGTTTCGGCCTTCGGAGCGTTTCTATTTTTTATGTAGTGATGATAGGCCTATCTCTTTTGTTTTTTCAGAGGATGATATTAAGCACATAGAGAGAGCTTCGAGTGTTAGGAGTGGCTATAGTTTGCTATGTCCTGATGTGACCATCTCCATCTGTATGGATGACAGCGACCTAGCCATTTAGTTAATCAACAGTTGGATGGTCCAGTTTATGAAATCACATCATTAAGAACTCCGGAACGAGTCAGGAAACACGAGTCAATCAGGAGTACCGAGTACGTGTCGTCCCTCAGATGAGAACTGAAGCTAGGCCAGTGTGCTCAGCCGTCAACTTGGCGAACCTACTAGAGTTCCTTCCTAAGATTAAGCGTGGAGCACAGTAAGTGTGTAAGATCACCCAAGTATTGAAAGAGAAGTCTATTCCCATCCGGTTGTTAGATTATCTCTCATTTTCTCCTGCTGGGCTCGACTTGCACCCGTATATTGTCCCATTTTTTGTCTCCCTTTTTCACAGGTTCCAGCTGAGAATTCTCTTTCTAACTTGAGACGCCAGGTCGGTCCCATTTCTCAAAGATACTAGATTTTCACCTGCATTCCCTTCAAGTATCAATACGTTTCTTCTTCGCGAGTAAGCTAAGAACATCTCTCTTTTTCCAGGAACGTAGAGGAAGCTAAGATCAACCACTAGCGTCTGATTATTTTACATGGATCATGGACTAACAATCTAGTAGCGTCTGATTATTTTACATGGATCATGGACTAACAATCTAGTAGCGTCTGATTATTTAAGATGGATCATGGACTAAAAAATAAAGTCCATGAATCAGGTGAGAGGCGAAAGCATGCTGAGCTCTGAACTATGGTAAAGCTAGGGGTGCAAGCAACAGAACAAACGATGATCTCGTCAGAAACCAAATCCTTAACACCAGAACCGGTTGTGAAGTCGCACTGGCTAGTGGAGTAATTACTTATTAAATTAGCAGGGTTGATGCCTCGGTGTAAGTACGGCAGTGGCAAGATGCCAGATGATCCAATGATCCGTGTATCATACTGCTGCATCTTTTGTTTTCTGGTAGAACCTCAGCATAAAACCACTGCAAGTTTTTTTAGGGGAATAAACTCACTCCAAGTGGAACCGAGATCTGCTGGCATAACCTATACTATTAAGCCTAACCCGTCTGGAGTTTTAGTAGAGACGGCCAAGCCCAGGCCTGCGTTTGAGAACCGTGGGCACATTCCTCAAAGCTAAAAGGCTATGGCAGCCCATTTCATTATAGATGTCCAAGGTGTTGCCCTAAACGACCAGAAACCTTATTCACCAGCTGAGAACACTATTTTCTCGGCAGTGTTTTTGTCCTTTTATTTGGTCTTCGAAGGTCTACGTCACCATGAGCAAGGAGAGGGGCACCAACCAACTGCATTCTACTACTCCAGTCCTCACAAGAAGCCTTATAACTTTTTCACAAGATCAAACAATATAAATTTGATCAAGAAAAAACATATATAATAGCAAATCAATATCATCACATAGATTCTGGAACATGTTTCCAGATTATATGTATAGTATTATTTTTATTGAAATGTCTTTTCTATAAGGGTTATCAAACTTAACATCGTTTGATCTCTTCTCGTTTAAAGAGGGAGTACATTTTCGTGACATTAGTTCTACGTGTTCGTGGTGACGATATGTTTGCAACATATGGAAGTGGGGGATTTTTCAGACTTTTGGTGCAACCATTTCGATATGGCCGCTCAGTTGTAATAGGACCGATTTAGCAATAGGATTGATATGAAATTAGTTGTAATCATTAGAGCATCTCCAATAGGTGATGTAAAGACATGACACCATAAACAGCTTGGTGTAAAATATACATCATCAATAACGTGATATTTTACATCATCGAAAGTGTCCAACTCAACCTGATAAAGTATTTTAGCCGTGCGGTAGGCTCCACCCAAAAATCGTTTAAATAAAACAGCCATATGAAGATAAATTGAAAACAAACATGATAACATTACATTAAAAAGTCAACAACCCATAAGGTTATTAAATTATTCAGCAAGTTCATAACATCCAACAAAAATGACACAGTCTAGACCAAATTCTTACAATAAATTTCATCCAACAAACATGATAAAATAACACTCATGTTTGTTATTTTCTTCATTTTTTTTATATGTCTTGGATGATTTTTGCTTTACTTAATTACGAAACTTCGAAATCAAAATGATTGAGCGCATCGGCCGATGCAAAGACCGGGGCAACCCCCTTTCACAAAAACGATGGTAATATTGTCTCAGTATCGGTGATGGTGTTCCATGGATGAAAAGTTTCGTGACTACTCCCTCTGTTTTACAATATAAATTGTTATAGGTGTTGTATATGTTGTCTAGATTCACACTAAAATAAATGCATATACACTAGATACATGTGTGTACATGTGGATGTGGAAAAAAAGCTAAAACATAGGGAGTATATTGTTGTTCTCGCGTGGTTGTTATTGACGACATAACACATATCAAGAGCTTGTGGTTTGTAATATGTGTTTTTTGTTAGGTTATTTTAATTAGTGAATGAATATAGTTAGATCGTTTCTGGAAAAGGATGAAACGTTGACGACCAATTTTTTCACTCGAAATAAAGAGAAAAAAAAAATCATTGGCGTGGACAAGACAGTCCAACAAAGCCCATTCAGTGACTGCACATGGCGGAGTCCGGACTCCGGACTGAGGACTGGTCAACCTCAACCGTGGAACAAAGGAAACCCCCTCTTCCAGCTCCAGGCCGGCGTCTCGACAAGGAGCACGACGCCACCCTGCTGCCTGCTTCCCTCCTCCTCAGAGTCTCTAGGTATTCAAGTGTAGTGCCCACAGCTCCTGTCGGCTGTCGAGCAAGCATCACATGGCGGCGATCTCGCAGTTGCAGCGCATCGCGGGGCCGCGCCACGCCGGGCCGCCGCGGCCGGGGACAGGGAGGCGCGCAGCGGTAGCCGTCGCCGCGGGCAAGGCGCCGCTGCTGAGGCTGGAGGGCGCGAGCGAGGAGCTCAGGGCCGCCGCGGCGCAGAGCCTCGACTGGGCGCCGGCGCGCCGGCGCGTGCGCGGCGTCTTCGCGCCCGTGCTACCCACGCTCGACCACTGCCTCTTCAAGGTACCGCCTCTGTTCTTGCCCCCCTTCACTTCGCTTGCTTCAGTGAAGGACCCAAATGGTAAACAGTAGCACCAGTTTAAATAGGCAAATGTGTTTCAAGTCTTCCAGAGTTCAGACTAGAGCTCAAATATAGCATTTGTGATCTGAAATCACTCATGATTTGCGAGTGTGTGTCATTTGTATGGTTGTACTGCGTGTGGGTCACTCATGTCACTCCGGGTTAGCACAGTCCTACGATTCAATGCACATAGAAATGGGCAGGGCTAAGCTTCAATGCACATCGTATGTTGTTGCTGTTTTGCTTGAGCTGTTTAAAAGTGGACCATCTTGTTCCGAAGGTGATCGGTTCTGTAGTAGTACTATATTCCATCAAAGGGTCATTCCATATATAGTTCATCGGTAGTCTTGATATTATCTCTGAATATTTCTTCTCTGTCATGCCAATTGGTATGCAATGTCAGTTAGTTCTACTTCACTTTCTCACCTTTTGTCTCCCGATCCTCATTCTGTAGATGGCTCCCAAGGGAATCCAGATGGAGGAGGTAAGCACATGATGGGGATTCCTGAATTGACCTGACCTTCTATTTGGTTCAACTACTTCCCTGGCAGAAATGCAATGTATCTCTGCCACAAGCATCTATTTCTGTCCTAAAGCTACTTTGATGGCATCCATCAAAAGACAGGCACCTTAAGCTGGTAATATCAGCTAACACGCTCGTGGTGTATTGAGTAAACTAACAAATTTACAGGAAGCTGCATAATGTGTTACATGCTGTTTTTTCTTCTTAGCGAATATGCAGTTAGCCTCAAAAGGAAACTAACATTAGCAAGCGTTTTGGATCTTGATGAACTGTTATGTAGCTTCCTTTTATTTGTGTGACGAGTCACAGTACTTGTCTCTGTAGAATTTTGAGACAAACTCAAAGGGGGTTGAAATATTCTGGAAGAGCTGGCTGCCCAGTGAGGGCACTGCCACCAAGGCAGCACTTTTCTTCTGCCATGGCTATGGGGATACCTGCACTTTCTTTTTTGAAGGTGATTACTTCATTTATTATGTTCCGCTTAGAGTTCTCTCTCCTTCTCCAGCCTTTTTTATGTATTTCTCACCAGCTTGGAAATATCAGGGGTCGCCAAGAGAATAGCCGCCGCCGGGTATGCAGTATATGCTATGGATTATCCTGGTTTTGGATTATCATATGGTCTTCATGGCTACATTGCAAGCTTCGATGGATTGGTGAACCATGTCATTGAGCAATATGCAAGAATAAGAGGTTTGTGGTGGATATCTCAGTAGACTAACTGTAATTCTGTCATGCAATATTATAATCTTTGCATCATAATGAATACTGCCTAATGTTTTAGGCAGGGAGGATGTGCGGAGCCTCCCACACTTTCTCTTGGGGCAGTCAATGGGAGGTGCTGTTGCTCTGAAAGTACACTTGAAGCAACCAAAAGAATGGGACGGAGTGCTTCTTGTTGCACCTATGTGCAAGGTAAGTATAGAACTCTAGATGAAACTCATCAAATCTAGCATCCCATTACATTATGTTCATCTCTTGGATAGTGTTAAGCTGCATCCTGTTTACTGTTTGCAATTTATCTGATTGTGACTTGTGTGCTTTTGTAACTAGAGTTTTGTGGGTTTTCGCCCTTAACAGTATGGAGATACTTTAATTGAAGGGTTCCGTGATAAAAACAAGACTTCTCATCTACTACTCCCTCCGTTCCACAATATAAGATGTTTTAGCCATTTTCCACTTTCATATGTACACACATGTATCTAGGCATGTTTTAGTGTACACGTGCACTCATTTTAGTCTGAATCTAGACAACAATGTGTTACACCTAAAACATCTTATATTGTGCAACGGAGGGAGTATATCACCAAATACTGTGTTAAATTGGCACTTGGCACTACTAAGTTAACGTGACATTTAAACTTGAAATATGCTTTTGTAATAATTAATGAAAAAGGTTGTGTGCATCATTTTGATGTAATGGCCGGGGTTTAACCTCCTTTTGGGGGGGGGGGGGGGGGGGGGAGAACTTGCTAGATATCCATTTTTCTCAACTATGTACAATCATCCATGAAAAAAAATTCAGAAACAACTGCCAACTGGTACAGAGGACTTACTTTATACTATTGTATCGCATGTTTAAGCCAATGGCTGTACGTAATTTGTTTGTTTTCATTATTGGATGCATTAACCATATTTAAGGCCCTGCCTTTTATTTGGCAAGATTTCAGAAGATGTAACACCATCAGCACCAGTGCTGAAGGCACTGAGCATGTTATCATGCCTTCTTCCAGAAGCAAAGTTATTTCCGCAAAAAGACATCGGAGATTTGGGATTCAGAGATCCGGTGAAAAGAAAATTAGTAAGCGCCCTGGACCAATTTCTTGCTGTTTTTCTTCTGCTTATTGTTTCTCTATAATGTGATATCTAGCATATAGCACATTACCCAAGTAGTGGCACCTGTCTATCTTCAGTTCTTTGTACTACATTCCTTGGTTTCTTTATGAGAAGTTCTTGGTGTTCCTACATGTGCCCTTTTGTGCCACATCTTTGCGGTAATCAAATAATTTATAGCAACCATCAGCAAAATGCCTTGAAATACTGAAATGTTATGGCATCTCTCTGTTTTCGCTTTTCAGTGTGAGTACAACGCGATTTCATACAACGAACAGATGAGGTTAAGGACAGCAGTTGAACTCTTGAAAGCCACAAAGGATATTGAATCCCAGTTGGAAAAGGTCAGTATCACTTGCACGGTTGCACCTATTTCTCTTGTACCTGGTTTCCCTTTTCAATGTTGTTCAATCGTGACCTGGATCTAGAAGCAACCATTGTAATTTCTTGTTATTCTTAAAGTACCTTGAAATGTAAAACACTCCGTACATGTTTTTTCTAACTGATTCCATACATGTTTTCACAGATCTGCTCTCCGCTGCTGATTCTTCACGGAGCAGCAGACCAGGTAACCGACCCTCACGTTAGCGAGTTCTTGTACGAGAAGGCCAGCACAAAAGACAAGACCCTCAAGCTCTATGAAGGTGCCTACCACGCTATCCTAGAGGGAGAGCCCGACGATCGTATTTCAACCGCTATCAACGACATCGTTTCCTGGCTGGATTCACACTGTTGAGTATGGTTGTACATGATCTCATTCATTGGCACATTTCTTGTCCTTAATAGTGGATGGATCATATAATAAAACTCGGTAATGAGACCTTCTTTTCCATAGGTGAGCATGAAAGTCACTGCTGCCTTAGCTTCAGAAACATGCAGTACAGAGATGGGTTTTTTTTTTCACATTATCTGGAACTCCACCTTCATGCTTTCATTAATCTGTTGGCAATCACCAACTTGATTCCGTTGGCAGCGGGCAGTGTATTTGTTGCTGTTTTTGTTCTTTGATGTATTTTGTTATGTTTTAGAACTGTTTTCTTGAAACTTGTTCAGTGCACGAAGAAAACAAAAGCGAAGCTGCGGCATGGATTCTATTGTAGTGCTGCTCCTACACCGAGTTAGTAACGAAGATTCGTGCTGGGTTACCAAGAACATTAGCTGCTAGTGTTCGATTCACCACCGCAACACAACCATAAGTTGCTAAACTTCGCCACACTTATCATGCCATTTTTCTTGACCATAAGTAAGCAAGAAACTTGGCATGCGGAAAACCACTTTGGATCATGGGTGATGCGCCCAATACGGAAAAAAAACGCATTTCAAAATGTCAAGAAATTCTGATTTTTTTCCAGAGACGTAGATCCAGACATTCTATGAAGTTCCGCGAAAACGGTATTTTTGGTGGTCTGTGTAAAAAACAACCATAAGTTGCTAAACTTCGCCACATTTGTCACACCATTTTTCTTGACCACAAGTAAGCAAGAAACTTGACATGCGGAAATCCACTTTGGATCATGGGTGGTACGCCCAATACGAAAAAAATTCATTTCAAAGAAATTCCGATTTTTTTTTCAAATGTTGATCCAGACATTCTATGTTCGCATACGAAGTTTCTCGAAAACGACATTTTTGGTGGTATGTGTAAAAAAACATTTTTTTTATGTTTCCAAATGACTTTTTACGAGACATTTTTTAGTCCCTTTAAACAAGACATACAAACATACTATTATTTCTTAGAACTTTGTTTCTAATATAGAATATCTAGATGTACACCCCGATTTTTTTCAGAATTTTCCAGCATTTTAAAATACATTTTTCATAACGGGATACCTATGAGCCAAAACTTCGTGCGGATATTCCAAAATTTTCCAACATTTTAAAATACATTTTTCATAACAGTATATCTATTAGCCAAAGCTTCGTGTGTCTGAAGATAGGCTATGGTTATGCTACGTGTGAGAATGTAGCTCCCCACCGCTTCTCCCACATCTTTTAGTATACCATTAATGTGGTTTACCACTCTATTCTCACCTCTTAGCTTTCACAAGATGGTCTTTCCTTATTCATCCCTCCTCGGGTCTTCATCATACGCCTTGGGTCGTGACAAACACTACTCGTCGGGTCAATGTGTTTCACGATGAGAGCTCCACCATACTCTCCGGCTCCTCTCCAAGAGCCACCACAACAACATGAAGAAACATCTTGACACGAGTACGAGTGGCGCACTGCCGATCTGACGGCGATGATGCAAGCCTTCCACATAAACATGTTAGAGGAAATCAGTACGGTATCTGAGAAATCCTTGAGCTTGGTAGGAACTTTACGATAAGTCTTGTAAGCGGACGTATATGTGATTTGTTCATGTTCGGTGTTGCCAAGACTAACCGGTGAGTTTTAAAAAAAGACTAAGCGGTGGATGGTGTGAGATAGAAGGCGAATTTTCTTGGCGGTGCACTAGGAGTAAATATTGAGTCTTGAGCATGGGGTGAAAACCTAAGAACTGACATTTATTGGTTGTACCTGGCATCTTCTTTGTTTCCTTGGATGGAAGCCCATGATATAACCTTGGTAATGGGATACGATGGTGCTAGTGTGTTTTGTGCCCTTTCAAAGAGAAGACGTCCCTCTTTAGTCTTTAGTACCTTTCTCTTGTGTATTGTTACTAGTGATGTAGATGAGTCTGCCACTAGTGTTACTGCTGCATTTAATTCTCCTTTGCATAGGTCTAGCATAATAGAAAATTTTGGTGACTGCCCTGAGGGACAGCTGCCAGATTTCCCTTTTCATTCACCCAAAACGCCTAGTTTCTCCGAGGAGGACAGGCTGGTAGAGGATAGTGAATCAAAATGGATTAAGGTCTGCAATAACAAACGGGGCAAGCACCCTAAGAAAAGGCTGTTATTATGAATAGTCTCAGCCTAAACATTAGAGGGATTGATGCCCCAGGAAGGAAAAGAAGTATAATTGACACCTTAGCTAAAACTCAGGCTGTCATTGTCTCTTTCCAAGAAACAAAAAAAGAGAGTTTCTCTCAGTCTTACCTAGATTCAATTAGTTTGAGTAAACCTTTTGTTTGGAATTATTTGCCAGCCAAAGGCACTGCTGGAGGGATCCTTGTAGGGGTTGACTCTAATTTCTTTGAGGTCCTTGCGTGGGATATTAAAGATTTTTCAGTCTCCTGTGTTCTTAGGAGTAAAATAGACAATCAAATCTGGAGACACATTGCTGTCTACGGTTCTCCTTATGATGAGGGGAAAGAAAGCTTTATCTCTGAACTACACGGTTTGTTCATAGATAACACTTATCCCACACTCATCATTGGAGATTTTAATCTTGTTAGACACCATAAAGATAAAAGTAATGGTGTGGTCAACCAAAAGTGGTGTGACAAGTTTAATACTTGGGTGGACCTTTGGGGTTTGCTGGAGGTTAAACTTTCTAACAGAAAATTTACTTGGTCTAATAACCAAGAAAAGCTGATTATGTCAGTGATAGATAGAGTTTTTGCAACTACAGACTTTGATGCCTTATTCCCTTTGTCTGGGGCACAAGCCCTCTCTAGAGTTGGGAGCGATCATACCCCATCCTGTGGGATTCAGGGGTAGATCACCTCAGACAGACTCCTCCTTATAGATTCGAGAAATGGTGGCTCTTGAGGGAGGATTTCATGGACTTGGTGTCGAAATCTTGGAATGCTCCCACAAAAAGCACTACTGCCATAGGGATTTGGCAAGAAAAAGTTAGGAGGTTTAGGAAATTCTCGAAAGGTTGGAGTAAAAACATTGAGGCTGACCTTAGACACCTAAAAAAAGACCTCATGGCAGAATACGATGAGCTGGACCTCAAAGCTGAGGCAGAGGAGCTCTCTGATATAGAACATAAGAGGATGAAAGATATAAATGCCGAAATGCAAAATCTTTGGTTAAAAGAAGAAATAAAGGCTAAACAACGTTCTAGAGACAGAGATGTTCTAGAGGGTGATAGGAACACGGCCTACTTCCATGCGGTGGCAAACCAGCGTAGAAGAAAAACCATGATTCTATCCCTAGATGGCCCTGAGGGACCCACATCTGATCTAAAAGATATGTTGGACATAGCATCGAGCTTTTATAAAAATCTCTTTCAGGCTGAGCCTAAAACAGGGTTTTCACTAGCTGAACATTTCTTTTCACCTGGTGACTTGATCACCCAAGATCAGAATACAAGTTTAGAAAAACCTTTCTCCGAGGAGGAAGTGAAAAAAGCAGTTTTCAGCTCATATGCCGATGGTGCACCCGGCCCAGATGGGCTATCCTTTATCTTTTATCAAAAATGCTGGCATGTTATTTGTCATGATATCATGGCACTGTTCCAAGATTTTTTCCTTGGGAAATTAGATTTATATAGACTGAATTTTGCTGTGTTGACTTTAGTGCCGAAAGA
This sequence comes from Poa annua, assembly GCA_026929855.1. NCBI lineage: Eukaryota > Viridiplantae > Streptophyta > Magnoliopsida > Poales > Poaceae > Poa > Poa annua. The sequence continues at coordinate 54,692,642 of CM049435.1, read as the reverse complement.
ACTAGATGCCTCCTCCATGAAAAAGTTCAGGCCTATTAGTCTCCTTAACTGCATTTTTAAAGTTTTCACTAAAGTCATTACTAGTAGATTGGGGCTGATAATGGACTCGATTATTGCCCCAAACCAAACTGCATTTATCAAAGGTAGATATATACTAGAGAGTGTTGTCACGGCACATGAGGTTCTGCACTCGGTTTTTCACAGTGGTGAAAAAGGGGCAGTGCTTAAACTAGACTACGAGAAAGCTTTTGACAAGGTAGATTTAGATTTTTTAGATGACCTGCTCTTTAAGCGAGGTTTTGGCCCAAATCTGAGGAGATGGATCAAAATGGCTATGAGAGGGGGTTCAGTAGCTGTTAAAATCAACAATACCATTGGAATTTTTTTTACCACTTCTAGAGGGCTTAGGCAAGGTGACCCCATGTCGCCTATCCTTTTCGATATAGTGGTAGATGTCTTCACCCGTATGTTGAGCAAAGCTGCTAATCATGGGCTTATCAAAGGCCTATGCTCTAACTTGATTCCAGGAGGTGTCATCAGCCTTCAATACGCTGACGACACGATCCTTTTCCTAGAAAACAAAGTCGAAACAGCTAGGAATTTGAAGGGTGTCCTAACCTGTTTCGAACAAGTTTCTGGAATGCGAATCAATTACTGCAAAAGTGAGCTTGTGCAGCTGAATCTTGATTCAGAGGAAATGGAAGCGCTTAAAGACATTTTTGAATGTGCTGTAGGCGCTTTCCCCATCAAATATTTAGGCGTGCCTCTACATTATGATAAGATTAGACGAGAGGATCTACAGCCCATTATAGACAAAATCTTGAAAAGGATAGCCGGTTGGCGTGGGAAACTCCTCTCCTACGCAGCTAGAGTTACCCTCATTAGGGCTTGTCTCGCTAGCATCCCCGTCTACTTGCTATCTTTCTTTAAATTCCCGAGGTGGGCTCTTGAGTTGATTAACTCTCATATGTCCCATTGTCTCTGGAACGACACCAAAGAGAAAAGACGGCTCCACCTAGCTAATTGGAACTTAGTCTGTATGCCAAAAGAATTTGGTGGACTAGGGATTCCTTCTCTTCGAGAGGTAAACTTGAGTCTATTAGGCTCTTGGATTAAGAGATACGCTGAAGGTGGAAACAAGTTGTGGAAAGACCTTGTAGATGCTAAATACAAGACCAGTAAACCAAATATCTTTGCCTGCAATGACTTGAATGTTTCCAGGTTCTGGAAGGGGTTCATGTGGGCGGCGAGATCTGTGAAATTTGGTTATAGATGGGTTGTAGGAAATGGAGAAAAAATTAAGTTTTGGGAAGATACTTGGTTCGGGTCCTCTCCTCTCTCTGTCCAATTCTGGGAATTGTACAATCTGTGCAATGAGAATTTAGCTAGTATTAACCAGGTTTGGGATGGGGAGCAACTTATGCTTTCTTTTAGAAGAAATTTTACCCCTGCGCTGATGCAACAGTGGTATCAATTAGAGCAGGTTGCAGCCAGTATTGAATTTACTGAGGACTGCGACTCCTTGATCTGGATGTACACAGCTGATGGTGTGTACTCCTCTAGTTCCTTTTATAAAATTATTAGCTTTCGAGGAGTTTCTCAGGTTTTCATCCCCGCAGTTTGGTCGCTAGTGATTCCTCCGAGAGTCCAAATTTTCCTTTGGTTGCTCTCAAATAATAAGCTGATGACTAGGGATAACCTGCTAAAGAGAAAACTTCGGAAACCAGTAGATTGTGTTTTTTGTTGTGAATTAGAAACTGTGCAACACCTGTTTTTCGAGTGCATTGTGGCCTCTGAAATGTGGGTGAAGATTTCTGCTTTCTTTGGAACTAGTCTAGGATCTGATTACATGTCAATAGCCAAATTTTGGATTGCAAATAAAAGGCATGAGGTTTTAAATACTATTTGTGCTGCGGTGCTATGGAGTATTTGGAAACACCGCAACGCCTTAATATTTGACGATACCACTTGGTTATCCATGAAACAGGTCTGGTGGCTAATACTGAGAACAATCAAGAAGTGGAGGTTGCTTTGCAAGCCATCCATGCTGGAGAGAGTGGACAAGTTCATCTCTATGGTGATCGAGATACTCAGGGAAAGACCCTCGCTCCCGTGGGGGTGATTCCAGGATTGTCGAACCTCTCTCTGCTCTCGGAGATGTCGTTCCTATCCAGGACTCCGGCGCCTACCACTCCCCCAAGCCTTGCTCGACCGCTGCCCTCCCAGCTGCCGGCTTCCGATGGATGTCATCTCTGGGGGAAGCCTCTGCTGCCCTCTGAAGCCATGAATCCACAGACCACAAGACGCAAGCTGGCTGGGATCATCGACCAGTACAAGGCGACGCAGCAGGTGCAGAACGGAAGTGGCTAGGCGCGGGGATGTGATCTCCCCTCACGGACACCAGCTGCTGGAAGATGGTGCCGCTGGAAGCTATGTTTCTGTCGTTCTTTTCTGTTATCTTCTCCCTGTTAGAGAAACTTGTAGTGGTAGCTTTTCTCTCTGCACTTTTAGCTTCCGTTGAGACTTTGCACTTTCAGTTTTAGATGCTGGGTTCTGTAAAACTGTCCTCTGGTTTCATGGGTAATGGAACTGGGGCTCCCCTACAGGGGCCCTCTTATTCTAAAAAAAAAAGATTAGTGCTTGACATCGTGTTGTTACTGCCGGGTGTGTATCTGATGTTAGTTTGATACTGTATTATTTTTGTGTTTGAACAAAATATCAGTTTAATTTCTACTTTTTTTGTTGAAGGAAAGTTTAATTTCTACTTGGAGTACAACCTAAGTACCTAACAAACCACTGATGGCGGACGTAATCGTCAAAACAATCAAGTAAAGGGTCGTACCGGCAAATGTACACAGAACAACTTGTTTCCCCTGCTCCTCCTCTGTTCCCCCATCTGCCTTCTCCGGGTGGATCAGCGCGGACGCTACTGACGATGTCGTCCCTCAACTCGCTCTTCAACCGCTCCTCCCCGTTCGGCACCAAATGGTTCGTATTCCTCTTAGATCCCGTCACTGCCCGCTCTAGCTACAGATTCTCTTTCTCGGTTTGGGCCAGTGATCCTAAGGATCGGCGGATTTCGCTACGACTATTAGGAGTGTTCCAGGTTTAGATTCCGCTCAGGAGGGTTGTCGGCGGATGGCCTGTTTGTCGATGTGGAAAAAGTAGCACCCATTTGGACCCGAGCGACAAACGATTCCTGTTCATACTTTTTCCGCCTCCTTGGGTGACGAATTACGATTGCTGGATGGGGTATATTAGGTTTGGCTGGAATTTCTATTAATGGAAAGGGTTTAGAAGCCCGGTTGGAAAAAGGTTTGGTTGGAAAATTCATGTGCGTTGTGATTTTGAAGATGTAGCAGGATCCACATCAGCTTCAGTAATTGGAACATCAAATGACAGCTTCGTTTTATACATGGCATCTGATTATAAGGGTCATCAGGAGTGGATTGAGCTAATAAAAACTTACTGATAATTATCGGCATGTGATATTCCAACTGGATCATCAGCAGCCGCCAGCCGATGGTTTTGCATAACACTGTACGTTACTATATTAGAGTAATGGACTACGCCATCAACTATCAGATATTAGAATGCTTACCCATAACCATTTCATGTTTCATATCATCTTACATTGTTCTTCACTTCATGCATGTGCCGGTAGACCTGGAGAGACAGTCATGCTTTACTTATGCCCTTAATTAACAGAATTTTCCTACTTTGTGTAGCAAAACATGCTTGAATTTGATCATTTCAAGGATCAAGCTGTTGCGCAATAGGAGGGAGATGCAGCTGATAAATATGCGCAAAGAGATGGTTCAGTATCTTCAGACAGGCCAAGAGTCGATCGCAAGGATTCGAGTAAACTAGACTTGCAGCTGTATAATTCCCATAGTTCCAGTTTTCTCCTTTCTGTAGTTCTCTAAACTATAATTATTAATCACAGGTAGAGCACATTATTCGGGAGCAAAATATATTGGCTGCCTATGAGATTGTGGAGCTTTTTTGTGAATTTGTTCTGGCACGAGTCCCTATTGTTGAGGTCCAAAAGTAGGTCCTGATTTATCAAGTGTGATCTTACTAAATTTACTTGTTAACATGTTACCCATTGTGTAGATATCATGATTCTTTATTAATTTACTTGTTAACATGTTACCCATTGTGTAGATATCATGACTCTTTATTTCTCACTTTATAGAATATGATTAACAGCTACTGGATTTATCATGGAACAGGGAATGCCCTATAGAATTGCGAGAAGCAATAGCTAGTATAATCTTTGCATCAGGAAGATGCTCAGACTTGCCTGAGCTAATGCATCTCCGTAATTTGTTTACCACCAAGTACGGGAAGGAGTTTGTTGCTGCCGCTATGGAATTGCGCCCGGACTGCGGCGTTAATCGTACAGTAAGAAAATATCCAATATATGCTTTCCTTCAGACGGCAATTTGTGTTGCTCGCAAATCTAGCATCTTATGCAATTTTAAAATATGAGCATTGTGTGTGCAGATAATTGAGAAGCTTTCAGTCAAGGCTCCATCAGCTGAATCAAAGTTGAAGGTTTTGAAAGCTATTGCTCATGAGTACAATCTTGATTGGGATTCATCTAATACGGAAGCAGAGTTCAATAAGAAATACGAAGATCTGCTGGTAATATTTGCTAACATATTGCTTATTTCCTAAATATTGGATGGAAATGCTAATAGATCTGCTGTTTAAAAATACGTGCTGTATCACTACTTCCTAAAATAAAATAAACTGTCATGCTGAAAGAACGTCTCCTTTGACGTCCTGATGGCCTTTACATCTTGAAAAGCTAATATCTTAAAGACTCCGCTGACTAGTATTTCAGGTGAAATAATTTGATTAAATCTGTATACATGCTCTTCCTGACATATGATTTGTTAATGCTGAGAAGCCTTTTGTTTCCTTTTATATATTCATCTTTCCAGTTAATGTTTCAGCTAGAAGTCTAAGACTCTAGTACAAACCCCACAGATCTACCATCATATTTTGGATGGCTGGTGCATTATGTTGTGCACGTATTTGTATACCTCATCCTTCCCTTGGTATCTTGTTCCCCCTCAGTGTCATTCTTTCATCTCATCCTTCTCTGGGTATCTTGTTACCGGAAAATGTCTATTTCGATATAGAAATCCAGAGAGTATAGGTTTAATCTGATTTTACGCGGTGATAGTTGAGGGTGTACAGACATAATGTCTTAATGCTGTGAAGTTCTTCGGTTGCTCACCTCCAAGAATAGGGGCCAACAATTTGAACAGTTTGGGCAGTTGATTAGGGGAAAGTTACAGGAAGAATCAGAGAGAAGTCTGAGTTTATTCAAGTCCCTGACAATTGCCTACAGTTAGGTCATCCTAGAAACTAGAAATTTACTTCACTTGTTGTGTGCAGGACGACTCAGGATCGTCAGTCCGGCAAGGACAAACACCTATAATTGAGAGTTCTCCAGCTGCTTCTTCCAGAGATAAGCCATCGATTCTACCTGTCGAGGACACAAGAAAACATAAAACTCCTGAGTCCCCAAAGTCACCTGCTGTGAGCTCAAAAACATATGCTACCACCAAGAGTAATGTGGCCAGTCAAGAGCATCACCCCCCTGCTGCGGAAATATCTTGCACTGGCCCGGGTTCATCAGATGTGCTGGAAAAGGCCCGATCTGCCATTGCTGCAGCCAACCGTGCCTCCGCCGCTGCCCGTGCAGCAGCAGAACTTGTTAAGGTTAAAGTTACAGTTTAGTGATCTATGCCTGCTGTAGAGGCACGATTCCCACAACACATAGTCATGGCTTGATGAACATATTTCCTTCATAACTTTATTATGTGTATTCTCCTGTAAGTACATTGATTGAGAAATTGTGACTTTCCCGTTCTCTGATTGCATGTAATGTACTCCCTCCGTTTTTTAGTATAAGATGTTTAGATGTTACACATACTACCTCCATTCCAATGAATAAGACTTATATTATTTTAGAAAAGTCAACTCATGTAAAGTTTGACCAAGTTTTTATGAAAAAATATTAACATGCAAAATATAAAACTAGTGTCATTAGAAACATCATGAACTATATTTTCATATGATATCAATATAATATCATATTCGTTGATATATTTTTCTAGAAGTTTGGTCAAACTTTACTTGGCTTGACTTTTGCAAAAAAATATAGGCCTTATTCATTGGAACGGAGTGAGTATTGTCTACATGCAAACTAAAATGAGTGAACATGCATACTAAAGCATGTTTAGATACATTTATATGCATGTGAATGTGGACAAATGCTAAAACATCTTATATTTAGGACTTGACTATGTGGCTGGCACAAATCCACGCACGGGCTTGCGAGCATGTCGCGTATGTGCGGGAGAAACTGTTTTGCATGCATGCACCAAAATCCAAAATTGCTGACATCATCGCGCATTAAATGCAAAATTTGAAAATTCAAAATGTTTTGTAGCTCAAACGGTTTATCGGATTTATGATCCGTTTTCATCGTTGAACTAGTCGCGTCAAGATCTTCAAAACTAGATCCCATGTTGATATGTTCCGACGATTTTTTTTTTACCCAAAAGTTACCGCCCATTGACACGTAAAGTTATCATTACTATTGTATGTAAGTTATCCACCATATTAACGATTAGTTTTCGTGTTGAAATAAAACCATTTTTCGCTATTCTTTTTTATTTTTTCCAGTTTTGAAGTTACCGCACCTAATTTTTCACAAGTGGATATCACTTTTTGATGGTCAATGTATTCATGCACAAGTTGGTAACTATACACTAAACACTATACAACTTAATTGTTGATTTTATAATGACAACTACACCATAAAAATGGATATTGGGATCATAAATATTACCAATAGTAGGATAATTACATCAATTTCCTGATGAATAACATAACATGAGCATATGGATAACTTTATCAGTATACGGTGGGTAAATATTACCGATGGAGTATGGTAACCATATGGATTTCGTGGTGGATAACTATATCACACCAACCCGTTAGCTATATCATGAACACGTGGGTAACTTCATCAGTACATGATGGGTAACTCCATCGATAAAGTGGGAGTAACTCTATCAATATTGGATGTGTAAGTTTTATCGAGAGAGTAGGGTAACTGCATCAATTTTGTTGTGGATAACTATATCATGAACACACATGGATAAATCTAGCAGTATTGGATGGGTAACTTTATCAGTGCTATGTGGATAAGTTTACAAGTGTAAGGTGGGTAACTCCATTAATACTGGGTGTATAACTTTATCAGTGCTATGTAGGTAATTTTATCAGTGCCATGTGGGTGACTCAATCGCTACTAGGAGGGTGACTCCATCGACACTAGGAAGGTAAATCCATTGGTACTAGGTTGGTAACTCAATCAGTACTAGGTTGGTAACTTTATCAGTACTGCGTGGTTAACTTTATCAGTATTAGGATGATAACTTTATCAGTACTAGGGTGGTAACTTTATCAGTACAGGTGGGTAACTATTATCGATAGAGTAGGGTAACCACACAAGCCACTACTAGCTCCCGAGGGCCGTACCTCCAACACATCGCCTGCAAAGATGAAACAACGGTGCACCGCTGTCGACGCCTACTCCGGTCAAAATTAAAGTTTGAGTTTTCACTCGGGGAGGCCTCCACATCCTAAGACGTCGGCACTGACCGAGGTCAAATTAGGCTTTCGCCCGGACTTTATTGAACCCAAATCACTGAAAGCCTGCCAGCAGCGGAACACTTGATAGATAACCTAATACCTATCGGGTGGTAAGTTCATCAGTACCGGGTGGTAAGTTCATAAGCAGGCGGAAGACTTGGATAGAACACCGTGCTAAGGCAAAAAAAAAACAGCAAAAAACTGAAAAATTGGCCTACCTGGGATTCGAACCGTGAACAACTAAAATACTGAACAAGTTCGCTGCCACTGGGTTAGACAAGTACTTCAGTTTGAGTTTTCACTCGGGGAGGCCTCCACATCCTAAGACGTCGGCACTGACCGAGGTCAAATTAGGCTTTCGCCCGGACTTTATTGAACCCAAATCACTGAAAGCCTGCCAGCAGCGGAACACTTGATAGATAACCTAATACCTATCGGGTGGTAAGTTCATCAGTACCGGGTGGTAAGTTCATAAGCAGGCGGAAGACTTGGATAGAACACCGTGCTAAGGCAAAAAAAACAGCAAAAAACTGAAAAATTGGCCTACCTGGGATTCGAACCGTGAACAACTAAAATACTGAACAAGTTCGCTGCCACTGGGTTAGACAAGTACTTCAGTTTGAGTTTTCACTCGGGGAGGCCTCCACATCCTAAGACGTCGGCACTGACCGAGGTCAAATTAGGCTTTCGCCCGGACTTTATTGAACCCAAATCACTGAAAGCCTGCCAGCAGCGGAACACTTGATAGATAACCTAATACCTATCGGGTGGTAAGTTCATCAGTACCGGGACCGGGTGGTAAGTTCATAAGCAGGCGGAAGACTTGGATAGAACACCGTGCTACGGCAAAAAAAACAGCAAAAAACTGAAAAATTGGCCTACCTGGGATTCGAACCGTGAACAACTAAAATACTGAACAAGTTCGCTGCCACTGGGTTAGACAAGTACTTCAGTTTGAGTTTTCACTCGGGGAGGCCTCCACATCCTAAGACGTCGGCACTGACCGAGGTCAAATTAGGCTTTCGCCCGGACTTTATTGAACCCAAATCACTGAAAGCCTGCCAGCAGCGGAACACTTGATAGATAACCTAATACCTATCGGGTGGTAAGTTCATCAGTACCGGGTGGTAAGTTCATAAGCAGGCGGAAGACTTGGATAGAACACCGTGCTAAGGCAAAAAAAACAGCAAAAAACTGAAAAATTGGCCTACCTGGGATTCGAACCGTGAACAACTAAAATACTGAACAAGTTCGCTGCCACTGGGTTAGACAAGTACTTCAGTTTGAGTTTTCACTCGGGGAGGCCTCCACATCCTAAGACGTCGGCACTGACCGAGGTCAAATTAGGCTTTCGCCCGGACTTTATTGAACCCAAATCACTGAAAGCCTGCCAGCAGCGGAACACTTGATAGATAACCTAATACCTATCGGGTGGTAAGTTCATCAGTACCGGGACCGGGTGGTAAGTTCATAAGCAGGCGGAAGACTTGGATAGAACACCGTGCTACGGCAAAAAAAACAGCAAAAAACTGAAAAATTGGCCTACCTGGGATTCGAACCGTGAACAACTAAAATACTGAACAAGTTCGCTGCCACTGGGTTAGACAAGTACTTCAGTTTGAGTTTTCACTCGGGGAGGCCTCCACATCCTAAGACGTCGGCACTGACCGAGGTCAAATTAGGCTTTCGCCCGGACTTTATTGAACCCAAATCACTGAAAGCCTGCCAGCAGCGGAACACTTGATAGATAACCTAATACCTATCGGGTGGTAAGTTCATCAGTACCGGGTGGTAAGTTCATAAGCAGGCGGAAGACTTGGATAGAACACCGTGCTAAGGCAAAAAAAACAGCAAAAAACTGAAAAATTGGCCTACCTGGGATTCGAACCGTGAACAACTAAAATACTAAAATACTGAACAAGTTCGCTGCCACTGGGTTAGACAAGTACTTCAGTTTACTAGAAGATGTGTATGTATTTACAGCAACACCAAAATCGAAGCTCGGGCCATGGCGGACAAAGCTCAAATCCATTCGAAACAACGACTTCTGCCACAAATTAGAAGCGGAGAAGGCAGGGAGAGGAAGCAGAGCTCGCTACGGGCCCGTTCCCCTAGTCAGAGCGGCGGGAGGCGGACCGCAGCGGCGGAGGAACGACAAGAGCTTGCAGTGGCCGAGGAAGAAGGTCGCGCCCATGGCGCCGACGACCTAGGCGAGCTGATCCCGGGAGATCTTGACTGGCGAGCACCTCTGTGACGGGCGCGTCTAGGGAAGATACAGGAGGCGCGGTCCGGGATGAGATCCCGCCCGTGTGCATTGACAACGCTTTAATTCTCACCTGTCGTTCCAGGTTCCTCTGCCTGATTCTTCGCCTCCGCTGGAGCAGGCGGCCGGCGGAGGTCGAGGTGGCGAGGTTCAGGCCGACGCTGGGCTCCGGGGCGACGATTTGGCGGCGGGGTCGAGCGTGGCGTGAGGCGGAGGGGTTGGGTGGAGCGCGGGTTGAACTGTGGCTGGGATGTGCGTCGCGGAGGGGAAAATGACGTCACGGGCGTGTAGCAAACGCGCGTGCGAGATCACCGTTCGTCCGCGATCCGACGGCTCGCGTAGGTGCGTCGACCTGTGCCCCGTGTAAGGCGCCTGCTGTTTAGATATTCCGTATATTTAACTACTGAGGTAGTATTTCTTTACATGGATCATGCATTCTAAAATCTCAAGCATATAGCAGTTGTAAGTTCTATGGTCCCAGCAGTCTGCAGAATGAAGCATTTACCTGATTTTGATGGCGTTCTGGTTGACTACCTTCTGGTTCCTGTAAAAGGTGTGTGCATTCGAAGTCTCTGTGCAGAACAAATGATCGAAACAGCTCGATTTTAGATGCTCTTCCACAGAAACTAATCCATTGGCCTGTGCTCTCCTTATGGTCACATGTTCACTCTTTAAAATATGTGGCGCATCACGCATGATGAAGTTATGGTGACTGATTATTTTAACCCCAGTTGTTCTATTGAACTGTTCGGTCCAACTTTTTGTTTTGTTTTTTCTCCAATTTAATTTTACTTTGTTGGATTTCCCATGTTCCAGTAAAATATCATCGCCAATCCGTTTATTTTGTTCGAGACACCAGCAAAGACATCATCTTCTCATTTAGACAAAAATAGATGATATGTACATGGGTATGGGCCCTACTAATCTTTTATTGTTCACAAACAATGCAAGTAAATTGTATCGCATATACTAACCTAAATGAATAAGAAACAATTTGAATGTAGCTAATAGAAACATGTACTGGTTTGGCTCCTTTGGCATCACAAAGGGACTTTGGTGTAATAGCCAGCACGTCATGATACTCTTCGATCGCCCTCTTTGCTTCAGCAAATGTGATTTATTTATACAGATTGTTAGTTAAGCTAAAAGAAGAATCGCCACTTCCTCTGCTCTTCACTTGGCGCATCGGTCATGCCGGTGGTAGCCTTGATCAGCTCCTCCAGCTCGCGGATGCGCTTGTCCATGGCGTCCGACTCCTCTGCCTTCCGCAGGAGCTCGTCCACACGGGCATCTCGCTCCTCCTCCGCGGCGCGAAGCTCGGACACTGCCTTCTCCGCGCGCGCCTCCGCCTCCCGCCTCCGCGCCTCCGCGGCCTCCCTCTCCTTCTCCGCCGCGGCCAGCGAGCGCTCCAGGGCCTTCACCTCCTCCTCCAGCTTCTTGACCGCCACCGCCTCCGACGCGGCAGACGCCTTAGCTAGCTGCTCGATCGACGTGCACGCGGCTCGCGTGTCGATCCGCTCTTGCACCGCCGGCGCCACCGAACAAATCCTAGTTTACGTCGTGTATACGAGGTCGGTGACTATCTGATTTTATCCTAGTCTGGCCACGATCGGTGTCCCAGTCGAATCCTCTGCTTCTTTTCTTCTCTGGGTGACCGTGTTCGACACGGAGAAGAAGGCGCGAGCTGGGCTTTGGATTTTCGAAAGGAGTTGCTGCCGTTTGCATGGGCCGAAGCCCATCATGCGCTGCGATCCTGCGAATTATCGCAATACAGCTTCAAAACCAGCCCAACAATCTTCCCTCAGAGAAAAATAAAAGTGTTAACCCAGCCCATTCGCTGCTCGCCGGAGTCCTGCGGCGATGGAGGAAGAGAAGGCGGCGGCGTACTACGAGGAGCTCAACCGCAAGGGCGAGGGCGCCCGCCGCTTCAAGCAGGGCCTGGGATTCTCCTCCGACGAGCCCCAACCTGCCGCCTTCACATCCAAGCCCACCACCTCCTCCTCCTTCCTCTCCGGCTTCGTCCGCGCCGGCGCCACCCCCGCCCAACCCCCTAAGTCCACCAGACCGCCTCCACCTCCCGATACCGCACCCCGCCAGCACCGTCGCTCTCGCTCGCCACCCCCCTCGCGGGCCCGGCCCCGGTCGAGGTCCCCGTCTCGCTCGCGGCGGCGCCGGTCAAGGTCTAGGTCCCGGTCGAGGGAGCGGAGGCGCCGGTCCAGGTCGAGGGAGAGGGGGGACCGCAGGGCGTCGCACCACCGGTCTCGGTCGAGGTCGCCTTCTCGCCGGAGTAGCAGGAACTCGCACGACGAAGCTCGGCGGGACCGGCATGGGGATCGGAGGCGTGACGACGATGCCGGCGACGGCCGTCGGAAGGGTCCCGGTAGTAGGGACGGTGGTAAAATAGACTACTCGCGGCTCATTCAAGGATTCGATAAAATGGTTGGTCCCTTCTTTCTTTACCGCGTTCTAACTTAATACTGTTATTATGCAACTGTGTTATATTGCCTCTTGGTGTTCACGGAGTGATGAGCCGTTGATGTTCTTTCAGACCCCTGCTGAGAGAGTGAAAGCAAAGATGAAGCTTCAGCTTTCAGAGACAGGTGTTGCCACTGTTCTCTGTTACTCCCAGTCTATTGTTCTGAATCAATTGCTCTAGCCTGCAGCCTGCTGCTGTTCCATTAAAAGCAATGGTGTCGATACTTGTGTGAGGCAAGTTCAACGAATGTATGATTCCGCAGTAGTATCCAACTATTCTTGTCATTTATATGTCGATTGTCTACCATCAATCTGACGTTTCTATATAAATGCTTATGTGTTTCTGCTTACAATTGTAGCCATACCATTGTTTTTTTTCCGATAAAGTGCCATTGTTTTTTTTTAACGAGTTTGATTAAAGGACAAAATGAAATACATGATTCAACTCCCGCACACACGAGTGCAATACTAAAATGCCATTCAAATACATAGGGAATGCCGTCTTATTCATCATGTAGCAGTCTAGCACACAACAGTTGATGCTTAGGTTTGGGCAATCTTCATGTGGTTTTTATTCTTTTTCATTATTCTGAAGATCAGTTTTTATTTACAATATGTTACAGCTTCAAAAGATTCCACTCTCGGAACTGCCACTGTAGGGTGGGGAAGATTTGAATTCAATAAGGATGCGCCACTTGATGAAGATGACAATGGTGTTGAGGGTCAGTCTTGATATGTCTGCATTTGAATTCAGGATTCTATTCTTTTTTAATGAATTTATTATCCCCTTTGTATGCCTTTGCATTTGGTTTTGTACATAGCTCGAGTAAATAACTTGGGCATCATACCATTTTAGTCACCCATTTAAGGATACAATATAAACTGTGTACCAGGGTATGCCGTTCTGCTAGAACTACTTTACCAAACCTTAGGGTATAGAAAAAAATTAAACATCAAAAGCTAATTATTTGTACACCCTCACCCTAGGACAAATTTCTCATCATCACATAAAGTTTGCATTACCTTTATTTATTTGAGTTGCAACACGCAATCTAGGAATTTAAGTTGTTTAATTGTTCCAAATGTATAATTCCATCCGAGCAGTGTATAGTCACCTCTTTATTCACAGTTTGTGTGCAGAGTGAAATAACCTAATGAAGTAATTATGTTTTGCTATCATGGTTTAATATATGGAAAATCAACTAATCAAGCATGGATTCAGAAATTTCGGATCAAACCTAAATCTCCATGTAATTACTATGTTGAGCTATAGAGTCCATTGCCACCATGCTTAATGTATATTCAAATTTAGAGCACTCAGAATATAGTACTCCATCCGATCCTATATGTAAGTTTATTAGTTTTTAGCAAACTTCTAGATCTAAGGTGTATTGCATTCCACCGCTTGAGTAGATAATTTACCCCTAACACCCCCACGTGCAATCACATTCCAATCTGTTTAGAATCCCTGAAATTTCGGAATGGAGCAATCATTCATTCCTTCCCAACCGCCTTGCACGCCGAGTTACTACACTCTACATATAGGATCGGAAGGAATATTTAGGATCAGAGGGAGGATATTGTGGTGTCTCTACTGTTGTAATCTGTACTAACAATAAGCTATAACAGTCATGCAATATGGAAAGTGTTCGACTGACGCCTTTATTCGCTCCTCCTCAAGCTACTCAAACTGGGATGCATCTCTTATAGGATTGCAATGCCTATTTCTAATTTAACATATGCAAGATATTTTCTCTAGTAGCTTGAGCATTTAAGAGGTTCTGGTGCACAGATCTACACAAAATTTTAAACTCTTCTTTTGGCAAGTCAAATTTTCTGTCTGATAGTCCATAATATGTCATTGTGCCCCCCTCACCATTTTAGGTGCTACCGATGACGCTACACTGGTTAAACACATAGGGAAGAGCTTCCGACTTTCTGCCGTGGAGGTACCAGTGCTGTAAAATAATGAATTTATAATGCTATATTATGTACATTCCTCCTTTGTTCCTTACACGCACTATTTTGTTCATGCCTTGTTGTTTATATATCATAGTCAAAGAATGAAAACATAGTCAGGGATGCGCATGATGAGGCTATGTTTGGTGTACCTATGTCTTCGACTGTTGATACTGAAACTTCTGAGGACGAGCTTAAAACCAATGACGAGGGCAAGAAAGCTGGAGATGTTGAAGCTCAAACCGGCAGTTCACTTATTAGCGATGAAGTAATCCCAAGTCCTTCCATGAATTTTGTTTATTTTTGTGTGTCCCAATAAGATACTAATGAAACGATGTTTTTTCAGGTTCTGGCAATGCAAAAAGGGTCGTGGAGAGAAAGGATACAGAAGTTGCGTCAGAATTCAAATACATGAAGTTAGTCCTTGCTAAAAAATGTCCAATACTGTGTATTTCCACATCTGCTGTTCTACTCACACATTCTATGTACATGCTGTAACATTGGCCACCATTGTGTTCGCGTAATTAGATTTATGAAGATAAGGCTTAGATCCATTAGGTGGATGATGTTTGCAGTGCTAAGTTAGGTAAATTTTGTTCAGCAAACCGATTACTGAAAGTATCATTTGTTTTCAAAAACTGAAGCTGGATATTCTGAGCACCCAACTGGGCCTGTGGTGAATGATGATTGAAGTTTTACCAGAGAACATCATATTGAGCATGAGCACCAAGAGAACTGAATGCAGCTGTGCTGTTTAGAGCTGTCTCTTTGATCTAGAAATATTGGCATTTAGTCTCTATGAAGACGCTTTCAGAAGTCATGGCCAGTAATTGAACTCTCAAATGATAAGACCAACAACATTCTGTCACCACCATTCAAGGTAACATTGTGCTTTAAGTTGGGAAATAATGCAAATGAGCATGGTGGTCTGGATATAGTTATCTCTACTCCCGATTTGACTGAGGGTGGAATACATTTATTCTAAAATCCAGAAAACTAAGACCATCTCTACCACGCCTGCAAAATTCCCTAACAACGGCCGTTTGCAAAAACATGTAAAAACTGACTGGCATGCAGTTTTTCTGCTTTGCATCTTTCGCACATGCTGTAAAGTGAATGCAGATTTCCCCTCTATGGTGATTTCAACAGCTTTTGACCACGCAAACCCTTCCAGAAGTTTTGAGCCGTCGTTGCCTTCTTTCCAGGCAGCTGAAGCTCCAACACCTAATATGCACATGAAAAGAGAACAATTGACCATCAGGAAAACAAGCAAAATGTCATTGCTATGCTAAACGGAGCTTATACGTTGAGCCAAGTTGATACACTGCAGGGAATCAGCAGTGAGTTCCCTGAGAATAGTACTTCGTTTTCATCACGGGTCTTGGCACGGGATGTGGAAACCTTCGTGCCGATAATCTTAATGTCTAGAACATTGGATTCACCATTTTGGTTCATGAGTTGCAATTTTGCGCGGGTTCCTGGCCATCCTGCAAATGCTCGCACCTACCAAAGTTGGTTGGCAACAGCTTCCATGAGTATATTTAAGAACTAAAAACTCACCTTGTTATGGAGATGTTTAGCTTCTTTGTCAAATATCAGCCATGACTCGTCAGGATTCATCTGGAACACAGAGGTTATCATGATAAATTAGTTGGGCTATATAAGTGTCTTTTTAAGGGGGTCACTTGAGTCTATCATCCGTAGTCTCTGATGCACCAGTAGATTAGGATAGTATTAAGTTCAGCAGCTTCAGCGAGTGAGTTGTTGGAACAAATGAAATAGAACTAGACGGGGTGCGCGCTCCGCCGCGCCGCCTGCCGTGCGCTTGTATACACGTTGCAGTACGTTGATGTGCATGTAGTGTAACTGTGTTGGGTCTCTGTACGTGAAGAGCTGGAACGCCTGTAAGGAGGCAAGAAGTGGATAGTAGGTCCGCTAACAAGTGACATCTGCTACTATTTTTTTGCTACTAATCTAAGGTGAAACAACCAGAAACCCACATTTTTGTCAGATTTTTTTGTGCATGTCGGATACCAACAGAAAATAGAAGATGGCCAAGCAAATACTACAGGAAAAGGCTTCCTTTGCACAAATTTTAGCATCCTAGGCTGTGAGCATTATAACTCTGAATCTGAAAAGACAAATGCTATTCAACATCCTAAAAGATCTTATCACACTTCTATACAGAAAAGACAGAATAGATTAACAATAATGACAAAACATACAAGCAACGGTTTCTTGCGAAGTAGAACTACCACCAGTAGGTTCTAACATCCCAGATTTTTTTTTGCCAGGCGCAAGTAATGCTTCTAAGCTAACAAATACTGAACTCCCTTCTGGATAGAATTTTAGCACCTAGAAACGAATCTCTTCACTCCGGAAGAATACTGAGAAACACTGACATCAACAACATAGCTCCTCCCCGTTAAAGCTGCTATCTTACATAGTTACATAAGGTAGCATATGATGATCTATACATCCGTTGCAACTGACATGACAGTATGGTCATGATGATTCGCATAGGCGATACATGAAACAGCACCATGCGACGGTTATAAACAAAAGACGGATATTGAACTGATAATTATTTCATCAGATCTTCGCTAAAAGAAACTACTTAATATTTATGGTTGGTTGGCCAACTGATGTCGAGTGTGATCTTCATATTGGCCTCATCAATATAGTGGGCACATTGATATCGCCAAGGGAGAAAAGATGTAACCTGAAATGCATAACAGTAATTTGAATAAGAAATCATATAAAGAAATGAAAAGGAGATGCATTCATGTGTTTGAAGGGTTCTAGGCTAGTACCTGCAGCTGCCATTGTTTAGAGTGGATAGAAATAAGGCGTTAGCCAACTATATTGTTGGAGTCACTATGGTGTTGGGTCTGCATAGAAGGTGTGGCGAAAGAAACGATGCTGGATGTTGAAGTGGAAGGAGCATCGTAAAAACAATCTGTGGCAGTGCCCTTGTATTGGATCAGCGTGGAGAGCTGCTTACTTCAAGTTTTTCCATGTGAGAGAAGTAAAGAAAAAAATAAAGATAGAAAATATGCACTTTTTATTTTGGACGACACTGCTATTAAGCCTGAAGAAAACAAAGCGGACCCACAGTAAGAAGAATATTCATGGTTAAGAACACTGAATATCCACGAAAAAAAATCAGTCAAACAAAAGCAGAGGCTCGCAAAGCAGGATGCACAACAAATCAATGGCTGAGGAAAAGATCTATCCACTGGCAAAAGAGGATAGTGTGGTCGCCAGCGTCAGAGCAGTGCGCGAGAACTCACTGGTCGAGGCGCCGTCCAGATCGATACGCGGCAGGCGGAAAAAAGTCCAGCACTCGCGGCGCCCTCCAGATCGATCCGCAGTAAGCAAAGCCGGCGGAACGAAGGTAAGCATACGGATCTTCTCTCTTCTACTACTTGAAAATCCTTTGCATGCAGAGTCCTAATTTCCATTTCCCCATTAACTACATTCTCTGTACTGGTAGCATGGATCAGGCGAGAAAAGGAATAGGTTGTCGAACGATTCCTTTGCTGCACCGGTAATGGCAAGCGAGGTGACTCTCTTGCTGGAAGCACTTTCATTGCGGAAGGGAGACAGAATTGGAAGTTGCAAATCACTGCTCTGTTGAATGGACCTGCAAGTAAAGAGTTGCATAGGCGAAACGTTCGCAGGAGGAAGTCATCTGGGGATGGAGATACTGTGCATATTGTGCAAAAGGCGAATGGATTCATCGTCGCATCGATTGAATCAGTTCCGAAGAGGAAGGTATGGTCGAAATTTCTTTATAGAAAAGAGTGAAAATGATGTTTTTATGGATGAGTTCGCAACAATTTAACCATTTTTGGTTGAAACGTTGAGCTTAAGTATCATCACAGAATAAGAGAATGCAATACTATTTAAATTGAAAGTAGGCTATCATTTAGAAACAGCAGTACTTTTGACAGAGTTTAGCAATAGCATAGATCATTCATGCCATAGATTATATGTAAAGCAAAATATATTTACACATGACCGAGGAAATAGATATGAAGAGATCTCATCTAGTTATGCAAGAAGATACACGACTGAACCATATGCAAATGAACAATTTCATATCTGCAGACTAATATGATCCATCATGTTCTTTCTGTCAGTGATACTTACAGTAATGGTCTCATGCACAAAAAAAAAACATAGCAAGTATGTAGACGAAATGGAACAATCAAATGGCTGGCAGAGAGAGATAATTTCTTTTCGTTGACCATTAGTTCGAAACACTTGTGAATTAACTGAACATATCTAAATACCTGTGATTCGGCAAATATATTCTTAAATTTCGAGAAGTTGCTCTAACTGGATGCCATAGCCCCTGTGACAGCACGCAAATATTAGAACTTTCAAGCACACAAGACACGCAACATCATATATACAAAGATTAGAGCTTTCAAATACATACGGCATGTAGATATATAGTTCTGTTGACATATAATATATGTAATACAAATTGTGGAATAAAAATAAAAAAGGGGAAAAATGCACAGTATATGAATATTGTAGAGGCATCTACTTATACGAATTGCATCAATTTACTATCCATACTACCTTGGAAACTATAGTCTAAAGCTTTAGAGGAAGAGCTGTTACAGATAGTGTTAGCAACTGTAGTAAATCTATGTAAGTAACAGATAGTATTAGCAACTGTAGTAAATTTTTGTAAGTATGTTTGGATGCACAAATTTTGCAGTTCAGTAAACCTGTGCTGTAAATTGTTGGTTAAGAATTTAAGGAAGACATGTGCAAAGGGGAAGCATGAACATAGCATATGTGCTGCTACAGAGAAGCATAAAAAGAAAAAAGAGTGGTATCCAAGATAGAAGCTTTTATAGCATACCTGAAAGTTCAAAAGTGAACCTTAAAAACAAACTATCCGTACATCAGCAACTATCAATGCATCGAAACAGAAGCATTTGAGGTTACACCTCAACACCCAAAAAAATGCAAGCAGAAGAAGAATAATAGATCATGTTGACAAAAATATCAATGCGAAGCCAAGAGTTCTGATTCTTAAAATAATATCTTCGTGACACTAACCTAATAATTGTCGATGACATAACAATAATTGACATGTTGACGACAATATTGATGCAAAGGAAAGATGAAAAGCTGATAAATATAACAATGACCAGCACAACCGAGATGTACCAAGCATTTGGAGCACCTCCTAGGCCGTTCATGAGAACAAACCTGGAAGCAATACTGTAATATCTTCACATAAAGATACATGATCCAATTTAGGAACAACATGCATTTAAAAATATGTGCTTAGCTACATCACCAATTATCTTGAAAGATGAAAACATGCTTTATTTACCACACATATTTTCATAACACAATATAGAGAAAACCTGAACAATTTTGTATTTAGATAAATGTAAGAAGCATCAGCATCGACTCGGATGGGTTATGAAATTCACAAATTATCATGAACAAAAAGAAAACTGTGTGAATCAGCTTTAGCTGTACTTGAAGGCAACAAACATGCGAAGTAAAAACGTCAAATTCCTACAGGCACATCCCACGGGAGACGTTTTGGTCAGCTCCATCAGTCCCTTCACAGCGCCATAATCTTTGCCGTCCAGGCTGCAAAAGAGAACAGAATCATCAAACCATGGAGTAATCAGGAAGAAATTAATTGTACCCCATAAATTAAAGACTACATATTAATAGTAAGATTTTTTTGTTATTTCAATACTGAGGAAGTACCCATTAAATATCCAGAAAATTGAGTTACTCTAATCATGGAAGGGTTCTGATAAGTAATATAAAGCATATACCTTTTCATCCTGGCTTGGTGTCTATGCCCATGCCCACTCAAATAGAGCTGCTAGGATCTACTACAATCCTGGCTTGGTGCCTCTCACCACTCAGATAATCTGTAACATAATTAGGACTAAGAATCCAAATTAAAAAACAGGAAGAGGAATGCACATGAGAGAACAAACAGCTTACAGATCCAAGTTGGTTTGTGCGATTCTTCCAGGAGCAGTGGTTGCCCTTCAACATTTACACAAACAACTTCTGCACTGACCTGCAACAAAACAGTAGGGCAAAAAAAGGTGTCGTAGCTCAGCCGTAGAATTAGGAATAGATGTAAGAAAGAAGATGGGGAGCCAAAGCAAGATCAACTACTATACCTGTGGAGGGTGTGACGACTGCGAGGACATCCACCCCAACGCGCCGCTGGAATACCTAGGATAGGGAACCTATGGAGGCGCCCCTCGATCTGCTCCTTCTCCCAGTTCTCTCCGCAGCGACAAACGATGGTCGGGCAGCCGCTGAGCAGCACAGAGGGTCGGTAGTGGTCAGCTCCGTGAAAAGGCACACGCAGAGGCAGAGGTGCTGGTAAGGATGCTCACCTAGGCGTCGCTCCGCGCCCGGGGCCGACGCCGATGCGGCCATGGGGAAGAGGAGAAGCGAGGAACAACCAGTGAGCTCGTCCTCCCGCCACCCGCGTGAAGTTCCAGAGCTGGTGGTCTTCCCCGCCGTCGTTGGGGCGAATCGTCATGGCTGACGGCCGGTGCCGGAGCGAGGCGGTGGCAGACGTTACCGGAATCGAAGAAGCGAGAAGGCGTGGCAGCGGCGGAAGCAGAGGAGAGGTCGGCGGCGGCGATGGCCACGTACAACACATCGGCCACCGGCGGCACAGCGGCTTGGGTGGACGCCGCCGCCGCCGCCGCTGTATCGGGACTGGAGGGAAAAAGGATCAGGCGAGTGTGAGGATTTAGGGTTATTGTTTTATACAGAAGGACCGATTCATAATTTGTGGTAGACGCAGTCTTTTGTGCAAAACAGCCACGCAGAACGTCGGATCAGCAACGGACGGCGTGGGTCAGGGGCGGAAGTAAAAAAGCGCCAGCGAGGCCCACCTGACAGCGTCAGAGGGAGAGGGAAGATGCGCGTGGATGCCCTCAGCAGCCTCGGTGAGCACCAGCATTCAGTCTTAGTAGAATGAGTCATATTTGACAACCATACAAATATCAGTATACAAAGAAGCATGCTCTAACAGTTACAAATCCTACAAAGTAGATGAACCACAGGGTGGAGTCCCAGAAGTTTTATGGGGAACAGAATGGCCAGGTAAATGCAACAGATGGATCTGCAATCCCCCAACATAGGTTTATAGCTGCACTTGGAATCAAACACAGTGAACTTGAGAAGCAAATCACCAAATATAAAGTATGAACTAAACTGTAGCAAGTCTTATTGTTCATTTGGATCAATGATGATTAACTTAGTAGCATGGGGCTTGATGTGAGGGTTATTTTTCTCGTGAATTTTGACAGAGACTAGTGCTGATGAGCTCTATATTTGATTAAGTAGCATCAATTAATAAGACAAATACTTTTCTAGCTGTCCGTTAGTACCTTGGGTGCCAGTGTAGCTTTGGAGTCATCCTGTGGATTTGCCTTTTGCTTAGCTGAACCATCAAGAACAGATGGTAGTTCATCCAGCAGTAGCTTGGACCCTATTTAATACAAGATCGAATTACCAAGTCTGAATAGCTCGAAACTATACTAAATGTTGATCAAACTATTCAACACGTTTCTCTGTGAATTTGTAATATATAATGAACTAATCATAAGTCTATTTAGGAGTAGGTTGATGTCGTTAAGAGTGGTGTAACACTAGGAGGACCTACTCCATGTAATTCTCATGTTGAAAAAATGAACTATACACATACTTTACTGGTGGAGTATCATCGTTTGCAGTTTGTACCTATATTAAATAATATATCAAGCAACTCTGGTGCCTGCAGATAAATTGATAAAATATTTGTCAAGGAAGAATTGTGTAAAATTGATAATCAAACACCGTAGCATCGTCTGAACTTTCAATTATCATCAATTTCTAACATGAAGAAACTAGAAAAGCATCATCCACAAATTAGCAAACAAATAACATATCATGCTACCTCAATTACGTTGCTCCCTTGAAACTTTCCAAAGTTGATCAGTTATCACAAACATAGACAGATAGCCACTAAAAGTATGACGATAGTCCATTAGAACTATTTTTTATTGAACAAGTATCTATTTTCATTACAAGAAATAAAATCTTGAAATGAACAACGAAAATGTTATTTGCTGATATGGGTTAGCATTAACATAAAATCGGGGAATTCGACGATTTGCCACACTTTATTTTGCAATTTGAGCATTTGCCACATCACAGGGCAAATAATCAAATGTCAGAGAAAAAGTGTTACAAATGATCAAACATTCCTGTCTTCAGAAAATATATGGCGGTGTCGAAGACTTGCCTACCTGCTTTTGCATAGCTTTGAACAATTAAGATGATCCATCAAACTGGCAAGAGAACAAATATGATCTACCTTGATGCGGTTATCAACAGAAAACCTTTCGCAAGCAATCACTGGACCTGCATCCAAGGCACGGACAGTATATGAAAGAGAAACACCTGTTTCTGCAACACCGTCCTGCAGACATAGTCGATAGCATGGTATAAATAATATATGTTGTAGTTTTGACTGGCCCAGAACTGTAACAGGCACACCATACAAACCTGCAATGCCCTCTGCACAGGAGCTGCACCACGATATAGAGGCAACAAACTTGGGTGTATAGTAGCTGTACCTGATAGACAGGAAGATATGACGAATGATCAGGGTTCAAAGAGCCAACAAGATTTTTTATAGCAAAAAACATTCTGCCCCAGTTGTTTCTTAGTAAAATATCTTTTTTCTAGGTTCTCCCAAGCTTCAATGAGCAGAATCAGATCTAGCATGACTCATCCGGCAAAGCCTAAGTTCACATTATTTGTAAACATATTGCCTAATCTTGGTGAAATCCAGTAATCAGGCAAACTATCTGGTAGTTCTCCTGATCATGCTATCATGCAATCGGTTGGTCTGAGGAGCAGATATTTGAGGAATGAGTAGACTCAGAAAATATGGCAACCACTATAAAATCAATGGTTAATGCGTAGTGCCGATAACACACAAAGTAGACACAAAAATACCTGATTTGCTTTTGAGACACCAAAACAAAAATTAGCAAAGTCGAGCAAACCTGTATAGTAAACCAAGTACTCCTAGTGCTATACAAGATTACAAGTTATTCAATGTGTTGCATTATAAGCAGAGTAGATGCTAGTCAGAAGGACTGTAAATGAGGTTCCTTGAGTAATACAAATTTCCATTCGCATAAAAATAAAGCAGTGGACAATAGATGCTAGTCAATACTGATGGATTCCTAATGGAGTAGTATCTCTGATTGGAAGTGAGGTGATTATGGCTCATCATGCAGCACAAGAGTTGAACAGTACTAAAACAACGCCAATGCTGGAAATTCGACACAGAGTTTAGGACTTGCCACACGGTGGGATATCAAGAAACCTCTGTGGCAAAATGTTCCCGTAAGCAGCACTGATGCAAAGTTCTGGTCTCACTTCCTTCAAGTCAGACAAAAAGGGCTCCTGCATTGCAACATAAATCACTATGAGCTGCACGCCCTCGTACAAGTATTCAGCACCATTACAGCCTCGATGTGAGGGAAAACTAGGAGAAGGATTCTGCAGAAAGCACCTCCCCCGCGCGCTAGGGGGTGAACATAAGGTCGCCAGGGAACCCTCGGTCGAGCGCCAGCTGAGCGACGGCCGTCGGCAGCGGCTTCCTCCCCCTGTTCTTGGTAGCCGGCGGCTGTGTCACGACGGCGGCGACCTGGAACGCGGAACGCGGAGTTGGGGGAGCTGGACGCAGCCAGCAACGTGTCCAGGACCGAGGCAGCCACCTGAGGGGATCCCAGGAAGACGATGTTCTTCTTCTTAGGCCCGGCGGCGGCTCTGATGGAGGTGGATTTAGCGGCGCAGCAGCAGAAGCGGCCCACCGGCGGGGAGCAGCGCGCCATGATTAGATTGCTCTTTGATTGGTATTTTGGGATGAAGAAGTACAGTAGTAGGAAACAGTGACCACTCCCCCACTCCGGTACTCCCTATAAATTATACCGTAAAATCTTGTATACCATTTTTTTTTTTGAACAGGGATAGTACGAAGTCAACAGCGCGTTACATTTTACATAGAGGTCCTCACAGTAAACCAAAATAAGAAAAGAGTCCTCTAATTTTACACCGAACACCCTAAATGAGGGAAGGGGAACGCAATCGAGTCCATCGTCTTCCTCGCCAGCGCTGAAGAACAGAAAGCACGTGCGACAGCCCCCCACACGAGTGCCGGGGACGAGACCACTTGAAACAGGATGGGAGCGCAGCGCCATCGCCCGAACTTGGAAGGGCCTCCGAAGGAGGTTGATCAAAACCTGTCGCAACACCGGCGACCAGGCCTGGAGTTGCTGCCCACCAGCATCTTGAGTCGGCAGCCAGCCATGAGCCACCGAGGATCCTCTCCAGTGCGCAGTACCACAAAACTCCCGACCCTCTCCAGTGAGAAGCTCCACCACACCAGCACACCCCTCCTCCTCGCCACCACGGCCGGCAAAGAAGGGAAGCAGCGAGATAGAGATCATACCGTAGAAGGCATATGGACGCTTATTGCAACGAGCTGCCATCCTACACCACCACATCACCTTCCTCCTCGGAAGCCTCCTTGGGGAGCAGAACAGCTGCCATCCAGCGCCGCGCCAATGCACCGGACAAGCACTCACAAAACCATCACCGCCGTATCCCCCTCGCCGCCACGGCCGGCCAGAAGGAGCCCCGCTTCACCGCATCCACAGACAGGGGAACAGCACCAGCGCTTATTGAAGAAGACCGCCACAGATCCACCACCTTCATCTATCCTCCACCATGGAGGCTGAACGGTGGGAGGAGCTCCGACAGGCTCAGCGCCGCGCCCGAACGCCAAGACCCAAGATCTTCGGGAAGAGATAGACGGCATCACGCCATACTCCACGAAGGAAAACAACAACAGGAAAACAAAACTAAAACTACTTCTATACAAGGTGGGCCGGCACCCTAGACCATCTCTACGCCCACCGGCGAGGTCGCCGGCGGCGAGAGCGGCCGGATCTGGCCCGGGTCGGAGAGCTCTCAAGGAAGAGAAAAGAGGAGAGGAGAGGAGACTTCCCCTGATTAATGATTAAACAAATTCGTAAGTAATGGTGTGTTTCCTCTCCTAGGATCCATGCTCATATCACTGTTGGACCGATGCTTTATTGGTCCTCGAGCTACCGAAACTGTGATGCATCTTCTTTTTTTTGAAATTTTAACAGCATATATTAGGTCAGCAGGCCGCCTCATTAAAATACTTCCATCTCTTTCGGTGTCCTGGATAGGAAAAGAGTATGTCACCAACCTGCTGCCTTAACCTACAATGTTACATTGTTTAATGTTACATCGTTTATGATAGAGCTAAGAAGAAAATTAGGGGGTTCATCGACCCAAATACAAGAATTTTTAGGAAGAAAACCTGATTTTGCTAATTCATGGGCCACCTGATTAGCTTCCCTTGGGCATGTATTGAACTCTATCAATTGTCAAAGCAATGTCCACACAGTCAGCATAGATCACTGCATATTCGTTCCACCAAGTTTCTTCTCCTATACAAGCTTCTATCGTTTCAAAAGAGTCCGATTCCATCACAATATTGTTGCACCCTTGACTAACAGCGAAAGAGAGGCCTTCCTTCATCGCCTGTGCTTCAGCCATGGATGCTGAAGCAACAAAAGGCAAAAAACACGTCTTCGCTGCTATAAAACCTCCCAAATAATCATGGATCACAATTCCAATCGCCCCATCATGGATATCTTCGTAGAAAGAAGCGTCAACATTAATTTTCAGTTGGCGAGGGATGGGTCTGGTCCAGCGTTCCCCAATACCTCCTTGTTGCTTTGCACCTGCACGGGCAGCATTTAGCGTAATAGAAAGAATAAAATTCCTACATTTGTGTACAGGCGGAACGTCCTCACCGTGTGTTCTTCGTCGACGAATCCACCATAAATACCAGCAAGTGACCGCCACTGTCTCCTTCAGGTCGATATAATCAATTCCTGGAACAAAGTTACTGCAACTCCGCAAGAGAAATTCTAAGACAGCTGAGCCAGCTCGGTCGGCATGCATAGCATGTGCTATGATTTCATGTAGCCCCAAAGACCCCCAGATTTCCGAAGCACTAGGGCACTGAAAGAGAAGATGAAGGATATCTTCCGGACCTTGATTAGAAATCGGACATTCCCCACTAGTACCAATATGTCGGTTAGCCAAAATGCATTTGAGTGGAAGGATTCCGTGAAGAACTCTCCACACAAAAATCTTAATTTTGCTCGGAATTTTCAATTTCCAAAGAATTTTCCGGATAGGATTATTCACCGAACTTCCAGGTAAAGCTAATTGAGTTGATCTTGGCCCGAACTAATGTTTCCATTGTAGGTGGTATCCCGACTTCACAGTATACCGACCGTGGGAAGTATGTTTCCAAGCGATAAAGTCATCGAAACCTTGAGTGTTTAGAGGTATTTGCAGGATCCGACTCACATCCACCGAACAGAAGTTTTCAACTTAAAGGGTCTCATCCCAATTACCTGTGATAGGGCAAATCAAATCTGACACCCTCGTATAAACTGTAGTTTCACGAGAAGATATAACTTTGCTATCCAGGCTGCTAGGAATCCATTGATCATGCCAAATGTTGATTTGTTCGCCATTACCCACACGCCACATCATACCTCTTTTAAACGTTGCCAACCCAGCCAACAGACTTTGCCAGGTAAAAGAGGAGCCTGCTTTTGGACCAGCTTTTAAGATATCACCATTGGGATAGTATTTCGCCCTCAGAACCTTTGCACAAAGCGAATCAGGTTCATTAATAAGCCTCCAAATTTGCTTAGCCAGCATAGCCAAGTTAAAGGAGTGGAAATCACGAAAACCCATACCTCCTTCGCACTTTGGAAAGCAAAGTTTCCACCATGCCAACCAGTGCATTTTATTACTGTTTTCGTCATCCCCCCACCAAAACTGGGAGATAGCATCCATCATCTGTTTACACACTCCTAAAGGTATTTGAAAGACCGACATCGCATAAACTGGTATAGCTTGAGCTACTGCCTTCAGCAAAATTTCCTTACCACCGATGGATAACAATTTTTCCTTCCATCCATTAATACGTTGGATAATTCGCTCCACAAAGTTTAGAAAACAGTCACTCCTATCGGCACCAACAATCGCCGGAAGGCCTAGGTACTTATCACAAATAGCCTCCGTATCAATATGTAACTCCTCACATATTTCTGCTTTGACCAGAACATTAGTATTGGGTGAGAAAAAAATACTCGATTTTGGTAGACTCACTAATTGTCCAGAATTTGCACAATAGGTGTCCAGAACTTGCTGTAGTGAGGTTGCATTGTTCATATCTATTTTCATGAGAATTAGGGAATCATCAGCAAAAAGAAGGTGTGAAACTGACGGTGCATTCCTGCACACCCTAACCTCATCAATGCCACAAACCTCTTCTTCATAGAACAAGAGATTAGATAAACCTTCCGCACAAAGAAGGAACAAATAAGGTGAGAGAGGATCACCCTGACGAAGCCCTCTCGTAGGGACAAATATCTTTGTTTCTTCCGAATTAAACCGAACTTGGTACCTGATCGTTTTAACACAGGCCATCATCAGGGCGATTCATCGCTCAGCAAATCCAAGTTTCCTCGTCATATTTTTCCAAAAAAATCCATTCCACGCGGTCATAGGCTTTATGCATATCAAGTTTTACCGCACAGTAACCAGTTTTTCCCGCCTTCTTGTTCTTTATATAATGAACACTTTCATAAGCAACAAGGACATTGTCAGTGATAAGTCGTCCTGGAACGAAGGCACTCTGCATTGGGGCAACCACCTCAGGAAGAATTCCCTTGAGCCTAAAAGCAAGCATTTTGGAGATAATCTTGTAGAGCACATTACACAAACTAATTGGACGAAATTGCGTAACCAATTCAGGATCATCCACTTTCGGAATGAGCACTACTGTGGTGTCATTCCAGCCATCAGGTATCACACCAGTATTCACCGCCTGCAAGACTTCCGCTGTAACCTCCTCTCCACAAATACCCCAGATTTTTTTATAAAACACCGCATGGAGTCCATCCGGTCCCGGTGCTTTGAAATCTCCAATGCTATAGCAAGCGTTCTTAACATCCTCAGTCGTGAATGGTTTAAGAAGTTTGTCATTCATATCTGATGTGACCTTTCTATGTATTTTCTCAAGTAAATTTGGTTTTGTACCTTGAACTTCAGAAGCAAACAGATTAGAGAAATAATTGAAAATTATTGGTTTAATATGAGCCGTACCTTCAGCCCAATCTCCATTAGAACCCCGCAACCTTTTAATAAAGTTTTTTTACGACGAGCCGAAGCGAAGTTGTGGAAGAAACTCGTGTTTCGGTCTCCTAATTGGAGCCAATTAGGCAATTAGCTCTTGATCTCTGCGCCCAATGCACCTCTTCTTGTTCTAAGAGGATTTCAATTAGATTAGCCCTTTTGCTTCATTTACCTCAGAAATCGGCCCGTTCAACGCGTTATTGAGCTCAAAGCCATATGCATATGATTTAACTTTGCTAAAACACCATCAGTAGTCGCATGCCCAGCCTCCACCCAAGCACGCTCTACTTCCTGTTTGAATGCATCCTCCTTGAGCCATTTAGCTTCGGAACGCTTCTGTCCTTGAGTGATCACAGGAGCAGCTTGATAATCAGTGTCAAGCAATAAAGTGCGATGATCCGATCTAATGAAGAACCGCCCCAGGGTGCATAGTAATCCAACCTCCATTTACGACCGCACGATCTAATCTTTCCCTAATTTTTCCTCTTTTCCACGTGAAAGGTTCGCCTGAGTAATTAATATCTTCGAGCTCACAATCTGTCAGTGCATCTCGGAAAGCTTGCATGTAGCTTTGAGGTCTTCGCCTACCTCCCTCCTTCTCATGAGAAAAAAGAATTTCATTGAAATCTCCTAAACTAACCCATGGGATAACCGGATTATTTTTTAGTTCTCTCAATTTATCCCAAGTCTTGTATTTATCTTCCCACTTCGGCTCACCATAAATCCCTGTCAATCTCCACACTTTCCCAGGGCTCTCAATCACTTTGACATCAATAAATTTTGGAGCTGAGAGAACTTGTTGGATAGTAATCTCCTTCTTCCAAAAAAGAATTGCACCACCACTTCTCCCATCACCTGTATTTACTATTTTCAGGTCCATTTTTAATCTTCTTCTCAAACAATCAGCCGGGTAATCATCAAGATGAGTCTCCGACAAGAACATCACATCCGGGTTACTACGCCTTTGGAGATCCAAAAGCGAAAGAACTGTCGGGGCATTGCCTAGCCCCTGACAGTTCAGCGCTAATATTTTCATTGCGCCCGGACAGACCCCTGCATGGAGTCCGCCGATCCTAGTGAAGAGGAGAAAGCTACACCTTCTATTTTGTCCCCCACAATATCCTCATCCATCTCATGTTCTTGATTCTCATTATCATTAGCCTCAATCATCTTGTTATTACCACCTTGCAGGTCAAGAGTATCCACAGCTACACCTGTGATGTCTTTAAATTTTTTCTTATTCAGACTCTTCTGCGGAGTAGAAGAAGGATCCGAAGGGTTTCCCGCTTCCATGTCACGCTGATCCATCATTAGAAAAGGTGGTGCCTCTTTCTCAGAAGTAGTTGTAGCACAGCCGTCGCTCTCACTTTGGCTGGGATCCATATTCAGCCGTTTCCTGGCAGCCGGTACAATCTCAGTTGACCCTTTACCAACATGGTTTTGATTAGGTGCCTCGATCAGCCCTTGTATACCAGTACTCTCCTCTAAGTTAAGAGTACTATTCCATCTCCAGTTTTGTTGCATGCCCATACCATCCACAGGTTTTCCAACATTGTCCAAATGAAATTTCGAACCTGCATCTCCCCTACCAAAACCACCACGGCCACGACCTCGTCCAGCGCCAGAGTCAGCTGCAGCGCCTCGGCCTCCATCATGTTGTTGTCCAAAGCCTCCGGGACCTCTACCCCTTCTAGGAGCTAGGATAAAAGGTCCCCATTCCAATTTCTCCTCGTCGAACTCACCCGAGCCGCACTCTTGATGCCAATGTCCCATCTTTCCACACGCATTGCAGAACATGGGAAGTTTCTCATATTTGACTTGGAAGAATTCTAATTTCCTACCTCTTGTAAAGCTCACAAATCGTGTTAATTTTTGGTTGACGTCCAGCTTCACACGAACACGGATAAACTGACCAATATACCCACTAGGGAGAGCGATCTGTACCTCCTAAACTTCTCCAATCCTCTTTGCCATGTTCTTGACAAAACCCTTGTTTTTTAACACCGCATCGGGGAGTTTATGAATTTGACTCCATGTTTCCAGCCTGTCCAGGTTGATTGATTCTGGTTTTGAGAAACCATCGTACTCGGCCATGATCAATGCGCCATAACCTCTGAACTCCCATGGTCCTTGATGCAGGGCCTTATTCCAATCTGCCAAGCAATGGAATTGGATCGAAAATAAATTATTGTTTATACGCCTCCATATTACCTGCTGTGCGGGATTCCACGCCGCTCTCATATCCGCGATCAAGGCTCCCTGGCTGAAGGATTTACTGGTAAGGACTCGCACAAACGCAAGCCACTTCGGTCCTTCGGCCGGGGCATCAACTTCTTCTTCCCAGATTAAATCGTCCAGCTCTTGTTCTCCCAAGTGCAGCCGATCCAACAAAGCACTTGGCTCCTCCATCATCCCCGACCGGGAGGCGCCTCCCGAGCCGGCCATCAGACAAGCAGCAAACTAACCACGACATGAGATCCAGGGGATCGCGATCTTGTGAAGGAAATATGAACGGTGACGGTACTCTCGGTGATCGCTGCCGGGAGGACAGAAAACCCTAGGTTAAAACCCTAGGGGACAGAAAACCCGTCCTTCAGCTCTGGTCAGGTTTGTTGTACTGCTAATTGTTAACTGTGATGCATCTTGTAGAATTGTTTTGCAATGCCTATTTCTGATTAGACATTATGCAAGATAATTATTTAGTAGCTTGAGCTTTTAAGAGGTTGTGGTGCACAAATCTAAACAAAATTTTAAACCCTTCTTTATGTCAAATTTTCTGTCTCATAATCCATAATTTTTCTTTCTGTCCCATCTGTTTTTTAGGTGCTAATGATGATGCAACATTGCTTGAACACACATGGAATGGAAGAGCCTCAGAGGGTGTTTGGTTAGGCTTTCTATTTGGCTTTTGACTTTTGGCTTATAAGCCAAAAAAGCATATATAGCATATAAATAGGTGTTTTTTGCCTTTAACTTTTGACTTTCTACTGTGGAGATACCAGTGCTGGTGCAGGGATTTCTGGCTCCAGTGATCTCTTTATTTTTCAATTACAGATTTTGTCACATTTGTGTAGCCATAATTTTTTAAGATTGCTCTGCAATTTTACGTGCTTGAAGGACACATCATTGGCTAAATCTAGAATTATTTTTAGTTTTTTGAACTTATAATACTCAAGCTAATATACTAAGGAATCACTAGAGCTGAGCCAAAGAGTTTTCGGAACTTAGAATGCTCTATTATGTACGTTTCTCCATTGTCCCTTACACGTGCTATTCTATACATGCCCTGTTTATACTCACTCTGTTTGGAATTATAAAATGTTCTATATTTTTCTAGTCACATATATCTAGACATGTTTTAGTATATCTATTCACCTATTTCAGTTCGTATGGAGTCCACATTATAACATCCAAAACATCTTATAATTCGGAACAGAGTGAGTATATCATAGACAAAGAATAAAGACATAGTCAAACATGTGTTTAGTATGTTTCTTCACCTATTTCAGTTCGTATGTAGTCCATTGTCGCCTCCAAAACTCACGTCCAAATTGCAATTGAATTCTCAAAATGTTAAAACCACAATTCAAAGTATATCCACAAACTGGGAAATATAATACAGATGAGCACGGCAACCTGGAAAATAATAATCTGTACTCCCGTTTTGTGGTGGTGGGTGAAAAAATAATTCTAGAATCTAGAAAGTTGAGACCTTCTCTATCCACTACCCTGCAAAGTCAAGGATAGCGTTAATGATCCTTTGCAAATTGTGTATAAACTGGGTACGTCATACAGTCCTTTGGTTTGCATCCTTTGCACATGTGCTGTAAAGTGAATGCAGATTTCCTCTCTATGGTGATTTCAACAGCTTCCGACCACGCAAACCGTTCCAGAAGTCTCGAGCCATAGTTACTTTCTTTCCAGGTAGCTGAAGCTCCAACACCTAATATGCACATGACGAGAGAAGAATTGGCGAACACCATGAGGAAAACAAGCATAATGTCATTGTTATGCTAAACGGAGTTTATACCTCAAGCCAAGTTGATCCATTGCAGGGAATCAGCAGCGAGTTCCCCGAAAATAGTACTTCGTTTTCATCTCCAGTTTTGTCACAGGATGTGGAAACCTTCGTACTGATAACCTTAATGTCTAGAACATCGGGTTCGCCATTTTGGTTCATGAGTTGCAATTTTGCACGGGTTCCTGGCCATCCTGCAAATGCTCGCACCTACCAGAGTTGGTTGGCAATAGCTTCCATGAGTACATTTAAGAATTACAAAACGCACCTTGTTATGTAGATGTTTAGCTTCTTCATCAAATGTCAGCCATGACTCATCAGAATTCATCTGGAAAACAGAAGTTATTATGATAAATAGTTCGGCTATACATGTGTCTACATTTAAGGGAATCACTTGAGTGTATCATCCAGAGAGTTTTAAGTGCCAGTAGATTAGGGTAGTATTAAGTTCAGCAGATTTAGCAAGTGCATTACTGGAACAAATCAACAGAATGACAGTCATATTTGTACAACCATACAAATACCAATATACGAAAAATATGCCCTAGCAATTCCTTCAGTTCAAATCCTACAAAGTGAAAGATGAATTTTCGAAATACAGGGGAGTTCCAAAAGTGTAATAGAGAGAAAAATGCCAGGTAAATGCAACAAGAGAATGGGTTGGCAATACCTCTACGTAAGTTTTATAGCTGCACTTGAAAGCTAACAGGGTGAACTTGAGAAGCAATTAAGCAAGGCATCAAATATAAAGTATGAACTAAACTGTGGCAGGACATTTCACAAAAGCTCCTGCAACTTGTCATATTGTTAATTTGGGTGAATGATGATTAACTTTATAGCATCGGGCTTAATGTTAGTTTTTTTTTTCTTCTGAATTCTGAAAAAAACTAGTACTGAAGATTCTATATCCATCTGTATATCAAATTACTTAATTAAGTTGCATCGATTAATAAGATGAATGATTTTTTAGCCACTTCTGTCCATTACTACCTTGGGCGCCAGTGTAGCTTTGGAGTCATCCTGTGGCTTTGCCTTTTGCTTAGCTGAACCATCAAGAACAGATGGTAGTTCATCCAGCAGTAGCTTTGACCCTATTTAATACAAGATCGAAATTACAAGCCTGAATTGCTCAAACTATAGTACTACATGTTTTTAAAACTATTCAACATGTTTCTCAATGAATTTCTAAAACATAAATCAACTAGTCATAAGTCTATCCAGGAGTAGGCTGATGTTGTCAGGACAGGTGCATTGCTAGGAAGATCAACTCCATGTAATGCTCATGTCGAAATAAGGAAATATGCCTATACTTTACTGATGAAGTATTATCGTGTACAGTTTACCTATATTGAATAATACAGCGAGCAGTTCTGGTGCCTGCAGAAAAATTGATAAGAGATATATCAAGGAAGGATTACGCAAAGCTGATAATTAAGCACCACAGCATCTTCTGAAATTATTCAATTTTAACCTGAACTAACAAACTCTTGCATAGAGGATCATCCAGCAAATTAGCATAAAAATAACTAGTTACAACTATGTTGCTCCCACGAAAAGTTTCCAAAGTTGATTAGTCATCACGAACACAGACAGAGACCCGCTAAAAGTATGAGGATAGTCCATTAGAACTATTTTTACAGAACAAGCATCTATTTTCATCACCCAGAAACAAAGTCTTGAAATGAACAACGAAAATGTTATTTGTTGATATCATGGTTGTAATAATATATAATAAATAGTAACCGCGAAGCCTCAATTTTTTCAACGATTAGCCTTTGCATAAAATGTTTTCAGAAAAGTATTGCAGTATAAAAGACTTGCATAACTGCTTTTCCATAGCTTTGAACAGTCAAGATGATACATCAAACTGGCAAGAGAACAAATTTAATCTACCTTGATGCAGTCATCAACAGAAAACCTTTCGCAAGCAATCACTGGACCTGCATCCAAGGCACGGACAGTATATGCAAGGGAAACACCTGTTTCAGCAACACCATCCTACAGATGTAGTTGATAACATGGTATAAATAATGTCTGTCGTAGTTTGACTGGCCCACAAATGTAACGGGCACATCATACAGACCTGCAGTGCCCTCTGCACAGGAGCTGCACCGCGATATAAAGGCAACAAACTTGGGTGAATATTAACTGTACCTGGTATACGAGGTGACATGATAAACAATTAGGGTTCAAAGTTCCGGAACAACTTTTTTGTAGCAAGAAATCACAGTGCCATATTTTTTCGTAGGAAAGTATGGTAAGTTTAGGTTCTCCCAAGCTTGACTGTGTACTGACTGGAAGTTTGGTTTGTGGGAAAACAAGAGAGAATCAGACTTAGCATGAAGCATCCGACAAAGCCTAAGTTTAAATCAGTTGTACATGTATTCCATAATCTTGGTGAAAATATGAAATCCAGTGATCAGGTAAATTATCTGGTTACCATTACTTCTCCTAGTCCTGTGAACGATCATGCTAGCATGCAATAGGCTGATCCGAGGAGTGGATATTACATATTTGAGGAATGGATGGATTCCATAATATTAAAACCATTACAAAATAAATGGTTAACACCCAATACAAAATACCATACAAAATAGACACAAAAGACCTGCTTTGGTTTTGAGGCACGGAAACCAAATTACCAAAGTTGAGAAAACCTGTACAGTAAAATACGAAGCAAAAATATCTTAATGCCTATACAAGAATCAAAAGCTTATTCATTGTGTTGCATTGTAAGCAGTAGACAGTAGTTGGTAGTCAATATTGATAGATTACTGGTGGAGTAGTATTTCTGTTTCAATGTGACATAAGTATGGTTCATCATGCAGCAGAACAATTGAACGTACTAAAACAAAGCCAGTGATGGCATTTCGACACACATTTTAGGACTTACCACATGTTGGGATATCAAGAAACCTTTGTGGCAAAATGTTCCCGTAAGCAGCAGTGATGCAAAGTTCTGGACTCACTTCCTTCAAGTTAGACAAAAAGGTCTCCTGCATTGCAACATAAATCACTATGAGCTGCACTTCCTAAGGCGCTCGATGAGACTAGGGCAAGGGTTCTGAACAAAGCACCTCCCCCGCGCGCTCGGGGGTGAAGATGAGGTCGCCGGGGAACCCTCGGTCGAGAGCGAGCTGCGCGACGGCCGACGGCATCAGCTTCCTCCCCCTGTTCTTGGCGGCCGGCGGCTGCGTCACGACGGCGGCGACCTGGAACGCGGAGTCGGGGGAGCTGGACGCAGCCAGCAACGTGTCCAGGACCGAGGCAGCCACCTAAAGCGCGATCCGAATCCTTGAATGAGACAATGGACTGGACGCTGGGAGTTTGGGGGAGGTAGTACCTGGGGGGATCCCAGGAAGACGATGTTCTTCTTCTTATGGCCGGTGGCGGCGGTGGTCGAGGCGGATTTGGCGGCGGAACAGAAGAAGCGGCGCAAGAGCGGCGAGGAGCAGCGCGCCATGATTCCTCTTGGATTGGAAATTTGGGATGAGGGGGAGGATTTTGTGATAGGAAAGCACGGTGACGCTAAATCCTAGTGCTGGCATTGGACGGCCAAGATTGAAGTCAGTTTCTTCTTTTTTACAGCACTTGATTGAAGATTTATGACCGTGGAACCCAAGTCATGCCCG
Organism: Poa annua; assembly: GCA_026929855.1. Lineage (NCBI taxonomy): Eukaryota > Viridiplantae > Streptophyta > Magnoliopsida > Poales > Poaceae > Poa > Poa annua. The sequence goes on along the minus strand of CM049435.1, from coordinate 54,656,272 downwards.
TTGTGGCAGGTGGTTATAATCCCAGCTATAGTAGGTTTGACGCTGTTATTTCTCATTTAGATAAAACATGTTTCGGTGAAAGGGCAGGATGTGCACGTGTGTGTTTATAGGGATAAGTGTGTGCATTTATATGTGAATGACTGCGTTAACTTGTGTTTCGTAAAAAAAAAAAATCCTACAAACATTACATTGTATAATGACTTAATGAGATGTTCTAAGTTTATTCCATTCTATCTTAACGTCTAATTTTATTTAATCCTTTCTATTTGATCTCATCAATTCTTAATTTGTCTTTCCAATTTAATTTTAGTCATTACGTATTTTAATATTTTCATTTCATCATTAAATGGGGTGGAGGGCTACGAGAATGATGCACTCTGACAAAATGAAATTTTGCGTAACGGAAACGAAAACTTTTATGTTGAAACAAAACTTTGTATTTAGGGTGGACTTTGAATTCACGAGTTAAACGAGTAGTTCGGAACTCGACTCGGCTTGCCTCGAACCAGTCGAGTCGAGTCGAGTTCGAATTAAACGATCCAAATTCCAAACTACTCGTTTACTTGTTTAACTCGATAACAAACTCATTACATGTATTCTTATCTGTGTGAACATTTTTTTCATGATTATTATAGTTTAACGACTAGATATTACTTAATATTATAATATTACCATTGATTGTGGAGTAATTACATCATACATGCCCAAATAATTAGAAATAATTATATATATAATCTATAATAATGCATGTTAACAATTTGACCGAGCTAAATGAGTTAAACGAGCAAACTCATGAGTTTAGCGAGCCGAGACGAGTTTCAGTTTTGATCAAGTTTCAACGAGTCGAGCCGAGCCAGCTCAGCTCGTCACGAATTCCAGCCCTACTCGTATTCAAGGGAAACGCCCACACAGTGCGGGACTTCCATCTTTTGCTACTTGGTGCCTTATGAATTCAACGAGTCTAAAAATTCTAGTCGATAACTTATGCGCATTATATTATATAAGCATGATATCTTCTTATATTTTATTTTATCTAAGAATTTTGACAAAATTATTAGTTTGATTGGGCTTTCCTTCATTATTCAACAGGTCTCTTGGTTTCGATAAAGATTTGTTTTTTGTTCCGTCTTCGCACCATAATCGATCGGTCTCTTTTTCCGACAGTATTTGTTTTCGTATTCATTTCCGCTTCCGCAAAAAATACGAAAACAAAGGTAACACCACTCACTTGCGTGTATCTGCTCCGTTTTTATCCCTACTTCTTGCCATGTGTCCCCCGATTCTAAGTTGCATTTTGGATCTAAGTTCTATCATGGTGGATGCATATGCATATCTGTGAGGAGAGACATTGACATATGACATGGGTGGTCCGCATCGAGTCAGATCCAAGGAGACATGCCATTTTTATAGATGATCATTCTAATTCTTGACTATTTGAACTCAAACTTAAGGTCCGGTAAAACAACCTTTACTAACTGCACACTGTCATTAAGATGCTTGACAAAGTGACTTCTATGGCAGGGCTTCCGCTTCACAATCAGTACCCCATACTATCAAGCATTCGAAATGGGTGCAAGGGGATAAGACACCTCAGCTGCTTCGATCTTAAAAAGTCAACAGACGAAATGAAGTAAAACACAACGACAATATGTAACAAGAATACAAGTACGTAAAAAACTAAGGGCTTGTTTGGTTACCAACATAATTTTTAGCCTCCCGTCCCTGTGGCCCTTGAAAGTGCATGTGCCCTCATGTGTGGTTTTGGTAATTAAATGACAATCTCTATGGACTAATGTTTGCATTGAGATATCCTTATAGATCTTGTCCATGGGAATAGTGGAGTTCATGTGTTGAACTCTATAAGCTTATTTGATGACCAAGGTTCCATTCAATTATGTATATGATGGATGGTCATGTGTTGAGTTGAGCATATTGCAAATATGTCTTGAATGAGTCATGACATCATATTAGTGAAGAAAGATTGGAAGATACAAGGTTGATCAAGATGTTGATTAACACACAAAGCTACAAGATGTACCAAGTGGGATCATGTATCTCTTGGGATGGTAACTTGTCCGTATAGCTTTGTGAACTAACTCATAATATATGTGTGTGTGGTATCTTTATGTGGGGTTAGGTATCTTCTCATGGGCTTGTATCAAATGAAGATTTTTATATAGCTCGTGGAGGATGACTTCATGTGGTGATCGTCATCAAGGTTGAGATGTGCAACCAAGAGAAGCTTTTCGAAGAGATCCTAAGCTTGGAGCTGGCAATGGATACATGAAGACGGAGCTAAGTGAGACTCTCCCATAATGGGGTATGGGGGAGTATTGGAGAAGTCTTCATTAAGCATGTGCTAGCAAGCGCGATCAAGAAAGGTGATCCGCTTAAAGAGATCAAGATAGTCATCATCTAGCTGAAGTGGAATGCTCAAGGCAAATGTATGATGCTGATAGGTTTTTCTTTTCTACCGGTCTCGTGTTATTTTGGAGAAACCGGGTTATAGGATAGATAGACGTACTATCAAGAGGGGCTCTCAAGTGAGTAACTTGATCGCATCTTTGTGGAGAGTTCAAACCTTTGCATACTTGGCATATCATATTTCTTGGTTCTTATTTGGCTTTTATCCTTGTGAGGAATTAGAGCTTGGTTCATCTTCATGCCAAGCTCTAGTTCATCCAAATCGGATTTCATTCGTTTATATTGGTGTGTTTTGGCTGTTTGTTTTGGCACTTGTCGTGATCCTCATGACAAGCCCAAGTGCTTCGAAAACAGATTTACTTTGGAAAACTTGTTGTGTTTTCGGTGGCGAAAATACTGACGGTTCAAACGTGAGAAAAGTTCCACACCTTCCCATGTGTGGTGATTTTACTCTATATATGGTTTGCAATATTTCCAACAAAATTGGTCTCACCTCATTTGGAGTTTACTTGCAAAAGTTATAGCAGTTTTTGTATCGGTCTTTCTTCTGTCCTGAAGAACCGGATATTTTTTATCCTAACCGGAATATCCGGTTCCACAGTTTTCTCAAGTTTTTTGCTAAGGAAAGAAAACTTGGGGTACTGGACTCGGTCAGATATTCATACCGGATATTTTGGTCCTGACCGGAATATCCGGTTCCCCAGTTTTTCGGCTAAGGAAAGAAGAGGAAGCGCACTTGACCCAGTCGGATTTTTGTCCTGGAGATTTCACTCCGGGTCGGATATTCCGATCACCACTTACACCGGAATATCCAGTTATTCCTGGGCCCAACGGCTATATTTGGGGGGGGGGGTATAAATACCCCTTCTCTTCTTCTTCCTACAACCAACCAAGGTAACACGTTTTTTCCCTCTCTCTTACTCCATTGTTGACCTTGGAAAGCTTGCTTCCCTCTCAATCCCTCTCTTGATTCTTGCACATTCTTGAGGGAAAAGAGAGAGGAGATCTAGATCTACATTTCCACCAATACATCTCTCCTCTAAGTGAGGGGAACCTAGTGGATCTAGATCTTGTAGTTCTTGGTGTTTCTCCTTCTTTGTACTTCCTCTCTTATTCCCCCATAAGCATTTGTTTCTTTGTTGGAATTTGAGAGTGAAGGACTTGAGCACTTCGTGTGCTCTTGTCATTGCATCTTGCATCGGTTTGTGCCATCCACGAGTTTCGTGGAAGTGAAAATTAGTGAGCTTGTTACTCTTAGGTCATTGGACTCTAGACGCCTTTTGTGGCAAGACCTTTTGTGGTCAAGACCTCTAGTGGTCATTTGGGAGCCCCCAATGAAGTTGTGGGTGTGTGCCCCAATATTATTGTAAGGGAATCGATCTCTGTCCAAAAGGAGATCATAGTGGAAGGTGAACCAAACCTTTTGGTGCGGTTCACCAGAGAATAAGGTGAGCCTGTTGTGGCGTTGAGACCGACCTGTGGTGGTCGCTCACACCTCTCCAACGAGACACACTCTCCTAACAAGGAGGAACTCGGGAATACATATTCTCGAGCTCTTTACTTATGCACTTTACATTGTGATAGCCTTTGTGCTTGAAATCATTTATCTTGCTATCACCTTGTTACTTGTATTGTTTATCATAAGATGTTGGTGCACATAGGAGAACCTAGTATATTTAGGTTGTATACTTGTTAAACTAAAACACTAGTTTATTCCGCCTTTATCAAGCATATCGGAATATCCGGATCCACCTTGGACCGGATAATCCTGCTCCTCGGAAAAAGTTTTAATTCGCCTATTCACTCCCCCCCCCCGCTAGGCGTCGTTTGTCCTTTCAGTCCTGTTGGGCCTGGCTCCAAAGAAACGTGGTATGAGTCATGTTCTGTAGCTTGTTTGGTTGCAAACAATCTTCTACCATGCCCCGTTTCGCTGGGTGCAAGAGTTTAAACACCCTGTGTTTGGTGGCTTGTGTGTGTTTGGCGGGTACTAACGCATAGTGTTTGGTTGCTAACCATTGTTACTTCTACTCACCACTTTTCAGTAGTGGTGAACTTACCACGCACAACTTCATGAGTTCACCCCTAGCTACTGGCAAATATAGTTCATCTGGACATCAAAGTTCACCCTACCTACTATCAAATATTAGTTCACACATGTATCACGCCATAACAGTTGTGGTTACCTCATCTTCCTCTCTCCTTCTCTTCTTATTCTCTTCTTCTTCTTCGGCATCTTCTTCTTTAGATCCTGGTATCACCTCTAGCGTTCCACATTGCGTCGACCCACTCCTGCCTCTTGTTCTTCCAAGCTTCTTGGTCGTTAGCGTCGACACCGTGGCCAACATCATCATCGGTATCAGGTATAACATCCTCCTCATCCGGGAAGTACTCATCCACACCCCACCCTAAGATCCAGTTATGAAGAATGCAACAAGTAAGTACCAGCTTCACTTGGGTGGCGAATGGGTGGAATGGTTTCTGATCAAGGATCTTGAATCTGTTCTTCAGAGCAGCAAATACCCTCTCAGTCGTAACTCTAAGACTTCAGTGCCTCAGATTGAACAATTCCTTCCCATCCTTAGGATAGTTCCTTGAAGAGAACTCGTTGAGGTGGTTCTTGGTACCTCGGAAGGGTGGAAGAACACCAGGGCGACAAGCCTATCCTGCATCTCCAAAGTAGAACTTGCTATCCAGAATAGTTTTCCCATATGGTCGACTCATGATGTCAGCAAGGATGCTTGCATCATGGGAAGATCCTTCCCAACCAGCTAGCACATTCTGGCTGGTGTAATGCTTTTTACCCATGTATGCATCGGACTCTGACCTCGACACTCTAGCAGTCACATGAGTGCCATTAATTGCACCAATACAATCCTGCTCACATGAATATTGTGTTATGTTAGACAGCAGGGGCGGGCCCAGTTCAATTCAAGGGAATTCAGTTGAATACCCATGTTTTTTGGACAAATACTAGGTATATATAGTACAGAATACGTACATATATGAAAAACACGGAAATAAGAGATGGCAATTAATTGATTGGGCCGTCAGCCACTCTCTACGAGGCCCAACTAGTATCCGTCCATCGCTAGGTTGTTCGTCTAGCGATCCATCCTAGTTTACTGACTGTGTCCCTAGTTTCCTAAATTAAATTCTGAACCAGACGTCTGCCAAGACCTAGATTGAATTAGACGGCGATGGGGCAGCAGCCGCAGTCGCGGCGTCGATGCCCGCAGACTACAGGCGGCATTCTTGCGAGTTCGTGCTCGTCCGTTCGTCCCCGAGTCCATGACTCAACAACTAGGGCGTTTGGTTGCGTAGATTGCGTCTTCGCCGCAGATCGCCGCTCCTTATCAGTTCCTCCCTCCCCTGTTTTGGCTTCTCGCAACCGCTCCAATCAGAGAGGACTTGAGGAGTTGAGGTGATGTAGAAATTCACTCCAATTCTAGCATATATTCTATGTATTACACACCTGGTAATATATGATTATATTTTCACTTATCTCCCTCTGTTCTAAATTACTTGACACACATTTGTTTAGAAACGGATATATTTAGACATTAAAAAAGTATAAATACATCAAGATTTTTTCATATCCAAGGTAACTAATTTGAAAGGAAGCAAGTAGGTGAGAAAAGCTTGACTTTAAACTGTAAAAAAATTGTGCCTTTGAAATTTTGAATACCCGCTTTTGAAATCCTGGGCCCGCCGCTGTTAGACAGGAAACATACAACGATGTCCTATCTTTGTAAGCAATGTCCTATGTTTGTAAGCAAGTACTATGAAATATGATTTTCTCACCTTCAAATATGGATACCACCTGTGGCTGGTTCGAATCTTTTGTGAGTACCACCAGTTGGTGTCTTGATCATCTCTACTCTGAGATCTCCAACAGTGAAATACCGTGATATCATCTTGTTAGATCTTTTGAAAGTGTTGTGAATCACTCTGAACGACCAACAACGTGAAAAAAACATTGCTACTTGCTCTTATAGAGGTGTGGATGGTATCTTTCAACAACCCTCTTGACCGAAACGTCTCCACCAGCTTGGAAAAGGAAGCTCTCCCCCTTCGAAGCATGTTCACGGCCTCGACCTCATTGTTGTTGTAGATGTAGTTCAGATTGGCAATCCTCTTCTGGTATCGGTGGAACAATGGACCATACCTGACTACACCCCTGTAATTGCGGCGTACATCCCTATGATGGACTAACAGTAGCCAGGCCTGCATCACAACTATGAGTGTTGTTGACTGAACGATGAGCGGCATACGAGCTTCTCAAGGTGGTTGCATAAGAGTACTACCTACTATGTTCTTGCTTGGGGGAATGGTGCTATCAGTGAATGACATCTAAGATCTACCTAGGGGGAAAGATGCTTACCGCCATGGGAGCAGGGAGGACTGAACTCTCGGTGTCGTGGACGAGGCGGATAGAGTGAAATCTAGGTCCTTGCGTTGTAGCCGCTGCTTCCGCCGCCACCTTCGTTGTCGAAAAAGGGTGAGACTAATTCCCGCTTCCGGTCACAGCCTAATACACCCGAATTTCTCCATGCTTGCACCAGCGCGGCTCCACGTGCTCTATTTTGGGGTTATGGCCTCAAGGGTGCCCGTGGAGGAATGGTCGATTTGGACGTTCCCGATAGGCCTAGCTGAGGTGTGATTTAAACCTCGTGCGCGCGGGCCAACCAAAACGGTGAGCAACCAAACAGCCCATTTTTAAATCCACAAAAATGCCTGTTTAGGGAGGGCGTGGGCTACCAAACACGCCCTAAAAATCTCAACAGCCGACGACCAAGGCCAAGGTCATTCATCATTTTCTCAATTGCGAACCAGTTTGGTTATGGTATACAAATAGAGCACCCCTCAAAACACAGAAAATGATATCAATCCCATGGACTTTGGGAAATTAATTCAGGAATATTTGTCTCGCTGCGCGATTCATTAAAATCACACAATTTTTTCTCGTGTTGAAAATGCTATTCACACTTCGATCTATTTTCTTTCAATGAGACGATAATCATAAACACTGCTATCCGTGCAGCAAGTTATCTCAGAATTTTGAACTGACAGCCCATGGCCAGCTTGAATACAGCCGGATAAGCACTATGCAAGTTTCACAACCCCTCTGTCTTCCAGACTACAGAAGGACCCTTCTTCTCAAGTTCACATGGACGGAGCTTGTTCATTACACGTCCCATCATGGCCATCGCTGCGATGCTTGGAAACTGGCCCTCAAGACAATCAGGTGGCATGTTAGACCTGCGTGCTTGCTTTCCTAGACTCAAACTCCCATGAAAATTAGGGGTGCCACCTTGGCACCACCTCCCTATCCAATGATTAAGATTTTGTGCTGAAATAGAAGAGCCATCTTGTTTTTGTTGGTCCATCAGTGTATCATGCATCAGTTGGTCCTCCTTCACATGTTTGATCATGCAAGTATTATCCCTCTTGTAATCAAGCCCTTGACTATACATGGTACATGCTCCTCCAGGGGCTGGACTGTCTCCACACTTTGGTCTCTTGGAACAAGGGACATGACGATCTGAAACATTTCGTTTCAGGCGTTTGAGCCACTTGTCACTTGGATCTGAGCATACTGATGACTCTTCAGCTAGAGCCTTGGAAATTGGATTTCTCATTCTGCTTATCTGAAAAAGAACTAGATCTAAATTCATGCTCGATGTTTTTGGTATGCTCCATTCTTGCTTACTGGTGCAGGTTGCCTTGGAGTAAGAGTTTTGATGCTCTGAACTCACGTTGATTGTTTCGTTTCCGTCACAGAAGCTTGATACTCTTTTAATCGATGAAGACACTATCCGTTCAGTTTTTGCTGATTCTGGAGAACCACCGTCCTGTGGGCCAATTGTTAGTTAAACAACATTAGTAATGAGCTGTATTCCGAAACTATAAAGTAGCTATTTTAGTTCCAGGATTTGCAAAGGTTAAATGGAGAGGTAATCAAATGTAGACAAAATGTTATATGAACAACAGTTAGTCAAACATAAAGTAGTATACTCAATTGAATAAACAATTGTTTTCCTTCAACATATGTGATCAGAACCCCAAATTTGGTAAACAAAGTTCTAGAGTAGAGAGATTCCCCCCAAGAACCATTCCAGCCATTAACTAGTTTTATGATCTTCTATGTGCAGATTACGCTATTTTCTGTGCACATAGCTGAAAATGCAGCTGTCTCACGATAAAATAGAAGATTATTTACTCAAACTCTGAGAATACAATAGGAAAATCAATTTGCAAATAAAAATTATGTTACTGAGAGGTAGAAATATTTTGCAACATGTTGATTTACAGAAATATGAAAGGTGCATTTTTATAAGAAAACAATAAAAACATTTCAACCCTCAAGTTGCAAAACTTCCCCTTTCAACCTTGAACTTTGAAACGGTTGTCTTAACCTCGAATGTTTCCAAATTATTTTGTTCATAAAATCGGACTTTTTGGATTTTAAATTTCATATTTGTCTTACTTTCCTCAATTTCTCTTTTCCCATTTTTCCACAACAAATCTTAATTTTACATTTTTTCCATTATCAATATTTTTGTGTTTTCAATTATTTATATGTTTCTGATCTTCTGTGATTTCCTTGGTCTTCATTATATATTCCCTATTTTGTCTAATTTTACACGGTAAGAGCTGATGCATAAAGATTAAATTGAGAACTTAATCAATCTAGAAGAAATGTTGAATGAGCAACAGAAAATCAAACATACAAGAATTAATCAATTTATTAAATGATCACATTCCATCAACATAAATATTCTGGAGTAGGAAGGATTCCACCAAAGAACACAGACTTCCTTTTCACTCATCGGCTGGGTTTTATGATCTTGTATGTACAGATTATAGGTTATTCTGTCAAAATGACTAAACATGCACCAGTCTCATGATAAAAGTAAATATATTTGTTATTCGAACTATGAGAATTAAATAAGCTAATCAATTTGCAAATAAGCAAGGAAGTTACACTATCGAAAAGTACAAATCTTTTGCAGCATGTTGATTTATGCTTAGTTTGTGGTTTCTGAACTATGCTATGCTATGCTTATTTTATACTGTTGAAAATGAGCCACACAAGTAAGCAAAAATAGGCCAAACAAACACTAAAATAGGAAAATCTGGTTGTGACAAACAGGATTATCATAATCTACCTCAATGACAAGCAACAGAAGTATGAAAGGTGCATTTTTATAAGAAAAACCACATATTTCACCCTTCATTGTTGCAGAAGTTCACCTTTCAAATGATTTTGTGCCACTCTAACTTAATTTCCTGATATTTTTCAGGACTCTGTACAAAAAATCAGATTTTTTGGATTTTCTATTTTTTTACTTATTTATCGTCCCCGATTTTTTTGTCCCATATTTCATTAAGAAAAAAGAAATCTCTAGTTGCCCTTTGCCAGCTATTTTATTTTTCATACTTTTATCTTTTTACATTTGTCTGATTTCCTTGGTATCTATTTTATTTCCCGATTTGTCTATTTCACATGGAAAGGAGTTAAAGGTTGTACCATTTTACGCTCACTTGTCTTGTCGGTCAAGTCAGCCTCGAAACAGCCTGGGATGGGACTAAGGGAATAAAGTAAATAGATTCATCAGTTCAATGTACTCCCTCCGTCCAATAAAGGATGTCTCAACTTGATAAAAAATTGGATGTATCTAGACATGATTTAGTGTATAGATACATCCAAATTTGATAGAAAGTGTGACATCTTTTGTTGGACAGAGGGAGTAAGAAAGAACCCCTTATGGGTTCCAAGGTGTATTTTAATGGTTTCATCCACCCACCCACACACACACACACACACAAACATGTGATGTGTCTCGTTGCAGGCTCCACCGGTTATGGCTTATGATGTTGTATGCTTCCATACAATAATATACTACTAAAATATGTTCCATGACTCCATGACCACAGAAATGCTTCCATACAATAATATACTACTAAAAACATAGCAAAGTAGAATGCTAGTACCTTTTGAATTGACGTTGAAGCAAACCCTACAAAGCCAAAACGAGCATATCAGTAACATTACAATGAGCGCAACTGTGCAAGATCATCCAAATCCAAATAATAATGTATTTTTCTCTTCTTTTATTTAGATTATCAAGTAGCACCTTTTGACAAAAACAACCTGATAATTCAGGGAAGTTCTGCCATGAAGGTGTACCAATACCAGAAGTCCAGAAATAATTCTTAACTTATACTAGATAAACTTTCTAACCATCTCTCACCTGCCGTGGATTTTGATGCATGATGAGTATCGTTGTACAATGTATCAGTTTTAGTTGAGAACTCCTGTGTTTCCGATAAACATTTGCCCATGTTACTTCGAGAATTCCCCCAACATGTTGGATCTTTGGAGCATGTGATATATGATTCAGAGGGTACTGTTAACATTTCAAATAAGCAGGAACCTTTCTGTTTGCTATGTGTCAATATTTGCTTTGGCGGTTTTCTACAAGCCAGTGCGTCGCCTTCGCTCTTCATTGTCAGTGTATTTTTAACTGTATCAGGTAACTTGGAGCACTGTGTCCAATCCATAGCAGAATCCATTTTGCGTGTAATGGGGTGTTCTTGTTCACCATGGGCATTAAGGTCCACATCAATGCCCTTGCCAATGGAAGAAGTGTTTACTGATTTCATCTGGTATTCTCTACCTAGAGCTGGCTCATGAAACGGTATTTCCTCAAAATCGTGTTGATTTTGGCATCCGTCAGATGTTTCTAACTTCTTCTCCAATAAAGATTCAACAATTTTATTCTCTTTTCTTCTCGCTGAAAACATGTCTTTGTTCTTGCTAGACCAGTAAGGTGCCCCCTTTGAAGGACTATGAAGGAGCTTCGCTGCTAATAATGAACATGATGAGTTGGGTTCATCCTTACTGTAAGAGCATGATTCTTCATTTGACAAATGTGCTTTCAGTTTTTTTTCTGCATGGTCAGAATCAAGACTGATATGAACACCTAGGTGAGATAGGCGGACTCCTGCAGATTTGCAGTTAGTCCTATTTTCATCAGTTACTTGGTGAGTGCGGAACTGAAATTCTTTTGATGAAAATGCCATCGCATTAGATGCAGACATTATTGGCTTCAAACTATTTTGTGGAACAAAAATCTTATCAGATGACGTAGCAAGAATAGACCGTCTTGGGTTAAGTATACTGTCAATTTTCCTATTGATTGCAAACATAGGAAAATTACTCGATTCTGAACTCAGATTGTCAGAACTCAAAAGTTTAGGAGAATCCACAGATGAATCTGAAGGCTTGTGTACAGAAACTCTTTCTGACACCACTGTCTTAGAAGCATATAATTTCATATTTTTCTGTGTCACAGAACTTTTGAATGGCCTACCAAACTGTTCAGCATTCTTGCATTGAAATTCTTGGCAAACATCATGTGCTACACCCCATATATTAGAACTGAATTGCCTTGTATTCTCAGATGAGGCAACTCCATGGCTAACTCCCACGATCAACCTTTCAGCCACTCTAGCTTTCATGAGCTCAAAAGGTAAATTTCCACAATCTTTTGAATATCCGACATCATCAATTTCCTCGAAAGGACTACAGCTCTTGCCAATTTGCGGTTCTGCACTGATGCGATCTCTGGTCCAGTGTCCCATCCACAGGGAATGCTTGCGGTAAGATGAATCTCTGATATCACTTTTGCTCAGCATAAGTTCAAAATCTTCCTTCTCATGAAATCTTTTAGAAGTGCCACCTGACATACTGGAATGCAGTTTTATTAAGAAAGCTGGGTGAAACTTCGGCACATAAAAAAGGGAATATTGGAAGTAGTTCATTGTGTGAAGTGCTGCAACAAGAATCAATGCCTATACCCTAATGCCCAGAGAAATTAGTACATCTTATACTGAAAACATCGCATATTGAAACAATTAATCAGCTACCATGTCATTTTCAGTAGATAAAATACAGAAAAGGATGGACGACACCATTAGCTGTTAAATTTTATGTACATTAATGCATGTAAATGTTAGTTTGTTCATTTTGTAAGGAGCATTCACGGACAAAGTAGAAGCTCGGTGGTTCAAACTTAAAACCATAAACTTATGGAAGTGCCATAGTTTACTGAAAATAATAGTGCAATAGATGTTAACATTGATGGCACTAGGCATTCTACAATCTACAACCTTCAAGGAATACTAAGGACAATACCAGTCAAGTATTATGCTCTATTATCTTACCGAACTGATTCTGATATTTTTCGTTTTTATCCCACTCTATGAAGTCAGAATATGAAGTCCTGAAACCTTGTTTCGACTCCAGTACTTAATATCCAAATTACACTGTTCATGACACTGCACAATATCGGTATAAAACAAGGTACTTTGTACCGACTTCAAAAGCAAGAGCTAGATACAATAAAAGGCAGTCAGGATCAGAAAATACAAGCATAAACACAGATCATACTCTAAATGACATGAGTGTTAGGGGCATTATCCGGTTTAAGTGAATCATGACTAAGTAAATCCAGTAGTATCTAAACTACGTAGTTTCTTTTTTAGGCTTCATGTGTTCTTTGACTTGTTGTTACCAAAGGCACAGGCAACAATGTTGCAACTTACTCCTCATGTCGTTCATGCAGGTTCTATCAATATGGGAGGAGTGTCACGAGGTTGAACTTACTCCTCATGTCGAAGACAAATGGACATGGTCGTGGGATCCGAAAGGAATTTTTACCACTAAATCTGTATATCAATCACACTTTAAGACTAAGATCACGTGTGGCGTGGCTGAGGCGATCTGGAAAACTTGCGCACCGACGAAATGCAAAATGGCAATGTGGCTAATCATACGTGGTAGGGTAAGGACTGCAGATCGGCTTGCAAAAAGAGGCCTACCTCATAACGAAAATTGTTCTTTTTGCAACACGACGGAGGAAGATGTTCAGCACCTTTTCATATGATGCGCGGTTGTTAACATAATTTGGGGAAAGTTGTTAAGTTGGGCTAATCTTCAACAGGTTGTGCCTTTCTCTCAAGCGAGCCTGAAAGATTGGTGGATGGAGGCTAGAAGTTCGGTCGATGGGAAGTTTAGGAAAAGACTTGATACTTAAGCCTTGCTGGTCGTCTGGAAAGTGTGGCGAGAGAGAAATAACAGAGTTTTTGACAAGATTTTCAGGACCACTACTGTCCTCATTGATCTTATTAAGCAGGAAGCAAAACAATGGCTAGTGTAGGTCGTTTCTCTCTCGATGATGTATAGGCGTTTCTGGTTGTATGTTCATTGGGTACGGTCGACTTAGTTCAAACTTTCTTCTCTGTATCGTTCCAATTTTAACGGATGTCCCCGAAGGGACAGTTCAAACTTTCTTCAGGCCATAGGCGTTTCTCTCTTTAAGACTATAAAGCCATTCTTTGGCTTTCTTTCTTTCAACTGTCTATTTATACATGCAGTGCTCCTGCATGGTTCTAAAAACAATGTTGCAACTTCCAACAACACATGATAAGCCTAAAAAAAACCATGATAGAATTCAGCGAGATGGACACTTCAAAGAATTATGGAGACCATAAAAAAAAAGAATTGTGGAGGACAGAGGGCAAAGGTGGGCCTAGGAGGTGATTGTTATAACATTGAAGGGACCCCGCAGCTGGAACTGACTTATTGTCTTAAATCAAGGTGCAACCAGAACAATGAGACATCTAAGCTTGGTTGTATGATCTGTCATTAACTTCCCCTAGAGTATGTTCACGGAACTTATTTCCGCTCAGCAAGAACTCTCCAACATAGGCGGATATCGAAAGAAAAAGAAAATCTCCAATATAGGGGGAGAAGGCCTTCCCAATTACAAGAGTCAAGAAGCAGGATAATAGCAATCAAAGAAGGTTGTTAGGCCCTCTTTTCACCATCGTAAGCAAATCACACAACCACCCCCACGAAAATGGAAGAGAAAGCAACACCCCATCAATCAAGTAACATCCATCTATCACAGAAACACACAACAATTCAAGAGGGATAGGGAGATTCTGGATTACCTCAGCAACCGCGGGCTTTGTTGGTCTGGATAGAAAAACCGGATCAGAGCTCCCCCACCCGGAGTTCAGACTTCAGTGACCACCAAACTCCGGCAAGAAGAAGCCGGCCAATAACCAAGAAACCAAAGCCGTTGGCTCGGGGCTCCTGGTACAGAACGCGGACAGAGGCTTAAAAGAGCCCAAAGAAGCAATTCGAGGCGGCGGCGGTGGCACCTGTCCGTCCGTCCGTCAATCCACTTGTGCCACAGGCAAGAGCATGATCCCAGCGCTCAGCCCCGCTCGCTCGGCCACTCCTTTCCCTCCCGGAGCATCGGCGTCCCAGTCGCGGAATAAAAACGTGTGGGTGGAGCGAATCTCGTCGGGGGATGATTCCTCCTTCCTCCCACTCGCTGTTGCAGGATTAAGGGAAAAGGCTGGACCAAACTGTGGTTGGTACATATCCGGTTTCAAAAAACCACCGTGTATTCAATTTTTAGCAAAAAACACCGGTATTCAGTAATAGTGTGGCAAAAACCACTGATTGTTCAATTGGCACACACTAAGTGAGTTTCTGACCGGTGGGTCCCGATGTCAGGGCCTATGTGGCAGGATAAAAACAATAAATAGAGACCTTGGGTTTATTTGCAAATTCGCCGCCGTCGGCTCGCCTGTGCTGCTCCGGCCGCCGGAAGCTCTCCAAGAGAGGCGGCGCACAGTGCAGGGGTGGTCGGGGTAAGCTGGCTCAGAAGCTCCGACAATGGCCTGGGCCTGCGTGCCCCTGCCCTGCTAGATGGCCTGGACAACTAGATGGGCTGCCCGTGAGTTACAGGAGCTCGTCCAGATGGCGCACTTGTGAGAGAGGAGAGCTTGATTTGCTTGGTTTGGTACGTACGCCTTACGCCTCACTCTGATCTATCTCTTCCAAAATTCTTGGAAGGTATCGTGCTATGTGCAGCGAGAACGCGATCGGCGCTCGGTTCACGCCGCCCATGGCCTGCTCCACGTTCCCGCCTCTATGGTCGTCGGCGAGCTCTTAGACCTTGCCAAATATACTCGCATCCTCCTCTTGGTTCTCTTGGTCAAAGGAATCGACCTAGGACTCAACCAATCGCTGGCGTGGAAGTCGTCTCTCCAACTCCGCCGCCAAGCCGCCGCGGGTCGAGGACGCCCGTTTCCGGGCCCGTACCGCGTCGTCCGCACGTTTCGCGTTGCCGTACGCGTGCCAGGCTGGCTGCGCGGGGCACCGGGTCGCGCGCGTAGGTCATTGTCTTGCGTGTCGTGTCGCGCGGCGCCGCCGTCCCCACGCCGGGCGTGCCACGCCGAGCCAGCGAGGCCTGCCGTGCTCCACGCTCGTGTTCAAGCTCGAAGGAAACGTGCCAGCGAGGTCTACGTCGTTGAGGTCTATATCGGCCACCATGCGTGTGCAGGCCTGCAGGGATCATCCAGGAACAGCGCACAGGACACGAGCAACAACGATGGTCAGGAAGGTGCCGGTGAACATCATTAGGGACGGGGAATGAGAAGATGTTAAATAGCAAGGTCTTTTTTTCAAAATAGACATGCCACGTAAGCGTGTCATGGTGTCCCACCGGTCAGAAACTCATTTAGATCGTGTCAACTGGCCAATTAGTGTTTTTTGCTCCACCGTTACGCAATACCGGTGTTTTTTGATAAAAATTGAAAACATGGTGGTTTTTTAAAACCGTAGACACAATTGTGGTGGTTTTTTGCAATTTTCTCGGCCGCGTATTGTCGCCATTAAAGGCAGAGGAGCCGGGGAGGGAGAGGGGGGGACGGTGGAATGGCCGGGGTGACGTAGCAGCGTCTCAGCCAAGTAAAGAGGGCCGGTGTGGGGATTGTTTTTTCGGCACAGCTAGTCACACCAAAATATCTTTGGGCGCTTTGCACTTTTCCTACGCCCCAACGGAGATATTTGTGGATTCCACGTACGCGCCATAATCTAACTGTCCTAGCTACGCAGCCTACGCATGGATGAGATCCAACTTTTGTTCTCTTTCCTCGTGCTCCCGGGTGCATGTGCACCCGGTTTAAAAAAACATTTTCCCAATATAAAAAATGTATGTAAAAAATACGTGCACGTAGATCTCGCATGTACTAGGCATGTCTCGCAAGTTTTGTGGAAAAATGATTTTTCGTTTGGCCTGTGTAAAAAAGACAAAAATACGTCACATATATACTGCTATATAGCACATAAATTTTCTCTTTTTTATCGAGACAAAATAAATAATATTTTTGGCACGAAATTCATGCACGGGGTACATGTTTTGTAAGTCATGTACATGAAATTTTTGTTTCATATTTTTTGAACATGTTTTGACTTTTTTTTGGCATTTCAAATAACCGGGAGCACATGCCCCCGGGTTCCATCTATCCACTCTCCATGGGGAAATGTTGTTTCTGTAATCCTGTCGTCGAGGTTTAGGGTTTATTCACTTTCGTCAGAAATAAGTGTCTAGGTGTAAAACTTAGCGGTTCAGTTAGCTGTTGTTTTTCAGTTGGACGACGACACAGTCTGTGCTCTCGCGTCCGCCATTGTAGGCACGCCGTGGGACTAGTTCCGATTGTGGGATGGCACGGTCCAGTCGGGAGCGATCGCCGCGGCACGTTCTGTTTGAGAATAAATAGAAGGGAAAACGAGAAAAGCCGTACTTCAGTACGCGGCACAAAAACGCTTGTGTTCATCTCTCTGACAGAGTTCTTCGTGAGCTGCGAGCGAGAGCTGGAGACTGACATTTGGTATCAGAGCCCGATACGGTCTAGAGATTATGTCGGGCGACGCAAGACGCACGCCGTTACCACCCAACGGAGCTGGAGGTGGGCCTGCGACCACGGCGGCGACTGTTGCGGCGGGCGCGCAACCGTAGAGGAATCTGCGGGAACGGAGCCGCGGGCGGAGCGTCGTCAGGCGGGGAGGCAACGAAGTCGTCGTGCACGAACGCGTCGTCCAGGAAAGGGCGAACTACGGCGGGAACATCGTCTACCCCACGCTGACGGCGACGAACTACATCGAGTCGGCGCTGGTAATGAAAATAAACCTTCGTGCACAGGGACTATGGGAGGCTGTGGCTGGCATGGGAGTACCGGGCGATCGCGAGGACATGGCCGCTCTGTCGGCCCTGATCCGCGCCGCGCCGCCAGAGATGGTCCCGGTGCTCGCCGTCAAGGAGACGGCGCACGAGGCCTGGGAGGCGATCCGCATGATGCGCGTGGGCGTGAACCGCGTGCGGGAGGCGACGACGCAACGGCTACGTCGAGAATTCGAGCAGATCACCTTCAAGGATGGGGAATCGCTCGACGCATTTGGCATGCGGATCTCCGGCGTCGTCAACAACCTCCGCGAACTCGGCGATACCGTGGAGGAAATCAAGGTAGTTCAGAAATTTCTTCGTGAAGTGCCATCTCAATATTCACAGATCGCCTGCTCGATCGAGACGTTGCTCGATCTACACGGCATGTCCGTCGAGGAGCTCATTGGCCGGCTCCGAGTCAGGCCAGGGATCGAGCTCAGGCGGCAAGGACAAGCCGAAGTGGAAGGGGAAGGCGCCCGCGAGTGGGCGCGACGGCGGCCAGCGCGCGCACGACGGCGAGCGCGATTGGTCCAAGATCAAGTGCTATAACTGTAACAAGTACGCTAAGCACATCTCCAAGGACTGCCCCGAGCCACGACGCGAACGCAAGGAACACGCAAACCTTGCGCAAGAGGGCGAGAAGCCGGCGCTGTACGTGGCGCAGCTGGACTCGCTTACCATGGCGAGCCAGAGCGAGGCGGCGCCTGCGGAACGTGTCCTCCTCAATGAAGAAAGATCGCAGGCAAGAACCGCAAGGAACGGCGACGACTGCGACACCGTCTGGTTCCTGGATTCTGGCGCCAGCAATCATATGTGCGGCAGGCGCGAGTTCTTCACCGAGCTGGACACGAGTGTACACGGCTTCGTCAAGCTCGGCGACGACTCCTCAGTGGAGATTCAGGGGCGCGGCACGATCATCTTCGCGGGTAAAACCGGTGAGCACCTCACTCTGATAGAGGTGTATTTCATCCCACGACTTTGCAGCAGCATCGTGTCGCTGGGACAGCTCGACGAGATCGTCTACGACACCCACATCAGGCACGGCGAGCTGCGTCTGCGCGATCCTGACGGTCAACTGCTCGCCTGCGTGCAACGGAGCCGCGGACGCCTCTACATCCTCCACCTCGCCCTGGCGCGGCCCGTGTGCCTCGCCGTGCGCGGCGGCGAGGAGAACTGGCGCTGGCACGCCCGCTACGGCCACATGCATTTCGAGGCACTCCGACGGCTCGCGCGCAACGGCAGTCACTACCTTTGTCTACCTCCTCAACCGCGGCACGACTAAGAGCATCAGCGGCATGACACCGTACGAGGCGTGGCACGGACGAAGGCCGAGCGTACAGCATCTGCGCGTATTCGGGTGCGTGGCTCACGTCAAGACTGCACGCCCGAATCTGAAGAAGCTGGAAGACAGGAGCACGAAGATGGTCCTGTTTGGATACGAGGCTGGCTCCGCAGCCTATCGTGTCTACAATCCCGCCACGGGCCACGTCCACGTCTCACGAGACGTCATCTTCGACGAGGACGCCGGCTGGAGCTGGACGACGGCGTCGCCAACGGACGAGCGGCACGGCGCACACGCTGAACCCGAGAACTTCGCGGTCCAGCACTACTGCTTCCCCTCATCGGGGAACAGCACGGCGAGTCCGGAGCCGCGCACGGAGGCGCGGCCAGCTCCTACTCCTACACGGGAGTACGCGGCAAACGACATGAACTCGCCGCTGCGGTCAAGCTCTGCAACTAAGCCTGAAAGTTCAGAGAGGAGCGCCGCCACGACTGACGAAACTGAGGAAACTCCTGTCGCGGCAGCAAACAGACACTCGATGCGCACTCGTGCTAAGAGCGGCATCGTGCAGCCCAACACACGGCTGACTGATTACGTGTTGCTGGGCGAAGAAGAAGAAGGTTTGCCTCCACACGGGATGTACACGGAGGAACCAACTTGCTTCGACGAGGCCAAGGGGGAGCAAGGATGGTGCACGGCCATGGATGAGGAAATGGCCAGCATCGAGTCAAACGAGACCTGGCGGCTCAGCGATCTGCCGCCGGGACACCGAGCCATTGGGCTCAAATGGGTGTACAAACTCAAGAGGGACGCAGACGGGCAAGTGATCAAGCACAAGGCCCGGCTGGTAGCGAAAGGGTATGTGCAGCGTCAGGGGATCGATTTCGAGGAAGTGTTTGCCCCTGTTGCCAGAATGGAAACAGTGCGACTACTGATCGCATTGGCTGCGCATCACGGATGGCCAATCCACCACATGGATGTGAAGACGGCGTTCCTCAACGGCGAGCTGATCGAGGAGGTATACGTGAATCAGCCTCCTGGCTATGCAGTGAAGGGACAGGAGCACAAGGTGCTCCGGCTGCAGCGAGCTCTCTACGGGCTGCGTCAGGCACCCAGAGCGTGGAATGCCAAGCTCGATGCGAGTCTTCACGAGCTTGGGTTCGCACGCAGCGAGGCTGAGCATGCTGTGTACAGACGCGGCAACGACGACGAGATGCTCCTGGTGGGCGTGTATGTAGATGATCTCGTGATCACCGGAACGAGCATCGATGAAGTGACAAGGTTCAAGAAGGAGATGACAAATCTGTTCAAGATGAGTGACCTTGGCAAGCTCAGCTACTATCTGGGAATTGAAGTGCAGCAACAGGACGGACAGATCACGCTCCGTCAGACGTCGTATGCAAAGAAGTTGCTACTGCGAGCAGAGATGGATGACTGCAATCCAACTGCCGTCCCTATGGAGTCAAGACTGAAGCTGAGCAAGACAGGCGACGGCAAGCCTGTAGACTCGACGTTCTACCGCAGCATCGTGGGGAGTTTGAGGTATCTAGTGCACACTCGACCTGACATCACATTTGCAGTCGGTTATGTCACTAGATTCATGGAAAAGCCCACATCTGAGCACTTAGCTGCGGTGAAGCACCTGCTGCGGTATATAGCAGGAACTCTGAACTTCGGCGTGACCTATGAGAGGGGAAGGGGAACACTCAAGCTGGCAGGGTACAGTGATGCTGATCTGGCTGGTGATGTCGACGATCGGAAGAGTACAACTGGTATGATTTTCTTCCTGGGACACGGCCCAATCAGCTGGCAATCACAGAAGCAAAGGGTGGTGGCAGCCTCTTCGTGTGAATCTGAGTATATTGCAGCGGCCACCTCAGCTTGTCAGGGCATCTGGCTAAGCAGATTGCTAGGAGAATTCCTGGACGAAGAGGTGAGAGCGCCAGAACTGTTGGTGGACAACAAGTCAGCGATCTCACTCAGCAAGAACCCCGTGTTCCATGATCGTAGCAAGCACATCGACACCCGTTATCATCTGATTCGTGACTATGTGGAGAAGGGTGCTCTGAAGATTGACTACATCTGCACGGAGGCACAGCTAGCTGACATCTTAACCAAGGCTCTAGGGAAGACGCAGTTCCAGAGGCTAAGGAGCAGAATCGGCGTTGCTGAAATAAAGTAGAGGACGACAAGATTAGGGGGAGATTTGTTGTTTCTGTAATCCTGTCGTCAAGGTTTAGGGTTTATTCAGTTTCGTCAGAAATAAGTGTCTAGGTGTAAAACTTAGCGGTTCAGTTAGCTGTTGTTTTTCAGTTGGACGACGACGCAGTCTATGCGCTCGCGTCCGCCATTGTAGGCACGCCGTGGGACTCGTTCCGATCGTGGGATGGCACGGTCCAGTCAGGAGCGATCGCCGCGGCACGTTCTGTTTGAGAATAAATAGAAGGGAAAACGAGAAAAGCCGTACTTCAGTACGCGGCACAAAAACGCTTGTGTTCATCTCTCTGACAGAGTTCTTCGTGAGCTGCGAGCGAGAGCTGGAGACTGACACTCCAACGGGCCTCCGCATACGGACATGGCGTGTCCATTTCTGTCCTTCCGGACAGATGACCCTCTCCAACGGCCCAGCGCATAGGGACTGTTGGAAATAAGCACTACGTGTTTGGAAAGAGTACGAGTTGTCTAGGTTCCGAATAGTATAGGGATTAGTTTTCTAGTCATACTAGGTTAGCTGATCCAGCGCTGCTATATATACATGTAGAAGCCCCCTGTAATATGTACCAGATTGTGCAAGAAAAGAAAGAAAAAGAGCAAGGCTCGATACGAACCTCTGGTCACCAAATCGTTGCTTCCGTGTGTGCCTGAGTAGTACTAGCTGAAATCGATCGACCGTACAGATCGGAGAGCTTGGTTTGCACGTACGTGTATCGCAGCGGATTGGAGTACGCGCGTCTCGTCGGAAGCTCGTCGTTGTCTACGTCGGAAAGTACTCGACGTATAGGGGCAGATCCAACAAGTGGTATCAGAGCCAGGTTAAGCGACGACGAGGAAACGAAGAAGGAGAAAGCGGCGGCTGCGGCGAAGCAGGCGCTAGTGTCGTCCGAAGGTAGCGGCAAGCCGCTCATGATGATGTCAAGAACAAGTTATGTGCCGATTCAGTATCCAATGCTGACCGACACAAATTATGTGGTTTGGGCCACGAAGATGAAGTTTATCCTCCGAAATCTCCGTGTCTGGAAGGCTATAGAATGCGACGGCGCGGTGGATGAAGAGGTGGACGAAGGCGCCATGGTTGCTCTCTCGCAGTCCGTACCAGATTCCATGGTGATAACTCTTGCCAATTATGAGACGGCGAGGGAAGCGAGGGAAGCAATACGGGAGATGCGAGTCGGCGAAGATAAGGTGAAGCGTGCCCGTGCACAAGTGCTTAAGAGGCAGCTTAACAAGTTGGAGATGTCCAAAGGAGAAACGATCGCTGAGTATTCCGAGAAGCTAACAAACTTGGCAAGTGAGATTAAATCTCTCGGAGGATCCGTCACGGATACAGATATCGTCGAGAAGTTATTTTCATCGGTCACCGACGAATTCACGAATATTATCGGGACGATCGAGCAGTTCAGCGATGTCACAAAGATGACGGTACCTGAAGCGATCGGAAGATTGAGGACACACGAAGAGAATCAGAAGGGAAGAAAAGAGTTCAAGGACGATGGTGAGAAACTCATGTATTCTCAAGCTGATCTTGAAGCTCGACTTGCTAAAGAGTGGAAGAAAATGAAGGATAAGCAACGCCCAGCAAAAAAGTACATCACTGAGCACGACGATGATGAGCAAGAAGACGATGAAGAAGAAGAGGAGGATGACGATACTCCGCCGAGGAGGAAGTTTGACATAAAGAAAGTAAGGTGTCATAACTGCCGAGAACTCGGGCACTTCAAGTCTGATTGCCGGAAACCATCGAAGGAGAGGGCTCTCTTGGGCCAGGAAGAAGACGATAGTCCGATGCACCTGATGTGTGAACTGGTGGACGAGGATGATCCAGTTCTTCAAGTGGTGGCTAAAGAAACTGACACGCTTGTGGAAGAGAAAGTTTGCATTCAAGTTCCGCAAACTCGTGTCGATGCTACTAACACGGGAGGTGATTCAAGAACTCGTGCCGATAGTACTGGTACGAAGGCGTACATGGCGCCAGAAGTCCATGATGAGTGGCGTAGTGTCGCGTCAAAGGAAAAAGAAGTGAAGGCATACATGGTGCCAGAAGTCCATGATATGCGGCGTAGTGTCGCGTCGCAGAAAAAAGAAGAAAAGACGTACATGGCGTCTGAAGTCCATGAAGTGCGGCGCATCATGGTGTCGCAGGGAAGAGCGAGGCGCATCGTTGCGTCATGGGGCAAACCTGTCGTTATGGAAGAAAGAAGCAGCGTGCCAGAAGGAAGTATAGAAAAAGGAGAAGAGGACAAAGCGATTCCAGCTGGAAGTAGGCCGTCCAAGCCATCAACTGATGAGCAAGGAGGAGGTTCACCACATGAGGGGCTACGGTCAGAGCAAGTTCAAGGGGCACCCAGCCCAGAAGATGGCATACAGGGAACGCAACAAGGAGTACCTATACCGCCAGGAAGTGTTCAAGGGGAAAGGAAGCACGCTGAGGAACTGGCGAAATTTGAGGATACCGATACGATGGAGTATTGGCGTCTTGCGCGGGTACATTTGTTCAAGGTAATTATTCCGGAGATGAAGCTGATGAAGTACACACAAGATTGCTTCAAAAGTACCGAAGCAAAGATGATGTTTGAAGACGTCGAAGAAAAAAATGGTCGTCGTCAGAGTATAGATGAGTCGACAAAAGCAATTTCGATGTCATGGAAGCCTCGAAAAACGACGAAAGTAATGTCGATGATGAAGGCTGAAGCGGCGAAAGCAATGTCGAGGATAACACCTACGCGGAGTAAATGGCGTATCTGGGATCCAGGACGATGTGAAGCACACGTCGTGCTTAGGGGGGTGAATGTTGGAAATAAGCACTACGTGTTTGGAAAGAGTACGAGTTGTATACGTACTAGGTTCCGAATAGTATAGGGATTAGTTTTCTAGTCATACTAGGTTAGCTGATCCAGCGCTGCTATATATACATGTAGAAGCCCCCTGTAATATGTACCAGATTGTGCACGAAAAGAAAGAAAAAGAGCAAGGCTCGATAAGAGCCTCTGGTCACCAAATCGTTGCTTCTGTGTGTGCCTCGATCGACCGTACTGATCGGAGAGCTTGGTTTGCACGTACGTGTATCGCAGCGGATTGGAGTACGCGCGTCTCATCGGAAGCTCGTCGTTGTCTACGTCGGAAAGTACTCGACGTATAGGGGCAGATCCAACAGGGACAACTATCCGCGCGGACAGGTTTTCGGCCCCAAACCTGGCACAAGTTTGGTCCAGATTTGGGGAAGAAAACGGACAGCCTCTTGTCCGCCCTTGTCCGCGCCTGGCCCAGTTGGCAGCCAAACGAACCCCACTTCTCCTCCTTCCTTCGGCCGCCTCGATCGCATCGGCCGCCGCTAGGTCCGCAGTGGCCGCCGCCCCTTTCTCTTCGGCCTCTTCGACCGCGGCAGTCCAGCCCTGCCCCGGCCTCGCCGTCGTCCGCCGCCGTCCGCCGCCGTCCGCCGCCACCGCCACCGCCGCTTGCCGGGTCGTTCGGCCGTTGGACTGGAGGCGGCCGCGAGCTCCACTGCCCCGAAGGTGTTCGACGGAAGGTTTGTGAGACTCAACCCATCTTTTTTTGGTTCACAAGTAATGTAATTTTATTCTAACTTGTGTGTTTTGCTTAGATGGACAGTGATGATGAGTTCTTCTACAAGACCTTCATCGATACATCGGATGAAGAATCGGATGACGGTTCTGAAGTTACGATGGTCGCGACCACGCTCGTCCACAACTTCAACCAGACCGAGTGGCCTCGGCATGTGCTCGGTTGTTGGAAGGGCTCCTGCCTTGGATCGTGATCGGGAACAAGGGCACTACCAACTTTGGAAGGACTATTTCCATCCCGTGAAGCCAACATATCCGGATCACAAGTTCCGTCGCCGTTTTCGGATGGGACGAAGCTTGTTCATGCGTATACTTGAAGGGGTGAGGGCATATGATGAGTACTTCGTCGCCAGACCCGATGCTACTGGTACGTATGGTTTCTCATCTTATCAGAAGTGCACGGCAGCTATACGCATGCTTGCATATGGAGTAGCCGGTGATCTGGTAGATGAATATTTGCGCATGAGTGAGTCCACTTGCCTAGAGTCCATGTACAAGTTCTGTGAGGCTATTGTTCAGGTGTTCGGTCCCGAGTACTTGAGGGGGCCGAATTTGGAAGACACTGCCCGTCTTCTGAACATGAACTCGAGCAGAGGCTTCCCTGGCATGCTTGGGTGCATAGATTGTATGCATTGGGAGTGGAAGAACTGTACTTTTGCTTGGCAAGGACAGTACCAGGGACACGTTGCAGAGTGCACAGTCATACTTGAGGCTGTTGCATCGAAAGACCTGTGGATTTGGCACTCCTTCTTTGGCATGTCGGGCTCTCACAACGATATCAACGTTCTTCAGAGATCACCGGTGTTTGATAGGTTGGCCGAGGGCAATGCACCGGTGATCAACTTTGAGGTTAATGGAAATGCATATGACAAGGGGTACTACCTTGCTGATGGTATATACCCTTCGTGGCCTGTCTTTGTCAAGACCATTCGCATGCCTGGAAATGAGAAAGCTCGCAAGTTTGCTCAGCAACAAGAAGCTTGCCGGAAGGATGTCGAGCGAGCATTTGGTGTGCTCCAGTCTAGGTTTGCTATTGTTCGGCACCCGACAAGAACATGGAGCAAGGAGGTCATGTGGGAGGTGATGACTGCTTGCGTGATCATGCACAACATGATTGTCGAGAATGAACGGGATGATGCGAGGATATTTGAGGGTGAGTTGGTTGCGCCTACACCTGGACCGGTGACATATGAGCAGTACACAGACCTACAATTTTATGCGGCCGGCCGTTGGGGGCACCTCCACCGCAAAACGGACGAAGGCCCGAAATCTGTCCGTTGTCCGCCCAAAGCGGACCGAATCGGTCAGGAATACCTATCCGTATGCAGAGGCCCGTTGGAGGTGCCCTAAGGGCGTCTCCAACCGCCCGACGCAAACGGACCGCGGACGTCCGTTTCTGTCCGGAAATGTCCACGGCTGGGCAAACCCAGTACAACGGCCCGACGCATAATGTCCGCGCTGTCCGCGCCCACGCAGTCCGCGCTGTCCGCACCCTTATATGCATGGCCCGCCTGGAAGTGGCTCGAACACCACTTCCACTCCCGCCATTTGTCAAAAATTCCCCGTGCCTCCCAAACCCAAACCCTCCTCCCCGGCGCCGATGGAGAACGCCGCCGCCGCCACTGATGACGACGTGGTTGTGACCGGCGTTGTCGCGGCCTCCGCGCCATCCGGCAACACGGCTACCGCCGCCACCGGGAAGAAGGCCAGGTTGAAGAAGGAGCCGCTGACCGCGGAGAAGAGGAAGGTCGAGAACGCCAAGCGGCAGGCGCGGCGGTTGGCCGAGAAGGCGAACGCGGCCATTGAGGAAGAAAAGCAATGGCGACTGGCCATGGCGGCGGCCCGGGTCCACGAGATAGCGAAGCTGCGCGAGCTCGTCGGCGAGGGCAAGATAGACGCCGTCGCCGGCACGGCATCATGCAGTTCCATGACGTCGCGAGCTCTCCTTCCTCCCGTGACCCCCCGCTCCCCCGCGACGCCGACGGCGACAGCGGCGATTCATCACGCGCTGGCGCTGTCCCGTTTCGGAGGCGCGGCATCGACGTCGCCGGAGTTGCCGCTGACCATGTTGGGTGGGGCATCGCCGTCGCAGCTCGGCATCAACCACACACCCGTGCCCGTGGACTCTGCCCCGCCGGCGCGCAAGCGAAGCCGGGATGGCCCTCCGACGAGCTCCACGAATGCCCGCGCCCTGTTCGGCGAAAAGGCCGCCCTGACCCTGGACGATCCGGTACGACCCTTCTCAATTGCCATATGTTCGATCATTATGCATGTGTTCGGCATAACGTCCGGCTGGTCATGGAGGCTTTGGGGCGGACAGCGCGGACATCATGCTCGGCTTCATCCGCGGCGGCGGCCATGGAGGCTTTGGGGCGGAAGGCACCCAGGCCGAGGCAGTCGACATCGACGGCCATCCTGTAACACCCCTCCCTGGCGGTCGTCCCGTGCGCCAGCCCAAGATATCTGGCCGCACGTCGCGACAGTGTAACATACGTGTTATCATTACACCATCAGGTACATAAGTGCTACAAAAGGGTTTACAAGGCCATCGAGGCACGACAGAATATCGAGCCAAGCATGGCACAAGCTAGAGTTTAACTGGCAGCGGAAGAAGAATTGAGGCAACGGTTTGGAGCGACTCCATTCCACAGGCATCTGGCTGGGCTACGGATCCTAGCACGCACACTCTTGCTCCATCTCCTCGCTAAGGTGGAAGATGAATCCTCGCCGATATCTGGCCACAATCACAAGGCCCGTGAGTACATTAATTATGCACTCAGCAAGAGGTAGTCCCTTGCTACAAACAATCCAACAATCATGCAGCAAACAATCATGTGACAAGTTATTCGTCAATTAAAAATCTATGACATGGCAAGACCTACGCAAAGCATAGCATCAAAAGGTAGCATGCCATTGCAAACAACATGGCAAGCAATCAATGGGTATCACCACTCAAGCATGGCATAAGTTCATAAAGTAGCATGGCATATGTTCAGAATGTAGCATGGCATATATTCAGAAAGTAGCATGGCAAATACGAGTTCCAACTTAACGGTGGAACTCAAAGATCGAGCACCGAGGAGCGGTGTTCGACAAGATAGTATAGTTCTGAGTTTCACAAATATTCCACAACTGAGCTCTCGAGCCCCTAGCCAACTCTGGCTCAACAACTAGGCTCTGCAAGCCTCAAGTACCATTTCCTGCATCATGTTATTGTTCATTAAATGAGGTCAGGTCATTGATTAATTCTTTTCAAACAAATCTTAGGTTAACCTCCGGACTCGACAAAGACACACAGTGTGACTGACACTGAACTGTTGTTCCATATCCTAGGAACAAGGCTAGCCGCTAGGTTGATGCTCTCGAGAGTTTGCTCTACCACCTATCAGAATGCACCCGACTCAGCCGACACTCCAGGTTTATCACGCCCTAAGCCGTACTAAGCCAAATACACTCACGCGACGGTCCACTTGCCGAGACACTCTCCCTCCCCACCCTATACGCATGGTACAACGGGCAAGTAAGTTCGGCACATCCCTCGGCGCGACCGAGTATGCCTAGCTCCGGACTTCTTATCGCAAGTCCCCTAGACTGCGCCCAACGGGTGGTTTGTCTAAAAGAGGCTCGTCAACCTACCAGGTCACGGTTTTCCATGGGACGACGGTGGTTTCGCATGCAAGGGTTCAGATTAGTGGCACTATGAATAGACCTTATCGACGTTTGGAGGGGTGTTGCATTTAATCAAATTTATTATTTTTCCAAACCAAACCACAGGGTTAGTCCGACATGATAACAATAATAATCATAATCATCAGCGTTAAACATCAATAACAAATACAGTCAACACCAACAGGTAAACAGCAGTATAAATGAACACCTACAACAAGAAAACACTCACACAACAAGATATATATATAGATATATAACGAAACATGAAATAAATAAAGTCAAGTTAAACCGACCGGGCATTCGCGGCGGGGGTGCCGGAATCACCTCGTGTCGTCTTTAGTTGGTTGGAACAAACAAAGTCCGATTAAACCGACCGGGCATTCGCGGCGGGGGTGCCGGAATTACCTCGTGTCGTCTTTAGTGGGTTATTAATATCCACAATTCCATCGACGGCGGCGGTACCCCCAGTCCAATGTCTCAAGAATGGTGGGGTTAGCACATAATATATAACACAATGTAAACAAGTCAGTGAGTTAGACAAGTCAGCGAGTTAGACCGATCATGCAGTATGAGATGCAACGTGACAGGAGCACAAACAAATATAAGCACACGACATGGCAATAGCAAACATACAAACAAACATTGCGGGATTGATCATAGCAGGGGGTTAGCTTGCCTTAGGAGACGGCTTCCAAATCATCCGGAAAAGTCTCGGTGTCGTCGCGCGTCGGAAACTCGAAAAACAAACGAACCGCGAAACAGGTAAACAACGCTTTGAAAAAGGCAGTGAAATAAAGGGTTTTAAAACGCAATAAAAGCAGTACCATCGTGTAGATCTCGTCGAGACAAATATTTAGAAATTTGAATCACCAAAAACGGAGCTACGGTTTGAAAGATACGAGTGTTCGAATATCTGTCCAGCGGGAAAATAACAGACGCGCGCGAAAAAAAACGAAACGGGCCGCCGGCCACGCGACATGGGCCGTCGCGCGCCTGCACGCCGCGCGCGCGCTGCGCCAGCGCTGGGCAGGCCGCAGCTGGGCCGCGCTGGGCTGCAAACTGCTGCTGCTGGCTGGGCCAGGAGGGTGGTTCGGTCCAGGAAGGCAAATCCGAAAAGAAAAAAAAGCAAAACTGAACAGGAGGTCGTCTTCAACCTCCTGCTACCGCACGGGAGCGGCTCGGGCCAGCCAGGGACGGGCTCGAGGCGCGCCTTGAGGCCTTTCCGGCGGCGGGGATGGGTCGGGGGTGGCTCCCCATGGTCGGCAAGGGCGAGGCCGGGCGAGGGCAAGGCCTCCCACGAGCTCGTCCGAGCTTCGGCCATGGTGGCCATGGAGAAATTTTGTGTGGCTTTTGGGTGCGGGTTTCCTCACTTTCTTGCACAGAATGAGGAGGGCAGGGGTTAGGGAGTGAGGAGGAGTGGCTAGGGTTTGCTGGGGATGGTCCTTGGGGGCCTTATATAGGGGAGGAGGGGGAGGTAGGTTGTGTCCATTGATTTGGCCATTGATGGCTTGTGGGTGCAACAACAAGGTTCCAAGCCTTGAATGAGAGGTATAGGAACGAGTGGAGGAGGGTGGCTGTCAGTGGGGGAGTAAAGGGGATGCTTAGGGAGAGAGATTAGGTGGGGTTTTAGTCCTAAGCAAGATTTGGGGCAATGTCAAGGTGTGCGTCCCGAACGCTCCGGTGGAACGCGAGCGACGTCGTCGTATTCCCGGAGACTCGGAGCACCAAACGGAGAAAGGAAGATACCTACGGGTTGCTGGGAAGAAGGTCTACGACACTACGCCAGTCACGCGCTTAAACGTCGTATTTGCTAAAACAAAGTTTTCCGAAAACCGAACGCACATCAGGTGTTCGACGAAAGGCAGAGAGGTTTCCCTAACTTAGAAAAATTCCAAATAAATACCACAAGGTATATTTGGTATAGGGAGGGTGTCTAAGGAGTTTCATCTCATTTGGGGGTGTGGAGAAGGGTTTTGGAAAAATGTCCTCTAAGCCGCGTACCGACATCGGTGTTTGGCTTTCAAAGAAAGTATGTCGAAAAGTGCCCAAATGGATTTGGGTTCAACAGAAGAACTGCAGGAAATGCAAAAATATGCATCGTCCTAAAATATGAGAATTTTCAGTGACTTCTAAGTGGACGAATGAAATTGAGATCGGGGTCGACAATTAACAGTCTACTTCGGAAGTCAGAAACATTGGATCGGAGTATGAAATATTTTTGGGACGGGTCTTCGAGAAATGGATAGGGGAGTCCTCCGGTAGTGAACGAGAGAGCAAAACCTAAATCGAATCGCCTCGAAAGATTTTAGAAAACGTTTATTTAAAACTAAAAAAGTTTTTCGGCGTCTAAAAATAATTTAAAATACGGCTTAAATTTTCGGGGTGTTACAAAGGATGTGAGATCCTGGCTCAGTGCTTAATAGGATTGATAGAATACTCATATCAACAAGTTGCAACTTCTTTTCCGGAAGTTCATCTGAAAAGAACTCTGAGATTAAGCGTGCTTGGCCCGGAGCGATTTGATGTGCTTGGCCCGGAGCGATTTGATGATGGGTGACCGATCGGGAAGTCCTTCCCGGGTGCGCACGAGTGAGGACAAAGTGCGCAGAAAAGACCAGTGTTGATCTATGGGGCCAGTCTGGAGATCCTAGAGAGCTGCCAGGGGTGACAGGCCCGGTCCGGGGGTGGGCCGGGGTGTTACATTTGGTATCAGAGCCGACCCTCGCGGTAACTCGGGCGTGTGCGGGTCAGTGGGCGGACATGTGATATGTGCCGGCACTGGGCGCATGGACGGGTGCCAAGGGGGGAAGTTCCTGGCCTGGGGGCTGACCGACGAGGGCGTCGGTCTTCTAAGGGGGGAAGGATGTGAGATCCTGGCTCAGGGCTTAATAGGATTGATAGAATACTCATATCAACAAGTTGCAACTTCTTTTACAGAAGTTCATCTGAAAAGAACTCTGAGGTTAAGTGTGCTTGGCCCGGAGCGATTTGATGATGGGTGACCGACCGGGAAGTCCTTCCCGGGTGCGCACGAGTGAGGACAAAGTGTGCAGAAAAGACCAGTGTTGATCTGTGGGGCCAGTCTGGAGATCCTAGAGAGCTGCCAGGGGTGACAGGCCCGGTCCGGGGGTGGGCCGGGGTGTTACACATCCCCTTTTCGAAAATGGAACGGCATCGGCCGTCCCCACGGTCATGGTCAACGAGGGCCAAGGAGATGAGGAGGAGGAGGAGGAGGCTTACGATCCGGACGCCGAGGTTCCTGCTTCCGACACCGCCGCGGCCAAGAAGATATCGAAGAGGACCACGGGCTACACGAACGCCGAGGACAAGTGCCTTTGCCGGTCTTGCTCGCATCGAGCGTGAACGCCCTTGTCGGAGGCGGAAGATGACGGCGGCGACAAGGCCGCTGTTTCCAAAGGAAGGCCGATGGGACACAAAGCCACGGCAATGGACATGAAGAGGGATGCCAATGTGCAATCTCTGACCGAGAACTTGAAGGGCTACATGGCCAACAAGGAGGAGATGGCCGCTCAATTCTATGACCTCACAAAGAAGGCGGTAGAAATGGAAACGAGCCACGTGAAGGCGAAGATCATGGCCGAGGAGAGGGCCATCATGCTCGCGGACACCACCGACATGGCCGAGGACCAAAAGGCTTGGGTGATGAAGCAGCACGCCATCATTTTAGCTCGCGCCGAGTGATCGATTTGGCGCCAATTTGTTTGTAATGGCCGAGACATTTTGCTAGTGAAGACAATGAAAAAAAGGGCGCGTCCAAAATGCGTCGGGCCGCTGGGCTGGGGCGCGACCCAAACGGACAAGGTGTCCGGACATCACCCATTTCCTGTCCGCGACCCGACGCAAACGGACCAAATCGGACACGATTTGGTCCCAAAATGCGTCAGGCCGTTGGAGATGCCCTGAGAGCATCTCCACCCGGACGTAGGTCGACAACGGTGTTGGGGGCTGACGTCCAAAGTCCAAATTGTCGGTAGTTTGAGCGCCGCCTTCCACACCGGTAGACCCCAACAATCGCGTCCAACGATCGCGTCAGAGTGTCACGTTGGATCTAACGGGCGGGGCCGACTGACAGCGAGTAAACGTCTCTTCCCCGTCCGCTCGTCAGACCATCCGTGATGCGCCTCCTGACGTCGGAGTAATGGCGAGCTCGCTGCCGACCCACCCGCCGCTTCCCGCGTGTGCCCCGTTCCTGCTCCGTTTCCAGCCTTCCCGGTCTCCTTTCACTCCCAGCAGCGGCCGCCTATAAAGGGCGAGCGCGACGGAGGGACTGCAACATGTACACCCACCATGTCTCGCCGTCTCCCAACCACCTAGGCGAAGCTCACCAGCGCCACTCGCGTCACGTACCCGCCCGCTTTTGAGGAGCGACCTTGGCCGTCGGTGGAGATGCAGGAGGAGCCGGTACCGGAGGAGTTGGTGGAGCTCATAGAGGAGGAGCAGTCGTCATCGGAGGTGCGGTTGCCCATGGAGGAACACGATGACGACCTCGACGACGTCGAGTGGGACTAGCAGTTGCGGTAGCCCCATGTCGACCAGATCTCATCCATAGGCAACTAGCGGCTCATGCCATCCGCCAGACCGCCAATGCCATCGAAGCCGTCGTCTTTCGCCAGTCAGTGGTGATGGCGGCGGAGGAGGTTCTCAACCACGAGTTCATGGCCACCTAGTAGGTACCTGGGGGCCGAGTTGGCGGCGACGCGGGAGGAGGCCAGGCAGAGGAAACCGCGCCACTCGGTCTTGGTGGAGGAGCATTACTGGAGGAGGGCGGCTTCGCTGGCGATGTACGAATCTTGGAAGGCCACCCTCGACCGTAACGGCTCTGTCGGGGCCAGCGCAGCCTCAACAGCGGTGACAAGACGATGGAGAGATCGTCTTGAGGCCGCCGGAGTAGCCGGTCGTAGCCGTCGTAGAGGCCGTCGGAGTAGCAACCATAGTTCTTTTACCTTTCTTGTACCCTAGTTCCTTGTACTCTTTTCCTGAGTAAATCAATGTTTCTTGAGTTCTTGTGTGGCTGTCAATTGGTGTCTGCTCGGTCTTTCCAGTGTGGCGTGCGTTGCCGGCAACGCCAAACCAGCTCCTGGTTATCGGGGACGGAGAGGGGTTGTCGAACAGAATGTAGTGCGGCCCAATCTGTCGACAGCGGTTGGAGCGCGCTGGTGCGTGCCTATTTTTTGCCCCTAGTCCCCAAACCGGTTGGGGGCGGTTTGGGGGCTGCTGGTGGAGATGCTCTAAGGGGCATATGCTGGTTGAAAAATCTATTCTATAGATATTTAAAATTTCTGAAACCATTTACGACGTAGATCTCTCGTATGTACATGTGTGCATAGGAAGTTTACGGAAAATGACTGTTTAGTTAGTCTATGTAAAAAGATAAAAATATGTTACATATATACTTCTATATAGCACATAAATTTTTCTTATTTAATGAGAGAAGGTAAGTAGTAATTTCGTCACGAAACTCATGTGCAGACACATGTTTGAAAAGACATGTACTCCCTCTGTTTCTATTGTTTCTGTATACAAGGCCACTATCAAATATACTCACTTCGTCCCTGGTGTATTTGGTGTATTAGGCACAATTCACAAATCTCTTGGACCTAGATTGTTACTTAATGCCGTTGTTTTAGCCCTCCATGGCAGCAGAAAAGAGAGAGTTAATGATGGAAGTCCCTGGTGTATTAGACTAGTCACAGTGGGGAGTAACTTAGTAGTAACATCGTTGCCACGTAGGACAAAAAACTAATGTGGCAAGCATTTAATGAGGAAAGAGAGGGTAGTGGTAACATACTACCGTAACATCACATATCCCAAGAAATTATGAGTCTATAAGCTAATAAATAGAGATTTGCATGACACCGCATGTTTGTTACTACCAATATGGAGGTGATAACATAGCCTAGGAACACTGCTCTATGTTATTGCCCATTGTGACTAGCCTTAGGCACAAT
Source organism: Poa annua (assembly GCA_026929855.1). Classification (NCBI taxonomy): domain Eukaryota; kingdom Viridiplantae; phylum Streptophyta; class Magnoliopsida; order Poales; family Poaceae; genus Poa; species Poa annua. Next base: position 54,622,041 of record CM049435.1, on the reverse strand, counting down.
TCATAAATCTCTTGAACCTAGATTGTTACTTAATGCCGTTGTTTTAGCCCTCCATGGCGGCAGAAAAGGGAGAGTTAATGATGGAAGGTGAGGAACTTCGCTGCATGCATTGGTTGAGAAAACAGCAATGCTACTTCTGGTTTAGTGCAATTTGCCGATATTTGAAAAATTGGAGTGAATGATGAGGGAAAGCATAATGTACTGTAGATAGTTCTCTGCCCTCTCCCTGTCCCTGACACTTTATCATGGATTGGGATCCCTGTGAACATGGATGGGGATCCCTGTGAACTACACACAGATCGCACATTTCTCAGGCAATTCAACATTGATTGGTAACGCTGGCAATTAATACTAACACATATTGCCCATCTCCCTCGCAAGGGAACCTTCACGATCTGCTGCTCCGAGACACACACAACAAGAAAACACCAGCAATTTGGAATTCAGATACCATCGGCTACTCGGTTGGATTCAATAGGTTAGACTCAAAACTCTTAGTCTCAAACGGGCCAGTACCTCATCAGCATTCCAAGAACATACCATTGTACACGAAAGGATCACCATACTGATTATACGAAGCAGCACCATTGATTCCATGATCAACAAGATAATATATTAAACAGCCAAAACAAAACACAGTGCAAATGAGTACCTATCCGCATTATCCATGAGATCATGACTGACAAAGACTAAGACACAGATAGCAAATTAAGCAGAAGTACCAAGGCAGATATTATGCCTTTAGACAGTCAAGACAGACGATACCACAGCCGATTACCAGAACAAAGGCCACTAAAACAAGATACATAATCTAGCTCGAGTAGCTGAAGCCTGAGATCTTGTAGATCCGGATGGTTCCATCAGTATAACCAGCATAGAGAGTGCTGCCATCGGCGCTCCAGCTCAAGCAAGTGCAGTACAGCAGCTGTATAACAGCATGCAAAATTAGTAAGATTGCATTCAAGAGACAACAGGATTTAGATTAACATAGCATTTGAAAAGGAAGGAAGTGGATCAGTTTGGTAGTGACTGTCTAGCTAATAAACCTAGACGTATGTTAAAGTAAATGCATAAATTATGTTGGATCATTCCAACATAGTGAATGGCAATTATATTGCATCTTTGATTAGATGGGATAATGGTAGTAGAGGAACATGAAACACTTAATACAACTGTATTTCATACGACCATTATACTATTCTTAGCAGAGTAATGTAGTAAACGAACTGGTTACACATAGCTAATGAAAACAGTGCATTCCAATGCATTATTAGAGAAAGAGTACTACATACTGAAAACAGCAATAGAACAAAAAATAAGCAAATAGTTTTGACAATGTAACATGTCAGGTTACCATCAAATGAGTAATGACATTATTATGCATAAGAGCTCTTTACCAATTGCCAAGTACAGACTTGATGCTTAGACATTTAACAAACTTAGAACATTGCAGGTACTGTTGAGAACCTATGTCTAAATTCAAGAGTTTTGGCACGAAACGAACATATAATAAATGTATATAATCTAGAATAAATGTTACATATCAAATATACATAACAAATACTACCTTTGTTCCTTAATATAGCAAACAATAGCAACAATAGGGAATTGTAAAATAATTGAGGGCACAGATAGTATACCTGTTTGCTGGCGACTGGGACCTCTGGCCTAAGGTCCTGCACAATGTGCTTCGACTCAAGATCCCAGATCTTGATGGAATCATGTGTTGCCGCACAGAGCCAGTAGCGGTTGGGCGAGAAGCAAAGTGAGTTGATAATGGAGCCCGCATCCAGCGAGTAGAGTTTCTTGCCCTCACCCAGATCCCACAGCAAGGTGACTCCGTCCTTACCACCAGAGGCGCAGAGCGAACCGTCTGGGCTCACTGCGACAGCACTGACATATCCACCGTGACCATCGAGAGTGTTGCGGAGCTTGCAGTTGGTGAGGTTCCACACCTTGACGGAACGGTCCCATGAGCCCGACACGATGGTCGGGGCAAAGTTGTTTGGGGAGAAACGGACGCAGGACACCCAGCCGGTGTGGCCCTCGCCGCCACCGAGCTCACCGCCGATAGTGTACTTGCACTCACCGAGGGTGTTCCACAGCTTGATGGTGCGGTCGCGGGATGCGGAGACGATCTGACGGTTGTCAATGGAGAAGGCGACAGAGAGGACGTCCTTATCGTGGCCAACGAATCGGCGGGTGGTGACGCCAGTGGAGAGGTCCCAGAGGCGGAGCTCACCGTCCCAGGATCCGGAGAGCGCGAACTGGCCGTCAGAGCTGAGGACAACATCCTGAACGAAGTGGCCGTGTCCGGTGAGGCGGCGGAAGGGGACGCCGTACTCGGAGCTGGAGTCCTGGGTGGCCTGGATGGGGTTGGTGAGGTCCCACACCAGCAGGGACTTGTCGCGGGAAGAGGAGACGATGAATGGCGAGTTGTCGATGGGCGTCGCGATGGCCGTCACCAGATCGTTGTGGCCGCGCATCACGCCGGCGTACACGAGGGACTCCTGACCGGCCATGGTGGTGGGGCGGAGTTAAGAGGGCTAGGGTTTTGGGGTGTCGTGGAGGCGGCGGCGGAGGCTGGAGATGAGAAGGAAAACAGGCGAAGAAGGAGAAGGAGGCCTTTATAGTGGGGGCGGCGTGAGAAGCTAGGGTTTTCGGGGATTAGGAGGACTTAGCGCTCAGTTCAGAGGAAATCGTGACCGTCCGATACATCAAAAGGGCCTGTGGGCCATTCGTTCTGTTTGCTCGGCTGCACCACAAAAAAAGCCCATAGCAAAATGCAGCAGATCGAGCATAACAAACCAGGTCCACCAGGATGGGCCTCAATGGCTTAAAACTCCCACGAAAATGGAAAGTCATTTTGACTCCAAGCATACATCGAAATCGAAAAAGATTCGAAGGTCGCGGCTGACTGGTGTTGCGCACAGAGCTGTAAATGCATTTATTTTGAGATTCATTTTTTTAAAATGAAATATCTTAAGAACCGTTTAATCCGTTTTCACTTTTGAACTCCTCGCGTCGAGATCTACAAAACTAGATCTATGTTCATAGGTTTCGACGAACTTTTTTTTTTACTTTGGAATGTGTATAGTTTGTACGTACAATCTGATCTGTACAACCTGATTGTATACTTGTACGTTCAACCTGATCTGTGTAGTTGTACGACCTGATCTGTATAACCTGATGTGTGTAGTTGTACGTTCAACCTGATCTGTACAATCTGATCTGTGTAGTTGTACGACCTGATCTGTACAACCTGATCTGTGTAGTTTTACGTACAACCCGGTCTGTGTAGTTGTACTAGCTAAGTTTGTGTTTGTACATAGTGTTGTGTGGTGTTTGTACAACTTATCTAGAACTGGATCTGGATCTAGATCTAGATCTGGATCTGGGATATCGTCGCAGCCCCGTGTGGAGGCGCTCGCTCGGTTTGCGTGTCCACGTGACGGCAGCAGGTCGCGCACGGGGCGCGAAACAGATCTTCGCGAAGGGAGACCTCTCCCTTACCCAGCATAGGTGATCTCGCTATTGTGCTAAAAAAAAGTGATCTCGCTACTTTGTAGAATTCAAAAAAATATACTTAAAAGTTTAATAAAAATATGAAAACAATTCCCCATGTTTTCAATGATGAACGTGTAAAATCATAGTGTGAATTGTTCGGTATCATGGGATACACAAAAATGACAAAACTTGAAGACATGAAACTATACATTGTTCACTATGATATATACATTTGTCATTTTTGGGTTGCTCAAAGTATTTTGCGTTCTTTTAATTTATGCCAGGATTTATTTATTTAATTAATTTTTTATTTATTTTTATTTTTTATAAAAAGTAAGATCACCTTGAAACTCGGGAGCACGAAATCTCCACTCCCACAAAAGCAAGAAATGATTTGGTCCTTTGGAGAGGGCAAAAATACCATGTGGTTGCTTCTTTGGGGCTTCTATGAAGACTAACTAAGTGCTTACTTGGTTGATATAACATTTTGCCTTTGACTATCTCTTCAATGCAGCGTGTTATACAATGGTAGATGATACGATAAATATTAGTAACGACGCGGATTTGGTGCCATGGGGGGTAGCGGTGCATAGGGTAGAGGTCGTTGGATTTGCATCCTATCTGCTCCCTCGATGAAAACCTGAGGAAGATGCATGTGACGGAGGTGTTTCTCCGTTAGCTTGTCACTCCGCTCACGTTTGGGAAATTCTTCACGCTCATTAGAGAATTCTCCACGTCCATTAGAATTCTCCACGTGCATTAGAGAATTCTCCATGTCCATTAGACAATTCCAGAGGTCGAATTCTTGAGTCCTCTGACTTATTTTGCATGTGCTAGTAGGCAACACCCCATTGGGCATTTTCAAAAGAGGTGAAATCCATAGCGGTGGTGGATGGTTTCTGTGGTCCCAAACACCATATATAGCCACACAACATTTCATGTGAAAAAAAGTAGCGGTGATGGTTGTTTTTCTTCTTGTTTTCTAACTAGCCGAAATTTTTGGGACTAAAAACAATTCATGTGCAAGATAATATGGTGATGGTTCGTTTTTTTTGTCAAAAAGTTGGGAAATTCTGTGAAGTGGGCCTAGCTCAACTGGTTGGTTCCTTGTGGTGGAACCAGCCCACACAGGTTCAAGTCCTAGACTTGACATGGGTGGTCACACTTTCCTGGATTTTCCAGGAATTAACCGGCGCTATGCTTTTAGTGGTAGGTGACGTGCCCGTCAACAGCGAGGTGCCTGTGGTGACTTCGTCAAGCTCAAGATCTGCCGGACCAGTCTCTCGAAGGTGCTCATAGGGGTAGGGTTTGCGTGCGTACGTTCATAGGGGTGTCTGTACGTGTGTGTTTGTGAGCGTCTGCGTCTGTACTGTGTTTCTCAAAAAAAAAAAAGTTGGGAAATTCTATGCAAATGAAAATTTGTTTTCTATTAGCTCGGTAAATGAAGCAGTTTATTGTGTTTTTTGTGAACCCAATTGTATTATTGTCTGACCTAATCATGACCTAATTAACTAAAAAAAGTCACCGTCTCCTCCATTCATTGGTACAAATTAAACTTTTTTGGTATGTAAAAGTCGACTTCTAAAAGAAAAAAGTAGTCTTCCAGAAAAAAATACATTGGACTGCACAGAGAACTTGACAACATAATAAACTCCGTGAAAATTAATTAGCACATCATCTGCTACACAGAACTACATGGATTGAAAGGTAAGGTGAATCAACACAACGACTCTGAACGAAATTAAAAGGCTGCTGCTTGGAATTAGCACAAAACTGAACGAGATGTGAAAAGACATGAGGCATGGGCAATCTGTAGCCGTGCTCAACTTCTCATCCTGCAAAAAAACGTAGGAGATAATTCTCCATAAAGTGGAATTCTTGAGTTCTCTCACTCCTTTTGCATGTGCTAGCTGATAATTGTTCACATCCATTACACATTTTCGAAAGAGATGAAATCCATAACGGTGCTACATGGTCCAACAACCATGCAAAAATGTCTCTACCACACAAAATTACAATTCTCCACGTGTGGTATGGAATTTTATATGGGGTATGGAATTCCTAAAACTTTGAGAGTATCTGGAAAGACGTGGGAGATAGACTAGCATACCTTGCATTTCTTGTGCTTTCAGTATGACGGCCGTTAGAACTTCCGTTTTCCCTTGTTATCAAACTTTTGCTCCCTATATCACATCCAATGGTGGAAAGTGGGTGCACCGCTACCCCCCATGGTACCCCACTATTTTGCATATTAGTAATTCACATATAAGCATAAAAATATGGCATACGTCTTCTTTGCCTAACCGTTAGTGCATCTAATGCTAATTGTAATGAACAATCCTCGCACGATTAAAACAAAATATTGTAGTGTCCGTGTCTCCAACCCACATTCGTGAGAGTCTAAGGTCAAATTCTTACTTTGTCTCTCTTGAAAATTGCAATGTCGCCCGTCCCAATCCCACTACCTCGCACAAACATGTCGACCTTTTGTTGGTCAGTTCCTAGTTGTCGCCACAAGGAGAGGGTGAGGGCCAGAGATTTTGACATGGGAGTATGAGATGGTTGCCTAACACATAGAACATAGAAGCTACACAATGTGGCAGGAGGAGGACAATCTGACGAGCAGAGAGAGAGTGCATACCAGAGTTACCGGAGATGATGGCACATGGACTATATTAAAGGCTAGAGTCTTTGAAGTGCAACTTCTCTATTTATCCTTACATGTGGAAGTCACATGTCTCTTTTTTCACTTGTACCCCCCCCCCCCCCCCCCCCCCCACCCCCCCGCGTGTCGATGCCCCTCTCTGCATTTGATCAGCAATCCTGGGACTCCCTCGTGGATGTCAACGTAGATCCCGCGACTGAAGTAATGAGGGGTGGTGGTGGAACCCATGTGTCATGGGTGGTGCTCCTATGTGTGGGAAGGCGGGCAGACGATGACATAAGACCTAAGGAGGTTATTGTGGGTTTCACGACCCTAGATGTGGACGAAAGAGATGAGGTGTTTCACCCGCGGACATGTGTTTACGTAAGATAAGTGAGGTGGTCCACGAGCTTGGTGGTGCCTTCAAGTTGCAACAAGGCGGCAAAAGTCGTACCAAGATGCTAGAGCAGTGACGTCAACCGTGGCAGAGATTGGACAACGACTCGCAGGAGGCGGCCAAATCGTGGTGGAGGGAACAACTGGAGCGGGTGGCGACATGACGGGGTCAGGGTGGCGGGAAGGGGAGCTCGCGCTGAAACCTTCTTGGCGCAAAATTAGTCGGGATAGGGACTCGTAAAATATGTCTAACTATCCATATACTTAAAAAAGTTTTGGGAGACGGTTTAGATGGTCCGCTACAAAACTGTTAGGCATTTTTTTTAGAAAAGAGGGTGCGAATCCACGGCATCTGCATCAAAATGATGCACACAACCATTCATAATTATTAACCAGACCAGTCTTACAAGATACAACATTGAAACAAACAGAAGTCAACCTCTCGACGACAAGGGTCGCTACCATTATGATGGGGGTGACCAAGATCGAGCCGATACCCTGATTTCACACCTACGCACATCATCTAAAATCGGAGTATCAGTTCAGTAGACACTCAACGCACACCGATGTGCGCGCTTTAGAAATATTTGCCATCGTTTTTCACGAACCCATCTTCAGAAAGTTGATCAACATCATGACCTTGCAATGCCAGCCATCGACGCCGCCACCATCCACTGGTACAAGCTGATGTACACGCTTATACATCTGATCGAACCTTCCACTAGTCCCTTCGACATGGTGCAAACCTCCAAGAATGATGCCCCCAATGGGGAGACGACGTTGAGCGTCGACATCATTTGATCCAAGGATCAAGGGAAAGTGAGGTGACTTAGTCTGCTAAAGTGAGCCTAGTTCGTAAAACAACAGTTCATGGAAATTTTAGAGTCTACTAGAGTTTTCTGAAAACTATTATCTATTAATCGATTCGAACAGGAAACACAAAATTAAGCTGCAAAATCAAATTCAGTTTGAAGATACAGCAAGAGCAAAGTTTAGCCTGGCCCGAGTGAAAGAGCCCCGTGATTCGAAACAGGTGTTCTTCATTCCACATCAGGGTAGCGCCAAGGTGAGCGGAGGAGACGGAAGACAGGGAGAGCTATATGGACGTTTAATTACAACAATGACGGAGCCATCACCCAACTCCAGTTGTCAACCTCTCCGCTCTAATCACGTAACTAATCATGCCATGGCGGAATGCTAGGGAAAAGTGACGTTTCGCAAGAGCTGTCGTTCCGTGAATGATTGCATTGGTTCGGGTAAATTACAGTTATCAGGAACGTGAATCTTGCAAGATGGCCATCTGCTGGATGAATGTGATGGAGTTCGTACCCATGAAAATTGGTGGCTTTGGCAGGAAAGGCAGGATCGGTTTCCCAACAATCATGCCAACTGCCAAGTACTTTCTGGAGCATCTGCAAGCTGGGTTGCGTTGGGTTGGCTCGACTAAAAAACTCCTCCTTTATTTGAGGAAACAAATTTATACTAGTAAAATTTTCTTCTTATGATAATCAACAGGGGACAGACCTGAAAGGCCATGTGAACATCATATCACATGATCGAAAATATTTCACAGGTAATAAGGCAAAAAGGAGGCTATAACTGGCAATGCTAATTAAACTTGTACAGTTGTAGCCAGTCTCAGTTACCGGAGGACGGGAGGAGGGTCACCCAAACAAATAGCATTAGCACGAATCCCGAGGCAGGTGCGGCGGAATCAGATGATTCTCACGACTAGGGAGGGCAGGTAGCAGAGGAGGGCCACCTAAAACCATCGATCTCTTGCTTCTCTGGATGTTCGGATCGCAAAGTCCCGCCTTGCAAGCGTCCTGCTACAAGGCCCTTCTTCTTCTTCTTGGCTTGGCTTGTTCCCGTTGTTGGCCTGCCTCTCCTACTCTTCTCTTCTTTTCTTCCTGCTCCCTTGGTCTCCGTATCATATCATCTCCATTCTCCTCATTCCTTCCTTCCTTCGTGGACAAAGCCATCCTCAGCTCAGTCTCATGGTGTAAAAAGCTTCCGCCTTTTTTCCTGTCCTGCACCGGCTGGCTTTGCACTGCCTTCATCTCATCTGCCCCCGGGCCGCAGGTAACATGTAATCCGTAGAGCCTTTTTCATATCTCCAATCTCCATGCATGGGCACGTGTTCTTGGTAGCTCTTTTTTGTCACCAAGGATGGTTGAAACATCCATTTTCAATTCTGCCATTCCTTGTGATGTTTGTGGTCTAATTCTTATCTCGTGGTGCAAATCAACGTGCATGGAGTGCGTGGTGCTTGTTCCGAATATCCTTTCCCTTAACGTGTCCGCGAAAATAATCACAGCTGTAGCCTACGTTCTCCACGCGGCTCTGTATTCATCCGATATTCACAATCTTAATATGCAAATGATTGATTCAAGGATGGAGGACCACTTCGCGCTGATGACGGGGCGGATGATCACGGAGGCGACGCTTCAGTCTGCCATTCATCAGGCATTCGATCTGAAGGTTTCTTATGGCCATCACGATCTCTCTGTTGTTGAGTCTGTTCAAGACGGGAGAACCAAGAGTGGTGTCGTGGTGGAATGCAGGATCTGTCAAGAAGAAGGTGATGAAGCCTACATGGAGACTCCGTGCTCCTGCAAGGGTAGCCTCAAGGTAAGGATTTCTGCTCCTCTTCCAGCTTGATAACTCCCCATGCCATGGAATTTGTTTCCTTCTGGAAGTCTGAACCCCATAATAACCTGAAGTACTAAATAAGTCTCTTATTCATCATGGCATCTTCAACCATGGAACATAGCTCTCTTTCATATTAGATTTTTTATATCTAAATGCCACTGGGAACAAACTTCTAGTTTCCATATAGCCATCAGTGGATTTCTTCTCATATTTTGGTATCGCAACCTTGGATTTTTCGGGGTGTTATCTCTGGTATTGATTAAGGTGTCAAGTGGGATCCCACCAATGTCCCACTTCTAGTTCATTTGTGAATTTTTAGTACAAATTTTGGTCCGAATTTTTGAACTAAAAGTCCCCAAATGAACTAGAAGTGGGATATTGGTGGGATCCCACTTGACACCTTAAATAAAATCACGACTTCCATATAGATTCGAGTGCCCTTCTACTATTTTCTAGCAGATGCTGATTTAGTCCTTGAAATCGAGGTTTTACTTGAATTAGTTCGTTGCTGCCTGCAGTACGCCCACCACATATGCATCCAGAGGTGGTGTAACGAGAAAGGAGATACCCTCTGCGAGATATGCTTACAGGTGAGCATTTCTGGAACTACGTACCTTGTCATAGCCAACCATTCTCAACTGATATAAGAAAGAAGCAGCCGAATTTAGCTTGCCCTTTTCTTCCTAGTAAAGCGACTCCATGTTTCCTTATATGCTTAAGGTTTTCAGTTCAGATTCCACGATAGACGAGGAAAACACCGTTATCAGTCTTTAGTGTCGAAGGACAGTGCATGGTTTGTTGACTAATTTGTTGCGTCTGCTCCTTATGTCACAGCAATTCACACCAAACTACAATGCCCCTTTGAAGTTGTTTCGGATCGGAAGAAACCATATTATCTTCAGGTGTCATTTGGTGCTTCAGAAATTCAGATCTGTGGCAATATTTTTGTCTGAGGAAGGACCTATCTGACATCCTATCCCTCTTCTCACTGTAGGAGAGCTGGAGAAACAACGGAGAATCTCAATGCTGATCACGCTGAAGAAAACATTTTGCAAACCGCAGATCATGCTGCAGGCACATCAAGCTTTGACTCTCAAGGTTTCAACCCTAAAGGTGCGACATACTGCCGTGTAATCGCCATAGCTGTAAGTGCTACAGAACATAAACTCTTCCATCTGGAGTTCTGGACACGAGTAGCCAACTGATGCACATGTAACCTTCAGTTGATGGCTCTTCTAGTGCTCCGTGACGCGATATCGCTTCTCCTCGGCGGTCCTGAGCTGTACTCGATGGCACTGATCACTGTGAGATACTAAATCCCGTAATGTGAAATCTTTCTAGTTTCTAGTACCATTCATGGGCAACCAAATTACTTGCCTGATACGGATTATGTTCATGGGACAGCTGCTGATGCTGAGAACAGCCGGAGTTGTCGTACCAATCTACATTATCTTGATATCAGTTGTCACATTACTCCATCGGTACAATCAACAACAGGTCTGTCAAAAGCACGTACATTCATTCACAGAAAAATCGTCACTTCCATTCAGAATGTGAAGTTTTTATGATAATGCAGGGTGTGCATGACGTAACGCCAGTTTCAGAACCAGTAAGAGCAGAGGGCTTACCGAGCCTGCAGCCGATGCCACCTCGGCAGCATGTTATCAGCATCCAGTAGCAAGCTGCGCACAGGGAGAACTGTGATTAGGTTCTGTAAATACTACTCCCTCCGTCCAATAAACGATGTCTCAACTTGATCAAAAATTGGATGTATCTACACATGATTTAGTGTATAGATACATCTAAATTTGATATAAAGTGTGACATCTTTTATTGGACAGAGGGAGTAGACTCATTGTATGAATTTGGCGAGATCCATGCTGGTTGTCATAAGATACGGAGGATGCAAAATCGTTGCAACTGTAAAGTTACTTCCGAGAATGCACACGGCATACTAGCAAATCCACGTAACTTCACAAATCGTGGAGATGAGAAGTGGAGGTCAAGTGGGCATGTGTAAATAAAATTTAGAAAAACCAGGACAAGGGAGTGAAACGTACAGGCCAGTGGCGTAGCTAGAAAATTTAAAATGGGTATGCGGAGAGATATTTTTCAGCACAATAGGTATGAAATTAAACTTCATAGTGTCATTTTAGATAAGGGAAGAAACAATACAAATATTTTGTAAAATTATTGGGTATTCATTGCACACCCATGAATAATACTAACTACGCCCTTGGTGCAGGCTTTCCCACACTCTTAAGACAAAATTGGTGCCGAATAGGAAATTGAACGCCGGTACGTGCATCAAGCGATGTACACAACCTTAATTTATTATAACTATTCAACTAAGACGGGTAAATCTGTAAAAAGATCATATAAACCGAAACCACAACCTAGGTGACAACGCGCCACCAACCAGCACAACAATAGGGGAGTCACGGGGCCTACTGCCCGGCCACATCCACTGCCGGTTCACAAGTCAGATCTGCAAACCGCCTAATCGACCCTTGGCAAGTCACCAACCCATATGCGACCTAGTATTCCGCATAGACTAGATCGGTGAATGTGCACTGAATATGCAGTGAATGTTCAGTGATTTTGAATTCAAATATTCACTAATTTTAATTGAATTTTCACTCACTGAAAAGTCGGTACAATATCATTGAACATTCAATGAATATGTGAATATTCATGGGATTTTAACTAGATTTCCATTGAGTGAAAAATAGTTAAAAATCAGGAAACATGCACTAAATATTCAGTGATTATTGACTAAATTTTATTTTATTTTGTTAATAACTATGATAAAATGTCAAAATTAGTAAAATAGGAGAATAATATATCTTTTGTTTTTCACTCATGATTGTGAAGGGAGAGGTGATGCACTCACGGGTGTGTAGTTGGAAAACCCCAAGAGGAATGTGTGAAGTAGTGCAGCAGCAAATTTCACTCAGTTATGAAACCAAGGTTATCGAACCAGTAGAAGATGAAGAACACGTCTGAAGGTCTTCCCTTTGCAATGGCGCCAGAAATTGCTTGGTGGCGTGTAGTTGACGAGGGAGGTGGAACCTGCACAACACAATCAAGAAACTTTGCCCCAACTCAACAGTCAGGTTGTCAATCTCACCGGCTTGCTGTAACAAAAGATTAAACGTATGTGTGGAGGATGATGTTTGCAGAGAATGAAAGTAACAATTTGCAGTTGGTTGTATTATCAGTTTAAAGAAAAGGACCGGGGTACACAGTTCACTAGTGGTGTCTCTCCATAAATAATAATAATAGCATACATGCGGGTAAACAAATTACAGCTGGGCAATTGACAGAATAAAGAGCTGCATAATGATGCATACACTAATGGATGTCTAGTGTGAGATTCATTTGGGCATTACAACAATATGCATAGACCGTTCCAACCGCATCTATGACTAATAATCCACCTTCCGGTTAGCGTCCGCACCCCTTTCAGTATTAAGTTGCAAGCAACAGATTATTGCATTAGGCAAAGTGTGTAATGTAAGTAATAACATTATCCTTAGACAAATTACTACTGTTTTATCCCTAGTAGCAACAGTACATCTACAATCTTAGAGCTTTCTGTCACTACCCCAGATTAAATAGAGACATGAACCCACTATCGAGCATAAATACCCCTTCTTGGAGTCACAAGCATCTACTTGGCCAGAGCATCTACTAGCAACGGAGAGCATGCAAGATCATAAACAACACACAACATGATATATTATGAAGCAAATGACATAGTATTCAATATCCATCGGATCCCAGCAAACACAACATGTAGCATTACATAAAGATGATCTTGATCATGATAGGCAGCTCACAAGATCTAAACATGATGGCACAATAGGAGAAGACAACCATCTGGCTACTGCTATGAACCCGTAGTCCAAGGATGAACTACTCACGCATCAGTCCGGAGGCGGGCATGGTGATGTAGAGCCCTCCGGTGATGATCCCCCTCTCCGGCAGGGTGCCGGGAAGAGCTTCTGAACCCTCCCGAACTAGGGTTGACGACGGCGGCGGCTCCGTAAGGTTTTTGGGAAAAGTGTTCGGGTGTTATGTCTTAGGTTTTCGGGGGGTTTAAGTAGGCGAAAGGACGAAGGCGGTGGAGCCCCGAGGGCCCACCCTCAGGTGCTGGCGCGGCCAGGAAGGGAGCCGCGCCACCATCTGATGGCGGCGCCTCGGTGCACTTCTTCGTCTCTTCTTCGGACTTCTGAAACGTGTCGGGAAAAATAAGGTTTTCGGTATAAAAATTGTCAAATTCCGAGAATATTTCCTTAAGTGGATTTCTGAAACCAAAAACAGCAGAAAACAGGGAACTGGCACTGTGGCATCTTGTTAATAGGTTAGTCCCAGAAAATGCATAAAACTATATAAAATGTATATAAAACATGTAGCAATTGGTATAATATATGCATGGAACATAAGAAATTATAGATACGTTAGAGACGTATCAAGCATCCCCAAGCTTAGTTCTACTCGCCCTCGAGTAGGTAAAACGATAACAAGAATAATTTCTGAAGTGACATGCTTTCACACAATCTTGATCATATAATAATGTAATGCATGTAAATTGAGATCAAATGAATAAAAGCTGTAGTTTATATTGATATCAAATGAGTAATGAACAAACAAGTAGGAAGAACAAAGCAAAACTTTCAATGAATTAGTACTAGAGAACAATCAACCGTGCAAAGTAGATATTAGAGATGATTTAAGCTTTAAGAACAACAATATAATCATCTAATGAATCAAACACTCATGACAACTTTGTGAAAGGATCAAGTCAAGCAATAACAATATGCACGTAGAAAATCATCTCTCTATTTGTTCACTCAAAGACAGCGTTGGTTCCTGGCACCAGGATGTTGTGGCTAAAAGAATAATAATGGGGGTTTGGAAGGCCAACGGAAGAAAGTCTCACACAGCTGAAAGTGATCATTAGACAAGAGGAAGTCTTATAATCGAAGCTATGCAAGGAGTAGTGATTACCACACAACAGATGCACATAGAGCTATAAGTGTATGAAAGCTCTCCAATGGAACTAGTGGGGGTGCATCTAATTTGCTTTCTCATGAAGACCTAGAGCACTTTTGAGGAGGCTCATCATTGGAATATACAAGCCAAGTTCTATAATGTAAAGTTCCCCACATAGTTATATAAGTAGAACATGAAAACTCTCACATATGGAGTAAAGGTGCTAAACATGAGCACAAATGATGACTATGAATATTACAGGTGCTATAACATGAGCACAAGTGTGGATAAAGAGTAGTAATGTTGCCCCCTTTTTATTCTTTCTTTCTTTTTTCTATTTTTCCATTTTTTTTTGTATTTTTCTGTTTCTCTTTTCGATGGCCTCCATGGCTCTTTTCACTTTTAGGGGCAAATATTCTAATATGACAACACACTTTTGATACAAGGATCTCATAATGGATAAAACATGGTGTATGAAACGGTGCCTCTGCCAGTGTAGCAGGATATGCAATGATCTAGCGTAACATGGGTAAAACCACACATCAGCTATATAGAATCATGCAAAGCAATATATAAATGATAAATGACAACAAGTTATGTAATGTAAGATGAAAGTTGCATGGCAATATATCTCGGAACAGCTATGGAAATGCTGTAGTAGATAGGTATGGTGGATGTTTTGAGGAAGATATTTGGCTTATGTGTAGGAGAACATGATGAAGATCTCTCACGAGTTTTGGATGTACCCGCGAAGTATGCACCAACTCTCAATGTGAGAAAGGGCATTGCAAAGTACCGAAGAGGCTAGCAAATATGGTGCTGGAAGTGCCACGAAAACCGCAGCTTTAGAACTCACAAGTAAAAAGATTCCAACTAGAAATATGATCTTACAAGGCATAATGAAAATCACTCCATGAGAGACTGTGGCAAATGAACAAGTCACTATTGGGACCCCGACCGTAGCGCATAACACAAAGTTATTACGGTTGTTTTTAACATTAGAAGTCATATACCATTATGCTATCAACTGGATATTTAAGTGTGGCACAACTTCAAGTTTTCTATACCAATCATTAATCATTCCACTTTACTAAACCATCATGTTTTACCATTAAGCATATTAATATCTCAAAACAACATCAATGATTCAAGTGACACAATTTAATGATCTACAACATTATGTATCATTTAGTTATACCATCTACTACACTTAACATTTTCTGTTCTTTAACCAAACACCAATCAACTTATTTAAAACATAAACTCTCCAAGTATTTAACAATGAAGCAAGAGAGTATAACATATGAGAACTAACAGCTCTGAACAAGAGGTGCATGAAAAATAAGAGCTGAAAGTATTGCAGTAGCTATAGAAGAACACTCAACAAATATAAGCGAATAATACGAGTATTCATAAGAAAAAGCGTAGCGTGTCTCTCTCCCACACAAGAATGCTAGGATCCATTTTATTCAGAGAACAAGAATAAAAAAGCAAAAATAAAAACAAACAGATGCTCCAAGTAAAGCACATAAGATGTGGCGGAATTAAAATATAGTTTCACTAGAGATAACCTGATAAGTTGTTGATGAAGAAGGGGATGCCTTGGGCATCCCCAAGCTTTGACGCTTGAGTCTTCTTAAAATATGCTTGGGTGACCCACGGGGGCATCCCCAAGTTTAGGCTCTTTCATCTTCTTGATCGCATCATATCATCCTCTCTCTTGATTCTTGAAAACTTCCTCCACACCAAACTCAAAGTAAACTTTATTAGAGGGTTAGTGCATAATAAAAAATTCTCATATTCTGCATGGAGACAATCATTATCATGGTACTGGACATTAGCTACAGTCACTGGAATTTTATGGAACAAAAAGATCCATTCAAAAACAGCAAAAGAACCAATGCAAAATAAATGGCAGAATCTGTTAAAAATAGAACAGTCCGTAATGACGAATTTTTTCGAGGCACTTAACTTGTTCAAATCAGAAAACTCAAAACTAATGAAAGTTGCGTACATATCTGAGGATCACGCACAAAAAATCCCAGGTCATTTTAATTTTTCTGTGAATTCTAACGAATTAAACGGTGGACAGCGGAAGAACTGTTCCTGCGCAGAAATCCAATTCTAGCATCAACTTTCTACTAGAGACTTAACTTGGCACAACTTATGCAATAAAGTAAAGATACAAAGGAATTTCTACAGAGGTAGGCATGTTCCTTGACTCAAGAAAATAAAATCACAGAAATAAAAATGGGTTGTCTCACATAAGCGCTTTTGTTTAACGCCTTTGAGCTAGGCACAGAAAGCAAAACTCAAGTATTTCCAAGAGAAGAAGCATCAACATTATAGTTTGTACGAATAATAGAATCAAAAGGTAGCTTCATCTTCTTCCTAGGGAAATGTTCCATGAAGGGGATCGCAGGCAGAAAACAATAAATTTTCTAACAACGATAACCTTAAACTAGCCAGGATCTGTACTATGCAGATATAGTAATACGGAGGAGATCGATATACATACCCTTGTAGACCGAAACGCGGGGATTACACTCCCGCACAAGCGTTGTCGATGAAGCTGACGAAGATGACCTCGAGGTCGTGTAGAGGAAGAAGACCTCCGAGCACCACTAGCGTGGCACCTCGCAGGGATCCACACACGTACGGTGAAGACGACGACCTCCGGGCTCCGATCCAGGGACGAGCAGCGGAAGACTTGGACCGGAAGACCAGCAGCACGGCGGTGTGCGTATGGTGGAGAGAACTTCACCTTGGCGCAACTCCAATGGAGGAATCACGTTTCAAGGAGAAGAAGAGAGAGAGAGATTGGTTGTTCTTTAAAAGCCAAAGGGGGCACCTCTATATATAGGTGTAGGGGGGCTGCCAGCCTTGCTGGCTGGGTGGTGTGGGACTATTCCCACACCAGTCCGCCCCCAAGGGGTGCGTCGGCCCTAGGTGGGCCCCATTTGGCCCACCTAGGGCAGCCCCTTTCCTCATGCGCACCTAGGGGGGAAATTCCCCCCTTATGGGCCTTCTCTCACATGGGAAGGCCCATTTAAGGTGGGCTGCCTTTTAAATTCCGAAAATCATTAAATAAAAATGTATTTAACTATTAATTACACTAATTAATATTAAACACACATTATCTAATTTATTCCGGCTCCGAAAACTATTTCGTCGCTCTCCGATCTTCATCGGATCTTTCCCGGGACGCTCCCGGTGCTCTCTCCTAATTTCTCTTCCCGTAAACTTGTCGACTCCCCTTAAGTGTGTTACCCTAGCGGTTCGAGATCTCGCCAGACATGATCAAGACGCGCTCTCCGATCAATGACTAATTCATGGACCTTGGATACCCAGAATTAATCCCTGTGAGATAACGAATAACTTTGTCATTCGAACCTAGACGTCGAGTCTTAAATCTTTTGCCATGGCGATACTTAGCGTGTCCGAGACTCGTTCATAGATATCGCGATACCTAGCTTGATCTCGTTACCGACAACACTATCTTCTACTCGTCCATGATATTATGTCCTGGTGACCTAGTCACATGCTTGCAACCTTATTTGACATAATCTCACCGAGTGGGCCCTAGAGTATCTATCCTGCTATGCGGACTGGCAAATCCCGCTCTTGATCCCTCGTCTCAACATACTCCCTTCCGATACCCGAGAGGGACACCTTTATTGTCATACTATTAAGACATGACGTTTGATGCAATCAAAGTATCCTTCAGGAATAGCAATAAGAGTTGATCTCACGGTAAAAGGCGTAATGACTACGTCCTACAAATATTGGGCATGTCCATCACATCGTTCTACCAACGATATGACTCCATTATCAACTGACACCATGTCACATGATCGGGAAACCTCGATCATCGATTGCACAATGAACTAGTCACGTAGAGGCTACTAGGGACCTAGTTGTCTTACGTATCACACGTGTATTAATGTTTCCGCTTAATACAGTTATAGCATGACACAAAAACGTATTATGAACAAATTAGATATGATAAATAAAACACTTTATTAATTGCCTCTAGGGCATATCTCCTTTAGTCTCCCACTTGCACTAGAGTACAATTTATTCTAGATTATAACTTGGTAAAAGCCTAACACCCATGGCATTTTGGTGTTTTACATGCTTGTCAAGTAAAAGAGGCTTCGTCAGAGGATCTGCCACATTCAGATCCGTATGCACTTTGCAAATCTTCACATCGCCTTACTGTACATACTGTCGTATCACATGGAAGCGTCGGAGAATGTGTTTGGCAGTTGAGTGAGACCTTGGTTCCTTCGCGTTAGCAATAGCACCCGTGTTGTCGCAGTAGAGGGTTACAAGGTCTTGCGCGCTAGGGAACACTCCAAGCTCGATGATGAACTTCCTCAGCCACACAGCTTCATTCGTGGCTTCAGAAGCAGCGATGTACTCCGATTTCATTGTAGATTGGGCCACTATGGGTTGCTTCCCACTCCTCCAGCTTACAGCGCCTCCGTTCACCTTGAAAACATATCCTGTTTGTGACTTAGAGTCATCTGGGTCTGTGCAGAAACTTGTATCAACGTAACCTGTTACGCCAAGTTCTTCTTCACAGTCACCATGCACAAGGAACATTTCCTTTGTCTTCTTGAGATGCTTAAGAATGTTCTTAACAGCTACCCAATGATTCTTTCCAGGATTACTTTGGAACCGGCTCGTCAAGCTAAGAGACAATGCTACATCAGGTCGAGTACTTAACATGGCATACATGATCGATCCTATGGCTGAAGCATAGGGATGTTTAGCCATCTCGGCTCTATCATGTTCCGTCACCGGACACTGAGCCTTGCTCAATGTTTTATTCTTGATAACCGGTAGAGAACCTCTGTTTGCCGTCTCCATACCGAACCGTTTCAGTATTTTATCAAGATAAGTACTCTGACTCAACGCTAATAGACGTCATGATCTATCACGATAGATTTTAATGCCTAAAACATATGCAGCATCTCCTAAGTCCTTCATTGAAAATTTACTATTTAAATACTTCTTCACGCTATTCAGAAGATCCACATTGTCCCCTATTAGTAAGATATCATCCACATATAGAACTAGGAACACAACTGAGCTCCCACTCATTTTCTTGTAAATACAGGTCTCTTCTATATTTTGGATAAATCCAAAACCTTTGATCACCTCACCAAAGCGAAGATTCCAGCTCCGAGATGCTTGCTTCAGTCCATAAATGGAACGCTGAAGATTGCATACCTTGCCAGCATTTTCTGGATCGACAAAACCTTCAGGTTGTACCATATACAACTCTTTCTCAATGTTACCATTTAGGAACGCTGTTTTGACATCCATCTGCCATATTTCATAGTCGTAATATGCAGCAAGTGCTAGCAAAACCCGAATAGACTTTAGCATCGCTACCGGTGAAAATGTTTCATCGTAGTCAATTCCATGAACTTGTCGGAAACCCTTTGTGACAAGCCGAGCTTTATAGACGGTCACATTACCATCAGCATCAGTCTTCTTCTTAAAGATCCATTTATTCTCAACGGCCTTGCGCCCTTCGGGAATCTCCATCAAAGTCCATACTTTGTTGTCATACATGGATCCTATTTCGGATTTCATGGCTTTAAGCCATTTCTCGGACTCAGGGCTTGCCATAGCCTCTTTATAGTTCGTAGGTTCGTCTTGTTCAATTAACATGACGGTGCAAACCAGGTTGCCGTACCACTCAGGAGCGATACGAGGTCTCCCAGACCTACGAAGTAGAATAGTATTCTCGACATTTTCTCCCACTCCATCTGTGGAAGACGTTTCCGGAACAGTTTCCGTTGCGCCACTCGGAATTTCGAGTTCAGGATCAACGATCTCGTCGAGGTCTATTTTCCTCCCACTTACTCCTTTGGCGAGAAACTCCTTTTCGAGAAAGGTGTCGTTCTTCGCAACAAACGTTTTGCCCTCGGCTTGGTTGTAGAAGGTGTATCCTATGCTTTCCCGCGGATACCCTACAAAGACGACTTTCTCCGATTTCGGTTCGAGTTTGTCGGGCTGTAGTTTCTTAACATACGCCTCACAACCCCAGACCTTCAGAAACGACAACTTAGGTTTCTTGCCATGCCATATCTCATACGGTATCGTTGCTACGGATTTGGACGGAGCCCTATTTAAAATGAATGCGGCTGTTTCTAACGCATATCCCCAAAAAGATACGGGCAAGTCGGTAAGAGACATCATAGACCGGACGCTATCTAATAGGGTACGATTACGTCGCTCGGACACACCGTTGCGTTGCGGTGTTCCAGCCGGCGTAAGTTGCGGCACGATGCCACAAGCCTTCAGATGTGTGCCAAACTCAAAACTCAAATATTCGCCACCACGATCGGATCGAAGGTGCTTGATTTTCTTGTTGAGTTGATTTTCAACTTCACTTTGAAATTCTTTGAACTTTTCAAATGTTTCAGACTTGTGTTTCATCAAATAGATATACCCATATCTACTCAAGTCATCGGTGAAGGTGACAGAATAACGATAACCATTGCGTGTCGACACGCTCATCGGTCCACACACATCTGTATGTATGACTCCCAATAAGTCCGAAGCCCGTTCCATGAAACCATTGAACGGTGTCTTGGTCATCTTGCCCATGAGGCACGGTTCGCATGTGTCGAGGGATCCAAAATCCAACGAGTCTAAAAGTCCATCGGTATGGAGTTTCTTCATGCGCTTTATACCAATATGACCGAGACGGCAATGCCACATATACATTGCGGTATCGCTACTAAGTTTAATCCTCTTGGCATCAATGTTATGGATGTGAGTACTACGATCGAGATTCAACAAGAATAAACCATTACTCTCGGGAGCATTAACATAAAAGATATCATTCATCGAAATAGTACAACCACTTGATACTGATTTGAACGAATATCCGTTTTGCAACAAGCAAGACCCACTGATAATGTTTACACTCAAAGACGGTACAAAATAACACTTATTTAAAACCAAAACTAATCCCGATGGTAGATGTAGAGGGAGTGTGCCGACAGCCACCACGTCAACTCTTGATCCGTTGGCGACGCGCATCGTCACCTCATCCTTTGCCAGGCGCCGTTTATTCCGTAACTCCTCCTGAGAGTTACAAATGTGAGCAACAGAACCGGTATCAAATACCCAGGTATTACTACGGGCGCATGTAAGGTACACATCAATAGCATGTATATCAAATATACCTTTCTCTTTTCCGACAATCTTGCCGGCCTTCTTATCTTCCAGATACTTTGGGCAGTTGCGCTTCCAGTGACCATCTCCCTTGCAGTAGAAGCATTCCACGCCAGGTTTGGGACCAGGTTTGTTAGTCTTGGATTTTCAACGTATTTGCCATCCTTCTTAGACTTCCAGTTCTTCCTTCCCTTGCCGCCAGATTTCTTGAAATCGACGGTCTTGTTGACCATCAACAACGTGTGCTCCTTCTTGATTTCCACTTCAGCAGTCTTGAGCATCACGAACACCTCAGACAGGGACTTAGCCATGCCCTGCATGTTATAGTTCATGACGAAGCCTTTGTAGTTAGGAGGCAACGATTGCAGCACTCTATCAATCGCCAACTCATCATGAATCTTGCATTCCAGAGCATTCAGGCGTTGAACGTAGCCAGACATTTTGACCACGTGCTCGCTCACACTGCTATGCTCTTCCATGTTGGCTGAGAAGAAAAGCTCAGAAGCTTCATATCTCTCAGCCTTAGCCTGCGGCGCAAAGACAGCCTTGAGATAAAAAATTATCTCAAAAGCACTCATCTTCTCAAAGCGCTTTTGCAGGTCGGCTTCCATGGCGTAGAGCATGCCACTCTGGACAAAAGAGGAATCGTCCGACTTGGTCTGATAGAGATTCTTCTCATCATCGGAGGCATTGTCTGCAGGAGGGTCACCTAGGGCGGCTTCAATGACGTAAGCCACCCTGTGGGGAGTGAGGAGGATCCTCAGGTTGCGGAACCAGGACATGAAGTTCGACCCATTGGTCTTAAGATTTTCTTTCTCAAGGAACAGGCCTAGGTTAAAGGTGGGACGAGACATCTAAAATGGAATTTGCAAAACATAAGACTTTGTCCATAAAATTTTGAGTTCAAGTTTTAGAAAATAACTATAAGAACTCTCACTCAAAACGAATATCCCTCTAATCGCTTTAGTGATTACACAACCCCAATCCATTGTGCAACCCCTCATCGTCAGAGCCGGCAACACAACTTCAAAGGTAGACATCGAAATGTCAATCACAACAACTCTGTGACTCATGCTCGACCTTTCGGTCACCGTGTTCCGAGGCCATGTCTGTACATGCTAGGCTCGCCATAATAACCTTCAACGTATACGCTTTTGCAAACATGTCTTACACCCACTGTATGCGAACGACGATATGTATGACACCCGATCGTCACAGCCTGCCTCATAACATAGAACTTTCTTGGTGGTGCACGTCGAAGGGAGAACACTAATGGTATTTTGGAGGGATCATCTTATATTACTACCGCCGTGTAACTAATATATAATAATATATATATATACACACACAATATAAGATGCACTCAAAACATCAATATGTAATGCGACGTGACATGGTCCTTGCGCCGATGGTCTCCTTCGCGCCCACAGTTTATAAACAATTTAATAAACCTACCTTGACCATATCACATTGCCCCTGCAAAATAAAGTTAGACGCGTTCTACTTTATCTTTTGCATATTTTACGTGGCTTGGGGTTGTCATAAATAGAACCGCTTCATACCTACGAACCTATGACCACAACAACGATCAAATAATTGCATATTTATTTATCCCTCTTGGGCCCTCCGTTGAAAATGCAAAGCCAACTAATGAGAGAGAGACAGACACCCGCCAGCCACATATACGGTACAAGCCGTATGTCAGTTGTGGAACCAGTCTCGCGTAAGCGTACGCGTAAAGTCGGTCCGGGCCGCTTCATCAACTCAATGCCGCCGGCAATGCAAGTGCACGCGAGAGGGTAGCAAATAAAAGAACGATGTCCCCGTGATAAACACGGGTTCTAAAAGCGTACAGCTATATCTACGCATAGATCGGCTCTGATACCACTGAAAGGGATCGCAGGCAGAAAACAATAAATTTTCTAACAACGATAACCTTAAACTAGCCAGGATCTATACTATGCAGATACAGTAATACGGAGGAGATCGATATACATACCCTTGTAGACTGAAACGCGGGGATTACGCTCCCGCACAAGCGTTGTCGATGAAGCTGACAAAGACGACCTCGAGGTCGTGTAGAGGAAGAAGACCTCCGAGCACCACTAGCGTGGCACCTCGCAGGGATCCACACACGTACGGTGAAGACGACGACCTCCGGGCTCCGATCCAGGGACGAGCAGCGGAAGACTTGGACCGGAAGACCAGCAGCACGGCGGTGTGCGTATGGTGGAGAGAACTTCACCTTGGCGCAACTCCAATGGAGGAATCACGTTTCAAGGAGAAGAAGAGAGAGAGAGATTGGTTGTTCTTTAAAAGCCAAAGGGGGCACCTCTATATATAGGTGGAGGGGGGCTGCCAGCCTTGCTGGCTGGGTGGTGTGGGACTATTCCCACACCAGTCCGCCCCCAAGGGGTGCGCCGGCCCTAGGTGGGCCCCATTTGGCCGACCTAGGGAAGCCCCTTTCCTCATGCGCACCTAGGGGGGAAATTCCCCCCTTATGGGCCTTCTCTCCCATGGGAAGGCCCATTTAAGGTGGGCTGCCTTTTAAATTCCGAAAATCATTAAATAAAAATGTATTTAACTATTAATTACACTAATTAATATTAAACACACATTATCTAATTTATTCCGGCTCCGAAAACTATTTCGTCGCTCTCCGATCTTCATCGGATCTTTCCCGGGACGCTCCCGGTGCTCTCTCCTAATTTCTCTTCCGGTAAACTTGTCGACTCCCCTTAAGTGTGTTACCCTAGCGGTTCGAGATCTCGCCAGACATGATCAAGACGCGCTCTCCGATCAATGACTAATTTGTGGACCTTGGATACCCAGAATTAATCCCTGTGAGACAACGAATAACTTTGTCGTTCGAACCTAGACGTCGAGTCTTAATCCTTTTGCCATGGCGATACTTAGCGTGTCCGAGACTCGTTCATAGATATCGCGATACCTAGCTTGATCTCGTTACCGACAACACTATCTTCTATTCGTCCATGATATTATGTCCTGGTGACCTAGTCACATGCTTGCAAGCTTATTTGACATAATCTCACCGAGTGGGCCCTAGAGTATCTATCCTGCTATGCGGACTGGCAAATCCCGCTCTTGATCCCTCGTCTCAACATACTCCCTTCCGATACCCGAGAGGGACACCTTTATTGTCATACTATTAAGACATGACGTTTGATGCAATCAAAGTATCCTTCAGGAATAGCAATAAGAGTTGATCTCACGGTCAAAGGCGTAATGACTACGTCCTACAAATATTGGGCATGTCCATCACATCGTTCTACCAATGATATGAATCCATTGTCAACTGACACCATGTCACATGATCGGGAAACCTCGATCATCGATTGCACAATGAACTAGTCACGTAGAGGCTACTAGGGACCTGGTTGTCTTACGTATCACACGTGTATTAATGTTTCCGCTTAATACAGTTATAGCATGACACAAAAATGTATTATGAACAAATTAGATATGATAAATAAAACACTTTATTAATTGCCTCTAGGGCATATCTCCTTCATTCCATACCTTTCTTAAGTGGGAATTGGTACCTTATATTTCCTTCTTTCATATCAATAATAGCACCAACTGTGCGGAGGAAAGGTCTTCCCAAAACAATAGGACAAGAGGGGTTGCACTCAATATCCAAGACAATAAAATCAACGGGGACAAGGTTATTATTAACCATGATAAGAACATCATTAAATCTCCCCAAAGGTTTCTTCAAAGCATTATCAGCAAGAAAAACATCCAAATAGCAATGTTCCAACGGTGGCAAGTCAAACATATCATAAAGTTTCTTAGGCATAACAGAAATACTTGCACCAAGATCACACAAAGCATTGCAATCAAATTCGTTCACTTTTATCTTAATGATGGGCTCCCAACCATCTTCTAACTTCTTAGGGATAGAAGCTTAAAGTTTTAATTTCTCTTCCCTAGCTTTAATGAGAGCATGTGTAATATGTGTAGCAAAAGCCATATTTAAAGTACTAGCATTAGGACTTGTGGCTAACTTTTGCAAGAACTTAATAACTTCAGAGATGTTACAATTATCAAAATCAAAATTATTATCATCAAAGCAAACCGAACCACTTTCTCCTATGTTCTCAAAAATTTCAGCACTTTTATCAAGACTAGTTTCAGCAGTTTTAGGCAATTTTAATTTTTTGGAAGTAGTAGAAGTAACATTGCCAACACCAATTATGTTACCATTAATAGTAGGAGGCTTACTAGCATGTGAACTAACATTATTTTCAGTAGTAGTAATGGTGCAAACTCTAACAATATCATTATCTTTAGCTAATTCTTCCTCTCTTTCCCATCTAGCACACAATTGAGCCATCATCCTAACATTTTCATCAATTCGAACTTGGATGGCATTAATTTTAGCAAAGGTCTTACTCTCATTAGTATCATTAGGCATGACTTTAGATTTCAAAAGATCAACATCAATAACAAGACTATCAACTTTAGAGGCGAGAATATCAATTTTCCCAAGCTTTTCCTCAACAGTTTTCTTAAAGGAAGTTTGTGTAGTGATAAAATCTTTTAACATGGTTTCAAGTTCAGAGGAGGTTTTCTATTATTTCTATAAGAATTTCCATAAGAATTACCATTATTAGGAGGATAGGGCTTATAGTTGTTATTACCATAATTGTTCCTATAGGCATTGTTGTTGAAGTTATTATTTTTAATGAAGTTCACATCAACATGCTCTTCTTGTGCAACTAAAGAAGCTAAGGGAACATTATTAGGATCCATATGAGATTTACCATTCACAAGCATAGACATGATCATATCAATCTTATCACTCAAAGAGGAGGTTTCTTCAACAGAATTTACCTTCTTACCTTGATTAGTCCTTTCAGTATGCCACTCAGAATAATTAACCATCATATTGTCCAAAAGTTTTGTTGCAGCCCCCAAAGTGATGGACATAAAAGTACCTCCAACAGCTGAATCCAATAAGTTTCTTGAAGAAAAATTTAGTCCTGCATAGAAGGTTTGGATGATCATCCAAGCAGTCAGTCCATGGGTTGGGCAATTCTTAACCAGAGATTTCATTCTTTCCCAAGATTGAGCAACATGTTAATTATCAAATTGCTTAAATTTCATAATGCTACTCCTTAGGGAAATGATCTTAGCATGAGGATAGTATTTTTCTAATAAAAGCATCTTTGCATTTAATCCAAGAATCAATACTATTCCTAGGCAATGAAAGTAACCATTCTTTAGCTCTTCCTCTCAAGGAGAAAGGAAATAATTTCAGTTTTATAATGTCACCATCTATATCCTTATATTTTTGCATTTCACAAAGTTCAACAAAATTATTTAGATGGGCAGCAGCATCATCAGAACTAACACCAGAAAATTGCTCTTTCATGACAAGATTTAACAAAGCAGGTTTAATTTCAAAGAATTCTGCTGTGCAAGCAGGTGGAGCAATAGGTGTGCATATAAAATCATTATTGTTTGTGCTAGTGAAGTCACACAGCTTAGTATTCTCAGCGGTACTCATTTTAGCAAAATAAAATACAAACCGAAATAAATAATAACTAAACCGAAATAAAAATAACAAAACCGAAATAAACAATTTAATGCAAGTAACTATTTTTTTTTGTATTTTTGATAATAAGAAGCAAACAAAATAATAGCAAAGTAAATAAAATGCAAGTAACTAATTTTTTTATGTTTTTGATATTTAATAGCAAACTAAACAGGAAATAAAAATAAACTAAGCAAGACAAAAACAAAGTAAACAGATTGGGAAGTGAGAGACTCCCCTTGCAGATGTGCTTCAGCTCCCCGGCAACGGCGCCAGAAATTCTTGATGCACTCACGGGTGTCTGATACGTCTCAAACGTATCTATAATTTATTATGTTCCATGCTTATATTATACCAATTGCTACATATTTTATATACACTTTATATGGTTTTATGCATTTTCTGGGACTAACCTATTACCAAGATGCCACAGTGCCAGTTACCTGTTTTCTGCTGTTTTTGGTTTCAGAAAACCACTTAAGGAAATATTCTTAGAATTGGACAATTTTTATACCGAAGACCTTATTTTTCCCAACACGTTTGATGCACACGGTGGGTGTGTTGTTGGGAGACCCCAAGAGGAAGGTATGAAGTAGTGCAGCAGCAAGTTTCCCTCAGTTGTGAAACCAAGGTTATCGAACCAGTAGGAAATAGTGAATTCCCCCGAGGTGTCAACGGCGCCAGAAAAATCTGCGACGTAAGGGCGCCAGAAAATGCTTCCTGGGACGTAGGTGACGTGGAACCTGCACACAACACAATCAAGATACTTTGCCCCAACTTAACGGTGAGGTTGTCAATCTCACCGGCTTGCTGTAACAAAGGATTAAACGTATGTGTGGAAGAAAGATGTTTGTTTGCAGAAAGTAACAGGTTTGTAGTTTGTGGTTTATCAGATTAAAGAGAAGGACCGGGGTCCACAGTTCACTAGTGGTGTCTCTCCATAAATAATAATAACATTCATGCGGGTAAACAAATTACAGCTGGGCAATTGATAAAATAATGATGAGCAAACCAATGCATATATCAACGTTATGATGTCTAGTGTGAGATTCATTCGGGCATTACAACAATATACATAGACCGTTCCAACCGCATCTATGACTAATAATCCACCTTCCGGTTAGCGTCCGCACCCCTTTCAGTATTAAGTTGCATGCAACAGATTATCGCCTTAAGCACTGTGTGTAAAGTAAGTAAGTAACATCATCCTTAGACAAAGTACTACTGTTTTATCCCTAGTAGCAACAGTACATCTACAACCTTAGAGCTAGCTGTCACCACCCCAGATTTAATAGAGACATGAACCTACTATCGAGCATAAATACCCCCTCTTGGAGTCACAAGCATCTACTTGGCCAGAGCATACACAAGTAACGGAGAGCATGCAAGATCATTAAATAGCACACACATGATATATTATGAAGCAATAACTTTAGTACTCAATATTCATCGGATCCCAGCAAACACAACATGAAGTATTACATAACGGTGATCTTGATCATGATAGGCAGCTCACAAGATCTAAACATGATAGCACAAGAGGAGAAGACGACCACCTAGCTACTGCTATGGACCCGTAGTCCAAGGGTAGACTACTCACGCATCAGTCCGGAGGCGGTCATGGCGACGTAGAGGCCTCCGGTGATGATTCCCCCTCCCGGCAGGGTGCCGGGGAGAAGTTCTGATCTCTCCCGAATTGGTGTTGACGACGGCGGCGGCTCGGGACCCGTGGAGGAAAATATGAACACCGTGCTAGGGTTTTTAGTCTGGGGGGTATTTGTAGGCGAAAGGGCGAAGTCGGTGGCGCCCCGAGGGGCCGACACCTGGTCCTCGCGCGGCCAGGGGTGCTACCGCGCGAGCACGTGGTGGCGCCGCCTCGGTGGCCCACTTCGTCTCGTGTTCGGCTTTCCGGAACGTTCCCGATGAAAAACTGACTTCAGAAAAGAAATCGTCCAATTCCGAGAATATTTCCTTAAGTACTTTTCTGAAACCAAAAACAGCAGAAAACAGGGAACTGGCACTGTGGCATCTTGTTAATAGGTTAGTCCCAGAAAATGCATAAAACTATATAAAATGCATATAAAACATGTGCTAACTTGGTATAATATAGCATGGAACATAAGAAATTATAGATACGTTGGAGACGTATCAACATCCCCAAGCTTAGTTCTACTCGTCCCGAGTAGGCAAGAACGATAAAAGAAGAATAATTTCTGAAGTGACATGCTTAAACACAATCTTGATCATAATATAATGTAAGGCTCATGTTATGAATGAAGTGACTCAAGGCAATGATCTATAGTTTGCTAACAAATAGACAAGGAGTAAACAACTACATCATATAAGTAAAACTTTTCATGAATAGTACTTTCAAACAAGCATAAAAAAGATTTGCATAAGAGTTAACTCATAAAGCAATATTATCTAAGCAAAAGAGCATTGAAGCAACACAAAGGAAGATATAAGTTTCAGCATTGGCTTTCAACTTTTGAACATGTATATCATATATATAGTTGTCAACACAAAGAAATATAACAAGTGCAATAAGTAAGCATATAAAAATTGTTGCACACAGTTGACACAAGTGTTTGCTTCGGGGATAGAAAGAAGTAGGTAAACTGACTCAACATAAAGTAAAAGATAGGCCCTTCGCAGAGGGAAGCAGGGATACAAGCATGTGCTAGAGCTTCTTAGTTTTATAGGTTTTTGAAATCATATAGAGAGCATAAAAGTAAGTTTTGAGCGGTGTTTGTCGTTGTCAACGAATGGTAATGGGCACTCTACCCCCCTTGTCAACCAGACTTTCTTAAGAGCGGCTCCCATGAAGGACGTTATTTCTACCCAAGGGCAGATCATCCCTCTTTTCTCTTTTGTTTACACATGTAGTTTAGAACTAGTATCATTGCTTGGCTGATTAGATCAGGGCAAAAATGTGAAGAGAATGCAGTGGTTAAAGTTGTAATTAATTGGGACTGGGCACCCCATTTGCCAGCTCTTTTTGCAAAGTTAATGGATAAGCGGTGTATATGCCACTAGTCCGGTTGGTGAAAGTCTGTCTAAAAGCAAATGACAAGGTTGATATCCGTAACACCACATACTTCCTCATTAGCTAATAAACATTGACACAAATAAGGGATAATAAATTTTGAATAAAAGGTAGCACATGAAGTATTTACTTGGAATGGCAGGAAATACCATGTAGTAGGTAGGTATGGTGGACACAAATGGCATAGGTTTTGGCTCAAGGATTATGGATGCACGAGAAGCATTCCCTCTCAGTACAAGGCTTTGGCTAGCAAGGTTGTTTGAAACAAACACAAGTATAAACTATGACAACAAGACGTATATAAAAACATATTGCAAGCATTATAAAACTCTACATTGTCTTCATTTTTGTTCAAACACTTTAACTAGAAAATATCTAGACCTTAGAGATACCAAACATGCAAACCAAATTTCAGCAAGTTTTACGGTAGTTCCTCACTAATAGGTTTTAACTACATGATGTAATAGCTTAAACATGATCTACTTGAGAGCTCAAAACAATTGCCAAGCACCACAACATGCAAGATAACAATCCATAAGAGCATGTATATCTTTCTTTATACCATCTACCACATTTAGCATTTTCTGTTCTCAACCAAACACCAATCAACTTATTTAAAAGATAAACTCTCCAAGTAATTAAACAATGAGATATGAGAGTATGATATAATAAAGCTAACAGCCCTAGCAAGAGATGCATGAAAAACTAGAGCTAGAAAGCATTGAAGTAACATAGAAGAATACTCAACAAATATAAGTGAAGAATACGAGTATTCATAAGAAAAAGCGGAGCGTGTCTCTCTCCCACAACGGAATGCTAGGATCCATTTTATTCAGAGAATGAAAATAACAAAAACAAAAACAAAAACAAACCGACGCTTCAAGAAAAGCACATAAGAAGTGGCGGAATTAAAATATAGTTTCACTAGAAAGGACCTGATAGTTTGTTGATGAAGAAGGGGATGCCCAAGGCATCCCCAAGCTTTGACGCTTGAGTCTTCTTGAAATATGTTGGGGATGAACCACCGGGACATCCCCAAGCTTTGGCTTTACTATCCTCTTGATCACATCATATCATCCTTCTCTCTTGATCCTTGAAAACTTTCTCCACACCAAACTTAGAGTAAACTTCATTAGAGGGTTAGTTCACGAAAAATTATGATATTCTGTAGGAACATAATTGCTACCAATGCTACCGGACATTAGCTACAGCCACTGATACTTCATAGGATAAAAAGATCCAATCAAAATAGCAAAAGAGGCATTGCAAAATAAATGGCAGAATCTGTCAAAAACAGAACAGTCCGTAAAGACGAATTTTTTCGAGGCACTTAACTTGCTCAGATCAGAAAACTCAAAACTAATGAAATTTGCATATATATCTGAGGATTACGCACAAAAAAAGGCAGATTATTTGGATTTTCCTGTGAGGAGTTACGAATTAAACGGTGGACAGCAGAAAACTGTTTCTGCGCAGGAATCCAAATTTAGCATGAACTTTCAACTAGAGGCTTATCTTGACACAACAATGTAATAAAATAAAGATACAAAGGAATTGCTACGGAGGTAGGACAAGTCCTTGACAAAAAAAAAAAAAACAGGAAATAAAAGTGGGTTGTCTCCCATAAGCGCTTTTGTTTAACGCCTTTCAACTAGGCGCACAGAAAGCAAAACTCAGGTGTTATCCAAATCAAGAACAGAAATCCACTCAACTATGCATTGTATTTTATCTATATAAGGTTCAGAGTTTCCCTTTTCATTGCTTTTAGGTTTACTACATTCATCAAATGGGTTTTGAGCGACAATCCAATCAAAATTTTCTTCCAAGGCTTCATGCATAGCTACAAGTTTAATAGGTATTGGCACTTTAATTTCCTCCCCCTTAGTAGGTTCAGTTTTACCCAATTTTTCAAGTGCATTAATAACATCTACACATGAGCCTACCATATTAAAACGATCAAAGACTTTCCTAGCTTCTATAGCAACATCACCAAATTCATTAAGCAAGGTTTCCATAATAAAATCTTTCTTTTCAGCATTTTTAACATCATGAAGATTAAGAAACATTTGTTGTATTATAGGATGTAGGTTAACGAACCTAGCCTCTAGCATGTGAACTAAATAAGCTGCAGCAGTTTCATAATTAGGAGCAAGTTCTACTATGGATTTCTTCCTAAGATCCTTATGCTTACTAACATGATTAAAGAATTCTTCAATATTCTCCTTTCCAATTATAGAACCACTACCTACTGACAGGTCTTCCAGGGTGTACTTAGGAAGCAACATTATAGCAAAAGTAAAACTAAAACCGAAATAACAATAATACTAAACCGAAATAAAAATAGTAATGCAAGTAACTAATTTTTTTGTATTTTTGATATTTAAGCAAACAAGACAATAAAATAAATTGCAAGTAACTAATTTTTTTGTATTTTTGATATTAAGCAAACAAGACAATAATAAAAATAAACTAAGCAAGACAATAACAAAATAAAAAGATTGGAAGTGCGAAAACTCCCCTCGTAGAAGAATCTTCAAATCACCGGCAACGAAGTTGACGGAGGAGTATGAAGGTTTTCAAAGGAATTCTTATTTCCCCGGCAACGAAGTTGACGGAGGGGTGTGAAGGTCTTCAAAGGAATTCTTATTTCCCCGGCAACGGCGCCAGAAAAATTGCTTGATGCACACGGTGGGTGTGTTGTTGGGAGACCCCAAGAGGAAGGTATGAAGTAGTGCAGCAGCAAGTTTCCCTCAGTTGTGAAACCAAGGTTATCGAACCAGTAGGAAATAATGAATTCCCCCGAGGTGTCAACGGCGCCAGAAAAATCTGCGACGTAAGGGCGCCAGAAAATGCTTCCTGGGACGTAGGTGACGTGGAACCTGCACACAACACAATCAAGATACTTTGCCCCAACTTAACGGTGAGGTTGTCAATCTCACTGGCTTGTTGTAACAAAGGATTAAACGTATGTGTGGAAGAAAGATGTTTGTTTGCAGAAAGTAACAGGTTTGCAGTTTGTGGTTTATCAGATTAAAGAGAAGGATCGGGGTCCACAGTTCACTACTGGTGTCTCTCCATAAATAATAATAACATTCATGCGGGTAAACAAATTACAGCTGGGCAATTGATAGAATAATGATGAGCAAACCAATGCATATACCAACGTTATGATGTCTAGTGTGAGATTCATTCGGGCATTACAACAATATACATAGACCGTTCCAACCGCATCTATGACTAATAATCCACCTTCCGGTTAGCGTCCGCACCCCTTTCAGTATTAAGTTGCATGCAACAGATTATCGCCTTAAGCACTGTGTGTAAAGTAAGTAAGTAACATCATCCTTAGACAAAGTACTACTGTTTTATCCCTAGTAGCAACAGTACATCTACAACCTTAGAGCTAGCTGTCACCACCCCAGATTTAATAGAGACATGAACCTACTATCGAGCATAAATACCCCCTCTTGGAGTCACAAGCATCTACTTGGCCAGAGCATACACAAGTAACGGAGAGCATGCAAGATCATTAAATAGCACACACATGATATATTATGAAGCAATAACTTTAGTACTCAATATTCATCGGATCCCAGCAAACACAACATGAAGTATTACATAACGGTGATCTTGATCATGATAGGCAGCTCACAAGATCTAAACATGATAGCACAAGAGGAGAAGACGACCATCTAGCTACTGCTATGGACCCGTAGTCCAAGGGTAGACTACTCACGCATCAGTCCGGAGGCGGTCATGGCGACGTAGAGGCCTCCGGTGACGATTCCCCCTCCCGGCAGGGTGCCGGGGAGAAGTTCTGATCTCTCCCGAATTGGTGTTGACGACGGCGGCGGCTCGGGACCCGTGGAGGAAAATATGAACACCGTGCTAGGGTTTTTAGTCTGGGGGTATTTGTAGGCGAAAGGGCGAAGTCGGTGGCGCCCCGAGGGGCCGACACCTGGTCCTCGCGCGGCCAGGGGTGCTGCCGCGCGAGCACGTGGTGGCGCCGCCTCGGTGGCCCACTTCGTCTCGTGTTCGGCTTTCTGGAACGTTCCCGATGAAAAACTGACTTCAGAAAAGAAATCGTCCAATTCCGAGAATATTTCCTTAACTACTTTTCTGAAACCAAAAACAGCAGAAAACAGGGAACTGGCACTGTGGCATCTTGTTAATAGGTTAGTCCCAGAAAATGCATAAAACTATATAAAATGCATATAAAACATGTGATAACTTGGAATAATATAGCATGGAACATAAGAAATTATAGATACGTTGGAGACGTATCAACGTTCCAAAAGTCCGAGGGAGAAACGAAGACGGGCACCGAGGCGCCGCCATCAGGTGGTGGCGCGGCTCCCTTCCTGGCCGCGCCAGCACCTGAGGGTGGGCCCTCGGGCCTCCACCGCCTTCGCCCTTTCGCCCATATAAATCCCCCGACGTGAAAACCCTAAAACAATAAGCCTTTTTCCCGAGAAGAGTTCCGCTGCGCCGCCGCCGTCGAAGACAAGATTCGGGGGACAGAAGTCTCTGTTCCGGCACCCTGCCGGGACGGGAAATTGCCCCCGGAGCCATCTCCATCAACTCCACCACCATCTCCATCGCCGTTGCTGACTCCTATGATGATGAGGAGGGAGTAGTTCTCCCCCGGGGCTGCGGGCTCTACCGGTAGCTATGTGGTTTATATCTCTCTCACATGTGATCTTTATGTGATCATGAGCTTTGTAATCTAGTTGAATATGTGATGTTACTCTTTATCTATTATGCACTCTAGAGGTTATTTTAATATGAACTCCGGGGTTATTCACGGTTGTAAAGGTGACAGTATGTGCACCGTGTGTGATTCCTTTATGACGTTGTGGTGTTAGTTTACTCTGACTTTGAGGGTGCTCTTGTAGCCCTACACAGTGAATGGTGTTTATCATCCAACAAGAGAGTGTTTGAGAGTAGTATTTATTATTCAGCTTTGATGTCATTGTTGAGAATGTCCACTAGTGAAAGTATGATCCCTAGGCCTTGTTTCTAAGCATTGAAACACAGTTTACAACCAGTTCTGCTACGTGTTTGCTTGCTGCCATTTTTATTTCAGATTGCAATTACTACTTATAATCATCCATATTACTTGTATTTCACTATCTCTTCGCCGAACTAGTGCACCTATACATCTGACAAGTGTATTGGGTGTGTTGGGGACACAAGAGACTTCTTGTATCTTAATTGCAGGGTTGCTTGAGAGGGATATCTTTGACCTCTACCTCCCTGAGTTCGATAAACCTTGGGTGATTCACTTAAGGGAAACTTGCTGCTGTTCTACAAACCTCTGCTCTTGGAGGCCCAACACCGTCTACGAGAATAGAAGCGTGTGTAGACATCAGTGTGTAGTTGGAAAACCCCAAGAGGAAGGTGTGAAGTAGTGCAGCAGCAAATTTCCCTCAGTTATGAAACCAAGGTTATCGAACCAGTAGGAGATGAAGAACACGTCTGAAGGTCTCCCCTTTGCAATGGCGCCAGAAATTGCTTGGTGGCGTGTAGTTGACGAGGGAGGTGGAACCTGCACAACACAATCAATAAACTTTGCCCCAACTCCACAGTGAGGTTGTCAATCTCACCGGCTTGCTGTAACAAAGGATTAAACGTATGTGTGGAGGATGATGTTTGCAGAGAATGAAAGTAACTATTTGCAGTTAGTTGTATTATCAGTTTAAAGAAAAGGACCGGGGTCCACGGTTCACTAGTGGTGTCTCTCCATAAATAATAATAATAGCATACATGCGGGTAAACAAATTACAGCTGGGCAATTGACAGAATAAAGAGCTGCATAATGATGCATATACTAATGACATGATGTCTAGTGTGAGATTCATTTGGGCATTACAACAATATACATAGACCGTTCCAACCGCATCTATGACTAATAATCCACCTTCCGGTTAGCGTCTGCACCCCTTTCAGTATTAAGTTGCAAGCAACAGATTATTGCATTAGGCAAAGTGTGTAATGTAAGTAATAACATTATCCTTAGACAAAGTACTACTGTTTTATCCCTATTAGCAACAGTACATCTACAATCTTAGAGCTTGCTGTCACTACCCAAGATTAAATAGAGACATGAACCCACTGTCGAGCATAAATACCCCCTCTTGGAGTCACAAGCATCTACTTGGCCAGAGCATCTACTAGCAACGGAGAGCATGCAAGATCATAAACAACACACAACATGATATATTATGAAGCAAATGACATAGTATTCAATATCGATCGGATCCCAGCAAACACAACATGTAGCATTACATAAAGATGATCTTGATCATGATAGGCAGCTCACAAGATCTAAACATGATGGCACAATAGGAGAAGACAACCATCTAGCTACTGCTATGGACCCGTAGTCCAAGGATGAACTACTCACGCATCAGTCCGGAGGCGGGCATGGTGATGTAGAGCCCTCCGGTGATGATCCCCCTCTCCGGCAGGGTGCCGGGAAGAGCTTCTGAACCCTCCCGAACTAGGGTTGACGACGGTGGCGGCTCCGTAAGGTTTTTGGGAAAAGTGTTCGGGTGTTATGTCTTAGGTTTTCGGGGGGTTTAAGTAGGCGAAAGGGCGAAGGCGGTGGAGCCCCGAGGGCCCATCCTCAGGTGCTGGCGCGGCCAGGAAGGGAGCCGCGCCACCACCTGATGGCGGCGCCTCGGTGCCCTTCTTCGTCTCTTCTTCGGACTTCTGGAACGTGTCGGAAAAAATAAGGTCTTCGGTATAAAAATTGTCCAATTCTGAGAATATTTCCTTAAGTGGATTTCTGAAACCAAAAACAGCAGAAAATAGGGAACTGACACTGTGGCATCTTGTTAATAGGTTAGTCACAGAAAATGCATAAAACTATATAAAATGTATATAAAACATGTAGCAATTGGTATAATGTAAGCATGGAACACAAGAAATTATAGATACGTTTTAGACGTATCGAGAGGTATTACTGATATTTACAACATCTCTCAAATTGGTCAAATATCGTTCCCATTAGATTGTGCATTCCATCTCAACTAACCTCATTTCTATTGGATATAGAAAATCATTCAGATCAATGGAAATAAGAGTGAGAATCTGAATCTTGTATCTGGGTTTTTATGTGAGAACCATCTATGCAAATAAGTAGTTTGCATCCTTTCAGGAATCATCTCTCGCACGCATTATATGACCTACACAAGGATGAGATGTTCTTTTGGATGCGCATGTTCCTGCTATTTTATTTAATATGTGTAAAGGAAAAACTTGGAGCTAGGGTTTAATATCCTCAACTCATGCACATAGCCCTGCAAACAATTGAACTGTTCAGTCTCATCACCGTGAATTATCTAAAAGCATCACTTTTTGCTCTTCTCAACTTCCATCTATCTGGACACATGTTGAATTGCCTAGGACTTTAGAAGCAAAAGCCTTGAGATCCATTTCCTGGATGTTCCTTTCTTCAATGAATTATTGTGTGGGAAATTTTACTGTGAACACCTTTTGCTCCCAAACTTTCTCGCAAGTATGGTTTTCTGCATATCATCTCACTATTACTAGTTCCGACCTGCTATCCTTGGAGGAATTTAACATCCAAGGGCAACTAGGCTGACATATTGCATATATCATGTTAGCTTCATTCCTTATTCTCTTTACTTCAACTCTCTTCCTTGTGTTGTATGTTGGCAATGCGTTTCTTAGCTCTTTCACACCTAACAAAACCATCCCTACTCTTAATGATGACCTTTCCAAATCAAATTCATTGCATAAAAGCTGAGCTTGTACTACAGTTGTTGCTCTTGTGCTTTGGAAAGATTTAACTCTTCATCAACTAGTGCAACATCATCCTCTTCGTCAATGATTTCCATCTTCTTATTGTTGACATTAACTTCTTTGTCAGCATGAACATAAAAGTTGCGGTCATATCTCCATC
Organism: Poa annua; assembly: GCA_026929855.1. Classification (NCBI taxonomy): domain Eukaryota; kingdom Viridiplantae; phylum Streptophyta; class Magnoliopsida; order Poales; family Poaceae; genus Poa; species Poa annua. The sequence goes on along the minus strand of CM049435.1, from coordinate 54,584,108 downwards.
CTCATAATCATAGTCATTGTCATACAAAGATTTTGTCTCATGTTCAGCTTCATACTTTTGCATTAGAGAAATCTTCAAACTCTTCTTCTGCTGCAGAATTGTTTCTTGAAAAGCTAGACAAAGATAATGCGATAGCCCTCTTTGTCACTTTCATCAGTCTTATAACAGGTGGCAACTCTGGCCACCATTAATTATGGCACCATCTCTAATATCCTACAAAAAGTTTGTACGAGCCACCAATATGCAAAGTGTTTTATGCTCCTTGACTACTGCTGTCATTGCCCAAATTTCTTCATCCTTCTCAATGCACTATAGCCCATATGTTATATTTTTTAGTGGCAAGCACCAATATACATGCAACTTTCATCTATCTCACGGCCTAGTTTCTTGATGAAATATTCACTCTAAAGAAGGGAAAATGTGTAAATGCTGCAATTCCCAAAATAATCTTGTGTACATGTAATGCATGTATGACTTTTTTTCACCAAGTCCACTATAAGAACCCAATGCACTCTACTGATGATGTGAACAAATAAGGATCATCCCTCTCCTCACATAGAAGTGCATAATAATCAGTCCTAAATTCAGTTTACATTCACACAAAATGTATGTATTTTCAGTTAAGAATTAGACAAAAAATACAAAATATTTTGTTAACATTACTAACAGAACTATCACCCGACTAAGCAAACATGCGTAGCCCAAATATTCCAAACTATATAAAAAATACGACCTCTGATCCTAAATAACTGCGGTGAGTAGTACTAGGGAATTGTACATAGACAGTTGTTTTCTTCCGACATTTAAAATGGATCGGGGGAGTAATACAAATCTGGGCATAAAAATATAAATTGTGTTTTGAATCTTCAAAAAATTCTCTTTTTTGCGTAGCCCAAATATAATGCTTATTTGGACGAAACTTTTGACGTATGTCTGTAATGTGTATATGTATTGGTGTACAAAGTTTCTTTTTTGAAACCTGTAAGTGTGCTTTTCAAAAAAAAAAAAACAGGTTCAATTGTGGATACTACATAGATTAGCTCCAGGGACTCCCGTACTATAATCTATTGCCAAACAGGCCCACAGGCCGAGTTTATGTGGGCACGTCGATCGCTAATTCACAATGTGATCCGAGCAACGCAGGAGCTCATTCTTATCCTCCCACTATCTCTCCTAGTTTCCTGTAGCTGAGAGCTCCAGTGCGGTTCCCAGACCAAACCGAGGCCGCTCCTGCCGGTGTCGCTGGCAGGGGATGGTTGAGGGGAGGTGCCGGTCGTCTTCAAATTTTGAAAGTAGACCTTTAAATTTTGAAGCCCACAACTTAGTCAAACATATGGTTTCATTTGGAGTTGGACGCCACCTGTGGCTGGGAACTCCCTCCCTGTTATATCAATAAAGTTTGGCTGGTTGTCTAAAAAAAACGTACTTGCGTGTGCAAGTGCAAACTATAATATGAGTACGGAATGGCAAACCCTATTTGACGACCAGGTCGTGCGCTAATAGCGCACGACGACCCCCCGACGCGCTTTGGGCCCGGCCCATTAACAGAGGAAGAAGAGGAGCGAGGAAGAAGAAGACGCGGGTGCGGCCAGGCCGAGACGTCGCCGGCGACGCCGCTGCGAAGCCGCGGCGGAGAAGGCGGCCGGTGAGGAGAAACTTAACGAGGAGGGGTGGGGGTGCTCACCGGCGACGAGCTCTTTGGTGGTGGTGGGGGGGGGGGGGGGCTTAGAGGGATGGCCGGCCGGGGGGCGGAGGACCGGCGGTGGGCTGCGGATAGAGGGCGGGGCACGGAGGCGGCGCGGTAGCGGCGCCGAGCGCGGGGGGCGGGAGCTGGCGGCCTGGCCGGCGGCGGCGGGCGGTTTGAGGAAGAAGAAGAGGAGGAGGTGCGGCGGAGGCGGAGGAAGAAGAAGGCGGAGGGCGGGGGCGGGGGTGCGGCGGAGGCGGAGCGCGTGCGGCGAGCCGGAGGAGGAAGAAGGCGGGGACGGTTCGGGGGTGGGCGTGCGGTAATCCTGCACGCCCAGGTCGATGAATAGGAGCACCCGTATGGAATAGCAGAGTTGCGTCGTTTTCATTATTTGCTACGGACCGGCCTTGGGCCTAACAGTTGAGGCAAAAGCCCAAAATCTGTCCAACGTGCAAAGGCCGACCAACCTCTCATGGCGGGCAGACCATCCTTAAGGCTGACTTTTGTCACATTCCACATGCGCTTAGCATAGACGCGTCAACAAGATTCCTTCATCGTGTCATGTAATCCCTCCTAATTAATCCACATACGGTTCATTCTTATCTGACTAATTTAATCAACACATCCACGTCCAAAAAAAAAAATCAACACATCATCTACAAGTTGCTCATCACGCGAGATGGTGGAGGGAGGCCACCGTGCGCCTTCGCTGTCCCGGAGCACTGTCTAGCCTAGCGCACATCACCATCGAGGTGTGCCATGATATAAAGCATCTTTAGTCTTCCATTAGCTAGTTATGGTTGTTATTTTTTGGATGATAAACTAGCTTTAGATGTGCACTAATCGACCTGCCTTTCATGTTGAGCGGCTTTGGTTTCATTCTCAAGATCGGGAGGAAAGCCTAGCCAGAGAAATTAGGGACAGTTAAAACCTTGTTAATTTGCTAACTTTAGCAGTAGTACATGGGTGATGCCCCAAAAGGGTCATAACGAGTGGATCAGTGACGCAGTGAGTGCATTATTATGTTAGCTGCTGTGTAGACATCGTACTTGCGGTTTGCTGTGGATGTTCTGTTAAGAAAAGTTAGCTTAGAAGCAACGTCTGGTGACATGCATGGAGTAAATGAGTGCAAGTGGAAGTGTAGGGACATACAATATTATTTTTGCAATTGGCGTTCAGACGATCTATATTTTCCAGGGGTATGTCAGCTAATTTTGGTTTACTTATTCAGAAGAACAAAAACTATATATTCAAAGCATTTTGGTAGCGAGTAGATCCGATGAGCACAGTTAAAGAGGCTCATACGTGCCCTTGTTAACACTCCATGTGCACGTCAACTTCAATAGGCAGTACCTGTACCGGCCTCTGGCCTCATGGTGTTCAATAATTTGCCTCTTGTGGTCGAGAACCCGCTTGTTGTTGACAGGTGTTGTTTCTCCTGGCGGCCGGATATCTTGGGGCTGCGAGCAACCAAGAAATGTCCAGCCAGTAATAACCCATTTTGTGGTTGCACTTTCACTGTCTGGAAGATTGCTTCTTTTCTCAAAGACACATCTCGTGCTCAACAAGTTACCAAATTACCAGTAAGAAACTACTTGACCACCATAAGGTCGTTTTTTATCGGATCGCTGAATTGTTTGCCACTAAAGTTTTCTCCAAGTTGTTTAAGAGAGATTTGGATCATTGATCATCTCAATGATCATGAAGAAAAAAGGCCTCGCCCAACGAGTGATGGAATTGGTTTGGATGGGGTCTCGCTTGGATGATGGGGTGATCAATAGATCCGGATAGTCTTCCTCACTCAGTAAAGATGAGTGCACGGGCTACGGTTTACGCAGTGGATCAGCCCGACATGTCAAAGATCAACAAATTGGAGATATTGATGAGTCGTTTTTTTTCTACGAAAAGGACCATGGCATTAAAAGAAATACCGAAAATTACAAAACATCTTAACAAAAACAAAAATTAGAATGAAATTCTTGAGATGTCCTTCGTCTTCAACCTCCAAACCGTGTCGACAACCCACCGCCGCTGCAGCTTTTCCTAGAGCCAGCCTGACGTTGTTGGATGCGGACGGGAAGTTGCTGAATGGGTCAAGAAGACCACATCCGTCCCGGAGTCGAAGAAGAAGGATGAACCAACATCCCTTGTGCCCGGTACACCAATAGAACTTCAAAAGGTGCCGCCCCACCAAAACTTAAACCTAAAATCAGGAGAACTGAGCCCTCCCGTCGACGGGGGCCGAGTTCCTCCCGCCTCCATGGCCCAAAGGGCACAGAAGTGAGCCAGAATTGGCGGCGGCGCCGACGGAGGCGGAAGAAACCTAGTTGCCGCATTTGCGTGTCTTGGACGAAGGGGTTCCTTCTTCATATTGCTGAGTGGTTTAAGGCATTGATTTGCTAAACCGACATACAAGAAGATTGTATCATGGGTTCGGATCCCATTTCCTTCGACACGGAAGTAGGACAGAGTTTCCTTGATGCTTAGTGATGCATGGTTTCTGAGGTGTGGTCATGAGATGATGTGGGAGTCCGTCCACGACGTGGCTTTCAGAGAGCTCAAATGAACTAGCTTTGTGGCACCAGGAGGACAACCATCAATGTCGGTCCATCCCCTTCCACTTGTTAAGAGGTTAGCTCCTCTCTTGCCATACCTTCCCTCATAGGCTGTTGACGTGACCATGTGGTAGTGGTGGGTTTCGGATGAGCGACCTTTGAAAACTTAGTGCTCTGCGTCTTCAATGGGTTGATGCTCGGCGGGGAAGGTCTGTGTGGGGGTCTGTTATTGTGGTGTTGTTTTTGCTATTGGAGAGGTGTGTGTGTTGTTGTGTCGCGCTTCGGCATGTGGTGTTCTATTGTTACTAATTGTCGTACGGGTTTCAATATCTTATTGAGTGTTTTCTGCTATTCGTACAAAAGAGAAAATTCTCCAAGTTGGTATCAATCAAAAGAAGGGAATAGAAGTACACTACATATTGACCATGCATATGCAAGTGAAATTTGTTCGATTTCCTTGATTCATTAATCTCTTGTCAACTTTTTTTTGTGTTCCGGTGCCCTTTGATCGCTCAAAAATACATGAAAAAAGAGGCAGCAAATTTTACACAAGGTGAATGAAATGAAATGCGAGGGAAGGCCTTTGGCATCCCTCATTCTGGTACGCGCGTGTGGCTAGCACACTGCTGGCGCGTAGCTCTCCTCGAGTATGGTCTCCAACGTCGGCCGCCGCCTGGACAAGCGACCGCAGCTTATCCTATGCTTGAGCTCCCCGATCTCCGCCGCCGCCGCGTCGTCGTCCACGGACATCTCATCCAACCTCGGCGGCGCCCTGACCTCCTCCGCCGCCGGAACGGAAGCCGCAGCCGCCACGACGACGATGGCGGCAACCTTGGCCGAAGCGGCCGGCCTCCGCGCATGCGCGCGCGCCTCCCTGGTGAAGACGGCGGCGAGGCGCGCGACGTCGGCGGGCGCGGCCTTGGAGCCGAGGCGCTTCATGGGGAACGCGGCGTAGACGGCGCCGAGCTCGAGGTGGTCGTCGGCCGCGAGCGCCGCGATCCGGCGCCCCGCCTGCAGCGCGCGCGCGTCGGCGAGGAAGTGGCCTGGCGCCTCGAGCATGAGCTCGGCGGCCGTCGCCGGGGGGCGGACCAGCTTCACCCCGCCGTCCGGGAGCACGACCCTGGCGCCCCTTGCCGCCCCCGGGATTCTGGCGAGCGTGCACGACGCGAAGTTCCCCATGCCGATCGAAGAGAGACGAGCGAGCTGGATCGTCGACGAGTGCGTGCGGCCGTCGGCTGAGAGAGAGGAATGAAGAGTGGAGGGAATGAGAGCTGGTGGTGATGGCTCGGTGTGTGGGTGTGGTTGCGGTGGGATCGGTTGCGCGCGCTGAGATCCATATATAGGTGGGTGGAGGCTGCGGAGTAGTGGGGGGCGAGAGGTGCTTGGTTGGAGGAAACGCGTGCGATGGTGACGACGGTGGCGTCGCAGCTGGCTGAGCTGAGTGAGTGAGGAGTCGGAGTGGATTTGCGCGTGGGGCCGACCGACCACGGGGACGGGAGTTCGGGTTCGGAGGAGTGGGAATTCCACCTGGCGATGTCGATCGAAATTTGGATCGACAGTGTGGGAAGCAATTCCGGTCCCGGCTTTTGGTTGAAAAGCCAAACCACGAAACACACTTGGATTATCAAGTTATCATTATCGACTTTTGGCTGAATTTTGGGAACACTTGGTTGAAGAATTCTAGCTGCCTGTCTACCGCCTTGTTATATGTTAGCTGCCAAAGAAAATTCGAACACCGTTGGCTGATAAAGGCAGACACACCTCTTGCCATTTAAAAAAAAAACAAGAGACGCGAAACTTAAATAATAATATTTCCTACTCAGCTGAACAACGAAGCAGTTCTTATCGCGTCGGATATGGTAGTGTACAGAACTACAGATATGCAATCCAACAACCCGTGAAGATGTGGTGCATTGAAAATTAAGAGTCAACCTATTGCGACATGGCTTGCAGCATTTTGATTGAACTTCATGAAGTACCGTTGACCTTTAATACATCATTGAATTCCTCACTGATCCCTGTTGACCTAAGAAATATCCTAATACGCACTGGATTGTAAATATTGTATGTGTAGGATAATATATAATTAATAAGTGATCTTTGTACCGGCGAGTACAAATAGTAAAAAACAACTTACATTGCAGAATATCGATGACTAATAATTATTGTCAAGCAGGGTTTACCTCGTCAAATATCACTCAATTTTTTGCCTTTTTGGTTACTCGTTTTGTTTCCGGTAGGAATTGTGGCAAAACAATTAGTACTCCGTCCTTCCAAGGAATAAGGCATATAAGTTTAATAAAAAAATAAATTTCTAAGTTTGATCATTGTTATAAATAAAGAATATGAATATTTATGTTATAAATCAGTATCAATAGATTCAACATAAAGTATTTTTTAATTGAATTCGGTATTATATAATATATTGCTATTTTTCTTATATATTTCATAAAAATTACTAAGTTTTGACTTTTAACAAAATTTATACACCTTGCTCATTAGAACATATGTAGGAAGGTTTAAGTGAATAAATTGACGAAATAGGCCGTATCCCTCCTATATTAAAATAGTAACCACCCGATATAACCAATCAAAGTCTCGAAACCGAACAAAGGCTAGGGCAACAACCAACACACACCCAAAGCAAAGAAAAAAGGAGACATAGGCAAATTGACGCCCTCGAAAAAAGTACCATCATGCTCGAGCCCAATACCGAATCGTCAAGTACCAAGCAGCCATTTCAATAAGAAAAAGGCACACTGCTACCCGAACGAGCATATTGGTACTAGGGTTTCCCCTGCACACAGAGGAAAGCGGACGAAGCGTAGTCACTGCGTACTTGAGGAAGGAATGATGCCACCGAAGGGGCTACCGCATCGGTGTCGGGCGAACCGACAAGCATTTAAGAGAATAAATGTCATTGAAAAGTTTACAGTTTGTCTTACTGGTAAGTCTTCAGACATTGCAGGACCTAGTGGTATTTTTTGTGCCCAGATTCCGTTCGGTTGGCGTGTCCGTCGGTGGTGGATCTGCCATGTTGGCTACAAGTTAGTCAATCACAATCCGGATGAGGGCTTTCATCCTATACAAGACGTTGTTCAGATGTTTCACCTATAAAAGTGCATAACGGCAGTAACATGTTGAGAGTGGTGCTTCCTGATGGCCACGTACGCATCTCCAGCTGGCACCTCTGTCTCCGCCGACGAAGCAGCATGCTTTCTCTTCAGCGCCAGCTGTGTTGTTAAGAAAACCTCGATCGGATTTTTCTTCTTCTTCTGAAGATTTGTTTGAACGCCGAAAACCTCCGTACCACTGTCTTGTGTTACTAATTCACGTGTTGCAAAATCTAACAAATCGCTCGTATGGCTTCTGGTGCCCAAAAAGTTTGTTGGAAGAATGCCCGCAAGAAGGCCAAGAGTAGCTTCTACGGACCGGTGGTCAGTTACTCAGTTGGTTAGCTTTGAGTAAGCTGTACGCGGCAGGCGAGTCCTTGCTCTATTGCAGACGGGAAGGTACAAAATCTTCCAACTGACCGACAGACAGACAGACACAATCGGTAGAGAGTTCAGGTTAACGGAGGAATTTACCGACTCCGGAGGCGTGAGTGTGACCACCTGACTCCTGCGCATCAAACATCACATGACCCAAATCATGCAAGTAAGTAAGTTGCAGGGAAGAATTAGTGTCATGTCACGGACGAAGCTGCCAGGAACTGAGCTTTCAGAGGGCGAATCGTCTGGCTGCTGCAACTTGGAGATAGCTAGCGCATAACCCCGTGTCCGGGCACATGCATGCGTTGTGCGGCTGGGCGCACCGCCGTGTCGACATCACGATCACGAGTGCCCTCGGCGTGGGTGAGAGAGCTGCCAATTTGTTATATCCCGTCCTGTAGCGCGGGCTGCCGGAGCTAATTTACGGACTCCGGCCGCAAGTACAAGGAATTATGTTGGCATCCGTTGGTTGCAGCTGCCGGAGCTAATTACGGACTACTGGAGGCGTATCCGCGTCGTCATCTGACGCTCGCCTCTCTGGACATGGTAGCTTCGTTTTCGTTGTACGGCCTACGTACTCACCGGTGCTCTTCTGCTCTTGCTGCGTCTTGAGTTGAGTTGAGTTGGAGGGTCACTGTCAATTGGCATCGTGTAGCTATCGTACTGCGTAAGTGATCGTTGGTTGGAGAGCTTCGGGTGGGGAATCTAAAAAGATAGACATGGGTATGCACCAAGCCCTCCCAGCGATTCTGCGCTCCGGACCGTCCGATCTCCGCCTTGGAGCGATCTCCACCGTCCGTTTCGCTGCTGACTTTTGCTGACCGTTTTTGGGCCCACCCGTCATTGGCTCAGTGGGTAGACAGTTCGGTACACACAACTCTTCCCTCATCCTGAGCCGTCCGATCCAGGAACCTGCGTCCGCGTCGATCTGAGCCGTCGGTCGCTGAGACAAAACTCCCGTAGGAAACCCTAGCCGCCAGCCAGTCGTGCCCCATCTCACCTCCCCGATTCCCCGTTCTCCTCCTCCAGCTCCCCTCGGCGGCGGCCGCACCTTCTCCACCTCACCGCGTCGCCGTTGTCCTCTTTCCTCGGCGGCGCAGCGGGATAGATCGATGAGGCCCGTCCTCGACTCGCGGGAAGCTCCTGCATTCCAGGTACCGCTCCCTCGGATCTACCGCTCTCCCGCATTCATGTCCGCCCCCGCTCAGATTCGTTCGCCTGCCTTGCCAGATGGCCGCGGAGGAGCCGCTAGGCTTCAGGGAGGACGACGCCATCCGCTTCATCTTCGGGGAGGACGTGGCCGCCCGCTCCGGGACGGACGACGACGCCGCCTTCGACAGCTCACCGTAGCGCGCAACAGGGTCAAGCCGTCAACCGGAGGCGCGGCTGGTGTCCGGAGGGAGCCGCGCAGCCGGCCGCTCGCACCGCCGCCGCACGCCGTGCCGTCGCCGGGACGAGGATAACATGCGTGGTACACAGACGCCGTTTTACCCGTTGCCAGCCCCATCTATCTCACATTCCTTGCACTATCTTATCCTCTTCCTCCCTAACAGCAGGAGGTCCACGACCGTAAGCAGGAGCCGCCGCGGAGATGCACTCGAGGAGACTGCGTCCAGATGCGTCGCGGGCGGTGGTTAGCTAGATCCCGTCGGGATGCTTAACCTTGGTCAAGCAACTCGCATCTACACCCAATGCGCTCCTACGGTGGGTGTCTTGGCGTGGTCTCTAGCGTCTCCGTGGTGGACTGCTGGCGTCTCCCAAAAAATCGTTGGCTATCCTATATGCGTGGCCGTAATGATCAGCTTCAACCTTTCTATTTCGTGGTCGATGTCTTGGCGCTGTGTCCGGTGTCTCGACCACAAAGAAGCCCGCATCCCCTGCTTGGATAGCTCCTAGGACTTCACATGTATACAGGTAGCTAATACCTTAATCCCCGATTAATCTGCAAATTAACCTTTGCCGTGCTGTTGATTTCACTTCGTGCATGATCTGTTTCCGCTCATAGCCTGTATCCGATTGTACCTGGTTCGTACACTCCTAATCCTCTCTCTACTATACTGTTTACTTGGCCTAAGATCTGATTACCATACAAGATTGTTTATTATTTTCTGTTATGCCTTTTGTAAGAGTACACCTTTAATTACGTTCATAGATATCAGTGGTTAGTCGCATTGTTTGCCATATCCATGACTCATGTTTATACCGTCGAGGTAGTGATTTCTCATTTATTTGAGTTTATCCCATTTTGCAAACAAAACTTATTTGAGTTTATCTATTTGTTCACTGACGCCTCAAATGTGATTCCAATCACTGGTTCTTCAATCTTGTGGTGCAGGCATTGATCACTGAGGGCGCAGTGGATCTTATTGTGCCAGGGGTGATGCCCACTAGGTGCTTTTCCGTGTATTTGAACATGCTCGATATGCCAGCCCACGAGCATGGCGCCCGGAGCGGGTGCTTTACACATTGCCTGTATGCATATGTTCATATATTGTATTTTTGAATTATGTTGATTAGTTCTTACTGCTGTAATTACGTTGACTGATCTGAGTGCGCATGTGCTCAATTTTCTCTGATGTGAAGTCACAGTTAATAGATAGTTAGGTCAGATCTGAGCAGAGATGTCTTAGCCATCTATACTCTATAGTAGCACTGTACCATATAGCATAATACAAAATGACAGAACACAACTTGCAGCCTCACAATCAATCAGAGCACCTTCACTCATGTTCAAAGTCTATTGGAAGCAAAGTTACTATTCCCATGCTTGATGAAATTATGGAATCATTTTCTTTTTGGTGAGGGTTATGTGAATGAGAAGTTCTCTGGTTTAGGCAGCACATGGCCGAGTAGAAATGGGTGTAGATTGTATGCTTTGCATTCATATAGATCATATTAGTTCTCAATTTGATTTTAATTTTGATAGTTTTGTGCAATTACAGGTTTTTGATCAGATGAGAAATGTATGGTGAATGTACACCTGAATGTAACGGGATAAGATGATGCAAGTCTCATGTTCCCTCATATGTTAATATTTATTAATTATTGCGTTGTGTGATCATGTTATGCTCTTTCCCACTCTGTTTTTCTATAGTAGCCATATTAAAGACTGTTTTTATCTTATTGATTATTTCACTTGAAACTTTCAATTGACCATATTATAATGTAGGTTCCATTCCAGGTTATTGCTCTCATCTGATTAATACTCAGTGTGTCATCCTAATATTCAGTTTGATAATTGGTAACTATGCATTGCATTATTGCATCCGCAACTCCTAAAAAAGATTAATATCTGTTTTAAAAAGGTTGGTGCTTGAATCAGTTCTTACGCCTTCTAACTGAACTCAGGTTCCATGATAATTTCTTACATGTACATAGCATTTTGGTTATTGTCATTCAGCTTCGTACTTAATTTTTTGTTGAAAGGATAATGATGATAATTAAGTTTATTTTTGTTATGCTTTGGATGGCTGCAACTACATTGATCGTTAATGTTCTTAATATGCATTGCAGTTTAGATGTGTCCAACACGAATTTCAGCATTGCTAATTTATTTCTGGTTGAATTTCAAGTTTATGTTACTATCATTCTTATATGGTATGTTCTTACAAATTTGATCCTTAAGGATTATTATATAAGGGGAGTTTATTAGTATGCTTGGACAGGTCGATTGCAATGTCAAGTTTTCTGCTTATTTTAGAGATTTTGAGACATTAGGAACCTGATCTGTAGTGCTATTTCCTTTATTTTTGATTTTCCACTCTGCTCATCCAATAGCATGGGGCCACATTTTTTTTTCACATATTGTATTAGTTAATGGAGAAGTCAGTGCTGAATTTATTTAGTTGCATTAGTATCTTTCTAAAGAAGCATAGAGAACCTATTCTCCGTTACAACCTCCTCGCCGCATTTGCACATCTCGCAGGTACTCAAATAATCTCTCTTCCTCCTATTTTGCCTTATCCACTTACCTAATTTGTTCATCTGATAGCTTCTTATTTTTCTGCACTGATTCTTTATAATCTATGCCTATGAGCTGTTTGAGAAAATCCAAGAAGGATGCAGAGGTGTTTGTACTCCATTTTGTTCATAGAGTAGGTGGATAGAGACGGAAAACAAGGCATGGAGATGATGTTGATGCATGTGTGTGGCCATGGATTCTCTTCGGTTGAGGTCTCCTCCATGTCGTTAGTGACAAGATTTGAGCTGCGATTTATTTATTTTACATGTTGTCTTGAACTGGCCAAATGGAAATCTTAACATTTCAATGTGTGACATAGGCTTTCTATTTGAGCATAGTATGGCCAAAGTGCTAATTATTTTTGCTGTTGCCATGAAACAGTTTGGTCATCTGCTCATCTCTCCTCTGACTAATTTCTTATTTAATCTCCGGTGATCCCCATCTATGTTTGTTTACATGCAGACGAGGAGGCCGAAGCATTCACGACCTCCCCATCCTCCGAGCACGAGCCATCAGGGCCATGCCTGGGTGAGCCTCCTCATGAATCCTCTGCTCATCTCCTCCTCTTGCTACTTTCTGCATCTCTGTTTGTTCAGATGTTACATTATCTATGCATGTAAGGTGTTTGACATACGCCAACGAGGTTGCAGGATAGCGCATTAATCCATGTAATATTGTGCCATGTTTTTTATTATAATTTTGCTTTAATCTGCAATTTATATTCAATGAATGGTTGTTTGGTTGCATTAGGATAAGAAATTTGGTTGTCATACGCACATTTATATATGCTCTCTATTACTTCACCTACATTTGTAAGTTCTGAACTATGAGATGTGCTTGTGTGATGTACATGTTGGGTTAGATATGACCGTAGTAAAGGTAATATTTCATGGTAGACTAGCATTGACTTTAGCAACATCAGCATGACGGCGACCGCCCCATCTATGATGCACCGCGACTTGAGGTGCAGCTGCACACTCCATAAGCCATGAACTATGAAGACGTATAATGCAGATGCACATTGGTACTAGCATAATTTTTATAGAGCAGAAGACACAATGAGTGATTAGGAACACTGATGGTGCATGTTGGAAGGGGGCTTGGCATCATGAGCTTGGCAACTACAGTAGACAATAAGTGATTAGGAACACTGGTGGTACATGTTGGAAGGGTTTGCTTTGCGCTCGTGCTTGCCTCTGGTCTGTCTTTGATCTACCTTTTAGGTAATTATTTTTACTACCCTACCTCTGTTATTTAGAAGCTGTGCTATTATTTTGCTGCTCTGTTTTCTATCCATTTGTTTTCCAAATATTTTTCCAGCTACTGATTATGATGCTGTGTTACCTACGTTTTGCAACTGGTAAGAATTTTCAGTCCTTCTATTTTCCCTCTGCCAGATATGTTATTTTTAGGCTGATGGACAAGTTGGGATGTTGCTGTAACAGAGAGTTTTTTCATTTCAGCCTGAAGACAAGAGCTTCGACATCCAGTTAGCTCATTTCTTATGCTTAAGGGGAAAATTTCGCCAAAGAAGGTAACTGGGATGTATGCTTCAGTGCGGAAGTGCCTCATTTGTAGAATTTTTTCATGTTATCATATATCTAATATATTATTTGTGTGTTTCATGATTAGCAAGAACTTCATTGGGTATATTCCATGATCTTTATCTGGTTTTATGCACCTGTTGATATTGTAAGCATGTGTAATCTTGTGACATTTCATCTTAAGAAAAATGCTATTGACCGTATATATGTGGCTCCCAATGCAATATGTGAGCACTCTAAAGGTAAGTACTTTTAATTTGTATCTTACTCTTTGACGATTTATGTCACTTATTTGTACGCGCATGTTTTTTCTGCAATCGAAAAAGTTTTGTGTATACCTTTATTATTATTACACCTGTAAAAAGAATCATAGATGCACAGTAAAGTCAATAAGATGATTATGTGAGTTGCCTCTGCAAGCTATTATTGCTAAATAGATGAGTCGTTCATTGGAAATTGTATTTGTGCTTGGTTCTTAGAGATGAACGCGTCGGATAATAATTTTCAAAATGAAGGCCTCTGCAAGCGCTTTTGTTTTCAATGAAATCAAGCGCAATCCTTTTGGGTTTTCTCCAACAACAAAAAAGCCCGTGTTGCTATTACTTTTGTGCACATTTAGCCATATACCTCAAAGTGAATTTCATCATATAGCTATGTTGATGATATTGTAAGGTTTTTTTTTGCAGTTTACTCTACAACTTAACTATTGATCATTGGTGTTGGTTTCATGTTTTTCACCTGGTGTCTTTTTGATTTGCTCTGATAACAATTGTTGTCGTGATGAATTTGTTTACTGTGATGAGGTATCCAAATTATCCTTCAGCTTGCACAAGGTTAAACTCCAGTGATGATGGAGATCCCGTACTTCAATAGTATTCAAGTTATTTGATGCTCAGGGTCTCGCGGTAAGCATCACTGTCTTCAGACTGAGTATTCTTTAATTTTGTCGTTCTCATCCGTGTCGATTGCTTCACTGCCATTGTAGCTTACTTTTGATTGCTTCACGCGCGTTTGTTCTGTAGTGTAAATTCTTTTCCATTTTGTGCATCCATTTCAGCTAACCCATCTGAGAAACATTTTGTATATTTTGGATTAATTGCATTTTGTGCATCCATTTCAGCCAACCCATCTGATGTTGAATGTTATATGATGTCACTAGCCTAGGTATTAGCATTATGTTGCAACCTAATTATAGGTTGACTTCTATGAAACTTATTTCTGTTTGCATTGTTTCCACTCCTAATTATTGTTTTTCACTTTTATTTGTAGGTTTCATACACTTCCATCTGAAATAGTCGCTAGCCTACGGGCGCTAGAATATTTATGTACTTGCCTCTCCGGCACCAACCATGGTTCATGTTTGCTAGCCCTTCCCATCTAATTATAAGATTTGCGCACATCTCTTAGCTGGAATCAGTTAGCCTTAAGATGAAACATTGTCCTTTAGTCATCTATATTATGTATGTTATGTAATAGACTAAGACAATGTTTGCATTAAAATATTTCTACATGTTTGTTCATGTTGACATCTATGTCTATTGGGTTAGTTATTAAGACTGTTTTATTTCGGTGTTGTTAGTATTTAGAATAATAAAATAAATACAACTAATAACTTTCCTTCCTTTTAGCATTGCCACGGAGATGCCCATGCAATAGACGATGAAAAGGGCGTTATCCCTGGCTAATAAATTATCTCAAAAGACTGTTTTATTTCGGTGTTGTTAGTATTTAGAATAATAAAATAAATACAACTAATAACTTTCCTTCCTTTTAGCATTGCCACGGAGATGCCCATGCAATAGACGATGAAAAGGGCGTTATCCCTGGCTAATAAATTATCTCAAAACCAATGGTAGAGTCCTATGTATAAATTATCTCGATATCAGTTCGTGCGCCGGCTATCACCTTCTTAAAAAATGCTTGGATTTTCCTGGCTTTTGTGATGGGTGGTGCCCCCTGTTTCTTGGTGTGCGAATTGGTTAAGTTTATTTTTGACATTTGTCTTCTGTTAGGTTACTACTTCGCCCCTGTCCATGAACTGCTTTGCATGTGGTGTTCATCGGTTTTATTACTGCAGTATATACTTGATGCTTCACTGTCGTCTTGCAGGATTATTTTGGTCTACGTGTGAATATAAACCATCGGTGCTGTCTCCCCGATGGCCATGATCGAGACGCTTTTGCATGTTCAACTTCATGCTACTTGAATCAAGTGGTGTCTGCTGTTTGTGTTCAAGCAATGATCAGCCCCATCCAGCTGTCCCGGCTCTATGATGCAATGTCTGCAAGAATCTGTTGAACCTTATTGATCTGTCGTAGAGTATATGTGGAGTCTCCACTATGTCATGTAATAATAGACTTATGACATAATTAGCGCAAGATGAATCGATGCTTCCTATGATCTATCTGTATTAAGCTGTAAGCTAAGGAATGAACAACTTACCTGTCTTCATCCGCTTATATGGAAGTATTTCCACCTGCTTGGTCAATACTGTGGCTCATTCATTCCTTTATTCCTTGTGCTCTATTCTTATGAAGCTCTTCTCTGTTTTCCTGAGTATGTACAGGATGCATGATTTGCTGAATTTTTTTCAATGTTTTTAGATTGTGGGCTACGTGTTCACCATGGTTGCTTATTGGAGCATTTACATTATAATGATGTTTTGGTTGTTATAAGCTATACATGATTACAACTTTTCCAATAATTTTTTGATGCTTTTATGTAAAGTAGGTCACGGTCACCGTGTTTGTTACTTCAGGTATTAGCATTATATTTACTATCTACATCTATGGATTAGTTTCTAAGACTATTTATTTCAATGTTGTTGATGCCTCCCTTTTAAAATCGTCGTAAAGAGTCCCATAGTATCGTCCATACAAATGATGATGGAAAGGGCGTTCGATCTGTGCTAAAAAATTATTTCAAAGTTCCCCATAGCCTTCACCGTGAAGCGATCACAGCCGACTGTTCTGCGACAATTTGTATGAATCGTCCATACAAATGACGATGAAAAGGGTGTTTGACCTGGGCTAATAAATTATTTTAAACCAGGTGAAGTTCCCCACAGCCTTCACCGCGAAGCGATCACAGCTGACCGTTCTGCGACAATTTGTATGAATCGTCCATACAAATGACGATGAAAAGGACGTTTGAGCTGGGCTAATAAATTATTTTAAACCAGGTAGCGCGCGGCAAGCCGCGCCCCAAATCTAGTGTTCAATGTTTGGTGCTCTGCGCACTCGGAAGTGCTCGTGAGCCTGAAGCTCAGCAGCTGCTGTCGCATCAAAACTGCTAGTACTAGTAATTTGTGGCAATTAACTATGCCACCACCAGTTTCTGTGTAGTAGCATGTTCTACTCAGGTATTATTGTGGTGCAAAATCCGCTCTGTTCCGTTCGGACGGTACAAAGATCCATAAACACAACGGCGACATATCTTGTGCTCATGCTATGCGCCCGGCCCATATCCACAGGACCACAGCAATAAACTTCCAAGATTTCGATTCTTGGTATCGCAAGTTTGGATCACCCACAACGACGAGGAATATAAATTTAACGGTTAATCTTTGCAACAGTGCAGATCTTTAAATCATACAGACCCAAAGATGATTCAAGGCCGAGGAACCTGTACAGCTTAACAAGCTAACCTGACAGTACTGAACGGAAGATAAAGCCTAAATGCTTCCTTTGCTAAGTATGGAGAAACAATGAAATATGGGGGTGAATCAGAACAGCAGTACAGAACTGGGCGACTGTCGTCGACCAACATGCCTCAACGGCCCAAGCACAGTGGAGAACTGCAGTCAACTTTCACCTACGTCTCAACAGGAGATATCTCGACATGCCTCGACGCCTAAGCAATTGCTCTGGACAGATAGAAGGCGAGGCGCCGTTCTTCAAAGGAATACTCGATCTCCTCCTGCAGTGTTGGCTCTGGTTTCTCGTAAACAAGGGAAACAGGGGTAGCTGTAACCAGGTTACCCACAGAAGGTGTCATTGCCAGCTGCATTGGAGCCGCAACGGTCATTGGCGTCTTAGGATTCAGTGCTCCGAATGTCTTGGGCTTGGGGGTCCGGTTCTCGTCTTCTGGAACATTGGTGTCCGGCCGTGCAGGTGTCGACGGGACACTGTTAGCCGGCAAGATCTGAGCAAAAGGCTTACGAGGTGTCTCCGTTTCACGTAGAGTACTGGCATTGAAAGATAACTTCTTGATGGGAAGATCACCAATGTCTAAGCCTCTACTGCCTGAAATTGTTCACATGCATCAGACGTTTATAAAGAAGAAAACAGGAGATCTGCTGCAGCATATGAGACCTAACAGGGGCTTACCAGGGGACAAATGGCCAATGTCTTCAGTTCTCTTGGCAGCACGAACATTCTTCGAATGCAATATGTCTGTTTTGGGTGCTTGCATCATGGCTCCACCTACCGACAACCTACGGTTTGCGCCACCCATCGAGTGTCTAGGCGCCTTCTTTGTACTCTGAGGCTTGGATGGACTTGGTTTTGAACCGTAGAGAGCTTCCTGCTCAGCTTTCAGTTGATCCTGGAGCTTCTTCTGATCCTGCAGTTATGTACAGTTAGGTATTTGAGCAATAGACTTGAGTGAAAAACGGATGGTCAAAGGAATTTAGATAGTTATGCAATTGTGTAGTACCCTTTGTCGCTTCTTCTCATGTTCTTTCTCCTGGCGAACGATCATGTACTCATCAAGCATTGAGAGAAGGCGTACCTGCAAATGTTTCATGTCACAAACTCTAGCAAAGTAGCAAGGATAAAACAGACACCATTTAGAAAGAAAGCGAGAGAATAAATATACATACACCATCATATGTGAACTCTTTTCCTCTTTCATTCTCCCAAGCAATGATTTTTGTGGTCAAAACGTCTACCATTCCTGCCCAAGGTGAAGCATTGGTAAATCAGATCCAGTGATCACAGAAACATAAATAGTATACATCATCTCAATATAGTTGCCCAAGAAGTTATAGAAGATCTCATTCCGTAACAGTACCTGGTATCTTGTTAACCAAAATGCGAGCTTTCTCAGCCCTCTTGAGGGTAAGATGTGCCCCTCTCCCAGCATTGTAACGATTGTCATCCTAAACACCATGTAAAGGAAGAATGATTATCGAAACAACTAACATGTGAAAGGGAAATTGTATCTAAAATTAACCAGCATTCATACTTTGTTGTAATCTTCAAGCCAGGCTTCCTCCTCACAAGCATTCAGATATCTTTCGACCTTCTCAAGAATGTCCTTTCGACTGAAAGCTTCATCTTTCACTGTTGCAATGTGAGCCTCAATTTGTTCCAGCACCAATGCAGGATCAATAGCTCCTGTAGAAGAAAAGGCAAAGGCAGATGAGGTAGTTTGACAGGTGGTTTGCACGCCTGGAGCACATCTTACTGAACACAATATGTTAAGGAGGCAGATGGTATTACCTGACTCAATAGCCTCAAGGTTAAATTCATCTGAATATCCTTCCTCGCCAACCAGATGTGCACGTCTTCGGTGCTCTTCCAATTCTGATTTCTTTTTTAAAACAAGATCCTTCATTTTGCTTCCTTTCAGTTGCTCAAGCCTTAAAACCTCAGCTTCCACCTACATTTATGAGTGTGATTAACGAATATTCCTAGCGTATAAAATGATAAGAAAAACATAGGTAACATGAGAGCAATCTATTCAGATATAGTTACTCACGTAGCTGAGGAAGTCAATCGACAGGGTGTTGGGTTCTGTTATTTCATGCTCCGAAGCAGCAATATTGCTTGTTACATTCTGGAACACCTGCTGTTCTTCAATTGGTGTATCCATAAGATTCCACAGTTCTAGCATTGTCGAGGCAAAGTCTTGAAGCTGCAAGATTCATGCCACCCGAGTTATGGATTGAATTAAAGGATGCAATGTGTATTTCAAATCTCTAGAATGATGCAGAAAATGCTGACCTTTTGCATCCTCTGAATTTTTACTTCGCGCAGTCTATTTACAGCCGCTGCTAGTCTTTCGATCGTAGTGTTGCTTAGGTTCTTTGACCCTTCAGCCTCATCCAGGCTAGGGTGCACTTCATGTACTGTTTGCTTGAAGTCTATGCCAAGGACTTCACATAAGGAATGCAATGTATTCAAATGTTCCATCACTTGCTTAACCCTGTCAGTCTGCCAGAAACGCAAAGACACAAGACATAATGAGATTTATTGAGCAAAAAGAGTAGTGCTATAGATGGTGAGGTTATGATTGCTGAAGAACTAGATTTGCAGGAATCATCAGGACCTTCTCTTTCTGGAGGGATTCTAGCTCCTTTGTTAACTCCTCAAACTTTCTTAACGACAGATCGGACTGATCCACAGGAGTTTTAAATGGCACAAAGTCTGAAGACCTGATTTCAGATGAAATCTTCTTGATCTCCTCTAGGACATGAACAAACTGGTTCCATCGTTCAACCTTTTTAGTCCGCATCTCCTCCAAGTACGGGATAATAGCATTCAGCTCCTCTCTTAAACCATGGAACTTCTGGTTTGACTGCAACATTAACAGAATGAAAAGCACCAGTTACAGCCGGAGAGTCAACCGAAAGTTTGAAGTCTCCTATACAGTAGATCACAAGTGCGCTGTGTGTACAATGAATTGAACAGTGATCACATATTTCCCTAGTAGTTTATCAAGCTTTCAATACAACAGATTTCGAGTGCCTTGCATATAGGGTGAATTCAACAGTGAAGCCATTACACAATGTCACAAGCAGTAGTAGCGTAGTAACATGGGCCATAAAATAGTACTACAATTGTATGGTAGTTGGCTCTAGTAAAGTAAAGGAAATAAATGACCAAGTTGTATTTACATATCTCCTGGTATACAGACACATTAGTAAGAAGTACTGAAGCTGTGTGACTGACACTTTTTTCCTCTATATCAGATTGAGCAATGTGCACGGTAGTTCTTTTAAATTCATTTCATCTTAGCTAACAGGGGACAAAACAAGTGTGTAGTGGTCTATTCTGTTGCTAAATTTTCTTCCCCCCATCAATAACTAGCATTAAGCTTCTCTTTCTTTTGTGAGGAATGATTAACAACAGTTGTCGAGATGGCATATACTAGCAAATGAGTTGTGGATTCCGGATGTAACCTGTCTGACATGAACCGGTGGCTCGCCTATGGCCGAGCAGATGCCAGCGAGCTCAGCCTCGGCTTCTGCGATGGACTGCCTCAGCTGGGCCCTGCACCGGTTGGCCTGGTCGACCTTCCGCCTGTAGACTTGGAGGCATTCCTGCTCAAGCTCCATGAGCGTCTTGTCCCGCACCGTGTCGGGCTCGCCGACCTCGTCCCAAATCACCTGAAACCGGGAAGGAAACACCTCTTGAGTCACTCGATCTCGAAGAAGCCGTGCGGTGCGGTGCGGGGAAGAAGCAGAGAAACGGCGGATGAGAACGTACGTGGAGCTCGAGGAGAAGCGAGTCGCACGGGGGGAGCTGCTGGTCCTTGGCCACGCTACCCATCGCGAGGAGCGGCGGCAATCTGCAAGGGAGGTGGCGGCTCGAAGGTCAAATCCAACGCCGCAGAGGAGGAGGGAACCTAGGGTTTTCGGGGCGCGCGAGCAACCAGATCCGGTGCGACGAAACCGCGGGTAACGGTCCGGGGATTCAGGGCTTACCTCTTGGCCGCTCGGGTGCGGGACTTCGCGGCGGGCGGTGGCCGGCGGTAGGGTCGTGGGGATGCGAGCGAGAGAATGGAGGAGGAGGGGAGTGGGGAGGGAGAGTGATTCGAAATGTTTTGAAATGGGGGAGGGGGCAAAGGAGGAGAAACGGAAGGAATCAAAGGAAGGAAGGAAGGAAGGAAGGAAGGAAGGGGACAGCCGCAGAGAGCCGTTAGCCTAATCTATCCATCTTTATTCATTGCGCAGGCTCCTGGCTCCGCTTCCGGCTCCGGCGGCCTCCGTTTTGAATCCGACGATCTGGATGGGAACTTCATCCGCCCGTTGCGTTGGGGTACGACCTTGCCAGTGCCAAATCGGCCCTAGGCCGTTGGAAATGCTGACGGGTAGAGCCCACTCTTCGGCTGCCACCTGTAGGCCGATCGCGTTTGTTTGTGACACCAGTTTGGGTTCGTGGCATGAGTTAGAGTTCACGACTGCTGTAGAAACCATAATCAGATTGCCCACCCGTAACAAGCTAACCTGATAACTGCACTAGTCATCTCTTAACAGAATT
Source organism: Poa annua (assembly GCA_026929855.1). Classification (NCBI taxonomy): domain Eukaryota; kingdom Viridiplantae; phylum Streptophyta; class Magnoliopsida; order Poales; family Poaceae; genus Poa; species Poa annua. Next base: position 54,562,666 of record CM049435.1, on the reverse strand, counting down.
ATGGCTCTTCGACATATCTAGCCAATACATAACTGAATTGAAATTGCTTTTCCGGAGCGCGATGCTTCACGCAGTTCACGCACGCTATGTGGGTGTGAGTCCCACCCACGTTCTCCCCCTCCACGCGCCCTACCTTTGCTCCTTAGTTTCTTCTTCCTCCCCGTGCCCCATCCTTCTCGGTCGACCAAGGCGGCGCCAATGTGGAGTCACGACGGAAAAGACGATCGTCGAGACTAGACCTTATCGGTCAGGGTGGGGGTGCTCCTCAGCAATGAGATCCGGTGGGTGGGGTGGGGGGATTAGAGGGATGGTCGAGACGACGACGGACTAGCTGATGAGATTTGCGTAGGATAGGGCGGCGAGGAGGACGCAATAAACGCTATCGGCGGGGTGTGCTTTCTTCTTCCTCCCGACAATTTAACCACGTTGTGGTCGGAACCTCCTTCGCATGCAGTCAAAAACCGCGTGAGTGCTCGCCCGCGTGTAAGGTAGCCTCGCCCTAACATAATAGGCATCGTTGGTGAGGCCCTCTTTGGTTCACAGATTAAAACGCAAGAATCAAAGAAATTGTGCAACGAATAAGATTCATACAGCACATTGCTGTGAAACATAGGAAAAAAGATTACCTATTTATACATATTGCATGCAAAGTTATCCATAGAAAAAAAAAAGTTATGGTTGCAATCCAAAAATTAAAACAAGCTAGGTAGGAATAAATCAGGTATAGAACCCTCCAAATTTTCATTCAAGGCCTAAACTTATGAGGTTAATGATAAATATGGTGTAAATAAGATTGGAATAAAATTGAATAACATAGCTAGATATCATGTCCATGGTAAGAACTTTCTGGTAATCTTTTTACTTTTTTCTTGTTTCTGAACAAAACAGTTTGGCAATCTTTTATGTTGCAGGGTACGTTCACAGCAACATACCCTTTTGTCACTTATATTGAGTGTTGCGTTTGTAAAATAAGCATCTGCCCTACTTAGATCAAAATGACACATAAGCCAACCCAGAGAATATTTTGTAGTATATATTTCTATTTTATGACACCAAAAGCAGTATGAGCCTCTTCTGGTGTAGCTTCTTCAACAAAAGAACATGTGATAAGCATAGAGAAGAGATCCAGTATGAGACAAACATTTCAGTTTCTTTTTCACCGAGAATTAACAAGTTGGCGGTCTGGCCGCTCATGGGTCACACAAAAAGAGAACTCAATTCTTCCTTGAAGGGCAGTAGGCCAAACAAATAGGTCAACTGCAAATCCTTATTCGGGAAAAAGTGGAGGGTAAAAACACATCCATCAGCAGGGCCGGCCTCCTGCCTGCAAGTACATATCCTGGCTAACAGACAATTAAAGGCACAACAGGTTCACAAAAAAAAAAGTTAAACTGTGGGTTGCTTGTAAAGAGGAAGTTTCTTATCAAGCCGCGTTCTCCTTGGCAATCTTCTCTGCCTTGGCAATGACCTCCTCTATTCCTCCAACCATGTAGAATGCCTGCTCAGAAAGGTCATCGTATTTCCCATCCAGCACACCCTGTGATATGTTGAGAAGATTCATATGAAGGACTACTGGGTCAACAAAAGTAGTAGGAAGTACACTGGCATATTGGAAGATGCAGAACCAAAAAAAATGCACCCCAGGAAGCAAACAGAGAAACATGTATACTGCTTCAAACCAATGTATTTGATAATTATACACTTTAGCTAGTGTGGTAGTGCTAGGTACATGATCATATTGAACAGAATATTTGAAGATCACAAAAGGTGGTCCAAACAAGGACACAGAAATCACTTTCATAAACATAGCATGTCTGAGGTTCAATCAAAACAAATACGCATAGCTATTTCCGACCGCACTAGCAGGCCAATTCAGCTATCTTAACCTACATCTAGTCAATGTACCAGCCAGAATACTAAAGAACTGTATTCGTAGTTGCACAATAACAACAAAATCTGCGGACCCAACACTCTGCAGAAAACAAGATTTCATGGCTAAAATTGCATAGCATGATAGCATCTTCTAGTACAAGTTGACTATTATTCTGTTTTATAGGCTTATGTATTTAGAAGCATTTTCTGGTACAAGTTGACAATCATTCTGATTTAGAAGCATTCTATGTTTGGTAAGAAATTATTGTCTTGTGGAAGGTATATTACATGAGATACAGTCCTTCTACATGCTTCTAAATCAAATTGAGAGAGAGAGAGAGAGAGAGTCAAATTGGTTACCTGGAAACTTTGAACGCCCTCCTTAAGCTCGACATACTTTCCAGGTGCACCTGTGAAAACTTCAGCGACGTGGAAAGGCTGGCTAAGGAACCGCTGAATTTTTCTAGCGCGAGCGACTGTTAACTTGTCATCCTCACTGAGCTCGTCCATTCCCAAAATGGCAATAATATCTTGAAGATTCTTGTAATTCTGAAGAACCTTCTGAACACCACGGGCAGTGTTGTAGTGATCCACACCAAGAACATGGGGAGACAACATTCTGGATGTGGAGTCCAAAGGATCGACAGCAGGATAAATACCGAGCTCAGATATCTGCCCATGCAGCACAAACCAAGTCAAATCCCTAACAACCAAATTACAATCAACTCAAATTATAGCTAGATGTTGTGTAGGCCTACCTGTCGTGAGAGCACAGTAGTAGCATCAAGATGGGCAAAAGTAGTAGCAGGGGCAGGATCTGTCAAGTCATCAGCGGGCACATAAATAGCTTGCACAGATGTAATAGAACCCTTTTTTGTGGTGGTAATCCGCTCCTGCAATCCTCCCAGATCAGTGGCAAGGGTTGGTTGGTATCCCACAGCAGATGGAATACGTCCAAGCAGAGCAGACACCTCTGAGTTTGCCTGAAATAGAATAACCAGACGACTGCTTTCTCAGGCACAGTATTACACAATATCAAGATTTCCTGCTGATCAGAATACGTTAAGTACAGAAAGCTGAGCTTATGGTTGGCTATTGTCAATTGTGCTACCACTACCAAAAATATCATTGCTGGTAACTGCCAAACGTGAGATGGCACAAGGTTCTCAAGAGCTTACCTGAGTGAAACGGAAAATGTTATCGATGAAGAGAAGCACATCCTGTCCTTCGGCGTCACGGAAATGCTCAGCAACGGTCAAACCAGTCAGCCCAACACGAGCACGAGCACCGGGGGGCTCATTCATTTGCCCGTAGACAAGAGCACACTTGCTCTCACTCTGCAGCAAAAACAACCATGTAAGGAAAATTCTCCCATAGATAAGAATTAATATTAGAAATATGTATCATTTACCTGCTTGTCATCGAGCTTAATGACACCACTCTCAATCATTTCCCTATACAAGTCATTACCCTCACGAGTACGTTCTCCAACACCAGCAAAGACAGAGAAACCACCTAGAATAATGAAATGAAGCAAATAAGACAAATAAAGCACAACAAACAGCTTAGCATAACCATAAAGCCCTGAAACAAAGCTAACCATGGGCCTTGGCTACGTTGTTGATCAACTCCATAATGAGGACAGTTTTGCCCACCCCTGCACCACCGAAGAGACCAATTTTACCACCTCTTTGATAGGGTGCAAGTAGATCCACAACCTAGTGGGAGCAAAATACTTGTATTAGAATAAATATTTGAACAGATAGGAAGGTCTCTTGCCAAATTTGAAGACGCCTAACTAGTAACTAATTAAAATTCTTTGAGTTTTAAGAAAAACACTTCAGGGGGGACACCTTAATTCCAGTAACAAGGATTTGTTGTTCAGTAGCTTGCTCAACAAAAGCAGGGGCTTCACGATGGATAGGTAGGTAATGGTTTGTCTCTGCGGCAGAGAGGAGTAATGAGTAACTTAAATCCATAAACAGGTATTGATATGAGTTTCTAGTAAGGCATGTGAATCTTCAAAGTAAGATGCATGTTAAGAAAACTTACTTATATCTCCCTTATGATCGATTGGTTCACCAATAACATTGATGATACGCCCAAGGGTCGCCCTACCAACAGGGACCTAAAAAATGCACATCAATACAAGAAAAATTATGCTCAAAGAATACTGATAATCCTTTTACAATATAAGTAATTTAGGACATTGACATGGTCCCAATTGTAAGACTCGAAATACAAATTTTCAGGAGAAAAATGTTGCTAAAAATAAAATGTCAAAAACAATTATATAATTATGAAAATATATTTCAATGTTTCATCCAAATTTAGTAATATCAATATGCCCACTAGACACGGATTTACTTTACATTTGCCCCCTTACCGATGATCAGCACTAAATCGGTATGGTGTCAATCCATTCGCAAACAACAACCACGGATTTACCAAGTAAAGATTCACAAGTCAATACGCAGATCACAACATGCAAACCAAATCCAACACCCACGGATTCGTCATTTCGTCATATTAGAATTTGATCGAAATGAAACATCGAAAAGAATGATCGAGGTTGAGGAACAGGAGTGGGTGGCATTACAGTGATGGGAGAGCCCGTGTTGAGCACGCGCTGACCGCGGACGAGTCCTTCCGTCCCGTCCATAGCGATGGTGCGAACCACGTTCTCCCCGAGATGCTGCGCCACCTCGAGCACAAGGCGGATACTGTTGTCGAGCACCTCGAGCGCCGTTAGGATCGGGGGTAGCCCGTCGTCGAATCGCACGTCCACCACGGCACCAATCACCTGGCACACCTGACCCACCGCGCCTGCGCCGGTGAAGTCATCTGTAATCTTGCTGCCCGTGTGCTTATCGGAGGTGGGGGGCGGCGTGACGGGAGCAGCTTGCGCCGCGGCGGAGGACGCGTAGGCGGCCGCACGATTGAGCAGGAAGCCGGCGGGGGATGGGCGGTGTAGCGGCGCGCGGGGGCACGGTGAAGGGGAGGCGGCGCGGATGCGGGATGCGGTGCGGATGACTGATGAGAGGGCCCGGCGAGTCGCCATGGCCGGCGGCGAGGGTTTGGATCTAGGTTATCGAAATGGATGGACCGCGGGGTGGGGAGTGGCGGCTCCGCACTACGGGAAAGGGTGGTAGGGGTTTGGGGATCGGGGTCGGGGTACGGAATAAGGAGACGAGAGGAGGGTGAGGAGCAGGAGGGATTCGCTGGTAGACCCGGTCCTGTGTAGACCGAGACTAGAAGGGTTTGCGCGCTTTGCCGCGCCCGTTTGTGTAAAAACCACTGTTTGTTCTTTTAAATTTGGGTGGTTGCATACACAGAGCGATGCCTAAGCAATTAGTTACATCGATCATACTTCATATCATATAAAACTGGAGCAAACTCGTCATGCTAGAAATAGATGACAACTATTTTTGGTTTTTCAGGATTTACTAATTTCGGGATTTAGTGTCGATGTTGCAAAACTATGGACATAGAATTCAGAACCTTCAAAGTGGCCATGATCATCAATAGACCTAAGTAGTTAATATAGGGATGTGAAATCACACTGTCCAGCTGATCTATGGAGCGAGAAATGAACAAAAAGGACACAATAATAATCGATTTCATCCGAGATAGATCTCTCTATTCTTCCAATATACAAATCCTCTATGCTTGGTTATGTTGGGAGCATTGAGGAAAAGTTACTTTAGTACCTGGTTAATTTCATCAATGATAGATCGATATATTACAATATATACATCGAAAATCAAAGTTACAGCTTTTAGATATATCTCAACCAGAAACTCTACCCTATTCACCTAATCTTGCATGTAACCTAACGGGACTATGGACAATCTATGAAATTAGTTTTTTCCATGTGAAATATGACCGTGAAACAAGCCTGTGGATTAAAATAACTTTTCCACAAACTGGACCTGTGTAATTAGTCAATGCATGTTATTGGTCCTTGCAGTGCAGTACGTACCACATAATCTTGCCATCTCTAAGACATGATTGATCATGCCTGCTGAATGCACACCATTCCCTTTCACGAACAAAATCTTCATGAACCTGAGGTGCGTCCACAGATTATCCTGCAACTTTAGACTATATCTCTGGAAGCACAAGACAAAGTGTTGCTCTCACAGGTATTCCATCGACAACCTGACGAACAAATAAAAACAATTTTTAGACTGCGAAACTGTTCTAAACATGAAAACATGGATAGCCAATCTAGCACAAAGTTTTGCATTATTGTTTCCTTCCATAATGTGGTACTGGGAATCCAATGATCATTGACCAATCACCACGTATATTGTTGTACAGCAACATTGTGGAGCCTAACATGTAGCATTGGGCATGCAGACAACCGTCGAATAGGCGGCAATGCTCGAGATACAGGCAAAAGTGACAATGGGCTTCACTTCATGAGTGATTCCTCATCTTTTTAAACGAATCAAAATGGATCTTCGAATCCCACAATTCATCCTTTTGCTCTGCATGAACCATTAGCAAAGTTCAATTTGCTGGTTAGTGATACGTTTCCGACGTATCTATAATTTCTTATGTTCCATGCTATATTATACCAAGTTATTACATGTTTTATATGCATTTTATATAGTTTTATGCATTTTCTGGGACTAACCTATTAACAAGATGCCACAGTGCCAGTTCCCTGTTTTCTGCTGTTTTTTGTTTCAGAAAAGTACTTAAGGAAATATTCTCGGAATTGGACGATTTCTTTTCAGAAGTCAGTATTTGGGAACGTTCCAGAAAACCGAAGACGAGACGAAGTGGGCGACCGAGGCGCCGTCACCAGGTCCTCGCGCGGCAGGCCCCCTGGCCGCGCGAGCACGTGGTGTGGGCCCCTCGGGGCGCCACCGACTTCGCCCTTTCGCCTACATATACCCCCCAGACCAAAAACCCTAGCACGGTGTTCATATTTTCCTCCACGGGTCCCGAGCCGCCGCCGTCGTCAACACCGATTCGGGAGAGATCAGAACTCCTCCCCGGCACCCTGCCGGGAGGGGGAATCGTCACCGGAGGCCTCTACGTCGCCATGACCGCCTCCGGACTGATGCGTGAGTAGTCTACCCTTGGACTACGGGTCCATAGCAGTAGCTAGATGGTTGTCTTCTCCTCTTGTGCTATCATGTTTAGATCTTGTGAGCTGCCTATCATGATCAAGATCACCGTTATGTAATACTTCATGTTGTGTTTGCTGGGATCCGATGAATAGTGAGTACTAAAGTTATTGCTTCATAATATATCATGTGTGTGTTATTTAATGATCTTGCATGCTCTCCGTTACTTGTGTATGCTCTGGCCAAGTAGATGCTTGTGACTCCAAGAGGGGGTATTTATGCTCGATAGTAGGTTCATGTCTCTATTAAATCTGGGGTGGTGACAGCTAGCTCTAAGGTTGTAGATGTACTGTTGCTACTAGGGATAAAACAGTAGTACTTTGTCTAAGGATGATGTTACTTACTTACTTTACACACTGTGCTTAAGGCGATAATCTGTTGCATGCAACTTAATACTGAAAGGGGTGCGGACGCTAACCGGAAGGTGGATTATTAGTCATAGATGCGGTTGGAACGGTCTATGTATATTGTTGTAATGCCCGAATGAATCTCACACTAGACATCATAATATTGGTATATGCATTGGTTTGCTCATCATTATTCTATCAATTGCCCAGCTGTAATTTGTTTACCCGCATGAATGTTATTATTATTTATGGAGAGACACCACTAGTGAACTGTGGACCCCGGTCCTTCTCTTTAATCTGATAAACCACAAACTGCAAACCTGTTACTTTCTGCAAACAAACATCTTTCTTCCACACATACGTTTAATCCTTTGTTACAGCAAGCCAGTGAGATTGACAACCTCACCGTTAAGTTGGGGCAAAGTATCTTGATTGTGTTGTGTGCAGGTTCCACGTCACTTACGTCGCAGACTTTTCTGGCGCCGTTGACAACTCGGGGGAATTCATTATTTCCTACTGGTTCGATAACCTTGGTTTCACAACTGAGGGAAACTTGCTGCTGCACTACTTCATACCTTTCTCTTGGGGTCTCCCAACAACACACCCACCGTGTGCATCAAGCAATTTTTCTGGCGCCGTTGCCGGGGAAGCTAGATCCTTTTGTTCAGAAGACCTTGACGTTCCCCCGTCAACTTAGCGCCATCAAAAGAATTTTTCTGGCGCCGTTGCCGGGGAAATAAGAGTTCCTTTGAAGACCTTCACACTCCTCCGTCAACTTCGTTGCCGGTGATTTGAAGATTCTTCTAGGAGGGGAGTTTTCGCACTTCTAATCTTTTTATTTTGTTATTGTCTTGCTTAGTTTATTTTTATTATTGTCTTGTTTGCTTAATATCAAAAATACAAAAAAAATAGTTACTTGCAATTTATTTTATTGTCTTGTTTGCTTAATATAAAAAATACAAAAAAATTAGTTACTTGCATTACTTTGTTTATTTCGGTTTGCTATTTTATTTTCAGTTTTTGTTATTTTGGTTATTTCGGTTTGTTAATTAATTTGCTAAAATGAGTACTGCTGAGAATACTAAGTTGTGTGACTTTACTAGCACCAACAACAATGATTTTATATGCACACCTATTGCTCCACCTGCATCTAAAGCTGAATTCTTTGAAATTAAACCTGCTTTGTTGAACCTTGTTATGAGAGAGCAATTTTCTGGTATTAGTTCTGATGATGCTGTTGCCCATCTAAATAATTTTGTTGAACTATGTGAAATGCAAAAATATAAGGATATAGATGGTGATATTATAAAACTGAAATTATTTCCTTTCTCCTTGAGAGGAAGAGCTAAAGAATGGTTGCTTTCATTGCCTAGGAATAGTATTGATTCATGGATTAAATGTAAAGATGCTTTTATTGGAAAATACTATCCTCCTGCTAAGATTATTTCTCTAAGAAGTAGCATCATGAATTTTAAACAACTTGATAATGAACATGTTGCTCAAGCTTGGGAAAGAATGAAATCTTTGATAAAGAATTGCCCAACCCATGGACTGACTGCTTGGATGATCATCCAAACCTTTTATGCAGGACTGAATTTTTCTTCAAGAAACTTATTGGATTCGGCTGCTGGAGGTACTTTTATGTCCATCACCTTGGGGGCTGCAACAAAACTCTTGGATAATATGATGGTGAATTATTCTGAATGGCATACTGAAAGGACACCTCAAGGTAAGAAGGTAAATTATGTTGAAGAAACCTCCTCCTTGAGTGAAAAGATTGATATTATTATGTCTATGCTTGCAAATGGTAAATCCCATGTTGATCCAAATAATGTTCCCTTAGCTTCTTTAGTTGCACAAGAAGAGCATGTTGATGTGAACTTTATTAAAAACAACAATTTCAACAACAATGTCTATAGGAACAATTATGGTAATAACAACTTTAAGCCCTGTCTTCCTAATAATGGGAACTCTTATGGTAATTCTTATGGTAATTCTTATAACAATAATAGGACTACCACCTCTGAACTTGAGACCATGTTAAAAGATTTTATCACTACACAAACTCTGTTTAATAAAACTGTTGAGTAAAAGCTTGGGAAAATTGATATACTTGCCTCTAAAGTTGATAGTCTTGTCCTTGATGTTGATCTTTTAAAATCTAAAATCATGCCTACTGAAACTAAAGAGAGTAATCCCTTTGCTAAAATTAATGCCATCCAAGTTCAAATAGATGAAAATGTTAGGATGATGGCCCAATTACGTGCTAGATGGGAAAGAGAGAAAGAACTAGATAAAGAGGCTAATATTGTTAAAGTTTTTACTATTACTACCTCTGAAAATAATGGTGTTTCACATACTAGTAAGCCTCCTATTATCAATGGTAACATAGTTGGTGTTGGAAATGCCTCCTCTACTTCTTCCAAAAATTTAAAATTGCCCAAAACTGCTGAAACTAGTGTTGATAAAAGTGCTGAAATTTTTAAGAACATGGGAGAATGTGGTTTGGTTTGCTTTGATGATAATAATTTTAATTTTGATAATTGTAACATCTCTGAAGTTATTAAGTTCTTGCAAAAATTGGCCACAAGTCCTAATGCTAGCTCTCTTAATTTGGCTTTTACTACTCATATTACAAATGCTCTCATTAAAGTTAGGGAAGATAAATTAAGACTTGAATCTTCTATCCCTAAGAAGTTAGAAGATGGTTGGGAGCCCATCATTAAAATGAAAGTAGATAAATTTGATTGCAATGCTTTGTGTGACCTTGGTGCAAGTATTTCTGTTATGCCTAAAAAGCTTTATGATATGTTTGATTTGCCACCATTGGAACATTGCTATTTGGATGTTTTTCTTGCTGATAATGCTTTGAAGAAACCTTTGGGGAGAGTTAATGATGTTCCCATTATGGTTAATAATATACTGGTCCCCGTTGATTTCATTGTCTTGGATATTGAATGCAATCCATCTTGTCCAATTGTGTTGGGAAGGACTTTTCTTAGAACTGCGGGTGCTATTATTGATATGAAAGAAGGTACCATCAAGTACCAATTCCCACTCAAGAAAGGTATGGAACACTTCCCTAGGAAGAGAATGAAGCTACATTTTGATTCTATTGTTCGTTCAAATTATGGTGTTGATGCTTCATCTCTTGATAATACTTGAGTTTTGCTTTCTGTGCCTAGCTGAAAGGCGTTAAACAAAAGTGCTTTTGGGAGACAACCCACTTTTATTTCCTGTTATTTTATTTTGTTTGTGTTAAGGATTTGTCCTACCTCTGTAGAAATTCCTTTGTATCACTTTATTGCATTGTTGTGTCAAGATAAGCCTCTAGTTGAAAGTTCATGCTAAATTTGGATTGCTGTGCTGAAACAGTTTTCTGCTGTCCACCGTTAAATTCATAACTCTTTACAGAAAAATCGGATGGACCTGGGATTTTTTGTGCGTAATCCTCAGATATATATGCAACTTTCATTAGTTTTGAGTTTTCTGATCTGAGCAAGTTAAGTGCCTCGAAAAAATTCGTCTTTACAGACTGTTATGTTTTTGACAGATTCTGCCATTTATTTTGCAATGCCTCTTTTGCTATTTTGATTGGATCTTTTTATCCTATGAAGTATCTGTGGCTGTAGCTAATGTCCAGTAGCATTGGTAGCAATTGTGTTCCTGCAGAATATCATAATTTTTCGTGCACTAACCCTCTAATGAAGTTTACTCTAAGTTTGGTGTGGAGTAAGTTTTCAAGGATCAAGAGAGAAGGATGATATGATGTGATCAAGAGGATAGTAAAGCCAAAGCTTGGGGATGCCCCGGTGGTTCATCCCCAACATATTTCAAGAAGACTCAAGCGTCAAAATTTCAACAAACTATCAGGTCCTTTCTAGTGAAACTATATTTTAATTCCGCCACTTCTTATGTGCTTTTCTTGAAGCGTCGGTTTGTTTTTGTTTTTGTTATTTTCATTCTCTGAATAAAATGGATCCTAGCATTCCTTTGTGGGAGAGAGACACGCTCCGCTTTTTCTTATGAATACTCGTATTCTTCACTTATATTTGTTGAGTATTCCTCTATGTTACTTCAACGCGTTCTAGCTCTTGTTTTTCATGCATCTCTTGCTAGAGCTATTAGCTTTATTATATCATACTCTCATATCTCATTGTTTAATTATTTGGAGAGTTTATCTTTCAAATAAGTTGATTGGTGTTTAGTTGAGAACAGAAAATGCTAAATGTGGTAGATGGTATAATGAAAAAGATATACATGCTCTTATGGATTGTTATCTTGCATGTTGTGGTGCTTGGCAATTGTTTTGAGCTCTCAAGTAGATCATGTTTAAGCTTTTACATCATGTAGTTAAAACCTATTAGTGAGGAACTACCGTAAAACTTGCTAAAATTTGGTTTGCATGTTTGGTATCTCTAAGGTCTAGATATTTTCTAGTTAAAGTGTTTGAACAAAAATGAAGACAATGTAGAGTTTTATAATGTTTGCAATATGTTTTTATATACGTCTTGTTGTCATAGTTTATACTTGTGTTTGTTTCAAACAACCTTGCTAGCCAAAGCCTTGTACTGAGAGGGAATGCTTCTCGTGCATCATAATCCTTGAGCCAAAACCTACGCCACTTGTGTCCACCATACCTACCTACTACATGGTATTTCCTGCCATTCCAAGCAAATACTTCGTGTGCTACCTTTTATTATTCAAAACATATTATCTCTTATTTGTGTCAACGTTTATTAGCTCATGAGGAAGTATGTGGTGTTACGGATATCAACCTTGTCATTTTCTTTTAGACAGACTTTCACAACCGGACTAGTGGCATATACATCCGCTTATCCATTAACTTCGCAAAAAGAGCTGGCAAATGGGGTGCCCAGTCCCAATTAATTACAACTTTAACCGCTGCAATCTTTTCATATTTTTGCCCTGATCCAATCAGTCAAGCAATGACAACAGTTTTTAACTATATGTGTAAACAAAAGAGATAAGAGGGATGATCTACCTTACTGGTAGAAATAACGTCCTTCATGGGAGCCGCTCTTGAAAGTCTGGTTGACAAGGGGGGTAGAGTGCCCATTACCATTCGTTGACAACGACAAACACCGCTCAAAACTTACTTTTATGCTCTCTATATGATTTCAAAAACCTATAAACTAAGAAGCTCTAGCACATGCTTGTATCCTTGCTTCCCTCTGCGAAGGGCCTATCTTTTACTTTATGTTGAGTCAGTTTACCTACTTCTTTCTATCCCCGAAGCAAACACTTGTGTCAACTGTGTGCAACAATTCTTATATGCTTACTTATTGCACTTGTTATGTTTCTTTGTGTTGACAACTATCTATATGATATACATGTTCAAAAGTTGAAAGCCAATGCTGAAACTTATATCTTCCTTTGTGTTGCTTCAATTCTCTTTTACTTAGATAATATTGCTTTATGAGTTAACTCTTATGCAAATCTTTTTGATGCTTGTTTGAAAGTACTATTCATGAAAAGTTTTACTTATATGATGTAGTTGTTTACTCCTTGTCTATTTGTTAGCAAGCTATAGATCATTGGCTTGAGTCACTTCATTCATAACATGAGCCTTACATTATATTATGATCAAGATTGTGTTTAAGCATGCCACTTCAGAAATTATTCTTCTTTTATCGTTCTTGCCTACTCGGGACGAGTAGAACTAAGCTTGGGGATGTTGATACGTCTCCAACGTATCTATAATTTCTTATGTTCCATGCTATATTATACCAAGTTATTACATGTTTTATATGCATTTTATATAGTTTTATGCATTTTCTGGGACTAACCTATTAACAAGATGCCACAGTGCCAGTTCCCTGTTTTCTGCTGTTTTTTGTTACAGAAAAGTACTTAAGGAAATATTCTCGGAATTGGACGATTTCTTTTCAGAAGTCAGTTTTTATTTGGGAACGTTCCAGAAAACCGAAGACGAAACAAAGTGGGCGACCGAGGCGCCGTCACCAGGTCCTCGCGCGGCAGGCCCCCTGGCCGCGCGAGCACGTGGTGTGGGCCCCTCGGGGCGCCACCGACTTCGCCCTTTCGCCTACATATACCCCCCAGACCAAAAACCCTAGCACGGTGTTCATATTTTCCTCCACGGGTCCCGAGCCGCCGCCGTCGTCAACACCGATTCGGGAGAGATCAGAACTCCTCCCCGGCACCCTGCCGGGAGGGGGAATCGTCACCGGAGGCCTCTACGTCGCCATGACCGCCTCCGGACTGATGCGTGAGTAGTCTACCCTTGGACTACGGGTCCATAGCAGTAGCTAGATGGTTGTCTTCTCCTCTTGTGCTATCATGTTTAGATCTTGTGAGCTGCCTATCATGATCAAGATCACCGTTATGTAATACTTCATGTTGTGTTTGCTGGGATCCGATGAATAGTGAGTACTAAAGTTATTGCTTCATAATATATCATGTGTGTGTTATTTAATGATCTTGCATGCTCTCCGTTACTTGTGTATGCTCTGGCCAAGTAGATGCTTGTGACTACAAGAGGGGGTATTTATGCTCGATAGTAGGTTCATGTCTCTATTAAATCTGGGGTGGTGACAGCTAGCTCTAAGGTTGTAGATGTACTGTTGCTACTAGGGATAAAACAGTAGTACTTTGTCTAAGGATGATGTTACTTACTTACTTTACACACTGTGCTTAAGGCGATAATCTGTTGCATGCAACTTAATACTGAAAGGGGTGCGGACGCTAACCGGAAGGTGGATTATTAGTCATAGATGCGGTTGGAACGGTCTATGTATATTGTTGTAATGCCCGAATGAATCTCACACTAGACATCATAACATTGGTATATGCATTGGTTTGCTCATCATTATTCTATCAATTGCCCAGCTGTAATTTGTTTACCCGCATGAATGTTATTATTATTTATGGAGAGACACCACTAGTGAACTGTGGACCCCGGTCCTTCTCTTTAATCTGATAAACCACAAACTGCAAACCTGTTACTTTCTGCAAACAAACATCTTTCTTCCACACATACGTTTAATCCTTTGTTACAGCAAGCCGGTGAGATTGACAACCTCACCGTTAAGTTGGGACAAAATATCTTGATTGTGTTGTGTGCAGGTTCCACGTCACTTACGTCGCAGACTTTTCTGGCGCCGTTGACACCTCGGGGGAATTCATTATTTCCTACTGGTTCGATAACCTTGGTTTCACAACTGAGGGAAACTTGCTGCTGCACTACTTCATACCTTCCTCTTGGGGTCTCCCAACAACACACCCACCGTGTGCATCAGTTAGCTGCACTCTATTAACTTTATTTCCACAGTTAGCTGGTACTTCAGTTCATAATAAAATGTTAGCATGCGTTTACAGAAAAACTATACACCTTGATAATCAAGGAACGGAGGGAATATAATAGAGTGGCTACGGATCAGAAGTATGAAACAACTTTTACTCATGCTACGGGGGAGAGAGTCTTACATAATTACCATTTTCAGTGATTGCTGCAACCGGAAACATGCACACATAATTCAGATAAAGATATAATATCGGCATTATCCAAATGTGCATTTAAAAGAATGTAGTATTAACATGTAAGTTCCCTGGTAAGCTCTGTCAGCAAACTCAAATGATACAAGAAAAAACATGTAAGTTCCCTATTAAGTTAGGAAATCAAACATTTATAAGTACATCAAGGATGTATAGTTATTGTTTACTATAACTCAGTAATACTAACTCATTGATCTCAAGGTAAATTCAGATAGCTTGATCTTCTTATGAGACATGACCCACATTACATGTCATATTTGTCTCCATGCATTGATTAAACCCTCTATGCAACTGAACCACATACGTAAAGTCTGAAGCCTTCCAAGCTACAGTACTCTATCGACCAGCAGAGTAAGAAAACAGTGGAAGAAAGAATCCAAAAACATATATAGAAATATGCAGATTTGTACGGATGAGCCATTGATTTCTACATCGATATGCTAGGGGAAAAAATGTAACACTGGGGCAACAGAGATAGAAATTAGAAGATATAGAAACCTGCATAAGTCGAGACTCAAGTCGCATCAACAACACCATATGCAATTTCAGCGCGATTCATAATGTGACCATACGAAATTGGCAGAACCCGTAATCATTAGAAGATCCAAGATGAGATTATAGATCCTATTCGTGACTTAGTACAAAAGCGATCAATAATACGACCATTCCAAAATAGGCGGAACCTGAAATCATTAGAATATCCAAGATGATATATCATATTCGTGACATGATTACAAAATAATAGATTACTGATTAAGTTTGGTCGTTAAAACTTTTACTGAGAAACATTACAGTAGGAGTACAGAAATCTTGAAATATATACTGCCACAGCTAAAATAGAAAATCATTTTTGTCCATACACACACTTTAAACTTACAGAAATCTGTACGTACGCACCTCAAAACAAAAAATATAGAAGCTGAGTGCAGTATTTAAACAAAAACATATGTCAGGAATGCTTAAATTACCTTTCCTCCTACTTTTCCCTTCTGAAGATATTGGATTTCAAACACCATGTTTTCTTCTGTCCTGCTACAATAATATAAGTATATATGTCATCCATTAAAGGAAAATTAAATTCGTCAAAAGAGATTGATTCCAGCCATGACAACGATTCCACATATGGCAATGTTTTTCTTTGGAAGACATTCCTGGGCCTTTAGATAAAATGTAACCACACTTAGTTTACTTGATAGAATTCAGCTGAAATTACCGCTATGTATCACTGAATCTCTGTCTATACTGTGAACTTAGATGCTAAATTTGATACAGAAAGGTAATATCTATACACTGATTCTTTCCCTTTCTTATTCTGATCTTTCCAGCTGCTTCACTAGCGGTTTTGCTGTAGGAGAGTTCCCGCTGATCCATCTATTCATGTTCCTGTTGCTTCACTAGCGTGCAAGCAACCACTGTGCCAAAATCGATTGCAGTCGATTTGTATCCCGTTGATCCGCTAATCCGTCACTGCTACTTTAATGGCATGCAGCCAACGACAATTCCTTTTCTTATCAAAAATCAGTAGATCCCTTGCCCAATCTGAGAAAACGACACCAACTTTGTCAGAAGAAGAGAAATGGGAGCATGGATCACGGACCTGTGAAGAGCTCGGGGCGGAGACGCACGGACCTTGTCGATCGAGTCGGTGCAGGCCGGGTCCAGCCATTGATGGCCTCGTCGGCGACGGCGGAAAGCCAGGCGGGCCACCCGGTGGCGACCTGCTCCCCACGCGCCTTGTTCGGGAAGCTGTCGCCGTGCCGCGACGACCGCTCCCTCTTCACTGGCGCGGAGACCGCCGAGCGAGGATTGGGAGAGAAAATAGAGACCTGACCCTAGCACAAGAGAGGATTGGGGGAGAGAGACATGAGGGGATGGGGCTGCGAGAAGAAGCTAAATCATCAGCCGTCGAGCGCCAGGGCGACCCCACAGGAGAGCAGCGTCCGCCGTCCGTGCGTGCGTGAGGAAGGACAAAAATATGAATCACTGATTTGCGGGACCAGGATGTGAATCAACCACAAACCAGAGATCCCAGCAGGCTTAGATATGTTAGGGGATTAGCGGAGCGTGCTTGCTGATGTGAAATTTGTTCGTCCCACTGTTTCTCACTAGTAATAACAAAATACTTGTTAGAGCGAGTAGTTATTGTCAATATCCATTTTTCCTACTACCTCCGATCCGGTTTAAGTGTCGCAGAAAACGAACTAGCTACGTACATACCTCAGTTCAGCTGGCGACAGTCTTTTAGGATCGGAGGGAGTAGTAAAATAAAATATATGTTACTAAAACAGTTTAAACACTTCTTCTAGAGAGTGGACAAATGTCTCCCGAGCTCCATGGAGGAAGTTTTTTGAAAAATTCGAAAATGGCATTTCGAAGTTTAAAAAAATCGGGAAATCCTACATGCAAAAAATAATAAAATATACTAGTGTGCAGAAAATAAATCCGAAATTCATATTTTAACCTCAGCAAAAATGATAAATTGGTGAATCTGGGTGCGGTGATTGGTGAACAATAGGCACATTGGAAACTACAATAAGGGACCCTCCTGTATTGGCTGTTTGTACTGATGCTTGCAAGGGTCTTGAAAATGCTGTTAAAATTGTCTTTCCTCAAGCTGAGCAATGTGAATGCTTTAGGCATATGTAGCATAATTTTCAGAAATATTTACATGGTGATGTGTTTGGCCGGCTGTGGCCTACTGCTAGAGCATATAGACATGAAGAATATCAACATCACATCGCAAAGGTGTTTGCTGCATCGGAGAAAGTATATCCTTACCTTAGGGACTACCATAGTGTGTTATGGATGAGGTGCATGTTCAACCCTGACATCAAGTGTGACTACATAAATAACAATCTTGTTGAGTGCTTCAACGCGTGGGTGTGAGACATTAAGGAGTTGCCGATTGTTCAGCTTGCCGACAAGATTAGAGAGATGATTATGGAGCTATTTAGAAAGAGGGCGATGCTTGGAGAAATATTTGTAGGGATAGTACTACCATTTGTCATACACCAATTAAATGCAAATACTAGAGGACTAGGACATCTCAAGGCCAAAGCATCGGCCGATTGGAGTGGGGAAGTGAGCAATGTTAACAAAAATGGTGAAAGGCATGTGGTCAAAACACTCACACATGAGTGTACATGTCTACAATGGCAGCACACGGGCAAGCCTTGTGACCATGCAGCCTTCATAAATGTCTTGCAAGCTCACAACTTTGTCAACATGGAGGATTATGTACATGAGTACTACTCGGTTGGCAAATTCAGAGCGGCGTATGAAGGTGTAATTGAGCCTCTTACCGACAAGAACCAATGGCCACAAGTGGATACATGCTTTGTGTTGCGTGCACCACTTCCAAAAGGCAATAAAAAGGGGGCTGGAAGAACAAGGAAACACGGGATGAAGATCGAGTTGGTGGGAAGATGGATCAAGGAAGGGGTCCTTGAACAAATGCACACAATGTGGGAAGTTAGGACATAGAGAAGCTGACTGTCCTACAAATGGAACAAAGAAAAGGTACAAAATCATAATTGTTGTTATTTCTAGTTCTAATAGAATGTTGATGTTTCTAGCTCTAATTTCATGATTTTTCTTTACATAAAATTGTTCTAATTGCTTCTTCTTGTAGGAACCGTAAGGGTAAAAAGAATACATCGCCATGGTTCGATGTTTCAGTTAGCAATACAGTCCCATCTACACCAACCAAGTGCACGAATGTTGTCTCAACTAGTAGTCATGGACCTGTTACAAGGAGCCAAGCTGCATCCTAAGCTGCTGCTACACCAACAAAGTCTCCAACAAAAGGAAAGAAGAAGATGACTCCAAAGAAGAAGAAATTAAGTGAATTGTGAACATGTGTTGCTGCTATCATGAACTACTTTTATTTCCTGTGCGTGGGAGACAAAAACTCACTTTCATTTGATGTGTATGTGAGGTGTTAGCTCGCTGTTGTTTTGTTGTCATGAACCACTTGAGAACCTTGTGGAATTGGTTGTCTGCGGTATCAGTTTGTGAACCTTGTTTAATTTGTTCTCCCTAGTAGCGGTCTGTGAAAATATATTATTGCTACAAATTGGAGAGTCTTTATCCTTGTGAAACTACATATTTGATCTCAGATTTGTGAATTTGTGTGAATGATCACATTGCGGTGAAATTATAGCATTTTTTTGTTGAAACAAACACATATTATAACATTTATTTGGGCAGCATATTGAGGGGTACTTTTGTCTATTCATGTGCCCATTGATTCATTAACAAATCTGTTAAGCATTGCAAAGGGGGCATCAGCTTGTCCAAATGAGGGGGTTAATAGCATACCACCATCCGCAGAATAAATATAAATTTGCGGTTTTGGACACAAAAGACACGCAGATTTGACACTACATACGGTGTTGGCCTACATTTTTTCTTGGGACACCAAATTCGACCTCCCGATCTACGTATACGTAGGTTGGGAGGACTTTTGCAGGCCGACCCCCATCCGTGCAAGGCATTGGCGCCACCACGTCCGCCGGTAAACTTCCCGGAGTCCGGCCCAGTTCCGACGAAATTTGACCTAATCTCGCCGTAGAGTTTGCAATCGATGCAATTTTCTACCAATTTCACGATGTGCGTGTCAAACCGGAATGATTCCGGTCAAAATCGTCGGAATCGACGACGGCGGCTGTCATGACGGGGGAGCGGGACGGCAGCCAAACTCGACGAAATTGAAGCCACCATCAGCATGTGGCGGCGCGCGCAGGCTACGCACTCGTGCGCTCCAGCCAGATCCAATTGTATGTGCTGCTAGTACACCGCAGCCGGAGCGTGCATCCGGCGGTGGGTCGGGCACCACAGCCAGTTGCTGGTGAGCTACTCCCTCCGTTCTGAATTAATTGACTCAGAACGGAGGGAGTAGCTAGTAGCATGCTAGTAGTACGTGCTGGCTGGGCGCACGCACGGTTGGGCAGCGGCCACGCGCAATGAGGGGTGGGGCCGAGTGGTAGTGACGTCGGCCATTTCGTCGGAGTTGGATAGAATGAAGATGACTTTCCAAAAAAAAAACTTAGAATATGCCGTTTTGTAGTGTGATTTTGCGTATGCGCGATCTGTTTTTAGCCTGCAAAAGCGGAATGGGGCGACCTAGGCCCCCTTCTTTTCAGCTTATGATTCTAGAGAGGCTAGCTTTTAGAAAATTATGGGGAGAAACTGCGGTGGGCAGAAGCTCACAGAATCTACAACTTTTTAGCTTCTGGAATTTGGGATTCCAGATGTGTTGAGTTGTGAATTGTCTACAACGCCCCTGAATTTGAAATCACCACTTGAGGAGAAAATCATCTACAGTAGCATACACCGAAAATTGAAATTGAACAATGGGGCATCGAGGTCGAGCTCGAGCTCGCCGGTTGAGGGAGGGGCCCGAGCTCGCGTAGGTCGGCTGGCGTCAGTCGGCGGTGGCGGGCGGACCTTGGCGTCGCGTCGGTCGGCGGCGGCGGCGGTCCTTCGCGTCGGGCGGTGGCAGGCGGGGGTGCGGCGGGCGGGCGCGGGCAGTGGCGGCGGCAATGCTGTGAACGGCGTGAGGCGAGCGCGAGCGATGCGAGAAGGCGAGGCAACCGAAGGGGTACCTGAGGATATCTTTCGATCGCTCGCGTAGAAGCTCGGAAATCTGTTCAGAAACAGGTCTCGGGCCGATTCTGGTTGTGTGAAGGAAATAAAATTCTCGGTAGAAATAAGCTAGAGACCCTTCTTTTGAGCTTTCGTAGATTCTGGGCTAAAATCTATTCTAGAAGCTGAAAAGAAGGGTTTGCGGTTCGCGAGATCTGCTAGATCACAGTAGGGGGCTGATTTTGCCATGGTGCATGACAGCCGGGGGTGATAATCAATTCTCCCAATGAAAAGGGGTAAATAATCAGCCGGCGGTGAGAGGAGGTCCAGACCTGCGGCGGGGCTAGGCTATCTGAGCGGTGAGCGCCACCATCGCACCATGCGCTTCCTCTCCTCCGCCGCCACGCTCGAACCCTAAACCCAAACCAATGGCGTCCCTCCTCTGCTCCCCCGCCTCCAAGTCGCTCTCGGTCACCACCTCCACGCTCTTCCTCTCATCGCTCGCGTCGCTCTCGCCCGCCCACACCCATCCCCTCGCCGCCTCCTCCGCCACCCCGCCTGTCCCGTCCTCCGTACCTCCCACAGCCCTCATCCCCAACTCTCGCTTCCTCGTCGACGCCTTCCGCCACGCCGGGGACTTCTCCGTCGCCTACTTCCTCTCCCACTTCCACTCCGACCACTACGCCGGCCTCGGCCCCTCCTGGCGCCGCGGCCTCGTCTTCTGCACCGCGCCCACCGCGCGCCTGCTCGCCTCCGTGCTATCTGTGCCGCCGGAGCTAATCGTCTCCGTTGACATTGATGTCCGCCTCACCGTAGATGGCTGGGGCGTCGTGGCCGTCGATGCCAACCACTGCCCTGGCGCCGTCCAGTTCCTCTTCACCTCCCCTGGACCAAGCGCGGAGAGGTATGTGCACACCGGCGACTTCCGATATACGCACTCCATGAGAAGCAACCCTAATCTGCTGGAATTCGTCGGTGCCGACGCGTTATTTCTGGACACCGCCTACTGCAACCCCAAATTCACATTTCCTTCCCAAGAGGAGTCGGTGGAACATGTCGTGAACACGATAAAGCAGGTGAAGGAAGAGGGCGTGGCAGCTGGAGAGCGCGTCTTGTGTTTGATCGCCACCTATGTTGTGGGCAAAGAGAGGATTCTGCTGGAGGTTGCACGGCGCTGTGGGTGCATGATCCATGTGGATAGTAGGAAGATGGAGATTCTGACGGCATTGGGGTTTGGTGGGGAGAAGGGAGTTTTTACTCAAGACGCCGCAGCAACAGATGTGCATGTCACCGGGTGGAATATTCTGGGTGAGACATGGCCCTTCTTTCGGCCCAATTTTGTGAAAATGAAGGAGATCATGTTGGAAAGAGGGTACACCAAGGCAGTTGGATTTGTGCCCACCGGATGGATGTATGAGACCAAGAAGGAAGGGTTTGCAGTCAGGCTCAAGGATTCACTCAAGATACATCTTGTACCTTACAGTGAGCACTCGAGCTATGATGAGCTGCGGGACTACGTGAAGTTCTTGCACCCAAAAAGGGTCATTCCCACTGTGGGAGTAGATGGTGGGAAGCTTGACGGCAAGGATGCAATATCTTTACAGAAACATTTTGCTGGATTGGTGGATGAGACAGCAAATAAACATGAGTTCCTGATGGCATTTCATCGGAGATCGACATTAGCTACTCTTAGCCACGAGGATGCGTCGGCTAAATGCTCGAGAGAACAAGACAGTGAGGTCTTTGCTCCGTTACCAGAAAACACTTACATTTCTGAACTGCAAGGCAGTTCGAAGGTTAAGATTACAGAGGAAATGAAGAAAGAACTGTCAGATTGCCTACCCTCATGGGTCAGCCTGGAGCAGATCCTGGGTTTGTTGACGAGCTCAGGTGGTGATGTTGTTCAAGCAGCATCTGATTTCTTTGAGCGGGAAAGAGATTTCTTCGAAGAAGCAAATGTTTCTAATAATGAAATGCCTAAGACAGGGGAAATCCGCACTTCTGATCATGGATCTTCTGCTGATGCAAGTAGTCATGAGGAAGTTCTTTCATTTTCACAGAAGCCCATGGAGCATTCGACCAAGCTGGTGAACTTGACTCCTGTGAAAATGAGCCCAAATCTTCCTAGGAAGGAAAGGAAGAGGGGTTCTAGCACTGTCAGCAAGCCAAAAAAGAAAGGAAAATCAACTGCCTCAACAGAATCTGGTGGAAGCAAGCAGTCCGCAATCACAAACTATTTTGGTAGAGCAACAACAGCTGCTTCTAGAAGTAAGGCAGATGATAAAGTAAGGGTAGATCTACATCAAAACAATGGGGAGAATGACAGCCAGTTAACTGATATTGTAAAGGGTGTAAACCAGCTTCTTCAGATTGTAGGTGGCAACATGTCCAGAGAATCTGCAGTTTCCTTACTTGAGAAGACAAAAGGAGATATTAATGTAGCAGTTGACATGTTTTACAGTAATATCCCAAACAATGATGTACCTGACAACGAAATCATAGATAAACATTGTAACACAAACATTGTCCACAACTCTTCTCAGGCTACTCCAAAGATCCAAAACTTGTATGTACAAACTTCTGTAGCACAACAAGATTCGGTCAATATATCATTGCCAGTTGAAAACTACCTGCCCATTGAGCATGGTTAGCTACTAGCCGCCGAGAGTTTTTCTTACCTTGCTTGATAGTGAGTCATACCATGTATGTCCTCTTCTGCAGCTTGCTGGACAGAAGGACAGCCTGCACCGTACTTGCATTTGGCTCGCACTTTTGATCGGGTTGAAAGAGAAAAAGGAAAGATCAAAATTACTGCCATGCTTTGCAACATGTTCAGAAGGTTTTCCAATTTGTATCACTTTATTTATGGTTTTACACACACTTTTTGCTGCTGTATAATACACTGAATATGTTCTCTGTTGGGGAATATTAATTAATATCTTACCTTTGAATGCAGTTTGCTTGCCTTATCACCTGATGATGTGCTACCTGCTGTTTATCTATGTACTAACAAAATTTATCCTGACCATGAAAATATGGTAAGTACAAAAGTTACCGTATTTCACACTTTCCTAGATTTACTGTTGTTCGCTTCTTTTTAAGATCTCGGTTGGAACACCGGAATTCTGTATGAACTCACGGGGTAAGGAATGTCCGCTTATCGGATATGTAGTTTCCTGCAAAAATCCCGTGAGAATACTGTGTCCCACACCAGATAAAAAATTATACTGGACAAACTCGAAATGAATAATGATACATTGAATGCCAATCTTAAGTTTTGAAGTATTGTTAAATCTTTCTCTTGTCGAACACTTTCTTTCGTATCCCACACTTACTGTTTAGATAGCATCATCCTTGTTTAATATTTTCTTTTAGAATGCTTTCGTTATGCCTTCTCATGGCATATCAATACTGTAACTCCATGTCTGTTAATGAAGCCAGGAACTAAACATTGGCGGCAGTTTAGTTGTATCTGCTCTTGAGGAGTCATTAGGAACCAGCAGATCTAAAATACAAGAGATGTACAAAACTTATGGTGATCTTGGTAAGGCTAAAAGTTAAAAGTAGCATCATTATTGTTTCATATTTGTAGTTTGTAGGAAATAGCCTACTGCATGATGTAATTTTTCATGGTTGTGCCTTTATGTACAAATGCATTTGGCTGGCTTGTGAAAAGGTCCAACATCAGTGTGTAGCTTCACGCACTAGTTATTAATCCTTACTCTCTCTGTCTGGAAATATAAGGTGCATTTTGTTTGGTCAAGACAAGGCTCTGACCAACAATTAATCTGTCAATGTCTAGTTTACTTAATACAAAATCACAAGATTAGTGCTTTTTAACATGAATCTATAGATTCTAATTTTATGGCATGTATATTCCGGACGAAGGGAGTAACTACGTTTATAATGGCAATTGATTGATTTTAACTTCTATTTATTCACCATCTATATCATACCAGGTGGTCTATGTATAAACTATAAAAGCTATCAAATATTCTAAACACATTTTTGTGTGGATTGTAGTATACATAGTATAACTAGTTGTTGTTCTGTAATTTGTAGGTGATGTTGCTCAAGAGTGCCGTCAAAATCAAACACTGCTTGCTCCTCCTCGTCCACTCTCAGTTAAGGATGTATATTCCACACTTCGAAAACTAAGGTATTACAAGATTTGTTTTTAGAAAAAAAGCTTGTTAATTCATCTTACCTGTTTAAATCTAATTTGTGATAATGCTTGTCCACCTTTTTTGTACTAGATATTACATGCTACAACTTATTAATGACACTTGACAAATTTCCTGAATAATATTTCGGTAACACGTACAATTCTTTCCTGTCTGACTGCCGACTTGGGTGTCACCTCATCATGCAGGTGCAAGTTGTAGTAATAATGGATAAGGTAGGTCGAGTCAATATTCAAGTTGGTGACTTGACTGTTGAGTCTCACTTGTTAAACTTTAGGCTTCCATGCAGAATCATTACTTTAGGCTTCTATGCAGTTTGTCACCTGCTCAGCCAATGTTTATTAGCTTCCCAGTAACTATCGATCTATCATGAATCATGCCCCCTACTCCCTAGTCACTGAGTGAATAGACCGTTGCACTACTGTAGAGTAGTTTAGATCTAGCTACTGTGGCGGGACTTGCATCCATCCTAGCCATAATGGTATGGTTTTGCAAAGAAAAATATCATACAGTGGATGAAATATCGTTAGCTTGAGGTTTTTAAAAAGAACATGTCAAATTGGTAACATCATTGGTCTTTAGGCCATATAGGTCTAGATTTTCGGACCACTAGGATGCTCATGCCTTTTAAGATTTTGACTGTTGTTTGCTTCTTCAATATTGTGGATCGATGATACAGGGTAAAATTGTCCACCCGAGTCTCTAATAGAATTCTATGAATCTTTCGAAACGTTGCCCAATATATTAGTTACTCAACTTATGGTCCCACCTGAACTATTTTTAATCCGGACTATAACTTCTTCTGTATGCTTACTATCATGTCTGCTGTCTGTTTACAATACAGTTCTGATGAATATACTATTAATGGTATTAATTATTAAGATGACATGCATGTCATATAGCATTGGTGCCATCTTGTCAAAATTCCATAGATATTTAGTATCTTAGGAACTGATAACAGGTCACTGTGAATTGCATCATTCAGTTTTGGTTCAATATTTCTATTTTTCTTATGCTAGTAATAATCAAATCTTTAGATATTCCGTTTTTATCTCATGCAATGGTCTCACTGTTTCTTTCCATGATAAATAGGTAATTTTAAAATTAATAATTTTCATTCTTCACATGATATCATTTATTGCTGCAGAGAATTCTATAAATGATAATGTATTTTATTTCATCAGTTTATTATTTTTGTAGTGCAATATCCGGTGGTGGGAGTGCTGGAAGGAGAAAAAATCTTGTATTGCATCTAATTCGGTCTTGCAGAGAAATGGAAATGAAATTTATTGTTAGAACACTGGTGAGACATCCTTTCTTTCTGCTTGAAATTTTTAAAATTTGTATTTGAGGCTGCATTGCACGAAGCCACTGCAGATTATACTTCTATTCTGTGGTTTGGTCTTTTGTGCTTATATGTATCTTCTAATTCATCATTCTCAGTTTGTTCAATCATGGCACACCAATGGACAGCTTCCATCCATTTCCACACTTGTTAAATCCTAATATCCATTTCAATGCTAGCGAAAATTGTAGCTCAGTTTGATTATGCATTTTGTTGTTCTTACTATCTCTGTTCATGCTTCCAAGTCTTTGTGAACTAAATATGTAAATGGTCCCAACTTATCAGGATTAGTATGGCATTAACTAATGTTTGTTTGAATTTTTTTCCTTTTTTTTAGACCATCCCCTTGTTCATGTAGATGGGTGTGTTTTACTAACAGGTCCGTAACTTGCGTATTGGCGCTATGATGAAGACAATTTTACCTGCTCTTGCTCATGCTGTTGTTCTCCATGGAAAATATGCAACACAACATGTGGTATCCTTGGAGGACGTAAAATCACATTTGCAGGTTTGTTTATCAAGTCATGCATGTTCTTTTGTTCTACAAATGATTTGTTTTGAGGGTTTGAGCATTGCTCATATGCCCCATAAGTTGGGCAACCGTGGCTTAAATTTAGAGCATCTCCACCGGGGGGCTCCAAACGACCCTCCAAAGGCCCATTGCGGGCCCGGACGCCAAAAAAGCCCCCAGCAGCACCCCCCCCCCCAAAGAGCTTTGCCCTGAGTCATTTCGTGTCTGGCACCCCCGAAAGGGCCTACAAATTTGGAGGCCCTCTTTCTGGGTGCCGGACATGCCCTCTGAGAGGCCGCCCCCACCCGTCATACGCATAAACCGCGCAAAGGCGGTTAATGGCGAGTGCAGGAGGCCGTTTCGGACGGCGTAATGTCGAGTCGAGTCGTTCCGCAGGCGACGAAGGGATAGGACGACGGTGCGCCTGTCGCACGCGTCGCATTTACGCCGGTGCTGCACAGCGGCCAGTCTTTCCTGGCTTCCCAAGCGCCGCCTGCGCAGCGGAGGCGCGCGCCACTGCTTCTTGCCTCCATTTCCCGCCCAGCGTCGACCCTCGCTCGGCCTGGCTAGAAAAGGCACCCCGCCGTCGACACAACACACCACACCACCGCAACAAGGAGGACTACCGCCAGGTCATGGGCGGCCTGCAGGTGGCGAACAACGCTGCAGAGGCCGCTATCATCCAGAGCGCCGAGTGGGATAAGCACTACCGCCGCTTCATGGCCGCCGAGCGGGTTGTGTACGAGCAGCTCAACGCCCAGGCGACATCGCCTGAGCAGCAGTGGCTCATCGCCCAGGCGGAGGCGCGTCAGCATGTGGCCTCCCAGCTGATCGCAGAGCATGCGTCCCACGAGGAGCTGGACGTGGCTACAGCGGCGGCAGCAGAGCAGGATGCAATGCGCCGGGCGGTGAGCGCGTTGTGGCAGGAGAGGCGTATGCGCTCGCGCTTAGCCCAGAGGGTGCACGACGACGAGGCTAGTCCTAGCAGCGGTGTTTAGATTAGGGTTTAGTTTATATTTTAGTTAATTTTTATTGTACCGCGTTCTAGTTTAAGTTTTAAGCAAATTTCCGTTTCGCCCACAAGGTGTTCGACCAATTTCCGGCCGTTTGTGGGCCGGGCCTTTGAGTGCGCCGCTGTGGGCACTTCTCAAATATTGACCGGACACCTGTCCGGCACCCTCCAATTGGGTCTCAATTGGGGGGGTGCCGGACACGAATTTGGAGGCCCCCGGTGGAGATGCTGTTAGTATCTATTGGGCATACGCTTGTCTTCAGGCATATATGTGGGCAGGTGCAAGGTGCTTCAAAGAGCTGCGCAGGAGCCCCAAATTTACTCACGCTCTTAATTTTGGTATTAGATGTGATATGTCTTGCTAATATTAGGCACACAACCATAGAACCATTACTCCAATATCATATTTTCCCATGAAGCTAACTTAACTTGGTTTAATAGCAATAGCTACACCACTGAAGCATCTAACCATCTACTGTAATGCAAAGCACTTCTAGTTCTAGATCAACATATTTCCCAGGTTTCCATAGGAACCTTGAACCTTCTGTCAATTCTAGGCATGTACTTGGAGGGCACGTAAGTATGTGTAGGGGAGGTGGTGGTAGCGGTGATGTGTGCGCTCATTTGTGTCTCATTCTCTTAATCACGATTTTTTTTTGCAATATCTGCATCAGCACGCACATTTTAAGCATCGGTCCCGATGAAGCAACAATTCTACGAGATAAGTATGTTCTGTCTCGTAAGTGGTAAAGAAAAAACCGGTCCATTTTGCTAAACACTTATGTAAGGTATCTTCAGGGAAAAATCAGTTATTGTGTTCAAAGTTCAAAGCTTGTTGGTCAAAGCCCATTAGTTATGAAAAACACTCAGGCTTGATGTAGATTTCATATTAATTAGCACCCATATATTCTTAGGCAGGGCCCTGCTTGTCCCCAAAGCCACCTACAAGATCTCACTTTCATTCATTTTCTGCTTGAATCTGAATTTCTTACCACATAGAGTGAAAATTATTTCATGGCACCTCCATTCTCTTGTTGACTACAAAGCTGCGAAGTTTGTCCCTTACTACAAATTGTTTTGGTGAAAATTGAGAGAACTTAATAGTAATAGCCGGGTCCAATACTTTATGTTTCTTGTTCTTTTGAGAATTTCTATACCTCCAGAGAAAACATGGATACTCTACTTCACACAAATATCATATAATGATTTGATACACATTTTTCTGAACCAAGAATGCTTTCTTCCTTCCTCTGAGCAGAGCCTTTCAACTGAAGTTGCCGAGGCATACAATGTCATTCCTAATATGGTGAGTAATCATTAATGAACTTATTTAATTTGATATGTGTGTATGCTGTCCTAGCTGTTGGTTACGTCTTCATTAAATGTGCTGAATATCTAACGTAAATTGCTAGAAACTTATACACTTTGCAAAAATTGCTAGAAACTTATACACTTTGCAAATGAGCTCTTGTGAGTTTATCAAGAGAACACTTTTAACCTTCTTCTTAGCGCATTATTATTTTTAGAATAATTGAAGTACATGTTCTAATGGTGAATTCCCTTCATTGTTCAATAAACTTCTTAAATGGTTTATGCGGTGTCTATAACTAACAGCATTGCCTTCTCATGAATGTCCATTAGCCAATTTATGTGCTTACAGAAAATGATGCAAGTGATGGCTACAAAACTTCAAAAGGCACTAGAAATATTAAGATTTTGTAAAATTCTTTTGGTAAATAATGTTATATACACTCAACTGAATCAAACTAGAACATGACTATTTTTGCTTCAAGAGAGCTTTTGCTGACATTTTCGGAAGGAACTTTCGCTGACCTTATCTGTCAGGATTTGCTTGTTCCCTCTCTTCTGCGAGAAGGCGCTACATTTGCAGCTTTGTCTCTTGAAATGATACCTGGCACACCTATACCACCTATGCTTGCAAGGTGTGTGGATGTTTGATGTTGTTTCCAATACAATTTTTGTGTCTGACTTATTTTCTGTTGTATTGATGGTTTTCTTTTTCAGAATTACTAATGGGGTCACTCAAGCACTGAAGTTGTTTCATGGTAGAGCATTTACTTGTGAGTACAAGTGAGTTTGTTGCTCTCACATGTAAAAAAAAGGAGTTTGTTGCTCTCTCGGACATTAATTCTTTGGAAACCTGGTAGTCGTTTTTGCTGTACATTAATTTGTTTCCAAGTATAACACATTGTATCTAGCTGCACTGTGGGTTTAGGCTTGTTAACCGAACAACCAAATTACCAAGCACCACCATCTTCAAGCATAAGCACGTGCTTTGTTTTGACAGTTGGTGAGTTTGTATAGTTCAAGGATCCGTTATCTGAAGAAAACAGAAATCTGGGCCTGCAATTGCAATTAGAAGTTACAAGGTTAACCACACAGTGAAGGTCCTAGTTACCCGTGACTGTTTTTCTAGTTTTTAAAAAAACTAGTTATCATAGCCCTTATGCATGAGCTGCTTTTCTAGTTTCTAAGGAAAACTAGTTTATCATAAGCCCTTAAACATGGCATGAATAACTTATTTTTGAATAGCTTCCCTTTACTTCCAGGTATGACGGTCAGCGCGCCCAGATTCACAGATTAACTGATGGATCTGTGCAAATATTCTCAAGGCAAATGAAAGATTCGACTTCCCGGTTTCCTGATTTAGTGAACATGATCAAAGAGCTGTGCAGCTCTGAGGATGCCAGCTTTATTCTGGATACTGAAGTAAGTTTGATTCACGAGGAAGAACTATCTATTTTATTATGTTTCAAATAGACCATTTGTTACTTTTTAATTGTTTTTGTTATACTTGTTCATTCCAATCAAGGTTGTGGGAGTAGATAGGAATAAAGGAAACAAGCTGATGTCATTCCAAGAACTATCTTCAAGAGAAAGAGGGAGCAAGCACTCCTGCATTGCTATTGAAAACATAAAGGTGTTATGATTATTCTGCGATTGACTGAGTTTTTTTAGATGACATTGGGCTCATCAGCATTTTGTTTTTGGTAGCACCTTTGATTAATGCCTATACTGTCTAATTGTGCGAAGAGGTACTATGAAGAAAATTTTCTAATTAATTATTATAATTCAGAATTTTAATAGAATGAGCCTTAGCTCCTAGTTGGCTCTCTCGGGTATTGTAGAGTGGTCATTTATCTAGGATGGGCTGTGACATTTTGTACATGGATGGCTGGGTGCTTAAGTTATGGTCAACAAATTCATATCATGTTAGAACATGTGCACCTGCAGAACAATCATGCAAAACTGTTATCGAATGGGCCCTGCCTAAAAGCTGACAAAAGATTCAACTTAGTTTCTTATTAATGCAACTACAACCACTTGTCCATTTTGTACAACTCACATTTAGTATAACTTGGGGGATACGAAAGTAAATCTAGTCTAATACAGACTCCTAGACCAATACTAATACTCCTTAACACGCCCTCAAATGCAAAGCGTATTCAATAGCATTGCATTTGAAGAAGTGTAAACTAGAAAAACAAATGATAGACCAAAATCCATGTCTCCAGAGTGTCGTCGTAGCATGAAGAGTCTTCAATAACCTATTGAGTCAAGCCACAGTCGATCGAAGGAGACCGACACAGACTGAGAGACGGTCAGAAAAAGAGCATGTCACAAAAGATCATAGCACAAGAAGCCCAACGACATAAGAATATGTGTAGATCACTAGATCAATGAAAATGCGAACAGATGTCACATCAGAGATAAAGACACACACTGCACCAAGAGAAGAGCACCAAGAGAAGATGGGTTGTCAAAAGATGACACATCAAGAGAATCAAGCATTGCACATAAAATCATAGCCCGAGAAAACCGGCGGTGAAACAAGCACGGTGTCAAGAGAATGGGTGTAGATCCACAATGCAAAGACAGGCCACGGAAATCCTATAGAAGGACCAGGACCAGAAAAGAAAAGAGAGCCGACAGAAAAAGGTATAATGGACTCAGCATGACATGAGACACAAAAGAGCAACGGTTTTGGTGGACGCAGCGGAAAATATAGAATAATGAAAGACACACGTGCAAGAGTTGGAACGCACACCGTCGAAATCACTGAAGAGTGAGAAGAGAGACAGTGCCCAGGGACAACGGCATGACTTTTAGAGATTAAAAAAATGCAAAACTGATCTAATCCTAATGAAAGTTGTTAGCAAGGAATCAATGGAACAGCAGGCACGTAGCATCGGACCATCACATGCACCAAGCAAGCAGCAAGAGCAGCAGCTAGGAGAGCGCCGGGCACGAACGGAGCGGATACATCGGAACGAGGAGACAGGAGACAGCAAGGGAGACGCACAGGCCGCACAAAGCACCGGCAGGCGGAGAGCAGGAGAGCAGCTGCGACAGCGCCGCACTAGGAACGGCAACGCATACGGGAAGCCAAGCGGCGGCGGCCGGGAACAAGATCAATTCAATCTGTACATGAAATCGGGGCAGAGAAAAATAGATGATTGGGAGAATTGGACGAGTTGCGCGTCCAGAAAAAAAAAACCTAAACCTGGGGCTCTGATACCATGTTATGAATATGCAACTTTTCTTTATTCATAGCCCAACGGGCAAATATATAGTACACATAACTTGGGGGACACGAAAGTAAATCTAGTCTAATACGGACTCCTAGACCAATACTAATACTCCTTAACATGTATTACTTTTTCTATATTATATCATGTTCAGTTTTCTGCATGTCTGATACCCCTTTTGAGCTCAACATTTAGTATCATGTGTGTCCAAGCAAAATATATAGTCAATAAGGCGGTGAAAGTATCTTTTTATGCTTTGAACAAATAATGGATTTTTGTACTTCCTGTGTTTGGATTCTTCTGCATACTTAATTATTTAATAATCACAGCAAGCCTATTCCATTTTTGTAAATCCACCTTGTTACTTTTACTAGTAATCTCAAAGCTGATACTATCACAACCACTTTGCAGGTTGACATCTGTGTGTTTGTTTTTGATATCATGTTCTGCAATGGACAGAGGTAATATTAGGGAGCACTTCAGCTGTTATAGAGTTCCAACTTTTTTGAAGGGAATCTATTGTTCCTGTATTTGTGTGGATGCTTGGAAAGTCTTCTTTTGTAAAAAATATGTTTTGTCGATGGATCATCCCTATCCTGTAGCCAGGAAGAATCTGTTATGATTGTTAGCAGTGTCCTATATATCCGTAGAGAGATCTATTGCTCATTCCTTTATTCAGATTTAGTTGTCTGTTTCGCACTTTGATACTGTGGTCTAATGCTTTTATTTTATCAGCGATGTAGTGATATGTTGAAAATCATAATTTCTTAGACAATACATGATTCGTAAAGCTTAATCAGTTTGCTCACCGGTTGATGTCACATGGGTTACCGAATGGAAGTGTTATACCTATGGTGTAACAGCTGTAGCTGAACACGACGCGGGAACAATGGAGAAGGCATAGAATGGGGATACGTAATCAATATGGGAAGACGATGGGACAGACATCGGTAGGAGGCATGAATGAAATGATAGTTACATATGGTTTATTGTTGAGTAAATTGTAGCTTAGAGTTTGGATCACATATTCATACCACGTTTAAGAATAGCTTAAACTACTGTGTCACTTGTGGCTAGTCCAGGCGCCCAGCTTGAGTTGGCAGAGGAGGGAGGTGGCCTCCATAAGGCAGCTGACAGGTCGGCCCGTGTGACTGAACCGGCTCATGTTTTCTTATATCTGGCCCGGTCCAATCCAATGGTCATAATATCTGTGGTTTGGTGTCTGGTGCAAGTTGCAACAGTGGTAAAAAATATGTGCAAAGTGCAATTGGGTGGAGAAAAGCCAAGACACAACTAACTGACCCTTGATTGTTTTATGCACAATAGCAGGATTTTAACTGTATTTTTTCTGCAGGCTATTGGATTACCCACTTCGTCAACGAAGAAAGTGTATGTTCCAGTACCATCTTGAAACTTTTTATAAGCAATACAACATATGTTGTTGAGTAATGCCTCGTCCTGAAACTCTTCCTGCATTTTGCCTTGCAGACATCCATGACTTTTTCCAGGAGAAGCCAGGATACTTTGAGCTAGCTCAGCAGCTGATTGTGAGTTTCACCCTTCCATCTGATAGATGCATTAGGTTATCAGGACTCAAGGGGCAAATAGTGCAAGGGTTCAAGTACACACCCAAAGTCTGTACTAATAGAAAACACATCTGAAGTCTCGAGTCTTTATAGAGTCGTCGCAGCATCAGATGCGAATAGGTTAATCTCATGATGGTTTTTGAAACCTAGGGTGATGAGCTGGATGGCATGCAATCCCCGCCTGTCTTCTCAACTCTAGTAGTTCACCTATCACTCCAGAACTAACAACTATAGACACAAACTGCCTGCTTTTCAGCCGATGGCAAAAAATTGAAACTCTGTCAGTATCAGTTCATGCTAGCTAATTTACTGTTACCACCATCGCTGCCTTTCCTGCACAAACTACGACACAAAGACACTGCATCTGTCAATTCTAATATTGTTCATATGTTATTGCATATGTTTCCTTCTTTTTACACTACTCTGAATGAACCACATCTTTGCATCCCGCAATGTAGTATTTCATCAACGTTGCTAGTCTGCTGCGCAATGGAGAACCTACTCCCTCGGTTCCACAATCTAAGATGTTTTAGGTATTTTCCACATTCACAGCTATAAACATGTATCTAGACACGTTTTAGTGTATATGTCCACTCATTTTAATCCGAATCTAGACAATATGTGCAGCACCTAAAACATCTTATATTGTGGAACAGAGGGAGTACACAATAAGACTCGGCTAATCCTGGGTGGTGGGGGTTGCATATGGAATGATATAGTACACTGGTTGCTGATGGATGTTACATTTTCAGGTTGATGCTTCAACATAGCACGGCAATGGCCATAGCATAGCATACCAAAAGCAATGTAGTACTGAATTTTTCAATTGTATGGGCTTTTCATTTTTGAAGGAAATATGAAAATTCGAGTCCATTAAATTTGAAGCCAGGTGGTGGAATTGTACATCAATTCCTCCACCAAAGTGAGCTAGGGTAACATAGGATTCTAACTCACTCTGGTTGAAATTGCAAGATCTTGAGTACACTTCGTAGTACACGATCTTTCTTTCCGTGCTTGCTTGATTAGAATATAGTCATGCATGCTTGTAACTGCAGATGAATCAATGTCTACTACGTAGGTTGAAGAAGGTGAGGCATCTATAGATCATTCTAGCACTTTACACAGAATGAGCAGATTTTTTGAAAAAGCATGCCAGTCTTCTTGTGAGGGTATAATGTTGAAGACTCTAGATATTGATGCTGGATACTCTGCCTCCAAGCGCCGTGATTCGTGGTTAAAGGTGTGAACTGATGTTGTGTACTGAATAAGTATTTACCTTTAGTGTTTCATTTTATGTTTCTGAAACATCCTGCACCATGTTTGCAGGTGAAGCGTGACTATGTGGAAGGTCTAGGTGATAGCCTCGACTTAGTTCCAATCGGCGCATGGTATGGAAATGGACGGAAAGCTGGATGGTAGGTCTCCTGTTTCCCTGTGCATGTTGTCGCCACTCTGCCATAAAAAGAAGTGTGATTCAATTTGTTTTACAGGCACAGCCCTTTTCTGATGGCATGCTACAACCCTGAATCTGAAGAATTTCAAAGTGTCTGCCGTGTTATGTCTGGTTTCTCAGATGATTTCTATAAAGAGGTATCTTTGAAGTGTTATTTTCATTCCGTGTCACACTTGTCTCTACTAGTCTTGCACCTTCAAGAACTATCATGTGCCAATAGTTATTTACACGCTTGAATGTGAATTTTGTTGCTTTGACAAACTGAAACCATACAAGATTGAAGTTGGCTAACATACAATAGTGAAAATTGCATATACCGAAATGATTATGTAGCGATATGCAGGATGCTAGAGTTTGAATCTGACGATTCTCTAGGAAATGCTGGTGAAGGGATAAATTCTATTGGTTTATTGTTTCAATTTTAACGTAAAGTGTATCCATAATCAGAATTCTTTGTATAGCTCTTATTAAACCTTCCATGTCTACCTTGTGATGTTGGAAATTTATTCTATAGATGAAGGAGTTTTATTCTGATGAAAGGATACTGCCGAAGAAACCTGTTTACTATAAAACAGACGAGCAGCCGGAGTTGTGGTTCAGTGCTGAACAAGTTTGGGAGATCCGAGGCGCAGGTAAATGTGAAACCCATCTTATGCGCATCTTATCTTATGCCATATTGGGTTACCCCGACCTTGCAGAAGAGTATGGAGCTAACTGACATAGGTTTTCCAAATTTTGTTTTTTTCTTGGCAGACCTTACATTATCCCCTGTCCATCACGCGGCCATTGGTATTGTCCATCCATCCCGTGGGATCTCAGTGAGGATGCCGAGGTACATACGCTCTGTTCCAGATCGGAGCCCGGAAGATTGTAGCACGGCTACGGATGTTGCTTGCATGTTCAAAGCTCAGACCAGGAAGATGGAAGTCGGCGGCAATGGCCCGGTTAAATGAAAGTCACTAGTCACGGACTCACAATTTCCATTCAGCTTTAGCGTCCGTTTTGTTTTGTACATTAGCAGAATAGCTTTGAAGTAGTAGCAAAAACTCTTGTTTTTTCGCCTTTTGCATGTACCACCATGTAAATAGTAAACGGTGCTCTTCTAATACTGTTCCTTCTGTGTGATTCCGCTGTTCCAGATGTCACCAAACTCAAAATGCAGAACAAATAGAAAGAGGATGGGAGGAATCGTACTTGGTACTTACCCTTAAAACCAGGAGGACGTCGCTGTGTGCATGCTCCTGTCAATAATAGTTTTCCTGTTAAGTGTGTAGCAACGATAGGCTAATGGACTAAAGGAGGAACTACATGTTCTTTAATGACAAGAGCTGCCCAAGACAGCGACCGATTTGGTTGCTTGCTTAGGACATGCGACTTGACAGGCTCTCAAAGCTAAGTCAACGTGCACAGGAAAAGGCCTATTATGAAGACAACCAAGGAAAGGCCTATAATTATTGACAACAAAAACAGAGCCATCAGCTTGTCCACAACTTATCGACCAGAAAATAATAATCCAAACGAAGGAAGACAGCGGGCTCTCTGTAGTCTCCATCTTTCAAAGCGTTTGTCTACATAATAAAAGCAGCCGTCTTCTCGCTAGACTATTAGCTCGCATCAAATTCAACTCATGTGGCATGCTTAATTACTACTAGTAGCATAATCAAAGGTGCGTGAAAGCACCACCTTCTTAGACTTGCTGTGGTTATTAATATATACTCTCTGATCCGGCGTTTAGACTGCGGATAATCATTTCATGACAAAAGGTACGATTGACTGACTTGGAACTGAGAATTAAAAAATCGACCGTTCTAAAAAAAAAGAGAGACGTATGACGGCTGACAGAGTGATGAGTGAGCTACATACTACACAAGAATGCATCTAGGTAACACCTAGCCATCCACACATAGATGATAAGATGTCGCATTTCTTGTGTTGCAAACTAAGGTTGTTAGGTTCTCTGGTCGATGGGCAACCATTTGAGCAATGCGGCGATACATGGAACCTTCTCCGGTGATCACATCTAGACGGGATAAAGCCTGGCCGCCGGCGAGTTGACAGCCCTAGGCGCGTACGTGGACTCGGTCTCATCGTCCCGGCCACCAGCACTAGCAGATGTCGTGACCCGTCTCGTTTGGTTCAGTTGTTTTACAGGGGCCCTGCCGTGACAACCATGGCGCCTTTTCGCACTGAGAAAGCTAGTCACCTCTCTTTCCATGGCATGCATGAGGAACGCATGACACCGGCGAGGAGGTTTGAAAAGGGTACCGCAAAAGCGAGAGCACGATCGATCCTGTCTCTCGTATGAAATGGCAGTCGGCAGTCGTAGATACGACGTACAAACAAAAGGGAGTCCGGGTAGCGGGTATGTATGGCCGCTAGCTATAATGTAGACTGGAGACGACGACCTCTCTCTCTGCATGCGCATTGGTGTTGTAAGATCCTGGGAAACTTAAGTTCTGACCGTGATTAAAGCAGCTTTAGCTAGAATTTGCACACAACTCCATTATTACATGCCTTTGTCGGAATGAGCGACGATGGCTTCAGGATCCGGGTGAAAAGCAGTCTAGGACAAGAAGAGATGTGTCCAGTGTGAGGAATTTTGCTGTCAGCTCGATCGGCTGTCCCGAAATGAACCGTCCTTGTAATCGCAGGATATATATGTGTGGGGATCGATGCTGCCATGCTCGAGATAAACCACATGTGAAGTTCAGCTAGCAATCGATGATGTACGAGCAGAATCGTTGACCTTCCCCTTCAAGCCTAGCTATAGCTAACATCCATGTGTTAGGTCAGCTCGACGGTTAGCACATCACACAACAACGATATATATATATATATATACATATATATCTCCACATGCATATATACATATATATATGCCAGTGCCAGAGAAGCAAACAAGCGCTAGAGGCTAGAAAGTGTTTGCAGCACACATACACAACTGAAAATGGTTTTCTGAGCGCGCGCGTAGATAGCCAGGCCGGGTTTCGTATGTGGTAGAGTCCACGCACATGATTTTGGCAAAGGAATAGGTGGATTCATGACCAAGTACACAAGGATCAGGTCCATATAGGACTTGATGCCGATGTTGTCGACCCTAGCTTGCTTGCTTGCACGGTAGCTTCTGCTTTTCCATCCATGATGAAGAGACTTTCTCTT
Source organism: Poa annua (assembly GCA_026929855.1). Classification (NCBI taxonomy): domain Eukaryota; kingdom Viridiplantae; phylum Streptophyta; class Magnoliopsida; order Poales; family Poaceae; genus Poa; species Poa annua. Next base: position 54,524,384 of record CM049435.1, on the reverse strand, counting down.
TCCCAGATGCCCCAAAGCAGCCTAGGAATATTCACCTCCTGCTACACGACAGGCGTAAGCGGCGCAAGCCAGGGGGGGAGATGAAGATAATTTCTTGTTTAAAGGAGATCAAGGGTTGACGCTCTTGAGAGAGACGCCGCAGCGGACGACAGAGGAAGGACGGGGTCTCCTAATTAGTCAGGGTGTCGCAAACAAATTTGGTTAAGTTTCTCTCTGAAGTCAGAGCATAGTCCAAATCCAATCTCCGGGATCCATACCGTGTGCGTGTTCAGATGCAAAAGGTCCGAGATTTCCTCCCCTCTCAACAACCGGTCGGAGTAGGAAATTTTCAGTCGTCCTGCATGAATAACTAGTGCGCACTGTATTTACATTTTCTCTCAGCAAAACTCTTGGCATCTACAGGTATATATCCCGACAATCCGACATGTATGGCTTCATGCATATATACGTTTCACATAGTGCACGTCCCTATCTGACAGCTTAGTAACACTTGGGGTGCGCTAGATGTTGTTCGTGTTACCCTGCTTTTAACCTTTTCAGGTTGGTAGGGAAAGAGATAGTGAAAATTACACCACACATGTGTGTTCTCGAGGCTGGTCTTATACTAACATATACAATTTCAGTACCAACCTTTTTATAATGGAATGATGTTTGATACGGGCTAAAAAAAGACTCGGCAATTACGGCCGCTCGGCATGTACACTGTATGCCAAGTGTAATGCTCGGCATATAGGCAGCGACGGTAAACATATGTCCACACAGACAGTGTTTGGTTGGGGCGTGACAGCGTGACCTGTATGCCGAGCGCCACTTGGAACACGCTCGGCATACATATTTTTTTTTTTTTTAAGATAATACAATGAAAATGGTAGTTTTTTATTACTTATATTTTATTGGTCATAACTAACTTTGCATTTCCATCATTATTTTTCTGCCCATTATCTCGTCTATCATGGCTATTTATTGAAAGGGGTCGATTTCAAAACTATCGATGATTCTGTGATGTAATCATAACTTTTATACCTTTAATGATTTTCTGAAAACTTTCAGAGCAAACTATCACACACTTATAGTAAAATTTAGATTATTTTCGAAAAATCATATTCAAATCATTTAAATAGGTGAAATTAGGTAGAAAACGAGAAAATTCCTAATATTTGGAATTATCCTATAAATACAAACTACTTTAAGTGAAAATTGGATTAATACCATTTTAAACCAAATTTATTGTACTTCCTTTGTGAATCATTCATAAAAAAGTTTGGGTTTTTTTGGGTTTAAGGTTTAAAATTGATACCATTTTAAACCAAATTTAAAGTTTGTGAAAATTGGATTCATACAGTCTACTGTATGTGAAAATTGGATTGATACCATACAGACTACTTTTTTGGTTGATTTCTCATGATCGCCAGAGAGGATAGAAACTTTCAGAGCTTTTTTTTGGGTTGACAGCCAGGCCTTCACGGACTCGTTGGGATCTCACTGCACCCCTGGACACCGCCCCTCCGAGGTCAGTGGAGAGGCTCTTTGCGAGGGGGCCTCTCCACCGACGCATCCAATAGAGCCTATGTTAATGATGTTAGACAAGTATTACAGGAAGCGTCGACACACGTTGCCGCGTTATTGGGAGCGACTCGCCCCAACAAACACCCCCAATAAATTTTAATCAGTTTTCTCTTAAATAAAGACAATTCAATTTAAAATGTCTAGTTAAAATCATATTACATAGTTTTGAACACATAAATTTATTCATGAAATAATCTCGGATGTCAGTGTTTATTGTGAGAAAAGTGGCAAACTCTCCGACAAATCAAGATCAACCTGAGCAAGAGGACCCTGATGATGATAGTATGGGTGCTCATCATGAAGTGGAGGATCAACACGTTCATTCTCGATGATCCTGTTGTGCAACATCACACAAGTCATCATCACAATAGCGCGAGATTGGAGCACACCAAATGCCCGTCCTTCTTGGCACCCTCCTGTTCTGCTGTAAAATGAGATAGGTTTTAACCTACAGGGTTGGAGATGGTCTTGATAAATGTAGACTATCTTGGACAGATGCCATCTACTAGATAGTACCCCTTGTCATATTGACGTCCATTGGACCTCGTAGTTGCATGCTGGAGCATGGCCTTCAGCAAGTCGGCTAAAAATCGGTGTGCATTAATTGCAGCACGTTGATGTCTTTGTGAGTTATGGACATATCAAAGCAAACGTGCCAGATCCATAAATCATGATCAACAACAGCTTCTAGTACGATATTGCACTTTGCAATGTGACCCTTCTAAATTCCTTGCTAGGCGAATGCACATTTCTTCCGGTGCAATGCATCAATCGATGATTACAAGCATCCCACGAAATTCTTTAACTGCGTTTTTGTACCATGAGCCTAGCAATGTCAGCTAAATTTATTTGTCTCAAATAACTTGGCCCAAACACTGCAATCACCGCCCTGCAAAACCGGTACATGGTCTTGATACATGTGAACTCGACCATGCGAAGTTAGTCATCCACTGTATCTGTCGGCGCTCCACATGCAAGAATTTTCAAGACAGTCGTGGATAGAAGAAAAACCAACCAGTCATGTGCAGTCTCTCTTCAGCTTGAAGTAGCCATCAGACTCCTGCACGCCTGTCACGACCTGCATGAAGAGCTCTATGTTCAACATAAACTGCAGCCGAAATTCCTTCTCTCCATGTGTGGAATCGTCACTGAAGTAGTCTTGGCCACATCGCCATATGACACTCCATATGTTTGCGATCTTTGTTCTTCCTCCTCCGTTGCCTCGAATCTCCAATCCGATGAGTGGCGTTGATCTGGCCTATCAAACCAACAAGGCAAGTGAGGACCGCCAAGTGGTCATCGAGCACGGCGGTTGTGGCGGCATGGCGGTGAGCAATGCGCCGGCCATCTCCAGCTCATCGTTGCTATCCATCTATATTCAATTAGCTTGGTTAAGAAAAAATGTAGCAACAAATTTAGCAACAAAATGAAGGGCGCATTGCGACGAACATCTTACGGATGGGGAGGTCCTGGGAAGCGGCGCGCTTTAGCGGTGGCCAAAAACTATGGCAGGAATGAGAAGAGACGACAGAGAGAGGGACGGGGAGAGCGGGGATAGTCGTGCCGAGCCTAGCGCGGGTGGAGGGGCGTCGACAAGGGGGTGGGGTGCCGGCGATTGAGTAGGCAGGGGAAGAGTTCAGCCCGTAAGGGACGGTGGTGAAGAAAATACACGGTCCGTGTTGCTGTCGTGCCGTGCCCGGCTATTAGGATCCGACATGATGCGTGTTGCCGCGGTTGCCGGCACGTCTGTTTGTGTCCCTAGAAACAGGGCGCAAAGCGGGGATGTCAGACGTTTTATTGGGGCACACCAACAACTTTTTACCTATTGGGCTCGTTGTTGGGAGTGTTTTGTTGCCGGTGCGTCCAATAACCTTATTGGAAGTGTTATTAGGCGTGCCGGTGGAGATAGTAAAGTTTAAAGAGTTATGGGGACAATTCAATAGTTGGGTGACCAAAACGAGGGCATCATGCAAGTTTTTTTTGTGTGTGGGGAAGCACATCATACAAGTTGACTAACGGCTATGAATGTACATACAAATCAATGAACTGGAAAAATATGTTTTTTCACTACAAACTTGGGGCCTCTTTGGATTGAAAGATTTTAATAGGAATAGGAATATTGGAGGATTCCAATCCATAAGATTTTTTCGTAAGGATTGCATTTGGATCAAAGTAATGACACCTCCAAAATCCGTATGGATTGAATTCCTATGCCCAATTTCATAGGAATTTCAACATCCACTCTAATCTCTTTTTTACACTCATTCGCGTAGGATCGAGACACTTTTTCTGTGTTTTTCCTGCGTTCCATCCAAATGACCATTCATGCAGTTTTCTTCTGTTTTGAAATCTCTGTTTTGCACCTGCAATCCTATCTGATTACTGCGTTTTTTCAATTACTGTGTTTTCTATTCCTGCGATCCATGTTTTCTATTCCTGCGATCTAAAGAAGCCCTTGGTAAATTTCTCCACGGCTGCTGTGTTGACTATTGAGGTGTGCCTGAACACTGAACAGAGGAGAATCCAAATGCCACAAGTTTCTCAGTGACTAGACTACTCATGCAAAGCAGCAGCCCCTAACTTTCTAGCGAACTGATGGGCGGTAAGTACAGTTTCGCCTGCTTTTCAAGTTCAAGGAAACAAGTTACTGTTCCACGCCTCATCGACCCGACATTACGGACGTGCTTGCATCGACTGACAGTAGGCGCTTGTTTTGAGTTTTGACTCGCCATCGACTGCAGAATAATATTACAGTAACATGTGACGTAATTAAATGGCTTGCCAAAACCGCTGACCGGAAGCAAGCAAAAGCATGCATGCGCCGGTAGTAAGTGGACACCAGAAAAATACGTATCCAAAGTAAGAACATAGTGTAGGAGTGTAGGGAGTGTGGTCAAATATTGGATCCCGAGCTTCACGTTTATAAAAAGAAAGACCTTTCCACGTCGTCCGTGGATCCCCTCTCTCATGTTCGCACATTCACCACCCCTCCCCCCTCCACGGGTGACAGCCGAACCCTAACTCCTCCTCGCCACTGGGTCCTCGCCCCCCCCCCCCTCCGCCGCCGCCGACACGAGCCACACGGGCTTTGCGTGGGGCTCCCGGTCGGCGGCGGTGTGGTGGCGACCTAAGCTTGTCTAGCGCAGTGCGACGACGGGGTTGGAGCAGCGCACGACGGGCATGGCGGCGTGCCGCAGCCGCTGGGGTCTACAGCCTGGCCATGGCAGTGCGAGCTTGCTGGCCCAGATCTGAGCTCGTGCGGCCCAGTATCTGGCCCGACATGTGTATGTCTGCGGCGGCTCCATCGGTTCCCCAGCGATGTGACGTGAGACTGTAGGCCGACAACTCTGTCCTCGGGACGGTGACAGGAGACCTGCAGGCGGCACGAAGGCGTCCTGCCCGCCATGCTCGCCTCACTTCCGGATACCCATGTAGTGGCTAGATTTGGGTCAAGCGGACCTAGATCCAACGCCGACGTACCAATAGCCGATTTGCTGTCGTGATGGCCGTGTTGTCTCCCGAGTTTGAGTTGGATGTCGGAGTGGCGACTCCGGACGTTGAACTGTGTGGCCTGCTCTATGGTGAGAGGCGTGGCGCCGGTGGTGGCTTCTCTCCTCAGCCATGTGGGAGGCGAGGAGTGGGCGGCGGGGAATCCTGGTGTTGGCTAGTTTATCTCCCGAGTTTGAGTTATGAGAAATTTTGCTTACTTAAATGAGTTTATGCCAATTTTCTGCAAATAATTTCATCTAGTTAAATGAGTTTGTGTGATGTTGAAGATGACATAGATGTCATATTTGGGTTCCTCTCATTCTCTAATAATTTAGATATTTTCTTTGTTAAATTCCGATTTATAGATTTAAATATATGATTTTTTTCATATTAAATGAACAATAGATGTCGTCGATATAGGTAAAAAAGCTATGCCAACGGCTTTACTGTCGGCACAGGACTATGCCGTCAAGTGCCTGTTACCGACTGGATGCTGCACTGACGGCCAAACATATGCCAACGACTGTCATCGGCCTAGTCTGTCCTACGTCGACGATTAAATTACGCCGACAACTTTACTATGCTACCCAGCTCGGACTCTATACCGACAGCCCCCATAAAATACCGTCGGGGTAAGAAACGGCCGTCGGCATCTTGCAGTTTTCTTATAGTGAGTGTAGTCGGTATTTTTACCATTTCCGGCCCCTAAAAGGGACTGAATATATTAGGCCGCCGACATTCAATTGTTTACTTGGCAATGCAACGGCATGAGTAATTAAACCAACCTACAAGAGCACTTTATGACATGTATGGACCATTCGATTATTCTTGTTGTACATTTGCCCAGTACTTAGTAGCATATGTACTCCCTCCCGATCCACAAAGATTATCGTGAGTTGAGCGTACGTAGCTGTTTTAGCGTGACTTCTTTTGAGCTTATGTTTATGCATAGTATAACACTTAATGTGAATTGATGGGAGTATATTTTTTCTACTACCTCGGATCCTATTTAAGTGTCATAGGGAGTGTAGTCCGGCTGTACGAATTTCTACAGAACTGACGACGCTTAATATGGATCACAGGAGTAGAGTATACGTACTACAGTAGGTCCAGGCCCATGTCTGTTCTTGTGACGTGGTGAGACGTGACATAGCGAAAAGAAAATAGCAATGATCCCATGCCGACGAGAGACTTGGACCGAGGGAAGGATGGAACTGGATGGATGCAGTCATGGACGGACCGACCGACCGAGGACGCGTAGGTGCGTGCGTCACCAAGGACGACGGACGGACCAAGCCAGAGACCGAGCCAGACCGAAGCTTCCCTTCAGTGCAATGTCAGCCGGTGATGCGACCAGTCCAGGAGGAGCAGAGCTAGACCCATCTGCCCATATCGCGCGCGCGCCTCCCGATCGAGCTCCGATGCGACGCACAAAGCCAGAACGGAAATTTATAGAATTTGTACTCCGTAGAGTAGTACGACACTGGACTAGGGTTTTATATGATGCGACCATGATTGGTGCCGTCACTAGCTTAGCTTAGGCAGGGGGCTGCATCTAGGGGCGTCGTATACCGTGAAAGTTGTGGCTGGTCTGTCGCGATCCGGAACCGATATCAACGGCAGTCGGGCACGCATTCTTGCTTAATCGACCAGCCAAGAGCATCTCCACCGGCGCTTCTAATAGTGTTAAGTATCTAATGGGCGCGTTCCGGCAGTCCCATTTCAGGCCAGGTCCATTTGGGGGAAGTGGGAGGCTGGGAGCGTCCGCACCTGTGGCAACCGATGCCACGTCAGGTACCGGAATGTGGGCTGGCCCGACCTGTCATTGACACAAACACGCCCCTTCAGTTATTTTGGATGGTATAACTGTTTTAACGACGTAGCGGTTTCCCTGTCGGACATAGAACGACGTGACACATCGAGCCTTTAACGTGCTAATGGCGCAACACCAACCGACATCACGTCGAGTACTGATAAGTGGGTCGGTCCGTCGTTCACTGACACCAACACGCCGGTTGAATTACTGTGGACAACATGCGGGCGTCACTCTAGGCAACCTTCCGGTTAGTGCGGTGACCCTGAGGCATGCAATTTACTCAAGGACGGAGTCATTGTTGTGGAAAATATAGAATCGCTAATATTTGTTGTTGTATTGCTATGACCCTCATGGGGTATATATAGTGGTACAAATTTGGGAGGCAAGAAGCCTATGACTTGGAATACAAGACAAGACTCTTATTCTTAGTCTATACATATCTCTAGTTGTACACGTATATTATTCTAACAATCGTCACCGTCGACGTCGCCTCCGACGAACCAACAACATCTACACTCCTCACGCCGGAGCCGGATGGGCCGCTTGATTCAGGGTTTAGTTTAAACTGTATTTACTTTCTTTAAGTTTGTTATAAATGTCTTTCAACTTTCAATGAAAAAAAATGACATTTTGTTTATGTCCAATTTTCTTTTTCTCTTTGGAAAAACCCTGTTGGGTCACCGCCTAACCGGTGGAGGACTTCCAATAGCACTTATCCATCACAATTACCGGACTGTTTATTGGGAGCGCAGGGTTGTCGGAAGTTTCTCCGAACCAGCCGTACGGACTCTTGTTTTGACATGGTCGATCAATTATGTGTAAGCTGGACATGGTCACTTTGCTCTCGCGGCTGTGCATGCGCAAGTGTGTCAAGACTAATTAACACACGCGCCTAACTAAACGTGACCACAAGCTAGTTAAAAAATCTGGGTAACGCCTCCATGCATGATCCATTGCCCATGTGAGGCCGACCGATGCATAAAATAAGCAGCTTCGTTTAGTCTAATGCGTCGTGTGATTGTTACACGGAGAAGAGAACATAATCTAACCGCTAACGAATCCTCATCCGGTTGGTTGCATCCATCCACACGCATGCTGGCTGGCTAGTGGCTACCTTAGCTGCAGTTTTTTTTTCCGGAAAAGGGTAATCCCGGCCTCTGCATCAACGATGCACACATCCATTTATTGAACAAAATAATATTTCGAGTAGCTCATTCAAATTACATCTCAAACAAAATAATAGTTTGAGTACCTTAGCTGCAGCCTGCATCCTTTCTTCTCTCCATCTCCATGATCGGTTAACAGCCGGCCGGCGAGTGACACTGCTGGCCATGCAAAGCGTATATCATGATCTCGACCTGGTCCATGTCGCGCACACGCACACACGGTACCGGCCGGCCGGTCCCAGCTCCGTCGATCGCCGTCATCCGTCGTCACGCCATGAATTGCGCAGTATATCATGCGCTTCTTTTTTTTTGAAACAAAGGCAAAAGCTTTGCCTTGTATTAATTAAGAAGAAGGTGCCCGGTTTATTAACGGAAGAAACCGGGCGAAAACCATACAACATACACCAACACCACGGGGAGGAGCCCACACAACCACATAGAGCAACATCTAATGCAAACAACCCATAGCTACAACCTCCCTCTTATCTATCACAACCGCGATCTGATGACAACTCTAGGACCACGTATCAGTCTAAGCTTTCTTTGTGATTCCCCTCTTTCGTCTCTTGCCCCTGATAGTAACTGTCTTAAGAGATTTCTCCACCTTTCTAATTAGATCCTCTGAAGCATTCCCTGCCAAGACACAATCAATATCCTTGCCATAGCCAGGACTAGTTGCCTCTAAACAGGCGAGTAAACCGCAAAGCTCTTTAGCAAAAAGAGCCTCAGAGTTAGGAGTCAACACTTCTCCACCACCCCTAGAGGGCGTCGAGGCCATCGCCAAAGCCTCCAATGAGCTGAACTCCGTCGGAGGCACAATAGATGAATCCCTACACGACTCCTGAAGCACTGGAGCCAAGATCTCACCCATGTCCTCGCCCTCAGGGGCAGACGTGGCAACAAGCTGTGGCGACGGGCAATGACGGTCACGAGGAGAGAAACAACCATAGTGAACCGCTTCCTCAACCAACGACGACTTCTGCTTAGCGAAGTCTAGCGGAAACATAGCCTCCCCCTGGGTGAGCCCCAGGCCATCAGAACCACATGCCTCTGTCGGCGGCAAAGAACCATCAACGCCTGCCAACAACAACTTGAGAGTTGCCACCTCTTCACGAAGAGGACGAGACGCCTCCTCAATGCGGTCAGCAACCAGCTGACAGAGCTCCAAACGAAGCAAGGCAAAGTGGGACTGAAAGATAGAGTCACTGAACTCCTCGCAACATCTAGCAGTGTCCCTTGACTGCACCGCAGAACACAACGACGAGTGGCCAACAACCTCGGCCAAACTCTGAGGCGACAAGGGAGGACGAGCCTGAGCGAACTGCAAACGGCTTCGTTGACAAGGAGCACGAGCGTCCGGCGAACGAGCCCGAACATCCGGAGAGCGAGAGCGAGCAGCTGGAGAGCGTGCACGACAGAAACGCTCCCGATGACCAGGACGGCGACATCGTATACATCTGAAAGGCCCTCGACATGTGCTGACCTGGTGGCCACGCTCGAGGCACCGAAAACACCTCCCTCTAGCCCAACGCTTGAAGGCGAGGCCACGGTCGAGAGCTTCATCCCGAAGCGGAGACGATGGCGCGTGGCTGGGACGGCCGCCCCGACCAACCTGTATCCAACCTTCCTCATCAACTGGAGGGGCAACAGCAGAGATGTCACCGCACGGCTCCGCAGGCACCTCTTCAACGTGGCGCACATCAACATTGTCGTGAACCGAGACAGGAACAACCAACTCATCATCGTCCTCGACGGAGCTCGAAAAAGAAGCATCAGCATGAAGGGGCACCTTCGCAACCGGGCCGCCAGAGGCAGCCGGCGACAGCGACAACGACCCGAGGCCCTCTACAACCACGGCAGGGTCGAGCCCAAGCCCCCCATCCGACAAGGGAGCTGAGGTGGTCATGACGGCCACATCCGCAGCCCTGGAGCGGTTGACCAACATTGGCGACAGAGCCAACTCCTCATCAACATCATCATCATCGTCAGAGCTCAACGAACCATCCCAGCTCGGAACCGGCCACTCCGCAACAGCAGGGCGGAGCAGCCCGACAGACTTTGCATTGCTGTCCACGTCGTCGGACAGAACCGGGACACTTCCGGGAGCCTGCTGCATAGCGGCCGCCGGCGGATTAGCCCGAGGACGCTGCGCCGAGCTCAACCCTACTGCAGCCAAGGCGGTCGAGGACGATGGCGAGGCCGACAGGAGGGCGAGAGACACCGTGGCAGCAGGCTTGTGGAGAGGAGAGCGCCTCACCCGTCCGCCAATGGCGGGGTCGGACCTCCGACGGTCGAGCATGGCAGCAGCAGCGAGCGAGGCGGCAGATGCTGGGGCCGTTGAAGCTCCTCCGGCTCCCAGGCAGCTGGAGCATGCAGCAGGCGAGCTCGAACGCAGGAGTTCCTGTCGGCGGCGGCGCGCCCGTACCGGCCGCACGCGGGGTCGCGAGAGCCCCATCCCCCACACACGACGGCCAGCGAGGTCGGAAGCAGGGACGCGGACGGCCAGGGCCACTAAGGTCGGCGAAGCTTCCGGCCGCCCTTGGAGGATCCTGAGCGCGACGGAAGCGGCAGCGTCGGCGGCCGATGCTCCGGGCGAGGACGACGACCAGCAACGAACTCCAGGCTGGACGGGGAGAGGAAGCACAGCTGAATACGGATCCGGTCTTGGAGGCTGCAGCAGCGCCCTGAGCAAGGAGATCAGGGCGGCGGCGCCCCGCGCGCAACCGTCGCCTCCATGGTCGCAGAAAAATGTCTGTTTTTGTTGACCACAATCATGCGCTGAGAATCATCATACAGTATCCACTGAGAATCATGCGCTTCTCGTTGTTGCCTGACCAAGCAATAGCTAGCCGGCCCATATGATCGATCCATGAACTGACGAGTGACGATGATGATGATTACATCATACAGTATTATATATGTGTGCATCATGAATCAAAACGCTTACAAGCATATTTAACTATCTTGAATGTGCAACAGTCTCGCAGGTTCTTCTATGTCTGATTGGCTACTTACACTAGAGGCGGACTTGTGCACATGAGCTACGACTTTAGCAAATCAATCTCGAAGGGGAGTTTGACATATCCAGGTCACATCGATCGCACTGACTCCAGATGCAATAGTAATTGGACTGCTTGGTTGGTACTTGGTAGGCAGAAGCCAACACACAGTTTCTTGCAAATTGGCAATCCAAATCTAGGAGTATCACCTCATCTAGGATAGACATACCAGTGCAAGTAACGGATAAGATAATGTACATGTAATAATCGATCGATCGATCTCATGGACAGACAAAGAAGAAAGAGGGACAAGATGGCAGGAACTACAGGAGAGATCGACTAGGCAGGCATGAATCTTGCGAGCATCCGTACGTCGATGCATAGAACATTAGTCGTAGCAGCATAGTAATTTGCTTAGTAGTTCTCATGTCAGGCTGGGGCACAGACCAGCGCACGGCGGCGGCGGCTTGACGTCCGCGGCCGCCGCCCACATCTCCGCCTGCGCGTTGGGGAAGTAGCAGGCCGAGAGCTCCTGCAGGGTCGACGGCGCCCTGTTGTCTTGCAGCAGCGACCCGAAGCCGGCGAAGAGGTCTCCGCTGGGGAACTCGCCGCCCCCGACGAGCTCTGGCAAGAACATGTCCTCGAAGGCCATGTTGATGGCCCAGCTGTTGGCGGCGGCTGGCGTCGGCACGGCCGAGAACTCGGCGAGCGGCGGCGCCGCCGTGGCGTTGTTAACGTTGTTGTAGTGCGCGAGCTGCGCCTGCGCCTGGTGGGACGGGGAGGAGTACATGGTGGCGCTGAAGCTGCAGGCGTCGCCGCTCGCGGTGGTGACGGCCGAGGAGGCGGAAGCGGGCGACGGCTGCATGTACGACGTCGCGCATTGGGTCTGCGGAGCGGGCGGTGGCGTAGCGATCATAGTGGTGCCGCGGGCGTGTCCCCGGCCGGCGGCGGCGTGGTGGTTGTGGTGGTAGTGCTGCTGCTGCTGGTGGTGCATGGCCATGGCCTTCTTCTTCAGCTTGGTGTTCCAGTAGTTCTTGACGTCGTTGTCCGTCCTGCCGGGCAGCTTGGACGCGATGATAGACCACCTGCTTCCGATAGAGTTGAAGAGGGAGCAGATGACGAGGTCCTCCTGCTCGGTGTAGCCGCCGTGCTTGATGTCCGGCCGCAGATAGTTGAGCCACCGCAGCCTGCAGCTCTTGCCGCACCGGTTGAGCCCTGCGCACGCACGCACGCACGCACGTCAGTTAATCAACTGAGAGTGAGAGCAAAACATCAGTGAGCTCACTAGCTTCAGCTAGCAACAAAGCTCACAGCAGCTGGCCGGTTTTCCCTAATTGCAAATTGCAAGGGCGATCGACGGCGCCATCGATTGCAAGCAAGGTCTCCTAGACGTACGTTACGTAGGTACGTAGTACCTGCTTTCTGTGGGAGCGCGATCCAGTTCCCGACGGCGCCGCCGTGGCTCCGGACGTAGCCCCGCAGCAGCTCGTCCTCCTCCGGCGACCACGGCCCCCTCTTCACGCTCGCCTTGTCGCAGCACGGCGCACGCCCCATGTCTGCTGCTAGCTAGAACTAGAAGACGACCACCACTCCGCGCACCGGCCGGCAGTCAGCTCGATCTCCACCCAAAGTGATCTTCTTCCCAAACACAAGCCCCTTCTTGCCGCCCGCGACTCGAACCTGGAGCAGGCTGCTGCTGTGGTGTGGGTGTTGAGCGTTGCGGCCGGCGTTCCAAGGCTAGGAAGGCTTGCGGTGGTGCAGGTTTTATACTGGCTGTTTGAGCAATCAGCTGGGAAGATGGGTGGGCTCACGTACGTACCTACTGTACGTAGTACTCCGACCAGACACCGTCTCTGTCTCGACCGTCGACCGCAGTATTGTTCGGCTCCCTGTCCGTATTCCAGCGTGGCATCGTCCCAAAATAAAATGGATGGTGGCCCGCGTTACCTGGCTGCTGCTGTTGACTGCCAAGTTTCAGATGTGTTTTACTTGTGGGCATGGTGGTCATACTATAATTCCACTGCACTAGTCGATCACGCGTTTGTTTTTTGCTTAAGATAAGATGAATTCATCTGGGAAGGTGCGGTGCAGTACGTTCTGCGTTTCGTGACAAATGTGTTCCAGACTTCGGGGGGATGTTTCTTTCAGCAGTGGATCGTTGGAATCTGATTATGAGTACGGTAAAAAACTGCTCTGATATTTTCTTGGTTGACGACGTCATGCTTTCGTTTCTGATTCTGTGATGCACTGAAAATCTTATGAAATGTCCCACTCCCACCCATCTACGGACAGGGTCAAACTGACGCCGGGACTGAAACAGAAAGGGGAAAATGGATGATGGATCAGAGATTCAGAGGTCGGTCTTCAGATCAAACCGAAATCATTTTCAGCTAAAAGAAGAAGTTCCCTTCACCTTCCCGGCACCGTCGGCTGCTGTCTGAAATCAGAATCCACTCCTCTTCTGATCGAGTGTGTCAGTTTCCAAGACATTGACGAACGCGGTGCTTGTTGTAAAAAAAAAGGCAATGTTTGCCAAACTCGTACGGTTGTAGTAGAACCCAACCCATGCAGATAGATAAGCACAAGCACGGGAGTGCTACTAATATAAACAAAAAAAAACATTTGCATAGGGCATGGCCATACGAATAGTTTGATGACGCTTTCGGCCGGCCGGGGAAGGGCTCTGACGAGGAAATCCTTAAAAAAAAGTTCCCTTTGCGAAGGTCGCTTCTATCCCACTCCGCTGCTGCCAAGTGTCGCAATTTCGGGCGCTTTCAATCCCCACCTTTTCTCCCTGCATGACAAGTGGCAGCTTCCTGATGGTGGGCAGAGAGATGTATGTGCATTTTTTTTAGATTCGTTTTTTCAAAATAAAATATCTTAAGAACCGTTTATCCGAATTACTAACCGTTTTCACTTTTGAACTCCTCGCGTCAAGATCTTCAAAACTAGATCCATTGTTGATAGGTTTTGATAAACTTTTTTTTTGTACTTCGGATTGTGTACAGTTCGTACAACCTGATATGCGTAGTTGTACATCCAACTAAAACTGGGTGTAGTTGTACGTACAACCAGATCTGTACAACCTGATCTGTGTAGTTGTACGTTCAGTTCTGTTTCTGTACAACCTGATATGTATAGTTGTACGACCTGATCTGTACAACCTGCTGTAATTGTACAGCGTGATTTGTACAACGTGATCTGTGTAGTTGTACGTACAACCATGTCTGTGTAGTTGTACTAGTTAAGTTTATTTTTATACATGCTGTTGTGTGGTGTTTGTACATCTTATCTATAAGTGAATCTGGATCTGGATCTGGTGCGGTCCCGCGCTTCGTACGCCACGTGGCGGGCTGAAAGAGGGCGCGCGGGCCAAAAAAGAGACCTTTGCGAAGGCAACCCGCGCTCTGACTCACGACTTTGGGCGCCACCGCCACCGGTGGAGCATCCGTCCGATTTGCGGTTGCACCCAATCCCCTCTTTGACATACATCACGATCCAGCACCATCATCCATCTCCATGGGTGCCGCATTGACCCTGGCTGGCATCATTAACCGGGGAAGAAGAAGGGGAGCCAGAGGACGGCAATCATGTGGCGCGTCCACGTACACAAGACGCGGTGATGCCCGCGAAAGGTTCAGGCCGCCGTATTAGTTTAAGGCAAAGATCTACTGTAATCTGTAACGAGAAAAACGGTGGGGAAGAAGGGAGATGCTGCTGTGTTCTTGCATGTTATTAGAAACTTTGCCTCACTTTCAAATAGTTTTTTTTTCCAGTGTGACCAACATGGAACGGGTTCCACTATTGAAAACCAATGTCTAGGCGTCTCAAAGTAAAAGCAGTAAAAATGTTACTATAAAAGAACCACACCCGCGTTGTCACAAAATGTTGGTCCTTGTTGTCCTTCACCCTGGCACCCTCGGAAGGTGGCGGCTTCCATTCTAATCTCTCCCGTCTCCTCGAAGATTTGGACCGAGCACAATTTTAGGTTACCTCGCATTTTACGGGTTATTTATTACTCCGTACGTCGTGGCGGCCCACGGCCTTACATGCCCCGAGTGCCAAACTAATACGGGACCAAATGATCAAATTCCCCCGCTCCTTCATTCCTTCTCTCAGTAGGTCACAATGGGATTGGGCCGGGTCACCCTGCTCAGGGCCGACTTTGGCCCAATGCGAGAAGAGCGACGGCCCGAGGCCCAGCCTACAAAGGGGCCCATAATATATAAACAGTATGTACATATTATTGTCTACAAGAAAAAAATGTCCAGAATGGTTCACGTCCAGGTCCAGCCCAGCTAGCATTGAGCCCAACAAGCAGCCATGCACTCAGCGTTCCAGCCGCCTGGCGTTTTTAGCATGGAGACGCACCGCCTGGGCCTGACTAGCTGCCCTTTCCTACGCGTTCCTCGATCCTCCGTTGCTCGGTGATGCCAATCAAAACACTGATTTTTTTTATTGACCATGAGAATCTTGGAAATGCCATGAGCATGCTTATTCTATTGAGAATAATACGTTGGATAATATTGATCTTGACACTATCATTGATGATTTTGCGTCAAAAGAATGCACAAAAATCTCTTTTCTCATGATTACAAGAGGTTAGCATGCTATCTCTATATGTTTTGTATGCATTGTAACTTTATGCTACTTGGTTCGAAACAAATGCAAGAAAAATAACAAATGTTTGGTTCTAGTAAAAATTGATCGGTTTTATTGCCAGCAAAAAAACAATCGGTTTGATGACTCTATAGTAATTGTATATACATGTATCGAATCGAATTTTCTGCCTATTGGGCCTATTAGTGGAGTTCGCACCGGGCCCTTGAAATCGTAGAGCCGGCCCTGGCCCTGTGATACGTCTCAAACGTATCTATAATTTCTTATGCTCCATGCTTATATTATACCAATTGCTACATGTTTTATATACACTTTGTGTTGTTTTATGCATTTTCTGGGACTAACCTATTAACAAGAAGCCATAGTGCCAGTTCCCTGTTTTCTGCTATTTTTTGTTTCAGAAAACCACTTAAGGAAATATTCTCGGAATTGGACAATTTTTATACCGACGTCCCTATTTTTCTCGGAACAATCCAGAACATCGAAAACGAGGCGGAGTCGGGCACCGAGGCGCCCAGATGAGGAGGGGGCGCGGCCCCACCCCCAGCCGCGCCAACACCTCATCACGGGGCCTCGAGCCTCCGCCGCCTTCGCCTACTTAAACCCCCCGAAAATCTAAGACCAGACACCCGAACACTTTTCCACAAAACCTTACGGAGCCGCCGCCGTCGTCAACCCTAGTTCGAGAGGGTTCAAAAGCTCTTCCCGGCACCCTGCCGGAGAGGGGAATCATCACCGGAGGTCTCTACATCACCATGCCCGCCTCCGGACTGATGCGTGAGTAGTTCATCCTTGGACTACGGGTTCATAGCAGTAGCTAGATGGTTGTCTTCTCCTATTGTTGAAAGAGCATTTTCCCTAATGTGTGGTTTTGGTAATTGATGACAACCTCTATGGACTAATGTTTGCATTAAGATATCTTTATAGATCGTGTCCATGGGAATGGTGGAGTTCATGTGTTGGACTCTAGAAGCTTATTTGATGACCAATGTCCCATTCAAGGATGTATATGATGGATGGTCATGTGTTGGGTTGAGCATATTGCAAGTATGTCTTGAAGGAGTCAAGACATCATATTAGCAAAGAAAGATTGGAAGATAAAAGGTTGATCAAGTTGTTGATCAACACACAAAGCTACAAGATGTCCCAAGTGGGATCATGTATCTCTTGGGATGGTAATCACTTGTCCATATTAGCTTTGTGAACTAACCCATGATATGTGTGTGTGGTATCTTTATGTGGGGTTAGGTATCTTCCCATGGGCTTGCATCAAATGAAGATTTCATATAGCTCGTGGAGGATGACGTCATGTGGTGATCGTCATCAAGGATAAGATGTGCAAGACCAAGAGAAGCTTTTGGAAGAGATCCTATGCTTGGAGCTTGCAATGGATACATGAAGACGGAGCTAAGCGAAACTCTCCCATAATGGAGTATGGGGGAGTATTTGGAGATGTCTTCATCAAGCATGTGCTAGCAAGCGCAATCAAGAAAGGTGATCCACTTGAAGAGATCAAGATAGTCATCATCTAACTCAAGTGGAATGCTCAAGGCAAAGGTATGATCTTGATAGGGCTATAGGATAGATAGGCGTACTATCAAGAGGGGCTCTCGAGTGAGTAACTTGATCGCATCTTTGTGGAGAGCTCAAACCTTTGCATACTTGGCATATCATATTTCTTGGTTCTTATTTGGCTTTTATCCATGTGAGGAATTAGAGCTTGGTTCATCTTCATGCCAAGCGCTAGCTCATCCAAATCGGGATTTCATTCGTTCATGTTGTTGTGTTTTGGATGTTGGGTTTTGGTGCTTGTCGTGTTCCTCATGACAAGCCCAAGTGCTTCGAAAACGGTTTTACTTTGGCAAACTTCTTGCGTTTTCGGTGGCGGAAATATTGCCGGTTCGACCATGAGGAAAGTCCCACACCTTGCCATGTGCTCGTCGCTATCTTTCCAACAAAGTTGGTTTCACCTCATTCGGAGTTCATTTGCAAAAGTTATAGCGGTTTTAGTTTGGCTGTTCTGAACCGGATTATTGGGGCCGGATATTTCGTTCCACCGGAATTTCCGGTTCCCCAACTCGTCCAAGAAATCGGCTAAGGAAAGAAGGAAAAGAGGTGCTGGACTCAACCGGAAATTGTGGTCGGATATTTTGATGACCCGGAATTTCCGAGTTGCCCTCAAAGAGCCTCGCGAAAACGGCTAAGGAATGTTTGGTTTTGGTTCTGACTCCAGCCGGAATTTCAGCTCGGAAATTTCATGGACTCGGAATTTCCGGTTGACCGGAATTTCCGAGTCTCACTTATACCGGAATTTCCGAGTTTCGAAACAGCCAACGGCTATATTTCCTGGAGAGCTATAAATAGCCCTCCCCTTCTTCTTCCTTGCCACATCCAAGGCAGCACGACTTTCCCCTCTCTCCTACTCCATTGTTGACCTTGGAAAGCTTACTTCCCTCTCAATCCCTCCATAGATTCTTGCATATTCTTTAGGGAAAGTTGAGAGGAGATCTAGATCTACAATCCTACCAATCCATCTCTCCTCTAAGTGAGGGGAACCTAGTGGATCTAGATCTTGGAGTTCCTTTGTGGTTCTTCTCTTTGTTCTTCCTCTCTTCTCCCCCCACAAGCATTAGTTGCTTTTGGTGGGATTTGGGAGTGAAGGATTTGACTCCTTTGTGGTTTCTTGTGTTCTTCCTCTCTTATTCCCCCATAAGCATTTGTTGCTTTGTTGGAATTTGAGAGTGAAGGACTTGAGCACTTCGTGTGCTCTTGCCATTGCATTTGCATCGGTTTGAGCCCTCCACGAGGATTCGTGGTGGTGTTACTTGTGAGCTTGTTACTCTTGGGTCATTGGACCCTAGACGCCTTTTGTGGCCGGCCTTTTGTGGCCAAGACCTTTTGTGGTCAAGACCTTTTGTGGTCACTTGAGAGCCCCCAATTAAGTTGTGGGTGTGTGCCTCAAGACTTGGGAGCCCCCAATTAAGTTGTGGGTGTGTGCCTCAAGATTGTTGTAAGGGATTCGATCTCCGCCCAAAAGGGGATCAATAGTGGAAGGTGAACTCGCAACCTTTTGTGGTTGAGTTCATCAGGAGAAGAAGGTGAGCCTTGGTGGCGTTGCGGCTAACCTGTTGTGGTTGCGCACACCTCTCCAACGAGACGTACACCCTTTGGGTGGAACTCGGGAATACATACTCGTCTCCGCGTGCCTCGGTTATTTCTATACCCGAGCTCTTTACTTATGCACTTTACATTGTGATAGCCTTCGTGCTTGAAGTCATATATATATCTTGCTATCACCTTGTTACTTGTATTGCTTAGCATAAGTTGTTGGTGCACATAGGTGAACCTAGTATATTTAGGTTGTATGCTTGCTAAAGTAAAACACTAGTTTTATTCCGCCTTTATCAAGCATACCGGAATTTCCGGTCCATCTAGGCTCGGAAATTCCGGCTCCCCGGAAAAAGTTTTAAATCGCCTATTCACCCCCCCCCCCCTCTAGGCGACATCTGTCCGTTCAATTGTGCCATCATGTTTAGATCTTGTGAGCTGCCTATCATGATCATGATCATCTTTATGTAATGCTACATGTTGTGTTTGCTGGGATCCGATGGATAATGAATACTATATCATTTGCTTCATAATATATCATGGTGTGTGTTGTTTATGATCTTGCATGCTCTCCGTTGCTAGTAGATGCTCTGGCCAAGTAGATGCTTGTGACTCCAAGATGGGGTATTTATGCTCGATAGTGGGTTCATGTCTCTATTTAATCTGGGGGAGTGACAGCAACCTCTAAGATTGTAGATGTACTGTTGCTACTAGGGATAAAACAGTAGTACTTTGTCTAAGGATAATGTTATTACTTACATTACACACTTTGCCTAATGCAATAATCTGTTTCTTGCAACTTAATACTGAAAGGGGTGCGGACGCTAACCGGAAGGTGGATTATTAGTCATAGATGCGGTTGGAACGGTCTATGTATATTGTTGTAATGCCCAAATGAATCCCACACTAGACATCATGACATTACTATATGCATCATTATGCAGTTCTTTATTCTGTCAATTGCCCAGCTGTAATTTGTTTACCCGCATGTATGCTATTATTATTATTTATGGAGAGACACCACTAGTGACATGTGGACCCCGGTCCTTTTCTTTAAACTGATAATACAACCAACTGCAAACTGTTACTTTCATTCTCTGCAAACATCATCTTCCACACATACGTTTAATCCTTTGTTACAGCAAGCCGGTGAGATTGACAACCTCACTGATTCGTTGGGGCAAAGTAATTTGATTGTGCTGTGTGCAGGTTCCACGTTGGCACCGAATCCTTTGGTGTTGTGATGGCACCGGTGAGGTGTTGTTGGGAAACCCCAACAGGAAGGTATGAAGTAGTGCAGCACCAAGTTTTCCCTCAGTTGTGAAACCAAGTTTTATCGAACCAGTAGGAAACTAGAGATCTTCCGGAGGTTGTTGAAGATGACTTTGGCAGGGCGCACTACCGGTGTCAGCAACGAACGTGGAAGCTGCACACAACACAACCAAGATACTTTGCCCCAACTTAACAGTGAGGTTGTCAATCTCACTGGCTTGCTGTAACAAAAGATTAAACGTATGTGTGGAGAATGACGTTTGCTTGCAGAGAATAAAAGTAACAGGATTGCAGTAGGATTGTTTATCAGTTTGAGGAAAAATGACCGGGGTCCACAGTTCACTAGTGGTGTCTCTCCATAAATAATAATAGCGTACATGCGGGTAAACAAATTACAGTTGGGCAATTGACAGAATAAAGAAGTGCATAATGATGCATATACTATAGTTATGATGGCTAGTGTGATATTCATTTGGGCATTACAACAATATACATAGACCGTTCCAACCGCATCTATGACTAATAATCCACCTTCCGGTTAGCGTCCGCACCCCTTTCAGTATTAAGTTGCAAGCAACAGATAATTGCATTAGGCAATGTGTGTAATGTAAGTAATACAAATACCCTTAGATAAAATACTACTGTTTTATCCCTAGTAGCAACAGTACATCTACAACCTTAGAGCTTGCTGTCACTACCCCAGATTAAATAGAGACATGAACCTACTATCGAGTATAAATACCCCCTCTTGGAATCACAAGCATCTACTTGGCCAGAGCATCTACTAGCAACGGAGAGCATGCAAGATCATAAACAACGCACTCACAAGATATATTATGAAGCAATAACATAGTACTCAATATTCATCGGATCCCAGCAAACACAACATGTAGCATTACATAAAGATGATCTTGATCATGTTAGGCAGCTCACAAGATCTAAACATGGTAGCACAAGAGGAGAAGACAACCATCTAGCTACTGCTATGGACCCGTAGTTCAAGGATGAACTAATAACGCATCAGTCCGGAGGCGGGCATGGTGATGTAGAGCCCTCCGGTGATGATTCCCCTCTCCGGCAGGGTGCCGGGAGGAGCTTCTGAACCCTCCCGATCTAGGGTTGACGACGGCGGCGGCTCTGGACTTCATGGAGGAAAAAGGTGCGCGTCTTAGGTCTTAGATATCTGAGTGGTATAAGTAGGCGAAAGGGCGAAGGCGGCGGGGCCTCGAGGGCCCCAAACCCCGTGCTCGCGCGACAGAAGGGGGGGGCCCCTCGGGGTCCTCCTCCGTCTCCTCTTCGGTGTTCTGGAACCTCCCGGGGAAAATAAGCACTTTGACGTTTCGTTTGTCCAATTCCAAGAATATTTCCTTAACAACTTTTCTGAAACCAAAAACAGCAGAAAACAGGCAACTGGCACTGTGGCATCTTGTTAATAGGTTAGTCCTAGAAAATGCATAAAATGATATAAAAGTGTATTGATGACCCACAAGTATAGGGGGTGTATCGCAGTACTTTCGATAAATAAGAGTGTCGAACCCAACGAGGAGCAGAAGGTGTTGACAAGTGGTTTTGATGAGGGTTTCACTGTAAACACTAGCAGACAAGTTTTCAGTAGATTTTGATATGACAGATAAATAAAGTGCGATTAAATAGAGCGCGGCAATTATAATTGCAGCGAGTGGCCCAATCCTTTTTAGAGCAAAGGACAAGCCGGTTTGTTTACTTATGATGACCAAACGTTCTTGAGGACACACGGGAATTCTGTCTAGTGCTTTCGCTTCATATTGATGATTAATCTTTAGTGTTTGGATAAGTGTCGTGTGGGTGAATCTATGCTAATGCACCGCCCTTCCTAGAACTAATACATACTTATGATTATACCCCTTGCAAGCATCCGCAAATACAAGAAAGTAATTAAGATAAATCTAACCATAGCTTTAAACTCTGAGATTCTGCTATCCCTCATGCATCGGAATATCAACGGGAGTTTAGGTTTCTGTCACTCCGGCAACCCCACAATTAATAACCGAGTACACGATGCATTCCCCTAGGCCCATAAAGGTGAAGTGTCATGTAGTCGACGTTCACATGACACCACTAGAAGAATGGCACCACAACTTAAATATCAAAACATTAAATATTACT
This sequence comes from Poa annua, assembly GCA_026929855.1. Lineage (NCBI taxonomy): Eukaryota > Viridiplantae > Streptophyta > Magnoliopsida > Poales > Poaceae > Poa > Poa annua. Next base: position 54,502,203 of record CM049435.1, on the reverse strand, counting down.
CAACATAGTTCACTACTAATATCTAGACTTCTCCCATGTCCTCAAGAACTTAACGAACTACTCACAACACATCATATGGTACATGATCAGAGATGATATAATGATGGATAACAATCTGAACATAAACCCTAATTCAACGGTTTCACTCAATAGCATCAATAACAAGAGTAATCAACACCGGGAGAGTTTCCCCTATCAAATACACAAGGTTTAGCCCTAGATGTTACAGCGGGAACGGAGTGGACCGATGGAGATGATGGCGTCGGCGGTGGAGATGGTGGTGTTGGCGATGGTGATGGAGTGCAGCTCGATGACGGTGACGATGGCGACGATTTCCCCCCCTCCGGGAGGGAATTTCCCCGGCGGCAACGCAGCCTGCCGGAGAGCTTTTCTCTCTCTGTCTTCTCCGCCTCGTGGTGGCGGCGAAGAGGATTTCTGAACACCCCCCAGGTCTTAGGTTTTCGGGGGGATGAAGTACGCGAAAGGGCACGCCAGGTGGTGGGCCAGGGCGGCCCCACCACATGCTCGCGCGGCCAGCCTCCCTGCCGCGCCTGGGCATGGTGTGGGCCCCCTGGGCCCCACCTCAGGCTCCCCTTTTGGCCTCCTTCGTGATCTGGTGAGAAAATAATTCCCAGGTGTTTCGTTTGATCTTCTGAGCTTCGCAAATATTGTATCTCGATGACGCTTTTTCCAGCAGAATTCAGACTCCGGAGTTCCATCCCCCAATGATCATCAATCATGCAAAATAGATGAAATAACATAAGTATCATCTCCAAATACGAAATATATCAATGAATAGCGGTAAATTATGATATAAAATAGTGATGCAAAATGGACGTATCATGTATATAAAACATGTAGCAATTGGCATAATATAAGCATGGAACATAAGAAATTATAGATACGTTTGAGACGTATCAAGCATCCCCAAGCTTAGTTCTACTCGTCCCGAGTAGGTAAAACGATAACAAGAATAATTTCTGAAGTGACATGCTTCACACAATCTTGATCAAATAATAATGTAATGCATGTAAGTTGAGATCAAATGAATAAAAGCTGTAGTTTATATTGATATCAAATGACTAATGAATAAACAAGTAGGCATAACAAAGCAAAACTTTCAATGAATCAGTAATAGAGAACAATCAACCGTGCAAAGTAGATATTAAAGATGATTTAAGCTTCAAACACAACAATATAATCATCTAATGAATCAAACAATCATGACAACTTTGTAAAAGGATCAAGTCAAGCGACAGCAATATGCACGTAGAAGATCATTTCTCTATTTGTTCACACAAAAACAAGCAAGTGTTCAGCGTTGGTTCCTGGCACCAGGATGTTGTGGCTAAGAGAATAATAATGGGGGTTTGGAAGGCCAACGGAAGAAAGTCTCACACAGCTTAAAGTGATCATTAGACAAGAGGAAGTCTTATAATCGAAACTATGCAAGGAGTAGTAATTGCCACACAACGGATGCACATAGAGCTATAAGTGTATGAAAGCTCTCCAGTGGAACTAGTGGGGGTGCATCTAACTTGCTTGCTCATGAAGACCTAGAGTACTTTTGAGTAGGCTCCTCATTGGAATATACAAGCCAAGTTCTATAGTGTAAAGTTCCCCACATAGTTATGCAAGTAAAACATGAAAACTCTCTCATATGGAGTATAGGTGCTAAACATGAGCACAAATGATGACTATGAATAATATATGTGCTATAACATGAGCACAAGTGTGAATAAAGAGTAGTAATGTTGCCCCTTTTTTTTATTATTTCTTTCTTTTTTTCTCTTTTTTGTATTTTTTTGTATTTTTCTGTTTCTATTTTCGATGGCCGCCATGGCTCTTTTCACTTTTAGGGGTAAACATCCTAATATGATAATATGATAACACACTTTTGGTACAAATATCTCATGATGAATAAAACATGGTGTATGAAAACGGTGCCTCTGCCAGTGTAGCAGGATATGCAAGCTTATGTGTAGGAGAACATGATGAAGATCTCCTACGAGTTTTGGATGTACCCGCGATATGCACCAACTCTCAATGTGAGAAAGGGCAATGCAAAGTACCGAAGAGGCTAGCAAATATGGAGGTGGAAGTGCCATGAAAACCGCAGCTTTAGAACTCACAAGAAAAATGATTCCAAATAGAAACATGATCTTTCAAGGCATAATGAAAATCACTCCGAGGGACTGTGGCAAATGAACAAGTCACTGTTGGGATCCCGACCGTAGCGCATAACACAAAGTCATTACGGTTGCTTTTAACATTAGGAGTCATATTTCATTATGCTATCAACTGTAAATTTAAGTGTGGCACAGCTTCAAGTTTTCTGGACCAACCATTAATCATTCCACCTTACTAAACCATCATGTTTACCATTAAGCATATTAATATCTCAAAACAACATCAATGATTCAAGTGACACAATTTAATGATCTACAAGATTATGTATCATTTAGTTATACCATCTACCACATTTAACATTTTCTGTTCCTAACCAAACACCAATCAACTTATTTAAACATAAACTCTCCAAGTATATAACAATGCAGCAAGAGAGTATAACATATGAGAACTAACAGCTCTGAACAAGAGATGCATGAAAAAAAACAAGAGCTGAAAATATTGCAGTAGCTATAGAAGAATACTTAACAAATATAAGTGAAGAATATGAGTATTCAAATTAAAAAGCGGAGCGTGTCTCTCTCCCACAAAAGAATGCTAGGATCCATTTTATTCAGAGAATGAAAATAACAAAAACAAAAACAAAAACAAACAGACGCTTCAAATAAAGCACATAAGATGTGGCCGAATTAAAATATAGTTTCACTAGAGATGACCTGATAGTTTGTTGATGAATAAGGGGATGCATGCCCCTTCGAAACATTGGTGGGAAGCTCGGGAAGCACCGCTTTTTTCCATTTGAAGGAAACGGAGCTGCTTTGGGAAAAGCTCAACGCGAAGCCGAGCCTTTGTTTCGTTTGCGCTGCTTTTTTCTGTGGAAAGCACCTAGAAGTCCAATAGAAGTCCAAACAAAGAGGCCCTGAGCCGCGGGGCCTTCGGCTCACTCCATACGAACACGTGGCGGCCTCCGCGCGCGCGCAGCGGCAGGGTGGACTTCACGAAGGATTCCCTTTTTATAGCTACACCCCGTCAGGCAACCTGGGCCGTGGCGAAAATTCCCCCTTACCATCCAGGAAAAAAACCAGGCCTGGCCCAGGTCTCCCGCTCGCCAGGGAAAGAATCGAGCGCCTTGACCTCGCTCGCTCGTCTGCTCGCGACGAGTCCCGAACGAACTGAAGCAGAGAAGCGCGCCGCCACATCTCCACCTCGTTCTATCGCCTAGCTCCGCCCCAACGCCCCCCTGCCGACCGCCAACAACGCCGGAAGGCCGGCTTGCCGCTTGCCGCTTGCCGCGCCCGTGCCCATATTTGGGGAAGCCGGCGGAGGAGCTCAAGCTGTACGCGCTTGCCAGCCTCAACACATTCGTTCACGTCTTCTACCGGAGATCTCCACCAGCATCCCCACCATGTGAGTCCACCTCTGCTCCCCCTCCCCCTTCTCTCCTAGCCCCTCAATATTTGAGGCGAAATCCGTCAGCTTTAGCTGGTAATTCGCGCGGTCGAATTAGGTAGGAAGGGCGAGAATACTGTCCTTTTGCAGCTTCCCTGTTCGCGCTTGGATATACTGTGAGGTTTCTAGGATTTTAGTCCGAACATAGAAGGGCAAGAAATTGAAAGCTTTGGAATCAATTTTAAGGTGTTTGAATACTGTGTCATATCAACTTTTATTTTCTGCACATAGTTGTTTAGGGTCATGCTCATGATCTGTTAACCTGGGGATTTTAGTCTGAACATAGGAAGGGTGAGAATTTAAAAGCTTTGGACTGCATTTTTCTGGATGCAAGCCATACATATTCCAGATACATATTCTGTATTTGAGGCTAGTATTGTTGCAAGAGTTGGCAGTGAGAGCAAATTTCTTTCCATGATGCATGTGTATGGCTGCATGCCATTATTGTTCTTCAATTCCATGGATTCGTGCTTTGCTTCTTTCTATGATGCATGTGTATGCCTTCCAGGAATCTTCATATCTTATGCACATGGTCGAGCATATGTCTGGGGAAAGCTATAGATATATGATTATTCAGAAGATAATTGATGCATAAATGTATATATTATCTGCTTGATGCAACATGATCTGTCTATTCTTGCTAAGACTGCAATCATGCGTTGTTCTTTGTTATGCTTGGTATAGGAGTGAGATTATACGTACACTGATGCAATTGCGCAAAAAAGAAGTCCATAAGAGAACTAAAAAACTTCTGTTTATTTGACTTGTTCTCAAGTAATGCTGACACCATACTTTTATTGTGATTCAACATTTTATGAATAATTTTTTTTGCATGCTTGCTGTCTTGGTTCGTTCTCCCTTCATGTTTGCCACCTCATCTGCCCTAGTGTGACTGCACGCACTCAGCACAGCACAGCACATCTCTGCCACTGCCACCTCAGGCGGCTGCCTTCTTGCTGTACCTGCTGGTGTCCTAGTGGCACTGTTTGCGCTGCCACCCCAGATCCTCCTCTCTGACCCATCTTTTGCGCCACCTTAATAGTGTATTTGGTGATAACTGGTGACTACAAAGATAAATATAGGATAAATAGGATTTGGGAGCTCCTGATCCTGACCTGATCGAATAGCATTTGCTGCGATGAGCTCATTTACTGTTATTCGTCTGAACCCTTTCTTAGACTGGAGTAATTTTAGATTCCCACTGTCCTCCTGAAGGCTCCTACTGACAGAAAATTTAAATGCTTACAGGACTGGATCTAAGAAGCAGGAGCTCAACTCTAAGAAAAAGCTTGAGAAGAAGCTCAGCTTCTACACAAGTAAGTGTAAATTTCGTGTTGAGGTTCATGAGGTATTCCTGTGCTTTTCTTGTTATCATGTACTACATATTCTTGATTATACATTGTTTTGTGTTGAACAATGCGGTTTGAAAGTACTCAAGGTTATGGTAAGTGCTTATAACCATATGACTTATGTGCTATTCCTAAATAGAATACTCTCATCGATCATCGTTACAAAAATCATTTTTTATGGCAGATAGTTGGTTATAGCAATGAGGAATTATTGCAAAACATTTATGAGTTCCTTTGTTAACCGAATAAATTATACAATGTTATAGGTTTGGTTGATTTCAAAAGGCTCACTCTGCTGACCCATGTGCGCACGATTAGGTTGTGCATCGATTTTTCTGTTCACCAAATGGATCCAAATAAATATTATGCAATATTTTAAGAAATTACTAATTTGCTATACTTTTCTAGAAAAGAACCTAACCCTGATTCCTGAGCTATTGCTCATTTCCTAATGTGGGTAAGTTGCTTCTGCCTAGCGAAGCAAGGTGGCAATGATCCCAAACATGCAAAAGTTACTTAAATTGTCCTTAATATATGTGAATTGGGTTCATCTAGACAATACACAAAGATCCTCCATTTTTTTCATGTGCTTGTTATCATGAACTGTCAAAACCTGGTGTAAAGGGCAACAATATGTGGTCCTCCTGGTTTATACTGCTACATCTAGACATAAATGGTTCAAGCTGCAACTACTAATCTACTATAATAAATCTGGTCCAAAATGCAATTTTCTCTTAGTCTCTTACTATAATCTTTTCTTCTCTACATATTATTGTACTTATCTAGTATCTTCATTTTTCACTCCTGCACTTTAGGGCCATCACCTTTCTTTAGAATAAAGTGTAAATGCGACAGCACTTAGTTAGAGTCTTAGAGATATTGTACTGTTTGGCATAAAAAAAGAGATATTGTACTACCTCATGATGTTATGTAGTATGCTTGATGATTAATTTTATTGCATCTATGTATATTGCATTTTGCTTCCTCTACTTGGCCACCTTGAATGTATTATGCTGAATAATTTGGCTTGTTTGGTTTTCCTCGACTTATAGTGTAACTCATTGGACTCTTTGTTTGTCATTCCAGAAGTGAAAGATATGGTTATCTCCCTAAACGCTAAAAAGGCTATCACTAAGGTATTAAAGTGCTTCTAAGTTCAAAATCATTTCCTTTATTAGCATACCATTCCTTTTTTGCTTTGGCTCTTGCGTATATGCACAATGTAGTGACCTTGATTGTCCGTTTGGTAGTTTGGTTTAAACAAAACATACACATTATTGTTCTTCCTTTGTGGAACCATACCTACACTGGCTGGTTATTGGCTAACAATGCCATTTATATGTTGAATATGTTATGGTTGGCTGACACTGCTATGAGGTTATAGTGTCAATTTCTGTATTCCAAGGATCCTGATATATTCACAACGAATTCTCAGGTCACGTGTGTGGGACTTAATGTTGTGTTGGAGTTGAGAAAGAACTAAGGTTTCACCGTCAATACCAGTTAGATAGAACAAAGGATTGCCCCTTGAATACGGCGCTGGATCCTTCTAGATTGTGGGTTGAATCATGCAAGTATTGATTGAGATGAGGTGGAACAATGAATTGCAGATTTTGGTTTACCTTATTCGAATGATAATGATGAAGCTGTATTTGTTTGAAGGAACACTGAAAAGGGCTTTAAAGGGGCTAGTGAATAGCAGTATTTGGCCATAACCAGTTGAACCTAAATATAGATGATTGTCCTGTGGTTCTTATTTGCAAAATTCTAGCTCCTATCTGAATTCTGGAAACTGATATATTACTTATGTTGATCCGTCAGCAGTATTTGACCATAGCCCGTTGGACCTAACATAACATAGGTGATTGTTCTATGGTTCTTACAAAATCCTAGCTCTTATATCAAATCTGGAAACTGATAAATTACTTAAATTGGTCGGTTATCAGTACGTTTCCAATCCTGGTAACTTCCTTGCACTTTTCAAACTAGGATTTTCTGTGTCTTTGACAAGGCCATTATGGTCACAGCACAGCATCCATCTTCAATAAGGTTGATACCTAGGTAACAAGATTGAGTTCTGAAATGTTAAAATAATGATAAGAGAGTGCAGAGTGAGAAAATGTATCTCCTGGTTTTTTTTGCTCCATCTTTTGTTATTAGAAGTATGCTGCCTTCACTTACCCAGTGCTTTTAACCAAAACAATGATTGGCATCCACATCCAAGCAACATGTACAGTTTGTTAAAAAAAATTAACAGGGTCCGCAGTCCTGACTTTTATTCAAGTGGGCGAGTCCTCGGATCCTGTTGGGTGGGTTCACAACCGTGAGTGTACCCACAATTTCATACCATGAGGCTTCTAGCACGTCCTCGTCAACGTGCTAACAGCCTAACACTGAGTCGTTTTTTCCAGCCAGCGTGCGGTATGGCAAATTGGCAACAGAAAACTTTTGATATTGCGGTGTCATGCACATGTGGAATTTAATTAGGCTAGTTTTCTCCAGTTAAGCCACATGACAATTCACATAGTCAGAGATGAGTATGGTTCTTTAGCACAAGCCACTAATAGTTACACGGACTGTGTGCCAGCAAGATAACACAATCATGTGTAGCACAAGGCGGCGTTGCTGGGCGCTGGGGCGGAGCGGCGCTGAACTTCGTGGCGGCCAGGGCGGCGCTGCACTCGGTCCTGGCGACGGGAGGAGGAAAGGGAAGGAAAGAGGAGAGGAAGGTGGAGGGAAATGTGGAGCAGTTTCGCGAGGAGGCGTCCGGCGCGACGCTCGTGTGGGTCCCACACGTGGGAATTTTTCCGGATGAACTCGGCAGGGCTGAGGTCCGAAGCTCGATCTCTGCTTCTCTTGTGGGCAGGGACGAGAGGGGTTTTCTGTGCGAGGTGGGCATGGCCCAGGAGGCAAAACCGGGCTACCAAACAACCTAAAACTGGGTGGGGGGAGATTTTCTGAGTCCAACCAGGCTACCAAATATGCCCTTAGTATTACGGATGTTTGCTGCACCTTTGATGCATGTAGATAATTTTTGTTTGGCAATTTGTGTGCCTATCAAGCAAATGTACTTGCAGGTGTTGAAGGGCACCTTTTACTTTTCCATATTATCCTGACGCTACTGGTTGTTTACTTTGTATGTCTTGTTTTTGTTATTTTGAATGTACCTAATACAGAAGTTCACATTTAGTTCTCATCAAGTGTTGTGCCCTCTCAGTTTGTCACGCGTATGTATTTGTGGGTGTTAAAAAAACACTTGTTTTCTTGTCCAAAGCTGGACAAGAAAAATGTCTCTTTGATATGAAGCTGTTCTACTGGCAGTTTGTCTTGTTTGTGTTGCTGCTGGCTGGCCCTATATGCTGCAGTTGATCCGATACAGAAGTTCACATGCAGTTATTATAGTCTATGGCTCATTTGAGTTCCTTGTCTGCAGAAAAAGAAACAGAGGAGTCGTCAGAAGAAACTGAAAGCATATGATTTTTCAGAACTTTCCGAGTTCCTTCCTGAAACAGCTGGTTCACAGAAGCAGACAGAAGTAAAGCTCAACTGCAAATCAAAGCAGGCTTTAGTGTAATCCTCACTTGACATCTCCGTCCTCCATTATCGTTCCTTGCTTTTCTCCATCGTTAGTTTCAGTACCTGTTTTGTTTTTCAGGCAACGGGAATCTGCTCAACTAAACGCTGTACTGAACAATCCCCAGTTCCAGCTAGACCCATTTGGGGCAATTCATCAGCATCTGGTATTAACTCAACCACCTTCATCCATCAAAGAAGACAACTCTGCAAAGATCGGAAATAAATCTAGGAAGGACAAGAAAAGGAAGAAGAAGAACAATGCTTTGTCAACCTCTGAGTCAATGGATATCTGATACCTAAGGAATTGAATGCAATTATTTTCTATCTTCTTCCAAAGGGTATCTTTGTCAATGTGAGTCTGTTTTTGAACATTCAATGTGAGCTTGAATTTCAAATGTTGGTACCAATGTGAGTTTTCTCTGACAGGACTTCCAGAATGCTATTTCTTGAAAAAAAAAACAAATTCTAGATTGCTTGTAAAAGATCACTCTGAGAGTGGAGGTATCACTGATGTCGATGTGGCTTCTCTTAGAACATCGGGGTTATTGGCAATCTGGAACATGGAGCAGTGTAGGAAACATTGCAACTTTCTACCAAAGGGGCCGGACTTAGCCGCGCTTGTTTTTTCGTTTCTAAACGTGCCTCATCTCACTCATGAAGAAGATTTTACAACAAATTATGGGAATAATCCATCTTGTACCACAATACAACTCAAATGTTTAGCGCTAGCGATCATCCAATTGCGCGGGCCATCTTTATTTTGGCAATGATAACCGACATCATGGAAGTGTGCCGAAACACCCTATCATTTCTCTCGCGCCAAATTTCCCACCCCACCTACATAAAGGGAAGCCATGTACTTTTGTTATGCCCTTCCCGGAGAATGAGTTCATGCCACCATTCCCTGTGGGTATGCTAGTCTAGGGCCTCGGTTCAATCTTTGGTGCCCCCTATCCAAAACTTAACCATTGCTTAACTGTGGGATGCTAGCCTAGTGGTTCAGTTCAATCCTCGATGCCCTATACAAAAATAGGTGGCATCCCATATTCGCATCACATATTTGCGCCCGTAAAAGATGTGAGTAACAGTTTCATGTTCTCTTGCAAAGTTCACAACCATATATTAGCCAACCCGTGCTGCTCAAACCTATCCGCCGTCTAAACTCGATTATGGATTCGTTAAAAAAAACTCGATTATGGATGACGAGCCAAGAAAATAAAAACATTTTGGAGGTGCTGAGTTGTTGCATATACACAAATTCATCATTGTGAATGTTACGCCAAGAAATAAAAAAATTAAGGTGATTTGGCGGAAACCGTGAGCTGCCAAGTTGCATCATCGGGGATTTGATGAACGAGAGCAACATTTTGCATGCAGCTCCAATCTTTTCTAACAAACGGTTTTGGGTATCATCCTCTTCAAGTCTTTTTCCCAAATCTTCTCATTTGATACGCCATGAGCCCATGACTATTCACTATTACTAGTCGAATTCGGCGCGGCGACACGCCGCGCCCTTTGTAAGAAATATTATGTATGGTATGTTTTGGTCTTCTTTATAGTAGAAGGGTCAACTTTGCTTGTTACTAAGACTATCCAATATAGAAAAACTTCTTACTCTTAATCCGGATATAATATAGCAGTACGTGTAAAAAATCCAGACATATCAGTATTCATATACTTTCATCCTTTTCATGTGTTGTCATGAGAAGAATAGCAGTCAACCTTGCTGCTCAAAGTGTGTGTCAATGATAATGTATGTCTACAGGACATTTGCAAATGATTTGTAGGCCAAGCACCATAGACATTTAAATAAAAGCTAAAACTAAATCCTCACTTTTATAGCATTCTAGGTAAATAAAAAATAAAAATAAACTCTCACTTCTATAGCATTCTAGCACCGAGAACAGTCATTATCAATGATGAGGATAGCAACAACCCATACAATCTTGCAAGGGCCGACATTGCACAACTCCCCAAAATGACTCAAGTCCATGAATGCAAATCTGTTTGTAGATGAATCATGAATGCCTAGTTAAGAAACATGAAAGAACCAGTAGGATAAATGAGTATATATAGTGGTAAAATAGCTAGTCGGTAAGCACTACAAAATTATCCATAATCAGGTATCATTTAGAGAGTCTAATGCTTAAACAAACTAAGTTGACAAAAAATGAAAATAAGATAAATTAAAACCAGAAGGACATCAAATATACCAAAGTGCACCCATCAGGACATAATACATGAACTTATCTCCAAGAAATATTCTTGAAGCTTCGTGTGCAAACATCATTCAGTTCAGGTGAAACTGTGCACATTATTCATGTATAACTCTAAGTTGTAGCATAGGACATCAAAATATCAAACATACCACCTATTCCTATTTGATTAAAATGTGCTCGATACTTACAATATTAAGCGGATATACCTAAAATTTGAATCGTTATTATAAATAAATTAGACAAAATTCATTGAGCTCATGGACTTTCCAATGCAAAATGTAGATAGACTGGTTTTGAGTGCAAACATCATTCGGTTCAAGTGAAACTGTGCACATCAGTTCTATTCATGTATAACTTTAAGTTGTCGCATAGGCCATCAAAATATCAAACATACCACCTATTCCTATTTGATTAAAATGTGCTCGATACTTACAATATTAAGCAGATATACCTAAAATTTGAATGGTTATTATACATAAATTAGACAAAATTCATTGAGCTCATGGATTTTCCAATGCAAAATGTAGATAGACTGGTTTTGAAAAACAGGATTATAGTTTTATTCGCAACTGACAACAGATATGGAACATTGAAATGAAGCAAAAGCAATCACAAAAGGACTTTGCAAACGTGGTTGCAAATGTAGTACAACTAATGGATAGGTAATATTACATTATTTGCTACACCGGCAAGGTTGAAGAAATAGAGCTGGTTGCACTAAGGACTAAAGCGAAAACCAGACACAAAGAGGATAAATCTAAGCGCAAGTCGATACCTCGCATTTGCTCTAGCAGTTTCATATGGTCAACGAACCGCGTTCATAGGTGTGTAGAAAAGTCTTCCAGTCACAAACTGAAATGCCTCACCAGTAGTGGAATGCACCTAAAATAACCTTGTGATTTTCAGTTACATCAAGCCTTCCAGTAGCACAAACTGAAATGCCACTCCAGTAGTGGAACGCACCTGAAATAACCTTGTGATTTTCAGTTACCTGAGCTCAGCACCACATATTGATAATATGACCTGTGAGGTAGGACCTAACCAAGGATTGCGAGAATTATCATTCATCAGCCTCTCTACGGAAGAAATCTAAGTATAATAAACACTGCACTGTTGAGCATCCTTTGGTCCATAGAGGGCAACAATATTGAGGGCTCATTCCATTGGTACAACATTCAGTGATCTTCCTTAATCACACGAAGGTCTGCCGGACTAATGGGAACAGGAAAGACAAATACTTCCAAACTGTGATAGCTGCAAATGAAATAATGCAGAGTTCCATGACCTGTTTGAACAGTCGAGAAGGTGGCTGCTAATTCATGGAACGCCATCAATCATAATCTGCTGGAACTTCATGGAAAATCGATTTGTTCTGTTCAAAGCCAGATGTTAGCACATAATTGACACTGAATTAAGAAGACATAAACTATGAAAGGAAAATGGACATACAAAGTGGCACGGTTAAGAAGAAATCAAAGCTAACCCCAAACAATTAAGTGTGCACTTCATGTATTAGCTTTATTCTGTTATACACTGCGAGAGGAGGGCTTCCATGGTTTATGTAAACCATGAATGTATTTAGATCCTCAACCAAATCTAGAGTAATGTCATAACTCAGGCTAATCTCTCTAATGGCACTAATGGTCACGGAGCTCAGTTGGATGTTGTATATGGTAATTTTTCTTTCGAGATCATGTGCAGCAATATAATCTCCAACTCTACATTAAACCGTTGCTAGACTGAACGGAAAAAAAACTTTTATTGAGTAATATATTACAGTAACGTTTAACAATGATAATAGAGTGGAAAAATGCTGATCGGTGAAGATAATATATTCATGTACATACCGTTTAGAGCTATATACAGTTGGAAGAATTTTTTTGTGTGTGCAAAACGAAATACTTCAGGTAGTCTTGCATTGTTAATACTGATTTTCATTTTTTTTCATATAACTTCTAACAGAAATACATAAGGAGAAAACCTATTAACGTGGAAAACATTGAGCAATTTGATTTGCAGCTCTCTCTCTCTCCTTCAAATTCGCTGGATAAACAAACAAATATAAAAAAGGTTGATTATTTATAACCATACATGATAATAGAAAACATAGTACATCATGCAAGCTGATCTAACAAAAAATACATCATCCGAGAAACTGGATCATTCATATCTACGAACTGAACCGAATCGATATGCTGTTGTCATGTATATTATTTATTGTAGGTCTATACATGATCAGATACATAAAAAAATAAAATCATTTGGCTGAGCGAAGCATTCAAAAGAAATGACCATTCAGAGTGACTCGTAGTGTTAATAAGCATGTGATCTCTACAGCATCAAAGGACATGTCAGTAGTCACACAGTTCTACTTCAACGTTATATTCTGCCAGACAATCTAGATATGCAACTACACGTCGAGTATCAGAAGCTAAATCTAAAAGAGGTACTTAGCATGAAAAATGATTGACCAACAAATATAAAGGCATGAACCGTGGTCTCTTAAATTAACCAGAGCTACAGAAATGCAGTCTTTTATCAATGAGATAGTACCCTAGCTAGCTTCTTTATCAAAGAACACAAATAAGTTCATGGCATAAAAAATATTGATATATTAAGAAAGAAAAAACTGCATCCATCCGGCAAAAAAGGTGATAGACCTGTTCATTCGTTCCCATGGTTCAATCCTTCCCAGTAAAATGCGGCGTGTTCGAACGATGATCGCTTTTACGCGGACCAACATCTCCAGGCCGGACGGCATATCATATGTACACAGTGCACAATGGTTTCCAAACTAATATACATAAAACATGAACTTGGGGTTATGGACTTATACCACATTCAGCTATTTACTGCCACCAAATCAACTAATAAAATAGATTGAGCCGCTGACATAGGAGCCCAAGCAGGCAAACCAACATCAGATGGCATTGGTGTGAGAGGAAGACATGAATAGTTCACTCACTGCACGCCCAGTATTGTTGCAAGGTTGATGTCTGATGGGTCTTGACACCGTGTCGAGGTCGAAGAATGAGTCAGATAATAGCGCGTATCAATACACCCAAAGCAGCAGCCTGGGATTGCTTAACTATAAGAATCACCTTGTATTTCTATTCTCCAAAACAATCAGTGTTGCGGCAAGGCATGCCTAGAATTTATTCTGGAGGGCACTAACTAATTATTCAGTGTTATATGCAAACGGAATATGGGTATGGTTGTGCATATACACAAAAGCTACTCGTTTTCAGAATTCCATGGTGGTAATCAATCGCTCTAGCAGAGGGTAATGGCCGGATGATTTGGTGCTCCTTTAATCGATGGGGAAAATCAAAAAGTGGATAGGCATGGCGAACGATCTGGGACCTCTAAGAGGCAGCCGGTTCGATATGAATGTAGAGAAATCGATGGAGGAAGGTAAGGAGGAGAAGAACCTGGCCTGGTTAGCTGGCGCTGCGGTGACTCGATTCGACGGCCGCAGGCGTAGCACGTGCAAAAGGAAGCCCCACAACACCTGAGCCGTGCTCCTCCGCGACGACCGCGCCTCCTTCCCCGGCGGCCTCCTGCACCTGCATGACGACCTCTTTCTTTAGGTGGCCGTTGGGCAGCTCGAGCCGGGCTTTGTTGGCGTTGCTCTTCTCCGCCGCCGACGGCGAGCCCCAGTTCGTCCCACTTCCAAGTTCCAACGCTATCCTCGCCGAGGCGGAAGGGCTTCCTCCGGCGCACAGCCGGTTTCCTCCATGCTAGGCGCCGGGACGAAGATGCACCAACGACCGAGTCGGAGATGCGCCCGCGCGGCGGCGACGGCGGCTCGGGTCACCTCGAGGCCACGCTCCAGCGCACGTCGGGAAGACGCCGGCTCCAGTGCACGGCCCTCTCCGCCGCTGGCTACTTCGACCTCACCGCGAGGACCGGCGCGGGCACGGGAGGCGAGCTTGCCGGCGTTGAGGATGGAGGGAGAAGAGGAGAGAGGGCTGTGGGAGGCGGCGGGAGCGGCGGTCACGAAGGGGAGGCGCTGGGTGGGGAAAATGAGAGTGGGAAGGATCTAGGGTTAGGCTTTGGTATTTATCCGGAGGGACTGGTTCGTAATGTGTGAAAAACACAGGGACTTTCCTGAAAAAGTCCGCGGGGACCGTCCGACCGGGGAGCGACGATGCGGGATGGAAGCACTATAGATAACTGTTCACATGAACAGTACCCGAGCGTTGTGAGGCGTGAAAATCTCCCTCCTTAATATATAGAGGTATACTCTTCCACTTCGACTTGCAAGGCCCTCTCCCAGAGTTTCTACGATGGGTATTCAGCATATATTTCTTACCAGATAAACCAAATGAAACTAGTGCATCTAGATCCATGACCAGATACTTCCATGCAATTGTTCCAACTAACAACACCAAGGAGTTATAGTGTCAGAACTTGCATACGATTTTGCACAGAACATACAAAAATCGATGACTCTACAATTAGATCAAACCTTGTTGCCAAAATCTATGGGTATTTAGCTGAATACCCTTGATACCATGTGTGCCCGCCCCTGTGTGGAGCACGCAATGAAAGACTCATGAGAGCTCGAACTGGAACTCGAAAGGGAAGTTCTTTGCGCCAAAGAACATGATATGATGATGGAAATGGGTCTAAACTCATCATATGTAAATTCGATGGGTCCAATGGGTCAGGTACCCGCAGGGACGGAGAAAGGGGGGACAAGCAGGGGCTTAGCCACCCCCAACAATTTGATTTCTTTCCTAAAATCCATTATATTCATGCTTAAAATTAGAAGTTTTAAACTGTTTTGCCCCCTCCAATTAGATTATGCCCCCTCCAATAGTGAGTGCTGGCTCCGTCCCTGGGTACTCGCTAGTGAGCCTGAGTGGCGAGGTTGGTGCCCCATGACGATATGGAGGGCTTTTAAATTTTGAATAAATTTGCTTCATAAGTTGTATACACACACGCCATATTGAAATGAGCGTTTTTCGTCTTTTCTACTGTTGCGTTATGCTACAAAGTTTGTGTTTCAAATCGTTTCTAAGTATTTTACTCAGGTGAGGTCATGTACAATGCAAATTGTTTAAGGAGACGTTTAAGAAAATAAACCCTTTTTTAACCATTGTGCTTATTTATACAAGATATTTCAGAAAATATGTGATTTATCTGTGTAAGCAACGCACCGGTTAAGCATTTTTCATTGTACATGCCCCACAATGCTTCAGATCAAGTCTAATAGATTCTAGTCAGCTGGCTATAAACTATTCCACATCAGCAAAATCCTAGGAGGAGGAGAGAAAAGATGAGACAGAATAGAGCGGGCGCTTGCATAGTCGACGAGCTATAGCGCAAGAATCAAAAAGCTGCAGCCAGCTTGTAGCCTGCCGTGAGCTATAAAGCCGGCTCTTCCACCCATACCTAGTCTTGCATGCAAGCATATGCACATGCAACAATTTATGATTAAATATTACATATAGCTAGCTAGCTTAAGAGCCAACCTATTATACGGATACTTATTTAGAGCATCTCCACCGGGGGTATTTACATATAGCTAGCTTAAGAGCCAACCTGTTATACGGATACTTATTTGGATACTTATTTAGAGCATCTCCACCGGGGCCTCTAAAGGACCCTCTAAATGCCTTTTGGGGGGGGGCCGGACACGAAAATCGCCCACCAACGGCACCCCCAAAGCCTCACCCCAAGCGATTTTATGTCCGGCACCCCCAATAGGGCCTCCAAGTTTGGAGGCCCTCCTGGGGGTGCCGGACATCGACTCGGGCATGGCCCTGACAGCGCTGGCCCGCCCGTCATACACACGACGCCCCCGCCCAATTCCCCTTCCTCTACATTGCCGCCCCGGCACCAAAATCTTCCCTATCTTCTCTCCATTTTCCAAACCCTCGCCCTCGCCCACGCCGCCGCGACCTCCTCGCCTTCCGCCACCATGCCGCCCAAGGGTGCCGGCCTCTCGAAACCCAAGGGGCACAAGCTGTCGGCGTCGTCGCAACCGAAGAAGAAGCCGATGAAGAGGAAGCCGCAGGAGCTTGCGATGCTGGCGCCCATGACCCAGGACTAGCTCCGCTTTGCCGCTTCCCAGCTTTGGCAAAAGCGACGAGTCAAGGCGAAGGACAAGTCGGCTGATCTGTCGTCGCCGAACGACAACGCCAACGCCGCCGAGAGCTTGGTCGCCATGAGCCAAAGCAGCCAGAGCGGGTTTGCCGGGTCGCCGTCTGTCCCGTCCTTCTTAGACGGCACCTCCGGCTACCCGTCGCAGGTGTCGCGGTTTTCCCCCGACAAGTCGACCATCGATCTGAGCACCGCGCCGCTGTTCAGCGAATCGCCGGCGTTGCGGCGGACACATTCGACGAGCCAAGACGGGACTGCTTCCCGCGGCCTTTACTTTGGCGACCATGTGAGTGCTATTTATAATCTTGATCCCTCTCATTTATTGTGTTCCCGGCCGATTGTTCGTTGCGCGCAGTTATTGTGGGCGGCTGGATGCAAATTGTTGGATTGTGCATTAATTGCCGAGGATACAAATTGTGTTTTTGCTGGATAGGACGCCTCCTCGTTAATGACTTCAATCATCCACGACGGTAGTAGTGCCTACGCCGCCAGTGTTGCCTACGCCGAGACAGATCAGTTCGGCCACGGTCAGGAAGGGGATGCCGGCCACGACCAGGAAGGGGATGAAGAAGAGGATGGCGACGAAGAAGAGGATGGCGTCCGAAAGGCTGGAAACAGAGGCAAGACTTGGTGCAAGACTGAGGACGTCTTGTTGGCTGAGGCGTGGATGAATGTGAGCATGGACGGCGAGAAGGGCGCCAACCAAAGGAAGAAGGCCTACTGGACACGCATTCACAAGGACTACACCGAAAGAAGGTCGTTTCCTCCTCATGAAGATTTGCCTGACCGCAATGCCAAATCGGTTGAGAGCCGTTGGGGCGTCATCTCGGCTCTCACAACCAAGTTTCATCATTGCAATGAGCAAATGTTGATGAGAGACGAGAGTGGAAAGAACGATGCCGACGAGGTTAGCCGATCATCTTAACTTGTTACCCATGCATACTTGACTTGGCCTTTGTTTATGTAGCTCAAAGACGCCAAGCCAAGTACTTGTACCTTGACTTGGGGTCGGATGGCAAGAAGCCATACAAGTTCATGCATGTTTGGGAGGTGGTTAAAGGTTGTCCGAAGTGGAAGAGCCATATAAAAGACCAAGGCACCGCCGAGGGAGATGAAAGAAACCTGCCGGCTGCTACCGCCGATCGTCCCGAGATGGGAGTGAAGGCGTGCAAGGCGGCCGCCAGGGCTGGCAAGAAGCCAGGGGCCTCGGGCGCCGCGGGCAGCATCCTAGAGTCGGTGAAGCTATACGTTGCCGAGGTGGCCGCGGGGACCGTCGAGAAGAAGAAGCTACAAGCCAAGTCCGACGAGAAGTGGAAGCTCTACTTCAAGATTCAAGAGGCCAAGCTCAAGAACCAAGAGAAGAAGGAGGAGCGTCTCTTCATGGCCACGAACACGACCGGCATGAGCCCCAACCAGAAGGCCTACTTCGATGGCGAACGGAGGCGCATCCTGACTGAGAAGAAGAAGGCCGAAGCGGCGGAGGACGACGAGGAAGAAGTCCAGGAGGAGGCCGCCGCGTGATCGGCATGAACCATTGCGCCAGGGAGGCGCCCTTTTGATGGCCGGCCTTGGAGACTTGTTCTCCGGCGCGGTCGACCCCTTTTTGATGGCCGGCGTTGGAGATTGTTCTCCGACACGGTCGAAACTATGAAGTCTCTGACTTGCTCTCCGGCGCGGCAAAACTACTGTTTGATTGCCGGCATCATTTTTATTAATGCATGCACCGCCATCCTGTTCCTCATTTGTGTTGATCATCGTTCGTGCGCCCGCAAGGCGTTCGACACTTTGCTCAAAATTTGCGCCGTTTGGGGGTGGGCCTCCGGGGAGTGCCGCTGTGGGCAGCCTCTAAATATTGACCGGACACATGTCCGGCACCCAAAGGAGACTCAATTGGGGATGCCGGACACAGAGCTTATAGCCGGCTGAATCTCACAGTAATATACCCACACCACACGGTACCATGTTTTTGTCAACCGTGTGTGAACGAACGTCGCCATCACGCCGACGGCGACGACTCGGCGCGGCGCCGTGCCGAAGCAGCGGTTCAGAGCAGAGTGGGGAAGACACATTCCCCTGATCTGAGTACCCTCCCCCACACGACCGGGCCGCGCGGTCCAATAATAACTCAGCGCCGAGTCCGAGGCCGCGAGCGCAGGCACACAGCACAAGCGCTCCGAGGCCTGAGCTCCCACTCGGAGAAAGATCGGCCGATCTCGAGCGATGGCGGAGGCGCCGCTCCTGCCGCAGCACAAGGATCAGGAGGCCGATGCTGCTGCTGCCGGGGATGTGATGGGGTACTGGAGGAGCGAGACCCGAAAGCTGGCGTACCTGGCGCTGCCGATGGTGGCGGTGAGCCTGTCGCAGTTCGCGGTGCAGGTCTCATCCAACATGATGGTCGGCCACCTCCCGGGCGTCCTCCCGCTCTCCTCCGCCGCCATCGCCACCTCCCTCGCCACCGTCTCCGGCAACAGCCTCCTCGTCCGTACACCGCTTATCCCCACCCCCACCCCCACCGCGCTTTTCCTTTTCTTTCGCGGGAATATCCCATTCTGTTTATTTTGCTTTCATTCATTTCATTTCACTTTGTCCGGTAGTAAATAAAGTCCTTCGATTTGGCCACGGTCATACTGTGTTCTTAGGCTCTTTCTTAGCTCGGCGTGATTGTTTTCAGAAACAAATAATTCTTTCCATCTTGAAATTGTACAAGTAGAAAAAAAAAAGAGTCTAGCTCACGACTTCTTTATTCCGTTGATTTAGTACTTTGTGGTTGTTGGCTTTAGTACTAGTATATATTCTGCCAAGTTTGGAATGTTTTGGAGTACTTGGTCGACCATGTGACTTCCTTTTTTTTTTCTAGTGGGAATTATGACTGAACTCAGTCCATGACTGAACTAGCGGGTGCCATCAGTTTTTTTAAATGGCGCAATTAGATTTTTGATTGGTGTAAAGTAGTGTTTTCTTATGCCAACTAGTCTGCTACCAAGGGCGTGACACCGCTGGAAAGGTATTCCGCAGCCACCGAGTAGTAGTTAGTTCCATTCAAAGTATCTTTTCTCTGAAACTGGTTTCACATACTTTTGTCATGATAGATTTCGTCTACCAGTACTTAAAAGAGTTTAAGTATGTTTTGTTTGAAGAAAGTCTATGGTACCTCCAAAGGTCATTTTCCATTGTGTGATATGATATCAGATAATTCTGAGTATAAGCCTATAAGGGAGTTGATTTTTAGGCGAGTCATCGGTGTTTCGGAATTTGTTTAGTCAGCCAATTGTTGAAGGATGAACAAATAGATGCATCCGGTCACATGTGATTAAATTTTTGTGACAGTTATTTGTAAAGGTTGACTTGGTAAAATCAGTTTTACGTCATATCCTATGGTCAAACTGAAATGAAAACTGTAGTACTCATCTACGCTCTCTTGTGCAGTCATAATGTTTTCCAATTGGACCTGCTATCAGGCATCAGCCACTGTTTACGCTCCCGCCAAAAAATTAAATATACTAATGTTTACCCAGTACTGGATTACCATGGAGCACTGAATCAACTTTTGAAACAGATCGGCATGGCAAGTGCACTAGAGACTCTCTGCGGCCAAGCCTACGGTGCAAGGCAGTACCACACTCTCGGTCTCCACACCTACAGAGCAATCGTCACCCTCCTAGTGGTGTGCATCCCTCTGTCTCTACTATGGGTGTTCATGGGCAAAATCCTGGTCCTGATTGGTCAGGATCCCCTCATTGCACATGGAGCTGGGAGATACATCATCTGGCTGATCCCGGGACTGTTCGCGAATGCGCTGATCCAGCCGATCACCAAGTTCCTGCAGTCGCAGAGTCTGATTGTGCCGCTGCTCCTGACGTCAGTGGCGACACTGGCGTTCCATGTCCCCTTGTGCTGGGTGATGGTATTCAGGACCGGGATGGGGTACACCGGCGCTGCTCTGGCGATCAGCGTGTCCTACTGGCTCAATGTGGCCATGCTCGTAGCATACATCGTGATGTCAAGCTCCTGCAAGGAGACGCGCACGCTGCCGACGATCAAGGCCTTCAGGGGAGTGGGTGTGTTCCTACGTCTAGCTCTGCCCTCTGCACTGATGATATGGTAATCGATCACCGGAACCTAACTGGTAACTGTATTAGCTCTGCATTTTAATTTCAAGGTATCTTTCGCTAATCATGTCATGTGTACACTTGTTTTATTCAGTCTTGAGTGGTGGTCATTTGAGCTCCTTATTCTCATGTCGGGGCTTCTACCCAACCCAGAGCTTCAGACCTCAGTTCTATCAATTTGGTAAGAAATGACCACTCTATTATGTGCATAAATATGCTAACCCAACAATGTTGACCTTATGTTACATATCCTTTTCTACAGCCTCACGAGTATAACATTACTCTTCACTATACCCTATGGGCTCGGAGCGGGTGGAAGGTATGAACCATGGAGGATGCATTTATTTCCCCGATTGCAATAATTTCTATGCGGTAATTGATTCTAAATTTGTACTTTTTTATTCATGAGCAGCACGCGAGTAGCAAACGAATTGGGTGCTGGGAACCCTGAAGGAGCTCGATCGGCAGTTCGTGTTGTGATGTCGATCGCAGTGACGGAGGCGGTGATCGTCAGTGGAACTCTTCTGCTGTCACGACGCCTCTTGGGCCATGCTTACAGCAGCGAGGAGCAGGTCATATCTGCCGTTGCCGCAATGGTTCCGTTGGTCTGCATCACGGTGGTTACCGATGGTCTCCAAGGAGTTCTCTCAGGTGACCTGAGATCAAACTGTTCTCTATACTCAGTCCTGACATTTGCAACGAAGGGTAACACTTGTTTCCTCATCAGGTATCGCTCGAGGATGCGGATGGCAGCACGTGGGCGCATACATCAACCTCGGTTCGTTCTACTTGCTCGGAATCCCAATGGCGATGCTACTCGGTTTTGTGCTGAACATGGGAGCAAAAGGGCTCTGGATAGGCGTCGTCTGTGGGTCGGTCTCGCAGACCATGCTTCTCTCGGCCGTCACGTTTTTCACAAACTGGCAAAA
The DNA here is from genome assembly GCA_026929855.1 of Poa annua. Taxonomy (NCBI): domain Eukaryota; kingdom Viridiplantae; phylum Streptophyta; class Magnoliopsida; order Poales; family Poaceae; genus Poa; species Poa annua. Next base: position 54,480,331 of record CM049435.1, on the reverse strand, counting down.
GATGGTCCGTTCTCCATCTCCAGCTGAACTTAGGACTCGTACGTGATTTGGAAAATGTTGAACATATCTCACGATTCATTGCGTCTGTGTGCAGGCTGACAAAGCTAGGGAGAGGTCCCTAAGCGAGAAAGCAATGGAGTCCGAGTCGAGATATCTACTGGAATAGTAGTTACACTGCAATTTTGCAAGGGATGCATCTCATCGCTGTCGGGACTCGAAAGTGATCATGTAGATTGTAGAGGAGGAGGAGGAGGAGGAGGGGCCATGAACAACTAATTTGTTCCATCTTTACATCCATGGAGTCTGCGGCGGAATCGGCGTGATGAGATTCTTTTCTGATTCCCAGGGTTCGCATTTAGTGTTTGCTCGACAGGGTCCATGCTGGATAGCTTGATACTAGAGATTTGCGTCTCCACGGTGTGTGCGCGTCAGTTGGCTGTAACGTCTGGATGTGTACAATACAGGTTTTTTGTTGTTTCGAAATGAATCATCTCATGTCCTGTAGCCTACAGGAAAATTCCATGCTATTTCTAAATGAACTATATAAAAAAAACGTGGTCAACGGGCCAATGATCCCTCCCTTAACTTTAAGTTGTTAGGTAAGTGAGATGCCCGGTTTATTCGAGTAGGTCTCGGCGCAGCCGGGACTCGAACCCCGGCCGGCTAGATGCGCAACCGTTTGGTTCACTTTTCATCCTTTTGAGGAGGAGCTAAGCTTAACTTAGATGGTGTGATTAAACGAGGCGGCGACCACAAAAAAGACAGTGCACGCATGTGTGTCTTACACTCCCCCAAAGCCGAGCGAGTCGTCCCCAGCGCTGGAATTGCTTGCTCTGATTGACTCTTGCCGTGTTCTCTTCTGTTTGTGTTTCGCCCTTAATTAGCCACGATGACACAGTCTCTACCGCTGAGCTAGCACTAATCTTAAACTCTAAAGGAAATGACCCTTGCGTTTTCTTATCTATCAATGCATTGAAGTGCAAGACTTTTATGTTTCTATAGGAACTGCATCAAAACGCAAGGTTTTTGCGTTTTCGTAAAAAACAAATGAAAGCTATAGGAAACTTCCGTGCTGGTTGCACTTGTGTGTGTGAGAAACTTAGAGGGTGTTTGGTTAGGCTTTATACTTGGCTTTTGCTTTTGGCTTATAAGCCATAAAAGCACCTAAATAGGTGCTTTTAACTTTTGGCTTTTGGCTTATGTTACACTATGGTATAAGCCAAAAGCCAAAAGTCAAAAGCACCTATTTAGGTGCTTTTATGGATTATAAGCCAAAAGCAAAAGCCAAGAAAAAAGTCTAACCAAACACCCTCTTAACTGACGATTTCACAGCTCGGCCCAAGATGTTGGTTGCATGTTAATGGTACCAAGGGACGTTGCCCCTTTTGATCTGAAAAAGGAATCCCTGCTATTTCTGAATAAGTCATCTCATATCAAGGTCATGACGACTTAAAACTTGGCTCTAACACACACGCGCGGAAGCACACAAAGCTGCTTCAAGGGAGATGATGGAAGAACTACATTTCGATGGGTCACCGTAGAATTATTTTCTTTAATTTCAGGGTTACCCTTTAGTGGATTCAGGTAAGCAGCAATTCCGCGTGGGCGGATGATGCAATAGAATTTGGAATAAGTGTTTTGATCTTTGATTAATCCTTCATAGTAATAATACATCTGGATTTGCCACGAAAAGTTTGTATATCGACAAGACGGCTGTGACAATTTACAACCAAAAAATAAATTTGACACACAACACTAACGGTCTTCTTGTTGATTTCTAGGACGAAGCTTAGTGCCCGTCATGCGGGTTTTTCGCCAGTCCAGATGGAGAGGAACAGAATACACCGATACTTTGCAACTAAGAGAGCTTACTTTCAGCATCTGCGTCAAGGACAAATAGAACGTGTCATTTTTATAGCAAAAACCCTCCAAGCATTCTGCCTAAGAGACACTCGAGTGCCTGCAAATAGTGCTGCCAAATTTTGCATCCCAATGCTTCCTATTCTCAAAAGGTATCTCCCTTCGAATACAACCAACCGGTTATTGAAAGATTTTTTTAAAAAGACGCAAGCTCAAACTAACCAACGAAGCACATATTGAAAATCACCTTGTGTTTGTGGTGTAAGGAGTAGCTACTATATATGTAGATGGATTGTAACAGACCTATTGGGAAGTCAGGGGAATTCATGTACCGCTTCACGTATTGGATTTAGCCAGCATGGAGTTAGTATCGAGAAAGTGTCGGCCTTTCCGGAATCTTGATGTAATACGAGACCGATTGCAGTTTGATATAAACAAATGGGCGAAACGATTTATGTGCAAATCTCTAAACACACATAACGGAAATTTTAGAAAATCACCATCGACCATGGCAATTGGGATGCAAAGTGAAATTGCTAAAATCACAGGTGCATGAATTTCTTCCAACAATTGGTTAGTTTTTTTATTGTTCCTTTTCAATCACTTTGTGTAGCTTCAGTAGCTACTAACTCCATGCTGGCTAAATCCAATACGTGAAGCGGTACATGAAGTCCCCTGACTTCCCAAGCGAGCAAGGAGATTGGGTTTCTCTCGCTTCTCGTCAGTGCCGCTGCTGATCTTCCCCGCCTCTGTGGCCTTCAGGCCATGGAGGCATGGTGGATCTCGGCCCTTGTTGGCAGGAGGGCTACGTTTTCAGGTGTCAGGGGCAAGGGTTTGTCGAGGCGGCGGCGTCTCGTTTCAATAAGGTATTCCCGACTGCAGTCCCATCTTAGCGGCGATGTCGAGATGCCTGTGGGAGTGGTGTGCTCTTGAGGATTTCTTCTGGTGGTGGCGTTCTACGGATCGTCAAGAAGGTTCATCGACGGAAGATACTAAGCTGATCGGGGAGCAAGCCCACTAGAACACAACCTTCTACAAGTCGTTTTTTAGACAATCTCCGCAGTTGGGGACGCCTTAATTGATTAGTAATGAGCCTACGACATCCTGTTTGAGCAAACTCAAGCTTGCCTCACACTGTCGATGTTGCTGAAGGCTTGAAAATTTATAGATGGGTTGGCACGAAGAGTTTACCCAACAGGCCTCGGAATTCAAGCCAGCCAGCGAGAAACACTCAACATTGTATCTAATTTGTGCTTTGCTACAACTTAGCACACATGCAAATTTGAGAGATGGATAATTGGAAGAATCAAGGCAATCATATATGCAAGATTCAATTTTAGAAAAGGCACACATAAACATTTTATTAAGAGGATTTCGCAACTGCATATTATACGTGTTGTTGTGACACGCTGAGTGTATGTATCACCAGGATATATGATTAGGGATTATGTGACAAGTTTACCAACATTTAATAGCAAATTGCCTATAAAGCTAAAGTACAGATGCAGTTGCTAAACAAGGTGAGAAATCAAGTTGCAGAGGATGTCCCTTTGGTGTAAGCAATTTGTGGATAGTTTCAAGACATTATTGTCGGACTCTTCTTTGCAGGTGCTCGCTCAACTTTTCAAGCTCAATGTCGAGACGAAGCCCTCTTAGGCCTGGCTGGTCCATGGGGTGTGGAGATCACGCCTTTAGCCGAGTAGGAAGCCTATGTCTAGTTCTTCTGTCCCGCTGAGGGCCGAGATTTTAGAAGGTTTAACCGGCTAAGTCTTACTCTGGTTATTTTTGGCCTAGGCTTTCGATGTTTCCTCCTTCTATATATTAATATAAATGATAAAGCTTTTACCTTTGTTTAATATAAAACAAAAAAGCGACACAGACTCCATAGAAGTAACTGAAGCTACACAAAGTGATTCAGGCTCAAACCGACCGAAAAAACACTAACCGATGCTTGGAAGAAAATCATGCACCTGCTGTTTTAGCAATTCCGTTTTGCATTACAATTCCGTTTAGCAATTCCGTTTTGATTTCCCGAAGTCGTCAGTCACACAGTGCTATCTTTGTGTGCCTTCTTGTCACGGTCACGGTGTATGTGCAGATGTAGATGTATCCCCTTGGCACTGTCGGCGGTGGTGTCGAGGAAGTAGAGCAGCGCGCACATGAGGACGCTGCAGGCGAGCATCGGGATGGGCCCGAACGTCCACATGAAGAGCGCGAGCGAGACGTAGAAGGCACGGAGGCCCAGCGACCAGGCGTGGCTGCCGCGGTTCACCGTGCGCGCCACGTACGCCCCGAACTCCTCCTCCGTCGCCCCTTCTTCGTCTCCGGCCGGCGGCGGCAGGCCCAGGAGGAAGCTGGCATGCGCGTACAGCCGGATGGCCTGCACGTTGCAGACGAAGGCGAGCATGAAGCAGAGCGAGATGGCCAAGTACTTGACCGCGAACACCTGCGCCGTCTTGCTCCCGTACACCAGCAGCGGCGACGACGACGAGGGCGATGACGCCGGGGAGCGGCCCGCCGTGGCACCGATGAAGACGCTGATGACGGAGACGAGCGTGATGGCCGTCGTGGCCAGCACCGTCGACGCCATGATGTTGTTCCGCAGCGTCTGCACCGCCAGCACCCCGTTCTTCTCCGTATTCTGCTCTGTTCCCCGATCGATCGAATTACTAGAAATTTATGTATTTGAGAGCTAATCAAATCAAGCAGAGATGCATGGACTAGGGGTACCGACGGCCATGATGACGGCGACCCAGCGCTTCCGGGCGAGGGCGTTGAGGCCGACCACGGTGCGGGTCGGGTGACGCAGGATGGCGTAGAGGAGCCACAGGTGGTAGCCGCCCACCACCGCCAGTCCCAGGGGCACCAGCACCAGATCAAGATCCTCTTCCCGGACCATGGCGATTAATTCCCCTCCCTCTTCACCGCGCGCTGGGATCACAACACGATCTCTCTATCTCTTCTCAGATGGAATCAAAAGACTAAGTTTTTGGACTGCCACGGGAAGCAACCTCACCGGGGGCAGCGATCCCACGGCGCACGCGTCCGGCGGATTGCTCGATGATTATGAGTACGGAGTAGTTTAGTTGCTCTTGACTTTGATCCTTGAACAGGTGCCAGTGCCGGATAGATCCACCACGCACATCTCCTGCTAGCACAGCACAGTGCTGGTTCAACTTGAACTCCTCGTCAGCACGCACCAAGCAGTGGTTACTTTGGAATAAATTCCACATTCAAGGTTCAGAGATATTTCATTATCTTATCTAAGCTGGGACCCACGTATTACACGTAAGCTTAGTTTGTCCATAAGTTAGGACCCACGCGCAAGAGCACCATGTCATAGTGGTGTGCATTGTATATTGTTGTATGTACTAGATAGTACTATTTTAATGCTTATGGACATCCACAAGCTTATGGACAACCTATAAGAAAAATTCTTTATGGACAAGCTCCACTATGTATAAGGTCATTTATAAGGACTACTTTTTTCCTTATGGACATTCTTATGGACAACATAGTGGATGCCCTTATGGACAAGCATGCTCTAGCCAGTAGTTTCATGACTATGTGGTCGCAGAAATAGGTAAAACATCACCCACATGAATGAAACTAGCGCCGCGCCCTTTAGATTAATGGACCGTGCTATTAACGGCACGTGTCTCTAGATTAGCTTTTCGTGGGCACGAAAAGAATATGGCAACCGAGGCATGCATGCAGCAGCCACGATAGATTTTTTTGGGATATTAGAATTTAAAAATGTTTTATTTCTCAAACCGTAAATCAAATTTCAAATCTGCTTTGATGGTTAATTTTGTCGCGACGAGATTTTCAAAACTAAATCCCATCTTAATATGTTTTGATAATATTTTTTCTGACCGATGTTACCAGATTATAATCACTTAGTCACCAGGTAATGTCAAGTTGGTTGCCAGATTAAAATCAAATGGTTGCATGGTTATTTGAACTTTTTTTACACACCAACCTAATCCTTTCATGATGGTATTCCATGTTTTACGTGTTTTGAATGAATCAAATACTATTTGACGTCTAAATCATGGATATGGCAAAAAAAAAGTATAAATTTTACCTTGTAACGAGGTATTATTTGAGTGGTGAGTGTTAACTAGTAATATGGCAACTACGATAATATAACCTGGCAACTAACGACGAAAAAAAAAGTTCGTCAAAACATATTAAGATGGGATCTTGTTTTAAAATTATCGTCGATCCGAAACCAACGGTGATCGGATTAACGGTTTAAGAGATAACTTTTTTTGAATTTTCGGTTATGGAAAAGATTCTTTTCATGCATGCATGACGTTGGTCTCGGCCCTTACAGGGGAGATTACTAACATGTACCCGCCGGACCCAGAAATTCTGTAGGGCACAGAAGTTAGATAGATTAACCGTAGATTAATTAATTTATTTAAAATCACTTGTTTGATACAGTTGAAAAATATCGTGTTTTGGGGTAACTAATCTTCGGATGAATTATCCGGTGAAAATTATTGTTTGGTTACCGTTGGGAGATACATCCTTTAGAGTTAGTTAAACAGCTGAAAATCACTTTTTGGTTACCGGTGGAAACTATCGTCCTATTTCGTTGGTGATTTTTGGGTTAACTCATCTGTGAAAGATCATTGTTTGAGTACCGTTCGACAATAATGTCCTTCGAGTTAAATCATCTGTCAAAGATCTATATTTTCATACTGTCCTTCAAGTTAAACCATCAGTCGAATATGCCTACTTTGGGTACCGTTAGAAAATCCCTACTTTGGGTACCTTTAAAATATACCGCTATTTTGGTCGATCCATCTGCCGAAGACCGTTGTTCAGGTATGTCTTTCCAGAGGAAATAATGTCATTCAGGTTAAGTCATCTAGTAGAGATAAGTGATTTGGTACCAAGGCTGAAAATAATCGACTAGAACTTAAGGTGGAGTAAGACTGTTTGGGTAGGGAGACTGAAAATTATGGTGGCGTGGGGAAATCCTCGTTGAATATACGATGGAGAAATATGTTTGGGAAAATGTGGCGGCAAATAAATAAAAAAATAAAAAAATGTTGGAGTATACGTGGTCTAACAACTATCGAAAGGATTGGAAGCATTATCGTAAAATTACCGTCGAGTAGTTAAAAGGAACGGATATTAAAAATAAAGAGGTAGATTAAATTTAAATGCTTAATTAAATTGCTGTAATTTTAACTGTGCTAAAAATGCAGTTCTATCGTGAAACTCGCGTGCCAGCAATTTAATTAGTGCAGAAATAATTTGAGATATCTTCTCTATCTAAATGGGAGCACCCCAGTCCCCACTAGGGGTATCTCTCTCAACATGCGCTATGCCACATTAGCAGTCGTTTAATTGGTCCATGTCATCACATGTCATCACCCGCACCCCACTAGAGGTATTTCTCTCAACATGCAGTTATGCCACATCAGCAATCGTGTAATTGGTCCATGTCATCACCATTCAGTTTCAGATTATCTTTGTCACATTTATTTCTGTCCTTTGGTTGATGGCGAAGACCACTTTTCCTCAATTCAGTCCCCAAGCATACAGCGTGCATGTCACTTCTTAATGCCGGCCCATCGATTTGCCCACAAGTACACATGTGGCCCACTTCTCCATCTTCCTCAATTCCGTGCCATAATTTTAAACGGCTGAACAGATTCCTGCATGGACCTCTGCATGGACCTCTTAGGAAAAAGGGCGCCTTGACCATGGTTGAATCCTTGAACTGATCATCTTTGCCGAGGCGTGTATCCTGGCTTGTTTAGCTGTAGTGGAACTCGTTATTTTGGTGGTTTGATTCGTTATTTCCTGTTAGTCGTGGTAGTTTGAGACAGCGTGTCTGGTCCCTAGGGATGATTATGGGGCCAGTATCTGAACCGTGCCACTGATTGTGCTCAGCTCCTTTCGTAAAATTGATAACCCAGTGATCGAACAAAATACACAAGGAGAAAAGAGTATATTAGAGCGGAGATTGGCCGCCACACAACCTACTTAATGATGAAACATCCAAACAAGAGCACCTCATGTTCTGGCATGCAGTCTATGAACACCTGAACAACAAATTTGCCCAGGTGAAACAAGCACAGCAGAAACACTGAAACTGTACCACGACTTCCGCAAACACATGCGAACTTCTACATGTATCTTTCACGGTCAAGCAGCTTCTGCAGTACAGCCTGAGAAGCAAAAACAAAAAGTAGAAACACCGTCATTCACTAATGTAACAACCCATTAATCATGTGGACACTGAGAAATAAACGGTAACAGTCAGAATAGAGAAAAATTGTTGCAGTCCAATGACGTGGACAGTAACTTACAGGGCAGGTAGTGTTTAACTTGAGGGCTTGTGCGAGCTCGCGAGAAGATATCAGAAGTTTGACAGGACGATATTCAAGCGCCACATTTCTCCCTCTGGTGTCTGCAAAGGAAATCAACTCGCGATCCAAGAGATGTTCGAAAGCCTGCACCAATAAAGCATGTGAATTTTTTGGACATTAAATACAGTTCAGGTACCGATAATATTCTTGAGAATATGCATACTTACCCTAAAGCAAACAGTGGTTGCATACTTATCAGATGTTTTGTAGGCATCCTGTATAGATCTGTATTCTGACAGACAACCAGTTCATCATCCATCAGTTTGTTTCTCTAGGGGGGCTGATTATAAAGGGAGAAGAGCAAATTATACCTTTCATTATAGAGTTGAAGTTGTACGAATTTTGCTCCTTATCTTCTAGTCTAATCATGCATACAAGTATGTACAGTTCCAAAATCGACAGATCTGCCATCAGAATGTACAGGGATGGATGTGATGCTATTGCACTATGGCGATGTAATATAATGAATACAAAATGACAAAAATGAGAACGATCTCAAAGCAAGAGTATAACATGTTTGTTGATTTTTGTTTTGCTGGGTAGCAAGGGAAGCATGGCGTCTTTGTTCATATTTTTCTTAGTTTTCTAGCAGTTGGCTTCTCTTTGAAGCTAGCTTCTTTAGTGGTTTGTTTTGTTACCGGTTGTATGTTCGAGAAAAAAGCTGAATTTGGAGTTGTAGTTTTATAATGTTCATCTTTAAGACTAGTGCTAGTCTAAGTAGAGAGAGTTAGGGCCAAGTAAGAAAGTAGACCATGTAAACTGTCCATCTTGGGTTGCCTCTGCATGGAGGAAAGCGCATTCATAAAGCATTCCGTTGACAGAAGTCCAGATTCCATGTCCATGTATGACACCACTCTAAAACTGAACAATTTTGTTTCCATATTAGCTAACAACCAAAATCTTAAACTGTGAAGTGGAAAATGACCAAGGAAACTGTTGAAAGAACCTACAGAAATCTTAGGATGTTGCTGGTTGTTGCATCCGCATCCGTGAGGGAGTTGAGAATTCCTTTAAATTTCTTACTGCCGAAAATGGTCTACGGCATATAGGATAACAGAAGTTTAACACAATTTGTTGTGCCACAATGGAACAGCACAAATGTGCCTTAAGGCAACTTCTTTGAATAATACCATTACCCTATACAGTTTTGTTCAATCTGAGTAAAAATTCCACAGTCCCCATCATGTGTTCTTTGCTTCTTATAGCAAGGTCATATATCAAACATAGACCTTGCTCTAAAAAAAGATTTTTTTTATTTTCTAACATGATCATGTGCTGTTATTAGTTCAGTATTACCAAGATGAGAACATTGTTTAAAAAAAGTAAAGGGGCAATATAATTTAACAATGACCAATGGATCTTGCAAGCATATAAGGTGAATGGTTACATTGATAGAAAGGATACAGTAAGCCTTGAATTGTACTCCGTAGCATACTTTGTTGGTAAGCTTGCGTCTTTGTCTAGCATTAGGAGATGTTCCACTAACCTGTAGCACTTCAACTATTAAGAAGTTGTTTCAAGAAGAGAGCTCGATGAACAATGCATCTTATCGCTTTGAGAAAGCACAACACATACCTCTGTATATCATCCAACGAAGAGGGAACAAATAGAAGCTTCCTGTGAGAGAAGCGAGATCGAACTCTTTTTTCTAGCAGTTGATCCGCATCCTACAAAACAAAACGCAATTACAATATATGCCTGTTTCAATAACTACTCCGACTCATTTTTTCTTCCAATATGTTGCTGATAAAATTGGAGGTTTCCTATGAAACTACAGAATTCCGAGTCAAGTTATGAGTGACTTCAACCATTCTTCAATATATCAAGCACGTCCTTATTTGCTGATAGAAATATACTAGGCAGCTCAATCCAATTTCAGTGCTAGTGTAATATTGTCAAACTCCATGTAAAGTATGCTGCTGGAACAATGGCTGCTACACTATTGTATATTCATACAAAGTAAGAATTTGACAATAACTTTCTATCATTCTGTATTCATTCACAAACATAATGTTAGAACTTGAAGATAGGGTTTCCCCCGACCCTGATCTAAGGTCGTAGGGGTGCTCGATGGGAGGCCGGGGCCTGTAGCCGCGGCGCCCCAGAGCGGCGGGAGGAGGAGGACAGCAGGGAGACGGGGACTTGGAATATTTAGGTTTATTTCCTTCTTCTTTATCCCGTACAATGGCAAGGCATTAAGTAGCCTGCGATTACAAACCAATCTAATCTTGACATGCTGGTTAAGCCAGGCTAACAAACTTGGAAACTGATATCTATTTAAATGGAAATAACTAATTTAGAGATAAGGCATATCTCAGCCCTAAGCAGCAGGCGTGGACTACCCCTTGGTGTGGCCCACATAACACATAACAAGAACTTAACTCACAAAAATTACTTCGCCAACTTGGTTGGTGGAAATGCAACAAAAACATGATAAAGACTGGTCCATACCAATCGACAACTCATACCAATGACAACAGCTTGTGATGTAAGAGTCTGCATCGCATCAAGTAAGCTGTAGAGTAACCGCTGCTTCCCCTGTAATAGGACATCATGAACATTAGCTATCCTCTCATGTAAAAATGCATGTAGCAGTACTAGAAAGCATGTTATGAATTTTGCTGCATACAGTTACAAAACTCAAGAGGAATGTTTGTGTCAAAAAGTTATGCAGCTGACATTCAATTAGCAGGAATTAAGAACTAAATGTGGTATAAGAGCAGAAGGCACGTATTCGTTTCAACCTGGGCAAAGAGGTCAAATTCTTCAAGGACAAAAATTATAGTCTTGTGAGCTAGTCCACACTCCCTACAGAAGAGAAAGATATAAGAGCACACATAAATTACACACAAACTGAAGGATTATCGCCTTATAATCAAAAGTGTTCATCATTTCAATGCACTACTGACCGTAATATGTCAATCATGAATTCAGTGTTGTCATCTGAAGAAGCCTAAATAAGAAGACTGTCAGTCTACCTTTAGCCCATATGGCAGAAGGAAAAAACGTTGAGTAATGTTAAAAGTAGAAAAATAAGCACCATTTTGGAAAATGACAATTGATGCTCCAGACAAAGCTGCCTGGCAATTTCCTTAAAACCAAAAATAGAAATATATCAGCACGGGTCAATGGAAGCAAAGAACTCAAAGTAACAGATACAGAGTTGAGTAAATCAGTAATGATGTCAGTTGATAAAATTTGGAAGACTGAGGAAGAGCAGAAATGAGCTTTGCAATAGTCAGTGGAAGTGCTACCTTCGTAGCGCAGTTGTCATCACTATGTAACATCCCATTCAGCCTGATCTGGAAAAAAATGACATAATTATCCACCTCAAGCGCAAGTTTAATGCAACTAAGCAAACTATGACATTGCTGCCCTCTCAGAGTCTAGCTATCACTCTTGATAAAAGACAGCAGTGGACTGGAGAACATATAAGTATATAACAGAAAAAATGAGCTGTGAGGGAACTCTGCATTTCTCTATTTAAACTCTCGTCAAATCATTCCCTAAAGCTTCATAAGACAAACTTCTCTTTATCAGGTTCTCTTCTGTGTGATGCAACTAAAGCGGGGACGGAGCCAAGGGGGGACGAGCAGGGGCTACGCCCCCCCCCCCCCCCCCTTCCCATGCTTATAATTTTCCTTACAAATATTAGTGTTTACCTATTTCTTTAGTGTATTTTAGCTAACTTAGACACCCTCATACAAATCACACACACTAATTGCCACCCTCAAGCTTCGTTTCTGGCTCCGTCCCTGAACTAAAGCATCGCTCCGCCCAGATTTCACGTAATGCTTAATCAGCTACATTTGTAGCAACACATTGGAGCCATACCACGGATATCGCATCAGGATGTTCCTTCTTCAGGTCCTCTAGAACCATGTCGAGCACCTGCAAAGAAAAATGAAACGAGTTCCCCAACTTATAAGAAACAAATTTAGCACAGAATAATTCGGAAGGTAGGGGAATCCCTGGCTTCTACATCTACAGAATCGACACATATTGCATATTGCCCTCATGCGCATTTCATCAAACACCACCCCTGCATTTCGGGAAGTCACCGAAGGGGAGAAGAGAAAGGGAAACCTCACCGCTCCTTTTCCACAGCCGCGGGGTCCAAGGAGGAGGACGGAGTTGTTGCATGCCTCGGAGACGGAGCTGGACACAAGGTACTTCAGCTTACTGCGACATAACACCAAGAGCAGCAGTTACAGATGAGTTCCGATGCTATTTCCTGCGAGGCGTGGTGGAGTGGATCGATTCGGTTCACCTGTAGTTGGTGTCGGGCGAGGATCTGAGAGGAGAATGGACGAAGGCCGGGTCGCAGAGACGGCTGCGGAGCACGGCCTGTGTTTGATTCGCCATGGGCGCCACCGCCGCCATGGGAGTTGGACTGTTGGAGGAGACTCGGAGGAATCAGACGGCCGAGCGCGCGCGGGACAATGACTTGGCCCAGCGTACAGCGTGTTTGGTAGCATTAGGGAAAGGGAATGGGAGTTTAGAGGGGGAATTTTTTTGAAGGATTAGGCTTGGCAGTTTGATTATTAGTCCCAATCCCTTGTTTGGTGTGCAGTGGGAATTAGCCGTGGGAATTTGGCAGGAATTACTTTACTTTGTTTCTTTGCGATAATGCTTTGATTAACTGTGTTTAATATCCGGCAAAACACATGAGCCAACTAATATGCGGTGAATTGCTGGCACCGCCCCTACGCAAAGAGTACGCTCCGGCGAGTGTGACATGAACAACAACAGCGAGCTGAACAACCCTCCGACGAAATTACTACGTAACCTACTGCCAAGCTAGCTAATCCATCGTGGCATCGACTAGTTCTTGTTGTGGCCTGGTAACACACACGCGAACAACACTCAACACAATGCAAAGAAATCGCTGACACCAGCAGTGCTCATTTTTTTTTTTTGAGAAACACAGTAGAAACACAGACGCTCACAACACGCGCGCACATTTACCCCTATGAACGCACACACGCACACCCTACCCCTATGAGCACCTCCGAAATATTGAGCAGGCGGATCGAGTCTTGAGATTGACGAATTCACACCACGGGCGCCTCGCTGTCGACGGGAACGTCGCCTCCCACTGAAAGAATATTCCGCCTAAATACAACACAGATGTCAAACCTGGGATTTGAACTCTGGTGGGCTGAGGGCAACCACAAGTTGGTTTGCAGCCCATTTTCTGTTTATCTACGTTTCGCGTGAAACGTTTTTATTCATCTCGTCGAATTACCAGGGTCCCCCTGGGATGAATTTGAGGGGAGTTGGCACCGTGAACTCCCAATCCACTTCCCACCTGACTTCACATACCCTCTAATCAAACAAGAGACTTTTATTCCCCTACCCTCTCAACTCCCAATCCCCACATATAATTCCCCTCAACCAAACACGCTGTCCGGAATAGAATCTAGGCAGAACAGCCGACCTGAACACCAAAACAGTGACATTGTCATATTCGGTTGACTTCAGAGATTTAGGCAAAAACTTGAGAGAGAAAATGCGCGCGATGAGACCGGCCCGGGCGTCGGCGTGCATGAGCCTGGGCAGGGCACGGCGGACGGCGCGTCTCCGGGCGTCGCCGTGCGGAAGCTTGGGCCGCCCCGCTCCCCGGGCGTCGACGTACAGGAGCTTGGGCAGGGCACGGCGGACGGCACGTCTCCAGGCGTCGTCGTGCAGAAGCTTGGGCAGCTCGCCGGATTAAAGTGGAGGGAGGGACGGATTCAGACGGGAGAGGGCAACCGCCGGCGAGCCGATGCGGCCGGGTGCGCAGCCATGGAATCCATGGTCGCTCGGGAGAAGGGGAAGAGGAAACAGAAGGAAAAGAGGAACCGTGGTGGAGGTGTTCGATTGGTTTTCCTGGGGCGCGTTTGGTTGCCTGCGCGGGTTATCGATCTCACTTGCGTCACGGAGATGAGACGAGCTGCGTGTTTGAAATGGGTCATGGTCAGAAAAGCCTTTTCTGCATTGGGGAAGACAACCCCATTATTTGGATGCATGTGCTCTCTCTTTTTGCTCTTTTCCCTCTTGGTACAACACACATCTTGTTTGGTTGTAGTTGTGCTCTTCCTGTCGAGTGGTGAGGTTACCAAAACAATAACACATTCAGCAACATTCAGTTAACATTCAGTTCGTACAAAAGGTGCTGGTAGTACACATCAACTAGTTACTCTACTCGGCGATGCATCACGAGTAACCCATCGTGATGCATAGGTTCATCAGACGAGGGTCCAGGGGTTAGTGTATATACCACCTCGAGGAAGTTTATCATTACAGATCAGGGATAACGTTTAACCAAGTCCTAACTAATGGAGAGCTATGAGACCACCTCCCAAAATATACAGCAGATCATTAGCATTGTGGAGAACATGAAGAAAGAGGAACTCAGAAACCTGCATCATACTGCTTGCGAAGCCAGGTCCTAAGTCAGCTCCTCCTCTCCGTGGCCTGCAATGCCCAGTACTAGGCATGCTCTTCTTTGTTGTCAGCAATGAAGTTGAGTGGCCTGAGCAGCAACTTAGGCGTGAACAGCTAGTCCTAACTGACAAACCGCGGCGCGAAGATCGCCTTCAGCTGAGCAAAGTGCGTGATAGGGTTGTTGATGAACTCTTGCCGCTTTGGGTAGGACTACATTCACAAGGAAAAGCAGTCATTGCGGATGTCTGCAGAGATACTGTAAGAACAAGAAACGAAACTGAATGAATGAAGTTTATTACCTTCACGTACTCTCGGTGCCTCCGTGCCTCCATTCGTCTAGTAGCCAGAAGCAGCAACAGTATTCGTTCCAGTCGAGTTCTCCTTCGGCTTTCATCGCCCTTATTATTACCCACTTGTTCTTCCACTTTCTCAAGTGGTTGTAGACCTGGGTGCTGACACGTACGCCCGTGAATGCAAGAACATCATCAGCTACCTTCCCCATCAGTGCCTCTTTGAAGTGTAAGGGAGATGAGGCACCGTCATTGATGAGCTGAACCATGCGGTTCAGGACAAACTCGGACATCACCGGTGACCAAACCATGGGAGGTGTAAATATCAGGGGGCGGTCACGATCATTCACAGATGGAGCAGACAGATCTGGGGAGCCCAGTGGTTTGATCGCCTACATTACAAATACCAGACGAACACCAATGAGGCAAAATAAACGACAGCATGAACATCGGTAAGCAGTTGCGTCATCAGTCAACCAGCGTAAGCTACAAGCAGAATAGAGGGTTACTCCTTACTCTCAATGGAGTCACACAGAGAACCGAGGTCGGGGATGAAGGAGTCAGTTGCGAAGTAGCAGTTTGCACAAACTCCCCCGTGCTGGCATCAGATTCGACCATCACCACCGTGCAACTACGGGCCCTGAGATCCAGTGGCGGTCAGCGGCGACGAAGGGGCGGCCTACAATGGCGGATCTCAGATCTCCCTGTGTGCATAAAAGTTCTAAGGTTAGTGTTCGAGAAGCTTACAACATCCGGATGGGTCGACGCAGAGGAAGAAGACGAGAAGCCGTGGCCAGGTGATGCATGTAAAATGCATACATGAACTTTGCATTCTATTACTCATATTTCATCCATATTTGCATCATATAAGGGTTATATCAATGTTTTATAATGTTTTGGGGGATATTTCACATTTTTCCTATTTATTTGGAATTAACCCTGTGCTGTCAGAAAACCTCTTTTTGTATATTTTGATGTTTCAGGGACCCAAACGACGTCCAAATGACCTAATATTCCACGGAAATCATTGATGCACCGGTGAGGTGTTGTAGGAAACCCCAAGAGGAAGGTATGAAATAGTGCAGCAGCAAATTTCACTCAGTTATGAAACCAAGGTTTATCGAACCAGTAGGAAACTAGAGATCTCCCGGAGGTTGTTGGTGGCGGAATATGGCACGACGCAACACCAGGGATTCCGGCACTGACGTGGAACCTGCACACAACACAACCAAGATACTTTGCCCCAACTTAATAGTGAGGTTGTCAATCTCACTGGCTTGCTGTAACAAAGGATTAAACATATGTGTGGAAGATGATGTTTGTTTGCAGAGAATGAAAGTAACAGGATTGCAGTAGGATTGTTTATCAGTTTGAGGAAAAAGGACCGGGGTCCACAGTTCACTAGTGGTGTCTCTCCATAAATAATATAGCATACATGCGGGTAAACAAATTACAGCTGGGCAATTGACAGAATAAAGAAGTGCATAATGATGCATATACTATAGTTATGATGGCTAGTGTGATATTCATTTGGGCATTACAACAATATACATAGACCGTTCCAACCGCATCTATGACTAATAATCCACCTTCCGGTTAGCGTCCGCACCCCTTTCAGTATTAAGTTGCAAGCAACAGATAATTGCATTAGGCAATGTGTGTAATGTAAGTAATACAAATACCCTTAGATAAAGTATTACTGTTTTATCCCTAGTAGCAACAGTACATCTACAACCTTAGAGCTAGCTGTCACCACCCCAGATTAAATAGAGACATGAACCTACTATCGAGCATAAATACCCCCTCTTGGAGTCACAAGCATCTACTTGGCCAGAGCATCTACTAGCAACGGAGAGCATGCAAGATCATAAACAACGCACTCACAAGATATATTATGAAGCAATAACATAGTACTCAATATTCATCGGATCCCAGCAAACACAACATGTAGTATTACATAAAGATGATCTTGATCATGTTAGGCAGCTCACAAGATCTAAACATGGTAGCACAAGAGGAGAAGACAACCATCTAGCTACTGCTATGGACCCGTAGTCCAAGGATGAACTACTCACGCATCAGTCCGGAGGCGGGCATGGTGATGTAGAGCCCTCCGGTGATGATTCCCCTCCCCGGCAGGGTGCCGGGAGGAGCTTCTGAACCCTCCCGATCTAGGGTCGACGACGGCGGCGGCTCTGAACTTCGTGGAGGAAAAAGGTGCGTCTCCTAGGTCTTAGATATCCGAGGGGTATAAGTATGCGAAAGGGCGAAGGCGGCGGGGCCTCGAGGGCCCCACACCCCCTGCTCGCGCGGCAGAGGGGGGTGCCACGCCACCTGGTGGTGTGGGCCCCTCAGGGGTCCCCTCCGTGTGGTCTTCGGTGTTCTGAAACCTCCTGGGAATTTCAAGCACTTTGACGTTTCATTTGTCCAATTCCGAGAATGTTTCCTTAACAACTTTTCTGAAACCAAAAACAGCAGAAAACAGGCAACTGGCACTGTGCCATCTTGTTAATAGGTTAGTCCCAGAAAATGCATAAAATGATATAAAAGTGTATATAAAACATGTAGCAAGTGGTATAATATAAGCAATGGTTTATAGTTTGCTAACAAATAGACAAGGAGTAAACAACTACATCATATAAGCAAAAACTTTTCATGGATAGTACTTTCAAACAAGCATCAAAATGATTCACATGAAAGTTAACTCATAAAGCAATAGTCTCTAAGTAAAAGAGCATTGAAGCAACATAAAGGAAGATATAAGTTTAAGCATTGGCTTTCAACTTGTAACATGTATATCATATAGATAGTTGTCAACACAAAGGAATATAACAAGTGCAATAAGTAAGCATATAAGAATTGTTGCACACAGTTGACACAAGTGTTTGCTTCTAAGACAGAAACAAGTAGGTAAACTGACTCAACATAAAGTAAAAGAAAGGCCCTTCGCAGAGGGAAGCAGGGATACAAACATGTGCTAGAGCTTTTTAGTTTTATAGGTTTTTGAAATCATAAAGAGAGCATAAAAGTAAGTTTTGAGAGGTGTTTGTTGTTGTCAACGAATGGTAATGGGCACTCTACCCCCCTTGTCAACCAGACTTTCAAGAGCGGCTCCCATTGAAGGACGTTATTTCTACCAGCAAGGTAGATCATCCATCTTATCTCTTTTGTTTACACATATAGTTAAAAACTATTGTCATTGCTTGACTGATTAGATCAGGGCAAAAATGTGAAGAGATTGAAGCGGTTAAAGTTGTAATTAGTTGGGACTGGGCACCCCATTTGCCAGCTCTTTTTGCAAAGTTAATGGATAAGCGGATGATGTCACTAGTCAGGTTGTGAAAGTCTGTCTAAAAGCAAATGACAAGGTTGATATCCGTAACACCACATACTTCCTCATGAGCTAATAAACATTGACACAAATAAGAGATAGTATGTTTTGAATAATAAAAGGTAGCACACGAATTATTTGCTTGGAATGGCAGGAAATATCATGTAGTAGGTAGGTATGGTGGACACAAATGGCATGGGTTTTGGCTCAAGGTTTTGGATGCACGAGAAGCATTCCCTCTCAGTACAAGGCTTTGGCTAGCAAGGTTATTTGAAGCAAACACAAGTATAAACTATGACAACAAGACGTATATAAAAACATATGGCAAGTATTATAAAACTCTATATTGGCTTCCTTGTTGTTCAAACACCTTTACTAGAAAATATCTAGACCTTAGAGATACCAAACATGTAAACTAAATTTTAACAAGCTTTACGGTAGTTTTTCATTAATAGGTTTTAACTACATGATGTAAAAGTTTAAACATGATCTACTTGAGAGCTCAAAACAATTGCCAAGCACCACAACATACAAGATAACAATTCATAAGAGCATGTATATCTTTTTCATTATACCATTTACCACATTTAGCATTTTCTGTTTCCAACCAAACACCAATCAACTTATTTAAAAATAAACTCTCCAAGTATATAACAATGAGATATGAGAGTATAAGATAATAAAAACTAACAGCTCCAACAAGAGATGCATGAAAAACAAGAGCTGAAAGTATTGAAATAACATAGAAGAATACTCAACAAATATAAGTGAAGAATACGAGTATTCATAAGAAAAAGCGAAGCGTGTCTCTCTCCCACAAAGGAATGCTAGGATCCATTTTATTCAGAGAATGAAAATAACAAAAACAAAAACAAACAGACGCTTCAAGTAAAGCACATAAGATGTGGCCAAATTAAAATATAGTTTTACTAGAGATGACCTGATAGTTTGTTAATGAATAAGGGGATCCCTAAGCTTTGACGCTTGAGTCTTCTTGAAATATGCTTGCGTGACCCACGGGGGCATCCCCAAGTTTCGGCTCTTTCATCTTCTTGATCACATCACATCATCCTTCTCTCTTGATCCTTGAAAATTTCCTCCACACCAAACTCAAAGTAAACTTCATTAGAGGGTTAGTGCACAAAAAATTCTTATATTCTGCATGAACACAATTGCTACCAATGCTAATGGACATTAGCTACAGCCACTGATACTTTATGGAACAAAAAGATCCATTCAAAATAGTAAAAGAGGCATTGCAAAATAAATGGCAGAATCTGTCAAAAACAGAACAGTCCGTAAAGACGAATTTTTTCGAGGCACTTAACTTGCTCAAATCAGAAAACTCAAAACTAATGAAAGTTGCATATATATCTGAGGATCACGCACAAAAAATCCCAGATCCATCCGATTTTTATGTAAAGAGTTATGAATTTAACGGTGGATAGCAGAAAACAGTTTCAGCACAGCAATCCAAATCTAGCATCAACTTTCTACTAGAGGCTTAACTTGACACAACAATGCAATAAAGTAAAGATACAAAGTAATTGCTACAAAGGTAGACATCTTCCTTGACTCAACAAAATAAAATAACAGAAATAAAAAGTGGGTTGTCTCCCATAAGCGCTTTTCTTTAACGCCTTTCAGCTAGGCACAGAAAGTGATATTCAATTGTTTCCAAGAGATGAAGCATCAACATCAATAATTTCATCCAAGACATTGTTGGTTGCAATAGGTACTTTAGGTATCCATGAAGGTGTCTTATTACGTAAATCATTACCATCATCTTTAGGCATATTATGGGGTTTAGGTTTTGGAATATAGATAAACTTTTGCTCCCTTCCTACAAAGGCTTTCTCTTTCTTAGTTTTAATAGAGGAAAAAGTTGAACTTAAAGTTTCCATAGCCTCTTCTAATTCATATATCCTATGATTATGAGTGTCAAGGGTGTTGCTAGTTTCTAAAGCAGTGATTCTTCCATTAATATCCTCTATTGATTCATTACCCTTGCTAGCATTATCGAGAAAAAATTTCTCCATAGCATCCAACCTTTTAATAACATCTTCCAAAGTGATCTCAGTTTTAGTTTCTTTAATAGGTGGTGGTGATCCTACCAGACTTTCAATTAAATTGCAGGCTTCCACAGCAGGTGTACCAAGAAAGTTACCCCCCGTAAGAGTGTCAAAAACATACCTATACCAACTAGAAATACCAACATAAAAATTCCTAAGAATGATTAAAGTGGAATGTTTCTTAGTGCATTTTTTATGAGCATCATTTATCCTATACCATGCATCTTTCAAACTTTCTCCCCCTTGTTGTTTAAACGAACGAACTTAACCTTCAGGACTACCCATTTTCAGCAAAACAAAAAGGCAACCGAAATAAAAATAATACTAAACCGAAATAAAAATGATAATGCAAGTAACTATTTTTTTTGTATTTTTTGATATTAAGCAAACAAGACAATAATATAAAGTAAATAAATTGCAAGTAACTAATTTTTTTGTATTTTTGATATTTAAGCAAACAAGACAATAAAATAAAAATAAACTAAGCAAGAAAATAACAAAATAAAAAGACTGGATGTGAGAGACTCCCCTCGTAGAAGAACTCCAATTTCCCCAGCAACGGCGCCAGAAAAGAGCTTGATGCACCGGTGAGGTGTTGTTGTGAAACCCCAAGAGGAAGGTATGAAGTAGTGCAGCAGTAAATTTCCCTCAGTTATGAAACCAAGGTTTATCGAACCAGTAGGAAATTAGAGATCTCCCGGAGGTTGTTGGTGGCGGAATATGGCACGGCGCAACACCAGGGATTCCGGCACTGACGTGGAACCTGCACACAACACAACCAAGATACTTTGCCCCAACTTAACAGTGAGGTTGTCAATCTCACTGGCTTGCTGTAACAAAGTATTAAACGTATGTGTGGAAGATGATGTTTGTTTGCAGAGAATGAAAGTAACAGGATTGCAGTAGGATTGTTTATCAGTTTGAGGAAAAAGGACCGGTGTCCACAGTTCACTAGTGGTGTCTCTCCATAAATAATAATAGCATACATGCGGGTAAACAAATTACAGCTGGGCAATTGACAGAATAAAGAAGTGCATAATGATGCATATACTATAGTTATGATGGCTAGTGTGATATTCATTTGGGCATTACAACAATATACATAGACCGTTCCAACCGCATCTATGACTAATAATCCACCTTCCGGTTAGCGTCCGCACCCCTTTCAGTATTAAGTTGCAAGCAACAGATAATTGCATTAGGCAATGTGTGTAATGTAAGTAATACAAATACCCTTAGATAAAGTATTACTGTTTTATCCCTAGTAGCAACAATACATCTACAACCTTAGAGCTAGCTGTCACCACCCCAGATTAAATAGAGACATGAACCTACTATCGAGCATAAATACCCCCTCTTGGAGTCACAAGCATCTACTTGGCCAGAGCATCTACTAGCAACGGAGAGCATGCAAGATCATAAACAACGCACTCACAAGATATATTATGAAGCAATAACATAGTACTCAATATTCATCGGATCCCAGCAAACACAACATGTAGTATTACATAAAGATGATCTTGATCATGTTAGGCAGCTCACAAGATCTAAACATGGTAGCACAAGAGGAGAAGACAACCATCTAGCTACTGCTATGGACCCGTAGTCCAAGGATGAACTACTCACGCATCAGTCCGGAGGCGGGCATGGTGATGTAGAGCCCTCCGGTGATGATTCCCCTCCCCGGCAGGGTGCCGGGAGGAGTTTCTGAACCCTCCCGATCTAGGGTCGACGACGGCGGCGGCTCTGGACTTCGTGGAGGAAAAAGGTGCGTCTCCTAGGTCTTAGATATCCGAGGGGTATAAGTAGGCGAAAGGGCGAAGGCGGCGGGGCCTCGAGGGCCCCACACCCCCTGCTCGCGCGGCAGAGGGGGGTGCCGCGCCACCTGGTGGTGTGGGCCCCTCGGGGGTCCCCTCCGTGTGGCCTTCGGTGTTCTGGAACCTCCTGGGAATTTCAAGCACTTTGACGTTTCGTTTGTCCAATTCCGAGAATATTTCCTTAAGAACTTTTCTGAAACGAAAAACAGCAGAAAACAGGCAACTGGCACTGTGGCCTCTTGTTAATAGGTTAGTCCCAGAAAATGTATAAAATGATATAAAAGTGTATATAAAACATGTAGCAAGTGGTATAATATAAGCATGGAACATAAGAAATTATAGATACGTTTGAGACGTATCAATCATTTTTTGAAAGGAACAAGGCTTAGGAGCGAAGGAAGAGCAAAAATTGAAGGCCGAGGGCCAAAAGAGGTGGGCCCACGCGGCCAGATTCCTTGGCCGCGTGGGGCCCCTCATCTCAGCCCTCGAGCGTCCGATGTCGTCGATCTTCGTCGTCTTGACCTAAAAACGACTATAAAAATAGCCCCCCGAACCCTCTCGGAGAGGAGCGCCGCAGGAACACAGAAACCACGAAACAGAGACCTGGAGCTACAGATTGAAGGGGGAAAACTCCGGCGGGGCGCCGCCGGTGTGGTCTCCACCTTGTCCAACGACTTCTCCACCGTCTCCATGATGAAGAGGGAGTAGTCCACCCCTGGACTATGGGTTTGTGGAAGTAACTTATGTATCTCTCCTCTCTCTTGAGCTTCACTAATTAGTGCCATATGAGCTGCTGAACATGATTATGGTCATATATGTAATACCTTTGTGGTGGATCTCTTAAGTTGATATATGTTATGATGATTGCCAATATTATGTCTTTGTTATGAAAGTAGATGCATATTATGTACCCCGTTCTTCTCTATGTGTTTTGATCCAACATGTTTATGAGAGCGTGTGAGGGGGAACGTGTGCATTAGTTGGAGTAACGGGGGGTGGTTTTGTGGTAAGTTGACAGCAATACCGTGATCCACTTGGGTTTTTAGCTTACTTTGTTGCCTCACTAGGGATAAAGGAAATACCATGCTACCGGGGGTATGTGGGTGACATTGCCACTATCACCATGACTAGATCTAGCATGTTCTTATTTAAACTTCATGTCATTGAACTTAAAGCTATACTCTGTTTATCTTAATTACTGAGGTGTTATGATTTAGTTCGCATCTTGGTGGAGTATAAGAGAGATTAATAACCAAAAGATCTCTATGTTAGGATGTGATGCACATATTATTAATAACTTGTCTTGTTGCAATCTCATATGTCAATTCCTATTTTCCATTATCTACCACTATATAAAAGAGAGAGTGCATTTGTGAAACCATGAACCCCAGTCCATTTTTAATCATAAGAAACACCTTTCCAACACTTTTATTGCACTTTACATTTTCTGCCATTATTAAATCCGAAAATACAAAAATACATTTACATCTTGCAAACACCATACAAACCACAAACACATCATCCAATATCATTCATACCATCCTTGCACTTTTATTTATCACCATTGCATATTTATTTCTGTTTTGCATTTATTTCTATATCTTTTACTTACACCTTGTGCTTGACAACCACTTGGTGAGGTTGAGGGCACAAAACAATTTACTTTGTTTTGTAGGTTACATAAAGAAGGATAAGGAGACAACAGCTTTTGGTTCATTTCCCCGAGAGTTCGATATTAAACCCTCGAGTCACCCTCGTGGGGAAAATTAGTCTTTTCCCTTACTATACACTTTGCACTTGGAGTCTCAACCTAACCCACTTTCTCTTGACGCAGGTACTCATCACCGTCAAGCTTCCTGGGGATCACCAGGCGTCGCCGGCGGCAGCCGCTCCGACCCTTCCAGTGAGGAGGAGCAGATCATGCCGCAGACCGGGGATGGTTCGATGAGATCGAAATGAGGGGGAATTTGGATTTGGCGGTGAGAGAGGCCTCCCTAAATACGACGGTGAAATTTTGAGGGCGGTGACCGAATTCGTCCCGCCGAAATTTCACCGTTCTGCGCGAGTGATGCATGTAAAATGCATACATGAACTTTGCATTGTATTACTTATATTTCAATCATATTTGCATCATATAAGGGTTATATCATTGTTTTATATTGATTTTGGGAATATTTCACAGTTTCCCTATTTTCTGGAACTAACCCTGCACTGTCAGAAAACCCCTTTTGATATATTTTGATGTTTCAGGGACCCAAACGACGTCCAAATGACCTAATATTTCACGGGCATCAGTTTTTGGAAGGAACAAAGCGTAGGAGCAAAGGAAGCGAGAAAATGGAAACTCGAGGGCCAAAAGGGGGTGGCCCACGCGGACAGATTCCTTGGCCGCGTGGGGCCCACCTTCTAGAGACTCGAGCCTCCGATGTCGTCGATCTTCGTCCCCGTGCCTTCGTCTTGACCTAAAAGCGCCTATAAAAATACTCCCCCGACGCCTATTGGAAGGGAGCGCCACAGAAACACAAAACCACGAAACAAAGACCTGGAGCTGCAGATTGAAGGGGGAAAACTCCGGCGAGGCGCTCCCGGCGTGGTCTCCATCTTCTCCAACGACTCCTGCACCGTCTCCATGACGAAGAAGGAGTAGTCCACCCCTGGACTACGGGTTTGTGGAAGTAACTTATGTATCTCTCCTCTCTCTTGAGCTTCACTAATTAGTATCGTATGAGCCGCTGAACATGATTACGGTCATCTATGTAATACCTTTGTGGTGGATATCTTTATGAGTTGATATATGTTTGAGATTGCAATTATTTGTTATGAAAGTAGATGCATATTATGTACCCCGTTCTTATTTATGTGTTCTGATCGAACATATGTATGAGGGCGTGTGAGGGGGAACGTGTGCATTAGTTGGAGTAACGGGGGGTGGCTAGTGCGGTGAACGTGAGAGTAAGTTCCGCGATCCACTTGGGTGTTTTACCTTACTTTGTTGCCTCGCTAGGGATAAAAATAAATACCTTGCTACCGGGATGTTGGGTGTGACCATTGCCACTTCTCCATGACTAGATCTAGCATGTTCTTATTTTAACTTCATGTCATAGAACTTAAAGCTATACTCTGATCTATCTTAATTACTAGGGTGTTATGATTTAGTTTGCATCTTGGTGGAGTATAAGAGAGGTTAATAACCAAAAGATCTCTATGTTAGGACGTGATGCCCATATTATTAATAACTTGTTGTGTTGCAATCTCATATGTCAATTCTTGTGTTCCATTATCTACCACTTTATAAAAGAGAGAGTGCATTTGTGAAACCATGAACCCGGTCCATTTTTAATCATAAGAAACACCTTTCCAACACTTTACAAGTACTTTTCATTTTCTGCCATTTAAAAATCCGAAAATATAAAAACACTTTAATATCTTGCATTCACAACACAAGACCCAAAAATATCACCCATCATTGTTTACACCATTGTTGCATTTTTTTTACCATCATTGCATATTTATTTCTTGTTTGCATTTGTTATTTTCATATCTTTTACTCACACCTTGTGCTTGACAACCACTTGGTGAGGTTGAGGGCACAAAACAATTTACTTTGTTTTGCAGGTCTCATAAAGAAGGATAAGGAGACAACAACTTTTGGCACATTTCCCCGAGAGTTCGATATAAACCCTCAAGTCACCCTCGTGGGGGGAAATAAGTCTTTACCTTACTATACACTCTGCAATTGGAGTCTCAACCTAACCCGTATTCTTTTTGACACAGGTAACTGGAAGCAACACCGCATCAAGTTCCCTTGTCAACTAGGGTCATCAGCGAGCTCACGCCATCTCCCTTGGGTGGCTCTGCGGGAACGCCGCGTTCTCTCAAAGTTCGGAAACGAGGATGGCTCGCTGGAAACGGCCGAAATGAGTGTTCCTCCCATGCCTGGCCCGGAGGTGCTTTAAGACTCGTGTTGTGCAAGAACACGGAGGAGCCCAGGAAACCAAACGGCCGAAAAACTGCGCCCCTGATGCGAGCCAAATGCCTCCCAGGTTACCAAACATGCCCCTTATTATTTTGGCAGGGTCTAGTTGAGGGTAATTTGGACATTTTAAAAAACTGAAATATTTGGCTAACGTGAAGACTTTGACAACTGACGGTAGTGGCATTGTGGCATAAAAAAACTTAACGGCGATGGTATTTTGGTAAGTTTGGTTTTTCTGTGTTATTTTGAAATTCTCGGTTTTATCTAGTAGTATTGTGGCAATTCTCTCTAAAAAAAACTCAAACCAGTTGTGGAATTTAGGGTTAGAGGGAATTTAGAGTTGGTGCGGCAATCCATCAAAGGAGGAAGAGGAAGGTCGGAGCTGTTCAGGAATGGACACAGCCGCGCTGGACATGGGCGAGAGAGAGAGAGAGACCGCAGGGAGGAGGATGGCCGGAGAGTCACCTGCGCGCCGTCGCGGAGTTCCTACGTCGCCTCCCTACAGCCTGGCCGTCGAGCGCTTTCCCTCCTGTTGTTTTCTTTTTCGATTCCCGAATTTTCAAGAGAAAATTTGATTCCCGACCGAAATTCAGGATCGGGAAATCCCGAGTTTCCCGAAGTTCAAAACAAAGCAAAAAATGACAGAAAAATTTCAGATATTCAGCAACATTTCGGCAGCATTTCCACAATATTGTAACAGAAAGCAACACAAACATAGTATCATTTGAACTATTATCACAAGAAGATGACAAACAATAATATTTTTAACAACACATAGAGTCGTAATTTCAATCTACAAACATCAGGTATCAAGATTGAGGATACTCGGGATCCAACCCATTAATCCCAATTACCCTAAATAATTTCCGGATTTCAAACAGTTACCCGAAAAATCAAACGGGAATTTCAGGTTCGGGAAATTCGGGATCGGGATCGGGATTTTCGGGTTTTGGGAACGGGACTCGGGAAATATGCCCACCGTGAATGGTTTGGATTGAATTTCAGTTGCAGCCTCTCAAAATTTTGGTGGCTAGGCCCGATTTTGCGCCCACGCTCTGGCATAACTGGGGCGGGCATAAACTAAACAGGTGTGGGCATAAACCAAACTGATAGGTGTGGGCATAATTTGGCAAGCCCCAGATTTAACGTGATAGGTGTGGGCATAAACCAAACAGACTCGCAGTATCGGCCCAAAAAAAATGACTCAACCAAATCCCGCAAAGCGGTCCGGCCTTTATAACATTGCTGGATAACCTAATATGTCCCCGGGAACATTGATTTTCACCTTCTCCTCCTCCTCCTCCTCCTCCGTCGTGCCCACCCCGACTGACTCCGTCAATTTCCCTACAAACACGGTCCACGCGTTGTCGGATCTACCATTCCCCCACGTCAGAATAAACACGGAAGGTTGCTGGAAATGATCGAAACCGCGCGGCGCGAGCACACGGTGCCAGCTTTCTCTCGCAACCCCACAACGTTGAGACGGATGCAGAACATTGCAGAGCGCTGATGTCACCTCGCCTCGTAGTCTCCACTCCCATCACTATGATGCCATCATAAAGCGTGAACTGGCGCACGCGAGCAAGGAGTCATTGTAGACCGCACACGTGGAGGAGCGGCGGTGCCTCGCACGACGAGTGATGGGGAGACTCTTATAGCGGATAGGTCTACTTACTTTATGCTTCTTTCCAATTTTATGTTGGGTTCGATACCCTTTTTGCTTTATTGATAAATAATCGAAAAAAATGTTTTTTTCTTTTTTATATAACCTACTTGTTTTATTATAACAAGTCTTAGAGGGAAATGCCCGCTAAAGAGAAAATCTATCTGATTGTCTCTCGGACAATCTCAATTTTTAGAAATAAAAACAAGAATTTCTTCTTTTTATTAACATTAAGATAAAAGAATATATCTAAAATGGAATTGGCAATATAATTTTTATAGACTTTTGAAAGAAAAAAAGTGTTTTTTGCAATCGTTATTTCTTGTTTCTATCATATCACATAAATATTTTGATTTGGAACGGGGAGAGATGGCTGAGTGGACTAAAGCGGCGAATTGCTAATCCGTTGTACAATTTTTTATACCGAGGGTTCGAATCCCTCTCTTTCCGCTCCCTTGGATCATTTGGGACTTTCAAATTGGAAGGAATCTGACCCCCTGATTTTCTCATAGATAAATGTACGAAACAAATCCAATTTGTAAGAAAAATTAAAACAAAATGGAATTTTTAGGCCAGGATTCTGTCCTGGGTCATTAGATAAGAATCCAAAGATAAAGAGTGAAACAAATCATATTACTACTGTATAAACAAAAAAAAATGAGAGTAAGCATTACATAATCTCGAAGATCTTTTTAAGGAATAGATTACCGGTTTTTCGTCACCACACGGATCCACTAGGATGGATTTTTATTTTGATAGTTAAAAATGAAATCTTGAAAAAAAGGGAGGAATTCAATTATAATAAGCACTATTAATCAATATAAAAATTAGGGTTAGGTATTGTGTTAGGTCTGCTCAACGTAGGTGCAGAAGGGTAGAAATGTTGATCCAAATTTATTGTTGCAGCTATCCAGTCAATGTAGAAGAATTTGCATTTTAGAATCGAAGGTTCATAATATAAAAATATAAAAGTTCACGTCTTTTACCCATTTTAGACAGAGTACTAAACATTTCATCGAAAACTTACAACAGCTTGCCAAACAAAGGCTAAAAGAAAAAAGAATAGAAGTATGTTGGCAGACTCGGTCGATAGTCCGCCCTGGTCATAATTCAACACTCATTGTTTTCTCATATTTTATGTATTTATCCTCGTTCCTTGAGTACTTCCAGTTACTTTTCTTCTCGTTATTTCTATCATATATTAGGTTTTGCTCAGTTCTTCTACTCTCGGTTATATCGAATACTTTCAGTCTTAGACTTCATAATTTTAGTCTTAGCCTTCGTGTGTGTTTCAGTGTGTTGATTCTTCAGTTAGCTGCGCATTATGTACTTCATTTTCTATGTTCTATATTTCTTCTTCGTTATGTATCCATCATCCCTTTTTTCGGTTTTCAGTGACTCTTTGTTTAGTTTCTTTTTCAATTTTTCTTTTACTCCTCATTTCTTCATATGTCTTTAGTAATATTTGTTTATTTTTCAGTCTTAGTCTATCTTTGAATTGTACTTCAGTTTTATTTCTATCTTCAATCCTCAGATTCTTCAATTCTTAGGCTTTTGTTTTAGTGTCCCATATTTCTTCATTTGTTGAGACTCATTATGTTTTCTTAAGTCTCCTCAACCATTAATTATTTTAGTCACTCCATTTCTCTGCATTTCTTCGGTCTCTCATTATTTGTATTTCATTAAGTTTCATCGGTCCCTCATTTCCTTAGTCTTCGATTATTTCATTCCTTCAAGGCATTTCTTGAGACTCTCATTTTTCTTCATTTCACATGTTTTCTCGGCTTTTCAAAATGCAGATTATTATCCTAAGTCTCTCTTTATATTTTCTTCAG
Organism: Poa annua; assembly: GCA_026929855.1. NCBI lineage: Eukaryota > Viridiplantae > Streptophyta > Magnoliopsida > Poales > Poaceae > Poa > Poa annua. The sequence continues at coordinate 54,450,666 of CM049435.1, read as the reverse complement.
TTCTTTATTACTTTAGCCACTCATTATTGGCATTTCAATTGCCTAAGTTTCTCATTAATTCAGTATCTTCAGTTATCATTTGGTTAATCTTATTTGCTCAGTTCTTTTCCATTTTTTCTTGGGATCTAGGTGGGGGTAACTCCACCTACCATATTTTTTAAGTTGGTCGTTGGTTCCAAGACGGAACCTTTTTCTAGTGTTTGATCAGAACGGTCAGCCGAGAGTTTGAGGGAATGACAAGCGGCAAGATGTACTTGGATTTTTGTAGCGGGCAGTGTTGGCATAGAAGGTTTCATACCTTTTCCTTTGTCCGATATCTTTTCAGTTTGCACCAATATCATTATTTGTTTCAGTCATGCCCTCATCATGTTTTGTCTGATTTACATAGCCGCTCTCTTTGTTACATGTGGCTGGAGATGGAGGGGGTGGTGCTCCGCGGGCTGGTGCGATTGTCGATGTAGAGAGTGGCGGTTCGTGGGGTTACCGAGAGAGTGTCAATTCGCAGGGGGTTGAAGTCAGCTGCTGTTGAGAATGTGTACCCAACTGCCTGTGGTGCTCGATCTGAATGTATGGTTCAGTCCATTGTTCTGTTCGCTGTGCGTCTTTTTTTTATTTAAGTGGGTCTCGGTATAAATCTAATCATATTATTTATCATTTCTCTTACTTAATTACTGACCCAGTATAGTTTCATTTGCTTAGTACTGAGCATTCTCTTATTTTATCTTCTCGTGCCTCTCATTCTCTTATTTGATTAATCTCTCTGTTCCTTTTTCTCAGTTAAAAGCATTCTCTTATTTGATCATTCTCTCAGTCTCTTATTTGATTATTCTCTGCCTCTCATTCTCTTAGTTCTAAGCATTCTCTCACTTGGTCAGTGTCTCAGCTAAATTTTTCTAAGTCACTTATTTTTATCATTCTCTTCAATCAGTCTCTTTAATCATTAACTTCGTTATTAGTCTCGTATTTTGCCAAGTCTCTTATTTGATCATTATCTTTGATCAGTCTCTTAGATCAGTAACTTTGTAATTAGTCTCTTAATTTGCTGAGTGTCTTGTTTGATCTATCTATTAATTCTCTTATTTACTAGTCTTTTTACTCTTATTTCAGTATTTCTTTTTGGCTTCTATTCCTTTAACTCTTATTCAGTATTATTTGGCTCATTTTTAAGTTGGTAGCCGGTTCCAAGCCGAGGTAAAGGAGGAGGAATTTTTTCACTCAGCGCTCTTAGTGTCTTTTTAGCTCAATATGTCATTTATTTGTTCACTTAGTATTGGCTTCTCAATTTCTCATTTTTCTCCGTGTCTTCCATATATCAATATCTTACTATCTCCTTTTAGTCTCAATCTTGGTTATCTGAACATTCTAATAACATACTTTTCAGTTAGCTTGTCATATTCTTCATTACTTCTTTGGCAAAGTTATTATTTTCATAGTGAGTCTTTTTTCAAGGTTTTTTTATATGCTAATAGTGCAGCAGCCACCGGGAAAGAATGCACCGAAGAGCTCTTACTGTTCTCCAATGCGTGTGCGCGATATCAATGAGTGTGCGAGATAACTTTCACCAGGAGGGTTTGCCTTCCTTTGTGGCTGCACCGAGATATCAATGTGTTTGTGCTCTATGTGTCTAGGCCATCGAATGTCGAATGGGTGCAAGTTATGTATATGTTCAAATTTGAGTTGAAAAACATGACCCCAAGGCAAGACTTTTTCTCATCCCCAACTTATATATATCATTTATAACAGCTTGTTTTATGGTGATCAGTCGTTTTCGGTGTTATAGTTGATCGCTTAATTCAATGTCACGCACGGATCTTGCCAACGCGCCAAACTCCATGGGCAACGGCCAGAGTGCAACTCAACCTGGGTCAAACTCAAAAAACAGAAGATGGCCTTTAGCTGGCTTGGGCAAGAAACGGACGTAGACCCAAGTGAATCAGACTAAAAAACACACGAAATAGTGTCTATTTGGGCTGAATAGAAACAGACAATTTTCCTGCTAACTCAATACTTTTAAGTCATACAGCTATCAAAATCCTATTGGTTGGAAAAAACGTCTGTTTCTGGAAAAACAGACAACTGTTTGATAGAGTATAGACACTCCCGTTTACAGTTTTCCTAGTCTGAAAGAGGTATTTACACTCTGTACTGAGATTTCTCCCTCCGTTTTTTTTCTTATTATATATTCTTTTTCTAAAATCAGTTCAAAGGAACGACAGAAAAAAAATACTTTCTCTTGTACACGTGAGACTCAAATCTGCATAATTGTTTGTAATTAACCTTCACTGTAGTTGTTTGTGTTGTTATTTGTCTTCTGTAATTTTTGTAAAGCTTCCCTTTGCATACGAGGTTTATTGTCAGACCTTTACTTGGACAAAGCACCATTTTAAGTACACTGCACGATTACTTATCGAATTGCAGGTAATATAAGCATAATATATGCTGTATTGTTTGTTTTTTCCTTGGGATGCACTGTAGTTGTAGAAAAATATAGCTTGATCTTTATTTGGAATGACTTCAGTTTATCCATTTTATCGTTAAGATTTACCAAATCCTTACTACGTCAATAGGTCTATACCGCACTAGGTTTCATGTGCAAGAGGGGATTTCTTGAGAAGAACGTCACCACCAACAAGCTTGAGCTCCCTTACTAACTCAGCAAGGTATCATGCGATGCACCTTTACAACTATGATATGCATTGTGTGCAGAGAAATTATAAGTTTGTACCAGTAAGGTGGTGTTTGAGCCATCCTTAATGTTTTTGGTATCATTAATTTATTTTGTCTTTTATGTTGCTGGTTGCATTATTGAGATCTCTATTGTGTTCAAAGAAAAAGCCTTTTAGTTGTCATAATTAGAATTGAATCTGATTGGTACATAATCCTGATTTGTACATGATTAGATGCTATTCATCTGTCCTGTTGGTTGGCTGAAACTGAATGTATTAGGTTTTTTGTTCCTATGTTCCTGGTTGCTTTTTTATTAGTTTATTTCATGTTTAAAATAATAGTGATGGGTTCTAGAAGGGATAGAATTAGAAACTTTACCCTTCAAGAACAAGAAGAAGACGCCAATTTTTGTTGTTGTTTTGGTTCCCGCTATATACTCTGATCTATACGAGACATGAATCCTGTTTGTGCATACCATTACTACAGAGACATAAATCCTGTTTGTGCTGTATGCTTGCTTGATTGTTACGTGTAGCCGTATGCTTGCTTGACTGTTCATCTCAAACCTGTTTGTGCTATACTTAATTAGGATACAAACCAATTCAGTTGTTTATGCTTCAATTTGTTCATACTTGCGTGTATTACTTTGTGCTAAATGTCAGTCTGGATCTTCTATATTCCGGATGAGCCTTCTCTGTTGAAGCGCCTATATCCTGTAATTTATTTCAAATAATAGCAAGTTTAAAGGTCATGTTTCTGTTCTCTCACACTGGTGTCAAGCTGAACTACGGGAAAGTTTCTATTTTTACTTTACGCTGTTCTTGATTAGAGTTCATGTTCCCATGGAGGCCTACAGATTAAAATCTGAATGTGCACCTTGATCTTAGCTATATTTACCTTCGGATTTCATACTACTGATGGTGCATATGTTACTCTTTGCATATGTCTGCAGATCTTCGCAAGGAGCTCAGTTCTGCATGTTCACAAGCTTCAAATATGTGGTGAAAAGCACAATGGAACTTGATATATCCGGCGACAATTCTAGCTAGGGCATATAATTTATAAATTATGTATTTTTGCATGAGAGTAATTTACTGAAGTTTGTGGAAATACTCTTTGCCTGAACATATGAATTGTAATGTGTCGGACTTAATCTTAATTTTCAAGCATCTAAGATATGCTTGGATGCTCTTGATTACTTTGTATTCATTATTTGTGTATATTGTTTCCGTTTTCTTGTTATTTTGTGTAAGGGTGTGATCAGATATGGTTTTACTCCGGTTTTTCAAATGTCTATAGCTTAATAGTAATTTATATTTTTACCACGAAATTATCTGTGGTATTTTTCAAACTGATCAGATGCTGTCAAATTGTAAAACTTTCCGTAACACCAGAGTTTGTTGGGATCTCCCCTCCTTATAGCCAAATGAACAATCAGGGCAGGGGCAAATCTCCCCCAGGAGAACCTGGAGATCCCTTTGCGCGTCATAATCCCCTGGGGGTCTGCTACCTTGGGTTTTGCTACCCTTACAACCATGGGCGTATCTAGCAGATGGGCAATGGGGTCGTGGTCCACCCAGAATTATTTTGACTCTCCATATACACTCATGTTTGTTGAGCCTGGGGTCCGCTACGTGTTGTTTACAAATGAAACAAACCTTTCATTATGATGCCACATACTCTCTCCATTTCAAGTTAGATGAATTATATTTGTATAAAATTTATACATAAGTAGATGTATCTAGACATGCTAAGACTCTTGATACATCCACTTTTATACAGAAGTAGATGTATCTAGACATGCTAAAATTTGTGATCATTGCTCAACTCTTTATACGGAGGGAGTATGAAACATACATACTGAATTACAATATTGTGAACCGATCGCCTATGTATATTATTTATTTGAAAAAAAATCCGCGGTGCGACAATTTTATTACGGTGTGCCCACCCTCCAAATTTTCGCTAGATACGCCACTGCTTACAACCAAATTAGCCCAAGTGCGAGTACGAGTGGGCTAGGGAAATTTCTCTCCACTAGTAGCCGTGCACGTGCAACGCACGATCTTAAACCTTATATTGACCAATCAAAATTCATGCGAAATCAAAATAAAATAAATATTCCCAAATAGTACAGAAATTTAAAGTTGACCTTAATGTTGTTTCATCTATGTCATGACAGAAGATTACGCCTAATTACGATTCAAAAGAACCTTATGATGTGTTCAATTTGTGGAGATGCAAATTTACATTTGGCCGTGATATCATGGTGTAAATTATTGACAAAAGCCGAAAAACAAAGGATAAGGAATAGATAGATCAAATTTCAGAGATGAGGATGCTCGATATAAAATAGAAACAAAGAAAACTTTATCCATGTCCAAAACATTACATATAGACCTAAAGATACAACATCGGCGATAATAGGAAATGCAACCACCATGACATATAAGTGATGAATCACCATCCATTTTTATCACACAATCAGACATGAATCGTAGTATGCACACAATCATCCATGATTTCTCTATCCTGCTGCTTAAACATACAAATATGTAAGGGTTTTAAAAAGAAGGAGGCAAAAGTGTTGCCTCATCATATTTGCTTCTGAGAGATCGGTCGATGGGCCTTGATCTCATGCGGCACGACCAAATCCGGTGTGGCGGCGGACCAAGCAAAGGGCCTGACCCGGACACGGCCGCCAAGTAGTAGAATTTTAAAACACATGTGCGAAAATAGTTCGATGGTTACTCACTCGTTGTCCAGTAGGACATCCATGGTTACACCCAAAGGCATCTTTTCTTCAGGTTGAGACCATTGTGTCACAAACACTTTATAGGAAAATCCGCATCAGAATAACCAATAAGTGATATTCTACATGAAGCAAGCCAATTTGGAAACAAGTGAAACCAACTCTCCACAAATCTTTCTTCCAATATTCTATTGTTTACGGAACAATCATTCTATACGACCGTACAATCACCACAAAAAATAATAATAGAAAAAAAGACGTGAATCATTACCTGACAGTCTAATATTACTCGCAATTGGAGCAACCCTGAGCTTTGTCATGCTGCAGCAACCTAATTACCTAAAACAACAAAACAAAAACATCTATAAAATATTTATCCCTTAAACTTTCAGATGCACCGAAAATAGCATGTGGTGAAACACTGGTCATCTGTGACTGCCGGTATGTAAGAATGGTCAGTCATGAACATAATCAAACTGGAATCCTACACTTAGAAAAAAAAACACCAGAAGTGACCCAAGAGTAGTTTAGAAAAGATCGCAGTGCAAAATTTTATCGACCCTCCCGAATGAAAATGTATCTAAACAATATCTTCAGGTAGTGAAGAGCATACTCAAAACACAGTGAGCAGTAGTAATTGAATTAGTAATGAAATTTAGAAGATTATCCATGTTAGAGACAGAAACTAAAAAAATAATACAATCTTTTCAAGGCATGACTGAATTTGCAGGGGACAAGAATTCACCTCAACTGAAGTACAATGACCCGAATCCATAACCAACCTTACTGTTACCGGCAAAAAAAAATCTGATATAAATATCACAGTGAGAATGACAAGAGTACCCTAACAAAAATGATCAAACAATGGCGTCCCTCACATAGACACATACCCTCCATGCACTATGATGCTCCCCTCCCCCTATGGCAGAAATCTCCAAAGGTACTCTAGTGTTTCATACTCACTCGATTCAGGTTTGTTAGTTCTTTGAGTACATAGTGCCTAACTGATACACTATGCAACGCACTATATATATGAAAAGAAATTCATATTACATTGCATGTTTATAGCAGGAAGAACTTTGCTCACCTATTATTACATCCTCCACTGGATCATCTTCATATGATCGTTCGCCGTTCCTTAGATGAACTCCAATTCACTCCTCTTCAAACATTTCACGGATAATTTTTCTCAAAGCAGCTTAGAACCGATCCCTAATTTCCCAAACATGATAAATAACTTTCTTTATTTGCTTGCTTATGGGTTTGACAAATAGGCTTTTATTCCCTGCATGCAGAAGATCAAAATTCAGAAACTCACATAATCCTTTCGTGTTGCAGGTGGAGATTTTACCAATCAAAGAAGAAATTAAATGGACTTCGATAAAAAAATGTAACGAAATGGCACTGCTATAACAAATCTCTGAATACAAAGCTAGGACCATTCATCGTCAGGAGTATCTAGAATTCCAGTTGGAGCCCTGAAAAAAAAAAGATAACACGTTTAGCAAGACTGGTGGCAGCCATGTGACCCTTTCTTGTCTACAACATGTATCTCCAGCGAGCAAATCGATAGCAGCAAGAACGCATGCCATATTGCAACCAAATCAAGTGGGGCAGCAAAATAAACTGAGCCTGGATGCCCAACGCCGTTGAAACTTACCAGCTATGCTAAGGAGATTGTGAGGAGCTGATGAACTGACCAATCCAGCGGTACCTTGGCACTGCAAGAAAATCCCACCAAAAACAATGAAGCAACAAAGCATCCGTTGCACATGAGAAACCGTAATAGTGGGCGATGGCGCGTGCAATCTGGTGAGGTGGAGTGAGGGCGGCGGCGCTGTGCCAATGATGTGGGCAGAGAAGAATAAAAGGCGCTCGGCCGGCCGGCAGCCTCTCGCCTGCCTCGCCAGTTAATTACATCTCGAGGTCACACCGCTGTCCTGGGCTGCTCGAACATCCAAAATTCGCGTACCGTAGAACTTACTTTTCAGCGACCCCGGAGACTGCGAGTTTCCGCTCTTCCCCTTCCACCCTCGCCAGCCACCACTCCCACAACGTGACCTGCCCGCGAGAACCAGAGATCCGGGCGACGAACCGAATCAGGACACAGAGCCGGCTAGGGAAGACAGACGTCGACATAAAATGAAGGAGATCAGCAGGGGGAGGGGACGCGTACGCATGGTTTCTCGACGGGGGAGGCGGCGGCGGAGCTGGACGTGGAGACAGCGCCAAGGCGGGCGCGCAACGGGGCAACGGAGAAGGGAGGGCTCAGAGCGGGGCCTGGCGTTGGTGGCGGCCGCCGCGTACTCCGGCGAGAACCTTCCCCCGCCGAGGGGTCGCGGATTAAGCGCGGATTCTTAATCAAGGTTTCCAGGCGTTAATTGGTTTCCAAATAACACAGTACTTAATTGGTTATTTTGCGGGGTGTGGTCCGGCCGGGCGGACGGTGAGGATTTGGCAGACCATCTTCTGCTGGTCGACAGGATCGATCACGACCGTTAGACGGTTGACCAGTAGTAAGGATCGTTAGATTTCGACAACTGAGGCTGATCCTATGGATCTGATTGTCCCGTGTACAGTTTTCTGGGTGGATGTAGCGAAGTTTTAGTTTGCTCTTTTATTAGTAGTGGAGAAGTGGAGAAGAAAGATGGAGAATACCAAGGTCCTCTGACCAAGTCATTCAAATGTGAAATTAATTTTCTTAAAATGTGGAAGGAAACCTGGAAGCAGTCAATTATACAGATCTCATTTCAATTAGTGGGTTCGATTCTCTTTTGGAAACTCCACGAGGAAAGATATGGGCGTGCTGATCCAACGGTACAGGCCACCTAATCCTACGGATGTCAGTGGTCTGACGATTGCTAGGGATCGGTAGATGATTTGCACTGCCTTGTGTATGGTTAGCATTGTAGGCGGCATTAATTGCTTTGCCGTCTATAAATACGAGGATTGAGATGAGATTGAGGTATTAAACATATTTTCGCTTCTCAGATCAGAGACCTGTGCACTCTTTGGAGACGAGGAAGAATATTGCATGGCGATTAGCACAAGAAACGTCGGCAAGGTTCTCATTCTCATGCTTTTTCTCGGAAGTATTATCGCAGACGAGGGTAATCGCAACCTTTTATCTCTTAGGTTTATTATAAGATGTATTAATTCGTTAGCGATTGCTTCATTGCTAATTTTGCTTCTATGGTTACCACAGGGGGTAGCATACACACCATGGAGCGATCGGTCGGGCTGATCGGAGCAGGCTCAAGAAAAATATTCACCATCTTTTGTATTAGTACAACAGATGGCTGTCCTGATCCATCTCCTGATGGTTGTTACATGTGCATGGATCCGGGTTACGCTAAACCACGATATGCCACTAGACAAGAATGCTGGAACCACTGTCCTCACCACGGTGGAAACCTCCCTGGCTATCCTTGATTTCGTTTGGCGACATATGATATGATCTTGTTGGACCAACCATCCCTCTGTTGTCAAATTGTTCGGATCTAATCGATATAATAAGACCCAGCATGACTGAAATATATAATAGCGTAATTTCATTGTTGGCTTTTCACAATATATGACTACTCTGACTGCCGGATAGAATTGTTGATGTGTAATAGGCCATTACCAACCTATTATAGGTTGGTCCACGACCGCCCGAGCTCCGTACCATGATTGCCTTAATTTTTTTGTTATTGTCATTTTGTACCAAAAAAAGTGGATTGTTGGTTGCCTTACAAACACTAATTGCCTTGCCAAAAAATACGATTTTACCGCAACTGAGTCTTTCCAAAGAAACGGGAACATCTCACTCCATTTATAATTATGTAAAACGGGAACATACTCAGTCCGTTTCTAAATTAAGTATTTTTGCTTATTCTTGAATCATACATATAGACACACTAAAATACGTCTATATATGTATGAATCAAGAAAACCTAAAAAGGTTTATAATTTGAGGCAGAAGAAGTACATACGAAGAACATTCTTTTTAGGTAGGATAGAAGATTTGACAACCCTTTTCTAAAAAAACATATTTGACGACCATACCCCGAAACTGGCCTCAACCAGCAACGGCTTCGTTCCGACATAATTCCTTAATGTTTGTTGTTTCCCTTTCCATGGAGGTGGAAAACCCGCACACCCTCCTAACTGGCCAAACACGTGACACGCCAGAACCAAAGAAAAACACCGTCTTGATGGGTGGAAGTGGGAGGAGGGAAGAAAAGAAACGGGTTGAAGGTGAGGAGGACGCGGCGCGAGGCGCATGAGCCCTCACGTGCGCAGTTTCTTCTGATAGCTTTTTTTTTTGGAACAAGGCCCCTCCTTTTGTAATTCTCAACGAGAGATGTAAAAGCTAGTTAAGGCCCAGAATGAACAAACTCACAAAACTAGCCCAGTGGGGCCCATAATAAATTAGAAGCACACGCTGACACGCATTGGTCATTGTCGGCCCCGCGAAGAGCTCTAGGTTTGCTAATACGATCTTATGGTCATGTGCAGCCTTGTTCATACAGACGCCATCAGTGCGTTTCCCAGTTCCAAATCCATGAAGGAAAATGATGCTGGGGTCGGAAGTATGTTACACCATTTGAGGCAATAGAGATTGATTGATTGGGGATGGCCTGGCAACCTCCCACCGCAGATCCGACGTTCATGGCCGGCAGAAGCGTGGAGCTCGTTGTGATCTTCGCCATGGCGGGGCGTCTCGCGCTGGCGATAGCAGCGCTGAATATCTGCTTTGCGGCCTCAGCCAGTGTGTCTGTCACCTTTAAGTAAGTTTCTAACAAAACTACATAAATACGTACCTTCTATCGGTCTTAGCATTATGTATCCCTGCTCTTTCGATCTTTCTTTCTTTTTCTCTCTCGCCCATCACGGTCTATGAGATTAGATTAGCAACCTCTCTTTCTCTCATAGAGGGAACCTCACTAACGCATTCAGTTATCATGCCATCAAGAAACCACGGGACAGAAGTCATAGGGCAGATGGTTTCAGCTCTGCCTTTACATGTTTTTTTTGGGATTTTTGGTTTCAGTTAGAGGTGCCCTTGCGAATTGTGATCATGTTTCGAACATTTGTTTAAAGTATCTTCTTCAATGAGTACATACGTGGTCGCGTCAGGCTTCAACCTCGTTGTGAGAATCATAAGGGGGGGTGGAAGGGGAAGAGAGTGGTCATGATGTAAGAATGGAAAGAAGCAGGGATCACAGTCGGCAGTAGACGAACTGAAGAAGTGACGGCTGCTCGTTCGCGCGTTTATTGCATATTTAGAAAAAAGCCTTTGATATAATTTCTGTGGTTGCTCTGTTCGCCATTCTTCATACCAGAGTATTGCGAGTGGATGACTTGGATGCAGCATGCTGCTCGCTATACTCAAACTACATTCTGACATACTGGATTAAGGAGGCCTACGAAACTCTGTTCACTACACATTGACTCCATTGATGAATGCGACTTGTGAGATTTTTCAAAAGATTATGTGTTGATCAATTGAACTCATTACTATTAGTACAACTTCTGCACCCTCAGGCCCTTCCGAGCGAGCTCTAAATTGATGTTGTTGAGCTTGATTTTTCTCCTCCAGATTGCAATAAGCTAGCAGAAATTTTGACACACCACAATTGCTGAGCTGCCCGAGTATGTTCGTAATTTTGTATCCTGTCTGGTTGCATGCGAGGTTGATGTGCATGTTAGTTAATGGAATTTATATCCCCTAAACAGTTTTTAATACTTCAAAAATGTTTTCACTTAAAATGTGGTAACAAGTTGTTCGACTAGAATAAATAAGTGCCCCAACCTCATATTGGTAAATCAATCCATATTATAATAGTTACAAAATTACTTCTAGTACCAAAAGTAAGAGCATATCTACGGGTATGGAATCTTCTGTGCAAATCATGGAACAAAAGATGTTCATCTAATGTGAAAGAGAAAGAAGACTACAAGAACATATTATGATGTTAGCAATTCTACTTAAGAGTTGTAGGTTACCCGTATTTTCCTTTGGCGAAAGGTTCAGTTGATATCACATCAGTCATTTTGTCATTCCCTTTCTGGTAACTAGATGATGCCCCGCGCATTGCTGCAGGAATTTGCTGATATATGAGATAATTGGGAAAGTAAAAGTAATGATGTGCATTTTGTAATTGAGGATATTGGTCAAGCTAAAAACATCTTATGCTATTTTCAAAAAAAATAAAATCTTATGCTGCTAAAGAGAGTCAATGCGTCCCATATATATATTTATGAATTTGAGAGTTTGAAACAACACTCTATCCGATGTACAAAACATAAATAAATTAAACACTGGGATATGCCTTACAAACTGAGCCCTTTTAGACAACATCATATAATCATTTGAGATATGCTATTCTCACTTATAATTTCATAGTCACAAACATATATATCATAACAAAGAGTTTCAGGTTGGTCCCTACTGTAATTTTTTCTACTACAAACTATAAACTCTGGATATGCTACAACCCCATATTGATGCATCATGAAGCAATGTCACACAAAATTCACTTACTCGGGAAAGAGGGCAATTGACTTTTTTCTCGCAAGAAAACTGCAAGTGAAACATCTAAAGTATACAATTACGTGCATTGAGCAGGATACATGTTCATTTAATCATTTCCACATAGTAAGTCATTGTGCACCCATTTGATTCAGAATAACCATTGTTCCTTAGATATATCATCCTTGTTGTATTACAATTTCCCTAACTTAAAGATTAACTTGCAAATATTATTTGGACAATAATGAAGCATAGTGCAGAAGAAGAGTAGGAAGCAAGAAACGGCCAGTGCAGAAACTTACTTCAGTATGGTTCATCATTTGTCCAACTTACAACAATCTCTGAAAAATAATAATCTAGTGTTCTGTTCTCAAATCACACCGAGCACTTGAAAGGATATATGATTATTACATATTACTCTCATTGTCAAATAAGTAACTCAGAGTCTCTATCTCACAGCTTCTTGAATTTAATTATTTGTGAATAAGCAAGAGACTGCTTGTTGCTACCAGACTGCAAATGAGTGGAGCACATAAGAAAAAGGATAGAATAAATGGTATTCCCTCCGTTCCACAATATAAGATGTTGTACATGTTATTTAGATTCATAGCAAAATAAGTGTACACATACACTAAAATGTGTCTAGACTCTAGATACAAGTTTGGAAATATGCATGTGGAAAAAAGATAAAACATCTTATATTGTAGAACAGAGGGGAGGGAGTATAATAGAAATTTATGGGCCACGATAATAATTAGATTCAGCATTCCACTTCACTGCACTGTCAGATATTATTGGGAAAAACACAAATAGCCCTAGAGTATCCAATATACGACCTCTCTTTTTTGTTTAACACACATGATGGTAAAAAAGAATGGACATACACATACAGCGGTAATGATCAGAATCACAATCATATATAGATGATGGTAATCATCTATAGAATTTTCTTTTGAGTGGGTGGCGTTTCTGGCGAGTGTGCCTAAACGCGTTGTACTCGGCCGCTTGGCCTCTTCTTCTTGAAACCGATACGTCTGCTCCTATAGAAACATGTCTCACATGAAATTACTTCACAAAAAATGCCTGACACAAAATTAGTTAAAGGTCCACTGAAACTGGGCAATGGTTTAGTACTCTAGAAGGAAGAAGTATGTATAGACATGTACCAGTAACAGGGGTGGCCTTACTGGAGTTGCCACTTCACACGTCCACCCCTTATCTGGGCTTCAGTTCTTATTATTGTGCATGTATGTGGCATTGGGTACATGAGAACCTAGATTAAAGACAAGCTTGTCGGCAAGAGGGTTAGAAGACAGAAGAACATGCTCCGGGCCTCCGGCGCCGCGCAAGCATTAGGCGTCGATGGGTGGGAGCGTCAATCTGAGCTGCATCTAGGGCAGTTCACATGCTCCTTCCTCCCTCCCTCCCTTCAACCCTAGCCGCCGCCACCGCCGCCCAGCTCGCGCCGCCCCCGCTCTCTCTCTCCCCCCTCCCCCTCGCCCCTCTCGCCCCCCCGAGGGCGACGGGGCGCTCCCCCACCTCCGGTCGCAGCCTCTTCCCTCCTCCACCTTCCCCCGTCGCCGCCGCCGGCAGAGGTCGCCGGGCACCGCCCGCGCGACGCCGGCGGCGGCGGCCTGCCTTTACCCGCACGGTGGATGGTGGTCGGGGCCTCTTCTTCATCCGTGGCGGTGCTCTCCGGGAAGCTTCGGTCCGGCGAGGCTGGGTGACGCTGGTGGTGGGGCTGGGCACGGCAGGTGCTAGGCTCGGCCGGCCCCATGGCTGCAAGCTCGCCGGCGGGTCTGAGCGCAAGATCTGGGCACCCCGGGCCCCAGATGGGCTCGGGTGGGCCAGGGTTCTTCAGCCGTGGAGCTTCTGCAGGTGCTGGCGATGACAGGTCCGGGCTGAGAACGGCGGCGGTGCGCCTGCCTATTGCAGCAGTGCGGCCGGAGCTTTACGGGCCCGTCTGGGCCTGGCCGGGCCAGTGTGGGCCTGGTGTGCTCTGGCTGCTCTGTCCGGCCGATGACTGCCTTTCAGGTAGAGGGCAGTGGAGGTGGATCCCTCCGCACGGTTGCGAGGCTACTATCACCTGTCACGACGTTGTTGTCCGCCGCTACCCTCTAGGCCGCTCGTCAGTCTTCACGAAGAGACGGATAACTGTGACTTCAAATTCGTGTGGCGCATGCTAGTGGGCGACGAAGATAGGTGGTGGTGCTCCGTTGCGCCAGGGATTGTGGACGGGGTCGGGAGAAATCCCTGTCGGCTTGTCTGACGCGGTGCCGCCTTCGAGTGGCACCTTGCCTTCCTGAAGGGCGTCGTGGGAATTCCCTGTCAACTGTCCTCTGCGTGTCGGGGGAAACCCTAGGACCGATGGTCCGGGCAACAGCGCCGGTGACGGTGCTTCCTTTTTGAAGGTGTTGCTTTGCACGGAGCGCATCGGGGTGCTTGGAGCGTGGTGGAGCAAAGTCGGAGGGTGCATCGATTGCGAGTCAGCAATGTTTCGTCGATTCACCGTTGTTTCATTTTCTTTCTTTGGGCATGTTTGTGCTGTTGCCCCAGCATTTTCTTTGCTTAAAACTGTTGTATCGGTGTGGTTGCTATATTTATATAGCGGGGCGTAAGCCTGTTTCGAGGAGGAGGAGCGTCAATCTTGCTTGTTGGCATACTGCAGATCCATAAATAACAAAGGGTTAGGACTTAGGAGAGAAATGTTAGTGAACCGATGCACTGATGCAACTTAAGCCTTTAGCAAAGCTTGAAATGTTGCCGCGTTAAGAGAGGAAGAAGAGGACAATGAGGACGTCCACCCGTAGTGAAGGACGATGCGAGCAAGGTCGAGGTGGAGCTCGGAGTTAAAATGTGGGAATCTACACAAACTCTTCATTTGCATCCATCTGTTTCTTATTCTTGGCTGAGATAGTGGGAAATTGGTGAGAAGAGGAAGCTGCAATGGCGCAAACAGTGGATGTGGATGGGTGCACGGGGGAGCAGAATAATGCTGATGTGCCATTATTTGCACATTGAAGAGAATGGAGTAATGGGCTGCAGTTTCTGTAAGATGAACTAACGGGCTGCATGGTTTCGGTGTTTTGTTGAAAATTAGGGAAATTAAATGGACCGAGTAAAAATGCAATCAAATTGTGCAATCGGAATTGTGACTGCTGAGGTGGGACGTTTGTCGAGGTGGGATGCTTTTTTACCTCTAGGTGGTAGCTTGATGACGTGGGAGGCTTGCATGTTGAGAGAAATGAGATAGTGGGTGTCTCCTATTTAGACATAGAAGATAAAGTTAGTCATGTTGTGTTAATGGAACAACACATAACTTCTGCTTGCTTTTTGAGGAGCTCTTTGGTTCAAACGAAATTCTTAGAAATTTATATTTTTGTCTATAAAACTTGTTTGTTTGAATGGATGTATACATTGTGTCCACAATATGCGGCAAACATTATACTACAGATTTTACCAACGTTTTAAATAATCAACTTTCATTGTATAATTATGTAAATCCAGTTCATGTTGTTACATTTTGTTATTCTTGGGTTTTATCCAGCAATTCATAGACCCTAAAACTGCAATGATGCTTCTAAGCTGATGCGTCTGGTTGATTTCAGATTACTCAAGGTGGCGTTGTGGGGGCAGATTGGGTGGGTGCTGTTAGTCCTGTTGATTTATCACCGCTGGCTGTATTTTGATGGCCAACTGAGAAACATTGATCTCTGCTTCCTATCTATGGTGGATTCGGTAATTTTCCTTCATCCCTGCATTTTATGTTTTATTCTTCAGGCAAAAGTTGCAAATCAATTTATTTCGAAATGTTCACTGTGCGGGAGCATCTAGCGGCGGTCATACATGGGGAGGAGAGGAGGGGGACCAGGATAGGGGGCACAACCATCGCCTAAAACATACTAGTATTTATGTGCACATGCTAGTTGTTCCGTTCCATTATGAACTAGCAGAAAACGTGCTAAGAGACAATACGCCGGTATTGCCTAACATTGTTTCGGCATGTTATTTTGTCGTACTTCGGTTCTGTATGTAATTTTGAAATGTAAAATCATTTCAACATCCTAGTACACTAACATTAGGTGTTTCAAGATTCTTTTCTCCATATCTCCATGGGGAAATTATGACACGTCTATTACTCTAGGGGTAAAGACGGAAACTGTGCACATCTAACCCAGATATAAGATCTGAGAAAATAAGTCGTCTATTTCGTTTACTTACCACGTGAATTCCATCAAAACCTAGAGTTTGGTAGTTTTACGTTAGTAGAATACTAGAATGTAACCTGCTACTCCTAGTGGTTTGTAGAGGCAAGGGGATGGGGATGTGTGAAGCAATAAATATCACCTCTCCACCTGCAATTCCAATCGCCGCCACACATTTGATGGTCGCTCCTTCTCGATGCGGAAATTCAACTCCACAATTACATGCGAACCCACCAACCATCTTCACCGTCGAAACGTCCTGGAGATTCGTGCGTAGATGTTGACTCTATCCAATCCACAACGCTTAGGGCGGCTGCTTATCCATTGTCATTATGTTATTCCCCCTCCATACGCAGTGGTTAACCAAGGGGTAGGTTCGGGATAGCCAAAAAACCCGACCGGTGGGACGCAACAAAAATAAATCTCGGTGGATAAGATGTCTTCTTCCTAGTTCGTCCAGCCCCTTAATTAATTTCAGAAACATGCATGCGTCACATTAAAAGAAGACACTCCCGAGTCTCTAACGATAAAAAAGTGAATGGAAATTACGGATCAATACTAGGTATGGCCTATCTTTTCTGGTTTTTTAGAATGTAGCAGACAAACCTTGTTTCCAAAAAAATGAAAGCCTTGTTTCCTAACTTTCTAACATGCTAACAATACAAATAAAGAAAAATGTTCAAAACCATTACACTTCAAAGAAGAAGACATGTTTGTTTTACATAAACAATATATCTTTGTGTATGCAGCTTGTCTCAAACCAGCACTATGTGTAAATACAGTAGTTGACGAATATAAAAAAGAAACTACATTAAACATTATAACTTTTTGCCGAGACTTATATGGTTATGCTATCTTTTATTGAATACGTGGCTTATTCGCAAAATAAAAATAATTTTTTATCATGAAAGTTCTTTTTCTGCCAAAAGTATAGGGGGAAAAATCAACAAAACATATACGTTGATGGGGTAACAAATTAGATCCCTTAAATGTGGCAAAATACATTTTTCACCTGGAGCACAAATATAGTCGTCTTGGACATAAAAACTTAGGGGATACTTTAGTAAGATAGTGAGGCCTAACAGTTCATCGCCCCCCAAACAAATGATAAGGGCCATACTACGGATTATGTTTCTGAAATGCCAGTCTCTATATCTTCAACCGTCGGGATTTTCTTGAAACACTGATTTGCTTTGTGCCCAGCCAGATTGCAACTGCTGCATTTGCTAGGCTGTCGAGTCTGCGCTGTCTGATCCCTCTCAGGGCAGCCAGCAGAGTTGTGGCCACTGGTGCGACAGATCTTGCAAAATTTAGTCTGCCTAACATAAAACTCACCTTCAGGTTGCTTCTTGACCTCCTTCTTCTTTTTGGGAGCTTTCTTCTTCCCTGACTTTGTAACCTCCGTAGGAGACATGAATCGTTTCTCCTTTGGCCTACCAGATCCTCGTACAATCTTAGGAACCTTCAACTTAGACAAACGTTTCAAACTCATTCCATTGCTGCTTCCTCCTTCAGCCCCAGTTGCAGCTCGTTTGTATGATGATTCAGGTGCTGACTGATAACCACCAGTTTTGCTGCAAAGGTTATCCTCATCGCTTGAATCTTCAAGATCTTCTTCAGGTATAAGAGGTAACCCCCTAAGAGCAAGTGAATCCTTGCAAGCTTTCCTAGCATCACTCATATACTTCATCACTATTTTAGAAGTCTCCTCGTCAGTATCACCTATCTTGACAGTTTCAAGTGCTGATATGTATAGCAACCTGTGCCTAAATGTTTTAGACTGCATTGACGGGTTATCTTTTTGATACATTGCAAGGATATGTTCAGGGGGGATCTGACAAATCCCAAGGTGAACCAGGACCTGCCGAAAAAAGATCAACCACAATTAATATTTCATAAAAACAGACTACCATTTGTAAACTGTAACACCAACAAAAACTAGTATAGGTAAAACTGAACAATAGGATTCTAGGCTCTGCTGAAAAGGAACCAACTAAATTTAAATGTTTGTGAAGCGATAACATACCCTAATAGCATGGCAGCATAAAATGCCGAAGTGATTATAAAGTCCGCAGTCGCAGTCATAGTAACTACCCCCGCCGAGGACACGCACATAGAAGTCAACCCTTGCCCATGGTTCTCGTTTCTCAGCATTGGTGTGGTGCACCTGATATGAGTTTTTCGTTCCTGTTTCGAAAACCACATACTGCGACCCACGGTGAAACTCCTTGTTGAATAGCTTCAATGATGATCTTGTGTATACTTTGTAAGCATGCTTCTGGATGGGCCATGATTCCGTCAGCTTCCTCTTTTCCTAGTTGCACAAAAAACACAGTGCAGATGGATGTTAAATTCGTTTAAAAAAAATCAGCATCTGCACATTCAGAAAATGTAGTAATATCTTTTCAATTCTATCCCAGTTACACATGCTTGCAATAAAATATACCTGTTTGGTCTTGTGTTCTTCTTTGTCTTCTTCAGCAGCACGATCATGTAGTAGAATGTTGTACATTTCAACGAACTTGTTAAGCGATGAGTTGCGGGGGACATATGTCTTCAACATGTGGTTAGCACTCTCTGACCTCTGCGTGCTCATCATACGGGCACAGAACTTGAGTAAGGCTTAGCCCACTTGAAACGAGCCTCGTATGTCCTTATCATGAAAGGATTCTTGCTAAGGTTGTACCTTTTTCCATTTAAGATAGTTACATCGAACTTGCATCTACTATAAAATGGTAACAATAAATTTATCAGAATAAACACCCTAGTGGTGGGATAATGATGCTTTAGGGTTTTAAATGTTTAAGGAAAACGGCTAAGAAACTTATATAGTGACACCCTTGTGATAACTTATGTAGACTAAATGTGGCTTATATCTCTCCTACATTTTAAAACAACATTACATAAAGTTAGCGTCGTACGGCGACTACAGATAACTAATACATACATATCAACGATTTATTACTATATTTTGTTGGGACAGAACAATTTTTTAATCATATCATCACAATTGTAAAAACGTTCTCATATGGTATGTCTACTTGTAAGATTAAAATCCCAAATTCATTTTAGTAATTGGTATGGTCATATCAATGCAAGCAATTCGATTATTATTAAGCTAAAACTGAATACTCCTGAGACGTTATGCATCTTACCTCTTCTTCCAAGTAGTGGTTGGCACAACCTCTGGTTCTGCACTTGAAAGGACTTCTGGATGT
Organism: Poa annua; assembly: GCA_026929855.1. Classification (NCBI taxonomy): domain Eukaryota; kingdom Viridiplantae; phylum Streptophyta; class Magnoliopsida; order Poales; family Poaceae; genus Poa; species Poa annua. The sequence goes on along the minus strand of CM049435.1, from coordinate 54,431,307 downwards.
TCAATTTCATCGACGGGGCTTTCTGGCTGGACATAATCATAGTCATACAGTTCTCCATCATCGCCGGGCATTAACTCACTTAAATCGCATTCAGCATCGGACTCGTCATCGGATAGGAAGCAAAACCTGATTCAGAACAGCAAGATATTTTCTTTTAGCGAGAGTCCTTAACATCTCTTTTTAATAATAGGCGAAAATGTAAACTTTTTTCATGCAGTGCTTTGAGCTATTTGAACATTCCACCCCACTAACTGAATGGGGTCTCGTATTACATCTAGCGTGTCCTTTTGCTACTCCTATCTTATCCCTGCCTTCTATGATTCAAATAATACATTTATCATATGAAACAATGACAAACACATAGCAAGCACTTTGCTAAAGACAAACGTCTTGGCTCAAATGGTTGTCTTGTGTTCAAAGAAATTATATCTTCATAGGACACATTTGTTGTTATACAAAAATGGATATGGATCATACAGTGGTTAACCTTTAATGTGTTTGTAAAAGTTCTTTCTTAAAAAAGTGTTTATGTCTTCCTGCATATATTGTAAAAGCTAATATGACAACAAACATGACAGATTTTTTCAGTTTATATGTTAGGTAATATATAAACTTGTATGCATTCTATTCTTTGGTTGGTAAAGGAGTTCTGCATTACATACCTATCGTCTTCAGATGATTCAGAGTTTAGATCTTCTACATACACCTCAGACAAATCTCCCCTGTAAAGATTGAAGAAGCAGGATGTCAAACAAAAACTAGAATGGGAATAACGCCAATAGAAACATACAATCTCTGTTCGTGGTCAACATCTAGTTTTCGTGTTTGGCTAAATAAAAAAAATTCATAGAACTACCTTCGTCCGTCTTCTGCAGGAATGTCTGGATGGCTTTCTTCATCTTGACCCTCTGGTTCTAAAAAAGCATTTTGAACTCTGCAGCAAGAAAAAAAGAGATTTTAGTCGGTGTGCCGACAAATCGCTATAGTATACATCAAAAAATAATGAGAAGATCTACATAATAGGGGACATAAACATCTAAATCGTTCATCTTTTCCGGAAGGTGAAAATACGGATCTACAGGGGATAGATTATTACCTAGCAAGCTGCGATGAGGAAGAAGCACCAACATTGGCGAGGAGCTGGGTAAATGAAAGATGGCCACCCCATGGATCATCGGCTTCAATGGATCCCATGAGCGTGAGGACTGGTTGAGGATGGTGTCAAAGGTGGAAGAAAGCTGGAACCAAAATCGAAGGGAAGACGCGAGGTAGGAGATGAGCTCGATCCGAAAAAAGGGGATCCTGGTCTGCGAAAATAACAAAAAGAAAAGCTATAATAAGAGGTGGACCAACACATCACTTAGCTGGCAGGGTACTACCGGTATTTTTAAGATACGCTGGTTTGGGTCTGAGTTCACTAAAGAGCTCGTGTTAACTTTGGGGGGTAAACAACGGTCAAAGATTCTCTCGGGGGTTCTGACGGGCGGGAATCGTAAAGCAGGGCAGAGGGTGTGGATGGATGGTGGGTGCGCATGCAGTTGTGCAATCGCTGCGTTCCTTCTCGATGTTTGCATTGTTTTTTCTTTGTGCATTCTAAGTTTTGGGTCCATTCAGTGGAACCATTTGTGATAGTATGTCTCTTTTTCTTCGTTCCCTTCATCGTGACGTCTTTGTTGCTAGTGAAGATGTGTTCACGCAGGCCTAGTCGACCAGATGTGTGTGTATGACTCCTATTACCATCAGTTGCGATCTTCATCAGCCTACCAAATTCAGGTTGTGTCATTGATCCATGCGTGCACGGTGAAGTCCTTATCTCGCCGCTATAAGCGAGTTTCTTGTACGGTGTTTGAAATCTGTTTTGAGCGATTCTAGCTCGTGCGGGTTTTGTTGCCAAAAAATGAGGGTAGTTAGATTCTCATTCCTTTTCGTTGGTACGATCTGGTTGTCCCGTATTGTCTTTGCTGTCTGTGAATACAAGATTGGGTTCTTGGAAAAAAAAATGAATGTTGCCGGCAGTCAATTTACAATAACAAGGCTAGTTATGCATCATTGTTGACGTTGTGTGTTCTCACGCAGGTACTCGCATGTGCTAGTGCGGGCACAGCTTTTGCCGCCGTCTTCACTCTCGACTATGTCTTCAGGGTACAGGTCTGCACCACCGTGGTTATGTGCAGGATGTTGGGAGTTGCTAGTTTGCTGGCGTTTGTTGTCGGGACTCTCAATGCCGTCTCGGCTCTCGGGGTGTTCTGGATCCTCGGATCCCGATTCCGACTGGCTGAGGACTAGTCTGCTCCAGTTATCATGTTAGGTAGTGTTCGGTACTACCAGGATTGCTGATTTCTTCCCGGAATAGGTGCCAGTTTGCAAGGGATCTGGTGTTGTTTACCTACTTGGTTTGACACCTCTATGAACTGTAATTTGCTATTTTACAGTTGCTTGTGTTTTCTACTGCAATAAACTAACCAACAAAAGTTATGTTAGCTAGAGAACTCTAGTGGGATGCTCGATCATTCAGATCTATGCATTGGAGCATGAAGTTTCCTTATTAACCTTTTTTCTTACAATCTTGTTCATCTTAGTAAACAGTCAACTTCTTACATTCCTGATCTGGTAGATGTCAAGCACGTTGTAAATGAAAAAGGTCTAGATATCTAACGCTGAAATGTATTGTTATGAGGTTCACTGTCATGGTTGGGAAAAAAACGCCCCGCAACCCTATCCGCTCTCGCGAACTCCCCAGACCCTAGCTCGTCCGCGCCGCTGCCGGCCGGCCGGCCAGCGCAGCTCTCTCTCTCCATCCTCTCCTTTCCCTTCGCGCGTCCGTCGCCCCCCGCGGCGGCCGGCGCGCCTTCTCCTTTCCCCGTCCAGGCTCTCCCCAACCTCTCTACCCAGTTGCCGCCGTCGGCATGGGCTACTGGGTGTTGCCGGGTGGCGCCGGAGGCGGCGGCTTATCTCTCCCCGCGTCGTTCTTGGTGGAGGCGGGGCTCTACCGTCCGGCGGCGGTGCTCCTCGGGTGGCAAAGGTCCGGCCTCGGCCGAGAGGCGGCGTGACGGCGGCGGCGCGCGCTAAGCTGCGGGGCGGTGCAGCAAGGTGGACGGCAGCGTGATGCAGGTGGAAAGCTTGGCTCGGTAGCCTGATCTGGGTCGGTTGCCAAGATCGGGGCCCTGTTGGCCCAGGCGGGGCTGACGGGCCCATCCGGGTTGAAACGAGCTGACCTTTTTGCAGGGCGTTCGACATCGACGGTGAGGAGAGGTAGGCGGTGTGCAGGGACAACAGACGGTGGCCAGCCTGTTGCCGCGCGGCAGCTGCGGACTTTACGAGCCCAGGTGGGCTTGGCTGGACCCTATTGGAATTGGTGTGCCCCCGCGGGGGCTTCATGGGCCCGGCGGGCCCGGCTGAATCTAACGGGGTCTGGTATGCTCGGCGGCTGTGTCCGGTCGACTACCATTTCGGCGGTGGAGGTAATTCCCTCCCGTGCGGCTACGGTTCTGTTGTTTTCGGTGCAATCCCTTCCTCACCTCCCTCCTGCCGTCCTCGTGGCGGTTTCTTGGGTGCGACGACGACGATGGTGGTTCACTGTCCGTGGTGGCGCATTTTGGCGGGTGGTGAGTCGGGTGCTGGCGAGGCCTCGTTCTCGCGGGCTCCTTTGCTACGGATCGATTTGGGATTGCAGACAAGGTATTTGCGAGAGAAATCCTTGTTGGCTCGGCTGACACCGATGCGGTGCCACCTCTGGTGACACCATTCCTTCCTGAAGGGCGTCATGGCTACCCTTCGTCTACTTCCCTATGTGCCGGGGGAAACCCTAGGGCCAGTGCGCTGGTCCGGGCAGCAGCAGACGCTATTGTCGATGCTTTCCTTCTTGAAGGTGTTGCTTGGCACTCGACGTTCTCGGCGCTAGGAGTGGGGTGGTACATCTTCGGAGGGCGTAGCGGTTGCGAGTCACAATAGTTTAGTTGCCCAGTCTTTGTCTCCTTTTTTGCTTCTTCTTTTCTTTATTTGGGTGTGTGCTGCTGCCTCAGCGTGTGGTGTGTTGCGTTTGTATGCTCGTTGTATGTTGGTCGGTGCTTTATTTATAAAGCGGGGCGAAAACCTATTTTAAGGAGACCGATTGCGTGAAGACGGTGCATGGGCCGCACGATAAGTGTTATTTATGATCTCATGGACAAAGAGATGTCGACTAGACATGTTTTGTCTTTATAATAGAACTGGCTGGGTGGCCCTCGCAAATGCGACGGCATCATCTTAAGCCCACTCAATGTGTCTGAAAATGATTCTAGAGGCGTTAACTATACTAAGTTTTGCGAGAGCGTCATCTTAAGGCCACTCAATGTGTTTGAAAATGGTTCTAAAGACGTTAACCATACTGATTTCAAAATGATATCATTTGCTTGCTTAAATTATTAAGAGTTACAGACCATCAAACATATGATAGTGTATTTAACTACATCATGAAATCTGGATTTGATTACATCATGTAAATACATTCACCATAGAAAGGTCTAGATTATGTTCTGTTTTAAAATAATATCACTTTTTTATATGGTTGATTTTATTTTTTCTGAATTCTTATTTTGATGTTTTGGGTAACAATTATTGTGATGTAAATAATATTAAGACTTGCAAGTGCACGGGCTAGTGATGTAAAAACAAATCAACTATTGTGATGTTTTGAGTAACAATTATTTATATGAACACTATAAAATGTGCAAGGGCATCATCTTTACCATATTAAACATGTCCACGGATTTTATTCCAGTAAACTAATACATATTGGAAAATGTTTCTAGAGCATATTTGACTTATTGCCTAACATTAATTCTGACATTTAAAAAATGCCATGTCACCGTTTGGTAATGTAGAGTTGTGTCATTCAGATTTACTTTTACTTCCTTCCTAATGTTCCCGTTTCTTCAATCCTTGTGATATATAAGCTTACTTAATTACATTCGAGGTAAACACATGGAAGAGGATATCATGTGGCCCAAGTATCTCAGTTGCTATATTGATTCAATTATATGAACAAATTACTTGTGAACCATGGATGATATGGAATAGGAGCATATAGTATGAAACCACATTAAATATATTTTTATTACAAAGATACTATCAACATATGATATTTCATTAACAGATATCCAAATAACCACCCGAGGCACAACTAAAAACTTCCTAGGACAATCTAAAGTTATGCTCGGATCCATGCACATTTTGTATGCCTTTCGTTTGCAACGCCAATAGTGAGTTATAGTAGTGTTCGAGATACTTTTAACCATCTTATATGTGCACCTTGTGATATATGTATGTCCTAAGCACCTTATATTTGCAATGAAATTATATCTGACAACATAATATAGTTTTTTGGCAAACTATATGTTCTTAAAGCCTTTGTGTTCTTCTTCGTTTCAGTTTTTTATCCATCAAATACTTTTAACAGATCAATAAAGATATAATACTTAAAAAAAATAAAAGGTTGCATGCACACTCGAAAATAAAATTTATAGTAAAGTATAATTTTGTAAATGCTATGGCAAGCTTTAGTGAACATCAAGCCCATATCTCTATGGTGGAACCAAAGAAAGTCTTTGAAGCTCTTGAAGATCCGGATTGGTTGGAAGCCATGCATGAAGAACTCAACAACTTCAAGCGCAACAAAGTGTGGAATCTAGTAGAGAAGCCAAAAGATTGCGGCAATGTTATAGGCACCAAGTGTATATTCAAGAACAAGCAAGATGAGCATGCAATGGTTGTGAGGAAAAAGGCAAGATTGGTAGCTTAATGATACTCTCAAGTTGAAGGCATTGACTTTGGAGAGACCTATGCTCCCGTGGCTCGCCTTGAGTCCAACCGTATCCTCCTTGCATATCCATCACATCATAATTTTAAATTACAACAAATGGATGTGAAAAGTGCCTTTCTTAATAGTCCTTTGAAGGAGTTGGTATATGTTAAGCAACCACCGGGATTTGAGGATGCACACTTCCCAAACCATGTCTACAAGCTTGATAAGGCCCTCTATGGTCTCAAGCAAGCACCTCGTGCTTGGTATGAGCACCTAAGAGAGCTATTACTAGACCGTGGCTTTTAAGTGGGGCAAATCGATCCCACTCTTTTTACCAAGAGGGTTAAAGGGGAGCTTTTCATATGCCAACTTTATGTTGATGATATTATCTTTGGCTCATCTAACAAAGCTTTTAATGATGAATTTTCAAAGCTTATGACCGATAGGTTCGAGATGTCCATGATGGGAGAGTTGAAGTTCTTCCTTGGTTTTGAGATCAAGCAATTGAGTGGAGGGACTTTCATCTCACAAGCCAAATATATCCAAGACATGCTCAAGAGGTTCAAGATGCAAGATGCTAAAGAAAAGAGGTTTCCTATGGACACTAAATGTCATCTTGAACTTAGTCCAAAGGGTAAAGATGTGGATCAAAAACTCTATCGCTCTATGATTGGTTCTTTGCTTTTTCTTTGTGCATCTAGACCCGATATTGTGTTAAGTGTAGGAGTGTGTGCAAGGTACCAAGAAGCTCCTAAAGAAAGCCACTTAATAGCGGTGAATCGAATCTTCCGATATTTGGTTTATACCCCAAGGTTTGGTTTGTGCTATCCTATGGGGTCCAACTTCTCTCTTGCCGGTTACACGGATTCGGATTGGGCCGGTTGCAAGGATGATAGGAAATCAACTTCCGGTGCATGTAAATTCCTTGGTAAGTCCTTGGTGAGTTGGTCCTCCAAGAAGCAAAATTGCATATCTCTCTCCACCACCGAAGCCGAGTATGTGGCGGCCGCTAGTGCTTGCACTCAATTGTTATGGATGAGGCAAACTTTAAAGAAATACGGTGTCCATTGCGACAAAGTGCCTCTTTTATATGACAATGAAAGTGCCATCAAGATTGGTCACAACCCGGTGGAGCACTCAATAACGAAGCATATTGAGATTCGTTGTCATTTCATTCGTGATCACATCAACCGGGGTGACATTGAGCTTGGATATATTCCCACGAAGATTCAACTTGACGATATGTTCATGAAGCCACTTGATGAAGCAAGGTTCACCTTTTTGAGGCACGAGCTAAATATCGTGGATTCGAGTAGCGTTGGTTGACTACCTTGCATGCACACCTCTATCGTAGCTATATATTTCGTATAGGTGTAGGCATGGACATAGGGGGAGTGCGGTCCTAATCCATTGGACTATCCCTCCCCCATTATGCCGATAGTGAGAACTCATTTTGTCTCTATTTTGTTCATATTATGAATTGTGAGCTTAAATGACGAGTAGTGGCGGTGAACCCAAGATATATCTTCGCGGTGTCACACCACATACACTCATACATGGTGGCCTCGGCCACCGACATCTTCTTTGTGAAGATTTGATCTTTTTGGAGCTTTATGGCCTTGTAGCCTATCCGTTGGTCTTTATGGAAAACACACTCAAATGATCCTTCTTATTTGACTTTTTTTTGTGTGCCTCTTACCAAGTTTGAGTGTGAAGTACCATCTCCAGTGACTTTGTGTATTATCCCAGACATATCTTATCTAAAAACTTGCTCTTCTTGCCACATACATGTCCAACACTTAAATCTGGCATTTTGGGGTCGCAGGGGCCGGAGACTCCGGTGCAGAAGTCCGGAGACTCCGGTCTGACCAAAGTCTCCGCCCCAAACCTCGGATACTTCGGCTAGGCCGGAGACTCCGGTCTCGGCAGTTTCACATGGCTCTAAAGGGGATCGGGGTGGGAGTTGTTTTTCACAACTCACACACACACCCGACCCCCAAACCTCCCCCTGTCGCCGCCCGTCGCCCCAAGTGCATCTCCGGCCGCCCCCCGCTGCCGGAATCCGCCGTGCCGCCGGTTTCCTCTCCTCCCAAGCACCGGAGACCCTCCTCTCCGTCGTTTGCATCTCACCATGAAAGAACGGGTACCTCTCTCTCTCTCTAAAGATCCATCCCCGATCTAGTTTTGAGAGGAGTACTTGTTGAAAATCATGGTGTAGAAGCTTTATGCTTGCAATGTACACTCTAGGAAATTAGTTGTGTCATTTTTCCACTCAGATTCGAGCTAGATTGGAAGTTCCAGTCTCAGGCCGGAGGCTCCGGTCTTCCTGACCGGAGACTCCGGTGTGGCCGGAGACTCCGCCCCCTGAGACCGGAGACTCCGGTCTAGAAAAAGTCTGAGTCAAAAATTGCTCACCTGATTTTCTCTTTTTGGATTCCTCGGACATGTATGCTTATCTATTATGCTACCTTTCTACTTCTGTTTCACAGCTAGCAAGCGGTATCCTAGTGCCTCATCATCATCTTCCAAAATCAAGAAGACATCCACAAAGAAACAAGGAAGAGACTACCTTGTCTATGATGAAGCCAATGATAGGACTGTGCAGCGGAGTGTCTTGAATCAAGAACGTGCTGCTGAGGCAAGAAGGCACAAGCAAGAGGCTGCTCTTCATAGAGAGGAAAGGGACAAGAGGGCCGCTTTCGACAACTTGACCACCTTGAAGACCTTAAACAAGGAAGACTACCGAACCATGAGGATGCAGAGGTTCTATGCTATGCCCAACAACTCAACGGATAGTCATTTTTCGAGAAAGGAGCAAGAGCTCATCATGAAGGAAATCTATGCCAATCTTGACCCAAAAGCTCTTGTTTGTCCTCAAAAGCCCTTGAACTTTGCAACATTGGCCAAGAAGCAATACTTTGTGGAAGCAATTTGGGTTGCAAGTAAGTTGGGACTTGATGAGCGCCTCATGTCCACTCAACAAAACTATGACATTGAGAAGGTCCAACAATTCTTTGCTACTCTTGTTCTCGGACTGGAGGAGGACACCAAGATTACTTGCATGACATGGCCTGTCCAATGTTCCGCATCTTTCTCAGAGTTTGGACAGATTTTGGGCTATGAGTTCAAAGGGGTATCCACTCCGGTTGGTCGAAGGATGCATGTTGACGGACAGTACTATGACAAGAAGATTCTTCTCCCTCTTTGTGCCAACAATGGTAACCTCGCTACCACCCGTGGTCTCAAGCCTATCTACAACATCTTGATCCGCATGTTTCGTTAGAGCATTGCCCCTCATTGACAAGAAGAACCCCATGTATGCTCCTTATGTCATGAAGCTTGATACGTCTCAAACGTATCTATAATTTCTTATGTTCCATGCTTATATTATGCCAATTGCTACATGTTTTATATACACTTTTATATCATTTTATGCATTTTCTGGGACTAACCTATTAACAAGATGCCACAGTGCCAGTTGCCTGTTTTCTGCTGTTTTTGGTTTCAGAAAAGTTGTTAAGGAAATATTCTCGGAATTGGACAAACGAAACGTCAAAGTGCTTGAAATTCCCAGGAGGGTCCAGAACACCGAATACCACACGGAGGGGACCCCCAAGGGGCCCACACCACCAGGTGGCGCGGCACCCCCCTCTGCCGCGCGAGCAGGGGGTGTGGGGCCCTCGAGGCCCCGCCGCCTTCACCCTTTCGCCTACTTAAACCCCCCGAGAATACAAGCCCTAGGACACGCACCTTTTTCCTCCACGAAGTCCAGAGCTGCCGCCATCGTCAACCCTAGATCGGGAGGGTTCAGAAGCTCCTCCCGGCACCCTGCCGGAGAGGGGAATCATCACCGGAGGGCTCTACATCACCATGCCCGCCTCCGGACTGATGCGTGAGTAGTTCATCCTTGGACTACGGGTCCATAGCAGTAGCTAGATGGTTGTCTTCTCCTCTTGTGCTACCATGTTTAGATCTTGTGAGCTGCCTAACATGATCAAGATCATCTTTATGTAATGCTACATGTTGTGTTTGCTGGGATCCGATGAATATTGAGTACTATGTTATTGCTTCATAATATATCTTGTGAGTGCGTTATTTATGATCTTGCATGCTCTTCGTTGCTAGTAGATACTCTGGCCAAGTAGATGCTTGTGACTCCAAGAGGGGGTATTTATGCTCGATAGTAGGTTCATGTCTCTATTTAATCTGGGGTAGTGACAGCAAGCTCTAAGGTTGTAGATGTACTGTTGGTACTAGGGATAAAATAGTAATACTTTATCTAAGGGTATTTGTATTACTTACATTACACACATTGCCTAATGCAATTATCTGTTGCTTGCAACTTAATACTGAAAGGGGTGCGGACGCTAACCGGAAGGTGGATTATTAGTCATAGATGCGGTTGGAACGGTCTATGTATATTGTTGTAATGCCCAAATGAATATCACACTAGCCATCATAACTATAGTATATGCATCATTATGCACTTCTTTATTCTGTCAATTGCCCAGCTGTAATTTGTTTACCTGCATGTATGCTATTATTATTTATGGAGAGACACCACTAGTGAACTGTGGACCCCGGTCCTTTTTCCTCAAACTGATAAACAATCCTACTGTAATCCTTTTACTTTCATTCTCTGCAAACAAACATCATTTTCCACACATACGTTTAATCCTTTGTTACAGCAAGCTAGTGAGATTGACAACCTCACTGTTAAGTTGGGGCAAAGTATCTTGGTTGTGTTGTGTGCAGGTTCCACGTTCGTTGCTGACACCGGTAGTGCGCCCTGCCAAAGTCATCTTCAACAACCTCCGGAAGATCTCTAGTTTCCTACTGGTTCGATAAACCTTGGTTTCACAACTGAGGGAAAACTTGCTGCTGCACTACTTCATACCTTCCTATTGGGGTTTCCCAACAACACCTCACCGTTGCCATCAAAGCTCGTTCTCACCAAGGTCCAACTTGATCACTCACGTTTCACGCAACACAAGTATGGGACTCTTCAAGTGCTTGCCATTCATAGTTCTTCCCAACGCACCTATGAAGAGTTTGAGGAGGAAGAAGCTCCTAGAGCAAGAAGGAAGAATGCCACTCCTCCCTCATCGCATTCCGGTGGGCGTCACCGAGTTAACAATGAGGTGAAGCATGTCTCTTGGTGGCAAAAGACTATGATATGCATGGGCATTGCGGTGCACAAGGAGAATCATCAACTATATGCTACCAACAAGAAGATCTTGTCCAACCAAGCCAAGATGATGAAGGAGTTGCGCAAATCAAACAACGGTGGTCACACTCCTCCTCGTCCAGAAGGTGCTCCTGCCTCTCCGCCATCCGAGCGCACTATCCCTCTCGAGGAATGGAATGGGGATCTCTTTCATTGGGCTGATTTTCAAGATGTGTCCTCCATGCCTTCCTCTTCTCGCAATACCGGCAAGGCTCCTATCACCTATGAAGAAGAAAGTGGGGAAGAAAGTGATGATGCAAGCGGAGATGATGATGATGATGATGATGATGATAGCGACGCCGCTGAAGAAGATGACTCTGAGTGATTCCTTTGGGTCCCGTTAGCCTTGCTCTTTTCCCTTTTTGGCGTTTCGATGCCAAAGGGGGAGAAGTAGTTCTATTAGGTTCTCGCGTGGAATTTGCATGGGTGGGTCACAAGCATGCTCTTTTATCATTTCGTTAAAGCTTGTGTCCCTTTTATTCTATGTTGTTGAACTATTTGTTTTTTCCTTGTTTGATGTTTGTGAGACTATGTTCCATTTGTGAGACTATGGTCTATCTAGTACAAGACATATGGATATTTTTTATCAATGGTCGAGATGGTATCCATTATTGTGATATGTATCATTGTGCATTGGATATCTTTCTTAATCATTTTGCACAAGGTATGACTCCTTCCTCTCAATCCATTACTTTGCTATGTCTTGTGTTTTTGTGTTTGTATATTGTTCAATACTTATGAGTTGCCTCTCCTCTACATGTTGAGCATTTGTATTCAAATGCAAATTACTTTTATGCACACATGTAGGGGGAGCCCCATCAATTTTTTTGAAACATGTCCTTTGTGCATTATGCCTTATTGCAAATCCTAGTGTTGTCATCTAACACCAAAAAGGGGGAGATTGAAAGAACATATTTTGTATCCCCACGTGTTTTGTGTGTTAGACGACAACCCTAGTATTTATGTATCTAATGTGATAATAAGTGGTGCAGGAAAAACAAAAGAAAAAGTCATATGGCATCACTACATTGCATTGGCAAATCTGCTGGAGACTATCTTGGCCGGAGTCTCCGGCCTTAAGGGGATCTCGGGCCGGAGTCTCCGGTCCCCAAGTTTTCGAGCAAAGAGTGCCAACGGACGGCACTCTCTGTCTAGGGGTCCGGAGTGACCCCGGAGTTGCACCGGAGTCTCCGCCCTGTGAGCCTGGAGTCTCCGGCCTCAGGGACCGGAGTCTCCGGTCAGGCCGGAGTCTCCGGCCCTTCCAGACCGGAGTCTCCGGTGCAAGTGGACTGCAACGGCTACATTCTGGGAGGGGTATGAATACCCCTCCACCTTCCTCCAGCCAAGCTGCTCGACCAGAATCAAAAGTCCACCATTGTTGCAAGCTCAAGATTCGATAGATCTCCCAATCCATCCACCCAAACTCGTTGATCTTTGGAGGATTGAAGGAGAAGGCCTTGATCTACATCTTCACCGAGTCGTTCTTCATTTCCCCCTCATTCACTTGAGGGACCATTTGCTAGGGTTTCCACTAGGAAAACCTAGCCCATTGTTGTACTTACTTATTGTCTTTGTGACAGATTGTACCTGTTCGGGAGCCCCCAATCCCTTTGTGGGTCATGCCTCGAATCGTTGTTGTAAAGGCTCCGGACTCCGCCTTGAAGGTTTCCGATAGTTGAAGTGAACCAATCCTTTGTGGTGCGGTTCACCGGAGAAGAGGGTGAAGCCTTTGTGGCTGTTGAACCATTGTGTTGGTTCACAACTCTACAACAAGACGTACTCCCCTTTAAGGGAGGAACTCGGGAATACATCCGTGTCTTCGCGTGCTTTCACTTCGGTTACCTATTTCCTTGTTTACAGCCTTTACTTTGTTTATCGTGCCTAGTTGTTAGCTTGTCATATAGGTAAAATCACCGTAGTTGCATATCTAGAGAATTTACATTTTGTGTCAAGCGTAAATTAAAAAGAACTAAAATTTGGAGTAGCACCTATTCACCCCTAGGTGTCATACTGATCCTTTCAGAGATGTAACAAAATTTGGACAAAACGATTCTCGTGTATATGTCGACATTCTATATGCTAATAAAGTAGTCTCACGGAAAACCAATTTCTTTTACGTCGTGTGTAAAAAGACAAAATTCGGTGCTAAAAAATGTTTTTCACGAACCTTTTTTGACCATTTTATACATGCCACAAGAAAAATGTCGATTTCCCACAAAACTTGACATGCACACATAGAATGTTGACAAATATACGTGAAACAATTGTTCAGAATTTTTTGAGGATTTCAAAATTATTCTTGCAGTAGCGGAAGCATACACTCCAATATCCAAATTAAAATTTCCCGTACAAATCATATTACATTTACATGTCCCCACAATGTATATACTCCCTGTACAAATCATATTACATTTACATGTCCCCACAATGTATATACTCCCTCCGTCTAGAAATAAGTGTCTCAAGTTTGATCAAAAGTGGATGTATCTTAACAAGTTTCATGTCTAGATACATCTACTTTTTGGCAAATCTGAGACAGTTATTTTGGGATAGAGGGAGTACATATATTGTGCGTTAGTAGCTGATCGTACATATCAGCTTTGTTCTTTTTTTTTAGTCTAGATACGATCATTGTTTTATTACCGATCACTCGATCAGGCTACCGGTACAAGTTAGCTTTCCGTTTTTTTATGCGGACTGCATCAAGTTAGTTGTATCCGGTCAGGACACCATCATAGTAAAAATCTCAACTGAAATCTGCCCCTGTGATACGACTCTCAAATCTTTAAGCAGACTCCCGATTCCTTTTTTTTTGAATTTAAAACCACATATATTAGGTCAGCAAGCCGCCTCATTAAAACCCTGCCAGTCCCCTTGCTGCCTTTAAACACAGAGTACAGTTACATCGTTTAGGGCATCTTGAGCCACCGAAAGAGGGGGATCACCTTCCCAAATAAAAATAACATCAGAGTCATAGCAATTCCTAGCTAGGTTATGTGCCACAGTATTTGCCTCTCTTGGACAGTGCTGGAAAGAAATACTCCCAAAACCTCCCGCTATAGCAAAACAGTCGGCAAGGATAGATGAGTGTGGACTCCAAATTTCAGATCTACCCGAACACGCCTCCATCAATTCGGCATTATCCGATTCAACAATTATATGACTACATCCGATTTGTTCCACTAGATTCAAACCATGTTTTAGGGCATACGCTTCAGCCATCGCTGCATTTAAAAGGTTAGTCATTGGGTAGGCCGAACCTGCAATAACCTCCCCATGATCATTACGGATGATAGCACCAGAAGCCCCAGTTCCATTTGGAAAGAAAGCCGCATCAACATTCAACTTGTACTGATTCCTTGGCGGTTTACTCCAGACAATAGCTTTCGGTGTTGACACCTTTTCCGCACGGCCATAATTCAGAGTTAAGGCTTGGATGGAGAACGCCGACCTAGATGCAGAGGCGGTTTTTTCTCCATGAACCGCTTCACGTCTCTGCCACCAAATATACCAAGCCGCAACAACCACAGTTTCTTGAAGCCCAAGCAAGCCAATAACCGGAGTCTTTACACTCTTTCGTCTTATGATATCTTCTAGCACCACAGATCCCGACATATCAACAGTCACAGCTTCCATAATGAACCGATCAGTACTAGTAGATAGATAAAATAATGGAACGGGACGTTATTTGGTACCTGTTGAAACAACTTGGTTGTACCTGATTAATATTGTATGTAACTTATTCATCTTTTAATCTCAAACGTCGGAACTAAAATCAACGGATTATATATTTTTAACCTATGTGGATTAACGTGGTATCTCCGTTAAACCTCCGTATATATTGCTTTTAGTATATAATAAATACTCCCTCCGTCCAATAAAGGATATCTCAACTTGATCAAAAATTGGATTTATCTAGACATGACTTTGTGTATAGATACATCTAAATTTGATAAAAAGTGTGACATCTTTTGTTTTACAGAGGGAGTAGAATTTTTCATTTAAAAATCAGGGGCATTTTACAAAGAGAAGCGTGTAAGGACTAAGGAGCCGTGCTTGATAAAGAAAGGCCCAACATGACAGTGGCCAGCTTCTGAATAAGCATCGGGAAGCTAATGATCTATCCTAAATTTGAAGAGCTAAACGAGCTTGATGATCTGATTGACATTCCAGCTCTCGTTAATATGGGTCATCTTATTGCGATGGAAAGAGGAAGATCTGTGGATCACTGCAACATATGGTCTATTCTCCCAATGTCATGGAGCATCGAACAGTGTTGGCGACGTCGCGCAAAATCTCACCGTACAGTCGATCTAAAAGTAGGGTCTTGTTGCTAGGTTCCTCGCGTGGAGGAGCCCATAGGTCTTAGTATGAAGGGAAGATGAAGCTGAAGAGAGAAGAACCATGCATCACCTTGAGGTGGTGTGGGTTATCCTGCATTTTTATGAAACAGGAACGACCCTCGAGCCTTTTCATCGAAATGATGTCCACATGTTTCTGTTCTCTCACTCTAGTGTCAAGCTGAACTACGGGAAAGTTTCTATTTTTACTTTATGCTGTTCTTGATTAGAGTTCATGTTCCCATGGAGGCCTAGCGATTAAAATCTGAATGTGCACCTTGATCTTAGCTATATTTACTTTCAGATTTCATACTACTGATGATGCATACATTACTCTTTGCATATGCCTGCAGATCTTCGCAAGGAGCTCAGTTCTGCATGTTCATAAGTTTCAAATATGTAGTGGAAAGCACAATGGAACTTGATATATCCGGCGACAATTCTAGCCGTGGCACATAATTTAAATTTATAAATTATTGCATGAGTAATTTACTGAAGTTTGTGGAAGTACTCTTTGCCTGAACATATGAATCGTAATGTTATGGACTTAATCTTAATTTTCAAGTGTCTAAGATATGCTTGGATGCTCTTGATTACTTCGTATTCATTATCTATGTATATTGTTTCCGTTTTCTTGTTATTTTGTGAAAGGGTGTGATATGATATGGTTTTACTCCGGTTTTTCGAATGTCTATAGCTTAATAGTAATTTATATTTTTACCACAAAATTATTTGTGGTATTTTTCAAACTGATCAGATGCTGTCAAATTGTAAAACTTTCCGTAACACCAGAGTTTGTTGGGATCTCCCCTCCTTGTAGCCAAATGAACAATCAGGGCAGGGGCAGATCTCCCCCAGGAGAACCTGGAGATCCCTTTGCGCGTCATAATCCACTGGGGGGTCTGCTACCTTGGGTTTTGCTACCCTTACAACCATGGGCGTATCTAGCGGATGGGCAAGGGGGTCGTGGCCCACCCAGAATTATTTTGACTCTCCATATACACTCATGTTTGTTGAGCCTGGGGGTCTGCTACGTGTTGTTTACAAATGAAACAAACCTTTCATTATGATGCCACATACTCTCTCCATTTCAAGTTAGATAACTTACATTTGTATAAAATTTATACATAAGTAGATGTATCTAGACATGCTAAGACTCTTGATAGATCCACTTTTATACAGAAGTAGATGTATCTAGACATGCTAAAATTTGTGATCATTGCTCAACTCTTTATATGGAGGGAGTATGAAACATACATATTGAATTACAATATTGTGAACCGATCGCCTATGTATATTATTCATTTAAAAAAATCCGCGGTGCGACATTTTTATTACAGTGTGCCCACCCTCCAAATTTTCCCTAGATACGCCACTGCTTACAACCAAATTAGCCCAAGTGCGAGTACGAGAAGGCTAGGGAAATTTCTCTCCAATACCGAGGTCCTCTGACCAAGTCATTCAAATGTGAAATTAATTTTCTAAAAATCTGGAAGGAAACCTGTAAGCACTAAGCAGTCAATTATACAGATCTCATTTCAATTAGTGGGCTCGATTCTCTTTTGGAAACTCCACGAGGAAAGATATGAGCATGCTGATCGAACGGTACAACCCACCTAATCCTACGGATGCCAGACGATTGCTAGGGAACGGTAGATGATTTGCACTGCCTTGTGTATGGTTAGCATTAATTGTAGGCGGCATTAATTTCTTTGCCGTCTATAAATACGAGGATTGAGATGAGATTGAGGTATTAAACATATTTTCGCTTCTCAGATCAGAGACCAGTGCATTCTTTGGAGACGAGGAAGAATACTGCATGGCGATTAGCACAAGAAATGTCGGCAAGGTTCTCATTCTCATGCTTTTTCTCGGAAGTATTGTCGCAGACAAGGGTAATCGCAACCTTTTATCTCTTAGGTTTATTATAAGATGTATTAATTCGATAGCTCTTGCTTCATTGCTAATTTTGCTTCTGTGGTTACCACAGGGGGCAGCGTACACACCATGGAGCGATCGGTCGGGCTGATCGGAGCAGGCTCAAGAAAAATATTCACCATCTTTTGTATTAGTACAAAAGATGGCTGTCCTGATCCATCTCTTGATGGTTGTTACATGTGCATGGATCTAGGTTACGCTAAACCACGATATGCCACTAGACAAGAATGCTGGAACCACTGTCCTCACCACGGTGGAAACCTCCCTGGCCATCCTTGATTTTGTTTGGCGACAGATGATATGATCTCGTTGGACCAACCATCCCTCTGTTGTGAAATTGTTCAGATCTAATCGATACTAGTTGAATTCGGCGCGTCGACACGTCGCGCCCTTTAAGAGAAAACTTATGTATGAAATGTTTTGTTGTACTGGCATAATATATGTTGCAAGCAGGTTGTGGAGATTGTGATTATCGTGTTACACCTTACTGCTAATTTTAGTTACAGTTCGTATGCTTAGCTGTAACAATATGTACACGCTGTAATATAGGTGCATAATTACACAAAGATTGCATTAGCTAACAGGGTGCTTGTCCATGCAGAACAGTAGATCTGGTAACATAGCTGAACAGTTGCATGTATTCTATTTACAAAACAAAAAACAGGAACTTTCAAGAAACATACTGCTGATTCGATTGACATAGTGGATTGATGATTGTCGAAGAGGCAGCGGCTTGATCAATATGGTAGCCATATCGTCATCACAGAAACTACGACATAGTGGCGCCATTCGTCATTCGTCATGATTGCCTTAGGGACAGCGGCTTGATAATATGGTAGCCATGTTGCCGTCACCAAAACTATCACATGGGATTTATATTAGGTTAATCTAAGTTCTGACCTGAAATGTATTTAAATGGAGTGTGTTAGAAGCCATACGGAGTTTGTGTAACAACCGGTATGAAAAATATACATACATGTGTTTGTATCCTTGGCTGATGTTCCTCAGTCTGGTGACAATAATTGTGCAAAAACTTCATTTGTGGTGCCTTCATAGTAAATTGTCGTCGGCAATGCATTATAAGAGTTGGAAACCAATGTAGGAATAAGAGGAATAAGTTTAGGAGTGGATGTATCAGTACATGGGATTTCGTCGATGACGCTGTTGTCGGTGTCGGCGCAAGTGTCAGCGACGACGTTGCTGTCCGTAGCGACAGAGTCGTTGTCTTCGATGTCGTAGTCTGCTACAACGACATCGTCAGCGGTGGTGTTGCTGTTTGCCGATAGATCTTCATAGATGTGCTCGAGAGGAAGGCACCAACTATTCATGTAACCTTGTAGGTGCAAATAAATCCAGAAAAACAATGCATAATCTTGATCTTCGTCCAACCTGCATTGATACATATTAAGATTAAGTAGTGAGAGCTACTGGAAAGCAACAATATTACTTTCTATGAGATGACCGGGGAGTAAAATCAAGAATAAAGTTGTAAGTAATATCTATCAATTACATTTGCTGCTATAATAATTCTCCTGTTTATCAAGAAGAACACATACCTACGAAAGCACCAAGTCTAGAACGAAAGTATTCACTTACTTGAGTACAGGAAGAGTGAGATATACGAACCGTTAATACGTTCTGATGTTTAACTTAGATGAAATAATAGCATATTATATTGTTAGACCTAAGCAGAATGGGCCTAAGCATGGAGAACTCGATGCAGAAAAATTCTTCACCTAAAAAGATATACTGCATTGGAAATATGATATATACTATGTTCAATATTTAAATCTCTATGTGTAGGCTATATTTGTGTAGTGCCAAGTCAACTTATAGATAACTTTTTTAAGTCACTACTACTCAGAAGGAGTTGACAACATATGATTTTGTTCCATAAACAACCTCAGATTGATCAGATAAATGAGTTGGCCTAAGCACTTTAACAATAACTATGGAGGTAAAATAATTGCAAGAGAGTATCGTAAAAAAGTACTCCCTCCGTTCTAAATTAATTGACTTCTATTTACCCACATATGTGTATGTCATGTGGGCAAATAGAAGTCAATTAATTTGGAACGGAGGGAGTATCAACTATAAAAAGTTTGGCTTACTATAGAAATCCTTATCAAATATAAACTACCCTTTCAAGATAGCAAATCAATTATAATCTCACATAAGAAATAAAGTGAATGTGCATGCATATTTCTGTTATGTCCTTAGTGACAACTGACAACAACTATCCAGTGAATGTGCATGCATATTTCAATAGAACATCACAGCCCCTGTAGTACAACATGAATGGAGCTTTAAAATGATGATCTCTAAAAGGAGGCACAAAAGCAATAAGCCTATTTGATACAAAAATCTTGTAAAGCTTATGAAACAACCTAATTGAGAAATCTGGCACCAGCCTAAACTGAAACAGAATCCTCTGTTAAGATGGCATCTCCACTTTGCCATCAGGCTAAAAGTAAAGCAAATCTGGTCTCGGGGAAGGAAATTACTGTAACAAAAAGCAGTACTCACTTGGTAGTGTGCGTATGTAAATATATGCTAGTAAGGATCTGTTTAACAAAAAAGAAATATGAAAGACTGAAATAAAAATGAGTAGATAGCACGAGCACGGATCCAATATCCAGACTACAACCACCTTGCTTAACCACCTTAAGGATGCTACGTGTGATTAATAGAATTGGCAAAATCGAGTGTGGAAACCCGACCAATGCAGCCTTCAATACGTTGTTAACATGACTTTCCGCCCACACGAGGATGCAAGTTGTACTTAATACATTTCGAAGTTTAACTGATGTATCTGCTGCTGCCTTCAGAAACAACAGTAATGCCTATGGAATGGATTGTAAATTTATCATTTACCCAATCAAGCGATAAATGAGATGTTCAAGTATTAAGGAAACAACTTATTTCTTTCATTATTATCCATAGTCCTGGCATGCAAGGACGCACTTAGCCTTTAACCGTCGGGAACGAATTAAGAACAATGCAAAATATAGAATGTGTGGACACTAATTATTCTTGCAAGATATTGCTACATAGTAATATGCAACTGCAGAATATATATCTTTGTTGAGAGATGGTGTATCATACACCAACCATATAGACGCAATGATTTTACTGAAAGAACAACTCTTAAACACAGTGAACAAAGATATATATGTCATCACACAAAATTCAGGGTTTCTGATATAAAGATCTCCCTACCCGGAAACACAAGAAAAAAAATCTTCTGAAGGCTTCGATTGGAAGTTCCTCGATACAGCACAACTTCCTGTCCAGAATTCCCAGATAATCTGTACTGAACACTTTGTTTACCTGTCGATATTGAGAGGGCTTGATTTAGTTGGGGATTTAGGGTTAGAGGGGATTGGGGTTCTTTCTGCTACTCCATTGATGTGAGTTGGGAGAGGCAGGGGCGAAGGGAACCCTGCCATGGGGCGCAGGCTGAGGATTCCGGCCTCCACCGCGCACCAGAGCTGCTCAGCACGGGGCTCGCATCGGAAAGAATTTGGTCAAGCGGGTGGACGGGGTGAGATGTGCTGGCCTGGGCAGAGCAAGAACGAAAGAGAGGAGAGACAGGGGCCAGAATGGCCGGAGAAAAGGAAGAGATAGGGTGGAGGATGGCCGGAGTTCGCACCTGGCGATACCACCGCGGAGTTCCTACGTCGTGTCTCCTGTCGAGTCCCTCTCTCTCTCTCTCTCTCGGGTACGAAAACGAAGGATTTGTTAGAACATGCGGCGGCCCATGGTCTGCCACGGCCGGTTTGCTCCACGTCGGGCACCGAGACGAAGATGCGCCGATGAACCGAGACGGCGACGCGCCCGCGGCCGAGTCGAAGTTGTGGCCGCGCGGCGGCGGCTCGGATCACCTCAAGGCCGCGATCCAGCGCGCGTGAGGGAGACGCCAGCTCCAGTTCACGACCCTCTCCGCGTCGACGACTACTTCGACCTTGCCGCGGGGACCGGAGCGGGCACGGAGGCGAGCTTGACGGTGTCGAGGATGCAGGGGGAAGAGGAGAGAAGGCCGGGGTAGGGAGAGGCGGCGGCGGTCACGACGGGCAGGAGTCGGGGTGGAGAAATGATGGTGCTCAGAATCTAGGGTTAGGAATCGGTATATTAAATAGGGGGGCCGATTTGTGAAATACAGATGATGCAAGGTGTTTTGTGCAAAATAACCACGGGGACCGTCGGATCGGGCAGCGACGGCGCGGGATGAAACACTGTAGGTAACTGTTCATATGAACAGTACCCGAGCGATGGGAGGGCCGTAAAATCTCCATCCTTAATATATAGAGGATATATAGAGGTATAGAGGTAAGAGGTAATAATAAGACCCAGCATGCCTGAAATAATAGCGTACTTTCATTGTTTCCTTTTCACAATATATGACTACTCTGACCGCCGGATAGAATTGTTGATGTGTAATAGGCAATTACCCGTACAATAGGTTGGTCCACGACCGCCCGAGCTCCGTACCATGATTGCCTTACTTTTTTGTTATTGTGATTTTGCACCAAAAAAGTGGATTTGTTGTTTGCCTTACAAACACTAATTGCCTTGCTAAAAAAATATGATTTTATTTGGTAAGTTAAAGAAATGCTGCAACTGAGTCTTTCCAAAGAAGCGGGAACATACTCACTCCGTTTATAATTATGTAAAACGGGAACATACTTACTCCGTTTCTAAATTAAGTATTGTTTTCTTATTCTTGAATCATACATAGACACACTAAAGTACGTCTTTATATGTATGAATCAAGAAAACCTAAAAAGGTTTATAATTTGAAACAGAAAAAGTACATATGAAGGGCATTCTTTACAGGTAGGATAGAAGATTTGACGACCTTTTTCTAAAAATATATTTTACGACCATACGCTGAGACTGGCCTCAACCAGCAACGGCTTCGTTGCGACATAATTCCTTAGGGTGCGTTTGGTAGCTTGGGAGGTTTTTTTTTGCATTGGCGGAGAAGAAAAACGACAAGTTTGGTTGCCTGGACTTTCTTGCGTTCTTGCATAGCACGAACCTTAAAGCAGCGTCGGGCCTGACCCGCTAGGAACGCCTGAATCGATCGTTTCCAGCGAGCCAGCCCCGTTCTCACCCGCCGGTTGCACGCATGCAGACGCGAGAGAGAAACGGCGCGTCGCTTCGGGAACACGCGCCATAACTCCCCTCACCGCCCGCCTTCTCTCTCTCACCTCTTCCTCTCACTCTCACCCCCAAACTGTCACATCAAAGCGATGCCGGTTGCTATCCCGCCTAGCAATCCGACGCACCGCTGCAAAGAGAAGAAGCCGGGGAGACGACGGGGACAAGCTCCGGGACCTCGGCCGCAAGAACCGCCGCCGAAGAAAGACCTGCATCGACCACTGCGCGCGCGACCTCGAGCTCTCGTCGACCTCTGCAATGGCGGTAAGTTTCATCTTCCCCGTATCTTTGTTGTTGTTCATGCATCCCGTAAATTTCTTTGCCGTTTCTTAGGACATGCATAGCCGATCTGTTACGGTTTTCAGTCAATACGAATGGATCTGCGAGGATATTAGGATTGATTAGGATTGCGTAGGATGTTCTCCCTTTACATGTTCTTCTATACCGTGCCAATGTCTGTTTGTTAGGGGATTGTAGATCCGATCCGTCGTATACTGTAGATGCAAATAGGAGAAGGGCCGGTGCAGTAGATTGATTCCGTTGTTCAGAGTTTGTTCAGAGCCGGATTCAACTCGAACTGGAGGAGTTGAGAAGTGAAAATGCGGTCCTCAAGAACGTGCAACGAACTCAAGCACATGTGTTCAGGGCTAAGAAGCAGGAATGGGAGGAAGAAAGAGAGGTCCTGCTGACCGAGAAGAAGAGTCTCAATGATGAAAAGAGGAAGTTGGAGTACACCATCTACAATCTGCTCAAACTGGCTGATGTAAACAAGGATGAGATCAAGATGATCAGGGCCATTTGTAATGAGTAGCCTAGAAGTTGTTTAGGACATTTCAGTAACCCTAGTGGCATTTGTAAGGCACACCTATGTATCTTGCATTTCTGTTTCACTGTCTTGGCCGATAATTGAAATGTGCATTTGTATGCAAGTTAACTCATGTTCTTATGCATTTCAGTTTGTTGTCCTTCTACATGTTTAATATGTGCTAACTGTTATCTTTACCTCATCTTAGAAGTCACTCCCGATCGACCTAGGCGCACCGGCGGAGGTGGAGGGCGAGGGTGCCTCGGCCAGGAGGCGCCGTGGATGGCCGGCTCACGTCGGCCACTTCCGCGAGGAGGAAGTCCCTACGTACTTCCTCCGGATCATCTTCGCACCAACGATGGGCAGGCTCACCATTGCTAAGGCCTTCGTCCCGTACTTCGGAACCGTCCCCTCCATCATCATCGTCCGCACCAACACTGGTTGCTCCTGGAGGATGACCACCAAGCGGGAGGGTGAGGAGGTGTTCGTCGACCAGGCGTGGGCGGCCTTCGCCATCGCCCATAACCTGACGACCGGCCATTTGCTGACCTTCAAGAAGGAGACCGCTGGCGTGTTTAGTGTGGTCATCTTTGACCACACCTGCACTGAGGTGATGCGCCAGTGCCCTGAGCACGACGACCGTACCAGGTTGGTGATCATGGAAGAGGATGCCTAGTTTATTCTTGTTCGTCTGTTCTTATTTTAGTTCGTCCTGTCGGTACTATGAACTATCCGTTATGTCTGAACTATACGTTATCTGAACTGCAATCCAATCTATCTGAACTGTAATCTCTGTTGTCTGTTCGTTTATGTGTACTGTTGTGTAACTGGTAACCTCATCACTCAAGTGAACAGGTTACCAGACTCTGATTTGGACCGAAACCAAACAGCCGCATGCCCGGTCTGGGCTGCTTACAGGGGCTTCAAAGCGGTCAACCAAACAGCCAAATTCCAAATCTCTACGGGGGCTGAGAAGACTCGTCGCGATCTACCAAGCGACATGCTTTTTTTTTACCATCGGCCCGTTTTCAACGCGCAGAAGCTCTCATCTGGATGGCACACGGAGATGAAAATTAGGCCCTTAATGTTTAATGTTTGTTGTTTCCCTTTTCATGGAGGTGGGATACCGCACACCCTCTTAAGTGTTCAAGCACGTGACACGATCCTTCGCGAATGAGTGTAAAAAAGATGTTAGAGTGGATATTGAAATTCCTATGGAACTGGGATGTAGGAATGCAATCCATAGAAATTTTAGAGGTGTCATTTATTTAAACTAAAGGCAATCCATAGGAAAAAAAACCTAACGATTAGAATCCTATGAAAATCCTAGGATCCAAAGAGCCCCTCAACATTTTGATCAGCCAAAGTTCCACGGAAGAATGTCCGGCGACGGAGGCGAGCCATGGCAACACATGGCGGCGCGCCTACCAAAACCTGAAGTGAAAGGAAGGAAGGAAGAAAAAGACCGTCCGGTGGCTCGATCCCTCGTGGTCGGGGCCCGGCGGCGGCCGCACGCGCCGCTCGTGTGTCCCGGGGCCGGCAGCGCAGGCCCGCCGTGTCGAGAAGCCATTGGGTGGCAGGTCGTCAAGTGTTGATTGAGTGCCCAATGATGGACTTGTTAATTACTCCTACTACACTTTGATCGTTCGTTCGGGGTTTAGCTGACGTCCATCAGTTTAGCATTTCATTTTCGATGTGGTACTGGTATGTCGCCTCGCCGGCCGGCCGGCCGGCCGTACGTCGAGTCTAGCCATCTTCCGTACGTGGCCTTGCTCTTCCTCCTCGCTCTACACTTTTGTCCGAAACGGGGGGCATTCGGCTGCAAAAGTGGCTGCGTTTTTGGACGACTCCTCGTCGCCCTAGAGCGGGCATCATTCTGATCGACCTGCCCGACGGTCTATTCTCCCTGCGGCCTCGTACACTAGCCTGTAGAACGTCGCTCGTCTTCCTGAAAAGGAAGTCCCCGGCGCGCGCGCGAGAGAGAGAATCTGGCCGTCTTGCCGCTAGCTGCTCAAGCTGCCCCTGCGGCCGCGCGCTGGTGGCCCGCCGGCCGGAGACTCGTCCTTCTCTTCCCCCTGGCACATCGCTCCGTCTATTCTTTACCATGCTCGTGACTCGATCGTGGGTCTTGTGAGACGCATCATCCATATCCACAGTATCCATGCATGTGCTGCGTTGCGTCGCGTATCGAAAGAGGGATCCTAGGATATCCCATCTACTGTTTCGAGTTCAAACCATGCATCTTGCATGCATGCATTCATCGGGCACTGCCTGGTACAGTGGGACGATGGCACAGTGCAACCTATCTAATCTAGGGGCTCACTGCTCTAGCTGCATGCATGACGAACAGTAATGGAGCATGGATAGACATGCTGGTGGGGATCGATCGCGTAGTACGCACCACTCTGGCTTCCGTTCGGCTATGTTCTGTTTGGCTCCTTGGAATGGGATCATGCTATAGAGCATGCATGGGTTTTCGAGACGCCGGCAGGCAATGGAGGGAATCCCTGCTGCTGCTGGCTCTCCGCTCCGGCCGTATGCATGGAGCACGGCGATCGATCGGTCGACATGGCATGCACAACAGCATGCCTCGGCGTCCGTGTGTATGTGACGATGTGCGCATGCATCGTTCTCTTCCATTGATTGCTAGCTGCGAAGTGACATGACCTTGCTGAATCTCCACTAGATCCTGCTTCCGCTTTTCCTCTCTGCATCTAACGATTGTCTCATCATATTCTCGTGGCCTCGACTCCTGCTTGACGACCATCGAATCGCCGTTTGCGGGGTCCGACTTGCATGCCAACAAATTATTCTGCTCAGTACCCTATTATCATTTCGAACCAAGGCAACGGGCTTGCAAATGCAGTGTTCGATGCATGCTATCTTTTCTGTTCCCGCGCACCGTGTGTGTTTATTGACTCTGGAACCATGTATGGCAATTAGTAAAGTATACTCCAAGATGCAGAGCATGCTATTGTTACATCACATGTTCTGTACATTCTCTCTAATCCAATGATAGCACCATGATTTGAAACCGCCGTCAATAAACAAATGCTCTTGGCCTCCTGTAACATGCATGGCGTGAATCATATTCTTCCTGCACCAAACTATGCAGCTTTATATGAAAGCTAAGTAGGCAAGCTCGTACCAGTACAAGAGATACCGCTCCCTGAAGCCTTGAGCATGCGGCAGCAGCTAAGCGCATCTCCAGCGGCCGGTAAACGAACGGCCGCAGTCCATTTCTGTCTGATTTTGTCCATGGCGGGAAAACTTCAGCCCAACGGTCCGATGCATTTTGTTCGAGCTGTCCGCGGCGACGCAAATACTGTTCAAATTTGGGCACAGTTTGCGTCGCTGCGGACGGTCCGCTGTGTCCGCATCTTTTTGACCGGGCCCGACGAGTCAGCGACCGTGGCGCTCGCTTCGTCCCGAGGCCATGACGACTCGAGAAAAGGTTGCGCCCGCCGCTTCTTATTCTGCGCCACCGCCATAATAGCGATGCGCCACTGCGCCACCGTCTGTGTCATCCCTGGAAGACCGCGTCCTCGGCCTCCCTTTCAAAGGGACGGCGAGGCGAGGCCACCACCCACGACCAAACCCTAGCCATCTTCTCGCCGTCTCCCACTCGCCACCACGACGTCGTGGCCGTTCAGCAAGCCCAAGAAGGAGTCCGACGGTGGCTCCTCCTCCTCGCGTCGCCGATCGCCACCGCCCAAGAAGGTCAGGGACCGCCCGTACATGGCGGTTCCCTTGGCCACAGTGCTGTGGCAGAAAAACTAGCCTGTGCCGGTGGAGGACGTCCACCTGCCAGGCGGCTGGCACCTCAACTTGAGGAGGGTGTCGGTCCCGCCGGTACCAGCGCGCGGCGAGGAGCGCACCATCGAGATCCAGCGCCGCCGCGGTCTCCTCCCCGACGACCTCCGCGGCGACGTGCAGTTCCACCCTCAGTCCGAGTGGTGGGATCGCCCTGCCGCCGAACGCGACGCGAGGAGGGGCGCCGGGCTCCTCGGGGAAGGAGACTACCCCTACGGCGTCGTGCGTTATCGGCCTCCGAGCGCGGCGCAAAGAGGCGCGCCGGAGTGGCCGCCGGAGAGGGAGCCGCAGCAGGGAGGCGCCGGTGGAGGAGGAGGAGCAGCCCCTCGCCATGGTCGAGGACGTGCTGCCTATGGCGGAGTTCCAGCCGCCCGAGCTCAGCGAGGAGGAGGTCATCCAGCTCGCCATCGATCAGAGCCACCTGGAGGAGATCAGCCGCTGGGACGACCTCTTCTCAACGTTGAGAGCCTCCGGCTTGGAGATAGGCGGGGCGTCCAGCAGCCGCGGGCCGCCGCTGCGACCTCCGAAGACGGAGGTCATGGAGTCGCCGCCGCGGTGGGCACCATGGCCTCAGGCGTCCTCCTCTTCGCAGCCACCGCCACCTCCGCCATCTCCTGCTCTGGTGCCCGCGGCGGACTGGTCCTTCCCCTGGTCCCCGCCGCGGTTCTACGACCTCACTGGCGACAACGACGAGCAGTAGGCGCCGGTGGCGAGCCCTAGTTTATTTTCTGCATTTATTTTCGCGTCTAAATGTAAAATATCTATTAATATAAATCACGTCCTAAAACATATGCGTCGGGCCGCTGGGTTTGGGCGCAATCTAAACGGACAATGGCCAGGACAGAACTCCAATTCTGTTCGCGGCCCGACGTAAACGGAGCAAATCGGACACGATTTTGTCACAATTTACGTTGGGCTGCTGGAGATGCCCTACCACGATATATATACAAAGTATATTACTATATATTACCCCTACTCTGCAGTGTGCAGGCAGAAAGTACAGAGCAGAGAGCAAAGGGGAGATATCGGGCAACCGAGTCTTGTTTGTCTTGTTTAGTTCTAGTGTATTTTAAAAAACTGAAGGGGATTATTTCGGATTCGTATGCTTATTTCTAGTATATTTTCGGAAATTAGATGGAATAATCCCTAAATATCTCCCAACAATCACCTTATTTTTGTTCAAAACAAAAATTCTTATCTATGCTACTGTATTGAACGTGGAGTATATTTGTTGTGATTTGTGAGAACTGAGTGTTCACCAAATCTTCCCGTATTCTCACTCTTCCCATCCCCTAGAAAACTCTTAAACTCTTAAAGTAATAAAGGCCTAAGGGTCTAAGGGTTTTCCAAGTGATGGGAGGAAGGGTCTAAGGGTTTTCTAAGTGATGAGAGAAATAGGGATATATGGGGATTTGGTGAACACTCAATTCTCACAAATCTTTATAAATACTCTTCCCCTACAATTCACTAGCATGAACTAGAGTTTTGAGCGTGCAGCAGCAGGTAAGAGCATCTCCAGTGAATCCTCTAAACAGACATCCAAACGCATATAGAGGAACGAGGCAAAAAAAAAGGCTCCCACCGGATCGTTTACATGGTCATCCACATATATGTGTCCACCAAATGCCGGGAGGGATCATCCACATATGGGGGACGAAGCCGGGATCCTCCACAGCAACCGCTCGCAAGCTAGCTCGTCTCCCGCGCGCATCCGGACATTTAAGGAGATGGGAAGGACGTCGGCGCTACTTCCCCGACTCGTCAGCCCAACGTACAATTGCTTGCTTTTTTCGATTTAGAGAGAGAAATTGAAAGAGTGCACCGGCGGATTCGATCCAGGCAGCTTGGGTCGCGTCGATTTCGGCCGTCGCCGCCCTGATTTTTCTGGATTTGAGCTTGACGCGAGTGTCATGTGGAAGGGGAGGGGCAAAGGAGAGGACGGGGCGCGGGGTGACAGGCGAGGGAGCTCGAGGTTGCCCTGGGGAATGGGAGGGGCAGAGGAGATGGCAGCGGCCTACAAGGGAGCTCGAGGTTGTTGTTTCCTGGTGATCCAAAATCATTGAGATAAAAGCTAACCTCAGACGAGCGAAACGATTGCCCGTCGCCGGTAGGATTAGGGTTTTGCCTCTCTATATATATCTTGTAAGCCGCCGGTTGGGATAAGTTGCAAGTTGTAAATCCCGGGTGTTTGTAACCTCACCCGATAATAGTGAACATTTGTTGGCCGGCGCCCATGGTTTTTTCTCTTCCGTTGTTGGAAGGGTTTCCCACGTTAAATCTTGTGTCCCCGTTGTGTTGATATTGCTTTTGTTCATCGTTTTTTTGCCTATCGTTTATAACAGAGGTGGCGCTGAGGAAGGGGCGGGGCGGAGAAGAGGGCGTGCGCGTGGTCGTCAGTGAGAGAGCTCAGTCGCCATGGGGAGAAAGTTACATGTGTGCGTGATGTAGTGATATTTGCTGAAAACCTGCTGATGCTTCTTGTGTTGTACTGATTATATTGTACTGAATACATGTTGTTACTCATTTTTTACCGAATAGCTAGGCTGTCCGTTCCGTTAACTGAAGAATTTTGGTATTAAGTATTGTACTGAATAGCTGCTGGTGCTTGTGAAGTTTAGTGAATAGTTGGATGTTCACATTTCCTACTGATTTTTGGTGAATATTTGTCCCTAAATTGCTGCAGAATTTTATTCGAAATTCCCTGTGAAAAATGAAGCCAGTGGGAAAAATACTCTTGAGTGGTAGTTATAACATAGGAGTATTATTAAAATATAGAAGAGAGAATACAGATGTGCTGAATATGGACGTTTCACTGAAAAACTAGAAACATATTCAGATAATCTTCTATATGTAGATATAGATGATTAAATTTGGATGATCCACGGGAGATGCTCTAACAAGACATATACAGAGTATAATTAGTATATTACTATATATTACCCTACTCTGCAACGTGCAAGCAGAAAGTACAGAGCAAAGGGGAGATATCGGGCTAGTGAAGGCGAAACTTCCGTCCATATTCCCCAACTGACTTTTTTTTTTTACGGAAGGCAGTGAGCACTGCTTCAATTCATTAAGAGAAGCCGGACAAATACCGGAGAAATACAGGGAGGAAATTACAACATCTCAGCCTCTCCAAGGGAGAAGAGGAGAGAAGAACACACCACAAGAAGAACCAACTACAGAGGGTGAAGGGGAGGAGGGAGTACAAGGTCTACATCAAAATCTCGATCAACCGTTGGAGATACCAGTGGGCTTCATCTTTCATCTTCATCTAACCAGCGCGGCAGACGCCATCCGCTGGTTGTCTGTTCGCCACCCGTCGACGCCACTCGAAGAGAGGGAGGGGCAACAACAGGAACGAGCTGATCCAAGGGTGGATCAGGGGCTCGCTAACCCGGCTTCGGACGAAAACATTAGCACCTCTGGAACTTGGAATGCACATGGAGAGCACGTGGAGAGCATTTTTCGATCCCAATCATATATGTAAACAAGCTCGAATCACAATTCATCGCACTAACCTACTATAAAGCTGATGTCCAAGTGCAACTCCTGCTACAGCAACCGTGCATAAAACGAGTAGAATACTAGCGTTAGTTGCTTTTCACATGGACACGGCTCATGCTTAGTTACTTATTATTAACTACTTAACTCCATCGATCTAGGCAGTTTGTTTGTCGAGACATCGGAAAGCTGAGTTCGCAGGCTAGTCATGGTTGAATGACCCTAAGCTCTGTCAGCAAACTCAAATGATATAAGAAAAAAAAAATGGTTGAATGACCCACATCCCACTAGCATAGTTCTCCAATATACTGTCACAATATTCTTCTTGATCAGCATTAGTGGGAGATCTCCTCCAGGAACATTTAGCCACGATTTCTCCTCCGTAGTATACGACGTATTACTTCCTAAATTTACGGACAATCTACGGCCATTTCGAGTTTGAATACCCGGAATCCAAGCGCGCCCTTTAGTGTCATGTAAATACAGAGTATGTTACCTCGTGATGTCAAAAAAAAATCTCGAGCCACTTTAAAAAAGGGAACTGGATCGTCTAACGTACGAGTGTACGACCAAGTCCTGCAGAGGGACGTCGATCCTTGTGGTCCGTTCGTTCAACATCCGACAACGCCGCAGAAACTCCAGTCCGTTCCCTTGTTCGCTCCGTTGGAAACAGAAAGAAAGAGCCCAGGCGGCCCAACCTCGCTCTCGCATCGACAGAGTTCATCGTCTTCGTCCAGTACTGGCTCTCGATTTTGGAATCGATTCGCTCTGGAGCGACGCCGGCGGAAGGGAATGGGCAGGCTCTGCTCCCTCAGGGCGCGATGCTGCCTAACCGTGGAAACGGTGGAGCCAGGCGCTGCTCCGTCATTTATTGCTACTGCACTTTTCATTCTAATTCCTACTGCTTTTTTACTTATTATTTATGTAAAAACAGTCAGCCAAAATGATTAATTGGAATTCGAATTAATCATTGAAGAAATGAAAAAAGGTCTTAAATAAAAAAAAATCCAAGTCTTAAATGAAAGGATCGGGTTGGAATCTTAAAGTGCGGTAGAAAGAACTACATATAGTTTTTTCTACCAGAGCGTGAGGCGGATGCTTACCGTCATTTAGTTCAGTTCAATCCCTTTTGCCATATATCCCAGAGATATATTGAGTGGGTTTGCATCTCTTTTGTTGAGTGAACCCATTCATTATACATCCAGGATCCAGCAATCAAAGCAAGCACTGTATTTCTGGAAGAACATATCTCAAATTGAAACTGAAACTGGCGTTGCTTCTCTCCTGTTTGTGGACAGCTGAAACTGCAAAACAGCCGTACAACAAATCAAGGCAAACATCAGCGAAGAGAGGCCATTCGACGTCCCTCTGTTCGTGGACTCCACTATTTTTTCAGAGTGTACAGGCGCTAGATCCACGGCTAAAAGGTCTTGACGGAGCAGAGCCTGTTCTATCCCTTCCGTTGGTAGCATTTAGGGTCTCTCTGATTAAAAGGATTGCATATGAATTTTGGAGGAGAAACATCCATAAAGGCCTCGTTGGTAGCATGATTTTAAAATAGATCCAATGCAGTATATCAAACATTTATTTATTAACTCGAAACTCCTGAAAATCCCATTACTTTGTTCTGTGCTCATATCAATAAACTTGTTACAAATTTAACCTTGTAAGTTTTAAGAGCTTATGTCAACGCAAACAAGAGTTTTTTCTCTTATTGGGTCGGTCATGTGTTTTTCTGTTCCTATGTATTTGTGTCTTGAGAATCAAAGGGACCCTACGAGTAAGGGACAACCCTTTTTGATGAATTAAAATGTAAGGCAAAGAGCTCTCTTTAAAGAAGCATCGTTTTCATACAACAATGTATTTTCTCACGGAAGAGCATCTCTAGGGGTGAAAGAGCATTTTCCCTCATGTGTGGTTTTGGTAATTGATGACAACCTCTATGGACTAATGTTTGCATTGAGATATCTTTATAGATCTTGTCCATGCAAATAGTGGAGTTCATGTGTTGTACTCTTGAAGCTTATTTGATGACCAAGGTTCCATCTAAAGGTGTATATGATGGATGGTCATGTGTTGGGTTGAGCATATTGCAAGTATGTCTTGAAGGAGTCAAGACATCATATTAGCAAAGAAAGATTGGAAGATAAAAGGTTGATCAAGTTGTTGATCAACACACAAAGCTACAAGATGTCCCAAGTGGGATCATGTATCTCTTGGGATGGTAATCACTTGTCCATATAGCATTGTGAACTAACCCATGATATGTGTGTGTGGTATCTTTATGTGGGGTTAGGTATCTTCCCATGGGCTTGCATCAAATGAAGATTTCATATAGCTCGTGGAGGATGACGTCATGTGGTGAACGTCATCAAGGATAAGATGCGCAAGACCAAGAGAAGCTTTCTCGAAGAGATCCTATGCTTGGAGCTTGCTATGGATACATGAAGACGAAACTTAGCGAGACTCTCCCATTATGGGTATGGGGGAGTATTTGAAGAAGTCTTCATCAAGCATGTGCTTGCACGCGCAATCAAGAAAGATGATCCACTTGAAGAGATCAAGATAGTCATCATCTAGCTCAAGTGGAATGCTCAAGGCAAAGGTATGATCTTGATAGGTTTTCTTTTCTACCGGTCTCGCGTTGTTTTCGGGAGACCGGGTTATAGGATAGATAGGCGTACTATCAAGAGGGGCTCTCGAGTGAGTAACCTTATCGCATCGTTGTGGGGAGCTCAAACCTTTGCATACTTGGCATATCATATTTCTTGTTTCTTATTTGGCTTTTATGCTTGTGAGCAATTAGAGCTTGGTTCATCTCCATGTCAAACTCTAGTTCTTTGGAAATGGTCTTTCTTTGGAAAACTTGTTGTGTTTTATCCATGTGAGTATTTAGAGCTTGGTTCATTTCCATCCTAAGCTCTAGTTCATCAAAAACGGATTTCATATGAATAACTTGTTGCGTTTTTGATATTGGAGGTTTTACCGGTTTACATGTTTTAGGAAAGTTTAACCTTTCCCCATTTGGTTTTATCCTCACATGATGGACTATGATGTTTCTATGCACATTCAAGTAGAGCTCGTTGTAACGATTCCAACGAACCGAAAATCATCGAAAACGGAGTCCGGATGAAAAAGTTATTGCAGTTTTCGTTGTGCTGTTTCTGTCAGTTTTCAGGCACTCGGAATTTCCGATTCCGGACTAACCGGAATTTCCGGTTCGCGCAGTTTTTCTCGAAAAAGTGGCACTGGACGGAGCCGGAAATTCAGCTCGGAAATTTCACTTTCGGGCGGAATTTCCGGTCTAAAATCTGGGTCCAACGGTTATAATTTCTGGGGGATTCTTCTTCCCTTGGACAACCAAGGTAGCACGAATTTCCCCTCTCTCCTACTCCATTGTTGACCTTGGAAAGCTTGATTCCTCTCAATCCCTCCATTGATTCTTGCATATTCTTTAGGGAAAGTTGAGAGGAGATCTAGATCTACAATCCTACCAATCCATCTCTCCTCTAAGTGAGGGGAACCTAGTGGATCTAGATCTTGGAGTTCCTTTGTGGTTCTTCTCCTTTGTTCTTCCTCTCTTCTCCCCCCATAAGCATTAGTTGCTTTTGGTGGGATTTGGGAGTGAGGGATTTGACTCCTTTGTGGTTTTCTTTGTTCTTCCTCTCTTATTCCCCCATAAGTATTTGTTGCTTTGTTGGAATTTGAGAGTGAAGGACTTGAGCACTTCGTGTGCTCTTGCCATTGCATTTGCATCGGTTTGAGCCCTCCACGAGGATTCGTGGTGGTGATACTTGTGAGCTTGTTACTCTTGGGTCATTGGACCCTAGACGCCTTTTGTGGCCGGCCTTTTGTGGCCAAGACCTTTTGTGGTCAAGACCTTTTGTGGTCACTTGAGAGCCCCCAATTAAGTTGTGGGTGTGTGCCTCAAGACTTGGGAGCCCCCAATTAAGTTGTGGGTGTGTGCCTCAAGATTGTTGTAAGGGATTCGATCTCCGCCCAAAAGGGGATCAATAGTGGAAGGTGAACTCGCAACCTTTTGTGGTTGAGTTCATCAGGAGAAGAAGGTGAGCCTTGGTGGCGTTGCGGCTAACCTGTTGTGGTTGCGCACACCTCTCCAACGAGACGTACACCCTTTGGGTGGAACTCGGGAATACATCCTCGTCTCCGCGTGCCTCGGTTATTTCTATACCCGAGCCCTTTACTTATGCACTTTACATTGTGATAGCCTTCGTGCTTGAAGTCATATATATATATCTTGCTATCACCTTGTTACTTGTATTGCTTAGCATAAGTTGTTGGTGCACATAGGTGAACCTAGTATATTTAGGTTGTATGCTTGCTAAAGTAAAACACTAGTTTTATTCCGCCTTTATCAAGCATACCGGAATTTCCGGTCCATCTTGGCTCGGAAATTCCGGCTCCCCGGAAAAAGTTTTTAATCGCCTATTCACCCCCCCCCCCCCCCCCCCTCTAGGCGACATCTGTCCGTTCAAGGGGTGACTGAAAAATGTGGAACCGAAAACGCGTTTTCCAGTTAGCCTTTTGCGCGACTTAGCATCTTTTTGGTTGTTGTTCTACCACAGCCGTTTTCAGGCCCTAAATCAGAAATCACAAACATTATAACGACACATCTTCAAATTCATCACAATTTGAACATAAAGTAAACAAATTAACATTATTTAAACTATCAAAGACGACAGTTAATATAGTTTTTAACCTCAAGCCCAAAAGATCTTATCGAAATGCCCACTAATCACCACCAAATCAAACACCACCGCCGGCACAGCCACCACCACTAGCCATCCCATAATCTCTTTCCTTGCCATGCCATGCCACTCTTTGGTTAAGTCATCCATTATACTCCAGTCCATCATCATTATCTAGTTCTTTTCGGCAAGGAGCTTGGCCACAAACTTGTTCTCCTCGGTCTTAGCTCTTGTCTCTTCAATGGTTGCCTTGTGTATCCCATCTTACCGGAGTAGTTGCCACCTTTGTTACTTCTATTAAGATTTTTTTCTCGATCAAGATCATCTTAGCTTCGATTGTGTTGGCCACCATCGTCTCATTGGATTTCACCATGTGATAGATCTTTCCTCTCAAACCGGCAGCCTCGGCTTAGCTCTTTAACTTCTCCTTGGTCTTCTTGTTGTTTTCGGGCTTGTTCTTGTTTCCTCCTCCTTGCTCGCCATCATCATCATCATCATCTATTTTGTTGGCCACCCCTTTTTTTTGTTCTTGGTCTCTCAACTTCCACTTCTCACTATTCTTGAGCAATTTTCAACAATGATCAAGCAAGAATAGCTTGTTCTTGGAAGCGGGCATGTCGACGAACCTCTCTTTTGCAATTTGGTCTTACAAAAAAGAAACCAAGTAAGTGTGTAACCAATGTCGTATAATGCAAAAAAAAAGTGCAAGATCATCTTACCCAGTCGGCCGCATTGGTCCGCTTGGAGGTGCATTACGCACTTGCTCCAAACATCCACTCCGACGACTACAACCATTTTGATCGCATGCCAATGACCTTGGAGTGATCGATAGGTGCGTGGGATGATGGTTCCATAGCGAGGCCTAAATTGGAAGAACTATCTTCAACCCTTTACCAATACCGCTTTCTGATTTTGTCGACGTCGTAAATGGCATCGATAAAGATGCTCTCCCAAGCCTTCAACAATGCCGCATCTTCCACAATGGAGTAGTTCGTCTCCCTTAGGAGTTTATTTCCTTGCGAGGAATCTAACACCTCCTTCACATCCTTATCGTCTTCATCACCACCACCATCAACGCCGCCTTCGATGTCGTTGTACCCATAGTGACCGAGAGGGGGTTGCTCTATGTTCACCGCGCCCACATTCAACATGTTCATGTATGTAAGGGTGGGCGTTCGGTCTTTTTGGTTAGTTCGGTTCGGTCTTTTTGGTCTTTAACAATTTCGATCATCTAGAAAATGATACCCGTAGTGAATTCGGTCTTTCCGGTTTTCTGTTATTCGGTCTTCGGTCTATTCGGTTCGGTCTTCGGTCATGACCAAATAGACCAAAATCTAGTGCGCAAGAAGAGGAATCGGCGAATGGTAATGTGAGAGTGGGAAGCGATTGACTGGTCTCACGCGCACGGGAGAATCTACATTACACGGGGCTAGGATACTCAGTTGTTGGGCATAGAGACTATATGGTATGCTTGGTTCCGTAGTTGGGACTATAGAATATATGTACATAAACTAGGCTGGCACACAAATTTGGCTGCTTTCGTACGTAATTCTCTCAAAATAAAATAAAATCGGTCTTTCGGTCTATTCGGGTTATGTATAAGTGATGACCGAATTTCTGATATAATTTCGATCTTTACTAATTTGTTACCCAAATTTCTAACGGTCTTTTTGGTCTCGGTCTTTTCGGTTTCGGTCTCGGTCTTTTCGGTTTCGGTTTTCGGTCTTCGGTTTTTATGCCCACCCCTACATGTACGAATAAGTGGGGACTTCATAGAAATTGGCACACGAATTTGAGGATCAAAGCAAATCACACCGAATCATCTTGGGACACCGGTCGGAAATCAACTAGAAATTTAAGGGTTCAATACCTTGCGGCAACGGACGAAGATTGCGTTCCATCGACAACTTGCGGCTCGAACGGTGGCGGTGGATCCATCGGGGAAGTGGGAGTCGGCGGCTTCGTCTTCTTCCTTTTGACCATAGTTGCCCTCTTCTTCGGCGTCGGTACGGCAGCGGCATCAAGGGCCTCGCACGGTTCCCACCAATTTTGCTTGGGGGCGGCGGCAACGACACCGACGGCCGCAATTCCTAGATCTGGCAAGCGTGGCTGCACAGGCAATGGCGCCTCCGCCACAGGTACGGACACTAGCGAGGGGTCGGAGGCTTCCATGGAGGTGCTGGAGAGGCGCGACGAGGTCGGACGGAGCTGGGGAAGATAAACCGGCGGCGGAGCGGAAGGGGGCAAAAGGTTGCGACGGT
This sequence comes from Poa annua, assembly GCA_026929855.1. Lineage (NCBI taxonomy): Eukaryota > Viridiplantae > Streptophyta > Magnoliopsida > Poales > Poaceae > Poa > Poa annua. The sequence continues at coordinate 54,393,765 of CM049435.1, read as the reverse complement.
GAAATGTCACTCCCGCCAACGCCTCACACGTTTTTCAGGGCACACTCGGTTTGGCCGCGGAAACCTGACACATTTGGTTTTGGGACGGAAATTTTCGGGCATTCGAAAAAAGTTTTCGGTTCGACCATTTTTTCGGTCGCTAGTGTGCCTGTTTTTGGTCGAACAAACCTAAAATGACAGTTATTTTTTGGTTCGGCGCGTTTTACGGTCACTGTTAGAGATGCTCTAAGTGATATGATATATAGCACTCCCATGACCTGGGATTCTACCTGTGCAAAACAGTTTATAAATTTTAAAACATTTTGGGTAATCTGACCAAAAATATCTAACACCAAAAAACATCAAAATTTTATCCACCAATTCGGGAAAAAGTACTCCCTCCGTCCCAAAACATGTCTACATACATCCACTTTCTATCAAAGTTGAGACACTTATTTTCGTACAGAGGGAGTATTAAAAAATGCCGAGTATAGGATCAAATTCAAATCAATAGTGCTCGATATCAACTACTAATTGTGGCTGGTTTTGTCAATTTAGTTTACTGGTGTGAATCAAATTTGGCTAAAATTTATTGTCCCACTACGTAGATGCAAAATTGTGCATTGTAACTCAAGACTAAGTTTGTGTTCACAACTTTTTATTTATTGCCACGACTTAATTTGGCCAATGATGCTTAGCTGGTCTTTTCGGATGATCAACCGACTTGGGTCGGACTGCAGCCAACTTAGGGTTATGCGGCCATATATACCTCTTGTAAGCGCCGTTTTGGGATAAGTCGCAAGTTGTAAATCACCGTCGTTTGTAACCTCAACTGATCATAGTGAAGATTTGCTGGCTGGCGCCCGTGGTTTTTCTCTTCCGCTGTTGGAAAGGTTTTCCACGTTAAATCTCGTGTCCGTGTTGTGTTGATCTTGCTTTTATTCATCGTTTATTTGCCCATCGTTTATAACATCCACCATATCTAACTATTAGCATCGTATGTTTATCATGTTTTATTGTTTTATCTAGCTTCTAAATTAAAATGCTTATGGTTATGTTTGTTATGAGAAAAATGGTTAGTAAGCTCTCCAAACTTGATGATACATTTTATTTCATATTTCTTGTACATAATAAATTTGAACCATTGTGACTAAGATTATGAAGTTATGAGCTTGACAAAGTATTGATTGGGAGCTAGCAGATCTATGTTTTTATAGGGCACGTTTTTAACATTATACTTATTTATATTTAGTTGATATCATGTTATTTTTTTATGGATGTCTATCATGTGAAATAAAAATGAAACATTTTAAGTTCATGGAGTTTGTATTCATTAGAGAAATGTCTGGGCCGCTAAACTAAACCATATATCATTCATGATGAAAATTTACATATATAATAAGCAGAGAGGCTCTTAACCAGGTAACCGTGGCTCCGGTCAGACCTGAGCGCGCGACCCACCCACGTGGGTGGACCCCACCTCTTACCTCTATTTATCTTTTTACCTGCCTTTAATCTCTCCGTCGTGTACATGGTTTCCGCCGCCTCTCCAATCTCCTCCCGAAATCAGCTCGTCGCCGGTGCTGCACCGCCGCCTCTCGTCCCTCCGACGACGACGACTCTCCTCCCTTCTCCCCAAACCGAGCCGGAGTCGGTGACGTCGTGGCTGGCCGCGGCGGAGACGGCGACGGCGAGCCGTGACCTCGCCGGAAACGGGGCCGACGCGGCTGGCCGCGGCGGCGCCGGAGGAGGCGAGGAAGAAACTTAACGCAGGGGATGGGGGAGGGGGGGGGGGGGGTCGGCGCCGGAGAAGAAGAAGGTGCGGAGGGGATGGAGGGATGGTCGGGGCGGTGGAGGAATGGCGGAGGCGGTGATTTGCGTAGGACGGGGCGGCGAGGCGGCGCGGGAGCGCCGCCGGCCGCGGGTGGCGGCGGGCGGCGGTTAGGCCCAGTGTCCACGACAGTGGGATGGCTGCTGGGTGGGGCGTCCATGCGGTGGTCACTGGGTGGGCCGTCGGGGCGTTCTTCCTCCCTCCTCCTGTTCTTCTTCCTTCTCCCTCTCCGACAAACTTGGTCGGAATAGATCGGGGCAACGGTCACCCGTAAGCTAGCCTAGCCCTAGCCCTATAATAAGTATTTTATAATTTTAATGGTGGAAATTTATCCCGCGCCACGGCGGCCACGTCGTGGAAGCAGAACGGCCCCGGCCCCGGCCCCAGCCCCAGCCCCAGCGATGCCAGCACGTCCACGTAGGGCACGTAAATGGTGGGACAGGGATCCTCTGACGTTGCTTGCCCACACTGACGCGTGGGGCCGGGCCCACATGCTAGTGTCCCCAACGACAGGGTGCCGTACGTCAGAGCGACCCCGCCCAGCGCCAGCAGCAAAAGCAGCTTGAAGCAGCACGCCACCGACGCTCTCACCATGGCTGCTAGCTAGCTCCCTAAACTTTAGCTCAAGTAGTACCGATCTCAGTTAGCCGCTGCTCTCGATCTCTCCTTTAGTACCGATCTCAGTTAGCCGCTGCTCTCGATCTCTCCTTTCCTGCTAGTTACGTAGTAATTTGCTAGCTATTTTTGCTTCTAGTAATAAAGGATGCATTCATTAAATCGATGCAGAGGCCGGGACTCACTTTTCCTATAAAAAAAAAGCTATTTTTGCTTCTGCTGCTCTCGATCCCCTTTCGTTTTTATGCCAAGCTGTGGCCATATGAGCCTTGGGGTCACTCTCCAATTTCGTCTGCCCCCGCCCCCCCCCCCATGTCCTAAACCTAAACGGACAAATTTGCTTCTGCTGCTCTCTGATCCCCTTTCGTTTTTATGCCAAGCTGTGGCCATATGAGTTGGTAGTAGCCTTGGGGTCACTCTCCAATTTCGTCTGTCCCCCCTATGTCCTAAACCTAAACGGACAAAAACCGGTGCCCGTTTAGGTCGTGCCGTTTCAGACATCCTTAGAGCATCTCCAGCGGGGGCCTCTAAAGGACCCCCTAAAGGCCCTTTGGGGGCCAGAGACGAAAAACGCCCATCAGCGGCACCCCCAAAGTCTCGCCCCGAGCGATTTTATGTCCGGCACCCCCTATAGGGCCTCTATACTTGGAGGCCCTCTGGGGGTGCCGGACATCGACTCGCGCATGGTCCTGACAGCGCTGGCCCGACCGTCATACACACACGCGCCTCGGCCTTGAGTCATTCGTCCCCCCACAGCCCTCTCGCCGGCGATTCGCACCATCGCCGCCACTCTCGGCGCCGTCTGCTTGATTCGCACCTAGGGGACCTTGGCGCAGCACTAGGACCGTCTCACGGCGCCGCTCGTTTCCGACCTCGTCTAGCGCCGGCGCATCTAGTTTGAGCTCGGGTACGCCTCCTCTTCCCTCCCACCCCGCACGCAAGTTGTTCGACCATTGGTTGATAGGCTGAATTCGTTGATTCATCAAACAGGCAATGGACAGCGACGACGAGGTCATGTTTTTTGAAATGATGGCGGGGGATGCCACTCTTTTGGCCGACGCAGAGGAGAATGATATGATTATGGCCGCACTTCTAGAAGCCGCAGTTGAGGAAGACGCGGCGCCGAAATTTGGAGGATCATCGAAGGGGCGGCGGCCCAACAAGAACCGCAACAGAGCAACTGGGCACGCTCTGTTGTTCCAGGACTACTTTGCCGAGAACCCGACGAACATGCCTCATGAATTTCGCCGGCGCTTTAGGATGAGCAGGAACTTGTTTTGGAGGATCTTGCACGGTGTTCGGGACTACGACGACTACTTTGAGCTGAAGAGAGACTGCACCGGCTTGATTGGGTTCTCGTCTATTCAGAAATGCACGGCGGCCATACGGTGCCTTGCTTACGGGTTACCCGCCGATGCTCTGAATGACTATCTCCGTATGTCTGAGTCCACAGCCGTCGAAGCCACCTACAGATTCTGTAGGGCTGTTGTGAAGGTGTTCGGCGAGCGCTATCTGAGAACACCAAATGAGGAAGACACGGCGCGTATTTTGGCACAAGGAGAAGCAAGAGGATTTCCAGGGATGCTTGGAAGCATAGATTGCATGCACTGGAACTGGAAGAACTGCCCCTACTCGTGGCAAGGGATGTACAAGTCAGGGCATCACGGGAAGTGCAGTGTTATACTTGAAGCCGTGGCAGATCATGAACTTTGGATATGGCATGCCTACTTCGGCACCGCCGGTGCCGCCAATGACATCAATGTGCTCTACAGCTCCATTGTGTTCCAGAAAGTTGTGGATGGCCTAGCTCCACCATGCAACTATGTGATCGGCGGCCATGAGTACACCAAGGGGTACTATCTTGCTGACGGTATCTACCCCACTTGGGCTACATTTGTGAAGACAGTCCACAACCCTGTCGGCGAGGCAGATTGCCATTTTGCAAAGATACAAGAGGCTGTTCGCAAAGATGTGGAGCGAGCTTTTGGTGTGCTCCAGGCCAGGTGGGCTGTTGTCCGCTACCCTTGTCTTTCATGGTCGCCGGAGGAAATGGATGCTATCATGAATGCTTGTATCATCATGCACAACATGATTATTGAGGACGAGCGTCCTACAAGGAGACAACAAGTCGGCGAACAGTTCGATTTCCAGGGGACTATGGCGACTCCACAGCCGGGCCTGCCGCCGAGGTATGGTCAATTTGTTGCCATAATTCGAGAAATTCGTGATGAAGCTACGCATCACCGACTGCACAATGACCTCGTGGCACACGCATGGGCTATCAAAGCCGGTCAGCCGGTTGTAATAGAGTAATATGAAATTGTGTTGTAATAGAACCACGCACATTCTTATTACATACAACAACTTTATTAATGCATGCACATTCTTATTACATATAATTAAAACTACTCTTCTTCGTCATCGGACTCAGCCTTAGGAGGTGTTGTCCCAGGCACGTCGTCCGTCGGCGCCGAGTCAGGAGTTCTCGGCTGCCACTCCGGTTCTAGGGCCTGGGGAACGGCCGGCCCTGGCGCACGGGACGCCCACGGCGACCATGGCTCCCAGGGAGAGAAAGCATGTTGTGCCGGGGATGGAGTTGCGGGCTCGGCGTCCTCTTCCGCCGCGTCCTCTTCCTGCTGTTCTTCAACGGCGCACACGGCATGCTGATCGTCGACCAGCACGGCCTCCCTCTCCTCCTCCTGCTCGATCACCACGACCGCCTCCTTCTCCTTCTGATAGGGCAGCACCGCATTCTTCTCAGGCGACGACATGACGAGCGAGTTGTGTGCGGAAAGAATGAGATCGATGTGCGGCCGCGATGATTGTTATATCGGTGCCAAGCGGTGCGAACGCAACCCAAAACTACACGGCGGCGGTCGCAATCCACACGAAGCGTCGTAATGCGGAGCGACGCGGCGGTTGCCGTCAGCGGTTCGTGCGCCCGCAAGGTGTTCGGCAGTTCGCTCAAAATTTGCATCCGTTTGAGGGTGGGCCTTTGGTGAGTGCCGCTGTGGGCGGACTCTAAATGTTGACCGGACACATGTCTGACACCCCCAAATGAGGCCCAATTGAGAGGTGCCGGACACACATTTAGAGGTCCGGGTGGAGATGCTCTTACGTTCCATTCTGTCCCCTCGATTATCACAACCGAACATGCAAATTTACGGTATTTTTTAGTTCTCCCAAACTATGTATAGGGCTGACCCTACAAATACGTTACTCGTATCAGTATGCTCATGTGCTAGAAAGAATATGTCCCTGTGACATACTGACATGTGACACTGCGCATGGACATGGTATGACCATGTAGGCATGCACTGTGCCATGGTACTACGTACTGTACCAGTGGTACAATACTACAATGAATTCGCAATTGCTCGTAAAGTCTCTGTCTCACACACACACTCATGAGCATATATAAACACCACTACCCTTTTATCTATTGCCTTCTTCTCACTCCTCACCCTAAACCTGCCATCTCTTGAGGAAATGCCCAGTCTTCTTGTTCCTCTTCCTACCCCAACAATGGAGGTCCTTGGTGCTTCTTCTACCAGGCCAGCATTTGGAGACCCAAGAGCGGAGGAGTCCAATGGAGAGATGCCTGGTAGGTAGGAGAAAGCCGGCGAGCTAGCGGCTCGCATTGGGCTCTCACTACGTGCTCCTCTGCTCTATACGAGCACGCATGAGGCGTATGTGGCGAGAGCGTGCAGTGGGGAATTGAGGCGTCATGGTCCGAGATATATGTATATCTCTCTCTCTCTCTAGGTATCTTAATTAGTTATTTGTTCCTCCTAGAAATATTTATCTTCTTGTTTTCCACTTTCTCTTTCCTCCTCTTTTTGGTCTGTATCGAGAGGCTGTAAGTGACGCATTCTTGGCGTGGAGCTTGTTGAGATGTTGGTTAGGAACCTTAAAGGTGTTCTTGAGTAAACATTGTATCAGGAGTGCTGGGAGAAAGCATTGAGCCTGGAATGCATCGGTTACACTTTGTAATGCATGTAATCTCTCTGTTTGTGTTCATATATTTCAGTCCTCCATGGTTCGATTCAGGGTATCCTGCTGCTATCCCGCTACTCGCTGGGAACATGAAAGTTTTCCTACATACGTACGTAGATGTGTTCCCTCTTTCCATCCGTTGCGCCATTGTGTGCACCGCAACCAGTGTGTTCGTGACTCCGTGAAATGCAGTATCCACAGTTTTGCAATGCATATCGTGCAGCAGGTACCTGAACTTTGTTCATGTTTCATCTCATCTTCGAACACCAGGACAAACATCTTTCAAATTACTCCAAGCTACTAACGTACACACTGAAACAAATTAAGCTTCCTCGGTCAATACTATCTGCCAAATCCTCCATCCCCACAAGCCACAAGCACGCCCAATATACAAATCCCAAATCGCAGGCGCCGGTCAGGTGTGCACGCCGCACAGCTGTGTTTAATGCTTCTGTTTGCATATCAATCAATTAGCATTAGAGACATTCTTCGTGTAAGCCAGCAGATGCTGCAGGAAGAAGATAGAGATGAGGATATGGTGGTAGTGGTACCACTACCACCAGGACCGAGGGCCAACCAAACAAACAAGATGCATGAGATGAGGGGATTGCATCTATGACACCCCCTGCAAGCTGCTCCAAGTGGATGGACGAGACGAGAAAACCCTCTCTGTGTTCTAGACATTCAGGGGCCTTGAATTCATTTCTTACAAATTTACATGTGCCCTGCTTCCCTCTCTCGATATGCAGTAGCCGGCCGGCCGGCCGGGCCTGGCCTGATTTGTCACTACACTTGTTGCTGCAGTGGTAGCTAGGGCCTTGTGCTGTGCTGTGCGGTGTCCTGTGTGGTCTTCGTTGCCGCGGCAACAACAGAATAGGGGTGGCCGCACAGCACAGTGCTACTCAGACGCTTGTCCTCCACCACCATTGAAACTCTGGCCGGCTGTCAATGCTTGGGGGTCGGCTCAGGGGAATATTCAGCGGCTGTGCAGGGGTCTAATGCATGTAACCACTGTGCTCCCTTTATACCTTTGCTTTGAATTGGCGTGGCAGCGCTTACTGTGCTACTACTGGCCCTTGCTGCTCGATCAGCCATTCTCACTTGGGCCATTGAAACAAGCTAGCCAGCAGCAGTAGAGAGGTACTACAGCAGGATTGGGCATAGGCATGGCACAGCAATATATGCCACTACTGTCACTACTACCATGTCCCTGTGGCTGTGATCCACCCTTTCCTCGTCTTTGTAAGCATACTTTGCCTAGCTCGTTTGAAGCTCATTTGAGTGTGAGAGAGAATGTGGCTTTGACAAAGAGGTTAATTATCTCATCGCACAGCTTTTAATGAATGTAGTATAGCACCACTAGTGTTGTTTATAAGGAAAGAGTACATAATCAGTAATAAAAATAGAACCATATACTGTAGTACATAAGGAGTACATCAGGTAGTACCACTGTTTGGATCGCAGAGATTGCTAAAGGTCATTACTAACAGCTAGAGCCGAAATCGGGCATGTGGTGTACGCATCCAACTACGATTTTGTTGTTAGTGCATTGTCCCTTTCCTCATTGAGCAGTGAGCTGTACATATAGGACTGTAGGCTGCGATGTCCACACAAGCCACCCACTGTAAATCTAACAAGGCATGTCTCATAGTACTGTACTATAACAGATGCGTGCTTTGTTTTTCGAGAAAAGGACCCCTCGCATTAAAATAATCACCAAACAATAAGCATCCCATTATCCCACAAGAAAACGAAAATTACAACGAAATCGTTAAAATGCGTTTCGTCTTCAACCTCCAGAATGTGTCGACGACGCGCCTCCTTTGTCGCTCCTCTCTGATCTTGCCTGGCTTTATTGGTTGCAGATGAGAGGTCATCGAACGGGTGGAGGAGACCACATCCATTCCGGAGACGAAAAAGAAGAAAGAACCATCGATAAAGCTCCTTGACGATCCGGAGAGCGCCACCGCGAAAAAAAATACTCGAGACCACACCAACCCCATAGACTTCTCGACATTGATGTTGATGTGGGACGAAAGGCGGAGAAACCTTATTGAAATGATACGGAATTAACAAGGCGTCGTCACCACCATTTGAGCGTCACCCCAACAAATCTTGACCTTAACGCCTGAAAAGAAGCACTCCCGTCGACGAGGACCGAGATCCACCGTGCCGTCATGGCTTGAAAGCCACAAAGGCGAGGCAGATCGGCGATGGCCCCGACGCGAGGAAACCCTAATCACGTTGGTTCGCTCGCTAGACGCATGCTAATCGACCGGTGACCTTTCGGGCATAATTCCTACATCTCCACCACCCCGATGATAGTATTTTCAGTCCACTACTATGCTCTTGGCCCCTTTTGGATCGAGCTAGCATCATTTTTCGTCTTGATTTGACGGGAAAACATGAGGGAATAGAAGTTACCCGGAGATTCAAATGTCACGGGATTGACACTCTCAAACCATGCATGCACTAACTCCGCCGATCTAAGACGTACGACGAGCAGCATGCTGCATGTGTGTATTGCGTACTTCGCGCTCTCCCGTCCAACGCTTGTCCCGCGGATCTACTCTCGGTGCACGCACTGACGCACAACACGACGCCACGGCCTCATCAATGTCGACAATGTTCGGGGCCATCCTGCCGCTCTTCTCGATCTCTCTTTTTTGCTTGTTAATTGTTATTAGAGCATCTTCAACATGCGTTAAAAATACCGCGCGCTAAAATATGTTTTAAGCGATGATTTACTGTTCTAACGTCAGGGTCAGCGACTGTATTTTCAGTTGTGCTAAAATGCAGTGCGTTACTGGAAGAGCTTTATCAGACGCAGTTAAGTAAGGCACGGGTCTAAAATCAAATTACAAACACGTCTAAAGTTCTATATAACAGTCCTAGAACAAAAATATAAAAAAGCAATCATGTCCTTCAAATCATGATCGCACTGTTTGTGGTCATTGGGTAGGACGACAGAGTCGGACCCGAAGGCAAGGCGCACAACGGCCAGAAACGCGGTGAGTGTGGGCAAGGCGAGCCAGAAGAGGAGCATGTCGAGCTGCGGCTGCTTGTCGGCGTCGTTGCCTCCATGATTGTCGTGGCCACGCGTCTAGAGGGACGTGATATGTCGTAAGCGTTTTTACAATTTTTTATGTTTCATGTTTATTATATTATTGCTATATGTTTATATTACATTATTATATCATTTGAGATATTTGTATGCACTAATAATCTATTAACATGAGTAGTTCCCCATCGCTATGCCTTGCTCTGAAGTGATGCGTGAGTAGTTTATCATTAGACTACGGGTTCATAACAGTAGCTAGATTGTTTTCTCCACTTGTGTCAACATGTTTAGATTTCGTGAGCTGCCTAACATGATCAAGATCACTTTATCTATACTTCTTATAAAACAAAACCCCACTAACTTACAATTAATGATTCTATCTCAACATGCAATCTATCCGCATCACTTTCTCTTTTAGCCAATCAATTATCCACATCATCCCACTAATATTCATTACTTATTGTTCTACATGCAAATATCCACGTCATCTTTTCTTTTAGTCAAAATTGCCCATGCCATCGTTTATTATTTTGTCATTTCAATAATAAGGGCACACAATTGTGCAATGTAATTGTCAAATTAAATCATGTGTTAGGGAGACAACGAAATTAGTTTGCCAACTAAGTGAAATTCTTTACTTGCATGTTTCTATAGCATGCTTCAAATTTTATGCTTTTATTAGTTTCTTAAGAGGTACCCGCCGGAACGCGCGGGGAATCATTCTAGTTGTAATAATACATGAAGTGTTTGCTAGGATCCGATAATTTGTGAATTTATGTTCAAATTGTTTACCATTGCTTAGGCACGGGCGAGGACTCGGCGGGGACGTGGGCGCCGGCCAGGCGGTCATACGCGGCGGTACGTGAGAGTCGTACGCGGAACTTTCAGTTTGGTCATTTTCGCATAGTGTGTGACCTACGGTTTTACAACGCGATTTAACCGGAGCACTAAATTTGTAACGTTGGGTACCGCTTTTCGCATCGTGCTGGACTTTTTCTTTTTGGGCACGTGCTATTATTGAACGTTGGATACCCCAATCCACGCACAAAAGTCTTTAACACTAGGAAAAACACAAGAATGATAGGAACGAGTAGTACGGGGTACTTGATAGAACAAATTTCTTGAGGGGTGTCGGGATTTACGGTTACCGCGGTAACTGGGAGTTATCGCGGATTACTGACCGAAATTTTAAAACAAAATTGGAATTCAAATTATCACAGTAAGTGTTAATTAAGATCTAAGCTATCATTGTACAAGAAACTCACGACAACCACTGTACGTCATGTGTTCAAGACAGCTCTGACACTAGTTTCCACATGATAAACTCGTTTTTCATGAAACAGACCTAATCTGCAAAACAAGAAAAATACTGGTTTGGGGTGGTGGTGTTCAAACTCGTCACCACCAGAATACAGCCAACCAAGAGTATACCAGTACGCCAAGTGGTAGGGACTTGCTGTTATAAGACACGGTTTTTAATCTAAATTATGACATTCAAATTCAAAATTCAAATAAATTTGATTTTTTTTTGCTCGGTAATCCGATTTATCCAGGGGGCTCAAATAATGTTGTTACCGGGTGGTAACCAGATTTACCGCCTGGTTACCCAAACCATGGGAATGATACAACGTTGTAGAATAACGAGCATCACCCTGGTTTTATTAATTAGTTGCAAAGAAGGACTTATGTCTCTATTCCCCCTTAAGTGATAATCTCTCTCCCAAATAGCGATACTTCAGGTTGCACTCGATTGATGGGATCGTTCAGGCTATCTTCAACCAGTGTGATTGGCAAAATTCGAAAATATTGCAAGATGCAAAGAGGCTAATTGCATGATTTATATTTTCCGTCGGTCAATTCATGTTTTCACCTTGTGCTATCCTTAAGTTGTAAACATTTAACTTTTTAAACAATGTAATAAATTTTAGCTGTGTGTTCGATGCAGACACCGGGGCTTGCTCCCCTTTTCAAAAAAGTAAATCACAGATGGATCCTTTCATTTTTATTGTCTTCATAAATCTAAAAAAAATCATATAATCGCTAGTTTTACTTGGTTTATAAAACATGATACTCCCTTCATCACAGTTTATAAGGCACAATACCTATTCCGAATCACAGTTTATAAGGCACAATACCTAATCTGAAAAAGCTTAAGATAGACAATTCCCCTCCACCATTTTTGACTTGTTTTATTCAAAGCTTCTTTAATTAAGCTAATGCATGTGGTAGTCATTGGGTCTCTTTACAATAAATGTTAGTGTTGAGAATTTTTACTCATCCAATAGACTCATATCTTGGTTCTCGAGAATTGCTATTTGTGACCTATAAACCGAGATCAAGGAAGTAGTGTTTATTCTTCAATCATCATTATGTATTAGGGCTAGGAAGCAGATGCAGAGGTTAGGTTGAGTTTGGGGGGGGGGGGGGGGGGGGGGGGGGGGGGGGGCTCCGCTCTCGGTTTGAGAAAAAAAGTATTACCTACTAAAATTTGTCAAATAGTACCTACAAATGTCTAGTTTTGCTTCATTTGCCCCCCAATTTGACCCAAAAAGTCTTCGTAACCCATTTGCCCCCAGCAGGTTGGCCCAATCTCTGCCACCGCTAGGAAGAATTATATTTTGACTGTAAAAAGCCCGAAGGTTGATCAAATTCATGTACTTAAACTTTCTTAGAATATAAAACGAAACATTTACAATTTATTTGAGAAATATGCTCTAGGTACCGCATTTTCTAGTTTTATTAGGCACGTCCCGAGTCAAACTATGAGGGCGAGCACGCTGGTTTGCCGTCGACAGCAAGGCAGCAATAAATATGTCAGTTAAGCGGCAAGCCATCGCTGACAGGCAGCGGAGCAGCAAAATCTCCCTGCACGCCGCCATGCATTCCGGCCGCCGGCCGGTGCTCTATAAAGCCTAGACGAAGCATAGCTAGGCTCTATAGAGTCTACGCCCCGATCGATCCTCATCAGGAGACAAATCGGAAACTAGCTGGCAAGGCAGGGTACGCTATAGCTAGCTAGCTTGGGCTCGCCTCGCTGAGTTTAAACCGAGCAAGCACGCAGCTAGAGGTCGAGATAGCAGCCGTAGGAGTAGCACGATAGGAGCATCTCCTAGAAGAACTTCGTCGTGCCTGCCTGCTTGCAACCATATTGATGAGAGATCGATGAGGATCGGGCAGGTTCCCCAGATCCATGCAACAAAATGCCAAGAAATTGTATCGGCGCATCGATCAACCAGGGCACGTACGTACGGCCGGCGCGCGTGTCGAGATGTAGCTAGGGCCGTACGCATGTCCTCAGGAGACTGATGTGTCCTATCAGATTATTATGTACTCCATGCATGTTCTTTGATTCCTCTCTCCTTGACGCTAGTGACACACACAAAACGGCCTCGTTGTTGTGCATTCCACGAATCCATGCACGCACGCTCGCTCGCCATAGGAGACCCGGCCTAGACAAGTCATGGCGTTCGCAAAAGCACGCGTGTACCAGTGTATAGTATACCCGCACAGCCCAGAGGAATAAGAGCTGCCCTGGCCGGGCGGCAGCACCAGTAGGACTGAAGGCTAGCGAGGGCCGGCTAGCTGCTCCGCCGCGAGCTAGCTACTGGCTGGCCGGCTGCGGCAGGATGGACAAGACAGGAGATCGCAAGATGCCGCTCGCTGCGTGCATGAACAGCACGGCCACAGAAGCACCGCGTTCCGGCATACTGTGCACGCCCTCTTCCCTTCCTTTTCGTTCTTGTCACTGCGTGCCCGGTGCCGTCGGAAGAGGAAGGGCAACACAGATCAGAACCCAGAGGGGGGTAAATGCGGTGCCTGCATGCGCCTTTCTGAAGCACGCCAAGGCATGTTTCCTGGAATGCTTCTTGCGGGAGGCAGGCAACCACAGTCTTTGGGCACGTAGCGCATGCATGGTGCTGCTCCTGTGTTCGGCTCGGTAACTGTATGTGTATACCTCGGTTTGCCACGATTATGGGATAGTACGGCGGGTTGCCCCGAATTCCTAGTATTCTGCAATCTGCAGTAGGACGCCAAACAGGATTTGAAACATCACCAAAACTTGTAAAGGTCCTAGAGTCCTTCGACTATTAATAACTGTAATTTGCTTTGACGTCATCAAAGTCGTTGTAGTATAGTGGTAAGTATTCCCGCCTGTCACGCGGGTGACCCGGGTTCGATCCCCGGCAACGGCGTATTTTTGGAGTACTGTTTTGCTTATCCTACCGCTGATCGACCTTTCTACCGAATAGCTTTTCTTCCTGTACTAATAGCTCAAGACCTTGAAGGCTTGAAGTAACAAGAAAACAAGTCGTATATTCAAAAAAAAAAAAAAAAAAGTCGTATCGACTCCCATGTCCTCAACTAGATTGCGTGTAGGGTATGATATACTCCAAAAAAAAATATCCCCTCGGGGCGGAGGGAGCACCAGACGGCAATAAATCCATCGGTGTAGATGATTGATAATTTTCGCCGCGTTTCAGTTCCAAAAGCGTTTTAAAGAATCCATGAGGTTTGAAGAAATCTATCCGATAAGAATATCTGATTCTGAACCGATACTACATAGTATATGGTACATCAAATAGCTCCGCATATAAATTATTCCCAGATTAAATAGAAAAATCATATGATTTCAAATAGTCCAATACCGAAAGGTCTAACCTAATAGTGCACAGTTTGTAGTTAGTGTGTTTCCAACTTCATCCGTCGAGTAACAACTCACTTACATACTCAACATAAAGTACAACTTTGCTAGGTTATTAAACCAAAAAAAAAATATGTTTGATGATGTACTTATGCACATACCTATCTAATTAATTATGTCTCTGCATCGGATCCACTGCGTTTCTTTTCCAAATCCGCATCCGTCTTCAAATCACAACCGATCATTATCTACTCCATTCTAAATCCGATGAAAAAAAATATGATAAAGACAAATCCGATCCCATCCGTTTACATCCTACCTGCTACAGATGACAGGTGAGTAAACTGTAAGAAACCACCACACTTATCTACCCCCCAATAAAAAACACCTCTATTATTTTAGTGGGCCTATGTCGACGTTTCTCTAATTAAGGCAGTTTTTTGCATTTTACTCGGTATTCTGGCATAAGCGCTTAGAGCTCACTGATTCCTTCAGATATGAAAGCGAAGCCACTGGCTTCAAGCCAGGAACGAAGAAACTTGTTCAACGCAAAGAACCGTAGATGGAACATTGGTACTGTAACAGGAGGATTTCAATATCATTACTCAGAGCATCTAAAACATGGTTACGGAGACGGAAATCCAGTGATCGTCATGGTAATACATAGCATTTTCGGGAATTAACACCAAGAAACGTATTTACAGTACCACTGAAACAATCAACATACACTTGTAAGTTTATGGTCTGTCTCTGATGATGAGCTACGGGCTCCGCGAACGTAGTTGAACAAACATATGGCCGTTGAAACAACATACCAGCTCGATATCTAGCAAGAGTGAATGACCGAAAAAACACACAAACAAACAAGAGTGGACAAAGTCTAGCAAGCTTTGAATGGGAACCAAGGTTTTAAGCGGATCCAAACTCAGCCATCCACTTCTCATGTCGTTCGATATCAGAGGGCGAGACACTCTTCTGGACCTTGGCCAAAGCTTCGTCGAAGTCGCACATGGCCACCGGGTCCTTTGAGATATCATCCTTTGACATGTTCTTGATCTCGTCACGGGTCTTGCCTGCGATCTTCCGCCTCATACCGTTCATCGAAGCATCACGGCAAACATTTGTAAGGTCGTCCCCACTATAACCTTCTGTCTTCCTTGCAACTTCATCAATGTTGACATCAGAAGACACCTGTTGATATAAAAGCAGTAAGTAACAGCAGATATGAAACAGTAATTTATCATCAAAGTAGACAACAGCAGTGATGATTAGTGAACATTACCAATTAGTGAAATACCAAATACATCACAATGAACAAATGATGATAAAAGAAAAGATGAGCAAAAAAGCATTAGTAAGTTAGTACACCATACCTCGACTGTTCTAAGATTAATGTTAATGAGCGACTTTCTGCTTTCAAAACTTGGAAGTGGAATGTAAATACGCTTTTCCAGCCTCCGCCTGAGCCAATCAACATTCACTGAGTTAAAAGCCATAGTACCAAAAGAGTAGTAAAATAAATATAATTATAATAGTAGCTAGCACGTTAACTGACAAAAAATAGTCAGGTAATGTTAAATAAAAATGTTGTAGTTGCCACTGCAGAAAAAACAAGGTTTTAAAATAGACGGCATAGATGCATAAAACGGCGTAAGAGCAGTAAAAACACCCAGATATGACACAGGTAACAATGGTTTAAATGTTCGTGAATGTTGTAAACTGTAAAGTATATTGTCTCAGCGCCTAGTCAGTTTAGCTTACGTTAAGTTCTAGCCGCCTCCGGCCGTTTGGTAGTCTTTGTATCAAATTTCATAGTGTTTGTATAAAATTTCAAGCGAAATCGTGTGTTCGATCAAAATTTGTGAGTATTTGACACAGAGACTGCCATATCCTTACAAGGCCAGGAAACAAACTAAACCTTACATGTCCAGGAAATAAACTAAACCTTACAAGGTCTACGCTTCGGCATGGCGCAACTAATTCCAACCATATATATTACTCTAGTCCTTCACCCAAAGTGGTGCTGCTTACATGCTGAATAGACTTCAAAGTTAGAGCAGATATAAACCTATTTCTTCCAGGAAATTACATTTATACAAGGTTTATGGCCTTATGGACCTAACCAGTGACAATAGGTTATAAATGCTCAAGGCTCTGATGTTAACCCATAAACGGTCAGGTTTCAAGCGGCGCTCCCGCATAGGCCCGCTTAGAACGTTTTTAGTTAAAAGTGATTGAATCTGAGCAAAAACGTTACAGTGCCGCGTGACACCCTCAATAAACGGTACCGTGGAACATGAAGCATGAACTGAACAAAGGATTCTTTGCACTATTTTTTAAGAAAATATTTGTAATATGTTTCACCTCCGGCGGTCTCTAACAAAACTCAAGGAATCAATCATCTTGTACGAAACCTGATATTATGCCTAAAGTTTTTATACTAACAGTAGCACGTCTAAATTAATAAATGCAAATATCACTGAAAAGAGTTTGCCAACCTGAGTGCTTCATCAATATCCCATGGAAAGTTGGTAGCCGCCAGAACCATAACAATTTTTGGTTGACCATCTTCATTGGTAGAGCTATTGTTAACACCATCTATTTGCACTAGAAGTTCAGACTTAACCCTCCTCGATGATTCATGCTCACCAGAAGCTCTGAATAGATATATAAGCTGATAAATCTGGGCAGGATATTATCTAAATGCATAAAAAAAGAACTAGCAGTTTCAGGACACACTGCCCCCAAGTCCACGCACCAGCCGAGTCGTCGGCACCCTAGAAACTCAGAAGCAAAATCCAAAGACGTCGCTCAGGCAACCACACCAGTCGCCGGGCTGCACCCCAAGCATGTTGTTGGCTCTAGCGACCAAAGTCAACCCTCTTCCTCTCTTAAGCCTTTTGTCCCAAACAAGTTGGGGTAGGCTAGATATGAAACCCTTTCACCAGGACTTCCTAGGCGGTCACCATCCTAGTACTACTCTCGCCCAAATGGATTTCATACCCATGGGACTGGCTAGTTTTTACGTTGGCTCACCAAGCCTATCACAACCCTTAGATATGAAACCCTATCACGAGGACTTCCTAGGAGGTCACCCGGCTAGTACTACTCTCGCCCAAATGGGTTCCCATGGGACTGGCTAATTTTTACGTTGGCTCGCGAAGCCTATCACAACCCTCCTCCTTTACCCAGGCTTGGGACCGTCTATGCCTACAAGAAAGGCAAGTCAACCCCTCGCAGACAAATTCAGGAGGTGCCGCTCTGGCTTCCACACCGGTCCCAAGGCCACGGGCCCGCCTAGCCGACAGCAGAACTACAAGGCAACTCCCACTGCCCTCAGACAAAGTACCGAAACTCCAAGACTATGCCCCCAGGGGGGAAGTGACGAGATTTCCACCGAGGTCCGTTCCAGCCATGGCGGAAGCTTGGGTTTTCACCTGGAGAGTCTGAGGTCCAATGAAGGAGGAGGTGAAGGGCTCCTGCAGAAACGCCTCCAAGAAAGGGAACGACATCCGAGGACGCCATCGCTGCCGACCGAAGAAGTTGCAAGGCTTTTGCCTGAGCAGAACGACATCGGAGCCTGCCAAGCAAACCACCAAGGGTAGCCGACAAACAGCCACCGCCCGAGCTGCAGCAGCCAGGCACGCCATTCACCTTGCCGCCACCATCCTCCACCACGACGGCCAGCAGAAACTCCACACCACCTCACACCATAATGGCAGCCACCCCACCAACCTCTAGATGCGGCCGCCGCCACGCCTCCTTCCTACAGCCACTACCGTCACTGCGCCCAGCAACAGAGCTGGTCTGGGAGGCCAGGAACGAAAAAGCACCACCAGCGCCAGATTGACCAGGTCCCAGACCATACACCGCCGCTGCTCCTCCCCATCCACACTGCCAGGCCACCGCCACAGCACCACACGCTGGCAGCCGCAGCCCGCCTGGAGCCAGCATGACCTAGGCTGAAGCCCGCCACCAACTCACACCGGGTCCACCACCCTGCCACCCTCACGACACCGAGTGGCCGTATAGCGCCACAAGACGCCGCCGCAGATTCCAGGGCCACCAACCCGAAGCACCCGTGCTCCTCCGCTGAGGAGTCCAGCGCTCTGCCTGCTACCTTTTGAAGAGGAGCGCCACCGCC
This sequence comes from Poa annua, assembly GCA_026929855.1. Lineage (NCBI taxonomy): Eukaryota > Viridiplantae > Streptophyta > Magnoliopsida > Poales > Poaceae > Poa > Poa annua. The sequence continues at coordinate 54,375,497 of CM049435.1, read as the reverse complement.
ACCGCGCCAGGCTCCAACAGCGACGGCAGCTGGGAGGAAGGCTGAGGAGCCTGGCGACTAGGGTTAGGGTCACTCCCGCTCGTATAAATTTTAAGCAAGAACACCTGGATCTGAAATTATTGCTTGTTGAGCTTGATTAAGAAGAAAGATATGAAAGCAGAAAAAAGATCTCCTTCTATAAAATGTAACTTAATTACCAAGCAAAACATCAAGAATATCTTCATATTATGCTACAAGCTGTTTGGGAAATTATTAGCTTGGCAGTCATCAATAGAAACTGAACTTGCATCGTGAACAGAAAAATGTATGTTCACATACCCACGAGATGTACATAGGGAGTCAATTTCATCAATGAAGATTGTACTTGGAGCGTATGCCCTTGCAAGTTCAAATAAGCAACGGACCATGCGCTCACTCTCCCCCCGCCATTTAGAAGCCAATGTTGCAGAAGAAACATTGAAGAAAGTCGTGCCACATTCTGTAGCTACTGCCTTTGCTAAGAGGGTCTTCCCAGTACCTGGTGGGCCAAACATAAGAACCCCTTTCCAAGGTCGACGAATACCCTGATCAGAAATGGAAACCGATGGGAAATGATGAGGCTAGATGTAACTTAGACAGGATGGAAAAGGTTACAAGAGAGCAAAATAATATACTACATGGAATATAATAAATTAATAATGTTAGAAACTCAAATTGCGGTTACGATGATTGTATGCACATATTTCAAATGACATTTTTTCTAAAACCGATCATATATTTAAGAACAATAACTACGGGTGATGTACAAATTACATACATGCTATAAAATAAAGACAGCAGCATTATCCTTGGCCATGATGTTAGATAACAACAAGAATGGATGAATAAAACAACATAAACTTTATTGTGGAAAGGTGTGAGGACGTCCATACAATAGCATAGTCCAAAATTACAAATCATTACCTGAAAATATTCAGGCATCCAGAGAGGAAGCACAACTGCTTCCTCAAGGAGTCGTTTGGCCTCACTGAGTCCTGCAACATCATCCCATCTCACTCCTGGGGTCGAATCTAGAACATCTCTTTCAATCATGGCAGCTAAGTCCCCATCCGGCCCTTCATACTGTGGCTTCTTGGACTTGACTTCTTCGGCGTCGCTGCTCTGAAACAAAAAGATAGGAAAACAGAAATTTCAAGAAAACTGAATGTCACATAGAAGTACTTTGTAGTTACCTATCAAGTAGAATGATCAAAGCCTCAACTCAACAAGAGAGGGAAAATATTTTACATAATGTATACATGAAGACTCTAGTTCCTTAATTTAAAAAATAGCAATAGCACTCTTGTTTCAGTATATGATTGCTTTTGAGACGCTTTGTTATTTTGACATCATTCATGTTGTGTGCACCACAATACTTTGCCCCTATGAAATATGATGAAAAGCTGAGAAGCTATAAATACATGATGATGGTATTCCTCCAGTACAGTTAAAAAATAAAGTGCTGTTTTTAACAAAAATAAGAAAGGAATGTTTAATCAGTATGACAAACTAAATAGTTTTAGGAACAAATGGAGAACCCAGCTTAGCTTTATACAAAAGAAGAGCTAAGTTGGAATGAGTGACATATGTGATTGACTTCAGCAGTACCTTGGAGGATATTGTTTTTTTTTTTAGAAACACACTTGGAGGATATTGTTAACTATACTTTGAATACACCAAGAGGTATGCTAGAAATAACAGATCTACAAACATTTTGAAGACATACACATACAAGAATTACTATAGAAGAAGTATGTATCTTCGATTATATTGTGAAGCTTCCTTCTTTTTTGCAGTATGCAGATAGGTAGGTAACAGTGCCAAAAGAAAAAGAAGCGCTACAAGTCTAATATATTAAACATATGCAGAATAGGTATATTTTCTCATTGACGCATGCAGACACAGGAAACGAACAACAACAAAAAAGTATATTTGTTGAAATGAAGATTTCATAGTGTACAAAATATTTGCTTGACAGAAATTACCGCCGAATCACCCTTGCTTGAACTTGATTTTCCTTTCCTCCCGCCAGTGCTAGAAGCAGTTGATGATCTTACTCCAGAGCTTGATTTACTCCCATTGGGTTTTGCACCACGGCTAGGTGTTCCAGTCTTTGATGGACCCCGTGCCCAAGCTCCATCTTGGGAGGATTTTTTCGCACTAGATTGGCCTCTTGCTGACCTTCGGGTTGGTGTATCTTTTGGAGGCGCCCACACATCAGGGTCATCAAAGGTTGGCGGCGATGATGTTGGATACTCATCCAATGGTTGGAACAGAAATGATTTATTAGAGCGAATAGGAGGTGATGAGGACCGCATTGTCCCAGGAGCTTCTTTAAAGGACTTCAACTGGGCATCAAGCTGCCTCACAATCTCTACCTCTTCAGTGATAGCTTGCTTACATTTCATCCATTTTGTGCGAATGAAACTGTCATCCAAATTAGTCAGATGCCTGCATGATCAAGGCTTGTCTATCAGAACATGAAGGAGAACAAGCAAACTGCATTTACACTAAATGTAAAGAAGCAAAGAAATGCATTATCTAAGTTTTTGATATAACAAATATTCATCAAATGAACAAGAACATGAGCGTATTTTTCTTTGGAACGGTTGCACAATGCAACTCAAAGTGGATCCGCAAACGGATGATCCCTGGGTTCGATGCACTGTTCTAGTGAAAACACACCACTATTGTTTCGAATGTTTCAAGATGAAATAAAGCATTGAGGTTTGTACAATAACCCAGATGTCATATAAGTCAGGACTTCAACCTAAACAGGTTTCACATTCATCGCCTGATATTCTGAAGCACCCAAATCATAAACATCAGCTACTGCAACGCTTTCGACAATTATAAATCTAAAAACAAACCAAGCCGAAGCTATCGAATCAGATTTTGTCAACCCTAAATAATGCATAACAACAGTAAGACTTTCTCACTCAGAGCAAAATGACTGGAACCCGCTACACGGAGAGCAACCAAACGGATCATCAACGGACAAATCCGATGACCTAACTGGTCTGACCTGGCGATTTACACACATCTAAGTTGATTTCTCAAAAGTACGCCTGATCCATCCAGGGGGGGAGCCCGGTGGGGTGGGGGTGGGGGGGGGGGGGGGGGGGGGGGGGGGTACTCACTTGTTGATCTGCGCGAGGGCACCGTCGAAGAAGATGATAGAGGTGTCGTAAAGACCCTCCAGCGCGTAGTCGCGCGCGTGCTTGAGGTGGTCCTGCAGCCCGGCGAGGGGGTTCGCCATTTCCGGTGCCGACGAGGTACGGATTCGCCAAAGCCGGCACGGGGTGGCAGGAGGAGACGCACACGGGTGGATGGAGAAGACGAGAGCTATCCTCCTGTGATTTCGAATTCAGAGACTGCAGCAGGTCACAGAGGACTGCGATGGCTCTTCTCTGAGACTTGGGAGGAAGGGAGGAAGGAGACTCTCTCACCGACGCGGGCGTGGCCCACTGTCAGCCAACTATCATCCGCTGCAGTTCTACTATCTCCCTTTTCTTTTCTTTTCTTTTTCTTTTTGAAATTATCTCCCTTTTCTTTTCTAAAGTAAACTAAAAATGAGTCTAATCCGTTTTCTCGAAAACAAAAGTGAGTCCAACGACTCTAACGATGCAAAGTAATTACCCCAACAACCGCACTAAAAAAAGTAGAGTAGAAAAACGTTGATACCTTTTGTTTGAATTACGAATGCAATATAGTAATTAGTTCTCTAAAGATTAAGATTCTATTGAATTTGGAAATAAATGTTGTTTCGAAACACCCTACAATCACGTATACGTGCATATACTCACCCTATAAATTCACACGCGTATACCCCCTATCCATATTAGTACCTCCAAAAGACTGAGTCGATGGCCATGTCTTGAGATTAACGAAGTCGCCACATACGCCTCGCTAGCGATGGAAACGTCACATCCCACTGTTGAAGTCGCCACATGCGCCTCGCTAGCGACGGAAACTTCGCCTCCTGTTGAAAAATATTCCCTTAAACGAGAAACATCGATATTAAACCTAGATTTGAATGGGGACAATCACCCTCCTAACCATAAAATGCTTGAAAAAGTGATTTCTAGCAAATCTTTTAAATTCTAAAATGTTTTCATTTGGCATACCAACTATGTTATTTGGAGTTTTGTCAATATGAAATAATAGGACAAAATTCCACTTACAGTTGTGCGGATAGTAAAGACATTATATTTGTTACTCCCTCCATCCCGGTTTATAAGCAACATAGTCAAAATCAAAAATTTCTAAGAATAAACCACAATTTTGGCAAATAATACCCCTTTTAATTATCCCTCCACCAATGTGCATGTGGTTTATTTAAAACTCTAATTAATTAGACAAATGCATGTGCTAGTCATTGGTCTTATGTGTAATAAATGTCAGTTTTAGCAATTTATCTCATCCAATAGATTCATGTCTTGGTTCTAGAGATTTTTTATACTCCTTATAAACCGGGTTGGAGGGATTAATGATAATCTATACCTAATAATAAAGTCAGTAAGGCTTCTGCCCAGATTTTCGTCGTCCCTTTTTTTGGACAATTTTGCCCCTACGGGTTTGTGATATTTACCCACCACTGCCACCGGTAAGTAAAAAAAAACGTTTCGGATGTTTTTTCCAGTCTCCCGAGCACGCCCGGTCGCCCCCAATCTCCCAATCCTCCGACAACCACCGGCGCCTGGCTGGATTCGTTCCGCACACCTCGATCCTCATTCCTCTCTCTCCCAGCGACCTCGAGTGGTGCGGTGCTAACACCGTAGAGACGACGACCGCGCCGACCCAGACGTCCTCGTGCTTTTCTGATGATGGGAGCGTGGAGATCAGCCAATGGCAAGGGACGCCATCTCGCAACCGAGCTTTTCTGGTGATGGGAGCGTGGAGATCAGCCAATGGCAAGGGAAGACAACGCAGCAACGCTGCACCGGCAGGCCCGGTCGCTCGGGGCCGCCACCGCCCACCGCCTCCTCCGCGAGACTGCGAGTCGCGCTCCAGGCCGGTATTGCCACCGCTGTGGTCCGTGGGTGCTCTGCTTGTGGCTCCTCCGCACGAGCGCTCGCGCTGCTGCGGCCGTGGGTGCTCTGCTTGTGGACTGGCAGGCGCGAGCACGGAGGTGCGCAGCGATCCTGGGCGCGGCTCGCGGCCGGCATGGGGCGGAGGTGCGACACTAGGCGATAAATAAGCGCAGACGCCACGAGCTTGCGAGGGCACGGCTCGCCATGGCCAGCAGGTCCGGTTTCGGAAGCGCGGACGCGGCATGCAGGACACAGCGAGCACACGGGCGCATGTCCATGGCCCATGGCGCGGGCGTGCGGCGACGTGGTCGAACAGGGTGGGCCGGTGGGGTAGTGCGTGCAGGCCTTAAAGCAGAGAGCCTCCAGATCTTTGGGCATGAGAATGGCTAAGAGATAAGGTTGTGCCTGGATCACAAAACCAAGATGACTTTCTGCCGATCCCCAATCCAGAGTCAATGTCGCTTATCGGTGTGGTCGCGGGTAACGGACGGCGGTGCTGGCCCTGCTGGAGGGGAGCTCAAGGAGGTGAACATGCAGAGGCCGCGTGCCCAGGAGAAGCACGCGCTGATGCGGCGCATCGCCTGGGTGGGCGACGAGCACAACAGTTCCTCTCCAAGTTAAGGAGCGGTCAGTGCATATGAACACGACTTTCATTTGTACTCCACTCTCTCCAAGTTCAAGGACATTGATTGATGCTTAGTTCAGAAATAAATACCGATGGGTTCCAAGTATCATGAACACACTCATAAATTCAATTTTTAGAGTACATAAAACAGAGGTTTTATCCAGGTGTGGTAGTTTGAGAGAGGCTAGGAGCAAAATTGAGTGTTGTTTCAGCAAGACTATGATTGTGAACATACAGTCGCAGCAATCTTAAGGTTCAGTAATGCTGTATCTAGATTCTAGCGTTGGTATGTTGTGAACCTCATGCTTGATAATCTCTGAAAATACAGTAAGCGCATACTCTGAAGTTTAAAACTTCTGTAGCTACTCCCTGTAGTTGTTACAGACAAGGTTGCTTGATCATCTTATTTGCTTGTGTAGGAAATGCCGGGAGTAGTGTTATTTTGTGCTTCAGCATCTTTTTTGCCGGTGGAAAATGCAGGGTTTAGAGATGTCAGTTCACACTTATATACCAGACATGATTAGCAGGAGTAGCATTATTGTCTGTAGTTGTTGTCAGGGTTTGGAGATGAGCTGAACCATACTTTCGAGAGAAGAAAGCAAAGTATTATATTGTTGCTTCTCTGCTTGTAATGCAAGGGAGCATGGCAAAGTCTGGGACTTTTAACTTGGGACGGCACACGCGGGCATGGGTGCTTAGGTGCGATGCCCGCCGGCCGAGATGAGGACGAGCGGAAGGCCATGAGGCATGCTCGGCGCAGCGCAAGCGCGCATCCCACCGGCGGTCCACCTGCTCCCGCACAAGATTCCCGCTGAACTGTAAATCGACCACCCGACAATGGGATGCTCGGCTAAACCGCCCTGACACTCGCTCCTACATGGACCGTAGTCGACCACCCGACAATGGGATGTTCGCATAAATAGGACTCCAGTCCCGGTGCAACGCACATAATAGATATTGATGTCAATACAGATGTATGAGTGTGATGCGTCCTTTAGACACCCTAACCTAACCTTACTACCACAACACTATGGATTCAGTTGTCCAACCTCGTCCATAATCCGTCAACATGGGGTTATCTTGGCTATTAAGATAAACAAATCATTTCATCAACTATGTGACATCATTGTTGTTCCACATAGAATTGCTTCCAGCTATGGTACTCCCCTTACTCTCACTTCATTTTACGTATACCATTATGTTCTCCTCGCCTTTGTTTTGACCACTCTTTAGGATCTTACGCACTTGAAAAGTCCTAAGAGCGAGATATAGACAAAAAATATTCATATGCAACATATTGAATTAGTTATAATAATATCTCATATCAAAATTACATGTGTGCTTCGAGGTTAGAACTTGGCCCTCACGCTGAGTGGGCTTCTCAAGTGCCTCGATTACTTTAACAAAAATATTGTAATGAATAATATTTAAATACACCAATTGCCAAAAAATCAAGATTACAAGTATGTATATGGAGATGCTAGGGAATGGAAATGGAGTGGTGACAGCGATAACACTTCATGGAGAAATGGTGAACTCAGGGATGTCCCCCTCTCTTTTGAGAGGCGATGGGTGGAATTATTTTTTCGGAAGCCTTCTGGTGCAAATCTGACGGTGGCCCTTTCACAAAAACTTCTCGGTTTGATCTGACAAAGCCGACGACATATGATACGGCCGCATGCGGTTGTACCCATGGTCGTTAAGTATGATGTTAATTGTAATTAGCTCCTCGTTGACTTGGGAAATTCTTCATCACGTGACTCTTTCCATATGATCATATTTCATTATTAACACGTCCATTTCTGCAATGAAGTAAATAACCAAGGAGATGTGCACATTTATGCAATAAGTGGTGATTAACGACAGTATAGAGAATAATACTATCCGATTTGAATGAGAAGATAAATGAGTGTAAAATCCACTCATCACTTGTCCAAAATTTGACCGATGGAGGGCCAGCTTGATAAAGCGGTAGTACACGCTTGTTAAAGATGGGGAGGAGGAGGCATAGAGAAAGGCATGAGCAAAGCATGAACCGAGGAATTCGGACATGCACAAGAGCATGAACTTGAAGAGGCAGACATCGTGGGATGCGGTTGAACGCGAGACCGGTAGAAAAGTCGCCAGTTCTTGGAGTAGCTCCAGATCCACAATTACAATCGGTACATCTACCAATAACATCAGCTCGGGCTCAAGGAAACCCTCGACAACATAGACGTGTTCACCGGTCTCCGACGAGAAGCGGGAGGCCAACGCGGCACAACCCACTTTGGAGCCAAAACAACGTTGTCCCTAGATGGACAACCACGTCGGCCCTCGCATAAAAATTAGTTTGATTAGTTTTATTCTAGTTTATTTTAGTTTATGTCTTAAGCAGTATTTTTATGTTTGTTGAATGTTGTGTAAAAACTATGTTGCTTTATGAAGTATGTTGTTCGAAAATGGATGTTTAATTTTAAATTGTGTGTGTTATTTTTTTAAAGATGAACCGTAGACCAATTGTTGTTCTATGGTATAATTTTAATTTATACGCAAACTATACACACATCAAGCACAAGACAAAAAGGTCTAACCAATACCGGCTTTTTCTAACATGGAAAGATAGAGTTAGCCAACTAATCAGGGAAGAGCTAAGCCAACCCAACATTTTCAGGGTTTCCACATACTTTTCCATGATTCGGTATCGCATGACTGTGACGTATTTTTTAAGCTGAATTTTCCAGAATTTTGTGTTCTTTGATGCATGTGAGATAAAAAAAAGTTTGATAGGGGGCAGTTTAGGGACTCTCTGGAGTTGAACAAAAAAATAAATCCAAAACCCTTCTTACTCCTCTCCCTAAACCGCTTTTAGAGACTATAGTGCAGATGATCTTAGCATCACAAGCGAATTCACTGGACCTTTTCTATTTCTCAAAATTCCTGGTTCTGAAACCAGCTTCGAAGTGTGGCTAGGGGGAGATCCTCAACTTCAGAAGAACTTTATGTTGTAGAGTTGGTCGAGTCATGGTACGAGTTACATGATCTTGTTTTTGTGTCTTCGAATGACGAAGATGATACATGTAGGTGGATTCTAACAAAGTCTGGGCAGTGTAGTCGAAGTGATGTAGCATTTTTCTTGGGAAGTCTATCATCCATTATATGTATGTAGCTCTAAAAGGCAGACAAGCTAGAGTACCTAGTATAAAAAATTGGTTATTGATACACCACTTACAGTTGAAGCGTTTATCATGTAATAAAAAAACTTACAAGTGTTTATGTTACTTGGGTTCAGAGAAGACATTCTGGCAAAAGAGGTGCTAATTCATAGAGGCTGGGGTGACAGTCACAAATGCATGTTTGTACTGGTAGACAAACTATTTATCATCATTTGTTTAGTTGTCTACTAACTATGTCCGGCAGCTCTGTATGTCTGGGAGGTGGTTAGATGTGTCTTTAATCTGTATTATGTGCCAGATAGTTTTGATGAGCTGCCAGGGTTGGTTAGCTCTTTTCCTGTTAAAAGTATGCTCGTTTTGTCGACATGGATTGTTGGGTTGATTTGAGCAATCTAGAAAGCCAGCAATAATATTGGTCAACTTATTTGTGGGGAATTTTCAGAGCTCTTTTCCATGAATCTTTGTGTGCCACGCAACCATATTGGTCAACGTATGAACTTAGGCAGTCGAAATGTGTTTTATTTTCATGGATGGAGGGAAGTATTTTATCTACAACAACTATGCTAAAATAAGTTATACTAGAAACTCCTCCTTTGTTTGGGAATCCTTGTGCAATTGACATTAAGTAGCACAATTGACAGTTTGGGAATCCTGAATTCCTGCTGCAACTTCATTGGAACAAATGAGTAGCACATGATGATCTTGTACGCTCTTTATTTCTGTCACCTTTTGCTCAACAAGATCTATCTTGTGCACAGATAAATTCGGTGGCCTTCATCTTCAACTTCCCGGTCATTTGGTAGTGGTACTCACCAAATTTGTCACTGTCTTCGAACTTGTGAAGTTCACTGTCATTTGGTGCTTGAAGAAGGAACAATTTGTTTTCTGGCACACTGACCCATGGAAATTGGAAACATGCACTGAAGACAACCTTGTCTATCACCTCCAGCAAAGTAGATAACACAATAAATCCAAATTTTATACTTAGGAGAGGGGCCGATTGTTTCGGTTTGTGTTGCACAAACAGCATCAAGGCAATTCCAAAACAAAAAAAAGCATCAAGCCATCAACAGTTTCTTATCACTTCAGCGGAGAGAGAAAGGTAAACGCAGATTGCTATTTTCCCATTCATTCATAACTTGGCTTGGGAGAGAACATTTGATCCATTACAGGCGATAGAAGGCTACTACTGTTACCGAGAACCACGACTAGATTATATAACATGATGACGAGGATCCATTACACACGAGTGGTAGCAATCAGTCAGATGGAGTAGCGACGGAGGATCGCCTAGGCTAGGCCCTCTCCCCGCGGATGCGGCGAGCAAGCTGTATGTCCTTGGGCATGATGGTGACGCGCTTGGCGTGGATGGCGCAGAGGTTGGTGTCCTCGAAGAGGCCGACTAGGTACGCCTCTGCGGCCTCCTGCAGCGCGGAGACGGCGGAGCTCTGGAAGCGGAGGTCGGTCTTGAAGTCCTGCGCGATCTCCCGGACGAGGCGCTGGAAGGGGAGCTTGCGGATGAGCAGCTCCGTGCTCTTCTGGTACTTGCGGATCTCCCGGAGCGCGACGGTGCCGGGGCGGAAGCGGTGGGGCTTCTTCACGCCGCCCGTCGCAGGGGCCGACTTGCGCGCCGCCTTGGTCGCCAGCTGCTTCCGCGGGGCCTTGCCGCCGGTGGACTTGCGCGCCGTCTGCTTGGTGCGGGCCATCTGGGGGGGATCTGGGATGATGAGGAAGAAGAGGGAGGGTTGGTGGGATTCGTTCGGGCGGCGCGGCTGTGTGATGATGATTCGGGCGAGGGGATCGCCGAGTTTATGTACAGGTCCGAATTTTGGAGGCGGGCGGGACGCAGCTAGAGATTTTGGGGATTTCGTGCGAAAACATTGGAGAATTTGGGAGCGCCATGGCGCGCAGAACAAAAGAGGAGCGCGGGCTTGGCTCGGCCGCAGGATGATGTGAGGATTGGACGGCGTGGATGTGTCAGGGAGGAGTGGCCACGGATCGCGATCCATCGGCAACAATTGGATAGTACTAGTAGACTAGTAGGAGTTTGTTGGAAGCTGTTTTGCATCGCGTCCAAACGGAGGGTCCCGATACGGTGTTATGGTTAGTTTGGCCATCTCCATGGATCGATCAGCAAATTTGCTTTGGACGGGTAATAGCACTCGGACTCTGGCAGAGCCGAATAGGTGATTAGCAAAGCTTCGAAAATCTATATCTATATCTACTAGAAGCCTGGCGCGGCTTGCCGCGCGCCACCCGCCGTTGACACTGGTTTCCCTACTTGCAAAACGCTATGGTAAACAATCATAACGTGACGGGATAGTAAATCGTTATTATAGATGGCACTGGCAGTATAGGTTTATATCAGAGCACAATGCTTTTGCATACACATAGTCTACTCCCATAATCTTCAGGTAATCAGTTTTTTATTACAACATTTACAATCATCACTGGTATTAAAACTGTAAAACACTTTGCTAAACATCATTAGTATGACACGTGGTCAAATAACTATTATACAGAGCAGTGGCATTACAGGTTTAGAGAAAAACACATCGCTCTTACATACACACAGGTTTACATATATATGACTTTAGGACAGATAGGTCTTTAAGGGGAGACATAGCTTCTTCAGCATCTCCTCAAGCAGGACAGTGGTTGGAATCTGGAGTTCTCGACAACCTCCATGTGAGAATGAGAAATAATGATGGAATTAACAGCCAGATGGCAACACTGTCGTTAATAAGTATAGTGACAATGTAAGTACATTTTCCAACTGTTAGATTAAAAATTAAGAGGAACACAGTATCAGATCATAAACATGAGCAGTAAAAGAAGCATCGACATTAGATTTGGAACCATACATGACATTAACTAACATCCTCATATAAACAAACTAAGGCAAAACAAAATGTCTTGGTCCAGTTCAAGTTATGGATAATAGATGATGTCATTTTCAAAGTACTTCTATCAAACATTGCGAATTCAACATAAACTAACAACTTCTTATGATTGGAGCAAGATGATTGGAGCGAGTCGGAGGGTTGGCGACTCACTTGCGACTCGCGACTCAAAAATCATGCTGGAGCATAAACCTCGTAACCCAATAATGCTGAAAGATTGCAAGTGAGGATGGATATAAGGAAAATTACCTTTTGTGGAAATGAACCTGGAGCACTGAAGGTTTGGGTGCTTTTCTCGAGGACAAGAACGCCAGGTAATATATCTTCCTAGTTCTGCAAACACCATGGTATCAAAATCTTTCAGAAATTTACTAATCATTAGCAAACACACAACTATAGGCTGATGACTATCAATGGAAACATGCCGAAACTTTCTTAATTATCCAAACTGATGCTAATATACGAACTAATAGTAACCTGGGAGTTTAGCATCTGTAGGAGTCTAGAAGATAAATGTGATCAGGGTGGTTTATGTAGATCATAAGTGACCATATTCTTAATTTATTTTCAGAGGAAATTTGGCAACAAAAATGAGGCAGGTATCCTCGTTGAAAAAATATCAGGAAAATGGTGGTGATAGGTAGAGCGTATATCTTACCTTCTGCCGCGATGTCTCTCCTCAGAACAACAGAGCTAGTCCGATTTGGTACGCCTTGATAAATGAAGTTTCATTAGTATTCATTAGTATTAAGAACAAAAATTCATAAAGAACCACATAAAGCATCAACAGGAAACATCAGAGAAGAACACAAACCATACTAACCTAAACCGAGAGCATCAACACGCGCCTTATAAATCAAAACTGAAATGTAGGTGTTCATCCTAAATCATGAAAACAAATTAGTAACAATATGAATCATAATTTTTCCTTGCCATTAATTTATTATATATCACAATTGAGGAGTTTGGAAGAGAAAGTAAGGATCTTGATACATGGAGATGGTACGAAGATGGCGTGGTCGCTGGCATCGATGTGTTGCTAGCCCAAGGATAAGCATCCCAACGGGATCTAGCCGACCACCGCCTGTGATGCCTCTGCAGTCTCCCCATGCATCTCCGCGGCGGCTCCTGCTCATGGTCTTGGTCCTCTGTTAGGAAGGAAGAGGATGAGAGAGTTCAGGGAATGTGAGAAACATGGGGGCTGGCAGCTGGTAAATCAGCAGTGGCATACATCGGCATGTCGTCCTCGTCTCGCTCTCTATAGCCGGTGAGACAGACGGATAAGTAAGAGCGAGAGTGGCAATGGTGAGTGCCGCACCTGAGCAGGCTGCTGCTTGTTCCCGGAAATGCCTGCTCTTATTGGAACTCCACACACTGAAAAATAAAGTGAACATGATCACCATAATAATATCTTAAGCATGCATACATTTAGTCTAGCACTGTCCCATGACAAACACTTCTACTATGGTTCATATGTAACTATCTATGCCAACATGTACATCACACAGACACTTCATATTTCAGAACTTACAAATGGAGCAAATCCAGCTGTGCACATCACACAAGCTGTAACCAAATGGAACAAATATCGTTCATTGAATATAAATTGCAGAATAAAGAAAAATTCTTTAAAAACATTGCACAATATTACATGGATTAATGCTATCCTGTAACATCGTTCGAGTGTTACAAAACAACTTACATGAATATATAAATAGCAACCGAAACATCTAATTTGATTTGTCATTGAATTACTTCTATTGGGATGAATGAACCCGTGCACACATATGCAAATCATATGATTTTTTTCAGATAGGTCTGGGTTCACATTGATTCGCAGGGATAATCAGAAGTCACAATTTCTCATGAAAAAAGAAAACTGTGTTGATCAGCTTTAGTTGTACTTGAAGGCAACAACATGTGAAGTAAAAATGTCAAATTCCTACAGGCACATCCCACAGGAGACTGGTGTGGTCAGCTCCATCAGTCCTTCAATACTAAGGAAGTACCCATTCAATATCCAGAAAATTGAGTTACTGTAATCATGGAAAGGACAATATTTTGATAAGTAATATAAAGCATATACCTTTTCATCCTGGCTTGGCGCCTCTCCCCACTCAAATAGAGCAGCTACAATCCTGGCTTGGCGTCTCTCCCCACTCAAATAATCTGTAAAAAAAAAATAGAACTAAGAATCCATATTAAATCACAAAAAAGCAGGAAGAGTAATGCACATGAGAGAACAAACAGCCTAAAGAATATAGCTTACCTATATTGTTTAGCTATATTCAGTTTTTCAAAGCAAGAAGGATAATGGCGATGCAAGTCAATATTGTTTACCTATATTCAGTTTTTCAATAGTTGCACTATCAGAATATAGCTTGCACCATCTGCAACCGACCACAATGATTTCTTGCCTCACCGAGGGCATTTTGGCAGGCCTACCATACATAGATAATGCAACTATTGTGATCAGTGACTACAACAATAATTATTCAAAGATTAAACTGAATGCTTGCCTGCCAAAGATAATTTTCTTAAACAGGGGTGAAAATGAATGCAGACCAAAATAACCAGTGGCGGTAATGCACAAACTAATATTTTTCTTTTGGTGAGGGTATATTGTAGGAAGCTTTATTATAATTAAAACAATCATGATGATCCAAAATATTTCCAATCGGGAAAAGAAAAGCTCACACCGTCGGCCTATCCAAAACTGCAGCTCGAGCTCGTCGTCGGGGAGCACGGCGGGTGGAGAAGGGCAGGGCTAAAACAAAGCCACAAAAAAAAAGGATTAAAAAACAGTATGATACAGGAGTTCAACTCTGTAACCCAATATTGATATTCGTCGTAATAGAACGCAACCAAATTAGAGTTGTCCACAACAATTTTCTGCACAAAAAAAGATGAAACTGTCTTTGAGATTAAATTTGGCAAACAGCAGCAACTTAAAATGTAGAGCCAGTTGCCTAACAAATAAAGAGCATTCTGAATCTTGTATTCCGGAAGGACCATGAACATACCGCGGAGGAAAGCATGAGCTTACAGGGCGTCCCTATGGTGGCTTCGAGACGCTCTGGTCATGGTCCTCCTGCAGTTAGGTAGAAAGATGGTGAAAGATTGCACCGATAGCTGCGGCAAAGGGCGGAGCAGCCCCTAAATTATATTAATAAAGACAATCTAATTTCTGTAATATAAACACAGTCTAGGCATACAGCAAAAAACAATATCATATGAATCATGTAGCTGACACTCCTTCAAGGCAGCTAAATTATATTTAGTAAAGAACATAGCTCACACCAACACCTGCACGTATGATTCACACAGAAAACTCATCTAGCACACGGAATCGCATATCGAACTATATCAATGTATTATTCTTTTAGATTCTGGACCTTACCAGCAAGGATACAAATTCCCAAATCCAACAACGACATAAATCTTCAGGTAGCAATCTCCAGTTCTGCGACGACCTGAAAAAAAGGCAAAAACATCACAACCGGGTAAGGTAAAAAAAGACAATGAAACCGGAACACCACAAGCTGCAAGATCAGAGTTCTAAAGAAAAAGCTGGAAAACAAAGCAGCGATTAGAACCAAACCCTAAGAGCAAATAAAAATAAGAAGAGATGAAAATGGAAGTGATGAAACCCCCACGGGTCAACCAGGGCATCAATGTCCATATAAACGAAGTCATGGTAGACGCATGCTATGCTATAAACTATTAAGGTTCCCGTGTAGCAGCTTTCAGGAGAGATATCGGAAGACACGTGAAAAAAAGAAATCAGAGACATATATCACATCGCATCCGCACTGTAGAAATTCTTGCAGGTAGCAGGAAAAAAGGAATCAGAGACATATATCACAGGATAATGCATCTGAGCCAAGACTACTAAAACAGTATGCCAAGACTTACCAAATTTCACCGTAAGTGTATTATATTCTGTAAGCAAATGGGTGCAGTCTGAATGGCAAGCATCCGGGATACTCATCCATGCTTCCAATTACATATGCAAGTAGCAAATGGCGCAGTCTGAATGGCAAGCATCATAGTTAAATCTATTAGAGTCACACCTGCAAGATAGTGATGACTGATGAGGCGCATGTAGTTAGTGAGAGGCAAAAAGGCATGGGAAATGAACTTCAAATCTATCATATCAGGTAAACTTCCTAAACAGACCTGCCAGTCCAAAAAAATGGAGCATTATACAACTCTTTCCTGTATCTCTTAGTGGTGCGGCTACTAAATTCATCTGCAAGAACACCTCTAAACACCAGCAGAAGAAGACTCAAACTCCTCCATACTCATCTCAGGCTTCGTTGGAGAAGTATTTGGCAGGAAAGAGAGGACCAAACCTACAAAACAGGAGAGCCATTAGTAAGTCAACATGGCAAGACGATCAGTGCTCAAATATTACAATGACAAAGCAGAGTATATGACCAAAATATCAAAAAATAGACAATGATGCAGATCTCGAGCACCTGAGCACCTCACCGACCTTGGCAGTGGCCGAGGCCCGTAGCCTGATGCTGCTTTCCGTGACCGAGCAACCGCACAAACCAGCGCCAAACGAAGAGCCGCCGTCCATCGATCTCACGGAGCAGCACCATCACGCAGACCGCGCCCTCGCTGGCTCACGCATCGTCTGATCCGTGGACAGAGAGAGGAAGTGAGAGAGAGAGAGAGACGTGAGAGAGGGGACCTGTGTTGAGAGGAAGAGGGAGGAGCCCGCCCTTGCTCGCCTCCTTTGACGCTCTGCTCGAATCCTTGCCTCATCATCGCATCTCCTTCTCGGTCCATATATTCGGAAGGGATTGGCTATGTGCTGCCAGCGCCCTTGCTCGCATCCCTCTCGATCCGCCCGTCGGCTGCATCTCGCCACCGCTGCCGTCCGCTGCAGCCACCGCCGCCGCTCGCTTGGCTGGATCTCGCCGGACCGAGCATGGGGAGGTCGGCCGGTGCTGTGCGATGCGGCGGCAGATCTGAAGGTGGATCTGGAGCACCCTCGGAAAATAGGAGGAGAGGGGAAGGGGAAATGAAGTGGGACGGATAAGGCAGAAGAGGAGCGAAGAAGAAAAGGCAGGCGTGCGAACCCCTCTCCCCAACCATGACTGTAGAAGTCGTACCTTCCAGCCATGGAGGAGTCGACAGCGAGGAAGAAGGTACAGACGGGATGTCGCCCAGACCCACGGCCGGCGCGCGCGACCGAACGGGCTGAAGCCACCGTGTGTCTGTAGGGCGGGACCAGGCCATTTTGTGGGCCCAGGAGCATACGCGCGGGTCCGAAAGCAAAAGCAGAGGCGAAGTCAGAAACAGCCACCGGCAGGTGGCCCAACCCAGAGAAAAGGGCCACAAATCAGCTACTGAGCAGGTAAGAACCTAGGTCGGTCCGACCAGCACATGGACAAATTTTCACACCGCAGGACGGGCCAGCGAAAGGTGAAGAAAGACGCCCCAATAGTAGTCCGAAAACAGTACCGGCCAGCACACCCTCACCGCCTCTGTGTAGCGGGACCAGCCGTTTTTTGGGCCTACCGTCAGTGACCGGACTTGGCAGGCAAGAAGTAAGCGAAAGAATGGACGCTCCAGATCGCGCCACGAAGCCACGATCGGACGAAGTAGCAAATGGCGCAGTCTGAATGGCAAGCATCATAGTTAAATCTATTAGAGTCACACCTGCAAGATAGTGATGACTGATGAGGCGCATGTAGTTAGTGAGAGGCAAAAAGGCATGGGAAATGAACTTCAAATCTATCATATCAGGTAAACTTCCTAAACAGACCTGCCAGTCCAAAAAAATGGAGCATTATACAACTCTTTCCTGTATCTCTTAGTGGTGCGGCTACTAAATTCATCTGCAAGAACACCTCTAAACACCAGCAGAAGAAGACTCAAACTCCTCCATACTCATCTCAGGCTTCGTTGGAGAAGTATTTGGCAGGAAAGAGAGGACCAAACCTACAAAACAGGAGAGCCATTAGTAAGTCAACATGGCAAGACGATCAGTGCTCAAATATTACAATGACAAAGCAGAGTATATGACCAAAATATCAAAAAATAGACAATGATGCAGATCTCGAGCACCTGAGCACCTCACCGACCTTGGCAGTGGCCGAGGCCCGTAGCCTGATGCTGCTTTCCGTGACCGAGCAACCGCACAAACCAGCGCCAAACGAAGAGCCGCCGTCCATCGATCTCACGGAGCAGCACCATCACGCAGACCGCGCCCTCGCTGGCTCACGCATCGTCTGATCCGTGGACAGAGAGAGGAAGTGAGAGAGAGAGAGAGACGTGAGAGAGGGGACCTGTGTTGAGAGGAAGAGGGAGGAGCCCGCCCTTGCTCGCCTCCTTTGACGCTCTGCTCGAATCCTTGCCTCATCATCGCATCTCCTTCTCGGTCCATATATTCGGAAGGGATTGGCTATGTGCTGCCAGCGCCCTTGCTCGCATCCCTCTCGATCCGCCCGTCGGCTGCATCTCGCCACCGCTGCCGTCCGCTGCAGCCACCGCCGCCGCTCGCTTGGCTGGATCTCGCCGGACCGAGCATGGGGAGGTCGGCCGGTGCTGTGCGATGCGGCGGCAGATCTGAAGGTGGATCTGGAGCACCCTCGGAAAATAGGAGGAGAGGGGAAGGGGAAATGAAGTGGGACGGATAAGGCAGAAGAGGAGCGAAGAAGAAAAGGCAGGCGTGCGAACCCCTCTCCCCAACCATGACTGTAGAAGTCGTACCTTCCAGCCATGGAGGAGTCGACAGCGAGGAAGAAGGTACAGACGGGATGTCGCCCAGACCCACGGCCGGCGCGCGCGACCGAACGGGCTGAAGCCACCGTGTGTCTGTAGGGCGGGACCAGGCCATTTTGTGGGCCCAGGAGCATACGCGCGGGTCCGAAAGCAAAAGCAGAGGCGAAGTCAGAAACAGCCACCGGCAGGTGGCCCAACCCAGAGAAAAGGGCCACAAATCAGCTACTGAGCAGGTAAGAACCTAGGTCGGTCCGACCAGCACATGGACAAATTTTCACACCGCAGGACGGGCCAGCGAAAGGTGAAGAAAGACGCCCCAATAGTAGTCCGAAAACAGTACCGGCCAGCACACCCTCACCGCCTCTGTGTAGCGGGACCAGCCGTTTTTTGGGCCTACCGTCAGTGACCGGACTTGGCAGGCAAGAAGTAAGCGAAAGAATGGACGCTCCAGATCGCGCCACGAAGCCACGATCGGACGGTCACAAATCCAAACGAAGGAGGGAGCTCCTTGGGGTCACCCGGTTTACCTCTTTAGATATCTATACCTATAAAATTTTACCTAATAAAGGCAATAAGACTTCTTGTGTCGTCCGTCACGATTTTACCCTTTTACCCCCTCTGGTTGTATAAAATTACCCACCCTTGTCACCGATAAGTAAAAAAACGGTTCGTTTCTCTCCCAATTCTTTCCGTGTGTCTTCTGTCGGCAACCGCAGCGCCGAGCCGCCGCAGCCCCGCCTTTTCCCGGCACGCCGCAGCCCCACGACGACCTTCTGCCGATGCACCGAGCTCTGCCACACCCGCAACGTGTCGCCGGACTTGGCAGCCGCGCGCCACCCCGCCTTTTCCTGGCGTCGGCACCCGCGCAAGCCATCCACCTTTTCCCGATGCAAGCATCCTGATGGGCCACGGGGTACCCATCTTTCGCCGGCGACGGTAGCCCGTGCGAGCCAACCCTCCTTTCCCTTTGCCGACAACCGCACCACACCCATCGTCCCACGCCGTCAGCAGCTTCACATACCAGAACTCTCGCCTCCGGGCAGCACTCCCTGCTGGCCCGCATGGTTCCTGTCCTTCCCCCTTCGTGCAGGTAGCAGAGTTCGAGCGTGGCCGCCGGATAGTCCGCACCTGACGCGGGATCGCCTACCCTCATCAGTAATTGTTCTCCCTCGTCAAGACTGCCATGGCCGCCCTACCACGCTCCCGCTGCGCACTGCAGCTGCTCTATCTCTCTAACTCCAACGAATTGGTTTGGTTTGTACGGCAATTTTCGGTGCGAAGAAGCCTCGGCCAAAACAGGGATATAATGACTATTTATTCGTGGTTTGATGCTTTCACGGTTTATATGCCTACAAGAACTGAAATTGAACAACATCTTGTGTAGAACTAATCCGTGATGTACACATCTTTAGTTCATACAAGTACACAGATCGCACATTATGTGTAGGAAATAGAAGAGAATCCGATTCGGCAGAAGTGCACAAAAACGATTTCAGGAAGTACAAATATCAATGTTGGGGATATCGCTTATCGGAAACTTATCGGTCGACCTATGATAAGAGCTAAATCGGCCGGTTTATCGGCATATCGGCCGGTTTATCGGTATATCGGCCGACTTATCGACCAATTTATCTTATCGGTCAGACAACGATAAGTGATAAATCGGCTGATAAATCAGAATATCGGCCGATATCTTGAACAGTGACAAATATATCACTCCAAGAAGTACAGATAACCCAACGTGGAAGCAGCTTCATTTATTCCATTTTTTTTCTAGGTAAGCAGCTCTTTTTTCTGGTGCAAAATCGTGCAGCATGTTTACATTCAAATATCCTCTGATTATTCTCCGTCAAAATACTATAATTGACCAGTTGCGGCCAATTTTATTTGTTCAGGTTTTTTTAGTAAAAACATATTCGTTTTCGTCAACAACGTCACATGTAACGCATTGAACTGTTTGTCATTTCAATTCACAGCATCAGAGTTTGATTTTGTTTCTATGGTGTCTGGTTAGTTGATCAATTTCAAGCACTACTACATACCGGACAATTTAAGACACCGCGATCTTACACAGGATATGCCTTCGCTTTCCCTTAGGTAATAAAAAGACCTGCCGATGGCTAAAAAATGGCATAAGTTTCACCTTTATTAATCGTGTGCTATATATCGCATACGGGCGAGATATTTAAGTCGTATGCATAGTGTGCTCACGATCGTACACCTTTTTTTGCAGCAACCGTGTGAAATCATACCGTGTGTCTAATTTTATCTCTATATTTTCCTGCGAACGGTAATTTAAAGCGACAAATGTTTCATTTATTTCGTAGAATGCAATTACGGTCCCGTTATTATTGATGTCCCTTCCATTCCCGCTTCTTTGTTCCCGTCGTTTTACCGTAATTCCCGTTTGTTCGTCGTTGCAGCCCTCGTGTACAAATGTAGCTAGCCAGCGTCAATGGCTCGTTGCAAGTCCAAAGTCCCCAACGAGATGCAATACCATTCGAGCAAGGAAGCGGCGGTTTCGTGCGCGTGCCTCCACCTCTGCCGCCTTGACCTCCTCCTCTTCCTCCCCGTCCGGTGTTCCCTCTTCCCACGGCTCTTCATCCATCCCTACCGCGGAGAACCGCTCGACGACGACACTGGTTCAGGGCCGTCGACGGTTGATCTGAGTTATATTGAGGAGCTCGATCGGAGGCAGGAGCTAGAGGAGCACATGCTGGTGCAGGAGTCCATCATGTTGTGGCGTGCGGAAGAATATAGGGCGCATGTCGTGGTGGAGGCCTCCTTTGAGACTCTGCGCGAAGACCGTCTACGCAGGTGGCGGCGCCTCAATGTGGAGCTCAACATTGATGTTTCTGGTGCCCCCTCACCGAAGCGGCAGAAGGCCGACGCTGCCGAGGCCTCTAGGTCTTGCCAGCCACCTGTCAACGTTGATGATGATGAAGTGGATTATTCCGCCGCTGAGAAGACACAGGCGAGATGAACCTCTAGTGTGTATTTAGTTGTAGTATTAGATATATTTTGTGTAACAATGTAAGGGTTGTAATATTTTGATAGAGCCATTTAAATATTAATGAAATCTCTAATAATATGTTAGGGCCGTAATGTTTTTGTCTTATGACCCAACTCCATTGTGTGCCCAAGAGAAAGAGCCAATTCATATTACCTATGAAAATGGTTATGCTTTTGAAAAATGGTTAGGTGTATGCCTCTTGATAATAGACTTATCCAAGGATGAAACCCATGGGAGTTTGTCACTGTTATGGACCCGAACCTGGGTGATCTATCTAGTTTGTGTCGCGCCCTAACCACTAGGTTAGTTAGAGTAATTAACTAGCTAGAGTGCGACATTGATAATTAAACAAAGCCTAGCGTGTGTGTGATGGAACATCGCACCTTCCTTGGTGGAAGATACGAGTACTAGCGTTTAACTATAACAAAGCCGTGCTTAGTGGGAACACAAGTATGAAGTGCACCGTTGCCATTTTGCTTTGGTTTCCGTCGATCCTTCGTTGTCATTTGCTTTGGTTTTCGTCGTGCACCGCCTTGTCTGCCGTTGTTGTGCTATATATGCTTTCTAGCTTCCAAAGATGTTATGAAAAAAAACTTACTTGGTTGATCAGACCAAATTTGGTTGATTAAAATTGCTATCCAATAGTATCATGTCACACTGCAGCGCATCTTTTTTTTCAAGAGTGAATTCCACATTTCCCTTTTACTCCCTCCGTTCTAAATTAGATGACTTCTATTTGGACAAAAGAAAGTCATCTAATATGAAACGGAGGGAGTAGTTATTTATTCATGACACAAAAATAGTCACTCTACTGAAAATTCGTCTAGAACACCCCTTTTACGCTTTGGACCTTTTTCCTCACACGTATCCCTTGGGCAAAGTGCGAGATGAGGATTAAAGCGCGAACATATCCGGATGACCACAAGAAATGGATTAGAGGGTGAAGAAAATACTTCAATGACACCCTCCAATTTCTACATATTTGCTTGTGCCATATCTACCTAACATTTAATTCTAATCTAACAAAACATACAAAATGCTAAAATATGGTAATATGTGACACAAATGCGCTACTATGGGTTAAAAATTTGAATCAACTCTTCTTTTCGAATAAAGGCCAGGCAAGTCAGCCTTATATAGGAAGCTCAAACGAGGTACTTTGTACCGTAAACACTGTCATAAGTGGAATTGTGCTTTATACTCCTTTGATTCTAAAAAATACATATAAACTCAATTAACATGAATTTTGACCAAGTTCATAGAAAATATATCTGACATTAACTTAGGATTGTATGATTTTGGATAAAACTTATACAATTTTTATTGTGAAAACAAAGTCTTTACTATTAAATGGGAGTTGGTGGTATGGTTCAACCAGAAGTGGAAAATTTCACCGGACTTGGATCACTCACATGGGCCAGGCCCAAAAACTTCTCCCGCTCGCTGCCTCCGCACGCCCCCGCACGCTAACAACACTCACGAACCCTACCAAGTAACAAATCCCAAATCAAACTCGCATCGATTCCCTCTCGACGCAGCCGCCCCGTCGCCCGGGTCAAGCGCGCCCTCCTCTCGCACCCCTCGTCCTCCCTCGCCTTCGCCTCTCACCATCTCGCGTCCGCGGCCCCCCTCCGCGCGCCGACGCGGGGCATCTCGGCGACAGCGTCCCCGGCCGCGGCCGCATCCGCCATCGCGGTCGGCGACCGGCTCCTGACGCCACACTCTCCTCACAACCTGATAATGTGATTTGGAAATAGACTGGCCATGGAGCCCTGATCTATGGCGCAAGATACTGTGGGAATGGGAGTTGCTCCTGATTGAGTACGAGGCGGGGGAGGCGCTAGCACGTGCGCACCGGAGATCTATGGCGCACGTGGCCTCCCACCGTCCGGGGTCGGGAGTCCTGCACATGGAGCCCCGCATCTTCGACGAGACCATGCCCCTCCGCTTCGCCACAGAGTTCAGCGCCGCCGCCGACGACCACATTCGGACCCGCATCGTCCGCGCTCTGCTATCGACCAAGGGCGGCGGTTGGGCTGTAGTGTAGCACGCGCCTCTTCTGGAAGGTCTTGGTGATGGGGATACGCCAACCGGGTAGGCCCATATCCACGAGTCGGCCCACGGGGACCCGGTGGCCCAAGCCCAGCTGGAAGATCGAAGAGAAGATACCGGGTCCATAACAGAGTCGGTAAGCTGGCTCGGAAAGGAAGGAGATCCGATGACAGCTCGGATCCCAGGAAGGCTATCCTGAAGATCGATCTTCGTCTTGCTATCCCGAAGATCGATCTTCGTCTTGCCAAGCCCAGATGGATATCCATGACCAGGATGGCCCAACTCATATTTTTTATCCGATTGCGCCCTTCGTCTTGCTTCTTTAGTTCACCCTGGGTTCAAAAAGGGGTAGATATGGAGGAAGTCGGTGCAGGCCCAAGGAATGGATGTGTTAAAGACTAGAAATATAGAGTTTATCTCAACCTAATGTCTCCAAAAATGAAAGAATTATTTGCCAGTGTGTATCGCAAACGATTACATTCATCCGATCGTGTGTGATAACAGCCACCTTCATACACGCGTAAATTTTGTGAAATGTGTGCGATATTTACCGTTTACATTTAAATATTGAATCCTAACAGTTGCTGACCAGCTCCTCCAGTTCTAGCCGTTGCGCTCTCCTTCCCTCTGTCGTTTTTCCTACCCCTCTCGCAGCGCATAGAAGCTACCGTCACTATGGTCTTCCGGATCGAGGAGATCACTAGCGGCACGGACTCGGACGAGGTACATCTGGTTGTATCTTGTTGTTTGCTTCATGCTCGGGATAATTTTTTTGAAGATTCTATTTGAAAGTTTCTAGATGTTATGACTGCAAAATGCATGGCGACTTCAAGAAGTCAGTGGAAGGCAAAATGAGAAGAAATCCATCGATGAATTGAATTCTTTGAAACTCCAAAATATGAGTTGATTTATTTTCAAAATATAAAGCTATTTTTAGCTCAGGTTTCGTATCGCTGCTCTTGGTCCATACAGATCAGCTTTTTCCATGTTAGTGACAACTCTTCCCCACCATACGCGTGCTCACCCATCGATGCTTTTTCAAATGGTTTCAAAGTTTTTATTTATTATAAATTTTGCACCGAATCGAAAGTCTAATTTGTAATCTTTTTTGTTTATCTGGCGAGGATTTTGAAGCAAAACCAATTCTTAAAATATTTATATAATTTAAGAAAACCATCTTTTGGAACATGAAAAAACTCAATGGAACCGTACAATGCTATGTTATAGTTTGTACGGCGCTGCTATACGTCCGACGAAACGCGTCCGATCTGCGTCCGACGTTATGTGTCAGCGAGCATCTCACGCGCCGACTTCTCGTTTTTGCATGCAATGCTAGCTTGGATCAATCGATTGACGACTCCAGCTCCTGTACGTGTTAGTTCAAAAAAAAAAACTCCTGTACGTGAACCAGGCTAGTCAGCTAAACATATTTTCTCTTCTTCTCACAAAAAATAGCTCTAGTGACTAGTGATATTCTCTTCATTCACAATATAAGATGTTTTAACATTTTCCACATGTACATGTCTAAACTTGTATTTAGACATATTTTATGTATATGTACATTTATTTTGATATAAATCTAAACAACATGCACAACACCTATAATGTCTTATATTGTGGAACGAAGGAAGTACTATTTTATTTCATTTTTTAAATGCGTCAAAAGATTTGCATTTTCATACTCGCATGTCCAAAAATGCTTTTCACATATTTTATTTAATGTTTTAGACTTTTAGTACATATACATATATATAATATATATATTTTTTCAATTTTCGGTAGCTCTAAGTGAAATATTTCTGGAAGGAGTGAAAAGAAGATAAGAATTGTGACTTTGCACGCATATAGTATACATCATTAACAACATGGGATTTTTTCTAGATTTTTAGAAAAAAATTAAATGCATTTTTTAATTTTATAAAATAGTGGGATCACTAGACTTCGGGAGGCAAATGACTTTCCGGGGTCGTATTAGTTTCTATCGAGGAGATCCCACTACTAGCATATGGTTCTAGGTTCATATATCATCACCATAATTTTCTCATTAACACTATTTGCTATTATAACACATAAATTTGATATATCAATGCTAAGAATCAAATTAAATTTTAAAAGTAGCACACACCTTGTAATAATTCTTAGCTAATATATATGAGAACAATCGTCAAAATTGGTGATAGTTTGGATTTTGGATAAAATCTTAGTTCACAACCATGCTTCCCAAATTTTTTAAACATTAAAAAATAAACCAACTTAAACAAAAAAAACAAGAAATATTATCTACTGGTCTCTCATAATGAGATCGGTGGCATTCAAAAGATAATTAAATTTTTTGATCCATACAAAAAATAAATCAATTGAATTAGAGATCAAAATTTACAGAGGTTTAAAATTACATGTTCTATAGGATAGCGCCCCGGACAAGGGCGCTACCCTCTTTGATTTACGATTTTCGCGACGACGTGTTGCCACATTGGTAGAGCATAGCGCCTAACTCCACGGTGCTACCATGTGGACGGTAGCACCCACCGGACATGTGCTATCGAAAATGTTAGATTTAAAATTATTTTAAGATAGATTCATTTTATGCCACAATTTCATCGCAAGGTCAGTTTTGTCTTTCACCGCAATAATCACCGGAAATGTATATGCAATTTACTCATCTCTGGCATCAACCGGGCCTAGGGTTTCATCTATTTGTGCTCACTTTTTACGTGTCACGAATGGGCATCCGAGAGGCCGAGATTCAGGGTTTCAGTCACCATTGAATTTCAGAGAAGGAACTCCCGGGGTTCACGCAGATGAGATCACGATGAGATGGCGCTTGTGTTCGGTACGATTTGGATATTCACAACATTCCTTTCACGAGGTACTCTAGCAGCGGGGCTGCCCTCCACCCGCACGACCTATCACGAGCGGCGCAGCTCCCCTTCAGCGCACTTCCGCTGTTCTTCCGCGGACCATCGAGCACTACAGTCGCCCATGTTCCTCCGCTAACCACGAGCCCATGTGCCACCGCCGGTTCTCGACGAATTCCCCTGCCATTCTTGTCGGCGAGCAAGTTCCCACTCAAGGCCGCCGCTCCTACTTCTCCGATCTCCTGCTGACCAGCAGGTCTGCAGGGGCATTGGCCATCATCGGAGGGGCCTCCGGTGAGGGTGTGTTTGGTTCATTGGCTATGAAAAATGGTTGGGGGCACCGCCTGAGTTTAGGCCTACGCCTGATGGGATTCAACGAGCTCACGGGTAGGATGGCGGAGGGCCTGGCGACCACCTCATCCTCGCGCCTGATCTTCTGCGCGCTCAATCTGGCCCTCCCCGTTGTCCGCAATGGCAACGATGTCGGTCGGGCCCTCATGCGAGTGCTCGCAGTGGCCGCGACTCTGGCTGACTTCCAGGTATGGAGTGTTCTTCGTGTCCAAATGAACCCGTAAGGTCTACTATTAGTTAGCCTGTTGCTTATGATATTTTTTACGAAGCAAGCTTGGCCTTATCCTCTTCGCTCATGCTTGGACGGGTCTTCTAACTGCTTATCACATGCTCTAACTTCTTTCTACGTCACTGTGATATAGATTTTTCTTTCCCGTTGCAACGCACGGGCAAGTTTCCTAGTCCCCTAAAAGAAGGAAAGCTTAAAAATTCGTCGCAAAATAAGGTTCTAACTATCACCGGTGACAAGTCGGGTGCAGGAAACCATAGCGATTGATAGCAGTGTCCGCCGGTGGGAGAGAAGGCAGACGGAGGAATTGTCGACTATCTCATCGCTGAAGCTGGTAGTCTGGTACGGTGAAAACCAGCGGGATTACTAAAAGAGTTAAGGGCATCTCCAGCCGTTCGGCCCCCCTAGGTTTCGATTCGGCGCTTTTTAGCCTTAACGCCGGCCCGGACCAAAACCTGGGGGGCGATTTCACCAGCCGTTCGGCGCCCCAAGATAAACACATGGAACATAAATTTAAAAGTTCTTCTTCCCGCCCCCAAAAAACAGCCCGAGTTCGGCGATCACAACGGTCACAGTTGGGCAATCGTACAAAAAAACGCCACAGTTGGGCGATCACGGCCACATTCGGCAGATCAGGCAGAGGCCGGCGCGGCGTCAGAGTCGACCTCGAAGATGGGCGCGGTGGTCGGAGCTGGCGCCGATCTTGGAGTGACATCCTCGGCGGCCTCGAGGTCGACGACGGGCGCGGCATCCTCTAGGTCGATGGCCGTCGCAGCAGTAGTGGCTGCAGGCTGAACGTCCGGCGTCTCGGCTGGAGTGGCTGAGCTTGTCGGGCTGTCGCAGGCCGCGCCCATCGGGGTGGTGTCCGACTGGCTGATGTCGCTGAGGATGAGGCCCGCATGACCGCCCAATGGTTGGCCATCGCCTTCTGGCCGCGCTCCGTAACGCACCCGGCGTAGTCGGGATCGATCATCCGGCGCTCGTCGTACGCCGTCTTCACCCGCTTCCAGTAGTTGTCCAGGGCCTGGTTGGCGCCGATGATCGTGTCCATGCTGGTCACCTTCCATGCCTCGGCGAGGAGGATGTCCTCCCTGGTCGTCCACTTGATGCGAGGCTCGGCGGGCGGCTTTGGGTTCGCGGCACCCTTGCCCTTCCTGGGACGACGGCCGCCCGTGTCGCCTTCCTTGGCCGGACCTTCGTCCGCCCCCTCGGCAGCCTGCGTCTCATCTCCTTCTTCCTCCGCCTCCGCCTCCGCTTCCTCCGTGACGCCGCCGTACCCGCCGCCCGCGAGAAATTCCCCGCCCGGGGCCGACAGGAAGCCCGGGGCTGCCGCTGCCGCCGCCGAGCCCGTGGTGATGATCTCGTCCATGGTGTTGTCTTGGTGCATCCCGAGCATGGACTACGCGGCGAAAGTGGGGGAACGGCGAGGTGGCGGCGAAGGCACGTAGCCCGGCGAACCGACGTACATCATGGGTGGATGATGGGGGAAGGTGAGTTTGGGGTTGAAACCGTCATGGGGTTCGGCGTCGGCGTACCCAGGAGAGTACCGCGGAGACGCGCTCCAGCGCGGCGACGACGACGGCGAAGCGACGGAGGCTTGGCTCCAACCGAGAAACTGGGGATGGGGACGCAGCTGAGGCTTGATTCCAGCCGGAGTTGGCGGCTCCACTTCTTCATCCGACGCCTCCGCTTCCTCTTCCTCTTCTTCTTCCTCGGCCACGGCTTCGCCCGCGGCCTCCGCCAGCTGCGCGGCAAGCTCCCTTTGCTGCTGCTTGGTCTCCCTCCCCGGCGCTGGAGATTCTCCGCCTTCAGACGCATCTGCTCGACGATCCAATCTTTGTTGCTCATGCCCGGCGGCTTCTCCTTCGGCGCTCTCGGCTTGCGCTTCTTCTTGCCGGGCATGGAGGCGGTGGCGGAGGTCGCGGGGACGACGGGGGCTGCGGCGGCGGCGGCTCGGGGTCCTGTGAATTTGGCGGGAGCCATGGCGGCCAGAACTGTGAGAAATGGCGGGATCGGGCGGGAAGGGAGAGATATATGTGGGGAGAAATGGGGGAAAGATCAAAGTTTATGGAGGGAAATCGCCTTCTCTCGCCGACAGGTCTGGCCCGCGCACGCCTTTTGCCCCCCCCCCAATCGGAACCCAGGGCGCTGGGTTTGGCCTAGTTCGCCGGCGCGAAACGGCGCTAAATCGACTCCCGGGGGCGGCTGGTGGATTTTTGCTTGCGCCGGCGATAAAAATGCCTTCTAGATGCGCTGTGGGGACGGCTGGAGATGCCCTCAGTGGAAGAACTAACAAAAAATTCCGTCGCCGGGACTAGAACCCGAGTATCCTAACCACTGCGACGGAAATTATTGTTTAAATGTACATACAAAATTTAATAAAACGTCAAACTTAGAACAGAATTGTACGCCTCCCAGCTGGACACCTGCCTTAACATTACTCTTGCGCATCCTAATTTGCAGACAATCAGGCATGGTTACTAAAAGTAAAACGTTTTGTTACTTGGTGTACAACTTAATCTGTTGGGTTTGAGTTGAGTGTTGGTGCAGATTGTTGCCAGAGCTAGATCTCCCAACAAGCCCAACTGTAGTGTGCTTTTGATATTAAGATCAACTTTACTTCTGTAGATGACATGGTTAGCTGGGTGTACAGATTTCATGTTAAGATGCGTAGTAGTATTATTGCTGTACGGTAGCTCTTGTAGTTTGGTTAATTTAGAAGACAAGAAATGCGACCCTCTTCGATAAAGTTTTTAATTATGACCTTTAGAGCATCTCCACCGGGGCCTCTAAAGCCCTTTGGGGGGGCCGGACACAAAAACGTTCACCAGCGGCACCCCCAAAGGCTCGCCCCGAGCGATTTTGTGTCCGGCATCCCCTACAGGGCCTCCAAGTTTGGAGGCCCTCCTGGGGTGCCGGACATCGACTTGGGCATGGCCCTGACAGCGCTGGCCCGCCCGTCATACACACGACGCGCCATTTTTTCGAATGCACTGTGATTCGCAAAGATTTTTTTACATAAAATGGTGTGCACACAAGACCTAACCTAAACCTAATCTAGCCAAAGTGGCGGTAGAGGTCGTCCCAGTCGTCGGCCGGCTCCTCCTTGACCTCACCAGCGTCTGGTCCGGTCACCGGCGGCCCGGCTTCGTCGTCCGAGAGGACGACGATGCCGGCTTCACGCGCGGAGAAGGCCTCCGCGTACTCCAAGCTCACGGACTGGACGGTGTTGAAGGAGAGGCGCGTCGCCTCGGCGATCTGCGCCGTGGCCTCCTCCTCCGTCATCTGGCGCGCCGGAGCGGCCGACGAGCCCTCGCCGTCCTCCGTCTTCACCTTCTTGGTGCTGGTGCCGGCGTGGGCCAAAACGTCGGGCCTAGTCCGGCGTGGTGGCGGCGCCGACCATCTCGGCTCCTTCTTGACGGCGAGTGGGAGCGTCTGGCGCGATGCAGTTGACGTCGTCATCGCCGAACGCGAGGAGGACCCGCGCGACGATTCTAGCTTCGACGTCCTCGACGCCGACGCCAACCACGGGGCTTGCTGCGCGAGGGGGACGAAGCCGCGCTCGGCGAGGACGGACTGGAAGTTGCGGCCGCCCCACCAGTGCCGGCGCCACTCCCTGTTCCACGCCGCCGGCTTGTACAGGCCGGGCTGGTCGTCGATGGACGCCTGGCGCTCCGCAGCGAGAAGCGGACGCCAACTCGGTCTGTTCACCGCGTACGTCGGGTCTTCGCGCTGCTCTGGCATCAGGTCCAGCCGGCGGGCGAGGATGAGCGCGTCGAGCCCGGCCCCTTCGTCCGGCAAAGGAGGGACGGCGTAGCCCATGACGCTAGTCACCCACCGCCCGGGCAGGCGCATGCCCGACGGAACCGGGATGCGCTCACTAGCCATGAACTCGGCCTCCTCCGGCCGGATGTTGGTCCTCAACGGCGCCGTGCCGCCGCTGTCTCCGGCCTCGCTGTTGTGCGCCATCGCCACCGGTGGAGGAAGAGGAGAGGGAGAGGGGGCGTCGGTGGGAGGGAGACGGAGACGCGGCTGATATAGCCGGGGGAGAGACACCGCCGGCGGTTCCCGAGGCCGCCATTTTACTCCGGCTGAGCGACGCGGCCATTCAATGCGGAGCGACGCGGCGGTTTGCCGACGGCGGTTCGTGCGCCCGCAAGGTGTTCGAAAATTTGCACGCGATTGGGGGTGGGCCTTTGAGGAGTGCCGCTGTGGGCGGTCTCTAAATGTTGACCGGACACGTGTCCGACACCCCCAAAGGAGGCCCAGTTGGGTGGTGCCGGACACCGATTTAGAGGCCCCGGTGGAGATAGCTCTTAGCTGTGCAATAGAAAAGACTGTTTATTGGTTAAATTTATGGGCTGATCTACAGAAACCAGGTCGACGAGAGCTACAGCGTCGAGGGCAAAGTCGTTACTGCGGGTGGTGTCTGAAATTTTTAGCAAGAAGCCAAGAAGAAAGGATGGGCACGATGGTGCTGAGAATTGCCGTATGAGAAGTGGTTGTCACCAAGCTGATGGTGTCGAAAAGCTCCAGGAAAAAATGTTCTTTCTTTTCGCATCATGTTGTAGGCTTCTCCTGTACCTGTAGACGGTTAAAAACTTCTTCATAGTAGCTGCTTTTTTGGTTTAGAGGTCTGTACGTAAGGGACTGGATGCAACAAAGTGTGTTGGTGTGTTTGGAGCCGGATCTGAACCTTGTATTATTGGTTTCATTTTCCTTGGAAATGAAATCGGGGGCGAGGAGCTCCTTCAATCGGAAAAAGAAAAAATCCCAGTTGAAGGCGCCCAGTAGACTAAATAACTTTGGTCACAGTAATGTTCTTACTGAAACTGGGGTTATAAAGTCCGGCAAGCCTAAAAAACAAAAGCTCTTGCCCACACCATAGGTCCTCTCAAAATCTGGTTTAGAGACCATATCCCAACAATCCATTAGCCCTGAGAAGAAACGGAGATGGTCTGTTTCTAAAGGTATTCTTTCTTTAAATCTGAAAACAAGCACTCTCTTCGTTTTCAGATTTCAGAAGCTACTTACAGGAAAAGAAACTCTTAGCTACAAACACTTTTTTTTTCCGGAAAGGTGCTAACCCCGACCTCTGCATCAAAATGGATGCATACAGCCTCTACAAACACAAAGTATGGAACTCAAACATCTGACGGTGCCCCACTCACATATAGGGTCACTTGAAAAGAGGCTGTCAAAAATAGTTTGACATTTATTTTAACTCAAAAGAACGAATGGGCATGCATTAAGAGTGACAAAAACGAAAACAAAATAGACATTATTCTACTCTAGACAGTGAATTTTATCAACATAATTGTGTTCCCATTTGTCAGCCGGCTCTCAAGGTCCAAACTACATCACGGAATGCATAATATGAAATGTGTACATATTACAGGTGGTTAGCCGGGGGACGGATAGGGACTCCGCCCCCAACCTTTGGAAGCGGGTCCCCAAACAGCTGCGGAAGGTCCGCCTTGTCAGAGAGTGGGAGTGGCTCGCAGGTGGATGGTTAGAAGACGTCCCACCGGACCTTAATGCTCAGGAGCTTCATGAGCTGCTTGGGCTCGCTGACCAACATCACGCTTACCGAGGGTGTGGATGACACCATCAAGTGGACCTAGGAGAGCCGTGACATTTACTCCTCCAAATCAACCTACAGAGCCATGTTCGCTGGACGCATAGAGATGAAGGGCGCCCTGCAGATTTGGCGCTCTCGTGCCCCTGCAAAGTGTAAAGTCTTCCTCTGGCGGGTTATCAGAGGAAAATGCTAGACGGCGGACTGCTTAAGCCGTAGAGGTTTACCCCACCCGTCGGCGTGTCCCTTCTGTGATCAACAAGACGAGGACATAAACCACCTACTTCTCGGCTGCCTGCTCTCTCGAAAGGTTTGGACGACCACCGTGCGTCACTAGGGCATTCAGGCAGCCCCGCCTGCCCTTGATACAACGCTGGTGACTTGCTGTTGCTGACGAGCCTGCGGACTGAGCGGGATCTCTGGTCAGCAACCGCACTCATGTGCTGGTGTTTGTGGAGGCACCGCAATGACATAGTGTTCGAAGGGGCACGTCCCTCTGCCACATCGCAGAGGAAACGGAGAACTGGTGTTTGGCCAAACTTTTTCGAGGTAGACTAGCTCTAGTGGATAGGTGGAGATACGCGAGTAATCCTTTTTGTTTGAGTGGGTGCGAGTTTTGACGCATGTGCCAAACCGTGTGGAGTTGTAACTCGGCCACTTGGCCCCTTCCTATATGAATTTGATACACCTTTCCATGGTGTATCCTTGAAAAAAATGTGTACAAGGGACATTGAATGATGCACGCAGAACACAGACATATTTTTTGGCAAAATGTGGCTTCGAAAAAGCAAGTGGAGCTGGTGACAGAAAAAATGGAAACAATTTCTTTAGATATATAGCAAAATTTGATATACATTAAATTTACACATTTATGATTTATTTAAGAAACAAGAGGTCGGCGATGCTTGCTTGGCATATGTGGTCTCTTAGAGGTCGGTGAGTTGTGCTTGGCATATGTGGTCTCAGAAAGATCAGAAATCCCAAGCTCAACCACTGAGTCAAGATATCCATTTCAGAATGTACATTCAGGACTCAACTACCAGAGATAGGAGTCCTCTCTTCATCTATGTCAATGACCAGCAGATGGTCTTTCTTCGCGCCATTTGGTCCCTCTTTATATAGCGTTGGCAAATACGCATGGTATGCTGGTAGGTAGCGTGATACAAAATCCATAACCTGCGACAATTGCCAGATTTCACCATGGTCAACCACAATGGAAAAACAGTCAAGTTAAGCCATCTCAAGTTAATCAAGGAATAAGTGAACATATGATTCAGGGATGAACTTCAGCGAAATTGCCAGTTAACTGAAGAAAGTGCATAAGTTAATTTGTTTTAATAGCAGTTAAGTGATTGCCCAACTATAGTGCATAGTTATGGCATTAGCTGGTAAGTACTTTTGCATTTGCATCCTTATAATTTTTGCTCAACTGTCCTTTATATTTGGAAGCCAGATTTTGATGGTTCCTTTTTTTTCAGATGACCATCCTGATTCGAGAGATGCACTTTCCAGTTTGGTCACAAGTCAGAGCTGATAACTCAAAAGGAGCTGTTCCTATTCGGTGACAACCTTTGTTAGGGCAATGTAGGATCACAAATCTAAGGCACTCTACTTTCCTTGAAAATTAGTAGGACACTAACAAATAATCCAACCTGAAAGGAAGGTCAAAAGAATGAATGAATTAACTAAATGAGAAACACACCTCCTCATCAGACATTCCTGCTTTACCATCAGCTCTCATAGCTACCTCAGCCTGCAGATAAAATAGCAGCGTCAAAAATTCCAATTCATGGTTTCTTGTGCATACTGTGAGGCCAGTAGTCGGATAAATCTAATAATAACCTGAAGTCTCCACTGAAATACACAGTTAGGTTCCTTAATTTTTATGACAATCCATGATTCGATGAACCTGTCCCATGCGTCATAGTATGCATCTAGGTTCTTATTAACCACCTCAAGCTGAAGCAAAAAAATGTTCAAGTCATATTAAAGTAAAAGCAAACAAATTAAATAATGTAATAATCCAAGAAAACTTACCTGAGGATCCACTGCTGTTACAACTTCATTTGGAAGAGGTTTAAATCCAAGCATCCATCCTTCAAAGAGAACAACCTACAGCATGAAAGCATACAAAAAGTTGAGAACCATATATATCTCAGCTCAAAATGCTTTTCAGTTAAACATACCTCTGTGGGCCCTTCAACCTCTGGCCATGTTGAAGGATCAGCCCGGTCACCTCTTCCACCAAAAGCAGACTACATGGACATCTGAGGTGTATCATGCAGCTACTCAAATATAAACATCAGGTACAGGAAGATAACTGCAGCCCTTTACCTTGTCATACCGTGGAACCTTCATCTTCATACCTAATGTGGCAGAAAAAATGTAGTTTCAGTACAAACATATTTTTCACCGATAAATCTATGATGCATTTCGTCAAAAGAAAATCTTGTATGCAGCTCCCTAAAAATATCCAAAAAAAACTAAAGAATGATACACGTATGCGCAAAAGACAATGAAATAGAAACACAAAGGATTTGAAGAAGATAAAAATACTTATTTGCGACCAGTACCTTCCTTTGTTAGTTTGATCAGTGATTCAAGTGTTTCAACTGAGAATGGGAGATCGTGGCTTCCGGCATTTCCACGAAACTGTACAGTTTTAGGAATGTACTCTCAGTTCATGTTGAACAGCACTTCCAACTAAAAGTCTAAACAGTGTAGTAGACTGGGCTACTGGTGTATCTTGTACCTCTAGAAGAGCATTTCCAGGATGTGTTTCCCTCAATTTACCCTGCAAATAAAATGTTATTGTCGATCATTTCACTGATATTCAGTAAAAAAATTGCAGAATTTAATCACTCCATATTTGGATATTCATGCCTGTTCTGCTGCAGTCAAATAGAAATCATCGATAGACAATGTGGCAGAATTCCTGAGGCACAAATAGTTTGTCTGTCAAATTTCATTCACAAAGGAAAAAAGACACAAGGTAATCAACATGATGAGAACGACTCACCTACCAGAAACTCGAAATAGATAATCAAGTGCAAAAACAAGAGTTGTCTTCCCACTCCCTTGGGGAGCGCTGACCCCAATCTACAACAAAGAAATATGATCCATTCATGAAACACAAATGAACTGAAACTATTCATGTTTGTAACCTGATGAATCATCTCATTTTGGTCAAGTTATACAATTTTGTGGTACTCTTGATTTATCGACCACCGAAGAATCATGTTTCATGGTCATTGATTCATCAACCACATAAAACTCGGTTTCATGGTCATGTTGGACATTGGAGAGCATATGCTTTTGATAATATTTGTTTTACTAAAGGGCTAAAGGCAGATGCAGAAGCATCTGGCATAATGCACAAGAATTTGTTCTCTGTTCAGCTAGCAGGAACATGCCATGAGAGCTTTTGGATTCTCTCAGCACTTGAGGACAAAGTCAAACGGACTAATTTCACTTGAGATGAAAAAACTGGAAAGAAAGAGAATTGATCAAATTTGTACCACTAATGGCGGGATCTCGTCCCCCTCGTTGTACTTGGACCTGTGCTCGGCGACCTGGTCCTCGCACCAGAGGAAGACGGGTATGTAGAAGTGGTATATCCTCGACTTCTCAGCGTCCGATAGCCGGAGTTCGTTGAGGCGGAACAGCCGGCTCACCTGCGACCCGCACCACAGCCACCGGTCGATGGTCTCGCCAATCTTCTGTCGGGTGTAGCCGATCCTGTCCACCAGCGGGCCGCTGCAGATGAACTCGTACAGGTCCTGAACGGCCGAGACGAGCGCTGGGGACGAC
The DNA here is from genome assembly GCA_026929855.1 of Poa annua. NCBI lineage: Eukaryota > Viridiplantae > Streptophyta > Magnoliopsida > Poales > Poaceae > Poa > Poa annua. The sequence goes on along the minus strand of CM049435.1, from coordinate 54,339,131 downwards.
GCGGGTGCGGACCGCGCCGGCGTCAGCGACCGCCCGGCGCGCGGCGGCGCGGTCGCCGGGCTGTGATCGGGGCATGCGAGGAAAGCTGGCATCAAGAAACAAGAAATTGATTGTGTCAGCTGAAATGGCAGGGGATATCCTACTACAAGTCGTCGTTGATCGTCCATTTGGTAAGCATTTGACGAGCAACCGCCTTCCGTTGTGAAGAAAGATTACCGTCCATGCAGTTTCAAGAACCTGAATGATCGAACTAGCGAATGACAAATCGATCCGAAAAAGACTAACTCTGTATTGAACCGAGAGAGAAAAGAAAAGGCACAGAATAATCGCCTCCACCGCCGTTCTTATCCTCTTCCCGGATGTTGCGCACTTGCGCAGGCACGAGACAAGAAGACGGAACAAGAAACGATTAAAAAAACCAACAGTGCGAAGTGGCAACACGGCACTAAAGAAACCGAAGCGAGCAAAACACAGACGACGGATTCCGAAGAACACCCACTGTACAAGTACAATGGTCTTATGTGAAGAAAAAAAAATTATTCATTTTGGGCGGGAGCGCGTCGAACCTTTTCTTGATGGAGCGGCGGCGGTCACGGTGAGCGAGCAAGAAGCCGCGGTCTTGGAATGGTAAGGTTTGGCGAGGAGGAGAGGCGGCGCGGATGAGGAGACCGCCGCCGACGCGTGGAGCGGCGGCGGGGCAGCGTGGAGCGGCGTCATCTCTCCTGGTCCCGAGCAGACAGACGAGGCTGGAGCTGGACTGACGTGCGAGGAGAGTGCAAGATTTTGGGGTGGAGGAGCGGAGGGGATTTTTCAGGATTGGGCGCGGAGTGCAGCCGGCCTCTCGATGCAGTGCGTGCAGGGAGGCACGCGCACGGTCGCTTTCCCTTTCCAAGCCAAATAAATGAAATGAAATGAAATGCTATTTTCACCGAGCTTCCAAATTCTCGTTTTTCTGTAAAGAACACAGGACGAATTAACGATGAAAATGGAGGGGAAACGAAACTTAGTTGTGCCACATTTTTTTTTGTTATATGGAAAACAGAAACAGGACATGTTATACCTATTGGTGCAGAAGGCAGTGTCAAAGAACATGCAGTCTTTGTACTCCTTGTACAATACTCTCGTCATTACATCAACCTAGAACATAGCCCTCACATCGTTGTTGGCGTCAACCTGTGTTGCATAAAAGAAGCTAGGTTTCTCGTTGCTGCTGCTTGAAGTACTCAAGTTCATGTCACGAAGTGTGACATCTTCTCGCAGCATTGTCTTGATATTGGACACATCTCTTTTCACATACGCATCTTGGGGTCACCACCGTGCACGCTACCGAGGCAACCCATGATTTGTGCAGTGGTAATGTTTTGGTTGTGTAATGTCTACGGAAACTGAAAGTCCTCCTCCGGCACCTTTCTATGTGAGCGGTAGTACCGTCGTCGTCCAACCTGCCGAACCAATGGGTGTGTATGCTCCTATGTGAAAACACTCACAGTCCAACCACCGTCACCGTCGCGTCTCCCAACAAGCATCTTCGCTTTATAGTTTTTGTAGTCATGACACAACATCTTGTTGCGCTGTCTTGTGTCCTGAGTATCCTGTGGCGCAATGGCTTGCTTGTTGCGAGGCTTCTTTACACTATAGGCGCTCATATCGACCGAAGCATTCTGCATTGTCGCAACAACCGGAGGTTTGCTCACTACAACAGACTCTGTAGCAGTTTTCCAGTGTGCAATCAAACAGTCTGTTGAGAATTGTATTTTTAGGTGCGTTCCTTGCTTGGTTGTATTTGGTGTTTTTAATGTGCGTACCGAACCCCATATTCCATACATAGTCATTGTATACTTGGAGTCAAATGTCATTCCAACAGCAAACTTTATCGCCAACTTCATCTGCAGCAATTGTGGCGGTCCCACTTTTTAAAAGTGATTTCCGGAGCTCCCCGCGCATCACACATATAGCTGGCCATCGGGCCGGCATGGCAAGGCACGGCACGCTCCGCCGCCGGCACGGCACGGATGCGGCACGGCACGGATGCGTGATGCACCGGTGTGGTGTTGTTGGGATACCCCAAGAGTAAGGTGTGAATTAGTGCAGCAGCAAATTTTTCTCAGTTACGAAACCAAGGTTATCAATCCAGTAGGATATGAAGATTCTTCTGAAGGTTGCTGCGGTTGACCTTGGCAGGGCGCACTACCGGTGTCAACCACGAACGTGGAACCTGCACACAACACAATCAAACTATTTTGCCCCAACTTGACAGTGAGGTTGTCAATCTCACTGGCTTGCTGTAAAGAAATGGTTAAACGTATGGTGTGGAAAATGGTGTTTGTCTGCAGAGAATGAAAGAACATGATTGAAGTAGGTTGTATTATCAATGTAAAGAAAAAGGACCGGGGTCCACAGTTCACTAGTGGTGTCTCTCCATAAATAATAATAGCATACATGAGGGTAAACAAATTACAGCTGGGCAATTGACAGAATAAAGAACTGCATAATGATGCATATACTAGTCATGGTGTCTAGTGTGAGATTCATTTGGGCATTACAACATGATACATAGACCGTTATCCAACTGCATCTATGACTAATAATCCACCTTCAGGATAGCATCCGCAACACCTTACATTATTAAGTTGCAAGCAACAGATTATTGCATTAAGTAAAGTGTGTAATGTAAGTAGCACAATTATCCTTAGACAAAGAACTACTGTTTTATCCCTATTAGCAACAGTACATTCACAATCTTAGAGGTTGCTGTCACTCCCCCAGATTAAATGAAGACATGAACCCACAATCGAGCATAAATACCCCCTCTTGGAGTCACAAGCATCTACTTGGCCAGAGCATCTACTAGTAAATGGAGAGCATGCAATATCATAAATAATGCACTCACATAATATATAATGAAGCAAATGACATAGTACTCAATTATTCATCGGATCCCAGCAAACACAACATGTAGCATTACATAAAGATGACCTTGATCATGATAAGCAGCTCACAAGATCTAAACATGATGGCACAATAGGAGAAGATAACCATCTAGCTACTGCTATGGACCCGTAGTCCAAGGATGAACTACTCACGCATCAGTCCAGAGGCGGGCATGATGATATAGAGCCCTCGGGTGATGATTCCCCTCTCCGGCAGGGTGCCGGGAAGAGCTTCTGAACCCTCCCGAACTAGGGTTGATGACGGCGGCGGCTCCGTAATGTTTTTTGAAAAAGTGTTCGGATACTTAGGGTTTTCCCGTCGGGGGTATAAATAGGCGAAAGGGCAACGTCGGTGGAGTGCCGTGGGCCCCACACCATATGGTGGCGCGGCAGAGGGGGGGGGGGCGCCTCCCCCAGGTGTGGGCGCCCTGTGGCCCCTCCTCGACGCCTCTTCGGTCTTCTGGATGCTTCCGGGAAAAATAGGGACTTTGGCTTTTGTTTCGTGCAATTCCGAGAATATTTACTTAACAGCTTTTCTGAAACCAAAAACAGTAGAAAACAGGGAACTGGCACTGTGGCATCTTGTTGATAGGTTAGTCCCAGAAAATGCATAAAAACCATATAAAGTGTATATAAAACATGTAGCAATGGGTATAATATAAGCATGGAACATAAAAAATTATAGATACGTTTGAGACGTATCAAGCATCCCCAAGCTTAGTTCTACTCGTCTCGAGTAGGTAAAACGATAACAAGAATAATTTCTGAAGTGACATGCTTTCACACAATCTTGATCATATAATAATGTAAAACTCATGTTATGAATGAAGTGACTCAAGGCAATGATCTATAGTTTGCTAACAAATAGACAAGGAGTAAACAACTACATCATATAAGTAAAAACTTTTCATGGATAGTACTTTCAGACAAGCATAAAAAAGATTAATAGTTTCTAAGTAAAATAGCATTGAAGCAACACAAAGGAAGATATAAGTTTCAGCATTGGCTTTCAATTTTGAACATGTATATCATATATATAGTTGTCAACACAAACAAATATAACAAGTGCAATAAGTAAGCATATAAGAATTGTTGTACACAGTTGACACAAGTGTTTACTTCGGGGATAGAAAGAAGTAGGTAAACTGACTCAACATAAAGTAAAAGATAGGCCCTTCGCAGAGGGAATCAGGGATACAAACATGTGCTAGAACTCTTTAGTTTTTATAGGTTTTTGAAATCATATAGAGAGCATAAAAGTAAGTTTTTGAGTGGTGTTTGTCGTTTGTCAACGAATGGTAATGGGCACTCTACCCCCCTTGTCAACCAGACTTTCAAGAGCGGCTCCCATTGAAGGACGTTATTTCTACCAGCAAGACAGGTCATCCCTCTTATCTCTTTTGTTTACACATGTAGTTAAAAACTAGTATCATTGATTGCCTGATTAGATCAGGGCAAAAATGTGAAGAGAATGCAGCGGTTAAAGTTGTAATTAATTGGGACTGGGCACCCCATTTGCCAGCTCTTTTTGCAAATTTAATGGATAAGCGGTGTATATGCTACTAGTCCGGTTGGTGAAAGTCTGTCTAAAAGCAAATGACAAGGTTGATATCCGTAACACCATATACTTACTCATGAGCTAATAAACATTAACACAAATAAGGGATAATAAGTTTTGAATAAAAGGTAGCACACGAAGTATTTGCTTGGAATGGCAGGAAATACCATGTATTAGGTAGGTATGGTGGACACAAATGGCATGGGTTTTGGCTCAAGGTTTTGGATGCACGAGAAGCATTCCCTCTTAGTACAAGACTTTGGCTAGCAAGGCTATTTGAAACAAACACAAGTATAAACTATGACAACAAGACGTATATAAAAACATATTGCAAGTATTATAAAACTCTACATTGTCTTACTTGTTGTTCAAACACATTTACTAGAAAATATCTATACCTTAGAGATACCAAACATGCAAACCAAATTTCAACAAGTTTTACGGTAATTCTTCACTAATAGGTTTTAACTACATGCTGTAAAAGCTTAAACAAGATCTACTTGAGAGCTCAAAACAATTGCCAAGCACCACAACATACAAGATAACAATCCATAAGAGCATGTATATCTTTTCATTATACCATGTACCACATTTAGCATTTTCTGTTTCCAACCAAACACCAATCAACTTATTTAAACATAAACTCTCCAAGTATTTAACAATGAAACAAGAGAGTATAACGTAAGAGAACTAACAACTCTAAACAAGAGATGCATGAAAAACGAGAGCTGAAAGTATTGAAGTTGAAGGGAATATGCCCTAGAGGCACTTAATAAAGATAGTTTATTGGTTATATTCCAATTGTTCATTATATGTTTTATACCATGCTATAACTGTATTAAGCGGAAACATTAATACACGTGTGGTAGATAAACAACCAGGTCCCTAGTTGCCTCTACTAAGACTAGTTTCATTGCGCGATTGATGATCGAGGTTTCCCGATCATGAGACATGGCGTCTGTCGGCAATGGAGTCATATCGTTATGTGGAACGATGTGATGGACTTACCCATAATTCGTAGGACGTAGTCATTACGCCTTTGATCGTGAGACCAACTCTTATTGTTATTCCTGGAAGATACTTTGATCGCACCAAACGTCATATCTTATATAGTGTGACAATAACGGTGATACTTTTGGGTATCGGAAGGGGGTAGTTGAGACGAGGGGTCAAGAGCGGGATTTGTCAGTCCGTATAGCCGGATAGATACTTTAGGGCCCACTCGGTGAGATTATGTCAAATGAGTTTGCAAACATGTGACTAGGTCACCAGCTGACATAATTTCATAGACGAGTAGAAGATAGTGTTGTCGGTAACGAGATCATGCTAGGTATGGAGATATCTGAGAATGATACTCGGACACGCTAAGTATCGCTATGACAAAAGGTTTAAGACTCGACGTCCAGGTTTGATAGATGAAAGTCATTCGTTATATCACATGGGTTAATTCATGGGGTCCAGGCCTACGAGTTAATCATTGATCGGAGAGGAGTCTCGATCATGTCTGTTATTATATCGAACCGCTAGGGTAACACACTTAAGGGGTTTCGACAAGACAACCGGAAAGGAAAGAGATCACCGGGAACGTCCCGAGAATGGTCCGATGGAGATCGGGCAGCGACGAAATAGTTTTCGGAGCTAGAATAAATTATATATAATATGTTTGATATTAATTAGTGTAATTAATGTCTAAATATGATTTTATATATTTATTTTCGAATTTATTTAGGCTGATTTTCCTAAATGGGCCTTCTGGTGGAAAGAAGGCCCATGAGGGGGAAAAACCCTCAAGGGAATTCGGTGGGGGGGGGGGGGCTTGGCCGGCCTAGGGGGGGCCAAATGGGGCCCACCTAGGGCCGGCACATCAGCCTTGGCCGAACCAGGCATGTGGGATAGTCCCACATTGCCTGGCTGGCAAGGTTGGCTCCTCCCGGGAGCCTTTATATAGAGGGGCACCCCTGGCCTTTTAATTCAACCAATTAATTCCCGAATTCTCTCTCGATAACGTGATTCCCTTTGTCGGAGTTGCGCCGAGGAGGATGAGGGGATCTCTCCACCATAGCCCGCTGCCGCGCTGCTGGTGTTCCGGTCCAAGTCTTCCGCTGCTCGTCCTGGACTGGAGCTTCGGAGGCCGTCGTCTCCACCGTATGTGTGTAACACCCTGCGAGGTGCTGCGCTAGCGGTACTCGGAGGCCTACTTCCTCCACCCGACCTCGAGGTCATCTTCATCGTCTTCGTCGCGCCGAGTTCTTCGCGACCTAGAGGTCGGCTACGTCGTCTTCGTCGTCAACGCTTGTGCGGGAGCGTAATCCCCGCTTTTCGGTCTACAAGGGTATGTATTTCGATCTCCGCCGTACTTCTATATCTGCATAGTATAGATCCTGCCTGTTTTAAGGATATCGTTGCTAGGAATTTTTTTGTTTTCTGCATGCGATCCCCTTCAGTGGTATCAGAGCCGATCTATCGTAGATATAGCTGTACGCTGTTAGAACCCGTGTTCTGCACGGGGGCACCGTTCCTGTTATTTGCTACCCTCTAGCGTGCACTTGTGATTCCAGCGGCATCGAGTTGATGAAGCGGCCCGGACCGACTTTACGCGTACGCTTACGCGAGACTGGTTCCATTACTGACATACGGCTTGTACCGTATCTGTGGCTGGCGGGTGTATGTCTCTCTCTCTTTAGTTGGTCTTGCATTTTCAATGGAGGGCCCGAAAGGGATGCTTAAATATGCAATTATTGGATCGTTGTTGTGGTCATAAGTTCGTAGGTAAGAAGCGGTTCTTTTTACGAAAGCCCCAGCCACGTAAAATATGCAAAAGATAAAGTAGAACGCGTCTAACTTTATTTTGCAGGGGGCAATGTGATATGGTCAAGGTAGGTTTATTAAATTGTTTATGAACTGCGGGCGCCAAGAAGACCATGGCGCAATGGACTATATCACATCGCATTACATTTGATGTTTTGTGTGCATCTTATATTGTGTGATTATATATATTAGTATATATATTAGTTACGCGGCGGTAGTTATATATAAGATGATCCCTTCAAAAATACCACTAGTGTTCTTCCTCCAACGAGCACCACCAAGAAAGTTCTACGTTATGAGGCAGGCCGTGACGATCGGGTGTCAGACATATCGTCGTTCGCATACAGTGGGTGTAAGCCATGTTGCACAAGCGTTACGTGGAGGTTATTGTGGCGAGACTAGCATATGCAGATATGGCCTCGGAACACGGAGGCCGAAAGGTCGAGCATGAGTCACAGAGTTGTTGTGATCGACAATTCATTGTCTACCCTTGAAGTTGTGTTGCCGGCTCTGACGATGAGGGGTTGCGCAATGGATGGGGGTCGTGTAATCGCTTAAACGACCAGGAGGGATGTTCGTTTGAGTTGGAGTTCGGATAGTTATTTTCTAAAATACTAGAACTCAAAATATAATGAACAAAGTCTGCTTTGCAAACCTTTGTAGATATTAACCATTGTAATAGCATCTTTTAAAATTAGGCGCATTCCTGCGATTGAGAAACTTAAAAAGTTGGGTCCAAACTTCATAGTTTTATACTTTAGCTTGAGGATACTCCTTGTTTAAACCGTTAGCTCTTTGTGATACAATACCCGCTAGGAGATAAACCCGGAGATTCCGCTAACAAAAGATAATTTGGATTATCAGGTTTTGTGCGGATGATATCATCATAGTCCAGTGTATGCTATGATCTCTGCCATAGAGAACCAACGGTGGGTACGAGTTATTAGATCGCGAACATATGAGATGGTCGCTACACTCGGGGTACCCCTAAAGTTGGGTTGATGAAGTTTATCAGTACGTTGACTGATTGTCTTCTCAACCAAGATGGAAGAGAATACACACATTGAAGGAGCACGTGGCAGTCATACTTGATGACATATGGTCATACTTGATGAACATTGAGACGCCTTGCTCAGCTCGATCACTGGATGACAGACGTCATTGCCAAGTGCAAATGCTATGTCATAGACTATGTCATGCAAGGGGAATCGTTCACCTTCATGGTTCTTGATTACGTTGGAAGTATCAAGAAGATGAAACAGATCGCCGGAAGTCATCAATGATGATGGTGTATATATGATATACATGTTATGAATGTTTTAGCTAAGCAAGTACTCGCAGTAGTGACTAAGTTTTGATACTAGTCATGTTTTATGAAAACCAGGTTTACTGCTTGAGTGGCTTGAAAGGATGAGGCGACATTGCGTGTTGATAATGGCAGACAAATTGTTGTGATGGCCATAGACACTCTCCCTCTAGATCTACCATTTGAATAAATTCTTTATGATCGGCTGTTAGTATGATCGTTATAAGTGTGTCTCCTCTAGCGAGACAATTGTTCATATATATTAGTGACAAATTCGTTGTCCTATATTTATGAAGTAATGATCATATGCCGATTTGAATTTAGATGGTAGAAGCTCCTACATTCATAATATTAATGCCAAAGGATACAAACTTAATAAAGACACCACATATGTGTGGCACTACCGTCTAATTCATGTCAATGTTATAGTCAATGAATTAGCTCCATACCGGATGGATCTACAAGTCCTTAGATTTGATCTTTTGACACTTGCAAAATAACTAAGACACCGTTTTCGGAAAACGGGCATATAACTTATTGATAGTCATGCATATAGATGTATGTGGTTCAATGAAGTAATTGACGGGTAGTGGAGACCTTTATTTCGTGAACTTTGCTGAACGTTTTGAGTATGACTTGTTGAGAATCATGCATATGGGTGTATGTGAATCAATGAAGTACTTTAACGTGAAGTGGAAGTCTTTATTTCATAGACTTCATGAATATTCCAAGTAGATATATGAATATCCACTCAGGGAATGTTGGCCTGAAAATTTTGATTCGATCAAACAAGTTCAGAATGAAGTAGGAAATAAACTTAACAAGAAAATCAAATTCCCGCGATACAGATCGAGGAAATGAAGATTTGAGTTATAATGTTTGCACGTCATTGGAAGACTTGTGAGAAGAGTTCCACAAATTACGTCGCATGGAACACCATAGTGTTATGGTATGTTAGGACGTCGTAATCGCACCCTATCGGATAGTGTGTGGTAAATAAATCTCTTACCGAATTATTGTGATCATTAGAGTCATATGGTAGAAACGTAAACATTCACGTTAGATAATAGGGAAACCATTTAAATCCATGGAGACAATACCATATGAGTAATGGCGTTGCTTTTAGCCTGGATTGTCGTTTCAGCAATTTAGTGTTTTGATGTGATCAAACCTAAAATGGATTAATCTTTGTAGTGTACCGTACCTAAAGAGTTAATTGGGTACATGTCTCACGACATAGGCAAAATCGTTGCCGGGATATACCTTGTGAAAGAAATAGTTTCTTGTCCAAGGGTATAAGTGAGAAAGAAAGTAGAGCAAGACGAAGTTGATGAACTTTCTCTCCAGACATCAGAGTGGCGCAACCGAAAGTGTTTTCGGTGTCATGCTCCACAGCTTGAAAGAAGCTGATGATACAAGATCATGATGTTCTGAGCTCATACTAAGAACGTAGGCGTACGAGGTTGTGTTTCACACTGTGTGTTACGACAATCTTGTTATGAAGGTCATATTAATGGAATATGACAGACCTACGAACTACGAAGAAGAGATGGTAGACCTAAGTCCGAGAAATGGCTATGAGTCATATATGATCCGAGATAAAATCCATATACGATTACCAGGTAATGACTTGGGAGATCTACTTGATGGCATCTAGGCTGTTAATAGAATATGGAATTTTATGAGAGAATAGACGCTGATAAGGATCGATTTGTCGTGAAACAGTTCCGACAGATTCAAAAGTTGACCACAACGAGATTTTGTCTCAAGTGGCGAAGCCTAAATCTATTCTGGGTCGTTTAGCAGTTACTATAATTTCGAATGAGAAATTGATAGAAGGATAAGGAAACCATGTTTCTTAATAGTGTCATTAAGAAAGAGTTGTAATCAGTACAATAATGGTTTGGTGATCCTGAGGATGCTAAACATGTATGCAAACTTCAGTTGTCCATTCATGGGCTGAAGCAAGCATATCGGAGCTGGAATCTTCACTTTGATAATGTGATCAAAGGATTTTGGAGTTGTCCAAAATAGTTGAAGAGACTTGCATTTGCAAAGAAGTGAGTGGGAGCAAAATAGCTTTTCTTGATCTTATATGCAGAAGGCATATTTGAGTGGGAGCTAAGTAGCTTTACTTGATCTTATATGCGGAAGGCATATTTGAGTGGGAGCTAGGTGTCATTCGTGATTTTGTATGTAACGACATATTGAATGACACAGATCCTCTAGTAGAGTGTAAAGGATTATTTAAGTGATTAAATTTTCTATGAAAGAAGTTAGGAGTATTAGGCATCCAATCTATAATTGTATAGATCGTAAGGGGCTTAATAACATTAGGTCGGAATATTTCCTAAGTTAAGATTCTGAAGTGTTTCAGAATAGAACAAGCGAAGAAAATGGTTCTTACTTGTTTGACTAGGTGAAATATTAAGTTTATCTTGCCATTTTCAGTGATAGCAAATGATGTTCGACATTCTCTATGTATCAACATAGATGCTATCAGATTGAAAGCTCGACTTAGTGTGACCCAAGTTCTTGGTTGAAGAACGGGTTCTAGAGTGATCCTTGTGTGGATCAATGAACAAACGTTAAGTATATTTTTCAGTGTCTGTGAGAACTGAAGATATGTTTTCTGGTAAAGGGAAAGAGTGAAATACAACTTGCCGTAAAGAGGTTACGATGATGCAAGTTATTACACTGGCCCATACAACTAGAAATCTCATATAGGAGATGTCCTTTATTTTGAAGAAAGACATGGTTAGTTTGCGAAGTCGCATATGAATGCACTGTTGCATAATCTGCATAGGTATAGAAATATATGGCAACTTCAGAAGTTGCAAGTGTGATTGGACTGAGCAGTTTTCCGAGCGTATGTGGTCCCCTTAATAGATCTCTTAGACTTTTAAGGCCCATGCTACGCGAATGTTCGAGTCTCACTCCATCCACTAGGATATATTTCACCGTCATCGTAAGATACGGGATGATGTCAAACTAGGTGACATAGAAGTGTTGCAAAGCACATATAGGTCTCAATGTGTGAGATCTGTTGACTGTATTCCTCTTCCACGAGACAAGCATGCACCAAGATGCTATGGGTGCTGAGCTTTTACCAAGTTGTAAACTAGATTAAGTGTTACTCTAGTGCAAGTGGGAGACTGAAGGGAATATGCCCTAGAGGCACTTAATAAAGATAGTTTATTGGTTATATTCCAATTGTTCATTATATGTTTTATACCATGCTATAACTGTATTAAGCGGAAACATTAATACACGTGTGGTAGATAAACAACCAGGTCCCTAGTTGCCTCTACTAAGACTAGTTTCATTGCGCGATTGATGATCGAGGTTTCCCGATCATGAGACATGGCGTCTGTCGGCAATGGAGTCATATCGTTAGGTGGAACGATGTGATGGACTTACCCATAATTCGTAGGACGTAGTCATTACGCCTTTGATCGTGAGACTCTTATTGTTATTCCTGGAAGATACTTTGATCGCACCAAACGTCATATCTTATATAGTGTGACAATAACGGTGATACTTTTGGGTATCGGAAGGGGGTAGTTGAGACGAGGGGTCAAGAGCGGGATTTGTCAGTCCGTATAGCCGGATAGATACTCTAGGGCCCACTCGGTGAGATTATGTCAAATGAGTTTGCAAACATGTGACTAGGTCACCAGCTGACATAATTTCATAGACGAGTAGAAGATAGTGTTGTCGGTAACGAGATCATGCTAGGTATGGAGATATCTGAGAATGATACTCGGACACGCTAAGTATCGCTATGACAAAAGGTTTAAGACTCGACGTCCAGGTTTGATAGATGAAAGTCATTCGTTATATCACAGGGGTTAATTCATGGGGTCCAGGCCTACGAGTTAATCATTGATCGGAGAGGAGTCTCGATCATGTCTGTTATTATATCGAACCGCTAGGGTAACACACTTAAGGGGTTTCGACAAGACAACCGGAAAGGAAAGAGATCACCGGGAACGTCCCGGGAATGGTCCGATGGAGATCGGGCAGCGACGAAATAGTTTTCGGAGCTAGAATAAATTATATATAATATGTTTGATATTAATTAGTGTAATTAATGTCTAAATATGATTTTATATATTTATTTTCGAATTTATTTAGGCTGATTTTCCTAAATGGGCCTTCTGGTGGAAAGAAGGCCCATTGGGGGGGAAAACCCTCAAGGGAATTCGGTGGGGGGCTTGGCCGGCCTTGGGGGGCCAAATGGGGCCCACCTAGGGCCGGCACATCAGCCTTGGCCAAACCAGGCATGTGAGATAGTCCCACATTGCCTGGCTGGCAAGGTTGGCTCCCCCCGGGAGCCTTTATATAGAGGGGCACCCCTGGCCTTTTAATTCAACCAATTAATTCCCGAATTCTCTCTCGATAACGTGATTCCCTTTGTCGGAGTTGCGCCGAGGAGGATGAGGGGATCTCTCCACCATAGCCCGCTGCCGCGCTGCTGGTGTTCCGGTCCAAGTCTTCCGCTGCTCGTCCTGGACTGGAGCTTCGGAGGCCGTCGTCTCCACCGTATGTGTGTAACACCCTGCGAGGTGCTGCGCTAGCGGTACTTGGAGGCCTACTTCCTCCACCCAACCTCGAGGTCATCTTCATCGTCTTCGTCGCGCCGAGTTCTTCGCGACCTAGAGGTCGGCTACGTCGTCTTCGTCGTCAACGCTTGTGCGGGAGCGTAATCCCCGCTTTTCGGTCTACAAGGGTATGTATTCCGATCTCCGCCGTACTTCTATATCTGCATAGTATAGATCCTGGCTGTTTTAAGGATATCGTTGCTAGGATTTTTTTTTGTTTTCTGCATGCGATCCCCTTCAGAAGTAACATAGAAGAATACTCAACAAATATAAGTGAAGAATACGAGTATTCATAAGAAAAGGCGGAGCATGTCTCTCTCCCACAAAGGAATGCTAGGATCCATTTTATTCAGAGAATGAAAATAACAAAAACAAAAACAAAAACAAATATACGCTTCAAGTAATGCACATAAGATGTGACGGAATTAAAATATAGTTTCACTAGAGATGACCTGATAGTTTGTTGATGAAGAAGGGGATGCCTTGGGCATCCCCAAGCTTAGACACTTGAGTCTTCTTGAAATATGCTTGGGTGACCCACGGGGGCATCCCCAAGCTTAGGCTCTTTCATCTTCTTGATCACATCATATCATCCTTCTCTCTTGATCCTTGAAAACTTACTCCACACCAAACTCAAAGTAGACTTCATTAGAGGGTTAGTGCATAATAAAAAAATCTCATATTCTGCATGGACAAAACCATTACACATGCTACTGGACATTAGCTACAGCCATTGGTATTTTATGGAACAAAAAGATCCATTCAAAAACAGCAAAAGGAGCAATGCAAAATAAATGGCAGAATCTGTCAAAAACAAAACAGTCCGTAAAGACGAATCCGTAAAGACGAATTTTTTCGAGGCACTTAACTTGCTCAAATCAGAAAACTCAAAACTAATGAAACTTGCGTACATATCTGAGGATCACGCTCAGGAAATATCATATTTTTTCAATTTTCTGCAGAGAGTTATGAATTAAACGGTGGACAGCAGAAAACTGTTACTGCGCAGTAATCCAAATCTAGTATCAACTTTCTAATAGAGGCTTAACTTGACACAACAATGCGATAAAATAAAGATACAAAGGAATTGCTACAGAGGTAGACATGTTCCTTGACACAACAAAAAGAAAAATAACAGAAATAAAAAGTGGGTTGTCTCTCATAAGCGTTTTTCTTTAATACCTTTTAGCTAGGCTTGATAGTTGTAATGATGCTCTCATGAAAATAGAAAATGAAGCAAAAGGAGCATCAAGAAGCAAATTCAGAACACATTTAAGTCTAACCCACTTCCTATGCATATGAATCTTGTACACAAATAAATTCACGAAGAACAAAGTGACAAGCATAGGAAGATAAAACAAGAGTAACTTCAAAACTTTCAGTATATAGAGAGGTGTTTTAGTACCATGAAAACTTCTACAACCATATTCTCCTCTCTCATAATAGTTGCAAGTAGTAGAAATAAATTCAACCATATAACCACAAGAATCATTCAACTTAGATAATATAGGTACATAAAGAGGATCATTAAATTTATTTTGGAATTCATTAGCATGTTTCGCTCTGTCAAAATAGTTAGTAAGATCAATATCAAGTTTAAGATCATGGTTGCAACAAAGATTTGAAACTAGAGACAATTGCAAACCACATAAGTATTTCTCAACATAATCAAATTTCTCCTCCATGGTGTAATTAGGAGAATTCAAAAACAAAGTAGGGCTCTCATGAGTAAGAGTACCATCACAAGCAGCAATTATATCATTTTTATCCTCACATAAATAAGTAATAACTTCTAAACATAGAGGATTATCAATAAGCATAGGAACATCATCTAAAGCATTATCATATAGCATATTTAAGCAACACTCCTCATTATTATCAATAAGTTCACTAGTAGCATCATTAAAAAGTAAAGGAGCATTTTTAGTTTCATCATAATAGCATGGGTTATCATATATGAGTCTATGACCATAGAATCATAACATTCAACAATATAGAATTCTTCCTCCTTAGGTAGGCATGGAGGGCAATCAAATAATGTAAGAGTTAAAGAGTTACTATCTTTAGGAGGTAGATCCTTCTTTTGTTCTTCACTCTCTTCCTCTTTTTCATCTAATGAGATTTCAGCTTCAGCAATTTCTTCTTCTACAGGTTCCTGCAAGACAACGGGTTCTTCTATTTGAGGATGTCTTTTCTCAAGAAATTCAGCAATATAAGGAGTATCATTGTAATATTCAAGACAGTAACCAAGTATAGCATAATTCTCAGTTTTACAAAGAGCATCATCATTTTGAATATAACCAGCAATTTCATAGGCACCCTTAAAAACAAAAAATTCTTCAATTTGTTCAAGATTACCAAAGTTATAGTTTCCTTTAGCATAAGCAGCCAAGGTTTCATTATCATTAAAATCACATTGGAAAGGGAGGTGTTTATGCCTTCTACAACAAAAAGATTCATTAAAGCAGTAGGATTCATCATATGTAGAACACAAGTTCTTAGCAAAATAATTCAATCTACTTATTTGTTCCCATAAATATTTCCCTTTTTGAGACAAGCGGTATTCCTTATAATAATTTTGTTATTATGTCTAGTTCTTTACTTGCTATCAATGGATTCTCTATTTGATACAAAAACTAAATTTTTATGTACTCGCCGGGTTTATGTAGAACACAAGTTCTTAGCAAAATAATTCAATCTACTTATTTGTTCCCATAAATATTTCCCTTTTTGAGACAAGCGGTATTCCTTATAATAATTTTGTTATTATGTCTAGTTCTTTACTTGCTATCAATGGATTCTCTATCTTGCGTCCAAACTAATTTTGTAAAGAAACTAGATGCAAGAAACTAATTTTTTGTGTTTTTAATAATAATAAGCAAACAAGACAGTAATAAAAATAAACTAAGTAAGACAATAACAAAAATAAAAAAATTGGATGTGAGAGACTCCCCTCGCAGAAGAGCTTGATCTCCCCGGCAACGGCGCCAAAAATTAGCTTGATGCACCGGTGTGGTGTTGTTGGGAAACCCCAAGAGGAAGGTGTGAAGTAGTGCAGCAACAAATTTTGCTCAGTTATGAAACCAAGGTTATCAATCCAGTAGGATATGAAGATTTTTCTGAAGGTTGCTGCGGTTGACCTTGGCAGGGCGCACTACCGGTGTCAACCACGAACGTGGAACCCGCACACAACACAATCAAACTATTTTGCCCCAACTTGACAGTGAGTTTGTCAATCTCACTGGCTTGCTGTAAACAAAGGGTTAAACGTAGGGTGTGGAAAATGATGTTTGCTTGCAGAGAATGAAAGAACAGGATTGAAGTAGGTTGTATTATCAATGTAAAGAAAAAGAACCGGGGTCCACAGTTCACTAGTGGTGTCTCTACATAAATAATAATAGCATACATGAGGGTAAACAAATTACAGCTGACCAATTGACAGAATAAAGAACTGGATAATGATGCATATACTAGTCATGGTGTCTAGTGTGAGATTCATTTGGGAATTACAACATGATACATAGACCGTTATCCAACTGCATCTATCACTAATAATCCACCTTCAGGATAGCATCCGCAACACCTTACAGTATTAAGTTGCAAGCAACAGATTATTGCATTAAGTAAAGTGTGTAATGTAAGTAGCACAATTATCCTTAGACAAAAAACTACTGTTTTATCCCTAGTAGCAACAGTACATTCACAATCTTAGAGGTTGCTGTCACTCCCCCAGATTAAATGAAGACATGAACCCACAATCGAGAATAAATACCCCCTCTTGGAGTCACAAGCATCTACTTGGCCAGAGCATCTACTAGTAACGGAGAGCATGCAAGATCATAAATAACGCACTCACATAATATATAATGAAGCAAATGACATAGTACTCAATTATTCATCGGATCCCAGCAAACACAACATGTAGCATTACATAAAGATGATCTTGATCATGATAAGCAGCTCAGAAGATCTAAACATGATGGCACAATAGGAGAAGACAACCATCTAGCTACTGCTATGCACCCGTAGTCCAAGGATGAACTACTCACGCGTCAGTCCGGAGGCGGGCATGGTGATGTAGAGCCCTCCGGTGATGATTCCCCTCTCCGGCAGGGTGCCGGGATGAGCTTCTGAACCCTCCCGAACTAGGGTTGACGACGGCGGCGGCTCCGTAATGTTTTCTGGAAAAGTGTTCGGGTACTTAGGGTTTTCCCGTCGGGGGGTATAAATAGGCGAAAGGGCAACGTCGGTGGAGGGCCGTGGGCCCCACACCATATGGTGGCGCGACAGGGGGGGCGCCTCCACCAGGTGTGGGCGCCCTGTGGCCCCTCCTCGACGCCTCTTCGGTCTTCTGGATGCTTTCGGGAAAAATAGGGACTTTGGCTTTTGTTTCGTGCAATTCCGAGAATATTTCCTTAACAGCTTTTCTGAAACCAAAAACAACAGAAAACAGGGAACTGGCACTGTGACATCTTGTTAATAGGTTAGTCCCATAAAATGCATAAAAACCATATAAAGTGTATATAAAATATGTAGCAATGGGTATAATATAAGCATGAAACATAAGAAATTATAGATACGTTTGAGACGTATCAATGCGGCACGGCTCCAATCGTGCCGTTCCGGGCCGGCACGCGGGCTCCAACTCCGGAGGAGGCATGGCACGGCCGGCACGGATGCGGCACGGCGGCACGGCACGGCCGGCCCGGCTTCCCCTCCACCTCCGACGTCTCCTCCACGACTCCACCTCCGGCTTCTCCTCCATGGTTGGGGCTGGGGAAGACGACGAGCTTTAGATGCATCAGCGCCGGATGCAGTAGCGCCGACCGTCGGAGGCGATGGCGACGGAGACGGAGGTGGGCGCCGCGGCGCAGGAGGAGGAGGGCGGGGGAGGGGAGGAGATGAGGATGGAGATTGGAGGTGGAGGGCTGGAGGCGCGCGGTGGCTCTGGAGTCTGGCGACGGGGAGAAGTTCTAATCGTGTCGTAATCTCCCGCAGAGGAAGCTGGGGAGAAGGAGAATAGCATTGCGGGCCCTAATCGTGCCGTGCCAACACGGTTCGGGCCGTGCCGCGGGCCGGCATGAATAGCCACGGGCCGTGCCGTGCCAGCCCGCGTGCCTCAATCCGAGGCTGGGCACGCAACGGGCCGAGCCGTGGCACGGCACGGTTAGGCTCGTGCTGGGCCGTGCTTGGGCCGTGCCAAATATTCCGTGCCTCGGGCCGGCCTGTTTAGCACAGCCCATTTGGGCCAGCTATAATCACACAACACAACAGTTGGGCTGTTGGGCTGACATCTTCGGAGGCCTTCAACCCCACGCCGCGATCTCCATCCCCACTGAGACCGACCACTCGCCGCCGTCGCCCCCGTCCGAGCAGCCGCGCGCGCCCGCTCGCAGCTCGGCCTCCGTCTAGAGCGCGCGCGCGCGCCTTCTCGGACCGCGGACCTTCCCTCCTCTCGCCAGGAGCCGGTTTGCTTATTGGCCAATCGGCGCGCGGCGGCCGGCGCTACAGAGTGCTGACTCCTGCCGCTCCTCCCGCCACCACTCACTGCCCGATCCCCATCTCTCATCTTCCAAGACGAAATCAAGCACGCCCACTGTGTCAGTTGATGGGAGATCCCATCCCCCGCGGCCAGATTAGATAAGGATCTGCACGTCCCCGGGAAGACCTAGACTAGACATACAGCCATGGAGCCGCCAGCTAAAGAAGACACGCAGCCGAAGCCGCGCCTCATCGTCCGCCTTGGGAGATTGCTCGCTTCTCACCACATCCTCTTCAGGTTCGCTCTCCTCTCCATCTTTAGCGCCAAGCTTAATCCGTCATTTTCTTGTTCCCCTGACACATTATTCGCCACTTTGGGTGCAGTGCCTTGTGCTGTTCGGCGGGCATTGTCGCACTCCTTTTTCTCCCGGCGCTTGCAAAGAACACATACCTCTCGGAGAATGCTCTTATACCTGGTACGCCACCATCTGATTTTATTTTTACCGCGCGTATTTGGATTTCTGTAGATTTGTTCCCGAGCGATGAATACCTTAGCAGGCTATAGAGTTGAGTATGATTTACAGCGGTGGATTCGGATGGTTATGATTTAATAGTGAAGGCAAACTATCCATATCCACTACGGTTATAAGAATGCCTATAGTTCATCTTATTGTGCTACTGGCCATTTATCAGTTCATGTATGCAATCAGTGTATGTCCATTCAAAGATGAAACGTAATTTGATTTGGAATTTTATGAATTAGGCTCTGCAAATCCATTATTTTCAACTGAAGATGTCACAGAAGCTAACAAATTCATGAAAGGAATTGAAGCTGTAGCTGGGGAATCAAGAGATGGAATGTATGTTATTCTATATAATTTTCTTGCTTCTACAAATATTCTCATTGATGTGTAATATACTTCGAATCTTCTGTTGAAGTGCGTGCTGTGATGAAATCTGTAATATAGTAAATTAGTAATAATTATTTTAATAAGAAGATAGGTAGGTATCCATCGGAAATCAGTTTTGGGTAGTACGAGCATATGATACCACTACTTAAAAAACTGTATTTTAAAATGTCAAAAAAATTCAAACAGAAATTTCGGGTATACATCCAAACATTTTATATCCATACACAAAGTTTCCCGGAAAAATAATATTTTTTGTGGGCTGTGTAAAAAGACAAATCCCGGTGCTTCAAAATGATTTGTACGAGACTTTTGTCTTGTTTGCAGACAACAAAAATGTCTTTTTTCGAGAAACTTTTTTGTGCGAACATAGAATGTCTAGATCTACCCCGAAATTTTTGTTGATTTTTTGACATCCTGAAATATATTTAAAATTCATGTTCGTAACGGGTGCATCTAGAACATGAATCAAAACACCGTGTCCGGTATCCATGCAACTAATATTTTGAAGTTCATGTTGCTTGTAAACATACATAGAACCAATTTGGCCATATGCTAGTTAAACTGAAGTAAAGGACATGCCGTTTTGATGGTGATAAATATAATGTGCAGTAAATGTCGATATATGATAATCGATAAGTGAATGAACAGTACTTCAATATTGGAATGTCCAAGAGAAAAGAGTTTTTATAGTTGTGTTTAATGCTACAAATGTCACAGGGGAATGCCGAAATTCATAGTGGAACAAATGAAAGAGCTGGGTGCAGAAGTGTGTTACCATGAATTCCTCCCTCATAGCAAGCATTTTCATCCTCTGAAGTTCTTCACTTCCATGACAAACGATTTGGCAATACATCCTAATGGCACCTACATGAACTCTGGAACAAATACAATTGGTGTTATACGAGCTCCTAGAGGTGATGGAAAAGAAGCAATTGTATTGGTTACTCCTTATAATTCTCAGAGAATTAAGGCAAATGAAGTATTATCACTTGCACTTGGTTTCTCTGTCTTCTCCCTCTTCAGTCGAGCTGCCTGGCTGTCAAAGGATATTGTGTGGTTATCTGCAGACTCACAATTTGGAGAATACACTGCAGTCTCTGCATGGTTAAACCAATACCATAATCCTACATTTGTGGCTGGTGTTACAGATGGACCTGATGGTATTGCCGAAAAGGCCGAAATTAAGGATTTCAAACGTGCTGGAACAATGGCCGCTGCTCTCATATTTAAAGTTGGGGAAACTAGGAACTATGGTGATAGAGATAGCGTAACAATGTATGCAGAGGCATCTAATGGCCAAATGCCAAACTTGGACCTCCTAAATGTTGTGCACTACTTGGCTGTTCATAGACAAGGTTTTCGTGTGAACATCGAGAGGATTAGCTCTTTATTGAGTTCTGCATGGCTTAGGGTTATTGCTGAAGTGATTCAAACTGTTGGGAGTTTGTTGAGAAAAATAAATCCGGACTGGAAGCTTGATATTGCAGCCCCTGATTATGTGGAGGGCACTGCAAACCTTGCTAGCTCAATTTATAACCAGGTAACTGGATGGCGTGGTTTCCATTTTATCTTAAACGACAGTAGTCTTTCAACTGTACTAATCACTTTTTGTTGGCATTTTGCTAAATTAGGCCCTTGGAGTGCCCACTGGATCTCATGGCGCGTTCCGTGACTATCAAGTTGATGCAGTTTCCCTAGAATTTTCACCCACATTTTATCTCAGAAATGAGAATGCTAAATCTTCCTTTCTTGTAAGAGGTGGAAGGTCAGTTCTTATTGGGTTATTTCAGGCTGCATGTTCTGATTATTGACATGTTCAATATTTGGGTTTGAGGAAATGTTTGAGGTTCATGTTCTTGGTTAGCAGAGACAAAATAACTTGGCCCTGGTAGTTGTAGTCTAGTCACTATGGATGTTAAGAATAGGCTTGCTGAGAAACTTATTCTGTTAATAAGCTTATTGTGTAGGAAGGCTTCAGCAAAAGATGCCTTCTCTACTCTTTGTGCACATGCTTAAAACATAGTTTCTGCTGATTTCAGCTGATATTTTTTTACTTGCTGCTTTTGGTTCAGGTTAATTGAAGGGGTTGTACGATCTGTGAATAACCTGCTCGAGAAGTTCCATCAATCCTTTTTCCTATATTTCCTTACGGCTCCAAGCAAGTTCATTTCGGTTGGTGTGTATATGATTCCTTTTGCACTGCTCGTGATACCCCTCCCAATAGTTGCTGCTGCTCTTGCTGATGGAGGTAAAATTGAAGGGAAATCAATGAATGACCTTGATATGAAGGGTAGTGCTGATATTCTGCAAAGTGAGGGTGGATCATGGAGATGGCTTCCAGCTGCAAGAGTATTGCTTGTAATCCAAATTTGGGCAGTGATTGTTTCACTGCTACCATACTACATAAGTCAAATTGCCGATGGTACACCAATACAATGTGCTGTGATTTGGGTGGTGCTCTCCATTATCATGTTGATCATCCTGTACGCAATGTTTGGTTCACCATACTCTGCTGGTGTTGAATGGAAACTTCTGAAGGCCACGATGATCACTTCCATCTCAATAGGGCTGGGGCTGATGTCAATAATAAATTTCGCTACTGCTCAGCTTGGTTCCCTAATTGTGATCCCAATGTGTCTGTTTTCTCGGCCAGTGAAAGCACAGCTTGGTATTAATTTCCTCCCACGGATGGTATTGTTGGCTTCAAATATATTTCTTGCCATCTTTGGTTTCCCTCCAGCCACATTGCTGATTATGAAAGTGCTTTCGAAGGGGTCCTGGACAGTAGATGTTGGAGATTTCTGGGTGTCCATGGAATTCTTGTGGGAATGGAGTAGTGCCACATATCTTTACATATTTCTTGTCCATCTTCCCTGCTGGCTTTTGTGCATCCATGTGTTGGTGCATCCATGCTGTCAGGTGGGATCAAAGGTTAAGCGGGAGTAAATTGTTTGATCTCAGAAATTGTTTTAGGTTTAAACTCTAGAGACAGTGTAACAGATATCTTGATTTCTATGTCCTTTTGTTTGTCTCCCCCCTACCCCAAGAATTGTATGTTTTTCGAGATCGAGAGACCTACAGCACGAGGGAGAATATTGCTCGTTTGAGCTTTGTAAAATTAATGTGAAAAACTGACTGTTGTGGGGATTGTTTGTGAACAAGTAGGGAATGTGAAAAAAATAACAAGCGGAATACCCATTTATCCATTTCTTTGCGGGAAAGGTGTAATAGTAACTTTGGGTGAATTTTCATAGGTTATAATTACATAGCATCTCTGATATGTAGGAAAAGGACAAGAGCTATATCTATATACCCCTTTCATAGCATCATCTACTTTGAGGATTCTTTTACATATATATTTTTTAAAGGCACAAAACACAAAATCAGTTTCAAACACAAGGCTGAATTTGAAAAAATAGTTTCGGGTTTACTTCAAATACTTCCACATATAAAGGATGTCCTCAGACCAAAATACAATAGTTCAAAATTAAAAGGAACTTTTTACCAACAAAGACTGTACTATGCGATGGACCTCTGTTTTCATTTGCTTAGTTTGCAGGTTCATGTTTCTTCACCATGGTCCAGCAGCACCCACTGTCTAGATCGTTAGATATGAGATGACATGCATGCGGACTCGGGCCAGATGCCCAGGTTAGTGAAGTTGACAGTTACGGTAACAACGAAGAATAACACCCCTGGCGTTAGAGTCTAATCGATGAGGCAACTCTTTTGCCTCCGTTTCAAAAAAAATAAGTGATGCAAGATAAAATCTAACCACTTGTTACATCACCAGGGGCTAAATAAGTGTTCTCCAACAGCCGCGCGCGACTCCAACTGTAATTCTTACTGGTGCAGGAGTCCAAAGTGCGGAAGCTTCCCGCCCGTGGCTGAAACGTGGTTGCGCCGCCGCCCCTATGCCGCCAGTATCAGGGGTAGATCCAGACATAAAATTCAGTGGGGGCAATTCTAGTACAAATTCAAAATTTTGTGAAACATGCTCAGCTATGCGTGCGTCCTCCCTTGGCCGGCGTGTAGCCCTCCCGGGATCCTCTACCACCATGTGCTGCCGTCGTGACCCCGCCGTCCCTTCGCCTCCACCCCACCACCATTGCGATCCCAACGCCACCACGACCCCGCCTCCCCTTCACCGTTACCCTGCTGTCCCTCTGTCGACAACCGCCGCCGCCGCCGCGACACCGCCGACATGTTCCCACATATGTGCAGCTATCTCGCCACCCTCTGCCATCGTCGCGGCTCCGACTGGTCAAGGTAAAGAAATTTTTTATATTTTTTTTATATTGCAATGAACTACTTATTAATTTTGATTCCTGATTTTTAGATGGGTTCATATAACTATTATTCTGCATGCTCCGATGAAGAATTTAATTTGGCCAAAGAGGAGGATACAACAATGTTAAAAATGGTTCACAAGAATACGAGGCCAAAATATGGCGGATCCGTGTTTGGCTGCAAATGCTTACGGAGAGAACGGTTAGAAGCTTCTCATAGATAGATTCGTAACTATTTTATTTCAACTCCGGAGAAGTATTTTTTACGCCGGTTCAGAATGTCTATAAATTTGTTCCTGCATGTTTGATATTATGTGAAGAAATATGATCGCTCATTTGAATAAAGGAGAAATGCTTGTGGTGTGCTTGGACACATCACTTAGAAGAAGGTCACAACGGCATTGCGCATGATGGCATATGGTGTTCCTGCAGATTTAATTGATGATAATTTGGCAATGGGAGAAAGGACTTCAATCTTCTATGTCAAAGGATTCGCAAAGGCGATTGTAGACATGTTTCTGGAAGAATATTTGAGAGCACCCAATGCTCAAGACACTCAGAGGTTATTGGAGATAAACAAAGGTAGAGGGTTTCTTGTTATGCTTGGTTTCATTGACTGTATGCATTGGAAGTGGAAGAATTGTCCTACCATCACGTCATGGACAATTCAAAGAACAACAAAAGGATGCCACCATTATTCTTGAGGCCCTGGCTGATCATGAGACATGGTATTGACATGCATATTTTGGGATGTCTGGATCCTGCAATGATATTTTGCCAAGTTAGCCGATGGGGAACACACAACGGTGGAGTTCGGAGCAAATGGTCGCACATATAAATTTAGTTACTATCTTGTCGGTGTAATTTCTCCAAAGTGGGCTACATTTGTAAAGCCGATTGTAAGCCCCCAACGTAAGAAAGTACTGTATTCCCATAATGCTCAAGCGGCTGCTAGAAAAGATATGGAGAGGGCTTTTGGTATTTTGCAATCCCAATTTGCTATTGTGCGAGGTCCGGCTAGGTTTTGGGATCAAAAGAACCTTTGATATATCATGACAGCGTGCGTGATTTTGCATAACATGATCCTTGAGAATGAGCGTGGACAGAATATGGAGTACAATGTCTTTAACCTCATGGGACACCGTGTGCAACCTTGTAAAAATGTAAACCGAATGCAGTGGTTGCTGCAGCTTTACGGATGTCGATACTCATGTTGATCTTCAGAAAGGTCTCATGAAGCAGTGGTGGACATGGCATGGGAAGTAATGAAGATTTATCGTCTTTGCATGAATTTTGTTGTAATAATTGGCGCTAAACTATGTTCTTTTTGCTGGATGGTATGAACTTGATGAATTATGTGATAATCTTATGGGTTGTGAAATTTTTATTAGATTTTATCATGTTTATTTTCAACTTATATTCATATGAGTCTTTTGTTTATATGTTTTTTGGATGGAGGCTGCCGCACGGCGGAGCTGTTTTAAATTACCGACTGATAAAGTGGTGCCCTAAAATACATCACCCGTTGAAGTGATGTAAAAAAAATCACGTTGTTGGTGATGTATATTTTACATTACCTATTGAGATGCGCTTAGGAGTATAGCCTATGAAGGCACTTGTCTTTTTATATTTTACTGGTAGACCACCCTAAAATGCTAGACTACCAATCTGGTCCAAGTCCAATAATCCAAACAAATTATCTCATACGGTCTTTGCATTGATTGTTGTAACTTGAAAGGTTAGAAAGTTGCATGGTGCATGTTGATAAATTTCCATGTTCCAAAAGAAACGGAAATCTATTTTGCCTTCTGGGACTAGATGCTCCCTATTATGGAAAAAACATATTTCGTAATGTCAAAAATCAAACAATAAATTCGGGTGTACATATAGACATTTTATGTAGGCATTTCATAAAGAAGAAGACATTATATGTGCCCTGTGTAAAAATGACAAAAACATCTCTAGTCAAAACTTATTTTTGAGCACCGGATTTGTTTTTTATGCTGAACACAAAAAAACATCATTTTTTCGTGAAACTTTGTATGCCAACATAAAATGTTCATGGGTACACTCGAAATTTTATTTCATGATTCTTTTATATTTTAAAATATTTTCAAAATGCACTTCCTATCATGGAACTAGATGGTCCTCGGAACCAAAACACCATGTCCAGAAAGAAACTTTTTTTCTGTAATCATCAAAAGAAACTTGGGGTAACATCTGTAATATGTTTTCATAGTTAAAAAATCCATCTACTCCGTATATCGCAAAATGTTCACCTGAGCAAGAAATTGAGTGAAAAACTAAAAAAAGTAAACCATCTGATTTCTTTGGTTCTAAGTTACACACTTATACTATTCCATCTTTTCATGACAGTTATTTTGGACCGTATGTAAGTACGAAAGATAGACCTATTAATTATTGTATAATTTGAACCATCAAGCGGCTTGAGCCTTTCATGCAGCAGATTAAACAGTGAAACGTGGCAGCAGTAGAGTGGTAGCTGCAGGAAAATGGTCCAGTACAATATTATTCATGTTTCTTCCTAGCGCGGCCCATCACAGAAAATTAGAAACTACCCACTCTGCTGAGCGGCCATCTTACGCATCAGCTCCTTGGTTCACAGACAAATCACCTGAATATTGGTCCATCCACAGCACACTCCCCGGAGACAGTTTTTTCTCTCCAAGTTGATCATAGAAGCAAAACAAATGGGAACTTTCTACGAACAGCTAGAGCACAGTAGTAAACGAGGCCACAAGGAGACAGTGATCTCCGAAGGACCATCTTGTACAGATAATGTATGTCAGTACAAGGTTACAACGACCAGGAAAGTCAGCATATCTCAATAGAACAGTAGACCGACCATTTTAGCACGCCGCAGCAGTGCACTAGGACCACAGCTACAATTCTATATCAGGCCTTGGCGCTGCAGGTCAGTGTAAGTCTTTTTGTTGTAGATGTTGCCATCTGTGTCCTCGTACTCCTCTTCCAAGTCTGGCCGCCACTTGTTCAGCCCTTGCTTTGATTGTATTCTCTCCCAGAGGCCTTTCGCCTCCTGCCAAACATGGATCAGAGATGTCAAAGCACTCCATGGCAAAACAAATGACCAAACATAAATGATACACTTGCATATCCATGTAAATATTGACGGCAAACTACGGAAGGTGTTAGTTTACAAGCAAAAGGAAACCCAACATAAAACTGGTTTACAACTAAATCGACTAAATAGCAAGAAAGTCAACATAATCAGGTTTATCAGATAAACTATTAAAAAAAATTAAGCCTTGTAACTTGCGGTTCTTATCTACCAATGTAAGGCTTGCGTGGAAATTTAGTGAAACTTTTCTCTAACTCTCTCCCCTCTGGTAATATCTTGGTTTCATGATCCATGTGACGAACCAAAATACGCCATATATTTTTATGGGTTATGTTCGTCAAAGGTGCGTATTTTGAAAATTAAATAGAAGAAATAAACCGAATTAAATGATCTACTTGGCATTTTTTTTCCATGTTGATTTCCTCCTCTGTTACCACCTTAACAAAATAGCTGAACCAACTTCCTCCCCGTAGACAGTTACACTCAAATTCACAGCTCACATCTCGGTTTAATCCAACATTATGAAGTTTGTAAAAAGTGAAGCAAGCAAAAAGCATGACTATTCAATTCAAATCAATTTAACTAGGAAGTAAGGTATATACACTCACAATGTACATGAACCTGAGCTCAGAAGAACAATTTGCAAATATCCATTTAAAGAACCATACTGTAAGCAAGAATAGTATCAACCCAGACAAAAGAGGAAAGAAGGTGGTGGTATACCTCGATGGATGTGATTTCGTTGAAGTTCTTGGTATTAGGAATACCAAGGCATCGCATCCCATGCTGGTGGCGCCACTCCTTGAAATGGCGCTCATAAGCCCTTCGGCCCCAGTAACTGTGGTTGCCACATATCTCACACTTGAATTCCTGATGACAAATGGTTGCAGTTAAAACATGAGTGCTCTAGTACCAAATATACTTGTGATGTCTGGGCAAATAATAGCGAGGATGTCACTGATGTTCAAATTCGGTCTAATACTCAGAAGGCAAAACATGATAGCAAACATTAAAATTTAGCATTTATTTTGGTAACATAACATTTAGTGACTACAAAAAATGAAAATATAATAGAGAAGGTAATAAAGATTATTTGTTGGTCGAGATTTCCTTAAATTACAGAGCATATATAATTAGCAAGCATTAGCACCCAGTAAACACTGAGCCAGATCAATAGTTGGTCCAATAATATGGGCATATTTGGGTTGCTACCACATTGCCACCCTAGTTGTGGCTAACAAAATAATGGTCGCACTTTATGCAATGTTGGCTAGAATTGTGAAAATGAAATGTAGGGTTAGAAGGCTTATACAGTATTAAAGGTCACAAGTCTGGCAATGAACCAAAAACTAGCCTAGCGAAGTCAAACTACTAGGCTAACTTAGGTGTGGCATGTTCTGGCATCCAACCAGACATCTAGAGCCAAATACTTATAAAATGACTTAAAATAGTCAATAGATATTCAGATGAGTCATGGGCTGTAAAGTGAAGACAAAAAAACAGTGATGGGATAAAAGATAATGAAAGACTGGCTAGTGCTTACCTGACCAAGACCATGAAGCTTATAGAGCCAATAGGGGATAGGTTTCCCGTCCCAACCCATGGGTAACTTGAGAGGGTTGTAGATTTGTTGGTCTTCGTCATCACTTTCGCTATCAGCTTGTACTTCTTCCTACAAAAATACAGAATACGATAGTTCAGAAGAAAAATTGTAAACATAACATAAGATTAGTTGCTGATCAGGGTGAAGCTAAGTACCTCTTCTCGTTCTGCTTCCATTTCTTCATAGGTCAAAGTCAGTTTCTTCTCCGCATTTTCCTTTGTTCTTACAATGACCTGCATGGAAGATAAAGCATAAAATTTATTAAGACCTGAGGGCCAATAAATTCAAAATAGAGACAAAGTTATAAGAACATTCATAACAAATTGGAATACTGGCTTCTAATCTAGTTGTCATGTAGTGCTAGTGCAGATGGAACTTATGATTCACCATGTTGGGTTTTTAAGACTTGCCCCAAAGTTTGTATTTATACTGTTGGGTTTTTAAAGATTTTTCCCAAAGGTGGTATGACTTCGATCATTTGCCCGTGTTGGTCTGACTACATTCAAAATGCACCAAAGCTGAGCTGTCTTTGATGATTTGAAAAAGGGTTTTTCTTCGAGAGAAAGTTTTCTGAATGATGGTTTAAATTGTGAGTTCATATGTGGAAAACCCCTCCTAGAGAAAACCATCAGACGTCAGCTCCATTTTTGGGGCATTTAAAGCAGTCAAAATAGCTTGGGTATGATCATGTCTAACTTTCCAATGCTGAAATGGTTTAAGAAAATTTGATTGCACATGTTATTGCACCCAAATAAGAAAGAACAGCTGACCTCATCGAGAATCTCACACAGGCGCCTCATCTTTACTTCGATCAAAGCAATTTCCTTCTTCAAATCATCCTTGGAATTGTTGCCGTTAGAAGGCACATTGGAGAATGAACTACGTGAACCTTTCACAAAATGCTTACGGTCCAATTGTTCCAATGGTGTATGCTGCAAAATATGATTGACAGCAAATTAGAACTGACAAATAGCCATAAGAAATGGCAGCAAGGATGGCACAGGCGCTTAATGGTCACCTTCAGCAAGAAAAGTCGCTCTGCACGCTGTTGAACAGTGCCACCAGCTTTCAGTCCACGAGCAGATAAAGCCTGACAAAAGTGTAATTAAATAAATAGAAAGCCAAGCAAAGGATGAAACTAGATAGAACGCTCACTAATAATACTATGTACAAGATCAAACCTCTTTCAACTTTTCCGGACCAAGCTCTGCAAGTTCTTCAACAGAGCTATAGTAATCAAGATCTACTTCCGACTCTTGCAGGACAAATTCTTTTTCTGTGCCCTTATTCTCCCATCCAGGCACTTCTCCATTGGTCCACTGTTCTTCAAACTCATTTTCCAACTGCGCAGGTGTAGATACAATTTGTTTGTTAGATGTTACTTATCATGCTGAAGTGTTGACCTATATGCGGATACAGTAGTTCATGTTTAAATTTTATTGTCAACCCCACCACAAGCAACTCCAAGAGTAGACATAACAACGAGTAGTTCTGTTAAAATTTTATTGTCAACCCCACCACAAGCAGATCCAAAAGTAGAAACTGAAGTTAGACATCATGATTGCTTGCAAGTAGACAACATGGTCTTAAGTGAGTATGTCAGCACATAAAACAGGCGGGAACACAGAAGGAAGACAATCTAGTATAATGTACAAGAAATCAACCTTTGTAAAAATCTTCTGCATATCTTGCAATGGCTCTGTGCGACGCAGAAAGTATGTCAGATATTCCAAAATATGCTCCATATATTCTTTGTATTGCCTGCCAAAGAAAACAAGCTGGACGATAAACAATATTTACATAAAAGTATGATACCTATTAAAAATATATACAAGATCGAACAAGTGTTGGATAGGTTAAATGATTACATTTTGGTTAATCATGTGTACTTTCTTACATATCTTACTACAACCCCACAATTATAGTCACACACACCACCTCTCACCAAACTAAATTGTGTGAATAGTGTCCATGGCCTTCACCACGATGGCCGGCGTCACCCTTGCACCTCAAGCTCCAGCCTAGTACATCATCCGTGGTTGCTTCAACATCCAACGGAATATACCACAACACCTCTTCATACTGATGTGATGAGGGAATGCCTATCAGCAGGCACACGACCCGGCCAATAGCTCTGAGTGTATCAGTAGTTGGAGGCAGAACAGGAGACGGCCATGAGCCATCCTAAAGTACAAATCAAGTCTAGACTGGTAGCTGGCCCATCCTAGATAGATTTGTATCAGATTACGATTAAAGTCATGTTAGAAGTTCCTTTCCATTTGTATGGAGTTGGAATGTCCAATAAGTAAGGAGCTACAGGCTGTACGTGGATCTCAAGTTGTCAATAAAGACTAGTCGTGTCCCTCACTTCTCATGCTTCATGTTGCCCCGGTGATTGCCTACCCATCAAGTGCTCTTCGGCCCTCAAGCTCCCACTAGGGACGGCTACGCCCTCAATCCAGAAGCCCTTACACTACCGAAGAGGAGGCACCAGGGTAAGTGAACCATCATATTTCTTGCTGGTCCACACTTCTCATCTGTGCATTTACCCATTCGAGTTCATATTATAGACTTGGAAATTGCCACAGGGATAGGACTCAAATCCCCGACACAAGGAACGAGAAAACTGAGTGATCACGGCAAGGGTTGTTAGGAGTAATCTTGTCAATGTAGTTGGCTGGTAGAAGGAGCTAGCTTAATCATGAAGTATTCAGGGTATGTAGGGAGAACTCTAGAATGAGGAATGTTCTAAAGAAAGTTATTCAGTGGTATGAAATATCTAGAGTTTGTAGAGTATTCCAGAAGTATGGTGCAGGGTTTGGATTGTACCACATGGCAACAATCTTAAGGGTCATATACAAGTATAAATAGGGGTACCACCCCTCCCATATAAACAAGTTTGTAAGCCAAATCTTCAAAAAAAAAAAAAATTGTAAGCCAAGATGTAGCCTCAAGCATATCTATGAAATATAGAGCATACATATGTCTGTCATATATGCATATGATAGTGTGTGTGAAGCACAACCTTATTGGAAGGAGCTAAGTGATTTAGCTCCAACAAGGGTTACTATGTGCCATGATGTTTTTAGCGTTATCATTGGTTCTTTAGAGGGTCATTAGAGAGAGATTTTTCGATTTACACTCTCTTTTTTTTACCAAAATGACACAACACATATTAGTGTTTTTTGCCCACCATACTGAATACTGATCAAACCGGACTTACCGGTTCGTTTGTTAAGTTTGGTCAAGAAGTGACCACTTCAGTCCTACCCACCACCAACAGAAAACAAAGAAAATATATAGACATTTAAGAGAAGCTTGTGCCAGGAGACATGTCCTTGGTATTAGAGAAATTGCCGAGAGTATACCTGGTAGCTTTTAGACTCTGTGTGATCTTCTCGGTCTGAGAAAAAGTGCCAACATATGCCGAGTATTCCATGAGCGACCCAAACTTAGAATTTATGAACTCATTGTAGAGCTCATGCAAATCCAGGTACCGACCAAATGCTTCCTATCAAAATGGAAACATATAATTAGCACAGCTGAAATAACTGCGATAAGACAGCATAGAAAATATTAACAACACCAATGGGTGAACATGCAATGTGGATCTGGAAGGATTAACAATCCACGATAACGCGAATCATAACAAGAATGGTACAGAAAATGATTCTCAAGTTATTATGCTCCATCATAGTATCTTGTCATTAACCTAAATCTTACCATGCATAGCACCATGATCCTACAAGAGGAATCAAACAACCCTGCAGAAATTAAAGTACACGTATCACAATGGAGATACCCTTCAAGACTACTGAAGTAAGAAGGAAACACAGGGGCACTAGTGGACTCTGCAAAGTTTTTAGCACCCACACTTCATTGATGATTGACCTAACTTGGACACTTACTGAAGCACAAAGGACTAGATAGATAATTTCAGATGAAGACAGAAAGATAAGGTTTCCATGCATTTAACTACTAAATGGAGTGCATAAACATAGGTACATAATACCACAGGAAATCTGCACATGCAGGAGGTGAAGATAACTGTATGCAAGTATCAAATTAACCACATATTGACTTGGATAAAACAGTGCACATATCATCTAAGGGAGGATTACAAGGCAAAAAATGTACTTAGAGAGTACCTCGCCGGAAAATTCAATATTTGGTTCCTTCTTTAGTAGCTCTTCATGATCGTCAGTTTCACTGACAAAACGAGCGGAGTGATTCCTCCTATGTGAGTCACGGATCTGCAAGCATGTGCCAAAGTTTAATAAGAGAAAAAACACGGCAAATGAAGAAAGAGTACATGGCATGTTTTCTTTCAAAACTGACTTTTAATTTGCATCCACTAGAGGGCCATGGTTGCAATGCAGTGCAGGATCAATATTGTGTAAAGTAACTGGAAAACTCACCACTATATACGTAATTACAGTACATTCCCAAGGATCACTATTTTTTTTTTGCCATACTGATAATGTTTGCAGTTTTAGGCTTAAAAATTATAGGTAAGGAAATGTAGATAGTTACGAAATGATATGTTTTTGTCAGTAGATGGACCTATCATCTAGTGCTTAGCATGCAAATTTTTTTTCCCGTATGTAGATG
This sequence comes from Poa annua, assembly GCA_026929855.1. Classification (NCBI taxonomy): domain Eukaryota; kingdom Viridiplantae; phylum Streptophyta; class Magnoliopsida; order Poales; family Poaceae; genus Poa; species Poa annua. The sequence continues at coordinate 54,305,930 of CM049435.1, read as the reverse complement.
AACAGCAGCATCTAGTTCTTGGCTACCGATTCGCCAATCACTACTATTCTGATTTAATGATATTTCTAAGATGCAGCATGCATGCATTATCAGAAGTCGTGCTAGGTAGGAATGATCACTTACATCTTTGAGCCTATCATAGAACTTGTGGAAGAGGTCGTCTTGCACCGGAGCAGTCAAATCGTTGGAGATCTCTTGCTTCCTAGCACCGTCCTTGTCTTCATAGATTTCCACCTAGATAATAGTCACAACAGAGAAAACACTTGAATACAAAGAAAACAGCCGATTCCCATGATGAACTTCACTCACAATCACAACTGAAATCAAGCGCGGAAACCTAGAGTGGGAGAGGAGGGGCTTACGAGCTTGTCGGAGGTGGTGACGATGACGTCGATGATGTCGCGGACGCGGTGGGACTGGAATAGGCGGTCGCGCGCGTTCGCGGGGTCGCGCTGCAGCTCGCGCACGGCCAGGCGCTCGAGCCGCTCCAGGTCCTCGTGCGCCGCGCGCGTGGCCTCCAGCACCGACGACGCCATCGCCGCCGCTTTCAGCTAGGGCACCACGGTACCCAACAGATCCCGCGGGTCGGCTGGAGTCGTGGGCTAGGGTTTCGCGGTCGGAACTCGGGAGAAGGGCTGGGTGAGGTGAGGTCGCGCGAGTCTTTTCACAGATCCGTCTGATATGGGCCGGGGAAAGAGAGGCTCGCCGGTTTTTTTTTTTTTGAGAAGAAATACTTACTGTATGACGGTTTCTTCGTAGTCTAGCCCAGGTTCGGGCTATATTGGACTAGCCTTATCAAGGCCGAGTAAAAATCAAACTCCTCCCAACTCTCCAGCCCAATGCATCTAAACTATCAAGCCCAATTCCTCACCACGCTTCAGCTCAACGCCTCCTCACTCTCCACCCACTTGTTGTGCTTGTGCATGACAAAAAAAAAAAAGAGCAACCGGCAGCGGTGCTACATTTTTTTAAGCATACAAGGGGACAAAAGTTTTACCCCAATCAATTAAATAAGAGGAATATTACAACGGAAAAGATAAAGTTACAACGGGATTACTCTCCCGACATTATTTGGCTCAACTTTTTTTTGCTCCGGCGATAATCCAAAGGCGACACTCACGCTTCATCCTATCTAACAAAAACTTGAATGGGGCGTGTTTGTTTTGGAACACTCATGTGTTTTGTTCGTTCCAAACTTTCCAAGAGACAAGAAGGGCAAGGGAAGCCCAGGATTTTGTCCGTGAGATTTGAAGCCACCAATCGTGGATGCTAAGCATTGGCCAATTGTTAATATGAAGTTCTTGGAGGCCAAGCCAATGACGGATGTTCTCCCATATGTGCATGGTGTAGCGACAATTGACAAGGAGGTTGTTGGTAGACTACAGAGCTCTCTTATATATATAGGGAGCAATCACCACAACTTCCAACCCGCGCCTAGCCAAGCGGTCCGCCGTCCAAAGTTTATTGTGCGAGGCTAGCCAAGCGAAGAACTTGACTTTGGAAGGGCCCAAATCTTCGTAGTCTACTCATTAGTTGTTGCTCCAAGAACTTGACAATTTCATATACAGTATATAGGGAAGAAAACGTTACAGGAGCTTGCGTAGTCTATCAAGGGGGAGGAAATTGCTAGGTTCAACAGCACAAAAGGCCTGATGGCGCAAGCTAATGCCGATAATCGCCCCCTCAACAAAGGTGAGGCCCATGACAGTGAAGATACGGCGATCGCGTTCCTTCCAGACGTTGTAGAGGGGGAGGGTGTAGAGAAGGAGGACGTCGCTAGCTCGTAGGAACAGGAAGAACCACAACATTCACGAGTCCTCAATCCGCGGGAAGGAGGCTAGTACAGTTCCATGACACAGCCAAAGGGCGCTGCTATGCCTGGGTGCATGACGAGATAAAAACTCTAAATCATGTAAAGTGGCAAGGTGTGGATAACCTGTGCCGTTGCTGGTTTTCTAGGTGCAAAAATTACTAATCTAATTCTCGTCTCATCGCTCAGTGGCCGGCTGCCGTCCAGGCGCGCGCGACGAGGGCCAGTGCCCGGCAGCGCCCTTTCGCCACTGGCATGGGTCGCTCAGCCTTCCGGTCGCCGCAGCGGCCGGGTGTGTTCTCCTGATCTGCATCGTCTGCTTGGCGCGAGTACGTAGGCGAAGCTGCACCCTCACCCATAAAACTATGGTTCCGTCACTCGCCTCCTTGCCTTGATCTTCTTCCTCTGATCTGGAAAGCAGGTCAGCTGGGTGCAAAAGCAAGAAACGGTGATGCATGCAACTAGATACGAATATTCATCCCGTGGGCGGCTGCGCTGGCTAGCTCCTGGATTCATAAAAGTATGCACAGAGAAAACACTAGCTAGGACAAAGAATTAGTGCACTGCCAGGTCGCGGCATCCATCTATCCATCGATCCCGAGGATCGCTTTGATTTTTGCGGCCTGGAAGTATGAAGCAAATCAACCCAGTTAGTTCGATTCCGAAACGTAAGCAAATTGCCGTTCTTGGATCACACATAGTAGTGGACTGGAGCATCACCTCGGTCGTCTCCAGTCTCTATGCAAGGACGATACGCTTGATACTACGTAGGGATCTCGAAACCGTCATTTGCACAATCATCAAACGCACAAAAAACGTATGCGTTGGGTGTGATGGTACTACAAAACGTGTTGGAAACTTGGAAAACATATATAGCTTTCTCCTCTGAGGAAAACAATCCAAAATGTTAATCCGCAGCAGTTGCAGTGGGCGCAACTTGCTGTATCCTCAGTAGGGCATGTTGTCTGCACTCTGCAGTTTGGGCTTTTCCGACGAGACCTTCGGCCAACTGCTTCAGCTCCGGCACCGAGTTTCTTTCATGAAAACCATGACACGCGTGGGTGTGGCAGCGTACATGCACGAACAATGGTGGATCACCTGATTTATGTCCACTTTGTGGCACATCGATCAGGCTCATACCTTGCACCTTAATTTGAATGCGACGCGCCGGTCCCGGCACAACGACGTGATGCTACGTCTCATAAAAGTTGAATGTGGGAATGATGTGGAGGTAAAATGGTTTGCTTCATTTGTTTTGGTTGGTACCATGTGTGTGAAAGCTTCTCCACGCGACGAACTTTCCTGCGGGTATGTTGGTGACACGTCGTCTTTCTTTTCCTCGGGTGAAAAATATGTTCCTCTCACGGTCGCACTCGTTCCCGGTGTCAAAATCCAAATCACCATCCCCTTGCATCCTCTTTCAGCTCAGCTAGCAGTAGTAGCACACTGTAATTGCTTGCTGCAGCACACACATCTGCCCCAACGTACACTTTTCTTTTTTTGCTGCAGCACACGGGCGGGGAACATTCCTGTGTGCTGCTCTGGTTCAGGATAACTTCACAGGACGGAAGGCAGCAGAAGCCATGATTTCTTCTCGCTCCCATAAGATAATCCCAACGACTTCCGGGAGAACTTGTTGACAACTTGACAAGACATAAACGACGCCGCGCGCACCGATTTTGATGCGACGAGGCAAGCCGACGACGTGGAACGACAAAAGAAAACAGGAGCTCGAGCGATCGTGCATGAGCATGTGGTCTAGTCCTCCTGGCTCTTGACCAGTAGAAAAATGGCAACGGCAACATCAACTTTGCTTTCCCATTTCCTATTTTAATTTATTTTATTGCGAAATGCTTTCCCAATTCCTATGTCAGCATGTGATGTGAGCTTCTCTACATGCAAACATATGGAAGTTGAACATGTGGGTCCGGCCAGCTAAGCTCGAAACCCAGCTGCAAGATCCGTTGTATGCATGCATGATTGGCGGTTTTCAGTTAGTTAGTTGATTATCGGATCTTCTAGTTCTACATGGGGCAAGTTCGAACCAACCAACCAAGAAGGAATAATGAAAGCAGAGCACCAGGAGAATGTGGACTTGTTTGCTTGCTCGTTGGGAAAAGAAGAATAGAGAAAAAGTGGACTGCATTTGCATTGCGTGATAACTCTGACTTGTCTTCCGTTTAGTATTGTAGTACTGACACCGACATGGGTTATAGTCGTGAGCTCATGGTCTGTCTTTTTTTCTTTTCTTTTTATGCTAGTTTTCTTTTCCTTCCAAGTCAATCGTTCTGGCCTTATGGGTGCTATGATCGACGTCATGGGATCTGATGGCTGTGTATATTTTGTTAATTTGGAGCTATGATCTTGTAGTAATTGTTTACGTATGTATTGCTGCTGGTTGGACCTTGGCTGCCTCCAAAGGACGAAGAGGTCGTGCGAGCAATAAACAAAGATGGAATCTCGCATCTTACACACTCATCTAAGATGGAATCTTTTATAAAACTCATCTGTATAATCTATAATTTAGTTGACAAAGCAAAGCAAAGCAAAGCAAGATGTGTATACGCTAGGGCTAGACAATAGTAAAGTTAACGCAGACGTTTTCCCTCACCTGTTCCTGTTCGTTGGCAGCAAAATAAGATGTCTGAATCTTACAAGATGCACTCCCCCTTGCTTTTGCCAACAAAAACACGCTGATGAAACCGGTATCTTTTTAACCTTAATCTAGCAATCATGCTATTGATTATACTCTATATATACGCCAACCAGCCGCGCGCCCATTGGTACGACTTTGCAGCTTGCGTTCTCTGACGCTGGCTAGCTCGAGCACAGAAAGAAATACACCTAAAAAAGCGACATGGGCGAGAGAGTCGTGCTTACCGTTCTAAATTGTATAATCATTGTGATTAAGAATACGATGGTGAAGAAAGAGCTGGGCAGGAAACCAAAGAAGCAAAGCAATAGAGTACATGTGGGACAAGCAAAGTCCAGCTCTTCTTTTCTTGTCCATCTTTTGTGTCGATCGAAGCCCAAGATTGTCCACCAAGTTAGGTCGCTGCCCCCTCCGTTTGCATCCCTCTAACCGAAAGGCACCGCCGATGATCTCAACTCGAAGAATCCTGCATCTTTAGACGCATCTATCATGCTAATTAATGCCTGACGCGCGTTTCGATCATGGCCCTAGTTCCGGTGGCCTGAAACTGAAATGCGTCCATGCATGTTGTTTCACACCGAGGAAATGATACAGCAAGCAGTGTGCAGTTCCCTTATCACTTATCACCTAGACTGTAGCGGGGCCGACTTATCAACAAGTAGCTGAGCTGAGGTACACGTCTTAACAGCTGATAAATCCATCTTACCAGATCAATTTGACCAGCCAGCAAAATAGGCGTCGTACGAGTGTTACAGTAAGCTCACTTTCAGTATCGGTCACTTGGAATCTTGCTATTTCCAATTGAACGATTCCAAAAATTGACATATGTTTGTGAATTATTCGGACTGGAGACATAGAATGGTCTTTACACCAACCTGTGGGCTCATCAGAAACGGAGCCCCTTAATCTCTTACTAGTGCATTCGGGAACCAAAACCAGGTGTAGAGCCTAAAGTTTCCCTGGACAAGATCTAGACTTGCAACCCAAGGACTGAATAAAGTCCTACCACGACGAGAAAACGATCTCTGAATTTCAGTCAGCCATCCAAGTTCTTTTCTTCCTTTCTCTAAGTGCCATCTGTCCTTTTTTTCCCTGGGATGGGGTTGTCGATGAAGGCCCAGGCCGAAGCATCGATTCGTTATGGATTCGAAACAACGAAGTGCTCAAGTGCGCATCTCTTTTGGTTACGGGGTGTTGCTTTCCTCCACACCTACTGGCTTGCACATTCCAAAGCAAATGTCTTCTCTAAATGAACATCACTGGAACATGGCATGGACCATGTTTGACGAAAGGTTTAGATTACTCCATTTCTCGCTTTAACTCATGTGACTATGTGAGAACAATCCATGTATTTGCACACGTGCACATTTTGAATTCTCGATTTTTACTTCCATATTTTCCGTCCAAAGTTATTTTTAGAGAGATAGGCGAATGTAAATGAGGTGGCAACAGCGGAGGAGGAGGAGGAGGAGGTGGGTATGGCGGATCAGATCCCACGGTGCCATGCACCGTGCAAACTTGCTAGGTTCCTGGCACACAAGACATGCCGTTGTGCACTTCAGCAGTTCCCAACAACGCATCCCTGAATAAATCAGCGTCTCGCACAATCTAGGTGTCACCACCTTGATCTGACGTGAAAACCTAGCATCTGACTTCTACGCTATTTCGTTCCATTGGTGGTGGTTATATCACGCTCAGCTGCAACCAATCGTTGTTTCTCGCATTGGGGGGTCATTTTAAAAAAAATAGTCATGTGCATTTTTATGTCTCTGTTGGCTATTGATATTGTGTTGCACAAGCCAATTGTTGCTGGGTTTAGTCTCACCTCGTCTAGCGGAGGCACTGGTGACCAGCTTATAAGGTAGGGCAAACCTCTCCTTTTGCCCGCGGATTTTGGGACGAGGCAGACACTTGTAACGTTAGGCCAGCTGGAATTCTCCCGCCTACATCTGTTATCATCAGAGCCTACCTTTCGTCAGTTTGGCTCGTTGTGAATCGTGTGTTGCCAAAGTTGCAGAGAAAATTGCACATAACATCAAGGTTTGTTGCCAAAGTTGCAGAGAACACAAAAATAAAACACGTTTTCCAGTGATACGTCTCCAACGTATCTATAATTTCTTATGTTCCATGCTTATATTATACCAATTGCTACATGTTTTATATACACTTTATATGGTTTTTATGTATTTTCTGGGACTAACCTATTAACAAGATGCCACAGTGCCAGTTCCCTGTTTTCTGCTGTTTTTTGTTTCAGAAAAGCTGTTAAGGAAATATTCTCGGAATTGCACGAAACAAAAGCCAATACCCCTATTTTCACCAGGAGCTTCCAGAACACCGAAGAGGATACGGAGGAGGGCCACGAGGCGGCCAGACCTGTTGGTAGCGCGGCTCCCTCCTTGGCCGCGCCACCACGTGGTGTGGGCCCCTCGAGGCACCACCTCCTTCGCCCTTTCGCCTACTTAAACCCCCCGACGGGAAAACCCTACGTACCCGAACACTTTTCCAGAAAACCTTACGGAGCCGCAACCGTCGTCAACCCTAGTTCGGGAGGATTCAGAAGCTCTTCCCGGCACCCTGCCGGAGAGAGAAATCATCACTGGAGGGCTCTACATCACCATGCCCGCCTCCGGACTGATGCGTGAGTAGTTCATCCTTGGACTACGGGTCCATAGCAGTAGCTAGATGGTTGTCTTCTCCTATTGTGCCATCATGTTTAGATCTTGTGAGCTGCCTATCATGATCAAGATCACCTTTATGTAATGCTACATGTTGTGTTTGCTGGGATCCGATGAATATTTGAATACTATGTCATTTGCTTCATAATATATCTTGTGAGTGCGTTATTTATGATCTTGCATGCTCTCCGTTACTAGTAGATGCTCTGGCCAAGTAGATGCTTGTGACTCCAAGAGGGGGTATTTATGCTCGATAATGGGTTCATGTCTCTATTTTATCTGGGGGAGTGACAGCAACCTCTAAGATTATAGATGCACTGTTGCTACTAGGGATAAAACAGTAGTTCTTTATCTAAGAATATTTGTGCTACTTACATTACACACTTTACTTAATGCAATAATCTGTTGTTTGCAACTTAATACTGAATGGTGTTGCGGATGCTATCCTGAAGGTGGATTATTAGTCATAGATGCAGTTGGATGACGGTCTATGTATCATGTTGTAATGCCCAAATGAATCTCACACTAGACATCATGACTTGTATATGCATTGTTATGCAGTTCTTTATTCTGTCAATTGCCCAGCTGTAATTTGTTTACCCGCATGTATGCTATTATTATTTATGGTGAGACACCACTAGTGAACTGTGTACCCCGGTCCTTTTCTTTACATTGATAATACAATCTACTGCAATCCTGTTACTTTCATTCTCTGCAAACAAACATCATTTTCCACACATACGTTTAATCCTTTGTTACAGCAAGCCAGTGAGATTGACGTCCTCACTGTTAAGTTGGGGCAAAGTATCTTGGTTGTGTTGTGTGCAGGTTCCACGTTCGTGGTTGACACCGGTAGTGCGCCCTGCCAAGGTCAACCGCAGCAACCTTCAGAAGAACTCTAGTTTCCTACTGGATTGATAACCTTGGTTTCACAACTGAGGGAAATTTGCTGCTGCACTACTTCATACCTTCCTCTTGGGGTTTCCCAACAACACCTCACCGGTGCATCAAGCTAATTTCTGGCGCCGTTGCCGGGGAAACTAAGCTCTTCTGCGAGGGGAGTCTCTCACACCCAATCTTTTTATTTTGTTATTGTCTTGCTTAGTTTATTTTTATTACTGTCTTGTTTGCTTAATATCAAAAATACAAAAAATTAGTTACTTGCATTAATATTTTTATTTCGGTTTTGTTATTTATTTATTTCGGTTTAGCATTTATTTAATTCGGTTTGTCTTTTATTTTGCTAAAATGTTGCTCCCTAAGTACACCCTGGAAGACCTGTCAGTAGGTAGTGGTTCTATAACTGGAAAAGAAAATATTGAAGAATTCTTTAATCATATTAGCATGCTTGAAAATCTTGAGGAGAAATCCATAGCAGAACTTGCCCCAAACTATGAAACTGCTGCAGCTTCTTTAGTTCACATGCTAGAGGCTAGGTTTGTTAACCTTCACCCGATAATGCAACAAATGTTTCTTAACCTTCATGATGTTAAAAATGCTAAAAAGAAAGATTTTATTATGGAAACATTGCTTAAAGAATTTGGTGATGTTGCTATAGAAGCTAGGAAAGTCTTCGATCGTTTTAATATGCTAGACTCATGTGTAGATGTTATTAATGAACTTGAAAAGGTTGGAAAAACCGAACGTACTAAGGGGGAGAAAATTAAAGTGCCAATACCTATTAAACTTGTAACTATGCATGAAGCTTTGGAAGAAATTTTTGATTGGATTGTCCCTCAAAACCCCTTTGATGAAAGTAGTAAAACTAAAAGTAATGAAAGAGGAACCTCTGAACCTTATATAGATAAAATACAATGCATAGTTGAAAGGATTTCCGTTCTTGATTTGGATGCTACTTGAATATCACTTCCTGTGCCTAGCTGAAAGGCGTTAAAGAAAAGCGCTTATGGGAGACAACCCACTTTTTTATTTCTGTTATTTTATTTTATTGAGTCAAGGAGTATATCTACCTCTGTAGCAATTCCTTTGTATCTTTTATTTTATTTCATTGTTGTGTCAAGTTAAGTCTCTAGTAAAAAGTTGATGCTAGATTTGGATTCCTGCGCAGGAACAGTTTTCTGCTGTGCACCGTTTAGTTCGTAAAAATTCACAGAAAAATCAAAATGACCTGGGATTTTTTGTGCGTGATCCTCAGATATGTATGCAACTTTCATTAGTTTTGAATTTTCTGATTTGAGCAAGTTAAGTACCTCGAAAAAATTCGTCTTTACGGACTGTTCTGTTTTTGACAGATTCTGACATTTATTTTGCATTGCTCCTTTTGCTGTTTTTGAATGGATCTTTTTGTTCCATAAAATATCATTGGCTGTAGCTAATGTCCAGTAGCATGTGTAATGGTTTTGTCCATGCAGAATATAAGAATTTTTGATTATGCACTAACCCTCTAATGAAGTCTACTTTGAGTTTGGTGTGGACGAAGTTTTCAAGTATCAAGAGAGAAGGATGATGTGATGTGATCAAGAAGATGAAATAGCCTAAGCTTGGGGATGCCCCCGTGGGTCACCCAAGAATATTTCAAGAAGACTGAAGCGTCTAGGGCATCCCCTTCTTCATCAACAAACTATCAGGTCCTCTATAGTGAAACTATATTTTAATTCCGACACATTTTATGTGCTTTACTTAAAGCGTCTATTTGTTTTTGTTTTTGTTATTTTCATTCTCTGAATAAAATGGATCCTAGCATTCCTTTGTGGGAGAGAGACACGCTCCGCTTTTTCTTATGAATACTCGTATTCTTCACTTATATTTGTTGAGTATTCTTCTATGTTACTTCAATACTATTAGCTCTTGTTTTTCATGCATCTCTTGTTAGAGCTGTTAGTTTTCTTATGTTCTACTCTCATATCTCATTGTTAAATACTTGGAGAGTTCATTTTATTAGATAAGTTGATTGGTGTTTGGTTAAGAACAGAAAATGTTTGATGTGGTATATGGTATGATGAAATGATACATAATCTTGTAGATCATTAAATTGTGTCACTTGAATCATTAATGTTGTTTTGAGATATTAATATGCTTAGTGGTAAAACATGATGGTTTAGTAAAGTGGAATGATTAATGGTTGATCTAGAAAACTTGAAGCTGTGCCACACTTAAATATCCAGTTGATAGCATAATGATATATAACTTCTAATGTTAAAAGCAACCGTAATGACTTTGTGTTATGCGCTACGGTCGGGGTCCCAATAGTGACTTGTTCATTTGCCACAGTCCCTCGTGGATTGATTTTCATTATGCCTTGTAAGATCATATTTCTAGTTGGAATCTTTTTGCTTGTGAGTTCTAAGCTGCGGTTTTCATGGCACTTCCACCACCATATTGCTAGCCTCTTCGGTACTTTGCATTGCCCTTTCTCACATTGAGAGTTGGTGCATACTTCACGGGTACATCCAAAACTCGTGGGAGATCTTCATCATGTTCTCCTACACATAAGCCAAATATCTTCCTCAAAACATCGACCATACATACCTACCACAGCATTTCCATAGCTGTTCCGAGATATATTGCCATACAACTTTCATCTTACATTACATGATTTGTTGTCATCCATCATTTATATATTGCCTTGCATGATTCTATACAGCTGACGTGCGGTTTCACCCATGTTACGCTAGATCATTGCATATCCTGCTACACTGGCAGAGGCACCGTTTCATACATTATGTTTTATTCATTATGAGTTATTTGTACGAAAAGTATGTTGTCATATTAAAATGTTTGCTCCTAAAAGTGAAAAGAGCCATGTAGGCCATCGAAAAGAGAAACAGAAAAAGTAAAAAAAGGGGAAAAAAAGAAAGAAAAATAAAAAGGGGGCAACATTATTACTCTTTATCCACACTTGTGCTCATGTTATAGCACCTGTAGTATTCTGATGCACTCGGTGGTGTTGTTGGGAAACCCCAAGAGGAAGGTATGATGAGTGCAGCAGCAAGTCTTCTCTCAGTTATGAAACCAAGATTATCGAACCAGTAGGAGATGAAGAACACGTCTGTAGGTCTCCATGGCAATCGCCAGAAAACAGCTTGTTGGAAAGGGAGGTGGAACCTGCACAACACAATCAAACTACTTTGCCCCAAGGAAACAGTGAGGTTGTCAATCTCACTGGCTTGCTGTAACAAAGGATTAAACGTATGTGTGAAGAATGATGTTTGCAGAGAATGAAAGTCACAGTTTGCAGTTGGTTGTATTATCAGTTTAAAGAAAAGGACCGGGGTCCACAGTTCACTAGTGGTGTCTCTCCATAAATAATAATAATAGCATACATGTGGGTAAACAAATTAGAGCTGGTCAATTGACAGAATAAAGAGCTGCATAATGATGCATATACTAATGTCATGATGCCTAGTGTGAGATTCATTTGGGCATTACAACAATATACATAGACCGTTCCAACCGCATCTATGACTAATAATCCACCTTCCGGTTAGCGTCCGCACCCCTTTCAGTATTAAGTTGCAAGCAACAGATTATTGCATTAGGCAAAGTGTGTAATGTAAATAATACAATTATCCTTAGACAAAGTACTACTGTTTTATCCCTAGTAGCAACAGTACATCTACAATCTTAGAGCTTGCTGTCACTACCCCAGATTAAATAGAGACATGAACCCACTATCGAGCATAAATACCCCCTCTTGGAGTCACAAGTATCTACTTGGCCAGAGCATCTACTAGCAACGGAGAGCATGCAAGATCATAAACAACACACAACATGATATATTATGAAGCAAATGACATAGTATTCAATATCCATCGGCTCCCAGAAAACACAACATGTAGCATTATATAAAGATGATCTTGATCATGATAGACAGCTCACAAGATCTAAACATGATGGCACAATAGGAGAAGACAACCATCTAGCTACTGCTATGGACCCGTAGTACAAGGATGAACTACTCACGCATCAGTCCGGAGGCGGGCATGGTGATGTAGAGCCCTCCGGTGATGATTCCCCTCTCCGGCAGGGTGCCAGGAAGAGCTTCTGAACCCTCCGGAACTAGGGTTGACGACGGCGGCGGCTCCGTTAGGTTTTTTGGAAAAGTGTTCGGGGTCTTAGGTCTTGTATTGTCGGGGGGTATTTGTAGGCGAAAGGGCGAAGGCGGTGGAGGCCCGAGGCCACGTCCTCAGGTGCTGGCGCGGCAGGGGGGGGGGAGCCGCGCGCCCACCTGATGACGGCGCCTCGGTGCCCTCCTTCGTTTTCTCTTCGGACTTCTGGAACGTGTCAGGAAAAATAGGGACTTCGGCATAAAAATCATCCAATTCCGAGAATATTTCTTTAAGTGGTTTTCTGAAACCAAAAACAGCAGAAAACAGGGAACTCGCACTGTGGCATCTTGTTAATAGGTTAGTGATACGTCTCCAACGTATCTATAATTTCTTATGTTCCATGCTTATATTATACCAATTGCCTACATGTTTTATATGCATTTTATATAGTTTTATGCATTTTCTGGGACTAACCTATTAACAAGATGCCACAGTGTCAGTTCCCTGTTTTCTGCTGTTTTTGCTTTTAGAAATCCACTTAAGGAAATATTCTCGGAATTGGACAATTTTTATACCGAAGACCTTATTTTTCCCGACACGTTCCAGAAGTCCGAAGAAGAAACGAAGACGGGCACCGAGGCGCCGCCATCAGGTGGTGGCGTGGCTCCCTTCCTAGCCGCGCCAGCACCTGAGGGTGGGCCCCCGGGGCTCCACCGCCTTCGCCCTTTCGCCTACTTATACTCCCCGAAAACCTAAGACGTTGAACCCGAACACTTTTCCACAATTCCTCACGGAGTCGCCGCCGTCGTCAACCCTAGTCCGGGAGGGTTCAGAACCTCTTCCCGGCACCCTGCCGGAGAGGGGGATCATCACCGGAGGGCTCTACATCACCATGCCCGCCTCCGGACTGATGCGTGAGTAGTTCATCCTTGGACTACGGGTTCATAGCAGTAGCTAGATGGTTGTCTTCTCCTATTGTGCCATCATGTTTAGATCTTGTGAGCTGCATATCATGATCAAGATCATCTTTATGTAATGCCACGTGTTGTGTTTGATGGGATCCAATGGATATTGAATACTATGTCATTTGCTTCATAATATATCATGTTGTGTGTTGTTTATGATCTTGCATGCTCTCCGTTGCTAGTAGATGCTCTGGCCAAGTAGATGCTTGTGACTACAAGAGGGGGTATTTATGCTCGATAGTGGGTTCATGTCTCTATTTAATCTGGGGTAGTGACAGCAAGCTCTAAGATTGTAGATGTACTGTTGCTACTAGGGATAAAACAGTAGTACTTTGTCTAATGATAATGCTATTACTTACATTACACACTTTGCCTAATGCAATAATCTGTTGCTTGCAATTTAATACTGAAAGGGGTGCGGACGCTAACCGGAAGGTGGATTATTAGTCATAGATGCGGTTGGAACGGTCTATGTATATTGTTGTAATGCCCAAATGAATCTCACACTAGACATCATGACATTAGTATATGCATCATTATGCAGCTCTTTATTCTGTCAATTGCCCAGCTGTAATTTGTTTACCCGCATGTATGCTATTATTATTATTTTTGGAGAGACACCACTAGTGAACTGTGGACCGCGGTCCTTTTCTTTAAACTGACAATACAACCAACTGCAAACTGTTACTTTCATTCTCTGCAAACATCATCTTCCAGACCATACGTTTAATCCTTGTTACAGCAAGCCGGTGAGATTGACAACCTCACTGTTGAGTTGGAGCAAAGTTTCTTGATTGTGTTGTGCAGATTCCACAACTTGCTACCTTTCAGGAACCCGTGGGAGAAGCAACTGTTGAAACTGAAAGCTCATTGGATGAAAAAAAGGAAGAGAGTGATGAACCAAAGGAGGATTTACCTCCTAATGATAGTAATTCTTACATTATTTGATTACCTTCCATGCCTGTCTAAGGAGGAAGTGTGCTATATTGTTGAATGTCATGAATCTATTGAAATATCTACTTTTGATAAATTTGAAAAAAGCATGTTCCTTGACTCAAATAAAATGGAAATAACAGAAATTAAAAATGTGGTCACTAATGTTATATATGATAAAGCTTTAGATGATGGTCTGATGTCTACGCACGCTTCTATTCTCGTAGACAGTGTTGGGCCTCCAAGAGCAGAGGTTTGTAGAACAGCAGCAAGTTTCCCTTAAGTGAATCACCCAAGGTATATCGAACTCAGGGAGGTAGAGGTCAAAGATAACCCTCTCAAGCAACCCTGCAGTTAAGATACAAAAAGTCTCTTGTGTCCCCAACACACCCAATACACTTGTCAGATGTATAGGTGCACTAGTTATGCGAAGAGATAGTGAAATACAAGTAATATGGATGATTATAAGTAGTAATTGCAATCTGTAATAAAAATGGCAGCAAGCAAACATGTAGCAGAACTTGTTGGAAACGGTGTTTCAATGCTTAGAAACAAGGCCTAGGGATCCTACTTTCACCAGTGGACACTCTCAACAATGACATCACAGCTGAATAATAAATAATACTCTTAAACACTCTCATGTTGGATGATAAACACCATTCATTGTGTAGGGCTACAAGAGCACCCTCAAAGTCAGAGTAAACTAACACCAACAACGTCATAAAGGAATCACACACGGTGCACACACTGTCACCGTTACAACCGTGAATAACCCCGGAGTTCATATTAAAGTAACCTCTAGAGTGCATAATAGATAAAGAGTAGCATCACATATTCAACTAGATTACAAAGCTCATGATCACATAAAAGATCACATCATGGGAGAGAGAGATAGACCACATAGCTACCGTGGATCCCGCAGCCCCGGGGGAGAACTACTCACTCCTCATCTTAGGAGTCAGCAACGGCGATGGAGTCGATGGAGATGGATCCGGGGGCAATTCCCTGTCCCGGCAGGGTGCCGGAACAGAGACTTCTGTCCCCCCGAATCTTGTCTTCGATGCGGCGGCGCTCTGGACCCGTGGAGGAAATATCGAACACCCTGCTAGGGTTTTTAGTCTGGGGGGTATATGTAGGCGAAAGGGCGAGGTCGGTGGCGCCCCGAGGGGCCCACATCACCTGCTGGCGCGGCCCAGGCTCCTGCCACGCCACGAGGTGGTGTGGCCGCCTCGGTCGCCCACTTCGTCTCGTCTTCGGTTTTCTGGAACGTTCCCAAATAAAAACTGACTTCTGAAAAGAAATCGTCCAATTCCGAGAATATTTCCTTAAGTACTTTTCTGAAACAAAAAACAGCAGAAAACAGGGAACTGGCACTGTGGCATCTTGTTAATAGGTTAGTCCCAGAAAATGCATAAAACTATATAAAATAAATATAAAACATGTAATAAGTTGGTATAATATAGCATGGAACATAAGAAATTATAGATACGTTGGAGACGTATCAACATCCCCAAGCTTAGTTCTACTCGTCCCGAGTAGGCAAGAACGATAAAAGAAGAATAATTTCTGAAGTGACATGCTTTCACACAATCTTGATCACATAATAATGTAAGGCATGTAAACTGAGATCAAATGAATAAGGGTTGTAGTTTATATTGATATCAAATGAGTAATAAATAAACAAGTAGGCAAAGCAAAGTAAAGCTTTCAATGATATAGTACTAGATAGCAATCAACTGTGCAAAGTAGATATTAGAGATGATTTAAGCTTCAAGCACAACAATATAATCATCTAATGCTTCCAACAAACATGACAACTTTGTGAAAGGATCAAGTCAAGCAATATCAATATGCACGTAGAAGATCAACTCTTTATTTGTTCAAAAGAAACAAGCAAGCGTTCAACGTTGGTTCCTGGCACCAGGATGTTTTGGCTAAGAGAATGTTAAGGGGGGTTTGGAAGGCCAACGGAAGAAAGTCTCACAAAACTGCAAGTGATCATTAGACAAGAGGAAGTCTTATAATCGAAGCTATGCAAGGAGTAGTGACTGCCACACAACGGATGCACATGGAGCTATAAGTATATGAAAGCTCTCCAATGGAACTAGTGGGGGTGCATCCAACTTGCTTGCTCACGAAGACCTAGAGCACTTTTGAGGAGGCTCATCATTGGAATATACAAGCCAAGTTCTATAGTGTAAAGTTCCCCACATAGTTATGCAAGTAAGACATGAAAACTCTCTCATATGGAGTAAAGGTGCTAAACATGAGCACAAATGATGATCATAAATGACATGGTGCTATAACATGAGCACAAGTGATGACTATAAATGATATGGTGCTATAACATGACCACAAGTGTGTGATAAAGAATAGTAATGCTGCCACTTTTTTTTCTTTTTCTTTTTCTCTTTTTTTCTATTTTTTTCTTTTTCTGTTTCTCTTTGCGATGGCCTCCATGGCTCTTTTCACTTTTAGGGGCAAGCATCCTAATATGATGATATGACAACACACTAATGATGATATGACAACATACTGATGATACAAGTAGCTAATATGAATGAGACATAATATGTATATGACAACGGTGCCTCTGCCAGTGTAGCAGGTTATGCAATGATCTAGCGTAACATGGGTAAAACCACACATCAGCTTTATAGAATCATGCAAAGCAATATATGAGTAATGAATGACAACAAGTCATGTAATGTAAGATGGATGTTGCATGGCAATATATCTCGGAACAGCTATGGAAATGCTGTAGTAGGTAGGTATGGTGGATGTTTTGAGGAAGATATTTGGCTTATGTGTAGGAGAACAAGATGAAGATCTCCCACGAGTTTGGATGTACCCACGAAGTATGCACCAACTCTCAATGTGAGAAAGGGCAATGCAAAGTACCGAAGAGGCTAGCAATATGGTGGTGGAAGTGCCATGAAAACCGCAGCTTTAGAACTCACAAGTAAAAATATTCCAAATAAAAATATGATCTTACAAGGCATAATGAAAATCACTCCAAGAGGTGCTGTGGCAAATGAACAAGTCACTGTTGGGGACCCGACCGTAGCGCATAACACAAAGTCATTACGGGTGCCATTAGCAAATAGAAGTCATATATCATTATGCTATCAACTGGAAATTTAAGTGTGGCACAGCTTCAAGTTTTTCTAGACCAACCATTAATCATTCCACTTTACTAAACCATCATGTTTACCATTAAGCAAATTAATATCTCAAAACAACATCATTGATTCAAGTGACACAATTTAATGATCTACAAGATTATGTATCATTTAGTTATACCATCTACCACATTACATTTTCTGTTCTCAACCAAACACCAATCAACTTATTTAAAAGATAAACTCTCCAAGTAATTAAACAATGAGATATGAGAGTATGATATAATGAAGCTAACAGCTCTAGCAAGAGATGCATGAAATACAAGAGCTAGAAAGCATTGAAATAACATAGAAGAATACTCAACAAATATAAGTGAAGAATACGAGTATTCATAAGAAAAAGCGGAGCGTGTCCCTCTCCCACAAAGGAATGCTAGGATCCATTTTATTCAGAGAATGAAAATAACAAAAACAAAAACAAAAACAAACAGACGCTTCAAGTAAAGCACATAAGATGTGTCAGAATTAAAATATAGTTTCACTAGAGATGACTTGATAGTTTGTTGATGAAGAAGGGGATGCCTTGGGCATCCCCAAGCTTTGACGCTTGAGTCTTCTTGAAATATGCTTGGGTGACCCACGGGGGCATCCCCAAGCTTTGGCTCTTTCATCTTCTTGATCACATAACATCATCCTTCTCTCTTGATCCTTGAAAACTTCCTCCACACCAAATTCAAAGTAAACTTCATTAGAGGGTTAGTGCATAATAAAAAATTCTTATATTCTGCATGAACACAATTGTTACCAATGCTACTGGATATTAGCTACAGCCACTGATGCTTTATGGAACAAAAAGGTCCATTCAAAATAGTAAAAGAGGCATTGCAAAATAAATGGCAGAATCTGTCAAAAACAGAACAGTCTGTGAAGACGAATTTTTTCGAGGCTCTTAACTTGCTCAAATCAGAAAACTCAAAACTAATGAAAGTTGCGTACATATCTGAGGATCACGCTCAGCAAATATCAGATTGTTTTAATCTTTCTACAGAGAGTTATGAATTTAACGGTGAACAGCAGAAAATCTGTTCCTGCGCAGAGATCCAAATTTTAACATCAACTTTCTACTAGAGACTTAACTTGGCACAACTTTGCGATAAAATAAAGATACAAAGGATTTGTTACAGAGGTAAGCATGCTCCTTGACTCAAATAAAAGAAAAATGACAGAAATAAAATATTGGGTTGTCTCCCATAAGCGCTTTTCTTTAAAGTGTTTTAGCTAGGCATAGTGATATTTAAAAAAAAAATTGATTTCTAACAGGGGAGGGGCCCTGTGACATATTAGTAGAAGAGAGGTGCAACAACACCGAATTTGCGAGCAAGAGCACTCGAACTCGGGTGGGTGAGAAGGCATCAGCCCCTCCCCACCACTAGGCCACGCCTTAGTCTGCATAGTGATATTTATGATGCTCACATAAAGATGAGAGTTGAAACATAAAAGAGAGCATCAAGAAGCATATATAAAACATATTTAAATCTAACGCACTTCCTATGCAAAGGAATCTTGTAAGAAAATAAATTAATAAAGCACAAAGTGACTAGCATAGGAAGGCAAAAGAAGTGCAACTTCAAATATTTCAACATAAAGAGAGGAGACTTAATATTATTGTGATATATGAAGTCATGTCTCCTTCTCTCATAAGGACCAGTAGGTCTTAAAGTACCCAGCAAATAAAAGCAAATCAAGAGAAAACTCAAAACATTCATCATAAAAAGAAGAAATTTAGTAACACGAAGATCTCTATAACCATACTTTCCTCTCTCAAAATAATTTTCAGCGGCATTATGAATAGATTCAACAATATAGCTATCACCTAAAGCATTCTTATCATGATTCATAAGCATAATAATATTATTACTCTCCACATAAGCATAATCAATTTTATTAGTAACAGTGGGAGTAAAACTATCACATCCATCATTGTAATCATCATAAATTGGAGGCATAGAATAATCATAATTAGTTTTATCCTCAATAGTAGATGGACTGAAAATATCATATTCATCATTGTAAACATCATATATAGGAGGCATATCATAATCAACATAAACCATACCCTCAATAGTAGGTGGACTGAAAATATGACAATGACTATAATTATCATATATTGGAGGCAAAGTATCATCAAAGAAAATTTTCTCCTCAAAGCTTGGGGGACTAAAAATAATACATTCATCAACAACAGCTTCCCCAAGCTTAGACTTTTCCATAGCCTTAGCAATAATGGTGTCCAAAGAATTTATACTAATAACATTACTACCGTTATTATGCAAACAAACTTCCATAGGTTTTTTAATTTTCTCTTCAAAAGTATCATGTCCTAATGCAATATAAACTTCATAGAGATCTCTAATTTTTTTGTTGTTTTCCATTTAGCCTAACTAGTAAAAATAAAAACAAGAAACAAAAAGATTTAACTGCAGGATCTAAAGGAGATACCTTCCAACGCTTACCTCCCCGGCAACGGCGCCAGAAAATAGCCTGATGTCTATGCACGCTTCTATTCTCGTAGACAGTGTTGGGCCTCCAAGAGCAGAGGTTTGTAGAACAGCAGCAAGTTTCCCTTAAGCGAATCACCCAAGGTATATCGAACTCAGGGAGGTAGAGGTCAAAGATAACCCTCTCAAGCAACACTGCAGTTAAGATACAAAAAGTCTCTTGTGTCCCCAACACACCCAATACACTTGTCAGATGTATAGGTGCACTAGTTATGCGAAAAGATAGTGAAATACAAGTAATATGGATGATTATAAGTAGTAATTGCAATCTGTAATAAAAATGGCAGCAAGCAAACATGTAGCAGAACTTGTTGGAAACGGTGTTTCAATGCTTAGAAACAAGGCCTAGGGATCCTACTTTCACCAGTGGACACTCTCAACAATGACATCACAGCTGAATAATAAATAATACTCTTAAACACTCTCATGTTGGATGATAAACACCATTCATTGTGTAGGGCTACAAGAGCACCCTCAAAGTCAGAGTAAACTAACACCAACAACGTCATAAAGGAATCACACACGGTGCACACACTGTCACCGTTACAACCGTGAATAACCCCGGAGTTCATATTAAAGTAACCTCTAGAGTGCATAATAGATAAAGAGTAGCATCACATATTCAACTAGATTACAAAGCTCATGATCACATAAAAGATCACATCATGGGAGAGAGAGATAGACCACATAGCTACCGTGGATCCCGCAGCCCCGGGGGAGAACTACTCACTCCTCATCGTAGGAGTCAGCAACGGCGATGGAGTCGATGGAGATGGCTCCGGGGGCAATTCCCTGTCCCGGCAGGGTGCCGGAACAGAGACTTCTGTCCCCCGAATCTTGTCTTCGATGCGGCGGCGCTCTGGACCCGTGGAGGAAATATCGAACACCCTGCTAGGGTTTTTAGTCTGGGGGGTATATGTAGGCGAAAGGGCGAGGTCGGTGGCGCCCCGAGGGGCCCACATCACCTGCTGGCGCGGCCCAGGCTCCTGCCGCGCCACGAGGTGGTGTGGCCGCCTCGGTCGCCCACTTCGTCTCGTCTTCAGTTTTCTGGAACGTTCCCAAATAAAAACTGACTTCTGAAAAGAAATCGTCCAATTCCGAGAATATTTCCTTAAGTACTTTTCTGAAACCAAAAACAGCAGAAAACAGGGAACTGGCACTGTGGCATCTTGTTAATAGGTTAGTCCCAGAAAATGCATAAAACTATATAAAATGCATATAAAACATGTAATAAGTTGGTATAATATAGCATGGAACATAAGAAATTATAGATACGTTGGAGATGTATCATGGTCCTATGCTTATCAATAATCCTCTATGTATAGAAGTTATTACTTATTTATGTGAGGATAAAAATGATATAATTGCTGCTTGTGATGATACTCTTACTCATGAGAGTCCTAATTTGTTCTTGAATTCTCCTAATTACTCCATGGAGGAGAAATTTTCTTATGTTGAGAGATACTTATGTGATTTGCAATTGTCTCTAGTTCCTAATCTTTGTTGCAACCATGATCTTAAACATGATATTGATCTTAGTAACTATTTTGAAAGAGGAAAGCATGCTAATGAATTCCGAAATAAATTTAATGATCCTCTTTATGTGCATATATTATGTAAGTTGAATGATTCTTGTGGTTATATGGTTGAATTTATTTCTACTACTGAAAATTATTATGAGAGAGGAGAATATGGTTGTAGAAGTTTTCATGCTACTAAAACACCTCTCTATATGCTAAAAGTTTTGAAGTTACTCTTGTTTTATCTTCCTATGCTTCTCACTTTGTTCTTTGTGAATTTATTTGTGTACAAGATTACTATGCATAGGAAGTGGGTTAGACTTAAATGTGTTTGGAATTTGCTTCTTGATGCTCCTTTTGCTTCATTTTCTATCTTCATGAGAGCATCATTAGAACTATCAAGCCTAGGTAAAAGGCATTAAAGAAAGCGTTTTTGGGAGGCAACCCATTACATTTTATTTTCAGTTTCAGTCAAGGAACATGCCTACCTCTGTAGCAATTCCTTTGTATCTTTACTTTATTTCATAAGTTGTGCCAAGTTAAGTCTCTAGTAGAAAGTTGATGCTAGAATTGGATCTCTGCGCAGGACCAGTTTTTCTGCAGTCCACCGTTTAATTCGTTAGAATTCATAGAAAAATCAAAATGACCTGGGATTGTTTGTGCGTGATCCTTAGATATATACGCAACTTTCATTAGTTTTGAGTTTTCTGATTTGAGCAAGTTAAGTGCCTCGAAAAAATTCGTCTTTACGGACTGTTCTGTTTTTGACAGATTCTGCCATTTATTTTGCATTGGTTCTTTTGATGTTTTTGAATGGATCTTTTTGTTCCATAAAATTCCAGTGGCTGTAGCTAAGGTCCAGTACCATGATAATGATTGTCTCCATGCAGAATATGAGAATTTTTGATTATGCACTAACCCTCTAATGAATTTTACTTTGAGTTTGGTGTGGAGTAAGTTTTCAAGGATCAAGAGAGAGAATGATATGATGTGATCAAGAAGACGAAATAGCCTAAGCTTGGGGATGCCCCCGTGGGTCACCCAAGCATATTTCAAGAAGACTCAAGCGTCAAAGCTTGGGGATGCACAAGGTATCCCCTTCTTCATCAACAACTTATCAGGTTATCTCTAGTGAAACTATATTTTAATTCCGCCACATCTTATGTGCTTTACTTGGAGCGTCTGTTTGTTTTTATTTTTGCTTTTGTTATTTTCATTCTCTGAATAAAATGGATCCTAGCATTCTTGTGTGGGAGAGAGACATGCTCCGCTTTTTCTTATGAATACTCGTATTTTTTACTTATATTTGTTGAGTATTCTTCT
This sequence comes from Poa annua, assembly GCA_026929855.1. Lineage (NCBI taxonomy): Eukaryota > Viridiplantae > Streptophyta > Magnoliopsida > Poales > Poaceae > Poa > Poa annua. Next base: position 54,283,359 of record CM049435.1, on the reverse strand, counting down.
ATACCTACTGCAATACTTTCAACTCTTATTTTTCATGCACCTCTTGTTCAGAGTTGTTAGTTCTCATATGTTATACTCTCTTGCTTCATTGTTGAATACTTGGAGAGTTTATGTTTCAAATAAGTTGATTGGTGTTTGGTTAAGAACAGAAAATGTTAAATGTGGTAGATGGTATAACTAAATGATACATAATCTTGTAGATCATTAAATTGTGTCACTTGAATCATTGATGTTGTTTTGAGATATTAATATGCTTAATGGTAAACAAGATGGTTTAGTAAAGTGGAATGATTAATGGTTGGTCTAGAAAATTTGAAGCTGTGCCACACTTAAATATCCAGTTGATAGCATAATGGTATATGACTTCTAATGTTAAAAACAACCGTAATGACTTTGTGTTATGCGCTACGGTCGGGGTCCCAACAGTGACTTGTTCATTTGCCACAGTTCCTCATGGAGTGATTTTCATTATACCTTGTAAGATCATATTTCTAGTTGGAATCTTTTTACGTGTGAGTTCTAAAGTTGCGGTTTTCATGGCACTTCCACCACCATATTTGCTAGACTCCTCGGTACTTTGCATTGCCCTTTTCTCACATTGAGAGTTGGTGCATACTTCGCGGGTACATCCAAAACTCGTGGGAGATCTTCATCATGTTCTCCTACACATAAGCCAAATATCTTTCTCAAAACATCCACCATACCTACCTACTACAGCATCTCCATAGCTGTTCCGAGATATATTGCCATGCAACTTTCATCTTACATTACATGACTTGTTGTCATTTATCATTTATATATTGATTTGCATGATTCTATATAGCTGATGTGTGGTTTTACCCATGTTACGCTAGATCATTGCATATCCTGCTACACTGGCAGAAGCCCCGTTTCATACACCATGCTTTATCCTTTATGAGATCCTTGTATCAAAAGTGTGTTGTCATGATAGAATGTTTGCCCCTCAAAGTGAAAAGAGCCATGGAGGCCATCGAAAAGAGAAACAGAAAAATACAAAAAAAAGGAAAAAAAAGAAAGAATAAAAAATGGGGCAACATTACTACTCTTTATCCACACTCGTGCTCATGTTATAGCACCTGTAATATTCATAGTCATCATTTGTGCTCATGTTTAGCACCTTTACTCCATATGTGAGAGTTTTCATGTTCTACTTATATAACTATGTGGGGAACTTTACGCTATAGAACTTGGCTTGTATATTCCAACAATGAGCCTCCTCAAAAGTGCTCTAGGTCTTCATGAGCAAGCAAGTTAGATGCACCCCCACTAGTTCCATTGGAGAGCTTTCATACACTTATGGCTCTATGTGCATCCGTTGTGTGGCAATCACTACTCGTTACATAGCTTCGATTATAAGACTTCCTCTTGTCTAATGATCACTTTCAGCTGTGTGAGACTTTCTTCCGTTGGCCTTCCAAACCTCCATTATTATTCTTTTAGCCACAACATCCTGGTGCCAGGAACCAACGCTGAACACTTTCTTGTCTTTGAGTAAACAAATAGAGAGATGATTTTCTACGTGCATATTGTTATTGCTCGAATTGAACCTTTCACAAAGTTGTCATGAGTGTTTTATTCATTAGATAATTATATTGTTGTTCTTGAAGCTTAAATCATCTTTAATATCTACTATGCACGGTTGATTGTTCTCTAGTACTAATTCATTGAAAGTTTTTCTTTGTTCTTCCTACTGGTTTATTCATTACTCATTTGATATCAATATAAACTACAGCTTTTATTCATTTGATCTCAGTTTACATGCATTACATTATTATATGATCAAGATTGTGTGAAATCATGTCACTTCAGAAATTATTCTTGTTATCGTTTTACCTACTCGAGGACGAGTAGAACTAAGCTTGGGGATGCTTGATACGTCTCCAACGTATCTATAATTTCTTATGTTCCATGCTTATATTATACCAATTGCCTACATGTTTTATATGCATTTTATATAGTTTTATGCATTTTCTGGGACTAACCTATTAACAAGATGCCACAGTGGCAGTTCACTGTTTTCTGCTGTTTTTGGTTTCAGAAATCCACTTAAGAAAATATTCTCGGAATTGGACAATTTTTATACTGAATATCTTATTTTTCCCGACACGTTCCAGAAGTCCGAAGAAGAAACGAAGACGGGCACCGAGGCGCCACCATCAGGTGGTGGCGCGGCTCCCTTCCTGGCCGCGCCAGCACCTGAGGGTGGGCCCTCGGGGCTCCACCGCCTTCGCCCTTTCGCCTACTTATACCCCCCGAAAATCTAAGACGTTAAACCCGAACACTTTTCCACAATTCCTCACGGAGCCGCCGTCGTCGTCAACCCTAGTTCGGGAGGGTTCAGAAGCTCTTCCCGGCACCCTGCCAGAGAGGGGGATCATCACCGGAGGGCTCTACATCACCATGCACGCCTTCGGACTGATGCGTGAGTAGTTCATCCTTGGACTACGGGTCCATAGAAGTAGTTAGATGGTTGTCTTTTCCTATTGTGCCATCATGTTTAGATCTTGTGAGCTGCCTATCATGATCAAGATCATCTTTATGTAATGCTACATGTTGTGTTTGATTGGATCCGATGGATATTGAATACTATGTCATTTGCTTCATAATATATCATGGTGTGTGTTGTTTATGATCTTGCATGCTCTCCGTTGCTAGTAGATGCTCTGGCCAAGTAGATGCTTGTGACTCCAAGAGGGGGTTATTTATGCTCGATAGTGGGTTCATGTCTCTATTTAATCTGGGGTAGTGACAGCAAGCTCTAAGATTGTAGATGTACTGTTGCTACTAGGGATAAAACAGTAGTACTTTGTCTAAGGATAATGCTATTACTTACATTACACACTTTGCCTAATGCAATAATCTGTTGCTTGCAACTTAATACTGAAAGGGGTGCGGACGCTAACCAGAAGGTGGATTATTAGTCATAGATGCGGTTGGAACGGTCTATGTATATTGTTGTAATGCCCAAATGAATCTCACACTAGACATCATGACATTAGTATATGCATCATTAAGCAGCTCTTTATTCTGTCAATTGCCCAGCTGTAATTTGTTTACCCGCATATATGCTATTATTATTATTTTTGGAGAGACACCACTAGTGAACTGTGGACCCCGGTCATTTTCTTTAAACTGATAATACAACCAACTGCAAACTGTTACTTTCATTCTCTGCAAACATCATCTTCCACACCATACGTTTAATCCTTGTTACAACAAGCCGGTGAGATTGACAACCTCACTGTTGAGTTGGAGCAAAGTTTATTGATTGTGTTGTGCAGATTCCACCTCCACGCGCAAGCACCTTTCTGGCGCCGGGGAGACCTTCGTTGTGTTCGTCATCTCCTACTGTTTCGATAATCTTGGTTTCATAACTGAGGGAAACTTGCTACTACGCTCATCACACCTTCCTCTTGGGGTTTTCCAACTCCTCACACCCGTGAGCATCAGTTAGTCTCAGAAAATGCATAAAACAATGCAAAGTGTATATAAAACATGTAGCAATTGGTATAATATAAGCATGGAACATAAAAAATTATAGATACGTTTGAGACGTATCAAGCATCACCAAGCTTAGTTCTACTCGTCCTCGAGTAGGTAAAACGATAACAAGAATAATTTCTGAAGTGACATGCTTTCACACAATTTTGATCATATAATAATGTAATGCATGTAAACTGAGATCAAATGAATAAAAGTTGTAGTTTATATTGATATCAAATGAGTAATGAATTAACAAGTAGGAAGAACAAAGCAAAACTTTCAATGAATTAGTACTAGAGAAAAATCAACCATGCAAAGTAGATATTAAAGATGATTTAAGCTTCAAGAACAACAATATAATCATCTAATGAATCAAACACTCATGGCAACTTTGTGAAAGGATCAAGTCAAGTAATAACAATATGCACGTAGAAGATCATCTCTCTATTTGTTCACTCAAAAACAAGCAAGTGTTCAGCGTTGATTCCTGGCACCGGGATGTTGTGGCTAAAAGAATAATAATGGGGGTTTGGAATGCCAACGGAAGAAAGTCTCATACAGATGAAAGTGATCATTAGACAAGAGGAAGTCTTACAATCGATGCTATGCAAGGAGTAGTGATTGCCACACAACGGATGCACATAGAGCTATAAGTGTATGAAAACTATCCAATGGAACTAGTGGGGGTGCATCTAACTTGCTTGCTCATGAAGACCTAGAGCACTTTTAAGGAGGCTCATCATTGGAATATACAAGCCAAGTTCTATATTGTAGAGTTCCCCACATAGTTATGCAAGTAAAACATGAAAACTCTCACATATGGAGTAAAGGTGCTAAACATGAGCACAAATGATGACTATGAATATTACAGGTGTTATAACATGAGCACAAGTGTGGATAAAGAGTAATAATGTTGCCCCCTTTTTATTCTTTCTATTTTTCCTTTTTTTTTGTATTTTTCTGTTTCTCTTTTCGATGGTCTCCATGGCTCTTTTCACTTTTAGGGGCAAACATTCTAATATGACAACACACTTTTGATTTAAGGATATCATAAGGGATAAAACATGGTGTATGAAACGGTGCCTCTGCCAGTGTAGCAGGATATGCAATGATCTAGCGTAACATGGGTAAAACCACACATCAGTTATATAGAATCATGCAAAGCAATATATAAATAATAAATGACAACAAGTCATGTAATGTAAGATGAAAGTTGCATGGCAATATATCTCGGAACAACTATGAAAATGCTGTAGTAGGTAGGTATGGTGGATGTTTTGAGAAAGATATTTGGCTTATGTGTAGGAGAACATGATGAAGATCTCCCACGAGTTTTGGATGTACCTGCGAAGTATGCACCAACTCTCAATGTGAGAAAGGGCAATGCAAAGTACCGAAGAGGCTAGCAAATATGGTGGTGAAAGTGCCATGAAAACCGCAGCTTTAGAACTCACAAGTAAAAAGATTCCAACTAGAAATATGATCTTACAAGGCATAATGAAAATCACTCCATAAGGGACTGTGGCAAATGAACAAGTCACTGTTGGGACCCCGACCGTAGCGCATAACACAAAGTCATTACAGTTGCTTTTAACATTAGAAGCCATATATCGTTATGCTATCAACTGGATATTTAAGTGTGGCACAGCTTTAAATTTTCTAGACCAACCATTAATCATTCCACTTTACTAAACCATCATGTTTTACCATTAAGCATATTAATATCTCAAACAACATCAATGATTCAAGTGACACAATTTAATGATCTACAAGATTATGTATCATTTAGTTATACCATCTACCACATTTAACATTTTCTGTTCTTAACCAAACACCAATCAACTTATTTAAAACATAAACTCTCCAAGTATTTAACAATGAAGCAAGAGAGTAAAACATATGAGAACTAACAGCTCTAAACCATAGGTGCATGAAAAATAAGAGCTGAAAGTATTGCAGTAGCTATAGAAGAATACTCAACAAATATAAGTGAAGAATAGGAGCATTCAAATGAAAAAAGCGGAGCGTGTCTCTATCCCACACAAGAATGCTAGGATCCATTTTATTCAGAAAACAAGAATAACAAAAGCAAAAATAAAAACAAACAGACGCTCCAAGTAAAGCACATAAGATGTGGCGGAATCAAAATATAGTTTCACTAGAGATAACCTGATAAGTTGTTGATAAAGAAGGGGATGCCTTGGGCATCCCCAAGCTTTGACGCTTGAGTCTTCTTAAAATATGCTTGGGTGACCCACGGGGGCATCCCCAAGCCTACATCTTCTTGATCACATCATATCATCCTCTCTCTTGATCCTTGAAAACTTCATCCACACCAAACTCAAAGTAAACTTCATTAGAGGGTTAGTACATAATCAAAAATTATCATATTCTGTATGGAGACAATCATTATCATGGTACTGGACATTAGTTACAGCCACTGGAATTTTATGGAACAAAAAGATCCATTCAAAAACAGCAAAAGAACCAATGCAAAATAAATGACAGAATCTGTCAAAAACAGAACAGTCCGTAAAGACGAATTTTTTCGAGGCACTTAACTTGCTCAAATCAGAAAACTCAAAACTAATTAAAGTTGCATACATATTTTAGGATCACGCTCAGAAAATATCAAATCATTCCGACGTTTCTGTAAAGAGTTATGAATTTAACGGTAAACAGCAGAAAAACTGTTCCTGCGCAGAAATCCAAATCTAGCATCAACTTTCTACTAGAGACTCAATTTGGCACAACTATGCAATAAAGTAAAGATACAAAGGAATTGCTATAGAGGTAGGCATGTTCCTTGACTCAAGAAAATAAAATAACATGAATAAAAAGTGGGTTGTCTCCCATAAGCGCTTTTCTTTAACGCATTTGAGCTAGGCACAGAAAGCAAAACTCAAGTATTTCAAAGAGAAGACGAATCAACATTATAGTTTGTACGAATAATAGAATCAAAAGATAGCTTCATCTTCTTCTTAGGGAAGTGTTCTGTGACACCCCGATACAGAGATCGGAATAGTCTCGTATACTAGTCCCAGAAACACTAGTATACGATCGCTTGTTATTAAAGACAAGACCAAATACAAGGGTTCGAATAATTATACATAGCACGACTCGCGGGAGTGGCTCCGGAGGAGGCGCAACGGCGCACACAACAGTATGTACATTATTCTAGATCGTCGGAGCGAAGGACTAATGCAGTGGAAAGCGTAGACGGAAGCGTAGCTCGGCGGGCGGACTCCACGGGGTTCTGCCTGGAATACTTGATCCTAGTTTTCGTAGAGCGGGTACTCCGGGACGGGCGACGGAGGGTCTGACCAAAGAATTAGCAAGGTGAGTACATTGCATGTACTCGCAAGACATCGGCCACACGGCACACATGACTATCTATATGGCATGGCATAAGTACGGGAAGTAGCATGGCATAAGTATTAAAAGTAGCATGGCATAAGTACGGTAAGTGGCATGGTACAAGTGCGGTAAGTAGCATGGCATAAGTGCGGTAAGTAGTCTGACTTAACAAGTTATTCTAACACAACAAGCAGATTCAAGCAACGATAAGTTCCATCGTAAATGTTTCACAAGGTAAGTTTCCCCACTTGCGGGCTCTCTAGCCCCTCCCCACTTTGGTGCAACAATAGACTCCCAGAGTCTCGCGTAGTTTCAAGTTTAGTTTTCAAAGTTTTCCCCGTGACAAGACTGACTCTAAGTGTGACTCTACCCAAACTTGTCCCGTATCCTTGGGACTAGGCTAGTATCTAGATACACTCTCGAGAGGTCGCAACAACACACGCTGGAGTGAACAATAGTCCCACCGGCACCGAAGTACTTAACCGTTCCTGGCGGCGGGTGCACACTCCCCAACACTCCACAAGATCAGAATGCCCCCTATATAGTCACCGACATGCCCTACGGGCCTTGTCTTAGGCTGAACTACTTCCCGGCACGTCCCCAACCTATGAGCGACGCCTAGCTCCGGAATATCACAAGACTAGCCCCGACCACACAGGTAACCGACTAGACTCACCAAGGGGTGACATCAAAGGGGATTCCGATAATGCTACTAAGTTGGGTCCGCCCATTTCAGACGACGCGTGACTGAGCAAAAGGTTTGGTGAATGGCACCGATGACTCAATCTGGTCGAGGGAGGTGGTTAAGTTCTTAGTCATGTTTATCAATATTTTCAAAGACGTCACCACAACAATGATTATAAAACAATACCCATCATGAATCAACTAAACGACAAGCAATAGTAAGTTAAATCTAGCATGAGCATCATATCATAACAAGAACAAGATAGAAACATATATCATATAACCAGAGGTAAATAAGGTCAAGTTTTATCGACCGGGCAATCGCGGCGGGTGGGCCGGAATTTCCCGTGTCGCCTTTAGTGAGTTGTTAGTTATCATATACCAACTTAGCAAATACATATAACAGGTGGGTTATGCAGCATTTATACGTTCATTTAGCAAATGCATATGACATGTGAGCTAAGTAACATTCAAACATCGATATAGTAAATGCATACGACATGTGAACATGCGACGAAATAATTCAAGAACGAGTGAAAAATCATTCAAGTCCAATGGTGCAATCTCCAAAATGCAGCAATGGTGGAATGTGGTGGATGTCTTGCCTTCCACAAGGTATGGTTCTGGTTCCCCCTCAAAGTCCTTAGAATCTAGTTGGAAAAATTCAATAAATATGTGTTAAAACCTACCAAATGCCATTGAAGAAATGGTCTAGCAAATAAACTCCAAATCAACCCATCTTGGTTGCATTGGATGGAGAATTTCCTCTAGTTTCCAGAAAGCTATAGTTTGAAATTTTTGGACAATTATTGAGTGAGATATGCCTTTTCAAAGTTTCTGTTTTTAAATGAAATAAAAACCGAGTTTTAAATAAAACAGAAAACGGTTCGGATAAAGTTTAAAACGCTGACGTGCGGGCCCCAGTGGTCAGTGACCCACGGTTCATTCGAACCGTTACGTCGCGGGAAAACAGAACGGGCGGCGCTCCCGTCGCCGGCAAGGACTCCGGCGAGGGTTTGCGGCCAGGGGAGGGGGTGCTAGGGCTAGGGCTTGGCGCGGGGAGGCTCACCGTGCACGGGTGCGTCACGGCGGCGAGGTTTTGGGTGGCGGGGAAGGCTCGGGCGGAAACGCCCCTTCCTTCTACGGCTCCGGCGTCGGGTCGTGGACGAATCCGACGATTCCGGCGACGGTTGGAGGAGGGGAGGGTGGCGTTGGGTTCCTGGTGAGCTGGGGAGGCTAGGGCTAGGTTTAATCGACGAACGGAGCGTCACTGGCGAAGAATGTGTCCACGGCCGAGACGGCTAGGGCATATCCATCGCCGGCGCTGCGGTGCTCGTCGAGCAACAATTGGACCAGAGGAGTGAGCTGAGGGGGAGAGGAGGTGGTGTGCGTCTCCGTCGAGGGCTGGGGGGGTTTAAATAGGAGCGGAGCGAGCGGCCGGAGTAAAGCGGGTAGCTCGGTAGGTGCGGAGGCGTAACTCGCCGGAGTGAACGCCGGTGTCGCGGGAGCGGTGGCACAGGGCGGCTCGTGGGCGTCAGGAGGAGGGAGTGAATTCCGGGGGGCCGAGCGGCGTGCTGACGAGCGGGTCCCGGCGAGCACAGTGGCGAGTGGCGCGTCGGCTAGCTGGTGGCGGCTCTGCGGCGGCGAGCGTGCGGGCGCGCGTGTGGCTGCGGGGGCGTGGACGGTCAAAGGAGGAGCAGGGGGGTGCTAGGGCGTGTGGGGGTGTGCTGGGGCGCGCTGCTCCGGCGACCAGAAACGGGCGGCGCCCTCGGGCACGTCGATGCCGACGTCGGCGTGCTCCGGAGCATGTCAGAAACGGCATCGGCACCGTTCTCCGCGCTCAGGACACCAAATGGAAAAATGAGGACATCCCCGTGCGCCAAATGAGAAGGGCTACCAGAATGCAGAAGAAAGTTTTTGCAAAATCGATCCAAGTTCTATACAAAATTTTCAAAAAACAGTTCTGGTCAAAAGGGGAACAGTTCAAATGGAGGTGCAAATGGGGTTGGTTGAAGATGCCCTTTTGGCCTGAGGTAGAGGGTGGTAAATGTGATCTTATCCTGGCTTGGATTCTTCTTGGGAATTTTCTAAATAGGTTTTAAAAATATGTTTGCAAAATGGGCAGAATGGAAAAAGGGGTGTGGAGAAATATTTTCCTAAGTCAAGGCTCTATATTTTCTTAGAAATAGTTTCCACATCAACTAGGGATGCTTCCCTGATTTTTGCAGAATTTTTGAAGATATAAATATAGGGGTTCCTTTGGAGGGCTAGATAAAAGGGAATTTCTTTAAAATGAGAAAAGGAAATTTTCTCAAATTAATAATTGTCCAAGATAAAATAATATTGGCAAGTACCAAGTGGGAGGGAAAATGGAAAGCACAAGATCCCACTTGATTTATCAGATTTGAAAGTTTTTAGAAATTCAAATGGTTTTGCTGAGGTTTAAATCCAAATACATTTAAATAAATAGAAATAATGCATTTTGGATTTTTTTTTTAAAAGGCTCAAAAATCCAGGGTGTTACAAACCTCCCCCCCTTAAGATGAATCTCGTCCCCGAGATTCCTGCGGCTCGCTGAACAGGTACGGATACTCAGACCTCAGCAAATCTTCACGTTCCCAGGTTGCTTCTTCCTCTGTGTGTCTATCCCACTGTACTCGGTAGAACTTGGTAACCTTGCTGCGGGTTCGGCGTTCTGCTTCCTCTAGGATCTTAACTGGGTGCTCTTCATAGGTTAAGTCGTGATTCAGTTCCAGCTCCTCAACATCTGCCTGCTTGGTAGGTGGGGAGACACATTTCCTCAGTTGGGATACGTGGAAGACGTCGTGAACCCCCGCTAACTTTTGTGGCAGTTGTAGCTGATATGCGACGGTTCCTACCCTTGACAAAATCTTGAAGGGGCCGGTAAACCTTGGAGCGAGCTTTCCCTTGAGATGGAATCGCTGTAGTCCCTTGAGGGGTGTCACACGGAGGTAGACATGGTCGTCTACTTCAAAATCGACGAGGCGGTGACGGCGGTCGTAATAACTCTTTTGGCGGGACTGGGCTGTCTTGAGTCTGTCACGGATCAGGTGCACTTGCTTCTCGGCTTCGAGTAGAACTCCGGACCCAAAAATCTTGCCGTCTCCTGTCTCAGACCAGTTGAGAGGGGTCCGACACTTCCTGCCATATAGTGCCTCAAACGGTGACATCTGCAGGCTGCCTTGGAAGCTGTTGTTATAGGAGAACTCGGCGTACGGAAGGCTGTCTTCCCAACCAGTCCCGTACACGAGCACACATGCGCGCAACATGTCCTCGAGGATTTGATTAATACGCTCCGTCTGGCCGTCAGTCTGTGGGTGATAAGCTGTGCTGAATGAGAGCTGGGTTCCCATGGCTTCGTGGAGACTAGTCCAAAACTGCGAGGTAAACTGGGTGCCTCGGTCGGACACGATGGTCTTGGGAATACCGTGCAGTCGGACAATCTTGTCCACGTACAGCTGGGCTAGTTGATCTGAGCGGTAGGTGGACCTCACGGGGACGAAGTGAGCTACCTTGGTCAGTCGGTCGACGATGACCCAAATGGAGTCGTTCCCACGGTTGGTCTTGGGGAGCCCGGTGATGAAGTCCATACAAATATTGTCCCACTTCCATTCCGGCACGGACAAGGGTTGCAAGAGTCCGGCGGGCTTCTGGTGTTCCGCCTTGACAAGGTTGCAGGTGTTGCAGCAGGCGATGTGGTACGCAATCTCTTTCTTCATTCCGGCCCACCAAAACGTCTGCTTGAGGTCTTGGTACATCTTGGTGCTCCCCGGGTGGATAGAGTAGGGGGAGTCGTGAGCTTCGTTCAGTATTTGCAGTTTGAGCCTGACGTTGTCTGGGACGCAGAGGCGGTTGCCATAGCGCAATGCTCCGTCTTCTCCTACGGAGAATCCCTTTGCCTTTCCTAGGGGAATCTTGTCGATGATGCTCTGAATCTCGGGGTCGTCGGTTTGCTCGGACTTGATGTTTTCCTCGAGGTCCGGCTTCACCTCAAGAGCATTTAAGTAGGCATGGTTGCCGATGCATAGATTGAGCTTCGCAAACTCTTCTTCCAGGCTCGGTGGTATAGGCAACGGTCTTCGGCTCAACGCGTCGGCGACTACGTTGGCCTTTCCCGGGTGATAGTGGATGCCGAGGTCGTAGTCCTTGATTACTTCAAGCCACCTTCGTTGCCTTAAGTTGAGGTCGGGCTGGGTGAATATGTATTTCAAGCTCTTGTGGTCGGTGTAGATCTCACATCTTCTCCCGATAAGGTGGTGACGCCAATGCTTCAAGGCGAGTATGACGGCGGCTAACTCCAAGTCGTGAGTCGGGTAGTTCATCTCATGGGTCTTGAGTTGCTTGGACACGTAGGCGATGACCTTCCCGTCTTGCATAAGCACTGCGCCTAGTCCGTTTTTGGAGGCGTCGCAATACACGGTGTAATCCTTCCCATCATCGGGCAACACTAGTATTGGGGCCGTGGTTAGTCGATTCTTGAGCTCGTTAAAGCTTTCTTCACAATCGTCGGTCCAAGTGAACTTGCGGTTCTTCTTGAGCAGCTCCGTCATTGGTTTGGCGATTCGGGAAAAATTCTCGATGAACCTCCGGTAATATCCGGCTAGTCCAAGGAAGCTTCGGATCTCTGACACGTTGGCAGGGGTCCTCCAACTCAGTACGTCGAAGATTTTGTTGGGGTTGACGGCCACGCCGGCACCTGACAGAACATGTCCGAGGAATTCCACCTCCTTCAGCCAAAACTGACACTTGCTGAACTTGGCATAGAGTTGTTGCTCCCGTAGTCTTGTCAAGACCAGCCTTAGGTGCTCCCCGTGTTCTTCCTCATTCCTGGAGTAGATGAGGATGTCGTCGATGAACACAACCACGAACTTGTCGAGGTACTCCATGAACACCTTGTTCATCATTCCCATGAAGTAGGCTGGTGCGTTGGTCAACCCAAAGGACATCACGGTGCACTCGTATAGTCCGTACCTCGTCGTGAAAGCGGTCTTGGGAATATCACTTTCCCGAATTTTCAGTTGGTAGTATCCCGTACGGAGGTCAATCTTTGAGAACACACGGGCACCACGCAGTTGGTCAAACAGGTCGTTGATTCTGGGCAGCGGGTACTTGTTCTTGATGGTGACTTCGTTCAGGGCACGGTAGTCGATGCACAGGCGGAGTGTACCATCGCTCTTCTTCGCAAACAGTACTGGCGATCCCCACGGTGAGATGCTCGGGCGGATGAACTTCTTCTCGATCAGCTCGTCGAGTTGTCGCTTGAGCTCCACTAGTTCGGGGCTTGTCATGCGGTAGTGTTTCTTGAATATTGGGTTTGTTCCGGGCACAACCTCAATAGCAAACTCCACTTCTCGATCAGGTGGCATTCCGGGTAACTCATCGGGAAACACATCGGGATACTCGCTGACAACATAGACTTGACCAATTCCTGGAGCTTGGATAGAGAACACCTTAGCATTGATCTGGTGAGGCTTATTGGGCAGGTACGTGGTGTTGATTCCCTCGGGGTTGGTGAGCGTGACTTCACGGCTGGCACAATTTATCTGAGCTGAGTGTTGGACCAACCAATCCATCCCAAGAATGGCGTCCAGGCCAGGTACATCGATTACGTTGAGTTGAGCGGGGAACTCCACTTGGTTAACCCTGATGGTCAACCTTTTGCAGGCGGTGGTGGTTTTCATCTCAGAGGCGGGGGTATGTATCACCAAAACGTGGTCCAAGAGGGAAATCGGAAAATGGTGTTTTGTGGCAAAATCCTTCGAGATGAAAGAATGGGAAGCTCCGGAATCAAATAAAATGAGAGCGGGTTTAGCGTTGATGCTGCACGTACCAAGCACTACGTCAGTGGCCTCATAAGCCCCCTCGGCGGACATGTGGTGTATGCGGGCGACCATGGGTGGCTTGAGTGCGCTGTCCGGGTTGGTGTTGCCGTAGTTGTTGTTGCCGCTGTTGGAGTTGTTGGGGCAGTCCTTGATGTAATGTCCCGGCTTGCCACACTTGAAGCAAGTGTTGTCACGCTTGCGTTCGTCGGACATGGGGCGCCTGTTGAAGACTTCGCGGCTCGGGAACACGGTCTTCTTGGGCTGACTCCAAGCAGGGGGTGGTGGCGGAAGGTTGTTGCTGCTGTTGTTGGACTGCCATGGGCGAGACTTCGCTGAGTGGCGGTCATGGTGGGACTTGCGATCCTCAAATTTCCTCTTGTGGTTGTCATAGATGTGTCGGTGCTCCTTTTCCGAAATCAGCGCGGTGTTGATCATGGCCTGAAAATCTGGGAACTGCAGAACACTCAACTGAGTCTTGATTGCCTGATGCAATCCGTGCAGAAACCTGTCCTTCTTCTTTTCTTCAGTGTTGATGTCATCTGGGGCGTAGCGGGCCAGGTTGTTGAACTTGGTGAGGTACTCGCCGATCGAGCGGCTGCCCTGAGTGAGTGCCAGGAACTCTTGCCGCTTCCTCTTGACGAGGCTGGATGGAATGTGCGCCCTGCGGAAGGCTTCTTGAAAAGCGTCCCAAGTGATGGGGGTTTCGCCGTTCTGCGCATCCCTCTGGTTATCCCACCAAGCGTTGGCGGGGCCCTCGAGGTAGTGCGTGGCGTACATCACCTTGTCCTGCTCGTCCACTCGGGCGATGGCGAGTTTCTTATTGATGGTGCGGAGCCAATCATCGGCCTCCAGGGGATCCTCTGCAAAGGCGAACTTGGGCGGCTGTGTACGCTGAAAGTCCTGCAGCTTGGAACGTTCGCCACGGTGCGCTGGTGGTGCTGTCATGTAGTTGCCAAACTCCCTCATGATGGTGGCCATATGCTGATTGTGCCTGTCATCCATCATCAACAGAAGCTGGCTTGGCGACGGTTCAATGGTGGGGCCGTGTGGCAAGTTGTCTTGATCACCGGACCTTGGCGGGGTTTGGGACTGGCTGCCGTCGGTATTCATCCTGAGGTTGCACGTTGCGTTGCGTACCATGAGCATCCTTAGGGGGAAAGGTAATCCTCCAAGCAAGACCAAATGGAAATCCAAATTTTTGAAAGCAAGGAGTGGTGGTATAAAACAATGGTAAGGGGTTTAGTACAAGGATGAGATGCAGAGTACGAGCATGGATGCAATCTAAGTTACAAGGCTGAGTACAACCCACCATACAACTTGAACATAACTAGAGACGTAGACATGAATGCGACTACGATACATGGTTGCGTACAACCGATACAAGCATTCCCGCGTCTACCACTACGTTATTAAGCGTGAAACGATAAGTCACTCTAAGCTTCGAGAACTCCAAGCCTCTAGAAGTCCATCACGAGCGGCGTCGCGGGGGTGGCGGTGTCGATGCTCGTCCTGGCGGAGCTGTAGTCCGGGGTAGGCGGGGCGTTGCGGGGTGCTGTCGCGCGGGGTGGAGCGATGGGGTGACCACGGCGGTGGCGAGTACGAATGATCGGAACACGCGCGAAGCGGCGAGCAACGGGGCGAATAGGAACAGCCGCAGGTGGGGGACGAGGAGAAGTCTCAGCTAGGCGGTTCCGGAGAAAGTCCAGAGTGCCACGAGTAGACATCGGAAAGGAGAAAGAACGAAAGCTAGAGGTGGCAGCTACGCCGCGAGGGCGAGTCGCCGTGGCCAAGTCAATGCGGAGAGCCGCAAGCTGGCCAAGAGTGGCGTGGAGGTACTGGTGGAGAAGCGCCGTGTAGCGGATCAAGGAGGTAAGGGACGCCTCAGGATCACCGGGGTTCGGGAAGATGACATCCCCGGTGGTCATCTGCAGCCTAGGAAAGTGAACAAAGCGGTTGCACTCCCCCATGACAGGGTCGAAGGTGCGAAGGAGGGTGATAGCGTCGTAAGCGACCTCCTGGATAGCTCGGGTCACCTGAGATGTGACTCCGGATGTGAGGGAGTGGAGAACGGTCGGATCTCCCGCCTCCGGACGTAAGACGATAGTGGCGGAAAACTCAGAGTTGGTCCCAGTGGGACGGTCATAGAACACGCGGTACAGGGGAGGAGCGGACTCCGGGTAGAGGTGGGTCCAGATCTCCCGCAAGAACTGCGGAAAACCGGCGACGTGCTCGGCAGTCGTCTCAGCGAACAGCTCCGGCATCTGTACCAGAACATAGCCACCAAATGTAAACGTTAACGTTAATCGTTAGAAAGTAGGAAAACTACCCAAAATGGGAACCCATAAACAGGCAGAGAAACAATCCGAAGAACAAGGTAACGGTCCTGTTCTAACGTCCGCGAACTAGGGTATCCTACAGGCAATCAGGCTCTGATACCAAGCTTTGTGACACCCCGATACAGAGATCGGAATAGTCTCGTATACTAGTCCCAGAAACACTAGTATACGATCGCTTGTTATTAAAGACAAGACCAAATACAAGGGTTCGAATAATTATACATAGCACGACTCGCGGGAGTGGCTCCGGAGGAGGCGCAACGGCGCACACAACAGTATGTACATTATTCTAGATCGTCGGAGCGAAGGACTAATGCAGTGGAAAGCGTAGACGGAAGCGTAGCTCGGCGGGCGGACTCCACGGGGTTCTGCCTGGAATACTTGATCCTAGTTTTCGTAGAGCGGGTACTCCGGGACGGGCGACGGAGGGTCTGACCAAAGAATTAGCAAGGTGAGTACATTGCATGTACTCGCAAGACATCGGCCACACGGCACACATGACTATCTATATGGCATGGCATAAGTACGGGAAGTAGCATGGCATAAGTATTAAAAGTAGCATGGCATAAGTACGGTAAGTGGCATGGTACAAGTGCGGTAAGTAGCATGGCATAAGTGCGGTAAGTAGTCTGACTTAACAAGTTATTCTAACACAACAAGCAGATTCAAGCAACGATAAGTTCCATCGTAAATGTTTCACAAGGTAAGTTTCCCCACTTGCGGGCTCTCTAGCCCCTCCCCACTTTGGTGCAACAATAGACTCCCAGAGTCTCGCGTAGTTTCAAGTTTAGTTTTCAAAGTTTTCCCCGTGACAAGACTGACTCTAAGTGTGACTCTACCCAAACTTGTCCCGTATCCTTGGGACTAGGCTAGTATCTAGATACACTCTCGAGAGGTCGCAACAACACACGCTGGAGTGAACAATAGTCCCACCGGCACCGAAGTACTTAACCGTTCCTGGCGGCGGGTGCACACTCCCCAACACTCCACAAGATCAGAATGCCCCCTATATAGTCACCGACATGCCCTACGGGCCTTGTCTTAGGCTGAACTACTTCCCGGCACGTCCCCAACCTATGAGCGACGCCTAGCTCCGGAATATCACAAGACTAGCCCCGACCACACAGGTAACCGACTAGACTCACCAAGGGGTGACATCAAAGGGGATTCCGATAATGCTACTAAGTTGGGTCCGCCCATTTCAGACGACGCGTGACTGAGCAAAAGGTTTGGTGAATGGCACCGATGACTCAATCTGGTCGAGGGAGGTGGTTAAGTTCTTAGTCATGTTTATCAATATTTTCAAAGACGTCACCACAACAATGATTATAAAACAATACCCATCATGAATCAACTAAACGACAAGCAATAGTAAGTTAAATCTAGCATGAGCATCATATCATAACAAGAACAAGATAGAAACATATATCATATAACCAGAGGTAAATAAGGTCAAGTTTTATCGACCGGGCAATCGCGGCGGGTGGGCCGGAATTTCCCGTGTCGCCTTTAGTGAGTTGTTAGTTATCATATACCAACTTAGCAAATACATATAACAGGTGGGTTATGCAGCATTTATACGTTCATTTAGCAAATGCATATGACATGTGAGCTAAGTAACATTCAAACATCGATATAGTAAATGCATACGACATGTGAACATGCGACGAAATAATTCAAGAACGAGTGAAAAATCATTCAAGTCCAATGGTGCAATCTCCAAAATGCAGCAATGGTGGAATGTGGTGGATGTCTTGCCTTCCACAAGGTATGGTTCTGGTTCCCCCTCAAAGTCCTTAGAATCTAGTTGGAAAAATTCAATAAATATGTGTTAAAACCTACCAAATGCCATTGAAGAAATGGTCTAGCAAATAAACTCCAAATCAACCCATCTTGGTTGCATTGGATGGAGAATTTCCTCTAGTTTCCAGAAAGCTATAGTTTGAAATTTTTGGACAATTATTGAGTGAGATATGCCTTTTCAAAGTTTCTGTTTTTAAATGAAATAAAAACCGAGTTTTAAATAAAACAGAAAACGGTTCGGATAAAGTTTAAAACGCTGACGTGCGGGCCCCAGTGGTCAGTGACCCACGGTTCATTCGAACCGTTACGTCGCGGGAAAACAGAACGGGCGGCGCTCCCGTCGCCGGCAAGGACTCCGGCGAGGGTTTGCGGCCAGGGGAGGGGGTGCTAGGGCTAGGGCTTGGCGCGGGGAGGCTCACCGTGCACGGGTGCGTCACGGCGGCGAGGTTTTGGGTGGCGGGGAAGGCTCGGGCGGAAACGCCCCTTTCTTCTACGGCTCCGGCGTCGGGTCGTGGACGAATCCGACGATTCCGGCGACGGTTGGAGGAGGGGAGGGTGGCGTTGGGTTCCTGGTGAGCTGGGGAGGCTAGGGCTAGGTTTAATCGACGAACGGAGCGTCACTGGCGAAGAATGTGTCCACGGCCGAGACGGCTAGGGCATATCCATCGCCGGCGCTGCGGTGCTCGTCGAGCAACAATTGGACCAGAGGAGTGAGCTGAGGGGGAGAGGAGGTGGTGTGCGTCTCCGTCGAGGGCTGGGGGGGTTTAAATAGGAGCGGAGCGAGCGGCCGGAGTAAAGCGGGTAGCTCGGTAGGTGCGGAGGCGTAACTCGCCGGAGTGAACGCCGGTGTCGCGGGAGCGGTGGCACAGGGCGGCTCGTGGGCGTCAGGAGGAGGGAGTGAATTCCGGGGGGCTGAGCGGCGTGCTGACGAGCGGGTCCCGGCGAGCACAGTGGCGAGTGGCGCGTCGGCTAGCTGGTGGCGGCTCTGCGGCGGCGAGCGTGCGGGCGCGCGTGTGGCTGCGGGGGCGTGGACGGTCAAAGGAGGAGCAGGGGGGTGCTAGGGCGTGTGGGGGTGTGCTGGGGCGCGCTGCTCCGGCGACCAGAAACGGGCGGCGCCCTCGGGCACGTCGATGCCGACGTCGGCGTGCTCCGGAGCATGTCAGAAACGGCATCGGCACCGTTCTCCGCGCTCAGGACACCAAATGGAAAAATGAGGACATCCCCGTGCGCCAAATGAGAAGGGCTACCAGAATGCAGAAGAAAGTTTTTGCAAAATCGATCCAAGTTCTATACAAAATTTTCAAAAAACAGTTCTGGTCAAAAGGGGAACAGTTCAAATGGAGGTGTAAATGGGGTTGGTTGAAGATGCCCTTTTGGCCTGAGGTAGAGGGTGGTAAATGTGATCTTATCCTGGCTTGGATTCTTCTTGGGAATTTTCTAAATAGGTTTTAAAAATATGTTTGCAAAATGGGCAGAATGGAAAAAGGGGTGTGGAGAAATATTTTCCTAAGTCAAGGCTCTATATTTTCTTAGAAATAGTTTCCACATCAACTAGGGATGCTTCCCTGATTTTTGCAGAATTTTTGAAGATATAAATATAGGGGTTCCTTTGGAGGGCTAGATAAAAGGGAATTTCTTTAAAATGAGAAAAGGAAATTTTCTCAAATTAATAATTGTCCAAGATAAAATAATATTGGCAAGTACCAAGTGGGAGGGAAAATGGAAAGCACAAGATCCCACTTGATTTATCAGATTTGAAAGTTTTTAGAAATTCAAATGGTTTTGCTGAGGTTTGAATCCAAATACATTTAAATAAATAGAAATAATGCATTTTGGATTTTTTTTTTAAAAGGCTCAAAAATCCAGGGTGTTACATGTTCCATACCTTTCTTAAGTGGGAATTGGTACCTTATATTTCCTTCTTTCATATCAATAATAGCACCAACTGTGCGAAGGAAAGGTCTTCCCAAAACAATAGGACAAGAGGGGTTGCACTCAATATCCAAGACAATAAAATCAACGGGGACAAGGTTATTGTTAACCATAATAAGAACATCATTAACTCTCCCCAAAGGTTTTTTCAAAGCATTATCAGCAAGAAAAACATCCAAATAGCAATGTTCAAAAGGTGGCAAGTCAAACATATCATAGAGCTTTTTAGGTATAACAGAAATACTTGCACCAAGATCACACAAAGCATTGCAATAAAATTCATTCACTTTTATCTTAATGATGGGCTCCCAACCATCTTCTAACTTCTTAGGGATAGAAGCTTCAAGTTTTAATTTATCTTCCCTAACTTTAATGAGAGCATTTGTAATATGTGTAGTAAAAGCCATATTTAAAGTACTAACATTAGGACTTGTGGCTAACTTTTGCAAGAACTTAATAACTTCAGAGATATTAGAATTATCAAAATCAAAATCATTATCATCAAAGCAAACCGAACCATGATTTTCTATGTTCTTAAAAATTTCAACACTTTTATCAAGAACAGTTTCTGCAGTTTTAGGCAATTTTAATTTTTTGGAAGTAGTAGAAGAAACATTACCAACACCAATTATGTTACCATTAATAGTAGGAGGCTTACTAGCATGTGAAGTAACATTATTTTCAGTAGTAGTGATAGTATAAACTCTATCAATATTATCCTTTTTAGCTAGTTCCTCTCTTTCCCATCTAGCACGTAATTCAGCCATCATCCTAACATTATCATCAATTCGAACTTGGATGGCATTAATTTTAGCAAGGGTCTTACTCTCATTAGTATCATTAGGCATGACTTTAGATTTTAAAAGATCAATATCGATAACAAGACTATCAACTTTAGAGGCAAGAATATCAATTTTCCCAAGCTTTTGCTCAACAGTTTTATTAAAGGAAGTTTGTGTAGTGATAAAATCTTTTAACATGGTTTCAAATTCAGAGGAGGTATTCCTATTATTGCTATAAGAATTACCATTATTAGGAGGATAGAGCTTATAGTTGTTATTACCATAATTGTTCCTATAAGCATTGTTGTTGAAATTATTATTTTTAATGAAGTTCACATCAACATGCTCTTCTTGTGCAACTAGAGAAGCTAAGGGAACATTATTAGGATCCATATGAGATTTACCATTCATAAGCATAAACATGATCATATCAATCTTTTCACTCAAAGAGGAGGCCTCTTCAACAGAATTTACCTTCTTAACTTGAGTAGTCCTTTCAGTATGCCACTCAGAATAATTAACCATCATATTGTCCATAAGTTTTGTTGCAGCCCCCAAAGTGATGGACATAAAAGTATCTCCAGCAGTCGAATCCAATAAATTTCTTGAAGAAAAATTTAGTCCTGCATAGAAGGTTTGGATGATCATCCAAGCAGTCAGTCCATGGGTTGGGCAATTCTTAACCAGAGATTTCATTCTTTCCCAAGCTTGTGCAACATGTTCATTATCAAATTGCTTAAAGTTCATAATGCTACTCCTTAGGGAAATGATCTTAGCAGGAGGATAGTATTTTCCAATAAAAGCATCTTTGCATTTAATATAAGAATCAATACTATTCCTAGGCAATGAAAGTAACCATTCTTTAGCTCTTCCTCTCAAGCAGAAAGAAAATAATTTCAGTTTTATAATGTCACCATCTATATCTTTATATTTTTGTATTTCACAAAGTTCAACAAAATTATCCAATTCCGAGAATATTTCCTTAAGTGTTTTTCTGAAACCAAAAACAGCAGAAAACAGGGAACTGGCACTGTGGCATCTTGTTAATAGGTTAGTCCCAGAAAATGCATAAAACAATGCAAAGTGTATATAAAACATGTAGCAATTGGTATAATATAAGCATGTAACATAAGAAATTATAGATACGTTTGAGACGTATCATATTCATAGTCATCATTTGTGCTCATGTTTAGCATCTTTACTCCATATGAGAGAGTCTTCATGTTTTACTTGCATAACTATGTGGGGAACTTTACATTATAGAACTTGGCTTGTATATTCCAATGATGAGCCTCCTCAAAAGTGCTCTAGGTCTTCATGAGCAAGCAAGTTGGATGCACCCCCACTAGTTCCATTGGAGAGCTTTCATACACTTATAGCTCTATGTGCATCCGTTGTGTGGCAATCAGTACTCCTTGCATAGTTTCGATTATAAGAATTCCTCTTGTCTAATGATCACTTTCAGCTGTGTGAGACTTTATTATTCTTTTAGCCACAACATCCTGGTGCCAGGAACCAACGCTGAACGGTTGCTTGTTTTTAAGTGAACAAATAGAGAGATGATTTTCTACGTGCGTATTGTTTTTGCTTGACTTGATCCTTTCACAAAGTTGTCACGAGTGTTGGATTCATTAGATGATTATATTGTTATTCTTGAAGCTTAAATCATCTTTAATATCTACTTTGCACGGTTGATTGTTCTCTAGTATTGATTCGTTGAAAGTTTTACTTTGTTCTTCCTACTTGTTTACTCATTACTCATTTGATAACAATATAAATTACATCTTTTATTCATTTGATCTCAATTTACATGCATTACATTATTATATGATCAAGATTGTGTGAAAGCATGTCACTTCAGAAATTATTCTTATTATCGTTTTACCTACTCGGGACGAGTAGAACTAAGATTGGGGATGCTTTATACGTCTCCAACGTATCTATAATTTCTTATGTTCCATGCTTATATTATACCAATTGCTACATGTTTTATTTACACTTTATATGTTTTTTATGCATTTTCTGGGACTAACCTATTAACAAGATGCCACAGTGCCAGTTCCCTGTTTCTGCTGTTTTTGGTTTCAGAAAAGCTGTTAAGAAAATATTCTCGGAATTGGACGAAACGAAAGCCAATACTCGTATTTTTCCCGGAACCATCCAGAACACCGAAGAGGAGACGGACGAGGGCCACGAGGCGGCCACACCACATGGCGGCGCGGCTCCCCCCTCTGCCGCGCCAGCACATGGTGTGGGCCCCTCGGGGCTCCACCGCCTTTGCCCTTTCGCCTACATATACCCCCCGACAAAATAAGACCTAGGACCGAAGACTTTTCCCGAGAAGAGTTCCGCTGCGCCGCCGCCATCGAAGACAAGTTTCGGGGGACATAAGTCTCTGTTCCGGCACCCTGCCGGGACGGGGAATTGCCCCCGGAGTCATCTCCATCAACTCCACCGCCATCTCCATCGCCGTTGCTGACCCCAATGATGAGGAGGGAGTAGTTCTCCCCCGGGGCTGCGGGCTCTACCGGTAGCTATGTGGTTTATCTCTCTCTGCCATGGTGTGATCTTTATGTGATCATGAGCTTTGTAATCTAGTTGAATATGTGATGTTACTCTTTATCTATTATGCACTCTAGAGGTTACTTTAATATGAACTCCTGGGTTATTCACGGTTGTGAAGGTGACAGTGAGCGCACCGTGTGTGACTCCTTTATGATGTTGTGGTGTGTGTTTACTCATACTTTGAGGGTGCTGTTATAGCCCTACGCAATGAACGGTGTTTATTATCTAACAAGAGAGTGTTTGAGAGTAGTATTTATTATTCAGCTTTGATGTCATTGTTGAGAATGTCCACTAGTGAAAGTACGATTCCTAGGCCTTGTTTCTAAGCATTGAAACACCGTTTACAACCTGTTCTGCTACATGTTTGCTTGCTGCCATTTTTATTTCAGATTGTAATTACTACTTATAATCATCCATATTACTTGTATTTCACTATCTTTTCGCCGAACTAGTGCACCTATACATCTGACAAGTGTATTGGGTGTGTTGGGGACACAAGAGACTTCTTGTATCTTAATTGCAGGGTTGCTTGAGAGGGATATCTTTGACCTCTAACTCACTGAGTTCGATAAATCTTTGGTGATTCAATTAAGCGAAACTTGCTGTTGTTCTACAAACCTCTGCTCTTTGATTCCCAACACTGTCTACGAGAATAGAAGCGTGCGTAGACATCAATGTGCTTTGAAGATGTCCACCAGTTTAGAAGGGGACGTTTAAACTGTCATGTTGTTCATCAGAGGGACTGGGAATTCCTCAATTTGTATTCCTCAAAAAATGTTAATTATCGTGTAAGTGTACGGTATAAAATTAGTCGTATAAACTTTTATATACTATATACAAATCCAGGTACACATGTTAGATACATATTAAGGCTTTAAAACAATTATTTGGGCTGGGCGCAACTGATTAAATGAAAATATGAGATTTGCTATAACAAGTGTTTTGATTCTGAATTTTATGCAACTTTGACACCAAACCTTGGTGATATGTGCAATTTTCTCTTGGTCTGGATTCCGCGAGAGCATGCAGCAGTTGTCTATCTGGCAGCGAGAGCTAGGACTAGGGGGAGAATGATGGGTTTAGTCCCCACCTCGGCTAGTGAAGGCAGTGGTGACCGGCTTATAAGACAGGGCAAACCTCTTCTTCTGCTCATGGATTTTGGGACGATAGAGGGCGGCGTTTGTAATGCTGAGAAATTGTAACAGGTATAGTTTAACCACTTCCCCTTTACGGAAAAATCGAATGTCGTTTCAAGTGAATCTCCTGGGTATGTACGAAAATCACTTCCGTCCTCCTAGTTGCCGCTGTGTGGAAACATTGTCCTATTGAAAACTATACATAATTTATTCTTAATCGTGACACTGTGCTTATTTTTTGCCATCTTATACATTTTTCGCGTCTAACTCCCTGGACAACTTAAACCCATATCAGCCCAGTTTTCTATCTGGTGTGCGGCGGGAGCAATGTCGTGCAACTACTTTTTGTCCGATCAAGTTACACGTGGTCCTAATAATGGATTTAACCATTTTGCTTTAAAAAATGAAGTATGGCAAAACTAATACAGTGTTACAACTAGTCCTAGTTCAAATGTGGCAAGATTTATTAAAAATGTTTAAAAAATCACAATTAGAGGGTCAAATCTGCTGTAACTCGAGGGATGATTTTAACTAATCTTGACAGGGATGTGGTATCTCGTGTGCGCCATCTATAACTTGTATCGGTCATCTTGAGCTCTTTTATAAAATTGATGCGCCGGGTGCATCCTTCAAAAAGTGCGATTGTTTTTTTGTTAGTAGGTTTATTGATTATTTAGCCAAACCTTAAACAAAACTTTACTTTAAAAGTGATCAAAGAACTACTGATCGCAAAGATCTGACATTGTAGTTCGTGTGCACATTCATCCACAAGGTTTCGAACCAAGTTATTATATGCCCTATTATAAAATTATTACTCCTTTGTCTCCGTAATAAATACGGTGTTTGAATTTTCGCCGTCTCTGATTTCGACTATAAATTTACTTGTAATACGCTTAGAAAATAAAAAGATATATAACCTACAATAATTCTACGGCCCCATCTTATAATTGTACACTTACTAGTGGCCAAAATTATAAATTGACGCAAATACCTATTTTAGGAGGTATATTTTTTTCTGGGACGCATAAGTACAGTAGCATAAGTATTAGCTTACGGCGGGGTAATGATATGCCCATCCCATCTAATTGTTGAGAAGGAGATGAGTACCATTGTTCTGCCTGTCGGCGGTTGGTGGGATACTTGGGGTTGCAGTTTCTCCTGGCTCCACTGAATTTGTTTGAATGTCAAAGTTTTGTCTAAACAACCAATGAGAGGGTTGGGAAATATGAACGGCTTGTGAGCTGCAAAGTACGGAACACATGATTCAAAGGCGGCTAGGTAGCAACTAGCCAGGTTGTTGTAAGGATGAAAAGAAATCCTAGTTTTGTGAGGAACCATGTGTAATCCAATTTGATGGAACACGCATTTAGTGACATGAATAATCACTGATAAGTAACGAGTACGACAAGCTTTCGTGGTGAATCTGAGTTTGGTAGATGTAAACAGGGTATCTGAAAGATTTCGTAGGAAAGAAGCTAATTCAGGTAGGAGAATCAGATTTCTCTGCACGTGGACATGTGTAGTTTTGAAAGAAAAACTTGAATATATATGGTTCCATGTGCATCGTGGTGTGAACTGTGAAAGGCAAAAAAAAATGATGTCAATATGTGTGCTGTTGGAGAAAGAAGAGAAGTTGGCCTATTATACCACTCTTTGATCAGGGTGATTCCGAAAGGAGAAAAGAGTGCCTTAAAAGGGATAAAAGGAGAATTAAAAATATTCAGTGCTATGCTTATTTGAATCACCACGTTGAGAAAATATTTAACTTATGGCAGAGGGATGTTGTGCGATATGAAAGTACGGAAGTATAAGAGTTTTTTTTGCCTAATTCCATGTAAAATTTCTTCTAACATCTTTTTTATCATGTAGGAGAAAGCTACAACCTTTTTTTATCCCAAACAAGAGTTGTTTGTGATACAAAAAGCCTGTAGCTTTGCGAAGATGCCTAGTTGATGCCATCTATCCTCATGGTAGATTTTTGTCAAGACAATCCGCACCCTCGTTGATAAAAAAAATCTCACTTCATAGAGGAAAAGGAGTGTTGGGAAGAATTGGAGCGACTATTTGATGTGCTCCTAAAACATTTTGGTACGGTCCATAACGCTAAACCCTAAACCCTTAAACCTGATCGCTCGGATGCGAGAGATCATAAATGTTTGTGTTATCATGCACAACATGATCGTAGAGTGAGCGCGGTGCCATTATGGTGTTTGATCAACATTTTGACTACCAGCCCCTCTTACCGAATCACAACAGGGCGCCCCGAACGAATTTGCTCAATTTCTCGCCATGCATTGGGAAATTTGTGATAAAAAACAAACTCATCACCAGCTTCAAGATGATCTTATGATCTTGTCGATCACCCGTGGATGCTAAAGGTAGACCCAAGTTCGATGTCATGTTGTTTTTTAAAACTTGTTGAATTCAAAATTAATTTTAAATTGTTGTATTAACTATATATTGTGTGTGTGTAAATTATTGTTTAACTATGCAATCTAGTTGTGTATTATTTAGATATAAATATAAACATGTTGATGAAGAAAGCCCCCAAAATTGAATATGCCGACCATTTGAAACTCATCAAATAAGAGGAGACAAGTTTAACGTTGTTCTCCTGTTCCGCGGCTCGCTTCGTATGGAGCTTCACGGCCGAGGCGCTTGGGGCTGCGTGGCAGGCCCAGGACCTTGCGCAGCTCCTAGAAGTGCAAGCAAACTGTAACGGTAGGAGGAGACGCCTTTTCTGATTAGTGTTTGCGGCGATGACGTGGACCCTATGGATTATACGTAACAAAATGATCATCTAGCATGTCTTTTCGCGTTGGGCGTCTGACTCGGTCTTCAAACTCTTAAATTTACTACAGGAGTGGCACCCGCTATCTAGGCCGCGAGATAGGGAGCGTTTGGATGACATGCTTGACGATCTTTTGAATGCGGCGCGCCGTCTATTTTCTACATCCAGTCGCTGAGCTCTACTGGGTGTGAAGTTGTATCGGTTGTTTTTAGCTTTGGATTTGTTTGTGTTGCGGCCTAAAGTGGTTCCTGATGTAACTGTGGTTTTTTCTTTAGAAAAGGGAAGCCCGGCCTCTGGATCAAAGCGATGCATATGGCCACTTTATTAACTTATTAAATAATCTGTTTGCGACTTATTACAACTCATGGATTGCCACATGTATTAACCATCTAAACCAAACTAACAACATGAGAGGCTAAACCAAACTAACAATTGTGGTTGAATGTTTTATTTATAAATAAACGGGAACGAAAGCCTGTTTCGAGAAACGTCGTCAGACACAATATCAGGGAAGCCGACGGAGATGCTCAGCCCTCTCATATGTGTCCGTAGCAATATGAGGAAAGCACACACCACGTGCACGTCCAGGACGTACTCCATGGAGACGAAGGTAGAGAAAGAATTAAGTGGTAACTGGTAACCTGTATTTCCACCGCATCGCGAATCATGATAATCAATTGGACTTATATAAGCAGTTGGTTGGCTCTGATCTGTGCCAGCTTTGCTTATGCAACAACTTGCACCTACGCGATTAGATGCCGGCCGTGAGAGCAGCCCGGAGGGTGGCGCGATGTTGTTATACTGTACATGAAAGTGTATAAAGGGTCGGTTATTTGTATTTGTAGGAAAGCCAACCTGACCGGTATACTTCCAATACAAGGTGTTTATAGATGTGATTAGAAACAAAATGGTTTTTGTTTAAACGATAGTGGTTAACTGGTTATTTACAACTAGGCACCTCTCATAAAATAAGCATGGTTCTTATGGAAATGTTCGGTTTATTTCTGTAACCACTAGATACTTTGTAGTATTGTATATGGCCTAAGCCGTCAACCACGGCTCTACGCGACCACCTGTTGCAACCATGGATCGTCAAACAAAATGAAAGTCCATTTTTTCAAAAAGAGAAGTCTATTTTCACTCTTCTTCTTGCACGCATACAAAAAAGCTTAGGCGACGGTATACTCATCCATCTTTATTTTCAAACCTTTTTTTATCCCGTCTTAAGTCAAGTTTGATAACATTTGTACAGTAAGTAAGGTGTTAACATCTACAAGATTTGTGATGATATATGTTTTCATAACATATTTATTATGTATTTTATCTTTGTCGAATTTTTACTAGGTACTATAGCTCATTATATTTTCAATAAATTTGTCAAAGTTTAAAATGTTTGACCTAATACAAAGTTGTTAGAAGTTATAAGCGCAAATGGAGGGAGTATCTCCTAAGCAACATATGTAGATTTTATTTCTTTTTTACGAATAAGATATTACTTGCATTTGATTGTAATCAATTACATTTCTTGACGGAACCTTACAATCGTTCAAGCTGCATTTAGAGTACCATTTTGGGACGAAAGAGGCACCCATTAATTATTGGGATTAGGTAAAAGGAAAAATAATAAATAATCATAACTCACGTGAACGAATGTTCAATTCTTTTTTCAGGAAACGAAGGCCTGACTTGAACTAAATTCATAGTTTTAAATAAAAACAGTTTTCACCTGAAGGTAATACATTTCTGACCTTTGTAAAAACTACGTTTTCTTGACCACAATCACTAACAACCTCTACGCTTATCTTGTATGGTGGTGATGGGACCTGGTGGAAATGTGGCTGCCTCTTCCCAAGACGAAGCAACAACAACAAATGCTTTGTGTGGGTGTGACCAACAGTGTGGAAGTCTGGCTATCTACACGGATGCTCTTTTTTTTGGAAGGCATGGACGCTACAATGGTGCTCGTGAATGCATTGCCTTGTTAGATATAGAGTGTAGTGGTCAAGAGGAGACACATCGACTGAATGAGGGGAAGTGTGCATGCCCATCAGAAATACAAGAAACATAAGCATTGATAAAGGTTGTTGATTGTCAAAAAACTCTCTTGAACATTTTGTTTTGTTTTGAAAAGGGATAATCCCAGCCTCTGCATCGAGTAATGCACACAGTTGTTTTACTGCGAAGTGTCAAAGTATTTAAAGTCCTCATGAACGTGAATATGAATCCTGAGTCTTTCAAAAATAAAAATCACCGCAGGGGGTCATCCTAGCCACATTCAATTTTAAAAAGGTTATTAAAAGCTCACAACAAAATTTTGCGAGGTGTTACCTCTACACCACCACAAAGATTTGAATCAAAGCCCAATATATAACTAGTTATGAATATAGTGTTGAAATACAATATTTTAGACAACATTGTTTTGTCTTGGATTAGTGATATTTTCTTCTTCGCGACTTTTATAAATTTCCTGATCTACAATGTATCTAACTGTCAAATAAAAAGCATAACCTAACAGGTTGAATCGTACTACTAGTAACTAGCGTGGGCAACAGTACAACCAATAAATCGGAATGTGAATTAGTATCATAAAAATCATATCATTATAAAACATAACCTATGAAATTTTTAATGAATTCCTTTTGTCATCTATCTCATATTATGTTGGTCAAATTGACAATCTAGAATGAGGAGTCTTGGGACAAAACTGAGTGAGTAAATCAAGACGAAAAATGGGACCAGCCAAGGCAGTAGGGGAGTCACGTGCGTGCGCATTCCCCAATTCTACAGTACACATACACCTAGACAGCTCCATGGTCAACTGCACAGCTCAACCAGTCACGCATGCCATGTGGATGCTTGCTGGATGCTCACATGATGTTCGTATGTTGCTGCACATAGCGAGCCTGGCTCTACTCAATGCTCAAGGGCCAATCGAACAGTGGACGGTTTCGGTCAGAATTGTAGAAACATATGCAGCCATACTCAATGGCGCTGTGGCAGTACATGGAATACGCTCAGATTGGTAGGCCTTCATGTTCACGGTCCCATGAGGAAACTTTTCTTCGACCTTTTATGTCTGTACACTGTCGATTGTTTAATCGTCTCTGTTGATGAACACTGTGGCGAGAGGATCAATAATTCGGGCTAAACTATAGGGACAGCTTCGCTTATCAAAACAAGATGTGCAGCTCTTCATATTTTCCTCCCAGATAAAATATCTATATGAAGAGAAGGAAGAAAAGTCTGAAAGATGGTAGTAGTAGCAGCATGGAATACATTATCAGAAAAAGATGGTAGTAGTAGCAGCATGGAATACATTATCAGAAGGAAGTACTAGAATTGGCTTCCTCAACCTTTGCTCATGAGAGAGCAAGACACATATTTGTGCATTTGCTTATCCTTTTTATTTGCCTGACGTTGTCTTGCCGACAAGGTTTCAATCTTCCAGGTTATAGTATGTGTGACAATTTCTTGTACGTACATTCCTATATTTACATTGGACGAGTAAAAAACTACTATTATTTAGTTTCATAGCACATTGTTTCTGTCCTACCATGCATAGGTGCTAGTGCTCATCGCCTTGGTTCACAGAATCTTTGGTTACGCCTAAGAAAAACTGATCCAATGGTATATATATTAGCTGTAGTTATCACTTTTGACGTACTACTAGTTCCAAATCTTTATTGATGTGCCACAAGTACTAAAACCATTTGCCATTGGAATCTCAGTATCCCTTGTCACGATGTTAGAAACATTGTTTTGTTAGAGACAAAACTTTATCTTGGTTCCGTGCCATGGCGCGTTGCCGCATATTATAATGGTGGTGCTTGCCAAATCGCTCAGTATAGTTTAGTTAGCAATGTCCAACTTGGGCGAGCACAAATGATCACACAATAGAGCATACCTCCTCTTCACAATGAAAATTAACTATATATAAGACTAGTTGACTTTCGACTCACCTTTTAGAGGCAGAGAGACACACAAATTAAATATTTAGTGTAATCGTATTGACCAGATCTTTATTTGTATGCTTATTATGATGTGTGTAATAATCCACTAGTGTAAACCAGATATTCAAATTGACGCCAAAATGCTTAGAATTTCTTAATCCAAATAAGAATATGTTTTTTTGTGCCACATAGTACATGTTCGCGTAATCATGTCATATTTTTAGAACATATTTTTTAGGGTACAACATGTATATGCTTTTCTCGTGAAAGCATACACATTTTTCGCTACAAAGAAACAATAGAGCTTACGATAAACACTTCTTAATACCGACCTCCAGTGCACTCGGTAATCAAATAAATCAAAAAGCTTTTTTCCATCTCAGAAATTTTTGAAAAAATCATACAAGTATATATACATGTGTGTACATCCAAATTTTCAGATAAATATCTTTTCATATGTGGCCTGCACAAAAAAGACAAATCTACCAAGTAAAATGAGTTCTTTTCCACCTTTTTTCAGATCCACGATTTTGGTATTTTTGTGTAGCCTAAAATACAATGCATTATTGAGCGAAAGTATACATTTTATGTATATAACATGTATATGTATCCGCTAATCTTTTTTGAGGATTTTTTGAAACTTCAAATTATCATTTTCGGTTTTTTTTGTTTGACAGGAGCACTGGAGCTCGGGTTCACAAAATCCTCTCTGTAGAATTTAAACTTATATAATTATACTTACATGCGAGTGTAAAAAAACTACCAATATGAAGAATTGATTAACTACGCACTCCATCTATAATCATGATTTATTAGATATACTCAATCCTTCTAATTAATAATCATATGTCAGACTTGTCCATGATCAAACCTCCTCGAAATAGTTTTTCGTCCCGCTTTATAAATATAGCCACACGGTCGAACCGATACAAAATGATGAGAATCAAGTCCAAGATCAAACCTTAATAAAACTCTTGACGAGTAGTACATGCTTGATCTGCACAGCTAGTCTCACATTTTCACAATCCTATTGTCTCACCTTTTTCAAGTATTGTTTGTTTATTTGTTGTCACTGAATTTGGTGCACATGTTGCTTGGGAGTCTACTTCCCATATCCCTTCCATGTTTTTTTTCGTAGATACTTCGGGGCGATCTGACAACCGTCTATGCCATCTCCACAATACAAAAGTGAAAAAATGAACATCTTCTCAATGTCCTATGCAAATTTTGGATTGAGCCTAACTAGCACATTCTCTTCAACAAGACGAAATTTGGGAGATCACCTCCCTTGTTTGTAGGGACATTATACAAGTGGTTATCAAAACTTTCTTACTCGAGCCTACTACCCAAATTTGTTTTGGAGTAGCATATAATGAAACGATCTTGACTTGCAACTTTGTTCTAGACAAATATTGTCCCAATTGTATCATAAGGTTTGTATTTCGGATTCACAGGGTGGGACAGTCCAGTATGTTAGCGTCGTCGGGTTACCTACATATTTGCCCATTGGACGTATGTCGTAAGCAATTTTCTTGTTGGCATGTTTTTCATGTTTTTTTCTTAAACACCCAGTTTAGGGAATATTTTGTCATAAACATGATACTGTGTACCTTTTGCATCTATTTGAATGTGCAGAAGCAATTTGGTTTCTGGTGCGGTTTTATAAAGCGTAACAGATTTCGACTAATTAGTCGACAACTTATTACTTGTTCTTTTACACAAACATGTGAAAGACGTTTTTTTTACATGAACGTTAGAAACATTATGAAAATCTAGAACAACAAGACTGGAAATACAAAAATGTGCACATAGTTGGACGCGGACTAATGGCACATGGAGACGAGCGCACATGATATGCATATTTTTGTTAGAAATTTCATAAGTGGCAAAAAATTCCAAAAATATTTACGCTCAAAGATTACCAAGTATTCTACTCGTTTTTGGCCATAATTTTTTTCTTAGTTGACTTCTGAGTAGGAAGATAAATCTCTAATGAATATAATATGTACATAGCGTCTTTCTTAACAAATCTCTGACCTAGATTGTAATTAAAGTTATTCTCTGATAACTTTTTTGTATGATTATATTTGCCAATAGTTCAGTATTTTTTGAATATCAGGTGCTCTGGTACCCGCAACGTATTTTTTTGTAGGTAGTAGCACAATTTAGCAGGAATCCATCGTGGCAACAAATACACGTGTAGAAGAAGCTTTCCCCACAAAGCACCTACCTCGTCCGACACGTGGGCCCGCCCTGCCTGCCTCGGCGAGATCGGCCCAATTAATACAGCAGGATTTGGATTTTATAGGGAGGCAGTAGGGTAAATACAAATCCAGCGATCCCAGATTCAGTTACCAGATAAAGGTGAGATAAATAGAATCCTGAAAGATAACAACAAATAAATAAGGTAAATAAACGAGATAATAACAAGGACAAGGAAGTAACCGCCAAAGCGGCGGTGGCTCTCCGCGACAGCGCGGCCGCGGCGCGCCGGCCGAGCTGTCCGTCCGTCCGATCTCGCCACGGGCGGCTCTCTCTCTTTTTTTTCTTTCCGTCGTGGAGCGTGGCGGCCATGTCCGTCGCGGTCGCTGCTGATCTGGCGGTGGGCCCGAATCGCCGTGCGCCCGCTCGTCGTTTGGACTCTGGGCCCGAGCGAGCAGAGCAGGGGACAGAAACGAAGTTGTTTCCGGTTTTTAAATTCGTCGTCGAAAGATTCTCCGTGCCGGAGAGGCCCTCGGAGATCCAAGGAATTACACAACCATGCTGTCAAGAGCTTTGTGAGGACGTGACTCGGAGTCGTTGGTTTCTCCGGGGACGTGTACGGAAACACCACGGAGATACCGTCAGTTGGCAACGAACAATGTTTAGATTATTTTATATTTTATACGAAGTATTTGATGAATAGAGGTACTAGTAAAAAACAAAACAAATCGATTCGAAACCATAGTGGAGGGTGTGAGGGGGGTTGGCAGGCACCAGGTAGGCAGAGGCACGGCGAGCGAGCTCTGGCAGGTCTCGTCTCTATAAATGCAGGGCCGCCCAGCGCCTCAAACGCCACAATAGTCGGAGGAGACGGGAAGGAGGAGGAGGAGGCGGCGCGTTTGTTCTCATCATCAACCCAGACGCCCTCATCACCCCTGCCGGCGAGGCCGTCGAGGGCCCGTGGGACGGGCCGAATCGGGCGAGACTTGCGAAGCGGGGAGATCCTCGGTCCCATCTCCCTCCAGGAGGAGGCGGCAGAGAGAAAGAGCTGCCTATAAGAGCGAGAGGTACCACCTCCGTCCTGCGCCCTCTCCTCCCCCCAACCAACCGGATTCCATATAGGGCAAGCATACATACGGCGCCTCCTCCTCCTGGAGGGAGATAGATAGATACGGCCTGGCGCGCGCGCCCAGCAGTAGGTTGACGCCGTTTTCTTGTGTATTTTTATTATTCGATCTGCTGCTGTTGCGATTCTGCCTGCGCCCCCTGCGTGCGTGCGTGCGGTCGGTCTCTGAATCTTCAGAGGCGGCGGCG
Organism: Poa annua; assembly: GCA_026929855.1. Classification (NCBI taxonomy): domain Eukaryota; kingdom Viridiplantae; phylum Streptophyta; class Magnoliopsida; order Poales; family Poaceae; genus Poa; species Poa annua. Next base: position 54,249,160 of record CM049435.1, on the reverse strand, counting down.
GCGGCGGGGGTTGGTAGCTACTAGATCTGTTCGTCTCTCTGGCTGGCTGGCCGGCCGGACGGCGTGTGTCTGTCTGTCTCTTCCCGTCGCTCCCGTACGTGTTTGGTCTGCTGATTATTTCTCCCTCCTGTTCGACTCGACCGCGCTGTTCCATTGCAGCGTGCGTGGCGCAGGCTCTTGTTTCTCCTTGCTTTTGGCTCGGTGGTTGGTGACATGTGGGAAAGGAGACAACTTTGAGCTTTCTGCTCTTGTTTTTCTAATTCTTCTTCTCTGTCTTTTAGGATTTCTAGTCATATTTTTTGGTTCCTGTAATAAAGATTCGGGTCGTCTTCCTGTCGAGTACACCAACCATCTAATGCTCTGCTCGTCGTATGATTGTTGGATGACAGGTAACTAGCAGGGCGAGGCGTGGAGTGCAGCAGCCATGTCCACGGCGCAAGGGATAGGCTTGAAGCACGCTGCGCCGCCGGCCGGCGGTCGCAGGGCCCGGCGCGGCCACTCTGCTTCGGCGCCATGCCGTTCCATGAGGCAGGCCATGCACGGGGGCATGTCTTTGGAAGGCGGTTTCGTCGCCGGCGCACAGCGCACCGAGGAACGCGTCGGGCCACGGCCGCCCCGGGCGTTGGCACTCGATGCGGAGCCAGTCAGGCCGCTGTCGACGCTTCCAGAGAGCAGCATTGGGCTATATGACCCCGCGTTCGAGCGCGACGCATGCGGCGTGGGCTTCGTTGCCGAGCTGTCTGGCGATGACAACCGGGCGACTGTGAGTTCTATCAGACTAAGGACAACACCACAGTTTCTCTCTTCACTACACCACGTTTTGAGAATTTTAATTCTGCTTTCGTTTGCTCTCCAGGTCACCGATGCCATTCAGATGCTCGAGAGAATGGCTCACCGCGGTGCCTGCGGCTGTGAGAAGAACACTGGTGATGGTGCCGGCATCCTCGTAGCTCTGCCACATAAATTCTTCAGAGAGGTGAGCGTTATTTCTCACTGAAAATTTCAAGTAGAGTTACACAGTTATTCATCTCTGGTGTTGCTCTTATATTCCTCCAGGTGACAAAGGATGCCGGCTTTGAGTTACCACCAGCAGGTGACTATGCTGTTGGAATGGTCTTTCTGCCAACTGACGAGAAGCGCCGTGAGCGGGGCAAAGCTGAGTTTGAGAAGGTTGGTGGATTGTTGTATAAAAACAATTTAGACAGTGCACGGTGTGAGACCCTGATCATAACCTCATGTCTACGGTGGTTTCTACTCATGCAGGTTGCAGAGTCATTGGGACATTCAATTCTTGGGTGGCGTCAGGTTCCCACTGACAATTCAGACCTCGGTGAATCTGCACTAGGTACTGAGCCCACGATTCAGCAGGTTTTCCTCACCAAGAGTTCAATCGCGAAGGGTGATTTCGAACAGCAGGTCATTCACGAGTTTACAAGTTTTTTCTTATCTTTTCTGAAACACATGTTATGAGCTTTCTTCTCAACAATTTTCTATGAATTATCACAGTTGTATATCTTGAGGAGGCTCTCAATTGTGTCTATCCGAGCCGCACTGAATCTTAAGCGTGGCGGAAAGAGAGATTTCTACATGTGCTCTCTATCTTCAAGGTGCTTCCTGCTTCTGAATTTAATCTCCACTACACATTTAATGAAAGTTGAAAGGCTGAAAAAGATCAGGAGTCCCAGTTATGCTCTTCATTCACTGTAATGGCATATTAGCAGCAACAGAAAACATAATAGGAAAAGGGATAAAAAAGAATCCTGGACATTCCAGTGTTGCCGTATTCATATTTCATGTCAGCAATTCTTAATAAATATTCGTGCTTTGGTTTTCCAGGACCATTGTTTACAAGGGCCAGCTTATGCCGTCTCAGCTTCAGGGGTACTACTATGCAGATATAGGTCATGAGAACTTCACGAGTTACATGGCTCTGGTAAATACAAAACCTCGATACTCTTACACCGAAAGTCATGGTCGTAGTCAGCGGATGGGAATCGGTAATAGCAAGACAGTTGTAAGATCAATACTCACTCCTGTGCAGGCATCAAAATTTTGAGCTGTCTTACAGTCAGTGCTATTCGTACGCTATTTCAGTCCTGGTTCGTGATGCCTTTAAGTGAAGTACTAGAAATCTCTATTAGTTGATATCCGATAACCATGTTGCAGAGTCCAGCTGCAGTTCTGGTATGGTCGACTGCTTGCCGACTCTTCAGGATGTGACCGAAGAAATTGTGTTTGGTTTGAGGTAGCATAGGGCTCCCAACTGTTTTGCATGAAATTATATGCAACTGACGCCTTATAGCATCCGTTATTCATTTGGAATAGTTGTTTTTAAATTGTAGGCGTGCAAAAGATGATTATGATATGATTTCTAAAAGTCATAATATCGGAACAGGTCCATTCCCGCTTCTCCACCAACACCTTCCCCAGCTGGGATCGTGCACAGCCAATGCGAGTCTTAGGCCACAATGGAGAGATCAATACCCTCAAAGGGAACAAGAATTGGTAATCTTGTGAAGCCTGTTTCCTCTGTGGTATATCTTAGATGCAACCATCTCCATATGCCTTTGCTGTTTGGATTTATGATTCCCATTGCATATATGGCAGGATGAAAGCTCGTGAGGGTCTAATGAAGTGTGAGAAGCTCGGCCTATCTGAGGAAGAAATGTCCAAAATTCTTCCAATTGTAGATGCCACCTCTTCAGATTCAGGTCTGCAGTGCAATATGCAATATGGCCTTTCACTTGGCAAAGTGAATTTTTGCCTCATCCCTTTTGAGCTATTAACTAAAAAACATGTGAACTGTAGGTGCATTCGATGGTGTTCTTGAGCTCCTTATCCGAGGTGGAAGAAGCCTGCCAGAAGCTGTAATGATGATGATTCCTGAGGCGTGGCAGAATGATGTAAACATGGAACCTGAAAAGAGAGCCCTCTACGAGTTCTTGTCAGCCCTTATGGAGCCTTGGGATGGACCTGCTCTAATATCTTGTAATTTTCTGAACTCATCTCTTTTTCTGATCATACTCCTGATGGATTACTTGAGCTAACTTGGATCATACTCCTGTAGTTACTGATGGCCGTTACCTTGGAGCTACACTCGACCGCAATGGCCTGAGGCCTGGTCGATTTTACGTGACCCACAGTGGACGTGTAGTCATGGGTAGCGAAGTTGGTGTCGTAGATATTCCTGCTGAAGATGTCCTGAGAAAGGGTAGACTTAACCCTGGGATGATGCTACTGGTTGACTTTGAGAATCACACAGTTGTGGATGATGAAGCACTTAAGGCACAGTACTCGAAAGCTCACCCTTATGCTGAATGGCTCAAGAGACAAAAGATGTACCTCAAAGACATTGTAGAATCTGTCCCAGAAACTGACAGAGTTGCTCCAAGCATTTCTGGTTCATTTACAGTAAGTACTTTACATGCTTCAACTTAATAGATTTTATTGGGCTAAAGTTTCGATTGGATTGTTGATGTTCCCTTGCTCAATCATAATTAACATAGAGATTTTGCATTCTGTTACAATTTTGTGCAGCAAAACAATGAGAACAAGGAAAGCGCAGGCATCAATGGAATTGTGACCCCACTGAAGGCCTTTGGGTAAGTAAGGGTTCAACATAGTTGATTATCACTGCTGTTTCATTTTATGCTGGCTAACTATCCAAACGGTTAACTCCAGATACACAGTGGAAGCCCTAGAAATGTTGCTGCTTCCAATGGCTAAAGATGGAGTAGAAGCTCTTGGATCAATGGGAAATGATGCACCCCTAGCAGTGATGTCGAACCGAGAGAAGCTGACTTTTGAGTACTTCAAACAAATGTTTGCACAAGTAACAAACCCACCAATTGATCCAATTAGGGAGAAGATTGTTACATCCATGGAATGTATGATTGGGCCAGAAGGAGACTTGTTAGAAATAACCGAAAAGCAATGCAACCGCCTTGCACTTAAAGGTCCTTTGTTGTCTATTGATGAAATGGAGTCCATTAAGAAGATGAACTACCGTGGTTGGCGCAGCAAGGTGCTTGACATAACTTATCCTAAGAAGTCTGGAAGGAAGGGGTTGGAAGAAACTTTGGATAGAATTTGTGCTGAAGCCCGGGAAGCTATACGGGAGGGATACAAAATCTTGGTTCTGTCAGACAGAGGTCAGTGATATATACCATATACAGTACTTTAAACTTTATACTTGGACCAATCAAGATCGATGGTACTAGTCACAACTTGTTAAAACTGCTAGCAGATGGTTCTGGTGCACTCATCCCATATAGTAACTTGAATATGTTCATAATTTTGGTTAATTCACAGCCATTGTTTTCAGTGCAAAGTGTTGTCTCAAGGACATTCTTACTTTTGTCATCTTGATCATAGATAGAATGTATATTAACTTGATGCAACTCTATTTCAGTTTCAGTATATGACTTTGTTGTATTTTCTTGATGCAGGATTTTCTTCCAACCGTGTTGCTGTTAGTTCTCTCTTAGCAGTTGGTGCAGTACATCAACACCTTGTTGCAAATCTTGAGAGGACACGTGTAGGATTATTGGTTGAGTCCGCTGAACCTCGTGAAGTGCACCATTTCTGCACACTTGTCGGGTTTGGTGCAGATGCTATCTGCCCTTACTTGGCTGTCGAAGCAATTTGGTGCTTGCAGACTGATGGGAAGATTCCTCCCACTGACTCAAAGGAGGAACTTGTGAAAAAATATTTTTATGCTTCCATCTATGGAATGATGAAAGTTCTTGCAAAGATGGGAATATCCACCCTTGCATCATACAAAGGCGCACAGATTTTTGAAGCTCTCGGACTTTCTTCTGAAGTGATTCACAAGTGTTTTGAAGGTACACCTAGCAGAATTCAGGGTGCAACATTTCAAATGCTTGCACGAGATGCTCTCCGTCTTCATGAGGTGGCATTCCCATCAAGAGCACCTCCACCTGGCAGTGCAGACGCAAAGGCTCTACCCAACCCAGGGGATTACCACTGGAGGAAAAATGGGGAAGTCCACCTAAATGATCCTCTTGCAATGGCAAAATTACAAGAAGCAGCTAAAGTAAACAGCCGGGCAGCATACAAAGAATATTCTAAGCGAATTCAGGAGCTCAACAAGGAGTGCAATCTACGTGGTATGCTGAAATTTAAAGATACTGCTAACAAGATTTCTGTGGATGAGGTTGAACCTGCTAGTGAGATCGTGAAACGCTTTTGTACTGGAGCGATGAGTTATGGCTCTATTTCATTGGAGGCCCATACTGCCCTTGCTGTGGCCATGAACAGACTTGGAGGGAAATCTAATACAGGTATGTCATGCGGTCATGCCTTAATTTGGCTGTTACACAATTTCCTATTGTTGTTCCATTAGTCTGATGCCTACGTTTGTACTATTGCGACAGTGTAGCTATTTAGACATGTCTTTGCTGTGTACATAATCAACCTACTTTTTGCTTTGATGCTATCAATGGAAACCATACTGTCTTATATTTTCACTTTGTAGAGAAACTTGTACTTTAGTTAATGCGCTAAGCTTTTCATCTTGTTGTTGGTGTCAGATGTACCTTCCACAAAAAATTATCCCAATTCATTGAAAGACCGAACATTTCTGCTTGCATGAATACATACCTGCAACCTATATGCAGCATCCTCTTCCTATTTGGACACCTTTAAAAAAATTATATTATATTTATATATTTGCTCCCTATACAGTTAAATCAATTGCTATTTGTATCTTTTCCAACATAATATTGTTTGATCTTAGTATTTGCTGCCTATACAGTTAGATCAACCTCATTTTACCCATCTTCTATATGTGATGTGAATATACTAATTCTAGTATGTCTTTGAAGGTGAGGGAGGGGAGCAGCCTTCTCGTATGGAACCTCTTCCTGATGGTTCGATGAATCCAAAACGAAGTGCAATCAAGCAAGTTGCCAGTGGACGTTTTGGAGTTTCCAGCTATTACCTGACTAATGCAGATGAGCTGCAGATAAAAATGGCTCAGGTATTGCCATTGTTGTGCACTACTCAATCACTAGAATGATCTCAGTATATAGAAATCATCTGTATCTAATATGTTATATGGTAGACATTTAACCTTTTTTATTATAACATATATATACAGGGTGCAAAGCCTGGTGAAGGTGGTGAACTTCCTGGTCACAAGGTTATTGGTGACATTGCGGTTACAAGACATTCTACAGCTGGTGTAGGGCTCATTAGTCCACCTCCTCACCATGATATATATTCTATCGAGGATCTTGCACAACTTATCCACGATCTCAAGGTACATTACGGTGATGCTGTTTCCTATAACCAAACAATCTATGTTTATTATTGTAAGGTTGTTAATCGTTGCTTCGAAATTAGGTTGGTTCAACACTCTAATTGCCCAACTCACCTGGGAAGTTAGAATCATTTGATATATGACCCATGATTTAACAATTAAACTTGCACATATGCATGTGTCTGCAGTCTGCAAATATTGTCCACTGATGCCTGTCTCTTCTCTGTAGAACTCAAACCCTCGAGCTCGAATCAGCGTCAAGCTAGTCTCTGAGGCTGGTGTAGGAGTTGTTGCTAGTGGCGTTGTAAAAGGTCATGCAGACCATGTTCTTATTTCTGGCCATGATGGCGGCACTGGAGCATCTAGATGGACAGGTATTAAGAATGCTGGACTTCCATGGGAACTTGGATTGGCCGAGACACATCAAACTTTAGTGGCAAATGGACTTCGTGGTAGAGCTGTTCTACAAACAGATGGTCAGTTAAAAACTGGTAGAGATGTTGCTGTTGCATGCTTACTTGGTGCAGAGGAATTTGGTTTCAGCACTGCTCCATTGATCACACTGGGATGCATTATGATGCGGAAATGTCATACCAACACTTGTCCTGTTGGTATAGCTACTCAAGATCCAGTGCTTCGTGAAAAGTTTGCTGGAGAACCAGAGCATGTCATTAATTTTTTCTTCATGCTTGCTGAGGAACTAAGAGAAATCATGGCTCATCTTGGTCTCCGCAGCATTAATGAAATGGTTGGACGCTCTGATATGCTTGAAGTTGATCCAGAAGTAGTGAAGAGCAATGAGAAGCTGGAGAACATTGATCTCTCATTGATCTTAAAACCAGCTTCAGAGATCCGTCCTGGGGCTGCTCAGTACTGTGTTGAAAAGCAAGATCATGGCCTCGACATGGCTTTGGATAATAAACTTATAGCTTTATCAAGGGCAGCACTAGAAAAGGAAGTTAAAGTTTTCATTGAGACTCCGATCAAGAACACTAATCGGGCAGTGGGCACTACACTTAGCCATGAAGTCACAAAACGTTATCACATGAAGGGATTAGAACCTGGAACCATTCATGTGAAACTCACTGGAAATGCTGGACAGAGTTTTGGTGCTTTTCTTTGTCCTGGGATCACCCTTGAGCTTGAAGGAGACAGCAATGATTATGTTGGCAAGGGATTATCTGGTGGAAAAGTAGTTGTGTACCCACCCAGGAACAGTACATTTAGTGCAGAAGACAATATTGTCATTGGTAATGTGGCTTTGTATGGTGCTACGAAGGGAGAAGCATATTTCAATGGAATGGCAGCAGAAAGGTTTTGTGTTCGCAATTCAGGTGCGCGAACAGTGGTTGAAGGAATTGGTGACCATGGATGCGAGTACATGACAGGAGGTACTGTAGTTATCCTTGGTAAAACAGGAAGAAACTTTGCTGCTGGCATGAGTGGAGGCATTGCTTATGTTTATGACGTCGATGGGACATTTAGTTCCCGCTGTAACAATGAGTTAGTTGATCTATATCATGTGGAGGAAGAGGAGGATATTACCACGTTGAGAATGTTGATAGAGCAACATCGACTTCACACAGAGAGTGTGCTGGCTAAAGATATTATCTCCAAATTTGACAGTCTTCTCCCAAAATTTGTAAAAGTATATCCAAGGGATTACAAGAGGGTTCTGGAAGAAATGAAGGCAGAAAAGGCTGCACCCAAGCACACGAAGGAACCGAAGGTGCCAAATGGTGTTTCTGTGACAACTAAGGTACAATTATAAATCTACTGCACAATTACATTTTTCTTCTAACATTTACATAGATAAGTGTTCCATTTTTCGCCATAAATTGCAATGATATACACTACTGTAAACTATTTTTTTCTAATTATATTAACTTTATACAGAAAATACAAACGGAGCAGTCAACCAACCGACCAACCCGTGTTGCCAACGCCAAAAAGTACCGAGGTTTTATATCATACGAGCGGGAGGGTGTTTCGTACCGTGATCCCAATGAACGTGTTAAAGATTGGAATGAGGTTGCCATTGAATCAGTTCCAGGGCCGCTACTAAATACACAGTCTGCTCGTTGTATGGACTGTGGCACTCCGTTCTGTCATCAGGTGACTCACACTTGACGCTGGTCTTGTCTGGTTGCCTTGTTCTGGTTGTTGTTTTGTGTTTTGAAACCTGGTGTTTAGATGAATATATACTGTTGGTGTGTTGTGTCGTCAGGTTTTTGCCCCATCACCATCTCTCAAGAATGAGAGGTGTGCATCTTTTACTTTCAGTTTGTACGAGACTCGATAAACTGGTTGTATTTCTGTTTATCTTTAAATGGAAAGTGGTAAAGAAGCCCGGTTGGAAAGGTGACACATACTTGTTGTCTTAAAGTTTATTTGTTATCATGAACTGTGGTTGGATCTATCGTGAGGTTAAGGATTGATATCTTTAGCTATTCAGCTTTCGAGCTCAAGAATAATAACTATAACATTTATATCGAGGAAAAGAGGCTCGTTGCTGTTCTTGATAACAACTTGTTCAAATCACTACTAGCTTGTTGTATATGTTTTAATTTCAGACTTAATATACCTAGCCCTAGCTTTTAGTCATATGCCTTCTGTAGTAAAACCTTTGTGTGGGGATTATATATGAAATTTGACCAGTGTTCCGATCCATTGAGATGCTAATACTTCATGATTCTTTTGTACAGGAAAGCTCAGGTGCTGGCTGTCCTCTTGGAAACAAGATCCCAGAATTCAATGAGCTAGTCCACCAGAATAGATGGCACGAAGCACTGGATCGTTTACTCGAGACAAATAACTTCCCAGAATTTACTGGACGAGTGTGCCCTGCTCCCTGTGAAGGGTCTTGTGTTCTTGGCATTATTGAGAACCCAGTATCCATCAAAAGCATAGAATGCGCAATTATAGATAAGGGTTTTGAAGAAGGATGGATGGTACCACGACCACCACTTGAAAGAACTGGGTATTTATTTTTTTACCATTAAATTAATTTCATGCTTTCCGTATTTAAATATTCTTTGCATTTAATAGGTTATACATTTGAGTTGCACTTGCTGAAATTAAACTGTTCCTTGCAGAAAGAAAATTGCCATAGTTGGCAGTGGCCCAGCTGGTTTGGCTGCCGCGGATCAACTAAACAAAATGGGCCATTTCGTAACTGTGTTTGAACGTTCAGATCGTATAGGAGGTCTGATGATGTATGGTGTACCAAACATGAAGACAGACAAGATTGGTGTTGTTCAGCGACGTGTAAATTTAATGGCAGAAGAGGGTATTACATTTGTGGTGAATGCTCATGTGGGCAGTGATCCTTTATACTCAATTGAACGTCTCCGTTCTGAGAACAACGCAGTTATCCTGGCTTGTGGAGCTACAAAACCAAGGTATCTACATGGAGATGTTAAAATTAGGATTATTTATCTTACCTTGCATAAGTTCAATAGCATTAACTTAAATAAGCATGGACCTCAGAACTTTGAAAGAAAGTTTGAGCAATTGCGCCTTCTTATTTTTCTCGAAAAGGACGGAATGCCCCTGGCCTCCAGTTGTGCTTTCTCATACATATAATTTTTTTACGCTTTTTTATGGATGTCTTTTTGACGCTAACATTATGTGGGATATCCTTGAACAGGGATCTCACTATTCCTGGCCGTGAGCTATCAGGAGTTCATTTTGCTATGGAATTTCTGCACGCAAACACCAAGAGCTTGCTTGACAGTAACTTGGAGGATGGCAGATACATCTCTGCCAAGGGGAAAAAGGTGGTGGTTATTGGTGGTGGAGATACAGGCACAGATTGTATCGGTACATCTGTTAGGCATGGTTGCAGTAGCGTTGTAAATCTGGAGCTTCTTACCAAACCACCAAGCAAGAGAGCTGCTGACAATCCCTGGCCGCAGGTAAATATGTCAGTACGTTTAATGTTTTAGTCAGTACTGCTTGCAAAATAAGGCCCATTTGCAAAAAAAATGGAATACTGCCTTACACTTGTGAATTGTCATACATTTCCTGCTCCAGATAAGTTGTTTATTAGGATTTCTATTGTTGCCTGCAGTGGCCACGTGTCTTCCGTGTGGACTATGGGCACCAGGAAGCCTCAACCAAGTTTGGGAAGGATCCAAGAACTTATGAAGTCCTGACCAAGCGTTTCATTGGTGATGAAAATGGACAACTGAAGGCTCTTGAGGTGGTGCGTGTGAAGTGGGAGAAAGTAGATGGAAGATTCCAGCTCAAGGAGATCGAAGGATCAGAAGAAGTCATTGAGGCAGACCTTGTCCTCCTTGCCATGGGATTCCTGGGCCCTGAAGCGGTTAGTCATGCGCACTCAGATGCCTCTGTTTACTTTCATGATGAATGTTGGACAACCAACTCACTGTTTTATTTCTCTGCAGACTATCCCTAAAAAGTTGGGTTTAGAGCAGGACAACCGGTCAAACTTCAAAGCCCAATTTGGGCACTTCGCAACCAGTGTGGACGGCGTCTTTGCGGCTGGGGACTGCAGACGTGGGCAATCGCTGGTTGTTTGGGCCATCACCGAGGGACGGGAAGCGGCTGCCGCAGTGGATAAGTACTTGTCAAGGGATGAACAAAATGTTGCCGGAGACATCACTACCTCGGGTGCAGGTCTTGTTCAACCAATTGCTGCATAAACACCACAGGCCCTTATATAGATTTTTGGGTGCTGATACCAACGTAATTAGTGTTGGTGGTTTTATCTTTTGATAGCAGCTTGTGCTTTACTTGTACGATAAATCTGGGCTCGATAGGGAAAGAAAGAGGGAGTGAGCCCTTTCATACCTTGATGATAGACAAACAGCTGGAAATTTTGGTTGCCTATTGTTTCTTGGTTTGTTGTCTAGCGGTAATGTTTTGTTTGTCGAAATGAGGTTTTGTAGCCTGAATAATGTACATGAATTTTGGTTAATGCAGATGCAAATTTGTCATCTGTCTTCCGCTACAATGAAACTATCTCGTTGCGCGTCTATTTGTAACATCGCTACACCATCTGTAGTCTTGAAAAACCAAGTTGCGCTTTATGTTGTACCGCTGAGTGCTGAGGTCTGATGTTTACATGGCCTATGGAGTGCCGTGCTTATGCTGCAGAAAATCAAGTTAATATGGCTTATCGTAGTATTTTTAACTAAATATGGCCGTTTTCGGGAACTAATCGCATATCTGGCCGCCCGGAGAAACTAATTGCAAATCTGGCCTCTGAGGTCGGCGTCAATGAGGATGGAGCCGAGCTTGTACAGGTCGGCTCCATCCTCTCTGGAGCCGACCTCTGTTTTATTTTATTTTAATCCTTAAAAAAAATTACGGTACTGAAATGGGTGGCGCCGAACTACATAAGTTCGGCTCCAACCTCATTGGCGCCGACCTTAAGGGGACAGATTTGAAAATAGTTTCGATAAAGGGCCACACATATGTTTAGTTCATCAAAAGGGCCAGATTTGGCAAAAAATACCTTATCGTACCGTGTGAGTGGTGATGTCCATTTATCAATTGAGTTTTTGCCAGCTTGACCACTGTATGGAATGGCGGAGAGGTGCAAGGGGAAGCGGGGTACCAAACGAAGCTGCAATGCTGGATCATTCATTCTCCCTCGTTTCAAAAGGTTTGACGTGCACTCGTGCTACTCTCTACTCTTTCCCCAACCGAACCAAACCAAACAACTCCTTGACATCAATGCTAACAGAAATCTCAACTTGGACGGTAAAGCAAAATATGCATAGTTGATGGTCACTGATCAAGCCAACCATAACTGAGCCAAAAAAAGAAGAAGATGCGATGTAGTGCATAGCATTAGCTTTCGCCAAAGCCCGAGCACGGAAGCCACGCCAACCAAGATCACAAGTTCACAACGCTCAGCGCTACAAAGAAGCCGCATTAAGCTACATCCGTACCCCAAAAGCTCACAGTTGACAGACCCAACTGTTTATCTGCAGGAGGTTCATTTACAGGCTACTTCAGTTCAGCATCATGCGCTTCTTTAGCTTTCTTTACCAGTGCGGCCAACATATCTTCACGACGAGTCTTGATTTGATAGTTGCGTCTAGTTTCGTTCTCGCAATCGTGGCCTAGAACAAGGGTTGGACGTCCATCTTGACGTAGGTGTCGAGCGCGTCCAGGAAGGTACCGGAGCGTCCGTGGAAGCCGATAATCCTGCCGCCTGCTGCCGGGAGCTCGAACGGGAAACCTTCCTCCGTCCCATACGGCCCGAAAGTTCGCCGGTTGCTGACCAAGGTTAGTGATCTGATCCGTAACCAGCCTTTGCAATCGCCCAGGTGTCCTCTGACGCTGGTGAGGTACTCGTCCGGCTCCAGACAGATCTGGAGTTGCCAAAACACAGACCAGTGAAGTGAACCTTCGTCACTGCCAGTGCCAAGCCAAGTAGTTTCACGACTCTAGAATAGAAGACAAGGTGCGAGTCCGATGGGTATACCTCTGAGTGGTTGGCTGCGTGAGGGCAACCCCACAGCTCGATCTGTGTTTTCGGGCCGCCCAGCTCGTACAACACCATCATGGCATCCACCATGATGCCATGCCAGAGATCCAACTTGACGATACGGTTGGCGTTGTGCCCCTCCATCTCTCTGGCGTCGCCGCCGGCACCACCGCAAGGGCCCATCTTCACAACCGGACCTGCGATGCTGCCGGAACAAGCAGCACTGGGACAAGTCTTCTCCTGGCCCGTCTTCTCGTGGTAGAGGATGTTCCCGCCGGTGCAGCAGTGGATGGGTTGCAGCAAGCGCTCGACGGCGTGGCAGCGGTTGTGCCCCGTGGGGATAAAGCAGCCCGTTTTGACGAAGCACGAAGCGCACTTGCTGTGGCAGGAGGAACACACGACATGTCCAGCTGCGCACTGCGCACATAACCAAATAACCAATAGAAAGATATGTACTCAAGTTTCTTGCAAGTTAAAATCCACTTGTAGCACATTTATATGATCGATGTACCTGGAGCACTGGCGGTACGAGGGGGTGAAGGCATCTGAGGCAATCCAGTGCCACCGGATCGACGTCGACGGCGATCACCTTGCCGGCGGCCGACTTGCTCTCGCCGACGTCGCCGTGATGCTGCTCCGTTTTGATAATCGTCTTCGTAGCGGTATTCTCCATCTTGCCCCGGCTTCTGGTTGATCGATCGTCTAGTGGAGTGAAGAGTACGAGTTGGTACGTAGGGACGAACGAACCGGGGAGGCAGATCGAATATATAGCGAGGTGGTAGTGGAAGATGGAGAGGGTCGCTAGCTAGCTTTCTTCTCGTCTTCCACCCAAACGTTCGTGTGACACTCAGTAATGGCATGCAGCTCGTAGTCAGTACCTAGCGGTGGTTAATACGTTTTCCTGCTATCGAATTTATTATCAAGTTTGATTTTTGTTCACATCAAATCATCCCTCACCGAGGAAGTTGTTCCAGAATTTAGCCATCAAATGAACAAATATTTGTTGAGAAGTTGAAGAAGACCCCGACTAAGCTAGGCAAGATGTGTGATTATAAAACTAAGAAAAGGAGAGATTAGCAACGATTTCATAGCCTTCAAGCCCACTCCATTTAAAATCTTGACATCCATTTTGTTAAATTTTGAACAACTGGTTGCAGCTCAGGTGTTTGTAACGATCACATGGAGTATCATATCTCCACTAATATTAAAAGACAGAGTCTGTCAGATCCGGAGGATCTGGACCGTCCACAACCCTAGATCCAACAACCCACATTGTCTCAATGATGTATGTTTGCCTCCACCGTGAAACAACACAAAGGAAAAAAACGGTCAGCGCCGAAGACAACGCTCCCAGCCCACGACCTTCCTACCACCGCGACAACCGAGTCACCGAGCCGCTGGAGTCTCACCGCGCTCAAGAAGCACATATGTTTTCACAAGACATAAATTTGTTCATTTCAATCGGACTTGACATGAAAATGTTGACTGAAACTGAATGCATAGTAAGTAGATGGCACTTAGATTCAGAAAAAAATCTGATGCAGCCCTCAATGTACAGCACTCAATCGCATAAAACACGACAATCTGAACCTGAATAGCTGATGCACTCTACAAGCACAAACTGAACTTGCAAACTCAAGAAGCACACTTCCTGTCGGTATACTGCCTGCCTAGTACACGCTAACCTGAATACGTGTAGATGGCAATTAGGTTCAGAAAACAATTCTGAAAACTAAGCATGATTTTCCGCCAGACGCAATACCCAGATGGAAGCGCAGGCTGCCCCAAGAGACCCTATCGTTGATGTGGGGACGGACGTCCGACGGACGCACGGGATATGCCATCGGACGTGGCCGGCGGAGCGGGCAACGGAAGTGGCGCGTGGATGGGCGGCACCGCGGAGAACGGTAAGAGCATCTCCACTGGGGCCTTTAAATCGGTGTCCGGCATCTCAATTGGGCCTCTTTGAGGATGTCGGACATGTGTCCGGGCAACATTTGGAGGCCGTAAAGGCCCACCTCAAACGCGTGCAAATGATCGAAACCCAAAGGCCCACCCCCAAAGGCGCGCAAATGGTCGAACAACTTGGCTCTGGCTGCCAACTCGTCGTGAAGATATTGCCTTTGGGGGTGGGCCTTTGGGTTTCGACCATTTGCGCGCCTTTGGGGTGGGCCTTTGGGTTTCGACCATTTGCGCGCATTTGAGGTGGGCCATTACGGCCTCCAAATGTTGCCCGGACACATGTCCGACACCCCAAAGAGGCCCAATTGAGATGCCGGACACAGATTTAAAGGCCCTAGTGGAGATGCTCTTACCGTTCTCCGCGGTGCCGCCCATCCACGCGCCACTTCCGTTGCCCGCTCCGCCGGCCACGTCCGATGGCATATCCCGTGCGTCCATCGGACGCCCGTCCCCACATCAACGATAGGGTCTCTTGGGGCAGCCCGCGCTTCCATCTGGGTATTGCGTCTGGCGGAAAATCATGCTTAGTTTTCAGAATTGTTTTCTGAACCTAATTGCCATCTACACGTACAGGAATCGCTATGGGGGCCGACGGCAAAAGTTACGCCGACGGCCATATGTCGGGGCCGTCGGCGTAGCGTACGTATGCCTACGGCCAAAAAAGAACCGTCGGCATAGTTTTCACGGAGCTACGCCGACGGCAATACCGTCGGCGTAGTTCTCTAGGCCGGCATTGCCGTCGGTGTAGGCATAACTCTTATTTTTCATTTTCTTCCAAATGACCAATCTATAGTTATTATCCTATCATAGTTTGTGATAAAATGCCCATATTTGGTACATATGTATGCCATGGTATGGGAAACAACGTCGTTGAAGCGATTTTCGAAATTCTTTTTAAAAATATCATTTTCCATTTTTAAGTGCTAAAAATGACTTTTTTTGTGAAGCAAGTACATAAAATATGGTCCAAAATGGCACCCATTTAATTTTCACAAAGAGTAGTACATATTTGATGGATAATCCCGAAATATGAGTAATTTTCTTGCTTTCTATCTAAATTCCGCTCATTAATTGACTTTATGTCAATTTTCCGAAAGTAATTCAAATTTGAACTACAACTGTGTGATAGTTTGCTCTGAAATTCTTACAAAAATAATTTTAAGTTACACAAGTAGTGGTTACAACATAGAACCGTTGATAGTTTTGGAAAATCCGACCACTTTTGATGCATAGCCATGCTCTCCATTTTGACCGTTTTTTGAAAGAAATGAAAAAAAATGAAAAAATACTCAAAAAAAGAAACCCTTGGGAATGGAGTCCTTTTATATGTACTAGTTTCTAGGAAAAGTGATAAACTTGAGTTTTGACAAAGTTTTCAAAACAATACTTCACAAAAATGTCAATCATTTACAAACATGCATAAGTTTCAAGCCAAATGAACAATGTATGGCCATTATCGTGTCATAGTTTGTGATAAAGTGCCCATATTAAGCACATATGTGTGCCATGGTATGGGAAACAAAGTCGCCGAAGCGATTTTCAAAATTCTTTTTAGAAATATCATTTTCCATTTTTTAAGTGTTAAAAATGACTTTTTTTGTGAAGCAAGTACATAAAATATGCTCCAAAATGGCACCCATTTAATTTTCACAAAGAGTAGTACGTATTTGATGGATAATCCCTAAATATGAGGAATTTTCTTGGTTTCTATCTAAATTCCCCTCTTTAATTGACTTTATGTCAATTTTCCGAAAGTAATTCAAATTTGAACTACAACTGTGTGATAGTTTGCTCTGAAATTCTTACAAAAATAATTTTAAGTTACACAAGTAGTGGTTACAACATAGAACCGTCAATAGTTTTGGAAAATCCGACCACTTTTGATGAATAGCCATGCTCTCCATTTTGACCGTTTTTTGAAAGAAATGAAAAAAAAAATACTCAAAAAAAGAAACCCTTTGGCATGGAGTTCTTTTATATGTACTAGTTTATAGGAAAAATGATAAACTTGAGTTTTGACAAACTTTTCAAAACAATACTTAACAAAAATGTCAATCAGTTACAAACATGCATAAGTTTCAATCCAAATGACCAATGTATGGCCATTATCGTGTCATATTTTGTGATAAAGTGCCCATATTCAGCACATATGTGTGTCATGATATGGGAACCAACGTCGCCGAAGCGATTTTAAAAATTCTTTTTAGAAATATCATTTTCCATTTTTTAAGTGTTAAAAATGACTTTTTTTTGTGAAGCAAGTACATAAAATATGCTCCAAAATGGCACCCATTTAATTTTCACAAAAAGTAGTACGTATTTGACGGATAATCCCTAAATATGAGCAATTTTCTTGCTTTCTATCTAAATTCCCCCTCTTTAATTGACTTTATGCTGATTTACGTTGGTTCTTTTTTGTTTTAAAAAACATTATTCATTATGCAAATGATGACATGGATGTCATATTTGGATTACTCTCATTTTTATGATCGATATAGACATTTTATTTAGTAAATTCTGATATACAAATATAAAGATATGAATTATTTCTTATTAAATGGAAAATACAAAACTAAAGTAAAATAATTGATTATTATTATTATCAAGTATTATTAAACATAGTTATTTTGTTTATTCAAATCTTATTTTTGAAATTTTAAATATTAAAAAGTGTAATATCATGAATTAGGGTTAATATGATTGATATCACACTAATAGTAACAAGGTATGACATCTCAATTGGAATTTCATTAGAATAAAACTCAATAGTTAAGCGTGCTTGGCCTGCAGCAATCTGAATATGGGTGACCGTCTGGAAAGTTTGACTAATGGTGTATTGTTTGACCTTAGCTTAAGCGTGTGATATGAGATTAATTAGATAACTAAATCGGTATTGAAATAATAATGAAAAAGGTTGAAAAAAAACTGGAAAAAATTTCAATTTTTTTTTGGAAAATTGTTTTCGAAAAATATTTGGTAGAGCTATGCCGACGGCATTGCCGTCGGCGTAGCTATTATCCTGACGGCAAAAACTACGCCGACGGCAACGGCGCTACGCCGATGGATTCTACGCCGACGACGCTGGGCCGACGGTGGCCGTCGGCGTACCACTACGCCGATGATAGCTGTGCTAAGCCCGACGGCAAATGCCGTCGGCGTTCTGTGGGATTCCCGTAGTGATTAGGCAGGTAGTATACCGGCAGGAAGTGTGCTTCTTGAGTTTGGAAGTTCAGTTTGTGCTTGTAGAGTTTGTAGGTTCAATACGTGCATCAGCTATTCAGGTTCAGATTGTCGTGTCTTATGCGATTGAGTGCTGTACATTGAGGGCTGCATCAGATTTTTTTCTGAATCTAAGTGCCATCTACTTACTATGCATTCAGTTTTAGTCAACATTTTCATGTCAAGTCTGATTGAAATGAACAAATTTATGTCTTGTGAAAACATATATGACGTCGATTGTAAAGGCTACATCGTGCAGTTCTCAATAATTTTAAGTGAAAATTTGAACAGCCGTAACAAGTTGAGTGAAAATCGTCTTGTAAGTATTCTATGATGATACAGCCGTGTTACATTATGCTACAACCATGTTACATTACCATCTTAAGCAGATCAAGTTCCACCGACGTTGCCGCCAAAAACGCATAGCAACATTTAATTTTCCAGTGGGAAATAATTTGCCATGTTTCATGCTGTTAGGAATTCTGGAAGTATCACTACAACCAATTGCAAGTTCTTGTAAGTACTGCAGATATCAACGACTTGCATGCCAAAGTACTTATTGGTGCATCTGGATGCTTCCCTGTTATTGTAAGTTTCCCTCCGACACTACAGAAGATGCCATTTACCAAATTCAGCTCTATGATAATCAATATTGTATTCTAATTGTATGGTTCTACTTTTAAATAAGCTATTGTTGTGTGCCACCTCTTACTAGATAATTAAATCATGTTATCAGCTGGCTTTATCATTAGTTGATAGCACCCACTTAATGAAGTTATAATATGCAATTTATATATCCTTTTCTACTCCGACTATGTATTAATGGAGTTTATGAGGGGAAGACATGATAAAAAATTTGATTGTTTGTTTGTGAAGCAGAACAGACGAGTAAGAGTGATAAATGGCATGACAAAGAAAGATGTAATTGCAGGGCAGTGTGATCGCCGGAAGAAAGAGCAGGGGTTCAGGGAGAAGAAAATGCGGGATAAAGATGCACCGGTGACTTCCACGGTGATCTTCTAATTTTGTCTCTATTGTCTGATTAGTTCAAAAGAAAAAAAATCCTGTGCAAATTGGTGTATGCTTGCATTGTCAAGATGTCTCAGTTTCGAGGGATATGGTTTATGTATGCTTGCAGTGTTGAATTATTATTGCATGAAAGGAGAGTACGGGAAATTAATGCAGTGTTGATTGAAGAAATATCTTTGCCATGTTTTGTGATGTCTTGATTTTGGATAAAAAATGGACCTAACATTATTATTGAGATTAAAAATGACGAGACATAATGAGAGAACCAGGTAAAATACATTAGCAATGTTGGGAATATAGACTTATTGGATCTAGATAGTCTCATGAAGACGCGGATATTAGACGCGCATTGCGCGTGCAAGATTACTGGTATGAGGAAAGAGTCCAAACATGCAATGCAGAGATTTCACAGCTAGTTGATCTCCCTCGCTTATCATGACCATCCATTTTGCATCACTGAACGATATTATTTCTTTTGGAGGAGTACAATTGAGATCAGATAGAACCATCGTTCTTGATAGTTTTGTTGTTGCTCTTGCTATTTGTTGTTGCTCCATACTTGAAGCGCTAGGACGAGGAGGAAAGGGCGGCACTGAGCTTGATCCACAAATGAGCTGATGATCTGGTGCTGCTGAGCTTGAGTTGTGCTGTGTCGGAGCCGTGTCGTGCCGGACTTGAAGTTTAGACTTTTTTCAGCATATGATAGTGACATCATAATTCAAATATGTACATATTATATTGTGTCACAGTTTATATATTATATACGTGAAATTGGTGTTGTGCATATATTGCTTATGTTTGTGTTGTGAAATGTTGAAAATGTGTTGTGAAATATCAGATTGATCTGTGAAAAAAATATCTATTTTAGAAATACGAAAAATTCCAAACGATGAAAAACAAAATTCCGTTACTAGTGCTATTCTCACTTCAGAAACAGAGAAAAGTAAATGACCATTTTAACCCAGCCTTTCTAAACGGTTAAACACATAACCCTTTCTCCGTTTCCAATGAGTGTTTTGGCCGTTTCTGATGTGTCATTATGTACTAGTGAGACCAAGACGGCTCATAGGTTTGAGAAAAAGTACATATCTGGACAAGATAATGAAGAAGTTCAATATGGAGTTGGCGAAGAAGGGGTTCTTACAGATGTCGCATGGGATCTGACTTAGCAGGACTCTCCCAACAAAGGAGCAAACGAGAATAACTAAAGGGATAATGATATATCTGTAAGGAAATCACATCAAATCATCCATCACCGAGAAAGTTGTTCCATAATTTAGCCAACAAATGAATAAATATATGTTGAGAAGTTGAACAAGACCCCCACTAAGCTAGGCAAGATGTGTGATTATAAAACTAAGAAAGGAGACACTAGCAATGATTTGATAGCCTTCAAGCCCACTCCATTTAAAATCTTCACACCCCCATTCTTTCGTATATGTGGAGTCCTGACTGAAGAACTGATAATCCCCAAGAGCAAGGAATCACTATAGTACCTCTCAATGTGGAGGTAGGGTATCGATCCGCAGGAGCAAGAAGGAAAAGTTATCTATTCTCTACAACTAAAGTGTCACAAGTTTTAGTTGATTATGCACTAGACAAGTTAAAGAACAAGATGGTTGTTTTAATGAATGGAAGTTTAATGTAACAAAACAAGAATGTAAAAAGTGTCCCAATCCTCTTCAATGCAAGAGGACAAGACAACGGTTTTCTCTTATAGGAACAATGGACAACGGTGTTTCCATGCTTGGAAATTAGGCCTAGGGATCATATTTTCACTAGTGGTCTCTCTCAACATGTTAGCATACTGAACGCACGTAAGTGTTACTCGGGATTATTCTCCTTCTTGATAAAACAAGAGTACTATGTGTAGGGCTACAAAAGCACACCTCAAAGTTGCATTCCACATCTGGGAACCCCAATGTCACTAAGAGCACCCGAAGATAGTACTAGACAAACACCACAATTTCACAAGAATAGGCCTTGATAAATATCAAAATTATTCATAGAGTCACTCACAAATACCCACACTGTTACCTTGGTACCGTGTTGTCACTATGACTCCGGAAACTAGATAAAATCACTTGAGTAGCATAAACATTACATATGAATTCAGCGATACTTAACAATGCTCATGATCACATAAAGATCACACCATGGAAGAGAGAGATAAACCACATAGCTACCGTACGAGCCCTCAGCCCCGAGGGAAACTACTCACACATGGTCATGGTGATGATGGTGGAGATGTTGGAGGAGATGATCTTGCTGCAGATGTTGATGATGAACACGCCGGAGGGGGATGGAGCCCTCCGGAGGTGATTCTGGCAGCGTTTCCCCCCTCCGATCTTCTCCGGTGGCAGCCTTCTGCCTCTCTATTTCGTGGTTTTATGTTTCTCCGCCGCCGTGTTGCGAAACTCTTCGGGGGACTATTTTTATAGCCGGTTTTAGGTCAAGACGAAGACACGGAGATGAAAACGGACGGCATCGGAGCCACGAGGGGGAAAAGAGGTGGTCTCACGCGGCCAGGGAATCTGACCGCGTGGGGCTCCCTATCTTCCAGCTGGTTGGGCTTCTGGTCTTCATTTTAGGCCCATTGCGTTCGTCTCGAAAATTCTGAACCGTGCTCTTTGGCCTTGCCCTTTTTCGAGTCCCGAAGCTCCCGAAAAGTCCAAAACACTAAAAAAAGACGTTTTCTGGAAAACAGAGTTAGAACCAAAAGAGAGGGGGATTGTTTAGAAAATCCCCGAAATCATTATAAAACATGAATATAACATCATATAAGTTGCAAATATGTAGGAATATCAAGTAATAAAATGTAAAGTTCATGTATGCATTTTACATGCATCAAGAACATCATAATCTAAGAAATCAACAAAAAAGCAAACGGTTGAACATGATCTATGGGAAATCATGAAAACTTGAAACAATAGTTGACAAGTCTATGTAAACTGTAAATCACCTTTACAAGAACAATTGGTTGCAGCTCAAGTCGTTGCAACGATCACATGGAGTCTGATATATGAGGAAGAGAACCAAACATGCAATGTAGAGACTTCACAACTAGTTGGATCTCCCTCGCTTCTCATGACCATCCATTTTGCATCCATCGAACGATATTATTCTAACTGATGTATTGAGAAACAAAAAACACATTAATGCGTGGTTTTAATTTTTTGTTAAAGCATGTCCAGAAATTAGTTTTTAGTACATGAATCCCAAAAATAAATTACATTAATTCATATATTATTGTTAGTGCATTGATATTTGAAGATTCATTAATAATTTGGGCACGGATCGTAAAGCATTTGGACATCTGGGATAAGCGGGGAGATCCAACTAGGTGTATAGTTACATTTATCACCAGTATCCGTGGGTGTCTTGGAATTCCCCGGCTCTTAATCGAAACATCTAGAAGTATTTTAAAGAGTTTCCAAGAAGATGAAATTAGGAAGGCTGAGCAAAAGCATATTTGATGATAAGAAAAGGCTAACGCTGATGAAATGATGTCGTGATGTTGTCATAGTGCAAAGTTATTGCTATGCTGGTGCAACAGAGATATTGCAAGGATCGGATGAATGAGATCTCGCATTTTAGCTAGGCCACGTTTGAGACACGGAAAGTAAAAGTAAAAACGTAAAAATGGGAAAAACTTAGTAATTGAGGTGTCATGTTTCCTAACTTCCTACCGAAACGAAAACCACATAATTTTTTTTACAAAGTATCGTTTGGATGACACGTAGAAAAAACATAGAAATTGTAGACATAGGAAGATACAAACATGAGGTGAGGCCTCGTGTTTGTTTTTCTTCAAAATTCTTACGGAATAGCCTATCCCATATGATTTTTTTTTAAAACTCGAGTTTCTCATTCCTTTATTCTAAATGGTACCATAACATTTTTTTTGTAAAATTCCTATCCTCTAAAATTCTTAGTGATACACTACCGGGTCAACTGGACGACATCCGCTTTAACGAAAAAATAGCCTATTTCCAGAGGTCGAGACGAAGCCCGCTCGCGTACGCCCTGGTGCACCGAGACCGAGAGGGAGAAAAATTATACCGAGGGAGCCCTCTGGCTTGGTCTAACACGGTCGACTCGAGCCAGCCCGTGCTCACGTCACTTTTAGTCCTTTTGAACGAGTCCCACATCACTAGCTCCTCGCCACGCACGCACGCTATAAATCGCCATGCGCACCAGGCACCTCACATCGCATCGTATCACTCAAACGAACCACCACTACCACTGGTCCGGTGCTCAGCTACGACAGTATACCTGCACATAGCATACACACATGGGCAACGCCGCGCCGGCGCCGCGCATCCGCCACGAAGCCACGGCTCAGCGCTCCGGGGCGACGACGCCTGTAGTACCATCTGAGCGCACGGCGCGGACCCGGCATGGCGGGAAGGTGGCGCCGGACGCCGTGCGGCGGCGCGGGGTTGAGGACGAGCGGAAGGTGGGAGGCGGCAGTACCGTGGTGATGACGGTGAAGGTGGTGGTGACGAGGAAGGAGGCGGAGAGGCTGGTCGCGCGGCTGGAGGAGCATACCGCCAAGGAGCGCAAGGCCAGGATCGCCGACATCACGCGCCGGCTTAGGGCCGGTCGGGACGGCAGCGCCGGGAGCCCGGTGACTTGCGGGGGAGCGTGGACGCCGCCGAGGCTCGCGGCGATACAGGAGGTCTAGCTCACTATTCCTAGTACTGGCCTGGCTCACGGTGGTCACCAGCAGACTGTTGCCTCTGTAATAATTTAGTACGTACTCCAGATATAGTTTCAGTTTGTAATCGTGCGTCTTAGATAGATTTTTTTTTTTTGAAGTACGTCTTAGATAGATGCTGGTCACCCAGACATGCGCTTTGTTCAGTTTGCTACAGATGTAGTGGAAAGAGGTGGCGATTAGCTAGATCAAGACAATATACTATTTTCTTATCCAGTGTCGTTCTGCATTCCTGAGTTCTCTCGTTACCAAATGTTTTGGTAGCAAATGCTCTCGTTAGACTGATGAAGAAAAAGAGAAGTGCTCCTTGGCTATTCCAGATGTTTTTCTCCACGAATTTTAAATCACATTAATGGCTGTGATTAGGGGTGGAGATTGGGGTGCTAATTCCACATAGTTAGTAGTCAGTACTCCTCTTACATCACTTTTAGACCCCATATGAACTTAAACACATCGTCGATATGCTTTAACATTCGTGTAAAAAAACTTTCAGGAAAGCGCAGGAGCATTTCTCGAAGAAAAAACACGCATCATAAGCTATGACCCTAGCCCCTTTGATGTAAACAAAACGATACAAGGATTGAAAACGATCAAGCCCATCTCGCCCTGTTAGCTTTGCCCCAAAGCTCACATCATTGCGATAAGATCGCCTATTCTTGGTCGTGCAGCGCCCGTCTTCTTAAACAGGTAGAGAAAGAACCACGCGGGGGTTGGCGAAACACGGACCCTCCTCTCCCCCCCCCCTCCTGAGGACGACGGGGCCTCGCAGCCACCAGCCGCCGGGCTCTCCCTCTAGGTTCCTTCCTCCTTCGCCGCCGCCGGCAGGGGTCGTCGGGCGCAGCACCCGGCGCCGGCGGCGGAGGATCTTGCTTCCCCGCGTCCTGGGTGGGCTGGTCGGGGCCTCTCCGTCCGGGGCGGCGGTGCACGTCAGGAGCTCGTGGCCTGGCATAGCCGGAGGGTTCTGGTGGCTGTGAGGGTCTGCAGCGGTGTGTGGCTCCGGCGACCGGCTTTACCTTGGTCTGAGTCGCCTGGGGCCCTAGATGGGCTCGGGCGGGCTCAGATGGACCTGAGCGGGCTGGGGCGTGCGTATGGCTGCGACTCCCTCTGGAGATGGTAACGGTGACGGTGCGGGCGCAGAGGGGCGGCGTTGCAGCTCTGCCTGCTGCAGTAGGGCGGCAGGAGCTCTACCAAGCCAGGTGGGTCTGATTTGCTCCGACTACTCTGTCCGGCCGACTACCGCCTCTCGGTGGTGGAGGTTGTTCCCTCCCGTGGTTCTGCGGTGCTGCTGTCCCTCGCTCCGGCGATGTTGTCTGATCTGTTATGCAGTCCGCGGTCTAGTGCTCTTGGAGAGACGGTGATGATGACGACAAAATCGTGGTGGCGCATGCTGGTGGGCGGAGAAGCGGGTGGTGATGCTCCAAATATCTCTGGGTGTTTTTGTGACTCGGGCTCGGGAGAAATCCGTGTTGACTCGTTCGACACCGACGCGGTGTCGACTACGGGTGGCGCCATTCCTTGTTGGAGGGCGTCTTGGGTAGCCCGAGTTCATCGTACATCGAGTGTCGGGGGAACCCTATGAGCAATGTGCTGATCCGAGTAGCAGCGCCGTGTTGGCGGTGCCTATTCCGAGGGAGTTGCTGCTTGGTACTGAGTGTCGGGGGAAACCCTAGGAGCAGGGTGCTGCTCCGAGTAGCAGCGCCGTGTCGACGATGCCCCTTCCGAGGGAGTTGCTGCTTGGTACTGGACGCATCGGGGTGCCTCGAGCGTGGTGGGACAATATCAAAGGGCGCATCGATGGAGGGTCATTTTCGCTTAGTCGATTAGTCATGTTCTTCATTTCTTTTCGTTTTGGGCGTTGTGTCTGCGGACGCCCCAAAATGTGTGGTGTGTGTGGTGTTGATCTTGTATTTGTAGTTGTTTGCTGGTCACTCGAGTGAGAATTAAGTTAGACCTTACTCAACTCTAATCTCCGTTAGATTCACATCGTGATTCGTGTGAGATATGAGTTGCACGTGGTTATATATCAGTTGCAACTGAGATTATACATGAGTTACAACTAAATTTCTCAGTTGCACATCAATACATATGAGTTGCATATACAACTGTATAACGTAATCTGAGTGAGCACTAATTTAATTCTCACTTAAGTGAGGTCTAGTCATTTCCTATTTATAAAGCGGGATGAAGAGAGTCTAGTAGGCGACCCGTCAGCGCGCCGGGTTTTTTTTTTTTGAAAAGGCATAAAATATTTTTGAAAAGGCGTCGCGCCGGTTACGGGGCAGGTCCGCGCACCTCTCGCTGCAGGTATGGTGCGTCATTGTCTGGTGCACTGCATCACGATCTAACCAACGTGTACCCCTATGCATCATAGACGATTTCTCTCACATGTTCTTTTCTTTCTTATATTTTAAGCCCCACAGATCGTTATGCAAACGACTTTTACCTCAAAAGTTACACTGCACCGAAGAATCCGATCGGTGTGGGTTTGATTGAGTCAGATTTGGAGTGATCCACTGCCGTGAATCTTGAAAATACGGTCACCTCAGGGACGACGAGAATTTTACTTACCTCCGAGACCTGAAGCCGCTATCAGACAGTCGTAATTGCAGACCGGCTCAAAAGAGTTGTCGTGCGCGTGTTGAGAAGGCAACGCGAGACTTATCCAAGACCGTTTCCAACAAGAAAGAAAGAAGAGCCAAAGCGCAAATGGAGATATTGCTGACGCGGAGTTCACTTGATTGGTGTCGGAGAAATTTAGCGGAGCTACTGCCAAAGCAATCTTGTGCTACCACGAAATATTCAAATTTTACAAGTAGAGGTGGGTTCAGTCGCCAGAGTGTGTCTAGAAATGAGTCAGCATTAGAAGAATAAAAAAGAGTGAAATGCATCCACGGTACTCGAAGTTGTTGGCAATGTCCAGAACAGTTCTCAAATTTAGAATTTGCCTCGGTACAGTCCTATAAGTTGCTCTTCATGTCCATATACGATCCTAGATACGAATGCCTAATGTATAACGCTGACGTGACAATAGAACAAGCTCACTTTGGTCCTCAAAGTTGCCAACAATGCCTCGAATTTTTGGACGGCGTTGTCGGCGTCTTTGGACGTCGTTCCCCTCCTTGGAGGCTTCGTTGTGGAGCACCAACCGTCATTTTTGTCCCACTAATGCCTCGAGTTTTTCCGGGTGAAACCCTTGCATTGCCTTCGGCAATGCGGACGACGGTGACGTTTTCGTCATTTTCCTCCTTGGGGCCGTCGTCTTGGATCCTCGATACGCATGTCTCGTGTTGTCTGGTTAGCTTGTCTCATCGGTGGGTGCGTGGACGTCGAGGCGGCGGCTTCGAGCTTGTTCTTGCATGTCGGGGCGGCGGCCCCGGATTGCTGTGCGGCGGTAACCCTATGAGGGTTACGGCTCGACAGTGGGAGTGGCAACTTTGTGCCACTAGGGTGGCGAGTTTGTCGGCTCGGTCGATGCGTCCCAGAGTGGGTCGATCTTCGGTATGTCGAGGCAGCGGCCTCGGATGTGGTGTGGCGGCCAAGGTCTGCGGGTGGCTGGCTCTGTGCAGTTTGGGCTGCGGGCAGCTAGGTCGTGCGGCGTTGCATCTCGGGTGCGAGCGGTGGTATGTCGGGGCGGCGGCCCCGGAAGGTGGTTACGGTGGTTTGCGCAGGGCGTGATGGAGTGTTGGATGTCGGGGCGGCGGCTCCGAAGTTTCTGCGTCAACGTCGAGAGTGTTTTGCCTTGTGTCGTGTGGGTGACGAGGTTGCTCACGGTGTTGGTCGTCGTCGAGGCTCCCGGTGGGTTGGTCCCTTTCATATTCGTTGGAGTGTCCCGTATCTGCTCCTCCCATAGCATGTACGGATTCTTCTCTTCGACAAGGATGGAGGGCCGGTCGTCCAGTTGCGGAGTTGTGGGTTCGGTTTGGCCCTAGGTGTTTTCGAGGTTGTGCGGTCTCCGTCCCGGGGTGTTTGTTGTATGGTTTTCGCCCGGTTTCTTTCATTAACAAATCGGGCACCTTCTTCTTAATGAATGAATAAGGCAAAGCTTCTGCCTTCGTTTCAAAAAAAAGTTGCCAACAATGTCCAAAACAGTTCTAATAAAAAACAAAAAAATAAAAAGGACGCGTCTAGCTAGCGCCCGCGCGCTCGTCGGTCATCCCGAGCGCTCACCCACGACGTCACACTTTCCCGCATGAGGCCATCCCCTACCTCCTGATTCCCGATTTCCCGTGCTCCTCGCTGTCAGGAAGGCTCCGCACCCTGGTGCCGCCGGCCGCCGCGCCCAGTGCCAGTAGCCCCGAGTGTTGCTGTTGGCCTTGAGTGTACGGCTGCCTTCGGTGGCTGCAGAGCTGCGCTAGGCCAACACTACCACACGTATGGACTATGGAGGTGAGGCCTCGATGCTGGTGGCCGACCGGCCGTGAGCGGTGGGACGACGGGCCGGTTGCTGCTGCTCTTTTTCCAGTTGCACATTGTGTTAGAATTTGGGCCCATGAGTGGGAAGTCCAATTAGCAATTTCTGAAATCTCAAAGCCCATGGAAAAATGGCAGCTCACATGTGAGTGGTGTGGGAGCTAAAGTTTAGTTCCACATTGCTAGTTTGAGAGGAGTGGCACCACCTTATATAGTGGAATGTTGTGCTACTTGGTAAGCTTGTGAGAACATGAGGCTCTCTCACGCGCTCCTCCTCCTCCGCCGCCGCTCGCACGTACGCACGCACGCACGCATGCACCGTCACGACGCGGGAATCTCGCCGAGCCGAGCTTTATTTTTGCAGTACAGGAAAACGGTTTTGACGGACGCGTCTTGGTTAGTCGGTTCGGGTCGCTCCCGGATCGTGGGCTACCAACCGACCTAAACGTGTGCGACGTGAACTTGCCCCACTCCGTACCCGTTAGGGTTTTCCTCCGAGCTGCGCTATATAATGCCCTGCACTGCGTGCGCTGCAAACCACGAACGAATCTAGGTTTTGCCAAACTCATGCCTTGCGCCGCCACCGTAGTCTACTCCATCCCGAGCGCCGGCGTGCACCGGCGAACGGGACAGCAGGTCTCCGGAACCGCTCGCTCTTGTGATCCTGTACGGGAGATGGCGAATAAGGTTTTTGGGAAGCGCTCCGCGCGACTGCTCCCAAGGTCTTCATCACGACTCGACTTACTGGACGATCTCCGGGTCCGCGGGCGACTCGTCTTCAACGTCGTCTTCTTCGAGCTGCTACCGTTGTTGCTCAAGCTGCTGTCGTCGCTGCTCCGACAACTACTACAACGACTACGACTACAACTACTTCATATACGATCGTTCGGTACGTTCGCCACGTTCCGATGTGCTGTTTTATTATGGCTGTGTTCGTAGATGTCATGTTGTTGTTCATGTTAATTAATACGTCTAGTATTTTCGAGATTAACATGTTAGTAGCGTTTACGATCATGCTTTATATACTGGAATTAATCATGGAAATTATGCCTAATATTTCAACAATCCAAAAACCTTATATGTGTTATAGGCAATTTCCTGAATTAAACATGGGACATCTATCTGATGCGCTGAGGCCGGACAAATTTACCGGTGCGGATTTTAAGAGATGGCAGATCAAGACCACGTTGTGGTTGCGATCTCTGAAAGTGTTCGAGTCTCGTGAGGGTTTACCTGAATGAACTATATCTGACGAGGATCAGAACAAGTTCAAGGAAACCAATACTGCCTTTGTGGGACTCGTTCTGAGTGCTCTGAGCAACAAGCTGTTTGATGTGTACATGCACATTACAGATGCCAAAGAGCTTTGGGAGGCACTGAACGCTAAGTTCGGTGTAGCAGATGCTGGCAGTGAACTGTACATCATGGAGAGCTTTCATGACTTCAGGATGGCTAACAACCGTTCTGTAGTCGAACAGGCTCATGAGATACAGTGCATTGCTAAGGAGCTTGAGCACGCTAAGTCTACCTTACCTGACAAGTTTGTGGCTGGGTGCATTATTGCAAAGTTGCCCTCCTCATGGAGGAACTTCGCCACAACTCTCAAACACAAGAGACATGAGATATCGGTTGAAAACCTGATAGCGTCTCTTGATGTTGAGGAGAAGGCTCGGGCTAAGGACACTGCTGAGAGAGGTGGTGAAGCTCAGTCTAGCGCCAACATGGTGCAGAAGAACCATAACCATGGCAAGAACAAAGGAAAGAACAAGCCTGCTTTCAATGTACCTGTCAAAACTAATTCTTTCAAGAAGAAGAAAAAGAAGATGAACAAGTCTGAGCTAGGTTGCTATACCTGTGGAGAGCTCGGCCACTTCTCTGTGGATTGCCCAGATCGTGCAGACAAGAAAGGGAAGAAGGCCAAGACTGTCAACGTCGTGACCGCTAGCAATACTGATGGGTATGATAATTTACCATTTGTGCTTTCAGTATTTCATTCTCCATGTTGGTGGATTGATACAGGTGCTAACGTTCATGTGTGCGCTGACATCTCTTTGTTCACTTCTTATCAGGTCGCTCGGGATTCTTCCGTCCTAATGGGGAATGGATCACATGCTACTGTTCGTGGTGTTGGCACGGTAGATCTGAAGTTTACTTCGGTAAAGATCGTGCAGCCGAGGAACGTGCAGCATGTCCCTACTATGAACAAGAATCTCGTTAGCGGTTCCCTTCTATGCAGAGATGGGTTTAAGTTAGTCTTTGAGTCCAATAAAGTAGTTGTGTCAAAGTTTGGACAATTTATTGGTAAAGGTTATGAGTGCGGAGGCTTGTTCCGTTTTTCACTTTCAGATTTCTGTAATAAATCAGTAAACCATATTTGTGGTGGTGTGTCCGATGATACCAGTGTTTGGCATTCCCGTTTATGTTAGATTAATTTTGGTTTGATGTCTAAGTTGTCCAGTATGAGTTTAATTCCGAATTTTATTATTGCCAAAGGTTCAAAGTGCCATAGTTGTGTGCAATCAAAGCAACCTCGAAAGCCTCACAAGGCAGCCGAGGAGAGACACTTGGCACCGCTGGAACTCGTACATTCCGATCTATGTGAGATGAATGGCGTGTTGACAAAAGGTGGAAAGAAATATTTCATGACTTTAATTGACGATGCTACTAGGTTCTGCTATATATATTTGTTGCAAACTAAAGATGAAGCTTTAGAATACTTTAAAATTTATAAAGCCGAAGTGGAAAATCAACTAGAGAGAAAGATCAAACGTCTCAGGTCGGATCGTGGTGGCGAGTATTTCTCCAAAATATTTGATGTATTCTGTGAGGAACATGGTATTATTCATGAGAGGACGCCTCCCTATTCTTCCCAATCAAACGGGGTTACTGAGAGGAAAAACCGCACACTGACTGACTTGGTGAACGCCAAGTTGGACACTGCTGGTTTATCTAAGGCATGGTGGGGGGAGGTTTTATTGACTTCGTGTCATGTCCTGAATAGAGTTCCAAACAAGAATAAAGAGAAGACCCCTTACGAGGAGTGGTCAGGGAGAAAACCATCACTTTCTTATTTACGCACTTGGGGGTGCTTTGCGAAAGTCAATGTTCCAATACCTAAGAAACGTAAACTTGGACCGAAGACAGTGGATTGTGTCTTTCTTGGTTATGCTCAGCGGAGCATCGGCTATAGATTTTTAGTGGTTAAATCTGAGATACCTGATATGCATGTTGATACTATTATGGAATCTCGTGATGCAACATTTTTTGAAAACATGTTTCCTATGAAGGATATGCATAGTACTGCTAGAATTTCTTCTGAGTTATTTACTGAATCTAGTACATCTGTTGATCATTCTGAACAACCACATGTTGAGGAAGTCCTTGAGAAGGATGACAATGAAGCTCCCAAGAGGAGCAAGAGACAGAGGATTGAAAAATCATTTGGTGATGATTTCATTGTGTACCTTGTGGACAATACTCCTACGTCCATTGCAGAGGCATTTGCATCTCCTGATGCGGATGACTGGAAAGAAGCTGTCCATAATGAGATGGACTCGATTCTTTCTAATGGAACTTGGGAATTATCTGAACGACCCTACGGTTGCAAACCTGTGGGTTGTAAGTGGGTGTTCAAGAAAAAGCTAAAGCCTGATGTTACTATTGAGAAGTACAAGGCACGGCTTGTAGCCAAGGGCTACACCCAGCGTGAAGGCGAAGATTACTTTGACACATATTCACCTGTTGCTAGACTGACCACCATTCGTGTACTACTTTCCCTGTCTGCCTGCTATGGTCTGATCGTTCATCAAATGGACGTAAAGACAACTTTACTTAACGGAGAGTTGGAAGAGTAAATCTATATGGATCAGCCTGATGGGTTTGTAGTAAAAGGTGAAGAGAGAAAGATGTGCAAATTGTTAAAATCTTTGTATGGGCTGAAGCAAGCACCTAAGCAATGGTATGAGAAGTTTGACAGAACTTTAACTTCTGTGGGCTTTGCCATTAATGAGGCTGATAGGTGTGTGTATTATCGCCGTGGTGGGGGCGATAGTGTCATATTATGCTTGTATGTTGACGACATACTAATTTTCGGTACAAGCATGATAGTGATAAATGAGGTCAAGTCTTTCCTGTCAAAGAGTTTTGATATCAAAGATCTGGTACAAGCTGATGTGATTCTAAACATTAATCTGATTAGGTATGAGAGTGGGATTACGTTAACGCAATCACACTATGTTGAGAAGGTCTTGAGCCGATTCGGCTTTACAGACATCAAGACTTCTACAACACCCTATGATCCCAGTGTGACACTTAGAAAGAACAAGAAAGAGACGAGAGATCAATTAAGATACTCTCAAGTGATCGGTTCACTCATGTACCTTGCGAGCGCGACGAGAACTGATATCTCTTTTGCTGTGAGCAAATTGAGCAGGTTCATGTCTAACCCGGGTACTGATCATTGGCATGCACTTGAAAGGGTCATGCACTATCTGAACGGTACAATGAGTTATGGGATTCACTATTCAGGGCACCCTGCCGTGCTTGAGTGATATTGTGATTCGAACTGGATCTCAGATGTTGATGAGCTCTACGCCACCAGTGGATATGCGTTTATTCTTGTAGGTGGCGCAGTATCATGGAGGTCTTGCAAACAGACCATATTGACGAGGTCAACCATGGAAGCAGAACTTACTGCTTTAGATACAGCTTCTGTAGAGGCATAATGGTTGCGTGAGCTCTTGATGGATTTGCCGGTGGTTGAGCAACCATTACCGGCAATCCTTATAAACTGTGACAACCAAACGGTTATATTCAAAGTGTACAGTGCTAAGGATAACGCGAAATAATCAAGACACGTTAAAAGACGTTTGAAGTCTGCCAGGAAATTGAGAAACTCCGGAGTAATATCTGTTTCGTATATTCAAACAGACAAAAACTTGGCAGATCCCTTTACGAAGGGACTATCACGTAATGTGATAGAAAGTGCATCGAGTGAGATGGGGTTGAGACCCATAAGCGTTACTCCATAGTGGTAACCCAACCTATGTGATCGGAGATCCCGTGAAGTAGGACCTGGGAAAAACAAGCTAGTGGTGTGACAGAGTAGAGTTATTACCTAACCCTCTCTATGATGCAAAACTCTCAAAATCTGTAAGGCAGGTTGGCAGCATGCATTAATGTGTTTCTGTTGGCTATTCATATCAAAGATGCTGTTCTACAGAGCATTCTTGAAAGAACACATCTATATGAGTCAGATTGTTAAACGTCGCAATCTATGAGATTTGGGTGATTTCTAGTAAACTCATGAAGAGACCAGGTAGTATGACGCATATGCTACACCCGCGGGGTAGGCTACTGACAGCCAAGTACCAGTTATGATTTTGTGTGAAATTTAGAAGCACCAAACTTGCAATTCAAGGTTCGTCCATTGTTCAAGTTGCCGATAGACGTAGCTCAAGGTTCTAGGCAGAAGTTCAACTTAACAGTCTCTACTGAAACACTGGTATATAAACAAGACTCGAGATCTGGCAAACATCTCTAAATGGGATTTGAGATCTGGTGGGGGATTGCTAGAATTTGGGCCCATGAATGGGAAGCCCAATTAGCAATTTCTGAAATCTCAAATCCCATGGAAAAATGGCAGCTCACATGTGAGTGGTGTGGGAGCTAAAGTTTAATCCCACATTGCTAGTTTGAGAGGAGTGGCACCACCTTATATAGTGGAATGTTGTGCTACTTGGTAAGCTTGTGAGAACATGAGTCTCTCTCACGCGCTCCTCCTCCTCCGCCGCCGCTCGCACGCACCGCCCGCCCGCCCGCCCGTCCCGTCACGACGCGGGTTGCGGGAATCGAGCCGAGCTTTATTTTTGCAGTACAGGAAAACGGTTTTGACGGACGCGTCTTGGTTAGTCGGTTCGGGTCGTTCCCGGATCGTGGGCTACCAACCGACCTAAACGTGTGCGACGTGAACTTGGCCCACTCCGTACCCGTTAGGGTTTTCCTCCGAGCTGCGCTATATAATGCACTGCACTGCGTGCGCTGCAAACCACGAACGAATCTAGGTTTTGCCAAACTCGTGCCTTGCGCCGCCACCGTAGTCTACTCCATCCCGAGCGCCGGCGTGCACCGGCGAACGGGACAGCAGGTCCCCGGAACCGCTCGCCCTTGTGATCCTGTACGGGAGAGGGCGAATAAGGTTTTTGGTAAGCGCTCCGCGCGACTGCTCTCAAGGTCTTCATCACGGCTCGACTTCCTGTACGATCTCCGGGTCCGCGGGCGACTCGTCTTCAACGTCGTATTCTTCGAGCTGCTACCGTTGCTGCTCAAGCTGCTGCCGTCGCTGCTCCGACAACTACTACAACGACTACGACTACAACTACTTCATCTACGATCGTTCGGTACGTTCGCCACATTCCGATGTGCTGTTTTATTATGGCTGTGTTCGTAGATGTCATGCTGTTGTTCATGTTAATTAATACGTCTAATATTTTTGAGATTAACATGTTAGTAGCGTTTGCGATCATGCTTTATATAGTGGAATTAATCATGTAAATTATGCCTAATATTTCAACACATTGAGCTATCTCACGGCTTATAGGTTTGGTCATTGAGAGGCTAATTTACTAAAATTTTTGGTCATATTCATCACGATAGAGCCCACAGTTCAGTAGAGTTTGCTCTCACATTCGTACTTGACCATGCTCTGATTCCTCACATGAACGTAGCTGGCGGAGCCGCATGGCTTCCGTATTGTGTATCCGTGAGACTGAGGTATTCTTTTGGAGACAGTAGCCACATATCATTCCTTGCAATAAATGGTAGCCATGGTGGGAGAGCTTGCTGGTTGCAGTATGAAGATTGGGAAAGATGTAAGCAGGCTGTTAATGTAGGTGTGGGTTGACATTATTTCACAACAGCAAAGGAACTACACAATAACATCCTAAGCAATTTTGATGTTCGTTTTCACAACTTTATAACCACGGTAAGCAACTCCACGTTAAAAATGTAATTTTTATGTGCGTTAAGAAAACTTTACAACCACAGTAAGCAACGTTAGTGCGCGATGATGCAATTTCATAACGATTAAAAACAACTTTTGTGACGAGACAAATCAGTTTAAGTGTGTGTTGAACCAACTTGAAAGTGATGGTCAGAGGTCAGTAACTTTGTGGCGCAATGTGTCAATTTAAAAGCGATAAGCAAATTCATAACAACAACAAAAAAGTTTTGATACGAGTCGAAATAATTTTGGTGTGCATTGATGTAACTTCACAAGAACTCTACAACAATACAACACAAATTTTGTGTGCGGTGAGATAAATTCACAATACCGGTAACCAAGTTAGATGTGCGACACGACAGGACAATCAATTTTGTCTTTCTTCACATGGCATCAGTTCCACTACATAACTGAACCATTGTAGTGGCCTACTGGCTGCTCTCCTTTTTCCCCACCTGGTAGTCCCAAATTCAAATCTCACCTAAGCAGTTTTCCACTTTTTTTTGTTTTTATGTTTTTTTATTAGTACTGTTTTGCCACGTCAGTGTTATACGTTAGCCATTCGTATCTAGGACCGTAGATGGACATGGAGAGCAACTTTCAGGACTGTACCGAGGCAAATTCTGAATTTGGAGACTGTTCTGGACATGACCAACAACTTCGAGGACTGTGGATGCATTTCACTCAATAAAAAACCACCTCAATAGCCAGGTGAAACTCATGGAAGTGGCAGCTTACCACTTAGTTGTATGTACTACGTATCTCCACAAATTAAATTCTACTACAATTTGATAAAGGAGTCCAGGATTACAACAAATGTCAGCGTCAGGGTATGTGAAGCGGAAGCAACTCCAGGTGATAATACAACAAAAGACCAGGCAGTAACAAACAACACAATACATACATAGATGTCATTAATTTCCAGTGCCAAGGCAAAATATTTCTGATCACATTACAACAAATACAGTCTCACAGAAGAACTCAGCCATTGTAAATTGCTTTCTTAGTAATAGTAGTCGTTATTTGTTACTACAACTCACTTCCCTCCAGAGTTGGGCTTCGCGAGCAGCTTCTTCGGTAGCTTATCCAGTGGGGTTGTTTTCAGAAGGAAAAGTCTGGCCGCACGCTCTGGTAAGGTACCACCACATTTTAGTCCTCGAGTCTGGAGCTCCAGCTTAAGCTTCTCCATGCCAAGCACCTGGATGACAAGAGTTGATGAGCCACATGATATAGATAATTACTTCAAACTAAAACATAGTGTTTCTCAAATAAAGGCCTATAAATTGTTTACAAAGTCAAACAGTGTGAAGTTTACCAAGTTTGTACAAAAAGCCATTAACAGGTACAATACCAAATAAATACCATTAGATAGATTATGAAATATATCTTCATGTGATTTCTACATAGCATTATAGTTGTTGACAGTTTTTTTTTCATAAAAACTGGTCAAACTTCACATTTTTTAACTCTGGGAAAATGTATAGACCTTTTTAAAAACGGCGGGAGTATAATTTTTTTTGGGCTCCAGGGAAGTGTGTATGAAGTATAAACATACCAGGATTAAGAATAAGTAAGCAATGGATAAGAAGATGGTTACTGGATTTTACATAATGAGCATAAGGAGAAAATTAGAATGGAGAACTAAGACCCACGTAGCAAGGAGCTGGTCATATATGTCTGCCATGAACCTCAGCTCACAGCTGGTTAAATGATGTACACCTTGAAGAAGATGAGATACTAGAACAGGGAGAAATAGACTACAGATGAGAGAGGAG
This sequence comes from Poa annua, assembly GCA_026929855.1. Taxonomy (NCBI): domain Eukaryota; kingdom Viridiplantae; phylum Streptophyta; class Magnoliopsida; order Poales; family Poaceae; genus Poa; species Poa annua. The sequence continues at coordinate 54,212,299 of CM049435.1, read as the reverse complement.
AACTTTGATGATAGAAAGACTGATTATGTCTCATTGCATTTTCATGTTAGTTATGCAATGCACAGACCATTATAGATCTGACTCAACTTGTGCTCAAAGACTTCCAAACTCTAAAAATCCAATGTAAATAAAACAAACACTGCAATGATCATACGTCAGAATTCTAAGTCAAAATCTGAAAGGGTAATTTTCAAGTCAAAATAATACTACCTCCAGTCCACAATGTGTCGTGAAAAGTAAACAGGTCTAGTACAAAATACATGTACAACTCCCGACACTTATTCTGGGTCGGAGGGAGTAGATCAATATTTGAACAGACAAGAGGGAAGAGGCAACTCATGCTGCCTTAACTGCAGTGCAACAGCCACAGTACTCGATGATTAAGACACAGCTTTGCTGTAGGTGGAGCCTAATCCATGAAAATGCCAATTCAAATGGTTAATCTCCATTTTTACTACACGAGCTGATTACAAATGTGGAGCACTAGTTATATATGAGCTTCTACACCAGCTGATTATGCGTCAATTTTTATACGATTCCCATTTAGCAATTTATGAAAAGATATGTTGGGTGTATAATAGGCTAAGCTAGTGATTCTGAGGGTAATGTAAAACTTGTGACAAACTATTGTGATCAGAAGATATGCTATTTGGATGGCCTGAAAGTCATTTGATCTCTAAAAGTGACATTGCGCTGTAATTGTGATGTTATAGTATGGCATCTGCATACGAAATTATGCTATATATTATTACTACTACGGACTGCTTTTGTCAAGTTAATTTTCACGAGAATCCGGCTGTCCAGAGAAAATCTCCATTTAGTTATGAAAACGTCACTACGCAACTACATACATGGCACACAGTTATTGCGTAACTATGATTACAAATATGTAACAGGAGGAGTGAAAAACACAACATACCTCCAAATCTGCTGCTGAACTGAATGTTGTCAGGTCCACAGGCTCCTCTGAAATAAGAGTCTTATTATCTACATCAGCAAATTCTTCTACTGGAGACACCTCAGGGTCGTTAAGAAGTGATGTAGCCGAAGCGGTGTTATCCACATCTGTTTTCTCATCTGACTTGAGAATTTCTTCTGAAAGAGCACTAACACCATTCTCAGAAGTTCCATTTTCAGAAGTGGGAGGCTGAACCAACATTCCCCCCTCACACTCCAAATTACTCCCCGACTCAACATCACATCCTGATTTAATCGCTAATTCCATGGATTCCTGAAGAGCATCTACATTTTTCTCCGAATCAATGCCCTGGGACTTTTCACCTGAGGACTCTCCTTCTGAATGTGAGCCAGAAACTGAAGCCTGATCAACCTTCTCATTGTCACTTTTGTTGGATCCATTGGAGCAATCACCATCATCAAGAGCTACCGGTTTTGTATCTGCATCCTCATCATCATCCACATCACTGTCACTATCGCTGCCACTGTCACTCTCATTGTCTACTACCTTCTTCTTGCCCATCCTACAACAATTTATTAAAACAGGCAGTTAGCAATCATAAAATAACAACTCTTTGGCGTAACATGCTTGATTACATTAGCTACCTGGAAGAAGAAGAAAAAAAATGCAGATATGCAAACAGAGAAACTCTTTTTTCACCTTGTATCCATCAACACAACAGAACATAAGAGTATAAAACGCCTCAATATATCATGTGCGCCACTTAAAATCAAACATAGAACACCTCCACCATAATTAGTTACGCTTTAAGGTAAAAGAACTATTAGACAGGTTCTCAAGCATACGAAAAAAGCATAAAGAAAAGCTACTAGGTGTTAATCTGGCAAGCTTCTCAACCAATCAAACACCAAAATCCTCGAGTAAAACAAAAACATTTATGAAACGAGCTACTGTCTAAAATAATTCTGATGAACTACGGTTGAAACAACATGCATCAGTTTAGCCAATGTATCACAACAACAATTGGTACTCACCAAATTTTAAGCTTCTTTGCGTCACGTGGCTTGGGGACAGCCTTCCTCTTCCCAAGAGAGGCACGCACGGACTCCTCCACAGCATTGACGCAGCTCTCGGCATCCTTGCGGTACTTCTCTAGGTACTTGTCGACCTCGGCAGCCCGGACGCCGCCACGGCCCGACTCCTTGGCCTTCTTCTTGAGGAAGTCCTCGGCGAGTTTCTCGAGCTGGCGGTCCCCTGCCTCGGCCTTCCACTCGTCAAGGCGGCGCTCGGCGTTGACGTGGCGGAGGCGGCGGCCGTTGATGTCGCGGCAGGCGTCGAAGTTGCTGGTCTTCTTTTGGCCGGCCTTGGAGGCGGCGCCGCGGAGGAGGGACCCGAAGCCGCCCTTGCCGCCCCGGAGGCGGAGGAGCGCGGACGCGGAGGGGAACTGGCCGTCGGGGGAGGAGGCGAGGAGGGAGGAGGGCGAGACGTCGAGGCGGCCGGTGACGAGGCGGAGGGAGGCGGCCGGGACGCGGGAGAGCGCGGAGACGGCGTCGAGGAGCGCCGCGCCGGAGACGGTGGGCGTGGAGAAGCGGAGGCAGCGGGTGCGGCCGTCGAGGAGCCGCACCAGGATCTGGTACTGGGAGGTCTCGGCCATGTCGCGCGGTGGTGGTGGTGGACGAAACCCTAGCCTCCTCCCTGCCTCTCGCCGCGTCGTCGAAGATACAGAGAGAGGGAGAAGACGGAGGGGAGTCAACTTTGGCTACGAACCGGATTGTCTGGACCCACCGCCACCCGTCAGTTATTTTAGACGAAATTGCCCTCTGGCTTGGCTACCGTGCGCGAGGAGGCTAGCGACCAGAAGCAAAAGAGGAAAGAACGGCTGGAGCGACTCCTTCCTCGCTCGCCTGCCTGTTCGCCAGGAAACAGAGAAGCACGCCGCCACGCGACTGACGCGATCTATCGCCCAGCTCAGCCCCGGCGTCCCCCTGCCGTCCGCCGCCGACGCTGGAAGGCCGGATTGCCGCGCCGCCCCGTGCCCCGCATCTCCCCTGCTCCTTCGGGCTGAGGCTGCCCCGCATCCGGTTTGTCCACTTAGATTAGGGTTCGTGCTCGCAGGACGCACCGCTCCTGTCCAGCGATTTATCCTCGGCTTCTAGGTAATTACTCCTTGTCTTCGCATTCTCGTCAACTCAGTCACCTCCCCTGCCTCAATTGATTTAAGATTGCATTTATGTAAAAATCGGCTGACATTCGGTTTCATATTTAAGGAACCAGGGTTCATCTTCTTCTAGCATTGGTGAGGTTATTGGAGGCTCGGAGTAGGTAAACAATTGATTCGGTACCATCTTGTTTACAAGTCTGTACTACTTTATTTCAATTTTTTCATCTTTTATGTAATTTCTCTTGACCATTAAGAACTGTAGTTGAAAACATGTGTTCATCTTCACAATCATGCCAAATTTCTATGCTATTGTTAGAGTTTTTTTTTTAAAGTTATCTCGAGCCAAAATTTTGGCCCGGGTCTTCCTCGAATCCTGGCTCCGTGATGTGGTTATACCCAATGGGTATACCCACACTACTATAATACGGCCCATACTGCTGGAGGGTCCACCCGGTGGCCCATAAAGACAGCCGCATAGGATGGCACGAAATGGCCCGTTAAGGGTAGAGTGCGGCTCAAGATAGAAGGAATCAAACCGACCTAGGCTAATCCCATCTGTAATCGAGTTGTATTCAAACTCCTGAGACCTGGCCGCCTATAAAGAGGCCAGGAGGGAAACAGCGTAGGTCACGCAATCATACTCTAAACCCTAGCGAGATATCGACTCGCCGGGACGCCATTGTAACCACCTTGTAATCTTCAGATCTATAATCCAACAAGCGAAAGCCTCGCTTGTTACCGTCCGAATTCGCCAACACCTATACACCGTTTCCTCCCGATATAACCCAGGTTACTTAATCATGGGATTTGCCGAGTCTATGACCCGTCACTCCGCCACTGATCCTTCTACATTGCTACTCTTGTTAATATTTATCATGATATGTGGTAATATTGGATAGTAGCTCAGATGATTAGTTTGATGACAAGTGTTGCATTATATTTTTGATGCGTGATGCAGGCGCGGCAACATCCGGAGCTAAGTCCGAGTGTCAGCTGCAACATGAAGCCAAAGGTTGTCACTGCCGGTGCTGGTGAGAAGGGCCGCGGTGTAGACCCGTCGCTGCCGCGATTCAAGTGCCAGGAGTGTCACCGGGCGCTCGTGGTCGTCGGCGTGGAATCCTTCCCTGATAGGCTGCCTGCTCACACCAACTCTGGTACCTTTTTCCCCGTCGCATTTGTTTTCCCTTTCCTTTTATGAGCCTGTAGTGATTGCATTAATTGTAACCGAGCACACGTTTGTGGTAACAATCTAGGTTTGGATGGTGTTAACTCTACTTGAGCCGGAGAATTCAGCAGATTGATTGTGTGTTAGAACTGGAGTTTTCCTCTGTAAAAAGGGGTTTTGTGTCATATAGGTTCTAATGAGATGCATTGTTGGCAAATGGCAACTGTTTCCAGAGAAATTTAGTTTTATACTTCTTTGCAGCCGATATTGGACAAGAAATCCAAGTCTGTGCATGGTAGTGGGACCTATATAATGCTTTTGGATTTCATTGTACGGGGCTGTACGCTTCAGCACACCAGATACCGTATTTCATATCGTTTGCAGTCATTTAACATTTATTTCCTTTATTATTTTGTCCTGAAACTAGCATATCCTCCGTAGTGAAAGCACATTTAGTTTACACAGCATATTAGCATGTGGTGAACTACATGTATTGGTACATAGTTGAACCCACATTCATATCCAGTAAACTTAAGCCTGTACAGAGGAATATATACATATAATGGTAATTTAAGATGGGAAAGTGTGCTGCATTGATCATGGTGCTAACATTCCTTGTGATGCTACCTGCTGGAATTGGTTCCAGTTACTAGTTAAAACAATAATTAAACTAATTCATTGCTTAACCGTTGACGGTTGGCATTTGCTTTGCTTGCTTTTCTGCAAACTGATGCATCGGCATCAGGGATTTGTCTTCAAAGCAGTTTAATTTTCTGTTTTCTTGTTAACATTATGATTCTGTTTTGTGGGGGCAGTGATTCTTAACTTTTTATCTATTATGCCATTAATGAAATACAGGTATGCATGCATCCTCTGTTCAGGGAAGTATTATGGGGGCGAGCAGGATGGAAAGTTCTTACGTCGTGCTATCCAAGCAGAACAGATCTCAAGGCCCTGGAATTCCCCCACGCCCACCAACTGCGGCAGGCCGACATGTCGAACCTAACCAATCAACAAGAGCAATGGAGGGGTCATATATAATGCTTCCACCTGCTGCTGCTTCCATATATAAGACATCTGCCTCTGAAGGAGGTGGTGCACATCTGTCACCTCCAAGTCTTAACTCCACTAGCCCTCCACCAGGAAGCAATTCTGGATTTCACTCTAGTGTAACTGTATTAAAGCGGGCATTTGAGATTGCTAGTTCACAAACTCAGGTAAAGTAATTTGCTTAAGATGTCTCCAATTTGAATATGTGGCGTGTATATGCAGTGTCACCATTTCATGTTATGCAATCAACTTGCTTTAATGTACTAATATGGGTATTTTGAGATTGCTGTTTCACGAAAAAGTTTGCAACAAGTTGCTTAAAAATCTTCTGTATTGAGCGCATCCACAGATAGGCAATTTCTTTCATTTCCTTAGACTCGTATTATTTTTGCTACTGCATGGTGTTTGCACATTGCATCACAACATTTGTTAATGCCTTCATAATAAAAGCTGTTAAGTTTATAGAAACGCAATTCTAACACAGGTGTGCATATGAAATATATTTGCAGGTTGAGCAGCCACTCTGTCTGGAATGTATGAGGGTGCTTTCTGATAAGATGGATAAGGAGATCGAGGATGTAAATACTGACATTAAAGCTTATGATGTGTGTCTTCAACGTTTAGAGCAAGAATCCTACAACGTCCTTAGTGAAACTGATTTCAACAAGGAGAAACAAAAGGTATCGATCTCTGTTACATGATAAATGCTACTTAATGTGGTCACAAGATTCAGGCTTTATTGTTTAGTTGTTATCCTAGATGTATGGAGTAATCATACATGTTAGAGGTTATGAGTACTAGGAAGCATAGTGAGTTCTGGTTTTATACTTGGACGTGGAGCTATTATATCAAATAGCGATTGATGAAAATGTATATTTATTTCTCCTGAAAAAAACGCATTAGTGTTGTGATTCATATGTGCTATAGTGGTTAGAAAGCTCGTGAAAATTCTAGGATAGCTCGAGCTCCAGACTTCTGTATGAGTTATGTAGTTATCCGTGGTCTTGTACTGTCTGACACAGTTACTTACAACTTGGACAAGTGGACAACAGTTTATGCCCTTAATGCTGAATTGATTTCTAATTTCCTATGCATAGACTAAAAACCCTATCAAATGTAAGAGATTTGTTCAGCTTGGGACAAGAAAATAACCGAGGAAAAAGGAATAGTTTTTATTCATAAATCAGGCATATGTAGACTACACGGTACATTCATTTGTGATTAGTTCTTCCAGTCGTTCAATGTAAGCAACTGTCTTTATATAAAAGTTTAGCAGTTCTTGATTGTGTGCAGTGGTTCTGTAGAAGATCTTTCTAGTGTGTTAAAATTTAAAATCAACAAAAGAAAATCTGGACTAGTGATTTGTTTCTTGTAGGATATTTGTTGGTGCAGTCACATAAATTCTACTGTATCATGTGTGTTTGTCATTTCAGATAGAGGAAGAAGAAAAGAAACTAAAAGCTGCTATTGAAGAAGCTGAAAAGCAATATTCAGAAGTTACTTCTGAGTTGAAGGGTCTCGAAACAAAGTCTAAAGAATTTGAAGAACTAGAAGAGCGGTTTGTCTTTTGTTCACCTTGCAACTTTCGTTTCAGGCATCATCTTATTTGTTTAGCAAATAGTGTAGAGGAAAAAGGATGCAATATCAAAATAATTATTATTGTTTCTGGGTTGTAAGCCTTCATACTTGGCACCAACAGGGGGCTATACCTTTGGTCATTTTTTCTGTATCTTTGTTACAGTATTGTTCTAGAGTAAGTACAATGCGGTTACACTAAAAAGTATGAAGATTGCTAAAGGCATCAGGATAGTGTTTTCATGTTTCTAGTATAGTTCTTTTAGCCCAAATGTATCTAGTATAAAAACCACTCCTCGCTTTAAAATATGACTGATTGTTTCTGTTAGGTAGTTAACTGAAATGATACCAAAGATAATACCATTGCAGAATAATATCACACATGCATGGTATTGCTTTTCCGCACAGTGGTTTCACGCATTCGAAACTGTTTGGTTTGCTTTTATGCTCCAACTGGTTTCTAAATAAATCTAACATATCATATTTGTATTCAGGTATTGGCATGAATTCAACAGTTTCCAGTTTCAGCTGACATCTCACCAGGTCTATTACAGTCCACAGAAACATTTACGTATCAGAATAACGCTATCCTGCTGTCTTGTCATATTTTAAGATCTCCTACATCGTTGTTGACATGAAAATTGATAGCATATTCCAACTTATTGTACAATCGGACATCCATCTTTTCCAGATCTGAACCAGGTGTATGGTTTACTTTGTAGTCCTTAGTTCTTGTCATAAATAAAAGTAATTCGGAATAAATACTCAACCAACAAGCAATAGCACCTAGATGCGGTGGACATGCACCTCCGAGCAGCATTTGGTTGTTTCTCCGAAAGCTCATATGGTTAATTGACCCCGACTATTTTTCTTAAGCAAAAAGCAGGAGCGCTGCCATTCATTAGGGAGGAAAAGATTAAACAGTGAGAAGTTGCACAAATAACTAAGCTAGTCCAGTACAGAAACATTATGCAAAAAAGTGCTTACTCTAGAATGATGTAATATACCGAAAGCATGTTTCATAGTAACAAAAAGAACATCACAACTTTTTTCCCTTCTGTATGTGGATTCTTTTTAATTTCTGAACTATTTCCTAACATTTTCCCCTGATGCTCTGAGTCATTGCCTAAAAAGTATTGCTTATTCCACTTTTCAGGAAGAAAGAGATGCAATTTTGGCCAAGATAGAAGTTTCACAGGTTCACCTGGAACTGCTAAAGCGCACAAATGTTCTCAATGATGCATTCTATATTTCACATGATGGAGTGATTGGAACAATAAACAACTTCCGTCTTGGTCGTCTCCCTAACGTACAGGTACCACAACGATGTTCAGATACCACAACGATTCATTCACTCTCATCTGTTCTTCACTTATGCTATATTTTGTCTGTACATGAAGTACATACATTGTATCTTGTGTATTAAGGCCACAAATCTCTATTGCTCTTACCTTAGGTTGAATGGGATGAAATAAATGCGGCTTGGGGTCAGGCTGCTCTTCTGTTGCATACCATGGCTCAGTACTTCCCGAAATTTAAGTATCCTTGACACACAAGAGCTTTTTTATTTTAGCTTGTTTACCGGTCGTAAGTTCGTGTTTTTTGTTGCTAGGTAACATAAATGATAAATATTACTAGCACTCAAGTACACTACAATTGCCCTAAGATGATTTTGCTATGGAGCCCCTTAACTTGTATCCAGGTACCGGATCAAGATTCACCCCATGGGAAGCTATCCAAGAGTAACAGACATAAACAATAATACCTATGAACTGTAAGCTTTATCCTTGAAATTTACACTTTTTTTACCTAGGAAGATATGTAGAGTTCTCCCTGTTGAAATAGCTTAAAGTTGCTTATGTTATCAAGCATGCTCACATTATATGGTACTCCCTCCGTTCACTAATGTAAGACATTTTTAGCTGTTTCTCTATTCATATCATCATATGTATCTAAATGTATTTTAGTACGTATATTTACTCATTTGAGTATATATGTATGTCTGTAGTCAATATTGAAATGGCTAAAAAGGTCTTACATTAGTGAACGGAGGGAGTAGTAAAATATACAGATTGAAGACCTTTTGCACATTTACAGACTTATTAATCATTACCAAACTGCTGTCACTGAGCATTTGTTATGTTGGCGAGTACTGTGGAAATATATTAAACGGGAACTTATAAAATCATCATTGTCCTTTTTAGTTTCTGGCTGTATGTGTTGGGAGCTTACTTTCCAACTTTTTTCTCCTTGTGTTGTCATGGATGTTCAGGTTTGGTCCTGTTAATTTATTCTGGAGCACCAGATTTGACAAAGCAATGACATGGTTTCTAACTTGCCTGCAAGAGTTCGCTGAGTTTGCCATAAATTTGGATAAAGAGAACAATGTTCCATTTGACAAGTCACTGAAGCTCCCCTACAAGTAAGCTTTCTTGCAACTTTCTGGTTCCCGCAATATTTCTGAATTTCATGCCACGTCAATGAAGGTTCTCACATGAGTTGAAATCTGTTTAGATGGTTTAAAATTTACAGGCAACCATATAAACATGGTGAAGTGATTTGTTTGTCATTGACATGTAACAATTAGTGCAACTACAAGTATGAAATCACATATGGTGTGAATGTAGCAATAAAAATGAATGTATCTTATGTATGCACCGATGTCTGGATTTGTATGCATTTGTTGTCTAATTTGATCTATTCATTTCACAGGATTGATGGTGACAAAGTAGGGAGCTACACAATCTTCTTAAGCTTTAATAAACTCGAGAACTGGACAAAGGCGCTAAAATATATGTTGTGCAACCTGAAGTGGGTCCTCTACTGGTTTATCGGCAATACAAGTTTTGCGCCACCATCTGCATCTTTGTACTTGGCGCAATCTCCAAACAAGAAGGATTGATATGATGTTTAAACACAAATAGAGGCATTAACCTTAGACGTTGAATTGCTGACTGTAGCCACATGTCGACCAATGGCAGTAACAATACATGTTTGATGTACATAAAAACCAGGCATTGCTAGACTCCTTGTTGCTTGCAAGTCAACAGTTTGTGTGCCTGTTACTCTGTTAATTGTACATATGGGCTGCACTGGTTCTAATAGTATGTATTGTTGTGCAATTCAGACAAATTGGAATGGCAGAAAAATAGTACCGTATAGTTTGAAATCCAGATTTGATGCACACATGGCTGGAGTACATCGCCATAGTTACATGTTTGGGTATGTCTACGTTTCGGCCAATTGAGTCTTACTTACCTCGCAATCGATTTTTAAGAGTACAACTTCAGTTTACTGGTTGTAGCTTGACTTCGTCACCTAGTTGCTAGTTTTGCTAAAGTTGCGGTTTTCAGATCTTATAAGAAAAACTCTTCTACATATGTAGGTTTTTTTGCTTGTTTCAAAATTTAGATTTGATCTAAGTTTTTGAGTATTTTTGTGCCTAAGTCCATCTTCAGAAGTCTTTAACTTTATTTTACCAACATGTACTCTTCTAGGAAGTTCAAGTCGTACTCCCTTCTCATCATGGTGGTGACTGGTGATGGATATGTCTTTGCAGAGGTAGCATATGTGTCGGGCGACGTTGGCGTGAGCATCGCCCATAGTCCACGCGCCCAACTATTGGATGAATGGGATCCTCTGACATGCCGATCCATGTCATGTTCTGTCTTTGAGTCGCTGATAGGTGGGTCATATATGTCAGTGACTAAAAAGGCTGGTTAGGCTACGGCAGGGTATCCCTCTCTCAACATACGTTAAGGGTCTGTTTATTTGGGCTTCTGCTTCTGCTTTTAGCATTCAAAAGCAGAAGCCCAAACAAACACCCAACTATTGTTAAGCGCTGTGGAAAAGCGCAGGCAAGAAATGAACGCTGAGAGCAGAAGGGAGCGAAGCTGCCCGGGAGGCGCTTCCCGAGCTTTTCCACTCAAAATCGAAACGGTAAGTGAGTTTGCCACTTCCGTTTAGCGTATTTACACACAAACTGCCACTGCGGTGTGACGTCAACGTGTGTGTGGCTGTCCAAGCTCCCCCGTGACCGAGCAACCAGCTTCTCATTACCATCGTACGTGCTAGCTAGCAAATTCATCCATGTGCACATTTGATTCCAAATACTGTACCGTTGTACGTGATACCTCTCATAAAGATTGTCCAAACTTATTTTAATCTAGATCATGTACTTATATTATACTTTCTCACATAAACAGATTTCAGTTCAAAATAATTATTTCAACACAAAAGCGTTAAAAATATACAGCAGCAGCCGCCGTGACTAAATAATTATTTCAGCCGTGTTAAAAACACAAAAGTTCGAAATAATCTTCAGCGCTTAGGGGTACTTCAGACATTTCGCCCCAAAATCTACAGCAGCAGCCGTGACTAACAAACACCAAATTTCTGTTTCCAACAGCTGCTTCTCACAGCTGCTTTTTCACAGTCCAACGGCTACAGCTGCTTTTCAAAAGCTACAGCCCAAACAAACAGACCCTAAGTCATGCTCAAGTACTTAATGATAATCTTTGACGTGTTTTAGGGAATAGAGGGTCAGAACCATTTTGATTGGTGTGTTCAGTTTATGAGAATATTGTGTGTCCTACAATTAATGAAAAAACTTTAACTATGCATACATAGTGGGGCTATGTTATAACTTTGTATTGTATTGGTAGAAATTGTAACAACAATTCCGACAAAAAAATTGTGGTAGGAATTATATACAGAACAACAAATCTGGCCGTTTCCCCCAAAAAATATACGCCTGCTCTTTGGAGCAATTTCAAATTACTGATATGGTTGAACTGCTCCCAATTTAATCAGTAAACGAACTGGACACGTATCTTCGGACGTATTGCACCCTGCAGTGGTGCCGCTGAACATAATCACCTGGACCTCTCCTCTAGGCTCTAGCCCAATTATATCGTGGACGATGTTGCTTGGTAAAGATCCAGCCAGAATGACGCATCCCTCGTCGACCGTCACGCGGTTCAGGCTGAAAGGAGAAACGTACACAACAGTGTTGATCAATTTACATCACAACAACAACGAAACGACACCCGAAAGCACATTCCGGCGGCACCCGAACCCACACGGAAGTTTTCGCACGAAAGCCAACACACGCACACGTTCCCCAGAAGAAAGAAAAACCATCGCACGGCAGCGACGCGCGCGCGCGTCATGTCCACGCCCGTGCACTAGCGACCTGCCCCGCCACTGACGACTAGTAATTGAAACGAGCAGTCCACAGGAGCGCAACGAGCAGTCCACAGCACCACCAGGTACGCAGCGGCGGAAGGATGGATCGCCGCCGCGGCAGCTCGATGCGGAAGCGGTCGCTGGAGATAGACACCGGGACGGCGGAGAGGGGCGGCCGGATCAAGCCGATTTTTGAGGAGCCGGTGAGCCCGACGGGGCGTCTGTTCCGGGAGCCGCACTTCAGCTGCTACATCGTCTCCGTGTTCGGCCTCGGCGGTGCGGTCGACCTCGCCGCCGTGCGGGCCGGGCTCGAGGCCACCCTCGCGCGCCACCCGCGCTTCTGCAGCGTCCAGGTGCGTTGTTACTTGTTAGTCGCCATGCGCGGCGCGTCCAGGTGCAGCATCTTGATTCGTTAACCATGGTGTTCATGCGCCGTACGTGCGTAAAAGGTTGAAATCGTGCGTTGCGTTCCATGGTGATTCATCAGTCATCACATGTGCAGCAGGTACTGGACGAGCAGGCGGAGGACCCTAGGCCCAAGTGGGTCCGGACCATCGTAAACATCGACGACCATGTCATCGTCCCGGACCTGGACACGTCGACGGCCGACGGTGACAGGGCCCTGGAGGACTACGTGTCGTCCCTGTCCACGCTCCCCATGGACCACTCCCGCCCGCTCTGGGAGCTCCACGTCCTCGACTTCCCCACCTCCGAGGCCGCCGCCGCCGTCGTGCTCCGCGTGCACCACTCCGTCGGCGACGGCGTCTCGCTGCTCTCGCTCTTCATCGCGTGCACCCGGCGCGCCGACGACGAAGCCGCGCTTCCGGCCCTGCCGTCGACCACCCGTCGACGCGCTGGCCCCGCCGTGTACGCCCTGTCCTCGCGCCCGCGGCTCTCGCCTTCCAGCTGGGCCGCTCTCGCCGCGTGGGCGATGACGTTGCTCATGCTCCTGTGGCACACGCTGGTGGACGTGGCGTGCTTCGTTGCGACGGCGACGTCGATCCTGAGCGACCCGCCGACGCTGTTCAAGGGCGAGGACGGCGTCGAGTTCCGGCCCAAGCGATTCGTCAACCGAACGCTCAGCCTCGACGATGTCAAGTACGTCAAGAACGCCGTAAACTGCGTATGTGATTGAATCCTCATATAGTATACTGTATCTTGGATGTATATATTCCATTATTAATTTGTCAGTCAGAGATGGTTAACCTCTGAAAAGCAATTCTTCTGCCCTTGTTCTGCAGACTATAAACGATGTGCTGCTCGGAGTGACTTCTGCGGCACTGTCTCGGTATTATTTACGGAAAACAGGTGAGCTCGGCTAATTTATTTGAGCTGCTTTTGTCTTTTACATTTCCATGACATAGCTGTAAGTGTAACTACCCTTGATTATTTTTTAGGAGAAAGTGGCGCAAAGACTATCAAGGTGCGGTCCACTCTTCTTGTCAACCTAAGAAAGACGCCTGGCCTTCATGTAAACAACATTCCCAACTATATATCATCCATGATCATAACATACAAGTTCAGAAAAACACCACACATATTTCATTATGCCAATTGATTTGTGCTATGTGCAGACGCTGGCCAGTATGATGGAGTCTGGCAAAGACAACGGTGCGCAGTGGGGCAACCGGCTCGGCTACATGATACTGCCCTTCCACATAGCCAAGCACAACGACCCTATGGAGTATGTCCGGAAGGCGACCCAGGTTGCGCGCAGGAAGAAGAGCTCCATGGAATCGGTCTTCACGTTCTGGAGCGGGTCCGTCGTAATGAAGATCTTCGGCATTAAGGTGCTCCATCGTTTTGATATTCCTCATCATGATTTTTAGTAGAATTGTAACTGGCTGAAAGTGTTGATCCATCATATACTTTCCACAGGCTGCAGCTTCTCTATGCCACGGCATGATGAAGAACACCACTATGTCCTTCTCCAACGTGGCCGGGCCAACCGAGAAGGTGGTGTTCTATGGCCATCCCATCGTCTACATTGCCCCAAGCGTCTATGGGCATCCACATGTAAGTGCGAATCAAAGTATAACTTTCCTATAGAGCTCATTATCTTCAGGTTTTGATAGCTCAATTTATGAAACGTCTTCAGCTGTTTCATTGGATACCGGCCATCGGTAGATTTCCATTGGAATGTGGTACCCTTGATATACGGTTGTTAATCAATCGGTTTCGATGTGTACTGCAGGCCCTGACTATGCATTATCAGAGTTATGCCAACATTATCAAGCTAGTCCTCGCAGTTGATGAAGAACAGTTTCCAGATGCTCATGATCTTCTCAATGACTTCGACGAGTCTCTCGTGCTAATTCGGGAGGCAGCTTCAGAAAAACAAAAGAACACATAGAAGTGGTAGGCAATTGGTCTGGTTATGTTCATTTCCTAGGAGTGGTAGGAGATGCAAATCAAGCGGATTATGCACTGCAAGGTCTGCTTCTTTTGCTCAATGCAGTTGCTCTGTGGTTAGAGACCAGTTCTTGTGTACATCAACGATTGTATGTTTAAGGAATTCTCATGTAGACTTAAGTCGATGGAACCGTGAAAATGATCACAAGGAACATGTACCCACAGTATTTGTCATACCATACCTAACACTAACATCATGATTTTCTTGTGTTAAAGTTGGGGAATTAGTGAGAGAGGAGATTTCGGGCTCCCGGGCACAAGTGATCTTGGTGTACTTAAAATTTTGAAAATGATATTCACAAGTTTCAAAAATTCTGAAAAAAATCCGATGTAGCCAATGATGCATGTGTCCCACAAACATGCAAAAATCCAATTTCAAATATTTTGTATTTTGGGCTACACAAAAATGACAAAGTGTGGATCTGAATATCTATATTTTCAAATCTCTAAATTTATCAGATTTGTCACTTTTGTGTAGCACGGAATACAACACATTTGAAGTTGATTTTTTACATGTTTGTAGGATACATTATTGGCTTAATCAGGAATTTTATTCAGGTTCTTTCTGAAACTTGTAAATATTTGTTTGATTTTTTAAAACCAGCATGATCACTCGTGCTCGGGAGCTAAACACATTCTGAATTGAGGATATACATAGGCTAAAGTTCATTTGTGATTTTTGTGGTCATAACTGATATTTGGGACTAGAAAGCATTGGTGATTCTTGTGAAAGGAAAGAAAGGATGTCCATGGAGTGTATTGCTACTTGCTAATAAGGGCACATCCAACGGGCTGGTGCATACGGACACCAAAATGTGTCCGATTTAGTCCGTTTGGGGGCGGACTACGGACACATTTTGGGCCTTCGTCCGTTACCCCAACGGCCTGGCGCAAATGGGGCCATAAAAAAACATTGAAATGACTAAAATTGGTCGAAATCCAAATAGTTCAAAATACAAATTGTTCAAAATTCAAATAGTTCAAAACATAATAAATAGGACATCACACGTCCTCGCGCTCACGGATCATATTTTGCTTCTTGAGTATCCATGCCCTTTGCTCCGGGTCCATGATGGTCAAGTCGGCCATCATGATCCGGTTCTCTTTGGCGAGCAACGCAAGCTTCACGCGGTTCTCCTCGGCCTTGATCTTCTCTTGCTCGATCTCGAGCTTCTTCTTTGTTATCTCTAGATATGTTGCCATTGCTTCCTC
Organism: Poa annua; assembly: GCA_026929855.1. Classification (NCBI taxonomy): domain Eukaryota; kingdom Viridiplantae; phylum Streptophyta; class Magnoliopsida; order Poales; family Poaceae; genus Poa; species Poa annua. The sequence continues at coordinate 54,196,618 of CM049435.1, read as the reverse complement.
TTTGTCCTTGCGTTTCTCCACATACCTAGTGGCGGTGGAATCTTCCTTGCCAGCGATCAACGTCTTCAGGGTCTCCTCCAATTGTGCCGCCGCCTACGCTTCGCGTCTTGCGCCGAGGACTTGTGTCCTCTCGGCCGCACAGCCCGGCCACCCGAGCTTTGGCCGGGATTCACATCATCACCGGCTTGATTGTTGGTTCTTTTCTTCGATCCATCGCCGCCCCCTTTCTTCATGGAGTTGTAGAGCTCTTGCCATTTTGGACAACCCTTGATCATGTCCCAACAATGGGGCAATGTGAACTTGGTCTTGAAGACCGTCTTGTGGTACTCCAAAGCTTGAGACATCTTGTCTTCAACCCCAAAGCCGCTCACCGGCCGGTTCTTGACATGCTCGTAGGCCGCTTGGAATTTGCAACACTCGGCCGAAATGTGTTGCCACCTCTTTGTGAGTGAGCCCTCATTGCGATCACTCTCAATCCGGTAGGGAGGCAATTTCCTTTGCTCATGGAAATGCTTGTGCACCCTAAACCAAAAGGCGGTGCCCCTTTGTTGGGCACACCATTTTGCATTTTTCCCACAAGTCATCCATGACTCGCATAGCACCTTGTCCTCCTTGTCCGTGTACGAGGACGTGCCGATGTTCTTCCTTTTGAGGCTCGCCGCGATTCGGGTGTGCCCCTCGTCGACATCGAGTGGCTCATCCTCAATGTCGACCAGATCGGCCTCCGTCTCGGGCATGGTCGCATTGGGGTCTTCCGTGTCGAGGTCAGCAGGGTCGACGTAGGTGTTGGCCTCTTGTGTCTCGGCGTCGGCAGGGTCGTAGTAGTTGCGGTCGTTGATCATGTCGCCCATGAGATCATCGGCGAAGTAGGCCGGGTTGGCCGGCGTCGTTGGCGGGAACTCATCGAACATGAGGGCACGGGCCTCGGGCATGGTCATCTTGCCCGCCATGGTCTTCGATTTGCCACGGGGCCGCCCGTCGCCGGCACTCGGGGTCACGTTGAGGTCGATCGACTTCGGCTCCACCGGGACTGAGGAAATCTTCGGTGAGTTCTCACGGGAACCCATCCGCGACGTTGGGTAATGGGCGGCGGCCGGCGAGGGCGTCGAGAGGCCGAGGGATGAGGTTTTTGGCGGCCTCCCTTTGGCAGAGGAGACCGAGCTTCCGGCTGATGCAACTGCGGTGGGGGAGAGGCCGGCGGCAGCACCGAAAGCCCCTGCAAAAACCTCCCCCTTGAGGAGAAGCACAACTCGGGCGGCGGCTTGGGCCGCGATGAGGTCACTGTTGGCCTGGGCCTGGATGGCGGCGAGCCTCTCCTTCTCTGCGGCCGCGATGATGGCGGCCTTCTCCTCGTCCTTGCGCTCCCGAGTCCTCTCCCTCCGGCCCTGTCGCTTGTCCGACTCCGGCTTCCGCTCCTTCTTCACCGCGAGTAGGGCGGTGCCGACAGCGACCGTGGATTTAGACAGCCCGTCCTCCATTGGAAGGGGCAGCAGCGGCGGCGGTTGGGGATGGAAGGGGCGGTCGTGGGAGGATTTGGGGAGGGAATGGGTGGGGGGGAATGGGTGGCTGGCCGTTGGGCCCGACGTGGACAGAGAGGACAAAGAGGCGGACCGAGAGGCTGTCCGTCTCGCCCCAAAGCTGCCCCAAAGTTGGGCCGCCTTTGGGTCGAAAACTGGCCAGCCCGTTGGTGCTCCTCTTTTGTTCGTTCGGACAAAATCGGACTGGGCTGGTCCGTATGCGCCAGCCCGTTGGAGGTGCCCTAACGTGGGACCGGGTGTGCATGCCTCCGGAGCTCAGAGACCTAGGAATTCTCAATGTAAGGGGGATGAACGTAGCTCTACGAGTAAGGTGGCTTTTGTTGAGCAGGGTAGCCCTTGACAAATCGTAAGGAAGTTCAATCTCCAGATGCCATATTTTGTCCGAAAGAGTTTGACATAGCTACTAGGTCCGTGTTAGGGGATGGAGCCACCACACTCTTCTCGATAGATAGTTGGCTGCCAGGTGGTCGGATTAGGGGCTTCGCCCCTAATCTTTTCAGGATAGTCTCGAGATCAGCGGTTTAGACATGTCGTATGCGTGAGGGTCTTACTTTAGGCTGGCTTGAGGACTTATCGTCAAATCTTGCAGCGTGGCTCTAGAGGAACTCCTGAGTGTAGCAGAAAACCTAGTAGAGGTCGTTCCCCGGCCAAATGTACATGATGTTTTCAAATGGTGTTAGGATGAAAGTGGTGCCTACTCCTCACGATCTTGCTACGCGGCATTGTTCGGAGGGTCGGTGGCGATTCCGGGCACGCGATGTTTTTCTGTGGTTGGTCCCTCAGGGATTGGTGTTGGACGGCTGGTGAAAGTGCATGGTTTCCCCCATGCGTGGTTTTGGTAATTAATGACAATCCATATGGACTAATGTTTACATTGAGATATTCTTATAGATCTTGTCCATGGGAAATATAGGAGTTCATGTGTTGGACTCTTCAAGATGAAATAATGACCAATGCTCTATTCAAGGATTTATATGAAGAATGGTCATGTGTAGAGTTGAGCTCATTGCAAGTATGGCTTGGAATAGAAGATTGAGTGAACAATCATGTTTACCCCCCAAGCCACCATACATATCAAGAGAAGAAGAAGAAGTGCAAGTTCAATATGATGCATCTCGGAAGATATCTTTTGATTGAAGCTTGCAAAGGAGACATGAAGACGAAGCTTAGCGAGGCCCTCCCATAATGGAGTATGGGGGAGCATTTGAAGAAGTCTTCATCAAGCATGTGCGTGCTCGCGCGATCAAGAAAGATGATCCACTTGAATAGATCAAGATAGTCATCATCTAACTCAAGTGGAATGCTCAAGACAAAGGTATGATCTTGATAGGGCTATAGGATAGATAGGCGTACTATCAAGAGGGGCTCTCAAGTGAGTAACTTGATCGAATCGTTGTGGAGAGCTCAAACCTTTGCATACTTGGCATATCATATTTCTTGATTCTTATTTGGCTTTTATCCATGTGAGTATTTAGAGCTTGGTTCATCTCCATGTCAAGCTCTAATTAATCAAAAACGGATTTCATATGAATATCTTGTTGCGTTTTTTATGTTGGAGGTTTTATCGGTTATCCTTTTTTTGAGAGGTCTTACCTTTCCTCATTTGGTTTAAACCTCCCTTATTGGACCATGATGTTTCTCTGCACATTCATGTAGGGCTCGTTGTCACGTTTCCAACGAGCCCAAGAACATCGAAAATGGAGTCCGGATGCAAAAGCTTTGCACGTTTTGGTACTTGGTGTTCTGCTGTTTTTTGCTGTGGCGGTAGTACCGCCGCGGTACCGCCCGAGGTACCGCCAGACCAAACAGAGAACCATTTTCGGCGGTTCCGGGAGCGGTAGTTCCGCCGGGGCGGTAGTACCGCTGCCCGGGGCGGTAGTACCGCCGCGGTACCGCCCGAGGTACCGCCAGACCAAACATAGAGCCTTTTTCGGCGGTTCCGGGAGCGGTAGTTCCGCCGGGGCGGTAGTACCGCTGCCCTGGGTGGTAGTACCGCTACGTGAAGTCTGTTTTCAGCCCGTTTTCTTGTCCTAACTCCCTAGAGGGGCGGTAGTACCGCTAGGGCCAGCGGTAGTACCGCTACGTCGCGAATCTGCACATAACGGTTGGATTTTGGAGGCCCTATTTAAGGGGGTCTTCTTCCCCATTGAACCTAAGCACTAGAGCAAGTCTTTCTCACCTCTCTCCTCCATTGTTGCCATTTGGAAAGCTTGCTCTTCCTCTCAATCTCTCCCATGGTTCTTGCTAATATTTGAGGGATAGTGAGAGGTGATCTTGATCTACGTTTTCACTGATCGATTTCTCCTCTAAGTGAGGGAAACCTTGTAGATCTTGATCTTGGAGTTCTTGGTGCATCTCCTCTTTGTTCTTCCTCTCTTATTCCCCCATAAGCATTTTTTGCTTTGTTGGAATTTGAGAGTGAAGGATTTTGAGCACTTGTGCTCTTGCCTTTTGCATTTGGTGCATCGGTGTGCTCTCCACGAGGATTCGTGGAAGTTGAAAGTTTGTGAGCTTGTTACTCTTGGGTCCTTGGACCCTAGACGCCTTTGTGGTGGTTGGACCCTTGTGTGGTCACTTGAAGCCGTTCGGGAGCCCCCAATCCCATTGTGGGTTGTGCCCCGGATTGTTGTTGGAGGCCGTTCGGGAGCCCCCAATCCCATTGTGGGTTGTGCCCCCGGATTGTTGTTGAAAGGCTCCGGATTCCGCCTCGAAGGAATTCCGATAGTGGAAGGTGAACCAAGCCTTTGTGGTGCGGTTCATCGGAGAAGAAGGTGAAACCTTTGTGGTTGTTGAACCGTTGTGTCGGTTCACACCTCTCCAACGAGACGTACTCCCTTAACAAGGAGGAACTCGGGAATACATCCTCGTCTCCACATGCCTCGGTTATTTCTATACCCGAGCTTTTTACTTATGCATTTTACATTGTGATAGCCTTCGTGCTTGAAGTATTCTATAGCTATCACCTTGTTGTTTGTCTTGCTTAGCATAAGTTGTTGGTGCACACAGGTGAGCCTAGTTTATTTAGGTTGTCGGCTTGTTAATTTAAACACCTAGTTTTATTCCGCAATTATCAAGCCTAAACCGGAAAAGTTTTAAATCGCCTATTCACCCCCCCCCCCTCTAGGCGACATCATTGTCCTTTCAATTGGTATCAGAGCCTGGGCTCTCTTTTTGGGCTTTACCGCCTAGAGAGTAAAAGATGTCGTTTAGAGAATTAGTGCACGATCCCACTTTCATATTCGATGGCACAAATTATGATGTTTGGAAAATTCACATGCTTAATCTTTTTAGGGCCATGGGTCCAAATTATATTAAGAGGATTGTAGATGTGAGTTTATCTCCTCCAAAGGATTCCCAAGAATTATCTTTAGAGGATGAGATAAACTCTCATCTCGAGACTCAAGTTACTAATGGTCTTATATGTGCTTTGACCGATGTAGTTCTTGCTTCAATCATGCCTTTTCGAAATGCACATGAGCTTTGGACCAAGCTTCAAGATATATATGAAGTGTCCAAAATTATTGAGGATGATTGTTCTCCCTCCACCTCCGGCCGTGATGAGTTCACAACTTCTTCCACTTCACCAACATGTGATTCGTCACAAGGTAATGATATGGTGAGTGGTGATAGAAATTGCATTGGTGATGGTGAACTTACTATTGATTATAGTTCTTCTCTATCACATTGTAATGTTCTATCTTAGGACTTAAACTCTTCTAGCACTCCAAATGTCATACATGCTAGAGTTGATGGTCCTTGCATATCAAGTAATAGTTGCTTAACTAAATATAATGATGATATGCTCTCTATGTCTTGTTGTCATGAAAATAATGCTTCCATATCCTCTAGTATTTGCATGACTAACAATGTAGAGGAATCCCAACATTTGTTGGAACAAGACATGGACCTCAATGGTGCTTCAAGTAATTCTTCATCCTCCTCACCCATTAATCATGTTTGCCTCATGGCTAAGGATTCCAAGGTAACTTCTACCTCGAATCCCGAGATATGTGATGATGTGGTTGTGGATCCTCATGGAGAAGATTTTGACATTAAAATCTTAACCAAGAAGGGTGAGATTGTTCTTGGTGCTCTTCCCAAAGGTAGTGAAGCTATCTCTTCTCTACGTGAAATTGTTGCTCATGGTATTAAATGTATAGAAATCATTGAGGAGTTGGATACTCAATTTGAGCAAAAATATAAAATTGAGAGAGAAGATGCTATTGAAAAAGCATCCTTAGAGAATGCCCTTGACGAAGAGCAAGAGGTTCGAGTGTCTCTTGAGGAGAGACTTGAATCTCTTGATGAATCAAATGATCTTATCACTGCTAAAATCATTAAGGAAAGAGATCATGCTATTGCAAAATATAAAGTGCTTAAAAAGGAAAAAGTCGAATTTGGTGTTGGCAATGCTAGACTAAGTGAGGACATAGAGAAACTTGACAAAGCTCACAAGGCTTTAGAAAGTGAACACTCTCTCCTCATCAAGTCTCATGATCAACTCCAAACTCAACTATCTAATAATGATAAGCTTGCAAAATTGTCTTCTTCCATTTCTAATGATAATGATGCTTGTGCTACTAACTCCACTTCTTGTGAAGCATCCATGTTTAATGAGAATATTGAGCTAAGGGCCCAACTTGAGTTGCTAACTAACAAGTATGGGAAATTGGAAGAAAGTCATGTAAAGCTCTCTATCTCTAATGACGATCTTCTAGCATCCCATGCTAAGCTAAAGTTAGCTCATGAGGCCATTATGTCAAAGGTAATATCTTGTGAGCCTCATATGGACAATGGCACAACTTGTTCTCTTAATGCTATATCGTCTTGTGCTAGTACTTGTGATTCATCGACTCATAATGTTGCTACATCTTGTGATGAATTACTTACCATACCTTGTTGCTCTAACAATGAAGCTTTCACTTCCTCTAGTATTTGTGTTGATACTAACCATGTAGAGGAATTAAAAGAGCTCAAGGCCCAAGTCACTTCTTTGAAGAAAGACATGGAAAAGCGTCATGTTGGGAAGTCCACACTTGACAGTATGTTGAGTGCTCAAAGACGCCCCAATGACAAGAGTGGACTTGGATTCAACTCCAACAACAAGAACAAGTCCAAGATCATTAAGAAGAAAAAGGGCCAAGAACAAGTCAAAGATTCGGCCAAGATTTTTTGTTTCAAGTGCAAAGTTGAAGGGCACCATGTTAGATCTTGCCCTTTGAAGAAGAAGGCTCTTAGTGAGAAGCAACAAGGGAAGAAGCCTCAAGTTCAAACTCAAGCTCCTCAAGTTGAAGAACGGTCTCTTCCCAAGAAGAATCAAGCTACCCCACCTCAAGTCAAGACTCCAACTAAGAAGAGAGGAGGAAGTAGATGTTGCTACCTATGCCATGAGAAGGGTCACCTTGCTTCTTCATGCACAAATGGTACCTTATCCAACCCCATTATAGTTGACGATGTTTATTCTCTTCGGAAGGATAAGGTTGGCAATGTGTTTGCCAAATTTGTTGGTACTCAAAGTGGTTTCAAGAAAAGAACCATTTGGGTGGCCAAGCCTATTGTGACTAACCTCTTAGGACCCAACTTGGTTGGGGACCAACAAGCCAAAACTTGATCAATAGGTGTTGATGGAGGGCATTGGAGACTTGGCTACACTATGAAGAATTAAGGGATCTTCGTCAATTATATTCTCTCAAGTCAAGTCATATGGATTATATTGTTCTATCTCATATCCAATGTTCCTCCTTGCGGTAACTTTTATTTAAATCATATATGCATTGAAAGTTGCTTGCACCCTTGCATGTGTTAGGTTTTGTACCTTGCTAGTGTTTGTATGTGTTGTGCTCTCTACTTACTTATCTTGAGAAATCAAGTATGTGTATTTTGGTTTGCACACCATCTACTTGTTTTGAGCCCTATTGCTTTTATTTGCTATATTATCTTGTTGACTCTCTCTTTGAGAGATTAATGGACTATTCCATTTTGGGAGAGTGATATGCTTCGTGCACTTCACAATTCTAAAAATGTGTGTACATGGGAAATACCACTTAGTGTCAATATATCAATATTATCTATTCTCTATGTGGTATGTCTTGCTCATAAGAAATTCAAATTCTATAACGTCCATTAATTTCTCTAGTTGGTTTTATTTACCTCTTGTTTTAAAATAAATGGATTATCACATTATGGGGGAGTAATAAGCTATGTGCATATTACAAGCCTAGAAAATGTGAACATGTGAGGTTTTGCCACCTAGAATTGATATTGCTAATTATCTTGTTCCTATGTGGCATGTGCTCAAACAAGTTCCCATTTAGTTAAATGCTCTTTGTCTCTCACTCTTTTGGATCTTGTTTGTGGAGGATGTTCTTGGTATGGCTTTCCCTAAATATGTTCTCATATATCTTTTTGGGAAGCCAATTGATTCAAGCAACTCCTTGGAGTTGCTTTGCATTATCACATGATTTGTGAAGCTATCAAGAATATCTATCTATCTAAGCATGGCTTTTAATTCCTATCCTTTGCCTCATGCTTATGTTTTGTGAATATGATCTTGAATATATCCTTGCAATCCACCACCGAGAAATATCTCCATACATTACTTGTCTTGACAAGTGATAATCATATTTGGGGTAAATATGTTGATCATATTCACTTTGGCTCTTGCTTTGAATTGCCTTATTTGATTGCCAAGGATTTGCTTTTGATCTAACTCTTATTTGTCTTTCTTGTATCTTTTGGATACTTTATTGCTCTACTTGAAATTTGTTTTGTGCTTTCTTGAGTTGGGAAAAGCAATGATCCAATTCTTGTGCATTGACATTCAAAAGTCATACTTTTTGATAATGCACTATTCTTTGGGAAGCTATCCTAATTTGAGTGGAACATCGTTCTTTAAATTGGTATTGCAATTTCTTGCCTTTCTTGAATATATATATATATCTCTACTACTATAGTACACATTTTTTTGAATATTTGAATCTACCTTCCTATCTCTTGGTCTACCCGCCACTAGCAAACTAATTTCATTTGTAACCGTTGATTCCATTCAATCGAACGGCTGCTCTCACCCGGATTCGCCATCCCGTAATCCCGCCAACATGCTGTCGACTCTTCTGGAATACTCCACAGTTCTCGGTCGCTGCCGCCTCTAGGAAAACATGAAGCAGTTTGATTTCTGGCCAACTTCCCTCCCCCATTTCACTTCACGTTGGAGCAGATCTGACATCACTATTTGCTGTAAATAATCTTTCTAGCCCGTCACACCACCTTGCAGGTTGCAGCATCCGCTCCACACCACCTCCAGATCGCCTCTCACATCCACATTGCAGATCCGCCACCATCAGCTCCTTGCCTCGCATCAAGTTCTGGGTCCAGTCCCATGGTAGCTGGGCATCCTTCCATGAGCAGTTGAGATAGGTCCACAGGCCATAAGTAAGTTGTTCCTTCTCTTGGTTGAGATGGGCATCTTTTCCCGTTTCTTGTTAGTTTGTGATTTGTGAAGATTTTTCTGAATGAGAATGTCGCACACGTGTTTCTCTTTGTTAATGGTGATCAAATGTCACTATATTAGCACACAAGAATTGATGATTGATCTGGTTGTAACTTTTTGGACTACTCTGTTTTTTCTTGCACGCAAGGTGTTTGTGTTTTTGTCTGAATTGCTACCTGTTGGTAGACCATAAAAGTAAAAGACACTGCTACGTGAACGCAAAATCACTCCATGCCATTGTTTTTATCATGCTATTTTCTCTATTAGTGCAACATAAAAGCGATTTAATGCTTATACTTTATCTGGTTGTAGAGACACCAAAAACAGGATGTAAGGCAATGATCCCTTTCAGATATATTTATTAAAAAAAAGTCCACTCGATAGCTTCATTAAAATGGAATTAATGTAGTCTATCACAATCTCTAATTATTATCCTTGCCCTGTGATATAACCATTTATGTATTTTTGTCTATTTTGTTTTGTGTAATGATAGCTATTGCTGCAGAGCATAATAATCCTTTAACTAAAACCAAAGGTGTTATACAAATGAGTTCTTTTCAACGTAAGCGTTATCGCGATCGAGACAGATATCTGAAAATGACTCCAGAACAAAGGGAAGCCTATTTGCAACGCAATCGTGAGTATAAGAGAATGAGGCGTGCTTGTGGTGCAAGCTGTAGCAATGCAAAAACAACACCACGGCAGAGAAATTCAAGAACTAGCAACACAATACATATGCCAGGTGGACCTCTCTAAATCAATAAAATGTACATTTCTAACATTAGAAGTTATGGCAAAATGTTCATTTATATGTTATTATATACATATATTGTATAATTTTGTGACGGGAGGAGTATGAATCTAGGAAATGAAGATGTGGGCAATTCAAGTTTTCACTCTTTACCATCATCCTCTTTGCGAGAAGATGTATTATTTTCAGATCATGAGAAGCACAGTTCAGCACGTACCCGACAATGTCCATCATCAAAAGGCAAACAAGGTTGTGAAATTATCAACTGATATTTAATATTAGAGTTTTTTGTTTTTATTACAGGGTTGCTGAATACTTTTCTAATATATTTTTTGGCAGGTAGTGGTGGTTCTGTCACATGTCGTCCAAAAGTTGGAACTCGGTTCACCATCAGTTCATCTGGCATATATTTATCATCAATTTCATCGGAAAATAAAGGTGCAGATTATGAGATGAAAACTGTGGGGCAGCGTAAGCGACGCCGTTGCGCTAATGCATACTCAGTACTGCCACATGGGCAGAAAGTAATATGCGTGCAAGATAATTGTGGCCATAATAAGAGGAATGGGTCAGAAAAGTCAAATCGTAGTAGTACACAAGTTTCACGGAGTGATGACACCAACTTGTATGAAGACATCATCTATGTGCCAACCGATTTTTTCCCTGCCACTCATGGTAATTTAGTCATAAAAGTTAAATATTTAATTTCTTGGCTATAACAAATAATTCATCTATATATAGCTGATATAAAAATTTCAACAGATTATCTGCCGCAAACGGAAGATAAAATTGAGTATGAGGATGTGGATGATGAAAGTATTATGTATATTGAACCAAGTAAGTATCGAATGATTTAATGTTCAATGATTATTATTTTTACTACTCTGCTAATGTACTCGAAACATGCAGGTCTTAATTTTGAATCATATCAAGAACCAAAGCCTATTGGAAACAGTATACATATGGACCCATATGATCATATATATATCGTAATTTGCCCCGTGATTTTCATTTTCTAGAGCAAGTGCCTAACTGCAGACACTGCAATGCCAAAAGGTTCCAGTATGAGACACCAACGTTCTGTTGCATGAATGGCAAAGTAAAGGTAGTAACCCCATTGGTTTCTGATGAACTGCGTCACCTGTACACGGGTCAAGAACCAAGTGCAAAATACTTTCAGGATCACATACGATACTTCAATTCTCATTTCTCTTTTACCTCTCTTGGTGTGGTTTTGGACCAAAGGTTCTGCAATGGAAGGTCTGGAGTTTACACCTTTCGTGCACAGGGTCAAATTTATCACCGTATCGATCAGTTGGTCCCAAAAGATGATGGCCCCAAGCATTTACAATTATACTTCTATGACACAGATGCAGATTTGCAGCAAAGGTTTCGTCACTCACCTAACCTTGACCAAAATCTCATCCGGAAATTGTTGAGTATACTTTCGAGGAATCCTTATGTCCAAGTATTCAGAAACCTTGGTTCTATTCCAAACCTTGATGAATATAAGATTGAGCTCAACACCGACATCGCCTTAGATCAACGAGTATATAATGCTCCGACAGCATCACAAGTAGCAGCAATTTGGGTCGAGGGAAATAATTCCCAAAGTCATTTTGACAGGAGTATCATGGTGTATGGTAAGTCGGACAAACCCCAATACATAAAAGCATACCATGGCTGCTATGATCCATTGTCATATCCACTTTTTTTCCCGAATGGCGAAGTTGGATGGAACTTGCATTTACCCAAAGCTGGGAAGAACATAAATATAAATGATAAAGCAAATGGTCTCAATGAAGAAGGTAGGTTTTATATCATGCATTTTTATTAAATTTTCTTATGAAATTAACTTCGGATTCATTTATTTACCCGTAAATTACTTTGAATACAGGGGTGGAAAGTAGCTCTGGTTCTTGTGTTTCGCCAAGAGAATATTATTGTTATAAGTTACAGGTCCGGGACGACGAGTTTAACATCTTATTATATGGAAAGCGATTAACTCAACAATATATTGTTGATATGTACATCAAGATTGAATCGATAAGGTTAGCTTTCTATCTCCGGCCGTCAACTCAGGTTTTGATACGTGCAGATTTATATCAAGGTTTGGTTGATAGCATCCTAGCCGGCGAAACACGTGCATGCATGATAGGAAAACGCATTGTGCTCCCTGCAAAATTTATTGGAGGACCAAGAGACATGCGTAGAAGATATCTAGATGCAATGGCCCTGGTCCAACGGTTCGGCAAGCCGGACTTATTTATTACGATGACTTGCAACCCACAATGGGAAGAGATAACCAGAGAATTGGCATCAGGGCAATCACCACAAGATCGCCCAGATTTGGTAGCACGTGTCTTCAAGGCAAAGTTAGAGGATCTTAAAGACCTTTTATTCAAAAGGAAATTATTTGGTGAAGTTGTTGCCCATGTTCATGTCATAGAATTTCAGAAGAGAGGCCTACCACATGCACATTTCTTAATTATTCTCAAGTCAAATTGCAAGATAACTAATCCAGATCAATATGATAAGATTATATCGGCTGAAATCCCCGACAAAGACAAATACCCTGTACTACATACTTTAGTTATTAAGCACATGATGCATGGACCATGTGGAGTTCTCAATAGTAAAAATGTATGCATGGAAAATGGAAATTGTAGATACCATTATCCACGGAAGTTCTCTGAGACTACGCTCCAAGGGGAGGACTCATATCCAATTTATAGACGGAGGGATGATGGTCGCCGAGTGCACATTAGGGGTGCAGTTTTGGATAATAGATGGGTTGTTCCTTACAACCCATATCTACTTATGCGATACAATTGCCATATCAACATAGAAGTTTGCTCTAGCATTAAAGCTGTGAAATATTTATTTAAATACATCTACAAAGGTCATGATCGTGCCTCCTTTGTGGTTGAGTCAGCTGAAGACAACATTGTTATTGATGAGATTCGTGAATATAGAGATGCAAGGTTCATATCACCTCCGGAGGCAATGTGGAGGATTTACTCTTTCAATCTAAGTGAGATGTCTCCTCCAGTTTTACAGTTACAAGTCCATTTGCCTAATATGCATCTTGTCTGTTATAAAGATTCTGACAATTTGGATAGCGTGGTACAAAGAGAATCATCTTCAAAAACAATGCTTAGTGAGTATTTTAGAATTAATTCCATTGATATTTATGCAAGGAATTTCTTGTATAAAGAGTTTCCAGAATTTTTTGTGTGGGATAGCGGTTGCAAGAGTTGGAGACGTCGTAAGCAAAAGAGAATTCAAATTGGGAGACTTGTGTCTGCGCACCCCGCTGAAGGCGAGCGCTTTTACTTGAGGATACTACTAAACCATGTGAGGGGGGCTACATCCTTTGAGGATCTACGAACTGTTCAAGGTGTTATTTTCTCCACTTTTAGAGAGGCTGCAGAGAAAAGGGGTCTCATCGAAGCTGATGGTAGTATTTCTGACTGTTTGAGCGAGGCTGCGACTTTTGGAATGCCCTTTGCACTTAGAAGGCTTTTTGCAACAATTTTAGTTTTCTGCGAGGTAACAAATGTTTGTGAACTGTGGGACAAGCACTTTGAAGCCATGAGTGAGGATTTTAGAGCACAAAATGTAAATGCTGAAGTAACTGAGCAGATGGTGCTGAAAGATCTAAGAAGTCTGTTATATTCAATGGGAAAGGACATAAGGAGCTTTGATCTGCCACACGTATTGGATACTAATGATTTGGACAGCCAAAGTTGGAGAGAACTATCCGATGAGATGTCCATTTATGTTGATCAAGAACATTTGGATTTATGTAACACACTTAACAATGAGCAAAGACTTGCTTTGGATGAGATAATGACACATGTCATGCACCAAAAGAGTATGGTTTTTTTCATAGATGGCCCGGGTGGTAGAGGGAAAACATATCTTTATAAGGCTTTACTTGCAAAAGTTCGGTCAATGGGACTAATAGCCATTGCGACAGCAACTTCGGGTATTGCTGCGTCTATTATGCCTGGTGGTAGGACAGCACATTCAAGATTCAAAATTCCAATTAATATTCAGGATGATAGCATGTGCAACTTCAGTAAACAGAGTGGAACTGCAGAACTACTTCGGAGAGCATCTTTAATAATTTGGGACGAAGTTGCTATGACTAAGCGTCAAGCCGTGGAGGCACTTGATAGATCTCTGCAAGACATCACTGGTTGTGGATCACCTTTTGGAGGAAAAGTAGTAGTGTTTGGAGGTGATTTTAGACAAGTTCTTCCGGTGGTTAAGCATGGCACGAGGGCACAAATTACAGAGGCTACACTAAAGAAATCTTATCTTTGGCAAGGGATAAAACATATCAAACTTTGGCGCAATATGAGGGCACTGTCTGATCCATGGTTTTCTGATTTTCTCCTTAGAATTGGTGATGGTACAGAGGAACCAATTGGCCAGGATTACGTGCGCCTACCTGAAGAAATCGTTATAGGTTACACAGAATTAAAAGCTTCTGTCAGCAAGTTGATTGATGATATCTTTCCTTTACTGGACAGACATGGAAATTCGCCATCTTATATTAGTGCGCGTGCCATTCTTTCCACTAAGAATGAATATGTGGATGAGCTAAATTCAATGCTTATTGACCGATTTCCCGGAGAAGAAAAGGTCTACTACAGTTTTGACTCAGCGGTAGATGATCCCCATAATCACTATCCATCGGAGTTTCTAAATTCACTCACACCTAATGGCCTACCTCCACATATTCTCAGATTGAAGATCAATTGTCCTGTTATTTTGCTTCGCAATCTTGATCCTTCAAATGGTTTATGCAATGGTACAAGGCTTATTATCAAGGCATTTCAAGAGAATGCTATTGATGCAGAAATTATTGGTGGCCAATATGCTGGGAAACGAGTGTTCCTTCCACGAATTCCTCTCTATCCTTCGGAGGATGATGTGCTTCCCTTCAGGTTTAAAAGAAAGCAGTTTCCAATTAGACTAAGTTTTGCCATGACAATCAACAAAGCTCAAGGTCAAACAATCCCAAATGTTGGCGTATATCTCCCTGAGCCGGTGTTCTCACACGGCCAACTCTATGTTGCGTTGTCTAGAGGAATATCAAGACAAACAACTAGAGTACTTGCAAAGCCAAATAAGGATATTGACCCATCAGGAAAAAGCACAAAAAATATTGTCTACACAGATGTGTTGGTTTAATCCATGTACATATTATGGCTGCACTTTGTTTTGCATGACTAACCAAACCAAGCACCTATGTGTCCAACTTGGATGTTGTTTTTGTCTGAATGTGGGCCTGACCATGGGTGTGCATGGCCTTTCTCTTGCAACTTGGATGCAGAACTTGTAATCTTTTGCTTATGATGGATGTTTTAGTTTTTTATCTGGTTGTAGCTGGTAGCCCTAGAAGATCATAATGTTTGTCTTTAAATTTGTATAAAAATCTGGGCCATGATGCCTTATTCTAGAAACAAAACTGTGCGTCCAATCTTGATCAGAAAGTATAGGTCTTATGTCAGGATTAGGGCAATAATTAAGAAGGTTGTGTATGGTTAAAGCTCTTTTGTCATCGGTAGATTTATTGAAGCACTTTTAGCAATATTATTCTCCTTTTGTGCTGCATTGATGCGACAAGTTCTCAGGGCAAAATTAAATTGTGGTTGGTCAATGTGAAAGACTGACCAAAAGAAATATTTGTATTCGTACTATTCCAGAATACTTATAAATTAGAAGCTAACATTCATTTCCAGTTGAAGCATACAATGAGACATTTCCATTTTTCCTGATACAGAGACATCATGATTCACACGTACATCTATTTCAGTTATGGCATACAACAAAAACATCCCAGCAACACGACGACCTGCCTCAGGCACGTGTACTGTTTTGGAAAATGATAACGATACGCAATTGTCGTAGAAGTTCAGTGCATGAGTTACCATGCTTTTGAGCTTATACGAGGACATCGACTATGTGAAGATTTCATTGATAAATGGTTTTGAAGTCAAGAAGATTGGGACAAATAACAATAGAGCTGCTGATGAGCTAGGTTCTTTGGGCCAGATTTTATATATGTGTTTAATGAAACCTGGTCGGGTTCATGTCCCCGTAATTCTTAATGAGTTGATTGTATGTGCCATGACTAACTACTATGATATAAGTGAAGCACCTCTCTCTATGTCTCTCTAAAAAAAAGGCATCCCAGGAATAGGTGTGAGCACAGGTCATTCTCCATATGTGCATCCGACCATTTCCCTGTAAATATCGATGATTCAGGATTATAAATTACAGAAGATGCAACATTACATATGTCAACAAGATAAAAATATGTATAACTTATACGAGATTAACAACCAATGTTTGTTGATTTCGATCCCAAATATGATGTATTAACATTGCACACGTGCAAAGCACGTGCCTTCTACTAGTATATATATATGGAGAGTGATGATCTCATTTGTGTGCATTTTGTATTCAAATGCAAGATCATAAATAATGCACACATCTTGGGGGAGCAATCCTATATGCTTTCGAACATTAGTTGTCTTCATTTGGTATTTGATTCCGATGACGTGTCTCTTTGGAAGACAAACATTTTTCGTCTTGGCACTTTGTGCCATCATGAAAAGTGTAGAGGGTTCGGTTTATTACTTGATGGTATTTCTTCAATTGGCTTCTTGCTTTCATTTGGTATATTTTCAAAGTGGTCTCTTCAATCATGTGTTGATTTGGGACTTTGATATAATTTGGTCAAATTCTTTTCGTGTCACACTAATGTGTGCTCTCTTGTGTTAAGTGGTGTTTTATCCAAATTGTATCTCTTTTGGTTCTTGAAAGTCTTGTGCATGCATATTTACTATATGTATTTCTTTGGCATGCTTACTTTCGTTGAACCAATATATAGGATAAACTCCATCAAATCCTATATGGCTAAGATGTGCATGAAATTCAATTTCACATTAACATGCACATATTTCTGTGGAGTTTGTCCTATGTATTGTAGTTGCTCTAACTACTTTGGACCCAATGAGTTTGGGTACCATGTTGTACTTGAATGTGTTTTAGGTACATTGGAGATGCATTGGAAGCTTGTCTCATTTACAAGTTAGGTGGTGTCACCATGTGCTCATTGGAGCCATGTTTGGATGATCGTTAACTCTTATGTTCTACATCACCAATGCTATCTCGGTAACAAGTATCTACCTCAAGCATACGTCTCTAGCTTTCAACCTTGTGTAGGTTGTGTCTTGGCATGAATCTCTTTTTGTTGCAATTAATTTGGTTCTTGCAAAACGTCTTTATTGCAAATGTGAGTAAGCCGGGATGATTACATATAAAGGGATTATATATTTATTTCTATGATTCATCGATCCCAATTATGTCAATCTAGCACTTTGTACTTAAAGTCTCTCATGTGCAACATTGATTAATTTTCAAAATCATTTGCTTTTTGTGATACTTGTTATCTTACTCGGAGCATCCATTTGTTAACATTTATCCCTTGTGGATAGTTTTTGATGCTATGATGAGTATGTGTTGGAAGTTCATTTATATTCTATTAAGATATAATTCAGCTTTGTGCTATATTTGTTTTAAGCAAAGATCTTTTTGGTATATTTATGACTTCCTCTTGGATATCATGTTCTTTACCCTTGTATCTATCTTGTGTGTACATGTTTATTTGTAGACCCATATCTTAGTGATTCGTGTCTACTTAGAAACTTATACACATGAGAATAATACATCTTTAATTGATATTCCAATTCTTTAGTGACCACCTCTTATTGCTTTTGATTCTTTGGTGGTTTCTAAAAGGCACAAGCTTTATTTTTTTTGATGTGTTATGCTTTTTGCATCTTACTAAGCTTGTGGAGCTATTTGCTATATCTCTTTTGGTGTGTGGGTATGGGAAAGACATGATATGCACTATGTGCAACTCTTCTTGAAAGACTATGTTGATGCTCGCATCCTTGTATTAGTCTCCTATAATGTCTTTTTATCTCACACCCATATTTTATTTGCTTGTTGCAAAACATTTTTGTTGCAAGTTGTTTTGCCTCACTTCTCATTTATATTCTCTTGCATGTGCTTGTGTTAGAATTTATCTAGGAGGGAGTGAGGATTCCATGTTGTGCACACTATATTGAAATAAGAATCCTATTTGTGCACATACCTTGGGGAGTTCCCTCATGATATTTAGAACACTCTTCGGATCCTTCTGATTGCTTGATTCTTTTGTTGAAGTATCTTTCTATTTGATATTCTCTTGCAATCTTTGGATCCTCAATATAGTTTGATCTCCCTCCATCTATTCTTCATTGAATATGTGCATTTGATTTCACTCACATTATGAGAAATGCACACTTTATGGGGGAGATCTTATTATATTGGCCTTCTTACTTTTCACCCATTTCGGCAATCAATGCCAATGGGGGAAAAATTTAGAGGGTTTAAGGAAATATGAGTTTGTTCTCTTGTGGTTCTCTTGCATCCTTGCTCTTTGTGTTGCGTGGGGTTGCTTAAATTCATTATATAAACCCTCGTAAAAGGGATTGTCATCAATTACCAAAATGGGGGAGATTGAAAGTGCATGGTTTCCCCCATGCGTGGTTTTGGTAATTAATGACAATCCATATGGACTAATGTTTACATTGAGATATTCTTATAGATCTTGTCCATGGGAAATATAGGAGTTCATGTGTTGGACTCTTCAAGATGAAATAATGACCAATGCTCTATTCAAGGATTTATATGAAGAATGGTCATGTGTAGAGTTGAGCTCATTGCAAGTATGGCTTGGAATAGAAGATTGAGTGAACAATCATGTTTACCCCCCAAGCCACCATACATATCAAGAGAAGAAGAAGAAGTGCAAGTTCAATATGATGCATCTCGGAAGATATCTTTTGATTGAAGCTTGCAAAGGAGACATGAAGACGAAGCTTAGCGAGGCCCTCCCATAATGGAGTATGGGGGAGCATTTGAAGAAGTCTTCATCAAGCATGTGCATGCTCGCGCGATCAAGAAAGATGATCCACTTGAATAGATCAAGATAGTCATCATCTAACTCAAGTGGAATGCTCAAGACAAAGGTATGATCTTGATAGGGCTATAGGATAGATAGGCGTACTATCAAGAGGGGCTCTCAAGTGAGTAACTTGATCGCATCGTTGTGGAGAGCTCAAACCTTTGCATACTTGGCATATCATATTTCTTGATTCTTATTTGGCTTTTATCCATGTGAGTATTTAGAGCTTGGTTCATCTCCATGTCAAGCTCTAATTAATCAAAAACGGATTTCATATGAATATCTTGTTGCGTTTTTTATGTTGGAGGTTTTATCGGTTATCCTTTTTTTGAGAGGTCTTACCTTTCCTCATTTGGTTTAAACCTCCCTTATTGGACCATGATGTTTCTCTGCACATTCATGTAGGGCTCGTTGTCACGTTTCCAACGAGCCCAAGAACATCGAAAACGGAGTCCGGATGCAAAAGCTTTGCACGTTTTGGTACTTGGTGTTCTGATGTTTTTTGCTGTGGCGGTGGTACCGCCGCGGTACCGCCAGACCAAACAGAGAACCATTTTCGGCGGTTCCGGGAGCGGTAGTTTTGCCGGGGCGGTAGTACCGCCGCGGTACCGCCCGAGGTACCGCCAGACCAAACAGAGAGCCTTTTTCGGCGGTTCCGGGAGCGGTAGTTCCGCCGGGGCGGTAGTACCGCTGCCCTGGGCGGTAGTACCGCTACGTGAAGTCTGTTTTCAGCCCGTTTTCTTGTCCTAACTCCCTAGAGGGGCGGTAGTACCGCTAGGGCCAGCGGTAGTACCGCTACGTCGCGAATCTGCACATAACGGTTGGATTTTGGAGGCCCTATTTAAGGGGGTCTTCTTCCCCATTGAACCTAAGCACTAGAGCAAGTCTTTCTCACCTCTCTCCTCCATTGTTGCCATTTGGAAAGCTTGCTCTTCCTCTCAATCCCTCCCATGGTTCTTGCTAATATTTGAGGGATAGTGAGAGGTGATCTTGATCTACGTTTTCACCGATCGATTTCTCCTCTAAGTGAGGGAAACCTTGTAGATCTTGATCTTGGAGTTCTTGGTGCATCTCCTCTTTGTTCTTCCTCTCTTATTCCCCCATAAGCATTTGTTGCTTTGTTGGAATTTGAGAGTGAAGGATTTTGAGCACTTGTGCTCTTGCCTTTTGCATTTGGTGCATCGGTGTGCTCTCCACGAGGATTCGTGGAAGTTGAAAGTTTGTGAGCTTGTTACTCTTGGGTCCTTGGACCCTAGACGCCTTTGTGGTGGTTGGACCCTTGTGTGGTCACTTGAAGCTGTTCGGGAGCCCCCAATCCCATTGTGGGTTGTGCCCCGGATTGTTGTTGGAGGCCGTTCGGGAGCCCCCAATCCCATTGTGGGTTGTGCCCCGGATTGTTGTTGAAAGGCTCCGGATTCCGCCTCGAAGGAATTCCGATTGTGGAAGGTGAACCAAGCCTTTGTGGTGCGGTTCATCGGAGAAGAAGGTGAAACCTTTGTGGTTGTTGAACCGTTGTGTCGGTTCACACCTCTCCAACGAGACGTACTCCCTTAACAAGGAGGAACTCGGGAATACATCCTCGTCTCCACGTGCCTCGGTTATTTCTATACCCGAGCTTTTTACTTATGCATTTTACATTGTGATAGCCTTCGTGCTTGAAGTATTCTATAGCTATCACCTTGTTGTTTGTCTTGCTTAGCATAAGTTGTTGGTGCACATAGGTGAGCCTAGTTTATTTAGGTTGTCGGCTTGTTAATTTAAACACCTAGTTTTATTCCGCAATTATCAAGCCTAAACCGGAAAAGTTTTAAATCGCCTATTCACCCCCCCCCCCCCTTTAGGCGACATCATTGTCCTTTTAGCTGGTCGCCTAGCTAGGTGTGGATTGCCACGACAGCATGACAAGTCGAGTGATCACGTGCTAGTTGGGTGTGTGTTTGCACGGATGATGGGCATAAAGATAATACGCTTAGGTTGAGCTCTAAGTGCAGAGTTTGTAGATGTGGAAGACTTGTTTTCCCCACAAGGGTGACTCGGGGTTTATATCGAACTCTCGGGGAACTGTGTGTAGAAAATTTATCTTCTTGTCCTTCTCTTGGTATACCTGCAAAACAAAACAAAATATTTTGTGCCCTCAACCTCACTAAGTGGTTGTCAAGCACAAGGTGTGAGCAAAGAGATGAAAATAAAATAAATGCAAAATAATGAATAAATATGCAATGATGGTATGGATGATAATGCAACGGTGCTAGAAAACAGTTGATACTTCAAAGATGATAAATAAATATGCAAGAATGATGGAAACAATAATAGATGATGTTTTGGGGTTTTATATGATGAATGCAAATAATAAAAGTGTTTTTATATTTTCGGATTTTTAAATGGCTGAAAATGAAAAGTGCTTAAAAGTTGTTGGAAAGGTGTTTCTTATGATTAAAAATTGACTGGGTTCATGGTTTCACAAATGCACTCTCTCTTTAATAAAGTGGTAGATAATGGAACACAAGAATTGACATATGAGATTGCAACATAAAGGTTTCATGACAAGTTACTAATTATATGGGCATCACGTCCTAACATAGAGATCTTTTGGTTATTAATCTCTCCTATACTCCACCAAGATGCGAACTAAATCATAACACCCTAGTAATTAAGATAGATCAGAGTATAGCTTTAAGTTCTATGACATGAAGTTAAAATAAGAACATGCTAGATCTAGTCATGAAGAAGTGGCAATGGTCATGCCCAACATCCCCGGTAGCAAGGTATTTTTGTTTATCCCTAGTGAGATAACAAAGTAAGGTAAAACACCCAAGTGGATCGCGGAACTTTCTCTCACGTTCACCGCACTAGCGACCCCCGTTACTCCAACTAATGCACACATTCTCCCTCACACGCCCTCATACATATGTTGGATAGGAACACATAAACAAGAACGGGGTACATAATATGCATCTAATTTCATAACTGAAACAAAACTATTGCAATCTCAAACATATATCAACTCATAAAGAGATCCACCACAAAGGTATTACATAGATGACTGTAATCATGTTCGGCAGCTCATACGATGCTAATTAGTGAAGCAGAAGAGAGAGGAGAGATACATAAGTTACTTCCACAAACCCATAGTACAGGGGTGGACTACTCCTTCTTCATCATGGAGACGGTGGAAGAGTAGTTGGAGAAGGTGGAGACCACGCCGGCAGCGCCCCGCCGGAGTTTTCCCCCTCCAATCTGCAGCTCCAGATCTCTGTTTCGTGGTTTTGTGTTTCCGCGACGCTCTCTTCTGAAAGCCGTCGGGGGACTATTTTTATAGTCGTTTTTAGGTCAAGACGAAGGCACGCGGACGAAGATCGACAGCATCAGAGGCTCGAGGGGGGTGATGGCCCCTCCCACGCGGCCAAGGAATCTGGCCGCGTGGGGGGCCCCCTTTTCCTTCTCGAACTTCCTTTTCTGTTGATCCTTGACTCATACGTTTCCTTCTTTCCAAAAAATGATCCCCGTGAAATCTCAGGTCATTTGGACGTCGTTTGGGTCCCTGAAACATCAAAATATAGCAAAATAGGGTTTCTGACAGTGCAGGGTTAATTCCAGAAAAATTGGGAAACTGTGAAATATTGCAAAAATCAATATAAACAATAATATAACCCTTATATGATGCAAATATGATTGAAATATAAGTAACACAATGCAAAGTTCATGTTTGCACCTGGCTGGTTGGATACCTGAGCTTGCTGAGTCGTTGTTGGACTGGGTGGCATCACAACGGTGGACACTGCGATGAGAGACCTACAGACGTCGGTGTGTTTGGTTTGTTGGACCTTGTGGTATCACCTGAACAACATTGTCTTCAACAACGCCTCTTCTTCCTCGACAATTGTGGTCTGAGCGATAAGAGAGGAAGCAGAGACTTGGAGAGCAGCTATACCCTTTAGGATGTGCCTTTTAGAGGCGGAGCGATGGAGGTTTGGCGAGTATTAAGTGTTGAGTTGATGTAGTTGTTTGACATCGTGTGTGCGCACTCGGCGCTTGTGCCAACCCTCAATGTTACATGGCCGCTTGACTCTTCTTCTATGAATCTAGACATGCCTTCCTAGGCAGCTCTGTTCGCTCCACTAGAGCACTTGTGCTATGATGTCTACGCACGCTTCTATTCTTGTAGACAGTATTGGGTTTGTAGGACAGCAGCAAGTTTCCCTTAAGTGAATCACCCAAGGTTTATCGAACTCAGGGAGGTAGAGGTCAAAGATATCCCTCTCAAGCAACCTTGCAGTTAAGATACAAGAAGTCTCTTGTGTCCCCAACACACCCAATACACTTGTCAGAGGTATAGGTGAAAGGACAATGATGTCGCCTAGAGGGGGGGGGGTGAATAGGCGGTTTAAAACTTTTCCGGTTTAGGCTTGATAATTGCGGAATAAAACTAGATGTTTAAATTAACAAGCCGACAACCTAAATAAACTAGGCTCACCTATGTGCACCAACAACTTATGCTAAGCAAGACAAACAACAAGGTGATAGCAATATAGAATACTTCAAGCACGAAGGCTATCACAATGTAAAGTGCATAAGTAAAAGCTCGGGTATAGAAATAACCGAAGCACGCGGAGACGAGGATGTATTTCCGAGTTCCTCCTTGTTAAGGGAGTACGTCTCGTTGGAGAGGTGTGAACCGACACAACGGTTCAACAACCACAAAGGTTTCACCTTCTTCTCCGATGAACCGCACCACAAAGGCTTGGTTCACCTTCCACTATCGGAATTCCTTCGAGGCGGAATCCGGAGCCTTTCAACAACAATCCGGGGCACAACCCACAATGGGATTGGGGGCTCCCGAACGGCCTCCAACAACAATCCGGGGCACAACCCACAATGGGATTGGGGGCTCCCGAACGGCTTCAAGTGACCACACAAGGGTCCAACCACCACAAAGGCGTCTAGGGTCCAAGGACCCAAGAGTAACAAGTTCACAAGTTTTCAACTTCCACGAATCCTCGTGGAGAGCACACCGATGCACCAAATGCAAAAGGCAAGAGCACAAGTGCTCAAATCCTTCACTCTCAAATTCCAACAAAGCAACAAATGCTTATGGGGGAATAAGAGAGGAAGAACAAAGAGGAGATGCACCAAGAACTCCAAGATCAAGATCTACAAGGTTTCCCTCACATAGAGGAGAAATCGATCGGTGGAAACGTAGATCAAGATCACCTCTCACTTTCCCTCAAATATTAGCAAGAACCATGGGAGGGATTGAGAGGAAGAGCAAGCTTTACAAAGGGCAACAATGGAGGAGAGAGAGGAGAAAGACTTGCTCTAGAGCTTGTCAACCATTGGGGAAGAAGGCCCCTTAAATAGCTCAACTCAAAAATCCAGCCGTTGCAGCACTTCTTGTTCCGCAAGTGCGGTAGTACCGGCCTAAAGCCCGGTAGTACCGGCCCTGCGGTACCTTCGTCAACGCAGAAAACCGAGCGCGCGGTACTACCGGGGAAAAATACCCCGGTACTACCGGGCCCAAGTGCTGGGCTCCAACCCCGGTACTACCGGGGCCATCCGTGCCAAAACGTCCGAAAACCAACTTCAGAGAGTAGTACCGCAGAGAGCCCGGTACTACCGCAGCGAGCCCGGTACTACCGGCTGACTGCGGTACTACCGGAACAAAACTCTCCGGTACTACCGGGCCTGTCCGAACACCAAAAACACAGCTATAACTTTTGCAAATGAACTCCGAATGAGGTGAGACCAACTCCGTTGGAAAGGTACCGACAAGGAGAAGGCTACAAAAAGTGTAAATATTGCATCCCATAAATAGAGTAAAATCACCACACATGGCAAGGTGTGGGACTTTCCTCACGGTTGAACCGGCAATATTTCCGCCACCGAAAACGCAACTAGTTTTCCAAGGTAAAACCGTTTTCGATGAACTAGAGCTTGACATGGAGATGAACCAAGCTCTAATTCCTCACCACCATAAAAGCCAAATAAGAACCAAGAAATATGATATGCCAAGTATGCAAAGGTTTGAGCTCTCCACAACGATGCGATCAAGTTACTCACTTGAGAGCCCCTCTTGATAGTACGCCGTCTATCCTAAAACCCAGTCTCCCACTAACACCATGAGACCGGTAAAATAGAAAACCTATCAAGATCATACCTTTGCCTTGCGCATTCCACTTGAGCTCGATGATGACGATCTTGACTCTCTCAAGTTGAAACACCTTTCTTGATTGTGCTTGCTAGCACATGCTTGATGAAGACTTCTCCAAATGCTCCCCCATACTCCATTATGGGAGGGCCTCGCTAAGCATCGTCTTCATGACTCCTTTGCAACCTTCAATCAAATGATATCTTCGAGATGCATCATATTGAGCTTGCACTTCATCTTCTTCTCTTGATATGTATGATGGCTTGGTGGTAAACATGATTGTTCACTCAATCTTCTATTCCAAGCCATACTTGCAATGAGCTCAACTCTTCACATGACCATTCTTCATATAAACCCTTGAGTAGAGCGTTGATCATCATGTAATCTACTAGAGTCCAACACATGAACTCCAATCTTTTCCTATGGACAAGATCTACAAGTATATCTCAAAGCAAACATTAGTCCATAAGGATTGTCATTAATTACCAAAACCACGCATGGGGGCAACCATGCACTTTCAATCTCCCCCATTTTGGTAATTGATGACAATCCCTTTTACGAGGGTTTATATAATGAATTTAAGCAACCATGCAACACAAAGAGCAAGGATGCAAGAGAACCGCAAGAGAACAAACCCATATTCTCTTAAACCCTCTAAATTTCTCCCCCATTGGCATCGATTGCCGAAATGGAAAGAAAAACTTAGAAGGCAAATATAGTGAGAGCTCCCCCATAATGTGTGCATTTCTCATAATATGAGTGAAATCAAATGCACATATCCAATGACGAGTAGATGGAGGGAGATCAAACTATATAGAGGATCCAAAGATTGCAAAAGAATATCAAATGGAAAGATACTTCAACGAAAGAAGCAAGCAATCAAAAGGATCCGAAAAGTGTTCTAAATATCATGAGGGAACTCCCCAAGGTACGTGCATAAATAGGATTTGTATTTCAATATAGTGTGCACAACATGGAATCCTCACTCCCTCCTAGATGAATTCGAACACAAGCTCATGCAAGAGAATGTAAATGATAAAGGAGGCAAAACAACTTTCACCTAATAAAATGTTTTGCAACAAGAGCAAGGAGCGGCAAATAAAAGAATGGGTGTGAGATACAAAGACATTTTAGGAGACTAATACAAGGATGAGCCAAAGCATCAACATAGTCTTTCAAAAAGAGTTGCACATAGTGCATATCATGTCTTTCCCATACCCCCACACCAAAAGAGATAAAGCAAATAGCTCCACAAGCTTAGTAAAATGCAAAAAGCATAGCACAAAAAAATGAAGCTTGTGCCTTTTAGAAACCACCAAAGAATCAAAAGCAAAAAGAGGTGGTCACTAAAGAATTGGAATATCAATTAAAGATGTAACTTTTCTTATGTGTATAAGTTTCTAAGTAGACACGAATCACTAAGATATGGGTCTACAAATAAACATGTACACACAAGATAGATACAAGGGTAAAGAATCATGATATCCAAGAGGAAGTCATAAATACACCAATAAGATCTTTGCTTAAAAACATAGCACAAAGCCGAATTATATCTTAACGGAATATAAATGAACTTCCAACACATACTCATCATAGCATCAAAAACTATCCACGAGGGATAAAGGTTAACAAATGGATGCTCCGAGTAAGATAACAAGTAACACAAAACGCAAATGATTTTGAAAATTCATCAATGTTGCACATGAGAGACTTTAAGTAGAAAGTGCTAGATTGACATAATTGGGATCGATGAATCATAGAAATGAATATATAGTCCTCTTATATGTAATCATCCCGGCTTACTCACATTTGCAATAAAGACGTTTTGCAAGAATCAAATTAATTGCAACAAAAAGATTCATGCCAAGATACAACCTACACAAGGTTGAAAACTAGAAATGTATGCATGAGGTAGATACTTGTTACCGAGATAGCATTGGTGATGTATAGTATAAGAGTTAACGATCATCCAAACTTGGCTCCAATGAACACATGGTGACACCACCTTCCTTGTAAATGAGACAAGCTTCCAATGCATCTCCACATGTACCTAAAACAAATTCAAGTACAAAATGGTACCCAAACTCATTGGGTCCAAAGTAGTTAGAGCAACTACAATACATAGGACAAACTCCACATAAATATGTGCATATTAATGTGAAATTGAATTTCATGCACATCTTAGCCATATAGGATTTGATGGAGTTTATCCTATATATTGGTTCAACGAAAGTAAGCATGCCAAAGAAATACATGTAGTAAATATGCATGCACAAGACTTTCAAGAACCAAAAGAGATATAATTTGGACAAAACACCAATTAAACCAAGAAAGCACATACAAGTGCGACAAGAAAAAGAATTGTCCAAATTATATCAAAGGCCCAAATCAACACATGATTGAAGAAACCACTTTGAAAAGATACCAAATGAAAGCAAGAAACCAATTGAAGAAAATAACATCAAATAATAAACCAAACCCTCTACACTTTTCATGATGGCACAAAGTGACAAAACGAAAAATGTTTGTCTTCCAAAGAGACACGTCATCGGGATCAAATACCAAATGAAGACAACTAATGTTCGAAAGCACATAGGATTGCTCCCCCAAGATGTGTGCATTATTTATGATCTTGCATTTGAATACAAAATGCACACAAATGAGATCATCACTCTCCATATATATATTTATATAGATATTCAAACACTAGTCATATTCAAGAAAGGTAAGAAATTGCAATACCAATTTAAAGAACGATGTTCCACTCAAAGTAGGATAGCTTCCCAAAGAATAGTGCATTATCAAAAGGTATGACTTTTGAATGTCAATGCACAAGAATTGGATCATTGCTTTTCCCAACTCAAGAAAGCACAAAACAAATTTTAAGTAGAGCAATAAAGTATCCAAAAGATACAAGGAAGACAAATAAGAGTTAGATCAAAAGCAAATCCTTGGCAATCAAATAAGGCAATTCAAAGCAAGAGCCAAAGTGAATATGATCAACATATTTACCCCCAAATATGATTATCACTTGTCAAGACAAGTAACGTATGGAGATATTTCTCGGTGGTGGATTGCAAGGATATATTCAAGATCATATTCACAAAACATAAGCATGAGGCAAAGAATAGGAATTAAAAGCCATGCTTAGATAGATATTCTTGATAGATTCACAAATCATGTGATAATGCAAAGCAACTCCAAGGAGTAGCTTGAATCAATTGGCTTCCCAAAAAGATATATGAGAACATATTTAGGGAAAGCCATATCAAGAACATCCTCCACAAACAAGATCCAAAAGAGTGAGAGACAAAGAGCATTTAAGTAAATGGGAACTTGTTTGAGCAACATGCCACATAGGAACAAGATAATTAGCAATATCAATTCTAGGTGGCAAAACCTCACATTTTCACATTTTCTAGGCTTGTAATATGCACATAGCTTATTACTCCCCCATAATGTGATAATCCATTTATTTTAACACAAGAGGCAGACAAAAACAACTAGAGAAATTAATGGACATTATATAATTTGAATTTCTCATGAGCATGACATACCACAAAGAGAATAGATAATATTGATATATCAAAACTAAGTGGTATTCCTCATGTACACACATTTTTAGGATTGTGAAGTGCACGAAGCATATCACTCTCCAAAAATGGATAGTCCATTTATCTCTCAAAGAGAGCCAACAAGATAAGATATGATATAAAAGCAATAAGGCTCAAAACAAGTAGATGGTGTGCAAACCAAAATACACATGCTTGATTTCTCAAGATAAGTAAGTAGAGAGCACAACACATACAAACACTAGCAAGGTACAAAACCTAACACATGCAAGGGTGCAAGCAACTTTCAATGTATATATGATCTAAATAAAAGTTACCGCAAGGAGGAACATTGGATATGAGATAGAACAATATAATCCATATGACTTGACTTGAGAGAATATAATTGATGAAGATCCCTTAATTCTTCATAGTGTAGCCAAGTCTCCAATGTCCTCCAACATCACCTATTGATCAAGTTTTAGCTTGTTGGTCCCCAACCAAGTTGGGTCCTAAGAGGTTAGTCACAATAGGTTTGGTAACCCAAATGGTTCTTTTCTTGACACCACCTTGAGTACCAACATATTTGGCAAACACATTGCCAACCTTATCCTTTTGAAGAGAATAAACATCATCAACTATAATGGGGTTGGATAAGGTACCATTTGTGCATGAAGAAGCAAAGTGACCCTTCTCTCGGCATAGGTAGCAACATCTACTTCCTCCTCTCTTCTTAGTTGGAGTCATGACTTGAGGAGGGGTAGCTTGATTCTTCTTGGGAAGAGACCGTTCTTCAACTTGAGTAGCTTGAGTTTGAACTTGAGGCTTCTTCCCTTGTTGCTTCTCACTAGGAGCCTTCTTCTTCAAAGGGCAAGATCTAACATGGTGCCCTTCAACTTTGCACTTGAAGCAAACAATCTTGGCCGAATCCTTGACTTGTTCTTGGCCCTTGTTCTTCTTGTTAAACTTGGACTTATTCTTGATATTGGAGTTGAAGCCAAGTCCACTCTTGTCATTGGGGCGTCTTTGAACACTCAACATATTGTCAAGTGTAGAATCTCCAACATGACGCTTTTCCAAGTCTTTCTTCAAAGAAGTGACTTGGGCCTTGAGCTCATTTAATTCCTCTGCATGGTTAGTATCAACACAAACACTAGAGGAAGTAGAGGCTTCATTGTTAGAGCAACAAGGCATGGAAAGTAATTCATCACAGGATGTAGCAACATTGTGAGTGGATGGATCACTTGGACTAGCACATGGCAATATAGCATTAAGAGTGGAAGTTGTGGCATTGTCCACATGAGGCTCACAAGATGTTACCTTTGACATAATAGCCTCATGAGCTAACTTTAGCTTAGCATGGGATGCTAGAAGATCGTCATTAGAGCTAGAGAGCCTTTCATGACTTTCTTCCAATTTCCCATACTTGCTAGTTAGCAACTCAAGTTGGGCCCTTAGCTCAACATTCTCCTTCACAATAGATGCTTCACAAGAAGTGGAGTTAGTAGCACAAGCATCATTGATATTAGAAATGGAAGAAGACAATTTTGCAAGCTTATCATTATTAGATAGTTGAGTTTGGAGTTGATTATGAGACTTGATGAGGAGAGAGTGTTCACTTTCTAAAGCCTTGTGAGTTTTGTCAAGTTTCTCTATGTCCTCACTTAGTCTAGCATTACCAACACCAAATTCAACTTTTTCCTTTTTAAGCACTTTATATCTTGCAATAGCATGATCTCTTTCCTTAATGATTTTAGCAATAATAAGATCATTAGACTCATCAAGGGATTCAAGTTTCTCTTCAAGAGAAGACCTAAGCTCTTCTTCTTTTTCAAGAGAAGCGTTCAAGTAAGCTATGGTGATAGAGTCATCTCTCTCAATTTGACACTTCTCATCAAATTGACTTTCCAAATCCTCAATGAATTCCCTACTCTTAATAATATAAGCAATGATTTCACATAGAGGAGGGATAGCTTTACTACCTTTGGGGAGAGCACCAAGTACCATCTCACCCATCTTGGTTAAGGATTCAAAGTCAAAACCTTCTTCATGAGAATCCTCATCCACATCATCACAATTTGGATTCGAGGTGGGAGATACCTCGGAATCCTTAGCCATAAGGCAAACATGATTAATGGTTGAGGAGGATGAAGAATTACTTGAAGCACCATTGAGGTCCATGTCTTGTTCCAACAAATGTTGGGATTCCTCTACATTGTTAGTCATGCAAATACTAGAGGATATGGAAGCATTATTTTCATGACAACAAGACATAGAGAGCATATCATCATTATATTTAGTTAAGCAACTATTACTTGATATGCAAGGACCATCAACTCTAGCATGTATGACATTTGGAGTGCTAGAAGAGTTTAAGTCCAAAGATAGAACATTACAATGTGATAGAGAAGAAGTATAATCAATAGTAAGTTCACCATCACCAATGCAATTTCTATCACCACTCACCATATCATTACCTTGTGACGAATCACATGTTGGTGAAGTGGAAGAAGTTGTGAACTCATCACGGCCGGAGGTGGAGGGAGAACAATCATCCTCAATAATTTTGGACACTTCATATATATCTTGAAGCTTGGTCCAAAGCTCATGTGCATTTCGAAAAGGCATGATTGAAGCAAGAACTACATCGGTCAAAGCACATATAAGACCATTAGTAACTTGAGTCTCGAGATGAGAGTTTATCACATCCTCTAAAGATAATTCTTGGGAATCCTTTGGAGGAGATAAACTCACATCTACAATCCTCTTAATATAATTTGGACCCATGGCCCTAAAAAGTTTAAGCATGTGAATTTTCCAAACATCATAATTTGTGCCATCGAATATGAAAGTGGGATCGTGCACTAATTCTCTAAACGACATCTTTTACTCTCTAGGCGGTAAAGCCCAAAAAGAGAGCCCAGGCTCTGATACCAATTGAAAGGACAATGATGTCGCCTAGAGGGGGGGGGTGAATAGGCGGTTTAAAACTTTTCCGGTTTAGGCTTGATAATTGCGGAATAAAACTAGATGTTTAAATTAACAAGCCGACAACCTAAATAAACTAGGCTCACCTATGTGCACCAACAACTTATGCTAAGCAAGACAAACAACAAGGTGATAGCAATATAGAATACTTCAAGCACGAAGGCTATCACAATGTAAAGTGCATAAGTAAAAGCTCGGGTATAGAAATAACCGAAGCACGCGGAGACGAGGATGTATTTCCGAGTTCCTCCTTGTTAAGGGAGTACGTCTCGTTGGAGAGGTGTGAACCGACACAACGGTTCAACAACCACAAAGGTTTCACCTTCTTCTCCGATGAACCGCACCACAAAGGCTTGGTTCACCTTCCACTATCGGAATTCCTTCGAGGCGGAATCCGGAGCCTTTCAACAACAATCCGGGGCACAACCCACAATGGGATTGGGGGCTCCCGAACGGCCTCCAACAACAATCCGGGGCACAACCCACAATGGGATTGGGGGCTCCCGAACGGCTTCAAGTGACCACACAAGGGTCCAACCACCACAAAGGCGTCTAGGGTCCAAGGACCCAAGAGTAACAAGTTCACAAGTTTTCAACTTCCACGAATCCTCGTGGAGAGCACACCGATGCACCAAATGCAAAAGGCAAGAGCACAAGTGCTCAAATCCTTCACTCTCAAATTCCAACAAAGCAACAAATGCTTATGGGGGAATAAGAGAGGAAGAACAAAGAGGAGATGCACCAAGAACTCCAAGATCAAGATCTACAAGGTTTCCCTCACATAGAGGAGAAATCGATCGGTGGAAACGTAGATCAAGATCACCTCTCACTTTCCCTCAAATATTAGCAAGAACCATGGGAGGGATTGAGAGGAAGAGCAAGCTTTACAAAGGGCAACAATGGAGGAGAGAGAGGAGAAAGACTTGCTCTAGAGCTTGTCAACCATTGGGGAAGAAGGCCCCTTAAATAGCTCAACTCAAAAATCCAGCCGTTGCAGCACTTCTTGTTCCGCAAGTGCGGTAGTACCGGCCTAAAGCCCGGTAGTACCGGCCCTGCGGTACCTTCGTCAACGCAGAAAACCGAGCGCGCGGTACTACCGGGGAAAAATACCCCGGTACTACCGGGCCCAAGTGCTGGGCTCCAACCCCGGTACTACCGGGGCCATCCGTGCCAAAACGTCCGAAAACCAACTTCAGAGAGTAGTACCGCAGAGAGCCCGGTACTACCGCAGCGAGCCCGGTACTACCGGCTGACTGCGGTACTACCGGAACAAAACTCTCCGGTACTACCGGGCCTGTCCGAACACCAAAAACACAGCTATAACTTTTGCAAATGAACTCCGAATGAGGTGAGACCAACTCCGTTGGAAAGGTACCGACAAGGAGAAGGCTACAAAAAGTGTAAATATTGCATCCCATAAATAGAGTAAAATCACCACACATGGCAAGGTGTGGGACTTTCCTCACGGTTGAACCGGCAATATTTCCGCCACCGAAAACGCAACTAGTTTTCCAAGGTAAAACCGTTTTCGATGAACTAGAGCTTGACATGGAGATGAACCAAGCTCTAATTCCTCACCACCATAAAAGCCAAATAAGAACCAAGAAATATGATATGCCAAGTATGCAAAGGTTTGAGCTCTCCACAACGATGCGATCAAGTTACTCACTTGAGAGCCCCTCTTGATAGTACGCCGTCTATCCTAAAACCCAGTCTCCCACTAACACCATGAGACCGGTAAAATAGAAAACCTATCAAGATCATACCTTTGCCTTGCGCATTCCACTTGAGCTCGATGATGACGATCTTGACTCTCTCAAGTTGAAACACCTTTCTTGATTGTGCTTGCTAGCACATGCTTGATGAAGACTTCTCCAAATGCTCCCCCATACTCCATTATGGGAGGGCCTCGCTAAGCATCGTCTTCATGACTCCTTTGCAACCTTCAATCAAATGATATCTTCGAGATGCATCATATTGAGCTTGCACTTCATCTTCTTCTCTTGATATGTATGATGGCTTGGTGGTAAACATGATTGTTCACTCAATCTTCTATTCCAAGCCATACTTGCAATGAGCTCAACTCTTCACATGACCATTCTTCATATAAACCCTTGAGTAGAGCGTTGATCATCATGTAATCTACTAGAGTCCAACACATGAACTCCAATCTTTTCCTATGGACAAGATCTACAAGTATATCTCAAAGCAAACATTAGTCCATAAGGATTGTCATTAATTACCAAAACCACGCATGGGGGCAACCATGCACTTTCAATCTCCCCCATTTTGGTAATTGATGACAATCCCTTTTACGAGGGTTTATATAATGAATTTAAGCAACCATGCAACACAAAGAGCAAGGATGCAAGAGAACCGCAAGAGAACAAACCCATATTCTCTTAAACCCTCTAAATTTCTCCCCCATTGGCATCGATTGCCGAAATGGAAAGAAAAACTTAGAAGGCAAATATAGTGAGAGCTCCCCCATAATGTGTGCATTTCTCATAATATGAGTGAAATCAAATGCACATATCCAATGACGAGTAGATGGAGGGAGATCAAACTATATAGAGGATCCAAAGATTGCAAAAGAATATCAAATGGAAAGATACTTCAACGAAAGAAGCAAGCAATCAAAAGGATCCGAAAAGTGTTCTAAATATCATGAGGGAACTCCCCAAGGTACGTGCATAAATAGGATTTGTATTTCAATATAGTGTGCACAACATGGAATCCTCACTCCCTCCTAGATGAATTCGAACACAAGCTCATGCAAGAGAATGTAAATGATAAAGGAGGCAAAACAACTTTCACCTAATAAAATGTTTTGCAACAAGAGCAAGGAGCGGCAAATAAAAGAATGGGTGTGAGATACAAAGACATTTTAGGAGACTAATACAAGGATGAGCCAAAGCATCAACATAGTCTTTCAAAAAGAGTTGCACATAGTGCATATCATGTCTTTCCCATACCCCCACACCAAAAGAGATAAAGCAAATAGCTCCACAAGCTTAGTAAAATGCAAAAAGCATAGCACAAAAAAATGAAGCTTGTGCCTTTTAGAAACCACCAAAGAATCAAAAGCAAAAAGAGGTGGTCACTAAAGAATTGGAATATCAATTAAAGATGTAACTTTTCTTATGTGTATAAGTTTCTAAGTAGACACGAATCACTAAGATATGGGTCTACAAATAAACATGTACACACAAGATAGATACAAGGGTAAAGAATCATGATATCCAAGAGGAAGTCATAAATACACCAATAAGATCTTTGCTTAAAAACATAGCACAAAGCCGAATTATATCTTAACGGAATATAAATGAACTTCCAACACATACTCATCATAGCATCAAAAACTATCCACGAGGGATAAAGGTTAACAAATGGATGCTCCGAGTAAGATAACAAGTAACACAAAACGCAAATGATTTTGAAAATTCATCAATGTTGCACAGGTTTGAGCTCTCCACAACGATGCGATCAAGTTACTCACTTGAGAGCCCCTCTTGATAGTACGCCGTCTATCCTAAAACCCAGTCTCCCACTAACACCATGAGACCGGTAAAATAGAAAACCTATCAAGATCATACCTTTGCCTTGCGCATTCCACTTGAGCTCGATGATGACGATCTTGACTCTCTCAAGTTGAAACACCTTTCTTGATTGTGCTTGCTAGCACATGCTTGATGAAGACTTCTCCAAATGCTCCCCCATACTCCATTATGGGAGGGCCTCGCTAAGCATCGTCTTCATGACTCCTTTGCAACCTTCAATCAAATGATATCTTCGAGATGCATCATATTGAGCTTGCACTTCATCTTCTTCTCTTGATATGTATGATGGCTTGGTGGTAAACATGATTGTTCACTCAATCTTCTATTCCAAGCCATACTTGCAATGAGCTCAACTCTTCACATGACCATTCTTCATATAAACCCTTGAGTAGAGCGTTGATCATCATGTAATCTACTAGAGTCCAACACATGAACTCCAATCTTTTCCTATGGACAAGA
Source organism: Poa annua (assembly GCA_026929855.1). Taxonomy (NCBI): domain Eukaryota; kingdom Viridiplantae; phylum Streptophyta; class Magnoliopsida; order Poales; family Poaceae; genus Poa; species Poa annua. The sequence continues at coordinate 54,161,103 of CM049435.1, read as the reverse complement.
TCTACAAGTATATCTCAAAGCAAACATTAGTCCATAAGGATTGTCATTAATTACCAAAACCACGCATGGGGGCAACCATGCACTTTCAATAGGTGCACTAGTTCGGCGAAGAGATAGTGAAATACAAGTAATATGGATGATTATAAGTAGTAATTGCAATCTGAAATAAAAATGGCAGCAAGCAAACATGTAGCAGAACTTGTTGGAAACGGTGTTTCAATGCTTAGAAACAAGGCCTAGGGATCATACTTTGACTAGTGGACATTCTCAACAATGTCATCAAAGCTGAATAATAAATACTACTCTCAAACACTCTCATGTTGGATGATAAACACCATTCACTGTGTAGGGCTACAAGAGCACCCCAAAGTCAGAGTAAACTAACACCACAACGTCATAAAGGAATCACACACGGTGCACATACTGTCACCTTTACAACCATGAATAACCCTGGAGTTCATATTAAAGTAACCTCTAAAGTGCATAAAAGATAAAGAGTAGCATCACATATTCAACTAGATTACAAAGCTCATGATCACATAAAGATCACACCATGGGAGAGAGAGATAAACCACATAGCTACCGGTAGAGCCCGCAGCCCCGAGGGAGAACTACTCACTCCTCATCGTAGGAGTCAGCAACGGCGATGGACATGGCAGTGAAGTTGATGGAGATGACTCCGGGGGCAATTCCCCGTCCCGGTAGGGTGCCGAAACAGAGACTTCTGTCCCCCGAATCTTGTCTTCGATGGCGGCGGCGCAGCGGAACTCTTCTCGGTAAAAGGCTTATTATATGGGCGAAAGGGCGAAGGCGGTGGAGGCCCGAGGCGCCCTCACGAGAGGCCCGCGCGGCAGAGGGGGGAGCCGCGCCGGGACCTCATCTGGGGGCCTCGTGGCCCCTCTCCGTCAGGTCTTCGGTGTTCTGGAACCTCCCGTGAAAAATAGGGACTTTGGTATTAAATTCGTCCAATTCCGAGAATATTTCCTTAAGGGGTTTTCTGAAACCAAAAACAGCAGAAAACAGGGAACTGGCACTGTGGCATCTTGTTAATAGGTTAGTCCCAGAAAATGCATAAAACTATATAAAATGTATATAAAACATGTAGGCAATTGGTATAATATAAGCATGGAACATAAGAAATTATAGATACGTTTGAGACGTATCAAGCATCCCCAAGCTTAGTTCTACTCGTCCTCGAGTAGGTAAAACAATAATAACAAATAATTTCTGAAGTGACATGCTTTCACATAATCTTGATCATATAATATTGTAAGGCTCATGTTATGAATGAAGTGACTCAAAGCAATGATCTATAGTTTGCTAACAAATAGACAAGGAGTAAACAAGTATATCATATAAGTAAAAACTTCATAAATAGTATTTTCAAGCAAGCATCAAAAAGATTTACATAAGAGTTAACTCATAAAGCAATATTCTCTAAGTAAAAGAGCATTGAAGCAACACAAAGGAAGATATAAGTTTCAGCATTGGCTTTCAACTTTGAACATGTATATCATATAGATAGTTGTCAACACAAAGAAATATAACAAGTGCAATAAGTAAGCATATAAGAGTTGTTGCACACAGTTGACACAAGTGTTTGCTTCAGGGACAGAAAGAATTAGGTAAACTGACTCAACATAAAGTAAAAGATAGGCCCTTCGCAGAGGCAAGCAGGGATACAAGCATGTGCTAGAGCTTCTTGGTTTTATATGTTTTTGAAATCGTATAGAGAACATAAAAGTAAGTTTTTGAGTGGTGTTTGTCGTTGTCAACGAATGGTAATGGGCACTCTACCCCCCTTGTCAACCAGACTTTCTAAGAGCGGCTCCCATGAAGGACGTTATTTCTACCAGCAAGGTAGATCATCCCTCTTATCTCTTTTGTTTACACATGTATATTTAAAAACTGGTTTGACACTCCTTCCCACCATTGCTTACACAATGCATGGCTAACCGAATCCTCGGGTGCCTTCCAACAATCACATACCATGGAGGAGTGTCTATATTAAAATGTATAACACTTTGAAGCATAATTTTTTTGAAAAACCATGTGAAGAGATTGCAGCGGTTAAAGTTGTAATTAATTGGGACTGGGCACCAACCTTAGAGATACCTAACATGCAAACCAAATTTCAACAAGTTTTACGGTAGTTCTTCACTAATGGGTTTTAACTACATGATGTAAAAGCTTAAACATGATCTACTTGAGAGCTCAAAACAATTTCCAAGCACCACAACATACAAGATAACAATCCATAAGGTCATGTATATTTTTTCATTATACCATCTACCACATTTGGCATTTTCTGTTTCCAACCAAACACTAATCAACTTATTTAAACATAAACTCTCAAAGTATTTATCAGTATAACATAAGAGAACTAACAGCTCTAAACAAGAGATGCATGAAAAATAAGCTGAAAGCATTGAAGTAACATAAAAGAATACTCAACAAATATAAGTGAAGAATAGGAGTATTCATAAGAAAAAGCGGAGCGTGTCTCTCTCCCACAAAGGAATGCTAGGATCCATTTTATTCAGAGAATGAGAATAACAAAAACAAAAACGAAAACAAACAGACGCTTCAAGTAAAGCACATAAGATGTGACGGAATGAAAATATAGTTTCACTAGAGAGGACCTGATAGTTTGTTGATGAAGAAGGGGATGCCTTGGGCATCCCCAAGCTTAGACGCTTGAGTATTCTTGAAATATGCTTGGGTGACCCACGGGGGCATCCCCAAGCTTAGGCTCTTTCATCTTCTTGATCACATCATATCATCCACTCTCTTGATCCTTGAAAAATTCCTCCACACCAAACCCAAAGTAAACTTCATTAGAGGGTTAGTGCATAATAAAAAATTCTCATATTCTGTATGGAGACAATCATTATCATGGTACTGGATATTAGCTACAGCCACCGGAATTTTATGGAACAAAAAGATCCACTTAAAAACAGCAAAAGAACCAATGCAAAATAAATGACAGAATCTGTCAAAAACAGAACAGTCCGTAAAGACGAATTTTTGCGAGGCACTTAACTTGCTAAAATCAGAAAAATCAAAACTAATGAAAGTTGCGTATGTATCTGAGGATCATGCTCAGAAAATATCAGGTCATTCCGACTTTTCTGTAAGGAGTTATGAATTTAACGGTGGACAGCAGAAAAACTGTTCCTGCGCAGAAATCCAAATCTAGCATCAACTTTCTACTAGAGGCTTAACTTGACACAACAATGCGATAAAATAAAGATACAAAGGAGTTGTTACAGAAGTAAGCAAGATCCTTGACTCAAATAAAAGAAAAATAACAGAAATAAAAAAGTGGGTTGTCTCCCATAAGCGCTTTTCTTTAAAGCCTTTTAGCTAGGCATAGTGATATTTATGATGCTCACATGAAGATGAGAGTTGAAACATAAAAGAGAGCATCAAGAAGCATATATCAAACACATTTAAGTCTAACCCACTTCCTATGCAAAGGAATCTTGTAATAGGATAAATTATTGAAACATAAAGCAACTATCATAGAAAGATGAAACAAATGCAACTTCAAAAGTTCCAACATAAAGAGAGGTGTTTTAGTAACTTGAAAACTTTTACAACTGTATTTTCCTCTCTCATAATAACTTTCAGTAGCATCATTGATAAAATCCACAATATAACTATCATATGAAACATTCTTATCAAGATCCATATGCATAAAAGTATCATTATTTCCCTCATAAGAAAAGTTCTTCTCGTTAATAACAAGGGGAGCAGGATCATCATAAAGAACTTGAACATGATAGACAAGTTGTATATTAAAAGGATTGGTTTGAGTAATTTCTCTATAACTATGACAAGTTTCAAGAGGATAATTGTAATTATAACCTATGTCATAGTATTCTTTATAATTATCAAAGACAGGAGGCATAGTATCATCATAAGCAACAGAATAGTTATCCTCCAAAGTGTGTTCATTTGTAAACATATCATCATTTTTACTAGAAGGAGAGGTATCAAATATATAATCATTAGTAGCAAAAGGATTTTCAAACACCTCATCCATAAGCTCAGAGCTTTCTATATCATCATGGGAAGAAACATGGATAGTACTAATAGTATAGCAATTATTAACATCATCATTTTCAGAATTAGTGTCCCAGAGATCTTCAATATCAAAAGAAGTGTGATTTTCCCAATCATGATCACTAATATAAATAACAGGCATAGGTTCATCATCAAGCTCAGAATCATCAAATTCAGAATTATAAGTATTAATTGTAACAGGAGCAACAAGTTTGGGAGAAGATACCGTTTCCTCTCTCCTTTTACTCCTCTTCTTCTTCTTCTTCCTCTTTCCCTTTTTCTTCTTTTTTTCCTCTTTAGGAGGGAGAGGCTTGAAAGGAAGCTTCTCCACATAACCTGGTTTAGTATTAGAGACAATGGAAGAAACATGGGGGAATTCCCCTCTTTCATTAATAAGATGAAAACACATATTAGTCCTATCATACTTTGGTAAAGTCCCATCCTTTATAATATTTTGTATGTAAGTGTTAGCATGGCAATTATTAACACAATAGAGATAACATCCATGCAACACATCATTCATATCAATATCACTCATATTTAACAAAGAAGTTTTTCTTCATAACTCTTTGATGCACCGGTGAGGTGTTGTTGGGAACCCCAAGAGGAAGGTATGAAGTAGTGCAGCAGCAAATTTCACTCAGTTGTGAAACCAAGGTTATCGAACCAGTAGGAAACTAAGAATCTTCTCAAGGTGGCAACGGCGCCAGAAAAGATCTTGCGTCGAAGTTGACGTGGAACCTGCACACAACACAAACAAGATACTTCCCCAACTTAACAGTGAGGTTGTCAATCTCACTGGCTTGCTGTAACAAAGGATTAAACGTATGTGTGGAAAATGATGTTTGTTTGCAGAGAATGAAAGTAACAGGATTGTTTATCAGTTTGAGGAAAAAGGACCGGGGTCCACAGCTCACTAGTGGTGTCTCTCCATAAATAATAATAGCATACATGCGGGTAAACAAATTACAGCTGGGCAATTGACAGAATAAAGAAGTGCATAATGATGCATATAGTATAGTTATGATGGCTAGTGTGATATTCATTTGGGCATTACAACAATATACATAGACCGTTCCAACCGCATCTATGACTAATAATCCACCTTCCGGTTAGCGTCCGCACCCCTTTCAGTATTAAGTTGCAAGCAACAGATAATTGCATTAGGCAATGTGTGTAATGTAAGTAATACAAATACACTTAGATAAAGTACTACTGTTTTATCCCTAGCAGCAACAGTACATCTACAATCTTAGAGCTTGTTGTCACTACCCTAGATTAAATAGAGACATGAACCTACTATCGAGCATAAATACCCCCTCTTGGAGTCACAAGCATCTACTTGGCCAGAGCATCTACTAGCAACGGAGAGCATGCAAGATCATAAACAACGCACTCACAAGATATATTATGAAGCAATAACATAGTACTCAATATTCATCGGATCCCAGCAAACACAACATGTAGCATTACATAAAGATGATCTTGATCATGTTATGCAGCTCACAAGATCTAAACATGGTAGCACAAGAGGAGAAGACAACCATCTAGCTACTGCTATGTACCCGTAGTCCAAGGATGAACTACTCACGCATCAGTCCGGAGGCGGGCATGGTGATGTAGAGCCCTCCGGTGATGATTCCCCTCTCCGGCAGGGTGCCGGGAAGAGCTTCTGAACCCTCCCAATCTAGTGTTGACGACAGCGGCGGGTCTGGACTTCGTGGAGGAAAAAGGTGCGTGTCCTAGGTCTTGTAATTCTGGGGGGTATAAGTAGGCGAAAGGGCGAAGGCGGCGGGGCCTCGAGGGCCCCACACCCCTTGCTCGCGCGGCCAAGGAGGCTGCCGCTCCACCTGGGGGTGTGGGCCCCTCGGGGTCCCCCTCCGTGTCGTCTTCGGTGTTCTGGAACCTCCCGGGGAAAATAAGCACTTTGACGTTTCGTTTGTCCAATTCCGAGAATATTTCCTTAACAACTTTTCTGAAACCAAAAATAGCAGAAAACAGGCAACTGGCACTGTGGCATCTTGTTAATAGGTTAGTACCAGAAAATGCATAAAATGATATAAAAGTGTATATAAAACATGTAGCAAGTGGCATAATATAAGCATGGAACATAAGAAATTATAGATACGTTTGAGACGTATCAAGCATCCCCAAGCTTAGTTCTACTCGTCCCGAGTAGGTAAAACGATAACAAGAATAATTTCTGAAGTGACATGCTTCACACAATCTCTATCTTATTATAATGTAAGGCTCATGTTATGAATGAAGTGATTCAAAGCAATGGTTTATAGTTTGCTAACAAATAGACAAGGAGTAAACAACTACATCATATAAGCAAAAACTTTTCATGGATAGTACTTTCAAACAAGCATCAAAATGATTCACATGAACGTTAACTCATAAAGCAATAGTCTCTAAGTAAAAGAGCATTGAAGCAACACAAATGAAGATATAAGTTTAAGCATTGGCTTTCAACTTGTAACATGTATATCATATAGATAGTTGTCAACACAAAGAAATATAACAAGTGCAAGAAGTAAGCATATAAGAATTGTTGCACACAGTTGACACAAGTGTTTGCTTCTAAGACAGAAAGAAATAGGTAAACTGACTCAACATAAAGTAAAAGAAAGGCCCTTCGAAGAGGGAAGCAGGGAAACAAACATGTGCTAGAGCTTTTTAGTTTTATAGGTTTTTGAAATCATATAGAGAGCATAAAAGTAAGTTTTGAGAGGTGTTTGTTGTTGTCAACGAATGGTAATGGGCACTCTACCCCCCTTGTCAACCAGACTTTCAAGAGCGGCTCCCATGAAGGACGTTATTTCTACCAGCAAGGTAGATCATCCCTCTTATCTCTTTTGTTTACACATATAGTTAAAAACTGTTGTCATTGCTTGACTGATTAGATCAGGGCAAAAATGTGAAGAGATTGAAGCGGTTAAAGTTGTAATTAATTGGGACTGGGCACCCCATTTGCCAGCTCTTTTTGCAAAGTTAATGGATAAGCGGATGTATATGCCACTAGTCCGGCTGTGAAAGTCTGTCTAAAAGCAAATGACAAGGTTGATATCCGTAACACCACATACTTTCTCATGAGCTAATAAACATTGACACAAATATGAGATGATATGTTTTGAATAATAAAAGGTAGCACACGAAGTATTTGCTTGGAATGGCAGGAAATACCATGTAGTGGGTAGGTATGGTGGACACATATGGCATGGATTTTGGCTCAAGGTTTTGAATGCACGTTAAGCATTCCCTCTCAGTACAAGGCTTTGGCTAGCAAGTTTGTTTGAAGCAAACACAAGTATAAACTATGACAACAAGACGTATATAAAAACATATTGCAAGCATTATAAAACTCTACATTGTCTTCCTTGTTGTTCAAACACCTTTACTAGAAAATATCTAGACCTTAGAGATAGCAAACATGCAAACCAAATTTCAACAAGCTTTACGGTAGTTCTTCATTAATAGGTTTTAACTACATGATGTAAAAGCTTAAACATGATCTACTTGAGAGCTCAAAACAATTGCCAAGCACCACAACATACAAGATAACAATCCATAAGAGCATGTATATCTTTTTCATTATACCATCTACCACATTTAGCATTTTCTGTTTCCAACCAAACACCAATCAACTTATTTAAAAGATAAACTCTCCAAGTATATAACAATGAGATATGAGAGTATAACATAAGAAAAACTAACAGCTCCAACAAGAGATGCATGAAAAACAAGAGCTAATAGTATTGAAATAACATAGAAGAATACTCGACAAATATAAGTGAAGAATATGAGTATTCATAAGAAAAAGCGGAGCGTGTCTCTATCCCACAAAGGAATGCTAGGATCCATTTTATTCAGAGAATGAAAATAACAAAAACAAACAGACGCTTCAAGTAAAGCACATAAGATGTGTCAGAATTAAAATATACTTTCACTAGAGATGACCTGATAGTTTGTTGATGAAGAAGGGGATGCCTTGGGCATCCGCAAGCTTTGACGCTTGAGTCTTCTTGAAATATGCTTGGGTGACCCACGGGGGCATCCCCAAGCTTTGGCTCTTTCATCTTCTTGATCACATCACATCATCTTTCTCTCTTGATTCTTGAAAACTTACTCCACACCAGAATCAAAGTAAACTTCATTAGAGGGTTAGTGCACAAAAAATTCTTATATTCTGTATGAACACAATTGCTAACAATGCTACTGGACATTAGCTACAGCCACTGATACTTTATGGGAACAAAAATATCCATTCAAAATAATAAAAGAGGCATTGCAAAATAAATGGCAGAATCTGTCAAAAACAGAACAGTCCCTAAAGACAATTTTTTTCGAGGCACTTAACTTGCTCAAATCAGAAAACTCAAAACTAATGAAAGTTGCATATATATCTGAGGATTACGCACAAAAAATCCCAGATCCATCCGATTTTTCTGTCAAGAGTTATGAATTTAACGGTGGACAGTAGAAAACAGTGTCAGCACAGCAATCCAAATCTAGCATCAATTTTCTACTAGAGGCTTAACTTGACACAACAATACAATAAAGTAAAGATACAAAGAAATTTCTACAGAGATAGACATCTTCCTTGACTCAATAAAATAAAATAACAGAAATAAAAAGTGGGTTGTCTCCCATAAGCGCTTTTCTTTAACGCCTTTCAGCTAGGCACAGAAAGTGATATTCAAGTGTTTCCAAGAGATGAAGCATCAACATCATAATTTGTACGAATGATAGAATCAAAAGGTAGCTTCATTCTTTTTCTAGGGAAGTGTTCCTTACCTTTCTTGAGTGGGAATTGGTATCTAATAGTTCGTTCTTTCATATCAATAATAGCACCCACAGTTCTAAGAAAAGGTCTTCCCAACACAATTGGACAAGATGGGTTGCATTCAATATCCAAGACAATAAAATCAACGGGGACAAGGTTATTGTTAACCATAATAAGAACATCATTGACTATCCCCACAGGTTTCTTCATAGCATTATCAACAAGAAAACATCCAAATAACAATGTTCCAAAGGTGACAAATCAAACATATCATAAAGCTTTTTAGGCATAATAGAGATATTTGCACCAAGGTCACATAAAGCATTGCAATCAAATTTATCCACTTTTATTTTAATGATGGGCTCCCAACCATCTTCTAACTTCTTAGGGATAGAAGCTTCAAGTTTTAATTTCTCTTCCCTAACCTTAATGAGAGCATTTGTAATATGAGTTGTAAATGCCAAGTTCATGGCACTAGCAGTAGGACATGTGGCTAACTTTTGCAAGAACTTAATAACTTCAGTGATATTACAATTATCAAAATCAAAATTATTATCATCAAAGCAAACCGAACCACCATCTGCTATGTTCTTAAAAATTTCAGCACTTTTATCAATAACAGTTTCAGCAGTTTTAGGCAATTTTAACTTTTTGGAAGAAGTAGAAGAAATATTTCCAACACCAACTATGTTACCATTAATAGTAGGAGGCTTACTAGCATGTGAAGTAACATTATTTTCAGTAGTGGTAATAGTAAAAACTTTAACAATATTATCTTCCTTAGCTAGTTCTTTCTCTCTTTCCCATCTAGCATGCAATTGAGCCATCATCCTAACATTTTCATCAATTCTAACTTGGATGGCATTAGCAGTAGCAAAAGGATTATCATCAATATTTTCAGGTTTAGCATCCATTTTATTAATTAAAGAAGATTGTGCTTCAGACATAGAGGAAATACGAGCTTCAGCACTAGTTATTTTCCCTTGTAGACCCGAAATCTCCCTGTTCAAATTTTCCATTTGATGACTAATATTTCTCAACATAATAGATTGTTCTTCCATAGTCGTAGTGAATACTTTATTTTGCTCATATTGGGTTTGCATAAAAAATTTAGTAGCTCTTTCAATTTCCAAAATCCTTTCCTCACTAGGCATTTTTCCATAAGAATTACCATAAGAATTAACATAACCATTACCATTATTAGAAGGATAGGGCTTATAGTTATTATTGCCATAATTGTTTCTATAGGCATTGTTGTTGAAATTGTTATTTTCAATGAAGTTCACATCAAGATGCTCTTCTTGTGCAACTAAAGAAGCTAAGGGAACATTATTTGGATCAACATGAGACTTACCATTCACAAACATAGACATAATAATATCAATCTTTTCACTCAAAGAGGAGGTTTCTTCAACAGAATTTACCTTCTTACCTTGAGGTGTCCTTTCAGTATGCCATTCAGAATAATTCACCATCATATCATCCAAGAGTTTTGTTGCAGCCCCCAAAGTGATGGACATAAAGGTACCTCCCGCAGCCGAATCAAGAAGGTTTCTTGAAGAAAAATTCAGTCCTGCATAAAAGGTTTGGATGATCATCCAAGTAGTCAGTCCATGGGTAGGGCAATTTTTAACCAAAGATTTCATTCTTTTCCAAACTTGAGCAACATGTTCATTATCAAGTTGTTTAAAATTCATAATGCTACTTCTTAGAGAAATAATCTTAGCAGGAGGATAGTATTTTCCAATAAAATCATCTTTGCATTTAGTCCATGAATCAATACTATTCCTATGCAATGAAAGAAACCATTCTTTAGCTCTTCCTCTCAAAGAGAAAGGAAATAATTTCAGTTTTATAATATCACCATCTACATCTTTTTGCTTTTGCATTTCACAAAGTTCAACAAAATTATTTAGATGGGCAGCAGCATCATCAGTACTAACACCAGAAAATTGCTCTCTCATAACAAGGTTTAACAAAGCGGGTTTTATTTCAAAGAATTCTGCTTTTGAAGTAGGTGGAGCAATAGGAGTGCATATAAAATCATTATTATTGGTGCTAGTGAAGTCACACAACTTAGTATTCTCAGCAGTACTCATTTTAGCAAATTAAAAAGCAAACCGAAATAAAAAATAATACTAAACCGAAATAGTAAAAATGCAAACCGAAATAAAAATAGTAATGCAAGTAACTGATTTTTTTGTATTTTTGATATTAAGCAAACAAGACAATAATAAAAATAAACTAAGCAAGACAATAACAAAATAAAAAGATTGGATGTGAGAGACTCCCCTCGTAGAAGAGCTTAGCTTCCCCGGCAACGGCGCCAGAAAAGATGCTGGCGTCGAAGGGGAAGCTAAACTTTGCTGAACAGAAGAACCCTTGTTTCCCCGGCAACGGCGCCAGAAAAGAGCTTGATGCACCGGTGAGGTGTTGTTGGGAACCCCAAGAGGAAGGTATGAAGTAGTGCAGCAGCAAATTTCACTCAGTTGTGAAACCAAGGTTATCGAACCAGTAGGAAACTAAGAATCTTCTCAAGGTGGCAACGGCGCCAGAAAAGATCTTGCGTCGAAGTTGACGTGGAACCTGCACACAACACAAACAAGATACTTTGCCCCAACTTAACAGTGAGGTTGTCAATCTCACTGGCTTGTTGTAACAAAGGATTAAACGTATGTGTGGAAAATAATTTTTGTTTGCAGAGAATGAAAGTAATAGGATTGTTTATCAGTTTGAGGAAAAAAGACCGGGGTCCACAGTTCACTAGTGGTGTCTCTCCATAAATAATAATAGCATACATGCGGGTAAACAAATTACAGCTGGGCAATTGACAGAATAAAGAAGTGCATAATGATGCATATACTATAGTTATGATGGCTAGTGTGATATTCATTTGGGCATTACAACAATATACATAGACCGTTCCAACCGCATCTATGACTAATAATCCACCTTCCGGTTAGCGTCCGCACCCCTTTCAGTATTAAGTTGCAAGCAACAGATAATTGCATTAGGCAATGTGTGTAATGTAAGTAATACAAATACCCTTAGATAAAGTACTACTGTTTTATCCCTAGTAGCAACAGTACATCTACAATCTTAGAGCTTGCTGTCACTACCCCAGATTAAATAGAGACATGAACCTACTATCGAGCATAAATACCCCCTCTTGGAGTCACAAGCATCTACTTGGCCAGAGCATCTACTAGCAACGGAGAGCATGCAAGATCATAAACAACGCACTCACAAGATATATTATGAAGCAATAACAAAGTACTCAATATTCATCGGATCCCAGCAAACACAACATGTAGCATTACATAAAGATGATCTTGATCATGTTAGGCAGCTCACAAGATCTAAACATGGTAGCACAAGAGGAGAAGACAACCATCTAGCTACTGCTATGGACCCGTAGTCCAAGGATGAACTACTCACGCATCAGTCCGGAGGCGGGCATGCTGATGTAGAGCCCTCCGGTGATTATTCCCCTCTCCGGCAGGGTGCCGGGAAGAGCTTCTGAATCCTCCCGATCTAGGGTTGACGACGGCGGCGGGTCTGGACTTCGTGGAGGAAAAATGTGCGCGTCCTAGGTCTTGTAATTCTGGGGGGTATAAGTAGGCGAAAGGGCGAAGGCGGCGGGGCCTCGAGGGCCCCACACCCCTTGCTCGCGCGGCCAAGGAGGCTGCTGCGCCACCTGGGGGTGTGGGCCCCTCGGGGTCCCCCTCCGTGTCGTCTTCGGTGTTCTGGAACCTACCGGGGAAAATAAGCATTTTGTCGTTTCGTTTGTCCAATTCCGAGAATATTTCCTTAACAACTTTTCTGAAACCAAAAACAACAGAAAATAGGCAACTGGCACTGTGGCATCTTGTTAATAGGTTAGTCCCAGAAAATGCATAAAATGATATAAAAGTGTATATAAAACATGTAGCAAGTGGCATAATATAAGCATGGAACATAAGAAATTATAGATACGTTTGAGACGTATCACTCTTCACACCTCAAAAATAATGTAAGTTCATCATGTTGATTAGGAGTGATCATGTTATCACAAAAGTCTCCTGCAATATCTTTATTAGAACCTGAGCATTGAAATTCGAAATGACCCTCTTCATAGCAAAGTTCACAAATAAAAGGATAGGTGGCACAAATTGTTTTACCAAGATCTCTTAGAGACTTGTACCAAGCTCTAGTTTTTTCATTCCTATGGTGGATACAATATTCATCTTCGATTTGATTAATTCCACAAGGTCTATGTATTCCACAAAAATTAACATGCTTATAAGAAATAGTATTTTCAGAAGTTTGAGCATGTTTATTACAATCATTAACAACAATTTCATTTTCCATGCAAGTGTCTTTGAAAGGTTCATGATACACGTCCCAATTTTATTTAGTGACATTAATATGAGAAGCAAAGGTTCTAAAACAATCAACAATAATATGAGAATCAAAACCATATTTAGCACTAAGCTCTTAAAAACCAGCAGTTTCAACGGAAGACTTAATGCAATCATATTCATAGTTTATACCTGATTCTTTACCTTTGTCATTCTCCCAATATTCAGCATTGTTTTGAATTGTTTCAAGAAGATCCCATCTAGCTTCAACCTTCTTACTTGTGAAAGAACCCGCTGAACAGGCATCTAGATAATCCTTGCAATGACCTGAAAGCCTTGCATAAAAATTATTAACAATTATATTCTGAGGAAGCTCATGGTTAGGACATTTAAGTATTAATGTTTTCAGCCTTCCCCAAGCTTGAGCAATGCTTTCTCCATCATGAGGCCAAAAATTAAAAATGTAATCCCTATCTAAATGCAATTCGTAAGGAGGATAAAATTTAGAGTAAAAGAGATATTCAAGCTCCTTCCATTCCAAATGATGAGGATCATCTAGTAGCTCATACCACTTCCTTGCTTTGTCCTTAAGTGACAATGGAAATAATTTCTTCATAATATTTTCTCTTGATAAACCTGCAAGCTTAAACAACTCACAATATCATTTAAGTTTCAACAAGTGATCACTTGGATGGACTATTCCATCTCCTACATAAGGTTCATCTATAACCATTTCAACAATTTCCATAGGTATTTCAAAAGCAGTACTTTCAGTAGGTGGTTTTATAATATCACACGCATCATCAGATTTATCATATATTGGAGGCAAAACATTATCAAGGCAAAAAAATTCCTCCAAAGCTGAGGAGCAAAAATGATTATTTTTACGTAAACTAGCTTCCCCAAGCTTAGGATTTTCCACAGCCTTAGCAATAATGGTGTCCAAAGAATTTATACTAATAACACTACTACCACTATTATGCAAACTAAATTCCATAGGTTTTTTAATTTTCTCTTCAAAAGTATCATGTCCTAATGCAATATAAATTTCATAGAGATCTCTATTTTTTTTTTGTTTTCCATTTAGCCTACCTAGTGAAAATAAAAACAAGAAATAAAAAGTAATAACTGCAGGATCTAAAGGAGATACCTTCAAGCACTCACCTCCCCGGCAACGGCGCCAGAAAATAGCTTGATGTCTACGCACGCTTCTATTCTCGTAGACAGTGTTGGGCCTCCAAGAGCAGAGGTTTGTAGAACAGCAGCAAGTTTCCCTTAAGTGAATCACCCGAGGTTTATCGAACTCAGGAAGGTAGAGGTCAAAGATAACCCTCTCAAGCAACCCTGCAATTAAGATACAAGAAGTCTCTTGTGTCCCCAACACACCCAATACACTTGTCAGATGTATAGGTGCAGTAGTTCGGCGAAGAGATAGTGAAATACAAGTAATATGGATGATTATAAGTAGTAATTGCAATCTGAAATAAAAATGGCAGCAAGCAAACATGTAGCAGAACTTGTTGTAAACGGTGTTTCAATGCTTAGAAACAAGGCCTAGGGATCATACTTTCACAAGTGGACACTCTCAACAATGACATCAAAGCTGAATAATAAATACTACTCTCAAACACTCTCATGTTGGATGATAAACACCATTCACTGTGTAGGGCTACAGGAGCACCCCCAAAGTCAGAGTAAACTAACACCACAACGTAATAAAGGAATCACACACGGTGCACATACTGTCACCTTTACAACCATGAATAACCCCGGAGTTCATATTAAAGTAACCTCTAGAGTGCATAAAAGATAAAGAGTAGCATCACATATTCAACTAGATTACAAAGCTCATGATCACATAAAGATCACACCATGGGAGAGAGAGATAAACCACATAGCTACCGGTAGAGCCCGCAGCCCCGGGGGAGAACTACTCACTCCTCATCATAGGAGTCAGCAACGGCGATGGAGATGGCGGTGGAGTTGATGGAGATGGCACCGGGGGCAATTCCCCGTCCCGACAGGGTGCCGGAACAGAGACTTCTGTCCCCCGAATCTTGTCTTCAATGGCGGCGACGCAGCGGAACTCTTCTCGGGAAAAGGCTTATTGTTTTAGGGTTTTTGCGTCGGGGGCATTATATGGGCGAAAGGGCGAAGGCGGTGGAGGCCCGAGGCGCCCTCATGAGGGGCCCGCGCGGCAGAGGGGGGAGCCGCGCCGGGACCTCATCTGGGGGCCTCGTGGCCCCTCTCCGTCAGGTCTTCGGTGTTCTGGAACCTCCCGTGAAAAATAGGGACTTTGGTATTAAATTCGTCCAATTCCGAGAATATTTCCTTAAGGGGTTTTCTGAAACCAAAAACAGCTGAAAACAGAGAACTGGCACTGTGGCATCTTGTGAATAGGTTAGTCACAGAAAATGCATAAAACCATACAAAGTGTATATAAAACATGTAGCAATTGGTATAATATAAGCATGGAACATAAGAAATTATATATATGTTTGAGACGTATCAAACCCCAATGTCACTAAGAGGACCCCAAGATAGTACTAGACAAACACCAACTTCCACAAGAATAGGCCATGATAAATATCAAAATTATTCCTAGAGTCGCTCACAAATACCCACACTGTCACCTCGGTACCGTGTTGTCACTATGACTCCGGAAACTAGATAAAATCACTTGAGTAGCATAAACATTACATATGAATTCAGCCATACTTAACAATGCTCATGATCACATAAAGATCACACCATGGGAGAGAGATAAACCACATAGCTACCGTATGAGCCCTCAGCCCCGAGGGAAACTACTCACACATGGTCAAGGTGACGATGGTGGCGATGTTGGAGGAGATAATCTTGCTGTAGATGTTGATGATGAACACGCCGGAGGGGGGTGGAGCCCTCCGGAGGTGATTCCGGCAGCGGTTCCCCCCTCCGATCTTCTCCGGCGGAAGCCTTCTGCCGGTCTGTTTCGTGGTTTTGTGTTTCTCCGCCGCCGTGATGCGAAACTACTCGAGGGACTATTTTTATAGTCGGTTTTAGGTCAAGACGAAGCCACGGAGACGAAAACGGACGGCATCGGAGCCACGAGGGGGAAAAGAGGGTGCTCCACGCGGCCAGGGAATCTGACCGCGTGGGGACCCCCTAGATCCCACCTGGTTGGGCTTCTGGTCTTCATTTTTGGCCCATTGCGTTCGTCTCGAAAATTCTGAACCGTGCTCTTTGGCCTTGCCCTTTTTGGAGTCCCGAAGCTCCTGGAAAATCCAAAACACTAAAAAAGACGTTTTCTGGAAAACGGAGTTAGAACCAAAAGAGGGGGGATTGTTTAGAAAATCCCCGAAATCATTATAAAACATGAATATAACATCATATAAGTGAAGGGATTCCGTAGCAGAAAACAATAATTTTTCTAACTAACGAAAACCAAACATGCCAGGATCTATCTATCTAGTAATGCGGTAACGGTGGGCGGAACTGGTCACATACCTCTTGTAGACCAAATAGCGGGGATTACGCTCCCGCACAAGCGTTGCTGACGTAGACGCCGTAGCCGACCTCAAGGTCGCGAAGAACTTGGCGCGACGAAGTAGACGATGACGCGGCGATGTTGACGACGTCGGGCGTCGGGCGCCGGGCGTCGGTCGTCGGGCGCCGGGCATCGGTCGTCGGGCGCCGGCGGCGGCTGCTGGGTGCCGACGGCGGCTGGGTGCCGGCGGCAGCTGGGCGTCGGCGGCAGGGCGCCGGCAGCTGGGCGTGACGATGTCGCCCGAGCACCTCAAATGTGGTGCCTCCGAGTACTCGCACACATACGGAGCTTAACGACAACCCCCGGTCACTCAGGTCTAGCCGAGATCGCAGGAGTAGAACAATTGGTGGAATCTCGCAGCGCAACTGGCGCCGCAAAATAACCTTGGTGGGAGAGAGAGAAAAGCGGGCGGAGAATTAACTCAGGCCGGCGTATACAACATTAATTGTATTTTAGATTGTATTTAAATCAATTAATATGCCCATCTATATAAAGGGGGGAGGGGGTGTGCAAGCACCTTGCCTCCCCCATGTGGGACTAAACAAAGGGCAAGGGGGGGTGGCCGGCCGGCCAAGGGTGGTGGCCATGGGCCCCACCGCCCCCACCATGGTGCGCCCCACTATGGGCCCAATTCGGCCCATATGTGGGCTGCCCCCTTTTTCCTTTATTTTTAATTGATTTAATTAATATTAAATTAATATAAAATATAAATAATTCATAATTAATATATTTGTACATTAATTAATATTCTGTGACTCCGAAACAACTTCCGGACCACCCGAACTACCTTCGGTCATTCCCGGAACCCTTCCGATGCTGCCGGAACTTTTCCGGTTTATTTCTCTCTCTCCTAAATCCATATTTATTCCAATAATAAATCATACCAACGTTCTCCACGTGTCGCTAAGACCTTAAGCGTGTTACCCTACGGTTCGAGAACACTCCAGACATGGCCGAGACCCTTCGCTCGCCAATGACCGCCAGGGAGACCTGTACATCTGTAACGGTCCCTGTGCATTCTACGAATATCGTCGTTGAACCATAAACGTGATATCTATTCCTTTTGTTTCTTCGATACTACCTTGTCCGAGACATGATCGTAAACATCCGATGTCCTGTTGTATCTCGTTACCGACAAAGGTTTATTAACTCGTCTGTGATATTACATCTCCATGACCTAGTCATTAGCTGCGCAGCTCTATAGATGTAATCTCACCGAGTGGGCCCAGAGTATCTTCCTATCACAAGGATGAACAAATCCCGCTCTTGATCCATACGCCTCAACATACTCTTTCGAGATACACGAGGTACACCTTTATTGTCACACTAAATAAGATATGACGTTTGATGCACTCAGAGTAACCTACGGAGCAGCAATTAATATGATCTCACGGTCTGAGGAATAAGCTATCATATCACTTTCCTATTGCAAACGGCAAACATCGTGACACGATCCTGTTGCAATACCTTGGGTATGTCCATCACCTTATTCTACCAATAAGATGACCTCATTGTCAACCGACGCAATTGTCCATGACCGGGAATTCTCGATCAACTGTTGCCCAATGAACTAGTATATATAGAGGCTTACTAGGGACTCTGGTTTGTCTATGTATCACACGTGTATTAACAATTCCGATTAATACAGTTATAGCATGATACAAAAACATATTATAAACTTAATGGAATAATGCAATAAATACCACTTATTTATTTGCCTCTAGGGCATATTCCCTTCAATAAGTTGCAAATATGTAGGAATATAAGGTAACAAAATGTAAAGTTCATGTATGCATTTTACATGCATCAACATCCCCAAGCTTAACCAATACTCGTCCTCGAGTATGAAGGTGATAAAACTAACATGGACTTGGCATTTTATTACTATCAAAGATATCAAAGATGATTATTATTGCTACATAGAGTCAAATGATTCATTCTTAATAAGGAGTAGCAACATACAAGATATATTATCAAGTGATATCAAATATTCAAAGCAAAGATGTTTAATGATAATTCACAAAGTGTAACATAAAAGAAAAGTTCTATGTACCAAATGAATGCATAAATGAAAAGGTAAAAAGATATCCTATATTGGTCATAGAGTATTCTTATAGAAATCTGAATATAAAAGGTGGACACTTTGAAAAGATGGATAAATAAGTAGAGGAATAACATGCAAGAGTATCATCTAGCTTCCAAATGCTTCAACTTAAGTTAATGTTTGCCATGTAGTTTACATTGGTGTGAAGTTCTCATTACCCCTATCATAGCATCTTTAGTGATTAATAGTTGAAAGTGAAAGCAAATATGAGTTATGTGCTTGACAAAGTATGGGTCAAAAGCCTCATGCCCGTTGAAAACAAAAACCTCTCCGACTGGCTACTCAACTTGGGCCACAAAGCAAGTGAAGGTTACAGTCATCGTGAGTAAAAGTGGCATCATAGAGAGTATCACCCCGGGTACCCTTTGCCCCAGGACATGGAAGTGGGCACATTTCCAAATGACAAAGCAAGCAAACAGTGGACATCTCAACATCTCTTTCTTTTACCAATGTTTTTTTCTTGTAAATGATTTTTCTGTTCGTGAGATGTATCATAGATTCCTCCACTATGGGTATGTTACAAATTTCCACCATGGACCACATGGTTTAGGTTAGCCGCCACAGGTGTCTCTCTAGCCAATAATACCACTCGCCCGAACTTACTAAGTTTCCATCTTCATTTCACGCAATGTTAGGCATCCATCACCAAAGGAACATGATATCAACTTTTATAAAAAAAATAAAGTGTAATGTTGAAAGTTTTCCACGTGTCAGCACGTATGAGCTAGCTCCCAACCAAAGACTTTTGTCAAGCCCAAAACATCATAATTTTAATCACAATGGGTCAAGTTTATTAAGTGCAATAAAAGTAATGTGTGCATCAAGTTCGTGAGAGGTTTTAAACCAACTCTACCCATAACAATCTCAATAATATAAGCATCTTAATTTGGAAGCATAGATAAAACAATATAACATGGTAAACATACTTGGAATAGCATATTAGCTAGTAGGTAGATATGGTGGACTCACTGGAAAACTTGGTTGAAGGTGTTGGAAAACAAGCTTTTTTACTTGTTGGAGTTTTTGGGCTAGCAAGAGGGAGAAAGTTGACCATCTAAATGCATGCATAAGTGTCCATAGAGCTAACAATTTCATTTTAAACAAAGTAAAGCATCATTCAGCATATAAAACATGAATAAGAGATAACTCATGATAAGACACTTCCATATTAATACTCATTAACAAGCACATAAATTACGCAACTATATATATCTTTTTAAATCAACTCAAACATCATTTTCCGAATATTTTTATAGCATCCAACTTAATTCAACCCAAACTTCCAGTAGTTATCTCATAACATAAATTAAAAGTGGTGGTATCAAACAAAAAACCAAACCGAAATAAAAACAACAAAACGAACGCTCCAAGTTTATGCGATAAAGTGCAATGAACGAAAAACAGAAGTTAGACGTGTGCAAACCGAGAGTGTTTTGGTTCAGTGCGGTTGTATTCACATCCCCAAGCTTATGGTCTTCACCATCCTTGGATAACTCTTGGTGCATCTCCTCTAATCCCTGTGAAAAAACTTCAAAATACCGTTTCTCCCATTTCTTTTTTGTGGGGTGACATTAGTAGGCACAAAATAATAGAATTTCTTGCTGTATTAAATCCTTAGACAAACATAAGAAACATGTCCAGAAAGTGTATAATGTTGTATTCATTCTAATAAACTCAATTGGATCAAAAAGATTCAAGTTGAAAGTTCAAAGAATGCATAAAACAAAATGGGACAGAATCTGTCAAAAAAAAACAGCAGCAGCAAAACGTATTTTTTTACCCCACTTAACTCTGTCGAAAAAATCTGAAAAAAATCATGCTTATAGAGGGCTAAAAGTTGCAACTACAGTTAGAATTTCAGCTCATTCGGAGTTACAGAATAGAAATGAAAAATCATACCGTGCACAGATTCGTGCTGGAATAAAATCTCCGAATGGAAAAAGCAACTTTTCTAAGCCCAAATGGGTTAAACTTGACACTTTATTTAAAAAAATCAGAACCTAAACTAAAAACAAAGTCTCTTGGTACAACAAGAGGACTCAACGAAAATCTCAAAGAAAAACAACCGGTTTGCCTCCCGTAAAGCGCTTTCTTTAGTATCAAGGTGGTTGGAGTGAGGTGGCTTGGCATCCCAAGATTGAATTCTTGCACTTACTTGATATATGTAGGGTGAGCCTAGGGGTAGCATCCCCAAGCTTGAGTGTTTGTCCCTCTTGATCTTTGTTCATCACGCTCAACTCTTCGACTTGAAATTCTATTAACACAAAACTCAACATAAAACTTCATTAGAAAGGTTAGTGTCTGCATAAATTAAATCCACATAGGTACAGAAAAGACATATAATGAGTTGATTTTAAACATTAGCTACTGTTACTACGGTTGTGTATTGCTCCTTGATCAAAAGAACCACACAAAACACAAGTAATGAGAGCAATGCAAAATAAAGACAAAATCTGTCAAAAACTGAACAGCCCGTAAAGAGTGAATTTTCCGAGGCACTTACGTTGCTCAAATCAGAAAACTTTTAACTAATGAAATGTGTATTCATAACTGAATATTGCTGTCGTAAAATATAAAGTCAAAATTCCTTTTCTGTGATTTTATACATTTTTTGCATTAAAGATCAGGAATCTGTTTTCTGGACAGCCATGATAGTTTTAACGATGCTCACATATGAATAAGAATTGAAACGCAAAAGAGAGCACAAAAAAAGAAAAATATGAAACATATTTAAGTCTAACCCACTTCCTATGCATTGGGATCTTGTAAGAAAATACATCATTGAAACACAAAGCAAGTAGCATAGGAAGATAAAACAAGAGCAATTTCAAGACTTTCAACTTAAAGAGAGGTGACGTAATAATATTAAAATGTTTAGAACCATGTTTTCCTCTCTCATAATAACTTTCAGTAGCATCATGAATAAATTCAACAATATAACTATCACATAGAGCATGTCTTTCATGATCTGCAAGCATAAAAGTATTAATATTCTCCACATAAGTAAAATCCTTCTTATTAGTGATAGTGGGAGTAAAACATTCATAACCATCATTATAATCATCATATATAGGAGGCATATCATAATCATAATAAACTTTATCCTCAATAATAGGTAGACTAAAAATATCATATTCATCATTGTAATCATCATAAATAGGAGACATAGTATTATCAAAATAATTTTTCCCTTCCAAACTTGGGGGAATAAAAATATCATATTCATCGAAACAAACTTCCCCAAGCTTAAGGTTTTCCGTAGCATTATCAATAAAGGTGTTCAAAGAATTCATACCATTAGTATTATCACTCACATGATTATTATGCAAATAAATTTCCATATATTTTTTAATTTTCACCTCAAACACTTCATGTCCTAACTCAAGATAGATATTATAAAGTTCTCAAATATTTGTGTTGTTTTCCTTTTTTTTTTTGTGTTTTTGATATATATATATATATATAACTGAAAGTAAAACTAAACTAAATGCAAAACTGAAAGTAAACTAGTGTATATGCAAAACTGAAAATAAATATCTAGTGCAAACAAGAATAAAAACTTAAGCGCTACACTCCCCGGCAACGGCGCCAGAAAAGCACTTGATATCCCCCAAGAGCAGGGGATCACTGTAGTACCTCTCAATGTGGAAGTAGGGTATCGATCCGCAGGAGCAAGAAGAAAAAGTTATCTATTCTCTACAACTAAATTGTCACAAGTTTTAGTTGATTATGCACTAAAAAAGTTTAAAGAACAAGATGGTTGTTTTAATGAATGGAAGTTTAATGTAACAAAACAAGAATGTAAAAAGTGTCCCAATCCTCTTCAATGCAAGAGGACAAGACAAAGGTTTTCTCTTATAGGAACAATGGACAACGGTGTTTCAATGCTTGGAAATAAGGCCTAGGGATCATACTTTCACTAGTGGTCTCTCTCAACATGTTAGCATAACTGAACGCAAGTAAGTGCTACTCGGGATTATTCTCCTTCTTGATAAAACAAGAGTACTATGTGTAGGGCTACAAAAGCACACCTCAAAGTTGTATTCCACATCTAGGGAACCCCAATGTCACTAAGAGCACCCCAAGATAGTACTAGACAAACACCACAATTCCACAAGAATAGGCCATGATAAATATCAAAATTATTCCTAGAGTCACTCACAAATACCCACACCGTCACCTCGGTACCGTGTTGTCACTATGACTCCGGAAACTAGATAAAATCACTTGAGTAGCATAAACATTACATATGAATTCAGCCATACTTAACAATGCTCATGATCACATAAAGATCACACCATGGGAGAGAGAGATAAACCACATAGCTACCGTATGAGCCCTCAGCCCCGAGGGAAACTACTCACACATGGTCATGGTGACGATGGTGGAGATGTTGGAAGAGATGATCTTGCTGTAGATGTTGATTATGAACACGTCGGAGTGGGGTGGAGCCCTCCGGAGGTGATTCCGGCAGCGGTTCCCCCCTCCGATCTTCTCTGGCGGCAGCCTTCTGTCGGTCTGTTTCGTGGTTTTGTGTTTCTCCGCCGCCGTGATGCGAAACTCCTCGGGGGACTATTTTTATAGTCGGTTTTAGGTCAAGACGAAGCCACGGAGACGAAAACGGACGGCATCGGAGCCACGAGGGGGAAAAGAGGGTGCTCCACGCGGCCAGGGAATCTGATCGCGTGGGACCCCCTAGATCCCAACTGGTTGGGCTTCTGGTCTTCATTTTTGGCCCATTGCGTTCGTCTCGAAAATTCTGAACCGTGCTCTTTGGCCTTGCCCTTTTTGGAGTCCCGAAGCTCCCGGAAAGTCCAAAACACTAAAAAAGACGTTTTCTGGAAAACGGGGTTAGAACCAAAAGAGGGGGGATTGTTTAGAAAATCCCCGAAATCATTATAAAACATGAATATAACATCATATAAGTTGCAAATATGTAGGAATATAAGGTAATAAAATGTAAAGTTCATGTATGTATTTTACATGCATCAGTGGCCCAATCCTTTCTAGAGCAAAGGACAAGCCGGTAGGTTTACTTATGATGACCAAACGTTCCTGAGGACACACATGAATTCTGTCTAGTGCTTTCGCTTCATATAGATGATTAATCTTTATTGTTTTGATAAGTGTTGTGTGGGTGAACCTATGCTAATGCACCGCCCTTCCTAGGACTAATAGATACTTGTGATTATACCCCCTGCAAGCATCCGCAAATACAAGAAAGTAATTAAGATAAATCTAACCACAACCTTAGGTTTCTGTCACTCTGGCAACCCACAGTTAATATTCGAAGACACAATGCATTCCCCTAGGCCCATAAAGTTGAAGTGTCATGTAGTCGACGTTCACGTGACACCACTAGAAGAATAGCACCACAACTTAAATATCAAACCATTAAATATTACTCAACATAGTTCACTACTAACATCTAGACTTCTCCCATGTCCTCAAGAACTAAACGAACTACTCACGAGACATCATATGGAACATGATCAGAGGTGATATAATGACGGATAACAATCTGAACATAAACCTTAATTCAACGGTTTCACTCAATAGAATCAACCACAATAGTAATCAACACCGGGAGAGTTTCCCCTATCAAATAAACAAGATTCAGCCCTAGATGTTACAGCGGGAACAGAGTGGAGCGGTGGAGATGATGGTGTCGGCGGTGGAGATGATGGTGATGATGATCCCTATGAAGTCCAGCTCGATGACGGTGACGATGGCGACGATTTCCCCCCTCCGGGAAGGGATTTCCCCGGCAGATTTCTCCCTGCCGAAGAGCTTTTCTCTCTCTGGTGTTTTCCGCCTCGTGGCGGCGGCGGAATATTTCCTCGATGATCCCCCAGGTCTTAGGGTTTCGTGGGGATGAAGTACGCGAAAGGGCTCAGCCATAGGTGGGCCAGGGTGGCCAGACCACGTGGCGGCGCGGCAGCAAGGGGGCCCGGCCGCGCCACCACGTGGTGTGGGCCCCTCGTGGCCCTCCTCGGTCTCCCCTTTTGGCTCCCCCAGGCATCTGGCAAAAGAGGACCTTCCTGATGTTTTTTGCCGAGTTCTGATCTTCGTAAATATGGTGTCTTGACAGTCCTTTTTCCAGCAGAATTCAGACTCCGGTGATCAATTCTCCAATAATCATCAAACATGCAAAACAGGTAAAATAACATAAGTATCATCTCTAAATATGAAATATATCAATGAATAACAGTAAATTAGGATATAAAATAGTGATGCAAAATGGACGTATCATCGGTGTCCAATCTCGATGGGTAGGTGGGGATCAGATCGATTGAAAGGTCAAGCCGTCTTTGACGCTGGTGTCGGCGACGCCTCTGGGCGCCGTTTTCCCTCCTAGGGGCGATGCCGGGATCCACCCCACCTCTCTCGTGTATGCTCCGGGTGAAAACCTTGGTCTTTCGACCCGACGATGGCGGCGCTACTGCGTCATGACCTCCTTGGAGGCACCGCCTAGGAGCATGGGCCTACTTGCTTCGCCATGGTTGTTTGAGTGCAAAGTTGGTGCCTTTACGCTATCGGAGGCCTGAAGCGATGTTTTCTAGTTCATGTACTTGGGTGGTGCCATATCTTGCGGACACGGGGTTTGTTCCCGCCCCTTTGTTGGCTGACTGTTTTACGCAAGGGTTCAGGGCTCACCATTTTCGGTGGTTTTCGATCCCGCCCCTTTGGTGGCTGGCTGTTCTACGCAAGGATTTGGTCCTCGTCACAGTCGATGATCTCCGCTCGGTGATATGTTGCTCGGCATCGCCTTCTTCGTGCTTGACCTCTGCTGGAGGTTCTAGTCTTTCGTCTCATATGCTCCTCTTCAGTGTCAACCTATGTGTTTTATTTGGTGGTTTTTTCGCTGGTGGCCAGATCCTGCCTCTGCGCAAGGATGTGTTGCTCGGCGTAGTGTAGCTTATTTTCTTTTAGCTTGACCTTGTTCTGCTTTGTAAGAGCATCTCTACCGGCACCCTCCAAACGACCCCCCAAAGGCCCATTGGGGGTCCGGACGCCAAAAACACCACCAGCAGCACCCCCCAATGCCTCGCCCCGAGCAAAAACATGTCCGGAGGCCCTCTCGGGGGGTGCCAGACATGGGGGCGGACCTGCTTCTGACAGGGCTGGCCCGCCCGTCATACACACAGCGGTGCGCCCAAATTCCCCTTCGTCTACATTGCCGCCACCGGCGCCAAAATTCCCAATCTTCCCGCCACCCGCCTAGAGCTTCACCGCCGCGTGAGGCTTCTTCGACGACGGCGGGACAAGAACAAATAAACACGATTGGAACACGATTTACAGATTCACATAAACATGATTCACAGATTCACATAACAGAACATAAACTAGAACAAAAGAGCATAAAACACTAGTAGGATTGCTCGCCGGAGCCGTCGTTGGATTCTGACTCCTTACTGCTGGAGCCGTCGTTCCGATAACGTCGCCGACACTAAGTGCCGTCGAACATCTTCATAGCGAGTTCGTCCTCGCCGTCGAACTCGAACGCGAGGAAGAAGCCGATGTCGACGCCGTACTGATCCGCAAAGGTCATCCACCCGCGGCCCAGGCAGAGGCGGCCGTCCTCGTGCACTAGCTCGACGAAGTAACGGCCGCCGGCACGGCTAGCCTCGACGAGGGCAAGCCGGTCGGGCGCGTCCCCCCATCGCATCGGAGAACTTCTGCGGCAGGCGCAACCTCGTTGTCGGCGGTTGGAACACCGGCACAAGAAACTCGAAACCGTTGAGGTGGGAGAGGGGGCCCGAAGGTGACGGCGACGAAGATCTCCGTTGTCCGCGGCCGCCACCGCCACCTCGCACTCGTCCATGCGTTCGGCCACGTGGTCGGCCGTGAGGTGCCATTTGCGCCGCCACCACGATCTAGGGTTAGCCGGAGGGGGTGGGGATGGTATTGAACCACTGATGTGTTCACGATTTGATTTTTTTTTTTTAATTGGGGTGCGCCGCTGTGGGATGCGTTAAAAACATGGGCGGACACATGTCCGACGCCCCCAATTGAGCCTCTATTGGAGGGTGCCGGTGGAGATGCTCAACTTCTCCTCAACGCCTTGTAATGTGTGGCCGTCTAACTTTATTAATTTAAAGCTGAGCCTTTTATCTAAAAAAATCCGCGAAAACAAATTGGACGGGAATCGATAGAGGCAGGCGGACGCCCGGAAAAGGCAAACAAGCGGCATGCGCGCACACATGGGATGGCATTCTTGCCCTGCGACAGTAGCAATTCAGAATTTCAGATCCAGCGACTGACAGTGCTCGTCACAAGACGAAAGCTCCCTTCCTGCAAGCCCAGCTCACCAGCAAAGCGAAGAGGAATATCTTAAACACAATCGACATGATGCTACACACGTCCAGTTGCCGTTGCCAACCACCTCCACCATTCCACAGGAAAGAAATCAACGCTTTGCTTGATTGCTCTCTAACGGGAAGCAATTCAGCTTGCCATTTTACTGTTAGCTCCGACTCCGAGGTGATACGGACGCATAGATAGCAGTAGATCTCTCGCGCCGCCGCGTCCGCACGCAATGGCGCGCGCGCTGCTCGTCGTGGTGCTCGCCGCCGTTCTAGTCTTCCTCGCGCCGGCTGTGGCGGCGCAGACCAGCAGCTGTGACGACGCCCTGCCGGCTGAGCTCGCCGGCAACTACTCGGGGATGGCCTGCAGCCCCGTCTGGAACAACTTCGTGCTCCGGGTACGTTACGTGCCGCCAATGCTCCGCCAGGCCCATCCTGCCGCCTCGAGCCGGTAGGCTAGATCCGCGGTGATATCCTCTCACCGAGCCGAATCTGCTGTCTCTTGCAGTACGCGCAGGACGGGGACAACGTGCTGCGGGTGGTGCTGTCGGCGATGTACAGCTCGGGTTGGGTGGGCATGGGCTTCTCCAAGGACGGCCTCATGGTGGGCTCCAGCGCCATGGTCGGCTGGGTCGGCAAGACGGGCCAACCCCACGTCAAGCAGTTCGCCCTCAACGGCAAGTCGCCCCCCTTGGTCGTCGCCGACAGGGGGTTCCTCCTCTCCAACGACGGCGACCACACCGTCGTCGTCAAGCAGGCCAAGATCTACCTCGCATTCCAGCTTAAGTTCCCCTCGCCGCTCAAGCAGCAGCAGGTGCTCTTCGCCTTCGGCTCTGCCATCCCCGTCAACGACCGCCTCGCTGAGCACCAGGATAAGACGTCCATGAACTTTGATTTCACCACCGGTGAGTAACAGTCGCCTCCTTCGCTTTTCTGCTAAACCATCTAATGCCAAATGTTATCCTGGTCTATGAAAATAGGTACGTACTGTATATATGTCACTAGTATGTGATTAAAAAAACAAGCTTGAAATCTCAGGACCTGTATGTATGAAACTATTGCTTCGGTAAATTTGATAGTTGAGTTTCCATCGTCCAGTACCTCAAGGAGTAAGAAATTGCTTGTGACACTTCATCATGATCAGCGCCGGTCCTGAGATTTCCGGGGCCCGGGGCGAAACCAAAATTTAGGGCCCTAATTGTAAACGTCATTGATTACATGTATGACATATATTTTTTAGTAAAATATGAATGTATACAAAACCATACGCATATCAAATAAATTATACAAATTATCTTAAATTTTCTTCTAACATTTCTTGATATAGATATCTCCTCTTTCTGATTGTTCCAATTCATCCAAACGTTTTGCTCTTCTCCTCTTAGCACTACCAGATTGATACCTACTGGACGACACATATTAGAACTTAGAAAAGCACATAAACTAACCGTAATCCTTAGGGTCGCGACGACGCGCAAGCCGACACAGCGGCGAGCGTGGAACGGAGTCGCGGCAACGGCCGAGTCTCGTGCACGGCGGTATCCTAGGATTGGAGATGGAATCGTCTAGCGGCTAGCGTTCACGAAGTCACGAATCGTGGGCAGGGGCTGATCGTGGGCAGATCAAAGAGGAACAGACGAGGCGGACGCAAGACGGCAAGAGCCGAGGTCGCACGATCGTTCGCGTGCCTGAGAATTGGGATCGATCGCTGGAGTCATGAAGTTGTACATGCAAAGGGCCACAAAATCTGCTCCTTTCCATGGCCTCTATAGCTGGCCGGCCCATTTTAACTTTTTCTGGTAAATACATTGTACGTATCTATATAAATACGTATATATAGTACAGTATCTGGGGTGGGCCCCTTCGATTTTGGGGGCCAGGGCGGCCGCCCACCCTGCCACCCTCCAGGGCCGATCATGATCTATCTGCCCTGATCGAATCAGATGCCATAGCTTCTACAAATCAATTGAGGATGGCAGTTTAACCATAAGTAATGTGATGACTGACTGATGACGCAATCACCAATTCGGTTCATTCTTTTCTTCAAACAACCATGGTGAAAATGCGTGGACAGCAACACCCATGTTTCTGAGTATAAGTATGGAATCATGTTAATATATGTTTTTAAGTCCTATTAAGGCAGAATATTCTTTCTTAACTGTAAGAAATTACACTAGGAGCTGAATCCTATACTGGAGTTGAAACTCAATCAAGTTTGAGATGTAAAAAAAGGGGGGAAATGACCAATGATTCTTGTCGCTGCCTGACTGAATTGAGCTAGTGACTCGTTGGGTTAGTCAGGAATCTAGCGAACCCTCATGTCAGTAAATAAAATTATTCAATAAGAGTATGCAATTATTTTAGTTAGGGACAAGTTTTGTCTGGCCGACTCAAGAAATTGCATTTATTATAATTATTTCCTCAATTAGAAGAGAACTTGGCTCGATCCAAAGTCCAATCACTACTAATTTGGAGGCTACAAATTTCCACCGCTACAAAAACAATCGTAACACTTAGGACTAAAACATGTAGGCAAAAGATGTATATCTGCAAGGATATTTAGGACTAAAAACATGCATCCTGCTCAAATATATGTCTAGACATGTATATACTTATTTCCAAAAGTTTACCGTAAAAGAAATGCTAAAAAGAGCGTTCACCTCCACAATAAGTATTATCAGTGCAAACTGCAACTGGTAGCTACAATACTGTGACGGGTGTATATTGACCATGCTATTTTTTTACCAGAAAACATGAAATTGCGGACATAGTTTACATTGATGGAAAAGTTAAAGACCACATGGATATGGCTGCTAGAATCTAGATCTCATTGTCAGCTCACTGTTTTCCACAAGAAATGGATGTGTTTTAACTTTTCACATGTGAGCTTTGAAATGTCAGTATTAAGTTATAAACTCATATTTTCTTAAATCTCGTACTTGCAAATTTAATTCATACCTAACTATTTGGTTGATATTACTATCGACTTTACAACAATTCAATTCTCTGGCAACATTACCCACAAGTTCCCGTTTACAATATTGTCGATTAGCTCAGGTGAAATTTCCCGTAACACAGTTAACTGAAATTTAAGGAATAAAACGTAAAATTGCTGAAAGGATGTTCCTAGGAACTAAATTCTTTAAGTTGAAAGGTTTAAAGTTTTAAACCCATAATTTTATAAGGGGTTACTCATAACGAATGAACAACTTTGAGCTGACACTTCTTTTAGTTTCTGGTGCACAATCTCGAGCTCGTCTTCCCCTCCTCCGTCTAAATCACACCACCATTGGTCCGTTGCCCCCACGCCTCCTCCGTTCCCGACGAGCTCCCCGTCCTCCACGCGGTGAGCCTCCTGGCCTCATGGGCCAAATTGGAATACAAAACTACTCAGGGGAGTTTTTGTAAAAAATTGCCTACTCAAGGGAGTTTTTGTAAAAAAAATGCCTACTCAGGGGAGTTCTTGTAAGCAAATTAGAATCCGCATTGCACACCTAACAAACATATAGGACTAATGGTTCATTTATACTCTTAGAGAAATGAGCTATTCTCAAGACCATCAATTTGCAATTCCTTGTTTGCAGGCAGCTCTTCCGGCTCCTCCTTTCCGAATGGCCTGAAAAGGACTCATGGGGCGCTCAACCTGTTCGCTTGGGGTGTCCTGCTCCCTATCGGGGCCATTGTCGCTCGGTACTGTAGGGGTTGGGACCCTCTGTGGTTCTACCTTCATGCTGGTATCCAGTTCGTGGGCTTCATCCTCGGTCTGGCCGGTGTTGTGGCTGGAGTATCACTATACGGCAAGATCCAAGCAGACGTTCCTGCACATAGAGGTCTTGGCATATTTGTGCTTGTGCTAGGTATCCTCCAGGTATGTGCTTACTGCTTGCAATAATCATGTCATCTGTAGTGTTATTCTTGCTATACTGCTTCGTGTTAATTTGTCAATAGTGAAGCAAAGTTTGCTTGCCATGGAAAATGTGAGCAGTATAAGATTTTTTTAAACAAAAGAAATTGTACAAGGACCTGAATGTAGATGCAACTTTGCAGATTCTAGCATTCTTCCTGCGGCCCAACAAAGACTCAAAGTACCGGAAATTCTGGAACTGGTATCACCACTGGGTAGGCAGGCTTGTGCTCTTCCTTGCAGCAATCAACATTGTCGTGGGAATCAAAGTTGGAGGTGCAGGTAATTCCTGGAAGATCGGCTACGGTTTCAACTTGGCCATCCTTCTTATCACCATTATAACCCTGGAAGTCCTGGTGTGGACAAGGTGGAAAAACAACAGCAATCCCACAACAACGTACTAAACATGCTTGGTTAGGTTCTTGTTATTTTATTTTATTTTATTTTGAGAATTGGGTTCTTGTTATGGGAGATATGCTGGATGCTCTATTATTTTCAATATTCTTTTTTATTATATTGTTGTCATTTGTAAACATGTAATATTCTACAGGATCTTTTAGCAAAGATCTGCAAGCATGGTTTTTGGATGTGTAAAATGTCAGATGTACCACTCCCAATTATTATTTTTGCGTGATTCATTGTCGTAGAATTTTTTTAGTTTATACGAATTTGTAGAACTGAATGCATGAGAACTGCAGTCAGTTTCTCATTGCACCGGTATACCTGACAAAGAGTAAATGGTGATGTGATACCTTTCCTGGTTCAGTTAATTTGAGACATTTCTCTCGTGCAGCTTGCTGTGAGTTCATTATCCTTTCTTTGCGGGGGTGCAGCTTGGAGTGGTTGGTGACCGATCGAGCGGCATGGTCTTGCAGCCACCAAAAGTTTTTCAACCTATTGGATAATTAGATGATTTCGTGACATAAAACACTAGCATGTACCTCACTTCTTATCAATATAGTACTCCCTCTGTTCAACAAAAAGAGTTTTTTTTTAATAATACGATTTTTAAACAAAAATTCGAACAATAGTGCGTAAAAATCAAAAATTTCACTTATAGCGCGCCGTATGCAGCTGATTTTTTTTAAATAATACATTTTTTATTGCAAATTCGGATAATATTGCGCAGAAACAGGATTTTCCAAAAATAATACGGCCTCGGCCCACAGAAAGCCGACCAGGGCTCGTCGGCCAGGAGCAGGCCGACCAGGGCTCGTCGGCCAGGAGCAGGCCGAGCAGGTCTCGTCGGCCGCACCTGCTCGCCTGCAGGCGCCTGCGACGGCCTGCATGGCTCTGGTCGGCCCAGAGCTGGCCGAGTAGACCCTGTCGGCCCAGGGAAAGCCGAGGGCTGCATGGGCTGTTTTCCATCCCCGTTTCGCGCCTGTTTTTTCTCCCGCCACCGTTTCGCGCCTCTTTTTTCTCCCGCTACCGTTTCGCGCCTCTTTTTTCTCCCGCCACCGTTTCGCGCCTATTTTCTCGCGTGACCGTTTCCCGCCTTGTCCCGCCACCGTTTCGCGCCTGTTTTTTCTCCCGCCACCGTTTCACGCCTCTTTTTTCGCGTGGCCGTTTCCCGCATGATTCTCCCGCCAAATTATTCCCGCCCGCGGACTACCGCCTCTATAAAAACCACCCGAGGCTAGGCATGTTACTCTCAAGAGCGCACGATGGTGTGTATTGTTCCATGTGAGAAGTGTGTGTCCGGGTTTCACATAGCCGCATCCGAGCATCTGGCTAAGATTTCCGAAGAATTGAAGGTAGATGGTAGGATAGTTCCCATCTCAGAAATTATTGGTAGTGAGAGACATCTCGCTTTGCTTGGGGCGAGACAAATTCGAGACGGGTTTCCGTATAGGACCCCGCAACAAATCCGTGCAGAAATCCTAAGGCTTGTAGATAAGTATGATAGGAAGGTTACCAATGGTCCGTATCTCCGGACCGAAGATGACCGCTATTTTTACGGTGAGTCCTATCTTTGGGTAGTCTCCAGCGATGATTCCGACGATTTTATGCCGTCGGAAAAGGAAAGGAGGGCGGAAGCATCGAGAAAGGGCAAGAACAAGAAGGCTGAAGCATCGAGACAGGGCAAGAACAAGAAGGCAGAAGCATCGAGCAAGGGTAAAGGCAAGAAGGCTGAATCTTCGTCCAAGGGCTAGAGTGCAAACGCGGTGGACGGTGCAGGATGCGTCGATGGAAGATAGGTATTAGTATCTGTGGTCATTATGGACTCGAGTTTTGTTGTGTCTTACTTTCAGTATCAGTTTATTTGAAGTATTGCAGTTGTATTTTTAGAATTGTATCTTACTTCCGCATTTATTTGACGGTCTGGTGTTCGTATTACGTACTGTATCTCATACATATGAATACGTCAGACACAGAACGTAAAGAAGTAGCATACATATGTCTCATACATAGGTCTTACGGTACATGGAAAATAGCGAACATACGTCTCTGATACATAAGTAGAGTCTCAGTCATCGCCTCTGCCACGACGTGGCGGATGTGGCTGAGGAGTGCTCCATCCTAACCGATGGGGTGGGCGGGTGACTCGTGGAGGAAGCAAAGACCCGTCATCTGCCTGCTGTGTATCCTGTGTGGGGGGTGGAGGAGGAGTGTTGTTGTACATGTTGAGCCACTGGGTGTCCGCATCCGCATCGGGAAACACGTCCTGCTGACTCGCCCAACCCGACGCACCCGAGTAATGCTCGGAGATAATAGGCCCCAAGTCGAAGTCGAATTGTGCTACAATCGAGAAATTTTATGTAACATGTTATTTTGTAAATAGTTTGAAGACATGAGATTGTAGTAGTACGAATCGACATACCTGGTGGTGGTCGCTGCTGGTAGCCCCCAGTGGGGCTCTGCTGGTAGCCCCCCTGGTGGTAACTCTGCTGCTGCCAGCCCGAACCTCCAGGCTGGTCAGGTGGAGGTGGTGCGACACGGGGACGCGGGTGCTGTCGGTGTGCCTCTGGAGGTGGCTGCACGTTACGCCGTGCCCGCCGTTGAGGCAGCTGCGTGGACGGATGCGGTGGCCGTCGTGCAGCATGTGGGAGAACGTCAGACGAGCGGACACACGTGATAGCCTCGTAGATCCGTCGCACTCTCTGGGCAGCGGACTGCAACCAAGACCGATGCTCTTCGCGTGTAAGCAAAGGCCCGGTCGAAAGTGAACGGTCTAACTGGTCTATATCATTCCCAAGATCCCACGTCAACTCAGCCTGAAAGTGATTTAGGAAATGAAGGACAATATAAAAAAAAGTAAATAATTGTAGAGAAGTTAATTATTTGTACCGCGTGTTGCCGAGAGCCGGACATAGACTGGCTGGGGTACATATCCCACGTAGCAGGGGCCGGCATAACATCCGGCTGGGCGTGATGAACGAGAGAAACCCGTGTGGACCTGACGTACCACTGTAGGTACTCGTCGTACTGCGCCTGATCGAAGGGTTGCGCCTCGACCCAGAGACGAGTCAGCGCATGAACCCACTCGGCCACGTAAGGTTGCACTCTTTGCAACCATTGTGTCGCAGTTCTGTTAGTTCCCTTCCTGCTCCATCTAGAAGAAAAGAAACATGTGCATAATTGGGGATGACAAGTGTTCAAACAAAACTATGTGGATAAGAAATGGACGTACCGGTGGACGATGTCTGGTAGAGGGGCATCCATAGGGGGGGGAACCGACATCTGGCGCAGACCGAACTGCCTCATAACGCGCTGCTGGGCCATCTCCTCAACGCTGACGTCGAAGATAATCTTCGACTTCGTCATCCAGTATGCTTCATCTCGCGTGCACAAGATAGAAATTCCTCCAGGGAATTTCGACGCGATCGCGTCAGGCGAGTATGGCTCCCAAATAACTGAAGCCGCGGAGAGAACGTCGAACTGCTCGTTGAATGCCGGGTAGCAGTTCCTAACCTGATCTCGAGCGAATCGTCTCTGCAAAACACAGACGTAAATTGTATAAGTAAACAGGAAGATACTCATTGACAAGCAGCATTAGTAAAGTATTATTGAACATACCTTGCGATGTGTCCAAAGTGTGCCGAACGTAGGGTCGTCTATGTGCTCCGGGTCGAAATAAAGGTTGAGCGGCCACGGGTCGGCAGCCGAAATGTCAGGTCGTCCAATGGGGAACCTCTCCCACGACCACAGCTGTAACAGCATAGGGCATCCAAGAATTGCTGACTTTGTCGCCGTAAGAGAGCACGCGTTGCACATACCTCGGTACGTGGCCGCTAAGACTGCAGAACCCCAGCTACGACAAGTGATGTGGTACGGCTGTGTCGCACTTGCAATCTCCAATGCGATGGGGATGTATCGCGCACTGATAGTGGTCACATGGTTCTCCGTGAACATCACCTTTCCTAGCAGCCACATAAGGTACGCCTCGAGGCTCCGAGTAATCTGGGCCTCGGACATCTGGATCGTGCCGAAATTCTGTATCTGCACCGAAAACAATAATTGTACAAGTTAGATAAAGGTTAGCCGAAGCGATGGATGAAACAAGACAATGACGTAGTAATAACCTGGAACTTAAGCAACCAATCAAGCTTGGGTCCGTGATCCTCATGGGCAAACACAGTTGCGTTGGGATTTATATGTTGGAACCGGTCTGCCATATCCTCATACCACATATCAGGGGCCTGCAACGGACCTATGGCCTCACCAGCTATAGGAAGGCCCAATAGGTAGGAGACATCCTGTAGCGTAGGAGCCATCTCGCCCCAGCGAAAGTGAAACGTGTGCGTCTCCGGTCTCCATCGGTCCACCAAGCAGGTGAGCAAACAGTGGTCCATCGCAAGCCGACCACTCACATTTGACGCCTGAACAAGGCGAGCAAAGGGTAGGAGCCCAGCCCACGTCAAACTGCATGTATCATAAAATTGTTAACTATTTGACAAGTACATATTATGAGCAAAATAAATATAGAACTTACCGATCGATCCAAGCTGGGTGTATCTGCCAATCATCCTTCTGACCACGAGTGATAAGAGGTTGGAGGACATTATCCTGCATTAGCTTAGCACGATGTTTGCTGTCCACCACCGGGTTAAGCAACGCCATCCCCGCCATCTCTGTAAGCACAGATTGAAAATGAAAATAGAATAACACAAATTAAACATGAACCGAAGTACCAATTAAACATGATGACCAAATACAAAAAATTAAACGCGTACAAATCCAAACAAATTACAAATTTGACTTTGTAGCTAAACGAGTACAAATCCAAACATAATGGTTCCACGATTACAGAGTAATACATAGAGGCAGATACGAAGTCTGCATTTATTATAAATATAAAGGTACTCTAGTTTCTTCCTCTTCCTCTCCGGCCTCGGTTGCCTCTTCCACGCACCGTAGGTCCACCAGGTCCAAACTCCGGACAGTTCGTATCCCTATGGCCAAATTGGTTGCATAGAAAACATTGCCTGGTAGGTCCTCCAGCTTCCGATTCATCCATATCATTACGTATGCGTCTACACTGCCGTCTACCTCTACCCGGACGAAGTAACCTTGGGTCAGGAATGTATCTCCTCTGACTAGGCTCAACGGTGTTGAAATTACCCATGGCTCGGAATCCTCGCATCTCACCTGTCCATGTGTTCAAGACAGCTTCACGACTGAAGTACGGTGACACAAACGAGATTGCTTCCAAACCAAGCTGCCCACAAGCAGCAAGTACATGCGAGCATGGAAGGTGAAACAATTTCGGTTTGTTGCATGTGCATTCACAGGTTGGCCATGCTTCATTTCCAATCTTCACCTCATGCGTTCTCAACACATTGCCACAACCGAACTTGTCGGTAGGTAAGCGGACCTCGAACCTCCTTTCCTGATTTCCAATGGCAACCACTTGGAAAGTTCGTGCCTTCTCCATCTTAGCATCCATGTACTTCGTAATCTTTTCACACCAGGGGGAGTTTGGAGTGCGAAGTATATGCATTTCGGCTTGCTGGCGTTTGACTCTGAAGTAATTAACCGTGCCTTGGAAAATTCCCTCCACAAGGGCAGTTAATGGCAAGGCTCTGTTCCCTCGGAGGACAAAATTGTATGTTTCGGCAAGGTTTGTAGTCATGACGCCATATCTGGCTCCGTATGAGTCGTGCAACAATGACCACCTCTCCACGGGCTCATGCTCAATCCACTGCTGGAAATTCTTAATCAACCGTCCACCCTTTCTCCTCGTGCCCGGTGGGTCAAAGCCTGGCAGATCACACAGTCCGATCGGTTCTTCTTCAGGCGGTGCAGGCCCTGTAGCTGCTTCTGCCGCTACTTGGGCTACATGAAACGCCACTGCCGCAGTACGTGCAGCTTTCCTCTCCCGAACATGTTTGTTCGTGAACTCATCAAGCTTGCCACGGATAAAATTGTACTTCCACTCCTGGTTCTGCTTGCAAAGTTTTTTGAACAGATTCATGAGACTCTTATTTCTGAACTGTGAGAAGAAGTTAGCAGCTAGATGGCGCATGCACCAACGACTCTGAAGATCCACCCACGGTGTTTCTTCATCTGGTCCAGGGTTTGTTAATGCCTTTATAGCGTTGAGTATACCCGCATGTCTGTCATGTAGAACGCAAACATTATGCTTATCCTTCACAACTGCTTTTTTCAGCTGCCTAAAGAACCACGTCCAACTATCCGTGTTCTCGCTCTCAACAAAAGCGAAAGCAAGGGGCAACAGTTGGTTATTGCCGTCTTGGCCAATAGCAGTCAATATCTGACCCTTGTACTTGCCGGTCAAAAATGTGCCATCGACACATAACACTGGTCGGCAGTGGCTAAAGGCTTCGATGCATACACCAAAAGAGAAGAACAAACGGTGCAACACCCTAACTGTAGGGAACTCTGGCATGTAGAAGTCTTGAAGATCAACATATGTGCCAGGATTCCTCGCCTGAAGCGTGCGGAGCAAACGGACAACAGAATCATATGAGTCAAAGAATGACCCAAATCTCTGCTCCAGCGCGCTCTGCTTAGCCCTCCAGGCCTTGCCATAAGAAATGTTGAAATTAAATCTCGTGAAGACTTTGTTCCTTATTGCCTTCACTTCCATCGCCTTGCTCTCCACTATCTCCGTGTAAAACAAACGAGCAATAAGCGTGGATGACAGATTACGGTGATCCTGAAGGATGCTGGGAATACGACATGTATGCATTACCATGTCACTCACAACCCAGTTCGTATCATACTTGGGGACATATGCGTGCACCCTACCCGGACAATCTATCCTCGAGCATTCCATGGTCAGATATTTCTTACTCGACACAGTTGTCTTGAAAACCCTTGATGTCGACATTGCCCACTGTATGATTGCTTCCTGCAGATGTTGCTTGTCAGCGTACATTGCTCCCACAGCCATGCTGCTCTGGTGATATTGCCAGGCAGAATCATGACCATCGTCCAGAGTCATGCCAGATGAGATGTCCTGAGTCCATGAAGCTGGATAAGGCACCTCCGGCTCGTACTCTGCGTCATTCGACGAATCAGAATCACTGCCGTCCCCGCAATCACCCTCAATATCTTCATCTTCCATCTCGTTCTGCATTCGGCCATCTTCCTCATCCCCATCTGCCTCCACATTTTCACCGTCATCATGCCCTCCAACCATACTACTCTGCCCTGATTCATAACCACTGCCTCCATCATAACCATGGCTGTCATCATGTTCAATTTCCATGGTTGCTGCACTGCTCTGCCCTGGATCGTGCCCACCTTCGCCTTCAGGAGGATTGACATTTACCTCCTTAACGACAGGAAGCAACAAGGCAACTGGGTGGCTTCCCCTGTTTTCGCAACCTTGCAACCAGTTCACCCACTGAGAATCCCGATCAATCGGCCTCAGAGTGTACCAAATTTTTTTACTCGACCTGGACCATAACGCGTGCACCCCGACAGTGTGTGTTTCTGCATTTAATCCCAAACACTCTGCCAACCAATTTTTTAACTGACTAACAGACCAATTTTGAGGGGCAGTCAGATCCAACTCGATGTGCTGAAACTGACTCAGGTCCATCCCATCTTCATTTTGTTGTACTGAACCGTCACCGTAGTAGAAAACAAATTTTACTACATCCGACATTTTTCTCACCTAGTAAAATTTTAAAATGTATAAAATATTAATACGACCGTTCCATTAATTATACTGAAACAACCAAATGATCTAATCAAAACTTGCCGTAAAGTACGTAACTATTGCAAACGGGAATCATA
Source organism: Poa annua (assembly GCA_026929855.1). Lineage (NCBI taxonomy): Eukaryota > Viridiplantae > Streptophyta > Magnoliopsida > Poales > Poaceae > Poa > Poa annua. Next base: position 54,121,858 of record CM049435.1, on the reverse strand, counting down.
AACTAATACAATACCAACTACAAATACTAACATACTACGAATCCATCCGGGCTAACTAAAAATCCTACCAGACTAACAACACACTAACCCTAACCCTAGTGTTCGAATAATCACGTACCCTTGAAGCGTGACAACAGCTACTGCAACCTCCCTCCACCACCGTAGCAACTCACCACCGGACTGCGTCGGAGAAGCCTCCACCGGAGCACCACCACGAGCACGAACACCTCCGAAAATGAATCTCCCACCGCCACCAACTCGCCTCCACAGCCTACCCCATTATATATCGGGCACCCCACAGCCTTAGGAGCAGTCTAGAACTAAGTTTTAGTGGATAGATGCAACAAATCGAGGCTAAAATCGTGCTGTTTTTTCGGTGCTGGAAGAACAGGAGAGAGAGAGGAGAGACGGCGACGGGAGGAAGAAGAGGCCGCGCGTGGCTTCTTAACGCGCCCTCGTCGGCCCGGAGGAGGCCGACCAGCCTTTCGGCCTTGACGTGGCCGAAAGGTGGCCACTCGGCGCCGATCAGGCATTCGGCCGAAGGCCCGTGCCTGGTACGCACCTGCTCGGCCTGCTCCTGGCCGACGAGCCCTGGTCGGCCTGCTCCTGGCCGACGAGCCCTGGTCGGCTTTCTGTGGGCCGAGGCCGTATTATTTTTGAAAAATCCTGTTTCTGCGCAATATTTCCCGAATTTGCAATAAAAAATGTATTATTAAAAAAAAATCGGCCCGTATGCAGGGCTCATGCCGAAAGCAACATATTGGCATGGCCCATGGCCCATGCCGAAAGCCACCTATCTGCGTGGCCTATGCCGAACTAGCAAACTTTTAATTAAAACAAAATTTGTTTAATCGTGTTTCAGTTCGAGGTGAAATATATATGAATTATATGCGTATCGATGAGTAGGTTTCATTCCCGTGATCGGTTTCAAGTTTAGTCGCCTCTAACTTCTTAATTTTGAATCGCAATTCGTACAATTATTTAACAAATTTTGTCAAATTCGTCGCACTCGTTTCACCGTTTGAATTTTCCTTTTACGAGTACATATATCTCACCCTTCTCCACAACTTTTACGTTGTAACTTTTTTATTTCAACAGACGTATTTATGTTTTCTTTCAAATACATATTTTTTCTATAGATGCTACCGGAAAAATAAATACGTCCGTCGAAACAAAAAAGTTACAATGTAATAGTTGTGCAGAAGGGTGAGGTATATCTACTCGTGAAAGGAAATTTCAAACGGTCAAACGAGTGCGACGAATTTGACAAAATTCATCAAATAATTATTCAAATTGTGATTCAAAATTAAAAAGTTAGAAGCAGCCAAAATCACGAAAATGGAACCTACTCATGGATACGCATATATTTCATACATATTTCATCTCGAACCGAGACACGGTTAACCAAATTTTGTATTAATCAAAATAAATTAGAAAAAAAGGTGGAGTGCCGTGCATGATCGTACAAATTGTGTTGGTTTGGGTATGAGTGGTGGCGAAAGTCACATTTCGGCATGGCCCATGCCGAAACTCACCTTTTGGCATGGGTCATGCCGAAAGTTGCACCTTTCGGCAAAGCCCATGCCGACAACGCGCTATAAGTGAATTTTTTTATTTTTGCGCACTATTGTTCGAATTTTTGTTTAAAAATCGTATTATTTTTAAAAAAAACTCCCAACAAAAGATGTCACACTTTCTATCAAAATTTAATGTATCTATAAACTAAGTAATGTTTAGATACATCCAATTTTTGATCAAGTTGAGACATTCTTTATTAGACGGAGGGAGTATAAGACATTTTGCCATGCTAATTTAACGTATCAGAACATCTTATGTTATATACAGAGGAAATAGTTTTCTAAAATACCAGATTGACCAAACAACAAGACCAAACAGTAAACAGGATTACACAGAGATTAGGGCATCACGCAATGTACCAATTGTTTGAACACAGTACCGTGGTCCGTGGCTGCTGCAGTGGTGACGTTGTTCACAACAACGTTGGAATATCGAGATGGCAGCGAAGACAATCATCTACAACACCCGCCAATTTGGATGGTAAAGGACCCGTTGCGCCAACACAAACAATCGCGTGGAGCACTTTTCAAAAGCCTAATTTCCGTTCTACCGTATCTTATCATAATAGCGAGACTTCTCTGAGGTCTGAGGCGAAAATCACAACTCGGTTTATTGTGTCTTTGACGGTTGGCGATAGGTTACATATATGACCTCATGTTGTAATTATGATCAAAGCCGACTAGGTTTCTAACTTGTAGACGTAACGAGTTGGAAAGCAAAAAATCAAAACTGGAAAAAGGAAGTTGCGTCCTTGCAGGGCCACATTCGGATTTCGGTGGACGATTGACGCGCATGTTGCACATCCGTGCCGCCTTGGCATGTGCCTACGCCCGAGCCCAACTAGGCGAGGGGAGCTTGTGTGCACGATCTTCTTCTCCTCCTTCCATCACTAAGTGAGTTGGTGAAACCGGTTTGTTGAACACATTTGCATTCTGCAGTTTCACATTGCTAGTTGAAAAGGATGATACCACCTTTGTTGAGCACATTTGAGGTTTTCAGTTTGTGGTTGTGTTAGGTTGGGCGAGTAGTTGTTTGTTTGTCGTTGCTGCTAGCTTTAGGTGTCGCTCTTTGTGGTTGTGTTGAACCCTTTCGGTGTTTTTTTGTATGGTTTCCACCCGGTTTGTTCCATAAATAAACCGGACACCTTCTTTTTAATTAATGAATAAGGCAAAGGTTTTGCCTTTATTTAAAAAGAAATGCACCTCTTCAAGGACGGAGTCATGATTGGTAGAAGGAGGCGGCCACTTGAATATAGACTACTTGGAGAGGATCATATAGTCAATTTTAATAAATTTAGTGGTCGAACTACATATTACATAGGGGGTTTCCTAAAAAAATCCATCATAGGGGGCCATGGCGGATAGCGGGCACCTGAGTGGGGGGGGGGGGGGGGGGGGGGGTAATAGGTGCTAATCCAACTTTAGTTTTTTTTTCAATTTTAGGCTTGACAAGATAGATAAATTCTCTATGGCATGCAAGTATTGTGGGTTTATCAAAATGACAAGCTAGCCAGTAGGGATACAAAACAACAAGACACAAGATACACAATAGCAAAGTAAGGTGCAAGAAAGTAAGGGAGCTAGGCTTAGATGAACCAAAGGGAAAGCACACAGAGACGACAATGTAATCCCGAGTTCCAGCACGAAGGGTGTACGTCCCGTTGGAGAGGTGTGAGCCACCACCACAAGTTGGTCTCAACACCACAAATGACTCACCTTTTTCTCCGATGAACCGCTACACAAAGGATTGGTTCACCTTCCACTAGTGATGTCCTTTTGGGAGGAAATCAAATCACTTACAACAATCTTGAGGCACTCACCCACCTAAATTGGGGGCTCTCAAGTGGACCACAAAAGGTCTTGACCACAAAGGTCTCAAAGTTCACCAACAAGCAACAATGGTGGCCTAGATTTTCTATAGGAAACCCTAGACACAAAATTCTCAAGTGAATGAGGGGGACTGGAAAATGTTTGGTGGAGTTGTAGATCGGGGATTCTCCTTCGAATCTCCAAATATCAACGAATTTGAGTGGTTGGATTGGGAGATCTCGAAGATTTGAGCTTCAACAATTAATGGAGACGAGAGAGAGTAGAAGCTGCTGGCTGGGGGTAGGTGGAGGGGTATTTATAGCCCCTCCCAATAATATGGCCGTTGCAGCCCCGCAAGACCGGAACTTCCGGCTAGGACGGAAATTTCCGACACAAGTTCCGGTGGAACTTCCAATCGGAGGCTATGCGGAAAATTCCCTGGACTTGGCGAAAATCGCCAACCCCGGGGAGTAGAACTTCCGGCCACCCGGAATAATCCGACACTAGTTTCGGAGTACACCAGTACCGAATCTTGCTAAAGACTTAGCTAAAATTCAGAGGTCTAGAACTTTCCAGCTGCAGGGCGGAACTTCTGGTCCTTTGACTGGAAGTTTTGGCCTGGACCCCTCCAAGAAGACTGAAATAGGCACATTTTTTGTGTCTTTCATCTTTTCTCCTTTGCTGCGAAGTTCTCCAACAGAAGTATCTGAACCTGTCGACACTTAGAGCCCCGTTAGAACTCTATTGTGTTGACATTATTCATCAAAACCTAGTAGACGAAAAATACACTTTCAATCTCCCCCTTTTTGATGAATGATGACAACATAAAAAGATAGGAGATTGCAAAATATAGGCTTAGCCCCCCCCCCCCCCCCCCCCCCCCCCTTTCCATTTGAATACAAAGTGCACACATCTTAGGATCAACACTCCCCTTTACAAACCAAGCAAGTTCATGAATATAAACAAACAGAGACATAACTTGCACAACATGGAACACAACATGGAACGAATGATAATGTTACCAATATTACAACACACATAGTTTAGGAGACGGTCACATGTCTTACCACATGCATAGATAGAGTTTAAATGCAAACACCCGAGGATCACACATAAAAAATAGCAAGTAAAATAGAAAGTTTGTGCTCCCAGGGAAGCAAAGCAAATATAACAAGATCTGCTTCGTTGACCAGACGGCTATGAAGACAGAAGATTAGGGTGTTCGATCCTCGCAGGGCGTTTGGTGAGCTCTTTTTTGTTATTCTCGGGTTGCACAAATCTTACAAACAAACACACATATATATTAGAAGGACGGCCTCTCAAATTTGGCTGTCTGCTCATTCATTTTTACGATGCCAAGACGAGATGTTGTTGATTGAAATCCCAAGACGCCAAACGACAACATCAAGTTGGGTCGCACCGCGATATGTAAGAAGAGGATCCCTGACGTAGCCATCCTGAAATCGAGTCAATGACAGGTGGGGCCTGCATGTCATGTACTTAATGCCAGAAAACTGCAGGATTTGCTACGGTAGACGGTCTGTGTCCCTTAAGTGGGAGACCCACAGGTCAGTGAGCACGTCACAGGAGGTGACTTCACCGTACATGAATGCAAATGCAAGGTTGCATGGATACGAGAACAGCAAACGCCCGTTCCAAAAAAAACCCAGCAAACGCGATTATTAAATATACACAAAAATCTGTCACTGCCATGTAGGACCAGCGCACACGCCTGGCCCAACTTCAGTAAACTTCTCGATTTAGGTTTCCCGTGACGTCCGTTAGCGAGGAGATCTCCCGCTGGCTTCAAGTGCAAGAGAGGAGACCCGCGTGGGGGGCAGTTTGGGCATCGCAGGAGCGGTGGCTGAATGGTGAATAGGTAGCACTACTCGAGGACACAAACGGAAAACCGCAAAAGATAAAGCCTCTATTTGGACCCCGGGCTCTGCTCCCATCGCCATTGCTGCTCTCTTCCTCCTCCTCCCTCCCTGCCTCACCTCGTCTCTTCTTCTTCTTCTTCTCACAATTTTTCCTCTAAATTTCCTGGCTTCTCTTGTTCGTTCCGTGTACTGGGACAACGTAGACGAACGGCACAAGGCAGAAAGGAGCGATTGGTGAGCGGTGGCCCGCCGGAGGCCAATTTTGATGCGTGGCCTCTTCGAGGTCCACGCGATTGGCAGAGACGCCGCGTCGAACAGCTCCTTGAAACTGAAAGCCGCTCCGGCATTGGACATGATGAGGTAGCCGGCAGATCTCCGGGCTCTCTCTTCCCTATTCTTCTCCATGCGCTTCTTCGTATCTTCCGTGACCGTGTGTGTTCAGATCGACGCGTGTGCTGTTTCTTATCTTGCGTGCGTTTGATTTTCGGTTTCGGCTTCTGTTTTGCTTCGGTTGTTTGTTGAAGGATTTCATCGATTCGCCTGCCGGCCACAACTCGCCCGCCTCACCCTTTCATGCGTTTATTACTTTGTTAATCTCGCCGGTGCTTGCCGTCTCTAGTTTTTGGATTCACTGTTCTTCCTTGGGCCTGGTTGATCTGTGATTTTGTGTTTCGATTCTGAGTGTGACACTTTGCGCGGCCGCGTTTGATTCCGATTGGTCTTCTTAATCTCTGTATTTCGCAGTCTTCTGCTTGTACTCTGAAGGTCGTCTTCCAAATTTCATGATTTTCGGTCTGTTTCCTATAAGATGAACAGCATCCTGCCTGTTCTTGTGAAGAATGGAGTTCATAGTTCACGCTCAAGTATTTTCTTATTCTTCACATCCGATTCTGGTAGTCGAATTCTGCGGTCATTTTGATCTCGATTTTCCTCGGTTTTATTGCGGTCGATCCATCCATCCGTGTGGTTCTCTTGGTTACATTTCACCATTCACTCCAAGGCGGCCGATTCGATACTCAACATTCTGCAGCAGATCCCTTTGTCCCGGTCAAGTCGCTAATCTGCGTCGTTGCAGGTACCAAAGACTGAGCCCGGACTGCCTCCCGCTCGCGAACGGTGGCGGCAGCGGCGGCGTTGCCCGCAAGCCGGCGTCGAGATCCTTCAGAGACGATGACGCCCCGGCCACCGACGGTTCCCGACTGGCCTCGTACCTCGCCGCCTCCCAGCCGGACTCGAAGCCGGCGCCGTCGAGGGCGCGCGTGCCGTCGGGGGCGGCCCGCAGCCCGGCGCGGGAGCACGGCCACAACCACCCTTCCGACTCCTCCGACACGGCCTCCCCGAGCTCCACCGGCGGCCCCGCTGTCGGCGGCGACGTGCTGCTGCAGTGGGGACACAACAAGCGATCCCGCTGCAGGCGCGACTCCTCCGCGGCGTCCTCGTCCGCGTCGCCGTCCTCGCAGCGCCGGCAGAGCCTCGGCGGCGGCGGCAGCGGCAAGATCCAGCGCCGCGCGTCGGCGCCCCCAGAGAAGTTGATGCCCCCTCCCGCCGCCACCGTCACGAGGGGGTCGTCGAACCTGCGGTCCTCCTCGTCCTTCCCTCCCCGCGCCGCCGGAGGAGACGCCAACCACCACCACAGCAGGTACGGCCTCCTGGACGTCTCGTTCCGTATCCTGGTTGAGAGCTCGCTCGCTCGCACGCTCCCCGGTTGTCGCCGGTTTTACGCGGCGACTTTTTCATTTCCGCTTCTGCCCCCCGCGGGAAACTACCATCTTGTTCTTGTTGGAGTCGTGGGATCGTGGCCATCCCGGCGTTATTTATTCGCCTGGTCTTTTTGGTGCTTCTTTTGGTTTTCTTCTGGTTAGCTGTACCTGTACGCCCGCCCACCCCAGTCTTCTACTAGCATCGCCGAAACGAGAGCCGGAGTTGGTCGAAAGATTCTTCTTCCCTTTTCTCCGAAAATCAAAGTAGGTTGTATGGTTTTTTTATATATTTATTATATATGTATATATATATATATATATATACCCTGTCGGTTGATGATCTGGATCGCGTCGTCCATCGGTTTCCTAATTTTCGTGGTATTTAAAAGTTGATTTTTTGTGGAAAGTTTTGTGTCTGAATCTCTCTGAATGGGTGGTAACTTCACCGCCCTGACACAAGGTCATGTAGGCAGCAACCGTATTTTGTCACACATTGCGTGATGCACGGGGACCAAGCTAGATTTCCATATCTGCATAAATAAATTCCTTGATGACAGCAAGTACTCTTCCGTTAGTTTCAATTTCATTTTCCGTGGATTTGTTCGGTTCGTAGAGATGATATATGAATCGCAACACCCAGAGAGGAAGAGGTAGTACCCGGTAGGGCAGATGGATATATAAATACTGTATGTGTGCACATCTCAACGCCTCCCCATCTTTTTCTTTCTATAGCATCTGTAGCACTAGGAGGAGTAGCTTTTGCTTATTAGTTTTTGCATATATTGAATCCATCTTGTTGTGGTAACTCTTTCTGCTGCTACCACCACCGATCCACCCTACCCACCCTTCTTTCCCTTCTCAACCACCATCACCAGCACCACCAACGATCCCATGATTAACGGCATGTTTTCTCCCTTTGGTCGCACGATCAGGTCCGTCGCGGAGGAGCGATCGGGTGGCGCCGCGCAGAAGCGGTCTTCGCCCGACAAGCCGCACAACAAGAAGCCCACCGCGGAGCATCACATGGATCCCAAGAACAGCCACCACCACAGCAACGACTCCACGGTGGTCAACGGCGCCCTCGCCGGCGGCGAGAAGCTGGGCGCCGAGCGCTTCGAGCTTCCCCGGATCTACATCTCGCTGTCCCGCAAGGAGAAGGAGGACGACTTCCTGGCCATGAAGGGCACCAAGCTGCCCCAGAGGCCCAAGAAGAGGGCCAAGCTCGTGGACAAGTCGCTCCAAGTACGCATCATCCTGGAACCACGACTGGTCCGATCGGATCTAGGGAGTATTTCCATCTGCTCTGATGATATACAGGACTAACATGTCTCTTGTTTGTTTGTTTGTTTGTTTGTAGTTCGTCTTCCCGGGGATGTGGCTCTCAGATTTGACCAGAGGACGGTATGAGGTGCGAGAGAAGAAATGTGTGAAGAAGGTATATAACGATTAAATCCCTCCGCATTTCGTTGACATGTTCAACTCATATGCCATCTGTTTGTGCCGAAAATAATTAAAAGGAAATCGGGTAGCAGTTCACGTTAGATTGATTGATTGATTCACGGCATGCGACTGATGGCCTGTAAAACGCAAATTAAAGCCCTAATAAAGTAGTACATATTAATTAGTTGCCCCCTTTCGTCTCTTTTCTTTTGGGATGGTCACGTGGGGCCCATGACGCGTGATGCTCATTGATGATGGTACCGAGTTTAATTTCCCTCGGCTTTATTGTTGTGGACGTGGAATGCAACGCAGCGATCATCCCTTGTTGTTGCCCTGACGAGATGGAGTCTTGTAGGTCTAGTAGATTCATCCATCTGTAAACGGCGCTGTCATGCGGTGCTTTACTAAGCCAAAGAGCCAAACACGTTGAACCACCCGATGGCTACCAGTAGCCACAAAAGAAAAGAAATCTCCGAGGCCTATTTGCGCTGGCGCTGACTAGTGGGCCAACTGGGTGGGGCCCGTGTGGGAGACATGTATCTGTCGCTTGCTAGGTCCACATGTTGGCGCGCCTGGATAGAGCTTGGAATCATAACCAGGAAAAAAGAAAGAAAAATGGAGGAGAAAAGTGGTGTTATCTTTTGATCGGCTTGTCTGTTTGGATCAACTTCAATGCAAGTTTAATCTCCGCTGCGCGCCTATTCTGTCGATAATAACAAGGCACCAGCCCCAGATCATGTAGTGGTAGGAATCTTATAACATGAACACCATTGTTTAGGTGGCTACTACAGTATTAAATCACGAAAGGCTGAAGGGAGGGTTTTGGATCACGCTTGGTGTTAGATACTCACGTTTATTATTCAACCCGCACATGCTCTAAGTACCCTACCAACGGTAGTAATATAACCTGCTGTCGCACCAAGGTTTCCTCCAGAGCTCCGCACTAACTGAAAACTCTCTTGACCTGAAATGCAGAGGCGAAGAGGGCTGAAAGGGATGGAGAACATGGACAGCGACTCGGAGTGAAGAGGAGATGATGGTCTTGCAAACAAGCGAGACAACAAAGGAGGGACGGTGTGGGCATGGGTGAAGAGGGGAGTTGGGTGAAAGAGATAGAGCTTAGGATGAAACCAAGGGACGTGTCTTGCGTAAATGGAGGTAGAGTGAGGCGCCGTAGGCAACAAAGAGTGGGCTTGCCTTGCAGATGATGGTGTCCCGGCTGTTTTTTTTTCTTCTTTTCTTTGGTGGTTGGCTCGAGAAAATCAGTTTTTTTTGGTTGTCCATCTTTTCCTGGATGAAGGCCTGAGGGCCTGCATTGCGTTTCCTCTCCCGTGCGACTGGTGCTCGGGCGGTTCTTCCTTCCTGTTAATTGCTGTTAGGGCAAACACAAATGTGACACCAAATATGTCCGTTCGGAAAATTTCGTGGTCATGTCTGTCCGAATAGAGCAATGTCACTGAACGGCGTGAGAAGTCAAACATGACGAGCTAAACTTAGTTCAAATGTAACAACAGAAATTTAAATAGTGGACGCACGTACACCTGAAACATATCTAAAAGGTTGGCGCTGCTTCACCACGAGCTGCCGGATGGTGCTGCTCGTTGTGTCGACATGCCTCGCCGCCAGGGTCTACAATGACTATGTCGTCCCTTCTGCCACATGTGACTTCTCCTTGAAGGTCATCGTCGCGGCACTTCTCCTCAAAAGTCTCCTTGAAGCGGCGCATGGCCACCACAAGCTCCTTCTCTACGAGGTGAAAGTCCTCTTCGCAAGTAGGCAGGTAGGCTCACAGCGTCATGTGAGGTTCCCATGGCGTATGCTTCCTTGTCGGAGTTGAGGAGGACAAAGTACGCCTCTGCCAACGTCATCCTAGCCTGCTCCGGATGCCTGCGAAAAGCCTGTGGCGGTGGGGGGGCTCGAGTTATGGTGGTGTAAGAGGTGTTCGCGAGCTTTCGCGAGGGCGTTCTAGTGTGCGTTCGGTCTGCTCGAGGAGGCGCCATGACAGGTCCATACCGGAGAAGGAGGGGGAGAGGGTGAAAGTGCATGGTTGCCTCCATGCGTGGTTTTGTTAATTAATGACAATCCTTATGGACTAATGTTTACATTGAGATATTCTTAGGGTGTGTTTGGTTTCGTAACCAATTGGAATGGAATAGAACGGCTCCATTCCACTAGAATGGAACGTCACGGTTCCATTCCGTTCATGTGTTTGGTTAGAGGCAATAATGTGGAATGGAATGATTTTAAAAGTGTTTGTTAGATGGGATATAGGTGGCTCAAATGACCTTTTTAGCGAAGAGTGAGGTTTCACTGTCATTAAGCAATTTCATAGTCATATGATATCAGTACATAATCTGTTGTCACAATAATTTTTCTAGATGACAAGTAGGTACACAGTGTTAATCAAACATAAATCCATGGCTTTTCTCAACATAAAGCACTCACATCTAGCACTAATCAAGGATTAGCTAGTGCGGACGATTAGGAAACAGACCTGTCAGATCGCACCCAGATCGATCCATAGCTCTTCCTCACAGATCGCATCCAGATCGAAGCTGCTGCCCTCCTCATCTGCTTGGCCTGACGCCTCGCTTCCCTGCTTGCGACGCCACCGCTGGCCAGCTATCCCGCGCCGCCTACAACTGCAGTCGCCGCCGCTCTCCTGCCAGCTACCGCTGTGCAAGATGCCCCTCGCCTGCGAGCTGCCACCGCCGCCGCTCGCCTGCTACGGCCCGCTGCGCCTCGCTTGGGTTTCAGCCGCGCGTGTGTGGCGGCGTGGCATATGAGGAAGACAGGAGCAAGAGGTAGGGGATTAGAGTTTTGACGATAATTAGCGCGCGCGTTCCACCCGATCCGGCCGATTCGGTGGAACGAGTGCGTTCCGCATCTAGCAGGTATATTCGCTTTGGAGGAATCACCTGGTTCTATTCTACTCCACAACCAAACATAGGAATTAGTTTTGGGTGCAGAACGGTTCCATTCCGTTCCACTTCATTCCAGAACCAAACACACACTTATAGATCTTGTCCATGGGAAATTATATGAGTTCATGTGTTGGACTCTTCAAGATGACATAATGACCAATGCTCTATTCAAGGGTTTATATGAAGAATAGTCATGTGTAGAGTTGAACTCATTGTAAGTATGGCTTGGAATAGAAGATTGAGTGAACAATCATGTTTACCCCTCAAGCCATCATACATATCAAGAGAAGAAGATAAAGTGCAAGTTCAATATGATGCATATGGCTTGGGATAAAAGATTGAGTGAACAATCATGTTTACCCCTCAAGCCATCATACATATCAAGAGAAGAAAATGAAGTGCAAGTTCAGTATGATGCATCTCGGAAGATATCTTTTAATTGAAGCTTACAAAGGAGACATGAAAATGAAGCTCAGCGAGACCCTCCCATAATGGAGTATGAGGGAGCATTTGGAGAAGTCTTCATCAAGCATGTGCTAGCAAGCACAATCAAGAAAGGTGTTTCAACTTGAGAGACTCAAGATCGTCATCATCGAGCTCAAGTGGAATGCGCAAGGCAAATGTATGATCTTGATAGGTTTTCTTGTCTACCGGTCTCGTGTTGTTTTGGAGAGACCGGGTTATAGGATAGATATGCGTACTATCAAGAGGGGCTCTCGAGTGAGTAACTTGATCGCATGTTTGTGGAGAGATCAAACCTTTGCATACTTGGCATATCATATTTCTTGGTTCTTATTTGCCTTTTCTCCTTGATTGGGTTTTGGTGGTTGTCGTGATCCTCATGACAAGCCCAAGTGCTTCGAAAACGGTTTAATTTAGAAAAATTGTTGATTTTATCCATGTGAGGATTTAGAGCTTAGTTCATCTCCATACTAAGCTCTAGTTCATCAAAAACGGATTTCATATGAATATCTTGTTGTGTTTTCTATATTGGAGGTCTTACCGGTTTACATGTTATAGGAAAGTTCAACCTTTCCTCATTTGGTTTTATCCTCACATGATGGATTATGATGTTTCTCCGTATGATCTTATAGTGCTCTTCGTTGTGAATCTAACGAGCCAAAAATCATCGAAAACGGAGTCCGGATGAAATAGTTATTGCAGTTTTCGTGTTGCTTTTCTGACAGGTTTTTTCCATCCGGTTTAGAATCCGGTTTTTACCGGATCTGGTACCGGATTTATCCGGAATGAATTCCGGGCCTTTTCCGGGTGATTCCAGTACCTACCCGGTACAAGTTTCGGAATTATTTCCGGGTTGATCCAGTACCAGACCCAGTATATTCCGGGATCTATACCGGGTGGGCCGGAACTTCCGGTCACTAGGGACGGAAACTCCGGTGTGAAGTTTTCCAGCAACGGCTCTTTTTCGTGGAACCTATAAAAGGCCCCCTTCTTCCCCAAAGAGACCAGCTCTTCCAAGCACGATTTTCCCCCTCTCACACCTCCATTGTTGACCTTGGAAAGCTTGCCCCTCTCGCATTTCCTCCCATGATTCTTGCATATCTTTGAGGGATTTGAGAGAGGAGATCTAGATCTACATTTCCACCAATCCATCTCTCCTCTAAGTGAGGGGAACCTAGTGGATCTAGATCTTGGAGTTCTTGTGTGGTTCTCTTCTTTGTTCTTCCTCTCTTCTCCCCCCATAAGCATTAGTTGCTTTTGGTGGGATTTGGGAGTGAAGGATTTGAGCACTTGTGCTCTTGCCTTTTGCATTTGGTGCATCGGTGTGCTCTGCACAAGGATTCGTGGAAGTTGAAAGTTTGTGAGCTTGTTACTGTTGGGTCGTTGGACCCTAGACGCATTTGTGGTGGTTGGACCTTTGTGGTCACTTGTGAAGCCGTTCGGGAGCCCCCAATCCCATTGTGGGTTGTGCCCCGGATTGTTGTTGAAAGCCGTTCGGGAGCCCGCAATCCCATTGTGGGTTGTGCCCCAGATTGTTGTTAAAAGGCTCTAGATTCCGCCTCGAAGAATTCTGATAGTGGAAGGTGAACCAAGCCTTTGTGGTGCGGTTCATCGGAGAAGAAGGTGAAACCTTTGTGGTTGTTGAACCGTTGTGTCGGTTCACACCTCTCCAACGAGACGTACTCCCTTAACAAGGAGGAACTCGGGAATACATCCTCGTCTCCGCGTGCCTCGGTTATTTCTATACCCGAGCCTTTTACTTATGCACTTTACATTGTGATAGCCTTCGTGCTTGAAGTATTCTATATTGCTATCACCTTGTTGTTTGTCTTGCTTAGCATAAGTTGTTGGTGCACATAGGTGAGACTAGTTTATTTAGGTTGTCGGCTTGTTAATTTAAACACCTAGTTTTATTCCGCAATTATCAAGCCTAAACCAGAAAAGTTTTAAACCGCCTATTCACCCCCCCCCCCCCCCTCTAGGCGACATCATTGTCCTTTCAATTGGTATCAGAGCCTGGGCTCTCTTTTTGGGCTTTACCGCCTAGAGAGTAAAAGATGTCGTTTAGAGAATTAGTGCACGATCCCAGTTTCATATTCGATGGCACAAATTATGATGTTTGGAAAATTCGCATACTTAATCTTTTTAGGGCCATGGGTCCAAATTATGTTAAGAGGATTGTAGATGTGAGTTTATCTCCTCCAAAGGATTCCCAAGAATTATCTTTAGAGTATGAGATAAACTCTCATCTCGAGACTCGAGTTACTAATGGTCTTATATGTGCTTTGACCGATGTAGTTCTTGCTTCAATTATGCCTTTTCGAAATGCACATGAGCTTTGGACCAAGCTTCAAGATATATATGAAGTGTCCAAAATTATTGAGTATGATTGTTCTCCCTCCACCTCCGGCCGTGATGAGTTCACAACTTCTTCCACTCCACCAACATGTGATTTGTCACAAGGTAATGATATGGTGAGTGGTGATAGAAATTGCATTGGTGATAGTGAACTTACTATTGATTATACTTCTTCTCTATCACATTGCAATGTTCTATCTTTGGACTTAAACTCTTCTAGCACCCCAAATGTCATATATGCTAGAGTTGATGGTCCTTACATATCATGTAATAGTTGCTTAACTAAATCTAATGATGATATGCTATCTATGTCTTGTTGTCATGAAAATAATGCTTCCATATCCTATAGTACTTGCATGACTAACAATGTAGAGGAATCCCAACATTTGTTGGATCAAGACATGGACCTCAATGGTGTTTCAAGTAATTCTTCATCCTCCTCACCCATTAATCATATTTGCCTCATGGCTATGGATTCCAAGGTAACTTCCACCTCGAATCCGGAGATATGTGATGATGTTGTTGAGGATCCTCGTGGAGAAGATTTTGACATTGAAACCTTAACCAAGAAGGGTGAGATTGTTCTTGGTGCTCTTCATAAATGTAGTGAAGCTATCTCTTCTCTATGTGAAATTGTTGCTCATGGTATTAAATGTATAGAAATCATTGAGGATTTGGATACTCGATTTGAGCAAAAATGTAAAATTGAGAGAGAAGATGCTATTGAAAAAGCATCCTTAGAGAATGCCCTTGACGAAGAGCAAGAGATTCGAGTGTCTCTTAAGGAGAGACTTGAATCTCTTGATAAATCAAATGATCTTATCACTACTAAAATCATTAAGGAAAGAGATCATGCTATTGCTAAATATAAAGTGCTTAAAAAGGAAAAAGTTGAATTTGGTGTTGGCAATGCTAGACTAAGTGAGGACATAGAGAAACTTGACAAAGCTCACAAGGATTTGGAAAGTGAACACTCTCTCCTTATCAAGTCTCATGATCAACTCCAAACTCAACTATCTAAGAATGATAAGCTTACCAATTTGTCTTCTTCCATTTCTAATGATAATGATGCTTGTGCTACTAACTCCACTTCTTGTGAAGCATCTATTTTGAAGTAGAATGTTGAGCTAAGGGCTCAACTTGAGTTGCTAACTAGCAAGTATGAGAAATTGGAAGAAAGTCATTAAAAGCTCTCTAGCTCTAATGAGGATCTTCTAGCATACCATGCTAGGCTAAAGTTAGCTCATGAGGCTATTATGTCAAAGGTAACATCTTGTGAGCCTCATGTGGACAATGGCACAACTTCTACTCTTAATGCTATATTGCCATGTGCTAGTCCTAGTGATTCATCCACTCATAATGTTGCTACATCCTGTGATGAATTACTTTCCATGCCTTGTTGCTCTAACAATGAAGCCTCTACTTCCTCTAGTGTTTGTGTTGACACTAACCATTTAGAGGAATTAAATGACCTCAAGGCCCAAGTCACTTCTTTGAAGAAAGACTTGGAAAAGCGTCATGTTGGGGATTCTACACTTGACAATATGTTGAGTGTTCAAAGACGCCCCAATGACAAGAGTGGAATTGGATTCAACTCCAATATCAAGAACAAGTCCAAGTTTAACAAGAAGAACAAGGGCCAAGAACAAGTCAAGGATTCGGTCAAGATTGTTTGCTTCAAGTGCAAAGTTGAAGGGCACCATGTTAGATCTTGCCCTTTGAAGAAGAAGGCTCTTAGTGAGAAGCAACAAGGGAAGAAGCCTCAAGTTCAAAGTCAAGCTACTCAAGTTGAAGAACGGTCTCTTCCCAAGAAGAATCAATCTACCCCTGCTCAAGTCAAGACTCCAACTAAGAAGAGAGGAGGAAGTAGATATTGCTACCTATGCCGAGAGAAGGGTCACTTTGCTTCTTCATGCGCTAATGGTACCTTATCCAACCCCATTATAGTTGATGATGTTTATTCTCTTCGGAAGGATAAGGTTGGCAATGTGTTTGCCAAATTTGTTGGTAATCAAAGTGGTGTCAAGAAAAGAACCATTTGGGTTGCCAAGCCTATTGTAACTAACCTCTTAGGACCCAACTTGGTTGGGGACCAACAAGCTAAAACTTGATCAATAGGTGTTGTTGGAGGGCATTGGAGACTTGGCTACACTATGAAGAATTAAGGGATCTTCATCAATTATATTCTCTCAAGTCAAGTCATATGGATTATATTGTTCTATCGCATATCCAATGTTCCTCCTTGCGGTAACTTTTATTTAAATCATATATACATTGAAAGTTGCTTGCACCCTTGCATGTGTTAGGTTTTGTACATTGCTAGTGTTTGTATGTGTTGTGCTCTCTACTTACTTATCTTGAGAAATCAAGTATGTGTATTTTGGTTTGCACACCATCTACTTGTTTTGAGCCCTATTGCTTTTATTTGCTATCTTATCTTGTTGACTCTCTCTTTGAGAGATTAATGTACTATTCCATTTTGGGAGAGTGATATGCTTCGTGCACTTCACAATTCTAAAAATGTGTGTACATGGGAAATACCACTTAGTGTCGATATATCAATATTATCTATTCTCTATGTGGTATGTCTTGCTCATGAGAAATTCAAATTCTATAATGTCCATTAATTTCTCTAGTTGATTTTGTTTGCCTCTTGTTTTAAAATAAATGGATTATCACATTATGGGGGAGTAATAAGCTATGTGCATATTACAAGCCTAGAAAATATGAACATGTGAGGTTTTGCCACCTAGAATTGATATTGCTAATTATCTTGTTCCTATGTGGCATGTTGCTCAAATAAGTTCCCATTTTCTTAAATGCTCTTTGTCTCTCACTATTTTGGATCTTGTTTGTGGAGGATGTTCTTGGTATGGCTTTCCCTAAATATGTTCTCATATATCTTTTGGGAAGCCAATTGATTCAAGCTACTCCTTGGAGTTGCTTTGCATTATCACATGATTTGTGAAGATATCAAGAATATCTATCTATCTATCTAAGCATGGCTTTTAATTCCTATCCTTTGCCTCATGCTTATGTTTTGTGAATATGATCTTGAATATATCCTTGCAATCCACCACCGAGAAATATCTCCATATATTACTTGTCTTGACAAGTGATAATCATATTTGGGGTAAATATGTTGATCATATTCAATTTGGCTCTTGCTTTGTATTGCCTTATTTGATTGCCAAGGATTTGTTTTTTATCTAACTCTTATTTGTCTTCCTTGTATCTTTTGGATCCTTTATTGCTCTATTTGAAATTTGTTTTGTGCTTTCTTGAGTTGGGAAAAGCAATGATCCAATTCTTGTGCATTGACTTTCAAAAGTCATACTTTTTGATAATGCACTATTCTTTGGGAAGCTATCCTACTTTGAGTGGAAGATCGTTCTTTAAATATGTATTGCAATTATATATATATATATATATATATATATATATATATATATATATATATATATATATATATATATATATATATATATATATATATATAGGGGAGGACTAAACAGGAACCTCCCTTAAGAGATTCCTACTTAGCTTAAGTAGGAACTATCCTAATTAGGAGAAGGAGACCGGATCTGACCCGCACCCTGACCGGACAAATTTAATGTCCACCCGACCCCGTTCCAAGACCCCGACAAAACTTCTCCCCCACCCTAGATCCCCCCACCGCCTTCTTCACGCCGGCGCCGGCGAGCGAGCGGCGGCCGCGGCCGACGCGAGGGAGCCGGCGACGGAAACTGCACGAACCTCTCGCAGAGGACACCTTGTTCCCGCCGGCGCCGGTGAGCGAGCGGCGGCCGCGGCCGACGCGAGGGAGCCGGCGACGGAAGCTGCACGAACCCCCCACAGAGGACACCTTCTTCCCGCCGGCGCCGGGGAGCGAGCGGCGGCCGCGGCCGACGCGAGGGAGCCGGCGACGGAAGCTGCACGGACTCCCCCGCAGAGGGCACCTTCTTCCCGCCGGCGCCGGCGAGCGAGCGGCGGCCGCGGCCGCGGCCGACCTCACGCGCCGCTCCCGCCGGCGAGCCTGCGCGCTGCTTGGGAGGGACTCCGAACCTCCTGCGCGCCACCGCATGGGCCGTCCATGGCGCGACGCCCTTGCTTATCCATGGCGTGACGCCCTTGCTTATCCACGGCGCGACGGACCTGCTCTCCGGCGAGGCAGCCCTTCTTCCCCGCCGCGCGTGTCCCTGCTCCTCCCGGGGCGCCGGCCTTGGTCCTCCGGCGAGGCGTCGCTACTTTCCCGCGGCGAGGCGGCCTGATTCCCGCAGCTTCGTTCGGCTAGCTTGTCTGCTACTGCTATGATGCCTCCAAAAGAAAGTTCAGATACTTACTGTTTGGTGTGGATAAATTTCAGATATCACTGCTTGTGTAAAATCGACGCCTCTCTCCAATGATTCAGCGGCAGTGTGGCTTCTTTCTATTGTGGATCTTGAGCTGTTCTTTTCTATACAGATTGTGCGTATGATTTGTTCAAGACATGTACTGCAAATTAAAGTGCAGCAAAAGCGTTGTGTGCCATGTTCTGAATTTCGCCCCGCATCTGAATCCCCCACGCATTCACCATCGGAGTCTCCATCCATATTCCTGCCGCAAGTCCATAAATGGATTGCCCGTGGCTTGCTCTGAAAAAGAGGAGCTGCTGTTGTAGTTATCGACACATGCCTTGTCTCTGAATTCATCTCTTCTCCAATGACTATTGTAGCCATGGCCATAGCTGGAGCCTGGCTTGCCCCTTGCCGGCTTCTGAACCTCCTCCGAACAGCCTGAATTGGTTTTTTTTCACGTTTTGGCATGGGAGCATCACGTTAAATGAAGGTTCACTTAATCTTTTTTTTAGTTCATGGCTATTTTTGACGGTTCACAAAACAGCGAGTGATAATCCCCCAATTTGAAAAATGTTCTTATTTTTTCTTTTCTATGTGAACTATTTTCTACTTGGAGTTCAGATAATCGAGAATTAAAGTTCGGATGAATTTTTGAAGAAATTTTTACAGTTCTGACAGTTGAGAATGAAAGTTCGGATAAATTTTTGAAGAAATTTTTACAGTTCTGACAGTTGAGAATGAAAGTTCGGACGAATGTTTGAAGAACTTTAGAGTTATGACAGTTGAGAATGAAAGTTCGGTGAACATGACCTGATATGAACTGTTCTTTTCACGTTTTGGCATGGGAGCATGACCCGAAATGAACTTCTTCCCGTGATGTAAAAGTTTAGAAAAAGGTTCGCTTTCTTAAAAAAAGGTTCACTTAATTCATAAAAAAGGTTCGCTCGGTTCAGAAAAAAAGTTCACCTGGTTCTGGAAAAAAAAGTTCACGAAAAAAGTTCACTTCATGTTCCGTCTGAAGGTTCAAATGTGATGCGCGAGAAGGTTCACATATCATTGCCGAGACATTTTCAGAAAACCTCATTCCAAAAAGTTTAGAAAAAAGTTCGCTTTGTTACAAAAAAAAGTTCACTTCATTCATAAAAAAAGGTTCACTTGGTTCAGAAAAAAAGTTCATGTGCAGTTACGAAAAAAAGTTCACCTAGTTCTGAAAAAATATGTTCACGAAAAAAAGTTCACTTCATGTTCCGTCTGAAGGTTCACATGTGATGCGCGAGAAGGTTCACATATCATTGCCGAGACATTTTCAGAAAACCTCATTCCAAAAAGTTTAGAAAAAAGTTCGCTTTGTTAAAAAAAAAGTTCACTTCATTCATAAAAAAAGGTTCACTTGGTTCAGAAAAAAAAGTTCATGTGCAGTTACGAAAAAAAGTTCACCTAGTTCTGAAAAAATATGTTCACGGAAAAAAGTTCACTTCATGTTCCGTCTGAAGGTTCACATGTGATGCGCGAGAAGGTTCACATATCATTGCCGAGACATTTTCAGAAAACCTCATTCCAAAAAGTTTAGAAAAAAGTTCGCTTTGTTAAAAAAAAGTTCACTTCATTCATAAAAAAAGGTTCACTTGGTTCAGAAAAAAAGTTCATGTGCAGTTACGAAAAAAAGTTCTCCTAGTTCTGAAAAAATATGTTCACGGAAAAAAGTTCACTTCATGTTCCGTCTGAAGGTTCACATGTGATGCGCGAGAAGGTTCACATATCATTGCCGAGACATTTTCAGAAAACCTCATTCGAAAAAGTTTAGAAAAAAGTTCGCTTTGTTAAAAAAAGTTCACTTCATTCATAAAAAAAGGTTCACTTGGTTCAGAAAAAAAGTTCATGTGCAGTTACGAAAAAAAGTTCACCTAGTTCTGAAAAAATATGTTCACGAAAAAAAGTTCACTTCATGTTCCGTCTGAAGGTTCACATGTGATGCGCGAGAAGGTTCACATATCATTGCCGAGACATTTTCAGAAAACCTCATTCCAAAAAGTTTAGAAAAAAGTTCGCTTTGTTAAAAAAAAGTTCACTTCATTCATAAAAAAAGGTTCATTTGGTTCAGAAAAAAAGTTCATGTGCAGTTAAGTAAAAAAGTTCACTTAGTTCTGAAAAAATATGTTCACGAAAAAAAGTTCACCTAATATTCCGTCTGAAGGTTCACATATCATGCGCGAGAAGGTTCACATATCATTGCCGAGACATTTTCAGGAAACCTTATTCCAAAAAGTTTAGAAAAAAGTTCGCTTTGCTAAAAAAAAGTTCACTTCATTCATAAAAAGAGGTTCACTTGGTTCAGAAAAAAAGTTCACGTGTAGTTACGAAAAAAATTCACCTAGTTCTGAAAAAATATGTTCACGAAAAAAAGTTCACTTCATGATCC
The DNA here is from genome assembly GCA_026929855.1 of Poa annua. Classification (NCBI taxonomy): domain Eukaryota; kingdom Viridiplantae; phylum Streptophyta; class Magnoliopsida; order Poales; family Poaceae; genus Poa; species Poa annua. The sequence goes on along the minus strand of CM049435.1, from coordinate 54,100,952 downwards.
GGCTGAAGGTTCACATGTCATGCGCGAGAAGGTTCACATATCATTGCCGAGACATTTTCAGAAAACCTCATTCCAAATTTTTTAGAAAAAAGTTCTCTTTATTAAAAAAAAAGTTCACTTCATTCATAAAAAAATGTTCACTTGGTTTAGAAAAAAAGTTCACGTGCAGTTACGAAAGAAAGTTCACCTAGTTCTGAAAAAATATGTTCACGAAAAAAGTTCACTTCATGCTCCGTCTGAAGGTTCACATATCATGCGCGAGAAGGTTCACATAACAGTCTCGAGGAAGTTCAGAAAGTTCCTGTTTAGCTTAAACAGGAATAGGTTCCTTTTTAGCTGAGTTATATATATATATATATATATATATATATATATATATATATATATATATATATATATATAGGTAAATTAACAGGTGCTCCCTGGTGCCCATTGAAAGTGCATGGTTGCCCCCATGCGTGGTTTTGGTAATTAATGACAATCCTTATGGACTAATGTTTACATTGAGATATTCTTATAGATCTTGTGCATGGGAAATTATAGGAGTTCATGTGTTGGACTCTTCAAGATGACATAATGACCAATGCTCTATTCAAGGGTTTATATGAAGATAGATGAGATGATACGAGAATGATCAAGATGTTGATCAACACACAAAGCTACAAGATGTACCAAGTGGATCATGTATCTCTTGGGATGGTAAGCTCTTGTCCATATAGCTTTGTGTACTAACCCAAGTGTGTGTGTGGTATCTATATGTTGGGCTAGGTATCTTCCCATGGGCTTGCAACAAGAAGAACATCTCATAGAGCTCATGGACGATGATGTCATGCGGTGTTCGTCATCAAGGTTAAGACGTGCAAGACCAAGAGAAGCATTTCGGAGATATCTTATGCTCGAAGCTTGGAGGTCGGAATGAAGACGAAGCTAATGGAGCTTGGAGATTGACATGAAGACGAAGCTAAGCGAGGCTCTCCCATAATGGCGTATGGGGGAGTATTTGGAGAAGTCTTCATCAAGCATGTGCTAGCAAGCGCAATCAAAAAAGGTGGTCCACTTGGAGAGACCAAGATCGTCATCATCTAGCTCGAGTGGAATGCTCAAGACAAAGGTATGATCTTGATAGGGCTATAGGATAGATAGGCGTACTATAAAGAGGGGCTCTCAAGTGAGTAACTTGATCGCATCTTTGTGGAGAGCTCAAACCTTTGCATGCTTGGCATATCATTTTTCTTGGTTCTTATTTGGCTTTTCTCCGTGTTGGGTTTTGGTGCTTGTCGTGATCTTCATGACAAGACCAAGTCATTTGAAAATGATTTTACTTTGGAAAACTTGTTGCCTTTTATCCATGTGAGGATTTAGAGCTTGGTTTATCTCCATACTAAGCTCTAGTTCATCAAAAACAGATTTCGTATGAATATCTTGTTGTGTTTTTGATGAAGGAGGTTTTACCAGTTTGCATTGTTTAGGAAAGTTCAACCTTTCCCCATTTGGTTTTATCCTCACATGATGGACTATGATGTTTCTATGCACATTCAAGTAGAGATCGTTGTAACGATTCCAACGAGCCAAAAATCATCGAAAACGGAGTCCGGATGGAAAAGATATTGACGTTTTCGTTTACCAGTTTCTGCAGTTTCTGGACACTGCGGTAGTACCGCGATTTCAGGCAGTACTACCGCCCATTCCAGAAGGTTTCGCGTTTTCTGAGTGCACAAAATGCCCAGGCAGTAGTACCGGGTTTTGGGGGGCGGTAGTACCGACCCTGCGGAGAAAAACTGCATAACGGTTGGATTTTGGAGGCCCTATTTAAAGGGGTCTTCTTCCCCATTGAACCTAAGCTCTTGAGCACGTTTTTCTCCTCCATTGTTGACCTTCTTGAGCTTGCCTATCTCTCAATCCCTACATTGAATCTTCCATATTCTTGAGGGAAAAGTGAGAGGAGATCTAGATCTACAATCCCACCAATCCATATCTCCTCTAAGTGAGGGGAACCTCTAAGTGAGGGGAACCTAGTGGATCTAGATCTTGGAGTTCCTTTGTGGTTCTTCTCCTTTGCTCTTCCTCTCCTCTCCCCCCATAAGCATTAGTTGCTTTTGGTGCGATTTGAGAGTGAAGGATTTGACTCCTTTGTGGATTCCTTGTTCTTCCTCTCTTCTCCCCCCATAAGCATTAGTTGCTTTTGGTGGGATTTGAGAGTGAAGGATTTTGAGCACTTGTGCTCTTGCCTTTTGCATTTGGTGCATCGGTGTGCTCTCCACGAGGATTCGTGGAAGTTGAAAGTTTGTGAGCTTGTTACTCTTGGGTCATTGGACCCTAGACGCCTTTGTGGTGGTTGGACCCTTGTGTGGTCACTTGAAGCCGTTCGGGAGCCCCCAATCCCATTGTGGGTTGTGCCCCGGATTGTTGTTGGAGGCCGTTCGGGAGCCCCCAATCCCATTGTGGGTTGTGCCCCGGATTGTTGTTGAAAGGCTTCGGATTCCGCCTCGAAGGAATTCCGATAGTGGAAGGTGAACCAAGCCTTTGTGGTGCGGTTCATCGGAGAAGAAGGTGAAACCTTTGTGGTTGTTGAACCGTTGTGTCGGTTCACACCTCTCCAACGAGACGTACTCCCTTAACAAGGAGGAACTCGGGAATACATCCTCGTCTCCACGTGCCTCGGTTATTTCTATACTCGAACTTTTTACTTATGCATTTTACATTGTGATAGCCTTCGTGCTTGAAGTATTCTATAGCTATCACCTTGTTGTTTGTCTTGCTTAGCATAAGTTGTTGGTGCACATAGGTGAGCCTAGTTTATTTAGGTTGTCGGCTTGTTAATTTAAACACCTAGTTTTATTCCGCAATTATCAAGCCTAAACCGGAAAAGTTTTAAACCGCCTATTCACCCCCCCCCCCCTCTAGGCGACATCATTGTCCTTTCAATTGGTATCAGAGCCTGGGCTCTCTTTTTGGGCTTTACCGCCTAGAGAGTAAAAGATGTCGTTTAGAGAATTAGTGCACGATCCCACTTTCATATTCGATGGCATAAATTATGATGTTTGGAAAATTCGGATGCTTAATCTTTTTAGGGCCATGGGTCCAAATTATATTAAGAGGATTGTAGATGTGAGTTTATCTCCTCCAAAGGATTCCCATGAATTATCTTTAGAGGATGAGGTAAACTCTCATCTCGAGACTCAAGTTACTAATGGTCTTATATGTGCTTTGACCGATGTAGTTCTTGCTTCAATCATGCCTTTTCGAAATGCGCATGAGCTTTGGACCAAGCTTCAAGATATATATGAAGTGTCCAAAATTATTGAGGATGATTGTTCTCCCTCCACCTCTGACCGTGATGAGTTCACAACTTCTTCCACTTCACCAACATGTGATTCGTCACAAGGTAATGATATGGTGAGTGGTGATAGAAATTGCATTGGTGATGGTGAACTTACTATTGATTATACTTCTTTTCTATCACATTGCAATGTTCTATCTTTGGACTTAAACTCTTCTAGCACTCCAAATGTCATGCATGCTAGAGTTGATGGTCCTTGCATATCAAGTAATAGTTGCTTAACTAAATATAATGATGATATGCTCTCTATGTCTTGTTGTCATGAAAATAATGCTTCCATATCCTCTAGTATTTGCATGACTAACAATGTAGAGAAATCCCAACATTTGTTGGAACAAGACATGGACCTCAATGGTGCTTCAAGTAATTCTTCATCCTCCTCATCCATTAATCATGTTTGCCTCATGGCTAAGGACTCCTGAAAGAACATTTCTTAATCCCTAGTGTTTTGTGTGTTAGTTAACAATACCAATGATGTACTAATCCTATTGCTAAGTATTTCAGTTTGTGTGAGTTGCATACCACATATCCCAAAGCCAAAATGTAGAGAAAAAGAGTTTCTGGAATTCTTCCCAGAATCGGATTATTGGAGCCGGAAATTTTCAGGATCGGAAATTCCGGGTCTCCTATATCTAACAGAAAAATGGCTAAGGAAAAGTCAGGAAGTGGTTCTGACTTCAACCGGAAATTCAGCTCGGAAATTTCACTGACCCGGAATTTCCGAGTCACCCTCAGAAATTTGGCCAAGTCAAGATGTCGAAGACGTTCTGACTTCAACCGGAAATTCAGCTCGGAAATTTCACTGACTCGGAATTTGCGAGTCACCCTCAGAAATTTGGCTAAGTCAAGATGTCGAAGACGTTCTGACTTCAACCGGAAATTCAGCTCGGAAATTTCACTGACTCGGAATTTCCGAGTCACCCTCAGAAATTTGGCTAAGTCAAGATGTCGAAGACGTTCTGATCTCAACCGGAAATTCAACTCGGATATTTCACAGACTCGGATATTCCGAGTGACCCGGAATTTCCGGGTGTCACTTATACCGGAATTTCCGGGTCCTCGAGACAGCCAACGGCCAGATTTTGGGAGGGGGTATATATACCCCCTCACTCACTCAAGAACAGTGAGCTCTCAGATTTTCTCTCTCCTACTATTCTTGAAAGCTCAAATCATCAAGATCTCCCAATCCCTCCACCCAAATTCGTTGATCTTTGAAGGATTGGAGGAGAAGGCCCGGATCTACATCTTCACCGAAGGGATTTGCATTTCCTCCCCATTCACTTGGGGATTTCGTGGCTAGGGTTTCCGGTGGGAAAACCTAGTTCACCATTGTTGTAATCTTGGTGTTGCCTTGACCTTTTGTGGTCCTTGACCTGTTGTGGTCTTCTTGAGAGCCCCCAATTAAGTTGTGGGTGCGTGCCTCAAGCGTTTGTAAGGGATTCGATCTCCGCCCTAAAAGGGGATCAATAGTGGAAGGTGAACTCGCAACCTTTGTGGTTGAGTTCATCGGAGAAGAAGGTGAGCCTTTGTGGCGTTGCGGCTAACCTGTTGTGGTAGCGCACACCTCTCCAAACGAGACGTACACCCTTGGGTGGAACTCGGGATTACATCTTCGTCTCCGCGTGCTTCACTCGGTTCCCTTTATCTTGCTCCCTTACTTGCTTGTCTTGTTAGCTTTTATCTTGTTATTGCTTAGGTTGTCATTTAGGTAAATTCACCATAGTTGCATATCTAGAGAATTTACCTTTGTGTTGAGCCTAAATTTGAAAAGACCTAAAATTTGTAATAGCACCTATTCACCCCCCCCCCCCTCTAGGTGCCGGATTCCCGTTCAATTGGTATCAGAGCCAGGTTCACTTTTAAGGGCTTAACCGCCTAAGTGCAACGATGACGGAATCCGATGCCGAGAGGGCCGCCCGTGAGAAATTAGAGGCGGAGAAGGAGGCGTTAGCCAAAGGGGCAACCATGGCCGATCTTATTGATATGAGATCGTCCTTGGAGGCCCAACTCTTCAAGATGAATGAGATGCTCATGGCACTCTTGAAGTCTAAGGAGCCCGAGGCTACTTCTCCCTCTCCTCCTCCTAAGGAGCATGGTGAGAACTCTAAGGAGTCATCTTCAGATGGGTCCAAAGACGTTCCTCTAAGTGTTTCCCTCGGAAAGGCGGAAAAGGATGAATCACCTAGCTCCCATAACACCCCCAAAGGAGAGGAATTTCATAATGTCAACCATAATTACTCTCCTAACCCTCCTATCCCTCACCCTCATGTAAACTTTAGAAGTGATCCTCCTAAGCTCAAACCTACTCATTTCTCTCAATGGCAATTTCTAATGAAGTCTCATCTATGTAGTGCCTCCATTGAGCTATGGCGCATCATTGAAGAAGGATTCAAGCCCCATGATCCAACCAACTTGACAAGAAGAGAGGTGGTTGATAGCCAACTCAACGCCACCGCTCTTCATCAACTCCAAATGGCCGTTGGAGAGAAGGACATGGCACTCATTCAACAATTCTCCACCGCCAAAGAAGTTTGGAATGCTCTTTCCGACATCTTCGTCGGGAATGAGAGCATGAAGAAGAACCGGTATGATGCCTTATGCAATGAGGTGGAAGGGTTCTACAAGTTGGATGGAGAAAGCCACGAGGACATGTACCGGAGGTTGGTGTTGGTTGCCAACTCCTTCAAGAACCTCGGGGCGGTCTACATTGATGACGCTTGGATCAAGAGGAAGTTTGTGACCGCTCTCTTGCCCTTTGAGGAAACGGATTTGAAGACACTCCAAGGGAGACATGACTTCGCAAAGATGACATCCAATGAAGTCATGCAAGAGATGACCGCATACAAGGTGGCCTCCAAGATTGCACAAGATGCAAGAGCTAGAGCCATAGGGATGCACAAGCATGCCTCAATTGCTTTGAAGGCCACCGTTGAAGAAGAGGATGAAGAGGAGTATGATGATCAAGTCGAGCTCTCTAGTGAGACTCTCTCAAGTACTCTTACTCAACACATGGGTCTTGCGGCAAGAACGTTTTGGAAGAACCCCGGAAGGGCCAAAGCGAGGATTGACAAGAAGTTTCCCTCCAATGGAGGAAAGCCATTCAACAAGGTGAGGCTTTGCTATAACTGTGATGACAAAAGCCACTTTGTTGCAGATTGCCCATGGGAGAGAAGAGAGGATCATGGTGGGAGGCTCGTGGCCAAGACGAAAGGGAAGGGGCCCATGCCCATGAAGAAGCCCTACTTCAAGAAGAACCAAAAGATTGTCTTGGTAACTCAAGAGCAATATCCCACCGATGATGAAGATAGTGACAAGGAGGACACTCCAACGCAAGTGGCCGCACTAGCCATTTCTTCCACACCTCCGTCACTCTTCTCCTCACCAAACGAGAGCCCCATCATCAAGAATGCAAGATGTCTTATGGCAAAGACATCCGAGGTAAAATTGTCCCCCACCCCCATATCCCATGACATTGATGATGGTATGAGCCTAGAAGTCAAGGAAGAAATTATTGCTTTTGATAAATTCATGACTAACTTGCAAGGAGAAGGAAAGAAACACATTGGCTCAATTATGAGTCGTATAGGTGAGCTTGAGGATGAGCTTGAATTAAAAGGTGAGATTGAGAGAGAGGATGCACACGCTAAGGTGTCCCTCCAATCCTCTCTCGAAGATGAACAAGAAGCTCATGCTCTCCTCAAGGAGCAACTTACTAAGATCACTAAGGATCGTGATCTTTACTTTGCTAAATGTAAAATTGTGCAAAATGAAAAGTCCGAGCTTGTAGTTGCTCATGCTAGACTTTGCGAAGACTTCGAGTCACTTGAAAATACTCACAAGGTATTGACAAGTGATCACGAGCGTCTCCTCAAGTCTCGTGATCAACTCCAAACTCGGATATCTATTCTTGAGAAACCTAGTACTTCTACTCCTTTGAATACTAATGCAAATGTTGTCAAGGATAAAGCTAGGGTCTTGTTTGTTCCCTCCATGGCAACCGAGCCCAAGACCTCCCTTGATAAAGGCAAGGGGACACTCACTACTCCTCTTCATGAGCGAGTGCCCCACAAGGGTAAGGAAGGTCTAGGCTATGTTGCTAAGGAGAAGAAGAAGATGATCAAGAAAAAGACCAAGCCCGCACAAGCCAAGAAAGATGATATAGCAAGCGGAAATGCCACAAGGGGCACTCCCACTCGTGATGACTTTGCGGGCATATCTAACCCCAATTATGCTTTATATGTTGATTATTATGGGGATGTCTATGCTAGATACATTGGTCCTTTTGATGGTTACATTGAATATGCTATTTGGGTCCCAAAGACTCTTGTTGCTAACCAAAAGGCACCCATTGCAAAATGGGTACCTAAACCAAAGAATTGATTGTGTGTAGGGACTTGCTTCCGGAGGATCGAAATGGATAATTGATAGTGGGTGCACTAGTCACATGACCGGAAGCAAGGAAATTGTAACGGAGTTGAAGCCCAATGATGATCAAATGACCGTTACATATGGTGACAATTCAAAGTCTAAGGTAATAGGGCTCGGCAAGGTGGTAGTGGCACCGGACATCACACTCGTGAATGTTTTGCTTGTCGAGTCCCTAGGTTTCAACTTGATCTCCGTCCATTCTTTAACTTGTTTGGGTTATACCGTTGTCTTCGAAAAGGAGATGGTTATCCTCATGCGGAGCAAGTCTCTCAATGTGTCTTTCGTTGGGTACGTTGAGAATGGGCTCTATGTGGTTGACTTCTCCGGAGTCACCACTTCCCACTCAATGTGCCTATTCGCTAAGGCGGACTTGGGTTGGCTATGGCATCGCCGACTAGCCCATGTCAACATGAGGACTTTGCAAAGTCTCCACAAGGGTGGTCATATCCTAGGACTAAAAGACCATGTTTCTTTCTCGAAGGATCGGATGTGTAGGGCTTGTGTTGAAGGAAAAATGCATGATATTCACCATCCAAGCAAGACCATCATTTCCTCAAAAAGGGTTTTGGAACTTCTTCATGTTGACCTCTTTGGTCCCATTCCGGAAGCTAGTCTTGGTGGCAAGAAATATTGCTTGGTGATTGTTGATGACTATTCAAGATACACATGGGTTTTCTTCTTCAAGTCGAAGATGGAGACTCAACAAACTATCATCGACTTCTCCAATGAAGCTCAACGTCAACACAATGTCCCTATCTTGGTGATAAGAAGTGACAACGGGTCCGAGTTCAAGAACTACACCTTAAACGAGTTCCTTAGTGAAGAAGGGATTCGTCATCAATATTCCGCTGCTTATACTCCCCAACAAAATGGTGTAGCCGAAAGGAAGAATCGCACTCTTATTGAGATGGCAAGGTCGATGATGGCCGAGTTCAAGTCCCCTCACAACTTTTGGGCCGAAGCCGTCAACACCGCTTGCCATTCATCCAACCGGCTCTTCTTTCGCAAAGGACTCATGAAGACCCCTTATGAAGTGCTTACCGGGAACAAGCCCAATATCTCTTACTTCCGAGTTTTTGGTTGTAAGTGTTTCTATCTCATCAAAGGTGTTCGTTTGGGCAAGTTTGAATCTAAGTCTCTTGAAGGGACATTTGTGGGCTACGGGTCCGAATCCCACACTTATAGAGTCTATGATAAGGCCTCGCGCATTATCATAGAAACTTGTAGTGTGATGTTCGAGGAGAATGACGGCTCCCTTGTGGAGCAAAGTGGTGTTTCCGTTGTAGGTGATGATCAACCTCAAGATGCTATTCAAAGAATGGGGTTGGGAGTCCACCGCCCCGTTGAAGTCTATCATGAGGTTGCTCAACAAGGATCAAGTTCTTCACAAGTGGTGGCTACCCCAACACAAGAAACACCCATCGACAACACCGTGCCCAACACGCCTAGCCAAGAAGAAGCACAAGACTCTCCAGCTGCTCCTGGAATTTCCGGAGGGCCGGAAAATCCGGCTCAAACTGGAGTCGGAAATTCCGGTGATTCGGAATTTCCGGTCCATACTGAACCCGGAATATCCGGTCCTGCTGACATTCCCGGTAGCAGCTCGCAGCAAGGCCAAGATCAACCCTCTCCTTCACCGCTGGACGTCACTCCAATGGTTGATCAAGGCCATCAAGTCAGTCAAGGCGGAGACATGAATGATCAAGATGATCAAGCGATTCCTCCCACCACTCGTAGGGATATCGAGATCCGCCGCTTGAATAGGGTTGGCACCTCACAAGAATTAAGAGCTCTATCTCTTGACAAGGTGCTTGGTGATGTGAGAAGCAAGGTCTCTACCCGAAGACAACTTGCAAGCTTTAGTGAACATCAAACTCACATCTCCATGGTGGAACCCAAGAAGGTCTTTGAAGCTCTTGAAGATAAAGATTGGCTTGATGCCATGCATGAAGAGCTCAACAACTTCGAGCGCAACAAGGTGTGGAAGTTGGTGGAAAGACCCAAAGATTGCCGCAATGTTATCGGCACCAAGTGGATTTTCAAGAACAAGCAAGATGAACATGGCATGGTGGTGAGAAACAAGGCAAGATTGGTGGCTCAAGGTTACTCCCAAATTGAAGGCATTGACTTTGGAGAAACCTACGCGCCCGTGGCTCGACTTGAGTCTATTCGTATTCTTCTTGCCTATGCCTCTCATCATAACTTTAAGTTGCAACAAATGGATGTTAAATCCGCTTTTCTAAATGGTCCACTAAATGAACTTGTTTATGTTAAGCAACCACCGGGGTTTGAAGACCTCAAGTATCCGAACCATGTCTACAAGTTAGATAAGGCACTCTATGGCCTTAAACAAGCCCCACGAGCGTGGTACGAGCACCTTAGAGAACTACTTGTAGACCGTGGATTCCAAGTTGGGGAAATCGACCCCACACTTTTCACTAAGAAAGTTAATGGAGAGCTTTTCATTTGTCAATTATATGTGGATGACATTATATTTGGATCTACTAACAAAGCATTTAACGAAGAATTCTCTAAGCTTATGACTGACAGGTTTGAGATGTCTATGATGGGTGAGATGAAGTTCTTCCTCGGATTTGAGATCAAACAATTGAAGGAAGGAACGTTCATCAACCAAGCAAAGTACATTCAAGACATGCTCAAGAAGTACGGGTTGCTTGAGCTCAAGGGTGCCTCTACCCCAATGCAAACCAAATGTCACCTTGAGCTCAACCCCAAGGGTAAGGATGTGGATCAAAAGGTATACCGCTCCATGATTGGATCTCTACTCTACCTTTGTGCATCTAGACCGGATATAGTGCTAGCCGTAGGAGTGTGTGCAAGATATCAGGCGGCTCCTAAAGAAAGCCATGATATGGCGGTCAAGAGGATCTTTAGATATTTGGCTTATACCCCAACCTTTGGATTGTGGTACCCCAAGGATGCAAATTTCTCACTATGTGGGTACACGGATTCCGATTGGGCAGGAGATCAAGATGATAGGAAGTCAACCTCCGGCGCTTGTCAACTTATTGGGAGGTCCTTGGTAAGTTGGTCTTCTAAGAAGCAAAATTGTATATCTCTCTCCACCGCCGAAGCCGAGTATGTTGCCGCCGCAAGTTGTTGCACTCAGTTGCTATGGATGAGGCAAACTTTAAAGGAGTACGGAGTCGATTGCGACAAAGTGCCTCTTCTATGTGACAACGAAAGTACCATCAAGATTGCTTACAACCCGGTGCAACATTCAAGAACCAAGCATATTGAGATCCGCCATCATTTCATCAGAGATCATGTGGCCCGAGGAGACATTGACTTATCACATGTGGGCACAAGGGATCAATTGGCGGATATCTTCACGAAGCCCCTTGAGGAAGGAAGGTTTTGCTTTTTGAGGAATGAGCTAAATATCATTGATTCGAGGTCCTTAGCTTGATCACTTGCACACTCACCTAGGGCGTAATTGCATCTTATCTTGTTTAGATGTAGGCATGGAAATAGGGGGAGTGCGGTCCTAATACATTGGACCATCCCTCCCCCCATTATGCCGATAGCAAGTGTTCTTTTATCTCTATATACATTCCCATGACTAATGAGCTAAAACGACGAGTATTGGTTATGTGCCCAAGATACATCTTCGCGGTGACATGCCATACACTCCTACATGGTGGCCTCGGCCACCGACCTCTTCTCTTTGAAGAGTTGGTTTTGTTTGGAGCTTATTGTTGCTATTTGCCCTCCTTTTCATGCATGTGGGAAACCTACTCAACTTGGCGCTTTATGTTTCGTTTTGGTAGTTGTGAGTTGAGTATGGTGTACCAATGACAGTTTGGAAATCTATCCCAAGCCTACTTCCCCCTGAAAACATTTCTCTCTATTGCACACAAGTCATCCATTTGAAAACTGGGATTTTAGTTCAGCAGGTCGGAATATCCGGTTCATTTATGAACCGGAATATCCGGTGACTCGGAATTTCCGGTGTAAGTTACACCCGGAAATTCCGATCGGGCGGTTTGTCTAAAAATTTAAGGGCAGGCTCGGGGTGAAGGGCTCATTCGTGCCCTTCTTCCACCCCCGAACTCCCTCTCCTCCAACCGCCGCCCCTGCTGCTCCAAGATCCCTCCGGAGCACTCCGACCGCCGGGGAACCTCTTTCTCGGCCGGATCTGTTCCTCCTCCGCCCCGGGAACTCACTCCTCCAAGCAATGGCCTCAATGGATGAGGGTAACTTCACTTTTCCTCTTCCCTATGTGCTTGCACTAGGATCTTGTTGTGGAGTTATTTGTTTCAAGATTGCTTGGTAGAGATTGTTCCTAGCTTCATTCCCTGCCATCTACATACATTAGTTTTGCATTGTGTTGGATCGATCTAGTTTTAGACCGAGTCAATCTCAGATCTGCACTGTTTCTGTTTAGGTCGGAATTTCCGACTCAGCCTGACTCGGAATTTCCGGTCCCCCGGAATTTCCGGTTATGTTTGAATCGGAATTTCCGAGCTGAACACTGCAGTTTTAAGATTCACTCATGTTTAACTACATATGATTCATCAAATGCCTACCTAATGTGTGTATCCTCTCCTGACTTGTGTGTACTTACCTTTTGCTACCCACTTTGCTCAAATTCACAGGTTCTAGTGGGAGTCCGTCCGCTGGGGCATCAAGGTACACCTCAAGGGCACCTGTTCACAAGACCCCTGTCAACAAGGGTAAGGGTCCTGCCTCCTCAAGCAATCCACCTGTTCAAAGGAAGAAGAAAACTGTTGTTAGCAAGCCATCATCCAAGAAAAGGAAGAATGCTCCTGCTCCTCAACGTCAGAACTATTCAAAGATGAACTCTGTTGAATACTCTCAGCTCAGACAAGGGGATTGGTACCTTAGGCCAAGGGACAACACTCTGGATGATCGCAGCTTTTGGTGTCAAGAGCAAGAGCACATACTCGTGGACCTCTACTACTCTCTGTCGAAGCCCATTCGGCCTATGCATCCGTTTGACCTTGCAACTCTGCAGAAGAAAGCCTCCTTTGTTGAAGCTATACATCTTGTCAAGACTATGGGCTTGGAGAGGCTAGTGCTCACTCGTTGTCCTTACAACTCTCAGCTTGTGATGCAGTTCTTTGCCACTCTAGTGATCAAGGGTGACTCAAAGAAGACAATTAAGTGGATGACTGGTAATTCTTTCTGTGAGTCCAACTTTGAGGAGTTTGCCAAGGTTTTGGGCTACAAGTTTGATGGAAACAATCCTCAAGGCTATCGCATGCACCACCCGTACAAGATCAACAAGAAGCAGACCGTGCACTTATATGGTGAGGGAGCCACACCCGGCAATTCTCGAGACTTGCTTCCTCTTTATGATGTTCTTGTGCGCATCCTCCGTGAGAACATTGCACCAAGTGGTGGCAACAACGACAATGTGGTGACCCCTCTATGCAACTTGCTCCTTCATGCCAACCGCATTGTGGAGGACCCTGGCTCTGATGAAGACTGGAGTGTGGATGTTATGGATTACATCTACAATGAGATGTATGAAGCCATGACCACCAGAGTCACTATCCCCTATGCTCCTTACATCATGAAACTCATCAAGTTCAAGGTTCCTGACTATAACTTCAGTGGCGATGAGTTGGAGCCGCATGACTTCAAGACACTATATGAGAAGAAGACAGTGGTCAAGCCTCCTCCTGTGCCTTCCTCTAGCTCAGCTCCGGGTGGATCTTTTATGGGTGATGCTAGGAGGGCTGCTGCTCCTGCTTATGTCCCGGCCACTCATGCGAAGGTGAAGAAGCTGAATTGGTTCCAACGCAACATCCTGTGCATGAATGTGGACATCCGCAAAGAGCAATACACCGCCTACAAGGATCGTCGTCAGCTGGCCTACAATCAAGACTTGATCCTTCATCATGTGTCTGGCTCTCCTGCTCCTGCTGATCTCTCTGATCCTCTGACCTTTGCTCAGTGGAACCAGGGTTCTTTGGCTCCATGGACTCAAATTGATCATGACCTTGGCGGCAGCTCGTACACCACTGGACATGATTATGATGATGAGGATGATGATGATGATGAGGAGGCAGATTATGATGATGCTGAGGATGATGATGATGAGGAGGAGACCCCCTCGGACTGAAGACCTTCACGGGACGTAGCATCGCTCCTCTTCCTTTTTGGCGTTTTGATGCCAAAGGGGGAGAAGTTGCTCTACTAGGACTTCGGGGATTTGCAGGGGTTCGGGCACAAGCATATGCGTTTACCATTTCTTTGCGCTTGTGTCCATTTATCTTATTTGTGGTTATTTGTTGAACTCTTTTATTATCTATGTGTATTGAGACAATGTTATGCTATCATTATCCTATGGTTGAGACTTCAAAGTTATTGTGTTGGTATTCTCTTCATATCCTATTTACACAAGGTATGAAAATCTATCTAGTCTCAAATGGTAAAATAACCTTCATTTTGTCCCATTACTCCTTTGTGATATCTTGTGTTTGTTATTATAAAATTGCTCCTATCCTTTGTCTTTTTGTGTTTCATACATGCACTTGTTTAGGGGGAGCTATTTTCTGTCAAAAACATGATATTGCATTTTGTTTCTTTGCAAATCTTGGTATTGTCATCTAACACCAAAAAGGGGGAGATTGAAAGAACATTTCTTAATCCCTAGTGTTTTGTGTGTTAGTTAACAATACCAATGATGTACTAATCCTATTGCTAAGTATTTCAGTTTGTGTGAGTTGCATACCACATATCCCAAAGCCAAAATGTAGAGAAAAAGAGTTTCTGGAATTCTTCCCAGAATCGGATTATTGGAGCCGGAAATTTTCAGGATCGGAAATTCCGGGTCTCCTATATCTAACAGAAAAATGGCTAAGGAAAAGTCAGGAAGTGGTTCTGACTTCAACCGGAAATTCAGCTCGGAAATTTCACTGACCCGGAATTTCCGAGTCACCCTCAGAAATTTGGCCAAGTCAAGATGTCGAAGACGTTCTGACTTCAACCGGAAATTCAGCTCGGAAATTTCACTGACTCGGAATTTCCGAGTCACCCTCAGAAATTTGGCTAAGTCAAGATGTCGAAGACGTTCTGACTTCAACCGGAAATTCAGCTCGGAAATTTCACTGACTCGGAATTTCCGAGTCACCCTCAGAAATTTGGCTAAGTCAAGATGTCGAAGACGTTCTGATCTCAACCGGAAATTCAACTCGGATATTTCACAGACTCGGATATTCCGAGTGACCCGGAATTTCCGGGTGTCACTTATACCGGAATTTCCGGGTCCTCGAGACAGCCAACGGCCAGATTTTGGGAGGGGGTATATACACCCCCTCACTCACTCAAGAACAGTGAGCTCTCAGATTTTCTCTCTCCTACTATTCTTGAAAGCTCAAATCATCAAGATCTCCCAATCCCTCCACCCAAATTCGTTGATCTTTGAAGGATTGGAGGAGAAGGCCCGGATCTACATCTTCACCGAAGGGATTTGCATTTCCTCCCCATTCACTTGGGGATTTCGTGGCTAGGGTTTCCGGTGGGAAAACCTAGTTCACCATTGTTGTAATCTTGGTGTTGCCTTGACCTTTTGTGGTCCTTGACCTGTTGTGGTCTTCTTGAGAGCCCCCAATTAAGTTGTGGGTGCGTGCCTCAAGCGTTTGTAAGGGATTCGATCTCCGCCCTAAAAGGGGATCAATAGTGGAAGGTGAACTCGCAACCTTTGTGGTTGAGTTCATCGGAGAAGAAGGTGAGCCTTTGTGGCGTTGCGGCTAACCTGTTGTGGTAGCGCACACCTCTCCAAACGAGACGTACACCCTTGGGTGGAACTCGGGATTACATCTTCGTCTCCGCGTGCTTCACTCGGTTCCCTTTATCTTGCTCCCTTACTTGCTTGTCTTGTTAGCTTTTATCTTGTTATTGCTTAGGTTGTCATTTAGGTAAATTCACCATAGTTGCATATCTAGAGAATTTACCTTTGTGTTGAGCCTAAATTTGAAAAGACCTAAAATTTGTAATAGCACCTATTCACCCCCCCCCCCCCTCTAGGTGCCGGATTCCCGTTCAACTCCAAGATAACTTCTACCTCGAATCCCGAGATATGTGATGATGTGGTTGTGGATCCTCATGGAGAAGATTTTGACATTGAAACCTTAACCAAGAAGGGTGAGATTGTTCTTGGTACTCTTCCCAAAGGTAGTGAAGCTATCTCTTCTCTACGTGAAATTGTTGCTCATGGTATTAAATGTATAGAAATCATTGAGGAGTTGGATACTCAATTTGAGCAAAAATGTAAAATTGAGAGAGAAGATGCTATTGAAAAAGCATCCTTAGAGAATGCCCTTGACGAAGAGCAAGAGCTTCGAGTGTCTCTTGAGGAGCAACTTGAATCTCTTGATGAATCAAATGATCTTATCATTGCTAAAATCATTAAGGAAAGAGATCATGCTATTGCAAAATATAAAGTGCTTAAAAAGGAAAAAGTTGAATTTGGTGTTGGCAATGCTAGACTAAGTGAGGACATAGAGAAACTTGACAAAGCTCACAAGGCTTTAGAAAGTGAACACTCTCTCCTCATCAAGTCTCATAATCAACTCCAAACTCAACTATCTAATAATGATAAGCTTGCAAAATTGTCTTCTTCCATTTCTAATATCAATGATGCTTGTGCTACTAACTCCACTTCTTGTGAAGCATCTATTGTGAAGGAGAATGTTGAGCTAAGGGCCCAACTTGAGTTGCTAACTAGCAAGTATGGGAAATTGGAAGAAAGTCATGAAAGGCTCTCTAGCTCTAATGACGATCTTGTAGCATCCCATGCTAAGCTAAAGTTAGCTCATGAGGCTATTATGTCAAAGGTAACATCTTGTGAGTCTCATGTGGACAATGCCACAACTTCTACTCTTAATGCTATATTGCCATGTGCTAGTCCAAGTGATCCATCCACTCACAATGTTGCTACATCTTGTGATAAATTACTTTCCATGCCTTGTTGCTCTAACAATGAAGCTTCTACTTCCTCTAGTATTTGTGTTGATACTAACCATGTAGAGGAGTTAAAAGAGCTCAAGGAACAAGTCACTTCTTTGAAGAAAGACTTGGAAAAGCGTCATGTTGGGGATTCTACACTTGACAATATGTTGAGTGTTCAAAGACGCCCCAATGACAAGAGTGGATTTGGATTCAACTCTAAAATCAAGAACAAGTCCACGTTTAACAAGAAGAACAAGGGCCAAGAACACGTCAAGGATTCGGCCAAGATCGTTTGCTTCAAGTGCAAAGTTGAAGGGCACCATGTTAGATCTTGCCCTTTGAAGAAGAAGGCTCTTAGTGAGAAGCAACAAGGGAAGAAGCCTCAAGTTCAAACTCAAGCTCCTCAAGTTGAAGAACGGTCTCTTCCCAAGAAGAATCAAGCTACCCCTCCTCAAGTCAAGACTCCAACTAAGAAGAGAGGAGGAAGTAGATGTTGCTACCTATGCCGTGAGAAGGGTCACTTTGCTTCTTCATGCACTAATGGTACCTTATCCAACCCCATTATAGTTGATGATGTTTATTCTCTTCGGAAGGATAAGGTTGGCAATGTGTTTGCCAAATTTGTTGGTACTCAAAGTGGTGTCACGAAAAGAACCATTTGGGTTGCCAAACCTATTGTGACTAACCTCTTAGGACCCAACGTGGTTGGGGACCAACAAGCTAAAACTTGATCAATAGGTGTTGTTGGAGGACATTGGAGACTTGGCTACATCATGAAGATTTAAGGGATCTTCATCAATTATATTCTCTCAAGCCAAGTCAATTGGGTTACATTTTTCTATCTCATATCCAATGTTCCTCCTTGCGGTAACTTGTGCTTATACCATATATTTATTGAAAGTTGCTTGCACCCTTCATGTGTTAGGTTTCGTACCTTGCTAGTGTTTGTATGTGTTGTGCTCTCTACTTACTTATCTTGAGAAATCAAGTATGTGTATTTTGGTTTGCACACCATTTACTTGTTTGTGAGCCTTATTGCCTTTAGTTGCTATCTTATCGTGTTGGCTCTCTTTGAGAGATTAATGGACTATCCATTTTTGGAGAGTGATATGCTTCGTGCACTTCACCATTCTAAAAATGTGTGTACATGAGAAATACCACTTAGTGTTGATATTTCAATATTATCTATTCTCTATGTGGTATGTCATACTCATGAGAAATTCAAATTCTATAATGTCCATTAATTTCTTGAGTTGGTTTTATTTACCTCTTGTTCTAAAAGAAATGGATTATCACATTATGGGGGAGTAATAAGCTATGTGCATATTACAAACCTAGGAAATGTGAACATGTGAGGTTTTGCCACCTAGAATTGATATTGTAATTATCTTTCTCCTATGTAGCATGTTTCTCAAACAAGTTCCATATTTGCTTGAATATCTTTTATTTCTCATCTTTTGGATCTTGTGTGTGAGAAAGATTTCTTGGTGCTTTGCATGACCATTGATCAATTTGAAGTCATCAAGAATCTCTATCTAAGCATGTGCTCAATTTCCTATCTTTTGTCATATGCTTTATTTGTTGTAAAGATTGATCTTGCTTATCATTCCTATATACCATCGAGTAATATTTCTATATTCCTTGTTCATAACAAGTGATACTCACAATTATGATGGAATTTGTAGACATCTTCGTTTTTGGCTATTGCTTTGAATTGCCTTATCTTGTTGCCAAAACTTGTTTTATTAAACTCTTTTGTCTTCTTTGTATCCTATGGATCCTTGTGTTCCTCTTGATTTTGGCTAGTGTTTGAATAATATATATGGTGTGTCATGATCCCATTGGTGTGCATTTGTATTCAAATGCAAAATCATAAATAAGGCATACATATTGGGGGAGCTATTGAAAGAGCATTTTCCCTCATGTGTGGTTTTGGTAATTATATGACAATCTCTATGGACTAATGCTTGCATTGAGATATCTTATAGATCGTGTCCATGAGAATAGTGGAGTTCATGTGTTGGACTCTTGAAGCTTATTTGATGACCAAGGTTCCATTCCATGATGTATATGGTGGATGGTCATGTGTTGAAGTTGAGATGTGCAAGACCAAGAGAAGACTCTTGAAGATATCCTATGCTTGGTGCTTGCGATGGATACATGAAGACGGAGCTTAGCGAGACTCTCCCATTATGTGTATGGGGGAGTATTTGGAGAAGTCTTCATCAAGCATGTGCTTGGACGCGCAATCAAGAAAGAAGATCCACTTGAAGAGATCAAGATAGTCATCATCTAGCTCAAGTGGAATGCTCAAGGCAAAGGTATGATCTTGATAGGTTTTCTTTTCTACCGGTCTCATGTAGTTTGTGGAGACCGGGTTATAGGATAGATAGGCGTACTATCAAGAGGGGCTCTCGAGTGAGTAACTTGATCGCATATTTGTGGAGAGCTCAAACCTTTGCATACTTGGCATATCATATTTCTTAGTTCTTATTTGGCTTTTATCCATGTGAGGAATTAGAGCTTGGTTCATCTTCATGCCAAGCTCTAGATCATCCAAATCGGGATTTCATTCGTTCATCTTGTTGTATTTTGGATGTTGGGTTTTGGTGCTTGTCGTGTTCCTCATGACAAGCCCAAGTGCTTCGAAAACGGTTTTACTTTGGCAAACTTCTTGCGTTTTCGGTGGCGGAAATATTGCCGGTTCGACCATGAGGAAAGTCCCACACCTTGCCATGTGTGGTGACTTTGCTCTATTTATGGGATGCAATATTTCCAGTTTTTGTAGCCCTGTGCTCGTCGCTATCTTTCCAACAAAGTTGGTTTCACCTCATTCGGAGTTCATTTGCAAAAGTTATAGCGGTTTTAGTTTGGCTGTTCTGAACCGGATTATTGGGGCCGGATATTTCGTTCCACCGGAATTTCCGGTTCCCCAACTCGTCCAAGAAATCGGCTAAGGAAAGAAGGAAAAGAGGTGCTGGACTCAACCGGAAATTGTGGTCGGATATTTTGATGACCCGGAATTTCCGAGTTGCCCTCAAAGAGCCTCGCGAAAACGGCTAAGGAAAGTTTGGTTTTGGTTCTGACTCCAGCCGGAATTTCAGCTCGGAAATTTCATGGACTCGGAATTTCCGGTTGACCGGAATTTCCGAGTCTCACTTATACCGGAATTTCCGAGTTTCGAAACAACCAACGGCTATATTTCCTGGAGAGGTATAAATACCCCTCCCCTTCTTCTTCCTCAGCTAATCCAAGGCAGCAGGTTTTCCCTCTCTCTCCTACTCCATTGTTGACCTTGGAAAGCTCACTTCCCTCTCAATCCCTCCATAGATTCTTGCATATTCTTTAGGGAAAGTTGAGAGGAGATCTAGATCTACAATCCTACCAATCCATCTCTCCTCTAAGTGAAGGGAACCTAGTGGATCTAGATCTTGGAGTTCCTTTGTGGTTCTTCTCTTTGTTCTTCCTCTCTTCTCCCCCCATAAGCATTAGTTGCTTTTGGTGGGATTTGAGAGTGAAGGATTTGACTCCTTTGTGGTTTTCTTTGTTCTTCCTCTCTTATTCCCCCATAAGCATTTGTTGCTTTGTTGGAATTTGAGAGTGAAGGACTTGAGCACTTCGTGTGCTCTTGCCATTGCATTTGCATCGGTTTGAGCCCTCCACGAGGATTCGTGGTGGTGTTACTTGTGAGCTTGTTACTCTTGGGTCATTGGACCCTAGACGCCTTTTGTGGCCAAGACCTTTTGTGGTCAAGACCTTTTGTGGTCACTTGAGAGCCCCCAATTAAGTTGTGGGTGTGTGCCTCAAGACTTGGGAGCCCCCAATTAAGTTGTGGGTGTGTGCCTCAAGATTGTTGTAAGGGATTCGATCTCCGCCCAAAAGGGGATCAATAGTGGAAGGTGAACTCGCAACCTTTTGTGGTTGAGTTCATCAGGAGAAGAAGGTGAGCCTTGGTGGCGTTGCGGCTAACCTGTTGTGGTTGCGCACACCTCTCCAACGAGACGTACACCCTTTGGGTGGAACTCGGGAATACATCCTCGTCTCCGCGTGCCTCGGTTACTTCTATACCCGAGCTCTTTACTTATGCACTTTACATTGTGATAGCCTTCGTGCTTGAAGTCATATATATATATCTTGCTATCACCTTGTTACTTGTATTGCTTAGCATAAGTTGTTGGTGCACATAGGTGAACCTAGTATATTTAGGTTGTATGCTTGCTAAAGTAAAACACTAGTTTTATTCCGCCTTCATCAAGCATACCGGAATTTCCGGTCCATCTTGACTCGGAATTTCCGGTTGACCGGAATTTCCGAGTCTCAGTTATACCGGAAATTCCGGCTCCCCGGAAAAAGTTTTTAATCGCCTATTCACCCCCCCCCCCCCTCTAGGCGACATCTGTCCGTTCAGCTATCCTATATGTTTTTGAACATTATTTGTCTTTAATTGGTTTTAGATCCCGATGATATGCCTCTTTGGAGACAAGCATTTTCCGTCTTGGTACTTTGTGCCATCATGAAAAATGTAGAGGGTTTGGTTATTCCTTGACCATATTTTCATTGGTATCTTCAATCATGTGTTGATTTGGGTATTTGATATAATTTGGACAATTTCTTTTCGTGTCACACTATTGTGTGCTCTCTTGTTTTAATTGGTGTTTTATTCAAATTGTATCTCTTTTGGTTCTTCAAAGTCTTGTGCATGGATATTTACTATATGTATTTCTTTGGCGTGCTTACTTTCGTTGATCCAATATATAGGATAAACTCCATCAAATCCTATATGGCTAAGATGTGCATGAAATTCAATTTCACATTAATATGCACATATTTATGTGGAGTTTGTCCTATGTATTGTAGTTTCTCTAACTACTTTGGACCCAATGAGTTTGGGTACCATGTTGTACTTGAATTTGTTTTAGGTACATTTGAGATGCATTGGAAGCTTGTCTCATTTACAAGGAAGGTGGTGGCACCATGTGTTCATTGGAGCCAAGTTTGGATGATCGTTAACTCTTATGTTCTACATCACCAATGCTATCTCGGTAACAAGTATCTACCTCATGCATACATTTCTAGCTTTCAACCTTGTGTAGGTTGTATCTTGGCATCAATCTCTTTTTGTTGCAATCAATTTGGTTCTTGCAAAACGTCTTTATTGCAAATGTGAGTAAGCCGGGATGATTACATATAAGGGGAATATATATTCATTTCTATGATTCATCGATCCCAATTATGTCAATCTAGCACTTTCTACTTAAAGTCTCTCAGGTGCAACATTGATGAATTTTCAAATCATTCGCCTTTTGGGATACGTGTTATCTTACTCGGAGCATCCATTTGTTAACCTTTATCCCTCGTGGATAGTTTTTGATGCTATGATAAGTATGTGTTGGAAGTTCATTTATATTCCGTTAAGATATAATTCGGCTTTGTGCTATGTTATTAAGCAAAGATCTTATTGGTGTATTTATGACTTCCTCTTGGATATCATGATCCTTACCCTTGTATCTATCTTGTGTGTACATGTTTATTTGTAGACCCATATCTTAGTGATTCGTGTCTACTTAGAAACTTATGTATATGAGAATAGTACATCTTTAATTGATATTCCAATTCTTTAATGACCACCTTTTATTGCTTTTGACTCTTTGGTGGTTTCTTAAAGCCACAAGCTTTATTTTTCATGTGTTGCTTGGTGCATTTTACTAAGCTTGTGGAGCCATTTGCTATATCTCTTTTGGTGTGTGGGTATGGGAAAGACATGATGTGCACTATGTGCAACACTTCTTGAAAGACTATGTTGATGCTCTCATCCTTGTATTAGTCTCCTATAATGTCTTTTTATCTCACACCCATTATTTTATTTGCCGCTCCTTGCTCTTGTTGCAAAACATTTTTGTTGCAAATTGTGTTGCCTCACTTCTCATTTATATTCTCTTGCATGTGCTTGTGTTAGAATTTATCTAGGAGGGAGTGAGGATTCCATGTTGTGCACACTATATTGAAATACAAATCCTATTTGTGCACGTACCTTGGGGAGTTCCCTCTTGATATTTAGAACACTTTTCGGATCCTTTTGATTGCTTGCTTCTTTCGTTGAAGTATCTTTCTATTTGATCTTCTCTTGCAATATTTGGATCCTCTATATAGTTTGATCTCCCTCCATCTATTCGTCATTGGATATGTGCATTTGATTTCACTCATATTATGAGAAATGCACACTTTATGGGGGAGCTCGCACTATATTGGCCTTCTAAGTTTTTCTTCCCATTTCGGCAATCAATGCCAATGGGGGAGAAATTTAGAGGGTTTAAGGGAATATGGGTTTGTTCTCTTGCATCCTTGCTCTTTGTGTTGCATGGTTGCTTAAATTTATTATATAAACCCTCGTAAAAGGGATTGTCATCAATTACCAAAATGGGGGAGATTGAAAGTGCATGGTTGCCCCCATGCGTGGTTTTGGTAATTAATGACAATCCTTATGGACTAATGTTTACATTGAGATATTCTTATAGATCTTGTCCATGGGAAATTATAGGAGTTCATGTGTTGGACTCTTCAAGATGACATAATGACCAATGCTCTATTCAAGGGTTTATATGAAGATAGATGAGATGATACGAGAATGATCAAGATGTTGATCAACACACAAAGCTACAAGATGTACCAAGTGGATCATGTATCTCTTGGGATGGTAAGCTCTTGTCCATATAGCTTTGTGTACTAACCCAAGTGTGTGTGTGGTATCTATATGTTGGGCTAGGTATCTTCCCATGGGCTTGCAACAAGAAGAACATCTCATAGAGCTCATGGACGATGATGTCATGCGGTGTTCGTCATCAAGGTTAAGACGTGCAAGACCAAGAGAAGCATTTCGGAGATATCTTATGCTCGAAGCTTGGAGGTCGGAATGAAGACGAAGCTAATGGAGCTTGGAGATTGACATGAAGACGAAGCTAAGCGAGGCTCTCCCATAATGGCGTATGGGGGAGTATTTGGAGAAGTCTTCATCAAGCATGTGCTAGCAAGCGCAATCAAAAAAGGTGGTCCACTTGGAGAGACCAAGATCGTCATCATCTAGCTCGAGTGGAATGCTCAAGACAAAGGTATGATCTTGATAGGGCTATAGGATAGATAGGCGTACTATAAAGAGGGGCTCTCAAGTGAGTAACTTGATCGCATCTTTGTGGAGAGCTCAAACCTTTGCATGCTTGGCATATCATTTTTCTTGGTTCTTATTTGGCTTTTCTCCGTGTTGGGTTTTGGTGCTTGTCGTGATCTTCATGACAAGACCAAGTCATTTGAAAATGATTTTACTTTGGAAAACTTGTTGCCTTTTATCCATGTGAGGATTTAGAGCTTGGTTTATCTCCATACTAAGCTCTAGTTCATCAAAAACAGATTTCGTATGAATATCTTGTTGTGTTTTTGATGAAGGAGGTTTTACCAGTTTGCATTGTTTAGGAAAGTTCAACCTTTCCCCATTTGGTTTTATCCTCACATGATGGACTATGATGTTTCTATGCACATTGAAATAGAGATCGTTGTAACGATTCCAACGAGCCAAAAATCATCGAAAACGGAGCCCGGATGGAAAAGATATTGACGTTTTCGTTTACCAGTTTCTGCAGTTTCTGGACACTGCGGTAGTACCGCGATTTCAGGCAGTACTACCGCCCATTCCAGAAGGTTTCGCGTTTTCTGAGTGCACAAAATGCCCAGGCAGTAGTACCGGGTTTTGGGGGGCGGTAGTACCGACCCTGCGGAGAAAAACTGCATAACGGTTGGATTTTGGAGGCCCTATTTAAAGGGGTCTTCTTCCCCATTGAACCTAAGCTCTTGAGCACGTTTTTCTCCTCCATTGTTGACCTTCTTGAGCTTGCCTATCTCTCAATCCCTCCATTGAATCTTCCATATTCTTGAGGGAAAAGTGAGAGGAGATCTAGATCTACAATCCCACCAATCCATATCTCCTCTAAGTGAGGGGAACCTCTAAGTGAGGGGAACCTAGTGGATCTAGATCTTGGAGTTCCTTTGTGGTTCTTCTCCTTTGCTCTTCCTCTCCTCTCCCCCCATAAGCATTAGTTGCTTTTGGTGGGATTTGAGAGTGAAGGATTTGACTCCTTTGTGGATTCCTTATTCTTCCTCTCTTCTCCCCCCATAAGCATTAGTTGCTTTTGGTGGGATTTGAGAGTGAAGGATTTTGAGCACTTGTGCTCTTGCCTTTTGCATTTGGTGCATCGGTGTGCTCTCCACGAGGATTCGTGGAAGTTGAAAGTTTGTGAGCTTGTTACTCTTGGGTCCTTGGACCCTAGACGCCTTTGTGGTGGTTGGACCCTTGTGTGGTCACTTGAAGCCGTTCGGGAGCCCCCAATCCCATTGTGGGTTGTGCCCCGGATTGTTGTTGGAGGCCGTTCGGGAGCCCCCAATCCCATTGTGGGTTGTGCCCCGGATTGTTGTTGAAAGGCTTCGGATTCCGCCTCGAAGGAATTCCGATAGTGGAAGGTGAACCAAGCCTTTGTGGTGCGGTTCATCGGAGAAGAAGGTGAAACCTTTGTGGTTGTTGAACCGTTGTGTCGGTTCACACCTCTCCAACGAGACGTACTCCCTTAACAAGGAGGAACTCGGGAATACATCCTCGTCTCCACGTGCCTCGGTTATTTCTATACCCGAACTTTTTACTTATGCATTTTACATTGTGATAGCCTTCGTGCTTGAAGTATTCTATAGCTATCACCTTGTTGTTTGTCTTGCTTAGCATAAGTTGTCGGTGCACATAGGTGAGCCTAGTTTATTTAGGTTGTCGGCTTGTTAATTTAAACACCTAGTTTTATTCCGCAATTATCAAGCCTAAACCGGAAAAGTTTTAAACCGCCTATTCACCCCCCCCTCTAGGCGACATCATTGTCCTTTCACCCATGCTCCTGGATGGAATACGGTATCAAAAAAGAAGTATCTATAGTACTAAAATAGCATTATATACTCCATACTACATGTTACATACCTCCCAGTATGATAGATACTCCATACATATGTGAAACACACGTGGGTGTAGTTACACCCGAGAGTAGTATGAATATGTCCACATACTATATCTAAGATTTCTCATACTTTATGGGTTTGAATATGTTCACATACTATATCTAAGATACCCAAAATAAGTTTCATGAAAAAATTGTAACTGTCCTCATATTTTACACTATATACTCGAAATACCGTCATATACTATCAAAAAAGAATTATCTATATTACTAAAATAGCATTATATACTCCATACTACATGTACATACCTCCCGGTATGATAGATACTCCATACATGTGTGAAATATATATATATATATATATATATATATATATATATATATATATATATATATATATATATATATATATAGGGAAATGAGTTGGTACGTCCACACTCTAGGGAGGACGTTGTCTCCACCGTCTGATGCTTTGAGATCCGTATTTTAGGCAACCCTGGCACCCATTTTCCCCTTTTTAGCAATTTCATACAAATTATCATTTCAAGCAAAGTTGCTACAGTGCGGTCTGTGCTAGCTACAGTCTCCAGATGCCAGGCGGTCAGATTTTTTTGGCTTGTCCTGCCTATCGGGCCACAGTGCATCACGGGTAAAGGCCGGATGCGGACCTGCATTGCACTCCCGACGCAATATCTCCTTTCTCTCATCAGTCCTCACGCCTACACACGGACGCTCGATCCCCTTTCTCTCCGGTCAAACCAGCCAACTCCGGCGAGTCCGTAGCCGCGGCACCAGATCCTCCTCTCCTCTCTCAAGGCCGAATCCATGGCGTCGAACCATCGAAGCGCCGCCCTGCCACAAACCCTAGCTCGGTCAGGGGTAGGAGGCCATCGGCGGCGAGGATGTGCTAATGTTCGCCGCTACCGGAGATCAAGCTCTCCCCGCGTCGGCCCATCGATCGCCGCCGCCAGGAACCAAATATTACTGCATCCTCCGCCGCCTGGAGCCCAAGCCCTTCCCGTTAATCAAAGTGGTGCTCTCTAGCTGATGTATTTTTTCCCGTAGTTCTAATTCACAGTGTTGTGTGCAGGCGATTCGGAATCTCCATGGCTTCAGGCGACCGGCGGGCAACTACAGCTTTGGATTCCGGGGGGCGATGGCGGGGCAGGCGACTGCAAATCGCCGGCGTCGGGGTCAGCCTGCCGAATCTGCGGCGTGTTAAGCAGCCGGGTCGTAGCTGCGGGCGCCTCCATCTTCTTCTCTCTCGCACCACAAGTGATAGGCTACCTGCCGCCGACCGTGCTGCGGCAGCCGAGCGAGCGGTTTTCCGGCCAGTGTCCTTGCGAACTCTTTCCCAGTAAAACTCCATCTGATGTATGTGCCGGCGAGAAACGTGCAGGCAAGAACTACATCGATCTGCATCTACTAGGAGTAGTAGCCACTGTAAGTACAACTTTGCATGTTCTAGCTTTTCCATTACTCGTGGAGACTGCGTTGGTAGCAGACTAGCAGCACCAACTTCCTCATAATTTATCTGTTGGGTTGTTCTCGTAATTATAGGAAAGACTAGTAGATTGGGTGATACTTTGTTTCCATTCTTTTTATATATGTATTAGTGCTATTGATTCTGTCATTAATTAAAATGTGGTTCAAGTTCTTGAAAAAGGTAAATCCGTATAATTAATTTGTCACTTCACATACCTGTTTGAGCAATTAAATTGGTGAAAAATTGCATGCTATTCTTGAAGAAAGTAATCTTTATAATTGGATGAAAAGACTTGATCTTGCCATATGTGGGCAAGAATTGCAAGTACTTGATGGTCATGCTATTTTTCTTGTTCTCGTAGGTGAATAGACTGTCCCAAACCCAAGAGCATGCTGGCACTCTGTTGGGAGTTACTTCTTATACGCCTTCATGCTTGCATTTCCACTAGTTTCTGGAGAAAATCTGATTCTCATGTTTTGTTATTTATTTAGGACTCAATGGTGTTGGTAGTATGATTTAGATGTCTGTTTTCATGGCCAAAAAATGATGAGTTCTGGCTAGTGGTGAGTTCTGGCTAGTAATGAATTAAAATGTGGTGCCGAATAAGTTTTATGAGGATACTTAATCAGGTAAGGTGTGCTTAATGGGTTAAGATGCGGTGTCGAATGTGCTCTTTCAAGTGGTGAGTTCCTGCTGCACGTCGGCGCATCTAGCACCGCCCTCGACCTCATCTCCGCCATCTCGCTCCCACCGGAACACCAGCCGGCGCGACGCTCTCCCCACGTCGTCGCCGGCAGGTCACGAAGTCCCTGCTCCTGCTCCCCATGCCGCCGCCGGAAGGTCCGCCCCCACGCCGCCGCCGGCAGGTCCGCGGACGCGCTGCTCCTCGCACCGCCACCGGGAGGCCTGGCCCCAGGATCTCGCCACCGACGCGACCTCCTTCGTCCGCCTCCAGTCTACCGACAACGGCGCCGCTGGTCGCTGCCCTCCAGTACATCCTCCGAGTGCATCCATCTCTTACCTCTCGTCCCCTGTAATATCGATGATCTTGTCAGTGTACTTTGTCTAAAATTCATTCCATTTTGTGATTTAGCTAGCTTTCTTCCCTAAAGTTTACTGGTCTTGAGTGTGCTGAATGTGCCTTTTCAAGGGTAGTGAATGATTGTAATCTCGGTGCTGAATGTGCATAATAATTTTTCAAGGGCAACGAGTGATTGGAATCTCGGTGCTGAATGTGCTTTTCTCAGGGGTGCTTAATAATTTTCAAGGGTAGTGAGTGATTTGAATTTGGGTACAGAAAAATTGTGCAAGGTCCCTTTCATGGTCAAAATTCATCCGATGGTGAACAAAGTAAGTTAGCGATGCACCATTCGTTTTCTAATTCTACTACTAGGATCTGATTGTTTTTGAAGATAGACATTGTGCATACTGGTTGCTATTTTCAAGGGTGCTTAATAAGTTCTGTTTTCTGGGTAATGGGGTGCGGAATGATTTTACGAGTGTGCTTAAGAGTTAAGAGTTGGTGCCGAATAATTTTTACTGAATGAGTTAAGCTAGTGTGCTGAATGTGCTTTTTAAAGGGTGCTTAATGTGGTGCGGTGTGGTGCCGTATGTGCTTTTTCAAGCGTATTGAATCATTTCAATCTGAGTGCTGAAATGATTTTATCTGGGTGCTTATTGTTCCTTAGTAAACTTGATGGTACTGAATAGCATTACTCTGCATCTTCTTAATAGTAACACTGATGCTGCTGAATATTAATTTTCTAGTACTGAATTTATCGATTCAAGCTTCTTTTTGTGCTTAGCTCGCACATAAGCACATGAACCTGAAGTTTCTACTCCAATGCTTTCATCTGATTTCTGTTATGGTTTCTGGGAGAGTGCTTAATCAGTTATGATGTGGTGCCAAATGATTTTTTATGAAGATACTGAATGAGTGAAGCTAGTGTGCTGAATGTGCTTTTTAAAGGGCGCTTAATGTGGTTTTTAAAGGGTGCTTAATGTGGTGCCGTATGTGCTTTTTAATGGGTGCTTAATGTGGTTTTTCAAGAATTTATCTAAGAGAGTCTTTTTCTGAATTTTCGTTTTGTACATATGTCAATGGAATAAAAAAACTTGATTTTCGTTTTGTATGCGCTAGATAAACAATTCTTTCCGATTGAGTACTGAATTTCAAAGGTGCTTAATGTGGCACTTAACAATCAGGATGGTTTAAGCAAACAAGTGTGGCTCGTTAGACTGATATCAAGTAGATTTTTTGTGTCATTTTTTGAATGAATTCAAACTTGGTTCTGAATATATTTTGAAGATTGTGCGTTCTGGCTCGGGTAATAGAAGTGATTGTCTGCTGTTCTTAGGGAAGATTGCCTGATCTATTGAACTGGGCACATAATGGACAAAATTTTCGGTCCAGCTCCACATACTGCCCAGAATGGATAAAATTTTGAATTTGCATGGCACATGCCCAACAGAGCGTGGTCAGACCTCCCCTGCTGGCCCACTGTCACACTGTACAAAGCAGCATGCCCTTATCTATTTTTGGTTTCAAAAATTCAAACTTCACCCTCCTACCAAACCAAATGAGGTAACAATTCAAACATTTTACACTACAACAAAACAGAGTTTAAGTAACACAATCAAGTAACACATAGAAAAACATGTTACAAGTAAATTTACAGTAACAAATCATTTGTGTTACAATGGTAGACAATAACACATAATGAATAAGGTTTACATCAGCCACGGCAGTTACCTATTCCTCCCCTTCTTCCATCCATTCTAGTCCACATTTCACTTAGCAGTCAATAGAAAAACTTAATATAATTCCACAAGGACCTCATTCAGACAATTGTTTTCTCACTTAGACTTCATAATTGTTTAAACCTTCTTCGTGAACTAAATGCCACCCAATGGCATTGGTTTCTCAATATCGCTCCAACCTAAGAAAATAAGTTTTGAGCACGTCATTTCGTGTCGTTATGTCTCTTTCTTTGCGTTTGTTCACAAAGTTTTGTTCTGAGATGCTCTCCAAGTCCCGTGCTGATGTTGTTTTAATCAGACTTATATTCGAGCTCTTCGCTCGATTTCGTTGCCCATGGTGACCATCCGGAGATTCATCGCACTGGTGGACTCTCCTTTGATGCCGCCTGCAAACAATACATGTTTGTGCATCATACCATCATCGCTGGTTGCGCGGTCGTAAACGCCATGTTATGATCGTCACCACATATTGTCGCAAGATCAGCCAAGTAGCCGCACCATCAACATCAACGAGTCTTGACACGGTCGATTGCCTCCTAGAGGATGGAATCAATTACATCGATGACTTCCACTACATCGAGTTGCACCACCATCTTCTTTTACGTCTGCGGCGACCACTTGTCCCCTCACTTAATTCCTTTTTGCGGATTACGGATCATGCGGGAAGCAAGTTGATGGACGTGGTTGACCAAGATGAGATTTGTGTTAGAATGCCCTACTGATAATTTTGTAGATTACATTATTTTATTTTATCCATAATTGACTAAAGTTTTCTTGAATATAGTCTTTGTATTGATTGCCAATTATGTGACTTGTTTGTGTGCTAACATTACACATACTCATCTACTCCCTCAGTTCCACAATATAAGGATGTTTTAGGTGTTGCACCCATAAGCCATTGCCGGTATCTAGCTACAAGTTTTCTAAAAAGTGTACATGGATTATGCATCTGCAACATTTCGTGCATCCCACACATTCACATATTTGTTGGATAAAAATTGTACATACACAAGATACGATCATTCAACTGCAATTATATAAACTCGTATTCACCCTGTCATCATATCACGACGTTTCACTTCATTTCGACATTGTCCCCAGTAATTGTGAATCTATACCGCAGTCGGTCAGAGTAGAAAAATACTTAAGCTTTAGGTATAGAGCAGCAGGGACTTAGACATAAATATTAAATCTCAGGGGGCAAGATCCTAGAGGTCTTTTCTAAAATCACTAGAGCCATTTTTTTAAAACTAATTTATATATGCGACTTTTCATAAAAGTACATTTATTTGTTAAATTTATAACTCTTTTTAAAACATGTTTACATAATTACATTAGCTTCCGAGTATCTTTTTAATTAAGTTTTTTAGCCTTCCCGCTGCTCCTCTCGTTTTCGCGCGCTATATAAAATTTCCCCGGCCCGATAAAATATCTGGTGTACAGCCCCCACGATCCAAAAATCAAACCCTATTTCTCCTGCATCCCCTTCTTCCTCAACCGCCGCCGTACCCTACACCAGAGCCCTCACCCAAGACCTGCGCCGCCGCCATCTCCTCTCAATCTCCCACTTACCGTCGCTTAGCTCCCCTCGACCTCTTTCCAGCAGATCTCCTCTCCACTCCCAGATCCCAGCCGCCACTCTCCAGCCTCTCTCTTCTGTGGACAGTCAGTCGCCGGCCTGGTTTCCCGTTGCCGCCGTTAGCTCCCTTCACCGCGTTGACTAGCTCCTAACCCGCCGTGAACGGCGTGGTGGCACGGGCCCAAGCGCTCGAGCTCCCACCTATGGCATCCTGGGAGGTGGCGCTCTCAACCTGCTTTTCTCCAACTTGAACTCGCCGGTGCTGGTCCGAAACCCCACAAAAGACAATGCGCCTGCCCACCTTTCTCTTGCTAACGCCCTCGTTTCTACCCCGGTTGATTAGATTTGATACTCTGATGTTCTCAAAATTCAGGTGCAGGTGAAGAGTCTCATGGGGAACGACCAGGTCGTGGAGGCTCTGGAGGCGCTGACATGGTGATCATTCTTGCCGTGGTGCCGAGGAAGACCAGCATGTCCAGAGACAGGATCTGAACTAATGGCAGGCTAGGCACGCCATTTACATCCTCGTTGCAGTCAAGGTTTTGTTTCCAACATTTTTTATGGGTGCTTGATGCATGTACGCCCACGGAAGGTTGCAATTATGTGGATCGATTGTTAGCGACAATTTTTTTTATTTTCATGCAATGCAGAGTATTAGAGCAAACATTATTTTGGAGGATATACTGATTTAGATTGGTGTGATAGTCATAGTTAATGTATGCAGTACATTTTGCTGACTACTCAAGATTTGGGGAATTCCAACGTGTTTTTTATGTATCATACGTACATAGATTATAATGTATTCTACATAAGTTTGAAAGGTATGCCACTGTAATATTAGGACAAATAGTTGGATGTACTAATAGCAGAAAGTTTCTAAACATAATAGACCGTACAATTAGAGTTGCAGGTCAATTCCCAGGTCAGATGCTTTTATTTAGGAAGCTCTGTTATATTAGCACCACAACCTTCTTGTGATGAAAGCTGCATTTAACACTCGTATGCATTTATATTCAGGGAGCTCATTTTGTTGTTCAAATCAGCCTACACTACCTGAAGGTTAAAATGGTATGTCAATCATTTTCTCTAATACAGGATTACAGTCTGTTGAGATTTCTAGCTCCATTCTGTTCTTGGTTGGTACAACCTTACCGTTGGTGCAGTACACAAAGCCTCCTTTTGTCTGGTAATTTATTATCTTGCTAATTTGCATAATTGTTTTTGAGTTATTCTTGTCACTAGTTCATCAATATCCATAAAAATGTCTACCGGTATATACGGTTATTAATTCAACTAATCTAAAAGTGGATGTCTTTGCAATGCCACACAGCAGAAGTGGGGTGAGGTCGTTGAACATGTGTTCTAGACATGCTCCATGTGCTTAAGCAGACTAGGAGGTATGTGTTGCCTGATGAGTGATATCAACTTGGTTGCCAAACTGTTGCTTGCATGTGATGCATAATTTTATTGTAGGTGTATATTTGTTGCTAGTGGACTTGATGATATAGATGGATTTTGCGAAAGATGAAGCTTGCATGGACAGCTCAGTGCTACAAGATTACAAGGTAATTGTTGAACAATGGCAAGTTCTGCTTTGTACAAACAAATGATTAACATTGAGTACCTAGCGCATTTGTGTAAGGTAGCATATCATAGAACTTTTGTGGCATCTCGAGTGTATCAGTGCACCTCATTATAGCGTTGTGTCCATTTATTTCAACTGTGGACACTAGAACTGATTAGTAAATATTTTGTTAGCTGCTTATAAAAATTATCTTGTACCATTGTCATCATGTGTTATTACAGTGACTGTTCATACTATATAATTTACATCCTTGTACTTGATTAAATATTTTTATTGGATTTGTTTATCTTGATGTTGCTCGATCTCTTTTGCTAGGTGACCCTTATTTAAACTCCGAAAGTGGCCCAGATTATTACAATTTTAATGCATGCATTTGTTCATAATTACTAACTTACAATATATTTTGTTTTGTAGATTCGAAAGAACGACTACTAAGATGTAGTTCAACTCTCGTTAGAAGCTGAATCAAGCAAAAAATAAAGCTTGAAGAGTTCTCCGGGAATATTAGTTTAAGTTGATGTATTGAAAATGTAATAGTATACACAAATGTAATTTTATGTTTCCGAATTAATGTAAATGTTGTGGTGTAATATCTTCACAAAGTAACCTTCCGC
Organism: Poa annua; assembly: GCA_026929855.1. NCBI lineage: Eukaryota > Viridiplantae > Streptophyta > Magnoliopsida > Poales > Poaceae > Poa > Poa annua. The sequence continues at coordinate 54,067,236 of CM049435.1, read as the reverse complement.
AGTCAAATTTATATGAATGTAAGGTGATCTAAAACTAATATTGGAATTTATTTTTTGTAATGCATTTGTTCCCTACACTTGTGTATATTTATAAAATCATGAATTTTTAAGTTGTGAATGTGTCGATAAGGTAGTTATTTAAATATGTGAATTAATTTTATTTAATAAATAATTAAGTATATTGTATTTAATGATTCAAACAATACATTAATTATGTGATGACGTGTTACTAGAGTTAAACAGATGTGTTACTAGGGTACTGACGGGTATCATTACAGTGTTACAATATATGGATTATTACGTTACTACTTGTGATACTGACCTTGCTAACGTGTTGACTTTTGTGTTACTATGATTAAAAAATATGTTACCCCTTGTGTTGCCATAGTTCTACAAGTGTGTTACTGACATGTGCAGTAACACGTAAGATGCATGTTACTACGACATAATAGTAACACAGTTTTCAACCTATAGTAACAGTTTTCAACCTATAGTAACAACAATTATGTGTGACAGCGGACGCCACTTAGTAACACGGCCTAATGGAACACATTTCAAAATGTGTTACTATGTGGGTTAGTAACATGTTTTCGGATCTGTTGTAACACAAGCGCGTGTTACCAAAGCTCTGTCCTGTTGTAGTGTTAGACCCATCTTACACACCTATGAAACCTAAGTAGGAGAGAGAAATTCTTTTGTGAAATCCTATATGAAAGATGCAATCCCGCATCTTAAAGCACTAGGACGGCTATGATAGCGTCCTCCCGTGTGTCTGGACGTACTAGATTGGCGTCATATACTTTCTACTCCCGGGTGTAACTATATATATATATATATCAACGCGGATTATATGCCATGGTGGCTAGCTATGCATGGCCTGGCTGCCGTCGGATATTGAGTGTGGATTGTAGGATGCATTCCTATCTTCCATATAGCATGGACGGATGAAGCAACGGGGCCAGGCGCCGTCTCCGCTCCGTTTGGCTCCTCCTAGCTGTACTATATCGAGTGCAACCCAGCCCCGCGCGACTAATATCAGGAAAAATCATGTGAAGAGGCTATTTCCATAAGGAAATGTGTGCTACGTACCCATAAGAATGATTTCGTCCACGTAACCAGCACATACGATAACAAACGTACCCATAGGGATGGTTATCGCATTAGAATAGTACTAGTGCTAAAATTGTGTGCTGGTGCTAAAATTGTGTACTAGTGCTAAAATTGTGTTGTAAGCTGGCAAACATCCAAACAACCATTCGTTTTAGTACTAGTGCTAAAATGTGATGCAAGCTAAAATTGTGTGCTGGTGCTAAAATTGTGTGCTGGTGCTAAAATTGTGTTGTAAGCTGGCAAACATCCAAACAACCATTCGTTTAGTACTAGTGCTAAAATGTGATGCAAGCTGTGTTGAAATTTTTAACAAAATATGTTTTCATCACTAAATATGGCTGATGCGAAAGTGTAAAAAAATTACTGGCATGACTTTGAACATGCAACTGGGAGCCCACGATCCTGGAAAAATGGACGATGCACGACGCAGGATGGTTCAACCAAATTCTAGATCCACGTGATATCTCCATCTCCTATATGGATGATAGTACTAGCCCTATTGCGCAAATTTGTGGTGTGAGCTGCCCAAAATTCAAATAAAATGCGTTGTGGCTCATTCACGTAGTCCTATTGCAGGAGATGGTTATCATATTAGAATAGTATCAGTCCTAAAATTTGTGGTGTGAGCTGCATAAGATTCAAACAAAAAAATGCGTTGTATCCCATTCACATAGTCCTGGTACTAGAGAGGGTTATCACATTCGGATAGTACTAGTACTAGGGGTGTAAACGGATAGGATAATTTCCGTACCATATTCAATTCCGAAACCGTTTTATACAATCCATATCCGGTTTTAAGGAATCCGGCGGATAAGGATATCCGATTCCGAACTTGACACCCGGATATGGTATAGGATACGGTACGTAAAATAGCCTAAAATATGGATTATCCGAAATTTAAATAGGATTATCCGATGGTTTAAATCTGAATAATCCGATTTTCTACCGAAATGTCTAACCTAATATAGCATAACGTGTAGCTAATGAGTTGTCAAATTCGTCTGTTGAACAACATCTCACTTAAATAGTCAAATTCAAGACTATGGAGTCGGAGTTTGTTAGTTATTTGGTTATCGAATAATTATTTTTAGTTGTATGCTTTGACAATTTACTTATGCGCATATAAATCCGATTAATTTTGTTACCGCTCCGAATCCGCCCCGTTTCCGTTTCCGAATCCGTCATCCCGGATATCCGCCTCCGAATCCGCATCCGGTCATTATCCGCTCCGCTCCGAATCCGATGAAAAATTATGGTAAAGGATACGGTAAACGCAAAATCCGATCCGATCCGTTTACACCCCTAACTAGTACTAAAATTGTGTTGTGAGCTGCCTAGAATTCAAATAAAAAGGTTGTGTAACTTATAGTATTCTCGGAGCTGGCAAGTTGGGAACGGCGTGAAAACTTCTGTTATATGTGACCTATCTGTGTGCATACTCTCATTATCTCAAATGGGTGATCCGACGGCAGCCAGGCCATGCATAGCTAGCCACCATGTGAGGAGGCTATTTCCCATATATATATATATATATCCCGATGACGTGTCTCTTTGGAAGACAAACATTTTTCGTCTTGGCACTTTGTGCCATCATGAAAAGTGTAGAGGGTTTGGTTTATTATTTGATGGTATTTTCTTCAATTGGCTTCTTGCTTTCATTTGGTATCTTTTCAAAGTGATTTCTTCAATCATGTGTTGATTTGGGTATTTGATATAATTTGGACAATTCTTTTTCTTATCACACTTATGTGTGCTTTCTTGGTTTAATTGGTGTTTTGTCCAAATTGTATCTCGTTTCGTTCTTGAAAGTCTTGTGCATGCATACTTACTATATGTATATCTTATGGCATGCGTACTTTCGTTGATCCAATATATAGGATAAACTCCATCAAATCCTAAATGGCTAAGATGTGCATGAAATTCAATTTCATATCAATATGCACATATTTATGTGGAGTTTGTCCTATGTATTGTAGTTGCTTTAACTAATTTGGACCCAATGAGTTTGGGTACCATTTTGTACTTGAATTTATTTTAGGTACATGTGGAGATGCATTGGAAGCTTGTCTTATTTACAAGGAAGGTGTTATCACCATGTGCTTACTAGAGTCAAGTTTGGATGATCGTTAACTCTTATCTTCTACATCACCAATGCTATCTCGGTAACAAGTATCTACCTCATGCATACATCTCTAGCTTTCAACCTTGTGTAGGTTGTATCTTGGCATCAATCTTTTTTTGTTACAATTAATTTGATTCTTGCAAAACGTCTTTATTGCAAATGTGAGTAAGCCGGGATGATTACATATAAGGGGACTATATATTCATTTCTATGATTCATCGATCCCAATTATGTCAATCTAGCACTTTCTACTTAAAGTCTCTCATGTGCAACATTGATGAATTTTCAAATCATTTGCCTTTTGGGATACGTGTTATCTTACTCGGAGCATCCATTTGTTAACCTTTATCCCTCGTGGATAGTTTTTGATGCTATGATGAGTATGTGTTGGAAGTTCATTTATATTCCGTTAAGATATAATTCGGCTTTGTGCTATGTTATTAAGCAAAGATCTTATTGGTGTACTTATGACTTCCTCGTGGACATCATGATCTTTACCCTTGTATCTATGTTGTGTGTACATGTTTATTTGTAGACCCATATCTTAGTGATTCATGTCTACTTAGAAACTTATACACATGAGAATAGTACATCTTAAATTGATATTCCAATTCTTTAATGACCACCTATTATTGCTTTTGACTCCTTGGTGGTTTCTTAAAGGCACAAGCTTTATTTTTCATGTGTTATGCTTGGTGCATTTTACTAAGCTTGTGTAGGTTTTGTTATATCTCTTTTGGTGTGTGGGTATGGGAAAGACATAATATGCACTATGTGCAACTCCTTTTGAAAGACTATGTTGATGCTTCTCATCCTTGTATTAGTCTCCTAAAATGTCCTTTTATCTCACACCCATCTTTATATTTGCCGCTCCTTGCTCATGTTGCAAAACATTTTATTTATTTGTTGAAAGTTGTTTTGCCTCTTTTATCATTTACATTCTTTTGCATGAGCTTGTGTTCGAATTTATCTAGGAGGGAATGAGGATTCCATGTTGTGCACACTATATTGAAATACAAATCCTATTTGTGCACGTACCTTGGGGAGTTCCCTCATGATATTTAGACCACTTTTCGGATCCTTTTGATTGCTTGCTTCTTTCGTTGAAGTATCTTTCTATTTGATATTCTCTTGCAATCTTTGGATCCTCAATATAGTTTGATCTCCCTCCGTCTATTCTTCATTGGATATGTGCATTTGATTTCACTCACATTATGAGAAATGCACACTTTATGGGGGAGCTCATATTATATTAGCCTTCTTACTTTTCACCCATTTCGGCAATCAATGCCAATGGGGGAGAAATTTAGAGGGTTTAAGGGAATATGGGTTTGTTCTCTTGCGGTTCTCTTGCATCCTTGCTCTTTGTGTTGCACGGTTGCTTAAATTCATTATATAAACCCTCGTAAAAGGGATTGTCATCAATTACCAAAATGGGGTAGATTGAAAGTGCATGGTTGCCCCCATGCGTGGTTTTGGTAATTAATGACAATCCTTATGGACTATTGTTTACATTGAGATATTCTTATAGATCTTGTCCATGGGAAATTATAGGAGTTCATGTGTTGGACTCTTCAAGATGACATAATGACCAATGCTCTATTCAAGGGTTAATATGAAGAATGGTCATGTATAGAGTTGAGCTCATTGCAAGTATGGCTTGGAAAAGAAGATTGAGTGATCAATCATGTTTTACCCCAAGCCATCATACATATCAAGAGAAGAAGATGAAGCGCAAGATCAATATGATGCATCTCGAAGATATCTTTTGATTGAAGCTTGCAAAGGAGACATGAAGATCAATATGATGCATCTCCGGTCTTCATCGGATCTTTCCCGGGACGCTCCCGGTGCTCTCTTCTAATTTCTCTTCCGGTAAACTTGTCGACTCCCCTTAAGTGTGTTACCCTAGCGGTTCGATATCTCGCCAGACATGATCAAGACGCGCTCTCCGATCAATGACTAATTCGTGGACCTTGGATACCCAGAATTAATCCCTTTGAGATAACGAATAACTTTGTCGTTCGAACCTAGACGTCGAGTCTTAAACCTTTTGCCATGGCGATACTTAGCGTGTCCGAGACTTGTTCATAGATATCGCGATACCTAGCTTGATCTCGTTACCGACAACACTATCTTCTACTCGTGCATGATATTATGTCCTGGTGAACTAGTCACATGCTTGCAAGCTTATTTGACATAATCTCACCGAGTGGGCCCTAGAGTATCTATCCTGCTATGCGGACTGGCAAATCCCACTCTTGATCCCTCGTCTCAACATACTCCCTTCCGATACCTGAGAGGGACACCTTTATTGTCATACTATTAAGACATGACGTTTGATGCAATCAAAGTATCCTTCAGGAATAGCAATAAGAGTTGATCTCACGGTCAAAGGCGTAATGACTACGTCCTACAAATATTGGGCATGTCCATCACATCGTTCTACCAACGATATGACTCCATTGTCAACTGACACCATGTCACATGATCGGGAAACCTCGATCATCGATTGCACAATGAACTAGTCACGTAGAGGCTACTAGGGACCTGGTTGCCTTACGTATCACACGTGTATTAATGTTTCCGCTTAATACAGTTATAGCATGACACAAAAACGTATTATGAACAAATGAGATATGATAAATAAAACACTTTATTAATTGCCTCTAGGGCATATCTCCTTCAGCGCACACCTAGTCCTAGCCGCTTCGCCTCCGCCTCCGCGCATGGGTTCGAAGGCGCGTGGCGTCACTTTGGCCCTCGTCCGCCTCCACTATGTCCATCGCGTCCTCTACGTCCACCTGTGACCCCTGAGATCGCCAGGTCTGCTACGAATTGCTCACATGAGTTAGGTCGGAGCGTGGCGGAGCTAGGTAAAGGGAGTGGGGAAAATGCGGGTTCATACCCGCAGCCGCCGCTTTGGTCGGTATTTGTACCGGTCGAAATCGAGCGGGTATGAGGTGCGGTAAATTCATTTACGGACTGGGATGGTTTACGGACCGTGCTAGTTAGGTCATATGGGTCTGGACCCGTAAACTCGCCGGAAGCTTATGGGTTTAGCCCGTTATTAAAGGTTTGTTAGAGATGCTCTAAAACATTTTGTGGACCTTTCGGGGTCCTACCTGGTTCAAAAAAGAAGAACTCTCTCACGCAAGAAAATCACAGCATGACTAGCTCGGTTGTCCTCATCTTGCCACATATGACAAAATTAATCCTTCCACTTCCATTCTGGCGATCTAGAGTTGCCATAGGACGCTCATTACAAGGAAGATAATACTCTGGTGATTAGTTGGTACTCTTCCTTGCAGTTTCAAGGGTTAGAGCATCTCCACAGGAGATCTCAAACTTGTTCCACGACGCTGCCGGTAGAGGCGTTGGGGCCTCTGCCCCGAACCGTCAGTAGTTTGGGGGCCTCTCCCCAAACCGCTTCCACGGAAATCGCAGACCCCACCTCGCCGTAGTTGCTCCGACGATAAGCTTGCGCGGCGGCCAGAGGGCACGCACGATGGCCGGAGTATCTAGAGGACGGTGGAGAGGAAGAAGGGGTCGGTCGAAATTTGAGCTCGTCGGCGGCGGCCGAGGCAGAAGAACTCTAACGATTTCGTCGGCTTCCTATCTTCCTAGCACGCGTGGCTCGTCTAGGACGGAGAGTGAAACATGCCGAAGCAGAGTATCTCGCCGGACCTCGAAGTGACCGGAATCGGCGGGGATCTGCCCGAGGAGCCTAGGGTTAGAGATTCGAGGAAGAGAGGAAAGTAGCTCGCCGAGGAAAGGCGGTAGACTAGGCCCCGTTTGGAACACAGGAAGTAAAAACGTAGGAATAGTAAAAACATAGGAATTGAGGTGGCATGTTCCGTGAATTCCTACAGGAATGAAAACCACAGGAAAATTTCTAAAGTGTCATTTGGATGTCACACAGGAAAAACACAGGAATTGTAGACATAGGAAGATTAAAACATGAGGTGAGACCTCATGTTTGTTTTCCTCCAATATTCCTATGGAATAGCCTATCCCATAGGAATTTCATAGGAATTTCAAAAGAATCCAGATTTTCTATTCCTTTGTTCCAAACAGCACCGTAGGAAATTTTCCTGTAAAATTCATATAATCCAAAATTACTATGGAATTACTTTGTTCAAAGGGGGCCTAAGATTTGCGGGTGAGGATGCGGGAGGAGGTCGACAAGGAGCGGCAGATTCTGCATGTGGCGAAGCTGTGGCGAAGAACTCGACGACGAGAGAGAAGCGCGGTTGATGGGAGGTTGACGTTGGGGCTGCAGGCTTCCGTCCTATGTAGAGTTGTTTGCGGCAACTAACGGCACGTCCAAACGGGCCAGACCGGTTTTGGGGGCTCCCTGTGGGTGGAGATGCTCTTACTAATGGTCCTCTTGTTCACTCAGCAAGCCGCCTGAACAAACAATGGTTGTGGGTCTGTCAACCTGCCGTCCTACTCTTCTTCCCGGGGTTTGTTTTCTCTTCCTGTCCGCCTGCAACGGTTGTTGGGAGCGAAAGCTACACCAAGGCATTATTAAAGCGGTAGAGTTGGAGGGTGACTGACTTGCTAAACCCAAGGAAAACTTGCTGCCTTTCCCCGGGTCTCTTCGCTGGTGGTGCTTCAATTCGGTGTCTGCATTCGATCGGGATCCAGGCCGCACTCCGACTGTAAAGGTAGCTTCTGGTGCCTGCCTTGCTCTTCCATGATCGTCCGTCAGTGCCAGTTTGTGGCAACAGCAAAGAGCCCTCGTCTCTTGATTTGGAAGCTGATGAGATCAAGCGTGTGAGAATTTGCATCAAGGTTTAAACGAAATCATGCCCTGCCGCTTGTTAGCAGGGACAAAGGGAGGCAACGCACGTGCCCGCAATCCACAGATTTGTTTTTGTATGTGCAGGATTTCTGGTTTTCTTCCTGTTAACTCTGTATGGATGATCTCGTGAAGTACACGAGTATTATACTGATTCGTGGGCTTCACGGCGAAAGGAGACAGAGCATATGGTTTCTCCACGAATTCCGCCGCGTTCATGTCTGTCTCTTTATCCTAAAATCAATGGACTCAGAAGTGAAGGTCAAAGCTGAGACTATTACTCTTTGAGGGCCGCCGGTGCTAATTCTTGTTCTAGGGTGGGCAGTTCTCAGCCGCGAACCAAAAGTCTCGGTCCAAGTATTAAGAAAAGTAAATTTTGTTAAAACACATTCATACTTATACGAATTTTATTATTATAGGAAAATTTCGTACATAGTTCGAAGAATACAAAGAAAAGCTTGAAAAAACAGTAAATCTAAATCAAAGACACGACGTCTACATGCCCAGCTGGCTGTAGAACGCCGTGTAGTCGACGCCGGCATCGTCGGCGGCGGCACTAGGCGGCGTGTCGAGGACCTGCTCCGGCGTCGCCGCCGCCCTGACCTGGTCCTGCACTGTCCTCGTCGTGTCATTGTCGAGAATGATGACACTGACACGGGCCGCGGGTTCAAACACCACCAAGCGGTGCGAGACACGCTCCAGAAGCCGGTCTTAGCGCTCGGCTTTCTCCTGCTCGTGTTGGGCCTTGAACCAGGCGCAGGCAAAGTCCTGGTCGATCCGAACAACATCATTAAATGAAAGTTATTCCACCATCTTCAGGCCTGGGAACTCCTCATCATCATCCGGCGATTCGAGCTTGAGCGCCGAGCAGCGCACCGTACTCGTGTGGCGTGCTCCTTTGGCTTGTGGAGGGAGTTGTTGGCGCCGCTGGTGCCGAGCTCGACCTTGGGCTTGACAAGGCGGAGGTGGACGTGCGGCGAGGGCGCACGAAGCTCGTTGATGACGAGGTCGTCCGCGCGGCGACAGAGGCTCGGTTTTGACGCGGGCGTACATCGTCACCGGCGAGCCGCGCGAATGTGACTCTGGCATGGAGGACGAAGACGAGCCGTCAACGCCCATTCGCCTCGACATACAGGAGTTGCTACAGCGCTTGGAGACGGTGGGCACCTGAGGCGGCATGGTGAGCCTCAGGTGGTTGCCGGCCTCGATGTGTTCGAGGACGGCAGCCAGCGTGTGCCCCGGCACATCCTCCGCCCGACGGAGTTTTTGTGGGACGGTGCCGCCGGTAGGCCGTCGAATGCCGCGGGCTCCCTCACGCGCCGCCGGTCAAAGTACACGACCTAGATGGTGTGGTTTTGCAGGTGGTAGCGCGGCTTATCGCGCCCTCCTTCGTCATGTCGGCGCGAACGGCCTCGACTCCACCCCTTCACACACCAGCACGCCGCCGGGGCTGAGCTTCCAGTCGCCGGGGACACGCTTGTCCGGCGCCGCGGGGTAGTATGCTTTGTAGCCAACTGCGGCCGAAGTCGTGGTCCGCCACGCCATCGTCAGGGAATCTTCCGCCCATTGTCTTCTTCTTTCCGATGAGTGCTCGTGCGAGATATGAAGGTCAGTGTAGCGCCATTACTCCTCCACGTGGCCACCGATTGGACGCGTCAGCCGCTCACCTGAGACCTGTGCAGGAGCCGATGAGATGAAGATGGCGACCTTTTGTTTTTTCACACGTCTTTTCACCTACTCGTTGATAGGAAGGGCCGCGCCATTTCGAGTACTTTCTCTCCTTGCGCCGGATGAAAATTTGGCCCAAACTAGCGCTATTTGGACTCTTGGGCCGACTGAGAGAAATTCGACGCTATTTCATCCCCCCGGAACCAAAAAAAAATAGGCTTGGAGGGGCGCGGCTGAAGATGCCCTAACGAGCAACACATGCCACAAATCTACGATGACCCCAGCGCACGATTCTGAGTGCGGAGCTATGAAAGTTGCAAATTCCCGGCACAGTTTGCTAAAGCTCTTCCTATCGGGAAGCAAAGTAGAAGGGCATTTATCTGTACATTCAGGCGTCCCAGCTTGCTATCAAATCAGGGTAAAAACCGCAAGCTGAAGAACAGAAACTAGACCTACAGGTCAGGTCTGCTTCTGCATGTTGCACGCCTGTGACCTGTGTAGGTTTCTCACCTCAATGGCTCAATCAACTAAACGTAAAATAAGATACAAGTAATATAAGCTGCAGGTAAAAATACGATAAAAGAACTCAGTAATACCACACATTTAGGCATCGTGATAAAACAACTGAAATTAAATTAATCATCTCCACTAATATGAGAAGTCTGACTTAAACTACGACCCAACGGTTACAGTGACCGGAAAATGAGTAAGTCAAGATTACAGCAGAAGCGTGTATACGGTTCTGCGTACCGGGTGGCTAATGAACTAGCCCAAATAGGTAATAAAGCAAGCTATTGTGACAAACAGACCATATTAGCATGCCTATATCTCCCAAATGAAAACTCGGATTGCAGTACTCTTCAAAATAATGTCTGGATTTCATGGTCCAATCAACTCAATTTCTCCTCAATTAAAGCTAGAACGAGATGACCTGAAATGCAAAGAATTACTCCATTTTAGAATGTAAAAAAAGAAAGCAAAGCCAACTAATCACTTATCACCTGATACTTACATGGTACAGAAATGCATCGTTTTTCACTGCTGATGGAAGTGGAGAAATATGGTATGATAATGCTCATACACTCTAAAGTAACCAAATAATTGATGCATTCAGCACAATTGTGCGGTTTAGGAAAAATGTGATATGATAATGGTCTTACAGTCAAAAAATGATATGGTCATGGTCATGCACTCTAAACTGAGAAAAATACAAATGGACGTAAGTGAGGAAAATACACGGAGTTAAAATTACATGTCATTGGTGCAAACTGAAACTAGGACTCAATACAGACTTAAAAGAAAACCACAAATCTTTTTTTTTTCGAGAATTGCAGGGGGGAAGTGAATTCCCCACCGTTTTTGGCATTCATTCGAAAGTAGCCTGGCGGGCCATGTTCTTACAACAGATGGAGAAATTTACGGGGGTTTAAAAGGGAGAGAGAACAACGAAAATACAAAAAAGAAGACAACTAGAAAAGAACAGCAAGAGCCACCATGAGAGACACCAGAGGTGGGGGGTGTAGTCGGGGTTCACAATGCCAAGACTTGGCAAACTGCCTAGCGCACCACACCGGCGTGCGACTCGTCCCCCAGGCACAACTCAGGAGCACCACCATCGTCATCGGCGAGTGTCAAGCATAGCACCTAGCACGAAAACCTAGAAAGGGAGCTCCGCCACGAAGGTCGAGACGATTAGCAAGTAGGTTGCATCAGTTGAGTCGTCATTGAACAAAGATGAGCCGAGACGCCACCAAGTGCCCGAAGCTCTCCACACCACAACAGCAACCATGGGAGACTCTCGGGCAGGCACATCAGCGTGACCGAGACCACGCGAAGGCCAGCCGAGGAGAGAAAAACACACTGCCGTCGGCCCCAAGTCTGGCCGCACCATCACCACCAACGCAGCTCCGCCACAGACTTACCCAGCCTTCAGAACGCTCGTGACCACCCCTGTCGTCCCCAGGCAGCGCCTCCACGGAGGGGTGCGACGTCGTAACGCCGCCGCTGCCAAAAAAAGGGGAACCGGGTTTTCACCAAGAAACAATGGGGTCGGTGATGGGGAGGGAACCTCCACGAAGCCTCCGAGGAGGGATCTGACGCCGGGGCGTCGCCGACGTCGTGGCCGTCGACGGCCAAGGGTTTCCCCCAGTTCCAAGCCCACACCACCATCCACCCGTCCAAGGTTCCGACGAGGACGAGGCCTCAAGAACCGAAGACGGAGGAGAACGTCAAAACAGGCCAGAAAAGCGGCGAACCAGAGGGGAAGCTGAACCGCAGGTCTTCCAACCAGAGCCGCCGCACCGAGAGGCCACACCGTCGGGGGAGAGGGGCATCGCGGCCATGGACCTCCGCGCCACAAAGCTGGACGCCGTCGCCGGGACAGGAGGCCGCGCCGGTAGGTGGGGTCGCGCCGCCACGGGGCCGCCACAGAAGAGGGGACGCCGCAGCGCGCGAGAGGGAGCCCACTCCGTCACCGTCCACCGCGTGGCCAAGCCCGACGGCCTCCTCCGACGACGGCGCAGGGAGGGTGGATGCCGGAGGAGGGGAGCGGACCGACCTCCGCCGCCGCGCCGGTGAGGGTCGCGGGGAGGGAGGATGCCCGCGAGGCGAGGGAACGCCCGTGGGGCACGGCCCAGGACGCCGCCGCCGGCGAGGTACTCCAAGACGAGCAGCCTTCCTCCATACTGCTTGCTTGGGGTCGAAAAAACGCAGATCCCCGCCACCCCCTTCACCGGCGCAGCCCGGCCATGTCCGGCGGCCGCCTCCGGGGGCGACGAGGGGAGGGAGGTGGGAGGAGGAGGTGGCGGCGCGGTTAGGGTTAGGGTTCGCCCCTCGGTCGCCTGGAGGGAGGCGACGCGAGGGGGACGAGCTTAAAGTTCCTTCGACCACCAAACCACAAATCTTAAATACCAACCGAAGCAACATCGTTTCCTATTTGGGCCTTATAGAAATTTACAATCAGTATACAGATGTCCCAGTAAACAAGATGGAATTACACCTTGACCCAATCATTTAGGTAATCAAGTCACATATACAGAAACTAGTTTTACACATGATGAGAAACTAGAGTAACAAAATTCATAATAAGCATGAAAAAATTGAAAATTTTGGAATACTGTATCTTGTACTAGCTTCATTAATCATTAGGCACCAAACCGTTATTTGAAGAAGCATTCTATACCGGTAATTAAAAGGCTAAATTGAGAAAGTAGGAATAAAAAAAGTAAATATAATTAACAGATCAAAAGAAGATTACCTACTCCATCGTATCAAAGCACCTCAAAGTTTCATGTCATCGTCTGGAGCAGGGAGAGGTTCGAACCTCATGAAGAATGGAAAAGCAGGACCCCTGTATGGCTCAGTCGACGAGTTGCGAAATATTTTCAGCTTGGTGTTGTTCAGATTGAGCACAAGAAAATAGGAGTGAGGCTTCCTTATGGACCAAAACTCCATGTAGACATAGCCAGCCTTCACCGCCAGGATGCGCACCCTCTTCATCCACTCATCACTACGAAGCTTCTTCAAGTATCCAAACTTATCAGTCAGCAACGAGACCTTCTTCTTGAGAATCCACTCATCGTTGCTGTTACGGACCCAGAGCTGCACGCATTGCCCCTTGCTGGACACAATGCAGAGCCCACCATGCTCCGCCATGTATGCGATGCAGTAAGATTCACCAGGAGGGAACGGCGGTTTGATGACAGACCACACCAATGTTTCAGTGTCGAGCAGAGTAGTTAGCGTAAAACTACCACTCTACAGACTAAATCACAAAAAACTACCACTTTTACCCGAATCGCAAAAAACTACCACTTTTGGTCCGCTGTTTACAAATTGCGCTAAAAGTCAATTTGGCTGCGGATTGACACTGAAACTGACTGGGCGGGCCCACCCGTCACAGATTATGTGGCAAGGGATAGACGGCGGCTGTTTGATCACAAAAAAACTACCACTTTTGCCCGTAATCGTAAAAAACTACCACTTTTGTACGCAAACGCAAAAAACTACCAATTTTACCTAGTATTGCAATGTGATGTTTCTTTTGACAGCAGTACACAATAATAAAGATAGAATCGACATAATCTTACACAGCAATAATAAAGATAGAATCCACATAGTTTTACACAGCAACACTGACTAAATCCACAAAGTTTTACAAAACAATAATGCTTGAATCCACATAGTTTAACACAGCAATATTGCTTGAACAAATACAGACCACACTTGGTCTTCGACACATAGTCTTACATAGAAATAACACATTGTCTTCAACATAAATGGACCACACTTGGTCTTAGAGATCCGCCTTCCCTGCTGCTGGCCTCTTATAGGAGTTAGCATTCCCTGCATTCAGGTATCCTTGCATCCTACCTGTTACCCTCCTTGTTCTGCTACTGACCCTAGTTGGTGGTGGTTCACTGGTACCTGAACCAGATGCATGACTACTCCTTGGTGCAGAAAATGGTCTTGGTACAGCTGGTACACCATGCCGGGAAGAAGAAAGTGTTGAAGCCCTTGTTGCAGAGTCACCACGCCCGACAAAAGGTGCAGAGCCACCAGGTGGTGCAGAATAAGCTGGTTGAGGTGTTGCCGCATTTGTAGTAGTTCCTGGTGGAGAAGTTGCTGCACTGTGTGAAGTTGCGCTGCTGGTAGGCCTGCTAGGCTGTTAACCAAAAAACATTTGTTACAAAATGGTAGGAAATTAGATGGTTGCTGCATTGTGTACAAACATTTTAATTAAATCACCTGGTGATGTTCTTTTCTTAGTTGTAGCTCTGGCCTCAACTGTGTACCACAGGAAGTGTACCTATGCCCAACCTGTAAGTGATACTTGCCACCCTTGAACTATCTTTTGGTTGAGGTACCTCAAATTCACCTTTCCTCCTCACAGTTTGTGCCGTTCCAGGCCTATCTCGGAATACCGGTGGATCGATATCTCTTGTATTTGTTTTTGGCCAGTCCTCACAACCAGGGACAGGGTACACCACATTTTTGAAAGCTTCCTTGTACATTGGTTTTTTGAAGAAATCATGCACATAGTCCTCGGGATACTGCTTTACCTTCATTATGACAGAGATAGCGTGATTGCAAGGGATGCCAGTGACATCCCACACTCTGCACCCACATGTTCTAGCTCTCAGGTCAACTGCATGTACTCCGGGCCCATTGGTCTTAACTTGCCACAGTCCGATATCGGCATTCTTTGCTTTGCACTGCCTCGAGTACTTTTTTGCCTCTTCTAATTACTCAACGGTGACACATGGATTCGGCTGCTGCATGCTCGTCTTTGACCGCAGCGCTCCAAATCGCGGCGAGGGGTCACCGCCTCCTGAATCGCCGCCGCCGCACTCAGATCCCCAGCGCAGAGCACCACCGCCAGGGCCAACACCGCAAGACTCGCCCTCGCCCTCAAATCCTGTGCGCTGAGCACCGACGCTTGGGTCGCCGCCGCAGCCTAGAGTAGCCGCCGCCATTGCCGCCGCCGCCGGGAGCGTTGGACAGGAGAGCCTGGTCGCGGACGAACCTACACGGCGCTATGAGACAGCCCTTGAATCGCTGCGTAATCCCTTGTCACTTAATCTCTGACGGGTGGGCCCGCCCAGTCAGTTTCCGGGTCAATCCGCATCCAAATCGATTTTTAGCGTAATTTGCAAACACCGGACAAAAAGTGGTAGTTTTTTACGATTGCAGGCAAAAGTGTTGGTTTTTTGTGATTTAGTCCGTAGAGTGATAGTTTTACGCTAACTACTCTGTCGAGCACCATGATCTTCTCTTTGTAATTGTAGTACTTTTCCTTCTTAGTGTCTGACCGCCAGTACACGAACCGGTCCGTGGACATGCCATCGCTCTGGATATGATAAAAATTGTCCATATACCGGTGCGCATCTGAGTCAATTTGCGGTTGCTGGATGAGAAGACAGCCGAAAATGTGGCACCCCATTGCTGGAAGCCAATGACCTTGAAGGAGGAGTTAGTCTCGCTTGCCACGATGGCGTAGCGTACCATGTGGAACGAAATGCGCCAGGACTGAGGCGGGCGGAAGAAGAGGGCGGTCCGCGCGAGGGGATCATAAACGGCGAGATCAACCGAGGCTCGGGCGCGTGATAGGAGGAGGAGGCCGCCGTCGCAGCCTCGGAGGCGCCACTCGTCCTCGTGGTACTCCTCGTCGTCCGAATCAATGTCAGGGAGGTCTTCGAAGAAGAAATCGCCATTAGCGATGGCGGTGGCAAGATTGGGGTTACCAGATCCAGCGGAGATGAAGCGGATGTCAGGGCAGTGAAGTGGGACGCGCACGTGAGTGGTGAGGATGAAGCCGACGAGAGGGGGCCTGCGGCGGGAGAGGAAGTGGCGGAAGATAGCGGGGGAGGAGGCTACTGGGTTCCAGCTCTTGCAGGCGAGGGCGGCGCTGGCGAGCGACGCCATGACGAGGAGGAGGAGCAGGATCTTACCAAGGAGATCGTCGCCGAGGACGTCGACCGTCGGCCCTGGCATGGTCTTCGGCTTCTTGACGCTCTCTGTCCCGCTTCTCTCCCATGGTTCCATTTCTTTCTGAAGAGAAATTGCCCTTTCGATTGCATAGCCTCTTTCGGCCGCCATGTCTCAAGTCTCATAGGTTTCGCTACTTGACGATCTTTCGCGCCACTGTTTTTACTTTACCGCCAAAATTAACTCGTTTTCGTGTTTCCGCGCCAAGGTCATTTCGAAGTTGTCAACCTTTGCATTGAGTCATTGACAAATCGCCAGAAAAAGTCTTCCTTTTCCTTTCGGTAAGAAACTTTATCTTCATTCTCGTCGTGACAAGGTTGTCGTCTGCTTGTTTTGATCTTTGATAGTTATTTACAGTTTGTTAAGTTTGAATAAAAGTGGGAATGAAGATAAGAGAGAATTAGATATGGGAGAGGTGGAGAGCAGTTTTCCCTTTTTTATTTTCTATAAACCGAATTTTCAAAATGAATATTTCGAGAATCGTTTCTCCAAGTTACGAACATTTTTCACTTTTGAGCTCCTCACGTCGAGATCTTCAAAATTAGATCTCATTTTGATAGGTTTTGACGAACTTTTTTTTCATATTGTGTTACGTGTACTTTATAGTTTATACTCTCACTTTTGTGTACTTTTGTACTTCATGTTCGGTGTACTATTGTAATTATTTTTCTGTGTAGTTGTACCACTTGGATCTGTGTACTTTTATACTTCATGTTCTATGTAGTTTATACTTCTTGTTCTGTGTAGTTGTACAATAGTATTCTATACTCCCACTTTCTGGTAGCATATACTCTCAGTTCTTGATAAATACATGTACTCCTGCGCTGTATAATTTGTACACCGTGCTCTATATATTATTATGTATTATATACTCTCAGTTCTGATAATGTGTACATTATTCTTTGTGTATGTACATCTTGATTTTCTTAAATTTGCTGCTCTATGTACGTGTGTGCCTCCAGGGGCTTCGTACAACAGGAGGGGCACGCACGTACAGCGTCGCAGGGAGCTTCAGCGGGCGCATGCGGCCACATCCGCACCCGGGGGGCTTCGTACAGCCGCTACATAGAATGCGGACGAACGAGACAGGCGCGGGGGGAGGGGGGTCCGAGATCGATGGGGTGACACGGACCGACACCCAGCTCGCAAGATCGCCCGGGGGAGGAGGACACTGATGTCATCGGGGTCACATGAAGAAGGACGTCTAGATCGGGGCTGGGGAGGTGTGGTGCTAGGTCCAGCCACGGGTCAACCTAGGTCCTCTGCTTGGCTTGTTCAAGTCCTCCTCGCTTCGGCTCTCTATAGCATGTTTCCCTTTTCCGATCATGAAGGGAAGACAACGGCCACCAACGGCACCCGCAAAGGAGGCGGCACTCCAATGGTGAAGGCCGGGTGGGGGTGTATCCCTCTCGTGCTTGGTCGGGATGGTGCAGCTCGCTGCCAAGAGATGCGTGCGAGGCATCATAGGGAGCTCGTCGTCCTACCCCTAGAATAGAACGGAGAAGGATAAAATAGCATAGGAGGTACGCACAACGTACCAACCGACGGATGAAGGAAGAAATATAAGCCGTATTATATAGTAGACAGAGAAGAGATATTATAGAGATAAAGAAGAGATACACACCATTTTACATGGTCATCATCACACTGCTGTTACACTTCGTTGTTCTCCCTAAAATCAGTTTCATGTGCTCGCAATTAAATAGAATATGAGAAGGCAGCCATAGTTCTATATGATATCATCTAGCCTATTTGTCCCCGAGAGAGAATCATAGAAAGCTTGACTGACATCAACAATCAACAGAAATGTTTCAATCTAGCGGAAGAGTTGTGGAACGGATCGCTTCGGGATCTTCCCTTCAAGCTTCAATCTTCTGTATGCTTCTCTGATGTGGCAAGGTCTGATGGGTCCAGAATCCTTCCTCTCGCTCATAACTATTCTAGCTGCAATATGAAGGTTGAATTGTTCAAAAACATAATCTAAAATGAAGGAGGGAAAGCATATAACGAGTTAATAATAAAAACAGATGCTTTGCATGTCACACAAAAACACAAGTAAAAAGTGTTGCACACATTGATCTCATAGGTGGTAGTTCTATATAAAATAGAGGAAACTCGATAAGTACTCTGAACTTGCCTGTTTCAATAACCTCACCAACAAACATCTTTGCTATTCCTGAAACTACGATAGTTGTTGGCATAGATATCTTTTGACTGCCGGTGATACTCGCCAATAGCTGCCAAAAAGGATAACAAGTCAAGTAATATAATCAAAGCAAAAACTCATTTGAATGACTGATGAAAAAATACATGAAACTACTCATTTTATCCATACACAAGGTCATCATCCACTTTACAACATATTAGCAAAGAATACTTTCAGTCCTAGCATGATTCTACAAGCATTGCATCCTAGGCACCTATAACTAAAGAACACATTTTCCAAGTTATTTCTTCAATTTTGAGAAACTACATACCAATGTTAATTGCACATGTGCTGAAAATGAAATTAGTCTTAACCTAAGGTGAAACCAACAAGTGATAAAGTTAGTCTAAGATTTGACAAATATACTATCTGAAAACGATAGCATGTTCCAAAAAAGACATCACAGAGAAAACATGTATCCAAAAATAATAAGTGCTTTCACAGGAATAAGGGTGGCAATCGGAATCAGGTCTGGCCAGGTAGACCTTAGAACCCATGCCCATCCTTATCGGGTCTGTAGTCTGCCCACGACCCTACACATGGCGTTGATGCATGCCCATGCCCGTCGGGTCACCCGACCCTATCGAGTGCCCATCGGGTGACAGATTTGTTCGAAGTGGTTTTTTCTTGTTCGACACAGTTGCTCTCAGGTGTGTGAGCCATGAGATCCTTCCCCAATCCCCATGCATCTACCACACAAGCTCCTATTTATAGGCAGTGCTCCAGATCGATTCTCAGTGCGTACGCGAGGTGATACTAAATTTTCTCAAGTGAGTGTGAGTGTGCTATCGCACTGGTGAAGGGTGATGGACCGTACCAAACCTGGACCTCATGGGCTTTTACATTTTTCTAACCAAATTCGGTAATCAGGGGAGCAGCTGACATGGCCACATCTTAAAGTGGGCTCAGGCTGTAACGTGATAACAAAATTGTACCTAGGATATTTACAAGTCATCATACTGGTATTTTCGAATTTTGCTAGAAAAGTAAATATACACTCTGTGTACTGTTTCCCTTGAATTAAGCTATGTGGTTACAGAATGATATTACAAATTGTGTAGAATAAATATTAATAATAATTAATTATATTAGTCGGGCGACCCATTGGGTTACCCATGGCCATGGGCACAAAGTCCTACCATACCCTGCCCGCGAATAATTGGGTCGCCCATGGGCATGACCCATGGGCGAAAATAGCGACCCATACCCTTCAAATTAGGGTCGGATGCCCATGGGCAGACGTACCCATGGGTCAAATTGCTGGGCTTAAACAGGAAGATAGGGAAGACCTAAGAATTAAGATGAACCCAGCAAGATGGTAATGTGAACACAACAATCGAGAAGAAATCAATCCACATTATACAGATATACTTACTTATAGCTGCAAACAATGAGGCAAACTGAGACAGATGTGCATGATACATGCACCATATTCTGTAGTTTATATGATTTAAGTTAGCTTCAAAGCAAGAGGGAAAGGGGCCACACCTTCTTCATATTAGATTTCTGGAATCCAGATCGCCTGAATGACTCGTAACGGTTCATCTGGTCTTCGGTAAATTGGGACAGAAGGGCACTACAAAATAAAACTCTTGGCACTTAATATGGAATTCTGTATCATTACAGAGTATACAAATCATTCGCTGGAACATAAAACCTAGTAGATGTGAAGAATGGCCTTTTGATCTGTTACTGTAATTACTTGTATAACAACTAAGAACAGCTTCCTTTTCGAATTCATAAATCATCTGGGGGATTGGTCCGATCCGTAAAGTAGCTAAACGAAATTAACGGTGAATGATCATGCTAGCATAGTAAATTTTCTTCAAGTATCTGGATTTTATAGACACCTAAATACTTCCTACATGTGCATGCTGTTTTAAATTAAGCCAAATTATGGTACGCAGACTAGCTGATTATGAATATGTCCTATATATATATTTATCACAGAAATCAGCTAGCAGCCTAGTAATGTGAAAAGGTGAAGGAATTTCTAACACCATATACGGCAAAGTCAGGTCGAGCAAAGGACAGAGGATACCGACTTCATCTTGGCGAGCTTGTCGGGGTCGCTGGTGCCGGAGGGCAGCTTATCCATGTCGACCTCCATCTGGTCTTCCTCTTCATCGTCGTCCTCCTGCTCCTTCTGGGCCTGAACCCTCCGCTTCGCTGCCGGCGGGGCGGCGGAGGTAGAGGGCGCGTCTCGCGACGAAGGCCGCTGCCGCGGGGGTGGGGCGGCGCGGGGGACACCGGGGCCATCTCCTCCGTCATAGTCCTCGGAGACCGCGTGCGACGGTCCAGCGGCGGCGGCGGCGTCCTCCTCGCGATGCGCCGCCGGCGACTCCGGCGGCGACTCCTGCTCCTCGACTGCTGCCTCGAAGGGATCCTTCATGGGTCCCGGCGGAAACTGAAGGAGTCTGGATCTGCGAGTTTTTTTTAGGGCTTCTACTAGGAGTAGAACAATTAGCAGATTTCACTCCGCCGTTGTGGCCGTCGAGCTAGAAGAGCGAGAGCGGAGGCAGGGGTAGTTGGAAGTAGCCTAGCGACGAAGGCGAGTGGTCGACGGTGGCCGGTGGGTTGGTATGCCGCACTGCACCTGGGGGCAGGTCCGGCAGGAGAAGAGGGGGGCTGGGACATTTTTTTTGTTTTGTTTTTTAGGGAAGTGGAGGCTGGAATAGTACGATGGATTCCTACCTATTGGGCTGGGCTGAAATTTCTTACTAGGCCTCCTCCAAATTTTCGGGTAACCTCGACTCTCAGCCCGAGTTTTCATAAAAATATATACTTGCACGTTGTGGCGAGAATTTTTTTTATTTTTATATAATATAAATAAAGGATATAAGAATATGAATATGAATTTATTTACAGAAATATACAACATATCACAATATAATATAAATAAAGGCATCGCCGCCGAAGCGGGTCTCAGCTCAGCCCGGGAAGGTGAGGAGAGCTCTCAGATAGTGTTGATAGGAGAGCGAAAGAGAAATGAGCCACGCTGACGAGAACTTGATAGCGGATGAAACTAGCTAGGTGATTGAAGGAGCCGACCGTTCCTCCACCACCAAGAACAACTGAAACCCATTGTGCAGCACTAGGATGACAATGTTGTATCCTGCAATGCAATAATTGTCCGCCGCAAATTATGATCCTTTTCTAATCCAGCCCACTGTGATCTACTCCTTGGAGCAAGAAAATCACAAGACTGATATTGTCGATCTGACAACAAATATAAAACCAGAGCCAACGAATCCGACCCAGCCCGTGACACCGATTTCCCGATGGGTGCAATCATCAGGCGCGTACGTGCCATCGAGCTAATCCCCAACCAGGGGCAGGAATTTAGGAGAGGATTTGGCCCCAGCTTTCGTACGATTCGTATCCTATGTAGTGGCCGGCTGGCCGTGTTGTTTAATCAACGGCGCATAGGCTTCCGCCATTGACCTCACCTTTCCACCCCTCTCTTAGCTCGACTGCTTACACCAAATCATCACGTTACAATAAGCCATTTGCCCAACCGAGGAATTAGGTGCCATCCGCATGCAGCAGCAGGGCGACAGAATGGTCCTTTTCGGCGCCAATCACTTGCTCCCTATAAAATTAGCAACACAATGACATCGTCGATCGTCGTTTTCGCCTCGCGGTTCGTCGATCGTGAATATTCGTTCGGCTGTTCCTCTGGCCCGTCATGAACTCATCATTGCTGCGCTCCATTCCGTCGGCCGCGCTCGCTTTCGCAGGAAAGATTATATGCACATGCCACATATGCATGGTTGTGTCTCTGCCTCTTTGGGCGCGACGATGTGCATCTTTCATCGAGTGTATTATACTACGCCCCTATGGAATACCAAAGCGGAGGTCTGGTTTCATCTGGGCTGCGATGTGTCGCGCTCCTGCGAGACGAGATGACACGGGTGGGTTCGGTAGATTCGGGAGAGTTTCCGGGTGCTCTCTGCTACCTAATACGTACTATCTCCGTTTCAATTTAATTGACTTGCTATGCATCACGTATGGACATGTTACATACCTAGATACATCTACATATGGTGCATAGCAAGTCAATTAAATTTGAATGGAGGGAGTACTAGCCTTGAGCTCTCTCTTTCGTTATTTCTTTCAGTGGAGGCAGAGACAAGCTTCATCCTTTTTGTTCGCACTCGTTATAGTGCAACTCTGTTTTCCTTTTTCCCTGTGCGATTTCCATGGCCAAGAGCATTTTACTACTAGGTTTAAGAAGGATCAGGTTTGCCTATCGACTTGCAGTACCAGAATTAGGGTCCTTTTGCTTGTAAGCAATGATGGAAGAATCATACAATACAGGTAGTAGGCTTTTTTCGGGGCTAAGGGCATCTCCAGCCGCCCCCCTCCCCCCCCCCCCCCCCCCCCCCCCCCCCCGCCCCCCGACCCCCCATGAGGCCTTTCTAGCGTCGGCGTAAGCAAAAAACGCTGTTTTTATACCAGCCGCCCCCCAGAAGCCCATTAGCGCCGTTTCGGCGTTATTTTGCGGGAGAAAATGGCGTGGAACAGAAACCGCCCGTGAGGCCGCGCGCTCGTCTTCTCGGATCCCGCGTCGGTCAAAGGCTGTCGGAGTAAATGGCGTGGCGGGCGGCCAGTGCACGCGCCCAGTCAAAAGCTGCCGAAGTGATGGCGTGGCCGGCGAGCCGTCGCTTCGAGGGGCACGCGGCGCAGTAATGGCCAGCGACCACCGCCCCTTCGCCTGGCCGCGCCCCCGCTATATAATCCACCGTGCCCTCGCCGCCCTCCCCACACTCGCCTCTCCTCTCTCCCGCCGCCTTCCTCTCTCTCGCCGTCCTCCTCTTCTAGCCTTCTCCGCCTCCGCCATGGCCTACGACGCCGCCGCCGCCACCTCCGCAAGCAGGAGGCGTGGGTGCTATACCAGGCGGGCTACCCGTGCCCGCCGGACATGCGCGTCCCCGGCGCCTCCGCCGGCCAGGGACCGTGGCGGCTGAGCGCGGGCGGCATCCCCGTGCCCCCCGTCCCTGCCGGCGAGCAGTTCGACTACGCCATCGCGGAGGTCCGCGCTGGCCTGACGCCGGAGCAGGCCGCGCAGCCGCGCTGGAGGCCAGAAGGCAACGCCACCTTCTGGACGACGTACTTCCAGCGCCGCCACGACGAGGACGTTGCAACACGCTTGGCCGCAAGCGTTGGTGGGGCGGCGAAGGCCGCACACTCCAGTGGGTGCTGGACTACATCGCCGCCGGCAACGAGCCCCGGCTCACGATGCCGCCGAGGATCAACACCTGGACGCCGCGCCGGATGGGAGCCGGCAGCTCCTCCTCCGCCACCTCGTCTTCCTCCGGCGCCTCCACCAGGTACACGCGCCGCACCGATGTCCCTCACCCCCCAACCCTCAACTCCAGGCGCCCCGCCCCCATGCGGAGCGGCGGCGCTCTGCGCATCGGCGAGCCGCGCCAGCGACGCGCCGCATCTCCTCCGACATCCCTCTTCCGGCGCGTCGTCAAGCCGAAGAAGGAGCATGCGTCGGCGGAGGAGGAGCAGGAGGAGGAGTGGCCCGGCCTGAAGGAGGCCGAGGAGGCCTCCTTCAACACCGTCCAGCCGGCGGAGGACGACTTCGGCGACGAATGGAGTCTGCGCGAGTTCACGGTGCAGGAGTTGGAGGTCCAGCGCCAGCTCCTCGCCGAGGCGGAGCGGAAGCGGGCGGAGCGCCAACAGCAGGCCGCCGCCAATGCGGCCCGCCGCCGCGTTCCTCCTCCTCCGGTGGCGCAGGAGATCGAGTACTATATACTCGACTCCGACAGCGACGACGACGGCGAGCTCAGGCGGACCTTGCTTATGAGCAAGTGGAACACCCTCGACGACGGCGAAGGCCCGAGCAAGGCGCCCGGCGACGATGACGGCTCCGACGACGACGACGGCGACGAGGACTACAGCCAGGCGATCCGCAATAGCCTGGGCATATAGGATCGCCGCTTTTAATTTTAGTTTAAATTTCAACTATGTAAAAACTCGGCGAGTTTGCGCCCTATCTGAATGAAATCGCCCTATCTGAATTTTAGTCTTGTTGTTCTCTGCCCCGCCGTTTTTTTGAATTTTATGGGCCGAGACTTGGGCTGGGCAACGACTAGAAAACGCACCCCCAGGTTTCTGAATAGCGCCGTTTGACGCCGCAGCGGCCCTAAAATAGCGGCGTTTTGGGCCCTGGGGGCGAGACGGCTGGAGATGCCCTAATTAACATGTCTCTAAGGACTATAGAGTACCCCTGACTTTGACATCTGTCGTCGTGGTGAACAGACAGATGCCTACGGGTAGGCTAATTTGTGGGGCCGATTGGACGCTAGAGGATTCGGGGAGGGATAGCGCGCTAAGTAGCACACACGAAAGAACGGATCAACTCGGGGATTTACCCTGCTTCGGGGCTCTCGTGAGGAGATAACACCCCTACTGCAGCATCTAGTCTATTTTGTGTATATTTCCCACTGGTATCGGCGCGATACAAAAGATGCTCCATGAGCTGGGCAAGTCTTGCCTCTAAGAGGTCTTGGAGAGCAAATGGAAAGAGGGGAAATGAGCTGTGGGGGTGGTCTTGGCCTCTCTTGGTCTCTCCCCCTGGTGCTCCTTATATAGAGGGAGCCCAGGGGACAAGGGGGGCCCACATGACACTATACATGTACTGTTCATGATTTGACTACTGGGGTCTAATCGACACTATTCCCTGTGTCATGCAGTGTACTCTAGTCACATCAGGGGATGGGCTTGGCATGTCTTGTCTGTCCTTTGTCCTGTAGCGCTTGGCATGGCATCTTCTCCGCATAACCCGGCATGGATATGCCGGATAACTTGGCGACTCCTCTCCTGGGCAACCCGACATGGATATGCCGGATTCCACCTCGCAACCCGGCGTGGGTATGCCGGATAATCTGCTTCTCCCAAGACCCGGCATGGTTATGCCGGATTACCCTTCATAAACCGTTCCTCCTGCACATAAGAATAACACAATGCATACCGACATAGACATGTCGGGTAAAATATGTCGGTCAGTCGTAAGTCGGTTAGAGTATGTCGGTTAGAATATGTCGGGCTGCATCAATATCGTATCTCGGTTCCTCCTGATCCGGGCATAAGTCGGTCAGCCAATATCTCGGTCAACTCTTGGACATAGCTTTTACCATATCTTTACCCTACCCGGTGGTAGCCCCCCGACAACATCATTGGCTGGACTGTCAGAATTTTAAAAAAGATTAATTAATACTCCAATGACTCTGGAGAATCTCTCAGTCAGCAAAGCGACCAGTTGGCTGCTAAGGCGCCTCCATTATTGTGCGAAATCGTAATTTCAACACGGAGTATATGGCATTTGTTTAACTTGACACCAAAAAATTACTATACATACGAGTATACGACATACTAATCTATGCAGCAGAACCTTATATGCAGAAAAGCAAGCACTCCTCCATCTCCATCCAACAGCTGCAGCTGCTAAATTCCAGATATTTAAATTACGGTTTGTCATGGCCAGTCAGTTAGCTTAACTCTACGAGACTAACGACCCACAATTAGCCAAGAAGCAAAGCCATCGGATTAACTGGTTCTCGGTTGGGTCATCTTTGTCTTGATGAATTGAGAAGAAAGGGTGAGCCCGACATGTAAGAGCACGAAGAGGGAGCAAAAATCTATGAAGCGCCGAGGTTGTCACTACGTGCGGCCGGTCCTATCATGGGCCATGGTTGGGGTATAACGGGTAATTAATCCAGGTACATCGATTCGAGCTCATCAGCGCGTCATCATGCACTGCTAATCTGCTATGTGCGGTGCTGACTCATGTCATCATTCTTATATGGTAGTATGTGTCACTCCAGCTTCCAGCTAACTTCGTGCGTGCAAGAAGTAGAACTAGCTAGGACTAATTCAGTCAGATGGAGCCAATGCGTGCATAAGGTGTCTTTGCAAGGGCAAGTCCTCGTTTCTTAGCCGGGTTTAGTGATCACTTAACCAGGTTAATTTCTGATTACCTTACTACTTTTTGAATGTTAGTAGGAGAATTGCTAAATTCATTGAATTGAATCGATATAAGGTTGGTCCAGTTTATGAGGGAAACCGTACAAAAAAAAAAACAATACAGACGATACCTTTTGACTACAACACACAGCCTAACGAGCCACGTCCAATTACTACTACTAGGAAAATTCTAAGATTTCTGCAGCGAAATTAATTGGATTGATCTTGCACAACAGCTTAGGGATATTCTTCATGGTAGCTTTATGATCTTTCGAGTTGACTTCATCAGTAGTAGGCTAACATTCCACTCGACTGCCATATGACTCGAGAACGATGGAAGAGAAACATGCGTACAATAGATAGGGCGGGGTATCGGAATCGGAACCAAGTGGCACGCATCAACAGAGTGCTCATCGCTGTTGTACCAAATCGATATATACATGTCAACCCAATACAGCAGTTCCAAGTTTACATGTTGTGGGAACCAAGTGACAATTTTCTTGTTGTGGGAATTGGTCGTGATCAGGAGAAAGGACGTTTTTTACCATTCCATTTTCGGTGGTACAACGGAGATGGTTCGTATAAACTACCGAGCGATGGGTCCATATCATGCTTGAACAGTTGCATTTTTTTTTTTGCTTTCACATAGTACCATTCAAGATGAATGGGTCCGGTGCACCCTACGTACTTGTGTACATAACTATATATGCAGTATTTGGGCTTAGGAAGATAAGTGCCAACTAGTTCCAAAAGCATGCAGCGTAATGGCCGGCTCTCTCTGTGGGTGAAAACAACTACGAGTGGCTTTCTCGATCGAGATGGATAACCACAGAGCTAATAGCTTCATTTCATGTGAGATGTAGACGAATCTGCAAAGAAAATAAAGGCTTGGACAGTAGTTCAACTCAGACCTGAAGAAAAAAAATAGCTCAAGGAGCACTGAAGACACACATAGACACGCGAGGACGGACGTACAGTAACTGTCGAGTATAAACACACTGGGACAAGCAGATGGTACTGGCAGCCGTTGAGTGCAAACAAGTCAAGTAGATGCATAACCCAAGTGGTGGTGTGCCTTTCCTCTTTCTCTGGCAGCATGACTGTGCGTAGTCAAAATGCTCGGACAGATCGCCATCTTTCTGCCGTGATAGGGCCAGCCACTAATCAGTTCATGATCGACGACCCCTCCTGATTTGTCAATGCTATATAAAACCTGGTGCTGCTGGCCCCTCCACTAACCGCAATTAGTGTAGTGTTGCCTTCTCAGAATAACTGTCAGCACCCACAGCAGTAGCGGCACCTCTGACTGAGAAATGCAGAGTGGGACAGCCATTTTTGGTAGTTAAAAGGAGGCTCATGATTTCCTTCATATCCTGCAAATTAAACCTCTTGTGATATATACTGTCAAAGGGCCCTCCCGTGATACTGTCAAAGGAGCCTGGTGATGACTGATGAGGGTGTGTTATCCGTCCTCGCCACCGTTCTGCTTCGCACGTGTGCACCTCTGCACTACCACGACCAAATCATTGTCTCTTTTCTGTATGTGTGTGAACGCCACCGTGGACACACGTACCCATCTACAGAAAAAAGTGATTATCCAACTAAAATTGCTGTTGTAGTATGCTACTTCCTCCGTTGCAAAAAGGATCTCGTTAAAATGAATAAATCTAGGCATATTTAGTGCTACATATATTCATTTTGGGACATCCTTTTCCGGACGGAGGGATAGCTTCTAATCTTTTTCTCAAGTATGTTGCTTCGTTTCGATCATAACTAAAAAAAGTGCGATATTCACATGGTTCGGACTCCGGCACTAAGTAAAATTTGTACTAGCATGATAATGATAATTTCTTTTTGTCTTGGAAGCTAGCCATGGAAATTTATCCAAGTTACATCTTCAAAAGGCTGAAGAGTACAGATAAAGCGTACCATGGAGTATATGGGACTTGATATTTCACTAAAAAGAGGCTTAGGTAATGTTCCATTCGGAGAAAGTCCATAGAAGCCTTCTGAAATCTGAATAGAATAAGCTCCACCAACACACTCTCTTATCAAAAAAGAATTACCGGGTTCTTCTCTTACATACATGCTAGTCAAATGGAAGGTATTCTTAGATGATGGCCACATGGATGGACAACACTGCGTTTGATGTCAAGAGGCACTAAGAAAGTTTGATGCAAAAGATATACTTGAAAAGGACTTAATGTTAATGGGGGCAGATGGTGCAAGGTAAATCTCGAAAACATATCAAGGTGGAACATGTTTAACTTTTCTGATATTCTAAAAGATTTTTTCTTGAATGTTTATACGATGTGGTGGGTGGTGACAATTAATGCTAAACTATATTCAGGCACTTATATGTACGTACCTATTTGGTTCTTGCCATATGTTGTCTTTTTTTTGTGCCAACAGGACCACTGCAAGCAAATCAGTGTCAAGAAGTGCATCAATACTTGTTATTTTTGTTTTGAAAAACACATTGAACAATGTAAACCTGCACATGTATGGCCCCACCTGGAGGTGCTCCATGAACCCCGTCATAGGCGTAAAACGAGTTAAAAACAAGAGAAGTACTTTTGCAAGAAAATTATTATAGCAAACTAAGAATTGACGCGCCCTTCCATTTTATTATCCTCCTCTAATGCATAGTATTATTTGTATACACAATTTGTGCTGAGACGGGTTAATCACTAAATAACAATCAAATATAGAAGGTTGTCACTATATATAGAATTCCATTTGTCTCTACATGATGATTGTCAAATTAATATACATAGGGATAGTATGTTTTGTCGGCCATACTATTTTATCTAAAAGCGGGTGGTAACCTTTAATTTCTCTATATGATTAGTATCACACTACCATTTTCTTGCCAACACAAGATTTTGTTTCTTCTTTAGCCTGTTCAACCCATCTAATCATGATTTAGCGGAGCTCATCACGAAAAACACGAGTGCAATCTCGATGTTTGTGATTCTGTAAGTGCCTATGCTTATTCATATATAGTGTTTCCACTTCAAGTTGATCAACCCAAAATGATGAAACAACATCGTAACCTCCTAACTATGTTCCCACCCACTAGGCTCATCCTCTTGGCTCAACAATATTTCTAAATGAATCCATACAACTCTCCTTTGACAAAAACATACATAGAACTCCAGAACTACTTTCTTAATAATATTGTTGTTTCCTTCCCAAGATAACATAGAAATAATACATCAAGCTAAAATAGTAATATATAATATGTATAGAACTAAACTCAAAAATATTTTTTACACAGAAAACGAAACAGCCCTAAGTCTTAGCATCGTTAAGTTGGCTAATGTCAATTTGTTGGCCTCCCTTTTTTTGTTACTTCAACTTTTGCATTATTTCTCTCAAGGCTAAGGCCCCAATACATCCCTGAAACTGAAATGCCCGAGACATGATTGGCCGTGTGAGACAAATTATTTGTACGATCACTATGTTTCCCACTTTGATTTGTGAGGACTTCATTCTCAGGCTGACCACACCCTCGACTAGCCCAACTTCCTCTTACTTTACCAACATTTTGTAATGTGGAGTTGGACAACCAACAAGACTTAATACATTAGTATATTACAAGCACCATAAACTCCAATAATATACTCCTCCTCTCCTAGAATAATTGTCTTAGATTTGTCTAAAAAATGAATGTATCTAGATGTCGGGGATGTAATCCCCGGTACCCTAAATTTATGGTGTTGTTATGCCTAAGTTGGGGATGGACCGACTTTATGGGTAACTCGGATGGACCGAGATAGCCAGCAGAGGGGCACGATGCCTGTGGACTTCGGTCCGGCCGAGTTATCTCCAACCTCGACTTCCGCCTTGCCGACTCCGCCAGGCCATCCTCAACCTCGCCCCCGACTCGGCGTCACTCCCGATTTCCCCGACTCGGCGGCACCCCCGGCTTCCCCGACTCGGCGGCACCCCCGGCTTCCCCGACTCGGCGTCACCCCCGGCTCGGCGTCAGCCCCGACTCCCTCAACTGGTACGGATGATTCGGAAGACAGGCGCATGCAGACAAGACAAGGACGCGCGCCGCACGGGTTCTGCCTGCCCTGAGTGTGACCAGGCATGGCTACAGTGCCGATGATGTGACTAGAGTACACTGCATGATGCAGGGAATAGTACTGACAAGACCCCAGTAGTCATGTCAGCTACAGTGCCAGAATAGTGGCATGTGGCCCACCTCTTGTCCCCTGGGCTCCTCCTATATAAGGAGCACCAGGGGGAAGGCCAAAGGGACAGCCACACACGTCCACGGCCACGGCCGGCCAAGCCACGGGCACGCTCCTTCGCCCCTTGCTCTCTTCCTCCCCCAAGACCTCCTAGAGGCAACTCGGCTCAGTTCATGGAGCGGTTGTAATGTTCATATGCGGAGAGAAGAAATACACAGAGTAGGCTAGATGCTGCAGTAGGGGTTTTATCTCCTCACGAGAGCCCTGAAGCAGGGTAAATCCCCGTGTCCATGTGTTCATCTGTGTGCTTCTCAGCGCGCTATCCCTCCCCGAATCCTCTAGCATACATCCGACCCCACAAATTAGCCTACCCGTAGGCATCTGTCTGTTCACCACGACGACTGTTGGCTCCCACCGTGGGGCATCAGTGGCGCTTGCTGGACTAATTTCGGACGGGACCTTCTTCATCGACTCGGGGACTCGACATCATCATGGTCCCCACGCTCCAACTCGCTGCCACACGCAGAGGCCGTTCTGACCTACTCCAGCGCTCGCCGTCGACAGATTCCGGGTAACTCCCCGACAGTTGCCCGGGTCATGTCGGCTCCGTCGATCCCGACCGCACCAATGCTCCGTGAGTATCTTCGTCTGTATCATGCAATTAGCCAGTCTTGAGAGTAACTCGGGGACTGCCCCCCTTCGTACCATGCTTAGTGTTTTCCCCGGGAGCGAGATGTCTTGACCCGGGGACTGGTCGACTAGTCAGTTAACCCGGGGGCTGCCTTTTTATGTGCTTGTAGTTTATGTCTGTTTTTCCGAGTTGTTTGCATGTCGGCACTCCGAGATGAACTCGGGGACTGCCCTGTTATCTATATGCATGCTTTCTTTCTGTATTATTTGTATGCCGGCACCCCGACATGGAACTCGGGGACTGCCGTGTTTGTATGTCTGTCTTATTGTCGGTCGTTTGTATGCCGAATAAACTTATAACCGTGTCTCAAAGTTAAAGTAGTGTATGCTATCGGGTATAATCTTGTGACTCGACTGACGAACGCCTAAATGGTAGTCAAGAGCAGAGATTTTGGAGTGTAGTGAACATGAAAACAAATTCGGGGGCTCGGTCTAAAAAGCAATTGGCATACGTTGTCTGTGTGTTTCCCCCGGGAGCGAGATGTCTTGACCCAGGACTGGCCGGCTAGTCGGTCCTGTTTTTACCTCTAGAGCTGTAAAGTAACTCGGGGACTCGGTGAAACCGAGTCCGCATCCCAGTGCCTAGCTCGGCAGCTCGGCGTAATTTCTGTCTCTGAGTTGAATTTAGTTTGACTTGTTAAATAGAGCAGTCGCTCCTGTTGAATATCTATTATGAATGCGTTCCTGGACTAACATTGAAAGGTGATGTCGATCTTACCGAGAGAATATTCATGTCAAAAGGTCGTGGTTATGTCGGTTATTATGTCGGTTATCTCGGATCCATTTTATATTTATTATGGCCTGAAAGTATATCCCGGACTATCTTTGATGTCGGTTTGCCGAGTTATGAGTGGCATGATACACAGTGTTGTCGCTTATGTCGGTAAGATTTAATTTAATCAGGTACTTAGAATTGTCGCTCCGGTTGGATATTCATTATATATATATGCCTGAACTAACATTGAAAGGTGATGTCGGTTTTACCGAGAGAGTATTCATGTCAAAGATCTTGATTATGTCGGTTATTATGTCGGTTAACTCGGATCCATCTTATAGTTATTATTGTCTCAGTGTATATCACGGATATTCTTTGGTATCGGCTTGCCGAGTTATAATGGCATATCATACCAAGTTGTTGCTTATGTCGGTTCGCCACTGTATCACGGCATCCTTCCTTATCCCAGATCACCGTTTATGTCGGTTCGCCACTGTATCACGGCATCCTTCCATATCCCAGATCGACGTTTATGTCGGTTCGCCACTGTATCACGGCATCCTTCCATATCCCAGATCGCCGTTTATTTCGGTTTGCCAAAGTATCACGGCATATTTCCATATCTCAGATCATCGTTTATGTTGGTTTGTCAAATGCAACGTGTGTGGTGAGCCCAGAGTGGCCAAGGTACCGAAACATGTGTGAGTTGCCCAGAGTGGCCGAGATACCCTTATGTCAAACCAGCAGTGGCTGGAGACATCCATGTCGGTAAGTGCCCAGAGTGGCTACCGGACATTCGAGACACCAGAGATAACTTACGTCAAACCAGCAGTTGCTGAAGACATCTATGTCGGTAAAACGCACATAGTGGCTAAGGAACCGGCATATGATTGTATTTTTGCAGGTACAAGGTGGAGCATGTGAAGACGGTGGTGTTGTGATCTTTTTTAAGTCTGCGCGCGACTCTGCGAGTCCCCCGCAGCCTCGGGGACTAGTGTCGGGGATGTAATCCCCGGTACCCTAAAATTATGGTGTTGTTATGCCTAAGTTGGGGATGGACCGACTTTATGGGTAACTCGGATGGACCGAGGTAGCCAGCAGAGGGGCACGATGCCTGTGGACTTCGGGTCAGCCGAGTTATCTCCACCTCGACTTCCGCCTTGCCGACTCCGCCAGGCCATCCTCAACCTCGCCCCCGACTCGGCGTCACTCCCGGCTTCCCCGACTCGGCGTTACTCCCGGCTTCCTCGACTTGGCAGCACTCCCGGCTTCCCCGACTCGGCGTTACTCTCGGCTTCCCCGACTTGGCAGCACTCCCGGCTTCCCTGACTCGGCGTTACTCCCGGCTTCCCCGACTCGGCGTCACCCCCGGCTCGGCGTCACCCCCGACTCTCTCAACTGGTACGGATGATTCGGAATACAGGCACATGCCGACAAGACAAGGACGCGCGCCGCACGGGTTCTGCCTGCCCTGAGTGTGACCAGGCATGGCTACAGTGCCGATGATGTGACTAGAGTACACTGCATGATGCAGGGAATAGTGCTGACAAGACCCCAGTAGTCATGTCAGCTACAGTGCCAGAATAGTGGCATGTGGCCCACCTCTTGTCCCCTGGGCTCCTCCTATATAAGGAGCACCAGGGGGAAGGCCAAAGGGACAGCCACACACGTCCATGGCCACGGCCGGCCAAGCCACGGGCACGCTCCTTCGCTCCTTGCTCTCTTCCTCCCGCAAGACCTCATAGAGGCAACTCGGCTCAGTTCATGGAGCGGTTGTAATGTTCATACGCGGAGAGAAGAAATACACAGAGTAGGCTAGATGCTGCAGTAGGGGTTTTATCTCCTCACGAGAGCCCTGAAGCAGGGTAAATCCCCGTGTCCATGTGTTCATATGTGTGTGCTTCTCAGCGCGCTATCCCTACCCGAATCCTCTAGCGTACATCCGACCCCACAAATTAGCCTACCCATATGCATCTGTCTGTTCACCACGACGACACTAGACATGAAACAAGTATAGATACAGCCATATTTGGACAAATCAAAGACACTTATTTTGGCACGGAGAGAGTAATAATGATGCATACTTAAGGAAGTGAGCTATTGTACTCTTGGTGCACACACAGTATGTTACCTAACATAACATAGTAAGAACACCGTGAAGAGGCTACATAGCTGCATGTATAGATATTTTTCGGAGAGAGTAATATTGGATGTAGTTACCCACCAATCTGCCATGCTTAAACATACGAGAGGAAGAGGCTACATAGCGAAACAAGGTTTATGTAAATCTAGTTGTTGGCAAGGTAACATCACCGGATAAAAAATGAGCATTTAGATGTGCAGGGCAACGATCACAATCACAGTGACGCAAGCATGCATATATATAAATCATGGCTGCTAGATAAAATTTCCACGCATGTAACACAAGGCATCATTTGGAGCAGGGGAATATTTCCCTGTTCTCTGCTACGAGATGCTCCAAAGGAACCGGTTGTTTTTTGAAGATCGATGATTAATCCAGGTTGCACATCATAGGAGGTATATATAGTACTTCTAGCACATGTCATTCATCCATCCTTCCATGCCATGCCATGCCATGCCATCCATCCATCATAGGAGCTAGGTCGATGTATTCGATCGACCACTCAAACATCCATCCTTCCATGTCATCCATAGAAAATAATACTACAGTACTAATAAACCTGAAGATCTAACAAACTTAGACTAAACCTTAAACCTTACAAACAAGCAAGAAGCAACCATCAACCTCCATGCATCTCTCATGCACCGTTCATCGATCGATCACTATGTACACACACCGTACCCTTTTGTCTCTTGTGCGTGCCACATACACGCGTGTCTATTTTATGTGCCACGCATGCATTGCGCAATTAGAAGAAGACTACTAGACGATGCACTTCCCTTGAGAGAAACTTTGTCTTGAGATTTCCAGGCTGCATATATATATGCTCTAAAAATAAAAAAGTGGAGTAAAAGGTTAAACGGTTTCAACTGCACCTCCTCCCACGCCAACGCCGCCACCTGTACCAGTACTGATCTTGTCCGCGCCGCTTCCGTTGGACGCGGCAGCCACCTTGCCGTCGCCCTCCTGCTGCTTCTGCCGCGTGCTGTACTCGCCGTACAGGTAGGAGGAGAAACCCCAGACGCAGAGCACGGTGGCAACGGCCTTCTCCGCGCCGAACGGATCGCGGAACACGACCACGCCGCCGATGACGTTGAAGGTGAGCACCGCGGTCATGCACACGCCGCTGTGCAGCGACGACGTGAGGTACACCATCCCGGCGGTGCCCATGAAGCAGGCCTGCCACGTGGCCACCAGCGCAGCCACCAGGGCCCAGTACGCCGCCGGGGACCCGTCCCACCGCGCAACCTCCTCGCCCCACCCTCCCGCCGCGACCAGCCCTGCCACGGCCAGCGCCGTCGCCGCCGCCTGCATCACCACCTGCACCTCCACCACCATGCGGAACCCGCCCGACACGGCCCTCCTGTACAGCAGCTCCATCACCGGCAGGTACGCCGCGAAGAGCCCCGCCGCGCCGAGCGTGACCGCAAAACCCACCAAGTACCTCGCCCGGCTCCCGCCGTCGGGCTGCTCGGCCGAGTCGGACGACCGGAGCGCGAGCAGCACGGAGCTGAGGGTGAGGAGCACGACGGCATTGAGGTTGGAGAAGGTGAAGGGGTGGCGCACGATGATGGCGGCGAGCACGAGCGTGAACGCGAGCTGCGTCGACAGAAGGAGCGACGAGGTGGACACCGGCAGGTACGAGGAGCTGTACGAGAAGAGCAGGTTGTTCACCCCCATGAGCACCCCGATGACGACGCACGCCATGAGCAGCCGCCGCGTGAACCACGTGAACGGCCGGGGCTGCCCATCCGACCGGCCGGCGTAGATGGGCACGAGCAGCACCGGGAAACCGACCGACTGCACCAGCGTCGCCACCCACCGATCGTGCCCGCCGTGCGCGAAGTAGTAGCGGGACAGCAGGCTGGACGCCACGGAGCCGCCCAGCAGGGCGGCGTAGTTGGCGCACAGAAGCAGCCGCCTCCGCCTCGCCACTCGCGCGCCATTGCTGGGGACGTCGGAAGCCGGCATGTCAAGGATCGCGGGTGGGGTGGAGGACGTGGTGATGGACATTGGCCAGTGAGTGAGATGGACAACTTGCGCCGGTCGAGGTGAGGAGGGAAAGGGGTGGTGGTGGGGAGTATTTAAGCGAGATAAGTGGGAGATTTGCGCGAGATTACGCTGTCTTCTTTTTAATAGTGGGGTAGGAGATTATAAAACCTTTTTTTTTGTGATGATGAGTAAATTAGTGGACGAATAAATGGACACAGGCAGACCGGATGTTAGTTAATTTGTTTGGATTAGATTTGTTATACTAAACAAGCATTCGTATATATCCTCCTCTCCTACACTACAGGGTAGTGCAGGCTAGATCATGACACGTACGTCAACTGAATGACTTACATTAGTGAACGGAGGGAGTGTTGTATTTATTTTGAATGTGTTTACGGCCTATTTGTTATACCAAAGGCATTTCTTTCGAAACCTATTCACAAAAGGCATCGTGTGTAGGTTGGTTAGGGACATGTTTTGCTCCGAGTCCATGAGATGAGAGCGCAAATGCTTGCACTGACGTTAGTGAAATCTTATCTGGTATAGGCCATAGGGCCATAGGTAGAAAACAAAAAGGCAAAGCTCTAATTCCTTGGAGTCGATCGAATTAATGTGTAAAATGGAAGAACACATGCAAGTTTAGACTACTGATCTCAAACTTGGATGATCCCAAGTTCTAGTAGACCATAACCGGAAGGAAAACAAAGCTCATGTGAACCTTGCCTGCGTAAGATGCGCTCCAAGAGAGCCCGCTTAATTAACTAGAGACTTGTAATCCGGTCTTGCAAATGTGTAGTGCTAGTAGACCAGAACCGGATTAATTCAAGCGGCGCGTGGGTTCAAAGTGGCTGTCAACCTGGACGTTTTGTGGACAGATGACGAAACGTTTCGGCTGTCTGCCGTGCATGCTGACGAGCTGCCCCAGCCGTGCACACTGCATGCTGTATACATAACTCGCGCAGCATTTCCAGATCCAGTTTCCAGACTGCGTCAGTGGAACGGGAGGTGAGCAGCAAACCGCGCGGAACTGATTGCGAGCGAATCGGTCGAGCTCGATCGATCGGTTCCAATTTCCATGTCCAAGCAAGGCCGCATGCATCGCATGGATCGGCTGGAGGTTGGAGACTGACACTGTCATGTCATCTCATCCAACCAAGCTTCACGCATGTCGATCGTGCTGCATGTCGTGCGGCGGGACGGCTAGCCGGGAGAAGCGATCAAGGATCCCATTTTACGGGGAGGCCTACTTGTCGTGGCCCGGGAAGAAGGGGTCGTACCTGTACCTGTATCTGTAGCCCACAGCTCTACCAAAAGGGGCTTCTGCAGCGTCAGGAATTAGCCAACGCGTGCTCCTTGGCTTCTCCCAGTCATTCACAAAGCCTCAAATCCTCGCACTCTAAAGAAACAAATTCAGGATGGATAGGGCTGAACTTAATACTCCTCTGTAGGTGTAGCAGAGCCGCCATTGACTGCAGAGTATGTCCACTAATTGCAAATGCAGGCTTACTTAAAATCGTACTAGCTCTGATCGATGCCTACTAGCTAGCTAACCGTCGATGACAGGCATCAGAACCTTTCCGTGCGTCGTCTACAGGCCGCAGACTATATTGCAGCAGAGCTGTTCGTCTGCACGAAAGCACAAGCCTCCACGAGCCCACGGTTCGGTATCTGAATCTGCGAACGAAATGCAGGACCACGTTCATTCGTACTCTTGGCGAGCGAAACAGCAGCCTAGGAGGAGCCTACGAATAGTTGCCGGCCGGCCGATGTCTATGCTGTGCCTCGGCGAGGCCTACATCTGAATGAATAGCGATGCGAGGACGCGTCCCGCAGCATGTGGGCGTGCTTCCTTGTTTGTGGTCTTCTTCATTGGCTCCTCTCGTCTGGCTCTAGCGGTTGAGTTCAGCTCCGGGACAGCGGCGGCAAGGTTTCCTGCCACATTGCTCGGCTCCCCATGTGTGCGGTGCTGATATATATAGTAGCGTTGGGTTTTCTGCTTTTGTGTGGTTTGACTGGATATGCTACTTCATCCTAGTGCCTGGTCGTTGCTTGGATTGGAATTGGATGGATGGACCTGCATCGTCGGATTCATTGCATCGGGCTTTCAGAGTTCGGACTCGTTTCAGATACAGATGATAATAAGCTAGAACGGCGAGTGAACAGTTTTGCTGCGGCTTTGATCACAAGTTGTTGGACCCGTATCCCCGGAAATCTTATACACATTCATTCATAGAAGATCGTAATACCAAAATTTTGCGTTTATATCATCACAAGTAGACGGTATATCGCGTTGGCGGTTGCCCTCTCGACAAAAGGTCTAGGTTTGACATCGAATGTGTCTCATCAGGGGAGAAAATTTCGTAAGTTACGGGATTTATGCGCAGCAAGACTTCTGAATTATCAAATATCTACAGCCCCGATCTTCGATATACAGCGTGTCTGCGTGTGTCAGTGTCACACACTCAAGTTAATAGCACAAAACTATCACACTTGAAGAGTCAATTACGGAATGGTACCACTTTATTTTGAATCTCATAAAACTATCAGATTTTTAAGAAATTTTCGTCAAAAACCCAAATCACGGTTTATGGACGAATTGATAACGATTATGACCGGTTGGGCCCACCTGTAAGAATGATGTGGCAAGCTCAGACAATTAACACTAAAAACTGACCGTGGGACTCACTTGTCAGTCTAATAGAAAATCTGAAATAAATTAAAAAATCTAGAAAAAGGAAAACAAAAACTGGGGATCGACGACGGCTACGGCCGATGAGGTGATTTTGAATTGGGTCTGGAACGCGGAGTGTGGTACAGGGAGGGGACGGAGAGGTCGGGAACCAGGACAAGGACGGGCTTTCCCTGGCGGTTCTTGGCCTCGGATGAGTAGATGGCGAGGAGGGCGGGAGGACAGGAAGCAGGCAGAGGAGGTAGAGCGAAGAGAGGAGCGGTAGGAAGGCGGGCGCGGCGAGGCGAAGGTCGGGGTCCTCGCGCTAGTGGCAGGATGGGTCGTCGGTGCCGCCGCCCGCGCGGAGCGTCCTGGAGAGCATCGTACGCGGCAGCGGAGCGCGCTGACGGGGCGGTCAGAGTTCGCAAGCGCCGCGACGTCCCGAGAGGCCTGCGACGGGAGGATGGAGGTGAGCACGAGGATGTGGGAGGAGGCTCCCCGTCCGGTCAGCCGGAGACGTAGGCGGTCGGCACAGGGCCGGCCGGGTAGGTGGACGGGGCGGAGACGGTGATGCGACTGTGACGCGTGGGCGCCAGACAATATGCAGGTTGAGACTCCAAAATCAGAGTGTAGTAGCACGGGAAGCTTTTTTCCCCACGAGGTGACTCGAGGGTAATATCAAACTCTCGGGGTGTATAAAATGATTTTATCTTCTTGTCCCTTTTCAAGCAACCTATAAGAAAATTATAAATTGCTTTGTGACCTCAACCTTACCAAGTGCTTGTCAAGTATGAGGTGTGTGTTAATAGAAATGAAATAAAAATATGTAATGCAATGATAAAATAAATATGCAATGATAATGAAAACAAGTGATGATTATGTTTTTGGGTTTTGGTTTGTGAATGCTATAATAAAAAGTGTTTTTCTATTTTCAGATTTTTAGATAGATGAAAATAAATGATCTAAAGGTGTTGGAAAGTGTTTTCTTTTGATTAAAAATGGACCGGGATTTATGGTTTCACTTATGCACTCTCTCTATAAGTTGTGGTGGACACGGGACACTCCAATTGACATGTTTTATTGCAACATCACGTACTAACATAGAGATGTTTTGGTTATTCATCCCACTCATACTCCACTAGAAAGGTAATCCTCCAAGCAATCTAGTATTAAGAAATAAATCAGAGTATAACATTAAGTTCTATGACATAAAGTTAAAATAAGAACATGCTATATCTAGTCATGGACACTTACCATTGTCACTCCCAAGCATCTGGTAGCATGGTATTTTCTTTATCCCAGTGAGGCAACTAAGTAAGATAAAAACCCAAGTGGATCACGAGATTTAATGTCCTTCCCATGAGCCACCTCCTGTTGCTCCAACTAATGCACACGTTCTCCCTCACACACTCGCACAAACATGTTTGATCAAAACAAGTAAACAAGAACGGGTACATAATATGCGTCTACTCATACAACTAAAACTGAAAACAATTACAATATCAAATATCAACTTATAAAAAGATCCACTGCATAGGTTATACAAATATGACCGTAATCATGTTAGGCAGCTCATATGGTGCTAATACAATGGAGTTAGAGAGAGATACAATAGCTACTTTCACAAACCCATATGGACTACTCCCCCTATATCATGGTGAAGATGGTGGAGTCGTTGGAGAAGATAGAGACCACACCGGCAGCGCCCTGACAGAGTTTTCCTCCTCCAATATGCAGCTCCAGTCTCCTGTTTCCCGATTCTGTGTTTCTACGGCGCTCCTTTCCGAAGGCGTTGGGGGACTATTTTTCTAGTCGGTTTTAGGGCAAGACGAGTGTGTAGGGCTAAATATCGACGACGTCAGAGTCTCGAGGCCCAAACCAACCGTGCTCACGCGGCCAGGGGGAGGCCGCGTGAGCTCTGCTCTTTTCCTCCTCAGCCTTCCTTTTTCGCGGATGCTTTGCTAGTACGTCTTCTTGTTTCCAAATATTGGCTGCCGCAAAATCTTAGGTCATTTGGACGTCGTTTGAGTCCTTGAAAGTCAAAAATATAGAAAATAGTGTTTTCTGATTCTGCGGGATTAATTCCAAATAAATGGGGAAACTGTGAATTCTTCCCAAAATCATTATAAAACATGAATATAACTCAAATATGATGCGAATAAGTTGAAATAACAACTAATAAAGTGCAAAGTTAATGTATGCATTTTACATGCATCAACATCCCCAAGCTTAACCTATACTCGTTCTTGAGTATGAATGAGATAAAACTAAGATGGACTTTGTACTTTAATACTATTTTAGATATCAAGAATGATTACTATTGCCACACAAAGTCAAATGATTAATTCTCAAAGGAGTAGCAATATGCAAGATAGATTATAAAGTGATATCTCATAAACAATGTAAGGATGTTCAATAATAATTCACAAAGTGTAACATATAAGAAAGAACTGTAAACCAAATGTATGCAAAGTGCAAAGTAAATTTGAATTTATCTCCTCTCAATTTTATTTTATTGTGCGAACTATATAGTTTATTTAATTTTATTATATTTTGCGGACTATGTTGTGAATTATGAACTTATCTATTTTGAACCATTTATTGCTATTTATGTGTAAATTTGAGTGAAATTGGCACACGCCTCCCGTCGGCGGCCGCCGCAGGTCTGCCCCGCCTTTGTGGCCTTCAGGCCATGGAGGCGCGGTGGATCTCGGTCCTTGTCGGCGGGAGGGCTCCTATTTTCTGGTTTAGTGCTCAGGTTTGTTGGGACGGCGTTCTGTTGATGGCGACGACGTTTTTTGCAATAATGTCTCCCCGGCTTCAGCCCCATCTCGACAGTGACGTCGAGAAGCTTGTGGGAGTGGTGTGGTTCTCGAGTACTTCTTTTGGCGGTGGCGGTTTCCGGATCGTTTTGAAGCTTCATCGGCGGTTCATCCTTCTTCTTCGGCTCTGTGACGGATGTGGTCTTTTTACCTGTTCGATGACTTCCCGTTCATAACCAACACCGTCAGGCCGGCTCTGGGAGGAGCGGCGGCGGGCCGTCAACATGGTTTGGAGGTTGAAGACGAAGTGCATCTCAAGAATCTCGTTGTAATTTCGTTTTTTGTTGAGATGTTTTATACTGTTCGGTATTTCTTTACTGTCAGGGTCCTTTTCGCAAAAAAAAGAGAGTGAAATTGGCAAAAAGGGCAAAAAAAAAAGCTAGACCGGGACCACGGGCAAAAGCCATTGGGTGCACACCCCAGGCCAAGCGGATAGTGACAAATATGGGCCTCTTTTTACCGCTCGCAGACAGCTCCAAACGAATCAAAATGGACATTGACTTTAGGATTAGCAGTCCAGAGGTACTCACGCTTGCAGTTTCTGGAATGTGGGAACTGAAAAGCTAAGGAAGTAAACCATAAAAACAACCGTTGTTTCTTTCTCGCACAAAAGCAGACAAGAGAACCGATTCGGTAAAGCGTCCTATCCCCATTTGCTCGCTCGCTCGCCTCATCGACAAAAGTAGCATGTAGGATAGGACGCATTTCAAAAGACAGCAACAACCGCAATAAAGCGATATGTACACATACGCCATGTGCAGGCTTGAGCGGAGAAGACGCAGACAGGGAGCCTCTCTTTCAGAAAAGACTGGATGTGATTTCTCGATCGATCAAAATCATTCCGGAAAGAGCTGCACCGCTTTGCAATACAGGCCACAGGCACAAATGCCCGGGATCAAACACCCATTTCGGACCAGAAAGAACCAAGCGAGAACGAAAGGCGGCAAGACATACACGCTCCCTGTGATGAAGAGTAAGATGAACCGATCTTGGGTCTCTTTTTTCCCTCTCATTAATGGAAGACATTTTGGTAATACAAAATGAAGTCAATCTACACCTCTAGAATAAACGCAAGCGGCAACACTCATTTCCCCCTCTTTTCTTCCTTGCTACGTAGTACCTAAAACAAGTCCTTAAACCCACACCTCGCTTCCCAATACCTCAGCAGTCGAGTTAGATAATAGGCCAAGAAATGAAAGACAAGATGAGAAAAAACAACTGACAACAAAGAGGATTGAAATACTCCCTCCTAGCTGAAAATTAGAATGGAGAGTGCTGCCCTGGTGCCAGAGGTGATAGTAAGTATGGACACATCTCTAGAAAGATATGTCTCAGAACATTTTTCCCAGTCATCGAATGTTTTCTCATGGGAAGACCGCTCCGAGGCTTTAACTTATTTTTCTTTTCATTCTCCACTTGCACGAGAACATGGAAGAGCTCCCAGGATGATCGACCGCTGATCAGTGTTCCCTGCAGTAAGTTTATTGTTGCACTGATATGTGTTCAGGGACGCCAATCCTGTGTGTCATCAGCCTGCCCTAGCAACACTGCTGGTCTGATCTACGTTTCTGTCGGATGTACCAAGTTCTGCCACAACGTTGTTCTTATGTTCCTCGCTTCTCTGGGATGTATTGAGATCTGCTGTGACCTTGCTGGTCTCCTCCTCATTTCTCTTGGTTGTATCAATAATTGGTGCAACCTCGCTGCCCTGCTCCCCACTTCTCTTGGCTGTATCAGGATCTATTGTAACATCGTTGCTCTTCTCATTTATATTGGCTTTGTGAGGCTCTACGGTACTAACAAATTGAGCTTGCTTTTCAAACTCTTGAGGTGTTTCATCTTTTGGCTGCCAAAAAAATTTAGATCAGTGAGGTAACCTGCATATGTCAATGTTTCATGCAAATGATACGACATGTGCAACTAAAATTGTATGCCCTAAACACCAACCATTGTAAAATTCCGGTCATCTATCACCAACATGACCAAAAAGCATATTATCATCTAATTATTATTATTGAACAGGTAAATCTAGTATTTCCACGATGCCACAAGCAAAAGTACAAATTATGAAGTGGCATTTCCCTCATAGGCAGGTAATAAACTTTAGCAATTCGTGTCTTTGATGATAACATGGACACTATCCTTGATAAAATAAATGCAGAGAAACAAGGAGTACACTCTATACCATGAAGTGACCCAATGATGTAGTAAGCGGCTTGCCTCTTCTGTCCTGCATTACTTTCTGCCTATTCTCGTAGAAATCAAAGTCGTCCAATATTGACGTTTTACATGAGAAGTTCTTGAAAATGTTTAGCATCTCTGCACCTTGTAGAAACTTGACCTGGAATTATCAGACTACAGTTAGAAGTCAAAACTAAAATGAAATATCAGTAAGTGAGAAATGCATAGTGGGTGGAAGAAATTATTCAACGTTCAAATTTACTGATCATCAAAAGAATGCCAGAGATCAGCCTGGACAATAACGTAAAGGCTATGATCACAAAAGTATTAGAATTCCATGCAAAAAAAAATGAAGAATGAAGTGAAGACGATGACTAAGCAGCTAAATAGGTTAGCATTGATATGCCAGTAAAAGGTTCAACACAAACATGTCATTAGTTGCACACTGCACGGATAGGAATAGTTCTTCTCCAATAAGAACAAGAAAGGGAGACAACACGAAACTTCTATACCAGCAAAAAAATTGGATGCTTAAGATTCAAGAAGGACAATCGACCAAAAGAGCTCTAAATGCTAGCTACAAAAATACCAGGATACTCTACTTATATGGTGGAAGCAATACCTCTTGCGTGTCCCTGCTGTTTGTAACAGGCTTGTTCTCATTATTCTCCAATATTATGTGTCGAAACTGTGGATTAGGCACATCCTTGACAATGTGCCATTTGACTGGGAAGAATCCGTTCCACTTATCCTGTTGCCAAAAGTTCATATTCCTGTTGAAATCAACTGGGCCAACCATCTCAGCCACACCACAGAACTGACCACTAGCATTAACCTGATCACCGTAGTATAACAGTTAGTGGAGTATACAAACTCATAATTAAACAAGTACCCTTTCCCCCAAGAGATGCAGAACAAATTAATTGCAACAACAAATCAGGACATTGAGTACTCAACAACAGTCGCAATTTATTTTTTTGGAAATTACACTACTATTTAAGATGGTACTCAAAGGAAAATGATTGAGAAATAAGTAGTGTTATAACTTACAGAAAAGAA
The DNA here is from genome assembly GCA_026929855.1 of Poa annua. NCBI lineage: Eukaryota > Viridiplantae > Streptophyta > Magnoliopsida > Poales > Poaceae > Poa > Poa annua. The sequence goes on along the minus strand of CM049435.1, from coordinate 54,022,391 downwards.
GAGAAAAATGGGGCATTTGGTTCCTTTTCCTGCCATTCTTTCTTGTGCCACTTTATATGCATTGTCAAGCCTCTTATTTCCATTAGGTGTACTTGCCCAAACATTGTACTTGATACTCTTGTGAATATCATCCTCACTGTAAGATTTAATCACGAAGAACAAAGCCTGCTCATACTTCGTAACAAAATCTGGAAGATTATATGAACCTCTGCTTATTGCAACAAGTGAAGGTATATCATTCTTAGCCTCCTGTACACCCGACAATCCACAACAATCAGTTCCTGGGCTCAATTTCTTTTCCGGGTCATCATTGCACTTTTCCGATGTATCAGTATCATCAAATCCATTTAGCTTGCTTCTTGCCTTAAGCTTCTCACTGCCGTTGCAGTTTCTACCACTTTCGTTCAAATTAATGCCTTTACTTTGATAAAGGCTTCCTTTTCCTTGGTTACTATGCACCACGAACTTGCTAGGTGGAAGATGCCCTTTTGTTATGGAAGCACCGGATGCCTAGCATAACAACAAGCATATAAACATAAGTTTACTACTTTGTGCTCAAGAGAATAGTGTTCTGTTCTACAGGAATTTGTAAGTACCTTATTTGCAAATTTTGATGAAGGATGGTTGTTGGCAGAAGTTGGCACTGTGTCTACAGTTGATGATGATCCTTTGATGGTACTTGATGCATACCTTGTGCTGCGCGAAGCTTTCGAAGATGGAACAACATGTTTATTAAAACCGTAGTTTGGTCTTGCAGGGTAATTTGTTTGATGCACACCAGCCGGATGTCCCTGAACCCCATCCAGAAGAACGTAAGAAGGATCCCACGTGTACGCAGGGACTAGTTCAGGTCCATAAGCAATTGCTTGAGTAAACATGCCAGGTGTAGGAGGTTCTTGCATGGGAATTGCGGTGGAGTAATATGTCTCCTTGCTGACATACTGACCATCCACACCTGCTCCAGGAACGACTGGACTATAAGCAGCATACCCATTTTCATAACTGGGAAGATAACACAAATAAGACCCATTATCAGCTTGAACCACCTGAAAAGTATTACAAAACAGGGATAAGCTCAGTGCTCTAGTGACATGTCAGCTTCCACAGCTGCACCTTCAAGAAGCAGTTCACCCTAAAATTGATGAAACCAGGAAATCAATAATAAGAAATTAAACAGAACAGAGCAGCACAAATATCAACTGTTAGATCGAGTACTCTGAAATTTGAACAACCCTTTCGTAGTTGGCTCTTTATCGTTCAAGTTTCACTCAAAATTAATTACCTACGGTGCTTGAACACAAATTCTTGAATAGGAATAAATATTAGAAGGCCTCCCAAGAATTAGACATTCCATTCACTAGCAATCACTTAGCTTTGTTTATATTAGTCATTGGAGTAAAGTAATCATGTATTCATGACAGCATATTTGTGGTGAGTTGGTGACAACTAAAGAAAAAATAAACAAATATATTTTTCATAAAGCTTTGCAGAGATTTTTGACAGATGCCAATAGAAAAATAAAGAGTGATATTAAAATTAAAGCTGGACACTTTCCCGAACGCAAAGGAATGGCAAAGAGAAGATGATATCAAATAAGTGGAAAGCTGGTTGGTACCACCATACCACCACAGAGATGCGGTAAGTGCAGCATTGTTTGATTTTAGACAGGACCACTTGTGACTGCTGTACGAAAGGCATATGCCATGCTTGATAAAGTACACTATTTGATAACTTACTGTCGGGTGCATCTCTAGTCCATTCGATCCAATATAGTAGCCATTCTCATCCCATCCACCAAATGAGCCTATATGATAATAAACGATCAATAATCATAACGGATGAACAGTATGCTCTGTTTTCAGGTCATGGTAGTATGCCCTGTTTTCAGGTCATGGTACTGATCTACCCACCTGGATAATAGTATCCGTAGTAATACATCCCTTGGTCACCCATATAAGTTCCTTGGTTCATTTCAGTTTCCTTCGCAGTGGTTGCTGCATCTAACGAGGAAATGCATGATATTGCATCCGAAGAACTTGCGTCTTTTGCAGCAGGCTACAAAGTTTGGGCATGAAACGAATCAGCAAGGACACGATGGATATAGCCCAACCAACCGAACAAGGAACAAAGTAATAAAGGTTGTCCTTGTACGCTAAGATAAGAAAGCAGTATACAATATGTATAGAGGAATGAGAATCTTACCAAGTTGCCGCTGCTTGCCTTCGTGGTAGCATCAATCTTCAAGTTCTCTACTGCCGCTTCTATAGCTGGATGATACAAAAGTCAAGGTTTGCAAACTGAATATATTATACCCGTAAAGGTCATTGTCCATGAGTGGCAATAAAATAAGCCAACAAGGCCAGCTTGATCAATAAATATTTCCCTAGCCTAATAATGCACAATAATCGCATTCCATGAGCTCACCAAATCAGCAGACCTACAGCGATCATCTGATAAAAGACCATAACTTGAACAGCTTCTTTGTATATTAATTCGCAAACACCACACAGTACCGGACCTAATCAATACGGCATAGGGCAACCGAATCCTTTGAGTACACACACCATATTATTGGTGTAGCTGTCAAATAAATGAGCGTTGGCTCAGCTCTCGACATCTCTCAAAATCTGACATATGAAGGATACCTAACAATTCCAAAACTGAGTATAAAATTGCAGATACCCGCATGCTACGTTAGGACGGTGAAACTCAATTATATGTGTCAATACAAATTAGTAGATTGAACTGGATCAAACTTTTGATGAAATTGTACGCACTCGAAGATAGTTCAGAAACATAAATCACATTGTTTTTTAACCGTGATCTGACGGAGCACGCACGGACTAAAAAAGTCTCTTTTCTTTTCCCTCGGTAGTGCCAGATCAAAGCTAAAGTTTTGTCTTTCCCTAGAAAAACTAAAGATTTTTTCCAATAAAAAAAGCAGAAGAAAATGTTTTCGAAATAGACACAATTGTAAAAAATAAAGATAGGACTGAGTAGTACCCACACCATTCAATGAGACGGAACGCAAAGCTACTACTAGTACTAATAATTTAGAAAATGAAAATTCCAAGAAAATATAGAAGATCAAAATCAGAATTTTGATCAAATAAATTAGTATCTCTTTTTTAGAAGAAATACAGTATCTCTGACGGATCAAAGAGAAGCAATGGAGTCAGATACAGCAACGGGACCTCCAAACTCAGCTGCACTGGAAAAGTGAAAACAGTAGCAGAGCATCGAATTTCACTGATCTAACGACAAAACAAGCAGCGAAGTAGTGAAACGCGGGAAATCCATCAAACAGATCCACCTCCCGATAGATGGAGCAGGAGCAAACGAAAAAAACAGTAAATTTGGAGGCGATCGAGAAGGATACGCTTGTGGCCGAGCGCGGCCTTGGGCTCCATGAGTCCGCACCACAGGTCGCCGCAAAAGAAGCCGGGGCTGCTCGTGTCCTCCAGCTCGACCGGTGATTGGTCCGGGGGCTCGCCGGAACCCTAGCCTGCTCCGGCCGCCGCTGCCGGAGGAGAAAGGGAGGCGCGGCCACGTGTGGGACGATCGGACGGCCGGGAAGGTGGGCAAGTGGTGGGGGCAGAGAAGCGACGCGGCCGAAGCGGGTTCCTGAAATCTAGTGGGGGGCAAAGCAAGGCAGCCGCTTCGCCTCCTGCGGCCGAATATTTGTAGCCTTTCACTCCAAACTTTATGCTTTTTTCCCTGAACTCGGAAGAGGTAGGAGGAGTTAATCATGGCATGTCAGTTCAGTAAAATTTCTTTGAGCTAGCGTCTCAAAAAGTAACAACTAGAGAGTACATGTATTTATGTGGGAGTAGTTTCAAGAAGAGAATCGAAATATCGGTGGGTGCCACTAACACATGAAGATACGACCACAAAAACGTGGTATCAACTAATTTTTGAAAGCTAGTAGCAACTAATATTCGTGACGTGGAGGACGATTTCTTATTTGAAAAAAGTAGGCAAGAAACTAGCCAACATGGACATTCAACGTCTAGATGATAGCCTGACGCGGTTATGGATGGACACCGAAGAGGAGATGTGGCGTTTTTTAGCGCACCAAGGTGAGGAATATCGTTTGCAAAGAAAATGTGGGGAAATCTTGAGTCTCGGAAAAGGAAGGCGAGAACTATATATGGTCCGAATCTTGATTGAGCTAAAGAGAGGGAAAATACGAGAGATGGTGATAGCATGTCTTCTGTCGCCGCATTCACCATTTCAGACTAGCTACAACGCCGTGCATCAAGCAGAAAACCCAAGTCGCAAACCGCATACTCAGGGATGTAGGTCACCCCATACCCGTTTTGCAGACTCAAAACTCGTCGCGTAGAACAGAGACGGTAACAGAGACCGAACTCTAACTATGATCTTTTTAACGGCGTTGTTGTCAAAATTTGGCTCGATCATCGGAGCCTCTGTCATGGCGACGATTGCTCGTCGGCGTCGACCTCACTCCTCGTTGGAGTCGAGGTCGATGAACATCATGTCCTGCTCCGCGGCGAGGAGCCGCCACTCCTCGCGCTTGTCCTCCTTGCGGCGGCTTTGCTCGGCGATGAGGGACACCATTGTCGAGAGGTGGGTGTCGTCGACAAAGTCGCCGGGCTGGAACCCGGTGTCCGCCTCGGCCAGCTTGACGGTCACCCGATCGACGTCGTCGTCGTCGACGTAGTCGCCCTCCGTGAAGGAGGACTCCTTCTTCATGTCGACGAGGGCGAGGCCGCTGTGGATGGACGGAGGGGATGCGGCGGTGGTGCTGCGGAAGCTCGACGCGACGCCGCTGCGTGAGCTCTAGGCCGCCGGGGAGCTGCACGATTTCCAGTAGCGCGACTCGCGCTTCTGCAGCTTCGCCGGCGGCTCCAGACCGTAGTTGGTCCACTTGTAGGAGGCACGGATGCGAGCAGCATCTGAGACGCACAGGCCCCGCTCCCGCCTTGGCCGCCGCATCGGCCTCGTCACAGGGTTGGTCGCCGTTGCGGCGGCCCTGGTTGCCGCTGCCGCTTCCGGACGCCATGTCGCATGTAGATCTACGAGAGGGTGGGTCGGAGGCGAACTGGATTGCTCGCCGGAGTTGGGAGGGGGATGCGGCGGCGCGGGAGGCAGAGCGGCAGCGGAGGAGATAGGGTTGGCCTGCTCAGTGCCTCCGCGCGTCATATATGCCGATCTGCGCGGGTCAGATGCAAGCCGCGGCATAATTTTTGCAGGTCAGGAGCCCGATGGCGTATATGTTTGACACGAAAAACAGGGGCTAAACCGCATATCGGTCCGCAGACGCCGATGCGGCCAATACGCGGGATCTCTAGAGATGCTTTAAGAGCATGATTGGCTGATTGTATATCCAACCAACAATATCTTTGTCACTTTGTGACATCATATTTAGATGTTGAATTATACTATGCTGTAATTCAGCCTATTGCTAATGATCTATATTTTTTATATGAAGGTCACAATATTCGGTTGCATTGTTCTTCTCCGTAATGTGCATTCTTCATGCAGAAGGATAAATATGTATATATGTATACCGTTTTGGGACAGAGATAATGTGATAACATGATATCGGGTTATTGGTTACTCTTTATTAAGTTTATTTTGTGCAATTTTCACTCATATGGTCTACCACTTTCACGAGTGTCCCATTTGACTTCACATATATATTAAGTAATTAACCCCCAACTATTTTTTTTGTTTTCTTTCTTCTCGAGAACTTTAAAACAATTGTTGTTACATGCACAAATTAGTATTTGGTCATTCTCAATAAATTAAATACAGCCTAAGAAATTTGTTTCTCCCCTAAGTGGCATTAATAATGTAATGAAAATTATTTACTGAATTTTGATAAAGTGTATTTTCAAGGTTTTGCTTGGGTTGTCAGGTAGGGTTACCCCATTGATCATGTTTGGTACATGGACACCGGTGCCACAGATCACATGACGAGTAGCTCACCACTAACCAGCCCTACCATGAACTTAAGAAACATGAAAACACATTGTCTGAAATAAATAAAGTGCAACGAATTTAATTAAGAGTTGATTCAAATTTCAAATGCATTAGTTAATTTACGAGCCGTGCGTTGCACGTGCACGGTTACTAGTAAAATAAAACATGAGAAGTCTACTACCCCTCCGTATTAAAATAACTAACTATCTAAGGTTTGTCTAAAAATAAATGTATTTAGACACGAAACATGTGTAGATACATTTAATTTAAGTCAAACTTAGACATTTTTTCGAAACATAGTACAATATAGTACAATGTAAGCGCTCATATGCACGCGCATACACTCACCCCTATAAACGCACACACGCACACCCTACCCCTTTGAGCACCTCAGATAGGCTGAGTCGGTGGATCAGATCTTGAGATTGACGAAGTCACCACAGACGCCTCGCTGTCCACGAGAACGTCGCCTCCCACTGAATAATATTCTGGCTAAATGAGAAACACCAGCATCAAACTTAGGATTTGAAATTGGGTGTACAACCACCGTCCTAACCATCTTACCACGGCAATTTCTCAGTTAGACAATTATTTTGTAACGAAGGGAGTCCTTTCCGATTGGATACATGGTAAGAATGAAAGATGAAATAAATTGAAGAAGCAGTCGGTAGTGTATTTTTTCTATGTGAGAAATGAAAGGAGCCCGAGTAATTGGGCCAGGCCCATAAACGAGAGGAGCGTCCGCGGAGCTCCGCGGTACGCGATACTACTACTACGTACTCCCTCCGTTCTAAATTAATTGACTCAGATTTAGTACAAGTTGTACTAAATCTGAGTCAATTAAATCAGAACGGAGGGAGTACGTAGGATTTGCCGGGGTTGAAAAAGAAAACGAATTTACAAAGCAGTGGAAGCCCAGTCTGTATTAGCTGCCCGCCGAGCTTATCTGTTCAGTCGATCCAGCCCATACGCAATAAGCCCAGACTCCCGAGCCTTATTTCACGGAAACCCTAGCCCTCGGTATATAAACTCCTTCTAGCTCCGCTGCCCGAGCCCTTGCACGCGCGCCGCCATCTCCCCGCCCTCGCCGCAGCAGACTCCTCCTGCTAGCCGCCGCCGAGATGGTACGTTCCTCTCGTCTAGTCCTTCCTTTCTAGCCTCGCGTCGTCCTGTGCTGTTGGAACTCGTTCCAGTACTGGATGAGGTATTTCTTAGGATATAACCTGCTACTGTAGATCGTAGTGTTTCTAGGTGCTTCCGCAACTATATCGTATATATAGGATGTTGAGCTCTCTTTGATACCCTCGCCCCCTTTGATCATATGTGTTGGCCGGAGTTGAGCATTCATCGGCCCATCCCTGTGCTCTTCAAATCGATTTCGCTTAGAACCTGTAGGTGTATAGGTTGCGTCCTAGGCATACAACCAGCCAACCAGATCCTTGAAATAGCAATTGATAGGCGTTGTGGCTAGCAATGCAAAATCACTGGGCACTGCTTAGGAGTATCACACTCATTGGTAAAATTCAGAGGAATCTTGTTTAGTGCAGCACGATATAATGTTGTGTAGGATCCATCAATACTTTCAACTTAATTGAGGGTTCAAAAAGTGATTGTGGCAAATGATCAGAAACCTCGCTTTCCACAGCTAAATTTGGTCAATAGCCTAAGGAAATGCAGTATAGGTGAAATACTCTCTCCAACTTCTAGTACTTGCTCTACTGACTTTTGCCAATTGTGATCACAGCCATTATTTCCAGAGTAGTATGTATGTAGACTGTTTCTAAAGTATGATGATGCCTAAGCTTTCCCTGTTACATACCTATTCAAATAATTTAATGTTTCGAGCGATTTTTTAACCTTTTCTAGTGTAAAGCTTTTTATTAGTCAAATTAAAGTGTTAGATATTCTAGAATGTGGTTTCCATATTATAGGTGTAATAACCGCCTGTTTGGTTGAATGATTTTTGTCTATTCAAAGCAAACTGGATGGTATTCATCTGCCACTGAATTGATAACTATGCACAATAAGACAACATGTCTATTCGAAACAAATAATATGGGGTTTCCATATTATTTTGCTGTTATTTAATTTGTTGTTTTGCAATGCCTATTCAGACTAAGCGCACCAAGAAGGCCGGGATTGTCGGCAAATACGGTATGCACTTCTAACATTTTTCTCATTTCCTTGTTCATGTGTTTCTGCTACATTCTGAAATTAGAAATTACATTCTACAGGGACTAGGTATGGTGCCAGTTTGCGTAAGCAGATCAAGAAGATGGAGGTGTCTCAGCACTCCAAGTACTTCTGCGAGTTCTGTGGGAAGGTATGTTCCCTGTCACCTATTTGGTTATGCACTGGATTTATCTAAATGCTTTCTTGTGTATGAACTGTTATAGTTAACCAGTGTAGTGCTTTGCACAGACTAATGAGTCACACCTTCCTGTACAGTATATCTACTTGTATTTATTGATGTTTGGTATGACATTTTTGTGTTGCTTATAGTTTTGTCCAACCCAGTATTATTTTTGCTTTGTCAATAGTAAATTCTGGTCATCTTCTGATGAATTGTATTAATGTATTCATACTTGTAATATATCTTTTGTCTGCCCCTGTTGTATCATCTCTTTGCAACCAAATATTGCCCGCTTCCATTTTGTTGTCATTCATTTAGTAGATTCTTCACAGAAACATGTTGTCTTATTGTGCATAGTTGTTGTTTTGAACTAATTTTGCATATGTAAGGTGATTGTTATCTTGTATATTTTCGTGGTCTATTTTTCTTACCTGTTGGTATAATGTTTTGGTTCTGTAATCTCTATTCATCTGAAAATAAGTTTTTTGTATAAACTAATGTAGAAAGTTGTCTTTGTTGGTCTTAACAATGCCTTCTCTTTCGTTTTATTACCAGTTCGCCGTGAAGAGGAAAGCAGTTGGAATTTGGGGATGCAAGGACTGCGGGAAGGTCAAGGCTGGTGGTGCCTACACCATGAAGTATGTTTCATTTACGAGCTCTTTCTGAATATGTTCTAGTTCATTGTCATATTGTTTTATGCTAACCTCGAGCTATATATTTTCAGCACTGCCAGTGCAGTCACTGTCAGGAGCACAATCCGTCGTCTGAGGGAGCAGACCGAAGCTTGATCTCACTACTGTTATCTTCAGAAATCCAGGAGCTTGTGGTGAAGTTGAGAGTTGCGAATCTCTGTATTTTCGCTATTTTGCCATGGATATCTGTTACTAGTAATTTTGGCGACTGATTTAGGATCTTTGGAACTCGAAAGCATGTTTCTACAGTTCACTTTTAAGGCTATTATGCTATGTTTCATGGTATCGAAGATTGTCTCGTTTTGCACTTGGCTGAATGTATTATACATATGTCGTAGATGAGCTCAATCACTATAAACCGAGGTACTCCCTCAGTCTCAAATAGGCGGTGCAGAAATTGAGTAAAAGACGACTAAATCTTACTATTAAAGGAGTCTTTGGTTAATGCCTGGTGTCACATGTCAACCAATTTATAATCAATATGAAACAAACGAAAACTTGCTATCTTATCCTGCGTATGCGAACTAGAGCAAAACAAACTTCCCATGATACTCCCAGCAAGTAGGACTGCTAACAAAATTCTGTGAACATCCTGGAACGAAGAGTTCTAATAGGTCTAATATATGTATACTCATCATATTAGTAACAAATGTTGAAAGAGAGGGAACACTGAGAGCGAGAGGAGGCATTGAAACTCTACTTTGAATTACAAAAGAAGAGGCTCGAGATCGAGGAGGAGAATGCCCAGAGAAGAAGCTCGAGATCGAGGAGGAGAATTCTCAGAGAAGAGCAAGGGAAGTCTATGCAAGGGGCCAAGGAAGCTGATGCAAGGGCCAAGGAGACCGAGGCAAGAGGCAAGGAGGCCGACGTCAAGGGAAAGGATTGAGCTCGCCCTACGCCAAGAGGAGGCCCGGATCATGGACATGGATATCTCCGCCTTTACTCGACGAAGATGGCGTACTACCTAAAGAATCGAAGATACTATATAGAGCGAGATTGATCACATCTCCTTCCTTCCTTTTAGTACTGTTGTATGCCGACGTTGAACTATGAGTGAGATGCCTGAAAGAACATGACCGAGGTGGCCAGGATTATGTATGATTTTTTTGCATGTATGCTAACATGAGAATATTTTTTACTACAAGATGCAATGTTTGAGTCAATTTTCCACTACACTAGAAGGTGAGGGCGTGCTTTGCTGCGCCCGCTATCACTCTTTTCGTTTAGTTGGTTTGTTTCTTAATTTTTGCTTTGGTGTAATTATGGTGGATATGAATGAAGCCGTTTTAACATAGGTTTTTTGTGTTCTCTAGTTTGAAAGATAGACATAATATGTTATTTCTCTTCATTATAACAAGCTTGTAAGTGCTATCTTGGCATAAAGCTTATGAAAAAAAGATGTTCGACAGAACAATAATTGCTTAAAAAAATTGTATTACAATATCATGGAATGTTTACCGTCTCATTTGCAAGAAGTTTTACAAACCAATTCAACCTACTACAATAAAAAGTATAACAAACTGGGAAATATACTAACATTAACATCAAACTATGTATTAAAAATGGTAATAATAAGACCAATGATTTTTTTACAACAACATGTGTCTTCTGCATCATCATCTACATGAATCGCTTGTCTTTTTAACCTACCTTCATAGCATGGTTAACATCGAAACAGACACCGGTGCAAGTTATTTTGTAACATTAAAAAATCAAATACTCCCTCCGTATCAAAATATAAGAGTTCCTATTATTTCCAACCTTGTACTGATTCGTATGTATATAGATATGTTTAAGTGTGTTGATTCATTCACTTTGAAATGAATCTGGACAAAGTCAAAAAGGCTAGTAAGACTTATATTTTGATACGGAGGGAGTACATGTGAATGGATTGGAAACGTAATTAAAAACCCTGAAGAAATCTAAAATACACCAGATAACAACTAAAGTAGTAAAATATTAGAAAATAATAGTTTATTAATTAGTATATTTGTTACCTTGATAACCCCTGCTATTATTTGAAGAAATCAGCTATCCAAGATGTCATGTATTTCTATCCAGAAAACTAATCTCTATTATGGAAAGCAACTTCAAAATAGCTCTTACAATTGTCAGCTGTAGTGTGTAGTTTTAACATATTTCATTATAAGAAATCTCACAATTCTTATATGTAAGAGTTTTTTTTGGCCAAACACTATATCTAGGTGTTAGAGAAATCATCACAACAAAAATAACAAGCAAACACATCCAAGGAGATGTTTGCTAACTCCTACCTATTTCATGTGCCGCTTGCCTTTTCACTAGGTGTTCTTGACTATATTGATTTTGGCCATGTGAAGAGATGAAAACACAATAGTGTGTTTCGTGTATTCTCGCCACTTAGCTGAGTGAACAACTTATCTGACACAACCACATTTAAACAAATTCATCTACCAGACAACCATATGAGCTTTGGCGAACGACACATAGATGAGATGCAACGACAATGCAGTGGCTGGAGTTGCGCTGGCGCCGGTGAAGTTTATGGCGGATATGTATATATATGTTGAAATGAAAAAGTGACAATATGAAAGTTGTGGGAAACGGCAAGATGGATCTATCCATCGAAGGAAATTTTAAAATGTTGAACCAGTGCCACGAATTTGATAAACTTTATCTAAAATGGTACAAAATTCATTTTAAAATTAACAAGTTATATTTGACAAAATTTAAAATCGATCACGGGAATGAAATTTTCTCATCGGCGCGCAAATATTTCGTATACATTTTAGCTCGAATTGAAAAGGTTGTATATATCCATAAAGATTAGAAAAAAATTACTCTATATTGAAAGAAATCAAATAGGAATAAACTAATCAATACATGTGGGCCCACCATCAAATGCACCACAACCCTCCATTTCCTGGGAGCTTATTACTTAGAGAGATGTTTTTTTTAGTATGACTAAATGATCAAATCGGTTTAAAATGGTCAAAAATATGATTATAATCGACAAAACCTAACCAATGGGATAGAATGTGAAGGTCCGTTGAGAACAATGACCGCAAAGGGCGGATATGAGCCGGAACCCGGAAGTACGTCTTTTTAACAATCCAAATGGGCAAAACAAGCATATATCCGATTGGGTCGGAAGTAAAAATTATTCACCGTGACAAAGTCTAAGATGTATAGAGTATAGAAAATAGCAAATGATAAGAAACCTTACAAATTACAATCATCCAATTCCTGTATTTTTGCTGCCTGCCTATATATTCGTGCCCCTCACCTTCTCGTCTGTTGTCTCTGCATCCGGCACTCAGCCTGTCTACCCCTCTTCTTTTATCACTGTAGAGATCGACTGCGCTAATTAGTTATCAGTTAACCGAAAGCAAAAGCTCTACTTAATTTATATGCCACCTATTCGGAGACAGAGTGTATAGTCCTTTTTAGGGTACTCTTCTGGTATATAGCCTAGGAATGAATCGTGACAACATGTCAAACCTTTCTTAGCACCGGACGTGAAATGATGACTTCTGGCTCAGGTGAGTTTGCTGTTGGTTAAGGCCTCGTTTGGAACAAAAAAAAATCATAAGAAGTCTGAAGGATAAAAGTCTCACATGAAACTTTTCTATGCTACCGTTTGGAACAAATGAATAGAAAATTTAGATTCCTTTTAAATATCTATATAATAGGTTATTCCATAGAATTTTTCTTAAAGGGAGACAAACATGAGGTATTTAATCTTCCTATGTATATAATTCCTGTATTTTTTCTACGTGTTATCCAAACGACACTATGAAAACTTTCCTGTACTTTTAGTTCTATAGGAATTTAGGAAGCATGACACCTCAATTTCTATATTTTTTCCTATTCCTATGTTTTTACTTCATGTATTCCAAACGAGGCCTAAACAACTGTGCTCATCAAACCTTCCGAATATCTTAATGAATATTGTACACAATGCAGACTGCAGTTTTATTTTTTGTCACAATCATGTGATCCATATAAGTCGAAGTACAGTTTCTGAAATGCATGTCAATTGTCTTTTCCTATGAAGCTGCGGTTTCAGCGGAGGAGCTTGCTCAGATCTTCTTGAGAAGGGCTTTCAGATGTGGCTGTAGACTGTTTGTGATTGTTGCCATCTGAACGATGTAGGAGAGCTCCCCGTCCACCATCTGAAAAGCCCTCGTGATCTGCTTCACCTGACGAGATTACACAGATCTTTTAGCCAGCGTAGTTTCCATGTTCAAAGGCGATGCAATCATGAAAAGTCACTTTGTAGCCTGGTCTACATTTTGCCCCTTTTTTTGTTATATCACCATTGTAAAGTTTCAACAAAATCCAGGAAAATCCTAGATGTTGACAATGATATGTTCTACGCTCCTTCAAATTTCAACTGAAAATAGTTTGTATTCCTTTCTACACGAAAATGACAAATCCTGACAATTTTGAGATTTTTGAATCTGTCACTGTTCAACTCCGCAGATCTACAATTTTGTCATTTTTACACAGCATAAAATACAAAATATTTCGCATCATTTTTTGCGCACTGGCAGAAGTCAAGTCACCATTATCTACGTCTAGATGTTTTTCTGGTATAGATTTTTAATTTTTAAAATACCAGCCCGGTCTATGAAACTCTGCAATCAAGTCATACACAGGCTCAAATTACTATATCATGGTCTCCTTCACTCTACATGGCAGCCTTGCTCGCTGCCATGATCCGTGGCCGAAGAGGCCGCCCCTCCAGACGCTGGTATGTGCGCGTTCTTTCAACCTCCTGTATGGAGGCCCTTCATGGAGATCCTCACCAGATTCCAGTACATGGCATGTATTGGAATCAAATTCTAATTCTTGCATGAAAGGCATACATCATGAAGCCAGAGATTAGGATGCTGTGGACCACATTAGAAAGGCGGTTTTGGAGCTTCCTAAGGAGAAGATTCTGCACCAGTATAAAAAGAGAAAGACAAAGATGGCAGAAAAATTGGCTTGAATATGGATGGGTAATGGGCCGTGGGTGTTGGCCAAGGGCACAATTTGAGGCCTCTTTGATTCGCAGGATAGGAAATAAGCAGGATTGCAACCAGTGCAATTCTACAGGAATATGAAATTCGCAGGGGGGCTGGTAAAAAATGCTGCCCCAGTGTCTCTCTCGTCTCTGCCCATTCAAGTATGCATAATGTAATGGTCTTTACATATCCAGTGGTTGCACATGTTGGTTGATTTAATGGAAGGCCGTTGTGTAATTTGCCAACACCGGGAAGGTTGGATCATGATCTTTGTTCCTCTCAAAAAAAAGTACTATATCATGCACTGTACAGAACGGTGACAGGCGGCTGCAAGACTGTAAGCTACAGTAGCAACCGTGAAGATGTCATCTCCTATGGAGGTCAGCGACCCCAAATACAGACTTAGTTTTGAACTTTAAACAAATGAGATGACTGCAAATGAAAGCAGTGTATTGCTTTCAGGGTTTAGTGATTCTACAAGCAGGTCATTCCTTGTCAAATACAGGTTTCTGGGTGATTTTTTTTCAATATTAGCTACTCAGAAGACTGAGATAATACCTCAGTATATTGTGAGTTATCACTTAGCAACTGAGTGATATCATCCCATCCTACACAGATCCACTCTAATTAACAACAAACTGCCTACGCTATCTAGAAAAATGACAGTGCATAGTCAGATCAAAATTAACCGTCCGAACATCAATAAAGAGCTTAAAATAGACTGTAATAAGAGACTTCCTATACAGTAACCCTGTGATCAGTACCTTCGACGCATTGCCAACAAGTTCGCTTTGAAGTGTCACTGTTTTCTTTTCAGCGTCATATGAACCCTTCTGCATATTTAGAAACAAAGTCGTGGCAATAAATAATGAAATATAAAATAGCACATCAATTTATTTATTTCTTACAAATTAAAAACCTTTTTTGCTCGGTGACAGAGGAATCACATAGTGTGATGAATATTCTCACAATGCCTGTCTGATTTATGACCTATGAGGCTATGATTACTTTTGGCATTATAAGAAACTTACAAGAGAGCAACTACTATTTAGATATGTGTTTTCCATTTATCAACAAGCTTTAAGGACCGTTCTTGGTATTTAAAGTATCAGCTGTTTAGGGACAAAAAACAATGTGCAATGAATTTGTGAAAGAGAATATTACAAATCTACAGAATGTTTGGTCAAAATTATCACAGAACTATACTTTTAAGCAACCATCTCGTAGTGGAAAAACCACAATTTTGTCTTCAAGTCGTAATTGCTCTTTATATTCAAATTTATTTCCATATTTCTACATAAGGTATGAACACAATTCCACAATCGTGATAATACTGCAACGAGATAAAAGCTCAAGTTTCTCTTCGTCACACAGTTTAGCAGGTCAGTTAAGGATACTTAATCTGCATACTGGTGCAAACAATTACTCCCTCTGTTCCACAATATAAGATGTCTTAGGTGTAACACATGGTGTGTAGAGTCACACTAAAATAAGTGTATATGTACACTAAAACATGTGTATACATATGAATGTGGAAAATGTCTAAAACACCTTATATTATGGAACGGAGGGAGTACTAAGCTGTGGTTCGATATCTCAGTTCAGCACATTCAGAACCAGATAAACTGCCATATGCGGGCAGTATACTAAGCATGAGCAACCTAGCGTGTGTATAATAATCTGGGATTGCGATGGTCTATACCAATTACCAGCAGGCAAACGATGGTATTTGCACCTGCCAGCCTGCCACAATGAATACGATGCGCAATCTAGCGCCGGACAACTATGCCTGCAACTGCAAGAACTCAATGGGCAGGAAGTAGTAAGAACACACCTGGATCTCGACGAGGCCTGTACTCTGGGCGATGACAACCTCGACGGAGCCATCGGGGCGGGGCCGCCAGTACCCACTCTCGGCGTGCATCGGCTCGCCGGACGCCGCCTTCCACGTCTTCTGCGTGTATGAGATCACCGGCTGCGCGCACCCACGCCGAGCCCGGCAAAAGGCATGCACAGCTCTAAGAATCGGCTAACCAAAGGCAAGAATTTTGAGATGGATGTGACACATATGGGCGTACGGCATACCTTGGAGGGGTGGTGGGAGAAGAGGATCTCCTCGCCGTAGCGGAAAGGGGCAATAGTGGGGAAGGTCCCCTCGCCTTCCCCGCGCCACTTGCCCAGTAAAAACAGCAGCGGCGCAACCGACGGGTGCGGCGCCGGCGGCTGCGTGGGAGGGCCGGCGGCTTCCATTTCTCACGGTCTCCGGTTGGATTTTCAGATTTGTCTGCTGGCCTATGTCAGCTGAACTGACGATGTCAAACAAGACGATGCAGTATTTTTCGCCAAATCCGGCCCTATCTCGCCGCTACACAACTAATTACAAATCTGACCCCTCTCGGATGGGTGTCAACGGGGCCGGCGCTGACGTCATGCAGGTCAGACACTGGACTCGCTGAACGTTGCTGGGTCCCACAAAAGGCCGACGTGACACGGTGTTAAATGAATCTGAGTGGAGGTGTTCGGCGCCATTATGTTTGGCGCCGACCTCCTAAGTTAAATCTGGTCGATTCTTTTTCCCTCCTACCCATTCTTTTGTTGCCATTCTTTTGTTGCCGTCAAAGTTCTATCTCCTGTTTTTCACCCTAAACTTGAACCACTGAAAACTTGTGGATTTCTTGAATCTAGACCATGGCAAATCTTTTTGGAGGTATCCTCTCTCAAATCCCTCTGTTTCCATCCAATTATTTTTGAGATTTCATGTTTTTTCGTTCAAATTTATTTGTTGAACCGAAATATTTAGTGTATTTTTTTGTTCTAGTAGTAAATGGTAGTGCGATGTAGAATGTGCTTAGTAGTTTATTTGTTACAAGCGTGTAATTACTTTTAAAATACAATTATATTATGTGGCTAAATTTATAGGAGACACTATATATGGTGTCCTATTTTATAAGGAAGTAGTAAATATAGTTTGTGACTAAATTTAGAATAGATATGCTGTGGTCAAATATATGGTTGGTAAGTTTTAAGGATGTACAAATCTTTTAATTTGTAGAATGCAAAATAAATCTTGGAGGAAAAGCACGAGGGAGAATACATTGGCCATCGGGATTCTCGGGGATCACGTTGTGACTTTGCACCGCTCCAATGGAGACGTAGTTTTTATTGGGAAGTGAACGTCGGGATACATCTCCGTGTCACTGTGTGGTTATCTCTTAACCTACCTTTTTTGTTCACTAACTTAATATCGTGTTTACCATATATTGCTAGTTTGTATATTGCTGATCATATAGGATTGTTCACGTAGTTGCATATCTAGAAAATTTATATTTGAGAAATTACCAATTTGTATTAGAAGGAAAAAAATTATAGTTGCCTATTCACACCCCCCCCCCCCTCCTCTAGTCATCCTACTCTATCCTTTGACATGACACAAAATCTTTCACATGATATAAAAGGCAAAGACTATCACACGGTATAAGAGCAAGAACATAGTCTTTACCATACAATTTATCCGAGCACCGACATGCCTTACCAACACACATGAACAAAGTTGAACAAACCAAATATAGGTTAAACACAACAAAAAATATAGAGTGGACACAAGCTTATAAGAGGCAAATAAACAAAAAAAAAACTTGTGCCAACCCGGCAAATCCCGAACAACCTAATAGAGGACCTTCTCCCCCTTTGGCATCAACAAGCCAAAACAACAGAAAAGGTCGATGGAAACTCCCCAACAAGGACCACTCGGACTCTTACTCATCATTAGGGATGCGAAAACGGGACCCATTCTATGGATTCCATAGAAAAAAAGTGGGACAAATGGGTCCCGATTTCGCATCCTTACTCATCATCAACATAGTCGCTTGTGGATACAATGTCCTTGTCCTTTGAGGCGACTTCATCATCCCAATCAACACTCTCGATGTTCCAGTGCTCATGAAGAATGGTGGACTCAGATGACTTGTTGGCTACCGGGGCATTCCAAGCTTTCATGATTTTTGTTTGATTCAGTTCAACTTTCGTTTCTTATACCCTTCATAAGTTTACTTGTGGATCTCCTTTTGTATGAAAAATAATTGTTTACATTGATGTTTTCTGTCCATGGGGTTGACATGGCAAATGTCATTGTAGTGTGCCTTTCGAGAGGTGTGGAGCTCACTCAGTTGACGCCGATCAAAAGTCAAACACTTTTGGGAGTCTACGAAATTTCAGAGGAGGTCAAGTAGTGGTGGTATTGGCAACAACTTCCAAGATAACTTGTCCGGAATCTCAACAAAAAAAGAAAAGAAAAGGATAACTTGTCTGATATAAATTTAGTCTAGCTAGTTTGTTCTTGGCTTGGCTTGTTTGTGTTTGATTACTCTCATGTAAGAAAGTATGTATTGGGCGGCCTAACGAAAGAAAATGATAACATATGCACAATTCTCGGTCAACAACGAGCTCTAGACGTGTATATATTCACCAAAATGGAACACCAAATTAATAAGGGAAGAAAAAGAAAACAAAAACCTTATTACAACTTATCATTTCTGCAAGGCATTTTTCTCATTGCATCAGTATGATCTGAAAAAGGGACGGAACAAAAACAAATAATAATCAGAGAGACCACCAACGCCGCCGCCACCGCCACCACAGGAAAAAAAAAACATAACGAGTGGTTGGACCGATCAGCGCCGCGCTAATCAGTGCGTGCACCTTGACCTCTTGAATCTGAGCCGTCGGTTCTTGAGATCGAACTCCCAGAGGTGCTCCTGCTGCAGGATGTTGCCGATGACGGAGACCCCGGGCCAGGGGCCCTCCTGCACGCCGATGCACTTCACCCCGGGCGCCGCGTCGATCACGTAGCTCTTCCCCGGCGGCTCTAGCCGCGCAGAACCGGCGAAGTGCACGGCCATCTTCGGCACGTCCACGTCCAAGTCCTTGCCCGTGGACGGCGACGTCCAGTTGTAGCAGTACTCGAAGGGGTCCATGATCACCCGCGGCAGCCCAGCGAGCTTCTTGTTCAGGGCGGCGACCACGGCGCGGTAGGCCGGCTTCGCGAGCACCGTGAGGCTGGTGCCGGAGTCGAGGATCACGCCACCGCCCGTCTCGACGTCCCACACGAGGCGCGGGATCTTGAGAAACTCCCCGGCGACGGAGATAGCCTTGACGGAGACGTCGTAGAACGGGCGCATCCGGCTGTCGAGCACCAGCGGCGTCTCCCGCGCACGGGACTTGGCCGCGGCGCAGGAGGAGGCGGTGACTGTGGCGTGCGACTTGGATGAAGAGGCAGAGGCAGAGGAGGAGACGGCCGGGTTGGGGCCGAAGGTGAGGTAGCTAGTGGCGTTGCGCGGGGAGAGGTGGTCGACGAGGCAGTAGGAGAAGCGGCCGCCGAAGCGGGAGGCGGCGTGGGAGGCGAAGGAGATGTCGCTGTAGCCGAGGCTGAGGACGCCGTCGGAGGCCTCGAAGCTGGGCCCGTTGGAGGAGCTGGTGCAGCCCAGCACGAGGCCCTTGAGCTTGGCATTCCTCGCCGCCGTCCCCGACAGCGCGATCGTCGCCGACTCGGTGCCCACCGTGCCGCGCGCCGCCGACCCATCCTTGTACCTGCGTGCGGAAGATACGCGACGGTTAATTACGTGAGTAGTGATCGTGCATGGCACATGGCGCGATTCGAGGATCTCTCCCGAGCTGGCTGCTACCTCGGTTTCGGTTGGTAACCGCTTGTATCTATATAGTAAAATGCCCGTGCGTTGCAACGAGAGAGTTAAACTTCATTTTACATGTGGTGCATAAAAAACTGCTTAGATGGATAATTCATGAGGCACCTACAGAAATATAAGATTAAACACCTGATCCATGTACTCTGCCGACCAGCCGTGAGGGCTGCCGCGACTCCATGAATTTTGTTTTGTCAAGATAAAAATTGGCGAATGAATGGCTCAGGAGAGAAGAAGACATAAATGATTTGAGATGTGTATCACCATATGGTTTGTTTTGAGCTGAGTGTAATTTGAGGAGCAAATAGACCCGGTCTCATCGGATTATTCTCCGTGTTATAGGATGGACAGATCTACTCGCGGTCTTTATATATGCTTGATCTCTGTGGTGGTGTGTGTAATTTCACTTCTGTGTGGTTGTGTTTGTGGAATCACTGCTTTAGTATCGAGGATTCTTTATGCGTCAAAAGTTACAATTTTCAATTTTGTTTGTCCATTCTCAGTGCATGTTTGCTTGTTTTATAGATGATTTAAGAGAATTTCAATGCCCAAGGAGGGTGTATTGATCTAAATTAGTTAAGGAGTCAAGAAAATTCCCATGTATGCTCTATCCTACCGCCGGCCGCGAGGACACACCGTCGGCTTCTCCACAAGAGTCCGTCGACGGACCCGGCATATGTCAGTCACCTCCAAATCTTCCTCCCTCTCGAAGCCAGGTTGCCGCTTAATGTTTGTGAAATACATGTATTTCAATAAAACCTATAAACATGACGACATCCAGCATTGAAAAAAATTGTATACTTGAATGCGTTTGCGTTGCCAAAAAAGAAAAGTAGTATACGATGAATTAATATAATATTTCTTACTTAAAAAATATGAGTCAGATATGGCTATACATAGTTTATGTGTTTCAGAAAAATACTTCGCACAAAACCATGGCTGGGTCCAACGCGTGACGTTTGGACGAAAAAGGAATTCAGAGACACACACATCATCCTTCAGCCTCTCACTCCTCCGTGCCCGGCCTCCGTCCTCTGTGACCTCCCTCTCCGCTGCCTCCCCGCTGCCACCGTTTCTTGGCCCCAACAGCTCGCCCTCTGGCCACCGCCCTCTCCTCTGTCTCCCCGCTGCTGCCGCCATTTATTGCTTCCGGCAGCTCGCCCTCTGTCCCTTATGTTTGATTGATGCCGATGTCCCTTATGTTTGATTGATGCCGATGTTTCTTGCCGCCAGCAGCTCGCCCTTTGTCCCTAATGTTCGATTGGCCTCGCAATTTCTTGCCGCCGGCAGGTCGCTCTCTGTCCGACTGTCCCTGATGTTTGATTGGCGATTCCTCACAGCCCCGCTCTCCGATTTGTGATTCTTTTTGCCGATTTTGGTCCAGCTTTCACATTGGATTTTCGCTCCTCTGTTTCTTTGTGTCCGGCCTCGTCGATCCTTTAAGAGCCTCTTCACAGGCTCCTTGGTGACTGCTCGGCGAGCATAACACCCCTCGTGGCTGGCCGCACTCGCTCTCTGCAGCGTCGTGCTCGCCCAGGAGAAACAACAGCTTGGCGTGGAAGGCGGCGATTGGGACGGAGTTGGGGAAGATCTGTGCGGCCCAGTCTATGGAGGTGAGAGGACGCCGCAGGCAGGCTCTCTCGTCGGGGACGGCATCGAGGCCACAGACAAGCCGGAGGTCCAC
Source organism: Poa annua (assembly GCA_026929855.1). Lineage (NCBI taxonomy): Eukaryota > Viridiplantae > Streptophyta > Magnoliopsida > Poales > Poaceae > Poa > Poa annua. The sequence continues at coordinate 54,001,023 of CM049435.1, read as the reverse complement.
GTACGCCTCGAGGAGCAAGCGTAAGAATCACCATACAGAAGCTACGAATTATCGTTAGCATCGATCTATCATACAAAAATCAATCACCATAGCAACCGGTGGCGCAGCCGCCACCACTCTTCCTGCCCTTCCGTTCCTCCTGCTTTCTCATCTGCCCCTCCGCCTCCTCCCGGCGCCGACAGCCTCGTCGTTGCCATCGTCCAACATCAACGGCGCCAGGGAGTCCCTATGCTCGTCTTCGTCGAGGTCGTGGTGCGCGCAGACGTTCACGCACAAGCACCGCTCCAGGCTCGGCGATGCGCTTGACGTTCGGCCACGCCTGGAGACGTCGGGCCACCCAGCACCCTTACGTTCGCGGTGGCTGGTGGAGGCCCCCGTCGAGTCACCGTTGAGAGTGGAAGGAGGCCGCGGACGCGTGGCGGACGAGGGAGAAGGTGCTGCTCTCACGCGCCCGCGCTGCCGACGCGGACGGCGTCACGGGATTCCGAGCCAATTTTTTCTTGACGAACCGTTTCGTTTTTAACTTAGGAGTGGCAATGGTGGGTAAATAGCTCAAACTGGCAGGGGCAAAACCGTCTGTAAAAGTGGTCGACGAAAAATTGGGCGGAAGCCTTAGTGCCTTTATTATTAGGTATAGGTATAGATACCTTACTAATAAAAGAAGAATAAAAGAAGTATGGCTTCCTTGGTTTGGTGGTTTGGTTGGTCCTGGGTCCACCTGTCAGCCTCGTGTGGCGCCCCGTTTTGCAAAAAACACTCTAACAATTTGGGAAGTCAACCCGCAGTCCGTCGGCCTCTCGCCCGCATCTCTACCTCCTCCCGCTCCGCCTCCTCTCCTCCTCCCGCTGCGCCCCTTCCCCCGCCGCCGCCTCCTCCTCCTCCGGCGGCTACCGCGCCCCTCCCGCCCACAGCCGCGGCAGCGGAGGCGCGCCATGGACGGGCTCCCGCGGACCCCTCCGCGCCGCCGCCCGCCCCCTCCGCCGGCCCTGCCCCCACCACCTCCATTGACCGCATCGTCCACCGCATCTGCAACCTCGGCCTCGACCCAGACGACAACGAGCCCGCCACCACCTTCGCGACCGCGACCGCCCCCCTCGACGGCAGGGAGCGTCACAACGAGCCCGCCACCACCTTCGCGACCGCGACCGCCCCCCTCGACGGCAGGGAGCGTCTCAGCGACCTGCTCGACCGTAGGTGGGCGCGCCCCGACCGCGAAACCACCCTGCAGTCCTTCAAAACATACGAATCCGTCCCTCGCCGCCGCTACACGCTCCCCCCCCCCCCCCCCCCCCCCCCAAGACGAATCCAAGGCCACCGTCGGAACCGTCTCGACCTCCTCTACATCCTCGTGGAGTATCGCGAGCTGGGAGCCCCGGAATCACCCGCGTCGGGGTCGTCTTCCCTGAGACCGGCCGTCGCCGCCGCCCGTCCTTCCCCGCCCTTGCCGGTCGTCTCCTCGCGCTCCTGGTGAGCCTCCGGTCCTCGAGGACCCCTTTTCCCTCTCTCTTCCCCTCTGTGCCGCCGTGCCGCCCAGCGCCTCCGTGCGAGGCCGTTGGACATGGTCGCCGGCGTGCCTCCGGTGACCATTTGGTCCCAGCGCCGCGACCATCCAGGTCAGCACGCCCGCGCGTGTCGAACGCGACCATCCCCGTGACCCCTCTCGCCTCCAGTCGAGGAGGCCGTGGTCGACATGGCCGTGCTGGCCATTGCTGACATCATCAGCTAGGCCATCACGGGCCCATACACCAGCCTTCCACTCTTTTGTAGTAAAATGATTTCGCTAATTATTCAATAACACCACGCCCGTGGCAACGCACGGGCCGATTTTCCTAGTAACACTAAACAGAAAGAAGAAGGATATTGCAGATTATATATACAGCTGGTTGCATGCAAGAGTACCCTCGTCAAAACATCTCCTGAATTCCAGGTTTGACCAAGCCGATGCTGAAACGGGTGGAAAGGGCAATGTCTTTCCATCAACACTAACTCATACAGTAGAACCCAACAAGTGGACCTCTCACACACGGTTGCCAGTGCATTTGAGCTGGAGGATAAACTAATTTACTCCAGTCAAAAGTCAAAGCCATCCCAGGAATGGTCAAAGTCTCCCACCGGCGAAAACTGTGTACTACTTCACATAGAAACGATGGAGCATTTGACTATTTGACAGTGGATAGCAGAAAACCTGTAGAAAAGATCTCGGTTAATTTCTCTACGAGAAGAGAACATGGTAAAGAAACCCGAGAACGGTTTTCCCACAACTAGGTTGGGCCGCCTGGCTTATCCGAACCGTCCATCCTCCATCGCACGGTCGCTGTCAAAACTCATCCTCCATCGCACGGTCGCTGTCAAAACTTTGCAGAAAAGTCCTTCGTCTTTTACGTAATTACGTTTTAGTCCTCCTGCCGCCGGAGCCGGAGCTCCTTCGCGCCGCCCCGCTCCGCCGCCGGAGCTCCTCTGCGCCACCCCGCTCCTCCGCGCCGCCCCGCTCGCCGCCGCGCTCCGCCGCGCCGCGAGGAGCTCCGGCGCGCTCCTCCGCGCCGGTCTGGCCGCGCCGGTCCGCTCCTCCCCGCCGCCCGGAGCCGGCCCGCCGCTCCGCCGCTCCTCTGCAAAATGTCGAGGACCCGGTCTACAGAATTAACAGAAAGGGGAGGTTTTTTTTTTTGCAAAACGTTGCACGAATCTTGATGCAAATCACCGGTGTGGGATAGGCCCGACGCCCGCTCCTAGTTGTGGGGGAGGCTTTTCGAAAGAAACCCTTCGATATAGAGGAGGAGGAGGAGGAGGAGGAGGAGTAGGCAGGAAGGAAAGCGGAGACCAAGCGTGATGTTTCAGAAAGAGATGGGTTGGGCACGCCATGTCTAAAACCATTCTGCTGAGTACAATCAGGCGGCCGGGCAGCAGAACGTGGTTACCAGTAGTACAAGAACAGTCTACAGGCTGCATGTTCGCCATGGACGCCCATAAGCTCGCTGCTGTTTTCGACGTTTAGCGAGACACTCTCAGTACTCTTCACACCAATCTGCTGTGGAATCCCGGAGCCAAATTTGTCATCGTACATTTTTTTACAGTGGCCTGCTTGGTTGGGACTATCGATCGGTAACAGCGGAAGGAGAAACATCTTGGTCGGTGATCTTTCTTTCTAGCTTCTGGGTGTCCTCTCTCCTAAGGAATATGTTCAGCGTCCTGACACAGACACTGATGGAGTAGAACCCAATCAACCGTTGCACATGACCAAGTCGAGTAGCGCAGTGCAACTAGTTTAAGCTAGCTGTTCTTGGCCTTAAACAAGAGCGGGTTGCCAGGGCCTAGGTATGAACACCCGGCAACGTGCACATGCGGCAAGAGCCCACACACACCGATAAACGCACACGCAGGAACTACGTAGACGTAGGAGTAGATAAACTGCGCGACATGGGAGATGCGGCCCCTTTCTGGCCGGCGCTCGCTGTCTGTTGGGATCCAATGCATATGCACGCATGTGATTTGTGATGGATCGATCTCAGTCTCAGAGCTCGGGGCATCGGCGCTGCCGAAGGGATTTTCCTTTCTTTCAGTTTCGGGTTCGTTCTGGTTCGTCATCGTCGCCTTGCTTAGCAGAGTGACGATGGCGCGCAATGTCATTGTGCGTGCGTGCGTCTGTCCGCCACCACACAGGCACAGCTTCCTTAATGGAAATGGAAGAAGGCCGCCTATACGCACGCATTAAGTATGGTCCCCGAGAAAGAGAAAGAGAAAGCGACGATCCGATCGATCAATTTGCAGCGGCAAATCGATCAGAGATTCAAAGGGGATGATGGGCAAAATTGGTAGTTTTTTGCGATTGCGGGCAAAAGTGGTAGTTTTTTGCGATTGCGGGCAAAAGTGGTAGTTTTTTGCGATTGCGGGCACGAAACGATATCCCTTGCCACTAATCTCTGATGGGTGGGCCCGCCCAGTCAGTTTTCGTGTCAATCCGCAGCCAAATCGACTTTTAGCGCAATTTGCAATCAGCGGACCAAAAGTGGTAGTTTTTTGCGATTGCGGGCAAAAGTGGTAGTTTTTTGTGATTAAGTCTGTAAAGTGGTAGTTTTACGCTAACTACTCAATGAGGAACATCTATATATCTCCATGACGGACAGGGGTACAAGCACTCTCCGGTACGTACTGTACTAGTCAAGTGGTGCGAGAAGGGTCGTCGTCGACCTACATGGCCCAACCAATGAATGCCGTGCTCTGCTACCACCACCAGCACCAGTGTGGCGAGGCAGGCCGGAGCAGAGCTGCGTGCATCAATGGCACCGCATTAAATCAGACGCGCGGCCGCCGGCCCCCCTCCGGCATTGCTCTCACTGCAAATTGCAATCGCCCTCGCCCTCGCCCTCGCCCTCGCGCTGCCGAGATCCGGCTTGCCCACCAACCAAAACCAAACCACTAATGGCGGCTCCTGCCTCCTCCTGCTGCTGCTGCTCGCGCCTCATCAATGCCAAGAACCAATTAACGCCGTCCCACCCAGATCGATTAAACTCAACGACGACCAATTAAGCTAAGCTTAGCACTGTGCTGCTGCTGCTTCGCTATAATACTTAGTAGAGTACGTAGTACAAGTAAAGCGCAGGGTGGCGTTTGCTTGAAGGAAGGAAGGAAGGCAGGGGAATGCGAATGGCGAGCGTGTGAGGAAGGATACGGACCGGTAGTCGTAGGCGCAGGGGCTGCCCGGCGTGGGGCAGGTGGCGAGGGAGAAGGGGAGGGAATTGGTGCAGGTGTCCGACGCGCACGAGATGGGCGCCCACGTCTTGGACTTGTCCGGCCGGAACGCGCGCCCCGTCGACGAGGTGAGCGAGGAGTTGGCGGAGGCGTGGCGGCGGCACTTGACCCAGGTGAGGTCGCTGCCGGTGTCGGCCACCAGCAGGAACGGCTGCGCCGGGGTGCCCACGCGGAACCGCACGAAGTACTGCCCGATGCCCGTGTACGCGCCGGAGCTCAGCGGCATCGCGAAGGCCGCCGCCGCCGCAGCAGACCCGGCCGCCGTCTCCCGCGTGCGGCGCCGGTCCGCTGCTGGCGCGCGTTCCGCTGCTCGCCGTAGGTGCGCCATGATGGTCGCCACCCGCTCCTGGGTGCTGTACGCAAGCTCGACGGGGGAAGGCGACGCGAGGCGGAGCAGGTCGAACTGCGCATACTTGCTCGTGTGGCCGCCGCTTGCGCCCGCCGAGAACGCGGCCGCCGCGGCAAGAAGCAGCAGGACCAGGCGGCGACCCGCCATTGTCGACGGGGCCGGCCGCTTCTTGATCCGCACTTACGCAGCTAGCTAGGCCACCAAGGCAGTCACCAACGCGGCTGGTTACGGTACGGCGACCTCCGATGGCGCCGGCGACCGTAATGTATGCGCCAAGTGCGCGCGCGCGCGCCTCTCGGTTCCGCGCGCAGCTAAACAAGACGAGCTTCTCTTGGTGGTGGCGTTCGCGTTTCGAGCTGCGTGTGTGTTTGACAGTTTGTGTCTGTATGTATGTGTGTGTGCCGCTTTGGAGTGCGTATTTATCTTGGTCTCTTGCGTGGAGGAGGTAGCTTAGATTAGAGTAGACAGTTTAGTTTAGTTTAGTTTTTGTTCAGGGTGGTGGTGGCACTGGCACCTGCCGCGCTTGGCATTGTTGGATCCCGGTGGCGCGACGCCACGCGCTTCTCCGCGCAACTGTGCTTTGTGCGCGCCGTACTGGCTGCTGCTCCGCCCGAGCGGGTCAAAATTCGCTAAGGCCATGTACGATGCAAATGCAGGATGCTGACTAAAACATCGGTATTTGTCGGGATGTGATCCCGGTACCCCAAGCTACGGTATTGTTGTGTTAATGTCGGAGATAGAGAGAAAAGGTAAATGAATAGATGGGGGAGAGGTAAAGAAAAAAGAAAAGCACTTTGGATTGGGTCTTACAGAGCTCAGACCGACACAAATAGCAGGCAGGTTGAGATAAAGATGTTACCGGGTTGGCTAACCCGGACAGGCTCATACTGCTGCCCGTGGGCCTTTATCAGACCGAGACCCGCCTAATTCGGTTGGGCCGAAAGTCCCGCGTCGGTGGGCCGAGATAACTCAAGTCGGTGGGCCGACATGCCCCTCGCTTCGGTCAAATACCACGACATCAACCTTATCCCCGCATCGTCCTCCTCACCCGACATCGCCGCCACCAACTCCACCTCGCCGGTACCGCCGCTTCCTCGACCTCGCCCCTGCTTCTCCACCGAATCCGGCCATCTCCGACTCGTTTCCCCCGACACCCCCTCATCTCGGCATCGCCAACCGCGGCCGCACCTCACGACGCCGCCCCCGAGCTCTCCGCCGCGCCCTCGACATCACCACCCCGCCCCGGCTTCCCCAACCATCGCCTCGGAGGCGCCTTGCGCCACCCGACGCCGCCACGGCCTCGTCGCCTCCGACCTCGTCTCGGGGACGCCACGCCGCATCCGACCTCGCCTCGGCCCGACATCCTTGCGCCCGGCATCGGCGTCTTCTTCAACCGCGGACGCGCCCGACCTCGGCCTCCCCCGAGCTGTCGTCCGCACCCCCGGCATCGCCCCAGCCCGGTTGCCTGCATCTCGGACGCCTCCGGCATCCCGCGGTCCCCTGCTTCGCTTGTGGCTAGCTTCTGCGGCATGTCCGGACGGATTCGGAGCGAGTTACCCAGCTGGCCCGAGATGGCTATCTCGGCCAGGTTGCTTACCTCGGTTGGGCATTCGCGTATTCGTTTGTCCGGGTAATCGTGTCATCTCGACCGGCGTCAGCCACATCCTCGACAGGTATAAAGGCACTGCCGGGTGATTCCGAAGACAGATGCGGGTGGACAAAGACAAGGGCACGGGATGCACAGGCTCTGTCTGTTCAGAGCATGGCCAAGCGTGGCTACAATACCACCGATGGGACAAGAGTACGCTCTGTGACAGGTGAATAGTATGACAAGACCCCATTGATCATTTCAGCTACAGTGCATGTATAGTGTCGCGCGGACCACTCCTTATCCCCTGGGCTCTCTCTATATAAAGAGCACCAGGGGAGGCACCAAGGGAGACGGCCACGGCAGCCCCCTTTTCTCCCCTTGCTCTCATTTTTCCCAAGTCCTCTTAGAGGCATTTGCTGCTCAGCTCGTGTAGCATCTGTAAGAAAAAAAAAACAGGGGGAAGAAATACAACAGATAGGTTAGATGCTGCAGTGGGGGTTTTATCTTCTCACGAGAGCCCCGAATCAGGGTAAATCCTTGTGTCGTTTTGTTTATCCGCGTGTGCTTCTTAGCACACAATCCCTCCCCGAATCCTCTAGCGTCCAATCGGCCCCACAAATTAGCCTACCCGTAGACATCTGTCTCTTCACCATGACGACAGTATTTGGTAAGCACGGGTGCTTATTTATACAACAGAAATGTTTAACTAGACATATCTCCTGGGGGTGGAAACGGATCGGATAGTGCCCTTCCCACGTCCATTTCCATATTTTCAAAAGGAATACGGATGTAGCCAAATACGAATGTGGAGCGAATGTTATTCGAATACGGGTGCGGATCAGATGTTTTCTCAATTCGGAACGGATACGAATATAACAAATAATAGACTCGTGTCTGGTAACGAGTCAACTATAGAACATTACAGTGATAAATATAGCTATATAATACATAATAGTTAATGTTTAGTCACAAACAACTATATTTGTCCACTTTCTTACTCTTTTACTCTTTTAAAGTTGGTTAATATACATATTAGGTTAGAATTACCAAACTGAGTAACATCATTTTAGTTTAATTTCTGCAGTGTTTACTTTTTTCACTCTATGTCAACAAACTATCCTATGAACTATTTTCAGTCTATTTATTTTGTGTTTTTTGATCTTCTTTTCGTTAGAAATATGCGAAAATGTGTTTGCGACGTGCTACTTTCGCATGCTTGGAATACCTGCAACTCCGCACGTTAAAAAATAGCGACTCTGAAAAACTCCGCACCGCCCCTCACGCAAAACTGCCAATTTAACGTTGTAAAAAAAAGAGTGCGCCAAGGTGTAGCGCCTCTTTGGAGATGCTCTAACAGGACTAAAAGATTACAACGATGAGGTGAATATAAATCACATTAAAAGCAAAAAAACTGAAGTAACAACAAATCAGGGTGGGAATGTGACGGGTCAATCCCTGGCCCGATCTATAAGACAAGGCCAATGGATCAATTGGGTCGGCTTCATGCAAGATCGGGTTGGTAGAGCCTAACCGACAGCAAGTGACCCACTGGGTCCGCCGGGTCGACCCACCTCTAGCCAGTAAGTAGATTTGATAAGTAGCGTCAAGCAAGCTTTCTCATACCGTGCTGCCGGCGAGGCCACTGACTTTTTAAATTTGGGCCTACTCTTGACTTCTGAAATTGGTCTTGAGGTCAACGGGCCGGGTCCCAAGGCCAGGTCCGGACAAACTCATTCTTATCCGGAACAACAAGAGAGAGGCAAGGGAAACAATATGAGAACCACAAACAATATAAAGAAAGAGCCCGCTACCACATATCTCGCCGACCTATCAAACACGATTACACAAAGGAGAACCTCAACTTCCATTTTTATCAAGCAACACAAAAGCGATACGAGATTGCTCATGTTGTTGCGACCACAACCTGAAAGAGCATTTTCCCTCATGTGTGGTTTTGGTAATTGATGACAACCTCTATGGACTAATGTTTGCATTGAGATATCTTTATAGATCTTGTCCATGCAAATAGTGGAGTTCATGTGTTGGACTCTTGAAGCTTATTTGATGACCAAGGTTCCATCTAAAGGTGTATATGATGGATGGTCATGTGTTGAGTTGAGCACAATGCAAGTATGTCTTGAAGGAGTCAAGACATCATATTAGCAAAGAAAGTTTGGAAGATAAAAGGTTGATCAAGTTGTTGATCAACACACAAAGCTACAAGATGTCCCAAGTGGGATCATGTATCTCTTGGGATGGTAATCACTTGTCCATATAGCTTTGTGAACTAACCCATGATATGTGTGTGTGGTATCTTTATGTGGGGTTAGGTATCTTCCCATGGGCTTGCATCAAATGAAGATTTCATATAGCTCGTGGAGGATGACGTCATGTGGTGATCGTCATCAAGGATAAGATGTGCAAGACCAAGAGAAGCTTTTGGAAGAGATCCTATGCTTGGAGCTTGCTATGGAGACATGAAGACGGAGCCTAGCGAGACTCTCCCATTATGGGTATGGGGGAGTATTTGGAGAAGTCTTCATCAAGCATGTGCTTGGACGCGCAATCAAGAAAGATGATCCACTTGAAGAGATCAAGATAGTCATCATCTAATTCAAGTGGAATGCTCAAGGCAAAGGTATGATCTTGATAGGGCTATAGGATAGATAGGCGTACTATCAAGAGGGGCTCTCGAGTGAGTAACTTGATCGCATCTTTGTGGAGAGCTCAAACCTTTGCATACTTGGCATATCATATTTCTTGGTTCTTATTTGGCTTTTATCCATGTGAGGAATTAGAGCTTGGTTCATCTTCATGCCAAGCGCTAGCTCATCCAAATCGGGATTTCATTCGTTCATCTTGTTGTGTTTTGGATGTTGGGTTTTGGTGCTTGTCGTGTTCCTCATGACAAGCCCAAGTGCTTCGAAAACGGTTTTACTTTGACAAACTTCTTGCGTTTTCGGTGGCGGAAATATTGCCGGTTCGACCATGAGGAAAGTCCCACACCTTGCCATGTGTGGTGACTTTGCTCTATTTATGGGATGCAATATTTCCAGTTTTTGTAGCCCTGTGCTCGTCGCTATCTTTCCAACAAAGTTGGTTTCACCTCATTCGGAGTTCATTTGCAAAAGTTATAGCGGTTTTAGTTTGGCTGTTCTGAACCGGATTATTGGGGCCGGATATTTCGTTCCACCGGAATTTCCGGTTCCCCAACTCGTCCAAGAAATCGGCTAAGGAAAGAAGGAAAAGAGGTGCTGGACTCAACCGGAAATTGTGGTCGGATATTTTGATGACCCGGAATTTCCGAGTTGCCCTCAAAGAGCCTCGCGAAAACGGCTAAGGAATAGTTTGGTTTTGGTTCTGACTCCAGCCGGAATTTCAGCTCGGAAATTTCATGGACTCGGAATTTCCGGTTGACCGGAATTTCCGAGTCTCACTTATACCGGAATTTCCGAGTTTCGAAACAGCCAACGGCTATATTTCCTGAAGAGCTATAAATAGCCCTCCCCTTCTTCTTCCTCAGGACATCTAAGGCAGCACGACTTTCCCCTCTCTCCTACTCCATTGTTGACCTTGGAAAGCTCACTTCCCTCTCAATCCCTCCATAGTTTCTTGCATATTCTTTAGGGAAAGTTGAGAGGAGATCTAGATCTACATTCCTACCAATCCATCTCTCCTCTAAGTGAGGGGAACCTAGTGGATCTAGATCTTGGAGTTCCTTTGTGGTTCTTCTCTTTGTTCTTCCTCTCTTCTCCCCCCATAAGCATTAGTTGCTTTTGGTGGGATTTGGGAGTGAAGGATTTGACTCCTTTGCGGTTTCATTTGTTCTTCCTCTCTTATTCCCCCATAAACATTTGTTGTTTTGTTGGAATTTGAGAGTGAAGGACTTGAGCACTTCGTGTGCTCTTGCCATTGCATTTGCATCGGTTTGAGCCCTCCACGAGGATTCGTGGTGGTGTTACTTGTGAGCTTGTTACTCTTGGGTCATTGGACCCTAGACGCCTTTTGTGGCCGGCCTTTTGTGGCCAAGACCTTTTGTGGTCAAGACCTTTTGTGGTCACTTGAGAGCCCCCAATTAAGTTGTGGGTGTGTGCCTCAAGAGTGTTGTACGGGATTCGATCTCCGCCCCAAAGGGGATCAATAGTGGAAGGTGAACTCGCAACCTTTTGTGGTTGAGTTCATCAGGAGAAGAAGGTGAGCCTTGGTGGCGTTGCGGCTAACCTGTTGTGGTTGCGCACACCTCTCCAACGAGACGTACACCCTTTGGGTGGAACTCGGGAATACATCCTCGTCTCCGCGTGCCTCGGTTATTTCTATACCCGAGCTCTTTACTTATGCACTTTACATTGTGATAGCCTTCGTGCTTGAAGTCATATATATATATATATATATCTTGTTATCACCTTGTTACTTGTATTGCTTAGCATAAGTTGTTGGTGCACATAGGTGAACCTAGTATATTTAGGTTGTATGCTTGTTAAAGTAAAACACTAGTTTTATTCCGCCTTTATCAAGCATACCGGAATTTCCGGTCCATCTAGGCTCGGAAATTCCGGCTCCCCGGAATTTCCGGTCCATCTAGGCTCGGAAATTCCGGCTCCCCGGAAAAAGTTTTAAATCGCCTATTCACCCCCCCTCTAGGCGACGTCTATCCGTTCAATTGGTATCAGAGCCAGGTTATCTCATTATTAGGACTAACCGCCTAGAGATAAAGATGTCGTTTAGAGATCTAGTGCACAATCCCACTTATAGATTCGATGGCACAAATTATGATGTTTGGAAAATTCGCATGCTTAATCTTTTTAGAGACATGGGTTCAAATTTAGAGAGTATTGTAGATATGGGTTTTTCTCCTCCAAAGGATTCACAAGAATTATCTTTAGAGGATGAGAAAAACTCTTATCTCGATACTCTAGCATCTAATGGTCTCATATGTGCTTTGAGCGATGTAGTCCTTGCGTCAATCATGCCTTTTCGGAGCGCTCATGAATTATGGACAAAACTTCAAGATATATATGAGGTGTCCAACATTTCCAAGGATGATTGTCTTCCTTCCACATCCGGACGTGATGAGCTCACGTCTTCCTCCGCTTCACCGACATGTGGTTTGCCACAAGGTAATGATATGGTGAGTGGTGATAGAAATTGCATTCTTGATGGTGAATCCACTATTAACTATACTTCTTACCCATCTTATTGCAATGCTCTATCTTTGGACTTAAACACCTCTAGCACTTCAAATGTCGTAAATGCTAGTGTTGATAGTCCTTGCATATCATGTAGTAGTTGCTTAACTAAATCTCATGATGATATGCTTTCCGTGTCTTGTTGCCATGATCAAAATGTTTCTATTTCCTCTAGTACTTGTTTGGCTAACAATGTAAAGGAATCCCAACAATTGTTGGAACAAGACATGGACCTCAATGGTGTTTCAAGTAACTCTTCATTATCTTCATCCACTACTCTCATTTGCCTTATGGCTAAGGAGTCTAAGGTATCTCCTAACTTGAATTCCAATACATCTCATGATGATGATGAGGATGATGATGATGATGATGATGATACTAGTCTTGAAATCAAACAAGAAATTATTGCATTTGATAATTTCATGACTAACTTGCAAGGAGTTGGCAAGAAACACTTTGGCCTTCTTATGAGCCGTATAGGTGAGCTTGAGGATGTTCTTGAGCTAAAAGGTGAGATTGAGAGAGAAGATGCCCATGAAAAGGTATCTCTTCAATCATCTCTAGAAGATGAACAAGAAACTAATGCTCACCTTCAAGAGCAACTTGAAACTATCATGGAGTCTCATAACTCCATAATTGCTAAACTCACTAAAGAACATGACCATGCTATTGCTAAATGTAATGTGCTTAGTAAAGAAAATGCTAAGTTAAATAATAAGCTTGTCATGTTGTCTTCTTCCATTTCTAATGTTAATGATGCTTGTGCTACTAACTCCACTTCATGTGAAGCATCTATTTTGAAGGAGAATGTTGAGCTAAGGGCTCAACTTGATTTGCTAACAAGTAAGTATGGGAAGTTGGAAGAAACTCATGAAAAGCTTTTTAGCTCTAATGAGGATCTTCTAGCATCCCATGCTAGGCTAAAGTTAGCTCATGAGGCGGTCACTATGAAGGTAACATCTTGTGAGCCTCTTGAGGACACTAGCACAACGTCTACTACTAATGCTTTATTGCAATGTGCTAGTACTAGTAATTCTACATCACATACTATTGCTAAATCTTGTGATGAATTACACTCCTTGCCTTGTTGCTCTAACAATGTAGCATCTACTTCCTCTAGTATGTGTGTTGAAACTAACCATGTAGAGGAACTCAAAGAGCTCAAGGCACAAGTCACTTCTTTGAAGAAAGACTTGAAGAAGTGTCATGAAGGTAAGTCCACCCTCGACAACATGTTGAGAGTGCAACAACTTCCTCATGACAAGAGTGGACTTGGATTCAACTCCAATAACAAGAACAAGTCCAATGTCAAGTTGAAGCACAAGTTCATCAAGAAGAAGGGCCAAGAACAAGTTAGTGATTCGGCCAAGATTGTGTGCTTCAAGTGCAAGGTTGAAGGGCACCATGTTAGATCTTGCCCATTGAAGAAGAAGCCTCTGAGCAAGAAGCAACAAGGGAAGCTACCTCAAGTCCAAACTCAAGCTTCCCAAGTTGAAGAACCTCCCCTTCCCAAGAAGAAAGGTAAAAGCCGACTTTGCTACAATTGTCGGGGGAAGGATCACTTTGCTTCTTCATGCACTCACGGTACCTTATCCAACCCCACTATAATTGATCATGTTCATTCTCTTAGGAAGGATAAGGTTGGCAATGTGTTTGCCAAATTTGTTGGTACTCAAAATGGTGTCAAGAAAAGAACCATTTGGGTTGCCAAGCCTATTGTGACTAACCTCTTAGGACCCAACTTGGTTGGGGACCAACAAGCTAAAACTTGATCAATAGGTGTTCGTGGAGGACATTGGAGACTTGACTACATCATGAAGAATTAAGGGATCTTCATCATCCATATTCTCTCAAGTCAAGTCAATTGGATTATATTGTCTTAGCATATATCCAATGCTCCTCCTTGCGGTAACTTGTATTTAATTCATATGTATACATTGAAAGTTACTTGCACCCTTGCATGTGTTTGGTTTTGTACCTTACAAGTGTTTATATGTGTTGTGCACTCTACTTACTTATGTTGAGTAATCAAACTTGTGTATGTTGGTTTGCACACCATGTATGTTTTGAGCCTCTTGCCTATTTGATTTCATCTTAATTGGCTCTTATAAGGATATTAATGGACTATCCCATTTTGGGGGAGTGATGTGCTTTTTGGTAACTCACTATCCTAAAATGTGTATTCATGAGGACTACCACTTAGTGGTGATATATCAATGTTATCTACTCTCTTTGTGGTATGTCTTACTCATGAGAAATTCAAATTCTAATGTCCATTAATTATCTCTTGGATTTCTTTTGCCTCTTGTTAAAAAGAATGGATTATCACATTATGGGGGAGTAATAAGCTATGTGCATATTACAAGCCTAGAAAATGTGAACATGTGAGGTAGTGTCACCTAGAGTTGATATTGTTGATTATCTTGTTCCTAGGTGGCATGGTACTCAAACAAGTTCCATATTTGCTTAAATGCTTTTCGTTCACCCATCTTTTGGTATCTTGTTTGTGAGAGAGTTTCTTGATGCTTAGTATGATCATCGATTATTTGAAGCCATCAAGAATCTCTAGATAAGCATGTTTTTCAATTCTTTTATTTTGCCACATGCTTATGTTTTGTGAATATGATCTTGAATACATATATGTCATGTACCACCGAGAACTATCTCCATACAATCATTGTCTTTGACAAGTGATAATTATATTTGTGGTAAATTTATTGATCATCTTCACATTGGCTATTGTTCATAAATTGTCTTATTCTATCGCCAAGTTTGTTTTGGTCTAACCACCCTTTTGTCATCCTTGCTTCATTTGGATCTTTTTGTTGCTCTACTCATAATTTGTGTTGTGCTTTCTTGAGTTAGGAAAAGCAAGGATCCCATTATTGTGCATTTACACTCAAAGACTTATTTCTAAGTAATGCACTATTCTTGGGGAAGCTATCCTACATTGAGTAGAACATCATCCTTTTATTTGATATCGGGTCTTATTGATTTTCTTGAACTTTGTGTTCAAAAAGATATATGGAGGGTAATGATCCCACTTGTGTGCATTTTGTATTTACATACAAGATCTTAAAAATGTACTAATCATGGGGAAGCTACTCTATACTCTTTAGAACACTATTCTTTAAAATTGGTTTGGTATCTTATTGCTCTTCTTGAACATGACTAATGTTTTAACAATGTATATGGAGAGTGATGATCTCATTTGTGTGCATTTTGTATTCATATACAAGATCATAAAGAATGCACAAATCTTGGGGGAGCAATCCTATATGTTATTGAACATTAGTTGTCTTCAATTGGTATTTGATCCCGATGACATGTCTCTTAGGAAGACAAACATTTTTCATCTTGGTACTTCGGACCATCATGAAAAGTGTAGAGGGTTATGGTCATTCCTTGACTATATTTTCATTTGATATCTTTTCATATTGGTATCTCCAATCATGTGTTGATTTGGGTCTTTGATATAATGTGGACAAATCTTTCTCTTGCCACACTTTTGTGTAGCTTCTTGATTTAATTGGTGTTTTGTCCAAATTGTATCTTATTTGGTTCTTGAAAGTTTTGTGCATGCATATTTACTATATGTATATCTTATGGCATGCTTAGTTTCGTTGATCCAATATATAGGATAAACTCCATCAAATCCTAAATGATTAAGATGTGCATGAAATTCTATTTCATATCAATATGCACATATTTATGTGGAGTTTGTCCTATGTATTGTAGTTGGTCTAACTACTTTGGACCCAATTAGTTTGGGTACCATGGTGTACTTGATTTTTTAGGTACATGGGAGATGCATTGGAAGCTTGTCTCATACTAAAGAAGATGTCTTCAACATGTGCTTCTTGGAGCCAAGCTTGGATGATTGTGAAATCTCATCTTCTACACCGTCAATGCTATCTCGGTAACAAGTATCTAACTCATGCATATAGTTCTAGCTCTCAAACCTTGCGTAGGTTGTTCTTTGGCATGAGTATCTCTAAGTTGCATTTAATATGGTTTTTGCATAGTTCCTTTCAAAACATCTTCATTGCAAATGTGAGTAAGCCGGGATGATTACACATCAAGGGGAATATATAATCATTTTCATGATTCACCGATCCCCAATATGTTAATCTAGCAAATCTTCTTCAAAGTCTCTCATGTGCAATATTGATGAATTCTCAAAATCATTTGCCTTATGTGATGTTTGTTATCTTTCTCGAAGCATCCCAACTATCACTTATCCTATGTGGGTATTTGTGATGATGTGAGAATTTGGTGTTGGAAGTTCATCTATACCCTCTAAGAATAATTTGAGCTATGTGCTTTGCTTTTAAGCAAAAATCTTATCGGTGTATTTATGACTTCCTCTTGGATACCATGTGCTTTACCGTGTACCTACATTGTGTGTGCATGTTTCTTTGTGGACTTAGTGTCTACTTAGAAACTTATACACATGAGTGTAGTTACATCTTTAATTGGTATTCAAAATCTTTAGTGATCACCTTTTATTACTTTCTTGATTCTTTGGTGATCTCTAAAAGGCACAAGCTTTGTTTTTCTATTGGTATCACATTGCCTCTTAATAAGCTTGTGATCGTATTTGATGTATCCTCTTTGGTGTGCTTGTATGCGAAATACATGATATGCACTATGTGCCTCATATTTTGAAAGACTAGTGATGCCTTGGCTCATCCTTGTTTTAGTCTCCTAAAATGTATTTCCATGTCACACCCATCCTTTCTTGCTTGAGCAAGTTTTCATTTGTCACTTCTATTTCTTGTTGCTCAACATTTGTTTGTGTTCAAAATTATCTAGGAGGGAGTGAGGATTCCATGTTATGCACACTATATTGAAATACAAATCTTTCATTGTGCATTTACCTTGGGGAGTTCCCTCTTTATTTTTAGAACACTTGGTTGATCTTATCATAATATCTTCTTGTGCTCAATTGTTTTTCTTGGATCCTTTGATTGCTTGCTTCTTTGTGAATGCATCCTTCTTTTGCAATTGGTATCCTTCTAGTGGATTTCAATTGGTGTCTTTCTTGTGCAATCTTTGGATCCTCAATATAGTTTGATCCCCTCCATCTATTCGTCATTGGATATGTGCATTTGATTTCACTCATATCATGAGAAATGCATAAATTATGGGGGAGCTCTTACTATATTGGCCTTCTAATTTTTCGCCCATTTCGGCAATGGATGCCAATGGGGGAGAGATTTAGAGGGTTTAAGGGAATACGTGTTTGTTCTCTTGCATCCTTGCTTCGCTTAGTGCATTGCATGGTTGTTCAATTCCTTATATAAACCCTCGTAAAAGGGATTGTCATCAATTACCAAAATGGGGGAGATTGAAAGAGCATTTTCCCTCATGTGTGGTTTTGGTAATTGATGACAACCTCTATGGACTAATGTTTGCATTGAGATATCTTTATAGATCTTGTCCATGCAAATAGTGGAGTTCATGTGTTGGACTCTTGAAGCTTATTTGATGACCAAGGTTCCATCTAAAGGTGTATATGATGGATGGTCATGTGTTGAGTTGAGCACAATGCAAGTATGTCTTGAAGGAGTCAAGACATCATATTAGCAAAGAAAGTTTGGAAGATAAAAGGTTGATCAAGTTGTTGATCAACACACAAAGCTACAAGATGTCCCAAGTGGGATCATGTATCTCTTGGGATGGTAATCACTTGTCCATATAGCTTTGTGAACTAACCCATGATATGTGTGTGTGGTATCTTTATGTGGGGTTAGGTATCTTCCCATGGGCTTGCATCAAATGAAGATTTCATATAGCTCGTGGAGGATGACGTCATGTGGTGATCGTCATCAAGGATAAGATGTGCAAGACCAAGAGAAGCTTTTGGAAGAGATCCTATGCTTGGAGCTTGCTATGGAGACATGAAGACGGAGCCTAGCGAGACTCTCCCATTATGGGTATGGGGGAGTATTTGGAGAAGTCTTCATCAAGCATGTGCTTGGACGCGCAATCAAGAAAGATGATCCACTTGAAGAGATCAAGATAGTCATCATCTAATTCAAGTGGAATGCTCAAGGCAAAGGTATGATCTTGATAGGGCTATAGGATAGATAGGCGTACTATCAAGAGGGGCTCTCGAGTGAGTAACTTGATCGCATCTTTGTGGAGAGCTCAAACCTTTGCATACTTGGCATATCATATTTCTTGGTTCTTATTTGGCTTTTATCCATGTGAGGAATTAGAGCTTGGTTCATCTTCATGCCAAGCGCTAGCTCATCCAAATCGGGATTTCATTCGTTCATCTTGTTGTGTTTTGGATGTTGGGTTTTGGTGCTTGTCGTGTTCCTCATGACAAGCCCAAGTGCTTCGAAAACGGTTTTACTTTGACAAACTTCTTGCGTTTTCGGTGGCGGAAATATTGCCGGTTCGACCATGAGGAAAGTCCCACACCTTGCCATGTGTGGTGACTTTGCTCTATTTATGGGATGCAATATTTCCAGTTTTTGTAGCCCTGTGCTCGTCGCTATCTTTCCAACAAAGTTGGTTTCACCTCATTCGGAGTTCATTTGCAAAAGTTATAGCGGTTTTAGTTTGGCTGTTCTGAACCGGATTATTGGGGCCGGATATTTCGTTCCACCGGAATTTCCGGTTCCCCAACTCGTCCAAGAAATCGGCTAAGGAAAGAAGGAAAAGAGGTGCTGGACTCAACCGGAAATTGTGGTCGGATATTTTGATGACCCGGAATTTCCGAGTTGCCCTCAAAGAGCCTCGCGAAAACGGCTAAGGAATAGTTTGGTTTTGGTTCTGACTCCAGCCGGAATTTCAGCTCGGAAATTTCATGGACTCGGAATTTCCGGTTGACCGGAATTTCCGAGTCTCACTTATACCGGAATTTCCGAGTTTCGAAACAGCCAACGGCTATATTTCCTGAAGAGCTATAAATAGCCCTCCCCTTCTTCTTCCTCAGGACATCTAAGGCAGCACGACTTTCCCCTCTCTCCTACTCCATTGTTGACCTTGGAAAGCTCACTTCCCTCTCAATCCCTCCATAGTTTCTTGCATATTCTTTAGGGAAAGTTGAGAGGAGATCTAGATCTACATTCCTACCAATCCATCTCTCCTCTAAGTGAGGGGAACCTAGTGGATCTAGATCTTGGAGTTCCTTTGTGGTTCTTCTCTTTGTTCTTCCTCTCTTCTCCCCCCATAAGCATTAGTTGCTTTTGGTGGGATTTGGGAGTGAAGGATTTGACTCCTTTGCGGTTTCATTTGTTCTTCCTCTCTTATTCCCCCATAAACATTTGTTGTTTTGTTGGAATTTGAGAGTGAAGGACTTGAGCACTTCGTGTGCTCTTGCCATTGCATTTGCATCGGTTTGAGCCCTCCACGAGGATTCGTGGTGGTGTTACTTGTGAGCTTGTTACTCTTGGGTCATTGGACCCTAGACGCCTTTTGTGGCCGGCCTTTTGTGGCCAAGACCTTTTGTGGTCAAGACCTTTTGTGGTCACTTGAGAGCCCCCAATTAAGTTGTGGGTGTGTGCCTCAAGAGTGTTGTACGGGATTCGATCTCCGCCCCAAAGGGGATCAATAGTGGAAGGTGAACTCGCAACCTTTTGTGGTTGAGTTCATCAGGAGAAGAAGGTGAGCCTTGGTGGCGTTGCGGCTAACCTGTTGTGGTTGCGCACACCTCTCCAACGAGACGTACACCCTTTGGGTGGAACTCGGGAATACATCCTCGTCTCCGCGTGCCTCGGTTATTTCTATACCCGAGCTCTTTACTTATGCACTTTACATTGTGATAGCCTTCGTGCTTGAAGTCATATATATATATATATATATCTTGTTATCACCTTGTTACTTGTATTGCTTAGCATAAGTTGTTGGTGCACATAGGTGAACCTAGTATATTTAGGTTGTATGCTTGTTAAAGTAAAACACTAGTTTTATTCCGCCTTTATCAAGCATACCGGAATTTCCGGTCCATCTAGGCTCGGAAATTCCGGCTCCCCGGAATTTCCGGTCCATCTAGGCTCGGAAATTCCGGCTCCCCGGAAAAAGTTTTAAATCGCCTATTCACCCCCCCTCTAGGCGACGTCTATCCGTTCACAACCCTAAAAGGAAGAAATGGTGTCGCAGAATATCTAACCTGGCTTTAGAGTGTGAGGCTTGTCCGTAACTTAATCGATCAACGAGACCAATGTGCACGTCTTGATAGAAATAATCGAAGCGAGAAGAACCAAGAGTACCAAGCACCATGTCTATGACTGACATGGACCTCATAGTGGCAAACTGAAGGGGATCGCATGCAGAAAACAAAAATTTTCCTAACAGCGATAACCTAAAAACAGCCAGAATCTATACTATGCAGATATAGTAATACGCGGGGGGGTCTTCGCACATACCTCTTGAAGACCGAAAGCGGGGATTACGCTCCCGCACAAGCGTTGTCGATGAAGCCGACGAAGACTTCGATGCCGTGTAGAGGAAGCAGACCTCTAGCACCACAAGTGTGATGCCTCGCAGGGAGTCACACACGTACGGTGAAGCCGACGCACTCCGGGCTCCGATCCAGGGACGAAGCAGCGGAAGACTGGGACCGGGAAACCAGTAGCACGACGGTGTGCGTATGGTGGAGAAACAATTCCGAGGCGCAACTCCAAACTTGGGAATCACGTGATCCTCGGAAAGAGAGAGAGAGAAAACTGTGTGTTCCAAAGGCCAGGGGGTGCCCCTATATATATAGGAGAAAGGGGGGTGCCCAACTTGCCAGGCTGGGGGTGTGGGACTAATCCCACAGCCCCCAGCCGGCCAGCCCCATGCGCCGGCCTAGGTGGGCCCCTTTCAGCCCACCTAGGGCCGGCCGAACCAGCCCCCTCCCTCATGGGGGGGAAGTCCCCCCCCCCCTCATGGGCCTCTTTGCCCAAAGAGGCCCATTAAGGGATTTTTGGCTTTAAAAATTCAGAAAAAATTAAAATAAAATATATTTAAGTATTAATTACACTAATTAATATTAAATACATATTATATAATTTGTTCTGGCTCCGAAAACTATTTCGTCGCTGCCCGATCTCCATCGGAACTTTCCCGGGACGTTCCCGGTCTCTCTTTTCCTATTTTTCTCTTCCGGTAAAATGTCGACTCCCCTTAAGCGTGCTACCCTAGCGGTTCGATTACCTCTCCAGACATGATCGAGACTCCTCTCCGATCAATGACTAATTCGTGGACCTTGGATACCCAGAATTAATCCCTGCGAGATAACGAATACTTTTCCTTATCGAACCTGGACGTCTGAGTCTTAAACCTTTTGCCATGCGATACTTAGCGTGTCCGAGACTCGTTCATAGATATCTCCATACCTAGCTTGATCTCGTTATCGACACCGCTAACATCTACTCGTCCATGATCTTATGTCCTGGTGACCCAGTCACACGCTTGCAAGCTCGTTTGACATAATCTCACCGAGTGGGCCCTAGAGTATCTATCCTGCTATGGGATTGGCAAATCCCGCTCTTGACCCCCCGTCTCAACATACTCCTATCCGACACCCGAGAGGGACACCTTTATTGTCACACTATGTAAGATATGACGTTGGATGCAATCAAAGTGTCTTCCAGGAATAGCAATAAGAGTAGGTCTCACGGTCGAAGGCGTAATGACTACGTCCTATAAATATTGGGTATGTCCATCACATCGTTCTACCAACGATATGACTTCATTGTCAAATAGACGCTATGTCACATGATCGGGAAACCTCGATCATCGATTGCACAATGAACCAGTCAAACAGAGGTTGCTGGGGACCTGGTTGTTTTAGGTATCACACGTGTATTAATGTTTCCGCTTAATACAGTTATAGCATGACACAAAAACGTATTATGAACAAATGAGATATGATAAATAAAACACTTTATTAATTGCCTCTAGGGCATATCTCCTACAGTCTCCCACTTGCACTAGAGTACAATTTAATCTAGTTACAACCTGGTAAAAGCCGGACACCCATAGCATCTTGGTGTTTCACGTGCTTGTCTAGCAGGAGAGGCTTAGTCAACGGGTCTGCCACATTCAGATCCGTATGTATTTTGCAAATCTTCACTTCACCTCCTTGTACGTACTGTCGTATCACATGGAAGCGTCGGAGTATGTGTTTGGCAGTCGAGTGAGACCTCGGTTCCTTCGCGTTAGCAATAGCACCCATGTTGTCGCAGTAGAGGGTCACGGGGTCTTGCGCGCTAGGGAACACTCCAAGCTCAATGATGAACTTCCTCAGCCACACAGCTTCATTCGCGGCTTCAGAAGCAGCAATGTACTCCGATTCCATTGTAGATTGGGCCACGATGGGTTGCTTCCCACTCCTCCAGCTCACAGCGCCTCCGTTCACCTTGAAAACATATCCTGTCTGTGACTTAGAGTCATCTGGGTCTGAGCAGAAACTTGCATCAACGTAACCTGTTACGCCAAGTTCTTCCTCACAGTCCCCATACACAAGAAACATTTCCTTTGTATGCTTGAGATTCTTAAGAATACTTTTAACAGCTACCCAATGTTCCTTTCCAGGATTACTTTGGAATCGGCTCGTCAAACTAAGAGCCAATGCTACATCAGGTCGAGTACTTAGCATGGCATACATGATCGATCCTATGGCTGAAGCATAAGGATGTTTAGTCATCGCGACTCTATCATGTTCCGTCACCGGACACTGTGCCTTGCTTAACACTTTATTCTTGACAATAGGCAGAAAACCCTTCTTTGCCCCATCCATATTGAACCGTTTCAATATCTTGTCAATATAAGTACTCTGACTTAACGCTAATAGGCGTCTTGATCTATCACGATAGATTTTAATGCCTAAAACGTATGCAGCTTCTCCTAAGTCCTTCATTGAAAATTTACTGTTCAAATATTCCTTAACGCTATTCAGCAGTTCCACATTATCTCCTATCAGCAATATATCATCGACATATAGTGCCAGGAACACAACTGAGCTCCCACTCATTTTCTTGTAAATGCAGGTCTCTTCTCTGTTCCGGACAAATCCAAAACCTTTGATCACCTCATCAAAGCGAAGATTCCAGCTCCGAGATGCCTGCTTCAGTCCATAGATGGAACGCTGAAGCTTGCATACCTTGCCAGCATTTCCTGGATCGACAAAACCTTCAGGTTGTACCATATACAACTCTTCCTCAATGTTGCCATTTAGGAACGCTGTTTTGACATCCATTTGCCATATCTCATAGTCATAATATGCGGCAACTGCTAGCAAAATCCGAATAGACTTTAGCATCGCTACCGGTGAAAATGTTTCATCGTAGTCAATCCCATGAACTTGTCGGAAACCTTTTGCGACAAGCCGAGCTTTATAGACGGTCACATTACCATCAGCATCAGTCTTCTTCTTAAAAATCCATTTATTCTCGACAGCCTTGCGCTCTTCGGGAATCTCTACCAAAGTCCATACTTTGTTATCGTACATGGATCCTATTTCGGATTTCATGGCTTCAAGCCATTTCTCGGACTCAGGACTAGCCATAGCATCTTTGTAGTTCGTAGGTTCGTCTTGTTCAATCAACATGACGGTGCAAACCATGTTGCCATACCATTCAGGGGCGACCCGAGATCTCCCTGACCTACGAGGTAGAATAGCACCCTCGACATCTTCTCCCACTCCATCTGTGGAGGACGGTTCCGGAACAGCTTCCGTTGCGCCACTCTGTATTTCGAGTTCAGGATCAACGATCTCGTCGAGGTCTATTTTCCTCCCACTTACTCCTTTGGCGAGAAACTCTTTCTCCAGAAAGGTACCGTTCTTCGCGACAAACGTTTTGCCCTCAGCTTGGTTGTAGAAGGTGTATCCTATGGTTTCCCGCGGATACCCTACAAAGACGACTTTCTCCGATTTCGGTTCGAGTTTGTCGGGCTGTAGTTTCTTAACATATGCCTCACAACCCCAGACCTTCAGGAACGACAGCTTAGGCTTCTGGCCATACCAGACCTCATACGGTGTCGTTGCTACGGATTTGGACGGAGCCCTATTTAAAATGAATGCGGCTGTTTCTAACGCATACCCCCAAAAAGACACGGGCAAGTCGGTAAGAGACATCATAGATCGGACGCTATCCAGTAGAGTGCGATTACGCCGCTCAGACACACCGTTGCGTTGCGGCGTTCCAGCCGGCGTAAGCTGCGGCACGATGCCACAGGCCTTCAGATGTGTGCCAAACTCAAAACTCAAATATTCGCCACCACGATCAGATCGAAGGTGCTTGATTTTCTTGTTGAGTTGATTTTCAACTTCACTTTGAAATTCTTTGAACTTTTCAAATGTTTCAGACTTGTGTTTCATCAAATAGATATACCCATATCTACTCAAGTCATCGGTGAAGGTGACAAAATAACGATAACCATTGCGTGTCGACACGCTCATTGGTCCACACACATCTGTATGTATGACTCCCAACAAGTCCGACGCCCGTTCCATGAAACCATTGAACGGTGTCTTGGTCATCTTGCCCATGAGGCATGGTTCGCATGTGTCGAGGGATCCAAAATCCAACGAATCTAGAAGTCCATCGGCATGGAGTTTCTTCATGCGCCTTATACCAATATGACCGAGACGGCAATGCCACATATACATGGCGGTATCGCTACTAAGTTTAATTCTCTTGGCATCTATGTTATGAATGTGAGTACTACGATCGAGATTCAACAAGAATAAACCATTACTCTCGGGAGCATTAACATAAAAGATATCATTCATATAAATAGCACAACCACTTGATACTGATTTGAACGAATATCCGTCTTGCAACAAGCAAGACCCACTGATAATGTTTACACTCAAGGACGGTACAAAATAACATTTATTGAGGACCAAAACTAATCCCGATGGTAGATGTAGAGGGAGTGTGCCGACAGCCACCACGTCAACTCTTGATCCGTTGCCGACGCGCATCGTCACCTCGTCCTTTCCCAGGCGCCTTTTATTCCGTAACTCCTCCTGAGAGTTACATATATGAGCAACAGAACCAGTATCAAATACCCAGGTATTGCTACGGGCGCAGGTTAGGTACACATCAATAACATGTATATCAAATATACCTTTCTCTTTTCCGACAATCTTGCCGGCCTTCTTATCCTCCAGATACTTGGGGCAGTTGCGCTTCCAGTGACCATCCCCCTTGCAGTAGAAGCACTCCACGCCAGGTTTGGGGCCAGGTTTGTTAGCCTTAGGCTTGGCAACATGCTTGCCATCCTTCTTAGACTTCCAGTTCTTCCTGCCCCTGCCGCCAGATTTCTTAAAATCGACGGTCTTGTTGACCATCAACAGCGTGTGCTCCTTCTTGATTTCCACCTCAGCAGTCTTGAGCATCACGAACACCTCACCCAGGGACTTAGCCATGCCCTGCATGTTATAGTTCATGACGAAGCCTTTATAGCTAGGGGGCAACGATTGCAGCACCCTATCAATCGCCAGCTCATCAGGAATCTTGCATTCCAGAGCGTTCAGGCGTTGAACGTAGCCAGACATTTTGACCACGTGCTCGCTCACACTACTGTGCTCTTCCATCTTGGCTGAGAAAAAGAGCTCAGAAGCTTCATATCTCTCAGCCTTAGCCTGCGGCGCAAAGACAGCCTTGAGATCAGAAATTATCTCGAAGGCACTCATCCTCTCAAAGCGCTTCTGCAGGTCGGCTTCCATGGCATAGAGCATGCCACTCTGGACAAACGAGGAATCATCCGACTTGGTCTGGAAGACTTTCTTCTCATCATCGGAGGCATCATCTGCTGGGGGGTCACCCAGGGGGCCTTCAAGGACATAGGCCACCCTGTGGGGAGAGAGGAGGATCCTCAGGTTGCGGAACCAGGCCATGAAGTTTGACCCATTGGTTTTAAGCTTCTCTTTCTCAAGGAACAGGCCTAAGTTAAAGGTGGGGCGAGACATCTACAATGGAATTTGTAAAACATAAGACTTTGTTCATAAAAGATTTGAGTTCAAGTATTTTCGAAAATAACTATAAGAACTCCCACTCAAACGGATATCCCTCTCACCGCTAGAGTGATTACACGACCCTAATCCGTTATGCAACCCCTCATCATCAGAGCCGGCAACACAACTTCAAAGGTAGACATCGGAATGTCAATCACAACAACTTTGTGACTCATGCTCGACCTTTCGGTCACCTTGTTCCGAGGCCATGTCTGTACATGCTAGGCTCGCCATAATAACTTTCAACGTAAATGCTCGTGCAACGTGGCTTACACCCACTGTATGCGAACGACGATATGTCTGACACCCGATCATCACGGCCTGCCTCATAACGTAGAACTTTCTTGGTGGTGCACGTCGAAGGGAGAACACAATTGGTATTTTGAAGGGATCATCTTATATTACTACCGCCGTGTAACTAATATATACTATATACATATACACACAATATAAGATGCACTCAAAACATCAAATGTAATGCGACGTGATATGGCCCCTTGCGCCGATGGTCTCCTTCGCGCCAGCAGTTCATAAACAATTTAATAAACCTACCTTGACCATATCACATAGCCCCTGCAAAATAAAGTTAGACGTTTCTACTTTATCTTTTGCATATTTTACGTGGCTTGGGGCTTGTCGTAAATAGAACCGCTTCATACCTACAAACCTATGACCACAACAACGATCAAATAATTGCATATTTATGTATCCCTTTCGGGCCCTCCATTGAAAATGCAAAGCCAACTAAAGAGAGAGAGACATACACCCGCCAGCCACATATACGGAACTAGCCGTATGTCAGTAGTGGAACCAGTCTCGCGTAAGCGTACGCGTAAGGTCGGTCCGGGCCGCTTCATCAACTCAATGCCGCCGACATTGCAAGTGCACGCGAGAGGGTAGCAAATAATAAGAACGATGCCCCCGTGCAGAACACGGGTTCAACTAGCGCATAGCTATATCTACGCATAGATCGGCTCTGATACCACTGAAGGGGATCGCATGCAGAAAACAAAAATTTTCCTAACAGCGATAACCTAAAAACAGCCAGAATCTATACTATGCAGATATAGTAATACGCGGGGGGGGGTCTTCGCACATACCTCTTGAAGACCGAAAGCGGGGATTACGCTCCCGCACAAGCGTTGTCGATGAAGCCGACGAAGACTTCGATGCCGTGTAGAGGAAGCAGACCTCTAGCACCACAAGTGTGATGCCTCGCAGGGAGTCACACACGTACGGTGAAGCCGACGCACTCCGGGCTCCGATCCAGGGACGAAGCAGCGGAAGACTGGGACCGGGAAACCAGTAGCACGACGGTGTGCGTATGGTGGAGAAACAATTCCGAGGCGCAACTCCAAACTTGGGAATCACGTGATCCTCGGAAAGAGAGAGAGAGAAAACTGTGTGTTCCAAAGGCCAGGGGGTGCCCCTATATATATAGGAGAAAGGGGGGTGCCCAACTTGCCAGGCTGGGGGTGTGGGACTAATCCCACAGCCCCCAGCCGGCCAGCCCCATGCGCCGGCCTAGGTGGGCCCCTTTCGGCCCACCTAGGGCCGGCCGAACCAGCCCCCTCCCTCATGGGGGGGAAGTCCCCCCCCCCCTCATGGGCCTCTTTGCCCAAAGAGGCCCATTAAGGGATTTTTGGCTTTAAAAACTCAGAAAAAATTAAAATAAAATATATTTAAGTATTAATTACACTAATTAATATTAAATACATATTATATAATTTGTTCTGGCTCCGAAAACTATTTCGTCGCTGCCCGATCTCCATCGGAACTTTCCCGGGACGTTCCCGGTCTCTCTTTTCCTATTTTTCTCTTCCGGTAAAATGTCGACTCCCCTTAAGCGTGCTACCCTAGCGGTTCGATTACCTCTCCAGACATGATCGAGACTCCTCTCCGATCAATGACTAATTCGTGGACCTTGGATACCCAGAATTAATCCCTGCGAGATAACGAATACTTTTCCTTATCGAACCTGGACGTCTGAGTCTTAAACCTTTTGCCATGCGATACTTAGCGTGTCCGAGACTCGTTCATAGATATCTCCATACCTAGCTTGATCTCGTTATCGACACCGCTAACATCTACTCGTCCATGATCTTATGTCCTGGTGACCCAGTCACACGCTTGCAAGCTCGTTTGACATAATCTCACTGAGTGGGCCCTAGAGTATCTATCCTGCTATGGGATTGGCAAATCCCGCTCTTGACCCCCCGTCTCAACATACTCCTATCCGACACCCGAGAGGGACACCTTTATTGTCACACTATGTAAGATATGACGTTGGATGCAATCAAAGTGTCTTCCAGGAATAGCAATAAGAGTAGGTCTCACGGTCGAAGGCGTAATGACTACGTCCTATAAATATTGGGTATGTCCATCACATCGTTCTACCAACGATATGACTTCATTGTCAAATAGACGCTATGTCACATGATCGGGAAACCTCGATCATCGATTGCACAATGAACCAGTCAAACAGAGGTTGCTGGGGACCTGGTTGTTTTAGGTATCACACGTGTATTAATGTTTCCGCTTAATACAGTTATAGCATGACACAAAAACGTATTATGAACAAATGAGATATGATAAATAAAACACTTTATTAATTGCCTCTAGGGCATATCTCCTACACAAATTGTACTTCAAACCGAGATATCAATACAACAAGGAGTTAGACAACAACGAGGGTCTAGAATATTCTTTTTGAGCTATCTCCTTAAGCTTTTTTTGTTTGAAAAGAAGGATAACTTTTAATCTTTGTGTCAGTCGATGCACACAATATAATTCATTATTCAGATCTAGTATTCGAGTAGAAATTTACCCTAAAAATATCATATGTCTCGTGGAAGTAACTACACGAGGCCACCACTAACCCTATGACGAAAGACAGAAACAAACAAAAAATGCACAACTACTGGGCTAAGCCTTAGAGAAAGAATCGCCGCACGGGCGACTGATGATTAGAATCTAAGCATAGGTCCATTTGGATATTTTCATCCCCAAGTCACAGTTTCGAGCCACCACCACAAGCCACCAGAAACCTCCTAAAGGTCCTAGTGCTGCCGCCCCAAATGTGTCCGCCATCCGTAACACTTCGGTCGAAAACCTCCCAACCCGTGAGCCAACGAGGACCCTCCAAACTGTTGTCCGCTAAGGTTCGATTTGTCCGTCATTTTCCTCATACGGCGGTGGGAGGTTTGATTGGTGGAAAGGCAGGGGCAAACATTGACTAAGGTTCGGCCGAGCCGTCTCCTTGAATCAACGTGAGCGGGTTTCGTTCATTCTTTATTAAGTTGCAGTCACAGCAACATTTTACACCATCATTAAATTTGGATTCATTTTGTATGAAAAGTTATAAAAGGGTCAAATTCCACGTCCACCAGTCACCTACGTTGAACAGAGTAGCAGGCTGTTTGTGTGCCGGGCGTTGGGCTGTCGGGATTTGAGTTACAACATCGTTGTCTGAGTTTGGGGATTGGATTTCATGGGATGGTGCCCATGCATGCAGAACAAATCCGTCACCTTCCTATGCAATTTCTCTCATGTACATTATGGATGTTCAAACAAACAGCTTCTGGTTGAGCTGATCACCTTCCTGTTCAGACAGATTGTGTTCGAACCAGGCTTCCACGCAACCTCACGCTGAGGCACTCGCCAATGCAGCAAGCTCGCCTTATGTCCGCACTCAACTGCAGTCGTTTGTGTTTTTCCTAATTTCCTTCGTCCTTCGCTTTCGTCGCTCTGTTTTCTACTCCGGCCTGTATGTTGCAGATCGGCCACGCAATCTAATAAGTGGATGTTACCATCCTCGTGGATAAATATTGGTCGCAACACGCCCGTTCTTTACGCGTCAAATAGCTCGTTTTCCAACTGCAATCGTACATTTCTACTCTCGCCGTTTTAAATTCGATTGTTTTCATTTATATAAAATTGGACCTATATAGGCTTGTAACAAAACCAACACCCAAGTTCAAATCCTACTTACACGAATTTAGATTGCTATTTATATTTGAGAATCAGACCTTCTTGATACTTGGGCAATTTATTCTGAGAATCAAGCTTGGTTACTAACCAAGATAAAAAAATCCTGATACTCATACTTAAATAGCTGTGTGCATCTCTAATTGGTGCAGAGGCTAGGAAGTGAAATTCTCCCCCAAATCTAGAAATCAGATGACCGATTCGAGCGGAGAGCCGTTGGGGCGATTTTGGGCTCTCTCGTCGCCGTGTCGCCGGAGACGTCTGACGATGAGGATAGCTCGTCGTCGGAGACGTCTAACGATGAGGATACCCGGAGTTTGACGGCGGGTGGATATTCTCAAGGAAGATCGTATCAGCTTTCATTGTATCTAAATATTGCGTATGCATCGTCCAAGGCTAGGAAAAGATGGGAGAAGCGGATCAGCCAGAAGAAGGCGGCATTGACACTATCCAAGGCTAGGAAAAGATGGTAAGTTCTTCACATGTCGGATGATCTGCATGTCCCTCCGTTTAAATTACATGATTTACATTTATATAAAAGTGAATGTATATAGGCTTGTAACAAACCCAACACCCAAGCTCAAGTCCCATAGACGCGAATTTAGGTTTCTATATATACTTGAGGAACAGACCTTCATGATACTCATGCAATTATCCTGAGAACCAGGCTTGGTTATTAACCGAGAGAAATATCATGGCACTCATATTTAAATGGATGTGTGCATCCCTAGTTGGTGCAGAGACCGGGAAGTGAGATTCATCCCCAATCAAGAAATGAGATGACTAGTTCGAGCGGAGAGCCATTGGGGCGATCCGGAGGGCGATTATGGGCTCTCTCGTCGCCGAATACGTTTAACGATGAGGATACTTGGACTTCGATGACAGGTGGGTGTTCTCCAGGAAGATCGTATCGGCTTGCACGTCCAAGGATAGGGAAAGATGGGAGAAGCGGATCGGCCAGAAAATGGCGACCTTGAAACTATCTTTGGTAAGTTCTTCACCTGTAACTAATCTGCAGGAGAAGATCACCGGCGAAGAGTCAGCTGCACATGTAGATCGAGATGTTGTCGGACCTGGTGTCAGAATTTCGTCATCTACGTTCTGGCTAGAAGAGTTCAATGCGGCAGAATGGGTGAAGGTGGTTCGGAAGAAACGGAGAGCTCCTTCTTCATGATCATCGTTTGAAAGAAGGCCCAAACAAGCTCCAGATCAAATATCCACAAAAAAATTGGGCCAAAAGGGTCGGATGGAAGCCGCTGCGAGTTTTGCCTTTCGTAATCTTTTAGGGGCGACGTGGAAAACGTCCAGGTTCACTCCTAGGGTTAGATCTTTTTTCATAGCGTCTCATTAGAACGATGTCATGGAAAATCGTGCTGGTGGTCACGGTGGTGGAAGATCGGATGGTGGTTGTGATGCTGCGGCTCGGCGACAAGGTTTCCAAGGCAACCCGGGTGCTGGCCCAAGTAACCCTCATGGTGGAGCTTGTATAAGTGGATTGTATGGCCCTTTTCATCAGATCGGTATTATGGAATTATGGTTAGCGCATGAAGCTTGACATGGTATCAAAGCCAAGTTTCAAGTTCGAGTCCTGTGTGGCGCACAATACTCCTAAAAATTGTTGATGCTCCATCCGTCCACGTACTGGCCTTTTGAGTCATAACTCTGAGTTTACACGTGTTGACTTGTCTCCCCATCACACGTGAGGAGGGGTGTTGAAACGTACAAGTGGATTGTATGTACACGTGAGTTTCGGTAATGGAAGTAATGGAGGATATCATAATGGAAACAGATGCGGATACCGTGCTGTTGGGTATGATTATGATGACAACAGGGCTTCTGGCCGGGTAAACAATGATAACGATCAAGGCACCTTACAGGGAAACAACAATGGGAATTTTCAGGGCAACAACAATGGGGATTTTGGTCAAGTTAATTTTCAATGTAATGCCAGCGTGGTTTCAATGGTGATTTTCATCCTGGTTATGGCGGTTATGGAGATTATGTTGCTGGTGACAATGTTTCGTTTAGGAACCGGCGGCATCCAGACTACCGTGCTAACAACAACGTTGGAAATCGGAATTTTGGTGGATCTGCAGGGTGTAGAAAGCCATATCATCCTCATCCTAACACCAAACCTACTGTGCAAACAGGAGGACTGAACGCTAAGAAACAACCTCTTGTACTTCGGCCGAAGGTGAAGCCAACTGCCCAACAAGTGACACCGAGGGAGATTACCAATGAGATGGGCTATGATGGGTTCTGAAAAAGTGTTTTCGATGCAACTTTTCTGTTGATTGTACGACGGTCCTCTGTGATTTTTGTGTAAGTGCTGATCACACAAATGATGTTTGTCACCTACATGATGTGCCCAAGCCCGTTTTGTTTGTGTATGGATATGGACAGGAGGGTCGGATGCATTTTCAGTCACCCGAGTCAACTGTCGTATCAAGATCTGATAATGGGCGTAGGTCGTATCATCTCTCGGGCTGTTTCTCGGTATTTAGGGCATCTCCAGCCGTCCCCCCAGCGCCCCCAGGAGGACTTTTTAGCGCCGGCGCAAGCAAAAATCCACCAGCCGCCCCCCAGGAGTCGATTTAGCGTCGATTGGCGCCGTTTTTCGCGCCGGCGAACCCAGGCCAAACCCAGCGCCCTGGGTTCCGCTTGGAGGGGGCAAAAGGCGTGCGCGGGCCAGACCTGTCGGCGAGAGAAGGCGATTTCCCTCCATAAACTTTGATCTTTCCCCCCATTTCTCCTCACATATATCTCTCCCTTCCCGTCCGATCCCGCCATTTCTCACAGTTCTGGCCGCCATGGCTCCCGCCAAATTCACAGGACCCCGAGCCGCCGCCCCCGCGGCCGCCGTCGTCCCCGCGACCTCCGCCACCGCCTCCATGCCCGGCAAGAAGAAGCGCAAGCCGAGAACGCCGAAGGAGAAGCCGCCGGGCATGAGCAACAAAGATTGGATCGTCGAGCAGATGCGTCTGAAGGCGGAAAATCTCCAGCGCCGGGAGAGGGAGACCAAGCAGCGGCAAAGGGAGCTGGCCGCGCAGCTGGCGGAGGCGCCGGATGAAGAAGTGGAGCCGCCAACTCCAGCTGGAATCAAGCCTCGGCTGCGTCCCCATCCCCAGTTTCTCGGTTGGAGCCAAGCCTCTGTCGCTTCGCCGTCGCCGTCACCGCGCTGGAGCGCGTCTCCGCGGTACTCTCCTGGGTACGCCGACGCCGAACCCCATGGCAGTTTCAACCCCAACCTCACCTTCCCCCATCATCCACCCATGATGTACGTCGGTTTGCCGGGCTACGTGCCTTCGCCGCCACCTCGATGTTCCCCCACTTTCGCCGCGCAGTCCATGCTCGGGATGCACCAAGGCAGCAGCTTCACCATGGACGAGATCATCACCACGGGCTCGGCGGCGGCAGTGGCAGCCCCGGGCTTCCTGTCGCCCCGGGCGGGGAATTTCTCGCGGGCGGCGGGTACGGCGGCGTCACGGAGGAAGCGGAGGCGGAGGCGGAGGAAGAAGGAGATGAGACGCAGGTTGTCGAGGGGGCGGACGAAGGTCCGGCCAAGGAAGGCGACACGGGCGGCCGTCGTCCCAGGAAGGGTAAGGGTGCCGCGAACCCAAAGCCGCCCGCCGAGCCTCACATCAAGTGGACGACCAGGGAGGACATCCTCCTCGCCGAGGCATGGAAGGTGAACAGCATGGACACGATCATCGGCGCCAACCAGGCCCTGGACAACTACTGGAAGCGGGTGAAGACGGCGTACGACAAGCGCCGAATGATCGATCCCGACTACGCCGGGTGCGTTACGGAGCGCGGCCAGAAGGCGATGGCCAACCATTGGGCGCTCATGCAGGCCGCCTGCAACAAGTGGCATGGCATACAGGAGGAGGTCGCCCACAGGCCGAAGAGCGGGGCCAACCGGGAGATGGAGATCGCCCGGATGCTCGAGGCGTACAAGGACGACGAGAAGACGGACTTCAAGTACCTCCACGTCTTCCTCGTCATCGACGGGTGCGAGAAGTGGACGGAAGCACGCCGCTCGCTGGCCAAGGGCGGCAAGGACTATGCCCCGGACGCGGCGGCTGCAGGTGCGTCTGATGGCCGTCCCCCAATGGGCAACAAGAAAGCCAAAGCGGCGAGGGAGGCCGCGCCGGCATCGGCGAAGCTCCAGGCGTCAATCGAGACCTGCATCGCCGACGCCCAGATCCACGCCGCCAAAAGGGACGAGACCTCCAAGCAGAGGTGGGCGGCGGTCATGGACAACTCCAAGGTCAAGCTCGACCTCCTGACGACCGGCACCAAGGCGAAGAAGAGGAACCACGACCTCGCCTTCCTCATGAGGGGCGATCCGGACGCGATGGACCCCGAGGTGAGGGCATGGTTCATGGCGCAGCGCCGCCTCATCCTCAGCGACATCAGCCAGCCGGACACCAACCCGATGGGCGCCACCCGCGACAGCCCGACAAGCTCAGCCACTCCAGCCGAGACGCCGGACGTTCAGCCTGCAGCCACTACTGCTGCGACGGCCATCGACCTGGAGGACGCCGCGCCCGTCGTCGACCTCGAGGCCGCCGAGGATGTCACTCCAAGATCGGCGCCAGCTCCGACCACCGCGCCCATCTTCGACGTCGACTCTGACGCCGCGCCGGCCTCTGCCTGATCTGCCGAATGTGGTCGTGATCGTCCAACTGTGACGTTTTTTTGTATGATTGCCCAACTGTGGCCGCTGTGATCGCCGAACTCGGGCTGTTTTTTGGGGGCGGGAAGAAAAACTTTTAAATTTATGTTCCATGTGTTTTTTGGTCCAGGCTGGCGTTAAGGCTAAAAAGCGCCGAATCAAAACCTGGGGGCCCGAACGACTGGAGATGCCCTTAGAACATCTCCCATTGTGTCTCCAATTGCGGAGAAATGGCAAGACATAAAATTGAAAAAGAGCAAGGTAACTGTAATGCGCACAAGCTTCAAGGTTGAAAGGGGGCAGATCGATGTTTTCTGTTGTCTTATTTTTAGGACACCTTATTGCTAGATTGTACTCCACTCTACGAGTAGATGTCTTTACGATGATATGGAGATAGTGCCTGCTTATACAACCGAGGAGGATGAGGATAGGTTTGCTCTTGATTGTGCATTGGCCACGACGAATGCACCGAACGAACGGCGGAACTTCCGATCCTGCAGCTTTTAGCTAACTATTCCGTCTAATCGTATAGGCGCAGGCGCTCCAGCACGACACCGCTAGATAGTTATCCCGGCTGGTTTGGAATCTTGCCGCTCGCCATTTTCCGGAGGGATGCGCGCTCGCCATTTTCCACCGCCACTGGGGTTCGGGTTGACTGGCGCCGGTCCGTAATGGCCGCCGCTAAAAGCGGCAGCGCGCTCGGTGGCAGTATGAGCGCCTCGCCGGCCGAAGCCACGTGCATGCATATCGATCCCCAACGTCCAACGAACAGCAAAAGTCTCGCAAGAAATTAAGCGTCTTTTTTTCTGTTACGTGCAAGCCATTACCCCTCTGTTCGTTGCGGGTTTTTTTTTCTCAAACCAACGCGGTTAGGGTATACATCAAACCAACAAATCGTGCTTACGATTGTTTTATTTATAAAGCGGGAGGAAAGCATGTTTTAAGGGTATATGACAGGTATGAACTAATGTTCTAATAAAAAGTAAGAGAAACACACGGGGTTAGGGTTCTAGCCTTTGGAAGCGACGGTTCACCATGCATGACTAGTAAAGTAAAAGATCCCGTGACATCACTTTTAATTGTGAACTTAAATTTATGATTCACTTAACCGGTGATTTTGTCTCGACGAGATCCGATCTTTAAAAACTATACCCAATATTAATATATTTCGACAATTTTATTTTTCAACTTGAACGTTGTCACTCGAATAGTTATAAAGTTTTCACTTCATTGGTAGTAAAGTTATTCACGTCTTACATGGTTATTGAATATATTGACAACTTTTTTTTAGAGAGTACGTGAATGCGTATCTTACTTTTATAGAAGGCAGAAATCAAGTACATGCCATGTTTTTCCTTGCAGACAAGAAAAAACAGAGGGCAAAGAGGAGTATTTTTTTTAAAAAAGACTCCTAGGAAAAACGTATCGAGACTACTCGCGGCATGATGGGCCTCCTGATCTCCTTCTCTTAGCCGCGGCAAGCAACAGCAACTCCTCCTCAATTAAGCCCACCACGCGGTCCACGGGCAGCTGCAGGGGCACGTTATCGAACGCACGCGCGTTGCGCTGCTTCCATAAATGCCACAGCCCAGTACAGATCGTCGTGTCCAGCTCTCGTCTCTGCTTATCCGAGCGCCCCCCTCTTTGTTCGCACCGCCACTCCTCCACCGTCGCCCCCAGCATGGGCGCAGCTGCTGGCGGCTGCAGCTTGCCGAGGCAATCGTGCCAGACCTCCCGTGCGAAGACGCACTGAGCAAGAATGTGCTCCGCCGTATCCTCTTCTTGCAGGCAGGTGTAGCACGGCGAGGTAGCCGTCTGCAGCTCATGTCTCTGCCGGCGATCTGATGTCCAGATCCGATGCTGGATCGCGAGCCATGCGAAGATCTTTCCCTTAGGTGTGGCCCAGCTCCGCCAGATTGGCTCCGCCATTCTGAATCTGGTGCTGCCTTGCAACAGCATCCCGTAGGTGTGAAGGGGTTCGTAGCAGAAAACAAAAAATTTCTAACTAACGAATACCGAAACCAGCCAGGATCTATCTATCTAGTAATGCGGTAACGGGGGCGGAACTGGTCACATACCTCTTGTAGACCGAATAGCGGGGATTACGCTCCCGCACAAGCGTTGCCGACGAAGACGATGTAGCCGACCTCAAGGTCGCGGAGAACTTGGCGCGACGAAGAATACGATGACGACGGCGATGGCGATGACGTCGGGCAGCAGCGCTGGCGATGACGACTACGCCGGGCAGCGGTGGCGGCGGCGACGACTACGCCGGGCAGCGGTGACGGTGGCGCCGGGCAGCGGCGGCGGCGGCGAGACGATGTCGCCCTGGCACCTCAAGTGTGGCGCCTCCGAGTACTCACACACATACGGAACTTGCCGACAACCCCCGGTCACTCAGATCCAGCTGAGATCGCAAGGGTAGAACTTTGGTGGAATCCCGCAGTGCGACGGCGCACAGCGGTATAGCTTATGTGGGAGAGAGAGACAAGCGGGCGGAGAATTAACTCAGGCCGGCGTATACAACATTAATTGTATTTTAGATATATATAAATCAATTAATATGCCCTTCTATATAAAGGGGGGAGGGGGTGTGCAAACACCTTGCCTCCCCCATGTGGGACTAAACAAAGGAACAAGGGAGGGGGGGGCCGCCCGGCCATGGCTGGTGCGTGGTGGCCATGGGCCCCACCGCCCCCACATGGTGCGCCCCCACCATGGGCCCAATTCGGCCCATAAGTGGGCTGCCCCTTTTTCCTTTATTTTTAATTGATTTTAATTAATATTAAATTAATATAAAATATATATAATTCATAATTAATATATTTATACATTATTTAATATCCTGTGATTCCGAAACAATTTCCGGACCACCCGAACTACCTTCGGACATTCCCGGAACCCTTCCGATGTTGCCGGAACTTTTCCCGATTATTTCTCTCTCTCTCCTATATCTATATTATTCCAACGATCTCCATGTGTCGGCAAGACCTTAAGCGTGTTACCCTACGGTTCGAGAACACTCCAGACATGGCCGAGACCCCTCGCTCGCCAATGACCGCCAGGGAAACCTGGACGTCTGTGACGGTCCCTGTGCATTCTACGAATATCGTCGTTGAACCATAAACATGATATTCATTCCTTTTGTTCCTTCGATACCACCTTATCCGAGATATGATCGTAGACATCCGATGTCCTGTTTTATCTCGTTACCGACAAGGGTTAATTAACTCGTCTATGATATTACATCTCCATGACCTAGTCATATGCTGCGCAGCTTTATAGATGTAATCTCACTGAGTGGGCCCAGAGTATCTTTCCATCACACGGATGAACAAATCCCGCTCTTGATCCATATGTCTCAACGTACTCTTTCGAGATACACAAGATACACCTTTATTGTCACCCATTTATGGACTGACGTTTGATGCACTTAGAGTATCCTACGGAGCAGCAATAAATATGATCTCACGGTCTGAGGAATAAGCTATCATATTACTTTTCCTATTACAAATGATAAACATTGTGATACGATCTTATTGCAATACTTTGTTGGGTGTGTCCATCACCTTATTCCACTAATAAGATGACCTCATTGTCAACCGACGTAAATGTCCATGATCGGGAAATCTCGATCAACAGTTGCCCAATGAACTAGTTTATATAGAGGCTTACTAGGGACTCTGGTTCGTCTATGTATCACACGTGTATTAACAATTCCGATTAATACAGTTATAGCACGATACAAAAAACATATTATAAACTTAATGGGATAATGTGATAAATACTATATATTTATTTGCCTCTAGGGCATATCCCCTTCAAGGTGGAGCTGACCGAAAACACTCCCGATGCCGACCAAGGCCAGGTGAACACATCCTCCTCCTCCTCATTTCTGGCCATCTAGTTCACTATTGGTAGGTAACAGAAGACCCTGATATTTTGATAAAGAGATTTCTGTTTTCGTGCCCTTCGTTCGTTAGCTCTACTCAGTTTTCTCAAGCCGCCAAACATTTTCTCACTTTTACCCAAGCTCTTGTCTCAAACCCTCACAACCGTTCGGACGGAAGGTTGCCGTCGGGTCAACGACATCAACCGTTAGCTCGGACCTTGATCGTTACGTGTTGACGAGTCGGGCCGCGTAGGGACATGTCCTCCGTAGACATTCCGTTCTGACGATTTGGGCCGCCAAGAGACATGTCAGACCAGCTTTACCCTCTTGATCCCACCACACCACCCCCTCCCCCGCGCCGCCCTATGCCTCCCCCGAGCCGCCTCCGCACGATGGCCAATCCGCCCCCAGTTCGATTCCCTTCGGATTTCATCATATAACTCAAAATACGCAGTATTTGACCATTGGGTGCGTGAATCAATGCTGCCCATCTTACCACATTTTACTCCACCTTGCTTTTGGAATAGGATTGATCCAATAATGCATCACCTGATGTGTCTCTGTTGGATCTGCTAATAGTGTGCACCTCTGCGGTCCCTGTAGGTCCATAACAGTACCATCTTTACCTAGTGCGAGTGTAAGGCAGTCTGATCCTGCGCTCGATGTGGAGGAAGATGTAGAGCATGAGCAGGCAGTGCCTCATCTAGATGATGTTTACTGAATTGGTAGATGGATTCAATAACAACGCAATGGAGGAAGAATGCACGGAGGAACTGAGCCGCCCTGCTATATTTGATGGCACTGATGGTTAAGAGAAGGAGGAGAACAATGACATCCTAGTTGAAGCTGACCATGATGGTGAGGAGATGCCAATAATGGAGTGGAACAGGGATGCTCCTGACCTTAGATCAGGACCCGTATTTGAATCGATGCGGGACATTCGTAATGCACTTACACAATTTTGCATTCTAAGTCAAAATGATTTCAATATTGTGAAAAGTGATCCAACAAGGTTGATAGTTACGTGCCCATATAAGCGGCGTAGGTGACGGATGCATGCATCCACTATGCGCAAGAGCAAATTGGTTCAGGTACTACAAACAAATTTGTATTTTAGATCATTCTATAAAGTTTCTTACATGTACCTCTCTCTTTTTTTTCGGGGTTTCTTACCTGTACCTGACATCACTGTACCCTCTTTTTCATTTTGTTCCAGATAAAAAATTAAGCCACGTCCGCACGCTTGTCCATTGAGAGGGGGAAAGAAGAAAAACAATGCAAGCAAAGACTAGGTGGGTGGCAAATGCAGTCATGAATTGGCCGAGAGAAAATCCATCACTCGGTCCAACAACAGTGCATGTTATGATTTTTTAGAAGTACGAGATTAAAACTGTTTCCGGTAAGAGTTTAGACCCGTTTCCGAGTTGTCAATTGTGTATTGGCGGTGAGAGCAACGAGCGATCGGAGCATGAGACATCGCTCGTCGACCCATCTCTTCTCCCGTCCTCGATCGCGGATCACACGCAGGAGGTCGGCCATCGTGTGTCGTGGTATTGTGCTGAGTCCATGGCGTGGACGCGCAGCTCCGGTTCAGTCATTGCCATTGCCCCTTGTCTTGCTGTGAGCAGTGCCACCGACGTGGGTCCTCTTCTCTGCCAACAACTATTCGCTCAGAGTCAGATAATGTGGCAAAGATTGGCACTCCCTGCAGAGCTGAGTTCGAACGAAGCCCCGCTCCCACGCGACGCCCCGCAGAGCTAACTACAATACAGTGTTGCCCGATCGGACACGACCCGCCATTGATTGGCAGCAAGTTCCCAAAAGCGACTCACAACACGGGCTTCAAATTTGCCCGCGAGTAGCTACTGCTCCATGGTTGGATGGATGGATGCATGGATGGGGAAGCAAAGCCACATGCCCAGGCGGAGATTATTCTGCCGCGGCACATGGTGCTTCTCCATTGGAGCCTGCGCTCCAGCTCACCATCCATTTCATTACAGTATCACAGGGACGGTAGAGGGTTACGCCGCCACATGTGTTTGGATTATCAGCTCAGGAATAAAAATTGTTCTGGCTGCAGACGTACTGATCCGCAAGGTCTTTTGAACGATGCATGACCCGAGCGTGTTTTATGTTCACCTACCAATCAGAGGGAGTGACCTGGATTTTTCTAGCCGATCTCATTCTCATCTATCTGGGGGTTGAGAGTCGTAGATGTTGTTTACAGGAGGATATATGGATGTCTGCCTTCGTTCGTGGTCGGTATGTCACACGCGTATTCCGGTTCTCACTGCACGGTAGGTGATCAGTATGTAGTCTCATCATGCACAGGGAGGCTTCAAATATATATATAGAAAAGAAAACGATCCTACCCGTCGTCCCTCCCCGGTGTCAAGGAGAACGGTGTACGCGTATTCTCTTGGTATAATATGATATATATGACAGGGCATACACACAAGTAGAACGGATTGCTTGCATTGCAAGCCCAGAAATGGGTTGTCGTAGCAGGCATGCATAGGAGTTGATCACCACCACTGCGCCACGGAATGGAGCGGAGCCTTCCCTTGAAGCGAAATAAAACTCCGCTACACACTGCGATTTCATGTCCAGAAAGAAACATCCGGCTAGAAGAAAGGCACGGCCACTTGCAACTTTCAGAAGCCACTAGGAAGAGCATGCGAAATTGCCACCAGCTGGACTACACAAATAACTCCTCCTCCTCCTCCTCCTCCTCCTCTCTTTGCGCAGTGCAGATAAGTACTTATCGTATACATGTGTGGACACAATCATATGTATGCAAGTACAATACATCCATCTGTTCTGTTGATTACACTGTTGCTTATGGAGGTTGGTGCGCCGTCGAACATTCCCCGCGGAACAAGGCCCAATCAGCGGGTTATTATCGTGCGCTAAATTATTTGTCTCCAGCTAACTGCAGCAGTTGACCTCCTCCCAGTATGTGCATTGGCCATTAGCTGTATAGTAGGCTTACATGTATGCACATGGGTGTGAGATA
The DNA here is from genome assembly GCA_026929855.1 of Poa annua. Classification (NCBI taxonomy): domain Eukaryota; kingdom Viridiplantae; phylum Streptophyta; class Magnoliopsida; order Poales; family Poaceae; genus Poa; species Poa annua. The sequence goes on along the minus strand of CM049435.1, from coordinate 53,959,612 downwards.
CGGCTTGCAAAAGTCTATACGTGCATTACGACGACCTCTCTCTCAAGAATGAATGATGAAGGATTGATAGCCGTTCCAAGTGGCGCAGTATCAGTTCCTGGGGCAACAACTTGCGAATTATTATTGCGATTATCCTCTTCAATCATCGCCGGTACGGTAAGAGTGGCATTTGGTCAGCAAATGCTTCGCCTTCCTGACGACTGGATAACCTGACGTCGCGGATGGTAGCAAGTGGAGAACAAAAAGATTGGTAGGTCCAAATGGGATTTTCCCCCTAACAACGCACGTTGGATGTTACAGTACAAAGACCCGATACCACGCGGTTTCTCAAAAAAAAAAAAAAGACCCGATACCACGCAGGAAGATCTAAAGTGCGTGAAGAAAGGGAGAGAGGGTGTTTCATTAAGACTGATAAGAAAGAAACAGATGCATGATGAAACTCCAAACTCACATTTACTGCCATTCCCAAACTCGTACACACAAAGCACCTCATTCCAACGGTCCTATAGAGAACGGTCAATGCAGAACGATGTGTTAAATTGTGCTTCCAATAAAATAAGCAAATGTTCACTTCCTACTTCTATTGTACGAGAATTCTAGAGCAACTGTTGTGTATGGTTACAGACTGTACGTTCATAACTAACTGGCCAATGAACCAAGTGAATCGGTAGGATTTGATGTCAAACAGACAGATACTCCCTCCGATCCAGAAAAACTGTCGCTAGGATAGCTAACAATTTGTACTAAGCCAGTTCATTTCTCACGCCACTTTTAGTGGATCGGAGGGAGTATCAGTACGCGCTACATTGTTGATTTGATCTGCACTCTGCTTTGGAGGCGGAATGGTCAGAAAACTGCAATCCCACGGCCTAAGTAAAGATCGTCGAGCAGGAGGTGCAGAACATGACATATTAATAACCTGTCTAGGCCCTAAGTTGTGCATCCAATCTGGTCTATAAACTCGTTCAGCTCAACAACCTCCAACAGATGCCTTATTTTAAGAAACTGATTTTTGGACCTTTTGCTCTATTTGTTTTCCTATGGACACGGTGGTTTGACTGAAGGGTATAGACGCACTTGTTATGAAAATGTTTTTTTATCATATTTTAAAATGACAAAAGACATTCATATAAAATTTCGAAAGTACATCTAGACATTCTATATCCGCATTTTTTTTTAAGAAAAAGAACAATTTTATGTATTGTGCAAAAAGACAAAAATGTCTCGTACAAAGCCATTTTAAAGCACCGGGACTGTAGATGCTCTTAAACGTGTTCCACTGTAGATTCACTCATTCCAGTCCATATATAGTCCATAATTAATATCTATAACATCTTATGATTTGGATGGGAGCGAGTAGTATCATACACATCTCCAAAATGCCACGACTAAACGGGAGAAGAAAACTTAGCATGCGCCATATAAAGAAAATTCCCAGAGGTGAGATCAGGCAAGGTACATTAGTTCAGTTATTCAACTTAAAAGTCTCTTCTTTTTACATTTATATTTTATGGTAGACTAGCAATGCTTGCAACACCGGATCTGGTGTTTTCAAAGAGGGGTCCTTTCAAAAATCATGAAACAACATGAGAGAGTCATCATGTCTAGTGAGTGCTAGGATCAACATGTTCCTTCTGGTCTTCAGCTTTTTTTCATCCTTCGAACCCTGCAATACATGATATTTAAGCAATTCGTGAGGTGAGGTAACTGTAGACTGGTGGCTTATTCCATTTAGCATATCAACAATTGTTTCTAAGGATGGTTTTCTACATGGAAGCAAAGTAAATTACTAAATTCAAATTAAACTATATGATGGCCTGATCCAACCTGGGATGAACGTGAAAGGCACAACCTGATCCAACCAAACAAGCCTATGAACATATGATTTAGTAAACAAACATGCATACTAGGTTACATATATGATAGGGCGCGTCAAATACACTATATAGTGATGTATGAATTATAATCCACATATGGGGCATACAGCAACCATGAAGTGGGTCGTGAATTCAAGATAACTAAACAAATAAGATTGTGTAGTAATATAGATAATCATGGCTTATACAGCAAAATAACTGCAATTGTAAAAGATGATCAGAAGATAACCTCGAGTAGAAGTTCAGCAATGTAATTCACCATCTGGCGCAAGTTCAAAGCAGCATGATAGAGATTGTCGATGAACTGTTCACGAAATGTATTTTTCACTCGCCATACAAAAAACTGTGCGTACCCTGTTCCTGGTGTGGAACCAATTTTCTGTAAACATAACCGAATTATTGTGAACAGAAGCACAAAACAAGACATACTTTTGTTGTCTTATGAACTTACCATATACAGTATGGATATCAATAATTCCCGCAATTTACTAGCGTATCAACTGTTCTCGTAGGTTTAATCCAGTTCCAGGTGAGTGATCAATTCTTTAGATTAGCTTGGTACTGAGGTAGCAGAGTATTGTGAAATTACTGAACTATTGCTCCAGGAAAGCAATTGAAACTGGAAATTTTCTGTAGAAAAACTGTGCCTCCATTTATTAATATTACTGAACAACTAAATTTGACGATAACTTTGACATGGGTGACGTGTTGGAGTATAAATGATGTTCCATATAATAGAAGCACAAAAAACAGTAGTAGCACATGTATCTAACTTCCTGCTTCTCTAGTCTCTACAGTAGAGTGCAACAGAATCACTTTCACATATAGTACTAACTAATAGTTGGTTGTCTCGATAATTATTAGGCCAATTTTCACTGCTAGCATAACACCTGTAGTCCCAACTACTCTAGTGCAATACTAAGCTAGTAAAAGTTATGGTCCATAAAGTTCTATGCTTCCACACTACATATCTTGAATAGTGTGGGTTAATGTGTTCGATCACTATTCACAGAAGAACTAGCAATTCCTCTAGAACATATAACTGGACATTCTTTGTGCTTTAAGTACTTCACGGGTCAAGCAGATTTAATGACACTAACTATTGTATCAACTATTCTGATCATGTTTGTGCTTGGTTTTAAGCTGTCTCCAAGCCCATACCCTTCTTAAGTAGCATTAATGAGTAATGACGATAAAAGTATGCAGATTTATACTGAAAGTAACCAATATATCATAATGCATTTGTAAGGCTAATACGGGCCGCCTGCCATAAGTATAGTAAACCATCAAAGCAGTAAAGTTATCTTTTGGATAAACAGCACAAGGAATATCTAAATAAAGGAGGCTAGCCAGCCTCTCTCCGCTTCAAACAAGATATGCTACTTTTCTGATGAAATTGTGAGACGGACCTCTGTATCTATGTAGTCGTCCTTCCATAGCTTGTACAAAGTTGAATGAACAATCTGCTTGTCAAGAATTGTCGAGTCAATAATCTGCACATGTGCAATCGATGTTAGTATTGTGACCTGCAATTTGCTACAAAAAAACTATGTCGTCAAGTAAACAATCATAAAACAGGAATATATTAGCACATAACTAACATTTATGCACAACAGAAGCTTTCTTAACACAAATAGTTTGAGAACAATAACAGGCATAGTTCTGAAATTTCCTCAATGTAAAGAGTAACTTACTTGATCTGTCTCAACTGGACGACCATCTGTGACCAACAGCCTAAAGATTGTAAAAGCTTCTTGCCCGTATTTCTTTTTCACAAGCGACTCTATCTACAATTTGCACAGAAGTCATGTGCATGTCACTTTTATTGGTACGTATATGGAGAAAGGAGTGCCTTTTAACTCAAATAGAGTACTCCTATTAAACAGTCCAACGCAACCCTGTACCTCTTCAGTTCGACATGCTTCAACCATTTTGCGCAAATCTACAAAAGATAGTAGCACTGTCATGTGAATCTTTCAAAAAGACATATGATGTTCACTCAAGGCTGGCATACCCAAATTTGTACGACATGTTTATTAGAAAAAGATTGGTAAGTAGGAGAGTAGGTTTCCACAACAAAATCTCTAGTAGGTTTTATACTCATCTGATCCGAAAAAACTGTCGCTAGAACAGCTAGGAACTTGTATGCTCATAGTTCATTTGGTGTGACACTTTAAATGGACCGGAGGTAGTATCATTTTTCACGCTTCGTCTGAATACAGTACTATCACACAACAGCAGGCCACGAGGCAGTATCAGCAACCTAACGGTGACCCGGTGAAGACTATGACTAAGTATGAAAACATTGCAAGATGTCTAGTTTACGGTGTTTTTTCATGCACGGTATCCTTATCTGGGAAAAGTGTGGAGTGTGGAGTGTGGACTGGTTAGCAAGATCATATCCACAGCGCTAAAGCATAACTGATACATTAAGGTACCACAATTCGATCCAGGAATTGGAGTATACCAGAAGCAGTTTCCTTGGTAACAATTATCTAGTGGCAAGCTTTGACTTACAAAACATAGCACAGATCATTTCTGCGAGAGCTAGAACTGGACTCCATGCAAAGCACTTCACCAATAGAACTTTGATGTATAGGACTTATGCACAGCAAAAATATCAACAGAGCATTTAAAATAAATCTTACCAAAAGTAAAAGCTTCTGCATCATCAGTGGAAGTAGTACACTGTAAATCCTCCAGAACTCGTGTTATCTGGCCGAGTGTCATTGCTGCACCTCCTTCCTTATGTCCTAGTCTCTCCAAAATACCATTTATTGATGATGTCACTGAAAAAGAGGACTCGCTGTTATACTTGTTAGAGAATAAAATGCAGGTGTTCGCAAAGATAGTGTTTTGACCCATCTAATTACATACTTTTATATAAGTGATTTTTTTGCACCAATCTCAATGAAAACATGGACAACTATTGATCAAACTGAAACCATGTAGCTTCAGTGAAAAGGTGTATGTTGGTACTTCCCCAAGTTGCTTACTTGACTACTTGGTATTTAGGAAGACATTGTGCTGGTACTGGTACTGCAAACAAAAATCGTATGCATCTTAACGAAATCAGGTAAGCTAGATTTCTATTATCCTCTTATGAAAGCTCTTTCTTACCTCTTGTTTTTTCCTTCAATTGAGACTAAAGCAAACCAGAGAACAGAGGAACGTCAACAAATAAGCATATGCCAGTGCATGACTAAACTAGCATATTGCATTCTCCCTAATATGGTAGATTCAGGGCCATGTTGAAGCTATAAATTTAAAATAAATAGCTGAAACAGAAACTAGTTTTTTAATTGATGCTCACACCAATAAGAAAGAAAAGAACTGGTGGAATTCAGAACAGGAATATAGGTTAAAAAATATAAAAAAAGGTAAAGCCATAAAACAAAATTGCAGTGTTTCTGCATCTACCAGAGTTGGTGTCCTTGTCAGTCAAGTTAGCCTCAAAAAATGACTCCCAGATAGGATGTGTGCCAACCTTCAGCTTTGGCTTCTTTCGGTCCGCACAGAACTGCAATACAGGAAAATAAGAAATGGGCATTAACAAAGTTGAACTGCATCCTTCCTTCAGTTGCATCGTTCATGCATACACAATAAATATTTTATTTAAAACGAGAATGGACATTATCTACTCCATTTGCATGTGCTTGTCTGTGAGCGTGTGTCTGCATGTGTGTGAGAGGGTGGGGCCATAGGAGGGGCTGTTATGTGAATCGTTTCTCCTTCGAGTCACCTTACTGAGCAGAAAAGACAGATGATAGTAAACCGTTATGGCATCTCTGGTGTGCATTTGAAGCCAGTTAAAATAGATGACTGAGAAGCTATTGTCCATCTTACACAATGAATTTAAGCCTAAAGAAATATCCTAAAATCAAACTCTTAAGTTGAAGTGGACCATGGTACAAAAAAATAACTTTCTGGCTCACATGATCACGCTAGCTGCCGTCCCGGGGCGTCTGCTCTGAGGAGCATCGCGGACTCATCCACGCCCCGGGTCTTCCCCATGCCACAGAGCTCCTCGGAGTCATCTGCATGACCTCACCACTGTCGAGGTCGTTGCCTAGCTGGACCCGCTACTCATGCCCATTGGCATCCGAGTGCTATTCCGTCGGCGGCCCCAAAGCTTCCCGGATGAACTTGTGCTCAATTGCTCCTGATCTCTTTTTCTGAGGACTAATTTATCTTTTCCTTTTCTCTAAGTATAGTGTGGATCACACTCGAAGGCAAAACCGGCTGAACACTGTGGGCCAAAAGGTGGTTAGTTTCCTCTAAGGTAGCATGGATGTGTACCGACATTGATTCAATACATTGCAGATGCTTTATATGTTACGAAGGAAGTATTCTTTGATAGAATTCTCCTCCTTTCACGTACAAATTTCATTTCACTTTGGGATTTATAACCTTTTGCTACTTTTCTTTATACTATTTATACAAATTAAGTAGCAGCCCCAATACAACAACTAAGCCTTTTGTCAAACCTAAACCTACAAACCCTAACGGCCAAACCCTAAACGAAAGGAGCCAAAACTTGAAAGGGAGAGAAACCTACTTTTCAAAGCCCCAATGCAAATACAAAAAAGGACAGAAACAACGCTATAGACAAAAAAACAGATGGAGATATATGCCTACACAGATATGTTATCCAATTATCCATCTTTGATTCACACGGATTCCAAAAACACAAGAAAGAAAAGTGTAGGACCCATTCGAATTCTACCTTCATACCCGATGAAATCAATCTGATCGTAGGGTAACTCCATCAACTCTGCTCCCGAAAAGAGAAAGGAGACTGAGACAGGGATACCAAGATTTTCTTTGCACCAGAGTTTGTTGGTTGCACCACAGGAAAACAAAGGATTCTTTTCCAAGAGGTTTGAGTGGATGCGTAAAATTCCTACAAAATTTAGTGCTAAGGAATCTTTGGGAAAATTTTCCTATAGGGTTCAATCCTACAAATCAAACAACCCATAGGAAAAATCATACAGGTTCCAAATCCTTCAAAATTGCTATGAAATCCTGTGAATCAAACACTCATGGCTTGTTTGGTTCTAAGGAACAAAACCACACCGCAAAGATCCGGCCAGCCTTCCACACTTGCCGGAGGAAAGAAGCCGTAACTGCTATGTGGAGGAGCAGATACGGGACACTGTCCGCCAGTCATCGTACACCATCGGGATCCGTCGTCGGAGCTTCGACTTCACAGCAACAAACAAGCGAGAAATCCCACGGAGACGCTGGAGAAGAGCTGAGAACCTCAACCTCGCCTCCACTGAGGGGCACCACCTCAACAAGAACCTCATCCCGGTGCCGCCGCCCCAGATGCCGCGCCCTGCATAGTCCACCCTCACCACCTTCCGGGCCGCCGCCCCGACATGCAAGCAAAAGCAGCCCAAGCTGCAACTGCCCAAGCCGACACAAGTCGCCACCCATGTAGCACGAAGTCGCCACCCGAGGTCTCTAGTGGCATTATAACATGCTAACTATACTTTCTCAAGTGGTTTGACTTTGATTTGATCATGTTTATTAGTAATCCTGTATTTTTTTTCTTATTCATGTGAAGAAAGCAACCAAGTTTACGGAATTCCTGTGTTTTTTATTCCTCTGTTTTAGAGTCCTGCAAACCAAACAAGCCCTTACCTTCTTCTTTAGGCAGAATATAAATTTCTCAAAATTTGCCCGCCAAAGTACTTCATTATCTGGTGTCGACTTGAGATCTTCATCTACCTCAAAGGTTCCGTGTTTCCGCTGATGAAATAACGACACAGAGAGTTACATGATGATAAAAGTAGCAGATTAAATATCATTAATCATTTGCCAGTGAATACTTTTAGAAGCAGAGTTACCAATACTGTCAGACAATGCATTAGACATTAACAAAGAATCTACATGAGCCATTTTGTTTTTTTCCTGGTTTAACAACAGGATGGCTGAAACAACTAACTTCCATAAAGCATGAAGTCACCACATAACATGGGGACAGAAATAAGTAAACAGAGTACAACACCTTAGCACCAGAAGCAGCGTTCTGAGGACAATCATTTGCATTTGATGCATCTTCCATGCTGTATGGGATCTCAGAAAATCTTTCTGGGTCAGAAAGTGTTGCAGTATTGACAACTTTCTGCTCAAGTGAAAGATCCTCCTTGGCAGTCTGTATAAAATAGATAATTGTGTCAGTTCCTGACTGGCGGCAACAAATAGTGCTAGCCTCCTCTATCTCTCGCGCAGCTAAAGCCATGGCATCATCAAAAATTCTTTGATCTCAAACTTTCAAAAGTTTTCATTTCTTCAACCACTAATCCAACTGACGTCCCGGTTTCACGGTTGGCTGAGTTGCGACAAGATTTTTGAAACTATATCTCATGTCAACAAGTTTCAAAAAAAATGTTGGTAACTGTGAGATTGTTATCACTTAGTTGCCATATGATACTGCTTGGTTGCCAAATTATAATAACTTGGTTGCCAGGTTCATGTATGTCACTCAAAATCAATGCAAAGTTGTATGATACTACTTTTTGTGGGTGATATCATCTCTTAGTTGTTGTTAACACTAGAATACTCGCCCCTCTACCTCTGCATCACATTGCAATGAAAAAAAAATGTATAAAATTTATGACAACTACGCACTATTATCTGGGCAAACCTTTAGTTGTTAATTTGGAACCACGGTATATAAATATGGCAACTGGTGCGACGAAGAAATTTCATCAAAACATGGGAACATGGGATCTAGTTTAAAAGTGCTCCCCGAGACAAACATAGCGGTGAAGATGGTCGCTAATCGGACTAACGGTTTTAGGAGATAAATCATTTTGAGTATTCGGATTTACCATTGGGAAAGCCATTGCACAAAAGGACTAACTAGGTTTTGGTCCTGGTAAACTAGTTTTTGCGGAGTCAATATATAGACTTATGAGTTAAGAGTATGATGTTTTTTATCAACAGAAAAAGAAAGATCTGAAACTTCTTAACCACTAAGCTAGCTAATTAGCCCTTTGCTAAGATGTCTAATTACATGAGCCAAGTTATAAACAAAATAGTCTAGTCAACTTCTACCAATCTCTGCATGCATTGTCTGCTGATCAAATTAGAAAGGAAAATTATAGATAAGTATAGAGCAGGCTTATTAAATGGCCAGGAATGTCCATAACAGGGAATCATTTTACATACTTTTTGAATTTTTCTCCTCGCAGGTGTAGGTTTTTCATCTACAACTGGTTCAAAAGAAGGTTGAGGTTTTGGGCAACGTTCCACATAGCGTGCGTACACGAGTTTGTTGAAGTTCAAACGTATTGCTTCCCTTTCTGGCCGGATGGTGTCTGAAACATGGTAAAGACCCATTATCACGGAAACATTAAAAGTCACGATCAGCAGCAAATATCAAAGATTATGGAAGAAGGAATGAGAATACTACAATACAAAGAACAGAGGACGATCCCATACAATTTGAATAAATTAAAAAGACATACCTTGTGAAACTTTAGAAAGTGTGAATTCCACAAGTTGGTCAAATGTTAGCCTGCCATTCTGAAGCAATCCCTCAATAAAAACTTCTGACTGCAAGATACATAAGCTTCAGGCATAAGCTCATAAACTAAGAAAAAACTACAGATGCTGAATGATTGTAGTCAGAACGTTAAAAGGAACTTTATTTTTTCGGCTTACGAATGACCCTGAAAAACATGACATATTTTCCAGCAAAAATAGCACCGGAACTATTAGAATGTAAGCTCAGAGCAGGTATATTATTTCTCAGTTTCTCTTATCGGCTACCAGTCTTATCACAAACAAATAATTTACCAGCATACTCACTAAGCACACAAAAAATCAAATCAAGAACTTAGATAGGAAACAACCAACAAAACAAGACTCAATCAATCAAGTTACAATTAGTGTCAACATGACAACTTAAGCCCTATTGTATAACCACCTGTTTTTCTAACAGTTGTCATTGTTAAGCAATTTAAGATTCAGCCTCCTGGGTAATCACTAAGTTGTTAGATTGTTGGGCATCGCAATGCATATGCGCATATTTCCAATTATCCATGCATGCACTTGCTGAGCACTAGAATAGTCTCCGTGCCAACTGCATAGTAATCAGTGGTTGTTTTTCCTTTCTCAGTCAGACCTTGTACATGTAAATGTAATCAATACAGAGCAATGATTTCAACAGACGTTTGTGTCAAAAATAACTCAAGATCATTCTCAGTATCAGAGTAGTGTCTGGCTCATATTAATCCAGTCCAAACCATTGCCGTTCACCTTCCTCTTTCTGCATTCTCTTCACCACCAGCCCACAGGGCGCTTCCCTCTCCACATCAAACCACCTCTGTTACCATGGGCAGAGTCTAGGGAATAGCCATAACTATCGTCACAGGCATTAAACCTTGAACTTAACAGCTTTTATAACACTGTACTCACATAAAATATGTATATTGATTTACTGAATAATATTACAAATAGTTCAGATAATATATTACAATTCAGATGCCAAACGTCCATATCACATTTGTACCCAGGCAAGTTAATCTATAAACCCATGTGGCCATGTCCATATGCACCCTTTAAGAGTACACTTGTGAACTTAATGCCAAAACATGTCGCATTAGAACATGTTAGATTTTGGAAAAAAGGAAAGGTTGTGCAAATTATGATCATACCTTCCTATATACACTGTACAAAAAAATTATGATCAGGTGTTTGCACAAATATGTGCATGTGTTCATTCTAGCATATTGGCGTATTATGGTTTGGGGGAGAATGTTGTAATTTTTAAGGACACAAGTACCCAATCCTAAGGGGTGCATAATAAACTAGGTTAACAACAAATTTAAGGGGTTAATCGTCCAGGAAATTCTTAACAAAATTTGTATCCTCTCGAATACTGTCCAGTAATATGGATAATATGGATGCCTTTGGCAACCCTAGTAAGTGTGAGGATCCTTGGAAATGGGGACATACATTGTGACATGCACCACGGCCTAACATGCATAGAGAATAACCTGGAGGATGAACTGAGAATGCAAAAACAACAGTAAATTTAAAAATTGGAATGCTCAAACTGAAATAATAGGAATATAAGGGCAATGTTGCATGATAGATAAAAGAAAAGGTTCATCGAAAAGCCCTTATGATCTTGAAGGAGTAAGAAAAATATGTTCAGATGTTCAGCACTACAACAGTTTGATATGCTGAATGACAAACTCAAGATAGAAAAGATTAGCCAGCTTCTAAATGCCAACATTGACTGTAGTACCTAAATAACTCAAGAGGAAAATATAACATCAGGACACCGGCCTAAATTGTGCATGTACCCCGTGTCCTCAACTCTAGACCGTTAATCAAGGTCAAGATGAATTCTGACTGTTTTAGCTCATGTTAGTACTCTTTACTGTAGTAGTACTCAGAGATATCCAATTCCCCCACGTCATCACATCTACTCCGTAGACAATTAATCAAGGTCAAGATGCACTTAGCAAAGAGAACCACAACTCCACGAGGCACAAATCATAGGTGGAGAAAATCTACAGTACGATCTGCTCCACCTTGATTATAGCATTAAGAGAATTATATGACTGCTGTTTGGATCAATCCCGTTTTTTTAGCATGCCAGTGTAGCAAAAAACATGGACCAAAATCAAATCCAAGTAAGGACCTCTGGAATGTCCGCACGGATGACAGAGAGGAACTTTGAGAAGCGCAGCCGATGCAGGATGTTGTTAAAGATGGCCAGGTAGCACGTCACCGTCCTATCGCCGGCCTCTACAGCAACACAAAATGGAGTCAGGGTCACGGACTAGTAGGACATCCAATGAGATCATACAATCAAGGGATTTGCATACGGGCTTGCCTTTATCGAGTGCGAAGGCTTGGACGCAGTTGTGCTGGATGAGGACGAGGAGAGAGTTCTTCACCTGCGCTCGCGGGAGCATGACGCGGCGCATAATCTCAGGCAGCTGCAGCGCTCCGTGGCGGAGGAGGCATTCGCACACCTTCTGCGAGAGGGGGATCAGGCGGCAGGAGTTAGGGCATCACACGCACGGCAGTACGCAGGAAAATGAGGGGAGGGGAGGAGGTGGACGGGAGACTTACAGCTACGAGGGGGCCGAAGTGGTCAGATATGAGGCCTACGGCGAGGAGGATGCCGTGCTGCGATACCATGGTCGCCGGCGGCGAGGAGGATTGGGAGTTCGGATTTTGGGTGCGGGTTGCGACGGTAGCCTCGTCGCGCCTAGCGTGAGTGGCGGCGGTGCTGTGGCGGCGCCCAGGATTCGTGCTGGAGAGGAGATACTATAGGGGGGAATTTTATTTTTTGCCCCGCTTTGGTACCTCTCCTTTTTGCCCCGTTTTACTTTGACTTTTTACCCCTCTTTTCTCTGCCAGTTTATTATTTGCCCTTTTATACTAGTTTCTTTTCCTTCCAGCGAATTGGAAACTTATGCAAGACAAATATATCCCTGTGTGGACAAACCCGAATCAAACTGAAAAGCACTTTTCTCCTTTTTGTTCCGTTCAACACAAGCTCACAGCGCTGCCTTCAGCCGCTCGCTCGTTGCATGTCGTCGCTCGTCGCTGCATCTCCGCCGCAAGCTGCTGGCGCACCCCTACAGGTTGACGCCCGGCCTGCACCTTGGTCACTCGCTGCCGCAAATATTCATCCAAAATCCATTGACTGCATCTAAATCGAAAACAGTGGATGGTTAGCAGGAGCATGGACGAGCGACGAATCGAAACGAATCAATGGAGCGGCAACTAGCTAGCTAGTCGTCAACGGCAGGAGCGTCAATAGCTGTCAGCTATGGGGTTGCTGCTGAGGAGCTCGTACCTAGCGTCGAGGGAGATGTCGCCGTGCTCTTCGGAATCCCTCCGCCGACCGTCCTCTCTCTAGCTCCGGCGGCCGTGGGGTTGCCTGGCCTGGTTGCTCTGCTTGTGGCGGACGGGATTGGCCGGACCTCTGCTCTGTTCTATTCATCGACGAACAGGGATGGCTCGGGAGTCGGGACGAACAGAGCTCCAGTCGATCGATCCAGGTAAAAGAAGAGGGCATTTTGGTAATCGAGTGTGGGCCCGATCTGTCAGGAGGGCAAATAATAAACTTGCAAAGAAAAGAGGGGCAAAAAGGAGAGGTCAAAGTAAAAGAGGGCAAAACGGAGAGGTACCAAGTAAAGCGGGGCAAAAAATAAAATTCCCCATACTATAGAGGTGCGGGAATCTTGGCGCGATTTGATAGCCTGCAGATTAACCAGACCGGCTAGCTGCAAAGCTAGGGCTGGGATTAAAACTGAAATTTGCAAGTTTTTTTTTAAAATCATAACATATATTAGATCAGCAGGCCGCCTCATTTAAAACCTTGCTAGTCCCTTTCGGTACCCTAATAAGGAAAAAAGCGCGTCTGGAACCTGCCGTCTCTCTGATCAAATAATAGATACATCGTTTAATACATCTGAGATAATAAAACTAGGGGCTTCAAAATCTCAAAAAATACTAGAATTTGAATCAAAAGCATATCTAGCTATAAATGAACACTCTTTCTAATTATCAGCTAGCTAAAATGGCAATTCGTCATCAGTCACATCAGTAGCCGTCCGTTCCCTCCTGGCGCGCATCTTGGAACGGGTGTATTCCCGTTGGGTTTCCCTCATTTTGTTTTTGTTTTTGTTTTTTGTTTAGTCGGTTTAGACAAAAAAAAACTGGTTCAGGTGCTTTGAATTTCGTGCCCAGGTGGTGCTGCGTGTGGTATCCCCTCTATTTCATTTCTGAGCTATCCTCAAGCGTGCAGATCTGCGGGAGGCGACGCGACGCGGTAGGCGATTCTGTGCGGCGACACTTGTCGCCGGCGAGTAGCTGTCCCTCAGTTCGAGTCGCCCCTTCGCTAGCACGTCTCTCTTCCCGTCTGTCATCTCCTCTGCCGCCCACCATCAGAGCGGATAGGAGGGGAGTGAATCTGATGGGTACCGAATGCGGTCTGATCCATCTCCAACGTATCTATAATTTCTTTTGTTCCATGCTTATATTATACCAATTGCAACATGTTTTATACACACTTTATATCATTTTAATGCATTTTCTGGAACTAACATATTAACAAGATGTCACAGTGTCAGTTCCTGTTTTCTGTTGTTTTTTGTTTCAGAAAAGTTGTTCTGTAAATATTCTCGGAATTGGACGAAACAAAAGCCAAAGTCCATATTTTTCTCGGAAGGATCCAGAAGACCGAAGACGAGACGAAGTGGGGCCATCAGGCGGCCACACCTGTTGGTGGCGCGACTCCCCCCTTGGTCGCGCCGCCACGTGGTGTGGGCCCCTCGAGCGCCCACCGATGTTGCCCTTTCGCCTATAAATACCCCCCCCCCCCCCCGACGGAAAAACCTAAACACCCGAACACTTTTCCACGAAACATCCCGTAGCCACCGCCGTCGTCAACGGTTCAGAAGCTCTTCCCGGCACCCTGCCGGAGAGGGGAATCATCACCGGAGGGCTCTACATCACCATGCCCGCCTCCGGACTGATGCGTGAGTAGTTCATCCTTGGACTATGGTTCCAAAGCAGTAGCTAGATGGTTGTCTCTCCACTTGTGCTATCATGTTTAGATCTTCTGAGCTGCCTATCGTGATTAAGATCATCTTAGTGTAATGCTACATGTTGTGTTTGCTGGGATCCGATGAATATTGAATACTATGTCATTTGCTTCATTATATATCATATGTATGTTGTTTATGATCTTGCATGCTCTCCGTTGCTAGTAGATGCTCTGGCCAAGTAGATGATTGTAACTCCAAGAGGGGGTATTTATGCTCGATAGTGGGTTCATGTCTCCATTTAATCTGGGGAGTGACAGCAACCACTAAGTTTGTGGATGTACTGTTGCTACTAGGGATAAAACAGTGATGCTTTGTCTAAGGATAATTGTGTTACTTACATTACGCACTTTACTTAGTGCAATAATCTGTTGCTTGCAACTTAATACTGAATGGGGTGCGGACGCTAACCGGAAGATGGATTATTAGTCATAGATGCGGTTGGAACGGTTTATGAATCTTGTTGTAATGCCCAAATGAATCACATACTAGACACCATGACAAGTATATGCATCATTATGCAGTTCTTTGTTTTGTCAATTGCACAGCTGTAATTTGTTTACCCACATGTATAATATTATTTATTATGTAAAGACACCACCAGTGAAGTGTTGACCCCGGTCCATTCTTTTACATTGATAGTACAACCTACTGCAAACACTGTTCTCTTTCATTCTCCGCAAACAAACATCATTTTCCACACTATACGTCTAATCTTTTGTTACAGCAAGCCGGTGAGATTGACAACCTCACTGTTAAGTTGGGGCAAAGTATCTTGGTTGTGTTGTGTGCAGGTTTCACGTTCGTTGTTGACACCGGTAGTGCGCCCTGCCAAAGTCAACCTCAACAAACTTCAGAAGTGTCTTTATCTCCTACTGTTTCGATAAACATTGGTTTCATACTGAGGGAAAACTTGCTGCTGCACTCATCATACCTTTCTCTTGGGGTTTCCCAACCGCAAGGAGAAGATCAACTCCCTGCACATCATGGTCGTGCCTCCAAGGTTTCTGACGACAGAGTCAGACGTGAGCGCCGTTGCAGGCGTCGTAGCAGGTACTTGTTCGTCGCTTCCTTTGTCTTAGTTTCCGTTGCGTAGGCTTGTTCACCGCTCCTATGTAGTTTCGTCTATATCTAGCCCTTGTATTGTGGAATCCCCTAGCACGTTCCTTTCATTTTATTTCAAGGTTGTGGAAGGGCGCTCAATCTAGATGGTGTGGTGTGGTGGTGTTTTGGTGGTTGCAAGAACGATTTTTACTAGCTAATTTTGTAGGTTTTTAGAATGCGGCACTCTGATTACTATCACTTTTCTATTTGTGTTAGGGTTCAGAAATATAGACCGGTGTCGTATTCAGAGTTTGTAGTGTTGGATTGCAGTATTAGCAATTATTTGCCTTTTATAGGGGGGTTAAGGACTACATACTTGCATCGTATCAGTCTGCTTTTGTGTGTATTGTTGTCAACATTTTTTCCTGCAAGTTAGCTAGTGACATCAGACTTAGTAGTAGTTTAGCATTAGAGAATGTAGGTCATATGTTAGGACCAAAGGGGTATTCGGGCATGGATTTGAAGATTTTTAGGAATCTCACAATGGCCAATTTTACGGGACAAGGTCGTAATGGTCTTTATGTAATGTTTTTACAATGGCATGACATGCTCAATTAGCTTTTAACTTAGGTATGCTAGGCTGTACAACCATTTTTTGCAGCTCATCATATGTACTCTATGCCCCCCCCCCCCCCCACCCCACCCATAACTAGATACGTACTGTGGTACACAAGTTTCATGTGTCCACACACCACATGTAGATTGGCTGAATTTATATTAGTTGGTGCTGCTGCACATGCAGCTTCACCATCTGTAAAGACGGAGGCGGGACGGCGATGGTCAGTGCTGCCGCGAAGGACATGCGGCGTGACCATCTACAACTTCAACACAATCAAGGTCAAGGCCGGCCCGTCCTCGCAGGTCTGCATCAAGAACCACACCGCGCCACCACTGCCAGCGTAACGGACGCTGGCGGACGAGGAGGCCGAGGCGGTTGTTCCAACTCCATCTCGCCGACGCCATCAAAAAGTCCTAGGCCACTTCCGCCCCAAGCACTGGCCGTGCGTCCGTAATGACATTGTCGTCATCCCGACGACAGCGAGGAGCAGGCCGTTGTGCCACTGCTACCCCAAGCAGGCGCCACAATCATGGATGAGGTTCAAGTAGGAGGAGGAGGCGCCGTCAGCAGGAAGCATCATTTGACGTCGGCGCGCGCGGTGGCGGTGTACAACTGTGGCTGGTTCTACATCAATCTATAGGTTTAGGGCTAGTTTAGTTAAATTGTGTTCATATTTTATAAAAATATATTAAAAATGAATGAAACATAGCAAATTTGTATTATTCCTTCGTTTAATGTTTTTTCAAGAAAAAGCTATCTGGGGCGCTAGCGGGGCGAGCCGCTCCCAATATGCGGACTGGGACGTCGTTGGAGATGCTCTAAGATAAAATAAAATCACTAGTGATGTATGCACCTATTTGAAAAAAAGTTTGTACAAATTGATTTGCTCTCGCCAATCTATCGTACATTTTTTTGCAAAAGAAAAGAGGTAAAAATTGGGATTCATTGTTTTTTTCTCTATTATTCATAAAGTGTTGATCAGATTTGTTAGCCATACACAAATTATTTGTACCTCATGTGAAGATTAAATTACCGAAACTAGTATAAAGATATGAAAACTAGGATACAAGAGGAGAAGGAGGAACAACCAATCAGTTGGTTGATAATAGTCACCTTCAATTAGTTGCAAAGCAGATGCCTCAACGCGCAGCCTACGCCGGCCTAGCTAGCCTCTCCGCCTCTATCAAACTTCACTAGAGAGGAGGCCACGCTTTCAGCTTCCAAGAACTAGAGACAAAGTCCTCGTGGAAGAAGATATCGTAGGCGGACTCGCGAAAAGGAGACCGAGTTTTGTACTGTCCCTTATCAAATCCCTTTCAGCGGAGCTCAGCAATAAACTGTTTATGGTTCTCCAATTTCTACTGAGCTACTCCCTCCGTTCTAAATTAATTGACTTCTATTTACCCACATGACATACACATATGTGGGCAAATAGAAGTCAATTAATTTGGAACGGAGGGAGTATTGATTAGCCTACGTCATGTGATCCTGTCTACCGGATGGTAGTACTTTTTTTATTCATCGGTCTTCCTCTCTTATTTCTTTTTTTCTCTCTTCCTGGAGTAATACGCGTGTAGGTGACAGACATATGCGTTGCTACTTGGGACGCGACTCCCTTGACGTACGATACCCCTGTCGTGAGGTCACCGACCGGTGGGCTCAGACCCACGCGTCAGGGAGAGCAAGTACGTCAGGGGATCCCTGTCCTGCTACTTGCTAGCACTTGGCAAGGTGACTACGGTGCCGGTAACCATATCTCGAAGCATATTGATTTCCTAGCTTCGCTGCCTCACTCATAATGATTTTGATTACTCACACGAGTTTACCAGAATAAGTACCAGGACTCGAACGCTCTCACCTCATTGTCCGGCCAGTGGTAGAATGGTAGCTAAGCAGAGTTGACCCAAGCAAATTCTGACCTTAGCTAATACGGAGTAGCTAGTAAATCAGATAGTACTAAAACATTTTATTGTTTCAGGTAGACATTTAGGTCACAACTGACCATCTGCATTTATAAACAAATGATGTCTCTTTCTCTGACCGTACTGTATTTTGCTTGATCATTTTATTCAAGGAGGATGCTTTGTATGATCCTTTTGCACTTACATGTTTTTATTTTCCTTTGTTGTCCAAGGTTTCTTCTGCCCACCTCCATTTCGAGGAAATTATACTTGGTTGGTTGAGTATAAAAATTAAGAAAGTTCTTCAGAACCCTGGATGGAGCTGAAAACAATATGCCACCCGCATTATACCAAGAAGGAATCTGCGTTCGAGCGATCAGAAGAGAGTGCCGGCATTGTTTATGTTTGCACTTGGCAATCTAGCTACCGACTGTTAAGCCCAGTGAGATCGTTTATCCCATTTCTCAACAAGAAGTGCTCCGGTGCTTTCTGAAAAAACAAGTTCAACGAATTTTAAAGCGCATCGACGGCTATGATTAGATTCACAAAGTGATCTAAGAGTAAGTACTAACTATGTGGGATTAGCACCTTTAATTCCACCCCTAATCACAGCCATCGATTTATTTTAAAATTCGTGCAACATGTTTTCTCGAAAAGCACCGGAGCATTTCTCTTTCCCAACGCATTTCTTCTCCCATTATATGACTCTGATTCCCCAGAAGCTTCCGATCGATGTCAACAAAACCAAACATCCTGGGATGGAGAAACGAGAGCAACAGCTCACCGTACATCAGTTCCTCGAACGATTTTGCGCCAAGAGGTGTATATACAATGCAAGTAGCCCCCATACCGGTACTCAGTTTGTCGCAGTGGTTAGTCGGCTCCCCAGCTGCTCCCTTGACAAGTCGGCTCCCCAGGTTGCAGGTCAGTCAAGCAGTGATAAAAAAAATAAGACTAGCTAACGTAACAGCAACTGCGGCCAAACCTTTATATTTATCCATTTGATTCTTGACGAAAACAGCCGGCGCTGATTTCGATTCATTAATCTATCTGATGATTAGCCATATACTAATTCAACTTTAAACCAGCTGTTAAGAGAGTACGTACGTACATGCTTCGTTGCAGCAAGGGCCAATTGAATTAGTTTGGCATCTCCTGTGATAAGGTACTGAAAACCTCATGGCTTCAAAATATGTACTTCCTCTGTAACTTTTTATAAGACGTTTGGACAAAGTAAATTAGCTTAGCATAAGGTCTTATATATAGTTACGGAGGGAGTAGCTATCAATATGTCAAGCTGTCAACAACCGAATTGAGTCCGCTGGGCTGAATATGTATGATCTGCTGGCCTGCTGCACCTACTACTACCAGTAGGTGCTTGACTTTGATTATTTAAAAACTCCTCGCAAAATAAACGATTTGAAATTTTGTAATTTCATTAATTGATCTAGCACTGTCGCAATGATCGTTACCATTGACCAAGTCCAGTGGAAACCGTGGAATGTGTACGTTCATGATCCTCACATCTGTGTATAAAGCTAGCTTACGAGAGGAAACTTTTGGGAGAGCTTTCTTACAGGCGCATATACTGACTTACTGAGTACACCAATCAGTGATCTTCAAGTATCCTAGTTTAATCTCGTCGCGACGATGAAGGTTCTTTTCTCTCTTTTGCGCGTTCTTAATTCCTTCCTTCCTCCTTAGCTAGCTCGTGAAATTTTATTGGTTAGTCACCATGGCTTGCTCTGAACCAGATGGTGCTTAAGGTGCCGATGGTCTGCAAGAAGTGCAAATCCTGCACCCTGCAGATTGTGTCAAAGATCAAAGGTCTTTCCTCTCTCCTTTTCTCTCGCCATGATTTTCTTTTCTTCGGAATACTTACCGGCTAGTCATCTCCTTAAATGGCAGGGATCAAGTCGTTGACGTTCGACGAGGAGAAGAACACGCTGACGGTGGTGGGGGATGTGGACGTCGTGAAGGTGGTGGCGAAGCTGCGGAAGGCGAAGCACCCGGCGACGGTGGTGACGGTGGGCGACGAGAAGAAGGAGGCCGAGGAGAAGAAGAAGAAGGAGGAAGAGGAGAAGAAGAAGAAGGAGAAGGAGGCGGCGGAGAAGAAGAAAAAGGAGTGCGCCGAGCTGATGCAGCACTGCCCCAAGCCTTACCCGCCGCAACCCTACTGCTACACCATCGACGACCACCCCGGCTCTTGCACCATCGTCTGATCGAGAGGGGACATCGATTCAGCACCACCGTATATACAGTTCGATGTTGCCACTGCAAGGCTCCGGGCACATCAATTTGTTCGTGTGTAACTCGTGTTCATTCGTTCAAATGATTCCCGTTCTTACATCAAGGAAAAAAAGATTCAGCTTTCATGTACATTATTTCCTTCTCTGAATTTTCATCAGTTTCTTTGGGCAAAGTTGCAATCTGCTTGTTCGGTTCACGGTAGTACGCTTGGGTAAAATCTAGTGGTGCGGTTCTCAACTTCACCTAATGTGACAAGCAAACTAGTCTCTCCTGTGAGCATTGTCAAATCGAACAGTTTATTGCAACAACCTGTCGTTGTTGACACTAGAACTTTCTTATGCAGCTGCCGATTGGTATTTTCTGAGAAACAAATAATTTCTGCAAAGAACACAATGATTCAAACCTACAAGTCAAGTTATGTTTAGAACAAAGTAAATAAACAAATATAGAAAACTAAAACATAGGAAAGCTGTAGGGAATTTGGAGTGTACCACATAATTCGAGAAGGTTGAATCCTTCAAAGTTGTGAATGTGAAAGAGAGAAGAGGGAGAGTACATAAGATGTTATTTTTTCGAACTATGCGACGAGGATTGACAAGGCCAAAGAAATAGCTAGAGTACATGAGAAAACTCATCTTCTATATATAAATGGCAAAGATCCACTATAAAGATTTCTCTCAACATGCAAGGTGTCCACCTCATCAAGCATTATCGAGCAATTCTTACATATCACCCAAGCAAATATGTCTCTGATATTACTGTTTACATGCAAGCTAGGTTCACATGCAAGCAAATCTGCCAACTCAGCAAAGCCAGTCCGGTTTCAACACTTATGCTTCGATCCGTTTAGACTACATTGTAGATTTCATTTGGTCATTCCTCATCAATCATAACCTTCTTGCGTGTCTACCTACTAATAAAATAGTTCAGGCCAACCGTTTCAGCCCTGGGTGAAGCTTTCACCTCTTAGAGCATCTCTAACAGAGCCCTAAAAAGTGGTCAAACCCTTAAAAATCGGACGTTTACAGTTTTTTTGTAAAAAAACTCCGAATAGAGCACTTAAAAGTGGTCAAACCCGTAAAACGTTTAAGTGGGACTGGAAATTCATAGCCACAAACCGTGAATACACAAATTTGGAGGCTATTTGAGGATCTTTTTGAGGGTGACTGAGATCTGGTCAACGCTCATAAAATGTGATCTCCACCGTGTTTTCTCCATCCTACGGCTACATGTCACCGGCCCCGTCGCGGTCGCCGCCGACGCCGAGCTGCTGCCGGCCCGGCCCCGTCGCCGCCGACGCCGAGCTGCTGCGGCTGATATGCAGCCAGCGTTGGAGATTCAAGCACCGGGCGCCATGTGAGCTAGCTGCAGCGGCTGATCTGCAGCCAGTGCGCCATGTGTGCTAGCTGCTGCGGCTGATCTTCAGTACAGATGATAGCTAGCTCTGCAGCCACTGTGCATGCGCGCCATCTGAGCTAGCTCTCGGCGCGCTGGCTGGACGCACAGACGCTGATGTTCTTGATGCCACCATGTGAGCTAGCTCTCGGTCGTTCTTGATGCCACCATGTGAGCTAGCTCTCGGCGCGTTGGCTGGACGACAACTTGCGGAGATGTGGTTCAGTTTATGACCTTGCAGTGCAATATGTGACCTTGCGCCGCTCCTTCTTCGGGTTCGACGGCGAATGCGCCGCCGGGTGTCTAAGACGAAGGAAAAAGACGAAGAAATATTCTACAGCATATTCTGTTTTAACATTCGGTTTTACGGGTATGGCGTGGCTCGTTTTCGCGTAAAAAATGCGACGTTTTCGAACCTTATAATGGTTTTAAGGTTTCACGGTTTGAGCGCTCTGTTAGAGACGCTCTTACGGCAATAATGGTAGATAATAACCGTCTTGTATGTGATAGGTAAAGCAAGGGAAACGGCCGCCAGCTGACCTTCTTTTTACACATGTGTCCACCTCATATGTTCCCCGTCCTTCTTCGCTCATCTCACTGAACATTTACTCGATCAGCTCTGCTGCCCTAGACACCGCCATCAGACTACTCCGCTCCATCGTTGTCATTTGAGGGTGAAGCTCTAGATCTTCCTTCCAAAAAATATCTCTATCGCGCTACATCGCCACTCACAGGCTCACAGCCTTGGTAGTCAGTTCAGCCTACTGAATTTGCTGCTTCGGCCTCAATCTGTAAGTGCCAACTTCGTTTACCGATCTCGCTGCCCTTTGAGTGGAGGGGCCTAAGCACACCCTGTCCCAGGTCTAAGCCTAAACTACATCTATTTATGAAGCCTCCAAAGACCTCAAGATTAATTTTCATGGAAGCCATAATTTAGGGTTCTTAGAACATTTTCAAAACTTACAAATATGTGCCCACCTCTGAAGGCCAAGATCACATTTCCAAGCATAAGTTAAGCATGATTATCTGCTGAGACAAGAACTATGAGAATCAACTTAAGGACACGTCAATCTCACATTATTATTTTTCTTGTTTGGGCATACTCACTTTGTAATATTTCATTTATTGTAAAATTGATTTGAGGATTTTGAGAATGAAAATTATGTAGCAAGAAAATAATCTCGCATTGTTTTCACCTGACAAAAAGTATCGACATTATGTTTGTGAAGCCTTGTTTGTATCATTTGAATGCGTCTTGTACTCTTCTTTGTTGGGGCCAGAGCGTGGCTCCCTTTCTGAAAAAAAGGTCTTGTTTACATATACCTGTATCTTCTAAACTACTTAATGAGAAGCTAGCTAGGAATCAATTCGAGAACAACTCACATATTTGCTGGACATCGTTGATTAAATTCTGGAAGATAAACAGTGTACAAGGAGGTGAGAAACTGAAGCTTCTCTACTCTTCTACACCCCGTTCCCCTTCACATATCTATTTTCCATTTTACACTTCAGTCACCATTATATTTCTATTTACGTCTAGGTCCTAGCTCCAATACTACTACTCCAATTAAAAGAGCAAATATCTGTGGTAATTGCCACAAAGCGCAGCTGCGCTATCTCGTCGTCTCGAGCGCCCACTGGATGCCCCACAAAACCTGTCACCGCACTCCGCACACCGGCACACCATCCACTCAACCTCCTCCGCAGATCACTCACGCGCCGCCGCTGCCGATCAGGCATGGCGAAATGAGGAGCAGCAGAAGGGGGCTCCCACGACGGCCTTGATCGTCGGCGGCGGCCGATCCAACCCCGCCTCGCCCGCGTGTTCTGCCTACCATGGCCGATGGCGGCGACGATGGAATCATCCGCAGGAGCAAACAAAGGCTCCGATCGGAGGTATGCATGCTTGCCGGAGAGCCCGCCCCAGTCTCCATCCACGACGCCCCAAGGGTCCGCTGCCGCGGCCATGAGCGAGGCAGAAAGAGGAGGGCGGACCAGGCAGCACTGCACAGGGGAGCGGAGCTCGCGGGGCGCCCCCGGGCCAGCAAGCGGACGATGAGCTCCAGCTCGAGTCGACGATGGCCGACGCCGTCCTGACCTGCATCCGACGCAACGGCCGGTGATTGCTCGCATCTCAGAGCCTTCAAGCGATGCGTTGGGGAAGAAAGTGCTCAGGAACGAGAGAAAAAAGCCCAACATTATCTCTTGGCTGTTTTGCATTAAGGACCTTTCAATGCAGGAATTGGCAAAACAACTACAAGCGGTTGTAGTCAGATTTCAATACTACGCCTCAATATTTTGGATTTTGTGTTCCACTGTCAGATTACAAAGTTGCTCGCCCCTATTGTCGAAGTTGTCTCAACGCACACCGCATCACTTTTGTTCCGCCTCATACAAAAGTTGTTTTTAAAAGTTGCGCCAAGCTGAACTAGCCTAGGGTTAAGATTCGGTCGCCATGGACGCCGCCGCGCAGAAGCGGAAGCGACCGGACCAGGAGGAGGAGCCAATGCCAGAAGGCCTGGACGTGCTCGACCTCCGGGCGTCCAAGCATATGCTGCTCGGCTTCGAGATAAGCTCAAGGACAACCTCGAGGCGCGAATGAAGCACCTGGACGACCCGACCTCCACCTCCTCGTCGGCGCGCCAGAGGTCTTCCCGGACCTCGTCCCGCTCGGCCTCACCTCTTACCTCTCCTCGCTCCTCACCCACGACAAAAATGCTTACGCCTGTTGTGAAGTTGATCCATCGAACACCAAAATTGTTTATCGTTGTCTCGAAGTTGCCTCATTAGACACCAAAGTTGCTCACCACTGTTCTAAAGTTGCCTTATCACACACAAAATTTGCTTTGACGCCCACAAAACTTGCTGGGAATCACATAAAACTTGCTTTGTTTCGACGTTCACAAAACTTGCTTCTTCATCCATAAAACTTGTTAGGTCTCCCAACTTTGTCACCGATAGAATTTGCTTCAACGCCCACAAAACTTGTTAGGTCGTCCGCAAACTTGCTTCTTCATTCAAAAAACTTGTTAGGTCGTCCGCAAACTTGTATCTTCATCCAAAAAACTTGTTAGGTCTCCCAACTTTGTCACCAATAGAATTTACTTCGACGCACACAAAACTTGCTAGGTCGTCCGCAAACTTCCTTCTTCATACAAAAAACTTGTTATGTCTCCCAACTTCGTCACCAATAGAATTTGCTTCTTCCCACAAAACTTGCTAGGTCGTCCGCAAACTTGCTTCTTCATCCAAAAAACTTGTTAGGTCTCCCAACTTTGTCACCAATAGAATTTGCTTCGACGCCCACAAAACTTGCTAGGTCGTCTGCAAACTTGCTTCTTCATCCACAAAACTTGTTAGGTCTCCCAACTTCGTCACCAATAGAATTTGCTTCGACGCCTACAAAACTTGCTAGGTCGTCCACACTCCCAAGTTCGTCACCAATAGAATTTGCATCGACGCCCATAACACTTGCTAGGTCATCCATAAAACTTGCTCCATCACTAACAAAACTTGATTCGTCGCCCACAAAATTGTTTCAAAAGCCATAAAGCTTGCTTCCTCACCCACAAAACTTGCTACATAACCAACAAAACTTCTTTGTCGCTTACAAAAATTTCTTCCTCGCCCACAAAACTTGGTTCGTCACCCACGAATGTTGCTTCACTGCCCACAAAAATTGCTTCGTCGCCAACAAATTTGCTTCTTCACCCACAAAAGTTGCTTCGGGGCCCACTTCGCCGCCCATAAAAGTTTCGTCGAGCCCACAAAAGTTGCTTCCTTAGCACACCATAGTTGCTTTGTCGTCCATTAAAGTTGCGTCGAGACCCACGAAACTTGCTTCGCCGCTTACAAAAGTTGCGTTGGAACCCACAATAGTTGCGACGGGCTCATAAAAGTTGCTTCGTAGCACACCTTAGTTGCGTTGTCATCTAGTAAAGCTGCGTCGTGGCCCATAAAACTTGCTTCGCCGTCCATAAAAGTTGCGGGCCCGACACAACTTGCTTCGCCGCCATTAAAGTTGCGTCGAGCCCACAAAAGTCGCTTCTTAGCACACTTAGCTGCCACTAAAGTAGTGTTAAAACCCTAACAACTTACTACGTCGCCCATAAAATTGTGTCGGCATCCATAAAAGTTACGTTGGGACCACAAAACTTTCTTCGTAGCACACCATAGTAGCACATTAGAGGTAGACAATTTCACACTAAGGATACATAATTGAGCAACTTATAGAAACTCAGCAACTTCGCAACTTCGCAACAACAGAAAGCAAATTCACTTTGTACCGTAGGCAACTTCCATCAAAATGGATCTTCAAATTGTTAAGTTCGCACAAGTATTTGTACGAACAACTAAGTACAGTACAAGTAAAAAAATAAAAAAGAAGTTGCTGCTACTGCACATCGTCAACGTCGGCAGCCAACGCTCCACGCTCACATCCGGAGCAGCTCGAGAAGCGTTGGACACAAAACGTGGCAGCGGATGATACATGGCGGCGGCGGGAGCCTGGAACAACGGGACGTCGTTGGCAGAGGCCAAGACGGGCAGGGCGGCGTCTCAGTTGTAGGACGAGATCCAGGGCAGCGGTGGTTATCCAGATCAGGGCAGCAGCGGCAGGCGAACTACGACGTGGGACCCTAGATGCAGGGGATCCACGGCGGTTCTCCTCTTGATGGTGGCTGCAGATTGGAGCGGCGTTTTGAGCACGGCGGGCGGCGCAGGCGAGTGGCCTTTTGGGGGTTGCTCTGGAACTATGGGGTGGCCGCTGCGGGGGAACTTGGAAGGCGGCGTGGGCTCGAATGGAGGCCGACGGCGAGCGCGCGCTGGAGGCTACTGGCGGGGAAGGAGGGGAATCAGAGATGGGTGATTTCCGTGTTTGGTGCGCTCACGTGGATTTCCTTTTTCATTTACTTTTTTCGTGAGCGTTCAATCGGTCGCTTGGGCGCACGCGCGCCTGCTAGACTCGTCCAATATCTGTTTAGTTATGTTGATACACTAAATCTGAGCCATTTAAATCTAATCGACACGATCCATATGATTTTCCACCAAAAAATCCATCCCACTCACCCTTGGCTGGTCACCGCCCACGCCAGTGACCGCGTCTCGGTCTGGTGTTGGGAGCACAGCCTCTACGCTTCGTGGTAGTCAGCGTCGCCTCCATGTTCTGTTCCGACGGCTGCGTCGGTGGCTTGTTCCTGTCTGCAGCGGCGGCCGGAGGCTTTGTGGAGCTCCCCGTCTGCCTCGTGACATTACTTGCCGACGATAAGAGTGACGAGCGCCTACTTGAATTGGTCGTGCGCGCTGCTGGCGACAACGTCCTGGAACTTGGCCCCGAACTGCTCCGCATCAGGCGACCCTGATGCCGTCCATGTCCACGTCCGACCGGGTTACCGCCACCCGCGACAGGGCCTCCTTGTCGTGGTGGTACGTGCCTCCCTTCAGCGCAGCCGCCATCACCTAGCTGAAGTACACCTCCGGCGTCGCCAGGCACTGCACGGTCTTCTCCCAGGGTCTCCTCGCTCCCGAGGTCCTCCGTGATGTGCTTGCCGTGCAGCTCCTTGTAGTACTTGATGGTCTCCACGAGGTGAGGCTTACTCCTGGTGGTGAGGATCCTGGCAGTAGTATTAAGACTGAAATCGGTGTAAACCTACAATCTTTCATCATTTCCGGGCAATGGCTCCTTGAGTGGTTTTCATAGGCGTAATGCCACCGTTTTTGCAGTCACATCTTGACATATATCGGAAGCTAAAAACAATGTACGGGATGGGGAAAAGATGATGCATACATGTCATGTTGTGGAGCAAATTAAGGACTATGTGGATATGATTGTGCAATTAACCTTTCAGATTTCTTTCCACAGGTAGCCACACTTTTTTCAGATTACTCTTCTGAAGTAACCGGCCACTTTTCAACTACTGGTTGTTTGTTCCATTTGTAACTGGTCTTCACGTACTGTTTCGAACGATTACGGCGCTGTTTTCTGCCATCATGAATAGTTGGAGAAATCCTAATTTAGTTTTTTTGCAAGTGGCCGTCCGAAATTATCACTCCAAGTCTGAAGACCAGTGTGTTTTATGAACCTGAAAAACACTTTCTAGAGGTAAATATAGCCCTCGTTTTTTCTGACTATAAACTGCTTGATACTTTAGCTATTTTCTTTTATTTTTTCGTTTGGGAACATGTGAAACATATCAAAGAATTTGGTACTTAGTAAAAGGGAAGTGTGTGATTTATCTCCGTTTGTTCACCAATGCAGCAATTGAATTGTGGTCTTAATACATTCAGAACAGAGAACTGTCGTCAAACAAGTGTAGTTAGTACTCCAATAATTATTCGCAAAAAAAGTTAATACTCCAATAATGAACATGTCAGAACTTTGTATAAACCAGTCTTATGTTAGGCATGTTAAGGATCACATAAAAACATAGTGCAAATAATACCGGGGAAGCGGCATGACAAACAGCGTGCAGTTCAGGAGTCAGAGGGCAGGAGCGAGCGCGGGGCTGGTCTCGGGACGAGACGATGCTCAAGCTATGGAAGTCAGGAGACGAGAAAGAGTAGGGAAATAGGATCTTGTCATTGAAGAAGTGGTCTCGAGAAGAACTTGGATTGGGAAAGTGTCCAAGAAAAACTAATACGGGCTTACTAGCACGTAAACACCGGGACCAAAAAAAAAAGGCCTTATATGAGATGGAACTTCACACATATGCTTGGAAACAATATCTAGGTCGGAACTCTGCATATAAGAAACTTGTGATGCGTGGCAGGATCTGCAGGTGTTGAAAAGCTGAATCCTGAATCCATGTATGTGTTTGTATCCTTTTTTATACTACCAAACCACAGAGCACATGATTACTGTCATGAGTCAGTCAATGTTTGTCTATGTATCGCTAATATGTACATCCAATTTTGAGACTTTATTTATGTCAACTATTTTCAATAAGTTTACTGAATAACTAATCTTTGCTCTGATCAGTGTCAGTGCGATTTGATGATCTCATGGTCTATGAAACTCGCCTGCTACCGCTCGATATCGTCGAGCTCTCACGCCGGGTCAGTTAGGAACTATTTGGGCCGTTTTAATTCTGATGATGTCTTGTTGTAGCGTAGTTGATTCTAAAATTTATGTCTGAATGTCAATGCAGATCGAACACAAATAGAACAGCCCAAGCAGTGCCCTGATTAGTTTACTCATTTCATATTTTGACTGGTAGTTTTGATGGTTTATATGGTATATTTGATTAATATTGTAAGGGACGACGAGAATTCACCATTTTCGGTACACTTCACCAGTTGAATTTGGGCACTATAGTCATGGCGATTACCACCCCTTTCCGCTGTCAGATTCTTTATTTTACTTTGACAAATAACGTGCGTGCACGTTTACTAGTACTCTCGAAATGAAATTCACTAGTATTATTTTTGTCATAAATAGAGAGTTTGATTCCTATAATTTGGGACATGGACATCACTGCGAGTGTCATATTTTCATCTAAAAGCCAATTCCTTTCTGCAAATGTGAATTGCTACGATTAAAGGAAGAACATGTGTCACATTCTATCTAGATTTTCCTGCAAGGATAGCTAGATAGCTAGATGGCTGCTAGGAAGGTCGGCTATGAACATTGCGCCAGCGGTGGTTCAGGCGGTGGCGGTACGCTGCCAGAACAGCAGAACGGTCCAGCAACCGTTACTTGGCAACAATTGGACACGAGATATCACATTGGAACTCCCGGTGTAGGTGTTTGGTCAGAATTCAAGTCGGACGTGGTGATCGGGTGCTTTTCTGGAAGGATAGATGGCTGCCAGGAAGGTCGGCTATGGACAATGCGCCAGCGGTGGTTCAGGCGGTGGCGGTACGCTGCCAGAACAGCAGAACGGTCTAGCAAATGTTACTTGGCGACAGTTGGACGCGAGATCACATTGGAACTCGTCGACCACATTGGAACTTGGCGACAGCAGAACGGTCTAGCTTTTTCTGTTTGCAGGATTTGGACGCCGTCGACCACATCCTGGTGCAATGCCCTTAGAGCAAGGATAATAGTAGCGCCGGCTGCCGGCTCTAAAACACTTCCATGTCAGCAAAACGTAATCTTATAGCCGGATCATATACTCCCTCCGTCGGCGTAAAATTTTTTTCTCAGTTTTCGTCAAAAAAGAAGGCGTGGATGCGGTAGAAGGCTAACCTCGTAAAAAAGGAAGGCGTGGATGCGGTAGAAGGCTAACCTCCCGAATCTGCCCCTACTTTACGCTAGATTTAAGGAGTCCATGCATGCTGTGATTGGCTTTGCCCGACTGCCCTTGAAACAAGGAGGTGCATGCAACAATAAATTAACCGGGAGGCTATGCATGTTGTGCTATTTACTAGGGGCGCAATGGGCAAAACTCTAAAGGCCGGTGCTTTTCTTAATCATCGCGTCAAAAGTTTTACGCACTCTTCACTAGAACGGAGGGAGTAGTAAGTTAGCTATAAGCTGGCTGCTATGACGAATTGTTTAATGATTAAATTACTAATTTTTGCATGCAGCTGACAACCGGATTGGAGGAAAGAGTGAAGCGTGCTCCTGCCACTAGCATGTATGGCTCTAATCACTCGGGGCGCGCGCTGCAGCCCGACACTTGGTGAAGCGCTCGCCTGCTTCTCTCTCCTGCTTTCTCTCATCTCCACGATGGATTTTAGTGACGTGGCAAATGCTATAGCCTGCTGACTCAGCTTATACTTGCTCTTACGCTCGTGAAACGTGATTCAGATCGCTGACGGAGGCAGGCTTGCCGGACGTGACGCCGCAACCTGCGGATGTTGTCGAGACATGGTGGTTGCGGTCTAGGAAGCTGTTCTCAGGAGTTCTTCGGAGGCAATTTGACGCCTGGGTGATCCTAACCTGTTGGCTGCTCTTGAAGCAAAGGAACACGAGGACGTTTAGCTATCTATCATGATCTGTTGGTTCAGATTAGGGAGGAGGCCGCGTTTTGGAGTGTGGCTGGGTTGGGAGGATGCACAATCATGTCAGGAGAGTAGGCTTGTGTGTTTCTGTTTGGTGTACTGCTACGGTCGATTCGCGGTCGGTTATTAGCAGTGTCTTGTAACTTTTGTTGCTCTCCTTCTATAAAGCTATGGTACGCAGTCACGTACCCTCTAAAAAACATTCTATCTAGGTTTTTTTAAAAATGTGTCTAGGTAAATTATTTTGTGCCTCCGTAACAAACCCTTCACAACCATGACTTCAATTCAATGCATAATAGAATCGGGCGTGGTTTCATGAGTCATGAGTGGTAGCAGGTAATAGAGTTTAATATCCTAGAGGCTACAGAGCACACTAGTATGGTACATCATTATATGGAATGCCTGGATGTGGAAAATATTTCCAACAAACATATGAAAGATAAATAACAACGTAAATAACGCGACTATTTTTGGAAAGTATGTTTTAAGGCGGAGTCTATGTTTTCAGTGTTTTTTGTGTGTATATTTCAAGGACCTATTTGGTTCAAAGGATTTTCTTAAAGGGATTCTGACCATTACAAACATTTCTATGAAGTTGCTTAGTCTATATACCTTACCATTTTTTATTTATTTCAAGACCATAGGTATTATAGAAACAGGATATGTTCCATAAGTAGTGGCGAATGATGGAAATTTTCTTATAATCTGGACAAACTGAATGTTGTAGTGATAGTATCATGGTAGTGGGGAATGCTAGTCTTCGCACGTGCGAAGACTCGCACGAATTCCCCGCCGACGCAGAGGAAGACGACCCACCGCCGGCTCACTGACGCGATGCCTTGTCGCCCCACCTTGCCCCGAGCTCCTCATCTGTTGATCCGATGCCACCCAACCATCCCTCTAAACCCAGCGACAACCCCGCACCCCCGCACTCCCCACAATAACTTTCGGTTCGCTTCCGTCGTGGCCAGCCGCAACTATGGTGGCTCCGGGTCGCTCCGTCGTCGAGGAAGGAGGAGCCGCCTTGACTCGCTCCGCATCGAAAGGGGACAGAAGAGGCGGAGTGTGCGACGGCTCGCCCGAGGAGAGTAATCACTTTCGCACAGTAGTAGTACCCCACAAATTTTTGTGTAATATACCACAAAATTAATCAACGGCGTGACATGACGGACGGAGCGTCACAAAATTTAACCAACGGTGTGAATCCTGAACGGCAGATAGTTTTGTGACCTGTCCAGCTGTCCTCTCCTGCTTTCTTCCTCCTTAAAGTACCGTAACAATTTTTCCTTTACTCTGGTAAAAAAAGCAACTTTACTCTCTCGCTCTCTCCCCCTCCCTGACAGCCGAAACATCACTCCAGCCGCCATGGCGCCCCCGCGCGGCGATGCTTCTGCGGCTGGTCCCGCCGGACTGAACCTGACCGGTGTGCACATTCTCGAAGCTTCCAATCTCCCTCCGCTTCCCGAACGGTAAGCACTATCCCCCCCCCCCCCCCCCCCCCCCCCCTGGTTTCGATTCCTTGATCAAATCCTTATATCAAGGCTTTAAGCGAGGGGATCTTTGTGAGTTTCTTGATGCAGCGGCGGCAATGCGGCCCCAAGGAAGGAGGCGGGTGAGAAGAATAAGGATATGAAGGAAAAGGGTGGGACACCGAGGATCGCCGGTTGGGGACTCCGCGAGTACAGCAAGATAGGTCAGATGACGCGCCATGCTTAAAGATCGAGTCTTTACTAGTACTGTACTAATTAACTGGCGTGGTTCATCATTCACACATAGCTCGGCGCCTCGGAGTTGATAGAACTTTTCTGAAAGGAATCCTTTTATGGATGTCCGCTGGTGCGTCTTCAGCCTTGGCGAACAATGCTTTTGGTCAGGCTATGCACTATGCTGTATTAGGTTCGGAACTTCGTTGAGTTTCCATCTGTTGAGGAATTTTCCGTGCGAATATTGCTTTGTTTCCCATCAATTTAACCTTAGAAACTCCAGTTTAGGCTAGAAGGTGCAGGGAATGGCTGGAGAATTCACAGTATAGTTAGGTGGGTTGGTGCTTACCTGTGGATTGGTCTGAAACTTAGGAAATTTATGTCAGATTAGCAGAAAACATCGTCAGTTAGCTTAATGCCATGTTGACAACTAGAGCACGGTATGTTGGGTGATACGGGGACCGATTGTTACATATGATGTACAAGCATAGCTCAATGCTCATCGCTCATTGCGGCTACCTTTTAGTTTACTCTGGTGCTAGGTCAGAGCTCAGAGGAAGTTGTGTTGATAGAGAATTTGTGAGGTCATACGCGTGCAATAGAGGTGATATACCCTTGTTCCACAGGTTCTCTGTCATATTTTACTGCGAGGAGATAATTCTCTGTCATATTTATTGTGAGGAGATGTTTCTCTGTCATGAATTTAGACTAAATTGCTAACCTGGTACTGTAACTGAGTCATAAACATATACACGGGAACTTTGATCTAATGATTATTTGGCTTGATTTCGCAGTTTGTGAAAAAGTTGAAGCCAAAGGAAGAACAACATACAATGAGGTATCCTCCAGCACATGGACACCTCACCGATTGCCCATGATAAATCACATTCTAATGCCCTTTTAATATTAACGAGTCTTACCTGATATTATTGCGCTTTGGATCGCTTCGTCTGACCTGTGACCGTCGAGCCCAAATGAAAATGAAATCCATACTCAGGCCATATAAGATCAGGCGAGCTTATCAGGCACAAAGAGCATCCTGAACGTCCGAAGCAAAAAAATAATCATTCTGCCATTTACATTGCTGTCGTGCTATTTTTGCTGATACATAACACGCTTTTTAAAGATTTATGCTTGAGAGTTGGGAAGTGATTTGTTTTCTCCCCACTTGGGTTTTCATCTACCTCAACAGCTACTGTCTATTACAGGTTGCAGATGAAATTTATTCAGAGCTGAAGTCCATGTCACATATTGGTCAAGGGGTTTGTTCCTGTGATCTTGTATAATATGGATCTCTTTGTTCCCTTTCGGGAAAACTTTTGTTCTAAACGAAAACATACCTGTCTTTGTAGTTTGATGAGAAAAATATTAGACGCAGAGTGTATGATGCTTTCAATGTTCTCATTGCACTTCGAGTTATTGCAAAAGAAAAAAAGGAGATGAAGTGGATGGGACTTTCGAATTACAGATACGAAAAGATGAAGAAGTTGGAGGTCAGTAGCTTAATTTACAGGTTAGACGGATAATAATCCTTATGTGCTTATGACTTAAGTCCTACCATGTTCTGTTTCAAAGGAAGGTGGCAGAGAACTCAACAACAGGATCCGGAACAAGAAGAAACTCCTCCAGGAAATCGAAAAACAGGTCAAGTTGTTTGCAGTTATACAGCAAGTTTTGTTTGGTTTTCTATACTTATCTGACATAGCTTGATGATTCTTCTTGTTCATAAAGTTTGATGACCTCCAAAATATCAAGTTGCGTAATCAGACACTGCAGCGCTCAGCAGAGAATGCTAATGGCATCCGCCTTCCATTTGTATTGGTCAAGGTATTTTTTTCCTTACTCTGCAACTATGGGAGATGCTTAATCCAGTCACTGGAACTAAGCTGTAACATTTGGCTTTATTCAGATTGCCCTTGTATCTTTTAATTTGGGTTGTCTCAGACGGCTTGTTTTCGATGTTGTTTTCGTTACTCAACCAGATTTCCCATGTTTATATTTGACAGAGCTAACGTAGCAATGCAGGTTACATTAAGTACTAGTGAGTGGTGACTACTTTAGATAGTACATTCCTGTGCCATGCTAGGGATATCTTTTGCTTAGATACGTAATGGCATTAAAATGCCGTCTTGCAAAAAGGGGCAAGCAAAAGATCTGTACAAGTGTAATTGATATCATTTATCTTTAAACAGACATCTAGAAAAGCAAGGGTGGAAATTGAGATTTCAGAAGACTCAAAGTTTGCCCGTTTCGAATTCGATGGGTATGTTCCTGTCTGCCACCAAAATTTCCATACTTCTCTCCATATTAGCAGGTCTAGCACCTAACCAAATGTCCGCGACTCTCTTTTCAGTGCACCATTCACGCTGCATGATGATCTCTCAATTCTTGAAGGGGTCAGGCGAAAGGAAGAGCTGGTGGCCTTGGCACCCCCTCACTAGAGATTCAAGAATGCTATAAATCAATTGAAATGTCAGAAATGGCACACCCAGATTCTTTTGCACAGCTATAGCTATATATATTCTCATGAAAACTTGACCTTGTTTATAGGAGAATCTCTCATCTTGAGATTTTAATCTGCAAATTTTGTCTCCTTTTTGTGCCTAGCAGGTTATTAGGTCTAAGATAGACGATTCTTATATGTGCCCCTATGTATAAATGTTGATAACGACTTCGGTTCTTGCACACAAGCAATTCAGTACGGAGATTTGCATGCATGTTTCCTTGAGGCCTTCAGAGGCTCTTGATGTCATGTTGTAGGAGTATAGTGTGCTGTATTTTGCATTATCTTGATGAAAGTTATAGTGCCCATATCTCATATCAAAGTCGTTTTGATGAAGAAAGCTTCATCTGGTTGATATCACTGCCACAAGTGGTTCACAGTTTTGGGTACTAATCGGAAGCACCCGAATCTTTTCAAGTATGCGCTTTGAATGGTATCATGTCCAGGGAGATTTTTTTTTTGCTGCAATCTACATATTTCTCATCCTGTAATAAGGTGTCGGATGCTCTTGCGATTCAGGGCGCAGAGCTGGTACAAGAACCCCATCGGTATGAGTATGACCGGATGATGCTCCAGTTTTTGTGCTGATCTCGTAGCCAGTGATCAGGCTGTGCTTTTTGGTTATGCAATTTTGTTCCATCTCAAAGAAAAAGTACACCCTTTGTCGCTGTTCAAACAGCTTCTTAAACTACTGTCGATCCTTGGAACATATTACCTCGTTCCAAAATATAAGACGTTTTGGTAGGCCATTTCTGCAGGACATCTTATAATTTGGAACGGAGGCAGTATAATGGAAAGATCTTAACTGTGCATGCCATTTCTTCAGACCTATTGTTTTGCCTCAGGCCTCAGCCTAGGTAAAGCGTACATGATGGTCGCAGCTCAACCAAAGCACTGCCAATACTCATCCTATCTGACCGCAATTGCTTCGAGAATGAGACGCTGAGTCCTACCACGGCAGACAAGATGCAAGCTCAGGCCATCCCGTTGATCATTTGGACGAGCACTCTGCAGAAATAGTGCCACTGAGCAGCATGAGGTTGGCAAGGCTGACCAGGTCACCAGATTCCCGGCTGCATGCTCCCGGTGATGTTGTACCTCAATAGGCTTATAGACTGGATAGCCGCGGAAGGAATGCTATCGAGCTCGGAAGCATCGCCCCTAGTCCGTTTTGACTCTGATCATTTGATGTCAATTGGCTGGAGTTTGTCAAGAAAGGTCACGAACAGACTAATTCCCAGTCCTTGGCGTTTCGGCTAGTGGCTACATAACGGTTCTTCACCAGCTCTAGCCTCTAAGTACGAAGGACAAAGCTTGCCAATTTCAGCAAAATTCTGATTCAAGATATTATGTGTTTGCATTACGCTATTAGCCTGAAGGTGGATGTGTTTGCACTTGCAAATGTGAATAAGTCTCAGGTGGCTGCAGTTAAGCGATGTGATGTTTAAGATAAAGAAG
Organism: Poa annua; assembly: GCA_026929855.1. NCBI lineage: Eukaryota > Viridiplantae > Streptophyta > Magnoliopsida > Poales > Poaceae > Poa > Poa annua. The sequence goes on along the minus strand of CM049435.1, from coordinate 53,923,332 downwards.
AGCCAGGCTGGAACAATCTACATTGCGCTGTATCTTAAACAAATGGCTTGGCCCTCCAGGATCATATTGATAAAGTTTTGTAGTAACAGGCCTGCGGCAATATATCAAAGAGGAAGAAATATATGTATTTCCTGGGGTTGGATTACAACTGCTATTGTTATCAGAATTACCACTGCTACCACCACCACCACTGCCACTACTACTACTACTACTACAGGTAATAATTTTGAACTTGGATGTGTTTGCAACTTTGCATTACGTGTAACAGACTAACAGTAATGGTCAAGTCTCAGGTGGCTGCCGTCAAGAGAAATGTCATCTGTTGATAATCAATACTAGGTGAGTGTTTTAAATAAATAAACAAAGCAGGAACAATCTACATTGTCTAAAACAAGTGGTTTGATCCACTAGCATACTGATATATAAGTGAAAAGGGTATCAAGCAAAGGGTCGCAGCAATACATCACTCAGTAAGGAATATATGCTTTCTCCGTAGGCATTTTTTTTATTCGAGTACCAAAGAAAATAGCTGTGAGAGATAAATATCCATTTCATAATGGGAGGCAGTAGAGAAGACATTCGCACTGAACATATTATCTCTATATCTGCATACACCATACAACAGGTATATTTCAGTTTGAAATTTTACAATAAAGGAATGTAAGACAGGCGATGGCCTAGCTTTGAGTCTGAGCTTCTAGTGTATAGCAAGCACATAACACCGTAGCCAGTACCAAAAGATATGAACAGAATACTTGACATTGAGAAAATTAAGTTTGTTCACTGTCCAAAATCTGAAAGATGTGATGAAAGAAGCTACTGCAAATTCGCGATGATGATTGCCCCAGAAACTAGGCAGCGGCAGCAGGTTCAGCATTTGGAACATACCAACCACGGATGATCTCGATGGCCTTCTTCCTCCTTGCCAACCTGGACTTGCGATGGTCTCCGGTATTCCTGTGCATGGCGCCAACCTTCACTGTCTTATCGATGGCTTTGTATGCCTCGGAAATCATTTTCTCTATTTCAATGATTTCTTCAGGTTGGGCATCGGCTTTCTTCCTAAGCTTTTCAAGGGCTCTGAAAACCTAATCAAAGAGCAAGTAGATTAGGGCATCTTTTTCAGGGTTGATCTCGTATTAAAAAAAAAGCTTCTGATGTTGATTGCTGCATCAAAATATTGAATGTTTGTTCAGATGAAACGGTCCTTGTACCTGTGACCAGTATTTTACGTGGCCTTAGGTTTACTACAATAACATAGTACTGCTAATCCCCTCTCTACCTTCATATATTCAAAACATAACATAGAATTGCTATAATTCACATGAAATGTAACAATATAAGCAAGAAGGGTTTTGGGAAATATATATATACGGGTATACCAAGAAAACAAAATCTGGTGGTTCGTTATGTCTGTCCCCTTCTTCAGATGTTTTGTGGGCGATATACCAATAATAACAAATTCACTTTTGACGTCCAATTAGCCACCGGCCTTATAGAATCAAATTTACCCATTTTAGGCTAGTATTACATCAAATTCATCTACAATGACAATTTGGAGTACAATGCGACTCTGAAATGTACTTCAAGTGGAAGAAATTAACACACATTCTACAAACTCTTAAACCCCGTCAATTTGCAGGTTGGGGTGTCCCACTCTCACCATTCAATTCCCCCATACACAGTAACACCTCTTTGTCTCAAAGCACAGATTCCCCAATTTGACCGAGGCACACAGTGTCAATAAGTTTTATTATGGCAAAACATTAAGCAGGGAGAAAGGGATGAGCCCGCCATTGGGCTTTATATACCTTCTTCATCCGGGTGCGCATCTCTGCCTTGCGGGCATGGTTGCGGATGCGGTGCGCGTCATTCTGGCGCTCCCTCTTCTTGACCGAGTCCGGCTGTCTTCCTGTCTTGGGCGGCTCGGCGGCACACACTACATCAAGACCCCTCCTGCTCCACCTACCCGTCGACACCGAAGCCCCGAACCCACCTGACGAAAGCATTCTCAGTCACTGAGGAATAAACAGAAACTTTCTTGACGAAACTCTAGCGGGATAAGATGAGTGCGGTACCGATGGGAAAGGCGGCGTAGGAGGTCGACAGGCGGGCCTGTGGGGCGAGGGCGCGGAGGGAGAGGGAGGCGGGCGCTCGGGCAGGGGAGGGGAGGGAGGCGGAGAGGGAAGAGAGGGAAAGGAGCGGGGAGGTGGCGGTAGCCATGGGTGGAAACCAAGATGGAGGAGTTCGAGTTGCTGCCCGTGCGCCTGCGCCTGTGTGTTATCTTATCCACGAACGTAGATTGCTCCAGCCGGTGGGACAGTCACGAAACATGAAGGCGGAGAGTAGATTTCCGCGAACTCCACGCTAAGACGGGATCAGAGATTCACAGTTCAAGAATAATTTCTTAATATAAATCATGATTAAAACAGCTAATTTTATGTATAGCTCAAACATATTAAATATACTAAACAATATAATGAGCAGCAATATGATATGGTAAAGGACCGTTATTTTTCGGCGTTTGCCAAAATACACCATCTTATTTTGTCTTTGCCAGTTACAATTACGTGGCACATTTGTTACAACATACCGGTAGGAAAGTTTGATATTTTTTTTGCTTGGGATGACCATGATATGACCGGTTTTGAACCGTTTTGTTTACCTCTAATTCAAATTTTTCCGCGAGGAAGAGTTTGTACATTTCAAACTTAGGACATTTCTCGTAAAGTGAACTGCATTAACCGACTTTTCCAATACCCAAGAGGTCGAACATGTTCAGATAGCAAACGATTTTAACAAAGTCTCGTTGCCATGGAGTGTATGCTTGTCTGTGTATATTGCCAAGTCGTTGGCCTATTCATGAAAGAGGTCATTCGCAACGTGTAAATGCATTTATATCTGTGATCTTTCTTCACGTCGTTTTTCGGTGAGAGGTGTCCTTACCGTCAATATGTAACCGTTACTAGGCACGGAGCCAGGGGCGCGGTCGGGGCAAAGCCCCTCATGGTGGGGACTGCCGTCAGCGATGGGCATTTTGACTAATCGCTATGGCATTCAGAAAGTGAGAGAGAAGAGATTTTATTAGAAGTAGCAGACGGTTCGAATTTCTCATAAAGTGAACTGCATTAACCGGCTTTTCCAATACCCAAGAGGTCGAACATGCAGATAGCAAACGATTTTAACAAAGCCTCGTTGCCATGGAGCGCTATTGTAAATGTGTGTTTACGTATGCCGACACAATGAGAGCCGATAGTTACATATGCCTGTCACCCGTGCCAAGTCGCTGACCTATTCCTGAAAGAGCTCATTCGCAATGCGTAAATGCATTTATATGTTATCTTTCTTCGTGTCGTTTTTCGGTGAGAGGTGTCCTTAGCGTCAATCTATAACCGCTTCAGTACGGTGGAACTAGGGACGGAGTCAGGTGCGTGCTCGGTGCAAAGCCCCTCATGGTGGAGATTTTTTGGAAAACCCCCTTGTAGATTTAATCCCAGATTTAGCCAAATTTACATAAATACTAAATAGATTTGTAGATTTTTTGAAAAAAAAAACTTATAGATTTGTAGATTTAATCCCAGATTTAGCCAAATTTACACAAATACTAAATAGATTTGTAGATTTTTTGAAAAGACCCCTTGTAGTTTTGTAGTTATTTTGAAAAGATCCCTTTTAGATTTGGAAAGGCGCCTCTATATATTATTTTATATGTAACTGGCCTCCTAGTATTGCAATCTTGGTTCCGTCCCTGGGTGAACATCTATACTAAGAGGCTAAGAGCAGCCACAGTGTGAACAAATGCCACATCTGACACGTAAGAATTTGTTGAACGGTGGTCAAATTTGCTTACGGTCTCCTTTGTGACCATTGCCAAAAACATGTGACAAACATAAAGAATCTCATAATTTCAACCGATACTTCTCTAACAAAGTTGTTCCTGGTTACCAAATCATTTTTTATTCACCGAATGAATTGGCAATGACTCTTGTAAGTGCACCGGCTCCCTCGGATTTGGGAACTCTATTTCTCAACTACACACAGGGGCGGAGTCCAAGTAGTGGAACTTGCATGGAGTCCGGTGGCCTCGAGCTCGCACATCGCCGCGTCTCCCTCGAGCTCGCGCGGCTGTGCCCTCGCCATCTTCCCGGTGAAACGGGAGGTGGAGGAGGCGGTGCCCGTGTTTGCCGAGGTGGACTATGTCGTCGACGATGATCTTGAGAGGGTGGCCACAGAGCTGGCGGAGGCGGACACTGGCTTCTCGCTCGGCGACTTCGTCGATGACAACCACCTCCCCACCGTCGTCTCCCTGTTCTCTGAGCGCAGCCGCCGCGAGGAGGACAAGAAGGAGGAGTTGCGGTTCCTCGTGGCGGAGCAGACGAAGATCTTCGTCGACCTCGACTCTAACGACGAGTGAGCCGCCGCAAGGAGGAGAAGAAGACGCAATCGCCGCTAGGACAACGTGCATGGCGGCGATTCTATAGTTAGGATTTGTTGATCTTGCCGAACTGTAGACCTACTCTATAGTGTGCCACGTATGCACGCAACTCTCAAAGCACTGTGCTTTCTTATTCCCTGTAATCATATTGCATAGTTGCGCAACCCTGCATCTGGGAACAGTTCTGCTCCATGGTCGGCAAGGTGTCAAATTCCAGCGGCGCCATGGTGCTCCAGCCGTGCCCCCCAGGACCCCCCAAAGGTCACTTTTTGGGCCAAAAAACGTCGAAAAGCGCCAAAATTCTACCAGCCAGCTCCACAGGACTTGAAAAAGCGCCGTTTTAGCGCCGGCGCACCGAAAGCGAACCCAACAGGCTGGGTTTGGCCTGGGGGGCGATTTGCATGCAAAAAAGGCATCTTTCTCCTACTTTTTCTCTAATTTGCATGCAAAGATGCTTCTCTCTCCTACTTTTTCTCCCCCACCCCACGTGCTCTGACCAAAAGCCCCCCATTTTTCCTGCTTCGGTGGGCTACGGCTGGAAAAATGACCTCCGCATGTTTTGATTTTGCGCCGTTTTCGCCCAGTTTTGAATCCCGAGGGGGGGGGGGGGGGGGGGGGGGCAAAACGACTCCGGTCAGCCGCAAAATCGCAAGTCACATGCGAGTTGAATCAGCGAGTAGACAATGCCAGGGCCATGGCTATCCATCAATTTGTTTTGACGCATGTCCTGCTATGATAGAATCAGCGAGTAGTGGCCACATGCTGGCCACTACTCCATTCTCTTTCCCACGCCAGGCTCGTAGCGCCACTGCCTACCGCGAGTCCACAACCCAGACACTGGTATAAATTTTCCGATACGACGCTGCACAACGGCACGCAATTTCGAGATGATTTGGGGAAGAAGAGGTAGTAGTGCTTTGTGATCTACGCACACACGTGGCACACGGTAGAGTAGGTCTAAATCGATTGGTGGATAGACTTGGTCTCATAGGATTATTTTTCCATATGGTTGTATTTCATTTTAGAACTAAAACTTTTACCTCCTTTTTGCAAACAATTGGATCTAAATCTGAACCCATAATTTTGCTCACCAGTCACCAGCACACCCTTGCATGATGAAATTACACATGGCGGCCCCCAATAAGAAGGAATAAAGCTGCCTGCGCGAGCACGGACGTACTTATGATCGCACAATTTCAATTTCAAGCTGTCGCTTCTATGCTGAAACTGTCTGTACATTTTTTATGAGTATAATCGAGGACGTGAATTGAAGGATGCAGTTTCTTGTCGACGATATTCCCCGCAGAGCGCAGACATCTCCATCCAATCCCCAGCTGTGCCGAAAGCTACCCCGAGCCAGAGCATACGACTCGACCTTGTACATACGGTCACCGTCCAAAGACGAAACACGTGGGGTCCACTGACGGGTACGGTACCCTGTCCCACCGAGATTACGGACGACGTGTTTTCTGTTCTCACAGATGAGATGAGCTCACCCCCCCGCAACGTGGTCGACTACTGCCTCAACACGATCCATTCCACTTCCACCCGGACTGATTCCAGTCTAATCGCACGCCCCCTCCACACAACGCTCGTTTAAACTAATCCAACCATCCTCCAAGCTCCAGCTCTACTTCCAGTTCCGCTCTGATCTCCGGTTTGCATCTCGGCGGGCAGAGATGAGCGAAGCGGAGGCGCCTCTCATCACCGAGGAGGCACCGGCCCCGCCGTCCTCCGCCCCCCACCTTGCCGCCGGCGGAGGCAGCGGCAGCGGGCAGGGCTCTAAGAAGTACCGCAGGCGCTCGGACGCGCTAGCCTACGGCGACCGCTACCAGAAGGCGGCCGCCCTCGTCGACCTCGTCGGTTCCCGCTCCACCCTCTCCCCTGCCGCTCTCCTTCCTCTGCTCTAAATTTGCTCGGTTTCGTTCAGCTTGTGTTGTGCTGTGCTGTCTGCTGCTGACTAGACGCCTAGAACTGAGAGAGACGCTCCTGGTCCTGGACCTTGGGTTGTTGTGGTCTAACCTCTATCTACATGGTGTGGCTGCAATTATTGCGCGCTGTTGGTTCGGAGGCGGAGGTCTCTTGATTACTTCCTGGGTGGTTTGTCGGTGTTGGATGCTTTGGTGATGCTGAATTTTGCATACAAGGGGCGGGCGTCGTTTAAGTGCCAATGCCAGTAGGCAAACGTGCTATCCTGCTCTGGTCGGGAGCCTCACCTATCATGTCTCCGAAGATTCTTCTTCGGTTCAATGTGACTTGAACTTTCTGATTGTCTCCAGTTCATGCCAAGTTCAGCCAGGGATGCTGTATGATTCGCTCCACTTGTTTGGCAGTGCGCTTGTGTTCCACCCCTGCTATCTGTCTATCTGATGGAGTGCCAAAACTGTTAGGAGTTGATCTAACTTTTTACTCTATGAATGTATTGTATTAGCACAACTCTGAAGTTTTCCGAATGAAAGATAAACTATGATGACATTTCTCTTCAAGCTTTGACCAGTACAATGAAATAACGTTGCTGATATTTCATAGGCAACCTTAGATTTAGGGCCTTAGTGCTGTGAGTTCCATTTGCTTTTGCAATGCAATAAGGGCAACTGAATCTTCTCCTGAAAGTCAGGTTGCAGTTGTCAGACTATGTTGCAAAACCCTTATATGGGAAGAATATGTGTTGGGGCTTCTTTGGTGATACCGTTCGTCCGTGATTCTCATTGCATCTCCTGACTTACTCAAATGTCTAATTACATTTACTTGGCAGGCAGAAGATGGTGTTGGTATCCCTGAGGATGTCTTGAATGACACAAGGTTCGAGGTGGCTATGAGGTTCTATTTTGTGTATCTCCGGCTGGACTGGCTGTGGTCACTTAACCTATTTGCTTTGATTCTCTTGAATTTTCTTGAGGTTAGTTCTCAGAAAGTGCACACACTCTATTTATTTTGTATACTTCTCAAGATTGACCTTGTATTATTCTAATAGTAAGTAGTTATCTTAAGTGCCGCAAACATGCAATAGTCAAATTAAAGAAGACAGTTGGCACAATATCATGGTCCACATATGGTAACATTTGTGACTTCATAACTTGTTTTGGTTGCATTCTAGAAACCTTTGTGGTGCCGGAAAGATGCTCAACATGCTTGTGATCAAAGGGATGTTTACTTTCTCGGGCAGTTGCCATACTTCAGCAAAACTGAATCACTCATCTATGAGGTAAGGCTTTATTTGTGAGGGTAGTTCTTCTATGCTCCATTGAAACCATAATTACAGAATCCTTAAGCATTATTGTCAACAGTAGATTTGTATGTCAAGCCCTAAAGTTGCTTGGAGAATTACACTTTCAACTTCGATGGAGAACATTGAAGAAACCTGAAAACTAGTGAAGTAATCTTGGCTGCTAAAAAGTGCATTGAATTTCGAGATGTTTTTCAGAGTTAGTTGCATTAAGACCATTTGTATTTTAGTGCATTCAGCTACTTGAATTCTGCTATCCTAGAATTCGTATGATTGGTGCTATGCTGCTATCGTAATATGGAAATGCACATTGTTTTGATTGAAGAGTGTGAAGAGATCTATATGGAGGGCTGAAAATCTGAATCTGATGTATTGAACTTTACATGGTTGTTTTAAATTTCAGGGGATTACACTTGTTATTCTTGTACTGGATATCTTTTGTCCACTTTCTTACGAAGGTCTAAATATTTTCTGGAAGAGCGCCATTAATAAGTTGAAGGTAACAATTCTGCCCTTTTGAAAGCGCATAATTTTTCAATATATCTCTATGAATATCAGAGAACATGGAAAATCTGACAATTCACATGAATCGTCTTAGTGAATGTACTCCCTCCGTTCCAAATTAGATGACTTACAAAAGTGGATGTATCTAGATATGCTATAAGTCTAGATACATCCACTTTTTGACAAAAGGAAGTCTTCTAATATGGAACGGAGGGAGTAGTTTCTATGCATTGTGAAAGAATGAAAGATGTATGACAAAGAAAGGCCAATAGTTTTATTCTATATGGGTGCAAGGTTAATCAGAAAGATAACTGTAAAAACAATGAAGTATTGGAAAATGGTCCAACATAGCGACATTGAACATTTTGGCCTTTCTACCTTATAATACTGTACGGAACAAGAAAAAATAGTTACTACCAATTAGATATAATAAGTTGGGAGTATATGGTCAACTGCATGCAGATTTCATGAAAAACTATATGTTGGTAAGCTAAGTTAAAATTTTAGTTGTGCTTTTCCTTTTTTTTCTGTACATTACCTATATTTGGCATAATCAACTTTCACAGTTTAGGTCCTTCGAAATTTGTACAGTCCATCTTCAAACTTTATATTTAATTTTATTAGATTACCCTGCTGGGTTAGATCTTGGATCCTGCCTTCTAGTTCACTATGGCTTACCCATGTTTCTGATTACCTTTTAGGTTCTTCTTCTCTTCATCTTAGCATGTGACATACTGGTGTTTGCCTTTAGTGCCCAACCTTTCAGAGTAGCTCCATACATTCGTGTAGCGTTTCTAATCATGACTATCAGGTATGCAGTATTTTATCTGGTACTGCTGCTATCTTATTGAATAGAGTAATAAGGCTCCTAACTAAATACATTGATAAGTAATACTATGTAATGCAAAGATCTAGAGGATAATGGTACTGTTCAGAAGCAAAGAAAGGCCCCACAAGAAAAATATACATAAATAGGATGCGCAATACAATCTTGTTAAGTTGGTGTCTATGCTATGTGCCTCGGTTGGTTCTTTATCCAATGTTTCACAACAAATATATATTTGACTGTGAGGTAAGATATATGCTGATTTTATCTATGCAAGGTAATATGTTATTGCCAGATGGATTAACTTAATCTTCTGTCTGCAATAGGGAACTGCGAATGTGTGCTATTACACTGTACGGTCTTCTTGGGACATACCTTAATGTTTTGGTAAGGTTATCTTTGTACAAAAAATTGCACACACATATGCATTGTTAAGACATAGAAGAATTAGAAGGTCACTCCAGAACAAACTATTAGAACTTTTTTCCATTAACTCACATTAGTTATCACCGATTGTACGGAGTAAGAGGTACGTGGCACATGCAGTTCAGTTGTGTGGTGGGCACCGATTGATACTTAGGGTGGGTCATTAATTGCATATCTTTTCTTGTAGTTCTTTGCGCTTTACACTAGCAAATTCGATACATAACTATACTTATTCTGGTCTAGTTATAGAGATACCAGCAGCTAGATTGTTCATCTCTTATGTCTATTTACTTTACCACGCAGCATTTCTTGTGCTTCTGCATGTTTGCATTGTATTGTCTGTTCACTTTTGAGTTTTGATGTATAACGTTTGGTCATATTTGTTATGTAGGCCCTCTCCACGTTGTTTCTCTTATTCGCAAGCTGGGTAGCTTATGTAACGTTTGAGGACACTCTACAAGGAAAGACCATTTTTTCATCATATGGTGTAACACTGTATCAGATGTTTGTCCTCTTCACCACATCCAATAATCCTGACGTATGGGTCCCTGCTTACAAGTAAGAGATGACTATCCCTATTTCTGTTGTGTTTATGATAACTGCAGTCCACCCTCATACGAGTTCACCTTACACATTTTGGAGCAGGATATCTCGGTGGTATTCTCTATTTTTTATCGTCTACGTGCTTCTGGGAGTTTATTTCCTGACAAATTTGATTCTTGCTGTCATCTATGATAGCTTTAAGGAGCAGGTACATTCTTTACCTTTTTCCCAATGATCTTCATCCTTACTATAGTCTTTGCTTCTGAATCTAGCATGTTCTTCTGCCTAGAAGTAAATTTACATCACTAACATGTCATTCATTTGGTGAAACAGTTCGCAAAGCAACTTGGTCAGGTGGATTCTATAAGGAAAAGTATATTACAGAAGGCATTTGGTCTTATCGATACTGCCGTGAGTGTTCTGTTATGTTTCCTGGGCACTGATGCACTAGCCTTTAGCAACTGTATTTTGGTAAAGTATTTTTGTACTTTAGAAGATAACCCTGCACCAGAATATAGTTCAATCGCCTCACTTGTCTGTTTGGAGAATCGAAGAGGGAACATTAGAGAACTTGCACAAGGGTAATAAGGCTAATCTTTTTGGGGTGAATGATTCAGTGATGGAATCATGTCAATGAGGGACTTATCAGCCTCCTGTTGTCCACTAGGACAACGGCTTGGTGGGCTTCACCCAGTAATGCTTGATGGATAAGTCTCTGTACTAGTCTTGTGGGGTTTGGTCTTTGGTCTTTGGTCTGTAGGGCTGCAGCAGCACACATGGTCTGTAGGGCTGCAGGCAGCACACATGGTCCTTGTGTCAAGGACTGACTGTTAGGATAGCATCAAGGACAGTCAGTTAGGATAGCCTCAAGGACTGGCTGTTAGGATAGCATCAAGGACTGGTTGTTATAACAGTCTTGACTGCTTTAGACTAGCATCTTAGACTAGCATCTAGCATATTCGTGGCTGGCTAGCAGCCTATAAGTATGTAACCCCAACCCCTCAGGTTGGCATGACATTGTGTGAGAAATAAACCAACGAAAATTGCCCCAACTCTCCTAGTGCCATCCTCTCTCAATGAGAGTAAGACTGAGACAACTAACAAGTGGTATCAGAGCCAGGTTGTCTTGTAGTTTGAGTGTTTCCTGCCATCCCCTTTCTCCGGGAGCAGAGGAGCCCCAGCCGGTAGCAGCCCCGACTGTCCCTGGTTACCTTCCTCCCTCCGGGTTGTCGAGCAACAGCTCGTCAGAAACAGCCTGCAGCCCCCCAGCAGCGAGCCATGTCCACAGGTCTCTCTCAGCACACGGCTACCTCGAGCATGCGGCGTCGGCAGGAGGCCGAGCGCGCAGAGGCAGAGGAGCGTGAGCGAGAGACTGCGGCAACCGCTGCAGCAGCGGCAAGGGCGTCGAGGCTGGTAGCTGCGGAGCTGGCAGTAGCCAGAGCGGAGGTAGAAGCAGCAGCGACGGCGGAGGCAGCACGTCTGGCTGCAGCGGAGGCTAAGGCGTTGCGTGGCAGCGCCAAGAGCTCCGAGTCCGCTGAAGGCAGCGTCGACGCAGACCGCAACGGCGCGGCGCAAGAGCGGGCGGCGCAGTGGGCAGCCGAGCACGCTCGCGGTGGCGCTCCTAGAGGAGGCGCGCACGGCGACGGCGGCTGGGATGACCAAGGCCGAGGCCTCCACGGGGTCCGGACTGTGGTCAGGGACGTTGGTCCCAGTGTGGGGTGGCCTACCCTCACCAAAACCAACTACATCGAGTGGGCCGCGATCATGAGGGTCAGGCTCCAGGTGCGGCACATGTGGGAGGCGGTCCAGGACGACGCCGTCGACCAGCATGAGGATCGACGGGCGCTGGACGCCCTCATCGCCGCAGTCCCGCCCGAGATGCAGTTCTCGCTCTCCAACAAGCGGACTGCCAAGGAGGCATGGGACGCCATCGCCGCAGCACGCATCGGCAGCGACCGTGCCCGCAAATCCACCCTGCAAGCACTTCGCAAGGAGTGGGAGAACCTGGCCTTCAAGCCAGGTGAGGACGTTGATGATTTTGCTCTCCGTCTCAACACTCTGTTGCAGAAAATGGTGCAGTTCGGCGATGCTACCTACGACGAGGAGAGGGCTGTCGAGAAGCTCTTCCGGTGCATCCCCGAGAAGTACAAGCAGATGGCTCGCTCTATCGAGTCTCTGCTGGACCTCTCCACGATGACGATCGAGGAGGCGATAGGTCGCCTCAAGGTCGTCGACACCGACGAGCCACAGCCTCTCTCGGGGCCCATCACCACCGGTGGGAAACTGCTCCTGTCTCGGGAGCAGTGGGATGCCGGCCTCGGCAACGGGAAGAAGGGGGAGCCTTCTTCCACAACGGGCAGCCGCAGGCGTGGCAAGCCGCGCAGGGGGCGCGGTGATGCTCGTGGAGGTGCCCGAGGAGGCGCAGCCGGCAGGCCCAAGCCGGCACAGGATGACGGCTGCCACAACTGCGGCCGCCTTGGCCACTGGGCCAGGGAGTGCAAACAGCCACGACGTGGCCAAGCCCATGTCGCACAGGCTGCAGAGGCCAACGTTGCACAGGCTGCAGAGGCCCACGTCGCACAGGCTGCGGAGGACGCAGCTCTGTTCATGACGCATGCCAGCGTCGAACTATCCCCTGCGGCACCGCCCGCAGCAGCTCTCCTCCACCTGGACGAGCCAAAGGCGCACGCCCTCCTCGGTGATGGCTTTGGCAGCGACAAGACTGGCGGGTGGTGCCTCGACACCGGCGCCACCCACCACATGACCGGTCGACGAGAGTTCTTCGCCGAGCTCGACTCCGACGTACGAGGCTCCGTCAAGTTCGGGGATGCCTCCGCCGTAGAGATCAAGGGCGTCGGCTCCGTCATCTTCATCGCCAAGACCGGTGAGCACCGGCTGCTCACCGGTGTCTACTACATCCCTGCGCTGAGGAACTCCATCATCAGCTTGGGACAGCTAGACGAGAACGGCTCGCGCGTGCTGATCGAGCATGGGATCCTACGCATCTGGGATCGTCATCATCGCCTTCTTGCTAAGGTAACCCGAGGCGCAAACCGGCTCTACGTCCTTGATGTGCAGGTGGCACAACCTATCTGTCTCGCAGCTCGTCGGGACGACGAGGCGTGGCAGTGGCACGAGCGCTTCGGGCACCTTCATTTTGAGGCCCTGAAGCGGCTCAGTGCCAAGGAGATGGTACGAGGCCTGCCATGCCTCGACCATGTGGAGCAGTTCTGCGACGTCTGTGTGCTGACGAAGCACAGACGACACCCTTTTCCCCAGCAGGCGAGCTTCAGAGCCAAGGAGAAGCTCGAGCTCGTGCATGGGGATCTGTGTGGCCCGGTGACACCGGCCACACCAGGAGGACGGCGCTACTTCTTGCTGCTCGTTGACGATCTCTCCCGCTACATGTGGGTGGTGATCCTCGGCAGCAAGGGGGAGGCAGCGGACGCCATCAGGCGTGCGCAGGTTGCTGCAGAGGCTGAGTGCGGCCGCAAGCTGCGTGTGCTGCGCACCGACAACGGCGGCGAATTCACAGCAGCTGAATTCGCGTCGTATTGCGCTGATAGAGGCATCCAGCGCCACTACTCCGCGCCGTACAGCCCACAGCAGAACGGCGTCGTCGAACGGCGCAACCAGACGGTCGTGGGGATGACTCGGGCCCTCCTCAAGCAGAGAGGGATGCCGGCTGTCTTCTGGGGAGAGGCGGTGCTGACAGCCGTCTACATCCTCAACCGCTCTCCTACCAAGGCGCTCGATGGCAGGACGCCGTATGAGGCTTGGCATGGACGAAAGCCGGCGGTCTCCCACCTGCGGGTCTTCGGCTGCCTCGCGTTCGCCAAGGAGCTCGGCCACACCGGTAAGCTTGACGACAGGAGCACTCCAGGAGTGTTCATCGGCTACTCGGCAGGCTCGAAGGCCTACCGCATCCTCGACCCCAAGACACAGCGTGTGCGCACGGCGCGAGACGTCGTGTTCGACGAAGGGCGAGGATGGGCGTGGGGTAAGGCGGTGGACGACGGCTCGACCCCGACATGTGACGACCTCATCATCGAGTACGTCCAGTTTGAGGAGGCTGGGGGAGCAGGCAGCTCCTCTTCGCTGAGCACGTCTACTTCGGCCCCCAAGACTGCATCGGCCCCGGTGTTGGCTACACCGACGGCACCTCAGCCAGCGACGCCACATACTCCAGCACCGGCAGCCACTCCTCCGGGCACGTCTACATCACCACCAGCGCACAGCCCGGTGGAGTTCGCATCCCCGCTCCCTCACGACGAGGAGCGCATCGATGCGTATCATGACGACGAGCCGCTGCGGTACCGTACGGTGGAGAACCTACTCGGTGACCAGCCGGTGCCGGGACTAGTGCCGCGCGACTTGGAGGCGCAGCTGCAGCTTGCGCATGACGACGGTGAGCCTCACTCTTTTGCAGAGGCTGATAGAGACGCAGCATGGCGCGCTGCGATGCAGATGGAGATGGATGCGGTCAAGGAGAACCGCACTTGGGAACTTGCTGATCTCCCTCGTGGTCATCGCGCGATCACCCTGAAATGGGTGTTCAAGCTGAAGAGGGATGAGGCCGGCGCCATCGTTAAGCACAAGGCTCGCTTGGTGGCGCGAGGTTTCTTGCAGCGGGAAGGGGTCGACTTTGACGACGCTTTCGCCCCTGTGGCACGGATGGAGTCCGTGCGGCTCATCCTTGCACTAGCTGCCCAGGAGGGCTGGTGTGTCCACCACATGGACGTCAAGTCGGCCTTCCTCAACGGCGAATTGAAGGAGGAGGTCTATGTGCAGCAGCCGCCGGGTTTTGTGATCCCCGGCAAGGAGGGCAAGGTACTCCGACTGCACAAGGCTCTCTATGGCCTCCGACAGGCACCAAGGGCGTGGAATGCCAAGCTCGACTCCACGCTGAAGACGATGGGCTTCAAGCAAAGCCCGCACGAGGCGGCCGTCTACCGACGGGGCAGCGGAGGAAATGCCCTGTTGGTGGGCGTCTATGTCGACGACTTGGTGATCACCGGCATCAAGGATGCAGAGGTGGCTGCGTTCAAGGAGGAGATGAAAGCTGCCTTCCAGATGAGTGATCTGGGGCTCCTCTCCTTCTATCTGGGGATCGAGGTGCACCAGGATCACTCCGGGATCACGCTTCGACAGACCGCCTACGCCAAGCGCATCGTTGAGCTAGCTCAGCTCACGGACTGCAACCCAGCTCTCTCCCCGATGGAGGAGAGGCTGAAACTGAGCCGTGACAGCACGACGAAGGAAGTGGACGCTACACAGTACCGGCGTCTTGTGGGGAGCCTTCGTTACCTCGCCCACACTCGGCCGGACTTGGCGTTCTCCGTCGGCTACGTTAGTCGCTTCATGCAGCGGCCGACGACGGAGCATGAGCAGGCTGTGAAGAGGATCATCCGCTATGTTGCGGGGACTCTCGACCATGGCCTTCACTACCCTAGAGGCCCTGGGGCGGCAGACTTCATCGGGTACAGCGACAGCGACCACGCCGGCGACATCGACACCAGCAAAAGCACTAGCGGGATCATGTTCTTCCTCGGCAAGTGCCTCGTGAGCTGGCAGTCGGTCAAGCAACAGGTGGTTGCCTTGTCCAGCTGCGAGGCCGAGTACATGGCGGCCTCCACCGCCTGCACGCAGGCCCTCTGGCTGGCTCGACTGCTTGGAGATCTCCTCGGCCGAGACGCTCGAGCAGTCCAGCTGATGGTGGACAGCAAGTCCGCTTTGGCCCTAGCAAAGAACCCCGTTTTTCATGAACGGAGCAAGCACATCCGGCTGAGACATCATTTCATCCGAAGCTGCTTGGAGGAAGGAAGCATCAAGGCGAGCTACATCAACACCGCGGACCAGCTCGCTGATCTTCTCACCAAGCCTCTTGGGAGGATCAAGTTCCGTGAACTCTGCTCCAGGATTGGGATGGTTCAGCCCGTCCACAAGACAACGCACAAGACTTAGGGGGAGAATGATGGATAAGTCTCTGTACTAGTCTTGTGGGGTTTGGTCTTTGGTCTTTGGTCTGTAGGGCTGCAGCAGCACACATGGTCTGTAGGGCTGCAGGCAGCACACATGGTCATTGTGTCAAGGACTGACTGTTAGGATAGCATCAAGGACAGTCAGTTAGGATAGCCTCAAGGACTGGCTGTTAGGATAGCATCAAGGACTGGTTGTTATAACAGTCTTGACTGCTTTAGACTAGCATCTTAGACTAGCATCTAGCATATTCGTGGCTGGCTAGCAGCCTATAAGTATGTAACCCCAACCCCTCAGGTTGGCATGACATTGTGTGAGAAATAAACCAACGAAAATTGCCCCAACTCTCCTAGTGCCATCCTCTCTCAATGAGAGTAAGACTGAGACAACTAACAATGCTGTCTTTAGTTTTTCCATTTCAAAATAATGGTTGAGTTTAATACAATTATTCTACTGGAAAAATGGAAGAGAATATTATTTTTTGTATGAATGTGCCAAATAGTTTCATACTTGGTGCTCCTGTTGTTCAAAAGAAAATCTCCCATTTGGTGTTGCGATATAATAAGGTTTATAGACAACGTCTGTCATAGCAAATGTTCCACTAATTTGACGAAAGTGTTCTATCAGTTCATATCCTATATTTTACTAATTCGAGGAAAATGTTCTAGCATTGAAAAAGTAAGTTTGTTGAGCTTACCTTCTGTTAAAATTGTGTCATTGCGTGTAACAGTACATAGTCACCAGTGAAACAAAAATCAAGGAAGGGAATGAAGACAAGCTACTATATATGACAACTAGATTTTGAAGCTACCATAAAGAGGCTGGAGTTTTCTTGCTCCCGGGCTCCAGTGATCCCTTTATTTTAAAAAAAAATCAGAAACCATATTTGTAAGCTTTTGGAAGTCTGAAAAAAAATCCTGCGTGTTGTCAATGATGTATCTCACTAATATGCACAATATCAATTTTTAAATACATTATATTGTGAGTTACACAAAAAAGACAAATGTGTGGATCTGAGTATACACACGTTGAAATCTCCAAGCAAGATGTTGTCAGTTTTGTGCAGCCCATAATACAAACAATTTTGCCTTGTGATTTGCATGCTGGTAAGATGCATCATTGACTACACCCAGAATTTTATTTTCAGAGTTTTTAAAGCTTGTAAATAGAGTTTTTAAATTTTTAAAAATGAGGGGATCACTGGAGCCGGGAGCCAAAATGACTTTCCGCCATAAAAAAGTTGAATTTTCTCTTTTGTGGGTCCTGTTTCATGAACTGACTAGTTTGTTTAACTAAAATTCTAAACTGATGACGAAAGGTGGGTAATATATTCACCTTTAATAGTTCCACACTGCAGGAGTATCAAGTCATGTTTTTGTTCATTCACGGGTTGTATTTGAAGTTTGTGTTTGATCTTACCTATTTTTGTACATCAGGGTCAGGGTTATCTCAACAGGGAACAGTGCATATCATTACTTAATGAGCTGAACAAGTACAGGTAAACAAAGTGCCCTAATATTTTACACAATATATCCGTACCAACAATGTTTTTTGCGTTTTCGCAAAAAAAAAAAAATCCGTACCAAAGCACCAGCTTACATTTATAAAGTTCATGCATAAGTCTTTTTTCGACGATCTCTGTTGTGGGTATTCTATACATTCGTTTCCCAGATAGACTTTAATTCACATTAATCAACCTCTGTGGTACATCATAAATATTTCTGACGATCTCCGACAACCTTCAGAGAATCTTGAAATATAAATCTGTTCTGGGGTGAGAAACAACAGAAGAGAGGGGCTGTTGATCGGACGCAGAGTGGGATCATCAATTAAGTAAAAGGGCATGCTCGACGACCGTGTCGCTGGGCATCAAGCACTAACACAGGTGATAAGATTTTAAGTAACCAGGTTCGGCCACAACTCACATCAAGAAGTGAGAGCGTAAAGTGGCCCATGGGGTGGCTCTTTAGGTTCTTGACATTGTACGAATGAGAGAATGGCCTCCATTACTCTTGGGGGTGAGGGTAAAGTAAGGGCAATGTAGTCTATTTGGCTCTATAGACACCTACAAAGGTGGCAGGTGCCTTAGGTCCATGGTCCACCATGGTCTTCTCTCTACACTGATGGCCTTGGGTGCATGGTTTTAAAGGCGTCCAAGGCGTCCGTCTAGGCGTCAAGGCGCCCCCCCTCCGCCTTGGAAAAACGACCGCCTTAGGCGCCTAAGGCGTCCGCCTAGGCGTCGCCTAGGCGCTAAGGCGCCCCACCTTCGCCTTAGGACGCCTTAACGTCTTAAAAACCATGCTTGGGTGTTTCTTGGGCTTTTCCTTGACAACCTTCGGTCTTTTATTTTCCCCTTATATTTTCCGTGTTCTTTTGGCGCTTGGGTTCATGTATCGCTGTGAGATAGGAGACCCCTGGCCCGAGCCAATTTTCTCCCTTGCAGCAAAACCTATCAGCTAAGTGTTCAGCAAATTAAACGTTGACCAAAGGGGGACAGATCCCTCCCTTGGCTGTTCGTTGTTAGGTAGAAGATGAGACCTCTCCAGCAGCGGATTACACGCGCTAGCTAACACCCCGTTTTAATTCGGTCCCGTTGGGACTCGAACCCGGGTGGGCTGGGTGCGCACCCGCACTCCCTGCCACTGAGCTAGCACTCAGTTCTCTAAGTGTTCAGCAAATTGCTTGAGACAACAGCCGAAAAGTGGCACAGGAGCTTGACCAACTCAGACGCAAAGCAAATTAATTCCATGCCACAGGGTATCCGAAGCCTCTTCTTCAAGCTAGCTCCTTGTATTGAGAAATCGTCATATTCTTTTCTTGCTAGCTCCTATATCTGTTTTTAGAGGAAACACAAATGACATTTGCGTTTCTTTACATTGGAAAGAGAGAGTTGCTAAAACCTCCGAGGAGGTACAGTGCCAAAAAAAAACAGAAAATCAGTGTACATCCCAAGTGTTTGGGAGAATGGCGCGCAGACCCAATGCACCGGCTCTAGCCCAAAGTGCAGCTTCAGCCTTGATCTTGCTCACCAAGGCGCTGGTTGATGGGGTTGCAGCGTTGAACACACAGTCATTGCGGTGTTTCCATATCATCCAAGGAATCAGCAACGCCGCGGAGGCAAGTCCTTTGCGCATCGGCTTCGCTGTGTGATGACGTGCCTTACTCCACCATTCCGTCAAGTTTTCCTCGTCATCAGGCACACGGCAAGTGAGACGCAGCCCTGATAGGATCTCAAGCCACACCTGCTTGGAAAAGGAGCATCTGAAAAAGAGGTGCTGGATTGTTTCCGGTGCCTGGTCACATAGCGGGCAGCAGGGTGGGTGTGGCAGTCCACGGCGAGCAAGCCGATCAGCCGTCCAGCAACGCCCAAGATTGGCAAGCCAATGGAAGAACTTCACTCGTGGCGGTGCCCAAGCTTTCCAGGTGAGCTTCCACGCCGGGCAGGAGGCTGAGCCATGGAAGGTGGCGAGGTAGGCCGACTTGGCAGTGTATGTGCCTGTCGCAGTCAGCCTCCAATGCAGCCGATCGGGCTCAGTAGTGAGGACGACACTCTCGAGTGCATGCCACAACAACAAGTATTGCCCAATTTCGTGGATGCCAATGGTGCCTTGAATGTCCGTTGCCCAGCGGTGCTCGAGTAGGCCATCTGCCACCGTCCTGGACTTGCGTCGCCGTTTGGGGATGACGGCATAGAGCTGGGGCGCGATTTCGGAGATAGCGCGCCCATGAAACCATCGATCTTCCCAGAAGCGTGCTCGCTGACCATTGCCCAGGATTGTGACCGTAGATGCAAAGAAGAAGGCATGTTCCTCTTGTGTAAACTGGAGGTCTAGTCCACTCCATGCTCTGCCATCGTCCATCTTGCTGAACCATAGCCAGCGTATGCGTAAGGCAAGGCCAGTACGCTGCAGGTCCCGAACACCCAGTCCGCCAAGCTGAATAGGGCGGCAAACTGTCTGCCAATTGACGTGGCAATGGCCACCATTGGCGTCAGCGCGCGCAGCCCAAAGAAATCCTCTTTGGATCTTGACGAGAAGCTTGAGAACCTTCTTTGATGGCGCGAGCACAAGCAGCTGGTGTATGGGAATCGCACTAAGGACCGCCTTAACAAAAGCTAGGCGACCAGCACGATCCATGAGATGAGCCTTCCAAGTTGGTAGCTTCCCTGCAGTTTTGTCCACCAAAAACTGCAGCTGTGCGGCGGTGGGGCGCCGTATCGTCAGTGGGATGCCCAAGTAGGTGATTGGGAGATCAACAAGTGGGCAGCCCAGGTTGGCGATGGCGGGAGCCGCTGTGTCAGCATCACATCTGATCAGCGTGGCAGTGCTCTTCTGGAAGTTGACACGCAAGCCAGACGCGCGTCCAAAGAGATGCAGGATTTCTTTCACAGCAAGTGTATCCTCCGGCGACGAGTGACAGAACAGGATTACGTCGTCGGCATATAGTGAGATGACGGGGATGTCTCTGCGCGGGTGTAGCTGCTGAAGGACGTTGAGCTCTATCGCGCGGTGAAATAGACGTCCCAGTGTGTCCACGGCGAGCACGAATAGCTGCGGCGATAGGGGATCACCCTGGCGGAGGCCGCGGCGATGCCAAATGGGCGGACCTGGCACGCCATTCAGGAGGATCCTTGTGTTCGCAGATGAGTGTAGCACGGCAAGCCATCCAAGGAACCGGTCACTGAACCCATATCTTCGTAGCACCTCATATAGGAACGGCCAAGAGACTGAGTCGAAAGCCTTTGCCAGGTCCAACTTTAGCAGCACGCGCGGTGCACCCAGCTGGTGAAGTAGTCGTGCAGATTGTCGCACAAGCACAAAGTTGTCGTGCAAACTGCGGCCAGGGATGAAAGCATTCTGGATGGGACTGACGAGGTCGTTGAGGCGTGGCGCGAGGCGGAGTGAGAGCACCTTGGCGAAGATCTTGGCCACTAGGTGAATCAAGCTGATGGGCCTGTAGTCACCTAGAGTGGCCGCGTCGGCTCGCTTCGGAATCAACGTGAGCAGCGCCTGGTTGAGCCGGCTGAACCCGCGCCCACGGAGCTCATACAACTGCTGAAAGGCTGCGATGAAGTCACACTTGACGACCGGCCATCAGGATCGCAGGAACTCCGCTGTGAATCCATCAGGTCCGGGTGATTTTCTCGATGGAAGGCTCTTGATAGCTTGCCAAATCTCGTCTTCACTGAAGGGGGCATCGAGGGCATCCAAGTCGGAGGGCTCGATGAGATGCTCAAGGTCGATGGAGCAGTCTCGTGGCAGATCGGTCCCAAGGAGGGAATCAAAATGCGTGAATGCCGCTGTGGCCATGTCATTGGCGTCAGTGAGCACGGCGCCGTCGACCATCAGGTTATGGATCCTTGTTTTCTGCTTGCGGTAGGTGCATTGCTGGTGGAAGAACGTCGTATTCGCGTCGCCATCCTTGAGGAACGCAATGCGTGCACGCTGCCGAGCCAGAGTCCGCTCGACCGAGGCAAGCCCTAGGTAGGACAGCTTGATTTGACGGCGCAGCCAATCCTCATGTGGTGTCAGTTGTCGAAGCTCCTGGGCAGTGTCGAATCGCAGCAACAATTCGCGGGAGATCGCGAGTTTGTCTCGGATGGTGCCTACAGTGCGCGCACTCCAGCTTGTGAGCTTGCTCGCCGTCACCTGCATGCGGCGCTTGATGCGTCGAAATGGGTCGACGTCGTTCACCGAGGTCCAAGCTGCCGCAACCACATCCTGGTATCCATCAATGCGTGTCCAGTAGTCCTCAAAATGAAATCTGCGCTGGATTTCTGGCATCGGCGAGCAGTCTAGGATGAGCGGGCTGTGGTCTGAAACAACAGAGGCAAGGCAATGAAGGTGTGCTTCTCCGTGTTGTTCCTCCCAATCTGTGGTGCAAAAGACACGATCCAGGTGAACTAGTGTCGGTGGGTTTTGCTCATTGGACCATGTATAGCGTCGACCGTTGAGGTACACTTCCTTGAGAGCCAGGTCATTAATGACGCGCCGGAAGCGGCCCATCATCCTTCGATTAAGGTTCCCATTATTCTTATCCTCATCTCGGTAAATCAGATTGAAATCTCCACATATCATCCATGGCCCAGGGCAGCCTGCACGTACTTCGCGAATTTCCTGGAGGAACGCGATTTTATCATCGTCTTGCTGCGGGCCATAGACGACGGTGAGCCACCAAGGGGTGGTGGCGCTGGATGGTGTTGACACCCGGGCAGACAGCGTGTTTGTCGTGAATGTCTGACCGGTGATCATCACCTCCCTGCTCTTCCATGCGAGTAAGATGCCGCCTCGCGTGCCAATCGCGGGCAGGTACACATAGTCATCATAATCCGAGCCAAGTGCTTCAAGGATAGTTGACAGGTAGATCGCCTCCATCTTTGTTTCCTGGAAGCATTCCTATATCTGTTATGGCTGTCATAGTATTTATCTCACACGTTCTATCTCAGAGTATTCATTCATTTGGCACTTTTGTAGGTCCTTACCCAAAACCTCAAGGGAAGATTTCGAATATATATTTACTGAGCTTGATCGGAGTGGTGATTTCAAGGTATGTGCTCTTCTTATCTTCAGCTGGTTAGGTTTTGGTCTTGTGACGTCAACCAGTACACAGCATTGTTTAGCATTGTGCTAAAGAAAAGTATGCGTTAGTCATAATGTTGTTTGCTCCAGCTCGTGGTAGATGGAAATAAAAGAGCTGATACATAAATGCCTTTTGGTATCTGGATTTAGTGTTCCTGCTGGGCTTCCCTTTTTTTTCATTCCAACTTTGGACAACATTTGCAAGGAACTGAGCCTAGCTTAGTTGGTGGGAGGTGTGGGTGTACACCCTCACTCCCAGGTTCGAATCCTCTTCAGCCAGAAATTTATGGGTGCCTATTTCTTCGATCGATGAAATTTTACCTAGTTCCTCATAGGCAATCTTGCTTTTTGGACAATCATTCTGATAATATGCTCTCTCCCGACTAATGAGAAAATAAATCTTGGTAGAACCTAGAAAGAATTACCATAATAAATCAGTGCTGCTAGAGTGCTAGTGAATAGTGATGCACTGTTGCTTTTCATTCACCTTTACCATTTAAACAGGAACTTGTGTCAGTGAGATATTTTTTTGAGAAAATGCAAAGGCCTTGTGAATCACAATCACAAGTTTCATCAGAGGCTGGATACAACGCCAGAAAAATAGAGGCTTTTAATTTGGAAATTAACTTATGCAAGAAATTGATGATATTACATATCAGCATAAACATTATTAATATATTTATCTTGTCCAGGTTACCTCCGAAGAATTTGCTGACCTATGCAATACTATTGCGATAAAATTCCAGAAAGAACCACCGGTACGTTGGACTTACTTTGATGTTCATAATTCTATACCTTTTCTATGTTGTGAAAATTATACAGTTTACGGTCAACTTTTTATTTAATATTTAGTATGAATTATAGCATTGCAACTTTAAGAATGTCGTTCAGACCTGTATAATCTGCTCGTCGTGCAAATATATCAAGTGCCAAAGTTTGAAAGGTTTTGAGTGGCAAAGATATAAGTGTATTTTTACCAGGAATAGTAGTACTTTGAAGTTTAAATATATTTATTCCATGTAAGTATACCGTGTGACTACATTCTGAATTATTTGACTTGTTGTTGTACACATGATTGCAGCCTTCTTATCTGGAAAAGTTTCCATCCTACCATTCACCACTATGTGAAATGTTGAAATCGTTTGTGCGGAGCCGCTTGTTTGAGTACATTATTATTTTTGTTCTTCTGATCAACCTAGTGGCTGTCATTATTGAAACCACGGTATGAAACCATTATTTCTTATAGTTCATCGTTTACATTTTACAGAATTTTGTAGAAAAAATGTTTTTATAAATGCTATACTTGACGGGTATGAAATAATAATATGACCTATAAATATAGTATATGATCTACAGTGGGCAGCATCTGATAGGTAAAACAATAACATTTTTTAATTTCACAATATATGCACCAAAGTTTTGTGAAAAATTCAGTCATTTTTGTCCAATATAGTAAAAGAAAAACCAGTTTCTTCACATTAGCTATAGGGAAAGGGTCTGCAGTACTGTTCACTAACGACACTGTCTGAATTGTATGAATAAAATACTTTTGTTTGAACTGAGGAACTTATGAGAAGAAGCTTGATGTAGTAACAGTGGTATTCATTAACATTTGGAATGAGCAAATTTAATTATAAGATTTTTGGTATTTTGTATGTAGAAAAATCTTACTGGTGGGACATCTATTCGTGAGGCAAAGTAATATTAGAAGAAAATTTTGAATTATCTATATTTCTTTATTTCTGTTGATGGCAGCATAGCTGGTTGCAACCCACCTTTCTTTTACAATAAAAACTGAAACTATTAAATTTGCAAACTCTCCCTTATAAACTATCCCGATCTCTTGAATTATTCAATCTGATCTTTGCAGCTTGATATAGAAAACAGCTCCTCACAGGAAGTGTGGCAGGAAGTTGAGTTTTTTCTTGGTAAGCTTCTGAGGTTGAAATTTTACAGTTCCGTGTAAGCAGTATTATATTTCTCTCTGATCAAATTGTACCTAGCATTGTTTCCATTGGGCATATATCATGTCTTAGAAGAAAGCGAAGTCAAACTTTTCTGACATTGATGGTTAATACACTCAAATTGGCTAGGTGAAATATTAGAAAAACATTTTCATGATCATTTTTCTTCTCTGACATACTTGTATATAAATAATGGTAGAAGTTGCACATTGGTGACCGTGACTATGTCCAAAGTGTCATCTGTTTATGAATGGAGGGTGTATAACTCTACGTTATATTGATTCCAGTGTGGTGTTGATCTTTGAATAACATATATTATCAGTTTGTTTGCTTCCAAAACATTTCAATGTTTTTTCCTTATATTGGCAGTTTTTTTGAGGTAGAATGTCATGTTTAAGCATCTTCGCTACCCCAGTTTTAGGCAGTAATGGTGCACTGCCTGATTCTTATGGAATTATGTTTAGTAACAATGGTTGCACGGGTCAAAAAGAGCAGAACTTGAGCAGCTCGTATGTTAAAGTATCAGGATTTTGATGAATCGGTGTCGTAATTATATCATACATTGGATCTACGTGTTCTCAAAAGTAAATATAGCTGTGAAAGATGAACTGGTTCCAGATTCACCTCCATGTAGTTGAACTTTAGGACACTGATGTCCAGTTTCCACATGGAGTTCCTTGGTCCAGTTTCTACATATAGGTTGTAGTAATGCCCTACACATGTGTCCAACACATTATCCTTAGTGTGTATTCTGCACTTGTGCCACCTAAGTCGCTTGGTGCATATGTTGTACAACAACACTTCGATTTCACATCATTGGTACAGAATAAGGATGCGAAAACGGGACCCACCTGTCCCACCTATGCTCCACTTTTTACATGCCTAGTACAAAATTCTGGACAAGTACAAAATGGAGAATAAGTGGGACAAATGGGTCCCATTTTTGCATCCCTACAGAATGACTAGTATAACAGCTAAGTGTGGAGTATAAAATGAATGGAGGCTTAATGATGTTCCTTGTCACACTGTAAATGGCTAGGGTACAGTATTTACTATGTACATAGATTTTACAGTGAAGATCATGTCCAGAAATCATTAAATGCATAAGTTATTTGATTTGCCATTTCCAGACGGGTTGATGGGTTTTCTTGGCAAATACGGGTTGATGGGTTTTCTTGGCGAATAACATGAACGTTTTGTAATCATTGTAAACCACACTCTGTACACTACTTTCTGTAAAGCTTCATGTGCTGACCACTATTAAAAAGACCGATCTGATGAAAAGGGCTAGTCAATCCACTTATACACTCAACACCCCTCCTCACATGTGAGGGGAAGAGAGATGCCAACATGTGTAAACTCAGAGGTAGGCGCATGAAGAGAAAGGGGCCTTGTACGTGGATGGAGGGGCACCAGCATTTTTTAGGAAAATTGCGCCACACAGGACTCGAACTCAAGACCTTGGCTCTGATACCATGTCAAGCTTCGTGCGCTGACCACTATTCCAAAAGCTGATGGAAAGGGCCAGTCAATCCACTTGTACACTCAACACTTTCGTCCTTGTTTCCTCTATCTTTCCTGTTGGCACTTAACCAGACAGTTAAAATATTTATTGATGCCTTTTCAATAGTTGTGGCGCTAGGGCTAGCTGCTTGTGATGTCAAAAGCTCAAAGTGAATGATAATGAGATCATGAACTAGTACGTATGGGGTCGATTTGTGTACACATAGTTGCAATTTCTTTGCCCCATTTTGGTTGTAATGTCGCTTGACATCACATACAGTGTGTATGTCGATTTGTGTACACATAGTTGCAATTTCTTTGCCCCATTTTGGTTGTAATGTCGCTTGACATCACATACAGTGTGCACCTTCGCCACTGCTTGCATCTTCAAAGACATGATTCCTGGAGAACTTAATTACTCATATTATAACTGAAATAATATTTTGCAGGTTGGATTTATGTAGCTGAGATGGCACTGAAAATATTTTCATTTGGATTTGGTGCTTATTGGATGGAAGGTCAAAACAAGTTTGATTTTGTGCTTACTTGGACTATATGTGAGTTTATCAAACTTCCCCTGAGATGAGTTTAAATCACTTCTTTTGAGGAAATTTATTCGTTCTCTTCCATCGATATCTTTTATCTTGCATTGATCAGGAAAACATCTGCACTTTGAAACAGTTAGGTTCAAACGGAAATTTTCATTTTCACGAATCTACTGGATTCATGTAAAGAGAATAAACCTGCATTTAGTAATGTGTACATGAATATATGATTATGGAAAACTTATGGATCATAATTAATTCGTCTCGCCAGGATCTAGTGATTTTGAACTAGGTATCCATAGTTACTAGTCAAAGAAATATGTTGGATGCTTCATGATAAAATTTAATTTTTATCTATCCTGGAGTCATATTCTTCCTCCATGCTATCACTGAGAAAAAGTTAACAACTACTATTGTTTGATTTGACTACCATATTTTGTATGTTGTAAGAACTTCTGAATGGAAGCTAGTGCTTGTTGCATTATATTCTTCTCAGAAGAAAATTTGTAGTATCTAATGTATGATTTCTTTGTAGTTATTGGAGAGACTCTAACATTTGCCTTCCCTTCAAAGCTTTCTTTCCTTTCAAATGGAGAATGGTAATTTCACTATTTTGGATGCATTACTTCCCAATTTTTTGTCCAGTTTGTTAGACAAATGTACCTTGTATTCCTTTTTCTCTCCAAAAATAAAAAAGCTTTGTTTCTCGATACATTGATAGAAAAAGAAGGTTATATACAAATACAATCCCGAGAATGGGCCGGCACCCCACCAGACAACGCCACGTGTCTAAGCTATGTGCTGGTAGGGAGCACCAACCGGAGACCAGTCGCCCCTGCGTTAGCCCATGAGTGAGCCTCAGATTGGATCGTGTCAATCAGACCGGTGATGCTGGGACACATGGTGTCGAAGATGGCAGCGTTGCGACTCTTCTCCACCATCCTGGGAGTATAATCACCGGAGAGTTGCCCTTCCGGAGAGCGTGGTGGTGGATCGAAGGGCATGCGACCACCATTCTGCAAAGTCATCTTCCACAACATGAGGTCTATCTGTAGATCGCATCCAAGAGAGCAGCACATGCCAGATAGTCCACGGGAAGGGGCATTCGGTGAGCATGTGTGCTATGGTCTCCTCGGATTAATCATACAACAGGTACCTCGGAGGATGCTGGAGGGCCTCCTCTCGCCAGCCGTTCACCAGTTCAACATCGGTCCTGGCAGACCAGCTAGGTGAAGAACTTGACTATAGGAGTGTCATGTGCGCCAGTTAAGCTTCCAAGACCTTGATACGATAGCCCCCTGAAAGTTTGTAGCAAGACTTGGAAGAGTACTAGGCATCAACCATCCATTGCCAGACCAACGCATCTATCACCACTACGAGATGGGCGTCATGAGCCCCACCCACAACTGGACGTACTGCCAAGCTAATGACAGTAATCCAACGACGGTCCTTGAGCGCCTATCGAACGGTATGTGAGTATGTCGCTACCGAGCGTGCTTGGGGATCAACATAGAGAGCTCCGCCGCCACCTCTCGGATGGCCTATTGGCCTTCCCATCCAGCCACCAGTCGTGCCAGAAAATAGCGGTGGAACCATCACCAACCAGCATCTTGGTAGACGCATCAAACACTCCCATCTCATATCTCGAAAATTGCATATGGAGCCCACGCCAAGGTCGCTGGGGGTCAGTCCAATCCTCTGGATCCATCGAACCTAAGGCCGATGGCCTATGGGCGAGGTCAGGGAATCTGTGGGCCTCTATAGCATAAAATGGACCAGTTGATGTGGCAGTGACAGTGACCTCCGTCCATGGCTGCCCTGTTAGATATACGCACTTAGATTATTGCATAAAGTAGACGGGAGACAATATTTGTTAACTAGGTTTAGCAGTCAATGCCTAACCCCGGGCATGACTAAGGGTGCTCCTCCCCATGTACTAAATAGCATAGTACGATCAACAACAAGCCTGCCAACAACAAGCCTGCCAAGGCCATCAGATGCATCTCGACCACCACGCCACGCCTATCCATTCACTCATGTCATGGGAGCCAGACAGTCCCTTTCGTTATCTTGTGTCTAGCCTACCCGCTTCGTCTTGTCTATTTTGGCTACCCACAGTTTTTTTTTTAAAATTTGTCGTGACCTATTAATTAAGAAGAGAATTGCCCAGTTGATTTACGGAAAACCGGGCGAAAACCGATACACATCGACCAAACTGGAAAAAAAACAATGCAAGAACACCACACGGCCACAACGACAGCCCCCGAGGTACTTAATGGGGAAGGATGGCAGCACTCTATAACCTCCGCTGCCTCAAGGGCCAACTCCTCTAGGCAGGCAATGGGGGAGACCGAGCACTTGACGAAGTTAGTATGCATCCCGGAAGAGCGCTAGCATGCTGCAAATCGCCAGAAGTTCCGACCTGTTAGACAAATGTACCTTGTGTTGATTTTTGGGCCAACGCACTAGAATACACACTAGTACATATAAAGGAGGAACTACACAGCTAACAATTACACTTGATGAAGTCAGTCAGAATATAGATCAATCTTCCTAGCATCTTTTATCCCTTCTAATTTCTGGAACCAAAATGAACGATCTTCGTGGGCTTTATGAGTAGAGCTGGCATTCAGGTCAAAACCCAAAAGGCTCACAATGCTAGAACCAAGCCAACTAAACAAACTACAATATGCTTCATGATGGTACCATACGGAGCTATATGAAGTGATGTCCTCAGCGTACTTGTTGGAGTTACTTAAAAATAATAATCTTTTGTGGAGACATCCAATGTGAAAGAATATAAGAATTTATTGTTGCTCAGTCTTACCAATCTCGCTGTTAGATGTGTAACTTGTTTTCCTTTGATGTTTTTGTAACAGGATTCGATATCTTCTCCTTGGAAGAGTGTTGCGCTTAACGAGAATTTTGCTCCAAGTTAAACGTTTCAGAGCATTTGTTGCGACGTTCCTTACTCTGATGTCTAGTTTGATGCCATATTTGGGGATCGTATTCTGTGTTCTTTGCATGTACTGCTCCCTTGGTTTGCAGGTTGGATTTTTTGCATGCGAAGTTGATGATTCAGTTTGTATTTGGATGGTTATCTGCTACATACAACAATCTGTTTAGTTACGCCAGTGATTGCTATTTTTTTCACAGCTCATCCATGTACTAATGTACTACTGTTGTTTGAGTTGAACTTATCCCGATCTGAACTGGACACATTAAGTACGAAAATGCCACACTTTTGACATCTTACTTAATATTTGTGAACTGATAGCTTAATATCTTAATATGCAGATTTTTGGGGGCCTTGTGTATTCAGGAAACCCGACACTGGAAGAAACCGGCCTCTTCAGTAACGAGTATCCTTTTTGTTCTTATTCCTCTGCTGGGATTCCACTGGGAACTGTGTATGCACTTAGACTGGCTTGGATCGGTAAAAATAATGTCGGTCTGAAAAAGAGGTGCTGCCATACAGATTTGCATGAAACAATAATTTAATGTTAATAGAACACCAAAGAACCACAATTATATGGGGAAAGAATATATCCGTAGTACAAAAGGAAAGAAATAGCAAGCCAAAATGGACCGGAAAGAGACGGTAATCGGCTGGTAACCGCTAGGCCGCTACGGACCATGCAATGGTAGTTTTTCAAATTCCCTTTTCTTATCCTTTGTCATGTCCCACATAATTGCTACTCCCTCCGTTCCATAATATAAGATGTTTTAGGTGTAACACATGTTGTCTAGGTTCACACTAAATGAGTGCACATGTACACTAAAACATGTCTAGATACATGTGTGTACATATGAATGTGGAAATTGCTAAAACATCTTATATTATGGAACGGAGGGAGTATTACTGAACTAAACCATGTTTTCAAAATTTATTTGTTTCACATAATCCTAGCATTTTCGTCCTTGACATATTCAGCTATCTTCTTTTTAACTTCAATGACTATCCAAGTGGTATGGTAACTCTGTTCAATTTGTTAGTGTTGGGCAATTGGCAAGTATGGATGGAGGTAAAACTATTGCTCTTTCTTAAAATGAACATATGTGGTCACGATTGTCCGCCTAATGCCTTCGGCAATCTTTAGAATACCTGTGTAAAAGCGCCGAACAAATCTTTTGTATTTGCTAACCTGTGTTTCTTTATCCTTCTTTCTCTGCCTTCGACAATTTTTTAGAATACCACCGTGTAAAAGTGGTGAACAAATATTTTGTACTTGCTGACCTGTGTTTCTTTATCCTTCTTTCTCATACTTCCAGAGCTATTGGCAACTGACTGGAACTTCTTGGAGCCTGATTTATTTTGTCAGCTTTTACCTTATTTCAATATTACTGCTGCTTAATCTCGTAAGATCCTGATTTTTTTTTACTTTTTTACTCCTTCAACTCATGGCACTAATAATAGAACTTCAATGACTGATCTGGGCATGCTTAGACATTTGTTGAGAACTACCCCTCCATTTCAGAGTATAAGATGTTTTAGCTACTGCACATGTTTGTCTAGATACGGACTAAATGAGTGAACATAGACACTAAAACATGTCTAGATACATGTAGGTACATGTGAATGCGGAAAAGGGCTAGGACATATTATATTTAAAAACGGAGGAAGTAGATACTACAATTGTAGCTTGTTATTGTTGTTATTAGATGTTTAGTTACTGACTATATAAGTTATGCATTCTTCTCAGATTATAGCATTTGTGTTGGAAGCATTTTTTGCTGAGATGGAACTGGAGAAGTATGGAGAATCTGATATCCAGGTGAGATATTTATGCTACTTCATATCTGGATTGAGATGGCTGATATTCTTAGTGTACTCTCCATCCCCCGCAGGATGCTACTACTGGAGGAATAAACAAATCCCGTTCTATGCGGTAATACACATCATTATTGTTTGCTGTTATATAATAACATACTTGTGGCAGGCATGCAGCCTTATTATTTATGTGTTGTAGTGTGAGGTCAAAGGGTAACACGGTTGATATTCTTCTGCATCATATGCTGAGCAACGAACTTGATGGATCTCAAAACTCTTGAGCAATAGCTCATCCTCATGGTACTTATCCCTCTTTTCACTCAGAACTTCCATATAATCGTTATAAAATTATTTAATTCATGAATTTGGATGCTCTTATGCGTAGGATACTAGGATCCATGTTGGACACATGACTCATTTCTAGTGCTATTATTCATTTTGCCTTTTAACTCAATGGATTACTAGATAGGTACCCGTCATTAGCTCACCCACGTCATTTACATAAAATTCTATTGATGTTTCCCTCATTATGATTTAATTGTGAAAACTAGGCTTATTTCTTTACTTTGGTTCTGCAAGGATGGAAGCAAGAAAAATATACGAATGATTCCTAGTGAAGGAACACAATGATTACAGAAGGTATTTCCTGAGCATGGAGTGATTTGTTATCTGTAACAAGTGCGATAAATTTTGGAGTACTGCAAATAAAGATTTGTCTAATCACTGTCAAGAACCGCATCGACCATTCTTATATGTATTTGCTCAGAATTACACCGTAATAGTGCTATCTTGGTGGATTTTTCTGTACTGGCTACTTCAGTCAAGATGGCCGACAGTTTGTTATTTATATTTGACCATGTTGAATGAGAATGAGCACGAAAGAGGAGTTCAAGTCACTAACCCAAAGTGTAATTAGTAACGTTTATCTAAAACAAAAGCAACAATTCTGAAAGTCAATAAATATGATACTGTAGGCTGTGGTATATATCCTGTACACGTTGCTATTTGGAACACCGCATATTTCGTGCCTACTATCTAGCATACTTTCCAGTGCCGAAATTTGGAAATGATCCCTTTGCCATGTCTTCACATTGCTCCATTTTTTTTTGGGGAACCATTCCTGACTGGGCATTGGCAGAACGTGGCAAACTGGTGAGGGCTATGTGTGTATTCATTGTATTCTTAAGAAACATTACATCGATTACAAACTTATCCAGGAAAATGTTGAAGAGCATATGGACCATATCTTTCAACAACATATCGAGGTACATTTTCTTTGCTTAGAAAGAGAACTATCCAGTTTTAATTAAGTTAGAGGTTAGAGACCAGCTCGTATCCACCTGATCTCCTGCAGTCCTGCTCTGTGATGGAAGGGACACGGGGCCTCCAAGTCGCTGCTGCAAGAACAACAAGGTGGCCAGCAACGCTGCTCCACACGGTATAACGATGTCCCAAGCGACACCGAAGAGGTCGCCACAAGGGCTCGCGTATACGTCGGAGGGGCTTATGCTCTGCTCATAGATGTGACCCCTGACTACATCATACATATGAGGCATCGACCGGATCATGGTGCACCCTATGTAAAACCATGGCGAAAGAGCTCGCACTCTAGAGCCTGCCAAGGACGCGTTCAAGATTACCTGAGGGAGCAGAAAGCCGTCCAGTATCAACACTGCGTATGACACAAGGTTCTCCCAAATCGTGGCTGGCTCTCCGCCGATGCGAACGACCAGTGGATCCTCCCTTGAGGCGCTGACGTTTATCACATGGACGATCGCTGCCAGGACTGCGCCGAGCATGTACATGGGCAGGCATATCAGCAGCACAATCCTCTCAGACACGACAGGTGACGGCGTCGTCCGGCGGCCGAACCATGCCAACTGAAGCAGGCGAAGCTGCAGCACGAAGGTGATCAGAATAGGTGCCCTCATCATCACTTCCTTCATCTCGACGGGCCCGCTGCTTATCGAGTAGGCAAAGTACCGGCTCCTCCAGCTCGGGAAGAGGGCCTCAAAGTTGAGCACAAGAGGAGTGAGGTACCCCAGTGCGAGGATGGCGAGCATAGTGATCGACGTTGCCCGAGCCGCCTCCGGGTTCTTCTTGATGTGGAGGATCTGTAGGACGCTGAAGATGCACGACAACGTCGTGGAAGCCACCAGCATGATGCTCTCCAAGTCCATCCTGGATATCGTCTCCGACACTTCGCTGGAGTACATCCCGTACAAATAGATGTCGATCTTCTCGAAGAAGAGACTGTCGGTCTTGTCTCTGAGGCTGCTGATTACTCCCCTGCCGTGCCCCTGTCCCCTGGCTTGCAGAGAGGAAAACTTCACGGTTACCAGCACCTGACAGTCGGTTCCACCGTTGTACTCTCGGCAACCGACCATGCACAGGATGCCCCTCTCAGGATCATACACACCCTCTGCTAAGATCCGTCGGTCTTCATAACTGGTAATTGAGGACGCATAGGACCCATTCGCGGGTCGAAGGCGCACCCGTCGACGAGCAGAATGGTCTATATCATAGCTGACTCAGCAGATCATGCTTCGTCATGTCAACCGCTTCATGATGGGAGAAAGAATCGTCGGCAGCCAGCTTATCGCCATCCACCATCACCGAACCAACTGTGACCGGGGAGGCTCGCCCCCTCTGGCCCGTGCCGCCCTTGGAGTAGAATTGAAACTCCAAGTCACGGTAAGTATAGTTACCCGGGAACGAGTGCGACCCCTTGAGCCACGGCCTGTGGACTCTTGACTCGGTTGTCCGAGACAGGACTGAAGCATCGGACTTCGATGTATGCGGACGACGTGGTGACCTTCCTTCGGCCATTACAAAGAGACCTCCGTGTTTTCTCGCAGCTGTTGGAGGACTTTGGGGGGGCCTCGGGCTTGAGAGTCAACCTTGACAAGTGCTCGGCCCACCTCATTCGCTGTGGAGACGCTGAGGCCGAGTTGGTGGCACAGGAACTTGGTTGCCCGGTGCTCCCCTTTCCGTTGAGGTACCTGGGCCTCCCGCTCTCCCTTCGCAAACCGACGGCCGCCCAGCTACAGTATGTGGTGGATAATGTGGCAAACCACCTCCCGAGATGGCGTGCGGGGTTGCTAAACCGTGGAGGGCGGCTTGAGCTGGTAAAGACTACTCTATCGGCGGTCTCCATTTTCGCCATGATGTCCTTGGACTTGTCGATGAAAACGCTGGTGGCCATTGAGAAGATCATCCGGGGCTTTCTCTGGGCAGGGCGTAAGGACGCCTGTGGAGGTCACTGCCTTGTGGCGTGGGAGAGGGTATGTATGCCCAAACGCTTGGGGGGGCTTGGTGTCCCGAACCTGAGGTTGATGAATCACGCGCTTAGAGCTAGATGGCTTTGGCTCAGTAGGACAGATGGCTCTAAGCCGTGGAGGGAATTCAACATCCAGGTCCCGCAAGTAGTTCGACATTTGTTTGAGGCGGCGACAGCTTCGGTGGTGGGGGATGGAACGTCCACTTTCTTCTGGACAGATAGATGGCTGCCGGGAGGGCGCATCAGGGACTTGGCCCCAAACATCCTCCTCAAGGTGCCGAAGAGCGCGAAGGACTCGAGGTTGGTCAGTGAGGGCCTGGCCGGTGGCTGGCTGCTGGACGTTCCTCCTGACCTCGATGCGAGAGAGATTGGGGAGCTGCTGCGCTTGGCAGACAGTGTGGCGGCTTTCACCCTAGCTGAGGGTGTCGCCGATGAGTTTAGGTGGAACTGGGAGGCTAGCCATAAATACTCCGCTAGATTGGCTTACCGGGCTTTATTCGAAGGCAAAATAGAGATGCCAGGAGCTCGACAGATTTGGCAGTCGCGAGCCCCAAGCGAGTGCAAGGTTTTCCTTTGGCTTGCCTTGAGGGACAGATGCTGGACGGCCGACCGCCTAGGGCGAAGAGGCCTTCCCCGCCCGGCCGCATGCCCCTTCTGCGACCAGGAGGAAGAAGTTATTAGCCACCTCTTGCTCGGGTGCGTCCTTGCGAGGGAAGTTTGGTCCTTCTTCTTGAGGAAATGGGGGAAAGCGGACTGGGTCCCAGCCCATGGGGGTCGATTGGTGGAGTGGCTCTCTTCTAAGTAGGACAGTGGTAAGGATGCCAAAGACCTGTGGACAGCGGTGGCCTTAATCTGTTGGAGCTTGTGGAAGCACAGGAACAATGTGGTCTTCCAAGGCCAGGCGCCATCGGTGGAGACCGCAGTAGGGATGGTGGTAGCAGAGGCGGACCTCTGGAGGGCGGCAGGACTGTTTAGGGGTGTTTTAGGACCCGTGGAGAGGTGGAGGGTTGGCGAGTGATCTGTATTTTTCTTTCTTTTTCGGTGGGTTACGTTGACTGCGCATGTGCCAAAAACGCGTTGTATGTGGCCGCTTGGCCTCTCCTTCTTGAAACCGATACGTCTGCTGGGACGTATCCTTAAAAAAAAGTGCGACCCCTTGATCTTCTCTTTGTTGAATTTCAAATTATAGTGCTTCTTCGCCTCCTGAAGCATCGTGTCGTTGTAGCTGTACTTGATATCTGAGAGGTTGCTGCTTCTGTGGTTGCCGTTGTCGTCGATGCTCGACGCTGTTATCGCACCGCTGATCAGCCCAGTGGCGTCCTTGTTGTTGCCCGTGGTTTGTTGCGTGGAGTTCCAAAGCATCCCGGCCACGAGGTTCCTGTCCCGCATCGTCCACACGGCCGGGAACCAAAAGCTCATCCCGATCCTGCAACCGTGCTCTTGCACCGTCAGAGCAGATGGCGCCGAGACCGAGCGCACCACCCGGCACGCCTTGAGACAGAGCATGCCCTGATCTGGATCCCAGCGACCCTCGGCCACGACAGCCTCCTCGTCGACCACGAAGCGGCCTTGACGAGAGTAGTAGCCGCGCCACTCGGATTCAGTATCGTTGGAGAACACCACATACGCGCGTACGGCGCGGTCCGTGCTGCAGTGCATCTGGTTGACCTGCATGCGCGGCGGGAGCGTGGGCGTGGCGCCGCCGTGCTCCTGCAGCCTGTACGAGGTCATAAGCTTTTCTTTCAGGTGGGCGCACCAGGAGGAGTTTATGCCGCCCAACACCTGGAGCGAGCCCCTGGCCTGCTGCCTCGGGGTGCCGCAGGCCGCGCGCTCGGAGCCGTATTGGTAGTTGTGTCCCTCAGCGTACGCGAGGAGGTGGATGGAGCTGAAGCCGTCTGATCCGTCTAGAGTGCCGGTCACGAAAGGGTCGGTGAGTTTAGATAAGGGCATGCGGAGGCGGAGGGTGACGCCCGGGTAGTGCTTGAGAGAGCCATCGGCGGCTTGCTCGGTGCCCGAGCCGACCATGCAGAGCTGAAGCGAAGCGGAGGAGTGATAGCCGTCGAGGATGAAGGAGACAGACCCGGTGGTACTGTAATTATGGAGGCGCCCATCGCCGCGATAGGTTTTGGGGCCGGTGAGGGTGAGGGTGGCGGAGAGGTGGACGAGAGTGTGGTCGCTAGTGGCGGAGGCGCTATGGGGGGAAAAGATAAATGAGCGATATGCATCGTAGAGGTCATCGTCGGCGGAGAAGAGGTCGTTAGCACCGCCGGAGAAGGAGCCGGTGGACATCTGGAAGTAGCGAGGATGACTATAAGGACGTCGGCGGCCTCGGTGTGGAGGTCGGGAGCGGGTTTCAGGGACGAGCAGGCGGAGGAGTAGGAAGAAGAGAGAGCTGCGGAAAGGGTGGTGGTGGACACGAGGAGAAGGAAGAAGAGGTGGTAAGTGTAAAGGTTGGGAATTTTCAGCAGTGGTGGCGCCATTTTTGGCTGACTGAGCTGGTTAGCTTTCCGGTAGCTCTGGAAGGAGGAAGATGAAGGATGTCGCTGTGTGCGTTTATAGAGAGAGTGGAGTGCCATCAGTGACCGCTTGCTAGCTGCTGCAAGGTGGAATTGCTCGACTTTTTTTGGACCATTGATGGCTGACCGATCTGGAGTGGAATTTGGAAGGAACGATCGAGCATGGCCCGTATCCTGCAGGTCTGGTTACTTTGATTGGAGGTATGTCCTTTTCATGGAGGAAAATGGAAGGAAAATACTATCTTCTCATCAATTAATGGACCCTACTACATACTTATCATAATTTTCAAACTAAACGTCAACGGTCAACTCTTCAGGTCGTTTTCATTGACTGATCTCTTGGAGCCCTGCCCAGCATATGCAAATTAATTAGCGGAGCAACCAACAATGCGTCCTAGCGCACAGATTACTCCAGTTCAGAAATAGTTTGAGTAGTTTTTTTCCGTGGCTTGTTTGCTTCTAGTTAGATGATTTGTATTAAAAAACATAGAGGGGAATCCTGGATCTTCGAAAAAGTATTTGTAAATATTTGAGGGGATTCCCAAGATCTTGGAAATAATATTTGTGAAGATTTGAGGGGATTGGATGAAAGTTAGGATTTCATCAAATCCCCTCTTATCACCATCCCCTTGGTATGAAATACACTCCTATTGAACAAGGCAGAGAGTAAAACCCGAGAAAAGCTTCACCTCTGTACTATGTCCAGAGCAGCAGGTCTTCTTCGCAACTACGACGCCGTAGAGGCAGAGAGCCAGAGACCGTCTCCTCAGTGATCGAAGATGGCATGGGCGATCAGTTTGCAGTGACACAGTGGCCAATTAGCGAAGATGACACAACGTGGCAAACTGGTGAGGGCTATGTGTGTATTCATTGTGTTATTAGGAAAAGAGCATCGATTACAAATTTATCCAGTAAAATGTTGAAGAAGATACAGACAAGGTCTTTCATCAATATGTTATGTTGAGGTACAATTTCTTTGTTGAAGGAGAACTGACCTGTTTTATTTAAGTTAGAGGTTAGAGACCAACTCGTATCCACCTGATCTCCTCGTCTGTGATGGAAGCGATGTGGCGCCTCTAAGTCGTTGCTGCAAGAACAACAACGTGGCCAGCAACGCTGCTCCGCACGGTATAAACAGTGTCCCACGCCACACCGAAGAGGTCACCACGAGGGTTCGCGTATACATCGGAGGGGCTTATACTCTGCTCATAGATGTGACCCCTAACTACATCATACACATGAGGCATAGCGCGGATCATGGTGCAACCTATGTAAGAGAGCTCGCACTCCGGAGCCTGCTAAGGACGCGTTCAAAATTATCTGAGGGAGCAGAAAGCCATCCAGTATCAGCCCTGCATATGACACGAGGTTCGCCCAAATCGTTGCTGGCTCTCCGCCGATGCGAAGGACTAGTGGATCCTCCCTTGCAGCACGGACGTTGATCACGTGGACGATCGCGGCCAGGACTGCCCCGAGCAGTTACAATGGAAGGCATATCTGCAGCACAATCCTCTCAGATACGACCGGTGATGATGTCGCCTGGTCGATCTCCGGCGGCCGGACCACGCTAGCTGAAGAAGGCGCAGCTGCAGCACGAAGGCGACGAGAATAGGCACCCTCAACATCACCTCATTCATCTCAAGCGACCCGCCCATCGGGTACAGAAAGTACCGGCTCCTCCTGCTCACGAACATGGCTTCAAAGTTGCGCATAAGAGGGGTGAGGTACCCCAGTGTGAGGATGGCGAGCATAGTGATCGACGTTGCCCGAGCCGCCTTGGGG
This sequence comes from Poa annua, assembly GCA_026929855.1. NCBI lineage: Eukaryota > Viridiplantae > Streptophyta > Magnoliopsida > Poales > Poaceae > Poa > Poa annua. Next base: position 53,884,454 of record CM049435.1, on the reverse strand, counting down.
CTCTTCCTGACGTGGAGGATCTGCAGGACGGCGAAGACGCACGACAGCGTCGTCGAAGCCACCAGCATGATGCTCTCCAAATCCGTCCTCGATATCGCCTCCGACACTTGGCCGGAGTACATCCCGTACAAAAAGATGTCGGTCTTCCCGAAGAAAAGACGATCGGTTTTTTCTCCGAGGCTGCTGATTACTCCCCTGCCGTCCCCCTGTCCCCTACCATTCAGAGAAGAAAACTTCACGGTTACCAGTATCTGACAATCCATCGAGCCATTGTGCTCTCGGCAACCGACCATGCACAGGATGCCCCTCTCAGGATCATAAACACCCTCTGCTGAGATCTGTTGTTGTTCCTCAGTAGTAAGTTAGTACGACGACCCATTCATGATCATCGTCGGACGCACCCGTGGAGCAGAATGGTGTATATCATAACTGACGCTCAGCAGGTCGCGCTTCGTCATGTCAACCACTGCATGATGGGAGAAAGAATCGTCGACAGCCAGCCTATCCCCGACCACCATCACTGAACCAAGTGTGACTGGGTAGGCTTGTCCCCTCCCCAGCGCCCCTCGGCCACGACAGCCTCCTCGGCAACGTGCGTGCCTTGACGAGAGTAGTACCCGCGCCTCTCCGACCCGGTACTGTTGGAGAAGGCCACGTACGTGCGTACGCGCGCGCCGTCCGCAGTGCACTGCATCTGGTTGACCTGCATCCGCCGGAGGACCGTGGGCGTGGCGCCACCGTGCTTCTGCAGCCTGTACGAGGTCATGAGCTGTTCTTTCAGATGGACGCACCAGGCGGAGCTGATGCCGCCGAGCGCCTGGAACGTGCCCCTGGCCTGCTGCCTCGGTGTGCCGCAGGGCGCAGCTTGGTCGGAGTCGTGTACTTGTAATTGTCGCCCTCAGCGTATGCGAGGAGGTAGATGATGCTGAAGTTGGCTGATCCCTCTAGAGTGCCATTCACGAAAGGGTCGATGAGTTTGGAATGAGTGGGAATGCGGAGGCGGAGGGCGACGTCTGGGTAGTGCTTGAGAGAACCATCGGCAGCTTGCTTGGTGCCCGCGCCGACCATGCAGAGCTGGGCCGAGGCGAAGGAGTAGTAGCCCTCGAGGACGAAGGAGACGGACCCGGTGGTAGTGTAGTTACGGCGGCCACGCCGACTCCGGTAGGTGCTTATGTGGGGTCCGGTGAGGGTGAGGGTGGCGGTGAGGTGGACGAGAACCTGGTCGCTGGTGCGGGAGGCGCCATGGGGGAAAAGGGAAAATGAGCGATATTCTCCGTAGAGGTCATCGTCCGAGGAGAAAAGGCCGTCCTCGCCGCCGCGGAGAAGTGACCTTCGGACATCTGGAAGTAGCGGGTGAGTGAAAGGACATCGTCAGCCTCGGTGTGGCGGTCCGAAGCGGGTTTCAGGGAAGGGCAGGCGGAGGAGTAGGATGCGGAGGAGAGAGCGGCCGAAAAGGTGATGGTGGACATCAGGACGAGGAGAAGGAAGCAGAGATGGTAAGTGTAAAGGCTGGGATTCTTCAGTAGAGTTGGCGCCATTTTTGGCTGTGTCAGTGACACTGCATCGACTAGCAAGGATCAAGACTACATGGGCCAGAACAAGGAAGAAGATGGGCCAAGCAAGAGGCCGGTCAGGATGAAGAGAAGGCCAGCCCGTCTAGATGATTAGGCGTGAGTCGCGTGTGTGGCGTGTGTGGCTATAACCAAAGCTGGCTAGTAGCGTTGGGAGATCGGCGAAGGATTGGGAATTAGACATGAACAACTCGAACACGGCATGGTGGCTGAGGGAGGAGGGGTGGAACGGCCACCACCGTGAATTATCCCTCTGATTATCATCTCCAGCTTCAATTACTCCTGTACTCTCTAGTTAGATCTAGCCAGGGGTTAACAGGCTGGTCGAGCTTGTTAGCTTGCTGCTCAGCTCTGGAAGGAGGAAGATCAAGCATACGCCTCTGATGTTTTTATAGAAGTAGCCGAGTGTAGTGAAATCAGTGAATTACTAGCTGCTGCAAGGCGGAATTGCTTGACTTCTGTTGGATTATTGATGGCTGTCCGATACAGTAGACTGGATTGATAGGGACGATCATGGCCTGTAGCCTGTGGGTTACCTGGGTGTATGTATGTCATTTTCATGGAGGAAAATGGAAGGAAACACTATCTTGTGGCCACTATAGTGTCTGCAGGCAGGGAAGATAAGCAGTCAGTAAGCAGATATAATAATGGCCAATGGATCCTACAGACTTATCTCATCAGACTTTTCAAAGTAAACGTCAACGGTCAACCTTTCCGATCATTTTCATGGACTGAACTCCACGGACTCCTGCGAGCCCTGTCCAGCAGATGCAAACTGTTTAGCGGAGCAACCAACAACGACGTCCCAGCGTACATATTACTCCAGTTCAGAAATACTGAAATAGTGTTGATATAGTGTAGCCCGAGAAAAGCTTTTTCACCTCTGTGCATATGTGCCCGGAGCAGCAGGTCTTCGGCGCAACTAGGACGAAACAACCACCGTAGAGGCAGAGACCGTCTCCTCGGTGATCGAAGATTGTCCAGCTCCGCCGGTTCCATGACGTTCGATCCTGAGAGAGACAGATCACGCATGTCGTGGTATCGACGCGCACTCTGGAGTTTGTCTTTTGACATTCCTCCTTTCTTTTCTCTACAGCGTCTCACTAGAAGGAGCACACGTACAGTCGCATCACTATCATTCGCCATGCATTCATGCGATCACCTCTCTGAAGCTCAACTCCAGATTTGAAATAAATCAAGCTTGATGTGCTGTGAATCCGGACTAATAGCTTGCTTGCTCGACTGTCAGCTCTTACTTAAAAGGACGACGAGAAGACATACACGGCAGGTGAGAGGTGGCACCAGCCAAAAGTGATCAATTGCTCTTGGATAGATAGATGCCATGTCTGCAGCTTCTGTTCACATAGTTGCAAATGAGGCCCGGTATTAACACGGACTACTTAGATTAGTTGCACATGAATGATTGTGAGCCTTGTGCTCCCCTATCATATTTCTGAGGATATAACCAATTAACTACATGGTTATATTCCACCAAAACAAAAATTTGTCAGTCTCCTACTTCCGACCACCTAGCAATCTTATAGCCTCAATGTGGTGTCCGCTGCCTCTGCTACGGAGCTCACAACCTGGTCTTGGATTTCATGACAACCTACTCCTAAATTGGTGAATTCATCCATGAGACCCTTAAATAACATCTCCAGTGAGCACTTGAAATTTTGTGAGCAGCTGTTGTCACCCTCATCCACGTCTTGCACTCCATCTCCGACAAGGCATCCAACTTGGGCACCGCCCATGTAAGCTTTGCATCCTATGAGGATGTCACGCCCATACTTTCGGAAATGGCCACCAACGAAGTGCTCAAAATGCTGCAAAATGTTGCAACCAGGTCAAATTTGCATGTAACATCAAGTCTTCGCAAGAAACAAATAAATCATTCACAGAACAGGTCAACCTAAACAGACTTTTCACGGACGAAATTCCCTGACATCGTGTGTGCATTTCCAGCTATGGTGTGTAGCTACGCATATCCCGTACAACCTTTTCATCCATGACACTTTGTTTTCGTTGGCCTCTTAATGGGACCAACATTTTTGGGGATTCTGCCTATTTGTTGTTATACGCACGATTACATATCTAGCCAAGCAATCTTGGGGCTGATTGTCAGTGCTATTTTGCTTCAAAAAGTAGCTTATACCGCCTCCTAGACATGTAGGTGGTCAGATTTATTCCATGTTGGCTATTTCTTTCAGAACGCACCAAGAATGGACAGAGACATCCACAGAGCCTTCTAGTCTTCCCTTGTGTTAATGTGAAAAAACACAATAATACATAACTACACAAGGTAAGAATAACACTGGTGGCTGGTCCACAAAGATGGTGTAAAAATCTGGCTCCCAGGCGATGAGATTCAACCATAAAAATAACACAAGATTCTGCTAATATAGCAAGTTAACAATCTGAAGTACTTATTGACCAGACAAACCACTTGTAGTGCACCCCGTGGTGGAGCCAGCCAGCTCATGAAGCCTGGGCAAAGCCGGTGCATGAGATGGTGGGCAATCGTTCGCCCTAACATCAGCACTAATTGCCATGGTTAAGCTAATTATCAGTGGGCACTCGTCGGACGAGCTCGGGCAGCAGCCCGGGGTCGCCGGGAGCTGGCTCCATCCCTGAGTGCACCATGGAATGCAGAGCACTAGGCTAACACCATTTGAAAAGGCTGAAAAGTTGGTACCCGACAGGAAAGAACTGATGATGTGTGGATCGCAGTCCGAGCCGACCTAAACAACATGCGCTGATACAAATCATTTCGACTAACCCGTTTGACTGCTTGAATGGTGTGTGCGCTGACATCATGTCACATGTCAGCCAAATGCGGTGGGCGTAGCCATCAGCAGGGACAACAAGAAATTTCCAATATCCAAAATACTAGCAAGGAAAAGCATGATAGGGAAGTATAGATCTTCATACCTTTGGTGGGTTGCGAACAGAATACAACATAGTTCTGCAGGATAGCAGAAAAGTTTCTTCGTTATAAAGAAGGGACTGCTTCTCCCCGTCGGGTGTGTTAGCATACACCATATGACCAGGTTCGTTGAAATAAGGTTTAGCATTCAACACTAAGGCCTGAATGGAGACCAGGACCTGCAGCATAGTTGAACCGGATGGGTTCCACATCTCACACGCACTACCGGGCCAGGTGTTTAATAGGCTAAGGCACACTTTCCCACATGCATAGAGATTTGGATTAAGCCGCAGACCTCCAGAGCGGTAATTCACTAGCTGAAAAAAATAGCCATGCATACATCTCACATTCTAACATCCTTCTTAGAATAGAGAGAGAAATAAAGAATGAGGCAAAATGTGTGTAGATGACATCAGAAAGTACTTACTGGAGGTTTACATGGATACTGGGAAGGGAAATAGACATCAAAAAAGAACAACCCATCATGGTAAGGAGTGCCTGCAGGCCCAACCATGACAGCTCTAAGCAGGTCCATTCTATCTTCATAAGCTCTTACAAATATTGTATCTGTTCAATTTGGAGAAAATTAGCATTCAGTACATGAACTACTGCCATTCCACTAAATTATATCCAACAAGGAAATGTTTGCCTAGACTGAACTCAAAGTCATGTTAAACATGCATAAGGAGTTGTGAACATCAATGACCGGTTCTGATCACCTTGTGGACGCACAAAAAAAAAAGGAAAGGCCAATATTGCGGAGAAAAAATCAAAAACATTTACTAATGTGGAGCATCTTCCGCAAATAGACCATAAAAGATATTACCCTTACCTGGTAAATCTTTCCCTAGGACTTTCCATTCATGCTGAATTCTCTTCACCCAGTCCTTCGATGGCTGTTAAAATGACAATCAGAACTTAATTGAGAAAATAGAATGCAGATATATGCTCAGTGTTAGAAGCATTAAAAAAGATAGAATCCAGATATACGGCTGTTAAAACAATAACCAGCATGGGAAATACTGAATTTAGAAAGTAGAATGCAGATAGAGCATGCCCAAAGTACAAACCGCTACCTTCTTAACTGCCCGGAACTTGGAATAAAAGTGATCACTGTGGTCGGCAACAGTATCAAACTGCTTAAATGCCTTGTAGTTTTCATCAACTTCTTTTTCTACAATCTTAACTCGACTCTGCTGCTGTGTCAAATCAGAGGGGCTCATGTGTCCCCTTGGTAAATATGACCCCCCAATAAGTGGAAAGCCCATGTAATGATCCGCGTTCAAGTTAAAGCTGCTACCGTTTTCCATCGGTGGAGTATTGTACATATAGTTACTGAACTCATCTTCATCATAAGCATAATCTTCCTCTTCAACTGCCCCTAAAACGCCATTAAGATAGGCTGGAAGTGCTGTACCCGTATGGTAAGTTCCTAGGCTTTTCCATGGATGGGGAGGAAAATAACTCGGGCCAGCAATATCCGCAGGCAAGCCGAAAAATGGAAGCTTGGCACCTCCATGGTAAGTTCCCGGTACATCCCACGGATAAACACTTTCAACTGGAGTAGCACTTGGGGAAGCAATGTCCTCGGGAAAACCACTCTGAAGAGAAACATATATTAATCATTGATAGATTATACTAACCAATGGTACCAAAAGTAAGCAAGTACTCTTTTTTTTTTTTTGAGAAAGTAAGCAAGTACTCAAAGGTTTCACCTTTGCATTGTTTTGCCAATTCATAGGATGAACAACAGCTTGCTTATTCTTGTGATCTGATGTCTTTGCATTGATGATTGTAACTCCATCAGGATCATCATCAGCATCAAGTTCAATTATCTCAAGAGGAACAACCTGTCGATTAAACATGTAACTTTATTATAACAAAAAAGGGTTGTGTACTACATTAACAGAATGAATCCTCGTGAAGAACAATGAAGTTCAACTTTTGTACAGTTTTAAGAAATGAAAAATATGCCTGGGTATACTACAAGAAAAATGCCAACTGCACTTGCAATATATAGAATGCAATGGCGTACTTATATTATTTTTGCAACACAAGATAAACGATCATTTTCAGCAGACGAGAGGCTAATGCTCTGGTCATGCATTCTGCAAAACGCATAGTGAGAGAAACATGGTAGTCTCCTCTCGATTCCAATCAATTTTCTTGTACTCCCTCCGTCCCAAAATAAGTGTCTCAACTTTGATAGAAAGTGGATGTATGTAGACATGGTTTATTCTAAAAGAAACTATTTTGCGGAAGTGATAAATGAAACGATTTAACAAATTCCGATAGAAACGGAAACGGAAATCGGAAAAAAAAACCCGGAAAGTTTCCGTATAGACATCGCAAATGCTGGATGCAACCATGCAAGGCCACGGCTCAGGTGCAACGTGTTGGTGATTCTACAGATTATTCATAGTAGGGCTAAAATCCTACCAATTGAACAAACAATCGCACCAAATTCAGACGCGTTACCAATACAGCACTAAATCGGACAGTCACAAACATGGGACTGGGACCAGACACCTGAAGTTATGATAAGTACTTTATTATCATGCAAACATCATTCGGACAATTCAAATACAACCTAGATAAAACGTGCAAACGGCCAGACGTAGGACACAAACCCTAATTTTCACCAAACCATGCCCGTGGGTTGGGATTTATGTATCGCGCATCGAGCAGCCCGCAACAAGAGGGAGAAAATAAAACGAGAGCACAGAAAGGGAGCCGCCTTTCCGGCTTGCCCATCACCTGAGACCGCTTCCGCTTCTGGCGGACGGAGGTCCATCCAGAGGCCACCTCCGGCGACACCTCGAATACCTCGGGGTCGTGCAACATCAAGCTTCCTCCAAAGGGACAGCTCCTGCGACCAAAACCAAAATCCCAAACAAAAAACACTATCAAAATTCTGCCAAACCTGAACAGGGGAGCGCGGGGGTGGACCCGAGGAGGCCGGCGCACTTGCCTGGAAGACCCCTCCGCCATGGGAGGGGGGACGCGGAAAATGCTGTCGCCGGCGACGGCGACGGCGGCGGCGGCGGCGGGGTGGGATTTTTGGGTGCGCGTGTGCGTGCAGGGTGAGAAAAGATTTTTGTGATAAAAAGCGTGAGGAATAGAAGGGAAGGGGAAAGAAAGGGTCCAAATTTTTTGGCGTTTCCTTTCCGCTTTGGTCTGTGGGATTCGGAGAAGGCGGGGCCCGCTCTTTCGGGCCAGGTCTGACGCGAATATGGCGTGTGGGGTTTCTGGTCAGTGTGGGGCCCACCGGTCAACTGGAGGACTGGCTGGGTGGGGTCCGAGCTGGCCCCCAGGTTTGTTTGCTCCTTCGGGAGATTACCTGCGGCTCTTTCATGGTTTTGTGACGTCTTTGATGATTAGGTTGTCTCGGTTTTCAAAAAAAAAATTACACGAAGCTCATGGTGTATTTTAGTACAGTACTATTAATTATGAAACAAACTTAAATTGTCCATGATTACAACAATAATAAAATCGGGAGGCTCATCTTGCCGCATAGTGAAATGACGTTTCCTCCGCTCTGCACGTGGTCGTGATCCTCGTGTCGTGTTTGTTGTTAGCATACTCTACTCCTCGAGACCCCCTTCCGATGGTTGCACGGGCCCTGCCTCCCCATCCTTGAAGATCAAGTCTCGAGCGTTGTGGAAAGCTCTCCTCTCACCACTCTCCTCTTCTTCCTCCAGCTCACGTCATCAACTCGATTTAGTCACCAACTATGCTTAGCTGTGTCGCTAAATTTCTTTTAGGTTGTTCATGATGCTCACATCTTTGATTATGATGTTGTCATGCTCCCTACTATGATCTCATGTGCATTATTCAGTGTATTTAGGCTTCTTGTTTATCGGCAATGTCTACTGATTTTTTATTCCCTTCTCAGTATATTGGTGTAGTGAATGCTATACATTTAGTGTTGTTGGATGTATTTGATTAACCTTGCCCCTCGAATCATTTCTGAGATGAATACCTTGATGATTTAGTAGTGCATTCACTAGATTGATGCTATACCTCATTTACTTGTTGTTTGAGCATGAACTGCTTATTGTAGTTCTTGAACAGTTGATTTGGGTGCCTCCTAAGAGTGTGCATAGTGTTCTGGTGTAAATCCTTGATTCTTTCTTGTATTTTTTCTTGATCTTACACTCTAAAATTGAACAGATCTAGTGTTGGCGGTGCAAACGATTGCTCTGTCTAGTTCCTTTCACGTAGCTTACTCTTGTGTGTGTTGTGTGGTAATGATAAGATTTTTTTTTGGATTTGTAACATATGATGGGTTAGCTGGTACAAATAATCGATAAGAACATATACTATTATCCTATCTATCTTTGGTCAGTGTCAACCCGTTGGTAATGTGTAGCTTGTTCTTTAAGTCGATGAATAAATTCTTTAAGTTTTACCCGCACTCGTACATGTTTTTTAGTTCCTAGGCTGCTTGTACGTCTATGATGTTGCTTATACCGATGCCTTGCTTGTGTTGGGCTTGTACACATGGATAGCTTGCATGAGTAATAGAGGTGGTTGGTTATTTATCCTGATTGCTCAAGTTTCAGTGTGCTCAACTCATACTTGATCCTATTGTGTCCATGCTGGAAATATCTCACTTGTTGGCCTCTGATAAACCTTATGTTTGCTTTATCTTGTGACTCGTTGGCTAAGACATTATGTGGATTAGGACTGTTAATTTAATTTCAGCTTGTTTATTGACTTGACTAACTGTTTGATAACAGTGACCTTCCCATGTCACTACTCTGGACCACTACTTATTGTATACTTCTTTTGGGTTTTTCTTTACTTGAACTATAGCTAGATTAGAGGGTAGTAGCATCGATGATAGTTTGCTCTGGTCCGTCTGATCATTTCATGCTCAACTTGTCTATGTTGGATGCTTTTGATGAATTTGTGGTTTTATCTATTGGAACCAAGGGCGGAGGCAGGATTGAATATTAAGGGGAGCCGAAGGTGGTAATTTGGTGAGTGGACCGGGACGCGAGTACTTGTAATGTGTATACTCAGCGGTTGGACGGAGTAGACTGTATAGGTGAGGGCATTGTTTGTTCCTTTTCGGTTTGTGTTGTGTGTAAGCCTACGGGTTATCGACCGGCCGCTTGGCCTCTTCTATCTATGATAAGAGGCCTGCTTCGGTACCCCCCCCCCCCCCCCCCCCCCCCCTAACTGAAAGATGTTTCCATCTAATTGAAGTTAATTAAGTTTTAATTTTTTTGGCCCATTAGAGCCCATATCCAGACTTCTACCCACGTCAATCGTGTCCACAAAAAACGGATCGATGTTGCCGGCTATCTTCGCTCTCGCCGGCGACTCCAACAAAGATGGCGGCAGGATGACAAAGAACCAGCGCACTGCCGAGCATCGAGATCATCGATCACCTAGTTCTAGTATGCATCTACGGCTATCGGCTAGCAACTGTTACCGGACCGTGAGAAGCAATCAAAATCAACACTGCCTGTAGCGATCAAGTTTCTTATACGTAACATGCTATTGCAAGTAGTATTAGTAGCTCAATCGATTGCATTGATCAGGCTAGCTGGAGTACGCTCTCGTCTCGGTAAATTGGCGTGGTACGTGTGTACGTCTCGCCGGATCTTTGTCGTCGCGGTCGCCGGAAATACTTTGCGGCGAGGGCAGGGAAAACGCCGTCTGTTTTTCTTATCCTCTAGAGATTAGTACTTATCAAATTGGGCCAGATGGGTTCTACAGGGCTTTATACAATTTAGTTATTTATTAATTAATTATTTAAATACCCTCACTTGCTTCCATATGAAGGGGTAAAGAGTAATCACAGCCGTTGTTATGTTTTGAGTTTGGGGGAGGGGGGTGTACCGAAGCAGAATACCTATGATAATGATATACCTTTCTATAGTGTATCCTTAAAAAAAGTTCGTATTGTACACTATCTAGCAGTCCAGCAGATGGTATTGAAGCTTATTCATTTCCGATCGTGTCCTTCCCATGCAAAAAATATTTCTGTGCTTTGAATAAGAAAAGAAGATACCCCGAGGAGGAAAAAGACTGGAACTGAAGGCTTGTCTGTTTGTCAGCTTACAGAAAACAGCAGACTTCCAGTGCTAACAAGTTTCCAAGGTAGGGTGAAGCTACTGCACCGAGACATCCAATATTTTCTTCTGCAACTCAACTGTTTCTGCGGCCGGTTTCCGGAACAGGCAGTTGGTCGATCGATGTCATCTTCTGCATCTCCCGATCTCAGAATGAACCATGTTTGTCATTGTTCAACTTAACCCTGAAGTGCTGAGGCGGCACGGAAAACCTTTTGGGCTAGGATTCTGAATTAGCACCAGCAACGGTTGCGAAGGAGAGCACGAGTCGGCATCAGAAGTCCTCTGCAGTGTCCCCAATTGTTAGATTTTAATGCAGTAATTCTGGGACCAGTAATGTTAATGAACTACTGTACATGAATTAATGACTGAATTCTGGAGTTGTTTTGCCTACCACTCCGACATGCCATTGATCTGAGACGAGGCCTCTAAAATCGGCTGCATCCATTTCCTGTGTTGGCACGGTAGCAGTTATGACACGCGTCAGTAACTTTTCAGACTATATGAATTCAAGATGGAAAGGAAAAAACTAGCAAGGAGCCAGGTTGATTGGGCGTCGCAAGTACAGAATCGAACATACCACGCTATAAATTGGAGGCATAGCGATCTCCCAGTTTGATTTCATCAGGGGCATGACCGGCAGATGGAGTGATGCCTCAGGGATCCTGAAGTTCCACCTGAAAATGGAGAAACATTCAGCTCAAGATCGTGTTTCGTTTAATTGCTTTTAACAACTTCGTGTGGCGGCAACTTATACTCACCCAATGTACATAAAAATGCAGAACTGCACCCATTCACGCACCAACACGCGGAACCAGTAGTTATCTGGGGTGTCATCAGCTCTCATGTAAACCTGAAAACCACAAATGGCACTCCCAGAATTAGTAAGCATTGCAGTACCAAACTGATGGTACCATAAGTAAACGCCGTATGCATGCGCTGTGCAGTCCATACCATGATGAATGCCACTGCTGCCACCTGCATTGCACCCTGAAATCTCCTGAAGAGCGGAAGAGAATGAGCTGAGCAACATGAATGAATACTTTAGGAGTAAACACTGGTAAGAGTTCTTCAGAAATAAGGACTGCATACTTGAACATTGTGTACTTGGTGTTGAGTGTCCCATGCAGTGAATGGATGTCTTCCTCCTCCACGAAATTCAGCTGCTCACGCAGAACCAACAGGCACTGCGACGTCCGGCGGAATATGATGTAAAATGACGCGAAGTAATTGATCAGCAGAAAACCCTGTTCCAAAATCAGCACGCTTCTTTAGATAGCTAATTCTAGAAAACAGTGAATTGCTATAAAAAATGTAAAAGATCACAAAAGAGTATAAAATATTCTATGCAAAAAAGAAAAAAAAGGCGACGACTTACTGTGAAATAAGGGACCGCTGCTTTGTAGCCGATGAGGCTGAGGTAGAGGAGGCATCCGAGGCCGGCGGTTGTGCGCCTCTCCCTGATGGAGAGGCGCTCGTACATGATGCAATAGCCGTGCGAGACGAGCATGAAGGACACGAAGGAGGCCGTCTGGAAGAGGATCCCCGTCACGTACACGCCGAACGACATCCACAGCGAGCACGTCTGAAGGTGTACGCAAGAGTACCTGCATGAACGGCACCTAAATTCAGTCCTTGCTTCTTATACAAATTCAATTCAGGTGACCGAATTTTCCGAAAGACAGCAGGCTGGTGTTTGTTAAACAACAACGAGAAAAATAAAGGCATCAGACTGCTCACCAGAAGAGAAATGAGAGTGCCATTTGCAGAGCTTTGATCAAGGGAACCAAAGCCAGGATCCACTGGAGGTTATTCGCCTGTGGTATAGTGAGAAACAGATTTCCAGAATTAATTAAAAATGAAAGTAACAATTAACCCTTTGCAATTTTGATGAGGCGCTCGAAACAGGCTTAACATAGAGAATTCTTCTTAAGGTCTCCACAAGTTCAGTAAGAAGAACAGTCTCAACGGTAGGATTTGACAGACCTGGAAGTGGCGATTCCTCCATGAGCTGAAGGCCCAGGAGAGCCCTGACGCCGCCCATATCGCCAGGAAGCCGAGGTAGAGCGACGGGAGAGGCTGGTAGGCGCTGCTCAGAGCCGGAAGAGAAGAAGACGACGGCGCCTCTTGCATCTTCGTATCCAGTAACCGACCAACTCCTTGCAATGCACAGAACAAGAAGAAGAAATACTCTCCGTGATGATGGGAAATTAAGGATGGATCACGAGAGGCTTGAACGGATTACTGATGGTCTGATGGAGCAGTGTGCATACATAAATAGACAGGGCTCTGATTTTTTGATTTGATCATGGCGACCGGCCGTGTGGTATTGGGTTTGGCGTCTCTGGGGGGAGTACGTGCGCCCCCTTTTTTCTCACCAGAAGCGTTATGGGAGTGTAGGAGTAGTTAGGGTTGGTTGCATATTGGAGGGAAAATACTAAAGGCAACGGCTCTATTCGTGGCACGAATTAAACAACGGTCTAATAACTGAATAAATCATGGTTAATGAATTATTCTCCTGTTGACTTGTGCCTCATACAATAACATATCACAAGGGTCAGCATATATATACTCCTTAAGTAAAGTAAGCACCCTAATTCTCCTTGCTTCTTACTGCACGCAGTAATTAAGTATGTACTGCACACAACTTAATTAGGGTATCATAAGAGATCGTAATAATAGTTGGTACTAGAAATAATAGTAACTAATACCACGATCTACGATGGACCGAGAAAAAAGCAGAGGCCTGAGACGAAGAAGAAAGATCATGCCACGAGTTTGTAGGGTTGGAAATGCTAAAGAACCTATATTCTCGAAGAACAAACTGATAAAGAACTCGCAATGCAGGCACCGCGCCAGCACCAGTTGCCCGCCATCGCGGTATGTATGGGAGTACATTCCTTACTTCACTGCCGAGATTAAGTCAACAATAATGCTGTAATATCGGCGACTCGAGGCCGCATATCATGCAAATTTCGCATAGGTTAGCCTGGGTCAACACATAATAAACTGAAAAAATTAACTTGGCCTAGCTGTTCCTAGAAAGATCCGAACAAGCTAGACACGTGGCAGAGCAAGCAGATTTGAGAGCAGTTGGTGCAGTGGTATAGCCTACTGATTCCACATCGCAAGAAGGCCGCTTTGACCGGAACAGGTGCGGGAAAGGAGAGGAGAGGATCGATCAAGCGTTTGAGATTTATTAGGTGCGAGAGCGAGGCTACAAGAGCATTAGGTAAACCAACCCTCCCCGCGACGAGGATCATTCCGGCGCAGGGAACAGCAACCGCTTGGCCTGCCGATCCACGACGAAACGTTTTGCTACTACTCCATGATGATGACTCATATCGGAGATTATCCTCTCTATGACTCTATCTATGTAGGCGAAGTGCAGCTGGTAAACAGAGTCCGATTGGATTTGACTGCCTTTCATGTAGATCGAGTTTGAGGGTGCCTCGCTCATGGGCCGGCCCAAATTGCTTGACGTGAAAGTACATGTGTATGGGCCACAACAATATTTACGTATTGAATTTGAAGCGTCAGCAAAAACAGCAGATTTCTCTCAATTCTCAAAAAAAGCAGATTTGTTTAAAAAAAGCAAAACATCAGATCCATTCTCACTATACATAATTTGCTATTTACTTTTTCTATGTTCTAGTAGTGAAAGAAACCCGATGACTACCCTATACAATTACAACGAATACACTTCTACATTGGTTATAATGTAATAATGAGACAAAGTGAGTATATTAGAAGGATGCATTGAACTAAATGAAGGAGCAAATGAAAACCATGAGCAAACTTCATCAGGTATCAAAAACCCAACAGAGGGGGGACTTCATCAGGTATACAAAACCCAACAGAGGGGGGAGGCAGCCATTACATCCGAAATAACAACACCTTCATCTAAACTCTAAACTCTAAACCCTATATATAAAGTACATGTCATGTTAAGTGGCAGTCACCCTTACAAATTGCATACGTGACACGACAATCACCTCTACTAACTTTATGAGTTAAATTACAGTCACCTCTACAGATTACATATACTTCTTGTCTACTGTAATCTAAGGAAGGAAGCACGAAATAAGGTGGTTTCGCGGTGTTCGTGCTCCTATCAGTCGGAACAGTGAGAAGCTCATCTTCCGCCGGGATTGACAAAGAAGATAGCTTCTCCGGTGGGGCCTGCGACATCGGCAATATTGGAGTTGTTGGAGTTGGTTGTGACATTGACAAAGGTGGAGGAGTCACGGGCGACATTGACGATGTAGGAGACATGCTCGACGTCGAGGAAGGTGAAGATGGGTGCGACGTCGACGAAGTTGGAGTTGAAGGTGAGTCGGGCGCACGTAAATTAGCCTCATGTTCCTCCATGACATCGGCTACGCCATTGTTTGATGTCGTTGCTTCGGGGGACGCTTCCTTCACAACATCGACGTCGACATTGTTCGATGCAACTGCTGCCTCAGGGAGGCACTGTATAACGGGAGGTGCTTCGAGGGGACTCTCGTCGACGTGTTTCCTTTTACCTCCTTGTGCAGCCAGGGTTGGAGACGGCTTGCGTGGTGTGTTGTAAATTTTACACAAGACCACCTCCTCCGACGGGATATTCTCATCAAGTTGGCGGTCAAGCCCGAGTTCCACCATCAACCACCCAGTCCGGTTTCGTCGACCGTCGTCCTTGATGACGAACGAGAAAAATTGACGGCGTCCGACCCGGCGCTGGAGATCGTCCAGCACGGGCTTGCAGCCTGCCTCGGAGTGCCAGCATCCAGCCCCGGCTTTGATCGTTCGCGCCTTGCGTTTGCCGCGGAGGTTTTTCGTCCTCACCGGCGAGAAGAAGTACCACACTTTCTCGCCGTCGACGACGCGCGCCGGAAGAAAGTTTCTGGTGAGCTCCGTCGGGTCTGCGGTGTAGACGTCGGCTTGATGGATGAATTCCCATGACTTTCTGTTGCCTGACTCGATCCGAGGGCCGAGGTAGGTGTTGATGAGATCCAGCTCGGTAGGATGACGAGAGGCTAAGACCACTTGGTATTCGTCGGACATGGCTGGAATCGACGATGACTGGCATGGATTCGAGCAACGATGCACGAGGGGGATTGGGGAGAGCGAAGCTCCCGTGTTGTGTGCTCCATATATCGGCAGGATTTCAAGAGTTTGAATCGGCTCCGCAATTGGTGTCCGGGAAGCTAGTTCCAGCTCACACTCCAGTACCTGCACTTACCAAAGATGTCGGAGACCTACCAGGCTTGGCGTGCAGGTGCTCATCTCTCAGCTCTCGCATACCTTTAATAGAATCGCTGTTGGGCTTTGTATACGGAAACAAACCGAAAGAAACGGAAACATAATCGGATTCTCCTTCCACGAAGAGTCTTCATCAGGCGGACGTCGTGTCGGGGCCTTTGCCTGTTCCCACGAACCCGACTGGGATTCCTCCGGATCGAGCACTAAATATCCGGACCCTACACAACTCAATCTGGGGCATACGGCAAAAAAAAAACTCAATCTGGGGCATTTCATTGAAGGAGACAAAAATGACCAGGACTCAGCACTGTTTTCTTATACAGTAGGAAAAATAATCGTCACGATTCGAATCCAAGAAATTTTTGTGACCAAGGATAGGAAGGTTCCAACTCGTACGCGTAAGAGCATGTGCATCGCGGGACGCTTAGGTAGACGCTTGCCGAGCCAAAATAATTTAATTATCCAGCGACATAAAAGGCAAGCGCCTGCTACTCCAACGCATGCGCTTATTCAGGCGCTACAACAGAATTGTATCATGGCGCCCGCTGTTGGACACAAGTGATTTTCCGGGCGCTAAAATTTAAGCGCTCGACGCCTCAATTTGCAGCGACGCTAGCGAGTTTCCTGGCGTATGCAGGGAATCGGACGTAACGGCAGGGAATTTCTTCCTAGCGCCTCTCCTTAGCGCCTCCATTGTACGTGCGGTACTCAGTTATTTCCCCGAATAGCCCACATGGGTTCTCCTATGTGGCGAGCATCAAGGCGTTCCCACCTTTTCCTCTCCCGAGCATTATTTTTCTTGTAATACAAACTAGCAAGGTGGCCCTCACAATTGCGAGGGTATCGTCTTCAAGGTGTTTAATCCGTTCATGATCTAAATATTATGTCATAGATAATGGAAACCTGAAATTCTTAGCCAATAGTCTTTCTACCTGACACAAAACTTATATGAGACAAAACATTACACATGTGAGAGAAATTACTATGACATTTCCAAATAATACCACGACACATATTTCAAAATAATTTCTTTAACCGTATGGTTGCTACTTTTTATATATTTCTTCTATCTTTCCTCTTATCCCCCGCTAGGTAATGGATATGTTCTACTCTTCCATTGAGGCATGACCCAGTTGCATGGAACATTCTTTCATATAACATGTTGATGTTAACACGACTTGATGTCTTAATAATATTTTAAATCCCACGCCCAACTTCCCTCCCCCCCCCCCCAATGTTTATTTGCACCCCAAATTAGTTTACACAACCACGATTAAAAGCAAGACAAAAAAAAGTATTGCCCTGTAGTGATGCACACACTTGAAATTTACAAAAATGAAACCATCGGGATATATATATATATTGAATGGATTGCATCATGGGAAATACATATGAGCTCGGCAAGTCACGAAAAGAGATATTTTACAAAATGATTTTCTAGAGAAAGTTCTCTTTTCAAATGCATCATGGTCACAAACCATTCTAAAATTGTTTTAACTAATAACCCATGGATTTGTTACCTCGACACCGAATGTGAAATCTTGCATTATTGAATTATTCCTGTGACAATCCAATGCAATTGTACTGCTACGCTTACTCTAATATCATTGTTTTCTCTAATGACCGACAAATGTATGTCCTAAAATTTACTCTCTTTCTTGGTTAACACCAACTATTCTATAGGTTACTAATTTACAATGAGCTCAAGTCATCTAAGAACTCCAATATCGTTCAAAAAACTTATCTAAACCAAACTCTTAAGGTACGGGAAGTTATTTCTTACCCCAAATCTTTATCCTAGTGCCAGAGTGTAAAAATTGATTGGAGCAAAGCAAGTTGACATGCACATTTGCTTGGCTATCTTATTTGTTTATTATGGCTTTTAATTTATTGTATGTATTAGTAACCTATTTGGAAAATAATTCAAATTCCAGATAAGTAGTGTAGCCTAAACACACCATGCCAACACTTATTCGGGTAATTCTTTGTCACATATTTTCCTACACATATTATGTTAGTCTATTCCATCAATCCATTACCGTTGATTATCATTCATTATATAGAAATGGTCGTGATAATATGTATATCTTGTGATGAAGTTATTGGACATAAACGGAAAATCTTTTCATTTACCATAACAATTTGAAGGGAATATGCCCTAGAGGCAAATAAATAAGTGGTATTTATTGCATTATTCCATTAAGTTTATAATATGTTTTTGTATCATGCTATAACTGTATTAATCGGAATTGTTAATACACGTGTGATACATAGACAAACCAGAGTCCCTAGTAAGCCTCTATATATACTAGTTCATTGGGCAACAGTTGATCGAGAATTCCCGGTCATGGACAATTGCGTCGGTTGACAATGAGGTCATCTTATTGGTAGAATAAGGTGATGGACATACCCAAAGTATTGCAACAGGATCGTGTCACGATGTTTGCCGTTTGCAATAGGAAAGTGATATGATAGCTTATTCCTCAGACCGTGAGATCATATCAATTGCTGCTCCGTAGGTTACTCTGAGTGCATCAAACGTCATATCTTATTTAGTGTGACAATAAAGGTGTACCTCGTGTATCTCGAAAGAGTATGTTGAGGCGTATGGATCAAGAGCGGGATTTGTTCATCCTCGTGATAGGAAGATACTCTGGGCCCACTCGGTGAGATTACATCTATAGAGCTGCGCAGCTAATGACTAGGTCATGGAGATGTAATATCACAGACGAGTTAATAAACCTTTGTCGGTAACGAGATACAACAGGACATCGGATGTTTACGATCATGTCTCGGACAAGGTAGTATCGAAGAAACAAAAGGAATAGATATCATGTTTATGGTTCAACGACGATATTTCGTAGAATGCACAGGGACCGTTACAGATGTCCAGGTCTCCCTGGCGGTCATTGGCGAGCGAAGGGTCTCGGCCATGTCTGGAGTGTTCTCGAACCGTAGGGTAACACGCTTAAGGTCTTAGCGACACGTGGAGAACGTTGGTATGATTTATTATTGGAATAAATATGGATATAGGAGAGAGAGAAATAATCCGGAAAAGTTCCGGCGGCATCGGAAGGGTTCCGGGAATGACCGAAGGTAGTTCGGGTGGTCCGGAAGTTGTTTCGGAGTCACGGGATATTAAATAATGTATAAATATATTAATTATGAATTATATATATTTTACATTGATTTAATATTAATTAAATCAATTAAAAATAAAGGAAAAAGGGGGCAGCCCACATATGGGCCGAATTGGGCCCATAGTGGGGCGCACCATGGTGGGGCGGTGGGGCCCATGGCCACCACGCACCATCCATGGCCGGCCGGCCCCCCTCCCCTTGTTCCTTTGTTTAGTCCCACATGGGGGAGGCAAGGTGTTTGCACACCCCCTCCCCCCTTTATATAGAAGGGCATATTAATTGATTTAAATACAATTAATGTTGTATACGCCGGCCTGAGTTAATTCTCCGCCCGCTTTTCTCTCTCCCTCCCACCGAGGCTATACCGCAGTGCCCAGTCGCACCGCGGAATTCCACCAATTGTTCTACTCCTGCGATCTCAGCTAGACCTGAGTGACCGGGGGTTGTCGTTAAGCTCCGTATGTGTGCGAGTACTCGGAGGCACCACATTTGAGGTGCTCGGGCGACATCGTCACGCCCAGTCGCCGGCGCCCTGCCGCCGACGCCCTGCCGCCGCCGGCGCCCTAGCAGCCGCCGCCGACGCCCAGCTACCGACGCCCGGCGCCCGACGCCCGGCGCCCGACGACCGACGCCCGGCGCCCGACACCCGGCGCCTGACGCCCAGCGCCCGACGCCCGACGCCGTCGACATCGCTGCGTCATCGTCTACTTCGTCGCGCCAAGTTCTTCGCGACCTTGAGGTCGGCTACGGCGTCTACGTCAGCAACGCTTGTGCGGGAGCGTAATCCCCGCTATTTGGTCTACAAGAGGTATCTGACCAGTTCCGCCCACCGTTACCGCATTACTAGATAGATAGATCCTGGCATGTTTGGTATTCGTTAGTTAGAAAAATTATTGTTTTCTGCTACGGAACCCCTTCAGTGGTATCAGAGCCGATCTATGCGTAGTATGCTGGTACGGTTAGAACTCGTGTTGAATACGAGGACGTCTTTCTTATATTTGCTACCCTCTCGCGTGCACTTGCACTGTCGGCAGCATTGAGTTGATAAAGCGGCCCGGACCGACTTTACGCGTACGCTTACGCGAGACTGGTTCCACTACTGACATACGGCTGGTACCGTATATGTGGCTGGCGGGTGCCTGTTTCTCTCTCTTTAGTTGACTTTGCATTTTCAATGGAGGGCCCGAAAGGGATACATAAACATGCAATTATTGGATCGATGTTGTGGCACCATGTTCGTAGGTAGGGAACGGTTCTCTCGCGAAAGCCTATAAAGTCACGTAAAACTTGCAAAACTAGATAAAGATAGAGGCGTCTAACTTTGTTTTGCAGAGGCATTTAAATATGACATGGTTACGGTAAGTTTTGAATTATTCGTAATGTCGGAGGCAAAGGAGGCACCGTAGACTCGGAGCCATGCCGGGACGCCCGGTCCAAGCGCACAGCGCCAAGGAGGTCCAGGCGCACGACCATGTCATATCGCACTTCATTGCATTATTTGATTGTGTGCTGTTGTGTGTATATCCTATTGAGTGCTATATATATATCAGATATACGACGATAGCTATAATAGGATGATCCCTAATAAATACCAAAATTGTGTTCTCCCTCGTTGTGCACCACCAAGAAAGTTCTACGTTATGAGGCAGGCCGTGATGATCGGGTGTCACACATTTCGTCGTTCGCATACAGTGGGTGTAAGCCATGTTGCACGCGCAAGAACATCGAGGTTTAATTGGCGAGCCTAGCATGTACAGACATGGCCTCGGAACACGGATGGTCGAAAGATCGAGCATGAGTCACAGAGTTGTTGTGATCGACATTTCGATGTACACCTTTGAAGCTGTGCTGCCGGCCGTGACGATCGGGGGTGGTACAGTGGATTGGGGTCGTGTAATCGCTAAAATTATTGAAGGGATAATAATCTTAGTGGAGTTTGTTTAAATATTTTGATTATAAACTGAAACTCATATTATTATAAACTTAGCCTTACCCTCTTTGCGATTATATCTGTAGATGGTGCTCTACTTCGATCACTTTCTTAGGAGTCGGTCCTTGTTGACTGATGGGTCAAACTTCATCTACTGATACAATAAACTAAGAGAAACTCTTATACACAATAATATACTCTATGTCATAGAAGAGGGATTAGGAGATGAACCAGATGATTCTGCTAGTGAAGAAGAAGATGAAGAGTTTCATCAGCGTCGTGACATTTTCATAGAAGTGCAAAGCATCATGGTCATAAGCTTGGCACCAGAGTTGAAAGTTCAGTTTCAACATATGGAACCTTATGATATGATAGATTCGATCAAGGCGCATTTCATAGATGAGATTAAGTATGAGCAATACAAACAGCTGAGGAAGTTCCATTCACTCCAGATGGAGGAACATACCTGTTTGGAAACTCATTTGAAGAAAATGTATGACATTTACTTGAAACTCACAAATGTCTACGACTACTGGATGGCGGATTCATGTGCGATAGCTGCTGCGTTGGCATCTTTACCTCCCAGCTATGAGAAACATGTCCGTGGCTATGCTATAAGAAGAGATACGATGACTTTCTTCCAGTTCATAAGCCAGTTCAGATCTGTGAAGGTTGAACCCATCGAAGGAGAAATCTTCGACGCTATAGGTATATTTGATATACAAAGTTGTAAATGTATTCTTCGTGTGATACTTGATGAAAAGCATTTGATGCTTGTTCTGTTTGTGAAACAGGACCCGATTGTCACAAGTATGAGAAGATATATGATGTGACTGTGCACAAGTGATGGCAAGCAAAGGAGTTGATGGCCAGTGGTGTTCACGTCCTCAAGTTATCATTATAGTTATCGTTAATAGTTTTTGATAAGACCTTTTGTAATAGTGAGAGTGTGATTTTGTTTTATGTCTTGAATGTTACAAGACAAAGTTATTCATACATGTAATAGAACAAGTCAGTTGTTTTATGTAATAGAACAAGCCAGTTGTTTTATATTATGAGTAAAGTTTTATGCAATCACATCTCAATTACATTGTTTGAATGATAACGCGATATACATTTATAAAAGCAGAAATAGTAAAATCAAATGTCCAAAGATTAAATGATTTTGTTACAAGAACAAACACCGCCAAATTTGATCACAAAGGCAATGTAAGAAAAAATAGATACTTCGATCTATCCAAGTTACATGTGCCGAATTGATTAAGTTTCATTAGATATTGAAGTGTCAATATACAAGGAAATTGATTGAAAGTCATATTAGATGATTATTAAATTAATTAGTGGTGAATATCATCAATTCGAATCTTCTATGATTCCAAGTGAATAAATGTATTCGCCTAAGGGAACATGAGTCTGAAAATAATTTGATACAAGATCAAAGGAATTTTTCAGAAGAAAAATAGATGGAAGTTGTATCCATATGATTCGATTAAAAGGGGACATTATTTGAATTATGGTTTCAACACAAAACGACTTGTGAAAGTTTGTTCCACAAATTATAATATCAGATATAGTGATATGTGATATATTATAATCATGCTCTATTTCAGATAAAGTGTGGTCTTTTAGAATCTCTTAATATTTTCTGACATTGTAGTTGTCATCCACTTTAGGAATAGGATATTTTTCAACGAAGATTCGTGTGAACGACATTAAGTGTCGTGATATAGATGATTATATGATAATACAGAATATACACGAATAGTTCTTTGTAGAATTCTCATATTTAGATGAGATTTTATTCCAAATACCAACAGAACCAAATTTGTATTGCTGTCTGCGTAATTCATGAGAAAATATGATTTCTCGAATTAAGGTCAATGGAATAAAAGTAGAAGCTTAAAATAAGGTATTGGACTTTGTTTCCATAAGAGTAGAATATTGGAATCTGTTCCGAGAAGAATATCTCTACAAATGGAATTGAAAAATTGATGATAAGAGATCATAGTGTTTTCAAACAAGAAGCTTTTAAATGAGGTGTTGATTTAAGAATATTTACTGTCAGGTCACAGTTTGATATTCAGTATCTTAGATCATGTTGTCAGAACATGATACACCTTGTAAATACAAAGAAAGTTGAGAAAATATCAGAATACGAATTAAGGCTATGAGTCTTAAAATCCAAGTTACATTTAGAAGGATTAAAACAGTAAATGTTACTCTGAATCTTATTAAGAGAATAAGGTTATTTAATCATCATATAAAGTGTTATATGAAAGAAATGTATCTATAAGAAAGACTGGAAGCAAATTTTGTCAAGAAGTGTCTTGGACAAAATCAAAGTTGTGACTACATGAGTGTAGACATGCTTAAAGTCTGTGGGATAAGTATTGGTAGAATACTATCAGATCGTATTGTAATTCGAATTGATAAATGATCAATGATTTTGGTTTGACCAAAATATCGAAAGAAATTATGAATTTAAGTGGGAGTCGAATTAAAATTCGAATTGATAAATGATCAATGATTTCGGTTTGACCAAAATATCGAAAGAAATTGTGGATTTGCTAATTTAAGTGGGAGCTTAGAATTAGTTTACTCAAATATGTGAGAGACATATTTTTGAGTGGGAGTTTAAATCCTTTAAGTAGGAGTTGAATTAGTTTGCTCAATTTAATATGTGAGTGACATATTTTGAGTGGGAGCTAAGATCCACGTATGTAAATGACATATCATGGATAGTACCAGTAGAATTAGAATTAAAGATGAAGTTGTGAAATGATTTAAAAGGTAGTGTCTATTTCGAATAGAACAGGAATTTTAAATAGAAGATCGAGCTGTTTTATTTTGGATTGGATTCTGAAGTGTCAGAATGGAATAAAGCCATTGGAAAGGTCCTTGGAAATCCAGTTAAAACATTAAGTGTAATTGGTACACGATAATAGTGGTTGGTGGATATGTTGGTCTCTTATATCATGATAACAGACATCATATAGAAACCATATTATGTGCTCGATGAAGTATGACTCAAGTTCTTAGAAGAAGAACAATTATCAAAGTAAATTTGGAATTTACTAGAAGTAGAATAGCATTAGGCACCAGACTGACATTGGAATGTCGTAACTCTTCATAGATATGAAAGGCATATAGATGTCGCGAGATTGTACATATTACAGCTGAGTGCGTTTGCAAAGCAATTGTCTGGTTAACAGAATCAGAGTAAGCGCTGGGAAACGAAAGTCTCACTTAGTTACGATGTGTGCATATATGTTATCAGGATAACAGGATGATATCAAACTAGGTGATATCAGTGAATCGCAAAGAACACACAATCATGTATGGTACAGATTGTTATAGTAACACTCTTCCACGAGCAGGCATTATCATAGAACGCTTATTGGATAAGGTGGTATGATTAAGTAAAATGCAGCAGGTTTATTTGTACTCTAGTGCAAGTGGGAGACCGAAGGGAATATGCCCTAGAGGCAAATAAATAAGTGGTATTTATTGCATTATTCCATTAAGTTTATAATATGTTTTTGTATCATGCTATAACTGTATTAATCGGAATTGTTAATACACGTGTGATACATAGACAAACCAGAGTCCCTAGTAAGCCTCTATATATACTAGTTCATTGGGCAACAGTTGATCGAGAATTCCCGGTCATGGACAATTGCGTCGGTTGACAATGAGGTCATCTTATTGGTAGAATAAGGTGATGGACATACCCAAAGTATTGCAACAGGATCGTGTCACGATGTTTGCCGTTTGCAATAGGAAAGTGATATGATAGCTTATTCCTCAGACCGTGAGATCATATCAATTGATGCTCCGTAGGTTACTCTGAGTGCATCAAACGTCATATCTTATTTAGTGTGACAATAAAGGTGTACCTCGTGTATCTCGAAAGAGTATGTTGAGGCGTATGGATCAAGAGCGGGATTTGTTCATCCACGTGATAGGAAGATACTCTGGGCCCACTCGGTGAGATTACATCTATAGAGCTGCGTAGCTAATGACTAGGTCATGGAGATGTAATATCACAGACGAGTTAATAAACCTTTGTCGGTAACGAGATACAACAGGACATCGGATGTTTACGATCATGTCTCGGACAAGGTAGTATCGAAGAAACAAAAGGAATAGATATCATGTTTATGGTTCAACGACGATATTTCGTAGAATGCACAGGGACCGTTACAGATGTCCAGGTCTCCCTGGCGGTCATTGGCGAGCGAAGGGTCTCGGCCATGTCTGGAGTGTTCTCGAACCGTAGGGTAACACGCTTAAGGTCTTAGCGACACGTGGAGAACGTTGGTATGATTTATTATTGGAATAAATATGGATATAGGAGAGAGAGAAATAATCCGGAAAAGTTCCGGCGGCATCGGAAGGGTTCCGGGAATGACCGAAGGTAGTTCGGGTGGTCCGGAAGTTGTTTCGGAGTCACGGGATATTAAATAATGTATAAATATATTAATTATGAATTATATATATTTTACATTGATTTAATATTAATTAAATCAATTAAAAATAAAGGAAAAGGGGGGCAGCCCACATATGGGCCGAATTGGGCCCATAGTGGGGCGCACCATGGTGGGGCGGTGGGGCCCATGACCACCACGCACCATCCATGGCCGGCCGGCCCCCCTCCCCTTGTTCCTTTGTTTAGTCCCACATGGGGGAGGCAAGGTGTTTGCACACCCCCTCCCCCTTTATATAGAAGGGCATATTAATTGATTTAAATACAATCTAAAATACAATTAATGTTGTATACGCCGGCCTGAGTTAATTCTCCGCCCGCTTTTCTCTCTCCCTCCCACCGAGGCTATACCGCAGTGCCCAGTCGCACCGCGGAATTCCACCAATTGTTCTACTCCTGCGATCTCAGCTAGACCTGAGTGACCGGGGGTTGTCGTTAAGCTCCGTATGTGTGCGAGTACTCGGAGGCACCACATTTGAGGTGCTCGGGCGACATCGTCACGCCCAGTCGCCGACGCCCTGCCGCCGCCGGCGCCCTAGCAGCCGCCGCCGACGCCCAGCTACCGACGCCCGGCGCCCGACGCCCGGCGCCTGACGCCCAGCGCCCGACGCCCGACGCCGTCGACATCGCTGCGTCATCGTCTACTTCGTCGCGCCAAGTTCTTCGCGACCTTGAGGTCGGCTACGGCGTCTACGTCAGCAACGCTTGTGCGGGAGCGTAATCCCCGCTATTTGGTCTACAAGAGGTATGTGACCAGTTCCGCCCACCGTTACCGCATTACTAGATAGATAGATCCTGGCATGTTTGGTATTCGTTAGTTAAAAAAATTATTGTTTTCTGCTACGGAACCCCTTCACAATTTATTGGTAAAGATTCAGATATGATGAAGTAAAAAAGCATTATGGTTAGTAGCTTTTACACTCTATCTTCTGATTAGTCATTGGTGTATCTTTTCCCATCGAAAGCAATCTCTAAAAAATAATGGTTGCCATATACGTATAGATTGTGTTATCTTTTTACAAATTTGCATTTCTAACCGTAAAGACTTGTTTTTTATTTATTTGTGCGATGCCATGTCAGATGCATGCTCATCTTCCAACATCAATAGTTTAGTCATCGAAGATAAGTGTGATATAAACATGTTCCATTAAATTTGATAAGCTATATTCTCACACCTCTTTGTAGACAATGTTTGTTCTTTACATAATTTAAAAATTGTTCGCCACGCATCTAAAACAAATTACCACACTTGACATAGCCCTCTAGGACACGCGGATCTATGTATATTAATTGTTAAAAAGAAGATGAAATGATGTCACAAAAATGATAAGATGCGTTAGTAAAGCATATGGACTCTTGGTTCGTATCAGTTTTTTTTTCTGCGAGAGCATCCGTTTGTTGTACGTGGCAATTGCCATATGCTAACCACGCTGGGACATATTTTGTATGCATAAACATACAATATCGGCCGTTAATATTCTTAGTTAATGAAAAGATAACATATTAGATTTTTAGCGCATGTGGTTTAATGTGTGGTGGCTATATTAGACATCTGTATATTGCTTTTATATAGTATATAATAGATAGGAAATTATGGTAGTATACAAAGTGGACATTTTGACTCCCGAGATCTAGTGGTCCCTCCATTTAAAAATACTTGAAAAATCATTATTATGAGTTTTAAAATTCTGAAAAAAATCCTTATGCAGCCAATAGTACATTCCACACTTGCAAAATATCAACTTTAAATACTGTGTATTCTACTAATCTGCACAAAAATAATAAGAGTGTGGATCCGAGTATTCATATTTTCAAATCTATAAATTGTATCAGATTTTATTATTTTTATCTAGACCATAATATAAAGTATTTGAAATTAATTTTTCGCACTTATGTGTGATATACCATTCGTTACATCCAGATTTTTCAGAATTCTCTAAAACTCGTAACATGATTTTTGATTTTAAAAAATGGAGGGTACACCGGAACTCAAGAGCCAATGATACTTCCGAGTGATACATCCCTTCACGTTAAAAAACGACATTGTCTCGACCGAGCACACACTAAGAGCAGCTTCGCTTCCAGCCAAGACGAGATGATAAACTCGTCGTCCCTACATGGCCTCCGATCACGGCCACCCCCCTCCCCTCCTTGAATCCCTTCCCATCTGCCGCCGTCATCCCTTTACCCGCTTTATGCTATCACCATTAACCAAGATCATGTCTAAGCCAAATTAGCACACATATTAACATATGTTTGGTAAGAGAAGCCAATAACAATGTATGGATACAAATGATCTCATACGGTCATACCCTAAGATGGATAAGCACACATAAGTTGGTTACATTTTCACAAGTTCAGATATCACTCTACTATCACTATTCACAACCGACATAACCCATATTTTTAACACTAACTGGATTCGTGGTTGAAGCAATTGGACAGAAGATTCAACTTATTTCTTTTTTTTTAATTAACAAAGTAGATCTAAATTGAAGCAAATGGAGATCTAGACCCACTAGGGTTCCTTTTTATCGAATAAAGGAGAGTGAGATCAGATTAACAATACTTATGTGTACAATATGCCTTGTGTTGGTATTCATAACTGACCCTCCATTATGATACCATGTTAGTGTGGGAGAATGCACAACCCGTCTAGACTGCAATGAACTATGAAAATATCTTGAACCAACATATATACATATAAAATAACAACACAATGAGATAAACCTCCCCCAAAGTTAGGAGGACCGAGGAAAGAGCATTGTTGTGGACTAACTGGTCCACGCAAGTCGACTAAGAGGAAACTGGGTTCAAAGTACTCTCTAGAACCTCTAAATCCTTAGAAGACACTTCACCAAGTTGCCAACCAACAAGAGATAATATTATAGCAAAAGCAGAGCATCACAGTTATTGTCCCCTTCGGTAATTAAGTCGCGGCTGTTAAACCACAGATCCAAACTGCATGAAACTTGCTAGACAAGTAGACATATTTGCTACCAAGGGTCAACTTGTTTTGTGTTAAACAAACCAACTATGACCATTGTGTGGTTCGGGCTTCAGTGTGGCGGAAATTCTCGCCAAAACATCACCCGGGTATCAATGGATACTTGGGGAATATCATATGTACACAACTCATCAAGAGTAAAGGTTCCTTCCTGTAGAGCCACAAACAGACCTTTATAATAGTTTGTGATATACTCCTTGAGCTCATCTTGTCCTTCGATCAGACATGCATCCTGATTAAGAGAATGAAATTGTTTCTTCCTATGTCTGCAATTGGCCATGTTATGGAAATATCTCGTATTTGAATCACCTTCAAGAATAAATTGAGCTTTTGATCTCTGATACCGTTTCAGCTCTTCCTCTCGCAACATATGTGCTATCTGCTCATGATTGATTCTTAAGTTCAGTCTCCTGTGTTGACAAAACACGTCTTCTGCTATCTGGTCGAGCCCATCAGTAATGGAACTCATGCGCTCTTTTTTCCTTTTTAGTATACCAATAGTGTACCGAGCCCATCCTCGAAGGAATTTACACAAATTTATCTAATTATTCCATCTTTGAATGAGTGTATCGCCCTCCAATAGATAACCATACCTTTTAACCAGATCATCAAAACCATCCCGCAGTTGTCATCCTAGTTAAAATTTGAACCGAGGCTTAGCGGAAAACATTGATGTTTCAATGGACAAAAGTATGGGGGCATGGTATGAATTAAAATGGGGGAGAATTTCACTTCCCGACCTCTGCACCAAACAGGGATGTACACAACCATATAAGTATGAGTAGCATAATTTTATCTTTATTAATAACCAAGTCTGGTCCTCAGGATAAATTGCATGAGTATCAGGAAGGACTGATGCCGAAGTATAAATAGGAACCAAAATTTGCATCTATGAGGGCTTGAAATTAGGTGTTGGTTTGTACATCCACTCCCCCAACGAGTTGAGCTAGGCTTATAAAGTATTGGCATGTCTAGACAATTTAGTTTTCTTGCATCATTTTTTTCTTTCCTTCGAAGTTCGCCTGACCTCATTTTCTTTTCGTCCTCCGCCACTACATATCAATATGGTAGCTGGTTTCGAATATCTCACCCCCGAAAATTAATGGCCAAATAATGTTTACATCCGGTTTGTTGTGGAGAGATAAAATAATTTTCATTTTTGAAATGAGAAAGCATCGTAATGAGTAATGTCATCGTTTTTATTGTCTTACTTGTATGCATGCACTATGAAGCTCTTGTTTTTGTTATTTGTGCCTAGCGTGA
This sequence comes from Poa annua, assembly GCA_026929855.1. Classification (NCBI taxonomy): domain Eukaryota; kingdom Viridiplantae; phylum Streptophyta; class Magnoliopsida; order Poales; family Poaceae; genus Poa; species Poa annua. The sequence continues at coordinate 53,854,801 of CM049435.1, read as the reverse complement.
TAGGACACTATCTACACTTGTATTCATAACCTAGCGTCACGTACCGGAGCCATGAATAAATGAAATTTGAATCATTGCTTGTAACGCTTATCCTTTAAGTGGAGAATTGTGTATATTTGCTCTCCACAAGCCAATACAAAAATATAATAATTCGTAAAAAAAACTGGAAATAGTTAAAAAATATAGAAATAAACATTTGCACGTACACTTTAAGCTCTGTCCTTCCGTCTTACAACACTAAACACACTACAAAGTTGTCGTTTTGATCGATTCAACATTTTCGATCATATCCCTACTACAAATATAAATTTTGCACTAAGTATGTTTGGAGAAACCATACCGTACGTGGAGAGACCAAATTCATATGGGGTACGGACCAAATTAGTGGATATGAGCGCATACCGCATATGTATGGTTTGCAAGTGCCTACGCCCATTTTGAATCTTGTGCTTGAGGCCGACATGCTGATACTCTATGACATACCATCTTGTCAGACGCCGTCCGAGGAACACCGTGCACCATGAGAGCCACCTCTTTTTATTGGTGTATCTTCACCCATGCCGCTTTGCTGGGCACCCCCTTCACCAACACGAACACCATATAGTAGCCTGGCGGCGCGAGCGCCGGATTCGTCGGCGCCTGAACGGTAATCTTGTACCGTTGCCCTTCTGCTTTGAACGCGGTGACCTGCAGCACCAGCAGCCGCTGGTTCATGGAGTACCCGTGCGTCGTGAACGGCGGCGCATACATGGTCACCTTCAGATCAGGTTCGGCTACGAGTTGCCCAGGCGCCGAGAACTTGAGTGCAATCTTGCCCGCGTACTTCATCCCGTTCCCAGGGACCGACGCCATGTCGATCTCCGGCCTGGTGGCGAGGAGTTCCGGTGCGAGGTACGGTGGGGTGAAGCGCTCGACACGCACCTCCGTGGGGAAGTCGACGCCGGAGAAGTTGTATGCCGCGTTGGTGTTACCGCCGGCCACGAGCACTGTGGCGTCGGGCAGCAGCGCGCTGGCGGCGTGGTACATGCGCGGGATGTTGGACGGGGCCAGTGTGCGGAACCGCTGGCCCCGCGGCTTGCGGAGGGAGTAGAGGAACGGGGACAGCACGGGCTGCCGGGCGAATGCCCACCCCGAGCAGCCCTGGGCCGCGCCGTTGATCATCAGCAGGTCGCCGGTGGGGAGTATCAGCATGTCGCTCATCACGCGGCCGACGGGCATCTGGTCGAGCGACCACCGCGCGCCGGGCTTGGACGGGTTGATGCGCGCGCAGTCCCGGAGCGCGGGCGGGAACCTGTTGAGCTCGCCGACCCTGAAGGCCTCCTTGGGGGCGCCGCCGCAGATGATGACCTCCGCGCTGAGCCTCTCGCCGCGGCGGAGGTCGAGGGGTAGGAGAGCGGACATGGCGGAGGCAGGGTAGTTCCGGGATCCGCCGTGGAGCTTGGGGAGCTCGCGGAGGACCTGTCCGTTCTGGGGGTTGAACACGATGGAGCGGTCGTTGGCGAAGAGGAAGATGGTCCCGTCCGGGAGGAGGTGGACGAAGGGATACAAGTTGTTCTCCACGTCATCGGTCGTTTCACGGAGCAGGGGGATGGGAGTAGCTTGGGCGTTCGACTGGCCGGCGACCGGGACGAACTCGTAGCTGAAGGCGCGCCGTCCGCCGACCACGATGAAGCGACCGTCCGGGAGCACCTGCTGCGTGCCGTACCTGCGAGCTCATCCATGCAGAAACCAAATTGTAAGTTCATGATCTCGTTTTATAATCCCACCTGGCTGCTGTCTAGACTATGCATGTACCAATACCATCTTCCTTCGGCCAAGCTATTGGGGAACTCCCTCCAGTCGGCATTGATTTGTGGGCTCAGGTGTCTCACGGCCTTCACCCCTTCGAAGTAGCCGCCGGTTTGCACCAGCATGCCCTCCGGGTCGAACGCCCCCGACGAGCACCACGTGTCAGTTAGGATCTGCAGCACGTGCCCAATTAACAACCGGACCAAATTGGCCCAGGGAACAATTAATCGAGCTGCAGGCAAACCATACCAACCTTGAGAGGTCGGACTGCGCCGGTATTGTAGTCGAACTCCACGGCGTGCGCCGAGCAATCCATGGCGCCAGGCGGGACGCTCCGGGGGTCGGGGCGGCAGTTGCCCGCCGGCAGCATCGAGAGCGACGGCCCCGTCGTGGTCGTGTCGAACATGACGGCCTTCCCGTTTCGCATGATAGCCAGGTGCATCGCTGACACGCCCGAGTTCTCGCTCAGGACGTTCCACCAGCCGGCGAATCCCGCGGCATTGTCTACAGGGAGCACCACCTTGTCCAGAAACGCCATGGTGGGCGGGGACCGGTCCGGCACCCTCAGGAGCCCCGGCTGCTGGCCCTGCGCCAATGCAACGGCCGCGAGGACGAGGAGGAGCGCGACGCAGAGGAGAGGCGCCATTGTAAGAGAGAAGATGCCCCGCATTCTTCCTTATTCCTATAATCTTTCTGGAGAATGGGGTGGTGCACCCTCTCTTTCCTTGCTGAACATTGCATCGCCAGCTTATAATTCTACAGTGCCCGTGCCTTGTTTGGACAGGGAGACTGGAGAAGCACGAGGAACGCTCGTTCAAATATAGAAACTTGTGAACGGTGGTCGGGGTTCGCGCCAAAATCAGGAGAGAACAGAGGGCGACTCTTTTACGCAGGTGGTCCTAAAGTAGTTAGCGTCTTGGCTTAATCTGGGAGTATGCGATTGCACAGGCCACTAAAATGTTGAGCACTCAGTACGTCTTCAAAATTTGAGGCGCATGTCCTACATACTCTCTCAGTTTTTAATATAAGATATTTTAGGTGTTATACATGTTGCGTTGTCTAGATATACAATTAAATATGTCTAGATACATTTAATATGTCTAGATACATTTATATGCATATGAATGTGGATAAAATCCAAAACATCTTATATTAAAAAACGGAAAAAGAAGTACGCAAGCTGCTGAACTCCTGAGGGAATTGCGGAAGTGGCCATTTAGTATGTTGTTTAGATGCACATTAATTGTGCACAAATGCTCCAACGTCTTATATTGTGGAACAAAGGGAGTACCTAGGACGCTCGGGCGGAGCGGAGCCCAATGCTTGTAAGCGGCAGCAACGCGGTCGTCGTCATGGATGGGCAGTAGTTTTTTTTTTCAAGAATACACCCTGAAATGTATTAATCGTCTGGACGGCCGATACAACACCAAGAAGGCTACAACTCCATGCACACATCACGATACAATGCCGATCAACGGCAAACAACACACCCTCTTCAGACCCCGTGATAAACGACTCGCCTAACATCCTACCAAGGATGGTAAGGAGTTGGGGCACAAGGTTTCGAGACGTGTCACGAACCAAGCAAACCACTGCCGTAGCTTGACTTCGAATCCAATGCAAACCAGACCAACGTACATCCCCTCAAAGCGCTTAAAGGAGTTGGTGAGTAGAAGGCATGATCCTGTTGGAGTCAGAGAAAACGTCGACCAAGCTGCGTCCACCATGTCGTACATTGCGCCCCCGGAAGCCTATGCCCAGGGCAGCAGCCACTTCTGATAATGAAACTCAATGCCCCCACCTCCAAATGTCAAATAGGCTTCTCCTCATATAGCCCCAACGATGTCTTCAAGAAGATAACGACGTTGTGGCGCTGCTGTCACCTGGTCAAGCGGACCAGACCTGAAAATCCCCCGAGCAACCGAGGGGAGGAAGATACGGTAAACTTCATGATCGCGCCTCCAGGAAAGAAACGACGCCCTTAGGCGTCGCCGTGGTCAGCATCGGCCAACGCCGAGCATGGCTCTCACCCCGGCCAGGGACGGAGCTGCCATAGAGGCACTGGTGTCAACTGACCCCAATGGAAAATACCAAAACCTTCATTAATTAGTACTAATTGATGATTACTTATAGCAAATGACACCAGTCAAATAGAGAAAGTATATGCATGACCCCGTTGACATTTTTTCCTAGCTTCATCCCTAACCCCGGCCATCCACCGAGACCTCAATGTGCCGAACCAGCCAACATGACTAGAGTTGGGTAACATGGTTGCAAGCCATCAACTTGGGCCACCAACACCGGGAATAAGGAACACCGACGTCAAGAAGAGTCGTCGACCACCACCAGAACCACCCCGCGCATAGCCCGTCACCGTAGGCACCAACTAGGTGCCTAGCCGCCACCGCAACCGAGAGCCACCACGGTAGCCTGCCGCTACCGACCTGGCCCAGGAGGCCCTCCCCGAACCAGTCTGCGGCAGCAGGGGCTACACCACAAGATGGAGGAAGCCGCCACCCCCTCCGTCGTCGCCATGAGAAGTCGCCGCCAGAGATCCACAGCGTCACGCTGCCGATCCCCGCTGCCAAACCCTAGCACCGCCACGAGAGAGGGAGGGGGCGCCGCCATCGGGAGAAAGCCCCGAAGGCACAGCCATGCCCCCCCATGACGGCAAGGCAATGGGGGAGGCGGGAGGGGTTTCGCGCTCCCCGGATCTGAGGCCCTGGTGCGGCTTGGAGGAGCCGCACGTGACGCCTTCAGTTTCACCTCATTTTCTCTTCCGTCAGAATGGTCTCAAATAAAGAATTGTGATACTTTCAACTTGATGAGCAGCAGTTTCTAGATCTCTTCGAGAGTTTCAGTCTATCCTACCGTCTGATCCCGCTATTAGTACACGACTCAGTACGCATTTGTAAGAGGATATATATAGTACTTCCTCTATTCCACGATATAAGATGGTTTTGGTGTAACTCATGTTTTTTAGGTTTACAGTGAGTGCACGTATACATTAAAACATATCTAGATACATGTATGTACATATGAATGTTGAAAATTGGTAAAAATATTTTAATATTGTGAAACGGAGGGAGTACGTAGTATACTGTTTACAAAACTAAATCCGCTCAGGGGGTGATTGGCACAGTTCACCCCAGTCGCAACTTTTTTTGTGAAACACAATATAACACAGACGCTCACATATACGCACATACCCTCATTCTTATGAACACACGCAGAACACCCTACCCTTATGAGCACCTTCGAGAGACTGAGTCGACGGATCAGGTCTTGAGATTAACGAAGTCAATACGGACGCCTCGCAGTTGATAAGAACATTATCTCCCACTGAAAAATATTCCGCTTAAATGATAAAACCCAGTCGCAACTTGATGACAGCCTAAGGTTGCATGCATGCCTAGTGGGTGTGGTAGTTACATGTATGGAGTATAAAATAAAATATCATCACGTAGGTACATACATATTACCTCTACCTCTCTTTCTCTATTTTAATGAACTAGATGCCCCGCGCGCGTTGCAGCGGAACACCTGCTAAAAGTCTTTGGAATAAAGCTCAATCAAGGAACTAAATTGCATGTTTGTCATGTGTTGGTGTCGAAACAACTAATTACATAGTTCTTTAGGAAAGAAATAGCTATCAAATCTTGCTAAATATGGTAAGATAATACATGGAGAGATGAACAACACGTAATGAAAAGACAAATAAAAACAAAGTAATACATATCTAATTGCAAACTGCCCAAGACACGGCTAATACATATCAGAAAAGTGTAACTTGATACGGACGCAGATGGCCAAAACCGAGTGATGAGAAGAGATAGCAACATATGTAGTTGTAATTCGTTGGCAAATTGTGTACTATCTATTTGTCTTTTCGCTGTAAGTAAATATTGAGCAAAGCGAGCTCGTGCAATCTTCAATAGTAAATAAATTAATCCGCCCCAATTTCCTGATATTATCTCATGCTAATTTCACCATATTTCATTCTGTTTGATGCTGTAATCACTAATCCATGCACCTGAAATGCGGTTTCCCAAAAGCAGGGCCTCATGGGCAGAGAATCCTTATTTACATTAGAGCCTCACCTGTCAGTATATATATAGCAAATAGAGAATGGAAACCATTGTCGATGGAGATGAGATGCAACAAATTGTAATAATAAGTAAAAAATGTATTAAACAGATACCGTACCACCTGCCCCATCATACATGAACTCACATAGAGTCAAATACATATTTAGTCCCACAACTTGCATGCTTTGGACGTTTTAGTCCCACAACTTGCAAAATGGACTAACCAGTCCCACAACTTGCACCGATAAAACATTTTTGGTCCCAGCGAATTAGGTGATGCCACGTGTCGTGCCAGCGTGGACAAAAAAGAAACGCCGGAGCGTGGCACATTTACAGAAACCCCCCTAGAACTTTTAATGTATCACAGACAAGTCCTTCCGCAATTTACTTAAGGGTTCCCAGGAAAATCGGCAGCTTACCTTCTCCTGACGTCGTGCTGCGGCGACGAAGAACTCGCCTCGACCGAGACGAGGCGGCGGCGAGCTCGAAGGGAGCGGCGATTCCGCTCAGATTTCTCCGGCGATGCGATACCGCGAGTTCAATGAGGATCCGCCGGAGTACGGTGAGTGAATTCATCCCTCCAAATCGTCGATTTCGTGCTGCTCGCGGGTAGGGTCGTCGGGCGGACAGTGCGCGTGTGATCGTCGTCGATTCAGCAAGCTTTTCTTTGGGAAATCGGATGGAATACAACCAGTACGAGTAGGGGAATGTCATAGAACGGTTTTTAGGCCCGATTTATCTCAATTTTTGCGGCGCCACCGTGCCCTGTGCCGCTGGGAGTATGAACTCCGCTTTTCAGAAGAATCCATTCGGGTTTTGATGTTTTTAGGTACTGTGGTGTAGAATTCCTGCTCGGGTATGATGTACTGCACGAATGTATGTACAAATTGATAGAAAAGATTGAATTTTTCTGAAATTTTGGATAGGGGCAGTGTTAACTGAATTTTCGACAGTGTTAACTGAATTTCGACAGTGCACTGCTTAACTGAATTTTGTCAGCTAACTGAATTTTTGTTTTGTGCTCTAGTTTTGAATCCAGGAGCAGGAGAGGTAACTATAGGTATGCTGTCAGCAGCCATGAACTAGAGAAGGACTATGTTGTTGACATGAAGGCTAGAACCTGTGATTGCAAAAGGTGGCAACTCAGTGGCATTCCTTGTCACCATGTAATAGCATGCTGCAGCCTAGATAGAATTAATCCTGACAATCTAGTGCACAGTTGTTATACAGTGGACACCTTCAATAATGCTTATGCCTACAATTTAGTACCACTTAGAGGCAGGTTATTCTGGAAAAACATGAATGCAGTGCATGTTCACCCTCCTCTGTACACTAAAGTCACGGGCAGGCCTAAGAAAAATAGGAAAAAAGCACCTGAGGAGAAAGTGAAAAAAGGAGTAAACACATTTACAAAAGCAGGGGTTTCAATCCACTGCTCTGTTTGTGGAATTGCTGGTCACAACAGCAAAGGACATGCTAAATATGTAGAGAGCAAGCAACTGCAACAAGAGATGAATATTATTGGGGAGGATGAAGAGGTAGATCTTCCTGATATACTACAAGTGAGTGTTCAATGTTTCCTATTTACAATAATTAAATGAAAAGCAGTACAAAACTAATTTTGTCTCCAATTTATTTGCAGCATGTTATCCCACATACACCTGACCCAAGAATAGATCCTACACAGCTAGTTAATAGCATGGTGTACAAAATGCAGCAGCAGGTTATACCAGTTCATACTAACATTTTCCTTGCTCTGATAGATCAATTGTACTAATTACTTGCTCTGTAATTTAAATGGCAGCAAAAGGAGCATGTACCTATGGAGAGGCTGCTTGGACCTTTGCCTGAAAATGCATTTGTTGTAGCTGCTAGAGATAGCATTCCCCAACCTGGAGTAAGAGTTACAACTGCTACAACAAGAGGTGCTCTGAGAGGCAAAAGGAAAGCTACAGGTCCAACAAGATCAAATGCAAAAGCACAACAAGGTGCATCCAGCAGTAAAGCAAGAAGGAAGACTAATACTACATCAATTGCTCCAATGCTCCCAGATCTTAATGATGCGGCAATTCCAGAAGAACACCCACAAGAAGTTCCTCTAAGCCAGAGTGCACCAAGAGATTAGATTCAGCTTCTTGTGTGTCTCTAATTTGTCATGCTATATAACTAAGTACTGTACCACTTGAGATTTTCACTGGATTACCAATTTTGTAAGGTTATGAGATATATGCAACCAAACTATTTAAATGCCTTTATTTGACTCACGGTTGGTATTTCAATGTTGGCAGCAAGCACTTTATTCATTGCATTTGATAATGTTGCAGTACAAATACATGTTCACATCAACCAGACCCTCTAATCACCAATGCAACACAAGCATACAACACTACACAACCTGCTACCACACAAACAATGAACATCTCCTTCCTATCCCTTTTTCTCATCTCTTCTCGATGATTCTTGCGCAATTTCTTATTTTCTAACCTAAGCTTCTCAATCTCTAGCTCCAATGCATGAACATTCCTCACAAGCTTCAGATTTGCATCTTCATTTTCTCTGGAATTGCCTCTACTCGACACCTACAGTAGAACCTCGGTCAGAGACGAACAAGACTGAAAATGGCTCAAAAATCGCACGGATAAGAGGCAGAAATCGGCAACTCACCTCAGAAGGTAGCCCAGTTCTTCTTGCAGGCGTCGTAGGCGGCGGCGGCATCCAGTAGACCTCGCCGGTCACCCTCGCCCAGCTGTCTCCGTCCGCCTCGCTGCCACCCGCATGATCCATCCGAGACGCCCCAAGCCCCAAGCCTTCTAGTGGACCCATCCGCGACGCCGCGAAGCTCTACTCCGACGAACAGCTCAAGGACGAAGAGCTCGAGGACGAAGAGCTCGAAGTCGGCCGCACGCCACCCCTATCGCCCCCGCCCACGCGATTTAGGGTTCCGGTCGAATTGGGGAATTTGCTCACTGACGGGAAGGACTTGTCTGTGATACATTAAAAGTTCTAGGGGGGTTTCTGTAAATGTGCCACGCACCGGCGTTTCTTTTTTGTCCACGCTGGCATGACACGTGGCATCACCTAATTCGCTGGGACCAAAAATGTTTTATCGGTGCAAGTTGTGGGACTGGTTAGTCCATTTTGCAAGTTGTGGGACTAAAACGTCCAAAGCATGCAAGTTGTGGGACGAAATATGTATTTGACTCACTCACATATCCATAGTCAACAACTTAGTAATATCCTGTACATGACTAATACTGCTCATAATCGGCCAAATACATTTATTTACCTTGGCCATTTAAACGTACACTTTCAATACCGCTCCAGCCATCGTCAAAACAATGGACTGAACTACTGAGAGAAAGGAAAGATGGATATGCGCATTTTGTAGTAGTTTACAATTCCACCATTTTAGGCCATTACATCAAGCATGTAGCTACTACCGTACTATATGGTCTACTAACCTGCACATTCAGAAAAGAATGTTAACAACTAAAACCTAAGTGGAGTCGAAAATCTAGCCAGATAAACTGGATTAACTTACGCAGGGCACTAAGATTGTATCAGCAAGTGAGTTCAAAAGATTTGCCAGAAGAGATAGTCTTGCCAAAGAGCGCTAGATTGAACTGTTGATCCTCATGCAGATGTACTTCCTTGTGCAAGTACAGGCGAAAAGATTCAGCAAAAATCTAGAAGAAACATATATTGTTATGAATATATGATGGAAGAGCGAAGGTTCCAAAAAAGGGCTGACCATGCCAGTCTATGTATCCTGTCTTCTCTTCTCACTATTTTTTTCCTCTGACAAAATACGATTGGTGACAAATAAAATTCATCAACATTGTAGGTCTTCTTATAATCGCCTGCAACAACTAAAATGAAGTACCGACCCAGTAAGCCAGCAAACCAAGAAGATACAATTAGCCCATCGAGAACATATATACACTACATGCAAATAACAGAGCACTGTAGATAGTGTACACACAACAAAATGATTTGGGTGGGTTTCAACGCATGTAATTACAGAGCATGGCTGGAAAGGCAAATATTATTACCTTTGCTTTTCGAGTTCTTTTTTTTTTTCGAACAAACTTCCAATCTATTCGTCAACAATCAAGGCGGTACAAAGAACACCAGAAGCAATAAGAATTACATCTAGGTCCGAAGACCACCTAGCGACGACTACAGACACTAGAGCGAGCCGAAGGCGCGCCGCTGCCATCACCCCTCCATGATCAGAGCCGGGCGAATCTTGTTGTAGAAGACAGTCGGGAAGTTGTCGTGCTACGGCCCCAGAGCACCAGCGCACCAGCACAGCAACCGCCGCCGATGAAGAGATGCATAGATCAGAAGCATCTAATTTTTTGACACACGAACGAAGACGAACGAAGATCGGATCCAACCAGATCCACCGAAGACAACCACTGGCCAAATCTGACGAGATCCACCAGAAACAAACCTCCACACACCCTCCAACAACGCAAGGGACGTCGCCGGAGCGGAGACTGGGTGGGGAGGACCTTATTCCATCTTCAGATAGCAGCCGCCGCCTGATCTCTCCAAAGAAGACACAAAACCTACAAAACACAAAAAAACCTGTGAGAATGGAGCCCTCCTGCCGGCAGGGACCGGGATCCACCGCGCGACCATGGCACAAGGGCCACAGAGGCGGGCGGCCCGGCGGCGCCGCCGGCAGGAGGCGAAGACCTAATCGCGTTTGTCGCAGGAGCTCTCGATACGAAGCGGTACGCTTCGATCTAACATTGCTTTTCGTGTTCTTCAGTTCAACAATGCACACTGTCACGACCCAATCTCCTGAGATCTGGATCGGACAGAGAGGTGGAGAAGAACACGGAATCAGGATGAGAGATAGCAAGCAGGAGATGAGGAACGAGAGGTAGCAGGTGAGAAGTGTCCAGTGATTACTTCATTCATGCCGAACAACGAGCAGCGTACAGGTATTTAACGACTCACGCAACACACGCCACTGGTGAGTCACAACCGGCCCACCTACACATACGGCCCAACTCTTCTTCTCCACCTAATACACATGTCACAAGTTGACGACTGAAGGAGACAGTGTGACATTGTCGCCTCCTTGAGCTTGAGCCTCATCCCAGATTGATGACGATGGAAATCGAGTCTTGAGCACCTCGTAGTCTTCCCAGGTTGCAGCGTCGGGTGACAGCGACGTCCATTGCACCAGTAATTGTACCAATGGTTCCTGACCCTTCTTCACCAAGCGTCTGTCCAGGATTGCAGCGGGTAGCAGCTCTGTTGTGGTCAGGTCAGGAGGTTGCGGCAGTTCTGAGAACACTGGCGTGTAAGACGGAGTGAAAGGCTTCAGCTGCGAGACGTGGAATACCGGGTGAATGCGACAATCAGCCGGTAAGGTCAGGCGATATGCCAGTGACCCAATCTTCTCTTCTACCTTGAATGGCCCGAAGAATTTGTACGCCAGCTTTGCACACGGCCGGTTAACCAAGGAATTCTGCGCGTAAGGTTGCAGCTTCAACAATACCTCCTCGCCCACTGTGAAACTCCTTTCCGTCCTGTTACGATCCGCTTTCTTCTTGGTCCTCGCTTGAGCACGAGCAAGCTGTTGGCGCAATGCTGTGTTGTGCACTGCCCAATCCATCTCGACAGCTCCAGGTGAATCAGAATTCCACGCTGGTAACGCGCCCAGATTTGGTTCCTGTCCAAACAGCGCCTGAAAGGGAGAGCAGTTCAGTGAAGCGTGGTAAGAGGAATTGTACTAGAACTCTGCTGCTGCCAGCCAACGCCGCCATTGTCGTGGGGTTTCATGCACGGCACATCGTAGGTACATTTCCAGGCACTGATTAACCCTCTCTGTCTGGCCGTCGGTCTGTGGGTGGTAAGCCGTGGAGTAGAGCAGCTTTGTGCCAGCAGCCGATAGCATCTCACGCCAAAATGCGCTGGTGAACACTCGATCGCGGTCTGAGACAATAGTTTCAGGAACACCATGCAGCTTGACAACGTTCTCCCAGAATGCCCTCGCGACCTGTGATGCCGTGAAGGGATGTTTTAGTGGCACAAAGTGGGCGAATTTTGTCAGGCGATCCACAATGACCATGATGACATCAAAACCTTCCGATTTAGGCAAACCCTCCACAAAATCCATTGAGATATCGTGCCAGGGCTTGTTAGGGATAGGCAGAGGCTGGAGCTTGCCTGCTGGTTTACAATTCTCATGCTTGGCGTGTTGGCAAACTGCACACTGACGAACAAAATCTTCCACAGCCGCACGAATTCCCTTCCAAGTGAACAGCTTCTTGACACGCTGATGTGTGGCCGTAATGCCTGAATGGCCCCCCACTGCGCTGTTGTGAAGTGCGCTGATGATTTTGGTCTGTAGAGCTGTGTTTGCGCCGATCCACAGTCGTCCTTTCAGACGAATAACACCCTGGTGCAATGTGTGTCCTGTTTCATTGGGGCTTTGCACGGCCAACCGGGTGAGCAACTCCTGTGCTTCCGGGTCAGTTGCATACGAATTTGTCACCTTTTGCAGCCACTGTGGCTGGCAGATGGAAATCGCATCGGCCGACAGCATGTGCCCGACGCGAGAGAGAGCGTCAGCAGCATGGTGTCTGAACCTCGCTTGTACTGAAATCGGAACTGGAGGCCAACCAATTTCGCCATCGCCTTGCGCTGCAGCTCCGTGTCCAGAGACTGGTCCCCCAGATTGCACAAGCTCTTGTGGTCGGTCAGAATCACAAATGGTCCTCGTTGCAAGTACGGTCTCCACCTGTCAACAGCCATCATCACCGCCAAAAATTCCTTCTCGTAAGTCGACAGTTTCTGATTGCGAACGCCGAGCGCCTTGCTGAAATAGGCCAGGGGATGATTATCCTGCATCAAGACCGCACCAATTCCCGTGTCACAGGCGTCCGTCTCGATGGCGAACGGCCGCTCGAAATTGGGCAGTGCCAGCACCGGCGTATTGACCATAGCTTGTTTGAGACGATCGAATGCCTGTTGCGCTGCCTCAGACCACTGAAAGCCCTTCTTGGTCAGTAATTGAGTCAGCGGCTTGGCTATAATGCCATAATCTGACACGAATTTGCGATAATAGCCAGTTATCCCAAGAAATCCCCGCAGTTCTGTGGCATTGCTTGGAACTGGCCAGGCCTGCATTGCACGCGTCTTCTCACTGTCAGTAGCGACCCCTTCGCGAGAGATGACATGTCCCAGATACTCAATGCGATCTCGGGCAAAAGAACACTTGGAAGCTTTGGCGTACAGCTGATGCTTGCGGAGCAACTCCAGCACAATGCGAAGATGTTCTTGATGCTCCTGCAACGTAGCACTGTATACGAGTATATCATCCAAGAACACAATTACGAACTTACGGGTATAGGGCGCGAAGATTGTGTTCATCAAGCATTGGAACGTGGCTGGCGTGTTCGTCAGACCGAACGGCATCACTCGGAATTGGAAGTGACCGTGGTGTGTCTTGAACGCCGTCTTGGCCTCGTCCTCTGGTCGCATTCTAATCTGATGATACCCGGCGCGGAGGTCCAGTTTGGAAAAGAATGCGGCCCCAGCTAACTCGTCCAGTAGCTCATCCACAATTGGTAGTGGGAACTTGTTTTTGATTGTTGCCAAATTCAGTCGGCGGTAATCCACGCAGAACCTCCAACTACCATCCTTCTTCTTTACCAGCAGCACTGGAGCGGCGTAAGGGCTCATTCTATGCACGATCACTCCAGATTGCAGCATCTCTGTCACCTGTCGCTCAATCTCGTCCTTTTGCAAAGGTGAGTAGCGATATGGTTTGTTGTTTGGTGGCCTAGCTCCCTCCTCCAGAGTAATAGCATGGTCATATTGTCTGCTGGGTGGCAACCCTTTTGGTTCAGCGAACACGTCCTCAAATTCAGACAACAACGCCTTGATGCACTCCGGTGTGTCTGCATCAATTGGGGTAACTGAACCTGTCAGTGGATCAAGCATGGCCAGCGCCCAAATATCGTTTGCCTCTTGCCATTGTAACAATGTCTTGGCATCCAGAGGCTGCAACTTCTCAGTTGTGATTGGTTTAATGCCCTGTAGAGTGATCTCTGTTCCCTGATACTGAAACGCAATTGTTTTGTTCTGCCAATGACAGTTCATTGGACTGAACTGTGACAGCCAGTCCATCCCGAGCACCCCATCGTATGCCCCTAGCTCGAGCACCCTCACGCTGGTCTAGAACTGATGCCCTTGTAGCTGCCACTGCACCTTAGGCACTAAGCGATCACATCTCAGACGCTGACCATTCGCCACCTTAACTGAAACCGCTAGCTTCTGTTGTGCCTGATATGCGATGCACAAAGGTCTCGCTGATGAAGCTGTGAGTACTCCCTGAATCAATTAACAGCAACATGAACTGATCCCCTACCTGAGCTCGCAAACGAATTGTGTCGGATGACTCAGTTCCCGCCACGGCATGCGCTGACAACATACAACAGCCTGCCTCTTCTGCCGGTGGTTCCTCAAGCAGCTCCAGAGCATGAACTGCATCTTCTGACAGTATCTCACCAAATTCGCCCACCTGAATCGTGAGTAACTGTCCCTGGCGTTTGCACTGGTGTTCGCGACTGTATTTCTCGCCGCACTTGAAGCACAATCCATTAGCCCGGCGATAGTCACGCAGCTGCTTCTCACGCCCAAAGTCATCACCACCCGCGCGTGGAACTCCAGCTGGACGCGGCACTGCGGCGACTGGTGCAGGCGGTGGTCGCCCCGCTGGTACCGGACGCAACCGAGGCCGCTGAGCATCCAACTCCTCTTCCTGTATCTTGGCAAACACCGTGGCACGTGTAATGCTGGTTGGTGCTTGGATGCGAACTGCTGCCCTCAGTTCATCCTTCAATCCCAAAACGAACTGCGTCACGAAGAACTTGGTGCAGAGTGTCGGGTCCAGTGCGAGCAGGTGATACATGTAAGTTTCGAACTGCTGTCTGTAGTCAGCCACGAAGCCTGTCTGCCGGAGTTGAAGCAACTTGGTCATCTGCCCTTCAAACTCGTCCGGACCAAATTCTTCAATCACTGCTAAGCAAAATTGATCCCAGTTCACCAATCTGTGTGTATGGCGGAACGCTTGCAACCAGAGCGCTGCGTGCCCATCCATGTACAGAGACACAGTAGTGAACCAATTTGCTGGAGGAACATGGTACAACTCGAAGTAGGTGATACAGCGATCGAGCCAGAGGCTGGGCAGAGATCCATCAAACCTTGGAAAATCATGCTTCGGTGTTCGAATGTACCCGGTGTCCTCTCCTCGTTCCTCGCGGCGCTGGTTTTGCTGTGGTTGCTGCTGTGGCATGTGAATCCGATGTGGTCGCGGCAGCATCTGTGCCGCAGGTGGTTCCGGCATCAAGGGCACGCCGTCGTTCGCCAGCCGTGGTGGTGGCAACTCGGTGTCGATCTCGATGCGCGGCGCGGTCGATGAACGCGGATCGGAACCCACTGACGCGGCCGGTACAGAAGTCGTCGACAGCGCCTTGCGGGTGTCGTCAACGTCATTCTGCGTCAGCACCAGCTGCTTCCGAAATCCCGCCAGATCCGTGGTCATCTGGTTGTTGAAGGCGAGCTGGTCCTCATGGCGCTTGTCGTTGGTCACGGTTTGTGCGTCGAGGCGCTGGATGATGCTCTCCAGCAACGTCTTCACCTGACCCGAGCTCTCCGCCATGGCCGTCAAGACCCGCTGCGTCTGCGCGGAAGGTTTCGCGGGCGCCGTCGCGCTCGCCCGAAGCAGATCCTACCGGCTAGGGATTTTGTGCGAAATCACCGAAGCGATCTCACACCTTTCGCTCGGATTTACAGGACCTGCCGAGGTAGTATGAGCACGGCGTCAAAAAAATTGCAGTGGAGAAAAATTGGCTCTGAATACCAAATTGTCACGACCCAATCTCCTGAGATCTGGATCGGACAGAGAGGTGGAGAAGAACACGGAATCAGGATGAGAGATAGCAAGCAGGAGATGAGGAACGAGAGGTAGCAGGTGAGAAGTGTCCAGTGATTACTTCATTCACGCCGAACAACGAGCAGCGTACAGGTATTTAACGACTCACGCAACACACGCCACTGGTGAGTCACAACCGGCCCACCTACACATACGGCCCAACTCTTCTTCTCCACCTAATACACATGTCACACGTTGACGACTGAAGGAGACAGTGTGACACACACCCATTACTGGTAGTGTTGCTGATAGTAACACGGAGAATCGGAGATGATACAAAGCCAGAATGAATCATACCGACCAAAGCATCCGCTGAGGAGGCGATTATGCACTATTCAAAGGCTGAACGCTGAACAGAGTTGTAGACCATCGAATCCGACGAAAGGGGCGCCGCAAGAAGGAGGTGCCGCGAGAAGAGGGTCGAGCGAGAGGGGACGACATCCATGATTAGGGGCTTGACCTCTTGAAACGGAGAAGCCAGAGTGCAGGCTGATGTCGGCTCCGTGTGACCTAGCGCAGGGAGAATCGAGGGAAGGTGGATTGAAAACGACGCGACACAAATGAGGTGGGCACAGGAGAATAAAAAGGCAGCCATGCGGAGGCTGCTCGCCTGGCTTCTTACGATTCACTTGCACCATTACTGCGGGGGAGGAGTCAATAGGTGCTGCGCAGCTCGGGGCGTCCCTTCGTTGCTCGGTGTTGCTGCTTGGAAGAAGAGGATCACCCGTGATGGGCTATTATGGGCTTTACCTGTGTGGGCTTCTTTCTATTCGAAAATAACTCATATGCAGAAAGGTCACGATGGATTTTATTGATTAGTAATAACTGCAGCTAATTTTGTTGACTTGGGACGCATGGGGGTAGACTTGCTGACGTGGGAGGGCTGCATGTTGAGAGAAATATGGTAGTGGGGTTCTCCCATTTAGATAGAGAAGATAAGGTTTATATTATTTTGGAAAGTCAATCCACGTAACGTTTAATCAACTTTTTATTATAAAAATATCGACATGCAAAATATAAACTAAATGTTATTAGAAACATCATAAACTATATCTTCACACCATACTATATAATATCATATTTATTGATAGATTTTCTAAAGATTTGATCAAACTTTACATGACTTAACGTTAAATATAAGTCTTATTCATCGAAACGGAGGGACTATGAGTCAGAGAGAGTGTGATGATGCACGGAGAGCTTTACACATGGACCTTTTTTCTTTTGATTAAACGAGACTCCCGTGGATTTCATATAAAGAAACCCCCAGCCTTACAAACACAAATATAACCCAAATATGGAACAAACGAAGTTGGAGTTGTACCGGGAAACGTGGGTTGTCACATGGCACACGCAACCTACAGTTGCGCCATTTCTCGTTTCTCGTCTTCCAAAGAGTCCAACATAGAGTTGCAATCCCTCTGAGCAGGAGGTTGCGCTGATCTCGGACCAATTTTAGTTTTTTTAGATAAAAGGCCTCTATTGCCCGACTTTGAATTATCAAAGCAACAAGCTTCACAGAGAGATACACGCTGCGACATATAGCTTAGCCAAATAAAAGTGCAACATGCAGCGGCATACAGCTTAACCAATAAAGGAGCAAAAAAACTAGTCTAGCAAATGCGCTAGCTTAGGGCTGCAAAGGTAGTAGGCTCTCATAATGAATCCTCTTGAGCACCGAAACAAGCTCGCTTGCCGCCTCTTGATCCTCCAGCTTTAAGAAAACCAGGGTTTTAAAGATAACGTCCGCAGTGTGTCGGATAAACTTGGCCTCAATGGCTCCTTTGTTGTGGATCTGCCACAGAGCCTAAGACTGAGCAGAGAAAACCAGCCACGCTAAGCGCCTAACAACACTAGGAATGGAAGACAAAATCGCGAAAAATTGGGCAACGTTTGCTAGGCACCAGGCCCTCCCTAGGGGCCTGACGGAACACACTCCACACAAAAGCAGCAAGCGAACAAGAGAAGAAGATATGGTTGTCTTCTCCTCATCCGCGCCGCAAGACACACTTCCCATTGGAGGGGCCGTAGACCAGAAGGGAGGCGGTCGATAATCATCTTTCAACTTTTTTTTTGATTTTCAACGGTAGTTTGGTCTTCCAAACCTGCTGGAACTGCGCCACTGTCGCCCCCTGTGCAAGCTAATTGACACAGAATTGTCACGAGTTGTCCAATGACCATGAACCCTATCATGGTCATCAGAGAGGGCCACACTAGCAAGAACAACCTACAGGTCAGCCCACTACATGACCCCTGTGTCGTGGTGGTATCACGGCAGATGCCATAGGATGGCTAAAAGTGTGGGGCCGATGGACGCTGGTGGATCCGGGGAGGGCTAGCGAGCTAAGAAGCTCACGCAAGAGAAAACAAGAAACAGATACGAGCCGACTCAACTCGGCTCAAGAACAAGCAAGCACAACCAGGAATACTCAAGAACACAAGCAAACCCACACAGCACCACAAACACGCACGATGTACCCAGGTTCGGGGCCCTCGTGAGGAGGTAACACCCCTACTCCTGCCTTGCTTCTCTCTATATGTGTCTTACAAGATCTACAAGGTGCTCCTTGAGCTGTTTTGGTAAGAACTAGAATGAACTACCAGTGAAGGAGGAGTAAATGCTCTAGCAGTGAATGAGACTATAGTTTTGGCTCTCTGGTTGGTGTGTCTCCCACAGGAGGAGTTAGGGCGCTATTTATAGAGGTCCCGCCGAGTTGTCCGGGAACCCTAATTCCTCCGGGCCCCCCGGACAACAGCCCCCGTCCAACGGTAATGTCGACACCTCTACCACGACCTAGCCGCCGGGCTATCCGACATAGGTCGAAGTAGGCCATGATGGCTCGTGCCGTAGCCGACGCCGGCCTAGGTGATGATGCTTCCCTTGTCAGAGACAGGACGTGCCTTCTCCATGCCTGGTCTCCTGTCAGTCAGTTGCCAGTACAGTGGAATAGTCACGTCGCCCTTGTCTTGTACCCTGTGTCCCGCGCCCGTGTCAGACGGGAGGTGACCTAGCTTCCGTGTCAGACGGGACAGTGTCCTTGCCATGTACCTGCCCTTGACTTGTTGCCCGACATAGGATATGTCGGACGGTTCCACCTAGCCCGGGATGGTTGTGCCGGGTCCTCCGTCGTATCCCGGCAGGGATGTGCCGGGCCTGCTTACTCTGAACGCCTCCCCGAATTCCAACATGCCTATGCCGGAACCTCCTTCCTGCACACAATAGATAGAGACAATGCCGACATGGTAATGTCGGTTAGAACATGTCGGCTACCTCCGACATAAGATTAAGTCGGCCAAGCATACAACTTGGTCTGACCAGGACCCGGCTCACCAGCACCGGTTTCGGACGTTGCACGAGAGAATGCCCCTAGGCCCAGCTACACGAAGATGTCTTAGGCTTGCTCCCAAAGACATCTTCGAGAAGCTGGTTCTTAGGAGAAATCTCCGCCTCTGCCTGAGTGAGAGTCAGGGGCTGGGGATCTATTTATAGTATCACCAGGGGAGACAGCCTGGCCCCTGCATCCCCCAAAGGGCACCTCGCGACCTTTCCCAAGAGCCACTTCCTGCGTACCTCCAAAAGGCGTCCCTTCACCTCCCGAAGAGTCATATGACCTTTGGCGTCAGGCAAAGGATCTTTACCATTGCAAACTCGAGTATTTACCCTCGCCTTTACCCTACCCGGGGGTAGCCCCCCGACACTAGTCCCCGAAGCTGGTGTAGTCCTGCAGACTCGGATGAAGGGCTGCACCAGATTTAACAAAAACACTATCAGAGAACAACCGCCGACATCGCTATGTCGGGCAGACCAACTACCTCAAGACGCTTAAGTTGGTTGCCACACAGCCGGTCCGACAAGGAGTTTCCGATATGTCCTTGCCGACATATCGCGGCGCCCCCGACCTCAACGAATCTTTTTCCGGATCCCCTTCTGAGACGTGGCATTGATCTGTTGCACCGTCCCCGAATCATGTCACGCGGCCTGACCAACCGTCACAACCGCGCCGCGTGGGTCCCACCATCTGTCCCTTCCCGCAGGCACTTGAGCGGTTCGCCCCCGAGGCACCTTCTCGATTCCCGTGCTGGTCACCGCACCAGATCCGCGGCCGACGGTTCCCATTCTGTAGCCCCCTGTGCGGCCGATTGCGTGGCCACAACCGCTCCACTTATGCGAACCGCCGCATGCACGATCCCACCACCCGCTCGAAACGGGCGGGCGGGAAAATCGGTAGCCGCGCTTCCCCTTCTCTCATAACCACGGCGGCAGGTGGACTTCTCCTCTTCCCCCGCATTCTCATCTTCTTCTTCCTCGCTCCCTGCACGCTCCCGAGCGAACCGCCGCCGCCAAGCACGTTGCGCACGCCGGAGATCTCGACGGCGACGATCGGGAAACGCCACGCCACCATCGGGACGAGGACATCCCGCGCCGCACCTCCCTCTTCTCCGGTACGCTTCCTCCTGATCCTCTCTAAATTCATCTCATGCTCGGCCATGTCGACCCCTCTCCCTCGTTCTTCTCGAGGACGAACTACTCTCCACAGTACCTCACCCACGGATCTTCATACTAGTTCTTGCTGCGGTATCTTTGGTTTTCCCTGGCCAGATCTGGTCGTAGAATACACCTTCACATTCCCGTAGCATTGCTAGGGTTCTTCTTCATTAGAACCATTTACCTTTCTTTTACGCGGCCTTGTTAGATCTTGGTTGTGTCATCCCGGTTACAGACTCGGGTTTATGGCCGGGCTCCCCTTTTGCCGCCCTGCCGTATGCTTCTTTTTGGTGCTCCCGACTTAACATATTGCTTATGCCGCAGGCCAGCTCCGACATGTCTTCCGAAAACGCCGACATGGGTACCGAGGGAGTCCGGGGAGGATGGGAAGGCTCCGACGCGAGTCAGGACGACATCGACTGGCTACGCCGAACTCACCGCATCCCGGAGGCGGTTATTTGCCGACTTCCTGAGGGAGAGAATGAACCCCAAGTTCAACCCGGGGAGCGGGTAGTCTTCGTCACGCACTTCGAGCGTGGCTTTGCCCTCCCGGCAAGCCCATTCTTCCGCTCCTTCCTCGACTACTACGGTCTGCAACCCCACCATCTTCCGGCTAATGCCATCACCCTACTCTCCGCCTTCGTGTCTTTCTCGGAGGGATACCTCGGCCTATGGCCGGTGGTTAAGCTTTGGGCCAAGTACTTCCAACTTCGAAAACAGAGCATCCCCAACAA
Source organism: Poa annua (assembly GCA_026929855.1). Lineage (NCBI taxonomy): Eukaryota > Viridiplantae > Streptophyta > Magnoliopsida > Poales > Poaceae > Poa > Poa annua. The sequence continues at coordinate 53,833,744 of CM049435.1, read as the reverse complement.
AGGCGTCAAGGACAAGGAGATGACTGCCTGTGGGGCCGCCATTGTGGTTCCTCGGAGGGAGTCCGAGTTCCCTCGGATCTCGGGCCTAGAGTCCTGCCGGAAATGGCAACGGAGCTTCTTCTACGTGAGGAATCCCGACTCGACTGAAGGCGACGAGGAGGAGAGGGCCGACCTTCTCAATCTCCCCGAGTTCAACATTGCTCCTCCGACAGCCCAGCTTCACTGGAGTTCTGACCAGAAGATGTTAGACTCGGAGGTCAACGAGATTCACGAGTTCCTCCTGTCGATCAAGGATGAGCTCACGGCCGAGGATCTTCTCTGCACTTTCGTCAGCCGCCGGGTTTGCCCCCTCCAGGCCCGGGTTCACAAGATTTGCCATATGAGTGGCAGATATGACCCGACACGGGTTAGCATCTTCACGCTCACCCAGGAGCAGGTATACCGGCGGGTCCAGGCCATTGCCCAGGCCGAGATGGATCCAGCCAACTGGGCCTGGGGGATGAAGCCCCACACGCGCTCTCGTCCTCCTCCACAAGTAAGCTGGTTCACTTGACCGACCTATGCAATTCTCCGACAAACTCAGGTTGCAACCATTCCTCTACTTATATATGCTGTTTCTTCTGCCTTCTCGCAGAGGTTTGCCCGGCAGCTCCTTGAAGATCAGAGCCATGCCGCGGGGGAGTGGCATCCGGACTTTCCCATCCCGGAGGTTCTACTGAACGAGGACCCGGATGACGAAGATCACTTATCAATTCCACTGGCTCGCGCCCCTGTCCCGGGTAAGCCTCGTGCACCCGTTCCAATCAACGAATGGTCGGATGACGATGAGGATGAATGCCGAATCATAGACGTTATTGACGCTACTCCTCTCAACTTCGCGCCCCCAGCGCCTCCGACAATCGCTACTTCCACCAAGCGAGCCGAGACTCGCAAGCGAGCTGGCACCGGTACGTCGGATACCGGCGGTGATGAGGCTGGGGCCAAGAGGGCCAAGATCGTCAAGAAGCCGGCAACCAAGCCGCCCAAGAAGAAGAAGGGTCCTCCGACTTCCTCCGGGTAAGCCGATCCCCTGAGATTATCTGCTGTTACTTAAACTCCTCTGATAGTACCGTCCGAGTTAACATACCATTGTCTTGAAACAGTGCCCCACTGAAGTTGAATCCGACCGGGCCGCAAGGTCGGAAAGGCACCGAGGAGGCCAGGTCTACCCGTGCAGAAAACTCCCCGACCCGCAGCAGCCGGGCGTCCACGCCGCCGCTGAGTGGCAGCGCCGCGACCGGGAAAGACAGAGGGACCTCCGACCGGGATGTCGGATCCGGTGGGGACGTTGCCTCCCCCACACTGGGGTCACCCCCACCCCACTCGGGAGGGATCCGTCAGCCGCCGACACAGCGCCCTCCGCAACAGCAACAACCGCAGCCACGGCCACAGCAACAGCCGCAGGGACAGCACCAGCAACCTCCACCTGTCCGGACTCAGCAGCAGAGGCGTCCGCCGACCTCGGACGCTACCACATCCAAGGCGATCACCACACCATCCGGGTCGGCCGCCTCGGGCAAGCGTGACGGGACCACGAGTCAAAAGAGAGGTGAGGTTCCTCTGGGCAAAATTCTAGTGGTGCCTCCTCCTCGCGTGGCCGTCCAGACAGCTGCGCTGCAGACACTAGAGGCCACTGCTGGCCAAGCTCCGCCTGCTGCCGAGTTGCTCATCCTGGGTGATGACTGTTCAGGTTCGCTGGAGCAGTTCAACCTGGATTGGAATGCTGCCGATACCAGCGAAGTATCCTCCTCCGACCCGAACGTCCGACATCCTGCCGGACCCGGGAAAATTGCCCAATCTTTGCACACTCTTCAGTGCGCAGTTCTCCGGATGACTCGGGACGCCGAGGTAAGTCTCTTAATTATTCACCCCCACTAGTCCCCGAGATTCGTGTGGAGTAATCGAACATCGACCGAGTGAAGATTACTCGGCGGGAATCTTCTCAGAACTGAGTTAACGTGTAACCCCATTTCAGGCTTGCAACAAGGAGCGGAGCAGGCTGTTTCAAAAACTGCTCGTCAAGCACAGCGGTCTCCGGAAGAAGTACAAGACCCTTGAGGCGGCACAAGGTACTCTTTCCCTTCTACCGTCATACATTCCCTCTTCTTATTTCCTCTCTTGACATCCGTGACACGCCGACCTCGTCAGTTGAAAAGGAGGCCCAGGTTGCGGCAGCGCACCGGACTGCGCTCGAGAAAGAGCAGGCCGAGGTAACCCGGCTTCGCCAAGAACTCGCGAAGTCCCAGCACGAGCAGGCCGAGATGACCAAGGTCATGAACGAGGTGACGGAGGCGCAGGAGACTCTCGTGACGGACCTCCAATCTCGCGCCAGTTTGGCCGAGAATAAACTGTCCATCCTTACCGCCAAATGCGACACCTGGCTGGCCGAGTTGCAACGGATCAACGGTCAAATGGATAGTGAGTCTCCTCCCCTCTTGCTTACTGAGTTTCCAATGTTACCCCGCCATTTTCGGCTTGCCTTCTAACTCGACAATAGCTCTTTTTGCTTCAGAATCCTTCTCGCACTCGCAACATGCCGCTGCCCAGGCTGTTAGCAAAGCCCGGGGTAAGAGAGCGCATCTCGGTCCCATCTCGACTGAGTGGGACGTTGAGGACCATCTGATTGCCCTCAATGCGCGTCTTGTCCCTCTGAAAAGCATCGGCGTAGGCCTGCTCGACGCCGGCATTTCGGTCTTCCGGCAGCTGTGGCCCGGCATCGAGCCTCCCAAGAACGTTCCCGAGCTGGCCGAGGAGCTGAGGAAAGCCGAACTAAGACTCCGGGAGTGGAGGTCCTCTGCTGCCCGCGCCGGGGCGGATCAGGCCTTGTCCTTTGTACTATCTTGGTATGAAGAGATTGACCTGGATCAAGTCAAGACGCAGCGCGAAAACTCCGTGTGGACCACAGATCCGGCCAAAATCCAGCGCCGCCGAGAATCCGCCGACTACATGGCCAAATACTCGCGTCCGCACGAGTTTGTTCCTGGCCCTGTTTATCCGGACGATGACGAGTCTGATTCCGATGCCGGCGATGCCGAAGAGGAGCCGGAGGAGGAGGAGGCCAACCCGGACGAGCACACCGGAGCGGACGCTGAGGCGGGAGTCCCCGAGTCCGCCGAGCATATCCCTAAGTCTGGGACTGTGGCCACCAACCTCGAAGAGCCCACCGCCACCGTGGCTACATCACCTGCCGCCGACACTGGTCCGGGCGCAACCGTTATCCTCAAGTCGGCCACCCCCGACACCACGACTGCTGCTGCTGCCTCTACCTCGACTTCCACTCCTGCTGCCGAAAACGCTTAGGCAAATTCATTAGATCCCGGAATGCCGGGTGCATATGTAATATATACAATTTTAAGTAAAATACCCTGCTATCTGACCTACTGAATCGAACAAGTATCTAGTCATGTCGGATCACTTTACACCGAGTCCCCGAGTTTACTTTCTCGTTTACTATACTTGGTGATTTTTGCTCTTGTCTACCATACAGGCGTTCGACAGTCGAGTCACAAAATCACGACTATAGCATACGGTACTAGAAAATGCCCGGATTTAGGTTCAAAGGTATCCGACATAACGGAAGAATAATTGAAATATAGGGTTAGTACGCAACACGCGCCGAATTGCTTTTACACCGAGTCCCCGAGTTCGTTTTCGTGTTTACCATCTTCCACTATCTTTGCTCTTGACTACCACTTTGGGCATCCGTCAGTCGAGTCACAAGATCATTTCACACAGCATACATTACTTAACTTTGAAACAAGGTTGGAAATTCATTCGGCACGTGGATAACAGGTACGAAACAAACACGGCAGTCCCCGAGTTTCACCTCGCGACGCCGGTACGCAGATAACGAATAAATAACCGACATAAACATAAATAAAGATCTGGCAGTCCCCGAGTTTATCCCGGGGTGCCGACATGCAAAAGACACAAGAAAAGAACCATCACCCGGACAAGGCAGTCCCCGAGTTTCACTCTGGGGTGCCGACATTTTATTCAAAAGGGATCGAGATACATACACTGTGCCCTTTACGCAAAAAAGGGACGAAGTAGAGCTACATTCCATGGTCGCTTGGTTTCCTCGCCTGCTCTATCCATTACGCTTTTTCTAGCTTCCTGAGCATCCACAAGATAATATGAGTCGTTGTGCAGGGCTTTGCTCACGACAAAAGGTCCTTCCCATGGAGGGGACAACTTGTGCATGCCGGCAGTTCGCTGTATCAGCCTCAGTACCAGATCTCCTTCTCTGAACACCCGGGGGTGCACCTTCCGGCTATGATAGCGTCGGAGGTTCTGCTGGTATATTGCTGACCGAGATAGGGCCAACTCTCTTGCTTCTTCAAGCAAGTCGACATCATTCTCTCGGGCTTCTCTTGCCTCGGTTTCTGTAAACATCGCCACCCTGGGCGAGTCATACTGTATGTCGGTTGGCAACACTGCCTCAGCACCATACACCATAAAGAATGGTGTGTACCCGGTGGATCTGTTGGGTGTGGTCCGGAGACCCCATAGCACCGCCGGTATTTCCTCTATCCAGCATCCCGGAGTCCGCAGGAGTGGTTCTATCAACCGGGCCTTTATGCCGGTCAGCACCAATGCGTTGGCTCTCTCAACTTGCCCGTTTGCCTCCGGGTGAGCCACCGAGGCCACATCAAGCCGGATTCTCTTCTCCGCACAGAACCGAGCAAACTCCCCCACTGCAAAGTTGGTGCCATTGTCCGTGATAATGCTGTGCGGGTAACCATATCTCAGTATGATATCCTTAAAAAATGAGACGGCTGTAGCTCCATCACATTTCCGAATTGGCTTCACCTCGATCCATTTGGTGAACTTGTCCACCATGACTAGTATATGAGTCATGTTACCTCGCGCCAGCTTGAACGGACCCACCATATCCAAGCACCATACAGCAAACGGCCATGTGATGGGGATAGTTTTTAGCGCTGCCGCCGGCATGTGTATTTTGTGTGCAAACCTCTGGCAACCTCCACATTTCCGGACAATATCCTCTGCCTGCTGCAGAGCCGAAGGCCAATAAAACCCGTGCCGGAAGACCTTTGCTACCAGTGCCCTTGAGGAAGCATGGTGACCGCATTCACCTTGATGTATCTCAAGAAGCATCTCTTGCCCTTCCTCCGGGTCAACGCAACGCTGCAGCACCTCAGTGACACTTCTCTTATACAGCTCTTGATTGATCACCGTGTAAGCCTTGGCCCTTCTTACCACCTGCCGAGCTTCCACTTCATTCTCCGGCAGGGTCCCTTACACAACATATGCCATGATGGGCTGCGCCCACTCCGGTACCGGCCTCACAGGGAAGACTGGGGCATCTATTTCCATAGGCTCGGCTGACATCACCTCTGCCGACATACCTTGTACAGTCCCCGGGTTTAGCCAAATGCTCCCGACATCAACCTCCATGGGCACGACTTCTGCCTCCGAGCTCTTCGGGATAAATATGGACTCCGACTCGGGTGATGGCTTGATTGACGGCTTCTTTAAGTGTTCCAAAGCTATGCCGGGTGGGATCGCGTCCCATGAAGACCCCAGCTTGGACAATACATCCGCAGCCCCATTCTCTCCCCGGGGTATGTGCTTGAACTCGCATCCTTCAAAAAACCCGGAGATTTTCTGCACATGAAACCGATATGACGCCATGTTAGCGTCCAAGGCGTCCCAATTTCCCGACACCTGCTGCACCACCAAATCCGAGTCACCGTAACATTCTATTCGCCGGATGCCAACCTCCTTGGCGACATTGAGGCCGTGCACAAGTGCCTCATATTCAGCCACGTTATTGGATGCCGAGAAATGAATCTGGAGCACATATTTCAGTACATCTTGCTTCGGGGAGGTGAGGACCACTCCAGCACCCAACCCAATTTTTGCCTTGGACCCATCAAAGTGCATCTTCCAGAAATTGAAGTCGGGCGGGGGAGGTTCATATTGCATCTCGGCCCAATCCACCAAGAAGTCCGGCAGCGCCTGCGACTTAATGGCGTCCCTCCTTTCGTAAGTCGGGGCGTACGGAGATAACTGGATGGCCCACTTGGCAACTCGGCCACTGGCATCTTTGCATCCGATTATCTCGGACAAGGGAGCCTCGCTCACCACTGTGACCGGATGCTCTTGAAAGTAGTGCTTTAACTTGGTGACCGCCAGGTATACGCCATAAGCCATCTTCTGGTAGTGCGGGTAATTCTGTTTGGAGAGGGAGAGCACCTCACTCAGATAGTATACGGGCCTCTGCACCACCTTCTCACCTTCTTCTCTTTCCACCACCATCACCACACTTACAACTCGGTTGGTAGCCGCGATATAGAGCAACATCGGCTCCTTGGGTAAGGGAGACGCCAACACCGGTGCATTTGAGAGCGTCTTTTTTAGGTCGTTAAAAGCTGCGTCTGCTTGTGGTGTCCACACAAAGGTTTTACTCTTTTTCATGAGTTGATACAAAGGCAAGGCTTTCTCTCCTAACCGACTCACAAACCTACTTAGGGATGCCAGACATCCGGTGAATTTTTGTACATCCTTAAGGCGAGTTGGCAATTTCATGCTCTCGATAGCTCGGATCTTGCCCGGGTTAACCTCTATACCCCGGCTAGACATCAGGAAACCGAGCAATTTTCCGGCCGGCACACCGAAGGTGCATTTATCCGGGTTAAGCTTCATTCGGAACTTTCTTAAGTTAACGAATGTTTCTCTCAGATCATCGATCAGAGTCAGTTTTTCTTTAGTTTTTATGACTATGTCGTCGACATACACCTCTGCATTCCGACCTATTTGCTCATGCAAGCATTTCTGCATGCACCTTTGATAAGTGGCACCGGCATTCCTCAACCCGAAGGTCATGACACGATAGCAATAAGCCCCGTACGGGGTAATAAAAGCAGTCTTTAATTGATCAGCCGGGTTCAAAGGTATCTGGTGAAAACCAGAATACGCATCTACAAAAGACAAAAGCTCACACCCGGCAGTGGAGTCGATCACTTGATCTATCCGGGGGAGCGGGAAAGGATCTTTCGGGCATGCCTTGTTGAGGTTGGTGAAGTCGATACACATGCGCCACACCTTGGCCAGGAGAGGCTCATCCTTCTTCTTCTCTACCAGGACCGGGTTAGACAACCAATCCGGGTGCAGTACTTCCATCACAAATCCAGCCGCAAGTAGTACGGCTAGATGCTCCATGATTGCAGCTCTTCTCTCGTCCGAGAGACGTCTTGTCGGTTGCTTCACCGGCTTTGCATCCGGCCTCACAAATAACGAGTGCTCAGCCAACTCCCTCGGAACTCCTTGAAGGTCGTCATTCGACCAAGCAAAGACATCCCGATTCTCACGGAGGAAATCGGTGAGCTCGCCTTCCTATTTGCTGTCCAGGCTGGTACCGATGATCACCCGGTGGTCTGGGTTAACCGGGTCCACCACGACCTTCTTGGTCTCCTTGGGCGGCTGGAAGGAAGCATGCTGCTCCGGGTTCGCCATCCCGGGTACACCGAGTTGGGAGGCTTGGGCCAACGTCACCACTTGCTGGATTCTCTTTTTCTCCTCGGCTATGACCAATGACTCGGCCAAGCACGAGCCGGCAGTGGCACACTCGATAGAGCGCTTGTAGTCCCCAGCGATAGTGATTATGCCATTCGGACCTGGCATCTTCATTTTTAGATAGCCCATGTGAGTGGATATCATGAACTTGGCCAGAGCAGGTCGACCAATCAGGGCATGGTATGGGCTCTCCAGGTCCACCACCTCAAACTCAAGACTTCCGGTCCGGCAGTTCTCCCGGGTTCCGAACAGCACATCTGCCCAGATTTTGCCCATAGGCGAGCATGAAACACCCGGCACAATGCCATGAAAGGTTGTGTTGGTCGGCAGCAGCGTGTTCAGGGACACTCCCAACTTAAGCATTGTGTCCTTGTACATGATGTTAATGGCACTGCCATTGTCGACCAGGACTCTGCTGAACCGGACGTTGATATTCGGCCCGATGAATGTCGGGTCCACCACCAAGGCGTACCCTCCCGGCTTTGGCATAACCCGGGGGTGATCCTTCCGACCCCAGCTGATCTCTATCTCGGACCAGTGCATAAACTTGGGTACCGCCGGCATGACGGCGTTCACCTCCAGAGCGCGCTGGCGCTGGCTTTTCTTGTCTGTGGGCTCGGTCACAAAGACCACATAGCTCTGGTGAGCTTCCTGATAGTCACCCTGCGGGTAACCGCCCTGGTTGCTACGACCGGCATTGTTGTTACCCCGGATGTTCACCATATTTACCGGCCTTGCCGGTGGTCGCCTCTGTACTGGTGGGTTTATCCGGACAGCATTGGCCCCACTTACTGGTGCCGGAGGTCTTGGAGCTGCCGGCTTTTCAGGGGCAGTTACTAGAGATCCCCCTGGAGCACCCTCTCGCCGCATGCGCTGGTACCAGCTGCACTGCCGAGTTGTGTGGTTGGCCGGTCGGTTGGGCTCGAAAGTGTGATAGCAGCAGGGCTTGTCCAGCATGTCCTCATACGTCAAGGGCTTCCTCTGCTCGGCCCAAGTTTTCTTCACCCCCTGACTCTGGCCCCAACCCTGACCATCAGTCTTCTGCCGCTGATTGCTACCGGTATTGCCTTGTTCCCCGGTTACCGCCGCCACCTGCTGCGAGGCGTAATAAAAGTCGGGCTCCCTTCTCTTCTGCCCGAAATCCTGACGGTCATTGTTCCTGCCCGGCCCGGACCTGTTGTTCCCCGGGTTCCTCCTACTCGGTTCTCCCGAGTCCAGTTGAGGTTGCATTGGGTCACCGAGAGCATAGCTGTCGGCGATTCTCATTGTCTCGGCCAAGGTAGCCGGCATCTCCCTCTGCAGTTTCTACCAAAGCATGGAGCCATGTCGACATCCCTGCGCAAACCATGAAATGGCTTGGGCCTCCACAACCCCTTCACAGGAATTGCGGATCGTGCTCCACCGAGTCAAGTACTCTCGGTCAGTCTCACTGTTCCTCTGCCTGCACATCGCAAGCTGCTGAGGTCGGTTTGGTCTCTTGTAGGTGCTGGAGAAGTTGCTGACAAAGGCTTCCTCGAAGTCCAGCCAGCAGTTGACACTCCTCTCTCTCAAGTTGTTCAGCCAGATTCGGGCTGGTCCCTCTAGCATCTGTGGGATGTATCGTATCGCCCACCGACGATTTCCCCCGGCAATGTGCACTGCTGTCACATAGTCGGTCAACCAGTCCTCTGGCTTGGTGCTGCCGTCGTAACTCTTGGCTCCCCTGTTCAACTGAAAGTGGGGGACAGGCTGCTCCGACATGATTCTGGGCCCAAAACAAGAAGGACCAGGCGGGCCTTGCTCCTCCATCTGCTCGGATCTATACAACCGATCCAGCTTGTACCGAGCATCATTTGGATCTAACTGGCGGGTTCCCAGTCGAGACCCCAGAGTATTCTCATAAACATGGTACCCGGCCTTGGCTATTGCCGAGTTGCCGTCATCATACCGGTTCAGGTCTCGCCCGCCCATTTGCCGGGGCTGCATCGCTCCAACAACTTGATGCCTCGGGGCCTGATTAGGCACCGGATATTGAGGTGGGTGTCCCCGACCAACCGAGTTGGCATTTTCACCATGCCGATTACTCGGAGCCTGTCGGCTTCTGCTCTGGGCCTGCCCAACGTTGCCCTGGCCTGCCATCTGCTTTCCGGCATACGCTGGGTCATATGTCAGCATCTGGAGTTGCTGATTTCCTCCGGGGTTCCTACTCCGGCTCTGGTTTCCACCGACATGCGGAGAGGAAGCCTGTCCTCTGGACACGCCGCTGGGAGCTCTGGTCGAGTGGACAATTTGAGATCCACCCCCGGCCCCATTGGCCCTCTTGACAGCCTCGTTCTGCCGGGTTGCTACTTCCACCAGCTCATTGACTCGGTCCTGTTGCCTACGGCGAGCCTCGTCGTGGTGGTATCACGGCAGATGCCATAGGATGGCTAAAAGTGTGGGGCCGATGGACGCTGGTGGATCCGGGGAGGGCTAGCGAGCTAAGAAGCTCACGCAAGAGAAAACAAGAAACAGATACGAGCCGACTCAACTCGGCTCAAGAACAAGCAAGCACAACCAGGAATACTCAAGAACACAAGCAAACCCACACAGCACCACAAACACGCACGATGTACCCAGGTTCGGGGCCCTCGTGAGGAGGTAACACCCCTACTCCTGCCTTGCTTCTCTCTATATGTGTCTTACAAGATCTACAAGGTGCTCCTTGAGCTGTTTTGGTAAGAACTAGAATGAACTACCAGTGAAGGAGGAGTAAATGCTCTAGCAGTGAATGAGACTATAGTTTTGGCTCTCTGGTTGGTGTGTCTCCCACAGGAGGAGTTAGGGCGCTATTTATAGAGGTCCCGCCGAGTTGTCCGGGAACCCTAATTCCTCCGGGCCCCCCGGACAACAGCCCCCGTCCAACGGTAATGTCGACACCTCTACCACGACCTAGCCGCCGGGCTATCCGACATAGGTCGAAGTAGGCCATGATGGCTCGTGCCGTAGCCGACGCCGGCCTAGGTGATGATGCTTCCCTTGTCAGAGACAGGACGTGCCTTCTCCATGCCTGGTCTCCTGTCAGTCAGTTGCCAGTACAGTGGAATAGTCACGTCGCCCTTGTCTTGTACCCTGTGTCCCGCGCCCGTGTCAGACGGGAGGTGACCTAGCTTCCGTGTCAGACGGGACAGTGTCCTTGCCATGTACCTGCCCTTGACTTGTTGCCCGACATAGGATATGTCGGACGGTTCCACCTAGCCCGGGATGGTTGTGCCGGGTCCTCCGTCGTATCCCGGCAGGGATGTGCCGGGCCTGCTTACTCTGAACGCCTCCCCGAATTCCAACATGCCTATGCCGGAACCTCCTTCCTGCACACAATAGATAGAGACAATGCCGACATGGTAATGTCGGTTAGAACATGTCGGCTACCTCCGACATAAGATTAAGTCGGCCAAGCATACAACTTGGTCTGACCAGGACCCGGCTCACCAGCACCGGTTTCGGACGTTGCACGAGAGAATGCCCCTAGGCCCAGCTACACGAAGATGTCTTAGGCTTGCTCCCAAAGACATCTTCGAGAAGCTGGTTCTTAGGAGAAATCTCCGCCTCTGCCTGAGTGAGAGTCAGGGGCTGGGGATCTATTTATAGTATCACCAGGGGAGACAGCCTGGCCCCTGCATCCCCCAAAGGGCACCTCGCGACCTTTCCCAAGAGCCACTTCCTGCGTACCTCCAAAAGGCGTCCCTTCACCTCCCGAAGAGTCATATGACCTTTGGCGTCAGGCAAAGGATCTTTACCATTGTAAACTCGAGTATTTACCCTCGCCTTTACCCTACCCGGGGGTAGCCCCCCGACACCCTGCATCATCCAGCGAGCGCGTAAAACGGCAGCCCCCCAACACCACTCGCCGAACCGACACACTAGGGTCATCGCAGACGCTAAACAGGGTATGGAAGTGGAGGCGAAGGGGGCCCTCCCCGTCCACCAATCCAACCAAAACCTACTCTTATGGCCACTCTGTACATGGTGTTTTGCTCCCAACTTGAACAAATCCTTTATACTATGTAAGCTTTTCCAAACTGTGAGCCCACTCAGCCCGGGCTAGAGAAGATGTCGCCGTTGGGAGTATACTTGCTTCTGACAATCGTAGCCAAAATCGAATCATGCATTCGGTACAACTTCCTAATCTATTTCATCAACAACGCCGTGTTCATGTGTCTGGAGTTAAGGAGGCCCAACCCTCTACACTCTTCCGGCCCACACATCGCAGCCAATTCAGCATATGGTACTTCTCTTTGGCCTCGAGCCTTCCTAGAAGAACCGAGCTCTATGTGACGAGGGGTTAACTCGACAAGTCCCAGGGTTTTACACCCCAGGTTGATTGATGGGGAAGGAGATGAGCGTTGGTAGTCACGACGGCTGACAAGCAAGGATTTACCCAGGTTCAGGCTCCCGGAGGATAACACCCTACTTCCTGCTTGTCTGATTATTGATGCGAGTAGCGATTACAATGGCGAGATTGCGATCTCGCTAGGGTTTGTGGCGGCCTTGTCAACTTCCCTTTGGACGAGCCACCCTCCTGGCTTTATAGGTAGCCAGGTCTCGGGTGGTCGGTTACAGATATGGAAGGTTATGAAACCTAACCGAGTTGGATCAGGATACGTGATACCCCGAGTGGGCCTTCTGTGGGCTTCTCCGTGTCCTTGGCGCGGCCCAGGTAGCCTCATCGTGGGCTGTTCGAAAGGTAGCCCCACGTCAGTAGCCCCCGAGTGCTTGGTCGAAGCGCAGCGTCGGGCAAAGGACTTCTTCTTCCTGGACGCGCCATTGGATTGCTTGGTCTTGAGCTGGAACTCGATTTCTTCAGTCGAACAGGCATCTCCCGATGGGAGTAACCTTTGCGGTCGAATTACTTGGTCTTCTTGTTGTGTAGTGTGCTTTTGTTCAGCCTGCTGGCTTACAAATGGATTCAGCTGTTCGAAGCTTACTCGATTATCTCTGCTACCCGAACGATTTCTTCGGGTCCTCGGATCAACAGTCTGTCCTACTTTGCGTTTTTCAGCTGAGAAGCTTACTACTCGAACTACTCATTCGAGTTGTCATTCTGTTTCATTTGTTTGGAGCCGTTGGCTTGATGACGCCACTGATGACGCTCTGTCGCACGCTTCTGCGCCCGATGGGACGTGACATGGCGGGGCCTGCTGGCAGCGCTGACCGCGGTCAGCAGTTGTCACGTCTCCGAACTGGGCGCGAATTTTTCGCGCGCGATGATGACGCCTCGATTTTCGTGCGTAGTGGATGAAGTGGGCGGCGACGGTTGCTCTCTCTGCTTGACACGTGGACGGCAAGATGAAGACGCTCGGAACTGTTGCGCGATGAAGGGCTGAGATTGATTTTGCTGAGGCATAAGTACTGCGCCGCAGCGCGAGGGCATCGTCTTCTCCAATCGTCCGCGCCTCCTTTCCTCTGCCTTCTGCCATTTTCTCCCTACCAGAGCTCCGTGCTATTTGTCCCCGCACCTTGCGTTGCTCTGCAAAGCCATGGGCAAGTCGAAGACTGCCGCTGGTTTCTCCGCCACCGCCGACGAAGCCGGGCTGATGAAGAAGCCCGACGGCGACTGGCAGAGGTCGTCCGTGAAGAAGGCGGAGGTCGAACTCCTCCGTGCTCAAGGTCTCCTTCCTCCCGCTGACCAAGTCCAGGTACGCGCTCCTGGCAAAGAAGTTTACCCCACACCCCGCGATGGGGAACGCGTATGCTTCGTGGATTTCCTTCCGCGGGGCTTCGGGTTCCCCTTGCACGATTTTGTGCGCGGTCTCTTGTACGCCTATGGGGTTCAGATTCATGATCTGACTCCCAATGGCGTCTTGAGCATCGCGGGCTTCATTGTGCTTTGCGAGTGCTTCCTGGGCGTCACGCCCCACTGGGCACTGTGGAAGTCGCTCTTCCTCGTTCGTAAGAACGTCGGGAAGAGCGGGTTACCATACCCTGTGGGCGGCTTCGGAATCCAAGTGCGCGGTGACACCGCGTACTTCCAGATGAAGAAGTCAGACTCCGTCCAGGGGTGGCGCAAGAAGTGGTTCTATGTTCAGTCGAACCAGGATGGCCTGGCGGCGTTCGACAGCGGGCGCGAACTGCGGAAGACTCGTGCCTGGACGCACCCGCTGACTGCGGAGGAGAAGGAAGCCGCACGGCCACTGCTGGGCTTGCTACGGGACCTCACAAAGACCCTTGGGCGCGAGGCGGGTGGCGTCTTCTTGATGGCCGCCTTCTTCCGTTTTCGGGTGCAGCCGCTTGCCTTTCGGCCCCACCCGATGTGGGCCGTCGAGGGCGTCAGTGCCGAGCCACTTGACGACGAGGAGGTGGAAGCCAAGGTGAGGTCCATCACCAACCTCCGAGCCGCGGATACCTGCAATGTCAAGTGCCCGGTTGCTGCATACGGGGCGACGAACCCCGTTCCTGAGGTAACGTTCCTGACTTGCTCTCTTTGTATCTTCCTGTCTTGAAATCCTGCTTCTTAATTCGACTTGCGTCTACTTGCTTCAGGGTCGATCTCTGCTGGTCAGCCTTCCTCCTCTCCCTGAAAATGGATTTGACGACGAGTCGAGGGTTGTGGAGGAGGATGACGACGACGACGAGCTTCCGTCCGCTGTCTCCCCCAACGACGAAGTGGAGGATGATGATGACGATGAGGAACCCGCACGGAAGAGGCAGAAGCGCCGGAGTGGCGGTGACTCTGTGACCGCTTCATCGCCCGCAAGGGGTGCGGACGCTGATCCAGAGGAGGTCGTCGCGACGTCGTCGGGTGCGCGATCTCTTGGCGGCTGGAGTGAGCCGCTGGATGCCGCCCCTGTCAGCTCCGCGCCGCCACGCGCGTTCGCGCGGCTGCCGTCCGTCTCCTTGGGGAGTGATGACGACCTTGAGACCACCAGGTGAGTACCTTGCTGACTCCGAGTTGTCTTCTGTAGTGCCGGTCCGTTATGTGGTCATTGTTCTGCTTTGCTCCAGCCGTCGTTCTGGCGATGTCCACTCGCCTCACCGTGAGGTGGAGCATACGTCCGCCCCTTCGACCGAGCTGGTGACCAGGTTAGCAGTTGAGGAACGCACGCACCCTGCCGTCATCGCGTCTTCGAGTCGCGCTCCTCCGCCGCCTTCCGTAGATGGCGACCTGCTGGAGCACGTAAGTCCTTTGTATTTGTACTTGTAGTCTTGAATTGTCATCGGGTGCGCGATCAGCGCTCCCGATGGGAGTAGCCCCCGAAGGTGTGGGTGACTAGTAGAGTCGCCCGCAACTTTATTAAGATCCTGTTTTTGTTTCAGCCCTACTACCGTCAGCAGCTAGAGGCGGCCGCGGCTTATGTTCGCCTGGAGAAGGAGAGGGACCAGCTGCGGGCTTCTCTGGACCAAGCTACCGAGCGGGTTGCTGAGCTAGAGCTGAAGCTCCAGGCTCAGGCTGAGCTTGAGAAAGCTCTGCTCGAGTTCAAGGAGCGTGAGCAGGTGCGGGTTGACCAGGAGAAGACCCAAGTCGACCGCCTCCTTTCACTCGCCAGTGCTCTTGGGGGTAAGTTTCGGCTTGATGCCTACTGTGTCTTGCTTTTGCCTTTGTCTGATGCTTGACCTCCGCAGAGACGTGCGGTGGAGCTCCTAAGGAGGGTTCGTCGAGTGACACGGTTGACCTGGCGACTGCTGTCGGCTTCCTCGACCGCGTCTGCGCGTACGCGTCCGATGCGCTGAGGAAATCGGCGGTTGCGCTGAAGCAGTCGACTGGCGCGCTAACGACGGTGCACCGGAGCATCTTTCCGAGTGATGCGCCACCGACTGCCGTCGACGCTCTTGCTGCTCCATTCGAGGAAGATGCCACCACCCTTGCAGACTTCACTCGGACGCAGACGGTACGCGGCTCCGAGCTCACCTTCCAGCTCATTCTAGGTCACCAGATTGAGGGCGACTTCGAGAGGGTTGTCAGTGGCTTCCCTCGGAGGGCTGACGGCCGGACCGCGTCGCTTGGCGGAGTGAAGGCGCAGGCTAAGCAGCTAGCTGTGAAGCTTGTGGCCACTTTTGAGAGGGCGCTTGCCAAGGCGACTGAGGCGGCTGCTGCTCGAAAGAGTCGCTCGCAGTCGGAGTCCGTTGCCCAGGAGTAGTTGTAGGGGCTCAGCAGTCGTAGTTTCATGTACTGATAACTTGTGGTTTGCAATTACTGTTGACTGGTATTTTGTCGGGTCTTCTGGCCTTTGACAATATTTTGGCTGAAATTGAATGTTTTCCTTCGACTTTGGCTCGAACGAGAAGCGATCCTTATCTGTTTTGACACTGTCGATTCCTGGCAGTCTGAAATGGGCGAGGACACTCCAGCTGTTGCGGCGACCGGCGCAGGTGATGAAGGAGGCACTCCTTTGGCTGAGCCTGCTGTTCGCCCTTGTCAAGCGACTTCGGCTCCCGCACGAAGTGCGAACGACCGACGGTTGATCACCTATATGAAGAACAAGGTGGTTGAGCTTGAGGCGAAGCTGAAGCGTGCTGAGTTGGAACTGGAGCGTTATAGGTCGCGTCCTGTTGCAGAGTTTTCTCAGCGTGAGGAATTCCTGCTTGGAGAAATCGACTTGATCAGTCGACAACTGCAAGGTTGGTCTTCTTAGCGCTGATCTCTGGCTTTCTCTTCCTTGCGATGTGCTGATTGTAGTGTTTTGATGCAGACGTGAATCCTGACTGGCAAGCTGAGCGGACCCGGGTGAACGAGCGGGTCGCCAGAGAAGCCGCGAGTAACACTTTCGAGGCGCGCCATTTTTGGTCGAATGCGTCTAAGGGGCGGATCCTTGCGTGTATGCTGGACCGCACCTGGCGAGCTGCTCTCCTCCTGGAGGGGTGCAGGAAGACTCTCTGGCAGATCCACCGGGTCTTCTTCCCGCACAATGGGCAGCCCAACGAGTTAGCCACGTTGTTGGAGAGGTTCCGCGAGGGTGGTGCGCTGAAGGAGATTGTCCACGCCCAGCTTGTAGCTGGGGCGAATGCGGCGTTGGCCTACATTCGGATGCATCGGCCACATCTTCCGCTTGAAAGGGTGCTGGACGGCCTGCCCGGTGATGACGATTTCGACGAGACCCTGGCAGCCGCTCGCCAGATGATCGGGCAGGTGCAGAGGCTGAGTGAGCGCCTTGTAGGCCCACTCGATGCGCCGAAGGATGAGCCTGCAGAGTAGAGTAGCTGTCGTCTGTTGTACAGGATTAGCTATAGATGGCGGGTATGCCTGTGTGAATCACAATGTATTGGAAAATACTTGCGAGTATTGAAATTGGTTGCTGTTGTGTAAATGCAGCGTTCTGATTTTCGACCTGTGTGGCGCAGTCACCTAGTATGTTAGGTGACGGCCTAGGTTTTTCCAAGTGTAACCTGTTTGTCGCAGTCTCTGACTTTTATCAGGTGGCGACTTAGGATTTTAGAGACTTGACCTGTGTGGCGCAGCCCCCGAGTGGATCGAGTGGCGGCCTAGGATTTTGCTAGGTCCTGTGTGGCGTAGCCCCCGAGTAAGTCGAGTGGCAGCCTAGGATTACAAGTGTTACCTGTTTTGGCGCAGCCCCCGAGTATGTTGGGTGGCGACCTAGGATTTGGAACTTGACCTGTATGACGCAGCCTCCGAGTGGTTCGGGTGGCGGTCTAGGATTTTTTGGGTCGTGCTTGTGTGGCGCAGCCCCCGAGTAGTTCAGGTAGCGGCCGAAGCTTTTTCTTTCAACCTGTGTGGCGCAGCCCCCGAGTAGTTCGGGTGGCGGCCTAGGATTTTTTTTTTTTTTTTTTTTTTTTTTGGGTCGTGCTTGTGTGGCGCAGCCCCCGAGTAGTTCGGGTAGCGGCCGAAGCTTTTTCTTTCAACCTGTGTGGCGCAGCCCCCGAGTAGTTCGGGTGGCGGCCTAGGATTTTATCTTGCTCTGCGCGAATCGGTAAAGGAAACAGATGTTCTTCAAATCACTTTATTGATACTTGCGAACAGGCCGCCTCATTAAAACCCTTCCAGTCCCCTTAGGTACCCTGGTAAGGGAAAGAGTGCGTCTGAAACCTGCCGCGTTGGTGTTTCTTGTACAATGGTGGTGGCGAACTAGGCGTAGAACCGGCGAAGCTGTGCCACGTTCCATGGGTTGCTGCAGTCTGCTCCCGTCTTCGAGTCCTTCAGGCGATAGGCTCCGTTGCCGATTGCTTCTGTCACAATGTAAGGGCCTTCCCATGGAGAAGCGAGCTTGTGCACCTTCCTTTGTTTGAGGCGTAGAACCAGATCGCCTGCGACGAATGCCCTTGGTCGCAACCTCCGGGTGTGATAGTTGCGCAAGTCTTGCTGATACACGGCAGATCGTGCCAGGGCGATGTCGCGTGCTTCATCCAAGACATCCATGCTGTCCTCGAGCGCCTCTTCTGCATCTGACTCGTCGTAGGCGACCACTCGTGGCGCGTCGAACTTGATGTCGCAAGGGAGAACCGCCTCTGCGCCGTACACCATGAAGAATGGAGTGTATTGGGTGGACCTGTTTGGCGTGGTTCGCAGACTCCAGAGGACTGACGGCAGTTCTTCCACCCAGGCGCCAGCTGCGCGTCTTAGCGGTACGCGCAGTCGCTTCTTGATGCCGCTGCAGACGAGGCCATTGGCTTTCTCCACTTGCCCGTTGGATTGCGGGTGCGAGACGGATGCATAGCTTAGTTTGATTCCTTGCTCTGAGCAGAAGTCTTTGAACTCTTCGGCTGTGAAGTTCGAGCCGTTGTCGGTGATGATCCCGTTCGGTACCCCAAATCTGAAGATGATTGACCTGATGAAGTTGACGGCTGAAGTTGCAGTCGAACTTGTGATGGGCACAGCTTCGATCCACTTGGTGAACTTATCAACTGCAACCAGGAGGTGGGTATGTCCCCCAGGTGAGGATTTCTTCAGCGGGCCAACCATGTCTAGACCCCATTGGGCGAAGGGCCATGCTAGAGGGATTGTCTTGAGCTCCGATGCTGGCGCGTGCGGCTTGTTGGCAAACTCCTGGCATCCTGTGCATTTTCTCACCAGCTCTTCAGCGTCTTGCATGGCTGTCAGCCAGTAGAAACCGGCTCGTAGCGCTTTGGCCACCAGTGCTCGACTGCTGGCATGGTGCCCGCAGATACCCGCGTGGATGTCGAGTAATATAGCTTGGCCGTCGACTGGATCTATGCACCTCTGCAAGATTCCCGAGATGCTTCTCTTGTAGAGTTCTCCGTTGATGACGGTGAAACTTTTGGAGCGCCTGATGATGCGTTTTGCTTCGACTGCGTCTGCTGGCAGCTTCTGGTGCAGTATGTATGCCAGGTATGGCCCTGTCCATGTAGCTTCGATTAGCATGACTTCCATGGGGACCTTGTCACGGTTTGGCGGGTTGACATCGCCTTTTGTTGATGTTGAAGCGCTTGATGTAGCTGTGGTCTTGATAGATCTCTGCGTGATGCGCTCGAGGAAGACGCCGGGTGGAACTGGAACCTTGTCTGATCCCATGTTGGCAAGGATGTCGGCTTCCTCGTTGCTTTCGCGGCCGATGTGCCGTAACTCGCAGCCGTCGAAGTTGCCTTCCATCTGATTGTAGAGGTCCCTGTAGGCAATCATGTTGTCGGCGATGGCGTCGCAGGACTTCATGGTTTGCTGTACTACCAGGTAAGAGTCGCCGTATATCATGAGGTGCGTGGCGCCGCAGTTCTTGGCCATCCGCATGCCGTGGATCAGGGCCTCGTACTCGGCTTCGTTGTTAGACGGAGTCGGAAAGTCCATCTGCAGGACGTACTTGAGTTTGTCGCCTTTGGGGGAGATGAGAACAACTCCCGCCCCAGCCGTCTTGAATTTCTTGGAGCCGTCGAAGTACATCGTCCATGCGTTGGACAAGTCGGGGACACTTGGTAGCTGAGCTTCTATCCACTCGGTTGTGAATTCTGGGAGCACTTGGGCCTTGATGGACTTCGGGTGAGCATACTTCAGCCCCCAGGGTCCTAGCTCGACAACCCACTTAGCGACTCGCCCTGTTGCCCGCTGGTTGGTGAGAATGTCTGCCAGTCCGGAGGAGCTTACCACCGTGATCGGGTGCTCGGAGAAGTAGTGGACGACCTTTCTGGATGTCATGAAGACTCCATATGCCAACTTCTGGTAGTTGGGGTAGTTCTGCTTCGATAGCGTGAGGACTTCGCTGAGGTAGTAGACGGGCCTTTGTACCGGGTGACTGTGCCCTTCTTCTTCCCGCTCGACCACGAGTACCGTGCTCACCACCCTATTTGTCGCCGAGACGTAGAGGTATAGCGGCTCGTTTTCCAGTGGAGCCACCAAGACTGGAGAGGTTGTCAAGGTCTTCTTGAGATGGTCGAATGCGTCTTGCGCCTCTTGTGTCCACTCGAACTTGTCGTTCTTCTTCATCAGTTGGTAGAAAGGCAAGGCCTTCTCACCCAACTTACTAATGAACCGGCTGAGAGCTGCGACTCGCCCGGCCAATCGTTGCACCTCTCGGAGCTTGGTCGGTGCTGGCATTGTGAGTATGTTTTGCACCTTCTCGGGGTTTGCTTCTATTCCTCTCGCGGATACAAGGTACCCTAGTAACTCTCCGGCTGGCACGCCGAATACACACTTCTCTGGGTTGAGTTTGATTTGGTATGCGTCGAGTGCGGCGAACACCTTACGGAGGTCGTCGACCAAGGTGGCCTCCTGTCGAGTTGTGACGACGATGTCGTCGACGTAGACTTGGACGATCTGCCCGATGAGCCCTTTGAGGCAGGCTTGCATTGTCCGCTGGTACGTGGCCCCAGCGTTTTTCAACCCGAACGGCATCGTCTGGTAGCAGAAGACGCCGTCAGGCGTGATGAAGGCCGTCTTCTCTTCGTCCTCGACTTTCAGTCGGATCTGCTGGTAACCTGAGTAGGCGTCCAGGAAGGACAGGCGCTCGCAGCCTGCTGTCGAGTCGATGATCTGGTCTATCCGCGGGAGCGGGAAGTGATCCTTGGGGCAGCATTTGTTGACTGCAGTGAAGTCCACGCACATGCGCAGTTTCTTCGTCTTCTTTTTCTCCACCAGGACTGGGTTAGCGACCCAGTCCGAGTCCTTTATCTCTCGGATGAACTTGGCGTGTAGCAATCTGTCGACTTCCGCGGTGATCGCGTCTCGCTTGGGTCCTGAGAATCGCCGCATGGATTGCTTGACTGGTCTTGCGTCCTTGTGGACTTTTAAAGAGTGCTCGGCGAGTTCCCTGGGTATTCCTGGCATGTCAGAAGGTTGCCATGCAAAGATCTTCCAGTTCTCACGCAGGAACTCGACGAGCGCGCTTTCCTATGCGGGGGTCAAGCTTGACGATACTTTGACCGTCTTGCTGCTATCAGCCGGATGAACTTGGTGGGTGACGGTGTCATCGCTTGAGTTGAACGCTGCGTCCTTAGCTGGCTTCTTGCGAGGTGGAAAGAGGGTCTTGTCGTTGTCGGCTGATATGGCCTTGAAGTGCTCCTCGACCCCGAAGAACTCAGAGATTTTGGCGAACTCACGATCGCAGCTGTTGGAGAGCCCGAAGTCGCCACGTACGGTGATTACTCCTTTCGGTCCGGGCAACTTGATCATCAAGTAGGCGTAGTGGGGTACTGCCATGAACCTGGCAAAGGTTGGGCGTCCGAGTATGGCGTGGTACTGTGACTTCCAGTCGACGACCTCGAAATCGATCGACTCCTTCCTGAAATGCTCGGGTGTTCCGAGGATGACGTCGAGCGTGATTGTTCCCATGGGCGTGATTGCCTGCCCTGGTACTATGCCGTGGAAAGTGGTTTCCGACTCCGGCAATTTTTCTGTTGACCTGTTCATTCTTCTCAGGGTATCGGCGAATATGATGTTGAGTCCGCTGCCTCCGTCCATGAATACCTTTTTCAAGCTGTAGTCGCCGACCAGGGCCTCAATCACTAGCGCGGCGTGTCCGGGTCGGGTTACCTCGGATGGGTGATCTGCCCTGGAAAACGTGATTGGTGTCTCTGATCCGCGCAGGTAGTTTGGTACTGCGCGCGGGCTGTTGATGGCCTGAAGTACTTGGCGGGTGATGAGCTTTTGGCGCCTGTTTGACGGTGGTCCCCTCTGGATCATGTTCAGCTGCCCCCGAGCGGGCGGATACGTATCGGTCGCTGCCGACTGGCCTTGTAGCTGCAGCTGCTGTTGCGGCTGGGGGAACGTCCCGGCTGCTTGCACCTGGTTGTTGTTTACGGGTGCCGCCTGAATGGTTAGCTGCGGAGTTGCCTGTATTGCTTGCACTGGAGCGATGATTTGCTGCATGGCTTGGTATATTTTCCGCGCTTTGCGACAATCCTTCAGTAGATGGCTGGAACTCCACTTGCCTGTCTCCGGGTTGCGGAACGAATGGTGCTTACAGGGCTGCATCAGCTCCTCTGCTGGGGTTAGCGGGCGCTTCCACTCGCGTTTCTGGCCCCCGTCATTATGACTAATGCTACCGCTGCTTCGGTTGTGCTGGCTGGCGTTCGACTGTCGACCTTGATCGTACTGCCGACTGTTGTCGCGCTTGTCCTCACGGGGGGTTTCATACCCCGCCGCTACTAGCTCGATTGTGTCATGGGTGTACCGTGGCTTCTTCCTTTGACGTGATTCACGCCAGATGCTTGTTTCGACCTCTTTTTTGGGGGAAGTATCGCGGACGTAGTCTTCTCCCTCGGCCCACTGGTTGGCCGTCTTCATGAGCTCTATCGTGGTCTTCGGCTGGAGCCTGCCAAACTCTTCGCGGAGGTCGCGGCGGGCGACACCGTGCATGAAGGCGTCCATCACCCGATCTTCTGAAACGGGTTCCATGGTGTTGCGGAGGAGTGTCCATCGCTGGATGTAGGAGCGGAGCGACTCGTCCTTTCCTTGCTTGCAGGCTTGCAACTCGATGTAGGTCGTTGGCCTTGCGAATGTTCCCGAGAAACTTTTTATGAATGTCTCTTGGAATTCTTCCCAGGTTCGGAAAGAGTCTTTGGGTTGGCTTGTGAGCCACCCGCGTGCCGAGTCCGTCAGCATGAGCTGGATGTACTGCATGGCCGTGGTCGACGTTCCGCCTTGGCAGGTGCAGGCGATGAGGTAGTCCTCGAGCCACAGTCGTGGGTCCTGCTTCCCGTCATATTTTGGGGTGCCTGCTGCCAGCTTGAAGCCCTTGGGCATGCGGGTATCGCGGATGTTGAAGCTGAAGCATGCAGCGCCGCACGGCTCGAAGTCGCGGTCAGCATGATCATCTCGGTTCGCTGCTCCAGCCGAGCGCTCCTTGCGGTTGCGGTCCACCGTCTTCTGTGTGATGACGTCGCGAAGGTCATTGACTTGTTGCCGCTGCGCCCTTGCGGCTGGGTCGCGTGCCTGGTCGCCTGGTGCCTTGGCTGCTGCTAGAGCTTCTTCGATTGCCTTGATGGAGGCTATTTGCTGTTTGTGGAGAAGGGAGCGTGCGTCCCCCTCCGGCGGCTGTGTGAGCCGGAGGTATGTCTCGACTGAGATCAGGGCGGCGTTTGCCGTTTTTGGGACGGGTATCCCGTTCTCGTCCTCGGTGACGAAGGATGAATCGAGGTTGCGGGTGAGCCTGGTTCGGTCGGCCTCTGTCATGAGAGGGACGCGAGGTCTGTTTCGCCTTGCTCCTTGGTTCACTTCCGTAGATGAGGTGAACGAGATTGCGGCTCGCCTGGCGCTTGATGCATCGGCATCTCTCTTTCGCCGAAGTAGTTCGGCCTTTTCGGCGCGGAGTCGCTCGCCTTCCTTGCGTAGCAAGTACTGGACCGCTAGGTGGTCGTCTCGAGGTGCGTTGGGCGGGGGGAACGTGCCCTCATCCACGTGCTTCATGGCCTGGATTGCCATGTCCCGTGTGATGACAAGCTTGGTCCGGTCCGGCATGTCCACTTCTAGCGGATATGCGGGTTCTTCGTCGTTGTCATGTGGCGCCGTGCCGGCCATGAAGACTTGCTTGGGGTAGACCTGAGTTGGGGAGTTGGTGCTGCCGCTGCTGCTTACGTCGTCCGAGCCTTGCTCGGGATCGAAAATCGCTGCAACGTGGCGTGCGGCGTAGTTGTTACCGCGTCTCCTCGCGACTGTCCACGCGTTCGCAGCCGCCGGAGCGAGTGCTTTTGGCTTGGGGTAGACTTGGGATTTCCACGAAGACGAAGGCGCGCGTGACGTGGCAGTCGAACGCGAACCCTTGGCGGCCCGTGCGGGCGCGATGTTTGAGGTGGATCTTGACTTAGTTGACCGCGCGACCGAGATTGCTGAAGTAGACTCGATCCGCGCGACCGTTGCCGAAGCTGTTGGTGCAGTTGACGCAGATACGATCTTCGCGGGTGCGACGGGCGCGACCTCCGCGGGTGGCGCGGGTGCGATCTTCACGGATGACTTTGGCGATGACAGCGCGAGGGTTGCTGACGCGGGTGACGTCGCCGCGCGTGGTGCGGAAGTCGTAGACCTGAATATTCCGTGGCTGTTGACGCAACAGTATATGGAACCGAAGGTGATGTGTATACCTTTGTCCAGATTGGCGTACACCGAGCGCTGGGCCGGCGTGTGGTGGACGTATTCGAAGGAGCCGAAGCGGATCGACTCCCTGGCGGCGCAGACGCCGATCTTCATTGCCGATGGAGCCGGGGTGACCATGATTCCAACACTTGTTTGACTTCCCACAGACGGCGCCAATTGACGAGGGGTTAACTCGACAAGTCCCAGGGTTTTACACCCCAGGTTGATTGATGGGGAAGGAGATGAGCGTTGGTAGTCACGACGGCTAACAAGCAAGGATTTACCCAGGTTCAGGCTCCCGGAGGATAACACCCTACTTCCTGCTTGTCTGATTATTGATGCGAGTAGCGATTACAATGGCGAGATTGCGATCTCGCTAGGGTTTGTGGCGGCCTTGTCAACTTCCCTTTGGACGAGCCACCCTCCTGGCTTTATAGGTAGCCAGGTCTCGGGTGGTCGGTTACAGATATGGAAGGTTATGAAACCTAACCGAGTTGGATCAGGATACGTGATACCCCGAGTGGGCCTTCTGTGGGCTTCTCCGTGTCCTTGGCGCGGCCCAGGTAGCCTCATCGTGGGCTGTTCGAAAGGTAGCCCCACGTCACTATGGGAGTCCATCTGATCTGAATCCCGTCTTGAAGTAAAGAGAGGCCCATCGCAAACATTGGAATGCTAGCCAGACATGAATTGGAGAGAATTAGTTCCCCCCCCCCCCCCCCCCCCCCACCCACAGAAATCTCCCAATCCAAGGTTCCACTTTGGCAGCCAGTTTTTAAATCAGGAAGAACCACTGTTTGATCGTAATTTCTTGTCATAGATGGGCAGACCTTAGTACACGAAGGGCAACCACCCAAGTTTACAATTGAAGCGGTGGGCGATTCTAACTTGCTCATCCTCCTCTACCTCCAACACAAAGACCTTGCTTTTGTGATAGTTGATTTTCAGACCCGACATGTGTCGTCGAAGCACATAAGCAACAACTTAAGCTTGGCTAGTGCAGTATCGTCGTTCTGGATCAGGATAATCGTGTCATCTACATATTGCAAATGCGTGACCTCACACCGGGACCAGATACGGGGCCACCCGGCCCCTGGATGTGTCCCTCCACATTAGCCGCCGAAAGCATCACTGACAAAGCTTCATCGATGAAATTAAACAAAAGCGGGGAGAGATGATCCCCCTGCTGAACTCCCCGCTTATTTCTTAAAAAGGGGCCCATCTCGCCATTGATCGAAATCGGTGTATGCCTGCCTGAGACTAGTTGCGAAATACGGTGAATGAATCCTACGTCAAAAACCTTCTGACGTAGTACATCCCCCAAAAAGTCCTAGTTTACTCGATCGCGTGCTTTCAAAAAGTCAAACTTAAGCAATATGCCCCCTACTTCTACTTTTTCAACTCATGGACAATCTCGTGAAGAGTGAGGACTCCATGAAGCATGAACCTTCCTTTGATAAAAGCAGTCCGGTCAGGGCTGATGATCCTATGCGCAATGGGGTCAAGTCTGGAAGAAAACGCCTTGGACAGTATCTTGAAGATCACGTTAATCTGCGCAATAGGTCGGAACTGGAAAATCTGGTCAGCCCTTGAAATATTAGGGATAAGTGACAACACCCCAAAGTTGAGCCGAGAGATATCAATCCTCCCCAGGATGAAATCGTTTAGGATATGTAAGACCACATGTCTCACCAGCTTCCAGCACTTTTCGAATAAAGGGACCCGAAACCCATCCGGTCCTGGGGTAGTGTCCGATTTCATGTCCTTAACAAGCTATTCCAGCTCATCCTCTGAGAAATTTCGGGCTAATCCTTCATTCTCTGAGTCCTAGGCCTGGCGGCAAGCCGCTGATATCCCCCAAGAGCAGGGGATCACTGTAGGACCTCTCAATGTGGAAGTAGGGTATCGATCCGCAGGAGCAAGAAGGAAAAGTTATCTATTCTCTACAACTAAAGTGTCACAAGTTTTAGTTGATTATGCACTAAACAAGTTTAAAGAACAAGATGGTTGTTTTAATGAATGGAAGTTTAATGTAACAAAACAAGAATGTAAAAAGTGTCCCAATCCTCTTCAATGCAAGAGGACAAGACAAAGGTTTTCTCTTATAGGAACAATGGACTACGGTGTTTCAATGCTTGGAAAAAAGGCCTAGGGATCATACTTTCACTAGTGGTCTCTCTCAACATGTTAGCATAACTGAACGCAAGTAGTGCTACTCGGGATTATTCTCCTTCTTGATAAAACAAGAGTACTATGTGTAGGGCTACAAAAGCACACCTCAAAGTTGCATTCCACATCTAGGGAACCCCAATGTCACTAAGAGCACCCCAAGATAGTACTAGACAAACACCACAATTTCACAAGAATAGGCCATGATAAATATCTAAATTATTCATAGTCACTCACAAGTACCCACACTGTCACCTTGGTACCGTGTTGTCACTATGACTCCGGAAACTAGATAAAATCACTTGAGTAGCATAAAAATTACATATGAATTCAGCCATACTTAACAATGCTCATGATCACAGAAAGATCACACCATGGGAGAGAGAGATAAACCACATAGCTACCGTACGAGCCCTCAGCCCCGAGGGAAACTACTCACACATGGTCATGGTGACGATGGTGGAGATGTTGGAGGAGATGATCTTGCTGTAGATGTTGATGATGAACACGCCGGAGGGGGGTGGAGCCCTCCGGAGGTGATTCCGGCAGCGTTTCCCCCCTCCGATCTTCTCCGGCGGCAGCCTTCTACCTCTCTGTTTCGTGGTTTTGTGTTTCTCCGCCGCCTCCTTGCGAAACTTCTCGGGGGACTATTTTTATAGTCGGTTTTAGGTCAAGACGAAGCCACGGAGACGAAAACGGATGACATCGGAGCCACGAGGGGGAAAAGAGGGTGCTCCACGCGGCCAGGGAATCTGACCGCGTGGGCCCCCCTATATCCCAGCTGGTTGGGCTTCTGGTCTTAATTTTAGGCCAATTGCGTTCGTCTCGAAAATTCTGAACCGTGCTCTTTGGCCTTGCCCTTTTTGGAGTCTCGAAGCTCCCGGAAAGTCCAAAACACTAAAAAATATGTTTTCTGGAAAAACAGAGTTAGAACCAAAAGAGGGGGGATTGTTTAGAAAATCCCCGAAATCATTATAAAACATGATTATAACATCATATAAGTTGCAAATATGTTGGAATATCAAGTAATAAAATGTGAAGTTCATGTATGCATTTTACATGCATCAACATCCCCAAGCTTAACCAATACTCGTCCTCGCGTATGAAGGTGATAAAACTAACATGGACTTGGCATTTTATTACTATCAAAGGATATCAAAGATGATTATTATTGCTACATAGAGTCAAATGATTCATTCTTAATAAGGAGTAGCAACATACAAGATATATTATCAAGTGATATCAAATATTCAAGGCAAAGATGTTCAATGATAATTCACAAAGTGTAACATAAGAGAAAAGTTCTATGGACCAAATGAATGCATAAATGAAAAAGTAAAAAGATATCCTATATTGGTCATAGAGTATTCTTATGGAAATCTGAATATAAAAGGTGGACACTTTGGAAAGATAGATAAATAAGTAGAGGAATAACATGCAAGAGTATCATCTAGCTCCCAAATGCTTCAACTTAAGTTAATGTTTGCCATGTAGTTTCCATTGGTGTGAAGTTCTCATTACCCCTATCATAGCATCTTTAGTGATTAATAGTTGAAAGTGAAAGCAAATATGAGTTATGTGCTTGACAAAGTATGGGTCAAAAGCCTCATGCCCCTTGAAAACAAAAACCTCTCCGACTGGCTACTCAACTTGGGCCACAAAGCAAGTGAAGGTTACAGTTATCGTGAGTAAAAGTGGCATCATAGAGAGTATCACCCCGGGTACCCTTTGCCCTAGGACACGGAATGAGCACATGTCCAAATGACAAAGCAAGTAAACAGTGGACATCTCAACATCTCTTTCTTTTACTAATGCTTTTTTTTTCTTGTAAATGCTTTTTCTGTTGTGAGATGTATCATAGATTCCTCCACTATGGATACGTTGCAAATTTCCACCATGGGCCACATGGCTTAAGTTAGCCGCCACAGGTGTCTCTCTAGCCATTAATACCACTCGCCTGAACTTACTAAGTTTCCATCTTTATTTCACGCAATGTTAGGCACCCATCAACAAAAGAACATGATATCAACTTAAATGAGATACATAACACATTGAAAGCTTGCCATGTGACAGCACATATGAGCTAACTCCCAACCAAAGACCTTTGTCAAGCCCAAAACATCATAATTTTAATCACAATGGGTCATGTTTATTAAGTGCAATAAAAGTAATATGTGCATCAAGTTCGTGAGAGCTTTTTAACCAACTTTACCCATGACAATCCCAATAACATAAGCATCTTAATTTGGAAGCATAGATAAAACAATATAACATGGTAAACATACTTGGAATATCATATTAGCTAATAGGTAGATATGGTGGACTCACTGGAAAAACTTTGTTGAAGGTGTTGGAAAACAAGCTTTTTACTTGTTGGAATTTTTGGGCTAGCAAGAGGGAGAAAGTTGACCATCTAAATGCATGCTTAAGTATCCATAGAGCTAATCATTCCATGCTAAACAAAGTAAAGCATCATTCATCATATAAAACATGAATAAGAAATAACTCTTCATAAAACACTTGCAAATTAATACTCATTAAAAAGCATATGAAGCATGCAACTATATGTATCTTTTTAAATCAACTCAAGCATCCTCTTCCCAATCTTTTTAATAGCATCCAACCCAATTCAAACCAAAATTCCAGCACCTCTCTCATAACATAAATGATAATGATGATCTTACTAAAAACAAAACAAAAATAAAAAGAATAATAAAATAATAATAAAAAGACGCTCCAAGTTTATACGATAGTAATGCGTTGATAGAAAACAGAAAATAGACGTGTGCAAACCGAGAGTGTTTGGTCCAGTGGAGTGCCTTGACATCCCCAAGCTTATGGTCTTCACCATCCTTAGATAGCTCTTGGTGCATCTCCTCTAATCCCTGTGAAAAACTACAACACAAAATTTTCTGTCATCTCTTTTCTGTGGGATGACATTAGTAGGCACAAAACAATGGAATTGCTTGCTGTATGAAATCCTTAGACAAATATGTAAAGCATGTACAGAAATTGTATAATGTTGTATTCCTTCTCATAAACTCAATTGGATAAAAAAGATTCAACTTGAAAGTTCAAAGAATGCATAAAACAAAATGAGACAGAATCTGTCCAGAAAAACAGCAGCAGCAAAACGCATTATTTTACCCCACTTAAACATGTCGAAAAAATCTGAAAAAATTCACGCTTATAGAGGATGAAAAGTTGCAACTACAGTTCAAATTTTAGCTCATTTGGAGTTACATAATAGAAATGAAAAATCATACCGTGCACAGATTCGTGCTGGAATAAAATCTCCGAATACAATGAGCAACTTTTTCAAACCAAAATGGGTAAAACTTGGCACTTTATTGAAAATTCCAGAAACTAAACTGAAAACTAAGTCTCTTGTTACAGCAAGAGGACACAAAGAAAATAAAAAATAAAACAACCGGGTTGCCTCCCGTAAAGCGCTTTCTTTATAGCCATATAGCTAGGCTTACTTACTTGGTATCAAGATGGTTGGAGTGAGGTGGCTTGACATCCCCAAGATTGAATTCTTGCACTTACTTGATATATGTAGGGTGAGCCTAGGGGTAACATCCCCAAGCTTAAGGTTTTCCGTAGCATTATCAATAAAGGTGTTCAAAGAAATTTTCAAAAAAAAAAGGTGTTCAAAGAATTCATACCAATAGTATTACCACTCACATGATTATTATGCAAATAAATTTCCATATATTTTTTAATTTTCACCTCAAACACTTCATATCCTAACTCAAGATAGATATTATAAAGTTCTCTAATATTTTTTTTGTTTTCCATTTTATAATTTTCTTGTGTTTTTGATATATATATATATAGGTTAAATGCTTTCTACTCCCGGGTGTAACTACACCCACGTCTCATATACCACCTTACGGAAGTATTTCTCATACATTATCGGTTTGAGTATGTTCATATACTATATCTAAGATATCCCAAAACAAGTTTCATGAAAAAATTGCAACTGTCCTAATATTTTACACTATATACTCGAAATATCGTCATATGTGCATATAAAAGAGAAGTATGTAGAATTTTTTTACATACTACCTAAAAATAAGTATCTATATTATTAAAATAGCATTATATACTCCATACTACATGTTACATACCTCCCGGTATGATAGATACTCCATACATGTGTGAAACAGACATGGGTGTAGTTACACCCGGGTGTAGTATGAATATGTCCTATATATATATATATATATATATATATATATATATATATATATATATATATATATATATCTGAAAGTAAAACTAAACTAAATGCAAAACTGAAAGTAAACTAGAGTATATGCAAAACTGAAAATAAATATCTAGTGCAAACAAGAATAGAAATTTAAGCGCTACGCTCCCCGGCAACGGCGCCAGAAAAGTACTTGATATCCCCCAAGAGCAGGGGATCACTGTAGTACCTCTTAATGTGGAAGTAGGGTATCGATCCGCAGGAGCAAGAAGGAAAAGTTATCTATTCTCTACAACTAAAGTGTCACACGTTTTATTTGATTATGCACTAAACAAGTTTAAAGAACAAGATGGTTGTTTTAATGAATGGAAGTTTAATATAACAAAACAAGAATGTAAAAAGTGTCCCAATCCTCTTCAATGCAAGAGGACAAGACAAAGGTTTTCTCTTATAGGAACAATGGACTACGGTGTTTCAATGCTTGGAAATAAGGCATAGGGATCATAATTTTACTAGTGGTATCTCTCAACATGTTAGCATAACTGAACGCAAGTAAGTGCTACTCGGGATTATTCTCCTTCTTGATAAAACAAGAGTACTATGTGTAGGGCTACAAAAGCACACCTCAAAGTTGCATTCCACATCTAGGGAACCCCAATGTCACTAAGAGCACCCCAAGATAGTACTAGAAAAACACCACAATTTCACAAGAATAGGCCATGATAAATATCTAAATTATTCATAGTCACTCACAAGTACCCACACTGTCACCTTGGTACCGTGTTGTCACTATGACTCCGGAAACTAGATAAAATCACTTGAGTAGCATAAAAATTACATATGAATTCAGCCATACTTAACAATGCTCATGATCACAGAAAGATCACACCATGGGAGAGAGAGATAAACCACATAGCTACCGTACGAGCCCTCAGCCCCGAGGTAAACTACTCACACATGGTCATGGTGACGATGGTGGAGATGTTGGAGGAGATGATCTTGCTGTAGATGTTGATGATGAACACGCCGGAGGGCGGTGGAGCCCTCCGGAGGTGATTCCGGCAGCGTTTCCCCCCTCCGATCTTCTCCGGCGGCAGCCTTCTGCCTCTCTGTTTTGTGGTTTTTGTTTCTCCGCCGCCTCCTTGCGAAACTCCTCGGGGGACTATTTTATAGTCGGTTTTAGGTCAAGACGAAGCCACGGAGACGAAAACGGACGACATCGGAGCCACGAGGGGGAAAGAGGGTGCTCCACACGGCCAGGGAATCTGACCGCGTGGGCCCCCTATCTCCCAGCTGGTTGGGCTTCTAGTCTTCATTTTAGGCCCATTGCGTTCGTCTCGAAAATTCTGAACCGTGCTCTTTGGCCTTGCCCTTTTTGGAGTCCCGAAGCTCCCGGAAAGTCCAAAACACTAAAAAAGATGTTTTTTTGGAAAAATAGAGTTAGAACCAAAAGAGGGGGGATTGTTTAGAAAATCCCCGAAATCATTGTAAAACATGATTGTAACATCATATAAGTTGCAAATATGTTGGAATATCAAGTAATAAAATGTAAAGTTCATGTATGCATTTTACATGCATCAGCCGCCGAACTGTGTGCTGCCAAACCACACACCCTTGTCGTGGTTTGCCCAACAGCTCACGATAAAAACCATAAATATGTTCCTGAAGCTCTCCTTTGCCCGAGAATGGGCCTCTCTCCGTAACCAGCAAAGAGATATTGCATCTTCTCCTCTTCCCGTTGCCACAGCGTCAAAATACGCGCCGTGTTGGTGTCCCGCTAGAGCTCCCAGCTAATGCGCCAGGACTCTTCCTCCAGTCAATAAATATTCAAAAGTTGTTCTTCAAGGTGATATCTGTAGGCCTACTGGATGCGCCCTTGCAGATCTGCCTTAGTGATGCGGGACTGTCTCCGAGGTTGCGGCTCGACCCTCGCAGGAATTGCCTAACGCCGGAACTAAGGAAGGACCACCCGTCGATAATGTCACCCTCTCACCTGCCTCAGCAGTCGCTCCCACGCAGCATTTAGGCTTTGAGAGAACTCCGGGAGTTCGAACCAGCCTGTTTCAAAAAAGAACATGTTGCTCTTGATCGGGGTGCCCTCCCCCGAGTCAAAAATCAGCGGAGTGTGGTCGGAACCAAGACTAGTATCCGCAACCGACGAACACAACAGGAAGACTACATCCAGGGCAGTGGAGATGAACACACGATCGAGAACACAATGGACAGGGTTGATGCGTTTGTTGGACCAGGTGTACCTCGCACCCGAGCGGGTAACCTCGCTCATACCCCAATTTGCTATATCTGCATTGAAGATGTTAACTCTCGGCCAATTAATTATGTCATTATTCTTGTCTTCGCTGCGTTAGATGAGATTAAAGTCCCCTTGATGCACCGGTGTGGTGTTGTTGGGAAACCCCAAGAGGAAGGTATGAAGTAGTGTAGCAGCAAGTTTCCCTCAGTTGTGAAACCAAGGTTATCGAACCAGTAGGAGATGAAGATTCTTCTGAAGGTGTCAACGGCGCCGGAAAAATGCTGGTGCTTAGTTGATGAGGGAGTGTCAAGGTCTTCTAAACAGAGATGCTTCTTCTCCCCGGCAACGGAGATGATCCTGACGGTTGACTTGGAACCTGCACACAACACAATAAAGATACTTTGCCCCAACTTAACAGTGAGGTTATCAATCTCACTGGCTTGCTGTAACAAAGGATTAAACGTATGTGTGGAAAATGATGTTTGTTTGCAGAGAATGACAGTAACAGAATTGCAGTAGGTTGTTTTATCAGTTTAAGGAAAAAGGACCGGGGTCCACAGTTCACTAGTGGTGTCTCTCCATAAATAATAATAGCATACATGCGGGTAAACAAATTACAGCTGGGCAATTGACAGAATAAAGAACTGCATAACAATGCATATACAAGTCATGATGTCTAGTGTGAGATTCATTTGGGCATTACAACATGATACATAGACCGTCATCCAACTGCATCTATGACCAATAATCCACCTTCAGGATAGCATCCGCAACACCATTCAGTATTAACTTGCAAGCAACAGATTATTGCATTAATTAAAGTGTGTAATGTAAGTAGCACAAATATCCTTAGATAAAGAACTACTGTTTTATCCCTAGTAGCAACAGTACATCTACAATCTTAGAGGTTGCTGTCACTCCCCCAGATAAAATAGAGACATGAACCCACTATCGAGCATAAATACCCCCTCTTGGAGTCACAAGCATCTACTTGGCCAGAGCATCTACTAGTAACGGAGAGCATGCAAGATCATAAATAACGCACTCACAAGATATATTATGAAGCAAATGACATAGTACTCAATTATTCATCGGATCCCAGCAAACACAACATGTAGCATTACATAAAGATGATCTTGATCATGATAGGCAGCTCAGAAGATCTAAACATGATGGCACAATAGGAGAAGACAACCATCTAGTTACTGCTATGGACCCGTAGTCCAAGGATGAACTACTCACGCATCAGTCCGGAGGCGGGCATGGTAATGTAGAGCCCTCCGGTGATGATTCCCCTCTCCGGCAGGGTGCCGGGAAGAGCTTATGAACCCTCCCGAACTAGGGTTGACGGCGGCGGCGGCTCTGGAACGTATCGTGGAAAAGTGTTCGGGTGTTAGGTCTTGATCTGTCGGGGGGTATAAGTAGGCGAAAGAGCGAAGGTGGTGGAGGCCCGAGGGCCCCACACCACGTGGCTGCGCGGCAGGAGGTGGGGCCGCGCCACCAATAGGTGTGGGCGCCTCGGTGCCCTCCTCCGTCTCGTCTTCGGTGTTCTGGAAGCTCCCCAGAAAAATAGGGACTTTGGTATTTGATTCGTCCAATTCCGAGAATATTTCCTTAACAGCTTTTCTGAAACCAAAAACAGCAGAAAACAGGGAACTGGCACTGTGGCATCTTGTTAATAGGTTAGTCCCAGAAAATGCATAAAAAACATATAAAGTGTATATAAAACATGTAGCAATTGGTATAATATAAGCATGGAACATAAGAAATTATAGATACGTTGGAGACGTATCAAGCATCCCCAAGCTTAGTTCTACTCGTCCCGAGTAGGTAAAACGATAACAAGAATAATTTCTGAAGTGACATGCTTTCACACAATCTTGATCATATAATAATGTAATGCATGTAAATTGAGATCAAATGAATAAAAGCTGTAATTTATATTGATATCTAATGAGTAATGAGTAAACAAGTAGGAAGAACAAAGTAAAACTTTCAATGAATAAATACTAGAGAACAATCAACCGTGCAAAGTAGATATTAAAGATGATCTAAGCTTCAGGAATAACAATATAATCATCTAATGCATCCAACACTCATGACAACTTTGTGAAAGGATCAAGTCAAGCAATAACAATATGCACGTAGAAAATCATCTCTCTATTTGTTCACTTAAAAACAAGCAAGCGTTCAGCGTTGGTTCCTGGCACCAGGATGTTGTGGCTAAAAGAATGATAAAGGGGGGGGGGGGGAGGGGGGGGGGGGGGTTGGAAGGCCAACGGAAGAAAGTCTCACACAGCTGAAAGTGATCATTAGACAAGAGGAAGTCTTATAATCGAAGCTATGCAAGGAGTAGTGATTGCCACACAACGGATGCACATAGAGCTATAAGTGTATGAAAGCTCTCCAATGGAACTAGTGGGGGTGCATCCAACTTGCTTGCTCATGAAGACCTAGAGCACTTTTGAGGAGGCTCATCATTGGAATATACAGGCCAAGTTCTATAATGTAAAGTTCCCCACATAGTTATGCAAGTAAAACATGAAAATTCTCTCATATGGAGTAAAGGTGCTAAACATGAGCACAAATGATGACTATGAATACTACAGGTGCTATAACATGAGCACAAGTGTGGATAAAGAGTAGTAATGTTGCCCCCTTTTTATTTTTATTTCTCTTTCTTTCTTTTTTTTTCTTTTTTTCTATTTTTTTTACCTTTTGTGTTTCTCTTTTCGATGGCCTCCATGGCTCTTTTCACTTTTAGGGGCCAACATTCTAATATGACAACACACTTTTGATACAAGTAACTCATAAGGAATAAAACATAGTGTATGAAACGGTGCCTCTGCCAGTGTAGCAGGATATGCAATGATCTAGCGTAACATGGGTAAAACCACACATCAGCTGTAAAGAATCATGCAAGTCAATATATAAATGATAAATGACAACAAGTCATGTAATGTAAGATGGAAGTTGCATGGCAATATATCTCGGAACAGCTATGGAAATGCTGTAGTAGGTAGGTATGGTGGGTATTTTGAGGAAGATATTTGGCTTATGTGTAGGAGAACATGATGAAGATCTCCCACGAGTTTTGGATGTACCCGCTAAGTATGCACCAACTCTCAATTTGAGAAAGGGCAATGCAAAGTACCGAAGAGGCTAGCAAATATGGTGGTGGAAGTGCTATGAAAACCGCAGTTTAGAACTCACAAGCAAAAAGATTCCAACTAGAAATATGATCTTACAAGGAATAATGAAAATCACTCCATGAGGGACTGTGGCAAATGAACAAGTCACTGTTGGGACCCCGACCGTAGCGCATAACACAAAGTCATTACGGTTGTTTTTAACATTAGAAGTCATATATCATCATGCTATCAACTGGATATTTAAGTGTGGCACAGCTTCAAGTTTTCTAGACCAACCATTAATCATTCCACTTTACTAAACCATCATGTTTTACCATTAAGCATATTAATATCTCAAAACAACATTAATGATTCAAGTGACACAATTTAATGATCTACAAGATTATGTATCATTTCATCATACCATCTACCACATCAAACATTTTCTGTTCTTAACCAAACACCAATCAATTTATCTAAAAATAAACTTTCCAAGTATTTAACAATGAGATATGAGAGTATAACATAAGAAAACTAACAACTCTAACAAGAGATGCATGAAAAACAAGAGCTAATAGTATTGAAGTAACATAGAAGAATACTCAACAAATATAAGTGAAGAATACGAGTATTTATAAGAAAAAGCGGAGCGTGTCTCTCTCCCACAAAGGAATGCTAGGATCCATTTTATTCAGAGAATGAAAATAACAAAAACAAAAACAAAAACAAATAGACGCTTCAAGTAAAGCACATAAGATGTGTCGGAATTAAAATATAGTTTCACTAGAGAGGACCTGATAGTTTGTAAGAAGGGGATGCCCAATTCTTGAAATATGGTTGGGTGACCCACGGGGGCATCCCCAAGCTTAGGCTATTTCATCTTCTTGATCACATTATATCATCCTTCTCTCTTGATCCTTGAAAACTTCCTCCACACCAAAGTCAAAGTAGACTTCATTAGAGGGTTAGTGCATAATCAAAAATTCTCATATTCTGCATGGACAAAATCATTACACATGCTACTGGACATTAGCTACAGCCACTAGTATTTTGTGGAGCAAAAAGATCCACTCAAAAACAGCAAAATGAGCAACGCAAAATAAATGGCAGAATCTGTCAAAAACAGAACAGTCCGTAAAGACGAATTTTTTTGAGGCACTTAACTTGCTCAAATCAGAAAACTCAAAACTAATGAAAGTTGCATACTTATCTGAGGATCACGCACAAAAAATCCCAGGTCATTTTGATTTTTATGTGAATTATTACGAATTAAACGGTGGACAGCAGAAAAACTGTTCGTGCGCAGGAATCCAAATCTAGCATCAACTATCTACTAGAGGCTTAATTTGACACAACAATGCAATAAAATAAAGATACAAAGGAATTGCTACAGAGGTAGACATGTTCCTTGACATAACAAAATAAAATAACAGAAATAAAAAGTGGGTTGTCTCCCATAAGCGCTTTTCTTTAACGCCTTTCAGCTAGGCACGGAAAGTGTAACTCGAGTGTTTCCAAGAGATGAAGCATCAACATCATAATTTGTACGAATGATAGAATCAAAAGGTAGATTCATTCTTTTTCTAGGGAAGTGTTCCATACCTTTCTTGAGTGGGAATTGGTATCTAATATTTCCTTCTTTCATATCAATAATAGCACCCACAGTTCTAAGAACAGGTCTTCCCAACACAATAGGACAAGATGGGTTGCATTCGATATCCAAGACAATAAAATCAACGGGGACAAGGTTATTGTTAACCATGATAAGAACATCATTAACTCTCCCCAAAGGTTTCTTCATAGCATTATCAACAAGAAAAACATCCAAATAGCAATGTTTCAATGGTGGCAAGTCAAACATATCATAGAGCTTTTTAGTCATAACAGAGATACTTGCACCAAGGTCACATAAAGCATTGCAATCAAATTCATCTACTTTTATTTTAATACAAGTTTTACGGTAGTTTGTAATTTTAATAACCGTCCATCCGCTGTGATCGGACGGTCATAAAATAGGAGGAACCAGAAACTACCAAATTATAACTACCTGAAACTACCTAAAACTACCCATATATATTTATTTTTAATCAAAATTAAAAGGGTAGGTAAACTGCCTGAAGCGTCCTAGGCTAACACATTGTATCGCTATCGCCTACGCCTGGACCAGTAAACGAAGATGAACGGAAAGAATGAATTGGCGCAAGAACTGGAAGAAATTGGCGTTGGAATCTGGAAGAGATGCGGTGCTCTACTCTTTCATCTCACGTATTGCTCTGCTCATCACTCTCACCTAAGGTTTCCTTTCTCTGTTTCTCTCTGGAAGCAAAACTAGAACCTTCCGATTGCTTTGGAACTTGATCTTCTTCCTTTTTTTTCTTATGAAAGTAGCCGCTTGATCTTGATTTGGCATTCAGTCACATACAATTATATCAATTACAATCTCAATTGGCATCTGGCCTGTCTTTGTGTAACCTTTGTTGCGGTTGCTTCTCTGATATTTCTACACTGAAACTGAAAACACACGTACAACAAAGCAAGGCAAGCATCATATGCGAGGCAAGCAGTGGAGCAGCCAGAAGACTCGACGGTGTAGCCTTCGTGGCGTAGACATTTCGGCAGCGTAGACGTAAGGTTCGCGGCTCAATGGTCTTGACGACTTCAGGGCGTCGAGGCCGTACAGGGAGCAGCCTGACTTCGCCCCTCCATGGCTAGGCAGTGGCAACGGCTGGCTCCGCCGCCATCATGCTTAGAGGCGTGGCGGCTTGACGGAGCAGCGGCTTCTCTTTCCTTTCCCACCGGCGTGGCGTCCAGTCTGACTCGCGATGATGGCTGGAGTGAGACAGGGCAAGGCGCAGCTCATGTTTCTGTTTCCAACCGAACGAACGAGGGAGCAGGCTGTTGTGGATATATCGTTCCAATGATTGAACGGTTAACATAATTAAGAAGGGAGAGGAGGCTGAATCAACGGCTGATATTTTTTAGAAGGAAAGCTACCTAAAACTACCTGGTAGTTTTCACAACCATCGTAAGAGAGCTCTTATTTTAATGATGGGCTCCCAACCATCTTCTAACTTCCTAGGGATAGAAGCTTCAAGTTTTAATTTCTCTTCCCTAACTTTAATGAGAGCATTTGTAATATGAGTTGTAAATGCCATGTTCATGGCACTAGCATTAGGACTTGTGGCCAACTTTTGCAAGAACTTAATAACTTCAGAGATATTACAATTATCAAAATCAAAATCATTATCATCAAAGCAAACCGAACCATGATTTTCTATGTTCTTAAAAATTTCAGCACTTTTATCAAGAACAGTTTCAGCAGTTTTAGGCAATTTTAATTTTTTGGAAGAAGTAGAGAAAACGTTGCCAACACCAATTATGTTACCATTAGTAGTAGGAGGTTTACTAGCATGTGAAGTAACTTTATTTTCAGTACTAGTAATAGTATAAACTCTAGTTATTTTATCCTTTTTAGCTAGTTCTTCTCTTTCCCATCTAGCACGTAATTCAGCCATCATCCTAACATTATCATCAATTCGAACTTGGATAGCATTAACTTTAGCAAAGGTATTATTCTCTTTAGCATCATTAGGCATAACTTTAGATATCAAAAGATCAACATCAAGAGCAAGACTATCAACTTTAGATGCAAGAGTATCAATTTTACCAAGCTTTTCCTCAACAGTTTTATTAAAAGCAGTTTGTGTAGTGATAAAATCCTTAAGCATGGTTTCAAGTTCAGAGGTGGTATTCCTATTATTGCTATAAGAATTACCATAGCTATTGCCATTATTAGGAGGATAGGGCTTGTAGTTGTTGTTACCATAATTGTTCCTATAGACATTATTGTTAAAATTATTGTTTTTAATGAAGTTCACATCAACATGCTCTTCTTGTGCAACCAAAGAAGCTAAGGGAACATTATTTGGATCAATATGAGATTTACCATTCACAAGCATAGCCATAATAACATCAATCTTTTCACTCAAAGAAGAGGTTTCTTCAACAGAATTTACCTTCTTACCTTGAGGAGTTCTTTCAGTATGCCACTCAGAATAATTAACCATCATATCATCTAGAAGTTTTGTTGCAGCCCCCAAAGTGATGGACATAAATGTACCTCCAGCAGCCGAATCAAGCAAGTTCCTTGAAGAAAAGTTCAGTCCTGCATAAAAGGTTCGGATGATCGTCCAAGCAGTCAGTCCATGGGTAGGGCAATTTTTAACCAAAGATTTCATTCTTTCCCAAGCTTGAGCAACATGTTCATTATCATATTGTTTAAAGTTCATAATGCTACTTCTTAAGGAAATGATCTTAGCAGGAGGATAGTATTTTCCAATAAAAGCAACTTTGCATTTGATCCATGAATCAATACTATTCCTAGGCAATGAAAGCAACCATTCTTTAGCCTTTCCTCTCAAGGAGAAAGGAAATAATTTCAGTTTTATAATATCACCATCTATATCCTTATACTTTTGCATTTCACAAGGTTCACCAAAATTATTAAGATGGGCAGCAACATCATCAGAACTAACACCAGAAAATTGCTCTCTCATAACAAGGTTTAACAAAGCAGGTTTGATTTCAAAGAATTCTGCTTTAGAAGCGGGTGGAGCAATAGGAGTGCATATGAAATCATTATTATTTTTGCTAGTGAAGTCACACAACTTAGTATTCTCAGTAGTACTCATTTTAGCAAAATAAAAGCAAAAACCGAAATAAATAAAACAAAAACCGAAATAACAATATTAATGCAAGTAACTAATTTTTTTGTATTTTTGATATTAAGCAAACAAGACAGTAATAAAAATAAACTAAGCAAGACAATAAAAAAATAAAAAGATTGGATGTGAGAGACTCCCCTCGCAGAAGAGCTTGATATCCCCGGCAACGGCGCCAGAAAAATGCTTGATGCACCGGTGTGGTGTTGTTGGGAAACCCCTGATACGTCTCAAACGTATCTACAGTTTCTTATGTTCAATGCTTATATTATACCAATTGCCTACATGTTGTGTATACATTTTATATGGTTTTATGCATTTTCTGGGACTAACATATTAACAAGATGCCACAGTGCCAGTTCCCTGTTTTCTGCTGTTTTTGGTTTTAGAAAACCTGTTAAGGAAATATTCTCGGAATTGGACGAAACAAAAGCCAAAATGCCTATTTTTCTCGGGAGGTTCCAGAACACCGAATACGAGAAGGAGTGGGGCCGAGGGGCGCCCACACCATAGGCTGGCGCGGCCAGACCCCCTGCCGCGCGAGCACCAGGTGTGGGGCCCTCGGGCCTCCACTGCCTTCGCCCTTTCGCCTACAAATACCCCCCGACGTGAAAACCTAAACAACCCGAACACTTTTCCAGAAACCCTTACGGAGCCGCCGCCATCGTCAACCCTAGTTCGGGAGGGTTCAGAACCTCTTCCCGGCACCCTGCCGGAGAGGGGAATCATCACCGGAGGGTTCTTCATCACCATGCCCGCCTCCGGACTGATGCGTGAGTAGTTCATCCATGGACTACGGGTCCATAGCAGTAGCTAGATGGTTGTCTTCTCCTTTTGTGCCATCATGTTTAGATCTTGTGAGCTGCCTATCATGATCAAGATCATCTTTATGTAATGCTACATGTTGTGTTTGCTGGGATCCGATGGATATTGAATACTATGTCATTTGCTTCATAATATATCATGTTCTGTGTTGTTTATGATCTTGCATGCTCTCCGTTGCTAGTAGATGCTCTGGCCAAGTAGATGCTTGTGACTCCAAGAGGGAGTATTTATGCTCGATAGTGGGTTCATGTCTCTATTTAATCTGGGGGAGTGACAGCAACCTCTAAGATTGTAGATGTACTGTTGCTACTAGGGATAAAACAGTAGTGCTTTGTCTAAGGATAATTGTATTACTTACATTACACACTTTGCCTAATGCAATAATCTGTTGCTTGCAACTTAATACTGAAAGGGGTGCGAACGCTAACCGGAAGGTGGATTATTAGTCATAGATGCGGTTGGAACGGTCTATGTATATTGTTGTAATGCCCAAATGAATCTCATACTAGACATCATGACTATAGTATATGCATCATTATGCAGTTCTTCATTCTGTCAATTGCCCAGCTGTAATTTGTTTACCTGCATGTATGCTATTATTATTTATGGAGAGACACCACTAGTGAACTGTGGACCCCGGTCCTTTTCTTTAAACTGATAATACAACCAACTGCAACTGTTTCTTTCATTCTCTGCAAACATCATTTTCCACACCATACGTTTAATCATTTGTTACAGCAAGCCGGTGAGATTGACAACCTCACTGTTGAGTTGGAGCAAAGTTTCCTGATTGTGTTGTGCAGATTCCACCTCCCTTCAACGCCACTTTTCCGTTGCCGGGGAGACCTTCATTGTGTTCTTCATCTCCTACTGGTTCGATAACCTTGGTTTCACAACTGAGGGAAACTTGCTACTACGCTCATCACACCTTCCTCTTTGGGTTTTCCAACTCCTCACACCCGTGAGCATCAAGCACTTTTCTGGCGCCGTTGCCGGGGAGATCAAGACACTTTTGTTTAGAAGGCTTCAACTTCCCCTTCGACGCCATAAGACTTTTCTGGAGCCGTTGCCGGGGAAATTGAAGCACATCTGCAA
This sequence comes from Poa annua, assembly GCA_026929855.1. Taxonomy (NCBI): domain Eukaryota; kingdom Viridiplantae; phylum Streptophyta; class Magnoliopsida; order Poales; family Poaceae; genus Poa; species Poa annua. The sequence continues at coordinate 53,791,335 of CM049435.1, read as the reverse complement.
GGCGAGTCTCTCACTTCGCAATCTCTTTACTTTGTTTTTGTCTTGCTTAGTTAAATTTTATTTCCTGTTTTGTTTGCTTTTAAATATCAAAAACACAAAAAAAATAGTTACTTGCATTTTATCTACTTTGTTATTATCTTGTTTGCTTCTTATTATCAAAAACACAAAAAAATAGTTACTTGCATTTATTTTTGTATTTCGGTTTGTTATTATGTCTAGTTATTTATTTGCTATCAATGTCTACTCTCTTTGAAACAAAATCTTATTGTCTAAGTGGGGTCACGGAGGAACATAAAAATTATTATGTGGAAAATCGCTTGTCTCAAAAAGGGAAATATTTATGGGAACAAATAAGTAGTTTGAATTATTTTGCTAAGAAATTGTGTTCTGCATATGTTGAATCGTACTGTTTTAATGAATCTTTTTGTGGTAGAAGGCATAAACACCTTCCTTTCCAATGTGATTATAGTGATAATGAAACCTTGGCTGCTTATGCTAAAGGAAACTATGACTTTGGTAATCTTGAACAAATTGAAGAATTGGTTGTTCTTAAGGGTGCCTATGAAATTGCTGGTTATATTCAAAATGATGATGACCCTTGTAAAACTGAGAATTATGCTATACTTGGTTATTGCCTTGAATATTATAATGCTAATCCTTATATCACTGAATTTCTTGAGAAAACTTATTCTCCAGAACAACTTGCTACCTTTCAGGAACCTGTGGGAGAAGAAACTGTTGAAACTGAAAGCTCATTGGATGAAAAAGAGGAAGAGAGTGATGAACAAAAGGAGGATCTACCTCCTAATGATAGTAACTCTTTAACTCTTACATTATTTGATTGCCCTCCATGCCTACCTAAGGAGGAAGAGTGCTATATTGTTGAATGTCATGATTCTATTGAAATATCTACTTTTGATAAATTTGAAGTAGCATGCTCCTTGACTCAAATAGAAGAGAAAATAACAGAAATAAAACAGTGGCTCCCTAATGTTATATATGATAATGCTTTAGATGATGGTCCTATGCTTATTGATAATCCTCTATGTTTAGAAGTTGTTACTTATTTATGTGAGGATAAAAATGATATAATTGCTACTTGTGATGGTACTCTTACTCATGAGAGTCCTACTTTGTTCTTGAATTCTCCTAATTACACCATGGAGGAGAAATTTGCTTATGTTGAAAAATACATATATGGTTTGCAATTGTCTTTAGTTCCAAATCTTTGTTGCAACCATGATCTTAAATTTGATATTAATCTTAATAACTATTTTGAAAGAGGGAAGCATGCTAATGAATTCCAAAATAAATTTAATGATCCTCTTTATGTGCCTATATTACCTAAGTTGAATGATTCTTATGGTTATATGGTTTACTTTATTTCTACTACTTGCAACTATTATGAGAGAGGAGAATGTGGTTGTAGAAGTTTCCATGGTACTAAAACACCTCTCTATATGCTGAAAGTTTTGAAGTTGCTCTTGTTTTATCTTCCTATGCTTGTCACTTTGTTCTTTGTGAATTTATTTGTGTACAAGATTCCTTTGCATAGGAAGTGGGTTATACTTAAATGTGTTTGATGTTTGTCTCTTGATGCTCTCTTTTGTTTTTCAACTCTTATTCTTATGAGAGCATCGTTAAAATCTGCTAGCCTAGCTAAAAGGCATTAAAGAAAAGCGCTTATGGGAGACAACCCACTTTTTATTTTCTTTTATTGAGTCAAGGAACATGCCTACCTCTGCAGCAATTCCTTTGTATCTTTATTTTATTGCAAAGTTGTGTCAAGTTAAGCCTCTAGTAGAAAGTTGATGCTAGATTTGGATTCCTGCGCAGGAACAGTTTTCTGCTGTCCACCGTTTAATTCGTAAGAATTCAAAGAAAAATCAAAATGACCTGAGATTTTTTGCGCGTGATCCTCAGATATGTATGCAACTTTAATTAGTTTTGAGTTTTCTGATTTGAGCAAGTTAAGTGCCTCAAAAAAATTCGTCTTTACGGACTGTTCTGTTTTTGACAGATTCTACCATTTATTTTGCATTGCTCCTTTTGCTGTTTTCGAATGGATCTTTTTGTTCCATAAAATACCAGCGGCTTTAGCTAATGTACAGTAGCATGTGTAATGGTTTTGTCCATACAGAATATGAGAATTTTTTATTTTGCACTAACCCTCTAATGAAGTTTACTTTGAGTTTGGTGTGGAGGAAGTTTTCAAGGATCAAGAGAGTGGATGATATGATGTGATCAAGAAGTTGAAAAGAGCCTAAGCTTGGGGATGCCCCCGTGGGTCACCCAAGCATATTTTAAGAAGACTCAAGCGTCAAAGCTGGGCATCCCCTTCTTCATCAACAACTTATCAGGTTATCTCCGGTGAAACTATATTTTAATTCCGTCACATCTTATGTGCTTTACTTGGAGCGTCTGTTTGTTTTTATTTTTGCTTTGTAATTTTTTTTTCTGAATAAAATGGATCCTAGCATTCTTGTGTGGGAGAGAGACACGCTCCGCTTTTTCATTTGAATACTCCTATTCTTCACTTACATTTGTTGAGTATTCTTCTATAGCTACTGCAATACTTTCAGCTCTTATTTTTCATGCACCTCTTGTTCAGAGCTGTTAGTTTTCATATGTTATACTCACTTGCCTCATTGTTAAATACTTGGAGAGTTTATGTTTAAATAAGTTGATTGGTGTTTGGTTGGAAACAGAAAATGCTAAATGTGGTAAATGGTATAAAGAAAAGAAACATGCTCTTATGAATTCTTATCTTGTATGTTCTGGTACTTGGCAATTGTTTTGAGCTCTCAAGTAGATCATGTTTAAGATTTTACATCATGTAGTTAAAACCCATTAATGGAGAACTACCGTAGAGCTTGTTGAAATTTGGTTTGCATGTTTGGTATCTCTAAGGTCTAGATATTTTCTAGTAAAAGTGTTTGAGCAACAAGGAAGACAATGTAGAGTTTTATAATACTTGCAATATGTTTTTATATACGTCTTGTTGTCATAGTTTATACTTGTGTTTGCTTCAAACAACCTTGCTAGCCAAAGCCTTGTACTGAGAGGGAATCCTTCTCGTGCATCCAAAATCCTTGAGCCAAAACCCATGCCATTTGTGTCCACCATACCTACCTACTACATGGTATTTTCTGCCATTCCAAGTAAATACTTCATGTGCTACCTTTAATTCAAAACTTACTATCCCTTATTTGTGTCAATGTTTATTAGCTCATGAGGAAGTATGTGGTGTTACGGATATCAACCTTGTCATTTGCTTTTAGACAGACTTCCACAACCGGACTAGTGGCATATACATCCGCTTATCCATTAACTTTGCAAAAAGAGCTGGCAAATGGGGTGCCCAGTCCCAATTAATTACAACTTTAACCGCTGCAATCTATTCACATTTTTGCCCTGATCTAATCAGCCAAGCAATGATACTAGTTTTTAACTACATGTGTAAACAAAAGAGATAAGAGGGATGATCTACCTTCCTGGTAGAAATAACGTCCTTCATGAGAGCCGCTCTTAGAAAGTCTGGTTGACAAGGGGGGTAGAGTGCCCATTACCATTCGTTGACAACGACAAACACCACTCAAAAACTTACTTTTATGCTCTCTTTATGATTTCAAAAAACCTATAAAACCAAGAAGCTCTAGCACATGCTTGTATCCCTGCTTCCCTCTGCGAAGGGCCTATCTTTTACTTTATGTTGAGTCAGTTTACCTACTTCTTTCTGTCCCCGAAGCAAACACTTGTGTCAACTGTGTGCAACAACTCTTATATGCTTACTTATTGCACTTGTTATACTCCTTTGTGTTGACAACTATCTATATGATATACATGTTCAAAAAGTTGAAAGCCAATGCTGAAACTTATATCTTCCTTTGTGTTGCTTCAATGCTCTTTTACTTAGAGAATATTGCTTTATGAGTTAACTCTTATGTAAATCTTTTTGATGCTTGTTTGAAAGAACTATTCATAAAAAGTTTTTCCTTATATGATGTAGTTGTTTACTCCTTGTCTATTTGTTAGCAAACTATAGATCATTGCTTTGAGTCACTTCATTCATGACATGAGCCTTACAATATTATATGATCAAGATTATGTGAAAGCATGTCACTCCAGAAATTATTGTTGTTATCGTTTTACCTACTCGAGGACGAGTAGAACTAAGCTTGGGGATGCTTGATACGTCTCAAACGTATCTATAATTTCTTATGTTCCATGCTTATATTATACCAATTGCATACATGTTTTGTATACATTTTATATGGTTTTATGCATTTTCTGGGACTAACATATTAACAAGATGCCACAGTGCCAGTTCCCTGTTTTCTGCTGTTCTTAGTTTCAGAAAACCTGTTAAGGAAATATTCTCGGAATTGGACGAAACTAAAGCCAAAATGCCTATTTTTCTCGGGAGGTTCCAGAACACCGAATACGAGAAGGAGTGGGGCCGAGGGGCGCCCACACCATAGGCTGGCGCGGCCAGACCCCCTGCCGCGCGAGCACCAGGTGTGGGGCCCTCGGGCCTCCACCGCCTTCGCCCTTTCGCCTACAAATACCCCCCGACGTGAAAACCTAAACAATCCGAACACTTTTCCAGAAACCCTTACGGAGCCGCCGACGTCGTCAACCCTAGTTCGGGAGGGTTCTGAACCTCTTCCCGGCACCCTGCCGGAGAGGGGAATCATCACCGGAGGGCTCTTCATGACCATGCCCGCCTCCGGACTGATGCGTGAGTAGTTCATCCTTGGACTACGGGTCCATAGCAGTAGCTAGATGGTTGTCTTCTCCTTTTGTGCCATCATGTTTAGATCTTGTGAGCTGCCTATCATGATCAAGATCATCTTTATGTAATGCTACATGTTGTGTTTGCTGGGATCCGATGGATATTGAATACTATGTCATTTGCTTCATAATATATCATGTTGTGTGTTGTTTATGATCTTGCATGCTCTCCGTTGCTAGTAGATGCTCTGGCCAAGTAGATGCTTGTGACTCCAAGAGGGAGTATTTATGTTCGATAGTGGGTTCATGTCTTTATTTAATCTGGGGGAGTGACAGCAACCTCTAAGATTGTAGATGTACTGTTGCTACTAGGGATAAAACAGTAGTGCTTTGTCTAAGGATAATTGTATTACTTACATTACACACTTTGCCTAATGCAATAATCTGTTTCTTGCAACTTAATACTGAAAGGGGTGCGGACGCTAACCGGAAGGTGGATTATTAGTCATAGATGCGGTTGGAACGGTCTATGTATATTGTTGTAATCCCCAAATGAATCTCATACTAGACATCATGACTATAGTATATGCATCATTATGCAGTTCTTCATTCTGTCAATTGCCCAGCTGTAATTTGTTTACCCGCATGTATGCTATTATTATTTATGGAGAGACACCACTAGTGAACTATGGACCCCGGTCCTTTTCTTTAAACTGATAATACAACCAACTGCAACTGTTTCTTTCATTCTCTGCAAACATCATTTTCCACACCATACGTTTAATCCTTTGTTACAACAAGCCGGTGAGATTGACAACCTCACTGTTGAGTTGGAGCAAAGTTTCCTGATTGTGTTGTGCAGATTCCACCTCCCTTCAACGCCACTTTTCTATTGCCGGGGAGACCTTCATTGTGTTCTTCATCTCCTACTGGTTCGATAACCTTGGTTTCATAACTGAGGGAAACTTGCTACTATGCTCATCACACCTTCCTCTTTGGGATTTCCAACTCCTCACACCCGTGAGCATCAACCCCAAGAGGAAGGTATGAAGTAGTGCAGCAGCAAGTTTCTCTCAGTTGTGAAACCAAGGTTATCGAACCAGTAGGAGATGAAGATTCTTCTGAAGGTGTCAACGGCGCCGGAAAAATGCTGGTGCTTAGTTGACGAGGGAGTGTCAAGGTCTTCTAAACAGAGATGCTTCTTCTCCCCGGCAACGGAGATGATCCTGACGGTTGACTTGGAACCTGCACACAACACAATCAAGATACTTTGCCCCAACTTAACAGTGAGGTTGTCAATCTCACTGGCTTGCTGTAACAAAGGATTAAACGTATGTGTGGAAAATGATGTTTGTTTGCAGAGAATGAAAGTAACAGGATTGCAGTAGGTTGTTTTATCAGTTTAAGGAAAAAGGACCGGGGTCCACAGTTCACTAGTGGTGTCTCTCCATAAATAATAATAGCATACATGCGGGTAAACAAATTACAGCTGGGCAATTGACAGAATAAAGAACTGCATAACAATGCATATACAAGTCATGATGTCTAGTGTGAGATTCATTTGGGCATTACAACATGATACATAGACCGTCATCCAACTGCATCTATGACTAGTAATCCACCTTCAGGATAGCATCCGCAACACCATTCAGTATTAAGTTGCAAGCAACAGATTATTGCATTAATTAAAGTGTGTAATGTAAGTAGCACAAATATCCTTAGATAAAGAACTACTATTTTATCCCTAGTAGCAACAGTACATCTATAATCTTAGAGGTTGCTGTCACTCCCCCAGATTAAATAGAGACATGAACCCACTATCGAGTATAAATACCCCCTCTTGGAGTCACAAGCATCTACTTGGCCAGAGCATCTACTAGTAACGGAGAGCATGCAAGATCATAAATAACGCACTCACAAGATATATTTTGAAGCAAATGATATAGTACTCAATTATTCATCGGATCCCAGCAAACACAACATGTAGCATCACATAAAGATGATCTTGATCATCATAGGCAGCTCACAAGATCTAAACATGATGGCACAATAGGAGAAGAGAACCATCACGCATCAGTCCGGAGGCGGGCATGGTGATGTAGAGCACTCCGGTGATGATTCCCCTCTCCGGCAGGGTGCCGGGAAGACCTTCTGAACCCTCCCGAACTAGGGTTGACGGCGGCGGCGGCTCTGGAACGTATCGTGGAAAAGTGTTCGGGTGTTAGGTCTTGATCTGTCGGTGGGTATAAGTAGGCGAAAGGGCGAAGGCGGTGGAGGCCCGAGGGCCCCACACCACGTGGCCGCGCGACAGGAGGTGGGGCCGCGCCACCAATAGGTGTGGGCGCCTCGGTGCCCTCCTCCGTCTCGTCTTCGGTGTTCTGGAAGCTTCCTAGAAAAATAGGGACTTTGGTATTTGATTCGTCCAATTCCGAGAATATTTCCTTAACAGCTTTTCTGAAACCAAAAACAGCTGAAAACAGGGAACTGACACTGTGGCATCTTGTTAATAGGTTAGTCCCATAAAATGCATAAAAACCATATAAAGTGTATATAGAACATGTAGCAATTGGTATAATATAAGCATGGAACATAAGAAATTATAGATACGTTGGAGATGTATCACCCCTCCCATGATAATTGGTTGTCCCGTGATAACCCACAAGTATAGGGGATCGCAACAGTCTTCGAGGGAAGTAAAACCCAAATTTATTGATTCGACACAAGGGGAGACAAAGAATACTTATAAGCCTTAACAGCGGAGTTGTCAATTCAGCTGCACCTGGAAAAGCACTAGTAACAGGGGTGATGTGAAAGCAGCAGTAATATGAGAGCAATAGTAATAGCAACACAGTAGCAGTAGCAGTAACACAGAGGCAGTGGCACCAGAAAATATTCAAGTGTGTAGTTGACTGTAGAGCAATGATGATGACAGAAGGACCGGGGTTCCCAGCTATCTACACTAGTGGTAACTCTCCAAGAACATGTGTTGGGTGAACAAATTACAGTTGGACAATTGACAGAATTGAAATAGCATTAAGATAGAACATCCAGTCTATTAATCATGTAGGCATGTTTTCCATATATAGTCATACGTGCTCGCAATGAGAAACTTGCATAACATCTTTTGTCCTACCAGCCCGTTTGCAGCGGGGCCTCAAGGGAAACTACTGGTAATTAAGGTACTCCTTTTAATAGAGCACCGGAGCAAAGCATTAACACTTGGTGAAAACATGTGATCCTCATATCAAAGTCATCCCCTCTGGTTATCCCAATTTCTGTCACTTTGGGGCCTCGGGTTCCGGACAAGGACATGTGCAAACAACTTGTAGATACAATCTAAGCAGCAATTATAGAGCTTAAATCTAAGATCATGCCACTCGTGCACTAGTGACAAGCATTAAACACAACAAGATTGCAACAACAATAACTTCACAAACTTTGATGGATAGACTGATCGTAATGTAACAATATATCGGATTCCAACAAACACAACACTGATTACATCATATGGATCTCAGTCATGTCAGGCAGCTCATGAGATCATTGTATTGAAGTACATGGGAGAGAGAGTACCAACTAGCTACAACCAAGAACCCGTAGTCCATGGGGGAACTACTCACAAACCATCATGGAGTCGAAGTGGAGGCGGTGGAGTCGATGGAGATGGCTCCGGGGGTCAATCCCCGTCCCGGCAGGGTGCCGGAACAGGAACTTCTGACCCCCGAAACTTGTCTTCGATGGCGGCGGCGCTGCGGAACTTTTCGGGGAATATGACGGACTATTTTAGGGTTTTCACGTCGGGGGAAATATATAGGCAAAAGGGCGATGTCGGTGGGCGCCCGAGGGGCCCACACCATGTGGCGACGCGGCCAAGGAGGCTGCCGCGCCACCACCAGGTGTGGCTGCCTCGTGGCCCCCCTCCTACTCCTCTTCGGTGTTCTGGATGCTTCCGAGGAAAATAGGGACTTTGGCTTTTGTTTCGTCCAATTCCGAGAATATTTCCAGAACAACTTTTCTGAAATCAAAAACAGAAGAAAACAGGAACTGGCACTGTGGCATCTTGTTAATATGTTAGTCCCAGAAAATGCATAAAAATGATATAAAGTGTATATAAAACATGTAGCAATTGATATAATATAAGCATGGAACAAAAGAAATTATAGATATGTTGGAGACGTATCATCCCGCCCTTGCGATCTTGCCGGAGATCTCATCCAGTAAGGCTTTGGAGCTAGCATGGTTGGCCGGCCCATACACCCCAATGAGCTCAAGTCTCTGGTTAGACTGACGATGAAGAACCGAGAGGCTACGAAACCATTGGCCCCGTCATTTGTCCTACCTCAAACATACTATCTCTCACCCCGGTAGCATGCAGCCAACTCCAGAAAAAATTCTCCCCTAATTCCAGCCCACGAAGCTCAAGGTCTGAGAAATCTTGCTTAATAGTTTCTTGGAGACACACGCCAATAATCTTGTTGTTGCGGAGAGATTCTTTCAGCAGCGTTCGGCATCCCCGCACCCCGAACTCGCGGGTCGTAGATTCTTTGATCAATTTTAGCCAGTCATAGTACCATATATATAGATTCCCAAATGATGTGTTGAAGGCAATGCCGTCGGCGTAGGGCTGTAAAGGTAAGACGACGGCTACCGTCGGCACAAGAGTACCAGCGCATCTCCAGCTCCCGTCGCGTGGCTCCTTATGCCCACGGTATTGCCGTTGTCCCACCGTTAAGCTACGCCGATGGTAAAAACAGTCGGCAAATCTGGTCTCGCATCAGTCGACTAGGAACGCCAGATGCTTCCGCGTGGCTTCTTACGCCGACGGCAAGTCGCCGGACACCGTCAACTCACCGTCAATCAGATTAACACGTTGACAGTGGAGCTACACCGACGACCAACAAAGGTCGTCGGCATAACCTTTGCCAACAGCTGAACGCCGATGGTGTCCGTCGACACAAGACAACACCGACGGGGTTAGGGGCCAAGCCGACGGCAAAAGCCATCAGCATCGTGTCTGCTTCCTTTATGTATATGAGAGGTCGCTACACATATATATACTACAACAAATACTAATGTTAATGCTGCAAGTCTAGAGATATATATGGGGATGCAAGTTGCATGTTTGTAAGAGGTTTATTCCCTTTTTATGCACATGCACGAAGCGCACCACAATCCATGCGATGATGAACTGAAAGATCTGATCAAAAAGTATCATTTGGGGATTTGTGCAACTTGCATCCTTCCGACCATGCAAGCCGATCCGGACCTGGAGGACAGCAAAGCAGCCCTCATCATACCTAGGGTTCCCAAATGTCGTACTTCCAAGGGCTACTCGGGTGGCGATTAGGGTTCCCACATTGCCACCCCTCCTCCTCCCCTCGCTGTCGTTGGACGTGGCTATTGTACGACCTCGTATGGTTGCCAGTGAAGACGGTGGCAAGAATCTCGTCGCTTCAACTCGTGAGGACTTTGGACACCAGGGTGGCGATTTCAGATAGAGAGGCGGAGCCAGCCGCGATAGTTGACGTTTGTGGTGCTTGCTGGCGGACACGTGGGCGGCAACAGCGATGACGGGCGTCGGTCATGTCAAGAGAGTTTTGTAAATGGTTTTCTTCTACACATATGAAGGTAAGTTGCCCCATGCCCTATGGCTCACACCTCATCGGTGGATCTAGTAGCTGGTGCATGTCGTAGGCTCTGGAGAAGGTGAGGTATATTTATTATTTTGTGCTTGTGAAATGTAAGGTACTACGGAGAGATCAACAAGGGTCAAAATTCATGGCTATGTTACATGCATGCATGGTTGTATGATCAATATGCATGTTACATGCATGCATGCATGGTTGTTACATGCATGCATGGTAAAGTGATCGAACAACTAGCGATTGAACGGCTTACACAAGCTGCATTAGAATTTAGAATTAGTACAAAAATACAGCTGCGCAGGAGATAGTGCAGTGTTAAAGAGGAATATTTTATATCCATCTTGTGCATATGGATAGAAAATGTTCTGGCATGCAAGTGCTCATGCATACATGAACATTCTCTCTGAGCTCAGCAATGATGAAAATTGTATAGCATATATTAATAGCAATCATGTACGGAACTTTGTGTATGCTTACATGCAGTTCCAGGCAAGAGTCAACACATCTATGGTTGTATAGTACAATCAAAGCGACTGCAAGATATCACCTGCAGAGATCCCATACGGCCATACCCATACAACATGTCTGATTGTCTGGATGTGAAAAATAATGTGAATTCCTATTCATCTTTCTTTTTCTTTTGCGCATTACACAAGCTGGCAAATCCTTGGTTCTAGCTAGTGGCACCAATTCAGAAACTTATTGCACCACAAGGAAAAACACCACCAAGACCTAATTAAAGAAAGGAACTGTCCCATAAGATCAATGGAGAGGTGAACATGGGAGAAGAAGAACATTTTAGGATCATAGCTTAAGCTCGAGGTCAACGTCTTGTGGATCACCAGAGTTCATGCTCGTGGAATCGGCTGATCGGCTTCGGTCATGGTGCCCTCTCAGACGGGTGGATTCCTACCAAACCACATGAGTCGATCATTAAACTTCGTAGTGAATAATGCATTTGATCGGTCCACAGATCGACATACCTCCGGTGCAAAGAGCGGCAATGTGACGCCAGGATGCGAGTAATGTGCTGGCCCGTAGATTGTGCTGCTGCTTGGAGATCTGGTTGGAAGGTATATGCAAATGTTGCAACGTTAGTTGGAGCTTCATGACAAGTTGCTTGAGGTAAATTTGAGCAGTACTGAAGAGGAGTGCAGTAGCAGTACCTGACGATGGGAGTCTGGAATTCACCATATCTTGCGTCTCCTCTATCTCCATATGCCATCTATATGCACATGATAACGTGGGAGATATCGTAAGGTACTGAGAACAAAAACGATACGTACTGTACTACGGCGAGGCACAAAAGCGGATGATAAAAAAAATATCAGAGAACCTTTTGATCATGCAGATTTTTCATATTATGAAAACAATACGGATTATCCTTGTCAGACGAACTACTTATATGCTGATGTCTTTTTTCCCAGGGAAAGCGGTTCGATGATGTTGATTATCAAGGAGAAAATAACTATACAAGTTAAAAATGAGTGAGGACGAAGATTAGAACATGTAGATCTCGCACCCTTGAAACATATATATGAAACAATGCTCAAACCAATTCAAGAATACCTGCTCATTTGGTTTTGAAAAAACTTAGAGACTTTCACTGTTTATCAAAAAGCAAAGCTTAAATTCTCACTTTGTTGCACTGACGAATGAAAATCAATAGTAATTTCTACTGGTACTTCCACATGCATGCGGCACCTAACTATATTCACATAACATGAACGAACACTAGATGATCAGAGAAAAATCTGTCATATTTTCTACCTAGCAATGTCAAGTTTTCATAGACCAAATAATTTCTTCCCAAAACAATACAAAGGGGAAAAGATGTTACCGTACCCCAAAATTTGGATGGACCGGGAATGCCGACGAGAGAGCGGTGGCATGGAATGGAGACGATGGGGATGTTGACAGTGAGGACGTTGAAGCCCGTGTATCCTCCTGCTCGATAGATCCACTCCAAACGCATACGAAATCAGAAACGCCCAATCGCACAGAAATCGCATGCAAAACCACATACAGAAATATGCATACATATATATATGCAGCATCAAAACTTTGCAAGATGTATGTCTTCACTCACCAAATTGAGGCTGGCCGTTCTGTGGATCGAGTTAGGTGGCTGACCTCCGGGAGGATGGAAGTACTCAGCCATTTCGCTCTGTAACCTAATCTTCTCCAGCTGCGCCACGCCGAGCCCCCGCTGCGGCTGCTTTGGCTTGTCGGTGCCGCTACCACCGCTCCCTCCGCCGCCTCTCTTGCCTCTCCTGGAGCCGGATGATCTGCCCCAGCCCATGCTGTCTTCAAAGTTGCTCCCACTCATATCCTAGAAGGAAGACTTGGAAGAACAAGAGGAACAAGATAGCTACCTTGAAGAGAGAGACACACACAGAGAGAAAGAGAGAGAAAAGAGAGAGAGAGTTGATTGATGAATCGCGTAGCTCTCTTTTAAAATGAAAGGGAGAGATCTCCTTGCAGACCAATATATCCCCACTCTGTATTTTAAGGGAGACTTGCTCTCCCAAGCTTTTCTTGCCCCAAGTATAATAATACATGCATCTAGTATTCTAGTGACATGACCATCTTTTGCTTACAGTTAGCACCATGTGCCACAAAACCCTGTAGATAGAAATAAAAATCCGGAAACTAAATAAGAAAGGGGCATTTTATTTTAATTAGACAGGCGGTGATCTCCTAGGCTCGTTTCCATCGAATGCATATGCCTCCTTGGTTTTACTTACGGAAGTAATAACTTACGTGTAGATACTCTTTATCAAGCACTATGCAATACTACTTCATTCGTTCCAAATTAGATGACTCATATTTGTATAAAAGTAGATGTATTTACACATATTACAAGTCTAGATACATCCACATTTTAACAAATGGAAGTTATCTAATATGAAACGGAGGGAGTATGTTACAAGGAAAGGAACAAACATAGAGTCGGTGTTCACTCATTGACTCTACAAGTCTACATATATAAAAACTCATAATATGATTTTTTTTCGTTTAATTTTCTCTCTCTCCAATTAGGCTTCGCCCCTCTTTATAAGTAAAGCAACCAACCACGGTATACAAAGGTCGACCTACACGAACAAGACCGAAAAAGTAATAGTACTGATGGGGCTACATCACAAAGAAGTCCAAAGCTAAATAACAAGAACGGATACAACTCCTAAAGGAGTAAACTCAGCGGCTGGATGGTGTCAAAATTCTGCATGTTGCCAGGAGATCGTCAAGCATGTCCTCCGGCCGCTCCTTTTCCCCTCGTCTACAGAGCGGGTGCCACAGCTGTAAGAAAGCCAGAAATTTGAAAATCGAGTCAGATGCCATCTCAAGAAGACATGCTCGATAACTATTTTATTACGAATAGTCCATAAAGTACAGGTCATCACAGCAAATAGTAACCAGAAGAGGCGCCTCTTCCTCCCAATATTGTCTGCACTTTCAGGAATTCCGCAAGGTCTTGGGCCTGCCACTCTGGCCCAAGCGCTTTACCGAGAATACTCCAAAGAAAGCGAGTCGCGGAACAATAAAAAGAATATGGGTCCCTGACTCGGGGACCACACACAGGGGACAAATGCCATCCCCTGGGCTGAACCGCTTCACTACCTCTACTCCCAACGGAAGACAATCTCTAAGCCACTTCCACGTGAAAAACTTAATTTTCAGGGGCCTTCCACATGTGGGAGGTCCAAGCTAGGACGCCACCCCTAAATAAGGCCCGACAAGCGGACCCCACCGTAAACTGCCCCGAAGGCGAGTGAGCCCACGAGACACTATGCGGTGAGTCCTGAAGAGATTGGGGGAGCAACGCCAACATGCTGCCCTAACTATTGGCTTCCATCGGGCCAAACGTGCGGCGGAAGCCAATGTTCCACCACCCATTATGGGACGAGGCGGAAACTAAAAGAAGTGGGTCCGAACAGATAGCACAAAGTTTAGGGAACACCGTACGCAGGGGTTGTCCATTAAGCCATGAGTCTAGACAGAATATAATACCTCTTTTGTCGCCTACGGAGAAGGTCGCCCCTAGCCGGATCTCATGTTTAGTGGATTGGATGGAACACCAGAACTAGGATCCCTCGTTCCTCTCACAGGCTAGTCGAGGGCAACCCTAAAGGTATTTTACCTTCACAAGTTGTAGCCAAAGACCCCCATCGCCCTTCAAAATTCTTCATACCCATTTCAGCATCAACACTTTATTCATATGTCGATACGCCGATAAACCTATGCCCTCAAGCTTCTTGGGGGCGCAAAGATCCACCCATTTCACCATGTGATACTTTTGCCGTCCATTGGTCGCCTGCCAAAAGAAGCGAGAAAGTTCGCGGTCAAGTAGACCTTTACAACACGAAAACCCTACATGAATCCGCGCTTTGTTGCTTTTGTCAACTCCGTTCACCGATTTCCAATATAAAATAGTCATATTAGTTGGCAGTGGAATATTGAAAGTAAAGCTCTACTATCATCTAAACTAGAAGAATACCCCGCAAGTTGCAGCGAGATTTTCATTTAGAACTTAATGTAATTGAAAATATGTACGAAGCATGGAATACAAAGTTTGTTGCAGAAATATGCAAAACTCCCCAATAGTCGAGAGGTTTTAATTGACGTGAAATTGTTGTATATTTGATGACAAATAATTTATGGCATATGGCTAAAAAACAGATTACATGAATTGGTTCCATTTACAATATACTATACTTAATGAATATTAGTGGGTGATCACTGAACAATTGACTAGCTAAGTGGATAGGTTGGATATTGAGATAGAAAAATAAAAAGTAAGTCTAAAACAAACTACAAAGTTATTTACATCCAAGAAAAGAAAA
Source organism: Poa annua (assembly GCA_026929855.1). Classification (NCBI taxonomy): domain Eukaryota; kingdom Viridiplantae; phylum Streptophyta; class Magnoliopsida; order Poales; family Poaceae; genus Poa; species Poa annua. The sequence continues at coordinate 53,776,112 of CM049435.1, read as the reverse complement.
GAAAAACATAATAAAACATGAAGAAACGGGAAATAAATACAGGGGATATAAAACGCCCAAAGCCCACATGCGGCTCGAAGAAAAAAAGGCAGTAAGTACTAAGTACAGAGGTAAACAGATGACTAAGAGGCTAAGTGGTTAACTGAGCAAACGTGACAGCCCAATCGTGGAGATTTTTTTTGTGATCAGGGTTTGAGCAACGATGAGTCCAAAGGAATAGATCAACCGCACACCTGCGAAAGACCCTGACATTGAAAACGAAGCCCTCTCCCATCGACAAAGACCGAAATCCACCGCGCCCCAAAGGCCACACTGCCACAGAGGTGGGCCAGATCGGTGATGGCGTTGACAGGAAGCGAGGAAACCCTAGTCGCATGTCCTCCTCCTGCCACGTGCCACCTGCAAACCTACCTGGCCCAGTATTTCACACATAGTTAGATGAATTCTAGAGCGACTTGAGATTCATAGCAGCTGGAGCCTGGAGGCATGGCCGGCTGGAGTAATTAACTCGGAGAATGTGTTCCACGAGCCCACGACATGCCTGTATATAGATGCGTGTAGGTCGCGCCTTGAGAAGAATTCTACAGTACAAGAACAATTTAAGCTTCCAATCAGTGCAAGATCGGACCTCGGACGCTTTCGCAGATCGAAATCGTACAACGGTGCCACTGTTCGACAGGTTGATACCTGGATCCTGCGCAGGCTCCAGTTCTCACCTGAGGCATCTATCCTGAGATTATCACTCCCATTTTCTTGGACAGTGGGTCCAGGATAAGAGATTAAAATCGTCGTTCAGTAGCTAACGATCGAGCAGCTCACTCTGGAGTCTGGAGTCTCGATCGGAAGAACAGTCTCCTCTACATTGCCGCTCAGGCTTTCACTGTGTGGGGTTGGAGCGAACTGCTTGGGAGTTGGGAGGGTAGGGTAGGGTTTAGAGTAAATGACGGAAAACCACCAGAATTGGGGCCGAGTTGTCTGACTACCACCGAAATTGAGACTAGGGACAGAAACCACCGGTGTTTGGGGCATGTGTGTGACAAATAGCACTGATTCTAAATTTTAGTCATCTTAACAGCATTTCTGACCGAGCTGGCCCACTGTCAGGACTACGTGGCAAAAAAAAGCAAAAGAATAGAAAAGTCAACTGCCCACCACCGCTTGATATTATGCAATCGCTCTCGCGCGGAGCAGCTGCCCACCACCGCCTTCACCACATCCGCCGGCGGCGGAGACCCTCCTCGCCATCACCACCGCCGTAGATCGCCGCCAGGACGCCGATGGCGCACTCCCTACCGCGCACGGCCATCCCCTCTGACCTCGAGCTGCCCGACGGATCCCCGCTTGGCGTCGAGCGCCTCAGCGGCGAGCTGCAGGCCGCCTGTGCCATGGAGAGCGCCATGGTGGCCCTGTGCGCGGTGTCCTTGGCGTCGTCCTCGCACGCGATGACCTTCTGCACGGCGGCGATGGCGGCGGAGACCTCGTGGTGGGTGTCGTCGGCGCGGTCCTTGAGCGCGATGGCGACAAGGGGCTGACGCTCTTCGCGCCCAACAACGACGCGTTCCACGCCAAGGGCCTGCCGGATGTGAGCAAGCTCACCGCCTCTGACCTCGTCACGCTGCTCGCCTCCACGGTGCTCGACGACACCCCGTGACCGTGCACACGGTGGACAGCGTTCTGCTGCCGCGGGAGCTCTTCGGCGGCGCACCTTCAACCAAGAAGTCGTCCAGCTCCGGCCAGGCGCTGGCAAGGGGCCCTCCCCAAGCTCGCGGCCGAGCTCACCGCCGCGGCCGTGGAGGCGGTCTCGACGACGACGACCAACTCCTCGAGCGCGCGGCGCGGGGCGCTGTCTTCGTTCCTTCGGAGACGCTCAACACGTGGGGGAGCCACCGCGTGCTACGGTGCGCGGCCGTCAACCGCGCCGGCGACCCCATCGCCCCCCCGCCAGCAGGCGCTCCTCCCCGCAGCAGCTCGACGAGGTCAGGGAGGACCTGCTCCTCCGTCTACGCTCGGTAACGGCTGCGGCGCCCGCGCCCGCCGCGGAGGACGACGACGACCCCGACCCAGAGGCCGAGGCTGGTCCGCGCCGCCGTGCGCTGCCAGGAGCAACCTCCTGCTCCCCGCTGGTCATCGCACGGGTCGGGTGAGGAACTTCCTGCTCCCCGAGCTCCTTGTCCTCGCGTCCTGTACGCAGTAGAGCACGGCGCTCGCCGGAGCTCGCCGCCATGGCCGGCCGCGCTCGACACGCCCTGCTCGCGCCGCCTGCACCGGCGGCCGGTTCAGATTGGTCCACGCCCTCGGCGCTGAGAGCAGGAGCAGAGGACGCGAGGTTGACCTTTTTTCCTTTTTTTTTTTTTTGTCTAAAATGAGTCTGAATTCCATCTAATTTTGTCACGTTGGCCTGACAGTGGGCCAGCTCGGTCAAAAAACATGTTAACAGGGTTAAACTGGAAAATCAGTGCTCTGCGTCACATTCCTGCCCCAAAGTTCGGTGTTCTGTGTCCTTAGGCTCAATTTCGGTGGCACCCAGACAACTCGGCCCCAATTCTGGTGGTTTTCCGTCATTTACTCTAGGGTTTAGCTAAACAATTGGCTCCGGCGCGGAGGATGGCAGACTAGTAAACAAATGGCGAGGCATGAATCGACCCCGACGAGGCAAGCGATAAAGAAACGGATCGGGCAGTTCGGGTACGTACAACGCAGAGGACGGGAGGATCTACAGGTCAGGGGCAGATCTCGGCGCGATTTAGTAGTGTCACAAAGACCCGCCATGCGATCTCCTCCCGCGATTCTGTGCAGCAGAAGCTTCGCTGGTTGATCCATGGCGGCCAACCGCTCCTCTTTCCAGCTTCGCAGATCCTTCCCCGTGAGTAACTTGCTCTGGTTGGTTGACCGACTCCGGGTCGCGGAGGCTTTGGCTTTTCGGATATTCGCTAGCTTCACGTGCGACCTGGAACACCGCTGGATATCGCCGGCATGCATGTCCAGCGCCATGAGACGCCACCGTGGTTGGTTGCTTCCGCTCGAACTCGTGGCTACGTATGCCTCGTTAATTGCCTACTTGACCATCAGGTCACGTACATACCGATCTGCGTGTGATCGTTACGTGGTTTTGGCTCTAATTCTTTCTATAAAGAGTCTATTTCAAATCTTAAGCTCGTAAAGGTTAGACAAATAGAACCCTGAACTCAAATTTCGGTTGTTGCCACTCTGAATTTGTTTGCAACACAGGAAATAAAAACGTAGGAATATGAAAAACATATGAATTGAGGCGTCATGTTTTCTGAATTCCTACAGGAACCAAAACCACGGAAAATTTTCCAAAGTTTCGTGGATGTCTCGTACGAAAAACACAAAAATTATAGGCATAGGAATATTAAAACATGAGGTGAGATCTCATATTTGTTTTACTCCAAAATTCTTATGAAATAGCCGATCCAATAGGAATTTTAAAGGAATCTGAATCATCTATTCCTTTGTTCCAAACACCACCATATGAAATTTTCTGTAAGATCCTTCAAAATTCTTATGGAATGATTTTGTTCCAAACGGGGCCTTTATATGTTTGGTGCACTGTAATGTGACGATCGATCCCCAGGTTGCTCATAGTGATATGTGGACACTACTCCTAAGACACGTCTTTCTCAATCTTTCTCCTTCCTCTCCTCACCCTCCGTCCTCTGTCGCGGAACCTTGTTGGACACACATCTCACCTAGAATGTCGGCCGGAGAACAGGAGGTTGCCAACCCAGCCATGGGTTGGCCTCTATCCACCCACTGTAATGCGGCATGTGTGTAAGCAGAATTTGGAGGGGCTGGAGCATACAGGCAGCCTCGCCGCGAGAAGGTAAAGGCCCAGGAGCACGAGGCCATGATAGGATAGCCACGCAAGAGCTTTGCAACGGCTTCCAATTAGGACGATGACCATGGGAGCCCTGGGGGCGACCCCGATCCAATCGTAGAATTATTGACGATTGACCTAATGTATCGGCGCTACAACTTCAATTGATTCAACCACACAGGCCAGAGGGACCAGAGCAAGCCCTAGAGTATCTCCTGACCCCAAGAGCCTCCTCGGGCTAGTTTTTTGCTCGGGGTGGACAAAATTTTCCTAGTCAGCTCACCATGCCTCGTTTTTTCTCCGGAATGGAACTAAATTTAATTTGGCGCACCCAGGCCGAACCGAGTGCGCCGGGGGAGCAAACCTTGCATGCAAAAAATCCCACCTGCAGCCTCAAAACCCCTCTTTCTCCTCTCTTTTTGTCCAGCCCCACCATGTGCTCCCTCTCTCCTCTCCACCTACCACGTAGTCGGCGCCGCCGTGCGCCTCCCTGACGAGCTTGTGCGGCTCGCGATGAGCTCACGCGCCTCCCCGACTTCGTGCTCTGGTTCCTCCCCGGCGCTGGTGATGACGCCAAACTCGTGCTCCGGTTCCTCCTCCGCAGAAAGACGATCGACGCTTGTGAGATCCCCGTCCATGAGTCGCACCACCAGCAGAGCAGGCCACACGTTCACCTCCTCGGGCTCCTCCACTTTCTCTCCGGAGGCCTTCTTAATGGCCCTCTCTACGAGAGGCAGTCCTCGGTAGAGTGCCTGTCGAATGTGTTCCAGCCTTCGTCTTTTTTTTAAGCACAAACAGTAGGGAAGACCCCTACTGTTAAATGTTCCAGCCTTCGTCGTCGCGACGCTGAGGACGTCGTTCATGGGGCGCGCTGGTTTTGCTCGAATCATGACATGCCGGTCGCCAGTCACCACCCGTCGGGCGTTGCTACTGAGAGAGACGAGCCCTCCCTCGGCCATGGCCTGCCAGTCACCACCTGTCAGCGCAGCCGCTTGGATGGCACTTACCACGTCGTCCATGCTCACCGGCCGGAGCTCTAAGTAGAGTGGTGCACGGAGGAGGTTGGGCTCTTGGTCAGGGGGGCTGGGGTGGGCACAAGCAGGAAATTTTCCACCCAGTGTTGTTATTGATCCTGGGGGGCTTGTTTTCATCCGGATAGTCCTCCTGGAGATGCTCTTATCCAACGACTAGGGCTCAAAGGGTGTTGCATGCCTTGGATTTATCTTCAACCCGGAACACCTCCTATCATACACCCGATTGATGGTAGACGAGCACCGAGGATGGCCATTGTCACGGTACTGGAAGACGGTGGTGCAACGGTGTGCGTTCAGTATCTAGTTATCCCAATGATGAGAGATAAAGAATATCGGTAGAAAATAAAATACGGGGCCAATGTAGTCGGTAAGAGTAGCGGTCTGAGATTTTTTTTTCTGTAGTGAAAAACTGCTCCGGGGTTCATGATGTACCGGAATTTACAAGTCCAGTATGCCAACGACCGGAATTTCCGGTTTAGTGTTTGATTTTGTCTAATCTCTATGAATTTGAATTTTGACAGATCAGACCACTTCGGCGAGGAATGGACCAGCTGCAGAACAAATTGCCAAAATGTCGTGACGGTAGGCGCACCAGGCGACACGTGGCCCTGGCGCCACAGCCAGTGCCGGCTGGAACTGTCGCGTCTGCGAATGCGGACACAAGGGAGAGGGCTTTAGGGTTTAAAGTGGAAAAAATTTCTTCATTGCTGGAGATCGATTGCAAGGACGAGGAGAGGAGGTACCTGACCGGGGACATCTTGTTGGTTGGGCATCTGGTACACGGGTCCGGAGGCGTGAGCTGTGATAGGTGAGTATTGCAGCCCAAATTAAGCACTGAAGGCTCAGCCTACCGGTCTAGTGCAGTGCCAGTAGTTCGTTCCTGTATGAAAACAGTGGTTACTTCAGCAGAAAATTGGCTACTACAAATCAGAACTATAGAATGTCAGAATATAAAGGGTCAAATCTACTAACTGTAGGCATGTCAGTATAATTCCAAGAGTCCATGTTTTCCTTTCCCTAGGACCCCAAATGTGTAAGAATCTTTTTGACAAGTCTACTTGGATTGATCTCAACTCTCAAGAACAAGAACATTATCTCAATGGTGAGGCTAAGCACCGCTAGCAAGATGAACATTATTCTTCTACATCAGCAGAAATAGATTTGATTCGGACATGACTCATGCTGTCACAGGATCCAATAAATTAGTTCACCTTCAGCTTGGGCACCTCACACAAGCCTGTCAGGACAAATAATACAACACAACCTTTATACACAATAATCAGCAAACTTATGCAACTGAAATAATAATGTAGATGGAGACGATCTCCGAAAAGATTGTGCAAGTAGTCTACCTAATGGACAAGAACTAACGTGGCAAGGAGTGGAGTGCGCGCATCTTGTCGAAAACACATAGATGGCTGCTAGTACTAGTATCAAAAAAAAAGTAGTGTACTAGCTAGCTTTAGTTTAGTGGCAAGTAAACATGAGAATCTTTTGAGTCACGCTGGAGCCTGGAGCGTCCGTCCCTCTCAAACTCCTTAAAGGAGACAACATCTACCCCGCATGGCCTCATCATCCCCATTGTGTTTTCCTTATCCAAGTTAATTTAATACAGTGGTTAGCGCAGGATTATAGTAGAAATCATGCATCACGCCGTGCATGCGCCTAGTATTTTATTCTCCATATACGTATCTTTCCGGTGTCAATTGCGGCTAGCACAGCTACCTTCAGGTTGCGCTAAAGTCTTACCTGTCAGGGTAAAAATCAAAGATCTGATCTTAATTGGTTGTGTCTGAAAATGATCTTGCTGAAAGCGTTGTTTTGAGAGCATGGACTATCACCAGGGTGAAAACCCAAGATGTACGACCGGGTGACGACAGCGCTTCTGTATTGTTTTCTTTTTAAAGGCGCTACTTTTGGAAAACTTGGACATCACGTGTTTTCTTGATGGAGGTTGTGCTGCTGCTGTAAGAACTGTAACTTTGTAGCGAGATTTTTCTTTTTCTTTTTTCTTTTCTTCAATTGTGTGCATCCGTCTGTTATTACATAGGCGGGGTGTAATTGATGTGTTTGCGATATTAATATATATACTCTTTATCTATAAAAATCACATGCCGATGGGGCAGAAATTGCCGGGCCTCTTCGATCCGTCAATATCGTCTCCATCGAACGGCCTGGCGTAGGTGTTCCTTATGGATGTCAGACGATGTGTTTTTTGGCCAATGCTACTTGTTGATTATAGTAAAATTACTATGGAGAAAATACTGCCATTGTTTCATGAAAATGTTGCAACATGTACTCTCACCCTCCAGTTAGCACAGTAGAGGAACATACAAGCCCGTGCCATGGTGTGGTTGGCGATGTGCCTGTCCGGCAATTGTAGAGGTGCTAGGCGTCAACACGCACGTGTGAGAGTCGTGTGACACGACAGGCAGGCTTGTGATATTGCAGTGTGCGGAAAGCGTCTGCAAGCACTACTTGTGAAACTCGCTAGATTTCGGCATCCTACATAGACTGTTTGCATAGCGGCTGCGACTAATTATATTCACCAGTAGCACATCACATCGGGATCCATTTTCTACTGACTTGGTTACCTAACTCTTATTTGAGAAAAAAGTTACCAAATTATTGCCTTTTCTTTTCTTTTGTTTATTTCCCGCTGACCAACTCCTCCTTTCATTGTCTTCCTTTCTCTTTCCGATCACCTTCAAGATGCCTCAAGCCAGGTTAATTAACTAAAGCTATAGTTTATACGGAAGCTTATGGCCATGGATTAGCCATGTCGCCTCCAAAGACTTTTGCTTTCACAAATCATCACAAGCACTATGTTAATACTGGCTAAGTACCCAACCACATCAATCAACAGATATGCCAATCCCCTATCCTTGTTGCACTAAAGTTACATCAAGCGAACATTTTTATTTTACCTTACACGCGGTGGCAGACCCAAGATTTCGAGTAAATGTTGAATATATGAGCAATTTTCTAATATGTTTAGTCCGGAAAATAAACTAGTTACAGCGTGATCGATAACTAAGAAGATAAACCTAATCGACAGTACTATGCAAAGTAGATAGATAACACAATAGTTAAGATAAGTATGGCATGTCAAATGTTAGTACTAGTTAACTAAGAACAATCACCAAACACAGCAAGAAGAGAACATACGAAACAATCCTCGCAGTTTTCTCGATGTTGATGGCGGAGGTGTTGGGTTTGGTCAAGGCAGTCATGGTGTTGTTCGTACAAACGTTGGTGAACTAGTCAGTAAGTCGCTCGGTAAAGTAGCAGAAGATTTCATGAGAAGCCACAGAAATAATATCCCTAAACCTTATTCTCATATTGTATCTCAAGAGCTGTGGTTTTGGAGTCACGCTCTCCTGAAATGTGGTGCACGCCTAGAAGCGGCATGGGGAGCAGCAGGGGATTACAAAACGCTCTAAAATGTTCTTGTACCGTGCGTAATAAGGTAACAGATACAGCTTGCTACTCCGGATATAGCTGGTTAGAAAGACATGATGGGCTAGTCCACAAATGAATTAGTTTAATCTCACAAATTGCTAACCGGAAAAGTAATCACATATTGCGAGTCTAATCCTGGAATTCTCGCAAAACAGGACGTGCGAGCGTGTTATGAAGAAAAGGATATCCCGTGAGTCACTCATTTGTAATGCTCTAATGAGTGGTAGAAAAGTCTACTTTATAAGAAGATACAACAGCCTAACAATGTACTAGGAATACTAAAATTTTGTACCCCTCTTGATGTGCATTAATGAGCCATATGTTTATTTAATTTGGCCCATGAGCCTAAGAGGCTAAGACCCACTCAAGCTTCATCGGATAAAAACTAAACTCATGTATAACTTGAAGTAATATGCATCGACATCGCTAGATGTCAATGTTTTATTTTTTGAGAAACACAGTACAAACGCAGACGCTCACATATACGCGCGCACACTCACCCCTATGAATGCACAGACGCACACCCTACCCCTATGAACACCTCCGAAATACTGAGCCGGCGGATCGAGTCTTGAGATTGACGAAGTCAATACGGGCGCCTCGCTGTCGACATGAACGTCGCCTCACACTGAAAAAATATTCTGCCTAAATGCAACACACAGACGTCAAACCTGATGTTTGAAGTCTGGTGGGCTGAGGGTATAACCACACTGCTAACCATCCAACCACATATTGGTTTGCAGATGTCAATGCTTTGTGATCCATCAAACTAGCGTTCTCTATGGAATGAAAAATGAATGGACATTGCATTAGTTCAAGCTATACAAACAAAAAAATTGGAGGAAACAACAAAGCCTGGTGGAAGGGATACTTGCAGAGATTGGATCGGTGAAACAAAATCGAAACATGCACGTACTTTCCTGTAGTCCGGGAGTGTGGAAAGACCAATGGAGAGCTCGACCAGCAGGTCAACACGGCGGCACAGGCAATGAATATCATGTTGAAAAATAGCATGCAATATGTCACTCCAAAGTTTCTATAGGAATTTTATCGAAATGTAAAACGTATTTAAATTATATTTTTCATCTGATCTTACAGGTCAAGACATCACACTATTTTACCACGGAGGGAAAAGGAGTTTATGAGCTGTGTGGCTGCAACGAGCCAACGATAGATAAGAAGGTCACCGTTTAAAAATAGATATGAAGGTCGATAGAACTAGAAACGGGTCATTATACTAGTGGACTGTCCATATTTCAGATACCGGGCCAATAACTGGTCTCTCTCGTGACCTTTCTGATACCTGAACCGTTCAGGCGGTGGGCCGGCCCATAACGAATAATTGTTTTTGTTTTCTCTATGTGTTTTTTCTTTTGTTTTCTTTTTTAGTTATTTGTATTTTTCTTTCCTTCCTTTTTTGTTATATTTTTATTTTCCTGTTTCTTTTTTTATTGTTCAAGTTTGTGTTTTTCTCCTTTTTTCATGTTTTTTTTTTCTTTTTTATCCAATGATTTCAGGCTGAGATTCAGCAAGCCGACGCGGCTTGAAAGTGATTCCAAATGACAGCCATTTTACATAAGTTTTATAGACTCAATTAGTAGGATGCACGGCGTAAGAGTTATATGATATCAGCAAAGAAAACAACATAAATTGGCAATGAGATACAAAGTGTCTGAGATAACAGCTTCATAGCGGCCTTAGAAAGAAGGGCATTCTCTTGGCCATATCAAGATTCCTAAATGACAAGCACTTGGATCTCACATTTATATCTCTGTATATATTGATATAATGGAGCATGCCAAGAAGTACCGGGTTCGTGACAAATCTCCCAAACTCTACATGCATCCTTTTCACCTAGTTAAGTCTCTATTTGCAATAGAAAAAACAAATGGATTATAAATTTCAGTTTTTCTTTTTTCTTGGGAGAGTAGGAATGGTTAGAGCACGCACCTGAAGCTGTAGAGGGAGTAGATGTTGCAAAATCATAAGTTCATAACCAACTTTTATTGGGAGATTCCGAATCAGTATGGAAATTTCCTTACTCTTCCTTTTTGTCATCTTCAAGAATCAGTGCGCAGTGCAAATTCTAGCAATATTTTCTCCACCTCGTGCTTCCTTTTGCAAGTTCTAATCAATTTCTTAATGTAAAGGTAGTGTTTCATCATTCATAGCGAAGCGGGGTGCTTGCACATGCAGCAGATTCTGAAACAAGAACTGCACATAGTCATCTAGATCTAATTCGATACCGAAACCATGATCAAAATCAAATGCAAAATCATCTAAAAAATAAATATGATCGGCACAACACCATGGGATTGAACTTCATCACGTAGAACAATTCCTTGAGCGTCTGGAGGAGTCACGTGAAGAGTGGCCGGTGGCCACAGGAGCGTTCGCCTCAAGTCAGCAACCACCGACCGGGCTTCTGGAAGCGTGCAAGCTCCAACCATGGCTCCAACACATCAGCATCTTCAGCGAGCTCGTCGTCGGGTCAGGATGGGAATGGGTCGGCCCGGACTTGGCCTTGGACCCGGCCCCACTGGCTTCAGGGCCAATTTAAGAGGCCACGGGTCGACCCAAATCAAAAAAGACAGTGGCCTTGCTGGCCCAATGGGTACCCCAGGGCCAACCCAAAATTTAGCTTATATATATTTTTGTTTAAGGGTATGAATGAAATATTTTCTAAAATATAAAATGATTGATCTAATTAAGTCAAGTATGTACCAAGGTTAGCCGCTAGCTGATAGAAGGGATTAGTAGTACTCCACTACATGTACGAGGGTATGAACAATTAGTACGTTAGCTAGCTGATGGATGACTGTTTTGTATATGAAGCGAACTGATGCCCATACTGAAATAATATATCACGTCAAGTTGCAGTACACATTGTGTGCGTGCGTTTGTGTGTTATTTGCAATCCATCAAGCTGTACCACTATAGTGCGTGTGCGTACTTCTTCGATGCAAGGAATCGATCAGCTACAAGTCAGCTTCGTGTGCGTGCCTTTCTGACCGGAATGCTTCCTCGTCGTCGCCAGAAATTAATTAACGCTTGTGATTAAGACCAACAAACATGGCGAGGTGGGTCGACCCAGCTGACCCAGCGGGTCACTCGAAGCCGGCCCTGTTGGCCCAAATCATGTTTGAGGCCGACCCGTGTGACCCATTGGCCTCAAACTTTTGGGTCGGGTCGGCGACTCAGCGGGTCGACCCGGCCCATTCCCATCCTGATCGTCGGGGCAGTGCAGAACGAAGCCGTGGTGGCGCGCGGAGCAGGTAATACTTGGAAAGTGAGTTTCCTGCTCGATGACACTAACGTCCTGGAAGGATTCGTTTCGTGCATGGTCGACGTCGTGCTGGGGCGTTGCATGGAGGAAGACAGGGCCTCATCGGCTGCGTTACGGAGAGGACCGGGAAGGAGGATTTTAATTGATCCGGTAAATCGGGTGTGCCCGTGATTGATCTTATCTGGACGCGTGAAATCGGGGGTGCGGGGCGGAATGTCGTCCGCGGCAGAGTTTCGTATGCCCGTCATATTTGCTAAATCTACTCTTTGGTGGGAGTTATCTTTAGGTCGACGGTTAGATCTGATTAGGTGGGTTTGATCGTGAGGTGCTAATTGGGTTTCAATGTTCTGTGTATATCTGTTGGGTGCACTTAGGAAAGAATATGTTTGCTCTTTTAATAGTATATAAGTAGAGATGAACATTTTTTTACTAGTGTGATTGATAAAATAAAGGATTATCACGTTAAAGCCAGATCTAAAGTTACGTGTGGAGTCGTGAAGCGAGAAGTTTGGAATACACACAGAAAAAGAAACAAGACGCACGGTGCAGAGACATGAAGTGAGTGGTCTCTCTTTGTTCTATCAGCTATGCATGCCCGTCTTTGAGCGCGAGCGAGGTGAACAGCCGTTCAGGGCCTCTATTTTTTATGGGCCCCGAGATTTACATGCTGAAACGCTCTCTCGAACTGAGCTATTTAAGCATTCGGTTAAGCGAGATTCCGAAACTATAATTTGGCCTCTCCCATCAATAGGTTTAGAATAGAGGTATGACAGGCATAACATCCATTGATTGGGTTGAAAATAGCACAAGCTTCGAGCAATTTGGTAAAGAAAAAACCAATCGGACCTCGTTCCTTTATAACACGATCTGGGTCACTTGGTTTGTGACGTGTATACAGTTTTGTAGTGTTAGCACTAATCTTGATATCTTGTATCTACATGTGTATTTTCGTTCTGCGTGTAGTTAGGTGATCGGGTTTTCGGGTAGCTTGTCGTTCTGCTCGTACAGGCTCGGTATCAGCAAGGGATGCACGGCAAGATGCCGGAGAAAGCCGTGAGATGCGGCTGATGGCGAGATGCCGAGCACCGTGTGAGACGATGCTGTATGCAAGAGCTGGATCGAGGTGTGCTGCACGGGAGATAGCCGAGAAGTTTTTTTTTGAGGTATAAGGTGGTCGTATCCACCGTCCGAATAGATAGAAAGAGTTGACCCAGCTTATAAGGAAAACCGGGTCCAAAAACCATACAATCTGTACAAAAGAATGACACAAACGCAGCGACCCGCCGCCCACACGACCCAAGTCGACACAACGCCACAACACACACCACCTGCTCCGGGGCCGCCGCCCCGGCGTAACAACCAGAACGACCTTCGCTTTGCCCGAAAGTGATCCAGTCATGATCGACGAACCTTCTGCCCACGCTGGTCATCTAGTTAGTTTGTTAGGTGCATTTGCATTTCCTGGAGAGATTCTAGGAGAAAGATGGAGCCATGTAGTTAGTGGTTAATTGCATGGATTAGAGATGAGGTTAGTGCGTGAGTGGGCACAAAAATAGGATCAGTTAGTTGCATGGCTGAAGTGCCCCCTCGTGTATATATATTGCATTGAGTTAATGAAGAAGTTAGTTTCTGTTCTTCAAGGAGAAGTGCCTCTCGGCAAAGCAAGTTGTGCTTCTTCCTTGAGTGTGTGTGCGTGTGTTCTTAAGAAAAGAGAGTTGAGAGGTTGAAGAAGAGAGAGCGGCGCTGAGCGCCAACATGTAGCATCAAGAGTCCTAATCTGGACATGTGCAATGAAAACAATTTGCTACTAGATTCATTACTGTTTCACAAGCTTTTGATGACTATGGTAAAGCGTGCGTGAAGTGCAGGGTCAGAGCGAGAGCGCAACGAGGATGGCCTGACGGCACCGCGCGCGCGCCGTCTCGACGCGCTCCTTGACGGTCTCCTCCTTGACGGCGGCCTTGACCATCTCGACGTCCATCTCCACCAGCCGCAGCACGCGGAAGAGCTCCGTGGCCACGCGCTCGTCCACGCCGCCCTCGGCCATCAGGATCTCCGCCTCCTCCCGCGCGCGCTCCGTCACCACGCCGGCCACCGTGCCCAGCAGCGGGCCCGACCCGTACCGCCCGCGCTCCATCAGGCCCTCCAGCTTCTCCAGGAAGTCGGCGATGGCCCACCCCTTGGGCTTCTCCAGGGGCAGGTTCTTGGTGCGCTTCCACCCGATCTCGAAGTTGGGCGGCTCCCCCTGCGTCAGCGCCGTCCGGCGGAGGCGGCCGTCAGTGGAGATGGCCGACGGCACGCGCCGGACCACCGAGAAGGAGGTGGTCGCCGTCGCCGACTGTGGGGTCTCGTCGTCGGGGATGCTGTGGGGGTTCGCGTTGGCCTCATCCGGGGTGGGTTCTTGCTCCTGGTTGCTCTCTTCCTTGGTGGAATTTGGGGTGGAGGAGGTGGTCGGTTTGGAATTGGGCGCCGCGGTGCAGCGCAGGGCGGTAGTGGGAGTGACGGGGAGCTGGGGTTTGGGAGTGGGGAGGAAGGGTTTGGGAGGGAGGAGAGGGCGAAGGAAGGAGGCGGCCATGGCTGATGAGGCGTGGTGAGAAAGAGCCAAAGAGGCAGCCGATGGCTGTGCAATTTTGAAGGGATGATAGATAGGTTTCAGGATAAGCTCTGAAATTGCCAAATGCTTCCTCCCACTCCACAGTATACCTGGCCATCGGGCCGCCACGGCCCGCTTTAAAAAAAAGCATGGCACGTTTAGGGCACGGCACGGTAGGCCCGTTAGGTAATCGGGCCGGCACGCGTGCCGCAGCTCGACTTCCGGCACGGCACGGCCGGCACGGTTAGAGCCCGTCGGCACGGTAGGCACGGTCCGTTAGGCACGTTTCGTCTGTTTTTTTTATTTTTTTATTTTCATCATATAAATGAGTAAAAATAGGTAATATAAAATAAAAAAATAGCTAATCGTGCCCTGCCGTGCCGGCCCGCGTGCTTCAAATCAAGGAGCGGCCCGGGCACTAACGGGCCCGTGCCGTGCCGCGGCCCGTTTAAAACCGTGCCGTGCCGTGCCAAAAAAAAAGCCGTGCTTCGGGCCGGCCCATTTGACCAGCTATACTCCATAGGCTCACGCTGTGGGCCGGTCCATTTCGACGGATTTTCCCTTTTTTCTGCTCTGCTCTGTTTTTTTATTTTGTTTTTCGTTTTACTTTATTATTCCTTTATGTATTCTTTTTTATTTCTAACATTATTTTTTATTTTACATGAATTTTTAAAAAAATTATAGATATGTTTCGGATAAGCTCTCAAATATCTATCGTAGAGAATAAATAGATAGATTCGGGCCGGATCGGTTCGATACTTTGAATCCATGGGAATAAAACCGGAAACTGTGGACATAAATGCTCAGGCAATTCGTATGGAGTAAAAATACCGAAGCCACTATGTATCGCTCTTTGTGAGTTATAACTTCGCCTCACTCGTGGAGATTGTCGTGCTAGGTCGACTCACTAGTCTCTACTATATTAAAGCTAAAGTGGTGGTGAGTCGTCCGTTGTCTTCTTTCTCCCGCTTCCGAACGATCCTCCGCAGAAAAAAAATCCCCGCCCCACGACCCACGTCCCACGTGCCACCTTCCTCCATGCCTTTGGGCAACTGAAATCGGAGGAGAAAACCGCCCGCCGAGGACAACAACCTAGCGACTGAACGCTGAGCCCTTGACCCCGGCGGCCCGGCCAGCCATCCCGTTCTCCCGCCCGCCTCCTCCCATGGAGCACCACCGCGGCCCCAATCCATGGCTGTCGCCCTCAAGAGACGAATCCGTGGCGGCCGCCTCTCAAGAGACGGATGTGCTCTCCAGACCCACCGACGTCAGCCACCCCGTGCGGCCGTGCTCCCCATCTCCATTGAAGACGGCCCCGCTGCCCTCCACCCCGTGGGCCATGTTCGGCGGAGACCAGCCTCGACGACTCCGCCCTGAATACAACGGGCGGCTCTGGCGCAGGGCACCGTGTCTCCTCGTTTTGGATCAGGATGGTCGTCTCTTTCTTCTCTGTTGTGCCCGTGGCACCTACTGCGTCGAGGAGGAAAGAAGAGGCTTCCTCCCGCCGGCTGCCGGTCAATCCATCCGCAACCAAACCGTAAGCAACGCCTTCTCTTCCCAGCAATTCCCGATCTCATCGTCCCTCTCCTCTGATTCATTTTCGGAAAATCCAAGGGGTCAATAGCGTATCGATCGATTGGTTTCCATCCTAGGGGTTTGCTGCCATTTCAATTCAGATAGAGCAATCGTTTCGATCGATTCATCAGTTCATTTTCCAGTTTGTAAGTGCCACTGGAATCATACACATGTTTGATCCATCGGTTCAGGTTAGAAGCAATCTTCCAGAAAGCTAACACTACCTCTTGTGATTCGTGGCCATGTTTTCTTAATGTCCACGACAAGTTCCTTTGCTGTTGATTTTCACCAACCTGGAAGATGCCAAGGCCTCAAAAGATAGAGATAGTGCATGTTTTAATGCAGAACATTGTATCAGTGGCCATTTTTTCTGGCGTGATTTCAACTGAACCAGCAACATGGAAGTTCATCAAATTTGGCTGTCTGAACATCATATTTGTCGGAATGCTAATCACAAGCATAGGTATGTGTCAGATCTAAAGATCATTTTGTGTTCAGCACTTCTTTTTAAAGTTTATATTGGTATGTACTTACATCCTTCTTGTTGCTGAAGTATGGAATCATTCATCAACCAAAGCAGTTATTTTATTTGTTGTCAACTATTCCTTCATTTGGTAAAATGCGGAGACCACACTATTTCGTGGCTTCCCACTTTCAGTAGACAAATCTATGCCTAAATGCACAAGCTCTTAATTAGTATTGATGCTTAATAATGTTTGAGCTCACTAATTTAATTTAGGGAGAAACAGAATGATGTGCCGAAATTTGGGGTTTAAAATTGGTGACAATATTTGCTGCACGCATCTTCTCTGGTTCTGTTGATGGACAATTAGTTGGGCAGGGCAACAATAGACCTGAATCAGTTTATATGCTAGCAGATAAATTTATGGCGTGCATGGATCTGGTGTAGCACTGTACTGTGATTTTTTCCCTCTTATGTTCTGCTATGATTATATATAATAAATTTCAAATATATTTATTGAACTGGGCGATGCTTGTCGTTCAGGATTGGTTGTGTGACATTATAGTGTTCTTAGATTTGGCGTACATCACTCCGCCCAGCCAGCACGAATGAAAACGAGTGAATTCTGTGAAAAAGAGTGAAGGCTGCAAACTGCATAATCTGCAGCATTTCTAGAAGCCTAATATAATTCCGCAGACTATGTGAAATTTAATCATATATTTTTTCAGGTCCACATAGTATATTTTTTCATGTTTTCTTCTCCAGGATTGCCTACCCTCAAGCAAGCTTGCTTCACGAGCGGAAACATTTAGCTTTCCTGAGATGCTACATATACCTTCAGGTGATAAGAAGTACATTCATGTCTTATAGTGAGCATTGATTATGTTTTGTTCATGTGTTCTGGTTTTACCGAGGTTAGATCTACAACACAAATAGTAGTAACATGGTTAGTTTTGTATGTAAAGCATGTATTTTAAGTGATCACTAGAGCATTGCCATGAAAAAATATCGACATTAACTTTTCTTTGAATTATTTTCTTTCCTTAAGAGTTAAGATAACATTGTCAATCACATTTTTTTATTACTTAGTCACCAACTGAGAATGCCAATTAAATCTAATTTGTCCATGCACACATGTTTGTGTATACTTGCCATTTTGGCATAAAATATAGACCCGTATTTTTCTTGATGCAAATTTGTTGTGTATAAAACAAAAAATGTTGCCTTTTGCTTAGACTAAACTCTTAAGTTTTCCTGGTTCACTTAAGTCTTAAACTGCAAGCCATCATTTACTAGCCCATCCAGAACGTGTAAAGAAACACTACATGTAGGAAGTAGAGATCAGGAGGTTGTCCATTGCATGGAATCAATTTTTATGCATGTATCACTTATCTATTGAAACATTATTAGGCTCATCGCCATAAGCTGAGGGGAGCTTGGAGGTGGACATGTTCATCGAGGCGGAGCTGGAGTCGATGGCATATCAACCCGAAGACTTTTGAAATGGAATGGCATTTTGAGCAGTGTAAATCGGGTTTTTTTTGTGTCTTGCAATATGTATGCACACGGATTTTTACTTGCATTATGTTATAAACATGTTGCATGTACGAGAACCAAGAATGCAAAAAAAAAAAAACCAACGAAGTTGTAAGTTGCATGTGATTTTGTTGCCGTGAACTTTATTTTGGTGGGTACATTAGTGAATTACAGTTTTTATGATTTATGTCTAAATTTTATATTCCGTAGCAACGCACGGGCATTCAACTATCCCTACTATATATGTCCGGAAAAAAACTTAACACCGTCGCAACGCACAGGCATTCAGCTAGTATTTTTTATAGAGAAAAGATACTCCCTTTGATCCAAAAAAAATGTCATGGAAGAATAGAGTGACATATTAAACTCATACTTATATTGGAGGGGGTAAGAAAATAGGTTGGCCTTTGGCGGCGATGGGATCAGAACTTAGAATGTCCACTTAGGCAATAGCGTGCATAGGCACTGGGTTACGCTCGCATTTCGTAGTAATCTTTCCATATTTATCCTTCTATTGTTTTCTATTTCAATTTTCGTTTCTTATTCTTTTTTATTTTTCGTTTTCTTCTTTCAGATGCTTCTTTTATTATTATTATTATTTATTTTAGTTTTCTTTTCCTTTATTTGAAAATATATTCACTTTTACAATTTCGAAATCTAAATTGTTTTCATCTCCGCTTTTTCTGAGCCATTTAAATTGGAACTATTTTCAAATTTGGAATCATTGAACAATTTTTACAATTTTAATCAATTAAAAATGAGCCATTTAAAAATTAAAAGTTTTAAAAATCAGAACCATTTTCAAAGCTGGAACAATGCAAATTTAAAACTATTATTATAGAAATGAACAATTTTTAAAAACTTTTCAACTCTGGTTTTTCCGAGCCATTTATAATGGAACTATTTTAAAATTTGGAACCATTTTAAATGAATGATTTTTAAAACTTGAATCAATTAAAAATGAACCATTTTCAAAATTGGAACAAAATGCAAATTTAAAACCATAAAATGAAGATTTTTTATATACATGAACCATTTTAAAAAATGAGCATTTTTTTTAAATGAAGCATTTGCATGTGAACCTTTTTAAATTTGAAACCATTTTCAAAAAGAACATTTTTCAAAATCTGGAGATTTTAAATAATATGTATTATGCATTATTTAGAAAACAGGAAAATAAATAAATAAATAAATAAATAAGAAAAAACCATACCTATATTTGGGATGGACCAAAGCTGGCCCAAATGAGCAGTCGTGGCGACCATGCGGGTAACCGACCGTGGCGCTCCTAAGGGCGATAGCTACGTGCTTCCGTAAAATACAACGTTCGCACTAGTATGGAATCGACGCCTACCCTTGAGAAACTAATGGGCCAACCCGCCATGGGCATCGACGAAGGTATTCGAGACGAGACAGTTGCGGCAGAGCACCTCGCCGCAGACGGGGACGTCACGGCTGGCTGCGGTTTCCATTGTGAGGTGAGGTGGGAACTTAACAAAAGAACGGAGATGATGCGGTTGACTGTGATGTCCTCGGTGGAAATGAGGTCATAACTTTGCATGTATGTGTGTGTGGGGGAAGGGTAGCTCGCTAGCGACGAGGCCATAGTGTTTGGGGGTGCAGCCAAAGGTTCAACGGCTCCGAAAACATCGTGTTTACGGAGTATTAGGACACCATGGGAGCAGTTCCAGCTACGGGTGGCCGCAATAGGCGGTCTGGTCAGCGGCGTGTGTGGCCATCGTGGGTTTTATGGTGTCATGAGGATGAAGACAACTATGAGGAAGAACAAGAAGGCAACGAGATGGTGGGTCGTGGCTGACGATGACCAGCGTGTGTGTGAATCTAGTTCTTTGGCCACGCCAAATGCGTTTAATATAAGCTCGACAAATGCTCTATGAATGTCGAGATATGGGAATTCTACACGGACTTGTTCTCAAGCTTCCAAATTTTTAAGTTTTGCTCCAACAAATCCCCGCGTGTCGTCCCCCAGGGCGACACCGGGGCGAAAACCCCAGCGCCGCCACTAGCCCCACCCTCGACCGCTCTCCAGCCGCCGCTGCCGCCAGCTAGGTCCACGGTGGCGGCGGGCCCGACGCGCCAAAGGCGCCAGGGCGTGGTGGCTTGTGGCGGTGACCACCTGCGGCGGCTGCATGGAGGCTCATCCGCGCAAGGTGGCTGATACGTCTCAAACGTATCTATAATTTCTTATGTTCCATGCTTATATTATACCAATTGCTACATGTTTTATATACACTTTGCATTGTTTTGTGCATTTTCTGGGACTAACCTATTAACAAGATGCCACAGTGCCAGTTCCCTGTTTTCTGCTGTTTTTGGTTTCAGAAAACCACTTAAGGAAATATTCTCAGAATTGGACGAAATTAATATCAAAGTCCCTATTTTTCACGGGAGGTTCCAGGACACCGGAGAGCTAACGGAGAGGGGCCACGAGGCCCCCAGATGAGGTCCCGGCGCGGCCCCACTCCTGGCCGCGCCAGCACCTCATGAGGGCGCCTTGGCCCTCCACCGCCTTCGCCCTTTCGCCTACTTAAAGCCCCCGACAATACAAGACCTAAGACCCGAACACTTTTCCAGAAACCCTTATGGAGCCGCCGCCGTCGTCAACCCTAGTTCGGGAGGGTTCAGAACCTCTTCCCGGCACCCTGCCGGAGAGGGGGATCATCACCGGAGGGCTCTACATCACCATGCCCGCCTCCAGACTGATGCGTGAGTAGTTCATCCTTAGACTACGGGTCTATAGCAGTAGCTAGATGGTTGTCTTCTCCTATTGTGCCATCATGTTTAGATCTTGTGAGCTGCCTATCATGATCAAGATCATCTTTATGTAATGCTACATGTTGTGTTTGCTGGGATCCGATGCATATTGAATACTATGTCATTTGCTTCATAATATATCATGTTGTGTGTTGTTTATGATCTTGCATGCTCTCCGTTGCTAGTAGATGCTCTGGCCAAGTAGATGCTTGTGACTCCAAGAGGGGGTATTTATGCTCGATAGTGGGTTCATGTCTCTATTTAATCTGGGGTAGTGACAGCAAGATCTAAGATTGTAGATGTACTGTTGCTATTAGGGATAAAACAGTAGTACTTTGTCTAAGGATAATTGTATTATTTACATTACACACTTTGCCTAATCTATCTGTTGCTTGCAACTTAATACTCAAAGGGGTGCGGACGCTAACCGGAAGGTGGATTATTAGTCATAGATGCGGTTGGAACGGTCTATGTATATTGTTGTAATGCCCAAATGAATCTCACACTAGACATCATGACATTAGTATATGCATCATTATGCAGCTCTTTATTCTGTCAATTGCCCAGCTGTAATTTGTTTACCCACATATATGCTATTATTATTATTATTATTTATGGAGAGACACCACTAGTGAACTGTGGACCCCGGTCCTTTCCTTTAAACTGATAATACAACCAACTGCAAACTGTTACTTTCATTCTCTGCAAACATCATTCTCCACACATACGTTTAATCCTTTGTTACAGCAAGCCAGTGAGATTGACAACCTCACTGTTTCGTTGGGGGCAAAGTAGTTTGATTGTGTTGTGCAGGTTCCACCTCCCTTTCGCGCCAACAAGCTGTTTTCTGGCACGATTGCCAGGGAGACCTTCAGACGTGTTCTTCACCTCCTACTGGTTCGATAACCTTGGTTTCATAACTGAGGGAAGACTTGCTGCTGCACTCATCATACCTTCCTCTGGGGGTTTCCCAACAACACCACCGTGTGCATCAAGCCGTTTTCTGGCGCCGTTGCCGGGGAGCTGAAGCACATCTGCAAGGGGAGTCTCTCACTTCCCAATCTCATTACTTTGTTTTTGTCTTGCTTAGTTAAATTTTATTTCCTGTTTAGTTTGTTATTAAATATCAAAATCACAAAAAAAAAAATAGTTACTTGCATTTTATTTACTTTGTTATTATCTTGTTAGCTTCTTATTATCAAAAACACAAAAAAATTAGTCACTTGCATTTATTTTTATATTTCCGTTTGCATATTTTATTTTCAGTTTTGCATTTTGTGTTGCATTTGTTATTTCGGTTTGTTATTATGTCTAGTTCTTTACTTGCTATCAATGTCTACTCTCTTTGAAACAAAATCTTATTGGCTAAGTGGGTTCACGAAGGAACAACAAAATTATTATAAGGAATACCGCTTGTCACAAAAAGGGAAATATTTATGGGAACAAATAAGTAAGTTGAATTATTTTGCTAAGAATTTGTGTTCTACATATGATGAATCCTACTGTTTTAATGAATCTTTTTGTGGTAGAAGGCATAAACACCTTCCTTTCCAATGTGATTATAGTGATAATGAAACCTTGGCTGCTTATGCTAAAGGAAACTATGACTTTGGTAATCTTGAACAAATTGAAGAATTTGTTGTTCTTAAGAGTGCCTATGAAATTGCTGGTTATATTCAAAATGATGATGCCCCTTGTAAAACTGAGAATTATGCTATACTTGGTTATTGCCTTGAATATTATAATGCTAATCCTTATATCACTGAATTTCTTGAGAAAACTTATTCTCCAGAACAACTTGCTACCTTTCAGGAACCTGTGGGAGAAGAAACTGTTGAAACTGAAAGCTCATTGGATGAAAAAGAGGAAAAGAGTGATGAACAAAAGGAGGATCTACCTCCTAATGATAGTAACTCTTTAACTCTTACATTATTTGATTGCCCTCCATGCCTACCTAAGGAGGAAGAGTGCTATATTGTTGAATGTCATGATTGTATTGAAATATCTACTTTTGATAAATTTGAAGTAGCATGCTCCTTGACTCAAATAGAAGAGAAAATAACAGAAATAAAACAGTGGCTCCCTAATGTTATATATGATAATGCTTTAGATAATGTTAGTATGCTTATTGATAATCCTCTATGTTTAGAAGTTGTTACTTATTTATGTGAGGATAAAAATGATATAATTGCTACTTGTGATGGTACTCTTACTCATGAGAGTCCTACTTTGTTCTTGAATTCTCCTAATTACACCATAGAGGAGAAATTTGCTTATGTTGAGAAATACATATATGGTTTGCAATTGTCTTTAGTTCCAAATCTTTGTTGCAACCATGATCTTAAACTTGATATTAATCTTAATAACTATTTTGAAAGAGGGAAGCATGCTAATGAATTCCAAAATAAATTTAATGATCCTCTTTATGTGCCTATATTATCTAAGTTGAATGATTCTTATGGTTATATGGTTTACTTTATTTCTACTACTTGCAACTATTATGAGAGAGGAGAATGTGGTTGTAGAAGTTTCCATGGTACTAAAACAACTCTCTATATGCTGAAAGTTTTGAAGTTACTCTTGTTTTATCTTCCTATGCTTGTCACTTCGTTCTTTGTGAATTTATTTGTCTACAAGATTCCTTTGCATAGGAAGTGGGTTAGACTTAAATGTGTTTGATGTTTGTCTCTTGATGCTCTCTTTTGTTTTTCAACTCTTATTCTTATGAGAGCATCATTAAAATCTGGTAGCCTAGCTAAAAGGCATTAAAGAAAGCGCTTTTGGGAGGCAACCCATTACCTGTTATTTTATTTTCTTGAGTCAAGGAACATGCCTACCTCTGTAGCAATTCCTTTGTATCTTTACTTTATTGCATAGTTGTGCCAAGTTAAGTCTCTAGTAGAAAGTTGATGCTAGAATTGGATCTCTGCGCAGGAACAGTTTTTCTGCTGTCCACCGTTAAATTCATAACTCTTCGCAGAAAAATCAAAATGACCTGGGATTTTTTGTGAGTGATCCTCAGATATGTATGCAACTTTCATTAGTTTTGAGTTTTCTTATTTGAGCAAGTTAAGTGCCTCGAAAAAATTCGTCTTTACGGACTGTTCTGTTTTTGACAGATTCTGCCATTTATTTTGCATTGCTTCTTTTGCTGTTTTTGAATGGATCTTTTTGTTCCATAAAATTCTAGTGGCTTACAGAATATGAGAATTTTTGATTATACACTAACCCTCTAATGAAGTTTACTTTGAGTTTGGTGTGGAGGAAGTTTTCAAGGATCAAGAGAGAGGATGATATGATGTGATCAAGAAGATGAAAGAGCCTAAGCTTGGGGATGCCCCCGTGGGTCACCCAAGCATATTTCAAGAAGACTCAAGCGTCAAAGCTTGGGGATGCCCAAGGCATCCCCTTCTTCATCAACAACTTATCAGGTTATCTCTATTGAAACTATATTTTAATTCCGCCACATCTTATGTGCTTTACTTGGAGCGTCTGTTTGTTTTTATTTTTGCTTTTGTTATTTTTGTTTTCTGAATAAAATGGATCCTAGCATTCTTGTGTGGGAGAGAGACACGCTCCGCTTTTTCTTTTGAATACTCCTATTCTTCACTTATATTTGTTGAGTATTCTTCTATAGCTACTGTAATACTTTCAGCTCTTGTTTTTCATGCATCTCTTGTTAGAGCTGTTAGTTTTCTTATGTTATACTCTCTTGATTCATTGTTAAATACTTGGAGAGTTTATGTTTTAAATAAGTTGATTGGCGTTTGGTTAAGAACAGAAAATGTTAAGTGTAGTAGATGGTATAACTAAATGATACATAATCTTGTAGATCATTAAATTGTGTCACTTGAATCATTGATGTTGTTTTGAGATATTAATATGCTTAATGGTAAACTTGATGGTTTAGTAAGGTGGAATGATTAATGGTTGGTTTCGAAAACTTGAAGCTGTGCCACACTAAATATCCAGTTGATAGCATAATGGTATATGACTTCTAATGTTAAAAGCAACCGTAATGACTTTGTGTTATGCGCTACGGTCGGGGTCCCAACAGTGACTTGTTCATTTGCCACAGTCCCTCATGGAGTGATTTTCATTATGCCTTGTAAGATCATATTTCTAGTTGGAATCTTTTTGCTTGTGAGTTCTAAAGCTGCGGTTTTCATGGCACTTCCACCACCATATTTGCTAGCCTGTTCGGTACTTTGCATTGCCCTTTCTCACATTGAGAGTTGGTGCATACTTCGCGGGTACATCCAAAACTCGTGGGAGATCTTCATCATGTTCTCCTACACATAAGCCAAATATCTTCCTCAAAACATCCACCATACCTACCTACTACAACATTTCCATAGCTGTTCCGAGATATATTGCCATGCAACTTTCATATTATATTACATGACTTGTTATCATTCATCATTTATATATTGCTTTGCATGATTCTATATAGCTGATGTGTGGTTTTACCCATGTTACGCTAGATCATTGCATATCCTGCTACACTGGCAGAGGCACCGTTTCATACATTATGTTTTATTCCTTATGAGATCCTTGTATCAAAAGTGTGTTGTCATATTAGAATGTTTGCCCCTAAAAGTGAAAAGAGCCATGGAGGCCATCGAAAAG
Organism: Poa annua; assembly: GCA_026929855.1. Classification (NCBI taxonomy): domain Eukaryota; kingdom Viridiplantae; phylum Streptophyta; class Magnoliopsida; order Poales; family Poaceae; genus Poa; species Poa annua. Next base: position 53,750,921 of record CM049435.1, on the reverse strand, counting down.
AGAAACAGAAAAATACAAAACAAATGGAAAATAGAAGAGAAAAAAAAAGAATAAAAAGGGGGCAACATTACTACTCTTTATCCACACTTGTGCTCATGTTATAGCACCTGTAATACTCATAGTCATCATTTGTGCTCATGTTTAGCACCTTTACTCCATATGAGAGAGTTTTCATGTTTTACTTGCATAACTATGTGGGGAACTTTACATTATAGAAGGCTTGTATATTCCAATGACGAGCCTACTCAAAAGTGCTCTAGATCTTCATGAGCAAGCAAGTTAGATGCACCCCCACTAGTTCCATTGGAGAGCTTTCATACACTTATAGCTCTATGTGCATCCGTTGTGTGGCAATCACTACTCATTACATAGCTTCGATTATAAGACTTCCTCTTGTCTAATGATCACTTTCAGCTGTGTGAGACTTTCTTCCGTTGGCCTTCCAAACCCCCCTTATTATTCTTTTAGCCACAACATCCTGGTGCCAGGAACCAACGCTGAACACTTGCTTGTTTTTGAGTGAACAAATAGAGAAATGATCTTCTACGTGCATATTGTTATTGCTTGACTTGATCCTTTCACAAAGTTGTCATGAGTGTTTGATTCATTAGATGATTATATTATTGTTCTTAAAGCTTAAATCATCTTTAATATCTACTTTGCACGGTTGTTTGTTCTCTAGTACTAATTCATTGAAAGTTTTGCTTTGTTCTTCCTACTTGTTTATTCATTACTCATTTGATATCAATATAAACTACAGCTTTTATTCATTTGATCTCAGTTCATATGCATTACATTATTATATGATCAAGATTGTGTGAAAGCATGTCACTTCAGAAATTATTCTTGTTATCGTTTTACCTACTCGAGGACGAGTAGAACTAAGCTTGGGGATGGTTGATACGTCTCAAACGTATCTATAATTTCTTATGTTCCATGCTTATATTATACCAATTGCTACATGTTTTATATACACTTTGCATTGTTTTGTGCATTTTCTGGGACTAACCTATTAACAAGATGCCACAGTGCCAGTTCCCTGTTTTTTGCTGTTTTTGGTTTCAGAAAACCACTTAAGGAAATATTCTCGGAATTGGACGAAATTAATACCAAAGTCCCTATTTTTCACGGGAGGTTCCAGAACACCGGAGAGCTAACGGAGAGGGGCCACGAGGCCCCCAGATGAGGTCCCGGCGCGGCCCCACTCCTGGCCGCGCCAGCACCTCATGAGGGCGCCTCGGCCCTCCACCGCCTTCGCCCTTTCGCCTACTTAAAGCCCCCGACAATACAAGACCTAAGACCCGAACACTTTTCCAGAAATCCTTACGGAACCGCCGCCGTCGTCAACCCTAGTTCGGGAGGGTTCAGAACCTCTTCCCGGCACCCTGTCGGAGAGGGGGATCATCACCGGAGGGCTCTACATCACCATGCCCGCCTCCGGACTGATGCGTGAGTAGTTCATCCTTGGACTACGGGTCCATAGCAGTAGCTAGATGGCTGTCTTCTCCTATTGTGCCATCATGTTTAGATCTTGTGAGCTGCCTATCATGATCAAGATCATCTTTATGTAATGCTACATGTTGTGTTTGCTGGGATCCGATGGATATTGAACACTATGTCATTTGCTTCATAATATATCATGTTGTGTGTTGTTTATGATCTTGCATGCTCTCCGTTGGTAGTAGATGCTCTGGCCAAGTAGATGCTTGTGACTCCAAGAGGGGGTATTTATGCTCGATAGTGGGTTCATGTCTCTATTTAATCTGGGGTAGTGACAGCAAGCTCTAAGATTGTAGATGTACTGTTGCTATTAGGGATAAAACAGTAGTACTTTGTCTAAGGATAATTGTATTACTTACATTACACACTTTGCCTAATGCAATAATCTGTTGCTTGCAACTTAATACTGAAAGGGGTGCGGACGCTAACCGGAAGGTGGATTATTAGTTATAGATGCGGTTGGAACGGTCTATGTATATTGTTGTAATGCCCAAATGAATCTCACACTAGACATCATGACATTAGTATATGCATCATTATGCAGCTCTTTATTCTGTCAATTGCCCAGCTGTAATTTGTTTACCCACATATGCTATTATTATTATTTATGGAGAGACACCACTAGTGAACTGTGGACCCCGGTCAACCAACTGCAAACTGTTACTTTCATTCTCTGCAAACATCATTCTCCACATATACGTTTAATCCTTTGTTACAGCAAGCCAGTGAGATTGACAACCTCACTGTTTCGTTGGGGCAAAGTAGTTTGATTGTATTGTGCAGGTTCCCCCTCCCTTTCGCGCCAACAAGCTGTTTTCTGGCACGATTGCCAGGGAGACCTTCAGACGTGTTCTTCATCTCCTACTGGTTCGATAAACTTGGTTTCATAACTGAGGGAAGACTTGCTGCTGCACTCATCATACCTTCCTCTTGGGGTTTCCCAACAACACCACCGTGTGCATCAGTGGCCGGGACGGCGACTGCCTCCTCCTCTTCGTCAAGCGCGCTGAAGAGCGCCCACCCAAGTGCTCTTGGGTGGGTGGAGGCGGTGAGGCCGTGGCTCTGGGATCCCGCCCAGATCCGTCGCCTGGTTAGTGGTGGCTGTTGGCGGCGCGTTGGGGGGCGCCGAGCTGCTCGGGCTGGCGTGCGGTGGAGGTGGTGTTGCGGTGCCGTGGTGCGGTGGGCGTCCAGGTGCCATGCGAGCAGAGCCCGACGGTGGCGGCAGCGCCCCAAGGTGCAGAGATGCACGGGCCGGCAGCGCGGTCTGTTGGCAGAGGATGCTTTGATGGACCAGCTGATTGGTGTTGCGAGCATTTGTACCGAGCCTTGGCTTGCTCCTGCATTGGCCGGAGCCGACAGCGACGGCGCCCGCGGGTGTCGCTTCCTTCTTGAAGGAGTTGTTGCGGTACTCTGCTTGTGTCCACCATTCCAAGCTCCGGGGAAACCCTCGATCTGGGTACTCCCGATCGGACGATGTTGGCGTCTCGACGTCATGTCCCTCCTGAGGGTGTCGTTCATGGAGATGGAACCAGCTGGAGGGATAAGTGGGGAGAAGGTGGCGGTGCTGTTCGTGGTGTTGGTGCTCTCTATCCGTGCTCACAAAGCTCACTCTTCTATGGAAGGGCTCGAATCTCTCCTCTGAAGACGGCTAACGGCTCGGGCTAGTGCCGGTGATGCTTCCCGAGTGTCGACTCGGCTACATGAGGCCCTTTGATTACGCTGTTGGATGTTGTGTAAAGCCTCGGCGGCGCATGGCCCTTCATCCTGCTGTGGACTCGGCGATGTGTTCGGCTGCTCCAACTCCATCGTGGCCGATCTCGGATGATTGAAGCTTTTCTTCTAGCTTATTGTGCACTAGCGTCTAATGGTAGTCGATAGACGATGAGTGTCGAAGGCTCTCGTTGCAGGGTTGCTGTTTTGTGTCTTGTCTCGACTATTGTAGTTGATATTCTTTGTTGTCTTGTATTTTTTACCTGTAATTTCGCTGGCATTTGTCCGGTTCCCTCTATATGAAAAGGAAGCAGTGCTCGCTGTTTGCTGTCAATTTTTTTAAAAGTTTTGTAGTACTCCCTACATCTCTGAAAAAAATGACTTCTAAGTTGGTTCAGAAAACCAGTGTTTTGAAGTTTGATTAAATATGTCTAAAATAATAGGAACATTAGTGTACTATTATTATTATTGAAAATATTTTCAATATGATATGGTCAAAACTATTTAAAATGACTCTTTCACTGAGTTGCTACGACACCTATTTTTCAGGATTTTGTCCCGCTTATTAGGGTTATCCCTTCCGAACACGACCCGATCCATCTCTTTTCGAGATATATCTCAATTGTGTTAAATTCTTTCGTGGAAATCCAAGAATAATATGAAAGATTGCTTTGATGAAATCCAGAAGATCATCGGTAATTCGAGCACATGCTTGCATCTACTTCAAGCCTAAGCCCTAACCTACATAGTCTCCAAAGGCAAAACCCTATAGCTACACCTCTCCTATCAAGCCGAGCACATCTATAAACTTGACGTGATCATCTTGTAAAACTTGTGCAATCGTGTGATCATACCACGAATAAAGTATGGGAACATTCACATCCTACATCTTCTTCGATCCATCAATATTGACCCGTAGAGACAAACGAACAAATGAACTCCATTCAGTTCGCCGATCTGACGTCATCGTAGGACCAAGAAACCACCCTTTGATGAAATGTTGAGCCATTTGATGTCTAGTGTTGCATCATACCTGCAAGTCGCAATAATTTTATTGCTATGGAATGTGAACTTACACATTTTGTAACGGAAGCAATCGGTGCAAGACAAGTATAGCTTCAAGAACCTCTCATCAAAAGTGCACTAGGGGAAAATTGCTACTTTCTGTATCATACCTTCTGCTTGGGGATTCCCAACAACTGTTCTTCAACATCAATGACTTTCTTGGTAAAACTACATGATAGTTATACTGAAAAAAGGCAATAGCTCCGATAAGATTATCACAAATTTTGTTTGTGTATTTTTTAGTCGTACATCCAAACATAATACAGTAGAAACGAGGTTCTCTCAGTTTTAAATATATTATATTGATACAACAAGTCTTTGACCTAGCTTGATTCGTTGATGTAAAAAAAATTTGTCATGTTTTATATTTTATATGATTCTCTTCTTTGCCCCCTCCCCCCAAAACCACCCCCATGTCTAAATCTAGGCCTTGCCCCTACCAAAGCGTGCGTCTAGAGCACGATGCAAGCGGCATCGTCGCGCTCCCGGTGACTCAGAGCATCAAATGGAGGAACGGGTGTACCCCTGGGTTCGAAATAACCATGCTAAATCAACCACACATGTCACATGCAATAACTCCACACTTTGCAACACAAAGTTTTTTGAAAATTGAACACATACGAGGTGTCCGACACAATGAAAGAAATCTTTCTCGACTCAGAAAAATCCCAATAAATTGCCACTGGGTAGGTTTGGTACATGGAGCCCGTTCATGGAGTTTGAGCTCATTTGGGTGTCTAGAAAAGGGTTTTGGTAAGATGCCCACAAGACCGAGTATCAGCATCATTTTTGGCTTACAAAGGAAGTAGGTCAAAACTTGCTCAAATGAGTTTGGCTTCAACCAAAGAAGTGTACAAAACGCAAAAATATCGATCCCTGAATTTATGAGAATTTTTAGAGACGGCTAACTTGACCGAATCATCTTGGGGTCAGAGATGGTATTTGGGAAGACAGTTTCTAACTTGGAAATATTGCATGGGAGTATGCAATATTTGTGCATGTGTTGTCTAGAAATGAGTAGGGGAGTCCTCTGATATTTTGGTGGAATTTTTCAAACTATGGAAGTAGGCTTTCCTTTGGTAGGTGGACTAAAGTGTTTAAAAGATCGATAACTACAGCTAGTTTTTTTTTTGGGGAAACCTCGGCATCAAAATTATCAAGAGGAATGGAGTGGTTTATGGATCACTTGAAAATTCACGGGAGAGGAATCCCCAAGTCAAAACATCCTCAAAAGATTTGAAGAAAAATTTAGGAAAAAATTCAGGCGTAAGAAAATACCAAATTTCAGAATAAATTTCCGGGTGTTACAATTTCTTCTAGTATCGTCCGTTGATGACTCGGGGTTGTACGCTTGCCTCCACCACATATGAGGCTTTGGGTATCATCCTTGTGACTTGCAACGGTTCTTCTGAAGATGGTTAATTGTTGCCGAATTTCCGGCTTTAATTTAGAGTCAACTAGCAATATAATTTTCTAGACTAAGTCGTCAACTTTGAAGTACTTAAGCTAGACCTTCTTGTTGTAAGTTTTGACCACCCGTTGTTTTCCCCTCGATGTCCTCAAAGGCCATCATGCTTGTATGAATACAAAAAAGATAATTTGTAATGAAATATAGAAAAAGAGAACTCGACAATATTTACGGGTAATTAGTCATTGTTAACCAATTATGGGGGTAAATTAAGTACTAGTACCAAGAATATCAAGGTTGGATTTAGGAAAAGGAAAAATGCGAGTGTAAAATACTCATCAGAAGCCCGTCCACTTTTTCTGAGATACTGTGAACATAAAAACATTTTTTTCAAAACATATAGAATTTTCATATGTATGAGCACTTTGTTATAATTCCAGAAACCTTTTACTATAGAACACCCAAACATTTAGATTGGCATAGGTGGATTTTTTTTTTAATGTCTGAACTTATTTTTACTATACATGAACATTTTATGAAAAACATGATCATGTTTCTATAATGCATGAACTATTTTTATGTGAACATTATTTGCAAAGCGTATAACATGTTTCCTTATTATTAAACTTATATTATAGAGTTTAAAACAGACCACTAGAAAAGGAAACAATGTCTACCGGTGGGGTAGACAAAAGATGATCCGCATGTGAGTGTTGCAGGCGAGTCCGCCCAAACTTTCGCTACCATTTTGAAATGTATCGGAGGGAGTATTTCATTTAGGCTGCCTTAAGAAAAACCATCTGGGTCTGGACATCAGCTTTGGAGCTAGTATCTGGCCCAGCCCATTGGAATCAAGCGAAACCGACTCAGCGTGACCGCAAAAAAACAAAAACGAAACGGTCTCCGTGTCGAACTCCAATCCAGCCTGCAGTTACCAAATTCGCAGTACGTGTCCAAGTCCAGGTCGAACTCGGATTGCGAAAATTAATAGTAGTAGCTCTAATCCAGCCGGCGGTGGCGTACATCGTACGTCTCCGACCCCGATGGGAACTCGGACTCTGGCTTAAACGCGTCATCCCAGATGATGATATATAGGCAGATGATACGCGGCTAAAAATCCCCAACCATTTCCTTCCTCGCACAGCCCGATTCGGATCCCCCTTCCCTCCACCAGATAGATCGCCATGGCTCCAATCCGACGCGCCGCGCAGCGCCCCGATTTCACCTCCCACCCTTCCGACCTAGAGCTCATCACCGCATACCTCATCCCCTGGGTCAGCACCGGCAAGCGCCCCTGGAAGTTCATCCACGACGCCGATGTCTACGCCGCCAGGCCCCAAGACCTCGCCGCCAAGTTCGCACCGGCCACGGCCAGCGACGGCCAGGAGGGCTGGTACTTCTTCACCACCCTCCGCGCCAAGAACAGCAGCGGCCAGCGCAAGTCCCGCACGGTGGGATCCGGGGACGACGGCTGCTGGCACTCGGAGCGCGCCGCCAAGGCCCTGCTCGCCGGCATCGGACACAGCCGCCAGATCGGCTACCGCCAGACCTTCTCCTTCGCCACCAAGGAGGGCGGCCGGCTCGTGCGCTCGGGCTGGCTCATGGCCGAGATCGGCTTCAACTCCGACGGCTCCTTGGAGGACGAGCTCGTCCTCTGCAAGGTCTATCGGAGCCCGCGCGTGGGGCCCTCCAAGAGATCTACGGCTTTGTTGGCGGCGGCGGCGACGACGGAAGCTGGACCAGAGGTCGCAAGGGGAAAAGCAATCGAGCACTCTGCCTCGTCTTCTGAAGAGGAGGGGACGGCTGGGCCCGCGCATCGGCCCTCGGGCTACTCGGCCCAGCCCGCTCAGGTCTCCGGTTCCAGTTCCGGCACGGTGTCCATGGAGTCCGACTCCGAGCAGGATTCCACCAGCCAAGCTGTAATTGGTACGTCGCCGTCTGCTACTCCACCGCGAAGGCCAAGTCCACGACGCGTCCTCGGCGGAGATACAGCGCGGACTCCCCACTCCGACCCTATTCGGGCTCCGCCCCAGATCCCGGTCCTCCCTTGTTCGCCCATTCGCCGCACATCTGCCGCTCCAAGAATCCTGGCGGTGCCCTGCGGCTCCGGCTCCGGCTCCGTCGCGCCGCCGCGCCCGGACTTCGCCTGTCACCCACCAGACCAAGAGCTCATCAAGTCCTACCTCATCCCGCGTGTCGCCTCCGGCCAGCACCCTTGCAAGTTCACCCACGACGCCGACGTCTACGCCGCCGGCCCCGACGCCCTCGCCAGCATCTACTCCCCGGCCACGGCCAGCGACGGCGAGAAGGCCTGGTATTTCTTCACCTCCCTACCGGCCAAGAGCACCCACGGCCAGCGGAGGCCACGCACGGCCGGGGAGGGGTGCTGGCACTCGGAGGCCGGCGTGAAGGCTGTTGTCGACGGCGACCATCAGATAGGATGGCGTCAGTTCTTCTCCTTCATGACCAAGGGGGCTGGCCAGCGTGTCCGGAATACCCGGACGGGTTGGATCATGGTGGAGATCGGCCTCGAACAAGAGGGCTCATCGGACGCGCTCGTCTTGTGCAAGGTGTACCGTAGCCCGCGCGCCTCCACATCGGCGGCTGGACGCAAGAGGAAAGCCGACGACAACAACTCAACGCCCGTGCTCACGCTGGCAGTGGCGCCCGGTGCCAAGAAATCAAGGGCGGCGACAGCTTCCTCTGGGCGTCGGAGGAAGGACCTCAACATGATCTCCGGCGCAGGTGGTCCTCCGCGCGGTGTTCTGAAGCTGACGAAACCGGCGACGCCTGGGACCAAGAAAAGGGTCGGCAAGAACAACACTAGCGCGGCGAAACTATGCACTCGTTGTCGGATCGAGACGGCCGAGTCGCACAGCGGGACGGCCGACGATGACACCGCGGAGGAAGAGACGGGTCTCCTTGAGCATGACTCGATGACCAACGAGTCTGCCGCACCGCATAGACACGAAGCGGGCGACTCTTCGGCAAGTGCTAAAACATTCTACCGCTTCGTCTAGTTTAGTTGAGTCATCAAGTTGTTGAAGATTTGACTCCCAATGATGTCCGCAGTTTCTTCTTGAAACACCAGAGATTTCGAGTTCCATGACTTTTCAGTAGCCACCACCAAAGCAATTTACTCTTCGTTTAGTGTTACTCGATAAAATTAGCTAGATCAAGCTATCGTTTTTCTTGTTTGTCAAATTGTTGTACTTCTTGATGTACAAAGAAATCGTGCAGCAACTTAACAACAATGTACAATAGCTTGGCAAAATAATTGTGCAGTGTAGCAGTTCAACCTGACCGGTGAAAACAGAGTATTGTCGTAGCAACAACAAATTTCTTGTGGTATTTGGATAATTTCAGGACAGTAGAGTAACTTAGCCCAACAGTTGAATACATATATGAGATGATACTGGCAGTAAGCTCGCGTACAAAGGAAGCAAGTAGCTTCCAGAAATGACCTTAACGAAGGGAAAACATGGCAACTCACAATTCCAATATCTCAACAGATCACATTAGGGACATGTAAAACTTAGGTCTCAGAAATACATGAATCTACACTAACATTTGGGATATTTGAGATACTTGACATGAATAATTTAGGGCATCAACATCATCTCATGGCTTAGCTCGTTTCTTTTTCTTTACGGCAGATGAAGGTCAATCTTATTTGTTCTGACCTGTCTGCTCTAGGGATCTTGGAGCTGCAGGCAGATAAGCACATTTCAGTTAAGAGCCTGATGGTAAGCCAAAGTTACAACTGGTGAAATAATCTACGGAGTATACAAAACTAATGCGCAGAAGTTGGAGACATGCATAAAAGTTAAGCAGTCAGTGTTAGTAGCTGAAGGAGAAAACACATTCCGAGCTAAAGTTTCAGCCTCCAATAATTACCAGCTATTATTTTCTGCCACCCAGCAGTTTCTCATCATACGGCAAAGGTTTGTAGTTCGCTTATATTAGCCAAGAGAAATTATCTGGGCATAGAGGTTTTTCACATGCTATAATATAGTAATAGTGACCAGTTGGAACTTATGTTCCATTTGTTTCGTCCTATCCATTTTAATTTGCACAGGATTGACACTAGTGAGCAGAACTCATATGCAACACATCTGGAAACAAAACCATTGTGTAACTTTCAGAACAGTGATAATTAGTGCTTGTGAATTAAGTTTGTCCAGCTGAAGCATTCAAAACAAATACAAGTACATTTCCATACATCTACTGGTAAAAAAATGCAAATACCTATTCCAGCAGCATCAGATCCTCTCATGATTTTCAGTTTCCGGCAGATAGTGGTAAACAAACTGCAAGGAAGAATTAAGGTCAGGAATTGCTGGTCACTATAGAATAGTGTATGAAAGTTATGGCTATATGACATGGTAATCAATTCAGAAAAGAATTATGGTGAGCACTGGTGCACAATCCATTTAAGGAAACCTTCACATGGTAAATTCTTAGCTGACTGTTATTGCCATCTGAGATTATGAGGCAACACATTTCAATGGAAAAGAGAGGTATGAGTCTCATCTGCCCAGTAGTATTTCAATCATTGACATCATAGTATATTCATAATGAGTCTCAGACCAACCTAAGAACAAATGAACCTAAGTAGTTTCATCTGCAATCGAGATTAAAGCCCACCAGATTTGAAATCTTATACACATACAAAAATAATATTGATAAAGGAAGATTGTACGATATAATCTGGAATTAAGCCTTGAACTGACGGTCACATTTACATAACTAAAGAAACTTACTCCCACGGAAGGTCGCCAACAAGCATCCAATCAGCATCCTTGTCTTCATATGTAAGGACGTACTCTTGATCTTGGAGGGAATCAGCCTTACCATTAGTAAGCCTGTCCTTGGTTGATGGTTTACGCAGCGAGCTTTGACCTTTAAAACCACAGAGTTAGTACACATATCTTAACAAAAGCAAACTAACAAGTGTATGCATGAGAGAAAGAGGACTGAAGTCATTTGGAGCAGTATTTAGACGTTGGCATCTTGTTCCGGTGTGCAAGCTTTCATCCTTTAAAGAATTGGAACAATGCACGTTTGTGTAAATGTAGTTTCAAGAGAGCTAGACGACAGAGAGGTTTGCGTAACATTGCACAAGAAGCCATTACGGAATGTGCTTAGATTGTACTACTACGTTATGAACCTTATGCCCTTTTCTGTCTGCAGATGCTCGATCGAAAAGAGCACCCTTTCATTTTTGTTTTTAATCAAATGTAGATAGGGACAAAGTTCTGGCCGATAGAGGAATAAGTGGATGGCTCTACCGATGGTGGTTTGAACTTTGAAGCCATCCACAAAGCTACTCAGACTTTTAGTGGATTTGATGCCGGGTCTTAATCCCCAACTAGGAAAGAAACTGAAGCTCGATCTCAAGGTATGCCGGCCGGAATGCTGCAGGCTCGGAAGGAGGTAACGTGAGGCAGGGTTGGTGTACCAGAGGTGGAAAATGGAGTTTCTATTTAGCATTTCCATATAAAAAAACAGACAATGGGTATTAGAAGGCGGATCCTTGGCACATTGCTAACTGGTTTTAACATATGCATCGATGTTATTAATCCTCTAGGATGAACATGACAGGAAATGGAATTAAAGTGCCAGCACAATAGTAGTACAAGATTTGGATTGACAAATACTAGTTATTACCATTTAAACGTCCAAACAAGAGGCAGTGACATCTTACACTCGTAACAAGAGGCAAAACACAGTACCGTAGCAAGCTGTAAAGCCCAAACTCAGCTTAGATATACCGCAGAACAGAAGCGAGCACTAACCAGTGATGAAGCAGCTGAACATCTTCTGAAGTGCGGCGGAGAGGTCGTCGTAGCTAGAGTACATCTTGAGGTCCACCTTCCTGAGGTACGGGGCGCCATCCATGCTGACCTTGACATAGTGAGGCCCGGCTTGAGCTTGGGCCGCCGCGCCGTCCTCTCCGGCGCCCTTGCTCTTGGAGACGGTCGCCGCCAGCGTGTTCTTCCGGTAGTTCCGCACGGGCGGCCATCCCACGACCTGCGCCCTGAGGACTCCGCAACGCCCCGTCGATCAGTACCGGCGGAAAAAAAAATGCAGTTTGAGGGGGCAAAGCATCGAATCGAATCTTACTTGGCGGCAGGCGGAGCTGCTGCGGAAGGCGGCGCCTTTTCGTCGGCAGCTGCGGTGTGGCGGGGGGAGGCGTCGGGGAAGGCTCGCTTGGATGCGGCCTTGTGGGAGACAGCGGGGCCGAGGGTGAGCGCGGCGGCGACGTCGACGGGGCTGTCGCGGTCGGGGGACTCGGAGCCCGGGAGGCCGAGGCGGAGGGTGAGGCGGGGACCCACCTCGGCGCCGGCAGGGTTGGGCGAGGAGGAGCAGGAGGAGGAGGAGGTGGGGGTCGGCGGCGCGGCGGAGAGGCCGATGTAGTCGCGCGGCTCGAGGGCGGGCGACATCGGAGCGAGCGTGGGGGGAGAAGGAGGAAGGGGAGAGAGTGGAGGCTGTTTTGGAGGCGAGTGGGTGGGAGAGGAGACGACTTGTTAATAAAAGTGGCCGACCGGGAGGGGATATATCCTGCTTCTTTTTTAAACGGGGTTTCCTTTTCTTTTATTGTCCGCTTGTCCTCTTGTCTCCTGGCGTTTGTATTCTTTGGTCGCCTCTGCAGCCTGTGCTGTGCGCTGCGCCGTGGCCCGTGGCTCGGCGCAACAAGTCAAAGAAAAACAAGAAGCCAGTTATTATTCTCTTTTGGTTATTGTAAAAAAATGCAGCCGTTGGATTGGATGGCACTGCTTGTGAACTCAACAAGGAACCCAATTTCTCAAAATATAATAAACTAACCATATGCACGGAACAAGGTCCATCTCGCATCCGCACTAGGTGTCACAAGAGACTTGTTACAGCTTCCCTTGCCTACGAAATTACCATGTAAATGCTTGCACCAAGTAAATTACCTTTGAGAACCATGTCCTTGACCTCTTGGGGTAAACGAACATATGGTCACACATACTCACATTGGCATGTCCGACACCTTCTATGCACCTAAAAAATTGGGAAAGTTTGCTCATGCACAACGTTATTCCGTGTCCTTTGTCCAAACACATCAAATTTTCATGCATTTACCCACTACCATAACAATTTCATGGTCATTTACCAAACACACCGAGCAGACTGAAACGGAAAGTTTGACCCACACGGAGGGAGAAACAAAGGGAACTGGCGGCACCCTGCCCAACCCCGATGTGCCGCTGACCGGTGGCGTTGCCCCTTGTTGCGTGTAGAGAAGACGTCGTTGCGCCAAGATCGTTAGAGCCCTGGGGACATGTAGGTATGTGCGTGTTTCGTCTCCACTCATCGCATATGTACGTAGTATTCAGGCCCATGAAATCGGACGGGTTTGAAGTCCAGCCGTCACGAGATGGATCCTGATTTAAGCCGGCTCGTTGACGGGTAAGACTCTCATCCAAATAAGCTATCCTTTGCTCAGGATTTGGTGTGTAGAGTATTTCATTCATGTATCGTAACATCTAATTCCTTTGCAATTTTGATACTTGTGTAGATGAATGGCGAGTGACCGGACCGAGATATCAATCTCAAAGAGGTGGCACTTTATAGCCGTAGAGGTGAGCAAGTTTTGTAGCTCCTATAAACTCGTCCAAGCCCAGCCACAGAGTGACATTGGAGTAAATAAATTGGTAATTCATCTTCACTTCTTCCCTAATGCCTTGTCCTTCTATGCAGTGGCGGACGCAAGAAAAAATTGGAGGGTGGGCATACTAAAAAAAATCACACGACTATTAAAAGTTGTTAAATAAATAATACAAATAGAAAATTGGTTCATGACATTATAGATCAATACATATGTTTTGAATGTGCGTGATGCAATGCAAAATAGTTGAAACCTATGAATAATGTCTTATATGATTAAATATAGCATAATTATAAATTTATATCACTATGTTATGGGAATTCTACGTAGTCACAATCACTCTTCATAATCAATTTTCAGAAACAATATGTCTATCCCTTTTCATAATCAGTTCTATAATTGCAAATAGAAATATATATATTTATTTTAAAATCACAAATTATAGAAAGTAACAAACTATATGAACTAATTCACATATGCAATACAAATACCTCTTTGAATTTGGATAGTTACACAAATGATTCGCCAATTTTGTTCTGTTAGGTAATGAACTAATGGGGGCACCTGCAGCTCAATTTGAATTGTTGCCGGCTAATGTGCTTTCGCTTCTGCTCTGCGCCTCACCGGCAAGACGACAAGCGGCGTAGCAGCGAGAATTCAAGGAGAGGAGCAGGAGGGGGGAGCAGAGGGGGTAGCGTCGAGGGAATCTGTCGGCGGAGGGGGGGTGTGATTCCAGGAGGGGAGGGCGGGTGCCCTGAGTCGAGGTCGGAGCTATCTGTCGCTTCCCCATTCGACTGGAGCAGAGAGATTGTGTCAGGACACGGCGATGCTCTCGGTCGGTTGGTAGTTGATCGCTAGCATAGCGTGAACCTCTCTCTACTTCTATTGCAACAGGAAAAGCAAAGCAACGCTCATAAATATTGAGCAGAGCAAAGCCCATGTGTAAGATTGGGGGTATACAAAGTATTCCTCAAATTTCTTGGTGGGCCATGGCCCCATCGGCCCGCCCTACGTCCGCACATGCTCCTATGTATCTAATTTTTGTACCCTCCGATGCATAGGCCTTGCAAACATTGGAAAAGTTCGAGGGTCAACATTCCAAAACCTTCACTCATTAGTGAAAAACAGGGCTTCCGTCTGGGACATTAGTCTCGGGCGTGTTTGGGTCCGGGACTCGACGGGCAACATTAGTCCCGGGTCGTTAGGCACTTTTAGTCCCGGTTGGAGACAAGAATCGAGACTAAAGGTTTTGCATGAGGCTGAGACCGGAGCGAAAACCTTTAGTCCCGGCTCATATATCCTACCTGGGCTGTACCTTTAGTACCGGTTTGTGGCTAGAACCGGGACTGGAGATTTTCGCTATAAATTCTTCATCTTCCAGCTCCATCCCGAGCTCACTCCTCTTTGTCCTCATTTTCTCTCTGTTCTTCTTCTCGTGCTCGGAGGGCGACTGATGCATGTAAAATGAATACATGAGCTCTGCACTTTATTGCTTGATATTCCAACTTATTAGCATCATATATGGGTTATATTCATGTTTATAATGAGATTTGGGAATAATTCACACTTCCCCTAATTTTCTGAAATTAATCTGCAGAACCAGAAAACCTTTTTTTCTATATTTTTGACTTTCAGGGACTCAAACGACGAGTCAATGATCCGCGTAAAAGGAAGTACATGGGACAAATGGGCCGCGGTCACGTGGAGGGCCTTTAGTCCCGGGCTGTGACAAACCGGGACTAAAGGGGGGTGATGTATGTAAAATACATACATGAACTTTGCATTGTGTTACATGTTATTTCAATCATAATTGCATCATATAAGAGTTATATCAATGTTTTATAATGATTCTGAGAATATTTCACTGTTTCGCTATTTTTCTGGAATTAACCTGCGCAGGCAGAAAAACATATTTTCTATATTTTGATGTTTCAGGGCTTCAAACGACGTCCAAATGACCAAATATTTCACGGGGATCGTTTTTTGGAATGAAGAAGGAGTAGGAGCCAAGACACATGAAAGGAAGTCCGAGCACCAAAATAGGTGGGCCCACGCGGCCAGATTCTTTGGCCGCATAGGGCCCCCTCTTTTGGCCCTTGAGGCTCCGATGTCGTAGATCTTCATCTCCGTGCCTTCCACTTGATCTAAAAACGGTTATAAAAATAGTCCGCCGACGGCTTTCGGAGCGGAGCACCGCAGAAACACAGAAACCACGAAACATAGACTCGGAGCTGCAGATTGAAGGGGGGAAACTCCGGCGGGGCGTTGCCTGCGTGGTCTCCATCTTCTCCAACGACTTCTCCACCGTCTCCATAATGAAGAAGGAGTAGTCCATCCCTGAACTACGGGTTTGTGGAATTAGCTTATGTATCTCTACTCTCTTGTTCTTCAGTAATTAGCACTGTATGAGCTGCTGAACATGATTACGGTCATCTATTTATTATCCTTTGTGGTGGATATTTTATGAGTTAATATATGTTTGAGACTGCAATAGTTTTTTTTTCCAGTTATGAAAGTAGATGCATATTATGTACCCCGTTCTTATTTACTTGTTTTGATCCAACATGTGTATGAGAGCGTGTGAGGGGAACGTGTGCATTGGATGGAGTAATGGGGGGGGGGGGGGGGGGGGGTGGCTAGTGCGGGAAGCTGACAACTGAAATCTTGCGATACTCTTGGGTCTTTATCTTACTTTGTTACCTCACTAGGGATAAAGAGAATACCATGCTACCGCGGATGTTGGGTGTGACCATGCCACTTCTCCATGACTAGATCCAGTATGTTCTTATTTTAACTTCATGTCATAGAACTTAAGACTATACTCTAATTTATCTTAATACTAGGGTGATTTGATTTAATTCACATCTTAGTGGAGTATAATAAAGATTAATAACCAAAACATCTCTATGTTAGGAGTTAGAACGTGATGCCCATATAATTATAACTTGTCATGAAACATTGTTGCAATCAAATATGTCAATTCTACTGTTCCATTATCTACCACTTTATTAAAGAGATTGTGAAACCATGAACCCGGTCCATTTTTAATCATAAGAAACATCTTTCGAACACTTTATATTCACTTTTCATTACCATCCATTTAAAACTCCGAAAATACAAAAACACTTTTACTACTTGCATTCACAATACAAAACCCAAAAATATCATCCATTATTGTTTTCATCATCCTTGCATATTTATTTTCCATCATTGCATTACCAAACCATTTTTTCTAACACCATTGCACTATCATCTATATCATTGCATATTTATTTCTTGTTTTGCATATATATTTTATTTTTCATATCTTTGCTCACACCTTGTGCTTGACAACCACTTGATAAGGTTGAGTGCACAAAACAATTTGCTTTGTTTTGTAGGCCTCATAAGAGAAAGATAAGAAGATAAATCATTCACACACAGTTCCCGAGAGTTCGATTAAACCCTCGAGTCACCCTCGTGGGGAAAATATTCTTACTATACTATACACTCTGCACTTGGATGTCAACCTAACTCATATTCTTTTGACGCAGGTATCATCCACGTCACTAGGAGTCATAGGGGGAGGGGGGGGGAGGGGAGGGTCTTTTGTCCCAATTCTATAGTCCCGGTTGGCGAATCGTGACTTAAGGCCCTTCCTAAACGGGACTGAAGGCCATATTTCTACTAGTGGCTTTGACTCATTGCTACAAAAAAAACTAAGGACCAACAAAAATGAAAGGACTTCTACGCGTCCTTAAAGAATAGGGGGAGTCAACGACCACGGACAAAGTGGGCGAGCCATCGGAGAAGGAGAAGAAGCCAAGGGGTAGGAACAACTCGAAGGCCGAGTTGAAGCGAGACTCCACAACGATGGCCTTGTAATAGATATTGAAAGGCTTCCTATCCTAAAAGGAGATCGAAATCTTGTGAGAAGAAGGAGGAGAGGGAAGAGAGGAAACACCGGGGGCGGAAGGAGGCATCCAAACTCCACTTTGAATTACGAAAGAAAATGCGTGAGATCGAGGAGACTGTTTGGACAAGAGTAAGGGAGGCCGATGTAAGGGCAAAGAAGGCCGAGGCGATATGAACAGGCCAAACGCAGACACATTTCGCGATGGATGAAATGCACGCTTTGATCAGACTTGTGGAAAATGAATTCACCTCTACTAGTAGAGAATATTCGTACTCGTTGCTTGCTACTAGTGGTTGGCGAGAAAGGGTCAACAAGTGACACACATCACACGCTGCCTCTTGGATTCCTGCCGCCTGCACTGCCAGTTCCCACTCGCACAACAGTTGCAGGCAGGGACGACTAGTGGTAAAGCCGGCCGGCCGTCCACATGCCGCTGCCGCTGCCGCTGGCGGAACGAAGCACGAACATCCCACCGTAGTCCAGCGGGAACTAGGCAGGCTGCTGCTGCTGCTTCCATGCGTGCATCATCACCCCCGAGCTCCAGCTCCATCAGACCATCATGCATGCCATGCCTACTCCTCTGCTCCGCAGTCCGCGTGCGGGTGCTCCAGACCGCTGCTTCCCCATGGGTTCGTTCGTCATTGCAACGACGAATTTTCGTAGCATCATCGTGTGCAGGTGTCGTCGTCCAATCATCCGTCGCGTGCACGCAGGTGCCGTGCAAGTATACTCCTAGATGAATCTGCTTTGTTTCTTCTCGAGTGCCCACCGCTACTCACTACTCACTGCTCAGCTAGAATTTGCTAGCGCTAGGCTTTTCGTTTCCGGGGGCCGACATGTAAAAATGTTGCTACGATTTGGATGTTTTGCAGCAGCATAATAAGTAGGCGATGCTGCGCTTTCTAGCGGCACCGGTACCCCTTGTCGGTGGAGAATGCGACACACACACACACACACTTGCCTACCGAGCCTTTTTTTTCATATATTCTGTTTGGTCTGGTCGCTGCATATATAATGGTAGTGGATAATCCATTTATCTGCGCTTCCTTTTGGTTTTACACAACGACAAGTCCAACCCAAAAAAAGTACCTAGTCAAATGTGATCTCGGCGAATTTGTTGTTACTGCCAACAAGCACTCCTAAATAAAAGTTAAAACACGCAGTTTTTACTGGTGTCACGCAGGAAGATGGTGGGAACAGACAGCAGGACAGAGCCCGTGCGATGGATGGCCATGGGTCATGATGATGAGCTCCTTTCTCCCGTTCCTTTTCCGCAGCGCCCGTGTCTCCCCCACTCCCTGCCCCAGCGGCAACAGACACCACCCAGCATCGAGCATGCACAGATGCAGGGCAGCCGGCAGCCCGCAGCCGAGGAGGATGGAAGCAAAACCACGCACACACGGAATGCCAGCCAGCCGGCCATTGTCAATTGTTTGTTTGTTTCTTGGTGCGGGGACAAGTGCCAAGTCCAGCTCCAGCGCTTCCTGCTCTGCCTTTGCCCCGTGCTATGCGATGCGAGCGTGGCCAAAAAAGATCCGATGCCCCGCTGCACGAACCACGCCAACAGTGTGTACCGTGCCCCGTGGGGATGGGAACTGGTACTAGCTGATGCTGCTGCTGCTGCTGCTGCTGCAGTGCAGACAGCCGGAGTGGGCTCCTGGACTCCAAGTCAACTTGTGTCCATCCATCGTCTGCTGCTACTGCACCATTTGTTTAGCCACAACTTGACTAGAGACTCTACTGCGATTTGCTAGCCACTACTACTGGTATTCTGTTGGATGGTGGGAGCATAGGCGGACGCAGCGTCCCGGCAGCCCGGCCAGCTGCCCGGGCTTCCGGCCGGCCGGCAAGCTGTAGTTTACTTAGTTTATTGCCTATTTCATATATAATTAGCATTTTAAGCCTCTAAATACACTGTTTGCCCGGGCTTTAATATATGTCTGGGTCCGCTAATGGGTGGGAGTACTCAACCATGACTCCATCACAATGTGTACGTATCTTCGTAGCTGAACGTACATTGCCTTGCCTACACGGCCCCTTCTCATGGTTGGTCTTGACTCATCCTTTCGAATGCTAGAGAGCATTTTTCATATCCGCCACATCTCAACTGGGTCATCTACTCACCTCAGGGTGTTGGACAAGCGTCCGTCCGAATGTGGGTGTGCAGCCCACAGCGACACCCCCAAAACGCTCCATCCAAAGCCAAGTTGATCATATTTTTTGACAATAAAACAATAGATACCGGCGAACACAACAAACTTACATTTCAAAATCCAAACAAAATTTAAAAACTAAAATAAAACAACATAGGGAGAAGGAGCCCTATCCCTCCCAGCCTCAGTGATCTGACGTCGGAAGTGTGATCTATCATTGCCAGATGCGGCCTAGAGGAACCTGCATAGCCTTGTTGAGGCCCTAGTTTCAAAGTCCACGTATGGTGGGGCTTGATCTAGCCTCACATGCCTCGGCGAAGGGAAGCCTCATCGGCTTCATCCTACGCCCCCTTCTCCGGTGTTGGTGACGTTGCTGAGGCATGTAAGAGAAGGTCGGACAGCTCGTCGTCCTCGTCATCAGAGCAGGCACACTCGTCGTCAAAGCTAACCACTCCGACGGTGGTCTCGCATGCCGACACGGAGGAAGAAACTGTCGCCGCGCGCCTCGTACTCTACGTCCTCAACGACATCCCAGTACGGCGCCGAGGCGGAGTACTTGGGGTCGACCCGCTGCTCCCCCCATCGCCATGTGATGTAGTTGACACGCTCCTACCAGCTGAGCCGCAGCGTAACCAGCACCTTGATCGTAACCAGCACCTTGATCACCCACCCCTCCGGTAGGTGAAACTTTTCTAGCAGCGAGATGTTGTGGCGGTTGTGAAGCCACATGTGCCCGACGGTCAGCGGTTATCGAGGCGCGTTCTCTACCTCCTCGCGCAACATCTCGGGCGCGTTGGTGCACCGCGGTCATGTAGTGCTCCTCGTTATGGCGTCGTAGCTCCAACTGCTTGAGGCGGCACTGCTCCAGTTGCTCGCAAGTCGCAACGTTGCTCGCCGCAATGATCGTTGTGAAGACACGCACGTTTTGAGGAGAGGAAGTCAAGGTGAAGGCGAAGCTCGCCCTCTGGGCGGTGGAACTGCTGGTGGCGAGTGGGTTTTAGGAGAGGGAGAAGGAGATGTAGGTTGTGTGGGGGAGAGGAGAGGTGCGCCGTGCGGCGTATTAAAGACGGTCGAAGGAGTGGGGTTGGGTGGCGCGCGTCGCGTGTTCAGCCGCCGTCGTGGGGAGACGCTGCGATGTCAACACATGGACGTTGGTTCAGTTAGTGCCCGCCAGGCGAACGGGTCCGGCATTATTGCGACGTGTGCTGGCAGGCATGCCGTTATCTCGCGTCTCGCCATTAATATGGCATAACAGCCTCCTGCACAACTGAATCGACACGGACACGGGCTATGGGCGTATTTTGTGTCCGGACCCCATTGAACTTTTGGGGGGATTTTTACAACCCGGTAATGTCTATTCTCAATATCTCAAACTCGTGAATCAATTCACGATTTCACGATATGTCAAGGGGAACTTAGAAACAACCATGAGTCATGGAACTTACACAGTATAATTCTCATTTCTCAATATCTAATTATTTTAAACAGAATTGGCAACCGGTATTTTGAGGAAAATTTAAAGGGGGCATATTTTAACTAAGTATCAAGCGCGTGGATATTTTCAGAATTTTTTACAAAACTTAAAATATGTGTTTTTTTTAGATTCGGACAATTTATGCACCAAAAGTTATCTTTATTTTAGGACCGTTATTTTATTGCTTTTACCACGCGAAACCCAAAAGGGGAGTTGGTTGGTGGTCCATATCTTGAGTTTAAACGTCTTTATAACGAGATTGACATTTCTCACTCCATGCTCATCCAAGGAGTTCCTCGACATGTTTGTTCCTCTTGACATTCCACTTCGATGGCTGTGTTTGGATTCGGCCTTAAGCACCAATGGTCCAGGATACTGTGGGCCGAAATGTAAGAGACAAGCCCGCAACAGCCCGTGTGCTCAGACACCACTCGAACTCGATCCTGGCGCTCCTGCCAAAATGCTCTTAAAAAAAAGGGAAACAGTGCAAACCTGTGGCAAGGTCGTCGAGCTAGCACAATTACACATGATACCACACCGGACTACTCCCAAGTACATATACGAGAGTACTCCTAGGGTGTGTTCGTTTTTAGAACCGGGTGGAATGGAATCCACTGTCATGAAACCGTTCCATTACTGTGTTCGTTTTAGATAAAAAATTGTCACGGAACCATTCCATCCTTGTGTTCTTTTCTAATATGGGTGGAATGGAATGGAATGGAATGGAATGAGAATGGCATCAAACTCGATTAATTATTTTCCTAATCTTGATTAATTATTGTTAAACTTAATTAATTATTGCTAAGCTTGATTAATTATTCCTAATCTTAATTAATTATTGCTAAACTTGATTAAATTAGAGTTAATCGGCTAACATTACTGTGCCGTTCCACTTCGTCCGGCCGAATCGGCCGGACCGGTCGGTTCCGCATATTGAGGGAATATTCCCTTTTCTGAAACCACTCCATTCCACCCATTCCACTCCATCCCAAAAAAGAACACAAGAACGGGCTCACGGAATGGAACCGTTTCATTCCATTCCGGTTGGTTCCACAAAAGAACACACCCCTAATGTTTGAGTATAAGGCCCCGCTTGGATGGACCGTGTATTAAGCAAAACCCGGGAAAAATTTCACGGACGTGGCTACCTCCCACAGAAAATACTGTACGAGCCCAGGAAATATTACGGCGCTGGATATTCGCCCGACAAACCAAGCGGGGCCTAAGTCTTCTTAGATACGTCTAAATATAGACTAAATACATACAAAAATGAGTAAACCAACACACTTGAACACGATTATAATTTGGAATGGAGGAAAAAATATCCAGAAGGCACATACCCGAGTTACTGAAACGACACGTACACCTTTGATTCTGTCGCTACGGTACAACGTCATTCGTACCATATTGACATGCAACAAATAATGTTGAACAATCTCGAGTTAAAAAGGATAACTCTGACAGTATTGGTAAAAGTAGCCAGAAGTATACAACACCCTGCGAACACCTGACCAACCTGTTTTTGCCTGCAAGTAGGTAACGAACGATTATTTTCGCAAAAAAGAATATGTTGATGATTAATTTTTGTTCAACGCACATTCTTACTCCCTTCATGGGTCACAAAGCATGTGTCATTCTGAGGCTGACGGCTCCTCCCCTTTGGAGTTGGCAGAGATGATCTTTCTGCTGGCAAGGAGAAAAACATTTGAATGTTACTAAGGCAACGAGGTCATCTTTGGATTAACGGATTTTCATAAAATTATTGGAGAATTCTAATCCATACGATTTTTTCCTAAGACATTTATTTATTTGGATCAAAACAATGACACCTCTAAAATTTCTATGTATTACATTCCTACACCCCAATTTCATAGGAATTTCAACATTCACTCTAACCTCCCTTTTACACTCATTAGCGTAGGACCGAGACACATTTCCTGTGTTTTTCGTGTGTATCATCCAAATAACCATTCTTTTAGTTTTTTCTCTGTTTTGTAATGCTCTATTTTGCATCTGTAATCCTATCAAATTACATGAATTTTTAATTTCTCTGTTTTCTAATCTTGTGCCCGAAGTTGGTTGTCGGGTTGTGGCGTATCAATTCCGAGGCTCAGATGGAACAATTTGTCCTTCTTTGGGAATACAATTCAGGAAATCGTGCTTACTGCTGAGCGTGACACAACGTAACACGGTTAGCTGTAGACATGCGGGCAATGGAGTATACTCCGCCAAGAGCACTTACGAGGTCCAATTCTCGGATCGAACTCCGTGGCGGACACTATGTATAAGCTGGAATATCAAAACTGAGTAGAAAATCAAGTTTTACAGGTGGTTGTTACTTCAAAATCACAATTGGACTTCAGATCGGTTGGCTCGTAGATATGGCTTTACTCGCCCAACTATTATGTATGTGATCAAGCAATTGAGTTTCCGGCGCATCTCCTGCTCGAGTGTCCCTATGCCTAGAAAGTTTGGTTGAAAGCAATGACGAACATGTCGTGGGTGACGACGATTGCCTTGGGCTGCTCATCAAAATCAAGGAGTGGTGACGCAAAATCAGTAATCTTCCGGTCACGACAATATGCAAGGAGGTGAGTTTTGCTGGCTATGTGGCGTGAAACTTATGGAATGAACGCAACCGAAGAGTTTTTAAAGCAAGTCGCTAACCACATACCGGTTTTGGCTTTGATTCGAGATGATGTCTCACTCATTAGAGAGGTGTTTCAGGAGTAATTCTTTGTATTCCTCGGAGAGGGAGCCTGTTATGTCTCCTTTTATTTGGAAAACCATGTAACCATTTTTCCACTTATAATGCAATGGCAGAGCTCTGATACGTCTCAAACGTATCTATAATTTCTTATGTTCCATGCTTATATTATACCCATTGCTACATGTTTTATATACACTTTATATGGTTTTTATGCATTTTCTGGGACTAACCTATTAACAAGATGCCACAGTGCCAGTTCCCTGTTTTCTGCTGTTTTTTGTTTCAGAAAAGCTGTTAAGGAAATATTCTCGGAATTGCACGAAACAAAAGCCAAAGTCCCTATTTTCCCCGGAACGTTCCAGAACACCGAAGACGAGACGGAGAGGGGCCACGAGGCGCCCACATCATGTGTGGGCGCGGCTCCCCCTCCTGCCGCGTCGGGACATGATGTGGGGCCCTCGCGCGCCCACCGACATCGTCCCTTCGCCCATATATTTCCCCCGACGCGAGAAACCCTAATCAATCCGTCATATTCCACGAAAAGGTCCGTTGCGCCGCCGCCATCGAAGACAAGTTTCGGGGGACAAAAGTCTCTGTTCCGGCACCCTGCCGGGACGGGGAATTGCCCCCGGAAGCCATCTCCATCAACTCCACCGCCATCTTCATCGCCGCTGCTGACTCCCATGATGAGGAGGGAGTAGTTCTCCCTCGGGGCTGCGGGCTCTACCTGTAGCTATGTGGTTTATCTCTCTATTCCATGGTGTGATCTTTATGTGATCATGAGCTTTGTAATCTAGTTGAATATGTGATGTTACTCTTTATCTATTATGCACTCTAGAGGTTACTTTAATATGAACTCCGGGGTTATTCACGGTTGAAGGTGACAGTGTGCGCACCGTGTGTGATTCCTTTATGACGATGTGGTGTTAGTTTATTCTGACTTTGGGGGTGCTCTTGTAGCCCTACGCAGTGAATGGTGTTTATCATCCAACAAGAGAGTGTTTGAGAGTAGTATTTATTATTCAGCTTGATGTCATTGTTGAGAGTGTCACTAGTGAAAGTATGATCCCTAGGCCTTGTTTCTAAGCATTGAAACACCGTTTACAACAAGTTCTGTTACATGTTTGCTTGCTGCCATTTTTATTTCAGATTGCAATTACTAATTATAATCATCCATATTACTTGTATTTCACTATCTCTTCGCCGAACTAATGCACCTATACATTTGACAAGTGTATTGGGTGTGTTGGGGACACAAGATACTGCTTGTATCTTAATTGCAGGGTTGCTTGAGAGGGATATCTTTGACCTCTAGCTCTCTGAGTTCGATAAACCTTGGGTGATTCACTTAAGTGAAACTTGCTGCTGTCCTACAAACCTCTGCTCTTGGATGCCCAATACTGTCTACGAGAATAGAAGCGTGCATAGACATCAAGCTCCTGCCGGTTTGTGTAAAAAAACAATGAAGTGTATTATTGACATTAATTATGCGATTAGAAAGAACCATGTTGAAATCCAACTGACAATAATAAATAGATGAAGTTTTTGACGCATCAAAATTTCTTAATGAAGTGCCAATAACATTTTGATGTCTGCTTTTTTGTGATTTTATAAAAATAAATGGTGCCCAGAAAACCCATTGCGTTTTAGAAGCAAGTATCAAGCATTAAAGTTTTTTTGTAACACACGAATGTCCTTTTAAATTAAGTTTACATGCACATGCTAGACGTGAACATGTAGCCGTGAAAGCTATTTTCAACCTTGATTCTGAATGTTATAGCACCATCTCAAAGCAGATGAATGGTTCCAATGTACATTAACGCCATGGGATTTTTATGTGCCTCGGCCTATATAGTTTATCAAATTCTGAATCTCAAAGGTCCATTCAACTCGATTGCATGATATGTACATGAAGTGGGGGGTAAGACTAAGCTTAATTACAAATTGTTTGTAGTTAGAGTTGGACCTACTTATAAGGGCAATTCTTTCTACACCCACTTAATTAGTTAAATAGAAGTGGATCACACGTGCACTCCTCCTCTGTTGCTTCCCACATCAAGCACTGCCTAATTTATTGTATGTGGTTAGATGTATTAGTGCACGTGTGATGTTTATTTCGTCATTTGAACTCATCCAATATTCTAACAAACACGTACATGATCAAGGGCGTGTTGGGTTACCCGCATCAAATTTTGCCCTCCCGTCTCCGTGACCCAACTCAGTCCAGCCATGGAAAAAATGTGAGTTGAGTCATGTTGTGTAGCCCGTTTGTCTGTCCACAATTTTTAGCATGTCCCGTTCTGCTAGGAGCAGAAATGTAGTGTGCTCGTGTTTTGAAGTCTAAATTAGTGTTTAAGTCATAAACCGCTGTGTTTGGTTGCTGAGTTTGTGGTTGTTCCGCTTACATTGCATATCCAAGTGGTGAACTTACCAGCCCACTGAGGTTTAGGGTTTAAGGATGATACCGATTTACGAGTAGCACAAATAGACAATGACAACGATAAGCACGACGATTCTGAAGTCTTTGACACCGTCACATGCAATCAGGCCTCCAGCTTTGACCTCAGTCTTGCTTGCTCCAGCTTTGCTGCTCTCAAGCAGGAGAGGGATCTCTTCTACCAAGGACATGGAGTAAGCTTCTTATATCTCTTGTGCTCTTAGGCAGGAGAGGAATCTCTTCTTCCAAGGACATGAGCACGCACATCTTATTCAGCACGAAGGTGGACAAAAATGCAGGCCACTTCATGGTCGTCCCCATCTTGCTCTTCTTATCCTTGCCAGCAGCTACCTTTCTTACTTTGTCCGCCACTAGATCAGGCGTCTCCACCAGCATTGAAGCCATCATAGGCACCACGTACATCTCTAGGTCTTGCGTTTCCTCAAACACCTCCTCCATCTAAGAGTCGGATCAAGAGAGAGGGCGAGTTGGTTCTCCCCTTTGACCAGGCTTGGCTAAATTCGTCCAGGCTTGGCTAAATTCGTCCAGGCTCATGCCCTACAAATATTACGACGAAGACTATTGGATCCGGCGGTAATTAGGAATCTACCCTATCGGAAGAACAACATCGTTCAAAGCATCACTGACGAAGAGATGAAAGCGCCTAATTCGGAAACAACTTCGTAATCTAGCTACGACATGCTAACAACAAATCATGAATCTAAACATGCTCAAAATACATCATGACATCTACTACATAGCACAGATCTAAAGTACAAGACTTAGGGTTGGATTGTGCTTACCGGCATCGTAGCTCGCTTGACCACTCTCTGTTAGGAGAGATTGACGAAGATGCTCTCCGCCACACGCCGTCGACCACCCCCTCTCGGAGTAGAACATGGCGCTGCTTACTTGGTCGTCGTCGATGAAATTTTGTCGTTGACGGAGAGATCGAAGAGGGGGGAAATGGTGCCGGGACTTTGGGCGGTGAGAGGAGTGGGTGAAATAGGGGATGGAAAAACATGGGCCGTGAACGAAGTTTCTCCTGCCATCATTTTCGCCTGAGCACGCGGCCGACCGCTATCTGCAAGGATGCATGAGCTCGGCTGCACGTTTCCCCATTTTACCTTGCAGGTCCTGCAGGAGGGTGACTCGGTGAAAACGGCTGAGAATCGGACGTTCCTACTAGGTCTGACTCTAGGATGTTTAAGGTTCATAGGGGTCAAAAACATTTTTGTAGCTACCCAGATCGAAAATAAGTACAGACTCTGGATAATCAAATATGCCAATTTTACATTGTCAAGACCTGTTTGAGATAGCAGCGGGCAACCAACACGACCAAAATGTTATTTTTGGGCACTGTAATAGAACGAAAGTGCTCTCCGTACTATCGGACATGTACGGTTCTCGTCCAACATGTAATCCGTCGGTGGATGTTGCAGCCTTCTTACGATCAGACTACGCTAGTATCTGTCGTACACAGATCGAACACAAAAGTGTCGTATGTGTAGCACTACTCTCGAACTACAAAATCAAGCTTCAACAGCACAAGTACTGGCGCTCGCCGAATATTCAGCCAAGCTATTTTGATTCCTACGACGTAGCATTTCCACATCAGTCTACATTTGTTGCTTTGGATTGCGGTCAGGTATGTACCCAGGAGGGTTAGGTTAGGTGACAACAAGAACTAAAAAAGGACCAAAGCTGTCGACAGATGCGAGCGGCGAGCGGCGAGCGGCAGGCGTCGAGATCCTGGAGAGCGATGGAGCAACGCCACAATCTCTTCACGCGACTCACCCAACTCCAACCAAGACGCGGTACCAACGAACCGGCTCGTATCAACGCAAAGCATTCTTGTTTCGCGGATGTCGAGAGTTTCTTTCGACGTTGTTTCGATCTGGGTTTAGCACTTTCCACACGCTGTTGGCTGTTGACCTCTACGCGAAACAAATGTGCAGTGCAGACTATCGGACAGATGGAAATCTCCAGATGCAATGAATTCAATCGAACTAGTAGCTGCATGCTTAAATACATAAACTGCAGATATCTTACTGCCAAATATGAATTCAAAAAAAATCTCAAAAAAAAAAAGACAGCCTCTTTGATCCATCGGCTGGTACATGCTACTGCTGGTACGCGTCTCCAAATTCAATAATAAGATCGCACAAAAAACCTATCGAAACACTTCCGCACAATCAGTACAGACAAGCTCGCACATTCCACAATACATCTGAAAATCTGAAATTAAAAGGACGGAGTGAGACAAGTCGCGGCCAGGGATCCTTATGCACGCACCACCTGTTACACAAGCCATCAATGCACACATAAACTGCGCCTGAGCTTGATCTTTCATCAGACGAAAAAAACGTGGCGCCGGCGATGAGCTGACGCGTCGTACGGCCGGTGGACTGGTGGTTCAGACGAGCTCCGGGCCGCGAACCAACGGCGGGTGGGGCGTCGCTCGCTCGTTGCTACCTCGCCACTCTCAAGCAAGCTACCCCTGGTTCAAAGCTCGTACTACCTTTTTTTTTTTTTTTTTTTTTTTTGAAACGCTCGTACTACCTTTTTGCACCTATGGCCCTGTGCTTCTCGTTATTTATTTTCATGATTAGATTAAGACTTTGGGAGGAAGCCTTTCGGGTAATTCGTAGGAAGCACTTTAAAGCACACATTTCTAAGGTAGGAGTATGGTGGTGAGAGGGACGCTCCGGAATGGGGCATGTTTAAGATTTCCACATTAGACGCCCGCGTGTAGCAGATGAGTGGAATATATTGGTGGCGCTGGTTAATTTGTTTAATAGTCTCAACGACATGGCAGATCGTAGAACATCTATCTTCTCACATGGGCGTGGAATTGTTCCATCTTGTCAAGTGTATTAAGCAGTTAATAAATATACACAAAATCAGTATGGACTTGGAACAATTACCACCTCCATATTACAAGCATATGATGTTTCACAAGATTTTTGTCTGACCTCTGTTACTACGTACCTACTATACTACCACTATATTAAAAAAAAGAAAATAATATATTATGAATTACCTTTCGAGTCAAATCAAAATATATGGTATAAAAGCGAGACACCCGTGGTGACTTCGTCAAACTCAAGATATGCCGGACCAGTCTCTCGGAGGTGCTCATAGGGGTAGGGTTTGCGTGTGTACGGTCATAGGGGTGTCTGTACGTGCGTGTTTGTGAGCGTCTACGTCTGTACTGTGTTTCTCAAAAAAAAAAATATATATATATGGTATAAAAGCACTCAACCTAAATATCTTAAATAATATCCATAATCAAATTTAAAAGTTTGTCGTAAGACAAATATATGTCCAGACCGACATCTATTTGTGATTATGAGGGGTATCGTTCTACATTATGAATTCAACAATAGAGTACGATTAACGTCTTAGTACCGCTCTTCATTAGTAGTCATGGTTACTACATTTTGGCTCTTAGAAAGGACCATGATGAACACAAAGGATTTTTAACTTGGTCTCTCGGACAATGTGACTTACGAATATGAAATCTAAAGAGCAACACAAAGAATCAATTAGGTTATCCATCACAACAACGAACATATGATGTACATATAACAACGACAATATTTCCATGGATGTAAATCACATCCTCGAGCACTAGCACCTGATCCGGATAAAATGGATATTATGGCATGAGTAAGAGATTCATAGTACGGAGTATTGGACGCGGCTCCCCTGATGTGGTGGCCTGCCACTGACACGTGGGCCCGGGGCCCACAGTCAGTGACCCCACGTCAGGGGTGACGTACGGTAGGGGATCCATGTCCCGGAGTATTATAGCGCCTCTAATGCTGAACTAGGATCAGGGAAAAGAGATACAGAGTGAGATTGGTGTGTTAGAAGAGTAACATCGATATCGAGCACACTGTATATTGTTATGAAGTATTTGATCAAGGGACACATAATTGACAAGCAAGCACTAGACTGGTAACATCTGGTTAGCGATCCATGCGAGATCTATGGCATAGTATATACACTTGTCTAAAAATTGACTTTAAGATAATGATATATAAAGCCTCATGGTTTTTCTATGATACAAGTATTAGAATTTGTTATTTCTCTATCTAATCAAACTCGAATTTTATGCGGTGAGTGGAGGGGTTAAGGCCTATTCTGATTAGGACTCGTTGTAGAAACCAAATATTTACAACTAGTTAGCGTACATCTCACCCATGAATACATATAGTCTTCTCCCCGAAAGAAGTACAATTGCGCGAGTTTCTTCTCTAGTCTTCTTTCTGTCAATGTTTGTTTGCATGAGCAACTTACAATGATGTACCCATTTAAAACTCTAAGACATAATTTTTTCCATGAAGACAGATCTTCCTCATGTATGTTGTTTCTGTTAGGTGAAATTGATATTATAAGATTTTTTTGACATGTAACACTAGTATTCCATTAAGAAACGGTGAGATCGTCGGACATCAGATTTGTTTTCAATGTTTCTTTTTTATTATGATTTTGTTTATATTCGTAAGTTACTGAGGGAGTAACTGTTGACCACGCAACGATTTTCACTAGATAAATGCGCCATATATTTTGCACATGTTGAAACAAGGTGGATTTTCATGATGCAATCATGGTTTCCCTCACTGCCTCCGCCATCTTCTCTTCCAAAAATGCATTACTCATCGTTGCGAAGACGGGTGACGACGGACAAGGATTGCTTATCCGGTTACGACGAGTTTAGGCGCTACCCTCGCCCCCACTATAGACGAATGTAGATCAAATTAATGCAATTTCGAATAGTTTGGTGATTGTTCCTTTCAAACATCATGCCCTTTACAAAAAAAAAACTTGCGAAAAACTCAATCAATCAGTCACGTGGACTACTCAAGTCGTTTCCTTTGCCACACCGCATTGACTAGCACAGCATATTTTTGGCCAACGATGATGATTAGCCAAAAATACGGAGATATGAG
Organism: Poa annua; assembly: GCA_026929855.1. NCBI lineage: Eukaryota > Viridiplantae > Streptophyta > Magnoliopsida > Poales > Poaceae > Poa > Poa annua. The sequence goes on along the minus strand of CM049435.1, from coordinate 53,719,975 downwards.
GGGTTTAAATGCAAGCAGGGCTCCCATGCCCACCTTACCGACGGCGACCGCCGACTGGGCCGCCATATCCCTCCTCCGACTATTACTCCTTCCTCCTCTCTATCCCCCTCTACCCTCACCAACTCCTCCTGTCTCGATTCGAGAGACGAATTCCTCCGAGTCCAAACCAAGAACAGGGAGCGAAGCGAGGGAGGGTCGGGGACTGCCTCCTGAAGTGATCCGAGATACGCGCACTCCCTTGTTTGGGATCCGAGTCCCAATCCCGAGGTATCCATGCCTTCTGTCTGTTTATTATTCTCACGGCCCCAAGCCTTCTTTGGTGGCATATGAGGGGGATTTCTTGATGCTGTTCTGCTCTACCGGCTTGTATCAAGAACTCGCCCCCACAGTTTTTTTTCGATCCTGGGGCATTTTGGTTGTTTTCTGCTATTATTTTCGGTACCATTTCCTCCATTTAGTCCTTGATTGTAGTTTAATAGCTTGGTTTGTGTGTAAAATTGCCTCATTTGTCGTTATCGCTGTAGCTGCAGCTATAGATCTATGATCTCCATGTGCTAATATGTTAGAATTTTGGTTGCAGCGGGAGAAAAGGCTGCAATTTGCGGCTTTCCTTGTGAGTGGAGTCGGAATTCTGCGGATAGAACCACTTTACCAAGTGGCCCGCTCCCTGTTCTTGTTGGGCGATCAATCGGGCTATGAAATGAAGTGATTGGGGCCAAAACTTCTATGTAGAACAGCATTCTGGGCCAGATAGGTGACATTCTTGCTTGACTCTAGTGCTGTACATGCGCGACGGCACTGAGTTTCTGCAATGGCCCGAAGAAATGCTGGGTCAATGCAGCGAGAGGGGTCGGTTAAGGATTGGTCAGAATTCGACCCCTCACCGTCTCCCAAGATGGCGTACTCGCAGTCCTATGTCGCAATGAGGGGGCTGCTGACTTCACTGGCCTCGCTTGACCTTGTCCTGATGTCAAGCAGCCTAAAATCTGCGTGGGCAACTATATCGTCCAACAAGCATGCTAGGTCCTTGGAGAGGCCAAAATCAAAGGGGATGAGCTGGAAAAAGGCCCTGTTTCAAATATTTGTGTTTTTCCTGATTGGTATTTTCATCGGGTTTACACCACTCTTCTCTGCCGATTTATCAAATAAAATGCCTTCTGAAAAGGCGAGCCTTCCATTTGAGGGGGATGTGATTGATAGAAGACAATTGGCAGAACAACAAGGCACCAAGCTGGAGCCATTTGTTGCGGACGCTGAAGCTGAAGTGATTGATGAGCAACAGGCTGAGGAGAGTCCTCCAGTTCCTGCAATGTTGGATGATGAGGCAGATTTTGTCGAAGCCTCGTCTATTGTACAGTCTATTAATGATTCTGACATTTTTGTGAGAAAGCAGCTGATAATTGTGACAGCAACAACAGTTCGACCACACCAGGCATACTACCTTAATCGTCTGATTCATGTCCTGAAGGGTGTACCGCCTCCTATTCTGTGGATAGTGGCAGAGTGGCCATATCAGTCCCGTGAAACAGTAGAAATCCTGAGGTCGTCTGGTCTCATGTACAGACATATTGTGTGCAATAGGAATGCTACAAATATTCGGAAGATTATTGTCTGCCAAAAGAATAATGCAATTTTCCATATAAAGAAGCACCATCTAGATGGTATAGTGCATTTTGCCGATGAGGAGAGAGCGTACTCAGTTGATCTATTTGAAGAAATGCGGAAAATCAGGTGACAGTTCTGTGCTAGTTTTCTTTTACTGTATGTTACCACGAATTCATGATATAAACTAGTACATTTTGACACTGTTTATCTCAGTAAAAGTATAAATCCTGTACAATTATACCTCATCATCAAAATTAAGAAACTATTTGTGTCAGCTTATGCTCACCTTCCTATTGCTTATTGCATGTTGACGCTGTATTATGTTTTTACCAACAATGTGAGTATCTGGTTGCTAGTTGATATGCATTCTTTTCCCTTCTCAAATCTACTGATACCAAAGTAATGTTTAAATGCTAGAATCTACTCTGGTAATAGGATATTTTCTTGAAATTAACAGTACACAATTATTGCACTGCATGTAGTTTGTTGTAGAGGTGCCTTGCGTACTTTTCTTTCTTGTCAGTCCACTTTTGTCATTCTTTATATCTGGTAGCTTTCAATTTATTTTCTCTGCATCTGTGTTCCATATTGCTATAAGATGTCCCACATAGCAAATATTCGACTATTTGAAGCATTGTAGTGGTAGTAGGACATATAGGTTTCTCCTCTAAATTAGATCTTGATTGAGAGTACTATTCAGCCTTTTTAAAGATATCCAGTGAAGTGTATTTCTTGTCTTGTCATAACCGACTTCAGGTGTGGGGATATTTAGTAGTGCCCACTAAACTAAAAAATAAATGAAATCATAAAAGCTATGCAATAAATGCTGTCTTGAAATATCCACAAGTGATTTTGACCTGTGAGTCTTAATATTGCAAAGAGTTGACACACTTAGACTTCATTTTAAAGAGGTGCTATGCGGAGATGTCCTAAAGTGCCAAAGTGGTTTTGAACTTTTAATCTGCCAGCATTTGGAGTTGGTCCTGACTTCAGATGAATTTATACTTTTGCCATTCTATTGATGACCAATCAGAACTCATCAGGAGTTGTTTATATGATTTAACTCTAGAGATAATAGGCATTATGATGATTCATCATGTATCTCAGTTAAGTGGTGCTAGAAGTATAGAGGATGCCAAATTTCTTTGTTGCCAATAGTTACTTTAGATATGATTTAGTTAATTTTTATAGTTATTGGGATGTGTCTAATAAGGTATCATGGCGTATAGTTATGTAATCTCAGTTAAATGATGATATAAGTACCGAGGATGCCAAATGCTGTTTTGCTATCAGGTTGAAACCAAGAGAGCTACTAATGTCTGTTTGAAATTTTACACTAAAGTATGTCACTGAACCCAGTAATCTGAAATGTGACCTATTCTCTGAGATCATTTCTCTCATTATAGCACTTCAGATTTCCTCATAATTTTGTGCTATGTTCTGCAGACGCTTTGGTACATGGCCAGTAGCAACGCATGATGGGTCCAAGTATAGAGTGGCTTTAGAAGGCCCCCTTTGTCAGGGTGATCATGTCACTGGATGGCATACAAACCAGAGGAGGGGTATACTTCGTCGATTTCCAATTGGTTTCTCTGGATTTGCTTTTAACAGCACTATACTCTGGGATCCTAAGAGATGGAAGAGCCCCACTAGAGAGTCTATTATACTCCATTCAGGTGGCAGGGGTGGCTTGCAGGTGAGTTCTTTCTTCAGCAAATCTTGAAGTACCTAGGCAGATGATTTGATTTGATGATTGATCTTAATTTCTGCGTAGCTACCTTTTTGTTCGAAATTATCCATCAGAGCATAGTATTTTAGTTAATTGTTTCTGAATCGCGATCCTAGTACCAAAACTGCAATATGAATATTAGTTAGGTACAATTTGTTGGGGATCCAAATGTAATCATCAGAATATCCAGGGGAGCAAGTAGAGCCAATAGACTGATACAGTGCTCTTTAAGTAGCTGAAAGTAATGTGGCCATTCCCTAAGCTGTACTATATACAGGAGCTGGTAAGGCAATACATACTAGCATACCAAGAAAGTATAAATGTACTGAAACATCATTGGCATTGCAGGAATCAAGATTTATTGAGAGGCTTGTAGAAGATGAGAGTCAAATGGAAGGCCTAGGGGACAATTGCACCCGGATTATGGTCTGGAATTTCGAATTGGAACCTCCTCAACTCAATTTCCCTACTGGCTGGTTGGTGCAGAAGAACCTAGCTGCCGTCACGCCCGTAAGGCCGTAACGTAGCTGTCTTGCTGCCCCATCTTTTTGCTTGCTCACTCTAGTGTGAGTGATGCCTTCCTGAACTTGGCAGCGTCCAGGATCACGCGAAGCTCCTCTGCCAAGATCTGGTTGAAAATAATGTCTAGTAAAAGTTGAAAGGAAGAAAGAAGCCTGACAAAAGAATACACCCCTCTCTCTGCATTATTTTCTATGTTCATCTGTTACCCATACCCATTCGGATAGATTTAGTCTTGTACATTTTACTCTTCTCCGTTTCAGTTCGTTTTTATACATGCATATATTACCTTAGAGATGCGGAAGTTTGCCTCTGTTGCAACTGCCGAAGAGCATAGACAGATATGTATACTCACCTGATACATAAACGAAATCAAAATCACAGATTGGATTTGACAGTGCATGGTGTCTCTTCATTTTTTTTTTTGATCCCTTGGCTGTAATTCTCGCTATGGGTCTTGTAATCTGTTATCAGTTTGGGCAAACATCTGTATGCTCCGTTTGCTTGTGGCTTGGCTTCTTTCTGATTGTTATACCGAGTACTGTCTGTTTATTTTGGTACCGATACACCGTGATTCACCTGTGGGTGATACGGTGAGAGAAGGCAGAACCACCACCTGTCGCCAGTTATTTAACCAGCTGCAGACTCAAGAGGGCTAATGACGCTGACTAACTAAACATGTACTGTATTTTCCAGTCTTTTTTTCGTGTGAAATCGGGTAATGATCTTTCCCTGAAAGGGCAATCGTATGGGCAAGTGGTAGCACAGGACCAAGTGGATACAAATTACACGGGTTCAGTCTCGTTTTCGAAGATACCGAGGTGCAGAATTTGTAGTCTAGCCTACTGTCCTCAGTTACAAGTTCAGAATCAAGGGATCAATATGTAAGAAATAACACAAATCACAGTTGTGTGGGAGTGCCGTTTTGGCACCCAAGCTCACATGCTCCTGCCCGAATATCAAAATCGAAAAATACTAAAACATTAAAAAAATCTTTAAAAGAATTAGTGATGAACGTATACAAATATTCGAAACACATGTCAAGTTTCGTGATGAAATGACAGGTAAGTGCTCTGTGCTAAAAAAAAACAAAAATCATGTAGTACAATCAAATGTTTACAAGGTTCAAAATATTTGTTCATGAATTTGAAAAATGTTCTTTCATATTTACGATTTGTTCAAGTTGTTTGAAAAATCTTCACTAGCTCCTAAGTACATTTTACGCTATTAGACTGATTTTTAAATTAAATAGAAATATGTTTTTTCTAAGATTTATTGATACTACCTCAGATCCTAATAAAATGTCGCGAGCCGTTTTGGACTGCTGACCGCCTTGCCAAGAGGGGGCTGCCACACAACCAGAAGTGTGTGTTTTGCAATTCCGAGGACGAAACGGTCGAGCACCTGTTCGTGAAGTGTGCAGTCACCAACATCTTATGGTGCAAGGCGCTGGACTGGGCGGGTCTCGGCAACATCAAGCCGAAGACGTCCTTTGCTCTTAACAGCTGGTGGTTGCTCAGGGCTCTAGCCTTTTGTTTCTTGTTCTTGGACTGGGTCGCTGCCATCCCCTCGCGGGCTATTATACTTTGGTCCTTTGTGACCACTAGTACACGTGCACGTGCAACGCACGTCTCATCTTTTCAATTATATACAATAATATTTTCTCCTTTCTATATTATGAAGTTACATGTATTCAAATATTGTTTATACATTTTTTGAAAACTTCTTCTTTATTTGTTTGAAACAAATAACTATCAACTTAACAAAAATGCGAATAACTGACATGATGGGACATCGCCAACCTGGTAATGAAGAAACCAAGATGATGATGGAAGCTAAATTTAACTCTATTTTGTTGTGCTACAAATATAAATCTCGCACAACGGTTTTACATGGTGAGAATTCCATTGAATTAACAAACATCGGAAGCATGACAATCGTACAATAGAAATGAAAATAAAAAAATCCCTGGGTTCACTCTGCATAATGAAATTGGGAGTATTGATCCACATACAAAAATAAATTTCACTTTATGCTACGCTTACCTTGGTCCAACCCAAGCAGCAGAAATATCGTGCTAATTACCAGGAATTAACACAATAAAGATGGCGTGACTCGGGAGCACGCCGTCCTCATCCAAGGACAGGTGCACCAGGTTCTTCACGTACCCACTCATCAACGCCATTCCCGCCTGCGTCGCCACGGCGCCACCACGGACATCGATGTCTTGGACGTGCCCACGTTCCAGAACACCAGCTTCGGCATGGCAAAAGCCCTTGTCCTTGATCACTTTTTGTCAGAGTAAACAGAGGATAGACGATGTAGTTCCGTTTATATATTTTCTATGTTGGAAAGGTTTGCTTTATTATCGCATTGCAGTTTAAAGCTGGTGGGATGATCCATTTGATATGTAGCCTTTGTCCTTTCAAGTCTTTTCTAATACTTACTTTCCTTAGTACATGAGTTTAATATTTGTAAAAGATACTAATATTTTATCATGATTGCTTATGAGCTAGCAACCACACGGGCGCGGGCCTATGGAAAGTCCGATCGTGTTTACTCATAGTCTATGTAGAGATGGCTTCGGTCACGACAATGGATTGCTGGATGATCGGTGTGGAAAATTGTCCATGTACGACGTTGGATTGATTGATCGGGAAAGGTTTACAAAGGAAGGATTGGGAAAAACGGTTTGACAGGTCAAAGTTGTTTGCTACTCGACATCAGGACGATCTGGTTCATTGATTGACAATTGAACGACATAGATTTAATGTAACCCGACAAGTTTACTCTTTTAATAGTAGTGTAGATAGATGTAGATATTCTCTCCTCCTTAATAAATCACATGCAGGAGGCTCTCCTGCATGTCTTAAAAAAAAGTCGCGAGCTGTAATACTAGCCTGTACGTAATCACTAATCAGTGCGGTTTCACCGACACTTTTCACTAACCGGATCGGAGGGAGTAAGAAAATAGCACCAGTTAATGGGCCAAAAAAGGCGGCCTAGTTTGCGACACCGCTGAGAGCGTGGCCTCCTGAGCGCCGCATGGGCCCACCAGCTTTCCTGCCTTTTTGCGGGTATTATTCTTTTCCTCATTTCTTTCTTCCTCTCCGGACCTTTCGTGGCCCACACGATAACGAATGCGAGTCGAGCTCTCGCGGCATTTAATGATCTTCATCTCCGGCCGCGAGGAGATGGAGTCCGAAGCCGGCACAGCAAACCAATCCGGCTCCAGTTCCAACTTCCGGCGACGCGGCGACCAATCTATCTACTCCTATATAAACAAGGAGATGGACATGGCGATGAACCATTGCCCGTTACAGCACCAGCGGATTGAATCAGAGCCTTCCGGGACAACCGCATACGCCGGAAACCCAAGATCAAGACTGCCAAGAACGCGTGCCAGGACGAGCAGTCGATCGAACACCATGTGCTGCGCCGACCATACCAAGGCGGAGGCCGCGCCGCGCCACGCCGGCTGCAAGCGGAAGAGGACGCTTACCCTGGCCGTGTACGACCCCGCCGCCGCGAAGCAACGGGCCGCCGCCGCCAGCCTCCTCCCCCTCTCGGCGCGCACCGGCGCCCTGGTCCCGTTCCTGCCGCTGCCGCTCGCCGCCGCCGCCGCTCCCCGGGCCGAGCCCTCGTGGCTGCGCAAGCGCCTGGGCGTCCGTATCGACCTGACCGTGCACTTCATCGGCGAGAAGACCATGACCGTCACCGATCTCGACGTGCAGCAGAACCGGTTCCGCCTCCCGACCGAGGACGTCCTGCGCATCCTCCGCCCGATCCTCACGGCCGAGGAGCTCCACGCAGCCAACATACCGCTCTTCGGCGCGCTGGAAGCCCCGAGGGTGCGGACGCAGCCAAAGCCAAAGCCGAAGCCGCTGCTGCTGCCGCCGCCGGGGGCCGAGGAGGAGCTGCAGCAGCAGGAGGAGAAGAAGATCGTGAAGAGGACCAAGAAGACGGGGAGGAAGCACGGCGGGCTCCCCGTGAAGCTGTACAACGTCGACGCCGGCGAAGCGAAGCTGCGGATGACGCGGTGGGAGAGCAGCCGCGCCGTCGTCATCAAGGGGGAAGGATACCAGGACTTCATCACCGGGTGCGGGTTCAAGCAGAACGACGTCGTTGAGATTTGGGCCTTCAAGGAGCGCGAGTTTTACTACTTCGGCGCCTGGTTTCTTTGCGAGAGACCCCTCCACTTTGTGCTTGCCAAGAAAGAACAGCAGCCGGCAGGGATGGGGGAGCGCACAACACAGTAGAACTTTCTCGCCCGTAGTTAGAATTGTTAGCTTTTGGTCTGCAATCTGCAGAATTCTGAGAAATTCAGTTGGGTTCTCATTGATTTTTTTGCTTTTGGAATTCGATCTAACAGCCAAGATTGCTGTAGAATTACGAGAAATTCAAGAGGGTAGTTTGATCTGTTTCTCTTTTTTTTTTGAAAGATCCAGGCTTTTCGATTAATTAGTAGGTAGAATATGTACAGAGTGGCAGTAATGCCTAGGAATAACTGAAAAAAAATTCAGAAAAAAGAAAAGAGCCACAAAGCAAAGGCCACAAAACCTATTCCGGGGCCGCCGCCCCGGCGCCCTCCAACCTTGCCGGCGACCTATGTTACATGGGCTCCCACAAAGCACCAAGAACTTCAAAGCGGTGTCTTCAAGAAGATAACGACGTAGACGCCGCCACCGCCCACTCCTACGGAGTTGGGTTTTCACCCGAAGAAACCATGGTCTCCGAGGTGCGGAGAGGGCCGGGGTTCCACAACGATGCCTTCAGGAAGGTAGCGACGCATGGGGACGTCGTCATCGTCGGCACCGGTCCAAGACCAGTGCGAGGCTTTCGCCCGGAACACCTAGCCCAGGCCACATGAGCTGGAACATAGACATCGCCGACGACCACCAACTCCGGCAACGACCACCTCAGCCATGGCACCTCATACCACGGCCAAAATGCAGCACCAGAGCACCAAAGCCACCACTCCGGGGCCGCCGCCCCGGCATGCCGCTCTGGATCTGGGCGGGAGGCCCAGATCGCCACCTGCTGCAGCTCCTAGAGACCGACGAAGAAACAATGCCGAAGACCAATTGGGATCTGATCCCGGCCCGACCCTCCGTCGCGCAACCATTGGAGCTGGGCGTGCTGAGCTTCACTCGGTCCTTGCCGACCACCACACAGCACACCAGCGCCATCGTACGCCCCCAACCAGCGGAAGCACCGCCGCCCGGAGGAAGCACCAGAAGAGGAAGGACGCTGTGGCTCCCGCCATCACGCGCCGGAACCGAGCCGTGGCACGTCCTGCCACGGCGGCCGCCGTCACACCTTCTGCCCAGACCTGGGGCCGCCGCCCCAGCTTGCCCGGAGCGCAACCCACCCACAGGACGACCAGCACCCCGCCGGCGCGCCCCAAGGGCCGGCCACGCACCGCCTCGCGCCAAGCAGGCCCCCTGGCGAGCCCAGATCGGGCCCGTCCGGAGCCCACGCCGCCGCCGCGCCCGAGGCCCCCTGCATCTCGGCGTCGCCGCCTCCGAGCTCTGCAGCCCCGTCGCGCCGTCGCCTCCAAGCCGCGCCGCCACCTCCGCGCCCTGCAGTCCAGCCGCGCCGCCACTCCATGCCGAACTCCCAGCGAAGCGGAGGAAAGGAAAAGCTCCGCCGCCACCTTCCTTGGGGGCGCGCACGGCTTTGCCGGCGCCCCCTCCGGCGGCAGCGAGTCGGGTGGAGGTCGGGAAGGCCCTCGGCTGCGGCGGCTAGGGTTTCCCCCCGGGTCGCCAGAGGAGGGCGACGCGGGGGGTCTGGAGTCCTCAGTCGTTTGATCTGTTTCTCGTTGTTTTCACTCGTCGCCTGTTTATTTACCATCATCTTAATTTGGAGAAATTCAGTTGGGTTTGGTCCCTTTTTCCGTAGATTTCACATGTTGCTTTTGATTTTCATTCCCGAGAAAATTCAGTTAGGTACATCGATAGTATGTTTTTTTTTGTAGATTTCACATGTCTCCTGTTTAATCTACGAGCCAGATAGTTATTGTGTAATTTTACGTTCCTGGTGCATTCTTTTTTTTTTACCAGCCAGGACTAGCCTGGTGGCTTTCTTTTATAGAAGAATTGAGCTCCTAGTGAGAATTCCACAAATTCGTCCCCGACGGGATCGAACTGTGGTCGCTGGGATTAGCCACCGCTTCCTTTACCACTGGGCCTTTGCCCCGTTCTCTTCTTGGTGCATCTCATCCTTTTGTTGTACGGTAGAGTATGTTTCTGACGATTAGCCAAACCTATCCTAGTCATCTTAGTTTTTGTGTGGCGGCAGCGGCGGATTAATTTTGTTTGTATCTCACACGGATTTGTTGTGCTAGTAGTAGTCTGTTGTCATATGATAAACCCTTTCTTGGGTACGTCGTACAAATGCATGCTACTTCATGTGAGAATTCTCGTTACAACGATCGATTGTGTCTCAGACAAAGACCTAATGTGAAATCGTATATCAACCCCCTCTGTCACCTGAAATATTTTTCCCATTGCTTCTACAAGCAAAAGATGGAGGGCGAATAATTCACATCAACCTTTGTCGCATAGATACGGCCTTGAAGATATGGCAAAATGCTATCCCGGGGAGCCAGATTGTGCAAACCTCGCTAGCCAGGCTAAGAGCATCTCTAACAGAGCTCTCAAAACTGGTTAAACCTGTAACTTTACAGTTTGTGTTGAAAAAATGTCCCGAAAACGTCCCGACTAGAACCCGTAAAACTGGTCAAAACCTTAAAACATTTAAAGGCGCCCGTGAATTCGTAGCCAGAACCTGAAAACATGGAGTTTTAGAGGCAATATGAGGATATCTTTACGGGAGCCTGGAAACTGGTCAACACTCAGCGAGATGAAATCCTCACCGTGCGTTCCCCATCCTACGACGGCACGTCACTGGCCGGAGCTCACCGTCGGCGCGCGGCCGTCGCTAGCGGCGGCGCTGGCTCGGCGGCGAGCAGCTCGGTCGAGCGGGCGCCCCACGAGATAGCTAGCTAGCTCCACGCAGGCGAGCCAGACCATGGATGATCATCGTTCCCACGCTGGCTAGGCTAGCTAGCTAGCTGGACCATATGGATCGATCGATTCTCAAGCTAGCTAGGTAGCTGAATCAGTCGATTCCCACGCTAGCTAGCTCCACGCGTACCTAGCAGGCGGTGCGTGCATATTACAAGAGGAAAAAGAAGATCACGTCACGTCGTACCATGGGAGAATTTGAAAGGGACCAACACGGCGTTCGGGCGAGAGGAAGAAGAAGAAGATGGGGACATGCGAATATTCCGGTTTACGGTTTGAGTTTAAGGGCTCTGCTCTGTCGCGGCTGTTTTTGACACAAAAAATATGACTTTTGTGAACCATAAACCACGTTTACAGTTTCGTGGTTTGAGATCTCTGTTACAACATCCTTTTTGCTCCTGAAAAAGCCGTACCACGACAAGTCCAAAATCTTCACAAAGGTGATTGCAAAATGGCTCACACTAAGACTCGGATAGTTTGTATCTAAGATCGAAAGTGCATTTGTGAGGAAGTGGTGCATCCACGACAACTTTATGCACGTGCATAATTTTATGAAAGACATTCACATACACAACACACATACGCAACACACGAGCTGTGTTTCTAAACATTAACATCTCAAAGGCATTCGATTCCGTCGTTGGGCCTACTTCCTGGAGTTCCTTCAGTGTCTAGGCTTTCACCACGGTTGAGAGACTTGGTGGATATCTTGTCCACTTCTATGACCAAGACCGACTTTCCCCGACAACTGCTTGGGCCTCCATTCATTACCGACGTATCAGAATAATTGAACTTCAATCGCTCATCGATCGCCATGGTACACAACTACACATGCAGATGGAAAGGAAAGAACAAAGTCACACCATGACATGTTGGTTTCTGGCAATAAAGACGGTGCTATAATAAGTGCCGCGACAATCTACCACTTGATGTCATATCTAGAAGGAAAATAAAAACCTTCACATCTCTCACGGGACTCGCCTCACGTATCTGGAGGTCACAAATGACAAACCTCGCTTATGAGGGCATAAAGTAGCCACCCGGGCTCGCCACTCGGGCAGAAGGCATTGATAGACCGTGGTCAGTTTTTTAGTTGAATCTGATGTTAGGGGTTCTGACATTTTCCGTTCAACTAATCGTCACTTTGGTACATAATCTCTTGTGACGGCAACAACTGATTGTACACAGTCGTATAACGTTCCTCATCCAACAACCAATCAGTTCGGATGGCAAAAGGAATGGAATGCGAATGGAGTCCGGGATTCATTCCAAACCTGGTTCACCATCGATCGATCAACGACCGTAGCGGAGAGTCACAAAACTAGATTCCTGAGCATTAGGTAGACGCACGTCGAGTCGATATGTCCGAGTGGTTAAGGAGACAGACTCGAAATCTGTTGGGCTTTGCCTGCGCAGGTTCGAATCCTGCTGTCGACGTTTATATTTTTTATTTTTTCATCTCTCACGCACACCACCGCACTCGCACCACACCGCCTGGAAAATGCGGATCGAATCCGTGGGTCCAACACGATCTAAATTAATATATTTTTATTTTTCTCTCACGCCACACTTCTTTGGCCATCTTCAGTTTAGCATGGGAATGGGGCAAATCCCGCACCTATACTGATGTTGCTCAATTTCCCAACCCAAAAATCTGCTTTGTTTAATCGCGCACTGCACCACACCACGTGATATCTACCACCACACCCGCACCACACCGTATGGAAATTGGGATTGAACCCGTGGGTCCAGCACGATCTGGGGGGGGGGGGGGGGGGGGGGAGGGGGGCAGGTACTCGTGCGTCCACGAACGACATGGAACGAAGCTCCACCAACTCCGCAACGAACTACATGTCCAACACGTCGGTAGGGAAGCTGGTGCTCTTGCCATCCCGTTCTCGTTGCTAGAGGTTTTCTTGCTGCGGTTCCGACGCCATCGGTCGCAGCCCGGGAAGAGGCTGAAGCAGGACACCAAGGGGACGATGTAGTTCGGGAGGATGCAGGGCGAGATTTCGGTCGTGTGGTGCGGGTTCAACCCGTGGTCTCGACCCATTCGAGCTCAGGCCAAACCGCACCGCTCCAGTCCATAATTTTGCTCTAACTGCACCACCCCAATCCATTTTTACTCTCTGTCCATTACAGCCCAGCCCAAGTCAAACCAGTCACGCGCCCGCACAAAGTTATCCAAAAAATACGCAGGCTAAGGCCATCTAACTAATATTAGAGCATCTCCACTCGGGATGCCCAAACGGCCGTCCAAAGGCCTTTGGGGTGTGCCGGACGGATTTTTGCTCCCACTCACCGCGCCTAATTTCATTTTTTTTCCGGCGTGGCCTATTTTTTGTCCGGCACGTCCAACCCGCGCCCTCTACTTGGGGCGTCGATGGGCTGCTGATACCCACAAGTATAAGGGATTGTTGAAATTTTCAATGTGTAAGTATTAGTATCGATCCCACGAGGAGTAGAAAGTATAAGTATTTATCCTCTTAAATAAGAGTGTCACCTCTTTTATTATCTATGAACTAGACAAACTAAAATGATTCAAAGATGCAAGTGTTTTTGGGTTTTTTGGTGGAGAGTTTGCAATAAAGTAAAAAAGTTGAAAATAAAATATGACAAGTGAAAGCTCTCAGAGAGAGAAAGACCAATCCTCTATGTAGCAAGAGGACAAGCTCAAGTGTGTGTTTCTTATATTTGGAAAACGTTCCCAAGTGCTACATAAACTTAATGGCATAAATATTTTTATAACAACAAGGTAAACATTTCGTCAAGTTTTAATCTTCTTGGACGGAGCCTTAATTAGGTGTAGCTAAACAAATAAGCTAAAGCCCTTACGATGGATCTCATGGCCAAGTAAATGTACACACAAGAATTATTAAGACATAATTGTCCCATCATAGCTATAAACTATAGGTCCCCGATATCAATCCCCTCCTAATATAACTTCATGTATTAGACCATGGTTTACGTGTCCGCCTAGGTCCTACCCACTCCATCACATTAGTGTGATCACCTTCATGCATTCCTCAACATATGTGTGCACTCATACGTTGTACAATAAGACAATCATAAAATATAAAAACTCGACCAAATACTCAACCCATGTTAAGTGAAAATCATTGCCAATCCATCATATGCCCCCAGGAACATGAGAGAACTACTCACAACGCGAACACATGATATGGTTCAATGGCATAAGTGATACAACACAATCTGAAAATATAATCTCACCACCAAACAATGACAAGTAGCCAATCGTACACATGTAGAATAGCACTTAAACAATTATCTAGGGTTTAACAATCTCAAACTATGAGGGGGATGAAGTGGATCACGAAGATGACGATGGAGATGGTGCTGGTCTTGACGGTGGTGTTGATGGAGACGCCGAGGGGGGATGGAAAAGCCTTCCGGAGGTGATTCCGGTGGCGTTTTCCCCCTCCAATCTTCTCCGGCGGCAGCCTTCTGACTCTCCGTTTCTGTGTTTTCGATCTCCGCCTCCCTGTGTGTCAAGGATCGCCGAAGGGTGGTATATATAGTCGGTTTTAGGTCAAAACAAGTCGGTTGGCGAAAAAGATGGGGCAAAGCAGAGATCCGACGGTCGAAAGAGGGTCCCGGCGCGGCCAGGGAATTTGACAGTGCCTGGCCCTCTAGTTTTTAGATGGCTGGGCTTATGGTCTTCATTTCAGTGCCATTGCGTTCGTATCGAAAATTCTGAACCTTGCTCTTTGGCCTTGCCCTTTTTGGAGTCCCGAAGCTCCCGGAAAGTCCAAAGCACTAAAAAAGACGTTTTCTAGAAAACAGAGTTAGAACCAAAAGAGGGGGATTGCTTAGAAAATCCCCGAAATTATTATAAAACATGAATATATATGCATTTTACATGCATCGGCTGCGCCGGACAAAACGTAGCGCGTCGGTCTCCGACGCGCGGACCACACTGATAACCCCCAAGAGCAGGGGATCACTTTAGTACCTCTCAATGTGGAAGTAGGGTATCGATCCGCAGGAGCAAGAAGGAAAAGTTATCTATTCTCTACAACTAAAGTGTCACAAGTTTTAGTTGATTATGCACTAAACAAGTTTAAAGAACAAGATGATTAGTTTAATGGATGGAAGTTTAATAAAACAAAATAAGAATGTAAAAGTGTCACAATCCTCTTCAATGCAAGAGGACAAGACAAAGATTTTCTCTTATAGGGACAATGGACATGGGTTCAGTAAATTCTCTTTCTCCCATCTATGGTGATTATCATGTTATAGATAAAAACTACACACAATTGTCATGTTTAATGGTAGCTTCTATGACGGCTACATGTTCTAAAACACATAGTTGAAAGAAAATAATCATTTGTGTTGCTAGGTCACCCTAGTAAAGCTAGCGTGGTTTGCTGTCACTCCCACATCATACTTCTTCCTTTTTACCCCCAGATGTCTACGCACGCTTCTATTCTCGTAGACAGTGTTGGGCCTCCAATAGCAGAGGTGTGTAGAACAGCAGCAAGTTTCCCTTAAGTGAATCACCCAAGGTTTATCAAACTCAGGGAGGTAGAGGTCAAAGATATCCCTCTCAAGCAACCCTGCAATTAAGATACAAGAAGTCTCTTATGTCCCCAACACACCCAATACACTTGTCAGATGTGTAAGTGCACTAGTTCGACGAAGAGATAGTGAAATACAAGTAATATGGATAATTATAAGTAGTAATTGCAATCTGAAATAAAAATGGCAGCAAGCAAACATGTAGCAGAACAGGTTGTAAACGGTGTTTCAATCCTTAGAAACAAGGCCTAGGGATCATACTTTCACTAGTGGACACTCCCAACAATGACCTCATAGTTGAATAATAAATACTACTCTCAAACACTCCCTTGTTGGATGATAAACACCATTCATTGCGTAGGGCTATAAAAGCACACCCCAAAGTCTGAGTAAACAAACACCACAACGTCATAAAGGAGTCATACACGATGCGCACACTGTCACCTCACACCGTGGAGAGTAACTCCGGAGTTCATATTAAAATAACCTCTAGAGTGCATAATAGATAGGAACTCTTATCGGGAAAAGGCTGATTGTTTTAAGGTTTTCTCGTCGGGGGGGATAAATAGGCGAAAGGGCAACGTCGGTGGAGGGCCGTGGGCTCCACACCACGTGGTGGCGCGGCAGAAGGGGGAGCCACGCCTCCACCAGGTGTGGGCGCCCTGTGGCCCCTCTTCGTTAGCTCTTCGGTCTTCTGGATCCCTCCGAGAAAAATAGGAGTTTTGACTTTTGTTTCGTCCAATTCCGAGAATATTTTCTTAACAACTTTTCTGAAACAAAAAACAACAGAAAACAGTGAACTGGCACTGTGACATCTTGTTAATAGGTTAGTCCCAGAAAATGCATAAAAAACATATAAAGTATATATAAAACATGTAGCAATGAGTATAATATAAGCATGGAACAACAGAAATTATGGATACGTTTGAGACGTATCACCCCCAAATAAAGGATGTTGGGCGGTACTGTATCACGCAATACCTATGCCTATGTCACATCGGCCATCTCGTAGCCACATACTTCATAATGGACAATATTCTAAACACTAGTGCAATGATTCATATTTCGTGTGCATGACCACATCTCTCTCATCTATCTACACTTGGTGGTGTCAATCACCTCATGACAAGGATAAACAAGGCATTATGCATAAATCAAACCATCACATGCATCATAAAATATCTCCAAAGTATGAAAAGTCATAAAAGATCCAACACAACGCTAAATGCATAACAAATATCATCTCACACCACAATATCCACCATAGGAATTACATAGATAGATCCATACTCATGCAAGGCACATCATATGGATTTCAACAATGATCATACATAGAGAGATTAGATCAAGTTACCACCACAAACCCAAGGTCCAGGGGATGGGCTACTCCCCCTTCATCATGGTGACGATGGTGGAGACGTTAGAGAAGATGGAGACCACCCGGCAGCGCCCCGCCGGAGTTTTCCCCCTCCAATCTGCAGCTCCAGGTCTTCTGTTTCATGGTTTTGTGTTTCTACGGCGCCCCCTTCCGAAAGCCGTCGGGGGACTATTTTTATTGTTGTTTTTAGGTCAAGACGAAAGCACGGGGATGAAGATCGACGACATCGGAGTCTCGAGGCTCCAGATCTGCCCACGTGGGCCACCCACTTTTGGTTCTCGGGTTTCCACTTTTGTTGAACCTTACTCGTACGTTTCCTTCTTTCCAAAAAATGATCCCGTGAAATCTCAGGGCATTTGAACAACGTCGTTTGGGTACCTAAAACATTAAAATATAGCAAAATAAGGTTTCTGACAGTGCAGAGTTAATTTCAGAAAAATAGGAAAACTGTGAACTATTACCAAAATCAATATAAAACAATGATATAACCATTATATCACGTAAATAATATGACGTAAATATGATTAAAATATAAGTAATACAATACAAAGTTCATTTATACATTTAAACAGCTATTTAGCGGCAGAAATGGAGATACTCTTATGTCGTTACACTCCGTCGTGCAACTAAAAATAACAGCGATCCTAGAGGTTCCGCATCTCCATAAATTATTGCGTAGTTAAATTAAATTCTACTGGATAAACTATAGCTAGCTTCAGCGCAAAGATTCCATGAACATCGCTCGCGTGACTTGATTCCCCCGTGTGGTGTGTGGTCTGTCTTGACTCTTGTCTGGATCCCCAAGGGCACACCAAGAACCAAGATCGCAGAGCGCCCGTCGGCTAGTCCCAGAAAAAATGCATTTAAAAGTACTAGTAGAACAGGTATCCCAGTGCTGACCAACCTGCTCGTCCAGTTATTACAACGGTCCAAAGTAATGCACCCGACGAGCGCTCTTTTAAATATTCGTGCAAAAGTTGGGTAAGATGCGAATTGTGGGATAGTGTCTACAGCATTTTTTTTTTTTGAAACGAAGGCAAAAGCTTTGCCTTATATTTATTAAGAAGAAGGTGCCCGGTTTATTTGTGGAAGAAACCGGGCGAAAACCATACAACGGACATCAACACCATGTGGGATAGTGTCTACAGCATTTTGGCTCGCAGAGTATCTAGTCCCATTATACGAAGACAAATTTAAAATGTAAAAAAAATCAGAAATAAAATTTTGGAAGTACCTCCCAACATTAAAATGTTAGTACTAAGAAAATTTTGATGGTCAAAAAAGACTTTAGTAGACATTTTATTTGTGTTTTTACACATGGTACAAAAATATCTTTGTCGACGTTATCATTGTCTTTGTACCATGGACATTCCCGCCTTTGTATGACAGTGGCAGCCACTACATCCTCCCCGATAAAAGCACCGAACTCCAGCGGTCTCCTCTCCCGACACTACCCATTAAGCCATCTCTAGTCCTCCGTGACAGTCTGACAGATCGGCCCTGGCCTCCAGCATTGGGGGAATTAACTCTCTATCTTCTCCATAAAAGACAACAAGATTCAACGCCTCCATTTCCTTTCCTCCAGCAAGATGTGTGATAGGCTTCAAAAGTATATAGTACAAGTTTTAATTGATCCATGCTATTATCATATCCTTTTTACATACTTTTAATATAGTTTTATATCAATTGTATCATTTTTCTGAAATAACATATTAACTTAGTGTCGAGAGCCACATGTTGTTTTCTGCATGTTTTGACTTAAAAAAACTTCTAGATGCCCAAAAATATAAATAAAATCACAAAAAATACTTTTGATGGGAAGCTTTTAGTGGGAACAAGAAGCAGCTGACTAGGTATGCTGCTTATGGTACTCAACATATTCTTTGCTGCTTGAGCAGCATACTTAGTATCCATTTTTACGGGGAAGAAGTCATGTATCGAGATCCAATCTGCAGTTTATGGAGGACTGAATCTACAAGGTAGTAATGAGTCAACAATGCAAAATTAGAAAATTATTTTACCCTAATTTTTGAAACCGGAGCTGTGCTATTTGGTTTAATCTTCCCTGAAATCAGGGTAGATCAGGAATCCAATCTGTTGATCATGGCCGAGCATCTTCCCTGGCATTTGGCGTTCACACACGGCGGCACAACCAAAGCCACCAACCGGCAACACAAATGTAGATCGCCTATTTATTCGCCTTCCCCACCACATCGTTTTCTTCCTCTCCAATCCTCTCTTTGACTGCCATCCATCCTAGACCCTCCTTCTCCCCCACCAACACCAGAGCAAGCAAGAGCAGCCATGGCTCCGATTGGCGTGGGCAGCACCCTCCCCGACGGCACGCTCGCGTGGTTCGACGAGAGCGACGAGATGCAGCAGGTTTCCATCCACTCCCTGGCCGCCGGCAAGAAGGTTATCCTCTTCGGCGTCCCAGGGGCCTTTACCCCCACCTGCAGGTCGATCTCCTTCCCCAATACTTTAAGTCTCGACTGTTACACAGATCGAGAAAAGCGAAGTGATCCTTTGGCTGCTTGTAGCTAGTTGATATTGCAAGGCTGATTGTCAGTAGGAGGATCCAATATTTGGTTTTTATTTTCGATATAGTTGCAGCGAACCTGGAGCCTGCAAAACTGTGGATAGGGGCTCTAGATTTTCTTAGGTGCTAGGAATGCCCTCTTTCATCCGGACTTGATTTACTTTGTCATGGAATAGTTGGAAGATTTTCTGTTGTTGAATTTCACATCTAAACCATAATTTTTGGATCTGAATGCATCTAGCTAAGCGCCAATGAGATTGATCTTGTTGTGAGTGACTGCGTTGAAGTTGCTAACTTTTAGTATTCCGTAGATTCTTAGTTGACCTTTGTCTTGTACTTTCGTAGATTATTTTTGTTGAGCCGTTTGAATTGTATTATAAGCAAGTTCTGAGATATCTGAGTGATCCCTTCACCAATCACCACCATGAGGGCAACTTGGCGTCATATGTTTGTGTTGTATTAGTTCTTGATCTGCTCCTTCCGTAAGAGTAGTTTGTTCTTAGCTTGTTTCTTCAGCAGAATGGAGTCTGTTGCTCTTGTTATCCTACTATTTTGTAGGCTTTCCTTTTTCATATTGTCAAATGAAAAGACACTCACACAATCACAATGTGTCTGCTCTCTTCTATGGATGCAGCATGCAGCACGTACCAGGTTTCGTAACTCAGTCCGAGGAGCTCAAAGCCAAGGGTGTAGATGAGATCCTGCTTGTCAGCGGTATGCTTTTGGCATTTCTTTGTCTTCCTCATTATGTTCTGAAAGCAGATATTACCTGTAATCTTGTAAGCGACTGCTTCTTAACCTGAACATGGATGGCCACATGAGAGCGTAGATCAGTTTTTAGTGTTCTCTGCATAATTGTAAGGCTGTTTTGAAAGGAAAACATGTAAGTGCTAAGTAATGCATTAATTTGGCATGTTGTAGAATGATATTTTATACAACACAGTAGTATTTTCAGTTTATCACACAATCCTGTACAAGTGTATATCATTGTTGTAATGTTACTAGAGTACTGCTTAGGACCTGTCCAGTTAAGAGACACGCACATCTACTCTTTTCATGCGGCCCTCCTATACGAATGGACTCACTGTCCTCTCTTTGCATATGATCTTGAGCTAAAGCAGCTGGCCCAGAGTCACACTTAATTAATTCACTCTGCTATTATTTTGCAGTTAACGACCCCTTTGTCATGAAGGCCTGGGCAAAGTCATTCCCAGACAACAAGTATGTCAAGTTCCTTGCTGATGGATCTGGAACATACACAAAAGCACTTGGTCTTGAGCTTGACCTTTCGGAGAAAGGATTGGGTCTTCGTTCGAGGCGGTTCGCTCTCCTTGCTGATGACCTCAAGGTCACTGTCGCCAACATTGAGGAGGGTGGCCAGTTCACAATCTCTGGTGCTGAGGAGATCCTCAAGGCACTGTAGGAGCTTCAGGGCATTTGAATCGCAGCGGTCATGTGGACCTGTTGTCATATCGATCTAGATTAAACTTGTCTGCCAAACTGCCCGTACGAATAAAATATCACTTCATCATGTACTTTGTGTGACTATTTGAGTTGATCATCACTGTCGGGTTCACATGCTATTCGTGCTAATGTTTCAAAAAAAAAATCTACACTCCTTCAAAAATATCCAGTAAATGTGTGATGCTTCTAAGAGCATCTCTAGAGGCGCTATTTTGCAGCGTGCTAAAATTGTTTTGCCGCACGCGATGCGCGGCACTGGTGACACCTCCACCGGGAGCGCTATTTTGCAAAAACATTCTCCGCTGGACGCGTTTAAATGCAGCGCCGGTGCAACCGAAGCAAACAAGTTAATATACAAACTAAGTTCATCCAAATTTGCAAATCATCCAACAAACCAAAATACCATTCTACCAAATCCACAACACATGAAATATAGTTCACATACAAACCGAGTTCAACACAAATTTGGCTCACATAAATTCGCCTCACAGAAATACAAACAAATCACTTGTCAACATCTTCTTCATTACCTTCTCCATCAACTTCTTCATCTTCATCTTGGACGGTGGTTGTGGCATGATCCGTCGACTCTCCATGGAGGGTCTAGAAGAGAGGCGCACTTCAGCTTTAGACCGTTTGTCTTCGCCGTGGCACGCTTCGGTTTTTGGCCACCCGCTGTTGCCGCCGTCGTCGCGGAGCACTTCGCGACTGCAGTCTTCACCTTCGCCAACCCTGGCGGCAGCAGATGTGCGGCGGCAGTGGTCGAATTCAGGCGCGGCGGCATGAAGAGGACACGGGCGCTAGTGTGTGCGGCGGGGGCGGCGGCAGCGGCAGCGTAGCTAGGGTATGTCACGGGCGGCGGTAGGCGCGGGGAACGCGTAGGGAGGCGTCAACGGAGCGTCCGAGGATCCGTCCATTGTCGAAACGTCGCCGACGGCCATGCGGAAGTGGGAGATGAGAGGGACGCGCGAGCGCGTGACGATATAAAATATTTTACCGCACACCCTATTTTGGTGCACCTATTGGAGGCCGCGCAGCAGCCGCTAAATCAGCGGTTATTATAGCGCATCTGATGGAGATGCTCTAACCTGGAGTCCTCCAATAAAAGTGTTGTACAAGATTATGAGGTTGTGAAACGAAAACGGTAGGGGTGTTATTACCTCACTACAAGCAGTACCAAGGGCTTTTCATTGGGACATGCTGTATTTTCCGATACAAGGAGCTTTATTAATTAAAAAGAAGCATTAACTCGGCCTCTACAATTGTTAACCCGGTCTCTGCAATTGTGATGTGTTGTATGTGGACCAAGATTACTATTTTCTGTTTGGAGTATGTGCTTTGAGGTTTTTAGATTTCGTTGTTTAACAACATACTAAATGTGCCAGATTTCTACTAAAATGCTACTGACTTTCATTGCAACTCAGCCGAGACGAAGTTGAACGTGATTTACATCACTCCCTCCCCGATCTCACCTACTCGACAAAATTCCAAAAAACCACCACAATTTAGCGGGAAGTCAAAAAATTCACCGGTTCTCCGTAATTTTATAAAAATCCAACAACATTGCATTGGTTGGTTCCAATGTGCACTGATTCGAAAATTTAAACGTAGAGACAGGCGTGAACGGGAAGTTCACAAATCCACCTATATTTAGTAATTTCTCAAAAATCCACCAGTATTGCCCTGTTCGTTTCAAATACCACCAAGTCTCGATTTTGAGCTCGCTAAGACAATTTTGTCACAAGGGGATCCATTCCAAATAGCACTGATGTTCCGTTTTAATCGCGTTAACGACTTTCCTGACAGGGACCCACTGTCAGATTTGATAATCTGAGTTGTTTTAAATTTTGCTTAGCCTGAGAATGGATGATCTAGTTGCCACAAAATTTATTTGTGGGGTCAAAATCGAGAATAAGTGGTATCTGAAACGAACTAACGCAATGCCGGTGGATTTTTTAGAAATGACTTAATACTGGTGGATTTATGAACTTCCCGCTTGGGGCCGCCGTCTACACCTCTGCCACGTCGACAGCCATGACCGTGGGGCCGTCGTCAGAAATCGTGTTAACACACTGAAAGTTTCGAATCAGTGCACATTGGAACTAACCAACGCAATGTTGGTGGATTTTTGGAAAATTACGGAGAACCAGCGGGTTTTTAAACTTCATGCTCAATTGTGGTGTTTTTTTTATTTTCTCCTTGGTGCCAAGGAGATATGTGATTTCTTCGCTACTTTGGCTACCGCTAACCCTGGATCTAGCAAGACTAATGGTTGCTTCTTGAAGGAGAAGGCCATCAGGGAGAAGAGCAGAGAGGTGGCGCTAGCTCTAGACCCGTCATCTTGAAAGAGAATTCTAGCAAGCGTAGAAGCATGAAGAGTTGCGTTATAGGAAAGGCGTCCCCGATTCTTGATGGATAGCTTTAGAGGTGTTGGTCTGTCGTGGTTGTGTTCATTTATCACCTTTGTGTGGGGACACAAAAGTGATGTTTTTCTTCGGTACGATGTAGGAGTAGAGTGTTGGGAGTGTCTCTCTATTTGTCTTTTTGGTTCGTGATGCCTCATGACTTGGGAGTAGTGGCTTGGTTGCCAAGCTTGGTTTTCGCCAGATTTTTCATAAATAAATTAGACAACTCTCTTTTTATTAATTAATGGATGAGACCGCCATTTAAAAGGAAAAATAAATAAAAAAACTGACGTTGCTGGTTGAAAAGTTGTTGCAAAATAACAGACTGATCAGTTAGTCACACATAAAACGTAATACGACAGTACACGTGGAAATGGTCAAATCGAGCATTCCTGGCACATCTAGCTGATTGTGTTTTTTTTTTGTTGACAGGAATAACTCATTGTGCTTTAATCAACGAGGACGAGAATTCCTTAACATCTGTCGGCCTAGTTGGACTGACTCAGCGTCATACACGCGGCACGCACAAACAATAAGAGGCACAAGGGAGTGGACAAATGGAGGACGCGAGCTACTTGGAGCTCTTTGTTTTGCAAAATTCGAAAATCGTATTTTAAGTTAAAAAAACCTGAAAAAATCATATGTTATATTCTACCAACATGTAAATCTCAACGAAAAATATCTTGTATTTTTTTTATTTTAAATATCTTGTATTTTGTCCTGTGCAAAAATGACAGTCTTTTTTTACCCGCAAAAAAATATGACAAAGTCTGACATTTCAAAGTAGTGAACATTATAAAATTTCAACTTTTCCAATCTACCAAATTTCGTTATTTTTGTGTATCCCAAAACATTAAATATTTTGATTAAGATTTTGCACATCATTAGAATACACCGTCTTCTACACAGGATATTTTTTTCAGATTTTTTAAAACTTCAAATATAAATTTCATTCTTTTCTAAATAAAGGACACCATGTAGCTCGGCCTCCATTTGAGGTTTCCAGAAACTGTTCCTTTTTACAATTTCGAAAAGAAGGGCGCCATATACAGCCAAAATACAAGAGTGCCATATATGTATCCTTGCTGGTCTGCAAGATCAACAGCTAGAGTTTTATACAAGAAACGGCTCTCTGAACGCACCGGGTGGCAGGGAGCGAACTAGTTTTGTCAGGTTCATTTCAGCTGTCAGCATAAGGGGGCAAAAGCTTTGCCAAAAAAAAATTCAGCTGTCAGCGTATTCGCAGTCGAGCAAGCGAGTGAGGACCTCCTGGCAGCTCGGTCGATCCTGGGGCTCTGCCCAGCAATCTGCGTTAAACGAAACAACTGTTGCTAAGCTGAAATTAAAAAGCAGAATAAGCTGACAAACATTGGCTCAACCGGAGTGGTTCTAACGGAAACGTGGAATACGACAAAACATCATGCTACAAAGCATTATTACCTGCAATTAACTTGCCAAGAGGTCCTTCAGGAATTTCAAGCCGTGATCCTTCATTAGCAACAGCGTACACCACCTGTCAAAGGCCAATTCATCAAGGTCAGTCAACAACTCTGAGCCAAAACAACCGCTTTGCCTATTAACATCTATAAGAACCATCAGGAAACAGGAATGCACCACACAAGATTAATGATCAATGATGTGCCAAATGCTTCAGTTAAGAGAATCATTCTGTTTATAATTCATTAATGTTGTGGACGTTTCGATGAAAAGTGAATGAATGCTTACTTGAACTGGGGAGATCCCATCCCATGGGCGGCTCAGTGTGCACAGCTCCCACATTATCACACCAAGGCTGAAAATGTCACATTTTTCTGAGAAGGGTTCGTTCCTTATGAGCTCAGGGGCCATCCATTCTGGTGTGCCAGCAGAGGAATTATCAGTCATAGGACTATCTGTCATCGCTCGAGAAAGGCCAAAGTCACATATCTTGACAGTCCAGTGCTTGTTCACCAGACAGTTGGCACTTTTCAGGTCCCTGTGAACTATCTTCATACGGTGTATGCACATCAACCCCCTTTAATAAAATAATTCATCTTAGATAAATAATTAATGATAAAAGGTTGGAGCTCGAACAGGATTGAGCATTTGAACTCCAAATGACAAGAGAACTACATCGAACTAAGGAGATATATTCTTGAACTGCCAGGACATTAAAGAACACTAATAGATATGCATATCATTTATCACATACAGAGAAAGAGCTAACCTGCATATATCACGGATAATTTTCAGCCTCCTGCGCCAACTGAGCCTCTTTTTCTGGCCACTCATATGGATGAGATAGTACAGCGATCCCATTTCCATATATTCAGTAACCATTGACAGGTGTGGAGGCACCATGCATGCCCCAAGAAACAATATTACTACAGACAAAAAATACAAAAGTTGGTTTAAAAGCCATCTTCTAAAATAGGGCAGTTGGTATCTAGCGTGCAGAGGCTCAGATGCTACTCTCAGACTATAGGTTGCATTAGTCAAAATTAACTCTTACCATTTGGATGTCGCAGCCGGCTGAAAGGAAATAGTAAAATTATTAAAGCAATCATGCAGACTATGAAAACCAGAAATTTGTCCAAATTACTCAATCAAGAGTAATTATTTTAGGTACCTCAGGATGTATATCTCATTGCAAAAATCTTCCATGTTTTCAGTTGTCAGATCCTGCTCTAGAAATACTTTGATAGCGACATCAGTGCCATTCCATATACCACGAAAAACCTCTCCAAAGAATCCTGATAAGAGTTTCAACAAACAGAGAGCCTGTCTTGTAAGCTTTTGGCGTACTAACAAAAATGCAAAATGATAAAAACGTAAGAGAAAAGACCATTTCAAGCTACAGATTGAATTATGATGACTATAAAATGGTGGGAGCAAGTGCTCATGTTTATCAGTGGTGAATAAAGTTTGGCACTCTTATTGTTTTGAAGTACCAGTGATGAATAAGCTCCATTTAATATCCTCGAAAAAGATAGCATGAAAAGTTGGTGACGTAGTAAAATTCTCTGAACATAAGCTGCTGTTCAGCTTTATAGTATCAAAATTACCCTTGAATACTTAATTGATACAAACTTTTGGCAACGCAATCATGAAAGTCTATGAATAGCTTCGACGATGTAAAAAATATGAAGAAAGGTATAACAATATCAAGATGTAGTGTGTAAGACTTAGGATACATTGAATTTGATTTATTTGGTTATCAAAACCATTAATGATAGCTTAAATAGATAGCTAGTCGTACCAAACTTTCACTTTCCGTTGATCATATGATTTAGAAGACATGTTGGCAAGAGCTCATATTATACTAAAAGCAGCAAAAGATGTCAATGCAAGGAACAGGCATAATCCCTCCGGTCAGTATTAATTGTCGCGAGCCATGCCAAATTTCCTACTGCCGTTGTGTTGTTCCGCGTCAAACATTTCTGACCGGAGGGAGTAACACAAGAATGGGGGAGGTGCACTTCAAAATATGCATCGGCAAATCTGCAACAGTAAATTTGTCTGGGTAAGTTCAAGATGGCTTGCCTATTCCAACCCGTGTACCAATTGTGAGCTCAGAGAAATCTATTTTCCACTCTTGAAAAGGCAACAAAGGCTTATTAAAAGGAGAGCTTTGCAAAACCCTGTTCCATGCGAATACCATCTTCTCTTTGCTTATAAAATCACAATTATCGCTTGTTTCAGAGATTTCACCCCCATAGTCATGTGGAGAAGTAGGCAATGACATAGCTTTCTGAGTAGAACCAGATCGGTTTCTCAAGCCATTGTTTGTAGCAACAGTTCTCCCAGATTTATCATCCTGAGTCAAAATGAGAGACCAACTTGATTAAATTCAAACGACAATTACATGCAGAGAAGAGATAAAAAGCCAACATAGAGAACGTAAAACAATAAAATAAACATGTACATCGTTTGGGCTGTCATTTGCATTGCTTTTATCCTCCCTAATATATGAACATGAACCATCATTAACATGATCCCTCTGGAGACGATTCTGCTTTAGTGTTTCATTCATAGCCCGAACTGCCCTGTCAAAGATTTAAGATAAACAATAAATACCTGATGCTTTAGTGTTTCATTCTATCAGAATGCATACATGTGCTCTAGGAGATCTAGCATGGTGCTAATTATGCCACCTTGAATCCCATCATATAGTTCAAAACAAGAATTACCTCACAATGTCATCTCCAATCTCAGGTGTGATGCTAATGCTTCTTCGTCTTATTCTTCGAGGGTTAGGTGTAGTGGTGCCACCCGGATCATCTGATCTGCAAGCGTGTAAAGGTTATGAGAAAAATGGAGTTGCTATCCGAACTATTTTCACATATATAAAAAGAATTGAACTGACAAAATCGATTTTTCTTGGCCCTTACAAGGCTAGAGAATGCAAATTAATGGGCTTCCCAAGAACCTACTAGGGATTCTAGTCCACAGTTAGAACTTGCCAAAAATCAATAACTGTGGCCTATTGGTGTAAATCAGAACACATCTAAGCGGTATCAATACACAATGGAGAATATTTGCGACAGCAAACAATTGAAAATGTAACAGTGCACCCACAAAAGAAACAGCTGGCGAACCTTGATGTAACTACATCTGTGTAGTCTTGAAGTGATTGCCTCTCACCACCAAGTATAGATCTTCCCTTTGCCCTCATTAATGGATGCTCAGGACTAAATAAAGGGAAAAGTGATACGAGTATCATGTGAGAGCATAGATACCACGAGAAAATGGAGGCAGATACAATGAAACAATAGACAGATGCTCGTAGTTCCTATCGTGTAAGAGAATACTCACTACTAAGTAAACTTGGCAACACAGGAAATCATAAAAAATATAGACATGCAACTAACATGGTGATCCTAGTTACAAGTTTCAGTTATACATGGTGATACTGGTTACAACTTTCAGTAATACAGTAAGACTTACAAGTTTCGTAATACTGTAAAAATGCAAATAACAATGGTAATACTAGTTACAAATTTCAGGAAAGGCATATATCACTTGCAAATTTAACAAAAAGGGTGTGTCGTTCTCCAAATGTAATCTCCCAAACCTATAAACAACACACAGAACCTAAAAATTGATAAACAAAACAGCTGTAAAATACCATGGTAGTAGCTCTCAACAATAAGGTTATAGCCTTATAGGAAAAGAACTACGAACAACAACACGACACGTTATAGAATTTTACTGAAGGAGTTAATGCCTAGAGTTGAGTGGTAACCTTGAACTAGCACCACGAGGTTCTTCAGCAACTCCTCTCCTCTGGCTTCGCCTCCAAAAGGCATTTGCTATATTTGGCTCACTACATGATGTGCTGGTTTAGAAAAATAAAAACAATCTCAGCAAATGCAACGAACAAGGCAGTCAATATTAACATCAGTATTAGGTCATTACAGAAAAATTCTGACAAAACAAAGAAGAGATCTGCTTTTGTACACCCCCTTTCTGAATAGTATATGCGTTAAAGTGCAGATCAGTGGCGGGGATTAGAACTTGTCCATAAGTTATAAAGTGTAATATGATCATCCAGCTTTACAACACTATACCCCTCACCATATAATCCTTCCCTGCCTCATCAGTCAACACCTGATCCCACCCCCTCTGCCTTGTCCACCTCCGTCTGACTCTGACTTCCAACTCATCCCCGCCAAGCTGGTCTACTTCCTACGGCTAGACATGTTCCACAACATGCAAGGACCCTCCTGCCTCCACCTACACATGTCTGGCGCGTGCCTCTTCCACGAGACCCTTTCGATGTAGCACGGGCTAGCCCAAGCAAATATGTCATCACGACTATAAGATGTATGCCAAGATAACCCTAGAGTATGATGCAAAAAGTTGGGTTTGGAACATTAACTTGCTTTAAAAAGTTCTGCATGCAGGCATCGAAATATCCACTGCATGCATATGCACACTGATTCGTACATATAGTATGCACTTTCTAACAATCAGTGAAAAGAATAAAACTGTCCTCGTAATTGACTGAGGCTCAAAAACAATTTTCTTAAGGGGTGTACTGAAGCAAAGCTCAACAAATAAATCTACCAATCAATTAGGAGTTAGTATATTTATACAATTAGGTGATACCTTAATTTCCCCTCTGAAAATGTTCTTGATCTCAACATTGTATTACGCAATGAACGCCCAGATAGATTTGATGAAGCTTCAATTCTGCACTGAGATAGAGATGAATGTTTTTATCTTGCTCAAAATATAAACTCCAGAAAGTAAACAAAAAATTACAGAAGGATGCAAGCAACAAAAGAAGGAATGAACAAATGAAAGTGACATGTGGGTTTTTTCATAGATGATATACCAGAGCATGTAAACTTCTCTGCATTCAGAACTATATTTCTATAAGGTCATGCTGCTTTTGGAATGGTACTTTTTACCGCAACAACATACAGCTAGAAATATACATGACCAATTTTCCTCTTACAATTTCTGTATTTGGTTAATGTTATCATTTATGAACTTTCGGTGTGATATCATGAAATATTCTATATTTTTTTGTTCATGACAATAACCTATCTCAGCATCTATAGCTGCAAGTTTGAAGATTCACTTCTGCAGCCACCATGCAATCGTAATCCTCCAACCAACTAACGTAAACCAGCAAGGGGTACATCACCATCAGTCTTACAAATTAGTTTGATTTTCAGCAAGATTTTAAAAATAGTAGGTTCGAACAGGAGGAATGCTAGAATAATTACCAATGTCATTGCATGATTGTGTTTCAAATTCAATTTTAGCCTACCCAACAACAAAAGTTAATGAGTTATGACAGCTGTCACACATCACTATATTGAAAAAAATGTCGTTAAACTCAGAGTCCTGCTATCTATTTGAAGATTCAAGGTAGAAATTCATCCATTAAAGTGTGTTGACTACTTTTTAGCCGACTAAATATTAGTAAGAACCAGCACAGTAACTATATTATGATACTCACTGAGATGCTGGAAAAATAACGAAGTCCTGAATGGGAGAAATTTAATGCATAAAGCATACCCTTCAGCTTCAACTTTATCAGATAACCCATATAGAGGGCTATTAGGCTCAAGGGGAGAATCACACGAGTCATTTTCAGCTGAATCGCTTTCACCCGCAGCAGAGATATGTGATATGAAGATAGCCTTAGCTGAAAAAGGAATCAATTGGCCTGGAAATCTCATAAGATCAACTAGCAGCTCCATAGAATTCAGCGGAACTACCACAGACATATGTTTGTAGGAAT
This sequence comes from Poa annua, assembly GCA_026929855.1. Lineage (NCBI taxonomy): Eukaryota > Viridiplantae > Streptophyta > Magnoliopsida > Poales > Poaceae > Poa > Poa annua. The sequence continues at coordinate 53,689,532 of CM049435.1, read as the reverse complement.
CCACAAATCCAACTGCACCCTCATCGGGTAGACCCTACAAAAGACATGATTTTAAGCATTTGAACTTAGCTTTGCAGTATACTCCATATAACACGAAAAGGGATGTCAACATACCACAACAAGTTTACTCTCAAGGCCAACAGCATCTGCAAGAACTTTAAATAGGATAGCTCGGGGTCGGCATGATCCATGCTTTATCTGTCCGAGAAGTTGTGGTCCTCTGTTTCCAAAGAAATGGGTATCTTCGGCTGAAGCTCTTCCTGGGCTTGCATCAGGATTTTGGCCCTTGAAGCAGTCAAAAACCTGTTCGAAAATAACTTGCTAAGTGTTAGACATGCATCAAGCAATAACTTTCTGACTCAAACATGAATTCAGTAAGGACAACCTTGATGTAATTAACATAAGAACTAACGAATATTTATCCAGATATTTCTCACTCCAAAAGTGTTAACAAAATTTTGTTTTACACGTAATCAAAGTACTCTAAAACCATATAACAACAGTGACCAACCAAGCTTTCAATGTGGAATCGCACATGGGAAAAATAGACAGTTGTATAACTTACCAAACCTGCTATCTTCTTTATCACTAAAGCTGGATTGTTCAATCCTTTCACAAGTGCACCGCTAAGCTGCTTCAACATGAAAATTTTCTTATCCTTCTCAGCGTCTACAACAATTATGTCAGGATTTATCCCATCTGCTTCAAGACTTTGAAGGTCATTTAGTGACGGTATTGTTGGGAATATCTCCTTCAGCTTTTTATCCTGTATGAGTGCATCACAGGTGAAAAATATAACCATACAGAACTGACAGAAAAGCATAACTTCCCATAAATATCTGTAAATTAATATTCTGATTAAATAGAAAGTAAATGAAATCGTGACACCGAAACTCAAATGCTAGCGCATTTCCAATTATCCATAATCTTTAGACCTAGGAACTCAGTTCCGCATTTCTAAGAAAATAACTTGATTCCTCACTGAACAAATAATTTTGGAAGGTTGAAATGTTTCACATGCCACAAAACTGTGATGCATCATATCAATATGAAATGTGATGGTCTGAAATAATCTCGCCATTTGAACTATATTGTTCCATTTTCAGATTTAGTGTTAGCAACATTGGAAGTCCCAGAGCCTAAAAGAGGCCAAGGACAACAACAAAAAATTCAAATCAAGTCCACTTCAGCTGTTACCAATTCAAATGGGGAATTAGGCATCTTTTTCAGAAAGTGGGTGCTTGACATGAAAGTGGGTACTTGATATGAGATTCTGAACATCTAACTAAAAAGGCCACATGATGCAAAGAAATAATCTAGTATACCTAGTTTACGGGACCACATCCAAATAACAAAAAAAAGTACAGAGGAGGGAAATCCTCACCGGGATGATTGAATAGAAACCATTAGGAATAAACCCTGAATACGTTCCTTTTGACCACAGTAATTGAGAAGCCTTCCAGGATGAGGACCTTGAATTGGCCAAACTGGATCGAGATTCTTTATCAGCCAAAACTTCTTGTTTTCTTGATAAGGCAACAGATTCTATCTTCTCCAAAAAGTCTGGTGGCCACCAGCTCGGTTCACATGAAGTAGCTTCAGACTGCCCAGAACTAGTTGGCGTATCATCCATTTCTCAGATGGTGTGGTCCTTCATTCCAAACCTATGGGCACCATCTTTTGCATGCTAACATGAGCCATATAGGAAAACTTCGTATTCAGTATAACCACTGAACGATCTAGTTGATATCTGCAAAAACAAAAGCCCCTTAATACAGATCTCAAGAAAATCAGAAATTACTCAGATAAGTCTCCTAAGGAGGTTTAGTAGTAATGAGCTTGTCTTATATCTCATTATTTGGATAGGAATCCTTTCAACCGATATGCAGTACCACCAAACTGATTGGTGGCCCTGCAATATAAACCAGATACTTTGATTTATCAGCATCTCAGAGTATGCTTACCCATCTATACAGTTTGTCCAGTACTAAACTAATGGCACAGAAGGCAATTTTTTCTTTCTAACAAAGTAGTGCACAGTAGGTTAACAGAGTATGCATAAGAACATAATACTTTTCGCAAAAAAAGGTCCAATAATACTTGCAAACTTTGGAAAAACAATCAACAACGTGTTATTGTTTCCTTGAAAAACCACTTGATAGTAACATCCAACTGAAAACAGTGAGGAAATGTGAAGCGCGTGAGACTTTGGTGTTGCCCATGAGAAAGGGCAACCTTTGTGATTAGTAAGGCTCAGTTGGTGGTGTACAATGAAGGACTCGTGACAAAAATAGAAGTGAATCACGTCTCATCAGCTGAAGTCACCCTGATGGAGATGAGCTTCCAAAAAAGAACCCAACCCGCAGTGTCGTCACATGAAAGTTTGCACGTCTCATCAGAACTCCAGGTTAACAGCTGTGTGTCTGTTGCAATGCATACACAACCAGACATGATCAACAACCCCAGTTACTCACATTTTATCCAGCTAAAGCTTATGCACAGTGTTAATGGTTTCAGCCAAAATATGTGGTCAATTGTCCTATCCGCGGCGTCACCATCTCGGCATACACTCCACGGTCTAGATCCAGGTCATTGCCTGAATTTAGCAGCTGAGTACTCTAGTAAACAGGAAAAAAGTAGAGCAGGTCCTCAAACACGTCATCATACAGTGAGCATGGTAGTATGGTCCTAAATTGAATTCCATACGCGGCCATGCAATGGCGTGGGACTAGTGTATATATAGCGGCTATTTGTGACCGAAATGGGAAGAATCAGGGGCGTTTGCAGCTGGAGTCCAATTCCGCGGGCGCGGGGTCACAGGACAAGAGCACCGTCGAGATCTCGCGCGCGCTGAGGCTGAGCAACAGTAAACGAATCGTACGGATGCAGAGCGTACGCCAGTGGAGTAGCAGCGAACGAATCCGCGGCTGCAGTGAGTATTCCGGTACGGAGGCATTTACACTAACTGGACCGAGCACGGCGGCAGATATATATTCTGATTCGATTCGATTTCTCGCAGCACGGCAAGGCACGGCACGGACAGACAACAACAACACCAACAGACGGGCTAGGCTAGAATAGATCAGAGCGAACCGAATCCAAGCAGAAGTGAGGGCCGGCTTACCTTACCAGCAGGAGAAATGAAGTCCAGGCAGGTGGATCTCCACGTGCGGCGGCGGAGAGCCCGAGGTGCTGGCCTGCACTTCGCTTGGGCGGAAGGAAGGAGGCGGCGCGCGTCCGTCCAGCGAGCTCGGATTCGGGAGCGGACACGGCGGCGCAGGCTCGATCGCGCGGGGGGGGGGGGGGGGGGGGGGGGGGGGGGGGGGGGCGAGCGAGAGGGAGAGGCAGTGTGAGATGGAGAGGCGGTAGGTAGGTAGGCAGCGCGCTCCTTGCGGAGGAGGAAGAAGTAACTGAGACCCCGGAAAGAAGGAGGAGGAGGAGACGGCGCGGCGAGAGCGGAAGGAGCAGCAGGCGGGTGAGAAGATTAAAAGCACAGTGCCGGCGTCCCCTCCAGCTGTAGGCGTCGGTACGAGATGCCTGCCTTGTGCGGGGAATGGCAGAGCAGCCAGGAGGGAACCCTGCTGGTGGGGGGTTTTGTTGTTGCAACTGTTTGCTGCTCGCCTGCTCGTGTCTGCGTGATGCGTATGTAGGGGTTTTATATTTATTGCAAGTGTAGTGTAGTGCATTTACTCCAAGATTTACGTTTAAACCCTACTAGTTAATGTTGAGCATTTACTGTGTTTTTCGGTTTATATTGTTTGGATCGGAGGATGCGTTCCAAAATTCTGGTTACTTTGATTTTGACCAAAAAAAAAATACTCTTGTAACGAGCTCAATTGCTGGTGCTGGCCCGCTGGCTTGGCATGACAGTGGAGTTGTGGGCATCCTAGGTGGTTTCTTGCCGATGGTAGTAGTACAACATTGATGATTTGGTATTGTGCTAGATTTACCGTGACGTGACGGGGCAACGATAGATCGGTTGGGCAAAGGTAGGGTATTATGCAACTCTACCAGACACCGCATTTCGCGAACCCATAAAAGCGAAATGCAGGTCGCGAAAAACACGTATGCGAGTCGATTTTTTGCTGCGGCAGAACAGACACCGCATTGTGGAACTGCAAAACAGAATATTAAACAGAAATTAAACATAGTTCTTCACCCTTTACACATCAAATAACATTGTTTCAATCATCTAGGCATGATCAACCATCTAGACATGATGAACAATTTGCATCAAAACAGTTTGCACATAACTAGCAAATAGCAAATACCAAAAACCGGCCAAAAGAACCACATCAAGTGGCGACACCGTGATGAACAAGCATCAATCACCTCCACCACCAACACCACCCGCACCCCCTCCTCCTTGATTAGCAGCCATCCTCCTTCGGTACATGATTCTTTTTCTCATCAAATCATGCCACTCCAAGGTTATCCAAAAGCGGCGGCATTGATCGGACTTACGCTGCGGGCATTCCGTCGAGCACCTCAGCGCCGGTGGCGGGCGTGGGAGCAGAAGTTGCCGCGGCCTTGTTTTGAGGAGCCCGCTTCCGTTTCGCCACGACCGTCCGCTGCGGTTGAGGCTTCGCCGGACCGGTTTCTCCTGCGGGTCCCTTGCCGGCGGCGGAAGGGCGAGCTTTAGGTCCAGTGAGTCCCTTGGCGGCGGCGGCGTTGACGCCGGGAGCTCCCGCACCTCCCTGGACGATGATGTTGTCGAGCCGCTTGCGCGGAACGGTGCTGCCGGAGGCTTCCGCCGCGGAGGCGACATGGCTTGCCATTGTTCCGGTGCAGAGATCCACCGCGCCGCCGCCCGGTGGCGATTTGGCTAGCCCTACTTCAACACTCACGAGCGCGGGGTCGGAGGTGTCCATGGCGCCGGCGGCGAGGGAGCTAGAGGTCCGGACGGAGCTGGAGGTGGAGATCGGCGGCGACGGCGGAAGGGGAAAGTAGGAACGGTCAGGGTGAAATGTCCCTCCCGCCAATTTAATCTAGGTATAGAGGTCGCCGCCGGGTCAACCGCGAAAACGGGATTTTCACAGTTCCGGGGGGGGGGGGGGGGGGGGGGAATCCCGCGCCCCGCAAATTTTTTTACAAGTCGCGGACTTATGCGGGGTCTGGTCTGTGTGCGTTTTCGGCCCGAAACGGCAAAACATCAGTTATTTTGCAGGTCGGGCCGAAATGCGGTGTCTGCTAGAGATGCTCTTACTGGTTACTACTGGTTTATAACTTGATGCAAGACTCTCTATGCACATTGGTTAATCTATCCAAGTTCCGCCCGCAAAAAACTGGATCAATACGTTCTAACAAATATATTTGCAAATTACTGGCATGCATACCTTGTATTTAATTGATGAGGTTCTATTAAGAAAGGTTAAGAGATACCTCCTAGCGAGCACTGTCGGACTATCCACGATTGGCATGTGACGCGAAAGGACAGGGCGCGACGAGGGGCAAAGGAGGTCGCGACCCCCTCCTCTCACTAGGGGATTTTTTTTAATGTACTTGTTAAATTACCGACTGAGCTAGGATGCGGATTTGGGAGAGAGGAGGGACTAACCTCGGTTTCAGAGGACTGTAGGCTCTCCGAGATGGTCTCTGAGCTCTGTAGTGAGAGAGAGAGGGGACTAACTTGTAGTGAAAAATCCCCAAATTCGACTGAACCCTAACCCTAACAGTGAGAGAGAGAGAGGGGACTAACCTCGGTTTCAGAGGACTGTAGGCTCTCCGAGCTGGTCTCGCCGTCGTTCCACTAAGGCATTGTGGAAGCAGAGGCGAGGACGCGACGGCGGTGGTGCTGGGAGTCGTACGATGAGATGGCCGGAAGAGAGAGATCATATATAGAGAGCTCGGGGCACAGGTCAAAACATACAACGATTGTCCTAACTGTCGTTAACGGTCGCTAGCGGCAGGTCTGTTGTCGGTGGCCAATCGGCCTGACTGGCCCGGTATGTCAGCAAGGTCGTTAGCCGGGCTAAAAGCGAGAATCAGTGCTACCTGCCACGCTATGTCCCAGTCCCATTGGTGATTTGCTAAAAAATGATCTTGGTGGCTTTTCGCGAACTTCGCCCCAATTGCAGTAGTTTTATGCAATTAACTCCAAATTTGCTTGAAACTGCTCCCACATTTATCAAGAAAGTTTCTTCCTCACCTTTGCATCGATATAGTGTTATTGAATATGGTGAACGATGAGCATCACTTCGTATATGTTGTTAGGCCAAGGAAAGGCTAGATAGCAAGTATTTGTGCAACAATTTTATTCACGTTTCTTTTTGCACATTCTTCATCCTCTTTTTTTACTATAATTTTTCGAGTACATTAGAGTGAAACATGCACATGTGGTGTTCTCCTTTTGGAAAAAATATCACTGTATGTGTTGTCCAAGGGCAAGAAACAATGTCCGGTAAAGTGATATCTAATTTATGTCGTATCGAACACAATAGACGTGTATATGGTCACATAGATTAGTGTGCACTTTTGTAAGAACCCATCTGCATATTTGTATGCCAAACTGAAAAATGAATTGGTAGCCTGAAAATAAATACATAATGTTATCATGCTTATGTTGTTTATGATGCTACTAACCATACATGAGAGTCTTTGACGTGTAAAGCTACTTTATGGTTGTTGATGTTTTATTGCTTGGCTACACACATTCAGTTTGTGATGATGTTCATGTAGATGTCTTAGTGTTGCATTGTTAGCAGTATTTAGTGTGACTGAAACCTTTGTATGCAACCGGTACATGGGACCCTATGTCGACGTCGTTTCTATTTTGGTTGTGGTTAATATCAAAATAAAAATATTTTGAGTGCACAATAATGCAAAGAGATTGTTCATGTATATATTTGAATTTATATGCTTCATATCCTAAACCATCCATTAAGATATGTTTTAGACCATGTGATTTGAGATGTCTACCACAAATATTAGAACAGTTTATTCAATTGTAAAAAAGAAAATTTATGAAGGAAATAATGTTACAAAACCATTTTTAAATATGGCTCAATTCAAATGTGGTTTTCATCAATATGCATTACAAATGTATAAAAAAACCCGGAAGGTTCGACGACAAATAGACATGCCCGCTAAATGCGTACCAGACAATAACCAGCATTGGGACCTAGACGACCGTATTGGCTCCCATATGTTAACGAATTAACGACAACACATGTTGTGTTTCTCATTACACTAATCCCCTTACGTACACGATGCCAATGATATCACGAGATGAGAAAGGATGTATCTCTCCATCGCCCCGGAGGAGTAATAACCATTCTTGAACAATCTCCGCTCCTTTACACATTCTATGTTATACCCAAAATCCACCGTTATGATCCCCAATTAAGTCTGGAAGTTTGATGAAAATCAAAGTATAAGTGTCGAATATGCGGTCACTAGATGTTCTCAAGATAGAATTTCTCAAGGTAGAATGTAGCTAATAAAAACTCCATATGATCAATTGCTAACTTCATCAGTGACGATTTATCTCTTAGCAAGATCATACAATGGGTCGGTTCAGTACTATTGTCATTCCGGCAATATACTCTATAGTTATGTAACTTATACAAAGAGCGTGATCAGAAAAACATGATCATCTAACAGCAACATAAACTAGTCTTAGAGACAAGACAAGGAACACTTTACTTGTTCATATCTCTACACTACACGTGCATTGAATGTTTTCCTTTCAAGACTCACTATTCAATTAGCAATACAGTTATAGCATAAAGATATAAAATTTAATAATAAACTTACAGATAAAATAATAGACTGAATATTATTATCTTTAAGACATATCTCCAACACTTTGTTCCTCCCTACCCGAACTTGGCTCTAAGAAAACAGCTGATTTGGCACTTTTGTTGGGCTGGTTGCAAGGTGTTTTAAGGTTTGTGTTGGCTAATCCAACTTCCCATGCAGGTAACGAAACGATAAAAATTTACACCTAACGTTGGTGCTTGGACCTCAGCAGTCAACTAATAAAGCACAAGCATAAAGCTAAGTCCGTGACAAAGAGTAATAGGACTTGTTTGATTCGTAGGATAGTAAAGACATAGGAATAGAAAATGTATATGATTGTTTTGTCATGCCTACTCCAATCTTATCAAATTTGGTTTGTACCAAAGTTTGTTTGATTCCATCAAAGATTGTAAAAAGAGTTTGGAGTGGATGTTAGAATTGCTATAGGAAGTAGTACAAAGATTTCTATGGGAAAACTTCCTATAGAAACTAATCCTATGAATCAAACGACTAACAAGAAAAAATTCTTATAAGAATCTTATGAAGTTTTTTTATCAAAATAACCCTAATTTATTTTGGATCACAAGAATGTTGTACGGAGTAGTAGCCTCGTATGTACCGAGTACTTATAGCTGCGCGCCTGTGTGAAGCGGAGAAATGTCACGATTGAGCCTCTTTGGATTGAACGTATCTTTTTTAAAAATTGGTAGGTAATTTTCCTTTGTAATCTCTTCGGAAGGCGGGATTGAGGCTTTGAGAATACTCTATTTTTCTCTACTCTCTCCTTGTTAAAATCCATGTGTTAGTTTACTCTGCCATCAAAAAGCATTTCTTATAGAATTCCCCTGTTTCGGAAATCTTGTAAAAAATTACGGTGCAGGATATCTCAGTACCTTGATTTTCCCATTCTTATATTCGTAAATCCTGCAATTTAAAAGAGACCCTAACTAATGTACTTTTTTTTTTGTCAACGGAGGAGCGATGCCATTGCCCATGCGCACGCAATGACGCAACCGGTGCTACCCTCTCTCGCACGCACTTCCACCAGGCAACTCACATCACCACCGCTCCCTGTTTCCCAAATAACGTCCATCCAGCTGATCGATTCGGCTATGTACGTACTCCCTCCGTAATGTTTTAGCATATTTTGATATGTACTTAGTGCCTTTATTGTACGATTTTCATATAGTAGGAATATTAGAGGATTTTAATTCTTAAAAAAATCCTAAGAAATTCTTTTGGATCAAACGAATGAAACCTCCAAAAAAATATATAAATTGCATTCTTGCACTTCAATTTCATAAAAAAAATAACATCCACTTTAACCTCATTTTTATACTCATTCGCGTAAGATCGAGACATATTTCTTGTGTTTTTCCTATGTTCAATCTAAATGTAAATTCTTACAGCTTTTCTCTGTTTTGTAATTCTCTATTCTAGACCTGCAATGTTATCAAATTCCTATGTATTTACGATTACTATGTTTTCTAATTCTATGATCCAAAGAAGCCATTAGCACGTAATCCCTCCAATGGGGTTGCGAAACAGATCGAGTTGCACGTACCGTTCCATCTGTCCGAGCGACACAAAATATACACCTACACACAGTAGCAAAGGACGGAGAAAAACTTAGTTAGGGATAACTAAAAAAATGGGGGACACAGATTGAAATATTGGCGATACTTAACACTATATAAGATTAATAATCATTTAGTACAAAAACATATCTGAATATAACTAAAACCAAAACACATAAGGAGTAGGTGAAAAATCTTTTACTTTTTTTTTAAGTCTTCCATTATTTAGTCGAGAAAAGGTTTTAAGAAGCCGTCACATGCATCTTTTGCGCAACTCGGTAGTGGTGATCTTTGTTCCCAAGAAGTCACTTTCAATTGTTTTCATCGTCATTGGTAAAAGCAACGCGAGCTCCGTGATTTGATAAATCACAAGAGCCGTAATATGCCTTTCAAATATATGACAGTTAAGATTTTTTCAACTCTCTGCATATAAATAATTAATCGGTTTTGCTAGTTCTAAGTCGAGTTCTCAGTCGCGTCCACCACCGTTCGATCATGTGCCAAGATGCGTACGTTTTTCTTTTTTTCTTTTCTTTTTCACGTTTTTTCCAGTTGCATGCGACCTATAACTGAGATTTTCGGATTACAATCGGTTTGCAACTGAATTTTTTCCAGTTGCAAGTTGGTCGAAACTGATTTTTTTTTTAGTTACAAGTGGGTTTGTAACTGGATTTTTCGGTTGTAAGTGGGTTGCAACTGAATTTTTTCGGGACAATTTTCGAATTTGAACATTTTGGGCCAGAACTCATGCTTACGTGAGAACTCACGAGTTCTCAGTCGACTAAGCTCTAGGCGCGCCCATAATTAATAACCCATAAGATTATCATGTATATGGCTATATGCTATTGCAAATAGAAAGTCGGTTTCCGACTAGATTATCTCATCCTAGTATTCACTATTCAGTTCAGAATCCATTTTGGGCAGTGTTTACTAAAACACCCATAACCTTCTCATACGGAGTTTGTTTTAACTCGTTCGATCACTTAAACTGTTCAGGAAAACCACACGCATATATTTTCGCCCAGAATCGAGGTAAGGCGCTGCATGCGGGAATATTCCTGGAACGTCCCACGACTCAGCCTTGATCGATTTCCTGGATTCCTTCCACGGTGTAGCGGGAGTCTTGGGGCGCGTTTGCTAGCCCAGGAGGCCTTTGGTTCGCATCGGGGGCGTAATTTTTGGGCCGTTTGGTTTTCTGAGCTCCTCCGCGTTGTTGCACAACACGAGTCTTAAACCACCTCCGGGCTAGGCCCGGGAGGAACGCTCGGTTCGGCTGTTTCCAGCGAGCCACCCTCGTTTCCGAAAATTGAGACAACGGAGCCACCCAAGGGAGATGGCACGAGCTCGCGCGGTACGGTGAAATTTCGGCGGGACGAAGTCGGTCACCGCTCTTAAAATTTCACCGCCGTATTTAGGGAGGCCTCTCTCACCGTCAAATCCAAATTCCTCAATTCACCCCCCCCCCCCCCCCCCCCCATTTTGAGCTCCTTGAACCATCCCCGGTCTGCGGCATGGTCTGCTCCTCCTCACTGGAAGGGTCGGAGCGGCTGCCGCCGGCGACGCCTGGCCACGGCTTCTCGTCTTCTTCCTCCACGTCGACCCATCCGGTTGTTGTAAGCTTCTTGAACACTAGCCTTAGAACTTGAATGCACATAGGGAGATCTGAGATCCGCCGGTGACCGCCACTGGATCTCAGGACCGCAGTTACACGGTGGTGATGGTCGGATCTGATGCCAGCACGTGGGAGTTTGTGCAAACTGCTACGTCGCCACGAACTCCTTCTTCCCCGACGTCGGTTCTCTGCATGACTCCATTGAGAGTAAGGAGTAACCCTCTCTTCTACTTGTAGCTTACGATGGTTGACTGATGACACAATTGCTTACCGATATTCGTGTTGTAGTTTATTTTGCCTCATTGATGTTTGTCTGGTACTTATAATGTAGACGATCAAACCATCGGGCCCCCAGATCTGTCTGCTCCATATGTGAATGATCGGGATCGCCCCCTGATATTTACACCTCCCATGGTTTGGTCACTAGCGATGTCCGAGTTTGTGCTAAACCGCATGGTTCATCTGGTCAATGACGGCGCCGCATCTCCCTTGGGATTCAAAGAGCCAATGATGCGGAAGATAGCTGAAAATCTTCTTGCATTCACGGGCGTATGTGCCACCACCCTGCAGGTCTACAACCACTTGAGAAAGTGGAAAAACAAGCGGTCAGTTATAAGGGCGATGAAAGCCGAAGGAGAACTCGACTGGAACGAAGACTGATGCTGCTTCTGGCTATTAGACGAACGGAGGCACCGAGAGTACGTGAAGGTAATAAACTTCATTCAGTTTCGTTTCTTGTTCTTACAGTACCTCCGCGGACATCCGCCATGACAGTTGCTCCTTGTGAATTGCAGTGTTACCCAAAGCGGCAAGAGTTCATCAACAACGATATCACCAACTATGCTCAGATGAAGACGATCTTCGCGCCCCGGTTTGTCAGTGATGACCAGCTGTTCACACCTAAGTTGCTGCTCAGGGCACTCAACTTCATTGCTGACAACAAAGAAGAGCATGCCGAGTACCGGGCACTGCAGGCCACGGAGAGGAGGAGCTGGCTACGCAAGCAGTTTGATGCAGGTCTCTGAGTGCCTCTTTCTTCATCTTCTCAACGATGCTAATGATCTACTGTATATTTTGGGAGATGGTCTCATAGCACTCTATTAGTTATGACTTGGTTAAACTTTATCCCCGGTCTGTAATGATAAACGTCCTCGAGGTGATATATACACTAACCCCTAGTCTGATGAACCTGTGCATCACGATGGGTTACTCGTGATGCATCGCCCAGTAGGGTAACTAGTTGCCGTGTACTACCGGCACCTTTTGTATGAACTGAATGTTAACTGAATGTTGCTGAATGTGTTGTTGTTTTGGTAACCTCACCACTCGACAGGGAGTGGTTAGCACAACACGCTCACGACCGCAACCAAACAAGGTAGGTGTTGCACCAAGAGGGAAGAAAAGTGAGAGCGCATGCATCTAAACAATGGGAGTTGTCTTTCCTCTCCGACGCAGAAAATGTCTTCTCGAGCAATCAAATCAAACGATGAGGGCTTTTCTGGCTCTGCGCCTTTCCGAAGTTTCATCTCCCTGCCACAGTGAGATCGAAAACCCGCTCAGACAACCAAACGCGGCCTTAGAGATCTGGGTAACGATGGTTGTAGCCAGAGACACCTTCCCTAGGAATCTTTGAAGTTTCCGGCGATGCACCATGCACGGTCGGGCTCGGCTCGGGACTCGGGACCGTCCAAGTCGCCGGGTGCGACTCTTGACCCAGCACAGTATATTGACCAGCAACCCAGCTTGATATGACGTTAGACCTCCACGCCAAGGCACTCCGGCATGTCCAGCTTCTCTCCCAAGTCTTCCCCGCTGCGCCGCTCGGCTCGATCGTGTATAAAAGCCGGCCTCCACTCCACTAGCCGGGCAGTCAGGCACGTCTCCTCCAGCCAGGCATCCAGGGTACAGGAAAAGTGCGTAGTTCTACTTCTATATAGTCATGCTGGGGAGGAAGCAGAGAGGAGGGTCCTCCAGGCTCCAGCCGGAGGACGCGGGCCTCGCCGGCGCCAACACCGCCGTCGTCACCCACGGCGCCGGACAGGAGGCTACGGCCGTGTCGCGGTTCGACGAGGCGGCGAGGGAGAGGCTGGACCGCATGAACCGGAGGCTCAGGATGCTGGAGCAGCAGATGGAGACGCTGGAGGCGGAGGTCGGGAGAGCCAGCACCGCAGACAGCTACGACTAGTAGCTAGGGGACGTCTTCTTCGGATCGGGAGACTCCGCAAATCCTTCATTCATTCTACCTGATGACTGAATACTGCGTTCGGTGATCTCAGTGTTTCTCCCCTGAAACTCGCTTCTGCCATGGTTCGGCTGTGTGTGTACGGTGACCTTTGCTTGATTGGTGCGATCGAGAGGTTTGACCTCAGGCTGGCTCGTTTGGAGAAGTTCAATTTCTTTAATAAAGCATTGCACGTTTGGAAAAGTATGTATGGCGTTGGGTTCATCTTGTCGCTTTCATTTGCCGTGGAAAAACGCTGGACCTTTGACTTGTACAATGGAGCTGGACCTTTGACTTGTACTCCAATGGAGTACAATGGAGCTCACTGAAATGATCACCACATGGAAGCGTTATTCTGGAATCTTACACTACCAAGTTTCTATTGACGGAGACGTGCCAAAATTCCGCATTTCGAAAGGACCAGACCAGATCATCAGCAAAACGACTCCGGTACCTTACTTAAAGATTTCAAATCAGAATTAAACTTCATCTTTCCCAGCCATGTTCTGCTCTGCTTGACATCCAGCGACAGACATACAAGCACTCCGCCAAGACATACAAGCAGAACTTTGTACTGTACAACATAATTCCCAATTTGGAATGAAATCCATTCACCATACATTTCTCATATAAGGCGTGTGATACATGCAGTACATTCACATACAGACAAAAAACATAAAAGAAAATTACTGAGACACAACAATAGACTCACAGATGCATCCACCGCCACAACCACATGGCAATACATCGAGAATCACCATATTGCTATTCACAAGCTAGCTTGGTGCCAAAGCTGCTGAGGCTGATGGCAAATGCTTGAAATGCTGAGAGTGGCTGCCGATAATCCATTGTGAAGATATCATCGTCGACCTTACCAAATTGCAGCAGAACCGTCTCATCTTCCTTGGAGCTAGGGTCGTTGGGGTCAGCAGCAGCAGCCAGCTGGAAATTCTTGACCGATGCAACTGTTACCCGCCCATGGAAGTTCAGGCACCAGCACTGCAAGTGCTCGTGCCAGCGGGGAGCTTTGTTTCGTAAAACTGTGGTCCCCATGGGCTTTAGGGATTTTGTCTTGAGGGAGTTTCCCCAGGTCTCTTGTGTTGAAGGGCACTCGAGTGCACAGTACATTCTCCTGGGGCCTCTAGATTTGAGCAGGTTGTATTTGTACGAAAGCTGTCCAACCTCATAGTTCCCCGAAGATACTTGGGGACTTATTCTTCTGCTTCCAAAACGCCGACTAGATCGACTACTTGATGCTTTAGCGCCATCATATGGTGGCTTGCTATCATATACTTTGAAGTTTGTTCCCCAAAAATCAGATCTAAATAGGGTACAGAAGAAGCAGTCATATCACTGGGCAAAACACCCAATAAGCACCAAATATACATACAATTAGCAATCAAAATTGTCTGCATAACCTAGGGAAGTGACAGAACCTAACCTGCAACACTAAAATGGGGAATTCAAATTCCAAGAGGTTGGTAAATTAATCTCCTCAACACAGCAACCAGTTAGAAGAATATGAAGGATTGTTTTTTAAAATAAAATACCAACAGGGGAGGACCATACAGAAGTTACGTACTTTTTTTCAAGTTTCACGGTCTGTCTGAATACACTTTTGCTAGTACTACATTTTTCCACCACACTTTCTGGAACGAGTTCGTCTTGATCAGGGCGATAATTAATCATCACTCGTATTTGGCCAAAGCCTAAAACGCCAGAAATAGAACGTATTTCAAGACAGCCGATCGAGCCATTCATCGATCAGAAGGGCGACTCTTCTACGTGCCTCTAATTACTAATTATAGGCACACGAGACACAAGCTGAAAGACTTGCTCCTTATTGCGCTGGCAACAAGAGGAAGTAGACACATATGGGGCCAGAATAGAGACAGCAGGCGATAGCTCGCAAAAGGCAGCAAGAGGGAAATAAATTTTGCAAAAGCTCTCTTCCTCCGCATCGACCACGCAAGGAAGATGAACAAGGTAGTCATCGGATTTGGTTGTCACATGAGGTGGCAGGTGAGAGAAGAAGAGATAGCTGTCACGTAGGACAAACTGCCTTCAGGTTCTGTTTGGTTTATGCCCAAGCCCGTCCCCATAAAAAAAATCACTAGCCAAGGTTTTGCTTGCCCATGATTTGGCCAATGTTGTCAAGACGAATGAACCGAGTACAGTGGGCAAAGGGGCATGGGAATTCAAAAATGGCAACCATCCAAGCAGGGACCAAGATGTTGGCAGTGATTGAAAATAAAAACAGTAGGGTAGGTTATGGAAACAAACCAAACATACCCTTAAAACTGATGACATCTTCATGGCATATACACTACCGCCTTCAAAACTGCTTTCGGAGGGTTAAGTGCTTAGGTATTCGATGTTGACCAACAAACTTCACGGGTTATGGACAAATGCTATACCTTCAGAGAAAGACGGACTTTGTCCATAATGTTCCGTAAAGAGATAGAATTAAAACAGAGATCCACAGGACCCCGAAACAAAAAAGGAGCAGCAAAACCCAGCAAGCGTGAAGCAACTACAAGAAGGTGAATAGCTTGACAATACCAAAAGAGCAAAGACTAGACCTAAGAGTTATGACACATAATGGAGATACTCAGCAGGCCAAAGGGTTTTCTTTACAATACTGCCATGATACATTCTTTGACAATCGCACCATATTATTAGATCTTTAAAAAAATGGTACTAACTGGAAGTTTGGAACTCCAGTATCCTATATTGTCCAATTGTTGTGTTCTCCTATGGACCTAGGTCTGTTTCATAAATCAAAACCCTTTTCGTGTCCGCTATAGGCACCATTATGTCATTACAAGCAATTTGAGCACTTAGCAGAATCAATAAAATTTAACATGGAAGGTTAAAGCGAACTCTGCAACCGTATAGAACCTCACCTCAGTTTCCCCAAATATGCATTGCTCCCTTGTGACAGGTCATCGGCGTCAAGGGATATAATGTATTCAGTGTGCGGACCGCGCCTAAACCTTCTCGCGGCCATAAGAAACTTCCCTTTATCTACAGTAGCTGTCAGACATAAACAATTTCTTAAACTACTAATCACACATACTTGATAGTGAGAATGGTTCAATGATATTATGAATCGTATAGTAAATTATATGGGGCATCATGTAGTAACTCATACTCCCTCCGCTTTTTAATATAAGATGTTTTAGCTATTGCACATATTGGCTAGATACACACAAAAATGAGTGAATATGGACACTAAAACATGTCTAGATACAAGTTTGGACATGTGAATGTGGAAAAAGGCTAAAAATCTTATATTAAAAAACAGAGGTAGTAGAATATTAATTTAGGAAAATTAATAATATAATATAGCAACACAGCATACTTTACCTTGTGCAATGTGCATGCAGGATTTGGTTGAGAAAATAGCTGCTCATAATACATGAACAGGTCGGTCGACTAGGAGAAACTAATATTCCCTCCGTTCACTTTTATAAGGCATGGTACGTATTTTGGTTTGGTCTGCATACATATCAAAATGAGTATATACACTCATTTAGATATGTATGCAGATCAAACCAAAATACGTACCATGCCTTACAAAAGTGAACGGAGGGAGTAATAAAATTCCAATTACAGGTTTAAAAAGCCTTACAGAGGGAGATATTAAAGCAATTTATGCAAAAAAAATCTGC
The DNA here is from genome assembly GCA_026929855.1 of Poa annua. NCBI lineage: Eukaryota > Viridiplantae > Streptophyta > Magnoliopsida > Poales > Poaceae > Poa > Poa annua. The sequence continues at coordinate 53,672,708 of CM049435.1, read as the reverse complement.
TGATTATCAAGTATCATACACAGAAATAATAGATTTCGAGAAAAAGGAGGCAGCTTAGCAATCAAAGGAAAAGAATATCATGTGCCTTATTTTGAGATGGAGCAAACAGATTGAGTATCTTAATATAAAGTTCAAATTGATACCTGTACGTATATATGCAACACAAAATAAATGTGCGAAAATCAAGGCAGTACATGCATCAGATAGACTTACCAGTTGTCAAGCCGAGATAGAGGTAGAACGTTGAGTTCTTCTTATTCCGTTTTATAAAACACTGCATTGGAAACTCCCTTGGCCCTGGCTGTGAGATAACATGGCGTGAGAAACTTATGCGCTCGGTCCTATGTAACTAAAAATAGCTTGAACAAACGCGTGAGTAAACCATGTTAATCACCATAAGCAAGGCATAATTTCTTATTGTGGAAGATTTGCCATGCAATTTCTGCCACCGGGCACGACATACTATGCAAGCCTATGTGAATACCAAAGATATGCAAAACCTGCCAACAGGTCAAGCTTCATTGAAACCGCCCACCAAAATACAACTAATTTAGGCCATGTACAATGCAAGGTGCTTAGGTAGGTGCTTACAAAAATAAACCAAGCATTTTCATAAGCACCGGTGCCTATTTCTATAGGAGGGGTGCCGAGCTAAGCATTTGTCTAGTACAAATAAGCACCGGTGCTTAGCTAAAAACCGGTTTATTTTCTAAGCACCTCCCATAAGCACCTTGCATTATACATGCCCTTAGTCTCCCCTAAACCACGAATGAGGACATGACTGTACTTTAGTAGACCCGCACATCTTTTACCTAAACTAGTATAAGAACCCATTGAAGACAATTCTTTGATTGGAGGAGCTTCCTGCGGAAATCAAACTGTTCCCTGTGAGATTCATGTGAATCTGAGAGGCCTTCAGACATAGTTTACCTTGAAATGTGTGCTAAGACTAGTGATGAATTATACATACAGATCAATTCACGAACTACACAAACAAGGGCGGTTATATTAACAAGTAAAAAATAGCAAGAGTAAGAAATCTCAGTATCCATGGGAAAAACTAATGGGCCTAATGTATGCAGGTGTAAAATTTGTCAGCGCAGGCTTAACAAAGAAGTGGAAAGTGCCCCAAGACTCATCGAAGAGAGGAACCAAATATTACGGATCGAAAGGGGGGGAATCGCATCACGAGTCATCCTAAAAATCTCGACTTTGGAATGGGGATTTGCACCGCCCTGCACCACCACACACACCAAACGGATGCAGCTACCCCTGCCAATCGACGGGTACGGAAGAGAGCACATGGCCAGGCGCAGCTCCCTATCCTCACCTGCTTGAGCGAGGACGGGAAGGTGATCTTGCCGGACAAGGAGGGCGGGCGCACGACAGCGACGGCGGCGTCCCGCCACCGGCGGCATACGCAGGCGCAGGAGACGACGTCCTTGCGAGCCGGCCAGCGCTCGCCGCCGGACGCCTCTACGCGCCGCACCACCTCCTGGAGGAGCTCCGGCAGCAGCCGCGCCCACCTCTCCTCCTGCTGCTCCTCCGGCTCCCCCATCTCCTCGACCTCCGGGACCTCCGCCGGGGGCTTCTCCCGAGGCATATCTTCCGGCCGCGCGCCCCGCCCACCACTGTACTGCCTGCCCACTAGGTCGCGGGGGCTCGTTCTTCGGGTTTGGTTTCTTCCCTTTTCTTTGTTCCAACTGTAATCAAAACCGCGTTTGCCGATGGAGTACCTACTTGTCTGCAAAAAAGTGGATCTAGCGGACAGGTGCACCGTGCTGCGTGGCCTTTCTTAATTTTTTTTTTAATTCAACTGCCAATATATTCGGTCAGCAGCAGGCCGTCTCATTAAAATCCTGTCAGTCCCTTGCGGTACCCTGGTTAGGCAAAGAGTGCGTCCAGAAACCTGCTGCCTTTAAACACCATCCACACAAGTACAATCAGCCCTAAGGCTGTGAGCTAAGAAATCCGGAGGGTCAGCATCCCATAAAAACGACCCCTCCTGAATACTTCCATATTTTGCACAGGAATGGGCCGCCTGGTTTGCCTCACGCCGGACATGAACAATATCAAAGGACATGAAAGAAATGACTAGCTCACTAATTTCATCTAGAACTGGTTTGATCACCGAGCGGTCCTCCCTTCTTCCTTTCCACATGCGAACAAGTTCAGTAGAGTCTACCTCAAAAATCAACTTGGTAAACCCCCTCTGAACCGCAAAGACAGCCGCATCTCTCAGTGCTAGGGCTTCAGCCGTGAGAGGATCAGAGATGCCTGCATACACCTTGCATAGGGCTCCCCTAAACGTGAGAGCACCTCGCGCAACAATACCAGTCGCTGCCATCTTGTTCTCCAAACAGATCTCTCCATCTGAGCTGATTTTGATGACATCATCCGGTGGCATTTTCCACTTGCACACCGGCTTAGCTGCTATCGGCACAGCCTTCACACTTGGTAACTCCAGAGCTTGTAACGTCTCCTTCACCAAATTCATGGTTTTTGCCGGATTGAAACCTGCCTCACCATGAGTCAAATTGTTCCTCGATAACCAAATCGAGTACATCACTGTGGTGATTACCGCGCTGTCCTTTTGGGTGATCGAGGGTTCACATAAAATGTCCCTCTCCCACGTCCTTGGGTGCAATCTTGGTAGCTTCACCAAAAGCAATTCTTTAGCCGTCTCCCAAAACAGTTTTGCGTGACTACACTCAATCAGTGCATGCATCAATGTTTCGGATTCCGCTTTACAGATACCACAGGTGTTGTTTTCCATTATATGTCGCCGTGCCAGAGTCCCATAATCTGGTAAAATACCCCGAAGAACTCTCCACCAAAACACACGCACCTTTGGTACCACAGGAAGCTTCCATAGCCGCTTCCATAGTTCACTATCATTCCCAGCGGATGACGGAACAGGATCATGTCTCAGCCCTTCCTCCTCCTGATGTTTGCAAACAAGAGCGCGATAGGCTGATCTGACCGAATAAATACCTGATTTCTCCTTTGCCCAAGCAGTCCAATCTTGTCCCACACTTTGACGCAGAGGTATACTTAAAATTGCATCGGCATCGGGCGCGAAAAACAGACTTCGAATCAACGGAACATTCCACTGGGAATTAAGCGTCAACTCATTTACCATGGTAATATTCGTGTCTTGCAGACGGCCCATGGGCCGCATTGTCGTTGCATTCGGGATCCATCTATCTTCCCAGACAGAAATAGTTTCTCCCGAGCCCACTCGTTTGATCAAACCGAGTTTCAAAGCTTCTCTTCCCGCTAAAACTGCTCTCCAGGTTCTCGAAGCCGTACGTGGAACCGTAGCTGACATCAAGTCCTGATTATGCAGATATCTAGAGATTAAAACCTGGGAACAAAGAGAAGTCGTATTAGTAATAATCCTCCAAGCTTGCTTCCCCAACAAAGCTATATTGAAGGAATGCATGTCGCGAAACCCCATGCCGCCTTGACACTTTGGAATAGCCAGTTTATCCCAAGCTATCCAATGCATAGATCTTTTGTCCAAATTCCCGCTCCACCAGAATTGGCCCATCATAGATGTCAACTTCTTGCAAGACCCTTTGGAGAGTAGAAAACAGCTCATGCTATGGCAAGGCTTGGCTTGTATCACAGATTTGATTAGAGCCTCTTTCCCCGGATAAGCGAGATTCTTTTCAGCATAGCCATTGATCTTTCCCCTTGAACTTTCAGCGATGTATTCAAAAGCATCGCTAGTCAATTTTCCAACAGCTGTAGGCAGTCCCAAGTACTTCTCACTAAAAGCCTCTGACTGAATATTCAGAACTTGCTTGACGGCTTCCCTGTGATCAGTCGGAGTACAAGGGCTAAAGAAAATAGCACTTTTCTCTTTGTTAACCTTTTGACCAGACGCTTCGTTATAAATAGTTAGTATCTCGTTTAATCTTGTCGCGCCGGCTCCATTTGCATTGATGAAAATTAGACTATCATAAGCAAATAACAGATGTGATACCCACGGAGCTCTATTACAGACTCTCACTCCTCTGTCAACAAAACCCGTGCTATAGTGGTGTAATAACGCCGAAAAACCCTCAGAACATAAGAGGAATAAATATGGCGACACCGGATCTCCTTGTCTGATTCCTCGTGAAGGAGAGAACGGATCCAACAAAACCCCATTGACCTTCACAGAAAAACTCACCGAAGATATGCACTTCATGATCAGATGTACTATTCCTGGTGGAAAACCAAGTTTCAACATCATTGCCTGTAGCCCTGTACAAAAGGCCACTCTACCCGATCATACGCTTTCATCATATCCAATTTGACGGCACAATGACCTTTCTTGCCCTTCTTCTTCCTTTTCATAGAATGGATACTTTCGAATGCAACTAAAGCATTATCAGATATCAATCTCCCAGGAACGAAGGCACTTTGTTCTGGACTGATCGTATATTCCAACACAGGCCTCATTCTGTTAGCAATTGTCTTTGTCGCAATCTTGTACAGAACGGTGCATAAAGAAATTGGCCTATATTGCTTAATGGACTGAGGCTGCCGTACCTTTGGTATCAAGGTAATTGCTGTATCATTAATCTGTGCCGGCATATCGCCGGCATATCCCCACCATTTAAAAAACCCAAGATAGCAGCACACAAGTCTGGCCCTATCAAACTCCAATGTCGTTGATAAAAACCTGCTGTGAAGCCATCCACTCCTGGTGCCTTCGAAGGATGCATTTGAAAAAGAGCGCGTTTAATCTCTTCCTCAGTATAAAGTTCATCCAACCTCTGTCGATCGTCCTGTATAACCTTTGCTTGCACCAGATTTAACACACCACCCATAATTGGTGGACCGTCCGAAGTATACAAGTTTTTGTAAAAACCCTGTACCTCTTCCTTAACACTGTCTGGATTATCGCACCACGTACCATCCTCGCGATGGAGATTGGTAATAGTATTCATTCTCCTTCGCTGAGCCACTTGTGCGTGAAAATAAGCCGTATTGCGATCTCCAAATTTTAGCCAATTTATTCTGGATCGCTGCTTTACCCAGATTTCCTCCTGGAGAAGAACTTCATTAATTCTCTCCATTAGCCTCTTCTCTTCTACTGATGGGTCTCGGCCCATCGAGCCTCGTCTCACCCGGTCCAGCTCCCTTCTAAGATTAAATAATTTCTTTTTGAAATTTCCAAAAGTTGCTGTACCCCAACTCGACAGGCCTTTCTCCACACTAACTAGGAATTTTGCAAACCCCTCCAAACCAGCACCTTTTTCAGCCTGCTGCCATAAATCACTAACCACTTTATCATAATCCCCATGAGTTTGCCACACGTTTTCATAGTGGAAAGTACGTCTACCAGCAATCCTCCGTTGATGATGTCTCTGAAGTTCAGTTACCACCATACAGTGATCAGACTCCACAGTGCTCACATGTTTAACTTTAACAACTTGAAGCATTGCTGAATCTGTTTCTTAAATCTCTTGCTTCTCCGTATTATACACTTGTGAAATCATCACGGTCAGTGGCGGAGCTTCGCTCAAATTGTATGTGGCGGAGCTTCGCTCAAATTGTATGGAGAGATACTCTCCAAAAAAATTGTATGGACCCAAGAATATTATTTTCTACACTCAGAAGAAGCTTTATTGGAGTGAGTTACCTCCTCCGATTTAATTGTCGCTGAATCAGATGTATCCACCTTAGCCAGCACGGAGTTAGTTCGGCTCGGATGGTTAAAACATAGGATCATAATTTTATCCCCGGGCATGTGCATCCGCTGGTATCATACCCGCATAGGTATTTATATCCATAGATAGTAACTGTACCCTACCCATTAATTCACGGGTAGGGTACGATGTATAATTTCGTACCCATGGGTATACTCGTACCCTACCTATTTATATATCTTACTCATGGGATCTAATATTCATTCCCGTAAGCAATGAACCTATGATAAAATTGTCATCAATTATCAGTTTGAGTTGACATAATTATCAAGTACTCAAATATATATAATAAGTTGAGATAAATATTTTTCTTCTATTAATATGTTATTGATGAAAGTAAAATTACATATAGCATGTGCACTATTTGATCTACCGTTGGGTGTACTCAACGGGTATAGGTACGGGTAAAGTTTTATACCCGTTAACGGGTATGGGTAGAGTTTTGTACCCGTTGACTACATGGGTATGTGTATGGTATTGCTCTACCCGCTCCATACCCTACCCATTGCCATCCTTGGAGCATCTCCACCGGGGGCCTCGGACCCCCTAAAGGCCCTTTTGTTGGCCGGAGACGAAAAACGCCCACCAGCGGCACCCCCCAAAGGCTCGTCCCGAGCGATTTTATGTCCGGCACCCCCTATAGGGCCTCTATACTTGGAGGCCCTCCTGGGGGTGCCGGACATCGACTCGTGCATGGTCCTGACAGCGCTGGCCCGCCCGTCATACACACACACGCCTCGGCCCTGAGTCATTCGTCCCCCCCCCAGCCCTCTCGCCGGCGATTCGCACCATCGCCGCCACTCTCGGCGCCGCCTGCTTGATTCGCACCATCACCGCCTGCTTGATTCGCACCATCGCCGCCACTCTCGGCGCCGCTCGTTTCCGACCTCGTCTAGCGCCGGCGCATCTAGTTCGAGCTCGGGTACGTCTCCTCTTCCCTCCCACCCCGCACGCAAGCTGTTCGACCATTGGTTGATAGGCTGAATTCGTTGATTCATCAAACAGGCAATGGACAGCGACGACGAGGTCATGTTTTTTGAAATGATGGCGGAGGATGCCGCTCTTTTGGCCGACGCAGAGGAGAATGATATGATTATGGCCGCACTTCTAGAAGCCGCGGTCGAGGAAGACGCGACGCCGAAATTTGGAGGATCATCGAAGGGGCGGCGGCCCAACAAGAACCGCAACAGAGCAACTGGGCACGCTCTGTTGTTCCAGGACAACTTTGCCGAGAACCCGACGAACTTGCCTCATGAATTTCGCCGGTGCTTTAGGATGAGCAGGAACTTGTTTTGGAGGATCTTGCACGGCGTTCGGGACTACGACGACTACTTTGAGCTGAAGAGAGACTGCACCGGCTTGATTGGGTTCTCGTCTATTCGGAAATGCACGGCGGCCATACGGTGCCTTGCTTACGGGTTACCCGCCGATGCTCTGAATGACTATCTCCGTATGTCTGAGTCCACAGCCGTCGAAGCCACCTACAGATTCTGTAGGGCTATTGTGAAGGTGTTCGGCGAGCGCTATCTGAGAACACCAAATGAGGAAGACACGGCGCGTATTTTGGCACAAGGAGAAGCAAGAGGATTTCCAGGAATGCTTGGAAGCATAGATTGCATGCACTGGAACCGGAAGAACTGCCCCTACTCGTGGCGAGGGATGTACAAATCAGGGCATCACGGGAAGTGCAGTGTTATACTTGAAACCGTGGCAGATCATGAACTTTGGATATGGCATGCCTACTTCGGCACCGCCGGTGCCGCCAATGACATCAACGTGCTCTACAGCTCCACTGTGTTCCAGAAAGTTGTGGATGGCCTAGCTCCACCATGCAACTATGTGATCGGCGGCCATGAGTACACCAAGGGATACTATCTTGCTGACGGCATCTACCCCACCTGGGCTACATTTGTGAAGACAGTCCGCAACCCTGTCGGCGAGGCAGATTGCCATTTTGCAAAGAGACAAGAGGTTGTTCGCAAAGATGTGGAGCGAGCTTTTGGTGTGCTCCAGGCCAGGTGGGCTGTTGTCTGCTACCCTTTTCTTTCATGGTCGCCGGAGGAAATGGATGCTATCATGAATGCTTGTATCATCATGCACAACATGATCATTGAGGACGAGCGTCCTACAAGGAGGCAACAAGTCGGCGAAAAGTTCGATTTCCAGGGGACTATGGCGACTCCACAGCCGGGCCTGCCGCCGAGGTATGGTCAGTTTGTTGTCATAATTCGGGAAATTCGGGATGAAGCTACGCATCACCGACTGCACAATGACCTCGTGGCACACGCATGGGCTATCAAAGCCAATCAGCCGGTTGTAATAGAGTGATATAAAATTGTGTTGTAATAGAACCAGGCACATTCTTATTACGTACAACAACTTTATTAATGCATTTACATTCTTATTACATATAATTACAACTACTCTTCTTCGTCATCGGACTCAGTCTTAGGAGGCGGTGTCCCAGGCACGTCGTCCGTCGGCGCCGAGTCAGGAGTTCCTGGCTGCCACTCCGGTTCTGGGGCCTGGGGAACGGCCGGCCCTGGCGCACGGGACGCCCACGGCGACCATGGTTCCCAGGGAGAGAAAGCAGGCCGTGTCGGGGATGGAGTTGCGGACTCGGCGTCCTCTTCCGCCGCGTCCTTAACCGCCGCGTCCTCTTCCTGCTGTTCTTCGGCGGCGCCCACGGCATGCTGATCGTCGACCATCACGGCCTCCCTATCCTCCTCCTGCTCGACCACCACGACCGCCTCCTTCTCCTTCTGATCGGGCAGCACCGCATTCTTCTCAGGCGACGACATGGCGAGCGAGTTGTGGGCGGAAAGAATGAGATCGATGTGCGGCCACGATGATTGCTATATCGGTGCCAAGCGGTGCGAACGCAACCCAAAACTACGCGGCGACGGTTGCAATCCACGCGAAGCGTCGTAATGCGGAGCGACGCGGCGGTTGCCGGCGGCGGTTCGTGCGCCCGCAAGGTGTTCGGCAGTTCGCTCAAAATTTGCATCCGTTTGGGGGGTGGGCCTTTGGGGAGTGCCGCTGTGGGCGGCCTCTAAATGTTGACCAGAAACATGTCCGGCACCCCCCAAAGGAGGCCCAATTGAGGGGTGCCGGACACACATTTAGAAGCCCCCGGTGGAGATGCTCTTTGATGTGGTTATACCCAACGGGTATACCCACCTGACTATAATGAAGCCTAATCTACCAGAAGGCCCACCAGGTAGCCCATATACAAGGTGGCTCAAGGAAGGCGCAATGCAACCCAAGTTTAGATGGAGTACGGCTCAAGACAGAAGCAATCGTACCGGCTTAGAACTTACCTTATCTGTAATACGAGTCATGTTCAAACTCCGGAAGCCTGGCCTCCTATATAAGGGCCGGGAGGGGAGACGATACGGGATACGCAATCTGATAACCAAGAACCCTAGCGAGCCTTCGACTTGCCGGGACGCTATTGTAGCCACCTTGTAACTCGAAGATCTGTAATCAGACAAGTAATTCCGTGCTTGTCGGTCGTCCGAATTCACCAACGACCATATACACTTCCACCCGATACAACCCAAGGTACCTCACCATGGGATTTGCCGAGGTTTCCCCTCGTCAATTGGCGCCGTCTGTGGGAAGAACGGAAGTTGGATCTATGGATTCGGCGGCCTCATCGACTTCGTCTTCAGCATCTGCAACTGTTCGGAACCTGCCGGATCTGCGGAAGCCGTACACCCTCGGGACCTTCGACTTCCTCCCGCACTCGGAATCCGAGCGACCAGCATTCGCCGGGATACACTCAGGTATGGATCTGACGTTTGGCGGTTTCCGCTTTCTTGTCAACCAGTGGGGCACGCTCAACGTGTCAAGCCCCGCCCGGCCTCCGAGGTCGGAAGCCGCGATCGCATCTGCCCCGAACGCCATCGACTTCGCGCCTTCATCGACTTCGGCCGCCACCGACTTCGCGCCTACATCGACTTCGGCCGCCATCAACTTCGCGCCTTCATCGACTTCGGCCGCCACCGACTTCGCGCCTACATCGACTTCGGCCGCCATCGACTTCGCGCCTTCGTCGACTGATGGCTCCGACGTCACTTGCTACTGCTCCGACTGCGCTATTTTCCAGGTGGCAGCCGTTTTGCGCGGTGTCGACTCCGCGTCAAGTGATGAGAGCGATCGTCACGGCGAGGGTCGCAATGCGCGCAACCGACCATCCAGCCAAGTGTTCATGGTAGCGCAAAACGGCGCACCAGGCGCTTTTACAACACCGCCGCAACACAGGGAGCCCGAGCCTGTCCAGTAGCCACTGGTAGTTCGGCTGAGCGCTGATAAGGAACTTTCCATCACAGAGGAGATGGCAGTCCGAATCCAGGACGTCGTCAACAACGGTACCGTGATGCCAGAGGAATCCCCCTTGGACGACTTGTTAGCATATCAATATTTGTTGCACAAGAAAAATCTGGAGCTATAAGAGATGCAGCGCGAGCTCAACGAGAGGCAGTTAAGAGCGGATTCAGCCAGTGCAAAACGAGCGGCCAACTCTTCGTCTTACTCGACAAGAGATGAGCCGCGAACAGCAGAGCACGTGAGAACTCGCATTTGAATGCCCCAGACCGGGCTAGAGCCAACAAATATCAGGTAGAGGTTCATGACGATTACAGACGACGGCATACCAGTGCCACAGACGACCGCAGCGGCAGTCACCTCAGTCGCGACTTACCTGCGATCTACGTTGCCCCCAATAAATGACCCACGTTATGGCCTGCATAGAGCACATATAGACGCCCTAGGAAACGCCGGGACAGCGTTGGTACCAACCGCCACCACGCCAGAGCGCCCGGGGATCAGCCCTAGGCAGAACCCGCCGAACACCGGCACTCGATCAAACGGCTACAGGCCAACGGACATACCTACCCCTCAGGGTGAGAACACACACCACGACACTCGGCGTCACGATAACCGTGATCATGATGAACCGGAAGGAAGCAGGTCCAGACGCCGTCACCGTGATGAGCACGACAGGGACGAGCCAGAAAGAAGCAGGTCCAGGCAGCGTCACCGCAGCAGTCGTGACAGGACCGAGACAGAAGAAGAGCGAACCACTCGACGTCGCCGCGAGCGAGAAGAACGCAGGCGCGACAGAGAAGAACGTCGCCAGCAGAGGCGTGCCGCAGGCTTCGAACACGACTACGTGGAGGAAGGAGTCGACGCACGAGATATTATTACTCAGCGAACGATAAATAAGCGAAGGCACCAACGAAGGCATCGCAGTCGTACCCCAGGCTCCAGTCGAAGCAGTTCGTACACAGATTCGGAGATCGAGCCATGTGGAGCCATGTGCTTCACGACTGCCATACAGGAAACTCGCATGCCCAAGAGGTTCAAATTAACATCATAAACTCCCAAGTTCGACGGCACTCAGGAACCATCGGCTTGGTTAGAGGACTACACCACGGCAGTAGCATGTCAGAGGGGAAACACAACGACGGTCATGCAGTACATACAGTTAATGCTCACGGGATCAGCCCGAGCATGGCTCAGAAGCTTGCCCCGCAGTTCGTATGGAACGTGGGACTCCATCTGCAGTGACTTCAAGAGGAACTTTTCGTCCATGTTGAGTCGACCCGCTTCTTTTCAGCAACTTAGGGCCTTCAAGCAAAAGACTGGCGAATCTCTACGCGAGTATATTCAGCGGTGGACCACTTTGAAAAAACTCAGGCGCTGACATATTAGAGGATAACGCCGTTTTTGCTTTCATCCAAGGAGTCAAGCGCAACGATCTTCAGGAGGCTCTGGGCCGCGAAAACCCCAGGACAATAGCCCACCTTATGGAAATAGCTAACAAATGGGCAGATGGAGAAGATTCAGTAAGAGCCGACAGATTACCATCACCTGACGCCGATCGCCATCAGGGCAATTGGGGGCGCCGCGGCCGGAACGACAGGCGAAACAGGCAACGACCTTACGGCGAGTTGGATGGAGTCGAGCAGGTCGCGGCCGGCTTTCAGTACAGTCGCAGTCGAAGTATCACCCATCAGGGGTACAATCAGCGTGACGACCGCGACGATGGGAATCGAAAGCGCGAGTGGAAGCCTAGGGGAACTCGAAGGGAGGAGCGACCATATCGCACCCCGGCTGATCAACTCACCGACCCATGCAAAATGCACTTGTTCAGGGGTGACGACGGCAAGTTAACGGCAACTCACCTTCTCAAAGATTGTCGAGACTTCATAGCACTTCAAGCCGAGTTGCGCAGGAACGCAGCCCTACCACTTGGGCTTTCAGCACCCGAAGGTCCACCTCCACCGCCAGCAGGGCACATCGCAGGGGCAATCCATGCAAACCAGCGGCAGGAGAGTTCAGCCGCAGCAAAAGATCAGTACCCAGAAACTAGAGGGACCATGTATATGATACAAAAAGGACGCCCGTCGAACCGATGCCAAAAGTTAATCAGTCGACAGGTTCATTTAGCTACAGCCTCCCCACCCGCCGCTCCAGAGTACCTTCAGGGTTCAGAAACACCCATCAGGTTCACTCGCGAGGATCACCCCCCACGAGTGCCGCTACCGGGTCACGGCCCCCTAGTCTTGCATGCATTGATCGGAGGGTTCAGGATGAGCAAAGTTTTCATGGATGGTGGCAGTGGCATCAACATTATCTTCGCAGACACGCTACGCAACATGAACCTGTCTCTGACCAACCTGAAACCTTCAGACAACAGCTTCCACGGCATAGTACCAGGAAAGGCAGTATATCCGTTGGGTTCCTTATGGCTCGACGTCGTCCTCGGCGAAGCAGATCACTTCAAGAAAGAAAGCATCGAGTTCGAAGTACTTAACTGGAAATCCCAGTACCATGTAATCCTCGGGCGACCAGCGTTCGCACGATTCATGGCAGTTCCACATTATGCGTACCTGATGCTCAAACTTCCCGGACCCAAAGGAGTCATAACAGTCCGCGGCGACTTCCGGAAATCAGACAACTGCGACAGGAGTTCAGCAAGATATCCGAGTCCTTTGGTGCGCAGGAGCAGCTTGCAGAGATCGCCCTGGACAATGATCGCACCGGCACTCCATAGCTCTTTCAGCGCCAAGAACGAAACAAGGGCACACCAGGTGCACCCAACGGATGCTGAAAAGACAGTCCTCATATCATCAAGTCTCAATGAAGCATAGGAAGGCGCGCTCGTCGAGTTCCTTGATGCACCGGTGTGGTGTTATTGGGAAACCCCAAGAGGAAGGTATGAAGTAGTGAAGCAGCAAATTTCCCTTAGTTGTGAAACCAAGGTTTATCGAACCAGTAGGAAACTAGAATTCTTCTGAAGGTTGTTGCGGTTGACTTTGGCAGGGCGCACTACCGGTGTCAACCACGAACGTGGAACCTGCACACAACACAACCAAGATACTTTGCCCCAACTTAACAGTGAGGTTGTCAGTCTCACTGGCTTGCTGTAACAAAGTATTAAACGTATGTGTGGAAAATGATGTTTGTTTGCAGAGAATGAAAATAACAGGATTGCAGTAGGTTGTTTTATCAGTTTAAGGAAAAAGGACCAGGGTCCACAGTTCACTAGTGGTGTCTCTCCATAAATAAATAATAGCATACATGCGGGTAAACAAATTACAGCTGAGCAATTGACAGAATAAAGAACTGCATAACAATGCATATACAAGTCATGATGTCTAGTGTGAGATTCATTTGGGCATTACAACATGATACATAGACCGTCATCCAACTTCATCTATGACTAATAATCCACCTTCAGGATAGCATCCGCAACACCATTCAGTATTAAGTTGCAAGCAACAGATTATTGCATTAAGTAAAGTGTGTAATGTAAGTAGCACAAATATCCTTAGATAAAGAACTACTGTTTTATCCCTATTAGCAACAGTACATCTACAATCTTAGAGGTTGTTGTCACTCCCCCAGATTAAATAGAGACATGAACCCAATATCGAGCATAAATACCCCCTCTTGGAGTCACAAGCATCTACTTAGCCAGCACATCTACTAGTAACGGAGAGCATGCAATATCATAAATAACGCACTCACAAGATATATTATGAAGCAAATGACATAATACTCAATTATTCATCGGATCCCAGCAAACACAACATGTAGCATTACATAAAGACGATCTTGATCATGATAGGCAGCTCACAAGATCTAAGCATGATGGCACAATAGGAGAAGACAACCATCTAGCTACTGCTATGGACCCGTAGTCCAAGGATGAACTACTCACGCATCAGTCCGGAGGCGGGCATGGTGATGTAGAGCCCTCCGGTGATGATTCCCCTCTCCGGCAGGGTGCCGGGAAGAGCTTCTGAACCCTCCCGAACTAGGGTTGACGACGGCGGCGTCTCCGTAATGTTTCGTGGAAAAGTGTTCGGGTATTAGGTCTTGTATTGTCGGGGGCTTTAAGTAGGCGAAAGGGCGAAGGCGGTGGAGCCCCGAGGGGCCCACACCTAACTAGGGTTGACGGCGGCGGCGGCTCTGGAACGTATCGTGGAAAAGTGTTCGGGTACTAGGTATTGTATTGTCGGGGGGTTTAAGTAGGTGAAAGGGCGAAGGCGGTGGAGCCCCGAGGGGCCCACACCACGTGGTGGCGCGGCCAGGGGGGAGCCGCGCCTCCACCAGGTGTGGCCGCCTCCTGGCCCTCCTCCGTCTCCTCTTCGGTGTTCTGGATGGTTCCGGGATAAATAGGGGTATTGGCTTTTGTTTCGTCCAATTCCGAGAATATTTCCTTAACAGCTTTTCTGAAACCAAAAACAACAGAAAACAGGGAACTGGCACTGTGGCATCATGTTAATAGGTTAGTCCCAGAAAATGCATAAAAACCATATAAAGTGTATATAAAACATGTAGCAATTGGTATAATATAAGCATGGAACATAAGAAATTATAGATACGTTTGAGACGTATCATTCCTCCGTGAGCACTGGGGAAATTTTCGCTTGGCACCCCACCGATATGCCAGGTGTACCCAGGGAACTCGCCGAGCACGCCTTACTGATTTTTCCTGGCACCAAGCCAGTTAAGCAGACAATGAGACGATTATCCGAACCAAAGAGATTGGCAGTCGGAAGAGAAATAGACAGGCTTTTAGACGCCAAGTTCATCCGAGAACTCAAGAAATCCGACTAGGTAGCAAACCCAGTACTCGTCCCGAAGAAAGGAGTAAAGAATGGGCACATGTGCATCGACTATACGTCACTCAACAAGTGTTGCCCCAAGGATCACTTCCCCTTACCACGGATAGATCAGATCGTGGATTCGACTGCAGGCTATGAACGCCTCTCGTTCCTCGACGCCTATTCCGGATACCAGCAAATCCAGATGAAAAAGGAAGACGGAGAAAAAACTGCATTCATCACCCCTCATGGTGTGTATTGTTACACGAAGATGACCTTCAGGTTAAAAAATGCAGGCGCCACCTATCAGCGTATGATGCAGAATTGCTTGAAGGATCAAATCGGCCGAAACATACAAGTATACATCGATGATATAGTCGTCAAGACTCGCCAAACCAACACCTTGATCGACGATTTGCGCGAAACTTTCGCTGCCCTCAACAAGTACAGAATCAAACTCAACCCTACCAAGTGCGTGTTTGGGGTGCCATCAGGGCAAATATTTGGTTACCTGGTGTCCGCCAGGGGCATCGAGGCCAACCCAGAAAAAATCCAGGCAATTTTGCAGATGCCCGAGCCGACGAAACTACGTGAAGTCCAAGGACTCGCAGGGAGAGTGGCAGCTCTTAGCAGATTCATCAGTCGGATGGGCGAGAAGACATTACCATTTTATCAGCTAATGAAGAAAACAGACAAGTTCGAGTGGACAGCCGAAGCTCGAGCTGCTTTCAGTGATCTGAAACGAAGGCTCTGATGACCCACAAGTATAGGGGATCGCAACAGTATTCGAGGGAAGTAAAACCCAAATTTATTGATTCGACACAAGGGGAGCCAAAGAATATTTATAAGCCTTAACAGATGAATTGTCAGTTCAGCTGCACCTGTGAATAGACTTGCTCGAGATAGATTATCAGCAGCAACAGTTTTATAGTAGTGACAGTAGTGAAATAACAGCAGCAGTGAAATAAAGACAGCAGCAGTGATTATAGTAGACAACAGGATTAAAATACTGTAGGCACAGGGACGGATGAACGGGCGTTGCATGGATAAGATAATTCATGTAATATCAAGACATAGGCATTTGCAGATAAATAAGATAAAGTATCCAAGTATTTATTAACCATAGGCATGTGTTCCAATTTAGTTGTGCGTGCTCGCAATGAGAAACTTGCACATCATCTTTTGTCCTACCAGCCCGTTTGCAGCGGGGCCTCAAGGGAATCTACTGGTAATTAAGGTACTCCTTTTAATAAAGTACCGTAGCAAAGCATTAACATTCCGTGAACACACGTGATCCTCACATCACAGCCATCCCCTCCGGCTGTCCCAATTATTGTCACTTTGGGGCCTTCGGTTCCGGACAATAATATGTGTATAGAACTTATAGATATGATCTAAAACATTGATTATCCTCATGATACAATAACATGTTCAGATCTGAAATCATGGCACTCAGGCCCTAGTGTCAAGCATTAAGCATAACAAGTTGCAACAATGACGTAAAACACCGATAACGGATACTAGGCACCATGCCCTAATGATATTACAGCTATTACATGAACGATCTCATCCAATCCCTACCATCCCCTCAAGCCTACAGCGGGGAATTACTCACACATGGATGGGGGAAACGATGATGGTTGATGGAGAGGCGTTGGTGATGACGATGGTGATGATCCCCTTCGATTCCCCGTCCCGGCAGGGTGCCGGAACAGAGACTTCTGGTCCCCGAATTGAGTTTCGAGGTGGCGGCGGCGCACGGATGTGTTTCTGGGAAAAGTGATCAGGGCCCTCTCGTTTTTAGGTCTGAGGGAGTTTATATCCGAGAGGGGGGCGCGAGGAGGCGACCGAGTCGGCCTCATGGGGTGCTGGCGCGGCCAGGGGCTTGCCGCGCCAGCACCTCATCTGGCTGGCTCGTGGCCCCCCTCCGTCAGGTCTTCTGGCTCCGTGGGTATTCGGGCAAAATAGGGGCTTTGGCATTATTTCTGGTATTTTTCCCTAAAGTTGAATTTCTGCACAAAAATAAGACACCAGGGCAATTCTGGTGAAAACAGCGTTAGTCCGTGTTAGTTGCATTCAAAACACACAAATTAGAGGTAAAACAATAGCAAAAGTGTTCGGGAAAGTGGATACGTTTTGGACGTATCAGGCTCACAAATCCTCCTGTCCTTGTGCCACCTCGCGAGCAAGAGACCTTATACCTATACATAGCCGCCACCAACAGGGTGGTCAGCGCAGTTCTCGTGGTCGAAAGGCCAGAGGAAGGGAAAATTCAGCCGGTGCAACGACCTGTGTATTACCTTAGCGAAGTACTCTCCCCGTCCAAGGAGCGGTACCCGCACTATCAGAAACTCGCTTACGGGGTGTTCATGGCAAGTCGCAAGGTCGTGCATTATTTCACGGAGCATCCAACAGTGCTGGTGAGCAGCGCCCCATTGGCCGACATCCTCAACAATTCCATGGCAACTGGACGAGTCGCCAAGTGGAGCATCGAACTCGGACCTAGAGATATCACCTACAGGCACCTAAAGGCCATCAAGGCTCAGGTCCTCCCAGATTTCACGACCGAGTGGATCGAGGCTCATCTACCTCATGTCCCCGATTTATCCAACTCCTGGACTGTGTATTTTGACGGGTCCAAGAAGTACGATGGCGCAGGAGCAGGGGTCATTCTGACATCACCCAAGGGTGACAAACTACGTTACGTACTACAGATGGATTTCAAGAGAGCCTCGAACAACGAGGCAGAATACGAGGCGCTGTTGCACGGCATGCGCATGGCAAAAGCCTGCGGGGCAACTCGGTTGATGATTTACGGCGACTCGAACCTCGTGGTGCAGCAAACAATGAAGGAATGTGACGCTAACGCGGATAACATGCGGGCTTACCGCGACATGTATAACATCATGGAGGGCAGTTTCGATTGCTGCGAATTGCGACATGTCGGTCGAGAAAGCAACGAGGAAGCAGACATGCTAGCCAATATTGGGTCCAAGAAAGAACCTATTCCTCCCGGTGTTTTCCTCGAGCGAATCAAGGAAAGGTCAGTCAAGATAAAGAGCTCAGCTGCACCCATGGCGGAAGCCGAGCCTCCAGCCGAGGAAGTCGAAAAAACACCGGCTGAGCAGCAGCCCGGCAATCCTCTAGCTACAACTCCCCGAGTCGAAGTTTTCCTCATAGAACCCTCTTGGACGAAACCTTTCTTATCCTACATCCTTTGCCAGGAGGTGCCTTCGGATTCAGTCGAAGCAAAGTGCATCGCTAGGCGGTCCAAGGCATTCACGGTGATCAACAAAGAGCTCTACAAACGAAGCATCTCAGGAGTCTTGCAGCGGTGCATCGATCGCACCCGAGAACGGAAGGGCTATACTCATGGAGATTCACGCTGGGACTTGCGGACATCACGCGAGCAGTCGCGCACTCGTTGCAAAAGCCATGCGAGCCAGTTTCTACTGGCCCACGGCTATGCAGGACGCAGAGGACATAGTAAAGAAGTGCCTTGGCTGCCAGAAGTATGCGTCCAAACCACACGCCCCAGCATCTGAACTCAAGACCATACCTCTGGCTTGGCCGCTTGGCCCTTTGCTCAATGGGGCCTCGACATGGTCGGACCATTAAAGAAATCATCACGAGGGGGTCACACCTTCCTCCTGGTAGCAGTCGACAAGTTCACCAAGTGGATTGAGGCAGTGCCCGTAACAAATGCAACGGCGACATCGGCAGTCAACTTCATCAAGTCCATCATCTTCCGCTTTGGGGTGCCCAATAGCATAATCACTGACAACGGGACCAACTTCACGGCAGAAGAATTTCAAGACTTTTGCAAAGATCAGGGAATCAAGCTCAAGTACGCCTCTGTTGCTCACCCGCAGTCTAACGGGCAGGTCGAGAAAGCTAACGGCCTAGTATGCAGCGGCTTAAAGAAAAGACTCCTGGTGCCGCTCAAGCGCGCAGCTGGTGCCTGGGCGGAGGAATTACCTGCTGTGCTCTGGAGCCTACGCATGACTCCCAACAGGTCTACGCAGTACACACCCTTCTTCTTGGTGCATGGAGCCGAAGCAGTCATGCCACACGACCTCAAGTTCGACGCACCTCGTGTGACCCTCTACGACGGGCAAGATTCTGCTGCCGCACTTGAGGACGACATCGACACTCTAGACGAAGCACGAGATATCGCACTCGCCAGAACCGCAACATATCAGCAGAGTCTACTAAACTACCACAGTCGTCGCTTGCGACCACGCTCCTTTGCAGTGGGAGACCTGGTACTTCGACTGAAGCAAAAGAAAGTCCACAAGCTCGCGTCACCTTGGGAAGGACCTTTCCTCGTCACGGAAGTCATCGGCAACGGAACTTATCGATTGAAGCACGCCGAGTCAGGAGAAATTTCTCACAACCCATGGAACGCAGCTCACCTGCATCGCTTTTATGCCTAGTAGATTTTCATCTCGGCCCATATATCTTAGTCTTAGCATACAGACTGCATTCAGTCCTCTTTTGTATCAGACAGATTATCATATTGATCAGCAATAAAGCATAATGTTCCTCTATATATTTTCATGTTAGCCTTGTATGCATCAAGCATAATTTTATCAATCTCACCCGACACTCGGGGACTAGCGACAACGTTCATTCAGTCCACACAGCACACCGCGGAGCTCTCCATGCCTGGGGAGCTGTTTGGATTCATCGCACATTATAAGCACAGTTACCATCGAGTGAGCAACACTCGGGGGCTGCAAATTTTCGTTATTACAGGTCAGATTCCAGTACCTCCGAGCGAACAACGCTCGGGGGCTGGGACAAAGAGCTTCTTCAACAACCGGCAGTCAGAAAAACCCTTCCAAGTGCACCAGGGAGGCCTGGCAGCTTCAATCCCATTGTTGTTTACTCGCAAGGGTATGTCCGTGTTTTGACTAGTTGCTATGTACTAACACTATTTACTGCTATTTCTGTGTAACCGGATCAGAGTTGCGACGATCAAGCTCCGCGTCAGTTTCTCTCTCGACAAAGGCAACAATGCAGTTGGCCGGACCTTCGTCTGCCTCATAATGCGGTTGCATTACCACCGGACCGGCCTGTGCAGCTTCCCAAGGGAGCCCAGCTCCAACTTCGGACAGACTCAGTCGAGGATGGTGCAGGTGAACAAACGCCAATGCAGCAGTCGCCCCAGCCACCAGTTGATGCCGCACGAAATCGCGGATGGCTTCCCCATGACGAAATTTAGCCATCAGGGCAGCCAAGCCTTGAGGTTGGTCATTCAGAGGAAACATGGCGTCGTGAATCTTAGCCAGGGCTTGTGTACATGCCTTCGTAAATTCTCCTACTTGATCGACCCGGTCACATAGAGTGAGCAGCACCCGCGCCTTTGCCCTGTCCGCCCATACAACGGTGGTGTCCCGGCCAATATTATTGGTAATTGCAATAAAGCGCGCCTGCACTCGGGCGCGTTCATCATCGGCGTTCTGCTGCACACCTGAGTAAAAAGCAAGGTTGTTTCTTTTGTCAGTCAACAACAGTAAGCAAGCAGCAAGAATAAGGAGCTCAGCAATGGCGACTTACAAAGCAGTTCGGCCTTGGCCGTTTCGATCTCCGAAATTATGAAATCTTTGCGTTCAAGAGGCTTTGGTTGTTTCAACTTCATAATAGCAAGTACCCCCAAGGTTTCCCTCGGTTTTTGTTCCGCAGCATTGCATCGGCTCTCCAGCATGCCGTATCTGTACCTATCGTGATGATCGTATGAGGGGATAGCAGACGGAATAGCAGCAGGAGCAGCCTGCACAAAAGTCACCGTAACTCAGATATTCACAACACAACAACCCCGACGACAAAGGCTCGGGGGCTCAGTCGCTAATAAAATGTAAAAGGAGTTCATGCATTACGAGCGATCAACAGACGAACTAGAGTATTTTTCAAGACCGTGCGCATCAGGCATGCACTTGACACAAAATATTGGCTGGTCCTTGCTCTCAGAGGCAGTCGCGGCTACTTGAGCACCGCGAGTCGCGGTCCGCTGGCTAAGGGTGTCAACCAAAAGGTTTGCAAGCCTCTTGGCTTCCTTAAGGTGTGCCTTAACACGTCCTTCCGGGTACTCCGAGAATGCTCGCGCGAAGTCGCCCTGGATCCCGTGCGCAAGTAGAAGCTTCAGAGTTGTTTGGGAGCCACGTACCGTCTGTTCCTGTATGAAGTCTTCCAGTCGAGCAGCCTCCGGATTGAAGGTGGAGATCAACTCGTCCAGAGTCTTCGGCATCGGAGCTGTGCAGCGCCGTCAGCGACTCCACCGCCTTCGGCATGAGCACGGCAATACGGCTACCTAGCGCATCAGCCTCTTCCGCTGCCTTCAAAAGTCTATCGTCTGCGACAGGCGGACTCGGGGGATCCGGAATATCAAATGCGACTGCACAAACGTCAGAAAATTGACAGAAATAAATGATATCGTCAAAACAAGGCGTGACATAAACAAACAGGCAGAGTTGCTAGTAAACAAGACCAACCTGAGAAAGCTCGGTTGAGGGACGCTAGCCGTGTGGCGAGGTTTGACTCGCGCTCTGCCTGGCGAGTCTTTTGCTCCTCCTCCCCTGCCTGCCGTGCAGCTACGAGCTGAGTTGCAGTTTTTTCTTGAAGGTCTTTCAATTCCTTCTGCAGTTTCTTCAGTTCAGTTTCAGCCGCCGATGCGTCAGCTGGTGAGAGGAAGAGTCATAGTTAGAAATTTTATGGACGATAAGTAGCTTGACAAGGGGCAAGCAAGTGGCAATGGAAATTACTTTTAGCCTTTAGCAGCTGTTGGCGAAGGTCGGTGTTGTTAGCTTCAACTTTCACAAAATGGTCAATGGCGGCGAGCAGCGGGACTACAAAGGGCTGCAAGTGCAGATTTATAAGAATTACAAAGTCAGAAGAGTGTGTGTATAAGTTCGCGGGTTAGAGCCTGTGATCACCTCCAAAGAGCTAATCGCAGCCTCCAGGGCTACTCCCATCGGGAGCGCTGGCGCGCACCCGATGAAGTTCTAGAGTACTACAGCTACGACGGGAGTCCACTTACATGGTTGGACGAGCTTGACGATGACGGACCCGCAGCCGTGCGGTGAACCATCTCAAATTTGTCCACATCCGTTGTTTCCGGCGTCACCACCTCTTGCGTTGCAGCTGGTGCCTCTGTCTGCCCGTCAGTTTCTGGTGGATCAGCTGCAACCGCCGAAGTCTTGGTAAACAGCGGAACAGGAATCTCTGGAGTTTCTTCTTCTTCGTCTTCGTCGGAGCTGTCAAGAAAGAGCAGGTGTCAGATTAATATCAAAAGTAAGTATGTAGAGGGGCAGTAGGGTTGCACGACAGTCTGAAGTCAAACTTACTCGATAAACGGATTTTTCCATTTCAAGGCTGGCGTGGAGGGCGGTCGGCTTCGCAGCGGAATCACCAGTACCGGGTTGGAAAGGGATCCACCCGCAGATGACGTCGCAGCTTCGCCCCCACCAAAAGGAGTCGCGGCCTTTTTCTTCAGCGCGACAGAATCCGCGGAGCTCTCTTCGTCGCCTTCTTCGCCGCGCTTGCGTTTGTCTCCGACCAAAACGTTGCCACTCGGTTCCACCTCATCTTCCGACTGAGAGTTGGCAGCCGGATTGGACGAGGTGGAGACGTCCTGCAACAGATCATCGTCGGCTCCAATCTCTTTAGGAGTAGGAGTCCGACTAATCAAGGCAGCATGTCCCCGTGCAAAGAAGTAAAAATTTTCAGCTTACGTCAGATACAACAGTTAAATAGAAAACAAGTCAGAAGCAAAAGCTCGTACTTCAGGACGAGGGTGATCCTTGCCATAAGGTTTGACTGGCGGCGCCAGAGCGCAAGTCTTCAACTCCTTGACAGAGGTTAAAATTTTAACCACTTGCAGGAGGCTCTTGGCGTCTTAGGTTACCTTGGAGACTCTAGAAGAGTCGTCATCACCAGAGTATTCCCACATTGGGTGTGGGCGATCCTGCAGCGGCTGGATTTGGCGGCGAATGAAGGTGGATATAAGGTGGATACCTGTCAGCACCCGCCCTTCCTCAAACTGCAGTTTCTCCACTTTCAGGCGCAGCTGCTCAGCCTCCGCAGCCTCAGTATCAGTCAACCCATGGGCCCAAGACCTTTTCTTGGACACCTTCGCGTTGGCGTTGAATTCCGCCAGGCCAGTGGTCTTGTTCTCGGAGATCTGGTCCTTGACGTAGAACCAATGACTCCTCCGTCCTTGCACCGACTCCGACGATTGGATGTCAAAGTAGCCGGAGCCGCCGCGCACCTGCAGCCCGATCTTGCCGGGTCCCGTTGGCGCCTGTCGTTTGATGACGAAGCACCGACGCCACAGTGTCCAATGGGGGGCGATGCCCAAAAACGCCTCGCACAACGTAATAAAGCACGCCAGGTGCAGGACAGCATTGGGCGTAAGGTCGTGCAGTTGCACGCCATAAACGCAGAGCAATCCCCTTACAAAGGGGTGAAGGGGGAAGGACAAACCTCGGTTGAGGAAATTGGTGAAGCAGACGCGCTCACCCGCGCGCGGTTGAGGGATAACCTCGTCGCCGGGGAGGCGAACCACATCGGCGTTGGCGGGCAGCACGCCGCCATTGCGCAGGGCATCCAGTTGCGCAATCTTCACGACAGATTGACGCCAGGCTCCCTTTGCTTCCTTGGCAGGCTTGGAGGCGGTTTTCTTCGGCGCCATGGCAACGTCTCGCCGGCGTAAAAGCTTGGTTCCGGCGTGCTACAGTGCGAGGAGAGCGGTGGCAAGAAAAGCAAGGAAGAAGATGAACAGAGCAGCGGCGGCGCAAATGGAAGGGTAAGTAGAGAAATCTTATCTCCGGTAAAAATATAAGGCCTACGCAGCAGTTCACCTTGGCCGTCCAATAGACGATATGGCCACGTGGCGCACATCTGAGACACCCCACGAAGTGGAAGCAGTGCGGTAACTACCCACTACGCGCGAGAATCAAGGAGGCCATCATCACGTTTCGTTTCCCGCGCGACGCGTGCGGTCAAATCGGACCGGCCGGCCAAGGTCAGCACTGGCAGTTGGGGTCCACCAAAGGTCATGTCCCATCGGCAGTGTCGCGGTATCTTTTCAAACGTCATCAGTGACGTCATATTTCCAGCAGAAGGTCGGAATCTCAATTGCAGAATACTCGCAGTCGATAGCTTACAATGTGGGACTTAGTATCAGTTATGAGAATTTGTAGAGTCAGTTGATATATTAACGACAATTTTGTGATCTTTATTACAGATTAAGCCCAATTACGGGCAATTGCACTCAATCTCGGGGGCTACTCCCATCGGGAGTGCCGTCACGCACCCGACGTTTTCAGTCGACGATCAGCGTCAGTCGAAAAAATGAGGCGCACTCGACGGATCGGAGTCTCTCGAAGGATATATGGACTGAAAGTCTTATTAACGCAGTCGAAGTCCGGTCGAGTACTTCCCGACTTTTGTTCAAGAAAGTGAAAGAAAAAATATACAATTCCTGCGATGTTCGACTGGTCCTCAGATGCTGTACAAACAAGTACAACGGTAAGACCTGAACAAGGCCAGGTGGCCCATACAAGCTATGCGGACCTGATATTTTCCGTGCCAGCAGGCATGATGCAAAATCCCGGCGGACACGCCAAGGGTACTTTAATTATGACCGGGTTCTGACCAGTAAGTCCCGACAGGTTTGAGTCGAACTTGAAAAGTCTTGCCAGGTTCGAGAGAAGGGACTCGAATCTGAGTAAGCTAGCAGGGTATTTCGCCCGAGTCGTGAATTAACTTGACTCCGATCCGTCGGCTGAATCAGGCCCAACTACGCCATCCATCCCCCATAAGACGAAAAGAAATATACATGCATACATTGCGGGCTGCATTTACTTATCGTATAATCTTTATAAACAGGATGGAAAATCTCCAAAAGATGCTCGAAGACATATTGAGTATGGAGTCCCTACACGATCCTTTGGAGTCGAATAGGCACTCGGGGGTTACTGATGTGGTTATATCCAACGGGTATACCCACCCGACTACAATGAAGCCTAATCTACCAGAAGGTCCACCAGGTGGTTCAAGGAAGGCGCAATGCAACCCAAGTTTAGATGGAGTACGGCTCAAGACAGAAGCAATCGTACCGACTTAGAACTTACCTTATCTGTAATACGAGTCATGTTCAAACTCCAGAAGCCTGGCCTCCTATATAAGGGCCAGGAGGGGAGACGATACGGGATACGCAATCTGATAACCAAGAACCCTAGCGAGCCTTCGACTTGCCGGGACGCCATTGTAGCCACCTTGTAACTCGAAGATCTGTAATCAGACAAGTAATTCCGTACTTGTCAGCCGTCCGAATTCACCAACGACCATATACACTTCCACCCGATACAACCCAAGGTACCTCACCATGGGATTTGCCAAGGTTTCCTCTCGTCACTCTTATTAACACAACTAGTTTAGACCTAAACCTTGGATTGAGTTGCAAAAGTGTTTGAATAGAAACGCATAGAAAATATAGTAATTCTCATACTAATATAGAAATAGAACGGTGATAGTACTTCTACAACTCCACATATCTCTACGACTAAAGAATAACAGTTGTACATCCTTATCCGTGTAAAACATATCGAGAGTTTTGGAATCTCTATGACGTACTTTAAAATTCAGAACCCAACTCGACTCGGTAGACATCAAGTTGAAGTTAATTGTAATCGAATCAAAAGCTGCCCATTTTATCATTTATCTCGCAAGTTACAAGTTATAATTCCCACGCTATACGTGGATAATGCTTGCATGGCTAGCTAGCTTAGAGCATCTCCACCAGGGGCCTCTAAATGTGTGTCCGGCACCCCCAATTGGGCCTCCTTTGAGGGGTGCCGGACATGTGTCCGGTCAACATTTAGAGGCCGCCCACAGCGGCACTCCCCAAATGCCCACCCCCCAATCGCGAGCACACTGTCGAACACCTTGCGGGCGCACGAACCGTCGCCGATGAACAACACAAACGATGAACACAGATGGCGATGAACAACACAAACATCATTTAAATGAGATTTAACAAACTTACAATTTCGAATCTAAACGAGATTTAACAAATTAGACCTAGAAGGTGCGAGAGAGAAGGCCTATGCTGTGCTACACGCGCCGGCGAGGAGAAGAGATGTCGTTTCATGGCCGGCGAGGGGGAGAAGATGCGAATCAAGCCAGGGAAGCAACGACGCTTCACTTCTGGCCATTGCTCATCACCGTTCCCATCGGCTACATCCTTTAGAAACGGTCCCGTAGCCTCGGCTGAGCCGGCCGAGGCTTCTGGCCTCGCCGGCGTCGTGTTCGATTCACCGCCGTGACATGCGGCGGGGCGTTTGATGGGACGCCTCTTCGGCTTTCGGCGCCCCTTTCTTCGGTGACGGCGACACTGCTGAGCAAGATGCTAGCAGCTCGTCGCTGGCGCCTTTCTTCGGTGACGGCGACGCTGCTGATGGCGTCGGCGTTTGTAGAGGCAGATCGGGCAACTCTCGTCGACCGCTACGACGCGCCTCGTACACCACGGCGTGCCAGTAGGGCGCCGAGATGGAGTACTTGGGGTCGAGCTTTTGCTCGTACGGCATCTCCGTCCACTTGCGGCTGACGAACTCGACGCGGTCCTGGCCGCTGAGCCGTGGCGCCACCGGAATGTTGGCGGCGCTCCTCACCCAGCCGTCCGGAAGGGTGTCGTCGTCGGATACCGGCAGCTGGCGACGGCTGCTCAGCCGCGCGGTCTCCAGCGAGAGCACGTACGGAGGCTTGTTCTCGGCCTCCTCGCGCCACAAGACTCGCTGGAACGACTTGGCCATCTCCGCCTCCTCGTTGCGACGCCGGAGTTCCTCTAGCTGCTCGTGGCGATGCTGCCCGCCATGGTGGCCTATGTTCTTGGGGGAGAGGGAGAAGTGTTTGTGTAAAGATGAGGGCTGCGCTGCGTCGGGTTTTAAAGCGGCCGGAGGAGCGGGGTTGGGTAGCCTGCATTAACGCGGCCACCGCTTCGCCTGGCCGCGCATTGACGCCGACGAAGCGTCTGCAGAGCGCCGCCGCTGCGACTACAGCACGCGTCGCTTCCGTCTGCGGCGTTGGAAGCGACGCCGCGTTATTGCGAGGCGTCGCTTCGGTCTGCGGCGCGTGATGACAAGCGTGGCGCCGTCTAGTCGCCTCGACATTAAACGCGGCGCAACGGCCTCCTGCACAGCGTTTGTTAACACGGGGAGAGGCGCGTGTGTGTATGACGGGCGGGCCAGCGCTGTCAGCACCATGCGCGAGTCGATGTCCGGCACCCCCAGGAGGGCCTCCAAGCATAGAGACCCGATTGGGTGACGAACATAAAATCGCTCGGGGTGAGGCTTTGGGGGTGCCGCTGGTGCATGTTTTTCGTGTCCGGCCTCCCAAAGGGCCTTTAGGGGTCCTTTAGAGGCCCGCGGTGGAGATGCTCTTACGCGCGCGATTTCCGACCAATGCACGTGGGCGTTCCGACCAAACCACATGGATGTTCCGGGAGGAGGATGACCGTCGCCAGCGTCGGGCTAACTCCTACGATCGGCGGCTATCCCAACCGCCTCGCCGTCTCGCCATGTTCAAATCACCCCCTCTATCGGTCCGCCGCCGCCCGACCACCCCTTTAAGCCCCCCACCACCACCGGATACGAACCCCACCCCTCCCCCACAGCTAAGTCTCGTCTCGCCGACGTCTTACCCGTTACGACAGTGTGCTTGGCCTATGGTGTCCGTCGGGAGGAAGAAGAATTGAGGAGGCGGGATCGGACCCACGCCGCGTGTAGGCCCTAGCAGCGTGGACCGCGCGAACGGTGCTCCCTCGAAAGAAGCCGTTCCGCGAACACAGCATGAAGATAGTGTGAACGAATGAATAACGGGCTATAGCCCACGGGCCGTTCTGAGTTCCATGAGGCACCGAATCACATTAGTCTGGGGGCCATTTTCCGCAGCCCAGTGAGTAAAATATCACCGTCATTCTCCACAGTCCAAGCACCACCATCTCCTCCTTGCTGCTCCCCCCGCCTCCGGAAGAGGAGATAACGCAGGTGCTCGCGCTTTGCCTTCTCTGAATCCATCCCTCTGCTTTGCCCCGTCTTCTATCACCGGCGAGTCGCGTCCCCTAACTGCCACCTCCTGCCTGAGTTAGCGAGTTACTCGGCGGGGGTCCCTGCAGAGTCCAGAGGAATGAAGTAGGGGTCGGCCGACCAGGCGCGATGGCGGCGGTTCCGCCGAACGCGAGTTTGGGGCTGCTCAATCTGGGCGGGTGCGGGGTTCTGCTCCCTTCGTTGCAGCCTAATTCGTGCCCAGGCCACGCGTTCTTGGTCACGAGAAGGGACGTCTCGGTGAGTTTGGGATTGGTGAGGAGAGGCAGGGTCCTCGACCCCGGTTTCCGCGCTTCGGCTGGTGCCGGTTCGTCGGAGTTGCGGCACATCGAGAAGGAGCTCACTTTTAGCCCCACATTCACTGACTATGTGAAAATGATGGAGTCGGTGAAGCTGGACAGGAGCAAGAGTTTTCTGGGAGGTGATTCTGATGGCCGGGGCTCGAGGAGGAGGTTCGCGGGTGATGGTGATGCATCAGCTGGCCGACGAGTGGATAGGGAGTCGGGTGATCCAAGGAATAAATCATTTGAGAGGAAAAGAGGGGCTCTGAGGGAAACTGGGGGTGACCAAGGCAGGGGAGAGAGGTCGGCGATGAATGATAGCGCACAAGAGTTCACTGGATTGGTGGGGAAAAGAATGGCGGGTCATGCTGGAAATAGCAGTAATGGTCAGGGAAAGGTTCAAGAATATGTACGGAGAAGAATAGTTCGAGGGGAACGGAGCAAAATTGGGGACAGTACGGATAACAATGGCCGCAAGCAGTTTGCATCGCATGCCAGGACTAAAGATAATAGAGGTAGCATGCTTGTTCATGAATCAACAGGGAACATGCATGCCCAGTCAAATGCAAGGAAGGATTTAGAAGGACGCGCAAATTCTGTTGTAAGTCGAACTTCTATCACTCGGGATAGCAGCATTATATTGAAGAACACCAAGTCTATAAATAAGGGAAGAGAAGATTTTACTAGCCCAAGAAGTAGTCCTAGAGAGAGACAGATTTCCTACAGCGAGGTCAATGCCGACAGTAAATTTCAAAGATACCATCACAGAATAGAAAGTCCAGGAAGAAATCTTGTAGTGGATCGGTTTAGAGATAATGACATGGGCTATAACAAGCCTACTGTAAGCAAAAGCTACGGTCATACACAGACAGTGCCTGAGAATTATGGTTATCGAAGTGATAGTTTTGAGCGTGGAAAACCTCAAACAACTCAAATGCAGAGGGGTGAAAATGTGCAACTAGGGAAGTTTGTTAGGAGGGATTCAAAAGATGTCTTTGATGATAGGGCTGCTTTCAAGACTTTTGAGGCATTCACTGATGTCAGGAACAGACCACGGGCTCTCCAAACAGAAATAGAAGAGAGAATTCAGAAATTAGCTAGCAGGTAATTTGTTTTATTCTAGTGATTGAGTTATCATAGTTCTCTGCTCTATTGAATATTACTACTCGCCCAACAATTATAATGAAGAGACGATTCTTCATGTAATTTCCTATTTTAATGCTTCAGTTATCATTGTTTTCTGCTATATAAGTTGAGCATAGTAGCCTCTTATTTTTTGGCTTGGATAATACCCTCTTCTAATCTAGAAAATATGGTCCATGGTAGTAGGTTATATGTACTCATTAACATGATCAATTCCTTTGCTATTACCCTGTTTAATTCAAATATTATTTAAATGCACATTAAATATCTGGTGAGGTGACGGTACTTAGTGTATATTTTGCTCAATCCTATCAACTACTATATGATGATCATTCTAAAGAAAATACTGAGCTGCTAGAAAGATCACACTCAAGCATACTTCATTTATTTGTTACTTAGATGTTTTAAAGTAGTAATATGTACACTTAAATTATCAGGCTGTTCCCACTTAAAAATTCTCCCCAAGCTTTTATTTACATTGTGAATTTGTGATGCCTCCATGCAAACTATTTTACAGTTTGTTTTTGGAGAATTATGTTTGGAATGTTCATTACAGACTGTAATCCATCCGTGGAACTTGTAAGCTAAGCTGACTAAGAAAATACTAACGGATCTCATGCTTTCCACATAATTAATTAAGATTAATATTGTGAAGTTGTTATTGTCTTTTGAAGTCCTTATAATTCTTTATTTTTCAAGGCTCAATGCTACAGATGTAAATACTCCAGAGTGGAAATTCTCCAAGATGATTCATGATGCAGAAATCAAGTTCACTGATCACTCTATACTAAGGGTTGTTCAAATATTGGGTCGTTATGGAAACTGGAAACGTGTTTTGCAAGTTGTTGAGTGGCTTCAGTCACGTGAAAGGTTCAAGTCCTACAAGAGCAGGTAAACTAGTAGCCCACTTATATTTCCCTGCCCTCGTTGATCTTAAATCTGCATTTTTTGTTTCCGTACCATGCATTTTAAATGCTTTGATGTATGTAGCACAGGTATAATGTGTAACGAGTTTAACCATATGAATAAGTTGGTTGATCTATTTGTGCATCCTTAGAGTTTTCTTTGATTAGTTTTTCTTGGTACATCCATATGGTCTCATTAAATATGTACAGTATTTAGTTTATGTAGTGCATATGATTTTATGAAAAGTACCTTCTGATGTAGGTATATTTATACAACAGCCCTTGATGTTCTTGGGAAGGCAAAGAGACCTTTCGAGGCACTTAATGTATTTTACACCATGCTGGTATAAATCTTACTTATCTTCACCTTGTTTTCTACAGAAATACTAATCTTCATCTTATGGGAATCTTATTTAGATGTTGTTCCTGTACTTCATTTGCAGGACCAACTGTCCTCTTATCCTGACATTGCGGCTTATCATTGTATTGCCGTGACTCTGGGGCAAGCTGGTCTTGTGAAAGAACTATTTGATGTGATTGATTGCATGCGTTCTCCTCCTAAGAAGAAGTTCATGGTGGGCACCGTTCAGAATTGGGATCCTCGGTTGGAACCAGACCTCATTGTATACAATGCGGTGAGTTTATTTGTAGAAAATGTGACATGTGAGTGGAATCAACGCACGATGAACTAGGCATGTTGAAGTTTATTGGGTATTTGGTATTCAGTAGAATATGACTGCTTCTACTGCTATGTAGGTACTGAATGCTTGCGTGCAACAAAAGCAATGGGAAGGGACATTCTGGGTGCTGCAACAGTTGAAAGAGAAGAATATTCGCCCAACAAATACAACATATGGTCTTGTAATGGAGGTATGCTGATTATGATACAAGTGCAAATACAAAATGAAACATTCTCTCTCTATTCTCTCCGCCCAACTATACTGGGCCCCAAAGGGGCACTTCTACAAACTTCTATAGATTTTCCGTAATAAAACTAAACATTTTTCATTATATTTTCTTTGCATAGAACTATACATGAAAGTTGCTAAGATATATTTTCTTTTGAATTTTTTCTTGCCTGGTTTCCTAGGAACTGCTGAGGTTTGTGCATATGTTTTCACTTGTAAAATTGCTACTCAAACTTGTTTTGTCACAATATCATGTTATATATCTTGGGCACAATTTTCTATGCAGAATAATCCAGTTTTAGCCTAGTTTAATTTCGTGCTACTGCAGGTAATGCTCGTTTGTGGCAAGTATAACTTGGTGTATGAGTTCTTCGACAGGGTGAAGCAAAAATCAATACCTGGTGCGTTGAACTATAAAGGTAATAACTAGAACTTGAATACAGTACTTGTTAAAGCAAGTTCAGATCACAAACCTCATGCTGGTTGCAGTTCTCGTAAATGCACTTTGGAGAGAAGGAAAGATTGATGAAGCAGTCATGGCTGTGAAGGACATGGAAAATCGTGGAATTGTTGGTTCGGCAAGTCTCTATTATGATCTTGCTCGGTGCCTTTGCAGTGGAGGGCGGTGCAAAGAAGCACTTCTCCAGGTTTGGCCTACAAAAGTGCAGTTAATATGTACACACTTGCCATAGCCTATGTCGATAGTGAAGTTCCTTTTGTTAGTTATTTTGATCTTGATTTACTCCCAACTGTTAAAAAAATATATGACAGAACATAAGTTTACACTGGCGACGCCGCAGGTTAAGTATTTGAACTGCCCACTAGGTCTTAGAATTAATGAATAATATTTATACAATTCACTAGTTGCTATCATGGCCTCATGGGCACATATAATGTTATCCTTGATTACTCACTTGCAGAACATATGGGGTTTCAGACATTTTATCCTCAAGCAGAAAAAGAGCAGATTGCATAAAATCACATTTTGGTCGAGTAGGTACTGTGTAGTGTGTATATCTGGAAAATGTGAAACAAGCAGTCAGAAAGTATGGAATTAGGTCTGACCATCTAATTTTCGTTGCAGATATTTTGATTTTTAGGGAAGTTCGAACCAGCTACCTAGGAAATGATAACACTCAGGGCCTTTTTTGATTCAAAAAATTGCAATGTCATGCCCATTTGATTCCTACAGGATTGTGTTTATCAAAGTTCGTTTCATTGAACCATTGGAAAAACAAAGGGTTTTTTCTAAGAGGTTGGAGAGGATGGAAAATTTCCAATGAAACTTAGCGCAAAGGGGTCCCTGAGAAAAGTCTATAGAATTAAACCCTACAACTACACACACAATGGAAAAACCATCCAAGTTTCCTGTGAAAATCCTTTGGATTGTGAAATCATGAACATTTTCCGATCGGTTTTGCTGATCCTGTGTTGTGAGTCTCATAAGAGTTAAGAGGGAACAGTTTTTGGGTTAAGGCTCAACTACACTTAAGCCTCTATATCTATATTTATAACACCGTAGTCTGTGTATGCACTATTAGTGTAGTGTCCTCAGATTGTTTGTTTTCTTTTCAACCTTTATCTGATAACAACCGTACTTCAGGTTGAGAAGATATGCAAGGTTGCGAAGAAACCGCTGGTTGTTACCTACACAGGGCTTATTCAAACTTGCATAGACAGTGGAAGCATGGAAAATGCTAATTACATATTCAATGAAATGCGCAACTACTGTTCACCTAATAATGTGACTTGCAACATCATGCTGAAGTCATACATAGATCATGGAATGTTTGAAGATGCGAAAAGTCTACTGGAGAATATTCTAAGTGGCAGGATTCGGAGCAAAGCGGATTTAGGTCAACAAGCAATTGCAGACAAGTTTACTTTCAATACTTTCATGGATGCTTGTGCTGAAGCAAAAAAGTGGAATGACTTCGAGTATGCATTTCGCAAAATGTTATCTAATGGCTACCATTTTGAAGAACGAAGGCACCTCCGTATGGTACTTGATGCCTATAGAAACGGGAAGGTACTTAAATCATATGCTCAAGGTTCTGATATCTATGTGTGTTCTTACAAAGTCCAGCTTATAAAGCTAGAATTCAGCATAATTACTCAGGTCTAAAGCTGAAGCATTCTAGTTGGACTTGTGGTTGTGGTAATAATGTAGGTCATGTCTGATAGTGATAGGAGAATGCTTGATTAGTCGTGATGATTGTTAAATTGATAGTGAAGGGCCATTCAGTTTGGGATGTCTGGTCAACCTTTTTGTCGCTTGTAAACACATGAAGACTTTAGGCCTTCGTGAAAATAAGCCTTTCAAAAATGTCGTGCCCATAGTCTTTAGAAGAAAATTTTAAGTGAAAGAGTAACATGATAGAGTAGCCTAGTTGGATTCCAATTAGATTTGGTATCTCTGTGCCCATGATCCTGCTGGTGCCTATACACACTTTACTTAGACTTGGAATTACATTAAACATGACCAGATGCAAGATTATAAGGACTTCGTAATTCATCCAGTGTGTCCGTACTCACCATAGATGTCTGTTTCATTTTTATTATTCAGGAACGGCTTCTGGAAGATATATGGAACTACCTGTGTCATCATGGCCGGGTTCCACCTGCCCCAATGATAATGGAAAGATTTTGCCAAAAACTGAGGCAAGGCGACACGACGGCAGCGCTCTCCTGCGTCAGCAGCTTCCAGGAGAGCAAGATACGCACCGTCTCCTCTATGTCCTGGTTCAACTTGCTAGACCGAAACTCAGATCGCCTGAAGGAGGAGAGTATCGTCAAGCTAGTCAATGAACTCAATAACAGCCTCGCAACCTCAGGTAGTTCCTGCGGTTCTTTGTACCAAAATATTCTCAGTAGTTGTACAGAGTTCCTTTCTGGTGGAAAAACACCTTCTGACGGACATACAACTTTATGTAATTCTTGACTGCTTCGTTAGCCTGTTGTCATTCAAAGTTTGGTTATCAGTGGGAACCACTGGTTTGGTTACGACTTCATGCTCTTTCCTTACGAAATGCTTGTGGAAGCTGTATGTAGGGATGTAAATGGCGCAATATGTGGCGCCACATATCGTGTATAGTTAGACATTTACTGCTAGTTCTCTTTTCCGAGAAAAAGAAATTGTAAACATTTGGAGCAATATATTGACACAAATGATATTAAACGGCGCCACTTGACATCCCTAGCTTTAGGCTAACTTTGATACTAGTACTAATAGGCCCTGAATTGCACACTAGCACTTGGGTGCTTTTGGTTCTTGACTTCTAGTTACGTTTGGATATTGGCGGAAGTTACTTTCCACACTGTCTCGTTGGTTATCATTTACCCTTAGGACTTTGATGAATGGGGCTTGTCCCATGTGGCTATGTAAGGGCACCTCCAACGGCCCTCCGCGTATGTACAGTCAAAGCGGACTGATTCTGTCCGCTTTGGCTGTCCGCGGACAGATTTTAAGACTCTGTCATCTTTGGGGAGGGAGTGCCTCCAACGACCGGCCGCATATCATAAAAAAAAGTAGGTCATATGAATTTTGGTTCATTTTATTAAAGCAAAGTTTGGTTATAAAATAAACACGCTGGAATATCCTTTATTTATTACAACAAATTTGCGAATAGAAAGAAAAATAAAATGTAGCACTACTGGTTTCCTAGATGAGTCCACAAGTGCTCTATCAGATCATTCTGCAGGCGTTCATGCAGTGGCTTGTCACGCATCTCCGCATACACGTCTGAATACTGCTCGTATGTCACCGGTCCAGGTATAGGGGCAACCAACTCACCCTCAAATTCCCAGCCTTGATCAAATATTCTCGCATCATCCCGTTCATTCTCGACAATCATGTTGTGCATGATCACACAAGCAGTCATCAACTCCCACATGACCTCCTTGCTCCACGTTCTAGCCGGGTGCCGAACAATAGCAAACCTGGATTGGAGCACACCAAATGCTCGCTCGACATCCTTCCGGCAAGCTTATTGCTACTGAGCAAACTTGCGAGCTTTCTCACTTCCAGTCATGCGAATGGTCTTCACAAAGACAGGCCATGAAGGGTATATACCATCAGCAAGGTAGTACCCTTTGTCATATGCATTTCCATTAACCTCAAAGTTGATCACCGGTGCATTGCCCTCGGCCAACCTATCAAACACCGGTGATCTCTGAAGGATATCGTTGTGAGAGCCCGACATGCCAAAGAAGGAGTGCCAAATCCACAGATCTTTAGATGCAACAGCCTTAAGTATGACTGTGCACTCTCCAACGTGTCCCTGGTACTGTCCTTGCCAAGCAAAAGGACAGTTCTTCCACTACCAATGCATACAATCTATGCACCCAAGCATGCCAGGGAAGCCTCTGCTCGAGTTCATGTTCAGAAGACGGGCAGTGTCTTCCAAATTCGGCTCCCTCAAGTACTCGGGACCAAACACCTGAACAATAGCTTCACAGAACTTGTACATGGACTCTAGGCAAGTTGACTCACTCATGCGCAAATATTCATCTACCAGATCACCGGCTACTCCATATGCAAGCATGTGCATAGCTGCCGTGCACTTCTGATAAGACGAGAAGCCATACGTACCGGTAGCATCGGGCCTAGTTTTAAAAACCGGACCGGACCAGCGGTTCGACCGGAAAAAACCGGAACCAGAGCCCTGTCCGGTTTTATAAGCGCAAAAGACCGGACTAGCATTAAACCGGACAAAAATGATGACAATTATATGTCCTCGCTAGGATTTGATCCTGTGACCTGCAAAGATGGCCCAGATATTCCGCTTGAGGCCCAATACCAACTGAGCTGGTGCTCTTTTGTGTTATACTGCAAAAGTAAATCCTATATATAGGATTTGAAGACTATTTTTTCCGAAATTACCTTAAATATTTATTATATTTAACGGTTTTTTGTCGCTATTGAACCAACTGAACCAGCGGTTGGACCGGTGAACCAGTGAGCCAGTCACCTCACCGGTTCACTCACCGGTTCGGTTTTTTAAACTAGGGCATCGGGTCTGGCGACGAAGTACTCATCGTATGCTCTCACCCCTTCAAGTATACGCATGAACAAGGTCCGTGACATCCGAAAACGGCGACGAAACTTGTGATCCGGATAAGTTGGCTTCACGGGATGGAAATAGTCCTTCCAAAGTTGGTAGTGACCTTGTTCCCGGTCACGATCCAACGCAGGAGCTCTTCCAAAAACCGAGCCAACATGCCGAGGCCACTCGGTCTGGTTGAAGTTGTGGACGAGCGTGCTCGCGACCATCGTAACTTCGGAACCGTCGTCCGATTCTTCGTCCGATGTATCGATGAAGTTCTTGAAGAAGAACTCATCATCACTGTCCATCTAAGCAAAACAAACAAGTTAAAATAAAATTATATCACTTCTTCAACCAAAAAAGGTGGGTTGATTCTCACATACCTTTCGTCGAACACCTTCGGGGCGGTGGACTTCGCGGCCGCCTCCGGGCCAACGGCAGAACGTCCCGGGTAGCAGCGGTGGCGGCGGTGCGGTGGCGGCGGACGACGGCGACGGCGGCGCAAGAAGGGACTTGCCGCTGTCGACGAGGCCGCAGAGATAGGGCGGCGGCCGCTGCGATCCAGGCGGCGGCCGATGCGATCCTGGGGACGGCCGAAGGAAGGGGGAGGGGTGGGGGGTTGTGTGGCTGGTCGCTAGGCCAGGCGCGGACAAGGGAGGACAAGAAGCTGTCCGTTTTCTCCCCCAAATCTGGACCAAACTTGGGCCAGGTTTGGGGCCGAAAACCTGTCCGCGTGGACAGTTGTCCCTATGCGCTGGGCCGTTGGAGAGGACAGATTAGGACATGCCCTGTCCTTATGCGATGGGCCGTTGGAGGTGCCCTAATAGTATAACAGCGACAGTGTCAGCTGGTAGCACTAGAACTAGAATATATGGATGATAGATACATGATAGCTACTCCCATCGTTTCTAAATATAAGATGTTTTAGGTGTTTCACATGTTATTTAGATGCATCTGAGTAAACATTTCACTAAACCATTTGAACACATGTGAATGTGGACACATGCTACAACATCTTCAATTGTGGAACCGAGGAAGTACATGCCAATCACACTGAAATCTGCTGAGTGAGACTAGTTGCACTTTAGTGCACTGTATTAGCGGAGTCTAAAACTTTGCGTGCTTGTTTGGACGCAGGGGCGGCCACATGTGCATTCAAGGGTATCCAGCTGAGTACCCAAATATTTTTCCAACATTTCAAATTATATAATAAAGCTATCAGCTGTGATTTATTTGTTGCAAAATCAACCCAAGTGGTGGCAGAAGCAAGCGTTGGTTTTGTTGGTTATAGCCACTGACCCACTGGACGCTTGTCAGCTGGTCCTGGGATCAAATTTAGTTTCTACCACCGATTATCATGCTATCTTTTTATATTTTTAAATACCTATTGACAAAATACTGGGCCGCCGCTGTTTGGACGTCAGGACGGGTCCAACTGTCCAAGATCGTCTTCTTCTATCCCAAAGGCTCCATACGGAGAATTTTGTGCTCCTGTCGAAAGCCCTCTCCTCTGTTTCTATGTTGGGTTCTACCGATACCACACGCGGAAACGCTTGTCACGGTCGTTGGGTTGGTGCTGCCAATTACCAGCCACACAGGACAAGAATTTCTCAACTGTAGATGTTGGTTTGGTAGCAAGCCACGTTTTACGCCGCAGCCGCCGCCTCTTCTGTACTACTCCATCCGTTCTAAATTAATTTATTTCTATTTGCCCACATATGTGTATGTCATGTGGGTAAATAGAAGTCAATTAATTTGGAACGGAGGGAGTACTAGAAAAGAGTAGACCATTAATGGTTAGTATATGAACTTGTATTTCTTAATATCACAGATACACAAGACGGTATTGACAAGACAAAACTTCCACCTGTAGATCCATCTAAACCATTTTGGTACCATGGGTATAATCCATAATAAAGGTAGAGGTTTAGTTTTTCCTCTTCACACAGATTGGGTTCTTCGTTATGTATTTTGTTAATTCTTACCCAAACATATCTTAATGTTTCTCCATAATGTTGCCTAAAAGTAGTAGTATAATATAAAAGAGGACTCCTTTTTTCATTTTCGAGACTCATGTTTACAATAAGATTTATACTAATTTTTATGGTTTTTATGTTTTTAAATGAAAACTGGAAATAAAACAATAAGAAAACTAATGCAAACCGAATTAATAAGTTAAGTAAAATAGACAAACTGAAACAAAAAATACCAACCAAAATACAAAACTAAGTAAAACAAACAAAAACTGAAACTGAAAACAAAAGTAACAAACCGAAATATAACGAACAAAATAAAAGACAAAATAAAATACTTTATAAATTGAAAAGGAAAGAGCTCACAGTGGTGCAACCTCCCCAAGTTTGGGTGTTTGCACAAGTTGGTGAAGACAGCGCCAGAAAACCTTGTTGTCCAAAACCTTTTTGCGTGCACCTTGTGAAGATCTCTTAGCAAATCCCCGACAACGGCGCCAGAAAATACCTTTGATGTGTTGGGAGTCAAAGAGCATAGTGTTGTAGCACGGGAAACTCAAGAGTTTAAATCGAACTCTCGGGGATTTGGCTGGAAAGATGTCTTTCTCCCTCTTTCTTTGGGCAACCTACAAAATAAGATATTTGTCTTGTGACCCCAACTCCACCGTGTGGTTGTCAAGCACAAGGTTTCGTATTAATAAAACTGAAATAAAAATGTAACAAAAGTAAAAAACAATAATAAAAGTAAACTATGCCAGGCAATGATAGTAAAAACGATAAGTAAAGATGTTTTTGAGTTTTGGTTTGTAAATGCAATAAGTAAAAGTCTTTTTATATTTTCGGATTTTTAATAGCTGGAAATAAAAACTGATGTAAAAGTGTTTTCTTATAATAAAAGTTGGACCGGGGTTCATAGTTTCAGTTATGCACTCTCTTTAAAATTGTGGTGGATATAGGAACACTCAAAATTGACATAATATTGATAGCAAAGCAATTGTGTGTAAGATAGTATTTATATGGGCATCACGTTCTAATATAGAAATGTTATTTTACTAACAAACTCTCTTATACTCCTCTAAAAAAGGGACACCCCAAGCAATCTAGAATTAAGAATTAACAAAGTATAGCCTTGAACTTAATGAGATGAAGTTAAAATAGCAATATACTAGCTCTAGGCAAGAATGTCTTGGTTGTCACAAGACACCAATAGCATATGTATTTTCTTTATCCTTAGTAAGGTAACTAAGAAGGTATAAACCAAAGTGGATCACCAGTTTGTTGTCACAACACGATAACCACCACTTTTGCTCCATCTAATGCACACTCCCCCTTTTTGCTCTCTCATACATGCTTGATCATAACAGTAATAAAAGAACAAGGCAATAATATGCATCTATTCATACATCTCAAACACAAAACAAATAAAATCTCAAATATCAACTCATAAATAAAAGATCCACCACAAGGTACTACATAGATGACTGTAATCATGTTAGGCAACTCATACGGTGCGAAGACAATGAAGAACGAGAGATAGATACAATAACTACTGCCACAAACCCATACTCCAGAGCTGGACTACTCCCCCTTTATCATGGCGACGATGGTGGAGACGTTGGAGAAGGAAGAGATCCCACCGGCAGCGCTCCGCCAGAGTTTTCCCCCTCAATCTCGCAGATTCTATCTCCATTTCGGTGTTTCTGTGTTTCTGCGGCGCTCCTCCCGAGGATCACGAAAAGGCTTCTTATATAGGCGGTTTTAAGTCAGGGGTGATTTTTAGAGCAAAAGATCGACGACAGGGGACGCTCGAGGGGAAAAGGGCAGTGATCGCGCGAGCCATGTTCGTTTGGCCCTCGGGCGTCTCCTCCCGAGGGTCCAATGCCCATACGTCTTCTTTCTTCGAAAAAATAAATCATCAAAATTTGGCAGGTCCTTTTGACGTCGTTTGAGTTCCTGAAACTTAAAAATATGCATAACATGGTTTTCCCGATCTGCAGGGTTAAAATCAAAATAAGGGGGAAAATGTGAATTATCCCCAAAATAATTATAATTCATAAAAATAACTCTACAATAGTTGTAAACAAGTGGGAATATCAAGTAATAAAGTGCAAAGTTCATGTATGCCTTTTACATTTATCATGCACGCGACCGACCCTGCTCCTCCAGGTGCGCCACCATTCTCCTCGCACACGGTTGCTTTGCTCCTCCGATGCGTCGAGGCGACATTCCCCTTCCTTCAACTTTTTTTATGTTTTATTATTTGCCAAAAAACTGACTTATGGGTCCCCGTCAGTGCTTAGTTTCTATGCTTTGATCTCGTGGTCCTAATTTTCATGGACATTGGCTATTTATTCTTGTGTGTAAAAAGGTATGCTGATAAGCTTGGTGGTTGGGTTGTTGCTGTTTTTTTAGTTGAGAGCAATTTTGCATAAATTACATCCAAGACAGGTCAACACAATGCCACGTCAGCAAATACATCATTGTACAGACTATCGGTGACCATAGATGGACCTTCACACGTACTTGGTGATCGTAAAACGATATTCGTGAAGTATGGTAACCCAAGTGAACCGCGCCGACAAGTTCGTGTACTAACCTTGTATTTTATTCAGTACAAAACCCTAGATTCCTCCTCCATCCTGACTAGCAGTCGAAGTTCTCGCCTACTTTGTTTTCCGCTCCAACGAAGGGGGTTAGAACGACCGACATGCACTCGATGATGTAATAAGTTCAGTAGAGTTAGGGTTTGTGGTGTCGTGGTGGCAGCGTTCCGGGTTCAACCCCATCTCGACGGCGTGGTTGACAGTGTTGATGTGCTTATGCTCCAGTTTTATGTAATGGTGTTCCGATTGCTGGCATGTTGATCTTGTCGACATCGTCTCCGTCTTGTGCGCGCCGTGTGCAATCATTCCCATTGGCATACCCGGTTCCCACATGCGAGTCTAAACCGACCGTTAATGCAACCGATTCAACTTTTTCGGATATTTCAGACACAGACATGTGGCTGCTGCGGTGATTTCTAAATATCTTTGTACACGCTGCATGTGTTTTCCTATATACCACAACTCTTGTGTATTTCACTCTGATTTGTGATACAAATGTTGCATGCTACCCTTTTTTTTTTAGATTACCAATTTTTTTTGTTTTGTTGCAAACGTTTTGTTGTATGATGCATATGTTTCTCAACGATTTGTTACGACGATGTATTACATAGATAATAAGAAATATTGTGTGTGTGCTTTTGAAATGCTACCATGGTTCCGATTTAGAGTCTGATTTTGAGTAGGATAATGTTGCGACAGTGTTGCAAACATACGAAAAAAATGTTGTGCGCGGAGGATTATGCTGCAAAAAGATAAAACAACCTCGAATTAGAAAAATAGTATTGTGGAAATATGACCACTCTAATCCCATGGTTTAAAGAGCTAGAAAAATCTCGTATAGATTATAATCGTCTAGGAAATAA
The DNA here is from genome assembly GCA_026929855.1 of Poa annua. Taxonomy (NCBI): domain Eukaryota; kingdom Viridiplantae; phylum Streptophyta; class Magnoliopsida; order Poales; family Poaceae; genus Poa; species Poa annua. Next base: position 53,631,057 of record CM049435.1, on the reverse strand, counting down.
TTCAACACTTGCGCCGTTTGACGACATCAAATCCGAGCAGAAGATGGCAGCGGCGGCAGGCTGGAGGATGGCGCGCACGACAAGAGGCAACGGAGCACAACGTGGAGAGGCTAAACCTTCCCAACAGCTCACAAGGATTTATAAAATCTTCTGGGAAAAAAATAGGAAAGAAAAAGATGAGAAAAAACAAAGATACGGGTAAGGCGGACAGCTATTCGGCCCTGGCATCAACAAAATCGGGGGAAAATCATTGCAACTAAACTTTTCCCCGCTCCTTGCTTTGCGCGTGCCACCTGTCCCGGCGATCCTCCTCCATCAACTCTCTCTCCCCTTGGCGCCGTCTCCTCCGCTCGCCGCCGGCCACCTTCACCGGCCCCCGTACGATCCGCGAGCGGGATCCATCTCCCCGGCAGGGGAGGGAAGCCGCCGACCCACGAACGCCGAAACCGGGTATCGATCGCTCCACCGCATTTCCTCCAAATGGTTTCCTCTGATCTTATTTTTTAAGCACGTCGCTCTGTTAACCTTGGAGATTCTCGACCTGGTTTAACGATAAAGCACGCGTTTTTATTCCGTTTCCGATAAGGAGAGGTAGACATTTTCTGTTGCAGTCGCATTTGGCGTCGCTGAGGATGACTGATTGCAATTGGTTATGGGAAATTGGGAGTGATGGTTATAAAATGTCAATGGGGCACTTATCTTAATGACATCCGTGATGATGAGCACGAAAGGATTTTTGTATTGTTTTCTAGGATTTTATATAATGCGAGGGGTCGAATCCGTCGCCGGCGACGACGAGGCTCGCGTGGGCTGCGGAGCTGTTGTCCTGACCCTCGACAGCGACCTTCCCTATCCGATTCTTTTAATCCCAACCTGGTATCCCGTCGCGGAATGGTCTAACACATGGCAGTAGAATTCTTCCATCCCTGTCACTTTTCCATTTTCCTCGCCAGACAAACGCAATCTTAGACATGGCCAGATTGGAGCTCCCTGAATTTTTCTTCCGTTCAATATATTATACTAGTGTGTTTCTCTCTCTCGCTCTACTGTCCTTGTTGATTTCTCCAACTACTACTTGTTCCTCCGAGAACGGACGACCGCTGTTTCCCCCTCCCTCCTTCTCCCTCCCACCTCCCCTTCTTCCCCAGCTCCGAGGCGTGTAAGCTCTCCCTCTATCTCTTGGGGGGTTCCCTTGCTCCGAATCGCGTGCGGCGTAAGCGAAATCCGCAGAGGCGAATCCCCAGGCAAAAAAAGCTGCTCCTTTGCTTTTTGGCGACGCAAGCTTCTTCTGCTCCTGCCTCCTCCCACGTTTTTCTGAGCTGTTTTTCCTCGCTTTGGTGCAGCCAGGAGCGGGAGCATCTCGTGTGAGCCTGCTGCTGCTGCCGTGCCAACAAAGATAGGCGCGACGCCATGGGCGTCCCTCGCGCCTGACCATGCATTCCAGGCTGCTCAAGAGGCTCGCCAAGAGGATCATCTGAGCCGCGGCGCGCCTCTGGATATGCGGGAGATGGATGCGTGGGGCTACTACACGCTCGTCCTGTTGGCTCTCCATTGCGTCGCTACTGCCTGCTCGGCGATCAACATTGAAGGTAGGCAGCGGCAGTGTTGTTTTTCTTCTTTTGGTGGTTCAGCTTGTGGGGTGCTTGATTGATTGGAGCTTTTGGTGTTGCTCGTGCAGGATCAGCGCTGCTCAAGTTCAAGTCGAGGGTGGAGGAAGATCCGCATGGCGCTATGGCAGGTTGGAGCGCACGGGACGACGAGTCTTGCAGTTGGAACGGCGTCCGCTGCACCGACGGCAGGGTTGTGATGCTGTGAGTTGGATGTTTTCCTATTCTTCTTTTTTTTTTCCTTCTCCTGAATGTGTGTTAGCTCATGGTTTTATTTGAAAGATGGAAATAAAGTTCATCAATTCACCGATGATCATTATCGAGCATTTAGGGTCTTCCATTTGACTGTATCTTAGAGTAGTTATAGTATTGTTTTATTGTTGAATAGATGGTGCATCGGCAACTGTCCCTTCTATTCCTAGTTTTCTCCTTCACAGTTATCCTGGTTTGACTTTCTCGAGTACTAATTGCATCGATGACTCTATTGAGTTACTGCCAACACCAGCATTTCTCCACTTTGTGCTGTTCAGAGAAGGTCGACATAAGGATAGATGCTCAATCATAAAAAAAACAATTATAGCAGTTAACAAAATTTACTATTTCTTTGTGGAGTATAGCAAAAAATAAATAGTATTATACAGTTTGGGATCTCCATTTTTTTTAACCACAATATTCAAAAAATGAAGTATTTGAGTGCCAGATGGATGAATACTTCTTCGAGGTGTACGGAAAAAGAGGTCAAGATCAAAGTTTCCGAAACGACAAAAAAAATTACAGTTTTGCTGGAATACTTCAGTTCTGAATCACATTATTCATTGCATCCAAACACCTCAAAGTATTTAATACTTTCAGTTTTTTTAGAAACCATGGTATTCTCGGAATACTTCAAAAATACTTTGATGCCAAACAGGCTCTAACTCTGGTTTCGTTCTGAACTGAATTTTGATGAATATTCCCTTTTTTTATTGAAGATGAATATTCCTTTTGTTGCATATCTTAATTTATCATGGATACAGTCTTTAATTTTCCCAGAAAAATGCTTATCATAATCGGAAATCTGATTAGGTTATTAGAATTGTCTGTTGATTCGACCAAAACAAATAAGTGGCTACATCTAGGTTATTATTTATGATCGGTGTCTTCTCCTCGTGGTATTCTCAGTTTTGTAACGTGGGATTGATGGCTTATATAGTGATACTTTTGACTCTAAACAATAACACTGAAGGTCCAAAATGGAGGCTATCTATTCGCTATCTGGATTATTCGTTAGCAAGTTTTCTCAAGTGAATACCCTGCCTTGATAATATTGCCTGATTAGTATAGTATAGTATATAGCTCATATGTTTACTTGCGTGCCACCCATCTAATAAGAACACGTTATATTTTTTAGCTAACCTGGAAAAGCTTTGCATGCCTTTTCATTACGAAGAGAAGCGAGGTTTACATGATAGTACCACCAATTGTGTGAAAGCACGAAAAAAACACTACAAATTTCTCAGTCAGCCTATTGTTAAACGTGTGTTGCTGTCCTACCTCCTGCTTCACCTCTGCCTTCATCTTCTCCACTCTCCAGCACCATGTCCATATTGCAAAAAGAGAGAGATGATTTTTGTTTGAAGGGAAAGGCAGCATTTATTTTCATACTTATACAGATCCTTTCACGAGTCTTAATGAAGCTTAAACATGTTGTAAAATATAACATTTGACCTGGTTCAGCCCTGGCTTCTCTTGATGATCTTATCACCAAACTAGTCATGGGAACAGTTCCTATTGAGTGAAACATGATATTCTTCAGCCCCTCAGGATATGTGGACTCTGGTACCTCATCATCACTACTTACTGTTCATCTTTAGATCAAAGGTCTATCGGTGATTCTTGCCTTATGTTATTCAAGATGTTCATAATTTGCATTCATGCTCACGTTTAATGCCTCTGGGTACCATAACTTTACCAAATAAAAGACATACCGATGTCCTCTCTCAATATTTTCAGAGGATTATAGCTCAATTAATGATCTTATGAATTCTACTTACTATGAACTCCATTTTTGCAGGAACCTAAAAGATCTCTCATTGAGAGGTACCCTGGGTCCAGAGCTAGGAGGTCTTAGTCATCTGCAAGCACTGTAAGTATACAGTTCCGTATCTATGCTTTCACAAATCACAAGAATAGAAGATGCATCGCATGGACAACATTATATTGGTATTTTTATAAGTTATCTCTTTGCAATATGGTAGAGAAAGTACTCTACATAAGTAGGTAATTCTTTGGCGTTTGGTGCTTTGTTTTTCCTTAATAAATTTGATGCCAGACAATTAAATCTAGAAAACGTCAACTGGCCATCAGTTAGGTTAGGACATCTGAAGTGTACATATCTAACCAGTCATAGATAATTGATTTCCACCATTTTAATCAATAAATTATGTGTTCGTATCAGCTTATCTCTGAGAAACAAATCTGAGACAGAATCATGGAAATCACATATGATTCCGTTGTGTTTTTTTACTGGGTAACATAAAAGGTTGAGCCATGTGCCAATCAAGCACTTGGTTCTTAACTAACTGCTCTTGGCAACTTGTGCTATTGTAATTTTACTTCTGCATGCAGTTAGAACATTTTCTACAACCATTTTTAATGTTTAAGTTCGTTGATGTGTCTACTTGCAGCATATTATCCAACAACTTGTTTGGTGGAGTAATTCCTAAGGAAATTGGTGGTCTCGCTACGTTGGAGGTACTGGACTTGAGCAATAACAACTTGATTGGGGAAGTTCCACAGGAGATAGCAGAAATGCCATCACTTAAGCATTTGTAGGTCGTCTGACTGATTAACATTGTGAAAATTTTGACCAACAACAGAAATGTCATGATACAGTGTCTCTTTTTCAACAGATTGCTTTCCAACAACAGATTTCATGGGAACTTCGACAGTTATGATCATCTCAGGAGGGGTAATGTGAATCAAAGGTCTGATAATGGGTATGGAAACTTTAAATTTTCATTAATTCTCCTTCAGTTATCATCGGATCTTCTTTTATAATCTATTCTGAAAAAGGATTTATTTGCTGATGATATGAGCTTTTTGTGTGGACCTTTGTAGGTTAGACTCTAGTTCTTCAACAACAGAGAAGATAAAGGACATCAGCAATCTCTCTGGTAATCTAACCTACTGCTCTCCAATTTCATTTATGTTCTTAAATACATCTGCTAGCATCATAACATCCCTTCTTACTTTTCCCAGCTCATCATCCTAGGCAATTTGCCGCAAGAAACCCAGCTGCACAGCTTAGCAGGCGCAGACTCCTTCAGGATAGCAATCTTGCTGCTCCTTCTTCTCCAAATGCTCCTATTCCAGCTGTTGTTCCTGTTCCTTCTACTGGAAGTGGATCATTTTCAGCATTTAGCCCCATCAAAGCACCTGCGCCTGCTGTAAATCCTCAAATTAGTCCACCCACATCTTCTGATACTCCATCAGAAGCAGGGTCAAAAAGAAAACCTATAAAGTGGCTATATGCCATTGTGATTCCATCAATTGCTCTGTTGCTTGTTATCATTGCATGCATATTTTTGCTATGCCGCAACAAGTCGGTGGCAACAATAGGTCCATGGAAGACTGGACTCAGCGGCCAGCTGCAGAAGGCATTTGTGACAGGTAAACCCAATATATCTACTTGCTATTTATTCTTTCTGAATAAAGTAACTTCCAACATATGGGATTTTTGAATCATCATCCAACAATTTGTGTTCCTTACACTGAAATAAAGTCTCCCATGTTAACAAATTGTCAATAGCATAAGTGGTAAGGTTTGCACTCCTGATCCGCAGGAGTACCCAAGCTACAACGCTCAGAGCTCGAAGGTGCTTGTGAGGACTTCAGTAACATTGTGGCAAGCTATCCACACTACACTGTCTACAAGGGAACCTTATCAAGTGGAGTTGAGATAGCAGTTGTATCAACTGTGCTTGCTTCCAGTAAAGATTGGTCAAAGCATTCCGAGGGGAGATTCAGGAAAAAGGTAATTCAATGTTATTAGAAATATGACCAACCGTGTCACTACAATCTGTTATGTGTACCTGAAACAGAGATATTTCTTCTAAATTCTTTTCTTGAACACATAGATAGATTCGCTTTCAAGAATTAATCATAAGAACTTCATCAACCTGCTTGGATACTGCGAGGAGGAAGATCCTTTCATGAGGATGATGGTGTTAGAATACGCAGCCAATGGAACACTATATGAGCATCTCCATGGTAAGAGATTTTAATGCTACCACTGTCAGAATGCTTACTTTTTTAATCTTTGTGGTCAAATAAAAATGTTTTGCTTTGGTTTTTGCAGTTGAGGGGTTTGATCATATCGATTGGAATGGTAGGATGAGAGTAATTATGGGAGTTGCATACTGCATCCAGCACATGCATGAGCTCAACCCTTCTATAACACATCCTGACCTACAGTCAAGTGCCATATTATTATCCGAGGATGGAGCTGCAAAGGTACAAATATGGTTACAAATTTTATTTTTTGAATATCGATCTTCAAAGGAAATTCCATAATTGTCTTTCTAGCCAAACATTGGTAATATGGAAAGAAGGAAGTATATCCCACAACTGTTACTTCATTGTTCTAAACTTGTTTTTCTGGACATTATGCCTTAGGTGTAGTTAATCTAAATATGACAAAATAACATAAATCAAATGTGCTTTATCAACCCCACAATTAAACAGCATGAAGTATTGTCCAGTTCATTTGAGTTTTTTTTTCTTGATCACACATCAAAATGCATGTGATTTGTAATAGAGTTCATTTGACCAAGTGTCTAAGTTGAGATAAGATCAGGCATGAGGGTTCATATTGCGCTATGTTCCTAAAACTCACCCTTTTCACAGATAGCAGACACGAGTGTTTGGCAAGAAGTAATTTCCAAAGAAAAGATGCCCAAGAGTGACGACATCATTGAGCACAGTGAGCCAATACCTGCTGACCCAGCTGGGAATGTATGCAGTTTTGGTCTACTCATGTTGGAAATCATCTCAGGAAGGCCTCCATATTGCGAACACGAGGGTTCTCTTGTGAACATGGTAATGGCGACGAAGACACTGACTACCTAATTTGCAAAATCCGCAAAATTGGCATGTTGAAGTAACGATATATATGTCACTTTTGTTTCATCACAGGCTATGGAGTGCATTAAGGATGGCCGGAGTATTTCTTGTTTGCTTGATCCTACCTTGAAGACGCACAAAGAAAACGATCTAGAAATGATTTGCGAGTTGATCCAGGATTGCATCCAAAGCGATCCGAAAAAGAGACCCGGTATGAGAGAGGTCGCCACTAAACTGCGAGAAGTGGTAGCAATTTCACCGGAAGCAGCAACACCGAGATTGTCTCCGCTTTGGTGGGCAGAGCTTGAGATACTTTCAGTTGAAGCAACCTAGGAAGAAATATGTTCATATGGTGTGGTTCTTGCAGCAACACTGAAGTTCTGTGCATACTGTCTTGCAACCTTGTACTGAAAGTTACATAATTTACGGGAGTACATCTTTGTTGTGAGTTTCTGTTATTCTGGCGTTTCGGTGTATGCGTGTGTTACCTTCTCCTCCCGTAAATTTAAAATTTCCGGGTTCTTATTTCTTCTGGAGTTTTCGCTGTATACTGAACGTACATGGTGTGGATGTAGAATGATTCAGGTGATGCTAGAGTTGATTGTAATCAGGAGATGTATGATTGTGTAATGTACCATGGGGTTTACAGAAATATTCTTTATTTTTTTTAATAAAGAGACAGCAATCGGTATAGTGGGTGTATGCTCAAACTTAATTTCAGTGTGATAACCTTACTGTCCAAGAAAGAGAATGCAGTTTAGATCCAGCAATTCCATCCTATTTGTTTGCTTAATGTGAGTTTCAATTTTTTTTACAAAGGTTGGAACTAACAGAATTATGGCTATAGCAGATAAAGTGGTAAAGCCTAGTCAAACTGTTTTTATGCCGGTGAGACATATTTTAGAGGGGCGTGTTGTTTTACATGAGTTTCATATGAAGAAGATGGATGGGGTTTTGTTTAAGATTGATTTTAGAAAGGTCGTATGATAAGGTTAACATGTCCTTCTTATGACAAGCATTGTGTATGAAAGGGTTTGATCAAGCTTGGTGTAAAATGGTTGAGCAATTTGTTCAGTTAGGCAGTCTGGTAATATATGTTCTGTACGTGCCTGTCAGAGGATCCGAATTTTGCCAGGGGTGGACAGAAACCTATAATATATGTTTTTTGCAATACTCTTGTTGGTTGGAATCAGACACACGAGCTACACGGGTTCTTATATTCTGTTTTTTGCAATACTATGTGGCAATCTTTACATGACTATTTCTTATGCCCCGTTGCAACGCACGGGCATTCAGCTAGTAAGAGTTAATGACGATATTGGCCATATTTCAAAATAAAAAGGGATTGTGACAAGGAGACCTCTTGTCCAATTACTTTTAATATTGTAGCGGATAGGCTCGCTATTCTTATTAACCGAGCAAAAGAGAATGGACAGGTCGGCGGACTTGTGCCTCATCTTGTTGACGGTGGAGTCTCTATTTTGCAATATGTAGATGATACGGTTCTTTTCTTGGAACGTGATTTACAAAGCAGTAAATATGAAATTATTTTATGGGTCTTGAACAACTTTCGGGATTTAAAATTAATTTTTCTAAGAGTGAGATCTTATGCTTTGGTAAGGCTTAGGATGCTATGAATTTGGATGTGAATATGGTTCATTACCATTTAAGTATCTAGGTATTCCAATTCACTATAGACGCTTTGTTAATTCCGAGTGGAATCAGTCGAAGATCGCTTTGAATGAAAACTTAGTTGCTGGCAAGGAAAGTGGAAAAGCATGTGCCCTCATGTGTATTTTTGGTAATTAATGACAATCCTTATGGACTAATGTTTGCATTGGATATCCTTATAGATCTTGTCCATGGAAAAGATTGGAGTTCATGTGTTGGACTTTAGAAGCTTATTTGAGGATCAAGCTTATATTCAAGGCGAAGTGCTAAGTTGATCAAGACAAAGATTTAAATTGATCATCACAAAGAGAAGAAGATGGAGTAATGGAGACATGAAGACAAAGCTAAGCAAGACTCTCCCATAATGGAGTATGAGGGAGTATTTGGAGAAGTATTCATCAAGCATGTGCTAGCAAGCACGATCAAGAAAGGTGTTCCAACTTGAAAGAGTCAAGATAGTTACCATCTAGGTCAACTGGAATGCTCAAGGCAAAGGTATGATCTTGATAGATTTTCTCTTCTACCGGTCTCATGCTTTTGCGAGACCGGGTGATAGCATAGATTGGCGTACTATCAAGAGGGGCTTTTGAGTGAGTAACTTGATCGCACCTTCATGGAGAGCTCAAAACTTTTCATACTTGACTTATCATACTTCTTGGTAATTTTGTAATTTTGAAATCAGTTTGCTTTACCCAACTCCCTTTTTGATACATGTGGCGCACCAAGGTGATGCGCCACGACTATGTGCAGGTGTGCCACGAGTACCAATTACCAGTGGTGTGCTACCCGTGGCGCACAACCTGGTGCGTCATTGTGGGCCACGGGTAGACAAAGTGGTCTGCCACGGGTAGGCTTTTTCCTAGTAGTGATAAATCCAACGCGGAAGAAATATTTTCTTTGCCATCAGACCAGCCAAAAAATTTGAGTCCCCCTGGTTTTCAATCCGGTTGAGCAACCTTTGAGTCTACATATTTCTTCTCAAGATACTCATGAGAGCTATGTTATTTAGGTCATAGATCCCTAAATTCCTCTGGTCTTTTGAATGGCACGCTACGTTCCATGTAGCGAGTCTATATTTTTTCGGCATCCCATTATCAAAAGAATCTTGAGCAGAAATAGTGCAATCTGTCAAAGTATCAATTCAGAAATGTGTAAGAAAGATAACATATACGATACGACGCCATATTAGTAAGTACTGATTTGATGATGATCGCTCTTGTTGTGGCATATGTTCACGTTTCCATTAGAAGGGAGTGATACATAAGAGTTTTTTTTTTGCGAGTTAGTGATACATAAAAGTTGGTGATGATGGTTTCTCACTTTTGAGTGTGCAGCCATTATCCATATATTGGGAGATAATACATAATTTTAGACCCTTATGTACTGCCCGCTGCCCGGGGTTTCAAAGATAATACCGAGTCACATAAACTTAAACTTGGGCGGTTAGGACTCCAGAGTACCAGATCTCTGAATTATTCTGAACCTACCACGGTGGTCTCCTTTGATCTTTGAAATTTAATGACGCGTTGAAAAACGACAGATCTCACGTAGGAGTATTAAGATTTATAAGGCATGATTTAATGTTTGAAATTACGTCCATATTCTTGAAGATATTATTGGAACTTCACTAGAGAAACCAGCTTGCCTTGTACAAGTCCAAATTAACCCAGAGTCCATGATCAATTGCGACGTCCGGACTTGACCGTAGATATATTGGCGCTCTTTGAATTTCCACGTACGGATAAGAGATTCCAAGTATTGCACCCTGGACTTGTACGGATAAGATGTTCAAAGTACTGCACATTTTGAAGAAGAAAAATCTATTTTTTTTCTATCTCTACCAACTTGGCACCAGGAGAGCACTATAAAAAGTAAGCACCAGAGAACATCTCGTCCTCCACAAAAACCTCGGAATATCATCCTAAACTCCACGCAAGAGATGGCGATCTCCAAGCTCATCGCCCAGTTCTTGGCTTTCGCGGCCGTGGCTGCGACGTTGCAGTTGTCCGAAGCGAGGGTTCAAGGGTTCTCCACCACAGTCAGGAACCAAGAAGAAGCAGATGGTGCGTCCAAGGCTGCATCCGGATCAGCCGGAGGCATCCCTGGCCTTCACTTCCCATTGCCCCAGATTCCTGGCCTTCCACCATTGTTCGGCTTCCCCTTCCCGTTGCCTCAGATCCCTGGAATCCCACCGTTGTTCGGCTCGCTCCCTGGCACGCCGGGCGCTCCATCATTGCCTAGCTTCCCACACCTCCCACTCCCACCCAGCGGTGGCTCCCCTGCCACCGCTGCTGCCTAATACAGCTCCAACGCCTCCTGCATCTCCCGTGTCACCCGCTCCTGCAACATCTCCCGTGTCACCTGCGCCTGCTGCTTCTCCCGTGTCAACACCGACAGGTATTATTTTTTAAATACTCCCTCTTTTTAATTACTATCTACTCCACAATGACAATAGCTTGAATTATGTTATAAAAAATGCGCTTGACTGATATATTTTTTCCCTTCTGGTTTTGACTTTCTCAGAGGTGTCTCCATAGAATCAAGAGGATGCATGATCGGTCGATGGGCTCGTGAAGATTAGATCGATTTTAATTAGTTACATATATAGCCAATTGTTGCTTTAGTTTAATTAACATAGTAGTGGTATAGAGCACCAGGGATGAGATCTCATCGTTCAGGAGCTGTCATACCTAGAGATTAGAGCTGTACTACGTAGTACATAGTTCTACTTTATCGTAAGTACAGTCATGTAAAGGTCCCCGTTGCATCGTCAATGGATACTCAATATACCTATAATCAAGTGCATGCTTAGTAAAGTTTCTTTGAGTACTTGCTTTGCGTGATGGCCGACCTATCGGAGAATGCTGCTTGGTTGATTCGTATGCGTGGATGCTGCTTCGATCTGTTTATGCTTGGAAGTCGAGTTCTAACAAAATCGACCGGTGAACAAAGTTCGCATGCATAATATTTCCATCGACATTAACTACCTTCTTTTCCTCCTCCATAAGCCGCCCATAGTAATTTCTATCATAATACTCTTGGCTAGGTTTCATCCTACCTAGTACTACTTTACTCTTGATGTAAGAAGAATGCAAATATTTGATAACCAAGGTTGGGAAAAGCGTTAAGTGTAGACGAGACGGTTGGCATTCGCCTAGTTCATAGGCGCGGCACCTAAACGCCCTAGACGCAACCTAGGTGGTCGTAAAGTGTTGCCCATCATATGGGTTAATATATCTATTTACTAACATGCAAGTGAGTACAGTGCCAATAATGTTCTTGTTATATGAACCATTTGGCTCACTAGTGCAATATGCATGGCTTGGTTTCTCACTGAAGTAGACAATTTCCTTGTTGCATGCATAGACTTGTGAACTCTTCTGCGGGCAGGCTGAAGCGCCAAGCGTTAGGTCACGGGTTTGATTCACACTTCTACCTTAATGCCCACCGCAATCCAACCACCTTAGAGCATCCCCACTCCCCCCCCCCCCCCCCATAGGCCTATGGGGGGCAACAGCGCCAAATAACGCGTCTAGCCACAGCCCTCAATTTCAAAATCGCGCCGGCGCCGCCCAAATAGAACTCCGGCGTTCCCAGGCCAAACCCAATACACAGTGGGGCAAGCGGGGGCGCCAGCGCGACGAAATCATATCGCGGGCCATACCTGTCGGCGATAGAAGCAGAAAACCCTCCCCCGCCTTCCCCTTTTCACCTCGCGACGGCCACCCAGACCTCTATGCTCCTTCCTCACAACCCCTCCCCGCCGCAACCACCCCTCCCTGCCGCGCAACTCCCGCCGCCGTCCACCACCGCCCCACGAACACCTCCGTTCCCACCGCGACCGCACCTTGCACGTGAGGTGTTCGACGGTGTGCCCAGGCGATGGACTCAGACGATGAGGCGATACTCTCTGCCTTGATGGATGAGGAAATGGCTGTGGCGACGCTGGAAAGGGAAGAGGGCATCGACGAGGAGCATATGCAGATCCTCGTCTCCCTCCTGGCCATGATCGCCGAGGACAACAAGAAGATTGTTGGTGGTTCTGCGCCAGGACGCTGCAAGAGCAGGCCGAGGCATAGGATGGAAGGCTATTGCATGTTGTGGGCAGACTACTTCAGCGACGATCCGGTGCATCACGAGATCAAATTCCGCCGTCGTTTCAGGATGACTCGGAGGCTGTTCTTGAAAATTGTCGAGCTTTTGAGAATGTTCGATGATTAATTCAAACTGAAGAGAGACGCTGTTGGTTTGCTCGGTTTCTCGACTATTCAGAAATGCATGGCCGCCCTCCGGATGCTGGCATATGGAATGCCTGGAGATACACATGACGACTATCTGCGCATGGCCGAGTCCACGGCCATTGATTGCATGTATAGGTTCTACAGGGCTATTGTGGCAGTGTTTGGAAAGAAGTACCTGCGCACACCCAATGCAGAAGACACAACTCGGATCATGGCGCGGAACCCTGAGAGAGGATTTCCTGGGATGATTGGAAGCATCGACTATATGCACTGGGCTTGGAAGAACTGTCCATTTGCACAACAAGGCATGTACAAGGGTCACAAATGATCATGCAGTGTGGTGATTGAGGTTGTGGCAGATCAGGATTTGTGTATTTGGTATGCTTTTTTGGGATGGCAGGATCGCACAATGACATCAATGTGCTATAGTGCTCTAATGTGTTTGCCAATGTTGTGGAAGGCACTGCTCCTCCTGTGAACTATGAGATCAAAAACCACCATTATGACAAGGCATACTACCTGGCAGATGGTATCTATCCAATATGGTCAACATTTGTCAAGACAATCTCAAACCATGTGCCTGGAGAAAAGAAAGATTGGTTTGCTCGGCAGCAAGAGGCTTGCAGGAAGGATGTGCGGGCATTTGATGTGCTACAATCTCGATGGACCATTGTACGGTACCCAGCTCTTACTTGGTAGAAAGATCAGATGTGGGAGGTCATGACTGCATGTGTGATCTTGCACAACATGATCATTGACGACGAGCGGGAATTTTCAGTCTTTGACACGGAACCGTATGAACGACAGGGGCCTCTTGCACAAGTTGATCACAATGTCCCTACAGCGTTTACAGAATTCTCGCTAGGCGGCAAGAGTTACGAGACACAAACACTAATCACCAGCTGCAGGATGATCTGGTGGAGCATTTGTGGAGGCGCAAAGGAGAAGCTGCATAATTTCATCTGTTTGTCATTGTGATTCAAATTTGTTTAAGTTATTTGTGTGGTTTGTAAAACTTTAATCACTAGATGATACCCCGCGCGTTGCGGCGGGATCACATATAAGAACGCAAAGTGAAAATTGTATCGAAACAAATCAGAAGCACACCATATGAAATTGGTTCGGTTATGGAAGGTTTAACAGATCGGTCCATCGGATTAGCTAAGTAAAATCAAATTTGACTAAGAAAAATGCAGCTGCCGATTTTTTTAGCAATGGTAATCTAATGATTGTTGTAAGTAATGCAAGACACCGGATTTGCTCCCCTGATTCAATTCATGTTTAAGGAAATATAAACATTGTCAATATAGCTAGATAAAATACCCGTCTTTTAGAAGAAACACCATGGTCAAATGGAAGAATGGGAGGAAAATTACCAATTTTAAAATGTATGTATACCTCTAAAGTATATCAGCAATAAGATAATAGGTCGGAGAGGTAGAGCATATTGCAAGTTGATCGAAGAAGTGGCAAATTGGAAGTTGATCTGAAGCATGTAAAAATGATGTTGGACGGTTTAATCCAACTCACACCTGAGGAAATGTTCTGTCAACAATGCTACCATGTAAATCTGAACTTTTCATTACTTCTTTGTCAATTATTTATTATTTAAATAACCTTGTCTTGGTCTGATTCTGATTAATTATTTTGTCGACAAATCCTGCCTTTCTAATGGAGAAGGAATGGCTAACCATACACTTTGCTGCTGTAGGATAAAAGCTGACGCTTCAAAGAAATTGGTCAAAACTAATGAGTGATTTAGGGAACCTGATACATACATGCTTCACCCCTTGGAGAGGATATATACGATGCTAAGTGATACATGATTCAGATAAGAATCCCCATTGACGATTTTGTATAAGAATTATATTCGTTAAATTCGATTTAATCCCTTGTGGTCAACAAACATAATGTATAATCAAATAGAACATGCACGCCATAAGAGCAGTGTGATGTTGATTACATTCCCATAGATCAAAGAAAGCATCAATCACAAAAATCTAAATAAGTTTGGTGTCTACCCATCTTCCAGTGACTGAACCATCAGCCATGAACCACACCCATAGCCCATGTGGACGCATCATCCAGAAGCCCAACCATCAGGAATATGCTGAACCCAAGACCCCTGCAGAAGAAGCCAAATCTTCAAGCAATATGCATCTTATCATGCGCCAGATCTTGCATGTGAACAATTAGCTATACACCCGATCAAAATCCTTTACACCAACCAAAGATTCTGAGATCAAGAATCAGGCTGCAGCTTGGTTGACGCCGGCGTAGATGATACTAGAAACATACCTCGCGCGTTGCGACGGGAATCTTTTCATTTTTACTATACAAATAAAGGGATATAAGACTATGGATATGAATTTGTTTATAGAAATATACAACATATCATAATTATCGAAAGGCTAGATTATGTGATGTGATTTTTTTGGATTTGATGATAAAAAGTAGGTGACATTGAAAATTGGATGATAAAAAGTAAATGATATGGATATATTACATGCAAGAAAACATTGGCTTTAATGAATATAAGTGGGATGACATGAACATTTGGTTGGCTAAGAGAATGGATGATGTGGATGCACTCAGTGGGGTTTTGCTTTATAAGAGGTATAGATAGATTTGCTTGTGTGGAACTTTAATTATTTGCTTGTGTGGTTTGTAAACTTTAATAAATTATCAAACATGTTGAATTTATGTTTAATTTGATTCATATTTCATTTAAAAAATATAGCCGTTAGGGGCCGTATAGGGAGGACGGCTGGGCGCCGGGTCCTCCTCATTCTTTCAACCACGCCGGCGCCTCCCATACGAGTAACAAATAGACAGTTTTGGACGCCGTTTGGGGGTGGGGGGGGGGGGGGGGGCGAGTGGAGATGCTCTTAGAAAGGGAGAATCAAACTTCCACAAACAACAGCCAATCCAGGGTGACGTCTCCTCCCCTCGGTTTTGTTTTTCATGCATAGACTTACGCGTGTTTCTTCAGCCTAGCGCCCAAGTGTGCTAAAAGTTGTCAACTAGGCAACACCTTTTCCAACATAGTTAATGATATATGTATTTCAACCGCATTGCCAATTCAAAAGTTGGTAGGGAATAAAATACATACATTTAATTATGCATACACAGAATATGGTCTTTTCATATTGAATATATGTAGGACCACATATTCGTCTAAAAATTACACATTCCTTCAATCGGCATTATTTTTAGTCACAATCTTCTCGTTGTCAACGTCATCTGATGATGCCACAGGAGTTTGGTGATGGGGCGGCGACCTAATTTCTTCAACGACAACAGCCTACGTGGTCATGTGGATAAAGCAATGGTTGGATCTTTGTTCTGTGATGATTTCCAGCTCTATGTGTCATGGTCGGTGGCGGTATGTGACGTACTCTTTTGTGACTGCATGGAATGCTCCCTCCATTTAGAGATCTGGTTCGATTCGATGCAGCAGCTTCTACGCACCCACGACGGTTTAGAAGGAGATGTCAGGTCATGCATGCCTAACCGGCGATGGTGATGTGGTATCCCAGATGGTGGCGCCATGCTCACCCTGGCAGGTATTATGCACGATATTTCCTCCGCGACGTCGAGTCATGCATGTTGATGCTCAATCGATGGTGGCGTGATAGTGGCTGGAGGCGTGGCAGTATGGAACAACATCAGCTTCTACTCCCCCCGCTTGAAAAAGGGTGTCGATAAAATGGATGTATCTGCATATATTTAGTGCTAGATACATCAATTTTAACGACATTTTTTTTTGGAATGGAGGGATTAGTTTCTTTTCTAGTGTCATTTTGTCAATGATGTGTGGTGTGTTTGCCGGACAAGTGACAATGGTACAAGAGTTTGCACATTTTGGTGGAAACATTTTGACATCGTTGACACTCGTGCCCTTACTAAAGGTGGTGCCTTGAATCTCGTCTTTGCGGATGAAAATCCCGGCTCAATCTTAGGTTGGACTCATCATCAACACACACATCTTTTTTTTTATTAAAATGAAGACGTTTCCTAAAACTTGAATATTTTCTCTTCGGTTCTGTCCTCTATCATATGGTTAGTGGTATTCTCCTGGAGGTATTATCACGAGGTATGTGGTTTCAGATTTGTTTAATTTTATCTTTCTAAATCGTTTTGATGTAGAAGTCGGGGCTTCGTTCCCCTTAAAAAACAAGCATGTACTAGGTATCATGAAGCTCAAAATCATCACAATGCATGAATTCTAACTAACGAAATCAAGGAAAGATATGAGAAATTGAGAAGAGGAGGGTGGATAGAGAAGAGAGAGAAAGATGAGGTTGTGTAGCGTGGTGGGACTGTCCACCCGCGGTCCCAACACTTGAACCTAGAACATAACCCGCGATGGTTGCATAACATGACGTGGCGAACGGGGCACCATACTTAGTGGGATCAGTTTCGCCTCTAGCATCACGTGGGAGAATATGCATATGGAGAAAGGGTGTCATTTAAAAAAAAGTGAAACCGGTTTTTATTTATTTATTATGAAACTGGTTATATTTTATTTTATGATGAACTTCCTAAATTACAAATTTTGTGTACTAAATGATTAAATTACAAAATAAAATTTAGCAAATCGTCAAATTCCCCCTCTCTCGCTTTGTATCTCTCATTTACGGCGCCCAAATCAATCGAAACGTAGAACGTAGAAACGGCTCGAGATGGCCTACACTTTTAAAAAAATCACAAAAAATCAATCGAAACATAGACGACGCACGCCGACCGAACCGAACGGCGGCTAGCCGAAGTATTGTGGCACGGCACGGCACCCGCGTGGGCTTCCTTGCCAAGTCCGCCCGCGTCCCGCTCGGCGACGTGCCACACCGCGCCGGCCAACCGAAGCCCTCCGAATTAAACTCGACCGCCCGCCCGCCCGCCCGCCGGCCGGTCAGTCAAACCCATCGAACGGCGGCCGTTCCCGCAATGTCTCCGCGCCGCTCCTCCTCTCCACGTGCCCACCGGCTACCGCCTCCCTCTCGGTCACGGCCCACGGGCCGGCGCTCCCCTCGCCTCGCCGCCCGTCCCTTCCCTTCCTCCTCCTCCTCTTTTATTCCCCTCCCCTCCCTTCCTCGTCGCCAGCCGCCCCCGACTCGCATCCATCCATCTAATCTCCAGCCAGACTTCGTGAGATCCGCAGCCAGCCATGGACGGGAAGCTGCCGCCGCCCAACCCCAACCTGCCGTACCGGGAGGACTGCTGGAGCGAGGGCGAGACGGCCGCGCTCGTCGAAGCCTGGGGCTCGCGCTACCTCGAACTCAACCGCGGCAGCCTCCGCCAGCCGCAGTGGCGGGAGGTCGCCGAGGCCGTTAACACGCGCCCGGGCGCCTCCGCGCGCCGCCGGCCCCCGCGCACCGACATCCAGTGCAAGAACCGCGTCGACACCCTCAAGAAGAAGTACAAGTCCGAGCGGGCGCGCGACGCCGCCTCGCCCTGGCCCTTCTACCCCCAGCTCGACATCCTCGTCGGCCCGACCCTCTCCGCCGCCGCCACCGCCAAGAAGCCCTCCCCGCCCCGCGGCCTTCACATGCTGCGGAGGCGCCTATCATCGCCCGAGCGCTCCTCCTCGCCGCCCTCGTCCGCGCCGCAGATGGCGGCGCTCCCCTTGCCCACCTCCCGCCGTGGGTCCAACCTACCGGCTGCCAACCTCTTCCACCACAAGGCCGCCGCGGCTGCTGCTGCGGCGGCGGCGGATTCTGACTCGGACGATGGCTATAACAACAATAATAACTATGACGACGACGAGGGCTCCCAGCAATCGGCCTCGCGCTCCGTGTCGTCCCACTCTGGTGGAAACGGCGCCGCCGCTCTTGGCGGTGGCGAGCCTGCCTTTGGTGGTGGTGGTGGTGGCGGCGGTAACAAAAGGAAGAGGGCCGGGGCTGGAGCCTTTGGGGAGCTAGCCATGGCAATGGAGACATTCGCTGAGATGTATCAGCGTATGGAGGCGGCCAAGCAGAGGCACGCAGAGGAGATGGAGAAGCAGCGGATCAAGTTCCTCAAGGATCTAGAGCTCAAGCGGATGCAGGCTTTCGTCGACATGCAGCTTCAGCTTTCCAGGGTGAAGCATGCCAAGAATGGTGCATCGGAGATGCTCATGTCTCTAGCTGCACTGCCATTCCTCAGCAACCCTGCTTACATCTGATAGAACAAGAGTTTAGGTAAGAAATTTGTCCTCTTAGGTTATGGTTACACTCTGCAGTGGATTGGTGATGTGTTTCGTATGTAATTATGTTGTATTACCTCTTGTGGAACCACTGCAGATTCATATGCTTATGTTTAACAATGCATGGTTTACGTTTTCTTAGATGGATGGATGCTCACCAATTTTGAACATAGTTATTAGAGATCTAGCTTACCTTATATCTGCGCGTCACGCTTAAGGTATTTTGCAGCATGTAATCACATGTGATTTGGCAAATTTGCATGATGAGAGACTTGAGCTAGGAGATATTAGTCAAATGATAGATCCCCTAATGTTATGTTAGGTACTGGTTTCTTTACCTGTTGATGTCAGTATGTCACTTCCTCTTTCTAGAATATGTAGCGTTTGCATTCTCTTGGATATTTAGGCACTGGTTTGCTTATTTGTTGATGTCAGTATGTCACATACTCTTTCTATTAAATGCATTCCATCTTCTGTTGACGGTCAAATTAAATTATGATGTCAGGTCTCTTTGAGCTGATTTGATAAATCCAAATAGTCGACACTGCGTTTGCCTGTTTAGATTTTGTGGTGATGTTTTGATTTCCGGTGGTAACTAGGGACTTCTCAGAATATTTTCTCTGGTGTTGTTCTGACTTGATGTTGAATTTTTTGGTTTGGTTCTGAATTTGTGGTGATATACATTTCTGGTGGTGACTAGGGAATTCTCAGAATATTTCTGTGGTATTATCCTGACTTGATATTGAATTTTTGGTTGGTTCTGAATGAAACAGGGGTTTTGCGCTTGATTAGTTTTTTTAGCTGGTCATGAAATGGAGTTGTTAGTGTTAGTTTTTGCTTTGGATCTTTATGCTTGCAGCATTCATTGTGTGATACACGTGTTAGAAACGTCCATCTTCTTGTAATGCTGGCCAACTTTAGGTGTTGGCACTTTTCTGTCATTTCTTTGTTTATCGTTACAGTATAACGAGATGCTTGGTCGACTTTTTATGATCCCATTGTGAGGACCAACAACCCTTGTCAGAGAAAAATATGGTAATTTAAAATCTAATAAACCAGAGTCCAGACTTCAGCTTTAATCGTTTGTTTTCTTATTTATTGCTGAATTCTCTCTATCCATTTGTGAGTATGGCTGTCCGATTCAATATATTTTCTCTGAAGTTCTTTTGTCAGTTAATCCGGTGATGATAGAATTATGACCGATATGGTATTGTAATTTCTCATCAGTGCAAACAACATGGTTGTTTCCATGCAGACCGGTCTTATGAAAAATTCATGAGAATGATGATTCGTGCATGGCAGTGTTTGCTTGAATCAGATATCCGCAAATCGCACATCCATGACCTGTTGATTGTAGTTTTTTCTCGATAAGTTTCCTTGTGATCATCATGGCTGCTAGATTATTATGGACTGATTTATTTGTTTCTATTTTTTCCAGATTTTTTGGAGTCAACCATGGTATGATGCTGCTCTTTAACGAGTATCTAGGTTCATTGGTAGTTTTGGTGTATATGCTACGGAGTCTAGTAATGCTTCTGTTCCAGCCACTAGCCTGGTGTTACCCACGTTTTCTGGACTATTAATGCCCTCCGGTCCTTTTGTCTCTTAGTTGTTCTCAACACGATCTGTTGTAAACAGTCATTTTTGTTTAACTTATATTTCAGTTAACATTATTTACGAGGTCTGTAACTAAAATTCTGAATATGAATCGGCTCAATCTAGCTACTTTGAATTTTTGCACTCCTAGTTTTGTATGACGGACTGGTTAGGTTCTTCCGTCCATATGCATTTTTGCATAGCTAATTAATGATTTGGATTGGAGGTACTTCTGGTGATAAACCCATAAATGTCGTCCCTTGCAACAAATCTTAAGCGAAACTTCTTTGATACTACATCCTCTTATGCTTAATTTGTTGAAACTAGTAATAATTTATACTTGATTCATCTGCATTGTGACATGCACTTATGCTAGAGTTTTTATAAGTATGTTGCTCCCAACTAATGAAAGGTCCACCTAGAATCACGTTACCCCGCTGTTAAAATTTCGAAGACATTGAGTTCTTCGTAACTATGTAATTTTGGTTGAGAAAGTGTGTGATATGTGAGGAAAAGGATTTTTTGTTTTTTTTTAAGTAAAAGGATTTTTTGGTTAGAAGAGCAGTAAAAATGATTCTGAACTTCAGGCCATTTCTTATTTTCTTTTATTCTTCTGACGTTCAGGAGTATTAAAACCCTTATCCAGTAAATAAAGCTTTTGGGGGCAAAAGCTTCTCGTATCTTAAACGGCCATACAAGGCATGTCCACCCGACAGGCCTCACCCCAACCGCAACGCTATCAATTCTTCCTCTGTGGCTACGTTCTATCTTCTTTCTCGTTCCTCTCTGCCCACCACTCGTGAACCCTTTGGTGTAGGCGGCCGTTAGGGAACCATGGTGAAGAAGATGTTGGCAAGCCAGGAGCCAACCGACGACGATCGAAAGACTTAATGGTGGGTGATGAAGAGATTGAAAGGACAATGATGTCGCCTAGAGGGGGGGGTGAATAGGCGGTTTAAAACTTTTCCGGTTTAGGCTTGATAATTGCGGAATAAAACTAGGTGTTTAAATTAACAAGCCGACAACCTAAATAAACTAGGCTCACCTATGTGCACCAACAACTTATGCTAAACAAGATAAACAACAAGGTGATAGCAATAGAATACTTCAAGCACGAAGGCTATCACAATGTAAAGTGCATAAGTAAAAGCTCGGGTATAGAAATAACCGAGGCACGCGGAGACGAGGATGTATTCCCGAGTTCCTCCTTGTTAAGGGAGTACGTCTCGTTGGAGAGGTGTGAACCGACACAACGGTTCAACAACCACAAAGGTTTCACCTTCTTCTCCGATGAACCGCACCACAAAGGCTTGGTTCACCTTCCACTATCGGAATTCCTTCGAGGCGGAATCCGGAGCCTTTCAACAACAATCCGGGGCACAACCCACAATGGGATTGGGGGCTCCCGAACGGCCTCCAACAACAATCCGGGGCACAACCCACAATGGGATTGGGGGCTCCCGAACGGCTTCAAGTGACCACACAAGGGTCCAACCACCACAAAGGCGTCTAGGGTCCAAGGACCCAAGAGTAACAAGCTCACAAACTTTCAACTTCCACGAATCCTCGTGGAGAGCACACCGATGCACCAAATGCAAAAGGCAAGAGCACAAGTGCTCAAATCCTTCACTCTCAAATTCCAACAAAGCAACAAATGCTTATGGGGGAATAAGAGAGGAAGAACAAAGAGGAGATGCACCAAGAACTCCAAGATCAAGATCTACAAGGTTTCCCTCACTTAGAGGAGAAATCGATCGGTGGAAACGTAGATCTAGATCTCCTCTCACTTTTCCCTCAAAGATATGCAAGAATCATGGGAGGAATTGAGAGGGGGCAAGCTTTTCCAAGGTCAACAATGGCAGGAGAGAGAGGGGAAAAAAACAGCAACCCAAGGAAGAAGAAGGGGAGGGGTATTTATAGCCCTCCCAGTTTTCTAGCCGTTGGGAACCGTTAGCTCGGAAATTTCCGAACTCGGTTCGGAAATTTCCGGGCTGACGGCCGGAAATTTCCGGACCTAAGTCCGGAAATTTCCGAACCCCGGAAATCTCCGGTAGGAAATCCGACTGAGAGATGAAAGCGACCAGTGCTGATATCGAATAAGACTTGGCGAAAATCTTTAACTTGATCGTTCGGAAATTTCCGAACCGGGACCGGAAATTTCCGGACCCCGGAAATTTCCGGTAGGAAATCCGACTGAGAGCCAGTTGAGTGCAGTGCAGAA
The DNA here is from genome assembly GCA_026929855.1 of Poa annua. Classification (NCBI taxonomy): domain Eukaryota; kingdom Viridiplantae; phylum Streptophyta; class Magnoliopsida; order Poales; family Poaceae; genus Poa; species Poa annua. Next base: position 53,608,434 of record CM049435.1, on the reverse strand, counting down.
AATCTTTAAGACTTGGCGAAAAATTCTCCAGGTCGGAAATCTCCGGACTGGGGTCCGGAAATTTCCGGACCTCTGAAAACTGCAGAAACACCAGAACTGAAATAACTTTTGCAAATGAACTCCGAATGAGGTGAGACCAACTCCGTTAGAAAGGTAGCGACAAGCACAGGGCTACAAAAAGTGAAAATATTGCAACCCATAAATAGAGCAAAGTCACCATACATGTGAAGGTTTGGGGCTTTCCTCAACGTCGAACCGGCAATATTTCCACACCGAAAACGCAACAAGTTTTCCATACTAAAATCGTTTTCGAAGAACTTGGTCTTGTCATGAAGATCACGACAAGCACCAAAACCCAACAAGGTAAAAAGCCAAATAAGAACCAAGAAAGATGATATGCCAAGCATGCAAAGGTTTGAGCTCTCCACAACGATGCGATCAAGTTACTCACTTGAGAGCCCCTCTTGATAGTACGCCTATCTATCCTATAGCCCTATCAAGATCATACCTTTGCCTTGAGTATTCCACTTGAGTTAGATGATGATGATCTTGACTCTCCAAGTGGACCACCTTTCTTGATTGCGCTTGCTAGCACATGCTTGATGAAGACTTCTCCAAATGCTCCCCCATACTCCATTATGGGAGGGACTCGCTAAGCTTCGTCTTCATGTCTCCTTTGCAAGATTCAATCAAAAGATATCTTCCGAGATGCATCTTATTGAACTTGCACTTCATCTTCTTCTCTTGATATGTATGATGGCTTGGGGGTAAACATGATTGTTCACCCAATCTTCTATTCCAAGCCATACTTGCAATGAGCTCAACTCTACACATGACCATTCTTCATATAAACCCTTGAATAGAGCATTGGTCATTAAGTCATCTTGAAGAGTCCAACACATGAACTCCTATAATTTCCCATGGACAAGATCTATAAGAATATCTCAATGTAAACATTAGTCCATAAGGATTGTCATTAATTACCAAAACCACGCATGGGGGCAACCATGCACTTTCAATCTCCCCCATTTTGGTAATTGATGACAATCCCTTTTACGAGGGTTTATATAATGAATTTAAGAAACCATGCAACACAAAGAGCAAGGATGCAAGAGAACCACAAGAGAACAAACCCATATTCCCTTAAACCCTCTAAATTTCTCCCCCATTGGCATCGATTGCCGAAATGGAAAGAAAAACTTAGAAGGCAAATATAGTGAGAGCTCCCCCATAATGTGTGCATTTCTCATAATATGAGTGAAATCAAATGCACATATCCAATGACGAATAGATGGAGGGAGATCAAACTATATAGAGGATCCAAGGATTGCAAAAGAATATCAAATGGAAAGATACTTCAACGAAAGAAGCAAGCAATCAAAAGGATCCGAAAAATGTTCTAAATATCATGAGGGAACTCCTCAAGGTACGTGCACAAATAGGATTTGTATTTCAATATAGTGTGCACAACATGGAATCCTCACTCCCTCCTAGATAAATTCGAACACAAGCTCATGCAAGAGAATGTAAATGAAAAAGGAGGCAAAACAACTTTCACCTAAAAAATGTTTTGCAACAAGAGCAAGGAGCGGTAAATAGAATAATGGGTGTGAGATAAAAGGACATTATAGGAGACTAATACAAGGATGAGAGCATCAACATAGTCTTTCAAAAAGAGTTGCACATGGTGCATATCATGTCTTCCCCATACTCACACACCAAAGGAGATATAGCAAGTAGCTCCACAAGCTTATTAAAACTCAAAAAGCATAACACATGAAAATAAAGCTTGTGCCTTTAATTAGAAACCACCAAAGAAACAAAAGCAATAAGAGGTGGTCACTAAGGAATTGGAATACCAAATAAAGATGTACTATTTTCATGTGTATAAGTTTCTAAGTAGACACGAATCACTAAGATATGGGTCTACAAATAAACATGTACACACAAGATAGATACAAAGGTAGAGGTCATGATATCCAAGAGGAAGTCATAAATACACCAATAAGATCTTTGCTTAAAAGCATAGCACAAAGCTCAATTTTATCTTAAAGGGATATAGATGAACTTCAAACACACACTCATCATAGCATCAAACGTATCCATAAGGGATAAGGTGATAAACGGGATGCTCCGAGTAAGATAACAAGTCTCACAAAAGGCAAATGATTTTGAAACACATCAATATTACATATGCGAGACATAGAGTAGAAAGTGCTAGATTAACATATTTGGGATTGGTGAATCATGAAAATGATTATATATATTCCTCCATTGATATGTAATCATCCCGGCTTACTCACATTTGCAATAAAGACGTTTTGCAAGAATCAAAAGAATTGCAACCAAAGAGATTCATGCCATGAAATCAACCTACACAAGGTTGAAAGCTAGAAAAGTATGCATGAGGTAGATACTTGTTACCGAGATAGCATTGGTGATGTAGAAGATAAGAGCTCATGATCATCCAAGCTTGGCTCCAATAAGCACATGGTGACAACATCTTCCTTTTAGATGAGACAAGCTTCCAATGCATCTCCAATATACCTAAAACAAATTCAAGTACAAAAAGGTACCCAAACTCATTGGGTCCAAAGTAGTTAGAGCAACTACAATACATAGGACAAACTCCACATAAATATGTGCATATTGATATGAAATTGAATTTCATGCACATCTTAGCCATTTAGGATTTGATGGAGTTTATTCTATATATTGGATCAACGAAAGTACGCATGCCATAAGATATACATATAGTAAGTATGCATGCACAAGACTTTCAAGAACCAAATGAGATATAATTTAAAAAAAACACCAATTAAACCATGAAATCACACACAAGTGTGACAAGAAAAGGAATTGTCCAAAATATATCAAAGACCCAAATCAACACATGATTGAAGAAACCACTTTGAAAAGATAACAAATGAAAGCAAGAAACCAATTGAAGAAAATATCATCAAATAATAAACCAAACCCTCTACACTTTTCATGATGGCACAAAGTGCCAAGACGAAAAATGTTTGTCTTCCAAAGAGACACGTCATCGGGATCAAATACCAAATGAAGACAACTAATATTCGAAAGCATATAGGATTGCTCCCCCAAGATGTGTGCATTAATTATGATCTTGCATTTGAATACAAAATGCACACAAATGAGATCATCACTCTCCATATATATATTTATATATATATTCAAACACTAGTCATATTCAAGAAAGGCAAGAAATTGCAATACCAATTTAAAGAACGATGTTCCACTCAAAGTAGGATAGCTTCCCAAAGAATAGTGCATTATCAAAAAGTATGACTTTTGAATGTCAATGCACAAGAATTGGGTCATTGCTTTTCCCAACTCAAGAAAGCACAAAACAAATTTCAAGTAGAGCAATAAAGTATCCAAAAGGTACAAGGAAGACAAATAAGAGTTAGATCAAAAGCAAATCCTTGGCAATCAAATAAGGCAATTCAAAGCAAGAGCCAAAGTGAATATGATCAACATATTTACCCCCAAATATGATTATCACTTGTCAAGACAAGTAACGTATGGAGATATTTCTCGGTGGTAGATTGCAAGGATATATTCAAGATCATATTCACAAAACATAAGCATGAGGCAAGGAATAGGAATTAAAAGCCATGCTTAGATAGATATTCTTGATAGATTCATAAATCATGTGATAATGCAAAGCAACTCCAAGGAGTAGGTTGAATCAATTGGCTTCCCAAAAAGATATATGAGAACATATTTAGGGAAAGCCATATCAAGAACATCCTCCACGAATAAGATCCAAAAGAGTGAGAGACAAAGAGCATTTAAGTAAATGGGAACTTGTTTGAGCAACATGCCACATAGGAACAAGATAATTAGCAATATCAATTCTAGGTGGCAAAACCTCACATTTTCACATTTTCTAGGCTTGTAATATGCACATAGCTTATTACTCCCCCATAATGTGATAATCCATTTATTTTAACACAGGAGGCAAACAAAAACAACTAGAGAAATTAATGGACATTATATAATTTGAATTTCTCATGAGCATGACATACCACAAAGAGAATAGATAATATTGATATATCAACACTAAGTGGTATTCCTCATGTACACACATTGTTAGGATTGTAAAGTGCACGAAGCATATCACTCTCCAAAAGTGGATAGTCCATTTATCTCTCAAAGAGAGCCAACAAGATAAGATAGCAAATAAAAGCAATAGGGCTCAAAACAAGTAGATGGTGTGCAAACCAAAATACACATACTTGATTTCTCAAGATAAGTAAGTAGAGAGCACAACACATACAAACACTAGCAAGGTACAAAACCTAACACATGCAAGGGTGCAAGCAACTTTCAATGTATATATGATTTAAATAAAAGTTACCGCAAGGAGGAACATTGGATATGAGATAGAACAATATAATCCATATGACTTGACTTGAGAGAATATAATTGATGAAGATCCCTTAATTCTTCATAGTGTAGCCAAGTCTCCAATGTCCTCCAACAACACCTATTGATCAAGTTTTAGCTTGTTGGTCCCCAACCACGTTGGGTCCTAAGAGGTTAGTCACAATAGGTTTGGCAACCCAAATGGTTCTTTTCTTGACACCACTTTGAGTACCAACATATTTGGCAAACACATTGCCAACCTTATCCTTCCGAAGAGAATAAACATCATCAACTATAATGGGGTTGGATAAGGTACCATTTGTGCATGAAGAAGCAAGGTGACCCTTCTCACGGCATAGGTAGCAACATCGACTTCCTCCTCTCTTTTTAGTTGGAGTCTTGACTTGAGGAGGGGTAGCTTGATTCTTCTTGGGAAGAGACCGTTCTTCAACTTGAGGAGCTTGAGTTTGAACTTGAGGCTTCTTCCCTTGTTGCTTCTCACTAAGAGCCTTCTTCTTCAAAGGGCAAGATCTAACATGGTGCCCTTCAACTTTGCACTTGAAGCAAACAATCTTGGCCGAGTCTTTGACTTGTTCTTGGCCCTTTTTCTTCTTAATGATCTTGGACTTGTTCTTGTTGTTTGAGTTGAATCCAAGTCCACTCTTATCATTGGGGCGTCTTTGAACACTCAACATATTGTCAAGTGTGGACTTCCCAACATGACGCTTTTCCAAGTCTTTCTTCAAAGAAGTGACTTGGGCCTTGAGCTCATTTAATTCCTCTACATGGTTAGTATCAACAAAAACACTAGAGGAAGTAGACGCTTCATTGTTAGAGCAACAAGGTATGGAAAGTAATTCATCACAAGATGTAGAAGCATTGTGAGTGGATGAATCACTCGGACTAGCACATGGCAATATAGCATTAAGAGTAGAAGTTGTGCCATTGTCCACATGAGGCTCACAAGATGTTACCTTTGATATAATAGCCTCATGAGCTAACTTTAGCTTAGCATGGGATGCTAGAAGATCGTCATTAGAGCTAGAGAGCCTTTCATGACTTTCTTCCAATTTCCCATACTTGCTAGTTAGCAACTCAAGTTGAGCCCTTAGCTCAACATTCTCCTTCAAAATAGATGCTTCACAAGAAGTGGAGTTAGTAGCACAAGCATCATTATCATTAGAAATGGAAGAAGACAATTTTGCAAGCTTATCATTATTAGATAGTTGAGTTTGGAGTTGATCATGAGACTTGATGAGGAGAGAGTGTTCACTTTCTAAAGCCTTGTGAGCTTTGTCAAGTTTCTCTATGTCCTCACTTAGTCTAGCATTGCCAACACCAAATTCAACTTTTTCCTTTTTAAACACTTTATATTTAGCAATAGCATGATCTCTTTCCTTAATGATTTTAGCAATGATAAGATCATTTGATTCATCAAGAGATTCAAGTCTCTCCTCAAGAGACACTCGAAGCTCTTGCTCTTCGTCAAGGGCATTCTCTAAGGATGCTTTTTCAATAGCATCTTCTCTCTCAATTTTACATTTTTGCTCAAATTGAGTATCCAAATCCTCAATGGTTTCTATACATTTAATACCATGAGCAACAATTTCACATAGAGAAGAGATTGCTTCACTACCTTTGGGAAGAGCACCAAGAACATTTTCACCCTTCTTGGTTAAGGTTTCAATGTCAAAATCTTCTCCATGAGGATCCTCAACCACATCATCACATATTTCGGGATTCGAGGTAGAAGTTACCTTGGAATCCTTAGCCATGAGGCAAACATGATTAATGGGTGAGGAGGATGAAGAATTACTTGAAGCACCATTGTCGTCCATGTCTTGTGCCAACAAATGTTGGGATTCCTCTACATAGTTAATCATGCAAATACTAGAGGATATGGAAGCATTATTTTCATGACAACAAGAAATAGAGAGCATATCATCATTATATTTAGTTAAGCAACTATTACTTGATATGCAAGGACCATCAACTCTAGCATGTGTGCCATTTGGAGTGCTAGAAGAGTTTAAGTCCAAAGATAGAACATTGCAATGTGATAGAGAAGAGGTATAACCAAAAGTAAGTTCACCATCACCAATGCAATTTCTATCACCACTCACCATATCATTACCTTGTGTCAAATCACATGTTGGTGGAGTGGAAGAAGTTGTGAACTCATCACGGCCGGAGGTGGAGGGAGAACAATCATCCTCAATAATTTTGGACACTTCATATATATCTTGAAGCTTGGTCCAAAGCTCATGTGCATTTCGAAAAGGCATGATTGAGGCAAGAACTACATCGGTCAAAGCACATATAAGACCATTAGTAACTTGAGTCTCGAGATGAGAGTTTATCTCATCCTCTAAAGATAACTCTTGGGAATCCTTTGGAGGAGATAAACTCACATCTACAATCCTCTTCATATAATTTGGACCCATGGCCCTAAAAAGATTAAGCATGCGAATTTTCCAAACATCATAATTTGTGCCATCGAATATGAAAGTGGGATCGTGCACTAATTCTCTAAACGACATCTTTTACTCTCTAGGCGGTAAAGCCCAAAAAGAGAACCTGGCTCTGATACCAATTGAAAGGACAATGATGTCGCCTAGAGGGGGGGGTGAATAGGCGGTTTAAAACTTTTCCGGTTTAGGCTTGATAATTGCGGAATAAAACTAGGTGTTTAAATTAACAAGCCGACAACCTAAATAAACTAGGCTCACCTATGTGCACCAACAACTTATGCTAAACAAGATAAACAACAAGGTGATAGCAATAGAATACTTCAAGCACGAAGGCTATCACAATGTAAAGTGCATAAGTAAAAGCTCGGGTATAGAAATAACCGAGGCACGCGGAGACGAGGATGTATTCCCGAGTTCCTCCTTGTTAAGGGAGTACGTCTCGTTGGAGAGGTGTGAACCGACACAACGGTTCAACAACCACAAAGGTTTCACCTTCTTCTCCGATGAACCGCACCACAAAGGCTTGGTTCACCTTCCACTATCGGAATTCCTTCGAGGCGGAATCCGGAGCCTTTCAACAACAATCCGGGGCACAACCCACAATGGGATTGGGGGCTCCCGAACGGCCTCCAACAACAATCCGGGGCACAACCCACAATGGGATTGGGGGCTCCCGAACGGCTTCAAGTGACCACACAAGGGTCCAACCACCACAAAGGCGTCTAGGGTCCAAGGACCCAAGAGTAACAAGCTCACAAACTTTCAACTTCCACGAATCCTCGTGGAGAGCACACCGATGCACCAAATGCAAAAGGCAAGAGCACAAGTGCTCAAATCCTTCACTCTCAAATTCCAACAAAGCAACAAATGCTTATGGGGGAATAAGAGAGGAAGAACAAAGAGGAGATGCACCAAGAACTCCAAGATCAAGATCTACAAGGTTTCCCTCACTTAGAGGAGAAATCGATCGGTGGAAACGTAGATCTAGATCTCCTCTCACTTTTCCCTCAAAGATATGCAAGAATCATGGGAGGAATTGAGAGGGGGCAAGCTTTTCCAAGGTCAACAATGGCAGGAGAGAGAGGGGAAAAAAACAGCAACCCAAGGAAGAAGAAGGGGAGGGGTATTTATAGCCCTCCCAGTTTTCTAGCCGTTGGGAACCGTTAGCTCGGAAATTTCCGAACTCGGTTCGGAAATTTCCGGGCTGACGGCCGGAAATTTCCGGACCTAAGTCCGGAAATTTCCGAACCCCGGAAATCTCCGGTAGGAAATCCGACTGAGAGATGAAAGCGACCAGTGCTGATATCGAATAAGACTTGGCGAAAATCTTTAACTTGATCGTTCGGAAATTTCCGAACCGGGACCGGAAATTTCCGGACCCCGGAAATTTCCGGTAGGAAATCCGACTGAGAGCCAGTTGAGTGCAGTGCAGAAAATCTTTAAGACTTGGCGAAAAATTCTCCAGGTCGGAAATCTCCGGACTGGGGTCCGGAAATTTCCGGACCTCTGAAAACTGCAGAAACACCAGAACTGAAATAACTTTTGCAAATGAACTCCGAATGAGGTGAGACCAACTCCGTTAGAAAGGTAGCGACAAGCACAGGGCTACAAAAAGTGAAAATATTGCAACCCATAAATAGAGCAAAGTCACCATACATGTGAAGGTTTGGGGCTTTCCTCAACGTCGAACCGGCAATATTTCCACACCGAAAACGCAACAAGTTTTCCATACTAAAATCGTTTTCGAAGAACTTGGTCTTGTCATGAAGATCACGACAAGCACCAAAACCCAACAAGGTAAAAAGCCAAATAAGAACCAAGAAAGATGATATGCCAAGCATGCAAAGGTTTGAGCTCTCCACAACGATGCGATCAAGTTACTCACTTGAGAGCCCCTCTTGATAGTACGCCTATCTATCCTATAGCCCTATCAAGATCATACCTTTGCCTTGAGTATTCCACTTGAGTTAGATGATGATGATCTTGACTCTCCAAGTGGACCACCTTTCTTGATTGCGCTTGCTAGCACATGCTTGATGAAGACTTCTCCAAATGCTCCCCCATACTCCATTATGGGAGGGACTCGCTAAGCTTCGTCTTCATGTCTCCTTTGCAAGATTCAATCAAAAGATATCTTCCGAGATGCATCTTATTGAACTTGCACTTCATCTTCTTCTCTTGATATGTATGATGGCTTGGGGGTAAACATGATTGTTCACCCAATCTTCTATTCCAAGCCATACTTGCAATGAGCTCAACTCTACACATGACCATTCTTCATATAAACCCTTGAATAGAGCATTGGTCATTAAGTCATCTTGAAGAGTCCAACACATGAACTCCTATAATTTCCCATGGACAAGATCTATAAGAATATCTCAATGTAAACATTAGTCCATAAGGATTGTCATTAATTACCAAAACCACGCATGGGGGCAACCATGCACTTTCAGAGATAGTGTGGCCTATGTTGGACCTGAGTCAGTGGCGTCAGACTTTTGAGGGAAGGTTCGGGTGGCACCGGACGGGTAAACGAGGAGCTTCGAAATGTGGCAGGCGGTCAAGACAGTGTGGGGGCGTCGGCCGGTGATTAGGTGAGCGTCAGCAGCGAGGGTTTGGTGGTTGGGGGTGGGGCGGCGGTTTTCGTTCTACCTCTTCGCCCCCCCCCCCCCCCCCCCCCCATTCTCTTGTGTGTGTCGGCCCCTCTTCAACCTAGGCAAGCTATAGGGGCATGTCGAAGTTGATCGGGGGACGGTCGCCCATAAGCTAACACAACCCTCTCGTATCATGTTTCGCTCAGGAATCCAAAGGAGCACGCATGCACCACATTTTTTAGCATTGTTTGCATTATTAGACATACATATGTGATTGTGAGTTAATAAGTACTGCTATGACAACTATATGGACTTTCCCTTTTATTGGCGAGGAATAACTATTTCAATTTAAAGCTAAGTCAAACTTTATTAATTTTGATCAACTTTATTAAAATTTATAGTAATATTTATGATATTGAATTAGTAAACCACTAAACTACATTTAGATGCATATAGCGATATTTTTTTGTGTTGTAAATATTTGGAGTATTTGGTTTCTAAAAAGTTCACCAAATTTAGGAAAGCTTGACTTATTACAAAATGTAAAAGTACACTTTTTATTAGTGCACATAGGAGTACATATAGATATACCATATAGGTTGACAAAGCCAAGTGAAAGAGGCCCAAAGAATTGGAATGGCGAGGAGTGGAGATTTGGTGCTCTCAAAAAATTAAAAAACATATTTGAAAGTTTCAAAAAAATCATGCATGTTCTAAATGATATATCCTACAAGTGTGCAAAACCTCAATTTAAAATACATTAGCTACACAAAAATAATAAATATGCAAATCTAAATATAGTGAATAATATCTAGTAATATGGAACGGAGGGAGTATCACGTGCAAAATGTTTTAACTAGAAATATGTTATATTTTGATATTAAAAAAAATCTGAAATTAAAAATAGTGATCAGCGTAAAATTTAAACTCTCCAAGAAAAATTATATTTTTTTATAGCCCAGAGTATGAGTTATTTTGAGTTGATATTTGGTACGTCGGTAGAATGTATCACTGTCTACCTCCATGATTATTTTCAGATATTCAAAATTTGAAAATACAATTTTCGAATTTCAGAAAATAAGGGCCTCCATTTGCACCTTCCGTGATTCGCTGCACTTTTAAAGATGCCTCTGTTTTTATTTGGAGGGATTCAAACATGTCTGGGTGAAAAGCTAGCGCAGTCAATACTTCCAGGTGGACGACAGGTCACAAGGCAAGAAAAAGTCGGAAAGCTTTCTATTTCCGGCTAGACACCCCTCTTCACCGCGCACCGAACGCCTCGTCTGCCTGAAAACCAAAATCGGGAAAGCCAAGAACCACGCCCTCGCCATAGGCGCCCGCCTCCACATCTCCTCCTCCTTCTCCTCCCCACCCTCTCCGTTGGTCTAGTCCGCTCGATCGAGCTCTAGCCCTAACATTTTCGCTTCCCTCCCCCTTGCTTCGTCCACTGCACCTGCAGGTATGCCTGAACCAGAATGCTTTCTTTTCTCCCTCCCCCTCTTCCTCTATTTTCGTTTTCCAGATTGTTTGTGCGTAGGCTTCGTGACCTGGTAAATTTTTTCCCCTTCATTCAGCGACGATTTAGTAGGCGCCACGAATAAAATGTTTCTTCTGTCAATTTGTTGAGGACCGAGATCACTCAAATCTTGAATTTCTATCCCACGCCAGCAGTTTCGTCCTGTACAAATCCCAGAAACTGGGAGAAAGTTCCCTCTTTTGTGTGAAGAGAAGTTGCAAGATGCTATATGTTAGATGCTGACCCAATTTTTTTTGCAGGAAATGGTGGAGGTGGTGGATTTGGTGTCGTCCGACTCCGAGGACGAGGCGTCCGTGCACTCGCCTGACCGGAAGCGTCCTGCCTGGGAGCCAGATCCATCTCGCGGCCCCGGGAGCTCCTGCGCAAGAATTCCTGACCACACCACCAGCAGAATGGCGAGGCCGCTACATCAGCCAGGTGAGGAAGTAAAAAAAGACAAGGAGAAGGTGGGCGAGGGGGAGAGCGCGTGGGAAGCAGCAGCGTCTTCGCTCACTGGTGGTACCTCGGGAGCTGGAACGGATTCATGGAGTGCACGGGTAAGCGCATCTGGACATGGAGGAAATGAAGGAACCGAGTGGTGCTGGGGTGATCATGTAGGCAGATCAGTCAGGGACGAGGCTGCGATGCCTGGACAGAGCTCTATGGAAATTCCTGATCTTCTCAGGGAAGATAGTACCTCGTGGCTGTCCAGGATCAAGGGGCTCCATTTCCCACTTCCTGATGAGCACCAGTTGAGGGCCAGGCAAATTGAGTCGGACGAGATGCTTGCCTTCAAGCTTCAGGAGCAGTTAAACGAGGAACACCCAGGTTCTCAGGCTTCACAACAGGTTTGTTTCTCTTGGTTACTGCCCAGTCCTGTTGTTCCCAGTTACTGGAAGTTCCGTACGTGAGTTGTTTCTTCTACCTGTACCTTCCCGGCGTCTGATGATTCGCTACTGTTGCAAGTGTACTAAGCGGCTGACTGGTTTGCTGACATCTTGCAGGTTGATGCAACTCTAGCCTGGACATTGCAAGAGGAAGTTGAAGCTGTGCGTGCCCGAATTGCTGCCAGAGAGGGCCAATCTAGTTCGGTGAGTTGCCGCTGTGGCTTGATGCATCTTTATATTCATAGTGACATAGTTTCAGTTATGGCTGATGAACTGATATGTTGATGCTCATAACACTCGATTAAGTTTCCGGAAAACCATAGCTACCATCTCTGGCACTTTGCATACCAGGTAGCTGAAATACGAAGTACACTGTACCAACTGAATACTGAGATAAAATTAGCAGAACAGCATATCTGCATGTAACATGTAAGCACTTTGAACCTGTTTGTGGGTAACTTAACTTGACACGATTCTCAGAACTATTAATAAATCTGTGCGTATTATTAAAAAGCTTAAAACTGAATTATGCCCTGTTGCTCTTGAGTTCTGTGTTCTTGACTTGTGTTTCAACTTTATTATTGTCCCCTGCTGTCACCTATCGTCTATGTCATTCCATTTGTTGATTCCTGCATTACCATCCTTTCCTTTCAAGAAAATAAGAAGTGTACTGTTGTCCTCAGAGCCAGAGGGATCGTTCAATGGCACATCTGTATTCATATGGCCACCGCTCGCCAGTTCATAGTTCTACTTCATGGTCAGCTGGTCACACCCCGGCTCAAATAGTAAACAGAAGGTGGATGCCAAGAAACTCCAGTGGCCCAGAATCAGAGCAACAAAATGTGGGACTCCTTAATAAGAGTATTTCTTTCAAACTTCACTTAACTCTGCACTGACATTTGCTCGTTGTCAGATGATTATCTCTCAGTTGACCAGAGGATGCTTCGGGCACGAAAATATGGATATAGAAATGGTTAGTCTTTACCCTGTATTCTGAAAGATGATCGCTACTTTGGAATCTTGATGCCTTTGTATAGTTGACTACTTCTCCCTCTTGTTTATTTATCATGTACGAGCAGCTTGTCAAAACCTTAACATTCACACTTCTTGCATTTATTGGTTCTAACAACAGAAGTATCTATGTTCTTGTTAGAGTACGTGAACGGGCCTGTAAACCTCTCTATATATGGAGAGTAGATGTATCAATCTAATCAGGCAAGAATTAAGAAGGAAAACCCTTCCCTCTTGCCCGGCCGTGGGAAAGGACCCCCACGGCCGGCTCTCTCGCGCCCTCGCAGCTCTCTCTTTCCCGCTCAAACCCTAGCAGCCATAACATCTGGTATCAGATTTCTCAGGCTCGATCATGTTCACCCCGTCGCCGCCGATTCCTGTCGCCCTCACCCCGGAGGAGATCGCCGGAGCAATCCGCGATCTCACCACCGCCGTCCAAGAGATCTGCCTCTTCCTGGCCGGTCCCTACGGACCGCCGCCGGCCGCGCCATCAGTCGCCGCCTACGGGGCCGGCGCGGCTGCCGTGGCAGCCGCCGCACCAGGCGGCCTCCGCCGCGATCGCCGGGCCGCGGCAGCCGACGCTGCTGCTGTCGTCGCCGCCACTCGACGCCAGGCTGCTGCAGCCACCGCTGCCGCTGTCCATCTCCGGGCCAATCTATACGGCGGCCTGGGCGCCGCCGCACACCCAGTCGCCACCGGCGCCTCCCCAACAGTACGGCGGGTCCTCTCGCTTCGCCGGTCCTTATGCCGGTCCCGACGGTGCGCGTTCCACGGGGGGTCCTCCATGGTCACAGCACCGGCGCCGACCCCCGCACGGCCGCCACCGCCGCCCTCGGCCGCGACCACGGCGCCGGTCATCACGTTCCAGCATGGGATGCCCTACGACGGGACTGCGACGACCTCGTTCCCAGCAGCGTCACCGCCGTCCCAGGACAATCCCATCCAACAGATCAAGTTCCAGCCGTCGCCGTCACCGCTTCCGGCTTGGATCGCTACCCACCACGTGTCGGCGGCGGTGAGGCTGCAGGCTGCTGCGCGCGGCCTCCTAGCGCGTCGGCATGTGCGGGAGATGCGTGATTTGCAGCTGCAGCTCCTCCAAGTTGCGCTTCGCGCTGCAACGGACCACGATCTCGTCCGCGGCGTGGGGGATATTGGGCATGCGGTTTCCCCCACGGGCGGCGGGCATGCTGTTTTTCCCGCGGGCAGCGACCTCCAAGTCTGCGACATCGACAGTCAGCCGGCGGGGAGAAGACATGGTGTCACCGACAGGAGCGCACCGCGTAGCACCACTGCATTCCACCGCGGGCCGCCACGAGGGCTCTCTTGGTCCCGATGGTGTCCTTGGGATCCAGGGGGCTGCAAACGCACAAGTTCGGCGCGTGGAGGATTCTCGCCTTATCGTTCGGAGTCAAAAATAAAGTCGGAGTCTCATTCGGGTTAGCTTATTTCAGGTCAATACAATAGGCCGAGATGTAAAAGGCTTGTTTTTTTTAGGCGTTAGGTTTGTGTGGGGTCGAATCGTCGTTAGGTTGCAGATCGAGGACGAGCTGCATGTCCAGGTGGGGTGTAGTGTTAGAGTACGTGATGGGCCTGGGCCCGTTAGTCTTAGGGTTTGCTTAGGGGTCAAGTAAGCCTTGTTTGGGAGTCAAGTAAACCTCTCTATATATGGAGAGGAGATGTATCAATCTAATCAGGCAAGAATTAAGAAGGAAAACCCTTCCCTCTTGCCCGGCCGTGGTAAAGGACCCCCACGGCCGGCTCTCTCGCGCCCTCGCAGCTCTCTCTTTCCCGCTCAAACCCTAGCAGCCATAACAGTTCTCCATTACTTCTACCAAACAACACATTTTCTTAATCAATGCATGTACTATACTACTATGTAAGAATAGAGAACATGCTTTAAAATCCTTAAATTACCCTTGGGGTTGTGTACTAAAGCAAAATCTTTCTTTCCACCCCTCATCTGATGAGGCCACATCAACAAAAGAGGACAGCTTTCCCCTAGTTGCCCATGTAATGTATTCAAGTGTTGATGTGGGAACAATCATGTTATGAGTGTAATTTGAGTAGAAGGAAAGAGGGGATTAAGGGAGTGAATGCGTCTTAGGATGCGATCATAGTCTCTGAGGTAGTGCTGGATATCTGGAAGGCTTATTCTTTGGTTGGTTTGCAAATTACATGTTGATACTCTTTTAAAAGATCAACTAATCAGCCTACTATTCTTATCCTGAACTCAACTACTAGCTGGACCAACTGTATTAGGAAGGCTTACAAGTAGTAGCCTACTAGTTCACTACCACTAGTAATAACATATGGGATATGCATACCTAAAATAACTGGTCCTGGGGAGCCTATCTTACTAATACTGCCTTCCTTAGTGCGCAAGACTGATGGCCTATGTGCCACCATGTTTTCTGGCATAGCATTTAACCCTGCAACGAGTCCACTAGTCATGTTCTTGTGTTCTAATATGTAGCGAATGGCCGTACTTGACTCCCTTCATGAAGCACTTGAAAGCTGCGGAGACACATTTGCTCCAGATTCTGATGAGTAAGTGCTTACTGTTTTAGTTCTTCTTCATGCAATGCAATGTTGTTTAATGGAAATTTCTGTAGCACGGCATAAAGTAACTGTCATGTTTGCATAGTTGTCCTGATTTTGCTGTATTGATTTGTATCATGTGTTGTTTGTGCCGTCTTACATTCTGGATCATTTCGTATTTACTGAAGTGCTAGTACTTTTTTCTTTTAACGAAAAGTGCTACTCCCTCCGTATCAAAAGTGCTAGTTCTTAAAACAGCTTTATCCATGTGCACAATACTTCCCAGAATGTTAACTTAGATGGCTATCCTCATACTCATCCTCCAATGGGGACGGGACCATTATGTGCTGCTTCCTTTATTTGGAGTTACTTTCTTTCCGTTCATATCAATTATCAGTTTCGGACTAATTTTGGTTTTGTGTTTGTAACATTTTAGTGATGATTATGAGAACCTCATAGCACTAGATGACAACAACCATCGCAGAGGAGCTACGGGTAGTGAAATAGACAGACTACCACTATCTACAGTTGAGGTTTGTATTATGTTTGCTAAGATGGATGTGCAGTATTTTTTTGTGTTTGGAAGAGCTAATCCCTTCTTTCCATTGCCAGGGAGAAAGTTGCCATGACGATCTCTGTCCTATATGCCTGGACTGCCCTGCTGACGGTGCTTTCCTCCGGCATTTGCCGTGCGCACACAAGTTTCATAAGGAGGTGACACGTGGAATTTATGTACTGGAACCGGTTCCGTGTTTGAAATCTCCATTTTAACATCTTCCGTTTGTCTGATTTGTTTCTTCTGCAGTGCATTGACAAGTGGCTACGGATGAGGAATTCATGCCCGGTGTGCAAATCCAGTGTGATCTGACTGGACGGTTTTCTAACTGCTGTTGGCATAGCATGGAAGAGTAGACTAGGAAGCATTTCCTGGCGCCCCAGTGCATAAACAACATAATAGTGAGAAATGCTCCGGTGCTCTTCGAGAAAACATATTGCACGAATTTTAAAATGTTACACTGAGGAACCTCTCCAACTCTTTTGTTGGCTGTGAGAAACAGGGTGTCACAAGTCTTGTGTTCCTTTTTGCTGCAATATTTGTGTAGGGTGGGATGTATGATATGGCTTGATTTCCATAACATGTGCACCACTGTTTGACCCTGCTATGTATAGAAGCCGAGAGAAATGAGAGGCATATTCTGTTGCTAAGACTTGTTGTCCATAGGTTCTGGAATTCTGAATTGCTCACTCTGAATCCAGTTCTTCAGCTGCAAGCATCCGACCTGGTTGTATCTTGTATGTTGGGTTCCTTCAGTCATCTGATTCTTACAAGTTCGAAGGAACCACGGCTGAAAGCACCGTGCTGTACGTACACATACGAGCATAAGGCACTGGAGAGGATAGTTTAGCGCAAATAATTCCAACTGTAGATATTTTTGTGGCAAAATCACGATAACTTGCAGAGGCTCGCCGAGCCACTACACCACACCACACGACGCTTCTCTCCCGTTCACCCGTCCCAGTTCCGGATCACTGCCTCTCCTCTCCACTCCCCACCGAGATATCTCACGCGACCATGTCGCTGCTCGCCGTCGTCGCCAGCCGCGCTGCGGCCGTGAGCCCGCTTCGCGCCTCGGCGGCCTCAGGAGAGGCGGCGGCAACAGCGGGGGACCAGACGGCGGAGCGGAGGCCGGTGAAGATAATACTGCCCAAGAAGAAGCCGGAGAAGTGGTCGACGGGGATGGAGCCAGGTTCCTACGGCGGCGGGCCGACGACCATCAAGCCGCGCAAGTACTGGATGGGGAAGGAGGACCGCGACCCCGTGGGCAACAAGGACGACTTCATCTGGAACAAGAACTTCATGCCCCACATGGAGCGCGTCATCGCCAACGGCGGCACCGACACGCCGGCAACAATCGCCCGCGTCACGCCGGTAAGGCCCACTCGCGCAGCGACCGAACGCGCGTCTCATTTGATTCGACTCACTCACTCTCACTCACTCACCTATTATTAGCTTCGAGCTTCCCTATCGAGCTATTTGTTTCAGGCTGTTGTTCCAAGTTTCTAACCAAGCAATTCGTTCGAGCAGGTGGACGAGGAGACGGACTCGGGTTTTCTAAGCATCAACCGCGCAATGACCCTTGACAGGTTGCTCTCATCTGCTCATCACTTGGTGCCTCCACATTCCACAATCCTTTCGCAATGTCTGATGTAGGGTGTGCATTCTAGTGTGGATGTTGATCTCAGCAAGGAGCTTCTGGCGCCAACGAAGTCAATCTTGCAGACCCAGGTCGAGGCTGCCCGGCGTGGTCGATCCACTGGTGCCGAGGTTATTCCCTTGCCCGCACTCACAATGTATATCATTTTTGTCTTGTCCCCTGGGGATGTCAATGAGTTGGATTCTTGGAATTCGGGTGTAGGCTGTCAACAGATCCACTTTCATTAGATGGAAGCTAGCCCCGACTCGACGGGAGCAGGAGCAATGGGACCGGGCGACAAGGGCAACCACCGGCGGCATTGTAAGTTGTTGTAACTCAATGACTGACCTGCTGTCGTGTAAAATCTCATCTACATGTCGAGACACGAGACTTCCCTAACAAAATTCTCACCACGTTCACATTTGCAACATGTGTATGTGCACACTACTTCTTTTCGAATTTATGTTTCCTGATTTTGGTGCCCTTTCTAGGACGTCATATTAAGAGAGTCGCAGAAAAAAGTACAGCAGAAAGTAGACCCTAAGGTTGCGTCAGCTGAGGCCAGAGAACAGTATCTAAAGGTATATCTCTTGACTTCTAAGTTAAAATCAGGATTTATTATTTGCTAGTTTCCTCATTGTTCCTTCACGTTATTAACTGTTCTTTTCGGTGTTGTGTACATTGTCAAGTTTTCATAGTCCAGGTGTTATTCAAGAACGCACCCATTTTTGTTAGCATATGACAATAAGAGTGTTTTTGTTTCGCAGTTGAAAGAAAGATTACAGTTGCTTACTTTAGGTATTGGTGGCGTCGGTTTGGTTTCTGCTTATGTGTCATACACTCCTGAAATTGCTGCGAGGTACCTTTTTTTTCAGTGCTTCGCTTATAACGTGGTTCATTTGTGTATCTGAAATACTCAACTCCTGTGGCTATGTGTATCTGGACAAATTTGAAGGTGGCCTTCTATCGCTTGTTAGGACAAGTTTGCTTCTTGCACTAATATCATTTGTTCTTCAGCTTTGGTGTAGGCCTGATTGGATCTGTGGTATATCTCCGCATGCTTGGAACCAGTGTGGATTCTCTAGCGGGTGGAACTAAAGCAGCTGCCAAGTATATTTCTAGCTGTTTCTCTTACAAATTGTTTGACACTCCATAACAATTACGAAGTGTACATACTTGGTTTAGTTTGATATAGGTACATCGTGCCAAACTTAGTCCGCGATCTCATTCTTTAGATTTTAGCCTTTGTTGAAAAAATTGACTCCTATAGTCTTATGACCTCTGCCTGTCTGACAGCTAAATAAACCTGCACGCAAATATATTTTTATTAGTTTAAGATCTTAACAAAGTTGGGTGTATTCCCGAAACTTCTGTAAATGTTTTTCAGAATTCAGGCAAACCACTCTGGTCTTGACTTACACCAGACTTTGGCCAGGCCTGTCCAAATATGGTTCTGTTTTCATGTATAAGGTCTTTGGCAGCTCATTATTTATGACCCCAAGTCTGTAAATTATCAATCTCTTCCATCGCAACTCTTTACGTTGTTAATCTGCCTACGTTAGGACATTAACCAAAATGAATATGAAAAGCTGATGCTCTTCATCATATGAATATCTTTTTTCTGAAGTCCAGCTCCTTGAGTATGAAGTATTCAGTGGATATTCCGTTCACCATAGAATGCTCTTCACCTATATTGGTCACCCTCTATCTGTTCTGAAGCATACTTACAACAGATTGTACCAGCGTTCAGAAAATGCTAGATAGCTTCTACAGCTTGTTTGCAATCCAACAATATCTAAATTTATTATGGCATTCCTGCAGGGGAGCGGCTGCACAGCCAAGATTGCTTATTCCGATGGTTCTTGTGATGATGTATAATCGATGGAATGCGTAAGTACATCAAGTTTTCTTTAACTTTAAGCAGAAAAAAAAATCTTACATGTTTATCTTTGCTGTTCTGATGCAGGATATTAGTTCCAGAATATCACTTCATGCACCTTGAGCTGATACCCATGCTTGTTGGGTTTTTTACCTACAAGATTGCTATGTTTACTCAAGCAATTCAGGAATCTATACCTGATGTTGGAAACAGTGAAGTTTGATTGTTCCAGTTAATAGAAGAAAAAATATGAAGAGAAGGCTGTGGCCCTGAGGGAAGATTGGTCACCATTCACCAATATAGTAAGGTGACAAGCTTTATCCTTTCTTCTGCACGATAGCACAATGTATGCCCATGCCGTGTCAAAAGTATTTTTAATTCTGCCATGAGTGTGATCCTGACAACCGAAGAATTTTAAAGAATTTATGGTCATCGTTTGTTTCAGCAGCATTAGTGTAGGCATGTGTGATTTTACAAGTTTTGATATGAAGTATCTTGTTTCTGTTTAATTGAGTCCAGTTGTTGCGATTTCACAGGTCGTTAGGTTTTAGAAGAGTCTAATCTGGAGATGTCATCAAGTACATAAGATGCGGGTTGAGGATACTGTCTGAAAATATCGACTGATTGAAAGCATTCCACTGAAGAAGTTCACTGGCAAACAGGTGTGCTGTGAAATTCATTGCAGAATTACACGTAGATCATGAATAGTAGTTCTGTACATTGTAAACCTCCAAACTTGTAGTGCATTGACCTCCGAATTGTATGACTCATTTTGCATTCAGCATTATTTTATAAGGAGATCAGGACTCCGATCAGTAAAGGTTATAAATAATACATCAATCAATGTACTAGTAGGTCGGAAGGACTATATATACAGAATATTCTGAAAATGTACTTAGTATACTTCCATGGAAGCTGTTCAAATGCCAAACTGGATCGCGGTATGTGGATATACATGTTTGAGTTTAATACATCGCACACCATGTGCTGCCTAACAAATGCATCGCAGCACCGGACTTGTCTAGAAGTATGTCAAGAGTGTGCTTACACTAGTTGACAAGGAAGAAGAGATAAAGAAAAATAGCACCACTAGTTCACTAGCAGGAATAGTAGCTAAAATAGGAGTTGACGAAGCTTACCTTTTTCTCTTGGAATAATGCGATATACCTCCTCTCCTCAGGTAGATGCCTCCTTTTGTTTTTCTTGTTTGTGCGTGTCTACAACACAATAGATAGATTCCCCCGGACCTGTGGTGGCGCCACTGCCATTGACATTTAACAAAAGAACGGCCACCAACCATGAACACATTCCATTTAAGCTGCGGGCGCATCTACAGCAACTCAAGACCGTCACCGGTTCCACGTGATCCACCATTGAATTGAATGTTCACTCATCAATGCTGCAGAGGAGAAACATGGGGCAACAAAAGGAAAGAAGAAGAGACTCGAGGTTTCATTCAATCAAACATGGCTCAATCCGCCACTCCTCCTCAGGATCACCATCATCATCATTTCCACTGCTGCTACTAACAAGGAAGGAAACAAGTAGTGGTACATTCATCTGAAGCTTTGAATTATCGGTAGTACAGTACATTTTTCTTTTGATTTTCAACTCTTTCGTTGCTGCTGGCCGTGGCGGCCACCAAAAAGAATCCTAAAATGGTATCGGAATAAAGCCTAGAGTACCTCGCTAGAAAAGAAAGTGGAAAAAGTAACCGTGGGAACACGGAGCACACTCGGGATGGTGGCGTCCGCGAGTTCCTGACTTCCTTCCCGGAAGCGGAGCATTCTACTCCACCACGCCTACGACCGCGAGTCAACGCTCTCCGCCGCGCCTTCCTCGGAGGCGGACGCCGTGGCGGCGGCGGCGGCCGATCGGGCGCTGGGTCGAGGCCTGCGGCGGCCGGGAGAGGCCGAGGCGACGCGGCGGAGCGCGCCGCCGGCCGTCCAGTAGCGGCGGCAGGCGCGGCAGAGGTGGCGCGGCTGCCGCACGTTGTAGTTGTTGAAGTAGCAGAACTTGGTCTCCCTGCTCCCGCACCTCGGGCACGGCAGCGCCTCGCCCCCGGCCGCCGCCTGCACGGGCGTCGTCGGCTGCGCAGGAGGAGGAGGCGGCGGAGGCGGGGTGCTCTCTTCCGTGGAGGCGGAGGCGGAGGCGACGGGGTGGGCGTCGGGCTGGATCACCTGGCCAAAGAGCTTGAATCCGGAGGCGTCAGCGGCCGTGGCCTGGGTGGGGAGGTTGGCCATGGAGGCGGAGGAGATGGTGGTGGGTAGAAAAAGTCCCACCTTTATAGAGGAGGCGGCGGTGGTCATCCTCCCCTTGCTTTACTCTAGTTTGCTTAATATACCTGACTTGACATATGGGGGATGGCCTCCTCCATCTCTCTCTCTCTGGATATTTTCTCCCTGTCTACCATCGTCTTATCTCGTGATAAATATATCTATCTATTGCTTTTTGGGGCAGTGAAATATTGTAAACAAATCAGTTAATCTTGGAGAGGAGGATGGGATGGCAGTATGGGCCATGCATGGTCAGTGGTACTACTAGCTTGTACAGTAAGTACAGTACACACTAAAAAAATCATGTGGGAAATGCGGCACCATGTGATCGACCTCCCTCAAAAGCCTGGGACTGTTCAAAGTACCCAAGGGGTGCAACTTTCCATGCTTGATCAGCCTTCCAGTCATGTTGACTTTGGTGATCTCTTTTTTCTAAAGTAGCAATAGTAGTATATTCTTCCTGTCTGTCCTGTTGACTTTCAAAGGTTTCTGTGGTGATCCGTTCCGGCGTTGAACACAACACACTAAAAGCAACCGATCGAGCAAAAAAGTGTCTAGCTCGGGCCGCTAATAAGCAAGAGCACTTTGATTTGCCGTCGTTGACTTAGATTCTCTTCTTGTTTTGCGAGGGACGTTTTCATCCTGCAAAAAGATGGAGATTTGGGGCGGACCAGATACGGTGGATCTTCCCCGAGCGTGGCAAGAACACAATTATATCATGCAAATACCTTTGGCCAATCTGAAATGATGGCAAAAGGTCCGACGTGAAACGATGGATCGGGTTCTTTCTATTAGTTCAACTGTACAAGGTTAGGCAGGAGCAAGTGCAACGGATGAAGCTACCAGCAACCAATATAGATCTGTCAGTGTCTGTCACTGGATCTACAAGGATAGAACGAAATCCAACCTGAAGTGACGCCTCGCGCTAACTAGTTAAGTTTGGGTCGCCTTTTCCTTCACACTTGTTTGCTCAATCATACTGAAAAGCTGACGGTGTCTCCTGAAAGGCCGACGTGTGCTACTATGTGCGTATCACAATCAACAACTTGGGTGTCTTGCGACTGTCCCACCACAGTAATCTGATAACTTCAGGTAATCTGATAATGACGAACGGAAAGCTCCTAGTATTTTTCGTGTAAGCATTGGTTACTTTTGGGTTACACAATGGGCCTAACCAAATGCACCCGGATATATACAGTAGTACCCATTAAAGTTAACTATGTACAAGTTCGTATAGGAGTAGAGATCCTTGGATCTCGAGATCCAGTGCTCGCTCTATTTATTAAAAAATCATACTTATAGGTATAAAAAATATTCAGAAAATCTTGTGTCAACAACTAACGTGATAAATATCAATTTGAAATACTTTATATTCAGAGCTATACAAAAATGGCAAACGCGTGAATCTAAACATACACACTTTCAAATCTTCAAAACATACAAGATTTGTGCATTTTTGTGCAACTTAGAACATAAAGTATTTCAAATCATGATTTCTCATGTTTGTGAGATACATAATTGACAACAAGCATGATGCTTCAGCCACGGCGATGAGCTGATGCGTCGACGAAGGTGTGGTCAGATGAATGTCTTGTCTGTCTTCAGCCGGTGTCGGCAACGACGACGCGCGTGGGTGCCGTTCCCCTACCTAGACGCGTCACCGAGGTGTGTCGTTACTTCACTCGCTCCCACACCGATTTGGTTTTGTCTCCTGGCGAAAGGATAGGTTCGGTGTTGGATCTACGCGGTAGCAACGTCTTTGATGTCGTCCCTCTGTTCGGACTATTTGCATTTGGAGACGCGGCTTGGAGGTTCTATGTTGCATTTCTCCGGTGCTCGTTGATGTCCAAGTTTGATCTACAAAGGTGCTATGCGCACCATCGCTAGCGTGTCCAAGATGGCGCCCTTCTCGAGACGGATCAAGTTCCGACATCCACCTCCTCAGGATGGTGCATTGATAAGGAAAGTCGAGTTGGACATCTTCTTCTTTGGATGCGGCAACATCGGTTGAGACACGACTTTGCTATTCAGTTTAGGATAGGCTCTTTCGTACCGTTGATTGTTGTGTGTGTGGGTTGTCTTTGGACTAGTCAGAGTGGAGCTGTATTTTTGATAATGGTTGTGCGCAAGGGACTGTCATTTTAATTTAAACCAACTAGATAATACCTCGTGTGTGTGTTGCTGCGGAATTTTATAATAATATATATTAGAAAACCTATGAGGAATATGGATTGAGTTGTTTCATTTCTTTGTTCAAAGATTAACTTATATGCTAAAGGTAAATGTGAATGGTTTAATGAGGTGGACCAATCAGAGTCTTGATGATGTGACATGCTTGCATGTTGAGAGAAATCAATTAGTGGGGCGTTCCTATTTAGATAGATAGAGAAGATATCTTCTACAAAAGTAAAGTACTTAATTGCATACTCTTAAAAAACATAAATATGATATTTGAATTTTTAAATTAGAGGGAGCACTAGAATTTAGGAGTTAAAATAACTCTCCGTCTGGCTGGTAGCTACTACCTTGGCCCTTGCCTAATACTATAAGAAAAGTTTACCGTGGCCTACATCATCAAACCATTTTAACGAAAAGTGAGACGTTGTCGTTTGTCCTAATCCAGTCTTTTGAAGAAACAAAAGCTCAAACTCGGCCAATATATAGTAGTATACAGTTATTTATGCTGCCGTCCGAGTAATAAAGTATTTTTATTGCGGTGACTATATAAACAAGTACGTATACACGTGCAGGAAGCACTGTGGTTAGCTAGTGTCCATTCGAGCTATCTTTCTATTTTTTATACTCGTGATAACAAAAGTCCTGCGCGATTTGATCTGCATGCCGACGCATCACTTGACGTCATTGTAATTCAAGGTAATAGCACCGGTCATACAAATACTATGCCACCATTTGTAAATAGTACTATAACAAGTAGAAACTGTGATCCTGGGGCCGAAATACTTGTCCATGGCAAAACTACTCCAAATGATTCTGGAGGTGACATGCGGTGCCGATATTTTTGCGAAAATGATCTTAGGTTTGCCTTTACATGTGGGCCCAACATGTTAGCGGTAGAATTAATTAAAAGCACATACCACAGTCGAAGATACGAACACAAAGGGAGGGAGGGATTGTAGGGTTGAAAAACAAAGCAATGTGAAAAACACAGGAATTTTACAGGTTTACAAGTACAAAATAGAGGATTGTAAAACACACAAAAAAGTGCGGGAATCGTCGTTTGATAAAACACATGAAAAGTGTCTCGATCCTACGCATTCGGTAAGAAAGAGGTTGGCGTGGATGTTTAAATTCCTATGAAATTAAGGCATAGGAATCCGATAACACCGTTCTTTTAAACCAAAGTCAATCCATAGGAAAAAATTCTAAGGATTGAAATCCTATGAAATTCTTTTAAAATCCCTACAATCCAAAGAGGCCTACTTCCTTTGTTTTAAATTAGATAACTTTCATTTGCCACATGTGGATGAATTTATACATTGACAGGTGGCCCCACATAGTCGCTTAATTTAATTATGTCTTCTACCATTGATAGGTGGACCCACATTTAAGGCAAAGCTAAGGTCACATGTGTTAGATTAAATATATAGGGGTGTTTTTTTAACAATCTCGACGCCACATGTCGGCTCCATAATGATTTGGACTACTTTTGCACATTGTAGACAAGTATTTGTACAACAGGACCACAAATTTCAACTTATTTTACTAATTTGCATGTAATGGACATGTATTTGTATTACTAGTGTTATTACCTCTTTTAATTCACAAGAGGGAGTGAGAGCGTTAGGACATCTCCGAGGACACTTCAGACGTCGCATTTGTGCATTTAATAGTGCAGACAAAAATGAGACACTAAGAACACCCCACGCTGTCAAAGGCTCAAAATTATGCGCCTTTATTACAAGTAGGGTAGCAGGCCTTATAACCATCGATTATGTCGCGTCTGCGAACGCGGACACCAGGGAAAGCTTGGTCTCTCCCCTTTTTTTGTTCGGTGGGTGGGCGAGGGAGTTTCCTGACTATCAGTGATCTCAACTACAAAGCACACAGAGACACAGTTTACCCAGGTTCAGGCCATCCGGAGATGTAAAACCCTAGTCCTGCTTGTCTGATCTTGGTTGATGTTGAACAGCATTACAAGTATGGCATAATCTCCGATGGCTCTCTCTTCCCCCTTCCAGTATGATCTCCTTTTATATCGGAAGGGAGAACCGAAGACACGTCTGGTCAAGCATCAGTCACCTGGAGGTGACACCTTGCCAACGACTATCGGCTACGTGGGACGGGTGTCGCCTGCCGTCCCAGATGGACCGAAAGCTTGACATCCGCCCCACACATGGCGCTGGTCTTCTTCAGGTACCGGCGCGCCTTCTTGTCTTTATGCTTCCGTCGGGGAGGTAAGAGTCTGTCGACCGGGTCCGGCACTGGCGCCCCGGGGAACGCGCCAGCATGGGGGGTCTCCGGTATGTTCCTCCGTCAACGCTCGGGAGGAGTGGATGGGGTTTCTTCGCGGCTAACCCAACCCCAAGTATGGACACTGTGAGGACCCCTCTGACTACCTGTCAGAGATGCCCTCGTTATGTAAACAGATCACGATCCCAATGATCAGTGCATCGCGATCACATAACCAACATGGTATACAAAGTTACATCATTCAACTCGAATAGTACAAGACTTACATAAATAGATGGTCACATGACCAAGCCTGCAATCATCGTCACACCGGACGGGATTAACTACGATATAGCGGAAGCTTGCGGCTAGCGTCGGCCCTTGTCACAACCAGACGCGTTCCCACAGAGCAGTTGACCGGTGACACTCAGCTGGTGAAAGAGCATTTTCCCTCATGTGTGGTTTTGGTAATTGATGACAACCTCTATGGACTAATGTTTGCATTGAGATATCTTTATAGATCGTGTCCATGGGAATGGTGGAGTTCATGTGTTGGACTCTAGAAGCTTATTTGATGACCAATGTCCCATTCAAGGATGTATATGATGGATGGTCATGTGTTGGGTTGAGCATATTGCAAGTATGTCTTGAAGGAGTCAAGACATCATATTAGCAAAGAAAGATTGGAAGATAAAAGGTTGATCAAGTTGTTGATCAACACACAAAGCTACAAGATGTCCCAAGTGGGATCATGTATCTCTTGGGATGGTAATCACTTGTCCATATAGCTTTGTGAACTAACCCATGATATGTGTGTGTGGTATCTTTATGTGGGGTTAGGTATCTTCCCATGGGCTTGCATCAAATGAAGATTTATATAGCTCGTGGAGGATGACGTCATGTGGTGATCGTCATCAAGTATAAGGTGTGCAAGACCAAGAGAAGCTCTTGAAGATATCCTATGCTTGGAGCTTGCAATGGAGGCATGAAGACGAAGCTAAGCGAGACTCTCCCATAATGGAGTATGGGGGAGTATTTGGAGATGTCTTCATCAAGCATGTGCTAGCAAGCACAATCAAGAAAGGTGATCCACTTGAAGAGATCAAGATAGTCATCATCTAACTCAAGTGGAATGCTCAAGGCAAAGGTATGATCTTGATAGGGCTATAGGATAGATAGGCGTACTATCAAGAGGGGCTCTCAAGTGAGTAACTTGATCGCATCGTTGTGGAGAGCTCAAACCTTTGCATACTTGGCATATCATATTTCTTGGTTCATATTTGGCTTTTATGGTGGTGAGGAACTAGAGCTTGGTTCATCTCCATGTCAAGCTCTTGTTCATCGAAAACGGTTTTACTTTGGAAAACTTGTTGGGTTTTCGGTGGCGGAAATATTGCCGGTTCAACCGTGAGGAAAGTCCCACACCTTGCCATGTGTGGTGATTTTACTCTATTTATGGGATGCAATATTTCCACTTTTTGTTGGGTGCTTATCGTCGCTATCTTTCCAACAAAATTGGTCTCACCTCATTCGGAGTTCATTTGCAAAAGTTATAGGTGTTTTCGTTTCGGTGTTCTGCTGAACCGGATTATTGGGGCCGGATATTTCGCTCTACCGGAATATCCGGTTGCCCAGCTCGTCCAAGAAAACGGCTAAGGAAAGAAGGAAAAGAGGTACTGGACTCAACCGGAAATTGTGGTCGGATATTTTGATGACCCGGAATTTTCGAGTTGCCCTCAAAGAGCCTCGCGAAAACGGCTAAGGAAAGAATTGTTTTCGGCACTGACTCCTACCGGAAATTCAGCTCGGAGATTTTCTTTTGACCGGATATTCCGGGTGACCGGAATTTCCGAGTCTCACTTAAACCGGAATTTCCGAGTGTCGACTCAGCCAACGGCTATTTTTCCTGGAGGGGTATAAATACCCCTCCCCTTCTTCTTCCTCACCACATCCAAGGCAGCACGTTTTCCCTCTCTCTCCTACTCCATTGTTGACATTGGAAAGCTCACTTCCTTCTCAATCCCTCCATAGATTCTTGCATATTCTTTAGGGAAAGTTGAGAGGAGATCTAGATCTACAATCCTACCAATCCATCTCTCCTCTAAGTGAGGGGAACCTAGTGGATCTAGATCTTGGAGTTCCTTTGTGGTTCTTCTCTTTGTTCTTCCTCTCTTCTCCCCCCCATAAGCATTAGTTGCTTTTGGTGGGATTTGGGAGTGAAGGAGTTGACTCCTTTGTGGTTTCTTGTGTTCTTCCTCTCTTATTCCCCCACAAGCATTTGTTGCTTTGTTCGAATTTGAGAGTGAAGGACTTGAGCACTTCGTGTGCTCTTGCCATTGCATTTGCATCGGTTTGAGCCCTCCACGAGGATTCGTGGTGATGATACTTGTGAGCTTGTTACTCTTGGGTCATTGGACCCTAGACGCCTTTTGTGGCCGGCCTTTTGTGGCCAAGACCTTTTGTGGTCAAGACCTTTTGTGGTCACTTGAGAGCCCCCAATTAAGTTGTGGGTGTGTGCCTCAAGACTTGGGAGGCCCCAATTAAGTTGTGGGTGTGTGCCTCAAGATTGTTGTAAGGGATTCGATCTCCGCCCAAAAGGGGATCAATAGTGGAAGGTGAACTCGCAACCTTTTGCGGTTGAGTTCATTAGGAGAAGAAGGTGAGCCTTGGTGGCGTTGCGGCTAACCTGTTGTGGTTGCGCACACCTCTCCAAACGAGACGTACACCCTTTGGGTGGAACTCGGTAATACATCCTCGTCTCCGCGTGCCTCGGTTATTTCTATACCCGAGCTCTTTACTTATGCACTTTACATTGTGATAGCCTTCATGCTTGAAGTCATATATATATCTTGCTATCACCTTGTTACTTGTATTGCTTAGCATAAGTTGTTGGTGCACATAGGTGAACCTAGTATATTTAGGTTGTATGCTTGCTAAAGTAAAACACTAGTTTTATTCCGCCTTTATCAAGCATACCGGAATTTCCGGTCCATCTTGGCTCGGAAATTCCGGCTCCCCGGAAAAAGTTTTAAATCGCCTATTCACCCCCCCCCCCCTCTAGGCGACATCTGTCCGTTCAGCTGGCGTAGTCGTCGGCGTACTCCTCGTCCTCGTCGCACATCTCCTCGTTGAAATCTGGACGTTTGAATATCCAGGGACACAGCCATATGAGTACATTTACGTACTCGCAAAACCACCTTAAGGTTTAAGTTTTCATGGTAATGCAATAAAAGTGTTTTCGAAAACTGGGACAGCTGCTATTTACAACTATAGGGTTTAGTTTTCGCAAAGATGCTTTTGACATAGAGAAATACGACATCTCTATATCTTTGTTGAAGAAAACATTTAGAGAAAGAAATCTCTCTTGTAGAAATAGCATGTACTATTTCCACGTTTTGAAAAACTCTTTTGTAAAACTTTTCAAAAACACTAGGATGGGGATACCCCTTTTTCTTTCCTTGAGATCGGACTGATTGTCTCCCCGAGACCAACCATCCTTACTCAACTTCTGTACCTCCCAGGTACCTCCTTGTTTCCTCTGAAAACATCTTTCTTTTGAAAACATGAAATTGCCCATACGCCTAGATCAGTGGCCTTTCCAACCGTCCATGACCGCGGACACGGCTATTCGAATAGATGTACACTCTGCAAAGGTTGCGCACTTTACCCACACCAAACGGTCATTCCGCCGTGTCTGCCACGGCCCGTCATACGGAAGTATGCGGGGGTCCGGATAACACGATCAAAGCTTTCCACTATGTCTGCCCTAGTACAGAGGACTCCCGATAGGTTTATTTCCCCCCGGCACCGTGTGCTCCTCTAGACCCCTGGTCTCTCTTGGGACGCCACACCGCCACGGCAGGGGACCCAACGTAATCGTCCGGCTGCGGGTCCCTCCGCTTGTGTATTGCCTCATACAGACGACAACCCGGCTTCGAGGGCTTCACCCTTATAGAGTATGAGATCCTCCGTACTAAAGAAAACAAGCTTCCGGCTAAGCCCTACCCATGTCAGGTAATGTGGTTGCACGGGTGAATTGTTCGGGCGGCTGCTAGGGCAGTACTTTGTTTTCAAAAACATCTCCACCTCCGACTGTTCCCAACAGCTCGGGTTTTCGTAAACATCTCCGATTGCTCCCAGCAACTCGGGTTTTATAAAACACTTGCTCGCCGATTGCTCCCAGCAACTCGGGTTTTTCTTCCGAAAACATTTTATCAAAACCAGGCTCCCATCCTAAGATTTTGAGCGAAGAATATGAAGATGTACTACTAGATAAAATATGATTTTCTTTATAGCGCCTTCAGCAACAAGGCGTATAAAGTGAATACTTATTTTCCTAATACCTATTATAATCTGGTAGATAACTTTGGCCAAACAATATTTTGTAAAATAGTTTTTGGGTGGCAAAGTGCCACAAAAGAATTGAAACATGCATTATTTTATTTTGAAAACAAAACATGCTTTGAAAATAATAGGATTCATAGTGGTGAGGTGGCTTGCCTGGCTCAGCAATATGTCCATGGTCTTGATCTTGATATTCCTCAGGTTCACTTCTCACGTACGTCTAGTTCCTTCCCGATCGTATCTAACGTCGCAAACAGGAAAAAGGAGCAACACTCAAAATACAAGACAATGCCATAAGGACATACAAACAGCAAGCAAATCATCATACTTTAGATGCGTGTTGACAACAATCTGAAGTAAAGTAAAACATACCACAATCATTTTAATCTACAACATCTACTGGATACTATCTAAGGCAACCAAACACCCATGACCCACTGGATCTCTACAAACATGATGGCCCTAGTCTCACTGACGGTGTTCCAAACAGGCCATGCCCAATAAGTATACACAACAAGTAAAACAACTATATATTCCGACGAGGATGTACACCTAGGTTAAAGGAGTAAGTCTCCCCTTATAGTGGAAATGCTCTAGACAAAAGTATCCTATCAATCTAGGAGATGCTTCAAACAATAGTTATATTAACACACAAGCAAGCATTAACATTCACAATAACACACCCTCTTGCAAACCTGATGTCAGTCCTAGGACAGTTATTAGTAAGTAGCTAAATAAACAACAAAGGCTAGTACCACTAATCACACAAGTTCTAGATTAGGAGTTTAAAAGAATGCAATGTCTCATTTAATAAAGTACCACAAGAGAAACTAATCCAAGCTTGGACCAAGCAAAAAGGGTACTGGTTAATCCTTAGAAGATACTAACAAACACAAGCATATAGTCCACATAAACCAGCAATAACCAATATCAAGTACCTATAGCTAGGACAGGCATCAGGGACTAAATATATCACCAGTATAAACACACAACCGATTTAAGTAACATCAATTCAATCCACCACAACTTTATACAAACAGACTCTAAAACATGTGTAATTCTTTAGGCAAAGTGAATTAAATCTAGCTCATAGCATGCAAAGCAACATACAACACTATTTCTAAACAACAAGATATACTTAACATAGAAGTGAACGCCTGCACGCAGCCACATAGCACAAGCAAAGGCTTTATCACCTCATTCCACTAAATGAGCTACTGGTTTGATAACACTTTTAGTCATGCTAGGAAATCTCCAAGATGCCCTAAGGTTATAATTGATCTTATTATAATTTCTTGTGAAACTTAAAATATACAAATCATTTTTAAGTAAAACCTTTTAGTTAACCACAAAGGTTACAGTGCTACACACCCTTCATAACAGTGGGGTAACGTTACAAGATGTTTCAAAATAGCTTGGTTAAATAACTAATCAAAAACAGAAAATTAAATAGATTATTCTAGTGCATAAATCTTCTGTTTTGGCATATAATCCACCACTCCAGAAATATAGCTCCTAAAAATTAACCCTCCTACTACAGTGCAACTAACAATCATATGGAGCTAACAAAATTGGATTTGCATCAAAAACTATTTTTAATAAGGAATTAAAAATCACCAAAAACCTACTGGTGCCAAACTTAAACTTAGTATAACTTTAGTTTCATAACTCTCCTGCATGCATGGATTACAGATATAGGTAGGTATGCTTCTAGGATTTCCATAGAACTAAAGTTTGCTAGTTTTGGATCTATAAAACTCAAGTTATTAAATAAATGGTGAAAACTATACTTTTTACTAGATCCAACCTAGCACACACATAATAATATATTTTTGAAAACGGCCAAAGCCACATGGTGAAGAAAACACACAGGAACTCTACAAAATTTACTACAAGCAATTTGCATGCACAGATCTACCATGAATGAATAAAAGCT
The DNA here is from genome assembly GCA_026929855.1 of Poa annua. Taxonomy (NCBI): domain Eukaryota; kingdom Viridiplantae; phylum Streptophyta; class Magnoliopsida; order Poales; family Poaceae; genus Poa; species Poa annua. The sequence continues at coordinate 53,575,982 of CM049435.1, read as the reverse complement.
AGGCTATTAGTTTTCTGGAAAATAAAACAGGAAAAAGGATCTTTTAAAGGAAAAAGGAGGGGGTGGGCTGGATCTGCGCTGGGCTGAACCGAGCGAATTGGGCCGGCCCACGGCAGCGCGCGCGCTGGCGAAGGGTAAGCTACGGTGGATCTGAGATCCGACGGTCCAGAACAGATCTGGACAGATTCAAGGAGGAGCGTAGATCGGGCGATGGACGGTCCACGTCCGTCTTCTTCCTCACGACGGAGGGGAGCGGGGTGAAACGCGGAAAGTCGAGCAGAGCTCGGGAGGCTCACCTCGGGGTCGCGAATGGGGAAGGGGAAGGGTCCAGCTGGGTGAGGTGGGCTGAGGAACGATGCGGAAAGGTTGGGTCGGGTCGGCATGCTTCGTGACGGTGGCGAGGTTGACGGCGTCCGAGGCGGGCGCGGGTACGGCACGGTGGCTCCGGCGTACCTGCAGGCAAACCACGATGTCTCAGAGGTAGCCACATGAGAGGGGAGCAAGTCAGAGCAAAACGAAGGGGAAGAGGGGGCCGGAATCCATGGCATTCGTGCTCGAAAGTTTCGGGCCCGAGCGGCGGTCTCCTCACGATTCCGAGCTGCAGAAGGAGAGAGGCTGCTCGGCGTCGCACGGGTTGGAAGAGGGGACGGAGGGGGAGTTAATGGGCAATGTGAGAGGGCAGGAGGGTGTCTCGTTTGCAAGAAGAGAAGAGGGTGGCCAGCTCGGTGTCACGGGTGTGGGCACGGGGAGAGAAGGCTCGGGTACGCGATTGGGCGAGAGGGGCGGTGGAGGAGCGTCTTCTGGCACAGCTGCCTCCCTTGGACGCTAGCAAATGGCTCGGTGTCGATGGAGGGGTGTGGAGTAATGGAGTGGTCTCTCCTGCCTGCTAGGTGCTCGACAGAATGTCCAAACGAAAAGGACAAAAGAGAGAGGAGTCAAGGGTTAGCCATGGGCAAGGGAAATGTTCAGAGGGTGAGTGAGGGTTCAGGGCACGTCTAAAATTAGGAGTTGGGGGAGAGGGGGTGTTAGTTATAGATGAAGTTGTCAATTGGGCTGATTAGACTAGGCAACTTAGCAAGCATGGATTAGTCAACTCCTTGCATAGAAAATTATAAAACAAGTTGTTTTGGTTAGGGGGAGTATAAGTACAGCATTAGGTTTAGAAGTTTATGAAAAAGGGTCATTCAACAACTACATACAAAAAATGGCAAATAGCTAAGTTACAAACAAGATATGGTCACCTTATAATGAACACACAAAACAAGCAAGAAATTAGTAAATAAGGTTTTGGATAGATAGTAGATATGATAAGGATGAGGTTAGGTGAGTTGCTTTTCAAACATACCAAAATAAACACAAATGGTCATGCTCTAGAAAGGCTAAAAGTTAACATAAAAGAAGATAGTCATCCACTATTTGAAAATAGAATATTTTTAGTTTCTTATGAACCAAATCATAATAAAAGATATGAAACACACCACAATCATAAAAGGCATCAATCAAGCAAGATAGATCTCAAAACAATCTACATACCTTAGTGGACACATAATATCCACACATCCACATTCAGAACAAGCAGAAGCAAGTATAAGCCAACTAATTCAAGAAATTGAGTAAACACTCCAAGCATTTAAGATATGACAAATCTATTTGTGAGGTGGTGATCAATATGGGCATGACAAGTTGTAAGGGTAAGTGAATACACCCATCCCTGGATAACCTTTTCAAGAGAAGTTTAAGTTAAGAGGTTTTAAATAAGGGTTGCTAACATTAGCAACATATTAAACTCAAAATATACTAGGACTCATTATAAGGTCCTTTATAGTTTTGCAAGCATATACCTTTTGGGAAATACTTTTATTTTCTCAAATAATAGGTCTTTGGGTAGTTGCTAAAATCAAATCATCATGGTAAATATAGTTTGTCAAAAACATGATAAGAGAAGATATATGGACTATTTTAATTGCCATATCATTGATCTCAAGGGTCACAATATAACTAGGTTGAGTTTCAAGGGTTGATAATTAGGGACGCTAACAACACAAACACAAGCCACAACATGGCAAACAGAGCACACAGGAGTAAAACACATCCATTAACAAAATATTTCAAAAAGTTTTTGACGGCCCTAAATTTTGGGTCTTTTATAATTAAGTTTTTCGAGCTCCCAAAATTTGGGACGTTACAGACACCCCCGGGGGGGCGATGTCGACAGTAGCCACCGGGCGTGGCCTCGCTGGATGTCGTCGTAGTCAACGAGGCTATGCCCCTTCTGGCATACGTAGGGTTGGAACGTGGTCTTAGCAGATCAAGTGATTCGACCGGTGATTAGACTGGTCGAGCCACAGACACTCAGGCGTCAAGCCCTAGTTTTCAACATCTGGCACGACACTCAAGGCAAGCGACGCCTCGACTTGCTCGGGCCCCACCTGTAGGAGATCGTGCGGAGATTTATGCGAAGTGGGGAAGGGAACCGCTCGTGGCAGTTTCCTTTTATCCTCCCTTATGAACCCGCCGCCGTTCTCCTCGGGCGAGTTCGCCCATTCTTCTTCCTGTACATACACATAGAGAGAGATGAGGAGGCTGGGATTAGGATCCCGCGCCCCATCCTTCCCCAACCGTGGACGCCATGGATAGCGTCGCCGCCTTTCCTCCGAGAGGAGATCCGGACAACGCCGTGGCGGCCTTGAGCGCCGTCGTGGCGAGCGGAGACAATGCGTACGGCCTATCCACCATCCACGTCGCCGACGCCCCGCCGGAAGCACTGACTTCGCCCTCGCATGGAGACAATGAGCACGGCCCATCGTGATGTCAAGGTGCACGATCGTTTCACGCTGGCGGGGCTCGTCTTCCCTGCCTTGCCCTTTCTTCGCGCCATATTTCGAGAGTATGGCCTTCTTCTCGCTCATCTTCACCCCAATGCCGTGCTCGTTCTGGCGGTGTTCCAGTTCCTGTGTGAGGCGTATGTTGGGGTGAGGCCTTCGGTGGCGCTCTTCCACCACTACTTCCTCCTGCTCATCGGAGATGAAGACGCTCTTTCCGGTGCGGTCACCTTTCGGCTTCGTACGGAGGTTGCGAGCGGGTTCATCCTCCTGCGAGAGAAGGAGTGGCAGAACTGGCGAGATCGCTGGATCTTCATGCGCTTGCCAGTGATGGACCCGCTAATGACCGAGTCCTCCGCGCCGTCAGAAGCCCGGACGGATTGGGCAGATATGCATGCGCACGATGCCTTCCTCTGCCCCCTATGTGACCGGATTTCTTCGCTAAGGGCGGCCAGTCTGGTGTATGGTACTGGTGCCTCCTCCCGTAACGGTTGTAGCGAGCAGGAGCCGAAGTGACGAATCAATTCTTAGATCAGCTCACCTGGAGAATGATCCCTTGCCTTAGTTGCCTACCTCTTGCGACAAAACCCAGGAAATCGAAGACCATGAAAGAGCAACCAGTTCTTGGACGACACGCTGAAGGACAGCGCCCATCCCACGCGCGAGCAAGACGGTGTTGTCCGCGCGCAGCCCCTGGAGCCGGCAGCGTTGGGGAAGAGCTTGTCGATGGCCCAGGCCACGGGCACGAACTAGGCGTAGTGGAGCAGCGGCGCGCCGCCCCCGTCGCCGAGGAAGCAGGAGGTGGCGGTGAGGGAGGGGCGGTGCGAACCCGCAGAGCGACACGTTGAGTACATCGAGCGATTTGACGGCGCAGTCGAGGAGGTCGGCGGCGAGGCGGTCAGCGGGAGCCCTTGCAAGCGCGGCACCGGCGGGATCGACGGCGAGGGCATCTTGGATGGCGACGTCGTGGCGCGGATGGGGAAAATGGGAGGGGGGTAGGGTTCCAGGGCCGCGGTTTGGTGCTTTATATTTCGTAAATTTTAGGAAATACATGGACGTTCTTGCAAAAAGACCACGTGGTCCGTCAGATCGGGAAGTGAAATATTGTAGAGTACTGTTCACATGAACAGTACCCCGAGCGCTCTAAGGCCGGCAAAATCGGTTCCCTTAATATACTTAGAAATTATGGTAGAATGAATTGAAAAGTCGCTACTAACATAGTGTTTGTTCATATGTCGTATTTAGAGCAATGTTTTTTAAATGAATATCTAGCCACTGGATTTTGGTGCCACCACTGTGTTATATGTTAGTTCACAAAACTATATGGACAAGTGCTTACCATGTCGAGATCACCTGAGCTCACTTGGTGTACCATCTACCTTGGTGTGTTGATCAATTTGAGTACATCATTGCATTTTTTTTTTTGATCAAGTTCGTATCTTTTATTCTCCCTTCATTATGATGATATCTTTAGTGTTCACACAATCTTCTTCTTCAAGACACATTCGTTATAGTCCCAACAATCTCATGACCATACTTCATATCACAATCTCTTGAGATGCATAACGAGTTATTCATTTGATATTATGCCCCACACCTTGATCAACCAGGCTTACATATGAACCCATACGTAAGCTCGACATATCTTGTACTCTTCTTTTATTATCACCATCTTAAGATATTTATGCTCCATGGGTTAACTCATAAGTTAGAGCAAAGATAAACTTTGAGTTATACCCAAGAGTTCCATCTTATTTCGCTTTCTTCTTTCAACTTTGAATTCAACATAAGGTATTCACGTAACCCTTGAAAGTATAAATCAATGTAAAACATTAGTTCACAACGAACACACATGAGACACGATGCACTTGGTAAGATGTGTTAAATATTTCAATTTAGAATACATACATGCTGAAATGGATGAACAAGAACAAAAACATATTAAAACATGTTCAATTAAGGAAAAGATAGAACATTTTAAACGGCGAGAGTAAGAGCATCTGCAATGCAGCGCTAACGTAGGGGCGCTAGGGGAAATAATCCCGGCCCTTTTGACGGTTTGCACATTATTCCCGACCATTTCCTGAGCATCGACGCATGAAGAGGAGCCTGACGCTAGAGAATAGCGCCTACGCGCAAGCGTCCATGCACTGTGGATGCTCTAACACCGGCAGTAATAACACCCAACCACAGGGCTGGGATAAAAGTATAAAACCCAAGCACGCACGGAATAATAAAGCCACGGGTGCACTCTCCGCTTAGCAAAACCGCGTCCGTGCGTATAATAGCGAGCATCCAATCCCCCCTAGGCCCGCCCCATCCCGGCTGACGCCTCCTCCCTCCTCCGCACGAAACACCGGCGCCGCACTCATCGGGGAAGAAGAAGCCCTCTCCCCGGCTCGATCCAATGGCTAACAGCAACCTCCCCCGCCGAATCATCAAGGTGCGCCTCCGATCTGATCGCCCTAGCGCAGATCTCTCGACTCCTTCGATCCGATTCGTCTTTTGTTTTTCTGGCTAATTTTCTGGGGTTGCTTTGCGGTTGGATCTACGCAGGAGACGCAGAGACTCCTCAGCGAGCCAGGTGCGGGTGCTATTCAATATGCGGTTATGTTGGATTATGGCGAGGTGTTGCATTTCTGGGTTTGATTCCCGCTTATTGAATGGTTTGTTTGTGCAGCACCGGGGATCAGCGCTTCGCCCTCGGAGGAGAACATGCGCTACTTCAACGTTATGATCCTTGGGCCGGCGCAGTCGCCCTACGAAGGTATGTTGTTCTTTATACACGAGAGTGGTGTTGTTCACTTGTTTGGGGTATGGAGTGATAACTGCGGGACTTGTACTAAATCTGAGTCAATTAATTCAGAACGGAGGGAGTAGATAGTAATTATCAAGTCGAGATGATTCTATTTTAGTATGTACTCCCTCCTTCCTTCTGGGTTTATAAGGCCTTGAAGTATTTTGGTCCTTGGTCTACCTATTATTATAGGAGGGAGTAGTAATTAACATTGTTGGAGGGCTAATTACTATAATTGCTTTCCAGACAGGTTTTTGCTACTTGCTGTGGACTTATTTGTCATGTTGCACCTGTTCAATCTAGTACCGTCAATTTGTCATCTTCTATGGTTTAGATTTAAGTTAGTTCCGTGGTTTGATTTTATCACTTTCACGTTATGTTGATATCGATGCCGTCATGTGGTACATGTAATTTGACATCATTGCTTGTTTAAGCCTGTTTGGTTTATTAAAGTTTTATGCATACAGTAGGAGGACATGCCTATCATCTTTAAATGGTAAAGAACAATTGTTTTGGCTTAATGAACCTGTTTATAGAAGTGGACTAGCTGAGAAGTCTATTTAGCAAATCCTACCATATTTTATATGAATTACGTTCATAGTTTTTTTTGTCTTCTGCACTATATATGTCCATATTGTTTGGAGTATTCTTTACCTTATGATAGTTCGGCTTTCTGATACTGTTCTTTTGCTTATCTGTTGGTCAGGTGGTGTTTTTAAGCTGGAGCTCTTTTTACCCGAGGAATATCCAATGGCTGCCCCGAAGGTAATTGTTTGTAGATGGGATTTATATTAATGGTTCTGCAATGTTAATGCGCTTGCACACTTTAAACCTAATTATTAGGTATTCAGAGTTATACTGTGAGATTTTCTCTTTCGCCAATATGGCTTCTACTATCTTTTGCATAATTAAAAGTACTTATGCAGTTGTGTTAAAGGCCCAGCCATGCTGCATTTATTAATTTGTGCTCTGGTGGAAAACACTATCTCAGTGATGTTTCCAGCTTTGAATAACCAAATATGCCAAAATGATTGAAAATTTGATTTGCATGCCAAGCTATTTGCAGTCCCATGTCTAATTGTTTGTGCACATTTTGTGTCAATATTAGCATTTGATGTGCTTTTGGATGTTTTATTATTGTGTCACTCTTGTTCCCTTGTGTTTAGACAATGCAAACTTGCCTGATTGGATATGTTATAGAGTGCCAAACACATATACTAGCACAATGAGTACTCTCTCAGGCCAGTTAATTGAGTTAGTAGAGCATTTAAAAATATTATCATTTGCACTAAGATCCTTTGCAGTTGATATAAAAAATTATGTCCATATGCACCTTTTGAGTTGAGCCTGCTATTTCAGCAAACGTCTAGTGGGTGTTTTTTATTGGTTGTGTGCTACTAAATTGGACGTAAGTTTTCTTATTTGCTCATCCGGACACTTGAAATTCCAGTTTATTCTGATTTTACTCTTTTTGTGGCCATAGAAATGCGAACTATTATATTACATTGATAATCTTGGTGGACAATTTATGTTTGCTTGCTGGTAATGCAGGTTAGGTTTCTGACCAAAATATACCATCCCAATATTGACAAGGTAAGCTGACATATTCTTCACATTACTACAGTACTTTCTACAGAAATGATTATTCCTTAACGAATTTACCTATGTAGCTTGGTAGGATATGCCTTGACATTCTCAAGGACAAATGGAGTCCAGCTCTTCAGATTCGAACAGTTCTTTTGAGGTCTCTCTACTTGCATGGTCACATTCTAGTTTATATTTGTCTGTTCTTTTTTTTTACTGTAACATTCTAGTTTATATTTGTCTGTTCTAGTCAGTACATCATTATATTTTTTCTTAGCAGTAAAAAATATTTCAAACTGAATCTGGTTCTACGAAAAATCATAACTATTTTATATTTAATGCTGTACTTGCTGCCTCCTGACATTGTTTCTGGATTTCAGTATCCAGGCACTCCTAAGTGCACCAAACCCAGATGACCCTCTCTCTGAAAACATTGCTAAGCACTGGAAATCCAACGAGGCAGAAGCTGTTGAAACTGGTAATTTTAGTTTACAGTTCTGAAAATAGCCTCCTTTTGGGCTTATAATTAAGATATGTCGTGTCATTTGCAGCGAGGGAGTGGACCCGTCTGTATGCCAGCGGTGCATGACAACCCAACGATTAGCAATGATGTAATAACCCATCAGTAGTCGGTAATCAAGTGACATTTGCTGATAAGAACAAACTGGAGATACCTGCAATGGAAGGAAGTATCTAAAATGACTACCGCTCGTCGTCGCTCTATTTGGTTGTACACTGTGTTGGTTCCCTTTACCCTGGGGTACCTTTGACCGATCAATATCTGTGGTAGACCTTTCCGTGCTCCAAAATGTATTGGTTACTCTATGTAGGAGAACTTAACAAGTGTCCACATAATTGAAATTGAAGCCGGTTGTTCTGCTCTGCGAGTTTGCTCTTCCTTTGTCATTTGGGAGGCTGTTATGCCAAATTTGGTTGCAATACCTGGCGGATTTTATTTTCGTGAGTCTGGATGTGATACATCATGCCAATTGTGTTTAGTGCCTTGCCGAAAGCCGTACGCAGAGTATCGGTTACTGCTAGGCTACAGCCTTATTTGCCTAGCTCGCCGGCTGCACGCGACTCGTGCTCGAATGTGACAGCGCGTTGCCCTTACGCACACGTCAGAAGGGGCATGTCTCGTGGGACGGAGACATCCCACAAGTAGAAGCAAACAAGACCCCAAAACTTGGATCAGTCGAGTCTGAGGAGATACGTCAATGGAAGAAATGTTTCCACGGAAAGACAGTTGTGCGCCTGAGGCGGCTTCGTTTCCTGTCAAATTTCATGCAAGAGGAAGATGACCTGTGTGGCTATGTACTACATTGTTAAACAGCATCATTATGACGCATGCTGGCGGCTCTAAATAATTATGACTCCCTCCGTTTCATATCATAAGATATTTTTCCTTTTTCGAAACAGAGGTAATTTAGAACATAAACTCACTCATTTTTTATTCGTATGTAGTCCATACTGAATATCTAAAATACCTTGGAGTATTATGAAAGAAAGTGCTTGAGTTATGACATCAGTTACCATGACTGGCAAGTCGACAGACCTCATGCACGAGCATGAAACAGGTTGGTGTGTACTGTACCTTTGGCAGTTTTTTGTTTTGTTTGGAGAAACAGGTTGAAAACGGCAGAAAGTAAAACCCTCGCATCATAGGACGCCGGAAAAAAAAGGAAAGTAAAGAGAACCCCTCGCGCCCCGCCGCTCAGCCTCCTCCGACGGTTCGGTCTTTCGGTGAAAAACCAGCGGAGATTCCCCCGCTCTCCAGTGTTCCGTGCTCTCGCTTGTTTATTGGCACCTCAACGCCAACGCCAGACGCCTCAGCTGCTCCGGGAGCTGTCGCGTCCGGTCGTCCGTGCGTGGGCGCACGCGTGACCCCGCCGCCATGGCCGCCGGCGACGAGCCCTCCATTACCCGCTGGTCCTTCGAGGTAATTCACTGCCCGCCTATGCTATTCATACCCCCACTTTCCTGCTTCTCCGGCTCTCCCGTGCTGAGATCTCGTTGCCCCCAATCCCGCTCTGTCCTCGGCCCAGGACTTCGAGCGCTACTACGATGCGGGCCTCGGCATCCGCTGCCAGCCCAAGGGCGACGGAGATGAAGACGACGACGACGAGGCGCCGCTCGGATCAGGCTCCGCCCGCGCCAACGGCGGCGCTGACCTCGCAGTCTTCGAGCAGTACGACCGTCTGGTAATTCGTTTAATTCAACCTTCTCCCGAATGCTTCCATTTTACCAGCTACTACTTTGGCGATGACTTGATAGTTTACGGACTGGCTTTCTGTATTGGTTTTTGGTTGCAGGATAGAAATGTTGAGTTCCGTAATGGGGCAATGGAGGCCGGGCCGCCGTAAGACTTGTTGCTTACTTGAGTGAAAGTGAAGTACAACTAGTTTGTTTGCATGATTTTTTATCTGATGATGACCTCCTAATGTTAGTTAGCTAATTTTGGAAATGCTCAAATAAGCAAAATTCGGGATGTCCTAACATTAGTTTTTCTTTTTAATGCGGGTCAACTTTATTTGAGCCCATAGTATGATAGTATTGTGGCAGCTTTCGAGGTGTAGCTTTCTCAAAGGGATGCATTCAAGTAGTCCTAGACTATTGTCTTGTGTGAATTAGATTGCGCAAATCTATTGTTTGCTATGATTTTGGATTTTCGATACTATAGATGAAACATTGAATTGTCTGCAACTTAGAGATTTGGTCTATACGTATTGCTTAATTGACTTAGTTAAATCCATCCTTGATGAGGCAGGACTTTGGATGCAGGCAGGTGCTAAGGCTTTGCGTTGTTTGCCTCATCATGCTCGGCTTCCTGATGCCTTGTTCTCTCTGTTTCTTTCTCTTTTTGCTTTGATCTTTGAGCTTTCCAGTTTGCACTCTTGCGTCGTCTCAACACTTTCTTCCAATACAAGCACTGCATGCTTTGTCGTGTGTTCGAGAATCCATCACTTCATAGTTGTTCTTTTCCTGTCTCAGCTGTTAATTGTAAAGCATTGCTGTACTATTTGGCCCATGAATAAAAACGCTAGAGCCCATGCCTGCCTTATGGCTGTGATAACCGGATATGTGACCTTTGCAGGCAGAAATCTCTACTTCCTTCTTTTGAATCTGCAGAAACCCGCAACTTAGCCGAGACATTGTTGAGGTAACAGTCTTGCCAATTATGTAGCTATATCTTACGTTCTTACCATTTTGCTACTGTCATGCATTTCGGACCTGTACCTTCTTGGTGTAATGCAATAGTTCTACAGGGATATTATTCGTGGGAGTCCAGATGTTAAATGGGAAAGCATTAAAGGTTTGGAAACTGCGAAGTGCCTTCTTAAAGAAGCAGTTGTCATGCCTATAAAGTACCCCAAGTAGGTTTTGCTCCCTGAAGCTTTTTCATAAAACATAATCTTGCTATGCCCTATAGTACCAAGGTGTGATTTGTCAATTAACGTATGTAGACTGTAGACAGCTGTATATACTATATATCTATGCCGTACATGCTTCAGACTTCAGAAAGCTTTCAAGCAACATGCCCTATTAAGCGATCATCGTCCCATCCATGTTGTGGCATAGAGTCCCTGGCACAGGCAATCAACTCCAATGCCAGCGCTACCTGCTATCGTCCACTCCATGTCCTCCAACCGCTGCAACATAGACCAAGACTACAACCAATCGATAGATAATAAAGATTTGAGTTGGTGGTCGTCTACTCACACCTTTTCTTGGCTTACTCGTCTCAACCCTGACAAAATGTGACCATACAAACATGAAACCTACGACCATACCAGCAAGCTACTGTCTCCTCCGCCACCGCAGATAAGCAAAAGCATCCAAGTGAATTAATTTGACGTATAACTGGAACAAACTATGTTTTACTTTTTTTTTGGTTCCTTAGCGTAGCACAGGTGACTCCTGCAAATGATTGGAGATTATTATTTCGATAAAAGCATTTTGATTCGAAGTATACCAGCACAATGCACTAGCTCCCACTAGGAGTAGAGATCACATAGCCTCCCTTAGACCTGGGAGTCAATGCCTGGACAAATGGGGCTATGCTAGGAGGTGATGGAAGATCACATGCTAAGTATTTGCACTTTCTCATACTGAAAGGGTTAGAAAATGTTTTGCTTGTTGTTCTATAGAGTACTTGTCTTTTGTTTCCTAACCAGATTTAGGTTATAGGTACTTCACGGGTCTGTTATCACCTTGGAAAGGCATATTGCTTTTTGGTCCACCGGGAACAGGAAAGGTTTGCACATAAGAAAATCTTTGCATTTTTTTATTTTATTAGCGTACTTTTTATCTATGAAGCTATATTGCACCCTTTTAACAGATAACATAGCACCTCATCATGGGACTTGGCGTACAATTTGCCCAAATCTTTTGGTTAATGTAGTTATAACTTGACTATCTTTCATAAAAATGCCTTGGATTATCATTTGAAATTCCCTATTGGGATTTATCCGTTTATTCGCCTATCAAAGATCTTGTGGAGTTGAGCTATTATTTACCGAAATTAAATACTTATAGTAGTTCCCTGTTGCCTGTTTTAATTTGCCCAAATCTCATCCGTTTGTTCTACTCTTCCATTCTTCTCTCGTTGTGACTTAGTATTTTTCTATTCCATGGATTAGCTTTCAATGCAGTACCCAAACTAAAATCAATGGCCATCATCAAAGTTAAGTTCTTAACTGCCTTCATATATTTCATTTTAGACAATGCTGGCAAAAGCTGTGGCTACTGAGTGCAAAACAACCTTTTTCAACATTTCAGCCTCATCAATTGTTAGCAAATGGCGTGGTATGTCTTTTCCCCCTCTTGTTTCTGATGTTCAGTTACATTGTTTTCCGGCTATTACTGTTGTTGTTTTTCCCTGGGGCACGCTGTACTGGCACACCATATGAGTCTTACCATATAATACATGTCGTGCGGACAGATTATGTACATTGCTATGTGATATTCCTGTTTGTTAATATTACGTTAGATGCATACTTTGTATTTGCTGTAATCTCTTGGCGGCTAGTATTTGGGAACTCCAAATCTGTTCTCCGAAAGCAACCTATTTGCAGATGTTAACTGTAGTGAAAACTAAAACGTCGTTGTGTTTAACCTTCAAAGGCCAGATAATTAATACCTGTTCTTCCCACACCCTGATGTTAAGGGGCTTTGGTATGTGACCCATATGAACCATACTGAATTTGGTATTACCAACAAAAAATAGCTCACATTTAATTGGTGCGTAGTTTTGGCTCCACGTGCAAAAAACTGGTGCTGCCAACCCTGCAAGACATGAACACGAGGGCTTCTCCCGGGGGATGAAATCACTCCATAGTCCCTTGTTTTTTGGTAGGGCTCTTGCCTGCTGTTTTGTTGACATATCAATTAAGGATGAGATGCATTCAATGCTGGACCTGTTTGATTACAGTGTTTATAGTTGCTATATTTTCTAAACCACACGTCTGATTTGTGGTAGGTTGGCAGAGCTGTAATCACGGTGACTTCATCAAAAAAAAAATGCCCCACACTGGCTGTATTTGATGTAAAGATGCCGTATGCAGTGTGGGGCCACATGCATTCACACAAATCAAATTTGCATGCTTACAATCTATAAACCCTTCAGTAGAGATGGCCAGCTCCCTTGCACACCTTGTATTACCCATCGATGCCTTGTTGCATCGTGCATGTTGGAATAATCCTGTGCGTTCAGCCTCTAAGGCATGTGCACATATGGCACAGTTCTAGAATAATCTACCCTGTACTAGTAGTCTTTTGACTACAGCAGCATAGTAGCTAGGGTAGTAACTAGCAGTAGTTTCTAGAATACACCAAACCTGTGGTAATCAGTAGAAGATACTAGAAGTACTAGATATTTCCTAGTAGGTCGGTTTGTCAAGTCCTATAAATAGGACATGCACCCATCGTTGTAAGTGAGCAAGAAAGAGCTAATAGAGCAAAGTTGAGCTTCAGTGTGTGTACGTGACCAGTCTCCAACACTACCACTTCAGTGTGTGTGTTTGTGTGAGCCAAACAAGCTAGCTGATAGAGCACCAGCCCAGGATAACAAAGTGGTATCAGAGCCATGTCCAAGTCTCAGGAGGTCGGCGAGAAGGGTGAACGCAGCGGGTCCAAGACGCCGCCGCGGGTCGCAGGGCGACGCCCTTCCACATCTCCGATGACTCGTCGGGGTCGCAGCCCGACGTGCCGCGGTGGCGGCGAGCTGGTGGTGCGCGAGCGTGTCGTGAGGGAGAGCACAGGCTCGGCCCAATATCCGACGCTGACCCGCTCAAACTATGCTGAGTGGGCGATGGTGATGCGCGTCCAGCTCCAGGCTCAGCACTTGTGGGATGTCATCGAGTTTGGCGCCGACGACGAACACGACGATCGAGCAGCGTTGGCAGCCTTGCTCCGGGCCGTTCCGCCGGAACTGGTGCGTACGCTGGCGGCAAAGGACAACACGAAGGCAGCGTGGGACACACTCAAGACAATGCGCCTCGGCTCTGAGCGCATACGGGAGGCAAAGGCACAGACAAGACGTCGCGAGTTCGAGGAACTTCGTTTCCGCCCTGGTGAGTCAATCGAAGATTTCTCGATCCGACTAACAAGCATCGTCAGTGATCTTGAGCTCCTCGGCGATCCCATAAGCGAGTACAAGGCAGTGCTCAAGTTCTTGCGCGTGGTGCCGCGCAAGTACCGACCGGTGGTGATGGCCATCGAACAAGTTGTCAACCTCCGGGAGTTGACAATCGAGGAGTTGTGTGGTCGACTTCTCACCGCAGAGGAGGGGTACGACCTAGATGATGCTACTGACGGTGTCAACAAGCTTCTCCTCACAGAGGAGGAATGGGCAAGCCGTCAACGACAACGCAGCAAGCCTCTCCTCACAGAGGAGGAATGGGCAAGCCGTCAACGACAACACGGAAAAGGCGTGTCCAGCGGCGACAACAGTGGCAGGCCGGCATCCAGGCAGAAGCAGCAAGGTGCGCAAGGCGGCAACACTGGCTCAGGTGAGCGTCGCAAAGGGAGTTGTCGGTATTGTGGCAAGCCTGGGCACTGGGCAAAAGAGTGCCGCAAGGCAAAGCGTGACCGCGAACGGCGTGGCGAGGCAGCTAACTTTGTGCAGGCTGAAGACGAGGACAACACGCTGCTGATGGCAACCCATACCGAGGTTGCAGAGGCAGTGGCTGTGCCCGCGGTGGATACAGCGAACCCCTCTACACCAACTCTGGGGGAGCAAGTCTTCCTCAATGAAGAACGTGCACACGTCGAGCTGCGCAAGTCCACGACTGACACCGACACGGCATGGTACCTGGACACAGGCGCCTCAAACCACATGACTGGGGATGCAACCGTCTTCGCTGAGCTCAACGAGAAGGTCTCCGGCACGGTACGTTTCGGTGATGGCTCCCTCGTCGACATCTGCGGACGTGGCACAGTGATGTTTGCCATGGATGGAGGCCGACACAGGGCGTTGTCAAACGTCTATTAGATCCCGCGGATCAAGACAAACATCATCAGCATCGGGCAGCTTGACGAGATTGGGTGCCCAACACACGTCGAAAATGGCATGATGATCATCCGTGACCGGCAGAAGAAGCTCATCGCCAAGGCTCCTCGCATGCGGAATCGGCTGTACATGGTGCATCTCCAGATCGAGAAGCCGGTATGTCTAGCTGCTCACATGGGCGAGGACGCGTGGATATGGCACGCACGCTTCGGCCACCAGAGTTTTGAAAGTCTCGAGAAGCTTGCTCGGAAGGACATGGTGCGCGGACTTCCAATGATCAACCACGTGGAGCAGCTCTGCGAGGCGTGCCTCGCCGGCAAGCACCGCCGCACCCCGTTTCCTCAGGTGGCAAAGTACCGCGCTACCGAACCGTTGGAGCTCGTGCATGGTGACTTGTGCGGCCCTATCTCGCCGCCTACGCCAGGAGGTAAGTGTTACTTCCTTCTCCTCGTCGACGACTACAGCCGGTACATGTGGATCGTCCTCCTGCGTACAAAGGACGAGGCACCGGAGGCCATCAGTCGCTTCCAAGCTAGCGCAGAGGTGGAGTCACGACACACTCTGCGCGTCTTCCGCACCGACAGAGGAGGGGAGTTCACCGCAACAGAGTTCGCAGATTGGTGCGCTGATTAAGGCATCCAGCGGCACCTCACTGCTCCGTAGTCGCCCCAACAGAACGGGGTGGTGGAACGGCGCAACCAGATAGTCGTCGGCACCGCACGTTGCATGTTGAAAGGCAGCGGCATGCCTGCACAGTTTTGGGGGGAGGCGGTCACCACGGCCGTTTTCGTCCTCAACCGTTCATTCACGAGGAGCGTGGACGGGCGTACTCCTTATGAGGCGTGGCACGGTAAGAAGCCAAATGTACACTTCCTTCGTGTCTTTGGTTGCAGGGCTCACGCCAAGATCACCACGCTAAACTTGAAGAAGTTGGATGACCGAAGAAAGCCCATGGTGATGCTCGGGTACGAACCCGGCAGTAAGGCATACCGTCTCTACGACCCGGCGACAAAGCGCGTCCACGTCTCCCGCGACGTCAGCTTCGACGAGAGTGCTGGTTGGGACTGGAGCAACGACAACATGGCGGAAGATTATGACGGAGGAGAGTTCACCATCGAGTACTCCTACGCACCTGCATCGGCGACATTGCCCGCTTCGCCAAACCAGTCCACCACAGTCACTCCTGCCCAGATGGAGATTCAGCCCGAAAACAATTCGGAAGAAAAGTCTCTAGACACGGCGGCCACAGAACAAACCCCAACAGGCACTACAGAACAAGTGAGGTTTGCCACACCTCCGTCCACACCAGACCCGGAGTTCTTCGACGAAAGCAATGATCCAGATCATCCACACCGCTACCGTCGCGTCCTCGACATGGTGGAGCCCGACGCAAAGGTGCCAGGGCAGGCTGAGCGCCTTCTACTCACTCCCTCTGGTGAGCCATCCACGTATGCTGAGGCGGAGCACGACGAGCACTGGCGCACCGCGATGCGTGAAGAGTTGAGGTCCATTGAGGAGAATAAGACATGGACCCTCACTGACTTGCCCGCAGGTCACAAGCCAATCGGTCTCAAATGGGTCTTCAAGCTCAAACGAGATGCCAACGGCAACGTGCTGAAGCACAAGGTGCGGTTGGTGGCGAAGGGCTACGTGCAACGGCCGGGGATCGACTTCGACGAAGTTTTTGCCCCGGTGGCACGTTTGGACTCTATTCGTCTACTTCTCGCCGTTGCCGCACAGAAAAGGTGGGAGGTGCACCACATGGACGTCAAGACCGCGTTCTTGAACGGGGAACTCGGCGAAGAAGTATATGTGACGCAACCGCCGGGCTTCACGACCTCCGCCACGTCAAGCAAAGTACTGCGCCTTCACAAGGCGTTGTATGGTCTTCGTCAAGCCCCTAGAGCATGGAATACCAAGCTTGACAGCGTGCTGGTGTCACTCGGGTTCACTCGCAGCCCATCTGAGCATGCTGTGTACACCAGAGGCGAGGATGACGAGTGTCTTCTCCTGGGCGTCTATGTTGACGACTTGATCCTGACAGGAGCAAGCACCAAGACTATCTCCAAGTTCAAAGAGGAGATGAGCAGAAAATTCTGCACGAGTGACCTGGGATTGTTGACGCTCTATCTTGGCATAGAGGTCAAGCAGTCACCGGGCGAGATCACCCTGAAGCAGGCTACGTTCGCTAGCAAGCTATTGGAGAAGGTGGGCATGGCGGATTGCAACGCTGTACATGTTCCCATGGAGCCACGTCTGAATCTATCCAAGGTGAGCACTAATCCACCCGTGGATGTCACTTTGTACAGGAGCATCGTCGGCAGCCTCCGCTACCTCCTGCACACACGGCCAGACATTTCCTTCGCCGTCGGTTACGTCAGTCGCTTCATGGAAAAGCCAACAACCGAGCACATGAGCGCCGTCAAGCATATTCTGAGGTATATTGCAGGGACATTGCACTATGGCTGCAGGTACCGTTGCAGCGACAACGGAGACGGACGCCTAATTGGCTTTAGTGACGCTGACCATGCCGGAGACGTCGACGACAGGAAGAGCACGTCGGGGACTCTCTTTTTCCTCGATCGGTGCCCGATCACTTGGCAGTCACAGAAGCAGAAGGTGGTCTCCATATCATCCTGCCAAGCAGAGTATATTGCCGCTAGTACCGCGGCATGCCAAGCCATCTGGCTCAGACGGCTCATAGGCGATTTTTTCGCCACACACCCCATGGTCCCTACACTTTTCGTGGACAACAAGTCAGCGATCCAACTGAGCAAAAATCCGGTCTTTCACGACCGGAGCAAGCACATTGACACCCGCTATCACTTCATACGGGAGAACGTCGAGAGCGGCAAGATTATCGTCGACTACATCAACACCGACGATCAGCTGGCGGACATCCTGACCAAACCACTTGGTCGGACCAAGTTTCAGACTCTCCGCGAGAAGATTGGCATCGTCGAGATCAAGTGAACGCATCAAGATTAGGGGGGTGAATGTTGGAATAATCCTGTGCGTTCAGCCTCTAAGGCATGTGCACATATGGCACAGTTCTAGAATAATCTACCCTGTACTAGTAGTCTTTTGACTACAGCAGCATAGTAGCTAGGGTAGTAACTAGCAGTAGTTTCTAGAATACACCAAACCTGTAGTAATCAGTAGAAGACACTAGAAGTACTAGATATTTCCTAGTAGGTCGGTTTGTCAAGTCCTATAAATAGGACATGCACCCATCGTTGTAAGTGAGCTAAGAGCTAATAAAGCAATAGAACTTCAGTGTGTACGTGAGCTGTCTCCAATACTTCTCATTCCACTCAGTGTGTGTTCGTGTGAGCCAAACTAGCTAGCTGATAGAGCATCAGCCCGGGACAACAGTGCAATACTTGTAGCTCTTCTACTTCCTGTTTGCACCACATTTCTCGTCTGCACTCTTGTACTCCACCTTCTGTTACCTTATGTCCTCTTGTCAACCCGTGCATTACTGACAGATCTTCCTTAATCCTTACCTATTTTGTCTATTGGCTCCCTGCTTGCACCACATGCTACTATTTTAAGGGCGTGTTTGGTAGCCCGGTTGGCCCCAGATTATCTCCTCCCACCCAACTTACACATGTTTGGTAGCCCGGTTTTGTCCCACGGGCCATGCCCACCTCACCCGAAAAACTCCTCTCAGCCAGGCCCAGTTGAGAAGCTCGGATCAAGCTTCACAAGTCAGCCTGGCCGAACTGATACGGAAAACATCCCATGCGTGGGCCCCACTCGACGTCGCGCAACGCGCCCCTCCGCCCCCGCGACTCATTTCCCCCCGCTACTCCTTTCTTCCACACCCCATCGTCTGACCGCCTCCCACCACCGAGCCAGCGCTGGCCGGAATCCGCCGCCCGACGACGCTCAACGCGACCCGACGCCGCCTCCTGGAGGCGCCCAACGCCGCCGCCCGACTCCCTGGACGGCCGCCTCCCGCCGCCGCCGCCTCCGTGCCTGGCACCGGCGCCAACCTCCCTTGTACAACGTCGCCGGACCTGCTTCCTGGCGCCTCCTCCAGCACCGCCGCAGGCCAGCCGCCCCCCATCTGCACCTCAACACAGCGCATCAGGCCGACGTCCATGGAGTAGCCCGGCTCTGGAGCCGAGCAGCACCGCCGCCTGCCGAAGGTCTCGTCACACACGAGCCCGTCCAGCACCAAGCGTCGCCCGTCCACGTCGCACACGAGCCCGTCCGCGACGCACACCGGTGCTGGAAGCTGAGGAGCAGTAGGAGGGGCCCCGTCCGCGCGCCGGTGCTGCGCCTGTGCTTCTCCGACGCTGAGGTCGGCGTTTTCCGGCAGAGGCGGAGCTGGGCAATGGCGACAGGGACCTGATTGCGTTTTGTTTTGCTGTCCAAGGACCTGTTTGTGTTTATTTTTCTGTCTGGCATCGCTCAACTCATACAGGGAACCAAACAATGTCTCACCTTAGCACAGTTTACCCCATACAGGCTACCAAACACAGCTATTAAAACTCATCTGTACCAAGTCAGCATAGATGGAGTGGGCATGTATGAGATGAGAAAGCCCATACGAGCTACCAAACACACCCTAAATGACCCCACTAGTGATTATGGAACACTGACCCAAATAGTGTACTTATCTTTGTGGAATTGTAACTTTCAGCCATCAACACAACACTATTTCAAAATCACTGATCTTTGTGGTGTGGAATTATCACTTTAATTTATGAATATGGAAGAAAAGATATTTGCATTTAAGTAATTCTGTTTACTCAGGTATATTACAATTATGGAGGTCTACCAAATAAATAGGTCTATATCTGCCGATAGATTGATGTTATTACCTTGAATTTGTGTCCTTATTTTGCATGGGATTCTTGTTTGCCTATTTCTAGCAAAGTTGTATCATGTTTTGCTTACTCTCATACTTAGTATGGTGCAGGTGACTCGGAGAAACTTGTAAAAGTATTATTTGAGCTTGCGAGGCATCATGCACCATCTACCATCTTTCTTGATGAGATTGATGCTATTATTAGCCAACGTGGTGAAGCTCGTAGCGAACATGAAGCCAGTCGACGACTGAAGACTGAACTATTAATACAGGTAGCTTTCTTGGAGATTTTGCATAGTCTGGATTATACTAAAATATTTCAATGCTCACTAAATATTAGCTCAAGCACAAAAAGAGTGGACATCACTTTATGGAAGAAAAAACTGGACCACAAATGAATGGACTGACTAAGACAAATGAGACTTTGCAGAGTCTGATTTACTTTCTGTCGTGAATTTTGACATTGGGCTGTTTTGACTATTTTTTGATTGTTTCCTAACATTTCATTGCTGTAGATGGATGGACTGACTAAGACAAATGAACTTGTTTTCGTTCTTGCGGCCACAAATTTACCATGGGAATTGGATGCAGCAATGTTACGCCGATTGGAAAAACGTGTATCCTTCTCTACACAATCTAGAAATATCAATGTATCATGAACATTTTTATGGGGGTTAATGCACCATTATGCCATAAAACACATAGCAGGATCTTTTGACTCTACCGTTTTGCCTAAAACACTGGAGTAGGCAATTTAACCATTATATCTGGAAATGGTTGTTCAATCTTATTAGAATGACACCTCTTGTTTGTGAGACCACATCCTATTTCTGTACCTGAACAAAAATATATTTTTCCTTAACTTGTCGTTTAGATTCTTGTGCCCTTACCAGAGGCAGAAGCTAGATATTCTATGTTTGAAGAGTTCCTACCATCTACTCCGGATGCAATTGAGGTTCCGTATGATATTCTTGTGGAGAACACTGAAGGATATTCAGGCTCTGATATACGCCTTGTGTGCAAGGAGGCTGCAATGCAACCCCTTAGACGGATAATGGCAGCTCTAGAAGGCATCCAAGAAGAAGTGCCTGAGGATGGTATGTGCTCTGTCCTTAACTTTTGTGTGCACCAGAGCAAATGATTTTGCATCTGTCATTTCTGTTGTAGATTTTTTTTCTCACTACCTACTCTTCCCAAGTTCTAGAAAGATTTTTCCTGTGGGAGTGCAATCTGCGTATTTAATGGTCAACCTACAATTTCAAATAGAATAGGCCAGTAGGACCCAATGAATAATTTATATTTAAATCCCACCCTTATTCTAATGTAAGAAATCAGTTACATTCTAGCACCTTTGGGGTTAAAACTAAAAAAATGGTGCAGATTTGCCTGAAGTTGGTCCAGTAACGGCAGAGGATATTGAACTTGCTTTGAGGAATACACGGCCCTCTGCTCATCTTCATGCACATAGATACGAAAAATTCAATCAAGATTATGGAAGCCATGTCCTCAGCTAAAGGTACAAATGCAAGAGTATGTACCCACCTAACCTAAGCATGTCTAGAAGCCTGTTGATAGGATTTCAATTGCACCGTGTATGGGACTTAAGTGTTTCTCGGCTGATTACCATCCCTGTATTTCCCAGCTCATAAGCATTTGCTGTGTACAATATTTATTCCATCATGTACATTACCATCTGTTTCACAAGTAATAAACTTTCCATGCAACTTAGCTGTACCGATCCTTTGCTTCTCCAGTTTCGCGCCAGTTGTCCTAAAAGTTGGTCTCTTTCAGTGTGTTTTGGTGAGCAGCTTATAAAGCTTTGTTCCTATATGGGTCTCTTTCAGTATGCTCTTCCTAAAAGTTGCTTTGGCATGTCAATTTTGTTGTTATTTTGGACGTATGTAGAGTCGATAATCACAGTTTATGAAAAAATAAGCAGAGAAACCTAGCAAAATACCAGCGTGTTTACGGATCAACGAACAAGACTGTGTCAGCACTTCGTAGATCGGACCATTATCGTTGTGCTCCATGGACTTGCCATCGGCATCTGTTATGGCTCTTGGTTGAGTTCGTCCTCTGGTAGAATGGAAAAAAATGAGGGGGAAACGCAACCTTGGATAGATTTGAATTTTGGATTTGGATGAAAAAAAATGAGGGGGAAACACAACCTTGGATAGATTTGAATTTTGGATTTGGAGTCAGCAAACTTGAAGGCCGCTATTGGGTCTCCGTACGGGCATATAGGTTTGCGCTGTGATGATTTCACGTGTAAAGAAGAAGCTGCCATTGGTTAAGTCCATCTTGGGAAAGATGCTGCCTATTTCTCTATAATTACAAAGCACATTGAAAAGATCAAGATGCCGTCTTTAGGAAGATAAATGGATGTTCTAAAACTACTACAAATTTGGTTGAAACAATGCGGAAATAACGTACTTATTTAATGTTAAGCATACAACCTAAAAATGCTATGCTAGACTAAATGCACCAATAATTTGAGCTAAACAAGAGAGCACAAGAAACTAGGAACCACAAGATACATGACAAGACGGCACAAAATAGCACCTTAGTAGATGAATAACATCAAGAACAAAGGCTATCACGATGTGAATATTAGTACAACTTGGGTTTTTTGTCGCGTGTCAAAATATGGAAACCAGGGGTTTCCCCTACCGATTGTTCGTGAGAGGCGTGAGAGATTCTTGTTCGATCGATGAAGACGATGAACTCGAAGAACAAGCACACGATGTTTTTTACCCAAGTTTAGGCCAACCGAGGATGTAAGATACTACGTCCTGCTTGTCTGAACTTGGATTGATGATGAATCTGGTTACAAGTGGGTGGATCTAGACTATTCGCCGGTTGTGCTCTTCTTCCCGGGTGGTGTCGCCTTATCTACTTGGAACTCTTCATTGTCCTGGAACTTGGACTTGATTTTCTGCGAGATGAGACTTCTACCACCCGGGAACCCTCACAATAGAGGCGTCACCGGAGATACTCTTTTTACACTAATAAGAAAATCAAGAGCGCATGCTTTACGGGGAGTCGTCAAAAGAGGAGCTGCGAGTAGAGAAATGCTCCACTTGTAGCTGCACATTCATAGTATCTGACAACTTGCACTAGAGTAGTGGTATGTAAGCCTTGCGCCGCACACTTTGGTCCTGGATGGAGTGCACATCAAGAGTTGTTTGCCTCCTCTGTGAATCAATTAATTCACGTAGCTACACGCACCGCATTCTCAACACTCTACAGTCACATTCTTCCAAAGTAAGTACGATCTGAAAATCTCTCTGACAACAACAGCTCCGATGCTACGCTGGTACTACTACTGGTGTCGGCCGCGTCCACATCTCTCCCAAGTCGCAACAGCAAACTGTCTACATCAGTGCATGACAAACGCGAGCTCTGCCTGCCCCCAATTTTATTAAACCTAATTTTAAGAATCACGCACATGACTCACGAGGCGTAGGCCGTAGGTAGATTGGACGGTGACGCCGCACCCAAACCCCAACCACCGTCATCTTCATCTGAAAACGATCGTCCAGCAAGGCAAGCAAGGTACCCCCCCATGGCTCCATCTCGCTCAGATGAGCCTCGCTCGCATCTCCCCAAGTCCACCACGCACGCTCTCCCCGTCCCATTTTTATTGCCTCGATCTCGCATCGTCCTCACGCGAGTCTCTGATTGGCTTCCAATTTATTTACTCTGTTCCGCTCTGCTGCTTTTCCCTTTGCCTGCTTTGCTTCTACTACTTCTCACTCGCTCGCTCGCTCGCTGCTCCCCGCCCACCTCTCTTTCCTCTCCCCTTCCTCCGCTTCGGATTCCTCCCATCCCGCCCCACCTCCCCCGGAAACGCTCGCATCGCACCAACCCAAAACCCTAGCCTGCCTCCCGCCCATGGAGTCCCCCGCGCGCCCCGCCGCCGCGTCCGTCTCCGGCGCCTTCGCCCTCCCGCCCGACGCCCGATGCTCCTTCGACCAAACCCGCCGCCGCGCCGAGGTACGCCCCGCATCCATCTCCTGCCCTACCAGGAGACTGTCTCTGTCGATCTCGGTTCGAGTCCACGCTTCTCGTTCTCAAACGGAGATTGCGCGTCCGCGGGCGAGCAGGATTTGCAGGACAAGAGGCTGGTGCGGACCTACGTCAACGTCTACGGCCAGCAGCAGGATGCCGGCTGCTGCTACTACCCGAAGGAGGCGGTCCTGGCGGCCGTGGAGGAGTGCATGAGGAAGCAGGCCGAGGGCCTGCTGCACTCCCTCGACGGCATCGGCGGCAGGCTCTCGCAGCTCGAGCTCTACTGCTACAAGCTCGAGAGGTCCATCGGGGAGCTGCGCAGCGACGTCATGGACTACCACAGCGACGCCAACGTCAACTTCCGATGCCTCGACAAGAATCTCAGACAGGTCTGCCTTTTGAATTTAGATCCCGTACGTCTGCACGCTCGCTCACCCTGCTCCCCATCTCTCTCTCTCGACTACCAAATCAGCATTGAGCATGTAGCGAACTCTGACAGCGGCATTTACCTTTCATATTTGTTTTGCGTGATTCATCCTGTAGCCACTGATAAAACTCACTCTTAACAGCGGCATTTACGTTTCACTCTTTGTTCTGTGTGATGCTTACAGCGGAACATTTCCGCGAGCTGCTTTTTTTAACTACGTACGGTGGAGTCTGACTTAGTACTGTTCTCATAAGAATTTAGATCAATCAATCTTGACACCTCGGGACTACACGCCTTAAACTGAACAAGTTTCTTATCAACAGGTTCACAAAGCTGTGCAAACGCTTCAGGATAAGCAGGAGCCTGCCGCCGACATGGCTAGGCAACTGGCCAATCTTCAGATAGCGCATGATTTCCCTGCTAGAGCAAATGAAGCCTCGTCGATGCTTGCAGTTGCAGCAAGGGAAAATGCCAATGATCACAGCGCAAAAATCGACAACCCTGAGGTTTCGTTTCTGCCAGTTCACCAAGTTAATGCCACGCAGTCTCCTGCTATGCCGACTCAAAGTAGCAGCGGTTACATTCTGCAGCAATTGGTGCCTGTCTCTCTGAGCGCACAACACGATCAGCAGCAGCATCCCGGCCAAGCTGCCGTGTACTATATGCAGACCCAAAATCATGTAAACTGTGCAGAGAACAAACCACCTGAAGCATTTGTTCAGGTTATGCAGCCGCATGTCCAGAATCCTGAAGCCAGGGTTGCAGCTGAGCTACCTCAGCAATCTAGTCAGACGACGGAAATATGTCCTCCACTGCAGCATCATATGCTACAGATGCCTCCTCAGCATCATGAGTCACAGGCATGGCGATCACACCCCCCTATCGTGCAGCAACATCAGCAGTACAGTGTTCAGCAAGTTCAACCGCAGATGGTTCAACAGAAAACGTCTTCTCCTCATGCTCAAAGTACTCCTCAAGTCACGCTCATGTATCCTCCATACTGTTCTCAGAAGCCTGCCAATAGTACCACTGAGCCACTTCCAAGAAGTTTGGTTGTGCAGTCTCCATACTCTTCACCCCAGCAGAAGCATCATGAAGTCATGCCTTCGTTTTATGGCCAAGGCAACACAATTTTGCTTCCGACGGCAGAGCATAATGTACAACATCAACAGCCACAGCAACTGCAGACACACAGCCAGGGCTCATACCCACATCAACCAAGCAAGCCCAGTCACTGCAGTGCTGCATCATTTGCTGTTCAAGGCAGTGGCCGAGCCGCATATAAGAATCCTTCTGAGGGCCCTGCAACCGTTGTTGCTGTTCTGCCTCAGCATCCGGCAACTGCTCCGATGGTGTTTCACCATTTGGGTTCACAGGTCATGCATAACAATCCATATGGAAATATGTTTGAAACTGCTAGTGTAGTAGGGTATCCACAGGATCAAGTTGGGAATATGATTCTTCCAGTGGTGACTGCAGCCCAACCTGTACAATGCAATGCCCTGGTCGATAAGCTCAATGCTGATAGTAATTTAACATCCCCACGAGACTGGTCCGCATAGTGCCGAATGGGCAGTTATACTGGGTACTACATTGCCACCACAACTTATTTCCATGACTTTAACTGGAAGCTTATCAGCTCTCACATTGGTATTTCATCTGGCTTCCTTTTTAATTAGCCAGCAGATTGGTACAGATCCTTCTACTTTTTTCAGCTGAAGGGTCAATCTGAAATAAGAATGGTAGATTAGTCTAGCGATGATGCTGGCATATGTCCTCGGTTTTAACGGACATAACTTGCTTGTAACCGACAGTTAACGAAGAAATTTGTGCCTTTGCAATATAAAATATGACGAGTTCACATCATCTTACCAGCTGCTTAAATATTTGTTTACCAGGGTTGTGAATCTGCCCTCTATTATTTCTATCTATCTGGGTTTTATAGTATGCAATGGAGAAGAATAGAGTTGGGATGTAAATATCTAACCATCTGGAAATGAACTTATCAATACTTCATTGAATCATTGTTCTCTGAGTAATCTATTGTGTTTGGCTTGCCCGAAAGCAGTTTTTACTTACTCTAGAACAAATAATACTGTACAAGTTTGCTTACAGGAGAAAGCAGGTGCTGCTGTAATTTAGAAAATAATGGCGACAACTTTTCTCTACGAGCAGAGCTGTACAGCTCCTGTGGTCATTGGGGCAACATAGCTGTATATAGGGGGGAAACAAGATGGCCGTTCATAGTAAACAAGATGGTGTGTGATCTTCCAAGTTGTCCATATTGGTAACTTCAGAAGTTTGTTGACCTTGTTGTCTTCAAACAGAACCATAGCCACTTCGAATTAGACTCCAATCAACTGGACAATGATTTCACTATGGTGGTTGACACACAATTTAATAACCATCAACATGATATCAACACATGCAATAGAAAAGTTTAACGCCTTTACCTTAACAACCTTGCCCGCTAGGGATTCAAAATATAACTGAATTTTTTGGTTTGATCAGCATTACAAACAGTACTGGATACATAAATAAAACAAACAAATAATACATTGGGGCATCCGACTACTGCTGCTAACTTAAATGTCTGCCGGCCTGCCACCATGGGGTCACATAAAGCTCTCCTGCCGTCAAATTTTGTGAGGTCTCCAAAAACATACTTCAAATGCTATCAGTAACAGAACACAGCTCACCACCTGCTAATGTGCGTGTACTGCGGGAGTGTATTCGTAAATCTGTCATACTCGCGTGGCCCTTTTCTTCGTCTGCTGCTTCCTGCGCTGCGATGAGTTTTTTCACTTGGTGTCGAACCTTTTCCCCGACTGCGTTCTCTTTGATCTCCGGACCCGTCTTCTGCATTATCACTGCTTGAGGCATCAGCCCTTGCCTTCTTTCTTGATTTCTTATTTGACTTGGAGGATTTGCGTTTCTGCAACGGTGATGTACTAGTATCCTCGGATGCAGGTTGAGTATTTCTGGGCAGTGGTTCATCATCATCTAACGCGGCATGCCAATTGTACATTGCGTCATTCTCGCTGTCCAACCGTTGACTCAACGGTTCCCAGGGTTCCGCCAACATGTCAGCTAATACACCATCAGTGTTCCAGCCTTTACGATCAAGGAGCACTGAATCCGGTCTGACAATCGCACCCAGAATGCTCCTGTTTGGTCCCAAGCTCGTAATCAACTTGGCATCAGTTAGCACCGAGTAAGCCTTTGAAAATGCTGATTTCACCTGCACCATGAATTAAGTTTCTTCATCAAATGTTTGCCATGCAGATTTTTTTTCTTATATACGGCAAAGACTCCGTAGAAGTTGCATCATAGCTAAAATGCAAATGCACTTCAAACATCAAAGCTTAGTTATAATTGTTCCCAATCCAAGGAAATTCACTTGTTAAGTAAACAATCTGGAGTGTTGGCAAGAAAAGGGTCAAAACTCAAAAGGATCAAACTGTTTTCGAGACAGGTTGGCTGTCGAGTAATGTACCCATGTGGTACTTGATTAAGAAAGCTTCCCCAAACCAGAGACAAGTTCAACTAACTAGCATATTCATTCCAACACTAAAGTTGTAAATCCTCAAATTTAAGCACATAAAATATTTAATGCCAAAGATAAGTTCAGACTGATGGTCCCAAGATACAAACAGAGATTGAATAACCATTCCCGGCCATTCATCACTGAAGAAAATGCTACGCTTCTGGTCAGTAACTGATTATGTCAGACTTGACTGGAATAACAACAAGGAGAGGAAGGATCAAACCCATCAGATCTCCAGAGAGAACCGGTAAGGTAACCAAGGAATTTAAGATAGGATCATTTATCATCAATTGTTAGTTTGCTATCCATAAGAACATCCAGCAATACAACATTATGCTACAATAAATGAGTTACAGCATCGAGTTATTCGAGTATCACATTCATAGCATGTCATATACAAAAAGGTGCACAGAGATGAATAAAAACTTAGAAAGCTACCTTGAAGTAGTTGAAGGAATTCTTCCCGATATCATTATCTTGTACCTAGGTGGTGACGGTAATTTCAAAAGGTAAAAAACAGTAATACAATGCCGCTGAAGATTATCAAGTTCAACCAACGTAAACAAGGACAAAAATCTTACCATGGGATCTTGAATGGCTATTAGATGTGGTCGGTCAAGATTCACAAAGCTTATCAAACAGATTAGAAATAGGATCAGTGAATATCACGACCGAATCATATAGTAGATGGTACTGAGGTGGGAGTAATAAAATTAAAACTAGTTGCCTTACTCTTTATCACTCTTCAAGAAAAAGGTTCTCCCAGAGTTGCAAGATATTCCGACATCCCAATTGTTCAACTTGCGCCCATAAAAGTCAAAAAACTTGATCTGACATGGAGAAAACATAAAGCTTTTATGAAGGGCTGCAACCATGTTTCGTTTCTCCATCATAATAAAGATACTGTATGTTTCTCCATCGTATCAAAGGTGATGTACGTTTATCCAAATGTAGCGAAGAGAAAATAAATCAGGCATTTCACGTGTGTATGCTCTGGTATATAGGCTAGTGCACATCAGGAGCCAATGACTATTAGGTGCAACTTTACATAAGATAAATACCAAAGCACAAATGTAAAACATCTCATTACTATGGAACATTAAGGAAGTATTGCTTACCAAAAGAATTCCCAAATTGTGCTCCTTGGATTGTCGATAGCCCAACATATCTTTCACTCCCCAGATTAACTAGCAAAAGAGGATAATCCTCAGAGCGATAAGTATGATAATTTATTATCGTCAGGTTGGCGAATAAGTTCCAGTCTTTATATTAATGACAAATGTCACCAGAAGAAAAGCATAAGGCAATTGAGATAACTACATATATCAACCACACATTGATGCTAGTATACTGAATGATCCTTTTACCATCAACAAATAGATGTATGAAAAGCTTATCATATTATTTGTAAGTTCTAAAGCCTAAAGGTATAATATGCAAGGTGTTCTTTCATGAAATAGTACATGCCGTTTAATAAACTTCCCTTACTATATTCTTTTGAACACCTCTTACCAACTCATGACCCTATTATTAATATGAATGATAAAGTTCAATATAAAGGCTACTTAAAAGTGATGTGGCATGCCATTAGGACTTCAATAATCAATTTTAGTATAAAGAGGGGGTGTTATGAAAGTTTGGAGCTAAAATAGCCCCAAAATTCTGCTACTTAAATACCTTAACTATTGTTTAGAAGGAAAGCATTCAATATATTGTAAGACAAATAAATAAGCACAACACAAAAAAAGGCTAACTTGTGGAAGATGGAGCGCAAGTGTGGCAAGCTTAGCGAAAAATGTGAGGATATGACACATGGGCCAAGAGGCTAAAATAAGTATGGCAAGGACTTTGTAGATAAAACAGAGCTCAGTTCACCTGTAAATGTGTGATCAGCATTGTGAGAAGAGCATATGACCCAACCCCACCGGTATAGACCTGCCGACAAAAGTAAAACGGTAATCTCTGTCAACCGAACAATTCAAAGCGACCACTTTTTACTATGGTGCTTAGAAATTACAATTGTTTGTGTGTACCTCATTGAGTTCTCTTTGATGAAGGAAAACCTTCAGAATCATAGATAAGGGTCTTAAAGCAGGCATCTTCTTGATGGCATCCTATGGTACAAAATGGAAAACTGTCTTTAGTATGACTAACATGGATGATCAAACAAACATATGTCCGTGTGTCTTGTCACAGATTAGCTACGATAGAGTATGTATGCCCTCAATAGTGTGGTAACTAGCCCGTTGCAACAGGTACCTTGATAAAATCCGCTGCCTGTGGCCCACCATCAATATCAAAGCTGGAAAATAAAGTAAGATCAATACACAAAGTGCTTGCACAATATAGTAAGGAGGGAGTGGGCGCGGTAACTCTAGCTACATGAGAAAACAAAATATAACCTGATGTCGAAAGGTATTCCACTAATTGTTTCCACGAATTTCACAATTGGCACACGGGCCTTCGCTATTACCTGTCAAGAAACAAAATTAAGATAGTTACCAACTTGAGAACAAAATAACCAACTGGCAACTGCAGAACAGAGCGGTAGTAGCTTTCAAAGGTCAAACAACGGCATTAAACAACCTTCCGAGGTGGATCATATATCATCTCTCATTGTAATTCAACTGGAGTAATTGTCTTTTTTTCATTATAAAAAATTTGTACCGCATGTTTTCTTGCTTTAGAAGCTCTCGTTACGAGCAGATCCTGGCAAGTTACCTAGGATTCCGGCCAAGGCAAAGTTTTGTTAAATCAGCCAGTTCGAACTTGAAATTCAAACTCCAGTAGTCAAGTTTGTTATTGTTGCACACCTAGATGGTGCTACGTCAAAGCCAATGGACGAGAAAATCTTTCAGTATTTTGGCTGGTGCAAATATAGGGATGTAAAACAGTAAGCGAATTGAGTTCTTACGTGTCATTAGTATTCTGTAAAGGTGGAGCAAACTCTATTCGATGCACATATTCTCAGAAGCCGAAAGGAGAGGAAATCTAGTTGGAATAAACACTTACGTAGCCAGTAAGGCATGCAACATCAAATCAAAAATATCGATACCTATTCAAACAAATATTGAGTTCAATTCTCCGCAACACGTCCCAATGCATGTTAACAACCTCCCTGTTCTGTACCGATGAATGATGAGTTTAACAATGAAGGAATTCAATATTTGCTTCCACATTACTTCTTGTGCTGCCATATAGCTTATTTTCCCCAAACATCGTATACATGCATGTGAATATTCCTATATGATCACTAATCAAAGAACCACTGCAATAATCTCCTATTTATTGGGTTGATTGATGCATAACAGCATGAATGCCACAAATTGTGTTCTTTGAAAGCTGCATGCAATACTTCCGTACTGCGGGACATAACACATGCAGACCCTCCATGGGAACTCCTAGAATTCCATGTGCAGGAAACAAAACAGAACTGGCTCAATTTGATTTTGAAGTTTAAATTTAGGAAATCAATATTCAAAACCAGAAAGTTTTCCACACACTGGCAGGAACACTGGCAACGGGATTTCAAACCCTGCTTATGAGTATGGAGATCTTTAATGGAAGAAACAAGAGGCTCACAGACACATATTGCACGCTAGATACAGAGAGGGTGAGAACTGGAACCTGTATCTTCTTGGCAACACCTTTTTGGGACAATGCTTTTGCGAGAGCGTATAGGCCAATTTGAGGAGTCTTAACCCTAGACTCGAAAATTACAGCCTGCAACAAAAGTAACACATATGAACTTCCAAGGAAAATTAGAAGCCATTCACAATTCTAAATGAAAGTATGCTCCTTGTGTTTCCAGGTAAAATAAGGAGGTGAATGCAAGTAGTTTGTAACAAGCTGATACATCCTGACGATTCATTTTATCATAAAACAGCACAATATGCCTTATTTCAATTCTCAAAGACAAAAAAAAGAAGACATCCCCAAAAGAAAGCATGTTTTCCAGGTAAAGAGGTGGTGAATGCAATTGTTTCTTACAAGCTGAATGTATCACGGTAATTTTTTCATCATAAAACAGAAAAAGGTACCCTATTAGCTTCGGTATGAATTGACAAGTGCAATTAGTAGGTGAACATTGGTTCAGAACAGTGACAGTGTACTGTTGTCCTAGATAAGTAGAGTTCAATATTGCTTGCGCTCAGTGTACTCACTCTCTCATCTATTAATATAGTCCTGCAGATTTCTGCAGTTGGAATAACAGTGTGGGAACTCCACCTGTACAGCTGTACTATATTGTATCTTTTTCTTTTCTCCATGAGTGTTACTTTCATTGTATAAATCTTATTATCAGATGCTAGCATTTTAGTTTGAGATTGCTTACCACACTTGCGGTGTGGTGATTCTTACATTTTTATTGGAGTGAATTGCAATTCAGACCAGGTAATGTGTCAATTAATAGTTGCACTCTGGACCAGGGGTAAGTTTGCACTTAGAAAAAAAAAGGTTAGACGGTATAAAATATGGCTAGATTCTAACATGTTGTTTTAACTCTACAGAAGTACAAAATACACTTGTTAATAACCCCAAAAGTTGACGAGATACAGAAGATCGGTTAAGTGCTGAAAGTTTTAAGAGAGTAGGAGAGAAAATAGTCTTACATCGATATCACTTGTTGGTAGATAAAGCCCTGTTCTGAAAGATCCGAAGACTTCCACCTGCAACTCAAAATCAAGAATTAACAAAATGACATGAGGCTATCATAGATAAAAATAGACACACACACACACATAGAGAGAGAGAGAGAGAGAGAGGAAGTTTTGTTGCCTTGCAATGAGGCCATATATGCTTGATAACATCGGAGACAGCTTCCACAGCAGCTGTCCGTGAAGACTGCTCTTCCACAGAAGGTGAGATAAAATCACAGAAGTCAAGAATTTCTGAAAAACATAGGCAATACTTCAGTATCTCACCAGACAAACATTGCAGCTAAAAACCATATCTCTACTACTCCCTCCGTCCAACAAAGGATGTCTCACTTCTGATCAAATTTGGATGTATCTATACACTAAGTCATGTCTAGATACATCCAATTTTTTATCAAGTTGAGACATCTTTTGTTGGACGGAGGGAGTATATACAATATGCCTAAGGGACCATAGGTAAGTACGTCGGGTCGTTTTGCATTTAGTCCCTTGAAAAAGTAGGAAATCAACCCGCAGTCGAAACAAATCGGCACTTTTTCATTGTAGCCCCTCATCCCTATCCCCAATTCCCCACCCACCCTCAGTCGATCCCTTCCCTCCTTGCTCCTTGAGCGGCGGCGACTGACCCAGACGCAACAGCCGCCGGCGGGAACCCAGAGGCAACCACCCTGCTCCGAATCGGCGCCCGTGACAGCAATTCCTGTCAAGCAATCCATCCTCCAATTCCCACATGAGGCGGGCCATGCCGTAGGCGCAGAAGAGCGCGGCCAGGAGCAACCAGCCTCTTCGGACGGTTCGCCGACCCGGTGTGCTGGCAGAGCTTCACCATGTTGCGCACCTAGGACGACCACACCTAAACCGCCCAGCCCGCTGCCCCACCACCTTCTGGTGTCCATCTGCAGCTTGCCGTCATGCGACTAGAGCCGTCTGTGCCCGGACGCTGGACTCCAGCCTGTTGGCCTGTTTCTCAGGCTCTCTCCCTCCGCCCGAGTCATTCCCTCTGAGGTGAGCTTCTGCTGCTTGCCAATCGATTTCTTGCGTGCTGATGATTATCGTGTTAACCATCGGTATTTGCTATTGGTGCTTGCTATGTTGCCATTTGCCTTCTGATGATGTCTGTCGACGTATGCTTGCTGATGATTAAAATGCTATCGGTGCTTGTTGGGGAGAAGGGAGCAGCACTGCGGCATCAGCGATCTGGGAGCCTCCTCTCTCCGCAAGGGCGCCGCCAGATTCATCAAGCACAAGACAGCGACATTTCCCTCTGGTTTACAGCCACCGGAACCTGCAGGCCTCCTCCTCAGTCCAATCTTCTCTTGGAGCCTCTCCTCTCTCTCTTGATTGTTTTTCTTTGAACCTAAGATCTGGGCACGTCCTCTCTCCGTACATGGATTGTTATCAATTTGTTCTTACACTAACAAGGTGTTGTGCTACAGAATGTTAGAACTATTCGATATACTACAAGACTACTATATGGACCAACAGAGCTTGCGCAGTTCCGCTTACTTCTGTACTTCTCACCTTTGATCATTGATCCATTCTTACGCTGGGAAAAATTGAATAGGTAGTCTCATGTAGATAGTTAGTGAAATCGCCTTCTAGTGGAATTTGGTTACTTCACCTCGTTTTGTTTTCTTGTTACTTCGGTTCTTTTTGGTTAAGCATTTAGCAGCTGGTAAAGCACGGAGTACTAAGTTTTGACAGTGAGTCTGGGCTAACTTGCGTGCAACAAGTGATATCACGAAATCAGGATTAACTCATGTTATTAGGAATTCAAGCTCCACCTTTCACTTTCCCGTCACTCAAATCCATTTGGTAATCTTGTCATAATGCGTCCTAAACGGATCTAGGATGTCAATCCAGTTTATGAATACAAATGAGACTAGATCAAGTTGCTAGGGTGGATGAAGGAACTTGACAGTCAAGACAAATAAGTGATCTACTTAATAATGAAAATTAAATGGGACCTACATATTTGCATGATGATAAGGATATTGGTACATTTGATACAATTTCTTAAATGATTCATTGGAACTGCGACATCTGAGTAGGCGAAGGCTTTTAAATTTTAGGAATAGCTATAGATAAGTAAATTTTTCACTTTAGTCGCCGCTTGTGCTTTGCTAAAGGAGACGACAGGGAAATGGGGACTGAGCCTAGGTTATGCGGATTGATCGACGAAGATTTGATATATTTTTTTACCCATTGCAACGCACAGGCAGTTTGCTAGTGTAATATAAGTTTCTAATGGACCCAAGTTATACTATGTAATCTCTCAAAGATAAAATCAAATGTGATTTGCGAGCCTAAATAAACTAAGTAACATGGCTGTTTGCCAGAATCTTCTCTTATCACTTTCTCCACAAAAACACATGCAAGCCACTATATGGTTAGTTTTAATAAGAAACTGTGATGTAAATGTAAGTGATATAATGTGCATTTATCAATGATGCAGAATATGCAACAATGTTTTGCTAGTCCATTATTGCACAAACTGTAGTTGTTTTTTCCTATTCTCTAGAAGCATCAAGTTGGTATTCGAAGTCACCGATACTCATTATGATCTCCTCCTTGGTACTGTTATAATAAATATTCCCTCGGTTTCTAATTATAAGATGTTTTAGATATTTTAATTGGACTACACACGGATTGAAATGAGCGAATATACATTACACACTAAAACGCGTCTACATTCATTTGAATAAAAAAAAGTTAAAACATCTTATATGTACAACCTACCACTTTTCAATCACTTCCAAAATACAAACTATCCCCAAAATGTGTGTGTTTCACAACTACCACTCTTCAATAACGGGGGAAATTTAAGGAGCATACTCCCGAGACTGAGGTATGAGTACAAATTACAGGTTTAAATATCACATTTGCAATTTCTAAGCATGCCAAAACCACAAATGCCTCATTTACCTTATCACCAACGAGAGTGGGCTCTAAGGGGAAATAATGCCAGGGTTCCTAACCTTTGTGTAGCTGCAGCATGGGGCTTCTGAACCGCCTCCCTCCTCGGAACCACGCGCGCTCCGACCCCTGGGCCGGCTGGTCCGTCGGGGCAAGGGCGCTCGACGGCGTCGCCGCCCCGGTAGGCCGAGCCGCCACCGACGACGGGGAGGCCTGCTCGGCCTTAACAGCCGCTGAGACATCGAGGGAGAAGAAATCAGCGGCGGGTATGTCTACGAGGGCATCCCCAGCCGCAGTGATCTCGTTGCGGAAGACGGCATAGGTCGCGGTCGCGTTCTCCTCCGCGGCGGCGCCGGGGTACGGGGACGACTGGGCCTCGGCCGTGTCGAGGGCCTCCTCCGGAGAGAAGTCTAGGGTTAGACCCGGGAGGGTGTTGTACACGCAGGCGTCGGCGCTCGCAACGGCGGCCTCCATGACGGCGGCGGCTGCGGTGGCGGCGGCCGCTTGGGTCGGCGCGTGGGACGGATGATCTTTTTTGCCCTCGGACCGCCGGGTAGGCTCCGCGGCTTTCGCTTTGCGAGGCATTGGTCGGATTCGGATGGGCTTCCCTTGGACTGGGGCGGTAGCCCAGCAAGAGTGCGTTGTTTGATGATACGAGTCCGCGGATGTCGGAAATGAGTTGTAGCCTTCCACGACTAACGATTTCGCGGCCCATCGCCAAGCACCAATACACAACGGGGAGTTTACTTCCTCTCTCTCCAAAAAAACGGGGAGTTTACTTCTACTCAAAATCTATCTATCTACTAGTTGTATGCCCGTGCGTTGCTACGGACTCTGTAAATTTTCATGCATCGATGAAATACTTTGTAGTCATCCATCTCAAAGGGCGCCGCCATTATACTCTCTAGTTCCCTATGCCAACAATATCTCACTCGCCGCATCTAGATGGTGTTTTCTGTAACTATCAAAATGTCACTATTGCATAGCCATGACTTTCAAGTTGCTATGAGATAACTGCTACGAAATATAGGAACAATATTCATCAAAAGTTAAATTTGAATTTGCTTTCTCAACCATTATCCTTCTTCCGGTACTTCCCACAGACCATTTAGCTAGACGGCCACCGATACATAGTTACTTTGTTCAACCATTCTTGCCCCAAATTTTGACAGCTTGTACAAATCAGTCATTCTTATTGTGCTGCAACTGGTATAAATAGCTTAATGCTGATTTCACACCATTCATGTTAAATATGTAGTTTCATAATTGTAAGGGAGTGTAGTAATGCGCCACGTCTAGTGAAAACAAAAATATTAGGGAATGCACAATACAAGCGCTTATATGTATCAATGCCAGGATCAAATTCAAGGCCGACCGATAGTTGTACCATAAAATCTTACCGTCAACATATGGCCCTTAGCAATTTCTCTATGTAGGCGGGGCAGCAGGGACAGCAGGCAACTACGGTTTTAGCGTACGAAATAAGAGTCATGCATTGCAAGGTACAACGATTACCTAACAATATGATTTTCCTTTTTTTATCCCTTAGTAATCTATATAATCGCCTAGCATTGGATATTGACTAATAAAAAAATCCCCTTATTACTCAGTTTGAAGCTAATATTATTCTGTACACATAATCGCAAATATCTCAACTGCTTTACAAAACACTGTCAAAAAATATAATCATTCTACTCAGACAAATGAAGTACTCTGTACTATGAAAGTATATGTGTCTCTAGATCTTCATATCGAGCTTCACGTCCCTCGACTTGCTTCACATTTCCGCCAGTGACCACAACTGCTTTGTATGTGGTGAGAGCATTGTCCAGGAACTGAGCAACTGGCTGGCCGACATATATCTTAGCAGCTTGAAGCAAATAGAGCAATCCTGCTTGGCTATGTCAGTGGTACCTTGCTTTCACTGTTCGTTAGTCAGCCACAAAAACAAAGAATAAAGGGATATCATCGGTAGTATTTGTTTTCTAAACTATCCAGCTAGTGTGAGAAACTGAAATCTTCCTAGTGGAATTCCTCAGTAGCCTAACTTGGATTGATTCCCTATGTTAACCTTACAAGAGTGATTATGTACCATGATACTTTATCTTAATTGCATAGTTCATAATATTAACTTTTGGAAAATATTTTATAAGAATCCATAAAGAAACCGTATAACACATCCCACACCTGCGTTGTTGTTTACGATATTAAATGTAATGCTATGTAGTTTGCGACTTATAGTTTTGGTCATGTTGATCAATCTTGTAATGAGGCAGCTTGTGTTCTGTCAAAGTCAGTTGAAAATGATGTAGGGTCCTGCACTCCTGCTGGTTTAGTGACTTAACCTAATATTATTAGGACCAGTGTTTGTAATGAACAATGTTTAAGTGAATGAAATAAATATGCCCGTCCAAAAAAGAACACTATGTTGCTGTTGCAATAACAGCCAAATCACAATATGAATTAGCATGTATACCAATGATGAAGCGAGGTAGTAGCACACCTCCTCCTTGGATGTTGCAATAGGGTATGTCAAATTGGCGATCTTGTAACCCAGTAGGAGGAGAGACACCTTATTTAGGGATTCATCAGTAAAAAGGCCATTGAGCTCCTTCTGTGATTTTAATAATGATTCCTTGTCAACAATGTCCACCAAGTAAATAACAACATCGACCTATCAGGTACATTAAGAATTAAAAGAAGTTGACAAAATCATATAGCAACATAAAAAATCAACATCTTAGCAGAGGAAAATAGTGGCAGCAATATCATCTACTTGGATTAAATTCTGAGTAACAAACAGTCATTTCCATCGTGCTTCAAAAATCAAAATACATGAAAACGTGAATCAGCTCTACTATGGCTCAAATGTGATTTTCACAGCCAAGATAGAAGTATTGATATGTATATGTGAGCATGTAGTCATTCAAATAGGATATCCCTACGAACTGCCCAGAGATATGAACAATGAAGCGTGTTCAATCTGCATGGTGGCCAGCGTGGTGGCATGTGAAATTATTCAATCTGGCCTGCTTCAGAGTGAAATGGCTGTAGTCACTTCAGTACTCAACTCTCCGAACAACCATATACCAAAGGCAGATAAGCTGCACACTATCACTGGACTACCCAACTCTATTAACAGGCATGTAACAAGCTCCAGAGAGATTCTAACTAATCCATGTATATATTAAAGATGTCACGTACCTCATTAATTTAATAAATGCATGCATGAGTGTACATAATTTTTAGGTTCCTATACATGAGCATGCATAATTCTTGTTGGTTGT
The DNA here is from genome assembly GCA_026929855.1 of Poa annua. NCBI lineage: Eukaryota > Viridiplantae > Streptophyta > Magnoliopsida > Poales > Poaceae > Poa > Poa annua. Next base: position 53,537,607 of record CM049435.1, on the reverse strand, counting down.
CATATGGGATATGTTATCGTCTTTGGCTCGAACAATTACTACTTGAGCCTTACACAGTGAGAGTATGTGATTTACTCTCTTACCTAATGTACATGAAAACACCATGATAGATTAACAAATGAACTAAAGTGTGCAAAAAAATTGTCCCATCTGCATGCTTGTCAAGTCGAATTGAAAAGAACCCTCTTAAGAGCTAGTTAGGCTACCGGCTATGTGTAAAAAACATACTTCAATATTGAAAATACCCCTCAAACTAACGCTGCACTCAAGATCAAAACTCAAAAGATTTGATATGTATGATGCATATTCCTAAACCTGAAGTCATCAAACTGTTGGATGCATGCACCGCCTATTGACCCCTATAAATTTCACCAACTACTATAACACCTCTAGATTTAATTAAACCAGAAGTGTTGAATATTACATACATTTGAGTGGACAAACAAGTCTATTTAAAATATGAGGTGAGGCTGATCGAGTTGTGATCAAGAATGTTGGAAGGGGTGTATGGGTGGTTGTACCTGATCCAATCTAACTCGGCCTAGAGACTCTGTTGCTACACTGCACTTCAATCTCGACTTCATTGTGATCACCGTGTCGATCTGCCCATATATGTCATCCAGATTGGTCATCAAGAGCCACTCAATCCTAAAACAGTGCATCTGTTCGGCAGCCATGCAGTTATATTACCTGTCATGAGTGGCAACGGTGGGGACGCTGGCACTTTTATATCATGGCATTTTACAAGCTCTGGTGTTTTTTCTGTCCGTTCAGCATATCATGTGGAGTGGAGACACCAGTTTAATGGAGTAACTTGCCGATCTCTAATTTCTGGAACTTCTCTTGATAATCCAACTTGGAAAATCTTGTGGAAGCTCAATGTCCCGGCGAAGGTAAAGATTTTCTGCTGGAGATCGCTGCATGGTATACTCCCACTAAAAGATATTCTTTTTAGAAGACATATTGGAACGGATAATATATGTCCTATCTGTAGTAATGGGCCGGAGGATGTAAAACACATGATATTCTTCTGCCCTCGAGCGGCTAGTATTTGGAAGGGACTTGATCTGGAGAACACAGTGCAAGCACATGCTATAATGGATCGTTCAGGGTCCAAAATTCTGGAAGCTTTGCTAAAATCACATAGTTCTACTCTCCCTGGATATGATCGTATCAGAATTCAAGATATTGTTGCTGTGGCCGCTTGGTACATCTGGTGGCTTAGACGAAGACAATCTCATGGTGAGCAGATTCCTACGGAGACGCAGTGTATTAATTCTATCAAGGCCATCACTGCTAATGCGTCTAAAGGAAAACAAAATATAACCGGAGGTACGATTACTTGGGAAAAACCATTATCTAACTCAGTTAAACTGAATGTCGATGCTGCGTTTGATATGGTTAGCAAATCGGGTGCGACTGGAGCAATTATTCGTGATAAGTTTGGTGGTTTTATTGCTGCGTCGGCAACGTTCATACCACATGTGATATCCGCAACATCTGCCGAAGCGTTGGCAATGCAACATGGATTGATGATGGCTAGCTCTTTAGGGTATTCAGATGTGGAGGCCGAATCTGATGCCTTAGAAGTGATAAATCTTTGCTCGGGAACTGATCGCATTTGGAACGATGCTACTGCTTCATACGCGGATATCTGTGCACTGGCGGGGGATATTGGGAGGGTCAAATTCTTACACTGCCGAAGAGAAGCTAATAAGGTGGCCCATGAGATAGCTAGGAATTGTTTTACTTCTTCTACGTCTTGTAATTGGGTCGATGAACCCCCTAGGTTTTTATTTCAACCCCTGCTTGATGATGTAACTATGATTTGAACTCGAGGCGGCAAGTTTCAGACGCACTCTTTCCCTAACCAGGGTACCGAAAGGGACTGGCAGGGTTTTAATGAGGCGGCTTGCTGACCTAATATATGTGGTGAAAATTTCAAAAAAAAAAAAAACTCCCATATAACAGTAAAGATATTCTACTATACTTCAAGAATACAAAACCCCTACTAACATGCATTAAATTAATCTATCACTGCATATAAAGTGTCCACATCACGAGACCTATCACATGATTATGATTAGAATTTAGAAGAGTGGTAGTTAGTACCCAGCCCAACGGAGTTCAAATCTTAGGTTTGACACCGGTGTTTCAGAAAAATTTCTTCGGTGGAAGGAGACATTCCCGTCAACAGCGAGATGCATGTGATGACTCAATCTTAATACCAGACCATTGACTTAGTATTTCAAAAATGCTCATAGGAATAGGAGTAGAGTATATATGTGTGCGTTCATGTGCACGTGTATGTAAGCATATGTCTGTGCTTGTAGTGTGTTTTAAATAGTGTCCACATCATCCACTAAGACATTTATTTATCCATATCATTTCACATTTATTAATAAACATATATATTAATATTACTAATTATTTTATCATACAATTTCTGAATTTTTAACGGTTAAATATACAAACACTTCACATTAATTAAACTTTAGATTCTCGACTATTGTGGAAAATTGAATCCTTCATATTTCTCATAAAAAAATCATTTCATGTTTCAAATATCATTTCTTCTGTAATGCAATTTTTTCAAAGAAATTCCCGCTGCAACGCACGAGGAATCTTTATAATATTTCTTATAAAGCAAAACCACACTAAGATGCATTAATTATTTTTGTATCTTGACATACAAGTTATCACATTATACATTCTCTTACCCAACCAAATGTCCATGTCATCCCAACCATTCATTAAAATCAATATTTTCTTGCCTATAACATATTGACGTCATCAACTTTTGATGATCCAATTGTACATGTCACGTATTTTTAATGGCCAAATACTAAAAAAAATCACGTCAACTCATCATTTATATGTTTACACGGCTTCATATTTCTTGGGTCTTATATGTCTTTATTTACACAATCAGATTGTTAAGGAAATTTTCGCTCGGGTTGTGTGTCTTTTTAGTATATATATATGGGGGTTTACTACAACAAAGTTCAAATCTTAGGTTTGACACGGTTGTTTCTTATTTAGCCGGAATATTTTTTAATGGGAGGCGATGCTCCTGTTGATAACGAGGCGTCTGTGGTGAATTCATCAATATTATGACCTAACCCGTGGGCTCAGTCTTTCGGAGGTGCTCGTAGGGGTAGGATGTGCGTGTGCGTTCACATGTGTGAGTGTGTGCACGTGTATGTGAGCGTCTGCATTGCAAAAAAAAAGTCTTGTCATCCCCTCTTCATCTTTCCAGTGGAAACCCTAAATCGCTCAGATTAGGTGGAAGTGGCGTTCGGGTGTCATATCCTCCTTGAGGTGTCGTCTTGGGACGGTGAGGCGGCGGGAGAGCATAGTTGTGGCTGGTGGGCAGCTAGCAACGACGTGTAATTCTAGGACAGTGTGGTGTCGTGTTTGGTTGGAGGTCTTTTCTCGACTCGTGTTGTCCTTCCATGTGTGGTTCTTGTTCATCGGCCAGTTGGCGACCTCAAGCCTAGGGTTCCCTTTTCCTACGGCAACAACTCGGTTGGAGTGTCGAGAGATAACCGAATTTGTAATTTTTGGCCTCTTATGGTGGCTCTATTGTGATGCCTTCTTTTGACGATCTGTGTGATAAAGCTTGCGTGTTGTCGGGTGGTCGGTGTAACAAGCTCGTTGTCCGTGAGTAGCTCGTGTGAAGTGGTGATGGTGCTCGATGTACTCTTCCTTTATGACATTATATATTGTTACTACATCCGTGTTTTTCATGGATAAAATATCATATCATGATATCAAATATTTTATATTGTAGACAATGTGGTATTAATTTAAATATGGACCTGATGCCTTCTGCTTAATAAATTACTAACGAACGATGTCATTTTATCAATAACTTTGTGAACTGATACATTAAATAGTGGTGTCTTAATTCTAACACCGCTGATTAAAATAATAGTGACAAAAAAAGAAAAATGATGATGTAGTATAGCTACATGTCTAGAGAAATAAGTTAGTGTGAATTGTCTACTTAGTCACAGTCACAGTATATAGGATGTCCCCATGCCAATTGCACGGATGCTGCTAGCGTAAGCATACGTCTACAGTCAACGTCGTCAGATCTTAACCCCGAAGTTAACAATGTATGCTACGCGTGTATGCTCGCTTGGATCCGTGTACGCCTTAGCAGCTCACGCGTTGGGCACGCGCATATGTCGAAGCAGTTTTCTACGACTCTGCGACCGCGATGGGTTGGAAAAACAGAGGAGTTGTCAGGAAGCCGGTGACCACACGCGCTAACTTTTACTGGGGACGGCTATGGATTGACTTTTGGTACTACTGTATCTGCTTATGAGATCTAGCTGATGTTCAATTTACCCCCGTTAACTCATGAGGTCTCAGCATTAGATAGATCGACTCTAGATCTGACCACTTTCTATTCTTGGTACAGTACATCTGGAGATCCTTTTTGGTGTCCCTAGATTGTATGGCAATTTGCTAACAAGAACCTTGATGGCAATGCATGGCGACTCGTGGCTTGTCTGTCTCCAATCAGATCACATCGGGCAAACTATCCCAATCCCTTTATCGCCCCACATGCATGTCCTTTCTTTTCCGTAAATAAAGTGTTAAACCCAAAAGCAACTGTACTTTTTATAAGTCTATCGAAGTAGCGCTCCACAATGTAATTATTGTGGGCAATTTTTAGGTTTGAACAAGTCCTATCTCACTTCGACGTCACATCAATGTGATTGTTCCCAAAAGTTTCGTGAGTGGGATTGTCCGGCTAAATTGGGACCGCGATCTTTGTAGACACTTATTTTGGGACGGAGGGAGTACACCAAATTTCTCCGGCCCCATAATCGGGTATCACACGATCCATGTCCCTCTCCGATCACCACATCAGCGTGTGCCTTTAGTCTTTACAAGTAACAATTGTAGAAACGTGTAGGTACGAGTAAGCATTTTTGTCACAGCTGAGCCGTCTTACCTAGCGACGTCCTAAAACAAATTTTAAAAAAATCGACGAATACGAATAAATCAAAAGATTCAATTTTATTTAATTTGATCATATATTAGAAAAGATTAATACATTCGAGCCGCGACTCCTAGCGCTAACCCTCTGCCTACTCGAGGTCGTCCTAGTTGACTTTGTCGTTGTCGTCCTTGTTAAGGAGCATGACAGTGGAGGAGGAGGAGGCACGACTATTGGACGCACCGTCTCGAGAAGCACAACTGGTAGAGGTGCACCGGACGAGGAGGAGGCCGCCATGAGGCTAAGCAAGTCCCTCTTGATCGTCACCACCGAGTCGGCGATCGCCGTCAGGAACCGGGGTTGTCGCGGTTGTGCTCGTTCCGCAGCAGGGACGACATGTGGTGGCCAGACCACACCACCTCCACCGGCGGTGGCTCTATGGACTGGGTTGACGCATGTAAAGACGATGACGCCGTGAGGATCGCCGAGCCAGACCGAAGTCTCGAATCACCAGGCCACCTCGTGGTGGCTTGCGGCGGTAGCGGAAGACAATGTCGCCGCCTCCGCCTCCACGACGCGGCGATGGGCGCCACTTCTCCTTCATCGGCCGACAGAACCGGGCCTGGTCGTTGCAACGACCGGATGCGACCCGACCCGAAAATCTCAGGCCGTGTCGGGCTCGGGCCCGGCAGTCAGGTTGGGCTTGCCCAGGCTTAAAGAAAACACAAATCCAATGAGGATTGGGTCCGGCCAATCAAGACTATTCGGGCTTTATCGGGCTCAGGCCCGAATCTGCGGCTCAATGGTCGGGTCGGGCCTAGATTTTTCTGTGCCAGACGTTTTTAGGCTCGGCCCGTGCCGAGAAATGCTGAGGTATAGTGGTGGGCCAGTGGTAGCAGCCGCAAGGGGGTAGGGTTCCCCGTTGCGACATGCTGGCAGGCAGACTTGGTGATAGAGGCCACCGTGTGGCCGGGCCCGTCCCACTAGGTGTGCCACACCTCCGTGTTGTGGCGCCCTGGCAGGACAAGGGCAGAGTGTTGTGGAAGGCGAGACCTCGTTGTGCTCACGCTCGAAGCGTTGGAGCAAACGGGCCCAGTTATTGTCGTCGTACTCCATGTTGGCTCGTTGTTCCCGTGACAGCAAGCTCTAGGTCGGGCGATGGCACGCCAGATCTGCTCTAGCCTTCCCGGCATCACCACCACGGGGAGCCCGCCGTTGGACGTGCACCACCCCTTGGGTAGGCGGGAATAGATCCACGCCTCATCGATGATGATGGAGCGGCTGCCCCGGCTTGCCGGGCTGCCCACCTCGTAGTTATTCGCCATTGCGAGCGGAGGTTGGAGGTGGGGATGCAGGCGATGTGGGAGATGGGGATGCAGGCGAGGTGGGTCCGGATTTCTGAGGCACGACGAGGGCTTATATGTGCAGCGAGGTGAGTGTAGGTGAGCGCTGTGTCTGCATCTGCGCCGACATATATACATTGCTTGGGAACGACGCGACACCATCGCGTTGATTGACGCTAGCGTAATGCGACATGTGATGGCAGGCGTGTCGCCGCCTCGCCTCCCATCCCATCGCATTGTGTGGGAACCGTCCGGAAAGTGAGCGCCATTAATCAAACGAAATGACATCCTGCACATCGTAATAAACACGTCGCACGACATTGTGACTATAACGAGTGGGACCGCCTGTAAGATATCATGTCCGGGTAATGTCCCACACCCTGAGTAGAGTAGGCCTCTAAGTTTGGAGACCCTATCAGGGGTATCGGAATGAAATGGCTCGGCTCGGACAGATGTGGGAGTCGGTGTGGGTGACTTTTAGGTCCGTAGGCCTTTGAGGCCATTTTGAAACCCGATGAAGATGCTCTCATTCCAACAATCATGTGTGAATGCTTATGATAAAATGAAACTTTAGGAACCGAGATGACTATAGTACTCCCTTCGTTTTGAAATGTAAGATGTCTTAACATTTATCCACGTTAACTTGTAGATAAAGGTATATGTACACGTTTTAATGTATATGTATATGCTCACTTATTTTATTTTGCATGTAAATAGAATGTGAAACCATTAAAACTCTTAGGGCATCTCCAACGGCCCGACTGTCCGATTTGGTCCGTTTGAGTCGGGCCGCGGACAGAAACTGGGCTCTGTCCGCCCCAATGTCCGTTTGCGTCGCCACTCACCCCAGCGGCCCGATCCATTTTTCGAAACTTCTTAAATATTAAAAAAGTTTATATTACATATGGGGACTAAAATTAAAGACTGAAATTAAAACAAAATATTAAAAAACCCTATCTAGGGCTTCCTCGGCCGCCGCCGGCGTCTACTCGTCGTCGCTGTCGCCGGTGAGGTCGAAGAACGCCGGCGGATCCCAGGGGAAGGACCACGCCGCCGCGGGCACCAGAGCTGGAAGAGGCGGAGGAGGAGGTGGCGGCGGTGCGGAGGAAGACGCCGCCGGCCATGGCGCCCACTGATTAGGAGAGCGCGGCGGTGTGGAGGACGACGCCTCCCACTCATGCTTTGGCGTGGAAGCGGCGGGTCGCGGCTGCTGGAAGCGCCGCCGCTCTCGAGTGCGGAGGCCCTCAGCATTCCGACGAGGCCAGGCCACTGACCGAGCTCCTCCCGCTGGCTCTCGATCATGGCCTCGCGGAGAGCCTCCTCCTCCGTGAGCCCGGGCGGCTGGTACTCCGCGAGCGGGAGCTCCTCCACCCTCACGGCCAGCTGCTCGTCCTCGGCTCCCACTCCGGCGGGGGTGGTGGCACCCAGACGGTGACGCCCCCGTAGTCGAAGTCTTGGTCGCCGAGGAGGCGGGCCCGACGCCTCGGGTCCCGCTCGAACCCCGGTCGATCCCACCACCGGGAATCGGGGTGGAACTGGTCGTGCTCCCGGAGGTCGGCGGGGAGGAGGCGGCGGCGGCGGATCTCCATCATCCGCGCCGCGCCGGCTTTGGGCACCGGCGGGACTGGCACCCTATTAGAGTTTAGGTGCCAGTCGTTGGGGAGGTGGACGTCGCCCGGCACCGACGTGTTGGTGCGGTAATGAGCCTGCGTTGGCGGGACGCCCACGTAAGGGCGGTCCCTTGGCTTCTTCGGTGATGATCGGCGCGACGAGGAAGAGCCGCCGCTGCCGTGCTCCTTCTTGATCTTCTTGAACGGCCACGGACCCACGGCGGCTTTGGAAATGGACAGGGAGAGGGAGGTGGGAGGTCTGCCGTTGGAGGAGGCCGCGGAGGCCTTTTAATTGCGGCCGAGGACGCGGTCATCATTTATGACGGCGGGGTCGGTGGGCAGCGACGCGTCGCCATTGAAGGCGGCGCAGAAACTGGAGCGGCGGCGCGGCAGCCTTTCGCCTCCTGGCCGTGGACGCCTCGGAAGACGAAGCCATCAACGCGGTCGCAAACACGCGGGGCCCGGTCAAAGGCGCGCGGACACAGCGGACCGTCCGCGGCGACGCAAACCGAGCCCAAATTTGGTCCGCGTTTGCGTCGCCGCGGACGGTCCGCTCGATGAGTGGCAGTAAGAAGTGTGGAACGATGAAAATATATGCAGGAGAGGAAACCGCACCCGCGGTCCCTATTCTTTCACATGCGCGTCACTTTAGTCCTAATTCTTTCACATGCGCGTCACTTTAGTCCTAATTCTATAAAACTGCACAAACAAGTCCTAATTCTTTCCTAAGTGAGTCACGTGAGGTCCTAAGCTGGTCTTACGACCGTTGACTGCTGCCACCTAGGCTGTGGGCAGTTTGGCGGGAGTTTTCCCATGGCTGGCATGTGGATTTTTTGCAAATGAGCCCATATAAGTACATGTCTTCTTATTCGCCAGCCCTTAGGTCTCTCTATCTATCTCTTTGCTCTCTTGCCCCCACTGCAGCAACACGAGTCACTCGCGAGCTCGTCCGCAGCATCCTGATCGAATTGTCTCAGTCGCCCCACTCCGTCCACTATGCACACGACCTGGCTCCACTAACCAACTGACTCCAAATCGCCGCCGGTGTTGCAGGAGACAGCACCGAGAAGTGGAAACGATTGGGTGTGAGGTTATGGCGAGAAATGAAAGGCACGGTTTTTTTTTGTAAAAATGTAGCACCGACAGTTGCTGCTGCTGGGCCCCACAGCCTAGGTGGCAGCAGTCAACGGTCGTAAGACCAGTTTAGGACCTCCGTGACTCACTTACGAAAGAATTAGGACTTGTTTGTACAGTTTTATAGAATTAGGAGGAAAGTGACGCGCAGGTGAAAGAATAGGGACCGCGGGTGCGGTTTCCTCTATGCAGGATCTATAATTAGACATATTTTACTCCTACGATTAATCCATCTCCACTAATATAAAAAGAGCCGGACTGCCAGATCCGGAGGATCTGAACCGTCCATACGTTTCCATCCAACGTCCCCCATGCTCCCAATGATGTATGTTGTATCTTAATAAAAAAAGCAAAAACAAAAAGCATCCCGCATCCCGCACCCACGAGTCTCATCCCGTCGCCGCTAACCGCCGCCCACCCACGCGCCCCTGCAGTTCCCCGCACCGCCGCCCAATCGCCCCCGCCCAAACTTGCACGCCGTCTCTTCCTCACTGTCCAACCTAGACTCGCCACCACCCGCCGTTTCTCTCCCCATCGATACGCTGCGGCGGCCTCCCGCGCGAGGACCCGTCAGCCATCTGCCCACCCGCATCCAGCGCCGCACTACAGTTCTCCACCTGCTCACGAGCCTTCACCTTGGTCCTCGCCAGCTCATGCCCGCCACCGATGCGCCGCAAGCCGACCTGCCCGACATCGTCCCACCCGCCTCCACGTCAGGTGTTAGTGAATCAATTCTTGAGTGAAGCCCGCAGGACGCAACCAGGTACTGACATTTGTTCAATCATTTATTTTGCCGTCACTTCAGATTTGAGAAATCAGATCCAACTCCTGTATCAAGGTTCGGGGGGCCTAAGTGCATTACTTCTGATTAATTTATACATTGGTATCGGATCGTGTAAGAAGTGTGGTTTCATGATGCAGTTGTTGTTTCTCAAGATTTTTAAACCGAAGGTACTTATTGTTACCTGATCTGAAAGTTCATTTGAGATTCATTCTCTCTCTCCCTCTCTCTCTCTAATATGGCTGCGTTTTAGATATACCAATTTAACAGATGTTGATTCATGCCATCAATATAATTTACTTCCCCTATTTCAGTCTGTCATTCCTTGCATGTAGTGAAGTCTTTGTCATGTATTGCCTTTTCGAGATTTAGGTCTTAACTATTTAAATTAATCACAGATCGATGTAAACCATTCTTTTCTACTACAGGTTATAAGCCACAAGGTAGTGAAGATCAGCTGTGTCTTGTGTACTTTGTGAAGATTTCTTAATCCTGCGTACTTTTAGTGGAGATATTTTAAATAGGCTGACATTGTTAACCCGGTGGTTAGAGTGAGATTGTTCGCTCAAAGTTCAGTTTCTTGTACACTGAAAGTTATAGTTGTAGCCTCTTTCAGCTACATGATAATGTTCACCAAACCCACCATCAAATTTTAGTCAGGTTCAAAGACTGGTTACTTATTGCCGGAAGCTTAATTCTACTTGAACAATAATATACCGGAGAAGTGCATAGCCAAATATTGGATACGTTATGAGTTTTGTTGCTGCAGTTTCACTTGGTACTTTTGAGCTCTTTCTCCACACTTCCACAGTGCGCTAATAGGCTCTATTTATAGCCAAATTTTGTGTACGTTATGAGTATTCCAGCTTCATACTAAGGATTAACAGTGTTGTTACTTAGCTAATGGTAGAAGCTCAAGCATACCAATATGATTTTCCAATGCCTTCACAATATTTGTTTGCATGTTGGTGTTTGGTTTCATTAGGTCCAAATTAGGCACTAGCCGTAGCAGCTCAAGCATACCAAGATGCATCCTTTTTTTTGCAAGAATACCAAGATGCATACTTTGAATATATTGAATACTTTAGGACGGTTAAAACTTCAAGATGGGCTTGATTACTGTTCATTTTCTTACCATACCATGTTTCATCATCTCTTTGATTCGTTCATTCAAAACTTCTATGAGAAGCAGAAATCGTCACTTCCCGCCGTATCTCTGTTAGCAATCGTGGGGTAGAAGAAATACTGTTTTTAACACTTCTCCATTGTAACTAAGATAAAATGAATATTGGCGCGGCAGTCCAAACCTCTGCCTTTGCGGTGGTTCACTCGTCACCTATGCGGGAGCTCTACCAGCGCCCTTCACCTGCCTATAGGATCGACGTCAAGAGTGCAAATGGCGTTCAGAGTGAGAGGGAATCTACAGACGAGTTGAGGAGGTTCAAGGTGAGATAGACCTGCATGTGTTCTAATGCTTGTGGTCTCTGTCACATGTTGGATGCTCCCGGTTTATATCGAGTTGAGCTTTGAGTTATACACGTAATAACCAAAATAGTGAGATACAATTCCGCTTGGGTCATTAAAAAATAAAATTCATATGTTCTTCATTTTGGAGAATTTGGCCTGCAGTTGTACATGAAGATAGCAACATGCAGTTAGTAACAAGCTAATAAAAAGATTGTTACTGTTCATAGGTTAGCATCCTCTCAGTTGTAACAAGATTAGTAACATGCTTTGTTTAGGTCAGTAACAAACTCTTGGGGGTGCTCTTAGGTCACACGACTTTCCGTGGATGTTTTTCATTAAAAAAAAAATCTGTACTAATTTGTTCAGTTGGTATCAAACCGGGGCTCCGAAATTTTGAGTTTCTTCACCACATTGCTTTATCAATAGAAATGTTGTTCTCAAACTGTTAACTTTTGGAACCTAACTACAGCACCGAGCGCGTAAAATGTTGTTTGCCATTTTAAGACAGAGGAGGCAACCAATTGCAAGAGGCTTGGCTAGGTTTAGGAGGCAGCAGCTGTTTCCGTTTCTAGCTACTCCTATAGATGTTGCTACAAAAAGAAAATCTAGATTTTCTCTATAGATGTGTCATTCCCTGCAGTTACAATCAGTATGTCCTCTTAAAATACCAAGCTTGTGCTAAAAAAATCAGAGGAGATATGGTACCTTTTCATTTTTGATTCATATCTTGTATATTGATTTCATATCTGGATGTGCAATTTTTTCATGTAATGTGTATAACAGTTTTTACATATGACGACATCTTTGTAATGTTTTCTTACCGGTTTTGTAGGATATTATTTTGAAGGAGACCATATTTCGCTACTACTTGTCACCATTTTTTAGGTAATTATCTGGATTAGAAGGCCCCAAATTTTAGGATAATTACATCAATGTATTGAGTAAGTAAGGCATCATTTCTTGGCATGTTTGCTTCCAGTACTCCATTATGCAGAGTACTAAGTCTGATAAATAATTTTCTTATCTTGATTTAAATGCCATGGTTGACAAACGTTTTTCATCTTGGGGAATGGAATACTGTAACCATTTTGGTGTTCGATTTAGCCTATGATATTAAAGCCCTTTGGTGTTCTTATTGACCCATGCATCTATGTAATTATTTAATGTGTTACTAAGAATTCCAATGGCCTATTCATGTTCTGAAGTGAAAACCATGCTGCTAAGGATAATCTACTTCATGTTTGGGTTCTGGTTCATAATATGTGTTCTCCTGGTACCTCTTTTTAATGCATATGTGCTACGGTCAATGCTCCCAATATCCGATAACCTGCTGGCAGCAGGTCTATTATCAAGCTCCCACCTGTTGCGAGCATAAGTGTTACTGTATATTTTCTTATTTCTCATATTATGGATTCTGGAAGATCTCTAAGCAGAATCAGAGTAAGAAAAGAGCACGGCGTCAATGCTAAAGCTTGGCATGAAGTTCATCACTGGTGAACCATGTAACTCTCAAGAAGAGCAAGCACACGAGCATCACGAGTGCTCTTATTTTCTGGCTGCACAATTAGCTTAGTAAATTTCATGCTTCTATCTTATGTTCATTTTTCATATCCTGTATGATATTCCAACCCAGATATCTTCAAGAGCCTTGCGTCTGACATCTATGTCAATTTCGGTGAGGATGAGATTAAGGATCTGAGCTCCCAGCTGCAGTCAGAGGTCGCTGAGCAAATAAAGGCGATGTAGCAGCGTCATTAAAAACCCTGGGCTTTGACAACATCTCACGATTATGATGAGGTTGTTGATGAGACGAGCGTGTCGGCGTGCCGAGGGCAAAGGTTGTAAAGTCACACAAGAGTGTTAATGAAAATTTGGTGCAAATCAGTTTGCTATGACAAAAAGTGATCCATTTTAGTTGTTTTCCCCCCTATAGTAGGGTTCGTATTAATTTTTTCAAGTATTATGTTGGGAACAAAACACAATATGTTACATAGGTAGAACATCATAAAATATTCAAAGTTTCTCCATGACTGGATATATGTAATGTTCTATTGTATGCCAAAGAAAAGGAAATACAACACTGTCAATGTTATCAAACAAGTTCGTATGTTGCTTTAATGTTATCAAACAGCCATGTACTTTTCAATGCATTAAATACGTGCATTGCACGTGCACGATTACTAGTAACCTCAAAGCGCAAAGTGATTTTACCGATCGCATCGCCTGGGGGAGTCATCTTGCCGGGAACCCGGCGGCAAACGACAACGAAGTAGCGAGTACAGCACAACAAATCGAGACGCGGCGGATCCCGCCCCGCAGTTCACATGGCACGGCGGTGGACGGTCCCGCCGGATCCGGGCCTGAGCTCTGGAGGAGATGCTTCTCATCTAAATCGCCAGCACATATAGAAACAAAACAAATACTAATATGAAACGGAACTGTTCGTCGCCGTCGCCATGGCAGTTGGTCAGTCCTCGCCCGTTGAACGGCTTTTCCATCTCCAGCCTTTTTCTCTTCTGGCCGCAGCAATCTTCCGCCTTCGCCCTCCAGAATTTGAAGTTTCAGTGCAACGGTCCACCCAGAGGTTGGTCCATGAGAGAACCGGACCCAGGCGAGTCTGGCTGACCGGCCTCGAGATCTCTGCCACACGTAGAGGAAGACTGCCAATGTTTGGTCTGTGTCGTCGATCGTCGTCCACCTTGCGCTCCGGTTTGCTATCTGATCGGGGGCATGTACTTCTGCCGTCTGATTTAGTACTAGTATAAGTGCACGTGCAACGCACGATTTTTTTGATATCATCTAACATTTCCATTGACGCTATTATATTTGTCAATCCAAGTCTCAACCAACAATAACTTATTATTTAATGGCCTAATTTTTGCTAGTGTGTATTAAGCACAGGTATTTCCACAACTTCCAAATAAAAGTCTCAAACACCATTTTACATCAAGTATGTCGTCGGCTCCCATATTAAAAAATGTTTCATAAGAAACATCGACTAATCAAAGTCAAAGACAATGTTGAACATAATGCTTCAAGTTTACCGTAAAGAATGGCAGAATTAGCCCGCCATACAGCATGTATGTCATGTTTAGTGGCAAAGAGGAAACCTGCTATGATCATGTCATTGGCTTCAATGACAAGATGAGAACAAATTGAAACTCTAGCATGTAGGGTAATAATCATGTACTAATCCCTTGCAAGAAAATGGTAGTGTAATTATCAAGGCAACATATCCTGTGCATCCAGGGATGTCCTGTATCAATATAATTAGAACTTATTAAGTCGTTGACCATAGGATCACAAAAATTGGAGGAAAGCAGCATAAATGAGCATGTTGTTCAGAGCCTGTCATTAGTTTCTGAACCCGACACTCCTGAAATTGATTCATTACATACTTCACATCAAAACTAAACCATACACATTGACGGGAATTCAAGCGATGATCCTTCAAACCAGGTATTGTGGCAAGATTGTCATTCTCCAGAATGATAGATTGCAGATTAAATCGTACAACCCATCAGCAAGCAATAGGTCAAACCTATTTTGCAGTTCCGCAACGGAAATGAAGAATATGGAGCAGAACTTCGACATCACGGAGCGCTCGCCTGAGCTGAGTGTGGCAGGCGCATTGCGCTGCCCTAACGCAAGCGGAGTGGGCATGGTTCGATTACCTGAGTTAAGCACGGCCAATCTAGGCCGCTGGTCATCGACGTGAGGCATTCAACGGATTGATCCTGCAAATGTTTTCCTGTACAATCCTACGAAAACTGCATGGAATAGTCCAATACATAATTTTAAAGAATATTTACCTTGCCAAATGAGACCGTTGTTTAGCATCGAGTTATGAGGATTGAGGAATATGGAGCTCATTGTGCAACCGCCAATGTTCCATTGAGTAAGCACACTTGATGAAAATGTAACATACTTGTTTCCATTACTTCTTTGCTAATATTCATCATCCCCGGATGCCATTCACAAAATCAAAACTAATTGCATGGATATAGAAAAAACGAACATAGTTATTTGCCTGAAACGGAACATATTGTTATTTGTCTACTTAGGTGAGAAACTTCAGGTGAAGAATTCTGATAAAAAATAATACTACCATGATCTGATAATCCTATGATGCCGAAGTGCGAAGGAACATTTTTTTTTGGGATTCCTTATATTGGGAAGAAAAGTATGAACGAATCAAAGAATAATTATAATTACATTTCCATCATCCTCGAATATTCTAGGCATCATGTACTGCAACAACAAAAAACAGACATGGCTTCTCTATTCATGTTCATTGAGTTAACACAACAAGATGATGGACAAAATGCCTTCTATTACCTATTCGTGTTTGTTAAAAGTCCAAGATTCCACAGCAGCTCCCTATGATTAATGCAGACATGGATGTATACATGAACTGCCTGTGATTTTCATTTTCTTTGCGGATTATATAATAAAGATTGTATTGAAGCAGACACGTAAAGAGCTTGTCTGTAGCTGCAAAGTTACACAATTGTGTGCTGCCGCAGAGGCATTCCACTGGCCATGAAACTCGGCCGGCTGGAGTAAGCCTAACAAGTAAATTGTTCGTTCCTTATGTAATCAAGAGGAATCATAGGGACTACACATAGTTCTTTTCTTCAGTATATGGCTGCTATATTGGTTTGGAAAATTCTTTAGAAATGAGTCAAAATCTTCAAGAAACGCAGACTAAAACTATATTTTCAGGAAACCACATTGGCAATCGCTGCCGTATATACAAATGAAAACTATCATCTATGTTTCATTAACCTGAATCGCCATGACGGGTGAAGGGATCACGCTTAGAGATTTTGCTGCCAGGGATCACGATTAGAGAACGCTCGGGCCACAGACTGGTCGTGAACGCCAGGCTCGTCAGTCCTCAGTGTGCCCACCTCGAACCAAGATCGGCGGTCACCTCGGACTCGACGGAACGTGGTTTCTGCTACAGGTAGACAGTCGTCGACGGCGGCGAGGGTTCTGGATATGGGTGCGGCAGCGACGAACAACGGCCAATGGCGCTTCCTGCTGTCAGCCCGGCCACGACGGCGGCTCGCTGGAGGACCTGGCATGCCGCATGTCGCCATCCTCCAGCTCGCACTCCACGCCGTTGTTGGGAGGGCACGCTAGTCGCTGGGGATGGAACGCGGCAGAAGAGTACTGTGCGCCAACGGCGCCGAGGTTTTTCGGCAGAATGGGATAGCTGGCTGGGGCAGCAAGACATGTTTCTCGTGGTGACGGCGCGGGGAAACCCTAGAGCGGTTGGCTGTGTGGGAGAGAGAGGGGGACGTGTGCGGCGTAGTGCGAGAGATATGTGCGAAAAGGGCGAGGGCGGGGGTGGGGAGAACAAAGTAATCGTGGTCGTTTGATCTTCGGCAACGTAGGGTGGAGATTCAATTTTCCTGCCAAGTTTGCTTGTTTAATAGTAGTGGAGATGAGAAAAGGTAACTAACATTTATGTCGCCAAATTAAATTAGTACCCCCTCCGAGGTCTGTTAAAAGTGTCCCAACGCACAAACTTATAGCTGTATGAGCGACTATTTTATACTCCTATGTTCCAAATTAGATAATTAGATGACATTCAAAAGTGTCCCACACACAAACTTATAGCTGTTAGATAATTAGATGACATTCATTTATTTAAAAGTAGATGTATTAAACATCTACTTTTGAGACACTTATTTTGAGACGGAGGGAGTATGTCTAGATACATTTACTTTTAAACAAATAGAAGTCATCTAATTTATCTAATTTAAAACGGAGAAAGTAGGATTAGAGAGAATACTAGTGACAGGTTTGTCTTGACATGAAGCTTTAATATGTCAAACTGATGTCATATATATTGTTACTCTTTTTTATAAGTTGGTTAAATTGATAAAAGCTTGAGGTAGGGTAAAATCTAAAAGTACAATTATTTCAGCATGGAGGGAGTATGCTGGTTTGTTGGTCGTGTCTTTTCTCTTATGTTTTTGTCATGAAGAAATCTACTCGACTGGCAACAAACATCCGGGTGTGTAATCCATTGGTAGGGCTTTAATCCCAAGATATTGTCGCCTATAACAAATGAATATCGCAACATGTTTAACGAGAAATTGCTCTATGAGGTTTTGCGTGGACAACTCATTGTTCATTGTCATTCTGCGTTGTTCCTCATACAACAAGTGTATCTTAGTATTCTACATACATACAGAGTTTTGAGGAGAAGTGACAGTTGTGGTACTATGAGTCAAGACTGCAACGGGGACGGGTACCTCGAGGGTCACTCCGCCATCCCCACCCCGATCCCGAAACCGCTAGCCCCCACTACTCCATTGGTAAGGAAATGACCATCATCCTTGATATAATCTGGTAACCGGTCCCCATCGAGGCTCCGTGGGGAGATGGACGCCACCTCCTAGCTCGCCGATGCGAGGCAACAACAACCCACCGTCAGTATGGGATCGCTCACATGTGTGTGAGCAAATACCATATCTTGAAGCAACAAAAGCAAAGGAGAGGAAGATGTGCTACATGGAGGCGGGCTGCCCCGACAAGATGCAGGTGGCATGCTGCGTACATGTGCCTCTTGTCGAGGGAGAGATCTAGCCCTTAGGGGAGAGGGAGAAGCGTGGCGCTGCATGGAGACTTGAGGGAGACATGAGAGGAACGAGAGGGAGTGACGCCGCTGTGAGGAAGGAGGAGTGAATACTCGCGTGATTGTATGGTATGTCAGCTTAAGTGGGGGTGGGTTGGACTTATATTGAACCCTTGCTGGGTCGACAAATGCTAGGTTGACAGTCGAAAGAGGCGCCAGATGTCAGTATTTGACGGGTATCCATGGAGGCTTCTTGGGACAAATTTGTCCCCGAATATCGGGTACCCTCGATGTAATCCCATGTTATCGGGTACCCGTCTCTGGTTCTTAGTGGTATACCCTCGGGCCGGGGGTACCCGAGGAAATTTGCCAGTTTTAAAAATTCCCTTCTAGAAAACTGATTTTGTTATTTTTTGCATAAAGCATCACAAATGTCATTTCTTAATTGGCATGTTTGTACAATATTTTTGTATGTTTGTTGTCTATTTTGTTGCTACGTTTTGGATGATTTACTATTTTTGTCGAATTTGATAATCAGAGGAGGAGGCAAAACTGCACTCCCCCCAAAAATGCTAAAAAAGAAAATTGAAACCATGACCGGACAGATACGCGCACCTGGGATAAAAAGGGCAGCAGTTGATTCGGAAGAAGATCCTTGGCCCCAAATCAACCCTGAAAACCCGGTCCAAGCTACCAGATCAACACGAAACCGCAGCACTTCCCCGGATCCCCCACGAGTTTTGGCTAATCGCACGCGCAAACCCTTGATCCCATCCTGTCACCGTCCCCCTCCATCTCTCACCTCGGCCCACGCACGCGGCCGGCTCGTTCGCTCGCACGCGCCGCGCCCGCCCACACCGTTTCAGTTCCTCCGCCTTGACGCCTTCCTCCTCCCCCACGCCAGGCCAGCGCCCAGCTGCCGTCGCGCATCAATTTTTCAAACCATTCCCAAAACCCATCCACAGTTTCCTCCCCTCCCACCCCAGATCTAACCCTAAACCCAAATGCCGCCATGACCACGCCGCGCGCCACCGCCCCGCGCCGCGCGGGGTCGGCCGCCGCCGCCCCGCCGCCCGCCGAGCCCTACAACATCCTGCCCATCCACGACCTCCTCGCCGAGCACCCCTCCCTCCGATTCCCGGAGGTGCGCGCCGCCGCCGCCGCGCTGCGGGCCGTGGGCGGCCTCCGCCCGCCGCCGCACACCCAGTGGCGCGCCGACCAGGACATCATGGACTGGCTCGGCGCCTTCTTCGGCTTCCAGCGGGACAGCGTCCGCAACCAGCGGGAGCACCTCGTCCTCCTCCTCGCCAACGCGCAGATGCGCCTCTCCTCCGCCGACTTCTCCGACACCCTCGAGCCCCGCATCGCGCGCTCCCTCCGCCGGAAGCTCCTCCGCAACTACGACTCCTGGTGCGGCTTCCTCGGCAGGCGCCCCAACGTCTACGTCCCCGAGGACGACCCGCGCGCCGATCTCCTCTTCGCGGGCCTCCACCTCCTCGTCTGGGGCGAGGCCGCCAACCTCCGGTTCATGCCCGAGTGCATCTGCTACATCTACCACCACATGGCGCTCGAGCTGCACAGGATCCTCGAGGGCTACATCGACACCGCCACGGGACAGGCAGCCAACCCCGCAGTCCACGGAGAGGACGCGTTTCTCACCCGCGTCGTCACACCGATCTACGGCGTCGTCAGCGCCGAGGTCGAGTCCAGCCGCGGCGGCACCGCGCCCCACGCCGCCTGGCGGAACTACGACGACATCAACGAGTACTTCTGGCGCCGCGATGTATTCGATCGCCTGGGATGGCCCGTGGAGCAGTCGCGCCAGTTCTTCAGGACGCCGCCAGATCGCAGCCGCGTTCGCAAGACGGGATTCGTCGAGGTCCGCTCCTTCTGGAACATTTACCGGAGCTTCGACAGGCTCTGGGTCATGCTCGTGCTCTACCTGCAGGCCGCGGCCATTGTGGCGTGGGATGGTGAGACTTGGCCCTGGCAGAACGTCGACCGTAATGATAAGGTGCATGTGCTCACCGTCTTCATCACCTGGGCTGGGCTCCGCTTCCTGCAGTCGCTGCTGGACATTGGCACGCAGTTCCGCCGTGCGTTCAGGGACGGCCGCAGCCTTGCGGTGCGCATGGTGCTCAAGGCCATCGTGGCAGCTGTCTGGGTCCTCGTATTCGCTATTCTTTACAAGAAAATCTTGAACCAGAGTGGCAGTGGCCGCGACCCACAGATCAAGAGTTTCTTATATGCAGCTGCAGTGTTTGTGCTCCCCGAGGTCCTGGCCACCTTGCTCTTCATTATCCCTTGGGTGCGGAATGCATTGGAGAAGACCAATTGGAAGATTTGCTATGCTCTCACCTGGTGGTTCCAGAGCCGCAGCTTCGTTGGCCGTGGGCTTCGTGAGGGCACCTTCGACAATGTCAAATATTCTATTTTCTGGGTGCTTCTGCTTGCTGTGAAGTTTACCTTTAGCTATTTCCTCCAGATCAGGCCACTCGTAAAACCCACACAAGAGATCTACAGGCTGGCCAACGTCGAATATGCTTGGCATGAGTTCTTTGGGCAGAGCAACCGATTTGCTGTGTTCATATTGTGGTTACCGGTAGTTCTGATCTACCTCATGGATATCCAGATTTGGTATGCTATCTTCTCTGCTCTGGCTGGAGCATTTGTGGGGCTGTTTGCACATTTGGGTGAGATCCGAGACATGAAACAGCTAAGGCTTCGATTCCAGTTCTTTGCAAGTGCTATGTCATTCAACATCATGCCAGAGGAGCAGCATGTCAATGAGCGCACCTTCTTGCCCAGTCGGCTTCGGAACTTCTGGCAGCGGCTGCAGCTACGGTATGGGTTCAGCCGATCGTTCCGTAAGATCGAGTCGAATCAGGTAGAGGCACGGCGGTTTGCACTTATTTGGAACGAGATTATCACCAAGTTCCGAGAGGAGGACATTGTAAGTGATCTCGAAGTAGAGCTTCTTGAGCTACCACCGGAGCTGTGGAATGTGCGTGTGATCCGCTGGCCGTGCTTCTTGCTTTGTAATGAGCTCTCACTTGCACTGGGTCAGGCAAAGGAGGTTTATGGATCCGATCGCAGGCTCTGGAGGAAGATCTGCAAGAATGATTATCGTCGTTGCGCCATTGTTGAGGTGTATGATAGTACAAAGTACATGCTGCTAAAGATCATCAAGGAAAGTTCTGAGGAACATGGCATTGTGACACAGTTATTTCGTGAGGTCGATGAGTCAATGCATCTGGAGAAGTTCACTGTGGAGTATAAGATGTCTGTGATGCAAAACGTCCATGCAAAGCTTGCAGCACTATTAAGCCTACTTCTCAAGCCCAATAAGGACATTACGAAGATCGTCAATGCTCTTCAAACTCTCTATGATGTCGTGATTCGCGACTTTCAGGCTGAGAAAAGGAGCATGGAACAATTGAGGAATGAAGGCCTGGCACAGGCAAGGCCAACTAGCCTTCTCTTTGTGGACACTGTTGTGCTGCCTGATGAGGAGAATGCCACCTTCTATAAGCAGGTGCGGCGCATGCACACCATCCTGACCTCAAGGGACTCCATGGTCAATGTTCCAAAGAACCTTGAAGCTCGGCGGAGGATCGCTTTTTTCAGCAACTCATTGTTCATGAACATACCACGAGCAACCCAGGTGGAGAAGATGATGTCCTTCAGTGTCTTGACACCATATTATAATGAAGAGGTGTTGTACAACAAGGACCAACTCTATAAGGAGAATGAAGATGGCATCTCAATCCTATACTATCTGCAACAGATTTACCCGGATGAGTGGGAGTTCTTCATTGAGCGCATGAAGCGTGAGGGGATGTCTGATATCAAGGAGCTGTACAGTGAGAAGCATAGACTAAGAGATCTTCGGCATTGGGTCTCATACAGGGGACAGACACTATCACGTACTGTGCGGGGGATGATGTACTATTATGATGCTCTCAAGATGCTGACTTTTCTTGATTCTGCCTCTGAACATGACTTACGAACTGGAACGAGGGAGCTTGCTACTATGGGTTCCTCAAGAATTGGATCCTCAAGACGAGACGGAGGTGCTGGTGGGTCAGGGTATTATAGCAGGGCATCTTCATCACGCACACTGAGCAGAGCAACCAGTGGTGTGAGCTCCTTGTTTAAAGGTAGCGAGTATGGGACTGTCCTTATGAAATACACTTACGTGGTTGCATGCCAAATTTATGGTCAACAGAAAGCAAAAAATGACCCCCATGCTTATGAGATATTGGAGCTAATGAAGAATTATGAAGCACTTCGTGTTGCCTATGTTGACGAAAAGCACTCGAATGGTGGCGAAACAGAGTACTTCTCCGTGCTTGTTAAATACGACCAGCAGTTGCAGCAAGAGGTTGAAATTTATAGGGTTAAGTTGCCTGGACCACTGAAGCTTGGTGAAGGCAAGCCAGAGAACCAGAATCATGCACTGATCTTCACAAGGGGTGATGCGGTTCAAACCATTGATATGAACCAAGACAATTACTTCGAAGAGGCTCTTAAGATGAGAAATCTGTTAGAAGAGTTCAATCGCCATTATGGAATTCGCAAGCCCAAAATCCTTGGGGTTCGGGAACATGTGTTCACTGGGTCAGTGTCTTCTCTAGCTTGGTTTATGTCTGCCCAGGAAACAAGTTTTGTCACACTGGGGCAGCGGGTTCTAGCTAATCCCCTCAAGGTTAGAATGCATTATGGCCACCCAGATGTGTTTGATCGTCTTTGGTTCTTGGGCCGAGGGGGTGTTAGTAAAGCATCAAGAGTAATCAACATCAGCGAGGATATCTTCGCTGGATTCAATTGTACCCTCCGTGGGGGCAATGTTACACACCATGAATATATCCAGGTTGGTAAAGGAAGAGATGTGGGGCTCAACCAGGTTTCTATGTTTGAAGCCAAGGTTGCCAGTGGCAATGGTGAGCAAACTCTGAGCCGAGATGTTTACAGACTGGGCCACAGATTGGATTTTTTTCGGATGCTCTCTTTCTTTTATACAACAATTGGATTTTATTTCAACACAATGATGGTTGTGCTGACTGTCTATGCATTTGTATGGGGACGTTTTTATCTTGCACTTAGTGGGCTCGAGGACTACATCAGCAAGAACACTAGCACTACTAATAATGCAGCCCTAGGAGCTGTCCTGAATCAGCAGTTCGTCATACAGCTGGGCCTGTTCACAGCATTGCCCATGATAATTGAAAATTCACTTGAGCACGGCTTCCTCAATGCTGTTTGGGATTTCTTAAAAATGCAATTGCAGTTTGCATCTGTTTTCTATACCTTTTCCATGGGAACCAAGACACACTATTATGGGCGGACAATCCTTCACGGAGGTGCAAAGTACCGGGCTACTGGCCGTGGATTTGTTGTGGAGCACAAGAAATTTGCCGAGAACTACAGGCTATATGCCCGTAGCCATTTTCTCAAAGCAATAGAGCTCGGCGTGATATTGGTTCTCTATGCATCTTATAGCAGCGCTGCTAGGAATACATTGGTGTACATCCTGCTGACACTTTCAAGTTGGTTTTTAGTGTCCTCGTGGATTCTTGCCCCCTTCATTTTTAATCCGTCAGGTTTTGACTGGTTGAAGAATTTCAATGATTTTGAAGATTTCCTAACATGGATTTGGTTCCAAGGTGGAATCTCAGTGAAGTCAGATCAAAGCTGGGAGAAGTGGTGGGAAGAGGAAACTGATCATCTTCGGACCTCTGGTCTGTGGGGAAGCATCTTGGAAATCATTATAGACCTCCGGTATTTCTTCTTTCAGTATGCTATTGTTTATCGGCTTCACATCGCTGGTGGGAGTAAAAGCATCCTTGTCTATCTTCTTTCATGGACATGCATACTGCTGGCATTTGTGGCACTCGTCACAGTGGCTTACTTCCGAGATAGATATTCAGCAAAGAAGCACATTCGCTATCGGTTTGTCCAAGCTATTATTGTTGGTTTCACTGTGACTGGTATTGTGTTGTTGATAGAATTCACACAGTTTCAGTTCATTGATGCCTTGACTAGCCTTTTGGCTTTGCTGCCGACTGGCTGGGGAATCATATCTATTGCTCTGGTGTTCAAGCCATACTTGAGGAGATCTGAGACAGTTTGGAAAACAATAGTTACCGTGGCACGTCTTTATGATATAATGTTTGGAGTGATTGTTATGACACCTGTTGCTGTGTTGTCCTGGTTGCCGGGGCTTCAGGAAATGCAAACAAGGATCCTATTCAATGAAGCATTCAGCAGGGGACTTCATATTTCTCAAATGTTTACTGGCGCACAAAAACGTAGAGTATAAGGTATGTGTGTACTTCTCTTATGCCATCTCCTTATCAGTGACAAGAATGCCGACTCTGCACATATCAGCCTTATTTCTAAAATGGCTTTGAAAGATCAAATCATGATTATCCTAAACTAGCATCAGTTTTGTTCTTTAATTTTTATCAAATCATGATTAGCTGACTTCATTTTCGTTCTTTCAGCTCAATCCATTTTGCATTTCTCAATGTGACCTGCTTCATTATTCTGGGAGGGTGCAGCTCTTCATCTTGATGCATGGTACGTGGATAGCACATTGTCAAGTACTTTAGGCAAAGCTGTTCAAAGAAACTAACTTTGAGAGATTCCCTGCAGGTTCACAGAGGCTTTGTGGCTTAGAGTAGACGATGCTAGTTTCTGTACAGGCGACCACCTTGATTCTTCTTAACTTGATGTAAACATGGATTTCCGTCGTGATGATGCTATGAGACTTAATGAGACGTTGATTGGTCCAAGATTTTGTTAGTTTTGTAGTGAAACAGAGCTGAACAAACACTATATCCTAAATGCACCTCTTCATGCCTAGATATCTTCTGGTGCTGACATTTTTTGTTGTAAAGCTGGGAATCATTGTCCCATGCTTTTACCTGCACATACATCTACGTTGTGAGGGACTGTAATTTTGTACACAAATTTGTCATTGGCCGGGTTTCTGAATCCAAATATTGCACCATACTTGTGTCTCGGATACTGTGTCTTCCTGGTTTATGCGAGCTGCTGTGTCTGAATACCCCTCCGTTTTTAAATATAAGATTTTTAAAATATAAGATGTTTTAGGTGTTAGAACTTAGAAGTGTTATTTTAGATGCATACTAAAATGAGAGAACGTTGACACTAAAACATGTCTAAATATATAGATACATATGAATGTAAAAAAGGCTAAAACATCTTATATTAAAAACTGAAGGAGTATAATGTTCTCATATGTAAAAAGGCTAAAACATCTTATATTAAAAACTGAAGGAGTATAATGTTCTTCAGCTATCTATGACCTTGTGCGGTGATGTGCACATCAGCTCATTTCCTCTTGGTTGTATATAGTATTTTTAACCAAATCTGGTCGTTTTCGGGAACTAATCGCCTATCTGGCCGTTCGGCGAAAATAATTGCAAATCTGGGCTCTGAGGTCGGCGCCAACAGGTCGGCTCCATCATCTCTGGAGCCGACCTCTGTTTTATTTTATTTTAATCCTTAGAAAAATTACGGGACTGAAACGGGTGGCGCCGAACTATATAAGTTCGGCTCCAACCTCATTGGCGCCGACCTCAAGGGGTCAGATTTGAAAATAGTTTCGAGAAAATGCCATATATATGTTTAGTTCGTCAAAAGGGTCAGATTTGACAAAAAATATTTTTATATACTGGTTAAATGCATTTGGACCTGGACTTATGCCAATCTCTCGGCTCGGTGCGCTATGTCTAATCAGAGACGCATGGATGAAAACGGAGTGGACACTTCGTCCTTTCCTGGAAAACGGGGCTCTTTTTTTATGAACCTGGAAATGGAAATTTATGGAATGCAAATGAAGCAGCGCTTTTAGATTATTTTTTTAGGAAAGTGACGTTTTTGATGAATTTCGTATCCACATGTGTGGAGATTTCCAAATATTTTTCGTCTGTATATCCCACTCAAGCCCAGCCCATGTAAACTTTAGGCTTTACTCAAATCCTCTTACTCCCTCTGTTCCATATTAAATGATATTCATTTATTTAAAAATGGATGTAGCTAGATTTATAATATGTGTAGATATATTAATTTTTATATAAATAGAAGTCATCAAATTTAGAAGGTCACACATTTATTTTAGATGCGTACCCTAAAATAAGTAAACGTAGACATCAAGACATGTCTAGATATATATAGGAAAAAAACCAAAATATCTTATATTAAAAACCGGAGGAGTGTAATGTTTTTCAGCTCTTTGCGTATAACCTTGTGCAGTGATGTGCACACCAGCTCATTTCCTCTTGTTATATACTCGTTCTGTTTCACAATATAACCCTTTGTTTTATAATATAAGATGTTATAGGCGTTATACATGTTATTTAGATTCACATTTTAAAATATATTTGCACCTGCACTTATGTCAATGGGCTAATTGTTTCTGTGCCCTACCTACCTCAGTTGTATCTGTTTGTGGCATACCCGCGTAGTTTCTCTCGTCCGTGCCCTGACTGGCTCGCAAATGTCCTGCGGACGGCCAACCGCTCCGTTGCCCTCTGGTCAACCTCCTTTGACCGTTACTTGGCCTGACTGGTGGGGTCGGCCTGGCGCCTCCTCGTCCTCCTCCTCCTCCTCCTCCAAGTGGGACCGCTCAAGTGGGGACAGTAAGCGAGTCTCAAGTAGGGACAGGAAGGGACGAGTCTGACGCCCAGGTTGGGTATCTCGACCCCAATTAACACGTCGTTAACACCGAATTAACTGAATTAACTGAAGTAACTGAATTAACTGAATTAACACAGAAGTAACTGACAATTTGTTGATTAGTACGCCATTGTTTAGTGACAATTCGTTGATTCCAAAGTGGGGACAGGAAGCGAGTCCTTGTTTAGTGAGAATTCATTGATTAGTACGTCGAATTGAAACTGAAACTCGATTTATAACTCGAATTAAAACTGCTACTACTAATTGAAACTGCTACTGCTAATTGAAACTCGATTTATAACTCGAATTGATTTATAATAGGATTCATAACTCGATTTGAAAACTGAAACTCGAATTATAACTCGAATTGAAACTGCTACTACTAATTGAAACTCGATTTATAACTCTAATAGGATTATATTAGGATTATATTAACAATTACAAAAGATTACAGTGCATGCAATACTGCTACTATGCCGACAGCGGCCTAATACTACTACTAATCAGTAGCAGTGCAACTAATGCACTGCTACTGCTACTACGATCGCCGGCCTCGGCTCCTACATCCGCCGCTTCTTGGCTGGCGGTTCGTCGTCGTCATCGTCAGAGTCGTCGGAGTCGTCGTCCTCATCCTCCTCCTCCCCCGCCTCCTCCTTCTCCTCCTCGTCGTCGTCGTTGTCGTCGTCCTCCTCCTCCTCGTCGCCCTTCACCAACTCCGGGTCCGAGTCCTCCTCCTCGGACCCGTCGTCGGAGTCGGAGTCGGCGTCGCCGTCGTCGGAGTCGGGGTCGGAGTCGCCGTCCTGGCCCCGGTCGTCGTCGTCGCCCTCGCCGTCATCGTCGGAGCCGGGGTGCTCCTACCAATGCCCGTGGCCCTGCTCCCACCACGGGATCGGGTTCCCCTCGCCGTCGTAGTCGCTCGGGATGGCTTCGTTCTGCCACCACGGATCCATTGGAGTTGGAGAGAAGGGGTGGTTGGGGTTTTTCGGACAGGAGAGAAGAGCGAGTGAACCGCAATGGAATGGGATTGGGGTTTTTATTTGTGAAGGGATATTGATGAATTCACTGCCGCCGGCGCGTAGATCGATAACCGCTTGGGGCACCGAACAGGCGCATCGCTTCGTTTTCTTACCAACGCAATGTAAAATGACAACACAATTTACAGATTATATTTGCAATGATGACATCGTGTGACCGCGCTTCACATCTAGTCGAACTGACATGGTTGTAAATGTTCACCACGTCATATGGTGCCCCTAGACGTGTCGAGTACAAGTGTCGAACAGCTGATGTGCGTCGTCGTTATGGTCAAATATAATGCAGTTGGAGACGCTATGAGACATCTAGACGTATCAGAAGCATGTTTGGCGAGAACTGCTGCGATTAACTTTTTGTTTACGTGCAATATGCGTCGGTGCATCCGTGTCAACACACCAAGCACGATCTGGACACGAACTGGACGTGAAC
The DNA here is from genome assembly GCA_026929855.1 of Poa annua. Taxonomy (NCBI): domain Eukaryota; kingdom Viridiplantae; phylum Streptophyta; class Magnoliopsida; order Poales; family Poaceae; genus Poa; species Poa annua. Next base: position 53,509,556 of record CM049435.1, on the reverse strand, counting down.
TGGCACCCACAATAAGCGCTCTCTGTAGTTACATGATCTGAACATGTGTAGAGCTTGTTTATCAACTTGAATCGTTAGTATATGACATAAGACGACTATGTGCGTCGGTTTTTCAATTTTTCGATAATTTTTGAATTTATTATGCTTATTTCAAATTCGGTCAAACCTAAGTTTGACCAACATTTAAACAAGTTTTTTACATGAAAATGAAAAACTAAGCATGGATCCTTCTTAGTCACTCCAAAATGAACCTTTTGTGAGGTTTTTGAAAATTTCATGTTGCAATTCCAAAACCACTTCTCTTCAAGCTTAGACCTCATCGTTTGAGTTTTGCGATATCACATGAGATCCATTCCCTTCTCATTTTGAATGTATGTAGACCATGTTTTTCAACTTGAGTCGTTAGTATATGACATATGAAAACTATATGCGTCGGTTTTTCAATTTTTCGATAATTTTTAAATTTATTATGCTTATTTCAAATTCGGTCAAATCTAAGTTTGACCCACATTTGAACAAGTTTTTGACATGAAAATGAAAAACTAAGCATGGATCCTTCTTAGTCACTCCAAAATGAAGCTTTTGTGAGTTATTTGAAAATTTCATGTTGCAATTCCAAAGCCAGTTCTCTTCAACCTTAGACCTCATCGTTTGAGTTTTGCGTTATCACGTGAGATCCATACCCTTCTCATTTTGAATGTATGTAAACCATGTTTTTCAACTTGAGTCGTTAGTATATGACATAAGACGACCATGTGCGCAGGATTTTCCTTATTTTTTTTTTGAATATTTGAAGCTCATTTCAAATTTCGGTCAAACTACCGTTGACCGACATTTAAACAAGTTTAAAAACATGAAATTTGAAAAACGAAGCCTCGATCCTTCTTAGTCACTTCAAAATGAAACTTGGACACTTTATCAAACTTTTCAAAACCTCATTGAGTGCCTCCAAACCCCGTTTGAACAATGGCCGTCGAACTAATCCTAGCGCTGAACTACAGCCGTCCGATCGTTCCTCTAGAAGGAATCTGCAGGCAGACTCGGAGCGATCCGCGAGAAGCTCATTCTGCGATCTGATTGGACGCGCGCGTAGGAGTAGGGCTTTACCCGCCGACGAGTGGACCTCGGCGTACCCAATGCTGATTTTGGCTCGTCCACCCCTCGCTGAAAAATGTGTTTCAAATGAGCTATAAACGACTCCATTTCCAAGCAAAAATTATGGACTCGCTGAAAAATGTCTTTCAAATGAGCTCCAAAGATAGGGTAAACGGCCCCATTTCTAAGCAAAAATGATGGACTCGCTGAAAAATGTCTTTCAAATGAGCCCCAAAGATAGGGTAAACGGCCCTATTTCTAAGCAAAATTTGCAAACTGAATTGGAAACGTCAAGCACAAGGCCTTGCCAAATTTCATGGTAGTACAAAATGGACTTGCACTTGCCAAATTATAAATAGATCAACAACTAATAACTAAATTGGCACTTGCTCTTAATAGAGCAACTAATAACTAAAATGGACTACCACTCGTCCTCGTCATCGGAAACCTCCACCGACTCGGCCTTGCCCTTTCCCCTGGCCTTGCCCTTGGCATCGACCTCCACTGGGGCGTTGCTGTTTGACGGCGACCACATGACCTTCTTTTTCCCCTTGCTCTCCGAGTAGATCTTGAGCCGTTGCTGCTCGGCGGCGGAATGCTTGGCCAGCTCCGTGGCTTTATGGTCGGCCATGGCCCAGGCCATTCCCGGGTCCAGGACCTCCGTGCCCTCCTCCTTCCTGGCCATGGTCCAGTCCATCTCCTGGTCGTCCTCGTCGTCCTCGTCGGACAGATCGGTGAAGGAAATGGGATCGGGAGCAATGGCCCTGCCCCTGCGCCTGCCCCTTGGAGACTCCCCGGATCGTGCAATCTCGATCCTTGAACGCATCCTGCTGGAACTTGGAGGAGTACGCGCACGCCCACGGCCCATGCCGCTTCCCTCGCTCGCCTCAAGAAACCAAGGATAGCGGACGTGGCGGCGGCGGTTTGAGCTGGGAGTGGAGCTGCCATCACCACGAGCCATGGAGAGATAAAAGACTGGGCGAAAGTGTCTAGGAGAGGAAGAGGGGATTTGTGAGCGCAATGGGCAAGGAGATGACTCCTTTTAAAGCCATCTACGGTCTTGACGGCGTCGCGGTTTAGACGGCAGTATTGGCGACCGGGCATTAATTCGGCTCCAGACTGCTAAGTTTGCAGCAGGACAGAGTAGGCAAGAGAGACGTGAGGACGGCGGAGCAGTTGCGCGACTGGGCCGGGAGTGTAGGCGACGAGGCAGCTTTTTGCCAGGGGGCATGCCATTGAAGGCGCGGCGCACATTTGGGGACGGCGAGCACATGCATGGATGCGCACATACGGCTGCATGCAAGCACTCCGCCGCCGCTGGCCCCACTTGGGGACGGCGAGGGGGCACGCCATTGAAGGCGCGACGCACATTTGGGGAGGGCGAGCACAGGCATGGACGCGCACGTACGGCTGTATGCAAGCACTCCGCCGCCGGTGGCCCCACTTGTAAGTTTTAAGTGGGACGGGGTGCATGCACTTCGCTGGCCCACATGTGTTAATGGTAAAAGGGCTGAAACGGCCGTCTTCGCCATCCCCGGGCCATTTGTGACCCAGCCAGGGCACAGACGAGACAAACTACGCGGGTAGGACACAAACAGATAAAATAGAGAGAACCAGGCACAGAAGCAATTCTCCCTATGTCAATCTATTGACCCATGAGCTATGTCCAATCAGAGACGCATGTCTGAAAAACAGAGTGGAGATTTTTTGTCCTTTCTTAGAAAATAATGCTCTTTTCTTACGAAGCTGGAAATGTATGGAAAAGAAACGAAGCGATGTTTTTAGATACTTTTTAAGGCAATAGCGCAGGCCATATAATTATCTGCTCGGTGGGTACAAATTCATACAACTACTTAAAAATTGGGGGTGAATTGGTACAACAACTTGTCATAAGGGTGCAAAACTAGTCCAAAAGAATCTGGTATTGATATGTGGCGGCGATAATTTGTCAAAACACGCCAATATTTTCTGCTCAACACAAAGCTGGAAATGGAAATGTATGGAAGCAAACGAAGCGAAGTTGGCCATATAAATACTTGCTCGATGGGTGCAAAATTGCAAATACATACAAGTATTTGAAAATTTGGGTGAAGTGGTACAATAGCTTGTCATATGGGTGCAAAACAATCTGGTACCTGTTGAAGTGTATAAGTGGATTGTACGGCCCTTTCAATCAGATCGGTCTTTTGGAATAGTGATCAACGCATGAAGCTTGACATGGTAACAGAGCCAAGGTCTCGAGTTCGAGTCCTGTGTGGCGCACAATTTTCCTGAAAATGGCTGATGTCGCCTCCGTCCATGTATTGGCCTCTTGAGCCATACCTCTGAGTTTACACGTGTTGAATTGTCTCCCCGTCATAAGTGGATTGTATGGCCCTTTCCATCAGATCGGTCTTTTGGAATAACGGTCAGCGTTCGAAGCTTGACAATACCGACATGTGGCGGCGATAATTTGTCAAAACACCCTATATTTTCTGCTCAACATAAAGCTGGAAATGAAATCTTCTATATCTAAATAGCAAAGACCCACTACAAGGAATTCTCTCACCATCTTGCATACACATCAACAATCATCTAATTGGTCCACGTCATCTTGTCATTTCCAATCCATGCCACTTGGACACGTCGTATAAATTGTTTGCATGTTTTTCACCCGTAGCTATGCTAGCTAGGCCCCTAGTTGAAAAAACCGGACCGGACCGGCGGTCCGACCGGAATAAACCGGAACCAGAGGCACAGCTGGTTTTTTAAGCGCACTGGACCGGACAAGGAAGCGAACCGAGAATATTCCGGTCAAACCGCCGGTTTTGACCTGAACCGGAGAAAACCGGCTGCGGTTCAACCGGTCAAAGACCCCGCCTTCCCGCGCGGAAGTAAAAATTCATGCGCAGCGTGGGTATCGAACTCGGGTGTGACCAGTAACGCTATGCAACACGCACTAGCCATCTTTCCAATGCCTCGGTTGTGATTTAGATAGGGAAGTTATATACTTGACCTGGTATTTAGCTATTTTACTAATAAAAATAATAAAATTCTTTAATTTTTGGTCCAGCAATAGAACCAATTGAACCAGCGGTTGAACTAGGAAACTCGGAACCAAGGGGCTGACCGGTTTGATGACCGGTCCGGTTTTTTAAACTATGGCTAGGCCAACTCAAATGCTTTGCCTTACTGAAACGGTAACTCACAACTAATACTTTTTCTCCCATTACGTGACCTTAATGACAATCCAACTGTTCCTCTTCTTGGTCTTAACTCTATTCCCTTCACATTTCATTTTCTTTTACGATTCCTACTCAGGTGGCACATCCCTCACTACATATATTTCCTCTTCCATTTCGAGGTTTGGTCTCTTCATCTGCGTCAAAGTGTCCCGTACCTGCTCCTCCCATAGCAGTTGCGGCTATTCTCTCCGGCAAGGGTGGACGTTTGTTCGAACCTTTGTAGAGTGGTCATGTTCTTGAGGTTGTGTGGGTTATTGAGATTGTGTGGGCTTCGTCCGGTGGTGTTCGTTGTATGGTTTTCGCCCGGTTTCTTCCGTTAATAAACCGGGCACCTTCTTCTTAGTTAATAGATAAGGGGCAAAGCTTTTACCCAACGTTTAAGAAAAAAACCATAGGCACCGTCCATATCAAGAAAACACGTCGCTGGCTAGCGGTACATATTCGTCCAACATCATCTTTGCCCTCTTGTCTTCCAGTACCGTGAGTTGTTTCTCCTCTCAACATGTAGTCTCCGAGTGGGTGATTGTGGTGTATCTTTCTGGTCTGCCATTTCATGATCTGATTGGATGTTCCAAACTCCAGGAGGAACCGCTTGCAATTCTCTTGATACCTGTCAACGACCTGCCGACTCAAGGCCACACGAGCACAAGCCCAGCAACCCAAGGCCCAGCAAGCAAGGGCATGAGGCCCAAGAGAACAAGAAGAACTCCAGAGTGGCTCGGTGGTGGACAGTGGATCACCTGATCCGAGGCGAGAGAGGGTATAAGTGAGCACCTGCTCCTTCAGTTGTAATTGGCTAGGAAGAATGATTTGGACGGCAGTGCCGTAGAATTGGCTCGGGGGTGGTTGGGAGGATCGAGCCTCGCTAATATTTTTCCCAGATTGCTTCCTGTTCTTCATTTTTCCCCACGATCGTAGCGAGATACTTACAAGTGGTAATCAGAGCCATACACCACGCCACCACAATTCTAGAGATCCCTGACCACCCGTACCCCACTCGTCTTTCTCATCGCGTTCGAGCAGCGGCGATGGATCAGCTCTCCCCGGAGTCGAGATCGATCTACGATCTCCTTCGTGTGGCAACATCTGAAGATGCAGAAGATCGCTACCTCACGTACAAGACCGACACACTCGAAGCCGTGCGCAAGTTCGTCGCCGTCACCGACAAGCAGATCCAGGCAATCCAGACGGATCTGAGCGAGGTCAAGGCCTCCATCGGCGCGGATCTGATCTCCGTCAAGGACTCCTTGAGTGCCGAGATCGCCGACTTGGCGGCATCCCTCAAGCAACTTTCCCGACCGGATTCCAGCGCGATGATGGATCGCCCTTCTTCGTCGCACATCCAAACGCAAGAAGGGGGTGCCATCGGCCAAGGGCACGGCAGTCTACATCAACACCGGGGGATGACCGGTGGTTTCCACTCGTCTCCTCCGGTCGGAGGTAACCATTCCGGCCGGAATCTCTTGTCCCAATTCGATAACGTCACGCCGACGTCACACCATACTGATAATTTTTCTCCTGGGTACCGCGGCTCACTTCCTCAATTTGATGGAGCGAATCCCAAACTGTGGCAAATTCGCTGCGAGGAGTACTTCCGAAGGTGGCAGACTCCGGTGAATCTGTGGGCTTCGTATGCTTCGTCCCTGTTCGTGGGAGCAGCCGCAACCTGGTTGGAATCCTTCCTGCAGCAAACACCGTCGCCAACATGGTCTGAGTTCGTGACAGCGGTGTTAGCTCGATTCAGTCGGAACCAGCACCAGATGTTGGTCAGGAAACTCTTCCACATCGCCCAGGAAACATCAGTCGATGATTACGTTCAGAGGTTTTCAGCACTGGTTGATCAAGTTTCAGTTTACGAGCCCAAGCCAGATCAACTCCACTACACCACCAGGTTCCTCGATGGTCTGAAGCCAGCCGTCAGAGTTCTCGTCGCCATCCAGCAACCTAGTTCGTTGGACGAAGCATACACATTAGCTCTGATGTATGAAGAATTGGGAGATGGTAGTACACCTCTGAACAGCAGCATATCATCACCAGCGGCCGCAAGCCGAAGAGCGAACGCAACACCATCGCCTCCACTTCCCCCACCACCATCCAAGTGGATATCGCGGACGGTGCAAGAGAAGCGATCGGCCGAGCAACGCTCCAGCAATGACGACAGATGGACGAACCTGAAGAATTATTGGCGAGTAAAAGGACTCTGCTTCACCTGTGGCGAGAAATGGAGCCGTGAGCACCAATGCAAACAAACCATCTCGTTGCACGTCGTTCAGGAAATGGTCGAGTTTATGCAGATGACTGACGACAGTGGTACATCTGAAGATACTCAACAAGAGCAGCCTGCGCCGGCCAATCCGGTGACACAGAAATTGATGGTGATATCAGCGGCAGCTATGCAACAAGGACAGCCCTCACCACGAACAATGCAATTGCAAGTTCAAATTCAGGGACATGATCTTCGTTTCCTAGTTGATTCGGGAAGCTCTTCCTGTTTCATTGATCAGCGCAAGGCGCAGTTACTGTCAGGTTCGGAACAGCTCGATGCTCCAGTTACAGTCCAAGTCGCAGGAGGAGCGTTACTTCACAGCACTGCTTGCTTCCCTCACTTGCAATGGTCTGCAGATGGTACGCAGTTCACTGATACCTTCAGAATTCTAGACTTGGGCAGCTACGATGGAATACTAGGCCTCGATTGGTTAGGCAAATACAGTCCGATGCTCACTCATTGGGAGCAAGGCTGGATAGCCTTCCAGCATGAAGGAAAGAAGATTGTGTTACATGGCGACGAGCCACGTCTGATAACACACGCTCTGGTACAACTGCACCTGGTCCATGACAAGGACAAGGACAAGCCGATAGTTTCGGTCGAAGTGCAAGCAAATCTGGAGGAATTCTCGTCAGTCTTTCAGGCGCCAACTGAATTACCACCTCGCAGGCGTTACGACCACTGCATACCCCTCATTCCGGGCGCAAGGCCAGTATCAGTACGACCATATCGAGTAGCTCCTGAGCTCAAAACGGAGATCGAACGCCAGATCCAAGAAATGCTAGATCAAGGGGTAATCACACACAGCGACAGTGCTTTTGGAGCGCCAGTTCTGCTAGTCAAGAAGGGCGATGGTACATGGAGGCTAGTCGTAGACTACAGACCACTCAACGCCCTGACAATAAAGGGCAAGTACCCCTTACCTGTGATCGATGAACTTCTGGACGAACTTGCTGGAGCTCAGTGGTTCTTGAAGCTCGACCTGAAGGCGGGTTATCATCAAATTAGACTAGCTCCGGGCGAAGAACATAAGACAGCGTTCCAGACCCACAGTGGTCACTATGAATTCAAGGTGATGGCCTTCGGCCTCACAGGTGCGCCAGCTACCTTTCAACATGCCATGAACGCCACGTTGGCGCCGGTTCTTCGTCAATGCGCCCTCGTGTTCTTCGACGACATCCTCATCTACCGTAAAACCTATGAGGAACATCTGCAACACTTGAGAACAGTGCTGGAAATTCTGCGACGCGACCAGTGGCAAGTTAAGCTGTCAAAGTGCGCCTTTGCTCAGCAGGAGGTGGCGTACTTGGGGCACGTCGTGTCGGCGGGTGGTGTTGCCACGGATCCAGCGAAAATCCAGACGATTGCGAATTGGCCAACACCCAAAAACCTGAAGGAGCTCCGCGGAATCCTCGGCATCACAGGGTACTATCGCAAGTTCATCGAGCACTATGCAATAATCAGCCAGCCGCTGACAGCGTTGTTGAAAAAGGGGGTGCTCTTCACATGGACGCCGGCGGCTGAAACGGCGTTCCAGGTCCTGAAACGAGCTTTGATCACCGCCCCGGTACTCGCTCTGCCCGACTTTGCTCAGCAATTTGTGATCGACACCGATGCGTGCGATGTGGGCATTGGAGCCGTGCTATCGCAGAAAGGACACCCAGTAGCCTATGTGAGCCGTGCGCTCGGGCCGAGGAATCAAGCATTGTCAGTTTACGAGAAGGAGTATCTTGCGATCCTGCTTGCAGTTCAACAGTGGCGGCCGTACCTACAACTCCGATCGTTTGTCATTCGTACAGACCACAAGAGCCTCACGCATTTGTCTGACCAGCGTCTGCACACGGACTGGCAACAGAAGGCACTGACCAAGCTGATGGGTTTACAGTATACGATCCAGTACAAGAAGGGAATCAACAACGGAGCGGCCGATGCCCTGTCAAGGAAACCCACGGCGAGCTCCGACTTGTTCGCGATGTCTACGGTGCAGCCAACTTGGCTGACGTCAGTCATACACAGTTATGACGCAGATGAGCGGGCGCAGAGCTTACTGCAGCAATTGGCGGTGCAGCCTGATGCAATTCCAGAGTTCACGCTGCGCCAAGGAGTCCTCCGCCACCGTAACAGGATTTGGGTTGGTGGCAACGATGAATTGAAGCTCCAGATCGTGTCAGCGTTCCACGACAGTCCGCAAGGTGGGCACTCCGGATTTCCAGTGACATACAGGCGGCTCATTTCGCTGTTCAGCTGGCCTGCAATGAAGAAGATGGTCCGCGAGTATGTGCACAGTTGCCACATCTGTCAGCAAGCAAAACCAGAGCGGCTGCCGCCCGCGGGTCTCTTACAGCCCCTGCCGATTCCGTCAGCACCGTGGGAGGTTGCTTCCATGGACTTCATTGATGGCCTTCCGCCATCCCGCGGCTTCAATTGCATCCTCGTAGTCGTCGACAAGCTCACGAAGTTCGCGCACTTCATTCCTCTCAAGCACCCGTACACAGCAAGCAAGGTCGCTGAGCTGTTTGTCGATACGATTTACATACTGCACGGGCTACCTGAAGCGTTGGTGTCTGATCGCGACCCAGTGTTCACAAGCAATTTTTGGCAGTCAGTCTTCCGCGCCACGGGCACGCAACTGAAGCTGAGTACTGCTAACCACCCGCAGACCGATGGCCAAACCGAGCGCGTCAACCAATCAATCGAATGCTATCTGCGATGTTTCATTAGCAGCCACCCGCATTACTGGTCCAAATGGCTTTCTCTATGCGAACACTGGTACAACACAAATTGGCATGCGTCTCTGGGAAAATCGCCGTTCGAGTTGCTGTATGGTCGTCAGCCCAGGTACTTCGGCATCACTGCTTCAGATTCCATTGCTTCCTTGGATGTGCAGGAATGGCTCCAGGAGAGGACGAGGATCATCACGTCAGTGCGCCAGCATCTCCTGCGCATGCAGCAGCGCATGAAGCACCAAGCCGACAAGCACCGCACCGAGCGCGAATTCGCCGTCGGCGACAACGTCTTCCTCCGCCTTCAGCCGTACCTCCAAGTCTCCATCGCACGCCGCAGCAACCACAAGCTAGCGTACAAGTACTTCGGGCCCTTCCGCATCCTGGCACGCATCGGCGTGGTGGCGTACAAGCTGGAGCTGCCACCGTCGAGCCGCGTCCACCCGGTGTTCCATGTCTCGCAACTCAAGGCCTGCGTCGGCACTCGTCCACAAGCTTCGTCGCACTTGCCGGAACCGGACGCATGCTACCAAGTGCCCATACAAGTTCTTCAGCGACGCGTACTGCAACAAGGAGACCGCACCAAAGCACAAGTCCTCGTCCAGTGGAGTGGCACCACGGCGGACGAGGCTACCTGGGAAGACCTGGAAGATCTTCGTCGCCTCTTTCCACAAGCTCCTGCTTGGGGTCAAGCAGGTTTTGAAGAAGGGGGGATTGTCAACGACCTGCCGACTCAAGGCCACACGAGCACAAGCCCAGCAACCCAAGGCCCAGCAAGCAAGGGCATGAGGCCCAAGAGAACAAGAAGAACTCCAGAGTGGCTCGGTGGTGGACAGTGGATCACCTGATCCGAGGCGAGAGAGGGTATAAGTGAGCACCTGCTCCTTCAGTTGTAATTGGCTAGGAAGAATGATTTGGACGGCAGTGCCGTAGAATTGGCTCGGGGGTGGTTGGGAGGATCGAGCCTCGCTAATATTTTTCCCAGATTGCTTCCTGTTCTTCGTTTTTCCCCACGATCGTAGCGAGATACTTACAATACCAAGCTAAGGCTTCTGGCGAACGAACAGTCACCCACCAAGACGTGGCTTCAGTGTTTTATCTTGCCTTCGAGTCGTGCTTCTACAAACAGCTGTTGTTTCCGGTCATCTTTGGACTCAAGACTTTGACAGAGCAGCAGCCCAGGTCATAGGAATATACAAGCATTTAGAGTTGTGTGCAACTGAATTTCAGTCCCAGATTTTTAACAGGTTTGTTGCTCAGAGCACACAATTTTCCTGTGATTCAAATGTCATTTTTTTTATATTTGTATCTAATACGCCGATTGCTGTTTGGTTAATTCTTTATCACATTCTTCATTGCAATTAGCACGCAACAACTTGACACAATAGCACTTCGTAAGTACTATTTCTCTATCGCCCTGCAGTTTACATGATTAGTGGTTCTGAGTAGCTAGGCGTTTAGGATAATGCAAGCAGACGATACTAATGTAAGTCAAAATTTATTAACTTGATTTTGCATGTCAAGAAGTTTTTCTGTAACTCAAAGACGATTCAGGTAAACATATGCAATTTATATTCCTCTACGAGCACTTCTCTTTCTGTTTCTAGACACATCAAGATTTAGCATCATGAAATTTCACATAAATTGTGTAATTAAGGAGCTAGGTACCCATGTAAAGGGTGTTGGAATTATTCATTTTATTATTTTGTGTGACTAATTTCCGTAACTATATATGGTATACTAAGTATTTTAATCACTCGTGTCTACTCCCGTGTCTACCTTTTTTTTTGAAACTAACGAAATGTATATTTTGTTTGCGTTATCTGTAACCTTTATGATCTTTTACTCCACCGAGAAATGTGCATACAGTCTAACTTCATCTTTCAAAAAATGAAAATCAATAATTGCCGCAGCAACGCGCGGGGTACTATCTAGTGTATGGAACGGTGCAAGCGTGCATGCCTGCATCCTTGAAAATTAGGTTGAGGTTACATAAAGATTCCGTGAGGATTGAAACATCGATTTCTAGCTGTTGTTTGTAGCGACGTGCAGGCGTGCGGCAGAGCGGGGCAGCTCAGGTGCCGCCTGCCGCCGCACCCGCTGGTCCACTCCCCTCCGCTGGAACGCACGCCGACAGTGCTCGTCGTTGTCGGTGTACTCCGACAGTAGGTACGTGAAGCAACGCATGGCGTGCCGCCTCCCTCGATGGCGTCGTTCCCGCTCGATGAGGATTATACTGTCATCCGGTACACGGCTAGGGCAGGCTCGTTTGAGCCATTCCGTTACGCACCAATGCCCGTGCTCCACGTCATGGACGACACTCCGCTTCCACTACGATGACGACACGGTGTTGGTGCACAACATCAACAGCCCCCCCCCCCCCCCCCCCCCCCCCCCCCCCCCCCCCGTTGTATAGTTGTTGGTTAACACCAAACTATTATTAATGTATACATCAAAAGAAACAGAGGTGTTGGCTAACTCGCCTAAACATACCATCAGTTCGAATCCTAGTGCAACGTGTTCTTTTAGGTCGTCTTTAATAATTATTTCTTTGCCGCCGGCATTGAGTAGACGTCACTGGGACCTTTATGCCGGGCAGAAAATATAGGAGTATTTTGGCAAATTATCGCCGGCACATGTCGGTACCAGATTGTTTTGGACTAGTTTTGCACCCTTATGACAAGTTGTACCACTTCACTCTTGCCTCAAAACTAATCTATAATCTATAAAATAACAATAGAGCTTATTATGTGATACTAATTTAATGTCATAAATATTGATATATTTTCCTATAAAGTTGACCAAATGTTAATAAATTTGACTTATTATAAATGGTATAAGTACACACTCTTTCAAGTACGTATGCATACGAGCGAGCGGTAGGTGCAAGCGGCAGGCGCATGGTGCAAGCGAGCAACATGCGGCTGGTGCGAGCGAAGAATCGGGGCCGTACGTAGGGCGTGGGGAGAAATACATGGCAGGATGCCTAGATCCATGCTTAAGAATTTCATATCTAGTTCGTGTTTGCTGCCCCCGATCTATAAATTTATCTTTTTGGTTATTTGGCTGCTCTGCATACTTTGCCATCATTGATGGATAAAATGAATCCAGACGCTGCTTTGGGTAACTGATCATTTATTTGTTCCTTGTGAATATATATTGTTACTTGTTTGTAATAGAAATACAATGTTGGTGAATATTTGAAGAATATATTTCAACAAATGGAAAGAACAAATCTATACAGGTAGGAGTACATATGCTAACGTAATCTCACCTTTCATGTACAAGAGGTGACTACAACCATAGCTGGGTGTCACCTCTTTCACTAATCCGTCTGTCAAACCAAACACGAAAATGAAACCACTCCACTACGTTTATTTTTGTCTACCAAACACCAAGATGAAACCACTACATTACAATCAGCAAACACACCTTAAAACTCTTAGAAATGCTGTTAATTTCTCTTCATTAGTAAGTCGGGTGTCACCTACCAATTTCTCATGTCGGAGAAAACCAGCCAAAACCCTAAAGATATGGGCCTCCATCCTAAAAGCTACTCGATATCTTTTTACTTGCCCTTCAAGCAACTCCCTTCCAACCTACTCACATGTTCGCATCAATGTAGGCCAAGGCTCTTTTCCCCTTGATTTACATGCACCCAACAGGTAAAATGGCTTCCGAGAACCACAATTTTACAGTACATTATTTAATATAGAGTTGTGTCTAGAAAATGTAGCTGCGTTAGCTATCATATGTACATCAATTAACCTCCGGCATAATCACATTACATTGGGCTACACAAGTACAAATACGTAACTGAACATTATAGTTAAATGGAACCTAAAACAATACATAATTCCTAGACAATCCGTCTTCTCAATGCAAGAAATAATCTAGAACTAACTTGAAAGCAAAGGAAACCAAACAGGCAGGCCGTCCACACCTGCAGGAAAGGGTTGCTGTCCAAAACGAAGGAGGATTAAAGAATAGAGCAGCGTGCCTAGGTCAGGAGCGGAGGTGGCGGTCGAGAGAGAACATGGCTTCCTTCTCCGATGTGCAGCGACGGGAGACGTCGCGGAGGCCAGGGGCTTGGGTCGGGTTCTTGGCGGCGTCTAGGTCGAGGCAGGGAGGCGATGTAGGGGAGCGCTCGACAGACACTGAGATTCACGCCTATCGCCGACCTTCCTCCGCCGCTGAGATCCACGCCGACCTTCCGCCACCGACGACTGCCCCGTCGAATCACAGGAGAAGAGCGTCACATATTTAAAGGAAATGGTCGGAGTCGGTGTGGAATTGGACGGGTGGAATCCCTCCAGAGTATAACCGAACGTGTTTAAAAAGAGGACCGGGATTCAAAGCCTACTCCCGGCTCACACACGGGGATTTCACTCGATCCCGGCTGAGCTGAGCGGAACCGAGTTTAAGAGACCCTGGGCTGCACAGGCGGAACCGAATAAAACTTTTTTTTAGAGTACGCAAATGCGTACCTTACTTTTTTTTTTTAGGCCGGAAACACATATCCTCTGTCAAATGCTATGCACGCCGAGGCTGTAGCTGTGCAGAACGCGATACGTATTGCTGATCAAATGGGCATTGGACGCCTGATCATCTCGACGGATAGCCAAAACCTGAAGCTAGCCATTCGGTCCCCATCTCTGGACCAAGCATGTCTCGGCCAACTATTCCTAGACATCAAATATCAACTTACAGCGGAGTTCAATGATTACAGTGTGGAGTACTGTCCCAGAATTAGTAATAAACCTGCTCATATACTAGCGGCCATGGGTATGAGTATGGACCTGAACAACCAGTATGTGTGGTTGTCGGAGTTTTGATGTCTGATGTATCTCGTTTGGTGGCCAGCGATTTAGCTGTGTCCTAATGAAATGCTTGCGTTCCCGTCAAAAAAGAAAAGAAGGTAGAGGTTTGAGTACAAGAAAATGACAGTCCGTTGCGAACAACACTGTCACACTACTCCACACCGGCTAGTCCGAAGACAGACTCCACACACACAACAACAACAAAAGCCTATCCTAAACCGAGCAACAAGGCCGCGTCTCGACCGATGCCGCCGTCTACAAGAAGAACAACTCCATCTTAACTTCCCTCGTCGACGCACCATCCTAACGGGGGAATGTAGGGATCTGGTCCGTTTCAAGAAAAGCGTCATCTTGAACACAGTAGCTAGCGTCCTGCAGCAAGCGCCGGAGCAAAGCAACCTAGGACCTCCAAGCCGTGTCTCCAAACACGATACTCCCAACGAAGGGACGATGTCGAGGACGCTGCTATCATGCCGATCCAACTCCAAATTTAGGCTTTTGCTATCATGCCGATCCAACTCCAAATCTAAAGCTTTCGCTCGGAGACATCAACTAAACCGGAACGCGAGTACGGTGTCATGCCGTCCCCGTCGCTTCATGGCATCAACTTCAAGCAAGATATCGGTAGCGTGAGGCTTCCCACCAGGATGAGCTGCTCTAGTCTTTGAACGTCCTCTCTCACATCATTTCTCCCGCATAATTTGCATTATTCTTTTTCACCAATTTCATCACCATAATTTATATATTTTTTACACTTCTAATTAGTCACCATATTTTACATTCCCTTTTCCATACTACTTGCCTTTTTTTCTACCAATGATCAATCATCAGCGTGATCTCCATTCTTTTTTGTACACTACCAATCAATCACCATAATTTACATTTTTGTTCACCAACAATCAATCACCATAATGCTTTTTTTAGAAGTTCACTGCGTGTTCAACAACAACAACAACAACAACAAAAAGAACACTATTCATCTTCCTCCTCTTGTCGACGATTGCCAATGTCACGTGCATACCTGATGACACAATACACCGGGAGAGCAATGACCAACCCAAAGAGGACGGTAGCTGTAGTCGTGATGGCGGAGACAACCTGCCCGCTCGGCCGGCCTCTACCAGTCTTGCAGTATGTCGTGAAGTTCTCGCAATTATTCTTTACCAGGTTGTACGAGCCGAGTCCAGTGCTCAAGGAGTCTTTGGCACGGCGGACAACAACCTCACCAGGATCAGTGGTGGCAGGCATGCACGTACCTCCTCGCACTGCCTTGGCAAGGAAAAGAGCCGGGCTGACGGCATACTCGAAGCGGTAGAGGTCACCCCCTGCCAGGAAGCAGCTGAGACAGGAGGAGGTGACACCACAGTTTGTCTCCGTGGCGCCGGCGACAGCGGTGACTTGCAGGTTGCTGCTGCATACTAAGCATGGCGTGGTGCTCCTAGCAGGGACAGAGCTCGCAAGAAAAAGATCAAGGGATGTGCCAGTTCCGACCTCTTGGTCCCTTCCTCTGGTGAAATGGATCACCATATCATCGCCCGCATATATTCCTGGTGAAGGAACACACACAGTTATACATGCAACCACTACCGATGACAACACCCGGATTTCCACCCTCAGTCCAAATTCTTCAAACAATGCCTTTAAAAAGGAAGCGGCAAAAATCCGCCATAATGAAGGTCACAGCTAGAGTTTTTACCCTGAACATCGAGACTCGTGTACTAGAAATGCACCACCAAAGATGAAGACAGGCGGTGCTGCCGCCCTCATTTGCACCGCTGCAAATTGCCAAGCACCAGGCTCACAGCCATCCGAAATGCGGATTCTACAACCATACTCATAGAGGGGCTGAAGCATAGCGGCGTGTGAAGCATCGTCTGCATCATCCAAAACCAGCTCGGCTGTACAAAGTCGCCTCGAAATTTGACTTGAGCCATCGAGAACTTCAGGCCTTCCATTTGTTACCATCTTGTTGTTCCTCGTCCATGCCGACAGCATGGTAATCGTGGCAATCATATGCCCGATGGTACCGACGACTTTGAGTACCAGACCCAGTCGATCCAGACGTCCAGGAACACCAATACGTTTGTCCGTGAACACCAATGGTGGAGAAGTCCAAAACCTTGGCCTGCGCCTGCACACCATGGAGGAGGCATCGCATTTTGGCCACAATAGCAGACGACGACGGACGGTAGCGGCCAGCACAGGCGGCACATGCGCCGCTATCACTCAGATCGGCCCGGCCAGATTCGCGGACGGCGGCCGCCTACACTGCACACCATGGAGGAGCCGCCCGGCGGCTTTCGGTGGCGGACAAAGCATGGTGCATCACATCAGGCAGAACATGGGGCGGCGGTGCATCTCCGCTTCATCTACAGCACCACATCGGGTCAAATCTTTCAAGACCATGGGTCGTCAGCGCATCTAGGGTTTGGGAATGAGACTAGCTCTATGGGTCATGGGGGAGGAAAGAAAATGAGCAGGAGTGCTGGCCGCCGCCGTCGGCCGTCGCTGCCCCCCTCCGGCGGCGGCTGGGAGAGGTGTTATTACGCGGCGGTGTTGGGGGCCTCCGGAGCCGCTCAAACGGCGATCCGGGAGACAGAAAATAAACGGCACAAAAAAATCACATACGCAAGATAGCCGATTCGATAATATACTCCTGAACAATAACGCAGGGGATTCGGAGCAAAACCTGTTGGACAGGAGACCCATGGAAGAAGACGACGGAATCCAAAATGCCCATGGGTCAGATCTCAGACCCCATGCCCGTACCCGTCGGGTCACCCGACCCGATGGGCGACCCATCGGGTCTGTAGGAAGCACCTCGCATCAGAACACAAACAACATCAAATTTGTAACATACACAAGTGCAGCTAGAGGATTCACCTCGTGCCGGCAGGGAGTAGGGGACGGAGGCGTCGGGGACGTCAGGGGGAAGCTGCAGCGTGTGACGTGGCGGCGGTGTCGGGGATGGAAGGGAGTAGGCAACGACAGGGAGTTGCAACGGCGGCTTCGCTCGGTGGAGGCGGGAGCAGGCAGTCAGGGACTCAGGGTCGGCGTAGCGGCTTCGCTCGGTGAGGGGAGAGCATCGCTCGGCGAGGCGGTGAGGGAGAGGGATTGCGGTTGCGGGTTGCGGCTGGGAGGCGGGACCTGGGAGACAGGGAGAGTGCGGACTCGACTCGAATTTAGGGTTTGTGCTGAACTATTGGGCTGGGGCGCTGGCTGGAGTGGACTAAATTGGTAGTGGCTATGCCATTTCTTACAACGGGACCCCACATATCAGCTAATCGGGTTGCCCATCGGGTCGCCCATGGGTAGACATGTCTGCCCATAACTTACCCACGACTAATCGGGTCGTCCATGGGCAAGACCCATGGGTAAACATAGCGACCCATACCCTACCCATTAAGATCGGGTGCCCATGGGCGGACCTGCCCATGGGCGGAATTGCCGGCTTGAAGTACGAGTGGTGTCGGCAAGAGACTCTTGAAACGCGTCCATTCTATTCTCTTTCTCGTGAGCTGAAATTGACAACAGTAAAAGATATCTACGACGATTCCTTCGATCCGTGTGGCATGGTCCGGTGAAGGATGCCCATATTCATGGTGATGGACAAACATTAATACTACCAGAGACAACGAGAAGGCAATTGATTTGCAAAAAATAAATAAATGTAGTTACACTCAGACTTAAGAGAAAATGGATGTACACATTTTATACGACCAGATCTCGGTGGCGCACCCAACCTGGTGAATTGCGCGTGAACGCATATGCACGACCTTTTTTGTCATTTGAATCACTTCATTTTTTTTTCCTCGTGCCGCTCTCCCCCTCCCCTCCCCTCCCCAGCTAGCTCTGTTTGTTAGAGGGGACGGAGGCTTCAATCTGTATTTTTTAATACAATCCCATCATCATAACAACAATTTGTATCTATACATGCCCACTATCTCTTTTTGAAAGCAATTGATTAAAATTTTACCTCACACAATCAGTCGGCCCTAGGAATTTATAGCAGTATATTCATAGGTATTCATTTTGCTAAAATTATCCATGTTTTTTGTCAAAATTATCACTGCTTTGCTATAATCAACACTATTTTGCCTAACACATGGGTATTCACTTGCATACCTAGGAATACACCTGGCGCCGCCCTTGCACACAATGATGCTCATTAATGTGCAAGTCCCATGCAACCATAGAAAAAAATGCACTACATACAACATGTTTAATTAGCATGTCACACTAAAGGTTTTACACCGATTTCATGAAAAAAGAGACCCGCCCTTAGATTGTGTGGTAACTAAGAGCATCTCCAACACATGATTTAAAATAGGGCATCTGAAAGTAGTTTTATGCCACCACTTTTCTGGGTTTAGGGCACAAAATATGGGAAATGATAATGTAAAATGTTGGATAATTAGGCAATAATTTCATGATTAATTCCAGTATAGTAAACATGATCGTAACAACTACTAACATGTGAAACACGAACATACTAGATGTACTAATCAACATAAACATAAATATCAGTAAGCCATCTACGAACACAACCATAGTAGAACAGTAGATCGGAACGTGACACACGTACCGGTTCGGTAGTAGATGAAGTAGTCGTTGGAGCAGCAACGGCAGCAGCTTGAGCAGCGACGGTAGCAGTTCGAAGAAGACGATGTTGAAACGAGTCGCCCGCCGACCCGGAGATCGTACAGGAAGTCGAGCCGTGGTGAAGAAGTTGAGCAGTCGCGCTGAGCGCTTCCCAAAAACCTTATTCGCCCTCTCCCGTACAGGATCACAAGGACAAGTGGTTCCGGAGACCTGTTGTCCCGTTCGCCGATGCACGCCGACGCTCGGGATGGAGTAGACTACGGTGGCGGCGCAAGACACGGGATTGGCAAAACCTAGATCGGTTCCGGTTGTATTGCAGCGCACGACTTTATATAGTGTGGCTCGGGAAAACCCTAACGGGTACAACGTGGGTCAAGTCCACGTCGCGTACGTTTTAGGTCGGTTACATTAGCCCACGATCCGGGAGCGAGCCGAACCGACTAACCGTGACGCGTCCGTTCCGAGATTCTCGCAACCCGTGACGATACGGACGGGCGGTGCTTGCGAGCGGTGGCAGAGGAGGAGCGCGTGAGAGAGTATCTTGTTCTCACTAGCTTACCATGTAGCACAACACTCCACTATATAAGGTGGTGACACTCCTCTCAAACTAGCAATGTGGGACTAAACTTTATCTCCCACTCCACTCACTCATATGTGAGCTGACACAAAATTGGGCTTTGAGATTTTCTGAAATTGTTTATTGGGCTTCCCACGCATGGGCCCAAATTCTAACATAAAATAGGCACATCAAATTTTTGTGCCCTATATTTACAACTGCAAACATATGTTAAAAACATATGTGACACGGACGCGGCTCCCCTTACGTACGGTACCCATGTCGTGGGGTCACTGACCTGTGGGTCCGGACCCACACGTCAAGGAGAGTAGGGTACGTTAGGAGATCCTTGTCCATGTGACATGGACGCGGCTCCCCTGACGTACGGTACCCATGTCGTGGGGTCAGTGACCTGTGGGTCCGGACCCACACGTCAAAGAGAGTAGGGCACGTTAGGAGATCCTTGTCCATGTGACACATGTATGTCTCAAGTAGTTGTGGGACTATGTCGTTGAAAAGGCCAAGTGTAAATGGTATCGTCTTGATATTAATACATTTTCTTTATTAAAAAATCACAAAATAATAATCAAACGGCAATGCTCATAATCTATACCATCCACATATCGCTAGTACATCACAGTTGACTTTCTGCGGAAGATCAAGCGATCGCTCATGGAGTGGAGAGGCCGTGTGTGTCGACCAAAGGTGGGACTGCTTCGCCAAGACGAACGGAGAGGCTGAAGGTGACATTCTGTTCTTCACCACCGTGGGGGGACGCGGCAAATCACAGGATTCGTGTCCCAAACGCTCTTTGAGTGCACTGCACTGGAGTCATGTTCATACGAGGAAGTTGATCCTGCTTATTGCTTCCACACAGGTGGAACTTCTGTATTTGCCATCGCATTGTATAATGTTTGTAGTACAAACCAATGTTCCTTGATAGTGAGTAGGATGGTACAACAAGCTACAATCAAGGCAAAGGTATCGCTGGCCGATAATTCTGAAAAAAACGACGGTATGGGACAGCTACCATAAATTAAGTCCGCACTCGACTGATGCAAAGAAACGGTGCACCAGAAGCACGACTCCCTGTCGCCGATATTGGATTCACCTACTCTGGGCATAGTGCCGTGGTTCCGTCCAAATCAGCGTGAGGAAGCACACCCATCTAACAACGATGTATGGCTATTTGAGCAGTCAGTCGTCTCCAAATAAAGTGGAGACGACCAGGTCTTGCACAAAGGTCGCTCTGCTACTGGCCTGTTTCCGCTTTTGTTCCCTTTCCTCGCTGGTGAGGGACCAGTCAATACTGCCATCAAAAATGAATTTTTAAGTTTGCAGATCTCAGAGGAAAATAAAGTATCTTCAAAGGATTTTACAAACCAGCTTTGGAGGCAGATCAATTGAGCAAATACATAGCTGAGAAGTGTAAATCCACAGAACGTGAAATCATTTTTCTTCAAATGGCCCAAATGCACTACCACTAAACAGCAAGCATTTTTTCTATTTTTTACCTACTTTTATGATTGTTACTCTTGTATATGTCATTAAACAATTACTATACCCTCAAAAAAAAAATTAAACAATTACTATTTAGGGATTAAGGAATATGGTTACCCAAGAGAAAGTTGACTATGCGAAATTATCAGGTCAAAACTATTAAACTAAGATAAGAAACAGCTTACTAACTAAACCAGGAGGAATTCGTTAATTATCAACTAAAATTAAGATAACTGCTCACAAAGATGGTGAAATTTCCAATAGCAGGCGAAAGATTATTTCCAGATTCGAAGACATGGAATCGGTTGGAACCAATAACTATAATATTTGGAACACAATAGGAGGCAGCTTTGATTTTGAATAGGTAAATTATTTTGCCACAAATAGTGTGTACATTCTACAATGCTAACAGATGGAAAATAATCCACGGACGAATTAAACAAGTAAGAAAACTGGCAGGATAATTATATACCTTGATTCCCAGGGTTGAGGAGGCACCTCCTTAAACTTTGAAGTATCAACTGGAACCGGAACCGGCGATTTTGATGGTTCCTCGGCGTCTGATGTTGCAAAGCCCAGCCCAAACGATGAAAGCAGCGGATCAGCATAAATATTTGTAGTGGTGGTCGCGGTGTTGCTGGACCTATGACTATGACCGCCTCCTAGAAGCGCCTGCAAATGAGCATCACGTAGATCTCGGCTCAGTAAAGAAACTGCACGGCTCTCAGGAATAACGTATCTGCGCAACCGACTGCCATTCTGTAGATGCCAAGTAAGAATAAAACAGGGCATCAGAAACCTTGCTTAATTAAGGAATCGTTTTTCTAGTCAATTTATCCATGAGATGCTAGCATATTCGTGCACGAGGAGAAGAAGTAGGAAGAAACCTTGAACAAGTAACCATGTTGCATGGTGATATGATTTAGCATATCTCTTGTAATCTTTTCAGAGCAGATGGGGCAGGGCTGAAATAAGAATGGGAAAGGAAATTAGGAGAATATATAAAACAATCTGCTTAACCATTCCAGCTGCAGAACAAAACAACATAATGTCCTACATTTGATATTGGACTACATAAGCTGTTATTCTAGCTGCCAGGAAGTTTGCAGTTAATCTCCGGAACATGAGATGAGGTAACACTATGATATGGACAGTACTCAGGTAGCTTTTGAGTGCACACTGCATAGAATCAATTATAGCATATGAATCCATCATCTCATTTATTTTCTCTCCAAACCAATGAAATCTCATTATGCATCCTAAACGGTAGAAAGTGTTGTCATGAAGTTTCAAATGTCCAGACATGCAAATTCTATATTCCTTTTGCCCCTGTCACGAGTAGCTCATATTGCTCTCTTGATATTCCAGAATACCGCTATATGCCAACTAGCATAGCTAAGTGATGTTGTCAATATTTTCATATTAGACATGATATTTCTCGTCAAGGGCAAGGTGTGCAGTGCGTAGGTATAATTAAGTACTACGATTACATGTTTACAACCAAACAAGAAGGATTACATGGTAGGCGCTTCCCCTATGGTAGCACGGTACAAAAGAACACATGAAGGAGCTACAATGTCGTGGAAACCTTTAAGTTCAAGCAGGATGCAAAAGGACTTTCAGACCATGGAAGTCCAGTGTGTTAGCAATTGACCATATACCTTATCCAAGCTAAATATACAACCCGAAGCACCCAAATGAGATTCTTGATTCTGAATCAGCTAGAAGACCCTACTTCCAAACCCCTAATTGTCAGAAAATCCATATTTCCTAATTCTAAGTCTTGTCAAGTTCTGAATTCACAAGCCTGTGCTGGGAAATTGAGTGATGAATACCTGACTCTACCTCTAGGGCTACCTGCTAGTACCCACCAACTTGCTATCACAAATACTACTAGCTAAGAAATCCAGAGTTTTTTTTTCTTCAACGGGTAGGTAACTCATCTGCTGGGTCAACCCTTGAAGCTAAGAACAAGATGCGAGTTTTGCGCATCAAATCGCCGTATGATGAGGGTGCAGGGAAGGATGGAATTTACTGACCGCGGGGTGTGGCTCGTATGGGTGGTCTTCGTCGAGGTGGACGCAGAGGGAGCCGAGGTCGTAGTCCTCGTAGCAGTACGGGCAGGCGACCTCGGGCCACCTGGCCTGCTCCAGCTGCATCTCCATCTCCATGTCCATCTCCCCGTCGTCCTCCATGTCCATCTCCACCTCCTCCATCCCCATCCCCGACATATCTGCTATCCGATCGAACAAGAAACCAGAAATCAGTAAAAAAGAAGAAGAAGAGTACAGTACATCTCACGGAGACGGGCGACCCCGAGAAGGAGTAACCAGGGAAGAGATGGGCGCACCGTCGATGTGGCCGAGCTGCGCGGCGTAGAAGCGCTTGGCGGCGGCGAGGCGCGAGATCCAGTGCCCCGAGTCCATGACTGAGGATTCCTGCTCCTCCCGAGGGCTCGAGGTGGACGCGAGGTTACTGAGTCAGCCGCTTCCCGTGAGCCTCCCGCGCTACCTACCAACACGGCCCGACCTCCCTCCGGCGCCTGACTCCGACAGCAACCGGCGCCGGGCGTCCAGTCTTCTCCTCTGAATCCTCCTAGACTTTCCTCGGGAGATTTTCTTCTTGTGTGCTTGGCGGGTTGCTCAGCTAGCCCAGCAGCGGATGGATTTCCTTTTGGTTGACGGACGGAGAAGAAGAGGCGGAGGAGACGGAGAGGAAGCTTCTTAACTATCGGGGGCGGGGCGGGGGCGAGGAAAGGGCCGGAGAATGGGTGAGAAATGCGGGGCCTGAAGGCTGCAGCTGCAGTGTACTATACTACCGGTCGCCGTCCTCGTCAGCAGCGGCGCCCGCGACAGCTACCCCGCCGCGGCGGGTAGCACACAGTGCATGACGGGTGGGTACGCGCACGGGGGTGGGGGCTGATGGCGTGTCCCGGCCATTGACGGGCGAGGCTAACCGCGTGGTGGGAGGGAA
Organism: Poa annua; assembly: GCA_026929855.1. NCBI lineage: Eukaryota > Viridiplantae > Streptophyta > Magnoliopsida > Poales > Poaceae > Poa > Poa annua. The sequence continues at coordinate 53,485,797 of CM049435.1, read as the reverse complement.
GGTGTCGCGTTGCGTGGTTGGTTGGTTGGGGAGGGTGGAGCCAACGCGCGGCCGGGGAGATCTTTATTTTATCTTTTTTCATTCTGGTGGACGACGGGGCAGGCGACTCGGCCAGCCGGCCGGCGGGATAGGGACGTGGGGCCGACCGCGCACCGTGTGGAAAGGAAAGGTAACCATACGAGCAAAGGCGTAGGCTTGGCTTTGAGGGCATGTCCAACGCGTCGCCCCAAGCCGATGCCCCGCAGGCCACCTATGCTCAGATTGTTAGAGTCGTCGCCTCGCAGGGTGTCAGAGTCGCCTGCAGAGGAGGTTGCCTCCTCGCCATCCTCGGGAGAGAAAGGTAGGAGAGAGAAAGGAAAAGGGGAAGAGAGAGAAGAAACGAGGCTGCGCTCGCGACTGGATTCCGGGAACTAGCGAGGAAGTCGACGGCCTACACCGGCCACCGCACCGCCTCCAGCTCGTCCACCCCCCTGGGCCTCGATCTGGTGAGAGGAGATGTCCGTCCTAAGCTGATTTTGGGCAAGAATAGAGCGAGATTCCCTGGATCCGGAGATGTTTGTGAGGAATCATGGAGAAATTTTTGAGGAATCATAGAGCTGATGACAACGCCCCGGTTAGCTGGGAATCATAGAGAAATTTGTAAGGAAAGGAGGAACTTTTAGGAAGGGGATGAGGGCAGCCCTCTCGGTGCTCTCTGGAAGAACAAAGATTGGAAGGGAAAGGTGAAGATCATGGGACCCACTAACTGGTCGCTTGCGTTGGGCAGATTTAGTATCAAGGTGTGGTTTCGAACCACCGAACCTATGTGGAAGTTGTGAGGCGGTGGTTAGGGTATGCTACCATTGCTCGTGCCCTGAGCCGTCGCTGGCTGGCGTCGCCGCGCCGTGACGCAGGATTTCTGTAATGCCCTGTTATGTCAGGCTGAATCTAATGGTACCAGTATTGTACGAGATTTTTCCCTTTCTCCTCCGAACATCCCTATTGGCATCCCCAAACTGGTCCCAACCGATTTGGTGATTGTATCAGTGCGCTCTAAACAATGTTGACAGACTGGACCACCCTCCAATCTGTCCGACTCTTCTGTCAAATCCCGACAATTATGAACCGGTTTGAGGCTATCGGCAACGTACGTCACGCTGGAAAGGCTCAGCCGACTACCCTTGGCAGCAGCACACCCCCCACCCACTCCCGTATTTTGGACCCCGCAGCCGCCGGCGGCCACCTCCAAGCCGTAGTCGGCCGCCCTCCCCCCAGTTTCTCCCCATATGGCGCCGCTCATCCCCTGTAGCCTCCTGACCTACTGTCACCATTGTATCTCCGTTGATTGGGTGCCGTCGTGGTTGGGTTTTGGAGGACCGCCTGCGAACGACCGGCGGCCAGAAGGTGCCCTCATGAGCACCCCATGAGTGACAGCGGCGGCGGGGTTGTCCCTAGGACTGCCTCGAGACTAGGCGGCGCGACAAACTCGCCGTGAACTCGTGTTTGGCGTTTTGCCAAGATAAGATTATGCAAACTTGGGCCGTAGGTGAAAATCATATGATGTTCGTGTCTTTTATTCGAATGATCGTTCTAGGTAGATGGATAGCAATGATGAGCTCATGATGGCACAACTCATCCAAGAGGAGGCCGACGCGCGGGGTCAAGAGAGTGAGGGCATTATGATCATTGGTGGGCTGATCGCCTACGTGCCACTCTCCGGCCTCCTCACCGTGGAGGGTCACGAAAGGGGAAGAAGTCGAACAAAGACCGTCAACTCATGTTGCATATGAATTATTTCGATGAAGGGGGCCATGACCTGGTGAAAGGACATACGTCGCCTAGAGGGGGGGGGGGGGGGTGAATAGGCGATTTAAAACCTTTTCGAGGAGTCGGATTATCCGGTCCAAGTTAGACCCGGATATTCCGATATGCTTGATAAATACAGAATAAAACTAGTATTTTACTTTAACAAGCATACAAACTAAATATATTAGGCGCACCTATGTGCACCAACAACTTATGCTAAGCAAGACAAGTAACAAGGTGAAAGCAAAATAAATGACTTCAAGCACGAAGGCTATCATAATGTAAAGTTCATAAGTAGAGAGATCTCGGGTATAGAAATAACCGAGGCACGCATAGACGAAGATATACTCCCGAGTTCCTCCTTGTTAAGGGAGTACATCTCGTTGGAGAAGTGTGAGCCACCACCATAGGTCGGTCACAACGTCACAACAGGCTTCAACTTCTTCTTCGATGAACCACGCTACAAAAGGTTTGGTTCACCTTTCACTATTGATCTCCTTTTGGGTGGAGATCGATTCCCTTACACCAATCTTGGGCACACACCCACAACTTAATTGTGGGCTCCCAAATGACCACAAAAGGTCTTTGCCACAAAAAACATCTAGGGTCCAATGACCCAATAGTAACAAGCTCACAAACTTTCACTTCCACGAAACTTCGTGAAGAGCATAAACCAATGCACAATGCAATGGTGAGAACAAACAAAGTGCTAAAGTCCTTCACTCTCGAATTCCAACAAAGCAACAAATGCTATGGGAATAAGAGAGAAAAAACAAAGAAGGAGAAACACCAAGAACTCCAAGAACTAAATCTACTAGGTTCCCCTCACTTAGAGGAGAGATGGATTGATGGAAATGTAGATCTAGATCTCCTCTCACTTTCCCTCAAAGATATGCAAGAATCATGGGAGGGATTGAGAGGGGGCAAGCTTTCCAAGGTCAACACATGGCCGACGCGCCTACCCACCACCTATCCTCCCAGAAATCTGACTGTTGCTGCCCGCAGGGTTTGGAACTTAGACTGGAACTTCCGACCAGATCGGAAAGTTTCGGACAAAGTTCTGCTGGAGAGAGTGCATGTGCACAGTTTGACTTGTCGGAATACTCTTAAGTCGGGTTCAGAACTTCCGATCGCCCGGAAATTTCCGGCACAAGTTTCAGACAAAGTTCCGGTTGTGCCAGTGGGCGGACACATTCTGACTTAGAGAAAATTGCGGTTCAGGCCATCTGTGCTGGATCTAATACCCTACGTCATGCTTGTCTCATCTTGGATTATGATGTCTATGATTACAATGGTGGTGCTCTCTCTCTACCACAGGCGGACCGCCAAACTTCCTCCTCCTACGCCTCCTCCGGTCCGGTCAGTCGATCAACTATCCATCCTTCTCCTCGAAGCTAAGTCCACCTTTTATAACACAAGGGGGTCACACATGGCCGATGGGCCTACCCACCACCTATCCTCCAGGCCTCTGTCTCTTGACAGATGGCGAATCTTCCCGCTTGTCACGACAAGAACCTGCCACCTCATTGTCCATGCGTCGGCCTCCTCTTGAGGCCGAGGCGTGACTAAGCGGCCTTCCTACCGGGGCAACGACTTGTCTTGGCCAAGGTCCTCGCCGTCACCCACCCCCGGGAGGGAGAAGTCTTGTCGGGCTTTCGGTGCCCGCATGACGATAAGTCTGGTACCCCCGGTTGGCGAGGTACTGACACCAGGGTTGTGGGCCTCACCTCCACTTGCCGTTCTGGCTCCGTGAGTTTCTGGTGATTTAGAATTTTTGTAAGTTTTTTAGATGTTTTCGAGCACTTCCATTTTTAGACCTTTTCTGTAATGCACAGAAAAAATAAACAAGAACTTGCACTAGGCACTGGGTTAATAGGTTAGTCCAATAAATGCCCTAAAATGATATAAAACTATAGTAAAAACATGTAGCATTTGTATAAAATAAGCATAAAACAATCAAATATTATAGATATTTTTAGCACGTATCATTTATCACCTTTAAATGAATTGCTGCTTTGGTCGTCATCGACGATGCGACGTCGCTGATTCTCCGGTTTGAAATTGCCCTTCCAGTGCAACAAGGTCTTCCTGAAGCATTTTCGTAGCATCATGTGAACCATATAGGCTCCGACCAGCAGTCGACTACCATATTATGTGTACTCCCTCTGTCTCAAAATAATTGTCTTAAGTTTGCTAAAAAAAATAGATGTATCTGGAGATGAAACATGTCAAGATATATCCACTTTTAGCTAAACTTGAGACACTTATTTTGCGACGGAGGGAGTATGCAATATGTATGTAATTGTGAAAAATAAAAATTTAACAAGACCAACCAAGGGCTTGACGGCTTTTGTATTAAGATTTTAGAAGCGCACAGAAATGCAACGGTGGGTACGCGCCCGCGAGTGAGTACTGGGGCTCGAACTCGAGCGGGGGCATAACAGGTATCATCACCCTGGTGAAAAATTAGATGTGGTGTGGCTGCCATATTTTAGTATAACTGTTCAAGTAGTTGTGACCTATTGATGCCCTATTTCTTAAGCAATTGGAGCTGGGCATTTTCTAGTGTCCTAAAAAAATTTATAATGTAAATTTTACTCAAACCAATTTTTGGTACCCTGTTTTAAGGCAACTATCGTAGATGCTCGTAATAAGCGACCGCGTCAATGATGGAGACGCTCAAAATGCCAAACACCCTAGCCCACTCTCCCCGGGGAGAGCAAAAATGTGCGTCAAACAGATCAGTGGTGAATAAATATTTTTGGAAAATCTATGTAACAGGCGCCTGCTATATGACGTACCTGTACGCAGAGGGAAAAAAGACACTCGCGCCTGTGAAGTTAGAGAAATTGCCTCCTCCGCACGCATGCATGCAAAAAAGTCAAAAAAGTTGATGTCATCACACAATTAATGCGGAATCCGAAAATTCAAAAAGTTTTGTAGCCCAAACCGTTTATCCGATTTAGAATTCGTTTCCACCGCTGAGTTAATCGCGACGAGATCTTCGAAACTAGATCCCATATTGACATATTCCGACAACTTTTTGTAATCCAAAAGTTACCCACCCGTAGCATATAAGTTACCTAGGCTGTAATATGTAAGTTACTAACCATATTAACGATTAATTTTCGGGTTGAAATAGAACCATTTTTATTGTTCTATTCGATTTTTTTGATTTTTGAAGTTACTGCACCTAGTTATTCATAACTGAATATCACGTTGGGATTGGGATGGTAAATGTATCATGCATAAATTGATAACTATACACTAAAACACCCGTTCAACTTAATAAGTATTAGAACGATAACTCTCGATTTCATAATGACAATTACACCATATAAAAGACTCTATTGGTACACCCTAGTACTGATAAAATTACCAACATAGTACGGATAACGTTCTGAAATTAGGTTGTAATTTCAAAACACGGCAAAATCGAAAAGAACAACAGAAAATGGAAGATAGTATCAAACCGAAAATTAATCGTTACTTGGATGTGTAACTTACATATTACATCCTGATAATTTACGTGTTAATGGGTGGGTAACTTTTGGGTTCAAAAAATATATCGTCGAAATATATCACCACGAGATCTAGTTTCAAAAATCCAGATGCGACTAGTCCAACAGTGAAAACAGATCATAAATCGGATAAACGATTTGAGCTACAAAACATTTTAAATTGTTCGATTTTTAACCCAAAAACTAATCACTAATATGGTGGGTAACTTACGTATACAAGATTGGGTAACTTATATGTCACGGGGTGGTAACTTCTGGGGAAAAAAAAGTTGTCGGAACATATCGACTTGGGATCTAGTTTTGAAGATCTCGTCGCGGCTAGTCTAACGGTGAAAACGGATTTTCAATCGGATAAACGGTTTGGTCTATGAAGCTTTTTGAATTTTCGACTAACTATGTGCTGGCGCGGGGAGCCGCAAGCTTGGTTTCCTTTTCTGTTTTGTTCTCTAGTGCGTCGGGGTGTGCCAGCCAGCAGGCACCTGCTGAATGGCAAAGTCCAATATTTTTATATGAGAGTATATAGCTTATGTGGCGTGGAGCCATTTTTATATGAGCAAACATCCTATTTGTGTGTGGCGTGGACCTTCCTGGCTTTGTGGATGTCGTATTTTTTCGTTGGAGCGTGTTAAACGCTACAAGTGACACACGAGAAGCCAAGCGTTCGGCATCGTGCTAATAGCAATCATGAATGGACCTCACCAATACTACTTTGTTAACTCAAGTTGACATGATCCTGCTGAATCATCGGAGGAACCAGAACGTCAAATCAATCCCCCTGGACTCCAGACACTCGCTGGCAACAACACATTATGGCATGGCCTTCCTGTTAATGTTAATTGCGGAGCCGCGTCAATGATAGAGATGCTCAAAATGTCAAACACCCTACCCTCCCCTTCCGTCCCGTGGAAATCAGACATTAACAGGAACATAAACATTTTCTTGTGAAGTAGGCTACTTCCCTCCTCTATCTTGAGTTGTTGACTTCGGTATACAATACTGTGGAGTAAAGCTGCTTTGATTTGATCTACCCCAAGAAGATCAAACCGGAGCAGAGACCTCGACATTCGAGACCACGCCTTGGCCATCGGCGTGGCCAAGAGGCCAGTTTTCGCTAGGGAAATGGAAAACAAAGCACAGATCCAGCGTCCAACGAGCTCAAGAGACACTTCTTGTAAGTCAAGCTATGCTGATAAAATTATACTTCGCCTTGAGCACATTGTACACATGAGGGAATCAACCCAACGAATAAAAACTAAACAAGTAACAAGCTTTATTTTACACTGGTTGTCCAGGCAGCTATGCTATGCTGGACAACCAATACAATCATGCTGTACTACAGTACTACTACATGAAAACCACCCTACCAACCAACTGTTTCTCCCTTCCCACATCTAGCAGCTTGCTTGCCCAAAAGGGGCAATGGATTATTATTATCCACTCAGTATTACTTTTCTAAATGTCCACCACTGGAGATTTTGGGATAATGCTCCCATCTTCCTGGCGCTCTTATTCACTGTACTCAGATGAGTACGAGGTGGCTCCTTCATCTTCATCTGCATTCGCCTCAACACGGTCACCACCATCGTCTCCGTCGTCGCCTACATCCTCATCATCATCCTCATCCTCATCCATCTCATCGTCAACATCAACGGTGGTATGGTTCAGATCATCTTCCCCGTCATCCTCATCACTCTCCGCACCCCCTTCGGCATCTTCATCATCCTCAGTCTCATCATCCATCATGCCAAGGGGTCTGGACCCACCAGAATAGGGTCTGGAGTAGCCTGGAGCCTGCTCGCCGTATTCTTCCTCGTCCATGGCTTGGCCATTTTCCTCGTTGTCTTCTGATTGATCTGATTGGGATCCAGAGCTGTTATCATCACCTTCGATATATGGTCTTCTGCTCTCTAGGCCCCACTCTTCCGCACCTGAGCTTCGTGGAGACTCCTCAACAGCCGAAGGTTTCACACTGCTAAGCATGCTAAAGCTTCCCAACAAATTAGCCTTTGGAATTGATCTGCCTCTGCCTTCAGATGATGGCTGCCGAGGCCTAACTGTTCGACGTCCTCGTCCACGGCCACGGCCACGTCCACGCCCTCGACGCGTGTTCTTTCTTGGGGCTTTCTCATATGCAGCATTGTCATCCGTAAACTCAATCCTAGATGAGCTGCTGGTACCTCTTGGGACCCTTCCACCTCGACTTCGACCTCTTCCTCCCCTGCTACCTCCTCTACTTCCTCTTCCACGACTCCTGCGACCACTACTGGTGGGCCACCTTGCATCATAAAGGTCAAAACCACTTGGCTCCAATGGCTCTGTATCCTGAGTCTTCTTGACAACACTATACCTTGATGGAAGCTTCTGCAGGACAGTGAAGATAATTACACGACTAAAATGGTAATGTTATTCATGAAAAACACTGTGCACATTGTCCAAACAAATCATCGACTTGAACATTTGATAACAATTCAGGGTTTAAGTTCATGTCTAGTACAGCAAGGTAGAGTGCAACCAAAAGATGGACTAGAAAAACTTCTGCCTTAAAATAGTTTGCAAAATTACTAAAGTATTTTGTAATTACCACTTAAAAGTAAAAAAGGCAATAATTCTTGAACTTTATCTTACCACGCAATTGCCACCATCCCTCTCCTTCTTTTGATTTTGTATGTACGAAACCGCATGATCAAGGTCTAACATTCTTAATGTGACAGCTGCAGTAGTGTCAGGAACCCATGGCAGTACAGAAGTTCCGGATAGTCCCCCAAAAGGATTATGGGATGGTATATCTTGTGTCTTTGAGTTTAGCAATTCGTTTGATGTTTCAAAATCAGAAGACAGGTAATCTCGTTTTATTGCACCTTCCAGCACAGTCAACATCTGCAACGGAGTGAAAAACATTAGCAGACATAATCTGCAAACGTAGAGATATAAAGTGCAAACCCAACAGCATGCAAGTAACTCATGCATCTGTACAGATATACTGATAATTGCGTGAGTGTCTAGACTAGAATCATGTAATAATAATATGGAAATAGCTGTTACTTAGCTATGCCAGTTTACAGAAGAGGGTAACAGAAGAATAGAAATGAGTATGTAAGAAACCATGAACCATCAAAACAGTCAGCTATGCCAGTTTCCAGAAGAGGGTAACAGCAATGAGTTTATAAACCCTGAGCCATCGAGACAATCTAAATTCTTCAAGAAAACTGTTTATGAATAGTCACATTAGCATTGCCCTTGGTACTTTAATTCACGTGTGATAAGGCTGGAGCTAGTAAAGAGAAGCAATTTAATCACATGGTTCAAGCTATCATGCTCCTATTCAGCTTGATGGTAAATCCTGGTTACAACCAGTTACACAAATCAATGCCTATTAATTACAACTAGTAGACAGTATAAGCTATTTCAGCAATTCAATAGTTGCCCAAATTCATCGATACCGAATATTGTTGCTCTATTTTCATGATTGTTTTACATGGTTCTCTAATGAGGTCTTAACCACCCAACACAACTATTTCAAGCAACGTATTCAGAGATCAATTAACATAAAGGAAATAGACGTTCGCCGAACAGGATAATCTGATCATGTTGCCAGAGTAATGGAGGAACAAATAAGGAACCTGAAATATTTCCTCAACAGAAGTGGCAGAGTGCAACTTCACGCCCCAAGATTTCCGATATTCATCACTCCAAAATGGTTGAAGTGCTTCTGATGGTACTGAAGCCTGTAAAACAGAAACATCAATATATTGTCAAACATCTAATGGCAAGTAAGCTAAATTGAGAAGCAAGCAACCAACGGAAAATTGACCTCAATAGTAGCTAAGTGCAACTTGAGCAATCTCGTTCCGATTGGAACAGAATAATCCGTAATTTGTATCTTCCAGTTAGGGTCAGTTCTCCGCTTCTCTTCACATTGTGATGTGTGCTCAGAAAAATTGTGAATGGATTTGAAGGTCTTATGGCAAGAAGAGCAGTGCCTTTCTTCTGTTAAGTAAATCTGATAGCAGTAATCACAAGAATACATTAACGCCGAGCATCTTTTGTTCCCATACTTCATGGCACATGTCAATTGGCGATCCAAGCATTCCCTCCACATCCATTTCAAAAAACCATCCGCCCTTTTTGAGATAGCAATCTTCTCCACATCATTACGCCCAAGCTCTACTTTGAAGGAATCCGAATATGCTGTGGCACAATCAGCAGAGACACTAGAAAGAGTACTGCTTGGGCTTCCAAACTCGCTACGATAATTTGCACGCACCGTATCAGTAGCTCCATTCTTTAGGTGTCTTCCATTTGAATGTTCTATAACTGCACTCTTTTTCCTCTTGATACCTTCCTTAAAGGTTGATTCAACCCTTTGCAGCATAGAATGCAACTGTGCCTCCCTGCTGCCACGTGTATCAAGGGAAGCTACTAAAGAATCAAACACCTGCGTTATAATTAGGCAGAAAATCTAAGGATTAGTGTGACATATTCTCCAGTGTGTTTTGATAATTAATTGCAGTTTAGGGCTTTAGGCATTGTGTATAATCAGGTTAGATCTAATATGTACAAACAAGATAAATACCTCCTCCGAATCTATAACCCTCCAGTATCCATCTTTTGATTCGAAAAAGATTCTTCCTGAACCAGGGTCATTTGGTGATGCAGAAGCGGAGAACTGCCAATACCGGTTTCGTCTCCGATCCTGCCCCAGGGGCAGCGATCTGTAAACATACAGCTGCTCTGCTTTATGACCAATGTACGATTTCAACTGAGAGCGTGTTTTATCAGCATATGCGTATTGCTGAGCAGATAAATTATCTGGTGTTGCAATGATGTCTTGCCCTATACCATTTCGCTCATAAGACACATTCCCAGCATTACTCTGACTATGTTGATTAAGTATCTCACTATTGTTTACAGCACCCACATTTCCATCATTGTCTATATCAAAATTACGGACTGGAGTTGGAGTTATCTCTGTAGCATTATGTTCTGGAATAACATCAGCCTTCAAGCTTGTGTAAGAATTATACGGCATTCTGCTAGAAAATTCTTCCTTGGAACGCCTCTTATCAAGTTGTGCCTCAGCCCACATTTGTTTTTTTATGGCATTTGCTGCTTCCAAACGTTCCTGCAATACTCTTATGATCAAGTACTATTTAACAAGGAAGTAACAACAGACGGGATAGTTTAGGATATTTACCTCAAGAACAGCACGAATAGAGTTCCCTTCAGTGGCAACACCAACAAGTGCGACCAATGCATTAAGCCGTTCTTCAACACTAAGATCGCAATAGTCACCTTCTGCTAGTCCCTGTACCCAAGACTCACCTTGGTTGCTTTCATCAATCTCTGTATCTTCAGCGTCACCAGTAATTACCTCGTGATGATCTGAGGAAGCTCTAAGAGGCGAGATGCTTGAAGTACCTGCTGCATTGGAGTTGCCTAAAGAAAGCATGGCAGCACCTTTTCCAGGTCCAGTAAAACTAATTGGTCGGGTTAATGCAGTATCCAAACCATCTGCCTTCCCCTTTATGTCACCAACTTCAGTCATTGTTGGTGCCACATCTTGTACTTTAACAGCAAGAAGTGAGTCCTTCGCATCTCCTACATCAATATTCACATCATCACCATCAGGATCATCATCACATTCGGAGTCGTCGTCCCTATCAACATCATCCACCTCCTTTTCAGCTTCAGAGTCAGAAATCACATTCTGAAAGGCCCTAATTTTTTCACGTGCTGCTGATAGCACAGCCTCAGAATCAGCTGGATCTTTTCTATAAGGGGATTTGACACAATATGTTGAAGGAGCAGTTCGCTCGAAAAGCTTGGTATCCCTTGACAAAGCAGCAGCAATAGATGCCTCAGGTGTCTTGCTTGTGGTAAGATCTCTCAGTCCAGATTTCTGAAGAGAGAAAGGATCAATCTATTAAGTTAGAGATAAAACAACAGAAGGCAATGACAAAGCTAGCAGATCTTTATGCTGCATACCTGGATTTTTTCTGCAACTTCCAATATTGTGAGACCACTGCTTTCTTCAAGCGAAAGCACATGGAAAGCAGCAAATTTTACTGTCCCAGGAGTGAGGCGGTGCCGAGATCGGCGTTGGGTGTAGCCTCTTTCTTTCATCAAAGCAGCAGCACGCACAGCTGCTGAACCATTTCGGAGAGTTGATATGACATTCTCACTATCTCGACCCTGTATAAATTTTTACACCAATCTTGTAAAAAAAATCCAGAAGTCTTGTTTTGCAATGCAGAATATAGAGAATATCTCATAAATTACTAAACTATCCATGACAACTCATAAGAGAGGCACATCTGACTATATCCCAACAATAATTTTGAGTTGACACATGCTATGCCTCACCCTTACAACAGAGGCACATTTGACTATATATCCCAACAACAATTTTAAGTTTTCACATGCCATGCCTTGCTCAATCTTACAACATAGGGACAATAGCACATCTGACTATATCCCAACAGGCTTGATAATTCATAAGTAAAATATAGATACCAAGAAATCAAATAAGCCCATCCATAAACATACACTTCAGAGATTAGGTAAGCACCAGAAAAAGGCAAACTATGTTTTCAATCTGTGATTACCCAAGGCAGTTTTATAACTGGAATGATCTTATAGTGGTACATAGTACGAGTCTATGAGATAGCACAAACCTCATTTTCATCACGATAAAAAACATCTTCACCGTTCCTTTTCTTCAGTTGTGGTCCAAAACCGGCAGATAAAGCAAACTGCCTCAATATTTCAGGCCAAGTCAGAAGATTGAGGTGGCGCTGCCAGTTACGTATATTGAACCCCCAAGAATATGCCTGTAAAAAAGTTCAAGTATATAAATAGCATGCAAACAACAAATAAAGCTGAAGGAACAATCATAGCTTTCAAGACACACGCACCCCTTCAACAATTTGTGGATGGCCACCTCCTGGATTCACCCCCAGTGCAACCGACGGCGTTCGGGCAACATCCTCAATATCCTTTATGATGGATTTCAGCAGAGCAACATGCAAATCTGCCAACAGCCTTGAATCCTACAAAGTAAATCCAGTAAGATAACACATGGTGTCAAAGTAAGGAGGCTGATGACTATGAGCGGACAGAAGGGAGATGTTTCACAAAGCCATTGTCAATTATAGACCGCGAGAGAAAAAATCCTCGTAAGTATAAATTTTATGGCAGCTTATGTCTTATTTTTCAACTCAATTATTCCACTAGTTGCTTCTTTTTTTTGGCACTACCATTCATATTGTACTTGTTGATTTTTTAGTTCTTTGGTGGAGTGCTTATGGTGGCCTTGCTTTGACCTCCAAACTCTTGCAAAGTGAATCATTACTCTATGTTGTTCAGCATCCGGCTGCGAGCGCAATTGGAGTACATTTGCTAATGTAAGTAGCCATTAGTTGGCTGGTTTGCAAGCTGGTGTGGTAGGCTGATTTCAGCAGCTTCTCACAAGTGTAAGTGCTTGGCTGTTTGCAGATCCACACCAAAGGGAGAAACCGTCTAGAGTACAAGAAAAATGAACAAGCTATGAAGCTATCATATGTCTCCTACCACCGGCAAATGGATGCTAGGTTTGAAAAGCTATGCATCAAAGAAGTCCAGTCCACTTATCTTAGAAGAAATTCAGTGGGATAATAAATGGTTGACATCAATGCTGAAATAGTCCATGAAGATCAAGCTCAACTCATGGACAGTGACACCCCACTACTGTGGTCTCAAGTTGATGAAGCCATCGGTGCGACGACTGATCTAGCAGGTCGCAGCTTTCCAAGGAGGTCATGTGGAGATATTGGCGAGTCAAGTGCACGACCACTAGGCCCTTATCTCACCTACACTCGGAACCACTCAAGAACAAGGCTGGTGGTGCATGATGAAGAGTTAAGGGCTGAATTACATGCAGCAGAACATGATCAAGACTTGGAGAGCGATAATGAAGACGTCGAGTTCCAGCTTGAGGAGATGGATCTTGATTGCTTGGGAGAGAGGTCGGCGCCAAGCCGCCAACCGAATCCAGCGCCAGACAGAGGTCGGCTCCAATAAGCTTGGAGCTGACCCCCATAAGCATCTAGGTGCCGAAATGTCTTGGCGCCGATCTGCACAACTTCGGCTCCATCCCCTTTGGCGCCGAGGGCCAGAGTTACAAATAGTTTCACCGAGGGGCCACATCTGGTAGTAGTTTCAGCCAAGGACCAGATTTAGCAAAAAAAAAACCTAATGTAGATAGATATACCCATGCCATACACCGCAGTCAGATCGAGAGTATTGGATTTGACACAATAATTTTTTTCGCAAACTAATCCAACAAATAGAAGAGCTTGGACTAGATCATATGTGTCTTAGGAGTGTAGATTTATTCCCAACCAGATGTTAATTTATCTTTCAACCAAGATCTTGTCAATATTAGTAAGTAAACATGGAAATAAATTTACCTCTTTACCCTTTTTACCATAACAGTCAAGGACAGACAATTAGCCTCTCCAAAGAAAACAACTTACATAATCATGAAGGGACTGGACAAATTCATCAAGTGTAACTGAACAAAGCCCAAGAATATCAGCAAAAGTAATCAAGAATTTCCATGCCTGCAACTCATGTAGGAACAGTTTCATCACAAATATTGTCAAATACACACACAACTGAACTATGTAACATAAAATTTGACATAACATGAACATTAGCTTAAAAGATACCAGCATTTCTATCTGACCGAATGCTATCTGTAAAAGCTGTAGTGAGCTAAGCACATGACAGTTATTGTAAAATTCCTATGGGGTCTGGTAATAAAATAAAGTGTTTTAAGTATCTACTGGCACTACAACACCGAAAGGAAATATCCATAACAAGATCAGAACAAATGTCTTTTTTAACAAAACAACAAGTTAGTCCAATGCTTCTGCTCCAGTATCTCTTGGGAAAATGGATGGCTAGAGTATGGTTTATTTACTTTGGAGGTGAATATGGTGCATAGTCTATATCCACAGAGTTCATTTGAATGTATTGGAAGGGGTATTTAGTGTTAGAAGGGGCATTTATTTACCCACGTGCATTGGACAAACACAAGGCAAGATACACAAGCAAGAACAGAACACATGTGTGTTTTCCTGATCAAGTAAATAGTAAAACTTTTCAGTGTATGTAATATACATCTATCTGAAAATAGGTTGAAGCTAACTACAAATCTTTCGGCAGCATTCGTAGCCAAAATAAGCTGTAAGAATGCAAAGGGAATATATCAGTCAAAATATTACCATCAAAAGCTTTCCAACACTATCCTCAGATCCTGTCCAAGGCTTTATCGAAAATGGCACCTTAAGTCTCACTGTTTCAGGTGGGAATTGGCTCAACATGCCTGGAAGAAAGTGGGTAGGGGGGAACAAAAAAACAATTGTGCAGTTAGACTCACCTATTGGAATAACAATGCATCAAACAAAAGCATACTACGCTAGGTCACGATGTTGAATATCTATTTCTTCATGCTGTCATACCTCAAAAGTAATAAGGTGTTTTTACAACCAAACAGTAATCTTAAGCGTTTGTCTGGGCCATAAATATTAGAGGTGGATTTTAGAACTATGAGTTTCTGTGCAAGATTCGGGAGAGTGGATTTGATTTTGTTGTGTTTCACTTACAATAGTACAGAATTAACACCTTATTCAGTGAGCAAAGTGTTCCAGCTATAAGTTTGCCAAAACGAAACAGGTACGTTATTTTTGGGATCACCTAATCTGACTTTTTGTGGAGACTAGATTTGCTTTGTCCTGACTATACGCAAACCTGACCAAAGAAGCCTTCAGGTGGTTAGGATCCAAGGCTAATTTGACTAATCTGATTTTACTTTAAGTAAAAGTCCACACAAGGACTCAAACAGATTTATTACAAATTACTCTATTATGAATGTCAGAATGTGCATTCACTAACCCTAATAAACAAGTGTAACATGTTTTCCAGTGGTCATCTCACTCAGAGGTTTTATAGATGTTTTACAATCTTACATATATAGGTAAATATTGACATTTGCTTTTGTGCGATGAAATATAATGTTTCTTCTTTCGACCTAAATGCTAGTTATAATCTATCAGGAATGCATAAGGATGTGGATTTATTTCCTCTAACACATTGAAGTGGACTGTTACTGTCGGCAGGGTGTAGTGTTAAGATGTATAGAGCCAAACCTAATAAGCATACCTCGGAATGAATCAAGCTGCTTCAACGTGTCACTATCAAGAGAAAGCATTGAGGGCAACCCTTTGCTTTGTGCAGCCAATTCCATTAGCTCCAAGCGCTCATCTTCCACAAGCTCCATATACTCACGGGCAATTCTGCGAGCTGTGGCCCTTTCATTGGCAGCTTTTTGCCTCGCCACCTCTTTCTCTTTTCTGAGTTCCTCCTTTTGTCTTTGTTTCTCTGCCTGCACATAAATAGACAGATATTAATGCTAAACAGGGGTAGTAGTACATATACTACAGAACTATCTTGAGTTACAGTTTACTTCCAAGGAACTATGAGACTTACTCGTCTAGATTGCTTCTGTAAAAACTTCTCCATGCGCTCATTTTCCCGCCTTTGCTCCCTTTGGAACCTCTCTTCCTCTCTTTGCCTCTCACGTAGCAATCTCTCCTCTTCCCTTTTCCTTTCACGATCATGTCTCTCCATTTCCTTGCGCATTTGTTCCTCTCTCTGCAAAGCATGAAACTGTACATGATATTTCCAGCCAAAAATATTTATATCTGCTAATGCCCAGCAATTGAAAAGAGCAGATACCTTTTTCCTCAACATATCTTGCTTCTCAAGCTCCTTCCTGATTCGTCTTTCGTGAGCTTCAACTTCCTTTGCAATTTTTGCTTCCTCGTTATACTGAAGCACATGCCAGACAAATTCAATATGTCTATAATTAGTGTGTATGGCTGAAGAACAAGATGCATATATGAGGTCAGAGAAAAACATACTTTTCGCTTTCTATCCACTCGAGCAGCATCTTCATCATCATAAGTCATTGTTTCGGATGATATAAGTGGGTCTTCGAAGCCAGCAACTTGAGAAATACCAAACTGACCATCGATTGGCACAGAATTAAGGTTGCTATTAGACTGATTCGTCTCATAATCTGTCGGTACTGCAGGAAACACCTGAGGCCTGCCAGATTGAGGCAAAAGACCTTGGCCTTCAAAAGCATAACCAGGTGCCATCTCCTCAGATCCATGGAGAAGGTGAGATCCTGGAGTGAGAGAAACCCTCATATTTGAAGCTTCAACTGGAGTGTCATAGTAATGAGATCTACTTGCTCTGTTGTTTGTATCACTTGGCTGCTCAGGAAGAAATTGATACTCATGAACTGCCCGCGATCCACCATGAGGGTGAACTTGAGGTGGATGTGGATTAGCAACAGTTGATTTTCTCTTTCCAGAAAATGAATTCTGAACAAAAGGGTGCTCCATGCTGGGCAAGAATGACGATACCTACGGGGATGAAGAAGATTCAATGGGACGGTACACCTCTGAGTTTCGAGCAATAGGCATAGCATAGTTACTCATGATACTTTTTATTATACCTATGCTTAAATGTTATATGAACCAACAATGGACTACAAATATTAATGCTAAAGCAATGGTACTCTTGAAGATACGTGGACATAAGATTAAAAAAAACATTTTGTGCAGTGACAAAGATCCACCACATAATCATATGTGATACATAAACTTACTTTTTTTTACCTTAAATAAACTTACTTTCACAAGTTTCCAAAATATTTACCTTTAAGAGATTTGAGTCGTGTCTAGAAAATATCTTGGGATCATAAGAGCGAACAGGTTGCTTTTGTTGCTCCGGAACTGCATGGGAAGAGCTAAGTCAGTAATTAGAAGGATATAAAATTATGAATAATTGGTAACTGTGTACATGTTATCTATAGATTCCATAATAACTTTTTATCCCCCCCCCCCACACACACACACACTAACACAACCAACCAAGCATGCAGGCGCAGACACATAGTCAGGAGATGGGATAGGAATCTAAGATCGAGCAGTGCCTGAGCGAGCCAACTGGTGGAGGCGCTTCAGACCTCGTGTGAGAGGCTGATCTAACGTAAAGCACTATCCCACATGATGATTGTGGAACAGTATTATCGCTGACTCGCCGTTCTCTAGTTTGCTGTGTATTTCATTCAAAAAAGAAAAAAGTCTGACTTCTCAACCCTGAACTATGGCAAAAGTTCACTTTTCCACCTTCAACTCAAACCATCGGATCTGCAACCTCGAACTACTGAAACTGTCCATTTTTCACCGTTCGGTGGTCTTAATTGAGTGAATATCACGTCACTGCCATGAACAATTAAATACTACAACAACAAACAATCAAAAACAAGCTCTACTATTCAGATAAAATACTTTCACAAGAAAAGGTAAAAAAAAAAACAGAAGATATTTTAGTAGAAACATATCAATACACAGATGGCATTGACGTGGTGGACATGTGGCATCCATATCACGTAAAACTGCTTGTGAAACCACTCAAGAGTTGAAAAAGATGATCTGAATAGTTCGAGGTTTCTATTCAAACGGTTTTCAAGTTCACAGTTGAAAAGTGAACTTTTGCTAAATCCAAGGTTGAAAAGTAAACCTTTTTCTTAAAAAAAGATAATTCATTTTTCAGACACAGCTTATAGTTCTTATCTAAGCACTCATCTCTAGGAGAAATGTTAGTGCCTTACCTACCAGATGGCCCTCTTAATCAAGTTCCAGCGATATTTTTGATTACTTATATATATTTCTCCTTTTTTTGTTGATCGGTCATTCTTCTCCAACATATGCTCTAAGGAAATTTTCATTACCTAATGACTCAACCAATTCCCATACGTTATTCTCCACTTCCTAGTTACAGGAACAACCAATAATGGGGCTGGCTATCAGAAGAGCGCCCTCCTAAGGGGGTCAGGGCACGGGCTGTGTGTGGGACGAGTGGACATCCAGCACATGGCGAGCATGGCTCCATTCCCTGATGGTCTTCGTTGTTTTTTGTCCGTGTTTTCTTTTTTTCCAAATGTTTCTGTTTTTTAGGCAGTTCATCATACACAAACACAAAGGTGGAACATCTGCAGCTGTACATCAAGGCAGTGCACAAAATGTGAAAATAGGGCAGCAAACCGTGCATTAACAGGATACAATGCAGGATCTAAAGTCAGTATAAAAGTGGTATATCTAGAAGGCAGTGCAACTAAAAGCAGTATAAAACATGTCGCTAGGACAGTGCACTTAAGAAGTTACGAGGGCAAGCTGTACATCTAAAAGTATTAGAGCTAGAGGCAAAACAAAGCAATGCACTGTGGGCAGTGCACTCACAAGACAAAGGCAGTACATATGAAGGCATTACAACTGAATCCACTACCTCTAGAGGCAGTAAATCTAAAGGCAGTACAATACGTGCATATACAGCAATGCACTTATATGAGACAAAAGGCATTACATATGAAGACAGAATAAAACAAATAGTTAGGGCTGGAAAAACTGGAGAGGCACACTTCTTGAAATAATGCAGTTCAATTAACGCAGTACATATATTGTATCGGAAGGCAGAGCAAATGTTGTAATTCAATCAGTGCAAAAATAACAAACAAAAAAATCATCGAAACATATCAACATGTGATCTAGTTTTGAAGAACTCGACATGAGTAATACAACCTTGAAAACGGATAGCAATTTTGACGTTCGGTGAAAAGATATTTCACTTTCAGTATTTTAATCTGCAAAATGTTAAGAAACATCCCCTGCCCTCCCACCAGGGCACTCTCCTGGAGTGCAACAAATGGTGTGTGGGAGGCATTCATGTGGGAGGACAAACTCACCGCTCGCTACTTGTCGCGTGGGGGGAAAAGTGACCTCACTGGAGCGGTGCTACTATTCTAGCCAATCCGACAGATAATTGAGTAAAATAATTTAGCATAATAGAGAAAACGGTACATAAGATTGTGGGGTTCAACAGTAATATACATAGAAAACTTGAAAACAAAATCACACTAAGGACTGAAAGTTTCCACTATGTTCAACTACAAGTCAGCTTGGGCAGCTGATACAGCGTTTAACCGCTACTCGACAGGTGACACTGATTCACGGATTTAACTGATTAATCGGCCTATTTGCCTATTAGTCACTAATCGACAGCTGATCAAGCAGTAAACGATAAGCGATTTACTCAATACTGATATTCTTTAACTTCAAAGATCCTCAAAAGTGAACTAAAAAATTTGAGTGGTTAGGAAAGTACCAATTGGTGCACCAAAGGCACCTGGAGGAAGCGGATCAAAATCGTTGCCAAGCACTGGTCCATTCTCCCTCAGCGACTCTCCAAGCTGTGACTCCACATAACTGATCACCCGGAGCTCAGCTTGCCTGAACTGCATCGGCGCCACGGGTGGCGGCAGCATAACAGGCAGTGGCTCGTAATACCTCCTCCCAATGTCAGGTCCAGAAATTCTGGGCACGGCAGAGGATCGTGCAGGTCCCCTACGCGAGTGAGGGGGTGGCAGCGGCTCATCATATGGACTGCCACCAGTCATCATGTGGTCATTGCTCGCCAGCGGCATTGCCTGTAGTGGCAACACCGGTGAGGGTGCTGCCGGGCCATCTTCATCCAGCCGTTGCCTCTTGGCCGGCGTCTTCCGGTCCTTGAGCCGCCTGTGGCAGAACCACATTTGCAGCTGCCTGTCGGACAGGCCTATCTTCACTGACAGCTCGGCGCGCATGGCCTCCGATGGGTACTGCTCCGCTGCGTCAAAACCAAAATGAAATCCTCACCAAAAACTCAATCAAAAACAACACCAAAAAAAAAACATTTGAAAGCATAGAAATCGGCGCACCTAAATACGTCTGTTCGAGAACATCCAGCTGGTAGGGGGTCTTCATCATGCGCTTCGCCGGCTTCTCCCCGGAGGCGGAGGCGGAGGCAGAGGGGGCGCCGCCGGAGGCCGAAGCCGGGGCTGCGACGGCGGGCGGCGCCGGAGGCGGGTGAGTCCGCTCCTCCTCCAGGGGCGGCCCGTCTCCATCACTGCCGGCGGCGTCCATGGCGGCGGGGGCCGGAAACCGGCAAACCTAGATCCGAACTCGCCCGCAGGAAACTCCTTTCCCCTCTCGTAGGGTTTCCCCGCAGCAAAGAAACAACAACAACAAATGCCGTGCTTTTCCAGTATATACCCCCAGGCAAGCCGAGGAAAAGTCGAATCGATGTGCGGCCGGATCTTCTTCGCCCCGAAGCCGAAGGGGAATAATTAATGATAATGATGACTTGAACACTACGAACAAACAGAGGCGTGGGAGCAGCGGCGGTGGAGTGGACTGGAGATAGGGATGTGGGGAGGAGATTGAGGGAACAGCAGCAACAGGGGGGGCTACTGCTGGAGCTGGTGGATTATTCATCCGCCTTTGGGATTGGGTTCCGATTTGGATCGCTTCCACCATCCTATCCTAGTAGTATTGCTGCTACTACTATGACTGCTCGCTGGCTAATAAAAACCAAACCTTTTCTCTCTCCCACACACTTTTCTTTTTCGTCAGGGTTCAGGCCCTTTTATTTCTTTTATTTTCTAGCTGCTCTCTCTGCCGATTGTGTACTGTGATGGGGAGGAATAATCAGCGAGTGGGTGCTCGGATTTCTTGGGCTTTGATCTTTGGGGTTGCTTTCGTGCTTTTTGACTAGTAGTAGCAGCAGTAGTTGGTGTGGTTTTGCTGGTGCCTGTGCTGTGTTCATAGGATTGCTCCTCCTGTACGAACGGCGGATCATTGGACGAAGCGCGAGGGGAATACAAGAACTGGGCCGGATCTTCTGCGGGTCGGCTCCCGGCTGCGAGGTGACTCTGTGACATCGGTAGTGCACGTGATCCACCGGTGGTAGGGCCCCGTGTGTGCTGAACTGCTGACGGAGGTGCCACGGGTGCTCCTATTATTTTTTTTTTTGCGATTTGGTGCTCCTATTATTCAACGACATGGTTATGCGCTAATGCGCTCCACCCACCCCTTGAGTTAAATGGGCCGGTCCATTTAAGCTGTTTCACAGAACGATTTTTTTATTTCAAATAATGTTTAAATTTGAAAGATATTTGTGTATGAATAAAATTTCGAATTTGAACAATTTTTATATTTGAACAATTTTTCAAATCTAATTTTTTTTAATTTGAATAATTTTTAAATGTGAACAATTTTCGAATTTGAACAATTTTTAAAATCTAAAACTTTTTAAATTTGAACAATTTTTAAAATGTGAACAATTTTTGAATTTGAACAATTTTTAAATTTTCTATTTTTTTATGTCAACACAAAAAATCCCATAAACGGAAAAAAATCTATGAACATAAAAAAATAGAGGAAAAAGAAAAAATCATACAAATAATTATAGTTGAAAATTTAAACAAAATAAGAAATATTTTGAAAATAAAAAAACAGAAAAGAAAACGAAAAAAGAAACATCCGAAAAAAATAAAATGAAAAAAAGAAAATATAAACAGAAAAAAGAAAAAGAACTAGAAAAAAAGAAAAAAGGAAGAAGAAAATCCAGGCCGTGCGCTATTGGGCCGGCCCACTCGCCCCGGAGTGGGTGGTTAGCGCACGACCTGGTCGTCAAATAGGCGTAGGCAGGTGCCACGGCTATAGCTGGCCAAATGGCCCGCTCCTCGATTTACACGCGGACCGACATGGCACGATTAACTTTTTTATTTTTTTACTTATTTATAGAGTAAAATTAAAATAAATGCTAACGGGCTGCTATCGGGTTGGGCCTTACTGCCTAACGGGTCTTAATCGGGTCGACGTGTCATGCCCGAACTCACGCCGCGGCTCGCGGGCCGGCCCAAGCACGACACAGATGCTAATCGTGTCTAACGGGCCTGCTGTGCCGTGTCGGGCCGGCACGTTTGGCCAGCTATAGCCACAACCAATGGACCAACGATCTAGAGCATCTCCAGTAGCGGCGTCAAAATGTAGCGCACGACAAATTTTTAACGCGGCACAGGAAAATGCGGCATCGCGCGCCAGATCTAGCGCTCGCGCTGCCACGTGCGCTTTAAAACGCGCGGCCACGCGCACTACCAACCGCCACCGCTTCAGCGCGCGCTCGACCTGATCCACTCCTCTTCCTATTGCGTGTCCACCGCGCCGTGATGCCGCCCGCGGGAGCTCTGGGTATGTCGGCGTCAGCGAGCCCTGATGCACACGGTGGTGTTGTTGGGAAACCCCAAGAGAAAGGTATGAAGTAGTGCAGCAGCAAGTTTCACTCAGTTATGAAACCAAGGTTATCGAACCAGTAGGAGATGAAGATTCTTCTGAAGGTGTCAACGGCGCCAGAAAAATGCTTGTGCTTAGTTGACGAGGGAGTGTCAAGATCTTCTAAACAGAGGTGCTTCTTCTCCCCGGCAACGGAGATGATCTGACGGTTGACTTGGAAACTGCACACAACACAATCAAGATACTTTGCCCCAACTTAACAGTGAGGTTGTCAATCTCACTGGGTTGCTGTAACAAAGGATTAAACGTATGTGTGGAAAATGATGTTTGTTTGCAGAGAATGAAAGTAACAGGATTGCAGTAGGTTGTTTTATCAGTTTAAATAAAAGGACCGGGTTCACTAGTGGTGTCTCTACATAAATAAATAATAGCATACATGCGGGTAAACAAATTACAGCTGGGCAATTGACAGAATAAAGAACTGCATAACAATGCATATACAAGTCATGATGTCTAGTGTGAGATTCATTTGGGCATTACAACATGATACATAGAGCGTCATCCAACTGCATCTATGACTAATAACCCACCTTCAGGATAGCATCCGCAACACCATTCAGTATTAAGTTGCAAGCAACAGATTATTGCATTAAGTAAAGTGTGTAATGTAACTAGCACAAATATCCTTAAATAAATAACTATTGTTTTATCCCTAGTAGCAACAGTACATCTGCAATCTTAGAGGTTGCTGTCACTCCCCCAGATTAAATAGAGACATCAACCCACTATCGAGCATAAATACCCCCTCTTGTAGTCACAAGCATCTACTTGGCCAGAGCATCTACTAGTAACGGAGAGCATGCAAGATCATAAATAACGCACTCACAAGATATATTATGAAGCAAATGACATAGTACTCAATTATTCATCGGATCCCAGCAAACACAACATGTAGCATTACATAAAGATGATCTTGATCATGATAGCCAGCTCACAAGATCTAAACATGATGGCACAATAGGAGAAGACAACCATCTAGCTACTGCTATGGACCCGTAGTCCAAGGATGAACTACTCACGCATCAGTCCGGAGGCGGGCATGGTGATGTAGAGCCCTCCGGTGATGATTCCCCTCTCCGGCAGGGTGCCGAGAAGAGCTTCTGAACCCTCCCGAACTAGGGTTGACGGCGGCGGCGGCGGCTCTGTAACGTATCGTGTAAAAGTGTTCGGGTGCTAGGTCTTATTTCGTCGGGGGGTATTTGTAGGCGAAAGGACGAAGGCGGTGGAGCCCCAAGGGGCCCACACCATGTGGTGGCGCGGCTAGAGGGGGGGCCGCGCCTCCACCAGGTGTGGCTGCCTCAGTCTCCGTCTTTGTCTCCTTTTCGGTGTTCTGGAAGCTACCGAGAAAAATAGGGACTTTGGCTTTTGATTCGTCCAATTCCGACAATATTTACTTGACAGTTTTTCTGAAACCAAAAACAGCAGAAAACAGGGAACTCGCACTGTGGCATCTTGTTAATAGGTTAGTCCCATAAAATGCATAAAAACCATATAAAGTGTATATAAAACATGTAGCAATTGGTATAATATAAACATGGAACATAAGAAATTATAGATATGTTTGAGACGTATCAAGCCCCCGAACGGCTCCTTCTCCGTGGAGCTGCGCGTCGGCGGGATGCGCCACGGCCTCGGCACCTTCGAGACCACGCACGAGGCGGCCCGCTCTTACGACGCGGCGGCGTGGCGCGTCGGCCGCAACCCGCACACGATGAACTTTCAGGAAGCGTGCAACGGGCAGCAGGCCGCCGACCTGGCGCCGCCTCCTCAACTCGTGTCTGCCGAGTACCACCACCACCACACCCAGCAGCAGCGTCGCCTCGACATCGCCGTGCACAATGAGCGCGCCATGGCGGCCTGGCGCGAGCGCTTCCCTAGGACATCGTCGACGAGCTTGCGTTCTTCGAGCAACGGACGGCGGAATGCGCGGGCGTCCAAGCGAGCGAGGAAGTACCTCGACGAGCATCACCCCTTGTGGGGTGATCTCTGGACATCGACCTCCTCCGACACCAACTTGGACTGGGAGCTGTAGAATCTAGTTTGTTTAAGTTTGTAGCCCTAAAAAAATTATGAACTTCATTTTAGTTTAATTTATTTTGCGTTGTTTGATCTTTTTACCGTTTGCGTTCGTAAAAAACCTGTTTGGCGCTCTAAAAATAGCGCATCTGTTGAACCTCTATTTTACGTGCGCTATAGTTTGGGCGGCTGCTGGAGCAACAGTCGAAGCGGCGCACAAAAACACGATACAACACGCCAAATGGGTTATAGGGCGCGGCGCGTTTGGGCGACTGCTGGAGATGCTCTTAGGCCTGTTTGTCTAGGCTTATGCTTGTAGGTTCTAGAAACAGAAACCCAACCAAACACCCAATATAGATATCACTATTTAGAGACTTCCCTTTGCAAAGGTCCATCTGTGCGTCTGCGAGCCTGCCACATGGTGGCCTTTTTGAAGAGCTATCGCCGCACATACGAAGCCCCTGTAGTTGTATTCGCGGCGATCGTACTAAGCTGGCCTCCCGTGCGTTGCCTCGTACCAACCTGGATTGGATCGACCGTTTGTGTATGGGCTCACCGCGTGATTGCCTCCATTCGTGCAAAGCCCCACACTGTTCTGATCGTTTGCGTACGAACTCCCGACAACGTGTAGGCCGCACACATAAATTGAGTTGTAGACATTAATATAACTGAGAGTATATAATATATTTTTTATGTACTCAGACTCAGGTTGTACGTACAGACTAAGGTTGCACGTATAACTACGCATACTCAGTTTGCACGTACAACTACACATACTCAGTTGACACGTACAGTTACATAGACTCAGTTTTCAGATTGTAAGTATAACTACAGACTCAGTTTATACGTACAACTACACAGATTCAGACGTCAGGTTATACGTACAACTACACAGACTCAGATTATACGTATAATTAATAGACTTAGATTCGGCTGAGAGTTGTATAGCGGCTTGCTTCTCCGAGGCTTCTCGCACGTGCTTCTGAAGACTGATTGTCTGGAGTTTGTTCAACTCTGTGAAACTCGCCACAACTCGAGATCGATTGTGGCACCTATCCTATCAGACATTGGAGAGTTAGCGTCTCATTTGTTTCTTTTAATGGTCAACATGTAATAAGATCCGCTAACAATGATGCCCATCTCTGTGCGAAGCATGCGAGCACGCTCATGGTGTCAGATTGTTGGTTGGAACCATAGCCTCGCTTCTTAGTCACTACTCTGTTGGCAGATAGGGCCTTAATCATCCCTGTTGAATAAAGCTCTCGGGTAATACACACAAAAAACTACACAGACTCAGATTATACGTACCACTATATAAACTCAGATTTCAGGTTATACGTACAACTATACAGACTCAAAAAGTACGAACTATACATAACCGGAAGTATAAAGAAAAGTTTGTCAAAACCGATTAACATGTTGAAAGGAAAGATGTCGCCTAGAGGGGGGGGGGGGGTTGAATAGGCGAGGTACACTTTTTACAATTTAGGGTTGATAAATGCGGAATAAAACTTAGTGTTTAACTTATCAAGAACACAACCTAAATATAGTAGGTGAAACTATGTGCACCAACAACTTATGCTAAGCAAGACAAGTAACGAAATGATAACAAGGTAAATGACTTCAGGCACGAAGGCTATCACAGTGTAAATGACTAAGTAAGCAGCTCGGGTATAGAGATAACCGAGCCACGCGGAGACAAGGATGTATTCCCGAGTTCCTCCTTCTTAGGGGAGTACGTCTCGTTGTAGAGATGTGAGTGACCACCACAGGTCCAACTCAACGCCACAAAGGACTCACCTTATTCTCCGATGAACTCGACCACAAAGGTCTGGGTTCACTTTCCACTATGAACTCCTTTGGGGCGGAGAACAATCCCGTACAACTACCTTGGGGCACACACCCACAACCGAATTGGGGGCTCCCAAATGACCACAACAGGTCCAACTTGACCACAAAGGTCCCAACTGACCACAAAAGGTCTCCGCCACAAAGGCCGGCCACTAATGCGTCTAGGGTCCAAAGACCCAAGAGTAACAAGCTCACGAATTTCACCACCACGAATCATGTGGAGGGCTCAAACCGATGCAACCGATGCAATGGCAAGAGCGCAAGTTCTTCACTCCCAAATCCCACCAAAAGCAACTAATGCTTATGGGGGGAGGAGAGAGGAAGAACAAAGAAACCACAAAGGAGTCAAATCCCTCACTCCCAAATCCCACCAAAAGCAACTAATACTTGTGTGGGGAGAAGAGAGGAAGAACAAAGAAGGAGAACCACAAAGGAACTCCTAGATATAGATCCACTAGGTTCCACTCACTTAGAGGAGAGAAGGATTGGTGGAAACGTAGATCTAGATCTCCTCTCACTTTTCCTCAAAGATATGCAAGAATCATGTGAGGAATTGAGAGGGGGCAAGCTTTTCCAAGGTCAACAATGGCAGGAGAGAGAGGGGAAAAACGAGCTGCCCAAGGAATAAGAAGGGGAGGGGTATTTATAGCCCTCCCAGTTTTCTAGCCGTTGGGAATCGTCAGCTCGGAAATTTCCGAACTGAGTTCGGAAATTTCCGGGCTGACGACCGGAAATTTCCGAACCGAAGTCCGGAAATTTCCGAACCCCGGAAATCTCCGGTAGGAAATCCGACTGAGAGCTGAAAGCGTCCAGTGCTGAAATCAAATAAGACTTGGCAAAAAAATTAACTCGGTCGTTCGGAAATTCCCCGGAAATTTCCGGCTGAAAATCCGACTGAGAGCCAGTTGAGTGCAGTGCAGAAAATCTTTAAGACTTGACGAAAAATTCTCCGGGTCGGAAATCTCCGGTCTGGGGTCCGGAAATTTCCGCCCCTCCGAAAACTGCAGAAACAACAGAACTGAAATAACTTTTGCAAAATAACTCCGAATGAGGTGAAACCAACTCCGTTGGAAATATTGCAAACCATAAATAGAGCAAAGTCCCCACACATGTGAATGTGTGGAACTTTGCTCAAGGTTGAACCGGTAATATTTCCACACCGAAAACGCAACAAGTTTTCCATACTAAAACCGTTTTCGAAGAACTTGGTCTTGTCATGAAGATCACGACAAGCACCAAAACCCAACAAGGTGAAAAGCCAAATAAGAAACAAGAAAGATGATATGCCAAGCATGCAAAGATTTGAGCTCTCCACAAAGATGCGATCAAGTTACTCCCTCGAGAGCCCCTCTTGATAGTACGCATGTCTATCCTATAGCCCTATCAAGTTCAAACCTTTGCCTTAAGCAATCCACTTGAGCCTTAAGCATTTCACTTGAGCTAGACGATGACGGTCTTGATCTCTCCAAGTGGACTACCTTTCTTGATTGCGCTTACTAGCACATACTTGATGAAGACTTCTCCAAATACTCCCCCATACGTCATTATGGGAGAGCCTCGCTTTAGCGTCGTCTTCATGTCAATCTCCAAGCTATGTCTTCATTTCGAACTCCAAGCTACAAGCATAAGATATCTCCGAAATGCTTCTCCTGGTCTTGCACTTCTTAACCTTGATGACGAACACCGCATGCCATCATCCTCCA
Organism: Poa annua; assembly: GCA_026929855.1. Classification (NCBI taxonomy): domain Eukaryota; kingdom Viridiplantae; phylum Streptophyta; class Magnoliopsida; order Poales; family Poaceae; genus Poa; species Poa annua. Next base: position 53,457,636 of record CM049435.1, on the reverse strand, counting down.
TGAGTTTTATGAGATGTTCTTCTTGTTGCAAGCCCATGGGAAGATACCTAACTCCACATATAGAAACCACACACACACTTGGGTTAGTTCACAAAGCTATTTGGACAATGGCTTACCATCCAAGAGATACATGATCCACTTGGTACATCTTGTAGCTTCGTGTGATGATCAACATCTTGATCAATCTCGTATCATCACATCTATCTTCATATAGGTGATGTCTTGACATCTTCAATACATACTTGCAATATGCTCCCATTTATCTTCATATAGGTGATGTCTTGACATCTTCAAGACATACTTGCAATATGCTCAACACAAACATTAGTCCATATGAATTGTCATTAATTACCAAAACCATACATGAGGGCACATGCCCTTTCACATGTGATCTAGTTTTAAAGATCTCGACGCGAGGAGCTCAAAAATGAAAACGGTTCATAATTTAGATAAACGGTTCTCGAGATATTTTATTTTGAAATTTCTTTTTTTAATAAAAGGGAAAACTACTCTCCCACCTCTCCCATATATCCATTTCTCTCTAATCCTTATCCCTATTTTTATTCTGTTAGCGACACTTGTCGGACATGCAAATAATCATGAAACAAAAACAAGCAGAAAACAACACTTGTCACGACAAGAGTGAGGGTAAAGTTCCTTTTACAAAGAGAAGCCTTATTTTTTATGATTTCGAACACCCAACTGTTGAAAAGCGCTGCCAAAAAATAAACTAATGGGAGTGGACGCGAGCGAGGTTGGGTAGAGGATGCTTCCCATAACTTTTCCGCTTGAGATCAAAACGACGTGTGCGTTTTCCACTGCCTGCTTTGGTTATTTACACGCAAACTGCCACCACGGTATGTGCGATCGTTGTCTTATTCTCTTCATGCTGCTCATTCTCTTCGTACCTGCTATTCTCTTCGTACCTGCTAGCTAGCTCATTCATCCAATTAATCTGTCTACGTGTGTCGCATGATTCCAAGCTTATGCATTGTATTTGTTTATCATCGCATGTACGTGTTACCTTGTAATATACTCTCTAACACAAACATATTTTAATTCTAAATAATTTATAGATAAAATATGTGTGTGTCGACGAGTAGGTTATGTTTTCGTGACCGGTTTCACCTGGTCCCACTTCACACTCTTACAAAATCCAAGTTTTAAAAGACTTTCTTTTAAGTGATGTCCCATTTTATCTTCTTCTTCTCCTATCTTTTTTTTCTTTCTAAAAATATTTGGATACTGCTCCATTTGTTTCACAATATAAGATATTTTATCTTTTTTCCACACTCACACGTATACAAATGTATCTAGACACATTTTACTATATGTGTAAATTTATTTAGTATGAATCTAAATAATATGTATAACAATTAAAACATCTTATATTGTGAAACGGAGGCAGTACAACATTTGCACGTGACAAGACTACAAAAGTGGTGCACATCAAATTATTATTATTACTGGGTAAATGTTTATTAACGATCATTTCTACTTATTAATGGTGAACTTTTTTAATAACTTGAGTACGGAAATGCCAAAAAAAACCTGCTAAATTAGATTACGGTGCATTGGGTTGGACAACCTTTGATCGGTTTGGTCCAATCTAGAATGTTACACCTAAAACGTATTATAGTGTGGAACAGAGTGAGTAGATGTGTTTGGGCCCGTCTAGAAGTGCTAGCCAAAATGTACATATTCATAAGGAAGTTTAGCACCATATTTTAAAACAATAGCCCTAGCATCTGCTTTGTTCCCGTTGTAAGCTTAGACCAACCTTCGTCACGTTTAGGTTTTTGGACTAGTTGAAGATGGAATGTTTGTTTTACTATTATGTAATTTCAGGAAACTTCCTAACATCGAAAAAATTAGGAGTGAGCGGGAGAGGTCGCGAGCGTTTCTAAAGAAAAAAACTCACGATAGGGGGCCAATGTGCTATTACAGGTCCCACACCCCTCATTGGGGGCTCCACGAGGAAAGGGGTGTGGAACTGTCGCAGCAGTGGAACATGGGGTTCACCTAGTGCTGCCCAAGTGGGTCCACCGTCTGTGGGCCCACCATGAAGACGCACAAGGCCAAGACTCGACGCAAGGTCTGGCGGGCGCACCTGCCCCAAGCAAGACCTCCCGGTTATGCAGGACCCCTGGGCCTCCTCTCGGGTACAAGACCGTACAAGGAGAAGATAAGACTTCTACCACCTTCCAGAGGATGGTGGAAGTCCCCAGAGGACTTGGGAAGCAAGGCGCGGACAGGGGACACCACCTACCCACTGTCAGACCCTGTCCGCCCCTTTCCCCAAAGGCGCCAGAGATCCCACCAACCCGGTGACCGATACTTGGAGGAGAAGAGGCCACGTCGCCGTCTCCACCACAGAGAGGGGTTGCTTCCCGCCAAGAACCCCTCACGCTCCTCGCATGACCTCTGTGGCATCCCCTTTCCCTATAAAAGGAGGACCAAGGGCATGGAGGAAGGGGGATCGATCGACTCAAGGCCAAGATAGCTTAGGAGGAAAGCAAGCACAAGAGATAGGCTAGCTCGCCGGCGATCCAAGGTAGAAGACAACCACCAAGCCAGGCCAGAAGGAGGAAGAGAAGGAAGGTGATCTCCTCCGGGCAAGGATCTGTCCTCCCCCTTCCTCTAGCCGAAGTACCCTGCCGGGTACCTCGCCGGGAACGCCATTGTAGCCTCACCATGATTCATCCATCTATCCAGACATGCAGGAGTAGGGCTGTTAGCCTTCGGGCAGACTGAACCTGGGTAGATCATTGTGTGCTTTCCTTGTTTGCCTACCACGTCGAAATCGGGGAGTGAGTGAAGAACTTGTCCGGCGATCGTCTCCCGGGAGACGTCTTCAGCCTCCTTCGTGCCCCTACCGAATCTACAAAGGGGGTGCCTCGCATCCCCGGTTTCCGTCCTTCGAGACACGACATCTGTCGCGCCAGGTAGGGGGCGCAAGCGCTGATCTCGTCTTCGTCGACTCGGAGATCTTCGTCGAGTTCTTCGTCAAGCATGCCGCCCAAGAAGAAGCCCGAGGCTGCGGCTGTCAATGTTATCTCTCCTACACACACTCGAGCTTCTATGGACCGCCGCGCCGCGGACGAGGAGCGCGCGGACGTGCCGCCCCCGCCGCCTGAGGAGCAGGTAGCGCTGGGCGTCGCGGGCGGGTCCAACCGCGAGCTTGGTGGAGGATCCAAGGAGAATAAGACTCCTCATCCCTCGCTCCGGCCTCCGCCTCCCTTCTCGGGAGAGAAGAGCATCGGCAACTGATACGTCTCAAACGTATCTATAATTTCTTATGTTCCATGCTTATATTATGCCAATTGCTACATGTTTTATATACACTTTGTGTTGTTTTATGCATTTTATGGGACTAACCTATTAACAAGATGCCACAGTGCCAGTTTCCTGTTTTCTGCTGTTTTTGGTTTCAGAAAACCACTTAAGGAAATATTTTCGGAATTGGATGATTTTTATGCCAAAGTCCCTATTTTTCCCGACACGTTCCAGAAGTCCGAAGAGGAAACGAAGACGGGCACCGAGGCGCCGCCATCAGGTGGGGGCGCGGCTCCCCCCTGCCGCGGCAGCACCTGATGACATGGCCTCGGGCCTCCACCGCCTTCGCCCTTTCGCCTACAAATACCCCCCGACAATACAAGACCTAGGCCCCGAACACTTTTCCACGAAACATTATGGAGCCGCCGCCGTCGTCAACCCTAGTTCGGGAGGGTTCAGAAGATCTTCCCGGCACCCTGCCGGAGAGGGGAATCATCACCGGAGGGCTCTACATCACCATGCCCGCCTCCGAACTGATGCGTGAGTAGTTCATCCTTGGACTACGGGTCCATAGCAGTAGCTAGATGGTTGTCTTCTCCTATTGTGCCATCATGTTTAGATCTTGTGAGCTGCTTATCATGATCAAGATCATCTTTATGTAATGCTACATGTTGTGTTTGTTGGGATCCGATGGATATTGAATACTATGTCATTTGCTTCATAATATATCAGGTTGTGTGTTGTTTATGATCTTGCATGCTCTCCGTTGCTAGTAGATGCTCTGGCCAAGTAGATGCTTGTGACTCCAAGAGGGGGTATTTATGCTCGATAGTGGGTTCATGTCTCTATTTAACCTGGGGGAGTGATAACAACCTCTAAGATTGTAGATGTACTGTTGCTACTAGGGATAAAACAGTAGTACTTTGTCTAAGGATAATTGTATTACTTACATTACACACTTTGCCTAATGCAATAATCTGTTGCTTGCAACTTAATACTGAAAGGGGTGCGGACGCTAACCGGAAGGTGGATTATTAGTCATAGATGCGGTTGGAACGGTCTATGTATATTGTTGTAATGCCCAAATGAATCTCACACTAGACATCATGACATTAGTATATGCATCATTATGCAGCTCTTTATTCTGTCAATTGCCCAGCTGTAATTTGTTTACCCACATGTATGCTATTATTATTATTATTATTTATGGAGAGACACCACTAGTGAACTGTGGACCCCGGTCCTTTTCTTTAAAATGATAATACAACCAACTACAAACTGTTACTTTCATTCTCTGCAAACATCATCCTCCACACATATGTTTAATCCTTTGTTACAGCAAGCTAGTGAGATTGACAACCTCACTGTTTCGTTGGGGCAAAGTAGTTTGATTGTGTTGTGTAGGTTCCACCTCCCTTTCCAACAAGCTGTTTTCTGGCGTCATTGCCAGGGAGACCTTCAGACGTGTTCTTCATCTCCTACTGGTTCGATAACCTTGGTTTCATAACTGAGGGAAGACTTGCCGCTGCACTCATCATACCTTCCTCTTGGGGTTTCCCAACAACACCACCGTGTGCATCAAGCAAGTTTTCTGGCGCCGCTGCCGGGGAGCTGAAGCACATCTGCAAGGGGAGTCTCTCACTTCCCAATCTCTTTACTCTGTTTTTGTCTTGCTTAGTTAAATTTTATTTCCTGTTTAGTTTGCTATTAAATATCAAAAACACAAAAAAAAAATAGTTACTTGCATTTTATTTACTTTGTTATTATCTTGTTTGCTTCTTACTATCAAAAACACAAAAAAATTAGTTACTTGCATTAATATTTATATTTCGATTTGCTTTTAAATTTTGCTAAAATGACTACTGCTGAGAATACTAAGTTGTGTGACTTCACTAGCACCAACAATAATGATTTTATATGCACACCTATTGCTCCACCTGCTTCCAAAGCAGAATTCTTTAAAATTAAACCTGCTTTGTTAAATCTTGTCATGAAAGAGCAATTTTCTGGTGCTAGTTCTGATGCTGCTGCTGCCCATCTAAATAATTTTGTTGAACTTTGTGAAATGCAAAAATATAAAGATATAGATGTTGACATTATAAAACTGAAATTATTTCCTTTCTCCTTGAGAGGAAAAGCTAAAGAATGGTTACTTTCATTGCTTAGGAATAGTATTGATTCTTGGATTAAATGCAAAGATGCTTTTATTGGAAAATACTATCCTCCTGCTAAGATTATTTCCCTAAGGAGTAGAATTTTGAACTTTAAGCAATTTGATAATGAACATGTTGCTCAAGCTTGGGAAAGAATGAAATCTCTGGTTAAAAATTGCCCAACCCATGGACTGACTGCTCGGATGATCATCCAAACCTTCTATGCAGGACTAAATTTTTCTTCAAGAAATTTATTGGATTCGGCTGTGATACGTCCATTTTGCATCACTATTTTATATCATAATTTACTGTTATTCATTGATATATTTCATATTTGGAGATGATACTTATGTTATTTCATCTATTTTGCATGTTTGATGATTATTGGAGGATGGTTCACCGGAGTCTGAATTCTGCTGGAAAAAGCACCGTCAAGATACAATATTTGCAAAGCTCAGAATACAAAACGAAGAATCTAGAAGTTCCTATTTTGCCAAATGCCGGAGGGAGCCAAAAGGGGAGAACCAGGTGGGCCCCAGGGGGCCCACATGAGGTGTGGGCGCGCCCCCCCTTGCTGCCGCGCGAGCACATCATCTGGGCGCCCTGGCCCACTTCTGGCATCGCCCTTTCGCGCACTTCATCCCCCCGAAAACCTAAGACCAGGAGAATAGATGAGAAACAGAGCCGCCGCCTCCACGAGGCGGAAACCACCGAGAGAGAAAAGCTCTCCGGCAGGCTGAAAAGCTGCCGGGGAAATCCCTTCCCGGAGGGGGGAAATCGTCGCCATCGTCACCGTCATCGAGCTGCACTTCATCGGGATCATCATCACCACCATCTCCACCGCCGACACCGTCATCTCCATCGTTCCACTCCGTTCCCGCTGTAACATCTAGGGCTGAATCTTGTGCATTTGATTGATGCTATTGGGTGGAACCGTTGAATTAAGGTTTATGTTCAGATTGTTACCCATCATTATATCATCTCTGATCATGATCCACATGATGTGCCGTGAGTAGTTCGTTTAGTTCTTGAGGACATGGGAGAAGTCTAGATGTTAGTAGTGAACTATGTTGAGTAATATTTAATGGTTTGATATTTAAGTTGTGGTGCTATTCTTCTAGTGGTGTCATGTGAACGTCGACTACATGACACTTCACATTTATGGGCCTAGGGGAATGCATTGTGTATTCGAATATTAATTGTGGGGTTGCCGGAGTGACAGAAACCTAAACCCCCGTTGGTATCTCGATGCATGAGGGATGGTAGGATCTCAGAGTTTAAGGCTGTGGTTAGATTTATCTTAATTACTTTCTTGTATTTGCGGATGCTTGCAAGGGGTATAATCACAAGTATGTATTAGTCCTAGGAAGGGCGGTGCATTAGCATAGGTTCACCCACACAACACTTATCGAAACACTAAAGATTAATCATCTATATGAACCGAAAGCACTAGACATAAATCCTGTGTGTCCTCAGGAACGTTTGGTCATCATAAGTAAACAAACCGGCTTGTACTTTGCTCTAAAAAGGATTGGGCCACTCGCTGCAATTATTATTGCCGCGCTCTATTTACTCGCACTTTATTTATCTGCATTATCAAAAACTCCTAAAAACTTGTGTGCTAGTGTTTACAGTGAAATCCTCATCAAAACTGCTTGCCAGCACCTTCTGCTCCTCGTTGGGTTCGACACTCTTATTTATCGAAAGTACTACGATACACCCCCTATACTTGTGGGTCATCAAGACTATTTTCTGGCGCCGCTGCCGGGGAGTGAAGCGCTATTGGTGAGTGGAATTGGTAAGGAAAACTTTAGCTGTAAGTGCTGTTTTTATTTCTGTCTCCTAATTTGCTTAATTATGGAGAGAGGATCTATTGCTTTCCTGTTTGGAAAGGCTTTTGCCACTGCTGAGGTAGAAAACGAGGTGCCACCTGATGAAATAGTGCCATTTAAAATACCTATGAAAATTATTGATCGTGTTATGGATAACCGCTATGAAGGGGATGGAACTGTCCACCCCGGTGATCATTTACTGTTTTTACATGAATTATGCGAGTTGTTCAAGTGTGCAGGTATTACAATGGACAAAGTTAGGAAGAACTTATTCTCCATATCACTTACTGGGAGAGCTGCGCATTGGTATAAATTGTTGAAGAACAGGAGTTCTCTTGGATGGGAGGAAATTGTACCTCTCTTTTACTCTAAATTTTATCCTCCAAGTGAGATTCACCAAGATCGGAATTCTATATATAATTTCTGGCCTCATGATGGAGAAAGTATTGCCCAAGCTTGGGGGAGATTGAAGTCACTAATGGTCAAATGCCCCATTCATGAGCTTCCTGGTAATATTATTGTTGATAACTTCTATGCAAGACTCTCTTTTGAAGATAAAACATTATTGGATAATTCTTGTGCTGGATCATTCACTCGTAATAAAGAAGAGTTTAAGTGGGATGTTCTTGATCGTATTAAAGAGAATACTGAAGCATGGGAGAACAACAAAGGTAGGGAGTCAGGTGAACGGACAGATGTCGCCTAGAGGGGGGGGGGGGGGGGGGGGTGAATAGGCGATTTAAAACTTTTTCCGGGGAGCCGGAATTTCCGAGCCTAGATGGACCGGAAATTCCGGTATGCTTGATAAAGGCGGAATAAAACTAGTGTTTTACTTTAGCAAGCATACAACCTAAATATACTAGGTTCACCTATGTGCACCAACAACTTATGCTAAGCAATACAAGTAACAAGGTGATAGCAAGATATATATATGACTTCAAGCACGAAGGCTATCACAATGTAAAGTGCATAAGTAAAGAGCTCGGGTATAGAAATAACCGAGGCACGCGGAGACGAGGATGTATTCCCGAGTTCCACCCAAAGGGTGTACGTCTCGTTGGAGAGGTGTGCGCAACCACAACAGGTTAGCCGCAACGCCACCAAGGCTCACCTTCTTCTCCTGATGAACTCAACCACAAAAGGTTGCGAGTTCACCTTCCACTATTGATCCCCTTTTGGGCGGAGATCGAATCCCTTACAACAATCTTGAGGCACACACCCACAACTTAATTGGGGGCTCCCAAGTCTTGAGGCACACACCCACAACTTAATTGGGGGCTCTCAAGTGACCACAAAAGGTCTTGACCACAAAAGGTCTTGGCCACAAAAGGCCGGCCACAAAAGGCGTCTAGGGTCCAATGACCCAAGAGTAACAAGCTCACAAGTATCACCACCACGAATCCTCGTGGAGGGCTCAAACCGATGCAAATGCAATGGCAAGAGCACACGAAGTGCTCAAGTCCTTCACTCTCAAATTCCAACAAAGCAACAAATGCTTATGGGGGAATAAGAGAGGAAGAACACAAGAAACCACAAAGGAGTCAAATCCTTCACTCCCAAATCCCACCAAAAGCAACTAATGCTTATGGGGGGAGAAGAGAGGAAGAACAAAGAAAAGAACCACAAAGGAACTCCAAGATCTAGATCCACTAGGTTCCCCTCACTTAGAGGAGAGATGGATTGGTAGGATTGTAGATCTAGATCTCCTCTCAACTTTCCCTAAAGAATATGCAAGAATCTATGGAGGGATTGAGAGGGAAGTGAGCTTTCCAAGGTCAACAATGGAGTAGGAGAGAGAGGGAAAACGTGCTGCCTTGGATTAGCTGAGGAAGAAGAAGGGGAGGGGTATTTATAGCCCTCCAGGAAAAATAGCCGTTGGCTGTTTCGACACTCGGAAATTCCGGTGTAAGTGAGACTCGGAAATTCCGGTCACCCGGAATATCCGGTCAAAGAAAATCTCCGAGCTGAATTTCCGGTAGGAGTCAGTGCCGAAAACAAATCTTTCCTTAGCCGTTTTCGCGAGGCTCTTTGAGGGCAACTCGGAAATTCCGGGTCATCAAAATACCCGACCAGAATTTCCGGTTGAGTCCAGCACCTCTTTTCCTTCTTTCCTTAGCCGTTTTCTTGGACGAGCTGGGCAACCGGATATTCCGGTAGAGCGAAATATCCGGCCCCAATATTCCGGTTCAGCAGAATACCGAAACGAAAACAGCTATAACTTTTGCAAATGAACTCCGAATGAGGTGAGACCAATTTTGTTGGAAATATTGCATCCCATAAATAGAGTAAAATCACCACACATGGCAAGGTGTGGGACTTTCCTCACGGTTGAACCGGCAATATTTCCGCCACCGAAAACCCAACAAGTTTTCCAAAGTAAAACCGTTTTCGATGAACAAGAGCTTGACATGGAGATGAACCAAGCTCTAGTTCCTCACCACCATAAAAGCCAAATATGAACCAAGAAATATGATATGCCAAGTATGCAAAGGTTTGAGCTCTCCACAACGAAGCGATCAAGTTACTCACTTGAGAGCCCCTCTTGATAGTACGCCTATCTATCCTATAGCCCTATCAAGATCATACCTTTGCCTTGAGCATTCCACTTGAGTTAGATGATGACTATCTTGATCTCTTCAAGTGGATCATCTTTCTTGATTGCGCGAGCACGCACACGCTTGATGAAGACTTCTTCAAATACTCCCCCATACTCCATTATGGGAGAGTTTCGCTTAGCTCCGTCTTCATGTATCCATTGCAAGCTCCAAGCATAGGATCTCTTCCAAAAGCTTCTCTTGGTCTTGCACATCTTATCCTTGATGACGATCACCACATGACGTCATCCTCCACGAGCTATATGAAATCTTCATTTGATGCAAGCCCATGGGAAGATACCTAACCCCACATAAAGATACCACACACACATATCATGGGTTAGTTCACAAAGCTAATATGGACAAGTGATTACCATCCCAAGAGATACATGATCCCACTTGGGACATCTTGTAGCTTTGTGTGTTGATCAACAACTTGATCAACCTTTTATCTTCCAATCTTTCTTTGCTAATATGATGTCTTGACTCCTTCAAGACATACTTGCAATATGCTCAACCCAACACATGACCATCCATCATATACATCCTTGAATGGGACATTGGTCATCAAATAAGCTTCTAGAGTCCAACACATGAACTCCACCATTCCCATGGACACGATCTATAAAGATATCTTAATGCAAACATTAGTCCATAGAGGTTGTCATCAATTACCAAAACCACACATTAGCGAAAATGCTCTTTCAATCTCCCCCATTTTGGTAATTGATGACAATCCCTTTTACGAGGGTTTATATAAGGAATTGAACAACCATGCAATGCACTAAGCTTAAGCAAGGATGCAAGAGAACAAACATGTATTCCCTTAAACCCTCTAAATCTCTCCCCCATTGGCATCCATTGCCGAAATGGGCGAAAAAATTAGAAGGCCAATATAGTAAGAGCTCCCCCATAATTTATGCATTTCTCATGATATGAGTGAAATCAAATGCACATATCCCATGACGAATAGATGGAGGGGATCAAACTATATTGAGGATCCAAAGATTGCACAAGAAAGACACCAATTGAAATCCACTAGAAGGATACCAATTGCAAAAGAAGGATGCATTCACAAAGAAGCAAGCAATCAAAGGATCCAAGAAAAACAATTGAGCACAAGAAGATATTATGATAAGATCAACCAAGTGTTCTAAAAATCAAGAGGGAACTCCCCAAGGTACATGCACAATGAAAGATTTGTATTTCAATATAGCGTGCATAACATGGAATCCTCACTCCCTCCTAGATAATTTTGAACACACACAAATGTTGAGCAACAAGAAATAGAAGTGACAAATGAAGACTTGCTCAAACAAGAAAGGATGGGTGTGACATGGAAATACATTTTAGGAGACTAAAACAAGGATGAGCCAAGGCATCACTATAGTCTTTCAAAATATGAGGCACATAGTGCATATCATGTATTTCGCATACAAGCACACCAAAGAGGATACATCAAATAGGATCACAAGCTTATTAAGAGGCAATGTGATACCAATAGAAAAACAAAGCTTGTGCCTTTTAGAGATCACCAAAGAATCAAGAAAGTAATAAAAGGTGATCACTAAAGATTTTGAATACCAATTAAAGATGTAACTACACTCATGTGTATAAGTTTCTAAGTAGACACTAAGTCCACAAAGAAACATGCACACACAATGTAGGTACACGGTAAAGCACATGGTATCCAAGAGGAAGTCATAAATACACCGATAAGATTTTTGCTTAAAAGCAAAGCACATAGCTCAAATTATTCTTAGAGGGTATAGATGAACTTCCAACACCAAATTCTCAAAGCATCACAAATACCCACATAGGATAAGTGATAGTTGAGATGCTTCGAGAAAGATAACAAATATCACATAAGGCAAATGATTTTGAGAATTCATCAATATTGCACATGAGAGACTTTGAAGAAGATTTGCTAGATTAACATATTGGGGATCGGTGAATCATGAAAATGATTATATATATTCCCCTTGATGTGTAATCATCCCGGCTTACTCACATTTGCAATGAAGATGTTTTGAAAGGAACTTTGCAAAAACCATATTAAATGCAACTTAGAGATACTCATGCCAAAGAACAACCTACGCAAGGTTTGAGAGCTAGAACTATATGCATGAGTTAGATACTTGTTACCGAGATAGCATTGACGGTGTAGAAGATGAGATTTCACAATCATCCAAGCTTGGCTCCAAGAAGCACAAGTTGAAGACATCTTATTTAGTATGAGACAAGCTTCCAATGCATCTCCCATGTACCTAAAATAAATCAAGTACACCATGGTACCCAAACTAATTGGGTCCAAAGTAGTTAGACCAACTACAATAAATATGACAAACTCCACATAAATATGTGCATATTGATATGAAATAGAATTTCATGCACATCTTAATCATTTAGGATTTGATGGAGTTTATCCTATATATTGGATCAACGAAACTAAGCATGCCATAAGATATACATATAGTAAATATGCATGCACAAAACTTTCAATAACCAAATAAGATACAATTTGGACAAAACACCAATTAAATCAAGAAGCTACACAAAAGTGTGGCAAGAGAAAGATTTGTCCACATTATATCAAAGACCCAAATCAACACAAGATTGGAGATACAAATATGAAAAGACATCAAATGAAAATATAGTCAAGGAATGACCATAACCCTCTACACTTTTCATGATGGTCCGAAGTACCAAGATGAAAAATGTTTGTCTTCCTAAGAGACATGTCATCGGGATCAAATACCAATTGAAGACAACTAATGTTCAATAACATATAGGATTGCTCCCCCAAGATTTGTGCATTCTTTATGATCTTGCATATGAATACAAAATGCACACAAATGAGATCATCACTCTCCATATATATTATTAAAGCATATTAGTCATGTTCAAGAAGAGCAATAAGATATAGTATCAATTTAAAAGATGATGTTCTACTCAATGTAGGATAGCTCCCCCAAGAATGGTGCATTACTTAGAATTAAGTCTTTGAGTGTAAGTGCACAAGAATGGGATCCTTGCTTTTCCTAACTCAAGAAAGCACAACACAAATTATGAGTAGAGCAACAAAAAGATCCAAATGAAGCAAAGAAGACAAAAGGGTGGTTAGACCAAAACAAAACTTGGCGATAAAATAAGACAATTTAGGAACAATAGCCAATGTAAATATGATCAATAAATTTACCACAAATATAATTATCACTTGTCAAAGACAATGATTGTATGGAGACATTTCTCGGTGGTACATGACATATATGTATTCAAGATCATATTCACAAAACATAAGCATGTGGCAAAATAAAAGAATTGAAAAACATGCTTATCTAGAGATTCTTGATGGCTTCAAATAATCGATGATCATACTAAGCATCAAGAAACTCTCTCACAAACAAGATACCAAAAGATGGGTGAACAAAAAGCATTTAAGCAAATATGGAACTTGTTTGAGTACCATGCCACCTAGGAACAAGATAATCAACAATATCAACTCTAGGTGACACTACCTCACATGTTCACATTTTCTAGGCTTGTAATATGCACATAGCTTATTACTCCCCCATAATGTGATAATCCATTCTTTTTAACAAGAGGCAAAAGAAATCCAAGAGATAATTAATGGACATTAGAATTTGAATTTCTCATGAGTAAGACATACCACAAAGAGAGTAGATAACATTGATATATCACCACTAAGTGGTAGTCCTCATGAATACACATTTTAGGATAGTGAGTTACCAAAAAGCACATCACTCCCCCAAAATGGGATAGTCCATTAATATCCTTATAAGAGCCAATTAAGATGAAAGCAAATAGGCAAGAGGCTCAAAACATACATGGTGTGCAAACCAACATACACAAGCTTGATTACTCAACATAAGTAAGTAGAGTGCACAACACATATAAAAACTTGTAAGGTACAAAACCAAACACATGCAAGGGTGCAAGTAACTTTCAATGCATACATATGAATTAAATACAAGTTACCGCAAGGAGGAGCATTGGATATATGCTAAGACAATATAATCCACTTGACTTGACTTGAGATAATATGGATGATGAAGATCCCTTAATTCTTCATGATGTAGTCAAGTCTCCAATGTCCTCCACCAACACCTATTGATCAAGTTTTAGCTTGTTGGTCCCCAACCAAGTTGGGTCCTAAGAGGTTAGTCACAATAGGCTTGGCAACCCAAATGGTTCTTTTCTTGACACCACTTTGAGTACCAATAACTTTGGCAAACACATTGCCAACCTTATCCTTCCGAAGAGAATGAACATTATCAATTTTAGTGGGGTTGGATAAGGTACCGTGAGTGCATGAAGAAGCAAAGTGATCCTTCCCACGACAATTGTAGCAAAGTCGGCTTTTACCTTTCTTCTTGGGAAGGGAAGGTTCTTCAACTTGGGAAGCTTGAGTTTGGACTTGAGGTAGCTTCCCTTGTTGCTTCTCACTAAGAGGCTTCTTCTTCAACGGGCAAGATCTAACATGGTGCCCTTCAACCTTGCACTTGAAGCACACAATCTTGGCCGAATCAATTACTTGTTCTTGGCCCTTCTTCTTGATGAACTTGTGCTTCATCTTGTTCTTGGACTTGTTCTTGTTATTGGAGTTGAATCCAAGTCCACTCTTGTCATGAGGAAGTTGTTGCACTCTCAACATGTTGTCGAGGGTGGACTTCCCTTCATGACACTTCTTCAAGTCTTTCTTCAAAGAAATGACTTGTGCCTTGAGCTCTTTGAGTTCCTCTACATGGTTAGTTTCAACACAAATACTAGAGGAAGTAGATGCTACATTGTTAGAGCAACAAGGCAAGGAATGTAATTCATCACAAGATTTAGCAATAGTATGTGATGTAGAATTACTAGTACTAGCACAAGGCAATATAGCATTAGTAGTAGAAGTTGTATTAGTGTCCACTAGAGGCTCACAAGATGTTACCTTCGTAGTGACCACCTCATGATCTAACTTTAGCCTAGCATGGGATGCTAGAAGATCCTCATTAGAGCTAAAAAGCCTTTCATGAGTTTCTTCCAACTTCCCATACTTACTAGTTAGCAAATCAAGTTGAGCCCTTAGCTCAACATTCTCCTTCAAAATAGATGCTTCACACAAGGTGGCGTTAGTAGCACAAGCATCATTATTATTAGAAATGGAAGAAGACAACATGACAAGCTTATTATTTAACTTAGCATTTTCTTTACTAAGCACATTACATTTAGCAATAGCATGGTCATGTTCTTTAGTGAGTTTAGCAATTATTTCATTATTTAACTCCTCACTAGATTCAAATCTCTCCTTGAGAGCAACCCGAGTTTCTTGCTCTTCCTCAAGAGCATTCTCAAGATTGTGGATTTCACCCGCGGAATCACGAGCAAGACCCCACCCTTCATGACAACGGGTCTCCAAAGTCTCAAGGGTCTCCTTGTGCTCAAAAAGAGTAGTCATGATTTCTAAGAAGTTCTCATGAGCATTTTTATTATTTAAGAGAGCATGAGAGACAATATCAAACTTCTCCTTAATTAGATCATCATCATCATCATCATCATCATCATCATCATCATCATGAGATGTATTGGAATTCAAGGTAGGAGATACCTTAGACTCCTTAGCCATAAGGCAAATGAGAGTAGTGGATGAAGACAATGAAGAGTTACTTGAAGCACCATTGAGGTCCATGTCTTGTTCCAAAAATTGTTGGGATTCCTCTACATTGTTAGCCAAACAAGTACTAGAGGAAATAGAAACATTTTGATCATGGCAACAAGACAAGGAAAGCATATCATCATGAGATTTAGTTAAGCAACTACTACATGATATGCAAGGACTATCAACACTAGCATGTATGACATTTGGAGTGCTAGAGGTGTTTAAGTCCAAAGATAGAGCATTGCAATGAGATGGGTGTGAAGTATAGTCAATAGTGGATTCACCATCAAGAATGCAATTTCTATCACCACTCACCATATCATTACCTTGTGGCAAACCACATGTCGGTGAAGTGGAAGAAGACGTGAGCTCATCACGGCCGGAGGTGGAAGGAGGACAATCATCCTTGGAAAAGTTGGACACCTCATATATATCTTGAAGTTTTGTCCATAATTCATGAGCGCTCCGAAAAGGCATGATTGACGCAAGAACTACATCGCTCAAAACACAAATAAGACCATTAGATGCTAGAGTATCGAGATAAGAGTTTTTCTCATCCTCTAAAGATAATTCTTGTGAATCCTTTGGAGGAGAAAAACCCATATCTACAATACTCTCTAAATTTGAACCCATGTCTCTAAAGAGATTAAGCATGCGAATTTTCCAAACATCATAATTTGTGCCATCGAATATATAAGTGGGATTGTGCACTAATTCTCTAAACGACATCTTTATCTCTAGGCGGTTAGTCCTAATAATGAGATAACCTGGCTCTGATACCAATTGAACGGACAGATGTCGCCTAGAGGGGGGGGGGGGGGGGTGAATAGGCGATTTAAAACTTTTTCCGGGGAGCCGGAATTTCCGAGCCTAGATGGACCGGAAATTCCGGTATGCTTGATAAAGGCGGAATAAAACTAGTGTCTTACTTTAGCAAGCATACAACCTAAATATACTAGGTTCACCTATGTGCACCAACAACTTATGCTAAGCAATACAAGTAACAAGGTGATAGCAAGATATATATATGACTTCAAGCACGAAGGCTATCACAATGTAAAGTGCATAAGTAAAGAGCTCGGGTATAGAAATAACCGAGGCACGCGGAGACGAGGATGTATTCCCGAGTTCCACCCAAAGGGTGTACGTCTCGTTGGAGAGGTGTGCGCAACCACAACAGGTTAGCCGCAACGCCACCAAGGCTCACCTTCTTCTCCTGATGAACTCAACCACAAAAGGTTGCGAGTTCACCTTCCACTATTGATCCCCTTTTGGGCGGAGATCGAATCCCTTACAACAATCTTGAGGCACACACCCACAACTTAATTGGGGGCTCCCAAGTCTTGAGGCACACACCCACAACTTAATTGGGGGCTCTCAAGTGACCACAAAAGGTCTTGACCACAAAAGGTCTTGGCCACAAAAGGCCGGCCACAAAAGGCGTCTAGGGTCCAATGACCCAAGAGTAACAAGCTCACAAGTATCACCACCACGAATCCTCGTGGAGGGCTCAAACCGATGCAAATGCAATGGCAAGAGCACACGAAGTGCTCAAGTCCTTCACTCTCAAATTCCAACAAAGCAACAAATGCTTATGGGGGAATAAGAGAGGAAGAACACAAGAAACCACAAAGGAGTCAAATCCTTCACTCCCAAATCCCACCAAAAGCAACTAATGCTTATGGGGGGAGAAGAGAGGAAGAACAAAGAAAAGAACCACAAAGGAACTCCAAGATCTAGATCCACTAGGTTCCCCTCACTTAGAGGAGAGATGGATTGGTAGGATTGTAGATCTAGATCTCCTCTCAACTTTCCCTAAAGAATATGCAAGAATCTATGGAGGGATTGAGAGGGAAGTGAGCTTTCCAAGGTCAACAATGGAGTAGGAGAGAGAGGGAAAACGTGCTGCCTTGGATTAGCTGAGGAAGAAGAAGGGGAGGGGTATTTATAGCCCTCCAGGAAAAATAGCCGTTGGCTGTTTCGACACTCGGAAATTCCGGTGTAAGTGAGACTCGGAAATTCCGGTCACCCGGAATATCCGGTCAAAGAAAATCTCCGAGCTGAATTTCCGGTAGGAGTCAGTGCCGAAAACAAATCTTTCCTTAGCCGTTTTCGCGAGGCTCTTTGAGGGCAACTCGGAAATTCCGGGTCATCAAAATACCCGACCAGAATTTCCGGTTGAGTCCAGCACCTCTTTTCCTTCTTTCCTTAGCCGTTTTCTTGGACGAGCTGGGCAACCGGATATTCCGGTAGAGCGAAATATCCGGCCCCAATATTCCGGTTCAGCAGAATACCGAAACGAAAACAGCTATAACTTTTGCAAATGAACTCCGAATGAGGTGAGACCAATTTTGTTGGAAATATTGCATCCCATAAATAGAGTAAAATCACCACACATGGCAAGGTGTGGGACTTTCCTCACGGTTGAACCGGCAATATTTCCGCCACCGAAAACCCAACAAGTTTTCCAAAGTAAAACCGTTTTCGATGAACAAGAGCTTGACATGGAGATGAACCAAGCTCTAGTTCCTCACCACCATAAAAGCCAAATATGAACCAAGAAATATGATATGCCAAGTATGCAAAGGTTTGAGCTCTCCACAACGAAGCGATCAAGTTACTCACTTGAGAGCCCCTCTTGATAGTACGCCTATCTATCCTATAGCCCTATCAAGATCATACCTTTGCCTTGAGCATTCCACTTGAGTTAGATGATGACTATCTTGATCTCTTCAAGTGGATCATCTTTCTTGATTGCGCGAGCACGCACACGCTTGATGAAGACTTCTTCAAATACTCCCCCATACTCCATTATGGGAGAGTTTCGCTTAGCTCCGTCTTCATGTATCCATTGCAAGCTCCAAGCATAGGATCTCTTCCAAAAGCTTCTCTTGGTCTTGCACATCTTATCCTTGATGACGATCACCACATGACGTCATCCTCCACGAGCTATATGAAATCTTCATTTGATGCAAGCCCATGGGAAGATACCTAACCCCACATAAAGATACCACACACACATATCATGGGTTAGTTCACAAAGCTAATATGGACAAGTGATTACCATCCCAAGAGATACATGATCCCACTTGGGACATCTTGTAGCTTTGTGTGTTGATCAACAACTTGATCAACCTTTTATCTTCCAATCTTTCTTTGCTAATATGATGTCTTGACTCCTTCAAGACATACTTGCAATATGCTCAACCCAACACATGACCATCCATCATATACATCCTTGAATGGGACATTGGTCATCAAATAAGCTTCTAGAGTCCAACACATGAACTCCACCATTCCCATGGACACGATCTATAAAGATATCTTAATGCAAACATTAGTCCATAGAGGTTGTCATCAATTACCAAAACCACACATTAGCGAAAATGCTCTTTCATCAGGTATAAAATATGACTTCGAATGCATTAAAACTTTCATGAATACTGATGCATTTCGAAATATTAATAATGCTTATGGTCTTGACTCTCAAGTTGTTGCAAATTATTATAAATCCTTTGCTGCATATTTCGGTTTGCCCAAGGAAGGTTTTGAAAAATATCATGAACCTTATAAAGATAAATCTATTGCTCCTATAACTAAAAGCATTGAAGTTAATACTGTTAATCATATTATTCCTGAGCCTTACATTGAAAAAACTCCTTTTCCTGTTAAAATGAAGGAACATAATGTTATGGCTAGTGTTGTTAGCAAAAAGCACAAAGAAAGCTATAGAACCTGATGAACAAATTAAAATTGAAACTCCTGTGGCAATAGTTAAAGACCTTGTTACTAAAAATGTTGGGGATGAGTATATTATATTTTGTGAAGATGCTTCTAATGTTGTTTCTCATCCTAAAAGTTCAAGGAAAACTAGTGTTCCTGTGTTATCTGTTAAAATTGGTGATCATTGCTATTATGGTCTATGTGATATTGGTGCAAGTTCAAGTGCTATTCCTTATGAGCTTTATAGAGAAATTATGCATGAGATTGGTTCTTGTGAACTTGAAGAAATTGATGTGGTTATTCAACTTGCTAATAGAGAAACTATCTCTCCGATTGGTATTGTTAGAGATGTTGAAGTTTTATTTGGTAAGACTAAATATCCTGCTGATTTTCTCGTACTTGGTGCAGCTGCTAGTAAGACATGTCCTATCATTTTTGGTAGACCCTTTCTAAATACTTGTGGTGCTGTTATAGATTGTAAGAAAGAGAAAATCTTTACTAAGTTTGCTGGTGATTCGTATGAATTCAATTTTTCGAAATTTGCTAAGACCCCTTATGAAACCGAATTACCCAATGAGGATTTTAGAGTAGAACAACTTGCCTCTATTGCTCTTGCTCCTAACAATGTTCTGCAGCAATTTATGGAAAATCATGAAAGTGAAGTCTTCAGAGAGGAGAGGGATGAACTTGATGAAATATTCCTCCGTCAACCTATTCTTAAACATAATTTACAGGTGGAAGACTTGGGTAAAACACTTCCACCTAAAGAAGATCATGTCTTTGATTTAAAACCTTTGCCTGATAATCTTAAGTATGCTCATATTGATGATAAAAAAATATATCCTGTTATTATTAGTGCTAACCTTTCAGGTAAAGAAGAGGAAAGATTATTGGAAGTATTGAAGAAACACCGTGGAGCTATGGGTTATACTTTGGATGATTTAAAAGGGATTTCTCCTACTATATGTCAACATTCTATTAATATGGAGCCCGATGCAAAGCCAGTTGTTGAACATCAACGTCGTTTAATACCCAAGATGAAGGAAGTGGTAAGAAATGAGGTATTAAAACTTCTTGACGCTGGTATTATTTATCCTATTGCTGATAGTAGATGGGTTAGTCCTGTGCACTGTGTCCCTAAGAAAGGTGGAATTACTGTTGTGCCTAATGAAAATGATGAACTTATTCCTCAAAGAGTAGTTGTTGGTTATAGAATGTGCATTGATTTTAGAAAGGTTAATAAAGTTACTAAGAAGGATCATTATCCATTACCCTTTATTGATCAAATGTTAGAGAGATTAGCCAATAATACTCACTTTTGCTTTCTTGATGGTTATTCTGGTTTCTCTCAAATTGCTGTTAAAACTCAAGATCAAGAGAAAACCACATTTACTTGTCCTTATGGTACTTATGCTTATAGACGTATGCCTTTTGGTTTATGTAATGCTCCTGCTACTTTTCAAAGATGCATGTCTGCTATCTTTCATGGTTTTTGTGAGGAAATTGTGGAGGTGTTCATGGACGATTTCTCCGTCTATGGTACTTCTTTTGATAATTGCTTGCACAATCTTGATAAAGTTTTGCAGAGATGTGAAGAAACTAATCTTGTTCTTAATTGGGAGAAATGTCACTTTATAGTTAATGAAGGAATTGTTCTTGGACATAAAATTTCTGAAAGAGGTATTGAAGTTGATAGAGCTAAAGTGGAAGCAATTGAGAAAATGCCTTCCCCCAGAGATGTTAAAGGTATTCGTAGTATTCTTGGTCATGCTGGTTTCTATAGAAGGTTTATTAAAGATTTTGCTAAGGTATCAAAGCCTCTTACTAATCTCTTGCAAAAAGATGTACCATTTGTTTTTGATGATGATTGTAAGGAAGCTTTTGAAACTTTAAAGAAGGCTTTAATTACTGCTCCTATTGTTCAACCACCTGATTGGAATTTACCATTTGAAATTATGTGTGATGCTAGTGATTTTGCTGTTGGTGCTGTTCTTGGACAAAGAATAGATAAGAAGTTAAATGTTATTCATTATGCTAGTAAGACTCTTGATTCTGCTCAAAAGAATTATGCTACAACTGAAAAAGAATTTCTAGCTGTTGTTTTTGCTTGTGATAAGTTTAGACAATATATTGTTGATTCTAAAGTTATTATTCATACTGATCATGCTGCAATTAGATACCTCATGGAAAACAAAGATGCAAAGCCTAGGCTTATCAGATGGGTATTACTTTTGCAAGAATTCGATTTGCATATTGTAGATAGGAAAGGTGCTGAAAATCCTGTTGCTGATAATCTGTCTAGATTGGAAAATATTGCATATGATCCTATTCCTATTGATGATAGTTTTCCAAATGAACAATCGGCTGCAATAAGGGTTAGTTCATGAGACAGTCCTTGGTATGCTGATTATGCTAACTTTATTGTTTCGATGTATTTGCCTCCAACCTTTTCAGCTCAACAAGGAAGAAAATTCTTTTATGACTTGAGGCATTATTTTTGGGATGACCGATACTTATATAAAGAAGGAGTGGATGGTATTATGCGAAGATGTGTTCCGGAGTATGAACAAAAAGAGATATTGAGAAAATGCCATAGTAGTGCTTATGGAGGACATCACGCTGGAGATAGAACTGCACAAAAGGTTCTACAATCAGGTTTTTATTGGCCTACTCTCTTTAAAGATGCAAGAAAGTTTATTTTATCTTGTGATGAATGTCAAAGAGTTGGTAATATCTCTAGACGTAATGAAATGCCTATGAATTATTCTCTTGTTATTGAACCATTTGATTGTTGGGGATTTGACTTTATGGGTCGTTTCCCTCCTTCAGAAGGTAATACTCATATACTTGTTGCTGTTGATTATGTTACTAAATGGGTAGAAGCTATACCTACTAAAAGTGCTGATGGTGAGACATCATAAAAAATGCTTCAAGATATTATTTTCCCTAGGTTTGGTGTTCCTAGATATCTCATGACTGATGGAGGTTCTCATTTTATTCATGGTGGTTTTAGAAAAGTTCTTGCTAAATATGGTGTTAATCATAGAATTGCTTCAGCTTATCATCCTCAAACTAGTGGGAAAGTAGAACTATCAAATAGAGAAATTAAATCTATCTTGCAAAAGACTGTTAATAGAACGAGGAAGAATTGGGCTAGCAAATTAAATGATGCATTGTGGGCTTATAGAACTGCTTATAAAAATCCTATGGGTATGTCTCCTTATAAAATGGTCTATGGAAAAGCTTGTCATTTGCCTTTAGAATTAGAACACAAAGCTTATTGGGCAGTGAGAGAACTAAATAGAAATTTTAAACTTGCCGGTGAGAAAAGATTGCTTGATTTGAGTTCTTTAGATGAATGGAGAAGTGAGGCCTATGAAAATGCTAAACTCTTTAAAGAAAAAGTTAAGAAATGGCATGATAGGAGAATCCTTAAGAGAGAGTTTCATGTTGGTGAGAAAGTTCTATTGTATAGCTCTCGTCTTAGATTCTTTGCAGGAAAATTACTCTCCAAGTGGGAAGGACCATATGTTATCGTGGAACTGTTTCGTTCTGGAGCAATAAAAATTGCTTCAGTTAAAGATGACTCTACACAAGTGGTAAATGGACAAAGACTCAAGCACTATATTTCTGGAGATTCTTATAATGAAGATGTTGATATTATTCAAGCAATTACTCCGGAAGCTTTTATTAAAGAACATATTTCTGAGTCTGCAGAAGCTGAATTCAAAAAGGTACAGTTTTGGTAAGAAAAAGTTCGCGAATTTAATTTTGGAATATAGAATATTGGTTTTTAGAAAATATGGAAAAATACAAGACCAAAACGAGCACGAGACGGTGCCCGTGGCACCGCCATCAGGTGCTGGCGCGGGCCCCATCCTGGCCGCGCCAGCACATGAGGACGGAGCCTCGGAGTCCGTCTCCTACTCGATTTCGCCCTGTTGCCTTCCTTTTGTTGCACATATTTTTGCTATATAATCTCCCGAGACCCCTGAGGCCCGTATATCGTGTTTTCGACGTGTTTTTGTTTCGAGCTGTTTCTGTCCAGAGAATACTTTGAGTTTTAGAGGCACCATGGTCTCCGCCAACGACAGGGACAAGAAGCTTTCGGAGGACGATCTCCAAGGTCCCAAGCTTGAAGGGGAGATAAAGGGTGAAGATGGAGAAGAGGTGGAGGAAGACCCGCGTGGAAACCCTCGCGCCACCGTTGCAAGCATTGGAGTGGTGGCGAACCCCTCCAACCGCAGGATGAACGCGCGGATGAGCACCGGAGGGAGAGTTCCACGCCGTCTTCTAGCTCCAAGGACATCTTCCTCGAGTACCAACAACCCTTTGCACAACTTAATCTATTTGGATCAAATTGAAAGACTTCCTGAGGTGAAGCGGCCAAACCCTTGGAATATGCATCGTTCTAACAATGCAGGGAAAGAGAGTCCCAAGTCTGATGAAGGATGGGGAAACAACTCCAAAAGCTGGGATTCACAGATTGACATATTCATGAACCGCCTTGAGAGCAACACCGAGATGATTCGCAACCTCACCCACAGTATTGATGAATTGAAAGAGTTGGTTATTAAGCTTATTAAGGATCATCCATCAACGCTACCGAAGGAGTAATTCGTCATCGGTATTGGCATCTCCCTTGGCTTGTTCCAAGCTTGGGGGGAGTGCCGCGGTATCACACCATTATCTTTTATCTTTTACCTTTCAGTAGTGTCATATCATGAGTAGGTAAGTTATCTTATATGATGGTTTGCAATGTGGAAGTATCTCTGTTTTAGTTGGTTATCTATCTATGTATCCCTTGGTGTGAGTTGCCGTTATGGAATATTAATGAGAAGTGTTATCATTTACTTTCTACACACCTTATTTTAGTTTGCAACTTCTATCATATATGATTGATCTTGTTATTAGTATTTGCATCACTTTGGGAACATATAGTAAATCTTTTGGTTTTGGCAAACTTAGCATTGGTCAGTAGCTACAATACTTTGAGACTTGGGAGAAAAAGGAACTACATGTAGACATATTATTCAATGATCTTTCTCACTTGTAGCTAATAAGTTTAGTATTCACAATTTAAAATTGTTTGTGCTTCCAAGTAAGAATTGCATGATTGATCTTTACTACATGTATGTTTGTTTGTATCTTCAACTCTTATGCTTGCTACCCAACCTTGCTAGCCAAAGACCCGTATCGAGAGGGAATGCTTCTCATACATCCAAACCTTCAGCCAAACCCTTGTCACTTGTGTCCACCATACCTACCTACTATGTGGTATTTTGCGCCACTCCAAGTAAATACTTCATGTGCTACCTTTATTCAAAACTACTATCCTTTATTTGTGTCAATGTTTATTAGCTCATGAGGAAATAATAGTTGAGTTTGTTATCTTCCATGCTAATTAAGTAACCCTTGACTTGCATGCTCCATCTGCTCGTCACTAATATTGCAAAGAGCTGGTTAGACCACTATAATATCAAAAGGTTGAGAAAGTTAAAAATAGATACTCCTCCATGGATTGAGATTGATTGGTGGGCACCCGAGGATTTGGTTAGCCATGGCTTGTGAAAGCAAAGGTTGGGAGGAGTGTCAAGTTATATAAGTGCATATTATAAATGCCTGTTACTAAATAATCGGAACCGCTCTCAACTTGCTTAGTATGGAAGATAACAAGAACTCTATTACCATTCGTTGACAACGACAAACACCACTAAAAAACTTACTTTGATGCTCTCTATATGATTTCAAAACCTATAAAACTAAAAGCTCTAGCACATGCTTGTATCTCTACTTCCCTCTGCGAAGGGCCTATCTTTTACTTTATGTTGAGTCAGTAAACCTATCTCCTTCTATCTTAAGCAAGCATTTGAGTTGATTGTGATTCAACCATTTATACATTTGTATTGTTAATCATGTATTTTATTCTTCCTTGTTTAGCACATTGTTGTTACCAAATAAATATGACTTTTGGAGTTAGCAACTAATAAAGAGGGCTGTTTTATAGAGTAAGCTCAATATGTTCATTGTTCTCTGACCAAGAACGAAGTTTGCCAACACCAACTATGGTTTTCTCTATGCACCTTACTGTGATTTGCCTTTACTTGTTACAAGTTGAGTTATATGTATGGAGTTATTATCTAAGATGACTTCTGTATTAATAGATGTGATGCTTCTTGTCCGTATATTCTTTATCGACACTTCACTCCATAAACCTGTGGTCATGTTTACTGAGTTCAGCTTTCGCTTGGGGACAAGCGAGGTCTAAGCTTGGGGGGAGTTGATACGTCCATTTTGCATCACTATTTTATATCATAATTTACTGTTATTCATTGATATATTTCATATTTGGAGATGATACTTATGTTATTTCATCTATTTTGCATGTTTGATGATTATTGGAGGATGAATCATCGGAGTCTGAATTCTGCTGGAAAAAGCACCAACAAGATACAATATTTGCGAAGCTCAGAAAACAAAACAAGATCCTATGGGTATGTCTCCTTATAAAATGGTCTATGGAAAAGCTTGTCATTTGCCTTTAGAATTAGAACACAAAGCTTATTGGGCAGTGAGAGAACTAAATAGAAATTTTAAACTTGCCGGTGAGAAAAGATTGCTTGATTTGAGTTCGTTAGATGAATGGAGAAGTGAGGCCTATGAAAATGCTAAACTCTTTAAAGAAAAAGTTAAGAAATGGCATGATAGGAGAATCCTTAAGAGAGAGTTTCATGTTGGTGAGAAAGTTCTATTGTATAGCTCTCGTCTTAGATTCTTTGCAGGAAAATTACTCTCCAAGTGGGAAGGACCATATGTTATCGTGGAAGTGTTTCGTTCTGGAGCAATAAAAATTGCTTCAGTTAAAGATGACTCTACACAAGTGGTAAATGGACAAAGACTCAAGCACTATATTTCTGGAGATTCTTATAATGAAGATGTTGATATTATTCAAGCAATTACTCCGGAAGCTTTTATTAAAGAACATATTTCTGAGTCTGCAGAAGCTGAATTCGAAAAGGTACAGTTTTGGTAAGAAAAAGTTCGCGAATTTAATTTTGGAATATAGAATATTGGTTTTTAGAAAATATGGAAAAATACAAGACCAAAACGAGCACGAGACGGTGCCCGTGGCACCGCCATCAGGTGCTGGCGCGGGCCCCATCCTGGCCGCGCCAGCACATGAGGACGGAGCCTCGGAGTCCGTCTCCTACTCTATTTCACCCTGTTGCCTTCCTTTTGTTGCACATATTTTTGCTATATAATCTCCCGAGACCCCCGAGGCCCGTATATCGTGTTTTCGACGTGTTTTTGTTTCGAGCTGTTTCTGTCCAGAGAATACTTTGAGTTTTAGAGGCACCATGGTCTCCGCCAACGACAGGGACAAGAAGCTTTCGGAGGACGATCTCCAAGGTCCCAAGCTTGAAGGGGAGATAAAGGGTGAAGATGGAGAAGAGGTGGAGGAAGACCCGCGTGGAAACCCTCGCGCCACCGTTGCAAGCATTGGAGTGGTGGCGAACCCCTCCAACCGCAGGATGAACGCGCGGATGAGCACCGGAGGGAGTGTTCCACGCCGTCTTCTAGCTTCAAGGACATCTTCCTCGAGTACCAATAACCCTTTGCACAACTTAATCTATTTGGATCAAATTGAAAGACTTCCTGAGGTGAAGCGGCAAAACCCTTGGAATATGCATCGTTCTAACAATGCAGGGAAAGAGAGTCCCAAGTCTGATGAAGGATGGGGAAACAACTCCAAAAGCTGGGATTCACAGATTGACATATTCATGAACCGCATTGAGAGCAACACCGAGATGATTCGCAACCTCACCCACAGTATTGATGAATTGAAAGAGTTGGTTATTAAGCTTATTAAGGATCATCCATCAACGCTACCGAAGGAGTAATTCGTCATCGGTATTGGCATCTCCCTTGGCTTGTTCCAAGCTTGGGGGGAGTGCCGCGTATCACACCATTATCTTTTATCTTTTACCTTTCAGTAGTGTCATATCATGAGTAGGTAAGTTATCTTATATGATGGTTTGCAATGTGGAAGTATCTCTGTTTTAGTTGGTTATCTATCTATGTATCCCTTGGTGTGAGTTGCCGTTATGGAATATTAATGAGAAGTGTTATCATTTACTTTCTGCACACCTTATTTTAGTTTGCAACTTCTATCATATATGATTGATCTTGTTATTAGTATTTGCATCACTTTGGGAACATATAGTAAATCTTTTGGTTTTGGCAAACTTAGCATTGGTCAGTAGCTACAATACTTTGAGACTTGGGAGAAAAAGGAACTACATGTAGACATATTATTCAATGATCTTTCTCACTTGTAGCTAATAAGTTTAGTATTCACAATTTAAAATTGTTTGTGCTTCCAAGTAAGAATTGCATGATTGATCTTTACTACATGTATGTTTGTTTGTATCTTCAACTCTTATGCTTGCTACCCAACCTTGCTAGCCAAAGACCCGTATCGAGAGGGAATGCTTCTCATACATCCAAACCTTCAGCCAAACTCTTGTCACTTGTGTCCACCATACCTACCTACTATGTGGTATTTTGCGCCACTCCAAGTAAATACTTCATGTGCTACCTTTATTCAAAACTACTATCCTTTATTTGTGTCAATGTTTATTAGCTCATGAGGAAATAATAGTTGAGTTTGTTATCTTCCATGCTAATTAAGTAACCCTTGACTTGCATGCTCCATCTGCTCGTCACTAATATTGCAAAGAGCTGGTTAGACCACTATAATATCAAAAGGTTGAGAAAGTTAAAAATAGATACTCCTCCATGGATTGAGATTGATTGGTGGGCACCCGAGGATTTGGTTAGCCATGGCTTGTGAAAGCAAAGGTTGGGAGGAGTGTCAAGTTATATAAGTGCATATTATAAATGCATGTTACTAAATAATCGGAACCGCTCTCAACTTGCTTAGTATGGAAGATAACAAGAACTCTATTACCATTCGTTGACAACGACAAACACCGCTAAAAAACTTACTTTGATGCTCTCTATATGATTTCAAAACCTATAAAACTAAAAGCTCTAGCACATGCTTGTATCTCTACTTCCCTCTGCGAAGGGCCTATCTTTTACTTTATGTTGAGTCAGTAAACCTATCTCCTTCTATCTTAAGCAAGCATTTGAGTTGATTGTGATTCAACCATTTATACATTTGTATTGTTAATCATGTATTTTATTCTTCCTTGTTTAGCACATTGTTGTTACCAAATAAATATGACTTTTGGAGTTAGCAACTAATAAAGAGGGCTGTTTTATAGAGTAAGCTCAATATGTTCATTGTTCTCTAACCAAGAACGAAGTTTGCCAACACCAACTATGGTTTTCTCTATGCACCTTACTGTGATTTGCCTTTACTTGTTACAAGTTGAGTTATATGTATGGAGTTATTATCTAAGATGACTTGTGTATTAATAGATGTGATGCTTCTTGTCCGTATATTCTTTATCGACACTTCACTCCATAAACCTGTGGTCATGTTTACTGAGTTCAGCTTTCGCTTGGGGACAAGCGAGGTCTAAGCTTGGGGGGAGTTGATACGTCCATTTTGCATCACTATTTTATATCATAATTTACTGTTATTCATTGATATATTTCATATTTGGAGCTGATACTTATGTTATTTCATCTATTTTGCATGTTTGATGATTATTGGAGGATGGATCACCGGAGTCTGAATTCTGCTGGAAAAAGCACCGTCAAGATACAATATTTGCAAAGCTCAGAATACAAAACGAAGAATCTGGAAGTTCCTATTTTGCCAAATCCCAGAAGGAGCCAAAAGGGGAGAACCAGGTGGGCCCCAGGGGGCCCACATGTGGTGTGGGCGCGGCCCCCCTTGCTGCCGCGCCAGCACATCATCTGGGCGCCCTGGCCCACTTCTGGCATCGCCCTTTCGCGTACTTCATCCCACCGAAAACCTAAGACCAGGAGAATAGACGAGAAACAGAGCCGCCGCCTCCACGAGGCGAAAACCACCGAGAGAGAAAAGCTCTCTGACAGGCTGAAAAGCTGCCGGGGAAATCCCTTCCCGGAGGGGGGAAATCGTCGCCATCGTCACCGTCATCGAGCTGCACTTCATCGGGATCATCATCACCACCATCTCCACCGCCGACACCGTCATTTCCATCGTTCCACTCCGTTCCCGTTGTAACATGTAGGGCTGAATCTTGTGCATTTGATAGGGGAAACTCTCCCGGTGTTGATTACTATTGTTATTGATGCTATTGGGTGGAACCGTTGAATTAAGGTTTATGTTCAGATTGTTACCCATCATTATATCATCTCTGATCATGATCCACATGATGTGTTGTGAGTAGTTCGTTTAGTTCTTGAGGACATGGGAGAAGTCTAGATGTTAGTTGTGAACTATGTTGAGTAATATTTAATGGTTTGATATTTAAGTTGTGGTGCTATTCTTCTAGTGGTGTCATGTGAACGTCGATGACATGACACTTCACCTTTATGGGCCTAGGGGAATGCATTGTGTATTCGAATATTAATTGTGGGGTTGCCGGAGTGACAGAAACCTAAACCCCCGTTGGTATCTCGATGCATGAGGGATGGTAGGATCTCAGAGTTTAAGGCTGTGGTTAGATTTATCTTAATTACTTTCTTGTATTTGCGGATGCTTGCAAGGGGTATAATCACAAGTATGTATTAGTCCTAGGAAGGGCGGTGCATTAGCGTAGGTTCACCCACACAACACTTATCGAAACACTAAAGATTAATCATCTATATGAAGCGAAAGCACTAGACATAAATCCCGTGTGTACTCAGGAACGTTTGGTCACCATAAGTAAACAAACCGGCTTGTCCTTTGCTCTAAAAAGGATTGGGCCACTCGCTGCAATTATTATTGCCGCGCTCTATTTACTCGCACTTTATTTATCTGCATTATCAAAAACTCCTAAAAACTTGTCTGCTAGTGTTTACAGTGAAATCCTCATCAAAACTGCTTGCCAGCACCTTCTGCTCCTCGTTGGGTTCGACACTCTTATTTATCGAAAGTACTACGATACACCCCCTATACTTGTGGGTCATCAGGCTGCTGGAGGTACTTTTATGTCCATCACTTTGGGGGCTGCAACAAAACTTCTGGACAATATGATGGTTAATTATTCTGAGTGGCATACTGAAAGGACTCCTCAAGGTAAGAAGGTAAATTGTGTTGAAGAAACCTCCTCTTTGAGTGATAAGATTGATGTGATCATGTCTATGCTTGTGAATGGTAAATATCATATGGATCCTAATAATGTTCCCTTAGCTTCTTTAGTTGCACAAGAAGAGCATGTTGATGTGAACTTCATTAAAAATAATAATTTCAACAACAATGCCTATAGGAACAATTATGGTAATAACAACTATAAGCCCTATCCTCCTAATAATGTTAATTCTTATGATAATTCTTATGGTAATTCTTATAGCAATAATAAGAATACCTCCTCTGAACTTGAAACCATTTTAAAGATTTTATCACTACACAAACTTCCTTTAATAAAACTGTTGAGGAAAAGCTTTGGAAAATTGATATTCTTGCCTCTAAAGTTGATAGTCTTGTTATTGATGTTGATCTTTTAAAATCTAAAGTCATGACTAATGATACTAATGAGAGTAATCCCTTTGCTAAAATTAATGCCATCCAAGTTCAAATTGATGAAAATGTTAGGATGATGGCTGAATTACGTGCTAGATGGGAAAGAGAGGAAGAATTAGCTAAAGATGATAATATTGTTAGAGTTTGCACCATTACTACTACTGAAAATAATGTTACTTCACATGCTAGTAAGCCTCCTACTATTAATGGTAACATAATTGGTGTTGGCAATGTTTCCTCTACTTCTTCCAAAAAATTAAAATTGCCTAAAACTGCTGAAACTGTTCTTGATAAAAGTGCTGAAATGTTTAAGAACATAGGAGATAATGGTTCGGTTTGCTTTGATGATAATGATTTTGATTTTGATAATTGTAACATCTCTGAAGTTATTAAGTTCTTGCAAAAGTTAGCCACAAGTCCTAATGCTAGTGCCATGAACATGGCATTTACAACTCATATTACAAATGCTCTCATTAAAGCTAGGGAAGAGAAATTAAAACTTGAAGCTTCTATCCCTAAGAAGTTAGAAGATGGTTGGGAGCCCATCATTAAGATAAAAGTGAATGAATTTGATTGCAATGCTTTGTGTGATCTTGGTGCAAGTATTTCTATTATGCCTAAGAAACTTTATGATATGTTTGACTTGCCACCTTTGGAACATTGCTATTTGGATGTTTTTCTTGCTGATAATGCTTTGAAGAAACCTTCGGGGAGAGTTAATGATGTTCATGTCATGGTTAATAATAGCCTTGTCCCCGTTGATTTTATTGTCTTGGATATTGAGTGCAACCCCTCTTGTCCTATTGTTTTGGGAAGACCTTTCCTCCGCACGGTTGGTGCTATTATTGATATGAAAGAAGGAAATATAAGGTACCAATTCCCACTTAAGAAAGGTATGGAACACTTCCCTAGAAAGAAGATGAAGCTACCTTTTGATTCTATTATTCGTACAAACTATAATGTTGATGCTTCTTCTCTTGGAAATACTTGAGTTTTGCTTTCTGTGCCTAGCTGAAAGGCGTTAAACAAAAGCGCTTATGGGAGACAACCCACTTTTTATTCCTGTTATTTTATTTTATTGAGTCAAGGAACATGCCTACCTCTGTAGCAATTCCTTTCTATCTTTATTTTATTGCATAGTTGTGCCAAGTTAAGCCTCTAGTAGAAACTTGATGCTAGATTTGGATTTCTGCGCAGGAACTGTTTTTCTGCTGTCCACCGTTAAATACATAACTCTTCGCAGAAAAATCAAAATGACCTGTGATTTTTTGTGCGTGATCCTCAGATATGTACGCAACTTTCATTAGTTTTGAGTTTTCTGATTTCAGCAAGTTAAGTGCCTCGAAAAAATTCGTCTTTACGGACTGTTCTGTTTTTGAATGGATCTTTTTGTTCCATAAAATTCCAGTGGCTGTAGCTAATGTCCAGTACCATGATAATGATTGTCTCCATGCAGAATATGAGAATTTTTGATTATGTACTAACCCTCTAATGAAGTTTACTTTGAGTTTGGTGTGGAGGAAGTTTTAAAGGATCAAGAGAGAGGATGATATGATGTGATCAAGAAGATGAAAGAGCCTAAGCTTGGGGATGCTCCCGTGGGTCACCCAAGCATATTTCAAGAAGACTCAAGCGTCAAAGCTTGGGGATGCCCAAGGCATCCCCTTATTCATCAACAACTTATCAGGTCATCTCTAGTGAAACTATATTTTAATTCCGTCACATCTTATGTGCTTTACTTGGAGCGTCTGTTTGTTTTTATTTTTGCTTTTGTTATTTTCATTCTCTGAATAAAATGGATCCTAGCATTCTTGTGTGGGAGAGAGACACGCTCCGCTTTTTCATTTGAATACTCATATTCTTCACTTATACTTGTTGAGTATTCTTTTATAGCTACTGTAATACTTTCAGCTCTGATTTTTCATGCACCTCTTGTTCAGAGCTGTTAGTTCTCATATGTTATACTCTCTTGCTTTATTGTTAAATACTTGGAGAGTTTATGTTTTAAATAAGTTGATTGGTGTTTGGTTAAGAACAGAAAATGTTAAGTGTAGAAGATGGTATAACTAAATGATACATAATCTTGTAGATCATTAAATTGTGTCACTTGAATCATTGATGTTGTTTTGAGATATTAATATGCTTAATGGTAAAACATGATGGTTTATTAAAGTGGAATGATTAATGGTTGGTCTAGAAAACTTGAAGTTGTGCCACACTTAAATATCCAGTTGATAGCATAATGATATATGACTTCTAATGTTAAAAACAACCGTAATGACTTTGTGTTATGCGCTACGGTCGGGGTCCCAACAGTGACTTGTTCATTTGCCACAGTCCCTCATGGAGTGATTTTCATTATGCCTTGTAAGATCATATTTCTAGTTGGAATCTTTTTTGCTTGTGAGTTCTAAAGCTGCGGTTTTCATGGCACTTCCACCACCATAATTGCTAGCCTCTTCGGTACTTTGCATTGCCCTTTCTCACATTAAGAGTTGGTGCATACTTCGCGGGTACATCCAAAACTCATGGGAGATCTTCATCATGTTCTCCTACACATAAGCCAAATATCTTTCTCAAAACATTCACCATACCTACCTACTACAGCATTTCCATAGCTGTTCCAAGATATATTGCCATGCAACTTTCATCTTACATTACATGACTTGTTGTCATTTATCATTTATATATTGCCTTGCATGATTCTATATAGCTGATGTGTGGTTTTACCCATGTTACGCTAGATCATTGCATATCCTGCTACACTGGCAGAGGCGCCGTGGAGGTCCGGGCGAGGGCGCGGCGGCCGTGGAGGTCGAGGGTGAGGGGACGATGGCGACGATGCGGCGGCCGACGACTTGGCATCCGGCGACACCGCCAGCGCCATGGCACCCTCCAGGAGCCGCATCGGCGTCGAGGTAACCACGGGCGAGCTGGTTAGCTAGGGTTTGGGGGGCGAGCTTGAAGGAGGAGGCGGGGCCTCGGATTCGGCCGCGTCAGCGGGGAAGCGGCGGGAGGAAGCTGCGGACGGAGGAGGACACGTGAGGCGCGGCGGGGTAGGAAAGGGGAAGGAGGTGCGCTGGAGATCAGGGAAGGAGGTGCGCTGGAGAGGTGGAGAGAGAAAGGGGACCGGGGAAAGAGGAGAAGAAAGGAAAAAAGAAAGGGGATCGTGGGAGGCGGGCGGGTTTTTCTCGTCAACGTTTTAAACCGGCTGCTGGTGAACAACGGCTGTGCGCCAACACTACGCTGGATACCGCTGCCGCACAACTAATTTCGTTCTCCAGGGGTAAGTGTTGTTAGCGGTGTGATCCTACTACTGCCGCACCGAGTTTCATGTTCGCCAGCAGTAATAATTCTACCGCTGGCGAACAAATCGTTTTGTTCGCCAGCGGTAAGCTCAGAATACAACCGCCCCCATCCAGACGCTACCGCTGGCGCACATCTCAGGTTGTCCGCCAGCGGTAGCACTTTTACCGCTGGCAGATAAACCATTATGTTCGACAGCGGTATATTTACTGGCGCACGAAAAAAATTGTCCGCCAGCAGTACTGGGGTGGCTATAAGCCTTTCCCTACTAGTGATGGATTTCTCAAGCATTTTAGCAGACACCTAGTGCAGCAAAATACTTCATATATAAAGCATAAGAACAAAAAGTAATTGGATGGTTGAAGGAGTCACATACCAAGGAGCAATTCCACCAAACAGAGTTGAAAAATCTGCTCAAACTTGGGAGATCGAAGATGGCGGGAAGAAGGAGCTCGGGAAAATTGAGGAAAAATACCCGAAGGTGGTTTTCTGTCGAGGGGAAGGAGATGGGCACTGGCTGCTCACCTACCCCCACTTGTGGCTCAAAATGGTGGGTCCCTGATGACCCACAAGTATAGGGGGTGTATCATACTACTTTCGATAAATAAGAGTGTCGAACCCAACGAGGAGCAGAAGGTGCTGACAAGCAGTTTTGATGAGTATTTCACTGTAAACACTAGCAGACAAGTTTTTAGGAGTTTTTGATAATGCAGATAAATAAAGTGCAAGTAAATAGAGCGCGGCAATAATAATTGCAGCGAGTGGCCCAATCCTTTATCGAGCAAAGGACAAGCCGGTTTGTTTACTTATGATGACCAAACGTTCCTGAGGACACACGGGATTTATGTCTAGTGCTTTCGCTTCATATAGATGATTAATCTTTAGCGTTTCGATAAGTGTTGTGTGGGTGAACCTATGCTAATGCACCGCCCTTCCTAGGACTAATACATACTTGTGATTATACCCCTTGCAAGCATCCGCAAATACAAGAAAGTAATTAAGATAAATCTAACCACAGCCTTAAACTCTGAGATCCTACCATCCCTCATGCATCGAGATACCAACGGGGGTTTAGGTTTCTGTCACTCCGGCAACCCCACAATTAATATTCGAATACACAATGCATTCCCCTAGGCCCATAAAGGTGAAGTGTCATGTAGTCGACGTTCACATGACACCACTAGAAGAATAGCACCACAACTTAAATATCAAACCATTAAATATTACTCAACATAGTTCACTACTAACATCTAGACTTCTCCCATGTCCTCAAGAACTAAACGAACTACTCACAACACATCATATGGATCATGATCAGAGATGATATAATAATGGGTAACAATCTGAACATAAACCTTAATTCAACAGTTCCACCCAATAGCATCAATAACAATAGTAATCAACACCGGGAGAGTTTCCCCTATCAAATGCACAAGGTTCAGCCCTAGATGTCACAACGGGAACGGGGTGGAGCGGTGGAGATGACGGTGTCGGCGGTGGAGATGATGGTGATGATGATCCCGATGAAGTGCAGCTCGATGACGGTGACGAGGGCGACGATTTGCCCCCTCCGGGAAGGGATTTCCCCGGCAGCTTTTCAGCCTTCCGGAGAGCTTTTCTCTCTCGGTGGTTTCCGCCTCGTGGAGGCGGCGGCTCTGTTTCTTGTCGATCCCCCGAGTCTTAGGTTTTCGGGGTGATGAAGTACGCGAAAGGGCGTTGCCAGAGGTGGGCCAGG
This sequence comes from Poa annua, assembly GCA_026929855.1. Taxonomy (NCBI): domain Eukaryota; kingdom Viridiplantae; phylum Streptophyta; class Magnoliopsida; order Poales; family Poaceae; genus Poa; species Poa annua. The sequence goes on along the minus strand of CM049435.1, from coordinate 53,421,729 downwards.
GCGGCCTCACAGGGTGCTGGCGCGGCAGCAAGGGGAGCCGCGCCGGGACCTCATGTGGGCCCCCTGGGGCCCACCTGGTTCTCCCCTTTTGGCTCCCTTCGTCATCTGGAAAAATAGGAACTTCTATATTCTTGGATTTGTTTTCTGAGCTTCGCAAATATTGTATCTTGTTGGTGCTTTTTCCAGCAGAATTCAGACTCCGATGATTCATCCTCCAATAATCATCAAACATGCAAAATAGATGAAATAACATAAGTATCATCTCCAAATATGAAATATATCAATGAATAACAGTAAATTATGATATAAAATAGTGATGCAAAATGGACGTATCAACTCCCCCCAAGCTTAGACCTCGCTTGTCCCCAAGCGAAAGCTGAACTCAGTAAACATGACCACAGGTTTATGGAGTGAAGTGTCGATAAAGAATATACGGACAAGAAGCATCACATATATTAATACATAAATCATCTTAGATATCAACTCCGTTCATATAACTCAACTTGTAACAAGTAAAGGGAAATCACAATAAGGTACATAGAGAAAACCATAGTTGGTGTTGGCAAACTTCGTTCTTGGTCTGAGAACAATGAACATATTGAGCTTACTCTACAAAACAGCCGTCTTTATTAGTTGCTAACTCCAAAAGTTATATTTATTAGGTAACAACAATGTGCTAAACAAGGAAGAATAAAAGACATCATTAACAATACAAATGTATAAATGGTTGAATCACAATCAACTCAAATGCTTGCTTAAGATAGAAGGAGATAGGTTTACTGACTCAACATAAAGTAAAAGATAGGCCCTTCGCAGAGGGAAGCAGAGATACAAGCATGTGCTAGAGCTTTTAGTTTTATAGGTTTTGAAATCATATAGAGAGCATCAAAGTAAGTTTTTGAGCGGTGTTTGTCGTTGTCAACAAATGGTAATAGAGTTCTTGTTATCTTCCATACTAAGCAAGTTGAGAGCGGTTCCGATTATTTAGTAACAAGTATTTATAATATGCACTTATATAACTTGACACTCCTCCCAACCTTTGCTTACACAAGTCATGGCTAACCGAATCCTCGGGTGCCCACCAATCAATCTCAAACCATGGAGGAGTGTCTATTTTTAACTTTCTCTACCTTTTGATATTATAATGGTCTAACCAGCTCTTTGCAATATTAGTGACGAGCAGATGGAGCATGCAAGTCAAGGGTTACTTGATTAGCATGGAAGATAACAAACTCAACTATTATTTCCTCATGAGCTAATAAACATTGACACAAATAAAGGATAGTAGTTTTGAATAAAGGTAGCACATGAAGTATTTACTTGGAGTGGCGCAAAATACCACATAATAGGTAGGTATGGTGGACACAAGTGACAAGGGTTTTGGCTGAAGGTTTGGATGTATGAGAAGCATTCCCTCTCGATACGGGTCTTTGGCTACAAGTGAGAAAGATCATTGAATAATATGTCTACATGTAGTTCCTTTTTCTCCCAAGTCTCAAAGTATTGTAACTACTGACCAATGCTAAGTTTGCCAAAACCAAAAGATTTACTATATGTTCCCAAAGTGATGCAAATACTAATAGCAATATCAATCATATATGATAGAAGTTGCAAACTAAAATAAGGTGTGCAGAAAGTAAATGATAACACTTCTCATTAATATTCCATAACGGCAACTCACACCAAGGGATACATAGATAGATAACCAACTAAAAGAGAGATACTTCCACATTGCAAACCATCATATAAGATAACTTCCCTACTCATGATATGACACTACTAAAAGGTAAAAGATAAAAGATAATGGTGTGATACCGTGGCACTCCCCCAAGCTTGGAACAAGCCAAGGGAGATGCCAATACCGATGATGTATTACTCCTGAGGTGGCGTTGGTGAAGAGTCTTCTTCATCAACTTTCCAAGGTAAGGGCTCTCCATCAACAAATGATGACTTGGTCTCGAGTATCCTGAAACTTGCAGCAGCACTTATGCGTTTAAACCTGGTTTCATACTCACAATTTTGATTCTGAACGTCGTAGAGTTGCGCCTGGAGATTGTTGGTAGTCTTATGGAGTGAGAAGATGTCCTCCCAAAGCTTTGCGGTCTCCTCCTCATGCTTGGCAATAAGTTCAGCCACGATCCGGTGAACGATGTCCACCTCACGTTCCGCCATCTTCTTGTATTTGAAAACCTCTTGCTCCAGACTCTTCATCTTGTCCCCCATGCTCCCTTCTCCTTGAGGGCCCTGGACGTCTTCAACTTGTACATTCCCTTCCTTGAGCAGCAACTCTTTGGGATGCATCTTCAACTCGTTTAAATACGGGTTGACGACGTTTGCAAAGAAACTGTCCTCGGAGGGCTCGGACGAAGACATGATGGCTCTAGATCCAAGGTTGAAATCTGGCAGAAACAACTCGAAACAGAAACACGTCGAAAACACGATATACGGACCTCGGGGGTCTCGGGAGATTATATAGCAAAAATAAACGCAACAAAAGGAAGGCAACAGTGCGAAATCGAGTAGGAGACGGACTCCGAGGCTCTGTCATCATGTGCTGGCGCGGCCAGGCTGGGGCCCGCGCCAGCTCCTGATGGCGGTGCCTCGGGCACCGTCTTGTGCTCGTTTTGGTCTTGTATTTTTCCATATTTTCTAAAAATCAATATTCTATATTCCAAAATTAAATTCGTGAACTTTTTCTTACCGAAACTGTACCTTTTCGGATTCAGCTTCTGCAGACTCAGAAATATGTTCTTTAATAAAAGCTTCCGGAGTAATTGCTTGAATAATATCAACATCTTCATTATAAGAATCTCCAGAAATATAATGCTTGAGTCTTTGTCCATTTACCACTTGTGTAGAGTCATCTTTAAGTGAAGCATCTTTTATTGCACCTGAACGAAACACTTCCACGATAACATATGGTCCTTCCCACTTGGAGAGTAATTTCCCTGCAAAGAATCTAAGACGAGAGCTATACAATAGAACTTTCTCACCAACATGAAACTCTCTCTTAAGGATTCTCCTATCATGCCATTTCTTAACTTTTTCTTCAAAGAGTTTAGCATTTTCATAGGCCTCACTTCTCCATTCCTCTAGAGAACTCAAATCAAGTAATCTTTTCTCACCGGCAAGTTTAAAATCTCTATTTAGTTCTCTCACTGCCCAATAAGCCTTGTGTTCTAATTCTAAAGGCAAGTGACAAGCTTTTCCATAGACCATTTTATAAGGAGACATACCATGGGATTTTTATAAGCAGTTCTATAAGCCCATAATGCATCATTTAATTTACTAGCCCAATTCTTCCTCGTTCTATTAACAGTCTTTTGCAAGATAGATTTAATTTCTCTATTTGATAATTCTACTTGCCCACTAGTTTGAGGATGATAAGCTGAAGCAATTCTATGATTAACACCATATTTAGCAAGAACTTTTCTAAAACCACCATGAATAAAATGAGAACCTCCATCAGTCATGAGATATCTAGGAACACCAAACCTAGGGAAAATAATATCTTGAAGCATTTTTAATGATGTCTCACCATTAGCACATTTAGTAGGTATAGCTTCTACCCATTTAGTAACATAATCAACAGCAACAAGTATATGAGTATTACCTTCTGAGGAAGGGAAAGGACCCATAAAGTCAAATCCCCAACAATCAAATGGTTCAATAACAAGAGAATAATTCATAGGCATTTCATTACGTCTAGAGATATTACCAACTCTTTGGCATTCATCACAAGATAAAATAAACTTTCTTGCATCTTTAAAGAGAGTAGGCCAATAAAAACCTGATTGTAGAACCTTTTGTGCAGTTCTATCTCCAGCGTGATGTCCTCCGTAAGCACTACTATGGCATTTTCTCTATATCTCTTTTTGTTCATACTCTGGAACACATCTTCGCATAATACCATCCACTCCTTCTTTATATAAGTGTCGGTCATCCCAAAAATAATGCCTCAAGTCATAAAAGAATTTTCTTCTTTGTTGAGCTGAAAAGGTTGGAGGCAAATACTTCGAAACAATAAAGTTAGCATAATCAGCGTACCAAAGACTATCTCGTGAACTCACCCTTATTGCAGCCAATTGTTCATTTGGAAAACTATCATTAACAGGAATAGGATCATATGCAATGTTTTCCAATCTAGACAGATTATCAGCAACAGGATTTTCAGCACCTTTCCTATCTACCATATGGAAATCAAATTCTTGCAAAAGTAATAACCATCTAATAAGCCTAGGCTTTGCATCTTTCTTTTCCATAAGGTATCTAATTGCAGCATGATCAGTATGAGTAATAACTTTAGAATCAACAATATATTGTCTAAATTTATCACAAGCAAAAACAACAGCTAGAAATTCTTTTTCAGTTGTAGCATAATTCTTTTGAGCAGAATCAAGAGTCTTACTAGCATAATGAATAACATTTAACTTCTTATCTACTCTTTGTCCAAGAACAGCACCAACAGCAAAATCACTAGCATCACACATAATTTCAAATGGTAAATTCCAATCAGGCGGTTGAACAATAGGAGCACTTATTAAAGCCTTCTTAAGAGTTTCAAAAGCTTCCTTACAATCATCATCAAAAACAAATGGTACATCTTTTTGCAAGAGATTAGTAAGAGGTTTTGATACCTTAGCAAAATCTTTAATAAACCTTCTATAGAAACCAGCATGACCAAGAATACTACGAATACCTTTAACATCTCTGGGGCAAGGCATTTTCTCAATTGCCTCCACTTTGGCTCTATCAACTTCAATACCTCTTTCAGAAATTTTATGTCCAAGAACAATTCCTTCATTAACCATAAAGTGACATTTCTCCCAATTAAGAACAAGATTAGTTTCTTCACATCTCTGCAAAACTTTACCAAGATTGTGCAAGCAATTATCAAAAGAAGTACCATAGGCGGAGAAATCGTCCATGAAGACCTCCACAATTTCCTCACAAAAACCATGAAAGATAGCAGACATGCATCTTTGAAAAGTAGCAGGACCATTACATAAACCAAAAGACATACGTCTATAAGCATAAGTACCATAAGGACAAGTAAATGTGGTTTTCTCTTGATCTTGAGTTTTAACAGCAAATTGAGAGAAACCAGAATAACCATCAAGAAAGCAAAAGTGAGTTTTATTGGCTAATCTTTCTAACATTTGATCTATAAAGGGTAATGGATAATGATCTTTCTTAGTAACTTTATTGACCTTTCTAAAATCAATGCACATTCTATAACCAACAACTACTCTTTGAGTAATAAGCTCATCATTATCATTAGGCACAACAGTAATTCCACCTTTCTTAGGGACACAGTGCACAGGACTAACCCATCTACTATCAGCAATAGGATAAATAATACCAGCATCAAGAAGTTTTAATACCTCATTTCTTACCACTTCCTTCATCTTGGGTATTAAACGGCGTTGATGTTCAACAACTGGCTTTGCATCGGGCTCCATATTAATAGAATGTTGACATATAGTAGGAGAAATCCCTTTTAAATCATCCAAAGTATAACCCATAGCTCCACGGTGTTTCTTCAATACTTCCAATAATCTTTCCTCTTCTTTACCTGAAAGGTTAGCACTAATAATAACAGGATATATTTTCTTATCATCAATATGAGCATACTTAAGATTATCAGGCAAAGGTTTTAAATCAAAGACAGGATCCTCTTTAGGTGGAAGTGTTTTACCCAAGTCTTCCACCTTTAAATTATGTTTAAGAATAGGTTGACGGAGGAATATTTCATCAAGTTCATTCCTTTCTGCCATAAAGACTTCACTTTCATGATCTTCCATAAATTGCTGCAGAACATTCTTAGGAGCAAGAGCAATAGAGGCAACTTGTTCTACTCTAAAATCCTCATTGGGTAATTTGGTTTCATAAGGGGTCTTAGCAAATTTCGAAAAATTGAATTCATACGAATCACCAGCAAACTTAGTAAAGATTTTCTCTTTCTTACAATCTATAACAGCACCACAAATATTTAGAAAAGGTCTACCAAAAATGATAGGACAAGTCTTACTAGCGGCTGCACCAAGTACGAGAAAATCAGCAGGATATTTAGTCTTACCACATAAAACTTCAACATCTCTAACAATACCAATCGGAGAGATAGTTTCTCTATTAGCAAGTTGAATAACCACATCAATTTCTTCAAGTTCACAAGAACCAATCTCATGCATAATTTCTCTATAAAGCTCATAAGGAATAGCACTTCAACTTGCACCAATATGACATAAACCATAATAGCAATGATCACCAATTTTAACAGATAACACAGGAACACTAGTTTTCCTTGAACTTTTAGGATGAGAAACAACATTAGAAGCATCTTCACAAAATATAATATACTCATCCCCAATATTTTTAGTAACAAGATCTTTAACTATAGCCACAGGAGTTTCAATTTTAATTTGCTCATCAGGTTCTATATCTTTCTTTGCACTTTTGTTAACAACACTAGCCATAACAGAATGTTCCTTCATTTTAACAGGAAAAGGGATTTTTTCAATATAAGGCTCAGGAATAATATGATCAACAGTATTAACTTCAATGCTTTTAGTTATAGGAGCAATATATTTATCTTTATAAGGTTCATGATATTTTTCAAAGCCCTCCTTGGGCAAACCGAAATAAGCAGCAAAGGATTTATAATAATTTGCAACAACTTGAGAGTCAAGACCATAAGCATTATTAATATTTCGAAATGCATCAGTATTCATGAAAGTTTTAATGCATTCGAAGTCATATTGTATACCTGACTCCCTACCTTTGTCGTTCTCCCATGCTTCAGTATTCTCTTCAATACGATCAAGAAGATCCCACTTAAACTCTTCTTTATTACGAGTGAATGATCCAGCACAAGAAGTATCCAATAATGTTTTATCTTCAAAAGAGAGTCTTGCATAGAAGTTATCAACAATAACATTACCAGGAAGCTCATGAATGAGGTATTTGAGCATTAGTGACTCCAATCTCCCCCAAGCTTGGGCAATACTTTCTCCATCATGAGGCCAGAAATTATATATAGAATTCCGATCTTGGTGAATCTCACTTGGAGGATAAAATTTAGAGTAAAAGAGAGGTACAATTTCCTCCCATCCAAGAGAACTCCCGTTCTTCAACAATTTATACCAATGCGCAGCTCTCCCAGTAAGTGATATGGAGAATAGTTTCTTCCTAACTTTGTCCATTGTAATACCTGCACACTTGAACAACTCGCATAATTCATGTAAAACAGTAAATTATCACCGGGGTGGACAGTTCCATCCCCTTCATAGCGGTTATCCATAACACGATCAATAATTTTCATAGGTATTTTAAATGGCTCTATTTCATCAGGTGGCGCCTCATTTTCTACCTCAGCAGTGGTAGAAGCCTTTCCAAACAGGAAAGCAATAGATCCTCTCTCCATAATTAAGCAAATTAGGAGACAGAAATAAAAACAACACTTACAGCTAAAGTTTTCCTTACCAATTCCACTTACCAATAGCGCTTCACTCCCCGGCAACGGCGCCAGAAAATAGTCTTGATGACCCACAAGTATAGGGGGTGTATCGTAGTACTTTCGATAAATAAGAGTGTCGAACCCAATGAGGAGCAGAAGGTGCTGACAAGCAGTTTTGATGAGGATTTCACTGTAAACACTAGCAGACAAGTTTTTAGGAGTTTTTGATAATGCAGATAAATAAAGTGCAAGTAAATAGAGCGCGGCAATAATAATTGCAGCGAGTGGCCCAATCCTTTTTAGAGCAAAGGACAGGCCGGTTTGTTTACTTATGATGACCAAACGTTCCTGAGGACACGCGTGATTTATGTCTAGTGCTTTCGCTTCATATAGATGATTAATCTTTAGTGTTTCGATAATTGTTGTGTGGGTGAACCTATGCTAATGCACCGCCCTTCCTAGGACTAATACATACTTGTGATTATACCCCTTGCAAGCATCCGCAAATACAAGAAAGTAATTAAGATAAATCTAACCACAGCCTTAAACTCTGAGATCCTACCATCCCTCATGCATCGAGATACCAACGGGGGTTTAGGTTTCTGTCACTCCGGCAACCTCACAATTAATATTCGAATACACAATGCATTCCCCTAGGCCCATAAAGGTGAAGTGTCATGTAGTCGACGCTCACATGACACCACTAGAAGAATAGCACCACAACTTAAATATCAAACCATTAAATATTACTCAACATAGTTCACTACTAACATCTAGACTTCTCCCATGTCCTCAAGAACTAAACGAACTACTCACAACACATCATATGGATCATGATCAGAGATGATATAATGACGGGTAACAATCTGAACATAAACCTTAATTCAACGGTTCCACCCAATAGCATCAATAACAATAGTAATCAACATCGGGAGAGTTTCCCCTATCAAATGCACAAGGTTCAGCCCTAGATGTTACAGCGGGAACGGAGTGGAGCGGTGGAGATGACGGTGTCGGCGGTGGAGATGATGGTGATGATGATCCCGATGAAGTGCAGCTCGATGACGGTGACGAGGGCGAAGATTTCCCCCCTCCGGGAAGGGATTTCCCCGGCAGCTTTTCAGCCTGCCGGAGAGCTTTTCTCTCTCGGTGGTTTCCGCCTCGTGGAGGCGGCGCCTCTGTTTCTGGTCGATCCCCCGAGTCTTAGATTTTCGGGGGGATGGAGTACGCGAACGGGCGCTGCCAGAGGTGGGCCAGGGCGGCCTCACAGGGTGCTGGCACGGTAGCAAGGGGAGCCGCGCCGGGACCTCATGTGGGCCCCCTGGGGCCCACCTGGTTCTCCCCTTTTGGCTCCATTCGTCATCTGGAAAAATAGGAACTTCTGTATTCTTGGTTTTGTTTTCTAAGCTTCGCAAATATTGTATCTTGTTGGTGCTTTTTCCAGCAGAATTCAGACTCCGGTGATTCATCCTCCAATAATCATCAAACATGCAAAATAGATGAAATAACATAAGTATCATCTCCAAATATGAAATATATCAATGAATAACAAAAAATTATGATATAAAATAGTGATGCAAAATGGACGTATCAGTCCCATGCGGCCAAGAAATCTGGCCGCGCGGGGCACCCCCTTTTGTCCCCTGGTGGCCTTTTGTCGGCCCATTAGAAACCAGGGTACCTTGGGCCGGGCCTCCCCGAGCTGCCGCAGGAGGGCTAAGCATTATCTTGACCTGGTCAAGGCCAGAAAGGACGGGCCTCGCGAGGCCTCCTGTTCACCCCGTCCATAAGAGCTTACGGAGGGCACACCGCGGGCATCGTTCGCAGGAATCACCCGGCTCTCCAAGCTCCTTCGTGAGGACAAGCCTGAGTCTCCCGCGGGGTGCCTTTGCAGGAAACTCACATGCATACGCAGAGCGGGGGACCCCCCCCCCCCCCCCCCCCCGGCCGCCAGAGCTCACCCGTGACCACTTCACAGCAGATCAACGACCGCCATGACGTGCCCTCCTTGTAATAAAAGGGAGGAGACCAGACCAGCAACAGAGGGCCGCGCCCCCAAAACTTGCCGTTTCGGTGCAAGACGGTGCCGACCACCGTCCTGTCCCGTTGGTGGCCACGATTCCCTCTTTACCGAGGACGTCCGGACCTGCGTCAAAGGAGCAAGGACTGAAGCTGCAGAGGGAAGAAGACAACGACGGCGCAGCAGTGCAGGGCCGTGGATCTGACTTGGTCGGCTGCCTTTGACAAAGCAGCCGCAGAAGAACAGAGCTCCCCTTGGAAGCTTGCGGGAGCGTCCCGCCATGGAGTGGGAAGACAAAGACCCAGCCGCCTATAAAAGGGGGCAGCCGCCGACCCGGCTAGGGGTTCGGACATTGTATGCTCAAACCCTAGAAACTCTAGGCGTTCGCCATTGTAGCTCTGTGTGTTCGCCCAAGCAATACAACAAAGCAGGAGTAGGGCATTCACCTCCGCGGTGGCCCGAACCTGGGTAAACCAAGTGTCAATCTCTGTAGTGTTTCCATCTCCTTCGTCGAGCCTCGTGAGGACAGAGGCAACGCTCTAAGGCCCCCAGTGTTCGATTCTCTTTCATAGCTTCTTCGGAGGCTATATTCCGACACCTTTTGGTCCCCCTCTTTTGGCTGTTGGTCCCTCTTGTAAAATAAATGACACCCAAATTTTTCTGGAATTTTTCAAGAAAATTTTCTGAAGAGAATTTTTCAAAGTTCATATTCTGGAATTTCTGGGCTTCTAAAATAATTATGTTTATGCAAATATTCTAATGATCTAAGACAAATAAAATTAAAATGCAATGCAATGCAAATTTTTATGGGAATCAAGTTTGCATCATTTCCAGATTAGTAATGAGGTTGATTAAGTCTCATTAATAATATGTAAAAGATATAAAGCACGATTCATTATATATATATATATATATATATGAAAAAAAACTTAAGATACCTCATATTTGATTGGAATGGTTCCAATCATCAAGGTAGCATACTTTGGTGGTGGAGGTGGTAATGCAAACTCAAAACTTCCAATCATAATAGTATTTCTCTTAATAGAATTCACACTTTTGTTTACCATTGTAACTTGATTCTTCTTAGGAAAATAAATGGTATGTTCAATGCCTCTGACATTAAATGTCACTTTGCTCTCAGTGCAATTCATCACAGCTCCTGCAGTATTCAAAAAGAGTCTCCCAAGAATAATAGATAGATTATCATCCTTAGGCATTTCTAAAATAACTAAGTCTGTAGGGATTAACACATTAGCAATTGAAATAGGAATGTCCTCACATATGCATATAGGAATAGCGGATGATTTATCAGCCATTTGCAATGAGACTTTAGTTGGAACCAATTTGTTTAAGTTAAGTTTCTTATATAAAGAAAAAGGCATAACACTAACACCAGCTCCTAAATCACATAATGCATATTTCACATAGGTTTCTTTGATACGACAAGGAATAGTAGGAATACCAGGATCTCCACGTTTTTCAGACAATTTTCCATCAAAAGAGTAGTTAGCAAGCATAGCAGTAATTGCATCATTAGATATCTTTCTTTTATTAGTAACAATATCTTTCATGTATTTTGAATATGGAGGAATTTTAATAGCATCAACAAGAGGGATTTGGAAACACAAAGTTTTAAGCAATTCAAGAAACTTATCAAACCTAGCATCATCCGAAGATTTCATTACCTCTTGGGGATATGGTATGGGTCTTTGTACCCATGGATCCCTTTCTTTACCTTTTTGTTGATTTGGATGCTTCTTCTTATTCTTATCAATAGATGGTTGAGTGTCTTCTTTCTCAGTAGTTTCAGGTTCTTCATTATTTTCCTCTTCTTGTTGTTCTTCATCAGGTGGAGGTGATTCCTCCTCTTCAATATTATCATCTTCAGTTGCAGCATCAGAAATAGAAATATCCTTATCTTGTTCTTGAGAGTCATCAATATCTTTGTTTTCATCGGGAGATTTGCCTGCAGAAGATTTCTTCTTAAGAGCCTCTTGCTCTTTTCTCTTGGGATGGTTTTCAGGATAATCAGGATCCTGTGTACTTGCACCACCTCTAGTATTAACTCCACAAACCTGTTTCTTCTCCATAAGATTTTCATATAATTGATTTTGAAGAGAAACCATTTGTTCAACTTGATTATTCATCATCTCACAGTGTTTAATAATTCTTTTAACCTCTCCTACACTAGCATTTAAATTTTCACGAAGGAATTTAATTTTATGAGAGTTCTCCGTAATACACATTCTAATAGCATGCTCTTCAGGATTATGATGATAAGCAAAATCATTAACATAAGACACATCAATGGGTGGTGTTATGTAACATCCCAGGATTTAGAGTCCAGAAATATAGAGGACACAGGAGTGTGCATTGCATTCATGCATCAGAAAATCCGAATAATTTTCAAAACACTAAGTGATTGAAGTTTCACTTGAGTTGGTGGAATTGAAGTAGATCATCAACTTAAGCGTTATAAACTTTGAGATGATCTTGGCTTACACCTTATTTTCGGGTAGAGAGATTGACGAGGTTATACCAAACGGGTACCCCTTCGTGTGGGTACCTGGTGCACGTGATGGCTAAAGCCCAATTGTCAGTAGACTGACGAAGCCCACCAAGGAAGGCCCAAGATGAAGAAGTATTTTCCAAGTTAGGCATAGTCGGTTGTAGGTTCCATATCTGTAATCCTAGTCGGTTACGTACCCGAGACCTGCCCCCCCCCCCCCCCCCCCCCCATATAAGGGCCAGGAGGGCGACCGATCAAGGACAGACTCATCCAGAACCACCAAACCCTAGCGAGATCGACATCTCACTGGACATTGTACTCGCCGCATATTCAAAAATCAATACAGACAGGCATGAAGTAGGGGTGTTACCTCAGTCGAGGGCGCTGAACCTGGGTAACTCCCGCTTGTCAGCCGACGAATCTACTAACACTACGCGTTCTCCACCACATAACTCTAACCCTAGGCTATCAGTCATGGGTATTGATGGGGACTCCCCTCGTCAGAGATATACGATAAAATGTTACTCCAAATGAAACATAACTTGTTACACCAAATCATTACTCTAGGAGTTAATGATCAACCCAACTATTCTTAGTATTCTCTGAGCATCTATTCTTATCAATTGTGTTAGACATCTCTAGTACATAGGAATCGTGATAGTTTTGAAGACCAAGCTGAATTACCTAAAAATTAATCTAGATCTTCTTACTTTATCTAGACATCATATCTTCTTATCTCCCAATCTTCTCGAAGGCATCCACAAGAGAAGATAACCATAAAGGAGGGAACACAACTATAAGGCTTTGAGAAGTATTCCCTAGAAGGACATAGAAGTGTTATGTCAATCTATCATGGAGAATTGGAAACTCTCATATCATCATCCATCTATGTAATGTCTCTAGAAACAGTGTGATATTCAAAGGTTTAAGATTTATGGACTTAATTTGCTAACAAGCCTTATAACCTTGTTAACAAATCACTTTTATATTCATAAACAATTGAGTGTCATATGTAGATTAACTAAAGGCCAAATAATTCAGTACATCAAATACCTTAGCCACTTCGATATAAGGAGTAATCTGGTGACAAGCTTTATAACCTTGTCAACAAATTCTTCTATATGCAACATGTCATTTGATGTCATAAAATACATCAACATTCATGTGTAATCAATCATGAGAACTTCTTACTTGGAGTAAAAGAATTGTTTTCACCACAAGGGTGAGTCCAGTGATGTTGGATTTTCAATAAAAGGACAAGGCAAACTTGTCTTAAGATTCTAACTATGGATTAGGGAAATCAATGCCAAAGTAGAGACCACATTATAACATGGATCATATGAATCAACTTGATCCAAGGAAATCATCAATATGTGAGTTAGCTATGGACCATACCAAAGAAAGTACAAGTGATGAACTAATACCCCACATCATAACTTAGGCAATACAATCAAGATGCATTTAAGGAAGTCAAAGGGGAGTTTTGGTGCTTCTCCAATAGACTCATAATCTAGGAGAAAGTTAAGCCAAATCATAAGCCCATGTAATCAATATCCACAGCAGGAATCACATGAAACATCTCTCAAGGACATGTGAATGAGGAAGTTATATAAGAGAGGATCCACAAGTTCATTAATAGATAATGACCTATTGGTTGAATCAAAATTCATTCTCAATGAGATATAAACTTGTACATTTGGTGAAAGGGATCATATGTAGCAAGTAGTTAAAAAAATGTGGACAAGTAAATTTATTACACTTACACCAAAACATTAACTTCTTTAAAGGAGAGCTTAAACTTCTAGTCATCAGAAGGAATGGTGGAATAAGAAAGATTTTTCACTTAACGTTGCATCTATCATATCACCATAAGACCTAACTTTAGGCAGGTTATATATACCTTGTGCTTCCACAGACATCTAATCATGTTTTCACATGATTTAGTTGTGTGGGATCACAAAGCAAAGCCATTTGGCAATGCCTCATGCTCAACACAGATTTGAACAATTCATTGTGTATACCCTTTATCCACCTCACAATCAATCCTTACAATTTATACTGGACAACAACTTGTTGATGTCCAGGAATTCTTAAATGCACCAGAAGACTAGTTTAAATATTTATATCCATCTTAATCTTGGAGTCATTAGTAGGAAATACATCAAGCAAATATTTTCACACACAAAAATACAATTTCTAATAATCATACCTATTGTTTACTTTGGAGTAAGCCCATAAATCATATTTAAAGTTTAAACATATCAATTCTCCACAATAAGTAATGATAATTTAAAAGTTTACAAATAAAAAAATAGCCATGTGAGTTCATATTGTTAAAATGCTTCACTAAACTCAAGAGGTGAATACCACATCCTTTTAATAAAAGAAACAAATAAAAAAATGCCAGATTCATTTTATATGAAAAATAAACTTAAAACTATACAAGACAACCAAATTACAAAATGGAATAAATAGAGAAAATCTCAAATCCTCGTTAGAATTTCAAGTTATAAAAAAACTACATATAATTATGGACATAGAAAAATATCCTCATATCAATAAAATACACCACACAAATAAAGAAATGAAAGACAAACATTTTAATGAATCCAACAATGCATAAATTCACTTTATGTGTTAAAACAATTTAAAATTTACAAAGTAGTTGGGTTTCCTAGTTGAAATAATCATCCAATTAATATTTTACACAATCCAGGACTTTATTGCAAGTTCTATAATCCAAATGGGGTCAAAAACATTCAGACAGGGGCCTATGTAAACCGTTCCTACTATTTTCCAGAAAGCCAGGGGGTTTTCTGCAAAATGTCGATCCTATTTCGTTTTCCCTTCTTCTTCCTCACGCCAGAAGGACGCCGCGCCGTGTCGCTGCTACGGAGCTGACGTGCCTCTTCTCCTCACCTTCCCCGCGCGGATAAGGACCGGAAAGCCGTCCTCAACCTCCTCACTTTCCCCTCGTATCTCTCCTCTCTCTGTTCTTCTCTCCAGCAAACCCTAGCCGCCGCTGTTCATCTTCAATCGCCGTCGACTCCGGTCAGGTCCTGCCGCTCCGGGCAGCTAGGAAGGACCGTGATGTCTTCTCCTTCCTTCACGGTAATTGGCGTGACCGGGAAACCACGGGAGGGCGAGAAATCGAGCATCTCCTCCAACTCCGGCCGGCGGATGCTTCGGACAAGCTCGCCGCCGTCTGACCTCCTCCCGCCTCTCCGAGAAGTCCGGCGTGCTCATGGTGAGATTTAGATCATTCCAGTACTTCTCCTTTGTATCAATTTGTCCCGGATCAATCTAGCACCGTGTTTCGTCTCCGGCCGCCGCAATAACTCGCCGCCGGCAAGGTTCCGGCGACCCATTAGGAGTGGCGCCGCTACCAAGTGCTCCGCAGCGTCGTGTAGTAGCGTTTGGTAGTTCCAATTTGTCTAATACATCTCGAATTCCTCAAATTGGTCCCGTCGGTGAGATTGAGTTCATCCATGACGTCATGCTGACGTCATCACGACGTCAGCATTGGAATTAAAATTGTTTCTGTTATTCTTTTGAAATATTAAATCAATGACATGTGGGACCCCTCTGTCATAATATCAATCATTTTTAGAAATGTTTTTCCTAATTATGAAAAACCTGACAGGTGGGCCCATCTTTATTTAATAATTCCAGACATTATCTAAATTGAGTTAAACTTTGTAAATTCATAACTAAATCATTTTAAATCATAAAAATACAAACTTTATATCGAAATATTCAGAAAAATAAAATCTACAATGTTGTATCATTACAATTTGTGTTTGAATAAAATTGAAACATGATAAAATTTGAAATACAAATCACACAATCTTTTAAATATGAAGTTAATCTGAAATGCTATTTTGGATGCATTTCAAACTTCATTTAAAATGTCTCACAGGCATAACTTTAACTTTAGAAATGTGCTTTTATTATAACATGAATTATTTTTATTGAATAAATCTATTTTAAAATGATATTCTATTTTAAAATGATAAATAATAAGAATTATTTTCATAATTTTGAAAATGAAATTATAACCTTATGCAAGTTGTACTATTACTATTTAAATATCATTTCAAATAAATAAGTTCTAACAACACTTTGAACTACTAAGTTCCTTTTAAATAAATTTTCCACATAAATCATTTATTACATAATTTCCTTTCATTTGTATTATGTGTAAGTAAAATAAGTAGGAACACAACCTAAAATTCATAACACCAAGATATTAATGCAACTTGTTGTAGTCCTAAAACAAAACATTCATTCATCAAAACAAAACTAAGTTTATATTGTAAGTTCCACATTGAGTTAAAATAAATTTCATAATACAAAGTCATGGGTAAAACATACAAATAGTCTTCCTTAACCATTTGATATGACGTCAACAATGTTAGACATTATTCATGATCTTCAAAAGTTATTCTTTTTGCCATCATGAAAGATGACATTACCCTAACTCTAGTTAATTAAAGCTCATACATGTTCCTTACAAACAAAAGATGAACACAACCCTAAAACAACCATTGAGTGCTTAGATGGTGTTTTACTACATGATACCTGAATAATAATAATAATAAAAAAATAATAATAATAATAATAATAATGATGATGATAAATAACTCATCTTTCTTGTGAAGTAAACTTGAAGACAAAACAATCAATATGAAATCATCAGACTCAAACAACACTCAATCATCGAGAGTTAGTTACGGGGTACTTTGCGATGCATCACATACTTATGCATTAAGCATGTTGCTTCTTTAAACATTAGTCCTTGCCGGACCAATGATGTTGTTTTCAGATTTCTCGGAGTTTATATTATATCGAAGACCTTGACTGCATAATCTTGCAGTCAAAAAGGCAAGTTCATCCCTTATTCATGTCCTTTGAGATATTTCTTATGAAACTATTTGCAAAGGGTGCTATTATCACATGCATTACAAAAAGGACATAAAACTTATTTTATAATAATATGACTATGGTTACCGACCAGTGTGGTGGTAATCTCATATGGCTGGCAGATGGGACCACAGTAAGAATGTTGTGGTGGAGGTTCCATTTGCACGGGAAAGTATCACCTAGGACTTAATAACAAATTTCGCCAGTGATTCTTGCACCGTATATTACGCGCTACCATAAGATTTGGAATGGGACGGAGAAGTCAGTTGTATCTTTTTACTCTCGTATACCAACAGATGACTAGATCAAAGCCGGGCGGTGTGTAAATCCGTTGAGCTTGAGGTGGCCAGGATAATAACCTCACCTTCGGGTTGTGGCTTCTAGTATCTATGAAGGTTGGCTCCGGGACTAGGTTGGGGCGGATCCCTCTGTCAGCAAGTTTTAGCATGGGACGGTGCCCACTAGCTTGCAACCGGAGTAATGGGGGGTGTGCGAGGATGGTGGAAAGGTGCAGTGATTGGCTTGGATCACCGACTGGGCCCCACACCAAGGAAGTGTGGACGGGAAAGATTCGCCCGGTTGTGCAACAAGGCGTTGATCTCTTATGGGTAAAGCAGCGCACCTCTACAGAGTGTATAAATGTGACATGTTACTCCACGTTCCAGGACGGAACGACGAACGCAGCAGGAAAGGGGGCTCCTCAAAGCCCTAGCCATGTGACTCCTGACGGACATAGTTCTTTAGAATAAAAGCAACCTTTTGAAGAAAGGTTTTAAAAAACTTGCATTAGCCTATGACAATCCTTTGTCTGTGGCTATATTTATGCATCAAACTTCCCACCTTACATAATGAACTTGCTGGGTAACGCTGTTACTCACCCTTGCCTCTTGAACCCCTTCTTAGACATGAAGAACCACAAGAAGGCAACACTTTAGGCTATGAAGACTCCGATGGCGGACAAACTCAAGATACCAGAGAAGGCAACTACAACGAGTTGAAGCAATCCAGAGAAGCTGGAGGCCAAGTGAAGGCATAGTATAGCAGAGGACAGATCCCTAGTTAGTAGAACCTATTTCTTTAGGCGATGTTATAGCAGCGGTCGCAAGCCTAGCAGTATTAGCAGTAGGATTAGTATAGGTTAGTTCTCCGAGATTTTCCATTTGGTCTTCTTTTATTAGGGCCTTCCCTCATTGTATCGAGGAGGTTCTAAAGATCTGTTGTTCTGGATCTTCTGTTTGTAATCTATAGTCATGCCTTGGACCTGCGATGTTTCTGTTGTACCACTCTGATGATGTAACACTGGTGGGCGGTGATCCATTGGTGCTATGTCAACGACTATAGCATACTACACCATGCAGTGGTATGCTGGGTCGCCACAGCTGGTATCAGAGCAAACGCTTTGACCCTAGGATTAAAACCCTCTAAAGGAGACCTGTAGGTTGGGTAGTAACTATAGGTAGCCATCTTATCTAAACCAATCTTCTTTAAACTTATGATGGATATTCACTTGAGAATAATCTTATCACACTAGAGTAAAATCTTCTCTCACACCTGGTTGGAAGAAGTGTTTCATATTTTTTCTTAGATAAAGTTATGTATTATTCTTTTAATGAATACGTACATATCTCATCCTTAGTAGGTATGACTTAGTAAAGCTTATCCTATAACCACCGGTGTTAATGAAATGAAAAATGATAACCTACATGTATTGATGGTGGTATCTTTTAAAGAGAAGCCGTCTGAGGTAGTATAACCCCAACTACTAACGACGTGAGAGTCACTTGTGATTCTTTGCGTGATGGTGTAGAGTCCTTATTGAGTAGATATTGTTACGCCAACAGATAAGAAGTTTGATGAGAGTAGTATAATAAGAGAAAGTCTCATGGTGAGTCTAGCTCTTAAACCATGATAAGTAAGTTAATTGTCACCATCGTCTAGTAATTAACTTTGATAAAAGGAAGGATGGATGATGTAGGATAATTACGGAAGCCATAAATATCATTGAGGTTGGATAATGGTATGGTAATAGATAATGTTGTAATCATGTCTAGCAATCTTGAGAGATTATGTGAGGTTAGTCTTTAGTTGGAACACAATTGGTAGCATGCATAATAAGTAAGTTAGATCACATTTGGTGCTAGATAACTATTACTTTAGATCACTTTATCATAGCTTATCCTGTTGCAAGTGGTCGACTGGGGTAATTGGTGATGTATAAAGTAGTATGAACCCTATACCTTACTATACAACGGTAGAGACCTATATATGATTACTATATGTGTGCATCATACTATAATACTGTATATAAGCCTTAGTACGAGAGATGTTATACTCAAAGTACTATGTTATGGGCATTACTTATACATGTATGCATATAATTTGGATTTCTTGGATTTTATTGGTTCTTTGTGTGACTAGATCTATTCATGAAGTTTAGCTTGGTGTGCAAATGCATGTTGCATCACCAAGTTATGGGTTAATGTTATAGACCTAGATAGAATAGGA
The DNA here is from genome assembly GCA_026929855.1 of Poa annua. NCBI lineage: Eukaryota > Viridiplantae > Streptophyta > Magnoliopsida > Poales > Poaceae > Poa > Poa annua. Next base: position 53,402,316 of record CM049435.1, on the reverse strand, counting down.
ATTCGTGTAAGGAAGAGACGAGTTCCAAAGTCAAAGATGAAGGCTTCCATTAAGAAGAAGGCCAATATTAAGGAGTATTCCCGCTAATTGGAAGGAAGGATCAATTAGATAATGAGTTCAATCAACAAAGGAGGGTTATGGTTCTTGGACTCTTTATTATGCAGTTTTGGCTATGCCCGTGTTATGGCGCAACTGAGGGGTTGTGTGCCGATGATCCATTCCGAGCACGCCTACAGATGAGCATCGGTCTGGGATTGGTAAACCCAGGGACCCTTGGTTACGTGGCATGACCAGTGACACATAGCATTGCTATATAGTTCAGAGGTCGAGTCCGATAGTTAACAAGATTCTAGGATTCAATGTTATGCATTCTTGGTTATGATTAGCGTGATAGTCTTCCGAGGGGTTTGTGTGACCGGAGTTCCCGGCACGCCTGCAGTGCAATTCTGCCTGGTACCCCAGTAACTCTCGGCTATCATGTCTAAGAGCACATAACAGTTGTGTATAACTCTGGATTCCGGGATTCGCCACAAGTTGTGGTATCAGAAGACATAAAGGACCTTTATGAGTGAAGAGTTGTTTGGAGAATTTACCTCGGATATCCACAATTGTGTGGGTACACCGCAGATTTCCTTAGTGAGATCATATAAAGGTAAATGAAAGGTGTGCAAAGACCAATATCCAACCATAAGACTAATGTTGGTACATACAAAGTATAGAGACCATTACAACACTCTAAGGAGGGGAGTGGTTAATGGAGTAGAAGTGTTGAGATATAGTGAAGGTAAGTATTGAAACCTGATCAATTGGAGTAAACGAAGAGGAGAAACCCAAGATTTGGTGCAGTTGGACCTTATTTTTCGTAAGGTTGGCTGTAATTTAGACAAACATAGAACCCTTGAGGCACTCTTAATCCAGGAGTTGAGGTTCCTACTGAAGTGAAGTAAGGAGTAGACTTAAGTGGAGATTGACAAAACCAAGTTGTTGAACTACTTTTGTCAATAAAAAGGGTCATCCCTTGGCTCTAACCAAGAGTTTGACGGAAGAATGGTGTTGGAGAAATCATCTAGTAATAGGGATCACCTCGCATCACTAGGATGAGTGTATTATGAAGATTCCAGATGACACGATAAAAAGGAAACCCGATTAAGTAAGCCTTTGGAAGTAAATCTTCCCGACCATTCATATTAGGGTGGACTAGGCATAGTGTCAATACCAAGGTTGGTTGAAGCAGAAGTAAAGAGTACCTTAGTAAGACCTCCTAAAACCTAAGTACCTTCCAAATAGTAGGTCAATTATTAAGTGAAGGAGTTTAGTTAGAGCTACTAATAGGACCAACAAGAATGAGATGAAGCTCGGATTCAAGGAGTTTTTCAAGAAGATAGACCCATGTGTGGAATATTCCGAAAAGGAATCACAGAATCAAAGCAATGGACAATTAGCAATTGCTAAGTCAAAAGAGGATTCAAGGAAAATTATGGATTTGGAGATATACCAATTATCTCCATTAATGATCAACACGGAGTTCGAGAACTACCATCTTGTACACAAGACATATCTACAATCTGAAACGTAAGAGAGTACGAACTTCGGGGACGAAGTTTAGTTTAAGGAGAGGAGACTGTAACATCCCAGGATTTAGAGTGCAGAAATATAGAGGACACAGGAGTGTGCATTGCATTCATGCATCAGAAAATCCGAATAATTTTCGCGCATTTAATTTTCAAAACACTAAGTGATTGAAGTTTCACTTGAGTTGGTGGAATTGAAGTAGATCATCAACTTAAGCGTTATAAACTTTGAGATGATCTTGGCTTACACCTTATTTTTGGGTAGAGAGATATATGATAAAATGTTACTCCAAATGAAACAAAACTTGTTACACCAAATCATTACTCTAGGAGTTAATGATCAACCCAACTATTCTTAGTATTCTCTGAGCATCTATTCTTATCAATTGTGTTAGACATATCTAGTACATAGGAATCGTGATAGTTTTGAAGACCAATCTGAATTACCTAAACATTAATCTAGATCTTCTTACTTTATCTAGACATCATATATTCTTATCTCCCAATCTTCTCGAAGGCATCCACAAGAGAAGATAACCATAAAGGAGGGAACACAAATAGAAGGCTTTGAGAAGTATTCCCTCGAAGGGCATAGAAGTGTTATGTCAATCTATCATGGAGAATTGGAAACTCTCATATCATCATCCATCTATGTTAATGTCTCTAGAAACAGTGTGATATTCAAAGGTTTAAGATTTATGGAGGTAGTTTGTTAAGAAGCCTTATAACCTTGTTAACAAATCACTTTTGTATTCATAAACAATTGAGTGTCATATGTAGATTAACTAAAGGCCAAATAATTCAGTACATCAAATACCTTAGCCACTTCGATATAAGGAGTAATCTGGTGACAAGCTTTATAACCTTGTCAACAAATTCTTCTATATGCAACAGGTCATTTGATGTCATAAAATACATCAACATTCATGTGTAATCAATCATGAGAACTTCTTACTTGGAGTAAAAGAATTGTTTTCACCACAAGAGTGAGTCTAGTGATGTTGGATTTTCAATAAAAGGACAAGGAAAACTTGTCTTAAGATTCTAACTATGGATTAGGGAAATTAATGCCAAAGAGACCACATTATAACATGGATCATATGAATCAACTTGATCCAAGGAAATCATCAATATGTGAGTTAGCTATGGACCATACCAAAGAAAGTACAAGTGATGAACTAATACCCCACGCCATAACTTAGGCAATACAATCAAGATGCATTTAAGGAAGTCAAAGGGGAGTTTATGGTGCTTCTCCAATAGACTCATAATCAAGGAGAAAGTTAAGCCAAATCATAAGCCCATGTAATCAATATTCACAGCTAGGAATCACATGAAACATCTCTCAAGGACATGTGAATGAGGAAGTTATATAAGAGAGGATCCACAAGTTCATTAATAGATAATGACCTATTGGTTCAATCAAAATTCATTCTCAATGAGATATAAACTTGGACATGTGGTGAAAGGGATCATATGTAGCAAGTAGTTAAAAAAAATGTGAACAAGTAAATTTATTACACTTACACCAAAACATTAACTTCGTTAAAGGCTTAAACTTCTAGTCATCAGAAGGAATGGTGGAATAAGAAAGATTTTTCACTTAACATTGCATCTATCATATCACCATAAGACCTAACTTTAGGCAGGTTATATATACCTTGTGCTTCCACAGACATCTGATCATGTTTTCACATGATTTAGTTGTGTGGGATCACAAAGCAAAGCCATTTGGATATGCCTCATGCTCAACACATATTTGAACTATTCATTGTGTATACCCTTTATCCACCTCACAATGAATCCTTACAATTTATACTGGACAACAACTTGTTGATGTCCAGGAATTCTTAATGCACCAGAAGACTAGTTTAAATGTTTATATCCATCTTAATCTTGGAGTCATTAGTAGGAAATACATCAAGCAAATATTTTCACACACAAAAATACAATTTCTAATAATCATACCTATTGTTTACTTTGGAGTAAGCCCATAAATCATATTTAAAGTTTAAACATATCAAATCTCCACAATAAGTAATGATAATTTAAAAGTTTACAAATAAACAAATAGCCATGTGAGTTCATATTGTTAAAATGCTTCACTAAACTCAAGAGGTGAATACCACATCCTTTTAATAAAAGAAACAAATAAAAAAATGCCGGATTCATTTTATATGAAAAATAAACTTAAAACTATACAAGACAACCAAATTACAAAATGGAATAAATAGAGAAAATCTCAAATCCTCGTTAGAATTTCAAGTTATAAAAAAAACTACATATAATTATGGACATACAAAAATATCCTCATATCAATAAAATACACCACACAAATAAAGAAATGAAAGCCACACATTTTAATGAATCCAACAATGCATAAATTCACTTTATGTGTTAAAGCAATTTAAAATTTACAAAGTAGTTGGATTTCCTAGTTGAAATAATCATCCAATTAATATTTTACACAATCCAGGACTTTATTGCAAGTTCTATAATCCAAATAGGGTCAAAAACATTCAGACAGGGGCATGTGTAAACCGTTTCTACTATTTTCCAGAAAGCCAGGGGGTTTTCTGCAAAATGTCGATCCTATTTCGTTTTCCCTTCTTCTTCCTCACGCCAGAAGGACGCCGCGCCGTGTCGCTGCTATGGAGCTGCCGTGCCTCTTCTCCTCGCCTTCCCCGCGCGGATAAGGACCAGAAAGCCGTCCTCATCCTCCTCACTTTCCCCTCGTATCTCTCCTCTCTCTCTGTTCTTCTCTCCAGCAAACCCTAGCCGCCGCTGTTCATCTTCAATCGCCATCGACTCCGGTCAGGTCTTGCCGCTCCGGGCAGCTAGGAAGGACCGTGATGTCTTCTCCTTCCTTCACGGTGATTGGCGTGACCGGGAAACCACGGGAGGGCGAGAAATCGAGCATCTCCTCCAACTCCGGCCGGCGGATGCTTCGGACAAGCTTGCCGCCGTCTGACCTCCTCCCGCCTCTCCGAGAAGTCCGGTGTGCTCGTGGTGAGATTTAGATCATTCCAGTACTTCTCCTTTGCATCAATTTGTCCCGGATCAATCTAGCACCGTGTTTCGTCTCCGGCCGACGCAATAACTCGCCGCCGGCGAGGTTCCGGCGACCCATTAGCAGCGGCGCCGCTACCAAGTGGTCCGCAGCGTCGTGTAGTAGCGTTTCGTAGTTCCAATTCGTCTAATACATCTCGAATTCCTCAAATTGGTCCCGTCGGTGAGATTGAGTTCATCCATGACGTCATGCTGACGTCATCACGACATCAGCATTTGAATTAAAATTGTTTATGTTATTCTTTTGAAATATTAAATCAATGACATGTGAGACCCCTCTTTCATAATATCAATCATTTTTAGAAATGTTTTTCCTAATTACGAAAAACCTGACAGGTGGGCCCATCTTTATTTAATAATTCCATACATTATCTAAATTGAGTTAAACTTTGTAAATTCATAACTAAATCATTTTAAATCATAAAAATACAAACTTTATATCGAAATTTTCATAAAAATAAAATCTACAATGTTGTATCATTACAATTTGTGTTTGAATAAAATTGAAACATGATAAAATTTGAAATACAAATCACATAATCTTTTAAATATGAAGTTAATTTGAAATGCTATTTTGGATGCATTTCAAACTTCATTTATAATGTCTCACATGCATAACTTTAACTTTAGAAATGTGCTTTTATTATAACATGAATTATTTTTATTGAATAAATCTATTTAAAATGATATTCTATATTAAAATAATAAATAATAAGAATTATTTTCATAATTTTTAAAATGAAATTATAACCTTATGCAAGTTGTACTATTACTATTTAAATATCATTTCAAATAAATAAGTTCTACCAACACTTTGAACTACTAAGTTCCTTTTAAATAAATGTTCCACATAAATCATTTATTACATAATTTCCTTTCATTTGTATTATGTGTAAGTAAAATAAGTAGGAACACAACCTAAAATTCATAACACCAAGATATTAATGCAACTTGTTGTAGTCCTAAAACAAAACATTCATTCATCAAAACAAAACTAAGTTTAAATTGTAAGTTCCACATTGAGTTAAAATAAATTTCATAATACAAAGTCATGGGTAAAACATACAAAGAGTCTTCCTTAACCATTTGATATGACATCAACAATGTTAGACATTGTTTCAAAAAAAAAAAAAAACAATGTTAGACATTATTCATGATCTTCAAAAGTTATTCTTTTTGCCATCATGAAAGATGACATTACCCTAACTCTAGTTAATTAAAGCTCATACATGTTCCTTACAAACAAAAGATGAACACAACCCTAAAACAACCATTGAGTGCTTAGATGGTGTTTTACTACATGATACCTGAATAATAATAATAATAATAATAATAATAATAATAATAATAATCATGATGATAAATAACTCATCTTTCTTGTGAAGTAAACTTGAAGACAAAACAATCAATATGAAATCATCAGACTCAAACAACACTCAATCATCGAGAGTTAGTTACGGGGTACTTTGCGATGCATCTCATACTTATGCATTAAGCATGTTGCTTCTTTAAACATTAGTCCTTACCGGACCAATGATGTTGTTTTCAGATTTCTCGGAGTTTATATTATATCGAAGACCTTGACTGCATAATCTTGCAGTCAAAAAGGCAAGTTCATCCCTTATTCATGTCCTTTGAGATATTTCTTATGAAACTATTTGCAAAGGGTGCTATTATCACATGCATTACAAAAAGGACAGAAAACTTATTTTATAATAATATGACTATGGTTACCGACCAGTGTGGTGGTAATCTCATATGGCTGGCAGATGGGACCACGGTAAGAATGTTGTGGTGGAGGTCCCATTTGCACGGGAAAGTATCACCTAGGACTTAATAACAAATGTCACCAGTGATTCTTGCGCCGTATATTACGCGCTACCATAAGATTTGGAATGGGACGGAGAAGTCAGTTGTATCCTTTTCCTCTCGTATACCAACGGATGACTAGATCAAAGCCGGGCGGTGTGTAAATCTGCTGAGCTTGAGGTGGCCACGATAATAACCTCACCTTCGGGTTGTGGCTTCTAGTATCTATGAAGGTTGGCTCCGGGACTAGGTTGGGGCAGATCCCTCTGTCGGCAAGTTTTAGCATGGGACGGTGCCCACTAGCTTGCAACCGGAGTAATGGGGGTTGTGCGAGGATGGTGGAAAGGCGCGGTGATTGGCTTGGATCACCGACTGGGCCCCACACCAAGGAAGTGTGGACGGGAAAGATTCGCCCGGTTGTGCAACAAGGCGTTGATCTCTTATGGGTAAAGCAGCGCACCTCTGCATAGTGTATAAATGTGACATGTTACTCCACGTTCCAGGACGGAACGACGAACGCAGCAGGAAAGGAGGCTCCTCGAAGCCCTAGCCCTGTGACTCCTGGGGGACATAGTTCTTTAGAATAAAAGCAACCTTTTGAAGAAAGGTTTTCAAAAACTTGCATTAGCCTATGACAATCCTTTGTCTGTGGCTATATTTATGCATCAAACTTCCCGCCTTACATAATGAACTTGCTGGGGTAACGCTGTTACTCACCCTGGCCTCTTGAACCCCTTCTTAGACATGAAGAACCACAAGAAGGCAACACTTTAGGCTATGAAGATTCCGATGGCGGACAAACTCAAGATACCACAGAAGGAAACTACAATGAGTTGAAGCAATCCAGAGAAGCTGGAGGCCAAGTGAAGGCATCGTATAGCAGAGGACAGATCCCTAGTCAGTAGAACCTATTTCTTTAGGCGATTCTATCGCAGCAGTCGCAAGCCTAGCAGTATTAGCAGTAGGATTAGTATAGGTTAGTTCTCCGAGATTTTCCATTTGATCTTCTTTTATTAGGGCCTTCCCTCATTGTATCGAGGAGGTTCTAAAGATCTGTTGTTCTGGATCTTCTGTTTGTAATCTATAGTCATGCCTTGGACCTGCGATGTTTCTGTTATACCACTCTGATTATGTAACACTGGTGGGCGGTGATCCATTGGTGCTATGTCAACGACTATAGCATACTGGGTCAGCACATGTTACCTTTTCATTACCTTCCACTGAGTTAATAACATTGACTTGTATTGGAAAGCATGGTTGATCAATAGGAAGTTTAATACCCATTTCAGATAATTCCTTGAGATGAGAGGTTTTAATTCATTTCTCTTTAATATCCTTGAAAGCTTCTTTCATTGTTTCATCAGTTAATTCAAGAATGCCTCTTTTCTTCTCAGGAAATATTTCTTTTTCATCAAACTCTTCAATATTCCAATCTTGATAGTTTTTAGAAATCATTCCCATGAGATCTGTTGCTTCATCAACGGTCCTTGAAAACACTACCTACAATACTATCAAGATAGCCTCTAGTACGTTAAGTTAGTCCATTATAAAATATATCAAGTACTTCATTCTTCTTAAATCAATGGGTAGGACATTTCCTAACCACCTTATTAAACCTCCCCCATGCTTGGGGTAAATCCTCCTTCTCTTTCTGTGAAAAGTTGCTAATTTCAATAGTTGCAAGCATGCTTCCTTACTAGTAATAGATCCTGGTGCTAAGCAATTATACCAATTTTTAGCACTTCCTCCCAAAGTAAAAGGAAATAACTTTAAGAAATAGTAGCGTTGATGAATTTCATCTTTACCAAATAACACAGATAATTCATGCAAATGAGTAATATGCTCAAAAGGAAACTCATCATCTCTCCCATAAAACTTAACCTTCTCATCCTTTTTCATAATTCTAGGGTCAACACTAAAATCATAATCTTCATCTTTTATATTAATAGCAGGAGCATTCATTTCTTTAGCAATAGAGAAATATTCATCAAGAGGAGAATCCTTATAGCTATCAAGTTTATCTAGTTTATCAAAATCAGGATCCATAAAGGCCATACAAAATGCATCTTCTTCCTCAGAAGAAGTATAATCATCCTCACAGTGTTCATTATCTTCTATCTCAGATTCAGCATTAGAATTAATAGAAGATTCAGGCATTTCAGGTAATTCAATTATCTCAGATGTTTCAGGTGTCACTTCTTTGTCCATGCTACTACATATCTTATTATTTTCAATATTAGTAGACATCTTAGACAATGGTGAACTAGATATAGTTTTACCTTTCTTTTTAACAGGAACAGTAGAAGGAACATCAGGTGAAAAGTTTAGCCTACTTGGCAAATCCGTACCTCTACGAGTAGTTGAAGGCCTTACCACCTTCGGAGTTCTTTCCTTTCCCATAGTTGGGAACAAGCAGATGCATCAAATAAATGATAACAAGTGGTCTCACCAATAAAGCTAGGCTCCCCGGCAACGGTGCCAGAAAATGTCTTGATGCCCACAAGTGTAGGGGATCGCTGAAATCTTCGTTGGGAAGTATTACCCAAATTTATAGTTCGACTCAAGGGGACCACAATAATACAAATAAGACTTTAGCAATTGAGACGTCACTCTCAACCACACTTGTATATCAATAAACTTGCAGCAATAATAGTGATGGCAGTGATATGATTCAAGTAGCCAAAATAAAACAGCAGTAGTAACAAGGGACAATTGCTTTTGTGCCCTGTTTGTCTCTAGTTTATCCATTTGTGCCATACCTGCGCAATTTTATTTGTCTGTGCCCTACCTGGCTCGCGGATGGCTGCTAATGGCTGTTTCCGTCTAGTCAATGGTTAACCTTTAACTTCTTATGGGCGGGACCCATATGTCATAGATTTAATAGTTTCAGAAAAATGTTTGGATTTTCGAATTTTCGAATCTAAGATTCGAACGGTGCAAATTCGAATTTTCAAGTTTCAAAAATTCGAACATGTGAAAAAAATTCCAGATGTTGCTAATGATTATTTATACATGTGTTCAAAATTTGAGTGTGAAATATTGTATAGTTTGGTCTGTATAAAAAAGACAATTTTTAAGATCTGAGATCTAGATCTAGAACAGTACAGAATTCGAAAAAGTCAACTTTCGAAATTAAATGTGAAAAATATCTCGGATGTTGCCAATGATAATTTATACATTTGTTTAAAATTTGAGTGTGAAATATTGTATGGTTTGGTCTGTATAAAAAAGACAAATTTCTAGATCCGAGATCTAGATCTAGAATAGTGCAGAATTCGAAAAAGTCAATTTTCGAAATTAAATGTGAAAAAAAATTCGGATGTTGCCAATGATAATTTATACTTGTGTTCAAAATTAGAGCGCGAAATATTGTGTCGTTTGGCCTGTGTAAAAATTAAAAAATTGTAAAATATTGTGCTATACGTGAGTTGATGGGTGGCTGGATAGCTCGTATATGTGAACGCCGCAGTGCTCGATTCACTTGCGTCCGACCTCACTTTCCACTCTATCATGCTCAGGGTGAACCGAGCTTCCTAATGAGCAAGTGTTACGCGAGAGAGAGGGTTTCTCCACGATCACAAGCGGGCGGCGCCGTTGGACTATTGTCGAACACCTTGAGTGCGCGATCTGAGCATGCCAATGTTGGCATCAGCATGTTCCCACCGATTCCGAACTAATTGGGAAGCAATCTTTATATTTTTGTGTGCAGAACTGGATTTCCTACAACTTTCCAGTTATACGGGTTTGCTAGTTTTGAACTTCATCTGTTGTGTTTTCATGAAAAACAGATCTAGTCCGATCTCGCAGTCCACTTTATCGTGCTCAGTGTGAGCCGAGCGTTCTAATGGGTAAGTTTTGACGCGCGAGAGAGAGCTTCTTCGACTACCACGAGCGAGCGGCGCCATCAAACTACTATCAAACACCTTGAGGGCGCGATCTTGACATGGTCATGTCGGCATCAGCATGTTCATTATCATATCATAATTTGTGATAAAATGCCCAGATTTGGTACATATGTGTGCCATGGTATGGGAAACAACGTCGCCGAAGCGATTTTCAAAATTCTTATTAGAAATAGCATTTTCCATTTTTTAAGTGTCTAAAATGACTTTTTTTGTGAAGCAAGTATATAAAATATGGTCCAAAATGACACCCATTTAATTTTCACAAAGAGTAGTACATATTTGTTGGATAATCCCTAAATATGAGAATTTTTCTTGGTTTCTATCTAAATTCCCCTCTTTAATTGACTTTATGTTGACGGCGGAGAGCCGCGAGATGTTGACGTGGACACCACGCTGGTGCTCGATCGCTGCACGATTTGCCCACCGACTACTCGCAGACGTCTTTGATCTTGTATATTCAATCCGTCGCCGCGAGAGAATTGTTGATGTCGAGCTCTCGAATGTTGATTCATGGTGCGAGTCACCGCTGTTGTTGATGTATACCGTAGGTTGTTTGCTGATGTAGATTGGATCGGCTCAGCCGTACACGAGGACGGCGTTGTCGTTGAGCTCCCGTGCGCTGATCTTGATATGACGAGTTGTCGTTGTTGTCGATGATGATTGGGCCGCCGCAACCGTTAATCCAGCACGCCAGTTGTCGTTCCCACAGACGGCGCCAATTGACGGGGTGTAAACCCGGCAAATCCCTCGGCTAGGTACCTTGGGTTTCGTATAGAGAGAGAAGTATGGCGGCTGGTGGTTCCGGACGGCTGACAAGCAAAGAGTTTACCCAGGTTCGGCCCCTCATTGTGAGGTAAAGACCTATTCCTGCTTGTCTGATCTGGTATTGATGATGATTACATGGTGGCCGTGATGGCGATGGCGGTCTCGCCGGGGTTTGCCCGACTATTATCTATCTATCTGTTGGCTTGTTGTGGTGTAGCTTATCTTTTTGTCTACCCCTCCCTGTCTTTATATATGCAGCCAGGAGGGTTTTACATGCTAGTAGACTACGAATAGGAGTCATTGTCTTGTTCTTCAAGTTATTTCCTTAACAGCTTCTTGGGCTTCGCCGGGCCACCCGGTGGGCCTCTATCTTCATTATACGTCATAGTGGGGGTACTCGGAGGGTATAACCACGTCAGGCGGCGACGAAGGACTTTCTGCTCAGCGTCTGCCGTTCACCGGCCCTCTCGCTCATGAGCCTGTGGTAAGTGCTCTTACTCTGATGTGCTTGTAAGATTTTTAGATGCGCATGATAGGTTGTTAGATTGTACCAAATGTAGACTGTTGGATTGTGCAATTGGCATTGTTAGATGCGCATGCACACTGGCATTGTGCAATGCCGATGCACACTGTCATTGTGAACAATGCCAGTGTGCATCGGCATGATGTGCCGATTGATCCTGACACCGGATGTCTTGTGCAGAGCTGGTGATACCTTGAGGTGAGCCCTGATGGCCATTTCGCCGAACTCGGCGACGTCGCGGTTCGCGTCCAGATGAGGGACGCGAACGTCGCCTTGATGGAGGATTACTTGAAGCTGGTCGACCCCACGGCTAAAGCTGGCCGGCCGGCTGACCTTGGACATGGCCCCTTGGCACGGCTGCCTGCCTTCTTCGTGCAGGCTTCTGCCCAGGACCTCTTTCCCATGAGCGTCCCGCCGGCCATGGAGGAGCCCCTGATCTCTAAGTACAACCTCAGGTACGATCGCTCCGCACCGATGGTGGTACTCTACCTCGGCAAACGATTGTCAGTTCAGGGTGCAGCTCGCCTGGAGGGCCGAGCACGTCTCCTTTTGGAAAGGCTGACGCGAGTTCGCCGAGAAGTGCACGCGGGCGGTGGACGACACCATCGTCTTTACCCCCAAGGACGATGGCTTCGCCGTCCAGGTCTACAGGCATGGCACCTCCGTGGAGGTTGTCTGGGCCTGCAGGAGGCACCGCAACGGCCCCTAGGAGGAGGCAATGCAGGCGAGGAACGGCGGCGCCTGATCCTGATGTTTATGGTTAGTCTAGTGGTAGTGCTGGCCTCTAATGGCTGTTGAACAATACTTTTGTGCATAGTCTGGTTGTAGTGTTGGCCTTATGTAGGCTGGTGAACAATCCTTTTGGACCTGGGTACTCTGTCCCAGGTTTAGGCAGGTGTTTTACCTCACTGTCTGCTGCAATTAGAGCCTAAGTACTCTGCTTAGTGCCTTGTATGCTTGTTCTAAGCTTATGACCCTTTGTGTGCTTTTGGTAGCCGTTGTGAGATGGTAAGATCACCCTATTTGAATGTGCTGAGGAGAAGCAGTGCCTGCATGCCAAGAATGGCAACCAAATGCATGTCGTGTTGCTCAGCAGAGATGGCGCTCTTTGCACAGGCGACCAAACAAACTGTCACTTTCGTTCCCACCCATGCACCATAGGCTACCAAACGACAGGCCTTTTTTGGCCCATGGCCCGTTTGCAACGCGTAGGTGCGGGCATCTCCCTGGCGCAGTGAGATGCAAATTGGGCCCAGGCAACCAAACGCGCCCTAGGTCTGGTCACATCTCGTCTGGTGCAGATACTGAGGCAAGGCCTCGATCGACAGCACGACACCTTAGTCATGATTACGGTTTGTTGATCCCGTGGCCCACGATTATGCCGCCGCTTCGTGTGCACGGTTTAGATTCACTCACCGACGATCGTGCCTCCACCACGTCCACGACCCACGTTTTTTACCTCATTGTCTCGTTTTGACCACGGTTCGAGCTTCTTCCTCCTGGCGACTCGGAGATTGCAGTTCCACCTTGCACCCTTTCCCTCCCCCAAGCGCCCTTTACGGCTATATCGATCATTCCCCGTTAATCTAGATTTCTGCACTAACCACCACATCTATTCCTCCCCTCATCCCTGGTCTTCGCGACAAAAACCCCAATGTCGAAGTGCAAGGATGTTGTGTGCGACGAGGCCGGTCCGAGCAAGTTTGCACGGCACCGCCAGGAGTACGGATGGGATAATCTCCACGCCGCAAACGTGGAGATGATCACCACCGATATGGACATCATCAGCGCCTGTCGCCTTGCTCGCGCCATCGTCAGCTATCGTCCCGTGATGCGTGAGGATCTGAAGCATTCTTTTTGCACGCCGGGCCTTCTCCACGTGGATGAGAGCCAATCGGGCCCCGACGATCAGGTTTGTGAGTTTAGATTGTTTTGGTTGCTTTGGTGTGTGAGGCAACACCGATGTGATTCCTTACTAACCACGGTTTTTAGATCTGTACTTATATATGTTAATCTGAACTTTTATATATCTTTGTTTTTCTGTACTTATATAGATGTGTACTTGTACATCTATTTACTCAAATCTGTACTGCCTTCTCTTGACTTGACTATGTTAATATTTTTTTCTGTACTTCCTTTTTTTAGTCTCGTTTATTTGGATATTTACTAGTATCCATGTCTATCTGTACTTTTTGTCACCTGTTGATGCAGTCATGACCCTATTTATGTGTTGTTCTAAGGTTATGCAGGCTGTGAATATTTTTCTAGAGTTTTTTGTAACTTCGTGTCTTTGTTTTATCTCAGATCGTTGGTAATAGACTCATGCTTCTGTACAAGAACATGGCACCAGCATTGGTGCGGATGAAGAAGAAAAGCTAGGAAGGATATGAAGGCGTACAATTCTGGGTCGGCGGCAACGGAGAGTGGTTGGTGATGATCCATGGGGATGATCCCCCAGAAAATTGACTCTGACTAACGTCTACAGGTCAATAGAGTTCACGATGCCATCTCTAGAGGATGTTGGCATAACTCATTACGTAGATGGATGGTTGTCGAATCAGCCATTCACTTTCAAATTCAACGGGGCAGTAATAAATATGCTGAAGATTCAACTCGCAGGAAGGCCATTTGTGTCCTCCGGTGAATGGTGTTACGATGCCATAGCCGTGTTTGACAAGCTAATTGCCATTGTTCGATGGCCGCGTGAGACTGTTTGGACCATCCTGCCTCACACCGACTTGCGACCATCCAAATATGTGGATGCCGTCGACAACTACTCCAACTGCGAACGAGGTACCCTAGATCGCATATATGCGGTTACTGAACCGCGTGGAGATGTTTATGTTTGGCAACCATTCGAATGGGGTAAGATTTAATTTAAATCTAAACTTTACCTAGTTGTGTTGTACTTGGTAGTTGTGTTGTAGTTGTATTTTTGATATGTGCTTTTTAGTTGTTGTACATCTTTGTTAACCATGCTTTATTAGATATGTACTTAAGTCTATGTTTATATGAACTTACATCGCTCTCTTTCTGTACTGCCTTCTATGTGTACATGTGCTTATATGTTTTGAATTGTACTGTCTTCATTTATTATTCATTTATTTTTGTTGTACCTTCTTTCTTTATCACCTTGTTTTAGATGTGTATGTTGGGTTACGGGTGGAAACACAAAAATTTCCTAACAAGCGTAACACCTTTACCCCAAGAATCTATGTATGTAGTAATGCGGCAACGATCGTGGTATCGGTCACATACCTCTTAAACATCGACCGCGGGGATTACACCCCCGCACATGTGTTGACGATGAATACGTGCGTAGCCGACCTCAAGGTCGCGGAAGAGCTTGGTGCAACGACCCGGCGCCTCAAGTGTGGCGCCCCCGAGTTTCGTACACGTACGGTGGCGATGAAACCTTCCGGAACTCCGATCCAGCAGAACCGCGGAAGTAGATCTGTTAGATCGTACCTGGAGCAGCACGACGGCGTGCGTAGGGTGGAGAATATCTCTCCCTGGCGCAGCTCTTCGAGGAACCACGTGGGAGGGAGAGACACGAGAGAGAGAGAGAGCAAATTCCAATGGAAATTATGGGACAAGGAAAAGGGGAGGGGTGCCCCTCCATTTATAGGAGGGAGAGGGGAAGAGATAAGGCAGGGGGAGGGGCTAGCCGCCGGCCCAAGGGTGGGCCAGGGGTTCGGCCGAACCCCCAAACCCTAACACTAGGTCGGTTTGGCCCCCCTTGCCTTGGGGGGCAAGTTGCACTCCTTCTTGGGCCTCCTTTCCTTTCCTTTTGGCCCATTTAGTGGGCCTTTATATTAAATACGAATTTAATCATAATAAATTCATTAAAATAATATTGATTCATTAATTAACATTAATTTAACTTATTTAACATATTTATATCATATATATAATATTACCTCTCTTCCGGAACTTTTCCGAAACCCTCCGAACTTCCTTCGGGTATCCGATACGATTTTGGAATCTCTCTGGAACATCTTCCGACGATCTCTAAATTATTCTCCACTAATTAACTCCGAACAACTAAAAAAAAACTCCGGACAACTAAACCATATTCATCGACCCCTTAAGTGTATTACCCTACGGTTCGAGAGCACTCCAGACATCACCGAGACTCTCTCCGATGAATGATCAGCAGGGGAACCTGGATGTCCGTACTGACCCCTCTGCATTCACGAAGATGTTTTGTCGTTGAACCGTAAACGTCGATAATGAATACCCCATTCCTTTGTTCCTTGATACTAACATCGTCTGAGATCTGATAGTTGATATCACAATACCGGGGTTCAATCTCATTCCTGACAGATGCTTCCTTACTCGTTCTCGTGATCTTACATCTCATGTGACCTAGTCACTTGCTGCGCAGCGTTGGATGTAATCTCACCGAGTGGGCCCAGAGTATCATTCCTTTCATGCGGATGAACAAATCCCGATCTTGATGCATACGCCTCAACATACCTCTTTCGAATGCCCAACGGTGACCGTTCTCAAAGCTCCATGACCAAGCAACTTCTGGTGCCATCAAAGCATTCTCCGGGAGTAGCGATAAACTATCATCTCACGGTCTAAGTATTTAGGTTTCAACGTTTCTTATCAATGCAACTTGAACATCGTGTCACGATCTCGTTACAATGCTAATCTTTTGGTAAGTCCATCCTAGCATTTAACAAATGGTGTGACCACATTACCAACCGACATGAATGTCCATGATCTGAATCAAGATCATCTGTTGCGTAATGAAATAGTATTAATAAAGGCTTACTAGGGGCACTGGTTGGTTAAATACCACACCTGTATTAATGATTCCTATTAACACAGTTATAGCATGATATAACCCTATTATAAACTTAATGAAATATGTCAATAATCTATATATTATTTGCCTCTAGAGCATATTTCCAACAGTCTTCCACTTACACTAGAGTCCAAATAATCCAGCTGCATTTTAATACTAATCATAACGTCATAGCTGCCATATGAACTACTTATTATCATGCTTGCTCGATGAGAGAGGTTGTCACATCAATCTGTACAACTCAGATCTTTTAATGTCTTTTGCTATCTGCTAATGTCACCTAGTTTGACATAGCTTCATTATCAAATAATGAGTTTCAAGTATATATTTGGTAGAAGAGTGAGACTTCCGTATTGCAGTGTTACAGCACCTGACCTCCTTGTCATACAACTTGACTTAAATGGTCATGCACACTTTTAAATACGCACTCAACTAGAAGTCGAACTCTCAGCTCCATAACATTGTACCTACTACTTCTAAAGTAGCTATTCTATATTCGTGTAATGCAATCGTCAGTGCACCTGGTCCAACTGAGATATCCACCCTATCAATCAATTTTCTATGCTTCTAATTCCACCGGAATTTTCTAACTTCTTTTAGTTATCTTGCATCGAATGCCAAGTTAATTAAACTTTTATAAACAAGTCCTTAGCTCTTATAGAACCAGCGGGACACACTTAAATTTTGTTCGGCGATTCTCTAATCGTCTGAGTGCATGTTCTTCTTACAAGAACTCGGGTCACAACACGTCGTTTATGCACACAAAGCGGTCTTTAGATGACGTATGAACGTGGCACATCTATAATCACAATTGTATGTTGAGATTCCAATCTCATACATGCCTAATAATTTAGAAAGTTTTTTCTCAAATTATTCGATTCTATACAAATCAGAATTGGCTTTTATACGGACTTAAAACGTTGTTTAAACATACAGTTCTATCTATATAGCTCTGAATATATTTAAAATTAACGCAACTTCATTTTATTCATTAATAACTATTAATACCAACTACGCTATTCAAGATATGTCATATACATACAAGAATGTCGATTTGCTCCCACTCAAATATGTCTATCACATATGAGTCTTTTGAGCTCAAATAGCTCCCACTCAAAATGTGTCTTCTACACATAATGTATAGAGACTATTCAATTTGACTCCCACTTAGTTTATTGCAAATAACAGGTCTTCTCGATATTTTGGATGGCTCCAAAAACATTTTATCATTTACGAGATACCAGTACTCACAAAATTTCCCGTTGTACCAATAACAACCATTCTTAAACAAATTTTAAGAAGTCACAATTTTGTCAATCCTTAGGATTGTATTATTAGTATATTACCTAACGGATTTTGAGCATTACTACTAAAATGTAGTCAACTTGTTTGAATTTGCATAAACAAGTTTATGTCAAATAATGCTTCTATATCCTTCACTTAAAGTTTCATGTTTTCCCTTTTAATCTCATATTAATCAGGATAACTAAGTAACAATTTTACTTTAATCAACATCAAGTCAATTGTTTTGAAATCTCAATTACAACTTTAATTTAGGTTTCACTGACGCTCAGTTTAATTCTCGTTCTTTTAGGTGTACCATTGTTTCCTCGTAGTTTATAGGCATGTCGTGTTCAAACAACATGATGATTAAATCATGACACAAATTATGTGACCATTCCCATTTTATCAAGCTGAAATGGAGAAATTAATATGATCAATATTATTATTTCCTTTTTCTCCTAATGTGGAATTACGTTCTGAAACAAATTCCGTTGCGCCACTCTATCATTATAAAGTTTAAATAACTTTTAAATAAGTTTTTATCCTTTTCCATGATTTTATTATCGGGATACATTTCCTCGATATCACACAAAACCTTCAGCAATATAAATTTGCAATTTTGGATTCAATCATGAAAGAGATTTATTCATAATACACTTTATGAACACACTACTAAGATTTATTCGTCTAATTTCGAATTTTATACATAATCCGAAATTCCAGAAATTACCACATATTATAACTCTTTATAATATTATTTCCACGAAATATCAAATGAGTATAATACTATTCTAATGTCATATTCTACACGATAAATATTTGATGCCGTAAGAATTAATTCTTTTGTATCACATAATATCCAAGTGAGTATGATTTATAATATATTTCAATATGCTTGAGGTATTCCTGGTATTTTATTCAGTAGAACAATTTCTACAAATACTTGTACCAAAATCATATCTCATAATTTTATCGTTCTTGATCAATTATCAAGTTGACTCAATTATTATTCTTTCATCAATTTAGAAATACTTTTGAACACATAAGATGGATTCAAAAACATCAGACCAGATCAGTGGTGAATAAGCATTTTTATGTGAGAGTATATAGCTTACATGGTGTGGAGCCTTTTTTATATGAGCAAAACATCCCATTTGTGTGTGGTGTGGACCATCCTGGCTTTGTATTTTTTAACCGGATAAGAGGCTTGTCTTTTCATTGATATAGAAGAACAAAATTGACTAGTTTATAAGGAAAATTGGTCGAAAACCGGATACAACAACACGACGCACCGCGCCGACCCCAAGGCCACGCACCATACAAGTCGACAGGCAAACTGCCCAAGGAACCAAGGCAGACACACCTACCCTCAATGCAACAATGGAGGCGAAACCCAGAGCCGCCGCTCCGACATCCACACTGACCACGAGGCCACACACCAAACAGGTCGCCGACAAAACCGCCCAAGCAAGAAAGGCCCACACCCACGCACCTCAACACGACGCAGCGGAGGCGAGATTGGAGCCGCCGCTCCGACATCCATACTGGCCGCAGCGCTGCGCACCACCTAGCTGAAGACGAGAAGATCGTCGCCTCTGACCGCCAAACATCCCCATAGGTCCCTCTGGCCGGCGAGACATCCAAGACGAGGCCCCAATGGGAAACGATGTTGAAGCGTCGCCCACGCCTGATCGACGAAGGATCTGGGGTTTCCCCCGGAAGTTTTCGGGCGGAAGTAGTGGGAGCACCGCCACGACGACGCCTTCAAGAAGGAAGTGGCATCTGGGGACGTCACCGTCGTCTATCCTGGTTGACGACATCAACCAGGACAAGGTTTTCACCTGGCGGAGAAACACGAAGCCCCCGCCCGCCCACTCGGGGACCGACCAGTCCACCAACGCAATCCCTCGCGCAGACGCCGTCAGCCTCGCACGCCCGACGGTTCACGATCAATGACAAAGCTAGGCGCCAGGGCCTAGGTCCGCCTCGTGTTGGGCCACCTCCTAGCTCAACGCGACATCACCGCCAAATCCGGGGCCGCCGCCCCGACGTCCAAGTGCTGCAGTACAGGCACACACGCAGCCGCACAAATACCGCCGCCCCCGAAGCCAACGCGACGTGCTAGCCAAGGGAAGCCGAAGGGAGGTCCTCTTCCTTCCGCCGACCGTGCTGCAGCCCACACGAGCACAACCGCACCGCAGCGCGCCAGCCCCACACACCACCAGGCGGTGCGCAAGGAAGCCGCCAAAGCAGTGGCCCGCCGAGCCCATTTGGGGCCAGATCAGGCCCTGGCCGAGCCAGCAGTCGCGCCACGAGCTCGCCGCCGCCGCCTGCCGCACTAGCCCCATCCACGTCGTCGTCGATCCGTGCCGAGCTTGCCGCAGAAGCAGCGCCGCTGCCGCACCAACAGCCGTCGCCGCGAGAAAAGTGGAGCGCCGCTCAGCGCGTCCACCACGAGCCTTCCCTGCACCGCCTTTGTGGAGGCAGGGGCGCCGCCACTGCGGCGAGGCCGGCGGCAGCGGCAGAGGAGGGCTAGGGAAGGAGGCCTGCCGGCCGGCGGCGTGATTTGGGCTCCCCCGGGTCGCTCAAGCGGAGGGACGCGGGCTCGGGTCCTGGCCATTTATCCTGGCTTTGTGGATGTCGTATTTTTTCGTGGAGCGTGTTAAACGCTACAAGTGACACACGAGAAGCCAAGTGTTTGGCACGGTGCTAATAGCGATCATGAATGGACCTCACCAATACTACTTTGCTAACTCAAGTTGCCACGATCCTGCTGAATCATCGGAGGAACCAGCACGTCAAATCAATCCCCTTGGACTCCCGACACTCGTTGGAACGGGATCTTCTGACGTACAGAGAATTACTGCAGAGGGACGTCCACCTCTCCCGTTCGTCCGATGCGCATCTGACGGCAAATGTTCGATGCAGTCTGAACACAGTTAATCCCAACATAAAGCCAGGTCAAACAACGCGGAGAGGAAAAGCAGAGCTCCAGCTCCGTCGCCGATGCAAATCCTCTTCCGTCGCCGTCGCCGTCCGCTCGCCGGCAGACCCAGCTCCACCTGCGTGAGCTCCGCCACCACCGCCTGCGTGGCCTCCACCCTCAACATGGCCTCGGTCGCCGCCGTCGGCGCCGCGGCACTGCCCACCTCGCTCGACCTCTGCGCTCATGCCGTCCTGGTCGCCTCGCTCGACCTCTGCGCTGCTGCTGCCATGGCGCTCGTACCAAGGATCACAAATGGGGAAACTAGTGCTTCCAGAACGAGATGCTCCCGGATTGGATTCGGCCACCAGCCAGCACTAAACGGGAGGGAGGAAAAACTAAAAAGGAAGAGACCTCTGCGCTGCTGCTGCTGCTGCCATGGCGCTCGCCGGCTGCTTACAACAATTAGCACCAGGTTCAGTTCAAATTTTTGAATATAGATTCAATTTGCACATCCACAATGTTTACAAGCAGCAACGGAAGTGTGTATTTGACGACAACATCAGAAACAGGAGGCCGCGCAAGCATCCTCAACGGCGGCGGCAACACAGAGAATGAGTGCCGAAACCGGGAGGATACGGACTCCTTCTCCTCATCTTGGAAGCAGCCGGCGAGCGCCATGGCAGCAGCAGCGCGGAGGTCGAGCGAGGTGGGCAGTGTCGTGGCGCCGACGGCGGCGACCGAGTCCACGTTGAGGGTGGAGGCCATGCAGGCGGTGGTGGCGGAGCTCGGCGAGCGGACGGCGACGGCGACGGAAGAGGATTTGCATCGGCTACGGAGCTGGAGCTCTGCTTTTCTTCTCCGCGTTGTTGACCTGGGCTTTGGGCTGGGATTAGCTGTGTTGAAACTGGATCGAACAATTGCCGTCGGATGCGCATCGGGCGAACGGGAGAGTTCGACGTCCCTCTGCAGTAATTCTCTGTACGTCAGAGGATCCCGTTCCTCCACTCGTTGGCAACAACAGTACAACACATTATGTCATGGCCTTCCTGTTACCCGATGTTAATTGCGCAGCCGCATCAATGATAGAGATGCTCAAAATGTCAAACACCCTACCCTCCCCTTCCCTCCCGTGGAAATCAGACACTAACAGGAACGTAAACATTTTCTTGTGATGTAGGCTACTTCCCTCCTTCCATCTTGAGTTGTTGTTAGGGCATCTCCAGCCGTGCCCCCGGGTGCCTCCCCCGGCCGCTTTTTGGGTCCGCTTTTTGGGTTCTGGACGGCGAGAAATCGTCGTTTTCCGCCCCGCCCAGGAGCCCAAAAAGAGCCGGATTGAGCCGTTTACTAATCCGGCGAATCCAGCCTGAACGCAACGTGCCGTGGATCGCTTGGGCGCGCCGAACGAAACGTTTTGCGCGCGAAAAAATGCAGGGTCGGCTTGTCAGCGACTGGGCGTGAGAAGGCGCGTGAAAGAGGCGGTCGTCGTCCTCATCCCCCTCGTCTTCCGTGCCGGTCAAGCTGCGCTGCGATGCCTCGGTTTCACGCGCTGCCGCGCACTGACCGCCCCTGGCCGCCCGCTATTTAAGCCGCGCACAGCTCCACATCTCGCCGCACTTCCATCTCTCTCTCGCCTCCTTCCATCCCGACACCTCCTCGCCTACGAGCAATGGCCGAGCGCTATCCTGGCGATGGGGCCGCCGCAAACGGTTTCGGCAGGCGCTTTCTCCACGAATGGGAGGCGCGCCTGCTCCACGAGGTGGACTACCCGGCTGCGCCGGACATGCGCGTCCCAAGCGCATGGAGGCTGAGCACCGGTGGCGTCCCGGTGCCTCTCGTGCCGGAAGGAGCGGCACGCCGAGCGGAGATATCAGTGATCCGGGCGGGCTTCCCGGAGGAGCAGCGCGCCGACCCGGTCTGGGACCCCGACAACACAACCCGGTGGAATCAGTATTTCACCGGGCGGCGCCAGCACCAGCTGGACTCGCCGGGCACTCAGGTGCGCCGGCCGGCCGGCCGCTTCAATGCCATCGGCCGGCGTCAGTGGTGGGCCGAGCTTGGCCGCACTCTCGTGGTTGTGATCGACCACATCGCGGCCGGCAACCACCCCCCCCCCCCCCCCCCCCCCCGATGCCGGCGAACGCTTGGATGCCGAGGCGCACGGGCGGCGCAGCGACCTCCTCGACGTCACGCTCCTCCGGCGCCACACCTCCTTCCCGCTCCTCCCCCTACCACGGCGACGCGCGTCAAACTGGGGCCCACCTCTCCAACGCCGGCGTGCGTGAAGAAGGAGAAGGAGGCCGCGACGCCGCAGCGCGGCGGTATTCTCCGCCGCGCTGCCGGCCTCTTCATCTGCGACAGTGATGGCGCGCCGACGCCACCACCACTCCGCACTCCGAAGCCGGAGCCCGGCCTCCGCGTGCCGAAGAAGGAGCTAGGCCTCCGTGCGCCGAAGAAAGAGTCGGTGCAGGAGTGGGCGCCCGACCGCGACTACATGCGGGCGGCGGCGCGGGTGGCCGAGGAGGAGGAGGAGTACCCCGGCCAGCGCGCCGCGGAGCTCGCCTCGCTCAACGACATCCTCCCACCCAAGATGATTTCGCGCTGGAATGGTCCAGGCGCGACTTCGAGCAGGGGGAAGTCGAGCGGCAGAAGCGCCTGATGGAGGCAGCGGTGCAGAACCAGCTCCGCCACCAATTCGAGGAACGCCACGGCGTCGTCATCCTCGACGACGACGACGCCGCCGAAGCAGGCCCCTCCAACCCAACGCCGCCCAGTGACGACGACGTCGGCGACTACTCGCCGTTCTACTACGGCCAGTAGGGCTTTTAGGGGTCTTTTTTAAAAATAAGTAGTTTTAAATTATGTTTTATTGTAATATCCCCTCTGTATGTATGAATTTCGCCCAAGTTTGAATGAAATTGCCGATCCGTTATAAATATTTGTCAATTCGTCATTTTTTTTCACTGGTTGGGCCGAAGCTAGGCGCATCTCGGCTGGGAATCGGCGCCCCCAGGCGCTAAATTCGTCCGACGACGCCGAAGAAGCCCCAAAATTTGCCGGATTAAACGCCGGGAGGCCGTTACGACCAACGAAAAAATAGCACGCTATTTCACGCTAAATAGCACGCTATAGCTTATTTGGAGAGGCTACGCTATATTTAGTCTAAAGTTGACGCTACAAAGCCCTGGGAAAAGCAACCTTCCGCTTACTAAAATGGGGGCAGGGGGCGGGCGTATCTCCGTGAATAGACTATGGCACTATACGAAGTCTGAGCTTTCTCCAGATGTTGTTTCAGAAGAGCAGAGAACTCCTGACGTTCCTGAAGGACAGCTTGCACATCTAAGTGAAATAGCTTCTTCTTGAGCAAGTTGGTTAGCGGCGATGACACCATAGATGATCTTCCATATTGGCACTGTAGACTAAGATGTCGTCCATAAATACGAGCACTAATTAGCGCATAAATGGCCTGTGTTTGAAATGTTGATAAAAGTATGCTCCTGGCCATCAATGTACTACTGCAGCGGTAGTGGCTAGCGAAGTAGCCCTAAAGGGAGCAATCCACGCGGCATATGGATAGGTGGCGTCGCAGCGTTACCCTGTACGGCAACGACAAGCATTCCATACAGCCATACTATGGGTGCTACGACCCACTGTTGTACCCGCTCTTCTTCCCTAGGGGTGAGCTCGGTTGGCACCGCGGTCTACCGAAGAATGCCGTGTCCTATGACTAGGTTCAACACGATGATGACGTGCTGCAGTCCATTGAAGATGAAGCTAACGAACCAGGTTAGCCTTTTTGTGCACGTTGTGTCACTTCTATCATTCATGCCCACGCAATGCCTAACGATTTCTCCTAACTCCTTCCACGCAGCATCGGGTCAACACTTGTGCGTCTCTGTCAGGGACTACTACTGCTAGAGATTGCAGACACGCCCGGCTCTTCTCTTCAAATCAAGACAAGACCCATATCTGCGCTAAAAATATTCTGGAAATAGCGTGAGACCAAAAGAAGCCCAAAACGGTAAAGCCCAAAACAAAAGCCAACACGCCCCAAACAAAGACTCCACATCGATCTAATCGATCTAACCTAAACCATCGGTTCCTCTTCCTCTGCTATTCACACAGAACGACGCGGGCGGCGGCGGCGGAAGCTGATCAATTGCTTCCGCCGAAACACACACGTTGATTGCTAGCTAATCTATTACTTTGATCAAACTAGTACTACTTGCTCAACGTACTTACCATAATGGAAGTTTTACCCGGAGGCTCATATCGAGCCTTGCTCTTTGCTGTATTGCTTTGTCTCACGGTCTGATTACAGAGTACTTAATGGTTTAGCTTTATACATGCTCAAACAAGAAACTAAATGCACCGATGGTAATACTGATGTTTGTTGCTTCCTGTTTTAGTTCGTGACGATGTGATGCAATCTGGTGATTCTTCTAGTGAATCTGAAGCTGATGCCTGCGATTCTGATTAGAAGTTTAAAACAGTTTGTCTTTTAGAGTTTGTTAATTTGTTCGTGGATTTATGTCTCATGTTTATGCCATGGATTTGAACGTGACATTTGTATCTGGTTAAGTGGTTATGCATGTATTGCTTGAAATTCTTAATATGTAAGATATATCTCACATTGTTTTCACCACGCTATTTTGAACGTAGCTGTTTGAACGTAGTTTCGTTATAGCACGCTATAACTTGTATTACTTTTGAAGGAGTGGCACGCTATTTTTGATAGCACCCTATTTTTTTTCCTTGGTTACGACTGGATGCCTTAGACTTGGGTATACAATACTGCGGAGTGGAAACCTCAACATTCGAGACCACGCCTTGGCCATCGGCGTGGCCGAGAGGCCAGGTTTCGCTAGGGAAATGGAAAAAAAAGCACAGATCCAGCGTCCAACGGGCTCAAGAGTCAAGAGACACATGTAAGTCAAGCTATGCTGATAAAATTATACTTCGCCTTGGGCACATTGTACACATGAGGGAATCGACCCAACGAATAAAAACTAAACAAGGCACAAGTTTTCTTTTACACTGGTTGTCCAGGCAGCTATGCTATGCTGGACAACCAATACAATCCTGCTGTACTACAGTACTACTACATGAAAACCACCCTACCAACCAACTGTTTCTCCCTTCCCACATCTAGCAGCTTGCTTGCCCAAAAGGGGTAATGGATTATTATTATCCACTCAGTATTACTTTTCTAAATGTCCACTGGAGATTTGGGGATAATGCTCCCATCTTCCTGGCGCTCTTATTCACTGTATTCAGATGAGTATGAGGTGGCTCCTTCATCTTCATCTGCATTCGCCTCAACTCCGTCACCACCATCGTCTCCGTCGTCGCCTACATCCTCATCATCATCCTCGTCCATCTCATCGTCAACATCAGCGGCAGTATGGTTCAGATCATCTTCCCCGTCATCCTGATCACTCTCCGCATCCCCTTCGGCATCTTCATCATCCTCAGTCTCATCATCCATCATGCCAAGGGGTCTGGACCCACCAGAATAGGGTCTGGAGTAGCCTGGAGCCTGCTCGCCATATTCTTCCTCGTCCATGGCTTGGCCATTTTCCTCGTTGTCTTCTGATTGATCTGATTGGGATCCAGAGCTGTTATCATCACCTTCGCTATATGGTCTTCTGCTCTCTAGGCCCCACTCTTCTGCACCTGAGCTTCGTGGAGACTCCTCAACAGCCGAAGGTTTCATACTGCTAAGCATGCTAAAGCTTCCCAACAAATTAGCCTTTGGAATTGATCTTCCTCTGCCCTCAGATGATGGCTGCCGAGGCCTAACTGTTCGACGTCCTCGCCCACGGCCACGGCCACGGCCACGGCCACGTCCACGCCCTCGACGCGCGTTCTTTCTTGGGGCTTTCTCATATGCAGCATTGTCATCCGTAAACTCAATCCTAGATGAGCTGCTGGCACCTCTTGGGACCCTTCCACCTCGACTTCGACCTCTTCCTCCCCTACTACCTCCTCTACTTCCTCTTCCACGACTCCTGCGACCACTACTGGTGGGCCACCTTGCATCATACAGGTCAAAACCACTTGGCTCCAATGGCTCTGTATCCTGTGTCTTCTTGACAACACTATACCTTGATGGAAACTTCTGCAGGACAGCGAAGATAATTACACAACTAAAATGGTAATGTTATTCATGAAAAACAACGTGCACATTGTCCAAACAAATCATCGCCTTGAACATTTGATAACAATTCAGGGTTTAAGTGCATGTCTAGTACAGCAAGGTCGAGTGCAACCAAAAGGCGGACTAGAAAAACTTCTGCATTAAAATAGTTTTGCAAAATTATTAAAGTATTTTATAATTACCACTTAAAAGTAAAAAAGGCAATAATTCTTGAGCTTTATCTTACCACGGAATCGCCACCATCCCTCTCCTTTTGATTTTGTATGTACGAAACTGCATGATCAACGTCTAACATTCTTAATGTGACAGCTGCAGTAGTGTCAGGAACCCATGGCAATACAGAAGTTCCAGATAGTCCCCCAAAAGGATTATGGGGTGGTATATCTTGTGTCTTTGAGTTCAGCAATTCGTTTGATGTTTCAAAATCAGAAGACAGGTAGTCTCGTTTTATTGCACCTTCCAGCACAGTCAACATCTGCAACGGAGTGAAAAACATTAGCACAGACATAATCTGCAAACGTAGAGATATAAAGTGCAAACCCAACAGCATGCAAGTAACTCATGCATCTGTACAGATATACTGATAATTGCGCTGAGTGTCAAGACTAGAATCATGTAATAATAATATGGGAATAGCTGTTACTTAGCTACGCCAGTTTACAGAAGAGGGTAACAGAAGAACAGAAATGAGTATGTAAGAAACCATGAACCATCAAAACAGTCAGCTATGCCAGTTTCCAGAAGAGGGTAACAGCAATGAGTTTATAAACCCTGAGCCATTGAGACAATTTAAATTCTTCAAGAAAACTGTTTATGAAGAGTCACATTAGCATTGACCTTGGTACTTTAATTCACGTGTGATAAGGCTGGAGCTAGTAAAGAGAAGCAATTTAATTACATGGTTCAAGCTATCATGCTCCTATTCAGCTTGATGGTAAATTCTGGTTACAACCAGTTACACAAATCAATGCCTATTAATTACAACTAGTAGACAGTATAAGCTATTTCAGCAGTTCAATAGTTGCCCAAATTCATCGATACCGAATATTGTTGCTCTATTTTCATGAATGTTTTACATGGTTCTCTATTGAGGTCTTAACCACCCACCACAACTATTTCAAGCAACGTATTCAGAGATCAATTAACATAAAGGAAATAGATGTTCGACAAACAGGATAATCTGATCATGTTGCCAGAGTAATGGAGGAACAAATAAAGAACCTGAAATATTTCCTCAACAGATGTGGCAGAGTGCAACTTCACGCCCCAAGATTTCCGATATTCATCGCTCCAAAATGGTTGAAGTGCTTCTGATGGTACTGAAGCCTGTAAAACAGAACATCAATATATTGTCAAACAGCTAATGGTAAGTAAGCAAAATTGAGAAGCAAGCAACCAACGGAAAGTTGACCTCAATAGTAGCTAAGTGCAACTTGAGCAATCTCGTTCCGACTGGAACAGAATAATCCGCAATTTGTATCTTCCAGTTAGGGTCAGTTCTCCGCTTCTCTTCACATTGTGATGTGTGCTCAGAAAAATTGTGAATGGATTTGAAGGTCTTATGGCAAGAAGAGCAGTGCCTTTCTTCTGTAAAGTAAATCTGATAGCAGTAATCACAAGAATACATCAATACCGAGCATCTTTTGTTCCCATACTTCATGGCACATGTCAGTTGGCGATCGAAGCATTCCCTCCACATCCATTTCAAAAAACCATCCGCCCTTTTTGAGATAGCAATCTTCTCCATATCATTACGCCCAAGCTCTACTTTGAAGGAATCCGAATATGCTGTGGCACAATCAGCAGAGACACTAGAAAGAGTACTGCTTGGGCTTCCAAACTCGCTACGATAATTTGTACGCACCGTATCAGTAGCTCCATTCTTTAGGTGTCTTCCATTTGATTGTTCTATAGCTGCGCTCTTTTTCCTCTTGATACCTTCCTTAAAGGTTGATTCAACCCTTTGCAGCATAGAATGCAAATGTGCCTCCCGGCTGCCACGTGTATCAAGGGAAGCTACTAAAGAATCAAAAACCTGCGTTATAATTAGGCAGAAAATCTAAGGATTAGTGTGACTATATGATTGATGTACATTAAATATATTCTGCTAAAGAATGTGCTGGCACAGTTCCTTCATTCCCAAATTATTACAAATATCAATTAATGGAGCGTTTGGATTCTTGGAGTTATCGTGTCATTAGTCTAGGATTTACCCTTTTAACCATAGGGCATTTCCCTCTAAGACTTGTTATAATAAAATAAGCAGGATATATAAAAAAGAAAACACTTTTTTTTGTCGATTATTTATCAAGAAAGTAAAAAGTTTCAGATTGATACACAGTGTTCACCATCTGTGGACCGAAATCAGCATTAGGTTATATTTCAAAAAATAGGTACAGACTGCATGCAGTTAAGAGCAGATGCACTTTATAAAGTTCATCCAAAGGGCAGATGTACTTTATAAAGTTCATCCAAAGGGGGGTTTTAATACAGAGTCAACTTCGAACTTGTTCAGCTAGTTAGGTGTCAACATCTGTGAATATATTATTAGGAAGAAGGTTGTTTTTGGATTCCTGTGGGAAATGGAATTAACTGTTTCATGTCACAATCTTCCAGCATTCCAAACAGGACAAAAGTGGTTTAACAAGTGGGAGAAAGCGAGTTAGCGTGCTTTTTTTCACATAGCCCACCTGTTTTTACAAGTGGGGGAAGCTATGTTGCTACAACACAGTATAAAGATAGGATAAAAATAAGAAAAAAACTAACACAGAGACTAGCCAATTTACAGAATTCCAGCGGTTCTAGTTTTGGCGGTGAATTAAGCAGGTACACGCAAAATTAGACTGCATCCCAGTACTAGACATTAGATCAATCTTCAAAAGTGAACTAGTCCACCATATCTGGAAATGCATATCGCAATTTTAAGTATTGTGTATAACAACCAGGTTAAAAGTATTATACACATTATAAAACACAGCGAAAGGATAACACAATAGTAATTAACATATTCTCCAGTGTGTTTTGATAATTAAATTGCAGTTTAGGCATTGTGTATAATCAGGTTAGATCTAATATGTACAAACAAGATAAATACCTCCTCCGAATCTATAACCCTCCAGTATCTATCTTTTGATTCGAAAAAGATTCTTCCTGAACCAGGGTCATTTGGTGATGCAGAAGCAGAGAACTGCCAATACCGGTTTCGTCTCCGATCCTGCCCCAGGGGCAGCGATCTGTAAACATACAGCTGCTCTGCTTTATGACCAATGTACGATTTCAACTGAGAGCGTGTTTTATCAGCATATGCATATTGCTGAGCAGATAAATTATCTGGTGTTGCACTGATGTCTTGCCCTATACCATTTCGCTCATAAGACACATTCCCAGCATTACTCTGACTATGTTGATTAAGTATCTCACTATTGTTTACAGCACCCACATTTCCATCATTGTCTAAATCAAAATTACAGACTGGAGTTGGAGTTGTCTCTGTAGCATTATGTTCTGGAATAACATCAGCCTTCAAGCTTGTGTAAGAATTATACGGCATTCTGCTAGAAAACTCTTCCTTGGAACGCCTCTTATCAAGTTGTGCCTCAGCCCACATTTGTTTTTTTATGGCATTTGCTGCTTCCAAACGTTCCTGCAATACTCTTATGATCAAATACTATTTAACGAGGAAGTAACAACAGACGGGATAGTTTAGGATATTTACCTCAAGAACAGCACGAATAGAGTTCCCTTCAGTGGCAACACCAACAAGTGCGACCAATGCATTAAGCCGTTCTTCAACACTAAGATCACAATAGTCACCTTCTGCTAGTCCCTGTACCCAAGACTCACCTTGGTTGCTTTCATCAATCTCTGTATCTTCAGCATCACCAGTAATTACCTCGTGATGATCTGAGGAAGCTCTAAGAGGCGAGATGCTTGAAGTACCTGCTGCATTGGAGTTGCCTAAAGAAAGCATGGCAGCACCTTTTCCAGGTCCAGTAAAACTAATTGGTCGGGTTAATGCAGTATCCAAACCATCTGCCTTCCCCTTTATGTCACCAACTTCAGTCATTGTTGGATCTTCTACTTTAACAGCAAGAAGTGCATCCTTCGCATCTCCTGCATCAATATTCACATCATCACCATCAGGATAATCATCACATTCAGAGTCGTCGTCCCTATCAACATCATCCACCTCTTTTTCAGCTTCGGAGTCAGAAAGCACATTCTGGAAGGCCCTAATTTTTTCACGTGCTCCTGACAGCACAGCCTCAGAATCAGCTGGATCTTTTCTGTAAGGGGATTTGACACAATATGTTGAAGGAGCAGTTCGCTCGAAAAGCTTGGTATCCCTTGACAAGGCAGCAGCAATAGATGCCTCAGGTGTCTTGCTTGTGGTAAGATCTCTCAGTCCAGATTTCTGAAGAGAGAAAGGATCAATCTATTAAGTTATTAAGTTAGAGATAAAACAACAGAAGGCAATGACAGAGCTAGCAGATCTTTATGCTGCATGCCTGGATTTTTTCTGCAACTTCCAATATTGTGAGACCACTGCTTTCTTCAAGCGAAAGCACATGGAAAGCAGCAAATTTTACTGTCCCAGGAGTGAGGCGGTGCCGAGATCGGCGTTGGGTGTAGCCTCTTTCTTTCATCAAAGCAGCAGCACGCACAGCTGCTGAACCATTTCGGAGAACTGATATGACATTCTCACTATCCCGACCCTGTATCAATTTTTACACCAATCTTGTAAAAAAAATCCAGAAGTCTTGTTTTGCAATGCACAATATAGAGAATATCTCATAAATTACTAAACTATCCATGACAACTCATAAGAGAGGCACATCTGACTATATCCCAACAATAATTTTGAGTTGACACTCTATGCCCTCCTCACCCTTACAACAGAGGCACATTTGACTATATATCCCAACAACAATTTTAAGTTTTGACATGCTATGCCTTGCTCAGTCTTACAACATAGGGACAATGGCACATCTGACTATATCGCAACAGGCTTGATAATTCAGAAGTAAAATATAGAAACCAATAAATGAAATAAGCCCATCCATAAACATACACTTCAAGATTTCATTTGTGCCAAATTCAAAGAAAGATATTGAGATTAGGTAAGCACCAGAAAAAGGCAAACTATATTTTCAATCTGTGATTACCCAAGGCAGTTTTATAACTGGAATGATCTTATAGTGGTACATGGTATGAGTCTATGAGATAGCACAAACCTCATTTTCATCACGATAAAAATCATCTTCACCGTTCCTTTTCTTCAGTTGTGGTCCAAAACCGGCAGATAAAGCAAACTGCCTCAATATTTCAGGCCAAGTCAGAAGATTGAGGTGGCGCTGCCAGTTACGTATATTGAATCCCCAAGAATATGCCTGTAAAAAAGTTCAAGTATATAAATAGCATGCAAACAACAAATAAAGCTGAAGGAACAATCATAGCTTTGAAGATATCTACACACGCACCCCTTCAACAATTTGTGGATGGCCACCTCCTGGATTCACCCCCAGTGCAACCGACGGCGTTCGAGCAACATCCTCAATATCCTTTATGATGGATTTCAGCAGAGCAACATGCAAATCTCCCAACAGCCTTGAATCCTACAAAGTAAATCCAGTAAGATAACACATGGTTCATATTGGACTTGCTGATTTTTTAGTTCTTTGGTGGAGTGCTTATGGTGGCCTTGCTTTGACCTCCAAACTCTTGCAAAGTGAATCATTACTCTATGTTGTTCAGCATTCAGCTGCGAGCGCAATTGGAGTACATTTGCTAATGTAAATAGCCATTAGTTGGCTGGTTTGCAAGCTGGTCTGGTAGCCTGATTTCAGCAGCTTGTCACAAGTGTATGTGCTAGGCTGTTTGCAGATCCACACCAAAGGGAAAAACCGTCTAGAGTACAAGAGAATGAACAAGCTATGAAGCTATCATATGTCTCCTACAACCAGCAAATGGATGCTACGTGAGCAAGGCTCCACATCAAAGAAGTCTAGTCCGCTTATCTTAGAAGAAAATCAGTGGGATAATGAATGGTTGACATCAATGCTGAAATGGTCCATGAAGATCAAGCTCAACTCATGGACAGTGACACACCACTACTGTGGTCTCAAGTTGATGAAGCCATCGCTGCAACGACTGATCTAGCAGGTCGCAGATTTCCAAGGACCAATAGGCCCTTATCTCACCTACACTTGGAACCACTCAAGAACAAGGCTGGTGGTGCATGATGAAGAGTTAAGGGCTGAATTACATGCGGCAGAACATGATCAAGACTTGGAGAGCGACAATGAAGACGTCGAGTTTCAGCTTGAGGAGATGGATCTTGATTGCTTGGGAGAGAGGTCGGCGCCAACCGAATCCGGCGCCGGACAGAGGTCGGCTCCAATAAGCTTGGAGCTGACCCCGTAAACATCTAGGTGCCGAAATATCTTGGCGCCGATCTGCACAACTTCGGCTCCATCCCCTTTGGCGCCGAGGGCCAGAGTTACAAATAGTTTCACCGAGGGGCCATATCTGGTAGTAGTTTCAGCCAAGGGCCAGATTTAGCAAAAAATACCCTAATGTAGATAGATATACCCATGCCATACACCGCAGTCAGATCGAGAGTATTGGATTTGACACAATATTTTTTTTCACAAACTAATCCAACAAATAGAAGAGCTTGGACTAGATCATATGTGTCTTAGGAGTGTAGATTTATTCCCAACCAGATGTCAATTTATCTTTCTACCAAGATCTTTTCAATATTAGTAAGTAAACATAGAAATAAATTTACCTCTTTACCCTTTTTACCATAACAGTCAAGGACAGACAATTAGCCTCTCCAAAGAAAACAACTTACATAATCATGAAGGGACTGGACAAATTCATCAAGTGTAACTGAAGAAAGCCCAAGAATATCAGCAAAACTAATCAAGAATTTCCATGCCTGCAATTCATGTAGGAACAGTTTCATCACAAATATTGTCAAATACACACACAACTGAACTAAGTAACATAAAATTTGAAATAACATGAACATTAGCTTAAAAGATACCAGCAGTTCTATCTGATAGAATGCTATCGGTAAAACCTGTAGTGAGCTAAGCACATGACAGTTATTGTAAAATTCCTATGGGGTCCAGTAATAAAATGAAGTGTTTTAAGTATCTACTGGCACTACAACACCGAAAGGAATATCCATAACAAGATCAGAACAAATGTCTCTAGTATCTCTTGGGAAAATGGATGGCTAGAGTATGGTTTATTTACTCTGGAGGTGAATATGGTGCATAGTCTATATCCACATAGAGTTCATTCGAATGTATTGGAAGGGGTATTTAGTATTGGAACGGGTATTTATTTACCCACGTGCATTGGACAAACACAAGGCAATATACACAAGCAAGAACAGAACACATGTGTGTTTTCCTGATCAAGTAAATAGTAACACTTTTCAGTGTGTGTAATATACATCTATCTGAAAATAGGTTGAGGCTAACTGCAAATCTTTCGGCAACATTTGTAGCCCAAATAAGCTGTAAGAATGCAAAGGGAATATATCAGTCAAAATATTACCATCAAAAGCTTTCCAACACTATCCTCAGATCCTGTCCAAGGCTTTATCGAAAATGGCACCTTAAGTCTCACTGTTTCAGGTGGGAATTGGCTCAACATGCCTGGAAGAAAGTGGGTAGGGGGGGGGGGGGTACAAAAAAAAGCATTGTGCAGTTAGACTCACGTATTGGAATAACAATGAATCAAACAAAAGTATAGTACGCTTGGCCACAACGTTGAATATCTATTTCTTCATGCTGTCATACCTCAAAAGTAATAAGGTGTTTTTTACAACCAAACAAGTAACAGTACTAACAAAATAAATGACACACTCAGCCTTCCAACCACTAGACACCAACTAATCCTAAGCGTTTGTCTGGGCCATAAATATTAGAGGTGGATTTTAGAACTATGAGTTTCTGTGCAAGATTCGGGAGAATGGATTTGATTTTGTTGTGTTTCACTTACAATAGTACAGAATTAACACCTTATTCAGTGAGCAAAGTGTTCCAGCTATAAGTTTGCCAAAACGAAACAGGTACGTTATTTTGGGATCACCTAATCTGACTTTTTGTGGAGACTAGATTTGCTTTGTCCTTAATATATGCAAACCTGACCAAAGAAGCCTTCAGGTGGTTAGGATCTAAGGCTAATTTGACTAATCTGATTTTACTTTAAGTAAAAGCCCACACATCAGAATGTGCATTCACTACCCTAATAAACAAGTGTAAAATATTTTCCAGTGGTCATCTCACTCAGAGGTTTTATACATGTTTTACAATCTTACATATATAGGTAAATATTGACATTTGCTTTTGTGAGATGAAATATACACTAGTATGAAAAGGCTTATAGGTGGGAATGTATTTTGTGGCGCATCTATAAGCCCATGCGCCACAAAATAATTTGTGCCGCATCCACAACAGTGCGCACCTATATCTGTGGCGCATTGCAGGCCCATGCGGCACTGAATTACCACTTTTTGTGGCGCACCGTGGTCCATGCGCCATAGAAATCCTGTGGGTCCCACCACCCCCGTTGGAATTTCAAAATCTGATGCCATTTTGGTGGCGCACGCAGCACATGCGCCACGGATATAGGCCTTTTTGTGGCGCACCACAGAAAGGGACCTTTCTGTGGCAAATGAGCTGGGACCCTTTCTGTGGCGCATGAGCTGGGTGCGCCACAGATATACGCCAACAAATATCCTTATCCTCTCGCGACGGCGCTCGGATCGGAACCTTATCCACAGAAAGCCCGCCTCCCTCGCTCTCTCTCTCGCTCAGAACCCGCCGCCCGCACCGCCGCCCGCCTCCCTCGCTTCCATCCTCCACCGCAGCGCAGCGCCGCCCGCACCGCCGCCCGCCTCCCTCGCTTCCCTCCTCCACCGCACCGCAGCGCCGCCTCCCCCACCACCGCCCGCACGCATCCCCGCCTCCCGCACCGCCGCCCGCCTCCCTCGCTTCCCTCCTCCACCGCAGCGCAGCACCGCCTCCCCCACCGCCGCCCGCACGCATCCCCGCCTCCCCCACCGCCGCCCGCCTCCCTCGCTTCCCTCCTCCGCCGCAGCGCAGCGCCGCCTCCCCCACCGCCGCCCGCCTCCCTCGCTTCCCTCCTCCGCCGCAGCGCAGCGCCGCCTCCCCCACCGCCGCCCGCACGCATCCCCGCCTCCCTCCTCCACCGTAGCTGAAATTGGTATTGAAAAAATGGTTGATCTGATCTTGTTAAGAGCAGCAGTAGCATGAACTTGTTAATTAAGACTAGCAGTACCATGAACTTTACTCCTTGTGCACTGGTTGTGCATTTGCTTGTAAGCACGTTGGTTTGGCCGATGATTAAACAGATGGTTGCACGTTGCATCTTCAGGGAGGTGTGAGTGAACCATGTTGTCTAAACATATATGCAGTGTTCATTCCACGTTGTTCGCTCACCCGTCCCTGAAGTTCATGAAGTTCATGTGTGTGTGATCAATTCCATATGAGGCCTTGCTTGTTTTTGTCGAGTGCTTTTTAACTTACATTTTACCTTCTCTCTACTGTTTACCATCTTTTGATATGCCGATGATTAAACTGTTGTGACACCGTGTGATGTGATCTAGAGATGACGTTAGTGAAACCTGTGATGTGCACGAATACACATTTTCTATACACATATTCTGCATCCCGCTGGATTTCACTAACGCCATCTCTGAATTTGTGTGTCCACTCTAAGTATGAGGCATGATTTTAGTTGACCCTACTTCATTTCTAAAATGCCGATGATTAAAATAATGTGGCGCACTGTATGATATCCTGATAGTTTGTTGAACCTTGTATCATGGTTGTGTGCCTCCTACTTGGTTCAACAAAGTTATCAGGATTCCTTGTGTGTTTTCAAGTATGAGGCATAATTTTTTTGAATCTTGTTTTGTCTATAAGTCTTACAATGTCGATGATTTGTGTATATATGAGGCATGCTATGAGTGTTGACCTACTTCATTTAGAATTTTTATTTACATGTCACCATTAAGCAAGTTTTATGTGCTTTACTCACCGCTGAACCTCCTCTTGTGTAGACGATGCCGCGGCGGCCGCCGCGCCGCCGCGGGTCGTCCGGCTTCCGCAGTGTTCGGGAGCGGCCCAACGGCACCTACTACGCCGCAGACGCTCGGGACGTACGCCACGCCGGAGCAGGCAGCGCGCGCGTACGACGCGGTCGCGTGGCGTTTCCGGCGCCCGCGGAGCGAGCTAAACTTCCCGGACTGCCCGGACATCATGGAGACGGAGTTCCTCGCGCCACGGCCAGCCCTCCTCACCGACGAAGATCGGCACCGTCACCGCCACCGCCAGGTGCAGCGCCGAATTGCCACCGCCGAGCACGACGAGGAGCTGATGCGCCGGTGGAGGGAGGAGTTCCCGGGCGACGTCGCCGACGAGGAGGCATTCTTCAGGAACCGAAGGGAGCAAAGGAGGGCAGACCGGCGACGCCGTCGAGAGGCCGCCTAGAGGGAGAGCAAGGATCTGGGACACCGATGATGACAGGTGGTCCGACTTCTTCTATAACACCAGCTCCGACGACGAGTAGTTTACTCGTGCGACTTGTAGAGTGGCAACATTTGTCTGTGTTAAATATCTGTCCAGACTTGTAGAGTGGCAACATTCTGCTTGACTTGTAGTTTTTATATATCCTATGTAGAAGTGCTAGCTGCTTGATTTGTACTTTTTATATATCCTATGTAGAACTGCTAGCTGCTCGACTTGTCGTTGTTATATATACCTGTATTTTCATTAATATACCTGTATTTGTACAGCAGGGAGAAATAAATTGAAAATTCCTGTGTAAATGATTCTGTAGCGCATGCCACACGGTTTCTGTGGCGCTTGCAAAAGAATGCGCCACTGATAACATTCTGTGGCGCACTGTTCTGGGTGCGCCACAGAATTGTGGTACTTCTGTGGCGCACCTGGCGGGTGCGCCACAGAATTATAATTTAGTGGCGAGAATTCTGTGGCGCACCCACCATTTTCCACGGTGCGCCACAAAAAGCCCATTTTGGTGCGCCACTGATAGGCCTTTCCCAACTAGTGATAATGTTTCTCCTTTCGACCTAATATGCTAGTTATAATCTATAAGGAATGCATAAGGATGTGGATTTATTTCCTATAACACATTGAAGTGAACTGTTACTGTCGGCAGGGTGTAGTGTTAACTGTTAAGAAGTATAGAGCTGAACCTAATAAGCATACCTCGGAATGAATCAAGCTGCTGCAATGTGTCACTATCAAGAGAAAGCATTGAGGGCAACCCTTTGCTTTGTGCAGCCAATTCCATTAGCTCCAAGCGCTCATCTTCCACAAGCTCCATATACTCACGGGCAATTCTGCGAGCTGTGGCCCTTTCATTGGCAGCTTTTTGCCTCGCCACCTCTTTCTCTTTTCTGAGTTCCTCCTTTTGTCTTTGTTTCTCTGCCTGCACATAAATAGACAGATATTAATGCTAAACAGGGGTAGTAGTACATATACTACAGAACTATCTTGAGTTACAGTTTACTTCCAAGGAACTATCAGACTTACTCGTCTAGATTGCTTCTGTAAAAACTTCTCCATGCGCTCATTTTCCCGCCTTTGCTCCCTTTGGAACCTCTCTTCCTCTCTTTGCCTCTCACGTAGCAATCTCTCCTCTTCTTTTTTCCTTTCACGATCATGTCTCTCCATTTCCTTGCGCATTTGTTCCTCTCTCTGCAATGACATGAAACTGTACATGATATTTCCAGACAAAAATATTTATATCTGCTGATGCCCAGCAATTGAAAAGAGCAGATACCTTTTTCCTCAACATATCTTGCTTCTCAAGCTCCTTCCTGATTCGTCTTTCGTGAGCTTCAACTTCTTTTGCAATGTTTGCTTCCTCGTTATGCTGAATCACATGCCAGACAAATTCAATATGTCTATAATTAATGTGTATGGCTGAAGAACAAGATGCATATATGAGGTCAGAGAAAAACATACTTTCCGCTTTCTATCCACTCGAGCAGCATCTTCATCATCATAAGCCATTGTTTCGGATGATATAAGTGGGTCTTCGAAGCCAGCAACTTGAGAAATACCAAACTGACCATCGATTGGCACAGAATTAAGGTTGCTATTAGACTGATTCGTCTCATAATCTGTCGGTACTGCAGGAAACACCTGAGGCCTGCCAGATTGAGGCAAAAGACCTTGGCCTTCAAAAGCATAACCAGGTGCCATCTCCTCAGATCCATGGAGAAGGTGAGATCCTGGAGTGAGAGAAACCCTCATATTTGAAGCTTCAACTGGAGTGTCATAGTAATGAGATCTACTTGCTCTGTCGTATGTCTCACTTGGCTGCTCAGGAAGAAATTGATACTCATGAACTGCCCGCGATCCACCATGGGGGTGAACTTGAGGTGGATGTGGATTAGCAACAGTTGATTTTCTCTTCCCAGAAAATGAATTCTGAACAAAAGGGTGCTCCATGCTGGGCAAGAATGACGATACCTATGGGGATGAAGAAGATTCAATGGGACAGTACACCTCTGAGTTTCGAGCAATAGGCATAGTTACTCATGATATTTGCTATTAACTATGCTTAAATGTTATATGAACCAACAATGGACTACAATATCAACTCACAACTACTACATCTCTTTATATTATATAAGACGTTTTAGATAGTGTGTAGGTTGGCTAGATACACACTTAAATGAATGTACATACATACTAAAACAATGTCTACATACATGGAGATACATGTGAATCTAGCCAAATGCTAAAACATCTTATATTAAAAAACGGAGGGAGTACAACATATGATAATATTAATGCTAAAGCAATAGTACTCTTGAAGATACGTGGACACAAGTTTAAAAAAACATTTTTGTGCAGTGACGAAGATCCACCACATAATCATATATGATACATAAACTTACTTTTCTTTACCTTACATCAACTTACTTTCACAAGTTTCCAAAATATTTACCTTTAAGAGATTTGAGTCGTGCCTAGAAAATATCTTGGTGTCATAAGAGCGAACAGGTTGCTTTTGTTGCTCCGGAACTGCATGGGAAGAGCTAAGTCAGTAATTAGAAGGATATGAAATTATGAATAATTGGTAACTGTGTACATGTTATCTATATATTCCATAATAACTTTTTATTCGCCCAAATAGTAAAAAGGTCAACAGTATAGGCCTTAGATATATGGCATTAAGCGATTACTTAGGTGCTATCATCCAAAGTTACATTTTGACAATTGGACGATATCTGCGTCGATCGAATTTACGAGTTTTTTTTTTAAATAATACGATTTTTTAATAGAAATTCGGATTCTAGCGCGGAATCGGAAATTTTGGAAAATAGGGCGCCGTCGGCATGGGCCATGCCGAAAGCCCAACTTCGGCATGGGCCATGCCGATCGGCAGCAGCCATGCCGATCTGCAGCAGCCATGCCGATGGGTACGATCAATGCACTGTGCACTCGGTTACATTCTAATTTCTTTTGATTAATATAAAATTAGGTTAACCGTGTCTCGGTTCGAGATGAAATATGTATAAAATATGTGCGTATCGATGAGTAGGTTCCATTCCCGCGATCGGTTTCAAATTTGATCGCCTCTAACTTCTTAATTTTGAATCGCAACTCGTACAATTATTCGACGAATTTTGTCAAATTCCTCGCACTCGTTTGACCGTTTTAAATTTCCTTGCACGAGTACGTCTAACTCACCATTCTTCACAAGTGTTACGTTGTAACTTTTTTATTTCGACAGATGTATTTATATTTTCTTTCAAATATATATTTTTTCTATAGATACTACCGGAAAAATAAATACGTCCACCGAAACAAAAAAGTTACAACATAACAGTTGTGGAGAAGGGTGAGGTAGATGTACTCGTGCAAGGAAATTTAAAACGGTCAAACAAGTGCGAGTAATTTGACAAAATTCGTCGAATAATTGTACGAGTTGCGATTCAAAATTAAGAAGTTAGAGGCGATCAAACTTGAAACCGATCGCGGGAATGGAACCTACTCATCGATACGCACATATTTTATACATATTTCATCTCGAACCGAGACACGGTTAATCTAATTGTATATTAATCGAAGGAAATTAGAACCTAGGTATAGGTACAGATGGGCATGGCAGCTGCCGATAGACATGCATTGATGTACAGATCGGCATGGCTGCTGCCGATCGGCATGGCCCATGCCGAAGTTGGGCTTTCGGTATGGCCCATGCCGACGGCGCCCTATTTTCCAAAAATTCTGATTCCGTGCGCTAGAATCCGAATTTCTATTAAAAAATCGTATTATTTAAAAAAAAAACTCCGAATTTACAGTCTTCAGTGGTGGGAGGCAAAACTGTGTGCATGCCCGTAGCTCATTCCTGCACACCAACTCATCCAGTGGCAGAGCCAGCTCACTCTTAGAGCCAGGCAAAATTTGCCCATAGAAAATGGCAAGCACCGCCTCATTTCTTGATGCAGTCTCAATGGTGTTTCCTGGACAGCTCCCCCCTCCCACGCACACAACCACCCACGCATGTAGGAGCAGACACATAGTCGGGAGATGGGATAGGAATCCAAGATCGAGCAGTGCCTGAGCAAGCCAACTGGTGGAGGCGCTTCAGACCTCATGTGAGAGGCTGATCTAACGTAAAGCACTATCCCACAGGATTGTGGTACAGTATTATCGTCGAATCGCCGTTCCTTAGTTTGCTGTGTATTTCTTTCAAAAAAGAAAAAAGTCTGACTTCTCAACCCTGAACTTTGGCAAAAGTTCACTTTTCCACCTTAAACTCTAAAACCATTTGACCTGCAACCTCGAACTACTGAAACTGTCCATTTTTCACCCTTCGGTGGTCAGCAATTTTTAGGAAAATTGTGCGCCACACAGGACTCAAACTCGAGACCTTGGCTCTGATACCATGTCAAGCTTCATGCGCTGACCACTATTCCAAAAGACCCATCTGATGGAAAGGGCCATACAATCCACTTATACACTTCAACAAATATCACGTCACTGCCATGAACAATTAAATAGTACTACAACAACAAACAATCAAAAAGAAGCTCTACTATTCAGATAAAATACTTTCACAAGAAAAGGTAAAAAAAAACAGAAGATATTTTAGTAGAAACATATCAACACACAGATGACATTGACGTGGTGGACATGTGGCATCCATATCATGTAAAACTGCTTGTGAAACCGCTCAAGAGTTAAAAAAGATGATCTGAATAGTTCGAGTTATCTATTCGAACGGTTTTCAAGTTCACTGTTGAAAAGTGAACTGTTGCTAAATTCAAGGTTGAAAAGTAAACCTTTTTCTTAAAAAAAAGATAGTTCATTTTTCAGACACAGCTTATAGTTCTTATCTAAGCACTCATCGCTAGGAGAAATGTTAGTGGCTTACCTACCAGATGGCCCTCTTAATCAATTTCCAGCGATATTTTTGATTACTTATACATAGTTCTCCTTTTTTTTGTTGATCGGTCATTCTTCTCCAACATATGCTCTAAGGAGATTTTCATTATTAGCTAATGACTCATCCAATTCCCATACCGTTATTCTCCACTTCCTAGTTACAGGAACAACTAATAATGGGGCTGGCTATCAGAAGAGCGT
The DNA here is from genome assembly GCA_026929855.1 of Poa annua. Classification (NCBI taxonomy): domain Eukaryota; kingdom Viridiplantae; phylum Streptophyta; class Magnoliopsida; order Poales; family Poaceae; genus Poa; species Poa annua. The sequence continues at coordinate 53,359,814 of CM049435.1, read as the reverse complement.
CCTCCTAAGGGGGGACAGGGCACGGGCTGTGTGTGGGACGAGTGGACGTCCAGCACATGGCGAGCATGGCTCCCTTCCCTTGTGGTTTTCGTTTGTTTGTCCGTGTTTTCTTTTTTTCCAGATGTTTCTGTTTTTTTAGGCAGTTCATCATACACAAACACAAAGGTGGAACATCTGCAGCTGTACATCAAGGCAGTGCACAAAATGTGAAAATAGGGCAGCAAACCGTGCACTAACAGGATACAATGCAGGATCTAAGGTCAGTATAAAAGCGGTATATCTAGAAGACAGTGCAACTAAAAGCAGTATAAAACATGTCGTTAGGACAGTGCACTTACGACTTTACGAGGGCAAGCGATACATCTAAAAGTAGTAGAGCTAGAGGCAATACAAAGCTTCTTAAAGATTTCGGAAAGGTCATTGTTCAGTACTGTAGCAGAGAGTCTAATTTTGTTGCACATGAGCTAGCTAAATATGGGAGGGACAAATCACCGACTTTGGGGTGTGATGTACCTCCAGGTTTTATTCTACCTTTTTTGGTAAACAATGTAACTATTGTTTGAGTTTAATAAAGCTAGCCCGATGGCCTTTCCCTAAAAAAAAAGCAATGCACTGTGGGCAGTGCACTCACAAGACAAAGGCAGTACATATGAAGGCATTACAACTGAATCCATTACATCTAGAGGCAGTAAATCTAAAGGCAGTACAATACGTGCATATACAGCAATGCACTTATATGAGACAAAAGGCATTACATATGAAGGCAGAATAAAACAAATAGTTAGGGCTGCAAGAACTGGAGAGGCACACCTCTTGAAATAATGCAGTTCAATTAACGCAGTACATATATTGTATCGGAAGGCGGAGCAAATGTTGTAATTCAAGCAGTGCAAAAAAAAAACATCGAAACATATCAATATGTGATCTAGTTTTGAAGAGCTCGACATGAGTAATACAACCTTGAAAACGGATAGTAATTTTGACGCTTGGTGAAAAGATATTTCACTTTCAGTATTTTACTCTACAAAACGTTAAGAAACACCCCCTGCCCTCCAACCAGGGCACTCTCCTGGAGTGCAACAAATGGTGTGTGGGAGGCATTCATGGGGGAGGACAAACTCACCGCTCACTACTTGTCGCGTGGGGGGAAAAGTGACCTCACTGGAGCGGTCCTTCTTTTCTAGCCAATCCGACCGATAATTGAGTAAAATAAATTTATCATAATAGAGAAAACGGTACATAAGATTGTGGGGTTCAACAGTAATATACACAGAAAACTTTAATACAAAATCACACTAAGGACTGAAAGTTTCCACTATGTTCAACTACAAGTCAGCTTGGGCAGCTAATACAGCGATTAACCGCTACTCGACAGGTGAAACTGATACGTGGATTAACTGATTAATCGGTCTATTTGCCTATTAGTCACTAATCGACAGCTGGCCAAGCAGAATAAACGATTTACTCAACACTGATATTCTTTAACTTCAAGATCCTCAAAGTGAACTAAATTTTTTGAGTGGTTAGGAAAGTACCAATGGGTGCACCAAAGGCGCCTGGAGGAAGCGGATCAAAATCGTTGCCAAGCACTGGTCCATCCTCCCTCAACGGCTCTCCAAGCTGTGACTCCACATAACTGATCACCCAGAGCTCATCTTGCCTGAACTGCATCGGCACCACGGGTGGAGGCAGCATAACAGGCAGTGGCTCGTAATACCTCCTCCCAATGTCAGGACCAGAAATTCTGGGCACGGCAGAGGATCGTGCAGGTCCCCTGCGCGAGTGAGGGGGTGGCAGCGGCTCATCATATGGACTGCCACCAGTCATCATGTGGTCATTGCTCGCCAGCGGCATTGCCTGTAGTGGCAACACCGGTGAGTGTGCTGCCGGGACATCTTCATCCAGCCGTTGCCTCTTGGCCGGCTGCTTCCGGTCCTTGAGCCGCCTGTGGCAGAACCACATTTGCAGCTGCCTGTCGGACAGGCCTATCTTCACTGACAGCTCGGCGCGCATGGCCTCCGATGGGTACTGCTCCGCTGCGTCAAAATCAAAATGAAATCCTCACCAAAAACTCAATAAAAAACAACCCAAAAAAAAAACATTTGAAAGCATAGAAATCGGCGCACCTAAATACGTTTGTTCGAGAACATCCAGCTGGTAGGGGGTCTTCATCATGCGCTTCGCCGGCTTCTCCCCGGAGGCAGAGGCAGAGGAGGCGCCGCCGGAGGCCGAAGCCGGGGCTGCGACGGCGGCCGGCGCCGGAGGCGGGGGCGTTCTCTCCTCCAGCGACGGCCCGTCTCCATCACCGCCGGCGGCGTCCATGGCGGCGGGGGCCGGAAACCGGCAAACCTAAATCTGAACTCGCCCGCAGGAAACGGCGGATCATTGGACGAAGCACGAGGGGAATACAAGAACTGGGCCGGATCTTCGACTGCGAGGTTACTATGTGACATCGGTCGTGCACGTATTTGGATACTACTCCAATCGTTTCACAATATCATATTTTACCATTGTTTCACGTTCACGTATACACAAAATGTATCTAAACACATTTTATTGTTGTATGTGTATACTTGTCTTAGCGTGAATCTTTTTTAAAAAAAAAACACAGTACAGACGCAGACGCTTACACACGCACATACAGACACCCATATGATCGCACACACGCAAACCCTATCCCTATGAGGCTATGACCACCTCCGAGAGACTGGTCCGGCAAATATTGAGGTTGACGAAGTCACCACGGACGCCTCGCTGTTGACGGGCACGTCACCTACCACTGAAAGCATAGCACCGGTTAAATCCTGAAAAATCCAGTAAAATACGAGCACACATGTCAAGTCTGGTACTTGAATCTGGGTGGGCTGGTTCCACCACAAGGAACCAAACCAGTTGAGCTAGGCTCACTTCGCATCTTAGCGTGAATCTAAGTAACATGTATAACAACTAAAAGAGGTCCAACTAAAACATCTTAGGACGTGGCTACACCTTGCGCGGTCTCGATCTGAGGAAAATCGAGTTCACCCCAATTATAGTAAGGGACCACTTGCCTTTTTCGGCTCCGCGCAAAAGCAAGGCGCGCCTTCCTTTTCCCGACCCGCGCCCACCCCAAAACACCCCGCACCAAAAAAAAAGAAAGTAGAGAGCCCCGATCTTTAGGGCATCTCCAACGGCCCGACGCATTTTGGGATCAAATCGTGTCCGATTTGGTCCGTTTGCGTCGGCCCGCGGACAGGAAATGGGTAATGTCTGGCCACCTTATCCGTTTGGGTCGCGCACCAGCCCAGCGGCCCGACGGATTTTGGACGCGCCCTTTTTTTCGTTACGAATTCTATGAAATTGGTTGCATTGTTTTCACTAGCAAAATGTCTCGGCCATTACAAACAAATTGGCGCCAAATCGATCACTCGGCGCGAGCTAAAATATTGGTGCGCTGCTTCATCACCCAAGCCTTTTGGTCCTCGGCCATGTCGGTGGTGTCCACGAGCATGATCACCCTCTCCTCGGCCATGATCTTCGCCTTGGTGTGGCTCGCTTCAATTTCTACAGCCTTCTTTGTGAGGTCGTAGAATTGAGCGGCCATCTCTTCCCTCTCGCGGCGCTTCTTCTCCTCTCTCGCGGCAATGGCCTCCTCCTTGTTGGCCATGTAGACCTTCAAGGTCTCGGTCAGTGATTGCACATTGGCATCCCTCTTCATGTCCATTGCCGAGGCTTTGTGTCCCCTCGGCCTTCCTTTGCAAACAGCGGCCTTGTCGCCGCCATCATCTTCCGCCCCCACGGTGGCCGGGTCTCGGCCATTCTTCAAGTCGTTCTTGTGGCTTTGATATGTTTTCTTCCATTTCTCGTGGTCCTTAAGCTCCTGCCAACAATGGATCAAGTGGTAGGACTTGCCCTCACGGGCAGACTTGAAGAACTCCAAGGCCTGCACAATCTACATAGGCCATGGAACCGTGGCCACTCAGGACAACAAACTATGGAGGAGGACACCTCAAAACGACGAGGATGAAGGACATGCCGTGTCGGCGACGCCGACGCCTGATATAGGGCGGTTCACGACGTGCTCATGGGCGCCGCAAAACTTGTTGGTCTCGGGCTGGATGTAGGACCATCGTTTTTGGATGGACACTTGGCCGCGGTCGCTGTGGATGACGAAGGGCTTGAGGTGCTGATACGTCTCCAACGTATCTATAATTTCTTATGTTCCATGCTTATATTATATCAATTGATACATGTTTTATATACACTTTATATGGTTTTTATGCATTTTCTGGGACTAACCTATTAACAAGATGCCACAGTGCCAGTTCCCTGTTTTCTGCTGTTTTTGGTTTCAGAAAAGCTGTTAAGGAAATATTCTCGGAATTGGACGAAACAAAATCCAAAACTCCTATTTTTCCCGGAACCATCCAGAACACCGAAGAGGAGACGAATACGGAGACCGAGGTGGCCTCACCAGGTGGTGGCCCGGCCCCACTTCTGGCCGCGCCACCACATGGTGTGGGCCCCTCGGGGCTCCACCGCCTTCGCCCTTTCACCTACAAATACCCCCCGACGAAATAAGACCTAGGACAGAAGCCTTTTCCCAAGAAGAGTTTCGTTGCGCCGCCGCCATCGAAGACAAGTTTCGGGGGACAGAAGTCTATGTTCCGGCACCCTGCCGGGACGGGGAATTGCCCTCGGAGCCATCTCCATCAACTCCACCGCCATCTCCATCGCCGTTGCTGACTCCTACGATGAGGAGTGAGTAGTTCTCCCCCAGGGCTGCGGGCTCTACCGGTAGCTATGTGGTTTATCTCTCTCCCATGGTGTGATCTTTATGTGATCATGAGCTTTGTAATCTAGTTGAATATGTGATGTTACTCATTATCTATTATCCACTCTAGAGGTTACTTTAATATGAACTCCGGGGTTATTCACGGTTGTGAAGGTGACAGTGTGTGCACCATGTGTGATTCCTTTATGACGATGTGCTGTTGGTTTACTCTGACTTTGGGGGTGCTGTTATAGCCCTACACAATGAATGGTGTTTATCATCCAACAAGAGAGTGTTTGAGAGTAGTATTTATTATTCAACTATGAGGCCATTGTTGAGAGTGTCCACTAGTGAAAGTATGATCCCTAGGCCTTGTTTCTAAGCATTGAAACACCGTTTACAACATGTTCTGCTACATTTTTGTTTGCTGCCATTTTTATTTCAGATTGCAATTACTACTTATAATCATCCATATTACTTGTATTTCACTATCTCTTCGCCGAACTAGTGCACCTATACATCTGACAAGTGTATTGGGTGTGTTGTGGACACAAGAGACTTCTTGTATCTTAATTGCATGGTTGCTTGAGAGGGATATTTTTGACCTCTACCTCCCTGAGTTCGATAAACCTTGGGTGATTCACTTAAGGGAAACTTGCTGCTGTCCTACAAACCCCTGCTCTTGTAGACCCAACACTGTCTACAAGAATAGAAGCGTGCGTAGACATCAAGCTATTTTCTGGCGCCGTTGCCGGGGAGGTAAGGTAAAAGGTACTCACATCCTCTGGCTACTAAGCTATTTTCTAGCACTGTTGTTGTTTTGTGAGTACTCGAAGTTATTTCCTTTAGATTCTGCAATTATTTCTTTTTGTTTCTTGTTTTTATTTTCACTAGTTAGGCTTAATGGAAAACAACAAAAATATTAGAGATCTTTATAGTATTTATCTTGAGTTAGGGCATGAGGTGCTTGAAGAGAAAATTTAAAAACCTATGGAACTTCATTTGCATGCTAGTAGCAATGTTATTAGTATCAATTCTTTGAACACCATTATTGCTAATGCTATGGAAAATTCTAAGCTTGGGGAAGCTGGTTTTGATGACCATGATATTTTTAGTTCCCCAAGCACGGAGGAGAAAATTTACTTTGATGATACTATAACTCCAATATATGATGATTACAATGATGAATATGATATGTTCAGTCCACCTACTATTGAGGAGAAAATTAATTATGATTACAATATGCCTCGTATATTTGATGATTATGGTGATGAGAATAATAATGATAGCTATTTTGTTGAACTTGCTCCCACTACAATTAATAAGAATGACTATTCTTATGTGGAGAGTATTAATTCTTTTATGCATGTGGCTCATGATAAGAATGTTTTATGTGATAGTTATGTTGTAAATTTTATTCATGATGCTACAAGTGAACTTATTGATGATAATGATGAGTATTGCTTAAATATGCTATATGACAATGCTTTAGATGATGGTCCTATGCTTATCGATAATCCTCTATTTTCAGAAGTTATTACTTATTTATGTTAGGATAAAAATGATATAATTGCTGCTTGTGATGATCTTACTCATGAGAGTCCTGCTTTGTTCTTGAATTCTCCTAATTACACCATGGAGGAGAAATTTGCTTATGTTGAGAAATACTTATGTAGTTTGCAATTGTCTCTAGTTTCAAATCTTTGTTGCAAACATGATCTTAAACTTGATATTGATCTTAATAACTATTTTGAAAGAGGGAAGCATGCTAATGAATTCCAAAATAAATTTAATGATCCTCTTTATATGCCTATATTATCTAAGTTGAATGATTCTTGTGGTTATATGGTTGAATTTATTTCTACTACTTGCAACTACTATGAGAGAGGAGAATATGGTTGTAGAAGTTTTAATGGTACTAAAACACCTCTCTCTATGTTGAAAATTTTGAAGTTGCACTTGTTTTGCTTTCCTATGCTTATTGCTTTGTGCTTTCATAACTTGTTTCTTTACAAGATTCCTTTGCATAGGAAGAGGGTTAGACTTAAAAAGTGTTTGATATTTGCCTCTTGATGCTCTCTTTTATGTTTCAACTCTCATCTTTATGTGAGCATCATAAATATCACTATGCCTAGCTATAAGGCTTTAAAGAAAAACGCTTATGGGAGACAACCCAATATTTTATTTCTGTCATTTTTCTTTTTGATGTGTCAAGGAACATGTCTACCTCTGTAGCAATTCCTTTGTATCTTTATTTTATCGCATTGTTGTGTCAAGTTAAGCCTCTAGTAGAAAGTTGATACTAGATTTGGATTCCTGCACAGTTACAGTTTTCTGCTGTCCACCGTTTAATTCGTAAGAATTCACAGAAAAATCAAAATGACATGTGATTTTTTGTGCGTGATACTCAGATATGTATGCAACTTTTATTAGTTTTGAGTTTTCTGATTTGAGCAAGTTAAGTGTCTCGAAAAAATTCGTCTTTACGGACTGTTCTGTTTTTGACAGATTCTGCCATTTATTTTGCAATGCCTCTTTTGCTGTTTTTGAATGGATCTTTTTGTTCCATAAAGTATCAGTGGCTGTAGCTAATATCCAGTAGCATTGGTAGCAATTGTGTCCATGCAGAATATAATAATTTTTTATTATGCACTAACCCTCTAATTAAGTCTACTTTGAGTTTGGTGTGGAGAAAGTTTTCAAGGATCAAGAGAAGGATGATATGATGAGATCAACAAGATGAAAGAGCCTAAGCTTGGGGATGCCCCCGTGGGTCACCCAAGCATATTTCAAGAAGACTCAAGCGTCTAAGCTTGGGGGATGCCCAAGGCATCACCTTCTTAATCAACAAACTATCAGGTCATCTCTAGTGAAACTATATTTTAATTCCGTCACATCTTATGTGCTTTACTTGAAGCGTCTGTTTGTTTTTATTTTTGCTTTTGTTATTTTCATTCTCTGAATAAAATGGATCCTACCATTCCTTTGTGTGAGAGAGACACGCTCCGTTTTTTCTTATGAATACTCGTATTCTTCACTTATATTTGTTGAGTATTCTTCTATGTTACTTCATTACTTTCAGCTCTCGTTTTTCATGCATCTCTTGTTAGAGCTGTTAGTTTTCTTATGTTATACTCTCTTGTTTCATTGTTAAATACTTGGAGAGTTTATTTTTTAAATAAGTTGATTGGTGTTTGGTTGGAACAGAAAATGTTTAATGTGGTAGATGGTATAACGAAAGGATACATAATCTTGTAGATCATTAAATTGTGTCGTTTGAATCATTGATGTTGTTTTGAGATATTAATATGCTTAATGGTAAACATGATGGTTTAGTAAAGTGGAATGATTAATGGTTGGTCTAGAAAACTTGAATTTGTGCCACACTTAAATATCCAGTTGATAGCATAATGATATATGACTTCTAATGTTAAAAGCAACCGTAATGACTTTGTGTTATGCGCTACGATCGGGGTCCCGACAGTGACTTGTTCATTTGCCACAGTCCCTCATGGATTGATTTTCATTATGCCTTGTAAGATCATATTTCTAGTTGGAATCTTTTTGCTTGTGAGTTCTAAGCTGCGGTTTTCATGGCACTTCCACCACCATATTTGCTAGCCTCTTCGGTACTTTGCATTGCCCTTTCTCACATTGAGAGTTGGTGCATACTTCGCAGGTACATTCAAAACTCGTGTGAGATCTTCATCATGTTCTTCTACACATAAGCCAAATATCTTCCACAAAACATCCACCGTACCTACCTACTACAGCATTTTCATAGTTGTTCCGAGATATATTGCCATGCAACTTCCATCTTACATTACATGACTTGTTGTCATTTATCATTTATATATTGCCTTGCATGATTCTTTACAGCTGATGTGTGGTTTTACCCATGTTACGCTAGATCATTGCATATCCTGCTACACTGGCAGAGGCACCGTTCCATACATTATGGTTTATTCATTATGAGTTATTTGTATCAAAAGTGTGTTGTCATATTAGAATGTTTGCCCCTAAAAGTGAAAAGAGACATGGAGGCCATCGAAAAGAGAAACAGAAAAAGTAAAAAAATAGAAAAAGAGAAAAGAGAAAAGAAAAAAGAAAGAAAAATAAGAAGGGGGCAACATTACTACTCTTTATCCACACTTGTGCTCATGTTATAGCACCTGTAGTATTCATAGTCATCATTTGTGCTCATGTTTAGCACCTTTACTACATATGAGAGAGTTTTCATGTTTTACTTGCATAACTATGTGGGGAACTTTACATTATAGAACTTGGCTTGTATATTCCAATAATGAGCCTCCTCAAAAGTGCTCTAGGTCTTCATGAGCAAGCAAGTTGGATGCACCCCCACTAGTTCCATTGGAGAGCTTTCATACACTTATAGCTCTATGTGCATCCGTTGTGTGGCAATCACTACTCCTTGCATAGCTTCGATTGTAAGACTTCCTCTTGTCTAATGATCACTTTCAGCTGTGTGAGACTTTCTTCCGTTGGCCTTGCAAACCCCCCTTATCATTCTTTTAGCCACAACATACTGGTGCCAGGAACCAACGCTGAACGCTTGCTTGTTTTTAAGTGAACAAATAGGGAGATGATTTTCTACGTGCATATTGTTATTGCTTGACTTGATCCTTTCACAAAGTTGTCATGAGTGTTGGATGCATTAGATGATTATATTGTTGTTCTTGAAGCTTAAATCATCTTTAATATCTACTTTGCACAGTTGATTGTTCTTTAGTACTGATTCATTGAAAGTTTTACTTTGTTCTTACTACTTGTTTATACATTACTCATTTGATATCAATATAAACTACATCTCTTATTCATTTGATCTCAATTTACATGCATTACATTATGATATGATCAAGATTGTGTGAAAGCATGTCACTTCAGAAATTATTCTGGTTATCGTTTTACCTAATCGGGACGAGTAGAACTAAGGTTGGGATGCTTGATACGTCTCCAACATATCTATAATTTCTTATGTTCCATGCTTATATTATACCAATTGCTACATGTTTTATATACACTTTATATGGTTTTATGCATTTTCTGTGACAAACCTATTAACAAGATGCCACGGTGCCAGTTCCCTGTTTTCTGCTGTTTTTGGTTTCAGAAAAGCTGTTAAGGAAATATTCTCGAAATTGGACGAAACAAAAGCCAAAACTCCTATTTTTCCCGGAAACATCCAGAACACCGAAGATGAGACGAAGACGGAGACCGAGGCGGCCTCACCTGGTGGTGGCGCGGCCCCACTTCTGGCCGCGCCACCACATGGTGTGGGCCCCTCGGGGCTCCACCGCCTTCGCCCTTTCGCCTACAAATAACCCCCGACGAAATAAGACCTAGGACAGAAGCCTTTTCCCGAGAAGAGTTCCGCTGCGCCGCCGCCATCGAAGACAAGTTTCGGGGGACAGAAGTCTCTGTTCCGGCACCCTGCCGGGACGGGGAATTGCCCCCGGAGCCATCTCCATCAACTCCACCGTCATCTCCATCGCCGTTGCTGACTCCTACGATGAGGAGTGAGTAGTTCTCCCCCGGGGCTGCGGGCTCTACCGGTAGCTATGTGGTTTATCTCTCTCTCCCATGGTGTGATCTTTATGTGATCATGAGCTTTGTAATCTAGTTTAATATGTGATGTTACTCTTTATCTATTATGCACTCTAGAGTTTACTTTAATATGAACTCCAGGGTTATTCATGGTTGTGAAGTTGACAGTGTGTGCACCGTGTGTGATTCCTTTACGACGCTGTGCTGTTAGTTTACTCTGACTTTGGAGGTGCTGTTATAGCCCTACACAATGAACGGTGTTTATCATCCAACAAGAGAGTGTTTGAGAGTAGTATTTATTATTCAACTATGAGGTCATTGTTGAGAGTGTCCACTAGTGAAAGTATGATCCCTAGGTCTTGTTTCTAAGCATTGAAACACCATTTACAACATGTTCTGCTACATGTTTGTTTGCTGCCATTTTTATTTCAGATTGCAATTACTACTTATAATCATCCATATTACTTGTATTTCACTATCTCTTCACCGAACTAGTGCACCTATACATCTGACAAGTGTATTGGGTGTGTTGTGTACACAATACACTTCTTGTATCTTAATTGCAGGGTTGCTTGAGAGGGATATCTTTGACCTCTACCTCCCTGAGTTCGATAAACCTTGGGTGATTCACTTAAGGGAAACTTGCTGCTGTCCTACAAACCTCTGCTCTTGGAGACCCAACATTGTCTACAAGAATAGAAGCGTGCGTAGACATCAGGTGCCGGCGTTCATGAAAGTCCGCGGTCACCCTCTTCCAATAGGCATTGCCCTTTTGCTCGGCGCCGACAATGGCGTTCACGCTCGATGCGAGCCAAGACCGGCAAAGGCACTTGTCCTTGGCGTTCGTGTAGCCCGAGGTCCTCTTCGATATCTTCTTGGCCGCGGCTGTGCCGGAAGCAGGAATCGCGGCGTCCGGATCGTCAACCTCCTCCTCCTCCTCTTCCTCTCCTTGGCCATCGTTGAACATGGCCGTGGGGACGGCCGAACCCGTTCCCTGTTCAAAAAGGGGGTGCTCGTCGATGTCGACTGCCTCGGCCTAGGTGCCTTCTGTCCCAAAGGCTCCATGGCTGCCGCCGTTGATGAAGCCGACCATGATGTCCTCGCCATGCTCGGCGAAGAACTCCTGCGACCAATTCGGCGTTATGCCGACCACATGCATAATTAACGAACATATGGCAAATCGAGAAGGATCGTACCGGATCGTCCGGGGTCAGGGCGGCCTTTTCGCCGAACAGGGCACGGGCATTCATGGAGTTCGCCGGAGTACCATCCCGACTTCGTTTGCGCGCCGACGGGGCAGAGTCCACGGGCACCGGCGTGTGGTTGAGATCGATTTGCGACGGCGATGCCCCACCCATCATGGTTAGCGGCAACTCTGGCGACGTCGATGGCGCGCCTCCGAATCGGGACATCGCAAGCGCGTGGGCCTGATGAACCGGCGCTATGGCCGTCGCCGTTGCGGGGGAGCGGGGCGCCACGGGAGGAAGGAGAGCGCGCGACGTCACGGAACTGCACGAGGTCGCGCCGGCTACGGTGTCTACCTTGCCCTCGCCGACGAGCTCTTGGACCCGGGCCGTCGCGATGGCCAGACGGAGTCGCCTTTCTTCCTCCATGGCCGCGTTCAACTTCTCGGCGTTCCTTGCCTTCTCGGCCAGCCGCCGCGTCTGCCGCTTGGCGTTCTCAGCCTTCCTCTGCTCCACGGTCAGCGGCTCCTTCTTCACCCTGGCCTTGTTCTTCCCGGTGGCGGCGGTAGCCGTGCTGCCGGATGGCGCGGAGGCCGCGACAACGCCGGTCACAACCACGTCGTTGTCGGTGGTGGCCGCGGCGGCGGCGTTCTCCATCGGCGCCGGGGGAGGAGGGTTTTGAGTTTGGGGAGCGCGGGAAAATTTGGACAAATGGCGTGAGTGGGGAGTGGTGTTCGAGCCACTTCCAGGCGGGCCAGGCATATAAGGGGGCGGACAGCGTGCGTCGACGCGGACAGCTCGGACAATTTGCGTCGGCCCGTTGGGCTGGGTTTTTCCCAGCCCAGCCCAACCCAACCCCGGACAATTCCGGACAGAAACGGACGTCCGCGATCCGTTTGCGTCGGGCCGTTGGAGATGTCCTTACATCCCCACGCGTCTCGCTCGATCCGATCTTTACCTGCTCCCCCTGTTTCTTCTTCCTCACGACTATCTCCATTATTCTTCCTCACAGATCATACCAGATCTAGAACCACGGGAACTCCCCAAAAACATCAGGGGCTGTGAGAAGTTAAATTACATCAGGGGCAACGACACAACAAAGGAGTAAAGTAAGTTCCTGATGTTGACCATCAGTAGTTCATACTAGCGACATGGGGATTTGTTTTCCTGACGCAATTTGTAGTTCGAATTTTTTGGGGGAAAAAACTAGCGACCTGGGATTTTTTTTACACCGTCCATTGTTCTCTGTCCTTCCCTATATCTGTGGCCCATGGATCTTCTCCTCTTCACACCTTCTGAACTTTGTACCTACTCCCTGTAACGATCTCCTCTTTTACACATTCTGCACTTTCTGCCTGTAAAAATTACACACAAAAAAAACAGAAATTACGTTTGGAAACTACCATATGCTTGTTGAAATGAAGAATGTAATTTTTACATTAACTCTGAGCAATGTAATTTTGTGATCAGTAGCATTTGTAACCCATCAGTCCTAAAAAATTGCATCCTTGTGGATTTTTGGAGTACATCAGTAGCTTACAAAATTGCACCCTTATGCTTCTTGGCCTAATCTGTTATGCTTGTTGGATTAAAAAAGCATGTAAATTTGCATGTTGTGTAGAACCTGCATATTTATGTAAATTTGAAGTATATTTGTAGTTATGTAAAAACTGAGCAAAAATAACTAGACATGTAAGTTTGCATTTGTTGCCTAAGTGACAGAAGTGACAGACACCACACAAGTTATACTAGTTGGCCTGCTTCCATCCCCAATGGCCATTAAAATCATCTAATCATGCTAGAAACAGCAGGAACCTAGCAGGGCATAAAACCTATTGCCTCTGCGTTAATTTCATATTTTACATCTACATTGCCCCAGGGCACACCAAGGGTTGTGTAAACAGACTCTTCATCCACAGGGATGGATCCTCTACCAGGGAATTCTAGCTGACAAGTTGTAGGATTGAAGCTCTTCATAAAAAATATGCAAAGCTTGGGTTGCAGCTTAGAACATTTGATATCCAGCATGCCGCTAAATTCTGCCCTCGTCACTAAATCCATCTGCTTGGGTGACATGCTTTGGTACAATCTTACCAACTTCATAGGTGAACCCCTCAACCTAGATTTTCCCTTTTTGTGTGGCAGTAAGAAGATAAAAACATGGGAAAAATGGAATGTAAGAAAATACGGATTTCATTTTAGGAGGTGGTGTAGAAAAAGATACTGATAAAAAAGATTTTGTAAAACTGAAGACTCACTGTAAGTGCAGGCGCATCATCATCTTGTTGGTCTTCTACTATAGTTGTCTTATGTCGTATTTTCATTTTTCTCTTTTCAGTCTGTACAAAGAGAAAAATGGAACCAGCTATTAAAAAGGGCGAAAAGAAAGGCCTGGACATGTACAATTCTCACCTTAGATGCAGATGCATTCTTCTTGTTTCCAATGCCTTCTGAAACTTCTTGTGTAACAGTTGGAGTCTTCGGCCTTAGTTTTAATTTCTTCCGAAGCAAGCTAAACTTTGAATGGAACTTGGATGAGGAAGCTTCCGCCTTATTTTTCTTGCCACTCCTAGACTTTGTCATATTTCTTGAGTAACTGGACATGCAAAAAAACATTAGTGACATGTGGTAGATGTATAAAAATATAGCAGTATGCATCACCTAGTCCAACCTATTTGTAACTATTATACCAAACCTACTTCCTACATCTAGTCAGCATCTAACATACGTGTGGTATAACACTGCTGGACAAGTCTAGACAGCATCTAACATGCGTGCTTCTTACAAAAACAACACCCCATAATAGCTCTTACATCTACATACCGGCCCCTATCATGATCAAAAATAAAAAGTGTGAAAATTACACAGCTCCATTGACATTCTACATTTTACATGCATACGTGCGGTACTAGTTCAAGAATACTACCTGAATTTGACATCAAATAAAAACTTACACCAAATGAAAAACCACAGGTGGTCTACAAATTAAAACTAGGTGACTACAACAAGTCTAGACAGCATACCGACATTAAAATTGCTTTTTACATCTACTAAACCTTACAACCCATGACTACAACAACTACCATTTATATAACACTGCTGAAAATTGACATCATATACCAAACCTACTTCCTACATCTTCCGAAGCAAGCTAAACCCTAGTGTAGTACTGCTAGAAACCTCTAGACAGCATATACAAAACCTACTTTCTACATCTTCATATACATGTCAAAGAACATAGTCGACGGCGTACAAAACAACTACCATACTACATCTTACATCTACATAACCAGGCATGATCAAAACTAAAATTGTGAAAAAAATCTATCGCATAGTACATAGTTGATTGGGATTCTACATTCCAGTCAGCATCTAACATACGTCTGGTATAACACTGCTGGACAAGTCTAGACAGCATCTAACATGCGTGCTTCTTACATCTACATAAACGTGTCGAATAGGCAATGGCATACAAAAACAACACCCCATAATAGCTCTTACATCTACATAAACGTGTCAAATAGGCGATGTCATACAAAAACAACACCCCATAATAGCTCTTACATCTACATACCCTTGTCATGGTCAAAAATAAAAAGTGTGAAAATCACACAGCTCCATTGACATTCTACATTTTACATGCATACGTGCGGTACTAGTTCAAGAATACTACCTGAATTTGACATCAAATAAAAACTTACACCAAATGAAAAAACACAGGTGGTCTACAAATTAAAACTAGGTGATGCATACTTACACACCCTCCCTCTCCTGTGCAAAATCGTAATTGAAGTAGCACTGCAGGATAATTTTAGACAACATACCTACATTAAAATTGTTTTTTACATCTACTAAACCTTACAACCCATGACTAAAACAACTACCATTTACATCTACATGCATGAGACATGGTAAAGCACATGAAACAAAAATCCATAGCAATTTACATCTGACACAGCTGCAAAAAGTTACATCAGGAAGGAGCTTGCGAACAGGGAGCTACGTCAACAATCTATGTGAACCTACCTCTACCAAGGACAACGCAAAATAGGATGGGATGGGGGATGCGTAGTTACCTGGAAGTCAGCCGCGGCAACACGAAATGGACAAAATGACGGCGGATGTAAATCGGCGGCGACTGTCTCGGCGAGGGAAGTCCCCTTCCTTCCCCTTCCTCAACTTCTCCAGCTGCGATCCGTTCCGATCGATGAAGCTCTCTACAAATCGACCGCGCAGGGCCCCGACGGTTTCTCCGGGCAACGGTGCGACGAGGGAGACGCCGAATCGACAGAGATAGCTCGAAGAGAGGAGGGGATCGAGGGTTATCAACGAACTTCGTTCCCCCTTCCCTCTGCCGCAACTGGATGAAGCTCCGTCCAGATCGACGGCGCAGGGACACAACAACTTCTCCCCGTCGACGGCGCGACGGGCGAGACGCCGACCGAATCGCCGGAGAGAGCTCGCGCAGGGGGACTGAGATCCAGTGCCTCGCCCATGTCAAGGCACAGCTTGCCTTGAGGCCGTACATCCACCGTTCACTGCATCTGACGGTCCAAATTGGTCAAAACGAAGTAGACCACTTGGTCAGCTCGTCTCCTTCCTCTGTTCCTCATACGCAAGGCAAAATCACCGTGTGAAAGGAAAAGCTTGGCAGCGAGAACTCCGCTGCCGCCTGTCGTCGTCGCCGTGGGGAAGAGAGGCATGGTATTTCCGGCGGCGGCCACCGGATAAACGGCGCTGGCAAGCCCCTCCGCCCCCACGGCCTTCTCCTCCGCGCCCCGCTCCGACGAGCTCCTCGTCCCCGCTGTGACGCCGCGCTACCTCAGCTCCGACAACCACGTCCGCCCCCTGCGACCCCTCCTCAACGGAGACATCTCCTGTCTCGCTGCTGCCAGGTCCAGGGCGCCCGTCGCAGTCGTAGCGGGCCGTCGGGAACGGGCGGAGGCAGACGCCGGAGGGCAGGTGGACGACTGGATGGAGCAGCCAGAGGTGGGCGGCCGTCGAGGTCGTTTCCTCATGTGGAGCGGCTCGTCCTGGAGGAGCAGCCGGAGTGGCTGGTCTCCCTTCCCCGCGGCGCCCTGACAGGAGCCGACTCCTTTTCCTGCAGCTCGGCGACGGGACCCAGCAGAAGCAAGGCTCGGCGACGACAATGGCAACGGACCAGCAGCTCGCCTCGCGCGTGAGAAACAAAGGAAGAAGACGTCGAGCTGACCAGGTAGTCGATTTCGTTTTAACCAGTTTGGGCCGTCAGATGCAGGTGAACGGTGGATGTACAGCCTCAAGGCAAGCTGTGCCTTGACATGGGCGAGGCACTGGATCTCAGTCCCGCGCAGGGAAGGGGAACGGGGTTTCTCTCTCCTCAGCATACTTCCCGAAATTTGAAACCGTCCCCACCTGACGATTAATGCTACGTGCTGGTCGTGGAAAAAGCCAATCGGCGCGCTCCGTCCGATGGAGATCGTGCGGTCGACGCGAGTGAGCACGCGGCGCGCCAGAACGAGAGAATTTGCGAACATCTTATATCGTGGAACGCAAAATGCACGTATTAGTGACCACTCCCTCCAACGGGCCGGCTCATTCTGTCCGCTCTACAAGGGTTTTGGTTATTTATTTTTCTAAACTTCATAATAGAGGATTACATTGAAATTAAAAAAAAACATAATAAAAGTCCCAATAATATCGGCTTCTCCTTGTCACCCTCCTCCAGTGGTGGCAGTGGAGTAGCCAGCTCATTTGCAGACGGTGGAGATCCCGACACGTTCGCTGGTGTCTCGGCTCGAGCTGGAGCGGCCGGAGCACACAGTGGTGCAAACCACTTTGGATCTACGCGAGCCACCCGAGACGCCCCATGGAGACCATGGCTCCCACGGGCGTGGGCGCCGGCGCCGATGGTGGTGGTGGAGTTCGCGACACCAACGCCTCCTCCTCTGGCACGACGACCCCTTCCTCGACGACGACCACACACTCATCTTCTCGGCCTCGCCATCGATGCGATGAGTGGCCGGCCACGGCGAGGGAGATTTATAGGCGCCAAACGCGGTTTGGTTGCAGCCGGACCATCGAGCTGATGTGAACGTCGGTGATCCACCTCCCATCTTAAATCCTATCACTAACCAAGAGGAGAAAAAGGAGGGAGAAAAAAGCAAGCTAAAGAAAGGCGGCCCTCGAAGCTAGGTTGCCCTCGTGGCTGAGAAGGGAGAGATCAAGGAGGACAGGGGCCAATCCGTTCGGCCATGGACTTGCTGCCTCTTCCTTCGCCATGCTCGGAGCTAGCGACGGACTAGCTGGCTCCTCTTCCTTGTTCTGTTTGTTGCTATGAAACACGTAGCGACGTCGGCTTCTTTACAATATAGCTCGCACTTAGACGGTGCCGCAGACGAGGGTATGGCATCACTTCGAGCCGCCTTGCCTGGCGGCCGACTCGGCGTTACGCTGCTGTTTGCGACGGAGGGCGCGTGTCGCGGAGGCATTATCGCGGCGCCATTGCTCCGTCTTTGTATCCATGGCCGCGTTGGCGCAAGCACTCGCAACGGACATGAACGCGCCCGGCCACTCCGCGTTCAGCTGCATGTGGTAGGCCTCCTTCGTAGCTTCCTTGGAGGCGTGGTTGCTGTCCTCTAAGCCGCCACCAGTGACCCGCGACCCCGGCGGCGTAGGATTCCTCCTTGACGTCGTATGCGTCGCTGTAGGCGGCCTCTACTGCCCTCGTTGCCTACTCCGGTAGCCGCGGTCGTGCCGACTGCAGAATCATTCCGGCTCACGCCTGCCTCGTCACCATCCGGCGGGAGAAACTGCCACGGTAGCGGGCTCACTTGACCTGGTCGAGGAGGTGCTACGGTGGTCGTGGATCCATTACGACGCGGATTCGATCTACAATGGGAGGTGGTGGCCGCCATGGCTGGAGGAGTGAGTTAGGGTTTGTGCCATAAGATCTTAAACCAACCGACTCCTTTTAAAAAAGCTCCACTCCCCATATTTAATGGGGTAGGTGGCCGTTGCAGACGATGACATGCAGGTCAGAACGTACACGGGAAGAGATTGAGCTATTCAATTTGTGTCCACGGACAACGTAAACTCGACCTATATTTGAGTCGAGAATGAGTCGGGGTGTACGGAAAAAACGAACCGCAGTCCGACACCGGCGACCATGTGTATGTGTATGTTCTAGCCTCCCGCCTACGCCGCAAGCCGGCACTCTGCCCTTGACGGACATATCCCCGAACACCTCCCAAAGCCTTCCTGTTGCAGCCGCCGTCGCCCCCATGCCGCCGGCCAACCTCACCCCGACCAAATGGCCCAAGACCCTCACCGCCGAACATCTCCACCGCCTCGTCCGCGCCGAGAGCGACCCGCGCCGCGCGCTCGCCCTTTTCGACGCGGCCACCGCCGCGTCTGTCTCCACTTCCACTTCCACTTCCGCGCCGCCCGCCCCAATCCTCCCCTCCCCGGACACCGTCTCCCTCCTCACCTCCCGCCTCGCCTCCGCCGGCCTCCTGCCCCTCGCCACCTCCCTCCTCTCACGCTCGCGCGCGCTCTTTCCTTCCGCCGCCGACCTCGAGCCCCCTTTCCTCACCCTCCTCCGCGCTTTCTCACGCACCCACCGCCCACTCGCCGCCCTCCAGCTCTTCCGGTCCGCCCCCTCCGCCCTCTCTCTTCCCCACTCTGCTCGCTCCTACACCGCCGTCCTTGCCGCCCTGGTCGCCCACTCCCATCTCCCTCTCGCCCACTCCCTCCTCGCGGACATGCGCTCCGCCGGCTTCGGCCCCACCACCGCCACCTACAACGTCCTCCTCAAGGCCCACTGCTCCGACGCCGCCGCTCCCATCGATGGCGCCGTCCGCCTTTTCCGGAACATCCCCAAACCTGACGCCTGCTCCTACAACACCCTCATCGATGGGCTCTGCCGCCGCAGCCGCCGGGCCGAGGCCCAGGAGCTGTTCACCGAGATGGTAGCAAATGGCATTGCGCCTACCGTGGTTACTTACACGACTCTTATCAATTGGCTTGCACGGGATGGTTGCTTGGATAATGCACTGCAGATGTTTGATGAAATGGCGACCAGAGGTGTTGCACCTAATGTTGTCACCTATACTTCTCTGATTGACGGGTTGTGCAAGCGTGGGCGTGCAGCATCAGCATTGGAGTTGCTAGATAGGATGTTCAAGGAGGCGAAGCTGCCAAATACAATCACATATAGTTCTGTGATTAATGGTCTCTGTAAGGAAGGCCGGTTGGGGGAAGCAATGGAGGTTTTGGACCGGATGCGTCTCCAGGGGAGGAAGCCTGATGCTGGATTGTTCGGGAAGCTAATTCTTGGGCTGTGTGATGCAGGGAGGGCCGCAGAGGCTGCAAATTACTTGGATGAGATGGTTCTTGCTGGCGTTCAACCCAACCGGGTGACCTGGAGCTTGCATGTCAGGATAAACGATGCAGTGGTGACAGCATTATGTGCTAAGTGTGAAGTTGGGAGGGCTTTCCGGGTGTACCAGAGCATGAGGACTCGTGGCATTTCTACCGAGCCAAGCACTTTTCATTTACTGGTTGAGTTCTTCTCCAAAACAAACAATTTGGAGAAAGCAGCTCATGTTGTGCTAGACATGTTATCAGAGAGGTGCACCCCTGAGAGAGAAACATGGGATGTTATCATCAGTGGGTATTGGAGTAAAAAGAAGGTGAGACAAGAAGCTGAGGAAATATGGAACCAGTTAACAGTTATCTGATTTAGGAAAAACGTGGTGCTACACTGTTCTAGTCTTCTAGTACATGACGCCCCTGAGCTCTCAGCAAGCTAAATTGTCCCTTGAGTTGTAACATGTTTCTCTTTCCATCATGGCATTACACGAGTGAGCGAGTATTATTACCAAGACTCATACACGTCAGTTGACTTCTTACTACCAAGACTCATACATTTCCGGGATATGTGAACTACCAAAGTTTATTCCTATATGAATAAGTTTTGAAGCTACAAGCAAGCCGGAAGTGTTCAGGTATAATGCGATGTTCTTCGTCTGTATCTCTTACTTTTCATGTCTACTAGGAATACACTAAGTGAACTCCTACATAAGTTGACTTCTTACTTTTCATGTCTACTAGGAATACACTAAGTGAACTCCTACATAAGTTGACTTCAATTTTCTTCATCTTTCTTTTGTTTCCTTCTGTTGGTAGCCTAAATATTTGGGGTTATTGTACGATGGCATAAAAGTTATATGATATGAATTCAAGAAGGTACTGTATGATATGATATGATTTTGCAAGAGGGAGACCAGATCGTCCTTTCTGAGCATCTCAACTACAGACGAAAGAGCAAAACAAAGTTGACTACCTATATGTGTCAAGATTTAAGACAAAAGCAAGTCATAAAGTCACTTTATCTGTGTAAACATGAGTTTTGCGTTCATTTGATCCTCAATACCAATGAAAGTTTTTAATATGTGTGTTATGTGCCAAAAGATGTAATCAATGCATTGTCCTGTATGGCACATAACCTGTAACTATGCATCGTATATTGTTTACATGTGCAAACATTTGCATTTAGTGCAACCTGCAATCATTTCAACCATGCATTCTCCACTTACGATTTGTATGTGGGGTCTGGAGATGTCGGAACTCAATTTTCAACAGCAAAGATGACTCTAAAACTTGGTTGGTGAGTTTAATTTCGTGGTTATATTTAAAAACTTATATTGTCAGTTTCTATTGGTATATGAAATAAGTTCATGTTTAACCTTGAAAAAAAGACCGGTGTCTTTTGCTCTATAGATAGAATAGACACATAAATAAAACGCGGAAGATAGATAATATGAATGAGACATATTTTGATATGTAAAATAAGCTTGGGCTGGTTGAGCTTCATCATGTGTATCATTCTTACACCGTTATACAGACACAGGTGTTCTATACTTCTGTTCTATCTATCCGGCTTAAGAGGCATCGACTGTATACAACTAAGAAACCAGGGGCACACGAATAGAAATCCCGTGCAGGAACTAGGGCAAACTAATATACTGAAGACCCGAACTATTGTGGAGACACTGGAGAGCCAATTCCATGGCGGGTGGTTGGGAAGCTGACAAATAGCATACTTCCAATAACTCCAATAGCAACTGGTAATGTTGTGAGTACTTGCTTTGTATCCTCCGGTGGTATTGGATAAAAGCACGAAACCACATTTTGGTCCAACAGAGCTATTTCAACGAAAATCATCGCAGAGACAGTTGCATGGACAAAGTCTAGAAATTTTATCTTGTATTCAACTGCAGCACGCGGATCAAGAGTAGCTCCACCATCGATGACCCACAGTCCCTTGAACGTGGCAAACCCGTATCGTACCTTGCCTTTCTCATCCCTGAAGCTATCTGTGAAGCTAAGAACAAAGCATGACAGTGCACATAGTATGACGAGCCCTCCTGTCATCATCCGATTCATGTCACCGCAGTGGCCTTGTTTTGCCATGGTTGGAGCCAGGAGCTGGAAGGCAAGCACAGTGCCTGATGGAAGGAGCTTGGCCAGGTGCCCGGTGCTTTGGTATGTCTGTCCAATTGCTTTCTGCATGGGGCTCAAGTTGTTGGTGCCATCAGTTCTGTTCAACAGAAGAGGACGCCTCTGATCCTGCTGCAGTTCCACGTCTGGCTGTGGAGCAGCCATTGTTGTTGGTGCCCTCTATGTCTACTCAGTTGTAACTGATCTTGGAAGATCTTGTAACTAGGGAAGAGAAGACGGGGCTTGCAGCCTCTTACAGATGAAATGCAAGAGATTTGAAGGGAATGAAGCTGGTGGTCGGTTTGCGTTTGCTACCCAGTTTGGTTTGCCTAGCAAGAAAAAACGGGAGGACAACTGAAGCCAAGCTGTGAGTTTTGGGTTGCTTTTTATGGCGAGAGGTTGAGAGAAACATGCAGGAATTGTGGCGCTGCAGTTTCTCTATTGCATGTCAGCTGTTTTAAACGCACGTTGGGTAACAGAAGGGGCAATAGTTATTCTGGGTGTTAACTTTTTTCAGTTATGTTTTGTGGTAGTTATGCCAGTGCGTGCTGTCTTCGCCATTTTTTCTGAGGCGGTCTTCCCCAAGTTATCTCCGAGGCTTCCATTTCCTACCCTGGAATTGGACAACGTAAGTATCATGACATGAAGAGCAGGATGCGTGTATGCTCTGTTGTGCCATGTGTGGCGATAGAATTGCAGACTTGCAGTACGCGGTCCGTCAGACCAAACACTAAGGCACCTCCAACGGGGGCCGCATATGGACAGTCAAGACGGACCGATTGTGTCCGTTTTGGTCTGTCCGCGGACAGATTTTCGTCCTATGTCCTCTTTGCGGAGGGACTACCTCCAACAGCCCAACGCAAAAAAAAAAGAGAACATAAAAATAAAACTTAATTAACATATATTGTCCGGTAGGGCCCAGTGGCCAGTGACATACAAAATATAACAAAAAAAATAAACTAGGGCGGGGTAGGACGGCGCCGGCGTCGCCGGAGTTGAAAATGCGTGTCGGCTCCGGCCTGTTGGCGTCGTGGCGGCGACGGCTCCGGCCTACTCATCCTCGTCGGAGGGGTTGAGGATGATGTAGGGTGGCGGCGAGTACAGCCACGCCGGTGGCGCCGCGGGTGGAGGTGGAGGCGTGGCTGGCGCCTCGGGGTCCTGAGGCCATGCCGGTGGGGGCACGTACGCCCGGCCCTCGCGCTCGGCCCACGGCGACCATGGAACCTGCCACCGCGCGCGCTCCTCGTCTAGGCGCGCCTGCTCGGCCTGGGCGAACTCCTCGTCCCGGCGCGCCTGCTCGGCCGCAGCCTCGGCGGACGCACGGAGCGTGGCCGCCAGATCGGGCCAGCGGCCGAGCTCCTCCAGCTCGGACTCCTCTATGGCGAGCTTGATCTGCTCGTCCTCGTCCTCCGGCTCGGCCTTCATGGGAGGAGGAGCGTCGCCGCCATCGTCGTACTCCCAGTCGAGGCCCGGGTCCTCCTCGAGCTCGGCGAAGTCCTCCTCGGGCTCGGCGTAGTCCTCCTCGGGCAGCGTCGCCGCGAAGGCTGCCCGGCGCCGATGGTCGTGCTCTAGCTCGAACCACCCGTCCCATAGGGACGAGGTGACGACGTAGGCCGGGTCGTGGAGGAGATCTGGGGGGAGCATGGCCCGGCGCCGGTGGATCTCCTCCGTGCGCTCACGGCCGGAGCGCGGCACGGGGGGCACGGGGACGCGTTGCCGGTTGAGGTGCCACCCCTCGGGGAGGTGGACATCTCCCCACGGCAGCGGCTGCCGTCGCTCCCAGTACATCGCGGCCACGTCCGGCTGGACGCGGGCGCGGCGCGCCCGGCGGCGCGCGTTGCGAGCCTCGCGGGCAGCCTGCGTGTCGCGGGCGACGGCGGGACCGCGGGGTGGAGCCACGGGGGCGGGCACCAATCGGCGGCGCGGCGGCCCACGAGAGCTCGACGCCTCGTGGTTATTCCGGCCGCCCTTCGCCTAGAATGGCCTCATAGCGCGTGGACCGCGGCGAGCTCGTAGCGGCTGTGGTCGTGGCGGTGGCCGGGGCGGCGGCTAGGTTTTGGGGCCGGAGTGGAGTGGAGTGTGGATAGCGACCCCGGCCACCCACCTCATTTAATAAGACTAGGCCAACGGTCCGGTCTCGCTGACGCGTGGGCCAGGGCGGACTCGGGGAGGTGGACATCTCCCCACGGCAGCGGCTGCCGTCGCTCCCAGTACATCGCAGCCACGTCCGGCTGGACGCGGGCGCGACGCGCCCGGCGGCGCGCGTTGCGAGCCTCGCGGGCAGCCTGCGTGTCGCGGGCGACGGCGGGACCACGGGGTGGAGCCACGGGGGCGGGCACCAATCGGCGGCGCGGCCCACGAGAGCTCGACGCCTCGTGGTTATTCCGGCCGCCCTTCGCCTAGAATGGCCTCATAGCGCGTGGACCGCGGCGAGCTCGTAGCGGCTGTGGTCGTGGCGGTGGCCGGGGCGGCGGCTAGGTTTTGGGGCCGGAGTGGAGTGGAGTGTGGATAGCGACCCCGGCCACCCACCTCATTTAATAAGACTAGGCCAACGGTCCGGTCTCGCTGACGCGTGGGCCAGGGCGGACAAGGGGAGGACACGCGCTGTGTCCGCGGCTCCCCAAACTTGGACCAAACTTGGGCCAGGTTTGGTCCAGTTTGGCTGTCCGTGCGGACAAGTGTCCATTTGCGCCGGCCCGTTGGAGAGCCTCTTTTGTCCGTTCGGGACAAAAACGGACAGGCCTCGGAGGGATGCGGCAGCCCGTTGGAGGTGCCCTAAGTCCAGCTTATTTGTGCTTGTGTTATCGGCAATGGACAGTAGTACCGTGATTTTTTTAGATTAGAATTAGGATGCAATTGTGTGTTAGAATTACAATTCGGCAAGTTTTTTTATGTCAATAATATAATAAGTTAATTACTGAAATTATTGCCTCCATCAGTTTCGTTGACTCATGGATTCCATCGGTTGACCCTAATGGTCTCTTTGAGCGCAGGGTTGAAAAACATAGAAATAAAAAAAATATAGAAATCCGACAGTTTTAGGGGCTCTTTGTATCGTAGGGTTGAAAAACACAGTAATATGAAAAACATAGGAATTTCATAGGTTTGTAAGTGTAAAACAGAGGATTGCAAAACACAGGAACTGCACGGAAATTATCGTTTGGATGAACGCATGAAAAACACTGAAAAAGTGACTCGATCCTACGCACTTGAGTGTAAAAAGAGGTTGGAGTGAATCCTACGCACTTGAGTGTAAAAAGAGGTTGGAGTGAATGTTCAGCATTCCTAAGAAATTGAGGCATAGAAATCCAATCCACATAATTTTATTAACACCATTCCTTCAAACCAAAAGGCAATCCATAGAAAAATTACTAAGGATTGGAATCTTATGAAATTCCTTTAAAATTTCTACAATTTAAAAAACAGATGATTGTAAAACATAGGAAAATTGCAAGAATAATCGTTTGGAGCAAATATGGAAAAAACACAGGAAAAGTGTCTCGATCCGACGCGTTTGAGTCTAAAAAGAGATTGTAGTTGATGTTTAAATTTCTATGGAATTGAGTCATAGGAATCCAATCCATGGGATTTTGGTAGCATCATTCCTTTAGACCTTTTTTAGATCATACGATTAGAAAACAGAGAAATTAGAAAACACAACAATTTGATAGGATTGCAGGTGTAAAATAGAAAATTATAAAACAGTGCAAAACTACATGAATGATCATTTGGATAATACACAGGAAAAATACAAAAAAATGTCTCGATTCTACGCGAGTATAAAAAAAGGTTAGACCTTGTTTTGGACAAAGGAATATTGGAGGTTTTGTTTTCGATGGAATTTTTTTCTTCGAAGTTGTTCGGGGTGAAGGAAACTGACTCAACGATTCCTTAGGAAATGTTTTTTTAAGGATACGTCCAAACAGACGTATCGGTTTCAAAAAGGAGAGGCCAAGCGGCCAATTACAACACGTTTAGGCACATTCACCTAGAAACGCCACCCACACAAAAGAAAGAAGGGGATCACTCGCCAACCCTCCACTTGTCTACACCTTGAAGGCTACCTCTAAACAACCTAGTTGACCTCCACAGATCTGCTTCGGCCTCCGCCAAAGCAATTGCGAACTGAGCCCCCGGGGTGTGGCCGTCGAAGACCACCGCATTCCTGTGTCTCCACAAACACCAGCAAATCAATATGATCGCTGTCGACATGTCTTTCTCGTCGTTGCCCCCTGTGTTCTTGCTCGGGAGCCAACTCGCAAGAAGATCCTCATGGATAGGGGTCCAATCCCCCTACCCCACTTGCTAAGGAAAGAGGACCACACCTCCCTTGCAAGGACATATCTTAGCAGCAAGTGATCTATATCTTTCTCCTGGTCACAGAACGGGCAAGAGGCCGTCCGTGGCAGCCCCCTTCGCCCAAGGCGGTCCGCCGTCCAACACCTATTTTTCAAGGCCAGCCAAAGGAAGAACTTGCACTTGTTCGGTGCCCGCGAACGCCAAATCTGTTGGGCGCCATCCATGCCAATCTTGCCTTGGGATAGGGCTCGGTAATCCGAACGCGCTGAGTACTTATGATTGGCCTCCCAGGTCACTTGAATTCATCCACAGCCCCCCCGGGAGGGGGAAAGCCGCCACAGTGTCAGCAAGAAGCAGCAGCTCCTGCACCTCCGTGGCATCTAGGTCAGGCGGAACGTCCTCCAACCAGCCACCTGCAACGCCCTCCCATACCATGCGGGTGATACAGGCGTGCCTAGGAATCTTCAGGAGGAGCTTTGGTGCGAGGTCGCTCACTCGCCCCTCGGGCATCCACCTGTCGGACCAGAATAGAGTGGAGGATCCATCTCCCACAGCGTTCGACATCCACCCCAAGGAGGTCGTCAAAGAAGGAGTCCACGGCCTCGGCCTTCTCCACGTGTTCCGTCTTCCTAACTCTGTCGACCAAGAGGTGGCCAATGAAGTTTTTGCGGCGACGGTGGCTAGCGTGCAGGTGGAAAAACTTGGTGCACGCGTCCCTCTCCCGCAGCCACAACACTCTAGCTTGTTGCCGTGCCATTGAATGCTCAAGGGAGGCCAGGCCAGGCAGCTTGCCCTTGAGCGCCCTCCGAAGTCCCCTTTCCGCCTGCGAGAGGGGCCGGGTCTCCATGGCCACATCCAGTCGGAGGATCAGTTCGTTGGCCATTAAGATCTGCAGTTTGATGTTGCCAATGAATCTGCTACTCCATCTCGACAAGCTCTTAGTTGTGGCGTGGAGCTTGAGGTCAATCCGTTTGAAGGGGTTGACCTCCTGTCCAATGGACATCCACGCCTCCTGGACCACTTCCACGAAACCCTCAGCCTTCGTCCAGAAGGACTGGAACTGGAATCTACGCCCCATGAGCAGGTCCGGGGCCAGGCTCAAGACCAAGGGGAAGTGGTCGGACGGTCCAGAGGAGTCGGCAGTGAGGAAAGCATATGGAAAGCGCTCCTCCCAGTCCACAGTCACGAAGACCCGGTCCAACTTCTCCACAGTTGGTTGCTGTCGCTCGTTAGACCAGGTGAATCTACAGCCGTTCAGGTAGACCTCTTTCAACTCTAGAAGTGACAGGCTTCGCTTGAATCTACCAATTATCGCGCGGTGGATGACACCCTGGTTTTTGTCCTCAGGTCCAGAATGAGGTTGAAATCTCCTGCGACCATCCACGGACTGGCGTGGAGATCCCTGACGTCCAGGAGCTCCTGGAGGAATTCCCGCTTGGCGTCCACAACCTGAGGGCCGTAAACCTCGGTGAACCACCATGCCTGGCCACCTTCGATCGAGATGCTAGCTGTCAGTGTCAGTGCATTCGTCGAGAGGTGAGGTTTGGTGACCGAGACGAAAGCTGACTGCCAAGCGAGCAGAATACCGCCACGGCCGGCAGGTAAAGGAACCCGTCGAAGGCCACACCCAGACACTCCCTGACAACCTGGTCCGAGATGAGCTCCATCTTGGTCTCCTGAATGCACACCACCTTGGCGCCAGTGACGGACATCGCCTGAAAGATCACAACTCTAGGTGCTAAGGAATTGAGTCCACGCGCATTCCAAATGGCAAAGACTAGATCATGTTTCAACAAAGACATATTTGGATTACACAAGACTGCTAAGGCGAGAAGATGGAAAGGAAAAAACGCACGCCTAAATCAGGAGGAATTCTTCATCTGCCCGTTGCGAGAAGATGGAACCGTTGTTTTCACGGATGCCCGAGGCAAAAGTTTTTGCCGTGACGTTTCACAAATAAACAACTCGTTTATGTGCATGGTTCTATGAAAAGAGTAGTAGACGTGCTCTGTAGCCGAATAAAATAATGCTAAAACAATGATCCATCGTGGCTCCATGGATGTGGAGCCGAATTCTTTCCTGTGTTTTCCGTTGCCTTCCCAAACGCTGGTACGCGCACTTTTTCTATGGATCTGATCATATAGTTTTGCAGATGCTGTACTTTCTTATTCCTACGTCCTTTTCAGTTCGGGTTTGTTCTTCCTGTTTTCGAACAGGTCGATGTTGAAATTCCTATAGATTATGGTGTAGGAATGTAATCTATATGAATTTTGGAGGTGGCATTCATTTGATCCAAAGGAATTTCTTAGGAGAAAATCCTCCAATATTTTTATAAAAATCTTTTAATCTAAAGAGCACATTAAACCAAAGGCAATTCATATGAAAAGTTTTTAAGGATTGGAATCCTATAAAAATCTTTTGAAATCCCTATAATTCAAAGGGGCCCTAAAACTGTTCGGCGTGTTTGTTTTGTAGCTAAGGTTGTCACATCTAAAACTTAGTCGTGTCACAACGATTTAAGCACATGACCCTTTTTGGATTGAAAGATTTTCATATAAATGTTGGAGGATTCTACTCCATAGGATTTTTTCCTAAAAAATCCCTTTGGATCAAAAGAATGACACTTCCAAAATTATTATGAATTGCATTCCTACACCCCGATCCTATAGGAATTTCAATATCCACTCTAATTTCTTTTTTACACTCGTTCGCGTAGGATCAAGACACTTTTCCTGTGTTTTCCCTGTGTATCATCCAAATGACCATTCATGTAGTTTTCATCCGTTTTCTAATCCTCTGTTTTACAGATACAATGCTGTTAAATTTTTGTGGTTTTGCAATTCCTCTGTTTTCTAATCATGTGATCCAAAGAAGGCCTTAGTTCATCGCAATAGTCATGGCTTTCCACACTTTCTTCACCATTGGTACAAATGTCATACATGGTGGCGAACCCAGGATTTTACCAAAGGGCATGCCGCACCAAATGTTTTGCTTGCATTTTAAAATCAATTTTGTCTTCAGATATAAACAATAAATAGTATATAATGTGAAAAAATAAGAAAAAAAATGAGTTTTTTTAATAATAAGAAGGTATTTGTTTTACATGTGCAGGTCGAGGGGGATGTTTCTAATTTTGAGCTAAATTCTTGCTGTTAGGGCCAACCTAAATAAATATCGGAGTTGGTATAGCAACCATAAACAACACATTCACATTCTATTAAAATAAGTTACAAAAAAGTAACAAAAATAAACCGCAGGCATATGTCATCATCTCCACTAATATAAAACAACCCAGAGGGTGTGATCCAAACGATCCTCACCGTTGAACCAAAATATGGGATGGTCTAGATGCTAACTAAAAGTCTAAAACACACCCAGACGGACCACGCCCTGCAGTTGGCCCTTGCGGAAACAATCCAGCGCCCACGACCCCGCTCCCCTGAGTCTCATCCCGTCCACGCCATCGCCGACTGCCGCTAAGCACAACCGCCGTCCACCCACGCGCCCACGCCGTTCCCCGCACCGCCGCCCACCTCACGACGCTGCCGTTCCCCGCGCCGCCGCCTACCTCGCGCCGTTGCTCTTCCCCACACCGCCTCCCACCCACGCACAGCTGCCCTTTCCCGTACTGCCGCCCACCCACGCAAAGCTGCCGTCCCCGCACCGCCTTCCACGTTGCTGACCACGCACAACTGCCGTTCCCCTACTCCAACGCCCCCAACCTGCAATCCTCCGCCGCGAGGCCGAGGTTCTTCAGCCTCCTTGAAAAACGGCCGCGACCCCCTCCTCCGTCCCCCAATCCACCGCTGCCGTCCACCCATTCACCGCGCCGCCGCCGACCACCTCGCCCTGCCTCCACCCAGCTTCCGACCAGCGATCACGAGTGTGTACTTGGTTAGCCTCAACGAGTCCATATTCATCGCCATCGATACCTTCCGCCGCAGCCTCCACACCGGCCAGGCGCCGACGCCCTGTACGCCGGAACGCCAGCCACTGCCTTCTCGCCGCCATATCCTGCACACAACAGCGGCGCACTGCACGCCGGCCACAAGCTAGGCCACGCCCTGCTCAACGGCGGCCCTATCCTCATGCGCCGCCAAGTCGCACCCAACCCTGTCGACTCCGTCGGAGTATGCGCCTCCGCCCTCGCTGCAGCAGGAGCCCAGGCTCTCCAAGCTCGGGGTTTGCGGGCGAATTGCGAGTGCCTCCTCTTGCGTAGCCAACAATAAGAGGGCGATGGTTAGTTCCTCTGATCTTTATTCGGTTAATCGGTTTTACATTATGGATTTGAATTTTAGGGAAGTTGCTCAATCCCTGGCCGAGCCATCCTAAAAGCATTTGAGCTGCTGTATCTTGCCCTTGACATTGATATATGTATTGCAGTTGTGGAGGAGCAGACCGACTGAATCTTATGGACAAGAAATGAACAGGATGTTGGCAATTTGGAGCGCTAGACTCACCTCCAACATCTGGGACGTCGTAGGTACTGTATGCATCACAGTATGATTGCGTTGGTCGAAATATACAATCCTGAATGTTCTGTGTCTTTCTTGTAGAATTAATGGATGCCGAAGACATCCAGTTCGTAGACTATATTCCGATCATGTGCATGCCCGTGCAAGGACGCTGTGACGTTTCCTTTTCATGTCCAATCTCACCGGCCAGTGAACACTTAGCAAGTTAGTATCCAGATCAGCTAAACCGTATTTAAGGTTTAGAGTACTAATTCTAGGCTCATTGAATTTTGTTTTGTCACGGTATGGGAATTGTTGCCTTTAATTTGATTGCTGTAGTATTTCAGATTGGTATGCGAGGGGAAGGAAATGGAATCATGTTGCTGCATAGCTGTATTTTTTCTTTGTCTACATGAATTTTATTCTGTTCATGTTAGCTGTCTCCGATATTAGAGCTGCATCGTAATGCCTATGCATAGGTAAATTTTGGTGATATGATTTTTACCGATTCTCTAGCTGAATAACGGATATTGTTCATGGTTCTTGGTACTGTACTAAACATACAGTTTTCTTAAGTTCTTGGAGATGGTTATTCTGTTGATCAGTGCATATTAGTCCCTAATAAGAATCCATTGAGGTAATGGTTAAGAAGGGAAGAAAGTTTACAATGAACTGCTCCTTTTTTCTACTTTTAATAGATCAGTGACATACCACAACTTCTTGCTTTTGCATAATTTTCTTTGGCATGTGTATTCTAATTAAAGATCAAGGCCCTTGTTTGTTTGCCTACCTAGCTCATACAATATGTTATGATATCCATGAAAAATTTGATGATGATTACTGATGTGAACTGCTATTGTTTCTGATTTTATCTTGTAGATGCAAATCGATGCGGAGCTGCCAGGAAGCTTTGAATGACATTCGAAGGGCTAGCTATGGCACGACTGAGAAAGAAGCCCGGAAAATATTAGGTATCAGTGAAAATACTGAGCTGGGATGAGATCATGCATGTGAGACAATAAACGCTGATCTTCTTTTTATCTTCAAGCAACTGATATATATATATATATATATATATATATATATATATATATATATATATATATATATATATATATATAGGTTAAATGGTTTCTACTCCCGGGTGTAACTACACCCACGTCTCATATACCACCATACGGAAGTATTTGTCATACTTTATCGGTTTGAGTATGTTCATATACTATATCTAAGATACCCCAAAACAAGTTTCATGAAAAAGTTGCAACTGTGCTAATATTTTACACTATATACTCGAAATATGGATATATGTGCATATAAAAGAGAAGTATGTAGATATTTTCTACATACTACCAAAAAAGAAGTATCTATAGTACTTAAATAACATTATATACTCCATACTACATGTTACAAACCTACCGGTATGATAGATACTCCATACATGTGTGAAACACACGTGGGTGTAGTTACACCCGGGAGTAGTATGAATATATAGCCTCCTCACATGGTGGCTAGCTACGCACCATCACACAACCGTCGGATCACCCTATTGAGATATTGAGAGTACGGAAGAAATGACACCGTTATCAACTTGGTTATCTTTTCTATAGGAACCACAACGCGTTTTTTTTTAATTCGTTGTAGGCTCTTATAGCACTAAAACTATCTAAATGTGCTGGTAGGTCTTTTTGCGAGCAGCAGGCCCTCGTCTTCACCAAGCTCAGGCATCCCGCAAATTCAAAAAAAATCAAAAAAAAACTCCGGCATCCCACGATCCAGAATCCAGATCGCCGACCATCTTCTCCCGCACCGCACCGCGCCGATGCGGCCTCGTCTTCTTCACCATCCACGGGCACCGTCCCCATCGAGCTCTTTCTCAAGGACTCGAAGGGCGGATGCAGCCCCCTCGAGGCACCGGCTCCCTCGATCTGCAGCGCCCGAGGTGCAGCGGCGTGTCACACTGTCAACGCCTACGTCTGTTAACGTGTGACATGTAAGGTAGCAGTAGTAGTGGGCTGCCTTCCGGCCCGTGTGTGGCCTGGCCCGTGGGTGGCGTGCGTGTACCGCGTGTTCGTTAAATAGCTGGATGTACTCTGTGAGCAAGCATGAATGAAGTAATCGCTGGACACTTCTCACCTGCTACCTCTCGTTCCTCCTCTCCTGCTTGCTGCCTCTCATCTTAATTCCGTGTTCTTCTCCACCTCTCTGTCCGATCCAGATCTCAGGAGATTGGGTCGTGACAATTTGGTATCTAGAGCCAGAAAATTTCCACCACAAATTCCAGTCGCCGCGCTATTACTCCTTCGGCGATCTGTAAATCCGTGCGAAAGGTGTGGAATCGCTTCGGTGATTCCGCGCAAAATCCCTAGCCGGTCGGATCTGCTTGAGGCGGCGCGACGGCGCCAGCGAAACCTTCCGCGCAGACGCAACAGGTGTTGCTCGCCATGGCCGAGAGCTCGGGTGAGGTGAAGTCGCTGCTCGAGGGCATCATCAAGCGCCTCGACTCGCAGGCGACCACCAACGACAAGCGCCACGAGGACCAGGTTGCCTTCAACAACCAGATCTCTTCTGATCTTACGAGCGTCCGGAAGCAGCTGGTTCTCACGCAGAACGACGTCGACGAGTACCGCAAGACGCTGGCCATGACTTCGTCGACGAGTACTGCCGGGGTTGCGGATCTGCGACCAGTTGCGGCACCACCGGAGGGGATCGTCCTACCACCACCGCGTCTGGCAAATGATGGACCTCCTCTCATACCAGACCCGCCAGCCGCTCAAATGTTGCCGCAACCTCACCGCCTACACATTCAGCCACACCAGCAGCCACGCCGGGAGGAACGCTGCGAGGAGGTTGGCGCTATCAGACCACCGAAGCACGATTTTCCTAGGTTCGATGGCTCCATGCCGAATCTCTGGTTGGATCGCTGTGTTACCTATTTCGAGCTCTACCGTGTTCAGCACAACAGTTGGTTCACGACGGCGTCTCTGTACATGGACGGCCATGCAGCACTGTGGTTACAGGCATTCAGGCAGACGCATCGCGCCGTGACTTGGGAAGCATTCCGTCTGGCGGTGATTGAGGAGTTTGGTCCGGAGGAATTTGAGGGTCAGATGACGAAATTGCTGCAATTGCGTCAGACCGGTTCAGTCGCAGATTATCGCCAGCAGTTCGAGTCTTACATGTATCACTTACTGGCTCTGGATCCATCCCTGTGCACGAAATTCTTCGTCACTCAGTTTGTGCTCGGCCTGAAGGATGAGCTTCGTGCATCAGTTCGTCTTCAGGCACCAACGAGTATTACTCGAGCCACGGTATTCGCTAAGATTCAGGAAGAAGAACTGGAGGTACGGCGGCCGCGACCACGCCCGTTTCCGGCGGGGCGACCTCCACCTGTTCACCCGGTAGCAGCACCAGTACCACACCCAGCTCTAGTTCCACGAGCAGGCGGCGATGATTTTGGTCGGGAACGACAGCTGCGCGATTTCAGACGCGCGAATAATCTCTGTTTCAAGTGTGGCGATAAGTACAGCCGTGAACACCAGTGCAAACGCCAAGGCCAACTGCTCACGATTCAGATTGGTGATTACGGGGAAATTCTCTCGGATGATGCTGTCCATGCCTTGGAATTACTGGAGGAGCCTGTGGTTCAGGAGGGCGAATGTTGTTCGCTGTCAGCACATGCAGTGGCAGGCACTGAATCTTCAGAGACAATTCGTCTGCGTGCCCAAGTTGGCGATCAGTTCATGCTGATACTGATTGATTCGGGGAGCACACACAGCTTCATTAGCGAGTCCTTCATTCCTCGCATTGGAGCAACAACACAAGACATACCAGCAGTGTCGGTGAAGGTGGCTAATGGACAGCGTCTACGCTGTGATCGTTTGGTTCCGGAGGTAAAATGGCAGCTCCAAGGGCATACGTTCAGTACTGACATGAGAGTTTTGGCCTTAGGAGCATACGATGGGGTGTTGGGTATGGACTGGCTGGCCCAGTACAGTCCGATGAATTGTCACTGGCAGAACAAGACATTAGCCTTTCAGTACAAAGGCGCAGAAATCACTCTCCAAGGTTTACAGAATCAAGCACCTGCCCGATTACAGCATCTCGCTGCACAAACATTGCTGGAATGGCATGAGGCAAATGACATCTGGGCCATGGCAATGTTGGATCTTGTCACTGGAACAGTTACTGCTGTCGACAAGGATACACCTGACTGCATCAAAGAGTTACTGAAGGAGTTCGATGATGTGTTTGCTGAACCCAAGGGGCTTCCTCCGAGCAGACAATACGATCATGCTATCACACTAGAGGCCGGTGCCAGACCTCCGAACAACAAGCCCTATCGCTATTCACCCTTGCAGAAGGATGAGATCGAACGACAAGTATCTGAAATGCTACAGTCGGGTGTGATCGCACACAGTATGAGTCCTTACGCTGCTCCGGTTCTCTTGGTCAAGAAAAAAGATGGTAGCTGGCGTTTCTGTGTGGATTATCGCAGGTTGAATCTAGTTACAATCAAAAAATAGATTTCCGTTGCCAATTGTTGATGAATTGTTGGACGAATTGGCCGGCGCGGCATACTTCTCCAAGTTGGACCTCAGGGCGGGATATCACCAAATTCGCATGCGCGAGGAGGATGAGGCTAAAACGGCATTCAAAACACACCACGGTCATTTTCAATTCAGAGTTATGCCATTTGGGCTGACAAATGCACCAGCTACCTTTCAATGTCTGATGAACTCCATCTTCGCCAAGTACACTCGTAAGTTTGTGATCGTTTTTCTCGATGATATTTTGGTGTACAGTGCAACCTTGCAGGAGCATAAGGATCATCTGCGCCTTGTTCTGGAGTTGCTTCGTCAACACCAGCTGTTTGCGAAGGCCTCCAAGTGCTCCTTTGCCCGTGATCGTATCGATTACCTGGGGCATGTGATCTCCAGACAGGGGGTAGCCACTGATAGCGAGAAGACACAGGCAATGATGGCGTGGCCTGTTCCTACCACAGTGTCAGAACTGCGGGCTTTCCTTGGATTGACAGGTTATTACCGGAAGTTCGTGGCAGATTACGGCATCATTGCCAAACCACTCACTCAGCTGTTAACGAAGAAGGGTTTCCATTGGACTGCGGTGGCAAACCAGGCGTTCGAGAGACTCAAGCACGCCATGGTAAACACGCCAGTATTGGCATTACCCAACTTCGATCGCCCCTTTGCAATTGAAACAGATGCTTGCGACACGGGAATTGGTGCAGTTTTGACTCAGGACAACCACCCATTGGCGTACTTCAGCAAGGCCCTTGGTGTGCGGAATCAGAAACTCTCCACGTACGAGAAGGAATTTCTGGCAGTGATGATGGCTGTGGATCGCTGGCGACCATATCTGCAACGTGGACCATTTGTGATATTGACAGACCACAAAAGTCTTTGCAATTTGGATGATCAGTCACTAGATACAGAGTTACAACGGAAAGCAATGACAAAATTAGTCGGGCTACAGTTCAAGTTTCAGTATAAGCGTGGCGCCGACAACCACGCTGCTGATGCATTGTCGCGTGTGGGTCATCTTCTGTCTGCAGATGCACTATCACTGTGTCAACCCCAGTGGTTACAGGAAGTAGTCAATTCCTACATTACAGATCCTGAAGCACAAGAGTTGCTTGTTCAGTTGGCTGTATCAAGCCCGGATGAAGCTGGTTTTTCCTTGTCTCACGGCATCATTCGTCAGCATGGGCGCATTTGGATTGGTGCTAATACAGCCTTGCAGACAAAGATCATCAGTGCCTTACATGCGAGTGCAGTGGGAGGTCACTCTGGCATCACTGCGACGCATCAAAGGGTGAAGAAACTGTTTGCTTGGAAAGGAATTCGTTCAGCTGTGGAGGATTTTGTGCGCCAATGTGCTGTCTGCCAGCACGCTAAGCATGAAAACTTGAAGCCTGCGGGCAAATTGCAGCCACTGCCCATTCCGACAAAGCCGTGGGCAGACATTTCGATGGATTTTGTTGAAGGACTGCCCAAGTCTGAAGGATATGACGTGATCATGGTGGTGGTAGATCGTTTGACCAAGTTCGCGCACTTTGTGCCGTTGAAACATCCATTTACGGCGACTCACGTGGCAAAGGCGTTTTGGGATAACATCATTAAGCTCCACGGTATTCCGGAGACGATTGTGTCGGATCGCGATCGCGTTTTCACAAGCGCATTCTGGCGAGAATTGCTGTCGGCGTCAGGTACCAAGCTGCTTTATTCCACAGCGTACCATCCACAGACTGACGGCCAGACGGAGAGGGTGAACCAATGTGTGGAGATGTACTTACGGTGTGCAGTTCATGACACACCGCGACACTGGCGTCGATGGCTAGCTACAGCTGAGTTCTGGTACAACTCGTCGCATCATGCCTCACTGAATTGCTCACCATTCCAGGCCCTGTATGGTCGTGAACCGAATCTGGGCGCCTTGCCATCTCTGGATGAAACATTGCCTGCTACAGCTGATCTCGACTGGGCAGCACACAACGATGGTCTGCGTCACCAACTAGCTAGAGCACAAGCTAGAATCAAAAAGAAGGCTGATCGTAATCGCACTGAACGAGCCTTTGAGGTGGGTGACGAGGTGCTGCTCAAGCTCCAGCCATATGCACAGAACTCTTTGGTCAATCGCCCTTGTGCAAAACTGGCATATAAGTTTTTCGGACCGTTTAAGGTGGAAGCAAAGTTTGGCGCATTGGCTTATCGTCTGAATCTTCCAGTAGACTGTCGCATCCATTCCGTGTTTCATGTGTCGCAACTGAAACCCTTCACTGCTTCATATTCACCAGTGTTCTCTGAACTTCCTCGGGTGCCGGATTTGACAGCAAAGGAAATGGTGCCCGTGAAGGTACTGGAGCGTCGTCTCGTCAAGAAAGGAAATGAACCATTGGTTCAGGTGTTGGTGCAATGGTCCTCTCTGCCGCCGGAAGACGCAACATGGGAAGATTATGAAGTTCTGAAACTGAGATTTCCTGAGGCTCCAGTTTGGGATGAGGATTCGTCTAAAGGAGACGGCAATGTCACACTGTCAACGCCTACGTCTGTTAACGTGTGACATGTAAGGTAGCAGTAGTAGTGGGCTGCCTTCCGGCCCGTGTGTGGCCTGGCCCGTGGGTGGCGTGCGTGTACCGCGTGTTCGTTAAATAGCTGGATGTACTCTGTGAGCAAGCATGAATGAAGTAATCGCTGGACACTTCTCACCTGCTACCTCTCGTTCCTCCTCTCCTGCTTGCTGCCTCTCATCTTAATTCCGTGTTCTTCTCCACCTCTCTGTCCGATCCAGATCTCAGGAGATTGGGTCGTGACACGGCGGCATGCCCCCGTGACCACCAAGGTGAGGCACCGGGAGGCCGGATGCGGAGGCACCGGAGGCGGGAAGAGGAGGCACCGGTCCTCGTGCGGCGGCGTCTCTCCCTCTTCTCGAGCACCCTCCTTCCCCTGCTTCCAGCAAGGACCACCGTGCTCAAGGTCGACATGCACTGCGACGGCTGCGCGGCCCGCATCCGCGCCTCCATCCGACGCTTCCCAGGTACGAATACCGTCCTCTCTCGACCGAGCGCGCGTGCGCGTTGGTTGTTCCTCTGCTGCTCTCGTCGCTTCCGTGTCTTGGGGTTCTGACGATCGGTGCGTGTCTTCGGTGCGGTTTCAGGCGTGGAGGGCGTCGCGATGGAGCCATGGAGGTGGACAAGGGGTCCATGACGTTGGTCGGCCGCTTCGACGCCAAGAAGCTGCGTGACCGCGTCACTGCTTCAGCTGCCGAGCGGGATCGCTGAACTGGACGACAAGAAGCAGAGGAGGCTATGTCTCGACAAGTTCAGGGGAAGGGATGCCGTTTACTCGCAGCTGGATTTGGAGAGGGAGCTCGAGTACGGGATTTGCCTCGAGGTGAACGCAAAAATCGTGCTGCCCGACTGTACGCACTCGCTGTGCTTGATGTGCCTCGAGTCGGGTCGTCGGCAGCCAGACCGGCGGCAGCGCACGGAGGGCTCATGGCCGCACGGCCGAGGCCATCCTCCTTGCGTGGGTGCAGCGAGCAGAGGGGCGCGGTATCCCGGCGGCGGCGCACAGAGCAATGCAGAGTACAATCCCTTCTGCTTGAGTTTCTCTTAATGGCAGAACTTTTGGATGCGCCACTTCCTCTTTTCTTTCTGACATTTTCTTTCGCTGCACAAAAGTTCTTGAATCAGGGAACGAAATACTCCATTTTTTCGGTGGTCATGGATTCATAGACGTGCAGCACTAGGTGTCGTTCAGTTCGACACAACAAGAAACCATTTTTTGGCTGTTGGAGATGAATTTGTTGTTAAATTTGGGATATGGATGGTTGTGGTTTTTCTTCCGCTTTCTGCTGCAAATGCATCTAGTCCTATAACAATTTCTTTCCTTGAGATCTCTGGCTTGCCGTCATATTTCTTGCTCCTGCATTTTAATGATGATAAGTGCATCATAAGATGACTGCTTGTATCTCTGAGCTTAACTGTTCTTTTTTTCATATCGTTTATAAGCATTCTATTGCCAACGTCTCAAGTATAGTGTATAGTAATGTTTTACTGACGTCCAATCTAGAGATGCTCTCAAGATATTTTGTATTCCTTAATGACAACAAATATTAGTTTTCATGGTTTTGGTTGGACACCTGTTGTCATCTAAGTGAGTTATCTCTGCAATAAGACTTGCTCATGATTGTATACGAAGTGCTCCTATTCATGAGCAGTGAACACAAATAAATAAAACTTGCATTATCTTTGCTCTTTAAGGACCTGGATTTGTACTTACGTTTTGCTCACTTGTCCTTTTATAGTAGCCCCCTGAGGTTTGCGATCCTTGCTCATGATTGTATACGAAGTGCTCCTATTCATAATCGGAATCGCTTAATTGGTTTTCTTGTGTTGTGCCATATGTTCTAAATAGTGTTCGTGTACTTGCTAGAAATTATAGCTGCATTGTTCATATCCTAGAGAACTTTTTTGTCTGGTGGTCTGGTCCATTACAAGGAATGTGAATGTATCATAAGATGTTGAAGTGCTCCTTAGTTGCTGATACATCCACAATGTGATACAGGCCAGCCGCGCAGGCACCTTTTAGCCACCGGATGGAGTGCATTTGTCAACAAGAAGAAGCTCGCGAAAATGGGATGCTGTACTATTTCTGTGGTAGGTTAATAGGATCAGGCATATACTTGTCACAAATATGTTGCAGGTCCTTTCTTATTATCGTTCATCGATTTTCAGAGGTGATGATGGGGAGCTGAGACTGGGAGTTCGCTGTGCGGTGCAGCTAAAAAACGGATCTGCTTCCCCGACGCTGTATAGCCAGTGTTCGAATCTTGGTTCACTTGCTAATGTATAGCCACTCTGTTCCATGATGTAGAAGCACGTTCAGGATTCAAAGTAGGCACCGTAGAATTTTCCAATGGACTTCACCTTCCCGTTCTCCTGTATATTTTCCTGTAAGGATTGTTGGGAGAGAAATCTGTTATTGTCCCGTAATGGTGTTCTATTTGCAACTTATGGTAGTTGTGCATCTCCTTTTGGTCGCTCGATCCCATGGCGATGTCTCCTTTTGGGACTGTTTTCTTCTGGATATAGGCAAGTTCAATTCGTATTAATCCGGTCCATAACCAAATAGTGAATGCAGTAACAGCAATTTGACGTTTAAACCGCAGTTGGACAAAAATAGCAAGCCAATCTCGTCCACAACCAAATAACGAACACAACAATCTGATCGTTAGCAAGAACATTGTTTTAAAATAGGCAAACTAGAGTCTTGTTTCAACCTCTGTGACGCGCTTTATGCTAAAATTAGGTAAAATAGTTGTCCGTCCACAATTCAAAACGTGGATGCAAAGATTCCTCTTTTTCTCTATTTTAGATAACAACACTAAGATCTCCATACCACAGATAGCACAAACACGCATGCAAGATCTATCCGGCCGCCCAAAATATAGGGAACTAGTACTACCCATATCCAACGGTTTCCAGGGCATGCATAGCTAGGCACCATGTTAGAAAATCCACGTTGATATATATATATATATATATATATATATATATATATATATATATATATATATATATATATATATATATATATATATATACATATATACTATTTATGTATAATGTTCTCTCTCTGGGCTTCATGAATTTCAGATTTTAAACTACATGTATACCTATTAGCTTTACTCACAAACTGTTGCTAGATTTGCCCCTATTAAATACTTTGCAGAACTACAATAAAGGTTTTGCATAGATAAGAAAACTGACACCATTAAGGGTTACACAAAACACATCCTAAGTTTAGGGTATTCCAAAGTCCCAACCATCATAAGTAAATTGTCTTGTTTCTTATGGCTTGCTTTTGCTTGGGTTGGGTTGGTTAGCCTGTACTTTGGTGATTGGTAAAGTACAGAGGCAATTTTCTCATATAACCACAGTATACATAAATCTTTTTATCAATACTGACATGGGTTTGATCAATGGGGGATGCTCAGTTTTTTGGGTGCATAATTCACAGGATCAGGCAATTAATAGCAACTTGAGTTAGTTACAGGAAGGTGAGGAACATATAACTTGAACTAAAAACTTTAACCATGGATGACCAGGATAAGAGTTGTGTTACATTTTACTTTAAAAAATAGATAATTCACAAGTTTACATAATAATGACGCATCTGTAGCATTGGAGATGATGAGCGATGAGGTAATAATGTGCGCCACAAAGTTATTGAAGGATAATATAAATTTCTCACTGCAGTTTTTTCACAGTATTATAGTTGCTGATTGGCATCCTCTGATTGCTCATACTATTATGCTGATTATTTATAACTTGAGATTTTTCAGAGGTACAACCGTACAAGTACGACCAGCACTTGTCCATTGCCACTTCTTAGTTTTCTCAACCTTTAGAGAAAACTAAGACATGGTAATGGACAGGTGCTGGTACTAATCAACTTCTTAGTTTTATTGTAATGGACAGGTGCTGGTTGTAATCAACTTCTTAGTTTTATTCCTTTAACATTCTAGATTTGTGTGAACAAATTGTGATCTCTGGCATGCTAAGGGTAATTCAAGACACTAGCGACAAATTGACCTGCCTTCACTAGGCAATTTTGTGGTTGCTGTTAGTGCACTCACTACACCACTGAAGTTGTAGAACATATTTAGCAACATGTAATGGAACGGTTCAAAAAGCTAAGCTGTCATTTCTGATTTTGTTTGTTACAACGACAATTTTGAATGTATAATTGTTAATGAATCGTATTTTTTCTGTAATCATATTGGGTCGAGTCAAAGAAGTCGCATCTATTTGATTCTTCACAAAAGAAAAAATGCAACTAATATCCTGAAGTGTATCTTTCTGCATCCATCCTGTAATTTGAATTTATGCCAATGCAATTCTTGAACCAGCAGTACCAATATGTGAAGTTGTGGCAGTCTAGCACAGTTGTTCTGACTTCTTTCTTGTTCAGACTGCACAGAAAGTTTTCTTAAGTTCGAGAATAATTGATCTAGAATAGTCTAACTTCTTTCCCTGTATATGTTTAAGAGAGCCATCTCCTCACTTCCCTCGGCACTGATAAAGATGTTTGCTGGATAACATATCAGAGGGAGAGTCGTGTATCTACCTTCCGTTGCATCCAGTTGTTGCCTCTTGTTGTGCTTCACAGGAAGGTACTTGTATCTTTTCCTTCGAGAATTTGTGAAGTTACTTTCTTCGTATTACTTCTTATAAATCCATGTGTTTGTTGGCTCCATTCATCGTGCCAGCATGCAGTTCCAAAATCTCGGTTTCTATAACACAACAGTAAAAGATACAGGACAAGGGGAGTAAGGAAGGACTAAACTCAATAGTTCATATTGAGAACCCTCTATTTTTCCTATTAGGATGTTGTTCCAGTATAAAGTGTTTGCCTGTAACAATTCGATCAGACAACATGTGATGTACACATCATCTAGCTTCTATGTAATATTGAGCTGGGTACCTATGCAGATTGCCCTGGTTGTCTAATAAAACATGTAGGTCGCTTTAACATACTTTATTCTTAAATGAAGTCGGGACTTCGTTCTTTATGAATATTTTGACAACGATGTTGTGCTCTCTATGATTCCTTACATGTCCTAGCATTCATATGTTTGGTTTATCTTTTGCATTTTATGTTAATTCTTATACCAGGGGAATTTAAGCTGTGATGTTTCTCTTCAGTAATTTAAACAAACAGAGAAATGCTCCGATGCTTTTCGAGAAAACATGTTGCACGAATTTTAAAGCAAAGCGATGGCTGTGATTAGAGGTGGGGATTAAGGATGCTAATCCCACGTAGTTAGTACTACTCTTAAATCACTTTGTGAACCTAATCATAGCCGTCGATGTGCTTTAAAATTCGTGCAACTTGTTTTTCTGGAAAGCACCGGAGCACTTCTCAAACATGTGATCCAAAGTTTATGTTTTTTTATTAGACACCTAATTAAGGACTTACATATAAGAGCTCGAAGCTAAATTAGCTTGAAATAAATAAGGAATATATTTATTAAATATGTATGATATATTTTTATGCATTAGATTGACATGTGCAACAACCCATATGCTACTAAAACAAGTGTAGAATTGACACCAAATCTCACACTTTATTTAAAAAAAGCATATTAATATATTAATATTAACTAATATGAAAGGCACACACTTTCGCGAGCTATCCTTCGTCCTGGCCCCACTATGCACTGTAGATGAACAGTATTCTACAGTACAGGCACAGCTCCGGACCGTCACTTCCCGATCCGACGGTCCACGCGGTTATTTTGCAAGAAAGTCCTCGTTCTCCGGATATTACGAATCGGTCGACGTAATCCCCAATCCCTCCTCATTTTCCCCACCGCCGCAGCCGCCCCATCCTCTCCTCGCTCTCTTCCTTCTCTTGCTCCCCTTGCTCGCCTCCCTGCCGCTCCTCTCTCCCAGGCAGCGGACGACGCGGATAGGACGAGCAGCGTGAGGAGCAGGACGCCGGAAGGAGAGTATAGCGGACGACGTGGACAGGACGAGCAGCGTGAGGAGCAGGACGCCGGAAGGAGAGTATCTGGCGGAGCATGGCGGACGGCTCGGAGGGCGGCACGCGCGGGAGGCCCTGGGGCTGCCGGCAGCAGTCGGACAGAGGGACGAGGCGACGCGGCCGGCGCGTGGGTGAAGGCCGGCCCGGGCTGGCACGGGAGGCGCGAAAGGGACGAGCAGTGCGAGGAGCAGGACGCCGGTTGGGGCGGCGCCGGGCGGAGCATGGCGGCCGTGTCGGAGGGCGGCCGGCTCCTTTTCTGCTTCGTGGCGCAGAGCAGGTGCCCAAGCTTCATCTCCTCATCCACACCTTTTCTTGGCTGCACAGAGGACCACGAGGAGTACACTGCCCATTAGCACAGACCAGCAGCAGAGCAGCTTTCCCACATCTGCCTTTCTTGCATGATGTCAGTTCATTAATGCTTTTGCTGGATAAGTGCCAACA
Source organism: Poa annua (assembly GCA_026929855.1). Taxonomy (NCBI): domain Eukaryota; kingdom Viridiplantae; phylum Streptophyta; class Magnoliopsida; order Poales; family Poaceae; genus Poa; species Poa annua. The sequence goes on along the minus strand of CM049435.1, from coordinate 53,315,563 downwards.
CCCTGACAATTGTTTTTAAAGACTTGCACCATTTTCATTCGGTGCAGAGAAATATTGGCTCAAGTACAATCATTTTCTTTCTTGCTCATATTAGAGTTAAATACAGTCTGGGTACCTATACTTTAGGTGAAGGCACAACATAGTACCTGTACTCAGAAATACGAACAATACGGTACCTGGACTTGCTCTGGCGTGAAACTACGGTCATTGTTCGCCGTATGGCGGCCGTACAAGCGTCGGGCGGCGGAGAAAACACATTTATTCAGGGGAACAAACAGCCGTATCCTATCAAGAATCGGCAGCCACCTCGAGCAAGTCGATCGTCTTTCGTCTCCAGCCGTGAACCGCGCTGCGTCGGTGTCTCTGTCTCTGCCAACGTCGGCGATTTGGCTCGCGGAAGCTCGATTTCGCCGTGTGGCCGGCGAGGCGCGGCCGGTTCTCGTCTTCATCGACAAGAAGGAGGATCCATGGGTCCAGTTCGTCGCCCCGAAGGAGAGCCCCCGCCTTTATACAGTACGTTTCGTGCTTGCTCAATAATCTCAACCAGGGTAGGAAAAAGCATCAAATTTTGAGGGTTTCGCATCATGTAGGACTTGATTTCGTAATGTTGTACCGATTTTGATAGGGTTTCCCGTAGAATTAGGGATTTGGTGTTTGGGCTTAGGGTTTATGATCTGAAGAACAATTGATCTGACAACGATTTCTGACACATGGATTATTTGTCCTCGTGTATCAGCTCTTCGCATCAACAAATTTTCTGCAGAGTTCAACCATGGAGGTTATTTTGTTGGGCAGGGCAGAGATCGCAGTTATGTGAATGGGCGGTCACTTTGGTTTGATCAATTAGACAAGGTTACATGGTCAACGATAATGCTCGAGAGCATTGTGGAGGAGATAGGTTGGGAGATGGCAGGGAGGGTCAAGGCATACTACCGTGTCCCTATACTGAAAATAGAGAATAATGGTTTGAGGGCACTCGGAACTGAAGAAGATGTCGATAGAATGATGCAGTTCTTGCCAATTGGGCACCATTTTTTCAGTATCTATCTAGATCATGATGACATCTTCTTGCAACGTAATGATGAAGATACAAACGATGATGTTGTCCATATTCGGAGAGCTCATATTCCACCTGTTCGAAGCCCTTGCAAGCCTACAGAAGTTCAACAAACACAGCCAGGGCAGAAAGAGGATGCTGATCAAGGACATCATGTTGATCAAGGAGAGCGTGGTGATCAAGGAGAGCATGAAGCTGACAGCCATGAGCATGTACTGATTGAACCTACCCAAGAAGATGCATCCCACGGAAGAAGTATAAGAAAGCACAGTACTGTCCACGTCTTGGATGAAAAGGATGGAGATCTGGAAGATTCTTCTGATTCGGACTATCAGCCTGATTCAATCATGGATAGTGACAATGAAGTAGAAGAAGATGATGATGACCTATATGAACAAAATGTAGATAAGGCTGAAGCCGTGCCTACTAAAACTACTAAATCAAGCAAGAGTGCAGATCACAAATGGAAGAAGAAAGCAACCGATGAGAAAGGAAAGCAGGAAGCAAAAGATGCAGAAGATGATGTATCTGAAGGTGAAGATTTATGGGCACCAGATTCAGATGATGAAGCAGGGATGATGAAGTTCAAAACATTTAGAGAAGATGATTTGCACTGTCCACAATTCCATGTTGGACAGGTCTTTGACACCGTGGAGCTGGTTAGAAAGGCTGTGAAGGAATACTCTTGTCAAAACAGAGTCGATTTGACGATGCCAATAAATGATAGGAGAAGGGTCAAAGTAATATGTGTTGTGGACTGCACTTGGTATTTGTGGGTTTCCTATGACAGCAGGACAAAATCTTTTATGGTAAAGACATTTGTTGGTGAGCACACATGCGCCAAGAAGTGGGAGCTGAGGGCATTCACATCTAAATTTCTTGCCCATAAGTATCTTGATAGCTTTAGAGCTGACCAGAATATGAGTTTGCAGAATTTTTCAAGGATTGTTCAGAAGGAATGGCACATGACACTGGGAAGGATGAAGTTGCAGAGGGCTAGGAGGTATGCAATGGAAATTATTTATGGTGATGAAGAAGGACAGTACAAGATTTTGTGGGATTATGCAACTGAGGTTAGGAGGAGTAATCCTGGTTCATCTTTCTATGTATCACTTGATGGTGAAGGAAGGTTCAGTAAATTGTACATGTGCCTTGATGCGACGAAGAGAGGGTTCCTGCAAGGATGTAGGCCTGTAATTTTTATTGATGGCTGTCATATCAAGACTAGATATAGAGGGCAGTTGCTAGCAGCTGTGGGCATGGATCCAAATGATTGTATTTTCCCAATAGCTATAGCTGTCGTTGAAGTGGAGGATACAACCAACTGGCTCTGGTTTCTGGACACACTTAAGAGAGATCTTGGTATAGTAAATACTGCACCTTGGACTATAATGTCAGACAAACAGAAGGTAATTTAGTTGGTAAATTCTTGACATGTATTAGAAATGACCTTGTTGTATTTTCTGTGCAGGGTCTCATTAATGCTGTGAGTGAACTCTTCCCTGATGCAGAACACAGGTTCTGTGTAAGGCACATGTGGTCTAACTTTCAACAACAGTTCAAAGGGGATGTATTAAAGAACCAGCTCTGGAAGATAGCCAGGAGCAATACAGTGATCAAGTTTGAGCAATACATGGAAGAAATGAAGATTATCAATCCTGATGCACACAAATGGCTTGCTGAATTGGAACCCAACACTTGGGTAAGGGCATTTCAGAGTGATTTGCCTAAATGTGATATACTGCTCAACAATAATTGTGAGGTTTTTAACAAGTAAGTTTTATTTGTTGCTACGTTGTGCTAATTTCTTGAGTGCGGTGAAGTGTGAGTGTAAAATTAACATTTCTGCCTTGGCCAGGTACATTTTGGATGCAAGAGAGATACCCATTTTGTCTATGGTTCAAATCATCAAAGGGCAGTTGATGAAAAGGCACTACACGAAGTTACTTGAGTGCGAGAAATGGCCTGGTGAAATATGTCCCAAGATTAGAAAGGAGGTTGAGAAGGCTACAGAATTGGCAAACCTAGCCCAGGTTAGTGGAGCAGGAGATGGTCTATTCCATGTTGCCGACAGAGGTACTGACTATGTAGTAGAGTTGCATAAGAAAACTTGCACATGTAGGCGGTTTCAGAAGTCTGGCATACCATGTGTGCATGTAATTTCTTGCTGCAGGAGTGAGAGAATCGATCCTCTCAGTCTGGTTGATCCGTGTTACAGTAAGACAATGTTCAGAAAGGCATATGGAAATATTATCTAGGCGACGTATCCTGTGAATCCGCTGGTTTCCTGCACCCGTGCATCCGAGCGCTGATGGCCGGTAGATCAAAATCGTACGAGACGTGTCTATTAGAGGCAGTTTTACGTTAAAGCGCCCGCATCCAGCTCTGAATTTTGTTAAGTAACCCCCTAACTTCGAAAATATTACAGTACCAGTCTGACATCAATCCCCGTCTTCTCCATGGTCCTATTGAAGGTGATGATCTCGGCACCGGTTAGAGTCGCCGTCGATGTCGTCGGAAGTCGACTGCCCCAGCCGGACTCAGGTCGCACCCTGTACAGATCCATGGCCAATCTGCTCACACCGCGTACTCCTTCTCGCCATGCTCACACCGAGGCTGCCGGCGGCTGCATCCGCGCTCGCCGTCACGAGATGCGGATGTCACTTGACAGCAACGTTATCCACCGCTCCCTCATGCCGTGTCCTCCTTTTTCCCCATTCCTGGTGCCAATCATGCGGCGGCTCCCTTAGATCCAAGTACCTGTACAGCTTCAAGCACAGCTTCAAGCACGTTGTCTCCAAGTGCCACACCGACGATGAATAAGTTGAAGGAGATGGCCTTACAGGTGAATTTGATTCATTAGGCTAAGTTTTAAGTTGCTAGCTTTGGGTCCATGATCTTGCGAGAGGCCACTTTCTTGCTCTTCAAGACCTGATTGCCCCCTATGTGAGAATTTATTTACACATCTTTCACTACCAGTTGTTGACCTTCTAAGTAAACTTTCATTGTTCCATTAGTGTCGTTCAGTCTATCAATTGATTTTCTGGACGGAGAGCCAATTGCAGAGCAACGAGGACCACATCCCTGAATTTTCTTTATTTCTGGTTAATGCATCTTGTAGTTGCAGATTGATCTGCTGAAGCTGACTGATTTCCTCTTTATGGTAACCTCGTATAGCAATTTGTATTGTTTCAAAAACCATTGTTCGGCCAATGTAGTGTTTGTTGTACTATGTATACAAGGAATGCAAAAGAATGAACATTATGAATGGGTGCAAATTCGAGTGAAAGCAAACAATATTAAGACTGCAGTTTGCAGTGCAGAAAGCTTAATGAGGATGTGAGTCATTATGATTGAATCATTGTCCTCTCATATATCACATCATGTTCAAAGGAGCATGCTATATTTATTTGCAAATAGAATAACAAAAGGCAAGATCTAATCTGCTCACGGCTAAGAGACAAACAGTTGGACAAAATAAAATTATGATCCATTGCATAAAGACAATTTTCACACTGAATAAGATAGTACTACAGATGCATCATTCATCATGCACCATCTGTATGTATGTCTTGCATATCAATGGCTTCTTTTCCTGTCTAGATCGCCACTGCATTTGTGTGGAAACAGATGGTGCATGTTACATTATTTCCTGCCCTTTTGTTCACCAAAGTTGAGAGGAAAACCTCCAAAAGAAAAGGTTCAGGCACGAGTTGGTATCATGCTAAAGTACTACTCAGGAATTTCAGTCTCTGGTTATAGCTTATTTTTGAATTCTTGCTTAAGTGCAGATGTATCAATATTGTTTTTCGAAGTTTACCTTGTAGCAATCATTTTTCTGTGAACATAACAGAATGTATCTTTGGCCAGATTCAGTGATATTAAGTCGCATAAGATCACCTCAAATGCAAGTAACATCATAACATGGCAAAGAGAAATTGATTCTTCCTGACTTTTCATTCACAACAATTTACAGAATTTTCTCTATAGAAACCAATATTGACCAACGATTTGCACTCAGAAGTGAGACTCTCTAGCTATAGACAGACCAAATGATAAGCTGCATCTAAGGAAGTAGTACGTACTTAATACTGCAGATACCAACAAGGAAATTCAGAGATGGACATCGTTATCCTTTTGGGAATCCCCTGTTTCTGCACTCAGCACATGCGAGTCTGTTGCCGGCTGGACGAGGGCACGGGCGACGTACGCCGGCGGGCTTGGAATGATGGACCAACGAGAAGGAGTATGTGCGCCGATGGGGTCACGAGCCGACCGGCCGGAGGTTGCGGACGACGACGACGGGCTTGACATGAGGAGCCGGTGAGGACGAGGACGTGCGCTGAGGTGACCAGGGACCTGCATGGTAGTAGCGCTTGGGTCTTAGTTCCAGCGACAGCGAGCGCGCGCCCGCAGACTTGGTGCCGAGCTAGTCGCCATTGCCGTCGCCTTTGGAGAAGACGAGGGTTTGGGATGTTATTCAGGTTGTGGTGTTCTAATATGTTTAGGGGCTAATTTGAAAAGTAAAGAACCTTGATGCGGGCGCTTCATTGCATAAATGGTTAGGTGTGAGCAGATACGTGGGATGTAAATCAGACGATTACAGTGAGTCGGATGCAGGGATACAGAAAAGGTGTGGTTTCATAGGATACGACGCCTATTATCTATCCTTGCAAAGATAAGACTGAGTGGGAAAAGATGTTTGGACCTCCAATATTACCACCTTTCTATCAGAAGCATGTTGGAAGACCAACAAAGGTTAGGAGGAGAGCACCAGGTGAAGTTCCTCAGTGCAATGGAGGAAAAAAAATGTCGAGGCATGGTGTGATCATGCACTGCAAATATTGTGGTGGCCCAGATCACAATAAGGCAGGATGCACATGGTTGAAAGCTGGATTGCCACCACCCAGCCAAGGTGAAGTGCCACCGTCTGAGCAACCTGCGCCTCGAACTGGAGACGCAACGGTGACTTCAGCTCAGCAACCTCCATCGTTGTATGAAGATCAAATGGTTGACAGGTTGATTCAACGGGTATTAAAGCTAACTAACTTTTCCATTGAGTGTTTGTATCATTATTGTAGTAACCAACTGCTCCATGTGGATTTGCAGGTGCCTGTACCAAGAATTGTTGTACCGGAACCTGTGCCTGAATCTACCTTCATCACTGCTGCCCAGCAATTGCTCAGTCAGTCCAATGAGAGCCAAGGAAGTGGCAGTACCATCAGACAAGGTGAGCTGGCACAAAAATTGCTAGCTTTGAGGAATCAGAAAGACAGAGAACAAGAAGAGAGGAAGCAGGCTTTGCTTGCGGCTAGGATAGAAGCTGAGTTGAAGAAGGCTGAAGAGGCAGCTAGGAAGAAGCAGGAGCAAGCAGAAAGGAAAGCACAACTAATGGAGTTGAGGAAAATTGCCGCAGCTGCAAGGAGTGCTAAGAAGAAAGAAGAGGCTGCTATAAACAAAAAAGCAAGAGAAGAGACAAGAAATATAATAGCAGATGTGAGGAAGTCAGTAGCAGCCAAGCACGCAGCAGAAAACAAAGCTAAAAAGGAATTGGAGAAACAACAAGCTAGGGCAGCAAAAGAAGATGCAAAAAGGGTAGCCGCAGCAGCAAGGGAAGAAGCTAAAAGGGCAGAAAGAGATAAACTTGTAGCAGCTAGAGCAGAGGAACAACGTATAGCTGGATTAGAAATTGCCTATACTAGAAGGATGGAGGCTGAAGCAAGAGAAGAGCAGGGAAGACAAGCTGCTAGTGCGTCAAAGAGACATCAAGATGGAGATCCTACTGATGTGAATCAACCACCACTAAAGAAAACCTCTATGTTTGATATTTTTAGATAGTTTCTAGGCTATTTGTGCTCGTGTAAGAGCAAGTTGTAAGGCTACCAAGTGTGTTTGATGATTTTGTGCTACCTGATACTACCAAGTGTGTTTGATGTTTCTATTGCAGCAAGTATATTTTGTGCTACCTGATACTACATAATGTGTTTTTGATGGTTTCAATCTTCATTTCATTACAGTATGGTACACAACTTGCATAGTACAAATTTAGCAGCATAAATTGAACAGAATGATTCATGTTATATTCCCAACAAACACTTGCATTACATGGTTGGTACAAACCTGAAGGTCAAACTACACTCACACAGCAGCAACACCACACCTAAACACGACTAACTGTCTACTTCTTCATGATGAAGATGGCAACAACAACACATAACAACAGCAGACTAGTTCCCAGGAACTTCATCATCAAGAACTGAAAAAGATTCCACATAACAACAGCCCATCTCCTTCTCCAGCAGCATTGAGCGCGTGCCTCCTTTCCCCCGCAGCACCAAGAGCTTCCACATCATCCTCACCAATGATGAAATTGTGATCAACAACATACCCAACATACTGCAACTCACAGGGCTAGAAATCACAATGCGGTCTACGAAACAAAAACAGAGAAGAATGTCTCAGTTCAAAACAAAATTACTAACTGCATGTCTCCAATTCAACCTCAACTTACCCCATGATGCTGACATCGGTACAATATCCGCCCGTTTCTGCGCCACCGTGGTTGACTCGTACCACCTCACCATGTTCCCACAGTGAGGGCAGGGGATGCAGGGCACAAAGGGTGAGGTATGTTGCCGCGGCGAGCAGCAGAACGAGAGGAGCGAGCACAGCGAGCAGAGCAGAGATGTTCCGCCAAGGAGCGAGCGAGCAAGCAAAGCGCAGAGGGGGCGACGACGAGCAGAGCGCGGAGGGTGGCGTCGGCGAGCAGAGCGCAGAGGGTGGCGACGGCGAGCAGAGAGGCGCAACTAGAGATTTGGAGAGGATTGGGGATTTTCGGCTTGTCTACTCCAGGGGTTTGGCTATTTTACAAAAAACAACCCCATAAAAACGAGAGAACTGCCGCCCGACGCTTGTACGGCCGCCATACGGCGAACAGTGACCGTAGTTTCACGCCATAGCAAGTCCAGGTACCGTATTGTTCGTATTTCTGAGTACAGTTACTGTATTGTGCTTTCACCTAAAGTATAGGTACCCAGACTGTATTTAACTCCTCATATTAATGCGTACAAGGAGTTCAGCTAGAACAATTTGCTTACTTTTAACCAGACAATTTGCCTATTTTACCAGGGATTGTAAGTGCATCTATGCTTCAGATCACAGGACTACTACTATTGGTCGTTGTAGGTTCCATTGTACTAAATCCAGTAGAGTTTGTTTCGTTCATTAATAGACTAATAGTGCATGGTTCCTGCAACAATTAAACTGAAATATTAGCCTACTTTTACAGACACTGTAAGTGCGTGTATGTATTATTCTTCCTATAGACATGCAACGATTTAGCTAGGTTATTAGTCTGCTTTTACAGAGATTTAAGTAGTTTCAGTTTTGCTTTACCATATTCAGTGGAGTTTACTTCGTTCGTGAAAAAAAATGGATGGTGCATGTTCACTATGACAATTTAGCAACACAATTTTCTTACTTTTAACCAAGCAATTTGCCTATTTTAAAAGGGATTGTAAGTACATCTATATTTCATATTGCAGGACTACTACTATCGGTAGTTATAGGTTCCATTGTACCAAATCCAGATGCTCACAGATGTAAACTTTGTTGTATTTTTTCTGAAAAGAAGACCACCATATTGACACGAGAACTTCCAGTTTATGTGCTAAACATACAACCATAGACTATTAGTTTTTTTTTCGGTGAAAATTCTTTGGTGTAATAGTGGTTTCGTGAATGGATATACTGAAGCCCTCTTTTTCTGCTTCAAGAGTCTTTCTTTTTAGTTTTGATGCAAATTATGTCCTGCAGGATTGGGGTTGTTGGAAGGGTGGTAGGAATTATTGATGAGATCTGAATGTCTGTCAATAGAATCTCATTTTATTCAATTCTGGTGGATACACAGACATGTTTCAACGAGGTTCAGCGGAAGGGAAGAGCCATGGGTTGATACTGGAGCAGCTTCTGGCTTGGGAAGAGAAGCTCTATGAGGAGGTCAAGGTAATTTCTCCAGTGGTGACTCTTAGAGCACAGTTATGAAGTTAACAGTCGAGTACATTGCTCAAATTGATATGCTCTGATGTGTAGAAAATCTAATAGCTCACCAGTTAAAATTGTGGTACTCTTAATTGTGCTTCATGCATTGTCGATGTAACATGTTAGCTTCTGTTTTCAGATATCAAATTATAGGAATTTGATATCCTTTTATGAGAATTTCTCTAATCTTGGGTGGAATGCCTTAATGATTATGTCAATCTTATCTTTGAGCAGTTGATCTATTTAGCATTGTGGCACTGGATATATTTATTGTCTATGTAAAGTTTATTTTCAACGGTGTATCAGTGTAACTTCAATTAACACTACGTTTATCTTCCTATCTACTGATAAGACATTGTACAGATTTACGGTCCGTGCTGTTAATTTCGTACAGATTCAGCCTTTGTATGCTATCATTTTGAAAAAACAATTTATAGCTCAGGTTTATGCTCTCGACTTAAATGATGTATTACATATTTTTTATTCAGTGGCTTTTTAGCAAACATGTTTCTCCTTTAAAGGTTAATTGTACAACTACCATTACTTCAGGGAAGGGCGTTTCAGATTTATGATACTACCAAAACAGGTAGCCCTCTTTTTTCGAGAAGGAAATATTTATGAGTTTACCACTGTGAAATTGTGTTTTATTCTCCTACATGATAGGATCTTCTTCAACTATGGCCTCAACATATTTAGTTAAAGCTTATTTTAATTCATCTGTTTTTTCAGCTAAGGCCTCATATATTTAGTTTTTCATGCATGATAGACGAATCGATTGCTTCTTCAGCTAAGGCCTCATATATTTAGTTAAAGCCTATTTTAATTCCTTTGTTTTCTTGTGAGCATTGGTAAAGTTTTACCTATAATATCATGCTGTTGTGATGTCGTGCTATATGGAACTGCAATTCTAAAGGCAGCATGTTGGAACCTTACTTTCAGTTTGCCAGTTTGGCTTTGATTCTACCGTTGCTGGTTCTTTCTACTGAGGTAAATCAATGCCTTTCTTTTTATTTACGATGTGGGTGCTTACGTGCACTAATTATATTAGCCGACAAGTTTTCTATTCAAACTGCAATTGGACAGGTTGGTGTCTAAGCTTTGGTCAACTTATTTCTTGCTATTTCGATGAAAAAATCTCAAATCATTTCTATTACAAAAATTCAGGAGTACAAACCAAAGAGTATTGTCGGCCCAGTAAGGACCGGGGTACGCGCGGCCCACTCCCTACAGGCCTCGCCCGCGTAGAACTTCGGCAGGACGGCTGAGGACCAGGCTACCGCTTGGAGGGATCCTCAAGAGGCATCCCCTCTCGAGGCCTGAAGAGGACGCCAGGGCCTGAAGAGGACCCTGCGCTTCAAGAGACTCCCCAGGCACAGCCCGCCTGGAGAGGAGTCACACCAGAAGACCCCTCCACAGGCGACCACGACCCTGTGGAGACACTTCGCGGCTAAGCAAGCGCTGCAGGGCGCACATGGCCCCTGCAGCGGCCACAGGGTGACGCGAGCATCCCAGTGGCCATTCTGGTGATAAAGGAGTCAACAAAGCCGCGCCGCCTGCGGCCGGACAGCCAGGACTTTCCTCTTTGGTGATAAAGCGGCTGGACGGCGCAACGCTCCAAGAAGATCGTCACCGTGGGCTCCACCACGACCTCTGCTGCGCCTGCGAGCCGCCCTGCACCGCCTGCAACCTGTCGGCCGCGGCGCGCTACTTTGGCACGGATGAGCCGCGTCCAGGGACGGGGGAGCCACCGTGGACTCCCTCTCCTTTGCGCCGCCGACGTGTGGGAGCCCACCAGCACGAGGGCGGAGCCCGGAGCGCCTATAAAAGGAGCAGGAGCTCCGCCGTAGAAGGGGATCGATCGCCCAATCGCGCAATCGCCCCCTAAACAGATAGGATAGCCAACTGCTGGAGGAGGAAGACGACCATTGTGTCCCTCTCCAGGCACCAAACTGCCTCAAGAGGGCCTTCGGCAAGCTCATTGTCCTGTAACCTTCACAGTGCAATACAGACAAGCAGGAGTAGCGGTTTTACCTCCTCTCGAGGGCCGTGAACCTGGGTACGGGCTGGTGTCCATCTCTGGCGTGATTGTCCTTATTCAGGCTCGGCGAGCATCGTCGTCGAGCCCCTCGAGGTTGTTAGACCTCCGTGTTCAGTCCCCCCCCTTCGAACCTCACTTCAGGGCGAGACTACCCCTGTTACGTGGGAGTCACTCCTCGACATTTGGCGCGCCAGGTAGGGGGACTGAGGCGCGTCTTCAACCTCCGAACTCCGCGCCATGATGGACACCCGCGCGACGCGCGCCAACCGGCGTACCTCTGAGAGAGCTCACACCGAGCCTGGCACTGCTCCCACCCGTGGCCGCCGTGGTCGACCCCGCACGACCGAGCGCGCTGGCACCGGCCCGCGCGTGGAGGAGCCGGAGAGCGAGGAGCGCCGCGAAGGAGACCAGCGTGACAACGAGGACCTCTCCGAGCGCCGTGGGGACGCTGAGTCCTTGCACCCGTCCCGGCGCCAGAGCGTGTCCACGCGGGAGCACCACGAGCCCGCCCCGCACACAGCGCTGCTCATGGCCCAGGAGCTCCTCCGCTACCGGCCAAGTGCCGAGGCGCACGACCAGTGGCTGGACCGCCTCCACCACCTCGTCGACATCGCAACCACGCGCCCTGCTCCGTCGCGCTCCATCGTGCCTTCCGGCCCTGCAGGGACGGCCGCACCAGGTGCGCCATCACCGCCGCCGGGACCACCTCCGGCCGCGGCACAGCGGGCTCCCTCCCATGCTTCCTCGCCGCACGACTGCCAAATCGTGCAGCGCACCGCACCTGACGCGCGCGTGGGCATGGAGCGACGTCGCGACCTCCAGAACCGCCTCGTCGAGGAGCTCGGTCAGGCGGGGCAGCAAAACCGCAGGGCCCTCCAGGGAGGAACGGCCACCTATGCCTCAGGCTGCATGGCCTTCACGCGCGCCCTGCGTCGTGTGGTCTGGCCGCAGAAGTTCAGGCCAGCACTCCCCAAGGGCTTAGACGGGTCCACCAACCCTCTCGAGTTCCTGCAGCTCTACACCACTTCCATCCAGGCCGCAGGGGGCGACGACAAGGTCATGGCCAACTGGTTCTCCCACGCCCTCAGGGACTCCGCGCTGTCCTGGCTTCTCAACCTGCCAGAGGACTCCATCGACTCCTGGGAGGAGCTCTGCAGGCAGTTCGTCGCCAACTTCAAGGGCACGTACGAGCGCGCACTCACCCACAACGACTTGCGCGCTGTGGTGCAGAAGAAGGATGAAACTCTTCGCAAGTACATCCAGCGCTTCAGCCAGGTGCGGAACAAGATTCCAAACATCCCCGACACCCAGGTGATCGCTGCCTTCCGCGAGGGCGTCACGAACCGCAGGATGCTCGAGAAGCTCGGCATCCACGACAAGCTCACCTCTGTGGTGAAGCTGTTCGATCTGGCGGACAAGTGCGCCAAGGCTGAAGAGGGACTCCTCTTCGTCAAGATGAGCGCGCGGGGGGACGACCCTGGCGAGGGGTCCAAGAGCCACAAGAAGAAGGAAGAGCCCAAGCGCAAGGCCACCACGGTCCTCGCGGCAGAGCCTGACGCGAAGGGCTCCCGCAGGGGTTCCCCCGAGCGCGGCGACAAAGAGGTGGACCACCGCCCGTTCTGCGTCTACCACAACAGGCGTGGGCACGCTACAGACGACTGCTTCGACCTCAAGAGGCTGAGCAGGGAACGCGAGCGAGGAGAAGGCAGCGGAAGCCGCGGCAGAGGTCGCGGCTACCGAAGAGACGGCAAGGGCAGGCGCGATGGCGGCTACCAGAAGCCGTCAGGCACTCAAGCCAACGCCGCCGAGAAGAACAACAACCTCCCCGACGAGGAAGATGGAGGCTACCAGGCCCCGAGAGGCGCCATGGCCTGCATCCTCGGCGGAGCTCAAGCGCCCAAGTCGAACAATCAGTTCAAGCAGTTCGCCCGCGAACTCAACGCTGCGCTCCCGAGCACTGAGACCTCTCGACCCCTCAAGTGGTCCCAGTACACCATCGCTTTCGACGCCAAGGACCACCCCAAGTCGACCAAGACTGTGGGAACCCTCCCCCTGGTCTGCTCCCCCACCATCAACAACATCACCGTCTCCAAGACGCTCATCGATGGGGGAGCGGGCCTGAATGTCATCTCTGTCGAGACCTTCGAGACGCTTCAAGTGCCCTACGAGTGGCTTATGCCCTCCAGGCCGTTCACGGGCGTCACCAGTGGTTCGATCGAGCCTCTGGGGCAAGTCCGCCTCGCGGTCACCTTTGGCACGCAGAGGAACTACCGCACGGAGCTGATCGACTTCGACGTCGCCCACATCGGTTTGCCGTACAACGCCATCCTCGGCTACCCCGCCCTCGCGAAGTTCATGGCCGTCACGCATCACGCCTACAACATGGTCAAGATTCCCGGCAGCGCTGGCACCATCGCCGTCCATGGCCATGTCCAGGACGCCACGCGCGCTGTCGAGAGCGCCTACAAGGCAGCCGCCATGGCTTTCCCGGCTGACGAGGACATGGAGCCTCTCGAGAGGCCCAAGAAGAAGAAGCAAGTGTTCTCTCAGGAGCAAGCCGCCACGAAGAAGGTGCCGCTGGACACCACCAGCTCGGGGGCTGAAGGCTCGGGGGCTAGCGTCACCATAGGCGCTGCTCTGCCTCCCAAATAGGAAAGCGCGCTCGTCGCCTTCCTTCGGGCAAACTCTGACATGTTCGCATGGACTCCGTCAGATATGTCCGGTGTACCAAGGGAGGTGATCGAGCACCATTTAGCCGTGTGTCCAGACGCACGCCCCGTCAAGCAAAAAGCACGTAAGCAAGCCCCCGAGAAGCAAGCTTTCATCATCAAGGAAGTAGAGAAGCTAAAGGCGGCAAACGTCGTCCGCGAAGTCGCGCACCCCACTTGGCTCTCTAACGGCGTGGTTGTCCCTAAACCCACTGGAGGAGGCCGACTCTGCATCGACTACACCGATGTCAACAAGGCCTGCCCCAAGGACCCATACCCCATGCCGAGGATAGACCAGATCGTGGACTCCACCGCTGGCTGTGACCTCCTCTGCTTTCTGGACGCCTTCTCTGGTTATCACCAGATCAAGATGGCTAAAGAAGACGAGGAGAAGACGGCATTTCTCACCCCTTGTGGTGTGTACTGCTACACATGCATGCCCTTCGGCCTGAAGAACGCTAGAGCCACCTTCCAGAGGCTCATGAGGATAGCCTTGGGGGCGCAGATGGGCAGAAACGCCGAGGCCTACGTCGATGATATCGTGGTCAAGTCTCGAGAGGGGGACACCCTCTTGAGGGACCTCGAGGAAACCTTCGCCAGCCTGAGAAAGGTGAATATCAAGCTGAACCCCGCCAAGTGCGTCTTCGGGGTCCCTTCAGGCAAGCTCCTCGGATTCCTCGTGTCCCACCGTGGCATAGAGGCAAATCCTGACAAGATCAAGGCTATAGAGCAAATGCAGCCTCCCCGCCGACTCAAGGATATGCAGCGGTTGGCGGGCTGCATGGCCAGCCTTGGCCGTTTCATCTCCAAATTCGGCGAGAGAGCCCTGCCATTTTTCAAGATCATGAAGAGATCGGGCACATTCAAGTGGACCCCTGAGGCGGATAAAGCCTTCGAGGACTTAAAGAAGTATCTGGCTAGCGCTCCAGTCTTGGTGGCCCCCAGGGCAGGCGAGCACCTGAAGCTGTACCTCTCAGCCACCCCTCAGACCGCAAGCGCCGTCTTGGTGGTCGAGAGGGAAGAGCCTGTTCTCCCCAAGAAGAGCACTGCAACTCCAAGCCCAGAACCCCCTGACAAAGGCCCCGTCGAAGGAGCAGCCTCCACAGACCCACTGCCAGGCCCACCGCCTCAAGTCGAGTCTGCTCGTCCCACCCCTGTCGAGATGCCTCTACAGGCAGATCTCGACAAGGGCCCTGAAGAGCCTCCGCAGGGGGCTGACGCTGCGCCACCTCAAGTAACCCTCGTCGAGCACCCCGTCTACTTCGTCAGCACAGTACTGCGGGACGCTCGCGAGCGGTATCCAATGCAGCAAAAGCTCCTCGTCGCGCTCCTCATCGCCTCCAGGAAGTTGAGACACTACTTCCAGGGCCACCCCATCACGGTGGTCACTGCCTTCCCCCTGGAGCAGATCCTGCGCAATCCCAACGCCACAGATCGTGTCGCGGGATGGAACATCGAGCTGCAGCCATTCAACTTGCGCTTCGACACCACGAGGGTCATAAAAGGAAGAGCGTTGGCTGACTTCGTCGCCGAATGGACTGACCCAAGCCCTGAGGAGCCTCGCGAGGCAGAGGCCGAGCCCTCGGGAGACACAGCGTCAAGCCATTGGACCATGCACCTCGATGGAGCCTTCGCTTGCCGCAACGGCGGAGCAGGCGTCGTCCTAACCTCGCCCAAGGGTGACAAGCTATACTACGCTGTCCAGCTGTGCTTCACAATCGACAAGATCTCCAACAATATCGCCGAATACGAAGGCCTCCTCGCCGGCTTAAGGGCCGCCATCGCTCTGGGCGTCAAGCACCTGCTCGTCAAGGGAGACTCCCAGTTGCTTGTCAACTTCTCCAACAAGAGCTACACACCAAAAGACGACCACATGGCCGCATACCTCGAAGAGGTCCGCAAGCTCGAGAAGCACTTCAGGGGCATGGAGCTCATGCACATCCCGAGGAAAGAAAACCAAGAGGCTGACGACATCGCAAAGCGAGCCTCGCGAAGGCAACCCCAGCTTGCCGGCGTCTTTGAAGAGAGGCTCGCCAAGGCATCCATCAAACAGCCTCGAGAGCCCACAGCCGCAGGCGCAGACGAAGCGCTCCCACCACCTCCCGAGTCTGGAGCGCCCGATTGCGGCCCCAGCACAGGGGAGCGCCTGTTGCTGACGGCAACCCGCCAGGCCTCAGGCTGGATTGATGAGATCAAGGACTACTTGGTGAAAGGAATCCTCCCTGAAGAGGATGCTGACGCAGAGCGAATCGCTCGACAGGCGAAATCCTATTGCATCCTCGAGGGAAACCTCTACCGCAAGCGCCCAAATGGTATCGCGCTCAAGTGCGTCCCTCCTGAGGAAGGCCGAGAGCTGATTAAGGACATCCACAGCGGGGAGTGCGGCCACCACTCATGTGCGCGCACCCTCACAGGCAAGGTCTTCAGGAGCGGTTTCTACTGGCCTCAGGTGCTTCAAGATGCGGTCGCCATTGTGCAAACCTGCGACGCCTGCCAATTCCACGCCAAGCAAATTCATCAGCCGGCACTGGAGCTTCAAACCATCCCGCTCTCCTGGCCATTTGCAGTCTGGGGGCTGGACATCTTGGGCCCCTTCCCAAGGTCGCAGGGGGGCTACCGTTTCCTCTTCGTGGCCATCGACAAGTTCACCAAGTGGACCGAGGTTGAGCCGGTGCGCACCATACCAGCTGGGGCTGCGGTGAAGTTCATCAGGAGCTTGGTCTGCCGCTTCGGCGTGCCCAACCGCATCATCACCGACAACGGCTCGCAATTCACCAGCGGTGTCTTCCGAGCCTACTGCGACAAGCTTGGCATCAAGGTCTGCTTCGCCTCGGTAGCTCACCCACGCAGCAACGGTCAAGCCGAGCGAGCAAACGCAGAAGTCCTCAAGGGCCTCAAGACCAGGAGCTTCAACATCCTCAAGGGCCACGGCAAGGGCTGGATCGACGAGCTCCCTTCAGTGCTCTGGTCCATACGCACAACTTCCTCAAGGCCTACAGGCGAAACGCCCTTCGCTCTGGTCTACGGAGCTGAGGCTGTCCTTCTCGCGGAAATCAAGCATGGATCACCACGGGTCCTTGCCTTCAACGAGGACACCCAAGAGGGCCTCCACAACGACGACCTGCTGTTCCTCGAGGGACTGCGCCGTCAGGCCGCCCTCAGGGCGGCGTGATACCAGCAAGACCTGCGACGCTACCACAGCCGCCATGTGCGCTCACGCACCCTTGAGGCGGGCGACCTCGTCCTCAGGCGAATTCTCTCCAGGGAAGGTCTCCACAAGCTCTCGCCGATGTGGGAAGGCCCTTACAGGGTCTCCCACGTCGCCAGGCCTGGCGCAGTACGCCTCGAGACCGAAGACGGCATCCCCGTCAAGAACCCGTGGAACATCGCGCATCTGCGCAAGTTCTACCCGTGATCACAGTCACGCCAGGCATTTTTTGTCTCTAGAGGGAAGCCCATGGCTTCACCTCCAAGCTTCTCAAAGCTTCTCCCGAGGCCCAGCCCTCCGAGCTCTCCTGCAAATGAGCCCTCGCAGGCCGCAGTGAACCTCTGCCACTAATGGGTGGTCCCCATGCCTCGACATGGAAGGAACGTTAGCTTGGCAAACCCAAGTGTAATGAACCGATTTTCGTTCCAAGTGAACTTTGCGCTCAGGCGCCACTTTCGTTCCTAAGTGAACTATGCGCTACGGCGCCGCTATGTAATATTTTGGTGGTGAGTTTATTTCAGCATTATTTTCCTTATTGAAAATGGGCGCTTATATCTCTCCACATGCGCACCTCGCGAGCGGGGGCTGAGTACGGTGCCAGTGCCTCAAATGACACACCAGCAGCACTGCAAAACCCAAGGATCCGAGCTCTGGCTAGAGGGCAGGCCCTCACAAACACGGCATCTCTACAAAGGACCTTGGTACTCTCTCTCCTCGCAAGGAACGCCTGAGGAGACCTATAAGCGCGCATTAGTCCATGGTAAAGTGCACAAACGTTTGGTCCTGCCTCTCTAACATCTATAGGGAACAAGCGTCTCTACAAGCCTGAGGAGGCAGCAGGGAAAAACCCTTGAAGAGGACCTCCCCGGCAAGCTAAAAAGCCTCTACAGGGCAAAAGCCTCGAGAAGCTAAGTCCCGCTCCTGCGACTCGAGAGCCTTTTCTCTCCAAGCGCACGTTTGTCCCTCGAGCGATTTCGTTCTCCCTTACGCTTCATGGACTACTCGCACGTCAAGGGGGAGCACTTGGGCATCGCGACTCAGGGCTCTTACCTCTCCAAGCCTTAAACTCCCCCCGGCCTTGCTGAGTCATTGCTCTAGCATACCGTAGCGGCGGAGTCATAGTGCGAAGAGACGGGTCCTAACGACGCAGAGAAAACATAGACATGAAAGTAAAGCAGAAAAGGCCTCTCGAGGGGCAAACAAGCTAGCGTAAATAAGCTTAAAGAGGTATATTACAGGCCCAAAACGTACAATGTCTGAATACAAAAAATTGCCTCAGATACTAGCGCTCAAAGGCGCGGTCAGCAAGACTCAGGCGGAGTCCGCGCCAGCACGCTCCTCCTCAGCGTCCTCCTCCTCGGCAGGGGCGGCCTCCTCCTCGCTGTCCTCCGCAGCCACCTCCGCACGCTTGAAGCGGTTGCAGAAGGCCTCCACTTGCTCGCGGAGGGCGTTGGAAACCTGCAGGGCCTCTCCAGCCGGGCGCGCCTCGGTCACCGTGGAGAGGTCGAAGCTGGGCGAAAGGAGCCGGAGGTTGGTGAAGATGCGGTCGACCACCACCTCCAGAAGCTGGCGGCTCTCGACCTCGATCACCTCGCGGAGATCGCCGGCGGGACCCTCGAGGGCCGTGAAGAGCTGGTCGAAGTAGACCAGGTACATCGCAGCATCACTACGACCGCGAGCCTCGGTGAGCGGCGCTTCTGCGCCGAGCTGGGCCGCGAGCTCATTGCCTCTCGCTACCAGCGCCTGGAAGATGCGGTCCCGCTGCTTCGCGAGCACGAGAGCCGCCTGCGCGGTGTCCACCGCCTCCGTCACCTGCTTGGTTGCAGAGCCCGCCTGCCCCTCCACGTCCTTGATGAGGGCGTCCAGCTCCAGGGCAGCAGCCCGGCGGCCCTCCTCAGCCTGGCGGTAGGCGTCCTTGGCGCGTTGGAGGCGGACCTCGAGCTTGGAGTTGACCTTCTCAAGCTCCGCGATCCGCTTGGCGTCAGCAATGTGCTTGGCCTTGAAGCGGTCCTCCTGCTTCTTGGCCTTGTCGCGGAACTCCTGGGAGATGGTCCGCCTGAAGTCTTTCTCGCGCTCCGCGAGGGCGGCCTCCGCCTCCTTTTTCTTCTCAGCGAACCGCAGCTGGAAGCGCTCCAGGGTTTGCCTCTGGGCGGTGACGTTGTCGTCGTGCCGCTGGAGCGCTTGGGCCAGGTGCCCCTCACGCGCCTCGAGCTCTTCCCGCTTGGTGGCCAGCTCACCCTCCGCCTGGAGCCGCTGCTCGTCGCGCCGCTCCACGTCTTTCTCCCTGGAGGCCAGCTGCCGCTCACGCTCGGCTAAGCTCTTGCGGTCCTCCTCCAGGGTCTCCTGCGCGGCCCGGTGGGCGGAGAGGAGCTGGGACTCTAGCTGGGAGACCTCGCGGCGCTTCTGCTCCAGCGAGCCCTCCATAGCCGCGCGCTCGGCCTTCACCTTCGCGAGGAGATCGGCGGCCGCATCGCGCGCATCCTGGAGGGGGGCAAGGAGCTCGTCTGCGTCGCGGACGGCTCCCTCTCGGACCTCCTTGGCAAAGCGGATGGCCTCCTCGCGGGCGGCCTGGAGCGCCTGATCCTCCTGGCGCCGGGCCTCAACCGCGGCATGGAAGCGCCCCCAGGCCCCCGCGAGCTCGTCGCGTTGCTGAGCAAGTTGGGCGTCCTCAAAGGCGAGCTGCGCCTCCAGGCCCTCCAGGGACTCCCTCACCACGCGGAAGGCCACCGCGCGGTGTCCTTTGCTCCAGTCCCAGCCGCTCAGGACCAGGCCGCGTTGCGAGGAGGGCCCGGCCCCGGCGTCGAACCTTGAGGATGAGGCCTCTGGGCGTGCCTGGGGGCTAGGCTGCTCCCGGTCCTTCGCCGCGCCCAGGATGGTCTCGCCGCCCTCGTCGCCTGGCCGCGTCGCCTCTTGCGCCTCGCCCCCCGCTGTGGGGCGTGGCGGAGAAGGAGGAGCTCCCCCTGCAGAGGCGCCCGCGCTTGGTGGGCCCTGGTCTGCCTCGGCCTCTGCTTGCGCGGGAGGCGTAGCCGTGCGAGGTGGGGTGGCCTCCCGTGCCGGAATCGACTCACGCGGCGGCGTAGCCGCGCGAGGCGGTGCAGGAGCTCGAGGAGGGCTGGCCGACCGCTCTTCCTGCACCTCCACCACTAAGGGCACGGGGGGCGGTGCAGCGGCCTCCGCCTGAGGCGCTGCTGCCTCCGCCAGAAGCTCAGTTGCCTCCGCCTGAGGCGCCTCTTCGGCTGGGCCTGCCGTGGCCATCTCCCCAGGCCTCGCGGCCTCTCCAGCCACGGCCTCTGCCGCGGCTCCCTTCACCTCCGTTGCCTTGCGAAGCCTACGGCGTTTCGCAGGCACTAGGTTGCTGAAAGAATCGGGGGGCGAGTGTCAGAAATATGAGAAGAAGAGTGCAATAATCAAGCGTTTAGTAATTGAAGGAACTTACCCGGACCGCTTGGCGCCGGTGTCGACCCACGCCAAGCCTGGCGAGCGCCAGGAGGGCTTGGGCCTGGCGTCTGGCCTCTCCAGAGGCGCCTCGGCTTTCCTCTTAGAAGGGACGTCAGAGGGCCTCGCGCCAGGCCTGTCGCAGGCCGCCTTGGACCGAGGCTCGCGACGCCCCAGCAAGGAGTCCTCGTCAGAGGCCTCCCCTGCAGACTCCTCCTCCTCCGCGCGACGCGTGGGCGCCCCCGCGGAGGCGCCTTCGTCGTCACCTGACGAGATGTCGCAAATCTCGCCCCCTTGGGGCCTGGCCCTCGAAGAGGCCTCCTCGCCCGCCGCGGCCTCCTCCTCGCCTGCCGCGGCTTCCTCCTCACCTTGCCCGACTCCTGAGGCGGAGGGCGTCTCTGCCTCCTCCGCATCATGCACCACAGGCACGGGCACCACCTTCCGCGCCGGGCCTGCCGGAGTGTACGGAGGAACCCCCTCCAGAACGGCCAGACGCTCGGTCATGTTGTACTGGTGCAGAGGCCTGAGGGAGATCGGGAGTTCCTCCATGGCGGGCACCGCGGGATTGATGAAGAGCGCGGACATGACGTTGTCGACGGCGTCCTTGCCGTTGTCCTCCCGATGGAGCCGCATCTTGTCATTGGGGCCGGAATACATCCACATCGGCATCGCGTGCGCCTGGAGTGGAGCGAGGCGGCGCGTCACGAAGTCCGCCACGACGATTTGCCCCGTGAGGCCTTCCTCCCGGAGGTAGCTCAGGCGGCCCGACAGCATCACGTTCTGCGCGCCGCAGAAGGTGGCCTTGCCCCAGTGCGAGTTCTTCACGGGCGGCGCGTCAGGGACCTCGAGGAAGGCGCTTGGTTGCTCCACGCCAACGAAGAACCACCGCTGGCGGAAGTCGTCCACCTTCTTCGTCACGGAGGTGATGGCCTTGCCCTCGCTCCACGACATGGGGATGTAGACGCTCCCCATGCCGTCCACGATGCGGAAGGAGACGCATCCTGAGCGCTCGTTCTTCGCCGTGCTCCGGAGCGCGTAGAAGCACCGGAAGAGCTCCACCGTGGGCTCCACGCCTAGGTACGCCTCGCAGAGGTAGGCGAAGATGGCGAGGATGAGCACCGAGTTGGGGTGGAGGTGCAGCAGTTGGATTTGGTAGAAGGCCAGCACCGCCTCCAAGAACGGGGAGAAGGGCGGCACCAGGCCCGCCGAGACGCAGTGCTGGAAGATGGGGAAAAACCCTCGCGGGCGTTTCCCGTGCGCCGCAGGCTTGAGTGCGGTGGCGCCGTGCTCGTTGGTCCGGTCCGCCACCAGGAAGCGGACCTTCTCGAGCGCCTTGTCGTTGACGCGCACGCCCAGCAGTGCCGCGCCGTGTGCGGCCTCAGCGGGCGCTGCTTGCGATGAGGACCCCGCGGCCGCCTTGCCCTTGTTCTTCGGCGGAGTCATCGTCGGAGGGAAGAAGGGAGCGGCGCGAGGGGAAGTTGGAGAAATCGGAGAAGAGGGCGCCGGGTTGCAGGAGCGGAGAGCTCTGTGCGGTTGGCGTCTGCGAGAAGGAGTGGGAGTAGTAACGGCTCCCTTCTCCGGCGCCGGGGTTTTTATGTCTCGTCAAGGAGCAGTTACCGGGGCGTGGTGGGACCCCCACGACGCACGTCCCGTATCGTGCGCAACCGCTGCTCGCCGGAGTGACGCGTGGCTCGGCCCGGCCTGCAAGTTTTGCCCCACGACGCTTCGCCTAGACCCAACGGGCCTCGTCGTGCCCATCGTGGGCCAGGGGGCTACTGTCGGCCCAGTAAGGACCGGGGTACGCGCGGCCCACTCCCTACAGGCCTCGCCCGCGTAGAACTTCGGCAGGACGGCTGAGGACCAGGCTACCGCTTGGAGGGATCCTCAAGAGGCATCCCCTCTCGAGGCCTGAAGAGGACGCCAGGGCCTGAAGAGGACCCTGCGCTTCAAGAGACTCCCCAGGCACAGCCCGCCTGGAGAGGAGTCACACCAGAAGACCCCTCCACAGGCGACCACGACCCTGTGGAGACACTTCGCGGCTAAGCAAGCGCTGCAGGGCGCACATGGCCCCTGCAGCGGCCACAGGGTGACGCGAGCATCCCAGTGGCCATTCTGGTGATAAAGGAGTCAACAAAGCCGCGCCGCCTGCGGCCGGACAGCCAGGACTTTCCTCTTTGGTGATAAAGCGGCTGGACGGCGCAACGCTCCAAGAAGATCGTCACCGTGGGCTCCACCACGACCTCTGCTGCGCCTGCGAGTCGCCCTGCACCGCCTGCAACCTGTCGGCCGCGGCGCGCTACTTTGGCACGGATGAGCCGCGTTCAGGGACGGGGGAGCCACCGTGGACTCCCTCTCCTTTGCGCCGCCGACGTGTGGGAGCCCACCAGCACGAGGGCGGAGCCCGGAGCGCCTATAAAAGGAGCAGGAGCTCCGCCGTAGAAGGGGATCGATCGCCCAATCGCGCAATCGCCCCCTAAACAGATAGGATAGCCAACTGCTGGAGGAGGAAGACGACCATTGTGTCCCTCTCCAGGCACCAAACTGCCTCAAGAGGGCCTTCGGCAAGCTCATTGTCCTGTAACCTTCAGAGTGCAATACAGACAAGCAGGAGTAGCGGTTTTACCTCCTCTCGAGGGCCGTGAACCTGGGTACGGGCTGGTGTCCATCTCTGGCGTGATTGTCCTTATTCAGGCTCGGCGAGCATCGTCGTCGAGCCCCTCGAGAGTTGTTAGACCTCCGTGTTCAGTCCCCCCCTTCGAACCTCACTTCAGGGCGAGACTACCCCTGTTACGTGGGAGTCACTCCTCGACAAGTATGTACTCAAATCTTGCTATTTTCTGCTATTAAGTACGGTGCTGATCCTTACTATGTACATAGCCTCTCTATTTTTATATGTTTGTTTCTTTGCTTCACAACGTTCTAGGCTATGTTATTCATGCTTTATCGATTTGTTTTTTTTCATTCTGATGCTATTCCATCTACTGCATATGGTGTTGTTATTTGGGTCATCGCTTATAGGCTGAGAAGTTCTTGCCTACCGCTACTTTTTTTTTGAATTCGTTTTATTTAGCAATTAAAGTATTCCTCCTCTCTTTCGGAGGTTTCTCATTTGGCTAATTATGTCGTGTTTTCTTTTCAAATACCTTCTAGTGTTCAATGCTTCTTGATTCATATGTTAAAACATCGATTGCAATAGGAAATTGGCTCGCTTGATCGAAGGAATTGTCCATGTTCTTTGTTTTACAAATTACAGTTTTCATCTGACTAGCAGAAAATACGTTGAATAAAATACGATAAGTTGTACGCGGGAATTATGTGAGATGTTCATATAGACAAGGATGCAGAAATTACAAGAGTTGGGTGTAGTAAGTTTCAGCTATTTTCCTTATATGTGCCTAAATGAGTGATTTGTTTGGTTTATAGTTCTGACTTTTGACATCTGCACTTCGTTTGTAGGATATCAGCAAAATGGAAATGAATAATACAATGTACTTTTCTGTTATTGTCCAAATTGGTTAGCACATTAATGATGTTACTAATAGGACAACCATTGATTTGGAGTGCAATTTCTCATGTATGCACTACCTGCCAATCTACTGGAAGTACCCTTACAGCCTGTCATATTTCCTGATGTTTATTCTCGCAGTCCCTCTTGAAAGCAGGCCTCTCTGTGAAGATACGTTGCGTATAAGATTACTTATTCTTGCCTCCATATAAAAACAGTTCTTGTAATTTTTCTTGCTACTGCCACAACTTATTCTACGCAGAACATTGGCTCTGGAAGCATGCAAAATCAGGATATATTCTTTCAGTATTTTATCTGTTATATGAAGTATTCTCACTTCTTTACTGT
Source organism: Poa annua (assembly GCA_026929855.1). Taxonomy (NCBI): domain Eukaryota; kingdom Viridiplantae; phylum Streptophyta; class Magnoliopsida; order Poales; family Poaceae; genus Poa; species Poa annua. The sequence continues at coordinate 53,291,224 of CM049435.1, read as the reverse complement.
TTAATATTTTCTATTTCTTTCCATGTACAAGAGATGTGTTTGTTTAAAGGCAGTTAGGGGGGATAGAAGCACTAGTAGATAACAAGGCACTAGCACCGGTTGTAAAGGGCCTATAGCACCGGTTGTGCAACCGGTGTTAAAAGGTCGGGACTAAAGGGGTGGACCCTTTGGAACCGACACAGATTGCAACCGGTTTTAAAGGGCCTCCACGTGGGCAGAGCTGGGCGCGCGGGGGCGGAGGCCTTTTGTACCGGTTGGTTTTACCAACCGGTATTAAAAGTTTATGTTTTTTTTTCTTCCGCTTATTTTTCAGGGTTTCTGTTTTTTTCTTGTGCGCTTATTTTTCGGGGTTTAGGGTTTCTGTTATTCGCTTATTTTTCTGGATTTTGGAGGAGATCACGTATAAAGTACCCATTACACATATAAATTATACTCACTACGTACACATATAAATTGTACTCATTACACATATAAATTAAGTACCCATAATTACATTACTTTTTTCACGGAGATATCACTGCTATTACATGGAGGGAGTCTATTTTTCCACATAGTGAAATTCACCGGATGGATTTATGACATGCGTAAGGAAAAGTCCCGCCAATTCCTCCGCAATTGCTTTAATGCGGTTCGTTGGTAGGAGTTGGTTCCGCTTCCTTGCCATCTTTAAAAGGAGGAGATCAAATTAGTTATGATTGAAACTAAACACAAGTGATGGTAGAAAAATAAAGTTGTGAATGATTTTTGCGTACCTATATGTTTCTTTGACTATTGACTCTCTCATTGACTTTCATGTGAATGAACTCACAAACGTAGTATCCACATAAATCCGTCCCATCTGGTTGTTGCAGACACCACTATACAAGAATATGATTTAATCAAATAATAATAAAGAGAATTAGAAAGATACACGGACCTAGTTAAGTAGTAGTACTTACTTTGCTAGCTTTGAACTCCAGCTTATCTTTCCATTCACCGGGTTCTTGCTCGGTGAACTTTTTCCAAACCCTGCCCAAAAAGAATATGAATTGAGGAGTTATTACTTACTTTTGATATCAAGTAAATGAACGAAATAGAGGCCGATATAGTGCGATTGAAATTACCTCTTGAGCATTATACGCACGAGTATGCTTCTGGATTTGTTTTTTTTTGAGTCCCAGATTTCAACTTCTCCATCGTCGAGTCTAATGATCAGGAGAATGAAGTGGTAACTGCGCACGTAATTCTTTTTTTTTGAGAAACACAGTACAAACGCAGACGCTCACATACACGTGCGCACACTCACCCCTATGAACGCACACACGCACACCCTACCCCTATGAGCACCTCCGAAATACTGATCCGGCGGATCGAGTCTTGAGATTGACGAAGTCACCACAGGCGCCTCGCTGTCGACGGGAACGTCGCCTCCCACTGAAAGAATATTCCGCCTAAATACAACACACAGACGTCAAACCTGGGGTTTGAACTCTGGTGGGCTGAGGGTACAACCACCCTGCTAACCATCCAAACACAGGTTGGTTTGCAGCGCACGTAATTCAGAACTCATCAATTGCACTTAATATCGGGAAAGCAAAAAAGAATGTGTACAAGACAGTAACACTCACTTGAAGTTGTAACGAAAAAATATTTCTTTTTTGGTACTTTGTCGCTTAAAGAAATTCAGTAAAACGTCCTCTATGGCGTCGGGTTGATTTTCTAAAGTCTGCACATGAACTTTATCCGGGTCAATGAACCCAATGTCCCAGATTTTGAGCTGTCTGCATTCACGAATCTTCATTCTGCATAATAGCGTACAAAAGAATGATGTGAGGATAATTACTGGTAATGAACGAGCTTAACTAAATAACGAAAATACACAAATAAATTACTTACAGACAATAGCAGCTGATGATAGACTTGTCGAGAGCACGTTGATTGTACATCTGAAAAAGTTCAGAGAACTCAACCTGTACAGCATATTCTTGGAAGTAGTGCTCATCCTTAACTCCCGCCATGAAATAGAAAGTCCCATCTTTTGAGATGTCCATGTACCAGTTATGCAATCTCCATAACTGTGTTGTTAGAGCACTGGGGTTTGTCACCAGAGGCAGCCCGAGAGTATATTGATATGCTATCTCAAGAGTCTCGTACTCTCTGTCTGCACGGTATACAACTTCTCCAGGCTCGATTTCCTGAGGAGCACGAGACGACACAATGAGCGGGGCCATCGATTGTACTTCTTGTTCCCCGAGCTGGGCAACTTGTTTCCCGCATTTCTTTTGTTTCCGTTGCTCCTCCTCTTCCTCCATCTGCGAGCTATGTACCTTGTTAATACCGCGCTCATAGTCTGTAAACGGCGGCGGTGGAGGGTTATATAAGTTGTCAATGGTGCGATCTTTTACCTCAATTGGTATAGTCTTCAGAAGTTCCTTTATGGGATCCAGGGTTGCGGCATGTTTTTCCTCTTTTCTCCGTTCAAAAAAGGTTGCCGTATTGGCATTTAAGCTCACTGTTATTTCCTCCATAGTCATCTCGCAAGCCGGTTTCTCAGGAGCTAACTTCTCAGGAGACTTCACTTTATGCGTTTTCCTTGCACGTTTAATGACGGGGGACCTGTCTTTCCTGAACAAACTCCGCTTTGTCACATGACTAGTGGGCGCATCAGTCGGCTGACGGGACGGCGCGGGCGATGGACTTGCGGTGGGCACCCAATCATCGAGGAAGGCGGGTGGACTTTGAGGTGATAAATTTCTACCCGGAGGAGTCGGTGGCCTTGGCGTAGAGTCTGTAAAGATGATGTATTTCTTCTTCCATAGGACGATACCATGCTCGACTTCTCCCAAAGTCTTCTCGTCATCATTTCCAGGAATGTCAAGATCCATTGAGTGGAATCCCGACATAATTTTTGTGACCCCGACACGAGCATATCCAGCTGTAATCTGACCAAAATGGAAGGTTGCTCCAGGTTGATGTTGTAAAGCATATCCTTTCGCCACCGGATAACTGATGTTCTTCATTGGCACATGTAACTCACAATTTGTCTTCTCCGTGATATCATCCACGGGGTAGTGAGCCGCCGGTTCATCAACTGCAGGATATTCTATATGCGTGGAACCCACGCTGCTTTTCCGCTGAGATGGGCAGACATCGACTGGAGGATCTTCTAGCACCATCCGAGATTCCCTTTTGCTCCTGCTGCCGCTTCACCTGGGCCTGCCATGTGTGGACCTGGCGTTCTAATTGTGATAACCGGTCCGCCTCCTTCTTCTTACTTCTGGAATGGCTTTTATATGTTGCAACGTCCGCGGGAAACCCGTGAAGGAAACCAACCCCGCCTCCTCTACCTCGACATCGTCCCCAGTGTTCAGGATTCCCGAGGGCGAGTGTCAGCTCGTCGTCCTCTCTATTGGGAACAAATGTTCCCTCTCGGACGGCCGCTATTGCAGTCTTTAGATCTTTTATAACTCGTGTAATTCTTTTCTTCCATTTTCCTTTTGCAACAATTAGCCCTGTCTCTGGGTCCAACACTGCTCCATGCGCGAACAACCAGTACTTGGACCTCTCGGGCCAGTCATCTGTCTGTGGAGTGATCCCTTTTAGACGCAGTTCGTTTTCAAAGGATTCCCACTTAGGCAAGGCAGTCTTGTAGCCACCTGACCCCAAAGTATGGTGGTATTTCTTCTTCTTAGCATTCTCCTTATTTCTCTCGGATCGGGCCAGAGCGACGGCTGATTTCTTATAAGCTACAAATGCGGCCCAATCATCTTTTATCTTCTCTAGAGGGCCCTTGAATTCTGGAGTCTTTTTCTCATAATTTTTCCACAATTTTTTCTTCCAGCTGTTGAATTGTGTGGCCATCTTCTTAAGAGTCCACTCCCTGACTTTCTCCAGCTTCTTCTCTGGGAGACCTTCCGGTAGGCTGAAATCACTCAAGATTGTGTCCCAAAGTGTTTGCTTAAGTCTGTCGTCGACATAACTTGCGCCAACGTTGGCTTTCTTCGGCTCATTCCATTCTGCAAGGGTGATCGGGAGAATATCCCTAACAATCGCTCCGCATTGAGCTACATATTTGCGGCAGGTGTTTTCGGGTTTCAGCGGTTTGCCATCATCGCCTACTTCATCGATCGACAGCTTTGCACCATCTTGCAGCTTCAACCTTTTGGCCGGGCCTCGTGTAGGGTATGTCGGCTTCTTTTTAGATCCGGAGGGCTAAAAGAAAAATGTTTTGTTAGTAAGTGCAATATAAATCAATTTATGCATCAACAAGACTTAATATATATATATACCTGGCCGGAGTTTTCCGCGGGCACTTCGTCGTCGTCTCTTATTTCTTCTAGCTCAAGTCCCTCACCAGAGTCGTTCAAACATCTTGAGCTGAAATCATCGTCCTGTTCGTCATCGGAATCTTCTCCATCGGAATTTACTCCAAGACTCTTCTCATATATTATTGCTGCCATTCGCGCTTCATCGTCCTCGTTTCGGATGAAGGGGTTGTTGTCCATACCTCAATGTCAATTCAAATTTAAATTTGAATCAAGGTTACAATTAAAGTTGATACAAAAATTGCAACAAATATTTTTTATACACATAAATTGGAACAAATATTTCTTATACACATAAATTGGAACAAATATTTCTTATATACATAAATTGGAACAAAAATTTGCTAACTTTGCAAAAATTGATACAAAGTATGATACAAAAATATGATACAAAATTTGCTAACTTTCCAAAAATTGATACAAAATATGAAGTATTAGCAATATTGCAACAAAATTTTCCAACTTTGCTAATTTTCCAACTTTGCTAAATTTCTAATAGTTGTTTTACAAAATTTGCTAACTTTGCAAAAATTGATACAATTTTTTTTGAAGTTCCTAAATATCTAAATTTGCTACACATTGCCTAAACAGTACTAAACATAGATTCAAAAACAAAAAAAAACAGTACTAAACATATCCTAATTAAAGTTAGCAATAATCAAAAAAGAAGAAAAAAAATACCTTGTGGCCGGAGCGGGGAGGTGGAGGTGGGGTGGCCAGAGCGGGGAGGCGGTGCGGTGGCGGTGCCGGAGGCGATGGCGGTGCCGGAGGAGGTGGAGGTGCGCGTTGCCAGCGATGGCCGACGATGGCCGGAGCTCGGGAGGCCGCGAGGCCGCGCGGGAGGCCGACGATGGCGGAAGCGGGAGCGGCGACGGTGGCGGCGGCCTGGCCGGAAGCGGCGACGGTGGCGGCGGGCAGGGCTTCGCCCGAGAGAGGTCTCGCGAAGAAGAAGACGATGCGCGCGTGAAGGACTTAGCCGATTTGGGGCGTTTCCCTATATTAACTGCTCAAAATCGACCTTTAGCACCGGTTGCTTATACCAACCGGTGCTAAAGACCCTTTAGCACCGGTTGGTAACAGGAACCGGTGCTAAAGGTTGGTTTTCGGAGGCGCCGAATGGTTGCGCGCCAAGACAACCCCTTTAGTACCGGTTGTAGTTACAAACCGGTACTAAAGTGGCTTTTGAATTGAATTTCGTTTCTATTTTGTTTTTTCTGTTTTCTTACAATATATTTTCTTATGTTTTCTGTTTTCCTTTATATCTATTTGGTTTCTATTTTGTTTTTTCTCTAGTTTCTTTTTCTTTTATTTCTATGTATTTTAATTGTCTAAAAATTTGTCATAACCATATATCTATTTGTTTTTTCTCTAGTTTCTTTTCCTTTTATTTCTATGTCATTTAATTGTCTAAAAATTTGTAATAACTATCTATTTGTTTTTTCTCTAGTTTCTTTTTCTTTTATTTCTATGTATTTTAATTGTCTAAAAATTTGTAATAACCATATATCTATTTGTTTTTTCTCTAGTTTCTTTTCCTTTTATTTCTATGTAATTTAATTGTCTAAAAATTTGTAATAACTATCTATTTGTTTTTTCTCTAGTTTCTTTTTCTTTTATTTCTATATATTTTAATTGTCTAAAAATTTGTAATAACCATATATCTATTTGTTTTTTCTCTAGTTTCTTTTTCTTTTATTTCTATGTAATTTAGGCCCATGGCAGCGCTGGAGGAGGACACGTGGCCAGGACATCGATAGCTAAGGGAGGACACGTGACTCACACGAGTCGTGACCGCGACGTCCGCCTTTAGTCCCGGTTAGTAACACCGACCGGGAGTAAAGAAGCACACGGATCGTGTATTTCTTTCAAGCACTTGTGAGCCGTTGGATCAGGGGTGTGTTTCTTTCAAGCTCTCGTGAGCCGTTGGATCAGGGGTGTGTTTATTTTCAGTGCAACACTCCAGTGTTGGATTAGCCACATGACCCTATATATACCCCCCACTCGAACAAGTTCGACACTCAGTGTAGTTCATTTGATATACAAAGTATTCGGATTCGCTGCATACGCCCAACAGTGCATTTGATATGCGGGCACTCACGAGCCACTGTTGGGCTGTATGCAGGGGAAACCGTGTGTTTTGTTCTATCTACATAATACTTCAGTTCATCGACCGAATGCAAAGCATTCGGATTCCCTGCATACGCCCAAGAGTGCATTTGATATGCGGGCACTCACGAGCCACTGTTTGGCTGTATGCAGGGGAAACCGTGTGTTTTGTTCTATCTACATAATACTTCAGTTCATCGACCGAATACAAAGCATTCGCAACAGTGCATTTGATATGCAGGTTTAATACATTGTTACACATCACGAACAACCACCCTATCTAGTGTTCATTTTTTCTTCGTGTGTGTCCCTTTCTTCTCACTGCGCCGTAGCCATGGACAATCTTCATCATTTAAAGCGATGCTTGGGTCAGTTCTCACTTTGAAGGGCGGAATTTCATCAAACTTATTGTAATCTTCTGACATGTCTGTCTTGTCCTCCACTCCCACGATGTTTCTTTTCCCTGAAAGAACTATGTGGCGCCTTGGCTCATCGTATGATGTATCAGCTTGCTTATCTTTTCTTTTTTTTAGTCTGGAAGACATGTCCTTGACATAGAAAACCTGAGCCACATCATTGGCTAGGACGAATGGCTCGGTGTAGTACCCAAGATTGTTGAGATCCACGGTAGTCATTCCGTACCGTCGGTCTATCTCTACCCCGCCTGACAGGTTGACCCATTTGCACTTAAACAAAGTGATCTTAAAAGAAGGTCCATAGTCAAGTTCCCATATCTGCTGTATGCAACCATAATATGTGTCCTTTGTCCCATTGTCGTTTGTTGCATCAAAGCGGAGACCACTGTTTTGGTTAGTGCTCCTTTTGTCTTGGGTTTCCGTGTAAAATGTATTTCCATTTATCTCGTACCCTTCGAAAGTCAATATAGTCGAAGATGGTGAATTGGCCAACAAGTATAGCTCTACTCCAACATCTTTGTTATTAATGAGATGTGTACGCAACCAACTGCCAAAAGTATCCACGTGTTTTCCTTTAATCCAGAAGTCAGTCTGCTCCGGATATTCGGAGCGTAAAATATCCATGTGTTGCACGATATACGGAGCCACCAATCTGGAATTTGCTAAAACTGTGTGGTGTGCTTGGGTGAAATAATGTCCATCCATACTTGTTGTTGCTTTCTTTCCTAGCGTGCCTTTTCCACGCAGTCTCCCCTCATGGCGCGATTGAGGAACACCGATCGGCATAAGATCAGGAATAAAGTCCACACAAAACTCAATGACCTCCTCTGTTCCATAGCCCTTGGACATGCTTACTTCTGGCCTAGCACGATTATGAACATATTTCTTTAAGACTCCCATGAACCTCTCAAAGGGGAACATGTTGTGTAGAAATACAGGACCGAGAACGGAAATCTCTTCGACTAGGTGAACTATGAGGTGCGTCATAATGTTGAAGAAGGATGGTGGAAACACTAACTCGAAGCTGACAAGACATTGCACCACATCCTTCTGTAAACTTGGTAGAGTTGCTGGATCGATTACCTTCTGAGATATTGCATTGAGAAATGCACATAGCTTGACAATGGGTTCTCGAACATTTTCCGGTAATAGCCCCCTCAATGCAACCGGAAGTAATTGTGTCATAATCACGTGGCAGTCATGAGACTTCAGATTTTGAAACTTTAGCTCTGTCATGTTTATTATTCCCTTTATATTCGACGAGAAGCCAGATGGAACCTTCATACTGTGAAGACATTCAAAAAATATTTTCTTCTCTTCTTTCGTAAGAGCGTAGCTGGCAGGAGCTGGTTCATTCTCTGTCCCATTGTCGTCTCGATGCATCTCTTCGCTCATACGTTGATGGGTCTGCCTTCCTTTCGGTGTATCTTTTGACTTCCCTTTTTTTTTTGACTTCCCCTTTTTGGACTTCCCTTTTTTTGACTTCCCTTCTTTCGACTTCCCATACACGCCCAAGAAGTTAAGCAGGTTGCAGCAAATATTCTTTGTCACCTGCATCACGTCGATTGCAGATTGAACTTCTAGCAGTATCCAATAGGACATCTCCCAAAATATAGATGTCTTTTTCCACATGGGTACGTGGTTGTTTGCGTCATTCGGAACTTATAGTCCCCCAGGACCCTTTCCAAAGATTAATTTTAAATCCTTAACCATATCATATATAACAGAACTAGAAGGGCGGGTAGGCCTCAGCCGATGATCTGCCTCACCTTTGTAATGTTTGCCTTTCTTCCTTAAGGGATGCTTGGGTCCAAGAAATCGACGATGCCCCATGTACACAATCTTGTTACACAAATATATACTGTCAGTCTTATCTAAACAATGCGTGCATGCATTGTATCCCTTGTTTGATTGTACATAAATGTTACTAAGAGCAGGCCAATCATTGATGGTTACAAACAGCAACGCTCGTAGGTCAAATTCCTCCTGTTTATACTCATCCCACACACGTACACCTTCGTCAGACCACAACTGTAAAAGTTCGTTAACTAATGGCCTCAGATACACATCAATGTCGTTGCCGGGTTGCTTCGGGCATTGGATAAGCACTGGCATCATGATATACTTTTTCTTCATGCACAACCAAGGAGGAAGATTATAGATACATAGAGTCACAGGCCAGGTGCTATGACTGCTGCTCTGCTCCCCAAATGGATTCAAGCCATCTGTACTTAGACCAAACCTTAAGTTCCTTGCGTCAGCTGCAAAATCTCGAAACTCACTGTCAATCTTTCTCCACTGCGACCCATCAGCGGGGTGTCTCAGCATCTCGTCTTCCTTACGGTCTTCTTTGTGCCATCGCAACAACTTGGCATGCTCTTTGTTTCGGAACAAACGTTTCAACCGTGGTATTATAGGAGCATACCACATCACCTTGGCAGGAACCCTCTTCCTGGGGCTGGCCTCGCACTCAACATCACCTGGGTCTTCTCGCCTGATCTTATACCGCAATGCACCGCATATCGGGCATGCATTCAAATTCTCGTACTTCTCACCGCGGTAGAGGATGCAGTCGTTGATGCATGCATGTATCTTCTGCACCTCTAATCCTAGTGGGCAGACAATCTTCTTTGCTTCGTACGTACTGGAGGGCAATTCATTTTTCCTTGGAAGCATCTTCTTAAATATTTGTAGCAACTGTTCAAATCACTTGTCAGATACTCCATTCGTTGCCTTCCATTGCAGCAATTCCAGGGTGCTACCCAGCTTTTTCTGGCCATCTTCACAAGTTGGGTACAACAATTTTTTGTGGTCCTCTAACATGCGCTCTAACTTCAACCACTCGTTTTCAGTTCCGCAGATTATCTGTTCATCAAGAATAACCTGTCGAAGATCATCATCAGACTGATCATCAACAATGACCTCATGCTCAGCTTCGTCTTCCCCCATTTTAGTATCACCGTGTTCAGAGAACAGAGGATAGTTGTCATCATCATCATCTTCTTCATTGTGCTCCATTATAACCCCTGTTTCTCCGTGCTTGGTCCAAAAAAAATAATTGGGCATGAAGCCTTTCCGGAACAGGTGGAAGTTTAGGGTTCTTGCGCTAGGGTAATTCGTCTTATTCCGACACTCATCGCATGGACAAAATATAAAACCATTCTTCTTGTTTAACTCAGCCGCACGGAGAAATTCCTGTAGGACGCTAATGAACTCCGGAGAGCGTCGGTCAACGTACATCCATTGTCGATTCATCTGCATTATATAAATATATCTAAAACCATTACACCACAGCTATATCATATGACTAAATTCATTAATACAAGTTCACCGGATTTAAACAAATCAAATACATAGTTCTCATAAACATACATTAATTTAAACTAACATATAACTAGAAAAAGAATTTAAATCCAACGATAAATGCGATCAAAATCGCAACTAAGATAATTATTGAACCAACAGCATAATGATACCAAGTGTTGATGGGATAGATCATAAATATCATCCGGAGACGATTTATACGGGGCTGAGTACGCGCGGGCATCGTCGATGTGGGTTAGCACACGAAAGACAAGATTTAGACAGCTTCAGGGCCCGGGAAACATCATCCGGTAATACCCCTACGTGCTGTTTGTGGCTAGGTCTATTCCGTATGCTCATGGTGGAAGTCGCCCTACGAGGCGGCTCCTCTCTTGTGTATGGCTTGCCTGTCTAGGCGGTGGGATTGGTGTGTTGAGCCTGTCCTCTTTGGGACGCCTTGCCCCTCCTTATATAGGTGGACGGGGACGGCTTACATGTAGAGTCCTAGTTGGATACAGACTAGTCCCCTCTTCTATTACAAGTTGGCTAGGTGTCCTAGTCCTACTATGGTAGTTCTTCCGGCTTACTGGGCCACCTCTTGATGGGCCACAATCACCTTCTATGCAGGTACCCGTGTCCCATATCCACGACAGTAGCCCCCGAGATTTCGGGTGACTTGCCTAGTCAGGCGGAAGGTCTTGAGTTGTGAAGATGTTGTCAACTTGGGACACAGAGTTTTTGCCGGGTCATTGATGTAGTGGATGTTGAGTTGCAGACGATCCTCACCAGCTTGTAGATGTAGAGTTTGAAGAATCGTAGATGTCGATGATGCCGGCTCACCCGGCGTGTCAATTGTCGGGTTGCAGGCTAAGACGTCGCCGGGTCTGCTTGCTTCGATGTTGCCGGGTCACCCAGCGTAGATGATGATGATGCCGGGTTACCCGGGCTGGCTTTTGCCGGGTTTGGTTGTGGTAGATGTAGATGTTGCCGGGTTTGCTGGCATCGATGTCACCGCGTCGCTGGCATAAACGTTCCCGAGTCGCTGGCTTTGACGTTGCCGCAATGTACCCGGATGGATGTATAGCCCCCAAGTGCCGGGTTGCATGCCCGCAGCGACCTGGTACTCCTCATGTACCTGAAATAATAAACGTGTATGCATTACACAGTTCGTGATATATGAGAAGAAAAATTGAATAGATATCACAATTATTTAACTTGTGTTCAAATGATTAATCGTTCGTCTTGACTAAGTAGGCTTTCGCGGCGACTTTTTTCATGCAAATATGTATGTTCAGTTTCGACAAAGGCTTTTTTGCAACAGAGTCGACCGACAAAATCATAGGCACTACTTGAACAATTGCGTTTTCACATCTGACTTTGTAAGAACAAACGTCAATTTATTTTGCCGGAGGCAGGATACCCATGTTTGAATCGCGCATCGTGGCAACGAGTCCTCTTTGGCAACCTTATTAAAAAAAGTATCCCCGAGATTAACTCAAAGGTGTTGGGTTTATTCTACTGAATTAAAACAAGAAATATGATATTTAAATATAAAAACGACTTAGCTGTTTATTTCTCTGCGTTGATACGCGGTGAGAGCCGGCAACAGAAGCGCATGTCCAAGTTGAAGCCGGCCCGGGTCGCCGATGGTTGCTTGCCATGGCCGGGTCATGAATCGATTCGCCTGCATGCGGCCGGGTTTCATACAAGTTGCCTTGTTGCCGAATTCTTGCATCGCACAACTTTGACAAGCTGGCTTTTTTCTTTTTCTCTTCAAATCAGGATGCACGTGAGCAGCACTCTCCATGGGGCAAGTCTCCAGATTCCTTTCCTTCTTCGTTACGTGGCCTGGCTTTGCATTGATGAGACCAGCTGTACGTATCCGGCTTTGATTAGCCAATGAATCACTCACGGCGACGGCAGGGGAACTTCTGGGGCGAAATTCTTTCGATCGTCTCGGCGTGGATCGCTAGACGCTTTTAGCGCGACGGAAAAAATCTTTCTAAACCGATCCGTCGAGTTTGGATGTAATCAGTGCTCACGAGGCAATGCCGATCTTGAGCCCCCAAGCGCTGACATTGTACGGCGATGAAGTCGTCATCGGTGATAAAAATAGACCCATCGAATTGTGAATCCACGCGCACCTCGCCCCACGGTGGGCGCCAATGTTGATGAGATAGATCAACAATATCATCCGGAGACGATTTATACGGGGCTGAGTACGCGCGGGCATCGTCGATGTGGGTTAGCACACGAAAGACAAGATTTAGACAGCTTCAGGGCCCGGGAAACATCATCCGGTAATACCCCTACGTGCTGTTTGTGGCTAGGTCTATTCCATATGCTCATGGTGGAAGTCGCCGTACGAGGCGGCTCCTCTCTTGTGTATGGCTTGCCTGTCTAGGCGGTGGGATTGGTGTGTTGAGCCTGTCCTCTTTGGGACGCCTTGCCCCTCCTTATATAGGTGGACGGGGACGGCTTACATGTAGAGTCCTAGTTGGATAAAGACTAGTCCCCTCTTCTATTACAAGTTGGCTAGGTGTCCTAGTCCTACTATGGTAGTTCTTCCGGCTTACTGGGCCACCTCTTGATGGGACACAATCACCTTCTATGCAGGTACCCGTGTCCCATATCCACGACACCAAGCCTCTTGACTAATGGCATATTTTCTAATCTTTTTAAGTTTCAAGCGTATTGCATTCATCTTGATCTCGTGATCCAAGCACATTGCCTCCATCTTGATCTCGTTATCATCAACGACGTCGGCAATCTTCAACTCCCGTTTCATCTTCTCTTCGAGACGAAGATCTTCACTTCTTTTCAGTTTTGCTTTCAAATCATCGTTTTCTTTTACAAAAAACTCGAGAATAGGGTCGGGTTCATTTTCCGGTTCAACAACCTCCTAGATAAAAATATATCTACGTCAAGTTGGTCGACTTAATTGTTAGAAACACGAAATTAAACAAATATATAGTTATAACAAACAATCGTACCACATCCGAATAATAGAGCGGACGAGAGACGGTGTGGACAGATGTCAAAACCATGACACTATATATATAACAAACAATTATCATGTAAGAAAAATATACAAGTAATAATTATGCATCTAAACCATATAACTAATATTTTTAAAAAATATAAGACAAAAACAAGAGGCTCACCGAGTTGGTGTCGGTCACGGGGCGCCGCGGGCGATCGGCGGCGGTGAGGAAGTGGGGACGACACTATAAAAAGGCACAAATCTTATTTTAAATTGAGCTCAAAATGCATATAAAACAAATAAAATCCCTAACTTAGGCATTTCATCAAACACCTTGCTTGCACTAAAAAAATCAAATGAGTTAAACTAGCAAAATGAGCTAAAATTGAAATGCCGTAAGAGAAGATGATGTTGCTAACCCTTATATAAGTAAGTGCTACCAATCTTAACAAATGTTGTATAGATCAAGGAGTGCTAGAGCTTGGGAGAGCAAATAGAGAAGAAAATGGAGCTTGAATGAAAGCAATGGAGCTGTGCCTCGGATGGAAAAAGGCAATATAGGACGAACCTTTAGTACCAGTTTGTATTTGTATTACAAACCGGTACTAAAGGGTCCAACGCAACCGGTGCCGTTGCCTGCCGGCTGTCTCGCCTCTGGAATCGATACTAATACCCCTTTAGTACCGGTTCCAGTCAATCCGGTGCCAAATGTGGCCTCACCAAAGCCTTGTTTTCTACTAGTGAAGCCATATACTTCACACTTCAGGTTATTGCTTTTGTTGTCTTTATTTGGTTCATCAACAAAGCACTTCTCTTTATTATTTTTCCTATTTTCTCGCCAAATCAGATAGCTTTTCGTGTGTAAACTGCAAAATCATGTACACATCTCAGCTATGTGTTACGGGTGAAGACACAAAATTTCATTTCTCTCTTACGTACTAAAAGTTTGCTATTAGTTTTCTTGGATAATTTGAAGACCTAACTGCGAATAGAGATTGGTGTGCATACAAGTTTCCATGTAGTATAAGGATATGAACTTTTTAATTGTACTCGACCTCTTGATTAGCATAGTTGTTGCTTATGAAAATTGTTCACACTGATGAAGGTTATAGCTGAATTTCTTTCAAATTTCTCCCTTCTTTGAGGTGAGTTGTGTCAGTTTAAATAGAATTTCCAGTACATTTGATGCATTTATTTTGTTTAACTATCTATCTATCTTCTCATACATCTAAGATCATTCTATTTAGTTCTTGATCGTACGTGCTCTCTTTTTCATTTGATTTTGTAAATGTATATTTCTTGGTTTATGGTTTAGCCACAAAATTTCATTTACAACGACGTTATGAAACACTACAATATTACGCACGCCGCGCCAAATTCACCTAGTATTAACTAATAACTAACGTGCAAAGGTAATCAAGCCCATGTCTCTCAACGAGACATGCATGGGCCGCAGGCTGTATGCATTAACCATTAGCTCAGAATGTAAAACGGCCATACACGACGTGATTAAAACGAGTGTATTATATGATGTGCGGGTTGGTTGTATGGTACGTCGTGGCCAACTGGGCATACCTTGTAGGTCCGCCACTCATCATACACATGATTTCTTGTGAGATTTTTCCATAGTCCCAGTGACCTTTTGGGTCGATCATCTTGTAGTTTAGAAGGAACAATTTTGTTAGATGAGGCAAAATGCTTAGATTTTTAGTGGACTGTAGACAGTCAAACTATATTGATTTATTAAGCAAGTACATGTAAAAACAGACAACGAACTATGTAAAACCAAGGTTACATTAGGTTTCTCGAAGTTTCAATCTCTAGAATCACCTTTTGCTATTTAAAGAAACCAGAGAAGTCTAGTTGGCTGAACATGGGCAAGCTGAACTAACCTACGAAGGTTTTGAAGAGCATAAACTAGGTGAGACATAAGGGCATCTCCGGTCGCGCCCCCAGAGCCCCACAGGAGGCTTTTTTAGCGCCGACGCTAAAAAGAAGCGCCGTTTTTGTACCACTCGGCCCCCTAGAATCCCAAATAGCGCCGTTTCGGCGTTATTTTTCGCCGGCGCACCCAGACGAAACCCAGCTCACTGGGTTCGGCTTGGGGGGACGAATTGGCGGGAAATGCGACGCGGGCCAGCGCTGTCCGCGACGCGGGAGAAATTGGTGCGGAACAGAACCCCCCGTGAGCGCCCGCGTGCTCATCTTCTCGGCTCCCGCGTCGGTCAAAGGCTGCCGGAGTTAATGGCGTGGCGAGCGGCCAGTGAGAGCGCGCCAGTCTGCCGGAGTAATGGCGTGGCCGGCGCGCGTCGCTTCGGCGTCCAATCGACGGGCACGCGGCGCAGTAAATGAAGAGCCACTACCGCCCCTTCGCCTGGCCGCCGCGCTATATAATCCCGTACCCTCGCCGTCGCTCCCCACACTCTCTCGCCTCCTCTACCTCCCTCTTCTCAATCCCTCTCTCGCCGCCGTCAGCAAGATGTCGTACGACGCCGCCGCCGCCAACGGCTTTGGCCGCCGCCACCTCCGCAAGCACGAGACCTGAGCGCTGTACCAGGCCGGGTACCCGTGCCCGCCGGACATGCGCGTCCCCGGCGCCACCGGCGGCCAGGGACCATGGCAGCTGAGCGCGGGCGGCATCCCGGTGCCCCCTGTCCTCGCCGGCGACCAGGTCGAGTACGCCATCGCGGAGGTCCGCGCCGGCCTGACGCCAGAGCAGGCCGCGGACCCGCGCTGTAGGCCAGAAGGCAACGACGCTGTACGGCGTACTTCCAGCGCCGCCACGACGAGGACGTCGCCGACCGCGGCAACAACGTCCAGGTGGAGGGTCGTTGCAACACGCTCGGCCGCAAGCGGTGGTGGGGCGGTGAGCACCGCACACTCCAGTGGGTGCTCGAGTACATCGCCGCCGGCAACGAGCCCCGGCTGACCATGCCGCCGAGGACCTTGTCCTGGACGCCGCGGCGGATGGGAGCCGTCAGCTCCTCCTCGGCCACCTATTATTCCTCCGGCGCGCGCTCGGCGCCTCCTCCAGGTACGCGCGCCGCGCCAATGTTTCTCACGCCCCCCACCCTCAACTCCGGGCGCCCTGCCCCCATGCGCAGCGGCGCCCTGCGTATCGGCGAGCCGCGCTCCTCCCAGCGCCGCGCGGCATCTCCTCCGCGCTCGCTGTTCCGACGCCTCGTGAAGCCGAAGAAGGAGCCCAAGCCGGAGCCGGCGGAGGAGGAGCAAGAAGAAGAGTGGCCCGGCCTGAAGGAGGCCGAGGAGGCCTCCTTCAACACCGTGCAGCCGGCGCCGGCCGATTTCACCGAGGAATGGAGCCTCGGCGAGTTCACGTCGCAAGAGATGGAGCTCCAGCGCCAACTCCTCACCGAGGCGGAGCGCAAGCGCGCGGAGCGCCAGCAGGTCGCCGCCAATGCGGGCCGCCGCGGCATCCCTCCTCCTCCTGTGGCGGCTCCGGTCGAGTACTACGTAGTCGACCCCGACAGCGAGGAGGAGGCGCTCCAGCGCACCTTGCAGCAAAGCAAGTGGTGGGGCGACGACGCCGGCGCCGGCACGAGCAAGCAGCCCGGCGAGGACGACTCGGATGACGACGGCGGCGACAGCGACTACAGCCAGGCGATCCGCAACAGCCTGGGCCTCAACTAGGCGTGGTGATCGCTGAGTTTTAAGTTTTTAGTTTAAATTCGTACTTTGTAATCGCCGAGTTTGCGCCAAATATGAATGAAATCGTCACTGTTTACGCCAAATATGAATGAAATCGTCTATGTTCTCCTACCCGCCATTTTTTGAATTGTATGGGCCGAAACTTGGTCTGGGGACGACTGGAAACCGCGCCCCCAGGTTCCAGATTAGCGCCGTTTGACACCGCGGCGGCCCCAAAATAGCGACGTTTAGGCTCTGGGGGGTCAAACGACTGGAGATGCCCTAAGGTCACGGGCAATGGCCGGGGACACCCCTTGCAAGACAAGTTTTAAAAACTAAAACAGCTTCCCAACGTCGATCCATGGGTCCCCAACACTGCCGGTGAGGAAGGGAATCAGTGGACACAATCACACAAGGCAAAGAAATCAGCCCTTCTTCTCCGGTCCAAAACAATTTTTATACAGCCCGACACTATGTTATACTCCCTCCGTTCTGAATTAATTGACTCAGATTTAGTATAAGTTGTGCTAAATCTGAGTCAATTAATTTAGAACGGAGTGGAGTACTACATTAAGATAAAAGCCCAGCCCAAAGGCCCCAAACACTATTAGACGACCATACGATTTTTTTACCAAACAACACGTGTGTACCGTCCTCGCCAATCTTCCTTTTTCTTTCTGAAAACTGCTCGACAATCTTCAAAGCGACAATTCATAGATAGATCCATTGTCTCATGCACTCAACAATGCATAAAGATCACACAGGAACAATCCTCTTTAGGCTCCGACAAGCAATGAACTTGCTTTTTTATCTATCAGGACAAACCTGCTGCTCCCAAGCAGGAGCTGCTTTGCCGAGGACACGAGCAAGCATGCACACTTTGCATAGCGTAGCATGTTGTGCTACTCCTACTCACCTCAGCTCGCGGAGTCTTAGGAGGGACACTGCAAAGTTGCCGATTATCATGTGATTCCTTCTTTTCCATCCTCCTTGCATCATGGCATGAGAGTGATGTCATGCAAGGAACTTTGGTTTGGCCAATAATCTGGAGTGGTAATTGGACTATTGGAGCACGAATCGCATTACACATGTGCATCAGATTTCATTAGTATGGATATCTCTTTGATCTTCTGTGAGTAAGGGAAACCTTAGCATACCCTGCTTCGCAAGAGTTCAGATCTTTCCGCTGATAAAGGATATAGACCGTTCTTGTTGCTAAGTTAAAACCTCAGTGAGACATGTTCGGTTTCAATACACTCCGAGTAAGCATTGACAACTCTGGAATAAACCTCGATTTGCAGTTACCGAACTATGCTACCCGGTGCTTATTTTATAATTTTTTGTTGAAAAATAGTCACATAAATAGACCAAACACTACAGGAAAAGAAGAAGGCGTCGACGGCAAAAGTCGGGGTCGTCGACGTAGGTGTCTGGACTGGGCAGCCGAGCGACGCGGCCGTTGGCCTAGATTAGCCGTCGGCTTAGCGACGGCAAAGCCGTCGGCCTAGTTTTTCCTTTTCTATTTTTTATTTAATATAGAATAATTCATATATTAAAATCTGTAAATAAAATGTCTAAATCGATAATAAAAATGAGATAAATCCAAACATGACATCTATATCATCTTTTACATCACAGAAACTCATTTAACTAGGCGGAATTATTTTTAAAAATCGGTATAAACTCATTTAACTAAGCAAAGTTAGGTAAAAAAAAAAAAATCCTAATACTTGGGGATTATAAATCAATGTGGACTACTCTTTGTGAAAATTAGATGAGTGTCATTTTGCACCATATTTTTGGTACTTAGTTCACACAAAAAGTCATTTTTGACACTTAAAAATGGTAAATGACATTTATAAAAATAATTAAAAAAATCCCTTTGGCACGATTGTTTTTATATACCAAGATACACAAATTATGCCGTGGGAATGGCCATAACTTGGTTATTTGGGTTGAAAGTTATAGATGTTTATACAAGATAAACCTTTTTGTGAAGATTCTTTTGAACAATTTGTCAAGAATGAAGTTTATCATTTTTCATAGCAACTAGTACACATAAAATGACTCCAGGCCATATGATATCTTCTTTTGAGGATTTTTTCACTTTATTTGTTTTTTGAAAAAATGGTCAAAATGACGACCATGACTTTTCATCGAAAGAGGTCCATTTTTTATAACTATCGATATTTCTGTGATATAACCACTATCTTAAATTGATTTAAAAAAATTCAGACCAAACTATCAAACACTTGTAGTTCAAATTAGGATTACTTTTGGAAAATCGATATAAACTCATATAACTAGGCGAAATAAGGTAGAAATCAAGAAAAATCCTAATATTTGGGGTTTACCCATCAAATGTGGACTACTCTTTGTGAAAATTAGATGGGTGCCATTTTGCACCATATTTTTTATACTTGGTTCACAAAGAAAGTCATTTTGGCACTTAAAAAATAGAAAATGATAATTATAAAAATAACTTGAAACAAACAAGAACTATTGATGTTTTTGTGATGCAAAATATGATATGGATGTTATATTTGGATTACTCTAGTTTTTTTAATCTATTTAGTTATTTTATTTATTAAATTCCGATTTACGGATTTGAAGATATGGATTATTCCATACTAAATGGTAAAGGCAAAAATAAAGTAAAATTCATTTTATTGTTATTTATTTCAAAGTTATTATTCTATAATCATTGTTGTTTATTCAAATAAATTTTTGTAATTCAAATAATGAAGAAGTGCAACATCATGATCTAGTGGTTAATATGATAGTTAGGAAACTAATATGAGTAAGTTCTAATTTATATTTGGAAGGAACCCAAAAGTTAAGGGTGTTTGGTTGGAGCAATTTAAGGATGGGTGACCTAATGGGAAGTTTGACCAGAGTAAGTACTTTGAACTGAAATTAAGTGAAGAGGTGAGCCCAGCTCATTTGGCTAGTGAAGTGGATGTACAATCCAGCCACCCAGGTTCATGTCCTCACGGGCGCGAATTTAGGTTCTTATTATTTGAAAAAAAAACTCGTTGTGGAGGCTTCCCCCACCGCTTTCCTTTCAAAAAAACTGAGATTAAGTGTGTAATTAGTGATTAAGTGTGTGTCTAAGTGAGAAATTAAGTGTGTGGCTATGTGGAAAATTTCGGAATAGAAAAAAATTAAAATAAATTTTAAAGTAAAAAAAATGAAAATTTGAAAAATACTAGGCCGTCGGCGTAGGGGAAGCTAGGCCGACGGATTAGCCATCGGTGAGCGTCTATGCCTACGGGGTAAGGTGCCGCGACGGCCATACCTCGACAACAAACGTGGGCTACGCCGACAAAAGCTAGCCATCAACGCCTGACCTTTTTTCCTGTAGTGAAAATGGGCCGAAGAAAGAAAAGCAAAATCAACTAGAACAAACAACAATAGGCCAATCCAGCTTAACGCAAACGCAACCTGAACGTGTCCGACTAGGAGATTAGAGCATCTCTAGCAAAACCCTCAAAAGGCCATTATGGGTTCCTCCAACTTTTCTAGATCTCAAATTGTGGTCTCACTTCTAACAGTAGCTCAATCTTTTTTCATACACGGTGACATGGGTTGCACGTCGGATTTTCTCTCTTTCAACTTAAGTTTTCTTCTCCTTCCAACCGCCCGTGTTCTATATGATCCCCTCTCCGCTCTTGGAGGGCGTCAGGGTCGTAGGGGGAAGGCAAGCCACATAGCGCTAGGTGGTTGGCGGGACGGTGCATGACAATGCGTGGTCGAGGGAAGATGTTCAGGGGCGGACCCAAGTAATGCTGAGTGGGTAGTGGCCCCCACTCAATATTTAATTTTCAGTGTAACTAGTAGGAAATATATTTTTAAAACTTGAATTTATACTAGAAGTGTCCTAGTTATTCAAATGGCCCCGCTGAATCTTTTGTCTAGGTCCGTCCCTGCTGACGTGCAGAGGGGGTGGTAGACAACACCAATAGCTACGTGGAGCATGGAGGCTCAGCGTCATAGTGAAATCCGAGTTGTAAACATAGTTAGTTACTAATTTAGTAACATATGATTATGGGAGTATATATCTCTATACAGTATGTATCATTTATAGGCTTAGTAGGATATTATTCCCTTGTAAAAACCTTTTACTGGTTGATAGGGGTGGAGCTTAGTGTAAGTCAGGGCCCCCCCACCCCCACCCCCACCCCCACCCAGTTTTAGAGCAAAAATACTGATTTGTTTTATGGAGGGCTAAACTAGTATTTTGTCCCCTCACTTATCATCATGATCCACTTGTCCTGTATGCTAATCTAATCCACTGACCAGTCCAGTTTGAGATACGCATCGCCATGATTTTCATGTGCGTAGCCGGAGCCGAGGCGGCGAATGACATCAGCATATCCGATACACAACTAGACATTGGCTTCATGCCCGGTGGACTCTTCCTCCTCCTCCTCTTCACTGGAGGAGCCTACCGTTGCCTGCCTTGACGATCGACGGAGACCCACCGACCCGCCTAGGCTAGACGATCGCCCCGTCTTTGTCTTCGTGGCCACGGCTCCGGTGGCGTCTTCATCTTCACCAAGCCCACCTGCCCAGCCGATATGCCCGACCAAGGTGCACTTCTCTTCGAGGCGATGACGTCCACCGGGGCGCTGCTGGTTGGCGGTGGGGGCACTTGTGACTACACTGTACAGTGTGAGTTCACTGAAGCGCCAATAGTTTGGCTGAGCATAACAGAGAGGTATTAACTTGTCATCTTCGTCTATCAATTTTCACGAAGAAGATTGTGCTAAAGTTTGACCAATATTTTTTCGAAAGAGGGATCAAAACATACTGGACATTTCACATTTCATCATTTTGTTGCATCTGAAAACGATCTATATACATTTACATACACAAGCTAGGGAAGATCATTCCGTTAGGTGCTACCCTGGTTTGTTGGGTATCGGCTTTGGCTAGTTGTGCCTACTCAGAACGGTTGGGCAACTTGAGATCGCGGGCATGACATGCCCACTATCGTGATCTTGAGTGTTCGCTAAACTCTTATTTCCTGTATGAAATGTTTTCCTTGTTTTTCACGTATGGAACACTGATATTCTTGCGAACTAAGAGAAGAGTAATTCGTACTTATTTTATAGCTAGCATAGATAATTAGATAGTCGTATGATGAATCCAGATGCTTAATTAGACCAAATTGTACTTAGTGTCGACTTGGATATAGTCCTCTCTCAGTTGGCTAAGGTGTGCGATTACTATAACAAGATAGCTAGCCTACGTTTTTTTTAGCATGTTAGGCAAAGCCATGGTAAGGCTGTATGCATTGTTTCGTTGCAGAGACCCAAGCTTCATTCCCCATTTTGAGAAAAAAAGGCAAAGCCATGGTGAGGATCGAGCTAGCTAGAGCAACAACAGCTGCATCGTGTTGGGCCCCGATACCAAATTTAATCAGGCCTGTCAAGCAGGCTCTAGAGCTCTAAACATGCGCACTATTAGGTTGCACCCTAGACCACAAGATAGATCTAGGGAGTGCGTGGCCAAGTTCCACCCGTTAATTCAGCAAGTATTCGATGGTCTCGATCGTCTTGCCAAGTGCAAAGATAAACCCAGTCCATGAGATAGAGCGGGCACGGGGTCGGGGCTTGAGACCTGCTAGCCTGCACGCAGCAGGCCACCTTTCTACTGGCCGGAGAATTGATAGTTGGCCGGGTGGGTAGATGGAGAGTTCAAGTCTTGTGTCGTTGGGGTATCGTCTCTCTTCCAAGACACTCTACGGCGACCTCGGATCTAAAAAAGGTCACTCTCCATCCAACATATCTCACTAGCTTAGTTCCCTTAAACACAATCGCACTCACTCACGCGCGCGCGCGCGCACACACACGCATATACTAGCTAGGGAGAGAGAGACTGTATTTGTGGTGTGTGTGGTGGGACGTCCTTGCGAATCAGCTGGTTGCCACATCTCCACTCCACCTTCCGCTCTAGTTTTATTCCTTCCTTTACATTTCTTCCCACCCCCGGCCGGCTAGGCCCGCTCATTCCAAACACGACCTGGGTTCGGTTCAGTTTGCTCGATCTGTACCCATCGTTGTCTCTCTTTAATTTCCCGGTGATGCAGACCGATGTCATATGTATGTTTCTGTTGTTGGTGTTAGCTTAAGGTATTGGCGAGCGATCATGCGGCCTCGATCACTAATAACAAGTTAAAGTACAACCAGAAGAAAACGTGCACCTCATCCATCTACATCGATGTACCTCTCGATCGGCTCTCGTTCGTCTTACCAACCGATCGCAACGACGATGAACAACAGTAGTATTCTTGGCCAGCGTCGTGCGTCTAGTCTATAAGCGATCGAGGCCAAAGTACCAGCTGCCCGCATGCAGCTTAATTCTGACCCCATCCGTCGTGGTAGATAAGATGACGATGTTTTCTTGGAACTCAAGCCTTGGCGGTGATCATGCATGCTGAGTTAATTTTAGCAGCAGCACTGATCGATCTTTTCAGACGTGTAAATATACCAACCACAGGTCAACAACTACGCGATCGGACGGATGTGTACGCAGCAACTCGCGTGCGACGGCTACAGAGTGGGCCCCGCCGGCGGTCGCGCGCGCAGAGAATCCGGCGCCCGCCTGGTTTTCGGCTCACGTATACGGATTGCTTGCCGAGACTTGAGGGCCAAGCAACCACCCATCATTCGCCCGGATCCCGGCTGTCTAATTTCTCTCTTATCATGTAGTACTCCTCTGTCATCACACATTAATTGACACGTACACACATCCACAACCTAGCTAGCTGCTGCTAGTATTAGCAATTCGATCGACTGGGCTTTCCGGGGGTAGGCAGCAGCAATATCCCTTGTTAATTTGTGCAATTGTGCTTCTGAGGATCGACCTCTTTATTTCCTCCTTTCTGCCCGGCCGGTCTATCCTGATATCTCTTAATCAGCCGATTGATCGATCCCTCCGTCGTACTAGACTAGCCAGTAGCTGGTGATCGGTTTCTCTTTATCTTGTTTGTATAGTTGTTGCCGAGAGCCCGTGGCGATCTTCTTGGGAAGCAACAACCTAAAAGTTGGTGAAAATTCTATTCCTCTGTACCAGCTGATAGAGAGAGACACCCCCAGCAGCCTTGAGGCGCAGGGCAGGGAGGATCGTCGATCGCGCGCGCAGTGGTAGCTAGTAGTAGCTTTTAACAGGGACAAGCTTCCTCTCTAACCTCTTTTTCTCTTTGTTCTCTTCTCAGGCCGCTTTGTTCCGTTGCCCGGCCTCTTTAGCCAGCCACCAGCCCCGATCTCCGTCTCTTCTTTTACCTCGCCTGGCCGGGCGCCTTCCATTCCCCCGACACCGGCACGGCTACCGCAGTCTTAATCTTGCCACATATGGGGGCCGGGGCCGGCTAGCAAAGCGCGACCACGGACAGGAAGAGCCTTTCGATCGATCTCCCCCTGATCTTCTCTCATCATCACGTACCCGGTGGGGCGCGAGAGATCGATCGAGGCCATGACATGGTGCAATAGCTTCAACGACGTGCGCGCCGTGGAGAACAACCTGGCCTCCGCGGCGGCCAAGAAGCAGCAGCTCCACCAGCAGCAGCACCAGGAGGCCAGCCTCGTGAGGACGTGCCCCTCCTGCGGCCACCACGCACAGTATGAGCAGGTACTTGTTAGCTAGCTTACCCCTCATCCACACGGCATGCATGCATTTGCATGACTATATGATTAACCTCATCCAGCCTGATCAGTCGCAGCAGGCGGCGGCGACGATACAGGATCTGCCAGGGCTTCCGGCCGGCGTGAAGTTCGACCCGACGGACCAGGAGCTTCTGGAGCACCTGGAGGGGAAGGCGAGGCCGGACACGCGAAAGCTCCACCCGCTCATCGACGAGTTCATACCGGCCATCGAGGGAGAGAACGGCATCTGCTACACACATCCCGAGAGGCTTCCAGGTACAGTAATACAGTCACTACAACTCACAAGCACTACACGATTGACATGTTTATCCACATGTGTGTTTCTGTGTGCGTGCGTGGACACCCTGCTAGCTTCGCATTACATGAAACGGCGGGTAGCGAAAGGGTCCCATTTCAAAAGGAAAAGATTTCGGATTAGGATAGGGCAAGGAATTGTTGATCGGTCACGGCCGGTGAGGGCGCCCACACAAACTAACTCATGTTAGGCATAGACTGATTCCGCGTCTAAATTAAACTCCTTGTTGTGATATAAAATTTGGGTTTAAGTCATTTTCAGTTATGTGACCTTGCTTAAAGTGTCATGTACACCAGGCTAGAATTAAGTATGTTCAGAGAAAAAATACCATACACCGGCCCAGATGTGTTGCGTATTTGCTTTGTGTTTCCTTGGGTTTATACTAAAGTGCGTGCGTCTGCGTACCATGTATCCATTTGCATTTCTGCACGATACCGCATACATATTGATGAAAAGATTTCCTTTCAAGTAATCGTCTCCTACTTGGCATAAGTTTATTGTAGTTTGAAAACGAGAGACCGAGACAACACGGTTCCATCAGATGTCTACTCATGCAGGGTGCACGCAACATCAGCCCAAAGGAAGTGTGAACTTCATTTGAAACGACTTGTCATATGGATTGCTTTTCTACTTAATTAACTTTTTAAAGATTAAGTATATGTTCTTTAATGTGGAAGTTGCGTACGTGCTTCCACAATCCACATGCTTATATTTGTGTCTCCCCACGCTATACACAGTCATTTATATTCGTGATAAGTATGTCTAGTACTCGCTCTGTTTATAATATACAATGTTTTAAACATTCTAATACAGACCAATCATGAGTGAACTATCCGGAAAATACCCTGTGATTCTCGGCTACGAGCGCACTTGATATTAAAAGAAGTAATTCAAAAGAAGTTTGAAAAATTCTGGAACTTCCAATCGGGAAAATATAATCGAGCATTGTACCCGTAAAAAAAATGTCGCCAGAGAATAACTTTAATTGCAAACTAGGTTAGAGATTTTTCGAAAAAAGATGTTATATACATGCTATATTCATCAGAATTTGTCTTTTTTGCCCAAAAGTTAGTGAAAATCATTTTGTGGCCAAAGTTTATACACGGGTAGAATACTTGGTCATTTTTAGCATAATTGTTTTTTGATTTTTTTCGACCAATTTTTGAATTTTGATAAGAAAGTCCGTATATCATGGGCCCTTGTCTTCATGTGCCATTAGTGCGCGTCACTAAAATACGTCTATATATGTAAGAATCTTAAAAAATATAGAAAAACTAAAAAGGCTTATATTTAGAAACAGATGGAGTATCTTTTTGTACATACTAAATACATTTTTCTAAGGTGTGATTTTGTCATGCTAGGTAGTAGTAGGTAACGGGGCCATGGGAAGATGTAATTTATTTTGTAGGCTGAGTCAATCCTCTCGCTTTAATAAAAATGCAAATGAAAATACTGATGAATGGCATATTGTTGATATTATCATTAATTCACGAGACAATAAGTACGTTCTACTTGTTTTGTTAGTAGGAGAGCATATGTTACATTAGATCGGGAATTTCCATGAACATATGTTACATTAGATCGAGAATTTCTTGTCAAAATCATTCACACGAATCTATGCTTGTTACCATATAATTAAAAAGCTTCATAATAGAATTACATTTTGTTCAACAAGTTACACTTAATTATGGGTATATAACCATAATGTCGTGCGGTATAGGGATCCACGGGAATTTGTTTATGATGTAGAGGTATTGTACGAATGAAGTGTTCGATTTACTTGAGAAACACATACCTAGAAATGTTTTCCATGAGCATATGTTACATTAGATCGAGAATTTCTAACCCATTTGTTAATACAGTTGAAAGTTTAGTTATCGTTTAAGTTGGTGGTTATATATTATCATCATTATTTAAAAATTAGGTTTAAAAGTCTAAAACGGGTCAGATATGCATGTTTCTAGACTGGATTAAAGTTGACGTTTTGGACGAATGGGGAGCAGCACCTCTGGCTTCTAGCATCAGATGGAAACACCTACTAGTTTTGTATTTTTACAGTTCATAGAACTACATGAACACCTGCCAGGGCCCAGGGTGAGTAAGAAACACCATAATTGTTTTCTAGAATACCCTGAAAGGTGTATCGCTTGTCGTAGAAGAAAGGCCAAGAGGCACAACTAATTTAGAACGCCGTCTCGCGGCTCCAAAATGCTGCCAACAGGTGGCAGCTCCTCACGTGTACTCCAAATGCTGCCAATACATAAACCCCACAAATTGGACCCATATATTTAGGGCATGTTTGATTTTGTCATGGTTGCATGTATTAGTATGTTAAGTTGCATGCATGCATTAGAGAGTAAGAGAGAAAGAAATGACCAGCTGGGGCAGCTGCTAACTCAAACGTGCTACGGCCTGCTGTGTTCTTTTATCAATTAATAAAAGTTAGTTTTCTGTATTGAAAAAACCATAAAGATTTTTTGCTACGTTTGCACTCATGGCGTTTCATAAATGACTCAGTTAGTCGGAAATTTACATCTTAAGAGCATCTCCAGCAGCAGCGCTAAACATAGTGCGTGCATAAAAAATCATCGATTTAGCGCACCGGGGCCAGAAAACAGCGCTACAACAGCGGCTGTAAAATAGCACGGGGCGGCAAAGCGCGCTGTATATTTTGAGCGTGCTGCAGCGCGTGCACTATATTTGGGGCGTACGCTCCCGCGCGATGTGTCTCGCACTTTAAAAGTGGATACATCATGCTGTAAGAGGTTTTTAAAGCGCCAAAGTTTAGCGCTGCTGGTGGAGATGATACCCGTTCGTGACACGGCTATATAAATTTACTTTGTTCGCTTCAGGAGTCGGCAAGGATGGCCTAATCCGTCACTTCTTCCACCGGCCGTCGAAGGCGTACACGACGGGGACGAGAAAGCGGCGTAAGGTGCATACGGACGAGCAGGGCGGCGAGACGCGGTGGCACAAGACGGGCAAGACCCGCCCCGTGTTCACCGACGGCAAGCTCAAGGGTTTCAAGAAGATCCTGGTTCTCTACACCAACTACGGCAAGCAGCGCAAGCCGGAGAAGACCAACTGGGTGATGCACCAGTACCACCTGGGCTCCGACGAGGAGGAGAAGGACGGCGAGCTCGTCGTCTCCAAGGTATTTTACCAGACGCAGCCTCGACAGTGCGGCGGGGCCACGGCCGCCGCTGCCGCCAGGGACGCCGCCATTGCCGCGGGCAACATCATCAAGGGCGGCGGCAATACAGTTACTGATCATCACCGTCATCATCACGAGGGTGTCGACAACAACAACAACAACACCATGCTGAAGGAAGCTGCAGGCATGGTCGATTTTTACAGCCCAGCTGCTGCTGCGGCTGCACTAATCGGGTACAGCAGCCAGGCGGCTCCTCCTAACAACAGAGCGGCTGCTTCTGCTCACTTGATGCCTAACTTCGAGGTGCACACGGGAGGGACAGCCTTTGGTCCCTGACCAGGAATTGCAAAGCCAACTAAGACAAAGCAATTCTATTCGTTGACTGATATATAAACTCCAACTAGGTTAGAGGCCAAGAGACCCGTAATGCGAGGGTGGCAGCAGGCGGATAATAAGGGTGTTGAGTGGCCGGCCGCACAGGTTAGGGATCGATATTTGTTAAATTGTTCATTATATCCGGTAGTAATGTTCGTTATATACATACGTAACTTGACGTCTTACCTGCACTCAACTTTTTGTTTAATGATGTAATATTCCTTAATAAGAATCGTGAATTTTTATACGTACTACTATTATTCTTCATTGTGGCTTGGGCCATATATATGGACTACTCTAGAAATGACCACATTTTAAGGGGGTCAGAACAAACCATTTTAGATGCAAAAGGAAATTCAGAAAGTAGCTGGCTATGCTTACCAGTCGAGCCAGAAAGAATAAGTATTCATTGTCATGGATTGATTCCTTCCCATATCTTCTTTTGCTATGTAAATATTACTTTGTTCTATACATTTTTATGAACCCGAAATATTTAAATCTGTTAGGCTGACTGTTCGTTTACTGGTACACAATCAATAGTTTGTTACAAAAAAAATCAATAGTGACAAAAATTCAATAGTTTGTTACAAAAATCACAAATTGTTGTTCATTTTAGAGGGCTAACACGTATTCTGACAAGTGGGGGCACTGTGAGGCTGATGTGGCACGGAGAAAACGGTCAAAGGAGACAAAAAGTTAGATAGGTCCTAAAATTTTAGGTCTTCATGTAAATCTCCGGTAGACCACCCGTTCCTCCCAAAATCTATCCAAGAAAACATCAGTCGCCCTTACCCCCCCAATGTCACCCGGCAACAGCTGCCTCACCGTCGCCAATGAGTTTCTCGACTATGAGCTATACACGGAGCTCCTAGGACACAATTTCCCCATCACCATCCACTTCGCGGTGACAGCTGGCAACTCATGTTCCTGTGACGCCCTTGTCGTCCCTAGTGGATGCTTCATGGAGCAACTCACCACGGATAGCGAAATGGTCTCGCTCTTCAAGGTGTTAATAAGAGTTGCACATGCTAGTCGTGCTAGCGTCCAGTGCATGACGTTCTTCAACATGCGGCATATGGTGGAGCTGGTCGGCGCGACGTAGGTCGTGTCGGAGATATGCCCTATAGATAATAATATTCAATTATTTTTTAGTATCTCCAAGTTTATTATTAATGTTTATATCTTTATGCTACAAATGTAATAAATCCTGAATAGTGAGTCTTCAGAGTGAAACCCCCAATACACATGTAGAGATACGAACAGAGTAAAGTGTTCATACTCTTATCTCTAAGATTAACTTATCTTGTTGTTTGATGATCATGTTTTTCTGATCATGGACTTTTGTTTAATGTCACACACCTACAAGAGTATATTGTCAGAATGAAAATATTACTAAACTGAGCCATTGTATGATATTTCTATGAGACCAATCTTCACCGATGAAGATAGCAATTATCATATGGCAGTTTCGTTAGCTATATTCATATACCTTGAGAACATCTAGTGACCGCACATTCGACACTTATGCTTCGATTTTCATCTACCGTCACGACCTCAAATGGTGATCATAACGATGGCTGTTAGTCATAACCTAGAATGTGTATAGGAATGAAGAATGTTCAAGAAATGTACTTACTCCTCCAGAAGATGGAGAGATACATCCTCTTGGCCATCTCAATGTCATCCAATCGTCAGGCCAGACACTGTGTGATTCGTCACAGGACATCGAGAATACGAAATGGGAAAAAGAAAATTATATTAGTATGAATTATATGTGTGCTACGATCAAAGGTTTGATCACACAAGAACACATTGTGTTATCTCGTGATAACATTGGTATCGTGTACGCAAGGGGATTAGCGTAATGAGAAACAGAAACACAACAGGTTCCTTTCGTTTATTTGTGAACATATGGGAGTTAGTGCGGCTGTCTAGATCCCAACATTGATTATTATCTGATAGGTATTTGTCGGGTATGTCTAGTTGTTGCCAAACCTTCCAGGTCCCACACTTCAGCTGACAGTTGTAGATATCCTTGTTAAGAGAATAAATATGTAGTGTTAGTGGTTACGAGAAGTGGTCGGAGTCCATCCGATGTCACAGGAATAACTCCGGTGAGAATCGGAGATGTTCTGGTGAAGGTATCATGTGAGGCGTTGATGCTCACGGGTGTGAGGAGTTGGAAAACCCCAAAAAGAAGGTGTGATGAGTGTAGTAGCAAGTTTCCCTCAGTTATGAAACCAAGATCATCGAACCAGTAGGAGATGAAGAACACAATGAAGGTTGCTGCGGTTGACTTTGGCAGGGCGCACTACCGGTGTCAACCACGAACGTGGAACCTGCACAACACAATCAGGAAACTTTGCTCCAACTCAACAGTAAGGTTGTCAATCTCACCAGCTTGCTGTAACAAAGGATTAAACGTATGGTGTGGAAAATGATGTTTGTTTGCAGAGAATGAAAGAAACAGTTTGCAGTTGGTTGTATTATCAGTTTAGAGAAAAAGACCGGGGTCCACAGTTCACTACATAAATAATAATAGCATACATGCGGGTAAACAAATTACAGCTGGGCAATTGACAGAATGAAGAACCGCATAATGATGCATATACTATATTCATGATGTCTAGTAGTAGATTCATTTGGCCATTACAACAATATACATAGACCGTTCCAACCGCATCTATCACTAATAATCCATCTTCCGGTTCCTTTCAGTATTAAGTTGGAAGCAACAGATTATTACATTAGACAAAGTGTGTAATGTAAGTAATACAATTATCCTTAGACAAAGCACTACTGTTTTATCCCTAGTAGCAACAGTACATCTACAATCTTAGAGGTTGCTGTCACTCTCCCAGATTAAATAGAGACATGAACCCACTATCGAGCATAAATATCCCCTCTTGGAGTCACAAGCATCTACTTGGCCAGAGCATCTACTAGCAACGGAGAGCATGCAAGATCATAAACAATACACAACATGATATATTATGAAGCAAATGACATAGTATTCAATATTCATCGGATCCCAGCAAACACAACATGTAGCATTACATAAAGATGATCTTGATCATGATAGGCAGCTCACAAGATCTAAACATGATGGCACAAAAGGAGAAGACAACCATGTAGCTACTGCTATGGACCCGTAGTCCAAGGATGAACTACTCACGCATCAGTACGGAGGCGGACATGGTGATGTAGAGCCCTCCGGTGATGATTTCCCTCTCCGACAGGGTGCCGGGAAGAGGTTCTGAACCCTCCCGAACTAGGGTTGACGACGGTGGTGGCTCCGTAAGGGTTTCTGGAAAAGTGTTCGGGTTGTTTAGGTTTTCACGTCGGGGGGTATTTGTAGGCGAAAGGGCGAAGGCGGTGGAGGCCCGAGGGCCCCACACCTGGTGCTCGCGCGGCAAGGGGGGGGGGGGGAGGGGGGCAGCCTATGGTGTGGGCGCCCCTCGGCCCCACTCCTTCTCGTATTCGATGTTCTGGAAAGTCCCAAGAAAAATAGGCATTTTGACTTTTGTTTCGTCCAATTCCGAGAATATTTCCTTAACAGGTTTTCTGAAACCAAAAACAGCAGAAAACAGGGAACTGGCACTGTGGCATCTTGTTAATATGTTAGTCCCAGAAAATGCATAAAACCATATAAAATGTATACAAAACATGTAGGCAATTGGTATAATATAAGCATGGAACATAAGAAATTATAGATACGTTTGAGACGTATCAGCCATATTATGCCGTTACTAGGTGATGGCTCCCAAGTGCAGCACATCAATTGTAGTACATTTGAATTAGAAAAGGTTGTCGAACCCACAAGGAGCTGAAGGTATTGCTTAGCAAGAGTGATAAATAAAACAATAAAATTTGCAAGTGTTTTTGGGGGGTTTTAGTTCATAATTAGAAGAGAGTAAAAATGCTGAAAATAAATAGTAGCAATTGAAAGCTCTGAAAGAGAGAAAGCCCAATCCTCTACGTGGCAAGAGGAAAAGCTCAAGTGATGTGTATCTTATATGTGGAAAATGTTCCCGAGGGCGGCATGGATGTTACTAGGCATATACTCCCTCCGTATCAAAATGTAACATGTTGTGGCCACTTTTGATCATTATGTATATAGACATGTGATATCCCACAAGTATAGGGGATCGTGTGTAGCCTTTTCGATAAGTAAGAGTGTCGAACCCAACGAGGAGCTAAAGGTAGGATGAATGTTCTCTCAAGTTCTATCAACCACTGATACAACTCTACGCACACCAAACGTTTGCATTATCTAGGAAATTAAACTAGAGCAATAATACGGGTATGAGAGATAACTTTGCAAGATAATAAATAAAAGAAAGTAAATATTAGTGCTGCAGCAATAAAATATACTAATTAACCATAAACTAACAGTACCATGAGTGTGGAAAAGTGGTGGTAATTGTGGTGGCTTTGTCCAAGATTAATTAGTGAAGATATCGGTTTCATTGTATTCGATGCAGTTTTCTATGTGGGAGAGGCTAAATATACATCCACTTCACTACTTGGGATTAGAAGTACTATATGATTGGATTGTTAGCAAACATATCGTAAATACTAACAATACATTAAGGTTTCCCCAACCATAGCCTTAAGTTTATGGTCCTCTTACTCCCATACGTGCAACTAACCGGTTCGAGTCCTCAGGTTTCTGCCGCTCCGGCAGAACTACCCCCTTCCTTTGCACATACTACTAACCCTATGGTGTTGATCCATGCGCGCACAAATATAATGGACACCAAAGGACAGTACCATATAGACATACAACTCTAATGAACCTCATGCATTCAATAAAGCAATCAAAAGACAAATAACTACGCAAACATGTCATAGATCATAGGATAAATATTATAGCATCAAACACCATATTCACATAGGACGGTACAGAGGTTTGTGGGAGGATGGACCACTGAATACAAGGAGGAGTTGGTGATGGAGATGGCGGTGAAGACGGCGGAGAGGGCAGCGAGGAGCGCAGGGCGGCGCGGGGAGGTGCTTCCCCGCCGCCGGCATCATGGGGTAGCGCCGCCCCTTAGCCCCCTTCCTTCATGGCTTCTTGGGAGTCCTCCCCCATGGAGATGGGATCCATGGGGGAGGCAAAAATGTGGCTTTTGGTGGCTGGAATTCGTGGTTCGAGAGGTCTCTCACGACCTAGGGTTTCCTTATTTATATAGACTCTCGGATTTCCGTCAACCCTCTTGGGCTCCACGAAAACGGGCATATCTGGAGCATCCGGACTCGGATTGGGCCGAATTTTTAGTCCAGATTTATTAAAATAAAATTTCCTACAATTTCCTCTTCTGTGTCACCTTCATTGGACGTCGTATTCAGGCCCAAAGGTTACAATATTCGAAAATAGTTTTCAGACAGATTTCTGTAAAGTCCCAATTCGACTCCAACAAGGTTTCCTCTTGTATTCTTGATAATTTCTACACATCAAAGAGTAAAACAAGAACATTGTACACTTTTGCAACCATTAGTAGGTTAGTCCAAATAAATAATAAACTTAATATAAAAACAAGTACTAAAAGCATAAAAATGGCATGAAACAATCAAAAATTATAGATACGTTTTGGACGTATCAACATGTTTAAATACAAAATTCATTTGAACCTTGCATTAAAACATGTATAGATACATAATTATAAAAAATGGCCACCACATCTTACATTTTGATATAGAGGGAGTAGATTTCTAAAATAACGCGTTGAATATCTTGTCAAGTTTTAATCTTCTTTGGACGAAACCATTTTTAGACAAAGCTAAACTAATAAACTAAACCCCTTATGATGGATCTCATGGCCAAGTTAATGAGCAACACAAGAATTATTAAGACATAAAATCCCACCATAGCCATAAACTTTAGGGTCCCCGATATTAATCCCCCTTAATGGAACTTTATGTATTGGACTAAGGTTTACATGTCCTCCGAAGTCCTACCCACTCCATTACACTACAGTGTTCTCCTATGAGCCCATATAGGTGAAGTGATGTGCAGTCGACGTTCACACATCACCATCATAGAATAGCATAAAAGATAAACACTAGACAAAATACCAACACATGTTATATATAAATCATTTTCAATTCATCATATGCCCTCAAGAACATACGGGAACTACTCACAACGTGCGGTCATATTCTGTGGCATAAGTGGTACAACACAATCTGAAAATATAACTTCACCTCCAAATAATGACAAGCACTTAGTCACAAACATGAATAGGAGCACAAAACAAGTACTTAGGGTTCGATAACTCTCAAACTACGAGGGGGACGGAGTGGATCACGAAGATGGTGATGGAGATGGTGCTGGTCTTGGTGATGGTGATGATGGAGAGGCCTCCTCCCACGCCAAGGAGGAGAGGTGATGACGATGATTTCCCTTTCTCCGGAGCTCCGGAGCAGCAAGATCTAATCCCCTTCGGAGGGAATCAGGAGTTTCTCCGCCGCTGCGTCGGATAGTCTCAGGAAAATTAGGGTTGTTTTTTTTGGGCCAGACGAGGGCGTGTTAAAAGGTGGAGGCCGAGACGATGCCCGAGAGGCAAACGGGTGGGTCCCATGCGGCCAGGGAATCTGGCCGCGTGGGCCATGCCCTTTTGGCCCTCATTGCTCTTCTCTCTCGGATCTTTTGCCCACGGTCGTTCTCCCGATGAAAAACTTGATGTGCATTTTTTCCCCGATCCTTTTGAGTTCCCGAAGGTCCTGAAACATTAAAAACAAGAAAATGGAGGTTTTCTGCCTCCCAGAAATTAAATACCAAAAATAGGGACTTTGTATGAAAGTCCCATAAATCATCTAAAACATGCAAAAACAATGATATAACCATTCCAATAACATTCTAATATGAGTTATATAAATGATGATATAAAATGCACATATCACTAGGGCTGCGAGTCCAGAGAGAGAGATAAGGCGAACATGAGATTTTTGGGATGCTGGGAAGTATTTCCGACATCATTGGATAGAGTCGATGATTTTATCTAAATACTATATTATGCTCCCGAAGATTTTGGAGGATTACCGAGCGGCGGGGGGGGGGGGGGGGGGGGGGATTGTCGGAGAGGAAGTGGGAGCTAGCGGCCGCGCCACACAATATGTGGGGCCAGCCTGGTGATCCTACCCTCCGAACCCGCTGCAAACACATCCCTCCTCTTCTTTCCTTATTCAGTTAAATGATTAAAAGGAGTCATAGTTGGACTAGGATTGGAATAAAGGAAATAGGAAAAAAGGAAAAGGGATTGGGTAGGAGTCCTAGTTAGACTCCAACTACCCAAACCAAGTTGGGGGAGGGGCCGACTGCCCTTCTAGGGTCAGCGCTGATATGTCGTAAACGTATCTATATGTTCCATGCTTGTTTTGTATCATTGCTACATGTTTATATTGCATTATTATATCATTTTGAGGCATTTTTCTGAACTAACCCATTAACAAGATGCCCAGTTCTCCTGTTTTCTGTTCTTTTTTATTTTAGAAAATGTTGTTAAGAAAATATCTTCAGAAAAAATATAAGAAACATCTGGAAAAAGATTTACTTCAGAACGAGGTCGTGCACCAAAGGGCCCAAATAGGGGAGGTCCCCACATAAAGCGCAGCCTTCGGGCGCGAGGGGAGGGCACCCTGCACCATGCCCATACGCCAGGGGGTGGGCCCCCATAGGCCCACTCGCGTCGCCCTTTTGCCCATTTACATCTACCGACAAAAAACCCTAGCTAATACGGAGAAAATATTCCATGGAACTCACCTAAGGCTGCCGCCACCTCAAAACCTAGTTCGGGAGGGTTCAAAAGCTCTCCGCGGCATCCTGGCCGAGGGGAGATCATCACCGAAGGCCTGTTCATCGCCATGCCTTCCTCCGTAGTGATGCGTGAGTAGTTCCACCTTGAACTATGGGTCTATAGCAATAGCTAGATGATTGTTTTCTCGACTTGTGACACCATGTTTAGATCTTGTGAGCTCCCTAAAATTATCAAGATCACTTTATTGTAATGCTACATGATGTGTTTGCAAGGATCCAATGATTCGTGAAGTCATGTTCAATTGTTTACCTTTGCTTACTCATGTTTACCATTGCTTTTCTCTGAAATTGAGAACTGTACTATTGTTAGTGTTGTTTGATGGCAGAAAATTGTAAGGGAATATATCAAGTTTGTATGAGGTTCAGAAATGTAGAAGAAGCTTGAGCTTTTTGGGATTCACATGGGGCCACGCAGGTTTTGATGTGAGAAGGAAATATGCAAACAAAAGCAGATTCGATGGTCAGGTTGGTCCAGTAAAATTTGTTTGACATCGAAGAAAAGGGAAAACTGATCATGCACCAAAGCGTTTTAGAGCTGAGACAAGAACCAATTGCCAAGCTCATATGTGTTTTCAATTGGATCGGCTGGCCGACAATTACGAAATGACTGAGGTTGAGCTTGAACACAACCACTTACTTCAATTGCAATCGACAACTTTATCATATATGGGGTGACATCCATACCCATGTATATTTTCGTGACCAAGCCATAGTGTCACTGATGGATTCGGATTTGGATCTGTTTTGAAATATCCGTTTAAACCGCCCCATTGTCATCCTTAATAACATCCATTTAATTAAGGCGCCGGAGATCCATATATGGGAATGGATCCTGAAATCGAAATCATGAAATGTACGCAGGGTGCTCATCCTGGTCATCGCACGCCGTAAGGGCTTTGGAGATGTCATCCATGGTCGGTCTGCTGCTCCTCTCCTCCATGCACGACAAGGAAATCTTTACCATTTCCATGGCCTGCCGAGGATTGAACTGCCCATTCAGCCGAATGTCGACCAACGACCCAACATCTCCACTCACCACCACCTGCTTCAGCGCCTGCGCGATCAGCCCCATCTCCAGCCGCTCCACACCATCCGCCGTCGTCTGGTCGGAGATCCGGGTCCCGATGACGATCTCTAGCAGCACAATGCCGTAGCTGTAAACGTCGACCTTGGCGTCCACGGGCAGGCCGAGCGCCCACTCCGGCGCCATGTACCCCGTCGTCCCCCTCATGTGTGATAGCTGCACGCCGTCGCCCGCGGCGTCCCTCCCGGACAGCTTAGCCAGCCCGAAGTCGGCGATCTTGGCGTCGAGGTCCCGCGTGAGGAGGATGTTCTCCGGCTTGACGTCGCAGTGGATGACCCACTCGAGGCACTTGTGGTGCAGGTAGGCGAGGCCCCTGGCGGCGCCCAGCGCGATCTTGAACCGCTCGGTCCACGCGAGCGACCTGCCAATGTCCGTGCCGAAGAGGTGCCTGTCCAGCGACTCGTTCTCCACGTATTCGTACACCAGCATCCTGTGCTTGCCCTCGGAGCAGAACCCCCAGATCCTCACAAGGTTGATGTGGTTGATCCTCCCGAACACCGTCACCTCCGCCCAGAACTCCTCCTCGCCCTGCACCAGCACCTCCGTCAGCTTCTTCACCGCCACCACGGTGCCTTTGTCCAGCACGCCGCGGTACACCACACCGGAGCCGCCACGGCCGATCTCCTCCTTGAAGTTGCCCGTCGCGTTCTTGAGCTCCCGGTACGAGAACCTCCTGAACTGGGTCGCCATCACCAGCCTGTAGCCTGCCTGCAGCGAGCTGGGTATGCTCTGATGGCTGGACAGGAACCACCACGCCGCCGCGACGAAAAAAAACTCGAGAATGCCCAGCACCGCGGCGAACGTAAAGAAGTAGGTCCACTTCGGGCCGCTGCCGGGTCTCCCGTACGTGTCCGCGTATCCCGGGACGATGTTAGAGCTTGAGCCGTTAAGCTTGCAGGCGAGGACCGCGGCGGATACCAATGGCAACGTCGAGGCGTTGACCTTGCTAGGCACCTTGAGGTAGAAGCTCCCGGGGAAGAACGAGGACGTGTAGCCGTTAAACAGGACACCTTTCGGGTAGCAATTGCCCACGCCATCCATCCTGTAGGAGAAGCCGGCGCAGGAGCACATCTGCAGGCAGAGGTTCATGCAGCTCTCGAAGGTGACGGACTTGTTGAACCCGAGGTCGTAGCCGTAGAAGTCGGTGTACGCCACCTTGACGAACGTGTACTGCTCCGGCACTCCTTGGGTGCAGTTTGTGCCGGTGTAGGCGGGGAGGCTGAACGTCGGCCTGCAGCCTTTTCTCCAGTCCCGGCGATCGGCCATCTCGTAGCCCGGCACGCACGAGCATCGGAGGGACGGCTGGTACACGCAGAGGGCGTTCTTGCCGCATAGCCCGTGCACGGAGCACGGCTGCTGCAGCGCCACCCACGTGACCGTCCAGCCACCGGTGGCGTTCACGAGGCTATAGAGTCGCAAGTTGCCGTCCTTCTCGATCGTCAGCCGTCTCTTGACGCCGGGGGCGCCCAGGTCGGAGGCCCGGAAGCGCAGTCTGTCGCTGGAGAGGAACGCGCCGTTGTCGTCGAGGACGCCGATCCGCGAGCTGTTGTAGTTTGTCCGTTTGCTCCCCCAAATACCGAGATCCGGGTCCGGCCAGTAGATGCTCGCGATTTCCGGGCCATCGTACAGGAGCCGCAGCACGTTGTCGTTGTCGTAGTAGAGGGTGTAGTAGCCGGCCACCAGCTTGGTGTCTTTGGACATCACCTGCGACGGCAGCAGGGTGTCCGTTGGCCAGTGGAAGCTCTGCCACAAGGCGCGGCCGGTGGATGGGTCCGCGATGACGAGGTTGCCGGTGTCGTTGAGGGAGACGGTGAGGCGGTTGTTGCCGCCCGTCTTGGTGTCCCAGACATTGGTCCCGTTGGTGTCGACGAGGGCCAGCTTGCCGTCGCGGCTGAACAAGACCCTGGAAAGCCGGCCGTTCACCGGGGCGCCGGGGTTGGCCGACCAGACGGCGGTCTTGTTCTTGGTGGCGGTGAACCAGATGGAGAAGTAGAAGGCGTTATCGCCGGCTTTGAGGAAGCCGCAGGAGAAGGTGGCGTCCGGTGACACGAGGAAGGGCTTCGCGTGGTCTTCCACTGACAGGGACGAGCCGGCGCGCAGAGTGTGTTCCGCAGATGCACAGGAGTGCAGCAGAAGATATAAGATTAGTGGAAGGAGGGCTAGATTGGTGAATCTAACCATCATGAATGTTTTTGCGATAACTGTGAGGCGCCTCGAAAATGCAATCCCGCCCATACGTTCGGGTACCCGGCCTATCTCCATCCTTCAATAGTGCTTCGTGATTTGGTCCTGCGCTCCTAGCACATTGCAGAAAACACCCTACGTGGTGTTCATTTCGTTTCTGTAAGCCCTGCCATTTTACAGTATACCCTCACACTTTTACATTTTCAGGATAAAGAATTGTGTTTGATTTGGATCAGGTAAGTAAATAATTAGTATATAAATATTACGCACAATTAGCTCATAATTAGTTGCATCGACAAAAACTGAATGAGCATTTAGTACTGAACCTGGAATTTTCAGTTGGGTACGTAATTTGGATCTGGACCTTTTTGGTGAGTTCATTAGTACACATACATGGATTAGGTCTTTACAATCACATGAACAGTACAGATATTTTTCTGTCAAAAGGTTTCGTGTAGAATTTCTTTGGGTGCCAAATCACAAAAGTTTCATAAGTAATCATACATCCACACACTAATATAACAGAACATTTCATATACAAATTGGCTCATAAAAAATTCACAGAAGATTTAAAAGAATTCACCAGATTTTGTCGGAACAAAATTTGCGTGAAAAAATCATACATTCACATACACATATGCGACAAGAAAGAACAAAGTTCTCTTGATACTTTTCATGATCCAAGATCCATGAACGCACGGTAATCTAATTGGGAAAAACACAATTTAGAAACAAATTAGAGACTTCAGGGAAAGGAAAAAAATCAGAGATGCAAATGCAACTGCAGTCTCAATAAATCCCTGTTTTCGCGTGCTGGAGCACGCGGACGAACATGAGCTCCATGGTCGAACTCCGTCGTGGGCCGAGACGGTCGACCTAGTTGAGTTCACTTGCTTGGTAAGGGAGCAATGCTTATACGAGAGGCTTCGGAAACACGGCTCGGCATCCACCACCACGGCCTCGCCGGACAAGCGCAACGTGTCCAGCGTGTCCATGAACACGTCTTAGGACGAGCTCCGCTGCCTCCTCCATCACGGCCTCGCCAGACAACCGGAAGGTGTCCATGAACACCGTCTTAGGACGAGATCCGCTGCCTCCTCCACCACGGCCTCAGGCTCCTGCATGTGATTGCAGCAATTAAATCACGTTTAGAGAGCAGCACGTCTAAAAGATGAATCCAAATTCGTTTCTATTAATCATGAATACTGTTTTGCATCTTACCAAGAACATGAACAGATATATGAAAAACACACAAATCAAATGGTAAATTTTCCGAGCTGGACAAAAAAAACTGGCAAATGCTTCCCATTCACATACAGATTTTCCATGAACATACAGATTTTGGCCCAACTTTTTCCATCGACATAAACCAAAATGTTACAATGTTCCATGAACGTAGATCCCCCCAAAAAAATTGATCATAAACACAACGCCTCCATGAGAAACCGTGGAGCTGGAGAAAAATCTTAAATTCAAACAAAAATAAGAAATTCGGATCCTGAAAATGGAGAGAAACGATGCATGTTTTCTTGACCGATTCGGCACATACATGATAGAGAGAAAGCGTGTGCGGCCATTGACGTGCAACTTGCAACCAAATCAGAAAAGGAATTTATATGAGGAACAGATGGGAAATATGCAAGAAACGATTAGGAACAGAATCAGAACAAAATGGATAACATGGACAAGATCTGGAACGGCACTTTTGCATTGGTTTTGCAAAAGGACTACATGGACAAGATCTGAAACAAAAGGTTACTGAAAAATCCCCAAATGGTGGGTCTTCCTTTTGCATCGAGATGGGAAGAGCAACATAGATCAGAATAAAAAGAAAACCGGGTCAAAACAAATGGAAGAAGGAAACCAGGTCGTCACCTCAATCCCCACCACGTGAGGCCGTGGTCTCCACCCCAAAATCCCCAAAATCCAGGGAAAAAGGAAGTTACAGCTCGTGCTTGCACGGATTCGTCTCGGATTAGTGAAGAATCAGTCGAGGACGTACCACGTCGGCCTGGCAAGCTCCGGCGACGCGCAGGAGGCTGGAGGACGAGGACGCGCGGTGGACCGAGGCGGCGTTCCCGCCTAGAGACAGCACGACGAGGTCGCCCGCGCCGGCGGCGAAGGGGAACTCGCGCGATGGACGCCATCTCGGCCGGCCCCACCCCGCAGGCCGCCGCACAGATCTGCCAGAGCGGGGAGTCGAATGCCTCAGCCTCGACGGCGTCTGCATGGGAGAAGATGAAGGGCGCCGCCGTGGCCATGTCGTAGCATGGTATCAGCAGCGGCTTGGCCGCATCCCGGACCGTGAGGTCCCTGAACGCCTTCCTGAACACCGCGTCCGGCCGCGAGGAGAACAGGCCGCGGCCGCCGCCGCGGCGCCCGGAGAAGACCTTCCGGTTCTTGGCCACGACGTCGCGCACCTGCTCGGCGGTCATCCGGCGCGCGCCTGCTCGGCGGTCATCCGCCACGATTGGGGGGGCGAGAGCACGAGTGCGGCGGCGGTGGAGGGGGAATGGTTGGTGGGAGAGAGAGATGCAAGGACGGGTCACGGATGTACTGGTACACTTTGGCCTGCTCTAGGGTTTGAAAATGTATAAAGTACAGGGTGTAAATGCAAAACAGCATGGCACGAATCTTAAAACATTTCAGTCCATTGGATAAGCCAGGCACCCGAACGACGGTCTGGAAAAACCGTTCTCGGCCTTTTAGTTGAACACGTACTACTATTTATATTGTAGTTAAACCAGGTTACTTGTGTCCTTTCCACATTATAATTCCATTCCATCCTTGCTCTGATTCTGTGAATTGTGATGTGACATCTCCGTTGACCCAACCATAGCATCGACCGAGGCACAATTATTTCGCGTTTTCTCGTACTCAACATGTGAACTGTGGAATAGTTGTAGGTTCATATCGGAGAAAATCGCACGTAACACCAATGTTAGTACCATTGTTGCACAAAACACAAAATCAAAACAGTTTTTGCATTCTAACTCAGTTTTTGGTGTAAAACGTTGCAGCTGCCCAAATAAAGGATTATGTGGGGCCATAGTAATGTACCATATAACCTTCTCCCTAGTCTGTAGAGTACACATAGTACATGGGTTAATCTTTTATTCGACCCGCGCCATAAACAACTAGAACGGGCATGTCGTAAAAGTATTAGCAGCCACCACCGAGCGGACGGGAGCGAAAGCCGGGAACGATCTGGCGTGAGATTAGAGTAGGCAGCGACAATGGAGGCCCGACCTCAAGTTCATCGGCTGGATTTGGATCCGGCCTCGCTTTCCTTCCCACCTGAGCATGGAACACGACTGGCTCTACCCTGAGATGAAGCAGGAGCCAGGGGCGGCGTCGGCGGCGGTGTGCTGGTGCCAAGGATGATGGATTAAAAAAATCATACGGCCTCGTCTCGCTCAATGGATAATATCTCGACATCGTCTATTTTCTCTAAATTAAATAACATAATAGCTGTTTTTGGAGTAAATATCGGATATAGACGTCCTAGTTGAGTTGTTTGTCGATATGCTAAAAGTGATGTTCTGTATAAATAGGGGAGAGTTGTATTTGGAATAGGTTCTATACAGTCAGTTCCCAGGTAAATGAGAATGTGTCGTTCGTGTTCTGTGTTTGCCAATGTGCTAGTTTGGAGGAACTTCAGAGGAGTTGACCTGCAGGCTATATGATTTTTTTTTTGTCTAAGTTCACTGTCAAGCTATTAGGAGACGCCAATGCCTGATTGAATCGGCCGGCAACAGAAGGTTGCTGGTGACAAGCTGGCACACTATATTCCTTGAGCTCTTATTAAAGGACATTAATAAGTGACGAGGTAGAATTATTTACCAAGCTTAAATTGCTGTTGTGTTCATCTATGACGCATATATATGGAAAT
Organism: Poa annua; assembly: GCA_026929855.1. NCBI lineage: Eukaryota > Viridiplantae > Streptophyta > Magnoliopsida > Poales > Poaceae > Poa > Poa annua. The sequence continues at coordinate 53,247,994 of CM049435.1, read as the reverse complement.
CATATATGTATGTTGGTTGCCGGTTGCACATGCGTACAGTTTGGTTAATTAGCCGCCTGCCTGATGCTGACAGTGATACATGATTCGCAAATAAAAAGACAGTGATACATGTTTTTCTAGGATTATCAACTAGGCTGCTAGTTTGCGTTCATGAGTGTATCGTCAATGGTGTCGTCTTAATCAAGACGCGATATATGTAGCATCGCGAGGCTTGCTGGAAGTTTCATGCTTGATATATCGTTCTTGGTTCTGCCTCGCGTGCAAAGAAAATTCAGTTCTGTTATTTCAGGTCCAAGAAGCTCCGTGTTAAGAGAGTGGTTATTCTGAACTTTTTGGTACATACATCTCTTGTCAAAGATCCGCGGTGATCTTAAGTTACGTGCTTTACTTTGCAGAAAATTTGACCTTTTTTCTTTCTTCCAAAAAAAATATACTCTTGTGATAGGCACAAGTATACAATGAGAATTTTATGAATAAACTAAACAAAAAATATACTCTCATGATAGCCATCATGAGCATAAATTTCTAACTTCAAGAAAGGATTAAGCAGGATATCACAGAGAGCGAGACAGATCTCACGTTCAGTTGTCTCCGTGCTGTGAGCTCCCCCGACCCAAAGAAACCCTAGCCCCCCGCGTCGCCGCCGCGGGCGACCGGGGGCCTCCCCTGCTCCGCCACCTCCCTCCCTCCCTCTACTCCTCCTCCTCCTCGCCGCCGCCGAGGGGCGCCGCCGGGCAAAGCCCAGGCAGCGTCGGCGGCGGCGAGGCTCTTCTTCTCCCTCGTCCAGCGGCGGCGGCGCGGAACGCAGCGGCTCGGTGGGGGCGCGGCTCTGGGCATGGGGGGCTGCGGCGTGGCGGCGAGCTCGTGCTGGCGGCGGCGTGGAGGCTATGTGGACCTGCGCACAAGGGCAAGGGCGGCGCTTCACGGCAGAGTCCGAGCTCGGGCGGCGCTTGGTGCCTTCGGCCGGCGTGGTGGATCTGCTCCTGGTGGACGGAATGGCAGCGCGGTGGTCTTGCCGGGGCTGGAGGCGACGACAGTGGAGCGGGCTTCGGGTGGCGGCGGCGGGCTCAGATCTGGGCCAGGCGGGCCTAGATCTGGGCTGCGCTCTGGTGGACCCTTGGTCCTGCCGGGCTGCGTGGAGGAAGGCTCGTAGGCAGCGTGGAGGCGCCACAACTGCCTGCAGGCCGACCTCTACTGCCATGCCGCCCTCGCCGTTCGCAGGTCGTGGTCAGGCTTGCCGTGCCGCCCTCGCCGTTCGCGGGTAGTGGTCAGGTTTGTGGACTGATGGTGGCGGATGGTGCGTGGCTGGGGCTGGGACCGTGACCCTCCGGGCGTCCTCCCCCCTCAGCCTCCGCATCGGTCCGAGTTGGCGAGCTTCATCCTGGCGGTTGGTGCGAGGCTGCGGCTGGGACCGCGACCCTTCGGGCGTCCTCCCCCCAGCCTCTACATCGGTCCGTGGCCGACGGTATGCTGACGGCGGCGAGTGGTGGTGGTGTGGTGGAAGCTCTACGGCGGCAGCGGCCTGCGGGCTGCAGCATGGTGGCGGGATCTGTACGGGCCAGGTGGGCCCGGAATGATCTAGCTACCATGTCCGGTCGGCATCCACCGAAAGGCGGTGGAGGGAGGCCCCCCCAGTGGGCGACTGCGCGCTAGGTTTCCCTCTCCGACCCGTCGATCCTGCAGTGTGTTTGTCCTCGTGTCATAGGATGGAGTGCGCGGATGCCGGGGCGGCGGCCCTGGGTGGCGGGTCACATGGGTTGCTCTCGGGCGAGCACCATGGTGACGGTGGTGGCTGCATCGTTTGGTTGTGTGGGCAACAAGGGGTGCAGCGGCGGGTGGCTCGGGCGCGTTTCTGGCGTTGCCTGGATCTGGAATGGGTTCCTTTTCGCTTGCGCCCTACGACCCTCTTTGTGCCACGGGGGAGGGAACGAGCGAAAGCTTCTGACGGCGGCGACGCCCGCGGGTGCCGCTATCCTCTTGGGGACGTCGTCTTGGTGTTCTTCCTCGTGTCAGGGTTCCGGGTGAAAACCCAAGTCCTTTGGACTCGGCGGCGGCGACGCTTTGCGCCGTTACCCTCTTGGGGGCGTTGTCGTGGAGCTCAGGGGAATTAGGACGTAGCGTGGAGCTGGTGTGCTTGTCCGGCTACGTAGTCGTGGTTCGCTATGGCTTCTGTAGCTCGGTTCCCTTAGGATCTTCTTTGTAAGAGGGCTACCTCACTACTTTGTATCGTTCGGCCGGTTCGCGGGCGTTGTGCTGTCTGGCCCAGCAGCGGTCTCAAACGGTTTGGCTTTATTTATAAAGCGGGGCAAAAGCCTGTTTCGTGGATATCACAGACCAGGAACTCCAAAGTCTACAAATTGGAGACAATTTTTGTTGGAGCTGGCTCCCAGCCAACGGGCGCACTCTAGGGGGTTGATACCTAAGAGGAAAATGATGCTTAATTATGGGGGTTTATGGACTGGCGGATCACTCTAGGTCGGCAGAATTCCTTGACGAAATCTCTGCCAACGTAGCAAGAAGCCCTTTCCCACTGGTGATGGGAGGGGACTTCAATCTCATTAAAAGCAGCCATGACAAAAGTAACAACATGATCAACCGGCTGCAGATCAATTTGTTCAACTCTCAGATTGCTAACTGTGATATGACCGAGATTCCTCGCTCGGGGGCGAGGTTCACGTGGACGAGCAGACGCTTATACCCGGTGAGGTGTGTCCTCGATCAATCCTTTCATCTCGACCGCTCTGGATGCCTCTCTGCCGTTGTGTTCATATTTGCCGAGACTAGTCTGGGTTCGGACCATAACCCCCGCATTTTGGACACGCGCGAGGGCGCACCGATCCACAGTAATATGAGCTTTTTTGAAACCGGTTGTTTCGAACTACCGTATTTTAGGGATCTCTTGGGTAAGCTCTTCGGAGAACTTAGCCTGGAAAGTCAGAGGCCAAGACATGATTGACCGGTGGAATTTCATGAGTGGCGGCACGAGACAATATCTCCGAGGGTGAAGTCGCAATCTCGGGAAAGATCTGCGTGAGAAAAAGCAAAATCTCATGTCCCTTATCCAAAATATACCCCTCCAAGCGGATTCGGCTGGGTTGGACGACGAGGAATGGGCTTACTGGTATCACCTTGAAGAACAACTTCTGCAAATTTAATGCCTTCAAGAGGAGTATTGGCGCTAGAGGGGGCAGGTCAGGTGGACGCTCGAGGGGACGCAAAACACTGCTTACACTTTCATGTTGTGGCCAATGGAAAAAAGAGGCATATGCAATATCTCCTCTTTGGTAAAAGAGAATGTTACCATATCTGGGAAGTTAGAGGTGTATGAACACATTTACGGGTTCTACTTTGCGCTGCTGAGAACCCCTTCTTCTCGCTTTTTCTGTCTGGTAGCTAACACTTGGGGGAGTGAATATGCAAGCCACAACATAAGATAACCACCTTCTTGCCATCATCTTTATGGAATTAAGTTGGAGAAGATCATAAAAGATATGAAACTGGACACCGCACTCAGATCCGATGGGTTTCTTGTTTCGTTTCTCAAAAAGTGTTGGCCCCTGACGAAGCCCGACATCCTTCACGTTCTCAACTATTTCATCCTCGGGAGGATTGACATTTCACAGCTAAACTTTGGGGTGTTGACGCTGCTGCCAAAAGTGCAAAGGGGCAGACAAAATCAGTTAGTTTTTGCCAATGGCCCCGATCAACATTATGATCTTCAAGATAATCTCAAAAGCCTATGCCACTCGTCTAGACGCCCCATTGCTCACAGGATCATTAGTCCTAACCAAACTGCCTTCATCAAGGGGTGTTTTCTATTAGACGGAGCCCTTTCTCTGCATGAAATTATCCACAGGCTGAAGAGCAAGAAGGTGGGGGCATCCTGCTTCTGTTGGGCTTTAAAAATTTGTATGACACGGTATACCGGGACTTCCTTCTTGAAGTGCTGCGCCGAAAATAGTTTGACACGGGCTTTATCCATAGGATCCAGCAGCTGGTCTCAGGGGGACAAACAACTATTTCTGTCAACCGGGAAATGGGCCCTTTCGTCCGAAATCAACACGGGGTGCGACAAGGGGATCCGCTATCGCCTTTGCTCTTTATTATTGAGGGGAAGGTATGTCTGCTATCTTGTCCACAACCAATGCAGCAAGCCATATCCAAGGTTCGTCCCCCATTTGGTGCGAGGGCCGTCACTCACTTGCAATACGCAGACGACACAATCATCCTCATCCAATCAAAGGAGTCAGACGTTGCTCACCTCAAATTTCTGCTCATGTGCTTCAAGAACATGTTTGGTCTCAGGATCAAGTACCACAAGAGCGAGATCTTCGTTTTTGGCCAAGATTGCGAGTTCCAAAACATGGTAGCCAACCAGCTAAACTGTAAGTTGAGATCCTTTTCCTTCATTTACCCCGGCCTCCCCATTTCAGACAAGAGTCGAAACTTGGGTTGGTCGATTGGGGGGGGGGGGGGGGGGGGGGGGGGAGATTTATCATTTCTAACTTTTGCCTAGCCAGTCTGCCCATATTTGCTATGGGTCACTTTCGTTTGCAAGAGGGAGTTCATGATCAATTTGATTCTCACCGTGCCCGATTCTTTTGGGAAGGATCAGGTCCGAAACAAAAATACCACATGCTTAATTGGCATGTAGTGTGTCAACCCAAGGAATGTGGGCGTTGGGCATCCTCAATTCCCGCGAGATGAATGTGGCTTTGATGCTAAAGTGGATTCGGAATGGATGGTTCTAGTTGGGCAATATTGATCCATGCAAAATACACTAGCAATGGGGACATCTTTTCAAGCTCGGTCCAAGGGGGTTCACATTTCTGGAAAAGTGTCTCCACAAAATCAAACATAACTTCAAAGTGAGTGTCAAACACCATGTGTAAAATGGGCAACGCACCAATTTTCGTCAATACTGGTGGTACGGGGAGGGCCCTCTCAAAGACGGTTTCCCTCTGTTGGTTAGTATTTGTGATAACGTCAATATCTCATTTAAGAATGCGATCTCGAAGGGCTGGAGGTTCAGGAGAAGATTGGGTCCCACTAGGGCGGGCCAATGGAGAGACCTAGCGTTTTTAATCCATTCTACCATACTTACCCGCGAGCAAGACACAATTTCATGGGCACTTCGACTCAACGTATAAGCACTTGTTGCAAGGGGCGATGGTGCTTCATTTTAAGGACTTGTGGAAGGCTAGGTTGCCTCTCAAGATAAGAATTTTCACTTGCCAGCTTGTGCTTGATCGGCTGCCGTCGGGTTCGCAACTGCGACTAGGAAAGGTCCATCGGATGGGAAGTGCACGCTGTGTGGGGAGGAGGAGGACGCCTCGCATATGTTTTCAAGTAACCGGTGGCCCTCTTTGCATGGGTAATACTGTGCCAAGATCTAGGGAGAGCATGGTGTCCTGCTAATTTTGCTCAAATCTCGGTCATTCTCGCGCAATTGGCGGGCAGGGCTGTATAATTGTCTCGTTCTTGTTTTGTGCCCAGTCTTGGGCTTTGTGGTCTATCAGGAATAAACTTGCTACCAAAAAAAAAGATAAAACACCCTGCTGATATTATCTTCAAATCTATGTTATTTATGCAGGCGTGGCTTTTACTTCTCAAAGCCCCAAGATTTTTTAGAAATGGGGTATCCCGGCCTCTACATCTAGACGATGCACACAGCCATTTATTGAAAAGTGATCAGGTTCAAAATGTCTTATTACAAACTAAAGAGCCCCTCATGGGTCACTCAAAGTGGCAACGAAAAAAAGCCAACGAAAGATAAACATCAATGAGAAGCAACTAGGCATCCTAAATACGCCTCACGTGTCGCCATCCAGCCGTGCAGTATATGGCCTTCACAATGGCCAACAACCGGGTACATCCAGACTCCGTAAGCTCCTGCTGCGGAACCGGTAGAAGGACCGCCCATGTGCGGATCCAATGCACTCCCTTGTAGACCACCTGCAAAAAGTTTGGTATTCGTTCCTTGTTAGATACAATGTCATTTCGACAATTCCAAAGAGAGCACACATCCCAATCCTGATTCTTGCTTTAGTTACTTTATCAACCCCGTCTAACCATGTACTAAACATATTAGACACCGTGGTTGGTGGTGCAATATTGAATGTAAACTGGATTACCCTCCATGTCATTTTTGAGAAATTGCAATCTAAAAACAAATGTTGTATGGATTCCTCTTTATCACAAAAGACACACCGTTTACAACCTGTCCAATTTCTCTTAGCAAGATTATCTTTAGTAAGTAAGACCTTCTTATATAAAAACCACATGATTTTTTTTATCTTTAGAGGCACTTTAAGCTTCCAAAGATATTTGTGAAGAAAAGGGGTGTGTCCATTCATATAATCCGCATACATAGACTTAACTGAAAACTTTCGGTTAGTAGTTAAACTCTAGCGGAAAGAGTCTGTACCATCCGTTAGTGATACTCTCATTATTCTTTCCACTAGGTTTATCCAATCTGCTCTCTTTGGTCCAGTAAGTGCTCTTCTAAAGGAGATATTTAAAGGACCGGACGATAAAACACCAGCTATCATAATGTTTTTGTGGTTGACTATGTTATATAATCGCGGATATTGGTGCTCCAAACAAATTCTGTCCAGCCAAGGGTCTTCCCAAAACCTAGTGTTTTGGCCATTACCGACCTCATAATACCCATGTCTGAAAAAATCATGGGAGACCTTCATAATTCCTTTCCAAAAAGGAGAATCTGTAGGTTTAGCCTCAATCTGAGCTAGAGTTTTCTCACCTACATATTTATTATGTAACAGCTCTTGCCACACGCCCTTTTCAGTGAGAAGCTTATAAAGCCACTTGCTAAGTAAGCATCTATTTTTTAAATCTAGTACCTCAATTCCTAGACCTCCTTGACACTTTGGGCGACAAATAATGTTCCATCTCGTTAATCTATATTTCCTTTTCTTATTATCACTTTGCCAAAAAAAAGCGTGATCGATAGAAATCTAATCTCTTCCGCACCCCCTTCGGGATTTCAAAGAAAGAGAGCAGAAACATCGGTAAACTAGTAAGAACTGAGTTTATTAGAACTAATTGATCTCCATATGAGAGCAATTTTCCAATCCAAGAACTCAATTTTCTTTCGAACCGATCTTCTACCGGTTTCCATTCTTTGTTAAGAAGTCTCCTATAATGAATAGGAATTCCTAGATATTTAAAAGGGAGCGATCCCACCTCGCACCCGAATATCTGTCTATAGACATCTTGGGCGTCATTTGCCTTACCAAAGCAAAAGATTTCACTCTTATGAAAGTTAATTTTCAGTCCAGACAACTGTTCGAAAAGACTTAAAATCAGTTTCATATTGACGGCTTTCTCCAAATCGTGTTCTAAAAACAATACCGTGTCATCCGCGTATTGTAAAATAGACACACCTCCCTCGACCAAGTGAGGAATAAGACCTCCTATTTGTCCATCAGCTTTAGCCCTTTCAATTAGAACAGCTAACATATCATCTACGATATTGAAAAGAACAGGGGACAACGGATCCCCTTGACGGAGACCTTTAAGAGTTTGAAAATAGTGACCAATGTCATCATTTACTCTTATACCTACACTTCCACCTTGTACAAATTGCGCTACCCAGTCGCACCATTTAGCTGAGAAGCCTTTCATTCTCAAAGCTTGTTGTAAAAAGGACCACTTGACCTTATCATAAGCTTTCTCAAAATCGATTTTAAAGATGACCCCATCCATCTTTTTCCGATGAAGCTCATGTATCGTTTCATGTAACACGACCACCCCCTCAAGGATGTTCCTGCCGAGAATGAACGCTGATTGCGTGGGTTTAATTACTTTGTGCGCAATATTGGATACACGATTTGTACCCACCTTAGTAAAAAATTTGAAGCTCACGTTAAGAAGGCAAATAGGTCTATATTGCTCGATTCTAGCGGCACAGGGCAAGATGACTGGTAAAGCTTAAGGAGATCCATGCCTCATGTGTTCCGGCGAGAACCTAAATCCGCTTAGCGTCCCCCTTTATCTCAGAAGTTGTATGCTGCAGCGTTTTATCTTAGCGAAGCTATATGTCGTAGCATTGTAACAAACTATGTTCCTGATTTATGCCTTTTATTTTGAAAAAACAACCTGTTGGAGCTACAGTATGTAAGAAAAAAATCCAACTTTCTAGACCAAAAAACTTGATAGTTTATTCCTAAAATCCTTTATTTTTTCCTTTCCGCGAGTCCTGGCCAACACAGGTGTGCTCTTGTGGATCACTGGATCGCCGCCCGCCGTTGCCACTCCCCTCTTCTGCGAATCTGTTAGTGCCACCACAACTTTATTTCCATCAAATTGATTCGAAGGGGATTTAATATTTACAATTTACAATTGTTGAATTATATCTTTGCTTTGAGGTTTGGCCGTTTGGGTGGGTATTGACCTACATTGGGTTATTAGGGATCATGTGGATTTGACAATGTTAGGTAATCTAACAACAAGGAACGTGTACCGTAATTTCACATCTATATTAATTTGAAAATATTTCGGTAGTAGCGATCTCTTGTTAATTTGATAGGTAGTAAAAAAATAATGGAGCATTTCTTGAATATGAAAAGAAAATCGTATTCACCCAGAACCAATGGTCCTTATCACCATGTCAAAGACAAACAATCCTAATCACAGAGGTCCATCAAACACTGGATATTTTGTTTGTCCTTGCCCTCTGCTTGTGCTTTTCAGCAATGAAAATGGTGGAGACAATACTACGCAATTCCAATTGTGATGATTTCTTGAATCACCGCGTTATTTTGCTTTTTGGAGCAAAGACTTCTATATTCAATAAAAAAAGACTTCTATATTCAACTGCACGCACAAATGTTAGCTGTATACACATTCGTTTTGACACCGACGAAGTGAAACAAGGGGACGTCACGAGGAAGCGCCCCACCACCGCCGTGGGTCATTGGGGAACACAAAACCCACGTCGCCTGCGCTCAGGGCGACTCCAACCCTAGCGCCGGCACCCCACATCTCTCTCTCTCTCTCTCTCTGCCGCCGCACCACCACCGGGGGACGCATGCCAGATGATCCGCTCAAGCAGGGCCGGCTTGAACATTTTGAGGCCCCATGTGCGAATGTTATCAATGGGCCCAATTTTAATAGGCCTCTCATCTTTTCTATTATACTTTTCATGTACACTTTACTAAATATGGACCCTAGATTTGGCTGGGCCCTGGGCCGTCGCACTTCTCGCCCTGGGCCAAAAGCCGGCCCTGCGCTCAAGGCATCAGGGTGGTGCATACCACACTGTGCTGATACGCCACAGCGAGCCAACTCCAGGTAGACCTGCCAAGTCCTAGAGTTATATGATTCCTTTTTTCCCTTCACATTCAGCGCTCCAGAGATATATCAAATCCATTGTTCTTGTATCGGAGCGTCCTGGACGATTCTCGGGTGGCTGTTGTTAGTCTTTAATTCCTTATTTGCTAGCTAAGTGGTCTCTCAAGGTTACACTCTGTTGGAGGACCTTTTTTAAGAGGCAGTGGGCATCTTCAGAAGTTGTTATATGTTCAAAAAGATCTAAGAATATGCAAACTAAACTCTTCTCTTTTTCTTGCAAGAAAAAACAATACTCTTCCTGTGCGCATAGAAACTTATGTATCTCATACGAACCTTACGTGGAAATAAGCCCACCACTACGTTTCATGCAAGAGTTCATATGGGAATGAAAATTTTCAATACAATTGCACTTGCTATTACACCTATTACATTGAGAAGGATTTATACAATACAATAATTGACATTTTCTCTAGTAACAATTTATTTTGCATTCAAATACCAGACACCATACAGACTGTTTCTTCATAGAAATCGAGAAATTATAGCTTATCACAGATCACCATGAGTAGGCTGGGTGATTGTCATGGTCATCACATGCTAGCAGAGCTCTTACAGTTTCATTCATTGTAGGCCTGTTGTTTCTTTCTTCAAGACAAGATAAAGCCAATTTCACCATTATCATCACTTGCTCTGGATTGAAAAGGCCATTCAATCTAGTATCAACTATATCCCTGATATCTCCACTCACCAGCAATTCTTTAACTGCGTGAACAAACTCTCCAAGGTCTACCTCATTACCATCCACTGCTATCCCACCTGAGATCCTACTTCCAGTAACTAGCTCCAGCAGGACAACACCATAACTGTATACGTCGACTTTTGCGTTGATTGGCAAATTCAGCGCCCACTCTGGTGCCATGTAGCCCATTGTTCCTCTCATGTGGGTAAGGTTCAAACTGGAACTGCCTCTCTTTGAGAGTTTGGCTAGTCCAAAGTCTGCTATCTTGGCTTCAAAGTCTCGGCTCAGGAGTATGTTCGCTGGCTTTATATCACAATGGATTACCCACTCAAGGCACTCATGATGGAGATATGCCAAACCTCTTGCAGTTCCCAATGCTATTTTGAATCGTTGGCTCCAGGAAAGTAATCTCTCAGTACTTACATCACCAAATATAAACTTGTCCAGTGATTCATTCTCGACATACTCATACACCAGTAGTTTGTGTTGACCCGCAGAGCAAAACCCCCACATTCTCACTAAATTCATATGGTTGATCCTTCCGATTATATTCATTTCTGCCCAGAATTCCTCCTCACTGTGTGAAATGTTTGTTAGCTTCTTCACCGCAACTACTCTGTTATCTTCAAATACTCCTCTGTAAACAATTCCAGATGCCCCTCTTCCAATCCCTTCCTTAAACTTTCCAGTCGCTTCCCTTAATTCTCGGTATGTGAACATCCTGAATTGGCTCATCACCATCCTGTAGCCGGCTTCCATTGACTTGGGTATGTTTTCCTTGCTGTAAAGAAACGACCAGCTTGTGCCTATAAAGAGAAACACCAGGGCTCCCAATATTACCGCAAATACATAGTAAGTTGTATAACTTTTGTTGCCATCATTCATTCCATACATACTTGCAGAGCCTTTTACAACCGCAGGAATACCTAGATTACATGTGAGACCAGACTGTTTGGACATACCCATATTCTTGGGTAGTTTGATATAGTTATCTCCAGGGAAACTTGGGGATATATAACAATTGAAGAGTACCGCTTTGGTGTAGCAAAATCCAGACCCTATCTTGTACGTGAATGCTGAGCAGGAACAGGTGTCCAAGCATATCTTTTTACATTCTGCCAGTGTGATGGACTGGTTGTAGGACAGATCAAAGCCATAACAGTCACTATGAGGGACCTTGATGAAGTCAAACTGTTCTGTTTTGCTGCAGCTTTTGTTGAATTGTGGGCGGCAACCTCCGGTCCAGTTATGTGGGTCAATCATCTCATATCCTGGTGAACATGAACACCTGAGGCTTGGCAAGTATTCACAAATCCCGTTTATACCGCATATTCCATGCACATTGCACATTTCTGCTATAGCCTCCCATGACATTATCCAGCTCCCAGTCGAGTCATTCAGACTGTACATTCTGAGGTTTCCATCATAACCAATTGTCAGCCTTCTCTTGACTCTACTACCCCAATCAGAAGCCTTGACATTCAACCCATCACTTGAGAGGAAAAACCCTTCATTGTCGAGGACTGCAATCCTGGAGCTGTTATACCTTGTCCGTCCATTTTGAAACACTGTGTTGTCTGGACTTGGCCAATATATACTTGATATATTCGGACCATCATACATAAGGCGTAGCACATTGTCGTTGTCAAAAAAAAGACTGTAATAACCGGAGACCAGACTTGTACCTTTTTTGAGAGGCTGTAAAGGCAGAAGTGTATCTGTCGGTGAAGAGAAGCTTTCCCACGGAATGACGCCAGTGGAGTCTTTGATGACGAGGTTACCGGTGTCAAGAAGGGAAACAATTGTGCCCTCGCCAGAGCTGGTCCCGCTGTCCCAAGTCACGGTGCCATTGACATCAGTGAGGACCAAGTTTCCGTTATGGTTCAGCAACACCTTGGAACCATGGCCATTCACAGGAAACTTGGGGTTGGCAGACCATACAATAGTCCTTTCTATGGTGTTAGTGAACCAAATGGAGAAGGAGAATGCATTCCCTCCAACTTCATAGAAGCCGCAAGAGAAATCAGCATTTGGTGAAGTAAGGAAGGTTTTCCTATGCTCTTCTACAGATAAGGATGAGCCAGTGCTTAGCTTCGACTGGGCGGACGCATATGGGCATGCCAGAACGGTGAGCAATGGAAGAATGATTAGGAAGAAGTGTGTGCCCATTTTTCTTGGTGTTTAGTAAGTTGTATGGTCGAAGGGTACTTGCTTCCATTTATACTAGCTGTTTTGTTCATAGCTCCCTACATACAGATGGTTCTAATTTATTTCCCACTTGTTACATGTGTGGTCCTAATTTCTTTCCTGCTTGATACGGCAGCTGGGAATAAGTTGGAGGTATTTGTTCATGATGACTATTTTATCTTGGTTCGGCAGCTTCTGGACGGAGATGACTGTGATGGGATTAGTTTTTTCCTTTAAAGCTTTCCATTTAATATGATTGAACTTTGAAGGCTAAATTGAACTAAGGTGCATGCTGGAAATTAATTTGTCCCCTCAGCCTTTTTGTCTACGACAACGTAACAGAGATGTCTATTTGATATTTATCGTAATTTATTGAGGAAGGCGTTTTGCCTACTGAGCTCATATGGTCTTGGTAGATTTTTTTAAAAAGTAAAACGTTCCAAAAAATTCTGAAAAATTTGGTGACGAGAATATATATATATATATATGTTTTCTAAATACTTACCAAGTTTCATGATGAAATGACATGTGTGCTACTCTGTGCAAAAATAACAAAATGAGTGCTTTAAAAACATATTTTTTGAAAATCCTATTCTGGCCACTGATTTATCTCTTTTTAACAGAACAGCCTAGATGTCATTTCACCACGAAAGTTTATATGTATGTAGAACATGTGTATGTTCGTCTCCAATTTGTTTCAGATTTTTTTTAAATGGTTTACTATTACTTAAATTTGTTTATTATACATGAGCATATGAGCTCTCGGGAGCCTATTTGAATTTCCCTTAATTTATCCTTGTTTTTAGTTTCTTATTGTCCTTCTTTATGAGCACTAGTTTCCTATGTAGCTTCCTGTTTCAACTTAGTCGTATTGAGCTATTTAGAAGAAACCAGTCCTTCTTGGCGTCACTGCAGTTGACATCACGAACGTATTGTTTTTCCAGGATACGATTTCGCCTCCTCTCTTGAACAAGACGAAGAGAACCGAGCGCTAACAGGGACCAGAACCATTGGCGAAACTTCCTAGTAGGAAATTAAAGGTCGCTAACAGCACGTACGGAACGGGGACCAAGGACTAGACGCTAGTGGTAGTGGAACAGATAAATCCGACGCAGCGGCAATCAATCCGGACTTCCGGAGCAACCAAGAACTTGATGTGGAAGCAGCAAGTCACTTGACGTGGAAGTCACGGTACAAGCGGGACGCATTGTGGGAGCCCACATACGTGCCGCATATGTCCGCAATGATTACACAGTATGGCGCATATGAGCCGTGTCTTTTGCGGCGCCGCACATTGGCCCTCAGTCTGTAGCTTGACGAATGGAGAGAGGGTCGCGAGCACGCAGAAGCGTGCCGTTGAGGTAGGGGCTCGCCGCGGTTACGCTAACAGCTTCACCCCTCGTGTTGGCCGCACAAGCGTTAGCGAAGTCGAGCACCGCGGTGTGGTGGATGGCGATGTCGTGGCATGCCCCGCCGCACGTCAAGCGCATCAGCTAGAACGCGGTTAGGACGCCGGCCACCCCGGCGGAGGGGACAAGCGTCTGTTGGATTTCACTCGCAAGATTGATCACATACGAAGATCAGAAAACACGCTCAAACAAAGTTTAGCCAAGCCAACGTATCGTGCCTGTTGTTTCTCCCTTTATTCTTCAATTTTTCTTCTTAGTTTTACAACTTACATTTATTGTGTATATCTACACTACTATTAAAAGAGCAAACTTGTGTTCAACATGTGTTGAGTTGTGTTGATACTTTAAATTTAAACCGTTTAATTTGATCAACGGCCTAAATGCTACCCGAAAGAAAACGTTTCGTTTTTAGCTAACTAAATATAACCGAAAGAAAATGTTCCTCGACCACGTTAGCGCGCCGCAAGGGTCTCATGGACGGCGTCCCGCCGGGAACACTTCCCTGCACCAACGCGAGCTCCCCCGCGCCTCGACTGGAAACCTCTCGCATGCCTCCGCGAGTTCCCTGGCGCGCCATCGCGTTGTCCCGCCGGCCGCCGGTCGCGTTGTCCCCACGCGGCGACGCCTGCCCTGAAAACCCTGTCCTGACGACCCCGTCCGACGACTGCCCCGCACCCGCCGGCCGCCGCACAGGGAGAGGAAAGCGACGTCAAAGAAGCAACACAGGTTTCTCCTATGTATCGAAGTTCGATCGATTGACGAGGGCAGCGGATTGGATCAAAGCCTCGGGAGTCAACAGCCCCAATCTCGAGTTGCCCGCTTCTAGCAGCGAGACAGGCCACGGCGGCCGGAATCGGAAGAAATCGGAAGTCGACGAGGCGACGGACTATGGGAAAATCATCGGAAGGGTTCCTTGCCAGCCGGCCTTCGCGGCTCCGCTCACCGGCACGCTCCATCCGGCCATCCTTGCCCGATGCGCTCCGCCCAAAATCCGTTTCTCGCTGGTGAGCTCTGCCCCGATCCGTCCCTCCTTGGACTGCTTTCTTCGATCCATACCGGCGTCCTCCTCTACCTTCTGTTGCCGGCCACATCTCCTAGGCCTAGCTGCCGCTGCCGGCCTCCCACACCGTTCGTTCCTCCCGCACATCACCGCGACGCTCCAGCGCCGCATGCGCACTGACCTTCCGCCGTTCCGCGTCCCCGCCGCTGTACCTGTACTTCCTCGGTGCAGCGCCTCTGCTCAATAAATCGCGCTGAGCACCGCCCTTGTGCCAAACGGCCGACAGCGTTTGTTTCTACGACTATGTGGGAAATCACTCATGCCGCCATGGCGCCATCAGCAGAGCACCCACCTACGAAGCTCCTATCTTCCCAGTCCGTTGAGTAAATGATTTTTCTTGCAATGGGCATCAGATGTTTGAATTTACTTCTTTTTTTTTGAATTTAGATGTTTGAATTTTACTGTCATCTACTGTATGTTACTACAAAAGACGGTGTTATGCTAAATGAAGGATTTCATACCCGATGTTATTTTCTTTTGCATAGTACCCGATGTTATGCACACACCATCTTTTAGGGATATATCAAAGCATAGATGCTTTGTTGAGGTTGTCACGTGATTTCAAACTTTCCTTGTATATAGCATGTAAAAGACATTATCTATGTACTATCTGATGTGTGAACTTTCTCTGGTTTCAACTTATTGCATTATCATATTCTTTCATTAATACAAATAGAGATTCCCCAATTAGGTTTTCTAATGGTAATTAGCTGCTCTATCTATTAAGCGATGGAAATTAGGTGTAGACATATTCCGTGTCCTTTTTGTATCAGCTCATAACTACTTGTGCTTATGGACTCGGGAGGCGACCAAACCCTAGCTACCTCAGGGCCCTCTCCCAGCCGTCCTCTGCCTCGCCGCCGCCGGAGACGCCCGCCGGGAAGCCGGTGAGGTGGTCAAGGAAGGTGGCAGCGAGGATCACGCTGCTTCGCACCGCGCGCGGAGAGCTCTGGTGTTCAGCGACGGCGGTCGCAGGTGGTGTGGTGGCGTCGGCGGGGGGCGCTGCTGGTGCTGCTGGTCGCCCTTCTCGGCCGCACAGGCGGCGAGGGGGCGGTGGAAGAGGCGCGTGGTGGGAGTCTCCTCGCGACTCCCTGCTCCAGATCTGAAGGCGGCGGCCTCGTCCACTGCAGACCCCATCTCGCCTTGGGTTTGGCGGGGTCGGGCTATACCGGGTGAAATCCTTGGCCAGCGGGGTGGCCACGTCGTCGGCGACGTCCTGGACGCTGTGCTTCTCCTTGGAGGGGAGGATGAGGTACAGTTCCCTACCTGCCCTCCTCCCCTGTGCTCGGGTGAAAACCTAGATCTTGGATCGGGCGGCGGCAGCGCTCCGGCGTCGCTTTCTCCTTGGAGGCGCCGTATTGAGCTGCGGGGAGGTGGTGGTTCTGCGTGTGGTTGTTGTTCGCTTGTGGCGGCGTTTCTTGCGGTTCAGTGGTGTCTGGTCAAGGTCCCCGTGTTTGTTGTGCTCATCTTTCGCAGGTGTCTGCTCGTCGGCGGGTCGGCGCCCTCGAGCCTGGGCAAGAGGGGAAAGGGTTCCCCTCTGCGACGGCAACATCCTGGCGGATGCGTGGAGACAACAGCCTAGTTAAGCTCGGCCATGGCGGATCTGGCCATCTTCTGCAGCGTCTTCGCTCTACGTGCCCTGGACCTAAATCTTACGTCTTGCTGTGGGGTCGGTGCTGGAGGCGGGGTCTGTCTTGCTTGTGTGCGATGGTGTCCGGGCTGGGTCCTCTCTTCTGCAATTCGTCTCGTCTGTGTTCATGCTCTCGGGTGATCTGCTCTACCTTCCGACGGTACGGCGTCCTACGAGCCAGGGCGAGAAGACAGGGGTCTTCTCTGAAGGTGGAGGCGAATGGCATGACGGTGACTACAAGCAAAGGTTGGCGAAGACGGTCTATTTGTTGGCGTGTCAAGCTTCACGACGTTTATCTCCTATGTTCTTCCTTTGTCGACGGACGGTGGCATCAAAGTTCAAGCCGAGCTCCCATGTGTAATCTTTTGTTTACTTGTGTTTTGTTGCCTGTAAAGATGTTCTTGCAGCACCTTGTAATTGCCGTTGTAACCCTGAGATGTGTTAATTCAAAGCTGGGCTTGTGCTTTTTTTCTAAAAAAAAACTACTTGTGCTTACTACTTTAGAAGAGATTCTATATTTTATTTCCTACTATCCGCTGAACGGCTGAAGAAATAAGCTTACGAGTTATTTTTTTCATCATATAGTGTGTTTTACTTTTATTATGTAAGTCGTTGGTACCAAGCAGACTTTTTGAGTTTGAACACAAAGTGGTAAGTAGCCGCGGCGATCAATGATGCACCGGTGAGTTGTTGTTGGGAAACCCCAAGAGCAAGGTATGAAATAGTGCAGCAGCAAGTTTCCATCAGTTGTGAAACCAAGATTATCGAACCAGTAGGAAACTAGAAATCTTCTCATGGTGGCAACGGCGCCAGAAAAATGCTGGTGTAGTTGACGTGGAACCTGCACACAACACAATCAAAGTATTTTGCCCCAACTTGACAGTAAGGTTGTCAATCTCACTGGCTTGCTGTAACAAAAGATTAAACGTATGTGTGGAAAATGATGTTTGTTTGTAAAGAATGAAAGTAACAGGATTGTAATAGGATTGTTTATCAGTTTGAACAAAAGGACCGGGGCCCACAGTTCACTAATGGTGTCTCTCCATAAATAATAAGAGCATACATGCGGGTAAACAAAATACAGCTGGGCAATTAACAGAATAAAGAATTGCATAATGATGCATATACTATAGTTATGATGTCTAGTGTGATATTCATTTGGACATTATAACAATATAAATAGACCGTTCCAACCGCATCTATGACTAATAATCCACCTTCCGGTTAGCGTCCGCACCCCTTTCAGTATTAAGTTGCAAACAACAGATTATTGCATTAGGCAATGTGTGTAATGTAAGTAATACAAATATCCTTAGATAAAGTACTATTGTTTTATCCCTAGTAGCAACAGTACATCTACAATCTTAGAGCTTGCTGTCACTACCCCAGATTAAATAGAGACATGAACCTACTATCGAGCATAAATACCCCCTCTTGGAGTCACAAGCATCTACTTGGCCAGAGCATCTACTAGCAACGGAGAGCATGCAAGATCATAAACAACGCACTCACAAGATATATTATGAAGCAATAACATAGTACTCAATATTCATCGGATCCCAGCAAACACAACATGTAGCATTACATAAAGATGATCTTGATCATGATAGGCAGCTCACAAGATCTAAACATGGTAGCACAAGAGGAGAAGACAACCATCTAGCTACTTCTATGGACCCGTAGTCCAAGGATGAACTACTCACGCATCAGTCCGGAGGCGGGCATGGTGATGTAGAGCCCTCCGGTGATGATTCCCCTCTCCGGCAGGGTGCCGGGAAGAGCTTCTGAACCCTCCCGATTTAGGGTTGACGACGGCGTCGGCTCTGGACTTCGTGGAGGAAAAAGGGTCGCGTCCTAGGGCTTAGATATCCGAGGGGTATAAGTAGGCGAAGGGGCGAAAACGGTGGAGCCACGAGGGCCCCACACCCCGTGCTCGCGCGGCAGAGGGGGGAGCCGCGCCACGACGGGGTGTGGGCCCCTCGGGGTTCCCCTCCGTGACTTCTTCGGTGTTCTGGAACCTCCCGGGAAAAATAGGAACTTCGACGTAAAGTTTGTCCAATTCCGAAAATATTTTCTTAACAACTTTTCTGAAACCAAAAACAGCAGAAAACAGGCAACTGGCACTGTGGCATCTTGTTAATAGGTTAGTCCCAGAAAATGCATAAAATGATATAAAAGTGTATATAAAACATATAGCAAGTGGCATAATATAAGCATGGAACATAAGAAATTATAGATACGTTTGAGACGTATCAAGCATCCCCAATCTTAGTCTACTCGTCCCGAGTAGGTAAAACGACAACAAGAATAATTTCTAAAGTGACATGCTTTCTCACAATCTTGATCATATAATAATGTAAGGCTCATGTTATGAATAAAGTGATTCCATGCAATGGTCTATAGTTTGCTAACAAATAGACAAAGAATAAACAACTACATCATATAAGCAAAAACTTTTCATAGATAGTACTTTCAAACAAGTATCAAAATGATTCACATGAGAGTTAACTCATAAAGCAATAGTCTCTAAGTAAAAGAGCATTGAAGCAACACAAAGAAAGATATAAGTTTCAGCATTGGCTTTCAACTTGTAACATGTATATCATATAGATAGTTGTCAACACAAAGGAATATAACAAGTGCAATAAGTAAGCATATAAGAATTGTTGCACATAGTTGACACAAGTGTTTGCTTCTAAGACAGAAAGAAGTAGATAAACTGACTCAACATAAAGTAAAAGAAAGGCCCTTCGCAGAGGGAAGCAGGGATACAAACATGTGCTAGAGCTTTTTAGTTTTTATAGGTTTTTGAAATCATATAGAGAGCATAAAAGTAAGTTTTGAGAGGTGTTTGTTGTTGTCAACGAATGGTAATGGGCACTCTACCCCCCTTGTCAACCAGACTTTCAAGAGCGGCTCCCATGAAGGACGTTATTTCTACCAGCAAGATAGATCATCCCTCTTATCTCTTTTGTTTACACATATAGTTAAAAACTGTTGTCATTGCTTGACTGATTAGATCAGGGTAAAAATGTGAAGAGATTGTAGCGGTTAAAGTTGTAATTAATTGGGACTGGGCACCCCATTTGCCAGCTCTTTTTGCAAAGTTAATGGATAAGCGGATGTATATGCCACTAGTCCGGTTGTGAAAGTCTGTCTAAAAGCAAATGACAAGGTTGATATCCGTAACACCACATACTTCCTCATGAGCTAATAAACATTCACACAAATAAAGGGATAATAAGTTTTGAATAAAAGGTAGCACACGAAGTATTTGCTTGGAATGGCAGGAAATACCATGTAGTAGGTAGGTATGGTGGACACATATGGCATGGGTTTTGGCTCAAGGTTTTGGATGCACGAGAAGCATTCCCTCTCAGTACAAGGCTTTGGCTAGCAAGGTTATTTGAAGCAAACACAAGTATAGACTATAACAACAAGACGCATATAAAAACATATTGCAAGTATTATAAAACTCTACATTGTCTTCCTTGTTGTTCAAATACCTTTACCAGAAAATATCTAGACCTTAGAGATACCAAACATGCAAACAAAATTTCAACAAGCTTTACGGTAGTTCTTCACTAATAGGTTTTAACCACATGATGTAAAAGCTTAAACATGATCTATTTGAGAGCTCAAAACAATTGCCAAGCACCACAACATACAAGATAACAATACATAAGAGCATGTATATCTTTTTCATTATACCATCTACCACATTTAGCATTTTCTGTTTCCAACCAAACACCAATCATCTAATTTAAAGATAAACTCTCCAAGTATTTAACAATGAGATATGAGAGTGTAACATAAGAAAAACTAACAGCTCTAACAAGAGATGCATGAAAAACAAGAGCTAATAGTATTGAAGTAACATAGAAGAATACTCAACAAATATAAGTGAAGAATACGAGTATTCATAAGAAAAAGCGGAGCGTGTCTCTCTCCCACAAAGGAATGCTAGGATCCATTTTATTCATAGAATGAAAATAAAAAAATAAAAACAAAAACAAACAGACGCTTCAAGTAGAGCACATAAGATGTGTCGGAATTAAAATATAGTTTAACTAGAGATGACCTGATAGTTTGTTGATGAAGAAGGGGATGCCCAAGGGATGTGTCGGCCTAGTCAGGACCGGGGTACACACGGCCCACTCCCTACAGGCCTCGCCCGCAGGTAACTTCGGCAGAACGGCTGAGGACTAGGCTACCGCTTGGAGGGATCCTCGAGAGGCATCCCCTCTCGAGGCCTGAAGAGGACGCCAGGGCCTGAAGAGGACCCTGCGCTTCAAGAGACTCCCCAGGCACAGCCCGCCTGGAGAGGAGTCAGCAGAAAACCCCTCCACAGGCGACCACTGCCCTGTGGAGACACTTCGCGGCTAAGCAAGCGCTGCAGGGCGCACATGGCCCCTGCAGCAGCCGCAGGGTGACGCGAGCACCCCAGTTGCCATTCTGGTGATAAAGGAGTCAACAAAGCCGCGCCGCCTGCGGCAGGACAGCCAGAACTTTCCCCTTTGGTGATAAAGAGGCTGGACGGCGCAACGCTCCAAGAGGATCGTCACCGTGGGCTCCACCACGGCCTCTGCTGCGCCAGCGAGCCGCCCTGCACCGCCTGCAACCTGTCGGCCACGGCGCGCTACTTTAGCACGGATGGACCGCGTCCATGGACGGACGAGCTGCGGTGGACTCCCGCTCCTCCATGCGACTGGCGTGTGGGAGCCCACCAGCACGAGGACGGAGCCCGGGGCGCCTATAAAAGGAGCAGGAGCTCCCCCGTAGAAAAAAAAAGGGCCCAATCATGCACGGGCACCCAGAACACATAGGATAGCCAACTGCCGAAGGAGGAAGACGACCATTGTGTCCCTCCCCAGGCACCAAGCTGCCTCAAGAGAACCTTCGGCAAGCTCGTTATCCTGTAACCTTCACAGTGCAATACAGACAAGCAGGAGTAGCGGTTTTACCTCCCCTCGAGGGCCGTGAACCTGGGTACGGGCTGGTGTCCATCTCTGGCGTGATTGTCCTCCTTTAGGCTCGGCGAGCATCGTCGTCGAGCCCCTCGAGTGTTGTTAGACCTCCGTGTTCAGTCCCCTCTTCGAACCTCTCTTCAGGGCGAGACTACCCCTGTTACGTGGGAGTCACTCCTCGACATTTGGCGCGCCAGGTAGGGGGACTGAGGCGCGTCTTCGACCTCCAGCCTCCGCGCCATGATGGACACCCGCGCGACGCGCGCCAACCGGCGTACCTCTGAGAGAGCTCACACCGAGCCTGGCACTGCTCCCACCCGCGGCCGCCGTGGCCGCCCCCGCACGACCGAGCGCGCCGGCACCGGCCCGCGCGTGGAGGAGCCGGAGAGCGAAGAGCACCACGCAGGAGACCAGCGCGACGACGCGGACCTCTCCGAGCGCCGCGGTGACGCCGAGTCCCCGCACCCGTCCCGGCGCCAGAGCGTGTCCACGCAGGAGCACCACGAGCCCGCCCCGCACACAGCGCTGCTCATGGCCCAGGAGCTCCTCCGCTACCGGCCACGTGCCGAGGCACACGACCAGTGGTTGGACCGCCTCCACCACCTCGTCGACATCGCAACCACACGCCCTGCTCCGTCGCGCTCCATCGTGCCCTCCGGCCCTGCAGGGACGGCAGCGCCAGGTGCGCCTCCACCGCCTCCAGGGCCGCCTCCGGCCGCGGCGCAGCGGGCTCCCTCCCATGCTTCCTCGCCGCACGACTGCCAAATCGTGCAGCGCACAGCGCCTGACGCACGCGTGGGCATGGAGCGACGTCGGGACCTCCAGAACCGCCTCGTCGAGGAGCTCGGTCAGGCGGGGCAGCAGAACCGCAGGGCCCTCCAAGGAGGAACGGCCACCTACGCCTCTGGCTGCATGGCCTTCACGCGCGCCCTGCGTCGTGTGGTCTGGCCGCAGAAGTTCAGGCCGGCGCTCCCCAAGGGTTTCGACGGGTCCACCAACCCTCTCGAGTTCCTGCAGCTCTACACCACTTCCATCCAGGCTGCAGGGGGCGACGATAAGGTCATGGCCAACTGGTTCTCCCACGCCCTCAGGGACTCCGCGCTGTCCTGGCTACTCAACCTGCCTGAGGACTCCATCGACTCCTGGGAGGAGCTCTGCAGGCAGTTCGTCGCCAACTTCAAGGGCACGTACGAGCGCGCACTCACCCACAACGACTTGCGCGCTGTGGTGCAGAAGAAGGATGAGACTCTTCGCAAGTACATCCAGCGCTTCAGCCAGGTGCGGAACAAGATTCCGAACATCCCCGACACCCAGGTGATCGCTGCCTTCCGCGAGGGCGTCACAAACCGCAGGATGCTCGAGAAGCTCGGCATCCACGACAAGCTCACCTCTGTGGTGAAGCTGTTCGATCTGGCGGACAAGTGCGCCAAGGCTGAAGAGGGACTCCTTTTCGTCAAGATGAGCGCCCGGGGAGACGACCCTGGCGAGGGGTCCAAGAGCCACAAGAAGAAGGAAGAGCCCAAGCGCAAGGCCACCGCGGTCCTCGCGGCAGAGCCTGACGCGAAGGGCTCCCGCAGGGGCTCCCCCGAGCGCGGCGACAAAGAGGTGGACCACCGCCCGTTCTGCGTCTACCACAACAGGCGTGGGCACGCTACAGACGACTGCTTCGACCTCAAGAGGCTGAGCAGGGAACGCGAGCGAGGAGAAGGCAGTGGAAGCCGCGGCAGAGGTCGCGGCTACCGCAGAGACGGCAGGGGTAGGCGTGATGGCGGCTACCAGAAGCCGTCGGGCACTCAAGCCAACGCCGCCGAGAAGAACAACAACCTCCCTGACGAGGAAGATGGAGGCTACCAGGCCCCGAGAGGCGCCATAGCCTGCATCCTCGGCGGGGCTCAAGCGCCCAAGTCGAACAATCAGTTCAAGCAGTTCGCCCGCGAACTCAACGCTGCGCTCCCGAGCACCGAGACCTCCAGACCCCTCAAGTGGTCCCAGTACACCATCGCCTTCGACGCCAAGGACCACCCCAAGTCGACCAAGACTGTTGGAACTCTCCCCCTGGTCTGCTCCCCCACCATCAACAACATCACCGTCTCCAAAACGCTCATCGATGGGGGAGCAGGCCTGAACGTCATCTCTGTCGAGACCTTCGAGACGCTTCAAGTGCCCTACGAGTGGCTCATGCCCTCCAGGCCGTTCACGGGCGTCACCAGTGGCTCTATCGAGCCTCTGGGGCAGGTCCGCCTCGCGGTCACTTTTGGCACGCAGAAGAACTATCGCACGGAGCTGATCGACTTCGATGTCGCCCACATCGGCTTGCCGTACAATGCCATCCTCGGCTACCCCGCCCTCGCAAAGTTCATGGCCGTCACGCATCACGCCTACAACATGGTCAAGATCCCCGGCAGCGCTGGCACCATTGCCATCCATGGTCATATCCTGGACGCTACGCGCGCCGTCGAGAGCGCCTACAAGGCAGCCGCTATGGCTTTCCCGGCTGACGAGGACATGGAGCCTCTCGAGAGGCCCAAGAAAAAGAAGCAGGTGTTCTCTCAGGAGCAAGCCGCCACGAAGAAGGTGCCGCTAGACACCACCAGCTTGGGGGCTGAAGGCTCGGGGGCTAGCGTCACCATAGGCGCCGCCCTGCCTCCCAAATAGGAAAGCGCGCTCGTCGCCTTCCTTCGGGCAAACTCTGACATGTTCGCGTGGACTCCGTCAGATATGTCCGGTGTACCAAGGGAGGTGATCGAGCACCACTTAGCCGTGTGTCCAGACGCACGCCCCGTCAAGCAAAAAGCACGTAAGCAAGCCCCCGAGAAGCAAGCTTTCATCGTCAAGGAAGTAGAGAAACTCAAGGCGGCGAATGTCGTCCGCGAAGTCGCGCACCCCACTTGGCTCTCCAACGGCGTGGTTGTTCCTAAGCCCGCTGGAGGAGGCCGACTCTGCATCGACTACATAGATGTCAACAAGGCCTGCCCCAAGGACCCATACCCCATGCCAAGGATAGACCAGATCGTGGACTCCACCGCTGGCTGTGACCTCCTCTGTTTTCTGGATGCCTTCTCTGGGTATCACCAGATCAAGATGGCTAAGGAGGACGAGGAGAAGACGGCATTCCTCACCCCTTGTGGTGTGTACTGTTACACATGCATGCCCTTTGGCCTGAAGAACGCTGGAGCCACCTTCCAGAGGCTCATGAGGATAGCCTTGGGGGCTCAGATGGGCAGAAATGCTGAGGCCTATGTCGACGACATCGTGGTCAAGTCTCGAGAGGGGGACACCCTCTTGAGGGATCTCGAGGAAACCTTCGCCAGCCTAAGAAAGGTGAACATCAAGCTCAACCCCGCCAAGTGCGTCTTCGGGGTCCCTTCAGGCAAACTCCTCGGATTCCTCGTGTCCCACCGTGGCATAGAGGCAAATCCTGACAAGATCAAGGCTATAGAGCAAATGCAGCCTCCCCGCCGACTCAAGGATATGCAGCGCTTGGCGGGCTGCATGGCCAGCCTTGGCCGTTTTATCTCCAAATTCGGCGAGAGAGCCCTGCCTTTTTTCAAGATCATGAAGAGATCGGGCACGTTCAAGTGGACCCTTGAGGCGGATAAAGCCTTCGAGGACTTAAAGAAGTATCTGGCTAGCCCTCCAGTCTTGGTGGCCCCCAGGGCAGGCGAGCACCTGAAGCTGTACCTCTCAGCCACCCCTCAGACCGCAAGCGCCGTCTTGGTGGTCGAGAGGGAAGAGCCTGTCCTCCCCAAGAGGAGCACTGCAACTCCAAGCCCAGAACCCCCCGACAAAGGCCCCGTCAAGGGAGCAGCCTCCACAGACCCACTGCCAGGCCCACCGCCTCAAGTCGAGTCTGCCCCTCTCACCCCTGTCAAAATGCCTCTACAGGCAGATCTCGACAAGGGCCCTGAAGAGCCTCCGCACGGGGCTGGCGCTGCGCCACCTCAAGTAACCCTCGTCGAGCACCCCGTCTACTTCGTCAGCACAGTACTGCGGGACGCTCGCGAGCGGTATCCAATGCAGCAAAAGCTCCTCGTCGCGCTCCTCATCGCCTCCAGGAAGTTGAGACACTACTTCCAGGGCCACCCCATCACGGTGGTCACTGCTTTCCCCCTGGAGCAGATCCTGCGCAATCCCAACGCCACAGATCGTGTCGCGGGATGGAACATCGAGCTGCAGCCGTTCAACTTGCGCTTCGATACCACGAGGGTCATAAAAGGAAGAGCGTTGGCTGATTTCGTCGCCGAATGGACTGACCCAAGCCCCGAGGAGCCTCGAGAGGCAGAGGCCGAGCCCTCGGGAGACGCGGCGCCCAGCCACTGGACCATGCACTTCGATGGAGCCTTCGCTTGCCGCAATGGCGGAGCAGGCGTCGTCCTGACCTCGCCCAAAGGTGACAAGCTATATTACGCCGTCCAGCTGTGCTTCACTATCGACAAGATCTCCAACAACATCGCCGAATACGAAGGCCTCCTCGCCGGCTTAAGGGCCGCCATCGCTCTAGGCGTCAAGCACCTACTCGTCAAGGGAGACTCACAGCTGCTCGTCAACTTCTCCAACAAGAGCTACACGCCGAAAGACGACCACATGGCCGCATACCTCGAAGAGGTCCGCAAGCTCGAGAAGCACTTCAGGGGCATGGAGCTCATGCACATCCCGAGAAAAGAAAACCAGGAGGCTGACGACATCGCCAAGCGAGCCTCGCGGCGGCAACCCCAGCAGGCCGGTGTCTTCGAAGAAAGGCTCGCCAAGGCATCCATCAAGCAGCCTCGCGAGGCCGCAGCCGCAAGCACAGGCGAAGCGCTCCCACCACCTCCTGAGTCTGGGGCGCCTGATTGCGGTCCCAGCACAGGGGAGCGTCTGCTGCTGACGGCAACCCACCAGGCCTCAGGCTGGATTGACGAGCTCAAGGACTACTTGGTGAAAGGAATCCTCCCTGAAGAAGATGCTGACGCAGAGCGGGTCGCACGACAAGCAAAATCATACTGCATCCTCGAGGAGAACCTCTACCGCAAGCGCCCAAATGGTGTCGCCCTCAAATGCGTCCCTCCTGAAGAAGGCCGAGAGCTGATCAAGGACATCCACAGCGGGGAATGCGGCCACCACTCATGTGCGCGCACCCTCACAGGCAAGGTCTTCAGGAGCGGCTTCTACTGGCCTCAGGTGCTTCAGGATGCGGTCGCCATCGTGCAAACCTGTGACGCCTGCCAATTCCACGCCAAGCAAATCCATCAGCCGGCCCTGGAGCTCCAGACCATCCCGCTCTCCTGGCCGTTCGCGGTCTGGGGGCTGGACATCCTGGGCCCCTTCCCGAGGTCGCAAGGGGGCTACCGTTTCCTCTTCGTGGCCATCGACAAGTTCACCAAATGGACCGAAGCTGAGCCAGTGCGCACCATACCAGCGGGGGCCGCGGTGAAATTCATCAGAAGCTTGGTCTGCCGCTTCGGCGTGCCCAACCGCATCATCACCGACAACGGCTCGCAATTCACCAGTGGTGTCTTCCGAGCCTACTGCGACAAGCTTGGCATCAAGGTCTGCTTCGCCTCGGTAGCTCACCCACGCAGCAACGGTCAGGCCGAGCGAGCAAACGCAGAAGTCCTCAAGGGCCTCAAGACCAGGAGCTTCAACATCCTCAAGGGCCACGGCAAGGGTTGGATCGACGAGCTCCCCTCCGTGCTCTGGTCCATACGCACAACTTCCTCAAGGCCTACAGGCGAAACGCCATTCGCCCTGGTCTACGGGGCTGAGGCAGTCCTTCCTGCGGAAATCAAGCATGGATCGCCACGGGTCCTTGCCTTCAACGAGGACACCCAAGAGGGCCTCCACAACGATGACCTGCTGTTCCTCGAGGGACTGCGCCGTCAGGCCGCCCTCAGGGCGGCGGGGTACCAGCAACACTTGCGACGCTACCACAGCCGCCATGTGCGCTCACGCACCCTTGAGGCGGGCGACCTCGTCCTCAGGCGAATCCTCTCCAGGGAGGGTCTCCACAAGCTCTCGCCGATGTGGGAAGGCCCCTACAGGGTCTCCCATGTCGCCAGGCCTGGCGCAGTACGCCTCGAGACCGAAGACGGCATCCCCGTCAAGAACCCGTGGAACATCGCGCACTTGCGCAAGTTCTACCCGTGATCACATTCACGCCAGGCAATTTTTGTCTCTAGAGGGAAGCTCACGGCTTCACCTCCAAGCTTCTCAAAGCTTCTCCCGAGGCCCAGTCCTCCGAGCTCTCCTGCAAATGAGCCCCCGCAGGCCGCAGTGAACCTCTGCCACTAATGGGTGGTCCCCATGCCTCGACATGGAAGGAACGTTAGCTTGGCAAACCCAAGTGTAATGAACCCATTTTCGTTCCAAGTGAACTTTGCGCTCAGGCGCCATTTTCGTTCCTAAGTGAACTATGCGCTACGGCGCCGCTATGTAGTATTTTGGTGGTGAGTTTTATTCCAGCTTTATTTCCTTTGTTGAAAATGGGCACTTATATCTCTCCACATGCGCACCTCGCGAGCGGGGGCTGAGTACGGTGCCAGTGCCTCAAATGACACACCAGCAGCACCGCAAAACCCAAGGCTCCGAGCTCTGGCTGGAGGGCAGGCCCTCACAAACACGCCATCTCTACAAAGGACCTTGGTACTCTCTCTCCTCGCAAGGAACGCCTGAGGGGACCTATAAGCGCGCATTAGTCCCTTATACCGTGCACAAGCGTTTGGGTTCTCCCCTCTGACATCTACAGAGAACAAGCGTCTCTACAAGCCTGAGGAGGCAGCAGGGAAAAACCCTTGAAGAGGACCTCCTCGCCAGGCTAAAAAGCCTCTACAGGGCAAAAGCCTCGAGAAGCTAAGTCCCGCTTCTGCAACTCGAGAGCCTTTTCTCTCCAAACGAACGTTTGTCCCTCGAGCGATTTCGTTCTCCCTTACGATTCATGGACTACTCGCACGTCAAGGGGGAGCACTTGGGCATCGCGACTCAGGGCTCTTACCTCTCCAAGCCTTAAACTCCCCCCGGCCTTGCTGAGTCATTGCTCTAGCATACCGCAGCGGCGGAGTCATAGTGCGAAGAGACGGGTCCTAGCGACGCAGAGAAAACATAGACATGAAAGTAAAGCAGAAAAGGCCTCTCGAGGGACAAACAAGCTAGCATAAATGAACTTAAAGAGGTATATTACAGGCCCAAAACATGCAAAGTCTGAATATAAGAAATTGTCTCAGATACAAGCGCACAAAGGCGCGACAAGCAAGGCTCAGGCGGAGTCCGCGCCAGCACGCTCCTCTTCAGCGTCTTCCTCCTCGGCAGGGGCGTCCTCCTCCTCGCTGTCCTCCACAGCCACCTCCGCACGCTTGAAGCGGTTGCAGAAGGCCTCCACTTGCTCGCGGAGGGCGTTGGAGACGTGCAGGACCTCTCCGGCCGGGCGCGCCTCGGTCACCGTGGAGAGGTCGAAGCTGGGCGTAAGGAGCTTGAGGTTGGTGAAGATGCGGTCGACCACCACCTCCAGAAGCTGGCGGCTCTCGAGCTCTATCACCTCGCGGAGGTCGCCGGCGGGGCCCTCGAGGGCCGTGAAGAGCTGGTCGAAGTAGACCAGGTACATCGCGGCATCACCGCGACCGCGAGCCTCGGTAAGCGGCGCTTCTGCGCCGAGCTGGGCCGCGAGCTCGTTGCCTCTCGCTACCAGCGCCTGGAACATGCGGTCCCGCTGCTTCGCGAGTACGAGAGCCGCCTGCGCGGTGTCCACGGCCTCCGTCACCTGCTTGGCTGCAGAGCCCGCCTGCCCCTCCACGTCCTTGACGAGGGCGTCCAGCTCCAGGGCGGCAGCCCGGCGGCCCTCTTCAGCCTGGCGGTAGGCATCCTTGGCGCGCTGGAGGCGGACCTCAAGCTTGGAGTTGGCCTTCTCAAGCTCCGCGATCCGCTTGGCGTCAGCAGTGTGCTTGGCCTTGAAGCGGTCCTCTTGCTTCTTGGCCTTGTCGCGGAACTCCTGGGAGATGGTCCGCCTGAAGTCTTTCTCGCGCTCCGCGAGGGCGGCCTCCGCCTCCTTTTTCTTCTCAGCGAACCGCAGCTGGAAGCGCTCCAGGGTTTGCCGCTGGGCGGTGACGTTATCATCGTGCCGCTGGAGCGCTTGGGCCAGGTCCCCCTCACGCGCCTCGAGCTCTACCCGCTTGGTGGCCAGCTCGCCCTCCGCCTGGAGCCGCTGCTCGTCGCGCTGCTCCACGTCTTTCTCCCTGAAGGCCAGCTGCCGCTCTCGCTCGGCTAAGCTCTTGCGGTCCTCCTCCAGGGTCTCCTGCGCAGCCCGGTGGGCGGAGAGGAGCTGTGACTCCAGCTGGGAGACCTCGCGGCGCTTCTGCTCCAGCGAGCCCTCCATAGCCGCGCGCTCAGCCTTCACCTTCGCGAGGAGATCGGCGACCGCATCGCGCGCGTCCTGGAGGGGGGCAAGGAGCTCGTCTGCGTCGCGGGCGGCTCCCTCTCGGACCTCCTTGGCAAAGCGAATGGCCTCCTCACGGGCGGCCTGGAGCGCCTGATCCTCCTGGCGCCGGGTCTCAACCGCGGCATGGAAGCGCCTCCAGGCCTCCGCGAGCTCGTCGCGTTGCTGAGCAAGTTGGGCGTCCTCAAAGGCGAGCTGCGCCTCCAGGCCCTCCAGAGACTCCCTCACCACGCGGAAGGCCACCGCGCGGTGTCCCTTGCTCCAGTCCCAGCCGCTCAGGACCAGGCCGCGTTGCGAGGAGGGCCCGGCCCCGGCGTCGAACCTTGAGGATGAGGCCTCTGGGCGTGCCTGGGGGCTAGGCTGCTCCCGGTCCTCCGCCGCACCCAGGATGGTCTCGCCGCCCTCGTCGCCTGGTCGCGTCGCCTCTTGCGCCTCGCCCCCCGCTGTGGGGCGTGGCGGAGAAGGGGGAGCTTCCCCTGCGGAGGCGCCCGCGCTTGGCGGGCCCTGATCTGCCTCGGCCTCTGGTTGCGCGGGAGGCGTAGCCGTGCGAGGTGGGGTGGTCTCGCGTGCCGGAGTCGGCTCGCGCGGCGGCGTAGCCGCGTGAGGCGGTGCGGGAGCTCGAGGAGGGGTGGCCGACCGCTCTTCCTGCACCTCCACCTCTAAGGGCACGGGGGACGGTGCAGCGGCCTCCGCCTGAGGCGCTGCTGCCTCCGCCAGGAGCTCAGTTGCCTCCGACTGAGGCGCCTCTTCGGCTGGGCCTGCCGTGGCCATCTTCCCAGGCCTCGCGGCCTCTCCAGCCGCGGCCTCAGCCGCGGCTCCCTTCACCTCCGCTGCCTTGCGAAGCCTACGGCGTTTCGCAGGCACTAGGTCGCTGAAAGAACCGGGGGGCGAGTGTCAGAAATGTGAGAAGAAGAGTGCAATAATCAAGCGTTTAGTAATTAAAGGAACTTACCTGGACCGCTTGGCCCCGGTGTCAACCCACGCCAAGCCTGGCGAGCGCCAGGAGGGCTTGGGCCTGGCGTCTGGCCTCTCCAGAGGCGCCTCGGCTTTCCTCTTAGAAGGAACGTCGGAGGGCCTCGCTCCAGGCCCGTCGCAGGCCGCCTTGGACCGGGGCTCGCGACGCCCCAGCAAGGACTCCTCGTCAGAGGCCTCCCCTGCAGACACCTCCTCCTCCGCGCGACGCGTGGGCGCCCCCGCGAAGGCGCCTTCGTCGTCACCCGACGAGATGTCGCAAATCTCGCCCGCGTGGGGCCGGGCCCTCGAAGAGGCCTCCTCGCCCCCCGCGTCCTCCTCCTCGCCCGCCGCGTCCTCCTCCCCGCCAGCCGCGGCTTCCTCCTCGCCTTGTCCGGCTCCTGAGGCGGAGGGCGTCTCTGCCTCCTCCGCATCATGCACCACAGGCACGGGCACCACCTTCCGCGCCGGGCCCGCCAGAGTGTACGGAGGAACCCCCTCCAGAACGGCCAAACGCTCGGTCATGTTGTACTGGTGCAGAGGCCTGAGGGAGATCGGGAGTTCCTCCATGGCGGGCACCGCGGGGTTGATGAAGAGCGCGGACAGGACGTTGTCGACGGCGTCCTTGTCGCTGTCCTCGCGATGAAGCCGCATCTTGTCATTGGGGCCGGAATACATCCACATCGGCATCGCGTGCGCCTGGAGTGGGGCGAGGCGGCGCGTCACGAAGTCCGCCACGACGATTTGCCCCGTGAGGCCTTCCTCCCGGAGGTAGCTCAGGCGGCCCGACAACATCACGTTCTGCGCGCCGCAGAAGGTGGCCTTGCCCCAGTGCGAGTTCTTCACGGGCGGCGCGTCAGGGACCTCAAGGAAGGCGCTTGGCTGCTCCACGCCAACGAAGAACCACCGCTGGCGGAAGTCGTCCACCTTCTTCGTCACGGAGGTGATGGCCTTGCCCTCGCTCCACGACATGGGGATGTAGACGCTCCCCATGCCGTCCACGATGCGGAAGGAGACGCATCCTGAGCGCTCGTTCTTCGCCGTGCTCCGGAGCGCGTAGAAGCACCGGAAGAGCTCCACCGTGGGCTCCACGCCTAGGTACGCCTCGCAGAGGTAGGCGAAGACGGCGAGGATCAGCACCGAGTTGGGGTGGAGGTGCAGCAGTTGGATCTGGTAGAAGGCCAGCACCGCCTCCAGGAACGGAGAGAAGGGCGGCACCAGGCCCGCCGAGACGCAGTGCTGGAAGACGGGGAAAAACCCTCGCGGGCGTTTCCCGTGCGCCGCAGGCTTGAGTGCGGTGGCGCCATGCTCGTTGGTCCGGTCCGCCACCAGGAAGCGGACCTTCTCGAGCGCCTTGTCGTTGACGCGCACGCCCAACAGTGCCGCGCCGTACGCGGCCTCAGCGGGCGCTGCTTGCGATGAAGACCCCGCGGCCGCCTTGCCCTTGTTCTTCGGCGGAGTCATCGTCGGAGGGAAGAAGGGAGCGGCGCGAGGGGAAGTTGGAGGAATCGGAGAAAAGGGCGCCGGATTGCAGGAGCGGAGAGCTCTGTGCGGTTGGCGTCTGCGAGAAGGAGTGGGAGTAGTAACGGCTCCCTGCTCCGGCGCCGGGGTTTTTATGTCTCGTCAAGGAGCGGTTACCGGGGCGTGGTGGGACCCCCCACGACGCACGTCCCGTATCGTGCGCAACCGTTGCTCGCCGGCGTGACGCGTGGCTCGGCCCGGCCTGCAGATGTTGCCCCACGACGCTTCGCCTAGACCCAACGGGCCTCGTCGTGCCCATCGTGGGCCTGGGGGCTACTGTCGGCCCAGTCAGGACCGGGGTACACACGGCCCACTCCCTACAGGCCTCGCCCGCAGGTAACTTCGGCAGAACGGCTGAGGACTAGGCTACCGCTTGGAGGGATCCTCGAGAGGCATCCCCTCTCGAGGCCTGAAGAGGACGCCAGGGCCTGAAGAGGACCCTGCGCTTCAAGAGACTCCCCAGGCACAGCCCGCCTGGAGAGGAGTCAGCAGAAAACCCCTCCACAGGCGACCACTGCCCTGTGGAGACACTTCGCGGCTAAGCAAGCGCTGCAGGGCGCACATGGCCCCTGCAGCAGCCGCAGGGTGACGCGAGCACCCCAGTTGCCATTCTGGTGATAAAGGAGTCAACAAAGCCGCGCCGCCTGCGGCAGGACAGCCAGAACTTTCCCCTTTGGTGATAAAGAGGCTGGACGGCGCAACGCTCCAAGAGGATCGTCACCGTGGGCTCCACCACGGCCTCTGCTGCGCCAGCGAGCCGCCCTGCACCGCCTGCAACCTGTCGGCCACGGCGCGCTACTTTAGCACGGATGGACCGCGTCCATGGACGGACGAGCTGCGGTGGACTCCCGCTCCTCCATGCGACTGGCGTGTGGGAGCCCACCAGCACGAGGACGGAGCCCGGGGCGCCTATAAAAGGAGCAGGAGCTCCCCCGTAGAAAAAAAAAAGGGCCCAATCATGCACGGGCACCCAGAACACATAGGATAGCCAACTGCCGAAGGAGGAAGACGACCATTGTGTCCCTCCCCAGGCACCAAGCTGCCTCAAGAGAACCTTCGGCAAGCTCGTTATCCTGTAACCTTCACAGTGCAATACAGACAAGCAGGAGTAGCGGTTTTACCTCCCCTCGAGGGCCGTGAACCTGGGTACGGGCTGGTGTCCATCTCTGGCGTGATTGTCCTCCTTTAGGCTCGGCGAGCATCGTCGTCGAGCCCCTCGAGTGTTGTTAGACCTCCGTGTTCAGTCCCCTCTTCGAACCTCTCTTCAGGGCGAGACTACCCCTGTTACGTGGGAGTCACTCCTCGACAGGATGCCTTGGGCATCCCCAAGCTTTGACGCTTGAGTCTTATTGAAATATGCTTGGGTGACCCACAGGGGCATCCCCAAGCTTTGGCTCTTTCATCTTCTTGATCACATCACATCATACTTCTCTCTTGATTCTTGAAAACTTTCTCCACACCAAACTCAAAGTAGACTTCATTAGAGGGTTAGTGCATAATCAAAAATTCTTATATTCTGCATGAACACAATTGCTACCAATGCTACTGGATATTAGCTACAGCCACTGATACTTTATGGAACAAAAAGATCCATTCAAAATAATAAAAGAGGCATTGCAAAATAAATGGCAGAATCAGTCAAAAACAGAACAGTCCGTAAAGACGAATTTTTTTGAGGCACTTAACTTGCTCAAATCAGAAAACTCAAAACTAACGAAAGTTGCACACATATCTGAGGATCACGCACAAAAAATCACAGGTCCTTTTGATTTTTCTGTGAATAGTTATGATTTTAACGGTGGACAGCAGAAAACTGTTTCAGCACAGCAATCCAAATCTAGCATCAACTTTTTACTAGAGGCTTAACTTGACACAACAATGTGATGAAGTAAAGATACAAAGGAATTGCTACAGATGTAGACATATTCCTTGAATCAATAAAATAAAATAACAGAAATAAAAAGTGGGCTGTCTCCCATAAGCGCTTTTCTTTAACGCGTTTCAGCTAGGCACAAAAAGTGATATTCAAGTATTTTCAAGAGATGAAGCATCAACATCAATAATTTGTACGAATGATAGAATAAAAAGGTAGCTTCATTCTTTTTGTAGGTAAGTGTTCCATACCTTTCTTGAGTGGGAATTGGTATCTAATATTTCCTTCTTTCATATCAATAATAGCACCCACAGTTCTAAAAAAAGTTCTTCCCAACACAATTGGACAAGATGGGTTGCATTCAATATCGAAGACAATAAAATCAACAGGGACAAGATTATTGTTAACCATAATAAGAACATAATTGACTCTCCCCACAGGTTTCTTCATGACATTATCAACAAGAAAAACATCCAAATAACAATGTTTCAAAGGTGGCAAATCAAACATATCATAGAGCTTTTTAGGCATAACAGAGATACTTGCACCAAGGTCACATAAACCATTGCAATCAAATTTATCCAATTTTATTTTAATGATGGGCTCCCAACCATCTTCTAACTTTTTAGGAATAGAAGCTTCAAGTTTTAATTTCTCTTCCCTAGCCTTAATGAGAGCATTTGTAATATGAGTTGTAAATGTCATGTTCATGGCACTAGCATTAGGACTTGTGGCTAATTTTTGCAAGAACTTAATAACTTCAGTGATATTATAATTATCAAAACCAAAATTATTATCATCAAAGCACACCGAACCACACTCCCCTATGTTCTTAAAAATTTCAGCACTTTTATCAAGAACAGTTTCAACAGTTTTAGGCAATTTTAACTTTTTGGAAGAAGTAGAAGAAATATTTCCAACACCAATTATGTTACCATTAATAGTGGGAGACTTACTAGCATGTGAAGTAATATTATTTTCAGTAGTGGTAATAGTAAAAACTTTAACAATATTATCTTACTTAGCTAGTTATTTCTCTCTTTCCCATCTAGCATGCAATTGGGCCATCATTCTAACATTTTCATCAATTCTAACTTGGATGACATTAATTTTAGCAAAGGTTTTACTCTCTTTAGTATCATTAGGCATGACTTTAGATTTTAAAAGATCAACATCAAGGGCAAGACTATCAACTTTAGAGGCAAGATTATCAATTTTACTAAGCTTTTCCTCAACAGTTTTATTAAAAGCAGTTTGTGTAGTGATAAAATCTTTTAGCATGGTTTCAAGTTCAGTGGAGGTATTCCTATTGTTGCTATAAGAATTACCATAAGAATTAACATAACCACCAGTATTATTAGAAGGATAGGGCTTATAGTTATTATTACCATAATTGTTCCTATAGGCATTGTTGTTGAAATTGTTATTTTTAATGAAGTTCACATCAACATGCTCTTCTTGTGCAACTAAAGAAGCTAAGGGAACATTATTTGGATCAACATGAGATTTACCATTCACAAGCATAGACATAATAATATCAATCTTTTCACTCAAAGAGGAGGTTTCTTCAACAGAATTTACCTTCTTACCTTGAGGTGTCCTTTCAGTATGCCACTCAGAATAATTCACCATCATATCATCCAAGAGTTTTGTTGCAGCCCCCAAAGTGATGGACATAAAGGTACCTCCCGCAGCCGAATCAAGAAGGTTTCTTGAAGAAAAATTCAGTCCTACATAAAAGGTTTGGATGATCATCCAAGTAATCAGTCCATGGGTAGGGCAATTTTTAACCAAAGATTTCATTCTTTCCCAAGCTTGAGCAACATGTTCATTATCAAGTTGTTTAAAATTCATGATGCTACTTCTTAGAGAAATAATCTTAGCAGGAGGATAGTATTTTCCAATAAAAGCATCTTTGCATTTAGTCCATGAATCAATACTATTCCTAGGCAATGAAAGCAACCATTCTTTAGCTCTTCCTCTCAAAGAGAAAGGAAATAATTTCAGTTTTATAATATCACCATCTACATCTTTATGCTTTTGCATTTCACAAAGCTCACCAAAATTATTTAGATGGGCAGCAGCATCATCAGTACTAACACCAGAAAATTGCTCTCTCATAACAAGGTTTAACAAAGCTGGTTTTATTTCAAAGAACTCTGCTTTAGAAGCAGGTGGCACTGGTAGAAAACGGACCTTTGGTCCAGACTTTTAGTCCCGCACCAATTTGCGGCCGGTACTAATATAACATTAGTACCGGTCCCAGCGGCCGGACAGGCGAACGGCAGCAGTACCGGTCGGTAAGCAACCTTCAGTACCGGTTGGTGTAACCAACCGGAACTAAAGGATTTGGGGCTGGCGCTGCAGCGGCGGGTCCCACGCCGAGAACCTTTAGTACCGGTCTGTGTTACAAACCGGTACTAAAGATGGACATTTAGTACCGGTTTGTGTTACAAACCGGTACTAAAACATTTCGCTATAAATTCCATCTACTTCCTCCAGCCCGAGCTCACTTCACTCTCTGCCTCCTCATTTATTTCTCTGTGTTGTTGCTCGAGCTCGGTGGTGATCCGGCGATTTGTCCAATTTGGTGGCACCATTTTTGGTCAAAAAGGTTAGAAATTTGTTTCTCTTACATTTAATTGGAAACTTCAGTTCATTTAGTGCTAGTTTGAGCTCATTTAGTGTTAGTTTGACCTAGATAGAAAAATGTAGGAAAATCTAGAAATGTATTGTTAGTTTGACCTAGATAGAAAAATTTAGAAAAATCTACAAATGTAGCTTATTTAGTGCTAGTTTCATCATTTACTTTGTGCTAGTTTAGCTAATTTTGTCCAAGTTTAGCTCATTTAGTCCTAGTTTAGCTCATTTTATGCTATAATTACGTAATTAATTGTTTATAGAATTATTACTTGTATAATTTTCTTATTTGTGTAACTTTTTGTTATATATAGTGTCATGGTTTTGACATCTGTCCACACTGGCTCTCGCCCGCTCTATTATTCGGATGTGGTACGATTGTTTGTTATAAGTATATGTTTGTTTAATTTCGTGTTTACAAAAATTATACCGACCAACTTAACGTAGATATATTTTTATCTAGGAGGTAGTTGAACCGGAAAATGAGCCCGACCCTATTTTCGAGTTTTTAGTAGAAGAAAACAATGATTTGAAAGCTAAATTGAAAAGAAGTGAAGATCTTCGTCTCGAAGAGAAGATGAAATGGGAGTTGAAGATTGCCGACGTCGTCGATGATAACGAGATCAAGATGGAGGCAATGCGCTTGGATCACAAGATCAAGATGAATGCAATGCGCTTGAAGCTTAAAAAGTTTAGAAAATATGTCATTAGTCAAGAGGCTTGGTATCATTATGCTGTTGGTTCAATAATTACCTTAGTTGTGATTTTGATCGCATTTGTCGTTGGATTGAAATTCTTTAGCTAGTTCTATGTTAGTTTCAATTAATGAATGTTTTATGAGAACTATGTATTAGATTTGTTTAAATATGGTGAACTTGTATTAATGAATTGGTCACGTATCTATCTATTCATGGTAGATATATATATATAACTATTGTGTAATGGTTTTGTATATATTTACATAATGCAGATGAATCGACAATGGATGTACGTTGACCGACGCACTCCGGAGTTCATGACCGGCGTGCTGGATTTTATCCGTGTTGCTGAGGCAAATAAGCGGGATGGTTTTATGTATTGTCCATGTTGTGCTTGTAAGAATATCAGGAGTTACTCCAACTCAAAAACCATTCACATCCACCTGTTTCAGTCCGGTTTCATGTCCGGCTATAATTGTTGGACCAAACACGGGGAAACAGGGGTCATAATGGAAGACAATGAAGAAGAAGAGGACGATGACAACTATCCTGAGTTTCCTGAATACGACGGTACTACAATGGAGGAAACTGGAGAAGACGCGCCTGACGAAGAGGCGCCGGATGAGCCCGCTGATGATCTTTCTCGGGCCATTGCTGATGCACAGAGAAACAGCGTAAATCAGAGGGACTGGATCAAGTTGGAGCGCATGTTGGAGGATCACAAAAAAAAATTGTACCCAGGTGTCGAAGATGACCAGAAAAAGCTGGGTACGACGCTGGATTTGCTGCAATGGAAGGCTGAGAATGGTGTATCGGACAAGGGGTTTGAAAAGTTGTTGAAAAAGATAAAGAAGATGCTTCCAAAGGATAACGAATTGCCCGACAGTACGTACGAGGCAAAGAAGATCGTCTGTCCTCTAGGATTAGAGGTGCAAAAGATACATGCATGCATTAATGACTGCATACTCTACCGCGCTGAGGAGTACGAGAATCTGAATGCATGCCCGGTATGCGGTGCATTGCGGTATAAGATCAGGCGAGATGACCCTGGTGAAGTTGAGGGCGAGCGCCCCAGAAAGAGGGTTCCTGCAAAGGTGATGTGGTATGCTCCTATAATACCACGGTTGAAACGTTTGTTCAGCAACAGAGAGCATGCCAAGATGTTGCGATGGCACAAAGAGGACCGGAAGAAAGACGCGATGTTCAGACACCCTGCTGATGGATCCCAGTGGAGAAAAATCGAGAGAGAGTTCCCGGACTTTGCAGATGACGCAAGAAACTTAAGATTTGGTCTAAGTACGGACGGCTTCAATCCTTTTGGAGAGCAAAGCAGCAGTCATAGCACCTGGCCTGTTACTCTATGTATTTACAACCTTCCTCCTTGGTTGTGCATGAAGCGAAAGTTCATTATGATGCCAGTGCTCATCCAAGGACCGAAGCAACCAGGGAGCGAGCTTGATGTGTACCTCAGGCCATTAGTTGACGAACTTTTAGAGTTGTGGCGGGAAGAAGGTGTACGTGTGTGGGATGAGCACAAACAGGAGGATTTTGACCTTCGAGGGTTGCTTTTCGTAACGATCAATGATTGGCCTGCTCTTAGTAACATCTCAGGACAGACAACTAAGGGATACCATGCATGCACACACTGTTTGGATGATACTGAATGTATATACTTGGATAATTGTAAGAAGTGTGTGTACCTGGGGCATCGTCGATTTCTTCCGGTCAGGCATAACGTCCGGAAGCAAGGAAAGCATTTCAAAGGTGAGGCAGATCACCGTAGGAGGCCTATGGACCGTACTGGTGAACAAATATTTGATATGGTCAAGGATCTAAAAGTAATCTTTGGAAAGGGTCCTGGAGGACTAAAGGTTCCAGATGACGCAAACGGGCACGCACCCATGTGGAAGAAGAAATCTATATTTTGGGAGCTACCATATTGGAAAGTCCTAGAGGTCCGATCTGCAATCGACGTGATGCACGTGACGAAGAATATTTGTGTGAACCTGCTAGGCCATTTGGGCGTGTATGGGAAGAAAAAAAACACAACGGCAGCACGGGAGGACCAGAAACGTTTGAAAGAACGAGACGGCCTGCTTCCAGAACATTATGACGGTCCGGACAGCTATGCTCTAACCAAACAAGAGAAAGTGATATTTTTTGAATGTCTGAGCAGTATCAAGGTCCCGTCTGGCTTCTCGTCGAATATAAAGGGAATAATAAATGTGGCACAACAAAAATTTCAAAACCTAAAGTCTCATGACTGCCATGTGATTATGACGCAATTGCTTCCGATTGCATTGAGGGGGCTTCTACCGGAAAATGTTCGAGTACCCATTGTGAAGCTTTGTGCATTTCTCAATGCAATATCTCAGAAGGTAATCGATCCAATGATCCTACCAAGACTACAGAATGATGTGGTCCAGTGTCTTGTCAGTTTTGAGTTGGTGTTCCCCCCATCCTTTTTCGATGTTATGACGCATGTCTTGGTTCACCTAGTCGAAGAGATTCAAATTCTCGGTCCCGTATTTCTACACAATATGTTCCCATTTGAGAGGTTCATGGGAGTCTTAAAGAAATATGTTCATAACCGTGCTAGGCCAGAAGGAAGCATCTCCAAGGGCTATGGAACCGAGGAGGTCATTGAGTTCTGTGTTGACTTTATTCCTGACATTAATCCGATTGGTGTTCCACAGTCGCGACATGAGGGGAGACTGAGTGGAAAAGGCACTCTAGGGAAAAAAGTATTTGTATGTAGGGACGGACCTTCTTTCAGTCAAGCGCACTACACAGTTCTACAAAATTCCTCATTGGCAGCTCCGTATATCGAGGAACACATGAATATTTTACGATCTGAGAACCCGGTGGAGGATGAGTTCTGGATTAAAGATCAACACACGGCGAAATTCAGCGGTTGGTTGCAAACACATCTCATGAGTAACACCGAAGTTGATGTTGAGCTGTACTTGTTGGCCAGGACACCATCTTCGACTATAGTCACTTTCGAAGGGTACGAGATAAATGG
This sequence comes from Poa annua, assembly GCA_026929855.1. Classification (NCBI taxonomy): domain Eukaryota; kingdom Viridiplantae; phylum Streptophyta; class Magnoliopsida; order Poales; family Poaceae; genus Poa; species Poa annua. The sequence goes on along the minus strand of CM049435.1, from coordinate 53,207,575 downwards.
GAATACATTTTACACGATCGCTCAAGATAAAAAGAGCACCAACCAAAACAGTGGTGTCCGCTTTGACGCAACAAACAGCAATGGGCAAAAGGACACATATTATGGTTACGTAGAGGAGATATGGGAACTTGAGTATGGACCTTCTTTTAAGGTCCCTTTGTTTCGGTGCAAATGGGTCAAGCTGAATGCAGGCGGGGTAAAGGTAGACCCGATGTACGGAATGACAACGGTGGATCTGAACAATCTTGATTACAAAGACGAACCGTTCGTCCTAGCAAATGATGTAGCTCAAGTTTTCTACGTGAAAGACATGTCTACCAAACCGAAGAAAAGAAAAAATATGGAAGCGAATACATCAGACGAGGCAAAACGCCACATAGTTCTTTCAGGGAAAAGAAACATCGTGGGAGTGGAGGACAAGACAGACATGTCAGAAGATTATGATAAGTTTGATGAAATTCCGCCCTTCAAAGTCAACACTGACCCAAGCATCACGTTAAGTAATGAAGATTCTCCATTGTTCCGGCGCAAAGTTAAGCAATCGAAGAAAAGGAGGAATAATACAACAGATGGGAATATTGGTGATGTGTAATCCAGGAATGATATTTATGAAATATGAGGTCTTTATCACAAACTATGTTGTGGAATATGAGGTCTTTATCACAAACTATGTTGTTGAAATGACCATAACTTGGTCATTTGTCTTGAAACTTCTAGATGTTCATACATGATAGACCTTTTTTGTTAAGACTTTTTTTGCAAATTTTGTCAGAAATCAAGTTGATCATTTTTCATAGCAACAAGTACACATATAAGGTCCCATGCCAAATGATTTCCTTTTTTGAAGTGTTTATCACATTATTTCATTTTTCGGTAAAAACGATCAAAACGGTCGCGGTGACAATTCATCGAAAGATGTAATATTTTCTAGAACTATCAACGTTTCTGTGATATAACCACTAGTTGTGTACCTTAAAATGATTTTTCCAAAAACTTCAGACCAAACTATTAAACAGTTGTAGATAAAATTTGAATTACTTTCGAAAAATCGACATAAACTCAATTAACTAGGGAAATTAGGTAGAAATCAAAGAAAAACCTAATACTTGGGGATTATCCATCATATGTGGACTAGTTTCCATGAAAATTAAATGGGTGCCATTTTACATCATATTTTTGGTACTTTGTTCACAAAAAAAGTCATTTTTTGCACTTAAAAAAATGGAAAATGATATTTATGAAAATAATTTCAAGAATTCCTTTGGCATGACTGTTTCTTATACCAATATGCACCTATTTGTGGAATAGAGATTTGTACAAAGTTTTAGAAACTAATTAGTTAAAAGAAAATAGATATAAAATACCTTTTATTTTAAATGTTACATTTTTAAAATGTCAATATTCTTTGTAATTTGTTGAAAACATGTTCTTGAATATAAATAATTTTTTTACAAATTATTAGAAACTAATTTTACTAGTTTTAGACAATTACATCAGTAGATATACAAAAACAGAAAACAGAAAATAGAAGAGGGAAATAAAATACAAAAAACACCTTCAGTACCGGTTGCTGGTTGCAACCGGTACTAAATGTTTTCGTTTCGCGCCAGTTTCTGGGCGCCGAATCGACAGACCTTTAGTACCGGGCCGTGCTACCAGCCGGTACTGAAGGACCTTTAGTACCGGTTCGTGCTAGAGACCGGTACTACAGGTCTATGCATTAAATGCCCACGCCCAGATCGGGCAGTTCTCATTCTCTTACACAGACCCGAGTCCCCGACGACGACGAAGAGGAGACGCCGCGCCGCCATCACCGGAGACGCCCTATACGCCATCGCCGGAGAAGCCGTGCCGCCCCCGACGTTGTCCTCGTCTCTCCCGACTCCGGCCGTCGCTCCGCCGGTGCTAGGTGAGCCGTCTCCTCCTCCCTCCTTCTCGCCACCGGTCCTAGGGCTTAGAGAATCGCCGCCGACAGCGGAGCGCCGCCACCATTCTAGGACAGCGCCGCCACCATTTGGTCGCGCATGCCGGTGCGCGACTCGCCGTGTGCGCGGCTCCTCCCTCCTTCTCGCCACCGGTGCTAGGGCTTAGAGAACCGCCGCCGACAGCGGAGCGCCGCCACCATTCTAGGACAGCGCCGCCACCATTTGGTCGCGCATGCCGGTGCGCGACTCGCCGTGTGTGCGGCTCCTCCCTCTGGCGCGCAATCGAGGGACGCAAGAAGCAGAAGGGGACGAGAGCTCCATTGCTGACGTCATGCTGACATCATGCTGACATCATATATTTATGCTATTAGGATTTTACAATATATTTATGCTATTGTTAGGATTTTGCAGGAAATTCATAACTTGTGAATGCTATTGTTCGGATTTTGTAGGAAATATTTATATGAATGCTATTGTTAGGATTTAAAGTGTAATAGTGTTAGCACTAATATATTTATGTGAATGCTAGTGTTAGCAATAATATATTTATGTGAATGCTAGTGTTAGAATTTAAAGTGTAATAGTGTTAGAATATTTATGTGAATGCTATTGTTAGATTTTTAGGATTTTTAGTATTGTTTTACGGTTTGTAGGATTTGTGCAATTTTTTGATTTGTCAATGTGACAAAGTGAATAGATTCCAACGTTTGGGGCAAATGCTACTGTTTTTAGATTATTTGTTAAATAGAGTGTTAGATTATTTGTTAAATAGAGTGTTAGATTATTTGATGCAAAGTACTTATGTAATTTTATTTGATGCAAAGTACTTGCAATTTTTGCTACTGTTTTAGGAAGTTTCTAAATTTTGGCCGATGATTAGATCGTTGCACGTTGCATCTTCAGGGAGGTGTGAGTGAACCATGTTGTCTGAACATATATGCAATGTTCATTCCACGTTGTTCGCTGACACCATCCCTGAAGCAATTCTATATGAGGCCTTGCTGTCTGTTTTGCAATGTTAGGAAGTTTGTAAATTTGGATTAATAGTGTGGATGCAAAGTAGTTGTGCAAAGTAATTGTGTAATTTAGGGTAATTTTATGGATGCTACTATGTAATTTTATTTGATGCAAAGATTATAATGCTACAATGTAATAAATAGCGTGGATGCAAGTGTTGAAATTTGTGAATGAAAGTGTTAGAATTTGTGAAATAGTATTGTGAAAATGCAACCACAATTTCCCGCGGCAACGCGCGGGGAATGCAACCACAATTTCCTCAATGCAAAGTACTTGATTTCGTCGATCCCTCGCCTCACCGTTATAACTTGACATCATGTAGGAATCTCGCCGTCTATCCCTCGCCTCACCGTCGTCCTTTCTGTGACCTTCCCGAGTCTCGTTGATCCCGCGCCTCACCGTCGTTCCCGAGCATCCCCTCGTGCCCTCCCCCGCGGTGAGCCTCTACCGTGCGCACATGTTATTTCTTTACAATAATGCCGCCGCCCGATTTGGCACTAAATTGTTCTATCTTTTTTTTTGTATTAGTTAAGCTATGGACGGCAGAGCAGGGGAAGATCAATTGTTCGACATCATCAGAGATGGTGAAGATGATGGATCGCAATATTTTAACATGTCCGGTGGTGAAATGGAGGACGAGGAGATTTATAACTTAGAAGCTCAAGAGAGAGAGGGGTGAATGGAAACCAGAGCTGACTATTAAACATATTGATGTAAGTGTGCTACTATTAAACATAGTCTCTTTAATTCATCATCATTTTGAATTATTATTTAATTAAGTTATATTCTCGTAAAGACCATGAAGCAGCCTCCGGGAAATGAATTATGTGGATTCTACGTCTGCGAGTTCATGAGGACCTTGAGCGTTGAGCAGGCGTCGCGTGAAAAAAGAATGGATGTGAGTGTGACTGGCTTGTACTATATTTCAATCTTATTATGATTTGATATATATATATACACACACAACTAATATATTCATATTGATCTCGTTTAAAGCTTAACGACAAGCGGAACGCCATCCTACCACATCAGCGCGTAGAAGCAATTCAAGAGGAGATAGCGGGATTTATCCTTGAGGAGGTCATGAATCCAAAGGGAGAATACCATAATCCTAAATATAGCTATGCCATATGAAAGAGGAGGATGTATGACATTATTGCGATCTCTATACACCGGATTGTATATATGTATATATGTATGTAATAACGTAGTATGAATATGTCCTATATCTAAATTATATTATATATCAACGTTTACCGTATGTAGTAGCGTAGAATACATATACGGAAGTATATTACGTATGCATCAACGTGTACCGTGTATATATATAATACCGTATGAATGTATAACAGTAGATGAAAAAGAAAACATAAAATAAAATTGCAGTGAAGAAAAGAAAACAGATAACAGAAAAAAAAGGAAACGAAAAATAAATTGCAAAACCCTTAAAACCTAAACCCTTTAGTACCGGCCGGTGTTACCGACCGGTACTAAAAGTTCTCCGCACGAGCTCGAGCCCCACGCCCACGTGGGGGCCCTTTTAGTACCGGACGATAAGAAACCGGTACTGATGCTGGGGGGGCATCAGTCCCGATTGCGCAGTACCGGTTGCGAAACCGGTACTGATGCTCCTCCCCGACCGGTACTAAAGAGCCGTTTTCCACTAGTGTGGAGCAATAGGAGTGCATATAAAATCATTATTATTGGTGCTAGTGAAATTACACAACTTAGTATTCTCAGCAGTACTCATTTTAGCAAAATAAAACTCAAACCGAAATAACAATTAACAAACCGAAATAAAAAATAACAAACCGAAATGAAAATAACAATGCAAGTAACTAATTTTTTTGTATTTTTGATATTAAGCAAACAAGACAATAATAAAAATAAACTAAGCAAGACAATAACAAAATAAAGAGATTGGATGTGAGAGACTCCCCTCGTAGAAGAATCTTGTTTCCCCGGCAACGGCGCCAGAAAAATGCTTGATGCACTGGTGAGGTGTTGTTGGGAAACCCCAAGAGGAAGGTATGAAGTAGTGCAGCAGCAAGTTTCCCTCAGTTGTGAAACTAAGGTTATCGAACCAGTAGGAAACTAGGAATCTTCTCAAGGTGGCAACGGCGCCAGAAAAATGCTGGTGTAGTTGACGTGGAACCTGCACACAACACAATCAAAGTATTTTGCCCCAACTTGACATTGAGGTTGTCAATCTCACTGGCTTGCTGTAACAAAGGATTAAATGTATGTGTGGAAAATGATGTTTGTTTGCAGAGAATGAAAGTAACAGGATTGTAGTAGGATTGTTTATCAGTTTAAAGAAAAGGACCGGAGTCCACAGTTCACTAGTGGTGTCTCTCCATAAATAATAATAGCATACATGCGGGTAAACAAATTACAGCTGGGCAATTGACAGAATAAAGAAGTGCATAATGATGCATATACTATACTTATGATGTCTAGTGTGATATTCATTTGGGCATTACAACAATATACATAGACCGTTCCAACCGCATCTATGACTAATAATCCACCTTCCGGTTAGAGTCCACACCCCGTTCAGTATTAAGTTGCAAGCAACAGATTATTGCATTAGGCAATGTGTGTAATGTTAGTAATACAAATACCCTTAGATAAAGTACTACTGTTTTATCCCTAGTAGCAACAGTACATCTACAATCTTAGAGCTTGCTGTCACTACCCCAGATTAAATAGAGACATGAACCTACTATCGAGCATAAATACCCCCTCTTGGAGTCACAAGCATCTACTTGGCCAGAGCATCTACTAGCAACAGAGAGCATGCAAGATCATAAACAACGCACTCACAAGATATATTACGAAGCAATAACATAGTACTCAATATTCATCGGATCCCAGCAAACACAACATGTAGCATTACATAAAGATGATCTTGATCATGATAGGCAGCTCACAAGATCTAAACATGGTAGCACAAGAGGAGAAGACAACCATCTAGCTACTGCTATGGACCCGTAGTCCAAGGATGAACTACTCACGCATCAGTCCGGAGGCGGGCATGGTGATGTAGAGCCCTCCGGTGATGATTCCCCTCTCCGGCAGGGTGCCGGGAAGAGCTTCTCAACCCTCCCGATCTAGGGTTGACGACGGCGTCGGCTCTAGACTTCGTGGAGGAAAAAGGGTCACGTCCTAGGGCTTAGATATCTGAGGGGTATAAGTAGGCGAAGGGGCGAAAACGGTGGAGCCACGAGGGCCCCACACCCCGTGCTCGCGTGGCAGAGGGGGGAGCCGCGCCACGAGGGGGTGTGGGCCCCTCGGGGTTCCCCTCCGTGACTTCTTCGGTGTTCTGGAACCTCCCGGGAAAAATAGGAACTTCGACGTTAAGTTTTTCCAATTCCGAGAATATTTCCTTAACAACTTTTCTGAAACAAAAAACAGCAGAAAACAGGCAACTGGCACTGTGGCATCTTGTTAATAGGTTAGTCCCAGAAAATGCATAAAATGATATAAAAGTGTATATAAAACATGTAGCAAGTGGCATAATATAAGCATGGAACATAACAAATTATAGATACCTTTGAGACGTATCAATCAACATCTCCATGTCCCTTCTGCACTACTTGATTATGTTATACTAATAATTAGAACCGGATTATTATTAGCGTCAACTTGAAGTGCAGATGGGAGCATCTCAAAACGTTCTGTATTATCCCTCTGGCAGATGCACTGTTCAATTTTTTGATATGGGCTCTTCCCGTTAGTTCTATGTTGTTTTGGTATAAAAATCCTGACCGAGTTGCAGCCTTGCAGGAGAAGGAGGTGTTGGGGTCACTGTTGTTTCACTGTGGATAAAAGTTCAAGGACCAGGTTTCTTAGAATTTCGGTAAGAGGACAATACCTGATTGACTTCCCAAATCCAACGTTGTTTTCTTATTTCACTTATTAGTTGTAGGTATAACTGCGTTGGTAGGTTCTTCCTTTCTTGAAGCAACATAGGCCGTGTAAGTGAGCTTATTTGGGACAGTGTTTAAAAATTTGATGATGAATTCTATTTCCCAAATCAACTCCGTGTTTATTTCTCGCAAACACGTTACCATCAGCACAAATGTTAGCAATCAGAATGTGTCGTGGTTCAGTGAGCTCAGATTCAGTAATTCAATTAGTAGAATTTGCAACGATTTTCTGCTTCTTGGTTCCAGCTGGTAGACTTGATGGAGAGATAAAATATAGGTAGATATTGTTAGTACATGATTGCTCTGTTGTTAACCCTTATAGACGACCATACAAAGAACTATACAATACTTATTCGCACTATGTACCTATATTACATGGACAATTAGACATTGGTTTATATTGGGTATATTTTATAGTTTCCGTTCGTTTTACTAAAGAAACCAAGATATTTTTGGTGGGCAATGGTGTGGTTTATTAGAGGTAGTCACGGTCCTTTAGAAGTGTAGCCGAACTACTTGGTTAAATCAGGTTAGGACTTTTTTTTTTGAAAGAGTCACCGGGGGGGAGAGGGTCCCCACCTGAATGTTATTGCATCATCAGAAACGTTGTCTGTTACATGAGTAGACATCAAGTCATAAGCGGGATTACAGCAGAGAGGTGATTCCTCCAGGAATTAATCTCAAGAGCAATGTTTGGTTTCTTAATTCTATGAAGCCAGAGCGTAATGTCTTCCTTGATGAGCAGTATCGTTGCCCTAGGAGGCAGGTCGACGTGCTTGAAGATGAGAGCGTTCCGCGAGTCCCAAATTCGCCAGAGGATGGATAGTAAGGCGAAGGGCCATGCTGCTGTCGAGAGCAGTTTGTGGCGGGAAGTAGTCCATATGTCATCATCAGTGAAGGAGGGCGTGACGCAGCCGATGGCATCCCAGACCTGACGAGCAGCTGGGCAACCGAAGAAGAGGTGCTCACGGTCCTCGGAGAGGTTAGGGTAGCGAGGGCACTTGTCGTGATCTAGAATGTGCTTGTTGAAGAGGTTTCGTCGAGTGTTGATGTGGTTCATCTGCAGGAGCCAGCCAAAGACGCGGAGGCGTTGCGGGGCGCTGGATGTCCAGATGGGCAGCGACGTTCCGTTGAGCAGGTGTGCATGCAGCTGCTTGTACGCAGCGTTGGAGGAGAAGGGCTTGCCATCCAGCGTTGTTCGAACATCTGGCTGGTCCGTGAGCGTGACTTCCTGCAAAAGATCAGACAACAGCGCAAGCTCGTTCTGAGCAGAAATGGTTAGCCTACTACACATGTTTTCTTCCAAACCTAAATCCATGATCTGATGGACCAGTGCTTTTTGGTGTGTGTGGTGAGAGTAGAGGGTAGGGAAAAGGGTAGAGAGAGGTTCGGTGGTTAGCCAGCGGTCATCCCAAAAATAGGTAGACTTTCCATTGTGCACCTTGCATTGGGAAATTTGGTTGAGTATAGGCATATATTTTGTGATGATAGCTGACAGGTAGGATTGGCTCTTGTGTGTGGTGTTGTGGCAGGGGGAGTGGTGAAGGAGCCAATCTTTCCAAGGCGTGTTCTCGGCATGTAAGAATTTGTAACAGAATTCAGCATAAGGCAAATATTTTGGATGCGCATATTTTTTACACCTAGACCTCCATAGTTCTTTGGTGTGCAAGCGATATCCCAAGCAACCAGACACTTAGCACCAGAGCATGTGTCATCAGTTGACCAGAAGAAGGTTCTCCGTCTTTTGTCAATTTGCTGCAGGATCAGAATTGGAATGATGAGCAAGGACATGAAATATGTTGGCAGACTGTCGAGCACTGCTGCCAGTAGAATTAGTTTTCCACCTTTTGAGAGCAGCGCAGCCTTCCAGCCTGCAAGGTAACGGTCTATTCTGTCGATAATTGGTTGAAAATCTGAGGTGTTTAGTTTGAGAGGTGAGAGGGGTATGCCTAGATAGGTTTGAGGGAAGGATGTGATTGGAGTACCGAGAGTGGTGGCGATTGCCTGAGCTTGGGTGTGATCGACGTGCATTGGAACGAATGTGGTTTTCTGGTAGTTGATGGTGAGGCCGTGGCTGCCGCAAATTCATCAAGAATTTTCTTTAAGGAAGTTGCGGCTTCGGGGGACGCATGAGCTATGATTAGGGTGTCGTCGGCGTACTGAAGTACGGTGGCTGGGAGCGAAGGGTTGAGGGGGTGCCGAAGGTGGTCGTGAGCGAGCTCGAGCGCAACTTGTCGCTGCAGAATATCCGCCAGCGCAGTGAAGAAATATGGAGAGAGAAGGTCACCTTGCCTAAGTCCATTTTTGCAGGTGATCCATGGACCGGGAATGCCGTTTAGAAGGATGGCCGTTCGTCCTGTTACCAAGAGGTCTTTGATCCAGGCGCAGAAGCGTTAAGGGCAGCCACGATGTCTAAGGAGCAAGAGGAGGGACTCCCAGGAGACTGAGTCGAAAGCTTTTCTGAAGTCTAACTTGATTATCATGGTTGGTTGTTTCCGCTTGTGGGAGCAGCTAATGATGTCGGCGGCGTACGCAACGTTTTCGGAGATGCATCTACCCGAAATAAACCCCGATTGGTCGCCACTGTGACTAGCTGCGGAATGTGTTGTTTGAGCCTGTTCGTGAGCACTTTTGCAATGGCCTTAACCGTGCAGTTCTGGACTGAGATTGGTCTGAACTGATCAGGCAGTCTAGCAGTGTTGGATTTTGGGAGAAGGACGATGTGAGATCTGCTGATGCTTGAGGTATCCGCAAGGTGGTGGTAGAAATCTTCGAAGAGAAGTTTTATTTTTGCTTTAGCTATATTCCAGAATTTCCTATAAAAAGCTGGTCCAAAGCCACCCGGGCCCGGACTAGCATTCTTGTTCATCTGGTGAAAGGCGTAAAAAAAATCTTGGTCGGTGAAAGGGGCGTCGAGGTATCTGAGCTGAGGGATAGGAGAGGGATAGAGTTGGTCTAGTGAAAAGTGCCACGAGGGGGAGGTTGCGGTACCGATTAGATCTTTGAAGAAAGCAGTGAGGATTTGCATTTTTTGTGTCGGTTGAGTGAATTCCACACCATTGTGTTCAATGATAGCGATTTTGTTATGGCGGCATCGGTTTGTGGCAGAGGCATGGAAAAATTGAGTGTTTTCGTCGCCGTCAATTGCATATTTGATCTTAGGACGTTGCTTCCAGAACATAACACGCTCAAGGATTGTCCGTTGCCGTGTTCTAATTATGACCTTTCTAAGTGAGCTTTCTAGTTCGTTAAGTGGTCTGATCTCCTCAACGAAATCGAGGAAAGCGATAACCGTTTTAGCATTTTGCTCACGTATAGCCATGTGCATGCATGAGCGGCGCCACGCCTTGAGCGCAAAGCGGCATTTTTTGGTGGCGGCGGAGATGGTTTTTGCGCCATTTAAAAAAAGTTGGGCCGAGTTCCAAGCGGAGACGATAATGGGCCACGCTGCAGGGTTTTGGCCCAACTATTTTTGAAACGAAAATTGGCGGGGCGCGGGATAGAAGAGGTGGCGTTGACAATAAGCGGAATGTGATCGGATATGAATTTTGTTGCTGATGATAGAGTCGTGCCAGGGAAAGCGAGGGCCCAGGCGTGGTTTATGAATACCCTGTCGATGCGTTGGAGTGATGGTTTATGAATCCATATGCGTGGTTTATATGGATTTGTGATATATTGATTTAAGAATATATATATAAGAAATTACGGTGTGTGACAGTACATGCTTTAAGTTTATAGCCAATTTAAAAAAAAATCAAAGTCTGTAGAAAAAAAATTAATTTAAAAATGGTTATGTGACAAAATGTCACGGGTTCCATTTGGTCATTTAACTATGACAGGTAAATCCCTGTATTGTTGTTGCTTTGTAATACAATTTTGTTTTGTCACATAATGCACCAAGGGTAAAACCATCTTCTGACGATTCAAGTTAATACCATTAGTGATCAAAATGTACTAGTGTCATATAAGGAAACAAATTTACACATTGGGTCAAATAGAGAAGAAATTATTTTTCAGGGCCAAATAAGAAACTGAAATTTTAATTAGTGTCAAATAAGGAATTTAAGAATATCCCTCCGCTTCTCTCCTATGTAAAAGAAGAATCTGGTTCCTGACATTACATCGTTTGCTTCATCAACCATCGTGTTATGTCGCCATTTTTACAATTAGCCCCTCTGAACCAAGAAACTAACCCGCACTCCAACCCTAATCTACTGACTCCATCGGATCCACCCTCGTCTCTCCGGTGAGCGGTGGCGGCGGCTGCCGACTCGCAGCGACCGTGGGCAAGTGTTCCACATCCATTCCCTGCACTAGCACATCGTATCCCCTCCCCTTCCACTTCCCGTGTCGCCACTCCCCCGCCACCGCAGCTACACGCGGTATTCTATCTCAAACCTTGCTGCCGTCCTCCATATCAGTCTGAGCCCAAATCCACCTCATGTTGATGGCTTTCAACATCGGGAGGCCTGTGCCGCTCCAAATCCACCTCGTGGTTGTGCTGCACCACAGATATGCAATCCCAGTGAGCAAGATTTTCATATAACCTACTGCTGCCCTTGGTCTTCCTTGACAGATGGAGCTCCAGCGACGACATGGATCTGGCAATTCCTTGACAGATGGGGTTCCAGCGTCTGCATGAGTATCTTGTTGTGTTTATCTATCTGCCATCTTCAACTGATTTTATTTTCCTATGAGAAATTGATTATTGAGTTGCATGAAGATTTGTGGTTAAGAATTTGAGGTACTTCTTGACATGAAAGTTGCATATTAAGTACTATCCAGAAACCTGATTTGAAAAGAGAAGATATATCATATTTCTACATTCGAAAGGAGATATATTATACCAGTGGCGGAGGCAGCTGAGCCACATAGACTGGGCAAAGTAGAAAGACTTCCGTCCAACCCATTGAAAAACTTGATTAATTATTCATTAGCAGCTACAACCTTAACGGAACATTTTGGAGAGAGCCCAGGCAGCTGCCCGGGCATGCCGGGCTGAAGCTCCGCCCCTGTATTATACTGAAGCTGAAGTATTTAGATCACTTCTAGCTCTTAACTCTTGTGCTTTGGAAATGTCAGCTTTGTGCCATACTTGTCGAGTCTGGCCGACGAGAGTTGACAACGTCGACTGTAGTTGTTGCCGCCTACGGCCGAGATGTTTGCATTTCAACCGTCAAGGTGATCACCGGTTCTAATTGTCACCAATTGTATCGGGGTTTCACTACTGTCAGTATTTCTTCTTGCATATCTGTTGGCTTTAGAATTCACAGTTCAAACACTGCATCCACAAATTAAAATTGATTCTTTTGTTGACCTTGCTACTGAAGTGGCTGAGACACATTTATATGCCAATTCCCAAGTAAGTAAGTACATGTTATGTAACTAAATAGTACACTTGTAAATCATTCTCTATTCTGCAGATGCATTGCTGAAGCTTTCAGCATTACACATCTCGCTTTAAGGTACCATAGTATATTAAGTTTTCTTGCTTGTGGTAAACTCCCAACCCTGAAGGATGATGTCTGCCTAACAACAACATATGCTTCTATTTTTCTTGTTTGTGGTATATAATATCAGTTGTTTATTTGAGAAAAGCGTGATGGGTAGCTGCAGACGAACACTAGGTCAATTTATTTGATCTGTGAGATTGCTGAAGAATTATAGAGAAGGGCTTTCGTTTTAATTATGAGTTCTTTCATGATAGAAATGTTTTACACTCAATATTTATTGTGTTGTATATTTATCAATGAAAAAAATAGCGTGCTACAGCAATATAGCGCGGACCTAAAAAATACGCTATTAGCATGCTATATCGCGTTATAGCGTGTTATAGCGTGCTATAGCGCGCGGATTGATATAGCGTGACCATCCTCAAAACGCTATAGCGTGCTATTAGCGGCGATATAGCGCGCTATTTTTTTCATTGATATTTATCAATTCATATATCAATTGGTCATCAAATCAGGGTATGTTGTCCATAAGGTTTTGAATGTCAATTATTGGATGATGCAACTTTGTAGAGCCAGCAGCTCGGTGACAAATTGCTGCTATGGAGTATGCAAGCTTCCTACGATGCAACCAGTTATAGAATTAGGAGTGAGAACTTGTGAAAGAAATATAGTTAGTGCATTGTGTCAATTCAATATTTTTATGTTTATCTTTTTTTACATAGACCACTTGGTACTCAAGGTATCAGTATTGTGTGCGAGTAATACACGGGTTGTCACGACAAGATTTTTTTTATATTTGAATGACCAATGGCGTATAACAAAAGTTGTGCCTCTGTGCACCATGTAGTAGAGCACAACCATATGGGAAGCCAGTTTCACCTTTTCTCGGCATAGCTGAATGAGGTGAGGGTAAGAATTGCAAATTTACCTTCGTGCATATTTCTGAAAAACAAATCATTCAAAGATTTTAACCTGTAGCAAAGCACAAGCATTTAGCTAGTATAAATAAATATCCAAGACCACATGGTGGATAAGTGATTATTCGTATGACTGTACGCTCGTTTGGCATTAATGGCTCTTACTGCCCTAAAAAACAAGGAAATAATTAGCAATAAAGTAGGAACAATACACAAACAAATATCATCTAAATATATTTTTCAGCTTCCTTTTCATATACCATCATTTCAAAGTTTTTCGTAGTTTTTTACTTGTACCTATCAGAGAAACTAAATGAGAAGAACAGAGATAAAATGCTAGCAAAATAATTCGAGAAAACGAAGGATCTGTTGTCGTATATGATGGACACTGAACAAGTTCAATTCTTGTAGGCAAATCAATAAACAAGTAGGGTGCACTACTTCTAACTAGAAAACTTTAGCACTTCTCAAGACTAAAGTCTCCCGTGTTTCTTTGCATCAAATTAGAAGCATATATAATATTCACATAAAATCAAGCCATGGTGGCCCTGTGTTTTATAGAGCATATCTAGCAGATCCGTTAAAAGATATGTCTATTAAAATAACCGTTGTGTTATTTTTCTTAGCCAAAAAAATTACCATCGCAGTTATCATAAAACTGTCTAACCCGGAAAAGTCTTTAAGGGGTGTGCAAAATGAGCCGCAACATTGCTGACTTATCCAGAATTGTCTATATTTTCAGTATTCCTGACCAAGTCGCGCTCTTTTGGTGTGTGTGTGGGGGGGGGGGGGGGTGGGCATTTCAGCTCCTTCCTTCCCGCTTTAGCATCGGCACCGGCGTCAATCTATCCTACCTCGTGTCTTCTATACTTGCCTCGTCACCCAATCACCGCCATGGAGCACCTTCCAACATGTTCCGCCGTCCCAATCGCACCCTCCCGACCTTGTGCGCTGCCCGTGGCCGGCGTCTGCGTCAACCCGCCCAATCGTCTGCCATGGCAGAAAGAAACAGTAAAGCAAATAAGACGGCGCCTCTTTAACTCTCTACTCTGTCTCTGGCCAAGGTACACATCGCTACCATTTACGACACCGTCTCCATAATATGTTCAAGAAAATATCGGAGATGTAAATTTCTTAATTTCTCCGAATGTGTTTAATTGTATTATATTGCTTGGGAGTTTTGTTTAAATATCCCGAGAATACTTTAGTTTCCGAATACTTTGCCGTGCTTGCATGCGCTGGATAATGTGGTTTTAAATAATGAAGTATCCTCCAACACTGCAATTTTTTCTATTGAAATATTAGTCCCAACTTGTTTTTTCCTATACCATGCAATACTTCAGTTTCCAATACTGTAGCTTCAAAAATAATGAGCTGCCAAACTGAGCCTTGGTTTTCCAATTGTGTATGTTTAATTTGCATTCGTCAAAGAAGGCTGGAGCCACGACCACGAACCCCGACTCATTGTGCAGATATGTTTCCTAAACAGGAAGCACTAGGCACAAATCACCCTAAGAAAGGGAATCGTAGGTCCCCTCCAAAGTCGTCCAATCGTGATATGTTGTCCAGCATTGGTCACTCAGTTTTTTGGTTTTTAGTTCCTCTATTATTTGAAAAGCAACCCATAATACATAGCAGCGACACTTAAACGAAGGGGTATATTGTGATTCCCCTAATCTTCCTGCTATTTACGGTAAAAATGTCACCGCATTGATTTATCCATATTTTGGCAACAATAACCCGAGTGTCGCAACAAAATTCCTCGGTCAGTGTACAAAAAAAGCTATATTATTGCAACAGTTTATTTAACATTTCAGAAAAAAATTATATTACGAAAACATGGTTGAACAACATTTTTTTGCTACAAATTGCTTTGCCAAAAAAATAACCAAAAAAATCCACAGATGATTAAAACAAAAACAATATGTTTGAAGCAATTAAAAAGTAGTTAAGTAACAATGTTTTGCCGCAGTCATTTGCAACAAAAATCACCACCTATTTCTACAGAAACACAAGTGGTTGCAACAACAAAATTATATGTTTGCAATATTTGGAAAAGTATGTAAAAACATCATCAAAAAACGAGGGACCATACAAACTTGAGAAACGCTCAGAAAATGACATGTGATTTCGCAATTAAAAACATATGTGTTTGTTGCAGTTTGGATAACGTATGCAACATTAAGAAGTCAAGAGAATATAAAAATTGTAACCACCGCCAGGAAATGTTACAAAATCAGGCATGTTCTTTCACAACAATTTTGTCGTCGCGGTAAACAGACAGATGCCTACGGGTAGGCTAATTTGTGGGGCCGATGGACGCTAGAGAATTTCGGGGAGGGATAGCGCGCTAAGTAGCACACACAAATAAATCTAACCGACGCGGGGACGCAAGGATTTACCCTGCTTCGGGGCTCTCATGAGGAGATAAAACCCCTACTGCAGCATCTAGCCTACTCTGTATATTTCTCACTGGTACCCGCGCGATACAAATGCTCCATGAGCCGAGCTAGATGTGCCTCTAAGAGGTCTTGGTGAGCAAATGGAAAGGGGGGAAATGAGGAGCCCGTGGTGGCCGTTTTTGTGGGAGCTCTCCCCCTGGTGCTCTTTATATAGAGGGAGCCCAGGGGACAAGGGGTGGCCCCCATGACACAGCACACACACTATTCACGATGTGACTACTGGGGTCTTGTCAGCACTATTCACTATGTCATGCAGTTGTACTCTCGTCACATCAGGGATGGGCTTGGCATGTCTTGTCTGTCCTTTGTCCTGTAGCGCTTGGCATGGCATCTTCTCCGCATAACCCGGCATGGATATGCCGGATAACTCGGCGACTCCTCTCCTGGGCAACCCGGCATGGATATGCCGGATTCCACCTCTCAACCCGGCGTGGGTATGCCAGATAATCTTCTTCTCCCGAGACCCGGCATGGTTATGCCGGATTACCCTTCATAAACCGTTCTTACTGCACATAGCACATAAGAATAACACAATGCATACCGACATAGATATGTCGGGTAAAATATGGTCAAGTCGGTTAGAGTATGTCGGGCTGCACCAATATCATATCCCGGTCCCTTCCGACCCGGGCATATGTCGGTCAGCAAGTACGTCAGTTCCGTCTTGGACGTAGTTTTTACCATATCTTTACCCTACCCGGGGGTAGCCCCCCGACACTAGTCCCCGAGGCTGCGGGGGACTCGCAGAGTCGCGCGCAGACTTAGAAGAAATAACAACACCACCATCTTTACCTACTCCACCGTGTACCTGCAAAAATACAATCATATGCCGGTGCCTTAGCCGCTCTGGGCGTTTTACCGACATAGATGTCTTCGGCCACTGCCGGCTTGACATAAACATACCTCACATGCCGGCTTTTAGCCACTCTGGGCGTATACCGACACGGACGTCTCATGTGCCGGCCTTTAGGCACTCTGGGCGTATACCGACACAGAGTCTCATGTGCCAGCTTTTAGCCACTCTGGGCGTATACCGACACAGACGCCTCCAACCTCTGCTGATTTGACATAAGTGTATCTCGGGTGTCTCGATATCTCGGCCACTCTGGGCATATCACACATGTCTCGGTATCTCGGCCACTCTGGGCATATCACACATGTCTCGGTACCTCGGCCACTCTGGGCATATCACACATCTCATTTCATAAACCAACATGAACGATGACCGGGGATATAGGATGATGCCACGATACTATGGCGAACCGAAATAAACGGCGATCTGGAGATACGGAATGATACCGCGATACGTTGGCGAACTGACAAAAGTGACAACCGGGAAATGATAGGCCATTTATAACTCGGCAAGCCGATACCAAAGACTATCCGACATGAGCAACAACCTGGTATGATATGCCGTTTATAATTCGGCAAGCCGATACCAAAGACCATATGCAACATATCTTGAGACAATAGCAATTATAAGATGGATCCGAGATAACCGACATAACCAAGATTTCCGACATGAATATTCTCCCGATAAGACCGATTTCACCTTTCAACGTCAGTTCATGCATGCATATATAATGAATTTTCAACGGGAGCAACAACTTTATTTAACACGCCAAATTAAATCTTACCGACATAAGTGGCGACACGGTATAATAGGTCATTTATAACTCGGTAAACCGACATCAAAGATAGTCGAGGATACACTTTCAGGCCATAATAAATATACGATCGATCCGAGATAACCGACATAACAACCAAGATAACCAAGATAATCAATCCGTTTGACATGAATATCCTCTCGGTAAAACCGACATCACCTTTCAACGTTAGTCCAGGCATGCATGTGCAATAAATATTCAACAGGAGCGACTGCTCTAATTAACAGGTCAAACTAATTTTAATTTAAAGACAGAAATTACGACGAGTTGCAGACTCGGTCTTCACCGAGTCCCCGAGTTATACTAGAGATCTAGCAGAAAGACCAGAACGCACTGGCGGGCTAATCCCCGGGTCAAGATATCTTGCTCCGGGGAAGACACACAGACAACATACGCCGAATTACTCTTTAGACCGAGCCCCCGAGTTTGTTTTCATGTTTACTATACTCCACAACCTCTGCTCTTGACTACCATTCTAGGCGCTCGTCAGTCGAGTCACAAGATCATCTCGGATAACATACATTACTTTAACTTTGAAACACGGTTATAAGTTTATTCGGCATACGGACACCACAGATAACAAGACAAACATATAAACATGGCAGTCCCCGAGCTCCATGTCGGGGTGCCGGCATATAGGCAATATAGAAACAACTGAGATAAAACACACAAGTAAAGGCGGGGCAGTCCCCGAGTTCATCCCAGGGTGCCGACATGCAAATAACTCGGAACTAATAGACATAAATCAAATGCATACAGATAAATTGATCTCCGAGTTGCCCTACCGACTTAGGATGAAGAGCACAACTGACCGGTGAGCCAGTCCCCGGGTCAAGACATCTTGCCCCCGGGGAAAACATACAGATAACATAACATGGCAGTCCCCGGGTTACGGCCTCTCGCTCCCGGGTTAACAACTAAATTAGGCATGAAGGGGCAGTTCCCGAGTTACTCTCAAGACTGGCCAATTGCATGATACAGACGAAGATACTCACGGAGCATTGGTGCGGTCGGGATCGACGGAGCCGACATGATCCGGGCAACTGTCGGGGAGTTACCCGGAATCTGTCGACGGCGAGCGCTGGTGTAGGTCGGAACGGCTTCTGCGTGCGGCAGCGAGTTGGAGCGTGTGGACCATGGTGATGTCGAGTCCCCGAGTCGATGAAGAAGGTCCCGTCCGAAATTAGTCCAGCAAGCGCCACTGATGCCCCACGGTGGGCGCCAACTGTCGTCGCGGTAAACAGACAGATGCCTACGGGTAGGCTAATTTGTGGGGCCGATGGACGCTAGAGGATTTCGGGGAGGGATAGCGCGCTAAGTAGCACACACAAATAAATCTAACCGACGCGGGGACGCAAGGATTTACCCTGCTTCGGGGCTCTCATGAGGAGATAAAACCCCTACTGCAGCATCTAGCCTACTCTGTATATTTCTCACTGGTACCCGCGCGATACAAATGCTCCATGAGCCGAGCTAGATGTGCCTCTAAGAGGTCTTGGTGAGCAAATGGAAAGGGGGGAAATGAGGAGCCCGTGGTGGCCGTTTTTGTGGGAGCTCTCCCCCTGGTGCTCTTTATATAGAGGGAGCCCAGGGGACAAGGGGTGGCCCCCATGACACAGCACACACACTATTCACGATGTGACTACTGGGGTCTTGTCAGCACTATTCACTATGTCATGCAGTTGTACTCTCGTCACATCAGGGGATGGGCTTGGCATGTCTTGTCTGTCCTTTGTCCTGTAGCGCTTGGCATGGCATCTTCTCCGCATAACCCGGCATGGATATGCCGGATAACTCGGCGACTCCTCTCCTGGGCAACCCGGCATGGATATGCCGGATTCCACCTCTCAACCCGGCGTGGGTATGCCAGATAATCTTCTTCTCCCGAGACCCGGCATGGTTATGCCGGATTACCCTTCATAAACCGTTCTTCCTGCACATAAGAATAACACAATGCATACCGACATAGATATGTCGGGTAAAATATGGTCAAGTCGGTTAGAGTATGTCGGGCTGCACCAATATCATATCCCGGTCCCTTCCGACCCGGGCATATGTCGGTCAGCAAGTACGTCAGTTCCGTTTTGGACGTAGTTTTTACCATATCTTTACCCTACCCGGGGTAGCCCCCGACAAATTTGGTGCTATTTTTTAGGAATTGAACGAAGGTATCCAATATCGAGAAATTCAAAAAAAAACGTAGTAAGCTCTAGGTAATCTGTGCTATTGGGGGATATCCAGAAAAGAACAAAGTTACGGTACTGGGCTTCCGGCGCGAGTTGGGCCTGCATGGGCGCTGCGCGACGCGAGCGATCGGCTCTCGCTCGAGG
Organism: Poa annua; assembly: GCA_026929855.1. Taxonomy (NCBI): domain Eukaryota; kingdom Viridiplantae; phylum Streptophyta; class Magnoliopsida; order Poales; family Poaceae; genus Poa; species Poa annua. Next base: position 53,187,872 of record CM049435.1, on the reverse strand, counting down.
CGGACTACGATTTGATCGCGTACAAAACGTTTTCCTTCCTAAACTGTCGACCCATCTCTCTCAAAAAAATAAACTCAAAAAAAAATCTCTCTCAAAAAAATAAAAACGGTCGAGCTCTCGCCCGCCGCGGTGGACAGTGTCCAGTCGTTGTGCAGATCTGTTTCCCACCGCCACGGCTGGCCGCTGTATGACCCGCGGCCGCTCGGGCTATCAGCCTATCACGGCAGCGCCCGTCTCTTGTCACCGACGACTTCGCCACGCCGCTACCGGATCCGCGTGCGCTCGAGGAACAGGTGAAGTTTCTGCCTACTCTGTTTCTTCCGCTGTTAATCGTAAGGCCAAGGCGGCAATCCGCCGAACACCTTGGAGGCAGTGACTTCTGTGCTACCACTCTGACTGTTAATTTGTTTCAAGGATGACTGCGCTTAATTGTTTGTGCTGCCAGCTGAAATTTAGCCGTGAATCAAGGCTCAAAATCCGTTGTTCCCATCACTACTAGATAGATGAATGGATCGTTCCTAATGTCAGTATTCCAATGCTAATGCCACAGTAGATTTTATACCTTTTCCAGCTTATTAATCCAAAATTGGTGCTAGTATTTTTGCTAGGATTTTTCCCTTTCAATTCTGTAACACATTCGTCGGAATCTTAAAGTCGAGCAAGATTTTCTCTAGTACTCCTAGATGTCAGCCATTTCGTTTTGTAGACGGCAAGGCATCGAAATGATGCAAAGGTACAAGCAGACCCGAAAACCGAAAGGTTGAAACTAAAAGCAAACTAACTAGCCGAATGCTAAAGCTAGGCACAGTCATGGTGCCTGCTGTGCAGCCGCAAATGGCGGCGAAGCACCTTAGCTCCAGAGACGATGAACTCACCCATCTCCTGGCATCTCGGTGCCAAACCACCAAACACAGGAGAATGGGTTCCCTTGATTTCTCCATCACTTGAGCACTCAGCAGATAGTCGCGTGTAAGAACCTATCGTATAACTAGTCACCCAGCTGCAGTGTGATTGCCTAAAAGACAAAACTCGAAGGTCCTTGTGCCTTATCTTCGAAGGCATACTTCCTCAAAAGGTGTGATACGGTCTAGTCTTCCTGATTACAAAGAGGATAGGCATTGGGTTGATCCAGACCACGATGTTCCATATGACACCCACAGCCAGCCAAATGAATGTCTTGCACTTTAGTGGTTCCCACTTCCCAGCAATCCCATATGGACTGCTAAAGAGGGGAACCGACTTTGCCGTCAGTGAGGGCACAGTAAGCACAACGAGCCTAATACTGTCTGGATGTGTCCAGTGCCAGATGAATTTATCCTTGAGGTCTAGGCGAAGGCTGCAGTCGGTGATTATATCGAGAATTACAAGAATTGTATGATCCATTCCATTTTCAGCGCTCCAGAGATATCCCCAACCCATTGCCCTTGTGACGGAGCCTCCTGGACTATTCTCGACTGAATGCTGTAAGTCGTTAATTAGTTATCTGCTATCATAGTCATGCTAAGCGATCTCTCATGGTTGCACTCATTTTATCTCTGTTAGAGGACCTTATTTTCCAAGGAACCTTGGCCATCTTCGGGAGTTATTATATGCTCCAAAAGATCTAAGAGTATGCAGACTAAACTCTTCTGTTCTTCTTGCAAGGAAAAATTAGACTCTTCATGTACATATGGAAACTTATGTTCTATGTCTTACAAATCTAAAGTGACTCATGCATGCTGCTTGTTAAAAAAATAAGCCCAGTACATTTCACACAGGAGTTCATATGGCACTAAAAATTCTTAGCGCAATTGCACTTAGTGTTACCCATGTTACCTTGAGAATGATCTATGAAACACAAGAACTGGCATTTTCTCTAGTAATGATTTATTTTACTTTCAAATACCACAAACTATACAAACTATTTCCTCTTGCAAATTGAGATATTATAGCTGGTCACCATGAGTAGGCTGGGTGATCGTCATGCTCATCACATGCTAGCAGAGCTTTTACAATTTCATTCATTGTAGGCCTACTGTTTCTTTCTTCAAGACAAGATAAAGCCAATTTCACCATTGCCACCACTTGCTCAGGATTGAAATGATCATGCAGTCTAGTATCAGTTATATCCTTGACATCTCCAGTCACCAGCAATTCTTTCACTGCCTGCACAAACTGTCTAAGCTCTACCTCTTTGCCATTCACTTCTATTCCACTTGAGATCCTACTTCCAGTAAGTAACTCAAGAAGTACAACACCATAACTGTATACGTCGACCTTTGCGTTGATTGGCAAATTGAGCGCCCACTCTGGTGCCATGTAGCCCATTGTTCCTCTCATATGGGTGAGGTTGAAACTGTTACTGTCTCTCTTTGAGAGTTTGGCTAGTCCAAAGTCTGCTATCTTGGCTTCAAAATCTCGGCTCAGGAGTATGTTCTCCGGCTTTATATCACAATGGATTACCCACTCAAGGCACTCATGATGGAGGTATGCCAAGCCTCTTGCAGTTCCCAATGCTATTTTGAATCGTTGGCTCCAGGAAAGTAATCTCTCGTTACTTACATCACCAAATATAAACTTGTCTAGTGATTCATTCTCGACATACTCATACACCAGTAGTTTGTGTTGACCCTCAGAGCAAAACCCCCACATTCTCACTAAATTCATATGGTTGATCCTTCCGATTATATTCATTTCTGCCCAGAATTCCTCCTCACTGTGTGAAATGTTTGCTAGCTTCTTTACCGCAACTACTCTCTTATCTTCAAATACTCCTCTGTAAACAATTCCAGATGCCCCTCTTCCAATCTCTTCCTTAAACTTTCCAGTTGCTTCCTTTAATTCTCTGTATGTGAACATCCTGAATTGGCTCATCACCATCCTGTAGCCTGCTTCCATTGACTTGGGTATATTTTGTTTGCTGTAAAGAAACGACCAGCTTGTACCTATAAAGAGCAACACTAGGGCTCCCAGTATGGCTGCAAACACATAGTAGATTGTATAACTTTTGTTGACATCGGTCATTCCATACATACTTGCAGAGCCTTGTAGAACCACAGGAATACTCGGATTACATGTGAGACCAGATGTGAGACCAGACAGTTTGGAGTTGTCCATATTCTTGGGTACTTTGATATAGTTATCTCCAGGAAAATTTGGGGATCTATAACAATTAAAGAGCACAGCTTTGGTGTAGCAACGTGCTGATCCTGTGTGGTACGTGAATCCTGAGCAGGAACACATGTCCAGGCATGTCTTTTTGCATTCTGCAAGTGAGAAGGACTCGTTGAAGGTCACATCAAAGCCATAACAGTCACTTTGAGGGACCTTGATGAAGTCAAACTGTTCTGTTTTGCTGCAGCTTTTGTTGAATTGTGGCCGGCAACCAGCGTTCCAGTTAAGCGGATCAGTCATCTCATATTCCGGGGGACATGAACACCTGAGGCTTGGCAAGTACTCACATATCCCATTTTGTCCGCATATCCCGTGCACATTGCACATTTCTGCTATAGCCTCCCATGATACCATCCAGCTCCCGGTCGAGTCATTCAGACTGTACATTCTGAGGTTTCCATCATAATCAATTGTTAGCCTTCTCTTGACTCCAGTACCCCAGTCCGAAGACTTGACATTCAGCCCATCACTTGAGAGGAAAAATCCTTCAGTGTCGAGGACTGCAATCCTGGAGCTATTGTAATTAGTCCGTCCATTTTCAAACACTGAGTAGTCTGCACTTGGCCAATAGATACTTGATATATTCGGACCATCATACATAAGGCGTAGCACGTTGTCGTTGTCGAAATAGAGGCTGTAATAACTGGAGACCAACCTTGTACCTTTTTTGAGAGACTGTGAAGGCAGCAGTGTATCTGTTGGTGAAGAGAAGCTTTCCCACAAAATTTCACCTTTTGAGTCTTTGACGATGAGGTTGCCGGTGTCAAGAAGGGAAACCATTGTGCCCTCTCCAGAGCTTGTCTTGCTGTCCCAAATCACGCTGCCATTGACATCAGTGAGGACCAAGTTTCCATTATGGTTCAGTAGCACCATGGAACCATGGCCATTCACCGGATAATTGGGGTTGGCAGACCATACAACAGTCCTTTCTACGGTGTTAGTGAACCAAATGGAGAAGGAGAAAGCATTCCCTCCAACTTCATAGAAGCCACAAGAGAAATCAGAATTTGGCGAGGTAAGGAAGGTCTGCCTATGCTCTTCTACAGAGAAGGATGAGCCAATGCTCAGCATCAACTGGGGTAAAGCATATGAGTATGGCAGCAACGGAAGAATGATTAGGAAGAAGAATGACGCCATTTTTCTTGATGTTCTGGGAGTTGTATGGTCGAAGGTACTTGTAAGGTTGGTGTTTCTTCACAATGATTGACTTATCTCAGTCAGTCTCGGCGGCTTATAAAGAGCCACATGCTTTTACACGACAATTTAATACACATGCTTAACCGGTTCCCCGCTAATAACCGGCCAATTGTCTCCTACTTTTAAAATAAAATGAGGCAAATTGCCCATTTTGTTCAAAAAATAAAATAAGCATGCTGAACGTGATTTGTTTTTGGTAATTTATCTTACCATTTAGTTCAATATTGACCTTCTTTTTGGACATTATTCATATGGACATTGATGTTGCTACTACTGAGCTATCTAGGAAGTTTGTTAGTGACAAGCTGACATAATGAAAGCCTTTTATTTCTGGGGAATCTTGATAATTATCAAGGATGCATGTGCTAGGTTTGTCTTCTGTTTATTTATGGCGTCTGTTGGCATGATATGTTAGTTATTGCCCAGTTGCAGCGGCAAGTTGCAAGAAGTTAGGCCACCTGCCAAATGCCAGCCTTACGCTGACAACGATGTTTAGCATGGAGCCATGTACTTCTGACCGGGGAAGCCTGGCGTTATCATGGCATCGACGTATTGTCAGGTTGTCACTGTCTCTAGGCATTAATCAATACCATGGCCATCTTAAAAAGGGCCAACCCTTAAAAATAACCGTTTTTTCACGGATTCGGGAGAAAAACATAAACTAACAGAACCCTTAGAACCGTAAAAAAATTAGGGGTCAAGTGAGGGTTGGGGGGGGGGGGGGGGGGGGGGGGGGGGGGGGGACGATGCAACCCCTACTCGGCCGACGCGGGCGCGCCGGCTGAGGCTTCAGCTTCGTTCTCACCGCGTGCGCCCGCGATTCGTCCACCGCTGCCGCGCCCCTGCCGCCTCTGGCCGCCCCCGCGCGCCCGCGATTCGTCCACCCCCACCGTGCCCCTTGCCTTGGCCGGATCCAGCTCGCGCGAGCTCCTTCCATGCCGCCCGCCGCCGCCGCGATTGGCTCGCACCCGGCCTCGCGCGAGCTCCCCCGACCCCGCCTCGTCCGGATCCAGCCGTCGCTGCCACGCGCCGAGACTACCTCGCCGCCCGACGCCAGTCCGACCGCGCCCGCCGCCGCGATTGGCTCGCCCCGGCCTCCCTCGAGCTCCCCCGACCCCGCCTCGTCCGGATCCAGCCGTCGCCGCCACGACGCCCGCTCGCCCCGGCTCGAGCTCGGTTGGGTCGCCGAGACGACCTCGCCGCCCGACGCGGACGCGCGCGCGCTCACAGGTATGTTTTCTTTCCTTTTTTATTTGCTCGCTTTAATTTGTAGGTACTCAAATATTGACTATATTTTGTATATTGTAGATGGACACCGATGATTCATCACCGATGGTTCCGGTTGGTCGATGATTCGGACATCGATGATTTGCTTCAAGACGACGATGACGAGATGATGGTCGTCGTCCTCGCCGTGCAAGAGCTAGAGGACCGAGCGAAGCTGCTCGATCAGAGAAGGGGGTCTCAGATGGGTCGCATTTGCATCCACAGGAACCGCGGTCTCGGGCACGACCAATTGATGCAAGATTACTTCGCGGAGGTACCGGCGTACCCACCTCGCCTCTTGCGGAGAAGGTACCGAATGCGCCGTAGTTATTTGTGAAAATTGTCACGGATTGTGAGGCCAACTCCGAGTATTTCAAGCGGCGTAGAAACGCCACCGGTGCCATGGGGTTTAGTGCATACCAAAGATATCGGCTGCAATGCGGGTGATCGCCTATGGCGTGCCCGCGGACTATACCGATGAGTATCTTCGCATTGGCCAAGATACAACCACGGAGTTCGTCTATAGGTTTGCCAAAATGATCATCCGCTTGTGTGGTGATTGGTATCTCCGAGCACCCAATGAGCAAGATACAAAGAGGTTGATGGAGATGAATGAAAAAAGGGAATGGCCGGGCATGCTTTGTAGTCTTGATTGCATACATTGGACATGGAAAAATTGTCCAAAAGCATGGCATGGCATGGTATGTATTGTGGTAAAAGCCATGATCCTACCATTGTGCTTGAGGCCGTAGCATCGGAGGACTTGTGGATTTGGCATGCATTTTTCGTTTTACCGGGAACACTCAATGACATCAATGTGCCAGCAAGATCCCCTTTATTTTCTAGACTAGTTTCTGAAGATGCTCCACCTTGCAACTACAAAGTCATGGACAATGAGTACTCAATGGGATACTATCTCACTGGCATTTATCCTAAGTGGGCAACTCTTGTGAAGTCCATTAAGAAGAAAAATGGAGTGCCCTTAAAGCCTTTTAAGGGCTCTGCTAAGGGCTCTGCTAGTGATGCTCTAACGGGAAGATCATGCATTTATCTTCCCTTATTTTTTTATTCTTTTTCTTGTGGAAATTATTCTTTGGTTCTTGCATACAAGGCAAAGTAAAGTTCCGTTCTTTGCGCCTCTTTGGATTGTAACACACGGGAATGTGAAAACCACAGAAATTTTATAGGTCTATAAGTATAATACGGAGAATTGTAAAACATAGAAAAATCATGGAAACTGTCGTTCGGATAAAACACAGGAAAAAATAGAAAAAAATTCTCGATTCTAGACATTTGAGTGTAAAAAAGAGATTGAAGTGGATTTTCAAATTCTTATTGAATTGAGGCATAGGAATCAAATCCATAGAATTTTGTTAACATCATTCTTTTAAACTAAAGACAATCCATAAAAAAAATCTATAAAATTCTTTCGAAATTCTTACAATCCAAAGTCCTTAGTTCCTATGCACGTGGCGTTTTGCTTCTGTAATCTGTACACACCACGGACCAAGATGAACAGTAAATGTTTATGAAGCCAAAAAATATCCTCCTGACAACATGCATATTCGTGTCCTTTATGTATATGCGAAGTTTCATGATTAAAGAACATATGGTGAGTCCATGTCAAAAAAAACGATGTGTCGTGGGCTTAAAAAAAGGTGTTCTGGAGAAAGCAAAATTTCATGAAAATTTACATTACACATAGGACAAGGACATATACATGTTTATTTTTTATTTATTTTTTTGGGCATTAAGAATATTATTGCCGTGTACTCTTGTGTGCCAACATTTTACTGTTTTTTCTTTAGTTCAAACTTTGTGTTTCTTTACTTGTGTGAAAAAATGAACGATTCATTTCCCAGTTTAGTTGGCAAATGCAGTGTCCATAACATTTCCTTCAAGGGAAATAACTCCGAAACAGGTTAGAACACCAAGGTTAAACAGTTTTAGAAGTTGACTCGGAAGTCAGGACAACGACAAGGCCGACTGGATTTCTTGGCACCGTAAGAGTCGACACGGGAAAGCCATTTTTTCAGAAATAGTCCCTCCATTCTGAATATAAAATGATCTATCTTTCTCTAAATCGTATGTATCTAAACACGAGTTTATGTCTCTTTTTCAGTCTGTATGTCAACATTGATGTATTTAGAACATGGGCTCACACACCCCTCCTCGTCCAACCCTAGGCGACACGGGGGCGCCACCGCTACCGGCTCCCTAGCCCAATCCTCCCTCATCTCATCCCTCATGTCGTCGTTGGAAGAGCTGCTAGGAGAAGTGCTGGTAGCGACAACGGCGGCGGGGACCTCTCCCTCGTGTAGCGGCGGTGATTCTCTCGGTTGATGTCGATACCCCGCCAACTGGGGGTACCAGACTTGGTGTCACGTGGGCACCCCGGGCCCGGCAATACCCTTCCTCCCCCGGGGGGAAGGCGCAGCAGAGACCCGGTGGAGGACAAGTCGTCGCCCCGAAAGGAAGAATGACGAGTCACACCCCGACATCAGGAGAAGGCCGACGCGTGGACATCGTGGTGGCAATGATTTGTCATTACGACAGAAGGGTTGCACCATCTGTCGATTAGGCGTGGATAGGTGGCGTGGCCATGCGTCGACCGTGTATGAGCCCCTTACACTATAAAAGGGACTCGGCCTAGAGTATAAAGGTTGGAAGGTTAGATAGTAGAGGAGGTGATGGCCGGAGGAGGCGGAGAAGAGTGAAACCGGTCGAATGGTAGACGGCGTAGCGGGAAGAGTTCTACCCTTGTAATCCTCTATACTATAATCAGAGATCATACAAGCAGGACGTAGGGTATTACATCCTCCAAGGATGGCCTGAACCTGGGTAAAAGTTGTGTGTCCTTATTGTGTGTTGCCAGGCCGGTGAGGTTGATCTGCACTAAGCCGGCGGGTGCCGGAGAGTTCTCCATGCCCCCTTTGCTACCGAACAAATAAAGGGGAGGGATCTCTCTCTCTCTCTCTCTCTTTCTCTCTCTCTCTCTCTCTCTCTCTCTCTCAGTGGTGTCCGTGTGCGCAGATGCGACATTTGGCACGCCTGGTAGAGGGCGCTCAGATCTTCTTGGTTGTGCGAGCTCCTCATCATGGCAGATGGGACGCTCGAGCACGAGGCGCTGGCGCGGTGGAACGCCAGTCACGAAGGAACCCCACACTTTCGACTTGGTTCGACAAGCCGGTGCTCCGAGGAGCGCGGCGCCAGCAGTCCCGAGAGAAGACGGGTAAGCGGGAGGCGAAACCATGCTGACGAGACCTGAGGTATGACCTATGACGGGCTAAATTTCAGGGGATGCCCATTCTCGAAGGGCAACCCTTCGATCCGGATTCTAGTGCCGGAAATGGGACGGTAGGGACCCTCAATGGACTGTGCATCCTTCCTTGCCATGATCAATCGGGAGGATGGGATGCATGGTCAGCTCCTTTCGAAGAAATCTACACGGCTCTCTTAGCTGCAGCTTCTCAGGCTGGGTGGACATTTCAGCAAATAATGGGGGTTGTTCAGCAAGGAGGGGCAGCCGGAGAGTTTCCGCCCCATCCGGCATCTTCGCGGCATGCCCGGTATCATCAGCCCCCCGGATACTATTAATGATTTGATCAGATCTATTCGAATATGGCGAGAGTCATTGCCGATATTCTTGGCACGTTTTCGAGGGTGGCACACTAGCTGCCACGAATCCGGAGAGACACACTGTTATCAATCTTTGAAGGAAATGTGCGGCATGCACGGCTTCGGATTGGCCAACGAAGGCAACTCCCCCTGAGGAGGTCCCGAGCCTCAGGAAGGGCATCCCGCCAGGAGGATAGGGACTCGCCTCGTGAGGCCAAGCCCCCGAGGGCCCCTTCAGGAGAAAAGGGCACCGCAAAGACCCGCAGTCCCTACTGCTGCACGTGTTGTGGCAGCTAGCGGCCCCGAAGGGCCCCTTTGCAGCGGGTCGTCATCTTAGTAACGTGCGTGGGCTGGCCTAATAGGGTGTTCTCATTATTAGTTTTCACTACTTTCCTTTTCTATTATTTTTTCTTATTTAATTTTATTTTGTATTTAATTTTTTACTATTCATAAAATATAAGAAAATTTGAAGATAAAATGTTTATATAGTTGAAAAACAATTATGAGGCGTAAGAAAATGGTCACGAGGTTAAACCTATTGTTCGTATAATTCATAATAATATGTGTAAGTTTGTACGAAAATGTGTACAACATTTAGAAAATATTTGTATAGTCCAAAAAGAATTTTCATGCAAAAAAATGTTCACGTAGTTAAAATTAATGGTTTATGAGGTTAAAAAAATTGTTCGGATAGTTCAAAAAATTCACAAATTGTTAAGTAAATGTTCGTGACATTTAGAAAGTATTCGTATGGCCCAAAACAATTATGTGGAAAAAAGGTTCACGTGGTTAAAAATAATGGTTCATGATGTTACATAAGTTCGCGGGTTCAAGATAATTGCTCACGAGTAGCAAAAACTATACACTGTGTTACGCAATGAGAAATCCTTATATTTTTTTGTAGCAAAATATGTAAAAAAGAAGAAGGTGAAATAAAAAGGGAAACATGGAAAAAATTAAACCAAATCACAGGGGAAAAAGAAGCGACCAAAATAAAACAAGAAAACGAATATAAAAGAAAAACGAAAAAGAAAGAGAAGGAAAAAAGATACCAGGAAAAAAAGTAAGTGAAAAAAATATAAAGAAGAAAACGAGCCCAAAAGTACCATAACTGGGCTGGCCCAGGCAGTCCAGCACTTCAGGCTTCTGGAGCCTAACAGCACTTCATGATGGAAAAAAGGTTCACGTGGTTAAAAATAATGGTTCATGATGTTACATAAGTTCGCGGGTTCAAGATAATTGCTCACGAGTAGCAAAAACTATACACTGTGTTACGCAATGAGAAATCCTTATATTTTTTTGTAGCAAAATATGTAAAAAAGAAGAAGGTGAAATAAAAAGGGAAACATGGAAAAAATTAAACCAAATCACAGGGGAAAAAGAAGCGACCAAAATAAAACAAGAAAACGAATATAAAAGAAAAACGAAAAAGAAAGAGAAGGAAAAAAGATACCAGGAAAAAAAGTAAGTGAAAAAAATATAAAGAAGAAAACGAGCCCAAAAGTACCATAACTGGGCTGGCCCAGGCAGTCCAGCACTTCAGGCTTCTGGAGCCTAACAGCACTTCAGTCCAGCACTTCGAACGTGTTACGCTGATTGAATAGTACCACATCGCTATTGCAAGTCAAAAACACGTAGGATAAAATGTGACGCTCGAGTGGGACGTACACCGTGCGGCAAGCACGGTTACTACATGTAACAATTTGATTTACAGAACGCACAGACGCCAACTTGCAGCAGGTACTGTTTGTATATATGATGAACTCTGATATATATCGACTACCGTTCCTTTAAACCCAGCTAACACGATGCCACATATGAATTGAAACTAATGTATAAATAGTATTCTGTTGCAGGCGTCCTTTTCGTGTTTTGTGTAAAGCCAAAACAAGCTTATTGGGCTAATAAGAGGGTCCTTATTGGCCAAAACTGCCTTCACCAACGATCTGTTTTCCAAAAAAAAAAAACATTTGCATAATATTTTTCACTTTTAAACCTAAATAATATTCAATACTGCACTGCCTTCACCACCGAGCTCTTAATTGTCACATTAATTTCCACAAATTGTATTTGCACACAGGGTATGGACCTTTTTTAGGTGTTCTCTATACCAAAAAAAACACCAAGTGAAAATGATACTGGTTGTAGAACATCGGTCTGTCGTGATGTCGCGTCGATACTAACCAGGCCTTCGGACTCAGCTTCAGTGAAGTGTAGTGCACAAGTCACCAAGAGAATTGGATGAATCTTGTCCCTCCATTTTAGATCTAACGGACACAATTCATCCAAATCTGAATCTAAAAAATAAAACTTCTCAGAAAAAATTGGAAAAATTCTAGTACAACAGAAATGGTTAGTTTTGTATTCTCTAGAAGTTTCATCCTATTTTGACTGATGGTTTGCATATATATATATATATATATATATATATATATATATATAGCGTTTTTATGTTTTAATCTAAAAAAACTATGTATTCACGAACCATTGGTCCAAATCAAAAAATGTTTTCACATAATACAAAACGAACCATTTATGGTGTACTAGAATTTTATTAATTTTTTCTGAGAAGTTTTATTTTTGAGATTCAGATTTGGATGAATTGTGTCCGTTAGATCTAAAATGGAGGGACAAGATTCATCCAAGTCTCTTGGTGACTTGTGCACTACAAGTCACTGAAGCTGAGTCGCCTTATGAGGTGAGACTGCTACTTCAAAAAAAAAATCAATCACAATAGTTATACTTAACAATGAATTTTTTTATTAGAGTATCGGGAAGGAATTTCAGTTATTCAATCTATTTTTCAGTATTATTAAGTAAACCATTTAGAGAATGAAAAAAAATCACAAGACTTATTTACTATGCATGCTCTCATCATACATATATTAGAACTTTGTAAGTATCTTTGAGACTTTGAAGTTAGATCAAAACAGAAGTTCCAAAACTTGAGTCGCTGTGACAATGCATAATTAATTCATGCAAATACTAAATTCTGCAGTTCCTATCCTTCCTAAGTTTACTCCCTACGAGCACAAAATCCTGCAAGTGCACATTACACGCTCTGTCCATGTGATCAGTAAGATATCTCCCTGAACAGACTATTTCCAGCTTGGTTTGCGATGATAAGCACACTGTGCATGCATGATCAGCTACCAGATTGTATGTAGATGCTAGCCATATCAGGTCTTCAGAACAGCCCAGGAAATTACATCACAAGAAGTCATCTCAGTTCACATTTCAAGTCAAAATTCATGGTTACAACAATTAAGTGCATACTGCATAAGCAGTCTAGAGTTTTAGTAGACCATACGATAGAAATAGTTATTACAGGGCCTATCAGGAGATGCATTCTCCTATTTGTATCAAATCATAACATGGATACAATGCCGTTGCCTCAGCAACCCACTCTTGTATTAGCGTAACAGCACAGAATGACCCAGAGGACCTGACAAACGCATGACATTCATCGCTTCTTAAAACCATACTTCTTACGCTCATAGAAGAGATCAGTCTTGGCGCTCCCTAGATTGACAATCTTAGGACATCCATCTCGGTCCTTCTCCTGCTGTGTACACTCTTTGCAGTAGTAGGCATCTGAGATGCCAACTCCACCGCAGATGACGCACCTTCCCTGGAATGAGCCATAGTTGCACTCGTCGCAGACCCGGACAAGCGTACATGGGCGCACGTACGAGTCACAAATGACGCACTTTCCGTCACACTTCTCACACAAGCGACCAATAGCAATACCAGGCTGCTTGCGGCACATGATGAGATCAGGATGATGTTTCGCCATGGCTGTGAGGTACTAATCTGGCAAACCACATTCAGATTCATAAGAACTTTATAGAGTACTGGCAATCTGTATGTAACATGGATAACAAGCAGAAGAACAGTTCATAGGTGATGCATCCCCTCTTAAGAGAAGCAAATCATGAACAGAACTGTTTGTTGTAACTATAGATGCGTTGGGTCCGGTCCGGCCCACTGACCCGCTGGACCGGACCTGGATTTTGCTACCATTAGGTTAAGGATCCGATCCACCTAAAATTAGGTTCGACATGCTCCTTACCCGTTCGAACCTAGGGTCAACTCGAACCTCTCATCCGATGAACTGGAGGGCGCTGCAGCCTGCAGGTGAGCTCTCGCCGGGAACCAGAATAAGCTCGTGCGGATGGAGTGCGCCGCCTCCCCCTGCCGGATCCTTCATCCTGCTTTTCCGGTTGTCTCAACTCGTCCCCGCCGCTGGCCGCCGGAACACCTGCACTGCGGGAGGTGCTCGCAGCCTCGGCCGCCGCCTTGGATTCCCCTACCTACCCCGCCACCGAGCTGGGCAGGCCACCTTCCCCACCCATCTGCCCCTGACCTGTGCTCCTTTGGAAGGAACCGAGATCCTACCAGGTCTAGCACGTAGATTGTATGGGTGGAAGTGAGGGCGGCGAGGCTAGAGGCGTGGCTGCCGGCGACTTGGCGCCGTGGCCGCGATGAGGGAGGGAGGCGGCGGCTCGGCTGGGGCGGCGGCTAGGGTTTAGATATCCCGTCTCCTGAGGGAGATGGCAACAAATATGTTTTATTGCGTATTCAAAACGTAGGGATTACATGTGTATATATAATAGGCTAGCTACTCAAAACCCTAGATAACTTGGGCCAAGCCCTAAAATGGCCCACTATTGGGCCTCTTCCGGCTGTGCTGCAGTCCGTTCATAACATTTCTCCCCGCCTGCGCAAACAGCTCGTCCTCGAGATGCAATTCTGGGAACTACTGGCGGCTCACCCCGGAACGGCGTCGGCCTCGGAGACGGCCGCGTCGGCCAGCCCAGCTGCGACGACCTCCGCCGCAACGTCGTCTATGGTCTCCAAGTAGAGGCAAACGTGGCCCGGGACGTAGGGTTCGTCGCAGTTGAAGCACAACCCTTTACGACGGCGCTCGAGCTGTTCGGCCGTGGTCAGCCGACGGAACGGCCGCGTCGCTACTGGATCGGAGGACCCCGCAGGAGTCAGGGTCGTGAGCGCCTGGCCTGATGGTGTCGGTGGAGGGCGGGAGAGCGGCCGCACGCCGCTGACCGGAAAGGCCTGCTGCATGGCCAGCGCCCGCTGCTCTCCCGGTGGCGCCTGCTGCAACGCCTGGGCGTGACGCTCGTATGCGCGGGCGTAGTGCATGGCCGTTTGGAGGTCCTGGGGGCCCTGGAGCTCGACGTCCACCCGGATGTGATCCGGAAGGCCACCAACGAAGAGCTCGGCCCGCTGCTGCCCTGTCACACCGGGCGCATGGCATGCGAGGGCCTAGAAACGGTCGGCGAAGTCCTGTACCGTGGAGTTGAAGGGAAGGCGGCCGAGCTCGGCCAGTCGGCTCCCGCGGATCGGTGGCCCGAAACGCAGTAAGCATAGCTCGTGGAAGCGCTCCCAGGGGGGCATGCCGTGCTCGTCCTGCTCGAGGGCGTAGTACCACGTCTGTGCGGCGCCCCGGAGATGATACGAGGCAAGCCAGGTGCGGTCCGACGCGACGGTACGCTGCCCGCGAAAGAACTGCTCGCACTGGTTGAGCCAGTTGAGGGGGTCCTCCGTACCGTCATAGGTGGCGAAGTCGATCTTGGCGAACCGCGGGGGCGGCTGTGTAGGGCCGCCATGGCCGAGTTGCTCGACGCGAGCCGCATGGGATCCAACAAAGCTCGACGTGGCGCCGGACATGAGGGTGGGCGCCGGCGGGTCTCCGGCCGTAGTGTAGACTGGCGAGGGCGACGATGCGGTCAGCCAAGCCGGCAGCGGCGAGGGCGACGGAGGGAACCGGACTTGGTGGATGGCACCGGCTCGGCGCTAAGTGGCGGCTGCCACGGCAGGGAGGCCGTGGGCGGCGGTTGCAGCTGCAGCCCTGGGAAGACCGCGGCGGTCGCCGGAAACGGCGAGGACCACGGCAGGACCGGCGGTTGCGGGGGCCCGTAGGGCCCAACCAAGAACTGGCGAATCCCATGAACCGCGGTGACGAGGTCGCTGAGGACGGCCGTCATCTCCGCAGGGGTGTAGACGGCGGCGACCACCGCGGGGGAGGAAGCCAGCATGGTGGCGACGGCCGCAGTGGAGGTGACGACGGTGGGCATTGAGGCGGAGGTGGTGGCTGATGAAGACATGATCGAACAAGAGCAATCTGATACCAAATTGGAAGGAACCGAGATCCTACCAGGTCTAGCACGTAGATTGTATGGGTGGAAGTGAGGGCGGCGAGGCTGGAGGCGCGGTTTCTGGCGACTTGGCGCCGTGGCCGCGAGGAGGGAGGGAGACGGCGGCTAGGGTTTAGATATCCCGTCTCCTGAGGGAGACGGCAACAAATATGTTTTATTGCGTACTCAAAACGTAGGGATTACATGTGTTTATATAATAGGCTAGCTACTCAAAACCCTAGATAACTTGGGCCAAGCCCTAAATTGGCCCACTATTGGGCCTCTTCCGGCTGTGCTGCAGTCCGTTCATAACATCCTTACTCCTTAGCCTCCCGCTGGCGGCCCGGAATCCCGTTGCGGCCATGGGAGTACCCATATTACCACCAGCTCGCCACGGATCAAGAGCTCCCTGGCGCCATCACAAAGCAACACCTGCTCCTCTAGGCCGCCCCACAGCCATGCTCGGTCCTAAGCCTCCCATTCACCGTGGTCGCCGTGGAGACAGGCTTCTGACCGTCACCACAACTCCACTTCGGCCGCCATGGCTGCGCACTGTCAAGCTGATTGCAGCCGACCTGCAATGCTTCTTTTACTGTTGTTGTGCACAAGAGGGCCGAACCTAGGATTAACCACAAACCTGAAACGAGAGGTGCGGGACAAACCTTATCCTGATGTTTGTTTCAAAGGTTCGATGGTCCAGTACCAGGTCCGAACCGGACCGAACCTATCGCATCTTGAGTTGTAACCAACTAACCACTAGCAAGTAAACAGGGGTTCAACTATTTAATTATTTTTCTAAACACAGTACAACACAGACGCTCAGATACATGCGCATACACTCATCCCTATGAACACATGCACGCACACCCTACCCCTATGAGCACCTCCGAGAGACTGAGCCGGCGGATCAGATCTTGAGATTGGCGAAGTCACCACGGGTGCCTCACGGTCGACGGGAACATCGGCTCCCACTGAAATTTATTCCACCTAAATGAGAAACACCGGCATCAAACCTAGGGTTTGAACTATGTGGGCTGGGGGTACAACCACACTCCTAACCTTCTAACTATTTAATTATGACCACTGGAAGGCACACACTCTTTCGGAGCTAGTAATTCTTCCAGCTTCACATTATGTGAAATTGACAGCCAGGTTTATGAGAACTAACGCAAGAGCAAGCTAGCTGATACAGCTCATAATACAGATAAATAAAGAGGGTATGGTTCAAAATTTCATCAACAACGTTCCAATATATTCTTCGGCATCATTACTCATTAGGGGCTAGACATATTTTCACGGGATATCTTACAAAGAGAAACATCATCATTCAGCAACAAAATGCACTGCTAAAGATATTTAGGCTAACCAATTTCAAAGCCTCAGAATATAATCCAGTAGAGATCTCTATCACAAAAAAGGTACAGTTCCGTGCAAGGTATGGCACCATGAAGGCATATTGCGACATACTGACATCTAGGCACATGTTCCGCTCAAGTTACAGCAAGGCAGGCCCCCCATATTCTCACTAACTAGTGTGCACTGATCTAAAAACTTACAACAAGGTTATTTACAGCACTGAATGCTACCCACGAGTCACCCTTTACGTATGGTGTGTTCAGTGATGCAATTCAAAGGGTACAGGTCCTGATATACTAATTCAGAAGTTGGAAGCTGCTCTACTACATTTACAATCAGTGATTCCAACCAATAATCACCTAGTTATGCACATTGTAGGTGTCATTTATTATATTCATCTGCAGTCTAGTGAACCTTTTAGTTATTGTTGTTACTTCTAGTAAGGAGAGTGGACTATTCAAAACATCATAAATCTGCGGGGTTTTTATTTTATTCAGAGAAGGTAGAGGCGAGCCCTACCTTATTATGGTTACATCATGGAGAAGGAGGAATCTGCATATTTGAGCAGCCGACTAATCATAACTCCCAGGCTGTGCCATTTGGAAGACCAAAACTGTCACGAGTAATGCGATTGAGCTATTCCCTCTAGCCAAGCACCGGCTCTAAACAACATGGCTTGTGATGGTGCAAGTTAGGCTGCTGGCCAAGCAGCAGTTATAAATCGCCCGTGACTGATCTGAAGCTTACAGAATTATTGTTTTACACAAAAGTAACACACAAGTATCAAGTTATAGTCAGCTGCAACCCACGATAGGGTAGGAAAATTTTGCTGAATATTTTTTGAAAATTCGCACAGATCAAAACTAAACCACCATGCCTTGCCAAAAGTGGTGCTGGGAAAACATTGAACCCATATTGCGCAATATTGTCAACATAATTACTAGCCTCCTGTTTCATTTTCAATTTGAATAAGGAGAGGAATCTGCCTCCATTTTCTACCGCCAGTGGTCGCACAACCCCAGTAGCACCGGCCATAGACATTTCATCAAACACCTTACGTGCACGAGCGAACAACCCCCAAACTAGACCAAAACTATTTCATTCAAACCAGAGGCAAATGCATGTACCGACGCGTTCACCTGCTGCCATGCTGCCGCACATTAGCCGATCTACTCGTGCCCAGCTTCCGCATGCCCCCTAGTCGACCAGTATCGATTCTAGATTTCTAGGGAGTATGTTTCTGGTGAGGAACGGAACATCCGGAGAAGTTTTATGGCTCGGTGATCACGCACCTTAGAGAAGATGTCCTCGCGGCGGCGGTGTGTCGTCCGTGTTTCTCGGCGGCGAAGACGAGACGGCGGCTATCGGAGCTCAGCTAGTCGTCTAGGTCTCGCGCGATGGCGGGAGATAGTTTGGCGGCGGCGCTTGATGCTTCCGTAGAAGCTTATCAATGGACGATCTGCAACCCCTCCAGGATAGCACCACTCAATCCGACGGCTAGGATCGGCGTGACCACCGTATATTCGCTGGTTTCCTCTTTTTTATTATCTTTTGTTTCTTTTGTTTGTTTTTCTTTTTGTGTTTGTTCTGTTTGTTTTTCTTTTCAGTTTTCCATATATTTTTTCTTTATCTCTTTATTTTTTAAGTTTATTTCGCTTTTTATGTCACACGGTGGCTCATATATGATTGGATTACTAGCTAGAAGCCTAGAAACATGTGTGTTCCTACGGATTAACCAATTTTAGGCACTGTTTGGAACACATGAAGTAAAAACGTAGGAATAGGAAAAACATAGGAATTGAGGTGGCATGTTTCCTGAATTCCTACAGGAATGAAAACCACAGTAAATTTTTCAAAGTGTCGTTTGGATGTCACACAGGAAAAACACAGGAATTGTAGCATAGGAAGATTAAAACATGAGGTGAGAACTCATGTTTGTTTTCCTCCAAATTTCCTATGGAATAGCCTATCCCATAGGAATTTCAAAGGAATCCAAATTTCCTATTCCTTTGTTCCAAACAGCACCATAGAAAATTTTCCTGTAATATTCCTATCCTACAAAATTTCTATGGAATTCATTTGTTCCAAACGGGGGCTTATTCACCCCTATATCTCAATTTATTGACGCCGCACTATCTCGATCAAGCTTTGCTAAAATAAAGAGAAGTACTCCCATATCTTTTTATAAACCATTTTGGCAAGCTTAAAACGTTGTTTTGACAAGCCAATTAAATTTACCAAAACATTTTATAAAAGGGCCCCCGAGCTATACAGAGCTCATTATTTGAAAATAAAATAAAAAAATGTCATTTGAAAGTTGATCAATAATTCTATAGTGCTTACTCTGTCCGGAAACTACAAATGGAGCCTGAGCACAATGGTGGCAGTTGTTTTGCAAAAAATAAAGAAAGAATATATGAAAGTTTCAAAACATCTGGTACATAAATTTTAGGTGTACATAACATTGACATTTTTAGGTGTACATAAATGTTAGGTGCAAAATCTAAATCTAAAACTCGTTATTTTAGACTACACCAAATGATAAATCAACCAAATTTTGAAGTTTTAAAAACACTGTTCACCGATCGCCACATACATATTCACCCATTTTTTGTTTTTTCTGAGGCTAAAAAAAGATTCGTTTTTTGCCCATTAGTAGAGTTCATCATTACCTACATGCAGGATTTGTTTCCAATTTTTTTGAAACTTTCAAATGCCATTTTCGATTTTGTTTTCAAATATCGATCTCTCGGGAGCCCTTTATAAAACGTTTGGTTAAATTTAATTGGCTTGTCAAAACAACGTTTTAAGCTTGTCGTGGATATTTCTTTACAAAAGAAGAGTATAGTAAACATCCGCCATTTACCCAAAGGTTATGAAATCATAAAGCCTAATCACATCGAGTCTTGTATATCCCACGCATGACTTGGATAACTGCTAGCGAGTTTGTACGAGCTCCGCATAAAAGTACTTCATTAACTGACAGCAGCAGTGTGAAAAAACTTGGTAGATGCCCGAGTCTAAAACTATGCCTGTTCAGAGACACGGCCGGGTTTGTTCCAACCCGTTGAAACCGTGTGCAGTCATTTTCAGGATGCCGTCAGCTGCCTCGGCTTTGCATGGCGACTAAATATAGTTTAGTACTACACTACTGAACGAAAAATAATCACGTAGATGTAGAC
Organism: Poa annua; assembly: GCA_026929855.1. Lineage (NCBI taxonomy): Eukaryota > Viridiplantae > Streptophyta > Magnoliopsida > Poales > Poaceae > Poa > Poa annua. Next base: position 53,167,945 of record CM049435.1, on the reverse strand, counting down.
ACCATGAAAGATACACAAAAACTTCCAAGTCAGTAGGTCACCGTTCGCACGTATCATAAGTAAACCCGTGACAATCCAGAAGAGTTTATGCATGGTGATACGCCGACGGCTGCCGTCGATGGCCTACTGCCGTCGGCCTCTAACTTCTTTTTCCCATAGTGTCCAGAAGAGACCTAGGAACTTGATGATCATGGTATTAATTATAGGGCACGTACCTAATACACGATCGACTTGCTTTTCTCGAAACAGGCTTACAGCCCGCTATATAAATTTAGCAACCACACCGATACAACAGTTTTAATCAAAGAAAATGCTGGGGCAACAACACAAACATGCCCAAAGAAAGAAAATGCTGACTCACAATCGTTGCACCCTTCAACTTTGCTCCACCACGCTCCAAGCACCCCGATGCGCTCCGTGCCAAGCAACACCTTTAAGAAGGAAGCACCGTCACCGGCACTGTTGCCCGGACCATCGGTCCTAGGGTTTCCCCCAGACGCAGAGTACAGTTGACAGGTAATTCCAGCGACGCCCTTCAGGAAGGCAAGGTGCCACTCGAAGGCGGCACCGCGTCAGGTCAGACAAGCCGACAGGGATTTCTCCCGACCCCGTCCACAATCCCTGACGCAACGGAGCACCACCACCTATCTTCGTCGCCCACTAGCATGCGCCACACGATTTTGAAGTCACAGTCATCCGTCTCTCCGTGAACATCGACGAGTGGCCTACAAGGTAGCGGCGGACAACAACGTTGTGGCAGGGGACAGCAGCCTCGCAACCGTGCGGAGGGATCCACCTCCACTGCTCTCCACCCTGAAAGGCAGTCATCGGCCGGACAGAGCAGCCAGAGCACACCAAGCCCACACTGGCCCGGCCGGGCCCAGACGAGCCCATAAAGCTCCAGCCGCACTACTGAAATGGGCAGACGCACCACCGCCGTCCTCAGCCCGGACCTGTCATCGCCACCACCTGCAGAAGCTCCATAGCTGAAGAACGCCGGTCCGCCCGAGCCCAGGTGCCCAGATCATGCGCTCAGGTCCGACGGCGAGCTTGCAGCCATGGGGCCGGCCGAGCCTAGCACCTGTCGTGCCCAGCCTCACCACCAGCATCATCCAGACTCACCGGACCGAAGCTTCCCGGAGAGCACCACCACGAATGGAGAAGAGGCCCCGACCACCATCCACCGTGCGGGTAAAGCCAGGCCGCCGCCGCCGGCGTCGCGCGGGCGGCGCCCGACGACCTCTGTCGGGGGCGGTGACGGTGGAGGGTGGAGGAGGGAGGAGGCTGCAACCGGAGGTGGGGGAGCGCCCTGTCGCCCTCAGGGGGCGAGAGGGGGGAGGGGGAGGGGAGAAACGTTCCCGTGTACACCTTCACATCCTATATGTACTCCAAACGTTGTTTTCCGAAACCAACTTTTTACGGTGTAAAAAAGAAAAAATTGGTGTTAAAATAAGACTTTACACGAGATCTTTTTTTAAACGGTTTTGCTATTTCTCACTCGGGTGAGAATTGTGTTAGGTCTCACTCAACTCTAATGCCATCAGATTTATATCTTGATTCGTGTGGAATGTGAGTTGCACATGGTTGCACATGAGTTGCAACTGTGTTTTTTTCACTTAGACATGAGTTACAACTAAACTTTTTTAGTTACACATGGATTAGACATGAGTTGCATACGCAACTGGATGACGTAATCTGAATGAGAATTTAATTCTCACTCGAGTGAGCCCTAGGCAACTTTTTTTAAACGGTTTTCACGATACTTTACGTGTGCTTGAGATGTATGTGTGATTCTTTACTCTTTTCAGCATTTGAAATATGTTTTTTCAGTAAAGGGAGTTTATGCATCCAGGAGAGATTGAAATTTTGCCCAACAATCAACAACAAACTCCTCTTTTCTTCAACTTCCAAACGATCTCCCGCCGCCATCTGCGTACGACTTGTCCTAACATGGTTTTAATAATAGGGCACACCCATTGTAGATTCACTTGCGTTTTGTTTTCCCATAAAAAAATTAAATCAATAGGCACCGTCCAGAAAAAACGGTGTGGTTGCAGTGACGGCTGGGCAGTTGTCGTTGGAGGATGACGCGGGTAGACGGGTCATGTGGTGTTGTGGCAGCGGGCTATGCTTTTACCCTAGATTGTGCCAGCTTGGAAGTTCAACATAGGTACGTAATACAATGTGTGCACCATCTTTCACCAACTTCCCTAGGAAGATGGCTTGGACATGGCTGACTCGTGCAGAGGCCCGATCAACGGCGTGATTTTTGTTGGCTTTCTAGAGGCCAAGGCGGCAGTCTTACATGGGGTTGCTCAGCAGCGGGACCCTCTTACTTTGAGGTGGTTGCCGGTTGGCTATGTGGCTCTCTATCATGTGTACTCTACACCATGGTGGTTTTGTAGAAAGTAATGGGTAACATGACTCTTGGAAGACCCATCGTTAATGTCCAAGGAAAAAATCTCGCGTCATACTCAAGAGGCAACTTTTTTGCGCCATCACCTTGTTGAAGACATTATCATCTTGACGATGATCTGGTCTTAGATTAGTTGGACCCGGCAGTCAGGATGAAAATAGGTGGCTTGGCCGCTAGACTTGGCACCTCGTTCTGTTCGTGAGGGTGTGTGTTCTTCTTTCTTGATGCGTTGCGGTGGAAGAATGCGACATATATAGTCGTATGTATTCAGTTGGTTGCGGCTCTGTCATTGCCTCATATCTCATGTACTCTGTTTATTGCTGTTTTGACCTCGTGGTTTTGCATCAACTTTAATAGTATAATATAATATTGCAGGTGTGTGCATTCGAGTATGCAGAGTCCGGGAGGTTTCCTCTTCGTTTTTAAAAAATGCTGTTTGGTTACTTTGCAGATAAAGAGCAGGGTCAAAATCAGAGGTGTTGATTCCTGCTTTGATAAGATCCCCGCTAGATTTAAGATAATGACGTGTAGATATGAAAAGATCAAACTAGTACGTACTAGCTACAAGGCCAAGTCATGCATAGAGAGACTTGTCTATAAGTACCAATATCTCTAATCTTTAATTCAGCTGCATGTATCAAAAGCATCCAGGGTGACAATACGGGGACAAATATTGAACAATCAACTTCATAGAAAAAGTCACAAGAAAGGTTCAACATGAACAAAATGTGTGTGACGGTTAGGTTTATGAGGGAAAGTTCAAACACAAAAATATTTGGTATAAATTTAAATAGGTAGGATGCTAGCTAGCTGCCACCCGTGGGCACGGTCAAATTCCGACAGCCCGTGGGTATCTTAGTTGTCAGAACGGAGAGGAGGGGTAGGAGAGCAGTGACGCCCATCGGAGAGGGGGGGGGGGGGGGGGGGGGGGTCCGAAGGAGAGAACCACTAGGACCACCACCACCTCCACCATCCACGATCCCCCCCTCGCCCCGCTCCCACACTGAGCCCTAAGTGTTCTCGCGGGAGTCCAGCTAGTCGCGTTGGCGCTGACTCCCGCTCCCCACCGCCCACTCTCCGTCGCGCGGAGAATGGAGAAATGTGAGAAGAAGGGATTCGAGGGTGGAGACAGGAAAGAAATAAGGGGATGCGGTTTAGTGGGTGGGGACCCAAGCAAGCAAGCGACACACACGTCAGTACGTACTGTGTCCATGATAACCCACATAGGAGCCGGTTTGGTTCCGGTTTGAGAACTAGGCACTGGCCTAGTGGCAAGAGTTGCAGTGACACACCCTTGTGCCCAGAGTTCAAATCCTGCCAGGAGCGGATTTCTGATGCCTCACCTGGGTGAGATTCACATACATCCACTTTCTATCAAAATTGAGACATTTATTTTGCGACAGAGGGAGTATATCAAAAAAAAACTAAAACAGGGTACAAAATTATATTGTGTGCAGAGATATATAAACATAACATTCGCGTATATTGGATACACAAATCGTGCAATCTGACCCTGCAGCACATTTGCACGAACTGAGTATACTTCTGTGATTTTATCCAGGGCGCCTGTTAACTGGAATCCGAGAACCCTTTGCGACGTCGACAGCAAGAGCAGAGTCATGGGAAAAAATCTCGTTTCTCTCTAAGATACCCAGCAGTACCCTGAAGAGTTTATCTGTTTATGGTCACATGAACCAGATACGATCGTTGAAAAAATAGAACTCAATGGGGTCCCATGAGTAGAATTTTATTTATTTGATGGGAAGTCATTACTTCTACATTAGGAGCATCTGGCATATTAATTAGCATTGACTCTCATTCCACTAGTACTAGTACGTCAATACTGATTCTGGATTATGCAAATGTGGATGCATTTCTGTGTAGAGTAGCCACATGGTTTGCACAAAACAAAAACTAGAACACAAATAGTCACCGCGTAATCCCCTTCCGCACACAGACAAAGAAAGTTTCCATCAGTTAACATCATACTTAATTCTAGCAATACAATGTGTACACTCTGGACCAGCATGCAGTTTTGTCTCCTCAACCTACTTTTCAATAGTTCAAGTCAGCATCGAAGACAGTTCTATGCGGTAATGCACTAGTGATATAATAATGCGGCAAGGAACTGAAGCATAAACCTAAAGCTACCTTACCTCCCTCTCGTCTCTACACCTCCATAGCCATGCAGAGTTTGCCGGATAGGAGAAAAATGTCTGCGCTGCTCTTTCTAGGCCTTCTTTCATCACTCTCCTTCCAGTTTTGCTCTTGTGCTTCTCCATGGCAGACTATGACCACCGGCTCATACATGTCATCAGAAGATCATGACAGAATATTTCTCCTCTCACCAGATACCACCTTCTCTTGTGGCTTCAGTCGAGTTGGAACAAATGCTTTCACTTTCTCCATCTGGTACACCACCGTGAAAACGGTTGTCTGGACGGCAAATCCCTGCTCCACGGTGAATGGCTACAGTTCCCCAGTGAACCTTTATGGCTCCAGGATATCGCTGAACAAGGATGGAAACCTGGTCCTGACAGATACCAATGGCTCGACGGTATGGGAAAGCATGACATCTTCAGGCAAGCACACAGTTGTTTCCCTCCTCGACAGTGGCAACCTTGTGATCAAGGATTCTGGCAGCAAAACTGTGTGGCAGAGCTTTGACTCACCAACAGACACTTTGCTCCCTTGGCAGAACCTGAAGAAAGACACAAGGTTAGTCTCTGGTTACCATCACCTCTATTTTGACAACGACAATGTCTTGCGACTATTGTATGATGGCCCAGAGATTACAAGCATCTACTGGCCAAGTCCAGATTACAATGCACTGAAAAACGGACGCAATAGATATAACAGCACCAGGGTAGCATTTCTCGACGACATGGGTAATTTTGTGTCAAGTGATGAGTTTAACATAGTGGCTTCAGATTCAGGCCCCGGTATCAAGAGGAGGATTACAATGAATAAGGATGGTAATTTCAGAATGTATAGCTTGGATGTATTAACGGGGAGCTGGGTGATCACAGGGCAGGCAGTAATACAGATGTGCTATGTGCACGGATTATGCGGTAAGAATGGTCTTTGTGACTACTCAGGAGGCCTTAAATGTAGATGTCCTGCAGAACATGTGATGGTTGATCCAACAGATTGGAACAAGGGATGCAAACCGACATTCACAATTAGTAGCAAGCAACCCCATGAGGACTTCACATTTGTTAAGCAACCTCATGCAGACTTCTATGGCTTTGATCTGGGCTCTAATCAATCCATCTCATTTGAAGCATGTTGGGAGATTTGCCTGAAAAGCAGCTCATGTATATCATTCACATACAAGGGTGGGGATGGTTGGTGTTACACTAAAGACTTGCTCTACAATGGTCAGGTGTACCCGTATTTCCCTGGAGACAACTACATGAAAGTACCGAAGAGTTTCAACAGTTCAGCATCTTCGATCTCCAAACAAGAAAGCCTAACCTGCGGACCCAGAGGTTCTGAAATCATGCTAGGATCGGCAAATATGTATGGAATAAAGAAGGACAACATAAAATGGATATACTTCTTTGTGTTTACGGCAATATTGGGAGCTCTAGAGCTGCTTGTTATTTTGACAGGGTGGTGTCTTTTTTTCAGAAGGGGTAACATGCCAAAGTCAATGGAGGATGGGTACAGGATGATAACAAACCAGTTCAGGCGGTTTACATACAGAGAATTGAGGGAAGCAACTGGAAAGTTCAAAGAAGAGATTGGGAGAGGGGGTGCTGGAATTGTTTATAGAGGAGTGCTTGAAGATAAGAGAATAGTGGCAGTAAAGAAACTTGCAAATGTTCAACAGGGAGAAGAGGAATTCTGGGCGGAGGTGACTCTAATTGGAAGGATTAACCACATTAATTTGGTCAGGATGATGGGATTTTGCGCGGAAGGGAAAAACAGGTTATTAGTGTATGAGTATGTGGAGAATGAGTCACTGGACAATTACCTCTTCGATGAGAGAAGTACCGAACATCTGCTCGGCTGGAGCCAAAGATACAAGATCTCCATGGGTACAGCAAGGGGTCTTGCTTATCTTCATCATGAGTGCCTCGAGTGGATTGTCCATTGTGACGTAAAGCCAGAAAACATACTTCTAACTCGAGATTTCGATGCAAAAATAGCAGACTTTGGACTAGCCAAGCTTGCAAAGCGAGACAGTGCTAGCTTCAATTTCACCCACATGAGAGGCACAATGGGCTACATGGCACCAGAATGGGCATTGAATATGCCTATCAATGCGAAGGTCGATGTTTACAGCTATGGGGTTGTGCTTTTGGAGATTGTGACTGGAACTAGGGTTTCAAGTGGCGCAATTGTCGACGAAAGACAAGTGGAGCTTCCAGACTTCATCCAGAAGGCCAAACAGATTCTGGCTAGCGAGAGCATCGCTGATCTAGTGGACGCCAAGCTGAAGGGGCATTTTGATCCAGAGCAGGCTATTGCAATGGTGAGAATAGCTATTTCATGCCTTGGAGAAAGAAGCAAGAGGCCGACAATGGACGAAATTCTGAAGACTCTTATGTCATATGATGATGAAGACGACCATCCTGCCTATTCATACTAGCTTGCAAGTTATATGTAGAGATTGGGATATGCACACTGTTTGTTCTGTTGACATTAGAGGTTATAATGTGCATAAGCAGATAAGTTGGAAAGAGTGATTTTTTGTGCACATTTGCTAGAATCAATTGTAAAGTGTGCCAGCTTTTGTGTTTTAGATGCATCGAATAAACAGTGTGCTGGAGTGATATTTCCTTATATATCATCAAGTATTTGTTCTCATAACAGTAATGTTTTCTTTTTTCTCAACAAGTTTGGTCAAATTACACAGAAGGGTAACAGCACATAAAAATACATATATTGTACCATTATTGTATATGCCAAAAAATATTTTTCAACAAACTAAAGCAAGACCCAAACAAATTTGTATGTCTGTTCCTAAATAGAAAGGGAAAGTTACCATATAAGATGCATACAAATTACCATGCTTATTGAGGAGAAATTATTAACAATAAAAAGAAAAACGATAACATATGTACTCACCATGACAGGGTAATGATACGTCTCCAACGTATCTATAATTTCTTATGTTCCATGCTTATATTATATCAATTGCTACATGTTTTATATACACTTTATATGGTTTTTATGCATTTTCTGGGACTAACCTATTAACAAGATGCCACAGTACCGGTTCCCTGTTTTCTGCTGTTTTTTGTTTCAGAAAAGTTGTTCTGGAAATATTCTCGGAATTGGAAGAAACAAAAGGCAAAGTTCCTATTTTTTCCGACACGGTACGGAGTCCGAAGGAGAGATGAAGGGGGGCGAGGAGGCAGCCACACCATGTGGTGGCGCGGCTCCCCCTCTGGCCGCGCCACCATGTGGTGTGGGCCCCTCGGGCGCCCACCGACGTCGCCCTTTCGCCCATATAATGCCCCCGACATGAAAACCCTAAAACAATCGTCGTTTTCCAGAGAAGAGTTCCGCTGCGCCGCCGCCATCGAAGACAAGTTTCGGGGGACAGAAGTCTCTGTTCCGGCACCCTGCCGGGACGGGGAATTGCCCCCAGAGTCATCTCCATCAACTCCACCGCCATCTTCATCGCCGCTGCTGACTCTCATGATGAGGAGGGAGTAGTTCTCCCCCGGGGCTGCGGGCTCTACCGGTAGCTATGTGGTTTATCTCTCTCTCCCATGGTGTGATCTTTATGTGATCATGAGCTTTGTAATCTAGTTCAATATGTGATGTTACTCTCTATCTATTATGCACTCTAGAGGTTACTTTAATATGAACTCCGGAGTTACTCTCCACGGTGTAAAGGTAAAGGTGACGGTGTGTGCACCGTGTGTGACTCCTTTAATTTATGACGTTGTGGTGCTTGTTTACTCAGACTTTGAGGGTGCTCTTGTAGCCCTACGCAATTAATTAATGGTGTTTGTTATCCAACAAGAGAGTGTTTGAGAGTAGTGTTTATTTATTTAATTATGATGTCATTGTTGAGAGTGTCCACTAGTGAAAGTATGATCCCTAGGTCTTGTTTCTAAGCATTGAAACATCGTTTCCAACAAGTTCTGCTACATGTTTGCTTGCTGCCATTTTTATTTCAGATTGCAATTACTACTTATAATCATCCATATTACTTGTATTTCACTATCTTTTCGCCGAACTAGTGCACATATACATCTGACAAGTGTATTGGGTGTGTTGGGGACACAAGAGACTTCTTGTATCTTAATTGCAGGGTTGCTTGAGAGGGATACCTTTGACCTCTACCTCCCTGAGTTCGATAAACCTTGGGTGATTCACTTAAGGGAAACTTGCTGCTGTCCTACAAACATCTGCTCTTGGAGGCCCAACACTGTCTACAAGAATAGAAGCGTGCGTAGACATCAAGCTATTTTCTGGTGCCATTGCCGGGAAGGTGAGTGCTTGAAGGTATCTCCTTTAGATTCTGTAGGTATTACTTTTTGTTTCTTGTTTTTATTTCACTAGTAAGGCTAAATGGAAAACAACAACAAAATTAGAGATCTCTATGAAATTTATATTGCATTAGGACTTGATACTTTTGAAGAGAAAATTAAAAAACATATGGAAGTTTGTTTGCATAATAATGGTAGTAATGTTATTAGTATAAACTCTTTGGACACCATTATTGCTAAGGCTATGGAAAAGCCTAAGCTTGGGGAAGCTAGTTTAAATAAAAATAATCTTATTTGCTCCTCAGCTTTGGAGGAATTATTTTGCCTTGATAATGCTTTGCCTCCAATATGTGATAATTCTAATGATGCTTGTGATATTCTAAAGCCACCTGAAGAAATAGTGCCATTTAAAATACCTATGAAAATTATTGATCGTGTTATGGATAACCGCTATGTAGGGGATGGAACTGTCCATCCTGGTGATCATTTGCTATTCTTACATGAATTATGCGAGTTGTTCAAGTGTGCAGGTATTTCAATGGACAAAGTTAAGAAGAAATTATTTTCTATGTCACTTGGTGGAAGAGCTGCGCATTGGTATAAATTGTTGAAGAATAGGCACTCTCTTGGATGGGAGGAAATTGTATCTCTCTTTTATTCTAAATTTTATCCTCCAAGTGAGATTCACCAAGATCAGAATTCTATATATAATTTCTGGCCTCAAGAAGGAGAAAGCATTGCTCAAGCCTGGGGAAGGCTGAAAACATTAATACTCAAATGTCCTAACCATGAGCTTCCTGATAAAATAATTGTTAATAATTTTTATGCAAGACTTTCAGGACATTGCAAGGATTATCTAGATTCCTGTTCAGAGGGCTCTTTTACAAGTAAGAAGGTTGAAGCTAGATGGGATCTTATTGGAACAATTCGAAACAATGCTGAAGATTGGGAGAATGACAAAGGTAAAGAATCAGGTATAAACTATGAATATGATTGCATTAAGTTTTTCGTTGAAACTGCTGGTTTTCAAGAGCTTAGTGCTAAATATGGTCTTGATTCTCATATTATTGTTGATTGTTCTAGAACCTTTGCTTCTCATATTAATGTTTCTAAAGAAAATTGGGACGTGTATCATGAACCTTTCAAAGACACTTGCATGGAAAATAAAATTGTTGTTAATGATTGCAATAGACATGCTCAAACTCCTGAAAATACTATTTCTTATAAGCATGTTAATTTTTGTGGAATACATAGACCTTGTGGAATTAATCAAATTGAAGATGAATATTGTATCCATCATAGGAATGAAAATACTAGAGGTTGGTATAAGGTTCTAAGAGATCTTGGTGAAAAAGTTTGTGCCACCTATCCTTTTATTTGTGAACTTTGCTATGAAGAGGGTCATTTCGAATTTCAATGCTCAGGTTCTAATAAGGATATTGCAGGAGACTTTTGTGATAACATGATCACTCCTAATCAACATGATGAACTTACATTATTTTTGGGGTGTGAAGAGTTATCAAGAAAAACTTCTTTGTTAAATATGAGTGATATTGATATGAATGATGTGTTGCATGGATGTTATCTCTATTGTGTTAATAATTGCCATGCTAACACCTACATACAAAATATTATAAAGGATGAGACTTTACCAAAGTATGACAGGACTAATGTGTGTTTTGAGCTTATTAATGAAAGAGAGGAATTCCCCCAAGTTTCTTCCATTGTCTCTAATACTAAACCAGGTTATGTGGAGAAGCTTCCTTTCAAGCCTCTCCCTCCTAAAGAGGAAAAGAAGAAGAAAAAGGGAAAGAGGAAGAAGAAGAAGAGGAGTAAAAGGAGAGAGGAAACGGTATCTTCTCCCAAACTTGTTGCTCCTGTTACAATTAATACTTATAACTCTGAATTCGATGATTCTGAACTTGATGATGAACCTATGCCTGTTATTTATATTAGTGATCATGATTGGGAAAAGCACACTTCTTTTGATATTGAAGATCTCTGGGACACTAATTCTGAAAATGATGATGTTAATAATTGCTATACTATTAGTACTATCCATGTTTCTTCCCATGATGATATAGAAAGCTCTGAGCTTATGGATGAGGTGTTTGAAAATCCTTTTGCTACTGATGATTATATATTTGATACCTCTCCTTCTAGTAAAAATGATGATATGTTTACAAATGAACACACTTTGGAGGATAACTATTCTATTGCTTATGATGATACTATGCCTCCAGTCTTTGATAATTATAAAGAATACTATGACATAGGTTATAATTACAATTATCCTCTTGAAACTTGTCATAGTTATAGAGAAATTACTCAAACCAATCCTTTTAATATACAACTTGTCTATCATGTTCAAGTTCTTTATGATGATCGTGCTCCCCTTGTTATTAATGAGAAGAACTTTTCTTATGAGGGAAATAATGATACTTTTATGCATATGGATCATGATAAGAATGTTTCATGTGATAGTTATATTGTGGATTTTATCAATGATGCTACTGAAAGTTATTATGAGAGAGGAAAATACGGTTGTAAAAGTTTTCAAGTTACTAAAACACCTCTCTTTATGTTGGAAGTTTTGAAGTTGCATTTGTTTCATCTTTCTATGATAGTTGCTTTATGTTTCAATAATTTATCCTATTACAAGATTCCTTTGCATAGGAAGTGGGTTAGACTTAAATGTGTTTGATGTTTACCTCTTGATGCTCTCCTTTGTTTTTCAACTCTCATTTTTATGAGAGCATCATAAAAATCTCCTTGCCTAGCTAAAAGGTTTTAAAGAAAAGCGCTTATGGGAGACAACCCATGTTTTATTTCTGTTATTTTTCTTTTATTTGAGTCAAGGAACATGTCTACCTCTGTAGCAATTCCTTTGTATCTTTATTTTATCGCATTGTTGTGTCAAGTCAAGCCTCTAGTAGAAAGTTGATGCTAGATTTGGATTCCTGCGCAGGAACAATTTTTCTGCTGTCCACCGTTTAATTCGTAAGAATTCACAAAAAATCAAAATGACCTGGGATTTTTTGTGCGTGATCCACAGATATGTATGCAACTTTCATTAGTGTTGAGTTTTCTGATTTGAGCAAGTTAAGTGCCTCAAAAAAATTCGTCTTTACGGACTGTTCTGTTTTTGACAGATTCTGTCATTTATTTTGCATTGCTCCTTTTGTTGTTTTTGAATGGATATTTTTATTCCATAAAATACCAGTGGCTGTAGCTAATGTCCAGTAGCATGTGTAATGGTTTTGTCCATGCAGAATATGAGAATTTTTTATTATGCACTAACCCACTAATGAAGTCTACTTTGAGTTTGGTGTGGAGGAAGTTTTCAAGGATCAAGAGAGAAGGATGATATGATGTGATCAAGAAGATCAAAGAGCCTAAACTTGGGGATGCCCCCGTGGGTCACCCAAGCATATTTCAAGAAGACTCAAGCGTCTAAGCTTGGGGATGCCCAAGGCATCCCCTTCTTCATCAACAAACTATCAGCTCCTCTCTAGTGAAACTATATTTTAATTCCGACACATCTTATGTGCTTTACTTGAAGCGTCTAATTGTTTTTGTTTTTGTTATTTTCATTCTCTGAATAAAATGGATCCTAGCATTCCTTTGTGGGAGAGAGACACGCTCCGCTTTTTCTTATGAATACTCGTATTCTTCACTATTATTTGTTGAGTATTCTTCTATGTTATTTTAATACTATTAGCTCTTGTTTTTCATGCATCTCTTGTTAGAGCTGTTAGTTTTCTTATATCATACTCTCATATCCCATTGTTAAATACTTGGAGAGTTTATTTTTAGATAAGTTGATTGGTGTTTGGTTAAGAACAGAAAATGTTAAATGTGGTAGATGGTATGATGAAATGATACATAATCTTGTAGATCATTAAATTGTGTCACTTGAATCATTGATGTTGTTTTGAGTTATTAATATGCTTAATGGTAAACATGATGGTTTAGTAAAGTGGAATGATTAATGGTTGGTCTAGAAAACTTGAAGCTGTGCCACACTTAAATATCCAGTTGATAGCATGATGATATATGACTTCTAATTTTAAAAACAACCGTAATGACTTTGTGTTATGCGCTACGGTCGGGGTCCCAACAGTGACTTGTTTATTTGCCACAGTCCCTCATGGAGTGATTTTCATTATGCTTTGTAAGATCATATTTCTAGTTGGAATCTTTTTGGTTGTGAGTTCTAAGCTGCGGTTTTCATGGCACTTCCACCACCATATTTGCTAGCCTCTTCGGTACTTTGCATTGCCCTTTCTCACATTGAGAGTTGGTGCATACTTAGCGGGTACATCCAAAACTCGTGGGAGATCTTCATCATGTTCTACTACACATAAGCCAAATATCTTCCTCAAATCATCCACCATACCTGGCTACTACAGCATTTCCATAGATGTTCTGAGATATATTGCCATGCAACTTCCATCTTACATTACATGACTTGTTGTCATTTATCATCTATATATTGCCTTGCATGATTCTTTACAGCTGATGTGTGGTTTTACCCATGTTACGCTAGATCATTGCATATCCTGCTACACTGGCAGAGGCACCGTTTCATACACTATGTTTTATTCCTTATGAGTTACTTGTATCAAAAGTGTGTTGTCATATTAGAATGTTTGCCCCTAAAAGTGAAAAGAGCCATGGAGGCCATCGAAAAGAGAAACAAAAAAAGTAAAAAAAATGGAAAAATAGAAAAGAAAAAGAAAAAAAAAGGGGCAACATTACTACTCTTTATCCACACTTGTGCTTATGTTATAGCACCTGTAGTATTCATAGTCATCATTTGTGCTCATGTTTAGCACCTTTACTCCACATGAGAGAGTTTTCATGTTTTACTTTCATAACTATGTGGGGAACTTTACATTATAGAACTTGGCTTGTATATTCCAATGATGAGCCTCCTCAAAAGTGCTCTAGGTCCTCATGAGCAAGCAAGTTGGATGCACCCCCACTAGTTCCATTGGAGAGCTTTCATACACTTATACCTCTATGTGCATCCGTTGTGTGGCAATCACTACTCCATGCATAGCTTCGATTATAAGACTTCCTCTTGTCTAATGATCACTTTCAGCTGTGTGATACTTTCTTCCGTTGGCCTTCCAAACCCCCCTTAATGTTCTTTTAGCCACAACATCCTGGTGCCAGGAACCAACGCTGAACGCTTGCTTGTTTTTAAGTGAACAAATGGAGAGATGATTTTCTACGTGCATATTGTTATTGCTTGACTTGATCCTTTCACAAAGTTGTCATGAGTGTTGGATGCATTAGATGATTATATTGTTGTTCTTGAAGCTTAAATCATCTTTAATATCTACTTTGCACGGTTGATTGTTCTCTAGTATTGATTCATTGAAAGTTTTACTTTGTTCTTCCTACTTGGTTACTCATTACTCATTTGATATCAATATAAACTACAGCTCTTATTCATTTGATCTCAATTTACATGCATTACATTATTATATGATCAAGATTGTGTGAAAGCGTGTCACTTCAGAAATTATTCTTGTTATCGTTTTACCTACTCGGAACGAGTAGAACTAAGCTTGGGGATGCTTGATACGTCTCCAACATATCTATAATTTCTTAGTTCCATGCTTATATTATACCAATTGCTACATGTTTTATATACACTTTATATGGTTTTTATGCATTTTCTGGGACTAACCTATTAACAAGATGGCACAGTGCCAGTTCCCTGTTTTCTGCTGTTTTTGGTTTCAGAAAAGTTGTTCTGGAAATATTCTCGGAATTGGACGAAACAAAAGGCAAAGTTCCTATTTTTCCCGACACGATACGGAGTCCGAAGGAGAGACGAAGGGGGCCGAGGAGGCAGCCACACCATGTGGTGGTGCGGCTCCCCCTCTGGCCGCGCCACCATGTGGTGTGGGCCCCTCGGGCGCCCACCGACGTCGCCCTTTCGCCCATATAATACCCCCGACATGAAAACCCTAAAACAATCGTCGTTTTTCAGAGAAGAGTTCCGCTGCGCCGCCGCCATCGAAGACAAGTTTCGGGGGACAGAAGTCTCTGTTCCTGCACCCTGCCGGGACGGGGAATTGCCCCCGGAGTCATCTTCATCAACTCCACCGCCATCTTCATCGCCGCTGCTGACTCTCATGATGAGGAGGGAGTAGTTCTCCCCCGGGGCTGCGGGCTCTACCGGTAGCTATGTGGTTTATCTCTCTCTCCCATGGTGTGATCTTTATGTGATCATGAGCTTTGTAATATAGTTGAATATGTGATGTTACTCTCTATCTATTATGCACTTTAGAGGTTACTTTAATATGAACTCCGGAGTTACTCTCCACGGTGTAAAGGTGACAGTGTGTGCACCGTGTGTGACTCCTTTAATTTATGACGTTGTGGTGCTTGTTTACTCAGACTTTGAGGGTGCTCTTGTAGCCCTACGCAATAAATGAATGGTGTTTGTTATAGAGAGTGTTTGAGAGTAGTGTTTATTTATTTAATTATGATGTCATTGTTGAGAGTGTCCACTAGTGAAAGTATGATCCCTAGGCCTTGTTTCTAAACATTGAAACACCGTTTCCAACAAGTTCTGCTACATGTTTGCTTGCTGCCATTTTTTTTTCAGATTGCAATTACTACTTATAATCATCCATATTATTTGTATTTCACTATCTCTTCGCCGAACTAGTGCACCTATACATCTGACAAGTGTATTGGGTGTGTTGGGGACACAAGAGACTTCTTGTATCTTAATTGCAGGGTTGCTTGAGAGGGATACCTTTGACCTCTACCTCCCTGAGTTCGATAAACCTTGGGTGATTCACTTAAGTGAAACTTGCTGCTGTCCTACAAACCTCTGCTCTTGGAGGCCCAACACTGTCTACAAGAATAGAAGCGTGCGTAGACATTAGGTAACACCTGCTACTGACTTTATTACACGTGGTAGGGCGTAACACGGTGCACATAATGTACATATGAATATCTGCTTGAAGGCATCATTAGCCGTTGTCATAGATTTCAATATTTCAAAAACTCGAGATATTTTTGGTGTGTTGCCATCATGAGGAAAAATGGTTGGACCAATCACAGACTCAATCTCCCTATTAAGTGCATACACAATAGCAATATCGCCGATGGGCAAACCAAGAGTGCGGAAAACTGAACGCTCGTTCAGCGGGATCCTACCGCGACCCGCTATGACAAACTCACGGCTATCCTTATGGTATAACCCAGCAAGCCAATCGTTGAGGCCATTATGCAGAACAGGACATTTGATGTCAAGCATACTCTCAGGCTCCATCTCAGTTACAGCTTTTATCTGCCTAGGCGTCAGGTCTTCATACAACTTGCAAATGCCGGTAGGCGATGCCCTATTCCGCTTCACTTTTTTATCACAATACCCAACATTCTCTGCAGGGGCATCAGCGGCTTTCCGTTTCCTCCCCATGGCAATAACTAGAAACACATAAACAAAAAGAAAAAGCAGGATTACATGAAAGCAAACAACACCATCTTCAAAAAATTCATTTAAAACTACAACAAAAAACAAAATAGCTGCATGGCCGACAGACCCAATCCGCACAAACAAAACCAATTGGTATAATAAACAATAACCATAACAGAGAGATGCCAATGCGTTTAAATGAGGAGATATCGACAACAACAAATCGACAACCCAAACATGTACTTACCAGAACTAAACAACCATTATAATGACAAATTACTACACACTAACAAAAACTCAACCATATGAGGATGAATGTGTGAAAATGCCTAAAACATAAGACAGTCACCACAAACCCTAGGATTCAGAGATGCTAGGACAGGACATCAATATGAATAATGTACCTCTGAACAGCACCTATCTACACAGAAAAACAAACAAAAAATAGAACATATTTACTACCATGAACAGCATCTATTTACTACCATGACTACAGGCAAAAACAGAGGGGAGACCCTATTTACTACCATGAACAGCACCTACCAAGCACGCACGGGGTAGCTCGGACTACATGCACACGAAGCGCATCCCCTGCCTCAATGGGAGATCCCTGCCGTATAAAACGGGTCCAATAAAATCGGACGGAAATCAACTACGGTCCCATCAACTAAGCTATGCCGGACAGCAAATCCACCGGTGAAAACGAACTGCCGGCGCCCGATTCAACAGTCGAACCACAGCTCATCTCTAAAATCTCCGGCTCCCCCGATAAGATGCGCACTATACGGCAAATGGAACAAGCTCCGGGCAAACCTAACCTAACAAAACAAGCAGGATAATGATCCACGCCTCCGGCGGACCCTACGCCGGCGAAGGATACACCGGATTAGGTGCGGAATCAACGGAGCGGTGGGGGCAGATAGACACATAAGCGCTTTGAAGGAAAAAATGGCGAGTATCCGGAGCTAATAACGAGCAAAAAAGCGGGCGGGGGGGGGGGGGGGGGGGGGGGGTCGATCCTCACCTCCGGCTGAAACTGCCACCGCGCAGGATTCAAAGGATCTCGCCGGAAAATGGCCGGAGCGCACCGATTTCGCCTCCGCCACGGCGAGCAGAGAGAGGGGGAGAGAGCATGGAGGTCGGGGGAGAGAGAAACCGCCTGGGCACGGAATTCGAAAACAGACCGTGCTTATCGTCACATCGTGGTGGGCCCCACCTATCATAGAGCGAAGGAAGAAACGGCCGGTCCGCGCAACGTGCGCGACGCAGACGCTCGTGAGCGCGTCCGTCCGATCGCCAACGGACGGCTGGCATTCGTGCGTGAACGTAAGCTCGGTGAAAGGCGCCTGTTGTATAGAAATTCCGAAAACAAAACCAGCACGTCCTAATGAATTACTCCCTCTGTTCCACTATAAGAAGTTTTAGTCATTTTTCACATTCATATGTGTACACATGTATCTAGACATGTTTTACTTACATATACACGTATTTCTTATTTTAGTGTGAATCTAGACAACATTGTTACACCTAAAACATTTTATATTGTGTAACGGAGGAAGTACATGCGGTAAATTAGTCGCATAGGTAGTCTTGATGCAGAGATTGTTCCTTGTCTTTAGGGATGCTAGAATCTTAATGGATGGCAATGTCAATTGTCAAGTATACCAGGACATAAATCTGGACAAAATAATGACACCAACTCCGTGACAATTGAATTACCATCACAATCCCCATCCACGCCGAGGTAGAGGTCTTCTGCCGGACACTAACATGAGGACCGACAAGACAAACGGAATTATGATAAGTGTTTTTTAACATTGGGGATTTTCTTCTTCAGGAAAGGAGATTCCTTTCAAGATTCGGAAATATATGTAAATCCTAACTAGGTATAAGTTCAGCAGCTAAGCATAAGCGCATGGTTAGAGCTTGGAATATTACATACACTATCTGCTAAAATTGATGGGATTGTGCCATTATTTTGACGGGATCGATCGACTTCTCCAAGCGCTCATACCCTGTGCGGCGCCGACGTTGGCAGAAGCTGAATCAGGCAGAGGGGAATGGCTAATGAGGGCGCCGCCAGCGGCAACAGCCACGGCGGAGGAGAGGGCGTGGCGCTCCGAGTCGGAAAGGCGGTGACGAGACTTTTGATTGTCTATTTAATTATTAGGGCATGTACAATGTTGATGTTGGATAAGATCATCTTATCTTAGTTTGTCACGAAAGTTAAAAACATATTGTGCTGACTTTTCTTTTTTTTTTAGTCAGACAATTAGTAATTATTCTAACCATGCGCAAATTCATTATTGTTCCTGAGCTCATATGTTACTGCTACAAAAAAATGTTTAAAACAAATAGTAAAATATTTAAAATTTTCTAAAAACAAATTGTAGACAAACTCGTGTCAGAATTTATGATGAAATAAATTTGTACTGTTTTATGCAAAGTAGACAAATCACTGGCTAAATTGGGTTTTCAAAAATATTTTTTAGAGCTTTGCACAGAGCACCACATATGTCGTTTCATAAAAAAACTTGGCACGTACGTAGAAAACATATATATGTTTGTCACCATTTTTTATAATTTCCTAAAATATTTTACTATTTATTTCAAAAAAATCTACTAGAAGTATATGATCTCGAGAGAAAAAACACCTCCCTCATTGGCATCAGGCTATCATCATATATCGGGTTTCGTTTTGCACGAAAGAACGCAGTTGACGACGGCTGTCCGACTTGTTTAGTGAAGGCAAATTTTAGAAACACCAGACTGTCTGCCGGAGCAAGGTATTTATCACATCAATCGTGAGATTTGTGAAAGCAGTGGCTCGACAGGTAAACTTACTCTTTCTCGTTAGTTATTGGCTTTGTTAGTAAACTTTAGCGTTGGGAGGAGATTTGATGCTCCCAAAGTATTATCATGTCGATTTCTTTAGAAAAGGAGGATCACTAGTGCTGGGGAGTAAAAAAGACACTTTCCCAACTTTTAAATGATCACGCCCGAGGATCTTTCAATTCGGGAGGAAACAAGGAGAGCTAGCCCTCCCACCCCCTCCGTCGCCGGTGGCCACCTCGGCCACGGCGCAACCGTGCCGCACCCTCACTCCGAGACCGACACCCACCCCACCGCCCATGACTGTGGCCCGCCGCACCTCGCCGCGGGGTCTCGCAGGCCGTGGCTCCCCTGCCGCTACCACCCCGGGCTCGACGGAGCGCCTCCACTTTTCAGCTCCACCAACCCCTGCCTCTAGCTTCAATGCATCCCCGTCCTATGCCGACATGGCAGCTCGCCTATCTCCTCCCTCTTCAATGCCCGCTGCTGCGCCTGCGCCGTCCACCAACGCCCATGCCCCCTCCTGCACTCCACCGCGCCCAACGGTCCGGAGCATCGTGGTGCCCCCGACCAAGCCATGCCCTGCGGACGCGCAGGTCTCATCGGAATGGCAAGAAGTCCGAAACAAGCGTAGCTGGCGCCCTGCAACCATGCCATCTTCGTCGAGCAACCTCAATGCTGGCCTGCGCGCCTTGGCTGTCGAGGCCTTTAAACGGGAGCTCAGCGGCCGTTGCTTTCGCTGCTTCTCACCGGAACACTCTGTCCGCCACTGCACCAATGACGCTCGGTGTCTCCATTGCCTTGACGCTGGCCACGCCGCGAGAGGCTGCCCGACTCGCCACCTTCCACGGGTCCCCCTTCCGCCGCTGCCATCGTCCCGCCGCCGCACCGCCGTGCCGCCGGTAAAGTCTCGCCTCACCTTTCCACCAGGCCACCCTGACCTCAACCGCCAACCCGTCCGTACTCGCATCCGCTTCCCTGCCGCTGACATCCCCTCGCCGGCCACCACACCCGTGGGTACCCCACCGCCGCCACCACCTCCACCACCACCCCACGCTGATCCCTTCCCCACCATGGCTGGTAAGCTTGGCTTTGTTCGGAGGTCGCTGCGTACGAGGGTGGCGCTTGAGCTGACGCAGGACATGGCAGTGGAGGAGATGGTGCTTCGTCGATCCGCGCTCGTCTTCTCGGTCTCCGGCGCCCAGCCTCGCCTTGCGCCGGGCCACGTTCTTGAAGGCTTGCTACAAGACTTCCCCGGCTTGCCTCCCACTGCTGTGCAGATATCCATCAGACAGCCGGGAACTTTCTTCGCCCGGTTCTCCGACTCTCGCTGGTTTGACCTCATCGCCGAGCACTCGGTCTTCCACTTCCGCGGGACGCCCATCCTCATCAAGCACTGGAACCGGCTCACCTTCGCTACGCTGCGGCAGTACAGGTTCAACGTGCGTCTCTTCATCGAGCAGCTTGCGCCACAGGCCTGGACCCTGAACACCGTGCAGCGCGCTCTCCCGGGCTGCTTCATCCACACCGTGGCCGGGGAGACGCATGGGAAGCTCGACCTCTCCTACTTTGTGGTGGAGGCCTGGGTCGAGCGGCTGGAGGATGTGCCAACCGAAGCCATTATTGACCTCCACGAGCCGCCGCCCTGCGCAGACCCGCTGTCTCATGCCGTGCTGCCGCCCGGGTTCTCCTCGACGGACGCGCCGACCGCTGGAGCGGGAACTCCGACAACATGTTGTCCCAAGGCTCACCTCAGCGAGCGCCCTCCCCGGATGCTCGGCACGACCGCGCTTGTGCACCTCGACTCCTCTACCTTCATCAGGCCGGCGTTGGCGCCGCGTGACCGCTCGAACGGGCGCGGCGGAGACGACCACGACGACGACGGCGACATGCTTGAGGAGGAGCAGGTGCACCCTTGGACAAATGGTGTGCCTGATGATGTTTGGCACCAGCGCCTCGAGGCCACTTCCTCCGGCGCCTCCGCCGGCCAACACCGCCCACGCCGGCAGCGTCCTGGCAGGCGCCACGACACTTCTGCTCCAGCGGACCTGCTCCTCGTGCCCCTCGTCGCCCCGCCTCTCAACGACAGTGAGACGACGGTGCTCGTGCCCTGCACCACCGCTGCTCCAAACCCAAACGGCGTCCACGCCGTGACGGTTCTGCCTCGTCACACGGCTGGCTCCATCACCCTGAAGACCGCGTCAACGCTAGACCCCAGCTACAGCATGGACACGCGTGTCGCCCAGCCCCAGGCCCCGGTCAACAGCAACTTGCAAGTCACTATGCAGCCCATACCGCCCTCCTCCCTGGAATGGCAACTGAAGCTTGCCGCAGACCCTGCTGCCTCTTTCGGGGAATCACCGCAGCCCCCCAATTTGAGATTGGCAACTCAGGGCGTGCTGGAGAAACTGCCCACCAATGGTGTGACCGCCAGCTCTACGAAAGAGGCCGTGCCTGCTGCAGATGCAGAAGCCGTGGCCCCGCCTGTGGGAGCTGCCAGCTGCAGCCGCGTGCTACTGCTCCACCACGCTGCAAACCCGCCGGCCGCCGTCGATCTGGTCACCCCTTTGCAGAGCTGTGTGGACGAGCCTGTTGTTGGGCTAGTGTCGGACTGTGAGGCCCAAGAGAACACTACTGGCCCCACTCTGCTTGCCCCTGCCGGCTCGGATCGTGAAGCCCAAGGCCCAGCCCAGATGTCCACTGCCGACTTGCTGCGTGACCTCGTTCAGCCCATCACTCCTGGCATCCTCCTCACTCCCAGCTCCCAGCACACCCCACCAGGGCCGCCGCGCCGCTCCAAGGCAAAAGACAGTACTGCTGCCACTCGCCGGAGCCACCGCGTGCAAAACCGCAAGCAGGCGGTGACGGGCGGCGGAAACGGGACAATGAGGGCGGCGCGCAAGTTGATTGTCTCCAAGCGTGGCCTCGCCATCGCGGAGAAGGGGGAGGAATCCGACGATGACACACTCCTCAAGTACGATACGGCGCTCGACTCTACCCTCTCCACCAACCAGATGGACGCCCTCTCCATCCTCGCGAAGGGAGCACGCGGAAGGCGCCGTGCCGCGACAGCGACGGGACAGCTCGCCCAGTAGGTTTGTGTTTGTCATGCCTGTCGTATTAGTTCCCCAATGAATTGCAACTACTTGATCTGGAATGTTAGAGGTCTGAATGATCTAGCTCGAAGAGGTGTAGTGCTTGCTGTCATCCGAAAGCACAATGTATCCTTTGTCTGCCTTCAAGAAACCAAGCTGAATTTCATAGATTTGAGCACTGTTCGGGAGTGTTGTGGCTCGCTATTCTCTGAATTTCGCTATGCCCCTGCTGTGGGAACGAGAGGTGGCATCCTGGTTGCGTGGAAACCTGAGACGTTTCAATGCTCCATGCACATCATGTCGTCGTCCTATGTTGCTGTCAACGGAGTGCTCTGCAACTCCAATGAGAATCTGAACTTAATTGCTGTTTACGGTCCTCAGCTAGACTCTGAAAAATAGTTGTTCCTGCAAGACTTACAAACAAAAATCAACATTGACCTCCCTCCTGCCACGGCCACAATAATTGTTGGGGACTTCAACATGATTGTGAAAGCTTCTGATAAGAGCAACATGAACTTGAATAGGAGAAACATGGCCAAGTTCAGAAAATTCATTAATGATCAGCAGCTGAAAGATCTCTACCTGCACGGTAGGAGGTACACTTGGAGCAACGAGCAGCGGGTCGCCACCATGGTCAAATTGGACAGGGTCCTGTTCAACCAGGAGTGGGACATGGCATTCCCTAGTTGCATCCTCCGGGCTCTATCCTCGGAAATGTCCGATCACTGTCCCATCCTCCTAAGTAGCGATGCGGGGTTCAAGCCAGTTCGCAGATTTAGGTTTGAGCAGTCCTGGATCGCCAGGGAGGATTTTATGGACGTGGTGCTTTCAGCCTGGAACTCAGTTCCACAGCATGTCGATCCATTCATAAACCTGCATGTTAAACTTACCACCACCGCCCATGCTTTGACAAAATGGAGCGCGCAGTTCACCTCCGACCTAGCGCTCAGAGCAGCTATCACCAGTGAGCTTATTTTCAAACTTGATCAAGCAATGGAGAAGAGACCTTTAAGTGACGAGGAGAGACAGTTTCGGTCAATGCTGAAGATGAACAGACTAGGAATTGAGGCAATTCAGAGAACACAATGGCGCCAACGATCCAGGATCCAGTGGCTAAAAGAGGGCGATGCTAGTACCAGATTCTTCCATGCAAAGGCATCTGCTAGGAGACGCAAGAGCTTTATTCACAGAATTGAATTTGAAGGTGTCGTGCACACTGAACAACAAGGCAAAATTGATGCTGTCAGGGGGTACTTTCAACAGCTTCTTGGTCAAACTAAGCCACGGCTGCACTCTCTCAACCTTGGTTTACTTGGGATTGAGCCCCTGAACTTATCTGACATGGAAGCCCCCATCAATGTTGAAGAAGTGCGTGCTGTTATAATGGATTTGCCCTCTGACAAAGCTCCCGGCAGTGATGGTTTCACTGCCATCTTTTTCAAAAATTGCTGGGACATTATCAGATACGATGTCATGAGAGCCATTGGGGCATTGGAATGCTGCACCTCAAGAAATCTGAACCTGCTTAACTCAGCCATCATGGTGTTGCTGCCCAAATCTCCTGATGCTGCGCACCCTCGTGAGTTCAGACCTATAAGTCTTGTCCACTTCTTTGCGAAGCTGTTCACCAAAATTCTTGCCTTGCGGTTGCGTCCGAGGATGCACGAACTAGTCAGTTCCTGCCAGAGTGCTTTCATAAAGAACAGAGCCATCCATGACAACTTTGTTTTCGTCCGTGCTCAAGCTAAGCTCTTCAGGCAACGCAAAGTCCCTGCACTGCTACTCAAACTTGACCTGCAAAAAGCCTTCGATTCTATTTCTTGGGAATTCCTGCTTGAAGTACTCGAGGCCAAGGGGTTTGGGCAGAAATGGCGAGACTGGATCGCTTGCCTTCTCTTCACTGCCTCTACGCAGATAGCCGTCAATGGTGAACTGTCTGAGTTCATCCAGCACAGACGTGGGCTGCGGCAGGGCGATCCGCTTTCGCCCCAGTTGTTCGTCATCGCCACTGACATCCTAGCTGCCCTGTTCTCCATGGCGGACCAAGTAGGGGCCCTCAGAACCAGCAGATTTCTACAGGCAAAAAATCGCATCTCGATGTACGCTGATGATGTTGTCATCTTCACCGAACCTGATCCAACCGAGCTCCATTCTGTCAAATCGCTGATGCAGTGTTTTGGGGAGGCTTCTGGACTGCTAACCAACTTTGCAAAAAGTTGTATCATTCCAATCCACTGCTCCCAGTTGGATACCAATGCCCTTGCAGCGATCTTTACCTGCCATGTCCAAAGCTTTCCTTGTACATACTTAGGCCTCCCCTTATCGGACCCGCCTGCGCAAAGGTGATTTGCAACCCTACCTCGACAAGCTGGCAAGTAAGGTCAAGGGCTGGAATAAGGGGAATTTCTCTCTTGATGCTAGACTGCTGCTGGTCAAATATGTACTGTCTGCCATGAACATCTACCACCTTCTTGTCATTGACCCACCAATCTGGTTGATCAAAGCGATTGACAAGCTGCGCAGAGGTTTTCTTTGGTGCAATGATGAGCTTGCAACTGGTGGTCGCTGCCTAGTGCGTTGGGAGGCCATCTGTCGTCCGCTAGACTTCGGTGGGTTGGCTATTACTGACCTGCATCGCAAAGCCACTGCCCTGCGTGTTAGATGGTTGTGGCACACCTGGACCGAAGATGACAAAGCTTGGGGTGACCTACCGCTGGGAATCGATGACCGTGCTCGCAGCCTGTTCAACTCAGCGGTATCCTTCAACTTAGGAAATGGACACAAAATCAATTTTTGGCAAGACCCATGGACAGCTGATCATCAAAGCCTTGCTTCTTTTGCACCCGACCTCTTCAAGTGCTGCACCAAGCGCAACCTTACAGTTGCACAGGCCATCAGCGGCAACAAATGGATGATGCATTTCAAGCGCGACCTACCTTCCATTGCTCTGAATCAGTTCCTCCTTGTCCATGACCTTCTGGTCAATATTGAGCTGCGGCCCGAGACACCTGACTCGGTTACCTGGTTATGGACACCAAATGGACAGTACTCAGCAACGTCTGCATATGAGATGCAGTTTGAGGGCTCCATCCGTTTCTCTTTCCGGGACACCATTTGGAGCAGTGGCGCGCCACTAAAGTGTCGTGTATTCTGCTGGCTTGCTCTCCGTGGCAAATGCAACACTGCTGATTGTCTTCAGAAGAAGGGGTGGCCGCATAATGCAGCGTGTGTCTTCTGCCTCAGCACGCAGGAAACAGCACTTCATCTTCTCGCCACCTGCCCCGTCATCACTCGACTATGGAAGATGATCATTCGGACAGCAGCGCTCAACCCCAGCCTAAGGCCACAAGCCGACACGACCTCATTACAGGAATGGCTCATGACAACTAGCCGCCGGCTGCAACCGCCGAAGAGGAAAAGCTGGGCAGCCTTAGTTCATCTGACTTGGTGGTCCATTTGGAAAGAACGCAATGCCAGAATCTTCAACAACAAAGTTGTACCACTTACCAGAATTCACTCCACCATTATTGATGAGGCTAGATGCTGGAGAGACGCAGGCAGAACAGGTGCTGCGGACCTCATTTTAAGACCCAGGGAACCTGACTAAGAAGCTGGCCTTTTCTTTTTTGGTCTGCAGCACTTTGTTGTAGCCCTTGTTCCCCTTTAGTTCATAGCTCTCTTTGTTTTTCTTTTTTTTTTGGCTACCTTGTACTCTTGTACACTCTTCTAATTGAAATGAAAAGCAGGCTCGACTGCCCTTTTCCGTCAAAAAATAATGGACACTGTTGCCACGAGCCAGATACCAAAACAATTCTTTAGGAAACCAGGTCAGACACTGAGGCGTCGCCAATTGTTTTGTTGTTTCCACGAGCCAAGACAAAATTCCCAGAAGACGAGATTCGTATTTACGAAAGATAGATGCATCACATGGGTACACGTATGAACATATTATTTATTTATAAAAGATAGAGGGACCCCAACCATAAAATATGTTATGAACCCGATACATGATAGCCATCAGATGATGATCACATGGGTACACGTATGAACAGATAATACCGACTCAACTATCATTCGCAAAACAAAAAGAAAAGGCGCAAGGACTTTTTTTATACAAAACCAGAATATTCTATTCCAACTAAAGCAGAAGCACAAGGACTGAGCAGCACTGTAATCGGTAGGCTATAGGTCGTTTTCCAAAATATTCATATGAGAGAAACATTTCCGAGTCAGTGATCACGGAGAGCAGCACATGATCAATATATGTGTTCATGATACCCCTTATGGACCATATGTGAAAGCGATATTTGGTGGAAAGATCCTGCCTGAAAAAAAGGATGGGTAAGCTGGAGAGAATTACACGGGATGAGTACTCTGTTTCTCTCTTGATGACCTGAGGAAGTAGTCAAGATCACAAGTCGAAAGTAATACAGTGTACAGATTCCCAGTGATCTAGCAGGAGGAGATGCTCAAAGCAGTACAAGGCCAGCCAGACTCATGACCAGTAGATAATAGTGGCCACGAAATGGACAGGAACCACTGCAAGAGCCCGCACTGGATACATAAGAAAAGCCTACTCCCTGTCATCACCTCCGACAACCAGAAAGATGTCTAGAGTCCTATATCCAATCATCCTTTCCTTCCTCTCTGTTCTGCTGTGCTCCTCTGCGTCCCCATGGCAGAACATAAGCACAGGCACATCTATACAAGTAGATCATGAGGAAGTCTTGCTCATCTCACCAGATACAACCTTCTCTTGCGGCTTCTACCCATCCGGAAACGGCACGAATGCCTTTTACTTCTCCATCTGGTTCACACATGCCACCGACAAGGCTGTCGTCTGGACAGCAAATCCTCATTTTCCGGTGAATGGCCAGCGCTCCAGGATAGCCTTGAACCACGAAGGCAACTTGGTCCTTACTGATGTCAATGGCTCCACAGCATGGGAGAGCAACACAAGCTGGGGCAAGCACACAACAGTAGCTCTTCTCGACACCGGGAACCTTGTGATCAAGGCTTCAATTGCTAAGATCATATGGCAGAGCTTTGATTCACCAACTAACACCTTGCTTCCTTCACAGCATCTGACGAGAGAAAACAGGTTGGTCTCTCAATCTGATTATTACCATGTCCTATATTTTGACAATGATAACGTCCTGCGGCTCCTCTATAATGGACCTGAGATCACAAGCATATATTGGCCAAGTCCAGATTACAATGCATTGCAAAATGGTCGGACCAGGTTCAACAGCAGCAAGATAGCAGTCCTGGACCACGAGGGCAATTTCTTGTCAAGTGACGGGTTCAGAATGGTAGCCTCGGATTTAGGGTTGGGGATCCAGAGGAGGATTACCATTGATTACGATGGGAATTTCAGAATGTACAGCCTGAACGCATCAAACGGCAACTGGACTATCACAGGAGAAGCCGTGCAGCAGATGTGCTATGTGCATGGATTGTGTGGAAGGAATGGAATCTGCGAGTACTCACCAAGTCGTCTCAGTTGCACTTGTCCTCCAGGATATAAGATGGTTGATCCGGAGAACTGGAACAAAGGCTGCAAGCCAACATTCAGCATCGACTGTGGGCAACCACATGACGAATTTAAATTCATCAAGATTCCTCATGCTGACTTCTATGGCTTTGATCTTGCTTCCAATACGTCAATCTCACTTGAAGAATGCACGCAGATTTGCTTGGAGAGCTGCCTGTGCATATCTTTCACATACAAAGGTGGAGGGGGTTTATGTTACACTAAGAATATGCTCTACAATGGCCAGGTCTATCCATATTTTCCAGGAGACAACTACTTCAAACTTCCTAAGAATGCCAGTTCAACATTGCCGGCCTCCAAACATCCTGCTATGGCCTGCAGGCCAGAGAGATCCAAGGTTACACTAGTACCTGCAGATGCATACAGCAAAGATTCTGACAACATAAGCTGGGCATACTTCTATGCCTTTGCTGCAATATTAGGAGCAGTTGAATTGCTTTTTATCATGACAGGATGGTACGTCCTTTTCAAAATGCATAACATACCCAGTTCCATGGAGGAAGGTTATAAAATGATAACAAACCAGTTTAGGAGGTTTACATACAGTGAGTTGGTTGAAGCAACAGCAAAATTCAAAGAAGAGCTAGGGAAAGGTGGCAATGGAGTAGTTTACAGAGGAATACTCGGAGACAAGAAGGTTGTGGCAGTAAAGAAGCTCACGGATGTTAGAAAAGGTGAAGATGAATTTTGGGCAGAAGTGACTCTGATTGGGAGGATCAATCACATGAATTTGGTAAGAATGCATGGGTTTTGCTCAGAAGGCCAACACAGGTTATTAGTCTACGAGTTTATGGAGAATGAATCATTGGACAGATACCTTTTTGATGACAGAGGCACTGAAAGATTGCTCTCATGGAGTCAACGATTCAAAATTGCCTTGGGGACAGCAAGAGGCCTTGCTTACCTGCATCATGAATGTCTCGAATGGATTGTCCATTGTGATGTAAAGCCAGAAAACATACTGCTGACACGGGAATTTGAAGCAAAGATAGCAGATTTTGGACTATCCAAGCTCTCCAAGAGAGATAGTTCTAGCTTAAATTTTACTCATATGAGAGGCACAATGGGCTATATGGCACCAGAATGGGTACTCAATTTGCCAATCGATGCAAAGGTTGATGTTTACAGCTATGGAGTTGTGCTTTTAGAGATTGTCACCGGGAGTAGAGTTTCCAGCGAGGCGACAGTAAGAGAAGAAGAGATGGACTCGATGCAATTTTCGGGTGGGTCAACAGAAGGCAGAGAAGAGATGGGGTTGATGCAATTTGTTCAGGCGGTGAAACAGATGCTTGCTAGTGGGGCTGACCTGGATATAGTGGATGCTCGGCTGAAAGGGCATTTTAATCATGAGCAAGCAATAGTTATGGTGAAGATAGCCGTTTCATGTCTTGATGAAAGAAGCAAGAGGCCGACAATGGATCAAATTACCAAAGATCTCATGGTATACGATGATGAAGATTACCATCCTGCTTACTTCTAATTGCATGTGACTAGAAGCCTGAATAAACAAAGCTAGGTTTATCACACCTACTAACTACTATCAGAAGAGACACAGAAGAAGGAAAAACAATTATGTCATTTTCTATGTTGTATACCTTACGAAAATGGAAAGATTAGATCCATTCTCCAGATTTTCTGCCTTGCGTTATTGAAATTATGTCTGGTACCCTCGGAGACTGCGAGGCTGGTAGGGGAATTAGGTGTGCAGTATTTTCTTTTATGTGTCTGTACTCTGTTGAGTGTATCATCTTGTTATTACTGTTTTGGCACTTGTGAGGGTTCTTGTATAAATTATTTGTAATGTTGAAAGAGTTAGAAGCCAGTTAAATGAGTTCTGCAAGTAGTTTCTACACATGGATCTGCAATGGAGCAGTATATTATTTTCTTTAAAACCGGTTGCTCTTCCTTTACAGTGTCATAAGCCAAAACCCGCAGAACAATCCCATGAATATTTAGTGAATCGAGCAAACAGCCAAGCACAGAGCAATATAACCATTATTTGGTGAATTTCAGTAAATTCCCTATACCTTAGTTATAAAACTAGTCAATCAGAACGATGGAATGGTTTGTGTAGTTAACTGTACCTTCTATCATTTGGTTACTTATACATTCACTCGAGTCTCTCCTACCTAAAATTACCTAAGGTTCCCCGTTCCGCTCCCTTCGCCGCACCTCCTTCCTCCGACATCGAAAAGAAAAAAAACGCCGGTCGAACCCACACGTCCAATGCATTCCTCGCCCCTCCAAATCTTAAAAAAAAACTTAGGTCAAAACTGCCTGTCAAACGTAATCCTTGCTCACGCTCGGCAGGTCAAAGGATCTCTCAACATAGCCGCCCGCCCCGTCCACTGACGTCGTTGCCATAGCCGATCCTCAAGCGTCGACTGGTCAGATTGGCACCTTCTGAACGGCACGGGTAATCACGCATCCCATCCGCCCGGCTACCAGGATCCCGGCATGTGCACACTATTCCTATTCCGGCCGCTGGGATATACACATGATCTTAAGAGATATGTATGAATCCAGTGCCAATACCATAGGATCAGCTTAGTAGTGACCACTTATCAAGCTGTTAATCATGAACGCCGGCTGATTAGAAACATGCATCAGTTTCTGACAATATCAACTGATCGCACAAAGGAGACCTTTCTAATATGCTTTCCTGAAATATGGATTAAACAAGAACCAGTACAAATTAAGCCAAAAAATTATTTATAACATGTGACGGAAAAAACTGTCTCCCTAAGTAAATTGCAATTAGGGAAAAGTAATTATGTTGTAATGTACACACGCCTTGGTGAAAACAGCAATGTACAGGCCTGTGCGTTACAGAAATCACGATTAAAGTTTGATGCATGTCCCAGTGTAATCCAAGATGTCGAAGTTTGCATAGCTTAGAGGAATTAATTCGATCAAAGCTTTACAAGATATAAACTTTTTTTACAAAAAGATCATTCTAAAACTTGATGAGGAGTCATGCAAAAATGGGGGGAAAAAGGGAGAAGCATGACATTAATGATCGAAAGAAACTTGGAAGAAGAACTAAACACTTACACTGATAAAATTCGAAATTAAGTTCAACGAAGGCCACTCTTAATGCACGTGTGCGCATGATATATCAACTACCACGTTGCAACAGACGGGCATTTAGCTAGTTTAGAGTTGATGTTTTGAATCAGTTGAGTTATGCAGGAAGGTTTCTCTACTCACAATTAAAACTATTAGTTCTTCCTTCCAAATCAATAAGAATAACACACTGTTGCCTAGTTGTTATGCTAAGATTTGTAACATCGTGTAGATTTAGAGCAGTTACTCGTCTAGCAAAGTGCATCTGACGCAAGATTTGGAGAACAGCAGTACTTCAGAAACATCAAACCACAAACTGGATACAGTGCGGTTACTCATTTAGCAAAGCAAGCAGTGTATACCCTTTATCAGTAACAAGTTTAAAGGAACATGCCATCTCTATGTCGTTTTATCAATTCTTGTGCTTTTCTACTTGGAAATAAATTACTTAATCTTTTACAGACGTACAGCAAAATAGACTGTATTGTAGGAAACAACTTCAGAAACTTTAAATAGACATTTCTTGTATGACTTAGCTTGAACCTTGTGTACAAAATTTCAAAAGTAAGTATCCAGTACAAAAACCATTGAGATGGTAAGCCAAGAATTACCTGCATGCTAGACACACTTCTCATGGCAATAGTGATTCTTCTTTAACGCCCAACATTCTTGGCCTGTTCGATAAATCACAATTTGTCCTAGCATGATCAAAGAGTTCTTCAAGCATACTATTGACACCTTCTGTTGCTTGAAAAGGCTGCACAGATCAAAGACTAGAAATATGAAACAGCATTGATCATGTTATGAAAACTGCACCTTCCAATGTGTCATACAATTTTTCAGTTTCACATGCCATCTCTCTCCTCTCTTTGAAAACATAGTACACATTATACTAATCAGATTTACAAACATACAGTGCACAATAGTATGAAGATATTGTATAAAAAAAACTAAAAAAATGTAAAAAAAACAATAGTATGAAGAATAATACAAGACATCACTTAAGCAGAACTGCTATGCTGCATTATTATTTTTCTTATTATAAGTGATCCATGCTGGTTGCTGTAATTACCCCAAATGAGCAAGCCATTCTGATGGTAAAAAAACTGTAAGGAACCTTGAGCATTACTTATTTATTTTTTTAGAATGCGCAGGGGGTCTGCATATCTTTCCACTAGCTAGAAGAAAACAGCAACGCTGACCGATCCACAATAAGGTGCAACACCCTTACAGTTTCTTTTTGTGTGTGTGGCTGGGAGCCTTGAGTATATAGTCAGAGGCATTAAAAAAATTCACAGTAAGATCTAAAAGCATTGCTCCCCTTGATACCCTCATGCCCCATGGTAATACCTTATTCATTCCATTTAACTCATATAGACTACAACCTCCACTGAGATTTTTGTGAAACAGCAACTTAAATAACTAAGTTCATTCAGAAAGAGCTGCCACTGCAATGGTCTTCAAGTCATATAGGAAGCACTGAAGTACCTGCCAGTGCTAACATAAAGTGAAGAAATTGTCTAGCTACTTTCTTGCATCAAGAAGCATCATATCTGTGGTTTACTATTATCTAGGAAAGTCAACCCTGTGGTAGCTCAAGATAGTTCAAATCAGTTCAAACAGGAATAAAGCAAGTGGACAACACAAGAGGTCCATGAAAATAATCAATACAATCGGAGTGAAGATTATAGGCTTTTTTCCTTGAGATAAAAGCCACACTATAGGTTGTAGAAACACAAATTATGTAAAAACAGTCAGTAGTACTGACATATGACCCGGACAATTTCACTATCAAACCCAGATAAATGCCACTATAGGTTGTAGTAACACAAATTATGTGAAAATAGTCAGTAGTACTGACGTATTGCCCAGAAAATTTCACTATCAAACCCAGTCATATATAACCAGGAGGAACGCTAGCATCAGGAAGGACAGCGAGCTATAACTAATAATCATGATTCAAAATCCAAGAATAACAATGTGGTTACCTGTCTTTCCAGGTTATCCTAGTCAGAATCAGTCTCTCGTACATCGGAACTGTCAATCTATATTTGATTCGAATCCAAATTTCAATTTGTTTTCAAATATATCATATGAACACCAGTTTGGCCACAAGCTGGATATTATCTGGCCTTTTTCTGTTTCCAGACCAGACCCAAAATACGACTAGACATTTGTAGTAATTGTGGGGCTGTTGCCTCACAGTTCATGGTCAAAAAACATTTCTAGTAATCCTGACCAGTATTTGCACAGGTACTAATTCGCCATGTTAGTTGTCTCAGTCTTACTCTCATTGAGAGAGGATGGCACTAGGAGAGTTGGGGCAATTTTCGTTGGTTTATTTCTCACACAATGTCATACCAACCTGAGGGGTTGGGGTTACATACTTATAGGCTGCTAGCCAGCCACGAATATGCTAGATGCTAGTCTAAGATGCTAGTCTAAAGCAGTCAGGACTGTTATAACAACCAGTCCTTGATGCTATCCTAACAGCCAGTCCTTGAGGCTATCCTAACTGAACGTCCTTGATGCTATCCTAACAGCCAGTCCTTGACACAAGGACCATGTGTGCTGCCTGCAGCCCTACAGACCATGTGTGCTGCTGCAGCCCTACAGACCAAAAAACCAAAGACCAAAGACCAAAGACCAAACCCCACAAGACTAGTACAGAGACTTATCCATCATTCTCCCCCTAAGTCTTGTGCGTTGTCTTGTGGACGGGCTGAACCATCCCAATCCTGGAGCAGAGTCCAAGGAACTTGATCCTCCCAAGAGGCTTGGTGAGAAGATCAGCGAGCTGGTCCGTGGTGTTGATGTAGCTCGCCTTGATGCTTCCTTCCTCCAAACAGCTTCGGATGAAATGATGTCTCAGCCGGATGTGCTTGCTCCGTTCATGAAAAACAGGGTTCTTTGCCAGGGCCAGAGCGGACTTGCTGTCCACCATCAGCTGCACTGCTCGAGCATCTCGGCCGAGGAGATCTCCAAGCAGTCGAGCCAGCCAGAGGGCCTGCGTGCAGGCTGTGGAGGCCGCCATGTACTCGGCCTCGCAGCTGGACAAGGCAACCACCTGTTGCTTGACCGACTGCCAGCTCACGAGGCACTTGCCGAGGAAGAACATGATCCCGCTAGTGCTTTTGCTGGTGTCGATGTCGCCGGCATGGTCGCTGTCGCTGTACCCGATGAGGTCTGCCGCCCCAGGGCCTCTAGGGTAGTGAAGGCCATGGTCGAGAGTCCCCGCAACGTAGCGGATGATCCTCTTCACAGCCTGCTCATGCTCCGTCGTCGGCCGCTGCATGAAGCGACTAACGTAGCCGACGGAGAAAGCCAAGTCCGGCCGAGTGTGGGCGAGGTAACGAAGGCTCCCCACAAGACGGCGGTACTGTGTAGCGTCCACTTCCTTCGTCGTGCTGTCACGGCTCAGTTTCAGCCTCTCCTCCATCGGGGAGAGAGCTGGGTTGCAGTCCGTGAGCTGAGCTAGCTCAACGATGCGCTTGGCGTAGGCGGTCTGTCGAAGCGTGATCCCGGAGTGATCCTGGTGCACCTCGATCCCCAGATAGAAGGAGAGGAGCCCCAGATCACTCATCTGGAAGGCAGCTTTCATCTCCTCCTTGAACGCAGCCACCTCTGCATCCTTGATGCCGGTGATCACCAAGTCGTCGACATAGACGCCCACCAACAGGGCATTTCCTCCGCTGCCCCGTCGGTAGACGGCCGCCTCGTGCGGGCTTTGCTTGAAGCCCATCGTCTTCAGCGTGGAGTCGAGCTTGGCATTCCACGCCCTTGGTGCCTGTCGGAGGCCATAGAGAGCCTTGTGCAGTCGGAGTATCTTGCCCTCCTTGCCGGGGATCACAAAACCCGGCGGCTGCTGCACATAGACCTCCTCCTTCAATTCGCCGTTGAGGAAGGCCGACTTGACGTCCATGTGGTGGACACACCAGCCCTCCTGGGCAGCTAGTGCAAGGATGAGCCGCACTGACTCCATCCGTGCCACAGGGGCGAAAACGTCGTCAAAGTCGACCCCTTCCCGCTGCAAGAAACCTCGCGCCACCAAGCGAGCCTTGTGCTTGACGATGGCGCCGGCCTCATCCCTCTTCAGCTTGAACACCCATTTCAGGGTGATCGCGCGATGACCACGAGGGAGATCAGCAAGTTCCCAAGTGCGGTTCTCCTTGACCGCATCCATCTCCATCTGCATCGCAGCGCGCCATGCTGCGTCTCTATCAGCCTCTGCAAAAGAGTGAGGCTCACCGTCGTCATGCGCAAGCTGCAGCTGCGCCTCCAAGTCGCGCGGCACTAGTCCCGGCACCGGCTGGTCACCGAGTAGGTTCTCCACCGTACGGTACCGCAGCGGCTCGTCGTCATGATACGCATCGATGCGCTCCTCGTCGTGAGGGAGCGGGGATGCGAACTCCACCGGGCTGTGCGCTGGTGGTGATGTAGACGTGCCCGGAGGAGTGGCTGCCGGTGCTGGAGTATGTGGCGTCGCTGGCTGAGGTGCCGTCGGTGTAGCCAACACCGGGGTCGATGCAGTCTTGGGGGCCGAAGTAGACGTGCTCAGCGAAGAGGAGCTGCCTGCTCCCCCAGCCTCCTCGAACTGGACATACTCGATGATGAGGTCGTCACATGTCGGGGTCGAGCCGTCGTCCACCGCCTTACCCCACGCCCATCCTCGCCCTTCGTCGAACACGACGTCTCGCGCCGTGCGCACACGCTGTGTCTTGGGGTCGAGGATGCGGTAGGCCTTCGAGCCTGCCGAGTAGCCGATGAACACTCCTGGAGTGCTCCTGTCGTCAAGCTTACCGGTGTGGCCGAGCTCCTTGGCGAACGCGAGGCAGCCGAAGACCCGCAGGTGGGAGACCGCCGGCTTTCGTCCATGCCAAGCCTCATACGGCGTCCTGCCATCGAGCGCCTTGGTTGGAGAGCGGTTGAGGATGTAGACGGCTGTCAGCACCGCCTCTCCCCAGAAGACAGCCGGCATCCCTCTCTGCTTGAGGAGGGCCCGAGTCATCCCCACGACTGTCTGGTTGCGCCGTTCGACGACGCCGTTCTGCTGTGGGTTGTACGGCGCGGAGTAGTGGCGCTGGATGCCTCTATCAGCGCAATACGACGCGAATTCAGCTGCTGTCAATTCGCCGCCGTTGTCGGTGCGCAGCACACGCAGCTTGCGGCCGCACTCAGCCTCTGCAGCAACCTGCGCACGCCTGATGGCGTCCGCTGCCTCCCCCTTGCTGCCGAGGATCACCACCCACATGTAGCGGGAGAGATCGTCAACGAGCAGCAAGAAGTAGCGCCGTCCTCCTGGTGTGGCCGGTGTCACCGGGCCACACAGATCCCCATGCACGAGCTCGAGCTTCTCCTTGGCTCTGAAGTTCGCCTACTGGGGAAAAGGGTGTCGTCTGTGCTTCGTCAACACACAGACATCGCAGAACTGCTCCACATGGTCGAGGCATGGCAGGCCTCGTACCATCTCCTTGGCACTGAGCCGCTTCAGGGCCTCAAAATGAAGGTGCCCGAAGCGCTCGTGCCACTGCCACGCCTCGTCGTCCCGACGAGCTGCGAGACAGATAGGTTGTGCCACCTGCACATCAAGGACGTAGAGCCGGTTTGCGCATCGGGTTACCTTAGCAAGAAGGCGATGATGACGATCCCAGATGCGTAGGATCCCATGCTCGATCAGCACGCGCGAACCGTTCTCGTCCAGCTGTCCCAAGCTAATGATGGAGTTCCTCAGCGCAGGGATGTAGTAGACACCGGTGAGCAGCCGGTGCTCACCGGTCTTGGCGATGAAGATGACGGAGCCGACGCCCTTGATCTCTACGGCGGAGGCATCCCCGAACTTGACGGAGCCTCGTACGTCGGAGTCGAGCTCGGCGAAGAACTCCCGTCGACCGGTCATGTGGTGGGTGGCGCCGGTGTCGAGGCACCACCCGCCAGTCTTGTCGCTGCCGAAACCATCGCCGAGGAGGGCATGCGCCTTTGGCTCGTCCAGGTTGAGGAGAGCCGCTGCGGTCGGTGCCGCAGGGGATAGTTCGACGCTGGCGTGCGTCATGAACAGAGCTGCGTCCTCCGCAGCCTGTGCGACATGGGCCTCTGCGGCGTGTGCAACGTGGGCCTCTGCAGCCTGTGCGACATGGGCCTGGCCATGTCGTGGCTGTTTGCACTCCCTGGCCCAGTGGCCAAGGCGGCCGCAGTTGTGGCAGCCATCGTCCTGTGCCGGCTTGGGCCTGCCGGCTGCGCCTCCCCGGGCGCCTCCACGGGCATCACCGCGCCCCCTGCGCGGCCTGCCACGCCTGCGGCTGCCCTTTGTTGAAGAAGGCTCCCCCTTCTTCCCGTTGCCGAGGCCGGCATCCCACTGCTCCCGAGACAGGAGCAGCTTCCCACCGGTGGTGATGGGCCCCGAGAGAGGTTGTGGCTCGTCGGTGTCGACGACCTTGAGGCGACCTATCGCCTCCTCGATCGTCATCGTGGAGAGGTCTAGCAGAGACTCGATAGAGCGAGCCATCTGCTTGTACTTCTCGGGGATGCACCGAAAGAGCTTCTCGACAGCCCTCTCCTCGTCGTAGGTAGCATCGCCGAACTGCACCATTTTCTGCAACAGAGTGTTGAGACGGAGAGCAAAATCATCAACGTCCTCACCTGGCTTGAAGGCCAGGTTCTCCCACTCCTTGCGAAGTGCTTGCAGGGTGGATTTGCGGGCACGGTCGCTGCCGATGCGTGCTGCGGCGATGGCGTCCCACGCCTCCTTGGCAGTCCGCTTGTTGGAGAGCGAGAACTGCATCTCGGGCGGGACTGCGGCGATGAGGGCGTCCAGCGCCCGTCGATCCTCATGCTGGTCGACGGCGTCGTCCTGGACCGCCTCCCACATGTGCCGCACCTGGAGCCTGACCCTCATGATCGCGGCCCACTCGACGTAGTTGGTTTTGGTGAGGGTAGGCCACCCCACACTGGGACCAACGTCCCTGACCACAGTCCGGACCCCGTGGAGGCCTCGGCCTTGGTCATCCCAGCCGCCGTCGCCGTGCGCGCCTCCTCTATGAGCGCCACCGCGAGCGTGCTCGGCTGCCCACTGCGCCGCCCGCTCTTGCGCCGCGCCGTCGCGGTCTGCGTCGACGCTGCCTTCAGCGGACTCGGAGCTCTTGGCGCTGCCACGCAACGCCTTAGCCTCCGCTGCAGCCAGACGTGCTGCCTCCGCCGTCGCTGCTGCTTCTACCTCCGCTCTGGCTGCTGCCAGCTCCGCAGCTGCCAGCCTTGACGCCCTTGCCGCTGCTGCAGCGGTTGCCGCAGTCTCTCGCTCACGCTCCTCTGCCTCTGCGCGCTCGGCCTCCTGCCGACGCCGCATGCTCGAGGTAGCCGTGTGCTGAGAGAGACATGTGGACATGGCTCGCTGCTGGGGGACTGCAGGCTGTTTCTGACGAGCTGCTGCTCGACAACCCAGAGGGAGGAAGGTAACCAGGGACAGTCGGAGCTGCTACCGGCTGGGGCTTCTCTGCTCCCGGAGAGAGGGGATAGCAGGAAACACTCAAACTACAAGACAACCTGGCTCTGATACCACTTGTTAGTTGTCTCAGTCTTACTCTCATTGAGAGAGGATGGCACTAGGAGAGTTGGGGCAATTTTCGTTGGTTTATTTCTCACACAATGTCATACCAACCTGAGGGGTTGGGGTTACATACTTATAGGCTGCTAGCCAGCCACGAATATGCTAGATGCTAGTCTAAGATGCTAGTCTAAAGCAGTCAGGACTGTTATAACAACCAGTCCTTGATGCTATCCTAACAGCCAGTCCTTGAGGCTATCCTAACTGAACGTCCTTGATTGCTATCCTAACAGCCAGTCCTTGACACAAGGACCATGTGTGCTGCCTGCAGCCCTACAGACCATGTGTGCTGCTGCAGCCCTACAGACCAAAAAACCAAAGACCAAAGACCAAAGACCAAACCCCACAAGACTAGTACAGAGACTTATCCATCACGCCATCTGGAATCAGTCCACTAACAAAATTATGAAGTTTCGATTCTAAAAACGTAGGAAAGTTATATCCTGCTTCCCAACTATCCCTTGTCCAACAAAAATGGAACTTGCTTAGCTTCAAAAGAGATAAACTGTCGCCATGTGCATATAATATTGTGGCAGGTAACTGGCAGTATTCAGACGATTGGCCTAACTATTGCATATAATATATGATGTTGATGGGGCTCTAACCCATCAGTCATTTTTTGCTTCAAACATCTGATAGTTATTTACTGACACGTAAGTTTCACTTTATCCATATTATTCAGAAAGAAGACTTGAAGTCATCACCAATCAACAAAAAGATATTTGTCATTATTTCTGCTGCCAAAAATGAGCTATGTCAGAATAACTAAAACGACCACTCTTAGTTCTGTGCTGAATGCGAGTAGCTCATTAGAAAGCATACCAGTGACCAGTCTGCAGGTAACACCCAAACTTGTTACTCCCTCCGATCCCAAATAAATGTCGTGAGCACTGCTAGCAGATTGTGCATGGTTACTTCTTTCCCTCCGACATTTAAAACGGATCAGAGGTAGTAGTATTCATCACCCTTGTTTCAACTTGATGGCTTAATTGAGTTGTAATACATAATACAATGAGAATTGAGAAGGCATAGCATTTATCTAGTTCTACAGATTCCACCATCAGTAACAGCAGTCCTTGTCTACAACAGAGCAACTTAATTAATAAACAAAAGATCAACCTCTTCACTTTTCTCCCACCAATCCATATCTCACAATGACTAGACAAGCCAGCATTCCACTGCCAACAATAACCGATAAAGGACATTTATTTGCAGAAACCTAGCTTGAAAGTTGCATCAAGGATGAGGAAACAGAAGACTTGCTAATCTTATGGTGGAAAAAATATAAACTGTGGCATCTTTAGACTTAAAGCATTGGAGAACACATTGTATTTCTATTTGCTCGTGTGATCACATGAACTGGGCCTCTGAATGAGCATAGAAATTGTTCCTGGTATTGAGCAAACACATAGTCTTTCAAAGTTGCAATCAAGTGCGGTTCCTGCAGTGAGATCTTGTGGCATCAATACACCATCCTTAAAGAGAAAACTTAATGATCGTCCACATAGTGAATGGCTCTCCTTATTACTTGTTTCAGCCTCTCCAATGCTTCCCAAGTGGCATGTACAATCCTTTGAGACGAATCTAACCTCCCTCTGACAAACACAATGCTCCGAGATGATTTCTAGATGATGTGTTTTTTCAATTGTTTCTTCACAGCCACCTACATCTTGAGAGCTGTACCATTTACTAACTGTTGCAAGTAAATTCGATGAGCATGATGAGAGAATGTCATGCATATCATCAACAGCTAAGCATTGCAGACTAGGCCCTACTGAATTTGAGAGAATATCATGGGATACAATGTAAACGGCATGGAAGCATGCAGAGCAACATTTGTAGAGACATGAAGATTTTGGAACAGGGGGCTTCTTCATGCTATCTTGTGGTTGACCATTAATCAAATGACCTGATTCAGCATCATTAAGAGGAGAGTTCGTATTCAACTCATTATCATTCCCATGAGCTTCAGAAGGCTCCATCTTGGATATTTCTACATTGTCCATAGCAGTTGAGGACGCAACAAACTTGCCTGCCCTTTGCACATTGTTGAAATCTTCGACTGGTTCAGAGAGGCTTTCAGATCTTTGAATATCTGGTTTGCACTTTTCTTTACCATTGGTTACTCCGGACATTTTCAAGATGTTGTTTAGTCCACCAGATCCTCCATCATTAATTACTGTATCTACAGGTGTAAGGGGACTCTTGTGTACATCATGTGAAGCTGAATAGACAAGATCATGTTCCACTGCATCCATCCTGGATACAGATGTCACATGATCACTATCAAGGTTGCAGACCACACTATCGATTTCAGGTTGGTCTGGACCTTGTTGGACTGGGTTGTCTTGCATCTCACTAGGACAGGTAGCAGAGCCAACCGGATGGTCATGTGCCTGTTGGGCTGAATTGTCTTGCACCTCGGTAGAACAGCCAACAGGAGAAGCCTGTACATTGCTTTTTGTAGTGTAAATGGTACTTTCACACTCTCTTGTGCATGACTTTCCTAGATTTGTTGTCTTTGAACCTGATGCTCTTGTACTATTGTCAGGATGTAATCTGCAGATGAAATCAAAACAAAGAAAAGAGCAAGTCAGCACAGTTTGTCTTGGGATCAGTAATATTAAGTACCGACATGATATTGTTGGCCAAGCGCTGTATATTTTACCTGACTTGAGAAAGAAACAATACTGGCAATCTATAGAAACATAAACAAAGAATCATCAGGCATACCTATGGAAGGTGTATGCCCAGCTGTTCACGATGTCATCCAGATATGCTACTTGAGATAGAATTTGGAAATACCGATATCGGCTTTTCTTTTCCAAGATTTTAGTTTGGATCTGTCCAACTAGCAGTTCCAAGACCTTTCTCACATCCGCACAGACTTCCATCACAGATGCATAGAGCTCTCTGTATGCTAATAAACCAACAGCAACCAATCCTCTCACAAAAAGAGACTTTTCCTTGACTTTAAGAACACTATTTCCTTCGGACAATGGTTTATCAGGAGAGGTACTGGTATGCAATAAACAGGAATTGAATGGCCAGCCTTTCCATGGTCCATTTATATCGGTGCAGGGGCCTTCCCGCAGTTTTGAGGTAACCCAACAGAGTTTAGAGAACTGAGGGTGCTGCAGTATTTGAATTCCAAAGGCAATAATAGCAAGTGATTCACTGCCCTTCACAATTCTACTAGAAGGATTTCTTGAGACACTCCCATGAAAATGAAGGTTCTCAGGACTTTCCACTTTATCTTTCACATCAGATGCTGGTGGCTGTAGCTGAGTACTGCATGTGGCCAGCTTAGTAGGACATGAAGGTCGTTCGTCAACATACATAAAAGATTTTTCCAAAATGATTGATTCCTTATTCTCACCAGATTTACATTCATCTGGCGCAGTAATTTTCATGGGAGCAATGATTTCTTTCTGTTCACCACGGTTGTTATGAGTTTTCTCATGTAACAACTGAACATGATGCTGAATTAAGTCATGTGATAACCGCACCGCACATGAATCAAGCACATCTTCCCAGCTAATATAGCTGTCAACATTCACAGAGAACCTTGGTATTGTGTGCTCTGAAGAACTAAGACATTGATCTACAACATGTGTGCTGAAGAAATGCTTTACTCCGCATGGAAGATCTTGAAACTTTAGCTCACTAGTAGCCTGTAAGTAAATTATCAGTTAAATATCTCATTTATATAAAATCAGGGTCAGCTAATTACAACTAGATCTTAAATCCCAGACAGTAAGGGCCAATATCCAATGATGATAAATTGATAACATTCATCGTGTTCTACACCAACATGAGATGAAAGATTAACCAGCAAGGCAGCAACAAACAAACGAAGTTGTTAAGGAGTATTAGTATTGGTCTAGGAGTCCGTATTTAACTATTTATCTAGGTTTACCTTCTTGTACCTCAAGTCAGATGTACTATATATTGTGGCCTTTGACCCCTGGTAATACAAGTTGCATATTCCTAACATGGTATCAGAGCCTAGATTCTAGTTTTTTTTTTGGACGCCGCAACTCGTCCTCGATGGATTCATCCGTCTCTACCTCGATCTATTTCGGTCTTACTCTCCCGATCAATTTTTGTCTCTCTCCCGTGCTCAGCTCCATCCAGCTCCTGGTCGCTCTGCTCCCTCCAGGTTCTTGCTGCAGCTGCGCCCGCTCAGCCCAGGCCGGCCGCGTGAAGCTAGCTTATTGACATCGGGGCAGTCGAGATCCGTTTGTAAAAAAAACACTGACAGTAGTCAGTCTCTCTTTGTTTTTCTAGTTTTCTATATTTTCCGCTGCGTCCACCAAATCCGTTATTTCTTTTCGTGTTTCGTGTCATGAGAGTCCACCATATCTTTATTTGTCAGCCTCTTTGTCCCGGTCCTGATCCTTTCTACTCCCTCCGTCCCAAAATAAGTGTCTCAACTTTGATACATCCACTTTCTATCAAAGTTGAGACACTTATTTTGGGACGGAGGGAGTACAAGATTTTTGTGGCCTTCTTTTTCTCGGTCCTAGTCCTTTTATAGGAATTTTGTGGCCTCCTCTTCTTGTTCCTGGTCCAATTCTATAGGATTTTTGTGGCCTCCTCTTTTCGGTCCTGGTCCTTCTCTAGGATTTTGTGGCCTCCTTTTCTTGGTCCTGGTCCTTCCATAGGATTTTTGTGGCCTCCTTTTCTTGGTCCTGGTCCTTTTATAGGATTTTTGTGGCCTCCTCTTCTCGGTCCTGGTCCTTTCTATAGAATTTATGGCCTCATTTTCTTGGTCTTGATCTTTTTTATAGGATTTTTGTGGCCTCGGTCCTGGTCCTTTTTATAGGATTTGTGTGGCCCTGTTTCCTTGGTCATGGTCCTTTTTATAGGATTTTTGTGGTCTCGTTCCTCGGTTCTGGTCCTCTTTGTAGGATTTTTGTGGCCTCGTTTCACATTGTCATTGATCTACACACATTCTTTTGTCGCGAGCTTCTTTCACTATCGTTTTCTTGTGCTATGATCGTTGTGACATGCTCCTCTCTTGATCGAATTTTGGTCTCTGTCGGTCTCCTTCGATCGGCTCTATCCAGTTTGGCTTGACTTTCAAGATATTGAAGACTCATCATGCTTCGTCGACACTCAAGACGTGGATTTTGGATTATCATTTTTTAGTATTACACTTCTTCAAATGCAATGCTATTGCACACGCTTTGCATTTGAGAGGGGGAGGGGGGGGGGGGTTAAGGAGTATTAGTATTGGTCTATGAGTCCGTATTTATTTAGGTTTACCTTCTTGTACCTCAAGTCAGATGTACTAATATAGTGTGGCCTTTGGCCCCCTGGTAATACAAGTTGCATATTCCTAACAGAAGTAACACTTCATCATTGGCACAAATTGTGCTGCCATAACAGTAAGACGTAGCTGAGCATATCACTATTGTTCCTATTAAGAGCATCTCTAGCAGTGACGGTAAATGCACGAACTTTAAAAAATGTTTACGTGCTCCGGAAAACCATTTTTGTCGTTCGGAAAGCGGTGCCGCAGATCAGTGCCCGTAAACTGAACCGTAAAACGGACTATTCCCGAATATTCCTCTGATTTTCCCCTCCTCTTTTTCTCCATCTTATTCCTAAAATCCGGCCACGGTGTTCCATCTAGACACGCGCGTAGCTCAAACCAATCGATCCGGTGGCAGGGCACGAAGCCAAGGTGTGAAGCGCGGCCGGCGGACGAAGCCCGATCGATCCACGATCGAGCTACGTGCGGCTGCTGTTGAGGTAGCTGCTCTGTGTAGATCGATCGATCATGCCATGAGCTAGCTAGCTGCTCTGTGTAGATCGATCGATCATGCCATGAGCTAGCTAGCTGCTCTGGACGCGCAAACGCCCACGCCGGCTGGCTAGCCAGCGCCATCCTGCCACGGTCCTCAACGTCCTCCATCGAGCCTCCGCTCCTCACGGGTGTCAATGACGCTGTCGAGGACCTGCCAGGCTATGTCACCGCCGCGGATTCCTGCCGCCGCCGTGTAGTATTTGGGAGAAATCGATGGCTGGAGTTTTGGTACAGACGGCGGCGCGGGGAGAGGGCACATAATTCCGGCCAGTTCGTGGCCTGTAAATTGCCCTTCAAACGGTAGACATAAAGGTCGGAGGCTCGCATTTTCGGTGGCCGGTAAGACGTTTTACGGGCTGGGCTTGTTTACAGTCC
Organism: Poa annua; assembly: GCA_026929855.1. NCBI lineage: Eukaryota > Viridiplantae > Streptophyta > Magnoliopsida > Poales > Poaceae > Poa > Poa annua. The sequence goes on along the minus strand of CM049435.1, from coordinate 53,123,296 downwards.
GTGCTAGCTAGATCGTTTGGGCCTGGACCCGTAAACTCGCCGGGTTTGGCGAGTTTACAGGTACTGTTAGAGATGCTCTAAGACCCTTGGGCAACTACTGCTATACAAAGTTGCACAATTGATTCTGAGCAATGGCTCCCAGGTACGAAGTACTCGATACTAACCTCTAGAGCAATGCAGTAGCTTTTAGGCAACAGTTTTTTTATTAATCCCAGATTTTCCGGTCATTTAATAACTTAAGAGCGGTCGCATAATATTTGACTATCATTGGTAAAGATTCTCTGAACTAACAGTATTTTGCAGCACGGACAGATCACACCATCAAATGGGTCTTTGGTCTTCTATTAAACACACTGCATGTCCTTTTTAAATCGTATCTTGTAAGACCTGGAAGCCTTATTTTAAAAACGCTAAATTCAATATATCCAGTATCATACAGGCCATTTGAATTTATTTGTCCTCCTTTCATTTTCATATATGATTCAGAAGAAGTGATTAGCCCATGAACTATGTACTAAACTAAACTAATTATTTCATATTTAGAGTAGCTGTGAGCATTATTTATCAATAACAGGTTTAATTATTCAATTTAAATTATTGTATAGTAACAATGATTAGCCCAGAAACTATGTACTAAACTAAACTAATTATTACATATTAGGAGTAGCTCTGAGTTAATATCAAAAAAAGAGTAGCTCTGAGCATTATTTCTCAATAACAGGTTTAATAATTCTTTAATTATATTGTTGTATAGAAAGTAATACAAACAAGGTGATAACATTGTATGAACCGAAAACCCCAGAGTTGTATTCATCAAGTTCATCAGTTCATGAACCTGAAATCTCGGTAGTTTAACATGAACTCACCATGGACCATGCACATTCCTTTGTGACCTTTTATGGGGACAACATGAACATGCATACATATCCAGAAAATTTAAGCAAAGAGGAATTGAAAAGGCGTATCCCATTCCCTCAAAAAAGAAAAATCATATCCCATGATGAGTGTAAATGAAGCTTACCAGAACACTGATGGATACAGAGGCCAACAATGAACCCATCTGATCAACCAATGTATTCCAAACTTCTGAACATTTTGCAACACGTTCGACCGGCGAGGAAGCCAACTTCCTTGTCCCCATGTTGAGCCCATGGTCTTCTGTTTCCTGTTCATGGACCTTGTCGACTGCCCACAAATCAATTCTAGGCATGTAGATTATGCACCTTCCGAGGTTTAGGCCTTTCACTAGTCAAGGAAAAGCAAATAAACTATGGTTACTTGTATCCATTGGACACAAATGAAGGATACTAATAGAGTAGTAGGCAGATAGTCAATAGATCACTGGACCTCGACTAAAGGATGAACGGGACATAAAATAGTTTACCTATATAGAAATGCACTCCTCACCATGAATTTAAAGCACATAATCAACATTATGTCGACTGCCTTTCTAGTATTTATAATGATAGGATCTGCCTATACCAAGTTAACAAATTTACGCAAAGGGAGTTATCGACTTAGCCTTGATTCTTATACAGATAAATTTAGAGTGGACTTTCATTTCAAATACTCATGAGTCACTTTTTTAGATGGTGAGATTGTATTCATCCACAGCCTCTGTTTACATGCATATAGACAGTATAAAACAAGGAAAAATATACACGGGCAAAGAACACTAATACTCAAGTTACAGGAATAAAACACGGATGAAAAGTTAATTGGTAATTTCTCGGTCAACATTTCAGAAGTACAAGGAAATTAAAGGAGCTTACAAAGAATTTGTGTCAATCCATTAAGGATGTCACCGTTTCCCTCCTGTGCCATAGTTGCAAGATCAAGCTTGTGTATTACAATCTGACCCATAAAACCATGAAGAAGGCAACGGGCTAGATGCCGCTGGCCTGATCTGCGTGCTCCAGCAACTAAAGCTCGAAAACCAGATAACTTGTATGCTAACCCTCCTTTGTTTGAAGAACCAGTGGAATTCAACCTGCGGTCATCAAGCTTCTTGTGCAGTGTGTTCTGACTTAACAACATTGAACCATGATTTCCTAATTGAGACGCTGTAAGACCATAGCTTGACAAGATTGATTCAATTTTATTTGCAATATCCTTCTGCTGTATCAAAGAAGGAAGATAGGATGACCAGAAAGTGTGAGGTACATTATTATCTTCCATAGACGAAAACACAACATCCTTTATAAAGGAAGATGCCTTCAGAAGAGATGGAGGTAACCAGATTCGTTCATCCAAACAGAGGGAAATAAGGAGGTGAAGTAATGGTTTAAGAAGGCATGGTAAAAGATAGGAATCAATCGGAGCAGAAACTAGATCATTTGCAGCAATCCCTGCTTCTCTTTGTGAACAGGGTGGGGGAGCAGCTGCAAGAGCAGACAACCAATCTCTTTCCTCCACATCAATTGATGGTAGAGGAAGTCGCCCGTGTTCAGTACCTTTCTCAGCAGAGCGTAAAATATCCTGCAACGGGCAAGCCCTTTTCAGAGCATTTAATGCAGCTTGGGTGCAAATTGCCTGCAAATCAGCACCAGCATATCCAACAGTTTGGCTTGCAACAGCTGAGAGGAATGTGCCTGAAATAGGATTTGGCCAGTTTTTTGTGTGCAACGAAAGAATAGAAGACCTATCCTCAAGGGTTGGGAGCGGGAAGTATATCTCACGATCAAACCTTCCTGGCCTCCTAAGAGCAGGGTCAATAGCATCAGGACGATTTGTAGCCCCAATTACTATAACTGAGCCTCGTGATTTCAAACCATCAAGCAATGAGAGCAAGGTCGCTACAACTGAGTTGTGTGTCTGGTCTTGTTGTCTCGATCTACAAGGTGCTAAACCATCCATCTCATCAAAAAATATGATAGAGGGTTGGCATTTTTCAGCTACCTGGAATAGAAGTCTTAACTGCCTCTCAGCATCACCAACATACTTGCCCAAACAATCAGCTCCTTTTCGAGCAAAATAAGCAATCCTTCTGTTACCCTGAGAACATGCCCCTATTAGTGCCCGTACAACAAGTGTTTTACCAGTACCAGGATGACCATGAAGCAGAACACCTCTTGGTGGTGTAAGACCTAAAGAGCTAAAGAACTCAGGATATAAGAGAGGCAGTATCACCACTTCCTTCATGCTCTGAATAACATCACTAAGCCCAGCAACAGATTCCCAACCACGGTATGACTTTTCATTTTCAGAAGAACCTCCTATGTAAACAGGTGCAATCCTCAAAAGATCTCTGTTTAGCCTCTTCCCCTCACGTTTCAAGAATTCTTCATCTTCACCGCAGTTCTCTAACCATTTCTCTTCAGCCTCTACATCCTTTCTCCATGCTTCATGTGACAACTTTCTGATATCAGCCTTCATCTTTCTTATCTTCATCTTCCTGAGTAGTTCAGCATATTTATCTCCTTGGGGTTGGAAGAGATGACGATGATCATTGCAAGTTATAAGAAACTTCCGGTGATCAAATATGCAGGCTTCTGTTCGACTACAAGGCTACAGAATGCAGATGGAGAGAAAATAACACACATTAAAGAGCAATAATAGAATGATGAGGTGTAGCTTAAGCACAAAGTAATTACCAAATGGTAGGTTTTCGGACACCGGTCAACGCGACACCCAATAGTTGCTCCAGGTCTGCCACATCGACTGCACTTCAAAAGCCTTCCGCGGCAAAGTGCAGCTCTTACATTTTTTAGGCACCCCAAACCAGCAAAGTAAACCTGAAATTTGACACCAAAATAGGGTTTTCAATATCACCAATACATTACATAAGATCTTAGTATCACTACCATGATGTATATTGATGCATTTAGCTTGTTTTATTGGCAATACATTCTCTTGGAATTCAGTAAGCAATCCACAACAACCAATGCAGACCCATAACCAGTTAACCGCATAGTGGGACATGCTATTTTCAGCAAAACAAAACATGGCAGCTAAGAGGGAGTTACTGGAGAAGCCTGGCTAACTTTGGTCGGGGACTGGGTGTACAACCCACCGCCTGGGTTCAAGTCTTCTCGGGCGCGAATTTGGGTTCCTATTTACCTATCGGGGCTTTCCTACGGTTTTCTTTAAAAAAGGAGGGGTTACTGGCAAGGGCATTTCTGCCTTTCTGCCTGTGCAAAATACGGCTAAGGTACAACAATGGCAAGCAACAAAGAAAAGAAGTTACTCAGCATACACATTCAAATAAGACACAAATAATTTTGAAATGTATTGCAGGAACATACCTCGGGACTCCAAACTGCACAATTCTGATGAACCCAGACACGAGCAATCCCATATCGATCATGTATTGGACCCAGCAACCTTCCGAGCCATCCAGGATCTTCACTGAAACCATCGCATATATCATAGTTTGGCTCCTCTGAAGGCAAAGCACCCTCATAGGCTTCATTCTCGCTGTCAGCGGTATCGTGTAGTGCGATCCTAGGTGGTCTCCCATCAGTCCCTCCTCCACATAGGCCACACCTCCTTCCTTCTTTAACTTGTACAGTTCCTCGCTTTTCATCTGACACTAGAGATTTCCCCACTCTCTCACTCAGAGCCTCCTCAGACAACACTATATTTGGGGCATCCTCCATCTGTTCATCCTGCTGGACCTTTTCCACTTGCTCACCAGGACCAGGACCATCAAGTTCCGTTTGCTGCTCGCCAGGAAGGTTGCTCACTTCCACAATCTGCCCATGGTGCACATCGAGCTGCTCAGTTCCCCCCAAATCGCCAGACTTGGCGTCGTTGGCCTTCCAGTCACAAGCCAACTCATTATCATTTTCTCCTTCCAGTAGTACAGGTGAATCCAACTGTTCGGTTTTCTCTTCCCTTGGCAAACTTTCTTCCTCCACATTGCCTTCGTCTAGATCAGCTTCCGCACCAATTGTGTCTTCTTCCTCCTCGTCATCCTCATCACTATCATCTTCCTCCGATACACCCTTTTCCTCCTCTTCTTCTACAACAGTAACACCCTCAACAGCATCGTGCGTTTCTACATCCAAATCGATCGTTAAATTGATCTGTCGCGCTGACAAACCACCGCTCTCCTCGCCCCCCTCATCTTCCTCCCCATCTTCGTCTTCCAACCACAGGGCCCTCACTCGCCTCCTCGTTCCGGCCTTCCCCTTAGCCCTATCCCGAAGTCGCGCGCGCCACGCCGCATTTCCTCCGCCGTCCTCCTCATCCTCCTCCTCCTCCACTACTCGGGCAACCGCCTCGCCCCGTGCCCTACCTTTTCCCCCCTTCCGCGAGGTCCCGCCGGGGCGGATCCTCTTGGGGCGGGGCGAGGGGGTCGGCGAGGTGTCGAGCGTGGCCGGCGCGCGGCGCACCCGCGTGCTCCGGCGGACGGCCTCCGGGTCGGAATCCTCGCCGTCGCCGCCGCCGCACGGTGGAGGCGCCGGCGCCACGTCGCAGATGGCGTCGAGGCGCTTCTGCTTCTTCCGGCTGCGGGGTGAGGCGGCGGCGGGGCGCCGCCGCTTGGGCGTCGTCGGGGGCATCAGGGGGGAGGGAAGAGGCGGTCGAACTCCGCGCAGAACTGACAAGGGTTTTGGGGGTCTCGCTCGCTCAGACTTCGCGTTTCCTTGTGTGTGACTTGTGAGGTTGCGGCCAGTCCACAGAAGGGTTACGGTGATGTCAGTTCTCCGGCACCCGTATAATTGTGAATGACAGGTGGGTCCACCTTTCGGAAATAAATATTAAAAATTACACGTTATTAAAGGTGGAGAAATACATCTCAAAAAAAAGGTGGAGAAATACAGAGCAGAAAAATCAACACTCTTTTTAAGCGGGCGTTAACTCTTCCTAAAACCCCTCTCACACCCAAAAATTGTCCAAACAAAAGTCACTTACGTCTTGTGTCAGCTTACTCCATGTCAAATAAAACTTACTTCTTTTGTCAGCTTAAAAAAATAAGCCACGTTTTTCCAGCTTTTTTTATAAGCCGTCCAACTTATCATGCTAGCGTCCTTGTTATGGTTTTTTAAACCGGTAAAAGTCATGGGCATATACCATCTTGGTCCCATTGTCTTGAGAGTCCTATAGAAGAACCCTATACATCCTATATAGCTAGTTAGCTACTATATATGAAAGAAAGTACGTGCGTTTCGCGCTTGATTAGGGCGTCCACGTCGCTCTCACTCCGCCGACCGTCCGATCTGAGCCACGGACGGCTCAGATTCAAATTCACGGATCAAATCCCGCAGTACTGTTCATCGGCCAATTTTATCCAATTAGGTGCCGCCACGTGTCCCGGTCAACGTCCGGTCACCCCTGGTTCCCCGGTAACCGTGGTTATTTTGCAGAAAAGCATCCAGAAAATCGCCCCGCAACCCGCGGTCCAAAATTTAACGCTGCGAGGGACGTGCTTGCGAATCCGAAAAACTTCAGGGGCTTTTCTGCAAAACGCCACGCCATAGTCACCCCTCCCCTTTTCTTCTCTCCCGCGACCCGGAGGTCGCCGGCGGCGCCGCCGCATGCCGTCGTCATTCCCCGCCTCCCCGCTCAAATCGGCTGGCACGGGGAGGTGCGCCACCGCCCCCGCCGCATCCTCGCGGGTTTTGGCGTGCCGGGACGCTCCGCCGTCGCCGGAAACATCGCCGCCGTGCTCGATCCCCGCCGCCGCATCCGCGCGTCTCCGCCGGCGCTCCGGCGACCAATGGGAGGCGGCGCCGCCACCTTCGGACACCCCGCGTCGAGGCGCTTCGAACGCGCCCAGCCGCGCGTCCCCTCGCGCGGATGCGCCGCCGGCGAGGTCAGCGCCGCCGCGGACCCGGGCGCCAGATCCGGCCGTCGATGACGTCGGCGTGACGTCCGCGCGGGCCCGGCATGTCAGCCCCCCTTTCCATTTTTTCCAATAAAAACAGCAAATGATTAATTTTGTTAATTTAATATCTTTAAATATAAGCAGAAGAAAAATATGAAAAAATATCAAAATGATCACAAAAAAATACCTAATTATTTGTGACCCAATGCAACACATTTAAAAAGTTTCAATTTGGTTTAAAATTAGACAAAAATCAACAAAAAAAAATTGAAAAATAATATCTTTAAATATGACCATCAAAAAAATATGAAAATTTTACCAAAATGATCACAACAGAAAAAAATACTTATGCCACACTGCAACACTATTTTAAAGTTTCAATTTGGTGTAATTTTAGACAAAATTAGCAAAAGGTTAACTACCAAAAAATATCTTTAAAATATAACCATCAGGAAAATATGAAAAAAATATCAAAATGATTACAAAAGGTGCCTAATTACTTATAACACAATGCAACAAATGGCACAACGCAACAAATTTGAAAGTTTCAATACGGTGTAAATTTACACACACAAAAAAATGCACTAGGTAGGTTAAATTTACAAACTTAAATAACTTCAAAATGTTCAAACTACCTAATCCGAATTTGATTTACTAGACGGAATTTTCTTTACCTCACGGGCGCGGCATGGCCGCGCTAAGTTACCTAGTATCTATCTAGTGGGTAAGAGCACTTTCAGCTTGTCAACATTGGGGTAGTCGACCTCTTCACTAGATTGTATGGCTTGATGGCCTTCTCCCGTTGGATATCCTAAAGATTGCTTAGGGGGCATGTCGACGATGAGGCTGATCTTGTCTGGATTAGCTTTGATCCTTGTTTGGAAACTAGTAATAGGGCACATGCAATGCACGTTTTGTCCTCCTAGCAAAAGAACATATTTGTTTGATAAATATCAGAAAATAGTTACTTCTCATAAATTGTCATGACATAAAATTTTGCATGTGAAATATCACACTTATTTTGAACCTTTAAGTCTTCATACTTTGTGACCCTTAATCCACACTCTACACCATCAATGTAAATATGTGATAATCTTAACTCTTCTTATAGGTAGTATCTCCGATCCATGTTAATTGTCGCTATGATTGCTAAATCATATGTATTTAGAGCTAAAATATATCTATATATATCCAATTCAATGACAATTACTAAGGATCGGAGGGAGTATACTATACGGAAGAAACTATTTGTTCCATTAATTTAAAATAGTGTAAACTCTAGCACAAGAAACTCATTGCCCAATAAATAGCAGGTAAAACAACAATTTTTGAGTGAATTGACCCAAAAAAATGTGCAATTGACACATTTATGAGCGTGAACATAAAGGATAGTGCACACCTTCTCCTAACACTGCAGTAGATTTATTGCTTGTTAGTTGTTCATCAATAAAAAAATCCAATTATTATGAACAAAACAAAATTACAGGAAGTATTCAACAAAATTATGCATACAAAATATCTCATTTGACCTCACCAAGTCACCATAATCAAAAATTGGTATCCTGAGTTCATAAAAAAAAACATAACAAAATATTTGAAAAGAAAAATAGTCTGCATCAGAGAATACCGCAGAAATAAAAGCAGATCAATTTGAAATGTTGCTGCTACCTAGCCACGGAATGTATCCCAACACTTCATGACCATGTTACCTGCTGGTTCAAAGACACTTATGAAATAACAGCGGAACCACTTTGTGATGTTTTTCCAAAAAAGAAAGGAACAAACAAAAAATTCTCATAGAGAAAAGTAAGCATATTTTTCGGACCATATGTCGGCAACCACTGGTCCCACTTGTCACAACTATTTTGGTCCCACCAGTCAGCACATTTTTCGGACCCATATGTTGGCAACCACCTGGTCCCACTTATCAGATTGGTCCCACCAGTCAGCACCATGTTGATCTCACTTAACAAAATGCCACGTGCCCATAATCTGGACCCATACGACAGAATGTCATCGGACCCACGTAGTCAGCAGCCACATCAGTAGCGATGGGACCCAAATGTAACTTCGCGTTAGATTTTTTTGACCAATCAGAATCATCCTTACATTTTGTATTAACGAATTTTCAAATATTTAATGACAAACCTGACTGTCAACGATTCAGCCTAAACATTGACGAATTATCAGACCGTCACAATCAAACAACGTTTGACGTTGACCAAAAAATGCATACTGTCACCCCCGATATTTTATACGAATTATCAGACCGTCACAATCAAACGTTTGACGTTGACAAAAAAATGCATATTGTCACCCCCGATATTTTATGAGGAGCTTCGGTGAAACCAGTGATCAAATTCCGTCACCCACATGTAATTGGTGACGGATTATGGATAATGCATGACAAAAACGATTTTTTTCAAGACATATCGTTTCCTTTGTAGTGGGGAAGGATATCCCAAATAGAAGTTCACGAAAAGTGGAAAATTTACAGTAAAATCAATATATAAATATATAGAAGGCTTTCCTCTAGTGGGTCTGGCATGTCTTTCAAACATTTGTGGAAAGCAAAATCCCCTTGTAAATCAAAATCTGGTTGTGGTTAACCGGGCATAATGCCATTGCTACTAAAAATAATATGAAAAGGAGAAAATTGGTGGGAAATTATACTAGTAGGTTTTGCCTGTGGATGAGTCAATTTCTCACTTGATCTTACTTTGCTCTGCTGCTACTTTTGTTTGGTGTACTGTTAGCACTGCTTTGGGTGCTCTTACTAGACCTACTTATTTTACTAAATATTTCTGGTGGATTGCTAAAATTCTTCCTAGTTGCACTAATTTGCATGTTGTTTGTATTGCTTCCTTATGTTGTGCAATCTGGAAAACTCGTAACAGGGCTTGTTTTGAGGGCAAACTCATTTCGTCTCATGTTGAGCTGGTGTGTTACATGGGTGTTTTTATGCGCCATTGGCTAGGTTTACAAAAGAATGAAAAGGAAAAGGAGATGCTGGAAGAATGAGCAAACCGTCTGCATCAGGTGGCGCTGACGTCTCATGCCGCCGTGTCTGGAGCGGGGGGGGGGGGGGCACAAGGCTGATATTTGAGGAAGATGTTGTGGATGAAGATGATGATGTTTCTATCTGACTTGGTGGTTGCGTTGTTGTATGAAGAAGTGAAGTCTTGGAATTATGAAAAGTCTGTCTATATAGTTTGAAGTTGCTGGGTTGTCGTCCCGGGTGGGACTTTTGCAGTCTGGTTGAGCTGCGCTGGTTGTTAAAAACCAGTGGTCTATTTAGCTGGGCTAGTGGTCTGTTTACGTAGTAGTTAAAACTCTAGCCGAATGTGCGGCTCCTAGATGGTGGGTAGACTTATAAACTTTTAGTTACTTTTGCTCTTCGGTTTCGCTTTGTTGGTTATAATGTACTCTATTCTGTTATCGTTGGTAATGGAACCCGGTTTTTTGTGGGAGGCGTTTGTAAAAAAACTGCTGAACGCTGCATCCATCTGGTGAGAGGATGTTATCTATCTGATGGTCCTAGTGGCAAGCAGCTTTCTACCCGCTGCTCCAAAGTCAATGCTGGTTATGTGGTAACTGAATTGTCATTCATGATTAGTCGTTTTGGTAATTGACGAATCCTGTCAATTTTACTAACACCGACTTTTCGGTTCCGAAATTTGTTGAGCTTCTTCTAGAACACCTTAAATATAGTTTGAAGCACTTCTGTCAGCTGCAGTTGGTTTCAATTTCAATTAAAATCAGCTGTAAAACATTATACTATATTGCTATTGGAATAGTAGTAGCAAAGTGTATAAAACATATATGTGCATTAGCTGGTCGATCGATCATGATCTCCTCACACTCACAGATACTGTGGGGCATACTCTAATGAGCGCTTCTTCCGCGTGATGGTGTGCGAACGAACCTGCTCTTCGAATCAGACGAGCCGAGGGCTAGCAAACTGTACAAATAAATGATGAAATGATCGAACAAGGTGCATGTTCGTGGAGAGCAACTTCGTCTGTCTGACAGTACGTCTTCGTCCGTCGGAAATCATACATCGTGCAAACACGACACGTTTCCGAAATCGTAATGTCGCTTATTCCCAACAGAATGCTGACTAAGGGGAGTGTTCGGGCCCCTACCACAATGGGAATATCATAAGTGGTATCATAGATGTCATGTTGGTAAAAAAATGATGTGGCATTGCAATTAATAAAGAGAGAGGTGCAAAGTGAGCCTAGCTCAACTGGTTTGGTTCATTGTGGTGGAACCAGCCCACCCAGGTTCAAGTCCCAGACTTGAAATGGGTGCTCGTATTTTTCTGGATTTTTCAGGAACCGACGCTATGCTTTCAGTGGTAGGTGACGTGCCCGTCAACAGCGAGGCGCCCGTGGTGACTTCGTCAACCTCAAGATTTGCCGGACCAGTTTCTCGGAGGTGCTCATAGGGGTAGGGTTTGCGTGTGTGCGGTCATAGGCGTGTATGTACGTGTGTGTATGAGCGTGTGCGTCTGTACTGTGTTTCTCAAAAAAAAAAAAGAGGGATAGTGGTATCATAGTTAGATACCATAACATAACACATTCTAATGCAAGATGCAATCATATATGATACTACGTATATGTTACGATGCATTGTGAAGTTAGTAACATGTAGTAATATCATGTGCATGATACTAGTATATGATACTCCCCATTGTGACTAGTCTTAGTAATTCTCACCCGCCTACAGACTTACTTTCGATCCGTCAGGAGCGAAATATCAAATATACCCTCGAGCCATTTTTAGATTGAAAAAAAAATGGCGGCAAAATCTTTACGCCATTCGATTAATTAAGAAGTTTTATTAAAAAATAAGACCATTCAAACAATTTACACCCCCGGTCACCTAAAAGCAAGAATCTATCTTGATATTCTCGTGGATGATCATGGGACGAGCATATTTATTTTAGAAACTCGTGTGTTGCGTTCGTTCTAAATTTCCCAAAATGTGAGCAAGTAAAGGATGCCAAGCTCCTTTACATAGACGACATAGCCCACAATTTTGCCAACCACTCCCCAACCCACTTGTCGGTCGTCGAAAGTCTATTTTGGAGAGCAAGTCAAGTGAAGTTTTTAACTTTGGATTTTGGACGTGTGTTTGAGGGAGGGGTAAATCTTTCAAATCAAACGCTTCATGTTTGTCATTCTTGCTCCGAGAAACTGAGCCTGGTAGGCTGAGGCCGCCAAATATATGCCATTTGTCGTGCTTCCACGAATTTCATCATCCACTCCTCATCAAGAGCTATGTGACTAAGTTGCGTCCTAAGTTTCACAAATATGGTGACATGATCAGAAGAGAAGTCCTTGTTAATAGTAATCTCGCCCCATCCACGTGTTGCTTTTTGCTTTTTTTTGCAGGTAAAAAGGTTGTATATTAAGCAACATGAATTACAAAGTTTTCTTGGATGAGGACATGAGACAATCCCTCAGGCCTTGACCCCATCCAAACGACATTATGACCCTCTACTCTCGCGAGATTCCCGAGGTCGTGACTAGCCCTGTTTTGCGAAGGGTACCCTTTTACAAAAGAAATGATTGTACTAACCAAAACTAGCTCCTTAATATCCCAGATAAAGTGTAGAATCGGAGATCGGTTCGGCTATTTCTCCTTTATTGCTTCTATCAGACCTGAACACTCAAGTTCCACTTGAATATGCTTGTTACTCCACTATAGCGCTAACATCAATCTCTCGTGGCATGCCTTAGCTTCTACTTCCAGAGGATCAGATTACTGGAATAGTTGTTGAGAGGACGAGAATACAATCTGTCCCTCTTCATCTCTAGGAATCGTCCCAGCCCCTGTGGTACCATCCTTTACGATGAATGATCAATCACTGTTTAATTTAACCCAACCAGGGGAGGGCTTGACCCATCTTTTCTCAAGAGATTCCGTCTATTGTGATGTCTTAGGGACGTGTGACGTACCACTAAGCAAAATTGATTTTCCTTTAATTACCTCATCATCAATTGCCTTCTCGATTGATCATTTCTTTGATCTTGAGGCTGCAAATATGAGAGGGCAATATTTTAGGTTTCATGACGTCAGCATACCCACCCAACATGGCCTTCTCCACAAGTTGCGTGGACGCAACACCATCTTGAGAACTTCTCTCTTTGCGGATGGTGCTGCAATTTTGGTGGCCCCAATAAAGGAAGACATCACCAACCTCTCATCCATCCTCGACAGTTTCAGCGACGTCATCGGCTGACGTGGGGTTAACACGGCAAATCTCATGGTCACGATACCTGGGATTTCATATGAGGAGGAGAAAGATGGCGCCGGTGGAATCATCAGCTGACACGAGGAAGATTTACCCAGGTTCAGCCCCCCTGAGGTTAATACCCTACTTTCTACTTGTCTGGTATCATCTCAAAGCTGTTACAATGATGATTCCCGCGAGTTGCAATCTCGCTAGAGTTTTGGTGTCTCCGTGTAAGCTTATCCTAGATCGGCTGCCCTCCCAACCTTTATATAGGAGTCTGGGTCTTGGGAGTTTGCAACCGACTAGGTTTACAAATAAGGAAGGCCCTACCGTCGTGGACTACGCTTGACTTGGAGCATACTCCTGCCGATAGGCCTCCATGTTGGTCTCCTCTCGTGGGCCTCGACATGGGTCACTCGTGGAGTTGTAGGCTGGACCGCACCAGGTATACTCACCGTGGAGGGTGCCCACGTCATCGGACTTTGGACCAACTTTCAAAAGAGATCCATGGTTCCTATGTGATGTGGTTCGATCAACCTTGAGGAGGTTCTTGGTGATCTATTGGTTGCACACACCTCTTTCCCCATGAGATATTTTGGGCTCCCGCTACCGGTTTGACATCTAAAAAGAGTAGATTTTCAACATCCTTAGGATGAGGTGGGTGGAAATTTTCATTTTGAAATGGAGACCTCATAACCACGGCCGATCGATCTTCACTTGGCAAATGGGCGTCGTCTTCATAAGGCATCTATCACTTGACACCGCTCATTGTCACACCACGTATCTTACGCAACAAAACGGAAATAGTTTTTCTTTCGACCTACAAGGATAAAGTCACGGGGAGCTCAATGCAAAGTAAATTAGCAAACCGCGTGTCACCCCCAAAGAGTTCGGAGAGCTTGAGATTGTTAAGACCATAAGTTCGCAAGGGCCCCTTCGTTTACAATGTTCATGACTCGAATGAAAACATAAAAGGAAAATTTTAATCACAAAAAAAAAGGAAAATTTGAGTGGGTTTGGGAGACTACCACCTCGAGCTTTTAATCGAACTTCATGATGGATGTCCACTTGCACGGAAGCCACATGCACGACCACAGGCTACATCATTGTTGTTGGTTGAGCCGGGTTTTCGTTTCGTGTGCCCCGCCGCCGTACACGCACCCAACATTAACAGCTCGAGGAGCAATATCCATTCCCTTGACCCTCACTCACTGCGCACTGCGGCTCTTGTTTTCATTCCGCCGCACAGAATCATAACCGCAGCGCATGTTAATTTTTATATTCCTCGGCCGGGCGGGCAGATCGTAACCTTTCCCTCCTCGCCAGGCGCCAACGCCAAGGGCAACCACCGCTGGGTACGCTACGCACCGTCAGACCAGCTCAGCTCCAGCCATGACCCCTGCCCCCACCCCACGTCCACCTCCCTATATCAACCAACACTAGCACCACCCTAGCATCCATCACACTTCCGCTCTCTCCTGCACCCCAGCTCCATTGTGCAACCCACAGAGCAGCTAGCCAGCTCGCACCAGCCACATTTATAACTAAACAATGGCAGCAGCGATGAGGACCGGCATTGCCGTCGTTGCGGCGGCGTTCCTGGCCATCGCGGCGGTCTCTGACGCGCAGGCGCCGGCTCCCTCGGCGACGCCGAGCGGGCCGCAGAACGTGACTGCCATCCTGGAGAAGGGCGGGCAGTACACGACCTTCATCCGGCTGCTCAAGTCGACGCAGCAGGACACGCAGCTCAACAGCCAGCTCAACAACTCCTTCAACGGCAACGGCTACACCATGTTCGCCCCCACCGACAACGCCTTCAACAACCTCAAGGCCGGCACCCTCAACAGCCTCACCCAGCAGCAGCAGGTCTCGCTCGTCCAGGCGCATGTCCTGCCCCAGTACTACACCCTCGAGTCCTTCCAGACCGCCAGCAACCCCATCCGCACCCAGGCCTCCGGCAAGGACGAGCCAATCACGCTTAACATCACCGCCACCGCCAACAACCAGGTCAACGTCTCCACCGGCGTCGTCACCGTCACCGTCAACAACGCGCTCACCACCGTCAAGCCGCTCGCCGTCTACTCCGTCGACAAGGTGCTCCTGCCCAGCGAGATGTTCGGTGCCAAGGCGCCCGCGGCCGCGCCCACCGCCTCCAAGGGCGGGAAGACGAACAAGGGTGACGCTGCCGCCGGGCCGGCCGGGTCGGATGACGACGTCACGCCCGCCGGCGCCGCTGGCGCCAGGGCCGTCGGGTGGGGCGTTGCTGCCATGGCCGCCCTTCTTGGCTACCTCTTGTAAGATACTCCCAGCTACGGATGCGACCAGAGGAGGCCATGGCCATCAATGTGCATAGATTTGATGAGTTTCTTTGTCTCTGGTTGCGGCCGACAGCCTGCCGGCGGCCGGTGTTTCCCCCCGATCGAGCTCTTCTTAATTTCCTCTCTCTTCAAATTTCAAACTCCTTCGTCCTTCCATTCTTGTTCTTGCCTTCTCGGCGGTTTGTAAGATTGGGTTATCTGATTGAATTTATGTGTTTGCATGCGCGCGGCCAGCTGGATGTTAACAATGCACTACATTTTGGGCAACTTTAGTTGCTCTTTACTCCTAATTGTCGTTGATAGTGCGATGTAAAGACATGGTCCATCGGGAAGTTGAGTGTGTATTTTCTTATCAGAGAACTTGTGGTGCCCGCCAAGAAACAGTAGGTGCTTTACTCGCGTTAGGTGAGCTCATAATGACCCGACCTGATAAATCTGGCTAAGATTTAGCTACCCCATGAATATTTGGACGTGTTCTTCTCTGCTCAAAATGGGACAATACTTGTCGTCGAGTTTTCTTATTTTGGATTTATTATTAATCGGTAGTGCCTAGATAGGCTACTAATCATGGAGTTGGTGAAAGTGTGGAACAGAGGGGAGAAGCAGAGTCCATTCCTTACACGAGCACGTGGTGCCGATTATGTTCGGTACGAGTTGATTCCATGGGGCTGCATCCGGTCGTTCGGCCCCAGCCAGGCGTTAAAATGGGCCGTCTGAGGTCGTATTTCTTGTATTTCTCATTACGGGATAGAGAATTCTCATCATTTTCTTTAATTTGTATCCTCCTTGCTTCTCCCTTCGCTTTCCCGCAAAATACATTTCGAAAAAAAGTTTGCACCCTGGCACTATCTGTGTCGTCCATTGTTTTGAGATTCAAGCTACAGAGTTTGCAAAATTTCTCTCCTACCTCTGTTCTTTTTACTTCTTCGGTCCATTACCTATAAGGTTACAAATCTCACGTAACTCAAGAGATTTGATTTTTGGATTAAACCAATCATGCAAGATTTTGGATTCAACAAGACAAATTCATTTCCATAGACATTTTTAGATAAGATACACATATTTATGGAGAAAAGCTAGTTAATCACACCATAGTTTAACCCAAGATTCACAAATTCATTCAAGATTTACACCGGGCTTCATAAAATACAATACACAATTAGTACATATAGACGATAATTATGCACTACAAGATTAAAACGAGATTCACAGAAGATTTCCTCAAGTTTTAACTTTCTACACAGGTCTGCAATGAAGCATCTATGATGAAGTTCTAAAAATTCCTACACGATCTTGATTCTAAAAAATCCAAAAATATTAGAAATTATTAAAAAAATAGGAGTTGGAGGCCGTCATCCCCGTGCAGGCCGATCTGGTGATCTTGTCGCTATCACGCTGCTGCTCAGAAGAAATCACCCAAATTTCCTCCAAATCTTCCAAGTATTTTGGCAATGGTCTCAAATAATCAGCCGTTCATCCAAATTTGAAACCAGTCAAGCATCTAATCCATGAATCGTAATTTAAAGTTCTGAATCCAGAGCAGCCTAAACCACATCGAATGGACGGACGCCTGGAAAATTATGGCCAGAAATCGCACAGCGGGACTTAGTCCCAGATTCGGGTCCTGGCTTCCTTTCAACGCCGCCGTCAGCTCAGGATAAAACAGATCGGGGGACGGTGCTTACCTGCGCCATTCGACATAGGGCTATCAGCCCCTACCTTTCATGGAAAAATCTGGACCTAGAAAGGGCGATCCGGGAGACGCGTTGTACCTGGAGACCCGGAGGCGCACAGCAGTGGGGCGCGTAGTGTCGTTCTCCTGGATGCGTGCTGTCCCATGGTCGGCGAGAACCCTCACCGCCGGCGTCGTGATCTGCGCCATCCAACGCGTCCTGTGGCGGCGACTGTAGCCAGAGAGGCGTCGTGGCCGAGCGAGTTCAGCTCGCCGGCGACGCGACTTCGCCTCCCCTGGCTTCGGTCGGCCGCCACCGTCTCGTCCCCGCCTTCATCCGGCCTCCTAGTGTGCCCAGTAGTCAGCTCCAACGACCACCAAAGCTTCCGTGCGCAAGCTATAAAGAAGCGAAAGGTATCGAGAAGGCGCCCGCAGTGATTGGAGGATTGGGGAAAAATTCACCCCGACGGGGCTTAGACCAGTCACAATGTGGAGTCATATGCTAGTATCATGCATATACACTACCTCCACAATGCATGGTAACATATACTCTCTCCGTTCTTATAAGGAGGGCGTAAATTTTTCGGCACGACGATTAAGGAGCAGCTGGATACGATCCATGTTAGACAATCTTACCCCTATAAATCTCTCCAATGGAACGTCGTCTCGAGCTAATTGCCCCCTCCTTATTCGCTAGCATTAAATACACGGAGCTGCTGAGAGTTGCATGCGCATGCATCACCATTTAAAGTTGTATGCAGTGCGTTTCATTGGCTAGTGGACGCTGCATGCAGGGCAAAAAGCAACCAGATCGAGGGCATGCTCGGTAGAATCGTAACAATAACACACCCGCGCCTTGCTTTGTGGAAAAAATTGGAAAAATATTCACGCCTTGTTCATAGGAATGGAGGGAGTACGTAGTATCATATATATATGATTGCATTTATTTATTAGGTTATAGACTCATCTTGCATTGGAATCCGTTATGTTACGGTATCTATCTATGATACCACTATCACCTCTCTCCTCATTAATTACAGTGACACGTCATCTTTTTGCCAACATGGCATCTATGATACTACCTATGATACTCCCATTGTGACTAGTCTTAGAATATGTCGAACCGTTATTTCACTTCCAAATGGCAAAGATGGGTAAAATAACATAACTCGTAGGGGCAAAACCGTCAAAAGACGAAAATTTGGATAGAAGCCTTACTACTTATTATTACTAGTAGCCTTGCACGTGCACGCACGTCTCAATAAGATACATTTTGTTTAGTTCAATGGAACGTTTTAATTTTTACATATGACAAACAAGCATCAGTATATTTTTCAAGCTCAGGCCATTGATGTTAGTCGAGCAAATCATCCATGAAGGCAACTTTGATCTTAGTCCATTTTTTCTCTCTTTGGATGAGTCATATAATACATGAACTCCCAATTAATATGTTGGCCAAGCTACTCCCATATTTGGCTCCACCAATACAAGGGATCATCTAAAGGACAAAACAATTAAGCCTTAAATATGGCTTTCTATTTTACTTACTTTGTTGAGATATATGTGCCATCTTAACTTCTCTTTGAGGTATTTGACTGTGTTGCCCTTATATTTCAATTACTGTAGTGGGCTGAAATGTCGAGGTAGTGTTGGGCCCTTCTTGCAATGTTAATTCTATTACCATTGGCCAATTTATCAAACTTTGCTTAGTACTAACATCCTATTGTATGTTGTTTCTAATTTTTCTCCTTGCTTGCAAAGGTTGCTATTATTTGATTAGATTTGGGCATATCACAGAACTTTAGGCATCAACTAATAGACCGCATCTCTACCTGACAGCTGGTGCATATTCCTAGAGCACTTTAATGCAAGATGTCAGATACAAGGCCTTCAAGATTTAAGTTACATCTTACCAATGTAAAGATGACAGTAAACAAAATAACACTATTAGTATTTAACACAAGCATCCAATTACAGATTTTTATAATTCTTACTAAGACTGTCATCATTTGTCTGATTAGCTTTGCCAGTTGCACCCACAAAAAATCTACTTGCCAATAGCATACCATGGCTAATGAAAGAACAATTCAAATTGAGAAGGACCTTCACGGTTTCGGGTTCTGTCACAAGGGAAGACATGGAGCATGTTGCAGGGCCTTGAGATAGCGTCTCGAGAGCATTCATCTGCAATCCTGTCGTCAAACCATCACAGTTCCTGCTATGCGGTAGATAGTCCTGGCCGCAACTCAGCCTAAATTGGGTCACTGGGTGGTCGCTGCAAGCGCGACCAATGCAACTTACAAAAGGTACTTGAGGAGATACTTCAATCTACAACAATTATTTTCGCACACCAAGTCAAGTGATATTCCGTGTAAAGTTCATAATCATATACATTAGTGAATAAATACAGTGAAAGGGGTGTAAGATACCATAATAATTTTCTTCAACAAAAGATTCTTTAGGCACTGATAAGTGATACTCAATTGACGTTTACTCCGTGTGATAATACAAAATTTAGCACGAACTTCCTTTTCAAGAAACTGATTGGAGCAAAGATACAGATACAGATATATGTTATGCAGCAATACCAAATTCAGCGAGGCACTTCATCATGTAAGCAAATTAACAAGCTTAAGAAGACCGCAGAAATAACAACTTGTTCATTGTCACGAACAATGGGATGAAAACTATACCATGTACGCCTTAACTAAAATGGGCTTTAATCAACCGTCGTTCTTAAAAACTCCACCGTGGCCTGTAGGGACAAGTCGTGTCTAGCAAGTAGCATGGAAGAGGAATTGAAACAAAGAAGATAAGTACGTACAAGAAGCAGGTGTAATTCAAGCTGATTCTTGTGACCAGTAATTGCAAGAAAATGTGAAATTTTCATAAGATCTTATACCTAGTCAGTTGATAAAAAGATCAATGAAGACATGCACATTAATAGACAGTATATACACTTACCTGGGATTAAATATGCATTGGATCGCACTTATGATGATAAACATATGCCTCGATGTATAAAAGGACCATCCAACCAACTACCTGCATTAACATTTCCATCTGAATCATTGTGTCATATAGGTAGAAAAAATTCAGAGCACACTGGAACACATAGCTCCAAAAGAACAGTGCTCAGTGCTCGTACCTGGAATGTGTTCTTCACGGTGGGCATCTGATTAAAGAAGAAGAAAAGGATTCAGCAACCTATAGAGACAGCGGAACCATCCATATGAGGAAATTAAACCCGAGAACGGATAATGGAATTATAGCACCGAAAGGATGTAGAATTGTACTGTACATGAGTGCAACGCGGGCAGAGTAAAAGACAATGTAGAATTGTACATGAGCGCAACGCGGCCAGAGTGCTCTGGACCGACCGAGCGATCGACGCATGGGCAGAAACAAAACGTGTAGCAGAAATCTCGCACCAACTCAAAGGACATTGGATTTGGATCATCATAAAATCTTCCCGAGCGAGCGAGCGATACCAGCACCTTTGCCCTTCGTCAGCAGCCGAATTGCCGAAACGGGTCAGCTTTGGTCACGACAATGCGATGACGGGCAGGTCGCCGGCGGGCGGATCTAGCGACCCTTGACGGCAGGGCTCAGATCAGTCGACGTCGCGTGGGGAGGCGGCCAGAGTGCCCAGGCAGCGGAGCAGATCGGCGGTGACTCGCGTGGAGAGGCGGCGGCTGGGCAGGCTGGCTCGCGCGGCCGTGACGGGCAGGTCGCCGGCGGGCGGATCTAGCGAACCTTGACGGCAGGGCTCAGATCAGTCGACGTCGCGTGGGGAGGCGGCCGGGGGCTCAGGTAGCGGAGCAGATCGCCGGGTGACTCGCGTGGAGAGGCGGCGGCTGGGCATAGCGTCGAGTGGATGGGGCGATAGAACGTGCGAGGCAGTTTTCGTCCGCTCGGTGACGTTCCACCAAGGAAATTGCTAAGTGCACCCACATCATCCGTTAGATCAATCTAGACCATTAGATATTGTTAAGCGGGATAGTCGGCTTCAGATCGGACCGTGTACAGTGGGTGGGGGTGGCTGTAGTAAAGATGAAGTTCGCTTGTTTAATATATATATATATATATATATTTATAAATTCAGCCGTGTGTCAGAGTCTATCCTATGTTGATGATTCCACACTAAATTAACACAAATATTTAAATTTTAATAGTTTTTTTTCATAATTCAACATACAAATCAATACATAAATACTTTAACATATAAATCCATACAAATAGTTTTATAAGTTTTGATACATAAATTACAATACATCAAACTAGTTGTACGATTTGATTCTCTAAAGATGATCCAGATCAGCCTATAGTTGATTGTCCAGTTGTGTGTTTCGAATCTACTCACGTATAGCGAGAAAGGCTGTCAATATTGGCAATTTGTGATCAACAATTGTAAGAGGACCCTGTGGGGGCGCTTATGGGGCCGTCGGGGGCACAACTGGACATGCTCTCAAGTCGGGATCGGACAAGGCGTCGCCGCCACCACCGAGCGCCGCTCGACAATACGTTAACCCTAAAACTAGGAGAACAAAGCTCTCCCGTCCACAGGGGCCGAGATCCACCTTGCCTTTATGGCCCGAAGGTCACAAAGGAAGGCACATTAGAGCATCTCCACCGGGAGCCACCAAAGGATCCTCCAAAGGCCCATTGGGGGTCCAGACGCAAAAAAAAACACTACCAACGGCACCCCCCCAAAGCTTGGCCTGAGTCATTTCATGTCTGGCATCCCCCAAATTTAGAGGCCCTCTCGGGGGTGCCAGACATCAATTCGAGAGGCCCTCCAACAGGGATGGCCTGCCCGTCATACAACAAACGGCGCATAAGCGATTAATTAGGCTGCGCGGAGGCTGTTCCACCTGATTAACGGTGAGGCGACGAGGCGTCATCGTCTTTCTGCACGCCACGTAATAACGCCAGACGTAGAAACGTGGTGTCATCGGCGAGCACAGAAATGATGTGACGCGTCGACCTATGTCGTCCACGTCTTGAAGTTGGTACGGCTCCCCCGACGGCGCCCTGCCCACGCGTCATCGACGTCAATGTGTGCCAGGTGAACCGGTGCTCGCCGTTAGTGCGCGCCACCCAACCCCGTTCCCCCGGCCGCCAATAAAAATGAGACGCGACACGCCTATCAGTCTCCACACAAGGCACTCTTCCTCCCTCTCCCTCTCCCAACTCCTCTCACCCCGGTGGAGAACCACCGCCCAACATCGTGGGCAGCCGCGAGACGCCGGAGGAACGTGAGCTTCGGCGTCGTGACTTTCTCTTGGCAGAACGATCGTGTCGCTACAACGAGTGTCATGGCCAGCAACGCCGCGAGCAACGAGGATGCATAGATGTCCAAGACGTGGAACCGCGAGACGTGGCGCGAGAAGGCAGCAACGCGCCCCACACATGATGACGGTGGAGGACGCATGGTTTGTCTAGTTGCCATCACATCCCGGTGGAGGACGACGTCACCATACCAGATGGGTAGGTGGCAAACGTGTCAACGTGCCGGTGGCGCCGAGGCTCAGCGCGCGGGCAGGCCCGAGTTGGGTACATCAGACGGGTGTGGAGGGAGATGTCGGAATATGCAAATTCCTGAAGGTCGGAGCAGGCAATAGCAGACACTGCTGCCGCCAGATCATTGAGGCATGGAAGTTCCTTGATGATCCGACGCCGGTAGAATCTTGGACAACACCGGTGCCGGTAGATTGACGCGATTTGCTCGACACCGACGCCTGTAATGGTTGTCGAGAAGCTGTAAGTTGTCGCCGACGATGTCATAGGCCTTCTTCTCTCCGCGTAGGTTTAGTTTTAAGTTATAAATTTGTTAAATTTGAGGTGCTGGGATTGACCTCCTTCTTCTTGTTTTAAATTATAAGTTTATTAAGTTGTTGCCAAATGTTAAGTTTATTTAAATTGTTGTTATTTTTTTTGCAGTGTATCTTTAAAGGCGCTATTGTCGGATGCGGCATTTATTTGACTAGACACAAATTTTAGAGACGTCGATGCAGATGTTCTTAGCGACGGCGCGTCGGAGAAGAGACCGCATGTGCGTCGCTACGGAACGAAACGTTCGTTGTCTACGCACATAACAAAGCGGCGCGGCGGCACGTCACTTTCAGTGATGAGTAGCCAGCTAGTACTGTCGGTTTGCAGTTCCTTTTATACAGACGGTGCTCGCTTTGCTGGTACGATTTACCTTTGCAGCTATGATTTTATTCTACTTGATCTTTATCCATACATGGGAGTAGCTTTTTGTCGATTGCAAGAAACTGTGACACATTAGCAAGAAAAGTTACGAAAAAAAGCTGAGAATCCCTAACACCATAGAACAGTCGATGCTGAACTGACGCATCTCCAACGTTCATCAGTTACCCAGCTCTCTACCGGCTTCCAAAAAGAAACTCCCGATGAAATTTGAACTATTGATGTGCGTGAAGCATTTTTTTTAGAAACACAATACAAACGCAGACGCTCACATACACGCGCGCACACTCACCCCTATGAATGCACGCACGCACACCCTACCCCTATGAGCACCTCCGAAATACTGAGCCGGCGGATCGAGTCTTGAGATTGACGAAGTCACCACGGGCGCCTCGCTGTCGACGGGAACGTTGCCTCCCACTGAAAGAATATTCCACCTAAATGCAACACACAGACGTCAAATCTGGGATTTGGAACCCTAGCCGCCTCCGGGTCGCTCCCAGGCGACCCCGAGGCGACCGCGCCGCCGCCGCAAAAACCACCGCCTCCACGCCCCCCGCCCCCCGCTGCCGCCGGAGGAGGCCGTCCCATGGCGGACGGCGGCAGCGGAGGCTTCTCCCAGTCGCTTCCCCCCCCCCCCCCCCCCGAAAATCCAAATCCCCACCTGAAACTCTCCTCCCTCGATCCCCAAATCCTCCGCGCCTGCCTCGCTCCGCTGCCGCACCGTGTGCTCGCCGCTCGGCCGCTGGCCCCCACGGTGGCCGGCGAGGCTCCGGCGGTGTCCTCTGCTGCCCTCCGCGCCTCCGCATGGAACCTTCGATGCGTGCGCGCAGGGGCCGAGCGCGGCTGGCTTTGGGGCGGCGCGCAGGGGCCGGCGCCGGGATGGGCCGCTGCCCCGCCTAGCCGCTGTCCGGCCGTCGATCCTGGCCCCGGCTTGCTTCGGTGCTGCCCGGGCGATGCGCTGAAGAGTGCAGCCGCCGGCGAAAGCCTGGCTCGACCTTGGTCGGCCGACGACGGTGTCGCCCGTGGGCGTCATCACCTACCTGTAGGCGTCGTCGAGGGCGGTCTCTTGTTCTTCTCGATTGCTCCAGGGGAAACCCTCGATCCGGTTATACCGGACCCGGCGGTGGCGGCACGCTGTGTCGTTCTCCCTCTTGAGGGCACCGCTGTGGAGCAAGTGTCGTCTGGGGGACCTGTGGCTGTGGTGGGGGTGTTTCCCCTTCTTGCTCTCCTCTCGGTGTCGTCTCCCCATGGCCACGATGCTCGAGCTTTTACGGAGGGGCTGAGTCTCTTCTCTGATGCCGGTTAACGGCCGGGCCAGTGCCGGTGAAGTTTCCTGGGTGTCGACTCGGCTGCGCGAGGCGCTTCGATTACGCTGTTGGCTGTTGGGTTTGCCTCGGCGACACATGGCCCTTCGTCCGGTGTGGACTCGGCAATGTGCTGCCCTTCGGCTGCTCCAACCCATCGTGGCTGATCTCGGCGGAGTGAAGCCTTTCGACTACGGCGGTGAAGTTTCTGGCGCACTGGCGTCCAACGGTAATCGGAAGATGATGAGAGCTGAAGGCCTCCCCTGCGGGGTTTGCTGCCTAGTGCCATGTCTTTGTTGTTTCTCTTCCTCTGTATCCCCCTGGACAAGTGCTATTCCGTTTGTAAGAACATGGCCCGCCAGGCTACTTTCAGTGAATGCAACAAGCGGTGGGGATTTATTACCCCCCATTATTCTCGAAAAAAAAATCTGGGATTAAACTCTGGTGGGCTGAGGGTACTTACCATCCAACTACACAGAACTACACAGGTTGGTTTGCGACGTGCGTGAAGCATTCGCATGGGAATCCCCGTCTGCGGCCGTCCTGTGAGAGCGTTCGGACGGAGGTGCCGGGAAATTGTGACCTGAGGGTGCGTTTTTGTTAGTGCATTTCTAACGGGCGTTGTAAACCGCTGCGTGTTAAAAAACGTTTGAACCATCCGATTTGATGTTTAACACGTGCATGTTGTTATTTCACGGGAGGCCGTTAAAATTTAGCACGCCACAGAGTAGCGCTTCAGCAGGCGCTATAAAATGCAGCATGCGGCGGCTCACAAATAAGAATTGCACACAAATCATCTACAAGTATGAACTAATAACACTAATTTAAACTACAAACCATATAAATAAAAAACATTTACAAACAATAGTTCCAGAGAATTTTCATCTTGTTGGTGTCTTGTCAAACACCCAGTGTGCCAGACGCAGCGGCGGTGAGCTAGCGCCAGGCTGTCGGAGGAAAGACATGATCGATTTTGGTAGGTGCGAAATTATTGCGCTTCCGCTGCAGCGCCAAAATAGCAAACGGCGCGCTAAAAAGCGATTTATGCACGCACGTTATTTAACGCACCCGTTTAACAATTTACCGCACGTAATGGTATGTTTATTTTTAGATAACGTACAAGTATGTTTTTTTAGAATAACGTACAAGTATGTAGAAAACAAGAAATGAAATAAAGTAGTGGGCCTTGGCAACGGAGCATGTCCATGATAATATAGCCCATGATTGTTACTTTCCCCACTTTGTTGTCCATACTGTCGTCTGGGCCAATGCCAACTGGCAAAAGCATTTTGCCTACTCCTTGGTAGCCCTTTCCTACCCTAAATTTTTTTACTTTACAAAAAATAACAACCTAAAATTTGACAGGCTCCACCCCGAGGGAAGAATTTGATAGGCCTTTCCCATTGTAAAGAACTTGATAGGACCCCCCCCCCCCCCCCCCCCCTAAAAATAAAAAATAAATAGATATAATTTCAGATCTTGTCGTATAGAATTAAGATTATCAAGATTGGTTTTCTAACCACTCCCTCGCCACGTGTTGCGGTCTACCTACTCGTGGCTTATGAGTGTTAGTTTCTTACTCACCACTTGTCGCAATGAGATGATAAGTGGAGATGACGATCAGAAAGAAGGATATACGATGGTGGCAGAATGTGATTTTACCATTATAAATGAAATGAAAATAAGATATCTTTTGAATTGAGCACCCTATCGCGAGGGGTTTTCACTACAACGAGATTTTTGAAATTAGATCCTATACTCACGAGATGCACTTAGAAGTATTAGCACTCTCAAAGCGATGTTGTCTAGAGCTGTCCGCCTCCTCGCCGCCAGATGTGCCCTGAGCAGGAAAGAATAAGACCCCACCATCATCACTTGCCGAGCTGAATTGTCCTATCGGCTTCCTCTGACAAAGACAAGATGCACGGATAAGAGGGAGATGGGGGTGGCGGAGGCGCCGAGGCGGTTAAGATTTCTCCCATGTTGTCCCCAGGAGTGATATGTGCATCACAGTAGTTGAGATTAGCATAGTATGGAAGGGAAAAAATCCTCTACGACCCACTTTGCAACGACCATACACGTTGCATGTGACAATCTGAAAGCAAGTTTGACGACCGGGGTGGAAAGTTTGTTTTGTCATGTGTTGCATGTTGGATGTGGTCTATGGGTCGCTGGGACATGGGTCGTATAGGATTTTTCTCTGTATGGAAGGGTTCCATTAAAAAATGGAAGCAAACTACGGCTTAACCAATGACCATGAGCATGAGATGCAATCACCTTCGCCAGCGTAGAACAATCTATGAAATAGTTTCAGTTATGGATCCGCGGATTCTTAACCACCACAAGAGGTAGCTAAAGATCGAGACCTTCAGATTGAATGAAGATGCCATGCCACACGAGGAGACAAGGCAGAAATGGAAATCCCGTGCTTTCCAATATCCATGTGATAGAGCGGATGCATCCCCATCTCCAAATCATGAAATTTTGACAATTGGCTGCTCATCCAAGGGCACCTAACATTAAAAATAGCGACATCATCCATATCACGTATGCAATCACGTCTGCACTGCCCCCACCCGATCGACCGCCACGCCAGAGCCGTAGTATAACCTCCACTGCCGGCAATACAGTATGATTATGCACGCGCATACGTACACTTAGTCTGACCGTGTAGCGAGAGATCGACATCTGAGCTTGACAAGCATTGCTTTACTTGGAAACGATCGGCCAACTTGTCTCTGAATTCTGAAACAAGTTAGTGCAGAAACCAGTGCGCGCCTAATGTCAAGGGTCCAAACTGAGTGACGTCTTGGATTAAGACGGTGGTGCCGCTCCGCACATGCGCAGCGGAAGCCAACTCCGCCTGGGAATCGTCGGGCAATAATGCTAGACTTACGGATGATTTATACGGACAAATGCTTTCCACCTGCTGTGATTGGCTACGTATGTACGTACGTGACAACGGCAGCGACCCCCTACAATCGGAGCATTGATATGAACCTCAGGGCAGAGTCCTAATTAACGTCATGCTCGCTGTGAATCCTAACCGGATGCACAACTCAAGTGTATCAAAATCAAACTTCCGGCAAGTTGGCAGGCAAAAGTTGTCGTAAATTGGACCCCCAACCCTAGCTTGCTCCCGCGTCGCTCCCGCGAGCGACCGGGAGCCCTGGCGGCGCCGCCGCCTCCAGCCCCTCCCTCCCCTCCTCGCCTCCGCCGGAGGGCGTCACCGGGCAAAGCCCGGGCGGCGTCGGCGGCGGCGGGGCCTCTTCTCTCTCCCTCGCGCGGTGGCGGCGGCGCGGGACTCCGCGGTCGGCGAGGGCATCGGGCTGCCTGGGGCTCGGTGGCGCGGCTCACGGCGGCGCAAGCTGCGGCGGCTCGGACGGCGCGGCTACCTGCACCGCGGGGAGGCGTTCTGGGTGCGCGGGGGCGGCGCTGGGTGGCGTGGGCGACGGCGGATGGCAAGGGGATGCTGCGGCAGGGGTGCTCGGGCCCGATCTGGGCCTGGCATGCCCCGGCCGGTGAGCTCGGGCCCCGCGGTTCGGTGGTGCGGATGCTCGCCGGTCGCCCCTCCCCGGCTACAGCTTGTGGTCGGGGCATTGGATCTGGGCCGGGCAGGCCTGGATCTGGTGGGCGTCGCGTGGACCCTACGGGGGTCCGCGTTACGCATGTCGAGTTGTTGCTTCCCGTGCTTCGGCGGCGATGCGGTTGTTTGGTGGCGGTGGGGCGAGTCAGGGACGTCGGCGTCGTGTGGTGGCGGCGACGGCTCGGATGACGCGGGTTGCGGCTTCGGGCCGGAGTTCTCGGTCAGCGGTTGTAGGAGGCTCGATGACGGCTCTCCTCTGGAGAAGGTGACGGGAAGGTGCTGAGGTGGGTCGGTCCCGGGATGGTGGCTAGCGAAGCTGACCGGAGGTGGCAGGCTCTCGGGGCCCTGCTGCCCTATGGTTTCAGTGGTTCCCGGCGTGTCCGGGAACCCTTCCCCCATCCATGGACTGGATGGGGTGCTGGATCCGAGCCAGGAGGGCATGGATCCGGTGACCGCCTAGCAGCCTCGTCTTCTCGAGGTTGCGGGTATGACAGGCGGGTGCATCTTGCTAGTTGTACCCCCACCGTCCTAGGGCAGGCGCTCTCGGTCCTTCTACTGTCTGTTCCGATGGATTTGTTGTCTAGACACCTGCTTTTCCCTGGGGGCGAGTTCTTGGATGCCGGGGCGGCGACCTCGGAAGGTGGTCTGCACGTGCGACTCTGCGGCGAGTGGCGTGGCAGCGGTGATGGTCGTCTTCTCGGTCCACGTGGGTGGCGTGGAGTTGGCGGGAGGAGTGCCTGGCGCGGCTTCACTTCGGATATGGCGGCTCCCAGATCGCGTCATGGTGACCTGGCTTGAGACCTTTGACGCTTCGTGAGTTCGAGTGTGGTAGCAAGGTTTTCCGAGCGAAAGCTTTGCGTTTCGGCGCCAACAGCGACGACGCCTGCGGGTGTCGCTACCCTATTGGGGGCGCTGTTGAGGTTGCCTTCTCTGCACTTAGCGTGGTAGTAAGGTGCTTCTGAGCGAAAGCTCTGTGCTTCGGCGCCAACAGCGACGACGCCTGCGGGTGTCGTAACCCTCTAGGGGGTGCTGCTGTGGGTGCCTTCTCCGCACTTGGGCTTCGGTGAAAACCCTGACCTCTTGGTCTGGACGGCGGCGGCGTCTTACGTCGTCACCCTGTTGGGGGCGTCGTCATGGAGCCTTGTATGCGTCGGAGTTTTCGGTGGCAAGTCCGGTTTTCCTTTTTTCTTTGTTGTATCTTTGATCTGTCTTTAGAGGGTTCCTCATCACCTTGTATCGGTTCGGCCGTTGTCTTTTTCGCGTTGTGCTGTCTGGCCCAGCAGCGATCTCAAACGGTGTAGCTTTATTTATAAAGCGGGGCGAAAGTCTGTTTCGTGGAAAGTTGTCGTAAATTTAAACGAAACGGTAAAACTTTATTGAAACTTGAGAGATTTTACACTGTTTAAATAAATTAATATTATTTTTCCTAGAACACCTACACCACGATCTCATTGTCCTCCTTGACCGGCCTCTCCGGCGTCGTCAACTCTTCCACCTCGAGTTTTTCGGCCGGCTGGATCGCTTCGAACAACAGCCGCTCGGCCAAGGACTAGTCCCTCGTATTAACTTAAGCTTATCGGGATTTGAGTCAATGACACGTGAGGCCTTTAGGTTAGGATCTTATGTGATGACGGCTCTATGACCGTCGACACTCCCGCTCCACTCCGGTTGTGCGTTCGGTTAATATGATTATTTTGGTTTAATTTATATGGTTATACAGTAAATACGGTTTGATATTTCGGTAAATACGGTTTTGTACGAAAATATGGTTCGGTTTCAGTAATAACCATTTAACTTCGGTTCGATTTCGGTAATAACCAAAATTGACGTGATTTTTTGAATACCACATAACTGTTATGGCAATATATTTCATTTTTATATTTGTATAACCAAACTAGGTGTCTTGCAAAAATAATAGACAGAAAAACTAAAAATTCGGCCAAAGTACAAAAATACGGTTCGGTTTCGGTAATAACCATTTATATTTTTGTATAACCAAACTAGGTGTCTTGCAAAGTACAAAAGTAGGAATTGTGGTTATTTCGGTTCAGTTTATATGGTTATACGATAAATACGGTTTTAATACTTCGGTAAATACGGTTTTGTATGAAAATAAGGTTCGGGTTCGGTAACAACCATTTAACTTTGGTTCAATTTCGGTAATAACCAAAGTTGACGTGATTTTTTGAATACCACATAAATGTTATGGCCATATATTTCAGTTTTATAGTTTTGTATAACCAAACCAGGTGTCTTGCAAAAAAATAGACAAAAAACTAAAATAATGGCCAAACTACAAAAGTAGGACTTGAGTACCACATAAATGTTATGGCAATATATTTCAGTTTATATAACCAAACTAGGTGTCTTGCAAAAATAATAGACAAAAAGCCAAAGTAAAAAAATACGGTCTGGCAACTTTGTCATTATTGTGGCCGAGAGTTATTTTCGTTCCTATGTCTATTGTGCGTGTGTGTGGGGGCGGGGAGGGGGTGTGAGCGCTATATAAAATGTCGGTGAAGACTCTCTTACTACTACTGCTATTAGCATGCAATTTCTATTTGATCCGCCGAAAAGTCAGTTTGTCTTCCGACTACCTATGCTCCTTCTGTTTGAAAAAAATTAAAAACAAAAAGTTAAAAGTTTCAAAAAATCTGAAAAATAAGGAATGTTGTAATGATGTATACTACAACCGTGCAAACTCACAATGCACAATCTTTTTTAGTATCGATTACATAAAAGTAACTAAATTATGAAATTTTGAAACAACTTTTTTTTTTTTGCGAATGAAACAACTATATTCAGATCTATACATTTCTAATTTTTGTGTAGCTCAAAATACAAAGTAGGAGTATTTCGCGTTGCAATTTTACCCGCATTTAGTATACACAATTAAGAACATGTATGCCATTCTTCCTTTTAAATATAAAACTGTAAAGATTTTTTTTTTTAAATCGAACAAAAGAAGCACCGGTGCTGACGAGCAAGAAATTCGTTACCTCCGCTGTTTGGCTTCTACTCCTACAATTTCCCCATGATCTGACTTTCCGTCGGCGTCGCAGCAGCTGTCGTCACGGATGGACGCGTCGTCCCCCACGGCGGCTGACGCCCCTCCACGTCACTCCCCCGGCAACTCGTGTGCAGCAGTAGTCCTCGCGGAAAGCTCCCCGCGTCGCGTGGGTCGCACCTGTACCCTTAACCTGACGTCACCCGCCCACGTCACCTCCCTGCTGTATATATCCACCCCCTTCGCCTCCCGGAGCCATTACACAAACACCGAACCATCACACACACCGGCGCCGCGAGAGAGAGAGAGAGATCCGGAAAGAACAAGAGTGGGAGGAGAACGGCCGGAGGTTCGGAGCGAACGCGCCACGTAGCGACGACCGAAATGTACCAGGCCATTCCCTACAGCAGCGGCGCCCGTCCATGGCTCCGGCCGGCTGAGACCGCGCCCGCCGCCGTCGTCGTCAAGACGGAGACCACCGCAGAGGCGGCGGCCGCGTCCCGGGAGGAGGAGGCGGAAGCGCGGGACGTCACGAGGGCGGTATCGGAGAGCCCGGTCGTGGTGGTGGGGAGGCGTGCCTGCTGCCTCAGCCACGTGGTCAAGCGCCTGCTGCAGGGGCTCGGGGTCAACCCCGCCGTGCACGAGGTCGCCGACGAGACGGCGCTCCCTGGGGTCGTCGGGGAGACCGCTCTCCCGGCGGTGTTCGTCGGCGGGAAGCTGCTCGGTGGCCTCGATCGCCTCATGGCCGTCCACATCTCCGGCGAACTCGTGCCCATCCTCAAGAAGGCCGGCGCCCTCTGGCTCTGATCACCAGATCCTTCCTCTCTCTTTTTTTTCGTTCTCGGCAACAGATGGTGTGAGGTTTAATCGTGGCCGTTGGATGAATTGTATACCGCGGCCGATTTACTCTAGGTTTTTGTTTTTCTTTAAGGATGGTGTGCTAAAAAAACAGGCCGCTAGCGTCACTAATTCATAATTACTGGGAGTATTTGGTAACAGTTGTGCGGTCCCGAAATCATGCATGATGAAAATTTAGTTTCCACCATGTGAATACGGAAGACGACCGAGGGGCATTTCCGCGTCTCGTCTGTACAGTTTGTCGTTGGCATTTCTGAATTAATGCGAATGAGATGTGTTCCTTCTGTAAAGGAAACATTCGCCACCCGTGGCACGGAATTGCTCTGCAGTACATACTCCAACCTTTTTATTAGGCTGGGCTATTAATTTCCAGCTTTGTCTTCAGATTTAAGTCATGGCTGGTTGTTGGGTACTGCATTCAGATGTCATGGCAAGGAGTATAATGCCAATTATAGGGTATTCATTTATACAGTTGTTGATTCCATGTCATTCCATAGTGTTTGACCCGCTATATATGTTCTCTCGACTCTACCTTTGAGTGGCGGCGACGACATGCATGTGGCGGTCCGATTGAAGATCTTCTCTAGGGAGGGTCTTGTGCATTCCTTTTCGGAGCTCGTCACCAGAATCAGAATTTAGGCCTAAAGTGCGAAGAGTTATATGTTTGGCATATTTCGACGTGGGTTTAACGATGCCGCTTTTGCGAGGTCTTCCTTTGTGGTCGTTCTCCGGTGAATTCGGAGTCAATGCATAGTGATAACGATGACACTAATAACAACCTCGAAGACAAAACCCTTGGTTTGACGGTGTAGGTATCACTACGGTTGTGTGTTGTTACAGTGGTTGTGTTTTATAAAGGTAGATGAGGGTTTTCGTAACAGTTTTCGACCAGTTTCCCGCTAATATATCGGCCAACTCTCTTCTGCTTTATACAAATGAAAATGACAAATGTTGTCCTCGTTTCAAAAACAAATATCAACAGTCTTTTGTTTGCATTGTCCCTCCATCCCCCCGCTCTATGAAGTTGCGTCATCTCGTCACCGGGCGGCCACCCTTGGATTTGTCATACAAGTACGGCGTATAAACGAACCGGGCACGCCGGCGCAACGAAGTTTTCCTTTCGTCGTCATGATCTACCTCATGAAACTCCACCCATGTTGTTCCGTGTGGCATCTAGACAAGCAAGTGCGTAAGCAGTGATGGGATCGGCAGCTTCAAAAACGACCATCAAATTTCAGTCGAGCGATCCAAACAAGCTCGCGTCAAGGAAGATGAGGACTCAGACTTGTTCTCTCGTGCAAGATTTTGCACGGCTCACGTGACTCGGACATAAACCACTTGGCCACAGCCATCCGTCACCCAGGTGACAGGATCTCTAGTAAAATACTACAATCTGCGTTATCTCTCAAAAAAAGGAAAATCAGCTTACTTTAAAAGTATTTTTGTATAGAAGTTTGATAACTATATGGACCCGACTAGCCAACGGCCGGCCGTTGGTTCGCCGTAGCGAACGGCCCCTCGTAAAAGGAAAGAATCTGTCCCCGATTCCCGTCCTCCTCGCCAGGAACAGCTGCCGCCCCGAATCCTCCGCCACCAATCCACCGCCGGAAAAGGTTCCCTGATCTGCTGCTGCCTCTCCGGAGTCTCCCCGCCACCAACATAGCTCCAGCGCCGCCCAAACCCTTGCTCCGCGCACGTCCCGCTGTCCTCCACCGTGAGGTCGAGATGTGTCGCCCCTATGCCACACGCCGGCGCCATCCTCCGCTGTATCAGTTCGCCGCGCGTGGCACCCCTGCAACTCCGCCGGCGAGCTCAAACGCCGCCAGTTGGCCAGTTCCCTTTTCGTGCTGTCCCTCTTGTGTCGTCCTTCACGGTCAGGAGCAGCAGCTGGAGCAGTAGCCCGGCGGCAGCGGTTAGAGGCAGCACGAGGCCTGAATGGTGTCTACCGGGAGGGAATTGAGAGAGGAGGCCGGCGGGTGCGCACTGGTGTAGGATGGCAGGAGAGCAGGCCAGAATCGGCGGCGCGGGATGTGCTGACGGGAGGACGAAGAAACACAGAAGCGTGGGAGAGAGAGAGGTAGAGGATAACTGATTAGCGGTACCACGTCGTGTAGTTGTTTACTGCCTCAAAATCTCTAGACTTGCTCAAGTAAAGTTAATATTAGTTGCTCAGTCACGTCAGTATTTTTTGTGTGCTGCTAAAATTTAGCAGCGTTGTGAAGTTGCTCATTTACGTTTCCCAAGTTTCTCTGAATTCCTAACTAGGGGATTCAACGTGATGTCCACCTTTTAATTGCTTACACAGTGTGGTGGTACTAGAAAGTTGCAAAAAGTTATTACTAAATTATATATCGCCGGTATGAAATTACCGCTTGTATGAAATTATCACTTGCGATTTGCGAGGTTGTCTCCTCGCACACAAAAATTACTTGTTGACGTTTTGTGAAGTTGCCCCGCACACCAAAATTGATCCATCTCGGATCAAATTTTCATTGTGGACGACGAAGCAATAATTACATGCACCAAAGCAAGTTTTATGGGTACTGAAGTCGTCGTTGTTAAGGAGTTGTAGTTGCTAACATTTATGGACGCCGAATCAACATTTGTGGGCGAAGGAGCAATATTTATGGGCAACAAAGCATTTTTTATGTACTCGGAAGCAAGTTTTGTGGACGTCGAATCAACATTTGTAGGTGACGAAGCTAATTAGGTGGGCGGCGAAGCAACTTTTGTGGGCAACGAAGTAACATTTATGGGTGCCGAAGCAACTTTTGCGGCCTCGCCGGCGTGAAGCCATCCCCGGACGACGGCGAATCCGAGTGCATCCCGACGTCGGCGCTCGACCACAAGACACTCTTGCTTGGATCCTTGCGCGCTCGCCGAGGACCTAGGACTCTGAGCCGGTGGTCTCGGCCTCGTGGTGGACGTCACTCTTGCCGGGGGCGATGGCGCTAAAGCAACATTCTGGGTGATGAAGCAACTTTTGTGGCCGCCAAAGCAATATTTGTGTGAGACGAAGCAAATTCGGATGGCGACGAAGCAACTTTTATGGGCTCGTCGGCGCGGAGCGTGCCCCGGACGACATCGAATCCGAGCGGATCCCGACGTCGCGGCTCTACCGCAAGATGCTCTTGCTTAGCTCTGCACGCTCGTCGATGACCTAGGACTTTGAGCCGGTGGTCTCGGTCTCGTGGTGGACGTCACTCTGGCCGGGGGCGACGACGCTAAAGCAACATTGTGGCGATGAAGCAACTTTTGTGTCCGCCAAAGCAACAAATGGTAGAGTTGGTAATATATTTTAGACAACAAATTGGTAGAATTAAACAAGTAATATATGAAGGTAGACAACAAATTGGTAAATTTGAAGAAAATTGGTGCACGATGAGGCCACTTCGTAATAGATGTAAGCAACCCCATAACAAAAAATAAAAACAACTTTTGTTTTGGCAAGATGGGATGATGCAATTTCATAACAACGGTAAGTAACTACGGAAAAAAGCAACTTTATATGCTACGATGCAGATTTCATCGCGCACAACAACGCGATTTGGATACATAAGTAAATTTTGTTAAAAGTTTGCGATGAGGCGCATCAACCAATTGTTAAAAGCAAGTAATATATGAAGGTAGGCAATAAAATTGGTAGAATTAAGCAAGTAATATATTAAAGGTAGGCAATAAAATTGGTAGAATTAAACAACAAATGGTAGAATTGGTAATATATATTCTAGGCAACAAATTGGTAGAACTAAACAAATAATATATGAAGGTAGGCAGCAAATTGGTAGATTTGAGAAATTTTGTAGTTTATTTTCGGGCAACAAATTAGAATATATTAGGCGGCAGCAAATTGGTAGATTTGAGAAATTTTGTGGTTTAGTTTTTGACAAAAATTGGAATACTTTAGGCAACAAATATGTTTTTGGCAACAAATCGGAATATTTTAGGCAACAGATCTTTAAGCAACAAATTAGTGGAATTAAGCAACTAATATAAGCACATAGGCACCAAAATTGATAGATTTGAGCAATTATGTAGGTTTATGTTTTCATCTCTCTTTCCTTTCTTTTTGTATTGTTTCAGCCAAAATTGGTAGATTTGAGCAAAAAATTGGTAGATTTGAGCAACTAATATACGCATATTCCCCTTTTGTTTGCATCTCTCTTTCCTTTCTATCCTCCCATCTCTTTCTTCCCATCGTGCACAATAAGACACCGGTCTAGAATAATCCCAAGGACACCATGTGTCTGTGCGTACATAATGAGAAATGAAAGGATTGAGATGCAAAATGGCCAAAGAGATAAGATTTCCCAATCTTTCTCTCAGTCTGGTACTCTGCTTCGTGAGAAAACCTCATACAGGATCGAGCGCTCGCCGTCGTTTTTCCCGCAAATTGGGATCGAGCCCTCGAGGCCTCGTCCTCGACCCCATGGCTACCAGGGCTGGCCGAAGTTGGTTACCTCGGCGGAGGAGGAAGAGCACACCGGGCGCCAGAAGTAAGATGCGGAGGCGGAAGTGCGAGTGGCGCGGTCACCGAGCGGCGTCCATAGCAGCAGGACGTGAGGAACTCACGGGCTGGAGCTGAGGGAAACCAGCCGGCGGCGCGAAGTGGTGGAGTGGAGGACGCGAGCAACTCACGCGCTGGAGGCGAGGAGAGCAGCTCAATTCGTTTGTCGGGTAGCGCGGCCGTTCGCTTCACCCAAACAACGCGCGCGCGAGAATAAGACTCTACGTAACTATATTTACTCGATCAAAATTGGTAAGTTTGTTTTTTGACCAAAGATAAAACACAAAATAAGTTTATGAAATAGAGAGTGTACAAACGTACCACATGACATGTGTGGTAAGCAAAATAAATAAATATCGACAAAGTATACAAACGTAGGAGTACATCTTAATTCTCGATTGTCTCAGACAATCTTGTGAGAAGTCAGGGAGGGCCACTCCCCGCAAATATAAAAGAGTCTCCTTCCCCGTGGCACACAGGGAAACCCAGTTTGAGATGCTATATGTGTAGGAGATATGCCCTAAAGGCAATTAATAAAGAGTTTATTTGTCATATCTCATTTTGTTCATAATACGTTTTTGTGTCATGCTATAACTGTATTAAGCGGAAACATTAATACACGTGTGATACGTAAAACAACCAGGTCCCCAGTAGCCTCTTTTGACTGGTTCATTGTGCAATTGATGATCGAGGTTTCCCGATCATGTGACATGGTGTCTATTTGACAATGAAGTCATGTCGTTGGTAGAACGATGTGATGGACATACCCAATATTTGTAGGACGTAGTCATTACGCCTTCGACCGTGAGATCTACTCTTATTGCTATTTCTGGAAGACACTTTGATTGCATCAAACGTCATATCTTACATAGTGTGACAATAAAGGTGTCCCTCTCGGGTGTCGGAAAGGAGTATGTTGAGACGGGGGATCAAGAGCGGGATTTGCCAGTACCATAGCAGGATAGATACTCTAGGGCCCACTCGGTGAGATTATGTCAAACGAGCTTGCAAGCGTGTGACTAGGTCACCAGGACATAAGATCATGGACGAGTAGAAGTTAGCAGTGTCGGTAACGAGATCAAGCTAGGTATGGAGATATCTATGAACGAGTCTCGGACACGCTAAGTATCGCATGGCAAAAGGTTTAAGACTCAGACGTCCAGGTTCGATAGGTAAAGTATTCGTTATCTCGCAGGGATTAATTCTGGGTATCCAAGGTCCACGAATTAGTCATTGATCGGAGAGGAGTCTCGATCATGTCTGGTGAGATAATCGAACCGCTAGGGTAACACGCTTAAGGGGAGTCGACATTTTACCGGAAGAGAAAAATAAGAAAAGAGAGACCGGGAACGTCCCGGGAAAGTTCCGATGGAGATCGGGCAGCGACGAAATAGTTTTCGGATCCAGAACAAATTATGTAATATGTATTTAATATTAATTAGTGTAATTAATAGTTAAATATATTTTATTTTAATTTTTTCTGAATTTTTAAAGGCAAAAATCCCTTAATGGGCCTCTTTGGGCAAAGAGGCCCATCAGGGGGGGAGAGTCCGCCCCAGGAGGAGGGGGCTGGTTCGGCCGGCCCTAGGTGGGCCACATGGGGCCCACCTAGGCCGGCGCACCAAGGCTGGCTGGCTGGGGTGTGGGATTAGTCCCACACCGCCAGCCTGGCAGGTTGGGCAGCCCCTGGCCTCCTATATATACATGGGTACCCCTGGCCTTTGAAGACACACCAGTTTCTCTCTCTCCTTGGATCCCGTGACTCCCCAGTTTGGAGTTGCGCCAAGGATAAGTTTTCTCCACCATACGCACGCCGCCGCGCTGCTGGTCTTCCGGTCCCAGTCTTCCGCTGCTTCGTCTTTGGATCGGAGCCCGGAGTTCGTCGGCTTCACCGTACGTGTGTGACGCCTTGCGAGGCACCACGCTAGTGGTGCTAGAGGTCTGCTTCCTCTACACGGCATCGAAGTCTTCGTCGGCTTCATCGACAACGCTTGTGCGGGAGCGTAATCCCCGCTTTTCGGTCTACAAGGGTATGTGCACCGAACCCCCTTCGTACTACTATATCTGCATAGTATAGATTCTGACTAGTTTAAGGTTATCCGTGTTAGGAATTTTTTTGTTTTCTGCATGCGATCCCCTTCAGTGGTATCAGAGCCGATCTATGCGTAGATATAGCTGTGCGCTAGCTGCACCCGTGTTTATCACGGGGACAACGTTCTTATTATTTGCTACCCTCTCGCGTGCACTTGCACTGCCGGCAGCATCGAGTTGATGAAGCGGCCCGGACCGACCTTACGCGTACGCTTACGCGAGACTGGTTCCACAACTGACATACGGCTGGTTCCGTATATGTGGCTGGCGGGTGTCTGTCTCTCTCTCTTTAGTTGGCTTTGCATTTTCAATGGAGGGCCCGAAAGGGATGAATAAATATGCAATTATTTGATCGTTGTTGTGGTCATAGGTTCGTAGGTATGAAGCGGTTCTATTTACGACAGCCCCAAGCCACGTAAAATATGCAAAAGATAAAGTAGAGGCGTCTAACTTTATTTTGCAGGGGTTATGTGATATGGTCAAGGTAGGTTTATTAAATTGTTTATAAACTGTTGGCGCGAAGGAGACCATCGGCGCAAGGACCATATCACGTCGCATTACATCTGATGTTTTGAGTGCATCTTATATTGTGTGTATATATATATAGTATATATTAGTTACACGGCGGTAGTTTTATAAGATGATCCCTCCAAAATACCATCTGTGTTCTCCCTTCAACGTGCACCACCAAGAAAGTTCTACGTTATGAGGCAGGCCGTGACGATCGGGTGTCAGACATATCGTCGTTCGCATACAGTGGGTGTAAGCCATGTTGCACGCGCGTTTACGTTGAAGGTTATTGTGGCGAGCCTAGCATGTACAGACATGGCCTCGGAACAAGGTGACCGAAAGGTCGAGCATGAGTCACAAAGTTGTTGTGATTGACATACCGATGTCTACCTTTGAAGTTGTGTTGCCGGCTCTGACGATGAGGGGTTGCACAATGGATTAGGGTCGTGTAATCACTAAAGCGATGAGAGGGATACTCGTTTTGAGTGGGAGTTCTTATAGTTATTTTCGAAAAATACTTGAACTCAAAATTTTATGAACAAAGTCTTATGTTTTGCAAATTCCATTGTAGATGTCTCGCCCCACCTTTAACCTAGCCCTGTTCATTGAGAAAGAGAAGCTTAAGACCAATGGGTCCAACTTCGTGTCCTGGTTCCGCGATCTGAAGTCCATTCTGCATACCCACGAGGTGGCTTACATCCTTGAAGCCCCCTTAGGTGATCAGCCAGCAAACACCGCCTCAGAATTCGTTAGGAGTGTCCACGAGTTGAAGGCGGAGATTTCCTCTTTTGTCCGGAGTGGCATGCTTTTTGCCATGGAGGCTGACCTGCAGAACCATTTTGAGAACCAGAGTGCTTATGAGATAATCACTGAACTCATGGTTATTTTTGCACGACAAGTCAAGGATGAGAGGTTTGAAGCTACCAAGCTTTTCTTCTCAGCCCAGATGGAAGAGCACGGCAATATAAGTGAGCACTTGGCCAATATGTATGGCAGCATTCAGCTCTTGAAAGATCTGGGATATGTGATCCTAGAAGAGCTGGTTATAGATAGGGTGCTGTTGTCGCTGCCCCCTAGTTATAAGGAAGCCATCATGAACTACGACATGATTGGGACATCAAAATCCCTGTCGGAAATTTTTATGATGCTCAACATGGCCGAATTGGAAATCAAGATGGACAAGATGGTGGTGACCATCAGATCCCTGGAAACACAACTCCCCAAGTATCTGGAGGATAAAAAGGCCGGCAAGATTGTCGGAAAAGAGAAAGGTATATTTGATATACATGTTATTGATGTGTATCTTACCTGCGCCCGCAGCAACACATGGGTATTTGATACTGGCTCTGTTGCTCATATATGTAACTCTCAGGCGGAGTTGCGGAATAAGAGGCGCCTGGCAAAGGACGAGGTGACGATGCGCGTCGGCAACGGATCAAGAGTTGACGTGGTGGCTGTCGGCACACTCCCTCTACATCTACCATCGGGATTAGTTTTGGTTCTGAATAAGTGTTATTTTGTACCGACTTTGAGTGTAAACATTATCAGTGGGTCTTGTTGTTGCAAGACGGATATTCATTCAAATCAGTATCGAGTGGTTGTGCTATTTCTATGAATGATATCTTTTATGTTAATGCTCACGAGAATAATGGTTTATTCTTGTTGAATCTCGATCGTAGTACTCACATCCATAGCATAGATGCCAAGAGGATTAAACTTAGTAGCGATACCGCCATGTATATATGGCATTACCGTCTCGGTCATATTGGTATAAAGCGCATGAAGAAACTCCATGCTGACGGACTTCTGAACTCGTTGGATTTTGGATCCCTCGACACATGCGAACCATGCCACATGGGCAAAATGACCAAGACACCGTTCAATGGTTTCATGGAACGGGCGTCGGACTTATTGGGAGTCATACATACAGATGTGTGTGGACCAATGAGTGTGTCGACACGCAATGGTTATCGTTACTTTGTCACCTTCACCGATGACTTGAGTAGATATGGGTATATCTATTTGATGAAACACAAGTCTGAAACATTTGAAAAGTTCAAAGAATTTCAAAGTGAAGTAGAAAATCAACTCAACAAGAAAATCAAGCACCTTCGATCCGATCGTGGTGGCGAATATTTGAGTTTTGAGTTTGGCACACATCTGAAGGCCTGTGGCATCGTGCCGCAGCTTACGCCAGCTGGAACGCCGCAACGGAACGGTGTGTCCGAGCGACGTAATCGTACCCTATTAGATAGCGTCCGATCTATGATGTCTCTTACCGACTTGCCCGTATCCTTTTGGGGGTATGCGTTAGAAACAGCCGCATTCATTTTAAATAGGGCTCCGTCCAAATCCGTAGCAACGACACCGTATAAGATATGGCATGGCAAGAAACCTAAGTTGTCGTTCCTGAAGGTCTGGGGTTGTGAGGCGTATGTTAAGAAACTACAGCCCGACAAACTCGAACCGAAATCGGAGAAAGTCGTCTTTGTAGGGTATCCGCGGGAAACTATAGGATACACCTTCTACAACCAAGCTGAGGGCAAAACGTTTGTCGCGAAGAACGGTACCTTTCTGGAGAAAGAGTTTCTCGCCAAAGGAGTAAGTGGGAGGAAAATAGACCTCGACGAGATCGTTGATCCTGAACTCGAAATTCCGAGTGGCGCAACGGAAGCTGTTCCGGAAACGTCCTCCACAGATGGAGTGGGAGAAGATGTCGAGTGTGCTATTCTACCTCGTAGGTCAGGGAGATCTCGGATCGCCCCTGAATGGTATGGCAACATGGTTTCATCGTCATGTTGATTGAACAAGACGAACCTACGAACTACAAAGAGGCTATGGCTAGTCCTGAGTCCGAGAAATGGCTTGAAGCCATGAAATCCGAAATAGGATCTATGTATGACAACAAAGTGTGGACTTTGATGGAGATTCCCGAAGGGCGCAAGGCCGTCGAGAATAAATGGATATTTAAGAAAAAGACTGATGCTGATGGTAATGTGACCATCTATAAAGCTCGGCTTGTCGCAAATGGTTTCCGACAAGTTCATGGGATTGACTACGATGAAACGTTTTCACCGGTAGCGATGCTGAAGTCTATTCGGATTTTGCTAGCAGTTGCCGCATATTATGACTATGAGATATGGCAAATGGATGTCAAAACAGCCTTCCTAAATGGTAACATTTAGGAAGAGTTGTATATGGTACAACCTGAAGGTTTTGTCGATCCAGAAAATGCTGGCAAGGTATGCAAGCTTCAGCGTTCCATTTATGGACTGAAGCAAGCATCTCGGAGCTGGAATCTTCGCTTTGATGAGGTGATCAAAGATTTTGGATTTGTCCAAAATAGCGAAGAAACCTGCATTTACAAGAAAATGAGTGGGAGCTCAGTTGTGTTCCTAGTACTATATGTTGATGATATACTACTAATAGGGGATAATGTGGAACTTCTGAATAGCGTCAAGAAATATTTAAACAGTAAATTTTCGATGAAGGACTTAGGAGAAGCTGCATACGTTTTAGGCATTAAAATCTATCGTGATAGATCAAGACGTCTATTAGCATTAAGTCAGAGTACTTATATTGACAAGATACTGAAACGGTTCGGTATGGAGACGGCAAAGAAGGGTTTTCTGCCGGTTGTCAAGAATAAGGTATTAAGCAAGGCACAGTGTCCGGTGACGGAACATGATAAAGTTGAGATGACTAAACATCCTTATGCTTCAGCCATAGGATCGATCATGTATGCCATGTTAAGTACTCGACCTGATGTAGCATTGGCTCTTAGTTTGACGAGCCGGTTCCAAAGTAATCCTGGAAAGGATCATTGGGTTGCTGTTAAAAGCATTCTTAAGAATCTCAAGCATACAAAGGAAATGTTCCTTGTGTATGGGGACTGTGAGGAAGAACTTGGCGTAACAGGCTACGTTGATGCAAGTTTCTGCTCAGACCCAGATGACTCTAAGTCACAGACAGGATATGTGTTCAAGGTGAACGGAGGCGCTGTATGCTGGAGGAGTGGGAAGCAACCCATCGTAGCCCAATCTACAATGGAATCGGAGTACATTGCCGCTTCTGAAGCCGCGAATGAAGCTGTGTGGCTGAGGAGGTTCATCATCGAGCTTGGAGTGTTCCCTAGCGCGCAAGACCCCGTAACCCTGTACTGCGACAATACGGGTGCCATTGCTAACGCGAAGGAACCAAGGTCTCACTCGACTGCCAAACACATACTCCGACGCTTCCATGTGATACGACAGTACGTACAAGGAGGTGAAGTGAAGATTTGCAAAATACATACGGATCTGAATGTGGCAGATCCGTTGACGAAGCCTCTCCTGCTTGACAAGCACGTGAAACACCAAGATGCTATGGGTATCCGGCTTTTATCAAGTTGTAAACTAGATTAAGTTGTACTCTAGTGCAAGTGGGAGACTGTAGGAGATATGCCCTAGAGGCAATTAATAAAGAGTTTATTTGTCATATCTCATTTTGTTCATAATACGTTTTTGTGTCATGCTATAACTGTATTAAGCGGAAACATTAATACACGTGTGATACGTAAAACAACCAGGTCCCCAGTAGCCTCTTTTGACTGGTTCATTGTGCAATTGATGATCGAGGTTTCCCGATCATGTGACATGGTGTCTATTTGACAATGAAGTCATGTCGTTGGTAGAACGATGTGATGAAAATACCCAATATTTATAGGAC
This sequence comes from Poa annua, assembly GCA_026929855.1. NCBI lineage: Eukaryota > Viridiplantae > Streptophyta > Magnoliopsida > Poales > Poaceae > Poa > Poa annua. The sequence goes on along the minus strand of CM049435.1, from coordinate 53,079,507 downwards.
GTAGTCATTACGCCTTCGACCGTGAGATCTACTCTTATTGCTATTTCTGGAAGACACTTTGATTGCATCAAACGTCATATCTTACATAGTGTGACAATAAAGGTGTCCCTCTCGGGTGTCGGAAAGGAGTATGTTGAGACGGGGGATCAAGAGCGGGATTTGCCAGTCCCATAGCAGGATAGATACTCTAGGGCCCACTCGGTGAGATTATGTCAAACGAGCTTGCAAGCGTGTGACTAGGTCACCAGGACATAAGATCATGGACGAGTAGAAGTTAGCAGTGTCGGTAACGAGATCAAGCTAGGTATGGAGATATCTACGAACGAGTCTCGGACACGCTAAGTATCGCATGGCAAAAGGTTTAAGACTCAGACGTCCAGGTTCGATAGGTAAAGTATTCGTTATCTCGCAGGGATTAATTCTGGGTATCCAAGGTCCACGAATTAGTCATTGATCGGAGAAGAGTCTCGATCATGTCTGGTGAGATAATCGAACCGCTAGGGTAACACGCTTAAGGGGAGTCGACATTTTACCGGAAGAGAAAAATAAGAAAAGAGAGTCCGGGAACGTCCCGGGAAAGTTCCGATGGAGATCGGGCAGCGACGAAATAGTTTTCGGAGCCAGAAAAAATTATGTAATATGTATTTAATATTAATTAGTGTAATTAATAGTTAAATATATTTTATTTTAATTTTTTCTGAATTTTTAAAGGCAAAAATCCCTTAATGGGCCTCTTTGGGCAAAGAGGCCCATGAGGGGGGGAGAGTCCCCCCCAGGAGGAGGGGGCTGGTTCGGCCGGCCCTAGGTGGGCCACATGGGGCCCACCTAGGCCGGCGCACCAAGGCTGGCCGCCTGGGGTGTGGGATTAGTCCCACACCGCCAGCCTGGCAGGTTGGGCAGCCCCTGGCCTCCTATATATACATGGGTACCCCTGGCCTTTGAAGACACACCAGTTTCTCTCTCTCTCTCCTTGGATCCCGTGACTCCCCAGTTTGGAGTTGCGCCAAGGATAAGTTTTCTCCACCATACGCACGCTGCCGCGCTGCTGGTCTTCCGGTCCCAGTCTTTCGCTGCTTCGTCTTTGGATCGGAGCCCGGAGTTCGTCGGCTTCACCGTACGTGTGTGACGCCCTGCGAGGCACCACGCTAGTGGTGCTAGAGGTCTGCTTCCTCTACACGGCATCGAAGTCTTCGTCGGCTTCATCGACAACGCTTGTGCGGGAGCGTAATCCCCGCTTTTCGGTCTACAAGGGTATGTGCACCGAACCCCCTGCGTACTACTATATCTGCATAGTATAGATTCTAGCTAGTTTAAGGTTATCCGTGTTAGGAAATTTTTTGTTTTCTGCATGCGATCCCCTTCAATATGTATGGTTTATTTTTCTATATGTGATTTGACTTCAGGGAGGATTACTCTTCGGTCTTAGCGAGTGACATATGTGTATAGCTTAACTTTTGCAGTGCCATAACAACCTCTCACAAGTCACAACACTTGAGATAAAGGACGAGGTACATCATCTCTAGCCTAGACCTTAAAACTGAAGTGGCGTATAAGGGTTTTAGTTACTCCCTCCATTTTTTAATATAAGATGTTATAGCATTTGGCTAGATTCACATGTATCTATATGTATGTAGACATGTTTTAGATTACATGTACATTTATTTAAGTATGTATCTAGTCAACATACACACTATCTAAAATGTCTTATAATTATAAACAGAGGTAGTAGAACCCTAAATGTTTGAGGATGAACTGACTTGACAGAGTCCCTATAGAGTTTTCCATATATATTTTCATACGCAATATTGTATGGAGCCCACATGTTAGCTAGTGGATTACATAAATTGTTTCCGTTATGTTTCCCTCCAACTGGTAAAGTGGGCCTCATCCTCCACGTTTGGTGGTCAAAGGTGACAGCCATCATCCACCAAAGGGAGCTCACAGGGAGCATGAACAACTACCCACGTGCTCATGAAGATGAAGACTTCTACTTCGGTGAGCAGGAGAAGGCTCACGAGCGAGATGAAGTCGGTGAGCAAGAGCTGAAGGAGGCCAGTGCCACTCGCTGGAGACTTCCGAGGAGGAGGCGAACCATCATGCGGCGCTCATTGGCCACGTCCAGGTGAAGAAGGAGTCACTTCTGGCGGAAGCGACCATAGAGTCGCTACAGATTGCCACCGGAAAGCAGCGCCCTTTGGCAACTTTCGGTGCTCTCGGTGATCAGCACACTACAACAGCAGTGGCCCTTAGATTTATGTTTGGAGTGCCCGGTCGTTTAATTTTATGTTAAACTATTTTTCATATGGAAGTTTATGAATTATATTTGCATTATCTTGTGATTCCATTTTGAATGGAAGGGGGCGACGTTGGATGACATGTCCTGGTCCATATGGACATGGGTCGGACGCATATCCGTGGCGCCGCCAAACACACCGGAAACAAATACGTCACATGTCTGGAATGTGGGGCACGCGTTGGAGTTGGCGTACGAAATTGAAGGAATATGAATAATGGATAAATCTACGTCAAATCAGATTTTATTTCTCGTTGGCATATCTTTCTCTATTACCTAAAATTATTTGTGGAGAGAGCAAAAGGGCGACCAGTTATCTTGTATGGTCCGCGCGTTGCACAAGAGCACATAGGGCGTGTTTGGTAGACTGCATCACTTTTTGAGCTCTCTGGGGGTACGCTAAACGTGCCCAGGCCGAACAAAAAGAGGTTGTAAGGTGTGTTGTGCATACCGTTTAGTGCACTGTAGAAGAAAACGTGGCATCAACCGAAAACATGGTAGTGGGTGTTTGATTACATGTTTACACGGTCAAATGCAACTATGCATGTGTTTGGTTCGATGCAAAGTTGTCTCTACGATAACCTCTTCTCCCTTCTAGTGAGGTTACCAGGCCTAGCACATAAGCATAAGTATGAACCGAAACAAGCAAACAAGTTATTAAACACACAACAAAATTAGCTTCATAATCCACATAACACATAATCAGAAAAGTTCTTAAACATGTAACATGTCCCAGATAAACAAGTAGCATTAAACATGATGTAGTCTCATCGAACCGGCAGCATAAAGCCACTAGCTTAGTCGTGTTTCTTGAAGTTTGTTTGGTGCTCAAGGCACTCCCTCACTAGTTCAAAGCCTAACTTGTCGAAAATGATCACCTTGTACCATTCGACCGAGCTTCTTGATCATGAGAAGGTAACCAAGATCCAAGTTATGAGTTATGGCGAAAGCTGGCCATGCCTGTTTGAGGCATGCTCACTAATGACACTAGATGATACCCCGCGCATTGCGGCGGAAATATTATGTGAATGTTGCATATGCAAAAGATACTATCACCAATAATATGCAAGTAAATTGTACGACCTTCATGATAAGTTATGCTTGTTAAAGAAAAGATTAGTTACTCATTGTTCAGTACAAAAAGCACGGCACAAAGGAGCCTATCATGCTTGTGCAAGTGATTTCCTTATCTCTAATGGTCTCCCTTCCTGCAAATTAATAGCAAGCCTCAATTAGAAGTCAAGTATTTTGTTCTTTTGCATGAAGTAAAAGTATTTCATGGACTTGCTATAAGTCTATGGAGTAGCAGCCTACAGTAGAGAGATCAGAAGAATTTTTTTTTTGTAGTTTCAAGACAGAAAAAGAATGAAAGAAGAGCTAAAAGTAGCAGTTTCTGATGTGCTGCTCGCGGGTCACGGCTAGTGAATGCTCGGAGGAGCCATATCAGGAGAATTGTTGGGAAAACCGGATGTTTGCCCGTGATCTGGTTCAAAGAAACATGAGACTCGAAAAGTTGATTCTTGTTAAGGGGATTACAGATCTTGGAATACGCACGTGCAGGAAGAAATGTAAATTTAAATGGCAATTAATCAACATCAAGCAAGTAAGCTTGGTCTTACCAAAAGGGTGCAAGCCTTACTGTGCTTATGTTGAGTCGTCTCTCGCGCGCCACTTAATGTCTCCATTCGAATACACTGAACCATCAATTAACTTCAGTTGCTCACAGCAGGAAGGACTGGGCAGCGCCACCTGAAGCTGAGACGTGGGACGATGCTCGCCTCTACCGTCTCACTCCACTGTCGGCACTGACTACGCCCGACGACCAAGAAGATTGGGAGAGAGGCGCATCGTTGCTTCCCTCGGCATGATCCGCCGGCTCGTGACGGCAGTACAACAACCCACCTCGCTGCGGTCATCGTCAACTAATCGCCGCCGGCGGAAAGCAACAGGTGCGAAGACAGCGGTAGACAAACATTTAGTCATTATCTTCGTAGAGACAAACCTGGTGCAGCCGTGCAAGCATGAACATCCGTCGAGGTGAGGGTTCGTTGTTGGGCACAACAAATTAAATTCATCAATGATGATTGGAGAGGGAGTGCGGTGGTCATGGCTGGATCTTGAATCAGGTGGAGGAGGATGAGGCGGGTATAAGGCACAGAAGAGGAGAGAGTAGTAACAGAAGAATTAAGACCGGACTCAATTGAGATTTCATTGCTCGGCCGTTTCTACTTTCTACGAATGTCGCTCGTCATGATTCAGAAACTGAAGGAGAAATAAAACACAACGGAAGACGTAGAATGAAGTGACGGAAGCGTGAAAGGTGTAGCCTCTACGGTTCGGACGGTAAACAAAAACTGAGTAATTAATACTAAATTGTAATGATGTGGCATAGGTGCATGCTTTGCATGACATGGCGGGATGGGATAGTTTCGGAGTGTTTGATGAGGTGGATATGCTGCATGTTGAGAGAATTCCTTTTAGTGGGTCATTGCTATTTAGATATAGAAGATTAGCAAAGGTGATTATCCACATGCAGCATGGGTTCAACCTGAGTGTGATCTCCCAGGCACCTCGCCCAAGTAGGGCATGAAATCATCGGGAACTAGGAGGAGTCCTAATCCAGGTGTGACAAGCACTTTGCAGAAGTGGTTAGTGGACACCATTTAGCCCCATCCAGCCTTAAGTTGCTTTTTTTTAGGATGGTGTCAATCTCAACCTCATTGAATGGGGCTTTGAGTTTCAAATCCTAGAACAAATCATGCCTCACACGTAAAAATATACAAATGCACTTTCAACGTTACACAATTGAATATACAGTAGAATCAATGTCACCGATGAACCGAGCACATCATGGATTTTGCAAGTATTTTTTCCAATTAACCAAGAGAAATGGACAACCTTTGAACATATCAGTAGGTGATGCATACGCGAACTTTGTAGTTTATTGTGTTAAATTCTTTATTATTTTGCAACTTTATTATATCTGTTGGTACTAAACTATTAATAGTTGCAAAAGTGCACAAATTCTTGTTAACACACAAATATGGAAGAAACCCACTCATTATGGTGAAATTCGGAGTTTCCTTAAATATGTCCGTGCCGAACAGTTTTCAAATATTGCAACGTAAACCCTCGCCGACGACGTTAACTAAAGGTCGTTGTGAAGACAAAGTTGTTGGAATTTTCCATAACTTCCCAACAAGCCTAATATCAGCCCAATCTGAGTTTGTATACGGCCCGAAGACCCGTTTTATGGAAGACAAATATCTGATTGCGAGAATCTGAAAGATTGTGACGTGATTGACTCCAAATCTTATTAAATTTTATGGATTCGGCCAAGCCACGACTTTGGGGCCTCATTAGGCATGAGAGGGGTCCATAGGAAAGGTTCTAGAGGTGCCCAAGAGCCCTTAGATCAAAGGGGCATCCATCTGATGGGAAAACCCTATTTTTGAGCCATCCACCAAAAGCCACGAAATGTCCTCCTCTTGGCAGCCGCCAAGGAGGGGGAGGAGCTCCTCCATTGCTGCACCATCACAAAGGAATAAGAAGGGGCAAGGGGTCTCCGTCCCCTAGGGCAATCGCCGCCCTAGGAAGCCGCTGCCGCCTCCTTGCTCATGGAAACCGTGGACACTATATCCTCCACGGGGCTGCTTCTTCTCTTCATCAACAATATCATCAAGACACTGATCTTTGTAATGTCTTTTTGTTGTGAGTACCATCTAACCATTTCTCCAACCATTTCGAAGTCCAAGTGTAGAATATCGTAAGCTATAGGCTTAGTTTTACAAATTAATCAATTGGAAGATTGATGACCGTAGATGACTTGTGTCAAAAGAATACGGTTAGGTTGAGACTCCAAGTGCAAAGTGTATAGTAAGGGAAAAGACTAATTTTCCCCACGAGGGTGACTCGAGTGTTTAATATCGAACTCTCGGGGAAATGAACCAAAAGCTGTTGTCTCCTTATCCTTCTTTATGTAACCTTAAAAAAAAGTAGATTGTTTTGTGCCCTCAACCTCACCAAGTGGTTGTCAAGCACAAGGTGTAAGTAAAAGATATAAAAATAAATGCAAAACAGAAATAAATATGCAATGGTGGTAAACAAAAGTGCAAGGATGATATGAATGATATTGGATGATGTGTTTGTGGTTTGTATGGTGTTTGCAAGATGTAAAGATGTTTTTGTATTTTCGGATTTAATAATGGCAGAAAATGTAAAGTGCAATAAAAGTGTTGGAAAGGTGTTTCTTATGATTAAAAATGGACTGGGGTTCATGGTTTCACAAATGCACTCTCTCTTTTATATAGTGGTAGATAATGGAACATAGGAATTGACATATGAGATTGCAATAAGACAAGTTATTAATAATATGGGCATCACATCTTAACATAGAGATCTTTTGGTTATTAATCTCTCTTATACCCCACCAAGATGCGAACTAAATCATAACACCTCAGTAATTAAGATAAACAGAGTATAGCTTTAAGTTCAATGACATGAAGTTTAAATAAGAACATGCTAGATCTAGTCATGGTGATAGTGGCAATGTCACCCACATATCCCCGGTAGCATGGTATTTCCTTTATCCCTAACGAGGCAACAAAGTAACGTAAAAACCAAATTGGATCACGGTATTGCTGTCAACTTACCACAAAACCACCCCCCGTTACTCCAACTAATGCACACGTTCCCCCTCACACGCTCTCATACACATGTTGGATCAAAACACATAGACAAGAACGGGGTACATAATATGCATCTACTTTCATAACAAAGACATAATATTGGCAATCATCATAACATATATAAACTTAAGAGATCCACCACAAAGGTATTACATATATGACCATAATCATGTTCAGCAGCTCATATGGCACTAATTAGTGAAGCTCAAGAGAGAGGAGAGATACATAAGTTACTTCCTGATGCACTCTGTGTAGTGTTGTTGGGAAACCCCAAGAGGAAGGTATGAAGTAGTGCAGCAGCAAATTTCACTCAGTTATGAAACCAAGGTTATCAATCCAGTAGGAGTTGAATGCTCTTCTAAAGGTTGTTGGCGGCGGAATATGGCACGGCGCAACACCAGGGATTCCGGTACTAACGTGGAACCTGCACACAACACAACCAAGATACTTTGCCCCAACTTAAAAGTGAGGTTGTCAATCTCACTGGCTTGTTGTAAACAAAGGGTTAAACGTATGGTATGGAAAATGGTGTTTGTTTGCAGAGAATGAAAGTAACAGTTTGAAACAGGTTGTATTATCAATGTAAAGAAAAAGGACCGGGGTCCACAGTTCACTAGTGGTGTCTCTCCATAAATAATAATAGCATACATGAGGGTAAACAAATTACAGCTGGGTAATTGACAAAATAAAGAATTGCATAATGATGCATATACTATAGTCATGGTGTCTAGTATGAGATTCATTTGACAATTACAACATGATACATAGACCGTTATCCAACTACATCTATGACTAATAATCCACCTTCCGGATAGCATCCGCACACCTTTCAGTATTAAGTTGCAAGCAACAGATTATTGCATTAGGCAACGTGTGTAATGTGAAGGGGTTCCGTAGCAGAAAACAATAATTTTTCTAACTAACGAATATCAAACATGCCAGGATCTATCTATCTAGTAATACGGTAACGGTGGGCGGAACTGGTCACATACCTCTTGTAGACCAAATAGCGGGGATTACGCTCCCGCACAAGCGTTGCTGACGTAGACGCCGTAGCCGACCTCAAGGTCGCGAAGAACTTGGCGCGACGAAGTGGACGATGACGCGGCGATGTCGACGGCGACGGGCGTCGGGCGTCGGGCGCCGGGCGTCGGTCGTCGGGCGCCGGGCGTCGGGCGCCGGGCGTCGGTGACTGGGCGTCGGCGGCGGCTGCTGGGCGCCGGCGGCGGCTGGGCGTCGGCGGCAGGGCGCCGGCGGCTGGGCGTGACGATGTCGCCCGAGCACCTCAAATGTGGTGCCTCCGAGTACTCGCACACATACGGAACTTAACGACAACCCCCGGTCTCTCGGATCCAGCCAAGATTGCAGGGGTAGAACAATTGGTGGAATCTCGCAGCGCAACTGGGCGCCGCAAAATAGCCTTTGTGGGAGAGAGAGAGAGAATACAACTTTTAATTGTATTTTTGATGTATTTAAATCAATAGCCCTGCCCTTCTATATAAAGGGGGGAGGGGGTGTGCAAACACCTTGCCTCCCCCATGTGGGACTAAAGGAAAAGCAAGGAAAAAGGAGGGGGAGGGGGGTTCGGCCGAACCAGCCTTGGCCGAACCGGCCAAGGGGCCCAAGCCCCCCCTTTCCCATGGCTCATCCCCCACATGGGCCTCAAATAGGCCCATTAAGTGGCAGCCCCTTTTTCCTTCAATTTTAATTGATTTAAATTAATATTAAATTAATATAAAATATAAATAATTCATAATTAATATATTTATACATTATTTAATATCCCGTGACTCCGAAACAACTTCCGGACCACCCGAACTACCTTCGGTCATTCCCGGAACCCTTCCGATATCCCCAGAACTTTTCCGGTTAATTTCTCTCTTCTCCTAAATCTATATTTATTCAAATAATAAATCATACCAACGTTCTCCACGTGTCGCTAAGACCTTAAGCGTGTTACCCTACGGTTCGAGAACACTCCAGACATGGCCGAGACCCTTCGCTCGCCAATGACCGCCAGGGAGATCTGGACATCTGTAACGGTCCCTGTGCATTCTACGAATATCGTCGTTGAACCATAAACATGATATCTATTCCTTTTGTTTCTTCGATACTACCTTGTCCGAGATATGATCGTAAACATCCGATGTCCTGTTGTATCTCGTTACCGACAAAGGTTTATTAACTCGTCTGTGATATTACATCTCCATGACCTAGTCATTAGCTGCGCAGCTCTATAGATGTAATCTCACCGAGTGGGCCCAGAGTATCTTCCTATCACGAGGATGAACAAATCCCGCTCTTGATCCATACGCCTCAACATACTCTTTCGAGATACACGAGGTACACCTTTATTGTCACACTTTATAAGATACGACGTTTGATGCACTCAGAGTAACCTACGGAGCAGCAATTAATATGATCTCACGGTCTGAGGAATAAGCTATCATATTATTTTCCTATTGCAAATGGCAAACATCGTGACACGATCCTATTGCAATACTTTGGGTATGTCCATCACCTTATTCCACTAATAAGATGACCTCATTGTCAACCGACACAATTGTCCATGACCGGGAATTCTCGATCAACTGTTGCCCAATGAACTAGTTTATATAGAGGCTTACTAGGGACTCTGGTTTGTCTATGTATCACACGTGTATTAACAATTCCGATTAATACAGTTATAGCATGATACAAAAACGTATTATAAACTTAATGGAATAATGCGATAAATACCATATATTTATTTGCCTCTAGGGCATATTCCCTTCATAATGTAAGTAGCGCAATTATCCTTAGACAAAGCACTACTGTTTTATCCCTAGTAGCAACAATACATTCACAATCTTAGAGGTTGCTGTCACTCCGCCAGATTAAATGAAGACATGAACCCACTATCGAGCATAAATACCCCCTCTTGGAGTCACAAGCATCTACTTGGCCAGAGCATCTACTGGCAACGGAGAGCATGCAAGATCATAAATAACACACACATAATATATTATGAAGCAAATGACATAGTACTCAATATTCATCGGATCCCAGCAAACACAACATGTAGCATTACATAAAGATGATCTTGATCATGATAGGCAGCTCACAAGATCTAAACATGATGGCACAATAGGAGAAGACAACCATCTAGCTACTTCTATGGACCCGTAGTCCAAGGATGAACTACTCACGCATCAGTCCGGAGGCGGGCATGGTGATGTAGAGCCCTCCGGTGATGATTCCCCTCTCGGGCAGGGTGCCGGGAAGAGCTTCTGAACCCTCCCGAACTAGGGTTGACGACGGCGGCGGCTCCGTAATGTTTCATGGAAAAGTGTTCGGGCCCTAGGTCTTATTTCGTCGGGTGGTATTTGTTGGCGAAAGGGCGAAGGCGGTGGAGGGCCGTGGGCCCCACACTATGTCCAGGCGCGGCCAGGGGGGAACCCACGCCGCCATATGGTGTGGGCGCCCTGTTTTTTTTTGATACAACTACAGTAGGGGAGAACCCCTACTGCTCATTTTCCATTTTCTCATTCATCTTATTATATTTACATAGCACATAGGAGTATCTGTTAGCTCATAGAGTATCTAGCCAAGACTGCATTCCTTCTTTAAGGCTAGGCCTAGCCCTATGCATAGATAAAGATAGGAAAGATTTAAACTTTACAATGCATCTGTTGACTGTCGGGTCAATTAGTCTAAATATGGCATCATTTCTCTGTTCCCAAATGCTCCAGCATCCGGTGATAATAATCTCCATCAAGAAGTTAATGGAGTATCTTGTTTTTGCTTCCTGAATCATGTCATGGATGTTGAAGTCTGTATTCCATTCAAAGCCTAATGCCCACCAAAAGCTCTGACTGAAGCTGCAATCAAAGAATAGGTGCAACACTGTTTCTTCAGGGCATGTGTCGCATAACACACAGTCCGAGAATTCCACATAGAAGTTTTTCCTTTTCATGAGTTCTTTTGTATTGAGTCTATCATATAGGAGTAACCATGCAAAGAACTTGTGTCTCGGAAGACAGCAAGTTTTCCAAATATCCTGAATCGGCTGTGGAGTATCATGTTCACCCAAAATTAATCGGTATACCTTTCTGGTTGAGAAACCAGTTGATGAATTAGAGATACTCTAGATATCATTACTTCCATTTAGATCAATAGTCATCAAATCTTCTCTGAGTTGCAGTAATTGTTCATGAGCCATGGCAGTCAATGGCAATTGGAATATATTATAAATATTTCCATTGTGAGTGTTCCATGCTTCTTGTAATGAAATATTTTCATTGTGGGCAAATGAGAAAAGCTGAGGATATTTATCTTCGTTAACATCATTCCCCCATGTATCTTTCCAAAGTAGGATCGTTTTACCATTGTTAGGAGTAATGTTGGCAATCTCTTTGTATTGATCAAATAGTGACAGACAGTCCCTCCACCAGAATGAACCCTTAGGGGTGGAAGCGTGTGGGATCTTGTTATTGCTGTAATGAGCATTCCATAATAAATTGACCCATGGAATCTCCAACTTATTGTAAAACTTGTGTATGTTCTTCATAAGAAGAGCTTTATTTTGAATCCGAAGATTTAAGACACCCAGGCCTCCTTGCTCTTTCGGTCTACACACTAGATCCCAATTTGCGAGGCATTTGCCATGTTTGTCAATCTCTTTCCCTGCCCACAGAAATTTGTCTTGCACTCTTCTCAAAATGAATAAAGATTGTTACATGGATCTTGAGAGAGCATAGTGCAAACATTGGCATTGATTGTATCAAGGAGTTTAATAGTGTCAACCTTCCAGTATATGTCATTAGGGAATTTATACCTGAAATCCTTTTATCCAATCTTGAAACAAGTGGCATGAGGTCCGATACAGATGGCCTGGTGGTCCCCAAGGGAAGACCAAGATAGGTGAAGGGAAGGCTTTCCAATTTGCATCCAAATAAGTTTGCCAGATTTGTAGCATCATCGTGGCTAATGTTAATCGGAACCAGTGATGTCTTATGATAATTTACTTGAAGTCCTGTAGAGGAGCTGAAAACTGTCAAGATATCTTTCAAGTGTGCAAGCTGCTGTGGGTCCGCTGGCATAATCATAATTGTATCATCCGCATATTGGGCAATTGGGTATTTTTGGCCAAAATCTGATTGGACCGGAAGACTCAATAAACCTCTCTGCCATGCATCATTGATTGCACTTTGCAAAAGATCAGCAGTGTTCACAAATAGGATGGGAGAAAGTGGATCACCCTGTCGAACACCTCTTTTGCAAATATATTTTTTCCCTGGAGTTCCATTTAATAGAACAGAAGTTGACGCAGAATAGAGAATACTTCTGACCAATGCAATCCATTTTGGTCCAAATCCTTTAGCCTGGAGCATAATAATAATAGCATTGTATTCTACTTTGTCAAATGCTTTCTCAAAGTCAATTTTGAGAATAATGATCGGTCTTTTGGATTGATGGCATATATGCAGGTATTCATAAGCCCATCCGAGACAATCCTGAATGTTCTTGCCTTTGATAAATCCGTACTGGTTCTCATGAAGAATTGGGATAATTATTTTTTGCATTCTATTGGCCATAAGCTTTGTGAGGAACTTCAAAGGTAGGCTAACAAGTGAGATGGGTCTATAATCATTCATGTTTTCAGGATCAGATACCTTTGGAATCAATGTGATATAGGCAGTGTTAATGCTATCGAGGTTAATTGTTCCTTCATAGAAACCCTTGACAAGTTTGTAAAACTCCTGCCTTACAAGAGGCCAACATTTTTTAAGAAATAGTCCATTAAATCCGTCTGGGCCAGGTGCCATGTCCGTGGGCATTTCCTTTGTAACTAGTTCAATTTCTTCAGAGGTAAAAGGAGCCTCAAGTTGACTTAGATCATGTGACTCCACCATGTCTTGTAGTTGGAACTGCATAGAGGTGTTCTCATTTGTACCCAATCTGTTTTTGTAAGAATTCCAAATTATTGCAGCTTTGTGATCATGATTATAGATCAATGTGCCATCCTCAGCTTTAATATAGGTGATCAGGTTTTTCCTAAAGCTCTGAGTGGCAACAGTGTGGAAGAACTTTGTATTCTCATCCCCCAATTGAGCCCATGTAATTTTTGCTCTATTCCTCCAATATATTCTTTTGGCCTCCGTTAATTTCTTTGTGTGTCTTTGCAGGATAATTCTGAAGTTGGCCTCCAACAATGACAAAGCCCTTTGGTCTTCAATACCATCCAAAAGTGCTAAAGTGTAGTAGCAATTGTCGATTGTCTTGTTCAGATTAGAAAGATTTCTGCTCCATTTTCTCAATCCATGCCTAACTTCCTTGAATTTAGCGTTAATCAATAATGCTGGGTCGTTTTTGTATAGAGCAATATTCAATTGTTTACTGACCACCTCATGAAAGCCGTCAAAGTCTGCCCAGAAATTTTCAAATCTGAAAAGATTTGATTTGGGAACGTCCGTCCCAATTTGTATATGAATAGGTGTGTGATCAGAACCAAATCTTGCTAAAGGGAATGAGAGGGTGTTGGGAAATTCCGTTGTCCAGCCAGCCGAGGTAAATACCCAATCAAGTTTCTGTAACAGTGGGGGGTTTTGCATATTGCTCCATGTAAATGCCCTACCTTTAAGGGGGATTTCTTCCAAATCATGTATCTGCAGTACCGAATTGAACATCATCATGTTGTTTGAGTTTCCCCCCATTCTGTTTCTGTTTTCTGGCTCTCTAATAAGATTGAAATCACCCATTATCATCCAATAATCCATATCCGAGGAATCCAAATTAGTCATCCAGTCAAAGAAATCATCCCTGTTCTCTTCTTGTGACGGCCCATAAATATTAGTGAGAAACCATGTTCTCCCAGATGTCTTGCAGGTTAATTCAACAGTGACAGCAGAAAACAGAGAACTGACACTTTGGCATCTTGTTAATAGGTTAGTCCCAGAAAATGCATAAAAACCATATAAAGTGTATATAAAATATGTAGCAATGGGTATAATATAAGCACGGAACATAAGAAATTATAGATACGTTTGAGACGTATCACTTCCACAAACCCATAGTCCACGGGTGGACTGCTCCCTCTTCATCATGGAGACGGTGGATAAGTCGTTGGAGAAGGTGGAGACCACACCGGCAGCACCCCGCCGGAGTTTTCCCCCTCCAATCTGCAGCTCCAGGTCTCTGTTTCATGGTTTCTGTGTTTCTGCGGCGCTCCTTCCGAAAGGGCTCGGGGGAGTATTTTTATAGTCGTTTTTAGGTCAAGACGAAACCACGGAGACGAAAATCGACGGCATCGGAGGCTCGAGGGCCCAGAAGAGGTGCCCCACGCGGCCAAGGAATCTGGCCGCATGGGCCCCCCTCTTTTGGTCCTCGGCCTTCCACTTTTGCACTTCCTTCGCTCCTACGCTTTGTTCCTTCCAAAAAATGATGTTCGCGAAGTTTCAGGTCATTTGGACGACGTTTGGGTCCCTGAAACATCAAAATATAGAAAAAGGGGTTTTCTGACAGCGCAGGGTTAATTCCAAATAAATAGGAAAAGTGTGAAAAATTCCCAAAATCATTATAAAATATTGATATAACCCTTATATGATGCAAATATGGATGAAATATGAGTAATACAATACAAAGTTCATGTATGCATTTTACATGCATCAAGGATCTCCAAATTTAATAAAAGGGTTCATCCCTAGTAAGTTAGGTATAATACTTAGCCATATATATATATATATATATATATATATATATATATATATATATATATATATATATATATATAGGGCAGGACTAAACATGAACCTCCCTTAAGAGATTCCTATTTACCTTAAGTAGGAACTATCCTTATTAAGGAAGGTGACCGGACCGACCCGCACCCCGGCCCACGTCAGGACAAATTAAAGCCCACGCACCCCCGTCCCCGATCCCCACCCTCGATCCCCCACCCCGATCCCCCCACCGCCTTCCTCCCCTCCGGCGTCGGCGAGCGAGCGGCGGCGGCGGCCGGCGCGAGGGAGCCGGCGACGGGAGCTGCGCTGCCCTTCCCCCACCTAGAGCACCTTCTTCCCTCCGGCGCATGCAAGCGAGCGGCGGCGGAGGCCGACGCGAGGGAGCCGGCGGCGGAAACCGGCAAGCTCCCCCCCAAGGAGCACCTTCTTCCGCCGGTGCTGGCGAGCTCCGCGCCGCGCGCTGCCTCTCGCCCTCGCTCTGCTTCCATCTCCATCGCGCCGCCACAGTCCCCACAACCCCCGCTTCAACCTCCAACGCGCCGCCCCGCACACACGATCTGGAGGCGCCTCCTGGATCCCGCCACCGGCGGAAGTTCCCCGGCACCAGCCCGATGTGCCGCGCGCACCTCCTGGATCCCCCTGAGTGCCTGTGCGCCTCTTTGATCCCCAACACCCACAAAAATCGAGCTCGGGGCACCATCAATGACCTCGACGACACGGGCACTCAGTCGTGGCAGAGCCTCCATCCCCACTTCCTGCATCTCTGTACCTGGGCGCGGCGCCGCCCTCCCAGGCCTCGACCCGAGTAGCCCACGCGCCTCCTAGGTCCCTGCCGCCTGCCAGATTGCCCCGCACGCCGCCTGGGCCCCTGCAGCAAGCCGTATGTCGTGTGAACCTCCTGGATCCGCTGACCTCCGTTCCAATAATCGAGTTTTTTGTAGGTAAAATGAAGGTTCAGTAGATAGTTTTTTGTAGTTCACACCCATAAAAATTAAAAATGAAGGTTCACTAGATAGTCTTTTGTAGTTCACAAGTATATATGTTTGGAGTTCTGATAATCAAGAATGAAAGTTCGAATGAATTTTTGAAGAAATTTTTACAGTTCTGACAGTTGAGAATGAAAGTTCCGATAAATTTTTGAAGAATTTTTTACAGTTCTGACAGTTGAGAATGAAAGTTCGGACGAATGTTTGAAGAAATTTTTATAGTTATGAAAGTTGAGAATGAAAGTTCGGTGAACATGACCTGGTATGAACTATTTTTTTCACGTTTTGGCAAGGGAGCATGACCCGAAATAAACTTCTTCCCGTGATGTAAAAGTTTAGAAAAAAGTTCGCTTTGTTAAAAAAAGGTTCACTTCATTCATAAAAAAGGTTTACTCGGTCCAGAAAAAAAAGTTCACCTAGTTCTGGAAAAACAATTTCACGAAAAAAGTTCACTTCATGTTCCGTCTGAAGGTTCACATGTCATGCGCGAGAAGGTTCATATATCAGTGCCGAGACAGTTCAGAAAGCCTCATTGCAAAAAAGTTTAGAAAAAAAAGTTCACTTCATTCATAAAAAAAAGGTTCACTTGGTCCAGAAAAAAATTTCATGTGTGAAGTTACGAGAAAAGAAGTTCAGAAAAAAAGTTCACTTCGCCCGAGAAACAAAGTTCATGAGTAGTTAATAGTTCACCTTATTCTGAAAAACGTTCAGAAAAAAGTTCACGTCAATCCAAAAAAAAGTTCACTTCGATTATAAAAAAAGGTTCACTTGTTTAAGAAAAAATGTTCAAAAAAAGTTCATGTGCAGTTACGAAAAAAGTTCACCTCGTTCCGAAAATTGTTCAGGAAAAAATTTCACTTCATCTTCCGTCTGGAGGTTCACATGTCATGCGCGGGAAGGTTCACTTGGTACAGAAAAAAAGTTCATGTGCAGTTGCGAAAAAAGTTCACCTCATTTCGAAAAAATGTTCAGGAAAATATTTCGTCTGAAGTTTCACATGTCATACGCGAGAAGGTTCATATATCAGTGCTAAGACAGTTCAGAAAGTCTAGTTCCAAAAAAGTTTAGAAAAAAAAGTTCACTTCATTCATAAAAAAAGGTTCACTTGATCCAGAAAAAATGTTCATGTGTGAAGTTACGAGAAAAGAAGTTCACCTAGTTCTTAAAAAAAGGTTCACTTCAAAAAATATTTTCTACAGTTATGAGCAAACTGAAAGTTTACTAACACATAAAAAAGAAGTTCACTGTCATATTAGTCAGTTCGGGCGGAAATTTTATATATAAAAGTCAATTCTATGAGCTCCATTTATCCAAATGACCACATCCAAAATACAATTAGCAACTAGATGAGTCTAATTTGGCCACCACTTATCCGAACCTTGGATTTAGCCATCAATATGATGGCAAATTTAAAAAAATCCGGTCATGAGGTGTGCCCACGTTTTGATTAAGTTTAAAATTACTTTTAATCCGTGCATAATTTGGAAAAATGGTTGAAGTAAAAATTTTGCGCCTACTCAACAGCTTTGCAACGCAATATCATTTGTGTTGTTTCGATAAGCGGTTTAAAAGTAATTGAGAAAAAACTGTCCACCGGATCTGAAATTCTGGAAAACAGAAACATGTATATTAAAAACTGCTCTTAATCCGTGACGAATCTCGCAAGTTGATAGAAGAAGAAAAGATGCGCATTTTCCATAGCTTTCCAACGGCATATCATTTGCGTCAATCCGGCAAACGGTTTGAAAATGGCGGCCAAAATACAGTACGAAAACGCAGAAATTCCTGAAAATCGCGTTTTGTATATTCAAAATTGTTTAAAAACCATACAGAATTTAGAAAAGTTGTTAAAATGAATTAGTTGCGCAATTTCCATAGCTATGCAACGGTATATCACATGCATCATTCAGTTAAGCGAAAGAAGGTTCACATCTCCACGCGCGGGAAGTTCACTCAGTATTTCCGAGAAAGTTCAGAAAGTTCCTGTTTAGCTTAAACAGGAACCGGTTCCTGTTTAGCTGAGTTATATATATATATATATATATATATATATATATATATATATATATAGGTTAAATGGTTTCTACTCCCGGGTGTAACTACACCCACGTCTCATATACCACCATACGGAAGTATTTGTCATACTTTATCGGTTTGAGTATGTTCATATACTATATCTAAGATACCCCAAAACAAGTTTCATGAAAAAGTTGCAACTGTCCTAATATTTTACACTATATACTCGAAATATCGATATATGTGCATATAAAAGAGAAGTATGTAGAAATTTTCTACATACTACCAAAAAAGAAGTATCTATAGTACTAAAATAGCATTATATACTCCATACTACATGTTACATACCTCCCGGTATGATAGATACTTCATACATGTGTGAAACACACGTGGGTGTAGTTACACCCGGGAGTAGTATGAATATGTCCTATATATATATATATATATATATATATATATATATATATATATATATATATATATATATATATATAGGTTAAATGGTTTCTACTCCCGGGTGTAACTACACCCACGTCTCATATACCACCATACGGAAGTATTTGTCATACTTTATCGGTTTGAGTATGTTCATATACTATATCTAAGATACCCAAAAACAAGTTTCATGAAAAAGTTGCAACTGTCCTAATATTTTACACTATATACTCGAAATATCAATATATGTGCATATAAAAGAGAAGTATGTAGAAATTTTCTACATACTACCAAAAAAGAAGTATCTATAGTACTAAAATAACATAATATACTTCATACTAAATGTTACATACCTCCCGGTATGATAGATACTCTATACATGTGTGAAACACACATGGGTGTAGTTACACCCGGGAGTAGTATGAATATGTCATATATATATATATATATATATATATATATATATATATATATATATATATATATAGTGTTTTATTTCATAATTTTATTCATTTACATACTTCGTAGTTATTGTTGGAATGATGTGTATGTTTATGTGTGGTACTTTCTTTATGGTAGATTGTACGGAGTGCGACGTTCAAAAATACGAAGAGTGTATAATCAACACCAACTCCAAGACAAGTGACGCTCATAAATCTACTATTATTTTTACTATATTGCATAGTTGTATTTTCTGTAGTATGCATGCTAGGCTTGTACTGCAGTTACTATATTATGTTATGCTCCTATGTAGTGTGTAGCCATCCTCACCGTGAGCTTAGTATCATGGAACTTTAGAATGCTTAGTCAAGCTATGATTTTTTTGATTAGTTGGATAGTGAAAGCAAATAGAACTAATCAACTAACTACCTGGGTGCTGGTTGGAAAACCATGGTGGGTGGCTACTCAGTGGGTCCATGTCTATGGTAATTACCCTTGGTGGAAGCGCACAAATGTGGAAAGTCACCCAAGCTAAAAGGGATTGTATACTCTCTTTGTTTAGAAGCTTACAGTGCCGCCACATGTCATATGGGCTCTGTCTTGATCATATAAGTTGTGAGACCCCGATCCATCGTGACCAGCAGATGTAGGTGGATGATAGGTTGGTTCGGGTCACACGTTATGACTTGGGGAATTACTTCTGAAAGATCTCGTCTAACTCTTCTCCTTTCCATTGCACAATTGGGCGTCTTGGAGGAGGGAATGATTGAGTCTTGTAGTGAAAGTGCACAATCTCTCGAGAGTTAAACTAAGTACTTAGCCGTGTCCCCGGTTATAGACAATTTGAGCGACTTGACAAGGAAGCAGTTGAAGATCTCCTCATCCCAACTCCTTAAATTAAAATTTGATGGGTGAACATGGGTTTGGGAGCTCACTGATGTGAGTAGTTGGTCAAAGGTGTTCACTGATGTCTATCAGTGATACTCTTTGTCATAGATGAAAATTGTTTTATAAAATGACATGATAAAATTTGCTTTATGCAAAGCAGGCTCAAACTCCACCGAGCCAAATAGGCATGTCGATATAGTCTTGCTAATTTATTCCATAAAGTGTCATCTTGCCACCACAATTCAATTGTGCCGACCTTTTGAGTCTGGGTTGTAACTCACCGTTGCAGATTCGTCAGACGATGAGTTAGATTTCATTAGAGTTTCAAATATACAACCAACATGCTTGTCTGTGGCCATGAAGATGATGAAGTTTCATTGCTACTTCTGTTCCGCTGTGTTGAACTCTAAATAATATTATGCTAGCCCTTGGGTTATGCAAGTTGTACAATATATTGTAAGTCTGGATCATGCGATGTAAAAAAAAGTATTCGACGCATTTGCATGATATTTCATCTTAATCTGTGGTGCTAGCAAGTCGATCCCGGGCTAGCACGATTGCTAGCTTATAGTAAAAGGGGGCTCTACACAGATGGAGTGCCAAACTTAATCGGAAAATGTCGCTCCCGGGCGGGGAACGTGAGAAGGACCACCATACACTCATCCCCAGAGCGCTCTGTTCATGGATGCCGACGATAGCAGAGAATGGGAGGAGAAGCACCATATGTCCACTCGCTCCCTGCAACTCGCCATGGCTGCCGTCATCGGCGAGGAAGCCAGCCGCTTGTGGCACTAGGTCCCGCGACCAATCCTGGAGATCTTACTCCAGAACTGCACCTCAGTCCGCGCTCCTTCACGACACTAGTTTCACCAAGTCAATGCTCCTCCTCGACTTTCCCACCGTCCTCCCAGTTCCACCCGCCCCCTAGGCTGAGTCAAGTTACAACGCGCTGCTTTTTCAGTGAATACTAGTTCCTGCTGATTAAGATACCAGGAACAAGATAGATCATGAAATATATTGTAGTACTATGAGTATTTGGGACACATGGTAAGACCACCGGCATGAGACGAGATGGATCATTCCTTTGCGGTGGCAAGCTGTGCTCATATCCTACTCAAGGATTTGTAAATGGTGCAGTCAGAGCGCCACCGGCAGGCGGCGCAGAGCAGAGCCTTGTCTCGTCAAGCGGGTCATGTACGCGGCTGGGTCCAGTCGGGGATGGCCGCACAAATAGGAGACTCGTTACGCCACCGTGAGAAAAAAAAAAATCAAAAACCGTGAGAGCTCATGGTTCTCGGTCTATTAGGATGACAAGAATAAGTCCAAACTACCCTCTATTATTGACGACAAGGTTTACATGGTTTTGACTTTTGAAGTATCAAGGTACCATAAAATTTGCCCCAATTACACATAGAGTACTACTCCGTACTTGGTACTGGTTCATCAATCATCTTTATCACCTAAGCATCACATACCCCAATTACGGCCACGCCCTTCATCAAGGTTGTAAGAGTATCAAAGTTGTCGTCGGTCAAATGGCTTTGGATTGATCGATGTACTCATTTAGTTAGTTTATGTTGAATAATATTATTATTGTATATTCATTTGATGCAAAAGCCCGAGGTTTCGACCTTCTTTCCAAAAAAATCAATAGACACACATAGATTTAAATAAAAAATTGAAAGCCACGCACCAATATCCGGCTCACATAAGAGGTACGATCGTGCCAAAACCCAAGATCTGTGATACATTACCGATGAACACTCATCAGTCATGATGAAGAAGTGTAACGTTTTTTCTTCAGAAGCAATTATCTCGCTAGGAAGTAGGAATTCTTAGGGTGTGTTTGGTTCAGCTTTTCCAACCTGCTTTCAGACAAAATAAGCTGAACGCTAACTAAACGAAAATTTTACCACAGCTGATTCTGGTAGTAAAATTTTGACAGCAGCCTAGACCCTGCTTTCATCGCGTTGAGTCTAACCAAGTTGGTGGAAATAACCCACCATGCCACCGATAAGAGCATCTCCAGTGGATCCTTTATATGGACGTCTATAGCAAATATACACGATGGGAGCTAAAAAAAACGTCTCCAGCGGCTCGTGTATAAGGGCGTGTATCATTTGCACGTCCATCCACGACGGTACGAGGCGTGGAAATAAACACGCCCACGCCACGCTCGTGAGCTCGCGAAAAGCAGCCGTTGCCTCGTCCCGCGCCTGCGTGGAGGAAGAATCGGAGGAGCTCGCCCCAGGTCGCCGTCGCTTTTCTTCTCCGGCCGCCGCCCAAGGTAATCCTTTTTCTCGCGGGAGCAAAGGGATGGTGGCCGCACGCCCTGCAGCCAGATCTGGCGGCGGGGTGCTCGGCGACGCTGTGCGGGGTGCTCGGCGACGCTGTGCGGGCGGCGGGATGTGGCTGGAGTGAGGCGGCGGCTTGAGGAATCGGTGCGCTGAAGGTCGCCGTCGCCACGGCCTGAATTGGCTAGGCGGGGCGAGGCGGGCCGGCGCTGGGCGGGGAGAGGCCGAGCTAGGCGGCGCGGCAGGGCAGAGTAGCGCGGCGGCAGGGCAGTGCCGGCGCTTGCGATGGAGGCGCTGGGCGGGCTGCGCGTCGGGCAGCGCGGGTCGGCCTCGCTGGCTAGCGCGTGCGATTGCTATCTTCCGTTGCGATTTCAGGGGAGCGATCCTCGCGTATACAGCTCACGTTATGGAACGGGGCTGGGCTGACTCGCGATGCAGGTCGGAGATGGGGTCGGGGAGGTAGGAGATGAGATGGGAGGATGGGGATGGAGCAATTTGGTGCTGAATTGCTCGCTCGATTTTGTACTCAATTTGGTGCTGGATTGCTTAATTTGTACTCAATTTGGTGCTGGACTGCTCGGCTTGACCATGGTGCTCAACAGCGTGCAGCATGTGATTTCAGTATATATGTTCTTTGTTTCACCGCTACAAGTTCAACTACAGAGTTGGGGTAATTGATCATGCTAATTTGAAATACTGCAAGTTATAAAAAAACAAAATATTTGAAGGATCAGCATTCTTTGTGGGATTGCACTTTAAAAACTGATTTTACTCTTGATAGCTGTTTTAAAATATAGCGGTAGGAATATACACGTCCCGACTTACACGTTTCACTAAAAAACTGGGAGGTGTAAAATTTAGCAACGTGTATATGAACGTGTATATGAAGATATATACGTACAAGTTTACACATTCCACTGCAGTTGCTCTAAGTGTCGTACCGGTTCGATTCTTTCTATTTTTCCAATTATTACTCTGCATCTAGCGAACATGCGAGTAGGTTTCGAGCGCTGCCGACCTTCCGGCGGAGCGCCGATCCTCTCGGCAGTTCCTCTACGCTTGTGCCCCACCTGCTAGATTCTCTGCCTCGCTGCTATTGAACGTGGCTCTGGCTAGCTGATACTCGTACCGAGAACACGAGCTGCTCTTCGCGGCCGCCGGTCGGAAGAACTCTGGCTGAGGTGTTTGCCGCAGAGCGTGCGGACAGGGTGGCTTGCGGTGTACGTGCGTGCCTAGTGCAGCAATGGAGTGGATGTACGTGCTGGCTGCTGCGGCAGCTCAAATCCCATACCAGGCTGAACTTGTATGTATATTACTTCGATCTCGACTATATTAGTTAGATGGAGCTGAACTTGCACGTATTACATGCTAGCTAGTACTAGTTTGACTAGATTGATCGACTAGCACCCAGACACGTACTAGCTGTTTAGAAAGGTTTCGGGGTGGTTTAATCTCCTGCGAGGTTTTGGCCATCTCTGGCGAGGTTTTGGCGAGATTTGTCCAACTCCGATGAGGGTCTAGTGATAATCAAGGTGGACTGAGGCGGTCCAGCGCTGCTCCGGCGAGATACAACGTATCTTCGCTGATCTCTGACGGAATTTTAGCCAGGTCTTGCCAACTCCGGCGAGTGCCCGACGGTAACCAAGGTGGCTGGAGGTGGTCCGGCGTGGCTCCTTCGAGGTACGAAGTGTCTTTGCCAATCTCTGGCAAGGTGTTCTGATGGCGATGGAGTTTCCGCGCGGCAGAGCTCCGTCAAGGTGCTCCGGTGTGGTCGTTCGGCGAGGCACGAAGGTCCGGCAAGACGTGGCGAACTCCGGTAAGATTTTGACCAACTCCGACGTTGCTTCGGCCGATGACGCTCACAAGGTGTTACAGATGATTTGCACAAAATCCACAGTTTCACCGTTGTTTCAACCAAACAAATTTCAGCTTTGACACAGTTCTTAACTCACAGCAGATTTTTCACAGCCCACAGTTCACATCAGCTTTTATGAAATCCACGGCTGAACCAAACACACCCTCTAACGTTTTTTGTTTTTATAGACCTTCTTTGGGCTGTGTTTTCTATCGGGCCAAATCACAGTAGTAAGGCCCATAACCAGTTTTGTACAGTCGAATTTATTTTGGAGACGAGAGCCGAGAGCTTAACCGAGTAATCGGGCCTGTCGAGTCGAGGGCAATGTGGGCGGTATATAGGCACGCGGCGCCCCCTCGCGCCGCCACAAAAGCTGAAGCTGGTTTCGTCCCTCCCCCGCTCTCTGGCTCTCTCTCTCTCGTCGCGGCGGGCGCAGCTGTCGACGACCCTCCTCCGACTCGTCGCTTCACAGGTGCGCGTCTCCTCCCCCGCTAAAACCCTAACTCTTCTCCCTTCGCTTTATCAGATCTCGACGCGACCTCTGTTCGATTCGACCCTGCGAATCTGTCGATCTGGGATTGAGGAAAGTAGATTTTTGTTTTGTAGATCCGTGCAGAGAAATCTATCACAGCCGTAAAATTGCAAGTGAGTCCACCTTATTGTCCTACCTTTGCGTGATGAACTACCTCTTTTTAGTCCTCATCTCGTTGTAGGCCTGCTTTCGGTTATGTGATTGGGGCTAATAGTACCTCATCTGGCGGAAGTTGTTACTGGGAACCTTCCTTCTTTGCGTACGGGGAAAAACTGATGGAGCGATGTGTTGTTAGCAAGGATTTTCTTTGTGCGGTAATACTCGGCGATTAGTATCACACATCTGAATTATTGCTGTCTGTCAGTTCGTATGCCCTCCACACGCATTGCATGGTTATTCTATACCAGTGTGGATTTCACTGCAGCAGAAAATGCATCACTTCCTTACTTGAGACAACTCAAAGGCTCATTCGCCCCTAGCTAAACCTCAGCTTAATTGAGTTTCCTGCTCCGGGTAGAAATTCCAGACGTTCTGTATATGCCTTTGGAAATAGAAGGGCTTCAAAACTGGATCGAAAAAGTATCTTTAATGGGAATGGTCTTCTCCTGAATCGTAACTATCCATGAAAACAGTTGGTTTCACATGGGTGGCGAGGGTGAGTATTGCTTTGAAAGTTCCTAACAAAGCTGTACTGTGGCATCTTCCCGATTAGCCAGTGGCTTCTCTCGGTTAAATTGAATATTTTTCTAGGTTGCTACAGGTCTATCATTAGCAAACAAGAGGTGTGTCAGCCACGTATGTCTTGTAAGACATGAATACCATAATCAACTCTTCTAAGAATTATTATACTCCTTCCGTTCCTTGATATAAGTTGTTTAGTTTTTTGAAGAAAATCCATAATATAAGGTGTATTTGCTGTTTATGGACAATTTGACCCATAAAAAAATGAGACCTAGTCTCAAGAGAATTTAATGGATTGTATTCATTTTGTACCTATTAAGAACTCATCTCTTGCCATTTTTTCCTAAAAAAAGAGTCCACTATGTGCAAAATATGCATGTCTTAATATTCGTGCAGAAAACTATACACCCTACATTCAGGAACGGAGGGAGTAGTATGTATCTAGAAAACAGTTTTGCAAATTTTCAATCAACGCTTTAAGAGCCTTGCAAATTAGCTGGTTTGATATATGTGTCTGTATCATGCAAGTTTATGGCTGTGATAGACGCAGCACTAGATTTTGCGCAATTAAAACAGCAAAATTATTTTATGTACTTGTTTGCAGTAAGCATATACTTTTAACATAATTATACATATTAGAATTTAGAAGTGCTCCATATCTTTGTACCTACCGTAGTATTCACGGCAGTAGCATTTTTTCCTGGACCTTTTTACCCCAGTTTTAACAATCTAAAATGGTGTGCAGATTAGGTTTTTAAATGGATGAAATAGAATTCTTTGTTGGATGGATATAGCATGGCCTACCTGAGAAGGAAGTATCCTATGCAAGAGAAAAGTTGCTTTCTTTGTGCCTTCTGGTTTCTTAGTCTCTTTTGCAGTTGCAGGGGCACAGACACTAAGCATCTTAGTTGAAACAATATATCTTGTTTATGCAGTTGCAGGATTTGGTCTTTTGGCTTTATAATTTGAACAGACTACGGATTTAGGTTAAACAGAAGACCAGAATATAGATAATCGCTTCTGTTGGAGAAATATCGCAGCATTGTATATGATTTATTTTATACCATGCATGTTCTAATATTAAGTTTGAGTCAGTGTGCAGATTAGGTCATAAGACACAGTTTGGATTAGTTGTCTTGCAAGAATGACTTCGGTTATGCCTTGTACTGCTGGCCTTAATTCTTCCTCATTTTCTGAGGAAATAACCTCAATGTTCAAATGAAGTTGGTAAAAAGTTACTGGATGTTTCTGTAATGCTAAATATAAATAAAGTTGTGCATGTGTGTTTTTAGAGCCTCAGTCAATTGGAAAAGATAATCTGAACTATTTGTGCTCAAGGCATACTTGATGTGTAAACATTACACGGATTAGAATCTGTCATGCATGTTTTGATCATCTTATGTCTTGCATCAACCATCAACTAACGTCTCTTCCAACAGACAGGGATTTCTGGCTCCTGAGCTCTAGTAATCCTCTTATTTAAAAATAAATAAAAAATAAAATCATATTTACATGTTTCAAAAAAATCTGAAAACCAATCTGGATAGTCAATGGTGTACCATACAAGCATGCAAAATCGCAATGCTAAATTCTCTACACAAAAAAAAAACAGTATGTATCTGAGTATATTGAACGGTGCATATTTTCAAAACTCCAAAAGTTATCAGATTTAGTCATTTTTGTGTAGCGGATGATTCAAAGAATTTAGGGTCGTGGTTTGCATGCTTGTAGAGTAATTCATTGCCTATATCCAGATTTTAATGGTATTTGTAATTTGATATTTGAATTTCTAAAAATAAAGGGATCAATGGACCTTGGGAACCTAAACGAGTTTTCGCTCTTTGAACATCACAAATCACAATATCATGCACACTTGTATACTGTTAAAGTTCTACAAGACAAGTCATCGGTCAGCTTTGTTTTAGTCCATGAACCTTAGAAAATGACACTTAAACAAATTATTTGAAAAGCTGATCATATGTGCTACTACTAATGAGTGTGAGCCTTATGTATATGGAGCCTGGTAGCCCGTGTTTTGGATAACATTCATCACCAAACATTTGTCTTTGCAGGCTTCTTGTCAGCTCAACTGATTTCATAATGGCAGAGCACTTGGCTTCAATATTTGGTACAGAGAAAGATAGGGTCAACTGCCCGTTTTACTTCAAGATTGGAGCTTGTCGTCATGGGGATCGCTGCTCTCGCATCCATAACAGGCCAACCATATCACCAACAATTGTGCTCATGAACATGTATCAGCGCCCTGATATGATCACCCCTGGGGTTGATGCTCAAGGCCAGCCGATTGATCCCCGCAAGATGCAGGAGCATTTTGAAGATTTTTATGAGGATATCTTTGAGGAACTGAGCAAGTTTGGTGAGATTGAGACCCTCAACGTCTGTGATAACCTTTCTGATCACATGATAGGCAATGTGTATGTCCAGTTCAGGGAGGAAGATCAGGCCGCTGCAGCTCATACAGCACTTCAGGGACGCTTTTACTCTGGCCGCCTGATAATTGTCGACTTCTCTCCTGTGACTGACTTCCGTGAAGCGACCTGCAGGCAGTATGAGGAGAATACCTGCACACGTGGTGGACACTGCAACTTCATGCATGTGAAGCAGATTGGTAAGGATCTCAGGAAGAAACTCTTTGGGCGTTACAGGAGGTCGACCAGAGGAAGGAGCCGCAGCCCAAGCCCACAGCATAGGAGAGAGCGTCGTGACCGTGATGACTACCGTGGCCGTGATGATTTCCGCCGTGGTGGTGATGATTTCCGCCGTGGTGGTGGTGGCGGAGGACGTAGGGGTGGGAGCAGCAGGTATGAAAGGCAGGATGACGGAGGAAGGCGTAGGTATGGGGGCAGCCCTCCAAGGCGTGCAAGAAGCCCTGTCAGGGAGAACAGCGAGGAGCGCAGGGCGAAGATCGAACAGTGGAACCGTGAAAAGGAGTCGAAGTAAGGGTGACCATCATCGCCCCGGTGGTTCTTGTGCCATCCTATATATGTTGCTTGTTCTGTAGTTGCTACCATGTTCAATTTGCGTCTATTCAGTAATTTAGGTAACTTCATTTCAGGACTTCTAAATTGTCGGTGGTGTGCTGCTTTCGGAGCCTTTAGGCAGGCTATATATATTTGAACATTCTAGTTATGTTGAACTTATGATCAGTAGTTGCGTGGTTGTTTGTTTGTTTGTAGTGCTGCCTGTTCGTTGCAGCTTGGAGTGGTAGTGGTGCGCAAAATATCCTGGATGCCTTAGAACTTGCTCGAGAGTAACTAAACTAGCTATAGATTAAGGATGCGAAAACGTGACTTGTTTGTCCCACTTTTCTCTCATTTTGTACTGTGTAGTACCAATTTTTTGTTCAAACTTTTATATAACTAGTATAAAATGGAGAAAAGAATGGGAGAACGGGTCCTGCTTTCGTATCCCTACTATAGATTGTTAAGTAAGTTGCCTCGTGTGGTCATGGTTGTCTTAGAACTTGGCTCGTGGGCATATTCCCTTACATTTAGAAATGTCCCCCCTCCTAAAATCACCTGAGACTGAGAGGGTTTTTGCGATAGGCTCCCCACACAGTGGTGATTTCGTCCAAGTTGTTGGAAAACAACAGCCATGCCATGTGGATGGATTCCAGCGAGACAGATCACAGGAACGTTGGTTTCTTCACAGACGCCATGGCTGCTCTCTCTCCCTGTGCTGGTGGACGGCCATGTGCCTTTGTGCCCAACCACGGCGGTCCGAGCGCCGTCATTTCGCGCTGGTCGAGCATGCGTCCGGATCGAATGGTCAGTTGTTTGCCTGACCTCTCGAGGACTCGACCACAATTTACAAGGGTGAGTAATCTATATATACAAATGTGGTGCTTGAATCTCGAATCTCTCTCTTTGTTTTTCAATCATACACTTGAAGAGGGCGATTCGCTGCTGCTATTTAGCGGGACACCGATGTCTAAAAGATGTGTACGAACAGGCAGGGCTTTTATCATTTTTTTACTATGACTGGTACTAATCTTAGTTTTGCCATTTGACCGATCAAAATCTAAATCTTGCCATTTCTTGTTAGTCCTCATCTCAGTATTGCTACTCTGTTACTCCCGCGTTAGTTTTATCCTCATTTTTGTCATTAGGTTTGCTCTTTAGTTTTACCATTACTGGTTCTCTTGCCTTTCTATTTTTTCTCATTGGTCTACATGTCATCACTTCAACAAATCCAAAGCAGTTGTTCACAACATCACGATGGCTCCAACCACCTGCTTAATACTAGAGCTAATGGCTTCTATACCACCGACAAACTCATCAATGACTCATTTACCATCCAACAAAGGTTCAGTTCTCATATACCAAACACAAACGAATTCTATTGCTTATTTGCCACTAACAGCTATTCTAGCGTTACCTCAATCCGGTAAGAGGCCAAAATGACCGTCCTGTCCTCAGTGGCAAATAAGCAACAGTTATAAAATATGTATACAAAAAATTTG
Source organism: Poa annua (assembly GCA_026929855.1). Classification (NCBI taxonomy): domain Eukaryota; kingdom Viridiplantae; phylum Streptophyta; class Magnoliopsida; order Poales; family Poaceae; genus Poa; species Poa annua. The sequence goes on along the minus strand of CM049435.1, from coordinate 53,050,197 downwards.
ACAACATTTTGCCTCTATATTTCAGCAGAACACACGCGGCAATATATAAAAATTCAAGCATATGTATATTTATAGCAGTAGATAACACGATCACCATTTCACCGACTCTGTTTGTACTAGTACCCTCAATTTTAGTTCCAGTACCACAAACCTTCACCTCTCCCATATAAATACAGGATTGGATCATTATGTGGATGATGGAACCATGTAAAAAATGCAATCTCCTGTCCAAAATTGCAACAAAAAGGTAGAGAATCTGAGAATTACCTAGCGCAAATTGTAGATAGAGAAGTGGAGTCGCACATAAGCCAAGCCGTCCTCCTCATAGGTCTTCGAAATGAGTGCGCCCACAGACGGTGCGTCGTCGACGCCCATGCTCCGCTCTCCATCTCGCTAGAATCTCCAACCCTAGGGTTATGGGCGACATGGTCAGAGGGAGAGGTCGACGCTGCTAGCTTAGGGCGGAGTCAGTTGAAGACGCAGTTGACGAGAGGGATGGAGGCGTGAGGGCGGTAACGCGAACGGGCGGCAAGGTCGGAGGTTGGGGAAGTAGCAGTCGAACTGGGACAGCAACGACAGCGGGTCTACCATGCATTAGGCATCGCGTGGAGGAGGATTTCAGAGAAGCCGAGCAGCAAATTCCGGAGGCGCAGCTATGACGAGAACCTACGGCGGGAGCGGCCCAATGGACCGAGGAGAAGTCATTTGGTCCGGGTCGGGAGGTTTTTTAAGTTTTGCAAAAAAAAAAACAAAGCTATTAGAGAATAACCTCTATTCATCTAATCGCTAAAGCTGCATTTATCTCTTAAAAAACGAACATCTTGCACGGCACGCTCAACTTTCCGCACAAGGAGAAGGAGGTCATCAAGATGGATGAAAATCACACTACACACGCCCGCTCTCCCCCCACACACACACACACAAATACTAGACGATTAAGTGAAGCGAGACAATAGAAAAAAGGCACATATGATAAGTATATCCATTCACCCCATATATATATTCCCTTGTGCGCAAAATTGAAGCCTCCTCCTCTCCCTTCCTCCTTCCCCATCCCTCTCATCCTCCTCCTCTTCTTTCTCTAAAAAAAGCTTCTCGTGCTTATAAATACGCTCCCTGCGCCAGTTCCTCCGCCCGATCCCCTTCCCCACCCCGCCCGACGATCGCCCCCGCTGCCCCACCTGCGGTGGGCGATCGATCCTCTCCTCCACGCGCGCGATTCCTGAGGCGAGGCGACCCACACCAGACCAGATTCCGCACCTCCCCGCTTCGCCGATCGGATCGCGTGCTCCATGAGGTGACGATCTGCGAAATTCCTTGCCCGCTTTTCCCTCGATTTAATCGGGCAGTGTTGCGTTGGGTGAGCGTTAAGGTATCTGGACGGCTTGTATTCGGGGGGCGTGTGCCATTTGAGTGCCCCGGACGGCACAACCCGCAAATTTTAATAGGAATTTGGTTGATAGAGCCACTGTAAGTGCATATCCATTCGGTTAGGTTCTGCTCCGTATTGTGGATGACTTTCTCGTCTACGGTTAGTGGCTATACTTTAGAAATTATTGGACTTGCCTAATATGTTCAGCTTTATATGCTCGTGCGTTTGGTTTTGGGAAGCGGGTGGTTAGTTGGCGTGGGGATGCGAAGGGGAATATGCTACCTTTCGGCGAAATTATGATGCCTCTCTTAGTGAAAAATTTCTTGATATTTTTAGAACGGAACTGCATATGCATGTGGTTAATCCGGAGAATTTTGCTGAGAAATATGGGAATCTTGATTCCCTTGATAAACATGAATATTAACAGGGATACTTTTGTGTGGTTGGGTCATTAATGGAGTTTGGGGTGCTGCACCTGCAAACTTTTTGCGAGGTTGGTGGTTGTTTGGTTGGGCGCTTGGAGTTCTGATTACTTTTTAGTTAGTGTGGAAGTTGTGTTAGTTGCCATGACTAAACCCTTTGTGTGTTTAGAGAATTAATTTTGTCAAGGGTTTAGGATAGTATAAATGCATAATTACATTGTTACCCTGATATCATTTTCCTTTCTTTTTGGATTTTTCGTTTTGCTCTGGTTGCACTGGTTATGCAGCCCCAGGTATGGCAAGCAGGTGTTAGACAGTTGGAGAATATTTATTGAAAATGGGATTTCTTGTTCATTTGTGTTAATTACTATTCTGGTTGTTGTTTTATGATATGGTGTTAGTTGCTCGTAGATGTTTTCTTAATGCAGATTACATTATTTACCACTAGCATGATACATTCAGTTTTCAGTGGTGCAATTCAAGCACGAGTTTGTCTTTACTCGGTTCAGGTCTTTTAACATATGGACTTTTCGTAGAAACAAAATAGTAATCAATCTGGCTTTTTCTTTAAAAACTCAAACAAGCATGTTTTCTCAATAAAAAATTTGCACCTACATATTACATACTATATGTACATGACTGTTTTTTTTCATAATTTTTAGAAACTTTAAAACGTAATTTTTTGAATTTCCTAAAGAAAAGGGTTCAAATGTGCCGGAGTGGAAAATCCATCCTCAGATGCCCCCTTCTGTACTACTACTTCAGTTCAGAGGTTGGTGCATCTTGCTACTGTGTTTTCTCGATTAGTTCAGCTTCATTGCTCCAATAATTGTAAAAATTTGTACTCAGAAATTAATACATTTAGTCAATTTGTTTCATTCAAATTTCTGAAACAACCATCTGAATACACATTTTTTGGTGATATTGTCTTTATGTATTCAGTACTTTTTGTGCATACGAATAAATTGTGTAGAAGGCAATGGAAAGAAGAACGGTTGGAATCAGCTCTCTTATGTGAAAAAGTTTGTAGGGCATGAAATTCTCTTGTAACTGTAGCGTTGATAGGAGGTTTGGGGTATTAAGTGGTGAATTGTGATGGTTGCCTTGTAGAAAAGAATCAAGGCACATAGCTGAAGTGGTGAGGAAAGGGAGCTTGTCTGATTGGATTTCTGTCATAATTTTTCTCCTTTTTTGGCAGTTCGATTCTCCAATAAAATATAACATTTCATTATTTAAAATAAGGAAGTTTGAGATAGAATATGGGAGTAGCTCGATCCTTGATTATCACTTGACAAGCACAAATAATAACAATTCCTTTTCTACCCAAAACTTTAGGGATTTTTTTTGGATGAGATGTGAATGCTTATTTATCTATTTTAACTGCATGTAAGAGAGATATGCACGGGTTTTACGTTTTTCAGAACGGCCATACTTCATCTGCCTTTTTCGTGCATTAGAAACATCATCGACCCTTGTGGCTGAGAATAGATGGGAACACGTATGCTTACATGGTAATTGAATGTGAGATTTGCATGCATGCATTTGTCTTATTTTTCATTTTTGTTAACGTTCATACTTCAGATTACATACTATGTCTTGGGTATTCTTGTTAGTGATAACCTTAGAGCATCTCTAGCAGTGCAGTTCGTGGAAAACGTGTTTTTAGGGCTGAAAACTGCTCGGACAGAACAGAAACCGTAAAAACAAACGGTAAAACAGAATATTCTCTGAATATTCTTTGTAGTCTTCTTCTTCCTCATCCCTCCATATACTACGCTCCACCGTTCCATATACTATATACGTACTAGCTGCGCGTGCGCGTGGCTGAGCTAGCTATCGATCGATCCATAAAAGAGCTCAGCTAGCTAGCTGCCGGCGCATCAATCGATCGATCCATCAGGAGCTCAGCTAGCTAACTGCCGGCACGTGCACGAGGCCCAGCCCAATCGATCCATCAGGAGTTCAGCTAGCTAGCTGCCCGCAGCGGCCAGCTCTGGCCTTGTCGTTCCGGTCGAGCATGTTCTGGACCGCCGTCGGGGCTCCAGCGGCCCCGGGGCCGCTTGAATTTCCGGCGATTCCGGGGAGCGTGGCGGAAGTTTGCCGGATTCCGGCGAGTTCCACGACGGAAGGTTGCCGCCGGGTACTGAATGTTCAGCACGCCAACGCCTCGCACAGGATACATGGCACTCTTGGTGGGATACAGGTCACCCTCGGTTCGGCCGCGAAAACTGTGAATTCTCAGTTTGGAGGGGAAATTTTTTGGGCGCTTGAAAAACGTTTTTCGGTTCGTCCACTTTTAGGCACTTTTTTCGCCTCAAAAGCCGTAAATGACAGTTACTTTTCAGTTCCGGCGTTTTTATGGTCACTGCTAGAGATGCTCTTACAGTTGACAGCGGTGCAAACTTAAAGAGAACTTCAGTTTGATTATTTGTGTTATGAAGTACTCCCTTCGTTTTTAAATATAAGATGTTGTAGCGTTTTTCTACATTCACATGTATACAAATGTATTTACTATTTCGAAATGTTTTAGTGTATGTTCACTCATTTTAGTATGCATTTAGACAAAAATGTGAAACATCTTACGTTGAAAAACGAAGGGAGTAATGGTGAAGACAATTTCGCATTCTTTAAATGCATTCATCAACTTTGTTTGGAAGTAAATTATTAACTGACAAAAGTTATTTTCTTAAAAGTAGACTTTGAAGATTTCTTTTTCGAGGTTTTCTTTCGGCAAATCTCGTTGTAATGCCATATTGATTCAGTCAGAAGGAATATGAGTGAATATGTCAAATTGTTTTAGCCACTCTTAATGGCCTTGCAATTGCCTTAAGTGGGAAATAACCACGTATGGTACATTAATCCATGTCCGCTATTCCACCTCGTTAAGAGCATAATTTCGTCGTCTCTGTGGCAACAACAGTGCATGTATTGTTAATCGTATTTTTTAAGGCGCAGAGGCAGTGGCTTTGACCGGTCATTTCTTTCTCGTTGATACGTGAAACAAATTTGGCATTTAATAATGCTCTTCAGTTGAAAATGATTTCACTGCTCTAATGGACTTGACGCATAGAATTCAGTCGTTTAGGTTTAATTATGTATTGTTTTCAGCCAGTATTGTGTAGACTGGCTGGAAAAACTACTCTATGAAAGGTAGATCGATAAATCAGATGGAAATTAAATAACTGTGAATAATTGGGATATATATGAAATATGCCATGATAGGTATCTTCCATAGGATATAATCTGCACAGCTCATTATGAATGGTTGCGGATAATTATTTGACTTGCAAGTTTAAACTTTACATTGTAATCCTACTTGAAATACATTTCCTTACATCAGCCTATAAATAGTTATTTGACTTAAGTTTGTGCTGTTATCCCATAAGCCTATACTTTGGAGATGCCATGTGCGGGACTTGTTACCTTGCTAGCTTATTTTTACTCCATGTTTATGTGCAACATCTTCTATATGGAACTTTGCTAATCATTCGAGCTGATCTTTTCTAGTTTATCTGTAACATTGCCTTTATGTTCCACACGAGTATGAGAGTATGCATCTTCTGCTATGTAATATATCCAAGTTTCACATATTTGATATTGACGCATTAAGTGTGAACAGCAGAACTATTTTTTCATTCTAATAGTTGGTTTCTAATTTGATTTCAGGTAGAGGTAACGATAAAGCATATTTGTTCACATAGCTTGCAGTGGTTCTTTCGTGAAGCCAAGGCAAATAATAATTGACGTTATGGCATATCGAATGGTATGTGCTCCAGAAGTCATTGAACTCGAATCTGAACGAGGCCATCCTCATTTTCATTCTGAAAATTTAAATGGCAATGGAAATGATTTGTCCAACCAAGGTGGTCAATATGCTGTCAGGGTTGTAAGAAATGCTACAAACGTTGGTCTCTCTGATACGCAGGGTTACTACAATATGAGCACGAATCATCAACATCAACCTGTTCATAATTCTGCCCCAAATTTAGGTGTTGATTCAGGTTTTGTCTTTCCATCAAATATGTACAACCCCTGCATGTCAACATCTATGAACAGATATGTTGCTCATGCTCAGAGCTTTGGATTGCCTTTGAACCAAGTTATCTCTGGAAGTATGGATGAGAGTAACAGAAATGAAAATGTTGGCGAAACTGCTAGAGGATTCATTGAAAGGAAAAATGCCGCAGCTGCTGGAAGTTGTCATTTTGGTAATGGATTTGCAAGCTCAAGTTCATCCTCTCATGCAACACAGAATCCTACACATAGGCCATGGGATCCTTCTGTTGAATCAAATGTTTTCCCTAATGTCACACCATTCAACTCATCAGAATATCATAGTCACAGCACTTGGCCATCCATGGAAGGATCTTCCATTACTGGAACCATTGGGTTCAACTCAATGGCTGCTCATCCAGAATCAGCACATCATGGTAGTTATGCATTTCCATCTAGTCATGCCAGCCAGCGCTTTCAACCTGCCAGCAATACATGGGTCTCCCAGGCTGCAAATGGTATAGCTGAAGGAGTACCACAGTGGGCGTACATCAATACAATGACTAGTGTTCCAGGTACGTAAGCAACTAATGGAACAGAACTCACTTTCCTAGTGATAGCGAAGACATATCCGGAAAAAAATTGTACTTTATAGGGATACGAATCATCCCATCTTCTATTAGTGCATTGATGGCTAAACTAGTAGTTTAGTCATACATGTTAAGAGTGTCAGAAGCTTAGAAAAATGGTTCCACCTACAAAATGAAATTCTGGATACACAGCAGGGAAGTTGAATTGGTAACATTTTACTTTCAGCAGTCAGATTTGCTCACTCGGGGAAAATAATTGGTATCCTTTTGCTTCCAGCAGGCAGATATGCACATTCAGGGGCCACAGAAATAATGAATGGAGGCTTTCATGAATATCAGAATGGCTCTTCAACCATTTCCCAAGGGCCTTTACCTTATTTCCATCAACATGCTGCACATAGCATGCAAGCTCATAATCCACTGGACCATACACAAATGCCAATCCCATACCAACAATGCCACAATAATGGCGTCTTACATGGTGGGAGAAATCATTCTGGTGACCGGCTCCACGTGGGTCCAAGAACACCAGTTCTGTTCTCTAATTCTGAGCGGTCTTTTGGGCCTCTACAACATTCATTCCTGGTGGATCCGGTTAATCATAGGCACCTAAGAATTCCGCCACCTCTGGTTAGTCTGCACTTCACTTTAATTTTCTATCATTTCTGGTATTCAAATATAAAATAACTTAATAACTATTAGGATTGCCATTTGCGTTATCTTTCTGTAATGTGATATCTCTAATGTGTTTCCTCCCTTTGTGGGGGAATCTTGGGAACTCTTCTAGGCGTTCTGCATATCTTTGGCTTATGCTTTAGTGCGTTTGTACCTTAATGTCTTTGATCTGCCAAGTTATGAAATGGTGCATCTTACAACCTAGAAAATTGTGCCAACCTCTAAATGGGAGAAGTCCTTTGAAGGATGTTTAGGTATAAATGAAAGTGTCCAGACTTGCAACAATCTTGTTCTGGAAATGTAGAATGAGATGTGATGTGTAAGGTTATGTGCTTATTATTTCAGCGGAGATAGTCTTAACTTTAAGTCCTGTCGTGGAACCCACGTTAGAACGCGCACCACCTCTTTAAATCATTGGTTTTTGTTTCTGTTAAGGATGTATATGATGCACATTTACTTCAAATAACTATTGTTTGGCGCTGCAGCAGCGTGGTACAGTAATGGATTTTTCGAGATTGTATGAGGTTTCAAGTGTCGTAGATGAGCATAGCGATATGCGGCTAGATGTAGACAGCATGACCTATGAGGTATGTAAAGCTCATTCAACCTGTGACGTCACATCACACAGCATGTTTATCTGATTTGTTCTTTTATTTTCATTACAGGAGCTTTTAGCATTAGAAGAGCACATTGGAGACGTCAATACAGGTCTGGCAAAAAGCCACATCGTAGATAAACTCAAGACTAGCTTATATGTGCCAGGAACATCCTGCATGTCTGATCAGTCATCTGAATCTTCCACAGAGAATGAGGGTTGCATAATATGCCAGGTCTTTTCACTTCTACTATAATTTGCTATCTCGTCAAGTAAACTTTCGGCTTTTCTAAACTATGAATCGTCAACCAACCATCGCATCCATGCTGAACTGTCACCACTATTACATGTGTAGTGAACTCGATCACTTGAACTTAGCCTCCTACGATCTAAACTTCACACTTATTGGGAAAGGGCAATGGCTACTGCAGTATTACAGTACCTTCCTCCTTAGGCTACGTTTGTTTCTAGAGTTTTTTTTGGGATTTGTGGGGATAATCCCCACAGGGATTGGGTGAATCCCCTACCTTCACCCAATCCCCACAATTCCCCTCCCGGTTCCCTTCCCTTTCAATTTCTTTCCTCAACTCATTTCTTTTATACACACGAACGATCGCTGGAAACTCAACAATAGCTACTGTATACTGTACTGAAGAATGAGATTCGATACAAGAATCAGAAATGAGCAGAGCGTGCATGTGCAATCAGATTCCCACAAGAATCAGAAATGAGCAGAGCGTGCATGTGCAATCAGATTCCTGGGCATCGTTGTCCATCAGTGCAATAGGGCAGAAGCAAATCTTCATTTTTCTCAAGAATTGCAAGAATCGGTGCCATAAGATCGGAGGCAAACTCTAAGATGCCATCCGATCGAAATTAGTAGGTCTCGCCATCCAGCACCGCGCCGCAGAGAAAGAGTGATTGCCTGTTGCCGGATGGTGGAGGGAGCTTGGTGGAGGGAGCTGGAGCTTTTGCCGGTGAGATGAAGAATGGCGGAAATGACGGAAACGGCGACGATGTCGAGCGGCTCGACGACGGGATGAGCTTCCCGCATCGACCGGCTCCTCGCTCGCCGATGCGTCGCCAGCGCTCCTCGCTCGCCGATGCGTCGCCACCGTGCACGCTCGCTCGACGCCATTGGACGCGTCGTCTCTTCTCTCGCTCGGGGATAAAATGCGAGCCGTGACTCGCGTATCTTCCACCAGGGGAAAATTGTTGGAGTTGGGGAATTGCGGGGAAGGTTAGGGATAATCCCGGACCTAATACGCTACTAACAAACATGCTTTTGGGCTTTTACGGGATCGTCGGGTTGGGACGGGATAATCCCAGGAACCCCCGTAAAAACACTAGAAACAAACATAGCATTACCATATCGCATGTAAACCTATTTCTCTAGTATTTTTACTTAGTAGATAGTGGGAAATTAGCATTAGCGCGATCAATGGTGATGACTATCTAGAATGACGGTACTCGAGAATATTACTTGTTCGATGCCACTTATGATTATTCGCCATAACCTGAAGGAATTGAAGGGGTGTTAATGTGGGACAAATCTGCTTTGCTAATTCAGTCCGTAAACTATTAACTGGACTAATCTAGTTTCACGCTCAGAGTCATCCAATCTATTTCAGTTTCTTGTTCTAAAGAACTGTTCTTGATATACCTCGCAGGAGGAGTACCGGGCTGCGGACTGCATTGGAATCCTGGATTGTGGTCACAGATATCATACAGAGTGCATAAAACAATGGCTGACCGTAAAGAACCTATGCCCCATCTGCAAGACAACAGCTTTGTCCGCGGGTAGAAGTGGATAACGAACAGGAACAATCGTATCAGATATTTGCTTCCAACAAAACATTCAGCTCAATTTTGTATATAAGAAACGGTAGACCATTCTGCTACCTGTAATTTGTTGGTTCAGCTTATTGTGATCGGGAGTAACTCAGCTTCCTATAACTGTACAGCCATAACATTGATCGTTTTATTCAATGTAGAAAAAACAAATGAAAATTACTCAGTTCCCCATACATGTGTATCATGTGGCGGATCTATAAGGAACTCTCATAGGGGCCTGTCTACAAACTACACTGTATATATCTATTGGTTACTTGCAGACAAACAGAAACACGTGTTCTCCTGTACATATTACTAAACCGTAAGGGAATTAATAGTTTTGTTCGTCCTTGGATTGATTGCCTTTGATAGCTTGACTGAGAGAGTATCTCAACAGTTAAATGTTGTCCATTCATGCTTTGAGTATTTTACCTTCTGTACTCTGAAGCGCACCCTTTGCCTTTGTTATTTATCTTTGTGAATCGTCCCCAATTCTCGCAAATTATTTCTTGGTTTTGGTATTTTTCGTCAGCTTCCATCTTTAGCAGTCGTGATTTTTTTTTTCATTGGCTGCAGCGTGCAAATAGTAAACTCTCCCTCTAAAATATTCACAGCTAGTGCACCGTATTTCCCCGAATGTTCTTTTTTTTTAGAAACACAATACACAACACGCGTGCACACTCACCCTGTAAACGTACACACGCACACCCTATACCCCAAATGTTTCTGGCTGCAGAGGAATCTTCGTTGAAGGTTCTGCGCACTCGGCACTATATTCCCTGCTAAATAATGAGTCGTGAAGACCAGTCGTGCCAACTGCCGAATGAGCACACGAAAAAGAAAGGAGAAACAAAAGAAATGAGAACACATGAAAGCCAGGTCAAACCGAGCACATGCTTAGAGCTATCTCTATAGCAGACCCCAAGAAGTGGAACCGGAAATAGCGTTTTCCGGTTCAACCAGAAACGATTTTACGGTATCACGAAGATTCAGGCACGACAGTTATTTCTTGGTTTCGTCTGGTGCGTATTTTTGAAATGAAACTGCAAGTATTTGGTTTTGACCATTTTAAAGGAGTTGCTGTTATATTCGCAATTTAGTTTTCCATCATCATCGAGACAAAAAGAAGTTGTTGGACATGTATGTAGACGGCTGCCCTGCCCGGTCACGCAGACGAAACCAAGACCTGGACAACGGCTGGATCGTCGTCATCTCTGGCTTGGCTTTGCCCACCTCCCCATCATCATCTCCTGCCCACCCCAACACGCTGCAAGAGAAAGCCCGCGGCGACCTCTTCCCTACCTTCCCAGCCTCCCCGCAGCAACCCAACCCAACCGAAAAGAAGAGAAACGCGCCGCGCCGCACCGGGTTGCTTATTTGTATTGTTGCAGCTCGAGCGAGTATTTAGCTCATCGTGCCGGTGCGCGGGAAGGGGAACGAGATCAATAGTGTCGCGATTCGAATCAAACGATCGATCGATCGATCAAGCATCAGAGAGATGGCGGTGGCGTACCGCGCGGAGGAGGAGTACGACTACCTGTTCAAGGTGGTGCTGATCGGGGACAGCGGCGTGGGCAAGTCGAACCTGCTCTCGCGCTTCGCCAGGGACGAGTTCAGTCTCGACACCAGGTCCACCATCGGCGTCGAGTTCGCCACCAAGACCGTACGCGTCGACGGCAAGCTCGTCAAGGCGCAGATCTGGGACACCGCCGGCCAAGAGAGGTACCATTTTGTTTTGCCCGCTACCTGTTTGTGGTATTGCTCCGCCTACAGCTATATCTCATCGTATCTAGGATTCGATTTAGTTAAGCTTGTTTTTTTCTGGGGTAGTAATTGAAGACTAATTTGCTAGAAGTGTTGGTTAAATTCAAGTTTAGTTCTCTTTTCATGTTTCCATGCTTGGATTGTCGAGAGCATTAAACTTAATAATGTACTGTATTAAGCTGGCACCGCAGTTCATCGATCATGTCCATCACAAAGTTTGAACACGATGCGCAGACACACGCATCTTTTTGATGGCTCGTTACCACATTTCAACATTAACAAGTCATGACGTGCTTCTTCGAAAGAAGAAGAAACCACTTTACGCAATAGCTTGACCTGGTCTCGTTTGCCCCGTATACTAAGCTACAACGAACGTGCGCTGCATGATCATGTCCAGGTACCGAGCCATCACCAGCGCATACTACCGCGGCGCAGTCGGCGCGCTGGTGGTGTACGACGTGACGCGGCACATCACGTTCGAGAACGCGGAGCGGTGGCTGTCGGAGCTCCGCGACCACACGGACGCCAACATCGTGGTGATGCTGGTCGGGAACAAGGCGGACCTGCGCCACCTGAGGGCGGTGTCGCCCGAGGAGGCCAGGGCCTTTGCTGAGCGGCACCACACCTTCTCCATGGAGACGTCCGCGCTGGAGGCCACCAACGTGGAGGGCGCCTTCACGGAGGTGCTCGGTGAGATCTACCGTGTCGTCAGCAAGAAGGCGCTCGACATCGGGGACGACCCGGCCGCGCCGCCCAGGGGCAAGACCATCGACGTCGGCGCCAAGGACGACATCTCGCCGGTCAACACGGGCGGCTGCTGCTCGGCCTAGGCACCTCGGGTGGTTGGTCACACCGTGTGCTAGGAGGACATGATTGACAGAGATTGACGGCACGTTGTTGCGCTAGCATGTTGCGATCCGATGATTGTTATTGGGTCAAACGGTTGGGTTGGTTGATATGCCTGATTTTGATATTACTAGTCCTACTACATTGAAACGCGTATTGGAAGGAAGAAGACGTCGTGCCTGTGGTGTTGCAACTTGCAAGTAGTTGCAGCCGCGGCTCGCGTCTGTATTCATTTGTCTGTTTGGTGCCGCATCAGATGGTGCAGTTCTTCTAAAAGAAGAACGCGTCAGCGACAGACTATTGTCACGATGAATGCTGGCCGCCCTTCGTGCAGAGTGAGCATGCCGAGACGGTAAAGAATTGATTCTGCGTCATACACGGCCTATTGCTAATTCGATATCAGCATACTGAGCACTAGGGTGAAAATGAACATATACGTTCGAAATCACTAGGGTGAGTAGGAGTATGTAGTTATTATTTGTTTAGATATGGAGTTGGAGCGGATAGTGTGCGGATATAAATTAAAAAAAACAGATCCCTGCCGCTTGCAATTATGGATTAAAAACGCGGCGATTACGGTTGGATTGCGGATAATCATTTTGTTGGATATGGCTATCAAATAGGACTGACATATTGCAAGTATTATAAACCACCTTGCTCCAAGTTAACTTTTTATTGTGATATTATAAGAAAATGGATGTTTTAATAACTCATATTCCATTTCCAACTCGCTACTTAATTTCCTTTAAGGTGCCTCTAACTAATGTGATTCACAAGCATGGTAGTTCTTGATAAGATATTTTCTGAACTTATGTAAGTACATAGGTTTCATTTTGCCCAACGCTCGGTCACCAAAGGTTCGAGATATTATGTTGCCGGATATTGCGCCGGATACTTGTTGACTATAACTGTGAAATATGGTACTGTACATCTTTAGATATTGGAGGATATTAACCACTTCATTTTTCATATCTTTTTTTTTAATTTTGGGGTTTTATAAACTCAAGAAATGTTCAGACCATTACAATCATGGTCGATCATGCTCACCACGCAGGGCGGCACCGATCCAACCAACACATCATCACCTTAACCTAAACGCCACAACCTAGCAAGTTGATGAGCTGATCAAATACGTATCCGGCCACATCAACACTTCATTTTTCCATATCAGCTAGCCGGTCAAATACGTATAGCCCCCCCCCCCCCCCCCCCCCCCCCCCCGATTGGTCAGTCAAAAATAGTCCGTACCGTTTTCACCCCTACTACGTACACTCACTGGGATGTAGGTTTAGAGGATATTTCAACTTGGGACCGGTGCTAAATGCTGAAGTAACAAAAAAAAGGCGTACTAGCTGAAAATAAGTTTTGTTACTGGGTTCTCAGCAACCTCGAGCTTTACTGGTGTGGGCTTTGGGATGCCCTAAAGAGAAGGAAAATGTCCAGCCAACTCTAAAATATGACAGTGTACTTGGGTCAGCCCAGCATACGGCACTCTTCAGGCTTCATCACAAATTGCTGACGCTTTAAGCATATAAAAATAGTGTCCCTTTCTTAGACTGCGCCGGGGGAGGTCGGCCTATTGGAAGTCAAAATGGACCTAATTCAAAAGAAGAAGTCAAAATGGACCAGCCAAGAACAAGGTCCAGTGTACATATATTTTCCATGTTTTCTTACAATCTAATTTCATTTTGAAAATAAGAAATGGTGTTAAATATTGTATCACTTCTATAGAAACAATATAATAGAACAACTTTCAAGTTCGACAAAAAACGTTAAGCATGCCATTTTAGTTGTATCCCTACACTTTTCGATATGTGTTATGTGTATTCGTGCTTGTAGTTATAAATGTTTTATTCTCTATGTTAGAACATTTATGTGAATGCTATTTCGATCTAAGTGGTCCTATTCTCTGTCCCGTGCTAGGAAGCATTACTCCTCTTTTCATTCCAAATTCTTCAATAAGACCGATACGATTGATTGGTTTGTGTGTTTCTCTTATTACTTTTTTGTATCCCCCTGTTCCTCGGATACAATTGTGCAACAAAAAAATGTAGTATGCACAACTACTTTTGTATTATATTATTAAAAGAAAACAAGAAAAATAATGACAAAAAGGAAGGAAAGAAACAATAAAAGATAAAAATAAAAATTGACTCAAATAGTGGGCTTTGCTTGCTTGCAGAAACATGTGTGCGTCAACTTTCTTGATTGTTGCAATCGGCAGCGAATACAGTGGCAAAGCTTCTTCACTAGTACCGGGTTTAGATGAACCCAATAAATTACATAATATGCTTCACTAACCTAACATTGTCCTTTGCTAATTAGTGAAAAGTACACTATAAGCAAGATACTGAACCCAATGAATTTATGTGCTAGCTTGGCCACTGAGAGAACAGGGTTTACCACCCCTCATACTATAGTCCACGCTGGTTTGTATCAACGAACCCGCTAAAAAGTTTCGCAAACTAATTAAAAGTGCACTTCTCGTGTTACAACTTTTTTTGTTTCTGACAATAGTGCATATAAATTTCTTCCTTAAAGTATTATAAAGTTTGACCATTTTTGCTAGAAAAAATCATTAATGTCCACAATAGCAAATCAATACCGTTATATACATCATGATTCATGACAATATAGTATTATAACTGTTCATCTTTTCTCTAAAAACGTGATCAAACTTTAAATTGTTTGAAGTTTGCAAACAAAAAAATACCCGTATTTCATGTAAAGAGAGAGCATTCACATGATCTATAACCTGTCTAACACGAGCAAACAAAGTTTTCTTATAAGAGGTCGTTTGGTACCCATCATTCCGAGCAGGAATTATGGAATTTGTGATTCATTATTCATCGTGTTTTGTCAGCCATGGAATTGAAGTTGTCATTTCATTTGGAATTCAAAAAAAATACCTATTATAGGTTATGTCAATTCCCATCTCTAACCCTGTCATTTCATTTAACAAATGAAATTATGGCATCATTCATTTATGTCAAATAAAATGAAATGATGGGTACCCAATGAGCTCGAGGGGAATTCGTGAAGATTCGATGCAGCAAACGCTAAAATGAAATCACTATATATAAGCCTGTTCATTATTCGGTTTGAAACCCCAAATCCTAAACCCTTAAACCACGAACCCAATCTGCACCGGACCAGTTTCTTTAGGCAGTTTAGAATAGTTTCGCCAGTTTCTGGGTTCAACCCGTGGAACGTAAGAGCGGTGCGGTTTGGACAACGAGAAGCTGTCGCCTTTGCTTCCCGCGCCGATCTTCTTCCCTTCGTGGCGCTGCCGGTAACGATCCGTCTGCCCCCCCCCTCCCCCAATCCTCTCTGCGCCGCCATTGGTTTCGTCGTCGTGCCGCCGGTGGACGGACACTTGCAGGCTGGCCTCCGCGAGGACGTACTGGTAGGACTTTGCAGCCCATATAGTAGCACCTCCTGGCATCCAGGCTGCTGCCTCCCCTGTCGCCCACCTCGGCGCTGGCGAGGCCGACCGCCTTGGACATGTTCTTGAACTTGCCGAGCCGCACCGGGAACATGGCGTCCTCCTGCCGCCTCAAGTCCTCGTCGAGTGCGGTGTCTAGGAGGAGGGCGGCGGCGTCGTCCACGGCGAGCGTGCGGCGGCAGAGCGGGCACGTCCACGCGTGGAGTTGGAGAGCAGACATCGATGTGGAGCAACCGGATCCGGTCGTCGCCGGCCAACTCGCATAGGCAGACGGTTCGAACTGCTCCTTGGCGCCTGCACCGACAACACCCTCCCCTAGAGGAACACCGCCAACACGTCGATGCCGGCCTGGTCCAGCCCGGCGTCGTGCAGGTGGAACATCTACTGCAACGCCGATTCGTCCTCCTCACCTGCCCTGAGCAGTCGTCGACCTCGCTAGCAAGCTCCCCATCGGGGTCGAGGTCGCCGTCGAGATCCGCCACGCCATCGAGGGCGCCACTGCCTCCGCGCTGTCGGGGTCAGTGGTCACCGTACGTCGAGGTCCGCCGCGCTGCTGAGGATGGCGGCGAGCCGCGCCTCTAGCGCGAGCGCCAACGCGTCCGCCAGCATGAACACCTACGCCGACCACCACGGGTGGCTCCACACCTTTATCCACGCCGCCGCCACCCGCCAGTCCGGCGTGCCACCGTCCTTGTCCTCCTTGAACGCGCACGTCCTTCTCGACGCTCGACGCACTTGTCCATACGTGTTGGCGCCGCTGCTTCTTGGCTTGCCGGTCGTAGGCTTCTGGAGCAACTCCGTCACATCCGTGCGTATACAGTGGTGCCAAATCGTATAACCCGTTCAATCAAACCGCACCAAAAATGTCACATAACCTACTATCGTACCATAAGAGTCTAAACCGAAGCAAACCAGTTAAAACTGGTAGCTGACGGACTGGTTTCAGAAACCAGTTGGAACCGTGTTAAACCGGGAATGCCCAGGCTTAAAGGGCCTCTTTGGATCACAGGGTTGAAAAACAGAGGAATAGGAAAAAAATAGGAATCCTACAGGTTTGCCAGTGCAAAACAGAGTATTATAAAACGCATGAAAATTACAGGAATAGTTGTTTGGATGAAACGCATGAAAAACACAGGAAACTGCCTTGATCCTATGCGCTTGAGTCTAAAAAATAGAAAGAGCTTGGAGTGGATGTTTCAATTCCTATGGAATTGAGACATAGGAATCAATTCCATAGGAATTTGGTATCACCATTCCTTTGAACCAAAGGCAATACATAGGAAAAATTTCTAAAGATTTAAATCCTTTGAAAATATTTTAAAATTCGTACAATCCAAAGAGGCTCTAAATCTACTATGCCCAATGAACCTTGTGCATAGTACTCTCGTCGGCATGCATGGAAGGAGACATGTCTGCATTTGCATACGCATTCTAAGCTATAGCAAGTCAATAACTGGGGCTACCACCAACTTATTTTAATTCATCTCTTGGTAGTCGATCGCCCAGCCCGTCCACCAATTAAAGACCAAAATCCAGGCCTAAAAGTTTAAGCATTGCTACGTGCCAAACCAAAGTTTTCCGTGCCACGGATCGACTATAAGTCTATAACGGATACGGACAGACACACGCGCAAGAGCTCGGTGTGCAGATCCGTTTAAAATACACGGTACGAGAAGGATCATGCGGATGAGAGAGGGCATTACGCGCGCACGAGTGCATCTTTTCAGGGCGCCAGCGTCACAGCCAGTCTGAGAAGAAGAATTCACACGGGTGTTGTGTGCTCACCTCATCACTACGTAGGTCACGCTGGGGAAAGAAGTCCATATAAGAGCATCTCCAGCCGTTGAAGCCCCAAGAGTCTTAGCCGTATGGAAAAAAAGGGAAAAAATTGTTTCGCCGGATCTATTTTAAGTCATTGGGAGATCATCTTCCCAGCCATACCCCCACCCCAACTAAAAGTCATCTCACAATAATTTGGTGTGGGCCAGAAAAAGGACCCGTGGGGAGGCACGATTCGGCGTTGCTTCATCCGACGCCCCCAACAGCCCCCCAGCGCGCCGGGTTTGTTCTGGGTTTGCCGGAGCTAATTTGAGGTCTTGGGGGGGGGGGGGGGCACGACTGGGCAAAATTTGGCCATTTTTGGCCATCCGGAGGCGAAAAAGTTGTCCTGGGGATGCCCTAACCCCCACATCTTCTAGAAATCGGATGCTAAGGCCCTCCAACTCCAAAACGGCATACTTACCCCCTTAACTACGAAATATCATGCAATTGGCCCCATGCGGGTGGAGAGAGCAGTATTGGGGGTGGTTTAGCCTACGTTGATGTTGTGTTAAGCCAGCGTGGCGTGTAACGGTTAGTTTAGCGCGCACATAAAATCCCCTGATCGCTAGATCTAGGGCTCCTCTGTTTCTTTCCCATTTCTTTCCTCTGTTCTTGTCCCTCTCTGCTCTCGCTCCAAAGCATCAATGACGGCTCGCAGCCATGAGAGCTCAGCAAGCTCTTCGAGGCGTGGAGAATCCTCGCGTAGTTGCCGAAACTTTATTTCTCGAAGCTAAAGGCTATACTTCTCTATTACGCACAATTATAAAACGTGATACCCATATAAATGCTATCTTATACACAATTGTTGTGCATCAACATTATGTCAATTTTGAGTAGTCCAGTCCACGACTCTTTTAAGAGAGAGTGCAGAAGTGAAACCATGAACCCTGATCCATCGTTTATCATAAGAAAACACTTTTCAACACTTTTATATATAGTACTTTTTATTTTCAGTTATTATTTAATCCTAAAGTACAAAAACATACTCCCTCTATTCCTGAATGTAAGGCGTATAGTTTTTCGCACAGATATTAAGACGGGGGAGTTTTGCATACGGTGGACTCATTTTCCCATGAATTATTTTGGAATAGAGGAGTCCCTAACAATCATAAACTGAAAACAATCCTATAAAGCTCTCTGTTATAGATTGAAACTTATTTTTAGAGGCGTAAAATTGTCCATAAATAGTAATGCACCCTGTATTTTGGAATTTTTCTCAAGAAACTATATGCCTTACATTACGGAACCGAGGGAGTATTTCTTTCTTGCATTTATGAACCAAAACCCAAATTACCTTAACTATTGTTTTTATTATCATTGCCTGGTATAGTTTACTTTTGTTATAGTTTTGTTATATTTCTGTTTCAGTTTTATTAATACGAAACCTTGTGCTTGACAACCACAAGGTGGAATTGGGGGCACAAGACAAAATACTTTATTTTGTAGGTTGTCTGAAAAAGAAAGGAGAAAAACATCTTTCCATCGAAATCCCTGAGATTTCGATAATAAACCCTTGAGTCCCCTTGTGGGGAAACCACCTTGCTACAATACTCTGCTCTTTTTGTGAAAGGGAAAAACTTTTTTTTAAAGTAACACTCTGCTCTTCGAGTCCCAACGAGTGTGTTGACTAACTTTTCATCTTCTTTATTATTAATAAGTTTATCGCATCATTTTAGGAGAGGGGAGTAGCAACATCACTCCATCCTTGTTTAGCCGGTACGGTAGATTACCCAAGGGCCACCTTGGCACACCTCGTAACCGACAAGGATGAACCTTTTTGACTGTATCATGGAGAATGACAGTTGCCCGGAGTCTTTCCGACCCTAGCGGGAGATATTTCCAGGCCGGGTAGCAACTGCATCCTCCAAGCGCTCATCCAAAATCATCGAAAAGAGACTGCTTCAAGTCCTCCCGCTGCCAATCAATCGCAGTCTAGCCCCCAAATTCCATGGGATTATAAGATCAGAAGCACCAATACGGGGGTCTATGGAGAGCCCCCGAGTCCTTCCTCCTGAATAGCCTCATCAATAATATTTCAGATTTCCTCCATTGAGTGGGATAGACAAGCCCAAAGCCTCCGTCGAAGTCGTGCATGTCGCACGTTGCCTTCGAAAACTGAAAGCAATGTGTCTGTGATACGTCCATTTTGCATCACTATTTTATATCATAATTTACTGTTATTCATTGATATATTTCATATTTGGAGATGATACTTATGTTATTTCATCTATTTTGCATTTTTGATGAATATTGGAGGATGAATCAGCGGAGTCTGAATTCTGCTGGAAAAAGCACCGACAAGATACAATATTTGCGAAGCTCAGAAAACAAAACCAAGAATACAGAAGTTCCTATTTTTCCAGATGACGAAGGGAGCCAAAAGGGGAGAACCAGGTGGGCCCCAGGGGTCCCACATGAGGTCCCGGCGCGGCTCCCCTTGCTGTCGCGCCAGCACCCTGTGAGGCCGCCCTGGCCCACCTCTGGCAGCGCCCTTTCGTGTACTTCATCCCCCCGAAAACCTAAGACTCGGGGGATCGACCAGAAATAGAGCCGCCGCCTCCACGAGGCGGAAACCACCGAGTGAGAAAAGCTCTCCGGCAGGCTGAAAAGCTGCCGGGGAAATCCCTTCCCGGAGGGGGGAAATCGTCGCCATCGTCACCGTCATCGAGCTGCACTTCATCGGGATCATCATCACCACCATCTCCACCGCCGACATCGTCATCTCCATCGTTCCACTCCGTTCCCGCTGTAACATCTAGGGCTGAATCTTGTGCATTTGATAGGGGAAACTCTCCCGGTGTTGATTACTATTGTTATTGATGCTATTGGGTGGAACCGTTGAATTAAGGTTTATGTTCAGATTGTTACCCATCATTATATCATCTCTGATCATGATCCATATGATGTGTTGTGAGTAGTTCGTTTAGTTCTTGAGGACATGGGAGAAGTCTAGATGTTAGTAGTGAACTATGTTGAGTAATATTTAATGGTTTGATATTTAAGTTGTGGTGCTATTCTTCTAGTGGTGTCATGTGAACGTCGACTACATGACACTTCACCTTTATGGGCCTAGGAGAATGCATTGTGTATTCGAATATTAATTGTTGGGTTGCCGGAGTGACAGAAACCTAAACCCCCGTTGGTATCTCGATGCATGAGGGATGGTAGAATCTCAGAGTTTAAGGCTGTGGTTAGATTTATCTTAATTACTTTCTTGTATTTGCGGATGCTTGCAAGGGGTATAATCACAAGTATGTATTAGTCCTAGGAAGGGCGGTGCATTAGCATAGGTTCACCCACACAACACTTATCGAAACACTAAAGATTAATCATCTGTATGAAGCGAAAGCACTAGACATAAATCCCGTGTGTCCTCAGGAACGTTTGGTCATCATAAGTAAACAAACCGGCTTGTCCTTTGCTCTAAAAACGATTGGGCCACTCGCTGCAATTATTATTGCCGTGCTTTATTTACTTGCACTTTATTTATCTGCCTTATCAAAAACTCCTAAAAACTTGTCTGCTAGTGTTTACAGTGAAATCCTCATCAAAACTGCTTGTCAGCACCTTCCGCTCCTCGTTGGGTTCGACACTCTTATTTATCGAAAGTACTATGATACACCCCCTATACTTGTGGGGTATTTTCTGGCGCCGTTGCCGGGGAGTGAAGCGTTATTGGTAAGTGGAATTGGTAAGGAAAACTTTAGCTGTAAGTGCTGTTTTTATTTCTGTCTCCTAATTTGCTTAATTATGGAGAGAGGATCTATGACTTCGAATGCATTAAAACTTTCATGAATACCGATGCATTTCGAAATATTAATAATGCTTATGGTCTTGACTCTCAAGTTGTTGCAAATTATTATAAATCCTTTGCTGCTTATTTCGGTTTGCCCAAGGAGGGCTTTGAAAAATATCATGAACCTTATAAAGATAAATCTATTGCTCCTATAGCTAAAAGCATTGAAGTTAATACTGTTGATCATATTATTCCTGAGCCTTATATTGAAAAAATCCCTTTTCCTGTTAAAGTGAAGGAATATTCTGTTATGGCTAGTGTTGCTAACAAAAGTGCAAAGAAAGCTATAGAACCTGATGAGCAAATTAAAATTGAAACTCCTGTGGCTATAGTTAAAGATCTTGTTACTAAAAATGTTGGAGATAAGTATATTATATTTTGTGAAGATGCTTCTAATGTTGTTTCTCATCCTAAAAGTTCAAGGAAAACTAGTGTTCCTGTGTTATCTGTTAAAATTGGTGATCATTGCTATTATGGTTTATGTGATATTGGTGCAAGTTCAAGTGCTATTCCTTATGAGCTTTATAGAGAAATTATGCATGAGATTGGTTCTTGTGAACTTGAAGAAATTGATGTGGTTATTCAACTTGCTAATAGAGAAACTATCTCTCCGATTGGTATTGTTAGAGATGTTGAAGTTTTATGTGGTAAGACTAAATATCCTGCTGATTTTCTCGTACTTGGTGCAGCTGCTAGTAAGACTTGTCCTATCATTTTTGGTAGACCTTTTCTAAATACTTGTGGTGCTGTTATAGATTGTAAGAAAGAGAAAATCTTTACTAAGTTTGCTGGTGATTCATATGAATTCAATTTTTCGAAATTTGCTAAGACCCCTTATGAAACCGAATTACCAATGAGGATTTTAGAGTAGAACAACTTGCCTCTATTGCTCTTGCTCCTGACAATGTTATGCAGCAATTTATGGAAGATCATGAAAGTGAAGTCTTTATGGAAGAAAGGAATGAACTTGATGAAATATTCCTCCGACAACCTATTCTTAAACATAATTTACAGGTGGAAGACTTGGGTAAAACACTTCCACCTAAAGAAGATCCTGTTTTTGATTTAAAACCTTTGCCTGATAATCTTAAGTATGCTCATATTGATGATAAGAAAATATATCCTGTTATTATTAGTGCTAACCTTTCAGGTAAAGAAGAGGAAAGATTATTGGAAGTATTGAAGAAACACCGTGGAGCTATGGGTTATACTTTGGATGATTTAAAAGGGATTTCTCCTACCATATGTCAACATTCTATTAATATGGAGCCCGATGCAAAGCCAGTTGTTGAACATCAACGCCGTTTAATACCCAAGATGAAGGAAGTGGTAAGAAATGAGGTATTAAAACTTCTTGATGCTGCTATTATTTATCCTATTGCTGATAGTAGATGGGTTAGTCCTGTGCACTGTGTCCCTAAGAAAGGTGGAATTACTGTTGTGCCTAATGATAATGATGAGCTTATTCCTCAAAGAGTAGTTGTTGGTTATAGAATGTGAATTGATTTTAGAAAGGTTAATAAAGTTACTAAGAAGGATCATTATCCATTACCCTTTATAGATCAAATGTTAGAGAGATTAGCCAATAAAACTCACTTTTGCTTTCTTGATGGTTATTCTGGTTTCTCTCAAATTGCTATTAAAACTCAAGATCAAGAGAAAACCATATTTACTTGTCCTTATGGTACTTATGCTTATAGACGTATGCCTTTTGATTTATGTAATGCTCCTGCTACTTTTCAAAGATGCATGTCTGCTATCTTTCATGGTTTTTGTGAGGAAATTGTGGAGGTGTTCATGGACGATTTCTCCGTCTATGGTATTTCTTTTGATAATTGCTTGCACAATCTTGATAAAATTTTGCAGAGATGTGAAGAAACTAATCTTGTTCTTAATTGGGAGAAATGTCACTTTATGGTTAATGAAGAAATTGTTCTTGGACATAAAATTTCTGAAAGAGGTATTGAAGTTGATAGAGCTAAAGTGGAGGCAATTGAGAAAATGCCTTGCCCCAGAGATGTTAAAGGTATTCGTAGTATTCTTGGTCATGCTGGTTTCTATATAAGGTTTATTAAAGATTTTGCTAAGGTATCGAAGCCTCTTACTAATCTCTTGCAAAAAGATGTACCATTTGTTTTTGATGATGATTGTAAGGAAGCTTTTGAAACTCTTAATAAGGCTTTAATAAGTGCTCCTATTGTTCAACCACCTGATTGGAATTTACCATTTGAAATTATGTGTGATGCTAGTGATTTTGCTGTTGGTGCTGTTCTTGGACAAAGAATAGATAAGAAGTTAAATGTTATTCATTATGCTAGTAAAACTCTTGATTCTGCTCAAAAGAATTATGCTACAACTGAAAAAGAATTTCTAGCTGTTGTTTTTGCTTGTGATAAATTTAGACAATATATTGTTGATTCTAAAGTTATTATTCATACTGATCATGCTACAATTAGATACCTTATGGAAAAGAAAGATGCAAAGCCTAGGCTTATTAGATGGGTATTACTTTTGCAAGAATTTGATTTGCATATTGTAGATAGGAAAGGTGCTGAAAATCCTGTTGCTGATAATCTGTCTAGATTGGAAAACATTACATATGATCCTATTCCTGTTAATGATAGTTTTCCAAATGAACAATTGGCTGCAATAAGGGTGAGTTCACGAGATAGTCCTTAGTACGCTGATTATGCTAACTTTATTGTTTCGAAGTATTTGCCTCCAACCTTTTCAGCTCAACAAAGAAGAAAATTCTTTTATGACTTGAGGCATTATTTTTGGGATGACCCACACTTATATAAAGAAGGAGTGGATGGTATTATGCGAAGATGTGTTCCGGAGTATGAACAAAAAGAGATATTGAGAAAATGCCATAGTAGTGCTTATGGAGGACATCACGCTGGAGATAGAACTGCACAAAAGGTTCTACAATCAGGTTTTTATTGGCCTACTCTCTTTAATGATGCAAGAAAGTTTATTTTATCTTGTGATGAATGTCAAAGAGTTGGTAATATCTCTAGACGTAATGAAATGCCTATGAATTATTCTCTTGTTATTGAACCATTTGATTGTTGGGGATTTGACTTTATGGGTCCTTTCCCTTCTTCAGAAGGTAATACTCATATACTTGTTGCTGTTGATTATGTTACTAAATGGGTAGAAGCTATACCTACTAAAAGTGCTGATGGTGAGACATCATTAAAAATGCTTGAAGATATTATTTTCCCTAGGTTCGGTGTTCCTAGATATCTCATGACTGATGGAGGTTCTCATTTTATTCATGGTGGTTTTAGAAAAGTTCTTGCTAAATATGGTGTTAATCATAGAATTGCTTCAGCTTATCATCCTCAAACTAGTGGGCAAGCAGAATTATCAAATAGAGAAATTAAATTTATCTTGCAAAAGACTGTTAATAGAACGAGGAAGAATTGGGCTAGTAAATTAAATGATGCATTATGGGCTTATAGAACTGCTTATAAAAATCCCATGGATATGTCTCCTTATAAAATGGTCTATGGAAAAGCTTGTCACTTGCCTTTAGAATTAGAACACAAGGCTTATTGGGCAGTGAGAGAACTAAATAGAGATTTTAAACTTGTCGGTGAGAAAAGATTACTTGATTTGAGTTCTTTAGATGAATGGAGAAGTGAGGCCTATGAAAATGCTAAACTCTTTAAAGAAAAAGTTAAGAAATGGCATGATAGGAGAATCCTTAAGAGAGAGTTTCATGTTGGTGAGAAAGTTCTATTGTATAGCTCTCGTCTTAGATTCTTTGCATGGAAATTACTCTCCAAGTGGGAAGGACCATATGTTATCGTGGAAGTGTTTCGTTCGGGTGCAATAAAAATTGCTTCACTTAAAGATGACTCTACACGAGACTCAAGACTCAAGCATTATATTTATGGAGATTCTTATAATGAAGATGTTGATATTATTCAAGCAATTACTCCGGAAGCTTTTATTAAAGAACATATTTCTGAGTCTGCAGAAGCTGAATTTGAAAAGGTACAGTTTCGGTAAGAAAAAGTTCGTGAATTTAATTTTGGAAGATGCAGTATTTATTTTTAGAAAATATGGAAAAATACAAGACCAAAACGAGCACGAGACGGTGCCCGAGGCACCGCCATCAGGTGCTGGCGCAGGCCCCAGCCTGGCCGCGCCAGCACATGATGACAGGGCCTCGGAGTCCGTCTCCTACTCGATTTCGCCCTGTTGCCTTCCTTTTGTTGCGTTTATTTTTTCTATATAATCTCCCGAGACCCCCGAGGTCCGTATATCGTGTTTTCGACGTGTTTTTGTTTCGAGCTATTTCTGCCAGATTTCAACCTTGGATCTAGAGCCATCATGTCTTCGTCCGAGCCCTCCAAAGACAGCTTCTTTGCGAACGTTGTCAGCCCGTATTTAAACGAGCTGAAGATGCATCCCAAGGAGTTACTGCTCAAGGAAGGGAAGGTACAAGTTGAAGACATTCAGGGCCCTGAAGGAGAAGGGAGCATGGAGGACAAGATGAAGAGTCTGGAGCAAGAGGTCTTCAAATACAAGAAGATGGCAGAACGTGAGGTGGACATCGTTCACCGGATCGTGGCTGAACTTATTGCCAAGCATGAGGAGGAGACCGCAAAGTTTTGGGAGGACATCTTCTCACTCCATAAGACTACCAACAATCTCCAGGCGCAACTCTACGACGTTCAGAATCAAAACTGTGAGTATGAAACCAGGTTTAAACGCATAAGTGCTGCTGCGAGTTTCAGGATACCCGAGACCAAGTCATCATTTGTTGATGGAGAGCCCTTACCTTGGAAAGTTGATGAAGAAGACTCTTCACCAACGCCACCTCAGGAGTAACTCATCATCGGTATTGGCATCTCCCTTGGCTTGTTCCAAGCCTGGGGGGAGTGCCGCGGTATCACACCATTATCTTTTATCTTTTACCTTTTAGTAGTGTCATATCATGAGTAGGGAAGTTATCTTATATGATGGTTTGCAATGTGGAAGTATCTCTCTTTTAGTTGGTTATCTATCTATGTATCCCTTGGTGTGATTTGCCGTTATGGAATATTAATGAGAAGTGTTATCATTTACTTTCTGCACACCTTATTTTAGTTTGCAACTTCTATCATATATGATTGATTTGTTATTAGTATTTGCATCACTTTGGGAACATATAGTAAATCTTTCGGTTTTGGCAAACTTAGCATTGGTCAGTAGCTACAATACTTTGAGACTGGGGAGAAAAAGGAACTACATGTAGACATATTATTCAATGATCTTTCTCACTTGTAGCTAATAAGTTTAGTATTCACAATTTAAAATTGTTTGTGCTTCCAAGTAAGAATTGCATGATTGTTCTTTACTACATGTATGTTTGTTTGTATCCTTCAACTCTTATGCTTGCTACCCAACCTTGCTAGCCCAAGACCCGTATCGAGA
Source organism: Poa annua (assembly GCA_026929855.1). NCBI lineage: Eukaryota > Viridiplantae > Streptophyta > Magnoliopsida > Poales > Poaceae > Poa > Poa annua. The sequence goes on along the minus strand of CM049435.1, from coordinate 53,023,615 downwards.
GGGAATGCTTCTCATACATCCATGATGGGTTCGTAGCTAAGAAAACCAAAAGTTTTCCTACGGTGTGAACAAACCAACAAGCCAAGATCTAATCTAGGAGATGGTCGTAACGAGTGGAACATATTGAAAGAGAAACTCACCCTCGAAGACCATAAGCGTTTCGAAAATAATTCTCGTGGATGATGTAGTCGTTCACTTGCCGATCTCAAGATCGTGAAGATGTGCGCTGCAATGTGCAGCGCCTCCGTACTCGGTCACACGTACGGCTTGATGACGACCTCCGTTCCCTCGATCCAGCGGGGCAGCGGAAGTAGTAGAACCACCAAGGAACTCCAACAGCACGACGGTGTGGTGTGGTGGAGAACTAAACGGCCATGGCTTCGCCAAGCGGATGGCCGAGAGGTGGAGCAGCGGGAGGAGGGAGAGAGGATCAAGTGTGTGTTCAAGAGGGAGCTCCCACCCCTCCATATATAGGAGAGGGGTGAGGTTGGGTCGTTGCCCCTTAGGGGTGACTCCACCTCTTCCCTCTTGATGTGACTGGAGCATCCACTCATGCCCACTCACTCTCTTTTAATCTCCACTCAAAAATCCCAAGGGTTTTTCTTTATTAAATAAAACAATTTTATTTATTTTAATATTTGTTAATTCTATTAACAAACATTAACACTTATCCCCTTGGTTCATTTGTTAATTCTATTTACAACCATTGGCAACCATTGACAATTAACCCCTTGAACTATTTCAATATTACCCGAAACAATTTCGGTGCTGTCCAAACTTTTCTCCGAAATTCCGTGTCTACCCAAAAGCGTCGACAAACCTTAAGTGTGTCACCCTACGGTTCGTGAATAATGTAGACATGATCGAGACACCTCTCCGATCAATAGTCAACAACGGGATCTGGAGATCCGTAATGACTCCTACATATTCGACGATGAATCTTGTGATCGCGTGAACCAAAAACGTCATAACCAATTCCTTTTGTCTCGCGATATTTTACTTGTCCGAGATCCGATCATTGGTATCATCTATACCTAGTTCGATCTCGTTCCCAACAAGTACTCTTTACTCGTTCCGTGATATGACATCCTTGTGACCTAGTCACGTGCTTGCAAGCGGTGTCGATGTGATATCACCGAGAGGGCCCAGAGTATATCTCTCCGTCATCTGGATGGACAAATCCCACTTCTTGATCCATGAGCCTCAACTAATACTTTCGGAATACCCAACGCCACCTTTATAGTCACCCTGTTACGGTGTGATGTTTGATGTCATCAAAGCATTCTTCCGGTGTTAGTGATTGACATGATCTCATGGTCTAAGGATTAGGATTACTTCGTATGCTTAGTACAACAATGTAAACTTAATGACTTGATCGCATTGCTATACTTAATTTGGGTGCGTGTTCATCACATCATTCTCCTAATGATGTGATCCCATTATTTACAACATCCAATGTTCATGATCAGGAAACCTTGATCATCTGTTAATCAACGAGCTAGTTAAAAGAGAGGCTTTACTAGGAACTTTTATTTGTTCATTAGTCACACATGTATCAATGTTTCCGATTAATACAATTCTAGCATGAGAAATAAACATTTATCATAAATATGGAATAATATAATAACCACTTTATTATTGCCTCTCGGGCATATTCCTTTCAGTCTCCCACTTGCACTAGAGGCAATAATCTAGATTACATTGTAATGACCCTAACACCCATGGAGTTCCGGTGTTGATCATGTTTTGCCCTTGGGAGTTGTTTAGTCAAAGGGTCTGCCACATTCAGATCCGTATGTACTTTGCAAATCTTTATATCACCATCCTTGACATGCTCACGGATTGAGTGAAAGCGGCGCTTGAAATGCTTGGAATTCTTGTGAGACCTTGGTTCTTTAGCATTGGCTATGGCACCATTGTTGTCACAATAGATAACCATCGGATCCAACGCACTTGGAACCACACCTAGTTCGGATATGAACTCCTTCATCCAAACTCCTTCCTGTGCTCCTTCGAGGCAGCAACATATTCCGCTTCTGTCGACGATCCCGCCACCACGGGTTGCTTGGAACTCCTCCAGCTTACTGCTCCTCCATTCATAACAAATACTTACCCAGATTGTGACTTAGAGTCATCTGGATCGGTGTCGAAGCTAGCATCGACGTAACATCTTGCAACGATCTCTTCTTCACCGCCATACACGAGAAACATATCCTTAGTCCTTCTTAAGTACTTTAGGATATTCTTTACCGCCATCTAGTGTTCCAAACCTGGATCAGATTGGTACCTGCTAGTCAAGCTAATAGCATGTGCCACATCCGGTCTTGTACATAGCATAGCATACATGATAGAGCCTATGGCTGAGGCATAGGGGATCTTGTTCATCAATTCTCTATCTTCCGATGTAGCTGGACTTTGAGTCTGACTCAATGTCTTTCCTTGCAACATAGGTAAGAGCCCTTCCTTACTTTCGTCCATTCTGAACTTCTTCAGAATCTTCTCAAGGTATGTACTTTGCGAAAGCCCAATCAAGCGTCTTGATCTATCTCTATAGATTTTGATGCCTAATATATATGATGCTTCACCGAGGTCCTTCATCGAAAAACTATTGTTCAAATAACCTTTTATACTATTCAAAAATTCTATATCATTTCCAATCAACAATATGTCATCCACATATAGTACTAGAAATGCTACAGAGCTCCCACTCACTTTCTTGTAGATACAAGCTTCTCCATAAGTTTGGACAAATCCAAACCCTTTGATCACTTCATCAAAGCGGAGGTTCCAACTCCGGGATGCTTGCTTTAGTCCATAAATGGATCGCTGAAGTTTGCATACCTTGTCAACATCATTAGGATCGACAAAACCTTTGGGTTGCACAAGGTACAACTCTTCCTGAATGTGACCATTAAGGAACGCCGTTTTGACATCCATCTGCCAGATTTCGTAATCGAAAAATGCAGCAATTGCTAACATAATCCTAACAGACTTCAGCATCGCTACAGGAGAGAAAGTCTCCTCGTAGTCAATTCCTTGAATTTGTCGAAAACCCTTTACGACAAGTCGAGCTTTATAGACGGTCACATTACCATCAGCGTCAGTTTTCTTCTTGAAATCCATTTGTTCTCAACGGCCTTGCGGTCATTGGGTAAGTCCACCAAAGTCCATACTTGAGTTGGTTTTCGTAAATGGATTCCATTTCGGATTTCATGGCTTCTAGCCATTTATTGGAATCTGAGCTCATTATCGCTTCATCATACTTCGCAGGGTCATCATTATCAACTACCATGACGTTCATGACGGGGTTGCCGTACAGTTCAGGAGTTGTACGCGTCCTTGTTGACCTGCGAAGTACGGTAGTATCCTCTTTCGGAGTTTCATGATCTTGATTATCATTAGTTCCCTCTTCATCTGGTGAAGTCAACTCCGAAACAATTTCCGGCGCTGCGCTACTCGCCATTCCAAGAAGAGAAGGTTCAATAACCTCGTCGAGTTCTACCTTCCTACTACTCACACTTTTTGAGAGAAACTCCTTCTCCAAAAAGGATCCATTCTTGGCAACGAAAACTTTGCCTTCGGATCTGTGATAGAAGGTGTACCCAATTTTTTCTTTAGGGTATCCTATGAAGACGCATTTTTCCGCTTTGGGTTCGAGATTATCAGGTTGAAGCTTCTTCACATAAACATCGCATCCCCAAACTTTTAGAAACGACAGCTTAGGTTTGTTTCCAAACCATAGTTCATACGGTGTCGTTTCAACGGATTTAGATGGAGCCCTGTTTAAAGTGAATGTAGCTGTCTCTAGTGCATGACCCCAAAACGATAGTGGCAAATCTGTAAGAGACATCATAGACCGAACCATATCCAATAAAGTACGATTACGACGTTCGGACACACCATTACGTTGTGGTGTTCCGGCAGGAGTGAGTTGTGAAACTATTCCACATTCTTTCATATGTGTGCCAAACTCGTAACTCAAATACTCACCTCCACGATCGGATCGCAGAAATTTGATCTTTCTGTTACGATGGTTTTTCACTTCACTCTGAAATTCTTTGAACTTTTCGAACGTCTCAGACTTGTGTTTCATTAAGTAAATATACCCATATCTACTTAAATCATCCGTGAAGGTAACAAAATAACGATATCCACCGCGCGCCGACACACTCATTGGACCACACACATCGGTATGTATGATTTCCAATAAATTCGTCGCCCGTTCCATCGTGCCGGAAAACGGGGTTCTAGTCATCTTGCCCATAAGGCATGGTTCACATGTCTCAAATGATTCATAATCAAGTGATTCTAGGAGCCCATCAGAATGGAGCTTCTTCATGCGCTTAACACCAATATGACCTAAGCGGCAATGCCACATGTACGTAGCAATATCATCATTCAACTTGATTCTTTTGGCATTCACACTATGAATGTGTCTATCATTACTATCAAGATTCAAAAGAAATAAACCATTCTTCATAGGTGCATGACCATAAAAGATATCATTCATATCAATCGAACATCCATTGTTCTCAGACTTAAATGAATAACCGTTTTGCATCAAACAAGATCCAGATATAATGTTCATGCTCAACGCAGGCACCAAATAACAATTATTAAGGTTCATCACTAATCCTGATGGCAGACGAAGAGGTAGCGTCCCGACAGCAATCACATCAACCTTTGATCCATTGTCGACGTGCATCGTCACCTCATACTTTGCTAGTTGTCGTCTATTCCGTAGTTCCTGTTTCGAGTTACATATGTTAGCAACCGAACCAGTATCAAATACCCAGGCGCTACTACGAGTACTAGTAAGGTACACATCAATAACGTGTATATCACATATACCTTTGTTCACTTTGCCGGCCTTCTTATCCGCCAGATATTTGGGGCAATTACGCTTCCAGTGCCCAGTGCCCTTGCAGTAAAAGCACTCAGTGTCAGGCTTAGGGCCAGCCTTGGTCTTTTTTTAAGGCGCGGCAACAGTTTTGCCGCCCTTCTTGAAATTACCCTTTGGCTTGCCTTTCTTGCCTTTCTTGAAACTAGTGGTTTTATTGATCATCAACACTTGATGCTCCTTTTTGATCTCCACTTCAGCAGTTTTGAGCATTGACAGAAGCTCGGGGAGAGTCTTCTTCATGCCTTGCATATTGTAGTTCATCACAAAGTTCTTGTAACTTGGTGGGAGTGATTGGAGAACACGATGAATTCCTAGCTCATTGGGGATCGATATAACCAGGGCTATGAGCTTATCGGCATACCCAGACATTTTGAGTACGTGCTCGCTAACGGAGCTGTTTTCTTCCATCATGCAGCTAAAGAACTTTTCTGAAGCATCATAACTCTCTACGGCAGCATGGGTATCGAAAATCATTTTCAATTCTCCCATTGTATCAAAAGCGGTGCTGTTCTCGAAACGTTTTCACAGCTCCGGCTCTAAACCATACAGAATGCCGCAGTGAACTACACTGTGGTCCTCCTTCTGAGTTAGGAAAACATTTTTCACATCATCGGGAGCGTCATCAGCGGGCGGGGCACCTAGCAGTGCATCAAGCACATAGAGCTTTTGACAAGCTGTGAGGAGAATCCTCAGGTTAAGTGCCCAATTGGTGAAGTTGCTTCCGTTGTTTGCTAGTTTCTCTTTCTCCATGAACATATTGAAAGTGAAAGCAGGTGGTGCCATGATCTACAACATATTTGCAAAGACTATTTAGACTAATATTATGATAAATTAAGTTCAAGTTAATTCAAAATTATTACGTGAACTCCCACTCAAAAACAACATCACTCTAGTCGTTTTAGTGATTACACAAACCAAATTCACTACACCAACAACCGATCATCACGAGAGATGGTGCAGCTGCAAAGGCGAACATCGACATGTTCATCATATCATCCATATGACTCATGCTTACCTTTCGGTTACGTGTTCCGAGACCATGTCTGTATGCTAGGCTCGCCAAGTAGAACCGTAGTATTTGCGTGTGTAAATCTGGCTTACACCCGTTGTATGCGAACATTGAGTCTATCACACCCGATCATCACGTGGTACTTCGAAACGACGAACTTTCTTAACGGTGCATACTAAGGAAGAACACATTATTATCTTGATATTAACTGTGAGAGGGATCATCTTATAATGCTACCGTCGCGATCTAAACAAAGATCTAAGCAAAATAAGATGCATAAAAGGATTAACATCACATGCATGGATAATGTGATATGATATGGTCCTTCTCGCACTTGATCTCCATCTTGTGCATCTTGGCATGATCTCCATCACTCCACCGGCGTGGCACCAAGGTCCATGGCGCCTCCTTCTTGATTGTCCTCCAAATTTACAACATATCATATGCATATGATATTTAGCACGCAGGCCATAAAATTAAAAGACAACCATTTGGCTCCTGCGGTTTGTCATAATTTACAAAAGGTATCATCTCATACATCAAATTTGTAACTTTGACCATATCACATCACATGCCCTGCAAAAACAAGTTAGACGTCCTCTAATTTATTTTTGCATATTTTACGTTGCTTAGGGCTTTCGAAGATAGAACCGTTCTTACCTACGAACATGAAACCACAACGGTGATGAAAAAATTATTAACAAACCGTTCTATTTTATATCTTAACTATAGTGAGAGAGACAGACACCCGCAAAGCCACTTATGCAAAACAAGTTGCATGCCAGTCGTGGAACAAGTCTCATGTGCGTGGACATGTAAGGTTAGTCCGGGCCGCTTTATCCCACTATGCCACTAAGATACAAAATATACAAAGGAAGCAATAACATGATCATCAACGCCCACATACACATATGTGTTCTACCCGTACAAAACATCTACGCATAGACATGGCTCTGATACCACTGATGGGTTCGTAGCATAGAAAACAAAAATTTTCCTACGGTGTGAACAAACCAACAAGCAAAGATCTAATCTAGGAGATGCTCGTAACGAGTGGAACATATTCCAAGAGAAACTCACCCTCGAAGACCGTAAGCGTTTCGAGAATAATTCTCGTGGATGATGTAGTCGTTCACTCGCCGATCTCAAGATCGTGAAGATGTGCGCTGCAACGGGCAGCGCCTCCGTACTCGGTCACACGTACGGCTTGATGACGACCTCCGTTCCCTCGATCCAGCGGGGCAGCGGAAGTAGTAGAACCACCAAGGAACTCCAACAGCACGACGGTGTGGTGTGGTGGAGAACTAAACGGCCATGGCTTCGCCAAGCGGATGGCCGAGAGGTGGAGCAGCGGGAGGAGGGAGAGAGGATCAAGTGTGTGTTCAAGAGGGAGCTCCCACCCCTCCATATATAGGAGAGGGGTGAGGTTGGGTCCTTGCCCTTAGGGGTGACTCCACCTCTTCCCTCTTGATGTGAGTGGAGCATCCACTCATGCCCACTCACTCTCTTTTAATCTCCACTCAAAAATCCCAAGGGTTTTTCTTTATTAAATAAAACAATTTTATTTCTTTTAATATTTGTTAATTCTATTAACAAACATTAACACTTATCCCCTTGGTTCATTTGTTAATTATATTAGCAACCATTGGCAACCATTGACAATTAACCCCTTGAACTATTTCAATATTACCCGAAACAATTTCGGTGCTGTCCAAACTTTTCTCCGAAATTCCGTGTCTACCCAAAAGCGTCGACAAACCTTAAGTGTTTCACCCTACGGTTCGTGAATAATCTAGACATGATCGAGACACCTCTCCGATCAATAGTCAACAGCGGGATCTGGAGATCCGTAATGACTCCTACATATTCGACGATGAATCTTGTGATCGCGTGAACCAAAAACGTCATAACCAATTCCTTTTGTCTCGCGATATTTTACTTGTCCGAGATCCGATCATTGGTATCATCTATACCTAGTTCGATCTCGTTCCCGACAAGTACTCTTTACTCGTTCCATGATATGACATCCTTGTGACCTAGTCACGTGCTTGCAAGCGGTGTCGATGTGATATCACCGAGAGGGCCCAGAGTATATCTCTCCGTCATCTGGATGGACAAATCCCACTTCTTGATCCATGAGCCTCAACTAATACTTTCGGAATACCCAACGCCACCTTTATAGTCACCCTGTTACGGTGTGATGTTTGATGTCATCAAAGCATTCTTCCGGTGTTAGTGATTGACATGATCTCATGGTCTAAGGATTAGGATTACTTCGTATTCTTAGTACAACAATGTAAACTTAATGACTTGATCGCATTGCTATACTTAATTTGGGTGCGTGTTCATCACATCATTCTCCTAATGATGTGATCCTGTTATTTACAACATCCAATGTTCATGATCAGGAAACCTTGATCATCTGTTAATCAACGAGCTAGTTAAAAGAGAGGCTTTACTAGGAACTCTTATTTGTTCATTAGTCACACATGTATCAATGTTTCCGATTAATACAATTCTAGCATGAGAAATAAACATTTATCATTAATATGGAATAATATAATAACCACTTTATTATTGCCTCTCGGGCATATTCCTTTCAATCCAAACCTTCTGCCAAAACCCTTGTCACTTGTGTCCACCATACCTTCCTATTATGTGGTATTTTGCGCCACTCCAAGTAAATACTTCATGTGCTACCTTTATTCAAAACTACTATCCTTTATTTGTGTCAATGTTTATTAGCTCATGAGGAAATAATAGTTGAGTTTGTTATCTTCCATGCTAATTAAGTAACCCTTGACTTGCATGCTCCATCTGCTCGTCACTAATATTGCAAAGAGCTGGTTAGACCACTATAATATCAAAAAGGTTGAGAAAGTTAAAAAATAGACACTCCTCCATGGTTTGAGATTGATTGGTGGGCACCCGAGGATTCGGTTAGCCATGGTTTGTGAAATCGAAGGTTGGGAGGAGTGTCAAGTTATATAAATAAAGTGCATATTATAAATGTCTGTTACTAAACAATTCGGAACCGCTCTCAACTTGCTTAGTATGGAAGATAACAAGAACTCTATTACCATTCGTTGACAACGACAAACACCGCTCAAAAACTTACTTTTATGCTCTCTGTATGATTTCAAAACCTATAAAACTAAAAGCTCTAGCACATGCTTGTATCTCTGCTTCCCTCTGCGAAGGGCCTATCTTTTACTTTATGTTGAGTTAGTAAACCTATCTCCTTCTATCTTAAGCGAGCATTTGAGTTGATTGTGATTCAACCATTTATACATTTGTATTGTTAATCATGTCTTTTATTCTTCCTTGTTTAGCACATTGTTGTTACCTAATAAATATAACTTTTGGAGTTAGCAACTAATAAAGAGGGCTGTTTTGTAGAGTAAGTTCAATATGTTCATTGTTCTCTGACCAAGAACGAAGTTTGCCAACACCAACTATGGTTTTCTCTATGTACCTTACTGTGATTTGCCTTTACTTGTTACAAGTTGAGTTATATGAATGAAGTTATTATCTAAGATGATTTGTGTATTAATAGATGTGATGCTTCTTGTCCGTATATTGTTTATCGACACTTCACTCCATAAACCTGTGCTCATGTTTACTGAGTTCAGCTTTCGCTTGGGGACAAGCGAGGTCTAAGCTTGGGGGGAGTTGATACGTCCATTTTGCATCACTATTTTATATCATAATTTACTGTTATTCATTGATATATTTCATATTTGGAGATGATACTTATGTTATTTCATCTATTTTGCATGTTTGATGACTATTGGAGGATGAATCACCGGAGTCTGAATTCTGCTGGAAAAAGCACCGACAAGATACAATATTTGCGAAGCTCAAAAAACAAAACCAAGAATACAGAAGTTCCTATTTTTCCAGATGACGAAGGGAGCCAAAAGGGGAGAACCAGGTGGGCCCCAGGGGGGCCACATGAGGTCCCGGCGCGGCTCCCCTTGCTGCCGCGCCAGCACCCTGTGAGGCCGCCCTGGCCCACCTCTGGCAGCGCCCTTTCGCGTACTTCATCCCCGCGAAAACCTAAGACTCGGGGGATCGACCAGAAACAGAGCTGCCGCCTCCACGAGGCGGAAACCACCGAGAGAGAAAAGCTCTCCGGTAGGCTGAAAAGCTGCCGGGGAAATCCCTTCCCGGAGGGGGGAAATCGTCGCCATCGTCACCGTCATCGAGCTGCACTTCATCGGGATCATCATCACCACCATCTCCACCGCCGACACCGTCATCTCCATCGTTCCACTCCGTTCCCGCTGTAACATCTAGGGCTAAATCTTATGCATTTGATAGGGGAAACTCTCCCGGTGTTGATTACTATTGTTATTGATGCTATTGGGTGGAACCGTTGAATTAAGGTTTATGTTCAGATTGTTACCCATCATTATATCATCTCTGATCATGATCCATATGATGTGTTGTGAGTAGTTCGTTTAGTTCTTGAGGACATGGGAGAAGTCTAGATGTTAGTAGTGAACTATGTTGAGTAATATTTAATGGTTTGATATTTAAGTTGTGGTGCTATTCTTCTAGTGGTGTCATGTGAACGTCGACTACATGACACTTCACCTTTATGGGCCTAGGGTAATGCATTGTGTATTCGAATATTAATTGTGGGGTTGCCGGAGTGACAGAAACCTAAACCCTCGTTGGTATCTCGATGCATGAGGGATGGTAGGATCTCAGAGTTTAAGGCTGTGGTTAGATTTATCTTTATTACTTTCTTATATTTGCGGATGCTTGCAAGGGGTATAATCACAAGTATGTATTAGTCCTAGGAAGGGCGGTGCATTAGCATAGGTTCACCCACACAACACTTATCGAAACACTAAAGATTAATCATCTATATGAAGCGAAAGCACTAGACATAAATCTCGTGTGTCCTCAGAAACGTTTGGTCATCATAAGTAAACAAACCGGCATGTCCTTTGCTCTAAAAAGGATTGGGCCACTCGCTGAAATTATTATTGCCGCGCTTTATTTACTTGCACTTTATTTATCTGCATTATCAAAAACTCCTAAAAACTTGTCTGCTAGTGTTTACAGTGAAATCCTCATCAAAACTGCTTGTCAGCACCTTCTGCTCCTCGTTGGGTTCGACACTCTTATTTATCGAAAGTACTACGATACACCCCCTATACTTGTGGGTCATCAGTCTCATCGAATGCGCGACAACTAGGGTGCAACCCGTCGAAATCGTGCCAACAAACCAACAGGGACTCCCGACGCCTTCGGATTGATCTGATCAGATCATTAAGTGTTGTCAGGGGCTGGTGAAATTGAGCATGCCGCGGAGACGCACGTTGGCATGGGAGTTCTCCGGCCGCTCCTCCGTGCTGAACAGTCCCCATAATCTACTGAAGTGTCCACCCGGCTTGAGAGGCTGCTAAGATCAAAGCCGGACGGATTACTCTGAAGGATGCGGCCCACGCGTCCCATCCTTTCCACTGATAGTGGCAGGGCATGACACATAATCCGCTAAGAGCCTCCGTCGTCCCGCCACCGGCGCCGTGGTCCGGTGGCAGGGGTTGTCCTTCGTAGACTGGCAGTCCTTGAAAGGTTAGTCCATTAGTCACTATGCTCCCAGATCCATCCGCACAACTCCCTTCTCCTCTGCCCATATGCCGCCTCGGCCGCTCTCCACAAAATCTCTGTCTCCCACCGTTCCCCGTCAAAAGTGGGGGCTTCCCTCTTGATTGGCGGTCCATGACGCTAGTGCCTCGCTGCCGTGCGTGCTGTCCTACATGAGGAAGCCTGTGTAGATGGAAATCCGCGCGCCCCCCTATCCGGTGCGCCAAATGTCACGTGTCAGTACACGGACACAAGGGAAATGACGATCCCTCCCCTTTATTCTGTTTGGTGAGGGGCGCGGGAAAAACAAAAGAAAAATACACTTGAGACGAATCAACCAAACACAAGGGAGACGACACACTGGTTTTTATCCAGGTTCAGGCCATCCGAGGAGGATGTAATACCCTACGTCCTGCTTGTCTAATCTTGGATTATGGGATGTATAGTGTATGGATGTGCTCTCATCAGCTACGAAGAAGGTCCCTCGGTTTCACCTACCGATCTCTCACTCCTTCGGCCTCTCGAAAACCGCCCTTTCTTCCTACTACCAGGTCCTCCTTTTATAGAACAAGGGGATCCCACATCTTGTGTGTGTATAGGCGCCATCGCATCCTGGTAGGTTCGTCCTGAAAGATGGCGGTACTTCCCATGTGGCGTGGCGAGGTCGCGCAACCTTGACTTCCACGCGTCGACCTCTGCCTGGGGCCGGGGTGGTGACTAAGTGGTCTTTCCTTTCGGGATGATGATCTGTCCCGGGAAGATGTCTTCGCGGCCCTCCCCTTTCGGGAGGGGAAGTTTTAGCCGGGCTCGGGAGACCACATACCTCTAAGTGTGGCACCCCCGGGTGGCGGGGAGTCGACAGGGTGTACGATTAACGCTTGAGTTATCAAATGAGAATAAGCTCTAGATCAAAATACTACAATAGTCGGCAAGAAAATACCGTTGAATAATGAGCTACATATAATATATGACCCATCTGTTTCGAGAAGAGAGGCATTTATATGTAGGGTGAGTTTGGAAAACGCCTTTGGAACTCGACATCCTGTGGCGGCAATGGGCAGGCCTCTCCGCCCTCCTCTAACCCTTTCCGATTCTCTCATCACCTCACAATTCCCCTTCTTCCCTTCCCGGCGACCTAGAATCGTCGGTCACGTGGCAAGATCCGCACATCACAAGCGGATAGCGTGACTACCCGGAGTGTTGTCCAGCAACAAATGCATACCACATGCGTATTGAAGGGATTAGTAACACACCAGACCGGTGGTTGTTACCATGATAGCTCTCTATCTCTAAACTTCACCCCTTCCCGAAACCAATACTAGTTTTTTCTTATGCACTTTGTTCTCACTCGTGCGCATGAGGAAAGAACTTTCCAGACAGGCACACAAATCAATATTACTCTGAGTTAAGCATGTTTAACACATGGTTCAGTGAAGATGAGCTTCCAAAAGTAAAATGCACCATGTTGATATGAGTATTTTGTCAATCCAATCAAGCCTTGCACCGGGACATTACCCACCGCCCCTCCCCCTCCCCCCCTAGAAGACCAAAGTCTTAGTCGTACCCCTAAGTCAGGAATGTCCCCTATTGGCACACGTTTATTTGTGCCTCAAGTGTCGGCTTCGACACATATCCACATATGCCCGCGTAACCTTGAGAATCGAATCTAATACAAGTTGTAACAACCCTGATCCCCCCATGTCGGCGACTATTACCCCTGACACCTCTCCAGAAGCCATAGATGTGTCCAACATATCACCCTAGTCTTTACTGCGCACTTTGTTTCTCACACGTGTGCAACATGTAATAACTTTCTGGTTGGTTACCCATCCCAATATTGTTCCGAGTCAAGCACGCGTAACATCAGGGTTTAATCGAGACATACTTACATAAAAGAAGACCCATCTCATTGATATGAGTATTTTATCAATCTTATTAAGCCCGACACCAATGTCACATGGCTCCACGCATGGCCTAGTTGACTCGTGGTGTTGCTCGTTTCCCTAGTCGGTGCGCTACCCGCATTTGTCCTGTGGAGAGTGTCAGAGTATATTACGGGATTGCCTATATTTGCTAGTTTATGATTGTAATCTTAACCTACCTCTATTGTCCCCCAACTCTTGTACTCTATATAAAGAGCCCACGAGGCTTAGTACAATCAACCAATATTGCACAACATACTATCGTCTAGCATGGTTTCAGAGGGTTCCATTCATCAACCTAGGTATTATCCACCAGTTCTTCCACCACGCTGCCCAAGGGAGTCCGTCGGAAGGTTGAAGAAGATATCTATCGTTTTATAGAAAACCCCCTCGGATTCTAGGGAATTGATGCCTGAAGGTCACAGTCTTCAGAGTTGGGAAACCCGAAGAGGAAGGTATGATGAGTGCAGCATCAAGTTTTCCCTTAGTGTGAAACCAAGGTTGTCGGACCAGTAGGAGATTAAGGCACTTCTGAAGGTTGTTGGTGGCACCGTTTCTCGATCACCAACGTGGAACCTGCACACAATACAACCAAGATACTTTGCCCCAACTTAAAAGTGAGGTTGTCAATCTCACCGGCTTGCTGAAAACAAAGGATTAGACGTATAGTGTGGAAAATGATGTTTGTTTGCTGAGAATGAAAGAAAACAATGTTTGTAGTAGATTGTATTATAGATGTAAAAGAATGGACCAGGGTCCACAGTTCACTAGTGGTGTCTCTCCATAAATAATGACTAACATGTGGGTAAACAAATTACAGCTGGGCAATTGACCAAATAAAGAAGTGCATAACAATGCATATACTAGTCATGGTGTCTACTATGAGATTTACTTGGGCATTACAACATGATTCATAGACCGTTCCAACCACATCTATGACTAATAATCCATCTTCAGGTTAGCGTCCGCACCCCTTTCAGTATTAAGTTGCAAGCAACAGATTATTGCATTAAGTAAAGTGCATAATGTAAGCAATACAATTATCCTTAGACAAAGCATCGCTGTTTTACCCCTAGTGGCAACAGCACATCCACAACCTTAGAGGTTGATGTCACCCCCAAGATTAAATGGAGACTAAACCCACTATCTAGCATAAATACTCCCTCTTGGAGTTACAGGTATCAACTTAGCCAGAACATGTACTAGTAACGGAGAGCGTGCAAGATCATAAACAACATACACATGATATTAATTAAGCAACTTGACATAGTATTCAATATTCATAGATCCCAACAAACACAACATGTAGCATTACAATAATATGATCTTGATCATGTTAGGCAGCTCACAAGATCTAAACATGATGGCACAAGAGGAGAAGACAACCATCTAGCTACTGTTATGGACCCATAGTCCAAGGATGAACTACTCACGCATCACTCCGGAGGCGGGCATGATGGTGTAGAGCCTTCCGGTGATGATTCCCCTCTCCGACAGGGTGCCGGGAAGAGCTTCTGAACCCTCCCGAACTAGGGTCGACGACGGTGGCGGCTATGGGATGTTTCGTGGAAAAGTGATCGGGTTCCTAGGGTTTTCCCGTGAAGAGGTTTAAATAGGCGAAAGGGCAACGTTGGTGGGCGCCTGAGGGGCCCACACCACGTGGTGGCGCGGCCAAGGGTGGGGCCGCGCCACCGTATGGTGTGGCCGCCTCGTGGCTCGTCTTCGTCTCCCTTTTGGACTTCGTGAACGTGTCGGAAAAAATAGGGACTTTGCAATTTGTTTCGTCCAATTCCGAGAATATTTCCAGAACAACTTTTCTGAAACGAAATACAGCAGAAAACAGGAAATGGCACTGTGGCATCTTGTTAATAGGTTAGTCCCAGAAAATGCATAAAAATGATATAAAGTGTGTATAAAACATGTTACAATTGGTATAATATAAGCATGGAACAACAGAAATTATGGATACGTTGGAGACGTATCAGGAATTACAAGAGTTAATGAAACCCCTATTTAACTGTTTTGGGACTTTTCAGAAGAGATTAAATTATAGTAGATTTATGCCTCTATTTTTTTTACATTAATAGCAACATGAATATGTATTTCTATGTTTGTTTATTAGTGGGTATTTGTTGTTTTTAAATACTCCCTTTGTTCCTTGATGTAAGGTGCCTAAGGTTTTGCACCGAAATTAATGAATGCTCATGGAGTAAAAGGTTGCACTAATTAGGAAGAGTTATGCTTAGCTAATTGGCGTGGGAAGAAGAGACTTTGCAAGGGATAAGGAAACACAATTATATCTCTAGAAAAGATATTCAGATGACTGGTGGAAAAAAGTACAACCCATATTCTGGAATTTTTCTCAAAACCTTGGACACCTTACATCAAGGAACAAAGGGAGTACTAAAGATGATTTTCTTGCTTGACTTCAAGCTGTAGATTGATATAGATGTTCAAACTTCTATTTTGGGTGCTTAAAATATTATTGGGAAATACCTAGATGTTCTCCAACAATTTGTGCATGTTTTTCACACCGTGGTGCCTTCAAAGAATATGCACAATGTTTAAATTCAAATTCATGCCAAACATGATGTTTTACCGCTATGGTCTTTACCTGTGATATCTGACAGCTAAATCATGTGAAAACATTATCAGATGTCTAAGGATGCACAAAGTATAGATATTCCGCATGAGGTCGGGTCTTATGGCTAGATAGATGGATACAATGATGAGAACAAAAAACTGCTTTATTCCATAACTCATTATTAGGAGAAAAAGGATGATGTACTCGCTTTTTTATAGGAAAATGGTTTTGTGTGTGTGGAAGCAAGTTGCTTGTACAACTGATGATTAATGCTTCCATGTGGTTCCAATTACCACATGTCCAGATACATCTCTTTCAGAGAATTTATCCATGAGTAAGCCAACTGGCTTTGCTCCCTTGATGAACTTGTGAGCTTCTCTCTGAGCTAATAAACATTGACACAAATAAGGGATAATAAGTTTTGAATAAAGGTAGCACATGAAGTATTTGCTTGGAATTGCAGAAAATACCACGTAGTAGGTAGGTATGGTGGACACAAATGGCATTGGTTTTGGCTCAAGGTTTTGGATGCATGAGAAGAATTTCTCTCTATACAAGGCTTTGGCTAGCAAGGTTGTTTGAAGCAAACACAAGATGACAACTTGACACAACAAGACTTACATAAAAACATAGTGCAAGCATTATAGAACTCTACATTGTCTTCCTTGTTGTTCAAACACTTTTACTAGAAAATATCTAGACCTTAGAGATACCAAACATGCAAACCAAATTTCAACAAGCTCTACGGTAGTTCTTCACTAATAGGTTTTTAACTACATGATGCAAGAGCTTAAACATGATCTACTTGAGAGCTCAAAACAATTGCCAAGCACCACAACATACAAGATAATAATCTATAAGAGCATGTATATCTTTCATTATACCATCTACCACATGTAGCATTTTCTGTTTCAAACCAAACACCAATCAACTTATTTAAACATAAACTCTCCAAGTAATTAACAATGAAACAAGAGAGTATTTCATAATTGCTGCGGCTTTCAGCTTTCGCCATAAACATAAAATAAATAGTGCTGCGACTTTCAGCTTTCGCCATAAACATAAAAGATAAGTGCTGAGGCTTTCAGCTTTCGCCATAAACATAAAAGAATGCTAGGATCATATTTATTCATAAAATAAAAATAACAAAGCAAAAATAAAAGCAAACAAACGCTTCAAGTAAAGCACATAAGATGTGAAAGAATTAAAATATAGTTTCACTAGAGATGACTTATCACCAATGATACTGGACATAATCAAAAATTCTCATATTCTGCATGGACACACTTATCACCAATGATACTGGACATTAGCTACAACCACTGGTATTTTGTGGAGCAAAAAGATCCACTCAAAAACAGTAAAAGAGGCAATGCAAAATAAATGGCAGAATCTGTCAAAAACAGAACAGTCTGTAAAGACGAATTTTTTCGAGGCACTTAACTTGCTCAGATCATATAACTTAAAACTAATAAAAGTTGCGTACATATCTGAGGATCACGCACAAACAATATCAAGTCATTTCGATTTTTCGTTGAAATCTTACGAATTAAACGGTGGACAGCAGAAAACTGTTCCTGTGCAGAAATCCAAATCTAGCATCAACTTCCTACTAGAGGCTTTACTTGACACAACAATGCGATAAAATAAAGATATAAAGGAGTTGCTACAGAGGTAAGCATGCTCCTTGACTCAAATAAAAGAAAAATAACAGAAATAAAAAGTGGGCTGTCTCCCATAAGCGTTTTTCTTTAACGCCTTTCAGCTAGGCACAGAAAGTAAAACTCAAGTGTTTCCAAGAAAAGAGGCATCCAAATCAATGATTTCCTCTAAAACATGGTTTGTTCCATTAGGTAATTTAGGTATCCATGAAGATGTCCTATTATGTAAATCATTACCAGCAGTTTTAAGCACATTAGGGGGTTTCGGTTTAGGCACCTTGGGAATATAAATGAATGTTTGCTCTTTTCCCACAAAAGCTTTCTCTTTCTTAGTTTTAAGAGAGGAAAAAGTTGAACTTAAAGTTTCCATAGCCTCCTCTAACTCACCAATCCTATGATTTTGAGTATCATGGGTATTACTAGTCTCTAAAACAGTGATTCTCTCATTAATATCCTCTATTGATTCATTAACCTTGCTAGCATTATCAATAAAATTTGACAAATTTTTCTCCATAGAATCCAACTTTTTAACAAGTGATCAGTTTTAACATCTTTAGTAAGTGGTGTTGATCCTACCAAACTCTCAATTAAATTGCAAGCTTCCAAAGCAGGAGTACCCAGAAAGTTACCCCCTGTAAGAGTGTCAAGAACATACCTATACTACCAACTAGTAATACCAACATAAAAATTCCTAAGAAGGCTTAAAGTGGAATGTTTTTTAGTACATCTATGATGAGCATCATTTATCCTAGACCATGCATCTTTCAAACTTTCTCCTCCTTGTTGTCTAAACGAACGAACTTCAACTTCAGGACTACCCATTTCAGCAAAGATAAAGCAAAACCGAAATACCAAAATAAATGCAAGTAACTGATGCATGTAAAATGCATACATGAACTTTGCATTGTATTACTCATATTTCATCCATATTTGCATCATATAAGGGTTATATCAATGTTTTATAATGTTTTGGGGAATATTTTACACTTTCCCTATTTATTTGGAATTAACCCTGTGCTGTCAGAAAACCCTTTTTTCTATATTTTGATGTTTCAGGGACCCAAACGACGTCCAAATGACCTAATATTCCACGGAGATCATTTTTTGGAAGGAACAAGACTTAGGAGCGAAGGAAGAGAAAAAGTGGAAGGCCGAGGGCCAAGATAGCTGGGCCCACGCGGCCAGATTCCCTGGCCGCATGGAGCACCCTATCTGGGGCCTCGAGCCTCCGATGCCGTCGATCTTCGTCTCCGTGGCTTCGTCTTGACCTAAAAACGACTATAAAAATAGCCCCCCAAACCCTTTCGGAGAAGAGCGCCGCAGAAACACAGAAACCACGAAACAGAGACCTGGAGCTGCAGATTGGAGGGGGAAAACTCCGGCGGGGCGCTGCCGGTGTGGTCTCCACCTTCTCCAACGACTTCTCCACTGTCTCCATGATGAAGAGGGAGTAGTCCACCCCTGGACTATGGGTTTGTGGAAGTAACTTATGTATTTCTCCTCTCTCTTGAGCTTCACTAATTAGTGACATATGAGCTGCTGAACATGATTATGGTCATATATGTAATACCTTTGTGGTGGATCTCTTAAGTTGATATATGTTATGATGATTGCAATTGTTATGTCTTTGTTATGAAAGTAGATGCGTATTATGTATCCCGTTCTTATCTATGTGTTTTGATCCAACATGTGTATGAGGGCGTGTGAGGGGGAACGTGTGCATTAGTTGGAGGAACGGAGAGTGGTTTTGTGGTAAGTTGACAGCAATACCGTGATCCACTTGGGTTTTTACCTTACTTTGTTGCCTCACTAGGGACAAAGGAAATACCATGCTACAGGGGATATGTGGGTGACATTGCCACTATCACCATGACTAGATCTAGCATGTTCTTATTTAAACTTCATGTCATTGAACTTACAGCTATACTCTGTTTATCTTAATTACTGAGGTGTTATGATTTAGTTCGCATCTTGGTGGAGTATAAGAGAGATTAATAACCAAAAGATTTCTATGTTAGGATGTGATGCCCATATTATTAATAACTTGTCTTGTTGCAATCTCATATGTATCCTATGTTGCGTTATCTACCACTATATAAAAGAGAGAGTGCATTTGTGAAACCATGAACCCCAGTCCATTTTTAATCATAAGAAACACCTTTCCAACACTTTATTAGCACTTTACATTTTCTGTCATTTAAAAATCCGGAAATACAAAAATACTTTTACATCTTGCAAACACCATACAAACCATAAAAACATCATCCAATATCATTCATACCATCCTTGCACTTTTATTTACCACCATTGCATATTTATTTCTGTTTTGCATTTATTATTTATATATCTTTTACTTACACCTTGTGCTTGACAACCACTTGGTGAGGTTGAGGGCACAAAACAATTTACTTTGTTTTGTAGGTTTCATAAAGAAGGATAAGGAGACAACAACTTTTGGTTCATTTCCCCGAGAGTTCGATATCAAACCCTCGAGTCCCCTCGTGGGGGAAAATTAGTCTTTTCCCTTACTATACAATTTGCACTTGGAGTCTCAACCTAACCCATATTCTTTTGACGCAGGTGTTGGAGCTAGTACATCTTCTGGAGCCATCATTATCGTCAAGGGCCATCAGTAACTAATTTTTTGTGTGTTTATAATAATAATAAGCAAACAAGATAGTAATAAAAATAAACTAAGCAAGACAAAAACAAAATAAAAAGATTGGAAGTGAGAGACTCCCCTTGCAGAAGTGCTTGACCTCCCCGGCAACGGCGCCAGAAAATCTTGATGCACACGGGCGTGTTGGTTGGGAGACCCCAAGAGGAAGGTGTGAAGAGTGTAGCAGCAAGTCTTCCCTCAGTTATGAAACCGAGGTTATCGAACCAGTAGGAGATGAAGACGCTTCTGAAGGTGTCAACGGTGTCAGACAATTCTCTGAGTTGTAGGGAGTTGAACAAAGGTGCTTATTCTCCCTAGCAATGGCGCCAGAAAGTCTTGATGGAGTTGACGAGGGACCTGCACACAACACAACCAAGATACTTTGCCCCAACTCAACGGTGAGGTTGTCAATCTCACCGGCTTGCTGTAAACAAAGGGTTAGACGTATAGTGTGGAAAATGATGTTTGTTTACCGAGAATGAAAGGAAACAGTGTTTGCAGTAGGTTGTATTATCGATGTAAAAGAATGGACTGGGGTCCACAGTTCACTAGTGGTGTCTCTCCATAAATAAATAATAGCATACATGTGGGTAAACAAATTACAGCTGGGCAATTGACAAAATAAAGAACTGCATAATGATGCATATACTTGTCATGGTGTCTAGTATGAGATTCATTTGGGCATTACAACAATATACATAGACCGTTCCAACCGCATCTATGACTAATAATCCATCTTCCGGTTAGCGTCTGCACCCCATTCAGTATTAAGTTGCAAGCAATAGATTATTGCATTAAGTAAAGTGTGTAATGTAAGTAACACAATTATCCTTAGACAAAGCATCACTGTTTTATCCCTAGTAGCAACAGTACATCCATAACCTTAGAGGTTGCTGTCACTCCCCCAGACTTAAATGGAGACTGAACCCACTATCGAGCATAAATACCCCCTCTTGGAGTCACAAACATCTACTTGGCCAGAGCATCAACTAGTAACGGAGAGCATGCAAGATCATAAATAACACACACATAATATATTATGAAGCAAATGACATAGTACTCAATATTCATCGGATCCCAGCAAACACAACATGTAGCATTACAATAAGATGATCTTGATCATGATAGTTAGCTCACAAGATCTAAACATGATAGCACAAGTGGAGAAGACAACCATCTAGCTACTGCTATGGACCCATAGTCCAAGGATGAACTACTCACGCACCAGTCCGGAGGCGGGCATGGTGATGTAGAGCCCTCCGATGATGATTCCCCTCTCCGGCAGGGTGCCGGGAAGAGCTTCAGAACCCTCCCGAACTAGGGTTGACGATGGCGGCGGCTACGGGATGTTTCGTGGAAACGTGTTCAGATACTTAGGGTTTTTCCGTCGGGGGATTGAATAGGCGAAAGGGCAACATCGGTGGCGCCCAAGGGGCCCACACCACGTGGCGGCGCGTCCAAGGAGGCTGCTGCGCCACCACCAGGTGTGGCTACCTCGTGGCCCCTCTCCGTGTCCTCTTCGGTGTTCTGGATCCTTCCGGAAAAAATAGGAGTTTTGGCTTTTGTTTCATCCAATTTTGAAAATATTTCCTGAACAACTTCTCTGAAACCAAAAACAGCAGAAAAACTGGAACTGGCACTGTGGCATCTTGTTAAAAGATTAGTCCCAGAAAATGCATAAAAATGATATAAAGTGTATATAAAACATGTAGCAATTGGTATAATATAAGCATGGAACAAAAGAAATTATAGATACGTTTGAGACGTATCAGTGGTCATTATGTGGGCTTTAACAAATTGGCTTTATTTTCTCCTTGGTGGTCATGCCCTTGGAGAAACACCTTAAATTACCATGTGGCTTTTTTACTTAGAAACTTGAATATCTTGCCTATGTTACATATGTGGTTTAATATTTCCGTTTGTCCCTTCTCTTGTATGATCATGGTTGTCTCATATCATTGGAAGCCATTTTGTGTAGAAGGAGAAACGTCGTGGCACCCCCCCCCCCCCACCCACCCACCCACACACACACAAGCACCCCCAGGCGAAGGGGAGACCAGAAAACGCCTTTTTGCCTAGTTGAATCAAGTTGATCCAAACGATCCATAGTCCATTGGGCCTTTACTTCGGTATTTGTCCTTCTAGTCAGCACTTGGACTGTACTTGATTTGAGTCCCAACACCAATTACCTCACCCTTATATTAAAGACAACCAGTTTAATCCTAGAAAAGCTTTCTTTTTTGTGGATCATGCATGAATGCATGTCTATTTATGACATCAAATTGTCTTCTGCATATAAAAGAATTTGTTAAAAAGGTTGCAAGGGCACCAAACTACTTTTTATGTTCAAGTTGCTGAGGAATTTGATGTATTAGATTATCTGGCCTTCTATTTATTTGTATATGACACTCAATTGTTCGTGCATACAAAAGTAATTTGTTAACAAGGTAATTAGGCTTGTTACCAAACTTATTCTACATAACACGAACCTTGGAATATCATACTATTTCTAGAGACATTAATAAGAACAAATTTTGATATATGTGTTTCGAAGTCTAAATGAAGGATTGGCATAACACTTCTACGCCTATATGAGAAATCCTTCGCCAAAATCGGCTTGTTGCATTTCCTCCTTTCTTGGGTTGCTTCTCTTGAAGAATGACTTAAGAACATTTGGGAGATAGAAGATCAGATAAGAAGATCTAGATTAGGCTTTTATTCCTTGTACTTCTCCTTTCTTTCCTTTCAGATATGCACTTAATCGATAAATCATCTGATTTTGGTTTTCCTTCTATTTATAGTTTTTCATATTATTATCTAGTAATCCGAATGTTTGAGAATTTAGCTAAGATCATATTTGAAGTACATTGCACTCACGTTGATGACTAAGTCTAATTCGCCAACATCAACCAAACCTCGATTTATATAGAGTATATTACTGATTGGCTCTATTTTGTAGTTTAGGATGGTAATTTGAACCTGCGTCTTTATTAATCCTCAAGCCTTGTACTATATATAAACAACCCACTAGGCTTAATACAATCAACCAATATCGCACACGATACTATCATCTATCAGGTGATCATGGACTTGTTCTCAATGTAGTGGCTAAGGTGGTTGGCTTCGCACGGACATATTTTCATCCTTCGAGGATGGGCAATGTTGGGTTCCCTTAGAATGCCGAGAAGGCGACTCTGGTTTGTAGGAGTCACAATGCTCTAACGGGGGTTTCGGCCCGGGTGCCTGCCGGTGGTTATGGTCGTGGCCTATGGGGGTAGGTAGCCGTGGGTGTGGTTCAACAACTGTCTCGATGGCTGGTCACTATCTTTTACGGATACAAAGTTTTTGTCATGGTGAAAACCTGCTCGACTCCTAGGATGACTCCTAGCTAATATGAAGTACTGCGATAGCGCATAAAGGCAACAAAGTTGACTACAAAGCCAACTATTAACCAAGAGTCCTACTCTTAGCTAATTATGTTAGATTCAAATTTAGTTTTCGTCCTCCTCGCCAACAATTATTTTATATGGCAATATAGAAAGTTAGCTGATGACCACCTTGATGGATGCCACAAGTGGCCAATGGCCCAGATGGAAAAATTAATCATGCTAAAGAAATGCATATGAGGTTTTTGTATGAGATCCCATCATTATATGATTGTGTATTGACATGCAAACACCATACAAACCATAAAAACATCATCCAATATCATTCATACCATCCTTGCACTTTTATTTACCACCATTGCATATTTATTTCTGTTTTGCATTTATTATTTATATATCTTTTACTTACACCTTGTGCTTGACAACCACTTGGTGAGGTTGAGGGCACAAAACAATTTACTTTGTTTTGTAGGTTTCATAAAGAAGGATAAGGAGACAACAACTTTTGGTTCATTTCCCCGAGAGTTCGATATCAAACCCTCGAGTCCCCTCGTGGGGGAAAATTAGTCTTTTCCCTTACTATACAATTTGCACTTGGAGTCTCAACCTAACCCATATTCTTTTGACGCAGGTGTTGGAGCTAGTACATCTTCTGGAGCCATCATTATCGTCAAGGGCCATCAGTAACTAATTTTTTGTGTGTTTATAATAATAATAAGCAAACAAGATAGTAATAAAAATAAACTAAGCAAGACAAAAACAAAAAAAAAAATTGGAAGTGAGAGACTCCCCTTGCAGAAGTGCTTGACCTCCCCGGCAACGGCGCCAGAAAATCTTGATGCACACGGGCGTGTTGGTTGGGAGACCCCAAGAGGAAGGTGTGAAGAGTGTAGCAGCAAGTCTTCCCTCAGTTATGAAACCGAGGTTATCGAACCAGTAGGAGATGAAGACGCTTCTGAAGGTGTCAACGGTGTCAGACAATTCTCTGAGTTGTAGGGAGTTGAACAAAGGTGCTTATTCTCCCTAGCAATGGCGCCAGAAAGTCTTGATGGAGTTGACGAGGGACCTGCACACAACACAACCAAGATACTTTGCCCCAACTCAACGGTGAGGTTGTCAATCTCACCGGCTTGCTGTAAACAAAGGGTTAGACGTATAGTGTGGAAAATGATGTTTGTTTACCGAGAATGAAAGGAAACAGTGTTTGCAGTAGGTTGTATTATCGATGTAAAAGAATGGACTGGGGTCCACAGTTCACTAGTGGTGTCTCT
Organism: Poa annua; assembly: GCA_026929855.1. NCBI lineage: Eukaryota > Viridiplantae > Streptophyta > Magnoliopsida > Poales > Poaceae > Poa > Poa annua. The sequence continues at coordinate 52,998,619 of CM049435.1, read as the reverse complement.
CCATAAATAAATAATAGCATACATGTGGGTAAACAAATTACAGCTGGGCAATTGACAAAATAAAGAACTGCATAATGATGCATATACTTGTCATGGTGTCTAGTATGAGATTCATTTGGGCATTACAACAATATACATAGACCGTTCCAACCGCATCTATGACTAATAATCCATCTTCCGGTTAGCGTCTGCACCCCATTCAGTATTAAGTTGCAAGCAATAGATTATTGCATTAAGTAAAGTGTGTAATGTAAGTAACACAATTATCCTTAGACAAAGCATCACTGTTTTATCCCTAGTAGCAACAGTACATCCATAACCTTAGAGGTTGCTGTCACTCCCCCAGACTTAAATGGAGACTGAACCCACTATCGAGCATAAATACCCCCTCTTGGAGTCACAAACATCTACTTGGCCAGAGCATCAACTAGTAACGGAGAGCATGCAAGATCATAAATAACACACACATAATATATTATGAAGCAAATGACATAGTACTCAATATTCATCGGATCCCAGCAAACACAACATGTAGCATTACAATAAGATGATCTTGATCATGATAGTTAGCTCACAAGATCTAAACATGATAGCACAAGTGGAGAAGACAACCATCTAGCTACTGCTATGGACCCATAGTCCAAGGATGAACTACTCACGCACCAGTCCGGAGGCGGGCATGGTGATGTAGAGCCCTCCGATGATGATTCCCCTCTCCGGCAGGGTGCCGGGAAGAGCTTCAGAACCCTCCCGAACTAGGGTTGACGATGGCGGCGGCTACGGGATGTTTCGTGGAAACGTGTTCAGATACTTAGGGTTATTCCGTCGGATGATTGAATAGGCGAAAGGGCAACGTCGGTGGGCGCCCAAGGGGCCCACACCACGTGGCGGCGCGTCCAAGGAGGCTGCTGCGCCACCACCAGGTGTGGCTACCTCGTGGCCCCTCTCCGTGTCCTCTTCGGTGTTCTGGATCCTTCCGGAAAAAATAGGAGTTTTGGCTTTTGTTTCATCCAATTTTGAAAATATTTCCTGAACAACTTCTCTGAAACCAAAAACAGCAGAAAAACTGGAACTGGCACTGTGGCATCTTGTTAAAAGATTAGTCCGAGAAAATGCATAAAAATGATATAAAGTGTATATAAAACATGTAGCAATTGGTATAATATAAGCATGGAACAAAAGAAATTATAGATACGTTTGAGACGTATCAGTGGTCATTATGTGGGCTTTAACAAATTGGCTTTATTTTCTCCTTGGTGGTCATGCCCTTGGAGAAACACCTTAAATTACCATGTGGCTTTTTTACTTAGAAACTTGAATATCTTGCCTATGTTACATATGTGGTTTAATATTTCCGTTTGTCCCTTCTCTTGTATGATCATGGTTGTCTCATATCATTGGAAGCCATTTTGTGTAGAAGGAGAAACGTCGTGGCACCCCCCCCCCCCCCCCCCCCCCACACCCACCCACACACACACAAGCACCCCCAGGCGAAGGGGAGACCAGAAAACGCCTTTTTGCCTAGTTGAATCAAGTTGATCCAAACGATCCATAGTCCATTGGGCCTTTACTTCGGTATTTGTCCTTCTAGTCAGCACTTGGACTGTACTTGATTTGAGTCCCAACACCAATTACCTCACCCTTATATTAAAGACAACCAGTTTAATCCTAGAAAAGCTTTCTTTTTTGTGGATCATGCATGAATGCATGTCTATTTATGACATCAAATTGTCTTCTGCATATAAAAGAATTTGTTAAAAAGGTTGCAAGGGCACCAAACTACTTTTTATGTTCAAGTTGCTGAGGAATTTGATGTATTAGATTATCTGGCCTTCTATTTATTTGTATATGACACTCAATTGTTCGTGCATACAAAAGTAATTTGTTAACAAGGTAATTAGGCTTGTTACCAAACTTATTCTACATAACACGAACCTTGGAATATCATACTATTTCTAGAGACATTAATAAGAACAAATTTTGATATATGTGTTTCGAAGTCTAAATGAAGGATTGGCATAACACTTCTACGCCTATATGAGAAATCCTTCGCCAAAATCTGCTTGTTGCATTTCCTCCTTTCTTGGGTTGCTTCTCTTGAAGAATGACTTAAGAACATTTGGGAGATAGAAGATCAGATAAGAAGATCTAGATTAGGCTTTTATTCCTTGTACTTCTCCTTTCTTTCCTTTCAGATATGCACTTAATCGATAAATCATCTGATTTTGGTTTTCCTTCTATTTATAGTTTTTCATATTATTATCTAGTAATCCGAATGTTTGAGAATTTAGCTAAGATCATATTTGAAGTACATTGCACTCACGTTGATGACTAAGCCTAATTCGCCAACATCAACCAAACCTCGATTTATATAGAGTATATTACTGATTGGCTCTATTTTGTAGTTTAGGATGGTAATTTGAACCTGCGTCTTTATTAATCCTCAAGCCTTGTACTATATATAAACAACCCACTAGGCTTAATACAATCAACCAATATCGCACACGATACTATCATCTATCAGGTGATCATGGACTTGTTCTCAATGTAGTGGCTAAGGTGGTTGGCTTCGCACGGACATATTTTCATCCTTCGAGGATGGGCAATGTTGGGTTCCCTTAGAATGCCGAGAAGGCGACTCTGGTTTGTAGGAGTCACAATGCTCTAACGGGGGTTTCGGCCCGGGTGCCTGCCGGTGGTTATGGTCGTGGCCTATGGGGGTAGGTAGCCGTGGGTGTGGTTCAACAACTGTCTCGATGGCTGGTCACTATCTTTTACGGATACAAAGTTTTTGTCATGGTGAAAACCTGCTCGACTCCTAGGATGACTCCTAGCTAATATGAAGTACTGCGATAGCGCATAAAGGCAACAAAGTTGACTACAAAGCCAACTATTAACCAAGAGTCCTACTCTTAGCTAATTATGTTAGATTCAAATTTAGTTTTCGTCCTCCTCGCCAACAATTATTTTATATGGCAATATAGAAAGTTAGCTGATGACCACCTTGATGGATGCCACAAGTGGCCAATGGCCCAGATGGAAAAATTAATCATGCTAAAGAAATGCATATGAGGTTTTTGTATGAGATCCCATCATTATATGATTGTGTATTGACATGCAAACACCATACAAACCATAAAAACATCATCCAATATCATTCATACCATCCTTGCACTTTTATTTACCACCATTGCATATTTATTTCTGTTTTGCATTTATTATTTATATATCTTTTACTTACACATTGTGCTTGACAACCACTTGGTGAGGTTGAGGGCACAAAACAATTTACTTTGTTTTGTAGGTTTCATAAAGAAGGATAAGGAGACAACAACTTTTGGTTCATTTCCCCGAGAGTTCGATATCAAACCCTCGAGTCCCCTCGTGGGGGAAAATTAGTCTTTTCCCTTACTATACAATTTGCACTTGGAGTCTCAACCTAACCCATATTCTTTTGACGCAGGTGTTGGAGCTAGTACATCTTCTGGAGCCATCATTATCGTCAAGGGCCATCAGTAACTAATTTTTTGTGTGTTTATAATAATAATAAGCAAACAAGATAGTAATAAAAATAAACTAAGCAAGACAAAAACAAAATAAAAAGATTGGAAGTGAGAGACTCCCCTTGCAGAAGTGCTTGACCTCCCCGGCAACGGCGCCAGAAAATCTTGATGCACACGGGCGTGTTGGTTGGGAGACCCCAAGAGGAAGGTGTGAAGAGTGTAGCAGCAAGTCTTCCCTCAGTTATGAAACCGAGGTTATCGAACCAGTAGGAGATGAAGACGCTTCTGAAGGTGTCAACGGTGTCAGACAATTCTCTGAGTTGTAGGGAGTTGAACAAAGGTGCTTATTCTCCCTAGCAATGGCGCCAGAAAGTCTTGATGGAGTTGACGAGGGACCTGCACACAACACAACCAAGATACTTTGCCCCAACTCAACGGTGAGGTTGTCAATCTCACCGGCTTGCTGTAAACAAAGGGTTAGACGTATAGTGTGGAAAATGATGTTTGTTTACCGAGAATGAAAGGAAACAGTGTTTGCAGTAGGTTGTATTATCGATGTAAAAGAATGGACTGGGGTCCACAGTTCACTAGTGGTGTCTCTCCATAAATAAATAATAGCATACATGTGGGTAAACAAATTACAGCTGGGCAATTGACAAAATAAAGAACTGCATAATGATGCATATACTTGTCATGGTGTCTAGTATGAGATTCATTTGGGCATTACAACAATATACATAGACCGTTCCAACCGCATCTATGACTAATAATCCATCTTCCGGTTAGCATCTGCACCCCATTCAGTATTAAGTTGCAAGCAATAGATTATTGCATTAAGTAAAGTGTGTAATGTAAGTAACACAATTATCCTTAGACAAAGCATCACTGTTTTATCCCTAGTAGCAACAGTACATCCATAACCTTAGAGGTTGCTGTCACTCCCCCAGACTTAAATGGAGACTGAACCCACTATCGAGCATAAATACCCCCTCTTGGAGTCACAAACATCTACTTGGCCAGAGCATCAACTAGTAACGGAGAGCATGCAAGATCATAAATAACACACACATAATATATTATGAAGCAAATGACATAGTACTCAATATTCATCGGATCCCAGCAAACACAACATGTAGCATTACAATAAGATGATCTTGATCATGATAGTTAGCTCACAAGATCTAAACATGATAGCACAAGTGGAGAAGACAACCATCTAGCTACTGCTATGGACCCATAGTCCAAGGATGAACTACTCACGCACCAGTCCGGAGGCGGGCATGGTGATGTAGAGCCCTCCGATGATGATTCCCCTCTCCGGCAGGGTGCCGGGAAGAGCTTCAGAACCCTCCCGAACTAGGGTTGACGATGGCGGCGGCTACGGGATGTTTCGTGGAAACGTGTTCAGATACTTAGGGTTATTCCGTCGGATGATTGAATAGGCGAAAGGGCAACGTCGGTGGGCGCCCAAGGGGCCCACACCACGTGGCGGCGCGTCCAAGGAGGCTGCTGCGCCACCACCAGGTGTGGCTACCTCGTGGCCCCTCTCCGTGTCCTCTTCGGTGTTCTGGATCCTTCCGGAAAAAATAGGAGTTTTGGCTTTTGTTTCATCCAATTTTGAAAATATTTCCTGAACAACTTCTCTGAAACCAAAAACAGCAGAAAAACTGGAACTGGCACTGTGGCATCTTGTTAAAAGATTAGTCCGAGAAAATGCATAAAAATGATATAAAGTGTATATAAAACATGTAGCAATTGGTATAATATAAGCATGGAACAAAAGAAATTATAGATACGTTTGAGACGTATCAGTGGTCATTATGTGGGCTTTAACAAATTGGCTTTATTTTCTCCTTGGTGGTCATGCCCTTGGAGAAACACCTTAAATTACCATGTGGCTTTTTTACTTAGAAACTTGAATATCTTGCCTATGTTACATATGTGGTTTAATATTTCCGTTTGTCCCTTCTCTTGTATGATCATGGTTGTCTCATATCATTGGAAGCCATTTTGTGTAGAAGGAGAAACGTCGTGGCACCCCCCCCCCCCCCCCCCCCACACCCACCCACACCCACACAAGCACCCCCAGGCGAAGGGGAGACCAGAAAACGCCTTTTTGCCTAGTTGAATCAAGTTGATCCAAACGATCCATAGTCCATTGGGCCTTTACTTCGGTATTTGTCCTTCTAGTCAGCACTTGGACTGTACTTGATTTGAGTCCCAACACCAATTACCTCACCCTTATATTAAAGACAACCAGTTTAATCCTAGAAAAGCTTTCTTTTTTGTGGATCATGCATGAATGCATGTCTATTTATGACATCAAATTGTCTTCTGCATATAAAAGAATTTGTTAAAAAGGTTGCAAGGGCACCAAACTACTTTTTATGTTCAAGTTGCTGAGGAATTTGATGTATTAGATTATCTGGCCTTCTATTTATTTGTATATGACACTCAATTGTTCGTGCATACAAAAGTAATTTGTTAACAAGGTAATTAGGCTTGTTACCAAACTTATTCTACATAACACGAACCTTGGAATATCATACTATTTCTAGAGACATTAATAAGAACAAATTTTGATATATGTGTTTCGAAGTCTAAATGAAGGATTGGCATAACACTTCTACGCCTATATGAGAAATCCTTCGCCAAAATCTGCTTGTTGCATTTCCTCCTTTCTTGGGTTGCTTCTCTTGAAGAATGACTTAAGAACATTTGGGAGATAGAAGATCAGATAAGAAGATCTAGATTAGGCTTTTATTCCTTGTACTTCTCCTTTCTTTCCTTTCAGATATGCACTTAATCGATAAATCATCTGATTTTGGTTTTCCTTCTATTTATAGTTTTTCATATTATTATCTAGTAATCCGAATGTTTGAGAATTTAGCTAAGATCATATTTGAAGTACATTGCACTCACGTTGATGACTAAGTCTAATTCGCCAACATCAACCAAACCTCGATTTATATAGAGTATATTACTGATTGGCTCTATTTTGTAGTTTAGGATGGTAATTTGAACCTGCGTCTTTATTAATCCTCAAGCCTTGTACTATATATAAACAACCCACTAGGCTTAATACAATCAACCAATATCGCACACGATACTATCATCTATCAGGTGATCATGGACTTGTTCTCAATGTAGTGGCTAAGGTGGTTGGCTTCGCACGGACATATTTTCATCCTTCGAGGATGGGCAATGTTGGGTTCCCTTAGAATGCCGAGAAGGCGACTCTGGTTTGTAGGAGTCACAATGCTCTAACGGGGGTTTCGGCCCGGGTGCCTGCCGGTGGTTATGGTCGTGGCCTATGGGGGTAGGTAGCCGTGGGTGTGGTTCAACAACTGTCTCGATGGCTGGTCACTATCTTTTACGGATACAAAGTTTTTGTCATGGTGAAAACCTGCTCGACTCCTAGGATGACTCCTAGCTAATATGAAGTACTGCGATAGCGCATAAAGGCAACAAAGTTGACTACAAAGCCAACTATTAACCAAGAGTCCTACTCTTAGCTAATTATGTTAGATTCAAATTTAGTTTTCGTCCTCCTCGCCAACAATTATTTTATATGGCAATATAGAAAGTTAGCTGATGACCACCTTGATGGATGCCACAAGTGGCCAATGGCCCAGATGGAAAAATTAATCATGCTAAAGAAATGCATATGAGGTTTTTGTATGAGATCCCATCATTATATGATTGTGTATTGACATGCAAACACCATACAAACCATAAAAACATCATCCAATATCATTCATACCATCCTTGCACTTTTATTTACCACCATTGCATATTTATTTCTGTTTTGCATTTATTATTTATATATCTTTTACTTACACCTTGTGCTTGACAACCACTTGGTGAGGTTGAGGGCACAAAACAATTTACTTTGTTTTGTAGGTTTCATAAAGAAGGATAAGGAGACAACAACTTTTGGTTCATTTCCCCGAGAGTTCGATATCAAACCCTCGAGTCCCCTCGTGGGGGAAAATTAGTCTTTTCCCTTACTATACAATTTGCACTTGGAGTCTCAACCTAACCCATATTCTTTTGACGCAGGTGTTGGAGCTAGTACATCTTCTGGAGCCATCATTATCGTCAAGGGCCATCAGTAACTAATTTTTTGTGTGTTTATAATAATAATAAGCAAACAAGATAGTAATAAAAATAAACTAAGCAAGACAAAAACAAAATAAAAAGATTGGAAGTGAGAGACTCCCCTTGCAGAAGTGCTTGACCTCCCCGGCAACGGCGCCAGAAAATCTTGATGCACACGGGCGTGTTGGTTGGGAGACCCCAAGAGGAAGGTGTGAAGAGTGTAGCAGCAAGTCTTCCCTCAGTTATGAAACCGAGGTTATCGAACCAGTAGGAGATGAAGACGCTTCTGAAGGTGTCAACGGTGTCAGAAAATTCTCTGAGTTGTAGGGAGTTGAACAAAGGTGCTTATTCTCCCTAGCAATGGCGCCAGAAAGTCTTGATGGAGTTGACGAGGGACCTGCACACAACACAACCAAGATACTTTGCCCCAACTCAACGGTGAGGTTGTCAATCTCACCGGCTTGCTGTAAACAAAGGGTTAGACGTATAGTGTGGAAAATGATGTTTGTTTACCGAGAATGAAAGGAAACAGTGTTTGCAGTAGGTTGTATTATCGATGTAAAAGAATGGACTGGGGTCCACAGTTCACTAGTGGTGTCTCTCCATAAATAAATAATAGCATACATGTGGGTAAACAAATTACAGCTGGGCAATTGACAAAATAAAGAACTGCATAATGATGCATATACTTGTCATGGTGTCTAGTATGAGATTCATTTGGGCATTACAACAATATACATAGACCGTTCCAACCGCATCTATGACTAATAATCCATCTTCCGGTTAGCATCTGCACCCCATTCAGTATTAAGTTGCAAGCAATAGATTATTGCATTAAGTAAAGTGTGTAATGTAAGTAACACAATTATCCTTAGACAAAGCATCACTGTTTTATCCCTAGTAGCAACAGTACATCCATAACCTTAGAGGTTGCTGTCACTCCCCCAGACTTAAATGGAGACTGAACCCACTATCGAGCATAAATACCCCCTCTTGGAGTCACAAACATCTACTTGGCCAGAGCATCAACTAGTAACGGAGAGCATGCAAGATCATAAATAACACACACATAATATATTATGAAGCAAATGACATAGTACTCAATATTCATCGGATCCCAGCAAACACAACATGTAGCATTACAATAAGATGATCTTGATCATGATAGTTAGCTCACAAGATCTAAACATGATAGCACAAGTGGAGAAGACAACCATCTAGCTACTGCTATGGACCCATAGTCCAAGGATGAACTACTCACGCACCAGTCCGGAGGCGGGCATGGTGATGTAGAGCCCTCCGATGATGATTCCCCTCTCCGGCAGGGTGCCGGGAAGAGCTTCAGAACCCTCCCGAACTAGGGTTGACGATGGCGGCGGCTACGGGATGTTTCGTGGAAACGTGTTCAGATACTTAGGGTTATTCCGTCGGATGATTGAATAGGCGAAAGGGCAACGTCGGTGGGCGCCCAAGGGGCCCACACCACGTGGCGGCGCGTCCAAGGAGGCTGCTGCGCCACCACCAGGTGTGGCTACCTCGTGGCCCCTCTCCGTGTCCTCTTCGGTGTTCTGGATCCTTCCGGAAAAAATAGGAGTTTTGGCTTTTGTTTCATCCAATTTTGAAAATATTTCCTGAACAACTTCTCTGAAACCAAAAACAGCAGAAAAACTGGAACTGGCACTGTGGCATCTTGTTAAAAGATTAGTCCGAGAAAATGCATAAAAATGATATAAAGTGTATATAAAACATGTAGCAATTGGTATAATATAAGCATGGAACAAAAGAAATTATAGATACGTTTGAGACGTATCAGTGGTCATTATGTGGGCTTTAACAAATTGGCTTTATTTTCTCCTTGGTGGTCATGCCCTTGGAGAAACACCTTAAATTACCATGTGGCTTTTTTACTTAGAAACTTGAATATCTTGCCTATGTTACATATGTGGTTTAATATTTCCGTTTGTCCCTTCTCTTGTATGATCATGGTTGTCTCATATCATTGGAAGCCATTTTGTGTAGAAGGAGAAACGTCGTGGCACCCCCCCCCCCCCCCCCCCCCCACACCCACCCACACACACACAAGCACCCCCAGGCGAAGGGGAGACCAGAAAACGCCTTTTTGCCTAGTTGAATCAAGTTGATCCAAACGATCCATAGTCCATTGGGCCTTTACTTCGGTATTTGTCCTTCTAGTCAGCACTTGGACTGTACTTGATTTGAGTCCCAACACCAATTACCTCACCCTTATATTAAAGACAACCAGTTTAATCCTAGAAAAGCTTTCTTTTTTGTGGATCATGCATGAATGCATGTCTATTTATGACATCAAATTGTCTTCTGCATATAAAAGAATTTGTTAAAAAGGTTGCAAGGGCACCAAACTACTTTTTATGTTCAAGTTGATGAGGAATTTGATGTATTAGATTATCTGGCCTTCTATTTATTTGTATATGACACTCAATTGTTCGTGCATACAAAAGTAATTTGTTAACAAGGTAATTAGGCTTGTTACCAAACTTATTCTACATAACACGAACCTTGGAATATCATACTATTTCTAGAGACATTAATAAGAACAAATTTTGATATATGTGTTTCGAAGTCTAAATGAAGGATTGGCATAACACTTCTACGCCTATATGAGAAATCCTTCGCCAAAATCTGCTTGTTGCATTTCCTCCTTTCTTGGGTTGCTTCTCTTGAAGAATGACTTAAGAACATTTGGGAGATAGAAGATCAGATAAGAAGATCTAGATTAGGCTTTTATTCCTTGTACTTCTCCTTTCTTTCCTTTCAGATATGCACTTAATCGATAAATCATCTGATTTTGGTTTTCCTTCTATTTATAGTTTTTCATATTATTATCTAGTAATCCGAATGTTTGAGAATTTAGCTAAGATCATATTTGAAGTACATTGCACTCACGTTGATGACTAAGTCTAATTCGCCAACATCAACCAAACCTCGATTTATATAGAGTATATTACTGATTGGCTCTATTTTGTAGTTTAGGATGGTAATTTGAACCTGCGTCTTTATTAATCCTCAAGCCTTGTACTATATATAAACAACCCACTAGGCTTAATACAATCAACCAATATCGCACACGATACTATCATCTATCAGGTGATCATGGACTTGTTCTCAATGTAGTGGCTAAGGTGGTTGGCTTCGCACGGACATATTTTCATCCTTCGAGGATGGGCAATGTTGGGTTCCCTTAGAATGCCGAGAAGGCGACTCTGGTTTGTAGGAGTCACAATGCTCTAACGGGGGTTTCGGCCCGGGTGCCTGCCGGTGGTTATGGTCGTGGCCTATGGGGGTAGGTAGCCGTGGGTGTGGTTCAACAACTGTCTCGATGGCTGGTCACTATCTTTTACGGATACAAAGTTTTTGTCATGGTGAAAACCTGCTCGACTCCTAGGATGACTCCTAGCTAATATGAAGTACTGCGATAGCGCATAAAGGCAACAAAGTTGACTACAAAGCCAACTATTAACCAAGAGTCCTACTCTTAGCTAATTATGTTAGATTCAAATTTAGTTTTCGTCCTCCTCGCCAACAATTATTTTATATGGCAATATAGAAAGTTAGCTGATGACCACCTTGATGGATGCCACAAGTGGCCAATGGCCCAGATGGAAAAATTAATCATGCTAAAGAAATGCATATGAGGTTTTTGTATGAGATCCCATCATTATATGATTGTGTATTGACATGCAAACACCATACAAACCATAAAAACATCATCCAATATCATTCATACCATCCTTGCACTTTTATTTACCACCATTGCATATTTATTTCTGTTTTGCATTTATTATTTATATATCTTTTACTTACACCTTGTGCTTGACAACCACTTGGTGAGGTTGAGGGCACAAAACAATTTACTTTGTTTTGTAGGTTTCATAAAGAAGGATAAGGAGACAACAACTTTTGGTTCATTTCCCCGAGAGTTCGATATCAAACCCTCGAGTCCCCTCGTGGGGGAAAATTAGTCTTTTCCCTTACTATACAATTTGCACTTGGAGTCTCAACCTAACCCATATTCTTTTGACGCAGGTGTTGGAGCTAGTACATCTTCTGGAGCCATCATTATCGTCAAGGGCCATCAGTAACTAATTTTTTGTGTGTTTATAATAATAATAAGCAAACAAGATAGTAATAAAAATAAACTAAGCAAGACAAAAACAAAATAAAAAGATTGGAAGTGAGAGACTCCCCTTGCAGAAGTGCTTGACCTCCCCGGCAACGGCGCCAGAAAATCTTGATGCACACGGGCGTGTTGGTTGGGAGACCCCAAGAGGAAGGTGTGAAGAGTGTAGCAGCAAGTCTTCCCTCAGTTATGAAACCGAGGTTATCGAACCAGTAGGAGATGAAGACGCTTCTGAAGGTGTCAACGGTGTCAGACAATTCTCTGAGTTGTAGGGAGTTGAACAAAGGTGCTTATTCTCCCTAGCAATGGCGCCAGAAAGTCTTGATGGAGTTGACGAGGGACCTGCACACAACACAACCAAGATACTTTGCCCCAACTCAACGGTGAGGTTGTCAATCTCACCGGCTTGCTGTAAACAAAGGGTTAGACGTATAGTGTGGAAAATGATGTTTGTTTACCGAGAATGAAAGGAAACAGTGTTTGCAGTAGGTTGTATTATCGATGTAAAAGAATGGACTGGGGTCCACAGTTCACTAGTGGTGTCTCTCCATAAATAAATAATAGCATACATGTGGGTAAACAAATTACAGCTGGGCAATTGACAAAATAAAGAACTGCATAATGATGCATATACTTGTCATGGTGTCTAGTATGAGATTCATTTGGGCATTACAACAATATACATAGACCGTTCCAACCGCATCTATGACTAATAATCCATCTTCCGGTTAGCATCTGCACCCCATTCAGTATTAAGTTGCAAGCAATAGATTATTGCATTAAGTAAAGTGTGTAATGTAAGTAACACAATTATCCTTAGACAAAGCATCACTGTTTTATCCCTAGTAGCAACAGTACATCCATAACCTTAGAGGTTGCTGTCACTCCCCCAGACTTAAATGGAGACTGAACCCACTATCGAGCATAAATACCCCCTCTTGGAGTCACAAACATCTACTTGGCCAGAGCATCAACTAGTAACGGAGAGCATGCAAGATCATAAATAACACACACATAATATATTATGAAGCAAATGACATAGTACTCAATATTCATCGGATCCCAGCAAACACAACATGTAGCATTACAATAAGATGATCTTGATCATGATAGTTAGCTCACAAGATCTAAACATGATAGCACAAGTGGAGAAGACAACCATCTAGCTACTGCTATGGACCCATAGTCCAAGGATGAACTACTCACGCACCAGTCCGGAGGCGGGCATGGTGATGTAGAGCCCTCCGATGATGATTCCCCTCTCCGGCAGGGTGCCGGGAAGAGCTTCAGAACCCTCCCGAACTAGGGTTGACGATGGCGGCGGCTACGGGATGTTTCGTGGAAACGTGTTCAGATACTTAGGGTTATTCCGTCGGATGATTGAATAGGCGAAAGGGCAACGTCGGTGGGCGCCCAAGGGGCCCACACCACGTGGCGGCGCGTCCAAGGAGGCTGCTGCGCCACCACCAGGTGTGGCTACCTCGTGGCCCCTCTCCGTGTCCTCTTCGGTGTTCTGGATCCTTCCGGAAAAAATAGGAGTTTTGGCTTTTGTTTCATCCAATTTTGAAAATATTTCCTGAACAACTTCTCTGAAACCAAAAACAGCAGAAAAACTGGAACTGGCACTGTGGCATCTTGTTAAAAGATTAGTCCGAGAAAATGCATAAAAATGATATAAAGTGTATATAAAACATGTAGCAATTGGTATAATATAAGCATGGAACAAAAGAAATTATAGATACGTTTGAGACGTATCAGTGGTCATTATGTGGGCTTTAACAAATTGGCTTTATTTTCTCCTTGGTGGTCATGCCCTTGGAGAAACACCTTAAATTACCATGTGGCTTTTTTACTTAGAAACTTGAATATCTTGCCTATGTTACATATGTGGTTTAATATTTCCGTTTGTCCCTTCTCTTGTATGATCATGGTTGTCTCATATCATTGGAAGCCATTTTGTGTAGAAGGAGAAACGTCGTGGCACCCCCCCCCCCCCCCCCCCCCCCCCCCCACACCCACCCACACACACACAAGCACCCCCAGGCGAAGGGGAGACCAGAAAACGCCTTTTTGCCTAGTTGAATCAAGTTGATCCAAACGATCCATAGTCCATTGGGCCTTTACTTCGGTATTTGTCCTTCTAGTCAGCACTTGGACTGTACTTGATTTGAGTCCCAACACCAATTACCTCACCCTTATATTAAAGACAACCAGTTTAATCCTAGAAAAGCTTTCTTTTTTGTGGATCATGCATGAATGCATGTCTATTTATGACATCAAATTGTCTTCTGCATATAAAAGAATTTGTTAAAAAGGTTGCAAGGGCACCAAACTACTTTTTATGTTCAAGTTGATGAGGAATTTGATGTATTAGATTATCTGGCCTTCTATTTATTTGTATATGACACTCAATTGTTCGTGCATACAAAAGTAATTTGTTAACAAGGTAATTAGGCTTGTTACCAAACTTATTCTACATAACACGAACCTTGGAATATCATACTATTTCTAGAGACATTAATAAGAACAAATTTTGATATATGTGTTTCGAAGTCTAAATGAAGGATTGGCATAACACTTCTACACCTATATGAGAAATCCTTCGCCAAAATCTGCTTGTTGCATTTCCTCCTTTCTTGGGTTGCTTCTCTTGAAGAATGACTTAAGAACATTTGGGAGATAGAAGATCAGATAAGAAGATCTAGATTAGGCTTTTATTCCTTGTACTTCTCCTTTCTTTCCTTTCAGATATGCACTTAATCGATAAATCATCTGATTTTGGTTTTCCTTCTATTTATAGTTTTTCATATTATTATCTAGTAATCCGAATGTTTGAGAATTTAGCTAAGATCATATTTGAAGTACATTGCACTCACGTTGATGACTAAGTCTAATTCGCCAACATCAACCAAACCTCGATTTATATAGAGTATATTACTGATTGGCTCTATTTTGTAGTTTAGGATGGTAATTTGAACCTGCGTCTTTATTAATCCTCAAGCCTTGTACTATATATAAACAACCCACTAGGCTTAATACAATCAACCAATATCGCACACGATACTATCATCTATCAGGTGATCATGGACTTGTTCTCAATGTAGTGGCTAAGGTGGTTGGCTTCGCACGGACATATTTTCATCCTTCGAGGATGGGCAATGTTGGGTTCCCTTAGAATGCCGAGAAGGCGACTCTGGTTTGTAGGAGTCACAATGCTCTAACGGGGGTTTCGGCCCGGGTGCCTGCCGGTGGTTATGGTCGTGGCCTATGGGGGTAGGTAGCCGTGGGTGTGGTTCAACAACTGTCTCGATGGCTGGTCACTATCTTTTACGGATACAAAGTTTTTGTCATGGTGAAAACCTGCTCGACTCCTAGGATGACTCCTAGCTAATATGAAGTACTGCGATAGCGCATAAAGGCAACAAAGTTGACTACAAAGCCAACTATTAACCAAGAGTCCTACTCTTAGCTAATTATGTTAGATTCAAATTTAGTTTTCGTCCTCCTCGCCAACAATTATTTTATATGGCAATATAGAAAGTTAGCTGATGACCACCTTGATGGATGCCACAAGTGGCCAATGGCCCAGATGGAAAAATTAATCATGCTAAAGAAATGCATATGAGGTTTTTGTATGAGATCCCATCATTATATGATTGTGTATTGACATGCAAACACCATACAAACCATAAAAACATCATCCAATATCATTCATACCATCCTTGCACTTTTATTTACCACCATTGCATATTTATTTCTGTTTTGCATTTATTATTTATATATCTTTTACTTACACCTTGTGCTTGACAACCACTTGGTGAGGTTGAGGGCACAAAACAATTTACTTTGTTTTGTAGGTTTCATAAAGAAGGATAAGGAGACAACAACTTTTGGTTCATTTCCCCGAGAGTTCGATATCAAACCCTCGAGTCCCCTCGTGGGGGAAAATTAGTCTTTTCCCTTACTATACAATTTGCACTTGGAGTCTCAACCTAACCCATATTCTTTTGACGCAGGTGTTGGAGCTAGTACATCTTCTGGAGCCATCATTATCGTCAAGGGCCATCAGTAACTAATTTTTTGTGTGTTTATAATAATAATAAGCAAACAAGATAGTAATAAAAATAAACTAAGCAAGACAAAAACAAAATAAAAAGATTGGAAGTGAGAGACTCCCCTTGCAGAAGTGCTTGACCTCCCCGGCAACGGCGCCAGAAAATCTTGATGCACACGGGCGTGTTGGTTGGGAGACCCCAAGAGGAAGGTGTGAAGAGTGTAGCAGCAAGTCTTCCCTCAGTTATGAAACCGAGGTTATCGAACCAGTAGGAGATGAAGACGCTTCTGAAGGTGTCAACGGTGTCAGACAATTCTCTGAGTTGTAGGGAGTTGAACAAAGGTGCTTATTCTCCCTAGCAATGGCGCCAGAAAGTCTTGATGGAGTTGACGAGGGACCTGCACACAACACAACCAAGATACTTTGCCCCAACTCAACGGTGAGGTTGTCAATCTCACCGGCTTGCTGTAAACAAAGGGTTAGACGTATAGTGTGGAAAATGATGTTTGTTTACCGAGAATGAAAGGAAACAGTGTTTGCAGTAGGTTGTATTATCGATGTAAAAGAATGGACTGGGGTCCACAGTTCACTAGTGGTGTCTCTCCATAAATAAATAATAGCATACATGTGGGTAAACAAATTACAGCTGGGCAATTGACAAAATAAAGAACTGCATAATGATGCATATACTTGTCATGGTGTCTAGTATGAGATTCATTTGGGCATTACAACAATATACATAGACCGTTCCAACCGCATCTATGACTAATAATCCATCTTCCGGTTAGCGTCTGCACCCCATTCAGTATTAAGTTGCAAGCAATAGATTATTGCATTAAGTAAAGTGTGTAATGTAAGTAACACAATTATCCTTAGACAAAGCATCACTGTTTTATCCCTAGTAGCAACAGTACATCCATAACCTTAGAGGTTGCTGTCACTCCCCCAGACTTAAATGGAGACTGAACCCACTATCGAGCATAAATACCCCCTCTTGGAGTCACAAACATCTACTTGGCCAGAGCATCAACTAGTAACGGAGAGCATGCAAGATCATAAATAACACACACATAATATATTATGAAGCAAATGACATAGTACTCAATATTCATCGGATCCCAGCAAACACAACATGTAGCATTACAATAAGATGATCTTGATCATGATAGTTAGCTCACAAGATCTAAACATGATAGCACAAGTGGAGAAGACAACCATCTAGCTACTACTATGGACCCATAGTCCAAGGATGAACTACTCACGCACCAGTCCGGAGGCGGGCATGGTGATGTAGAGCCCTCCGATGATGATTCCCCTCTCCGGCAGGGTGCCGGGAAGAGCTTCAGAACCCTCCCGAACTAGGGTTGACGATGGCGGCGGCTACGGGATGTTTCGTGGAAACGTGTTCAGATACTTAGGGTTTTTCCGTCGGGGGATTGAATAGGCGAAAGGGCAACATCGGTGGGCGTCCAAGGGGCCCACACCACGTAGCGGCGCGTCCAAGGAGGCTGCTGCGCCACCACCAGGTGTGGCTACCTCGTGGCCCCTCTCCGTGTCCTCTTCGGTGTTCTGGATCCTTCCGGAAAAAATAGGAGTTTTGGCTTTTGTTTCATCCAATTTTGAAAATATTTCCTGAACAACTTCTCTGAAACCAAAAACAGCAGAAAAACTGGAACTGGCACTGTGGCATCTTGTTAAAAGATTAGTCCCAGAAAATGCATAAAAATGATATAAAGTGTATATAAAACATGTAGCAATTGGTATAATATAAGCATGGAACAAAAGAAATTATAGATACGTTTGAGACGTATCAGTGGTCATTATGTGGGCTTTAACAAATTGGCTTTATTTTCTCCTTGGTGGTCATGCCCTTGGAGAAACACCTTAAATTACCATGTGGCTTTTTTACTTGGAAACTTGAATATCTTGCCTATGTTACATATGTGGTTTAATATTTCCGTTTGTCCCTTCTCTTGTATGATCATGGTTGTCTCATATCATTGGAAGCCATTTTGTGTAGAAGGAGAAACGTCGTGGCACCCCCCCCCCCCCCCCCACCCACCCACCCACACACACACAAGCACCCCCAGGCGAAGGGGAGACCAGAAAACGCCTTTTTGCCTAGTTGAATCAAGTTGATCCAAACGATCCATAGTCCATTGGGCCTTTACTTCGGTATTTGTCCTTCTAGTCAGCACTTGGACTGTACTTGATTTGAGTCCCAACACCAATTACCTCACCCTTATATTAAAGACAACCAGTTTAATCCTAGAAAAGCTTTCTTTTTTGTGGATCATGCATGAATGCATGTCTATTTATGACATCAAATTGTCTTCTGCATATAAAAGAATTTGTTAAAAAGGTTGCAAGGGCACCAAACTACTTTTTATGTTCAAGTTGCTGAGGAATTTGATGTATTAGATTATCTGGCCTTCTATTTATTTGTATATGACACTCAATTGTTCGTGCATACAAAAGTAATTTGTTAACAAGGTAATTAGGCTTGTTACCAAACTTATTCTACATAACACGAACCTTGGAATATCATACTATTTCTAGAGACATTAATAAGAACAAATTTTGATATATGTGTTTCGAAGTCTAAATGAAGGATTGGCATAACACTTCTACGCCTATATGAGAAATCCTTCGCCAAAATCTGCTTGTTGCATTTCCTCCTTTCTTGGGTTGCTTCTCTTGAAGAATGACTTAAGAACATTTGGGAGATAGAAGATCAGATAAGAAGATCTAGATTAGGCTTTTATTCCTTGTACTTCTCCTTTCTTTCCTTTCAGATATGCACTTAATCGATAAATCATCTGATTTTGGTTTTCCTTCTATTTATAGTTTTTCATATTATTATCTAGTAATCCGAATGTTTGAGAATTTAGCTAAGATCATATTTGAAGTACATTGCACTCACGTTGATGACTAAGTCTAATTCGCCAACATCAACCAAACCTCGATTTATATAGAGTATATTACTGATTGGCTCTATTTTGTAGTTTAGGATGGTAATTTGAACCTGCGTCTTTATTAATCCTCAAGCCTTGTACTATATATAAACAACCCACTAGGCTTAATACAATCAACCAATATCGCACACGATACTATCATCTATCAGGTGATCATGGACTTGTTCTCAATGTAGTGGCTAAGGTGGTTGGCTTCGCACGGACATATTTTCATCCTTCGAGGATGGGCAATGTTGGGTTCCCTTAGAATGCCGAGAAGGCGACTCTGGTTTGTAGGAGTCACAATGCTCTAACGGGGGTTTCGGCCCGGGTGCCTGCCGGTGGTTATGGTCGTGGCCTATGGGGGTAGGTAGCCGTGGGTGTGGTTCAACAACTGTCTCGATGGCTGGTCACTATCTTTTACGGATACAAAGTTTTTGTCATGGTGAAAACCTGCTCGACTCCTAGGATGACTCCTAGCTAATATGAAGTACTGCGATAGCGCATAAAGGCAACAAAGTTGACTACAAAGCCAACTATTAACCAAGAGTCCTACTCTTAGCTAATTATGTTAGATTCAAATTTAGTTTTCGTCCTCCTCGCCAACAATTATTTTATATGGCAATATAGAAAGTTAGCTGATGACCACCTTGATGGATGCCACAAGTGGCCAATGGCCCAGATGGAAAAATTAATCATGCTAAAGAAATGCATATGAGGTTTTTGTATGAGATCCCATCATTATATGATTGTGTATTGACATGGAATGTTGTGGGTTTTGAACTTTGTTCATGATCAAGGATATTTTCTATGTTTGTATTGTATTATGTACTACTCTCTCTATTTTTAAATATAAGATGTTTTAGGTTTTGACTAGATTCACACATATTTCCATGCATATAGACATGTTTTAGTGTGCATGTTCACTCATTCAAGTGTGCATCTAGTCAACGTGTGCAATGTCTAAAACATCTTATATTAAAAAATGGAGGACATGTTAAATGATCAACCATTGTTGCGTATCTAGTTAATGACATACTGCCTCCGTTCCAACTATAAGATGGTTTAGATTAGATATTTCAGTATGGACGAATTAAGGACTGAAATGAGAAAGTATATACTCTAAAAAGGTCATATATCTTTATTATGCTTCGCAATCTTGTGACTTGGTGCTGCACTTTTGCCTCTTATATTCTCGCGTGTATATTTCCAACAAGTTCAAAACACACTTACTCCTGTGGAGTATACCTTAAAAATATTGGGCGCAGCTACGTCTAAAGGGTAGACTGCGGGCAGATAGGGAGCACCAATGCACCATGTATGCACGTACAGTTGCAAGCCCTCGAGTCAATCCAACCCAATCCATATTTCCAATTCAAACGCCAATTTGCCTTTACGCCTGCCTTGGACCAGAATTCGCAATCAACCATCTCTCCCTCACTCTCTGCAACTTGTTTCCGGGTCTTCATCTTAACCTTCCAAAGCAGCAATACACATGCAATGCATGCGCACAGTACACCGTGCGCGTCCTCCCGGCCGAAAGGTACGGTAGTGTACACCATTTACTCCCTGCAACAACTTCTCTCACACCATTAGAATAATCATCTTCAGCTGAATGAATGCCAATTCAACCACAACAGGCCAAGCAATGAGAGTAATAAGCAAACCATGAAATCAGAGAGAGAGAGAAAGATGGATTCCATGCAGCCAGTGAACACATGTCGTATAGTCCACTCCCACTGGCACTAACTCTAGGACCTTTATTGACCGGATAATGTGGAGTAAATTGTGCCTAGATCATGTCCCCCAAAGTTGAGACGCAAAAACTGGGCAAAAGGTCCGGGCGTTTGCAACATTTCGGCACATCGCGGGAGCCGTTTCCTTTGAACACGCAGATGATTTTGTTTCAAAACCGGATAAGAGCATCTCTACCCAGATACTGGAAAACCATATGAGCCGTTTTGCTTGCAAGGTTCCACAATGCGACAAAGTAATCCATCCACAATCGATAACATCTACGAAATATATGTGGCGGGTCGGTGGTACCTCGGTAAAATAATCTTTCATTAGTAAGCGATGGCCGAGAGCTCAGTTGTGCGGAATGCAAAAAAGATCAAATACTGACCCTCGACGCTTCCTCTTATTGTCGTCCGCATTTTTTTTACGGTGAGCATCAAGAGGAGATTCACGACATCGACATCATGAATCATTTCTTTATGTAGGAATCATCCGTTGATGATGAGGAAATATATCGGCCAATTCCCCACCCGCATGATGAACTACAAATCAAATTGATTCATTTTTATTTTCATAATATTAAATTGTTGGATATACGTAGTAGATTAGCCAAAATCACTTGCATTTCTACCAATCTCAGTATTTTATTTTTAAGAAGAAAACATCAATATTGGTTGGGGCCTATGTTGGACTCTACAGTATTAAATAGTATTTTGAAGCATGTGACAACGCGAAGACTCGTTCTCGACAGGGTAATAAGTGGCATTTCACAATGCGTGAAGATTCATTTACTAACTTCCAGTCAAAATCACATGACATGCGTGAACAACAACTGAGGAGTGACACATATGTACTCCACAGTTTGTATTCAGCCCTCGGTTGTGTAGACGTATTTAGCGCGTAGATTCACTCAATTTGATCTGTTATCCAGTTCATTTTAGAATACCTAAATATTGTTTGCATTACTTTGTGTAAGTAGCGTATGGAACGTACACAAGGTTTCCATTAACCTGTTGACTCCGAACATATTTTGTTTTGACGAAGTGAATATATATTAATTTCGTCGTGTCGACAAACGGATGACTACGGGTAGGCTAATCTTTGGGGCCGATGGACGCTAGAGGATTCGGGGAGGGATAGCGCGCTAAAAAGCACACACGAACGGACACAAGAACACAAGGATTTACCCTGCTTCGGGACTCTCGTGAGGAGATAAAACCCCTACTGCAGCATCTATTTTATTTGGTGTATTTCTCATTGGTATTTGCGTGGTATATATGCTCCATGAGCGGAGCCGCTAATGCCTCTAAGAAGACCTGGGGGAGAAGATGAACACAAGGGAGCCGTGTCCGTGGCTTGGCCGCCGGCCGTGGTCGTGTGTGGCTGTGCCTTTGGCCTTCCCCCTGGTGCTCTTTATATAGGAGGAGCCCAGGGGACAAGAGCTGGCCCACATGCCACTATTCTGACACCGTAGCTGACATGACTACTGGGGTCTTGTCAGCACTGTTTCCTGCATCATGAGTTGTACTCTTGTCACATCCAGGGCACTGTAGCCACGCTTGGTCACACTCAGGGCAGGCAGAACCCGTGCGGCGCGCGTCCTTGTCTTGTCCGCTTGCACCTGTCTTCAGAATCATCCGTACCGGTCGGGGAAGTCGGGGGTGACGCCATGTCGGGGAAGCCGGGAGTGCCGCCATGTCGGGGAAGCCGGGAGTGACGCCATGTCGGGGAAGCCGAGAGTGGTCGGGGACGCAGAGTCGTGCCGGGGCGAGGCCAAGGTCGACGATGGCACGGGCGAGCTGGAGGTGGGGGCGAGGTCGAAGACGGCTTGGTGGAGTCGGCAAGGTGGAAGTCGAGGTTGGAGATAACTCGGATGGCCCGAAGTTCAAAGGCATCGTGCCCCTCCGCTGGCTACCTCGGTCCACCCGATTTACCCATAAAGTCGGCCCATCCCCAGCTTAGGCTGGCCGGGAGAGCGCTTATGTCGGCCCGAGTCGCATCTCTTTGCCTATCATTTTATCCGCCACCCACTTACTCATTTAACTTCTCCTTTTCCTCTAGTATAAGCATAATAACACCATAACTTTAGGGTACCGGGGATTACATCCCCGACACTAGTCCCCGAGGCTGCGGGGGACTCGCAGAGTCGCGCGCAGACTTAGAAAAAATAACCACATCACCATCTTCACATACTCCGCCTTGTACCTGCAAAAATATCATCATATGCCGGTTCTTTAGCCACTCCGGGCGTTTTACCGGCATAGATGTCTTCAGCCACTGCTGGTTTGACATAGGGGTATCTCGGATGTCCGGTAGCCACTCTGAGCATATCACACATGTCTCAGTACCTCGGCCACTCTGATCATATCACACATGTCTCGGTATCTCGGCCACTCTGGGCATATCACACATGTCTCGGTACCTCGGCCACTCTGGGCATATCACACATGTCTCGGTACCTCGGCCACTCTGGGCATATCACACATGTCTCGGTATCTCGGCCACTCTGGGCATATCACACATGTTGCCTTTGGTACACCAACACAAACGATGATCTGAGATATGGAAAGATGCCGTGATACTGTGGCAGACCGAAATAAACGGCGATCTGGGATATGTAAGGATGCCGTGATGCAGTGACGAACCGACATAAACGGTGATTTGGGATATGGAAGGATGCCGTGATACAGTGGCGAACCGACATAAACGGTGATTTGGGATATGGAAGGATGCCGTGATACAGTGGCGAACCGACGTAAGCAACAACTTGGTATGATATGCCAATATAACTCGGCAAGCCGATACCAAAGACTATCCGTGAAATACACTGAGACAATAATAACTATAAGATGGATCCGAGATAACCGACATAATAACCGACATAACCAAGACCATTGACATGAATACTCTCTCGGTAAAACCGATATCACCTTTTAATGTTAGTTCAGGCATATATATCTAACAAGAACATTAATTCTATTTAAATGATCAAACCAAGTTTAGCACAAGACAGAAATTGCAATGATCCGCAAAGCTATGCATTATGATGCTGACTCGGTTTTCACCGAGTCCCCGAGTTAATTTTAGAGATCTAGCAGAAAGAATAGAATGCACTGGTGGGCCACTCCCCGGGTCAAGACATCTTGTTCCGGGGAAAACACACAGACAACATATGCCGAATTACTTTTTAGACCGAGTTCCCGAGTATGTTTTCATGTTTACTATACTCCACAACCTCTGCTCTTGACTACCATTCTAGGCGTTCGTCAGTCGAGTCACAAGATTATATCCGATAGCATACATTACTTGAACTTTGAAACAAGGTTGAAAGCTATTCGGTATATGGACAACATAAACAACAACATACATGCAGATAGGCAAGGCAGTTCCCGAGTTCATCTCGGATTGCCGACATACAAACGATATAGGAATAACCGAGATAAACCACAAGTATAAAGACGAGGCAGTCCCGAGCTCATCCCGGGATGCCGACATATAAATGACATAGACAGAAGGCATGCATATAGACAACAGGGCAGTCCCCGAGTTCACCTCGGAGTGCCGACATATAAATAACTCGGACAGACAGACATAAACCGCAAGCATATAAAAGGGCAGCCCCCGAGTTACTTTAGAGGTAAAAGCGGAACCGACTAGTCGACCAGTCCCTGGGTCAAGACATCTCGCTCCCGGGGAAAACACTAAGCATGACACGAAGGGGGTAGTCCCCGAGTTACTCTCAAGATTAACCAACCGTATGGTACAGACGAAGATACTCACAGAGCATTGGTGCGGACTGGATTGACGGCGCCGACATGACCCGGGCAACTGTCGGGGAGTTACCCGGAATCTGTCGACGGCGAGCGCTGGTGCAGGTTGGACCGGCCTCTGCTTGCGGCAGCGAGTTGGAGCGCGGAGACCATGGTGAAGTTGAGTCCCCGGGTTGATGAAGAAGGTCCCGTCCGAATTGATTCCAGCAAGCGCCACTACCAGCCCCACGGTGGGCGCCAACTGTCGTCGTGTGTCGACAAACAGATGTCTACGGGTAGGCTAATCTTTGGGGACGATGGACGCTAGAGGATTCGGGGAGCGATAGCGCGCTAAGAAGCACACACGAACGAACACAAGGATTTACCCTGCTTCGGGGCTCTCGTGAGGAGATAAAACCCCTATTGCAGCATCTAGCCTATTTGGTGTATTTCTCATTGGTATTTGCATGGTATACATGCTCCATGAGCGGAGCCGCTAATGCCTCTAAGAGGACCTGGGGGAGAAGATGAACACAAGGGAGCCGTGCCCGTGGCTTGGCCGCCGGCCGTGGTCGTGTGTGGCTGTGCCTTTGGCCTTCCCCCTGGTGCTCCTTATATAGGAGGAGCCCAGGGGACAAGAGGTGGCCCACATGCCACTATTCTGGCACTGTAGCTGACATGACTACTGCGGTCTTGTCAGCACTGTTTCCTGCATCATGAGTTGTACTCTTGTCACATCCAGGGCACTGTAGCCACGCTTGGTCACACTCAGGGCAGGCAGAACCCGTGCGGCGCGCGTCCTTATCTTGTCTACTTGCGCCTGTCTTCAGAATCATCCGTACCGGTCGGGGAAGTCGGGGGTGATGCCATGTCGGGGAAGCCGGGAGTGCCGCCATGTCGGGGAAGCCGGGAGTGACGCCATGTCGGGGAAGCCGGGAGTGCCGCCATGTCGGGGAAGCCGGGAGTGGGCGGGGACGCAGAGTCGTGCCGGGGCGAGGCCAAGGTCGACGATGGCGCGGGCGAGCTGGAGGTGGGGGCGAGGTCGAAGACGGCTTGGTGGAGTCGGCAAGGTGGAAGTCGAGGTTGGAGATAACTCGGACGGCCCGAAGTCCAAAGGCATCGTGCCCCTCCGCTGGCTACCTCGGTCCACCCGATTTACTCATAAAGTCGGCCCATCCCCAGCTTAGGCTGGCTGGGAGAGCGCTTATGTCGGCCCGAGTCGCATCTCTTTGCCTATCATTTTATCCGCCACCCACTTACTCATTTAACTTCTCTTTTTCCTCTAGTATAAGCATAATAACACCATAACTTTAGGGTACCGGGGATTACATCCCCGACAATTAATATCACCGAGATACAAATAACATCCAGCCTCTGCACCAGCAAGACGTCCAAAGACATCAGGGATGCACATAGCTAAGAGCAAAATAAACAAGAGAGAAAGGAAAAACAAACACCCTGTCGCGGTGTACAACACTTCACGACATAAGCTCTCTAACCACCACCGAATACAACCTAGGCTCTCCAAAATCCACGCCTGCAATTAAGAAGGAAATAATGTACAAGTGTTGTCGTCGTCCCATCGAAATCTTGAGTTTTCACCCCCGGAAAATACCGAGTTTTAAAAAATCTCCAGCAAGACCATTGTCAGGTACAACCAATGAAGGCCATACCTTGGGTTTTCACCTTGGAAATCAAAGCTTAGTACTCTACGAGCACCACCAAAGACGATGCAGTCCACCTGTGTTGCCACCCCCGCTTTGCCAAGGTTGTTGCTGCAAGTCGCCGAGCACCCGACACTTAGGGTGAACATGTCCCGCGTTGTGTTCAACACAACCAACCAACCTCCGATCACAATCACCATGACTTCTCCATCTCTGCCAGATCCATGGAAATCTATAGAAGACATGTCCGATAGCACCGAACGGTAGATGAGAACCTTCACATTGTGCCCTAGAAAGGTGTGCACGAAGGCATCAATTCTGCTCTAGATCTCCAGTAGCATCATGTGCCAGACCCGTGGAGGTCACCGAGAACAAGACCCGAACTCGTTGGCGGCCGGATCGAGGAGGTCGACATGAAGCCGTGTCAAAACTCCGTAGGGCCAGACACCCTTTATTCGAAACCTGGCCAACAAACCCCACGCTACCGTCTTGGCCACCCGTCCCACCGGAGTTCGACAGAATGATGGCGACCCTGGCCGCCACGTCCACAAGCTCAGGCATCCACCTCTCCGCGCGAAGCAGAAGAATAGGGGCGCGCCGTCCGCGCGCTCACCACCTTCGATGGTCAGGGCGTTGCGGTGGCGGCGGCGGCCACCAGAGATGCCCGGTGGTTATGGATTTTTGGTGGAGCCGTGGTCGCCCGAAGCGCATGCGACCCGGACTATACGTATACATGAACGTCACCTCTGAGTTACTTGCCCTAGATATAAGGCTATATATACCTACCTTTTAAAAAATGAGTATTTTTTTTGTCAAATTACTGCACACATATACGATCTCCCAGTTTGACCTGCATGCAAAGATAGAGTATAATACTATAACTTAAGTACAGTTTCGTTCCTTCTCTGCAGGCGCCTCTGCAGATGCGACGATCAGAGATGGTTAACCTGCGATCCCCAGGTGAGGACCATCCATCACGCACACACACCAGCCCCGCCGTGATCGCTGCAAAAAGGCACTAACAGTAACCCGGGCAGAGTCATGGGGGTTCCGTGTCTTCCTTGCTTGTCATACCTAGGGTAAGCTGTGCAGTACTTGCAGTTGCACCCATGAGGCATCACTGCCCCAGAGTTGGGCAACCGTCCATCAGTCCCCTCCTGATGCAAACCCTTCAAGCTATGGCTATAGCTTAGCTAGCTCTAGTCTCGCCAACATAGTCCCACGTATCTCTAAGCAGGCCCGGGGGAAATCACTACAGGAGTAACAGCCTAGCCCGACGGCATTTGCCGTCGGGCTCATCACAGAAACCCTCGGCCTAAGTGAGCCCGACGGCCACCGTCGGCCTAAGGCCGTCGGGCTGTGATCCATCGGGCTCACGCCGTGGCCGTCGGCGTCGCAAATACCGTCGGGCTCATAGTGAGCCCGACGGTATAACCGTCGGCCTTATAACTACAAATTTAGTCAGCAATGCCGTCGGGCTCATAGATGGCTCTACCAATTTTTTTTTCAAAATTTTTTTTTCAACTTTTTTATTATTATTTTAACTCCAATTTAGTCATATATTTAATTTCATATCACACACTTAATCATAATCTTAGCTCAAACTATCCACTCACACACTTAATCATAATCTTAGCTCAAACTATTCACCCTTAGTCAAACATCCCAGACGGTCACCCATCTTTAGAGTGCTCCAGGCCAAGCACGCTTAACTATTGAGTTCTATTCAAATGAGATTCCAGTTGAGATGTCATACCTTGTTGCTATTAGTATGATAGCAATCATATTAACCCTCATCTCAGATATTATATTTTTTAATCTTTAAAATTTCAAAAATAAGATTTGAATAAACAAAATAACTATGTTTAATAATACTTGAATAATAATAATAATAATCAATTATTTTATTTTTGTTTTATCTTTTCCTTTAATAAGAAATAATTCATATCTTCATATTGATATATCAGAATTTAATAAATAAAATGTCTATATCGATCATAAAAATGAGAGGAATCCAAATATGACATCCATGCCATCATTTTCATAATGAATAATGTCAAAATGGAGAGCACTTTTTCATAATGAGAGGGTTTCTTTTTTTGAGTACTTTTTCATATTTTTCCATTTCTTTCAAAAAACGGTCAAAATGGAGAGCATGGCTATTCATCAAAAGTGGTCGAATTTTTCAAAACTATTGACGGTTCTATGTTGTAACCACTACTTGTGTACCTTAAAATTATTTTTGTAAGAACTTCAGAGCAAACTATCACACAGTTGTAGTTCAAATTTGAATTACTTCCGGAAAATTGACATAAAGTCAATTAAAGAGGCAAATTTAGATAGAAAATAAGGAAAATCCTCATATTAAGTTATTATCCATAAAATATGTTCTACTCTTTGTGAAAATTAAATGGGTGTCATTTTGGACCATATTTTATGTACTTGCTTCACAAAAAAAGTCATTTCTGACACTTAAAAAATAGAAAATGATATTTCTAAAAAGAATTTTGAAAATCGCTTCGGTGACGTTGTTTCCCATACCATGACACACATATGTGCTGAATATGGGCACTTTATCACAAACTATGACATGATAATGGTCATACATTGGTCATTTGTCTTGAAACCTATGCATGTTTATAGATGTTTGACATTTTTGTGAAGTTTCGTTTTGAAAAGTTTGCCAAAAATCAAGTTTATCATTTTTCCTATTAACTAGTACACGTAAAAGGACTTCATGCCAAAGGGTTTCTTTTTCTGAGTACTTTTTCATATTTTTCCATTTCTTTCAAAAAACGGTCAAAATGGAGAGCATGGCTATTCATCAAAAGTGGTCGAATTTTTCAAAACTATTGACGGTTCTATGTTGTAACCACTACTTGTGTACCTTAAAATTATTTTTGTAAGAACTTCAGAGCAAACTATCACACAGTTGTAGTTCAAATTTGAATTACTTCCGGAAAATTGACATAAAGTCAATTAAAGAGGCGAATTTAGATAGAAAGTAAGGAAAATCCTCATATTAAGATATTATCCATAAAATTTGTTCTACTCTTTGTGAAAATTAAATGGGTGTCATTTTGGACCATATTTTATGTACTTGCTTCACAAAAAAAGTCATTTCTGACACTTAAAAAATAGAAAATGATATTTCTAAAAAGAATTTCGAAAATCGCTTCGGTGACGTTGTTTCCCATACCATGACACACATATGTGCTGAATATGGGCACTTTATCACAAACTATGACATGATAATGGTCATACATTGGTCATTTGTCTTTAAACCTATGCATGTTTATAGATGTTTGACATTTTTGTGAAGTTTCGTTTTGAAAAGTTTGCCAAAAATCAAGTTTATCATTTTTCCTATTAACTAGTACACGTAAAAGGACTTCATGCCAAAGGGTTTCTTTTTCTGAGTACTTTTTCATATTTTTCCATTTCTTTCAAAAAACGGTCAAAATGGAGAGCATGGCTATTCATCAAAAGTGGTCGAATTTTTCAAAACTATTGACGGTTCTATGTTGTAACCACTACTTGTGTACCTTAAAATTATTTTTGTAAGAACTTCAGAGCAAACTATCAAACAGTTGTAGTTCAAATTTGAATTACTTCCGGAAAATTGACATAAAGTCAATTAAAGAGGCGAATTTAGATAGAAAGTAAGGAAAATCCTCATATTAAGATATTATCCATAAAATTTGTTCTACTCTTTGTGAAAATTAAATGGGTGTCATTTTGGACCATATTTTATGTACTTGCTTCACAAAAAAAGTCATTTTTCACACTTAAAAAATGGAAAATGATATTTCTAAAAAGAATTTCGAAAATCGCTTCGGTGACGTTGTTTCCCATACCATGACACACATATGTGCTGAATATGGGCACTTTATCACAAACTATGACATGATAATGGTCATACATTGGTCATTTGTCTTGAAACCTATGCATGTTTATAGATGTTTGACATTTTTGTGAAGTTTCGTTTTGAAAAGTTTGCCAAAAATCAAGTTTATCATTTTTCCTATTAACTAGTACACGTAAAAGGACTTCTTGCCAAAGGGTTTCTTTTTTTGAGTACTTTTTCATATTTTTCCATTTCTTTCAAAAAACGGTCAAAATGGAGAGCATGGCTATTCATCAAAAGTGGTCGAATTTTTCAAAACTATTGACGGTTCTATGTTGTAACCACTACTTGTGTACCTTAAAATTATTTTTGTAAGAACTTCAGAGCAAACTACCAAACAGTTGTAGTTCAAATTTGAATTACTTCCGGAAAATTGACATAAAGTCAATTAAAGAGGCGAATTTAGATAGAAAGCAAGGAAAATCCTCATATTAAGATATTATCCATAAAATTTGTTCTACTCTTTGTGAAAATTAAATGGGTGTCATTTTGGACCATATTTTATGTACTTGCTTCACAAAAAAAGTCATTTTTGGCACTTAAAAAATGGAAAATGATATTTCTAAAAAGAATTTTGAAAATCGCTTCGGCGACGTTGTTTTCCATACCATGACACACATATGTGCTGATTATGAGCACTTTATCACAAACTATGACATGATAATGGTCACACATATGTGTTGAAACTTATGCATGTTTGTATATGATTGATATTTTTGTAAAGTTTTGTTTTGAAAAGTTGCCAAAACTCAAGTTTATCATTTTTCTAAAAACTAGTACACGTCAAAAGACCGCATGCCAAATGGTTTCTTTTTTTTTTAGTACTTTTTCATTTTTTTTTGAATGTAATCTAATTTTTTAAGAAAAACTGAAAAACAGTATAGTGAGCCCGACGGTAATGCCGTCGGGCTCACTATGTGATTAGCTGGACGCTGACGGCACTGTAAGCCCGACGGCCACCGTCGGGCTCACTAAATGAACGCTGACGGCACTGTGAGCCCGACGGTGGCCGTCGGCCTTACAACTAGGACGCCGACGGCAAAACGACGCCGACGGTTTTTTCGTTTCGTCGGTTTCACGTTGTGACGCCGACGGCCCCGACATATTGCCGTCGGCGTTGAAATAGCCGTCGGGCTGGGCTGAGTTTCCCGTAGTGAATTAACATGGAGAGGAGAGGGGACCGATGGAGGGTCGTGCTGCTACTATTACTATGCGTGCATTCATTGTGACACCGACGGGGTCGGTGCGGCCATTATAAGAGGCAGCAATATGCAAGAATCCATATAGA
Source organism: Poa annua (assembly GCA_026929855.1). Taxonomy (NCBI): domain Eukaryota; kingdom Viridiplantae; phylum Streptophyta; class Magnoliopsida; order Poales; family Poaceae; genus Poa; species Poa annua. The sequence continues at coordinate 52,967,503 of CM049435.1, read as the reverse complement.
GCTTCGCTAGGTGAAAAACCATATCTAGCTAGGGAGACCTGAGCAGCAAGCAAGGGGAGCTCTAGGCGTAGGCAGATAGAGCAAGTAGAGCTCGCCGTTGATCGATCCCTCTACCTTCACTAGCTCCAGCTTGACCGGGGTCTGCTGCACCTTCGTCGTCGTAGTTGGAGAGAGATCGATCCATGGCGTCGCCAAACAGCAGGCAGCAGTGGACCAGCATGTTCCGGTCCAAGCACGGCAGCCAGCTGTGGCAGTCGCAGGCCGACATGGGCGGCTCGCCCCCCTCCCTCGTCTCCGCCGGCCACTCCTTCAAGTCCTCCTTCTCCTCAGGTAATTAAGCGCCATGCATGCTACTGTTAATTAGTCTCTTCTTGCTCACTTGCATGCACTAGTCGTCGATCCGTAGGGTATCTGTGTTTTACAGCGGGGGATCCATCTGATTACCTGATGATGTTTCTTTCGATGGTGTACGTCCTGCAGGGCCCGATCAGGGGAGGAGCACGGAGACGAAGCCGCGCTGGAACCCTCGGCCGGAGCAGATCCGGATCCTGGAGGCGCTCTTCAACTCCGGCATGATGAACCCGGCGCGGGACGAGATCCCGCGCATCCGCATGCGCCTGCAGGAGTACGGCCAGGTCGGCGACGCCAACGTCTTCTACTGGTTCCAGAACCGCAAGTCCCGCTCCAAGAACAAGCTCCGAAACGCCACGGCCGCAGCCCGCGCCGCACCGGCGCGGGCCTGCGCGCCGGCGCGCCACCACCAGGCCGCGCCACCATATATGCCCCCAACCCCTCCCAAGCAGTTCCAGCCGCAGCAGCTACTCTTCTCGCCGGTGGCGCCCACGTCTTCCTCATCCTCCTCCGACCGGTCCTCCGGATCAAGCAAGAAGGTGAAGCCAGCTGCCACGCAGGCCATGGAGCTGCTCTCGCCGATCGCCGCGGCGTGCCACCAGCAGATGCGCCACCAACTGGGCCTGGACCAGGGCCAGCCTGCAGTGGTGTCGGCTCCTCCCCCAGCTCCTGCGCCAACGGTGGCTGAGCCCGCCGCGGACGCCAACGTCGAGCCGATCTTCCAGCAGTACCCACTACAAGGTCACTGCCTGCCGGCGGGCGAGCTCGCCGCCATCCTTGGCTCCCAGTACATGTCTGTGCCCGCCGTGCAGCAGACACCGGCATCATCCATGCTCTTAGGGCTTTACAACGAGCTGTCGGCAGTGCCCACCAGCACGGGCCACAGGAGCAGCGGCTGGCCCGGCCAGCACTGGCCCAGCGGCGTTGATCAGCAGCTCGGCCTTGGCAAGATCAATGAGCCGTTGAACGCATCGCTTGTTGCCGATCAAGAGGACTTCACCAAGCTGGGGCTACTGCAGTACGGCTTAGGCGTCACTACGGCGCAGGCCACCTCTTCGGCTGCCGTTTGGTCGCTTCCGGCATCGCCGGATCCTGCCACCGTCACCGTTGCCAGTGCGGCTGGGTTGACCAATTTATTTGCAACTACTGATGTGGTCAGCTACAATCACTTGCAAGGTATGTGATGATAACTTGCTTCGTTGATTTTGTAGCACCATTTACTTAGATTTGTTCATTTTCGTCTTCTACTTCCGTATGTTCATGGCTTGACGAATTAGAGGTTGTCGCATTCTCGAGGACATTTCTCTTGTAATGTTGTGTCTCGATTTCAGTTACTTTTGGATCTTCGCTTGCACGCTGCCATTGTTTAGATACCCCCGTACACGTCCAATTATAGATCACATACGATCAAAAAGGATACTATCATATGTATGAAATGATTGATAGTTCCATACATGGGGATGGAAATGAGACAAGGATGAACCATGTAAGCTCTTGTACTTTAAAGCTGTTCGTAGTATGACACTAGAAATTTTCAGTTTGTAATGACATAGGTTTAGAGAAGACCAAAACATGAAAAAAATAGATTCTCATTAAGGGATGTTACAAATGCAGTATGAACTATTTCATGGTGGCAAAAACATACATCATGTCATGATGTATAGATTCATGCTAGCTAGTTGCAAGTATTAACCCATATGTATGCATATTTTTTAGAAAATAATATGTATGCATGGGGCTATTTCGCACATGCTCACGAAAAGACTAGAGCTGGAGGAATGGAAGCATATAAAGATTCCAAAATGGGAGTACATTGTTTAGTTATGTGAAGAAGGAGCGATTGATCTTATTATCATCTTCACATGCGGTATCAGTAACTGGAGTACAAGATGTCCATGTAGTTTACTTGTGAATAAGCTTATAATTTGATCTGAAGCTGACTTGTTAGGGCATGAAATCATTGTCAAGTATTCAAATCCAAAATGGGAAGTCCTTTTATTTTTTTTGATGAATGGAAGTAACTGGCTAGTATAGGGGCTAGCACTAACTTTAGGTCACGTCATTGCCCCCAAGTCATAAATTGCACCTTCTGTATGGTCTTGTCATGGTAACTTATGGTTCAAGAGAGGAAAAAAGGGGATGCGTGTGATGAATTTTCACAGCGTACGTATAGGAGTAGGAGTACGTTCCTGAAAAGACTGAGGTGATGGCGGTCAAAATTTTCTTCCTGCTGCCCTGCGCGGCGTGCGTGCAAGCAAACGCGCGTTCAAAGCTGCTTTCACCATACAGGGCGTTTTTACCTAGAGCGACCGTGCGCATGGCTGGGCTGGCAGTCCAACACTGTCAGTCTCGCTCGTCGCTTGGGTTTCCTCGTAGTCTTGCATTTCTCAAGTCACGGGTCACAATAACTCCACTCCGCACCGCGGTTAATACCATTTCCCGTTATTTTTGACCGTGCATGCAGGACCGGCGGATGATGTTGGGTTCGAGGGCGCAGCGCCCGGCACGCCGGCGAGATCGGGCGTCGCCGTCGTGCGCTTCGCCGGCACCAGCGCCGCCTGCAACGTCCCGGCGACGCACCTCGACGTGAAGCTATACTTCGGGGAGGGCGCCGTCCTGTTTCGCTGGGACGCCGACCGCGCCGAGCCGCTCCTCGTCGACGGGACGGGCCACACCGTCCAGCCGCTCCAGCACGATGCCGTCTACTACTGCGTGCTGATCTAGTTATCAGGGGGTCTGTGTGATCGATCGGCATTGCTCGATCAGTCGTCTACCTAGAGTAGTTTCTATCCAGCTTATATTATTAGTACGGACAGCATGCATCATCGTATTGGGTGGGAAGGCATGTGTTTCTCTATAATAAAACGTAATCGATTAGCATGCATGATGATGGTGTTTTTATTACTTAGCGTGTTATTGACATGGTAGCTTCCGCCGAACAATGTCAGATAGGAGTAGTAATGTTAACATGACATCGTGATCCTGATGAATATACGGAGTACTGGTATAATCCATAATTCTCCATGAAGCTATCAAATAAAAATATGAGTGAACTCCATTTTCCCCCATGTTGGTGATTTTGTCACACTAGTAACCAAATTTAATTTATTTGCTACTTTTTACCCCATATTTGTAAGCCCACTAGCTGGCCAACGTGGACGCTGAATCAGCAGCTACCTAGGGGTGTATTCAGTTTTCCCCATATTTGTGATATTGTGACACTAGCCACCTCTTTTAATTTATATGCCACATTTGACAGAATATTTGAAACCCACTAGCAAGGCCAACGTGGACGCTGAAACAGTACCTACCTTGGATGTGTATTCCAATTTTCCCATGTTTGTGATTTTGCGACACTAGTCGCCCCTTTTAATTTATTTGCCACATTTTTACCTCATATTTGTAAACCCACTAGTAGGCTGACGTGGACGCTGGCTTGGAGGTGTATTCCAAATTTACTCATGTTTGTGATTTTGTCACACTAGTCATCCAATTTCATTATGCGCCACTATTTACCCCATATTATTTGTAAGACTATCTCTAGCAGTGACAGTAAAACCACGAACCATAAAATCCGAGTACAGGCCACCGTACTCGGTTTTTATTGTTCCGAAAGTCGCGGCGCAAATAAATTACAGCAAACGAAACCATAAATTAGAATATTCATTTTTATGGTTTTGTTTGGGTCACTGATATGTGTCGCGACACAAACCGAACTCATAAAACTCCGAAACTAGGATTTTTCCAACATACGAAGATTTTGCATGTACCAATGATATAAATAGTAATCATAATTAAATAAAAAGTAAACAAACACAATAATCATCCAAATTACAACAATAGTTCAAATCAAATTACAACAATAGTTTGAATCAAATAATTAAACAAATAATGAATGGTTCTGAATGCAAATAAATGTCTCAACAATAGGAAATCAAATGAATGAATATTGAGGGCATCAATTTGCCCCGTGAAGCTGCCAATGGTGCTCCATGAGATCATTGTTCAGCTGAGTATGTTGTGGCCGAGTCTTCAACTTGTCGATATGTCTCGAGAAATATTTGGATGCGATCGGGGTTCCTTTCCGGCCTCACTCGGTTGCCAACATTGTCGGAAAGAAATTCCAAGTTCAAGTCCCTCTCATCCTTAATGATCATGTTGTGGAGAATCATACAAGCAGTCATGATGTGACGAGGGGTGTCCTCATCATTACCCATAGTCGATAGCCTAGGGTTAGAGTTATGAGGTAGAGAACGCGTAGTGCTGGTAGACTCGACGGCTGACAAGCGGGATTTACCCAGGTTCAGGGCCCTCGACTGAGGTAACACCCCTACTTCCTGCTTGTCTGTTATTGCTCTTGCGGATATGCGATGGTTACAAGGGCCCAGCGAGAGTTCGTCTCGCTAGGGTTTGGAGGTTCTGATGTGCGTGTCCCTGATCGGTAACCCTCCCAGCCCTTATATAGGGGGCTGGGTCTCGGGTACGTAACCGACTAGGATTACAAGTATGGAAACTACAACCGACTATGAATAACTTGGAAAGCAATTTTCGTCTTGGGCCTTCCTTGATGGGCTTCGCCAGTCTATTGACAATTGGGCTATAATCATCAGGTGACCCAGGTACCCACACGACAGGATACCCGTTCGGTATATCCTCGTCACTAGCCCCCGAGTGCTTGGCTGATTCGGAGAATCAGGCATGGACTCACTCGATAGTGCACGTCACATGTTTGTGTTTGATATCGTACTTTTTGTATTGTCTTTCGACTATGAATTTATGTTTTTGACAAAGGATTATTGGCTTAGTAGGCCTAGATTTACTCGATAAGTCAAGACCAGTTAACTGCACATTTGGGCAAAACCTTACTAGTCTTCAATCAAGTTCGAGTCCCCGGGCTCGAACCTGGAACACACTGGACAGACTCGACTCGGGCCGTTGAGGTCTTACTGAATCGTTCTGCAGTCTTAACTTTGCTACCCAGCGCGTCCGCCGGGATTTTCATCGCATCTGCTGATACGGAAAAGAATTAAGGACTTAACACTGCCGGAGTGGTCCTCAGCCCAGCTCGACTGATCGGCGGGTCTTACCTTTGCATTTTATGCATGCAGCATCCGAATTGTCATCGACTGACGTAACTCGGGAATTTCTTTGAGTTTATGCCTTTTTGCTTTTTTGAATCCATCGGGTGCGCGACAGCGCTCCCGATGGGAGTAGCCCCCGAGATTGTGCTTTATTACTCGTAATGAAGGATAATCTCAAATCAATGAGCGTAAAAGAAAATGTCAGTCGAAGACATTTTCCCCCACTCCCGATGAAATGCGCTTGAAGATACTGGAAGTGTTTGCTTTTAACTTAGTCGATAGACCTTTGAAGGATTGCGTGACTTTGGCGTACGCCAGTCGAAGAAAATTTTATCCGCTCCCGATGGGAGTATATTTGACTGTACTTGGATCAGTCGACTAACATATCGACTATCACTTTGGTATGAGTAGTCGAGAGACTTTTGTATGATTACCTGTCATTGGTTCAGTCGACTAGCAGATCGACTATTACTTTTGCATTCCACCCATGTGCCAACTGAGTGATGTCATGCGTGACCACCGTGGCGTGCGCGCAGACCTTTGACAGGACGTGTCATTGTGGGTCCGCTTGTTTGACCGTGGTGAACGCCGGTTCAGTTCTGATTTGACCAGACGTGGCGAAATTTCCGCGGACGTGATCATGACTTCCTCGTTTTTCGTGCGTAGTGGGCGTTGTGGCCTGCGACGGTTTCTCTCCGATAACGCCACGTGGCTTGGCGATTATGCACGAACGGCCGAGATTGTTTCTTTTACCGTGGTAAATACAGATCTCACCGTCGTAGATTAATTTTCCTTGCCATTTGCCTCCGGTTCCTCGCGCGCGCGCTTCCTTTGCATTTGCTCTTGCTCCTCCTCTGCTCGCCATGGCTCCGAAGAAGAACACGAGCGCCGCCGTCCCCTCTTCCTCCGCCAATGTTAGCAAGAAGAGGAAGGGTGCTGCGGCCGCCGCGACCTCCACGGGAAATCCCGCCGCCGCTTTGAAGAAGATTCCCGGTGACTGGGTGAAATCCGCCGTCACTGAGAAGAAGCTGGCGGCGTTCCGCCATACGGGCCTGCTCCCGCCGGCCGACAAGCTCGCCGCCCGCGCGCCCTCCAACAAGGAGGTACTTCCTGAGCCCCGCGCCGGCGAGCGTGTTTGTTTCGCTGAATTTTTGCCCCGCGGCTTTGCCCTCCCGCTGCACGATTTTGTGCGCGGGCTTCTGTACGCGTATGGGGTACAGATCCATGATCTCACCCCCAATAGCATTTTGCACATTGCCTGTTTCATGGTTTTGTGCGAGTGTTTTTTGGGGGTATCCCCTAGCTGGGCACTATGGAAGTCCATTTTCCGAGTGCGCCATATGGTCCGCGACGGGCGTGTGTGCCCGCTTGGCGGGGTGGGCATCCAGGTCCGTAGCGACTGCCACTACTTCAACCTCAAGGCAGTCGATTCTGCCCAAGGATGGAGGAACAAGTGGTTCTACGTCCCCATCGACCAGGACGTGCTCCCGGCCTTCTCGATTGGGAGGACCCCGCTGAAGACAAAGGCGTGGGAGCATTCTCTCTCGACTGAGGAGAAGGAAGAAGCTGCTCCCCTTATGGTCAAGATCAGCAAGCTGCTGGGCACCGTTACCGGTGTCCAGTTGATGAGCACCTTCATCAAGCGTCGAGTGTGGCCCCTGCAGCAACGCTCCCACCCGATGTGGCGATATGAAGGCCCGCTCGACGCCACTCGAATGAGCAATGTGGAGCTGTCGCCCAATGAGCTGGACGCGCATGTGAAATACATCACCAGCATCAAGGCCGACGAAGTTATCGACTTCAACTCCTCCGTCGCTCCTTTTGGATTGGAGAACGCCCTCCCTGAGGTAAATATTATTGACTGTGCTGTTTTTGCCGTCCTTGGTTTCTGGTGTACATATCTTTTGAGTGTCGTTTTTTTGTTTGCGATCAGGGCCATTCGACTGCCACCTCTCTTCCTCCCCTCCCCGAGTCTGGTCCTGCCGATGAGGCAGCTCTGCTAGATGAGGGGAAGAAAACCGTTACTCCCCCTCCTTCGGCTAACACCTCCGCCACAGAGGAAACAGAAACCGAGGAGGTGAACCAGGTTCGTGAGGGTGGCAACTCTGCGACTGAGCCTGCCGCCAAGCGTCGTCGTGTTCCTCGACAGGAGGTTTCGAGTTCTCACTCGGGGTGTGCGGAGCGACGGGACCTGGAGGATTCTGGCCACTCCTCGCCTGCGAAGGACGCATCCCCTCTGGCTCGGCGCTCACCGTCGCACTCGACTGGCCGCCTGAGTTTCGGAGGCCCCTGCCTCGACGCTGAGCCGGATTCAGATGAGGGCGAACACAGGTACGTAGTTATGAAGCATTTTTGCTATGTTCGCCTTTCGCTTGCTTTCATACTTTGCCTTAAGCTCGTTGACACTGTCGCAGCAGCGCCAGTGACGATCAGGTGCAATCTCCTCCTTTTGTGGAGGAGTCGACTGTTGCCTCCCCTCGTGCCGACTTGGATGTCGCTAAGACCACCTTGGTGGTTGAGGCGACTACCACAGTTTTGACGCCACCCACTGCTGCTTCGACTGCACACCTTTCCACTTCTGCAGCTCCCTCCTGGACTGATCATGTAAGTGTGTTCACGTTTTATGTGTTTATGCTGAATCATTAATCTTGCTGATATCTGTTGCAAATCCTTTCGAAGCCTGCCGTCCGTGACCTTGTCGCGGCTGGTAAGGCCTTTGTGCAGTCGGAGGAGGAACGGGTCGTTCTTCGCTCCCACCTCGACGGATTAAGCCGTAAGCTTTATGACTTTCTTCTTGAGGTGCTTCGCTTTTTTCCTTTGGTCTTCTGCGACTGAGCTTGGAATTAACTATCTCAGGTGAGAGGGACACCATCGCGAAGCGATCGTCCGAGCTGGAGCAGCGATTGAAGGATCTGGAACGACAACTTGCCAACCAGCAGTCGCTTGCGAAGAAGGATCTGGACGATGCGCTGAGCTCGGCTGCCTCCCGCGAGCAGGAGTATGCGGCTCAGGTGTCCGATCTTGCGCGTGTGATGGAAGGTTAGCAGTCTTTGTGTTTACCTTTCACACTTTTATTTGCTGGTCCTTGTGTTGATTTTTGTATCTTTTTTCTTTTGAAATTGTGAAGGGTCTGCAGCCCCATCTGCCTCCAAGGGCAAGACGAGTGAAGACCTGTCACTCGACCGTGCCATTGAGAAGCTGAGCGTTGCCATCCAACACGCCAAAAGCTCTCTGGATACGTCCACTCGCACCCTTGGCGCTGTCTTTAAGGAGGTGCTTCCGTCGAGCGAAGTTCCTGCTACTGCGCAAGGTTTTGCAGACGTACTGGGCCCCGGCTCGTCGACTGTGGCGGAGTTTGCACGCGACTTGACGGTACGCGGCTCGGAGTCTACCCTCAAGCTCCTTCTTGGTAACGGCGTTATTGCCGATTATGAGGCTGTCCTGTCTGACTTCCCGAAAAGGTCAGATGGGCAGCCTTTGTCTTTGAAGGGTGTGACCGAGGCCGCCACGCGACTATCGCGTACATGTATCGACACCATGGAGCGCAGATCTGTTGCTGTTGCTGCTATGCCGAAGTCGCGTAGGGCTAGGTCCGAGTCCGTGTCTCGTATTTAGACTTTTTGATTTTGAATTTATGTAATGAAGATTTGATATCCATCATGGGTACTTCACTTCCTGCTTTGTTTATGCTATGGACCCTATGATGCATCTTTCACTATGTATTTGGCTTCTGTTGTCTTGTCTTGATTCGTGCCCTCGTCTGAAATATATGATTATGCGTTTGCCAGCCAGACGATACCAATTCGGCTGAAGCTTCCCAGCCGTGCACGGATACTCGAGCAGCCGCCGAAGCGAGAAATAATGCCAAGGTTTTGGCTTATGCGAAGAAGCGAGTGGTTACTCTAGAGCAGGAACTAAAAGCCACTCAAACGGAGTTGAAACTCCTTAAGGCAAAACCTGCTCTCGCCACCCAGCGTGAAGAATATGTGCTTGGTGAAGTCGAGCACTCGAACAGGCAGCTTGAAGGTATGTATCAGACGATCGCCTTTGTGATCTTCTTATGTCTTCTTTATAGCCTGTTGATAGCTGCTCGTCTGCAGTTTTTGTTCATAACTTCAAAGAAGAGGTGGAACGGGTTAACGAGTGTCTGGACAACGCGACTGATAACCCGGTCTCCGGCCACCAGCATTTTTGGGCGGACAGGCATCGCGCCCGCGAACTTGCTACACTTAAGGACCGAGTGTTTCGCGGCGCGGTCCTACTCGAGCGTTGCCGGGCGGCGTTTATGTGCATCAACCACTTCTTGTTTCCTGAGGGGCCGCAGCCGCAAGGAATTCATGCGTTGGTTGATCTGTTCCAGTCTGCAACTCCTATCCGGGAGGCTTTGACTCGAAGAGTTGTCCTTGGAGCCAACGCCGTCATGGGATATATTCGTAGTCAACATCCTACTTTTCGCATTTCTTCACCTGCAGCTGGCTCGCGTCTGGAGCAGAAGTTTTTGGACAGGACTGCGGCTTCAGCGGAAGTATTTGTGGATCGTTTGCACGACCAGCTTATCGACTCCAGCTTGCCTGTGAAGGATGAACCTATGTAACTTGTGTAATTATACAGCCCCCGAGTCCCTCGAGTGGGGTGTGAATAGTAAGATGTTTATGTAAGCACGTATGTATCCAGCCCCCGAGCCTTCGAGTGTGGCTGAGCTTTGCTGTTTATGACAAAGACCCAGCCCCCGAGTCTTCGAGTGTTTCGGGTTGAGAGTGATTTGACTTATGATAGTAAATTATGCGAAGAAGAACATCTTTCTTTATTCCAGATATTGGCCAGCAAGCCGCCTCATTAAAAACCTTCCAGTCCCCTTAGGTACCCTGGTAAGGAAAAGAGCGCGTCTGAAACCTGCTGGCCTTTCCGACATTTATGCTCTGTTACATTGATCGACTATGACATCTAGGCATAGAAGCGACGCAAGTGCGCCACATTCCATGGGTTATTTGATAATTCTCCCGTCTGGGCGTGCTTAAGTCGATAGGTACCACCGTCGATGACCTCCGTGATAATGAAGGGCCCTTCCCATGGTGATGCGAGCTCGTGCACCTTCTTCTGCTTCATCCGGAGTACCAAGTCGCCTACCATGAATGTTCTGGGGCGGAGCCGTCGACTGTGGTAGTTGCGGAGATCCTGTTGATAGACTGCTGTGCGAGCGAGGGCCGCGTTGCGTGATTCTTCGAGTAGATCCATCGAGTCTTCGAGTGACTCGTTCGCGTCGTCCTCGTCGTACATCTCGACTCTTGGTGCGCTGAATTTCACCTCTGGTGGCAGTACTGCCTCTGCGCCGTAGACCATAAAAAACGGAGTAAACTGGGTCGAGGCGTTTGGGGTTGTGCGCAAACTCCATAGTACTGCCGGGAGCTCCTCGACCCAAGCACATGCGGCCCTTTTGAGTGGTACCAGTAGTCTTTTCTTAATGCCCGTGCAGACGAGACCATTGGCTTTTTCAACATGTCCGTTAGACTGTGGGTGCGCGACTGATGCGTAATTGAGCGCAATGTTCCACTCTTTGCAGAAGGAACGAAATTCCTCGGCTGTGAAGTTTGTGCCGTTGTCCGTGATGATGCTGTTTGGGACGCCAAATCGATAGACGATAGTTTTTATGAAATTGACTGCTGTAGCGGCAGTCGAGCTTGTGATTGGGACTGCTTCTATCCACTTCGTAAATTTGTCCACTGCCACCAGCAGGTGAGTGTGTCCTCCAGGTGATGATTTTTTGAGTGGTCCAACCATGTCGAGCCCCCACTGGGCGAAAGGCCAAGCCAATGGTATGGTTTTGAGTGCTGATGCGGGTGCGTGAGGCTTGGTGGCGAATTTCTGACACCCGATGCACCTTTTGACAATGTCTTCTGCGTCCTTAAGTGTTGTAGGCCAGTAAAATCCTGCTCGGAAGGCTTTGGCTACGAGTGATCGACTGCCGGCATGATGCCCACAGGTTCCTGCATGAATATCGCGAAGTATGGTTTTTCCATCCTCAATTTCTACACACCTTTGGAACATACCTGAGATGCTTCGTTTGTAGAGTTCACCGTTGATGATGGTGTATGCTTTGGAGCGTCGAGTGACTCGTCGAGCCTCTGCTGCATCGTCTGGTAGTTCGTCGCGGAGCATGTATGCTAGGAAGGGTTGAGTCCATGCTGGTATTACCTGATCGTCTTGGCATAGTAGCACTTCGACTGGCGGATCCTCTGAGCTGGGCGCTTTGTCTTTGGATGTGGCAGTCGAGGTCGATGGGGGCCGCTGCTTCTTAATGGACCTGTGCTGGATTCGCTCCAGGAAGACGCCTGGTGGGACTTGTGCTTTAGTCGAGCCGATGTTGGCTAGTATGTCCGCTTCCTCATTGCTTTCTCGCCCAACATGTCGTAGTTCGCATCCATCGAAGTCACCTTCTAATGTGTTGTAGAGGTCACGATATGCGATCATATTGTCGGCTATGGCGTCGCAAGCTTTCATTGTCTGCTGTACGACTAAGTTTGAGTCACCGTATATCATAAGTCGAGTGCACCCCAATGCCTTAGCCATTCGCATGCCGTGGATCAGGCCTTCATATTCTGCCTCGTTGTTGGATGGTCGTACGAAGTCCATCTGCAACACGTACTTGAGTTTGTCGCCTTTAGGTGATATGAGTATGACGCCTGCACCCGCGCCTTCGTTCTTCTTAGACCCATCGAAGTACATTGTCCATGAGTTGGACACATCAGGGATTCCTGCCAGCTGAGATTCTATCCATTCCGTTGTGAAGTCGGGTAGTGAAGGAGATATGCCCTAGAGGCCAATAAATAAGTAGTATTTATTGCATTATCTCATCAGTTTATAATAGGTCTTTGTATTATGCTATAACTGTATTAATCGGAATTATTAATACACGTGTGATACATAGACAACCGGAGTCCCTAGTGAGCCTCTATATGAACTAGTCCATTGGGCAACAGTTGATCGAGATTCCCGATCAAGGACAATGACGTCGGTTGACAATGGGGTCATCTTATTAGTGGAATAAGGTGATGGACATACGCAAAGTATTGCAACAAGATCGTATTACGATGTTTGTCATTTGCAATAGATAAGTAATATGATAGCTTATTCCTTAGACCGTGAGACCGTACTTATTGCTACTTCGTAGGGGTACTTTGAGAGCATCAAACGTTGTGTCTTATATAGCATGACAATAACGGTGTCCATCTTGGGTATCCCGAAAGAGTATGTTGAGACGTAAGGATCAAGAGCGGGATTTGTTCATTCTTGTAATGGAAAGATACTCTGGGCCCACTCGGTGAGATTGCATCTATATATAGCTGCGCAGCTTGTGACTAGGTCATGGAGATGTAATATCACAGACGAGTTAATAACCTATGTCGGTAACGAGATGCAACAGGACATTGGATGTCTACGATCACATCTCGGACAAAGGTAGTATCGCAGAGACAAAGGGAATGAATATCATGTTTATGGTTCAACGACGATATTCGTAGAATACACAGGGACCGTCATATGCATCCAGGTATCCCTGGCGGTCATTGGTGAGCGGAGTGTCTCGACCATGTCTGGAGTGTTCTCGAACCGTAGCGTAACAAACTTAAGGTCTTAACGACACCAGGAGAAGGTTCTGGAATAATATAGGATTTTATTGGAGAGAGAGAAATGATCCGGAAAGAGTTCCGGTGGTCCGGAAGGAGTTCCGGGAAGGTCTGGAATGGTTCCGGGAATGTCCGAAAGATGTTCGGGTGGTCCGGAAAATGTTTCGGAGTCACGGGAGATTAAATTATATGTAAATATATTAATTATGAATTAATAGTATTTTATATTAATTTAATCATTAATTAATAAAGGAAAAAAGGGGGCAGCCCACCTAAGTGGGCCAATTGTGGCCCACTAAGGTGAGCCGCACCAAGCAAGGAAAGGGGGGGCTTGGGCCCCTAGTCCAACTCGGACTAGGAGGGGCCGGCCGAACCCCCCTCCCCCTCCTTTTCCTTTAGTCCCACATGGGGGAGGCAAGGTGTTTGCACACCCCCTCCCCCCTTTATATAGCAAGGCATATTAATTGGATTAATTACAGAAAAATACAATTAATTGTATAGCAGGCTGGCCGAGCTGTTTCTCCGCCCGTTTTGCCTCCTCTCTCTACCAAAGCTATACCGTCGGGCGCCGTTGCCCTGCGGGATTCCAGAAAAGTTCTACCCCTGCGATTTCAGCTGGATCTGAATGACCGGGGGTTGTTGTTAAGCTCCGTATGTTTGCGAGTGCTCGGAGGCGCCACATTTGAGGAGCCTGGGCGACGTCGTCTCGCCCACCCAGCAGCCCTGCCGCTGCCCTGCCGCCGGCGCCACCCCCCTTGGCCGCCGGCGCCACGCCACCTTCCGCCCGACGCCCGTCGACGCAGGCCTTCGTCGACACCCCGGCGTCATCGTCTACATCATCGCGGCAAGTTCTCCGCGACCTCGAGGTCGGCTACGTACGACTTCATCGTCAACGCTTGTGCGGGAGCGTAATCCCCGCTATCGGTCTACATGGAGGTAATGTAACCCGTTCCGCCACCGTTATCACATGTACTAGATAGATAGATCCTGGCTAGTTAGGGTGTTCATACGCTAGAAAAATTATTGTTTTCTGCACCGGAACCCCTTCAGTGGTATCAGAGCCGATCTATGCGTAGTACTGCTGGTACGGTTAGAACTCATGTTGAATGAGGACGTCTTTCTTATATTTGCTACCCTCTAGCGTGCACTTGTGATGCCTTCGGTATTGAGTTGATGAAGCGGCCCGGACCGACTTTACGCGTACGCTTACGCGATACTGGTTCCACTACTGACATACGGCTTGCACCGTATCTGTGGCTGGCGGGTGTCTGTTTCTCTCTCTTTAGTCGGCAAAGCATTTTCAATGGAGGGCCCGAAAGGGATGCTTAAACATGCAATTATACGATCGACGTTGTGGCACAAAGTTCGTAGGTAGGGAAACGGTTCTCTTACGAATAAGCCTATATGCCACGTAAAACTTGCAAAACTAAATAAAGGTAGAGGCGTCTAACTTTGTTTTGCAGAGGCGTTATTTTATGTGACATGGTTACGGTAAGTTTGATATTACTCGTACTGTCGGAGGCAATGGAGGGCACCGTAGACTCGGAGCCATGCCAGAGCGCCCGGGGCCAGGCACATGGCGCCATGGAGGTCCAGGCGCATCGACCATGTCACATCGCACTTCATTGCATCATTATTGTGTGCTGTTGTGTGTGCATCCTATTGATTGCTTATATGTTAGATATACAACGGTAGCATCATAAATAGGATGATCCCTAACAAATACCAAAAGTGTGTTCTCCCTCGTTGCGCACCACCAAGAAAGTTCTACGTTATGAGGCAGGCCGTGACGATCGGGTGTCAGACATATCGTCGTTCGCATACAGTGGGTGTAAGCCATGTTGCACGCGCAGGGTCTTCGAGGTTTGATTGGCGAGCCTAGCATATGCAGATATGGCCTCGGAACACGGGAAGATCGAAAGATCGAGCATGAGTCACAGAGTTGTTGTGATCGACATTTTATGTCCACCTTTGAAACTGTGCCGCCGGCCGTGACGATCGGGGGTGGTATAGTGGATGGGGGTCGTGTAATCGCTATCATTATTTTAGGGATAATAATTTTAGTGGAGTATGTTTGATAATATGATTATAAACTAAAACTCACATACATTATAAACTTTACCTTACCTCTTTTGCGATCACATCTGTAGACTACGAAACTATACTTCGATTACTTCCTCAAGAGCCCGGATTCTACCCTAGAAGCCGACGGGTCCAACTTCATCAACTGGTACATTGGTTTTAGAAACATTCTCAAACACAACAACATCCTGTATGTCCTCGATGAAGCATTAGGAGAAAGACCAGATGATTCTGCTAGCGAGGAGGAGGAAGATGAATTCCGTAGGCGTCGAGACATATTCATAGAAGTGGAGATCACCATGACCGTATGCCTAGCACCTGAGTTGAAAGAGTTGTTTCAACACAAGGAGCCATATGTCATGATTGATGCGATAAAGACGCACTTCAAAGATGAATTGAGGCGTGAGCAATTCAGGCAGCTTAGAGAGTTCCGGACCATTCATATGGAGGAGCACACCTGTCTGAAGACTCATTTGAAGAGATTGTATGACATCTACTTCAAGCTGACAAATGTTTTCGATTACTGGATGGCGGATTCATGTGCCATTCAGACTGTCCTAATATCTCTGCCTCCAAGCTATGAGAAGCATGTACGCAAGTACGTTTTGAAGGCTGACAATATGAACTTCTACAAGTTCGTGTCCGAATTCAAATCCCTGAAAGTTGATTCCATCGAAGGAGAAATCTTCGATGCTACAGGTATATATTTGATATATACAGAATTATGAATGAATTCGTCCCTTGATATATGATAAAGTATATGATACTTGTTCTGTTTGTGAAACAGGCCCTGATTATCACATATATGCGGCGAAGTATGATGTGACCTGGCACTGAAGATGGTGATCAAGGAAGTTGATGGCTATTGGTGTTCACGTCCTCAAGTTATCATAGTTATCATTAATAGTTTTTGATAAGACCTTTTTGTAATAGTGAGAAAGTGTGTTTAGTGTCTTGATTGTTACAAGACAAAGTTATTCATATATGTAATAAGACAAGTTCAGTTGTTTTATGTTATGAAACAAGCCAGTTGTTTTATATTATGAATAAAGTTTTCACACCTCAATCACATTACTTGTATGATAACATTCAGAATAGTAGGAATGATAAAATTATGTGTCCAAGGAATAAAAGATTTTGTTACTAGAACAAACACCATCGAATTTGATCATAAAGGCAATGTAAGAAGTAATAGATACTTTGATCTATTTAAGTATTACATGAGCCGAATTGATTAAGTTTAAAATTAGTATTGAAGTGTCAATACGAAAGGAAATTAATTAAGAGTCATTTCGAATGATTATTGAATTAATTATATGGTGAATTTTTCCTTGATCCGAATTCTTCTATGATTATTGGTAAATAAGTGTATTTACATAATAAATCATGAGTCTGAAATTAATTTGATAAAAGATCAAATGGGGTTTTTCAGAAGAAAGATTTGTGAATATCGTATTCGCAAGATTCGATCAAAAGGGCAATATTTTTGAATTATGGTTTCAACACAAAAGACTTGTGGAAATTCGTTTCACAATATTATAATATCATATATGGTGATATGTGAAGTATTATAATCATACTCTATTTTAGATAAAGTGTGGTCTTTCAGAATCTGTCTTAGAATCTCTTAATATGTTCGAAACATTATAGTCGATGTCCACTTTAGAAAATAGATTTTTTCAACGGTAATTCGTGAGATCGACAATAGTGTCGTTATATAGAGGATTATGCGATAATTCAGAATATACACGAATAGTTCTTTGTAGATTACTCACATTGGATGAGAGTGTATTCCAAAACCCAATAGAAACAAAACTTGTATTGTTGTCTATGTAATTCCGAGGAAAATATGATTTTTCGAATTATGGTTAATGGAATAAAATCAGAAGCTTGAAATAAGGTGTCAGACCTATATTCATAAAAGTAGAATATTGGAAAGTGTTCCAAAAGATATATGTCTACAAATGAAAGTTTGATGATTAAGAGTGAAGGAGACTAGAAAATTGTTTTCTGCTTGCAATCCTCTTTGTGAAGATCATAATATTTTCATGAAAGAAGCTTCTAAATAAAGTACTGTTATATTTAATATTGCTGTCAGGTCACAGCATAATATTAAGTGTTTCAGATCTTGTTGACAGATCAAGGAGCACCTTATGAATACAAAGAAAGTTGAGAAAATATCAGAATACGAACAAAGGCTTTTGAGCCTGAAAATCCAAGTTACATTTAGAAAGGATTGGAAAAGTAAATGTTGCTATAATTCCTTTTGGAGAAATAAGATTTCTTGATCATCATATAAAGTGTTATATGAGAAATGTAACTATAAGAAAGACGTGAAAGCATATTTTGTCAAGAAATGTGTCTTGGACAAGATCAAATTTGTTGACTACATTGATGTAGACATGCTTGAAGTCTGTGGGATTTGTATTAATGGAATACTGTAGTTTGTATTCAATTCGAATTGATAAGAGATCAATGATTTTGGTTTGACCAAAATGTCGAAATAAATTATGAATTTAAGTGGGAGTCAAAGTTAGTTCACTCAGGTAAAATATGTAAAGGACATATTTTTGAGTGGGAGCTTAGAACCTCAAATATGTAGGAGACATAATTTGAGTGGGAGCTCGTGTTCTCAAATGTGTGGAGACATAATTTGAGTGGGAGCCGAATTCATCTTGTGTAAATGACACATTGTGAATTGTACCAGTAGAATTAATGAAGTTGTGAAACTATTTGAAAGTTAGTGTCTATTTGGAATAGAACGGGAATTTTAAATAGTTAGTCGAGTTGTTTTTGGATTATATCTGGGGAGTCAGAATAGATTAAATCCAAAGGATGGTCCTTGGAAATCCAATCAATCATTAAGAGTAATGATACACGGTAATAGTGGTTGTATGACATGTTGGTCTATTATGTGATATTAGACATCATACAGAAACCATATTGTCTGCTCGATGAAATATGACCGATGTTCTTAGAAGAAGAACAGTTGTAAAAGTAAATTTAGAATTTACTGGAAGTAGAGGTGTGTTTGTTATTAGATTGACATTGGAATGTCGAGTTTTCTACATAGGTGTGAAAGTATATAGATATCGCGAGATTGTAATTGTTACAAGGAGCTCTCTATGACTGAGTGTGTTTTCAAGGCAATTATCTGGTTAACAGAATCAGTGTAAGCGCTGGGAAACAGAAGTCTCACTTAGTTACGGTATTTGTATATATGTTGTTGGATAACATGTTGGTATCAAACAAGTTGATATCAATGGATCGCAAAAGAACGCACAATTATGTATTGTACAGATTGTCAGAGTAACACTCTTCCACAAGCAAGCATTATCATATAACGCTTATTTGATAAGGGGTTTTTGATGAAGTAAAATGCAGCTAGTTTATTTGTACTCTAGTGCAAGTGGGAGACTGAAGGAGATATGCCCTAGAGGCAAATAAATAAGTAGTATTTATTGCATTATCTCATCAGTTTATAATAGGTCTTTGTATTATGCTATAACTGTATTAATCAGAATTATTAATACACGTGTGATACATAGACAACCGGAGTCCCTAGTGAGCCTCTATATGAACTAGTCCATTGGGCAACAGTTGATCGAGATTCCCGATCAAGGACAATGACGTCGGTTGACAATGGGGTCATCTTATTAGTGGAATAAGGTGATGGACATACGCAAAGTATTGCAACAAGATCGTATTACGATGTTTGTCATTTGCAATAGATAAGTAATATGATAGCTTATTCCTTAGACCGTGAGACCGTACTTATTGCTACTTCGTAGGGGTACTTTGAGAGCATCAAACGTTGTGTCTTATATAGCATGACAATAACGGTGTCCATCTTGGGTATCCCGAAAGAGTATGTTGAGACGTAAGGATCAAGAGCGGGATTTGTTCATTCTTGTAATGGAAAGATACTCTGGGCCCACTCGGTGAGATTGCATCTATATATAGCTGCGCAGCTTGTGACTAGGTCATGGAGATGTAATATCACAGACGAGTTAATAACCTATGTCGGTAACGAGATGCAACAGGACATTGGATGTCTACGATCACATCTCGGACAAAGGTAGTATCGCAGAGACAAAGGGAATGAATATCATGTTTATGGTTCAACGACGATATTCGTAGAATACACAGGGACCGTCATATGCATCCAGGTATCCCTGGCGGTCATTGGTGAGCGGAGTGTCTCGACCATGTCTGGAGTGTTCTCGAACCGTAGCGTAACAAACTTAAGGTCTTAACGACACCAGGAGAAGGTTCTGGAATAATATAGGATTTTATTGGAGAGAGAGAAATGATCCGGAAAGAGTTCCGGTGGTCCGGAAGGAGTTCCGGGAAGGTCTGGAATGGTTCCGGGAATGTCCGAAAGATGTTCGGGTGGTCCGGAAAATGTTTCGGAGTCACGGGAGATTAAATTATATGTAAATATATTAATTATGAATTAATAGTATTTTATATTAATTTAATCATTAATTAATAAAGGAAAAAAGGGGGCAGCCCACCTAAGTGGGCCAATTGTGGCCCACTAAGGTGAGCCGCACCAAGCAAGGAAAGGGGGGGCTTGGGCCCCTAGTCCAACTCGGACTAGGAGGGGCCGGCCGAACCCCCCTCCCCCTCCTTTTCCTTTAGTCCCACATGGGGGAGGCAAGGTGTTTGCACACCCCCTCCCCCCTTTATATAGCAAGGCATATTAATTGGATTAATTACAGAAAAATACAATTAATTGTATAGCAGGCTGGCCGAGCTGTTTCTCCGCCCGTTTTGCCTCCTCTCTCTACCAAAGCTATACCGTCGGGCGCCGTTGCCCTGCGGGATTCCAGAAAAGTTCTACCCCTGCGATTTCAGCTGGATCTGAATGACCGGGGGTTGTTGTTAAGCTCCGTATGTTTGCGAGTGCTCGGAGGCGCCACATTTGAGGAGCCTGGGCGACGTCGTCTCGCCCACCCAGCAGCCCTGCCGCTGCCCTGCCGCCGGCGCCACCCCCCTTGGCCGCCGGCGCCACGCCACCTTCCGCCCGACGCCCGTCGACGCAGGCCTTCGTCGACACCCCGGCGTCATCGTCTACATCATCGCGGCAAGTTCTCCGCGACCTCGAGGTCGGCTACGTACGACTTCATCGTCAACGCTTGTGCGGGAGCGTAATCCCCGCTATCGGTCTACATGGAGGTAATGTAACCCGTTCCGCCACCGTTATCACATGTACTAGATAGATAGATCCTGGCTAGTTAGGGTGTTCATACGCTAGAAAAATTATTGTTTTCTGCACCGGAACCCCTTCAGGTAGGACTTGTGCTTTGATGGCCTTCGGGTGGTCATATGTTATTCCCAATGGCCCGAGCTCGATGAGCCATTTTGCTACTCGCCCTGTTGCGTCGGGATTGGTGAGTATATCTCCAATTGCTGATTTACTGACCACCGTTATCGGGTGCTCCGTGAAGTAGTGGCGTAGCTTCCTGGATGTTATGAAGACAGCGTACGCTAGCTTTTGAAAGTGCGGGTATCTTTGCTTTGACAGGGACAGGACTTCGCTGACGTAGTAGACTGGCCTCTGGATGCTCTGAGTTTTTCCTTCCTCCATGCGCTCGACTACCAAGGCCGTACTTACTACTCTATTTGTGGCTGCAACGTAAAGGTATAACGGTTCCCTCTCCTTGGGTGCCGCCAGGATGGGAGGATTTGTGAGTATCCGTTTGAGATCTTTGAAGGCTGCTTCAGCTTCATCTGTCCATTCGAACTTGTCTGCCTTCTTCATCAGTCGATAAAGTGGTAATGCCTTTTCACCCAGTTTACTGATGAAGCGACTGAGCGCTGCTATTCGACCTGTCAACTGCTGTACCTCGTAGAGCTTTTTAGGTCTTTGCATGGTTAATATGGCATGTATCTTTTCCGGGTTCGCTTCTATTCCTCGGGCAGACACCAAGTACCCCAAAAGCTCTCCGGCTGGAACACCAAAAGTACACTTGTCTGGGTTAAGTTTGATGTTGTACCTGTTGAGATTGTCGAATGTTTCTCGCAAGTCTGCGAGTAGTGTGCTTTCTTCTTTCGACTTGATGACGATGTCATCTACGTAAACCTCGACGTTGTGTCCAATTTGCGTCTTCAAACAATTCTGCATCATACGCTGGTAGGTGGCACCTGCGTTCTTGAGCCCGAAGGGCATTGTGGTGTAGCAATATACTCCGAGTGGAGTTGTGAAGGCTGTCTTTTCCTCGTCTTCGACTTTCATCCGTATCTGGTGATACCCCGAGTATGCATCTAGGAAGGATAAACGTTCGCATCCCGCAGTGGAGTCGACGATTTGGTCGATACGTGGCAGTGGAAAATGATCTTTGGGGCAGCACTTGTTGAGCCCTGTGAAGTCGACACACATCCTAGTTGCTCCTGTCTTCTTCTTCTCGACTAGCACAGGGTTGGCTACCCACTCTGATTTTTTGATTTCTCGAATGAAGTTTGCTTTGAGTAACTTTTCTACATGCTTCTCTATAGCCTCTCTTTTGGGACCGGAGACACGACGTATTGCTTGCTTGACTGGCCTAGTTCCTGGATTAAGCTGGAGGGAGTGCTCGGCGAATTCCCTGGGAATACCTGGCATGTCGGCTGCACACCATGCAAATATATCCCAGTTCTCACGGAGGAATTCGACGAGCGCGCTTTCCTATGCAGGAGACAGGCTTGTGGACACCCTGACTGTCTTGGCTGGATCAGTCGGGTGTACCTGGTGCTTTTTTATGCCATCTGCGGCGCTGAATGCCTTGTCGACTGCCTGCTTCTTTTGCTCGGGCATGTATGTTGGGTCGTTGGTGAGCGAGAGCTCTTCGAGGGTTTGCTCCATACCGAACGTCTCGGAGATTTTGCTGAAGTCGCGGTCGCAAGCGTCTGACCTTTGAAAGTTTCCGTTGACTGTGATGACTCCTTTCGGGCCTGGCATCTTCAACTTGAGGTATGCGTAGTGTGGCACCGCCATGAATCGAGCAAATGCGGGGCGCCCTAATATGGCATGGTATTGTGACTTCCAGTCGACGACTTTGAATTCGATCGACTCGGTTCTGAAGTGGTTTGCGTCGCCGAAGGTGACGTCGAGTTGTATCGTGCCTTCTGGGAGAACAGGTTTACCTGGGACAATACCATAAAAAGTGTTTGTGGACTGGGGTAAATTTTCGACTGACCTATTCATCCGGCGAAGTGTATCGGCGAAGATGATGTTGATGCCGCTGCCTCCATCCATGAAGACCTTGGTCATGGCGTATCCACCAATCTGAGCGTCGAGTACCAGGGCAGCGTGGCCTGGTCGGTAGACAGATGGTGGGTGATCTTCTCGATTGAAGGTTATTGCGGTTTCAGATCCCCGCAAGAAGTCTGGTATGGCTGGAGGCGCCATAACCGCCATGTTAACGTGTCGAGTGTGGATCTTTTGCTGCCTGTTGGAGGGACACCCTTTTTGAATCATGAACATTTGTCCCTGGGGCTTTGGGTATTGCTCCTCCGTTGCTTGAGGTATGTGATGTATGGCTCCCGCGACTTGGTTTCCTGGGTTGTATGGTGGTGGGGGTGGTAATGCCGCGACTGGCTGTGTTGGTGGTGGCGCGATGTAGGCTGGTGGTGCAGTCGAGGGTGCGGTCCTTCTGATTCTCGTCATGTAATCCGCCGCTATTTGTTCGAACTCTCGGCAGTTCCCCATGGTGTGGTTGGAGACTAGCCTTCCATCATCTCCCTTGAATAGGTGCAGCCTGCAGTAATCATCCATCTTCTCTTGAAATGTTTTCTCTGGTTTTGCATCTGTGCGTTTACGCCACTCTTGCCTTCGGTATCCACCGCTACGCTGATCGCGGTCTCGACTGCCTCGTCGGTCGTCCGTTCGACTGTCTCGGCGATCATCTCCTCGACTGTCGCGGCGACTATCGTTTCGACTGTCGCGGCGATCTTCTGGTCGTCTGTCGTCCTGGACGTGATTGTCCTGTGAGAAACCCGCTGCTACGAATTTTACCTTGTCGTTGTCGCTGTAACCACTTTTGCGTCTTCGTCTTCTATCATCCCTGTCGTGGTGGTCTCGACTATTACGTCGATCCTCACGGTCATGTGGGGAAAGTGGGCGCTTGGTCCTTATGGAATCTTCGCCGTCTGCCCACTCGGTTGCTATTTTCATGAGCTCTGCCATGGATTTTGGCTTTTGGCGACCGAGTGCTTCTCTGAAGTCCTCTCTGAGGACCCCCATGGTGAAGGCGTCCATGGCTCTGTCTTCGGAGATTGTGCCGACTGAATTGCGGATGGCAGTCCATCGCCTGATGTATGCTCGAATTGGTTCGTCCGACCTTTGCTTGCAAGCCCGTAATTCCTCGAATGTTTTGGGCCGCTCACACAGAGGATCGAAATATTTGATGAAGTCCTCCCGAAAGTGATCCCAGGAGTCGTATGATGCTTCGGGTAATGCTTTGAGCCAGTCGCGAGATGTGCCTTCAAGCATCAGCTGTATGTACTGCAGTGCTGTTGTAGTTGTCCCCCTTTGGCACACGACTGCGAGCTTGTAGTCCTCGAGCCAGCCTGACGGCTCTTGTTTGCAGTTGAACTTCGGCGTTGTTGGTAACCCGAACCTTTTGGGCAACCTGGCGTCGCGGATTCGCCGTGTGAAGCATCGTGCTCCGCAAGGTCCTGTATCGCGACCGTCACTCGAATCGTTGCTGGCGGATCTCCTAGACCTGCTCCGTGAACGGCGACGACTCGAGTATCTTCGTGTGCCACTCCTGCGAGGGCTTCGACTGCGACGATCTCGTGAACGGCTTCTGCTGCGCTCTCTGTGCTTCTCCGTCTGGAGTCCTTTTGCCGCGAGTGCGAGCGCCTTTAATTGCTGAAGATGTAGTTCTTCGGCCGGATCGCCTGCTGGAGGTGCTGTCGCCTTGAGTTATGCTCCAAGTGATATCAAGGCACCTTCAGCTGTTTTGGGTACTAGTACGCCTTCGGAGTCCAGGGTCATGAACGAATGTTCTAAGTTGCGAGTGACTCCGGATCTCTCTCCTTCTGGGATGCTGGCGAATCTCGATCTATGCCTGCGTTCCGTTGCCCCTGTGGAGCTAAGGGAAAGCTGCCTTCTCCGCATACTCGAGATGCTAGCCTGCTTTCTGCGTTCTTCTAGTGTTGCTCTGTATTCCTTTAATCGCATTGTTTCTTGCCAATTGAAATAATTGTATGTCATCACCTCCTCTGGGGTTGCATCTGCTGGCATCATTGTGCAGTCCTTTATGATTTTGTCAACTTTTGCTGCTATCTCTGCTGTGATAGTTAATGGCGTCACGCCATCTGGTAATGTGACCGTGCAAGGAAATTCTGTAGGTCTGCGACTAGCTGCTGCCGCTGAGGTTTCGGCGCTGAACGCAACGTAGACCTGCCGAGGTATGACCGGGGGATATGTGTATGCGCTATCGATGCCGGTTATGGGCTCGGAGTCGTCGTCCAAACTCATGTCGGAGTCGTTGCTGATCTGAGCGTCGGTGTTGACGTATGCTTCGGGTATCTTTTCAGGATCGTCTTCGTTGCTGGAGAGGAACTCGTGATCCGCTTGGATCTCTGGCCCGGCGAAGTCGGCGAGGTAGATGCTGTCGCCCGTGTCTTCCGTTTGCCTGTAGTCGGGTGCAGTGTCGAGTGCCGCGATGTGTTCGACTGTGGTGACTTGATAGTCAGACTGTACCTCATCATCTAGAAACTCTTGCGCCAAGAGTTTATTGAACTCTTGGGTTGTCATGGAGCCGACTAGAGATCTTGACGGCGAGATCGAGTTGACCTTTGACGACGTAGCTTCCATGTCTGCGGTATCTGTGACCATAGTAGATGGTTTTTCGACTGCGCCTTCCTGATGGGTAGATTGTGCCTCATCCTCTGGGAATTCCTGCGCCATGATCCTGTTGAACTCTTGAGTTGACATGGATGAGGTTGGTGATGTCGGTGATAGGATCGGATCGATCTGCGATGAGGTATCTTCTTTGTCTGCTGGTGATGCGATCGCAGTCGATGGATCTTCGAGTGCCTCTATTGCGATCGCGTCGGTCAAGTCCTGCACACCAAGCTTATCGACGAAAAAATTGTGCTCTCCGATGGTTAGATTAAAACCTGAATCGAGATTAGCGAAAACTTCCTGTGCTTCCGATGAGTACGGCTTGATTCTTTTTGGCGATGCAGCTTGCGAAGTTGGCGACTGATCGCCTGGTGCTTCAACGCCAGTCGAGATTGTCAGCGCGTGGCTGTTTGCTGATGTAGTCGGCGAGTTACCGTTTGAAGACGAAACCAGCGAATCCGTAGATCCAACACTACCTGTTCCCACAGACGGCGCCAATTGACGAGGGGTGTCCTCATCATTACCCACAGTCGATAGCCTAGGGTTAGAGTTATGAGGTAGAGAACGCGTAGTGCTGGTAGACTCGACGACTGACAAGCGGGATTTACCCAGGTTCAGGGCCCTCGACTGAGGTAACACCCCTACTTCCTGCTTGTCTGTTATTGCTCTTGCGGATATGCGATGGTTACAAGGGCCCAGCGAGAGTTCGTCTCGCTAGGGTTTGGAGGTTCTGATGTGCGTGTCCCTGATCGGTAACCCTCCCAGCCCTTATATAGGGGGCTGGGTCTCGGGTACGTAACCGACTAGGATTACAAGTATGGAAACTACAACCGACTATGAATAACTTGGAAAGCAATCTTCGTCTTGGGCCTTCCTTGATGGGCTTCGCCAGTCTATTGACAATTGGGCTATAATCATCACGTGAACCAGGTACCCACACGACAGGATACCCGTTCGGTATATCCTCGTCATGATGTTAATGAGACTTTTCATGTCCCCAAAACAAGATGGGTCACGAACAATAGCAACCTACCTTGCAAAGCAACAAAAATCTCTCAATATCCTTTTGGCAAGCTTCTTGTGCCTTTGCAAATTCAGCTTCTTTTTTGTTTTGGGTCTTGGAATGGTCTTCACAAATGTTCCTCGAGATGGATAGATGTCGTCGGCAAGATAGTAGCCCATTGTGTAATTATGGCCATTCACTGTGGCGGCGCCTGATTCGGTCGATTCCCGCGGCAGCGGCATGCGCAGTGACCACGGGGGAGCGGCGGACGATGGGAACGGACGGCAGGGCCGGGGTGTGGGCGGTGGCTGCGGGATCTGCAGACAGGAAGAAATCGACGAAGGCGGCGCGGGAGCTCGGGCGCAGGAGGGGAACAAGCTGAAATGTCCCTCCCGCCAACCGCCGGAAACGAGTATAGGTCGGGCCTAAGTTCGGCGCGAAAATTGGTGGTCCCAGCTTCGAGCGCGGGATTTATCGCCACCTATAAAACTTTTTATGGTTTCGACATGTTTACGGGTTCTGATCTGGCGCTGTTTTTTTTGCTTGAAACCATAAACTAACTTTGACGGTCACAGCTAGAGATGCTCTAAGCCACTAGCACGTCGGTGTGGATGCTAAATCAGTGGCTACCTTCGAGGTTTTTTTTTAGAAAAGGGGCAGTCCCGACCTCTGCATCGATTGATGCATGCGGCCTTTATTTTTATTAACACAAAATTGTCTTACAACCGAATTACATCACTGGTCACACAAAGTCGCGACAAAAATCAACCAACTAAAGAGTAAACTGAACATCAAGGTGTGGCTCTGCATCAACATGCTATCCTCAAATCAGAACGCCAGCTGTACTGGGAATATAGATCCGACGCGACCAATTCCAGGCGGCTGCACCCAAAATCCATTGCGTCCCGCTTCTCCGTTGACTGCAGGTAAGACCATATACGGATCCAATGAGTAGCCATGGGGATAACCTGCATAAAAGATGTTTTCTTTGCTCTGTTAAAAATATAATCATTACGTATATTCCAAATGGCCCAAAGCAAGGCACAAACACCAACTTTGATTTGAACCCTCTCTACTTTGGAAACACACTTTAACCAATTCCCAAACAAGCTTGTTATGTTTTGTGGTGGAAGAATGTTAAAAGCCATATGAACAATACGCCGAACCATCTTTGCAAGGGGACACGATATAAATAAATGCTGTATTGTTTCTTCTTGGTCACAAAAGCAACACTTTTTACATCCTTCCCATTTTCTCTTAGCAAGATTGTCTAAGAATCTCTCTACGATATAAGAACCACATAAAAATCTTGATTTTCAGAGATACCTTAATCTTTCAGTTTTCAGTTTTCTTCCCTAAATCATTCGACCCCAAGGCCTAACCTGTGTCCGCTATGCTGACGCCGCAGGATGCACCCCGGTCGCATGGGCCTTAGAGCATCTCTAACAGCTGTCCTATCCTATATGGTGTTTTAGCACATATAGGGCACCTGTTTTAGCACATATAGGGCACGGAGTAGTTTTCCACTTTTCCAGCAGCCCTATTTTAGGGCACTACCTCTCTAACAGCTGCCCTATTTTAGCCGAATTGCTGATGTCATGATGATGTCAGCGATAAACTGAACTCGAATTCCAGGATCAATTTGACTGATTCGAGCTGTGAATCTCGAATCGAGGCTACCAAAAGTTAGAGCGGACATAGACGAAGCTATTTGCGGCAGTGATTCGAGCTATGAATCCTCAATTGAAGGCCAAGGCGACGGCGGAGGGATAGAAGTGGCAGCTGCAGCGGGAAGCGGTGTTTCCTTCCTCCCCACCTACTCCCCGCACGCCTCCGTCGCCGCCAGCAGGGGGAAGTCGTACGCCTCCATCCTTCGCGCGCTGCGGGCCGAGGCCACCACCCTCCCGGTCATCTCCTTCACCGGGGAGAAGGTCGGGGAGGTCGCCCTAGACATCAAGTCCGCCCCGCCCTCCACCGCGCCGCCCTCCACCGCGCGCGCCGTCGTGCACCGCGCCCTCGTCACCGACCGCCAGAACGCGCGTCGGGGCACGGCCTCCACCCTCACACGCGTACCCCGCTCCGCCCCGTGGGTCAGGGCGCGCGCGCAGCTCGCCGCCGCCTCGCAGTCCGTGGACGCGAGCTCCGCGGCCATCGCGACGGAGGTGGCCGGAGGTGCCCAGACCTTCGCCGGATCTTCGCGCAGAGGTTGGCAGGTGCGAAATCGGTGGTCGGAGGTTGGGTAGGTGCGAAATCGGACGGAGGTGGTCGGAGGTGGCCGGATCTTCGCGCAGATGGGGCGGAGGTGGCCGGCGGCGGTCAAATCGGGAGAGGAAAGGGGTGAAGCGGAAGCTTCAGCGTGGCAGTTGGAGTGGCGCGTGTTGAAAAGGAAAGGATAGGGCACGCGTGGGGCAGAGAGGAGCAAAATATAGGGCTGCCCCAAAATAGGGCACGTGATAGGGCAGCTGTTGGAGGTCGTTTTTTGCCCTCTCGTGCCCTATAAAACGGTTTTTAGGGCACGGAGGCTAAAATAGGGCAGCTGTCAGAGATGCTCTTAACTCACCGGTTCAATAGATTGCATGTTCCTTTCTTTTCTAGGGTTGGGCAACGGCTACAAGTGGTTGCGAGTTGGTTGCTGCTTCTTAATCCACGTTAACATGCTGGTGGACATGGATAAATACTGACACAATACGGGGCAAAAGGGGCACAAAAATATAAATGAGGTTAAGTGTCATAAATCACAAATACATGAGGTAAAAGGTGAAATTATTTTAGAAATACCCAGCAAAGAGATATATTAAACAATATAATTTAGTTCCGGGTCTTCCAATTTCTATTAAACCATATAATTTAGTTCTGGGTCTTCCAATTTCTATCCATCAACTAAATTCAAAAAAATTACTCAGGGTACAAATGCGTGTATACACCTCCCGCGCTATATGATTCATTGTGGTTCTGTACGTACGATCAAATCTACTGGTTTTAATGTGGCTAGTGGACTTCAGTTAGGCAGGCAGCACATACACATAGGCTGATGGACAGCCTTCATAGTGTATAGGAACCTGACATAAGAAGACTGTAGCAAACCGACCAGACCAGTACTCTACATGCATGAAGTACGTATCCATATCCCGTAGGTGGGTATTTACTCCGCACGTTCTTTGTAAATCAGTAAAAAAAGGGTTTTATGTATTCTATTTATCTTCTCACGAGGAGAAAATTACAAAAAAACCACCACAACTGTGCCTAGAGTTTTAAAAAACCACCGTGTCTTCATTTTTTATCAAAAAACACCGGTATTGCGTAACAGTGGTGCAAAAAACACTGATTGTCTATTTTACGCCAGTTAAGCCTCTTTCTGACCGGTGGACCCATTTTGTTAGGCCGACATGACTGGTTTATTTTGCCAAAAATTCCTTTACAATTTTTCTTTTCCTTTTTACGTCACAACATCAATCCTTTGCGGCGCTCGGCTGTCCCGCGTGCTCGCCGGCCGTGTCGTGGCTGCTGTGCGTGCTCGCCGGTCGGCCGCGTCCGCGCGCCACGCTTGCTCGTCGGCCGCATCCGCGCGTGCTCGTCGTGGCTGCTGCGCGTGCTCGCCGACCGGCCGCGTCCGCGCGTGCTCGTCGGCCGCGTACGCGCGTGCTCGCCGGCCTCGCCTGAAGGGGATCGCAGGCAGAAAACAAAAAAATTCCTAACAGCGATAACCTAAAAACAGCCAGAATCTATACTATGCAGATATAGTAATACGCAGGGGGGTCTTCGCACATACCTCTTGAAGACCGAAAGCGGGGATTACGCTCCCGCACAAGCGTCGTCGATGAAGCCGACGAAGACTTCGATGCCGTGTAGAGGAAGCAGACCTCTAGCACCACAAGTGTGATGCCTCGCAGGGAGTCACACACGTACGGTGAAGCCGACGCACTCCGGGCTCCGATCCAGGGACGAAGCAGCGGAAGACTGGGACCGGGAGACCAGCAGCACGACGGTGTGCGTATGGTGGAGAAACAATTCCGAGGCGCAACTCCAAACTTGGGAATCACGTGATCCTCGGAGAGAGAGAGAGAAAACTGTGTGTCTTTTCAAAGGCCAGGGGTACCCTTCTATATAAAGGGGTCCAGGGGCTGCCCACCTTGCCAGGCTGGCGGTGTGGGACTATTCCCACACCCCAGCCGGCCAGCTTGGTGCGCCGGCCTAGGTGGGCCCCATGTGGCCCACCTAGGGCCGGCCGAACTGCCCCCAAAGAGGCCAATTAAGGGATTTTTGCCTTTAAAAATTCAGAAAAAATTAAAATAAAATATATTTAAGTATTAATTACACTAATTAATATTAAATACATATTACATAATTTGTTCTGGCTCCGAAAACTATTTCGTCGCTGCCCGATCTCCATCGGAACTTTCCCGGGACGTTCCCGGTCTCTCTTTTCCTATTTTTCTCTTCCGGTAAAATGTCGACTCCCCTTAAGCGTGCTACCCTAGCGGTTCGATTACCTCTCCAGACATGATCGAGACTCCTCTCCGATCAATGACTAATTCGTGGACCTTGGATACCCAGAATTAATCCCTGCGAGATAACGAATACTTTTCCTTATCGAACCTGGACGTCTAAGTCTTAAACCTTTTGCCATGCGATACTTAGCGTGTCCGAGACTCGTTCATAGATATCTCCATACCTAGCTTGATCTCGTTATCGACACCGCTAACTTCTACTCGTCCATGATCTTATGTCCTGGTGACCTAGTCACACGCTTGCAAGCTCGTTTGACATAATCTCACCGAGTGGGCCCTAGAGTATCTATCCTGCTATGGGATTGGCAAATCCCGCTCTTGACCCCCCGTCTCAACATACTCCTATCCGACACCCGAGAGGGACACCTTTATTGTCACACTATGTAAGATATGACGTTGGATGCAATCAAAGTGTCTTCCAGGAATAGCAATAAGAGTAGGTCTCACGGTCGAAGGCGTAATGACTACGTCCTATAAATATTGGGTATGTCCATCACATCGTTCTACCAACGATATGACTTCATTGTCAAATAGACGCTATGTCACATGATCGGGAAACCTGGACCATCGATTGCACAATGAACCAGCCAAACAGAGGTTGCTGGGGACCTGGTTGTTTTAGGTATCACACGTGTATTAATGTTTCCGCTTAATACAGTTATAGCATGACACAAAATCGTATTATGAACAAATGAGATATGATTAATAAAACACTTTATTAATTGCCTCTAGGGCATATCTCCTACAGTCTCCCACTTGCACTAGAGTACAATTTAATCTAGTTACAACCTGGTAAAAGCCGGACACCCATAGCATCTTGGTGTTTCACGTGCTTGTCTAGGAGGAGAGGCTTCGTCAACGGGTCTGCCACATTCAGATCCGTATGTATTTTGCAAATCTTCACTTCACCTCCTTGTACGTACTGTCGTATCACATGGAAGCGTCGGAGTATGTGTTTGGCAGTCGAGTGAGACCTCGGTTCCTTCGCGTTAGCAATAGCACCCATGTTGTCACAGTAGAGGGTCACGGGGTCTTGCGCGCTAGGGAACACTCCAAGCTCAATGATGAACTTCCTCAGCCACACAGCTTCATTCGCGGCTTCAGAAGCAGCAATGTACTCCGATTCCATTGTAGATTGGGCCACGATGGGTTGCTTCCCACTCCTCCAGCTCACAGCGCCTCCATTCACCTTGAACACATATCCTGTCTGTGACTTAGAGTCATCTGGGTCTGAGCAGAAACTTGCATCAACGTAACCTGTTACGCCAAGTTCTTCCTCACAGTCCCCATACACAAGAAACATTTCCTTTGTATGCTTGAGATTCTTAAGAATACTTTTAACAGCTACCCAATGTTCCTTTCCAGGATTACTTTGGAATCGGCTCGTCAAACTAAGAGGCAATGCTACATCAGGTCGAGTACTTAGCATGGCATACATGATCGATCCTATGGCTGAAACATAAGGATGTTCAGTCATCGCGACTCTATCATGTTCCGTCACCGGACACTGTGCCTTGCTCAACACTTTATTCTTGACAATAGGCAGAAAACCCTTCTTTGCCCCATCCATATTGAACCGTTTCAATATCTTGTCAATATAAGTACTCTGACTTAACGCTAATAGGCGTCTTGATCTATCACGATAGATTTTAATGCCTAAAACGTATGCAGCTTCTCCTAAGTCCTTCATTGAAAATTTACTGTTTAAATATTCCTTAACGCTATTCAGTAGTTCCACATTATCTCCTATCAGCAGTATATCATCAACATATAGTGCCAGGAACACAACTGAGCTCCCACTCATTTTCTTGTAAATGCAGGTCTCTTCTCTGTTCCGGACAAATCCAAAACCTTTGATCACCTCATCAAAGCGAAGATTCCAGCTCCGAGATGCTTGCTTCAGTCCATATATGGAACGCTGAAGCTTGCATACCTTGCCAGCATTCCCTGGATCGACAAAACCTTCAGGTTGTACCATATACAACTCTTCCTCAATGTTGCCATTTAGGAACGCTGTTTTGACATCCATTTGCCATATCTCATAGTCATAATATGCGGCAACTGCTAGCAAAATCCGAATAGACTTTAGCATCGCTACCGGTGAAAACGTTTCATCGTAGTCAATTCCATGAACTTGTCGGAAACCTTTTGCGACAAGCCGAGCTTTATAGACGGTCACATTACCATCAGCATCAGTCTTCTTCTTAAAAATACATTTATTCTCGACAGCCTTGCGCTCCTCGGGAATCTCTACCAAAGTCCATACTTTGTTATCGTACATGGATCCTATTTCGGATTTCATGGCTTCAAGCCATTTCTCGGACTCAGGACTAGCCATAGCCTCTTTGTAGTTCGTAGGTTCGTCTTGTTCAATCAACATGACGGTGCAAACCATGTTGCCATACCATTCAGGGGCGACCCGAGATCTCTCTGACCTACGAGGTAGAATAGCACCCTCGACATCTTCTCCCACTCCATCTGTGGAGGACGGTTCCGGAACAGCTTCCGTTGCGCCACTCTGTATTTCGAGTTCAGGATCAACGATCTCGTCGAGGTCTATTTTCCTCCCACTTACTCCTTTGGCGAGAAACTCTTTCTCCAGAAAGGTACCGTTCTTCGCGACAAACGTTTTGCCCTCAGCTTGGTTGTAGAAGGTGTATCCTATGGTTTCCCGCGGATACCCTACAAAGACGACTTTCTCCGATTTCGGTTCGAGTTTGTCGGGCTGTAGTTTCTTAACATACGCCTCACAACCCAGACCTTCAGGAACGACAGCTTAGGCTTCTGGCCATACCAGACCTCATACGGTGTCGTTTCTACGGATTTGGACGGAGCCCTATTTAAAATGAATGCAGCTGTTTCTAACGCGTACCCCCAAAAAGACACGGGCAAGTCGGTAAGAGACATCATAGATCGGACGCTATCCAGTAGAGTGCGATTACGCCGCTCAGACACACCGTTGCGTTGCGGCGTTCCAGCTGGCGTAAGCTGCGGCACGATGCCACAGGCCTTCAGATGTGTGCCAAACTCAAAACTCAAATATTCGCCACCACGATCGGATCGAAGGTGCTTGATTTTCTTGTTGAGTTGATTTTCAACTTCACTTTGAAATTCTTTGAATTTTTCAAATGTTTCAGACTTGTGTTTCATCAAATAGATATACCCATATCTACTCAAGTCATCGGTGAAGGTGACAAAATAACGATAACCATTGCGTGTCGACACGCTCATTGGTCCACACACATCTGTATGTATGACTCCCAATAAGTCCGATGCCCGTTCCATGAAACCATTGAACGGTGTCTTGGTCATCTTGCCCATGAGGCATGGTTCGCATGTGTCGAGGGATCCAAAATCCAACGAGTCTAGAAGTCCATCGGCATAGAGTTTCTTCATGCGCCT
Organism: Poa annua; assembly: GCA_026929855.1. Lineage (NCBI taxonomy): Eukaryota > Viridiplantae > Streptophyta > Magnoliopsida > Poales > Poaceae > Poa > Poa annua. The sequence continues at coordinate 52,933,616 of CM049435.1, read as the reverse complement.
TATACCAATATGACCGAGACGGAAATGCCACATATACATGGCGGTATCGCTACTAAGTTTAATTCTCTTGGCATCTATGTTATGAATGTGAGTACTACGGTCGAGATTCAACAAGAATAAACCATTACTCTCTGGAGCGTTAACATAAAAGATATCATTCATATAAATAGCACAACCACTTGATACTGATTTGAACGAATATCCGTCTTGCAACAAGCAAGACCCACTGATAATGTTTACACTCAAGGACGGTACAAAATAACATTTATTGAGGACCAAAACTAATCCCGATGGTAGATGTAGAGGGAGTGTGCCGACAGCCACCATGTCAACTCTTGATCCGTTGCCGACGCGCATCGTCACCTCGTCCTTTCCCAGGCGCCTCTTATTCCGTAACTCCTCCTGAGAGTTACATATATGAGCAACAGAACCAGTATCAAATACCCAGGTATTGCTACGGGCGCAGGTTAGGTACACATCAATAACATGTATATCAAATATACCTTTCTCTTTTCCGACAATCTTGCCGGCCTTCTTATCCTCCAGATACTTGGGGCAGTTGCGCTTCCAGTGACCATCCCCCTTGCAGTAGAAGCACTCCACGCCAGGTTTGGGGCCAGGTTCGTTAGCCTTAGGCTTGGCAACATGCTTGCCATCCTTCTTAGACTTCCGGTTCTTCCTGCCCCTGCCGCCAGATTTCTTAAAATCGACGGTCTTGTTGACCATCAACAGCGTGTGCTCCTTCTTGATTTCCACCTCAGCAGTCTTGAGCATCACGAACACCTCACCCAGGGACTTAGCCATGCCCTGCATGTTATAGTTCATGACGAAGCCTTTGTAGCTAGGGGGCAACGATTGTAGCACCCTATCAATCGCCAGCTCATCAGGAATCTTGCATTCCAGAGCGTTCAGGCGTTGAACGTAGCCAGACATTTTGACCACGTGCTCGCTCACACTGCTGTGCTCTTCCATCTTGGCTGAGAAAAAGAGCTCAGAAGCTTCATATCTCTCAGCCTTAGCCTGCGGCGCAAAGACAGCCTTGAGATCAGAAATTATCTCGAAGGCACTCATCCTCTCAAAGCGCTTCTGCAGGTCGGCTTCCATGGCATAGAGCATGCCACTCTGGACAAAGGAGGAATCATCCGACTTGGTCTGGAAGACCTTCTTCTCATCATCGGAGGCATTATCTGCCGGGGGGTCACCCAGGGGGCCTTCAAGGACATAGGCCACCCTGTGGGGAGAGAGGAGGATCCTCAGGTTGCGGAACCAGGCCATGAAGTTTGACCCATTGGTTTTAAGCTTCTCTTTCTCAAGGAACAGGCCTAAGTTAAAGGTGGGGCGAGACATCTACAATGGAATTTGCAAAATATAAGACTTTGTTCATAAAAGATTTGAGTTCAAGTATTTTCGAAAATAACTATAAGAACTCCCACTCAAACGAATATCCCTCTCATCGCTAGAGTGATTACACGACCCTAATCCGTTATGCAACCCCTCATCATCAGAGCCGGCAACACAACTTCAAAGGTAGACATCGGAATGTCAATCACAACAACTTTGTGACTCATGCTCGACCTTTCGGTCACCTTGTTCCGAGGCCATGTCTGTACATGCTAGGCTCACCATAATAACCTTCAACGTAAATGCTCGTGCAACGTGGCTTACACCCACTGTATGCGAATGACGATATGTCTGACACCCGATCATCACGGCCTGCCTCATAACGTAGAACTTTCTTGGTGGTGCACGTCGAAGGGAGAACACAATTGGTATTTTGGAGGGATCATCTTATATTACTACCGCCGTGTAACTAATATATACTATATACATATACACACAATATAAGATGCACTCAAAACATCAAATGTAATGCGACGTGATATGGCCCCTTGCGCCGATGGTCTCCTTCGCGTCAGCAGTTCATAAACAATTTAATAAACCTACCTTGACCATATCACATAGCCCCTGCAAAATAAAGTTAGATGCTTCTACTTTATCTTTTGCATATTTTACGTGGCTTGGGGCTTGTCGTAAATAGAACCGCTTCATACCTACGAACCTATGACCACAACAACGATCAAATAATTGCATATTTATGTATCCCTTTCGGGCCCTCCATTGAAAATGCAAAGCCAACTAAAGAGAGAGAGACAGACACCCGCCAGCCACATATACGGAACTAGCCGTATGTCAGTAGTGGAACCAGTCTCGCGTAAGCGTACGCGTAAGGTCGGTCCGGGCCGCTTCATCAACTCAATGCCGCCGACATTGCAAGTGCACGCGAGAGGGTAGGAAATAATAAGAACGATGCCCCCGTGCAGAACACGGGTTCAACTAGCGCATAGCTATATCTACGCATAGATCGGCTCTGATACCACTGAAGGGGATCGCAGGCAGAAAACAAAAAAATTCCTAACAGCGATAACCTAAAAACAGCCAGAATCTATACTATGCAGATATAGTAATACGCAGGGGGGTCTTCGCACATACCTCTTGAAGACCGAAAGCGGGGATTACGCTCCCGCACAAGCGTTGTCGATGAAGCCGACGAAGACTTCGATGCCGTGTAGAGGAAGCAGACCTCTAGCACCATAAGTGTGATGCCTCGCAGGGAGTCACACACGTACGGTGAAGCCGACGCACTCCGGGCTCCGATCCAGGGACGAAGCAGCGGAAGACTGGGACCGGGAGACCAGCAGCACGACGGTGTGCGTATGGTGGAGAAACAATTCCGAGGCGCAACTCCAAACTTGGGAATCACGTGATCCTCGGAGAGAGAGAGAGAAAACTGTGTGTCTTTTCAAAGGCCAGGGGTACCCTTCTATATAAAGGGGTCCAGGGGCTGCCCACCTTGCCAGGCTGGCGGTGTGGCACTATTCCCACACCCCATGTGGCCCACCTAGGGCCGGCCGAACTGCCCCCTCCCTCATGGGGGGGACTTCCCCCCCCTCATGGGCCTCTTTGCCCAAAGAGGCCCATTGAGGGATTTTTGCCTTTAAAAATTCAGAAAAAATTAAAATAAAATATATTTAAGTATTAATTACACTAATTAATATTAAATACATATTACATAATTTGTTCTGGCTCCGAAAACTATTTCGTCGCTGCCCGATCTCCAGCGGAACTTTCCCGGGACGTTCCCGGTCTCTCTTTTCCTATTTTTCTCTTCCGGTAAAATGTCGACTCCCCTTAAGCGTGCTACCCTAGCGGTTCGATTACCTCTCCAGACATGATCGAGACTCCTCTCCGATCAATGACTAATTCGTGGACCTTGGATACCCAGAATTAATCCCTGCGAGATAACGAATACTTTTCCTTATCGAACCTGGACGTCTAAGTCTTAAACCTTTTGCCATGCGATACTTAGCGTGTCCGAGACTCGTTCATAGATATCTCCATACCTAGCTTGATCTCGTTATCGACACCGCTAACTTCTACTCGTCCATGATCTTATGTCCTGGTGACCTAGTCACACGCTTGCAAGCTCGTTTGACATAATCTCACCGAGTGGGCCCTAGAGTATCTATCCTGCTATGGGATTGGCAAATCCCGCTCTTGACCCCCCGTCTCAACATACTCCTATCCGACACCCGAGAGGGACACCTTTATTGTCACACTATGTAAGATATGACGTTGGATGCAATCAAAGTGTCTTCCAGGAATAGCAATAAGAGTAGGTCTCACGGTCGAAGGCGTAATGACTACGTCCTATAAATATTGGGTATGTCCATCACATCGTTCTACCAACGATATGACTTCATTGTCAAATAGACGCTATGTCACATGATCGGGAAACCTCGACCATCGATTGCACAATGAACCAGCCAAACAGAGGTTGCTGGGGACCTGGTTGTTTTAGGTATCACACGTGTATTAATGTTTCCGCTTAATACAGTTATAGCATTACACAAAAACGTATTATGAACAAATGAGATATGATAAATAAAACACTTTATTAATTGCCTCTAGGGCATATCTCCTACATCGCCTGCAAGCTCGCAGGACGTAGGTGGCCTCGGCCGCGTGCTAGCCTGGAGCACCACCGTACGATGGAGGCGGACGATAGGCAGAGGCGGACCATAGGCAGAGGAGCCGTACGGCGGTGTAGGCCCCATCTGCGACATGTCTGAAGTGCCCAGCCTCTCCGACGGCCGCTCGCGCCGCAGTGGTACCGCCTCTCCGACAGCCACGGCAACAAGCTGCCACCATCGCGCGGGATGACGGTGGAGGAGGCGGCGGCAGACGCAACCACCATCCTAAAGAACAGGGAGAGGCGGAGCTCGGGCTCCAGCGGCGGCGGGGAGAGGCGGAGCTCGGACTCCAGCGGGCGGCGGGCAGAGCGTGGCGGTCGGGCTCCAGCGGCGGCGGGGAGAGGCGGAGCTCGGACTCCAGCGGGCAGTGGGGCGAGCGTGGCGCTCGGGCTCCAGCGGCGACGGGTGGTGGTGGGGGAGCATGTGGTCGAGGTCAAGATCCGGCACCGACAACTCTGGTCCACTGTAGTTTTACAACATAACCCAGATTTAAAATTTATGTACCGTAAGTGTCCTTTGCCCATTCCTTGTTGTGCCACATCAGCCTGTGGGGTCCACCGGTAAGAATCCTTATTATAATGACAGACATATTAGTGTTTCTTGCGACCGTCAGACCGGAAAAGAGTGTTTTTTGATAAAAATTGAAGACATCATGGTTTTTTGAAACCCTATGCACATTTGTGGTGGTTTTTTGCAATTTTCTCTATCACGAGAGATTAGGCCAGCGAATAGTTGGGTTTAGACTTTTAAGTTTCAGTTTGGTTTTTCTCTTGGGCTGATTTAGATTGGTTTGAATGGGTTGATTTCCCTAAAATAAGTTGGTTTAATCTGGGCTTTAGTTTTTGGTAGATTGGTCTGGTTCGGTTCAGTTGGACACGGATAAGTTGGTCTAGAATAAGGATGCAATTATAACCCAAAATTCGTGAGCCAAATGAGTAGCTTATGACTTGGCTCAGCTCGAACTTGTTGTCTAACGACCCAAACCGAGTTTTAAATCTGAACTCGTTTGTGGACAAAACTACTCGCGAGTAGTTCGATAACTCGTTTAACAACTTTTAAATGTTTAAACATGCGCCCATAGAAAAAACGAGTATTTTTTCTACTAATTCTGAACTATAACAATTATGATCGTTCTATAATTTTATATCTCTAATCAAAGGGTAGATCAATGTTGAAATATAGAACCTCTACACCATTATCTATACAAAAAAATTAATAGTTTGACATAAATATATCAAAAGTTACATTTTTTATTTGGGTGAGTTACACGAGATACTTCCGAGTTTACCGAGTCGAGCCAAGTTTCATTTGTGAGCTTGTTTGTCAAAAGAGTCGAGCCTGAACGAGTTTAAATGCTCCGGCTTGAATTCCAAGCCTTGTCGATAACGGCTAGCGATAAAACCCAGTCAGTCAGCTTCAGCCTTCAGACGCTTGGCTCTTCCATTTGGTCGTGGCAGGATGCTGCCCTGGGTAGCCGGAGCTCCCACCACCTTCCCCTCCCTCCCGCTGTAGGTCCACCGTTGGGATCATATGTCTCTACTTAGGGCATCTCCAGCCGTCCCCCCAGCAGGCCTTTTTAGCGCCGGCGCTAACGAAAACCCACCAGCCGCCCCCATAGAAGTCGATTTAGCGCCGGTTAGCACCGTTTTTGGTGCCGTTTCGCGCCGGCGAACCCAGCCCAAACCCAGCGCGCTGGGTTCGGCTTGGGGGGGCAAAAGGCGTTCGTGGGCCAGACTTGTCGGCGAGGGAAGGCGATTTCCCTCCATAATTTGCCCCTTCCCTCCATAATTTCGGCCTTTCCCTCCATTTCTCCCCCAACATATACCTCTCCCCCCGCCCCGATCCCGCCATTTCCCCCATCACCAAGATCTTGCCGCCATGGCTCCCGCCCGATTCGCAGGTCCTCGCGACGTCGCCGTCCCCGCGGCCTCCGCCACCTCCATGATCGGCAAGGAGCTGCGGAAGCCGAGAGCGCAGAAGGAGAAGCCGCCGGGCATGACCAACAAGGAGTGGATCGCCGAGCAGACACGCCTGAGAGCGGCGAACCTCCAGCGCTGGACGAGGGAGGCAGCGCAGCGGCAGAGGCAGCTGGCCGCGCAGCTGGTGGCGGCCGAGGACCAGGCCGTCGTCGAGGAAGAAGAGGAAGGGGAGGAGGAAGAAGAGGCGCTGGATGAGCCGCCAACTCCGGATGCGGCTGCGGCGCCGCCTGTCAAGCGGAGGGGCGCCTTTGCTCCGCTGTTCGCCGGCTGGAGCCAAGCCACCGTCGCCTCGCCATCGCCGTCACCACGGTTCCACTACTCCAACGCCGACGCTGACCCCCTTGGTGGTTTCAACCCCAACCTCACCTTCCCCCACCATCCGCCGATGATGTACGGCGGCTCGCCGGGCTACGCATCTTCACTATCGCACCGCCGTCCTCTCTCCTACGCCGCGCAGGCCATGTTGGCCGGGATGCAGCCCCAAAACAGCTACATGGACGAGATCATCACCACCGGCTCGATGGTGGCAGCGGCATGCTCGGGCTTCCTCGAGCAAAGTGGGGAGTTTTTCTCACAGAGCGGCGGCGATTACGGCCAAGGTGCGTATGGCGCCGGTGTCGGCACGGAGGAGGCGGAGTCGGAAGAAGAGCCCGAGACGGCGCCTGCTGATACGTCCATTTTGCATCACTATTTTATATCATAATTTACTGTTATTCATTGATATATTTCATATTTAGAGATGATACTTATGTTATTTCATCTATTTTGCATGTTTGATGATTATTGGAGAATTGATCACCGGAGTCTGGAATCTGCTGGAAAAAGCACCGTCAAGATACAATATTTGCGAAGATCAGAAAACAAATCCAACCAGGCAGAAGTTACTATTTTACCAGATCACGGAGGAGGCCAAAAGGGGAGCCCGAGGTGGGGCCCAGGGGGCCCACACCATGTCGTGGCACGGCCCCCATGCCTGCCGCGCCGGCACATGGTGAGGGGGCCCTGGCCCACCTCTGGCGCCGCCCTTTCACGTACTTCATCCCCCCGAAAACCTAAGACCTGGGGGACGGACGAGAAACTATTTCCGCCGCCTCCACGAGGCGGAAAACACCAGAGAGAGAAAAGCTCTCTGATACGTCCAAAACGTATCTACTTTCCCGAACACTTTTGCTATTGTTGTACCTCCAATTTGTGTGTTTTGAATGCAACTAACACGGACTAACGCTGTTTTCAGCAGAATTACCCTGGTGTCTCGTTTTTGTGCAGAAATATCAACTTTATGGAAAAACCCCGAAAAACACCGGGAAGTCATTTTCTCACCCGAAGAGTCCAGGAGCCAGAAGACCAAACGGAGGAGGGCAGCGAGGCGCCCACACCACGTGCTCGCGCGGGTGGGGCCCTGCCGCGCCAGGAGGTGGTGTGGCCGCCTCGGTCACCCCCTCGCGACCCCCTCTCGGCTATAAGACCCTCCTGACCTAAAAACGCACGGGGGGTATCCACTTTCGCCAGAAACATCTCCGTACGCCGCCGCCACCGCGAACCCTAGTTCGGGGACCAGAATTCTCTGTTCCGGCACCCTGTCGGGGCGGGGAATCGAAGGGGATCATCGCCATCGTCATCGCCAACGCCTCTCCTTCAACCATCCATGTTTCCCCCATCCATGTGTGAGTAATCCACCGCTGTAGGCTTGAGGGGATGGTAGGGATTGGATGAGATCATTCATGTAATAGATGTAATATCGTTAGGGCATGGTGCCTAGTATCCGTTATCGGTGTTTTACGTCATTGTTGCAACTTGTTATGCTTAATGCTTGACACTAGGGCCCGAGTGCCATGATTTCAGATCTGAACATGTTATTGTATCGTGAGGATAATTATTGTTTTAGATCATATCTATGAGTTGTATACACATATTATTGTCCGGAACCGATGGCCCCAAAGTGACAGCAATTGGGATAACCGGAGGGAATGGCTGTGATGTGAGGATTACATGTGTTCACGGAATGTTAATGCTTTGCTCCGGTACTTTATTAAAAGGAGTACCTTAATTGCCAGTAGTTTCCCTAGAGGCCCCGCTGCAAACGGGCTGGCAGGACAAAAGATGATGTGCAAGTTTCTCATTGCGAGCACGCACAACTAAATTGGAATACATGCTTATGATTAGTTAATACTTGGATGCTTTATATTATTTATCTGCAAATGCCTATGCTATGATATTACATGAATTATCTTATCCATGCAACGCCCGTACATCCGTCCCTATGCCTACAGTATTTTAATCCTGCTGTCTACTGTAATCACAATCGCTGTCTTAATTCTACTGCAGCTATTATTTCACTACTGTCTCTGCTATAAAACTGTTGCTACTGATAATCTGTCTCGAGCAAGTCTATTCACAGGTGCAGCTGATCTGACAAATCATCTGTTAAAGCTTATAAATATTCTTTGGCTCCCCTTGTGTCGAATCAATAAATTTGGGTTTTACTTCCCTCGAAGACTGTTGCGATCCCCTATACTTGTGGGTCATCACTCTCCGGCAGGGAGAAATCTGCCGGGGAAATCCCTTCCCGAAGGGGGGAAATCGTCGCCATCGTCACCGTCATCGAGCTGCACTTTATCGGGATCATCATCACCACCATCTCCACCGCCGACACCGTCATCTCCATCGGTCCACTCCGTTCGCGCTGTAACATCTTGGGCTGAATCTTGTGTCTTTGATAGGGGAAACTCTCCCGGTGTTGATTACTCTTTCTTTTTATTGATGCTATTGAGTGAAACCGTTGAATTAAGGTTTATGTTCAGATTGTTACCCATCATTATATCACCTCTGATCATGTTCCAAATAATGTGTTGTGAGTAGTTCGTTTAGTTCTTGAGGACATGGGAGAAGTCTAGATGTTAGTAGTGAACTATGTTGAGTAATATTTAATGTTTTGATATTTAAGTTGTGGTGCTATTCTTCTAGTGGTGTCATGTGAACGTCGACTACATGACACTTCACCTTTATGGGACTAGGGGAATGCATTGTGTATTCGAATATTAATTGTGGGGTTGCCGGAGTGACAGAAACCTAAACCCCCGTTGGTATCTCGATGCATGAGGGATGGTAGGATCTCAGAGTTTAAGCCTGTGGTTAGATTTATCTTAATTACTTTCTAGTATTTGCGGATGCTTACTAGGGGTATAATCACAAGTATGTATTAGTACTAGAAAGGGCGGTGCATTAGCATAGGTTCACCCACACAACGCTTATCGAAACACTAAAGATTAATCATCTATATGAAGCGAAAGCACTAGACAGAAATCCCGTGTGTCCTCAGAAACGTTTGGTCATCATAAGTAAGCAAACCGGCTTGTCCTTTGCTCTAGAAAGGATTGGGCCACTCGCTGCAATTATAATTGTTGCGCTTTATTTACTCGCACTTTATTTATCTGTTACATCAAAAACTCCTAAAAACTTGTCTGCTAGTGTTTACAATGAAATCCTCATCAAAACCGCTTGTCAGCACCTTTTGCTCCTCGTTGGGTTCGACACTCTTATTTATCGAAAGTACTACGATACACCCCCTATACTTGTGGGTAATCACCTGCAGCGCCGGAGGGAGCAGATGGCCCGGCCAAGGAGGGCGACACGGGCGGCCGACGACCCAGGAAGGGCTCGAAGGCGGCGCCCAAGCCGCCCATCGAGCCTCGCATCAAGTGGACGAACAGGGAGGACGTCCTCCTCGCCGAGTCATGGAAGACGGTCAGCTTCGACACCATCGTCGGCGCCAACCAGGCCATGGAAAACTACTGGAAGCGGGTGAAGACGGCGTACGACGAGCGCCGGATGATCGACTCCGACTTCGCCACATGCGTCATGGAGCGCGGCCAGAAGGCCATGGCCAACCATTGGGCGAACATCCAGAACGCCTGCAACAAGTGGCATGGCATCCAGGAGGAGGTCGCGAACCGGCCGAAGAGCGGCACCAACCGCGAGATGGAGATCGTCCGGATGCTGGAGGCATACAAGAACGACGACAACGCCGACTTCAAGTACCTCCACGTCTTCGTCGTCATCGAGGGGTGCGAGAAGTGGGCGGAGGCTCGCCGTACGCTCGGCAAGGGCAAGGAGTACGTCCCCGACGCGGAGGCTGCGGGGGCGTCTGAAGGCCGTCCAACGATGGGGCACAAGAAAGACAAGGCCGCGAGGGACGGCGCGCCGGCAGCGGCAAAGCTCCAGGCGTCCATCGAGACCTACATCGCCGACGCTCAGACCCAGGCCGCCAAGAGGGAGGAGACCGCCAAGCAGAGGTGGGAGGCGCTCATGGCCAACTCCAAGGTCAAGATCGACCTCCTCAGGACCGGCACCGTGGCGAAGAAGAGGAACCACGACCTCGCCTTTCTCATGGGGGGCGATCCGGCCGTGATGGACCCCGAGGTGAGGGCATGGTTCATGGCGCAGCGCTGTCTCATCCTCAGCGATATCAGCCCGGCTCCGGCCCCGACCCCGACGGACACGAGCTACGCCACCGCGGCGGGCACGACCTGCGACAGTCCGACAAGCTCGGCCAGCCCAGCCCAGCCGAGACGCCACTGCCCCCCAAGCCTCCTACTACTGCGTCGCCGAGCATGCACATCGACCTGTAGGGCGCCGAGATGGCCATCGACCTGGAGGATGCCGCGCCCGTCGTTGACCTCGAGGCTGCCGAGACTGCAACTCCGAGCTCGCCGCCAGCTCCAATCACCACGCCCGTCGTCGACGTCGAGAATGACGCCGCGGTGTCGCCGGCCTATATCTGATCTGCGCGTCAGCGGACTGCCGAATGTGGCCGTGATCGTCCGACTGTGGTTTGATCGAGACTATTTGATCGCCCAACTGTGGCGTTTTTTTTGTAATGTGTTCGACAACTGTGGCTGCTATGATCGCCGAACTCGGGCTATTTTTTGGGCGGGAAGAAGAACTTTCAAATTTATGTCCACCGTGTTTTACTGGGCCGCCGAATGGCTGGTAGAATCGCCCTCCAGGTTTTGGTGAGAGGCGGCGTTAACGCTAAAAAGCGCCGAACCAAAACCTGTATGCCGAACGGCTGGAGATGGCCTTACTAGCGCGCCATCGCGAAGACCAGATCAGCGTTGCTGCCGCTGGTGAGAGCTCCCGCCACGGCCACCTCCCAGTGTCGCGGCGTTGTCGCCAGTCAATATCGGCACTGCTATCTTGCGTGTACCCATGAAGGTCGATTTCGACCAGGTTCCCATTGCGTAGGTTAGTTTTTCAATAGGTTTGTCTCGTTGTCTCCTGTAATCTCATGAACTTATCGATAATCGTTTCTCTAGCTTACCTTTTTCTGGCCTCTTCACGAAAACCTCTATTGTTCCAAATAAAACCTTTCATTTCCACACTTATCCCATTTTCTTATTTTTCTCAACTGAACCTACGGGCATCACACTTCAATTCAGAGGTGATATATGTAGCTTCTATCTTTTCTTCCGGTCAAAGCATGCTTAACTTGATTCCAATAAGCTTCTTCCTTTTGCATGTCAGAATTCTCATAATTATAAATAAATGTTCACGAAATTCATCAGTAACATCTACTTTCTCATATTATGCTGTTAAATCATGCCTCATAAGCTATGAACATTTAATAATATTATTTTTATATTTCATCAGCACCATATTATTAGAGAACCCAAGATATGTCCCACTACATGATGCATTATGACATATCCGAAGAAATAATAATTAATATTAGGGAAATCATGATAAAAGCCATTAAGTATGTGTTAAAATTACCCTAATTATCCTTCACCACCGTTCTTTTTGATGTCTTCAATATTACCATATTCTCAGCCTTTGAGTCGTCCAGAGCTTGTTGGCATCTCAAAGGCCCATGTTCTTCTTTTCAAAATAATGTCTTCCAATAACTTTGGATATCGTGGGGTTAAAATTCTACTCGCTAGCTTAGTCCACTAGTTATTGCCCATTTTCATTAGGGTTTTAAATTTTAATTCCATTCTGTTTGACCCCTCCTCCCCATTTTGTGATCCAGCCACCACATCCAAATTTCCTTTTTTAAGGTGCAAAGTTTGTTGCAGAAACTTTGTTGATGTCGCCAGGAAGGTGACTTCAGACTTATTGATGTATTAGTTTGTCAGACTGTTCTGAATAATTAATAAAGAAGTTGCATTCATCTCTTGGATACATAGACTGGGTTTCAACAACTTTTGAAAAAAAAATGATTACTATAAAAAAAAAGAATGCCACGCCATAGACTTGCACAAGCAGTGTGCGACATTTTAGACGAAATTGTAGATTCCACCATTCTCACCTCATTTCGTTGCAGAAATAACTAACTCTATAGATGTCTTTGCACACTCTGCCAGGTTACCGTCTAATCCGTTGCAACCAATTTAAATGCCCCCTTTAACACCATCGACAACTAAGGGACGACCTAGTCCATCATGGATAAGTTGGGCCGTATTGTTTCTAACCAGGTGGCTGAGTGTTGCCGAATGTACTTTGATGCTGTCAATATATTGAAATATTATATTTATACCTTCGTCGTTGCCAGCGGAAGTGTTGGGATCCCCTTCGCTTCCTCCACTCCGATGGTGTGTCATGGTTTGGTCGCGATAGGAACTTGTTAGTTAGACTCTTGTTCAGGTGTGTCTGCCTCATATTTTTGTTAGACTTCTCGGTGTTGTGGCTCCGGGCTACGATGAACTTCGTGGGGCGCTCCGGTCTCAAAGATTTTCAACGTCGGGGATCCTACCCATCCCCTCTCGGAGCTCCTCATCAGAGTAGGAGCTATCGGTTTTCTGTTTGGCATAGTCCGGTGTGAGCTTCATGTCGTTTTGGTGAGGTCTTCTATGTGGTCGGAGCTAGTGAAATCAGAGTCACTAAAGAGTGTCTGTGTGTGTAGTTTGTGGTTGTACCGAGGGTGGTTCTCTTTTCTTCTTAATTAAAATAAAATGAAGATGACTTTTACTGTACCCCGAAATGAATTGGGTCGTCCATTTTTAGCGATCCAACGGCTGGTGTCCTCTGGTACTCTAGGAATCACCCACGGAGTACCTAGTCGAAAACTCACCTATCATGATGGAGTACCTAGACCCAATGGCGAGTCCAGGAACTAATTGGAGGGTGGGCTGAAAGTTAACAATGAGTAAACTAAACGACTAATTCCGAAGAAAATCAGCCAATATGTAAGACATAAAAGTATTTGAGACAAAATATCACAAATATTCAAGTTAAAAGCGTACAAATCGCACACTAATACATCCATTCAGCTCGAGAGAAGCTACAACAAAATGCCAAAACCAAGGGTATATGACATTGCTTCTTCTGGATGCTTTGTAGAAAGCCTCCAAAATATTTATCCCAACCGCAGCCATCTGTCCATGTTAGCACAATTAGTAGTGATATAACAGTAAGGCAATAACAAGTCTAAAACTCTCTATTAACACTAGTAAACACACATGTACCTCTAAGAAATCACATCATACTCACGCGGTAAATGGCCTCTATGATCCCTCAATTTCTGAAATTGTACCATTATCTGATCATCATGAATGCTTCTGAATATATCTTTCTCACAGTAGCACACCATTCAATCATTTAGCCATTCATCAGACACCTTATTGCGCAAATCTGTTTTAATAATCTTCATTGCTGAAAATATTCAGTCAACTGATGCAGTTGCCACGGGAAGAATGAGAGCCAACTCAATGAGGCGGTACACCAGTTGGAATGATGTGTGTTTTGTTGTTTGAACAATCAATTCAGGAAGTGTGGACAGATTCTGACATCCATTAAATTCTTCACTTCTCCTAATGTTCATAAGAAATCTTCGGAGGTCAATTCTTAGCAACAAGCTGTCCGCTTCTATGAAGTCCTAGGCATAAATTTCAGCAAGCCGGATAAGTTTGTCAACATTAAAATTTTAGAAGTTGTTAACTGGACTAAGACAAGCCATACAATCAAGTAACTTGGGGGAAACTTCATTGAATCGATGATTCATCTCAGCTAGAGTTGCATCAATGGCGACATTGAATATGCTAACCTTGTAATAGTGGAGTCGAGTTGTCGTGTTCTTGGTGCGAGTAGTTTGGCCCGAAACTCCAACATGATCATCCATATTTGGCAAAACAATGTCACATGCCTCACAAAAACTCTTGGCTTGGCTGAATAAAGAATCCAATCCACGGTCCCTCATCTCTTGCAAATTGTCTTTCACATCCAAGACCAAACCGTATGGCTTCAACAATATTTTGATTCTTCCTTTGCAAAGCTAGTAAGAGCATATTTGTGGTGTTTAATATGTTTATTAAGAGCAGCATGATGAACACAAATTCAAAGCATTACATCTCAATAAGCAAGACAAAAGCTCCACCTTGACATGTGTGTTCCCGAGCACCATCGATCACTATAATTTCTAGAACACCCACCATGGCCTTCCACATTCTGAATATACGAAGCAAGGTTCTCAAATGTGAGCCCCAACGAATGTCTCCTGGTCATGTTATGCTAGATTCTTGATGCAGCTCGGTTCTGGCTGAAATCATCCCATTCTCCGACAACTCTAACAATTCATCCTGGTGTTTTTGCAAGTAACGCATCTTTTCTCTTGCAAGATGAACCCACTTGAGTCGCTATCAAGGGAATAATGTTGAAGAAATTAGCAATAGCAGGACTACATCGAGCAACAGTGACAACCACCAATTGGTGGGCAAAACAGTGAACATAAAATGCATATGGAGCTTCATCTCAAACCAATTTTTGCAAACCATTAAATTCTCCTCTCATATTAGAAGCTCCATCATAGCCATGTCCAACACATCAAGGAAAGCTCTTTAATTCCAGAATATGTACAATATGTACAGTATGTGATGTGTTTAATCATAAGAAATCTCTCCTAGCGCTCCTCTTCCCGCTCCGGTGCACAACAACTTCCGGCAATCCGACGTGCTCCTTTCTCCAGCCGCTACCCCTATCGATGGTTGATGCTAGGGTTTGGCGGCTAAACGGGTCGCCTTCTGGCTGTGCGTGCGAGTGGCGCTCTATTGTGGCTGACTGGCTCGTCGGTTGTCGGTCCATGCGTCTGCGTGCACGAGCCGTGCGGCTGCACTAGGGATTGGGGATCGGTCGCCTGCCTCACGTGTGGTCGCGTGGAAGAGCTGTGCATGCTGGGATCGCTCAGAAGACCAGCTCTTGTCGCTCACGAGTATGGATGCTAGTGTGAAGTGAGCCTAGCTCAGCTGGTTGGTTCCTTATGGTGGAACCAGCCCACCCAGGTTCAAATCCCAGACTTAACGTCGGTGTTCACATTTTCTTGGATTTTTCAGGATTTAATCGGCGCTATGCTTTCAGTGTTAGGTGATGTCTCCGACAACAACGAGACGCCTGTGGTGACTTCGTCAACCTCAAGATCTGTCGGACCAATCTCTCGGAGGTGCTCATAGGGGTAGGGTTTGCGTGTGTGCGTACATAGGGGTGTCTGTACGTACGTGTTTATGAGCGTCTGCGTGTTTATCAAAAAAAAAAGTATGGATATTAGCCTAGTTGGGCTGGAACTAGCACATCGAATAGGCCCATCCTTCTGATTACTTCTGATTAGTAGTAGTAAAAAAATCGGAGGGCAGGCTTCCATTAGACTCGCCTCTTGACCGGAGGGGAAAAATGGTAATTTTGTTTTAAAAGATTTTGTAGGCGTTACCACTTTCCTCTAGGTTAACTTATCGTCCATCTCAATCATCCCCAAAATCTTATCATTTCGTGGAAGAAAACCTAGCAGTGTTCAAGTTCATGGAGGTGCGGGATATGGAGGAGCCGGTCGGAAAGGGAAATGAGGTGCTGCCAGGCGGCGGCTCCCTGCCTGGGCGAGGTCTCGCGGTAGCGCGGGGCGTGGAGTAGCCGGTCGAAGAGGGGGACAGGTGCGGACGGCTATCGATGGCGACGACGATCAATAACGGTGGCGACGTTGGGACACGACCGATGGCCGCGGTGGCGAGCTAAACAATCGGGAAGTAGGTTCCTCTTTTTTTCCTGTGACCGGACACAATCAGCCCTATTGGGTGTGCCAACTTGGCGTATTTTTTGGCAAATCTGGTCGTTAATGCAAACTAATGATGTGTGTGGCCGCTCGGCAAAACTATTTGCAAATCTGGCCGCTGGTCTTGGCGCCAAAGACGCCGGCGCCGACGTAGTGCAGTTCGGCGCCACGCGCGGTCGGCACGGAAGCAGGGTTGGCGATTTGGTGCCAGTTTTAGCCGGCGTCGAACTGCACAACGTCGCCAACGTCTTTGGCGCTGAACCCAGCAGCCAGATTTGAAAATAGTTCTGCAGGGGCTCAGATTTGCTATTAGTTTCATAAAAAGGTCATTCTGGTAAAAACAAAATACCAACTTGGCAGGCTACAAGTATAATATGCCCTTCCCTCGGTGACCGTCAAATCAAGGAGTACTCCAAAGTTTTCTTACGGAGTTTCAGGGTATTGTAAAAATCGTCAGAATGAAAAGTAGTTTGCCTCGTTTGAAAAAATCATGTGCTCAATTATCCTTCTTATGTGGCTGCACCATGTCAAGCATTTTTGTGTCATGGCCAGAAAGTGTGATGTAGCAATAAACTCTTGTTGTTGGGTGGTTCGAGTAGATATTGGTGCAAAGAGTGCGTTTAGACTAGTTTGTAACCTAGGGCTGCTGGAGACTCCAAAAACTCCATAGGGCTGCTGGTTTTCACAATGAAATAAGATGAGAGCATGGTGAAAGCTACGGAGTACTACAATTTTCTCTGCATTTCCGCGGAAACCAACTAAACAAGCAGTGGCGGAACCGAAGACGACGACGAACCCGCCGAGGCAGAAGAACACGGAGAGATCGAGCTGGATACGATCTGCGCCTGGGCGGCGCAGATGCCGGCCGGTCTCCGAAAACGGCGAGCGCTGGCTCTCGATCCGTGCGTGCGTTCCATCCACGTTCACAACATCACCAGTAGCTACCAGCACCTCATAGCCAGCGCTACTGTAGCAGCAGAGAGGACATACGTTACGTGTAGGCAGTCCTCCCCCGTGCGCTGCAGCAGGAAGAAGAGCTCCTGCTCCAGGAAGAAAGCATGGCCCTCGCCCTCTTCCCTTCTACTCTAGCAGAAAGAGCCTACCCCTACGTTGCACAGGACTGTCCTTCCGTCGGCAGACCAACCGGACGCCTTCTTCCCTCGCCTTTGACCCCCTCTCGTCTTCTCTTCTCTTCCCTCTGCTCCTGACCACCGTAGCAGGAGATGGAACAAGCTCTGTCTTGGTCCTGGTCGTCAACACAACGCAACACAACACAGCAGAGTGGATGTGGATCGACGTGCTCGTGGGGACAAAACGTAGGATCTGGCGACGCGACTTGACATACCCCCCTCTCTCCAACCAGGTCTAGGCTGCTGCCCACTTGGACACATTGCCCCCCTGGGCAGCTTTTCCATTGAATCACTTGGGCCATCCTCTCGTCTTCACCTGTCTGGTGACCATTGCCCATTGGTTGGATCGATGGATGGATGTCGCGTCAGTCTCAGTCTCCCCTCCGTTGCCTTCTTTTTGGATCATCGATGGAAGAAATGTTGCCTAGGCATTTGACCGCTGTCAGGAAGACTTCATTGGCTCAGCTACACGTGCAATGTAAGATATACAGTAATATTTTCTTCCACGACACACTCCAAGTCATAGTACTGTATATCATAATGATCAAATCTGACAAAATATATCATCAGACATAGTATCATTTCGCAGCCAATGAATGAAACAAGAAGGCGACGCTCGCACCTACAGCTACAGGGCGTGCTTTTACAAACCCACACGCCCGTAGAAACGCACTGAGAGATTAAAACAGAAGAGACATGCACACACTTGCCGCACTTGCTAGCACAAACTCTCTACTACGATGGAATGATGGCGTACACAAGAAAAAAAAAAGACATGTCATCTGAACTCTAAACCAGCGATGGTGTAAGCAGCAAGGCAAGCTACAGGTGTTGGCTACAGATTTTCCTGACCTCTCCCTTCTTCCCTTTCTTGACCCGGATGGAGCCCATCCGGTCCATGCTAGCTACAAAGACCTGGAAGAATCGGGCCTTATCAGCCCCAAGCTCCAACACAAACGGCCTGGTCCTTGGGTCCAGAAACAGCGCCTGGTCAGACCCAAGCAGGCCCAGCCTTGCCTGCAGGTTGGCGTAGTAGGCGCCGTCGAACTGGAACGGGGTGCTCACGTCGAATGGCACCACCGCCCGGGCGCTGCCGCCGATGGACGGGCACGTCATCCGCAGCGCCTTCACCAGCCGCGCGTCCATGAACGGGTCCGCCGCCCCCCGCGTGCCGCGGAAGTTGTACAGCCGGCCGACGAAGTGGGCGCAGTGCGCGAAGCCGATGGTGTGCGCGCCGGAGAGCGCCACCAGGTCCGCCGCGCCCAGGCCCTTGCCGGCGAACACGCGGAGGAGCTCGTCGACGGTGGAGTTGGCCCGGGGGAGGCTGCCGCGCACCTTGCCCGCCAGCGATACCTTGCTGTCTTTCCGACCTTTCTTCACCTCGTAGTGCGGACCACCAGCCTGCACATTTTAATCACCATGTTTTCAGTTATTTTCCTAATACGTCTCATGTTTGCCGAACCTAAAACTTTCTTTTCAGCTGCGAGTAGACACGCGTGTTTTTCCTTTGCGTGGACGTTTTGTTTGTTGCAAAACCAGTACTTTTTTTTTTTCAAACAGCAGTAGTACATTGTTTTTTACTTTTTTTGAGGGGATGCAAAACCAGTAAATAGACATGGACAAGTCTTCTAGAGCCGCCTTTTAGGCCTTTAGCCCATGTACCTGTACTTTTTGTACATAGCATAAATGGGCTTTTGTTAGCCTAAAGTCACACTCGGCCTAGTGATTGCGGCCTTGTTGAAATGTTCCTACTCCCTTATTCTACTCTATTATACTCCCTCCGCTTTTAAATATAATAATGCGTTGTAGTTTTTCAGATTCATATATATCCAGACACGTTTTAATGTGTATGTTCGTCCGTGTCAATATGTATATAGTCAACATTTGAAATGACTAATATCCTATATTTGGAAACGGAGGGAGCAAAACGGAAAAACAACTTATTGTGGACTATTAACACGAGGTATAAAAAGTAAAAAATAAAACTTATTCTCGGCTATTAACACCGTATTCTTTTATGTCTGATTGTTCATGTCCATGCTAGAAGCCAGGGTGAGACAGGCATGAACACAACTGAGTCTTCCTTGGTCAGATACGGGATACCGTCTTCTCTACTCTCCAAATTTACATAAGTTGAACATGTCAACATGTTTCATCTTTTACGAGCTGTGTGTTTAAAACCTACATAGGCAAGAGACCAAGATTTTCCAGAAAGATGCACATCGACATGTCAAAAGAACTGGGACCGTGCAGCCCCAACAATGCATGCAAGAGGAAGACCTACGGTATAGTCTATATAATGGGGAAAAAGAAGAGGCATGCACGAAGGAAGAAGAGGACAATAGACTTGCTCAGAGGCGTCTACTGCGATATATGGTACCAGACAAACGAAGACAGCAGACATGAGAAACATACATACAAAGAACATCCATATGTGCACCTAAATTTCAAGCATCGAATCTGCTTCTTTTGACTGGTGTAATATCCTGTGACCGTAAGATCCAAGAGACGGGAGAACCTAACCAATATAAATAGATTCGGTAAAACAAAATATGCATGCCATATTTTACATTCCGGCCAGTACGTACGTGGAAGAATAATCATGCTTCACTTGGCTAGTCTAAGGTAAGCTAGGCGCCCTGCTCCAAACGACGTTCGTTCTAGCCCCCTCAGGGACCCTCCCGGTTCAAAAAAATAATAATCCTCATACATAGTATCATTTCACAACGAATGAATAAAACAAGAAGTACAAACCGACACGCCCGTAGAAACGCACCGAGAGATTATAACAGAAGAGACATGCACACACTTGCCGCACTAGCTAGCACAAACTCTCTACTACGATGGGAATATGGGATGATGGCATACACACACACAAACATATACTGCTGTATAACAGCGAATTTGATTTAAAAATAGGGTATATTTCTCTTTTGAAAAAAATGAGGATAAAACGGGGTTTGTACTCCATACTAGTAGAAGGCTGGGCAAAAGAAATGAACACAATTGGGTGTTCCTTGGTCTGACGCCCTCTTCTTTTCTCCTCAAATTTGCATAAGCTGGCCGTTGTCCATATGAGTGTTGCCTAAGGATATGTATGTTTCTATAGAAAAAATGATAATGAGCTGAAGCGTATATTGCATGAATTGTTACCTAATTTTTGTGCGCTGTGAGTTTGTGACCTACCTAGGCATGAATTGTCAACCTCCTCCCTCTCGCCCCCGTGCGGCGGCAGGGGGAGGCCTTCCGCCGCCGCCGCCCCAGCCCCCTCCGCAGCTCCTCCTCCCTCCCTCCCCCGCTGCCACCACGGGCACGGCCAAGCAAAGCCTGGGCGCGGCCGGCGGCGGGGGGGATCGCTGCTCCTCGAGGACGACGGGCCGGCGCGGGTGGGCTTCGTATGTCTCGAGCGTGGCGCGGCCGCCAGGCGCCACGGCGACGTCGTCGCCCTGCTACGACGGCGTGGGGGATGGCATGGTCCCCGGCCTTCCAGGCGGCGCAGTACGGCGGCTTCCGGCGGCCCGATCTGCGGGGCGTGGAGCGGATCCTTGTGAGCGGGGCTTGGTGATCTCGGGTGTGCCGCTCACTC
Source organism: Poa annua (assembly GCA_026929855.1). Lineage (NCBI taxonomy): Eukaryota > Viridiplantae > Streptophyta > Magnoliopsida > Poales > Poaceae > Poa > Poa annua. The sequence goes on along the minus strand of CM049435.1, from coordinate 52,912,860 downwards.
CGGTGGCCGTGTCATGCCTGGATCTTGCCTCGGCTCGCGGAGATCTGAAGGAGTTGATGATGGCCGGTGAGAGCCGGGCTCCGTCGTCGGAGCCGACGATGGCGGCGCCCGTGGGCGTCGTTACCTTGTTGAAGGAGTCGTCGCTGTGACTCTGCTGCCTTCCGCCCGGATGTTCCGGGGGAAACCCCAGATCTGGTGTTACCGGATCGGACGATGGCGGCACCTTCGGTGTCGTTTATCCCTCTTGGGGGCATCGTTTTGGAACATGGGTGCCTGGAGTGGCCTACCGGCGGTGTGGAGCTTCACCTTCAATGACGAAGACGGCTTTTCTTGGCGGCGTGGTGCAGCGAGGACTTGTAGTCGGCCCTTGTTTGGTGACTTGCACAGGGCGGAGGCGCTGCCTGGTGTCATGGTGGCATCGGCGGCAGGACTGGCGAGAGGTTTGCTCCGATCGGCATGCTGAAGTTGGGTTGGAGGAAGAGGATGGAGGCGACTTCCGGAGCGTGTGCACAAGGCACTATCTCTGCGTTAGCCAAGGAGCCGGCGACGGCTGTGGACGGGGTACAAGGCCCTGTTCCCTCTGTCGTTTGTGCTAGTTGTTCAGTGTTGGTGGGTTCAGCTTGTACTCGTTCGTTGTAAGGCTTTTTGCCAGTTTTGTTGAATAAAAGTAATAAAGTAGCCGTATGCATCATTTTGATGCAGAGGCTGGAGTGACCCTTTTCTAAAAAAAACCTACGCAAGAAGCCAATAGTGGTCCGGAAAGATGAACCGGGACCGTGCTATCCAACACAACAATATAAGCTGGAATTCTGATAGAAAGGGAAAAAAGAAGCATGGAGGAACAACATGACATTTGACTTGCTCAGAACCCTAGAGGCGTCTACTGCCCTGCTGATATGGTACCGGACAAACTTAGACAGCAGACTTCAGAAACGCATAAAAAATACCCATGTGCACCTGAATTTCTAGCATCCAAATCTGCTTGTTTCGAGGCGATTCGATTATATATATTGTCTCTGCTGTCCTGTGACCGTAAGATCCAAGAGACTGACGAATCTCTGAGCTAGCGGCTTTGTCTAGGTAAGAGTACTGTACATAGCAACGTCACCCAAATAATCTATCCAATCATTTTAGTTTGCAAGCGGTGTCAGTCAGTAAGTTTTCTGCGTATTTTCTCTCTCGATAGTACGGGGTACATGTCAGTATGCCATAAACCCACTGCAACGACTAGATTCGGTTCGGTGAAACAAAAAGCACAACAGGCCTCGTACATGATTTCCTGGGCTGTACGGGCAGCAGGTTTGTCAACCACATGAGCGAAAGCCCTGCACGAATTGCGTAGTTGAGGTGGTTCTATCCTAGCAAACCAACCTGTGGTTGAATAGTTAGCAGGGTGGTTGTACCCTCAGCCCACCAGAGTTCAAACCCCAGGTTTAACGTCTGTGTGTTGCATTTAGGCGGAATATTCTTTCCGTGGGAGGCGACGTTCCCGTCGACAGCGAGGCGCCCGTGATGACTTCGTCAATCTAAAGACTCGATCCGCCGGCTCAGGATTTCGGAGGTGCTCATAGGGGTAGGGTGTGCGTGTGTGCGTTCATAGGGGTGAGTGTGCGCGCGTGTATGTGAGCGTCTGCGTTTGTACTGTGTTTCTCAAAAAAAAGGTGGTTCTATCCTGTCCGACGTGGACGGTTCTGAGGTCTTCGGGTGAAAACCTGAACTCCGAAGGCAACGGAGGCGTTGCGACCTTCTTGGAGGCGTCGTTAAGAAGACCAGGCCATCACGGCGCGGTTGGTTCGCGGTAGAAGGCGAGTGAGTATCTGCGGGCCGGGAGGTGGGTTCCGGGGCGGTGGCCCCGGACGGTGGCGGTACTTTGAGGCGGCGGCCTCGAGTTCCCATGCGGCGATGGTCCTATGGGGCGTGGTTCATGGCCAAGTGCAGGTGGGGTGGCTTCCTGACGCTGTGCTGGTAGCTGGTTCGTCGACCCGACTGGTTCGATTTCGGACAATGTGGAATTTTGTCCTGGTCCCTACGTCGGGGCGGTGTCTCCGGAGCAGGTGTTTTTGGGTGGCGTCCTGGCACTATGCGGACAGCAGGCTCGTCGACCTTGACTGGTTCGAGTTTCGGGTAATGCGAAGCCTCGTCCTGGTTGCTACGTCGGGCGGCGGCCCCGGAATAGGTGTGTTTGTGGCGTCTGATCGACTTGTGCCGTGTGGGCGGTAGGTTGCCTCGCTTGTGCGGTTTTTTGGCCATGTTTTTCTCATAAACAGAGCTTGTTTGATTTTTGGATCCGATTTTTGTTATAAATTGGGTCATCTCTTCTATAATCGGGCAGTGAAAACGACCACTTTTATCTAAAAAAGGATAATTATACCGTGCTTGGCTAAGCTAAGCTAGTCTAAGCCGGCGCCCTGGTCCTAACGAAATTCTTAGAATTCGTTGGAAAAAAAACGCCCACCTAAAATGCGTCGGGCCGCTGGGCTGGGGCGACCCAAATGGACAATGAGGCGGACATCGGACCATTTTCTGTCCGCGGCCCGACGCAAACGGATCAAATTGGACACGATTTGGTCCCAAAATGCGTCGGCCTGCTGGAGATGCCCTGAGCCGGCATTCTCAAAAAAAAAATCTAAGCCAGCGCCCTGGTCCTAACGACGTTCGCATGCCGGCCACCGGCACGGGCACGGCAGCCCGGTGTGCTTTTATCGACATGCAAGGCAAAGGCCAAAGGGAAAGCAAAGCTTTTTACCCCCGGCCTGTCCTATTGCATGCGCACCGGCTTTGGCGGTTGGGAATGGGAACTTGCAATGCAATGCCTGCCCCGTACTCGCACTGAAACCTGTCGTTCCAGTTTGTTGGGCCGAAATCCGTGCTACTACTGTAGTAGCAAAAAAAAGGTTGCCCTTCCTTTTCCGGGAAAGAAGAGAACAATGGCGGGAGGGGTGAGCCGTGAGCGTACCAGCTGCACGAAGTCTCGCGCGGCGAGGGCGAGGACGTCGGCGCAGGTGACGACGCCGGGGCACTTGCTCTCCACGGCGGCCTTGGCCATCTCCACCGTGTCGAACCCGTACTGCGGCAGGTTCCTGTTCTCCTCCGTGTCCCTCTCCACCACTGGCCGAGCCGCCGCCGCCGCGTCGCCTGCCTTGGCCGTCGGCGCGATCAGTATGGAGGCGTCGCAGCCCTGCACGTGTTGCGTACAGTGAATAATTAAAGCGCGAACGTGCTAAAATAAGTGCGCCATGCACAAACACAAAGAGTTTCCACTGTTCACTAATTAAAAGAAGTGCCAGAAACCAGAGAATCAAGTGGCGAGGAGGAGGATGAAATCTGCGTGAGGGAACTGTGCAATGTGCATAGGTATCTATGCAGTGCGTTGCTTACGCACTTCAACGAAGCAGTCGTGGTGGAAGAGGCGGAGCACGGCGGGGCCGGCGGCGGGGTGGTCGCGGAACCGCTCGGCGGTGACGTTGGCGACGATCTGCTCCACCGCGGGGCACGTCTTGGCGTAGAAGTCCAGCGACAGCCCGTGCCGCTCGGGCGCCCGCCTACTTGTAGCAGTACCGGTACTCCTCGCGGGAGGCAACGGCAGCGGCGCCTCGCGAGCGCGGCAGCCGCCGAGGGACACGACGAGGAGCAGGACAAGGCAGCGGAAACCTCCGGACGAATCCATTGCCAAAGAAGAAGGTCGCCGGAAGTAGCTAGCTTGGCTTATCTCCTAGTCTCTAGCGGCTGGAAGAGTGAGGGAGAAAGGAGGGAGTTGTTTGTAGGTATCTGGACAAACAGTGGAGGCCGATCGAGCTGCGCGTGGTGGCTAAGTTGGACGAACGCGAGCGGTACTGTTCTCCCGTGACCCCGTGAACAAAGAGAAGACAGAGTGCCAGAGTATTTTTAATGGTTATCTATCTATGCACACTACACTTAAGCCTGCCTAATGGCTTCTGATTATCGACAGGTCTGCCTGTGTGTATTCGATTTTAAATTTGTTTTGTGCATGGGGTAACATTGCCAATCATAGAAACTGCTTTCGCCTTTGGGTCCAGGGAAGTTGGCAGCTGTGAGAGTAGCCTGCTTGACAGGTAAACCCACAGGGTTTTGGGGCTGTATATGGGCACCAGGAGGGTGCGCGCAGATCCTGCTGTACCTTCGCCAAGGGTCAAATCTAGAATTCGTGTCGATCAGAGGCGGGGGTAGGAGATGCAAAGGATTGATTGTCTCTGCGCTACATGGTTTAACTGGATAGAGATTTTAGATCTCTCGTGCACGTTCGGCAGGAACAAAAAGTCCCTAGCTCTCATCCTTGATCGATACGAACATGCAAGCGAATTGATGCTTACTCAAGCAGGTGTTAGGATGACCCAACTGTTCGACCCATCGAGTCCGCGTGGGTTCGGCGTGGTCCGTTTTTGTCAAAATGATGGCCCAACGCGCGGATGTAAAATTAAGAGCCGTCTGATTTTGGTCTGTTGCACGTCATTTTTTGACCAAATATAGGTCAGGTTTGTGTTGCAGCGGACGATTGAGCGTTTGACCGCGTGGTGTCCACCCCTGACCCATGTGTCGGTGATACGCGCCGGTTAGCCTCCCCGGTGATGGTTCTTTTTAATGCCACCGGTCTCCCTCCCACCCATCCACCAGTCCCCCACATCCAACTCGTGCCACCCTCCACTTATCGAACCCTAGCCACCTCGCTACCCACCTCGCCGCTGGTTCGGCAAGCCGGTCAAGAACGACCACGAGGTGGGGTCTTCCTCGGGCCACTGCCGCCGGATGCGGACGCCGTCTCCATCGCGCCGCTCCGCACATCTTCCACCATCTGTCTTCCTATGTTCCTCTACCCCGGCCAGGACTCCTCTGCCCTTCTCCATTGCGCCGTCGGGCGCGAAGGTCGCAGAGATTGCGCAGTGCAACCGGGTGTATGTCCGGGTCGAGAACTGCTGGTGGTACTGGAACCACGCAGTTCTCATGCCCTGATCAGACGTCAAACTTCTGGAAAAAATGGCACCTAAACCCCAAGCGGATTTTGGTGCCGCAGACTCCACAGAGCCGCTGTGCGCGGGACCTGGAGATCGCGCGGCGCCGCGAGCGGCTCGATCCAGAGCACCGTCGCGACCCAGCATTTAAAGCCTACTCGCCAACTGGCAGCGCTGGTTCGAGAACGAACACGACGTGCGCCGGCACGAGGGCCCCCACGCCGCCAAGTGGGCGGTGGTCACCGCCAATGCATATGCGGAGGCGTGGCAGTCTACCGCTGTCTCCACCGCGCCTGACGGAGGTCAAGGCGGAGCCCGAGCCGGAGGAACTTTGATCCACGTGATAAAATACACGGTCGGCTACCAGAAACTTTTAAGCCCGGCCAAACAGTAGTAGAAAGTCGGGGGCATGCCGATTTTAATTGTTTTCATAATGTTGGTTTTGTCCTAAACGAAACTTTTCCAAAGTTTTTTTGGGCATGTATGCAAACCATTGTTAGGGCCGAATTCGACTACTTAGCATGGCTAAAGATCGAACTGAATAATGTTTGTACAAAGTAGTATAGAACTCTCAGCAAATTGTATCATTCTAATGAGGTCTTTGTAGTTATTTATACATCATTGTCTTATTTATCCAAGGCTAACATATAAGAGACATTATAAAACATCAAACTTGCAGATTGTAAAATAAAACCAAAATATTTCCTAACATGTTTTATCCATCCAATAAGTAATTAATATTTCTAAAAATCTATCTACCTAATGGAAGGGCACGACAACGCGCTCTTACATAATCTAGTTTTTTCTATAACGAAGCCGTTGTATTTGCTCATAACATTAGGCGACGGGGAAGGGTCCAGGGTTGGTGAAATATATGAGAAAATGGACAGCATGCTCTTAAAAGCTTTCTCATGCCCCAAAAAGCGGAGGGCCCTTGTCTTAGGAATTAGATCAAGGATATGATGAAGAAAAGAGATAACCCTCTGTCGTGTCTCTAATCACGGACACCGGGGATGCGAGGCACCCCCTTTGTAGATTCGGTAGGGGCGCGAAGGAGGCTGGAAACGTCTCCCGGGGGACGATCGTCGGACAAGTTCCTCTCTCACTCTCCGATCTCGACGTGGTATGCAAGCAAGGAAAGCACACAGCGATCTACCCAGGTTCAGGCCGCCCGAAGGCTAACAGCCCTACTCCTGCATGTCTGGATAGATGGTTGGATCATGGTGTGGCTACAATGGTGCTCTCCGGCGAGGTACCCAGCAGGGTGACCCGACTAGAGGAAGGGGAAGGACAGATCCTTGCCCGGAGGAGATCACCTTCCTTCCCTTCCTCCTCCTAGCCTAACTTGGTGGTTGTCTTCTACCTTGGATCGCCGGTGAGTCCTTGGCTAGAGCTTGCTTACTCCTTAAGCTTTCGAACATTAGTTGTCTTCATTTGGTATTTGATCCCGATGACGTGTCTCTTTGGAAGACGAACATTTTTCGTCTTGGCACTTTGTGCCATCATGAAAAGTGTAGAGGGTTTGGTTTATTATTTGATGGTATTTTCTTCAATTGGTTTCTTGCTTTCATTTGTTATCTTTTCAAAGTGGTTTCTTCAATCATGTGTTGATTTGGGACTTTGATATAATTTGGACAATTCCTTTTCTTGTCACACTTGTGTGTGATTTCATGGTTTAATTGGTGTTTTTTCCGAATTATATCTCATTTGGTTCTTGAAAGTCTTGTGCATCTATACTTACTATATGTATATCTTATGGCATGCGTACTTTCGTTGATCCAATATATAGAATAAACTCCATCAAATCCTAAATGGCTAAGATGTGCATGAAATTCAATTTCATATCAATATGCACATATTTATGTGGAGTTTGTCCTATGTATTGTAGTTGCTCTAACTACTTTGGACCCAATGAGTTTGGGTACCTTTTTGTACTTGAATTTGTTTTAGGTATATTGGAGATGCATTGGAAGCTTGTCTCATCTAAAAGGAAGGTGTTGTCACCATGTGCTTATTGGAGCCAAGCTTGGATGATCATGAGCTCTTATCTTCTACATCACCAATGCTATCTCGGTAACAAGTATCTACCTCATGCATACTTTTCTAGCTTTCAACCTTGTGTAGGTTGATTTCATGGCATGAATCTCTTTGGTTGCAATTATTTTTGGTTCTTACAAAACGTCTTTATTGCAAATGTGAGTAAGCCGGGATGATTACATATAAGGGGACTATATATTCATTAATATGATTTGTCGATCCCAATTATGTCAATCTAGCACTTTCTACTTAAAGTCTCTCAGGTGCAACATTGATGAATTTTCAAAATCATTTGCGTTTTGTGATACTTGTTATCTTACTCGGAGCATCCATTTGTTAACCTTTATCCCTTGTGGATAATTTTTGATGCTATGATGAGTATGTGTTGGAAGTTCATTTATATTCCTTTAAGATAAAATTGGGCTTTGTGCTATGCTTTTAAGCAAAGATCTTATTGGTGTATCTATGACTTCCTCCTGGATATCATAATCTTTACCGTGTATCTATCTTGTGTGTACATGTTTATTTGTAGACCCATATCTTAGTGATTAGTGTCTACTTAGAAACTTATACACGTGAGAATAGTACATCTTTAATTGATATTCCAAATCTTTAGTTACCACATCTTATTGCTTTTGACTCCTTGGTGGTTTCTAAAAGGCTCAAGCTTTATTTTCCATGTGTTATGCTTGGTGCATTTTACTAAGCTTGTGGAGCTATTTGCTATACCTCTTTTGGTGTGTGGGAATGGGGAAGACATGATATGCACCATGTGCAACTCTTTTTGAAAGACTATGTTGATGTGTTTGCTCATCCTTGTATTAGTCTCCTAAAATGTCTTTATATCTCACACCCATCCTTTTATTTGCCGCTCCTTGCTCATGTTGCAAAACATTTTATTTGTTGCAAGTTGTTTTACTTCTTTTCTCATTTATATTCTCTTGCATGTGCTTGTGTTCGATTTTATCTAGGAGGGAGTGAGGATTCCATGTTGTGCACACTATATTGAAATACAAATCCTATTTGTGCACGTACCTTGGGGAGTTCCCTCTTGATATTTAGAACATTTTTTTGGATCTTTTTGATTGCTTGCTTCTTTTGTTGAAGTTTCTTTCTCTTTGATATTCTTTTGCAATCTTTGGATCCTCAATATAGTTTGATCTCCTTCCCAACTATTCGTTATTGGATATGTGCATTTGATTTCACTCATATTATGAGAAATGCACACATTATGGGGGAGCTCTTACTATATTGGCCTTCTAAATTTTCCTCCCATTTCGGCAATCGATGCCAATGGGGGAGAAGTTTAGAGGGTTTAAGGATATTTGGTTTTATGCTTTTGGTTTGTTCTTAAGCATTTGCCTCTCATGCTCTTGCATCCTTGCTCTTTGTATGCATGGTTGCTTAATTCATTATATAAACCCTCGTAAAAGGGATTGTCGTCAATTACCAAAATGGGGGAGATTGAAAGTGCATGTGTTGCCCCATGCGTAGTTTTGGTAATTAATGACAATCCTTATGGACTAATGTTTGCTTTGAGATATACTTGTAGATCTTGTCCATAGGAAAAGATTGGAGTTCATGTGTTGGACTCTAGTAGATTACATGATGATCAATACTCTACTCAAGGGTTTATATGAAGAATGTTCATGTGTAGAGTTGAGCTTATTGCAAGTATGGCTTGGAAAAGAAGATTGAGTGATCAATCATGTTTTACCCCAAGCCATCATACATATCAAGAGAAGAAGATGAAGTGCAAGTTCAATATGATGTATCTCGGAAGATATCTTTTGATTGAAGCTTGCAAAGGAGACATGAAGACGAAGCTTAGCGAGGCCCTCCCATAATGGTGTATGGGGGAGCATTTGGAGAAGTCCTCATCAAGCATGTGCTAGCAAGCACAATCAAGAAAGGTGTTTCAACTTGAGAGAGTCAAGATCGTCATCATCGAGCTCAAGTGGAATGCGCAAGGCAAAGGTATGATCTTGATAGGTTTTCTATTTTACCGGTCTCATGGTGTTAGTGGGAGACCGGGTTTTTAGGATAGATGGCGTACTATCAAGAGGGGCTCTCGAGTGAGTAACTTGATCGCATCTTTGTGGAGAGCTCAAACCTTTGCATGCTTGGCATATCATCTTTCTTGGTTCTTATTTGGTTTTTCTCCGTGTTGGGTTTCGGTCCTTGTCGTGATCTTCATGACAAGACCAAGTCCTTCGAAAATGGTTTTACTTGGGAAAACTTATTGCCTTTTATCCATGTGAGGATTTAGAGCTTAGTTTATCTCCATACTAAGCTCTAGTTCATCAAAAACAGATTTCGTATGAATATCTTGTTGCGTTTTTGATGAAGGAGGTTTTACCGGTTTGCATTGTTTAGGAAAGTTCAATCTTTCCCAATTTGGTTTTATCCTCACATGATGGACTGTGATGTTTCTATGCACATTCAAGTAGAGCTCGTTGTAACGATTCCAACGAGCCAAAAATCATCGAAAACGGAGTCCGGATGGAAAAGATATTGACGTTTTCGTTATCGGTTTTGCTGCAGTTTTTGCTAGGCCGGAGTCTCCGGTCTCAGGGACCAGAGTCTCCGGCCAGGCCGGAGTCTCCGGTCCTAGACCGGAGTCTCCGGTCCTCGCGATCCATTTTTTGTTCTTCCGGTCGGCACTCTCTGTATGGGGGTCCGGAGTAGGTCCGGAGTGACCCCGGAGTCTCTGGGGGGGCCGGAGTCTCCGGCCTACGCGGTCCGGAGTCTCCGGTGTTTGTTTCCTGCGTCGACTTTTTTCCTGATCTTTCGAGGCCGGAGTCTCCGGTCTCAGGGACCGGAGTCTCCGGCCAGGCCGGAGTCTCCGGCCTTCCAGACCGGAGTCTCCGGTCTAAGTGGCTGCAACGGCTCTTTTTCTGGGAGGGGTATAAATACCCCTCCACCTACCTCCAGCCACTCAGCTCTTCCAAGCACGAATTTTTCCCCTCTCTCACCTCCATTGTTGACCTTGGAAAGCTTGCCCCTCTCCCATTCCCTCCCATGATTCTTGCATATCTTTGAGGGATTTGAGAGAGGAGATCTAGATCTACATTTCCACCAATCCATCTCTCCTCTAAGTGAGGGGAACCTAGTAGATCTTGATCTTGGAGTTCTTGGTGCATCTCCTCTTTGTTCTTCCTCTCTTATTCCCCCATAAGCATTTGTTGCTTTGTTGGAATTCGAGAGTGAAGGATTTGAGCACTTGTGCTCTTGCCTTTTGCATTTGGTGCATCGGTGTGCTCTCCACGAGGATTCGTGGAAGTTGAAAGCTTGTGAACTTGTTACTCTTGGGTCCTTGGACCCTAGACGCCTTTGTGGTGGTTGGACCCTTGTGTGGTCACTTGAAGCCGTTCGGGAGCCCCCAATCCCATTGTGGGTTGTGCCCCGGATTGTTGTTGGAGGCCGTTCGGGAGCCCCCAATCCCATTGTGGGTTGTGCCCCGGATTGTTGTTGAAAGGCTCCGGATTCCGCCTCGAAGGAATTCCGATAGTGGAAGGTGAACCAAGCCTTTGTGGTGCGGTTCATCGGAGAAGAAGGTGAAACCTTTGTGGTTGTTGAACCGTTGTGTCGGTTCACACCTCTCCAACGAGACGTACTCCCTTAACAAGGAGGAACTCGGGAATACATCCTCGTCTCCGCGTGCCTCGGTTATTTCTATACCCGAGCTTTTACTTATGCACTTTACATTGTGATAGCCTTCGTGCTTGAAGTATTCTATTCCTATCACCTTGTTGTTTATCTTGCTTAGCATAAGTTGTTGGTGCACATAGGTGAGCCTAGTTTATTTAGGTTGTCGGCTTGTTAATTTAAACACCTAGTTTTATTCCGCAATTATCAAGCCTAAACCGGAAAAGTTTTAAACCGCCTATTCACCCCCCCCTCTAGGCGACATCATTGTCCTTTCAATTGGTATCAGAGCCAGGGCTCTCTTGTTGGGCTTTACCGCCTAGAGAGTAAAAGATGTCGTTTAGAGAATTAGTGCACGATCCCACTTTCATATTCGATGGCACAAATTATGATGTTTGGAAAATTCGCATGCTTAATCTTTTTAGGGCCATGGGTCCAAATTATATGAAGAGGATTGTAGATGTGAGTTTATCTCCTCCAAAGGATTCCCAAGAGTTATCTTTAGAGGATGAGATAAACTCTCATCTCGAGACTCAAGTTACTAATGGTCTTATATGTGCTTTGACCGATGTAGTTCTTGCTTCAATCATGCCTTTTCGAAATGCACATGAGCTTTGGACCAAGCTTCAAGATATATATGAAGTGTCCAAAATTATTGAGGATGATTGTTCTCCCTCCACCTCCGGCCGTGATGAGTTCACAACTTCTTCCACTTCACCAACATGTGATTCGTCACAAGGTAATGATATGGTGAGTGGTGATAGAAATTGCATTGGTGATGGTGAACTTACTATTGATTATACTTCTTCTCTATCACATTGTAATGTTCTATCTTTGGACTTAAACTCTTCTAGCACTCCAAATGTCATACATGCTAGAGTTGATGGTCCTTGCATATCAAGTAATAGTTGCTTAACTAAATATAATGATGATATGCTCTCTATGTCTTGTTGTCATGAAAATAATGCTTCCATATCCTCTAGTATTTGCATGACTAACAATGTAGAGGAATCCCAACATTTGTTGGAACAAGACATGGACCTCAATGGTGCTTCAAGTATTTCTTCATCTCCCCCAACCATTAATCATGTTTGCCTTATGGCTAAGGATTCCGAGGTGTCTCCCACCTCGAATCCAAATTGTGATGATGTGGATGAGGATTCTCATGAAGAAGGTTTTGACTTTGAATCCTTAACCAAGATGGGTGAGATGGTACTTGGTGCTCTCCCCAAAGGTAGTAAAGCTATCCCTCCTCTATGTGAAATCATTGCTTATATTATTAAGAGTAGGGACTTTATTGAGGATTTGGAAAGTCAATTTGATGAGAAATGTCAAATTGAGAGAGATGACTCTATCACCATAGCTTCTTTGAACGCTTCTCTTGAAGAAGAAGAAGAGCTTAGGTCTTCTCTTGAAGAGAAACTTGAATCCCTTGATGAGTCTAATGATCTTATTATTGCTAAAATCATTAAGGAAAGAGATCATGCTATTGCTAAATATAAAGTGTTTAAAAAGGAAAAAGTTGAATTTGGTGTTGGCAATGCTAGACTAAGTGAGGACATAGAGAAACTTGACAAAGCTCACAAGGCTTTAGAAAGTGAACACTCTCTCCTCATCAAGTCTCATGATCAACTCCAAACTCAACTATCTAATAATGATAAGCTTGCAAAATTGTGTTCTTCCATTTCTAATGATAATGGTGCTTGTGCTACTAACTCCACCTCTTGTGAAGCATCTATTTTGAAGGAGAATGTTGAGCTAAGGGCTCAACTTGAGTTGCTATCTAGTAAGTATGGGAAATTGAAAGAAAGTCATGAAAAGCTTTCTACCTCTAATGATGATCTTCTAGCATCCCATGCTAGGCTAAAGTTAGCTCATGAGACTATCTCTACAAAGGTAACATCTTGTGAGCCTCATGTGGATATTGGCACAACTTCTTCTAGAAATGCCTTATTGCCATGTGCTAGTCCGAGTGATTCATCCACTCACAATGCTTCTACATCTTGTGATGAATTACTTTCCATACCTTGTTGCTCTAACAATGAAGCGTCTACTTCCTCTAGTGTTTTTGTTGATACTAACCATGTAGAGGAATTAAATGAGCTCAAGGCCCAAGTCACTTCTTTGAAGAAAGACTTGGAAAAGCGTCATGTTGGGGATTCTACACTTGACAATATGTTGAGTGTTCAAAGACGCCCCAATGACAAGAGTGGACTTGGATTCAACTCCAATATCAAGAACAAGTCCAAGCTTAACAAGAAGAACAAGGGCCAAGAACAAGTCAAGGATTCGGCCAAGATTGTTTGCTTCAAGTGCAAAGTTGAAGGGCACCATGTTAGATCTTGCCCTTTGAAGAAGAAGGCTCTTAGTGAGAAGCAACAAGGGAAGAAGCCTCAAGTTCAAACTCAAGCTCCTCAAGTTGAAGAACGGTCTCTTCCCAAGAAGAATCAAGCTACCCCTCCTCAAGTCAAGACTCCAACTAAAAAGAGAGGAGGAAGTCGATGTTGCTACCTATGCCGTGAGAAGGGTCACCTTGCTTCTTCATGCACAAATGGTACCTTATCCAACCCCATTATAGTTGATGATGTTTATTCTCTTCGGAAGGATAAGGTTGGCAATGTGTTTGCCAAATATGTTGGTACTCAAAGTGGTGTCAAGAAAAGAACCATTTGGGTTGCCAAACCTATTGTGACTAACCTCTTAGGACCCAACGTGGTTGGGGACCAACAAGCTAAAACTTGATCAATAGGTGTTGTTGGAGGACATTGGAGACTTGGCTACACTATGAAGAATTAAGGGATCTTCATCAATTATATTCTCTCAAGTCAAGTCATATGGATTATATTGTTCTATCTCATATCCAATGTTCCTCCTTGCGGTAACTTTTATTTAAATCATATATACATTGAAAGTTGCTTGCACCCTTGCATGTGTTAGGTTTTGTACCTTGCTAGTGTTTGTATGTGTTGTGCTCTCTACTTACTTATCTTGAGAAATCAAGTATGTGTATTTTGGTTTGCACACCATCTACTTGTTTTGAGCCCTATTGCTTTTATTTGCTATCTTATCTTGTTGGCTCTCTTTGAGAGATAAATGGACTATCCACTTTTGGAGAGTGATATGCTTCGTGCACTTTACAATCCTAAAAATGTGTGTACATGAGGAATACCACTTAGTGTTGATATATCAATATTATCTATTCTCTTTGTGGTATGTCATGCTCATGAGAAATTCAAATTATATAATGTCCATTAATTTCTCTAGTTGTTTTTGTTTGCCTCTTGTGTTAAAATAAATGGATTATCACATTATGGGGGAGTAATAAGCTATGTGCATATTACAAGCCTAGAAAATGTGAAAATGTGAGGTTTTGCCACCTAGAATTGATATTGCTAATTATCTTGTTCCTATGTGGCATGTTGCTCAAACAAGTTCCCATTTACTTAAATGCTCTTTGTCTCTCACTCTTTTGGATCTTGTTTGTGGAGGATGTTCTTGATATGGCTTTCCCTAAATATGTTCTCATATATCTTTTTGGGAAGCCAATTGATTCAAGCTACTCCTTGGAGTTGCTTTGCATTATCACATGATTTGTGAAGCTATCAAGAATATCTATCTATCTAAGCATGGCTTTTAATTCCTATCCTTTGCCTCATGCTTATGTTTTGTGAATATGATCTTGAATATATCCTTGCAATCCACCATCGAGAAATATCTCCATACATTACTTGTCTTGACAAGTGATAATCATATTTGGGGTAAATATGTTGATCATATTCACTTTGGCTCTTGCTTTGTATTGACTTATTTGATTGCCAAGGATTTGTTTTTGATCTAACTCTTATTTGTCTTCCTTGTATCTTTTGGATCCTTTATTGCTCTACTTGAAATTTGTTTTGTGCTTCCTTGAGTTGGGAAAAGCAATGATCCAATTCTTGTGCGTTGACATTCAAAAGTCATACTTTTTGATAATGCACTATTCTTTGGGAAGCTATCCTACTTTGAGTGGAACATCATTATTTAGATTGGTATTGCAATTTCTTGCCTTTCTTGAATATGACTAGTGTTTATATATATGGAGAGTGATGATCTCATTTGTGTGCATTTTGTATTCAAATGCAAGATCATAAATAATGCACACATCTTGGGGGAGCAATCCTATATGCTTTCGAACATTAGTTGTCTTCATTTGGTATTTGATCCCGATGACGTGTCTCTTTGGAAGACGAACATTTTTCGTCTTGGCACTTTGTGCCATCATGAAAAGTGTAGAGGGTTTGGTTTATTATTTGATGGTATTTTCTTCAATTGGTTTCTTGCTTTCATTTGTTATCTTTTCAAAGTGGTTTCTTCAATCATGTGTTGATTTGGGACTTTGATATAATTTGGACAATTCCTTTTCTTGTCACACTTGTGTGTGATTTCATGGTTTAATTGGTGTTTTTTCCGAATTATATCTCATTTGGTTCTTGAAAGTCTTGTGCATCTATACTTACTATATGTATATCTTATGGCATGCGTACTTTCGTTGATCCAATATATAGAATAAACTCCATCAAATCCTAAATGGCTAAGATGTGCATGAAATTCAATTTCATATCAATATGCACATATTTATGTGGAGTTTGTCCTATGTATTGTAGTTGCTCTAACTACTTTGGACCCAATGAGTTTGGGTACCTTTTTGTACTTGAATTTGTTTTAGGTATATTGGAGATGCATTGGAAGCTTGTCTCATCTAAAAGGAAGGTGTTGTCACCATGTGCTTATTGGAGCCAAGCTTGGATGATCATGAGCTCTTATCTTCTACATCACCAATGCTATCTCGGTAACAAGTATCTACCTCATGCATACTTTTCTAGCTTTCAACCTTGTGTAGGTTGATTTCATGGCATGAATCTCTTTGGTTGCAATTATTTTTGGTTCTTACAAAACGTCTTTATTGCAAATGTGAGTAAGCCGGGATGATTACATATAAGGGGACTATATATTCATTAATATGATTTGTCGATCCCAATTATGTCAATCTAGCACTTTCTACTTAAAGTCTCTCAGGTGCAACATTGATGAATTTTCAAAATCATTTGCGTTTTGTGATACTTGTTATCTTACTCGGAGCATCCATTTGTTAACCTTTATCCCTTGTGGATAATTTTTGATGCTATGATGAGTATGTGTTGGAAGTTCATTTATATTCCTTTAAGATAAAATTGGGCTTTGTGCTATGCTTTTAAGCAAAGATCTTATTGGTGTATCTATGACTTCCTCCTGGATATCATAATCTTTACCGTGTATCTATCTTGTGTGTACATGTTTATTTGTAGACCCATATCTTAGTGATTAGTGTCTACTTAGAAACTTATACACGTGAGAATAGTACATCTTTAATTGATATTCCAAATCTTTAGTTACCACATCTTATTGCTTTTGACTCCTTGGTGGTTTCTAAAAGGCTCAAGCTTTATTTTCCATGTGTTATGCTTGGTGCATTTTACTAAGCTTGTGGAGCTATTTGCTATACCTCTTTTGGTGTGTGGGAATGGGGAAGACATGATATGCACCATGTGCAACTCTTTTTGAAAGACTATGTTGATGTGTTTGCTCATCCTTGTATTAGTCTCCTAAAATGTCTTTATATCTCACACCCATCCTTTTATTTGCCGCTCCTTGCTCATGTTGCAAAACATTTTATTTGTTGCAAGTTGTTTTACTTCTTTTCTCATTTATATTCTCTTGCATGTGCTTGTGTTCGATTTTATCTAGGAGGGAGTGAGGATTCCATGTTGTGCACACTATATTGAAATACAAATCCTATTTGTGCACGTACCTTGGGGAGTTCCCTCTTGATATTTAGAACATTTTTTTGGATCTTTTTGATTGCTTGCTTCTTTTGTTGAAGTTTCTTTCTCTTTGATATTCTTTTGCAATCTTTGGATCCTCAATATAGTTTGATCTCCTTCCCAACTATTCGTTATTGGATATGTGCATTTGATTTCACTCATATTATGAGAAATGCACACATTATGGGGGAGCTCTTACTATATTGGCCTTCTAAATTTTCCTCCCATTTCGGCAATCGATGCCAATGGGGGAGAAGTTTAGAGGGTTTAAGGATATTTGGTTTTATGCTTTTGGTTTGTTCTTAAGCATTTGCCTCTCATGCTCTTGCATCCTTGCTCTTTGTATGCATGGTTGCTTAATTCATTATATAAACCCTCGTAAAAGGGATTGTCGTCAATTACCAAAATGGGGGAGATTGAAAGTGCATGTGTTGCCCCATGCGTAGTTTTGGTAATTAATGACAATCCTTATGGACTAATGTTTGCTTTGAGATATACTTGTAGATCTTGTCCATAGGAAAAGATTGGAGTTCATGTGTTGGACTCTAGTAGATTACATGATGATCAATACTCTACTCAAGGGTTTATATGAAGAATGTTCATGTGTAGAGTTGAGCTTATTGCAAGTATGGCTTGGAAAAGAAGATTGAGTGATCAATCATGTTTTACCCCAAGCCATCATACATATCAAGAGAAGAAGATGAAGTGCAAGTTCAATATGATGTATCTCGGAAGATATCTTTTGATTGAAGCTTGCAAAGGAGACATGAAGACGAAGCTTAGCGAGGCCCTCCCATAATGGTGTATGGGGGAGCATTTGGAGAAGTCCTCATCAAGCATGTGCTAGCAAGCACAATCAAGAAAGGTGTTTCAACTTGAGAGAGTCAAGATCGTCATCATCGAGCTCAAGTGGAATGCGCAAGGCAAAGGTATGATCTTGATAGGTTTTCTATTTTACCGGTCTCATGGTGTTAGTGGGAGACCGGGTTTTTAGGATAGATGGCGTACTATCAAGAGGGGCTCTCGAGTGAGTAACTTGATCGCATCTTTGTGGAGAGCTCAAACCTTTGCATGCTTGGCATATCATCTTTCTTGGTTCTTATTTGGTTTTTCTCCGTGTTGGGTTTCGGTCCTTGTCGTGATCTTCATGACAAGACCAAGTCCTTCGAAAATGGTTTTACTTGGGAAAACTTATTGCCTTTTATCCATGTGAGGATTTAGAGCTTAGTTTATCTCCATACTAAGCTCTAGTTCATCAAAAACAGATTTCGTATGAATATCTTGTTGCGTTTTTGATGAAGGAGGTTTTACCGGTTTGCATTGTTTAGGAAAGTTCAATCTTTCCCAATTTGGTTTTATCCTCACATGATGGACTGTGATGTTTCTATGCACATTCAAGTAGAGCTCGTTGTAACGATTCCAACGAGCCAAAAATCATCGAAAACGGAGTCCGGATGGAAAAGATATTGACGTTTTCGTTATCGGTTTTGCTGCAGTTTTTGCTAGGCCGGAGTCTCCGGTCTCAGGGACCAGAGTCTCCGGCCAGGCCGGAGTCTCCGGTCCTAGACCGGAGTCTCCGGTCCTCGCGATCCATTTTTTGTTCTTCCGGTCGGCACTCTCTGTATGGGGGTCCGGAGTAGGTCCGGAGTGACCCCGGAGTCTCTGGGGGGGCCGGAGTCTCCGGCCTACGCGGTCCGGAGTCTCCGGTGTTTGTTTCCTGCGTCGACTTTTTTCCTGATCTTTCGAGGCCGGAGTCTCCGGTCTCAGGGACCGGAGTCTCCGGCCAGGCCGGAGTCTCCGGCCTTCCAGACCGGAGTCTCCGGTCTAAGTGGCTGCAACGGCTCTTTTTCTGGGAGGGGTATAAATACCCCTCCACCTACCTCCAGCCACTCAGCTCTTCCAAGCACGAATTTTTCCCCTCTCTCACCTCCATTGTTGACCTTGGAAAGCTTGCCCCTCTCCCATTCCCTCCCATGATTCTTGCATATCTTTGAGGGATTTGAGAGAGGAGATCTAGATCTACATTTCCACCAATCCATCTCTCCTCTAAGTGAGGGGAACCTAGTAGATCTTGATCTTGGAGTTCTTGGTGCATCTCCTCTTTGTTCTTCCTCTCTTATTCCCCCATAAGCATTTGTTGCTTTGTTGGAATTCGAGAGTGAAGGATTTGAGCACTTGTGCTCTTGCCTTTTGCATTTGGTGCATCGGTGTGCTCTCCACGAGGATTCGTGGAAGTTGAAAGCTTGTGAACTTGTTACTCTTGGGTCCTTGGACCCTAGACGCCTTTGTGGTGGTTGGACCCTTGTGTGGTCACTTGAAGCCGTTCGGGAGCCCCCAATCCCATTGTGGGTTGTGCCCCGGATTGTTGTTGGAGGCCGTTCGGGAGCCCCCAATCCCATTGTGGGTTGTGCCCCGGATTGTTGTTGAAAGGCTCCGGATTCCGCCTCGAAGGAATTCCGATAGTGGAAGGTGAACCAAGCCTTTGTGGTGCGGTTCATCGGAGAAGAAGGTGAAACCTTTGTGGTTGTTGAACCGTTGTGTCGGTTCACACCTCTCCAACGAGACGTACTCCCTTAACAAGGAGGAACTCGGGAATACATCCTCGTCTCCGCGTGCCTCGGTTATTTCTATACCCGAGCTTTTACTTATGCACTTTACATTGTGATAGCCTTCGTGCTTGAAGTATTCTATTCCTATCACCTTGTTGTTTATCTTGCTTAGCATAAGTTGTTGGTGCACATAGGTGAGCCTAGTTTATTTAGGTTGTCGGCTTGTTAATTTAAACACCTAGTTTTATTCCGCAATTATCAAGCCTAAACCGGAAAAGTTTTAAACCGCCTATTCACCCCCCCCTCTAGGCGACATCATTGTCCTTTCACTTGGTCCTCCTTTTATAGGGAAAGGGGATACCACAGAGGTCATGCAAGGAGCGTGAGGGGTTCTTGGCGGGAAGCAACCCCTCTCCGTGGTGGAGACGGCGACGTGGCCTCTTCTCCTCCAAGTATCCGTCTTCGGGTGGTTGAGTCCTCTGGCACCTTTGGGGAAAGCGGCTGGCGTGGGCTGACAGTGGGTAGGTGGTGTCCCCTGGCCGCGCCTTGCTTCCCAAGCCTTATGGGGGCTTCTACCATCCTCTGGAAGGTGGTAGAAACCTTATCTTCTCGTCGTATGGTCTTGTCCCCGAGAGGGAGCTCGGCCCCGCCGGGGACTCGCGCTCTCGGGGTCCTCGGTTCCTTCCGGGTCACAGGAGGCCCCGGGGGTCCTGCGCACCCGGGAGGTCTTGTATGGCGCGGGTGCGCCCGCCAGGCCTTGCGTCGAGTCTTGGCCTTGTTCGTCCTTGTGCTGGGCCCACAGGCGGTGGACCCACTTAGGCAGCGCTAGGGGAACCCCATGTTCCACTGCTGCGACACCCCATGGCAGATTTCTCCAAGGTAAATGCTATAATTCTTACTCGTTGGGGTAAGATGAACTAGACATTCCATTGCTTAGCTTTTGCCAATACCTTGCAACGGATGCTCCTGGGGGCGTTGCCAGAAAGGCTCCTGCTCAAGATAAAGAAGTTATGATGGTTGTTTAAGAAGCTTTTACCAAAATATCAGAAGAGAAAGACGTTTTGCGGCACCAGTTAAGGTCCAGTTCTCTTGTTAGCTTATTTCATAAGTTGTCCCTGCCCCAGCTTATTACTTAGAGTTTTTAGATTAGTTATGAGATAATTATTTTAGAATCCCCAAACAATAAGCTGGACAACTTATGAGAGAAGCTGGGAATGGGACATCAAAAGAACTGAGCCTAAATCACTTTGTTATGAAGAAGGGATTGTTTGGGTTACCGGTGTTCAGCTAGACAATGAATCCCCTAGATTGGTGGCTCAACTATGGTTCTGAAACTCCAGAATTCGCTGAGGTGGCCAAAAAGTTTTGTCACAACCTATTAGTAGCTTATCGGCTGAGAGAAATTGGAGTACTTACTCATTTATTCACAATGTCAAGAGGAGTAAACTGAACACAAAAACAGCTGATAAGCTCATCTACATCCACGCGGACATTCGCCTGCTCTCAAGGTTTCCAGAGATCGATAAATAGACCACACTGCAGGTGGGATATGTATCCAACTAATTCTTCATTAGAGGATTCAATCCTCAGGCTTGAGGAGCCTCGTCGGAAGTATTTGGAAGGAAATTATGAAGATGAACCCATCCTGAATGAAGAAACACCAGAACAAAAAAAACAGAAGAACACAACTAGGAACTAAATGTGTATGTATTATAAACTTATTTTCTAGTAAAACATGTTAGTTTCTTTGCTGAATATTAATAATTATTTTGTTTATCTTGTAGGCATATGAAGTACGCGATGGATATTGGAGATGACTACCAATTTTCTGCTACCAAGCATTCAAGCATCTCACCCCTATTCTTGATACTCATCAATTCCGTCGACCGTCCTTGAGAATATCCTCGATGACCCCCGATGCCTTGCGACGCAGAGCATCGATTAAGGGGTAGAGCTGAGCCTCAACCTTGTCCATCGACGAGTTGATCTCCGACAACCACCTTCTGGCTCGTCTTCTTTCTGTCGTCGTCTCCATCTCTTTCTTGTCGCCGTCTGTATCTCTCGTCTTCTCGCCGCCGCCACCCGCCGTTGTCGTTTTCTTGTCTTTTACTCCCTCCGTCCACAAACAGATATGTTAACTTTGTCCAAATTTACACTAAAACATGTTTTGATGTGTGCAAATTTGGATAAAGTTGATACATCTTTTATGAACGGAGGGGATCGATCGAGTATGCCATCTATGAAAGTGCGTTGTTAGGCATTGGGCTCTAGTTTATTTCGGCAACAAAAGGGTATCATGCTTGCCCACTTGGTTCCTGAATTGTTAGATGCTAATTACTTGGTCAGTGACCAACTTGGTTCCTAGGCCCGTACTTGAGACAAACATGTAAGTAAGCACTGCCAATATGTTGCTTTAATTATTGCTACTTAAATATAGTGTCTACATTATTTACTGTATATTTATGTAATGCAAAGTTCGGCTCGTGATTTGTCAGATGCTCCCTGGTGCGACACAAAGCAGCAGAGAAATGGCACTGTCAGTAGCCTATAGTGCATACTAGTGCCGCTTTTCCATTTTATTTTAGCACATCATTTTTTCCTCCCAGCATCAATCGAGTCCACGTTTGAAATATTAGGCGAGTTACTCTATGCTTGATCTTCCCGGAATTCCTTGTTTTCAGAGAGAGGAAGTTCGATAGAGTTCAGATAGCAAGAACTGCCCCCAAATCGTAGTAGAGCCGGCAGCGGAGACATCGGCATCCGGCACGCATCTCCACCTCCAGATTGCGCCGTCTTCCCAATCCGCCGGTCTCATCGCGCCCATCGCCTCGCCGCGAATTCTTTAATCCGTTGCAGCCGAAACAACGGCGCGATCCCGTCCAAATCCACGCGATAAGAACCAAGCCAGGCTTGCTTTGCCGCTGCTGTTTCTTCTTCCACTCCTGCGTCACCACCACCGCTCCGCCACCTCCTCTCCTTATATGTACGAGGTCTGGTCAAATGGTGCCGCTCCGCTTGTGCCGCCAACTCATCCAGCACCTGCCGGCTGCAGCCAGATCGCCCTTCTCGCCAGCCTCGTGCGCTCCCCGGCCGATCTCGCTCTCCCCGCGGTCGCTGCCGACCCTCGCAATGGCGGCGTACGGCACCGGTGCTTCCGCGGACAGGAGGCTGCTCTTCAGGCAGCTGTTCGAGAAGGAGAGCTCCACCTACACCTACCTCCTCGCCGACATCAGCGACCCCGAGAAGTCCGCCGTGGTGAGCTCAACTTCCTGGCCTGGGTTTGTGTATTGGGTGATGTTAATAGGCTCAAGGCAACTCTAGACACACATGTAGGGAAGAGAACCTGAAAATTTGCTTTCCCTTATGCTTGCCTTGAGCCTATTCAGAGGAATTGCACAAATAAGTTGCTGGCCTGGGTTTGTGTATTGGGTGATGTTAGGGTATTTTTGGTTGGGGCCTGGGGAGTTGGGTAGGTTCATTTGTTTTGGATGCCCAGTGGGTTCAGCCGTTCAGGGGATGCAGTAGTTTTTTTTTTTGGAGGGATAGCTGAATAGCAGAAATGCAGAACTGCTCTGGCAGTGTTCGTTGAACTCGAATGTACACGGCACCAACTTAAATTTGTGCAGTTGCTCTGAATAGGCTCAAGGCAAGCATAAGGGAAAGCAAATTTACAGGCTATATGCGTGTCTTTAAATTAACACAATGGAAAACTGGATACTTCTGAAAAGACCGGCCGTATTAGAAGGATAAGCTCTTGTCTATATCAGAAGCTTTTTGTTGTTGTTGGAAGGTGATCAGGAGGCCTTCATCACTGTTATGGATTTTAAGCTTGTTTGCGCCTTTTCAGTCACCTCCCTGACGTTTTCGTTTTGTTACCAGTTGATTGACCCTGTCGACAGAACAGTTGATAGAGATCTCAATCTTATCAAGGAATTAGGCCTGAAACTCATCTATGCTATGAATACGCATGTGCATGCTGATCACATCACTGGAACAGGATTAATAAAAGTAAGTACCCCTCGATTTATCCAGAGGCTTTATTGAATTCATCTTCTCATTTCTCGTAGCTTCAGCATTTTGTTCTCGTTGGTAATACACACACCATGCTAATGGAATGTACTGACAGACTAAGCTACCTGGAGCGAAATCTGTTATTTCAAAAGCTAGTGGAGCAAAAGCCGACCGTTCGGTTGAGCATGGGGAAAAAATATACTTTGGCAACCTTTTCCTTGAGGTACCAGTACCATTTTAGTAGACTATCTGGCTTTCGGTGCTTCCTTCGTTTAATAGGAGTAGTTAGTATCATAAATTGCCAGTTTTCTTTATTTATCTGGATGGCAGAAAACACTTTACCTGCTTCTTTTCAGTACTTCTATTTGATTGCCTCTAATAAATCATTGATCTTGAACTCTAGAACAAGAGTTTTGGAAAGTGAACCCCTGATTTTCTACACGGGGAAATTGCAGCAGCTGCCTTTTTCTATAGAAGCATTATTTATACTACCTTTTAGTAGGAAACTAAGCATTCTTTGACGAAAAACTTAATACTTTCTATCGCAAAAGTCAAAATCCGTTGTTACATATGGTCATCTTAATGAATTGTTTGTACAGGCCAGAAGCATAATCAATTGATCTGTCAAATACATTTTAATAATCTTTTTATCAAACTAACATCTAAATGCACGTCATTTTGTAATAGAAGAAGCACTACACAATGCTTAGGCCATGGTTACCAAAACCACATAAAAACGGCCACAAAAACAGGAACTCATGCAGCGCAACTACCAAAAGCTAAGAAAACTAATAAGCCTAACTGTGCAAACAAGGTTGAGGCTGAGATAACGCAGCTAGATCTTTGGAGGTTTATATCTTATAATTTCCTGTGTTTTACCTGAGCTGATTTACTTATATTTGTAAGATGACCTACAGTTCTGCATGCACTTCAAGCTAGAAGAGTGCAATGTAGGTTAGACTTATATAAAAACGATATGCAATTCCGCTGTGGAAAGTGAGACAATATAAAGTTGTATGGTCTGAATGTTGATACACTGATATATGGTATGGATTTAAGCATGTTCCTCTGAAAGTGCTTTTTCATTGTATTTACTCACCAATGAAGCTTAAACTTTCTCTGTTTATAGTAAAAGTTATTTTTAGGAATGTAGTGCAATCCTGAGATATCCACGCCTGCTAAAAAATGTGCACCCAAGTGCTGGAAAGAACAGCACTCAAAATATTTATGTTGTAATTTATTGTCGGGAAGGCAATGTTCTCATAGAGCATCTAGTATTGGCAGATGTGGTGAATTTCTGATGGTAGAAATGGTGAAATTTCTTTCCAGGTGCGAGCTACTCCTGGCCATACTGCTGGCTGTGTGACTTATGTAACTGGTGATAGTGATGATCAACCTTCACCAAGGATGGCTTTCACTGGTGATGCCTTAATCATACGTGCATGTGGAAGGACAGACTTCCAGGTAATGTTGTGACCACACTTTGCAATATAGAAAACCAAAAAGCATTTCATAACGAAATCCCAGAACAAACAGCAAAAGCATATATCTTAGGGAGATACTTCATAAGTGTTGTGGTGTTTCAAAGCTAAAGACTGCTCCCTCTGTTCATAAATGTAAGACGTTTTGGTAGCTCAAACGTCTTACATTTAGGAACAGAGGTAGTAGTTTTTTGGCACTGTAAATTTATTCTGCCTGTTATACTCCATAGTAGAGGTAGTCTGCGAGTGAAACATAAAGTTCTGCTTGTATGTGAATGTTCAAAATTCATGGTTAGAAATTCTGATTGACCATTGATACTATTCTTTGTATTAATAGCTCAACTTTGTTCCATGTCATTCCAGGGAGGAAGCTCTGATGAGTTGTATCAGTCAGTGCATTCACAGGCAAGTACATGAAATATTGCATATATCATACGGAAGTATGAGGAAATGCATGAATTTTAACTAATTGATTAGCGGAAAAAAAAACTAACTGAAAAATCTCCATTCCTCATCAGATTTTCACGTTGCCAAAGGATACCCTGCTTTATCCAGCCCATGACTACAAAGGTTTCACAGTAAGTGGCATACTCGCTACTCGGCATCTTAAGTTTTGCCAACCAAGTTGTCAGTCGTTTGACTTGTATTATTTACAGGTAACTACTGTCGAAGAGGAGGTTGCCTACAATGCCCGATTAGCCAAAGATAAGGTTCTTGCTAATTAGGCTAAATTCTTCTTTTGTACCTAACAAAACCTGTCTTGGTTTTCCCTAACTGTGTTTTACCTCTTCTGTCTACAGGAAACGTTCAAGACAATTATGGAAAGTAAGCACCTATCTTTCTACGCATGAATACACGTGTTGTTTCCGAGCATGGCCACTCATCGGATCATACTAATCCATCGCCTAATTTCTATACCAAACGGAAGATAAATTGACATTATTTGCTCTTCACATTTGGGCAGATCTGAACTTGGCATACCCAAAGATGATCGATGTAGCTGTGCCGGCAAACCTGGTTTGCGGTATCCAGGATCCGCCATCGAAGGTCTGACCTGGTCCGGCCGAAGCTTTGCAAATGGTGGCGGTGCTTTGAACTCACGATCGGCTGGAAAGGTTCGCAGCTGCGGTGTAGGTTAAATAGTTCGTTCGCTGCAACATTGGGAGGAAATAATGAGCCGATGTGGCCTCTGGCTCTATGTGTATCTTGTACTTGGGGACGCTACCGTTTTCTCAGATCAACCAAATGAACTCAGTTTTCCCCACTTCTCCAGTGCAATACAAAAAATGTTTCTCGTTGCAAGCCATTTCTGGCACAAGACTGAGACAACAGACCACTTCGAAAGAATCTTGCCTCTTCACTAGATATTGCGACAGCTCGTTTTCTCTACTACGTATAACTATTTATTGGTATTGTGTAGTATTTTGCCATTAATTCGTGAAAGCTCAGTGCTATTATTATTTTCTGGTTATTAGACAAAGCTGAGAAGAAACAGCTTGCGCCAGTCTGATCTGATTGCTTGGAGGCTAAGGCGAGCAACACGTTCTTTTTGTGGCCTCAAATCTAGTACATTTTTTGTGTGGCGTTTTGGTGCTTGCTAAACAAAGAAACGCTACTTGTAGTTGTCAAGTTTCCTTTGAGAAACGTTTTGCCTGTTCTGAATCTACAGGCTGGATTGCCACGTACGATGTCCAAACGCCATCGTTAACAAAGGCCGTGACAGACAGAGCTGACTAATCCTCGGAACCTTTTTGCTACTCGTCTCCGTCTCTCCCGCGTCTCGATTCCCCAACCCGAGCAGCAAACCCTCCCCTCCCCACGGGCCCGCGCCATGGGCGGCGAGATGCCTGCCGCCGACGGCAAGGACCGCTCTACCTCCGCCTCTGGATTCCCGCCGTCGGCGCCACCGTATCCGCAGCAGCACCACCACCAGTACGGCACCTTCGGGGCCTCCTCCGCCTCCGGCGAGTTCCCGCAGCCGGCGGTCGGGTACCCCCAGCCTGCTCCGCCGCCTCGGCTCCAGAACTACCCGCCGCCACCGCAGGCGTCGTACGCGGTCTACCCTCCTCAGCAGCACGCTTATTCGGCCGCCGCCCCCTACTACGGCCACGGCTACCAGGCCGTGCAAGGTACGGTAGTCGATCATGTGCTTCTCTCGGTCGATGCCTGTGATATGAATGATGTGTGGGGAATGGGATGCCTTTTTTTGTTCTTGGAGAATTTTTCACGCGCTGTTGCTTTACTGCAAGCTGCAAGCATGTGGAGAAATCGGCAGTACTGACTGAATGAAGATCTGAACCAAATTTTGTTCAATTCTAAATTGTTTTAACTACAGTGAAAATTGAAAATAGCATGCTAAGTTTATCTCACAGATCATTCATTTTTAATATTTTCATTTTTTGATGAATCTGGTAGGAGCACTGCCTTTCCTATTAGGAGTGAAAATATCACATTGAAAAGGTTATTTTGTAAGGGGACAGACCCTAAAGAAACCCCAGAGTCCAGACACACACAAACTACTCCCAAAGCACTACCGCTGTGCCGCACTATCTGCCTCCTGATTAATGTCCCCTAAAGCTAGGTATGCTACCTCTCGGTAGTTTAATATGGAAGATTGCCTTCCTTCGAGACATAGATCATTCTGGTCACACAGGATTCCAAATTCCAATGCCTCGTAAGATTTGTGGGATTCAATTGAAAAAATACCGTGCTAAGAGCATGACTAGTAGTGCCCTTAAACCCTCAAACCCTCAAACCAGTTTAAGGGTTGAAAATGGACATTTTTTTGCACTTATAAGGGTTGAAAAACAGGGGCTTCCGTTATAAGGGTTGGGTTTGAGGGTTCTAGTCTTTGCCGCAACCCCAACCCTTGAAACTGTCATTTGACATATCACAATTTTCATCATCTCAATAACGTTTTGAAGAAAACAACAATCATTCTAGTTATTATTACAACACCGAATAGTCCTACGGGTCGGGCGCGGGCCGGGAGGGGCGGAGGGCGGCCGGAGGGGCGGAGGCGGCAGCGGGCGGGAGGAAGGCAGAGGGGCGGGAGGAGGCGGCGGGGCGGAGAGGCGGAGGCGGAGGCGGGCGCGGGCGGAGGGGCGGAGGTGGAGGAGAGCGGAGGGCGGCGAGGTGGACGACGGCGGGGCGGAGGTTGACGGGGCGGCGGGCGTGGGCGGGCGGCGCGGGGGCGGGGCGACGCGGGGGCGGGCGGGCGGCGCAGGGGCGGGCCGGGGAGGTCGCGGAGGCGGCGGGGGCGGCCGGCGGCGGCGGAGGTGGGCGCGGGCGCGGGTGGAGGGAATGAAAATTCCCTCTCGCGCGTGGATGACAGGCAAGTGAGGGTTGGGGTAGGTTTTGCTCCCCAATCCTCACTTGTACAGGTTGGGAGAGGGTTTGAGGGCCGGATCCTCAAATTTTTTTAAGGGTTTGAGGGTTAAGGGGTTCTAGTCTACGCGTTTTTTTTGCTTGCAAACTGTAAAAAAGCAGTTATTTTTAAGGATTTGAGGATTTGAGGGCACTACTAGTCATGCTCTAATAGTTTCTTACTCATCAATTACTTGAATCTGGGGTTCTAGTGTTACTGTGCAACCAGGCATATTGTTTCCCTAGTGTCTTTATGCGTATTAGGTTTCATGTGCCATTTGTTTCAGTTTACGGCCCTCGTACTTTCACTATGTAGAGTCACTCACCCGAGAGGCTTTTTTCCACTGGAGAGACACTACCCTCGAGATTTCTGATATTTTTTTGTAGGTATATACCTTTTCAGTTGCATATTTAACCGCGACTACTTTCCTAACCGCAGTTAATGACGTTAGCCATGTCTTTGTAGAAGCTTTGGAGGTTAATAGATAAAAGTGAATTATTTAGGCTTTTGTGTTTCAGTGTTCTGAATACTTGAAATGAATTAAAAAGAAAATGTCATACAAGAACATACATGAAGATCAAATAAAAAATATGGTCAAACAGTAAAGTTAAGTATCTGAAGGAACCTCAATGGTGCTTTCGTCTGATATGCTGTGCAAAAACATGATTCAACGTAATTTTAAGTTACTGTCTTGAAAACATAAAACCCATATATGCAGCTTTCTTTGGGGAAGAAATGACAGGAATGATTACAAAATAAGTTTGTCCTAGCTTGGCTTTCTCAATTTACCACGTCGTTTTTTCTTAGGTTATATACCTGTTGTTGAAGGAAGGCCTGTGAGGATGCGGCGTCTTCCATGCTGTGGTCTTGGCATGGGTTGGGTTCTGTAAGTTTCTCAGAACATTTGTTATTTTACATGGCAAATAAGAAACTTGGATTGGATCCTGAGGAACTGCTGTTTCTACTGTTCTGAGAAGGTTCATTATGGGCTTCTTCTTTGCTGCCATTCCTTGGTATGTTGGAGCTTTTGTTCTAATCTGCGTCCGAGTACATGACTACAGGGAGAAACCAGGATATGTTGCTTGCACTATTGCTGTAAGTCCTTTCTACCAGTGAAATCCTATGAAGTTCCTTGCGCTGGTTAACAGCTGTACATTATGCTCTCTTTTTTCTGAGACTTCAGATTGTAGCTGCAGTATCAGTTTCATCTAAAACAGTTAGTGCATGCAAGCCACAAAGACAATAGCATAATCGTGCCGTTCATTGTAACAGTATCGCCTATGATAGATGACAGCACCTTAAGTGTAGGTAGATCCAAATCAAAGACTGAATGCAGTTTCATATATCATAGTTGTGCATCTTGTTTATGTTCTCTTACAAGTGAAGTGTACTTGTTCCAAATAGATTTTTGACATTGCTTGTTGACAGTAATTCAATGATAGGCTGCATTATCGACCAATAATTATATTGCTGCTTAACTAACCGTTATGGAAGCATTCAGGCACATATTTTAGCCAGTGCCTACACTGAAATGATGAAGAAAAACTGAAAATGTTGATCCTGCAAAACATGAATCACTGCACGTAAATGATAAAGGAATTGTTGATCATGTAAAATTTAGTAGTCATGGCTTCGCACTACAATTGTACTCCCTCCATTCAAAATTATACTCCCTCCGTCCAACAAAGGATGTCTCAACTTGATAAAAAATTGGATGTATCTAGACATGATTTAGTGTATAGATACATCCAAATTTGATAGAAAGTGTGACATCTTTTGTTGGACAGAGGGAGTAAGATGTTTTAGCTTATTCAGTATGGACTACATATGGAATAAAATGAGTGAATATACACACTAAAAAACATCTAGATACATCCGAATCAAAACATGTCTAAAATATTAAATATCTTACATTTTGGAACAGAGGTAGTATTATTTTTCTTCGTGTTTGTTATTATTGAGTGCAGAAACTTGGACTAACTTTGATTTAAAAATTTTGCCGCCACTAACAGGCGTCACTTGCTGCAATTGCCATGCTGCTTGGTGCCACAAAAGGAGCAGAGGTGTGGTGAACTGTCTTACACGATTGGCGGTTTGCTTAACTTACATGTTTATTCTTACCCTACCCTTCGTTTTTATGAGAAAAAATCCCTACTCTGTTTAAGTGTTCCGATTTGTACATGTATTCATAGAAAGATTATAGTGGAAGGAGAATTCACCCCGTATGTATTGTATGACATATAATTCTAGAGTGGAACGGCATATATTACATGTCTTTCAGTAAAGAAGTGTATCCATCTCTCTCTCTAGTAGTATTTTGTTGATTGTTCTTTCACCCAGTATTTTTTTTTGTGATGCTTTCACCCAGTATTGGTGTTTTTTTCTTAATCATTACTCCGGGCTGCTATATTTTCACGAACAAGAGAAATGGTACATGAGACCCGGACTGCTCTTTTAATTAGAGGAAAGCTGGGTGTAAACTGAAAACGGTACGCAAATGAAGTCATCTAGCTAAACTACTACCTTTGTTCCATAATATAAACCTTTTTTAGCAAGCTAGTGTAACTTGCTAAAAATCTTACGTTGTAGAATAGAGGGAGTAGGTCTAGAGTGCTTCGAGAAAACACACCGGCAAGGTAGACTAAGCATGACACTGTATGAACACCCCAAACCAATGCCGCCGTGCCATCATCACCATCTCCATTGCATTATATCGGCAAGGTAGAAGCATCTTCGGCAGCAGCCCCTACAGCAAGACCTAAACAACTTCTACGGATTGGTCTCTATTTCTTAGTTCATAATGCTTTTGAATTCAGCTATAGCCTCACTTCACAACTTCTATTTTATTTTGCGATTGGAGGGAGAGGGGGCGTGATTGAGGTGGATACGGTAGCAAGGCGAAGCAAGATCAGAGGGGGGCTCTCATATGCAGCTACAAGGGTGGAACAGCTGCGGCGAGCTTGCGGGGGGGGGGGGGGGGGGGGGGGGGGGGGATGAGGTGACCGGGGAAGTAGGGAGGTGAGGTGGTGGAGGAGCTGCAGGGAGGGCGACAGTGACATCGGTCAGCGGAAATATTGTTCAAGCGTGGAAATAAGTTTTGGGGTTTCCCTACACCACCCGAGGAGATGTGTTGGATGGGGGACTTTAGGGTCCTCCCTATTTTAAGGCCCATTTAGAGTCCTTATTAGATCTCATTTTTGTCTCGGTGAAAGATTTATTGGTGAGAACAATCCTGCCCTGTTGAGGGGGATTGGTTGCATGCCCCATCAGTGGCACCTACATGGTAATGATCTAAACATGGAAAGAGATAAAACAGGAAGGAGCAAATCATGTATGACCTGTTGGAGATGCCTAGCCGTTGGTGTACTACACCATACGGATGCTCTTGATCATACATGGTAAGTCCAACGGCTAATACAATTTATTGTCTAACACCCCCCCTTAATCTAATCCTTGTAAGAAATGGAAAGGTTTAGATTACGCATAAAATTGTGGAAATCCTTGACCGGTAGAGCCTTTGTGAATCCATCCGCTATTTGATCCTTGCTTGAGATGAATTTGATATCAAGAAGCTTGCGAGCAACTCTCTCACGAACAAAGTGAAAATCAATCTCGATATGCTTGGTGCGAGCGTGAAATACCGGATTTGCTGAGAGGTAGGTAGCACCAAGGTTGTCACACCATAGACATGGTTTCTGTTTGAGAGGGACGCCGAGTTCCTGTAAAAGAGCTTGCACCCAAATGAGTTCTACAGTGGCATTGGCATTGGCAAGAGCTTTGTATTCGGATTCAGTGCTGGAGCGAGAGACGGTGGCTTGTTTGCGAACACTCCAAGAAATCAGATTGGGACCATAGAAGATGGCAAAGCCTCCAGTAGATCGTCGGTCATCTAGACACCCGGCCCAATCCGCATCTGAGAAAGCACTAAGAGTGGTGTAGTTAGCCTTTTGAAATGTAATGCCAACAGTAATTGTACCTTGTATGTAGCGGAGAATCCGTTTTGCAGCTGTCCAATGAGTTGTGGTGGGAGCATGAAGAAATTGACAAATCTTGTTGACAGCAAAGGATATATCTGGGCGAGTTAATGTGAGATATTGGAGGCCTCCTACAATGCTCCTGTAACTAGTGCTGTCTGCCGACCCCAATGGTGTGCCAGCAGTTAGGGATAATTTTTCAGTATTGGAAAGTGGAGTAGGACATGGTGAGCATTTATCCATTTCTACACGAGTGAGTAATTCAGCTGCATATTTTGCTTGATTCAATTGTAGCCCATCGGTTGTCTTCTTGACTTCAATTCCTAGGAAAAAATTTAAGGGGCCAAGGTCCTTGAGAGCAAAAGTTTCCCCCAAATCATGAAGGAGAGCCGAAGTAGCTTGATCTGAGGAACTTGTTAGGATAATATCATCGACATAAATCAACATAAACATGGTTATACCTGACTTGTGATAAATAAAAAGAGATGTGTCTGCTTTGGAGGGAGTGAAACCAAGGGAAATGAGTTTAGTGCTTAGTTTAGAATACCATGCACGAGGAGCTTGTTTTAGCCCGTAGATAGCTTTGTTTAATTTGCAGAGGTGATGGGGAGCATGTGGATTTTCAAACCCAGGTGGTTGCTTCATGTAGACCTCCTCTTCCAGAACGCCATGTAAGAACGCGTTCTTGACGTCAAGTTGTCGTAGACTCCATCCATGAGAGACAGAGAGAGCAAGAACAAGCCGGATTGTTGCTGCTTTCACAACTGGGCTAAAGGTGTCTTCATAGTCAATCCCGTATCGTTGCTTGAAGCCTTTGGCAACAAGTCTTGCTTTGTATCTGTCAATAGACCCACTAGCATTTTTCTTAATGCGGTAGACCCACTTACAGTCAATGACGTTCTTGTTGGAGCTGGGAGGAACAAGATGCCATGTGTTGTTTTGGAGCAAGGCATTGTATTCATCATGCATAGCCGCTTTCCACTTGTCATCTCCAAGAGCTTCAGATAGTTTGGAAGGTTCACCTGTAGAAGTAAACATGCCATAGCGTACTGTACCATCTTTATAAATTCTAGGTTGTCGGATACCTTTTTGAAGTCGTGTTTGAACTTGGAGTGGTAGTGGCGGAGCAGGTGGTGCAGGAGGTGACACAGATGGTGTTGGCGTAGAGGATCCTGATGTGCCAGCAGGATCGGGCGTAGCAGATCCTGCGGTCGTGCTTGTGGTTGGTTCTGTAGAAGTAGTAGGCGCAGAGGATCCGGAGGCGCTGTCCCCTGCCGCAGATGCATGCGAGGATGTCGGCGAGGTGGCCGCGCTTGATTGGTGCGGAGATTCTGGCGCGGGCGGGAAGAGCCGTCGAGGCGCAGGTCGCGATGCCGAGGGCGATCCTGTCGGGGACGTGGCAGCACGCGGTTGGCGGGGAGGCGTCACCTGGCCGGTAGCGGGCTGACGCGTCGTGGGGTCGCGGGCGACGGAATCAGCGGCATGATTGGATGGCGTGGATCCCGGTGTTGACGCGGAGACGTGATCCGAGGAGGATTTTTCTCCGGGATCGCTGCCCTGGTTGTTTTCTTCTGCATGCTCCGAATCTGTGGGATTTTGCACATTCTGTGAACTGTCTTGCACCGTGTCTTCAGTACTTGATTCCTGTGGGGATGTATTGTTCTCTGTACTGTTCTCAGGTACCTGTGTATGATTAGTAGCAGGTACAAAAGGCATGTGGTCATGAATATTCATACTCTTACTAGTGGATGATGTGGGAGGTAAAAGAGAGGGGATTAGGAGGATTTCTTGACGGAGACGAGATCATGCATTGGGGTTGAGGGCGGGACGTTTTCGTCAAAAACGACATCTCTAGAGATATAGACTCTCCCGGTGGTCACATCAAGACACTTCACGCCTTTGTGTAGAGGACTGTATCCAATGAAAACACATTGTTTTGATCTAAAAGATAATTTATGTTTGTTGTAGGGACGAAGATTAGGCCAGCAACTACAACCAAAGATACGGAGAGATTCATAATTTGGTTTAATATGAAGGAGTTTTTCCGTGGGTGTTTCAAAATTGAGAGGTTTGCTGGGAAGCATATTGATAAGATATGTGGCGGTTATAAAGGCTTCATCCCAGAATTTTAGAGGCATTGATGCATTTGCAAGAAGAGAGAGTCCTACTTCAACTATATGGCGGTGTTTTCGTTCGGCGGAGCCGTTTTGTTGATGTGCATGAGGGCAAGAGACATGATGTGTGATGCCTACTTTTTGAATGAAAGAATGAAGTTTTTCATATTCACCACCCCAATCTGTTTGCATTGTGATGATTTTGCGATCAAATTTGCGTTCAACAAATTGTTGGAAATTAAGAAATGCTTGATAAACATCAGACCGTTTTTTAAGCAAGTAGATCCATGTAAATTTTGTAAAGTCATCAATGAAGCTAACATAATACAAGTGTTTTCCAACCGAAGGAGGAGCAGGCCCCCAAACATCTGAGAAAATTTGTTCTAATGGTACAGTGGAAACACTAGTAGATATAGGATAAGGTAATTGTTTGCTCTTAGCTTGTTGACATGGATCACAAACATAGGGATTTACTTCATGCGAATAAGCAAGATTATTTTTCCTAAGAACTTGTTGAACGATGAACGAAGATGGGTGCCCTAGACGACGATGCCAAGTAGATGAGGATGGTTTGAGGGTGATGAAGGCGTTCTTGGTGGACTCCTTGGAAGTAGGCATGAGAGGGTATAGACCACCATGGCATGGGCCTCTAAACATGATTTCCTTCGTGTCCCGATCCTTAATAAGAAAGAAGGAAGGATGAAATTCTATGAAGGCATTATTGTCAAGAGCTATTTTATGAGCGGATAATAAACTTTTGGATGCATTAGGAACGTGTAAAATATTTTTAAGATGAATTGAACTATGAGGAGTATGAATATTTGAATGACCAACATGTGTAATTGGCATACCTTGACCACTAGCCGTGTGGATTTGATCATGTCCCATGTATTTCTCATGAGTGGTGAGCTTGCTTAGTTCACCGGTGAGATGATTTGTGGCACCGAAGTCAACATACCAGTTCGTGTCAACTCCATATGCAGCATGATGTGCCTCTTTTTCTTCATGAGGGGGATCGTCGTCGTGATCATCATCACCGTAACGCCACCAGCATTCTGTAGCAGGGTGCCCATACTTTTTGCAAATTTGACAGGTGACATCTTGAAGGGGGGAAGGAACACGATTACCGCGTCCACGCCCCCGGCCACCTCTTGCTTGGGAACGACGACCATCGGGAGTGCCGTGGCACCGTGCTTGACGCCCTTGTTGATGACCACGGTGTGTACCGCCACCACCACCGTAGCCACCGCCTCCACTATAGCCGCCTCCGCCTCCACCATAGCCACCGCGATGGCCGCTACCGCCACCATGATCATGACGGTAGCCACCACCATTGCCACGGCGATCAGCAGTGTTGGCCAAGGAGGTGAAGGGGGCGGGTTCTTCAGATTCAGCAAGCATCTTTTGGCGATAATCAAAAGCGAGCAACTGATTGCAGACATCGGCAGCAGTAGAAAACGGATTAGCATTAACTGCGGCAACAAGACCATTGTACTCACTAGAGAGTCCGGCGAGGAGGGACTCTTTGAGATCGTCATCAGGGATGGATCTTCCGGCGGAGGCGAGCTCGGTGACGAAGCTTTTCTTTTTGTTGATGTAGTCCGTCGCGCTGAGGTCGCGTTTCTTGGTGTTGATGAGGGCGGCGCGCAGCATCCCCACCCGTGCCTTCATCTGGGCCGAGAACTTGTCGATGATGGCGGCCCAGACTTCAGCCGCGTGCTCGAGACCGAGGACGTCGCCGAAGAGGTCGGGGGAGATGGACTTGATGAGATAGCTCACCATTTGTTGATCTCGTGAAATCCAGAGCCCGTAGGATGGATTGGGGACCGTGGTCTGATTTCCTGATGAGTCCTGAACATCCTTGGTTGTGGGCGGCGCAGGGTCGGAGCCGTCGAGCAGCCCCATGGCCTGCGCGCCTCGCACGGCCGGCAACACTTGTGCCTTCCAGTAGAGGAAGTTGGCCAGCGTGAGCTTCTCCGTCGGCGGGGCACCGAGTGCCGCGGTGAGGGAGGGAGTCGTGGTCGTCGCCATTGATGGGAGGGAGGGAGGCGAGCGAGAAAAATTCCTCTCGTGTTTGTTTGACGTCAGGAAGAGTTGGCTCTAATTACCATATTGGTGAGAACAATCCTGCCCTGTTGAGGGGGATTGGTTGCATGTTAAATAGTGATGGAAAAGCCCCATCAGTGGCACTTACATGGTAATGATCTAAACATGGAAAGAGATAAAACAGGAAGGAGCAAATCATGTATGACCTGTTGGAGATGCCTAGCCGTTGGTGTACTACACCATACGGATGCTCTTGATCATACATGGTAAGTCCAACGGCTAATACAATTTATTGTCTAACAAGATTGACATGTCTCCTAAAAAGGAGCGGGTAAATAGACGTTTTTTAAAACGGTTTACGGATTGGACATTTTGAACATTGAGGGGAGGGTTAATTGTGGAGGAATTGAAAGTTTAAAACTCAACATTTGGTGGGAACAAACTGGACCTCAAAGCATTACTTTTATGTAGGTATTGACCTGTTAGAATGTCCGCCGAACTGTGCACGTCGTCCAGAGCGGCAATTAATAGAGTAACCAAAGCAATCCATGCACAGTCGAAAAATGGTTCTAAAAAGGGTTACAAGCGAGTACTTATGAATACTTTTATGTCGATGACCCCCTCTACATAATACGGCGTAAGGTGTAATAAGAAACGCCAGAAAAGAAGAAGACATCATCTTCTCGATTATCCTTTTACATAGGTGTCACCATTCACCTCACATTTGAATGTCCGGAAGTAATACACGTGTAGAACTTATGAAACTATTGGTTTCCAAATTCAATGGTAATTAACACCAAAATTCACTTAGTCTATCATTTGTCGCTTTAGTGGTTGTTTTAAGGCTATTTAAACTTCAAAACTTTGTACGTCATTTGTCGCTTTAGTGGTGACGCAGAGCAATGTGCCCTTCTTAAGGACGACTATTTGGGTCTGTTGGTTAGAACTCCAAGGGCTCCCCAGAATGGAGTTCGGATTGCCCAAATGTTGTTCGTTTGGGGGTGTCCACACAAGTGTCTAGACAAATGGGTACCATGGTAACCAAGGGCACCTGCCAAACTGTCTAGACACATCTCCATTCTTGTTCATTATCTCTCAATTTTTTGTTTCACTATCATAAGAAAATATTATAGAACATACTAAATCAAAAAAATATCACACAAATATGGTAAAGTCATAAACCAAGTTTGCAAATTAAATTTAACCCCATCCATCGAAATACCACAACAATCACATCAAAGCAAATAATTCATGGAAAAACACACCTCGTCTTCATGGCCATGAGGATTTTTGTCGGTCAACATGACCCGAGACTCCTTGGCCAACAATGTAAGACCTACTTACTTTGACTCCATTGCCGCTCTCATTTTGTTAGTTGCAACATTTTCGGCCTTAGTCCTAAGTTTGTCCCCTGATTGTCCACCTTCTCCTTCTCAATGTCATATTTTTATTCTTGATGTCCATCTTGTTCCTCTCAATCTCGGCTTTATCTCAATGTAGCTTTTTAAAGTGCTCGTCTTAGTTTTGCACTTCAACTCAGCTCCCTTCCCACTTGACACCTTCTTCACACTCATCATTTCGACTAAAGATTTTTACAATGATTTTGAGGAGGCCACCCGCTATGCAAAAACTTTCTCCCACTTCCTTCCCCTCGACCACTACACATTGCTCCCCTTCTTCGTCAACACATTTGCAAACTTCTACATTCACAACATATGCATCAAACAAAGCAAGGTCATCACATTTCGAACAATATGCATCAAACACATTTACAATGATTCATAAATTTGCTAAAAATCAATATCATTCATACTTAAAATTTATAAAAAAGTATTTTATTTTTGTAAATGGACCTTGTTTCGGGTGGCCATTTGGCTACAAAAAATTCAGGTGTCCATGGTCGACTGGGAACATCCGTGGGGGCCGTTGGAGAACCGGCGAATCGGTGACCACATACGCGGTCTTGAAGTTGAGCTCAACTCTGTGGCCACTGGGATGCCTAGTATCTAGGACGACATTGTTCGGGATGCCGAACTCGATGGATGTCGCCTTGAATTGTAGCTCCCGGGAGGAGAAGAGAAATAATGGCGTGCATGCGACGGTTAGAATCAAATTAGTGATCTTAGGTGAAAATTGACTAGGTTGTGGCCGCGCATGTCGTTATGGACGAACACCGACGACATGTTTCGAGCAACGTTGCTGGTTGATGCAGCCAATAAGCTCCCATGGCTC
This sequence comes from Poa annua, assembly GCA_026929855.1. Lineage (NCBI taxonomy): Eukaryota > Viridiplantae > Streptophyta > Magnoliopsida > Poales > Poaceae > Poa > Poa annua. The sequence continues at coordinate 52,874,594 of CM049435.1, read as the reverse complement.
ATCGTTACTTTGTCGGCCACAACTTCCTTGACAAGCTCGTCGGTGAGGCTCTTAGTGAGGGTAATTGGTGGTGTCTGTGGCGGCGATCAGGACCCACTTCACGGCGTGGAGACGAGATCGTGCTCTGCTCTCGGCATTCAGGGTCAGCTTCTCCTGCAGCATCGGCTGCTTCTTACCCATGCTCGGTGCCAGCTCAATTTAGAGAGGATTCAGTCTGAGGAGGGAGAGAAGTGAATAGAAAGAGGGGATCCCCCTCTATTGCACACCCAAGTGGGGCCGTCGGGAAAACCGGACACCCCCAAACCTCCCGAAATTTGGGGAAGATGGACATTCTACACACTTTGTTTGTTTGCCATTGAACGAGATTTTGGTCGGGGTTAGGGCATCTCCAGTCGCCCCCCCCCCCCCCCCCCAGCGCCCCCCCAGGAGGCCTTTTTGGCGCCGGCGGAAGCAAATAGCGCCGTTTTTCTACCACTCGCCCCCCCCCCCCCCCCCAGAGGCCCAGTTAGCGCCGTTTCGGCGGAAATTAGCGCCGGCGCCCCCAGGCGAAACCCAGCCCACTGGGTTCGGCCTGGGGGGGGCGAAATGGCGGGAAAGGCGACGCGGGAGAAAATGGCGCGGAACAGAAATCCCCGTGAGCGGCGCGCCCTCATCTTCTCGTCTGCCGCATCGGTCAAAGGCTGCCGGAATAAATGTCGTGGCGAGCGGCCCCTCGACATCCATCTGACGGCCATGCGGCGCACAGTAACGCCTAGTCACCGGCCCTTTCGCCTGCCTCCGCTATATAATCCCCCGGATCCTCACCGTGACTCCCCACACTCGCCGTTCCTCTTCCTCGCCGACTCTGCCTTCCACTCTCTTCTCTCCCGCCGACGATGATATGGCCTACAACCCTGCCGACGCCGCCGCCGCGAACGGTTGGGTCCGCCGCCACCTCCACAGGGACGAGGCATGGGCCCTGCACCAGGCGGGGTATCCGTGCCCGCCGGACATGCGCGTCCCCGGCCCCTCCGGCGGCCAGGGGGCGTGGCAGCTCAGCGCGGGAGGCGTCCCCGTGCCCCCTGTCCCTGCCTTCTGGACGGCGTATTTCCAGCGCCGCCACAACCAAGACGTCGCCGACCGCTGCAACAACGGCCCCGTGGAGGGCCGCTGCAACTCCACCGGGCGCAAGCGGTGGTGGGGCGGCGAGCACCGCACTCTCCAGTGGGTGCTTGAGTACATCTACGCCGGCAACGAGCCCCGGCTGACGATGTCGCCGCGTTCGTGGACGCCGCGCCGGATGGGAGCGGGCAGCTCCTCTTCGGCCACCTCCTCGTCCTCCGGCGCGGCGCGGTCGGCGCCTCCGTCAGGTACGTGCTCGGCGTCCCTCACGCCCCCCCTTCTCAACTCCGGGCGCCCTCCGCATCGGCGAGCCGCGCGCCTCCACCCAGCGTCGCGCGGCATCTCCCCCGCGCTCCCTGTTCCGCCGCCTCGTCAAGCCGAAGCGCGAGCCCAAGCCCGAGCCCGAGGAGGAGCAGGAGGAGGAGTGGCCCGGCCTGAAGGAGGCCGAAGAGGCCTCGAGTACACGGAGCAGGAGCTGGAGCGCCAGCGCCAACTCATCGCCGAGGTGGAGCGGAACCGCGCTCGCGCCGCCGCCCACCGCCGCGTCCCTCCTCCCCCAGTGGCGCAGCCGGTCGAGTATTACATACTGGACCCCGAAAGCGAGGAGGAGGAGGACGAGCCGCTCCAGCGCACCCTGGAGCAGAGCAGGTGGTTCCGCGACGACGCCGGCGCAGGCCCGAGCGGGTGGGGCGGCGACGCCGGCGCAGGCCCGAGCAACCGGCGCGACGACGACGGCTCGGACGACGACGGCGGCGACCCCGACTACAGCCAGGCGATCGCCGCCAGCCTCGGCCTGCTCGACTAGGCGTTTTTATGTTTCTGTTTATTTTCCTGTACTGTAATCGGCGTGTTTGTCAAATATGAATTAAATCGCCGTTGTTTGCCAAAATGCGAATGAAAAATCGTCTTTTCTCTACCCGCCATTTTTTGAACCGCATGGGCCGAAACTTGGGCTGGGGCACGACTGGAAACCTCGCCCCCCCCCCCCCCCCCCCCCCCAGGTTTCAGATTAGCGCCGTTTGGCGCCCCCAAAACATCGGCGTTTTGGGCCCTGAGGGGCGAGACGACTGGAGATGCTCTTAGAGTCCCCTTACCGGACATTACATATTGTTAGCAAATCAAGCGAGAAAGGTGAAGAAATACTGAAAAGCCCCGTAATGTTTTCAATTGTGGAAACCGGAGCTGACGTGGCTATAGAGAGAAGCTGGTCTCTTTCTTGAGAACGGCCGCCCCTAGCTGGTCGAGCCAGCTGGTTACTGGACATTCCATATTGTTGGCAAGCCCAGCAAGGGAAGTGAAAAATCGAAAATCGCGTAGTGTTTAATATGGAAACCTGTAGCTCGGTTATTATGGAAACTTGGAAGTCAAGTATGGATCGAGTTGGGGTCCGAGAGCTGTCCGAGACGAACTCCGTCTCCAAAATCCGGTCGAACGCGTCTCGATCCGTAGCAATTAGGAGTCGCGATCGGAATCCGAGCGAAGCAGCTCGCGCGATCGGTCGGTATAAGTAACGGTCGAGCGCTCCCCGACCGGTAGATCTCAATCCATCAGCTCACACACCTCACATCCCTCACACTCTCCTCCTCCGATTGAGCAATTTCATCACACATTGCTGCTCCGACTGAGCAACGACCATCACACATTCCTCCGATTGAGCAATTCCATCATTCACCATGGTCGTTCCAACCCGCCGCTCCAAGGCTGCGCCGAACAGGCAGGACTTTGCGCTCGACGACCACCCTTCGGAGCAGGAGCTCATCGCGTCGTGCCTCAGCCCGCGCGTCTTCTCCGGCGACAAGTCGTGCAGGTTCATCCACGACGGCGACGTGTACGCCGCCCACCCGGCCAACCTCACGCGGGAGTACGCCGCTGCGGTCTCGAGCAATGGCGACGAGGTGTGGTACTTCTTCACGGCCGTGCGGGCCAGAGGCGGCGGCCGGAAGGCGCGCACGGTGGACTCGGGGGAGGGGTGGTGGCACTCCGAGGCCGGGTCCAAGCCCGTGGTCTCCGCGCACCATGACGGCGCAGGGTACCGCCAGAACTTCTCGTTCGTGACCAAGGAGGACGGCGTGCGCGTCCGGTCCGGGTGGCTCATGGTGGAGCTCGGCCTGCACGACGACGGGCAGGACGAGGTGACCCTCTGCAAGGTGTACTTCAGCCCGCGCGCCGCCGCCAAGAACCAGAGGAAACCCGCGCTCAAGAGGAAGGCGGCGGCGGCGGCCCCGGCGCAGCAATGCCACCGCCGTGCTCGTCATGAGAAGACGTCGGCGGGCGGCAGCGACATGGACCAGCTGGCAGAGAAAGAAGAAGAAGACGGTGAGGTTGAGGTTGAGATCCCGTTCGACTTCAACTGGTGGATGAACAACAAGGAGACGGTGAGGGGGTGGACTGGCATGAGCAAGGAAGAGTTCTACAACTACAAGCCCACAATTCAGTGTCCCTCCATGGAAGAGACCTACGCCAGCTGCCGGCCGCCCGTCGTTCCCAAGGAGGACCCACCCGCCTACATGGCCTACATGACGTACGACGAACTGTGCGATATGCCGGGGACCAAAGAGTTCTTGGAGCAACGATGGATCCTGGACGAGATGAAGGCCTGGAGTGCAGAGCAAGCTAAGAAGAGACTAGAGACCGGCCGAGAGTAGATCGACGATCGAGGACTAACTTGGATGTTGTTGGCTCTTTACTGTTGATTGAGGAGGATGTCGTTGTTTTGTCCTAATTTACTCTTCTAATTAGAGTGAAAATACACTCATTACTTCCCTCTGTCTAAGCACATCGATGTTTTTGTGGCAACAACTGAGTTTATTGAGTGACGATTGAAGTCAGTCTGTCAGTAACACCCGTTTTTTCAAGGGTTTAACACATGGGCCGATGGTAAGGAACGAAAAGCTAATGCCGGACTTATACAGTAAAAAAAGCCCAACTAATAAATAACAAAGCCCATTAGGGTTTACCGGAAAACTTGCCACCTACAAACACTTGTCTCCCTCAGAAGGACGAAGCCTTCGGCCGCCGCCCCCCGCCGTCTTCATCTCGTTAGGCTAGGCTAGGCTAGGCTAGGTTAGGTTAGGTTAGGGGTTTGGAGGAGCTCGAGGAAAATGGGGGCCTTCAGGGTAAGTCCAGCCTCCCGGCCGTGGGTATGCTTGACGCGTTTTTGCTGCATGCCCCTGATCCGAGCATTCGATTCGTCTCCATGCGCAGTTCCATCAGTACCAGGTGGTCGGTCGCGCGCTGCCGACGCCCGGCGATGAGCAGCCCAAGATCTACCGCATGAAGCTCTGGGCAACCAACGAGGTGCGCGCCAAGAGCAAGTTCTGGTGAGCGGTCTCCTCTCCTCGCGATTTCTCAAGGATCGCTCCGTCTTCGATTCGGCTCTTCTCACGCGTGGTGTTATTGTAGGTATTTCCTGAGGAAGCTTAAGAAGGTTAAGAAGAGCAACGGCCAGATGCTCGCTATCAACGAGGTACTCTGCATTCCTCGTCTTATATGGCAGCTTCTGGTTGTTTACTATGACTATGTAGTTATATGAACTTATCTATGTGCAAATTAGTTCTGATACTTTGCTCTGATGTGCCAAGGCCTTGTTTTCTTAATCTAATATATACTACTGTACATGACTAGGCTGCCGCAACAGTTAAGTTCGGTTGAACACTTGCCATTTCATCTAAAGGACCACACATGATCTGTATCTGATTTTGTCATTTTACTGTTATTATGTTTGTTATTTACTTGTAATTCACTTCTCCGTACTGATTTGTGAATTACCTTGATTTTTAAATCTATCTGGCTTATCTGTCTTGGTAGTGTTAGCCATAGCGAACATAGACTGCTTGGGTGAACCAATCGGAATTACCCTAATTCGATGATTTTTGTTCACATGACTTTTTTGCTCAATATATAGACATGTTTTTGTTTGTCTTTTACTTTATGAAGTTTCAGTATTATGCACTCACTTGATCATCTTGCATTAGTACTTGCTAGAGTTGCATTTCTAATTTTTTTTCTGCATCAGATCTTTGAGAAGAACCCAACCACCATCAAGAACTATGGCATCTGGCTGCGCTACCAGAGCAGAACTGGCTATCACAACATGTACAAGGAGTACCGTGACACCACGCTGAATGGTGCTGTGGAGCAGATGTACACTGAGATGGCCTCTCGCCACCGTGTGAGATCCCCTTGCATTCAGATCATCAAGACCGCCACTGTCCATTTCAAGCTCTGCAAGCGAGACAACACCAAGCAGTTCCACAACTCCGAGATCAAGTTCCCCCTTGTGTACCAGAAGGTCAGGCCACCAACCAGGAAGCTGAAGACCACCTTCAAGGCAACAAGGCCGAACTTGTTCATGTGATTGGGCTGTGGTCCTGCTGTTATTTTGGTCACCGTAAGTACAAGATGTTCGTTGGATCTTATGATGTGTGAAGACCAGGCAACTCTGAGATCAAGTTCCCCCTTGTGTAGCAGAAGGTCAGGCGACCAAACCTGGAAGCTGAAGACCACCTTCAAGTTGTTCATGTGATGGGGCTGTGATCCTGCTGTTATTTTGGGTGCTGGAAGTACAAGAGTAGAAAATGTTCTTTTTCTTGTTGGATCTTATCCTTATTAAGACATTGCATCTATTGCTTATTTATCGTTGTAAGACATTGTTGGTGAGCCTTGTCATCAGTAATCTGCATAAAATCCATTGGCCTGATCTAGACAATCTGTTTGGGGGTGATTGTGTTTTCGTGCCCTGCTCGGTTATTGTATTAGTGCAGTTTTTTTTTGTCCATAATGATTTTCGGATACTTGAATCGACGTCAGAGTAGCCAAAAGTTATTGAGTTGTTTTATCAAAGACAATTCAGATTTGTGGCCCTTGACTATCTGTGCAGCTGTCGACGGTTAATTTTCAGTTCCTGTGCAATTCTGTCCTAAAATATATGCTTTCCGCAACTTTGGAAGGAAATTTTCTTATTATTATGTCCTTTCTGCAATGTTGGAAGAACTTCATACTGTCTGATACTGAACTTTCAGTTCCAAAACAACTTCAAACAATTGTCAACAAAGTTGAGCAGAAACTTTCAACAAACTTTCAAGAGAAATTTAAAAAGACCATCCAAAAATGTATGAACTTCAAAAAAAAGATAACTGTTCTGAAAATTCAAGTCTGAAACCCACACAAAATTCACTCCACATCACGCAACATGGGTATGTGGATGTGGAAGAGCATCCAATTATACAAACCCAACCAGACGGACAAAAAAATTAATCTAGAGGTTGGTACGAAAAAGCAAATTAGACATGGTTATTTGTCTAAACATTGACGACTATTCCTTGCTACAAATGAACTTACTAAGAATAGCAGACATCAGAGCCTTATCCTAAACCCAGTTGTTGTTTAGTTTCAGGTTCAGGTTAGGTGTTAGTTTCTTCAAACAGTTTCAGTTTCGTCAGGTTAGCACTTCGCCGTTTTCAGTTAGCGTTTTTCTGTTTAGTTTAGCTCCGGTTTCATAAGAAACTGGACCGAGTCACGCGGCGCACGATCCGCTCGTGGGATGGCACGAGCGCCACGGATCATGGGCCACGTTTTCCCCTTTGTAAGCAGAATAAAAGGAGAAGGAATACGGAAAAGCTGCGGCACTTTGAGCAGCGCAAAAACCATCGTGTTCTTCGTGTGCTCTAAAACCTCCAAACCACCAGATTCTTTAGATTAGGATTGACGATCATAGCACGGAAGCAAGTGAGATAGTTGGCCCTTGACCATCCGCGTAGCTCCTAACTGTTAATTTCCAGTTCCCATTCTATTCTGTCCTAAAATATTTCAGCAAGAGTAAAATGGACCAGAGATCCTATAAGTATTTAGGGGGTATCAATTGAGTCCAAATAGTATGAAAATGCAATATCTAGATCCAAGTGTGTCACCTCAGGTCCTCACCACGGGTCGCCTACCAGACGGTGTTGCGGATCGCCTCCATAGACATTGTCTGTTTCGACCAGTTTTTACCAACATCATCATCAACAACATCGTCGTTCCTTTGAAAGCGATGAACCTATTTGCATCAACGACTACTTCCTCTACAAATGTTCGGCACGTGCCACGTATTCCCGACTACGTTTTTACTATGGATGTGTTTGCGTATATGCTGCTACTCTACATGTCGATTAGTATTAGAATCTAGTGTGTTTGTGTTTCACATGTTAGTAGCTGTAGTTATCATGTTTACTATTCTGACATTTATCATCAAGTGTTGCCTAATTATCCAACACTGTTATCATAGGCTTGGCGGAGCTCTGTCCCCCTTTTGAAATCTTTGTCTTCTGTTTGGTGGCCCCTGAGGCGGATCCAGGAAAATTGGAGGGTGGACACACTGCAACAAAAATGACGCACAATAGATTTTTGCCAAATAAATAGGCGTTCAATACACAACATTGTAATTCAATATATGTTTCATATGTGCATGATTTCAATAGAAATAGTTAAAAATCTAAAGGAAGTCTTATATGATAAAATATAGCATAAACATACAACTACATCACTTATACTACCTCTTTTCCAGAAAATAGCTTGCTAAAAAGATTTACATTGTGGAACGGAGGGAGTATTTGATAACTCTACATTACGACATCCCAATGAAAGATCTTTCCAATTTGTAAACAACATATATAAGCTATTTCTTTTTATTTTAAAAAATAAATCACCAATTCTAAACATTGTGCAGTACCAGTACATAGTTCAAAAATCACAATAACAAAAATGAAAAAAAGGGCTGTACTTGAAAAAAAGACATCGAAGTTTGAAACCGGCACAAAATCCATCTCCACAGTACGCAACTTCGGTATGTGGAAGATCATCTCTTATTCTTGTACAAACCTAATTAACCAGAAATACACATGGTTATTTGTCTGAACATAAGTCGACTATTCGTGGCTACAAATGAACTTATACTAAGCAAAACAGGCAGCAGAGCGTTACAAATATTGCAGTTACATGCCTGTCACAAGAACAGAGACAGTAGGAAATACATGTCAGAACAAACTGTCTGGAGCGTCGTCCACGTTGTTGGTGAACCATGGATGCCTGAGGGCGGAGCTCGCCGGCAGCCTCTTGTTGGCGTCGCAGGAAAGGAGGCCGCTGAGTACTTGGAACCCTTCTCTGGAGAGGCGGCACTCAGGGAACATTTCTCTCAGCCTGTTGCAGTGGGGGATGCTCGGCGGCGTCACCAGGTCCCCGGCGAGCGGCAGGGAGTAGTACGCCGGCCAAGACCTCTCGTCCGGCACGCCAAGTATCTCGAAGATCTTGAGGAGCTGGTTGGCGTCGTCCGCCGCGCCGCCGAAGATGGGCTGGCCTCGGAGGAGCTCGGCCATGACGCAGCCGAGCGACCATGCGTCCACCGTGGCGTCGTAGTCGGGCTGCCCCAGGAGGACCTCCGGCGCGAGGTAGCTGCGGGTGCCGCAGCGTCCGTACGGAGGGGGCTGGGTCATGGACATGGCGAGGCCGAGGTCGCATATCTTGACGGTGACGCAATCGAGGCCGACGAGGACGTTCTCGGGCTTGATGTCCCGGTGGACGACGCGGCAGCGGTGCATGTGCGCGGCGCCGGCCAGGAGCTGCCGCATGACGCAGCGCACGTCGGCCTCCGGGTACGGGCGGGAGTAGCGGTGGTGGCGGAGGACGTCGTGGAGGCTCGGGCCGACGTACTCCATGACGAGGGAGAGCGCGTCGGTGGCGGGGTCCCAGGACATGGCGCGCAGCTGGACGACGGAGCCGTGGCCGCTGCACGCCGCGAGGAGGCCGGCCTCCCGCAGCACCGCGTCTTGGTTGGTGCTCGAGGTGAGGATCTTGATGGCGACGCTCGCGCCGGTGCCGTAGTAGCGCGCCTTGATGACCGTGCCGAAGGAGCCGTGGCCGAGCACGCCCGTCTCGCCGTAGTCGTCGATGCCCCAGATGGGCCTCCCGTTGCAGCTCCATGACCGGTGGTCGACGACGCGGGCCGCGGCGGCGTGGGCGATGGCCATCGAGATCGGAGATGGAACACGAGTTCGCTAGGTGGGGCGAGCAGTATCGATCGAGGAGAAAGCTGGTTGTCGACGATCAGGGAGAGGAGAGTAGCGAAGGGCGCATGCCCTGCACTCGATCGGCCTTATATATCGAAAGAATCAAGCTTCGAGTCGTCATCGGACTACCGGAGTATAACACGGCTGGCAAAGGCAATGCACTCGGATTCCTCGTCCCGGTAGAAGGAGTTAATTTGGAAAGAACGCGGGACGGACAGACACGCTTCGGCTTTGGAAGGCGGCATCGCTACAGTCCATTGCAAGGCCAGGTCACAATCCCTATACTAAGGCCTCACGATCCATGCGTGCGTAAGATCCTCGTTTTTTTTTTGAATTTTACCACACTATATTAGGTCAGCAAGCCGCCTCATTAAAAACCTTACCAGTCCCCGTAGGTACCCTGACAAGGAAAAGAGCGCGTCTGGAACTTGCCGCCTCAACCAAACATAGATACATCGTTTATTACATCGATTTTCACATAAGAGGGGGATCCCCATCCCAAATAAAAAACCTATCAGATTCAAAACAAAGTCTAGCTAAATTATGAGCCACCTTATTAGCTTCTCGAGGGCAATGAATAAAAGAAATTTTTCCAATTCCTTGAGCGATCTGAAAGCATTCTGCCAAAATAGGAGTGTAAGGACTCCAAATTTGAGACATCCCCGTGCATGCTTGTATCAATTCCAAATTATCAGATTCAACTATTGCTGGTGTGCATGCCATAGATTCCAGAAGCTGAAGGCCTAAACGCAACGCCAACGCTTCCGCTGTTGATGCATCCAGCACATTAACCAAAGGTTCCGCTGCACCCGAGATTGCTTCCCCTTGATCGTTTCTGAGTATAGCTGCTGCCGCTCCTGCACCATTAGGGAAAAAACAAGCATCCACATTTAACTTATAATTACCGAAGAGAGGTTTTTGCCACCTTACTTCTTTAGGAATTGCCGTAGGAGAAGCAAGCTTATAATTTATAGTCAAAGCCTGGATAGAAAATGCAGTTCTGGTTGCTGATGATATTGCCTCTCCTTTTACTGCTTCCCGTCTTTGCCACCATATGTACCACGATGCTACTGCTATTGTTTCCTGTAATCCCAACTGTCCAATTACCGGTGATTTTTTACAGGGGCTTCTTAGAATTCCTTCAAGAATTACCGATCCTGACCGATCCGAACTTAACGCCTTGTTAATGACTTCATCAAGGCCCAAAGCTTTCCACACCATCATCGCTTGCTTGCAGGTGAAGAGAAGATGCCGGATATCTTCTGCTCCCTGATTGCAGACAGGACATTCAGCCGAGACCTTTATGTGTCTATTTGCAAGTACACATCTTCCAGGAACTAGTCCATGTAACGCCCTCCAAATAAAAATTTTAACCTTTGCCGGAATTTGCAGCCTCCATAAAATTTGTAACGCTCTGCTGCCTGTTTTGTAAGATCCTCGTGGTTGCATGGGCCGTTGTTTTGTATATGTAGTGGTGTGTTTTCTTGGATTTTATTTTTGAGAGGTTAGTTTACGTTGCCTTTTTTTTCCAGACGGATAATGAATCGGTTTTGCTAATCTCACCCAGCAAAAAATGGAATTAAATAGGTTTGAATTTAATCAAACTTACGACCTCTGACTGTGTACAAAAGCATAATTTTCACCATAGGACACATGTGAACATATATTAGGACTACTAGCAAAATACCCGTGCGTTGCTACGGGATTTAAAAATAGAATTAGCCAAAAAAGTGTTTGTATAATTAAAATTTTACTCCGAAATAGATTGACCCGTGTAGATTAAGTTTTTTTATCATATCAAGTTGACCTTCCTACATATTTGTATATTTCGGTCTTTCTCGTGTGCTTTTTTTCTTCAGTTATGTCTCTCAATGCGCATATTTCTTTTTCATTTGATCGCATTTTTTTCAATTGGTTTGAATCTTTAATTGTTTTATTTGGCTGATAGGATTCAGCGACATTTTTCCAGTTAGGCATCAGCGATGTTTTTTTAGTTTTCCTAGAAATAAATTCATTGGTCACATGCATGCACAACTATGTCTATCTACTTTCCTTCTTTGCTTCTTACATCAAACATAATTGATGTCTCCGTTTAAAATTGCTGAATCTGTCATGGATGAGACATAGAAACTGTTTTTTTAATTGAAGAACAGCTAGGGAATCTGTGAAAAGGACGGTAATCCCCGTTTTCTGCATAAGAAGTTTAGTACTGTACCCGTAATGCAGATCGTAAGTTTAGAGACCAGTGTAGTAGTGAAATGCAGCGTGCCGCTGTTTCAGTCTGGAAACCCGTGACTTCTGTTCTAGAATCATCGTATGTTGAGCTCTGAGCTATACTGATCTCAGGACCTCCTGATTAAGCCAATGTTTCATGGTAACTGAACGTGGAGTTGAGCTAACGGGTCTCAGGGGATGGGCTCGGTCAGGGAATGAAGTGTGCTGACCTGCGCCATCTCGTGGTGTAATGGGATCTTCTGGTCAGGCGGGGACACGTTGCCGGTGAACACCCGACCCACCACGTTGGTCCGGGGTGCCGCGCCGCCGACGTATGACAGCTCCTCGTACCTGAAGTCCGCCGCCGTCCGCGCCGGGAACCCGGGCAGCAGCACCGCCCCTGCCTCCCCAGAGAAAGGAGTATTTTTAATCAAATATGACCGTTTTCAGGAACTAATCGCGTATCTGGCCGTCCGGCGAAACTAATTGCAAATCTGACCTCTGATGTCGGCGTCAATGAGGATGGAGCCGACCTTGAGCCGACCGTGTACAGGATCGGCTCCATCCTCTCTGGAGCCGTTCTTAGAAAAATTACGGGACTGAAACGGGTGGCGCCGAACTACGTAGGTTCGGCTCCAATCTCATTGGCGCCAATCTCAAGGGGTCAGATTTAAAATTAGTTTCGAGAAAGGAGAAAGGGTCACACGTATGTTTAGTTCATCAAAGGGGCCAGATTTAACAAAAAATACGAGAAAGGATGCTTCGGCACATCTTCCGGTCATGCACGCGTTTGTCCGTTGCCCATCATTGTTCGTCCTTAGCTCGTCTAGGCGCCTCGGCGGCGTCCATGGAAGCCGTTTTGGGGCAGCGAGGTGGGCTCGCTCTTTTGGTGGAGGAAGCAAGGGGAGCCTCTCGCTCCACTTCTTTAGGAGCTGCGTGCTGGCCTCGTCCAGGTCCAGCAGCGAGGCGCCGCTGAGGCGCTCGCACGCCCTGAGAGCCGGCAGAAGCAGCCGAGTGCGACGTCGAGGAGCCCCGGCGCCGCGCCGCCGGAGAAGAAGGCCCTGCCGTGGCTGCGCGCCATGAAGGCCTCCTCTAGGAGCCACAGCCCAGCGCCTGCCTCCGCCTCCGCGTCCGAGTTCGCCCGGGCCTCCGGTGTCGGCGTCGAGAGACGGCCAGAACCAGGGGCGGATCCAGTGGGGGCCGAGCGGTGGCCAGGCCCCCCCCCCCCCCCCCCCATAGTCCGGCCTCCCCCAAGGTTATGTAGCAGGGGCTAGTAGCGCTCTGGACATGTATTAGCTTAATACACCGGAAATTAGCGCTGGCTAATCGTAATCCCGTCATGCCTAGCGAGAAGACCTGCGTGAGAATTTGAATGGGCCAAGCCCAAACCCATTAGCCAGCCAAGGGCCGAAGACCATGTACAGAATAGAGTAAGCAAAACTGAATGGATGGATGGAGGAAATTCTTAGAGAAAAAGGCTTCCCTTTGTAAAGTTCTATTTCCATCCCCTGAGATTCCGACACGTGTCGCAATTTCGTTCGTTTTCAATTCTCACCTCTTCTCCCTGCGTGACAAGTGTCGGCTTCCTGGTGGTGCGCGGTGGGCTGGACGTGCATTTATTTTGAGATTCGTTTTTTCAAATTGAAATATCTTGAGAACCGTTTATCCGAATTACGAACCGTTTTCACTTTTGAACTTCTCGCGTCGAGATCTTCAAAACTAGATCCATTGTTGATAGGTTTCGGCGAACTATTTTTTTGTACTTCGGATTGTGTATAGTTTGTACATCCCCGTATGTGTAGTTGTACATCCAACTGAACCTGTGTGTAGTTGTACGTACAAACTGATCTGTACAACCTGATCTGTGTAGTTGTACGTTCACCCCTGTTCTGTACAACCTGATATGTATAGCTGTACGACCTGATCTGTACAACCCAAGTCTGTGTAGTTGTACGACTGATTATGTGTACAAACTGATTTCGTGTAGTTGTACGTTTGAGTTTGTATGCTTGTACGTGTAAGTTTATATTGTTGTTGAAAGGGCATGTGCCCTCATGTATGGTTTTGGTAATTAATGACAATCCATATGGACTAATGTTTGTGTTGAACATATTGCAAGTATGTCTTGAAGATGTCAAGACATCACCTATATGAAGATAGATGTGAGCATATTGCAAGTATGTATTGAAGATGTCAAGACATCACCTATATGAAGATAGATGGAATGGTACGAGATTGATCAAGATGTTGATCAACACACGAAGCTACGAGATGTACCAAGTGGATCATGTATCTCTTGGATGGTAAGCCATTGTCCATATAGCTTTGTGAACTAACCCAAGTGTGTGTGTGGTTTCTATATGTTGGGTTAGATATCTTCCATGGGCTTGCAACAAGAAGAACATCCCATAGAGCTCATGGAGGATGATGTCACGCGGTGTTCGTCATCAAGGTTAAGAAGTGCAAGACCAAGAGAAGCATTTCGGAGATATCTTATGCTTGTATCTTGGAGGTCGAAATGAAGACATGAAGACGAAGCTAATGGAGCTTGGAGATTGACATGAAGACGAAGCTAAGCGAGGCTCTCCCATAATGGTGTATGGGGGAGTATTTGGAGAAGTCTTCATCAAGCATGTGCTAGCAAGCGCAATCAAGAAAGGTGGTCCACTTGGAGAGATCAAGATCGTCATCATCTAGCTCAAGTGGAATGATCAAGGCAAAGGTATGATCTTGATAGGGCTATATGATAGATTTGCGTACTATCAAGAGGGGCTCTCGAGCAAGTAACTTGATCGCATCTTTGTGGAGAGCTCAAACCTTTGCATACTTGGCATATCATCTTTCTTGTTTCTTATTTGGCTTTTCTCGTTGTGAGGTTTCAGAGCTTGTTGTGATCTTCATAACAAGCTCAAGTTCATCAAAAACAAAGTTCGTATGAAAAGCTTCTTGGTTTTTGATGTTGGAGGTTTTACCGGTTGTTCCTATTTTGAGAGGTTTCATGTTTCCCCATTTGGTTTAACCTCCCATCTTGGACTATGATGTTTCTCTGCATTATCTTGTAGAGTTCTTCGTTGTGATTCCAACGAGCCAAAAATCATCGAAAACGGAGTTCGGATGGTCAAGATATTGTCGTTTTCGTGTTTGTATTTCTGCAGTTTTTGGGAGCTCGGAAATTTCCGAACCTGGGCCGGAAATTTCCGAACCGCGCGAATTTCAGTACTGTTTTCGTCCAGAAAACTTCGGAGATCTTTCCGGAAATCTCCGGGGGTCGGAAATTTCCGGCCCTAGGCCGGAAATCTCCGGTCTAAGCTGCTGTAACGGCTAGAATTGTGGAAGGGGTATAAATACCCCTCCCCTTCTTCTTCCTTGAGTGAGCACGACTTTCCCCTCTCTCTCCCACCATTGTTGACCTTGGAAAGCTTGCCCCCTCTCAATTTCTCCCATGATTCTTGCATATCTTTGAGGGAAAAGTGAGAGGAGATCTAGATCTACGTTTCCACCAATCCATCTCTCCTCTAAGTGAGGGGAACCTAGTGGATCTAGATCTAGGAGTTCCTTTGTGGTTCTCCTTCTTTGTTCTTCCTCTCTTCTCCCCCCACAAGCATTAGTTGCTTTTGGTGGGATTTGGGAGAGAGGGATTTGACTCCTTTGTGGTTTCTTTGTTCTTCCTCTCTCCTCCCCCCATAAGCATTAGTTGCTTTTGGTGAGATTTGGGAGTGAAGAACTTGTGTCCTTGCCATTGCATCGGTTGCATCGGTTTGAGCCCTCCACGTGATTCGTGGTGGTGAAATTCGTGAGCTTGTTACTCTTGGGTCCTTGGACCCTAGACGCCTTAGTGGCCGGCCTTTGTGGCGGAGACCTTTTGTGGTCGGTTAGGACCTTTTGTGGTCAAGGCCTTTGTGGCTAGTTGGGACCTTTGTGGTCAAGTTGGACCTGTTGTGGTCAAGACCTTGTGTGGTCTTTTGGGAGCCCCCAATTCGGTTGTGGGTGTGTGCCCCAAGTTGGTTGTACGGGATTGTTCTCCGCCCCAAAGGAGTTCATAGTGGAAGGTGAACCCGAACCTTTGTGGTCGAGTTCATCGGAGAATAAGGTGAGACCTTTGTGGCGTTGAGTCGGACCTGTGGTGGTCACTCACACCTCTCCAACGAGACGTACTCCCCTAAGAAGGAGGAACTCGGGAATACATCCTCGTCTCCGCGTGCCTCGGTTATCTCTATACCCGAGCTCTTTACTTATGCACTTTACATTGTGATAGCCTTCGTGCTTGAAGTCATTTACATTGTGATAGCCTTCGTGCTTGAAGTCATTTACCTTGTTATCACTTTGTTGCTTGTCTTGCTTAGCATAAGTTGTTGGTGCACATAGGTTCACCTAGTATATTTAGGTTGTGTTCTTGATAAGTTAAACACTAAGTTTTATTCCGCATTTATCAACCCTAAATTGAAAAAAGTGTACCTCGCCTATTCACCCCCCCCCCCCTCTAGGCGACGTCTTTCCTTTCAATTGGTATCAGAGCCAGGTTCTCTCATTATTAGGCTTCACCACCTAGAGAGTAAAGATGTCGTCTAGAGAATTAGTGCACAATCCCGCTTATATATTTGATGGCACAAATTATGATCTTTCGAAAATTCGCATGCTTAATCTTCTTAGGGACATGGATCCAAATTTAGAGAGAATTGTAGATATGGGTTTTTCTCCTCCAAAGGATTCCCAAGAATTATCTTTAGAGGATGAGAAAAACTCTTATCTCGATACTCTAGCATCTAATGGTCTCATCTATGTTTTGAGTGATGTAGTTCTTGCGTCAATCATGCCTTGTCGGAACGCTCATGAATTATGGACAAAGCTTGAAGATATATATGATGTGTCCAACATTAGCAAGGATGATTGTCATCCTTCCACCTCCGACCGTGATGAGCTCACGTCTTCTTCCACTTCACCAACATGTGATTTGTCACAAGGTAATGACATGGTGAGTGGTGATAGAAATTGCATTATTGATGATGACTCCACTATTAACCATACTTCATCTCCATCATATTGCAATGCTCTATCTTTGGACTTAAACTTCTCTAGCACTACAAATTCCATGCATGCTAGTGTTTATAGTCCTTGCATATCATGTAGTAGTTGTTTAACTAAATCTCATGATGATATGCTTCTCTTGTCTTGTTGCCATGATAAAAATGCTTCTATTACCTCTAGTACTTGTTTGGCTAACAATGTAGAGGAATCCCAACAATTGTTGGAACAAGACATGGACCTCAATAGCGCTTCTAATAACTCTTCATCATCTTGGTCCATTACTCACTTTTGCCTTATGGCTAAGGACTCTAAGGTATCTCCTACCTTGAACTCCAATATATCTCATGATGATGATGATGATGTTGATGATGAAAATGATAATGATGCCTCCATTGATAAGAACTTTGATATTGTCTCTCATGCTCTTTTAAATAACAAACATGCCCATGATAGTTTCTTAGAAATCATGACTATCCTTATTGAGCGCAAGGAGACAATTGAGTCCTTGGAGACCCGTTGTGATGAAGGGTGGGGTCTTGCTCGTGATTCCGCGGGTGAGATCCACAATCTTGAGATCGCTCTTAAGGAAGAGCAAGATACTCGGGTTGCTCTAGAGGAGAGACTCGAAACAAGTGAGGAGTTGAATAATAAAATGATTGCTAAACTCACTAAGAAATGTGACCATGCTCTTGCCAACTTAAAAATGGATAAATCAAAATCTCTTGAGGAGTCCCTTACCTTAGAATTATCTAAAGTAAAGGAAACCCGTGATAGAGCTCTTAATGAGGCAATCAACTTCAAAAGAAAGTATAATGAGCTTGTCAAATTGTATTCTTCCATTCCTAATGATAATGATGCTTGTGCTACTAACTCCCTTTCATGTGAAGCATCTATTTTGAAGGAGAATGTTGAGCTAAGGGCTCAACTTGAGTTGCTATCTAGTAAGTATGGGAAATTGGAAGAAAGTCATGAAAAGCTTTCGAGCTCTAATGAGTATCTTCTAGCATCCCATGCTAGGCTAGAAGTTGCTCTTGAGGCAATCTCTACAAAGGTAAAATCTTGTGAGCCTCTTGTGGTCACTAGCACAATTCCTAGTAAAAATGCTTTATTGCCATGTGCTAGTTCTTGTAATTCATCCACTCACAATATTGATAAATCTTGTGATGAATTACATTCCTTGCCTTGTTGCTCTAACAATGTAGCATCTAGTTCCTCTAATATTTGTGTTGAAACTAACCATGTAGAGGAAATCAAAGAGCTCAAGGCACAAGTCACTTCTTTGAAGAAAGACTTGATCAAGTGTCATGAAGGGAATTCCACCCTCGACAACATGTTGAGAGTGCGAAGACTTCCACATGACAAGAGTGGACTTGGATTCAACTCCAACAACAAGAACAAGTCCAATGACAAGATGAAGCATAAGTTCGTCAAGAAGAAGGGCCAAGAACAAGCTATTGATTCGGCCAAGATTGTATGCTTCAAGTGCAAGGTTGAAGGGCACCATGTTAGATTTTGCCCTTTGAAGAAGAAGACTCTTAGTGAGAAGCAACAAGGGAAGCAAACTCAACTTCACACTCAAGCTTCCCAAGTTGAAGGATCTTCCCTCCCCAAGACGAAAGGAAAAGGCCGAGTTTGCTACATATGTCGTGGGAAGGATCACTTAGCTTATTCATGCACTCATGGTAACTTATCCAACCCCACTATACTTGATCATGTTTATTCGCTTCGGAAGGATAAGGTTGGCAATGTGTTTGCCAAGTATGTTGGTACTCAAAGTGGTGTCAAGAAAAGAACCATTTGGGTTGCCAAGCCTATTGTGACTAACCTCTTAGGACCCAACTTGGTTGGGGACCAACAAGCTAAAACTTGATCAATAGGTGGTGACGGAGGACATTGGAGACTTGGCCACATCATGAAGAGTTAAGGGATCTTCATCAACCATATTCTCTCAAGCCAAGTCAATTGGATTGCATTGTCCTATCTTATATCCAATATTCCTCCTTGCGGTAACTTGTATTTAAATTATATATATCATTGAAAGTTGCTTGATACCTTGCATGTGTTTGGTTTTGTACCTTGCTTATGCTTGTACGTGTTGTGCTATCTACTTACTTATCTTGAGTAATCAAGCATGTGTATGTTAGCTTGCACACCATGTATGTCTTGAGTTTTTGTCAACTTGCCTATCTTAATTGGCTCTTGTTGAGATATTGATGGACTATCTCTTTTGAGTTAGTGATGCGCTCTTTGGCACTTCACTATCCTAAAGTGTGCTTTCATGAAGAATTTAAATTCTAATGTCCATTAATCATCTCTTGTTGCACTATCTTTGCCTCGTGTTAAAAGGATTGGATTATCACATTATGGGGGGGTAATAAGCTAGGTGCATATTACAAGCCTAAAAAATGTGAACATGTGAGGTAGTGTCACGTAGAATTGTTCTTGTTATTCCTAGGTGACATGGTGCTCAAACAAGTTCCATATTTGCTTAAATGCATTTTGCCTCTCATCTTTAGTATCTTGTTGTGAGAAACTTTCTTGGTGCTTTGCACGGTTGTTTGATTGATTTAAGCCTTCAAGAATATCTAAATAAGCATATTTTTCAATTCCTATCTTTTGCCACATGCTTATGTTTTGTGAATATGATCTTGAATATGCATATTTACCATTTACCACCGAGAAATATCTCCATACATTCCTTGTCTTTGACAAGTGATAATTTTATTTGTGGTAAATGTATCGATCATATTTATATTGGCTTTCGTTAATTGCCAAGGTTTTGTATCAATCATTCTCCTTTTCGTCTTCCTTACATCTTTTGGATCTTGTGTGCTCTACTCATATTTCTCTTGTGCTTTTTAAGTTAGGAAAGGCAAGGAACCCATTCTTTTGCATCTACATTCAATGTCTTACCTCTAGACGGTGCACTATTCTTGGGGGAGCTACCCTACATTGAGTAGAACACCATGTTTTGAATTGTTAGTGGATCTTATTGATTTTCCTTAACCTCGTGTTCAAAAAGATATATGGAGGGTGATGATCCCACTTGGGTGCATTTTGTATTTACATGTAAGATCATAAATAATGCACAAATTGTGGGGGAGCAATCCTATATACTTTTGAATATTAGTTGTCTTAAATTTGCATTCGGTCCTTTTATTTGGTCTTGGATCCCGATGACTTGTCTCTTTGGAAAACAAACATTTTTCGTCTTGGTACATTGTACCGTCATGAAAAGTGTAGAGGGTTATGGTCATTCCTTGACTATATTTTCATTTGATATCTTTTCATATTGGTATCTCCAATCATGTGTTGATTTGGGGCTTTGATATAATTTGGACAATTCTTTTATTGTCACACTTGTGTGTGCTCCCTTGGTTTAATTGGTGTTTTGTCCACATTGTATCTCATTTGGTTCTTGAAAGTGTTGTCCTTGCATATTTACTATGTATATTTTATGGCATGCTTACTTTCTATGTTCAAATATGTAGGATAATCTCCATCAAATCCTAAATGGCTAAGATGTGCATGAAATTCAATTTCATATCAAGATGCACATATTAATGTGGAGTTTGTCCTATGTATTGTAGTTGCGCTAACTACTTTGGACCCAATGAGTTTGGGTACCATTTTGTACTTAAATTTGTTTTAGGTACATTGGAGATACATTGGAAGCTTGTCTCAATTACAAGGAGGGAGACCTCATCATGTGCCTTCTTGAGCCAAGCTTGAATGATCATGAACTCCTACCTCCTACTTCATCAATGCTATCTCGGTAACAAGTATCTACCTCATGCTTACTTTTCTAGCTCTCAACCTTGTGTAGATTGCATTTTGGCATGAGTCCCTCTAGTTGCATTTGACGTGGTTTTTGCAAAGTCCCTTTCCAAACGTCTTTATTGCAAATATGAGCATGCCGGGATGATTACATAGTAAGAGGAATATATAATCATTCTCATGATTCATCAATTCCAAATATGTTAATCTAGCAAAATTAGTCTCATATGCAATATCAATGAATTTTCAAAATCATTTGTCATTTGTGAGAGTTGTTACCTTTCCCGAAGCATCTCAACTATCACTCATCTCTAGTGGATATTTGTGATGTGTTGGTGTTGGAAGTCCATCTATATCTCTCTTAGATAGAAATGAGCTTTGTGCTATGCTTTTAAGCAAAAATTCTTATTGAGATATTTATGATTTCCTTGTGGATATCATGTTTTCTTTCTAGTACCTATGTTGTGTGTGCATGCTTCTTTGTGGACTTAGTGCCTACTTAGAAACTTATATACATGAGAGTAGGTACATCTTCAATTGGTATTCAAAATCTTTAGTGATCACCTTTATTGCTCTTTTGTTTCTTTGGTGATCTCTAAAAGGCACAAGCTTTGCATTTGATATGGTTTTCTCAATAAGCTTGTGAACCTATTCGAGTTGTCTTCTTTGGTGTGCTTGTATGCGAAATACATGATATGCACTATGTGCCTCATATTTTGAAAGACTATCGTGATGCCTAGACTCATCCTTGTTTTAGTCACCTAAAATGTATTTCCATGTCACACCCATCCTTTCTCGGTTGAGCAAGCTTTTAGTTGTCACATCTCTTTCTTTTTGCTCTCTTGGTTGTTTTTATCATAACATCTTTTTGTGTCCAATTGGTTTTTGGATCCTTTGATTGCTTGCTTAGTTTGTGAATGCATCTTTCTTTTTGCAATTGGTTTCTTTCTATTTGATTTCGATTGGTATCTTTCTTTTGCATTCTTTGGATCCTCAATATAATTTGATCCCCTCCATCTATTCTTCATTGGATATATGCATTTGATTTCACTCATACCATGAGAAATGCATAATTTATGGGGGAGCTCTTATTATATTGGCCTTCTAGATTTTTCGCCCATTTCGGCAATGGATGCCAATGGGGGAGAGATTTAGAGGGGTTTTAAGGGAATTATGTTTCTCTTGCATGCTTTGCTTAGTGCGTTGTATGGTTGTTTAATTCTTTATATAAACCCTCGTAAAAAGGATTGTCATCAATTACCAAAATAGGGGAGATTGAAAGGGCATGTGCCCTCATGTATGGTTTTGGTAATTAATGACAATCCATATGGACTAATGTTTGTGTTGAGCATATTGCAAGTATGTCTTGAAGATGTCAAGACATCACCTATATGAAGATAGATGTGAGCATATTGCAAGTATGTATTGAAGATGTCAAGACATCACCTATATGAAGATAGATGGAATGGTACGAGATTGATCAAGATGTTGATCAACACACGAAGCTACGAGATGTACCAAGTGGATCATGTATCTCTTGGATGGTAAGCCATTGTCCATATAGCTTTGTGAACTAACCCAAGTGTGTGTGTGGTTTCTATATGTTGGGTTAGATATCTTCCATGGGCTTGCAACAAGAAGAACATCCCATAGAGCTCATGGAGGATGATGTCATGCGGTGTTCGTCATCAAGGTTAAGAAGTGCAAGACCAAGAGAAGCATTTCGGAGATATCTTATGCTTGTAGCTTGGAGGTCGAAATGAAGACATGAAGACGAAGCTAATGGAGCTTGGAGATTGACATGAAGACGAAGCTAAGCGAGGCTCTCCCATAATGGTGTATGAGGGAGTATTTGGAGAAGTCTTCATCAAGCATGTGCTAGCAAGCGCAATCAAGAAAGGTGGTCCACTTGGAGAGATCAAGATCGTAATCATCTAGCTCAAGTGGAATGATCAAGGCAAAGGTATGATCTTGATAGGGCTATAGGATAGATTTGCGTACTATCAAGAGGGGCTCTCGAGCAAGTAACTTGATCGCATCTTTGTGGAGAGCTCAAACCTTTGCATACTTGGCATATCATCTTTCTTGTTTCTTATTTGGCTTTTCTCGTTGTGAGGTTTCAGAGCTTGTTGTGATCTTCATAACAAGCTCAAGTTCATCAAAAACAAAGTTCGTATGAAAAGCTTCTTGGTTTTTGATGTTGGAGGTTTTACCGGTTGTTCCTATTTTGAGAGGTTTCATGTTTCCCCATTTGGTTTTAACCTCCCATCTTGGACTATGATGTTTCTCTGCATTATCTTGTAGAGTTCTTCGTTGTGATTCCAACGAGCCAAAAATCATCGAAAACGGAGTTCGGATGGTCAAGATATTGTCGTTTTCGTGTTTGTATTTCTGCAGTTTTTGGGAGCTCGGAAATTTCCGAACCTGGGCCGGAAATTTCCGAACCGCGCGAATTTCAGTACTGTTTTCGTCTAGAAAACTTCGGAGATCTTTCCGGAAATCTCCGGGGGTCGGAAATTTCCGGCCCTAGGCCGGAAATCTCCGGTCTAAGCTGCTGTAACGGCTAGAATTGTGGAAGGGGTATAAATACCCCTCCCCTTCTTCTTCCTTGAGTGAGCACGACTTTCCCCTCTCTCTCCCACCATTGTTGACCTTGGAAAGCTTGCCCCCTCTCAATTTCTCCCATGATTCTTGCATATCTTTGAGGGAAAAGTGAGAGGAGATCTAGATCTACGTTTCCACCAATCCATCTCTCCTCTAAGTGAGGGGAACCTAGTGGATCTAGATCTAGGAGTTCCTTTGTGGTTCTCCTTCTTTGTTCTTCCTCTCTTCTCCCCCCACAAGCATTAGTTGCTTTTGGTGGGATTTGGGAGAGAGGGATTTGACTCCTTTGTGGTTTCTTTGTTCTTCCTCTCTCCTCCCCCCATAAGCATTAGTTGCTTTTGGTGAGATTTGGGAGTGAAGAACTTGTGTCCTTGCCATTGCATCGGTTGCATCGGTTTGAGCCCTCCACGTGATTCGTGGTGGTGAAATTCGTGAGCTTGTTACTCTTGGGTCCTTGGACCCTAGACGCCTTAGTGGCCGGCCTTTGTGGCGGAGACCTTTTGTGGTCGGTTAGGACCTTTTGTGGTCAAGGCCTTTGTGGCTAGTTGGGACCTTTGTGGTCAAGTTGGACCTGTTGTGGTCAAGACCTTGTGTGGTCTTTTGGGAGCCCCCAATTCGGTTGTGGGTGTGTGCCCCAAGTTGGTTGTACGGGATTGTTCTCCGCCCCAAAGGAGTTCATAGTGGAAGGTGAACCCGGACCTTTGTGGTCGAGTTCATCGGAGAATAAGGTGAGACCTTTGTGGCGTTGAGTCGGACCTGTGGTGGTCACTCACACCTCTCCAACGAGACGTACTCCCCTAAGAAGGAGGAACTCGGGAATACATCCTCGTCTCCGCGTGCCTCGGTTATCTCTATACCCGAGCTCTTTACTTATGCACTTTACATTGTGATAGCCTTCGTGCTTGAAGTCATTTACATTGTGATAGCCTTCGTGCTTGAAGTCATTTACCTTGTTATCACTTTGTTGCTTGTCTTGCTTAGCATAAGTTGTTGGTGCACATAGGTTCACCTAGTATATTTAGGTTGTGTTCTTGATAAGTTAAACACTAAGTTTTATTCCGCATTTATCAACCCTAAATTGAAAAAAATGTACCTCGCCTATTCACCCCCCCCCCCTCTAGGCGACGTCTTTCCTTTCAGTTGTACGTTTGAATTTGTATCGATGTACGGCTAGATCTGTGTACGGTACGAGTTGTTCGCGACGTTCGTGCACCACATGCACCACGTACGTCGCCGGCGCCCGCTTCGTACGACGCGCGGCAGGCGCGGGGGGCTTCCTTCGTCGCGGGGGCGCTTCGTTTCCTGGGGACAGGGGCTTCGTTCCGTGGAGCAGACGTACGCGCGGTCTTCGGTACGTGCCGGCCTCGCTCGGTAGCGGGGACACGTGGCCGCGCGCTGGCCCGATTTGCCCTTTGCGAAGGGCGGCCTTCACGTAGCGGTACCCATGGATGGATGGATCGATCTACTTCGCTCGGAAATCCTTAGAAAAAGGCTTCCCTTCGCGAAGGTCCACGCGCGTGCGCTCCGGTGCTGACAAGTGTCGCAATTTCGTTCGTTTCTGCTCCCACCTTTTCTCTCACGCGGTGACAAGTGGCGGCTCCCTGGTGGTGGGCAGAGGGTTGTACATGCATTTATTTTGAGATTCGTTTTTTAAAAACGAAATATCTTGAGAACCGTTT
Source organism: Poa annua (assembly GCA_026929855.1). Classification (NCBI taxonomy): domain Eukaryota; kingdom Viridiplantae; phylum Streptophyta; class Magnoliopsida; order Poales; family Poaceae; genus Poa; species Poa annua. The sequence goes on along the minus strand of CM049435.1, from coordinate 52,850,152 downwards.
ATCCGATTTACGAACCGTTTTCACTTTTGAACTCCTCGCGTCGAGATCTTCAAAACTAGATCCCATATTGATAGGTTTCGACAAACTTTTTTTTTGTACTTCGGATTGTGTATGTTTTGTACAACCTAAGTGTAATTGTACGTACAACCTGAATTTTGTAGTTGTACGTACAATCTGCTAGATGTAGTTGTTCGTACAACCCGAATGTAGTTGTACGTACAACCCGGTCTGTGTTGCTGTACAACCCGGTCTGTGTTGCTGTACAACCCGGTCGTTATTGCTGTACAATCCGGTCTGCGTTGCTGTACAACGCGGTCTGTGTTGTTGTACAACCCGGTCTGTGTTGCTGTACGTACAAACTGATCTGTGTTGCTGTACAACCCGGTCTGCGTTGCTGTACAGCCCGGTCTGCGTTGTTGTACAGCTCGGTCTGCGTTGCTGTACATCCCGTTCTGCGTTGCTGTACTATCTTAGTTTGTGTTTTGTACAAGTCTAATAATAGATCCAGATCTAGATCTAGATCTGGATTTGAATCTGGATCTGGACATGCGCGGGACCGCTTGCTTAATTTGCGCCACGTGTCGTAACGGCAGCGCGCGTGCGCTCCCGCTTTTCCCTTCGCGAAGGCCGACCTTTTTCTAGCGATACCCACTTCGCTCGGACCTCCTTCATCTACTGCACGTTCCAGAATCTACACGTATGATTGCATCTACTCGACTTTCTCCGACTCTCCGTCTTTGCCGCCGCCCAGCCATGTACACATAGTTGCCGTGCCGCCGCCGCCGCCTCCGCCTGGCCACACAGAATAGATCTTCTCTCCGCCCGACCACACAGATTAGATCTTCTCTCCCTTGATCACATCTATTTTTGATTGCCGACGACAGCTACGAACTGTCGGCATCCTTCCCGCCACGCCCCCAACGCATTTCCCTTATTGATCCAAGGTACTATACTATTGTCCTATACGTATTGCTAGGTATTGCTGCTCGCTAGTTTGATGTACTAGTTATATCAGTTTATAGTCTTATTTCTACTAGTAGTATAGCTGTGAATTAGTATTTTTAAGCCGGTTGGTTTGACCTCGAACTCTTCTTATATAATGATGATCCTAATCGTGTCCCGATTTATATGCAAACTTCTGACGAAAAGTTATATCGTCTGTCCTAATCACGGAACAAAAGTATTTTGGATATACCTATTTATAAGCAAGTAGAAACACGCCAATTTCTATGTTTCTCTGATAAGTATGACTTGAAATATTTTCATATTTAATCTTCTTGAGGTTAATTTTTTTTCCGGCCCCCCCTATGGTCAAATCCTGGATCCGCCCCTGGCCCAGAACGTGCCATGCGCCGTTCGTGGCGACGGGCCGGACGGCATGAGAACGGTGGCCCTCTCTTCCCGCCTCTCCTCCCGAGGACGCGGCCGGAAGCCGGATGGTGGAGGTCACGGCCATCCGGAGTAAGAGTCCGGATCGAGCGACCGATCATTGTTCCGCTTCGATTTGTTTCAATATCGATTAGTCTTTTTTTTCTCACGTAGATCCTGCACGTTTTTGCTGATATTCGAGGTAGTCTGGCCCATAACTGAATTCCGTGGTGGTCTTGACATAGAACGTATGTCATATTGGGCCAAATGACTCAAAACCCGGTCAGCCTTGCGTACGTGCGGACTTCTTTAGTACCACATTGCCCAGTTCCTTTGCATGGCAGCTTACGGACTAAACTTTGAGGACGACGTACGAAACGAACGTACGAAAAATGTGAGGAAGAAACACTAGACTATACTTATTTTCTTGTTTTTTCATTTTCTTTTCCTGACGTCCTGATATTACTTGAACTTTTCTATGCACAAGAGTAAAGATGGTCGTTTTTGTCTATATATCTGTTGAATTTGTTTTATCTTGACCTTTTTTTCTATGTTTTCTTTTTTATGCATTGTTACTAACTTTTCCAATGCTAACTTCCTTGTCGATATCTCGCGTAAAAAAGAGTATTACTAATATTTTTTACTATTTTTTAATTTATCGTTTTTAGACGGTTTTCGTACCTCTACCCGAGAATTAGCTTAGCTCTCAGGTGGCATTCTACTTGTCTGATTTTTCTCTCTAATATCCGGCTGAGGTGCCGCTGGTCTCCTCAGTTGTTGCTAGGTTTTTTCTTTCTGAGTATTGGTCTCATCGCTAGCTGGGTCGCTAGGTGCAAGTTGTACAGGCAACATAAAAGCTTATAGTTGGGCCTTATTTGGTTTGTCTACAATATGTGAAGTTTTTATAATGGATTTTCTTTCCTGTATTTTGTATACATAATTGAACCTATACACGTGTGTGGACTTTTTCTTGTGTTGCAGTTTTTTGGTCGAAGCGAGCAGGAAACTCTCGGTTATTTCATGTTTTTTGTTAATTACCAACACATGTTTTGTTTTATATTTCCTTGTAATAATTTATTTTTTGTATCCCTTAGTAAATCTCATGTGCCCCAATTTGTCTCTACATTATAATTTTAGTGTGTTAAACAATGCATAGAGAGTCGACATTATTAAATATTGTTTTATTCATGATTATCTTAACATTATTTTTCATGTTAGTTTTTTTTTTGGAATTACTACTCCCTCAGTCCCAAATACAAGGTGTGTTTTTCTGAGCTAATCTTTGATGATCAATTTTGACCATGAATATATAATACATCATATGGATTGATGATGTATAATGGTACTGTTGGTCTCGTCAGGCAAAAATCTTTCATTTCATATATCATTATAAAAATTGTGTGGACGTATTATAAGTACAAATCACTGTCAAAGTTGAACGTCTTTGACTACCAAAATTTAAGGTTGTGTTGTATTTTGAGATGGAGGGACTAATTATTAATCGTGTGAGAATTAATTAAATCCCGATCCACTTCGAGTTGTTAGATCTAGGTTGTTTGATTCGTGCGAGTCGATTGTTGGCTTGTGTTTTATGTGTATGGAGGCGAAACATTGTTTTTTGCGTTGAATAGACCTTGGTTTTCAGTTCTAACGATATAGCTGCATAAATTTTTTATGTGTCTGTTTTTTCCAGTTGCACGTCGGGTTGCAATTGAAATATCTTCAGTTGCAACTCGGTTTGTAACCGAGATTATTTTGTAACCAAGATTTTTCACTTTGCAACTGGGCTTGTAACTGAGATTATTCCATCCGCTAGTCGGGGCTCTGACGGACTCAGCATTAAATCAGAATACAACAAATTATTTTTAGTTGCAGGTAGAGTTGTAACTGAGATATATCTTTTAGTTGCAAGTGTGGTTGCAACTGAGATTTTTTCTAACTGTAAGTGGAGTTGCAAATGAGATACTTTTTTTGAGTTGTCATACTGTTGTAATTGTGATTTTGGTTTTCTAGTTGCAAGTGGAGCTATAACTGAAATACTTTTCCGGTTGCAAGTAGAGTTGTAACTGAGATCTTTTGTCCAGTTGCAACTGAGATATTTTTTTCTAGTTGCAAGTGAAATTGTAACCGAGATATTTTTCCAGTTGCATGCGGTCAATTGCAATTAAAACTGAGATATGTTTTCTAGTTGCAAGTAAAGCTGTAAATGAGATATTGTTTCTAGTTGCATGTGCGGTTGCAACCGAGATATTTATATCAAGTTACAAACGAAGTTGTAACTAAGATATTTTTACATTTGTAAGTGCGGTAGCAACAAAGATGTTTTTCGCTAGATGAGGACTAAGTTGGTGCTTAGTCAACTGTACAACGTTGGATTTTTCACGGAGTTTTGCGGAATTTTTTCCTCCAAACAAAATTAATGAAAAAACAATTGTTGTAGGCCTGTTTTGAACCCAAGACATGCAATTTCACTAGAGCGTACATACCATCAAGTCTTTTCAGGAGATACTTGTGCGCATGTAATAGGAAGTAGGAACCATAGTGATTTGTGTTTTTTACTCCCCTTTTATTGGAATTTTTTCTTTTATTTATTTTTAAGTTGTAGGTACTTATTTACGGTTGAAAGAGCATTTTCCCTCATGTGTGGTTTTGGTAATTGATGACAACCTCTATGGACTAATGTTTGCATTGAGATATCTTTATAGATCTTGTCCATGCAAATAGTGGAGTTCATGTGTTGTACTCTTGAAGCTTATTTGATGACCAAGGTTCCATCTAAAGGTGTATATGATGGATGGTCATGTGTTGGGTTGAGCATATTGCAAGTATGTCTTGAAGGAGTCAAGACATCATATTAGCAAAGAAAGATTGGAAGATAAAAGGTTGATCAAGTTGTTGATCAACACATAAAGCTACAAGATGTCCCAAGTGGGATCATGTATCTCTTGGGATGGTAATCACTTGTCCATATAGCTTTGTGAACTAACCCATGATATGTGTGTGTGGTATCTTTATGTGGGGTTAGGTATCTTCCCACGGGCTTGCATCAAATGAAGATTTCATATAGCTCGTAGAGGATGACGTCATGTGGTTAACGTCATCAAGGATAAGATGCGCAAGACCAAGAGAAGCTTTCTCGAAGAGATCCTATGCTTGGAGCTTGCTATGGATACATGAAGACGAAACTTAGCGAGACTCTCCCATTATGGGTATGGGGGAGTATTTGAAGAAGTCTTCATCAAGCATGTGCTTGCACGCGCAATCAAGAAAGATGATCCACTTGAAGAGATCAAGATAGTCATCATCTAGCTCAAGTGGAATGCTCAAGGCAAAGGTATGATCTTGATAGGTTTTCTTTTCTACCGGTCTCGCGTTGTTTTCGGGAGACCGGGTTATAGGATAGATAGGCGTACTATCAAGAGGGGCTCTCGAGTGAGTAACCTTATCGCATCGTTGTGGGGAGCTCAAACCTTTGCATACTTGGCATATCATATTTCTTGTTTCTTATTTGGCTTTTATGCTTGTGAGGAATTAGAGCTTGGTTCATCTCCATGTCAAACTCTAGTTCTTTGGAAATGGTCTTTCTTTGGAAAACTTGTTGTGTTTTATCCATGTGAGTATTTAGAGCTTGGTTCATTTCCATACTAAGCTCTAGTTCATCAAAAACGGATTTCATATGAATAACTTGTTGCGTTTTTGATATTGGAGGTTTTACCGGTTTACATGTTTTAGGAAAGTTTAACCTTTCCCCATTTGGTTTATCCTCACATGATGGACTATGATGTTTCTATGCACATTCAAGTAGAGCTCGTTGTAACGATTCCAACGAGCCGAAAATCATCGAAAACGGAGTCCGGATGAAAAAGTTATTGCAGTTTTCGTTGTGCTGTTTCTGTCAGTTTTCAGGCACTCGGAATTTCCGATTCCGGACTGACCGGAATTTCCGGTTCGCGCAGTTTTTCTCGAAAAAGTGGCACTGGACGGAGCCGGAAATTCAGCTCGGAAATTTCACTTTCGGGCGGAATTTCCGGTCTAAAATCTGGGTCCAACGGTTATAATTTCTGGGGGGGTATAAATACCCCCCCTCTTCTTCTTCCCTTGGACAACCAAGGCAGCACGAATTTCCCCTCTCTCCTACTCCATTGTTGACCTTGGAAAGCTTGATTCCTCTCAATCCCTCCATTGATTCTTGCATATTCTTTAGGGAAAGTTGAGAGGAGATCTAGATCTACAATCCTACCAATCCATCTCTCCTCTAAGTGAGGGGAACCTAGTGGATCTAGATCTTGGAGTTCCTTTGTGGTTCTTCTCCTTTGTTCTTCCTCTCTTCTCCCCCCATAAGCATTAGTTGCTTTTGGTGGGATTTGGGAGTGAGGGATTTGACTCCTTTGTGGTTTTCTTTGTTCTTCCTCTCTTATTCCCCCATAAGCATTTGTTGCTTTGTTGGAATTTGAGAGTGAAGGACTTGAGCACTTCGTGTGCTCTTGCCATTGCATTTGCATCGGTTTGAGCCCTCCACGAGGATTCGTGGTGGTGATACTTGTGAGCTTGTTACTCTTGGGTCATTGGACCCTAGACGCCTTTTGTGGCCGGCCTTTTGTGGCCAAGACCTTTTGTGGTCAAGACCTTTTGTGGTCACTTGAGAGCCCCCAATTAAGTTGTGGGTGTGTGCCTCAAGACTTGGGAGCCCCCAATTAAGTTGTGGGTGTGTGCCTCAAGATTGTTGTAAGGGGTTCGATCTCCGCCCAAAAGGGGATCAATAGTGGAAGGTGAACTCGCAACCTTTTGTGGTTGAGTTCATCAGGAGAAGAAGGTGAGCCTTGGTGGCGTTGCGGCTAACCTGTTGTGGTTGCGCACACCTCTCCAACGAGACGTACACCCTTTGGGTGGAACTCGGGAATACATCCTCGTCTCCGCGTGCCTCGGTTATTTCTATACCCGAGCCCTTTACTTATGCACTTTACATTGTGATAGCCTTCGTGCTTGAAGTCATATATATATATCTTGCTATCACCTTGTTACTTGTATTGCTTAGCATAAGTTGTTGGTGCACATAGGTGAACCTAGTATATTTAGGTTGTATGCTTGCTAAAGTAAAACACTAGTTTTATTCCGCCTTTATCAAGCATACCGGAATTTCCGGTCCATCTTGGCTCGGAAATTCCGGCTCCCCGGAAAAAGTTTTTAATCGCCTATTCACCCCCCCCCCCCCCCCCCTCTAGGCGACATCTGTCCGTTCAATTGGTATCAGAGCCAGGTTATCTCATTATTAGGACTAACCGCCTAGAGATAAAGATGTCGTTTAGAGAATTAGTGCACAATCCCACTTATATATTCGATGGCACAAATTATGATGTTTGGAAAATTCGCATGCTTAATCTCTTTAGAGACATGGGTTCAAATTTAGAGAGCATTGTAGATATGGGTTTTTCTCCTCCAAAGGATTCACAAGAATTATCTTTAGAGGATGAGAAAAACTTTTATCTCGATACTCTAGCATCTAATGGTCTCATATGTGTTTTGAGCGATGTAGTTCTTGCGTCAATCATGCCTTTTCGGAGCGCTCATGAATTATGGACAAAACTTCAAGATATATATGAGGTGTCCAACATTTCCAAGGATGATTGTCTTCCTTCCACATCCGGTCGTGATGAGCGCACGTCTTCTTCCACTTCACCGACATGTGGTTTGCCACAAGGTAATGATATGGTGAGTGGTGATAGAAATTGCATTCTTAATGGTGAATCCACTATTGACTATACTTCACACCCATCTCATTGCAATGCTCTATCTTTGGACTTAAACACCTCTAGCACTCCAAATGTCATACATGCTTGTGTTGATAGTCCTTGCATATCATGTAGTAGTTGCTTAACTAAATCTCATGATGATATGCTTTCCTTGTCTTATTGCCATGATCAAAATGTTTCTATTTCCTCTAGTACTTGTTTGGCTAACAATGTAGAGGAATCCCAACAATTATTGAAACAAGACATGGACCTCAATGGTGCTTCAAGTAACTCTTCATTGTCTTCATCCACTACTCTCATTTGCCTTATGGCTAAGGAGTCTAAGGTATCTCCTACCTTGAATTCCAATACATCTCATGATGATGATGATGATGATGACGATGATGATGATGATGATGATCTAATTAAGGAAAAGTTTGATATTGTCTCTCATGCTCTATTAAATAATAAAAATGCTCATGAGAACTTCTTAGAAATCATGACTACCCTTTTTGAGCACAAGGAGACCCTTCAGGCTTTGGAGACCCGTTGTCATGAAGGGTGGGGTCTTGCTCGTGATTCCGCGGGTGAGATCCACAATCTTGAGAATGCTCTTGAGGAAGAGCAAGAAACTCGGGTTGCTCTCAAGGAGAGATTTGAATCTAGTGAGGAGTTAAATAATGAAATAATTGCTAAACTCACTAAAGAACATGACCATGCTATTACTAAATGTAATGTGCTTAGTAAAGAAAATGCTAAGTTAAATAATAAGCTTGTCATGTTGTCTCCTTCCATTTCTAATAATAATGATGCTTGTGCTACTAACTCCACTTTGTGTGAAGCATCTATTTTGAAGGAGAATGTTGAGCTAAGGGCTCAACTTGATTTGCTAACTAGTAAGTATGGGAAGTTGGAAGAGACTCATGAAAAGCTTTTTAGCTCTAATGAGGATCTTCTAGCATCCCATGCTAGGCTAAAGTTAGCTCATGAGGCGGTCACTACGAAGGTAAAATCTTGTGAGCCTCTTGTGGTCACTAGCACAAACTCTACTTCTAATGCTTTATTGCCATGTGCTAGTTCTTGTAATTCATCCACTCATAAAATTGCTACATCTTGTGATGAATTACTTTCCTTGCCTTGTTGCTCCAACAATGTAGCATCTACTTCCTCTAGTATTTGTGTTGAAACTAACCATGTAGAGGAACTCAAAGAGCTCAAGGCACAAGTCACTTCTTTGAAGAAAGACTTGAAGAAGTGTCATGAAGGGAAGTCCACCCTCGACAACATGTTGAGAGTGCAACAACTTCCTCATGACAAGAGTGGACTTGGATTCAACTCCAATAACAAGAACAAGTCCAAGAACAAGATGAAGCACAAGTTCATCAAGAAGAAGGGCCAAGAACAAGTTAGTGATTCGGCCAAGATTGTGTGCTTCAAGTGCAAGGTTGAAGGGCACCATGTTAGATCTTGCCCGTTGAAGAAGAAGCCTCTTAGTGAGAAGCAACAAGGGAAGCAACCTCAAGTCCAAACTCAAGCTTTCCAAGTTGAAGAACCTTCCCTTCCCAAAAAGAAAGGTAAAAGCCGACTTTGCTACAAATGTCGTGGGAAGGATCACTTTGCTTCTTCATGCACTCACGGTACCTTATCCAACCCCACTACAATTGATAATGTCCATTCTCTTCGGAAGGATAAGGTTGGCAATGTGTTTGCCCAATTTGTTGGTACTCAAAGTGGTGTCAAGAAAAGAACCATTTGGGTTTCCAAGCCTATTGTGACTAACCTCTTAGGACCCAACTTGGTTGGGGACCAACAAGCTAAAACTTGATCGATAGGTGTTGGTGGAGGACATTGGAGACTTGACTACATCATGAAGAATTAAGGGATCTTCATCATCCATATTATCTCAAGTCAAGTCAAGTGGATTATATTGTATTAGCATATATCCAATGCTCCTCCTTGCGGTAACTTGTATTTAATTCATATGTATACATTGAAAGTTACTTGCACCCTTGCATGTGTTTGGTTTTGTACCTTACAAGTGTTTATATGTGTTGTGCACTCTACTTACTTATGTTGAGTAATCAAGCTTGTGTATGTTGGTTTGCACACCATGTATGTTTTGAGCCTCTTGCCTATTTGCTTTCATCTTAATTGGCTCTTATAAGGATATTAATGGACTATCCCATTTTGGGGGAGTGATGTGCTTTTTGGTAACTCACTATCCTAAAATGTGTATTCATGAGGACTACCACTTAGTGGTGATATATCAATGTTATCTACTCTCTTTGTGGTATGTCTTACTCATGAGAAATTCAAATTCTAATGTCCATTAATTATCTCTTGGATTTCTTTTGCCTCTTGTTAAAAAGAATGGATTATCACATTATGGGGGAGTAATAAGCTATGTGCATATTACAAGCCTAGAAAATGTGAACATGTGAGGTAGTGTCACCTAGAGTTGATATTGTTGATTATCTTGTTCCGAGGTGGCATGGTACTCAAACAAGTTCCATATTTGCTTAAATGCTTTTTGTTCACCCATCTTTTGGTATCTTGTTTGTGAGAGAGTTTCTTGATGCTTAGTATGATCATCGATTATTTGAAGCCATCAAGAATCTCTAGATAAGCTTGTTTTTCAATTCTTTTATTTTGCCACATGCTTATGTTTTGTGAATATGATCTTGAATACATATATGTCATGTACCACCGAGAACTATCTCCATACAATCATTGTCTTTGACAAGTGATAATTATATTTGTGGTAAATTCATTGATCATCTTCACATTGGCTATTGTTCATAAATTGTCTTATTTTATCGCCAAGTTTGTTTTGGTCTAACCACCCTTTTGTCATCCTTGCTTCATTTGGATCTTTTTGTTGCTCTACTCATAATTTGTGTTGTGCTTTCTTGAGTTAGGAAAAGCAAGGATCCCATTCTTGTGCGTTTACACTCAAAGTCTTAATTCTAAGTAATGCACTATTCTTGGGGAAGCTATCCTACATTGAGTAGAACATCATCCTTTTATTTGATATCGGGTCTTATTGATTTTCTTGAACTTTGTGTTCAAAAAGATATATGGAGGGTAATGATCCCACTTGTGTGCATTTTGTATTTACATACAAGATCTTAAAAATGCACTAATCATGGGGAAGCTACTCTATACTCTTTAGAACACTATTCTTTAAAATTGGTTTGGTATCTTATTACTCTTCTTGAACATGACTAATGTTTTAACAATGTATATGGAGAGTGATGATCTCATTTGTGTGCATTTTGTATTCATATACAAGATCATAAAGAATGCACAAATCTTGGGGGAGCAATCCTATATGTTATTGAACATTAGTTGTCTTCAATTGGTATTTGATCCCGATGACATGTCTCTTAGGAAGACAAACATTTTTCATCTTGGTACTTCGGACCATCATGAAAAGTGTAGAGGGTTATGGTCATTCCTTGACTATATTTTCATTTGATATCTTTTCATATTGGTATCTCCAATCATGTGTTGATTTGGGTCTTTGATATAATGTGGACAAATCTTTCTCTTGCCACACTTTTGTGTAGCTTCTTGATTTAATTGGTGTTTTGTCCAAATTGTATCTCATTTGGTTCTTGAAAGTTTTTGCATGCATATTTACTATATGTATATCTTATGGCATGCTTAATTTCGTTGATCCAATATATAGGATAAACTCCATCAAATCCTAAATGATTAAGATGTGCATGAAATTCTATTTCATATCAATATGCACATATTTATGTGGAGTTTGTCCTATGTATTGTAGTTGCTCTAACTACTTTGGACCCAATTAGTTTGGGTACCATGGTGTACTTGATTTGTTTTAGGTACATGGGAGATGCATTGGAAGCTTGTCACATATTAAAGAAGATGTCTTCACCATGTGCTTTTTGGAGCCAAGCTTGGATGAGTGTGAACTCTCATCTTCTACACCGTCAATGCTATCTCGGTAACAAGTATATAACTCATGCATATAGTTCTAGCTCTCAAACCTTGTGTAGGTTGTTCTTTGGCATGAGTATCTCTAAGTTGCATTTAATATGGTTTTTGCAAAGTTCCTTTCAAAACATCTTCATTGCAAATGTGAGTAAGCCGGGATGATTACACATCAAGGGGAATATATATAATCATTTTCATGATTCACCGATCCCCAATATGTTAATCTAGCAAATCTTCTTCAAAGTCTCTCATGTGCAATATAGATGAATTCTCAAAATCATTTGCCTTATGTGATATTTGTTATCTTTCTCGAAGCATCTCAACTATCACTTATCCTATGTGGGTATTTGTGATGCTTTGAGAATTTGGTGTTGGAAGTTCATCTATGCCCTCTAAGATTAATTTGAGCTATGTGCTTTGCTTTTATGCAAAAATCTTATCGGTGTATTTATGACTTCCGCTTGGATACCATGTGCTTTACCGTGTACCTACATTGTGTGTGCATGTTTCTTTGTGGACTTAGTGTCTACTTAGAAACTTATACACATGAGTGTAGTTACATCTTTAATTGGTATTCAAAATCTTTAGTGATCACCTTTTATTACTTTCTTGATTCTTTGGTGATCTCTAAAAGGCACAAGCTTTGTTTTTCTATTGGTATCACATTGCCTCTTAATAAGCTTGTGATCCTATTTGATGTATCCTCTTTGGTGTGCTTGTATGCGAAATACATGATATGCACTATGTGCCTCATATTTTGAAAGACTAGTGATGCCTTGGCTCATCCTTGTTTTAGTCTCCTAAAATGTATTTCCATGTCACACCCATCCTTTCTTGTTTGAGCAAGTCTTCATTTGTCACTTCTATTTCTTGTTGCTCAACATTTGTTTGTGTTCAAAATTATCTAGGAGGAAGTGAGGATTCCATGTTATGCACACTATATTGAAATACAAATCTTTCATTGTGCATGTACCTTGGGGAGTTCCCTCTTTATTTTTAGAACACTTGGTTGATCTTATCATAATATCTTCTTGTGCTCAATTGTTTTTCTTGGATCCTTTGATTGCTTGCTTCTTTGTGAATGCATCCTTCCTTTGCAATTGGTATCCTTCTAGTGGATTTCAATTGGTATCTTTCTTGTGCAATCTTTGGATCCTCAATATAGTTTGATCCCCTCCATCTATTCGTCATTGGATATGTGCATTTGATTTCACTCATATCATGAGAAATGCATAAATTATGGGGGAGCTCTTACTATATTGGCCTTCTAATTTTTTCGCCCATTTCGGCAATGGATGCCAATGGGGGAGAGATTTAGAGGGTTTAAGGGAATACGTGTTTGTTCTCTTGCATCCTTGCTTCGCTTAGTGCATTGCATGGTTGTTCAATTCCTTATATAAACCCTCGTAAAAGGGATTGTCATCAATTACCAAAATGGGGGAGATTGAAAGAGCATTTTCCCTCATGTGTGGTTTTGGTAATTGATGACAACCTCTATGGACTAATGTTTGCATTGAGATATCTTTATAGATCTTGTCCATGCAAATAGTGGAGTTCATGTGTTGTACTCTTGAAGCTTATTTGATGACCAAGGTTCCATCTAAAGGTGTATATGATGGATGGTCATGTGTTGGGTTGAGCATATTGCAAGTATGTCTTGAAGGAGTCAAGACATCATATTAGCAAAGAAAGATTGGAAGATAAAAGGTTGATCAAGTTGTTGATCAACACATAAAGCTACAAGATGTCCCAAGTGGGATCATGTATCTCTTGGGATGGTAATCACTTGTCCATATAGCTTTGTGAACTAACCCATGATATGTGTGTGTGGTATCTTTATGTGGGGTTAGGTATCTTCCCACGGGCTTGCATCAAATGAAGATTTCATATAGCTCGTAGAGGATGACGTCATGTGGTTAACGTCATCAAGGATAAGATGCGCAAGACCAAGAGAAGCTTTCTCGAAGAGATCCTATGCTTGGAGCTTGCTATGGATACATGAAGACGAAACTTAGCGAGACTCTCCCATTATGGGTATGGGGGAGTATTTGAAGAAGTCTTCATCAAGCATGTGCTTGCACGCGCAATCAAGAAAGATGATCCACTTGAAGAGATCAAGATAGTCATCATCTAGCTCAAGTGGAATGCTCAAGGCAAAGGTATGATCTTGATAGGTTTTCTTTTCTACCGGTCTCGCGTTGTTTTCGGGAGACCGGGTTATAGGATAGATAGGCGTACTATCAAGAGGGGCTCTCGAGTGAGTAACCTTATCGCATCGTTGTGGGGAGCTCAAACCTTTGCATACTTGGCATATCATATTTCTTGTTTCTTATTTGGCTTTTATGCTTGTGAGGAATTAGAGCTTGGTTCATCTCCATGTCAAACTCTAGTTCTTTGGAAATGGTCTTTCTTTGGAAAACTTGTTGTGTTTTATCCATGTGAGTATTTAGAGCTTGGTTCATTTCCATACTAAGCTCTAGTTCATCAAAAACGGATTTCATATGAATAACTTGTTGCGTTTTTGATATTGGAGGTTTTACCGGTTTACATGTTTTAGGAAAGTTTAACCTTTCCCCATTTGGTTTATCCTCACATGATGGACTATGATGTTTCTATGCACATTCAAGTAGAGCTCGTTGTAACGATTCCAACGAGCCGAAAATCATCGAAAACGGAGTCCGGATGAAAAAGTTATTGCAGTTTTCGTTGTGCTGTTTCTGTCAGTTTTCAGGCACTCGGAATTTCCGATTCCGGACTGACCGGAATTTCCGGTTCGCGCAGTTTTTCTCGAAAAAGTGGCACTGGACGGAGCCGGAAATTCAGCTCGGAAATTTCACTTTCGGGCGGAATTTCCGGTCTAAAATCTGGGTCCAACGGTTATAATTTCTGGGGGGGTATAAATACCCCCCCTCTTCTTCTTCCCTTGGACAACCAAGGCAGCACGAATTTCCCCTCTCTCCTACTCCATTGTTGACCTTGGAAAGCTTGATTCCTCTCAATCCCTCCATTGATTCTTGCATATTCTTTAGGGAAAGTTGAGAGGAGATCTAGATCTACAATCCTACCAATCCATCTCTCCTCTAAGTGAGGGGAACCTAGTGGATCTAGATCTTGGAGTTCCTTTGTGGTTCTTCTCCTTTATTCTTCCTCTCTTCTCCCCCCATAAGCATTAGTTGCTTTTGGTGGGATTTGGGAGTGAGGGATTTGACTCCTTTGTGGTTTTCTTTGTTCTTCCTCTCTTATTCCCCCATAAGCATTTGTTGCTTTGTTGGAATTTGAGAGTGAAGGACTTGAGCACTTCGTGTGCTCTTGCCATTGCATTTGCATCGGTTTGAGCCCTCCACGAGGATTCGTGGTGGTGATACTTGTGAGCTTGTTACTCTTGGGTCATTGGACCCTAGACGCCTTTTGTGGCCGGCCTTTTGTGGCCAAGACCTTTTGTGGTCAAGACCTTTTGTGGTCACTTGAGAGCCCCCAATTAAGTTGTGGGTGTGTGCCTCAAGACTTGGGAGCCCCCAATTAAGTTGTGGGTGTGTGCCTCAAGATTGTTGTAAGGGGTTCGATCTCCGCCCAAAAGGGGATCAATAGTGGAAGGTGAACTCGCAACCTTTTGTGGTTGAGTTCATCAGGAGAAGAAGGTGAGCCTTGGTGGCGTTGCGGCTAACCTGTTGTGGTTGCGCACACCTCTCCAACGAGACGTACACCCTTTGGGTGGAACTCGGGAATACATCCTCGTCTCCGCGTGCCTCGGTTATTTCTATACCCGAGCCCTTTACTTATGCACTTTACATTGTGATAGCCTTCGTGCTTGAAGTCATATATATATATCTTGCTATCACCTTGTTACTTGTATTGCTTAGCATAAGTTGTTGGTGCACATAGGTGAACCTAGTATATTTAGGTTGTATGCTTGCTAAAGTAAAACACTAGTTTTATTCCGCCTTTATCAAGCATACCGGAATTTCCGGTCCATCTTGGCTCGGAAATTCCGGCTCCCCGGAAAAAGTTTTTAATCGCCTATTCACCCCCCCCCCCCCCCCCTCTAGGCGACATCTGTCCGTTCAACAGTCTACTAAGTTTCTCTTCGATATATCGTGCAAAACAAATATTATAAATAATTTTACATCGTTAATTTTATAAGTTTTATTTGTATAAGTCTTCCAAAAAAAAATCCTAGTGGCAAGTCGGGTTGCAAATGAGATTTTTTTTAAAATGAAAAGCGGTGTGGGAATCCTGACAACGCAAATTCACGTTCGAGAGGACTTGAATCTGGGTGGCTGGGTTGTATATCCACTCCACTAGCCAACTGAGCTGAGATCACTTCTTTGCCACTGAGATTTTATAGTTGCAAGCGGGATCGCAACTGAGTTTTTCCGAGTTGCAAGTCAGGTTGCAACTGAGATTTTTAAAAATTACAAGTGAGGTCACAACTAAGTTTTTCATATTTGCAAATTGGGTCGCAACTGAGTTCCCATTTGCAAGTCGGGTCGCTACTAAGATTTTTTCTAGATGCAAGTGAGCTGCAATTGGTTTTTTCCTAGTTGCAAGTCGGGTTGCTATTGACATTTTTTATATTTGTAAAGGGGTCAAAATTAGGTTTTCCCTGTTGTGAGTGGGGTCACAACTGGATTTTTTTTCATTTGCAAGTGGGGTCACAACTAAGATTTCCCCGTTGCTATTCGAGTTGCAACTGAGATTTTTTTCAGTTGCATGAGTTATATCCTCATTCAATGTCGGGTGGCAACTGAGACTTTTTCTAGTTGCAAGCAGGGTCGCAACTGAGTTTTTCCCGTTGTATCTTGGGTTGCAACTGAGATGTTATTTCAGTTTCAAGTGAAGTCGTAAGTAACTGAGTTTTTTTCCTAGTTGCAAGTCGAGTTCCAACTGAAAAATAACCTAGTTGGGCTTCTGGGGTGACACCTTTGATATGGGTCTGGGGTGCTTCTTCATGATCTTGATGCTTGGCTCGGTATTTTCCAAGGCACACACAGGGAAGAAGAGATTCACATACGCTTAGGTTGTCGTGATTGTGTTGTGCTTCCGAGAGGTGGAGGGCGCTTGTCGATGTAGGCTTGACGTAATCAGAAGACTCGACAACGAGCGACGGCTAGTCTCGATGTAGAAGACGGTCGATCGTGTTGTTGAGGACTCCCGTCGAGTCTTGAGGTGGTCCGTTTAGGCTTACCGAACTCCGCACAAGACTTGTCTAGGGTCATTGATGCTTGTCGAGATTCGTCGATACTTGTCAAGGGTCAACAAGACAACAATTCTTGTCGAGGGCCGGGGATACTTGTCTAGGTCGGTAGTGCTTGTCTAGGGTCGGGACGGCGGAGAGGGTGAGCAGCCCCGATGACCTGAATGTGAAATTTCTTCACGCTTCCGAGAGTCGGCAAGGGGCATGACATGATGGACGCGGAGATCTTGGCATGATCGAAATTTTTGGCAATTAACAATGGCCCTAGGCGAGATCCCGTTAGGATACCCACCTGGCTTGAGGTGGGCGTCGGCTCTACGAGGTGAGGAGTGGTTTTCGGACTAGGTATCAACATATTTGTATGTATCGGACGACCTCTCCGCAAGACGACATAGATGGGGTCCACAAAATGACGATGGCTGGCTGACAAAAAAAAACTATTGCAGAGAGTGAAGGAAACAGATCATGCATACATTGCTACACCCTACGCCAGTATTAGCACGATACTTTATTTGAACAATCAATGGAAAAAAAAGTAGAACATGATGGCCCAACAAACCAAATAGGCGCGAACTAAAAAGGAGTGGAACGTTCAGTTGAAAAAAAGGATAGGTAGGCATAGGTGCCAGCAATCGATTTAAATCGTTAGAAATCAATGTCGCTGACAGCTGACTGACAATTAGTGTTGTATTCTCTTTGCTCCAAAAACATTTGCAATTTTCCATTATGCACGGGAATCCCTATACCTAGGCGTTGTGCACCAAATCGTACACGAGCCGACGTCCAGGTATTATACAACCTCCCCCTGCATCTGGTATTCCGCTTGTCAAAGGGTCACCTATGACTACCCATCGTACAAATCCACCGTCGTTCTCTGAGATAGTCTTCTGTAGTCTGATACAAGATCTATCGAAAATATAGTCAAGTTTCAAGCAAACTGCAATTTCTACAAGATTGACGAATGCAACCTCTCAAAACCAAATTCAGGATCCCTATATTACTCATTTTATTTCAAAAAAGCCTCCAACATGTCCAGCTTCTTCTACACATTTTACATCGATGTAGAGATCCTCAATTTCTATCGGATGGGATATTCACATAGTGGGGGTTGATGCACAATGAAAGTCAAAACACAAAACAGAAGGCATGCGACATGAGCTTGCACACATGTCTCAGTATGTTCCTTGGAATGACAGTCGATCCCGTAATGTATCGATAAGAGCATTCTGTCCCAGAGTAAACTTTAGACGACCAAATAGCTCGTCACCATTGTTAGCAGCCTGTAATGCTGCTGCTTTAGCTTCCTCGTGCATACCAAGACGTGTATATGCCTGAAGAATGATGGGAAGATGATTAGATGTGCGTTTGCATAGGCGAAAAACATAGAAGTGACTATGTACAGTAAATTTGTGTTTCCTTCTACTTTCTTGTAAGTTTATACTTGAACTGTTCAAGATTCTGTGAACTGTCGCCTCGTATATGATCTGCTGATGTAATGCTAAAAAATAAAACAAACGTGTCATTGCTCTAAAACTACAAACTACCAAGGACATCTTCAAGCGGTCAATCATGTAAAAACCAGGGTTGATATAGTATTGAAATCTGTATATGTTACCCACGTTCCACTTGATCTATTTGCATCCTCAACAAGCTATATATTCCTGAAGGTTTCAGTTCAGAAACAAAATCCTTTGTAATGCTTACCAGTATAAGCAAGCTACACTCTTTGGACATTTCTGCCACATTTTATATCCTAGTTCTTAGTTCTTACATTGCGTCACTTAATCCCATTTATTACTTGATTTTGACTGGTTGAGCCCATATGTGAGGTCCACGTGGCTGGCAAATGGATACCAAACAAGAAGCGCTGAAATCTCTAGGCATGTCTATATGGCCCCAAACTCGACCCTTGCCCAAACCCGATCCACAACGCGTCAACTTAGGCATTTGTTTCCCTTATCTCAACTCTCGTTAGGGATTTGGGCGAGAGCGACTGCAAGCACAACCGTGAGCAGCTTGGCCCGTGGGGTTTGTGGCCTTGTAGACATGCTGAGAAATTTTACGCTTCCCAGTTGGCATTCAGTCAAGAGACATGTGGAACTGACATGTGGCCCATCTGGTCATAATCAGAATAAATGCTAAATGGGGTAAAAAGTGACACAATATAACAACTAAAGCTTAAAATGTGGCAGAAAAATTAAACCGGGTAAAACCTACCACGAATGTTCAAACATGAGGTGAGAAGATTCTTATAAAAAGAGGTAAGAAATGGAAATTCACTCTAATTGAAGAGGACAACAAGAGCTCTCTGATATGCATAAAGCTTACTATATGATCCCTCATTTGCTAGAAGGCCTTTTGATTTTGGCTATACATACCTCAGATTTTTCAGCATTATCTGTTAATTTTAGGATATATTTGACAGCTTCATTTTTTTGACCAGCATCAATGCATGCTTCCACGAAAGGTTTATAGCCTGGAGGTAAATAAAACAAGAAGGATAATAAGATATTCATATACAATATGATCATGAAGCGTTAATACATTGGAACAATAATTTTATGATGAAACATGAACTTGCTATTTCTTCTGTACAACTTTACTCACGAAAATCCAACTCAGATAGGTAAAACCTACCTCCAGGTGGTCTCTTCTCTTTGGAGAATGTTTCCAACGCATCCCAATTACCAACTGTTGCTAAAGCACAAGCTTTCAGCCAGTACCACCTTTTATCAGGAACCTAAGCAGCATCATGGCCATTAGAAAATCGAGATCAGAATAATCAACAGGGAAGAACAAATCGTTGCAAGACATTTTTTATACCTTGAACTCTGATTTCACTTTGACTGCAGCTCGGTCATTTCCCATTGCTATACAAGTTTTTATTGTATCACTGACACTAGAACCCACAAATATTGCTTGCTTTGTGGAAACTTCTAGTTGATGTTGCATTCTGAGGGCAAGGAAAAAGAATCAGAAATGGTCAAAGTGAAACCAGAGTTAATAGCAACATCATGTAAGCAAATGGTGAGCTACAAGATATGTGAACCTATCCTACAAGCTGGGGAGCAAATAGTGGTTTCATGATGCTCAAGTGGATACGCCCCACCTAAGTACCTCTAAAGTGAAATAGACGATGTAATCATGCCTCATTTTCCTTCGTGTCCCAAAGCTTTAATTCATTTGATGAATCTTTTCACATGAACTGGGCATCAAACGAGTCGAGGGCTCATTTTCTGGATATTGCAAGATGCTAACGACCAAATTGCCGTAACTTTGTCCTAAGAATGAGGGGCTAGCATCCTCAAATCACAAGATAATCTGACAAACTATCTTATACCTTAGCAATTTGGCATGCTCTTCAGCAGATTTGGATTCAAAAAGATGTTCCTTGGTATCAGCAAAAAGCCTCTGGGCCTGCTCAACGAGCCTCACTTGTTGACCATGTAGAGAAGGCCCCTTGTTTGCCATTGGATTCCTCTCCAATTCTCTCGACTCTTTCAACAAAAGAAAGGCAGCATCCTGCAATTGCTCTCAATAGTTTAGGGAAGGAGATTTACAGTGTAAAGTAGAAGTCGTGATACTGCTGACCAAAGCACGTCAAATTTGCTGTTCATCCCTTCTTCCATCATATCTTACTAACTATATAGATGAGCTGATTGCTTAGTTCATGGAAAGAAAAACCTCTCACTGAGCTTATTTAAAAGTTTATTTAACTGAAATAATATGAAAAACAGTATGTACGACACATTAGAACAGATACATAGACAGATTATCACATATGCAACATACTTGGAGTCTCCCTGTTGATAGAAAGAAGTCCTTCAAAGCTTCATGCTTAGAGTGTCTGTGTGCACAATAGAGACATTGAATGTTCAACAAAGATATACATGTAACAGAAGAAGCAGAAACAGAACAAATGCATCACCTTGCATAGGCCATAAACAAATCTCTAGCCAAGGGCCTTGCGTTGATTACACCAAAAAAATCCAAAGGAGCGTTCTGCAAAATAGAACGTGTCAACAAACATCACCAAGAACTTAATGAGTAGAAGCTATTTTCGTTCCAGTTCCCAGAAACTAGCTAGAATATCAAAGGTGGCACGCCCATAACTACAGCATGTTAATAGTTGGCTCCTATTGATTCCCAGCAGCAGCGCCTTATTTCGGCATACCATTCTCAGAGAGTGAGGGAGATTTAGTTAACCTTTTCTACAGCTACCTTCTGCCAGATATGGAAAAGCACAAGGTACACAAGATCAGTGTCACCGCTCTCAATTGACTTCTGTAATGCCTTGTCTTGTTCATCGATGCTTAGCAACAGCGGAATCTGCAAAGAAATAAAACAATTCAGAGGATGACATGTACCACTGTTTACGCAAAAGAAAATGTTAGTTTGTACACAGTTACTTACATATCTCTTTATTTCATACACAATCTAACAGTATATTAGCAGCTTGTAAAGGTACAGGACCAGCTGCAGCCATAGGGCAGCTCACAAAACGAAATTATCATCTAAAATGAAGATTGATTGCACCAAAATATGCACTTATTAGCGAGATCCTTAATGCAGGTATTACATCCTAGCCACCTACTCCACTAGAACCTGACTAGTAGGACAACCATGATACTTCTTTCAAATAGTTAGTCTAAGAAACTGTGTCATTTGGTTATACACAATATCACCTTTAGCATACCTGAAGTCCTGAGTCCTACAACTTAAATTATTAGGGTAGAATTAACTTTGTTTCCTATGTTCTTTGAACATTCTTATTGTTTACTGCATGCTTGTACGAAGCTGACATGTCATGTTCTTAGTCTGATTCATATCTATTGAAAGGAATGATGTGTCATAATCATAAGATTCTTACCCCTTCACCACTATATGGTTTTTGAAACATCACTCATTCAAGCTAAGATGTTAATATTGAGCTGAACAATGGTCAAGAAACATTAGGAACGCCATATTATCATATTTAGGAAGAGAGGAAGGGTGGTGTAAAATATGAAGATAATGAAGACATGAAACGCGAACCATCAAAGCTGTTGCCTAAAATGTCCAAAGCCCAAGAAAGTGCTGAAAGGCTAAAGTTACATCTATCCACCTTACTCACAAGCACACAAAAAAAGATTTCCACCTTGCTTCACAAGCCATAAGAAAACTTGCCTGCTTCGAGGGCTGGGACTCATGGTCAACGAGCATGGCAGCCAACTTCCGCATGCCACTGTTATCTGCATGAGCTGCCACTGCAGCATATGATATGCCTTTGCATAACCTGAGCTGCAATATGAAGGAATTGTAAAGCAGGGGGTGGGGGGATGCAATTGCATAGTATTGACAGGTATTATCATCAAGTATCGAGTCTGACTATAAGAAACACAAACCTTGTCAAGTAAACCTTCAAGAAGGACTATATCTGGAATTGCAGTTGAGGCTGCTATCTTCTTACATGCCCAATGCATAATCACAACCTCCTAAAAAAGATTTAAGGTGCAGAACTGGTGTTACTTAACCAGATAGATTTATTGTTATTAGTGCAAGGACTTCAAAACATGATATCCTCTTTCACATTTACTCCCTCCGTTTTTTAATATAAGATGTTTTAGCTATTGCACATGTTATCTAGATACACATAAAAATGAGTGAATATGGACACTAAAACATGTCTAGATACAAGTTTGGACATGTGAATGTGGAAAAAGGCTAAAACGTCTTATATTAAAAAACTGAGGTAGTAGGTGGCAAGTATTCCCACTGATACGCTTAGGATCTCACATGATTACCAGTTACTTTGCAAAATAGCTAGTTCAGGCCAGCTTATAGTTCAAAAACATGATGTTCTACTAATTACTGATCCATTTAAACTCCAACAAGTAATAAAAGAATAAGTTTAGTGTTTACTAATTCCTCTGTATCTTTTTATAAGACGTTGGGATATGCTAAACTACCTTCACCGAACGTCTTATATATCGTTATGGAGGGAGTACTATCTTTGTCAAAAAAAAAATTTAATAGAAAGGTGAAGGGAACTTCATTGTATGTATGTTCAGTTATTAAGAACATAGTTCTGTGACGGTTAACACTGTATTTACGCAATATCAAAACAAATTTATCACGGGACAATGTGAAGGAGAAGAAAAAGGTGGTTACCGGATTCAGGTTAAGGTACTCAGAGATGCGAAGTGCCAAAAGATGCTGATTAGCATTAATCAGACGTGCAACGAGCACAGGAGCAGTAAGCAGCTACGGAACAGAAAAAAAAGATATAAAAGCTAACAAAGATAACGGACAAGCTCAACACAGAATCTGAAAGCAATACAAACCTTGTACTGCTGAATGGTAAGTGGCATTCCAATCTCAGGGTCACGAACAGCATTTAGAACTCGCAACATTTTGCACATTTCTTGAAATCGTCCAGGTGGAAATTGACTGCCAAAGCCAACTGGGTATCAATACCAAGTTAAAATATCAGCAATACATTATTCTATACAAAGAAAACTAGTACCCAAAGAAAGTGTTAGAAATAAAGTAGGATCTAGGCCGTAATTTAATAAAATGTTAGTATTGTACTGATATATTTTATTAAAGACTCCCTCCTTTACATTTTACAAGGCGCATGAATTTGAGCAGGAATTTTTGCTTTGCAGGGCACATACAACTACCAAAGTGCTATTAATTCTTATTTCTCTCATCTACACTCCACTGCCTTTTCTCTATT
Organism: Poa annua; assembly: GCA_026929855.1. Lineage (NCBI taxonomy): Eukaryota > Viridiplantae > Streptophyta > Magnoliopsida > Poales > Poaceae > Poa > Poa annua. The sequence continues at coordinate 52,827,180 of CM049435.1, read as the reverse complement.
CATCATGCAAGATGTAAAGACTCGTAGGGAAGCTACAACATAGAAATAAAGTTAGCAGATGCATGAGGTGCTCGACAATGGCTTTTCACCAAGAAATTAACTGGAACTGCATGCACAGCTAGCATGCTCGTATAGTCATATTACAAGAACATTAATCTGTACATAATTCTTGTATTAGAAGTACATTAAACTGTTTTTACTACTTTTAATGCATTTTAATCTCTGTAACGAGCGGACGCCCTCTAATATGACAATGGAGGGAGTGTATGTTAATCTCAATGTTATAAATTTAAAAAATTTACCTGTCAAGGCTATATAGTACTCATATAGATTGAGCTCGGCATTAGTAGGTAATAAACTGATACCTACTCCCTCCGTTCTAAATTAATTGACTTCTATTTGCCCACATATGTGTATGTCATGTGGGCAAATAGAAGTCAATTAATTTGGAACGGAGGGAGTAATATGTACCGATTTCATGACAGTAAGGTTGAAAGATGATGTAACAAAAAGTATCCCAAAGACAGGCAACAAATAACCTGCAGAAAGCTAAGCCATAAGTAGCAGCTCTAAGTAATGCATGTTGGCGTGAAACATCAAACTCATATCCAGCAGCATCAATACACGCCTCAATCGCCTCGGACAAGGAAGATGATATAAGCTGATAGTTATCGTAAGCCTGCGAGTGTAGATCTTTGTTAATGTCCCGTCTTTGGTTTTCAGGGAAAGGGGGCCTATTTATGAGACGATGTAAGAAGAATTTCCAAAATTGTTCATATTTAGGCATCAAACAGTGCTCATAAAATTCAAAAGTTGCACATGGTGAATGCCATAAAGTGCATTCTAGTAGTTTCAATTATCCACTCTACAAAAATTGTCAATAAAGTGAGAAATAAATGAAGAGCCCAATATTTAGTATCTTACTCTGCATGTGCAGTATTGCATATGAAAAATGAGGTGGGATGGTTAAATAAAAATTGGTTATTATATACTTGTATAGTACTCCCTCTGGTCAAAATTTACTTGTAGCTATAGCTTCAAGTCCCAAGACATACAGAAAGAACGAAATTGAACTTCTATTTTTGGTATAACTCCCCCTTATTAACTGAATAGTCATCTCTCTAGCATCACCATCAATTAACTCAATAAGCAGTAAATATAAATGCTTGACAGAAAATTTTGCCTCCAAAGAACAAATGATAAGTAGTCTAACCAAACGAACTAATTAATTTAAAACCACATCTACATTGAAATGGAGGTAGGCACCACAATCAAAAAATGTATATCGTTCAGCCCTAGTTTACCCGCTAATATTCTGTGTGGCAGAACTCAAAATTTTAGAAAACAGTCTTAGCAAAATGAATTAGCTTGCAAGCACTTCAATGTATTGCACAGAGTTGGCTCATATGGATTCACATTGGTATTAAGTTTAATTTGAGTCATATTGAACAGTATACCCATGTGGATGGATACATTCTTATTTGCTTGCTGTCAATGTATTTATATAAAAGAGAAGTATTCTGCCGAAATTTCTGACTACCTAAACTAGACTTAGCGGTATTTAGCTTTGCGTGGCAGCATTCGTTAAAGTCCAGGACAGTGTTGTGGCATGCATCCAGTCGCGGACGGGTAAGAAAGGAGGAGAATCCAGTAGGTCTAAAACACTAAAGGGTACTAGTTGTGGGAGCTCGGATCAGATTTAGTTTAATATTTGGGGATTAATTGGAGTACTAGTCGTTAACTGGACTCCATGCATTTTAAGTCCAGTCTAGTTTACCCCTTTGAAGGACCCTAGTATCTCCTCTATTTACTATCTCTCAGGTAGTTATTAAGGCATGAATCAAGGACGGTTCACATCATCACAGGTGACTATGCTATGCCAACATATACCATCAAAGACACAGGTTATCTACGTAAGAAAGGGAATTAAACATTACCTTAGCACTTTGTTTGTCGTAGTGGTCTCTTGCATCATACAGTAATGCTGCTGGAGACATGCTTCCAATGCCAAAAATTAATGTAGTAGAATCTGGAACTCGGTGTAGAAATTCCATACTTGAATTTGAGAGGATTCTTACGCCGTCACACTCTGGAATGAGCATTATGGGTTCATCATAATTGTACTGCACCGGGTCTCCATTGGGGCCAACCATCAAAAGCACTTCAGGCCAGTAGAGGAGCACGCTGTCCAAACCACACCAAGCTATTTGATCCGGTGGTAATGCAGACTACAATATGGAAATAAAAACTAGTGAATAATTGTGCAAAAGAGTAATGCTGCCAAATTCATGTCTAGATAACGATCGAATGCACCAATTTTAGCCTGGAATCCGATGCAGATTAGAGACTAGACCAAATACTTACATCACACTCGTACTCGAAAATTATCCTGGAGAAATCCGTGGGGATAACAAGCAGTCGGCCATCATGTGCAAACGCTGCAAGCAGCTTCCCGTTGGGTGACACCGCCATTTTCTGCACGGGTCCAATCTCCAGTGCCTCTCCGAGAAGCTGCACGCCATCCTCATCAACTGCCACTACCCGGTCGCCGACTGCAAGCAAAACCTCAGGGCTCCCGGACATGACGAACTGTGGCTCCACCACGGCCATACACAGCACCTGCTCGTCCTCGCCAACGGCCGGGTCGGCGAGTTCCCGTGGGTGCGGGTCGTCGACCTCAATGTCTGTGGTGACCACGACCCGGTTGTCCTCTGTGAGGATAGCCACACCACCTCCCCAGAAAACAGCGTCGGCGACGCCACCGGAGGCCGGTGGGAGCAGGGGCACGGGGCTAGAGCTAGGCATGGGATTCAGATCGGGGAGGCGGAAACGAAGTAGTGAGCCATCGGAGAGGAGGGCGAGGAGTTTGAGGGAGCTGGAGAAGGCGAGCGAGTGGAGGCGGGGGAGGTGGGGCGTCCAAGGGGAGGAGGCGAGGGGGTGGCCGGAAGCGGAGAATAGGAGGAGGCGGCGGCGCGAGGGCTCGGAGTGGAGCTGCACGATCTTCGAGTCGTCGCGGACGGCGGCTATCGGGCCGCCGAAGGGCGCGGCGGCGACGATGTGGGTGGAGAGGTCGAGGCGGCCGACCCCGCCAGTGCCGGCACCGGAGGAGGAGGCAGTGGTGCTGGCCGGGGAGGACCAGGGGAGGGGGGAGTAGATGGTGATGCGGCGGTAGAAACGGTCGGAGAGGAGATCCCACTCCGCCGCGACGGAGACGGAGGAGGACATCACCGGCGGCGAGGTCAGAGCGCGGCCGGATCGCGCGCGAGCCGGGGAGGAACGGGGTTGGAGTTGAACTGCCCGGGGAACCGAATTAGGACGGATTGGCCGCTGACATGTACGGCGGCCGGCCAGGCTTCATCTTTTTTTGAGGAGAAAAAACCAATTCCAACACAAAATCGAATCGAAACCGTGAGCGCCTTATTCTGAAAATTGAGGGAGCGAAGTATTTTTAACGGTTTTGCTAGTTCTCGGTCATGTCTACAATCGTTTGATTTGTGTTTCAAGATTTGTGGTTGTAGTTAGTCATCGCCTTGTATTTTTGTCATGCCCATTACGTGTGTAAGAGCCTCGTATTACGTGTGTAAGAGCCTCGTGGCTGCATGGGCTGTTGTTTTGTTTATGTAGTGGATTAGCTTATTATCCAGCAGTAGATCCTATAGATTCAACCTTAACTACAGTAGCTCGGATAGTTAGCAATGAACATTATAAAACTGCGGCAAAGAGTAAAGGAACTTTACAACGTTACAAAGAACTTCAGTACATTCTTGTTATTCTTAGGTTGGATGAATTATCGTTTACTGTAGCAAGAGCAAGACCAATTGAACGTTTCAAAATTATTACTCTTACAATGAAATTTTAATAAATATATGACCTATTCAATTTACTCTTACTCCCTCCGTTTTCTTTTATAAGACGTTCTAACTGTTATGTAGGTTCACTCAGTTTAGGTTGTACCTAGTCTATTTATAGTATATAGGTTCATTCCTTTTGGTTTGTATCTAGCCCATTTTAAACTATATGAAACTTCTTATATTGGTAGAAAGAGGAAGTACGAACCAACAAGAAAAGAAGATCACTCGAGGATCCAATATTTAATTGCACAAAAGAGGTATCCTTAAAAATCTTTGATTTAATTTTGAGTAATAAACTAATAAAACCTTAATCAAAACTACTCAACCAGCCTAAAAAACCACCCTTCAATAGAAGAGTTTTTTTTTGCAAAATTTAGAACTTCTTCTATAACTGCAAATATTATGGAACTTCACGCCAGAAAAGAATAGATGTATGTCCTTTCTGTCGAGCTACTTCTAACCTCCACTTAATAGTACAGCTACTTTTCGTTCCTCTCCTTGTTAGTCAGCCGAGTTATTTCATTTCAAATACTGACACTGGAGCTATATCAGGATTACTTTTTTTTTATGAAATTAGATGCGCTTAAGAATAAGAGTAAGTTGCTCGGGGAGAGGAGTAAGTTGCTCGAGGAGAGGCTGATGCATGTAAAATGCATACATGAACTTTGCATTGTATTACTCATATTTCATCCATATTTGCATCATATAAGGGTTATATCAATGTTTTATAATGATTTTGGGAATATTTCACACTTTCCCTATTTATTTGGAATTTACCCTGCCCTGTCAGAAAACCCCTTTTTCTATATTTTAATGTTTCAGGGACCCAAACGTCGTCCAAATGACCTGAAACTTCGCGAACATCATTTTTTCGAAGGAACAAAGCGTAGGAGCGAATGAAGTGTAAAAGTGGAAGACCGAGGGGCAAAAGAGGGGGGGCCACGCGACCAGATTCCTTGGCCGCGTGGGGCACCTCTTCTGGAGCCTTGAGCCTCCGATGCCGTCGATCTTCGTCTCCGTGGCTTCGTCTTGACCTAAAAACGACTATAAAAATACTCCCCCGAGCCCTTTCGGAGAGGAGCGCCGCAGAAACACAGAAACCACGAAACAGAGACCTGGAGCTGCATATTGGAGGGGGAAAACTCCGGCGGGGCGCTGCCGGTGTAGTCTCCACCTTCTACAACGACTTCTCCACCGTCTCCATGATGAAGAGGGAGTAGTCCACCCCTGGACTATGGGTTTGTGGAAGTAACTTATGTATCTCTCCTCTCTCTTGAGTTTCACTAATTAGTGCCATATGAGCTGCTGAACATGATTATGGTCATATATGTAATACCTTTGTGGTGGATCTCTTAAGTTGAAATATGTTATGATGATTGCCAATATTATGTCTTTGTTATGAAAGTAGATGCATACTATGTACCCCGTTCTTGTCTATGTGTTTTGATCCAACATGTGTATGACAACGTGTGAGGGGGAACGTGTGCATTAGTTGGAGTAACGGGGGGTGGTTTTGTGGTAAGTTGACAGCAATACCGTGATCCACTTTGGTTTTTACCTTACTTTGTTACCTCACTAGGGATAAAGGAAATACCATGCTACCGGGGATATGTGGGTGGCATTGCCACTATCACCATATTCTTTGCACTTTGACGCAGGTGTTGGAGCCATCAAGATATCCTTTGGAGCCATCATCATCGTCAAGGGTCATCAAGACTATTTTCTGGCGCCGTTGCCGGGGAAGTGAGCAAGTAAAGAGTTGTCCCACAAGTCTTCATCAACTGTGCAAGATATTTTCTGGTGGAGTTGTTGGACAAGTGGAAAGGATACCTCACAAACAAAGTCAACATCACCAACGTGTGCAAACACCTAAGCTTTGGGAGGTTGCACCTCTGTGAGCATCATCTTACCCATCTTTTTACCTTCAAAGCATTATATTTTGTTTTGTTTTTGTCATTTTTATATTTCGGTTTGTTATTTATTTTCAGTTTTGCATTTTGTTTTGCACTTATCATTTCGGTTTGCATTATTTAGTGTCATTTTATTTTCAGTTTTGCATTAAAAATTAAAAAATACATAAAAACTTGCTACAATGGGAGAAAGAACTAAGTTGTGTGACTACACGAACACACCAAATGATCAATTTATTACTAGACTCATCACTCCACTTAAGATAATAGAGATAAGTCCTGTTGTGTCTAAAATGTTATCTAGAAAACAATTTGGTGGTAAAGCATTTGAGGATATTATTGAGCATCTTCAATATTTTATTGACGTTTGTTGCCTACAAAGTTGTAAGGATGATGAACTTGATACTCTAAAAGTTAAACTATTTCCATTGTCATTAAAAGAGGAAGCTAAAGAATGGTTATGTTCATTACCTGCTATAAATTCTTGGAATGAATTAGAAAAACTTTTTCTAGGAAAGTATCACCTTCCTTTTAAAGTTTGGCAAGAGTTGACTAATTCTAAGAATAAATATCAAGAGTTTTCTGAAAAATTGCACTCCCCTAACATAGAAAACAAGGTCATCAGGGGGACAGACTTACCTAGAAGAGGGAAGGATTTTCCTATGAAAAAGCAAATTTGGGTTAAAAAGGAAAAACAGGTTGAAGAAGTTAATGAAACTAAAAGTGATAATCCTCTTATGTTGATTGAGTTAGAAAAGAAACAAGTTGAAGAAGTTAAGATGCTTAGTGAAGTCAAGGAACCACTACTTAACTTGGAAACTTGTAGCCTGCATGAACTTATGTCTATCTTACAGAAATTTGCTAGTGATCCTTCTATTAATATTAATCAAGCTGGTCTTGGTTCTTTTATTGCTAGCCATGTTTTAAATGAGAAAATTTCTAGGTACAACAAAGAAGCTATGACACCACCTAAGCTTGGGGATATTTGGGTTCCCAAGGTATTAGTAACAATTGGAAAAGAGACACACCATGCCATATTAGATCTAGGATCTAGTGTCTGTGTTATGTCTAAGGAACTATATGAAGTACTTGAATTAAAGAATCTTGAAAAATGCTCTATTGAACTTTCACTTGCTGATGATTCCATTAAATATGCTTTAGGAAAAGTAAGTGATGTTATGGTAGAGTTACACATGACTTTTGTGTCTGTTGACTTTGTAATAATGGACATTAAAACCTCTAGTTCTATCATTTTGGGAAGACCTTTTCTTCGTACTAAAGGTGCTATAATCGATTCAAAGGAGGGGAACGTGAAGTTTCAGTTCCCACACAAGAAGTGCATGGAGCACTTTCCAAGAAAGAGGGACACATCAAAGTTCAAGCTCCCTCATGAGCTTCGTCCACTATAAATATCAAGTAAGAAAGCCTAGCTAAATGGCTATAAAGAAAGCGTTTTACGGGAGGCAACCCGGTTGTTTTTATTTGAGATTTTCTTTGAGTCCTCTTGCTGTACCAAGAGACTTTGTTTTTAGTTTAGGTTCTGTAATTTTTAATAAAGTGCCAAGTTTTACCCATTTGGGCTTTGAAAGTTGCTTTTTCCATTCGGAGATTTTATTCCAGCACGAATCTGTGCACGGTACGATTTTTAATTCCTATTCTGTAACTCCGAATGAGCTGATATTTGAACTGTAGTTGCAACTTTTCATCCTCTGTAAGCGTGAATTCTTTCAGATTTTTTCGACATATTTAAGTGGGGTAAAAAAATACGTTTTTCTGCTGCTGTTTTTCTGGATAGATTCTGTCCCATTTTTGTTTTATGCATTCTTTAAGCTTTTTACTTGAATCTTTTTTGATCCAATTGAGTTTATTAGAAGGAATACAACATTATACACTTTCTAGACATGTTTCTTATGTTTGTCTTAGGATTTCATACAGCAAGCAATTCTATTGTTTTGTGCCTACTAATGTCACCCCACAAAAAAGAAATGGGAGAAACGGTGTTTTGAAGTTTTTTCACAATGATTAGAGGAGATGCACCAAGAGCTATCCAAGGATGGTGAAGACCATAAGATTGGGGATGTGAAGACAACCCCACTGAACCTACATACTCTCGGTTTGCACACGTCTAACTTCTGTTTTTCGTTCAGCACTTTATCATATAAACTTGGAGCGTTTTTGTTCTTTTTGTTATTTTGGTTTGGTTTTTTGTTTGAGACCATCACTTTTTATTTATGTTATGAGAGAGCTACTGGAAGTTTGGGTTGAATTAAGTTGGATGCTATAAAAATATTGGGAAGAAGATGTTTGAGTTGATTTAAAAGATACATATAGTTGCATGATTCATGTGCTTTGTTAATGAATATTAATATGCAAGTGTCTTGTCTAGAGTTATTTCTTATTCATGTTTTATATGCTGAATGATGCTTTACTTTGTTTAACATGAAATGGTTAGCTCTATGGACACTTATGCATGCATTTAGATGGTCAACTTTCTCCCTCTTGCTAGCCCAAAAACTCCAACAAGTAAAAAGCTTGTTTTCCAACACCTTCAACCAAGTTTTTCCAGTGAGTCCACCATATCTACCTATTAGGTAATATGCTATTCCAAGTATGTTTACCATGTTATATTGTTTTATCTATGCTTCCAAATTAAGATGCTTATGTTATTGGGATTGTCATGGGTTAAGTTGGTTTAAAAGCTCTAACGAACTTGATGCACACATTACTTTTCATGCACTTAATAAACATGACCCATTGTGATTAAGATTATGATGTTTTGGGCTTGACAAAGGTCTTTGGTTAGGAGCTAGCTCATACGTGCTGACACGTGGAAAGCTTTCAACGTTGCACTTTATTCTTTATGAAAGTTGATATCATGTCCCTCTGGTGATGGATGCCTAACATTGCGTGAAATAAAGATGGAAACTTAGTAAGTTCGGGTGAGTGATATTGGTTGCTAGAGAGACACCTGTGGCGGCTAACCTAAGCCATGTGGATCATGGTGGAAATTTGCAACATAATCATAGTGGAGGAATCCATGACAATTGCTTGCTTTGTCATTTGGACATGTGCCCACTTCCATTCCTGAGGCAAAGGGTACCCGGGGTGAAACTCTCTATGATGCCACTTTTATTCACGATGACTGTAACCTTCACTTGCTTTGTGGCCCAAGTTGAGTAGCCAGTCGGAGAGGTTTTTGTTTTCAATGGGCATGAGGCTTTTTGACCCATACTCTGTAAGCACATAACTCATATTTGCTTTCACTTTCAACTATTAATCACTAAAGATGCTATGATAGGGGTAATGAGAACTTCACACCAATGGGCACTACATGGCAAACATTAGCTTAAGTTGAAACATTTGGAAGCTAGATAATACTCTTGCATGTTATTCCTCTACTTATTTATCTATCTTTCCAAAGTGTCCACCTTTTATATTCAGATTTCTATAACAATACTCTATGACCAGCCTAGGATATCTTTTGCTTTTCATTTATGCATTCATTTGGTCCATAGAACTTTTCTTTCATGTTACACTTTGTGAATTATCATTGAACATCTTTACCTTGAATATTTAATATCTCTTGATAATATGTCTTGTATGTTGCTACTCTTTACTAAAGAATGAATCATTTGACTCTATGTAGCAATCATCTTTGATATATTTTGTTAAGTAATAAAATGCCAAGTCCATGTTTAGTTTTATCACCTTCATACTCGAGGACGAGTATAGGTTAAGCTTGGGGATGTTGATGCATGTAAAATGCATACATGAACTTTGCATTGTATTACTCATATTTCATCCATATTTGCATCATATAAGGGTTATATCAATGTTTTATAATGATTTTGGGAATATTTCACACTTTCCCTATTTATTTGGAATTAACCCTGCGCTGTCAGAAAACCCCTTTTTCTATATTTTAATGTTTCAGGGACCCAAACGTCGTCCAAATGACCTGAAACTTCGCGAACATCATTTTTGGAAGGAACAAAGCGTAGGAGCGAAGGAAGTGCAAAAGTGGAAGGCCGAGGGGCAAAAGAGGGGCCCCCACGCGGCCAGATTCCTTGGCCGCATGGGGCACCTCTACTGGAGCCTCGAGCCTCAGATGTCGTCGATCTTCGTCTCTGTGACTTCGTCTTGACCTAAAAACGACTATAAAAATACTCCCCCGAGCCCTTTCGGAGAGGAGCGCCGCAGAAACACAGAAACCAAGAAACAGAGACCTGGAGCTGCAGATTGGAGTGGGAAAACTCCGGCGGGGCGCTGCCGGTGTAGTCTCCACCTTATCAAACGACTTCTCCACCGTCTCCATGATGAAGAGGGAGTAGTCCACCCCTGGACTATGGGTTTGTGGAAGTAACTTATGTATCCCTCCTCTCTCTTGAGCTTCACTAATTAGTGCCATATGAGCTGCTGAACATGATTATGGTCATATATGTAATACCTTTGTGGTGGATCTCTTAAGTTGATATATGTTATGATGGTTGCCAATATTATGTCTTTGTTATGAAAGTAGATGCATATTATGTACCCCGTTCTTGTCTATGTGTTTTGATCCAACATGTGTATGAGAGCGTGTGAGGGGGAACGTGTGCATTAGTTGGAGTAACGGGGGGTGGTTTTGTGGTAAGTTGACAGCAATACCGTGATCCAATTTGGTTTTTACCTTACTTTGTTGCCTCATTAGGGATAAAGGAAATACCATGCTACCGGGGATATGTGGGTGACATTGCCACTATCACCATGACTAGATCTAGCATGTTCTTATTTAAACTTCATGTCATTGAACTTAAAGCTATACTCTTTTTATCTTAATTACTGAGGTGTTATGATTTAGTTCGCATCTTGGTGGAGTATAAGAGAGATTAATAACCAAAAGATCTCTATGTTAGGATGTGATGCCCATATTATTAATAACTTGTCTTGTTGCAATCTCATATGTCAATTCCTATGTTCCATTATCTACCACTATATAAAAGAGAGAGTGCATTTGTGAAACCATGAACCCCAGTCCATTTTTAATCATAAGAAACACCTTTCCAACACTTTTATTGCACTTTACATTTTCTGCCATTATTAAATCCGAAAATACAAAAACATCTTTACATCTTGCAAACACCATACAAACCACAAACACATCATCCAATATCATTCATATCATCCTTGCACTTTTGTTTACCATCATTGCATATTTATTTCTGTTTTGCATTTATTTTTATATCTTTTACTTACACCTTGTGCTTGACAACCACTTGGTGAGATTGAGGGCACAAAACAATCTACTTTTTTTTAAGGTTACATAAAGAAGGATAAGGAGACAATAGCTTTTGGTTCATTTCCCCGAGAGTTCGATATTAAACACTCGAGTCACCCTCGTGGGGAAAATTAGTCTTTTCCCTTACTATACACTTTGCACTTGGAGTCTCAACCTAACCCATATTCTTTTGACGCAGGTGTTGGAGCCATCAAGATATCCTTTGGAGCCATCATCATCGTCAAGAGTCATCAAAGGCAGGAGGTAGAGGCGCTGAACTACATTACATGGATGACGGGAGAGAAAAAATGACTGAAGCAGGTCGCTGATTATCCCTAAACCCAATGTGAGTTTTTCTCTACTTTGACTTATTCCCTCGGCACGAGTGGGAATGGAAATAGGCTTGTGGGATTGACGTCATATAGAAATACCATATCCTGTACATTTGGAAATATTGGTTCAACTCCTTCAATGTTGTATCAAAGATGTTCCATCTTTGTGTTTATTACGATTCTTTCTCAACTTCTATTCAAATCAGAATAGTTTTATGACTTCAATGAAATCCATTTTTAAAAGAAAATAAAAGACTATTTCGATTCCTATATAACTCTTATGTACCATAATATGCATTTTTCTTGTTGTTTATTCGTAAACAATCTTCTAGCTTTCCATTAGCATCTTCTGGAACTTTTTTTTTTGGAATGAATCCACTTTAAATGACTCAATAACAGTCTTTAATTCTTTTAGTTACTATTTTTTTGTTGGATTTCATTCCACCCATGGTTGGGAACTAATAATTCGTTGGGTCTACAACGATCTTGGATGGGCTCCTAATGAACTGATTTTCACTAATAAAAAGTGATAAATTTGATTTCTAACCCATATGTCTCTCATTCCTTTCTTACAACTTACAAACAAAAGAGTTTTTCTTATTGAAGGGTGGATTATTATCCATTTTTACTGATAAAAAATCGCGACCCGCCTCAAGAAAATTCTCTTCCTCCATCAGTGTAATGTAGTTCAGCGCCTCTACAATCTGCCTCTCCCCGAGCAACTTACTCTTATTCTTAAGCTCATCTAGTTTCATAAAAAGGTAATCCTAAGATAGCTCCAATGCCAGTCCTTGGAATGTAGGTAGAAGATATTATCATTACCGCCTGGACAATTAGTCAGCCAACCCCTAATCACAACGACCCAATTGCAAGAGCAGAGCTCTAGCAACTGAAAAGTAGCTGCTTCAGTTTCAGCCAAGCGAATTCTCGATATTCCTTTTTATTTCTCATCGTTCGCCTGCATCCAACAGGAATTGAACCCGCAAATTTACCAATTGTGAGTTGGGCGCTTTAACCATTCAGCCATGGATGCTTAACGGAATCATCGTACATGGTAAATAACCAATTTTCATACAAAAAGACATATCATATAAAAATTAAATAAAAAATATTCGGAGATAGCTATGAAAACACCTCTTTGGATCCTCGAATTCAAAGAGAGATTGAGAGGGATCAAGAATCCTAATTCTAGCTATTTGGAATGGATCCAATTCTATTGAGTCTGACTCACCCGTAGAAGTATTCCGAAAATCTACGCCTTGCGCTCTCCTCTATCTTCTAAGGTCCTTAACCATCTCCTTGAGAAATGTAGACAGTAAAAGCCAAAATAGACTAAATATAGCTTGAACAATCCTAAAATCCCTCGAAGGAGATAATAAAGAACCCAAAGCAGATGGTATCCTACAGCAAGGGTGGTCTTAAGAATCCAAAGAGGTTGCTCATAAGAGATAAATGTATCCAAACCGCTATTACTCACGCGTAAAGACTTTTTTGGACGATAGGAAATATGACTACGGATTTCCTAAAGGGTTATGTAGCATAATTTAAATTTTCCGTAAAATATAACCGACAAGATCTATCTATGAAGATAAGAGCACGCAATAATGCGGTGATATAGAATACTTATAAACACTGTTACGGAAGGTCTTGTGTTTGTCGAAGTTGATGTCGGTGGAGCCTGATGAAGAATCTCACGTCCACACCGGGAGGTGAAATTGTCGACGATTGATGACTCCTGATGACGTAGGTGGTACCTGCGTCAAAAGAATATGAGTTAGGTTGAGACTCTAAGTGCAGAGTGTGTAGTAAGGGCAAGACTATTTTCCCCACGAGGGGTGACTCGAGGGTTTATATCGAACTCTCGGGAAATGTGCCAAAAAATTATCTCCTTATCCTTCTTTATGAGACCTGCAAAACAAAGCAAATTGTTTTGTGCCCTCAACCTCACCAAGTGGTTGTCAAGCACAAGGTGTGAGTAAAAGATATGAAAATATAATAAATGCAAAACAGAAAATAAATATGCAATGATATGGATGATAGTGCAACGGTGCTAGAAAAATGTCTTCTTGATTTGGTGATGCAATGATGGTGAAATAAATATGCAGGGATGATAAATATGAATGGTGATAGTGTTTTTGGGTTTTATATGATGAATGCAAGCAATAAAAGTATTTTTGTATTTTCGGATTTTTAAATGGCTGAAAATGAAAAGTGGATAAAAGTTGTTGGAAAGGTGTTTCTTATGATTAAAAATGGACCGGGGTTTATGGTATCACAAATGCACTCTCTCTTATGCTTCGCAAACAATCCAATGTTTGTTTATGTGGTTTTATTAAATAGCTACTTCCTCGTCCCTAATTATAGGATGTTTTGATAAGTTAAATTGCCATACGAAAAGGTCTTATAATTAGGGACAGAGGTAGTAGTCAGTATATAATGTTTATTGTTGCGAATCAATATTGTCATGTCAACAATGTGTAATTTCAAAAATAAATCAGATTGCCATCATTGCATACAACCCACACAAAAACAAAACAAAAAAATGAAGCAATCGGTTGTTGGTATATTAAAACACTTTATTTTCCGAATGGCAGAGCAAAACGTCAACCGGTGCAATGACAAAAGTGTGATGTTCTGAATGGATGGGACTCCCACCATTCAACTAGCACTCAAGAGATAAATGTTCTGTTTCCCCACCTTGCAGGCTTGGATTTACATTCACAACGCATCAAATTTTCAGCAATGCTTTGATGATAATTGTTGTATACATAAAAAATAGTAATTGAATAAAACTGATGTCCCTGGTACATTTTTTTTGAAATAAAACCCTGGTACATTTTCTTCAAGTGAAACATACGTCAGGAGGATTTACACTCCCAAGTCAACCTGATCGAACAACTGTACTTCCCTTACCATTTGATTTTTTAGGAAGAGAATCAACACTCAAAAGATTATCTGTCCTTTAAGGGCTAATCTATCTGCAAGAAACCATAATGGGTAGGTCTAATTCTTTTGCAAAGCAAATGGAACGTTAGTACTCTAATAAATGTTTCTGGTGTTCGTCTTTTCCCTCTTCCTTTTTAGCAGATGGGCCTTTCCTGATTCTTTGTGTGTGTATAAAGCCAGAATGATAGATATCTTGTCACTTCATGCAAAGATAAGACACCGAATGTTGCATGTTGCGTTTATTTTGTTCTTACAAGAAGAAATACATGACCGACAAATTTTGTGTTAGATTTTTCTCTGATTGTTTCTACTGCCATTGCAATATTTCATTGCAGAAAGAGTTTCTCAAAATAAAATAAAATAATTTTATCGACACAAAACACCAAGCTTGTTCCTCGACCCCTCAAGATGGTGAATCGCTGGCGCCAAGCGAAGGCCTGTGACGCCCTGATTGGCAACGCCCGGCTGGTCTGGGTTCGTTTGTTAGGCTTCGTTTGGTGGTTTGTGTCACCTGGAGTATGTGGGTTGGATCAAGCTTTCTGTTGCGCCGTTTGAGGCCTTTCTAAAAGCGCTGTTAACTCATATTGTGACACTTTTTTTTGAAACTAGGCAAAAGGTTTGCCTTTTATATTGATATATGAGAAGCAAACATAATACGGCCGAGGCCAAAAGAAAAGGTAAAGTAAGAGCATGCTAAACGAAAGAAAAGTAGCCCTGTGATGGTCCACGTCACCCTACGCCATCCAATCTCGCTAGGAGGTAGATCTTAATTACTTCAAAATACGACTATGTGACACGGTCTAGAGACTAGGAAGCAGATCAGGCGAAAACGTATGGTGGTTGCATTTTTAATGTAACCAGGGGTGCGACCCCTTGTTATCTAAAAATAATAAAATAAAATGTTATTGCAGAAACCAAATTGGGCTAAAAAATTGCAAGTAACCTGTATCAACACCATTACATTTTTCATTACTAATCAAACCATCATCTGGAACCGGTAAATCACAAAAGGCAGTTTATTTTGTTAAGGACTAGATGTAAAAGTAAATCAGGGCTAACGATGCTACCGACTTAGTCTTTCCAGTTAATTAATACTCCTACATGCAGTGACCACATACGTAATCCGTCCCCTACCTATCGCCGAAAAAACAAATCCAGGGGCTAATCAGGGGCACTTCGCAGCATGTGGTTTGGTCACTTTCACTGTTTCAGGTGAAAAAAAGCTCCTCCCTTCTCCTCCCTCGTCGCCCCCGCGCGGCGACAGGGAGGAACCCTAGCTCCTCCGCCGCCAGGCCCCTCCCGCCTCCCTCCTCCTCCCTCGCCGCTGCCAGAGGGCGCGGCCGGGCAAAGCCCGGTCGGCGTCGGCGGCGGCGGGGTTGCTTCGTCCTCCCGCGCGGTGGGGTGGCCGCGGGGCCTCTTCCACGGGCTGGGGCCTACTTCTCCCGACGGGGAGCAGGGTGGCGGTGCTCGGCTTGGTCCTGGCGGCGGCGTGACGGGCGTCGGAGTGGTGGTGCGCGCCTTGAAGCTTGGTGGCGCGGGTTTCGATCTGGTCCTACAGATCTGGCGGCTGCCGGCTATGGCGGCGCGGGCCGCGGGCTGTACTCCTCGTCCGGCAACGGTAGAGAGGCAGCGCTGGGTGAGGCTCGCCGGCGAGCATGGTGCTGGTCGCCATCCTGCAGGTTGAGCAGCGGAGCAAAGGGTGGTGTCGCGACAGCGCGCAGCGGCGTGTCCGGTGGTGATTGCGGTGGATGGTGAGGAGGCCGGGCTCGGTCGGAGAGTGGCGGCGGCGGAGGGGGCTGCGGGT
Source organism: Poa annua (assembly GCA_026929855.1). Classification (NCBI taxonomy): domain Eukaryota; kingdom Viridiplantae; phylum Streptophyta; class Magnoliopsida; order Poales; family Poaceae; genus Poa; species Poa annua. The sequence continues at coordinate 52,811,080 of CM049435.1, read as the reverse complement.
CTGGTGTGCCCCTACTGCTTGTCCGGTCAGCACCCGTCCGTGAGACGGTGGAGGACGGACTCCTCCGTGTGGCTGCGGTGCGGCCGGTGATCGGATCTGGGCTAGGTTTTTAGTGGTATCAGAGCACAGGTTCCAGATAATCTACCATAATATAAACACATATAGCAAAGCTTTAGGTTTGGAAAAAGAAATAGGTTGTTCTGGGTCAGTAACAAAGTAGATAAAATTTAAGGTAGGATGGCGAGCATGCTGTGGTACTATGATAGGTTTATACTGTCTTGTTTAAACTTTCTTTGCTTGAGCATTGGCCTTCTAGTCATGCTAGGACCAAGTAGTAGTCTGCAGATAAAAGGTTGTAGCCATAGATATCTTGCTTGCTCTACTAATATGCAGGTTGTATTGTCAAATCAGGCATGTCGTACGTGGAGATTCCAGCCAAGGAATTTCTGGTGGAGCTCACCGCAGCTCTTGGTCTTGGGGCTCCAGTGGTTAGTTGGAGGCCTGGCCCAGAGGAGACGGTTGTTGTGGGGGTTCAGGTCGACCTTAGTCCAGGTGATAGCGTTCCCTTCCTGCGCTATGAGGCTGTAGGCGCAACCATGCCGGAGGCAGAGCAGATGGCGTCCTTGATGGTCACTTATGCTTTAGCCACCGAGCGTCAGGTCCAGATTAGGGATATCAATTTCCATGTGTTGGAGTACCAGCAGAAGCAGAATGAGGACCTGCGCCAGAAGCTGGCCGAAACTCAGCATCTGTGTATTGAGCTGATGGACATTGTCCGTTCCAGCGAAAGAGAGGTTGCCTGGAGCGTCTGTCCCATAGGTTCTACCGTCGTATTCGGTCTTTGAAGGACACTGTGGCAGCTCTGCAGCGTGGAGATGGAAGCTCTGGCGGCAGCACCTGAACTAGGGGCGTTGGCAGCTAGAGCAGCACCTAGTGGTACACCCAACTTACTAGAAAATAAAGTCTTGCAGTGAGTAGAATGTGGGTGGTGCAGAAGTTTGGGGCTGCAAGATACCGTGGAAGAGTGGTGGGGATGGCACTAGTCATTCTTCTTGGGTTTGGGGATGAAAAGTACATGTAATAGTATTCTAGCACTATGCCTTGCATGCTGTGAAGGAATCAATGGTCTGCTGGATGATCTTATGAAACTACTAGTGAGGTTACCTGTGTGTTCTACTTTTACAACCTAACTTTAATCTGCATGAAGATGAATAAGAATGCTTGTCTTGTGACCGTTTGGTTAACGTGGTACTGATCTATGTAATATTACTGAAATTTCCTATAAACACTTCTCTGCTGGACTGCGACTAAGAGTATGCAGTGATAAATGTATACACCTGATGCTTTATAGAAAAGAAAATGTACATGTACATCTCCTTGTGGAAACTATCTGATTGCCAAAAGAAATTGTTAAACATGGTTCGTGACTAGTGTAATAACTCTCTTTCTCTCACTTGGTAGTACATCATGCAAGTTGCAAGGCACCGGTGAGAACTAAAAAAAAAAACTAGTCTTGCATGCATAGATGCATGTGTCAGTCGATGCCTAGACTGTGTGGTCTACACTGCTTATTTTCTGCACTTACTATATGGACCTTTTACCAGTTGCTTACGTAAGTAAATCAAACGTACAGTGTGTGAAGCTTTATTGCAAAGATCTTTCTTCTTTTCGTAACGTGACTACACTCGGTCTTGGCTAACTCAGCTAATTTATTCAAGTTACTAGTTGATGCCCCGTGCGTTGCTACGGGTTGTCAAGCTTTTTTTACCGCACATCTAAATATAATGCATCACAATTTTGAATATTTTAACATCAAAATCACCAAGGCAAAAGGGAAAGAACATGCATTTTGAGATATTCAAACTACACCATGCTAACGATCAATGCTTATATCATCCCCTGTCTTTCCCACCTGACACTAAGAATGTCCTCGACTATAAGACACCTCATTCCAACACGTGCCACTCACTATTGTTAGCCGATGTTTTCTCCAACACTGTCAAATTGTCGTTGTCGTTACAGCATATGTTTCTTCCTTCCACTTCCCACTCTCCTCCGGCCATATTATACCAGTGATATCCTGTATTGTGGTGTTAGTGTAACTCCTTTCGCCACGCCTCTAAGGCACGTCTCGCATTTTCGTCATCCATGATGGTCTTAGATAGTAGGTTTTCTTAGCAAGGAAAGTTAAGCATGAACCACTTCTTCACCATTTTAAAATACAAGCAGAAATAATATACAATGCAGCTTGCTTAAATAGTAGAGGTTTGAAAACAAAATAGTCAAATACATAACTCTCATGGCATCACATTCTAGGAGTTTGTAAACGGTTTCCTATAATGGTGCAGGTCTGAAAAATTATAATTACCAAAGACTGACTCGGATTAATCTTAGTACGGTACACACATGTGGGAAAGTGAACAGATATGTCCAGGGTGTCACAATACAAGCAGGTTTCCAGTGAATATACTGGGAAGTGCTTTGTCAAGGCCTCATTCACAAATGCTCCATTCTCATTTACAGGTCTAGGAGGGCTATTTGTCAATGGTTGGTCCACATGAGTACTTCACAGTTTGACCCAAGTACAAATTCGGACTTCCACACATCAAAAGAAAATACTGCCATGTACTCCAGCCATGTACTCCAGTATTGAGTTCTCAAGCATCATCCATCAAAGTGCCAAACCGCTGCATACCAGGCATGTAAAACATCATGAGAGAAAACACAGAGAACAAAGCTGCCATAGCAATACAACAGGTACTACCACTAACCGTACCATTTGCAGAACCACCACGGACACCACCAAGCAGAATAGAACCAAGGCCAATCTTCAGAGCGGAGAGGAAAGGGACCATGGGGGAGAGACGGGAGCCGTACCGAGTTGCCCTGCTGGGAGAGGGCTGCGCCGGGGGAGGAGAAGCCCAGAAGCTTGGCCGGAGAAGAGGTGGCCGGCGGAGGAGGGCAAAAGCTGGCGCGGAGGAGGAACTGGCCGCCTGAGAAGAGGGTGCTCCTCTCTCTCTCTCTCTCAACTCGATTCCTCTCACGGGTGTGTTCTCCTCTCCCTCCTCTATCTATTCCCCTCCAATTTGCCCCTGATTCCCTTCCCCTCCCGCCCAATTTCTGGTTCCCGCTCGGAGGAGGAACTGGCCGCCTAAGAGGGAGCTCCTCTCTCCCTCTCTCTCAGCTCGATTCCTCTCACGGGTGTGTTCTCCTCTTCCTCCCCTATCTATTCCCCTCCAATTTGCCCCTGATTCCCTTCCCCTCCCGCTCAATTTCTGGTTCCCGCTCCCGTCCCTCAAAGTTTCCCGCCCGAGCTGCCAGCGACAACGGAGGCGTCCCAAATCGGCCAGAGCGACGCCTTCCCCGCCTAGGCGACGACCTGGACGCCTTGAAGGTCCAATCTGAATGCCTTAGACCGAATTCTAAGGCGACCATGACGCCTTGCTGTCTCGGGGCGCTCTGACGCTTAGGCGTCGCCTATGCGGCGAGTTGGGGACGCCTTGAAAACCATGATCATGCATTAAAAAAATCTGATTTACAATAATTTTAGCTGTAAATAGGTATGAACGAGAGAAAATGCATGTTTTGCGGCTTCTCCTTCAACAGCTTTTCAAGACCTAGAGCCAGCTCCATAGCTGAAACCACAAGAGACCTCGAGTAAAATTACCGGAGGACTGTGCATGTAGCCATCATTTTTTCTGTATCACAAGCTAGGTTCAGATATTTAACAACTTCTTACTTTATTTATGATTGTTTCATTTTCTTCTCGTCTAGTCACGTATATTTTCAATAACACTTGCAGAATCCAACACAACACCAATCAGGCGTGATGAAAAGGTCACTGGTGACCAGCTATATAACTTATGACCAGTTTTTGTAACAAAGCAGACAACCAGCTAAAAACATATATATGTTCACTGAGGCCATGTTCAGTTCATGTAAGTTACTGGTGACCAGCTACATAACTTATGACCAGCTTTTTTAACAAGGGAGATAACCAGCTAATAGAACAGATATGGTCATGTTCAGTTCATAATAAGTTAGCTTTGCATACACCTATTTTACCCTGTCTTTTGTTAGAATTATTGTTACTTTCCCCTGTCTTTTGTTAGAATTATTGTTACTTTCCCTGGCTGCGTAGTCTGGAAAAAACTGACAGCCCCTTCCTATCCACTGAATATTCATCAATAGACGCCGACATGACCTAATAATCACAAACACACTCATCTCTCATGCAAACTGTCTCAGGAAGAACTGCAGCCATAAAAAAAATCAGCATACCGAGCATGGCCTTTCTCATAGTGGTCAAACTTCCCTAACCTCACTCCTCGTGTGTTCAGATGGACAGTTGGACACACACAAGTATTCGTACACCAAGCATCGTATGATCAATTTCTAGCTAGCACTCATGGCACAATGGTGTATCAAGGGGCAAGGAACTCGATTATACCTGGTACTCCATGAGCTCCTCGGCATGGTCCCTTTCTTCTTCACTTGATTCCTTAAAGAACCTGGGAAAATAAACAAAGGCATTACAGACAATTACAGACAATGTTGACTTCAGAACATTGTACTGATTTATTTAGCAATTGAGCACAAGTATAACACTATACTTACTTGGCAAATCTCTTGAGGTCAACATTGTCGCAGTCAAAATTAGGCATACAGGGAGTGGTACACATATGATGGATTGTACAAAGCAACCTGAGACAATGTTGTTGCGCCCGAAACGCGTCACACGAACACGTCCTCGTGTACCCGCGGTGCCGGGGGAGATACTCCGCAACTCGCCCCGCGGGAGGCCGGCTTCTAGCGCGATACGCAAGACAGTAAGCCGGCGCTTTTGACAACCAGACGCCCCAGCCCCTCGGGAAGCCCCGTCTGAGAAAAGCCGGCGACGATTGGTTGAGCTAAGCCGGACTTGGCCGCTCTCAGCTCGGTTTTCGATATTCGGTGAAATCTACGCGAAGTCGCCGAACAACGGAAGCATGAACAAGGGTTGAAGGAGGTAAAAAGTAGGGTTGTATTGATAGGTTGTCGATTGTTTGCTTAATTTCAATCGGCCATCACCTCTCACATATATATGAGGCGGCTGGACTTCCCGTACAAGTTTTGAACTCTTACGCGAATTACAATTCATGGTTTAAGCCAGATTCTATCCTAACTTGGCGGATTTTTGATCGGCTTCGTGCTAGACCCGGACTCCATCTGTCTGGCTTCTTTGGAAAGTTGCCTCCTTCTTCCAGCCTGATCACAAAGTTGCCTCCCCTTTTGCCACCTTTAGCCTTCCGCCTTGATACGGGCAAGTTGCTTTTAGAAAAGTTGCCTTTTGTCTTCCGCCTTGATTGGTGAAAGTTGCCTTTTTGCCTTCCATCTTTCTCGATTACGGTTGCCTTCTTTTGCCGGATTGTGTTGACAAAGTTAACTTCCCTTCTGCCGGCTCGTCTTGACAAAGTTGGCTTCTGCCGCCTTGTTTTGACAAAGTTGGCTTTCTGCCGCCTTGTTTTGACAAAGTTGGCTTCTTTTCATCCACCTTGTTTTGATAAAGTTGGCTTCCTCTCTGCCACCTTGTTTGGACAAAGTTGGCTTCTTTTCAACCACCTTCTTCTGACCTTGCTTTTCCTTAGGCTAGAATTGACTTGCCTTCATGGGCCTTCGAGCAACTTTGCACACCCAAATCCGCCTTCCGCCTTGTTCCAGTTTTGTGACCCTGAAACCGGACATCTGCCAAAAACGGTGCTAACACATGCCCCCCTGTTTTCTAGTAGAGATTGCGTGCTAGAAAATATTCAACGTAGCAGTCTTTGTCTAAGGGCGATGCTTAAGCTCATCGGCCATATGCTAAGGGCGATATATGTATATCGGCCATACGCGCAAATCACGCAGTTTGCCAAACGCTCGGGTGGAACTTCTTCAGGTATTTCCCATTGATGGCTCGAGGCAACATGTCGCCTTCTAATGTTTCCACCAGATAAGAGTTGCCGGGTACTATCCTCACAACCCGTAGTGGCCCTTCCCAGTTCGGGGACCATTTGCCAAATTTCCGGCTTCTGGAGCCAACTGGCAATATAACCTTCCAGACCAAGTCGTTAATTTGGAAGTCCTTTAGCCGGACTTTCTTGTTGTAAGATCTTGCCACCCGCAACTTCTCTTTCTTGATATCATGTAGTGCAATAACACGTTTGTCGGCCACTTCATCAATGTTGTCCATCATTAGACTGCAATAATCATCAGCCGACAAATCGTTTTGCCTGACAAGCCTTAAGGCGGCCAGATTCACCTCTATTGGCAAAACGGCTTCCTGGCCATACACCAACTCAGAAGGAGTCACCTTGGTAGCTCCATGCCTTGAGATCCTGTGAGCCCATAAGGCTTCAGACAACACTTCGTGCCACCTTCTGGGAAAGTCTTGCACCTTCTTTTGATCAACTTGATCAAAATTTTGTTGCTTGACTCAGCTTGCCCGTTGGCTTGAGCATAGTACGGAGAAGAATTGAGCATCTTGATCCCAAGTGATTCGGCAAACTGTTTCACCTCCTTAGCCATGAAGTACCTTGATCTGTAGTCAATGTCTGCGGTATGCCGAACCTATGAATTATGTGCTCTGTAATAAATTGAATCACCTCCTTATGAGTCATGTTTCTGAGAGGTACTGCTTCAGACCACTTGGTGAAATAATCAGTAGCAACCAATACAAACCAATGCCCATTGGAAGAAGCCGGATGGATCATCCCGACAAAGTCAAGTGCCCAACCCCGGAAAGGCCACGGTTTTATGATTGGATTAAGAAGTGAAGCCGGCACCAACTGAATATCTCCAAACTTCTGGCAAGCTTCGCATCCCTTGTAGTATCTAAAGCAGTCATTGATCATTGTTGGCCAATAAAATCCGGCTCGCCTGAGCATCCACTTCATTTTGTGAGCCGACTGATGCGTCCCGCACAAACCATCATGTACCTCTCCCATAGCAACTCTAGCTTCGTCTTCATTCAAGCATTTTGGAAGAAGGCCATCAACAGTTCGGCGATACAAGGCAGCATCCACCAACGTATACTTGAGAGTTGTGCGCCGAACTGCCCTGTCCGCCTTCTGACTTGGATTTTGCAGATAATCAACATAAGGCTTTCTCCAGTCACTTGCCGGCTCAAACTTTGACTTCTCCTTAGCCGACTCCAGCAAGCCGGCTCCTGTTTGGCTTCCTCCAAGTTGGCAACATGGGTCACCGGCTGCTGCCTAATAAAGAACATACCTCGACTGATATGATAGCCGGATGCCTGCTGCGCCAACTCGTTGGCAAGCCAATTATCTTGCCTGGGAACATGTGATATGTTGAAATAATCCAACGTTGAGATAATATCCAGGCAACTGTCAAGATACATGTTGAGTGACCCGCTATGACATTGACAAATCTTGGCTACTTGCTGGACAACAAGCAACGAGTCACCATATGCCTCGACATGAGTCACCCCTGCGTCAACTAGAAGTTCTAGCCCGAATAAAAGTGCTTCATATTCGGCTTCATTGTTAGTGCAAAAATAATCAAGACGACAAGAGGCCTCGAAAATAGTACCGTGCGGTGATATGTACACAACGCCGACTCCTTGTCTATCGTCGCAAACTGAGCCGTCAAAATAAAGCCTCCACGGTACAGCCGACACAAGATTCAAATCAGCTTCTTGCTCTAAGTCAATCTGATGTTCAACAATGAAATCAGCCACAATCTGGCCTTTTATAGACTTGAGGGGCTCATAAACCAACTCATACTCGATCAATCCGTACGCCCATTTGCCGATTCGCCCGCTGAGAATCGGCTTTTGGATCATATGTTTGAGAGCATCGGTTTGACTAAAAACTTGGCATTCACTGGACAGCAGATAATGGCGCAATTTGGTGCAAGCAAAATAAAGAGACAAGCACAATCTCTCCACAAAGCTGTACCTTGCTCAACATCCAGCAAACGCCGGCTCAGATATGTGATGACATATTCTTTCCCTTCGGCTTCCTGGTTAAGGCAGCTCTAATCACCTTTTCTCCAGCAGCAATGTAAAGCCGGAAAGGCTGCCCCCGAGTTGGCTTCCTCAGAACTGGTAGAGTAGATAGGCAAATCTTGATCTTGTCAAATGCCTCTTGTTGCTTCGCCCCCCAGGTGAACTCAGCATCGTTCTTGAGCCGAAGGATTTCTGTAAATGCATGAACTTTTCCGGACAAGTTAGTGATAAATCTCCTTAAATAGTTTACCTTGCCCAAAAACTTCTGCATCTCCTTTTTACAACTTGGTGCTGCCATCTTTTGGATGGCTTCTATCTTTGTCGGATCAATTTCTATGCCATCTTCATGTATGATAAAACCTAAAAACTTCCCAGCCGATACGCCAAAGGCACACTTCAAAGGATTCATCTTGAGCCCGTACTTCCTCATTCTTTCAAACACAAGTCGCAAGTCGGCCAAGTGACTTGTTTCGCCGTCCGACTTAACCACCACGTCGTCAATGTACACCTCCAGTACTACCCCCAGAAGATCATGAAAAATCAAGTTCATCGCTCTTTGATATGTGGCTCCGGCATTCTTCAAGCCAAAGGTCATCACAGTCCACTCGAACAAGCCAACAAAGCCTGGGCAGCGAAACGCTGTCTTAGCCGAATCTTCTTCGGCCATAAATATCTGGTTGTAACCTGCGTTGCCATCCAAGAAGCTGATAACTTTGTGACCTGAGGCTTCGTTGACAAGCATGTCGGCTATTGGCATAGGATACTCATCCTTTGGCGTGGCACGATTTAAGTCTCTGAAATCAATATATGCCCTTATCTTGTCAGATCCTTTCTTCTCGACCGGAACAATGTTGGCTATCCACTCAGCATACTTACAAGGCCGAGTAAAGTTGGCTTTCAAAAGCCGGCCTATTTCCGCCTTGATCTGGTCATAGATTGTTGGATTGAACTTGCGAGCCGGCTGCTTGTGTGGTCTAAAACCGGCTTTAATAGGCAGCCGATGTTCGACCAACTCTCGGCTCAATCCAGGCATCTCGTGGTATTCCCACGCAAAGCAATCCACGTACTCTTTGACTAGCGCGATTAACTTAGACTTGTAATCGGCTGCCAACTTCTGCTTCACAAATGTCGGCCTAGGGACAGTGCCATCCCCAATGTCTACTTCTTCAAGTAAGTCAGCTGACGCAAAGCCTTGTCCCAACTTGTCCATATCGTCTGGTTCTTCAATTGCTTCACACATATCGTTCCGCTCGGACCGATACTTGCCCAGACGTTTCTGCAGCCACTCGTCATTTTTATCCATCTACTTGATCTGCAGCCGATTTCCACCAATCGGCTTTAGAGATACGGGCACGAATCCGTCCCTGGTAGCACTCAGGAAGTCAAATCCGAATAAATCACGCCCAGATAGGCATGTGACATTGGAATGTTGCCAATCAACAACTGACTCGGCTAATGCAATGCATGCCGATTCGTCAGCATGTACGACTTCAATCTCGTCATCAACCCATTGTACGAGTTGCTGGTGCATAGTTGATGGAACACATTGGTTTGCATGAAGCCAATCTCGTCCCAACAACACATTGTAATTTCCCTGCACCTCAGCAACAAAGAAGGCAGTAGCCAGAGTTTTGCTGCCAACTGTGAGATCCAAACTTATAACTCCTTTGGCTTCTATTCCTTCTCCTACTTCGAACCCATTCAGCACCATGTTTGTCTTCATCAAGTCATCATCGTCTAATTGTAGCTTCTTGGAGACAGAATATGGCATTAGATTCACCACAGCTCCGCCATCCACCAACATTCTGGTGACCGGCTTTCCATCAATATGCCCTCTGACGTATAAAAGCTTTAGGTGTTTAACCATTCCCTCAGGTTTCTCAAAGATGGCATTTTTTGGTCCAAAGTTGATTTGTGCAATTTCGCCTTCTTCTTCAACAGCACGGAACTCAGCAGGCAGATAATACACCATGTTGATATCCATGCTCGTCCGGCTTGGTGTTTCCTCGTAATCCAGCAATTCTTCGTCATCAGTCATATTGCCCGATTCGCCCATTGTCTCTGATGTTGCCGGATCCCCTTTTGCCAACTTTTCTGTTGGACCTGCCGGCTCTTCCATCGTGATGTCTCGAGTTGCAGGCTCTTCGGCTACCAACTCTTCATTTGCCGACTTCTCCCTTGCCAAATCTGCTGCTTCTACTTCGTCTGCCCATGACAAGTAGGTAACATTCGGTGCATCAGCCAACATTGTGTCATTGACTGCAGCTAGAATCGGCGTAACTGCGGTTGAAGCCGCCATAAGAACTTGCCTAGGAACCCATACTTGAGATGGCACCATTGGCCGTTCAACATTGAATCTGGCATCCCTGGCTCGCTCAGCTCCTTCTTCTGCCTTTTCTCGGTTCCTTGCCCTTTGCAGTTTCCGCCTTTGTGTCTTTGTTATACCCGGCGGGCACCACTTTGGCTAAGTATATTTTGGGTCCCGAGGTTGAGGAACCACAACTTGGCTAGAGCTGGCTTCGTGATCATTGGTTGTTGCCTTTGGCACGATAACGGGTACCGGCTTGCTGTTTGCCGGCTCTACGACCAGGTCCTTCATCTTAAGCACATGACTCCCAACGATCAGTACGTTGCCTACTTCCGTTTTGCCTTCTGGAGCCTTCTTATCACCCTGCGCCTTCACCCGCCAATATGAGGAGTCTCCGGGATATACAAGCTGGCTTTGTACAGATTGCCAGGTTGACCTGCGTTTGAACTCGTTAGCCGGCTTCTCATGCCGACTTCTTTCCTTAGCAGATGGTGACCTCGGCCGTTTCCCATATTGATATTGGTTTGATCTTGACCCGGCTTGGCGCACGTATTTGTTCAGCAACATGTCAAAAGTTGGTTTTATCCTTCTTGGTCTATATTCAACTTGGTTTGTCTTCCATCTGCCAACTTCAGGATTCTTGGGCTTTATAAATCTTGGCAGCGACTCATCTGAACGAGACCGTTGCCCCTCGTCTGCAGGATTTTTGATGGTGATCTTGATGACTTCCTGGCTACTAGGTTGCCGGCTCACAGTAACTTGCCTTCCTGCCGCCTTGTTATCGGTCATTTTCCTGGGTTCACCAACAAAGATTTATTAGCGCCTTCGGCCGCCTTTGGCCGAAGCAAAACCTTCTTTCCCTCCAAGTCTAGCGCGTTCATTGGGAACGGTTGTGTATCAATTGCCATGCCAGCAAAGCTCAATCGTCCATCATTGAGGGCCGATTGGATCTGTCGACGAAAAACATTGCAATCATTAATTGCATGAGAGAAAGAATTGTGATATTTGCAATAAGCCCGCCGCCTTAATTCATCAGGCGATGGTATAACATGATTAACCCTTATCACTTTGTCTTTTAACAAGGCATCAAATATTCTATCACATTTGCCTACGTCAAAGCTGCACTTTATTTCATCTTCCTGATTTTTACGAATCGGCTTTAAGTCATCACACACGTAAGGTTTAGCCTTACTAGGCCAAACAAACTCGGCAGAATAGACATCAGCTTCATCACCGGAGTCGGCATCATTGCTTACAAAATTAAGCCGGCTCCTGTTCATCCGATGTGGGTCTTTTGACTCATTAACCCGGCTTTCCTGAGCCAGAGCTCTCTCTTGGACCTGACTAACAGATGAGAATTCATGACCTTCCAGCTTTTCCTTTAGATACGACCTCAATCCATTAAAGACTAAATCGGCCATGTCTCTTTCAGTTATCACCAAACTATAACACCGGTTTCTAGTGTTTCTAAATCTCTTGACATAATCGGAAACCGATTCGTCATGCTTTTGCCTGACCGACGTAAGATGGGATAACTTGAGTTCTATGTCTCCGGTAAAGAAGTGTTCATGTAACTTTTGTTCTAGATGATACCAGGTATGTATGGAATTGGGGGTCAAAGCCGAAAACCAAGAAAAAGCAATGCCAGTTAAAGACAACGAGAATAGGCGAACTTTGATGTGATCGTGATTAGCTTCGCCTAACTGAGCCAAGTATTGACTAATGTGTTCCCATGTTGACTTATTATCCACCCCATTGAATTTGGCAAACTCAGGAACCCTATAACTAGGTTGATAAGGCTGTAGATCAAAGTAGTCGGGGTAAGGCTTAGTGTAAGTCCTATGTCTTAGCATAACCCCGAGTTTGTCATAAGCTATTTGATCTAGCTTTCTCTTGAATTCCGCCATCAAATCGTCCATATTGGCCGATTGAGCCGGTACAAGAGAAGAATTGGCAGCAGGGTTGGCTTGTGTCAAACAAGCCGAACTTCGGTTCGGCAATGACTCTTGACCAAAAAGTCGCACCGTTTGTCCCGGCTGGCTGGCCGGGTTAGGTAGACTCTGGATAGGAGTTGGGCATGGCATACTAGACACAAGTTGGTTTTCCCTAACTTGACCGATCGGCTCTTTATCCGATGGCTGGCTCTGTAGCGTGTTTTTCTTAGCCTTTTCATGTTCTAGCATAAGATCATAAACGTTGGCAGTACCTTGCGAAATATGATATTGAATTTCGGCTATTTGTTCAGAGGAGAAAAGACTTTTGCTTACAGCGGGTTGGTTGATGTCAACTTTCAGCGGTACGAATTCCGGCTCCTTGATCGGCGAAATAACTCCTTGCCGATCTACCTTGAAGCTAGACAAGTACAAGTCTTGATCTTCTTGATCCCGCTTGCTGCGCAAGGCTTCAAACTCCTCATCTCTTTTCTTCTTCCACGCCTCCAGGCCTTGGCGTTGTTCTTCTGACAACTTCTCTAAAGTTAGTTTGATAATGTTGTCAGCATTGATGCCAGCAACATCGGTGTTAGAATTGGTCATTGTTGTCCAATTTTTAGATCGAATTTCGCCAGCGGAGTCGCCAAAAAGTGTGTTGCGCCCGAAACGCGTCACACGAACACGTCCTCGTGTACCCGCGGTGCCGGGGGAGATACTCCGCAACTCGCCCCGCGGGAGGCCGGCTTCCAGCGCGATACGCAAGACAGTAAGCCAGCGCTTTTGACAACCAGACGCCCCAGCCCCTCGGGAAGCCCCGTTTGAGGAAAGCCGGCGACGATTGGCTGAGCTAAGCCGGACTTGGCCGCTCTCAGCTCGGTTTTCGATATTCGGTGAAATCTACGCGAAGTCGCCGAACAACGGAAGCATAAACAAGGGTTGAAGGAGGTAAAAAGTAGGGTTGTATTGATAGGTTGTCGATTGTTTGCTTAATTTCAATCGGCCATCACCTCTCACATATATATGAGGCGGCTGGACTTCCCGTACAAGTTTTGGACTCCTACGCGAATTACAATTCATGGTTTAAGTCAGATTCTATCCTAACTTGGCGGATTTTTGATCGGCTTTGTGCTAGACCCGGACTCCATCTGTCTGGCTTCTTTGGAAAGTTGCCTCCTTCTTCCAGCCTGATCACAAAGTTGCCTCCCCTTTTGCCACCTTTAGCCTTCCGCCTTGATACGGGCAAGTTGCTTTTAGAAAAGTTGCCTTTTGTCTTCCGCCTTGATTAGTGAAAGTTGCCTTTTTGCCTTCCATCTTGCTCGAGGACGGTTGCCTTCTTTTGCCGGCTTGTGTTGACAAAGTTAACTTCCCTTCTGCCGGCTCGTCTTGACAAAGTTGGCTTATGCCGCCTTGTTTTGACAAAGTTGGCTTTCTGCCGCCTTGTTTTGACAAAGTTGGCTTCTTTTCATCCACCTTTTTTTGATAAAGTTGGCTTCCTCTCCGCCACCTTGTTTGGACAAAGTTGGCTTCTTTTCAACCACCTTCTTCTGACCTTGCTTTTCCTTAGGCTAGAATTGACTTGCCTTCATGGGCCTTCGAGCAACTTTGCACACCCAAATCCGCCTTCCGCCTTGTTTCAGTTTTGTGACCCTGAAACCGGACATCTGCCAAAAACGGGTGCTAACAAATGTTAATCTCGCTAATAAACCCAAATTGCACACGTAGCTAGCATCACTGATTCTAAGTAAAATAGAAGATATCCCAATTTCTAGGCTAATAGAGAAAATTTCCAACTAGTTCATCGAAGGCAGTTGGTCATGCTTTTATTAATACATGATGCTAGGCGAATTAAATGACATTTGGTCATGCTTTCTAGGAGAATAGAACTCCATTGTATTCACGTAATTCTGAGTATCATGTAAAGTCATGCTTTATTAATAATTTATTAATACTTTGTAAAACAATAACCTAGCATCAAGCCATAATGGAAAATATCATATAAGATGTATATACACGTAACCTGGAGCAGCTTGTGTCTGAAACCTGAAATCCATTTAGAGAGAAGTGAAGAGACTCCAAATACAGAACACAATTCTACAGGTTTAGATAACAAAGTCACTGCTTATTCTGCTTGCTCTTATGATAGATAATATTCAAGTTAAATCTGAACTTTTGAACCATTCACAGTTAACAGATAACCATCACATGATTCATGAGAACAAGGTAAATTATAAGGAACCAAGATCCAAGTGAAATACAACAAACAAAATTTTGATAAAGGTGTGTCATTTAGTCAAATTATTCTACCACAAACGGGCCTGCCCATCAGATTGAAAATGATAGCTCCCCATCCTTTTCTTCTAAGTCTTGCTTAAATCATCTTAATATCTGCATATAAAACATGGTGCAGTGGTATTGATTTTTAACAATTCATAAAAAGGAGAATGATGCTCATAGGAAATCATTTGTATTTGTGTGAAGCATTCTAATAAACACATGACATGCAAGTTAAAATTAGTCACAAGGCAGTGAGGGTGTCAAGGACGAAGGCGAAGTGGATGCAGTATCGGCGACCTCCTGCGACCTGCTTTTCCAATCTCCGTCCTCCTGTGGAGATGGATGGTCTTGAGAGTGATTGAGGCTGGAGACCACGATGCAGCTAGATGCGTTAATCCTTAGTCTGTGCTTGTAGCGCTGTATTAAAAATCATCATCAATTAGACTTTGGAAAAGAACTTGAAGGAAATATCATCACTCTCACGGTCATCTTGCGCCCACTGCGGAGAGGCGGAACCAGAACACGCCAACGACCAGCGGAACTCAAAATCGAAAAGCGAACCTAATTGTTGGAGGGAGCGCAGATCTCACCTCCTCTTGCGCCGCCTCCTTCTTGTGGTTCGTTGTCGGCGGCCGGAAGGCGAGCGGGGTGTCCTGGCTGGCGGTGCGGTACCGCCTATGGTGGTCTTCAGCAGCAGCAGCGGCAGCGGACGTGGACCTCTCCACCCCCTGCGTCCCGGGATCTCCGGCGACGCCTGCTGTTCGAAGCGGCGAGGGGTGGCAGCGAGAGGACGGAGGAATGCGGCGGTTGGGAGCTGGCCGCGAGATCCTTGGGGGTGAGTGCGTGCCCTAGGTCGTGGCTCCGGCTGCTGCACGGTCAGGATGTTTCCAATGGTCTGCCGGTCTTGCGATCGCTCGCTCGCGGCAGGACGCGCAACCGTTCGATCGCTCGCTCGCTGCTGCAGGCGGAATCATTCGATCGCTCGCTTGCGGCAGGACGCGTGCTGGAGGTATACCTGGCCATCGGGCCGGGCACGACTACGGTCCGGCCCGGTAGGCACGATTAGTAAACGGGTCGTGCCCGGGCTGGCCCGCGTGCCTGAGCTCGGCCTCCGGCACGGCACGGCCGGCACGGATAGGGCCCGGCACGGCCCGGTAGGCTCGGTAGGCATGTTTTTTTCCTTTTTTGATTGTTATCCTGTTTTATGATGTTTTTATCCTATTTTATGTTGTTTTTGTCCTGTTTTATGATGTTTTATCTTTCTTAGAGTAAAAAAAAATACAATACAAGACAAAGTTTGATATGATCATAATAATTGTTATTTAGCTAGCAAGCCGCCTCATTAAAACCTTCCAGTCCCCTCAGGTACCCTGGTAAGGAAAGAGTGCGTCTGAAATTTGCTGCTCTCCTACTTAATTGTTCATATTACAGACCGAGTTCAAATTACAGAAATAAAAAATAAAATTACAAAGAGGATAAACAACTATTCTTCTTCATCGCCTTGGATACGAAAGCTCTCCATCGCAGCCAACAACTCGGGGTCCTCCGGCATGTGTTGAGATTTCCGCTTCGCCCGTTCGCGATCTTTCACCGTCATTAAACTCTTCACCATTGAAGGGTGGAGACTTGCTCTTCTTGGCTCGAGTACTCTTCCACTTAGACTAAAAGTTCCCACCGACGATGTTGTTGCTACGGGGACAGTTAACACATCCCGTGCAAGTATGGAAAGCACCGGATAGGTACTTTTATGATCATGCCACCATTGCAAGATGTTGAACTCTTCTTCTTCTTCGTCGTGGGGGAGCACCTGGTCATTGAGGTAAACACCTAACTCGCTGCGTCGAGGAGCAACGGAGGCGCTTGAACTAGAGCTGCTGAAGAGCTTGAAGATTGTTTTCTTCTTTCCGGCTTGTGTAGCTGGTGGAGGACGGGGCGGACGAACTATCGCTGCATACTTATTCTCGTACTTCAAGTACAGATCAGTGAGCTTGCACTTAACATCGTATTGATATGCAGAATAGTCTACCTCTAAGGCGGCTGTTAATAAAGAAAGAGCATATCCTAATCCCTCAAGTTTAGCCCTTGGGTCCAAAATAAATGCAAATGCATACAAATCAGGGATTTCTTTCCAATATTTTAAAAACTTTTCTTTCATTTTTTTAACGGCTTCTCTTAACATTTCATCATGTTCATACTCATCATGTTCATACTCCTTCAAGTGATTAGCAATCAATACAATCTGATGCACTAGCAGAGGAGATGTGGGATAATAAACCCCTGATAAAATGTTAGTTGCATCGTAAAGAACTTCTAGAAAGTCCATTATCATTTGTGCCATAACCCAGTCTTGATCCGTGATATAGATTATTCCACCGCTTGTTGAATTAACAAAGCAGGTAAACTGTTCTTTATCACGGATCAAATCTCTAATCATTACGTATGTGGAGTTCCATCTAATATCCATATCAACATTGTAGACATGACAGGCATGTGAAGCTGCATCACACCACCGCTTATACTCAGCTAGTCGTGGATTAGAAACACTTATGCCTTGTTTGGATGCACGAATTGGTGCTTGGAATTGAAATGGAGTGGGAATACCAAAACCAAGATGGAAATGAAATGGCCTCCGATTTCAATTCTGTTGTTTGGGTGCGCATGATATTTGCCCTTAGAATCAAAGGGTGACACCCAATTCCATTTCTAGTTTGGATGTACGAACCACGGAATTGAATGTTATTTTGATTTTGAACAGTATAAACTTATCTGCGTGTGTATGATATATTAGAATGATCAACTGCAATTTTTGTACGTCATGTACTATGTATATATTAGAATGATCCACGTACGTCATGTGCTACTTGCACGATCAATCTGCAATGAAAACAAGGCATAAAATAAGCCACAAAAAATAATGATATCTCCATGTCCCGGGCTGTTCCGGCAGCTCTTTCCGGGAATTAGCTTAAATATAGTGATTAGCAGGATGATTACAGGGCAAAAGCTAGCCGCCGATCGTTTGTTGTGTATAGCTTTGCCCGGGCTCCCTGAGTGGTTTGGCTCCGCCACTGCCCCAGGCCATGGCCATGGTAGCCTGGGGCCTGGTTCTGGCTACGCCAATGATCATAGATGAGAACATCTAGGGTTCATGGTGGAGGGAGCTCGAGGGAGAGAGGGCCGGGGCGAACCTCCGGGCACCAGAAACGAGGGGCGGGACTATGGCAGAGGGAGCCGAGGCTAGAGAATAGATGGGAGAGAGTACCTTGCGCCGCCGGCGACGCCCTGGGAGTCGGCCTCGCTCTGCTCGCGATCAAGTTTCTCGGGAGGGCGGCGACGACGACTCGAACTCGAGGCGAAGCGAAGGGGTACGTGGGTGGAGGCGTCACTCACGATTTCCGAGCCGACCCTCCATATTCGCTTCCCCTTGTCTCACGAGGCGCGGAGGTTTGCGTGGAATTGGAGTCCGTTTCCACGCCCAAATACAAAGACCAGCCAAACAGTGGAATTCGGGATTGCCAATTCCAAATAGCCAATTCAGAGCCCCAATTCATACATCCAAACAAGCTGTTAGATAAGTTATCCCACTTCTTATTTTCTCAATGGGTGCTTTCATTAGCTTTAAAACACTTTTAGCAATAAGATTAATAATATGTCATGCACAACGTTGATGGAAAAGGTGTGGTGCAGAATAAGAAGAAAGTTTGGGAATGAGATCAGTAATTGCCCTAGCATTGTTTGAAGCATTATCTAAAGTTATTGCAAACACCTTATTCTCGAGACCAAATTCTTCCACGACTTGCAACATTTTGGCGGCTATGGCGGGACCGGTATGGCTAACATCAATTAATTCAAGGGACAATTGCTTCTGTGCCCCGGTTCTCTCTAGTTTATCCGTCTGTGCCATACCCGCGTAGTTTCTCTCGTCTGTGCCCTGGCTGGCTCGCAAATCGGCCAAACGCTCTGTTGCCCTCTAGTCAACCGTCACTTGGCCTGACTGGTGGGGTCGGCCTGGCGCGGCTCGGCCTGGCGCGGCTCGGTTGGGATTTCCTGGGGTCGGCTAGTGGGGTCGGCCCTTTGACCTTAGATGTGGGCCCAGCGAAGTGCATGCACCCCGTCCCACCTGCATGCATGCGACCGTACGTGCGCGTCCATGCCGTTCCACCTGTGCTCGCCGCGCCTTCAATGTCGTGCCCCCCTGGCCGGCAAAAAGCTGCCTCGCCGCCTACACTGCCGGACCGGACGCGCATCTGCTCCGCCGTCCTCGCGTCTCTCTTGCCTACTCTATCCTGCTGCAGGATGAGCAGTCTGGAGCCGAATCAATGCCCGGTCGCCATTACTGCCGTCTAGACCGCGACGCCGTCCAGACCGCTCCTAACATTAAAAGGAGCAATCTCCTTTCCCATTGCGCTCACAAATCCCCTCTTCCTCTCCTAGACACCTTCGCCCAGTCCTGTATCTCTCCATGCCTCGTGGTGATGGCAGCTCCACTCCCAGCTCGAACCGCCGCCGCCGCCACGCCCCCTATCCTTGGTTTCTTGAGGCGAGCGAGGGAAGCGGCATGGGGAGTGGGCGTGGGCGTGCGCGTACTCCTCCAAGTTCGAGCAGGAGGCGAGCGAGGGAAGCCGCATGGGACGGGGAGTCTCCAAGGGGCAGGGGCAGGGCCATTGCTCCCGATCCCATTCCCTTCATCGATCTGTCCGACGAGGACGACCAGGGTATGGACTGGACCATGGTCTGGAAGGAGGAGGTCACGGAGGTCCTGGACCCGGGTTTGGCCTGGGCCATGGCCGACCAGAAAGCCATGGACCTGGCCAAGCATTCCGCCGCCGAGCAGCAACGGCTCAGTATGTACTCGGAGAGCAAGGGGAAGAATGAGGACATGTGGTTGGTGTCGAACAGCAACGCCCCAGAAGAGGTCGATGCCAGGGGCAAGGGCAAGGCCGAGTCGGTGGAGGTTTCCGATGACGAGGACGAATGGTAGTCAATTTTAGTTAGTAGTTGCTTTATTAAGGGCAAGTGCCAATTTAGTTATTAGTTGTTGATCTATTTTATAATTTAGCAAGGGCAAGTCCATTTTGTACTACCATGAAATTTGGCAATGGCCTTGTGCTTGACGTTTCCAATTGTGTGTGTAAATGGGGCCATTTACCCTACCTTTGGAGCTCATTTGAAACACATTTTTCAGCGAGTCCACCATTTTTGCTTAGAAATGGGGCCGTTTACCCTACCTTTGGAGCTCATTGGAAACACATTTTTCAGCGAGTCCACCATTTTTGCTTATAAATGGGGCCTTTTACCCTACCTTTGGAGCTCATTTGAAACACATTTTTCAACGAGTCCACCATTTTTGCTTAGAAACGGGGTCGTTTACCCTACCTTTGGAGCTCATTTGAAACACATTTTTCAGCGAGTCCACCATTTTTGCTTAGAAACGGGGCCGTTTACCCTACCTTTGGAGCTCATTTGAAACACATTTTTCAGCGAGTCCAAGCTCATTTGAAAATTTATATGGATTCAAGCTAGATTCGAGCAAGCTCATGGCTATCCCCATTTGGTTTGCCAAAATCCCCATTTAAGTTACGATGACGGGTAACAGCCAAAATCCGCATTTGGTGTGCCAAAATACCCATTTTGTGTCACTGAGGAAAATGGGGGTGGGCGAGCCAAAATCCCCATTGGGTCCGCCGTGGTCCACTCGTCAGCGGGTGTACAGCCCTTGTCCTACGCGCGTGATACGTCTCAAACGTATCTGAAAGGACAATGATGTCGCCTAGAGGGGGGGGGGGGTGAATAGGCGGTTTAAAACTTTTCCGGTTTAGGCTTGATAATTGCGGAATAAAACTAGGTGTTTAAATTAACAAGCCGACAACCTAAATAAACTAGGCTCACCTATGTGCACCAACAACTTATGCTAAGCAAGATAAACAACAAGGTGATAGGAATAGAATACTTCAAGCACGAAGGCTATCACAATGTAAAGTGCATAAGTAAAAGCTCGGGTATAGAAATAACCGAGGCACGCGGAGACGAGGATGTATTCCCGAGTTCCTCCTTGTTAAGGGAGTACGTCTCGTTGGAGAGGTGTGAACCGACACAACGGTTCAACAACCACAAAGGTTTCACCTTCTTCTCCGATGAACCGCACCACAAAGGCTTGGTTCACCTTCCACTATCGGAATTCCTTCGAGGCGGAATCCGGAGCCTTTCAACAACAATCCGGGGCACAACCCACAATGGGATTGGGGGCTCCCGAACGGCTTCCAACAACAATCCGGGGCACAACCCACAATGGGATTGGGGGCTCCCGAACGGCTTCAAGTGACCACACAAGGGTCCAACCACCACAAAGGCGTCTAGGGTCCAAGGACCCAAGAGTAACAAGTTCACAAGCTTTCAACTTCCACGAATCCTCGTGGAGAGCACACCGATGCACCAAATGCAAAAGGCAAGAGCACAAGTGCTCAAATCCTTCACTCTCGAATTCCAACAAAGCAACAAATGCTTATGGGGGAATAAGAGAGGAAGAACAAAGAGGAGATGCACCAAGAACTCCAAGATCAAGATCTACTAGGTTCCCCTCACTTAGAGGAGAGATGGATTGGTGGAAATGTAGATCTAGATCTCCTCTCTCAAATCCCTCAAAGATATGCAAGAATCATGGGAGAAATTGAGAGGGGGCAAGCTTTCCAAGGTCAACAATGGTGGGAGAGAGAGGGGAAAGTCGTGCTTCCTTAGATGTCCCAAGGAAGAAGAAGGGGAGGGGTATTTATAGCCCTCCCAGTTTTCTAGCCGTTGGGAATCGTCAGCTCGGAAATTTCCGAACTTGGTTCGGAAATTTCCGGGCTGACGGCCGGAAATTTCCGGACCTAAGTCCGGAAATTTCCGAACCCCGGAAATCTCCGGTAGGAAATCCGACTGAGAGACAGTTGAGTGCAGTGCAGAAAATCTTTAAGACTTTGGCGGAAAACTTAACTTGGATGCCCGGAAATTTCCGAACCGTGACCGGAAATATCCGGACCCCGGAAATTTCCGGCTGAAAATCCGACTGAGAGCCAGTTGAGTGCAGTGCAGAAACTCTTTAAGACTTGGCGAAAAATTCTCCAGGTCGGAAATCTCCGGACTGGGGTCCGGAAATTTCCGGACCTCCGAAAACTGCAGAAACACCAGAACTGAAATAACTTTTGCAAATGAACTCCGAATGAGGTGAAACCAACTTTGTTGGAAAGGTAGCGACGAGCACAGGGCTACAAAAAGTGGAAATATTGCATCCCATAAATAGAGCAAAGTCACCACACATGGCAAGGTGTGGGACTTTCCTCATGGTCGAACCGGCAATATTTCCGCCACCGAAAACGCAAGAAGTTTGCCAAAGTAAAACCGTTTTCGAAGCACTTGGGCTTGTCATGAGGAACACGACAAGCACCAAAACCCAACATCCAAAACACAACAAGATGAACGAATGAAATCCCGATTTGGATGAGCTAGCGCTTGGCATGAAGATGAACCAAGCTCTAATTCCTCACATGGATAAAAGCCAAATAAGAACCAAGAAATATGATATGCCAAGTATGCAAAGGTTTGAGCTCTCCACAAAGATGCGATCAAGTTACTCACTCGAGAGCCCCTCTTGATAGTACGCCTATCTATCCTATAGCCCTATCAAGATCATACCTTTGCCTTGAGCATTCCACTTGAGCTAGATGATGACTATCTTGATCTCTTCAAGTGGATCTTCTTTCTTGATTGCGCGTCCAAGCACATGCTTGATGAAGACTTCTCCAAATACTCCCCCATACACATAATGGGAGAGTCTCGCTTAGCTCCGTCTTCATGTATCCATAGCAAGCTCCAAGCATATGATCTTTTCGAGAAGCTTCTCTTGGTCTTGCACATCTCAACTTCAACACACGAGTCCAACACATGAACTCCACTATTCTCATGGACACGATCTATAAGATATCTCAATGCAAACATTAGTCCATAGAGATTGTCATTTAATTACCAAAACCACACATGAGGGAAAATGCTCTTTCAGTATCTATAATTTCTTATGTTCCATGCTTATATTATACCACTTGCTACATGTTTTATATACACTTTTATATCATTTTATGCATTTTCTGGGACTAACCTATTAACAAGATGCCACAGTGCCAGTTGCCTGTTTTCTGCTGTTTTTGGTTTCAGAAAAGTTGTTCAGGAAATATTCTCGGAATTGGACAAACGAAACGTCAAAGTGCTTGAAATTCCCAGGAGGTTCCATAACACCGAAGACCACACGGAGGGGACCCCCGAGGGGCCCACACCACCAGGTGGCGCGGCACCCCCCTCTGCTGCGCGAGCAGGGGGTGTGGGCCCCTCAAGGCCCCGCCGCCTTCGCCCTTTCGCCTACTTATACCCCTCGGATATCTAAGACCTAAGAGACGCACCTTTTTCCTCCACAAAGTACAGAGCCGCCGCCGTCGTCAACCCTAGATCGGGAGGGTTCAGAAGCTCCTCCTGGCACCCTGCCGGGGAGGGGAATCATCACCGGAGGGCTCTACATCACCATGCCCGCCTCCGGACTGATGCGTGAGTAGTTCATCCTTGGACTACGGGTCCATAGCAGTAGCTAGATGGTTGTCTTCTCCTCTTGTGCTACCATGTTTAGATCTTGTGAGCTGCCTAACATGATCAAGATCATCTTTATGTAATGCTACATGTTGTGTTTGCTGGGATCCGATGAATATTGAGTACTATGTTGTTGCTTCATAATATATCTTGTGAGTGCGTTGTTTATGATCTTGCATGCTCTCCGTTGCTAGTAGATGCTCTGGCCAAGTAGATGCTTGTGACTCCAAGATGGGGTATTTATGCTCGATAGTAGGTTCATGTCTCTATTTAATCTGGGGTGGTGACAGCTAGCTCTAAGGTTGTAGATGTACTGTTGCTACTAAGGATAAAACAGTGGTACTTTATCTAAGCGTATTTGTATTACTTACATTACACACATTGCCTAATGCAATAATCTGTTGCTTGCAACTTAATACTGAAAGGGGTGCGGACGCTAACCGGAAGGTGGATTATTAGTCATAGATGCGGTTGGAACGGTCTATGTATATTGTTGTAATGCCCAAACGAATATCACACTAGCCATCATAACTATAGTATATGCATCATTATGCACTTCTTTATTTTGTCAATTGCCCAACTGTAATTTGTTTACCCGCATGTATGCTATTATTATTTATGGAGAGACACCAGTAGTGAACTGTGGATCCCGGTCCTTTTTCCTCAAACTGATAAACAATCCTACTGCAATCCTGTTACTTTCATTCTTTGCAAACAAACATCATCTTCCACACATACGTTTAATCCTTTGTTACAGCAAGCCAGTGAGATTGACAACCTCACTGTTAAGTTGGGGCAAAGTATCTTGGTTGTGTTGTGTGCAGGTTCCACGTCAGTGCCGGAATCCCTGGTGTTGCACCGTGCCATATTCCGCCACCAACAACCTCCGGGAGATCTCTAGTTTCCTACTGGTTCGATAAACCTTGGTTTCATAACTGAGTGAAATTTGCTGCTGCACTACTTCATACCTTCCTCTTGGGGTTTCCCAACAACACCTCACCGGTGCATCAAGCTCTTTTCTGGCGCCGTTGCCGGGGAAGCTAGATCCTTTTGTTCAGAAGACCTTGACATTCCCCCGTCAACTTAGCGCCATCAAGGATTTTTCTGGCACCGTTGCCGGGGAGATTGGAGTTATTCTACGAGGGGAGTCTCTCACATCCAATCTTTTTATTTTGTTATTGTCTTGCTTAGTTTATTTTTATTACTGTCTTGTTTGCTTAATATCAAAAATACAAAAAAAATTAGTTACTTGCAATTTATTTACTTTATATTATTGTCTTGTTTGCTTAATATCAAAAATACAAAAAAATTAGTTACTTGCATTACTTTTTTTAAAATTTTGGTTTGTTATTTATTATTTCGGTTTAGTCAATTTTTTATTTTCAGTTTTTATTATTGTTTATTTCGGTTTGTCCTTTTACTTGCATTCTCACTATCATCAAAAAAATAAAAAAATATTTGTTTAGCTAATATATCATGATGTCTAGTATATTCCCTGTTACTGTGTCACCCGAGGAATTAATCTTCACTTTTAAACAAGGGAATGAGGAAACTTTTGGAGAAGCTTGGTCTAGAATTTTTGAAACATATGGTGAAACCAAACCCAAAATGACTCTAAGCATGCTCCTTAGTAGCTTCTATTTTGGACTTGTTCTTTGCTATAGGTATGCTTTAGATGCTGTAGTGGGAGGAGATTTCCTTCAATGTGATGGAGATCAAGCTTTTAATGCAATAAAGAAATTAATTATGTCTTCTTCTTCAGCTAATAAATGTGATACAAGCATTAGTGACATTCATACTAGATTAAATACCCTTGAGACACACATATCTTGCTTAAAAGATGGGTATAATAAAATTCATGAGTATTATGATTATGTTCCCATAAACTCTGAACCATCCATGTGGCTCCCTACCTTGA
The DNA here is from genome assembly GCA_026929855.1 of Poa annua. Taxonomy (NCBI): domain Eukaryota; kingdom Viridiplantae; phylum Streptophyta; class Magnoliopsida; order Poales; family Poaceae; genus Poa; species Poa annua. Next base: position 52,786,052 of record CM049435.1, on the reverse strand, counting down.
AAATTACTATCAGTGATGAAATCTTTCTTGCCCGTTGTGATATTATGGCTTAGTTTTGTCTTATGCCTAAATATATTCATGCATCTTTAAATCTTTGGGGACTTGTTGAAGGGGGAGAAGAAATAACCCTTACGGATAATACTGTTATACAACCCATTGGAGTAGCTGAAGGAGTGTTCACAACATTCTTAGGAAGAACCGTATCCACTGATTATCTGGTTATTGAATGTGTAGGAACAGGACAAATCACGCTTGGAAGATCTTTGCTAAAACTCATGGGAGCAGTAATTGATGTGGGAAAAGGTACTATGAGCTTCACCTCCTCTCGAGGATGCTCGCAAATGTTCCCTACGAGCAAAGGTAAGAAAATTGGTAAGAGAAATAAACTTAGGGCAACTCGTACCCGTGATGTTGATGCTTCATCTCTTGGAAATACTTGAATATCACTTTCTATGCCTAGCTGAAAGGCGTTAAATAAAAGCGCTTATGGGAGACAACCCACTTTTTATTTCTGTTATTTTATTGAGTCAAGGAAGATGTCTACCTCTGTAGCAATTCCTTTGTATCTTTACTTTATTACATTGTTGTGTCAAGTTAAGTCTCTAGTAGAAAGTTGATGCAAGATTTGGATTGCTGTGCTGAAACTGTTTTCTGCTGTCCACCGTTAAATTCATAACTCTTTACAGAAAAATCGGATGGACCTGGGATTTTTTTTGTGCGTAATCCTCAGATATACATGCAACTTTCATTAGTTTTGAGTTTTCTGATTTGAGCAAGTTAAGTGCCTCGAAAAAATTCGTCTTTAGGGACTGTTCTGTTTTTGACAGATTCTGCCATTTATTTTGCAATGCCTCTTTTACTATTTTGAATGGATATTTTTGTTCCATAAAGTATCAGTGGCTGTAGCTAATGTCCAGTAGCATTGGTAGCAATTGTGTTCATGCAGAATATAAGATTTTTTTGTGCACTAACCCTCTAATGAAGTTTACTTTGAGTTTGGTGTGGAGGAAGTTTTCAAGGATCAAGAGAGAAGGATGATATGATGTGATCAAGAAGATGAAAGAGCCAAAGCTTGGGGATGCCCCCGTGGGTCACCCAAGCATATTTCAAGAAGACTCAAGCGTCAAACATTGGGGATGGCCAAGTCATCCCCTTCTTCATCAACAAACTATCAGGTCATCTCTAGTGAAACTATATTTTAATTCGGCCACATCTTATGTGCTTTACTTGAAGCGTCTGTTTGATTTTGTTATTTTCATTCTCTGAATAAAATGGATCCTAGCATTCCTTTGTGGGAGAGAGACACGCTCCGCCTCTCTTGTTGGAGCTGTTGGTTTTTCTTATGTTATACTCTTATATCTCATTGTTATACACTTGGAGAGTTTATCATTAAATAAGTTGATTGGTGTTTGGTTGGAAATAGAAAATGCTAAGTGTGGTAGATGGTATAATGAAAAAGATATACATGCTCTTATGGATTGTTATCTTGTATGTTGTGGTGCTTGGCAATTGTTTTGAGCTCTCAAGTAGATCATGTTTAAGCTTTTACATCATGTAGTTAAAACCTATTAATGAAGAACTACCGTAAAGCTTGTTGAAATTTGGTTTGCATGTTTGGTATCTCTAAGGTCTAGATATTTTCTAGTAAAGGTGTTTGAACAACAAGGAAGACAATATAGAGTTTTATAATGCTTGCAATATGTTTTTATATACGTCTTGTTGTCATAGTTTATACTTGTGTTTGCTTCAAATAACCTTGTTAGCCAAAGCCTTGTACTGAGAGGGAATGCTTCTCGTGCATCCAAAACCTTGAGCCAAAACCCATGCCATTTGTGTCCACCATACCTACCTACTACATGGTATTTCCTGCCATTCCAAGCAAATACTTCGTGTGCTACCTTTTATCATTCAAAACATATTATCTCTTATTTGTGTCAATGTTTATTAGCTCATGAGGAAGTATGTGGTGTTACGAATATCAACCTTGTCATTTGCTTTTAGACAGACTTTCACAACCGGACTAGTGGCATATACATCCGCTTATCCATTAACTTTGCAAAAAGAGCTGGCAAATGGGGTGCTCAGTCCCAATTAATTACAACTTTAACCGCTTCAATCTCTTCACATTTTTGCCCTGATCTAATCAGTCAAGCAATGACAACAGTTTTTAACTATATGTGTAAACAAAAGAGATAAGAGGGATGATCTACTTTGCTGGTAGAAATAACGTCCTTCATGCGAGCCGCTCTTGAAAGTCTGGTTGACAAGGGGGGTAGAGTGCCCATTACCATTCGTTGACAACAACAAACACGTCTCAAAACTTACTTTTATGCTCTCTATATGATTTCAAAAACCTATAAAACTAAAAAGCTCTAGCACATGTTTGTATTCCTGCTTCCCTCTGCGAAGGGCCTTTCTTTTACTTTATGTTGAGTCAGTTTACCTACTTCTTTCTGTATTAGAAACAAACACTTGTGTCAACTGTGTGCAGCAATTCTTATATGCTTACTTATTGCACTTGTTATATTCCTTTGTGTTGACAACTATCTATATGATATACATGTTACAAGTTGAAAGCCAATGCTTAAACTTATATCTTCCTTTGTGTTGCTTCAATGCTCTTTTACTTAGAGACTATTGCTTTATGAGTTAACTTTCATGTGAATCATTTTGATGCTTGTTTGAAAGTACTATCCATGAAAAGTTTTTGCTTATATGATGTAGTTGTTTACTCCTTGTCTATTTGTTAGCAAACTATAAACCATTGCTTTGAATCACTTCATTCATAACATGAGCCTTACATTATTATATGATCAAGATTGTGTGAAGCATGTCACTTCAGAAATTATTCTTGTTATCGTTTTACCTACTCGGGACGAGTACAACTAAGCTTGGGGATGCTTGATACGTCTCAAACGTATCTATAATTTCTTATGATCCATGCTTATATTATACCACTTACTACATGTTTTATATACACTTTTATATCATTTTATGCATTTTCTGGGACTAACCTATTAACAAGATGCCACAGTGCCAGTTGCCTGTTTTCTGCTGTTTTTGGTTTTAGAAAAGTTGTTAAGGAAATATTCTCGGAATTGGACAAACGAAACTTCAAAGTGCTTGAAATTCCCAGGAGGTTCCAAAACACCGAAGACCACACGGAGGGGACCCCTGAGGGGCCCACACCACCAGGTGGCGCGGCACCCCCCTCTGCCGCGCGAGCAGGGGGTGTGGGGCCCTCGAGTCCCCGCCGCCTTCGCCCTTCGCCTACTTATACCCCTCGGATATCTAAGACCTAAGAGACGCACCTTTTTCCTCCACGAAGTCTAGAGCCGCCGCCGTCGTCAACCCTAGATCGGGAGGGTTCAGAAGCTCCTCCCGGCACCCTGCCGGGGAGGGGAATCATCACCGGAGGGCTCTACATCACCATGCCCGCCTCCGGACTGATGCGTGAGTAGTTCATCTGTTGGTCAAGTGGGATCTAGGGTGTGCTGGGCCCACTCTCCACAGCCCTCGACACGCGACGGTATCGAGAAATGACTAAGGACCAAGCCAAACGCCTGGAGATGCTCTCGAGAGGAAAAGTCCTCGAGAGGGCTTAAAGAGGCAGCGGAGTCTTGAAGAGGCTCCCCCTGCGACTGCCCCTCTACAAGGCTCTCTCCCCTGGAGAGGAGTCAACGCAAATCCCTCTACAAGGCTACTCAGGCCCTGTAGAGATGCTTCGCTGTGAAGCAACCGCCGCAGAGCGCACATGGCCTCTGCCGCGGCCGCAGAGTGACGCGCGCGTCTGCGCGGTGACGATGATGCCGCAGTTGCCATTCTGGTGATTAAAGGAGTCAACAAAGCTGTGCCCCCCGCGCCGGACTACGAAGCTTTCCCCTTTGGTGATAAAGCGGATGGCCGGCGCTACGCTCGAACGACGACGTCACCGTGGGCACCCCCACGGTCTCTGCGGCACCAGCTGGCCATCCTGCGCGGACGGTGGTCTTCCTGCCCCAAGGGCAGGCTTTACGACGATGGACCGAGTCCATGGACAACCCAGCTGCGGTGCACCTCGCTCCTCCACTTCGTCGCTATGTGGGAACCCTTCCACCGCGCACGGCGCGGGGATGAGGCCCGGGGCGCCTATAAAAGGAGAGGGAGCACCTCCGTAGCAAGGGATCGATCATTCAGACCTTGGGCACTCCACCGTAGTGTAGTCTAGCCGAGCGCACTCGAGGAGGAAGAAGACCCTCGAGTTCCCTCCTTGAGCTCCGCACTGCCATAAGAGAGCCCTCGGCGAGCTCATTGTACTGTACCCTCTGCAGTGCAATACAGACAAGCAGGAGTAGCGGTGTTACCTCCTCCAGAGGGCCGTGAACCTGGGTACGGGCTGGTGTTCATCTCTGTCGTGGTGTCCCTCCTCAGGCTCGACGAGCACCGTCGCCGTGCCGGTTGAGGGTTGTTTGACCTCCGCGTTCAGCCCCCCTTCGAACATTCTCTTCAGAGTGTGACCACCCCTGCCTCGTGGGAGTCACTCTCCGACATTTGGCGCGCCAGGTAGGGGCTGAGGCGCGTCTTCAACCTTCGACTAGCCTCCGCGCCATGACGGACACCCGCACGACACGCGCCAACAGGCGCGCAGCTGAGAGGGCTCATACTGAGCCCGGCACAGCCACCACTCACGGCCGCCGCGGCCGCCCTCGCACGGCGGAGCGCGCCAACACCGGCCCGCACGTGGAGGAGCCCGAGAGCGAGGATCACCGCGGCGGCGACCATCGCGACGACGAGGACTTCTCCGAGCACCACGAGGACGTTGAGGTCTCGCGTCCGTCTCGGCGCCAAAGCGCGTCCTCTCAGGGACGTCCAGAGCCTGGTCCACATACTGTGCTGCTCATGGCTCAGGAGCTTCTCCGCTACCGGCCCAACCCGGAGGCCCACGACCTCTGGCTCGACCGCCTCCACCACCTCGTCGACATCGCGACGACGCGCCCCGCTCCGTCGCGTTCGCTGGTTCACCACTCTGGCCGCGCAGGAACGGCCGCGCCGAATGCGCCTCCGCCACCACCGGGACCACCTCCGGCTGCGGCGCAGAGGGCTGCCTCCCATGCGTCCTCGCCGCACGACTGCCAAATCGTGCAGCGCACCACGCCTGACACGCGGGTGGGGATGGAGCGCCGGAGGGACCTCCAGAACCGCCTCGTCGAGGAAATCGGCCAGGCGGGGCAGCAGAACCGCAGGGCTCTCCAGGGCGGAACCGCCACGTACGCCACCGGCTGCATGGCCTTCACCCGCTGATACGTCTCGAACGTATCTATAATTTCTTATGTTCCATGCTATATTATACCAAGTTATTACATGTTTTATATGCATTTTATATAGTTTTATGCATTTTCTGGGACTAACCTATTAACAAGATGCCACAGTGCCAGTTCCCTGTTTTCTGCTGTTTTTGGTTTCAGAAAAGTACTTAAGGAAATATTCTCGGAATTGGACGATTTCTTTTCAGAAGTCAGTTTTTATTTGGGAACGTTCCAGAAAATCGAAGACGAGACGAAGTGGGCGACCGAGGCGCCGTCACCAGGTCCTCGCGCGGCAGGCCCCCTGGCCGCGCGAGCACGTGGTGTGGGCCCCTCGGGGCGCCACCGACTTCGCCCTTTCGCCTACTTATACCCCCCAGACCAAAAACCCTAGCACGGTGTTCATATTTTCCTCCACGGGTCCCGAGCCGCCGCCGTCGTCAACTCCAATTCGGGAGAGATCAGAACTCCTCCCCGGCACCCTGCCGGGAGGGGGAATCATCACCGGAGGCCTCTACGTCGCCATGACCGCCTCCGGACTGATGCGTGAGTAGTCTACCCTTGGACTACGGGTCCATAGCAGTAGCTAGATGGTTGTCTTCTCCTCTTGTGCTATCATGTTTAGATCTTGTGAGCTGCCTATCATGATCAAGATCACCGTTATGTAATACTTCATGTTGTGTTTGCTGGGATCCGATGAATATTGAGTACTAAAGTTATTGCTTCATAATATATCATGTGTGTGCTATTTAATGATCTTGCATGCTCTCCGTTACTTGTGTATGCTCTGGCCAAGTAGATGCTTGTGACTCCAAGAGGGGGTATTTATGCTCGATAGTAGGTTCATGTCTCTATTAAACCTTGAGCCAAAACCCATGCCATTTGTGTCCACCATACCTACCTACTACATGGTATTTCCTGCCATTCCAAGCAAATACTTCGTGTGCTACCTTTTATCATTCAAAACATATTATCTCTTATTTGTGTCAATGTTTATTAGCTCATGAGGAAGTATGTGGTGTTACGAATATCAACCTTGTCATTTGCTTTTAGACAGACTTTCACAACCGGACTAGTGGCATATACATCCGCTTATCCATTAACTTTGCAAAAAGAGCTGGCAAATGGGGTGCTCAGTCCCAATTAATTACAACTTTAACCGCTTCAATCTCTTCACATTTTTGCCCTGATCTAATCAGTCAAGCAATGACAACAGTTTTTAACTATATGTGTAAACAAAAGAGATAAGAGGGATGATCTACTTTGCTGGAAGAAATAACGTCCTTCATGCGAGCCGCTCTTGAAAGTCTGGTTGACAAGGGGGGTAGAGTGCCCATTACCATTCGTTGACAACAACAAACACGTCTCAAAACTTACTTTTATGCTCTCTATATGATTTCAAAAACCTATAAAACTAAAAAGCTCTAGCACATGTTTGTATTCCTGCTTCCCTCTGCGAAGGGCCTTTCTTTTACTTTATGTTGAGTCAGTTTACCTACTTCTTTCTGTATTAGAAACAAACACTTGTGTCAACTGTGTGCAGCAATTCTTATATGCTTACTTATTGCACTTGTTATATTCCTTTGTGTTGACAACTATCTATATGATATACATGTTACAAGTTGAAAGCCAATGCTTAAACTTATATCTTCCTTTGTGTTGCTTCAATGCTCTTTTACTTAGAGACTATTGCTTTATGAGTTAACTTTCATGTGAATCATTTTGATGCTTGTTTGAAAGTACTATCCATGAAAAGTTTTTGCTTATATGATGTAGTTGTTTACTCCTTGTCTATTTGTTAGCAAACTATAAACCATTGCTTTGAATCACTTCATTCATAACATGAGCCTTACATTATTATATGATCAAGATTGTGTGAAGCATGTCACTTCAGAAATTATTCTTGTTATCGTTTTACCTACTCGGGACGAGTACAACTAAGCTTGGGGATGCTTGATACGTCTCAAACGTATCTATAATTTCTTATGATCCATGCTTATATTATACCACTTACTACATGTTTTATATACACTTTTATATCATTTTATGCATTTTCTGGGACTAACCTATTAACAAGATGCCACAGTGCCAGTTGCCTGTTTTCTGCTGTTTTTGGTTTTAGAAAAGTTGTTAAGGAAATATTCTCGGAATTGGACAAACGAAACTTCAAAGTGCTTGAAATTCCCAGGAGGTTCCAAAACACCGAAGACCACACGGAGGGGACCCCTGAGGGGCCCACACCACCAGGTGGCGCGGCACCCCCCTCTGCCGCGCGAGCAGGGGGTGTGGGGCCCTCGAGTCCCCGCCGCCTTCGCCCTTCGCCTACTTATACCCCTCGGATATCTAAGACCTAAGAGACGCACCTTTTTCCTCCACGAAGTCTAGAGCCGCCGCCGTCGTCAACCCTAGATCGGGAGGGTTCAGAAGCTCCTCCCGGCACCCTGCCGGGGAGGGGAATCATCACCGGAGGGCTCTACATCACCATGCCCGCCTCCGGACTGATGCGTGAGTAGTTCATCTGTTGGTCAAGTGGGATCTAGGGTGTGCTGGGCCCACTCTCCACAGCCCTCGACACGCGACGGTATCGAGAAATGACTAAGGACCAAGCCAAACGCCTGGAGATGCTCTCGAGAGGAAAAGTCCTCGAGAGGGCTTAAAGAGGCAGCGGAGTCTTGAAGAGGCTCCCCCTGCGACTGCCCCTCTACAAGGCTCTCTCCCCTGGAGAGGAGTCAACGCAAATCCCTCTACAAGGCTACTCAGGCCCTGTAGAGATGCTTCGCTGTGAAGCAACCGCCGTAGAGCGCACATGGCCTCTGCCGCGGCCGCAGAGTGACGCGCGCGTCTGCGCGGTGACGATGATGCCGCAGTTGCCATTCTGGTGATTAAAGGAGTCAACAAAGCTGTGCCCCCCGCGCCGGACTACGAAGCTTTCCCCTTTGGTGATAAAGCGGATGGCCGGCGCTACGCTCGAACGACGACGTCACCGTGGGCACCCCCACGGTCTCTGCGGCACCAGCTGGCCATCCTGCGCGGACGGTGGTCTTCCTGCCCCAAGGGCAGGCTTTACGACGATGGACCGAGTCCATGGACAACCCAGCTGCGGTGCACCTCGCTCCTCCACTTCGTCGCTATGTGGGAACCCTTCCACCGCGCACGGCGCGGGGATGAGGCCCGGGGCGCCTATAAAAGGAGAGGGAGCACCTCCGTAGCAAGGGATCGATCATTCAGACCTTGGGCACTCCACCGTAGTGTAGTCTAGCCGAGCGCACTCGAGGAGGAAGAAGACCCTCGAGTTCCCTCCTTGAGCTCCGCACTGCCATAAGAGAGCCCTCGGCGAGCTCATTGTACTGTACCCTCTGCAGTGCAATACAGACAAGCAGGAGTAGCGGTGTTACCTCCTCCAGAGGGCCGTGAACCTGGGTACGGGCTGGTGTTCATCTCTGTCGTGGTGTCCCTCCTCAGGCTCGACGAGCACCGTCGCCGTGCCGGTTGAGGGTTGTTTGACCTCCGCGTTCAGCCCCCCTTCGAACATTCTCTTCAGAGTGTGACCACCCCTGCCTCGTGGGAGTCACTCTCCGACATTTGGCGCGCCAGGTAGGGGCTGAGGCGCGTCTTCAACCTTCGACTAGCCTCCGCGCCATGACGGACACCCGCACGACACGCGCCAACAGGCGCGCAGCTGAGAGGGCTCATACTGAGCCCGGCACAGCCACCACTCACGGCCGCCGCGGCCGCCCTCGCACGGCGGAGCGCGCCAACACCGGCCCGCACGTGGAGGAGCCCGAGAGCGAGGATCACCGCGGCGGCGACCGTCGCGACGACGAGGACTTCTCCGAGCACCACGAGGACGTTGAGGTCTCGCGTCCGTCTCGGCGCCAAAGCGCGTCCTCTCAGGGACGTCCAGAGCCTGGTCCACATACTGTGCTGCTCATGGCTCAGGAGCTTCTCCGCTACCGGCCCAACCCGGAGGCCCACGACCTCTGGCTCGACCGCCTCCACCACCTCGTCGACATCGCGACGACGCGCCCCGCTCCGTCGCGTTCGCTGGTTCACCACTCTGGCCGCGCAGGAACGGCCGCGCCGAATGCGCCTCCGCCACCACCGGGACCACCTCCGGCTGCGGCGCAGAGGGCTGCCTCCCATGCGTCCTCGCCGCACGACTGCCAAATCGTGCAGCGCACCACGCCTGACACGCGGGTGGGGATGGAGCGCCGGAGGGACCTCCAGAACCGCCTCGTCGAGGAAATCGGCCAGGCGGGGCAGCAGAACCGCAGGGCTCTCCAGGGCGGAACCGCCACGTACGCCACCGGCTGCATGGCCTTCACCCGCTGATACGTCTCGAACGTATCTATAATTTCTTATGTTCCATGCTATATTATACCAAGTTATTACATGTTTTATATGCATTTTATATAGTTTTATGCATTTTCTGGGACTAACCTATTAACAAGATGCCACAGTGCCAGTTCCCTGTTTTCTGCTGTTTTTGGTTTCAGAAAAGTACTTAAGGAAATATTCTCGGAATTGGACGATTTCTTTTCAGAAGTCAGTTTTTATTTGGGAACGTTCCAGAAAATCGAAGACGAGACGAAGTGGGCGACCGAGGCGCCGTCACCAGGTCCTCGCGCGGCAGGCCCCCTGGCCGCGCGAGCACGTGGTGTGGGCCCCTCGGGGCGCCACCGACTTCGCCCTTTCGCCTACTTATACCCCCCAGACCAAAAACCCTAGCACGGTGTTCATATTTTCCTCCACGGGTCCCGAGCCGCCGCCGTCGTCAACTCCAATTCGGGAGAGATCAGAACTCCTCCCCGGCACCCTGCCGGGAGGGGGAATCATCACCGGAGGCCTCTACGTCGCCATGACCGCCTCCGGACTGATGCGTGAGTAGTCTACCCTTGGACTACGGGTCCATAGCAGTAGCTAGATGGTTGTCTTCTCCTCTTGTGCTATCATGTTTAGATCTTGTGAGCTGCCTATCATGATCAAGATCACCGTTATGTAATACTTCATGTTGTGTTTGCTGGGATCCGATGAATATTGAGTACTAAAGTTATTGCTTCATAATATATCATGTGTGTGCTATTTAATGATCTTGCATGCTCTCCGTTACTTGTGTATGCTCTGGCCAAGTAGATGCTTGTGACTCCAAGAGGGGGTATTTATGCTCGATAGTAGGTTCATGTCTCTATTAAATCATGGGTGGTGACAGCTAGCTCTAAGGTTGTAGATGTACTGTTGCTACTAGGGATAAAACAGTAGTACTTTGTCTAAGGATGATGTTACTTACTTACTTTACACACAGTGCTTAAGGCGATAATCTGTTGCATGCAACTTAATACTGAAAGGGGTGCGGACGCTAACCAGAAGGTGGATTATTAGTCATAGATGCGGTTGGAACGGTCTATGTATATTGTTGTGATGCCCGAATGAATCTCACACTAGACATCATAACATTGGTATATGCATTGGTTTGCTCATCATTATTCTATCAATTGCCCAGCTGTAATTTGTTTACCCGCATGAATGTTATTATTATTTATGGAGAGACACCACTAGTGAACTGTGGACCCCGGTCCTTCTCTTTAATCTGATAAACCACAAACTGCAAACCTGTTACTTTCTGCAAACAAACATCTTTCTTCCACACATACGTTTAATCCTTTGTTACAGCAAGCCGGTGAGATTGACAACCTCACCGTTAAGTTGGGGCAAAGTATCTTGATTGTGTTGTGTGCAGGTTCCACGTCACTTACGTCGCAGACTTTTCTGGCGCCGTTGACACCTCGGGGGAATTCATTATTTCCTACTGGTTCGATAACCTTGGTTTCACAACTGAGGGAAACTTGCTGCTGCACTACTTCATACCTTCCTCTTGGGGTCTCCCAACAACACACCCACCGTGTGCATCAAGCAATTTTTCTGGCGCCGTTGCCGGGGAAATAAGAATTCCTTTGAAGACCTTCACACTCCTCCGTCAACTTCGTTGCCGGTGATTTGAAGATTCTTCTACGAGGGGAGTTTTCGCACTTCCAATCTTTTTATTTTGTTATTGTCTTTCTTAGTTTATTTTTATTACTGTCTTGTTTGCTTAATATCAAAAATACAAAAAAATTAGTTACTTGCAATTTATTTTATTGTCTTGTTTGCTTAATATCAAAAATACAAAAAAATTAGTTACTTGCATTACTTTGTTTATTTTGGTTTGCTATTTTATTTTCAGTTTTTGTTATTTTGGTTATTTCGGTTTGTTAATTAATTTGCTAAAATGAGTACTGCTGAGAATACTAAGTTGTGTGACTTTACAAGCACCAACAACAATGATTTTATATGCACACCTATTGCTCCACCTGCATCTAAAGCTGAATTCTTTGAAATTAAACCTGCTTTGTTGAACCTTGTTATGAGAGAGCAATTTTCTGGTGTTAGTTCTGATGATGCTGCTGCCCATCTAAATAATTTTGTTGAACTATGTGAAATGCAAAAATATAAGGATATAGATGGTGATATTATAAAACTGAAATTATTTCCTTTCTCCTTGAGAGGAAGAGCTAAAGAATGGTTGCTTTCATTGCCTAGGAATAGTATTGATTCATGGATTAAATGTAAAGATGCTTTTATTGGAAAATACTATCCTCCTGCTAAGATTATTTCTCTAAGAAGTAGCATCATGAATTTTAAACAACTTGATAATGAACATGTTGCTCAAGCTTGGGAAAGAATGAAATCTTTGATAAAGAATTGCCCAACCCATGGACTGACTGCTTGGATGATCATCCAAACCTTTTATGCAGGACTGAATTTTTCTTCAAAAAACCTATTGGATTCAGCTGCTGGAGGTACCTTTATGTCCATCACTTTGGGGGCTGCAACAAAACTTCTAGATGATATGATGGTGAATTATTCTGAATGGCATACTGAAAGGACACCTTAAGGTAAGAAGGTAAATTCTGTTGAAGAAACCTCCTCCTTGAGTGAAAAGATTGATATTATTATGTCTATGCTTGCAAATGGTAAATCCCATGTTGATCCAAATAATGTTCCCTTAGCTTCTTTAGTTGCACAAGAAGAGCATGTTGATGTGAACTTTATTAAAAACAACAATTTCAACAACAATGCCTATAGGAACAATTATGGTAATAACAACTATAAGCCCTATCCTCCTAATAATGGGAACTCTTATGGTAATTCTTATGGTAATTCTTATAACAATAATAGGACTACCACCTCTGAACTTGAAACCATGTTAAAAGATTTTATCACTACACAAACTCTGTTTAATAAAACTGTTGAGGAAAAGCTTGGGAAAATTGATATACTTGCCTCTAAAGTTGATAGTCTTGTCCTTGATGTTGATCTTTTAAAATCTAAAATCATGCCTACTGAAACTAAAGAGAGTAATCCCTTTGCTAAAATTAATGCCATCCAAGTTCAAATAGATGAAAATGTTAGGATGATGGCCCAATTACGTGCTAGATGGGAAAGAGAGAAAGAACTAGATAAAGAGGTTAATATTGTTAAAGTTTTTACTATTACTACCTCTGAAAATAATGGTGTTTCACATGCTAGTAAACCTCCTACTATTAATGGTAACATAGTTGGTGTTGGAAATGTCTCCTCTACTTCTTCCAAAAATTTAAATCTGCCCAAAACTGCTGAAACTAGTGTTGATAAAAGTGCTAATTTTTTTAAGAACATGGGAGAATGTGGTTCGGTTTGCTTTGATGATAATAATTTTGATTTTGATAATTGTAATATCTCTGAAGTTATTAAGTTCTTGCAAAAGTTGGCCACAAGTCCTAATGCTAGCTCTCTTAATTTGGCTTTTACTACTCATATTACAAATGCTCTCATTAAAGCTAGGGAAGATAAATTAAGACTTGAAGCTTCTATCCCTAAGAAGTTAGAAGATGGTTGGGAGCCCATCATTAAAATGAAAGTAGATAAATTTGATTGCAATGTTTTGTGTGACCTTGGTGCAAGTATTTCTGTTATGCCTAAAAAGCTTTATGATATGTTTGATTTGCCACCATTGGAACATTGCTATTTGGATGTTTTTCTTGCTGATAATGCTTTGAAGAAACCTTTGGGGAGAGTTAATGATGTTCCCATTATGGTTAATAATAACCTGGTCCCCGTTGATTTCATTGTCTTGGATATTGAATGCAATCCATCTTGTCCAATTGTGTTGGGAAGGCCTTTTCTTAGAACTGTGGGTGCTATTATTGATATGAAAGAAGGTACCATCAAGTACCAATTCCCACTCAAGAAAGGTATGGAACACTTTCCTAGGAAGAGAATGAAGCTACCTTTTGATTCTATTGTTCGTTCAAATTATGGTGTTGATGCTTCATCTCTTGATAATACTTGAGTTTTGCTTTCTGTGCCTAGCTGAAAGGCGTTAAACAAAAGCGCTTATGGGAAACAACCCACTTTTATTTCCTGTTATTTTATTTTGTTGTGTCAAGGACTTGTCCTACCTCTGTAGCAATTCCTTTGTATCTTTACTTTATTGCATTGTTGTGTCAAGATAAGCCTCTAGTTGAAAGTTCATGCTAAATTTGGATTGCCGTGCTGAAACAGTTTTCTGCTGTCCACCGTTAAATTCATAACTCTTTACAGAAAAATCGGATGGACCTGGAATTTGTTGTGCGTAATCCTCAGATATATATGCAACTTTCATTAGTTTTGAGTTTTCTGATCTGAGCAAGTTAAGTGCCTCGAAAAAATTCGTCCTTACGGACTGTTCTGTTTTTGACAGATTCTGCCATTTATTTTGCAATGCCTCTTTTGCTATTTTGATTGGATCTTTTTATCCTATGAAGTATCAGTGGCTGTAGCTAATGTCCAGTAGCATTGGTAGCAATTGTGTTCCTATAGAATATCATAATTTTTCGTGCACTAACCCTCTAATGAAGTTTACTCTAAGTTTGGTGTGGAGGAAGTTTTCAAGGATCAAGAGAGAAGGATGATATGATGTGATCAAGAGGATAGTAAAGCCAAAGCTTGGGGATGCCCCGGTGGTTCATCCCCAACATATTTCAAGGAGACTCAAGCGTCAAAGCTTGGGGATGCCCAAGGCATCCCCTTCTTCATCAACAAACTATCAGGTCCTTACTAGTGAAACTATATTTTAATTCCGCCACTTCTTATGTGCTTTTCTTGAAGCGTCCGTTTGTTTTTGTTTTTGTTTTTGTTATTTTCATTCTCTGAATAAAATGGATCCTAGCATTCCTTTGTGGGAGAGAGACACGCTCCGCTTTTTCTTATGAATACTCGTATTCTTCACTTATATTTGTTGAGTATTCTTCTATGTTACTTCAATGCTTTCTAGCTCTTGTTTTTCATGCATCTCTTGCTAGAGCAGTTAGCTTTATTATGTCATACTCTCATATCTCATTGTTTAATTACTTGGAGAGTTTATCTTTTAAATAAGTTGATTGGTGTTTGGTTGAGAACAGAAAATGCTAAATGTGGTAGATGGTATAAAGAAAGATATACATGCTCTTATGGATTGTTATCTTGCATGTTGTGGTGCTTGGCAATTATTTTGAGCTCTCAAGTAGATCATGTTTAAGCTTTTACATCATGTAGTTAAAACCTATTAGTGAGGAACTACCGTAAAACTTGCTGAAATTTGGTTTGCATGTTTGGTATCTCTAAGGTCCAGATATTTTCTAGTTAAAGTGTTTGAACAACAAGGAAGACAATGTAGAGTTTTATAATGCTTGCAATATGTTTTTATATACGTCTTGTTGTCATAGTTTATACTTGTGTTTGCTTCAAACAACCTTGCTAGCCAAAGCCTTGTATTGAGAGGGAATGCTTCTCGTGCATCCATAATCCTTGAGCCAAAACCTATGCCATTTGTGTCCACCATACCTACCTACTACATGGTATTTCCTGCCATTCCAAGCAAATACTTCGTGTGCTACCTTTTATTATTCAAAACATATTATCTCTTATTTGTGTCAATGTTTATTAGCTCATGAGGAAGTATGTGGTGTTACGGATATCAACCTTGTCATTTGCTTTTAGACAGACTTTCACAACCGGACTAGTGGCATATACATCTGCTTATCCATTAACTTTGCAAAAAGAGCTGGCAAATGGGGTGCCCAGTCCCAATTAATTACAACTTTAACCGCTGCAATCTCTTCACATTTTTGCCCTGATCTAATCAGTCAAGCAATGACAACAGTTTTTAACTATATGTGTAAACAAAAGAGATAAGAGGGATGATCTACCTTGCTGGTAGAAATAACGTCCTTCATGGGAGCCGCTCTTGAAAGTCTGGTTGACAAGGGGGGTAGAGTGCCCATTACCATTGGTTGACAACGACAAACACCGCTCAAAACTTACTTTTATGCTCTCTATATGATTTAAAAAACCTATAAAACTAAGAAGCTCTAGCACATGCTTGTATCCCTGCTTCACTCTGCGAAGGGCCTATCTTTTACTTTATGTTGAGTCAGTTTACCTACTTCTTTCTATCCCCGAAGCAAAAACTTGTGTCAACTGTGTACAACAATTCTTATATGCTTACTTATTGCACTTGTTATATTTCTATGTGTTGACAACTATCTATATGATATACATGTTCAAAAGTTGAAAGCCAATGCTGAAACTTATATCTTCCTTTGTGTTGCTTCAATGCTCTTTTGCTTAGATAATATTGCTTTATGAGTTAACTCTTATGCAAATCTTTTTGATGCTTGTTTGAAAGTACTATTCATGAAAAGTTTTACTTATATGATGTAGTTGTTTACTCCTTGTCTATTTGTTAGCAAACTATAGATCATTGCCTTGAGTCACTTCATTCATAACATGAGCCTTACATTATATTATGATTATGATTGTGTTTAAGCATGTCACTTTAGAAATTATTCTTCTTTTATCGTTCTTGCCTACTCGGGACGAGTAGAACTAAGCTTGGGGATGTTGATACGTCTCCAACGTATCTATAATTTCTTATGTTCCATGCTATATTATACCAAGTTATTACATGTTTTATATGCATTTTATATAGTTTTATGCATTTTCTGGGACTAACCTATTAACAAGATGCCACAGTGCTAGTTCCCTGTTTTCTGCTGTTTTTGGTTTCAGAAAAGTACTTAAGGAAATATTCTCGGAATTGGACGATTTCTTTTCAGAAGTCAGTTTTTATTTGGGAACGTTCCAGAAAACCGAAGACGAGACGAAGTGGGCGACCGAGGCGCCGTCACCAGGTCCTCGCGCGGCAGGCCCCCTGGCCGCGCGAGCACGTGGTCTGGGCCCCTCGGGGCGCCACCAACTTCACCCTTTCGCCTACATATACCCCCAGACCAAAAACCCTAGCACGGTGTTCATATTTTCCTCCACGGGTCCCGAGCCGCCGCCGTCGTCAACAGCAATTCGGCAGAGATCAGAACTCCTCCCCGACACCCTGCCGGGAGGGGGAATCGTCACCGGAGGCCTCTACGTCGCCATGACCGCCTCCGGACTGATGCGTGAGTAGTCTACCCTTGGACTACGGGTCCATAGCAGTAGCTAGATGGTTATCTTCTCCTCTTGTGCTATCATGTTTAGATCTTGTGAGCTGCCTATCATGATCAAGATCACCGTTATGTAATACTTCATGTTGTGTTTGCTGGGATCCGATGAATATTGAGTACTAAAGTTATTGCTTCATAATATATCATGTGTGTGCCATTTAATGATCTTGCATGCTCTCCGTTACTTGTGTATGCTCTGGCCAAGTAGATGCTTGTGACTCCAAGAGGGGGTATTTATGCTCGATAGTAGGTTCATGTCTCTATTAAATCTGGGGTGGTGACAGCTAGCTCTAAGGTTGTAGATGTACTGTTGCTACTAGGGATAAAACAATAGTACTTTGTCTAAGGATGATGTTACTTACTTACTTTACACACAGTGCTTAAGGCGATAATCTGTTGCATGCAACTTAATACTGAAAGGGGTGCGGACGCTAACCGGAAGGTGGATTATTAGTCATAGATGCGGTTGGAACGGTCTATGTCGAGGTGTGATTCCCACGGAACAGGGATAACCACTCTCGGGGAAGAAGTTCGTGAGGGGGACTGAACACGTTGGTCAACAACCCACGACCGGCTCGGCGACGGTGCTCGTCGAGCCTATAGAGGAACAGCACGACAGAGATGGACTCCGGCCCGTACCCAGGTTCACGGCCCTCGGGGTGAGGTAAAACCGCTACTCCTGCTTGTCTGTATTGCTCAGTAGAGGCTATAGTACAAAGAGCTTGCCGCGGGCCCTCGCGAGGCGGTGCGGAGCTCGGAGGGGGAAGGTTCGGGTCTTCCTCCTCCTCGGGCTCGCTGGGCTTGGCTAAGCTACCGTGGGGTGTCAATGGACGAGTGGTCGATCGATCCTTCGGCCCCTTTGCTACGGTGGTGCACCTGCTCCTTATATAGGTGCCCCGGGCCTCATCCCTGCGTACTGCGCAGTGGAAGGGTTCCCACATGGCGACGAAACGGTGGTGCGGGGTGTACCGCAGCTGAGTTGCCCATGGACTCGGTCCATGGTCGCAAGGCCTGCCTTCGTGGCAGGGCAGCCGCCATCTTTGCAGAGCGGCCAGCTGGTACTGCAGAGACCGTGGGGGCGCCCACGGTGACGTCGCCGTTGGAGCGTTGCGCCGGCCACCTGCTTTATCACCAAAGAGGAAAGCCTTGGTGGCGGCGCAGGGGGTACGGCGCTTTGTTGACTCCTTTTATCATCAGAACGGCAACTGCGGCGCCGTCGTCATCGCGCGCAGACGCGCGCGTCACTCTGCGGCTGCTGCAGAGGCCATGTGCGCTCTGCAGCGATTGCTTCGTAGAGAAGTATCTCCACAGGGCCCTGGAGGCCCTGTGGAGGGAGTTGTGTTGACTCCCCTTCAGGGGAGATAAAGCCTTGCCGGGGGGCGGCCTCAGGGGGAGCCCCTTCAGGCCCTTCGCTGCCTCCTCAAGTTCCCTCGAGAGGGCTCTCCCCTCGGGGGTCTCCTCAAGCGTTCCGCTTGGTCCTTAGTCGTTTCGTCGGCATCGACGCGTGTGAGGGCCGTGGAGAGTGGGCTCTGCACACCCTAGGATCCACTGGGCCGACAGTAGCCCCCGGGCCCACGACGGGCGCGGCGAGGCCCATCGGGCCCAGACGAAGCGTCGCGGGTCCAAGACGTCCGGCCTGCCCGTGACACGCGTCACTCGGTGGTGAGTTTGCGACGACTCGGTTTCTCCGGACGATCGTGCGTAGTCGGGGGCCCCACCACGTCCACCACGACCATGCCTTGGTAACTGCTTCGGACGGGGCATAAAGCTGCACGCCGGTCCGAATCGCAGTCATTACTCCCATTCCGCGCCTCCAGACTTCCAGCTCTCGACCTCTTAGCTCTCCAACTTCGGCGAACTCTTTTCTCCTCCGGCGTTCCGCCTTTCTTCTCCGGCGCTCTGCTTTAAGCATCCTCCTTGACAATGGGCGGACCCAAAGGCAAGGCCGCGATGTCCACGCTCCCCTCCGATGCGCAGGGCAAAGAAGCGCTTGGACCCGCCCTGATCGGGGTGCGTGTCGATGCGGCGGCACTGGACAAGATCCAGCACCTGGTCGCCGGGAAGACCAATGAGCATGGCGCCTGCGCCATCCAGGCCGCGAGGCACGGCCGCCTTCCGACGTGGTTTTTTCCCATTTTCCTCCTCACTCTCTTCGCCGGGCTGGTGCCTCTGTACTCGCCTTTTCTCGAGGCCGTCCTGGAGTTCTACCAGATCCACCTTCTTCACCTTCACCCCAACGCCATCCTCATCCTCTCCATCTTTGCCTACCTGTGTGAGGCGTATCTGGGGGTGCAGCCTTCGGTGGCCCTCTTCCGGAGCTTCTACGCGCTTCGGAACACCGCGAAGGCCGAGCGGACGGGGTGCGTGTCCTTCCGCATTGCGGACGGCATGGGGGACGTCTACATCCCCATGTCGTGGAGCGACGGGAGACCAGTCACGGCGGTATCGAAGAAGGTGGACGACTTTCGGCAGAAGTGGTTCCTCATCGGCGTGAAGTCGCAGAGCTCCTTCCTCGACGTCCCAGATGCGCCGCCCGTGAAGAACACCCACTGGGGCAAGCAGGCCCTCGGGGGCCCGGAGGTGGCCGGCCTCGTGGGCCGCTTGAGGACGCTCTGGGAGAACGGCCTCACGGGCCAAATGGTTGCGGAGGAGTTCGTGAGGCGCCGCATCGCCCCCCTTCAGGCGCACAAGAAGGCGATGTGGGCTTACTCGGGGCTCATGGACCCGATGCGGCTCCACCCCTGCGACCATCGCCCCGCCGTCGTCGCCACCATCATGGGCGGCCTCTTCGTCAACCCAGACGTGCCCGCGGCGGTCCCCACGGCGATAAGGCCCCTGTACCAGGTTCTGGACCAGCGCCAGGCTATCTTGGAGCTGATGCCCACATTCACCGCGCTGGGCCTGGCGGGGGAAGAGGAAGAGGATGGGCCCCTGCCTATGGTGAAGGACGGGGACGCCGCCGAGTCTCCGTACGCGTCAGACGCGGAGCATGGCGACGCGGAGGCGGAGGTGATGCCCTCCGGGGGCGCGGGAACTTCGTCCAGAGCCGCGCCCCCCGCGGGGGAGGTCTGCGAGCTCTCGTCCAGCGATGGAGAGGAGGCCGAGGCTGGGCGCCATGAGCCACGGACCAAGGCGGCCCATGACAGGCCTGCCGGGGAGCCCCCGAGCGCTCCCCTCAAGAGGAAGGCTGAGACGGCTCCTGAGGGGTCAGGAGCTCGGACCGCGCCCTCGTGGCGCGCGTCAGGTATGGCGTGGGTTGACACCCGCGCTAAGAAGTCCAGGTAAGCGCTCTTGAGTTCTGCCTTTTCCCTTCAACCTTCTGCTTGTCTCCTCCCCTGATCGATTTTCTTTGCCTCCCGCCAGCGACCCAGCGCCTGCGAAGCGCCGAAGGCTCCGCAAGGCCGCGGACGTGAAGAGGGCCGCTCCTGAGGCCGTGCCTGAGGCTACGGTGGACGAGACTGCGGCCGGCGAGGTCTTTCGGCCTGAGGAGGAGACTCCTACAGGCCCTCGGGAGGAGATGCCCCAGACGGGGGCACACGCGCCGCCCCCGGAGGAGGAGCGCGTGGGGGAGCAGATGGAGAGGGCACCCACTCCGCCCCGCGCAGCCACCCCTCCAGTACAACCTGAAGCTGCGGCTGGCGCCCCGCCAGCTCCGAGCCCTCTCAAGGCCAGCAGGGAGAATCTTCCCCCCTCCCCTCCAAGCACTACAGCGGAGGAGGAGGCAGCGGCGACTGGGCAGACCTTCTCTGCCCCGGAAGCGAGCAAGGAAGCGCCGCTCGAGCGAGACGATACCGGGGCGCAGCAGGCAGGCGCTGAGGAGGAGGACCTGCCTCCAAGCCCCCAGGCCCATGCGGAGGCTACCTTCACCAGGCCCGACGCGGGCGCAGGGCCTTCCGTGCCACGCAGGCCCTCGCACTCGGCAGCTGGGACTGGAGCAGGGGGCGACGCGACGTCGCCTTCCGCTTGGTGCGGGAGTCTCTGGAGGGGCTGGAGGCCCACCTTGCCCAGGAGGACGGGGAGCTCGCCCGGCAGCGGGACGAGCTCGCAGGGGCTTGGGCCGCGTTTCACGCGGCTGTGGAGGCTCGCCGGCAGAGTGACTCGGCCCTGCGGGAGGAGCGCGAGGACGCGATACGCTTCGCCGAAGAGGTCCGCGAGGGCGCCATGCGCGACGCCGAGGAGCTTCTGCAGCCCTTGAAGGCCGAGCGCCGGGCCGCGGCTGAGGACTTGGCCGCGGCCAGGGCAGAGCGGGAGGCCGTGGAGCACTCCCTGGCGGCCAAGCACGGCGAGCTCGTCGCGCTCGAGGTGAAGATTCTCGCCGACTCCGAGACGGTGCGGTCTGCGCTGGACGAGGTCCACACGAACTTGGAGGCCAGAGGGTGAACTCTGGGCGAGCGCGAGGAGGACGTGCGCCGCCGCGACGAGCAGCTGGCGCTGAGGGAGCAGGAGCTGTCGGGGCAGCGCGCTGCCCTCGAGGCCCGCGAAGATAGCCTGACAGCGGCGCTCAGCAAGCTTGAGCGCGAAGTGGCCACCCACAAGGGGAGCGTGGAGCGTGCCAACGCGCGGCTGGCGGAACGGAAGGAGGAGGCCACGAAGAAACTCCAGGAGAAGGAGAAAGAGCTCCGCGCCGCCGTCTCCAAGGATTACAAGGACAAGTTCTCCAAGCAGGAGGAGCGCTTCAAGAAGAGGCGCGACGAGGACGCCGCCCGCATCCACAAGTTGGAGAAGGCGAACACCACCCTGAGCGCCCGCCTTGGGCGCGAGGTGGACCGTCGCCGCGCTGCTGAAGAGGCGCGCGATCGCACGGCGCAGGACCTCACCTCCCTCATGGCGGACATGGAGGAGATGGCTGCTTGCGCGTCAAAGAGGGGGTCCTGCCGTGGAGAAGGCGGTGGAAGCGGTCGAGAGCGCCAAGGCGGCGCAGGTGCTGTCGCAGCAGCGGGAGCGTATGTTCCTGTCCCTGGCGGGCCGGGGCCGCGAGCTCGCTGCAAAGTTGGGAGCAGAAGTGCCGTCCGTCCCCACTCAAGGCCACTCCGACGCCGCCACCTACCTCCTATACTTCGAGCAGCTCTTCACGGCGCTCGAGGGCCCCGCCGCGGAGCTCCGCGACGTCGTCGAGGAGGAGTGCCGCCAGCTCCTGGCGGTGGCGGTGGACCGCATCTTCTCCAACCTCGTGCACCTCCAGCCCGGGTTCGACCTCGCCACGGTGACCGAACCCCTCGAGCGGGAGGCAAGGTGGAAGGCCTCCAACTCCGTCCGCGACCAGGTGAACGACTTCTGTAGCCGCTTCAAGCGGGCCGCAGCAGAGGATGAAGACGGCGACGACGAGGAGAGCGGGCCTGAAGGGGAAGAATCCGGCCCAGACGACGGCGAGGCCTCTGCCTAACTTCCTCCTGAGATCCTCCCCTGCCATGTAGTGCGCTTGCAGCGCTGTAGGAGCATTTGCTTTAAAGACTTTCATTTAGCAGCTTGTAATATACTTCTTATCTTTTTTTTAACAAGTGCTGCTTAGTCTGTGTGTGCTCCCCTCAAGGGGTCTTTGCCTCAATTCCATGTCTTTTTCACTCTGCGTCGCTGGACCCTTCTCTTCGCACTATGACTCCGCCGCTGCGGTATGCTCGAGCGATGACTCGGCAAGGCCCGGGGGAGTTTAAGGCTTAGAGAGGTAAGAACCCTCGAGTCGCGATGCTGAGGGCCCCCTCTTTGACGCGCAAGCAGCCCATGGAGAGTGAGGGAAAGGACCACTCGAGGGACGCAGAGTGCTCATGAGAGAGATGCAAGGGTTCTCTTGATGTGGACAGGGAACTTAGCTTCGTGAGGCTTTTCGCCCTGCGTGGGACTCCTCTGGCGATGTCCTTCCCTTCAGGGGCCGCGTTTTTCCTCCACAGGCCTGGAGAGATTCTCATTCCCTGTGGATGTTAGAGAGGCAAACCAAAACGCTAGAGCATAGTAGTAAGGACTTATGCGCGCTTATAGGTTTCCTCATGGGTGCCTCGCGAGGAGAGAGAGTACCAAGGTCCTTTTGGGAGGTGGCGTGTATCCGGGAGCCTGCCCTTTAGCCAGAGCTCAGGGTCCCTTCGATTTTGCAGTGCTGCTGGGGTGCTCTTGGGCACAGGCACCGTACTCAGCCCCCGCTCGCGAGGTGCGCACGGGAAGAATATAAGCGCACATTTTGAAAGTAAAACTTGCCATCGAAATATTACATAGCGGCGCCTTGGCGCAAAGTTCACTTGGAACGAAAATGGCGTCGGAGCGCAAAGTTCACTTGGAACGAGAATCGGTTCATTACACTTGGGTTTGCCAAGCTAACGTTCCTTCCATGTCGAGGCATGGGGACCACCCATTAGTGGCAGAGGTTCACTGCGGCCTGCGGTGGCTCATTGGCAGGAGAGCTCGGAGGGCTGAGCCTCGGGAGAAGCTTTGAGAAGCTTGGAGGTGAAGCCGTGAGCTTCCCTCTAGAGACAAAAAGTGCCTGGCGTGACTATGATCACGGGTAGAACTTGCGCAGATGCGCGATGTTCCACGGGTTCTTGACGGGGGTGCCGTCTTCGGTCTCGAGGCGTACTGCGCCAGGCCTGGCGATGTGGGAGACCCGATAGGGGCCTTCCCACATCGGCGAGAGCTTGTGGAGACCTTCCCTGGAGAGGATTTGCCTGAGGACGAGGTCACCCGCCTCAAGGGTGCGCGAGCGCACATGGCGGCTGTGGTAGCGTCGCAGATCTTGCTGGTACTTAGCCGCTCTGAGGACGGCGTGTTGGCGCAGTCCCTCGAGGAACAATAGGTCGTCGTTGTGGAGGCCCTCTTGGATGTCCTCGTTGAAGGCAAGGACCCATGGGGATCCATGCTTGATTTCTGCGGGGAGGACAGCTTCGGCTCCGTAGACAAGGGCGAACGGCGTTTCGCCTGTGGGCCTTGAAGCGGTTGTGCACATGGACCAGAGCACATATGGGAGCTCATCAATCCAGCCCTTGCCGTGCCCTTTGAGGACGTTGAAGCTTCTGGTCTTGAGGCCCTTGAGGACTTCCGCGTTTGCTCGCTCGGCTTGACCATTGCTGCGTGGGTAAGCCACCGAGGCGAAGCAGATCTTGACGCCGAGCTTGTCGCAGTAGGCTCGGAAGATGCCACTTGTGAATTGCGAGCCATTATCGGTGATGATGCGGTTGGGCACCCCGAAGCGGCAGACCAGACTCCTGATGAATTTCACCGCGGCTCCGGCTGGAATGGTGCGCACTGGTTCAACCTCGGCCCACTTGGTGAACTTGTCGACGGCCACGAAGAGGAAACGGTAGCCCCCCTGCGACCTCGGGAAGGGGCCCAAGATGTCCAGCCCCCAGACCGCGAACGGCCAGGAGAGCGGGATGGTTTGGAGCTCCAGTGCCGGCTGGTGAATTTGCTTGGCGTGGAACTGGCAGGCGTCGCAGGCTTGCACGATGGCGACCGCATCTTGAAGCACTAGTGGCCAGTAGAAACCGCTCCTGAAGACCTTGCCTGCGAGGGTGCGCGCGCACGAGTGGTGGCCGCACTCCCCGCTGTGGATGTCCTTGATCAGCGTTCGATGAGAAGCTTCTGCTGCATCGGGTACCGCTCCCGAGCATCCCGCAGCACCGTGCTGACGAAGTAGACGGGGTGCTCGACAAGGGTTGTCGTTGGGGTTGCAGCGTCAGTCCTCTGCGGAGGCTCCTCTGGGCCCTTGTCGAGATCCGCCTGTAGGGGGGTCTCGACAGGGGTGCCGGGAGCAGGCTCGACTTGAGGCTGTGGGCCTGGCAGTGGGTCTGTGGAGGCTGCTCCTTTGACGAGATCCTTGTCGGGAGGCTTTGGGCTTGGAGTGGCGGTGCCCTTCTTGGGGAGGACGGGCTCTTCCCTCTCAGCCACCAGGACGGCGCTTGCGGTCTGAGGGGTGGCTGAAAGATACAGCTTCAGATGTTCGCCTGTCCTGGGGGCCACCAAGACTGGTGGGCTGGCCAAATACTTCTTTAAGTCCTCAAAGGCATTGTCCGCCTCAGGGGTCCACTTGAATGTGCCAGATCTCTTCATGATCTTGAAAAATGGCAGGGCTCTCTCGCCGAACTTGGAGATGAATCGGCCCAGGCTAGCCATGCAGCCTGCTAAGCGCTGCATTTCCTTGAGCCGGCGAGGAGGTTGCATTCCTTCTATGGCCTTGATCTTGTCAGGGTTTGCTTCTATGCCGCGGTGGGACACCAGGAACCCGAGGAGCTTGCCTGAAGAGACCCCGAAGACGCACTTGGCGGGGTTCAGCTTGATGTTCACCTTGCGTAGGCTGGCGAAGGTTTCCTCGAGATCCTTCAAGAGGGTGTCTCCCTCCCGAGACTTGACCACTATGTCATCGACGTAGGCCTCTGCGTTTCTACCCATCTGTGCCCCCAAGGCGATCCTCATGAGCCTCTGGAAAGTGGCGCCAGCATTCTTCAGGCCGAAAGGCATGCATGTGTAGCAATACACGCCACAGGGGGTGAGGAATGCTGTCTTCTCCTCGTCCTCTTTAGCCATCTTGATCTGGTGGTAACCAGAGAAGGCGTCCAGAAAACAGAGGAGGTCACAGCCAGCGGTGGAGTCCACGATTTGGTCTATCCTCGGCATGGGGTATGGGTCCTTGGGGCAGGCCTTGTTGATATCGGTGTAGTCGATGCAGAGTCGGCCTCCTCCAGCGGGTTTAGGGACAACCACGCCGTTGGAGAGCCAAGTGGGGTGCGCGACTTCGCGGACGACTTTCGCCGCCTTTAGCTTCTCTACTTCCTTGACGATGAATGCTTGCTTCTCGGGGGCTTGCTTTCTGGCTTTTTGCTTGACGGGGCGTGCGTCTGGACACACGGCTAAGTGGTGCTCGATCACCTCCCTTGGTACACCGGACATATCTGACGGAGTCCATGCGAACATGTCAGAGTTTGCCCGAAGGAAGGCGACGAGCGCGCTTTCCTATTTGGGAGGCAGGGCAGCGCCTATGGTGACGCTAGCCCCCGAGCCTTCAGCCCCCGAGCCACTGGTGCTCAGCGACACCTTCTTCGTGGCAGCTTGCTCCTGAGAGAACACTTGTTTCTTCTTCTTGGGCCTCTCGAGAGGCTCCATGTCCTCGTCAGCCGGGAATGCCATGGCAGCTGCCTTGTAGGCGCTCTCGACAGCGCGCGTGGCGTCCAGGATATGACCATGGATGGCGATGGTGCCAGCGCTGCCGGGGATCTTGACCATGTTGTAGGCATGGTGCGTGACGGCCATGAATTTCGCGAGAGCGGGGTAGCCAAGGATGGCATTGTACGGCAGGCCGATGTGGGCGACGTCGAAGTCGATCAGCTCTGTGCGATAGTTCTTCTGCGTGCCGAAGGTGACGGCGAGCCGGACCTGGCCCAGGGGTTCGATGGAACCACTGGTGACCCCGGTGAACGGCCTGGAGGGCATAAGCCACTCGTAGGGCACTTGAAGCGTCTCGAAGGTCTCGACAGAGATGACGTTCCGGCCAGCTCCCCCATCAATGAGCGTCTTGGAGACGGTGATGTTATTGATGGTGGGGGAGCAGATCAGGGGGAGAGTCCCAACAGTCTTGGTCGACTTGGGGTGGTCCCATCAGGGGCCGGGAGGTTTCGGTGCTCGGGAGCACGGCGTTGAGCTCGCGGGCGAACTGCTTGAACTGGTTGTTCGACTTGGGCGCCTGAGCCCCACCGAGGATGCAGGCCATAGCCCCTCTCGGGGCCTGGTAGCCTCCATCTTCCTTGTCAGGGAGGTTGTTGTTCTTCTCGGCGGCGTTGGCTTGAGTGCCCGACGGCTTCTGGTAGCCGCCATCGCGCCTGCCCCAGCCGTCTCTGCGGTAGCCGCGGCCTCTGCCGCGGTTTCCGTTGCCTTCTCCTCGCTCGCGCTCCCTGGTTAGCCTCTTGAGGTCGAAGCAGTCGTCTGTGGCGTGGCCACGCCTGTTGTGGTAGACGCAGAACGGACGGTGGTCCGCCTCCTTGTCGCCAGGCTCGAGGGAGCTTCTGCGGGCGTTCTTGGTGGCTGGTTCCGCCGCTAGGACAGCAGTGGTCTTGTGCTTGGTCTCCTCGCGCTTCTTGTGGCTCTTGGAGCCCTCAGCCTGGTCGTCCCCTCGCTGGCTCATCTTGACGAAGAGGAGTCCTTCTTCTGCCTTGGCGCATTTGTCCGCGAGGTCGAACAGCTTCACCACAGAGGTGAGCTTGTCGTGAATGCCCAGCTTCTCGAGCATCCTGCGGTTCGTGACGCCCTCTCTGAAGGCGGCGATGACCTGCGTGTCAGGGATGTTCGGGATCTTGTTGCGCACTTGGCTGAAGCGCTGGATGTACTTGCGGAGGGTCTCATCCTTCTTCTGCACCACAACGCGCAGGTCGTTGTGGGTGAGTGCGCGCTCGTACGTGCCCTTGAAGTTGGCGACGAACTGCTTGCAGAGCTCCTCCCAGGAGTCGATGGAGTCCTCAGGCAGGTTGAGGAGCCAGGACAGCGCGGAGTCCCTGAGCGCGTGGGAGAACCAGTTTGCCATGACCTTGTCGTCTCCCCCTGCAGCCTGGATGGAGGTGGTGTAGAGCTGCAGGAACTCGAGAGGGTTGGTCGACCCGTCGAAGCCCTTGGGGAGGGCCGGCCTGAACTTCTGCGGCCAGACCACGCGGTGCAGAGCGCGGGTGAAGGCCATGCAGCCAGAGGCGTACGTGGCGATTCCTCCCTAGAGAACCCTGCGCTTCTGCTGCCCTGCCTGGCCGAGCTCCTCAACGAGGCGATTCTGGAGGTCCCTGCGGTGCTCCATGCCCACCCGCGCGTCAGGCGCAGTACGCTGCACGATCTGGCAGTCGTGCGGCGAGGAGGCGTGAGAGGGAGCCCTCTGCGCTGCGGCCGGAGGCGGTCCCGGCGGCGGCGGAGGCGCATCTGGTGCAGCCGTTCCCGCGCAGCCGGAGTGCTGGACCATGGAGCGCGACGGGGCGGGGCGCGTGGTGGCGACGTCGACGAGGTGGTGGAGGCGGTCCAACCACTGGTCGTGGGCCTCAGCGCTAGGCCGGTAGCGTAGGAGCTCTTGGGCCATGAGGAGCGCGGTGTGCGGCGTGGGCTCTGGGCGTCCCTGAGAGGACGCGCCTTGGCGCCGTGACGGATGCGAAGACTCGGCATCGTCGTTGCGCTCCAGGGGGACGTCCCTGTCGTCGCGGTGGTCGCTGTCATGGTACTCCTCGCTCTCAGGCTCCTCCACATGCGGGCCGGTGTTGGCGCGCTCGGCAGCACGAGGGCGGCCGCGGCGGCCACGGGTGGGAGCCGTGCCGGGCTCGGTGTGAGCCCGGTCAGCTGCGCGCCTGTTGGCGCGCGTCGTGCGGGTGTCCGCCATGGGGGAGAGCTGGCTGGAGGTTGAAGACGCGCCTCAGCCCCCTACCTGGCGCGCCAAATGTTGAGGTGTGATTCCAACGGAACAGGGATAACCACTCTCGGGCAAGAAGTTCGTGAGGGGGACTGAACACGTTGGTCAACAACCCACGACCGGCTCGGCGACGGTGCTCGTCGAGCCTATAGAGGAACAGCACGACAGAGATGGACTCCGGCCCGTACCCAGGTTCACGGCCCTCGGGGTGAGGTAAAACCGCTACTCCTGCTTGTCTGTATTGCTCAGTAGAGGCTATAGTACAAAGAGCTTGCCGCGGGCCCTCGCGAGGCGGTGCGGAGCTCGGAGGGGGAAGGTTCGGGTCTTCCTCCTCCTCGGGCTCGCTGGGCTTGGCTAAGCTACCGTGGGGTGTCAATGGACGAGTGGTCGATCGATCCTTCGGCCCCTTTGCTACGGTGGTGCACCTGCTCCTTATATAGGTGCCCCGGGCCTCATCCCTGCGTACTGCGCAGTGGAAGGGTTCCCACATGGCGACGAAACGGTGGTGCGGGGTGTACCGCAGCTGAGTTGCCCATGGACTCGGTCCATGGTCGCAAGGCCTGCCTTCGTGGCAGGGCAGCCGCCATCTTTGCAGAGCGGCCAGCTGGTACTGGAGAGACCGTGGGGGCGCCCACGGTGACGTCGCCGTTGGAGCGTTGCGCCGGCCACCTGCTTTATCACCAAAGAGGAAAGCCTTGGTGGCGGCGCAGGGGGTACGGTGCTTTGTTGACTCCTTTTATCATCAGAACGGCAACTGCGGCGCCGTCGTCATCGCGCGCAGACGCGCGTGTCACTCTGCGGCTGCTGCAGAGGCCATGTGCACTCTGCAGCGATTGCTTCGTAGAGAAGTATCTCCACAGGGCCCTGGAGGCCCTGTGGAGGGAGTTTTGTTGACTCCCCTTCAGGGGAGATAAAGCCTTGCCGGGGGGCGGCCTCAGGGGGAGCCCCTTCAGGCCCTTCGCTGCCTCCTCAAGTTCCCTCGAGAGGGCTCTCCCCTCGGGGGTCTCCTCAAGCGTTCCGCTTGGTCCTTAGTCGTTTCGTCGGCATCGACGCGTGTGAGGGCCGTGGAGAGTGGGCTCTGCACACCCTAGGATCCACTGGGCCGACAGTCTATGTATATTGTTGTAATGCCCGAATGAATCTCACACTAGACATCATAACATTGGTATATGCATTGGTTTGCTCATCATTATTCTATCAATTGCCCAGCTGTAATTTGTTTACCCGCATGAATGTTATTATTATTTATGGAGAGACACCACTAGTGAACTGTGGACCCCGGTCCTTCTCTTTAATCTGATAAACCACAAACTGCAAACCTGTTACTTTCTGCAAACAAACATCTTTCTTCCACACATACGTTTAATCCTTTGTTACAGCAAGCCGGTGAGATTGACAACCTCACCGTTAAGTTGGGGCAAAGTATCTTGATTGTGTTGTGTGCAGGTTCCACGTCACTTACGTCGCAGACTTTTCTGGCGCCGTTGACACCTCGGGGGAATTCATTATTTCCTACTGGTTCGATAACCTTGGTTTCACAACTGAGGGAAACTTGCTGCTGCACTACTTCATACCTTCCTCTTGGGGTCTCCGAACAACACACCCACCGTGCGCATCACCCGCGCTCTGCGCCGCGTGGTCTGGCCACAGAAGTTCAGGCCTGCCCTTCCCAAGGGCTACGACGGGTCAAGCAACCCCATCGAGTTCCTGCAGCTCTACACCACCTCTATCCAAGCTGCAGGAGGAGACGACAAGGTCATGGCCAACTGGTTCTCCCACGCGCTGAGGGATTCCGCGCTGTCATGGCTCCTCAACCTGCCTGAAGACTCCATCGACTCGTGGGAGGAACTCTGCAGGCAGTTCGTCACCAACTTCAAGGGCACCTATGAGCGCGCGCTCACCCACAATGACCTGCGCGCTGTGGTGCAGAGGGAAGATGAGACCCTCCGCAAGTACATCTAGCGCTTCAGCCAAGTGCGCAACAAGATCCCGAACATCCCCGAGACACAGGTCATCGCCGCCTTTAGAGAGGGCGTCACGAACCGTAGGATGCTCGAGAAGCTGGGCATTCACGACAAGCTCACCTCTGTGGTGAAGCTGTTCGACCTCGCTGACAAGTGCGCCAAGGCAGAAGAGGGACTCCTCTTCGTCAAGATGAGCCAGCGGGCAGACGACCAGGCCGAGGGGTCCAAGAGCCACAAGAAGCGGGAAGAAACCAAGCGCAAGACCACCGCTGTCCTAGCGGCTGAGCCGGATGCCAAGTATGCCCGCAGAGCCTCCCCTGAGCCTGGCGACAAGAAGGAGGACAACCGTCCGTTCTGCGTCTACCACAACAGGCGCGGCCACGCTACAGAGAACTGCTTCGACCTCAAGAGGCTGAGCAGGGAGCGCGAGCAAGAAGAGGGCAGCGGGAGCCGCGGCAGAGGCCGTGGCTACCGCAGAGGCGGACGCAAGGGCAGCTACCCGAAGCCGCCGGGCACCCAGGCCAACGCCGTCGAGAAGAACAACAACCTCCCCGACGAGGAAGATGGAGGCTACCAGGCCCCAAGGGGGGCTATGGCCTGCATCCTCGGCGGAGCTCAGGCGCCCAAGTCTAACAACCAGTTCAAACAGTTCGCCCGCGAGCTCAACGCCGCGCTCCCAAGCATCGAGATCTCCAGGCCCCTCAAGTGGTCTCAGTACACCATCGCCTTCGACGCCAAGGACCACCCCAAGTCGACCAAGACTGTTGGAACCCTCCCCCTGGTCTGCTCCCCCACCATCAACAACATTGCCGTCTCCAAGACGCTCATTGATGGGGGCGCTGGCCTGAACGTCATCTCTGTCGAGACCTTCGAGACGCTTCAAGTGCCTTACGAGTGGCTCATGCCCTCCAGGCCATTAACAGGGGTCACAAGTGGTTCGATCGCACCTCTGGGGCAGGTCCGGCTGGCCGTCACCTTCGGCACGCAGAAGAACTACCGCACTGAGCTGATCGACTTCGACGTCGCGCACATTGGCCTGCCGTATAACGCCATCCTCGGCTACCCCGCCCTCGCGAAGTTCATGGCCGTCACGCATCATGCCTACAACATGGTCAAGATCCCCGGCAGCGCTGGCACCATCACCATCCATGGTCATATCCTGGATGCCACGCGCGCTGTTGAGAGCGCCTACAAGGCGGCTGCCATGGCGTTCCCGGCTGACGAGGACGTGGAGCCTCTCGAGAGGCCCAAGAAGAAGAAACATATGTTCTCTCAAGAGCAAGCTTCCACGAAGAAGGTGTCGTTGAGCACCAGTGGCTCGGGGGCTGAGGGCTCCGGGGCTAGCGTCACCATAGGCGCTGCCCTGCCTCCCAAATAGGAAAGCGCGCTCGTCGCCTTCCTTCGGGCAAACTCTGAAATGTTCGCATGGACTCCGTCAGATATGTCCGGTGTACCAAGGGAGGTGATCGAGCACCACTTAGCCGTGTGTCCAGACGCACGCCCCGTCAAGCAAAAAGCCAGAAAGCAAGCCCCCGAGAAGCAAGCATTCATCGTCAAGGAAGTAGAGAAGTTAAAAGCGGCAAAGGTCGTCCGCGAAGTCACGCACCCCACTTGGCTCTCCAACGGCGTGGTTGTCCCTAAATCCGCTGGAGGAGGCCGACTCTGCATCGACTACACAGACGTCAATAAGGCCTACCCCAAGGACCCATACCCCATGCCAAGGATAGACCAGATCGTGGACTCCACCGTCGGCTGCGACCTCCTTTGTTTTCTGGACGCCTTCTCTGGTTATCACCAGATCAAAATGGCTAAAGAGGACGAAGAGAAAACAGCGTTCCTCACCCCCTGTGGTGTGTATTGCTACACTTGCATGCCTTTCGGCCTGAAGAACGCCGGCGCCACTTTCCAGAGGCTCATGAGGATGGCCTTGGGGGCGCAGATGGGCAGAAACGCAAAAGCTTATGTCGACGACATTGTGGTCAAGTCTCGCGAGGGAGACACTCTCTTGAAGGATCTCGAGGAAACCTTTGCCAGCCTGCGCAAGGTGAACATCAAGCTGAACCCCGCCAAGTGCGTCTTCGGGGTGCCTTCAGGCAAACTCCTCGGATTCCTCGTGTCTCACCGCGGCATAGAAGCAAACCCTGACAAGATCAAGGCCATAGAAGGAATGCAGCCTCCTCGCCGGCTCAAGGACATGCAGCGCTTAGCCGGCTGTATGGCCAGCCTGGGCCATTTCATCTCCAAATTCGGCGAGAGAGCCCTGCCATTCTTCAAGATCATGAAGAAGTCCGACACATTCAAGTGGACCCCTGAAGCAGACAAAGCCTTTGAAGACTTGAAGAAGTATTTGGCCAGCCCACCAGTCATGGTAGCCCCCAGGACCGGCGAACATTTGAAGCTGTACCTATCAGCCACCCCTCAAACCGCAAGCGCCGTCCTGCTGGCCGAAAGGGAAGAGCCAGTCCTCTCCAACAAAAGCGCTGCCACTCCAAGTCCAAAGCCGCCCGACAAAGATCTCGGCAAAGAAGCAGTCTCCACAGACCCACCGCCAGGCCCACAGCCTCCACAAGCTCTCGCCTATGTGGAAAGGCCCCTACAGGGTCTCTCACATCGCCAGGCCTGGCGCTGCGCGCCTCGAGACTGAAGACGGCATCCCCGTCAAGAACCCGCGGAACATCGTGCATCTACGCAAGTTCTACCCGTGATCATAGTCACGCCCGTGATCATTGTCACGTCAGGCATTTTTTGTCTCTAGAGGGAAGCTCACGGCTTCACCTCCAAGCTTCACAAAGCTTCTCCTGAGGGTCAGCCCTCCGAGCTCTCCTTGTAACGAGCCACCGTAGGCCGTAGAGAGTCTCAGCCACTAATGGGTGGTCCCCATGCCTCGACATGGAAAGAACGTTAGCTTGCCAACCCCAAGTATAATGAACCATTTCGTTCCTAAGTGAACTATGCGCTAAGGCGCCGCTATGTAATATTTTGATGGTGAGTTTACTTTCATCATTTGCCTTTCCATGTGCGCTTATATCCTTCCCATGCGCACCTCGCGAGAGGGGGCTGAGTACGGTGCCTGTGCCTCAAGAGCACCCCAGCAGCACTGCAAAATCCAAGGGATCCGAGCTCTGGCCAAAGGGCATGCTCCCGAAAACACGCCACCTCTCCAAGGAACCTTGGTACTTACTCTCCTCGCGAGATACACCTGAGGAAACCTATAAGCGCACATGAGTCCTTACTACCATGCACTAGCGTTTGGGTTCGCCTCTCTAACATCCGCAGGGAACAAAAGTCCCTCCAAGCTCGTGGAGGCGAAACTCGGCCTCTAGAGGAGAGCGCGTCGCCAGGGAAAGCCTACGCAGAGCAAAATTCTCGCAAAGCTAAGTTCAGCGCCCACGCCTCGAGAATCTTTTCTCTCTCACGAGCACTCGTCGTCCCTCGAGCGATTCTTTTCCCTCACACTACATGGACTGCTTGCACGTCAAAGGGGGGCCCTTGAGCATCGCGCCTCGAGGACTCTTACCTCTCTAAGCCTTAAACTCCCCCCGGCCTTGCCGAGTCATTGCTCAGGCATACCACAGCGGCGGAGTCATAGCGCAAGGAGAAGGGTCCTAGCGACGCAGAGCGAACAAAGACATGAAGTTAAAGCAAAAGGCCCTTCGAGGGGCACATGTGCGAACTCAGTAACATTTACTAAAAAGTATATTACAGACTGTGGAGCAAAAGCCTCTAAGCAAAGTCTTCTAATGGTGCTACAAGCGCATCACAATACAGGAAGGGATCAGGCAGAAGCGTCGTCGCCCTCATCCGCGGACCCTTCCTCTCCAGGCTCGCCCTCGGAGCCTGCCTCCTCACCGTCGTCCTCCCCCGCCTCAGCCCGCTTGAAGTGGCTGCAGAAGTCGTCGACCTGGTCTCGAACGGAGTTGGAGATCTTCCACCCTTTCTCCCCCTCGAGAGGCTCGGTCACCGTTGTGTAGTCGAAGCCGGGTTGGAGGTGCTGAAGATTGGTGAAGATGCGGTCGACTGCCACCGCCAGGAGTTGGCGGCATTCCTCCTCGACGACGTCGCGGAGCTCCGCGGCAGGGCCCTCGAGCGCCGTGAAGAGCTGGTCGAAGTAGGCGAGGTACACGGCGGGGTCAGCGTCGCCCTGGGCGGGGACGTGCGGCGCCTCCACCCCCAGTTTCGCCGCGAGATCGTGCCCCGAGCCACCAAGGACTGGAACATACGCTCCCGCTGCTGCGACAGCACCCGCGCCGCTTGGGCGCTCTCGGCAGCCTCCACCGCTCGGTCCACGGCAGGGCCCACCTGCTTGTTCATCTCCTCCATGTCCGCCATGAGGGCGGCGAGGTCCTGCGTCATGCGCTCGCGAGCCTCTTCGTCAAGGCGGCGACCGTCCGCGGCACGCCTCGCCCGGGAGTTCAGCCGGGCGTTCATGTGCTCCAGCTCGCGGATCCGGGAGTCATCTTTGGCGCGCCTCTTCCTGAAGCGATTCTCCTGCTTCTTGAATTTTTCGTTATAGTCTCGAGAGACGGCGGCGCGGTACTCCCTCTCCCGGGCTTGGAACTCCTTCTCCGCCTCCGCCTTCTGCTCGGCAAGGCTGGCGTTGAAGCGCTCCACGTGCTTCTTGTGGGTAGCCACTTCGCGGTTGAACCTGCCGAGGGCCTCGGCCAGATTCCCCTCCCGGGCCTCAAGGTCGGTGCGCTGCACCGACAGCTCCTGCTCCGCCTGCAGCAGCTGCTCGTCGCGCTGGCGCACGTCGTTCTCGCGCTCGCCCAGCCTTTGCCCCCTGGCGTCCAAGGCTGCGCGGACCCCCTCCAGAGAGGACCGCACGACCTCAGAGTCGGCGAGGATCTTGGCCTCAAGCTGGACGAGCTCGCGGTGTTTGTCCGCCAGCGAGAACTGCACCGTCTCCCGCTCCGCCCTCGCTGCGGCCAAGTCGTCCGCCGCCGCCTGGCGCTCGGCCTGGAGGGGCTCCAGGAGTTCCTCGGCTTCGCGCACGGCGCCCTCCCGGACTTCCTTGGCAAAGCGCAGCGCCTCCTCGCGCTCCGCCTACAGGGCCAGATCGCTCTGCCGGCGAACCTCTACGACAGCGTGGAAGGCGGCCCAGGCCTCCGCAAGCTCGTCCTGCCGCCGGGCGAGCTCCGCTTCCTCGAGGGCGAGGTGGGTCTCCTGCCCGTCCAGGGACTCCCGCACCAGGCGGAAGGCGACGCCGCGGCGTCCTCTGCTCCAGTCCCAGCCGCTCAGGACCAGGCCTTGTGAAGCCCCACGCGGCGCGGAGGTCCCAGCACCTGCGTTGAGCTTGAAGAAGGAGGCCTCCGCGCGGGGCCCTACAGCGTCGTGGGCCTGGGGGCTTGGCGGCGAGCTCTCTTCCTCTGCGCCTGCGCTCCGCGCGCCGGTGTCGCCGCCTTCGAGCGGCATCTCCTCATGAGCCTCAGGGGCGGGAGAGGCCTGCCCCGTGGCCTCTGTCCTCGTCCCCGCCGCAGAGCTTGGCGAGGGCGGCAGAGGAGCTTCCCCCTCCGTCTCGTCGGCCCTTGGCGGGCTCTGGATGGGCGTCGTGCCCGCCTCGGCCTCCTGCTGTGCCGGAGGAGTGGCAGCACGAGGCAGAGTAGGCGCCCTCTCCGCTTGCTCCTCAGGGCGCCTCCCCTCGAGAGGCGGCGCAGCCGCCTCAGCCTGGGGCGCGTCCCCGGCGGGGCCTGCGGTGCCCACTACCACAGGCCTCGAGGCCTCGTCAGCCGCGGCCTCTGGCGCGGCTTTCTTCACCTCCGCGGCCTTGCGAAGCCTTCGGCGCTTCGCAGGCACCAGGTCACTGGCAAGGAGCGAGAAGATCCGTTAGGAGAGAACGGGCAAGCAGAGATTGATAAAGAGAGAACCTAGATCAAGGTACTCACCCAGCTTTCTTGGCGCGGGTATCCACCCACGCCATGCCTGGCGAGCGCCATGAAGGCGTGGTCCTGGCTCCAGGCTCCTCGGGAGGTGCCTCCGCTTTCCTCTTGAGGGGAGCGGCCATTGGCTCCCCAGCAGGCCTGTCGTGGGCCGCCTTGGACCGGGGCTCTCGTCGCCCCGCCGCATCCTCATCGTCGTCGCTCCCTTCCCCCTCCGTAACAGGGTGCGAAGGGGCCCCCCTGGGGGGCTCGTCGTCTCCGGACGAGACCTCGAAGATCTCCTCGGCAGGGGGCGCAGCCCTTGACGAGGTCGCCCCGCCGGTCGAGGGGTTCGCCCTGGCCGCCGCGCCGCCAAGCTCGACGTCCGATGCGGAAGGCGACTCCGCGGCTCCTGGAACCTTCGCCACAGGCATGGCCACCTCGTCCTCCTCCTCCCCCGCCATGCCCAGCGAGGTAAATGTCGGCATCCGCTCTAGAATCGCTAGACGCGTGTTCATGGAGAGTGGGTGGAGAGGCCGCAGCACCTCAACAACCGCCACAGGCATGTCTGGGTTGATGAACAGGACGCCCATGATGGTGGAGACGGCTTCGGGGCGGTGGTCGCAGCAGTGGAGCCGCATCGGGTCCGTGAGGCCCGAGTACATCTACATCGGCTTCTTGTGCGCCTGAAGCGGAGCGATGCGGCGCCTCACGAAGTCCTCCGCGATCATCTGACCGGTGAGGCCATTCTCCCGGAGAAGCTGCATGCGGCCCACCAGGTCCGCGATCTGCGGGCTCCGGAAGGCAAGCTTGCCCCAGTGGGTGTTCTTCATGGGTGGCGCCTCCGGGACGTCGAGGAAGGAGCTCTGCAACTTGACGCCGA
Source organism: Poa annua (assembly GCA_026929855.1). NCBI lineage: Eukaryota > Viridiplantae > Streptophyta > Magnoliopsida > Poales > Poaceae > Poa > Poa annua. Next base: position 52,749,184 of record CM049435.1, on the reverse strand, counting down.
TAAGGAGCCACTTCTGCCGGAAGTCGTTGATACGTCTCCAACGTATCTATAATTTCTTATGTTCCATGTTATATTATACCAAGTTATTACATGTTTTAGATGCATTTTATATAGTTTTATGCATTTTCTGGGACTAACCTATTAACAAGATGCCACAGTGCCAGTTCCCTGTTTTCTGCTGTTTTTGGTTTCAGAAAAGTACTTAAGGAAATATTCTCGGAATTGGACGATTTCTTTTCTGAAGTCCGTTTTTAATTGGGAACGTTCCAGAAGACCGAACACGAGACGAAGTGGGCGACCGAGGCGGCCACACCACGTGCTCGCGTGACAGGGAATCTGGCCGCGCGAGGTGGTGATGTGGGCCCATCGGGGGTCCACCGACCTCGCCCTTTCGCCTACATATACCCCCCGAACCAAAAACCCTAGCACGGTGTTCATATTTTCCTCCACGGGTCCCGAGCGCCGCCGCCATCGCCGACAAGTTTTGGGGGTCAGAAGTTCCTGTTCCGGCACCCTGCCGGGACGGGGATTGACCCCCGGAGCCATCTCCATCGACTCCACCGCCTCCACTTCGACTCCATGATGGTTTGTGAGTAGTTCCCTCATGGACTACGGGTTCTTGGCTGTAGCTAGTTGGTACTCTCTCTCCCATGTACTTAAATATAATGATCTCATGAGCTGCCTTACATGATTGGGATCCATATGATGTAATTCGTGTTGTGTTTGTTGGGATCCGATGAATTGTTACATTATGATCAGTCTATCTATCAAGGTTTGTGAAGTTATTGTTGCTGCAATCTTGTTGTGTTTAATGCTTGTCACTAGTGCACGAGTGGCATGATCTTAGATTTGAGCTCTATATTTATTGCTTAGATTGTATCTACAAGTTGTATGCACATGTCATTGTCCGGAACCCGAGGTCCCAAAGTGACAATAATTGGGGCAGCCGAGGGGAATGGCTGTGATGTGAGGATCACATGTTTTCACCAAGTGTTAATGCTTTGCTCCGGTGCTCTATTAAAAGGAGTACCTTAATTACCAGTAGTTTCCCTTGAGGCCCCGCTGCAAACGGGCTGGTAGGACAAAAGATGTTATGCAAGTTTCTCATTGCGAGCACGTATGACTATATATGGAAAACATGCCTACATGATTAATAAACGGGATGTTCTGTCTTAATGTTATTTCAATACTGTCAATTGCCCAACTGTAATTTGTTCACCCAACACTTGTTCTTGGAGAGTTACCACTAGTGTAGATAGCTGGGAACCCCGGTCCTTCTGTCATCATCATTGCTTTCCTGTCAACTCCACACAAGCAACTATTCTCTGGTGCTATTGTCTCTGTGTTACTGTTACTACTGCTCTCATACAACTGCTGCTTTCACATCACCCCTATTACTAGTGCTTTTCCAGGTGCAGCTGAATTGACAACTCGGCTGTTAAGGCTTATAAGTATTCTTCGTCTCCCCTTGGGTTTTACTTCCCTCGAAGACTGTTGCGATCCCCTATACTTGTGGGTTATCAAGACTATTTTCTGGCGCCGTTGCCGGGGAGGCATAGCTCTACTCATAAGTTCACCTGGGGAGTACACTCTACCTCTCTCTCTGTTTTTATTTATTGTATTTTATTTTCTTGTCTAGTTTATTTGTGCTTAGTTTATTTCTGTTTAGTTTTATTTTGTTTAGTTTACCTTTGTCTAGTTTATTTTTGTCTTGTTTTATTTTTCTTATAAAACCGAAAAACCATAAAAATTTGAAAAACCGAAAAAAAACTGTTGTTATGGAAGAACATGCTAGATATCCTATGGAACCTGAAGAATTATATATGAAGTATAGAGAATCGTATAAGGGAAAAATCTTGAGAGGCGTGTTGGGGAAGTTGAATACACTTGCTGAAATTTTGCTTAAACGCCATGATATAAATTGCTGCTCTGAACAGGATACTAAACATCTTAAATTCCAATGTGGCTTTAGTAAAGAAGTTTTAATTGTGAACTATCATTGGAATAACTATATTAATCTTGGATTTGAAGAAGTAGAACAATTTGTTATATTTATGGGAGCTTCTGAAATAGAATCCTTCATGTCTAAAAATTATGAAACCTGTGTTGCTTGTAATACACTTAAAGATTATGTCTCTTCTATCCTTAATTATTGCATAGAATATTTCAGCAATAATTGTTATATGATTGATTATAAAGAGAGACTCATTAATGCACAAGAATGTATCCACAATCTGCAGGGGCCTGTGGAAGAAGAAATTGCTGAATCTGAAAGCTCATTAGATGAAAAAGAGGAGGAGAGTGAAGAACAAAAGGAGGAAGAATGGAGTAGCTACCCATGCCTACCTTCTAATGAGAGTAACTCTTCATCCCTTACACTATTTGATTGTCCCTCATGCTTGCCAAAGGGGGATGAATGTTATGTTCCTGTGGATTCTCTTGAAATATCCCTTATGAGTAAAACTTGTGAAAATAATTATGCTACTGTTATATATGATAATCCATGCTATTTTGATAAAACTTATGATAATCCTTTATATGTGCCTAATTTCGAAATGCATGGTAATGAGAAAGTTTGCTTAGAAAATGTTTATGATAAAGCTCTAGATGATGGTCCTATGTTACTTGAAAATATTAATTGTACTACTATTGAAAATGGGATTGGAGAGGTCTTGACTTTATCTAAGAGTCCCATGTACCTTGAGAATGATCAATCATCTTGTTATAAATTTGTTAAAAGTGGGTTTGAAAGTTTTTATCCCACTATTATGGAGCTTGATAAAAATTATGTGTTTGTAGATCATGAAAGGCATGCTTCATGTGATAGTTATATTGTTGAGTTTATTCATGATGCTACTGAAAATTATTATGAGAGAGGAAAATATGGTGGTAGAAGTTTTCATGGTACTAAAACACCTCTCTATATGCTAAAAGTTTTGAAGTTGTTCTTGTTTTATCTTCCTATGCTTGTCATTTTGTTCTTTGTGAATTTATTTGTGTACAAGATTCCTATGCATAGGAAGTGGGTTAGACTTAAATGTGTTTTGTATTTGCTTCTTGATGCTCCTTTTGCTTCATTTTCTATTTTCATGAGAGCATCATTACAACTATCAAGCCTAGCTAAAAGGCATTAAAGAAAAACGCTTGTGGGAGACAACCCATGTTTTATTTCTGTTATTTTCCTTATTTGAGTCAAGGAGCATGCTTACCTCTGTAACAACTCCTTTGTATCTTTATTTTATTGCATAGTTGTGCCAAGTAAAGTCTCTAGTAGGAAGTTGATACTAGATTTGGATTTCTGCGCAGGAACAGTTTTTCTGCTGATCACCGTTAAATTCGTAACTCTTTACAGAAAAATTGAAATGACCTGGGATTTTATGAGCGTGATCCTCATATATGTACGCAACTTTCATTAGTTTTGAGTTTTCTGATCTGAGCAAGTTAAGTGCCTCGAAAAAATTCATCTACCGGCTGTTCTGTTTTGACAGATTCGGTCTCTGTTTTTTTGCATTGTCTCTTGTGGACTTTAAGCAAGGTTCTCTATCATGGAGGGCTGTAGCTAATGTTTTATTGAGTTCTTGAATTGTGTCACAACAGTACCAAAGTGGATTAATATTTTTGAATACTAACACCTCTAATGAAGTTTATGAGAAGTTTGGTGTGAAGAAAGTTTTCAAGGATCAAGAGAGAAGGATGATATGATGTGATCAAGAAGATGAAAGAGCCTAAGCTTGGGGATGCCCCCGTGGGTCACCCAAGCATATTTCAAGAAGACTCAAGCGTCAAAGCTTGGGCAACTTATCAGGTCATCTCTAGTGAAACTATATTTTAATTCCGTCACATCTTATGTGCTTTACTTGGAGCGTCTATTTGTTTTTATTTCTGTTTTTGTTATTTTCATTCTCTGAATAAAATGGATCCTAGCATTCTTGTTTGGGAGAGAGACACGCTCCGCTTTTTCTTATGAATACTCCTATTCTTCACTTATATTTGTTGAGTATTCTTCTCTAGCTACTGCAATACTTTCAGCTCTTGTTTTTCATGCACCTCTTGTTCAGAGCTGTTAGTTCTCATATGTTATACTCTCATATCACATTGTTTAAATACTTGGAGAGTTCATCCTTTAAATAAGTGGATTGGTGTTTGGTTGGAAACAGAAAATGCTAAATGTGGTAGATGGTATAAAGAAAAGATATGCATGTTCTTGTAGATCATTGTCTTGAATTTTTTGTGATGCTTGGCAATTGTTTTGAGCTCTCAAGTAGATCATGTCTAAGCTTTTGCATCATGTGGTTAAAACCTATTAGTGGAGAACTACCGTAAAACTAGTTGAAATTTGGTTTGCATGTTTGGTATCTCTAAGGTCTAGATATTTTCTAGTTAAAGTGTTTGAGCAAAAAGGGAGACAATGTAGAGTTTTATAATGCTTGCAATATGTTTTGTATATACGTCTTGTTGTCATAGTTTATACTTGTGTTTGCTTCTAATAACCTTGCTAGTCAAAGCCTTGTACTGAGAGGGAATACTTCTCGTGCATCCAAAATCCTTGAGCCAAAACCCATGCCATTTGTGTCCACCATACCTACCCACTACATGGTATTTCCTGCCATTCCAAGCAAATACTTCGTGTGCTATCTTTTATTCAAAACTTATTATCCCTTATTTGTGTCAATGTTTATTAGCTCATGAGGAAGTATGTGGTGTTACGGATATCAACCTTGTCGTTTGCTTTTAGACAGACTTTCACCAACCGGACTAGTGGCATATACACCGCTTATCCATTAATTTTGCGAAAAGAGCTGGCAAATGGGGTGCCCAGTCCCAATTAATTACAACTTTAACCGCCACAATCTCTTAACATTTTTTGCCCTGATCCAATCAGTCAAGCAATGACAACAGTTTTTAACTATATGTGTAAACAAAAGAGATAAGAGGGATGATCTACCTGGCTGGTAGAAATAACGTCCTTCATGGGAGCCGCTCTTGAAAGTCTGGTTGACAAGGGGGGTAGAGTGCCCATTACCATTCGTTGACAACGACAAACACCGCTCAAAACTTACTTTTATGCTCCAAATTTCGAAAACCTATAAAACTAAGAAGCTCTAGCACATGCTTGTATCCCTGCTTCCCTCCGCGAAGGGCCTATCTTTTACTTTATGTTGAGTCAGTTTACCTACTTCTTTCTATCCCCGAAGCAAACACTTGTGTCAACTGTGTACAACAATTCTTATATGCTTACTTATTGCACTTGTTATATTCCTTTGTGTTGACAACTATCTATATGATATACATGTTCAAAGTTGAAAGCCAATGCTGAAACTTATATCTTCCTTTGTGTTGCTTCAATGCTCTTTTACTTAGATAATATTGCTTTATGAGTTAACTCTTATGCAAATCTTATTGATGCTTGTTTGAAAGTACTATTCATGAAGAGTTTTTACTTATATGATGTAGTTGCTTACTCCTTAGCAAACTATAGATCATTGCCTTGAGTCATTTCATTCATAACATGAGCCTTACATTATTATATGATCAAGATTGTGTTAAAGGATGTCACTTCAGAAATTATTCTTCTTTTATCGTTCTTGCCTACTCGGGACGAGTAGAACTAAGCTTGGGGATGTTGATACGTCTCCAACGTATCTATAATTTCTTATGTTACATGTTATATTATACCAAGTTATTACATGTTTTATATGCATTTTATATAGTTTTATGCATTTTCTGGGACTAACCTATTAACAAGATGCCACAGTGCCAGTTCCCTGTTTTCTGCTGTTTTTGGTTTCAGAAAAGTACTTAAGGAAATATTCTCGGAATTGGACGATTTCTTTTCTGAAGTCCGTTTTTAATTGGGAACGTTCCAGAAGACCGAACACGAGACGAAGTGGGCGACCGAGGCGGCCACACCACGTGCTCACGCGACAGGGAATCTGGCCGCGCGAGGAGGTGATGTGGGCCCCTCGGGGGTCCACCGACCTCGCCCTTTCGCCTACATATACCCCCCGAACCAAAAACCCTAGCACGGTGTTCATATTTTCCTCCACGGGTCCCGAGCGCCGCCGCCATCGCCGACAAGTTTCGGGGGTCAGAAGTTCCTGTTCCGGCACCCTGCCGGGATGGGGATTGACCCCCGGAGCCATCTCCATCGACTCCACCGCCTCCACTTCGACTCCATGATGGTTTGTGAGTAGTTCCCTCATGGACTACGGGTTCTTGGCTGTAGCTAGTTGGTACTCTCTCTCCCATGTACTTCAATACAATGATCTCATGAGCTGCCTTACATGATTGGGATCCATATGATGTAATTCGTGTTGTGTTTGTTGGGATCCGATGAATTGTTACATTATGATCAGTCTATCTATCAAAGTTTGTGAAGTTATTGTTGCTGCAATCTTGTTGTGTTTAATGCTTGTCACTAGTGCACGAGTGGCATGATCTTAGATTTGAGCTCTATATTTATTGCTTAGATTGTATCTACAAGTTGTATGCACATGTCATTGTCCGGAACCCGAGGTCCCAAAGTGACAATAATTGGGGCAGCCGAGGGGAATGGCTGTGATGTGAGGATCACATGTTTTCACCAAGTGTTAATGCTTTGCTCCGGTGCTCTATTAAAAGGAGTAACTTAATTACCAGTAGTTTCCCTTGAGGCCCCGCTGCAAACGGGCTGGTAGGACAAAAGATGTTATGCAAGTTTCTCATTGCGAGCATGTATGACTATATATGGAAAACATGCCTACATGATTAATAAACTGGATGTTCTGTCTTTAATGTTATTTCAATACTGTCAATTGCCCAACTGTAATTTGTTCACCCAACACTTGTTCTTGGAGAGTTACCACTAGTGTAGATAGCTGGGAACCCCGGTCCTTCTGTCATCATCATTGCTTTCCTGTCAACTCCACACAAGCAACTATTCTCTGGTGCTATTGTCTCTGTGTTACTGTTACTACTGCTCTCATACAACTGTTGCTTTCACATCACCCCTGTTACTAGTGCTTTTCCAGGTGCAGCTGAATTGACAACTCGGCTGTCAAGGCTTATAAGTATTCTTCGTCTCCCCTTGTGTCGAATCAATAAATTTGGGTTTTACTTCCCTCGAAGACTGTTGCGATCCCCTATACTTGTGGGTTATCAGTCGTCCACCTTCTTCACCACCGCCATGATAGGCTTCTCGCCGTTCCACGACATGGGGATATAGACATCCCCCATGCCGTCCGCGATGCGGAAGGAGACGCACCCCGTCCGCTCGAGGTTCGCGGAGCTCCGGAGCGCGTAGAAGCTCCGGAAGAGGGCCACCGAAGGCTGCACCCCCAGATAAGCCTCGCAGAGATAGGCGAAGATGGAGAGGATCAGGATGGAGTTGGGGTGCAGATGGAGGAGGTGGATCTGGTAGAACTCCAGGATCGCCTCCAGGAAGGGCGAATAGGGAGGCACCAGCCCGGCGTAGATGGTGTGGAGGAAAATGGGGAAAAATCCCTTCGGGAGCCGGCCGAGCTTCGCGGCCTGGAGAGCACTGGCGTCGTGCTCGTTGGTCTTCCCGGCGACCAGGTGGTGGATCTTGTCCAGCGCCGCCTCATTGAAGCGCTCCCCGACCAGGGCGGGGCCAAGCGCCCCTTCCCCCTGCGCGCTCGCCGGGGGCTTTGCCATCGCCGCCTTGCCCTTCGCGGAAGCCATCGCCGGAAAAGGAAGAAGTGCGGGAGAGCGCGGAAGGAGACGAAGATCGCCGGAGTGAGGAAGCTCAGAGATGGGAGATCGAGAAGCCGGATGCGCAAAGTGAGGGCAGTAACGGCTGCTCGGACCGGCGCACAGGCTTTATATCTCGTCTGGGCAGTTACCGGGGCGCGGTGGGGCCCCCCATGACGCACGCCCCGGCGAAGAGATCGTGCCGTCGCAGACGTGCAACTGATCGACGCGTGTCTCGGGCTGGCCGGACACTTTGGGCCCACGACGCTTCGCCTGAGCCCGGTGGGCTTCGCCGTGCCCGTCATGGGCCCGGGGGCTACTGTCAGCCCAGTGGGATCCAGGGTGTGCAGGGCCCGCTCTCCACAGCCCTCGACACGCGACGGTATCGAGAAATGACTAAGGACCAAGCCAAACGCCTGGAGAGGCTCTCGAGAGGAAAAGTCCTCGAGAGGGCTTAAAGAGGCAGCGGAGGCTTGAAGAGGCTCCCCCTGCGACTGCCCCTCTACAAGGCTCTCTCCCCTGGAGAGGAGTCAACGCAAATCAATCTACAAGGCTACTCAGGCCCTGTAGAGATGCTTCGCAATGAAGCAACCGCCGCAGAGCGCACATGGCCTCTGCCGCGGCCGCAGAGTGACGCGCGCGTCTGCGCGCGGTGACGACGACGCCGCAGTTGCCATTCTGGTGATTAAAGGAGTCAACAAAGTTGTGCCCCCCGCGCCGGACTACGAAGCATTCCCCTTTGGTGATAAAGCGGATGGCCGGCGCTACGCTCCAACGACGACGTCACCGTGGGCACCCCCACGGTCTCTGCGGCACCAGCTGGCCGTCCTGCGCGGACGGTGGTCTTCCTGCCCCAAGGGCATTCTTTACGACGATGGACCGAGTCCATGGACAACCCAGCTGCGGTGCACCCCGCTCCTCCACTTCGTCGCCATGTGGGAACCCTTCCACCGCGCAGGGCGCGGGGATGAGGCCCGGGGCGCCTATAAAAGGAGAGGGAGCACCTCCGTAGCAACGGATCGATCATTCAGACCTTGGGCACTCCACCGTAGTGTAGTCTAGCCGAGCGCACTCGAGGAGGAAGAAGACCCTCGAGTTCCCTCCTTGAGCTCCGCACTGCCATAAGAGAGCCCTCGGCGAGCTCATTGTACTGTACCCTCTGCAGTGCAATACAGACAAGCAGGAGTAGCGGTGTTACCTCCTCCAGAGGGCCGTGAACCTGGGTACTGGCTGGTGTTCATCTCTGTCGTGGTGTCCCTCCTCAGGCTCGACGAGCACCGTCGCCGTGCCGGTTGAGGGTTGTTTGACCTCCGCGTTCAGCCCCCCTTCGAACATTCTCTTCAGAGTGTGACCACCCCTGCCTCGTGGGAGTCACTCTCCGACATCATCCTTGGACTACGGGTCCATAGCAGTAGCTAGATGGTTGTCTTCTCCTCTTGTGCTACCATGTTTAGATCTTGTGAGCTGCCTAACATGATCAAGATCATCTTTATGTAATGCTACATGTTGTGTTTGCTGGGATCCGATGAATATTGAGTACTATGTTATTGCTTCATAATATATCTTGTGAGTGCGTTGTTTATGATCTTGCATCCTCTCCGTTGCTAGTATATGCTCTGGCCAAGTCGATGCTTGTGACTCCAAGAGGGGGTATTTATGCTCGATAGTAGGTTCATGTCTCTATTTAATCTGGGGTGGTGACAGCTAGCTCTAAGGTTGTAGATGTACTGTTGCTACTAGGGATAAAACAGTGGTACTTTATCTAAGGGTATTTGTATTACTTACATTACACACATTGCCTAATGCAATAATCTGTTGCTTGCAACTTAATACTGAAAGGGGTGCGGACGCTAACCGGAAGGTGGATTATTAGTCATAGATGCGGTTGGAACGGTCTATGTATATTGTTGTAATGCCCAAATGAATATCACACTAGCCATCATAACTATAGTATATGCATCATTATGCACTTCTTTATTCTGTCAATTGCCCAGCTATAATTTGTTTACCCGCATGTATGCTATTATTATTTATGGAGAGACACCACTAGTGAACTGTGGACCCCGGTCCTTTTTTCTCAAACTGATAAACAATCCTACTGCAATCCTGTTACTTTCATTCTCTGCAAACAAACATCATCTTCCACACATACGCTTAATCCTTTGTTACAGCAAGCCAGTGAGATTGACAACCTCACTGCTAAGTTGGGGCAAAGTATCTTGGTTGTGTTGTGTGCAGGTTCCACGTCAGTGCCGGAATCCCTGGTGTTGCGCCGTGCCATATTGATACGTCCATTTTGCATCACTATTTTATATCATAATTTACTGCTATTCATTGATATATTTCGTATTTGGAGATGATACTTATGTTATTTCATCTATTTTGCATGATTGATGATCATTGGGGGATGGAACTTCGGAGTCTGAATTCTGCTGGAAAAAGCGTCATCGAGATACAATATTTGCGAAGCTCAGAAGATCAAACGAAACACCTGGGAATTATTTTCTCACCAGATCACGAAGGAGGCCAAAAGGGGAGCCTGAGGTGGGGCCCAGGGGGCCCACACCATGCCCAGGCGCGGCAGGGAGGCTGGCCGCGCGAGCATGTGGTGGGGCCGCCCTGGCCCACCACCTGGCGTGCCCTTTCGCGAACTTCATCCCCCCGAAAACCTAAGACCTGGGGGGTGTTCAGAAATCCTCTTCGCCGCCACCACGAGGCGGAGAAGACAGAGAGAGAAAAGCTCTCCGGCAGGCTGCGTTGCCGCCGGGGAAATTCCCTCACGGAGGGGGGAAATCGTCGCCATCGTCACCGTCACCGAGCTGCACTCCATCACCATCGCCAACACCACCATCTCCACCGCCGACGCCGTCATCTCCATCGGTCCACTCCGTTCCCGCTGTAACATCTAGGGCTAAACCTTGTGTATTTGATAGGGGAAACTCTCCCGGTGTTGATTACTCTTGTTATTGATGCTATTGAGTGAAACCGTTGAATTAGGGTTTATGTTTAGATTGTTATCCATCATTATATCATCTCTGATCATGTACCATATGATGTGTTGTGAGTAGTTCGTTAAGTTCTTGAGGACATGGGAGAAGTCTAGATGTTAGTAGTGAACTATGTTGAGTAATATTTGATGTTTTGATATTTAATTTGTGGTGCCATTCTTCTAGTGGTGTCATGTGAACGTCGACTACATGACACTTCACCTTTATGGGCCTAGGGGAATGCATCGTGTACTCGGTTATTAATTGCGGGGTTGCCGGAGTGACAGAAACCTAAACCCCCGTTGATATTCCGATGCATGAGGGATAGCAGGATCTCAGAGTTTAAAGCTATGGTTAGATTTATCTTAATTACTTTCTTGTATTTGCGGATGCTTGCAAGGGGTATAATCATAAGTATGTATTAGTCCTAGGAAGGGCGGTGCATTAGCATAGGTTCACCCACACGACACTTATCCAAACACTAAAGATTAATCATCAATATGAAGCGAAAGCACTAGACAGAATTTTCGTGTGTCCTCAAGAACGTTTGGTCATCATAAGTAAACAATCCGGCTTGTCCTTTGCTCTAAAATGGATTGGGCCACTCGCTGCAATTATAATTGCCGCGCTCTATTTACTCGCACTTTATTTATCTGTCATATCAAGTCTACTGAAAACTTGTCTGCTAGTGTTTACAGTGAAACCCTCATCAAAACCACTTGTCAACACCTTCTGCTCCTCGTTGGGTTCGACACTCTTATTTATCGAAAGTACTGCGATACACCCCCTATACTTGTGGGTCATCAAGACTATTTTCTGGCGCCGTTGCCGGGGAGTGAAGCGCTATTGGTAAGTGGAATTGGTAAGGAAAACTTTAGCTGTAAGTGCTGTTTTTATTTCTGTCTCCTTATTTGCTTAATAATGGAGAGAGGAAATGTTGCTATCCTGGTTGGGAAGTCTTCTACCGCTGCTGAGGTAGAACATGAGGCGCCACCTGATGATATTGTGCCATTTAAAATACCTATGAAAATTATTGAACGTGTTATGAATAACCGCTATGTTGGAGATGGAACTGTCCACCCCGGTGATCATTTACTGTATCTACATGAATTATGCGAGTTGTTCAAGTGTGCAGGTATTACAATGGACGAAGTCAGGAAGAAATTATTCTCCATATCACTCGGTGGGAGAGCTGCGCATTGGTATAAACTGCTGAAGAACAGGGATTCTCTTGGATGGGAGGAAATTGTACCTCTCTTTTATTCTAAATTTTATCCTCCAAGTGAAATTCACCAAGATCGGAATTCTATATATAATTTCTGGCCTCATGATGGAGAAAGTATTGCCCAAGCTTGGGGGAGATTGAAGGCATTAATGCTCAAATGCCCCATTCATGAGCTTCCTGGTAATATTATTGTTGATAACTTCTATGCAAGACTCTCCTTTGAAGATAAAACATTATTGGATACTTCTTGTGCTGGATCATTCACTCGTAGTAAGAAGGAGTTTAAATGGGATCTTCTTGATCGTATTGAAGAAAATACTGAAGCATGGGAGAACGACAAAGGTAGGGAGCCAGGTATAAAATATGACTTTGAATGCATTAAGACTTTCATGAATACTGATGCATTTCGAAATATTAATAGTGCTTATGGTCTTGACTCTCAAGTTGTTGCAAATTATTATAAATCCTTTGCTGTCTATTTCGGTTTGCCCAAGAAGGGGTTTGAAAAATATCATGAACCTTATAAAGATAAATCTATTGCTCCTTTAGCTAAAAGCATTGAAGTTAATATTGTTGATCATATCATTCCTGAGCCTTATATTGATAAAATTCCTTTTCCTGTTAAACTGAAAGAACATTCTATTATGGCTAGTGTGGTTAATAAAAGTGATAAGAAAGCTAAGGAACCTGATGAACAAATTAAAGTTGAACCTTCTGTGGCTATAGTTAAAGAGCTAGTGTTGTTTCTCATCCTGCAAAGCCAAGGAAGGCTAGTGTTCCTGTGTTATCTGTTAAAATTGGTGATCATTGCTACTATGGTTTATGTGATATTGGTGCAAGTTCAAGTGCTATTCCTTATGATCTTTATAAAGAAATTATGCATGAGATTGGTCCTAGTGAACTTGAAGAGATTGATTTGGTTATTCAACTTGCTAATAGAGAAACTATCTCTCCCATTCACTACTAGAATTCCCCATATTTCCGACGGTGAAATATAATAGCCGACGGCCCGTCGGCTTATACAGTAATAACCGACGGTGCCGTCTATAGCCGACGGTGATCAGCCTCCCCTCGGGCATGACATCTTATAACCGACGGTACACCTACTTGCCCGACGGGGATATATTAACTCTCGGCTAACTTAACTTATACCCGACGGTAAATTGTAATATCCGACGATACATATAGTACGGTCGGATATTACATTGTATAACCGACGGGTAATATGTGACCGTCGGTTAGAGACCAAAATGACCGACGGGTTGAATTCGGCCGTCGGTTACAGTTTACATAACCGACGGGAATAGTAATAACCGACGGGTAGCAGTACCCTCGGTGATATGTTTTTCAATTGTACTGAGGAATAAAGACAAATCAAACTAATTGGGAATTGTTCAATATATCGAGTTAATATATTTGTAGAGGTTCTAGCTAGTGCATACGCTGGATCGCGACAGTTTTTTTGTTGTTGTTACATGATATTTAAAAGCTCAATCATGTGTGGATCCTGCTAGCAATAAGAAAGGTGTTCATTTATCGAAAATACTAAGAAAGAGATATTAAAGAACTATTACTAAATGATAATTTGGAAGCCATTAATTCTAGGCAACTTCAATATATTCACCAGTAAAGTTTAGATACATATATGCCTGTGCATTTTCTAAAATTTGACGAAGCAAGAGTACACTGTCTTTTGTCAGTGTTGTCAGGTTGAGGGGACGGACATGAGCGTATTAATACGTGTGCATATATTTAGTTTGGGTTAAGATTGTTTTGGCAGTTGGAATATGTCTTCGGCCAACGTCATATGGTGTAGGAGCGCGCCGAAAAGGGAAGACGTGTCGTCACTTTGTGGACAAAGTCGTTTTGTCAGCCTAAAAACTACTATGAAGGATTTATTTTGTGCCTCATCGGCCGAGGATCTTCCCCGCACCCACTGAATCTCGACATCTTCTACTCACCGACCATGCCTGCCTCGGTGACTAGAACAAGGAGATCATCTTCTACGGCCTCTGTGGGAAATAACATATCATCTCAATCCGCTGGACATACTAACAGGACTAGAACCCCTAGAAGGAAGACAGAAGCTGGCAACAGACTGGAGGAAATTGATCGACCCCTTATTGCTCCTTGTGGAATGTTAGTATTAAATATTTCAAATGATTTTGTTCTTGTTGGAGCACCCATACACGATTCATACTCTAATTTTGTTTAATCTGTATTTATCATAGTCTATGGATAAAGCACCCACACACTGCTCGTGAACCATCAACGGTGCAAGGTGCACTAGTTCGCCAAATGTATCCAGAGCCAATTGGTGCAGCTGATGATCTGAAACCGGTGCTGTCTTGGGAGGACTACAAGTGGTCCCCTGCTGCAGGAATAAGAACAGCAGCTTCCAAAATCATGGAAGAATTTTGGGTAAGTATACCCACCTTTAAGTATGGTTTTTGTAGATGCTTCGAGAATTCTAAAATGCTCTGACAGGTTAGTGTTACATGTGTGAACTTTTAACTTGATGCTTGATGATTATATAATTTTTTTGGGTTGTTCTTTTGCAGTGGCGTTTTAAGTGTGACCCATCAAATCAAGAGAAAGCGGATGCTGCCTTGGAGCAGAACTTTACTAATAAAGTTAGACAGATGCTACACGAGGAAAAGGCAGCAGCCATCAAACGATTAAAGAAAAATGGAGAGATGCCTACGGAAGAGGATGAGGAGGGTAACATCTGGCCAACAAAGGAAGCTTTAATATCTGCGAAGCCACTGGGCTTTGGTACCGCCCGTGGCTGGTCTTTACTTTGTGAGTATTGGAGTACTGCTGCATTTAGAAAGATATCTTTGACCAACAAGGGGAACAGACTAGCTCATGGGGAAACAGTCTTCCATTGTAGTGGTGCGAGAAGTTCTGTCTCTACACGCGAACATCTGGTACTCTATTTTCATGAGACTTCTTTTCTACATCTTGTCAAGAAACATCTTTTTGTTATTGTTGAAGAAGATTGTTCCGTTACTATTGTATGATGTTTATCATTCTTAAACTGCAGAAACGCAAAACCGGTAAAGATCCTGGATTTAGCGGTGCTTGGCAACACATGCACAATTTGCACCGCGGGACTGATCAAGAGAAGATATGCAGCCAAAGAACTTCTGATCGTTGGGTTAGTAAAATCTTTGTAGCTTACCATATTTTCGTCATAATGAGAACAATTTTTAGAGCTTAACAACATTTTTTATTTGGAAAAGGAAAATTTTGATGATGCAATGACCAAGGCCCATGGAGAAAACTGGGAAGAGGAGCACCCAGAATTAGACCCACAAATCATCTACGACGCAGCAGGTAGAATGCCACATGGCAGGCTAGGAATTGCCAACGAGTTATTTACCAAAGAAGAGAAGTCCAAGATTAAGTCTAGAAGGTCAGTTGTCTCACAGCCAGTGCCGTCAGCTAGGGAGGACCGTCTAGAAAGAGAAAATGCCCATTTGCGAAGGCAGAACAAGCGTTCTCGAGGCTTTGAGCTGGTTGTGCGGGTAATATATAATTCTCTTGTAAATTGGAGTTTATGCGTGATGGTGTAATGCTGACTTGTTTACGTTTTGTAGGCCTTGGCTGAAAAAGGAGGAGTAGATTTTGATGCCATAATGCAGTCAGTTGACTTGGTATGTTTAATACATCTCAGTGATAGGCTTGCAACAATAAAACTACAGAGTGATGTCTTATTTGTTTTATATACAGGCCACATCGGATTCTGAAGTCGGATGTGAAAGGAGACAAAATGTTGATCATCATATTGAATCTGAAAAGGTTAGTTCAACACAGATTCTTTAGCTTCTTAACTTGTCCAAAATCTTTGGAATACTGCTACACTTGTTTACAGTTGGTATTTTGCACTTGTGTACTGGCTTCTTACACTTGTTTACAGTTGGTAATTTACAGTTGGATGCTTCTTTGACAATTTACTGTTGGTAGTTTAGTACTGCTACACTTATCGTTTTGGAATACTTGTGTCTTACAACAAGATGTATCATTTCTTAGGGAGTGGGAAGCAATACTGAACGAAGTCCTAGTCCTCAGAAGGATCATAGTACTAATGATGATGGGGATGACACCTATGACAACAGGGGAGATTATGACGGCTATGGTTACAATGAGCATGATGATGATGATGCATATGGCGACTATAACAGTGCGCACTATGATCAAGATGGTGATGGGCATTACGGTAACTATGGTGATGATGGTGAAGATTATTGATGGAAACAAAGCAAAGTTCTGAAGTAGTTTGAAAATTAGCTTATGCAGAATGTTTGGAATGTTTGATCCACTATAATCTCGGTTATTATTTCCTTTTGCATATGAAATTTTCTAGATGGTTCACTCTTTTTGAGAGCACTATAAATACAATATATATTATTGAGTCATGATTGTGTCATTGTGAAATGGTATTATTTTGTGAGAGAAATCCATGAAAGTTGATGGGTGTCGAAACCATATTGGGTAGTCTGGTATATATCTAATAATAACCTCCGTAATAGAGCTAAACCGACGGGCTCCTAAACCGTCGTGTACAAAGAAAACCGACGGGCCATAGCAACCGTCGCTTAGACAAAACTCCGACGGGTCGCAGCAACCGTCATTTACATAGAAAACCGACGGGCTCAAGTAACCGTCAGACATATACTACCCGACCGTAAACCGTCGGTTACAGGTGATTTTAAATTCCCGCGGATAGCCGGTGGACAAAACATGACTGACCGCTTCCCGTCGGTTAGTTACCGTAGGCTAATATATTAGCCGACCGTCCCGTCGGCTACACATGTAATGGCCGACCGAGCTTCGCCGACGGGAGATAACCGACGGTGAACCGTCGGTTATATCTTTAACCGACGGTAAAATAAAATAGCCGACGGTAAATCACCCCTCGGCTATATTGCGATATCTAGTAGTGATTGGTATTGTCAGAGATGTTGAAGTTCTATGTGGTAAGACTAAATATCCTGCTGATTTCCTTGTACTTGGTTCTGCTGCTAGTAAGACTTGTCCTATCATTTTTGGTAGACCTTTTCTAAATACTTGTGGTGCTGTTATAGATTGTAAGAAAGAGAAAATCCTTACTAAATTTGCTGGTGATTCATATGAATTCAATTTTTTGAAATTTGCTAAAACTCCTTATGAAACCGAATTGCCTAATGAGGATTTTAGAGTAGAACAACTTTCTTCTATTGCTCTTGCGCCTAGTAATTATATTCAGCAATTTATGGAAGATCATGAGAGTGAAGATTTTATGGAACAAAGGAATGAACTTGAGGACATATTCCTTCGTCAACCTATTCTTAAACATAATTTAAAGGTGGAAGACTTGGGTAAAACACTTCCACCTAAAGAGGATCATGTCTTTGATTTAAAACCTTTGCCTGATAATCTTAAGTATGCTCGTCTTGATGATAAGAAAATATATCATGTTATTATTAGTGCTAACCTTTCAGGTAAAGAAGAAGAAAGATTGTTGGAAATATTGAAGAAACACCGTGGAGCTATGGGTTATACTTTGGATGATTTGAAAGGGATTTCTCCTACTATATGTCAACATTCTATTAATATGGAGCCCGATGCAAAGCCAGTTGTTGAACATCAACGCCGTTTAATACCTAAGATGAAGGAAGTGGTAAGAAATGAGGTATTAAAACTTCTTGATGCTGGTATTATTTATCCTATTGCTGATAGTAGATGGGTTAGTCCTGTGCACCGTGTCCCTAAGAAAGGTGGAATTACTGTTGTACCTAATGATCATGATGAGCTTATTCCTCAAAGAGTAGTTGTTGGTTATAGAATGTGCATTGATTTTAGGAAGGTTAATAAAGTTACTAAGAAAGATCATTATCCATTACCTTTTATTGATCAAATGTTGGTGAGATTAGCCAATAAAACTCATTTTTGCTTTCTTGATGGTTATTCTGGTTTCTCTCAAATTGCTGTTAAAACTCAAGATCAAGAGAAAACCACATTTACCTGTCCTTATGGTACTTATGCTTATAGACGTATGCCTTTTGGTTTATGTAATGCTCCTGCTACTTTTCAAAGATGTATGTCTGCTATCTTTCATGGCTTTTGTGAGGAAATTGTGGAGGTGTTCATGGACGATTTCTCCGTCTATGGCACTTCCTTTGATAATTGCTTGCACAATCTTGATAAAGTTTTGCAGAGATGTGAAGAAACTAATCTTGTTCTTAATTGGGAGAAATGCCACTTTATGGTTAATGAAGGGATTGTTCTTGGACATAAAATTTCTGAAAGAGGTATTGAAGTTGATAGAGCCAA
This sequence comes from Poa annua, assembly GCA_026929855.1. NCBI lineage: Eukaryota > Viridiplantae > Streptophyta > Magnoliopsida > Poales > Poaceae > Poa > Poa annua. The sequence continues at coordinate 52,730,965 of CM049435.1, read as the reverse complement.
AGTGGAAGCGATTGAGAAAATGCCTTGCCCTAGAGATGTTAAAGGTATTCGTAGTATTCTTGGTCATGCTGGTTTCTATAGAAGGTTTATCAAAGACTTTGCTAAGGTATCAAAGCCTCTTACTAATCTCTTGCAAAAAGATATACCATTTGTTTTTGATGATGATTGTAAGGAAGCTTTTGAAACTCTTAAGAAAGCTTTAATAACTGCTCCTATTGTTCAACCACCTGATTGGAATTTACCATTTGAAATTATGTGTGATGCTAGTGATTTTGCTGTTGGTGCTGTCCTTGGGCAAAGAGTGGATAAAAAGTTAAATGTTATTCATTATGCTAGTAAGACTCTTGATGCTGCTCAAAAGAATTATGCTACAACTGAAAAAGAATTTCTAGCTGTTGTCTTTGCTTGTGATAAATTTAGACAATACATTGTTGATTCTAAAGTTATTATTCACACTGATCATGCTGCAATTAGATACCTTATGGAAAAGAAAGATGCAAAGCCTAGGCTTATCAGATGGGTGTTACTTTTGCAAGAATTCGATTTGCATATTGTGGATAGGAAGGGTGCTGAAAATCCTGTTGCTGATAATTTGTCTAGATTGGAAAACATTGCTTATGATCCTATACCTGTTAATGATAGTTTTCCAAATGAACAATTGGCTGCAATAAGGGTGAGTTCACGAGATAGTCCTTGGTATGCAGATTATGCTAACTTTATTGTTTCGAAGTATTTGCCTCCAACCTTTTCAGCTCAACAAAGAAGAAAATTCTTTTATGACTTAAGGCATTATTTCTGGGATGACCCACACTTATATAAAGAAGGAGTTGATGGTATTATGCGAAGATGTGTTCCGGAGTATGAACAAAAAGAGATATTGAGAAAGTGCCATAGTAGTGCTTATGGAGGACATCACGCTGGAGATAGAACCGCACAAAAGGTTTTACAATCAGGTTTTTATTGGCCTACTCTTTTTAAAGATGCAAGAAAGTTTATTTTATCTTGTGATGAATGTCAAAGAGTTGGTAATATCTCTAGACGTAATGAAATGCATATGAATTATTCTCTTGTTATTGAACCATTTGATTGTTGCGGATTTGACTTTATGGGTCCTTCCCCTTCTTCAGAAGGTAATACTCATATACTTGTTGCTGTTGATTATGTTACTAAATGGGTAGAAGCTATACCTACTAAAAGTGCTGATGGTGAGACATCATTAAAAATGCTTCAAAATATTATTTTCCCTAGGTTTGGTGTTCCTAGATATCTTATGACTGATGGAGGTTCTCATTTTATTCATGGTGGGTTTAGAAAAGTTCTTCCTAAATATGGTGTTAATCACAGAATTGCTTCAGCTTATCATCCTCAAACTAGTGGGCAAGTAGAACTATCAAATAGAGAAATTAAATCTATCTTGCAAAAGACTGTTAATAGGACGAGGAATAATTGGGCTAGTAAATTAAATGATGCATTGTGGGCTTATAGAACTGCTTATAAAAATGCCATGGGTATGTCTCCTTATAAAATGGTTTATGGAAAAGCTTGTCACTTGCCTTTAGAATTAGAACACAAAGCTTATTGGGCAGTGAGAGAACTAAATAGAGATTTTAAACTTGCTGGTGAGAAAAGATTACTTAATTTAAGTTCTTTAGATGAATGGAGAAGTGAAGCTTATGAAAATGCTAAACTATTTAAAGAGAAAGTTAAGAGATGGCATGATAGGAGAATCCTTAAGAGAGAGTTTCATGTTGGTGAGAAAGTTCTATTGTATAGCTCTCGTCTTAGATTCTTTGCAGGAAAATTGCTCTCCAAGTGGGAAGGACCATATGTCATTGTGGAGGTGTTTCGTTCGGGTACGATAAAAATTGCTTCGCTCAAGGATGACTCTACACAAGTGGTAAATGGACAAAGACTCAAGCATTATATTTCTGGAGATTCTTATAATGAAGATGTTGATATTATTCAAGCAATTACTCCGGAAGATTATATTAAGGAAAATATTTCTGAGTCTGCAGAACCTGATTTCAAAAAGGTACAGTTTCGGTAAGAAAAAGTTCGCGAATTTAATTTTGAGCTACCTATTACTTATTTTTGGAAAATATGGAAAAAGTACGAGACGAAAATGAGCAGGACACGAAGTCCGAGGCGCCCACACCACGTGGTGGCGCGGGGCCCCTGCTGGCCGCACGAGCACCAGGTGGGGGAGCCTCGGAGCTCCTCTCCTACTCGGTTTCGCCCTGTTGCCTTCCTTTTATTTCGTAAATTTTTGCTATATACTCACCCGGAGCCCCCGAGGTCTGTATATCGTGTTTTCGACGCGTTTTTGTTTCGAGCTGTTTCTGTCCAGATGTCGTCTCAGGGATCTTGTTCCGAAGACTACGCACTTCGTCGCCAACGCGAACTCCTTCAAGATCTTGATTAAGGGTCTTTTGTTGGATGGGCGGATGATGAGAAGGTGAAAGCTAGGCGCAGGGACATGGACGACAGCGTCATGGAGGAAGTAAAGAAGATGCAGTCGGCCAAGAGAGATCGCGCAAGGACGGGGACTAGCAAGCCCACCTTTGTGGGATCAATTAACGCCCAACGTGCTTTTTCTCATAACATGCAGGGAGCAATACCACCTGTTCCGGATCTTAGCTCTTTTCCAGATGCAACCGAAGCTCTCCGTGTCACGGATCAGTTTTGCGAGCAGTACCGCGTCCTGAGGAGGGAAGTGGATATACTTCAAGAGGAGAACAACAGGCTTCGCAAGATGTTGGAGCGTTACCTTACCCCACTTCGAGTCGTCCCTCCATCACCACCGAAGGAGTAATTCATCATCGGTATCGGCATCTCTCTTAGCTTGTTCCAAGCTTGGGGGGAGTGCCGCGGTATCACCATTATCTTTCATCTTTTACCTTTTAGTAGAGTCATATCATGAGTAGGGAAGTTATCTTATATGATGGTTTGCAGTGTGGAAGTATCTCTCTTTTAGTTGGCTGTCTATGTATCCCTTGGTGTGAGTTGCCGTTATGGAATATTAATGAGAAGTGTTATCATTTATTTTCTGCACACTTTATTTTAGTTTGCAACTTTTATCATGTATGATTGATCTTGTCATTAGTGTTGGTAATCACTTTGGGAGCATATAGTAAATCTTTTGGCTTTGGCAAACTTAGCATTGGTCAGTAGCTACAATACTTTGAGACTTAAGTGGAAAAAGGAATTACATGTAGAATATAGAATTCATTAATCTTTCTCACTTGTAGATTATAAGCTTAGTATTCACAAACTTAAAATTGTGTGTGCCTTCAAGTAAGAATTGCATGATTGTCTTTACTACATGTATGTTTGTTTGTATCCATCAACTCTTATGCTTGCTACCCAACCTTGCTAGCCAAAAACCTGTATCGAGAGGGAATGCTTCTCATACATCCAAACCATGAACCGAAACCCCTGCCATTTGTGTCCACCATATCTACCTACTATGTGGTATTTTGCGCCACTCCAAGTAAATACTTCTTGTGCTATCTTTATTGAAAATTATTATCCCCTATTTGTGTCAATGTTCACTAGCTCATGAGGAAATAATAGTTGGGTTTGTTATCTTCCATACTAATTAAGTAACCCTTGACTTGCATGCTACATCTGCTCGTCATTAATATTGCAAAGGGGTGGTCAGACCACTATAATATCAAAGGTTGAGATTTTAAAATATAGGCACTCCTCCATGGTTTGAGATTGATTGGTGGGCACCCGAGGATTCGGTTAGCCATGGTTGTGTTAGAAAGGTGGGGAGGAGTGTCAAGGCTGTGAAAGTAAAGGAAAAAGAAGATGAATATCATAAAGGCTTGTTTTTAAAAATAAATCGGAACCACCCTTAACTTGCTTTGTATGGAAGATGACAAGAACTCTATTACCATTCGTTGACAACAACAAACACCGCTCAAAAACTTACTTTTATGCTCTCTATATGATTTCGAAAACCTATAAAACCAAAAGCTCTAGCACATGCTTGTATCTCTGCTTCCCTCTGCGAAGGGCCTATCTTTTACTTTATGTTGAGTCAGTAAACCTATCTCCTTCTATCTTAAGCAAGCATTTGAGTTGATTGTGATTCAACCAGTTATACATTAGTATTGTTGACCATGTCTTTTATTCTTTCTTGCTTAGCACATTGTTGGCATCTAATGAATTTGATTTTTGGAGTTATCAACTAATAAAGAGGGCTGTTTTATAAACTAAGCTCAATATGTTCATTGTCCTCTGACCAAGGACTAAGTTTGCCAACACCAACTAAGGTTTTCTCTATGTACCTTATTGTGGTTTTCCTCTACTTGTTACAAGTTGATTTATATGAACGGAGTTGATATCTAAGATGACTTGTGCATTTATACATGTGATGCTTCTTGTCCGTATATTTTATATCGACACTTCACTCCATAAACCTGTGGTCATGTTTACCGAGTTCAGCTTTCGCTTGGGGACAAGCGAGGTCTAAGATTGGGGGGAGTTGATACGTCCATTTTGCATCACTATTTTATATCATAATTTACTGCTATTCATTGATATATTTCGTATTTGGAGATGATACTTATGTTATTTCATCTATTTTGCATGATTGATGATCATTGGGGGATGGAACTCCGGAGTCTGAATTCTGCTGGAAAAAGCGTCATCGAGATACAATATTTGCGAAGCTCAGAAGATCAAACGAAACACCTGGGAATTATTTTCTCACCAGATCACGAAGGAGGCCAAAAGGGGAGCCTGAGGTGGGGCCCAGGGGGCCCACACCATGCCCAGGCGCGACAGGGAGGCTGGCCGCGCGAGCATGTGGTGGGGCCGCCCTGGCCCACCACCTAGCGTGCCCTTTCGCGTACTTCATCCCCCCGAAAACCTAAGACCTGGGGGGTGTTCAGAAATCCTCTTCGCCGCCACCACGAGGCGGAGAAGACAGAGAGAGAAAAACTCTCCGGCAGGCTGCGTTGCCGCCGGGGAAATTCCCTCCCGGAGGGGGGAAATCGTCGCCATCGTCACCGTCACCGAGCTACACTCCATCACCATCGCCAACACCACCATCTCCACCGCCGACGCCATCATATCCATCGGTCCACTCCGTTCCCGCTGTAACATCTAGGGCTAAACCTTGTGTATTTGATAGGGGAAACTCTCCCGGTGTTGATTACTCTTGTTATTGATGCTATTGAGTGAAACCGTTGAATTAGGGTTTATGTTCAGATTGTTATCCATCATTATATCATCTCTGATCATGTACCATATGATGTGTTGTGAGTAGTTCGTTAAGTTCTTGAGGACATGGGAGAAGTCTAGATGTTAGTAGTGAACTATGTTGAGTAATATTTAATGTTTTGATATTTAAGTTGTGGTGCCATTCTTCTAGTGGTGTCATGTGAACGTCGACTACATGACACTTCACCTTTATGGGCCTAGGGGAATGCATCGTGTACTCGATTATTAATTGTGGGGTTGCCGGAGTGACAGAAACCTAAACCCCCGTTGATATTCCGATGCATGAGGGATAGCAGGATCTCAGAGTTTAAAGCTATGGTTAGATTTATCTTAATTACTTTCTTGTATTTGCGGATGCTTGCAAGGGGTATAATCATAAGTATGTATTAGTCCTAGGAAGGGCGGTGCATTAGCATAGGTTCACCCACACGACACTTATCCAAACACTAAAGATTAATCATCAATATGAAGCGAAAGCACTAGACAGAATTTCCGTGTGTCCTCAAGAACGTTTTGTCATCATAAGTAAACAAACCGGCTTGTCCTTTGCTCTAAAAAGGATTGGGCCACTCGCTGCAATTATAATTGCCGCGCTCTATTTACTCGCACTTTATTTATCTGTCATATCAAGTCTACTGAAAACTTGTCTGCTAGTGTTTACAGTGAAACCCTCATCAAAACCACTTGTCAACACCTTCTGCTCCTCGTTGGGTTCGACACTCTTATTTATCGAAAGTACTGCGATACACCCCCTATACTTGTGGGTCATCACATATTCCGCCACCAACAACCTCCGGGAGATCTCTAGTTTCCTACTGGTTCGATAAACCTTGGTTTCATAACTGAGGGAAATTTGCTGATGCACTACTTCATACCTTCCTCTTGGGGTTTCCCAACAACACCTCACCGGTGCATCAGCGCGCGTCCAATCAGATCGCAGAATGAGCTTCTCGCGGATCGCCCCGAGTCTGCGTGCAGATTCCTTCTAGAGGAAATCGGACGGCTGCAGTTTAACCGACATTTGAAATGAGCTTCAAATATTCAAAAAAAATTAAAAAAAGGAAAATCATGCGCATATAGTCGTATTATGTCATATACAAACGACTCAAGTTGAAAAACATGGTCTACATATATTCAAAAGGAGAAGGGCATGCATCTCATGTGATATTGCATAACTCAAACTATGAGGTCTAAGGTTAGAGAGAAGTGGTTTTGGAATTGCAACATGAATTTTTAAAAAACCTCACAAAAGCTTCATTTTGGAGTGACTAAGAAGGATCCATGCTTAGTTTTTCATTTTCATGTTTTAAACTTGTTTAAATGTTGGTCAAACTTAGGTTTGACCGAATTTGAAATAACCATAATAAATTCAAAAATTATCGAAAAATTGAAAAACCGATGCACATAGTCTTCAAATGTCATATACTAACGACTCAAGTTGAAAAACATGGTATACATACATTCAAAATTAGAAGGGCATGTATCTCATGTGATATCGCAAAACTCAAACGATGAGTTCTAAGGTTGAAGAGAAGTGGTTTTCGAATTGCAACATGGTAATTTCAAAATACTTACGAAAGTATCATTTTGGAGTGACTAAGAATGGTCTAGGCATAGTTCGCGCCCAAATGTGCGCCAGTGCGCTCCCAGAGCACGCCGTGTCGCGTCCAGAGTGCGCACTTAAGGTGTTCGACAAAAGTACAATAACAAATATTACGAACGATTCAAGTTGATAAACAAGGACTACACATGTTCAGATCGCGTAACTACACAGAGCGCGCATTGTGGGTGCCAGTTCACGTCCAGTTCGTGTCCAGATTGCGCTTGGTGTGTTGACACGGATGCACCGATACGTGTAGTTCACGTCCAGTTCGTGTCCGGATATTCGCACGTAAAAAGAAAATTAATCGTGTCAGTTCTCGCAAAAAATGCTTCTGATACGTGTAGATGTCTCACAGCGTCTCCAACTGCATTAACTTGGACCAGAACGACGACGCGCGTCAACTGTTCGACACTTGTACTCGACACGTCTAGGGGCACCAGATGACGTGGTAAACATTTACAGGCATGTCAGTTCGACTAGATGTGAAGCGCGGTCACACGATGTCATCATTGCGAATATAATCTGTAAATTGTGTTGTCATGTTACACTGCGTTGGCAAGAAAACGAGGCGATGCGCCTGTTCGGTGCCACAAGCGGTTATCGATTTACGCGCCGGCGGGAGTGAATTCATCACTATCCTTCACAAATAAAAACCCCAATCCCATTGCATTACGGTTCACTCGCTCTTCTGCAGTTTCTCTCTTCTCCCCATTCCGAAAAACCCCAACCACCCCTGCTCTCCAATGGATCACTGGTGGCAGAACGAAGCCATCCCGAGCGACTCCGACGGCGAGGGGAACCCGATCCCGTGGTGGGATAAGGACCACGGGCACGCCGGCGGCTCCGGCACCGACGACGACGGCGAGGGCGACGACGACGACCAAAGCGGCGGCTCTGACCCCGACGACTCCGACGGCGACTCCGACGACGACGAACACGACGGGTCCGAGGAGGAGGACTCGGACCCGGAGTTGGTGAAGGACGAGGAGGAGGACGACGATGACGACGACGAGGAGGCGGAGGAGGAGGATGACTCCGACGACGACTCCGACGACGACGACGAACCGCCGGCCAAGAAGCGGCGCGTGTAGGCCGAGGCCGGCGTAGTAGCAGTAGTGCATTAGTTGCACTGCTGATTAGTAGTAGTATTAGGCCGCCGCCGGCGTAGTAGCAGTGCTGCAAGCACTGCTAATCTTTTGTAATTGTGAATATAATCCTATTCGAGTTATAAATCGATTTTCAATTAGTAGTAGCAGTTTCAATTCGAGTTATAAATCGAATTTCAGTTTTCAAATCGAGTTATGAATCCTATATTATAAATCAATTCGAGTTATAAATCGAGTTTCAATTAGTAGTAGTAGCAGTTTCAATTAGTAATAGCAGTTTCACTAAACAATGACGTACTAATCAACGAATTGTCAGTTACTTCAGTGTTAATTCAGTGTTAACTCAGTTAATTCGGTGTTAACCACGTGTTAATTGGGGCCGAGATACCCAACCTGGGCGTCAGACTTGTCCCTTCCTGTCCCCACTTGAGACTCGCTTCCTGTCCCCACTTGAGCGGTCCCACTTGGAGGAGGAGGAGGAGGATGAGGACGAGCATGCACTTCGCTGGGCCCACATCTAAGGTCAAAGGGCCGACCCAACTAGCCGGCCCCAGGAAATCCCAACTGAGCCGCGACAGGCCGACCCCACCAGTCAGGCTAAGTGACGGTTGACCAGAGGGCAACGGAGCGTTTGGCCGATTTCCGAGCCGTCCAGGGCACAGACGAGAGAAACTACGCAGGTATGGCATAGACAGATAAACTAGAGAGAACCAGGGCACAGAAGCAATTGTCCCTTAATTCAAATCCAAGCAAACCTTTTTTAAGTTCCCAAGTATTACTGTCCCCATAATGAGCAACAACACTTAGATAATCTTGCTTAGCTCTACCACTCCAGATATCAGATGTTAATGAAACTGAAAATACACACTTTGCAAATTCATATTTTAGATCATTTTGAAGTTCTTTAGCTAGTTTTTTCATATCCCTAGATGTAGTTTGCCTAGAAACAGGTTCATAGCGTGGATTGTGACAAGTTTTAATCCAATCGACAACAGCGGGATACGCCCCAAATCCAAGCGGTAAATCATACGAAGCTATCACACTACATAGACCTCGACGAGATATGTCTGCATCATAGTTCCAGTTCATTACATGCCCGTCGGGTTCAAAGGGAAGGTCGCCTTGTCTTCTCGCCATCTCCTCGCCCATCTTGATCCTGTGTGACTTCACGTGCCGCTCCAAGTGGCCGGTTCCCTTGGAGGAGTTGCCGGTGAGGACCTTGTTGCAATCCGGCCACATGCACACCGCGTCGAATTGCTTGGTGCCATCTTCGAGGACCGTCATACGGTCCTCGAAATGGCCCTCCTTCCACACCCAGGAGGTTCGCCGCCGCCTCTTCGTGCCGGTGGAGGAGGAAGACGTGCCACCGCCGGTACTACCACTCGAAGGCATCGCCTGAGAGGGAGGGGGGTGGGCCATCGGCTTAGTATAGGTGGGGGTGGGGGTGGGGCTTAGGAGGGGGTAATCTTCCACTCGAAGACCGAATTGCTCAAGTGGGAAGTTGATCATCGGAACGGGGTGATACCCCGCGGGGTTTGTGTTGAACAGGGGAGGGGGAGGCTCTTCCATGGTATGAGAAGTGCGGGAATGTATGATGAGAAGTGTGGATTGAGTGTGCTGAATGTAGGGGGTGTGAGGCCCTTTTTATCGCAAAAGATAGAGCTGTTTGAAGTTCAAATTTTGAAAAAACGAATAAAAAAGAATAAAACGTGCCAACCGGGCCGCAACCGGGCCGGCGTGCCGTAACCGTGCCACCGTGCCGCGCGCGGCGTGCCGTTTGCGCGCCGGCACGGCCCGACAGCGGCCCGGCGTGCCCGCTCCAGCACGGCGTGCCCGCTCCAGCCCGCGTGCCCACGTGCCCGCGTCCGCATCGCCGTGCCAGCTCCCGCGCCGCATGTCGCATCCGTGCTATCGGGTCGGGCCGTGCCCGCCGTGCCATGGGCCGGCACGAATGCTGCTGTGCCGTGCCGGGCCGGCCCGCGTGTGAACGGGAATCCGGCACCTAGAGGGGGGGGGGGTGAATAGGTGCTATTACAAATTTTAACTCGTTTTCAATTTAGGCTTAACACAAAGGTAAATTCTCTAGATATGCAACTAAGGTGAATTTACCTAAATGACAAGCTAAGCAATAAACAAGATACAAGATATATATAAGTGCGATACAAGCAAGTAAGGGAGTAAGGAATAGGGGAACCGAGTGAAGCACGCGGAGACGAAGGTGTAATCCCGAGTTCCACCCAAAGGGTGTACGTCTCGTTGGAGAGGCGTGCGCAACCACAACAGGTTAGCCGCAATGCCACCAAGGCTCACCTTCTTCTCCTGATGAACTCAACCACAAAGGTTGCGAGTTCACCTTCCACTATTGATCCCCTTTGGGGCGGAGATCGAATCCCTTACAACAAGCTTGAGGCACACACCCACAACTGAATTGTGGGCTCTCAAGATGACCACAACAGGTCAAGGACCACAAAAGGTCAAGGTAACACCAAGAAGACAACAATGGTGAACTAGGTTTTCCCAAAGGAAACCCTAGCCACGAAATCCCCAAGTGAATGGGGAGGAAATGCAAATCGCTTCGGTGAAGTAGTAGATCGGGGCCTTCTCCTTCAATCCTCCAAAGATCAACGAATTTGAGTGCGGGGATTGGGAGATCTTGATGTTTTGAGCTTTCTTGAGAATGGGGAGAGAGAAAGTTAGAGAGTTAGCTGTTCTTGAGGGAGTGAGGGGGTATTTATAGCCCTCCCCAATATCTGACCGTTGGCTGCTTCGACCACCCGGAAATTCCAGTATAAGTCAGACACGGAAATTCCAGTCACCCGGAATATCCGGAAGATTGAAATATCCGACCAGAAATTTCGGCTGGAGTCAGAACCAAAACCTCTTTTTTCCTTAGCCGTTTCTTGAGTGTTCTTCTGGGTGCAATCGGAAATTCCGGTAGATGGAAATTTCCGAGCACAATTTCCAGCTAGAGGCAGAACCCTTTCTCAACTTTGACTTAGCCGTTTCTGGAGGGCTCTTCTGGGTGCACTCGGAAATTCCGGTAGATGGAAATTTCCGAGCACAATTTCCGGCTCGAGGCAGAACCCTTTCTCAACTTTGACTTAGTCGTTTTTCTACGATGCTCTGGCGACCCGGAAATTCCGGCCCTGGGAATATTTCCAGAACAACTTCTTCTTTGCATTTTTGGCTTTGATGCATATGATATTTAATCATACATTAACTGAAATAATTAGCATTAGAATTAGTACAACATTAGTATTGTTAACTAACACACAAAACACTAGGGATTAAGAAATGTTCTTTCAATCTCCCCCTTTTTGGTGTTAGATGACAATACCAAGATTTGCAAAGAAAAATCGTACTATATCATGTTCTTAATAAAAGGCTCCCCCTAAACATGTGCATACTTGAAAACATCTAGACAAAGGATAGCACAATAGACAAGAGCATTTTTGCAATATATAGAGAACACATGATATCATAGCAATAATGAGGCAATACATATATAACCATGGTATACTATGAGACTTGGATAGAGTTCATACCTTGTGCATATAAGAATGAATTTGAATACCAACACAATAACCTTGAAGTCTCACCCATAGATAGCAAATAGATAGCATGGGTATTGTCTCATTACACACAAAGGTTCACACAAATAGTTCAACAAGCATAAAAAGTTCAACAAGCACAAATAAGATAAATCGACACAAGCGCAAATGAATGATAAACGCGCATATGCTTGTGCCCGAACCCATGCAAATCACCGAAGTTCCTAATAGATCAACTTCTCCCCCTTTGGCATCGAAACGCCAAAAAGGAAGAAGAGCGATGCTATGTCCCATGAAGAACATCACTCGGAAGGGGTATCCTCATCATCGTCCTCATCCTCATCGTCATCCTCATCTGAAGAAACATCCTCATAAGCCTGTCCCGTGGTGTAGGAGCTGCCACCAAGATCGCTCTCAAACTGAGACCACGGAGCCATAGAACCCTGGTTCCACTGAGCATAGGAGAGAGGAGGTGTGAGATCAGCAGGAGCAGGTGAGCCAGAAATGTGATGGAGGATCATCTCTTGATTGTGGGCAGATTGGCGGCGGTCCTTGTAAGCTGTGTATTGCTCCTTGCGAATGTCGATGTTCATGCACAGGATGTTGCGTTGGAACCAATTCAGCTTCTTCACATGCCCGGAGGTGGAGGGGGCATAAGAGGGAGTAGCAGCCCTCCGAGCATCACCCATGAACGAACCACCCCGAGTGGACCGAGAAGTTGGCACACTTGGGGGCTTGGGCACTGTCCTCTTCTCATATAGTTTCTTGAAGTCATGGACCTCCAAGTCATCATCACTAAGAGCATGATCGGGGAACTTGTACTTGATGAGCATCATGATGTATGGAGCATAGGGAATGGTGCCCGTAGTGATCATGGCCTCATACATCTCATGGTGAATGTAGTCCATCAAATCAACTCTCCAATCCGCATTTTCATCGGTGCTCATAGCAATGTTGTGGGCATGAAGGAGCAAGTTGCAAAGGGGAGAGACCACATTATCATTGTTTCCACCACTCGGAGCAATATTCTCCCGGAGAATGCGCACAAGGACATCATATAGAGGGAGCAATTCCTTGGAGAGACCGGGAACTCCACCCTCACCATAGAGATGTGCCGTTTCCTTCTTGTTGAGGCGGTAGGAGTGGTGCATGCGGTAGCCTTGAGGATTGTCACCATCAAACGAGTAACCCAACACCTTTGCAAACTCATACCAGTCAGACTCACAGTATGTCTCGCCAGTCATCCACTTTATGGTCTTCTTTGAGTCACCCTTCATCACAAGAGTGGCATAGAACTGCTGCACAAGCTGAGAGTTGTAGTCGCAGCGGGTGACCACAAGTCTTTCCAACCCCATAGCCTTGATAAGATGGATGGCTTCAACAAATGAGGCCTTCTTCTGTAGAGCATGAAGGTTGTAGGGCTGCATCTTGCGGATGGGTTTCTTCAAGGTGTAATACACGTCCTTGAGGACGTATTCATGCTCTTTGCACCAAAAACTGCGATCATCGAGGTCTTCATCCCTCGGCCTAAGGAACCAATCTCCATGACGAAACTGAGCATAGTCAACTGCACTCATCTCTGTGTACGGCTGACGGCGAGTAGGGGGAGGAACATCCTTTCTCTTCTTGGACTTGGGCTTGCTAGAGGAGGCAACTGCTTTCTTGGACTTGGGCATGCTAGAGGAGGCAGCTGCTTTACCCTTTCCTTCAGTGACACGGACCTTGCGAGTGACATTCCTTGAGAGTCTTCCACTCTCGGGAGGAGAAGGACTCCCACTCGAATCACCTGTGAATTTAGCATAGATGGATAGCACAAGGTAAGTACACACAAGTCAGGAGGCATACACACATTAGGTAGGCATTTAGTTGATCACATATAGCTAAACATGAGGAAATCTGAAAATTGCACTTTTCAGGTTCAGACCGGAAATTCCGGTTCGTGTTCAGACCGGAAATTTCGGTCTGACAGAAAACAGTGCAGTTTTGAGATTGACTCCGTCTAAAACTAGATCGATCCAACAAAATGCAAAACTAATGTATGTAGATGACAGTGAATGGCACTAGGAACAACCTCTACCAAGCAATTTCAAAACAAATAACTCCACATCTAGATCCAAGTGCAAGCACCTAGGGTTAGGGAAAGTGGTAGTTACCCTCATCCATTGAGGACATTGCTTGGAGGAGAACGTTCCCGGGGTGGAGGAGGAGCAGATCCGGCCGAGAAAGAGGTTCCCTGGCGGTCGGAGTGCTCCGGGAGAGGCTTGGAGCAGCAGGGGCGGCGGCTGGAGGAGGAGCAGGCCGGGGGTGGAAGAAGGGGTGCGAATGAGCCCTTCACCCCGAGCCCGCCCTTATATTTTTAGACAAACCGCCCGACCGGATATTCCGGGTGTAACTTACACCGGATATTCCGAGTCACCGGATATTCCGGTCTGAACACAGACCGGATATTCCGACCTGCTGAACCAAACTTTCCGGTTTTCAACGGATGACCTGTGTGCAATAGAGAGAAATGTTTTCAGGGTAGGATAGGCTTAGGATAGATTTCCAAACTGTCATTGGTATACCACACTCAACTTACAACAACCAAAAAGCATAAAGCGCCAAGTTGAGTAGGTTTCCCACATGTATGAACAAGTATGCAAAAAGCATCAATAAGCTCCAAATAACACCAACTCTTCTAGAGGAAGAGGGCGGTGGCCGAAGCCACCATGTAGGAGCGTATGGCATGTCACCGCGAAGATATATCTTGGGTACATAACCAATACTCATCATTTTAGCTCATTAGTCATGAGAATGAATATAGAGATAAAAGAACACTTACTATCGGCATAATGGGGGGAGGGATGGTCCAATGTATTAGGACCGCACTCCCCCTATGTCCATGCCTACATCTAGACAAAATAAGATACTATTGCGCCCTAGGTGTGTGTACAAGCCATCAAGCTAAGGACCTTGAATCAATGATATTGAGCTCATTCCTCAAAAAGCAAAACCTTCCTTCCTCAAGGGGCTTCGTGAAGATATCCGCCAATTGATCCCTTGTGCCCACATAAGATAAGTCAATTTCTCCTCGGGCCACATGATCCCTTATGAAATGATGGCGGATCTCAATGTGCTTGGTTCTTGAATGTTGCACCGGGTTGTATGCAATCTTGATGGCACTTTCATTGTCACATAGAAGAGGCACTTTGTCGCAATCGACACCATCCTCCTTTAAAGTTTGCCTCATCCATAGCAATTGTGTGCAACAACTTGCGGCGGCAACATATTCGGCTTCGGCGGTGGAGAGAGATATACAATTTTGCTTCTTAGAAGACCAACTTACCAATGACCTCCCAATAAACTGACAAGCACCGGAGGTAGACTTCCTATCATCATGATCTCCCGCCCAATCGGAATCCGTGTACCCACATAGTGAAAAATGTGCATACTTGGGGTACTACAATCCATAGGTTGGGGTATAAGCCAAATACCGAAAGATTCTCTTGACCGCCACATCATGGCTTTCTTTAGGAGCCGCTTGATATCTTGCACACACCCCTACGGCTAGTACTATATCCGGTCTAGATGCACAAAGGTAGAGAAGGGATCCAATCATGGAGCGATATACCTTTTGATCCACATCCTTACCCTTGGGGTTGAGCTCAAGGTGGCACTTGGTTTGCATTGGAGTAGAGGCACCCTTGAGCTCAAGCAAGCCGAACCTCTTGAGCATGTCTTGAATGTACTTTGCTTGGTTGATGAGAGTCCCTTCCTTCAATTGCTTGATCTCAAATCCGAGGAAGAACTTCATCTCACCCATCATGGACATCTCAAACCTATCGGTCATGAGCTTAGAAAATTCATCGTTAAATGCTTTGTTAGTAGACCCAAATATAATATCATCCACATATAATTGACATATGAAAAGCTCTCCATTACTTTCTTAGTGAAAAGGGTGGGGTTGATTTCCCCAACTTGAAACCCACGGTCTACAAGTAGTTCTCTAAGGTGCTCATACCACGCACGTGGGGCTTGCTTAAGGCCATAGAGCGCCTTATCCAACTTGTAGACATGGTTAGGAAGTTTAGGGTCCTCAAACCCCGGAGGTTGCTTAACATAAACAAGTTCACTTAGTGGACCATTTAGAAAAGCACTTTTAACATCCATTTGTTGCAATTTAAAGTTATGATGAGAAGCATAGGCAAGAAGTATACGAATGGACTCAAGGCGAGCCACCGGCGCGTAGGTCTCTCCAAAGTCAATGCCTTCAATTTGGGAGAAACCTTGAGCCACCAATCTTGCCTTGTTCCTCACCACAATGCCATGCTCATCTTGCTTGTTCTTGAATATCCACTTAGTGCCGATAACGTTGTGGCAATCCTTGGGTCTTTCTACTAACTTCCAAACTTTGTTGCGCTTGAAGTTGCTGAGTTCATCATGCATGGCCTCAAGCCAATCCGGATCTTCAAGAGCTTCAAAGACTTTCTTTGGTTCCACCATGGAGATGTGGGCTTGATGCTCACTAAAGCTTGCAAGTTGTCTCTGGGTGGAAAACTTGCTTCTCACATCTCCAAGAACCTTGTCAAGAGAGAGGGCTCTCAATTCTTGAGCGGTGCCAACTCTATTCAAACGGCGGATCTCGATCTCCCGTCTTGTGGTGGGATGAATCACTTGATCATCTTGATCATTATTGTCTCCGCCTTGACCGACTTGATGACCTTGATCAACCATTGGAGTGACATCCGGAGATGAGGGAGTAGGTTGATCTTGACCTTGTTGCGAACTGCCACCGGGAATTTCAGCAGAACCGGATATTCCGGGTTCAGGCTGAACCGGAAATTCCGAACCACCGGATTTTCCGACATCAGGCTGAACCGGATTTTCCGGCTCTCCGGGAATTCCTGGGTCAGTTGGAGGTTCTTGCACATCTTCTTGGTTGGGCGTGTTGGGCACGGTGTTGTTGCCTTGGGTTTCCTTTGAGTGAGTAGCCACCACTTGCGTAGAGCATGGTCCTTGATGATCAACTTCATAATAAACTTCAACGGGGGCGGTGGAAACCCACCCCCATCCTCAGGATAGCATCTTGAGGTTGATCCTCACCTGCATCGGATACACCAACTTGCTCCACTAGGTAGCCATCATTCTCATCGAACACCACACTACAAGATTCTATGACAATGCGTGAAGCCTTGTCATAGACTCTATAAGTATGGGATTCGGCACCGTAACCAACAAACGTCCCTTCAAGAGACCTAGAATGAAACTTTCCTAAGCGTGCACCTTTGATGAGATAGAAACACTTACAACCAAAAACTCGGAAGTAAAAGATATTGGGTTTGTTCCCGGTAAGTACTTCATAAGGTGTCTTCATGAGTCCTTTGCGAAAGAAAAGCCGGTTGGATGAATGGCAGGCGGTGTTGACGGCTTCGGCCCAAAATTTGTTTGGGGACTTGAACTCGGCCATCATCGATCTTGCCATTTCAATGAGAGTGCGGTTCTTCCTTTCGGCTACACCATTTTGTTGGGGAGTATAAGCAACGGAATATTGATGATGAATCCCTTCTTCACTAAGGAATTCATTCAAGGTGTAGTTCTTGAACTCGGAACCGTTGTCACTTCTAAGCACCAAGATTGGGACATTGTGTTGACGTTGAGCTTCATTGGAGAAGTCGATGATTGTTTGTTGAGTCTCCATCTTCGTCTTGAAGAAGAATACCCATGTGTATCTTGAATAATTATCAACAATCACCAAGCAATATTTCTTCCACCAAGACTAGCTTCCGGAATAGGACCAAAGAGGTCAACATGGAGGAGCTCCAATACCCTCTTTGACGAAATGATGGTCTTGCTTGGATGGTGGGAATCATGCATTTTGCCTTCAACACAAGCCCTGCACATTCGATCCTTCGAGAAAGAAACATGGTCTTTTAGTCCTAGGATATGGCCACCTTTTTGGAGACTTTGCAAAGTTCTCATGTTGACATGGGCTAGGCGGCGATGCCACAACCAACCCAAGTCCGCTTTAGCGAATAGGCACATTTCATGAGAAGTGGTGACTCCGGAGAAGTCAACCACATAGAGCTCACGTTCAACGTACCCAACGAAAGCAACTTTAAGAGACTTGCTCCGCATAAGGATAACCATATCCTTTTCAAAGAGAACGGAATAACCCAACATAGTTAAAGAGCGAACCGAGATTAAGTTAAAACCTAGGGATTCGACAAGCAAGACATTCACAAGAGTGATGTCCGGTGCCACTACCACCTTGCCGAGCCCCATTACCTTATACTTTGATTTATCACCAAATGTAACGGTTACTTGATCATCATTAGGCCTCAACTCCGTTACAAGCTCCTTGCTTCCGGTCATGTGACTAGTGCACCCACTATTGATGCACACATTGGTATAGGGGGTGTTGTTGGGAAACCCCAAGAGGAAGGTATGATGAGTGCAGCGGGAAGTCTTCCCTCAGTTATGAAACCAAGGTTATCGAACCAGTAGGAGATGAAGAACACGTATGAAGGTCTACCTGGCAATCGTGCCAGAAAACAGCTTGTTGGAAAGGGAGGGGGAACCTACACAACACAATCAAACTACTTTGCCCCAACGAAACAGTGAGGTTGTCAATCTCACTGGCTTGTTGTAACAAAGGATTAAACGTATGTGTGGAGGATGATGTTTGCAAAGAATGAAAATAACAGTTTGCAGTTGGTTGTATTATCAGTTTAAAGAAAAGGACCGGGGTCCACAGTTCACTAGTGGTGTCTCTCCATAAATAATAATAATAGCATACATGTGGGTAAACAAATTACAGCTGGGCAATTGACAGAATAAAGAGCTGCATAATGATGCATATACTAATGTCATGATGTCTAGTATGAGATTCATTTGGGCATTACAACAATATACATAGACCGTTCCAACCGCATCTATGACTAATAATCTACCTTCCGGTTAGCGTCCGCACCCCTTTCAGTATTAAGTTGCAAGCAACAGATTATTGCATTAGGCAAAGTGTGTAATGTAAGTAATACAATTATCCTTAGACAAAGTACTACTGTTTTATCCCTAGTAGCAACAGTACATCTACAATCTTAGAGGTTGCTGTCACTCCCCCAGATTAAATAGAGACATGAACCCACTATCGAGCATAAATACCCCCTCTTGGAGTCACAAGCATCTACTTGGCCAGAGCATCTACTAGCAACGGAGAGCATGCAAGATCATAAACAACACACAACATGATATATTATGAAGCAAATGACATAGTATTCAATATCCATCAGATCCCAGCAAACACAACATGTAGCATTACATAAAGATGATCTTGATCATGATAGGAAGCTCACAAGATCTAAACATGATGGCACAATAGGAGAAGACAACCACCTAGCTAGTGCTATGGACACGTAGTCCAAGGATGAACTACTCACGCATCAGTCCGGAGGCGGGCATGGTGATGTAGAGCCCTCCGGTGATGATTCCCCTCTCCGGCAGGGTGCCGGGAAGAGCTTCTGAACCCTCCCGAACTAGGGTTGACGACGGCGGTGGCTCCGTAATGTTTCGTGAAAAAGTGTTCGGGTTCTAGGTCTTGTATTGTCGGGGGGTATTTGTAGGCGAAAGGGCGAAGGCGGTGGAGGCCCGAGGCCACGTCATCAGGTGCTGGCGCGGCAGGGGGGAGCCGCGCCCCCACCTGATGACGGCGCCTCCGTGCCCTTCTTCGTTTCCTCTTCGGACTTCTGGAACGTGTCGGAAAAAATAGGGACTTTGGCATAAAAATCATCCAATTCCGAGAATATTTCCTTAAGTGGTTTTCTGAAACCAAAAACAGCAGAAAACAGGGAACTGACACTGTGGCATCTTGTTAATAGGTTAGTCCCAGAAAATGCATAAAACAACACAAAGTGTATATAAAACATGTAGCAATTGGTATAATATAAGCATGGAACATAAGAAATTATAGATACGTTTGAGACGTATCAAGCATCCCCAAGCTTAGTTCTACTCGTCCTCGAGTAGGTAAAATGATAACAACAATAATTTCTGAAGTGACATGCTTTCACACAATCTTGATCATATAATAATGTAATGCATGTAAACTGAGATCAAATGAATAAAAGCTGTAGTTTATATTGATATCAAATGAGTAATGAATAAACAAGTAGGAAGAACAAAGCAAAACTTTCAATGAATTAGTACTAGAGAACAATCAACCGTGCAAAGTAGATATTAAACATGATTTAAGCTTCAAGAACAACAATATAATCATCTAATGAATCAAACACTCATGACAAC
This sequence comes from Poa annua, assembly GCA_026929855.1. Taxonomy (NCBI): domain Eukaryota; kingdom Viridiplantae; phylum Streptophyta; class Magnoliopsida; order Poales; family Poaceae; genus Poa; species Poa annua. The sequence goes on along the minus strand of CM049435.1, from coordinate 52,711,196 downwards.
TTTGTGAAAGGATCAAGTCAAGCAATAACAATATGCACGTAGAAGATCATCTCTCTATTTGTTCACTCAAAAACAAGCAAGTGTTCAGCGTTGGTTCCTGGCACCAGGATGTTGTGGCTAAAAGAATAATAATGGGGGTTTGGAAGGCCAACGTAAGAAAGTCTCACAAAGCTGAAAGTGATCATTAGACAAGAGGAAGTCTTATAATCGAAGCTATGCAAGAAGTAGTGATTGCCACACAACGGATGCACATAGAGCTATAAGTGTATGAAAGCTCTCCAATGGAACTAGTGGGGGTGCATCTAACTTGCTTGCTCATGAAGACCTAGAGCACTTTTGAGGAGGCTCGTCATTGGAATATACAAGCCAAGTTCTATATTGTAAAGTTCCCCACATAGTTATGCAAGTAAAACATGAAAACTCTCACATATGGAGTAAAGGTGCTAAACATGAGCACAAATGATGACTATGAATATTACAGGTGCTATAACATGAGCACAAGTGTGGATAAAGAGTAGTAATGTTGCCCCCTTTTTATTCTTTTTTTTTTCTCTTTTTTCTATTTTTCCATTTTTTTGTATTTTTCTGTTTCTCTTTTCGATGGCCTCCATGGCTCTTTTCACTTTTAGGGGCAAACATTCTAATATGACAACACACTTTTGATACAAGGATATCATAAGGAATAAAACATAATGTATGAAACGGTGCCTCTGCCAGTGTAGCAGGATATGCAATGATCTAGCGTAACATGGGTAAAACCACACATCAGCTATATAGAATCATGCAAAGCAATATATAAATGATGAATGACAACAAGTCATGTAATGTAAGATGAAAGTTGCATGGCAATATATCTCGGAACAGCTATGAAAATGCTGTAGTAGGTAGGTATGGTGGATGTTTTGAGGAAGATATTTGGCTTATGTGTAGGAGAACATGATGAAGATCTCCCACGAGTTTTGGATGTACCCGCGAAGTATGCACCAACTCTCAATGTGAGAAAGGCAATGCAAAGTACCGAAGAGGCTAGCAAATATGGTGGTGGAAGTGCCATGAAAACCGCAGCTTTAGAACTCACAAGCAAAAAGATTCCAACTAGAAATATGATCTTACAAGGCATAATGAAAATCACTCCATGAGGGACTGTGGCAAATGAACAAGTCACTGTTGGGACCCCGACCGTAGCGCATAACACAAAGTCATTACGGTTGTTTTTAACATTAGAAGTCATATATCATTATGCTATCAACTGGATATTTAAGTGTGGCACAGCTTCAAGTTTTCTAGACCAACCATTAATCATTCCACTTTACTAAACCATCATGTTTTACCATTAAGCATATTAATATCTCAAAACAACATCAATGATTCAAGTGACACAATTTAATGATCTACAAGATTATGTATCATTTAGTTATACCATCTACTACACTTAACATTTTCTGTTCTTAACCAAACACCAATCAACTTATTTAAAACATAAACTCTCCAAGTATTTAACAATGAAGCAAGAGAGTATAACATATGAGAACTAACAGCTCTGAACTAGAGGTGTATGAAAAATAAGAGCTGAAAGTATTACATTAGCTATAGAAGAATACTCAACAAATATAAGTGAAGAATAAGAATATTCAAATGAAAAAGCGGAGCGTGTCTCTCTCCCACACAAGAATTCTAGGATCCATTTTATTCGGAGAATGAAAATAACAAAAGCAAAAATAAAAACAAACAGACGCTCCAAGTAAAGCACATAAGATGTGACGGAATTAAAATATAGTTTCACTAGAGATGACCTGATAAGTTGTTGATGAAGAAGGGGATGCCTTGGGCATCCAAAGCTTTGACGCTTGAGTCTTCTTGAAGTATTCTTGGGTGACCCACGGGGGCATCCCCAAGCTTAGGCTCTTTCATCTTCTTGATCACATCATATCATCCTCTCTCTTGATCCTTGAAAACATTCTCCACACCAAACTCAAAGTAAACTTCATTAGAGGGTTAGTGCATAATCAAAAATTCTCGTATTCTGTATGGAGACAATCATTATCATGGTACTGGACATTAGCTACCGCCACTGGAATTTTATGGAACAAAAAGATCCATTCAAAAACAGCAAAAGAACCAATGCAAAATAAATGGCAGAATCTGTCAAAAACAAAACAGTCCGTAAAGACGAATTTTTTCGAGGCACTTAACTTGCTCAAATCAGAAAACTCAAAACTAAGGAAAGTTGCGTACATATCTGAGGATCACGCACAAAAACTCCCAGGTCATTTTGATGTTTCTACGAAGAGTTATGAATTTAACGGTGGACATCAGAAAAACTGTTCCTGCGCAGAAATCCAAATCTAGCATCAATTTTCTACTAGAGGCTTAACTTGGCACAACTATGCAATAAAGAAAAGATACAAAGGAATTGCTACAGAGGTAGGCATGTTCCTTGACTCAAGCTGAAAATAAAATATAATGGGTTGCCTCCCAAAAGCGCTTTCTTTAATGCCTTTTAGCTAGGCTAGCAGATTTTAATGATGCTCTCATACGATTAAAAGTTGAGAAACAAAGAGAGCATCAAGAGGCAAACATTAAACACATTTAAGTCTAACCCACTTCCTATGCAAAGGAATCTTGTACACAAATAAATTCACAAAGAACAAAGTGACAAGCATAGGAAGATAAAACAAGAGTAACTTCAAAACTTTCAGCATATAGAGAGGTGTTTTAGTATCATGAAAACTTCTACAACCATATTCTCCCCTCTCATAATAGTTGCAAGTATTAGAAATAAATTCAACCATATAACCACAAGAACCATTCAACTTAGATAAAATAGGCACATAAAGAGGATCATTAAATTTATTTTGGAATTCATTAGCATGCTTCCCTCTTTCAAAATAGTTATTAAGATCAATGTCAAGTTTAAGATCATGGTTGCAACAAAGATTTGGAACTAGAGACAATTGCAAACCATATATGTATTTCTCAACATAAGCAAATTTCTCCTCCATGGTGTAACTAGGAGAATTCAAGAACAAAGTGGGACTCTCTTGAGTAAGAGTACTATCACAAGCAGCAATTATATCATTTTTATCCTCACATAAATAAGTAACAACTTCTAAACATAGAGGATTATCAATAAGCATAGGACCATCATCTAAAGCATTATCATATAGCATATTTAAGCAACACTCCTCATTATCATCAATAAGTTCACTAGTAGCATCATTAAAAAGTAAAGGAGCATTATTAGTTTTATCATAATAGCATGGGTTATCATTTATGACCATAGGATCATAACATTCAACAATATAGCATTCTTCCTCCTTAGGTAGGCATGGAGGGCAATCAAATAATGTAAGAGTTAAAGAGTTACTATCTTTAGGAGGTAGATCCTCCTTTTGTTCTTCACTCTCCCACTCTTTTTCATCTAATGAGCTTTCAGGTTCAGCAAATTCTTCTTCTACGGGTTCCTGCAAGACAACAGTTTCTTCTATTTGAGGATATCTTTTCTCAAGAAATTCAGCAATATAAGGGTTATCATTATAATATTCAAGGCAATATCCAAGTATAGCATAATTCTCAGTTTTACAAGGGGCATCATCATTTTGAATATAACCAGCAATTTCATAGGCACCCTTGAGAACAACAAATTCTTCAATTTGTTCAAGATTACCAAAGTCATAGTTTCCTTTATCATAAGCAGCCAAGGTTTCATTATCATTATAATCACATTGGAAAGGAAGGTGTTTATGCCTTCTACCACAAAAAGATTCATTAAAACAGTAGAATTCATCATATGTAGAACACAAGTTCTTAGCAAAATAATTCAACCTACTTATTTGTTCCCATAAGTATTTCCCTTTTTGAGACAAGCGATATTCCTCATAATAATTTTTCTGTTCCTCCGTGAACCCACTTAGACAATAAGATTTTGTTTCAAAGAGAGTAGACATTGATAGCAAATAAATAACTAGACATAATAACAAACCGAAATACAAAAATAAATGCAAGTAACTATTTTTTTTTTGTGTTTTTGATAATAAGAAGCAAACAAGATAATAACAAAGTAAACAAAATGCAGGTAACTAATTTTTTTGTGTTTTTGATATTTAAAAGCAAACAAAACAGGGAATAAAATTTAACTAAGCAAGACAAAAAACAAAGTAAAAAGATTGGGAAGTGAGAGACTCCCCTTGCAGATGTGCTTCAGCTCCCCGGCAACGGCGCCAGAAAACTTGATGGCGTGGAGTTGGCGTGGGAGCGTCAAGGACTTCTGAACAGAGGTGCTCCTATCTCCCCGGCAACGGCGCCAGAAAACTTCCTTGATGCACACGGTGGTATAGGGGGTGTTGTTGGGAAACCCCAAGAGGAAGGTATGATGAGTGCAGCGGCAAGTCTTCCCTCAGTTATGAAACCAAGGTTATCGAATCAGTAGGAGATGAAGAACACGTGTGAAGGTCTCCCTGGCAATCGTGCCAGAAAACAGCTTGTTGGAAAGGGAGGGGGAACCTGCACAACACAATCAAACTACTTTGCCCCAACGAAACAGTGAGGTTGTCAATCTCACTGGCTTGCTGTAACAAAAGATTAAACGTATGTGTGGAGGATGATGTTTGCAGAGAATGAAAGTAACAGTTTGCAGTTGGTTGTATTATCAGTTTAAAGAAAAAGGACCGGGGTCCACAGTTCACTAGTGGTGTCTCTCCATAAATAAATAATAATAGCATACATGCGGGTAAACAAATTACAACTGAGCAATTGACAAAATAAGAACTGCATAATGATGCATATACTATAGTCATGATGTCTAGTATGAGATTCATTTGGGCATTAGAACAATATACATAGACCGTTCCAACCGCATCTATGACTAATATTCCACATTTCGGTTAGCGTCCGCACCCCTTTCAGTATGAAGTTGCAAGCAACAGATTATTGCATTAGGCAAAGTGTGTAATGTAAGTAATACAATTATCCTTAGACAAAGCACTACTGTTTTATCCCTAGTAGCAACAGTACATCTACAATCTTAGAGGTTGCTGTCACTCCCCCAGATTAAATAGAGACATGAACCCACTATCGAGCATAAATACCTCCTCTTGGAGTCACAAGCATCTACTTGGCCAGAGCATCTACTAGCTACGAAGAGCATGCAAGATCATAAACAACACACAACATGATATATTATGAAGCAAATGACATAGTATTCAATATCCATCGGATCCCAGCAAACACAACATGTAGCATTACATAAAGATGATCTTGATCATGATAGGCAGCTCACAAGATCTAAACATGATGGCACAATAGGAGAAGACAACCATCTAGCTACTGCTATGGACCCGTAGTCCAAGGATGAACTACTCACGCATCACTCCGGAGGCGGGCATGGTGATGTAGATCCCTCCGGTGATGATTCCCCTCTCCGGCAGGGTGACGGGAAGAGCTTTTGAACCCTCCCGAACTAGGTTGACGACGGCGGCGGCTCTGGAACTTTTTGTGGATTTCTGATCGGGTACTTAGGGTTCTCCCGTCGGGGGGTATTTATGGGCGAAAGGGCAAGGTTGGTGGGCGCCCGAGGGGCCCACACCACGTGGCGGCGCGGCTAAGGAGGGCGCCGCGCCTCCACCAGGTGTGGCCGCCTCGTGCCCCTCCTCCGTCTCCTCTTCGGTCTTCTGGATGCTTCCGGAAAAAATAGGGACTTTGGCTTTTGTTTCGTGCAATTCCGAGAATATTTCCTTAACAACTTTTCTGAAACAAAAAACAACAGAAAACAGGGAACTGGCATTGTGGCATCTTGTTAATAGGTTAGTCCCAGAAAATGCATAAAAACCATATAAAGTGTATATAAAACATGTAAGAATGGGTATAATATAAGCATGGAACATAAGAAATTATAGATACGTTTGAGACGTATCAATATGCCAAGCTAAAGAAATGTGATTTTTGGATGGAACAAGTGCCTTTTCTTGGTCATGTAATTTCGGGCGAAGGTATAGCAGTAGATCCTGCAAAAGTGCGAGCCGTGTCAGATTGGCAAAGACCCTCAACACCCACGGACATTCGAAGTTTTCTTGGCATGGTAGGATACTATCGCCGGTTTATAATGAACTTTGCCAGAATTGTTGCTCCCTTAACACATTTAACAAAGAAAGGAGTCAAATCTGAATGGACAGATAAGTGCGAGGAAAGTTTCCAAGAACTAAAGAATCGACTAATCTCCGCTCCGGTCCTTACTTTGCCCATTGGTGGGGAGGAATTAACCATTTATTGTGATGCTTCAAAATTTGGGCTTGGTTGTGTACTTATGCAAGGAGGAAAAGTCATTGCCTATGCTTCTCGCCAACTGAAACCACATGAGCAAAATTATCCAACTCCCGGCATGGAGCTAGCAGCAGTGATTTTTGCATTAAAAATCTGGAGACATTACCTTTATGGCGAGCATTGTGAGATATTCACCGACCACAAAAGTCTAAAATACATTTTCACGCAAAAGGCATTGAATATGAGTCAAAGGAGGTGGTTAGAACTAATGAAGGATTATGATCTCAATATTAACTACCATCCGGGAAAAGCAAATATTGTAGCAGATGCCTTGAGCAGGAAAGCTTATTGCAACATGTCTATCCTAGTCACACAAGCCACCTCTATTACGAGACCTGGAAAGATTGGGAGTACAACTAAAAGTACATGTACCTGGGCACATGCTAGCTACTCTCCAAGTCACATCTACTTTAGAGAAGCAAATCATGGAAAAGCAGATGGTTGACCAGGACCTAGTAAAGCTAAGGGAGATTATTAGTAAAGGAGGACCATCCGAATTCAACATTGATCCGAATGGGGCTATACGCTTTACAGTTAGAATTTGTGTGCCCAATGACTTTGATCTAAAAAGGCATATTTTGGAAGAGGCGCACTCCTCTCTATACACCATGCACCCAGGCAGCACAAAAATGTATCAGGATATCAAAAAGACATTTTGGTGGAATAACATGAAGAGAGAAATAGCTAAATTTGTTATGGAGTGTGATGTATGTCAACGCATAAAAGCAGAACATCAAAGACCAGCCGGACTTTTACAACCCTTGTCAATACCTCTTTGGAAATGGGAAGAAATTAGTATGGAATTTATTGTCGGGCTACCAAAGACACCATCTGGAAACGATAGTATATGGGTGATAGTAGATCGACTTACAATATCCGCACATTTCATACCGGTGAAGATTACTTTTTCCCTAGAAAAGTTGGCCAAATTATATATCAAAAAAGTAGTATCTCTTCACGGTGTACCCTTGATACGTCTCAAACGTATCTATAATTTCTTATGTTCCATGCTTATATTATACCAATTGCCACATGTTTTATATGCATTTTATATCATATTATGATATTTATTGGACTAACCTACGAATAGTTGCAAAAGTGCACAATGTTCTTGTTTTGCACTTTGATGTGTAGGAATTATCAAGAATACAAAAGGAAACCTCGTTGGAGTCGAATTTGGACTTTCCTGAAATCTGTCTGAAAACTATTTTCGAAGATTGTCACGGTTTGGCCTGAAGATAACATCAAATGGAAATCAAATGTGATACAAAGTTGTGGGAAATTTTCTGCTAATCGATCTGGACTTAAAATTCGGCCCAATCCGAGTCCGGATGCTCCAAATATGCCCGTTTTCGTGGAGCGCAAGAGGGGTTGACGGAAATCCGAGAGTCTATATAAAGAGGGAAACCCTAGGTCGTGGGAGGCAGCCAAGACCACGAATTTTCCTCCTCCCAAGCAGCCGTCTTGGGGAAGAGAACCTCCTCAACACCATCCCCATCACCAAGGGTGGCCGCGGGCGCCAAGGGCCGCCGCCGACGCTCCTCGCCGCCGTGGGCTGCCGTCCCCGCCTCCAAGGCGCCGCCAAGGGCAGCCGCCGCCGCCTTCTCCACGGGCTGCCACCACCACGCCAAGGGCAGCCGCCGCCGCTCCTTGCCGCCGCGCCGCCCCTCACTGCACCGTGGCTGCCAAGGGCCGTCGTCTCCACTCCGGGCTGCACCTCTCCATCAAGCTCCACATCACCATGACCATGCGTGAGTAGTCTCCCCCGGGGCTGAGGGCTCTACCGGTAGCTATGTGGTTTATCTCTCTCTCCCATGGTGTGATCTTTATGTGATCATGAGCTTTGTAATCTAGTTGAATAGGTGATGTTACTCTTTATCTATTATGCACTCTAGAGCTTACTTTAATATGAACTCCGGGGTACTCTCCACGGTGTGAAGTTGACAATGTGTGCATCGTGTGTGACTCCTTTATGACGTTGTGGTGTTTGTTTACTCAGACTTTGGGGTGTGCTTTTATAGCCCTACGCAATGAATGGTGTTTATCATCCAAATAGAGAGTGTTTGAGAGTAGTATTTATTATTCAATTGTGATGTCATTGTTGATAGTGTCCACTAGTGAAAGTATGATCCCCATGCCTTGTTTCTAATCATTAAAACACCGTTTACAACCTGTTCTGCTGCATGTTTGCTTGCTGCCATTTTTATTTCAGATTGCAATTACAACTTATAATCACCCATATTACTTGTATTTCACTATCTCTTCGCCGAACTAGTGCACCTATACATCTGACAAGTGTATTGGGTGTGTTGGGGACACAAGAGACTTCTTGCATCTTGATTGCAGGGTTGCTTGAGAGGGATATCTTTGACCTCTACCTACCTGAGTTCGATAAACCTTGGGTGATTCACTTAAGGGAAACTTGCTGCTGTCCTACAAACCTCTGCTCTTGGAGGCCCAACACTGTCTACGAGAATAGAAGCGTGTGTAGACATCAAGCTATTTTCTGGCGCCGTTGCCGGGGAGGTGAGTGCTTGAAGGTATCTCCTTTAGATTCTGCAATTTTATCTTTTTGTCTCTTATTTTATTTCACTAGTTAGGCTAAATGGAAAACAACAACAAAATTAGAGATCTTTATGAAATTTATATTACATTAGGACATGATACATTTGAAGAGGAAATTAAAAAACCTATGGAAGTTAGTTTGCATAATAGTGGTAGTAGTGTTATTAGTATAAATTCTTTGGACACCATTATTGCTAAGGCTATGGAAAAGCCTAAGCTTGGGGAAGCTAGTTTAAATAAAAATAATCTTTTTTGCTCCTCAGCTTTGGAGGAAATATCTTGCCTTGATAATGCTTTGCCTCCAATATGTGATAATTCTAATGATGCTTGTGATATTCCAAATCCACCTACTGAAAGTATTGCTTTTGAAATACTTATGGAAATTGTTGAAATGGTTATGGATGAACCTTATGTAGGAGATAGAACAGTCCATCCAAGTGACCACTTGTTGAAACTTAAAGGATTTTGTGAGTTGTTTAAGCTTGCAGGTTTATCAAGAGAAAATGTTATGAAGAAATTATTTCCACTGTCACTTAAGGACAAAGCAAGGAAGTGGTATGAGCTACTAGATGATCCTCATCATTTGGAATGGAAGGAGCTTGAATATCTCTTTTACTCTAAATTTTATCCTCCTTATGAATTGTATTTAGATAGGAGTTACATTTTTAATTTTTGGCCCCGTGATGGAGAAAGAATTGCTCAAGCTTGGGGAAGGCTGAAGACATTAATACTCAAATGTCGTAACCATGAGCTTCCTGAGAAAATAATTGTTAATAATTTTTATGCAAGGCTTTCAGGACATTGCAAGGATTATCTAGATGCCTGTTCAGAGGGTTCTTTCACAAGTAAGAAGGTTGAAGCTAGATGGGATTTTCTTGAAAGAATTCAAAACAATGCTGAAGATTGGGAGATTGACAAAGGTAAAGAATCAGGTATAAACTACGAATATGATTGCATTAAGTCTTTCGTTGAAATTGCTGGTTTTCAAGAGCTTAGTGCTAAATATGGTCTTGATTCTCATATTATTGTTGATTGTTTTAGAACCTTTGCTTCTCATATTAATGTTCCCAAAGAAAATTAGGATGTGTATCGTGAACCTTTCAAAGACACTTGCATGGAAAATGAAATTGTTGTTGATGATTGCAATAAACATGCTCAAACTTCTGAAAATACTATTTCTTATAAGCATGTTAATTTTTGTGGAATGCATAGACCTTGTGAAAATAATCAAATTGAAGATGAATATTGTATCCATCATAGGAACGAAAAAACTAGAGCTTGGTACAAGGCTCTAAGACATCTTGGTGAAAAAGTTTGTGCCACATATCCTTTTATTTGTGAACTTTGCTATAAAGAGGGTCATTTCGAATTTCAATGCTCAGGTTCTAATAAGGATATTGCAGGAGACTTTTGTGATAACATGATCACTCCTAATCAACATGATGAACTTACATTATTTTTGGGGTGTGAAGAGTTATCAAGAAAAACTTCTTTGTTACATATGAGTGATCTTGATATGAATAGTGTGTTGCATGGATGTTATCTCTATTGGGTTAATAATTGTCATGCTAACACCTATATACAAAATATTATAAAGGATGAGACTTTACCAAAGTATGACAAGAATAATATGTGTTTTGTTCTTATTAATGAAAGAGAGGAATTCCCCCAAGTTTCTTCCATTGTCTCTAATACTAAACCAAGTTATGTGGAGAAGCTTCCTTTCAAGCCTCTCCCTCCTAAAGAGGAAAAGAAGAAGAAAAAGGGAAAGAGGAAGAAGAAGAAGAGGAGTAAAAGGAGAGAGGGAACAGTATGTTCTCCCAAACTTGTTGCTCCTGTTACAATTGATACTTATAATTCTGAATTCGATGATTCTGAACTTGATGATGAACCTATGCCTGTTACTTATATTAGTGATCATGATTGGGAAAAGCACACTACTTTTGATATTGAAGATCTCTGGGATACTAATTCTGAAAATGATGATGTTAATAATTGCTATACTATTAGTACTATCCATGTTTCTTCCCATGATGATATAGAAAGCTCTGAGCTTGGGGATGAGGTGTTTTAAAATCCTTTTGCTACTAATGATTATATATTTGATACCTCTCATTCTAATAAAAATGATGATATGCTTACAAATAAACACACTTTGGAGGATAATTATTCTATTGCTTATGATGATACTATGCCCCCAGTCTTTGATAATTATAAAGAATACTATGACATAGGTTATAATTACAATCATCCTCTTGAAACTTGTCATAGTTATAAAAGAATTACACAAACCGATCCTTTTAATATACAACTTGTCTATCATGTTGATGCATGTAAAATGCATACATGAACTTTGCATTGTATTACTCATATTTCATCCATATTTGCATCATATAAGGGTTATATCAATGTTTCATAATGTTTTGGGGAATATTTCACACTTTCCTTATTTATTTGGAATTAACCCTGTGCTGTCAGAAAACCCTTTTTTGTATATTTTGATGTTTCACGGACCCAAACGTCGTCCAAATGACCTAAAACTTCGGGAACATCATTTTTAGGAAGGAAGAAGGAGTAGGAGCCAAGGAAGCGCACGAGAGGAGGCCCGAGGCCCAAGATAGGTGGGCCCATGCGGCCAGATTCCTTGGCCGCGTGGGGCCCCCCATCTGGAGCCTCGAGGCTCCGATGCCGTCGATCTTCGTCTTCGTGGCTTCGTCTTGACCTAAAAACGACTATAAAAATAGCCCCCCAAACCCTTTCGGAGAGGAGCACCGCAGAAACACAGAAACCACGAAACAGAGACCTGGAGCCGCAGATTGGAGGGGGAAAACTCCGGCGGGGCGCTGCCGGTGTGGTCTCCACCTTCTCCAACGACTTCTCCACCGTCTCCATGATGAAGAGGGAGTAGTCCACCCCTTGACTATGGGTTTGTGGAAGTAACTTATGTATCTCTCCTCTCTCTTGAGCTTCACTAATTAGTGCCATATGAGCTGCTGAACATGATTATGGTCATATATGTAATACCTTTGTGGTGGATCTCTTAAGTTGATATATGTTATGATGATTGCCAATATTATGTCTTTGTTATGAAAGTAGATGCATATTATGTACCCCGTTCTTGTCTATGTGTTTTGATCCAACATGTTTATGAGAGGGCGTGAGGGGGAACGTGTGCATTAGTTGGAGTAACGGGGGGTGGTTTTGTGGTAAGTTGACATCAATACCGTGATCCACTTGGGTTTTTACCTTACTTTGTTGCTTCACTAGGGATAAAGGAAATACCATGCTACCGGGGGTATGTGGGTGACAGTGCCACTATCACCATGACTAGATCTAGCATGATCTTATTTAAACTTCATGTCATTGAACTTCATGTCATTGAACTTAAAGCTATACTCTGTTTATCTTAATTACTGAGGTGTTATGATTTAGTTCGCATCTTGGTTGAGTATAAGAGAGATTAATAACCAAAAGATCTCTATGTTAGGACGTGATGCCCATATTATTAATAACTTGTCTTGTCACAATCTCATATGTCAATTCCTATGTTCCATTATCTACCACTATATAAAAGAGAGAGTGCATTTGTGAAACCATGAACTCCAGTCCATTTTTAATCATAAGAAACACCTTTCCAACACTTTTATTGCACTTTACATTTTCTGCCATTATTAAATCCGAAAATACAAAAATACATTTATATCTTGCAAACACCATACAAATCATAAACACATCATCCAATATCATTCATACCATACTTGCACTTTTATTTATTACCATTGCATATTTATTTCTGCTTTGCATTTATTTCTATATCTTTTACTTACACCTTGTGCTTGACAACCACTTGGTGAGGTTGAGGGCACAAAACATCTTGTTTTATTTTGCAGGTAATCAAGAGAATGACAAGAGGGTAAATCCTCTACACACAGTTCCCCGAGAGTTCGATATAAACCCTCGAGTCACCCTTGTGGGGAAAACACATGTTCGAGTTCTTTATAATGATCCTGCTCCCATTGTTATTAATGAGAAGAACCTTTCTTATGAGGGAAATAATGATACCTTTATGCATATGGATCATGATAAGAATGTTTCATGTGATGGTTATATTGTGGATTTTATCAATGATGCTACTGAAAGTTATTATGAGGGAAATAATGATACCTTTATGCATATGGATCATGATAAGAATGTTTCATGTGATGGTTATATTGTGGATTTTATCAATGATGCTACTGAAAGTTATTATGAGAGGGGAAAATACGGTTGGAAAAGTTTTCAAGTTACTAAAACACCTCTCTTTATGTTGGAAGTTCTGAAGTTTCATTTGTTTCATCTTTCTATTATAGTTGCTTTATGTTTCAATAATTTATCCTATTACAAGATTCCTTTGCATAGAAAGTGGGTTAGACTTAAATGTGTTTGATGTTTTACCTCTTGATGCTCTCCTTTGTTTTTCAACTCTCATTTTTATGAGAGCATCATAAAAATCTCCTTGCCTAGCTAAAAGGCTTTAAAAAAAAGTGCTTATGGGAGACAACCCACATTTTATTCCTGTTATTTTCTTTTATATTGAGTCAAGGAACATGCCTACCTCTGTAGCAATTCTTTTGTATCTTTATTTTATCGCATTGTTGTGTCAAGTAAAGCCTCTAGTAGTAAGTTGATACTAGATTTGGATTTCTGCGCAGGAACAGTTTTCTGCTGTCCACCGTTTAATTCATAACTCCATACAGAAAAATCGAAATGACCTGATATTTTCTGTGCGTGATCCTCAGATATGTACGCAACTTTCATTAGTTTTGAGTTTTCTGATTTGAGCAAGTTAAGTGCCTCGAAAAAATTCGGCTTTACGAACTGTTCTGTTTTTGACAGATTCTGCCATTTATTTTGCACTGCTCCTTTTGCTGTTTTTGAGTGGATCTTTTTGCTCCAGAAAATACCAGTGGCTGTAGCTAATGTCCAGTAGCATGTGTGATGATTTTGTCCATGCAGAATATGAGAATTTTTTATTCTGCACTAACCCTCTAATGAAGTTTACTTTGAGTTTTGTGTGGAGAAAGTTTTCAAGGATCAAGAGCGAGGATGATATGATGTGATCAAGAAGATGAAAAAGCCTAAGCTTGGGGATGCCCCCGTGGGTCACCCAAGCATATTTCAAGAAGACTCAAGCGTCTAAGCTTGGGATGCCCAAGGCATCCCCTTCTTCATCAACAAACTATCAGGTCATCTCTAGTGAAACTATATTTTAATTCCGTCACATCTTATGTGCTTTACTTGAAGCGTCTGTTTGATTTTATTTTTGCTTTTGTTATTTTCATTCTTTGAATAAAATGGATCCTAGCATTTCTTTGTGGGAGAGAGACACGCTCTGCTTTTTCTTATGAATACTCGTATTTTTCACTTATATTTGTTGAGTATTCTTTTGCTTTTAGCTCTCGTTTTTCATGCATCTCTTGTTAGAGCTGTTAGTTCTTATATGTTATACTCTCTTATCTCATTGTTAAATACTTGGAGAGTTTATGTTTAAATAAGTTGATTGGTGTTTGGTTGGGAACAGAAAATGTTAAATGTGGTAGATGGTATAACGAAAGGTTGCATAATCTTTTAGATCATTAAATTGTTTCACTTGAATCATTGATATTATTTTGAGATATTAATATGCTTAATGGTAAACTTGATGGTTTAGTAAAGTAAAATGATTAATGGTTGGTCTAAAAAGTTGAAGTTGTGCCACACTTGAATAACCAGTTGATAGCATAATGATATATGACTTCTAATGTTAAAAGCAACTGTAATGACTTTTTGTTATGCGCTACGGTCGGGGTCCCAACAGTGACTTGTCATTTGCCACAGTCCCTCATGGAGTGATTTTCATTATGCCTTGTAAGATCATATTTCTAGTTGGAATCTTTTAACTTGTGAGTTCTAAGCTGCGGTTTTCATGGCACTTCCACCACCATATTTCCTAGCCTCTTCGTTACTTTGCATTGCCCTTTCTCACATTGAGAGTTGGTGCATACTTCGCGGGTACATCCAAAACTCATGGGAGATCTTCATCATGTTCTCCTACACATAAGCCTAAATATATTTCTCAAAACATCCACCATACCTACCTATCACAACATTTTCATAGCTGTTCCGAGATATATTGCCATGCAATTTTCATCTTACATTACATATCTTGTTGTCATTTATCCTTTATACATTGCTTTGCATGATTCTATATAGCTGATTTGCGGTTTACCCATGTTACGCTAGATCATTACATATATCCTGCTACACTGGCAGAAGCACTGTTTCATACATTATGTTTTATTCATTATGAGTTATTAGTATCAAAAGTGTGTTGTCATATTAGAATATTTGCCCCTAAAAGTGAAAAGAGCCATGGAGGCCATCGAAAAGAGAAACAGAAAAAAATAGAAAAAAGAGAAAAAAAGAAGAATAAAAAAAGGGGGCAACATTACTATTCTTTATCCACACTTGTGCTCATGTTTTAGCACCCGTAGTATTCATAGTCATCATTTGTGCTCATGTTTAGCACGTTTACTCCATATGAGAGAGTTTTCATGTTTTACTTGCATAGCTATGTGCGGAACTTTACATTATAGAACTTGGCTTGTATATTCCAATGATGTGAGCAAGCAAGTTGGATGCGACCCCACTAGTTCCATTGGAGAGCTTTCATACACTTATAGCTCTATGTGCATCCGTTGTGTGGCAATCACTACTCCTTGCATAGCTTCGATTATAAGACTTCCTCTTGTCTAATGATCACTTTCAGCTTTTCAGCTTTGTGAGACTATCTTCCGTTGGCCTTCCAAATTCCCCTTAATGTTTTTTTAGCCACAACATCCTGGTGTCAGGAACCAACGCTGAAAGCTTGTTTGTTTTTAAGTGAACAAATTGAGAGATTATTTTCTACGTGCATATTGTTATTGCTTGACTTGATCCTAACGTAAGGTTGTCATGAGTGTTTGATGCATTGGATGATTATATTATTGTTCTTCAAGCTTAAATCATCTTTAAATATACTATGCACGGTTGAATATTCTTTAGTACTGATTCATTTAAAGTTTTACTCTGTTCTTCCTGATTGTTTATACATTACTCATTTGATATCAATATAGACTACAACACTTATTCACTTGATCCTAATTTACATGGATTACAATATTATATGACCACGATTGTGTGAAAGCATGTCAATTCAGAAATTATTTGTTGTTATCATTTTACCTACTCGGGACGAGTAGAACTAAGCTTGGGGATGCTTGATACGTCTCAAACGTATCTATAATTTCTTATGTTCCATGCTTATATTATACCAATTGCCACATGTTTTATATGCATTTTATATCATATTATGACATTTATTGGACTAACCTACTAATAGTTGCAAAAGTGCACAATGTTCTTGTTTTACACTTTGATGTGTAGGAATTATCAAGAATACAAAAGGAAACCTCGTTGGAGTCGAATTTGGACTTTCCTGAAATCTGTCTGAAAACTATTTTCGAATATTGTCACGGTTGGGCCTGAAGACAACGTCAAATGGAAATCAAATGTGATACAAAGTTGTGGGAAATTTTCTGCTAATCGATCTGGACTTAAAATTCGGCCCAATCCAAGCCCGGATGCTCCAGATATGCCCGTTTTCGTTGAGCCCGAGAGGGGTTGACGGAAATCCGAGAGTCCATATAAAGAGGGAAACCCTAGGTCGTGGTAGGCAGCCAAGACCACGAATTTTCCTCCTCCCAAGCAGCCGTCTTGGGGAGGAGAACCTCCTCAACACCATGCCCATCAGCAAGGGTGGCCGCGGGCGGCAAGGGTCGCCGCCGCCACCTCTCGCCGCCGCGCCGCCGTGGGCTGCCGTCGCCGCCTCCTAGGCGCCGCCAAGGGCAGCCGCCGCGGCCTTCTCCACGGGCTGCCACCGCCACGTCAAGGGCAGCCGCCACCGCTCCTTGCCGCCGCGCCGCCCCTCACTGCACCGTGGCTGCCAAGGGCCGCCGTCTCCACTCTGGGCTGCACCTCTCCATCAAGCTCCTCATCACCATGACCATGCGTGAGTAGTCTCCCCCGGGGCCGAGGGCTCTACCGGTAGATATGTGGTTTATGTCTCTCTCCCATGCTGTGATCTTTATGTGATCATGAGCTTTGTAATCTAGTTGAATAAGTGATGTTACTGTTTATCTATTATGCACTCTAGAGGTTACTTTAATATGAACTCCGGGGTACTCTCCACGGTGTGTAGTTGACAATGTGCGCATCGTGTGTGACTCCTTTATGACGTTGTGATGTTTGTTTACTCAGACTTTGGGGTGTGCTTTTATAGGCCTACGCAATGAATTGTGTTTATCATCCAACAAGAGAATGTTTGAGAGTAGTATTTATTATTCAATTGTGATGTCATTGTTGAGAGTGTCCACTAGTGAAAGTATGATCCCCATGCCTTGTTTCTAAGCATTAAAACACCGTTTACAACCTGTTCTGCTGCATGTTTGCTTGCTGCCATTTTTATTTCAGATTGCAATTACAACTTATAATCACTCATATTACTTGTATTTCACTATCTCTTCGCCGAACTAGTGCACCTATACATCTGACAAGTGTATTGGGTGTGTTGGGGACACAAGAGACTTCTTGCATCTTGATTGCAGGGTTGCTTCAGAGGGATATCTTTGACCTCTACCTCCCTGAGTTCGATAAACCATGGGTGATTCACTTAAGGGAAACTTGCTGCTGTCCTACAAACCTCTGCTCTTGGAGGCCCAACACTGTCTACGAGAATATAAGCGTGCGTAGACGTCAACCCTTGCGTATTGTATCAGACAGAGACCCTCGCTTTGTTTCAAATTTTTGGAAAAGTTTGCACAAAGCATTAGGGACAAGACTAGATTTTAGTACATCATATCATCCCCAAAGCGACGGACAAACTGAGCGGGTAAACCAAATTTTGGAAGACATGCTTAGATCATGTGTCCTGGAATTTAAAGGAGCTTGGGATGATTATATGCCATTAGCTGAGTTTGCATATAACAATGCTATTAGTCGAGTATTAAAATGGCTCCCTATGAAGCTCTATATGGAAGAAGGTGTCGAGCGCCCATTTGTTGGGACGAGGTTGGGGAAAGAAAAATTCTAGGACCTGACTTAATTGAAGAAACCGAAGAAAAGGTGAGACTTATACGTGAGAGACTTCAAGCCGCACAAAGCAGACAAAAAAGTTATGCGGATGGAAAAAGGAGGGACCTTCATTTCCAACAAGGAGAATTTGTGTATCTAAAAGTATCGCCTATGAAAGGGGTCAAACGATTTGGGCTTGGCAAGAAATTGAGCCCACGGTATATTGGTCCTTTTCCAATGACCAAACAAATCGGAGAAGTTGCATATCAGCTAGAGCTTCCGGATTCCCTAGCAGGCATACACAATGTGTTTCACGTTTCTCTTTACTTCGTATATGTCTGAAACTACCACAACAACAGGTAGAGCTGGGATTACCCGAGTTACAGAAAGATTTAACATATGAGGAATACCCTATTCGTATATTGGATTTAAAAGACCGCAAGACTAGACGACAAAATATTCGATTTGCCAAAGTACAGTGGAGTAATCACACTGAAGATGAAGCCACCTGGGAAAGAGAAGACGATTTAAGGAAAAACTATCCATACCTATTCGCAAAATAATGGTATGTAAAATTTTGAGGTCAAAATTTTTCTATGGGGGAGGATGTAATATCCAAAATATTAATTTGACATCGATGCTAGATTTTTATGTGCGTTTCTTTTATTTTATCTTTGGTAGCAACATGTGCTGTTCTGTCTAAATTTAGCTCAAGAAATCTCAAAATATCTAGTAGTATTAGAAAGTTGTGGATAAACATGGATGTAACCGGACCGGTGGTAACAGGACCAGTCGTTCTCATCCACTTCATTTATTCCTTGGCTTACCCTGCACAGATGCCAGGGTATCGAAAGGGACCGGTAAGGTTTTTAATGAGGCGGCTTGCTGACCTAATATATGAGGTTTAAGTTTTAAAAAAAAAAAACCTCTGACCTATAAATAGACCGCCGGCTGCAGAGCCCGTCCATCAACACATAGTCCAAATCGCTCAAATATTTTCCCTCGCTGGTCCGATCTGAAAAGCGAAGACAGGAAAGGTATGGTCAGCTGCATGAGCCCTACTCCAATCTGAATCATAGCTAGCTATTCTAGCTTCTCTCCTTCTCTTTCATAGATCTGCTAGTTCTTGTATCGGTTAGACTGGATCTCAATCTCTGTACAAGTTAAGAGCTAAAGAAAGATGTTCTAAATATTGTTAGATCAAGAGCTTCACGCCATAAGGTTTTACTTAGTAAATGGATCGGAACTTGTTTCGGTTAAATCTGTAGCATTCTCAGTGCTAAATCTGGTGGCTAAATATAACTAATACTAAGTGTGTGTACGGATGGCACCCGCCGGGTTCGGGTCCGGGTTTGGCACCCCCATACCCGCCCCCGCCCCCTCTACCCACCCCCGCGACCCGCCCCCATACCCGTCGTCGGGTCTAGAGCTCAACCATACCCGCGACCCGACGGGTTTGCGGGACCCGGCGGGTACCCGCCAAGTCACGGTGGCCGCGTTTGCAAGTGGAGGCCGAGCTCAAGGAGGTAGGACGAGGAGGCCGGCCAGGTCGTCGGCGGCAGAGAACTCGAGCTCGTGGCTGCGGGGAGGGGAGGAGGGCAGCGAGCTCGAGGAAGGCGGCCAGGTCGTCGTCGACGGCGGCGAGCTCGAGCTCGTGGCTGCGGGAAGTGCCCATGGCGGCAGCGCTTGGGCGCAGAGGGCAACGACGCTAGGGCGCGAATGGCGGCATCACTGGCGCTGGGTACCGGAGGGCGGCGGAGGACGGCAGTGCTGGGCAGGTGGATCCGTGCTTGGTGGGAATTTGGGATCGGAGGTTGTGGGAGAGATGGGAAAGGAGAGGAAAGAAGATAAGGTGCATGTGTGGATGGGATCGAGCGTGCAGTGTACCGTGCGGTGTGTTGTGTGTTGTGTGCGTGCGTGGGTAGTAGGGTTTGACCTGGTGTCGTGTGTGCTGTTGTGTCGTGTGTACTGTTTGCGTGCCTGTGTATGTGGATTGCGTATTTTTTGCCAAATCTGCCCCTTTGACGAAACTAATAACAGATCTGGCCGTTCTGCGAAACTATTTCCAAATCTGGCCCCCGAGGTCGGCGCCAATGGATATGGCGCCGAAACTGTGTAGGTCGGCGCCAGCAAAAAAAATTACCCGAACTAGGTCGGCGCAAGTGCAATGGCGCCGAACCCATAAATTTTCGAAATGTTGAAAAGTGTTGGCGTCGACCTGTACAACTTCGGCGCCATATCTATTGGCGCCGACCTCGAGGGCCAGATTTAAAAATAGTTTCGTAAAGAGGCCAGATCTATCATTAGTTTTGTCAAAGGGCCAGATTTGGCAAAAAATACGTGGATTGCGGAGAGCACAGACCGGTCTGCGGGTTAGCAGGTCCGAGTTAGGCATCCCCATACCCGCCTCCGCTAGACCCGGTGGGTCTGAATCCTTACCGCTAAGCACCTCCGCGGGTATTTTTCTACATCAAACCCTTCCCATTTAGTGCGGGTACCCGTCGGTTTATTGGGTATCGGGTACCCATTGCCATCCGGAAGAGGAAATAGTCTGAAATAATTACTCAGGACACTAGTACTAGTACGATGCATGCACCTTGTGTGAATTTGCTACTCCGTAGCTTGTATGCATACAGTATGGTCAATCGATGAATTGATTCTTTACCAGTTCACTCGTACACGGAATGAAATAATGATTGATTGGACTCGTAATGTTATAGCTAATATAATTTGTACAACATGTTTAGGTGGGAGCAGGTAGCAGAGAAGAACCGGATCACGCAAGGCTGTGCATACCAGTTTCTTCTATAAATTATAATTCCTGAGATATAATCTTGATGGACAACTTGAAATACCTAAATATTTTTACATGCGATATAAACGTAATGGTTGTGTGATCTTTGTGAGGTGAATAATACTTTGTGATGTTGAATGATATACATGATTTTCTTGTGAATGGACACCGCCATAATCATGAATGTATGGCGTACCAAGCCCGAGACGGTTGATACCTGAAATAACGGTACGCGGTCAAAAGCCGGTACTAGTGTGGGATGGATTTGCCTCACACAAGTAGGGGACTCGACGTCGTGATTCTCGGAGATGGGTATCACCATTGGTGGAGATTACGACGGTCATTTGTGTGATATGTGGTGTTTATTTTTAGTTGCATTATGGCATACTAATTATTTGATATTTATATTCATCTTGCCCTAACATGATTATTTGTGGAATTGATTAACTCTCATGCAATTAATTATGTTCTTATCCTTGCTGAGTATGTCTCAACATACTCACGGCCAATCTCTTTTCTCTGGTATGTGCAGTGTTTAAGGAGATGATTCTGACCAGGAGACTATGGAAGCCATAGAAAATAACTAGACACCTAGACCAAAGTGTTGGGGCTACGTTTTTATCTTAGACATGAATAAATGGAAAGATGCATTGATGCATGTGTAGTACGATGGAATAATGTATGGTCTAGTTTGCCTATTCTCCTTTGTAAGCTACGATATACTAATGAATAAATGGAACCTGATGTGGTATTGTGCTCCTAACTTGGGTGAAAACTACTTACGCCTTGTATGCTTATGGGGTATCTTTATCTTATAAGTATACGGCAGACTGTCGCAATTATTTCTGGGTTAGCCGGGCGTGACAAGGTTGGTCTAGAACCGGTTGCCGGCTGCGGGGTGCGACCGGCGGGTGGTACGGAGGCGCTGTCCACTTGTCTATTGCACCTTTGCCGCTCTTTGAAACTCACCCTTTGCGTCACTTCGCCAGCTCTCTAGTGTGGTGCCCCGCGTGCTATGGGTTTGTGTTCGCGGTCTCCGAGGCGGCGGTCCTGGTGGTGGGAGCCTTGGGGCGTGTGGGCGGCTCCCTTGGCTTGGGTGCGGGCTGGCTATCTTGGTCGTGTGGACGGCCACACGGCACGGTAGCTAGTGTTCCCTGTTTGATGGAGGTGCGGCGGCTTGCCCGCACAACGCATGGAAGGTGGAGGGTGTTCGCCAGGGTGAAGACCTTGTATGGATGTCAGACCGACGATGGCGGCGTCTGTGGGCGTCGTCTCCTTCTTAAAGTCATCGTCATGGGTACCCTCCATCCGTCGTGCTACTCCGGATGAAAACTCCGATCTTTGGATCTGACGGTGGCGGCACTACGGCGGCGTTCCCTTCTTGAAGGCGCCGTTTGGAGCCCATCTCTCGGCTTACGTGGCTTCTTCTTCCCCTTTGGGTTGGTGTAGCTGTTCTTAACACCTTTGTATCTTGCCTTGGGTGAGTGTGTTGTGGTGTTGTGTCTTGGGTGCGTGTGTTGTGGCGTAGTGTTGTACGCTGGTTGGATGTTACTTTATTTATAAAGCAGGGCGAAAGCCTGTTTCGAGGCACTTTCACTGTTTCATACTTTGCATGCAATTTTTATTCCCGCGCCGGAGCCAGCATAACGGATCGAATTCCTGTGGTGATCATCCGTGAATCGCGGTAGTTGGATAGGATCATAGGAGATAGCAATCATCATTATGCTTCAAATGAACTGCATATCTGTGAGCTAGCTCGCTGCTAGTAGCTTGGTTCCCTTATATCCCAAGGAATTAATTAGGTGAGCAAACTGCAGCAACCGTCAGTCTAGCAGGCTATCAGTGCTGCAACGACAATGCTGGGCTCTAACTGATCAGGTTTTGCGACAACCTGCTAGTTCTCAACCATTTTAGTTTGTGTGCACCACACTGCAAGACTGGAACCATGTATAGCAAGAGAATGGCATCAGTGTTCGTAATTCCCATCACTGTGCTCTAGTATAAGTCTGTAAAATTCAGAGCCGCATGTTCAGTTAGAACTTTGCACCTAACAACGCTGAACGATGTAAATTAGGGCTATTCAGTGTAATCCCTGAAGAACGGGCTGTGTTTACTCGATTCGGTTGGGTAGCCAGAGAAATTTGGAGCTCAAGGTCAATATTTATTTTCTGAATACACCGGAAGACTTAAAAAGCCACATTCAGACAGTGAAATGATCATCTGTCAGCCCTTGAGCTGTGAAATGCTTACTTTATCGATCGTTGCAGAAAGAAAAAGCTTGCGAAGAAGAAGAAGAACATCATGGCAGCATGAAGAACGGAGACCAAAGGCTGCTTGCACTGCATTATTTACTAAACCTTTTTCACCGGGCTTGCATAGATGCATGAACTGACTGGAGTACTGGTCCAGGATAATGAGTTCTAAGCGAGTGTTCCATTCGGCCGTTACAAGTTTATAACTGTATATAGAAAAGAATTCCATGGCCAGCGTGTGTTATGTGCTGTTGGGGATTTGTACAACATAATCTAACCAGGTGTCGGTATTTTCCTAACGGGCAGAGTTTGGGGAAATGATTGCGTTTGCGGTGTAGAAGGTGGCCAGTCACTACAAGCGTTTTGGAGAAGAATGATGGATGGCACGGGTGGATATAAACGCTTTGTTAAATCAAACACTACATAGGCGTACCTCCATCATTCTTCAGAGAGCATCATTGTATAACCGAACTGCAAATCTGTGGATCGTTGGATTGCAGACATGCCAACAACTAATTTCAACGCCATTGAGCTGGATTTGCAAAACCTACTACTCTAGCTTGTCGGATGAGTAAACGTCAAGGTCAATCAGTTCACGGGTATCAGCATACAGGCCATCTTGATAAATAGATACGGCAGAGCTGACCATTATGCTCACTCATGGCTCCATATCAAGAAACCTAACCGACATCCGGCACATCGCCGTATCTAATGATGATGCAGAACTTCTCCAGGCAGAGGCAAGGACGGAGGTTGACAGGGACTCGTCAACCGGTCATCCCATTAGCAACGACCACTACTAGCTTTGCGGCCTCTCACGCCAATGCATCTCCCAGCCACGCCAACCTTCTCTGTGCAGCCAAAATCACATGAATCGGAATGAAAGCCACTCCTGTCTTGATCAAACTGTTGGCTAGCCGGCCAGGAGGTATCTATCTTAGATGACGAGGCCATGCATGGATTGATGGACCGGAGCATCATACGTGCAGAGTGCAGAGAGGGAGTTGGTGACCATGGTAAACAGACTTCTTCTGGGTTGTCTCGGACGCCCGAAATTTTTGGTGAATTTGTGACTGGAGCCCAGACGAGCGAGTAGAGGAACTGTGCAGCAGACAGGTACGTACTCACTCGAGCACGATCGCTCTGGAGCCGGCAGCTAGAGGGGCGCACCAACGAGAGCAACCGGTTTCTCCTGCCGCACCGCACCACCAGCTACCGCACGGCAAAAGCCTCTCATTTCGTCGTCCTGCCCTAACCCCACTCCATCATCACACTACCACGGACTTGTAAAAGCTCGGCTAAAATGCGTTCAAAAGCCTCTTCCCCCCCCCCCCCCCCCCCCCCCCCCCCCCTCCTCTCATATCATCCCTGCATATTCATAATATATTGCAGGGCACCACCAAGCAAAGCAAAAGGAAGCCTAGCTTGGCCGCTCATATCAAAATACCCCTGGCATTGTGCAGAGAAGACTCGAAGGCGTCTCCCCTCTCTCTGCTGCTCATCCTCCTGTCCACAAGGGATTCGTTTCGTTTTCTGTTCATGGGATTCTAGTTTGTGCAAATGATCTTGCCTCTTCTCTTCTTCTATCATTTTTCATCGCTGGCATAGAAGCCTGTGTCCTCCTTCTCCAGTTTAGGAGCCCCATTTCTTGTTTCTTCCGAGGTTGTGCTGAATTGAGCAGCACAGATGCTGGTTTCCGGGAGAAAAGGACTGCTCGTTCTGTGCACATGTTTTGTGATCCTTTCGCTTACAACACCGTCCCATGGCTCGTCAAATTCCAGGGAGGATCTCAATCAAAGCCGCAACAAGACCGGGCATCCTATGCAGGTAATTAGAGTGGTCCTTACATCAAGTTTGGTGGTTCCACCCTCAGAATCTACCTAGTTCTGAATTATGTTAATCCGAGAACAGCCACACTTGGTTGTTTTGGGAACACGAAGTGTGTGTTATGCGGCTAACAGGAAACAGTTTTTTCTCTCTTGCAGCTAACGCCTAAAACAGCATTTCAGCTGAAGCTACACGCTTTGTTCCACTGGTCCTCTTTCGGTTTCCTGATGCCTGTAGGGATACTGCTGGTCAGAATGTCAAGCAAGTCGAAAAGCGGCAGATGCGTCAGAGTCCTCTTCTATTGCCATGTCATTTCTCAGGTTTGTATCTTCTCTACAACCTAGCTTTTCTGACAGATGTTTCTGTTTTCTTCATGTTCCATGGAGCATCAGATTTATTTCTCGTGATCCACTGAATTTGCAGATCGCAGCCGTTCTTCTTGCTACCGGAGGCGCGGTTCTGTCCTTGATGAACTTTGAGAACTCCTTCAGTAATACTCATCAAAGAGTAGGATTGGCATTGTATGGATCCATGTGGCTTCAGCCACTCATCGGTTACTTCAGGCCGGAAAGGTGGAAAAAAAAACTACTTTCCTATAGCACCTTGCGAATTTGCAACCTTTTCATGTTTCATACATATATCATATGCCTGGACCTGATCCTTTCTATCTCCGCAGAGGTGTCAAGGCAAGGAGTCTGTGGTTCTTTGGCCACTGGCTTCTCGGCATTGCAGTTTGCGCCATTGGAATTGCAAATGTCTACACTGGCCTCCGCACGTACCATGAGAGAACCGGCAAGAGCATGAGCCTTTGGGCAGGTCTCCTTACCGTCGAGGTCTCCTTCCTAGCTTTCTTTTACCTATTGATAGATAGATGGAGCTACATGATCAAACAAGGACACCTCCCTGTTGAGCACCTAAGACCCAATGATAATCACAGGACCTATCCAACTACTCTTAAGAAAGAGCTGGGTATGGTGCAATAGTGAAGTCTCCAAATAAAAACACGGTGTGGTGGAAGATATTGTTGTGAATCTGTAAAGGGGATAAGGCAATGATGCTAAATGGTTTGGTAACTTGTTTCGTTTGATGGGTGTGTTCCTTCAAGAAGATTGTACAGTTTTTACACTTTTGTAGAGATTGTGGTGAATTGGAGCTCTGAATTTCAGATATTATTTCATGACACCATTTGGATTGTTTGTGGGAAGTAGACAAATGCAGCATTAAAATTCTTGAGGGGAAAAGTGATCAGAAGTTTCAGAACTGCGGTTGATGTCTATTGACATCATGTCGTTTGTAGCATATGCAACATTTCATGGTGCTAAACCTTGAGAGATTGGTCATCTAAACCTGTAACGAACATGCGATTTTTCAGCATCTGCCATCCCTGGTATGACAACGTATACTTCTTTGTGTCGTCAGTTTACAGTCTTTTTATGTCTTACTTGTTAGGTTTAAAATTGTACTGGCGTTCCTTGTGGGCTTGAGGCTAGTGGATAAAACATAAATATGCACTATCAGGTGCTTAATGGATAAAAACCTACATACTCATAATACAAATTCTAACTATTTACATATACATACAGCTCTTTCAGAGATAAAGTACCTTGATGCGTATGAAAAGTCTGAAGATGATCACTAAAAACAGCACCTTCTTGTTCATGGCAAGAGCTGGACATAGCCAGTTAGGACAGCGATAGCTAAAATGGCGAGGGGTGGCACGAGAACGAATGCCCCGACTGCCGCGAAGAACACCGAGTCGTTCCTTCCGCTAACCTTGGTGAGCAGCGCTTGCCTCTTGATGTTCCTCCTCTGCGAGACGGTCAGGGAGTTGAGGGTCTTGAGGCCTTGTCTGAGCCTCTTTCCCAACGGGAGGGTGAATGTGAATTCTCCGCCCCTGTCACCGTAGAGTGCTGACAGTTGCTCGCGGATGGTAGTTCGGACACGGGATTCTTTAGGGGTGCCATCCTCTGAGCAGCGCCAGGAGACATTGTTGTTAGTTGTCACAGACATGGGAGTTGGATCAGGAATGGTAACGGAACATGGTAATACGAAAAGTACCAATGCCATCAGATGTAGAGGATGATGTCAGTTGCTCCAGGAGATCAAGCTGGGTGCGTGCCGAAGAAACTTCAGGAGACAGTATGGCAATGTCAAGTGTTGATACTACTAGGTGGGTAACATGGGAAGTTCAGAACAAGAATGCTAGCTACACTACACACGCATGGTATTGGTAATGTAATTACTCTGAATTTTTCTTTGGGCTGCTAAGCCTCTGCCATCAAACATAAAAGCAACACAGTCAGATTATCAGAACACTGTGCCCACTGTTCCAGTTAAGACACCCTCACGGTGTTCAGCAAATTACTGAATTTTGTAGGTTACGGGGCAGGATGAATCACTCCACTTAGGTCAGATAACTTCAATTCTACACAGCTTCTAGCAATTTCGGATACACCATGCATAGTTTACCCTACTGTCGTTCTGCAACTCTGATAGTTATCTCAGCAGCGACAGTTCATCCAACAAAGCAAAGCAACAAAGTGCAGAAATAAAATCATAAACGAAACCTTGGGGCGCTTACAGATGGACGGTACCTGAGACGCTGGGATCCTGTGTGGCGCCCTCGAACTCCTGCCGAGCAGCCTTGCAGCCGCCCAACGATCTCGGCGCGGGCGAGACGGACGCCTTGAGGGGCACCCTCGCGTTCTTCACGGCCGCTGCCGCCGCCGCGTCCACCGCCTGGAGCCTCGCGGCGGAGGAAGGGGAGAAGCTGCAAGCCATGAACCGCCGGAGGTTTTGTGGCGTGAGTTGTGGTGGGAATTTTCTGCTTCGCGTTCCACCACCACAAGGGCAACCAGCGAGGGAGCGAAAGCGCACGGCGCACCACACGTTCGAGGCTTCATGTGAAGGCGACCTGGGCGGGTAGGGCCACCGAATAATTTGTGGGGAGAGGTTTAAAAAAAAACAAATCACGAAATGTGCTTTTGCAAATTACGACATGAAAATTTCAGGGAGAGATACGATTTCAGAATTTGGACGAACGAGCACAATATCAAGTGTGGACGTGTGGCTTAAAAAATGTTTATTATATAGTCAACTTCTAAAAAATCAACGACGCAACTAGATTTCCTCCAGATCAGTAGTCCCCAAAAAAGACACAATTCTACACATAAATATCAAAAGATTAAACATAAAATAACATAAATAGTCTCAGAAAAGAAATCGTAGGCCCAACCTCCTCCCTTCTAGCAGAAATCCGTAGCTGTATGGCCAGGCACATAGCCTTCCACTCTCTTGATGTTTAAGGACGTTTATTTGTGTAGTATCATCTCCCCGACTTCATGTGCAACATCATTCCTACGATTTACATGATAAAATGTTATCTACTCTTATGCCCCCTTTATTCCAAACTAACTGAGGTCATATCTTTGCTAAAAAGTCCAACTTCTTTAAGTTTGACCGAGTTCGTATAAATATTTGAGCATATCTATGACGCTAAATATTTCATGGTGAATCTAAAATAAATAAATTTATTATTTAGATATCGATGTTGTTTTATAAATTTGGTCAAACTTATACTAGTTTGACTTTGAGTTGGAGCCTAAGAATTATCCCAATTTGCCTTTTGTTAATCTCAAAAAAAAAATTGCCTTTTGTTTTTCCTAGTGGAGCCCAACGTGCTCATGCGAGTCCCAGCCTATGAAACTTTAGCCCACAGGCGGCCAGAGTAAAAAACTCCGAAAAGCGGCTAGCCCAGCCCAGCCCACACGACACCTTCCCCTCCTTCCCCAATTCCTCTCCCGACGAACCCATTCTTCCCAAATCGCCACCGCCATGATGTCGTCGCCGGCGGGTACCCCCCCGTCCACCTCCTCCGCGGTCGCGCCGAATCAGCATCCGCAGCCACCGGCGCAGCAGGGTGCTCCGAAGGAGCGGCGGATGGAGTCGCTCGGGTGGCTCACGGAGTCGACCGTGATGCCGAAGAAGCACAAGCTCATCGAGGGCGTCGGTGCGGCATCCATACTCGATCTCAAGGCTCAGCTCTACCGCACCCAGGAGGAAGCCCGCAATTCCACCGCCCCTGACGACGCTTCCGGCGAGTTCCGCCGCGCTAAGAAACGCTCCGGCGCCGCCGACCCCCTCGGCGCCAAGAACTCCGGCGTAGACGCACGTGCCCACAAGTACGTCCAAAGATATCATCCTTTTGGTATTTATTCCGCGTGATTTAAGCTTGGCCATCTGATCTTAACTTTGAGGAGAATTACTGGATCAATACTATGGTTGCCGTTTTAAGGTAGTAATATTCCCAGTATAGAACTTCTGTAGTAGGACCCTGAATGAAGTAGCTCTAACTTTTTATCTTTGAAGGATTATTTGATACCGGGTTTTGAAGTTTGAACACTGTTTTTGGGAGATTAGACTGCGTGCCCTTTAGGGCAGTGCAAACTACAAAAGCAGTGTACAAAGGTAGAGTCAGCTGTTGTCTCTTCTACCCTCCGATAACACTAGAGGAAACTAATATGATGGGCTACTTAATGCTCGCATTATTTATTAAAAAAATGCGGTGATCAACATTGGATTTTAGGTTCGTGTGCTATTTGTATATTTGTTGGGTGAGATGTGGGCTATTTGTGCTGCTTGGCTGCAACAACAGCAATGCACACATAAATGATTAAATTGTAAATTATGTGTGCAATGGGCAAGTTAAGCTAACCACATTCATATGAATCTATCTTATTGGGAAATTGCATACAATGAAATTTCAATTATTGCAAGTAGGCAACACATATATTCACTAAAGATAATATCCAGTGTTGATCAGTGTTTTTAATCCATCCAAGAATTGAGTACTTGTGGACAAATTTAGAGATAACCCATTGTATTAATTGTTTTTACTATTCTCTTTGTTTGACATGAAGGGGTACAAGACATAGCAGCTGACTCTATCTTCGACATGCCCTTATCAATGTTTGGTTATGTGACTCGTGTTAATAAAGTAATGGCGTATGTAGGCATTACGTGCTTGTTGCTATAATAGGAGTATTGATTCTTAACTGACCAAGCTTAATCTCTATGGATGCATTCCCCCGACTTCTTCTCTGGCACCTGCAGCGCTAGATCCGCTGACTTAGATGGGGGAATAGTTTGCTTCTCCCTCTTCTTGGGAGGAGGCTAGCTCTTTGGATTGTGAAAAAACCCTGATATTTACTAAGTTAACTACTCGAGATATAACTGGTTTAGCTAAAAGACAGACCTACAAATTGCCTTTATGTTTTGCTAGGTTTAAACATACTACTGGTGAGGTCACACTGGCTGCGGAGTGCCTTGTTATATGCTTTGCCGAGCCTATATCGTGTTACCCTTGCGCTATACAAAGTAGCAAGCTAGGTTCTCCAGGATAATAATAGATACTCGTTCATATTCTCTATGTTTTAACTGTTTGCTTAGTGGTTGTACAGCTAGTAATCAAAGGAACTAACTGTTGCTTGTTCTGTTTTTCTACAATACTACAATTTGACTTTTCCTAGCAACATATGTAAACTTTACAGTAAATCTAATCGAAAGGAGATGCCTGCTAACTGTTATTTGATTTTTGCTCTTTTTCACTGCTAAATAACTGAGATCTCCGCCACAGTTGTTTACTCTCTCTTCTACTATGAGTATATAGAGTTACCATTCAATAAAGCTATTTGTGCTAATATTCATGCGGCATTTCTAAGGATATTGATTTCACGCTTTCAATATGTCATTTTTTCTCAATCTATCATTTGTCATATGTTCGTACCCTTTAATTTTGCTCATGTCCATGCTTTTGGTGTGAACTAATGTCTTTAATGTTTGCTTTTGCAACAGAGATAAGCTGGAGCTGAAAGCTGTGAAAGATGGTTCTGCATGTTATTCTGCCCTAGAAAAGAAGGCAGAGTTGTATGAGAAATTATCCAGAGGCGAGCTACCTGATGAAGAAGACCAGGAGAAATATTGTGTGGATTTCTTCCAGAAAAGTTTTTATCAAGTCAGTGAGCGCCGGCAGCCAGAGACCCCTACTGTCTCTGAGCATGCAGAACCAGAAAATGAGAGTGCCGATTCTATGCCAAATGCCAAGCCAATGGGCCTTGGACGAACTGGTACAACAATTGACCAAGATGAGCACAAACGCTTTGTCAGGTACTGTTTCTTCTGACAGTTGCTGCATTGAACTGAACTTCTGTGCTAGTTCAGAAACCAAAGTAAAAATCTTGCTCTAGGATATAAAAATAATAAAATTGCAACTCCTGCTCCTAATACTTGTAAATATTGGATGCTTACATAAAGTGAACATGATTTGTAGATGAATAAGAAAATTGAAACTGGCTTCCTAGCACTTGTAATTATTTGATGCTTGTGTAAAACTCTAAACATGAATTGTGCTCCCAATTGTAGTTCCATTTTCACGCCTTTTAGCTCTGCCATGTTGTGCGTGGTCACGTCTTTTGGCATGCCAAGCCCAAGTAGTCGGAGACCAATTATTGCAACCCATCACAGCAGAGTAGTGCCCTTAAACATATTTTTTTCAAGGATACACCCATCGAAAGGGCATATCGTTTTCATAGAAGAAGGGCCAAGCGGTGGCACAGGCGGCCCTTCTTCTGGAAAAAAAAACCTCAAGGGATCAACCTGTGCTAGCCTACCCCTAAACAAGCCAGCTATACGCCAACAATCCGCCTCCCTCTGGATATGTCTGGAGACCTCCTCCACGGAAGGTCGTGCACCTTCAAACACCACATCAGTCTGGTGTGTCCACAAGCACCAGCAGGTCAAGCCAATGGTGGTCCAGACGTCATGGTCTGCATGGCTCTGGGGTAGACAGTCCACCAAGCGGTCATCCACGGTCTGGAAGCAGGTGGCTAGATCCCACCGTCAGAAAAGATCCGCCCAGATCTCATGGGTGAGCACAGCCGAATAGCAGGCGGTCAATGGTCTCAGTGCTGGTCACCCGATCTGCTGTCCAGCGCCTTCCCTTCCATGCCAGCCACAAGAACACTTTGCACTTGGCCGGATCATGAGAGCGCCAGATCTGCTTGGCACCAGCTTACTCCACGCGTCCCTGGAACATCGCCTTATAAGCCGATCTGGCGGAGTAACTGTGGTCGCCTCCAGCCCCAAACAAAGGAGTCCGCAACGCCCTCCGTGAGGGTGATGTCCACAAGGCTGTCTGCCAGAACCATTTCAAATACAAGTTGTGTTCAGCTGCTTCATGTGTAGACTATCAGTAATTATACATAGTTTATAAGGACCAAAACTGTTTTGTAGTACGAGGTGTTAGGTCGATAAAAAAATATATATGTCAAATTGTTGATGTTTTCCTGTTCTCTTCTCCATTTGCCACATCTTTCCTATCCAAGTAAACGCCCAAAGTAACTTTTGTGTTCTTCACAATAAATATAAAGCAAGAACTGCAGTCCTTTGGTCCATGTATTCTTCATTAATCCCCTGACCTATTTAAACTACGCATTAGTATACATTACAAGTACTAGTGCAATCATAGCCAGTGAAGCACTTGTGACGCAATGAGTCATATAAATTTCCTGAGCACCTCAACATGTAATGCTTGCGGAATATGTTAGTTTCAAGCCTTGTATGGTGAGATATGATACGGGATGCATCAGGAGAAGTTGACACCATAGAATGAATCCAGCTAAAAGTAGTCAACGCCGTATGATAAAGAGAGATGTGCAATGGATAGTAAACTGGAAAGATCTACTACGATCCTTATTGGTCCAGCGTCTAGTAATTATTTATAGTGGGAAGGATGGTGCAAAGGTAGTAAGTCCAAATTTAGTTCTGACTGAAGGATTCATGTAGATCCCTTTGATTGCCTGTACTCACTGCATAGACAACACGGTTGTATCACTAGCGGGTGATATTTATTTTTCAACTGGAACGATTTTGTTTCTCTCTGAAAATAATCCTTTTCAGTTCTTTGACTAACTTGCACCATGGCATGTTTGCAGGGAGGTTCACGAGGAAGTAAATGAGGCAAGACATAAGGCCTCAACGATGAAATCCCGGCGGCAAGAGCAGGAGTTGGCTCGTAGAGAGAAACTCAGGCAAGCTTACCTCAAGAAACGCCTGGAGAAGTTGATTGCTGAAAAGCAGGCATCTTCAGCCAGTGATGACCAACCAACTGGCTAGTCAAGATCGTGTATGTCTTCACTTTTTTTTTTGAGGGGAGTGTATGTCTTCACTTGTGTCCAGTTAGCAGTTGTTGTAGTTCGTGCGACCTTGCTCCAGCAAAATCGAATTCAGACTATGATCGTGTGTCCATGTAGCAGTTGTACAGTGGGTTCGTCACATATTGTACACATCTAACCCAATTTATAGGTAATTTGAATTTTTACAGTGATGACGAATTTCGATCCTCAACTGATTTGCTTGGCCTTCGGCAGATTCTTGACACTATCATATCTCATTTTAGATGCTTCTCACCCTGAGCATATCACCGCCATCTCCATTTCTCCAAGATGTGTAGCTCAAAAGTTGGCGAATCTTGTGCGCCCAACTCGAACTGTGATCCACTAGTTGTAACTTAGCATGGTACTGAGAGGAGAAAGAAGCAGGTTCCCTGTTCCCCTGATTGGACGAGAAGGACACGATGATGGAATAAAGACCAAGGATAAAAAGCTTCGCTGTGCTTTCCCTGATTATTTTCAGCCTGAAACAAACTATTTTTGTCCAACCAAGACTGCATATCACCCGTCCTTCGAACCATTCCCTGCATACCCGCGACTTCACGGTGCACTTGCAGGATCGATGGCCAAGCCGGTGCCGAGCAAGAAGGCCGGCGATGCAGCAACGGCGCTGGTACCAAAGCCGGTGCCGAGCAAGAAGGCCGGTGATGCAGCAACGGCGGTGGCACCAAAGCCGGCGAGCAAGAAGGCCGGCGATGCAGCAACGGCGGTGGTACCAGTGCCGAATCCGTTCGAGTACCATGTGTATGGCCCCCGCAAGCTCTCGTTCACGAGCTGGAAAGATCTCCTTAGCTCAAGCTGGTCAGTATTTCAGTACTCTGCAGTATACCGTATACGTTAGTTACAGCTGGACCATCTGCACCCAGCTTCGCTTCTGGTAAATGGTAATTACAGCAAGTTTGCTGCGGTGCTGGATGCAGGAAGAACCCCAACTACCGACGGATGGTGATCGCGTGCTTCATCCAGGGAGCGTACCTGCTGGAGCTGGACCGGCAGGAAAAGCGCGACGGGCGCACCGGCCTCGCGTCGCAATGGTGGCGTCCGTTCAAGTACAGGCTCGTCCAGGCGCTCGTCGACGAGCGCGACGGCTCCATCTACGGCGCCGTCCTCGAATGGGATCGCCAGGCCGCGCTGTCGGACTACATCCCGTTCCGCCCCACCGGTGCGCCGGCCGCCGTCGTGGCGCTGCGCGGCACGCTGCTCAAGGCGCCCACGTTCCGCCGCGACGTCGTGGACGACCTCCGGTTCCTCGCCTGGGACAGCCTCAAGGGCTCCGTCCGCTTCGCCGGCGCGCTGGCGGCTCTTCGGGCCGCGGCTCGCAGGTTCGGCGTGGGCAACGTGTGCGTGGGCGGGCACTCGCTGGGCGCCGGGTTCGCGCTGCAGGTGGGCAAGGCGCTGGCCAAGGAGGGCGTCTTCGTGGAGTGCCACGTGTTCAACCCGCCGTCCGTGTCGCTAGCCATGAGCCTCAAGGGCTTCGCCGAGACGGCCGGCGAGCTTTGGGGCCGCGTGCGCGAGTGGATCCCCTACATGGGCACGCAAGCGGCGGACGCGGGCGGCATCAGCAACAGCGAGAGCGAGGCCAAGGCGTCCCTGGCGCGCGCGGGCATGGCGAAGTGGCTGCCGCACCTTTACATCAACACCAACGACTACATCTGCTGCTACTACAGCGACGCGGCGAGCGGGACGGCGACGGTCGCTGTGGGCAGCGGGGGCGGGAACGGCAGCACCAGCAAGGACAGAGTGGCGAGGATGCTGGTCGTTTCCAAGGGGCCGATCAAGTTCCTGGCCGCGCACGGGCTGGAGCAGTGGTGGGCCGACGACGTCGAGCTGCAGGTGGCGCTCAACCACAGCAAGCTCGTCGACCGCCAGCTCAGGTCGCTCTACGCTCAGCCGCCGGCCGCACCGGCACCGGGCGCCAAGAGTTAAGGCTTCTGCGCCGGTGGTGTTATTGATCTTGTCGAAGGTTGGGTAATAATACCACGCAAATCGACCGTTTAATGCGTGCGTTGCTACGGGCTAAATATAAATGTTGATGCAGTCAATTGTGAAGACGTTGCATCCAGTGGGGGCACGAGACTACGAGAGGCATGCATTGATGTGATGGGGTTGAGACTGGAGAAGAATAAGGCAAAGCGACGATGCGTCACAAACACCACCCAAACACACAAGCTCGCCCTTGCTAAAGAATCAAACTAATATGTTCAACCCATGGAGGCGCCAAGTTCCTCTGTCCTCTTTGCGCCGGAGCGCCAGATTAATGAGAAAGGAACCCATGTATGTATAGTGAAAGGTTTGGGATGCTGACAGTTAACGATGGTTATTGCACACTACCGTAAGCAATAGAGTAGTAGCATTACTAATACATCATTTACTGGATGAGTATAGTTTCCATGTCAAAAATATTAAAGTTTTATTGCCAACTTGGGTCAAAGGATCTACGAAACCACCATTTCAGCATGGTGAACCTAACCAGCTTATAATGGAGTACCAGGTTTCAATTCGTATAAAATGCTACACAATGCAAAGAAATATATTATGAGACCGGAACATTAGCCTACAAGGTTGCATCAGCCACACTTCTTCAGAGAAAATATCAGACTGAGGAGTACCATGCCACAACGCACAAGTAGTTTGGCAAATATTTGGTACAGGATCCACAGTTCACATCTGTACAGCTGATCATTGATGTCATTGTACTTGAGAACATCTCAAACAAAATTAGGTTTGATTTCTTCCCAAATCAGTACTAACATGCTCCCTGTTTTTATCGGTGGATGTGTATCACTGTGTGATTTGCAAAAATTTGCAGAATTACTTAGTTTGCATAAAAGAAGTCCAGAGAAAGATAAGCTCTAACACTTGACAATAGCTCACCATGAATTAAGTCGTTAATTTCAGTGAGCATTCCTTTGACATTCAGATACGACAACCGCAAAACATGCCTTTTTTAAAGCTCCTGTTGTTCTTTTGCATCTACCCACTTGCCCATGTACTCGTATATACGAGATAGCTTCATCAGATTCACATTTTTCTTCATTTTCACAAGGTCCTAAAGTATCAACAACACTTGTTAAGTAGACAAGAAATTATTTGATCAGTGAATATACCAACCAGCTTAGTCAATGAATTTACTCGAAATAACACTCTCAGATTGTTCGATCTGATGAAAATTGTCTCATACAATTAGTGGTCATTATAGAATAATTGACATACAAATTTTCATTAGAAGCAAGCCTCATATTATTTTGGTTCACAAGACAATATGTGTAGGGGGTTTGACAAATGATGACAACACAAGTTGCAAGGACGACGAAAGGGCATAACAGAGTAACAGTAGTAAAATGAATAGCTCGAACACATCATCAAGCTCACTATCATTGGCATATAGTTTTCCAATGCACCTCATATGTAGAGCTTTTCACAGGCAAATAACAAAGTACACTTAATTAACTGAACAAAAAGGCTGACTCTAAATATTATGGCCAGTATATCATTCTTACGAGTGAGATGTTTCGTAATCTTGAAAGGGCTGCCAACACGATCTTGAAGACTTGCAATAACAACCGTGAATCATCTCGAAAGAAAAAGAACTTTACATAAACCATCGTTTATCCCGATAACTGACAGTGAAACAAATTAGCAACTGGGTACTTGCATGTTTACTTCACAAGAAAAAATTGCCGTTTCATATTTATTTTTTACTTTTGAGCTAACCTTGTCTTCCTCTTCCTCTTCGGCGCGAAGAGGTTCTTCATTAGCTATTAGAGATAAGTGCATATATTACAAAAAAAAAACATGTTATAGACCAGTTTCCTATTTCATCTAGGAAGATAAAATCTGGCATAAAGATATTGATGTTGAAAGAGCATTTTCCCTCATGTGTGGTTTTGGTAGTTGATGACAACCTCTATGGACTAATGTTTGCATTGAGATATCTTTATAGATCTTGTCCAGGCAAATAGTGGAGTTCATGTGTTGGACTCTTGAAGCTTATTTGATGACCAAGGTTCCATCTAAAGGTGTATATGATGGATGGTCATGTGTTGAGTTGAGCACAATGCAAGTATGTCTTGAAGGAGTCAAGACATCATATTAGCAAAGAAAGTTTGGAAGATACAAGGTTGATTAAGATGTTGATCAACACACAAAGCCACAAGATGTCCCAAGTGGGATCATGTATCTCTTGGGATGGTAATCACTTGTCCATATAGCTTTGTGAACTAACCCATGATATGTGTGTGTGGTATCTTTATGTGGGGTTAGGTATCTTCCCATGGGCTTGCATCAAATGAAGATTTCATATAGCTCGTGGAGGATGACGTCATGTGGTGATCGTCATCAAGGATAAGATGTGCAAGACCAAGAGAAGCTTTTGGAAGAGATCCTATGCTTGGAGCTTGCAATGGATACATGAAGACGGAGCTAAGCGAAACTCTCCCATAATGGAGTATGGGGGAGTATTTGGAGATGTCTTCATCAAGCATGTGCTAGCAAGCACAATCAAGAAAGGTGATCCGCTTGAAGAGATCAAGATAGTCATCATCTAACTCAAGTGGAATGCTCAAGGCAAAGGTATGATCTTGATAGGGCTATAGGATAGATAGGCGTACTATCAAGAGGGGCTCTCAAGTGAGTAACTTGATCGCATCGTTGTGGAGAGCTCAAACCTTTGCATACTTGGCATATCATATTTCTTGTTTCTTATTTGGCTTTTATGCTTGTGAGGAATTAGAGCTTGGTTCATCTCCATGTCAAACTCTAGTTCTTTGGAAACGGTCTTTCTTTGGAAAACTTGTTGTGTTTTATCCATGTGAGTATTTAGAGCTTGGTTCATTTCCATACTAAGCTCTAGTTCATCAAAAACGGATTTCATATGAATAACTTGTTGCGTTTTTTATATTAGAGGTTTTACCGGTTTACATGTTTTAGGAAAGTTTAACCTTTCCCCATTTGGTTTTATCCTCACATGATGGACTATGATGTTTCTATGCACATTCAAGTAGAGCTCGTTGTAACGATTCCAACGAGCCGAAAATCATCGAAAACGGAGTCCGGATGAAAAAGTTATTGCAGTTTTCATTGTGCTGTTTCTGTCAGTTTTCAGGCACTCGGAATTTCCGATTCCGGACTGACCGGAATTTCCGGTTCGCGCAGTTTTTCTCAGAAAAGTGGCTCTGGACGGAGCCGGAAATTCAGCTCGGAAATTTCACTTTCGGGCGGAATTTCCGGTCTAAAATCTGGGTCCAACGGTTATAATTTCTGGGGGGGTATAAATACCCCCCTCTTCTTCTTCCCTTGGACATCCAAGGCAGCACGTTTTCCCTCTCTCTCCTACTCCATTGTTGACCTTGGAAAGCTCACTTCCCTCTCAATCCCTCCATAGATTCTTGCATATTCTTTAGGGAAAGTTGAGAGGAGATCTAGATCTACAATCCTACCAATCCATCTCTCCTCTAAGTGAGGGGAACCTAGTGGATCTAGATCTTGGAGTTCCTTTGTGGTTCTTCTCTTTGTTCTTCCTCTCTTCTCCCCCCATAAGCATTAGTTGCTTTTGGTGGGATTTGGGAGTGAAGGATTTGACTCCTTTGTGGTTTCTTGTGTTCTTCCTCTCTTATTCCCCCATAAGCATTTGTTGCTTTGTTGGAATTTGAGAGTGAAGGACTTGAGCACTTTGTGTGCTCTTGCCATTGCATTTGCATCGGTTTGAGCCCTCCACGAGGATTCGTGGTGGTGTTACTTGTGAGCTTGTTACTCTTGGCTCATTGGACCCTAGACGCCTTTTGTGGCCAAGACCTTTTGTGGTCAAGACCTTTTGTGGTCACTTGAGAGCCCCCAATTAAGTTGTGGGTGTGTGCCTCAAGACTTGGGAGCCCCCAATTAAGTTGTGGGTGTGTGCCTCAAGATTGTTGTAAGGGATTCGATCTCCGCCCAAAAGGGGATCAATAGTGGAAGGTGAACTCGCAACCTTTTGTGGTTGAGTTCATCAGGAGAAGAAGGTGAGCCTTGGTGGCGTTGCGGCTAACCTGTTGTGGTTGC
Organism: Poa annua; assembly: GCA_026929855.1. Lineage (NCBI taxonomy): Eukaryota > Viridiplantae > Streptophyta > Magnoliopsida > Poales > Poaceae > Poa > Poa annua. The sequence goes on along the minus strand of CM049435.1, from coordinate 52,672,047 downwards.
GCACACCTCTCCAACGAGACGTACACCCTTTGGGTGGAACTCGGGAATACATCCTCGTCTCCGCGTGCCTCGGTTATTTCTATACCCGAGCTCTTTACTTATGCACTTTACATTGTGATAGCCTTCGTGCTTGAAGTCATATATATATATCTTGCTATCACCTTGTTACTTGTATTGCTTAGCATAAGTTGTTGGTGCACATAGGTGAACCTAGTATATTTAGGTTGTATGCTTGCTAAAGTAAAACACTAGTTTTATTCCGCCTTTATCAAGCATACCGGAATTTCCGGTCCATCTTGGCTCGGAAATTCCGGCTCCCCGGAAAAAGTTTTAAATCGCCTATTCACCCCCCCCCCCCCCTCTAGGCGACATCTGTCCGTTCAATTGGTATCAGAGCCAGGTTATCTCATTATTAGGACTAACCGCCTAGAGATAAAGATGTCGTTTAGAGAATTAGTGCACAATCCCACTTATATATTCGATGGCACAAATTATGATGTTTGGAAAATTCGCATGCTTAATCTTTTTAGAGACATGGGTTCAAATTTAGAGAGTATTGTAGATATGGGTTTTTCTCCTCCAAAGGATTCACAAGAATTATCTTTAGAGGATGAGAAAAACTCTTATCTCGATACTCTAGCATCTAATGGTCTCATATGTGTTTTGAGCGATGTAGTTCTTGCATCAATCATGCCTTTTCGGAGCGCTCATGAATTATGGACAAAACTTCAAGATATATATGAGGTGTCCAACATTTCCAAGGATGATTGTCCTCCTTCCACCTCCGGCCGTGATGAGCTCACGTCTTCTTCCACTTCACCGACATGTGGTTTGCCACAAGGTAATGATATGGTGAGTGGTGATAGAAATTGCACTCTTGATGATGAATCCACTATTGACTATACTTCATACCCATCTTATTGCAATGCTCTATCTTTGGACTTAAACACCTCTAGCACTCCAAATGTCATACATGCTAGTGTTGATAGTCCTTGCATATCATGTAGTAGTTGCTTAACTAAATCTCATGATGATATGCTTTACTTGTCTTGTTGCCATGATCAAAATGTTTCTATTTCCTCTAGTACTTGTTGGGCTAACAATGTAGAGGAATCCCAACAATTGTTGGAACAAGACATGGACCTCAATGGTGCTTCAAGTAACTCCTCATTGTCTTCATCCACTACTCTCATTTGCCTTATGGCTAAGGAGTCTAAGGTATCTCCTACCTTGAATTCCAATACATCTCATGATGATGATGATGATGATGATGATCTAATTAAGGAGAAGTTTGATATTGTCTCTCATGCTCTCTTAAATAATAAAAATGCTCATGAGAACTTCTTAGAAATCATGACTACTCTTTTTGAGCACAAGGAGACCCTTGAGACTTTGGAGACCCGTTGTCATGAAGGGTGGGTCTTGCTCGTGATTCCGCGGGTGAGATCCACAATCTTGAGAATGCTCTTGAGGAAGAGCAAGAAACTCGGGTTGCTCTCAAGGAGAGATTTGAATCTAGTGAGGAGTTAAATAATGAAATAATTGCTAAACTCACTAAAGAACATGACCATGCTATTGCTAAATGTAATGTGCTTAGTAAAGAAAATGCTAAGTTAAATAATAAGCTCTCTTCTTCCATTTCTAATAATAATGATGCTTGTGCTACTAACTCCACCTTGTGTGAAGCATCTATTTTGAAGGAGAATGTTGAGCTAAGGGCTCAACTTGATTTGCTAACTAGTAAGTATGGGAAGTTGGAAGAAACTCATGAAAGGCTTTTTAGCTCTAATGAGGATCTTCTAGCATCCCATGCTAGGCTAAAGTTAGATCATGAGGCGGTCACTACGAAGGTAACATCTTGTGAGCCTCTAGTGGACACTAGTACAACTTCTACTACTAATGCTATATTGCCTTGTGCTAGTACTAGTAATTCTACATCACATACTATTGCTAAATCTTGTGATGAATTACATTCCTTGCCTTGTTGCTCTAACAATGTAGCATCTACTTCCTCTAGTATTTGTGTTGAAACTAACCATGTAGAAGAACTCAAAGAGCTCAAGGCACAAGTCATTTCTTTGAAGAAAGACTTGAAGAAGTGTCATGAAGGGAAGTCCACCCTCGACAACATGTTGAGAGTGCAACAACTTCCTCATGACAAGAGTGGACTTGGATTCAACTCCAATAACAAGAACAAGTCCAATGTCAAGATGAAGCACAAGTTCGTCAAGAAGAAGGGCCAAGAACAAGTTAGTGATTCGGCCAAGATTGTGTGCTTCAAGTGCAAGGTTGAAGGGCACCATGTTAGGTCTTGCCCGTTGAAGAAGAAGCCTCTTAGTGAGAAGCAACAAGGGAAGCTACCTCAAGTCCAAACTCAAGCTTCCCAAGTTGAAGAACCTCCCCTTCCCAAGAAGAAAGGTAAAAGCCGACTTTGCTACAATTGTCGTGGGAAGGATCACTTTGCTTCTTCATGCACTCTTGGTACCTTATCCAACCCCATTACAATTGATAATGTTCATTCTCTTCGGAAGGATAAGGTTGGCAATGTGTTTGCCCAATTTGTTGGTACTCAAAGTGGTGTCAAGAAAAGAACCATTTGGGTTGCCAAGCCTATTGTGACTAATCTCTTAGGACCCAACTTGGTTGGGGACCAACAAGCTAAAACTTGATCAATAGGTGTTGGTGGAGGACATTGGAGACTTGACTACATCATGAAGAATTAAGGGATCTTCATCATCCATATTATCTCAAGTCAAGTCAAGTGGATTATATTGTCTTAGCATATATCCAATGCTCCTCCTTGCGGTAACTTGTATTTAATTCATATGTATACATTGAAAGTTACTTGCACCCTTGCATGTGTTTGGTTTTGTACCTTACAAGTGTTTTATATGTGTTGTGCACTCTACTTACTTATGATTGAGTAATCAAGTTTGTGTATGTTGGTTTGCACACTATATATATTATGAGCCTCTTGTCTATTTGCTTTCATCTTAATTGGCTCTTATAGGGATATTATTGGACTATCCCATTTTGGGGGAGTGATGTGTTTTTTTGTAACTCACTATCCTAAAAATGTGTATTCATGAGGACTACCACTTAGTGGTGATATATCAATGTTATCTACTCTCTTTGTGGTATGTCTTACTCATGAGAAATTCAAATTCTAATGTCCATTAATTATCTCTTGGATTTCTTTTGCCTCTTGTTAAAAAGAATGGATTATCACATTATGGGGGAGTAATAAGCTATGTGCATATTACAAGCCTAGAAAATGTGAACATGTGAGGTAGTGTCACCTAGAGTTGATATTGTTGATTATCTTGTTCCTAGGTGGCATGGTACTCAAACAAGTTCCATATTTGCTTAAATGTTTTTTGTTCACCCATCTTTTGGTATCTTGTTTGTGAGAGATTTTCTTGATGCTTAGTATGATCATCGATTATTTGAAGCCATCAAGAATCTCTAGATAAGCATGTTTTTCAATTCTTTTATTTTGCCACATGCTTATGTTTTGTGAATATGATCTTGAATACATATATGTCTTGTACCACCGAGAACTATCTCCATACAATCATTGTCTTTGACAAGTGATAATTATATTTGTGGTAAATTCATTGATCATCTTCACATTGGCTATTGTTCATAAATTGTCTTATTTTATCGCCAAGTTTGTTTTGGTCTAACCACCCTTTTGTCATCCTTGCTTCATTTGGGTCTTTTTGTTGCTCTACTCATAATTTGTGTTGTGCTTTCTTGAGTTAGGAAAAGCAAGGATCCCATTCTTGTGCATTTACACTCAAAGACTTAATTCTAAGTAATGCACTATTCTTGGGGAAGCTATCCTACATTGAGTAGAACATCATCCTTTTATTTGATATCGGGTCTTATTGATTTTCTTGAACTTTGTGTTCAAAAAGATATATGGAGGGTAATGATCCCACTTGTGTGCATTTTGTATTTACATACACGATCTTAAAAATGCACTAATCATGGGGAAGCTACTCTATACTCTTTAGAACACTATTCTTTAAAATTGGTTTGGTATCTTATTGCTCTTCTTGAACATGACTAATGTTTTAACAATGTATATGGAGAGTGATGATCTCATTTGTGTGCATTTTGTATTCATATACAAGATCATAAAGAATGCACAAATCTTGGGGGAGCAATCCTATATGTTATTTAACATTAGTTGTCTTCAATTGGTATTTGATCCCGATGACATGTCTCTTAGGGAGACAAACATTTTTCATCTTGGTACTTCGGACCATCATGAAAAGTGTAGAGGGTTATGGTCATTCCTTGACTATATTTTCATTTGATATCTTTTCATATTGGTATCTCCAATCATGTGTTGATTTGGGTCTTTGATATAATGTGGACAAATCTTTCTCTTGCCACACTTTTGTGTAGCTTCTTGATTTAATTGGTGTTTTGTCCAAATTGTATCTTATTTGGTTATTGAAAGTTTTGTGCATGCATATTTACTATATGTATATCTTATGGCATGCTTAGTTTCGTTGATCCAATATATAGGATAAACTCCATCAAATCCTAAATGATTAAGATGTGCATGAAATTCTATTTCATATCAATATGCACATATTTATGTGGAGTTTGTCCTATGTATTGTAGTTGGTCTAACTACTTTGGACCCAATTAGTTTGGGTACCATGGTGTACTTGATTTATTTTAGGTACATGGGAGATGCATTGGAAGCTTGTCTCATACTAAAGAAGATGTCTTCAACATGTGCTTCTTGGAGCCAAGCTTGGATGATTGTGAAATCTCATCTTCTACACCGTCAATGCTATCTCGGTAACAAGTATCTAACTCATGCATATAGTTCTAGCTCTCAAACCTTGCGTAGGTTGTTCTTTGGCATGAGTATCTCTAAGTTGCATTTAATATGGTTTTTGCAAAGTTCCTTTCAAAACATCTTCATTGCAAATGTGAGTAAGCCGGGATGATTACACATCAAGGGGAATATATATAATCATTTTCATGATTCACCGATCCCCAATATGTTAATCTAGCAAATCTTCTTCAAAGTCTCTCATGTGCAATATTGATGAATTCTCAAAATGATTTGCCTTATGTGATATTTGTTATCTTTCTCGAAACATCTCAACTATCACTTATCCTATGTGGGTATTTGTGATGCTTTGAGAATTTGGTGTTGGAAGTTCATCTATACCCTCTAAGAATAATTTGAGCTATGTGCTTTGCTTTTAAGCAAAAATCTTATCGGTGTATTTATGACTTCCTCTTGGATACCATGTGCTTTACCGTGTACCTATATTGTGTGTGCATGTTTCTTTGTGGACTTAGTGTCTACTTAGAAACTTATACACATGAGTGTAGTTACATCTTTAATTGGTATTCAAAATCTTTAGTGATCACCTTTTATTACTTTCTTGATTCTTTGGTGATCTCTAAAAGGCACAAGCTTTGTTTTTCTATTGGTATCACATTGCCTCTTAATAAGCTTGTGATACTGTTGGGGGGATCGTAACCCGGTAGGCGCACCGACAGAGAAGACCCGCCGGCCTGGTGAGAACCTGGGCCGGGTTAAGCAAGAATGTGTGGGCCGGGATTCATGAGAGTCGGTACGCTGCGTGAGTCTTGGCCCGCACGTCAAGAAGAGTCTAGAGGGCTGGAGACCAAGTACAAGACGGAGTCCTGATAAAGGAGGCGAAGACCTAGAGGAGTCCGGGTACGATTGTAACCCGGATCACGCCTGTATGTCTAGCGAGACCCACCGCCTATATAAGGGGGTCTCCTGGTCCTTAGAAAGATAAGCTTTATCAGATTGCAAGTACCACCATTGTAATCTCGAGACCCGGAAGCTAAGGCGCCGAGTCCTCGAAACCCATATCAATAAAGCAGTAGCAGGAAGTAGGTCTTTACCTGGAGACGAGGGCCGAACCTGGGTAAATCCTTGTTTCCCCACGCCGTGCTAGACAAGCTCCCGATGTCAGAAGTCGCTATGTCCCTATACTCAAGTTTCCACCCGGAAACATCTGCCGTGACAATCCCACGACAGATCCTATTTGATGTATCCTCTTTGGTGTGCTTGTATGCGAAATACATGATATGCACTATGTGCCTCATATTTTGAAAGACTATAGTGATGCCTTGGCTCATCCTTGTTTTAGTCTCCTAAAATGTATTTCCATGTCACACCCATCCTTTCTTGTTTGAGCAAGTCTTCATTTGTCACTTCTATTTCTTGTTGCTCAACATTTTTTTTTTGGACAAGGGGACCGTAGGGGAAGCCCCTACGGTAGATTTTATATATATCTGAAATGGTGAAAAACCAGAGGTTTCTCAAGGGAGGGTGAAAGAGTTACAGGGGGGACAAAGGGAGCAGAGAGAACAGAAAAAAAAAAAGGGGGGGGGGGGTTTACATGTCCAAAATCAGGGAGGGAAAAAACTAAAAGAGGAAAGAAAGAGCAACATTCTAAGAAAAGATATTCTGCACCCAAGAGACAAGGGGTTGAACCAATGCAGACTTCACCCTATATTGGTGAATTAGGATATCATGCTGCGTGAGAGCTCTCCAGCGAGCCAACGAAGGTTGAAGATTTTTGAAGATCAGGTCATTTCTGATTCTCCAAATATTCCACAAAACACAGATGTTTACTTCCATAAAGCATGGTCCCGTATAAGATGCCTTAGCTTGCTCAATCCGCAGGGAAATAGGCAGTGAAGAGTCCCACATCATGTTCACCGCCAGCCAACAATCCTGCGCGAAATGGCAGTCGAAGAAAAGATGATCTCTGGTTTCAAGCGTGGCATGATTGCACAGCACACAACCAGGACCCCCTTGGAACTGCCAATGTTTTCTAAGCATTAACTCTTTTGTGTTCAAGCGATCCATTTGCAATAACCAGGCGAAGACCCGAAGCTTTGGAAGGCACTTAGATTTCCAAATGGCCAGAAGAGCAGCATCAACAGGTAGTCCCGAGAAAATGAACTTGTAGAATTTTGCAGCGGTGTACTCTGAGTTATTCCAAGGGAACATCCGGCTATCAGGCTCAGTGGAAGCAAAATCCAATCCAACTAGGAGCTCACGCACTTGAGTAACTTCTTCAAACGCTTGGGGGGAAAGGGGCAGGGCAAAGAGAGCCGGCAAATCCTCAAGGTGTCCAACATGGCGAACAGACGTATCTTCCGAGATGGCAAAAGAGTACAGCCTTGGGAATCGATCCGATAAAAGCTCAGGTCCAATCCATCTGTCTTTCCAAAATAAAGTGGTGAGACCGTTATTAACGTGAGAGCTGGTGCAGCTGCGGTAAATATGAGAGAGTTTGAAAATATCTCGCCACCAGAAAGAGCCTCTCACAGATTGTGCATGCGGAGGAGACGAGGGGTCATAGAGTGACCAAACCAGTTTAACCCAAGGAATGTCTTGCTGGCAAAAGAACTTGTGTAGTTGTTTGAGAAGAAGAGCAATGTTCTGAATCTCAATGTTCATGACCCCTAAACCACCATGTTTTTTGGGCTTGCAAACGAGAGACCAGGCAGCAAGCGAATTGACAGAAGAGTCCTCTTGATCCTTAGCCCATAGACAATGTCGCCTAGCATGATCAAAAAGTTTAATGACCCCCTTGTGCACTTTGAGCGAGCAAAGAAAGTGAATGGGCAGCGAGGATAAAACAGAATTTATGAAAGTCAATCTGCTACCATAGTCGAGGAAACGCACACTCGCATTCAGGCGTCGTTGAGCATGGTCCACGATTGGCGTAAGATCTTGAATCGTGGGTCGAGTATCGCCAAGCGGAAGACCAAGGTATGTGAAAGGTAATGTACCCACCGCACACCCAAAGATGTCAGCAAGCTCTTGGAGCCTGTCAGAGGTGATATTGATCGGCATAAGACATGACTTGGCATAGTTCACCCGCAGACCCGTAGCCGAGGAGAAATCTGCTAGCAAGTTCTTCAGCACCAGGAGCTGAGCCGGGCAAGCTTGCAGAAATAACAACGTGTCGTCAGCATATTGGGCAATCGGAAAATCGGAGTCTGGAATGGGTAACGGAGGTTGGAGGCTGCCCATGAGCGCCAGATGATTAATCATGGACTGAAGCAGGTTCGCGCCCGCAACGAACAAGATGGGGGAGAAAGGATCTCCTTGACGCACACCTCTTCTGCATGGGAACTTCTTGCCGGGCACTCCATTAAGCAACACAGCGGATGACCCAGATGCAAAGATCGCAGTAACCCATGCTATCCAACGCTCATCAAAACCCCAGCACCGGAGAATTTCAATGATTGCACCATGTTCAATCGTGTCAAAGGCTTTGGCGAAGTCTAATTTAAGAATCACCACTTCTTTCTTTGCATGCTTACATTGGTGGATATATTCGAAGGCCCAGCCGACACAGTCCTGGATCGAACGAGACTTGAGGAATCCGTATTGGTTGACATGAACCTGTTGTAAGATCTTCGATTGAAGGCGATTAGCAAGAAGCTTAGTGAGCAGTTTCAGGCATGAATTCAGGAGGGATATAGGCCGGAAGTCATTAGGACATGAGGGCGATTGTATCTTAGGGATCAGGGTGATGAAGGCATCATTAATACTCTGTAGATTAACTTGGTTGTGCCAGAACTCATCACATAGTCTGTAAAAATCATGTTTGATAATATGCCAGCAAGCCTTGAAGAAAAGCCCCGAGAAGCCGTCCGGACCGGGCGATTTATCAATAGGACAATCCACAACAACCTGATCAATCGCCTCATGAGAGAAAGGAGCCGACAGATCGGCAAGACCAGTTCTTCTGCGAATATATCTCGAGAACTGAAAGCTAGGGTTTATTGGTGTGGAAAATCCCAGTCTACTCTTGAAGGAGTTAAGAAGAATGCCGGCCTTCTCCGAATGATCCGTGGCCAAGGTACCATCCTCACGCTCAAGAGAGGAGATACATGTGTTTCTATATCGAATGGTAGCCATTGAGTGGAAGAATTTTGTGTTCTCTCCGCCAAATTTAGCCCATCGGATGGAGCACCTCTTTTTCCAATAATCTTGCTTGCAATCTAGAAGAAACTGAAGCTTACGTTTGACAATGACACGAAAGTTCCATTCCGAGATGTGAAGAGGTCTAGCCTCCTCAAACCCATCAATCAGCAAGATCGTAGCATTGCAGTTCTCAATAAGCTGGGACAACATCGAAATACTCGTGGACCAGTTACGGATCGCCTTACGCAGAAGTTTTAGTTTGGCAGAAATGCATTTAGCACTGTCCCCGGGGCATTGAATATCCCAGATGCGCTGCACCATTTCGATGAAACCTGGCATTCTGATCCAATAATTTTCAAATCGAAAAATCTGGGCTTTAGGGATGGAGGTGCCAATGGAGACGACACACGGCACATGATCCGAGGTAGAGCGCGCAAGAGGCTTGACAGTAGTATTTGGGAATGTAAGGGTCCAGGAGGGAGATGTGAAAAACCAATCTAATTGGACCAGAAGCGGGTCGACTTGCATGTTGCTCCATGTGAAGCATCTACCTTTGATTGGCAATTCAACCAGACCGAGAGAGCCAATTATATCATTGAAAGTCGCCATATCTTCAATGTTAGCACCCGGACGATTTCTGCTATCCGAGTACCGATAGAAGTTAAAGTCACCGAGCAGGATCCACAGAGTATCATCCGCAATATCAAGATGAAAAAGCCATGCCACAAAATTCTCACGCTCAATTCCTTCACAAGGTCCATAAACGTTAACTAGGACAAAGTTTGTAGCGGAGTTGGTATCGGTGAAACTAATCGCAATTGCAAAGCTCTCTTCAAGAATCACCTGTCCCACGAATTTACTCCCCATCCAAACAACCAGCAGGCCTCCCGAGGCACCATCGGAGGGGATAAACGCAAATTTATCAAAGCGCTTGGGAGCAAAAGATTTAATAAAGGCTAGATCACAGACAGGACGCTTAGTCTCTTGAAAGCAAAGGATCGACGCCGCACTCTCTTCAATCTTATCGCGAACTAATGGCCATTTATCAGCGCTATTAAAACCACGAACATTCCAGCAAAGGATATTCCATATAAGTTTAGCAAGATTCAGACTTATCGAAGGGTTCGACATAGAGGCAATTAAAGTGGAGGTTCAGCAAGCAAAATAAAACACACGATAAAGCAAGGAAGCACCAAATAGCAGGAAGGAGGAGATCACAGCTCCTTGTCCTGGTCCTTGTCCTGTAGGAGCCGATCTTCAGTGAGCTCGTCAGGGTGGATGTTGCACTCCTCGACACCGATACGCTGCATCTCTGCGATCTGGAGCACAGCAGGTGTCATGGCCTTAGGCACCTGGGAGGACTTACGCCTGGTGGGAAGATAAGGAATCGCTTCATGTATGTATCCATCACTGTTGCTACGAGTGGGGCGACGGGACTGTGGCTTGACAGTAGGAGTGGCAACAAATCGAGAGCGACGACGAGAGGAGCTAGCCGCAGAGGGAGCGCTAACCTCATCATCAGAGAGAGCCACAGCCGAACCCATATAGGGCATCAGCGGATCAACCAAAGCAGAAGCGGCAGCCGATTGAACCTCAGTGTTTGGCATCTCCATGTCCTGAACATCAATTGGCACCCTCATATCAGCTTCCAGCAGTAGCATATCAGAGGGAGGGTTATAATTTGGCGTAGAAGGAGCAACAACAACACAAGGATCTGGGCCTTCATCCTCCACCCAGTCAGGAATTTCATAGCAAAGGAGATCAGGGGGTGAGCCAACCGCCAAATTCTGGGAGACAACAAGATCCACAGGCAGCACAAGCGAGAGAACGAAGTCCAGCCCATTGGGAGGGAGGCCCAAAGGAGGTCCAAAGCCCATAACCGGAGCCAAGCAGTGCAGCGATGCATCAATTAAAGCCCTTTGAACAGATGTAGCAAGTTGAGTGACTTGTGCCTCAAAAGCACGAAAAAATTCAGCATTGACAGTGAGAATGCCATTAGCAGAGTTCTCCTCTAAGTCATCAGACTCACGAATAGATCGTGTGTAAACCCTTCCCATCATCCAAACCAAGAAGTGGAGGAAAGATGGCCACCTGGGAACCTCAAACTGAAGAGGAACACCTCCAGCTGGAGCAAAGAAGAAGTGTGCTTCAGGATCAACTGTCCCTGCAAGGACATGTTCAGCTGCAGCATCAATCTCCTCAACATAAGCATTCCAAAAATCTGCACTCTCATCAGTAGAGTTATCTTCCGGGTCCACTCCATCCATCATCGAAGGGCCCTCATAACCAAACAAACGGCGCATACTAATCCCACGGTAAGTAGGAGAGGCTGGAGGGGGAGCAGGCCACATACGCCACCCATTAGCTTGGAGTACTTCAGGAGCAGGAACAGGAACCTGCCAGGCGTCACCATCATCAGAGAGTTGCTGCTGGTTGACGGGGTGCTCATTCTGCTGCTGGTTCTGAAAAGCACCGTTCTGTTGCAGCCAGTTGTGCACGGCAAGGTTGTTCTGTTGTTCCACGGTCATAAAAGGCAGCACCGCAGGGTGAGGAGAAGCATTCAACGGTGGGAGAGGATCTTCATTGGATAAAATGGCAGGATTTGTGTGGCGACCATTGAGAACAAAGATAGGCACCGCCCATGAACGCCCAAATCCACCAAGCATACTAACATATGTGATTAACAGACTATAAGGCACCACTGAGAGACTCTTAAGCCAGGCTCTAACCAGGACACGAGCCTTGCGCTCACCCGGACGATGCCACAGGATCAGTTTGCCAAAACAAGATACAGCCTTGTTAACGTAATACTCAGTCTGATAGTCAATCGGGAAACCCAAGAACATGATCCAAGCTTCAAATTGAAAAACCGGCTGACGGAGATTGATTCCTTCATCGTGGCGGATAACACTAAAGGTTGAATCTTCATCAAAGGGGTGAGGGCTATCTCTCACAAGCTGGTCGCGGATCACAGGCGAAGCAAAAGCAACCAACCCTACCCCCCACGGATAAGTTTCAGGACTATGCACATGCAGCTGGAAGTCTTCCGCGAGAATGCGCACGATTTCCCCTAGAATGTACTCTTTCTGATGATCGGGGCAAGGGGGATTGATTGATACCAGTGCGTAGTTCTCGTGGAGAAGCGGAGGGGCGTCTACGACCAGGAGGTTGCGCTGCAGCCTGTAGTCAGGAGCATCCTCAAGCTCCATCGGGCCCGGCATGAAGGGGAACGGATTGGCGACGAAGTTCGCCATGGTAGGTTCCGAGGGGGAGCACTGTGGCGTGGAGGGGGGTGGGGAAGTCTGTGTGGAGACAGAGTTCGTCAGAGATGAAGGGGCAACCAAAGATACCTGTTGCTGCAACGAATCGGCCGCAAAGGGAAACCCCGGATTAACCGGTATAGAGGTGGGAACAGTGTCGGGAGGTGAATCGGCAAGGGGCGGAATCGGATCATTAGCGCGCGGAAGCAAATCATCAGTCTTAATGCTCCTCGATTGGGAATCAGGAGATTCCATCTCTCCGCTCGCTTTCCAAATAGATTTAGGGGCCCATTTAACTCGGACGAGAGAGGAGTTTCCTGGGTCGCAGGCCAGGGCCTTATGACCCAAAAAATGACAGCGCGTACAGTACAATTTTCCAGGACAGTCGCCTACCCCATGTCCTTGGCCCATACAGTGTGTGCAAACCATTTGATATGGGTAAAGTCTTGGCGGTCCAGTACAATTAGCTGCAATATGATCAGTAAGATTACAGACAGAGCAGCGGCCCAATAATTCAAATATCTCTGTAATGTCGGGTAGCCAGCATAAATCAAGGGTAAACATAATTTCCTTATGCGAGTAATTCGCTTGCCAGAGATCCAGGATATGATTGCAGATATCACGCCTTATTAAGTAGTCATTAAAATTAGCTTTAAACAGCTTGCCAATGATCGGAGAAAAAGGTGCAGGATTGAAACTTGCCGGGATTGGGAGCACCAAACTGCCAACCGAAAATTCCGCAATTCTCTGAACAGATGAACTTCTTGCCTGAATAACAGGATCAAACGATCCGAATTTCAAACCAGCGCTAACTGTGGAAAGATCAGTCAAGCTAGGATGATCAGTAACAGCCATAGGACGAGGAAATGAAGAACGATCTCCCAACTGAGCCATGCAGGAGAATTCAGGCAAAACCTTATCTGAAGACTGGCTTGGTTTCAGAAAATTCAAATCTGTTTTGATCGCGATAGGTCTCCTAGCAGGACCATCCATAACCATGGAAGAATTCAACCAGGTATTAGCAGCATGATCAACCAAAAACGATGTGTCCCCTCTGTAAAGCTTGAAGTGACAAATAAAGTCCGGCCAGATACGATCCCGAAGTTTGTACACAAAATGACCAATAAGATTCGAAGCAACTGAGAAGCGAAAACGACGATCCGAAAGTTGAAAAACACGGTAGCCAGTAGGATCACCACCGAGACAGCATTGCAGGGCCAAACCAGCCGATTCCACCGAGAGAGGAAAAGAGGCATAAGAGAAGGACACCACCAAGAAGAACTCCTTTGCCGAGGGGGAGGGAGAGAAGCTGACCGAAGAACCAAACCGTCTACGCACCTGTGCCTCAAGCGCAAGGCCTGGGGAGAAATCCCAGTGAAGGAGGCCTTCCATGACCTAGAGGGAGGAGGAATCACCATTGACGCCGGTGGGTGGTGGGAGGAGGGTGGGGGAGGGTGGGGAGGAGGAGAGAGACATGGTTTTTTTTTGGTATAGCTGTGGCTAACGTCTGCTCAACATTTGTGTGTGTTCAAAATTATCTAGGAGGGAGTGAGGATTCCATGTTATGCACGCTATATTGAAATACAAATCTTTCATTGTGCATGTACCTTGGGGAGTTCCCTCTTGATTTTTAGAACACTTGTTTGATCTTATCATAATATCTTCTTGTGCTCAATTGTTTTTCTTGGATCCTTTGATTGCTTGCTTCTTTGTGAATGCATCCTTCTTTTGCAATTGGTATCCTTCTAGTAGATTTCAATTGGTGTCTTTCTTGTGCAATCTTTGGATCCTCAATATAGTTTGATCCCCTCCATCTATTCGTCATTGGATATGTGCATTTGATTTCACTCATATCATGAGAAATGCATAAATTATGGGGGAGCTCTTACTATATTGGCCTTCTAATTTTTTCGCCCATTTCGGCAATGGATGCCAATGGGGGAGAGATTTAGAGGGTTTAAGGGAATACGTGTTTGTTCTCTTGCATCCTTGCTTCGCTTAGTGCATTGCATGGTTGTTCAATTCCTTATATAAACCCTCGTAAAAGGGATTGTCATCAATTACCAAAATGGGGGAGATTGAAAGAGCATTTTCCCTCATGTGTGGTTTTGGTAATTGATGACAACCTCTATGGACTAATGTTTGCATTGAGATATCTTTATAGATCTTGTCCAGGCAAATAGTGGAGTTCATGTGTTGGACTCTTGAAGCTTATTTGATGACCAAGGTTCCATCTAAAGGTGTATATGATGGATGGTCATGTGTTGAGTTGAGCACAATGCAAGTATGTCTTGAAGGAGTCAAGACATCATATTAGCAAAGAAAGTTTGGAAGATACAAGGTTGATTAAGATGTTGATCAACACATAAAGCCACAAGATGTCCCAAGTGGGATCATGTATCTCTTGGGATGGTAATCACTTGTCCATATAGCTTTGTGAACTAACCCATGATATGTGTGTGTGGTATCTTTATGTGGGGTTAGGTATCTTCCCATGGGCTTGCATCAAATGAAGATTTCATATAGCTCGTGGAGGATGACGTCATGTGGTGATCGTCATCAAGGATAAGATGTGCAAGACCAAGAGAAGCTTTTGGAAGAGATCCTATGCTTGGAGCTTGCAATGGATACATGAAGACGGAGCTAAGCGAAACTCTCCCATAATGGAGTATGGGGGAGTATTTGGAGATGTCTTCATCAAGCATGTGCTAGCAAGCACAATCAAGAAAGGTGATCCGCTTGAAGAGATCAAGATAGTCATCATCTAACTCAAGTGGAATGCTCAAGGCAAAGGTATGATCTTGATAGGGCTATAGGATAGATAGGCGTACTATCAAGAGGGGCTCTCAAGTGAGTAACTTGATCGCATCGTTGTGGAGAGCTCAAACCTTTGCATACTTGGCATATCATATTTCTTGTTTCTTATTTGGCTTTTATGCTTGTGAGGAATTAGAGCTTGGTTCATCTCCATATCAAACTCTAGTTCTTTGGAAACGGTCTTTCTTTGGAAAACTTGTTGTGTTTTATCCATGTGAGTATTTAGAGCTTGGTTCATTTCCATACTAAGCTCTAGTTCATCAAAAACGGATTTCATATGAATAACTTGTTGCGTTTTTTATATTAGAGGTTTTACCGGTTTACATGTTTTAGGAAAGTTTAACCTTTCCCCATTTGGTTTTATCCTCACATGATGGACTATGATGTTTCTATGCACATTCAAGTAGAGCTCGTTGTAACGATTCCAACGAGCCGAAAATCATCGAAAACGGAGTCCGGATGAAAAAGTTATTGCAGTTTTCATTGTGCTGTTTCTGTCAGTTTTCAGGCACTCGGAATTTCCGATTCCGGACTGACCGGAATTTCCGGTTCGCGCAGTTTTTCTCAGAAAAGTGGCTCTGGACGGAGCCGGAAATTCAGCTCGGAAATTTCACTTTCGGGCGGAATTTCCGGTCTAAAATCTGGGTCCAACGGTTATAATTTCTGGGGGGGTATAAATACCCCCCTCTTCTTCTTCCCTTGGACATCCAAGGCAGCACGTTTTCCCTCTCTCTCCTACTCCATTGTTGACCTTGGAAAGCTCACTTCCCTCTCAATCCCTCCATAGATTCTTGCATATTCTTTAGGGAAAGTTGAGAGGAGATCTAGATCTACAATCCTACCAATCCATCTCTCCTCTAAGTGAGGGGAACCTAGTGGATCTAGATCTTGGAGTTCCTTTGTGGTTCTTCTCTTTGTTCTTCCTCTCTTCTCCCCCCATAAGCATTAGTTGCTTTTGGTGGGATTTGGGAGCGAAGGATTTGACTCCTTTGTGGTTTCTTGTGTTCTTCCTCTCTTATTCCCCCATAAGCATTTGTTGCTTTGTTGGAATTTGAGAGTGAAGGACTTGAGCACTTCGTGTGCTCTTGCCATTGCATTTGCATCGGTTTGAGCCCTCCACGAGAATTCGTGGTGGTGTTACTTGTGAGCTTGTTACTCTTGGGTCATTGGACCCTAGACGCCTTTTGTGGCCAAGACCTTTTGTGGTCAAGACCTTTTGTGGTCACTTGAGAGCCCCCAATTAAGTTGTGGGTGTGTGCCTCAAGACTTGGGAGCCCCCAATTAAGTTGTGGGTGTGTGCCTCAAGATTGTTGTAAGGGATTCGATCTCCGCCCAAAAGGGGATCAATAGTGGAAGGTGAACTCGCAACCTTTTGTGGTTGAGTTCATCAGGAGAAGAAGGTGAGCCTTGGTGGCGTTGCGGCTAACCTGTTGTGGTTGCGCACACCTCTCCAACGAGACGTACACCCTTTGGGTGGAACTCGGGAATACATCCTCGTCTCCGCGTGCCTCGGTTATTTCTATACCCGAGCTCTTTACTTATGCACTTTACATTGTGATAGCCTTCGTTGTTGAAGTCATATATATATATATATATATATATATATATATATATATATATATATATATATATATATATATATCTTGCTATCACCTTGTTACTTGTATTGCTTAGCATAAGTTGTTGGTGCACATAGGTGAACCTAGTATATTTAGGTTGTATGCTTGCTAAAGTAAAACACTAGTTTTATTCCGCCTTTATCAAGCATACCGGAATTTCCGGTCCATCTTGGCTCGGAAATTCCGGCTCCCCGGAAAAAGTTTTAAATCGCCTATTCACCCCCCCCCCCCCCCCCCCCCCCCCTCTAGGCGACATCTGTCCGTTCAGATGTGTCATCTACGGAGTAATGAATAGAAACGAAAGTAGTTACACAAGGCACACATTGCCTTTCAATCATCAAAAAAATACCGAAGACACATATGCAAAGGATCATTGTGTGCATGCTCCCCTTACCGACAAGAGTTTCATCCCCATGCTTGAATGTCACTTGCCCACTCGGATCCTGCAAAAGGATAAATAGGAAATCAGTACATGTTTACTCATTCAAGATTGGAAAGTGAAGGAGAAGTACTCAAAGCATCCTACCCGCAGCTTAATGAACTCAGGAAGCGTGCAGCTAGAGGCAAAGCTGTCAGAGCTCAGGGCGGCCGTGCGGGCTGGATCCTGTCGGGCGGCCGATGTCGAACAGTCCACGGAGTACGTCTGTCCGGCGAACAAAGAGTACAGGCGGCCGGCATCAAAGGATGTGGCGGCCTAACCCAAGATCTACGCACCCGTTGAGATGCTCCTGTTGGCGGCACGGGGCACCATCGAAGAGGCCGTGAAAGGAGAGAGGCGGAGGGAGGAGATAAGGGAGCACGTGGAGACTACGGGCAGCGCGCTTCCCCTGCCGGAGGAGGGTGGGTGGCTGCTAGTTCGCCGGAGCCTGGCCGGAATCAGCGGCGGCATCCGTCGCGAGCGAGAGAAATTGGGGATTCTGATCCTTCAGCAGTTTTACAATTCGGACCCTTACCTGGACTGCGGGTTGGTTACCAAGAAATAAGAGGACTAAACTGCAAAACAACCACGACGTACGCCGTATTATATAGTAGAGATATGGCGAGCACTAGGCATCGTACGACTGATTTCTCCATCTGATCGTACCAGTGCTGAGCCGCACGATGCAATGCAAGCTGGCCGTGCGATGCGATATGTAAGCATGTGTCTATCCCTACATGCAGGCAATAAATGCAGCCTAAAACTGCTCCATCAAAACTGCATGGCTACTGCATTTAATCCGGCCATTAATTAGCCCCCAATTAATTTATTATTTGAATGCATGGAAGCGCCATTTCCTCCTAGAATCAAACAAATTATTAATCCGGCGAACAATTGTCTATGAAGCATTGAAGCACAAGGCAACAAACATTGTTCCTGATGCATCATTTTTTAGAAATTAGACCCCAACTAATTTATTGTTTGAATACATGGAAGCGCCATTTCCTGGTGCATTGAAGCAATTTATTAATCCGGCTAACAATTTTCTAAGAAGCATGGAAGTACAAGGCAACAAACATTGTTCTTAATGCATAGAAGCATCATTTTCTGGACGTTCAAATGAAAATGTTTCTGTTTCTGAGATAACCAAAAATGCTACCATGCAGTGAAAACTTGCTTCAAATACAAATAACTACTGATCTTATTGATGTATTTCAACATGGCAAGGTTATGTTTCCATTGACCGGACAATTTGCTTCCATAGCTAATGAACATGTTTCGAGGGCATGCAAAATTTGGGTCTTACGCAACACGAATTCATTGGATACAAAATCGTGCTTCTAACAATTTGGAACCGTGCTTCCAAAGCAATAAAGATTGCTGCAGTCGAATCGGAAGTATGCTTCCACGGTTCCACCTGGGGCCGGATGTCTTCTTGAGCTCCTGGAGAACGACGCCAACCTCAGCGAGGAAGCATGGCTTGGCGAGAAGCCCTCGAGCTCCGCCCGCAGGAAGGAGAGCGCCTCGGAGGCGGCTATGAAGGGAGCGTAATTCTCCACCGCCACCTCCTGCATCTGCCGTCGCACCCGCTCCCCATCCACCCGCAACAACTCCGGCACCTCCAGCGCAGGAAGGGTGAGCTGCCACCCCACCCAATCAACGACGAAGGCCGGTGCCCCCGCACCAGGCAGAGACCGGCGGGGACGAAGCCCACCAGGTCCGGTCGACGGGGCACTGCAGAGGGCGATGTAGGGCTAGGGCGACGACCGCCGGGGCCGTGCCGGCCGCGGCGCTGGGGCCCGAGGCCACCTCACCAGGAGCCCGCGCCGCCAGGGGACGCTGCGTAGGCAAGACGAAGGCCCCGCCGCCACCATCCACTTCACGGGCTTCGCCAGGCGGTATCCTCCGGCGGCGGCGATGCAGCAAGAGCCGGAGCGGGGCGGCGACGGCTAGGGGAGGTGACGCGGGGGTTGGGAGAGGAAAAAGAGAACTGTTTTATAATTTATTTATGGGGCAAACAACGCCAGTTCGATTTCATCGCACGGCTGAGCGTCCGTCCGACGCCAAGAAGGAATCGGACGTTAGACTACAATAGTTCCCCTAATAATATTAGAGAATTTCAATCCATAGAAATAAGTTATCCTTTGGATTAAAGGAATGACACATCTAAAATTCGTATAGATTGCATTCCTACGCCTCGATTGGTTCAGGTAACCACCCTTCTCAAACCGTTTAAATGGCCTAGATTGACCGTTTTGTTTGTTGGAGTCGGTGTTCTAGCTATTATCTCGCTGTAGAACTAAAAACCCGACCCACTTCGGCCCGTTTACAAATATTCATGGCTAAATTTGTAAGTAGGTTTCTCCCAAACCATTGCTAGGACGACTACACGAGTTGATTATCTACCAAAATGTCCACTATATTCAACTCAAATAAGAAACGTCCACTATACTATTCGTACTCCCTCCGTTCATAAAATAATGTCCCAACTTTGTCTAAATTTGTATATATCTACACACAAAAATATGTTTAGATATATGCAAAATTTTAAAAAGTTGAGACATCTTTTTATGTACGGAGGGAGTATATGATTAAATGTAAAGTTTCAAAAATATTTAATGCAACTTTAATTTGGAAATGAAACTAAACAAGCACACCATCCCTCAAATTAAGCTTGACTTTGAACAAAATGCTCACAAAATTATGGGCAAACTACTATTTTTTTCAAGTTTCCTAATCACTATGAATTTGAACCAAAATTTGATGCTGAAACTAAAAAATATGGTTTCTTATAAACCTGGCGAAGTCGGGACAAGAAGTAGGCCGCGGAATAGAGCCAGCATTTGCGGGCTCATCTAGACCCATTTTCAAAAAATTAGATTAATGTTTACTAGAATGCTCACTAAATTATGGGTGGTATTTATTTAGACTCATCTGGTCACTTTGAATTTTTTTACCGTGTGCGTGCGTGTGAGCCTAATGGGCCAGGTTTGAGTTAGTTGAGGGACCAATATGAAGTTGAGGGTTGTAAATGAAACTCAATTACATGGTGAGGGCGCGTGAAATGGACTATCATGTTTGACCTAAGGTGACGTTGACAGTGGCATGCACATCCAAGTTACCACCTCTTTTATGCTCAGTTGACCGAGAACTTAATTTCCATCAGGGGGCGTCAATGAATCTCAGTTGAACTCATATTGCAAGTCCTAGTTGGACATGGGGTGGCAACTGGCATTTTACCACTTGCACATGCTTTGTAACTTACACCATTCAATTGCTTTGTGATTAATCGTGCTAATCATGAGTTGTAACTAGGAAAATCTCAGTTGTAACCAGTGGTATAGGACGGCTCATGGCTAGCACGAATCTCTATGCAATCCAACAGTCTTGAATTCAACCAAGAATTAACACGTGGCACTCCACGAAGACGCCCTCCTTGGCCTTTGAATGATGTATCAATGGGTCTGTGTCGCGGCCAAACCATACGTTCTTGAAATCGCGGGTATCAATGCACTTGTTCTCCATTGAGACATCAGTCACCTGTCCCATTAGCATTGTCATCTCGTCATTGTCACCCTACTCAATGATGAAGTGTGCGGCTTTTTACGATACTCGCAAGCCCAGTAGCCCAATATACCTTAGTAGCAACACTTTTGATCTGTGCGGCCCTAATCATGCCGCCCGCGTCATATGTTTGGTGCGTAGCAACTACCACTACTTCCAGAAATTCAAAAGCATCCCAAACAACCGTTATTTTTTCGCAAAACAAGAGTAATCCCGCAAGCAATGTGAAAAAAATTAAAATATAACAACCCATTATTTCTGACAAAAGTAGATCAATCCATTTGTACAAATAAAGAGCTGACTGGAAAACAGAACAAGGGCGCCTTATCCACTGGGCCAAGGAGTCGTTAATGCAGTCAACTACAGTGTAGAACTAGTTGCACCAGCACCATGTTCCTCTTTTCAATTTTCAAACGATGGGAAATAACTGATGGGCATAGATTAGTTGTATCTCCTGCAGCTACAATTTTCAATTAAAAAATATGATAATATCTGACATGCACAAAGAAAGACAAAAAAAATTAGACGCACAAGATACAACGTGTTTTCTGCGGGAGCTGCCTTTACATAAAAAATAGAACGCCGTTATCTGGCCAAAACACAACAGCGACTCCGCTGGGGATCGAACCCAGAATCTCTGGTTTCGTAGACCAGCGCCTTATCCATTGGGCCACGGAGTCCTCATTGATTGCACAGGTATGTTATTTGGGTGTATTCTCTGGCGCCATTTATTGATCGCATATATGCGATTCTTCAACATCTATACCTGACCCGGCTTATAATTGGGGATAATGGACTACTGAGCTTTTGACACATACAATGCACTACACAGCACAAATATGTTACGGTGCATAGCACCTGTACGAGACTCGGTGTCAGCATAAAACTGACCGTTAGTCTATAATATTGCAGGAGCAAGAGTCAAACTATCTATAGATACCAGTGTTCATTACAAAATTCGGTCATGTAATATACAGATTGATTACGCAGAATCATCAGAACAACATCATGCACACTTCTACTCGTAATCTGATTCCTCGGAAAATTCACCATTTATCTGCATGAAGAAATAGTATTAAGTATGGCCAGATGCATGAAAAAAAAAGGATAAAACATGTGCAAAATGCATTTATAACGAATCACCTTTTTCTTGTTATATTGAGCCATCGCCTTCTCAAACTCAGCACGCCTTTCGGTAGCTAGATCATAATACTTCACTTTTTCCTGGTGCAGTGAACAAGGGGTAAATGTTAACATCAGTAGAATATGAAGCATACTGTCTCAGTCTAGGAAGCATATTTTTTCCTTACAGGCATTGTTTAAATAGATTTTTTATAATTCAGAAAACTGTTGTGCAAATGTACCAAATTCTGTAAGATGGTCTTACACAAGTAGAACCCGTACCTAAGTGCGTGTTATTTTCAATAAAAGAAACCATGCTACATAATTATGTGACAACTTCCATTTTCAAAATGACAAAATTCATATAGATATGCCGGAATGTAATGCGTGAATGAAGTCATAGATGATCTGTATACTTTGTTGCAGTGATCCGTTTCTGTTGTCCCTGTAGTTTAGGTATCATCAAATAATAATAGCAAGGATGGGTTTAATTATTTTAGTGTATTTAGAAATAGAAACAATAACCTAATACTCAACATTTAAACCATAGCAAATTTCAATAGTGTATCATCATCATCCATCTAAATCTTAGCTACCATCCTAGAAATATATTTTGAGTATACAGATCATAAAATTTCTAGAAGTTACTATACAAAATGTGTGTCGATGAATCCCTTCATGAAAGGTAAGGGCTTGTATTTGATTAAATAAACCTGGCTACTTAACGAATTAAACATCAAGGCAAGGGCTTGTATTTGATGATTTGAAAATGAAGGAGCTTCTGTTGATTTCCAAAAACAAAATCACAAAAGAAGTGAATCATCAAAGAAGCAGAACTACAACTCCATCAACCACATCATATGTTCCTATCAACCATGCTACACCATCCCTAAAATGCAATATGTTCCTACTAGGGAGCAAGATTAAATAGCAAAAAATTCAGTGACTATCTACCTGATGCAACAAAACCATTATTAGACTGTCAGAGGGAAACACCAACCTCAAATGCCATTGTATTCCATTTTTCGCCGCATGCCCTCCCTATCTGCAATGTAAGGAATATGACATTACAACATGACTAAGAAGCTGTCATGAAGCTTCAAATTTATATGATGAAAACTTACATCCCGCATTTTTTTTACACTTGGATTATCTTCCTGATATGTTTTCCGGAAATCCTCCCTTCAAGAGAATATAGCAGATTCAGTAAAATGGTATAGTGCAAGAGATGGAAATTGTGACCAGGCCAGTAAAAATAAAATGAGCATATGAAAGAAGAAAACATTAAGGCCCCATTTATCATTTAGAATTTTTTCTGATCCCCAATGGAATTAACTGGATTCCTGTGGGGGTAGAAAACTATGTTCCAGACATTCCTTAATGATATTGCTCATTAAAGGATTAAGAAAACAATTAAAATACACGAATGTGAAACATAAGGACTGAAGAAAATCAGAGTACGTATGAGTAGCAACAAGACCGAAAGTACGTATGGAACCATACATCGTATCAGTGGCGGACCTACAGGGTATGCCGGGTGGGCCGCGGCATACCCTGCAGCCCAGCCCACGTACGTACTAGAAGTATTACGCAGCAGTGCCGGCCTTGCGAAACAACTAGTGATGCGTTCAAAACAAAGAAGGGAAATGAATCATACACGCCGCACACGATCGTGTGTGCTAGGTCGTGTGAAGTTGTCCTCCGCTGGTCGATCCATCTACAGATTTCTCAAGCTCCGACAGCCACGAGCCGCTCACCGGCAGTAGTCCGGCCAGAGCGATCGATCGGAAAACCTTGATCAAGGGATTGAACCAAGCCAGATTGGAGCAGTTTTCCCAGCCAGCGGTAGTCAGCAGGTCTCGTCGTCGTTCTCGCGATCCAATCGATAGATCTATCAGATATCAATCTCCAGGAGCTCGACTACGTTGCCGCCGCCACAGCCTGACGCCCTATGAGATTGAAAGCATCCACTGCTCCCCTGCCTTTGCCGCCGGCGTTGACGATCTGCCCGGTGAGTCCGTGATGGTCAACTAGGTGGACGCAGCTCCCCTGACGTGGCAGGCTGACACTGACATGTGGCCCCGGGGCCCACAGTCAGTGACCCCACGTCAGGGGTAACGAACGTCAGGGGATCCATGTCCCAACTAGGTCTTCCCCTGTTCCGTGAAGGCCAATGATCGAGTGTTTAATGTTTTGCTAATTCTTTTAGATGCTACATAGTACAGATCAACTAGAACTGTATCTCTTTTTACCAAGTACTAGTACTATATGTCATATCTGTATGCCCGTATCCAAATTATCCTTCTATCTACTAGTACTGTATCTGTGTATCCGTATCTAAGTATTAAATTGTTAACATGTATTTATAGGTAACACTTTGACGAGACCCGCAAACTAGTAAGAGAGTCTTTCGTCAACGGCGGTTTACTTATGTATACTAGTACGGTAAGTCTCTTTATACATATTTCAGACTATCAGTATGAGTTTTGAACTATTTTTTTGATAATTTATGCAACTTTCCTACGTAATCTTTCAATGACATACTATTTATTGCTTATATACCGTATTATAATGTAAATTTACAATTATTTATTCAGTTAATAATATATTATATTATTAAAATGGCCATCAAATTTTTCATACGGCATACCCTATGTTAAAATCCTAGGTCCGCCACTGCATCGTATCAACTATTCAAATGTTGCTGGATAATGCACAATGTTCGCATGATTTATATCATCGTTTTAGCATGGAGCCCTGGTTAACAGTCAAGGATGGAAATAGGTACATTGTTTTTTGCTAGTCATGATGTGCATGACCAATTAATGTTCAACATGAGGAGCAAAAGAACTTTTGTGTTTGTGTTAAACCCCAAAGGACAAGCAGTCAATGTGTTCAATGATGAAGATTGGATGCGTTGAAAGTGGATTGTCTGGCCCTTTCCAACAAATCGGTCTGTTGTAATAGTGGGGCGCATGAAGCTTGACATGGTATCAGAGCCGAGGGTCTCGAATTCGAGTCCTGGCTTGCGCAATTTATCCTAAAATTGTTGCTGACCCCTCCGTCCACGTACAAGGCCCCTTTCTCTTTCCGCACCTACCTCTGAGTTTACACATATTGGCCTCTTTATTCCCGTCACATGTGAGGAGGGATGTTGAAGTGTAATAAGTGGATTGTCTGGCCCTTTCCAACAAATCGGTCTGTTGTAAAAGTGGTCAGCGCATGAAGCTTGACATGGTATCAAAGCCCAGGGTCTCGAGTTCGAGTCCTGTTGTTTGGCCCTTTCCAACAAATAAGTCTGTCGTAATAGTGGTCAGCACATGAAGCTTGACAGGATGAAGCAGAAAGCATTTAGATAGTGCAGCTACAATATACTACTGGAGATATTCTTATATCTTTTTTCTTTCAAGGAGCTTAAAGCATTTGGAACTACCAACATTTCTAATAAGCCAACCGAACATACATTTTGTCTATACATCAGTGATCAACCATTTCCAAAGCTACCCTGAACTTTTTTTCGTCGAGAAGGAGGATATCCCCCGGCGCCCTCTACATCGATTGGTGCTACTGTAAACTGAGTAGCATAAGCTGATAGCTTTCGCAAGTTAGATATGTCAATCACATGGGAACTAAAGGTGGTGCCTTTTGCATATTGCGTAGTAGTAGCCTAGTAGGAACAATTTGGTAAAGGCATTTCAGCACCGATGATCTCAGACTCTATCAGCTTCCAAGATGGGATCACAAAGTAAACTGCCTCTAGCTGTCTAGCAATTGAGAAAAGGAGATACCGAGATCGAGGAGATTTTGGTATCACCTAGCATTACGAAAACATACAAAAACTGTTGCAATTTCAACATAAACGTAGGTTCAGACATTACTGCAAAAAACTATACTTAGAAAAGAAAAGGAAACATGTCTGAACGAGCTACAACCTGGCGAACAAACAAATGCACCAGCGAGACTGAGATCAAATTCTCCCGAAGACCTTCCTCGAACCACGAGGAAACTAACCTAACTAGTTCGAACGAGCGAGCCAACAGCCCAGCTGAAAAGAATCCCCTAATAGTAATACCGCGTCCCAATTGCTTCTCAACAGAGCAGTCGCCAGTTCAACATTATCGAGATTCGATAACAGAAATACAGATGGAGAATTAAAGGTACAAGTAGATAGAGAGAGGCGAGTGCATACATACATGAAGTAGAAGAAGGCGGTGGGGGGCTTCTTGGGGCGGCGGAGGTCGTCGAGGGTCCCCTTCTTCCGCGTCTCCGGCCTCGGCTTCGGCCTGGGGCTCGCCACGGGGGGCAGCCTGACGGTGTTGAGGGGCTTCGGGGTCGTCTGCGACCTCGTCTTCATCCCGCACTCAGGCGGCCGCTTTTCCTCGGGCTCCACGAGCGTAGATGGCTGCCAGCGTAGGTTGGCTTGCCGCTTGGAGGAAGAGGAGGAGGAAGAAGCGCAGAGGCAGAGGTGACTCCAGGTTCACCTGGCTGCTGGGCTCTAAACTTTTCGTGGGCCGGGGGAAAGGACGGCCCGACGAGGATGGTTCTGGTTTGTTGAGTCGGTTTAGTCCCACCTCGTCTGCGGAGGAAAGAGCGCAAGGCGTGACGGGGTATAAGAAGGGAGGCAGGGGTACGGGGAAAAGCATCTTTGCGCTTGGGGCAATGACGCAGCTAGTGAGGTTATACCGAGGCGCGTCAATTGCTGGTTGAAAACTATTTCCAAACCCCCTCTTTGGCCCTCACGGGTCACTGAGAATTTCTGAAAGGGCTCCTTCTACTCCGGGAGAGGGTAAAGCCCACAAATCGAATCACAAAATATTTCAGTTTTGTCTAATTTGAAAGGTGTTTTGGGTTATCTGTTTTGAATGATAATTTAGCTATGCAACAGAGTGTCGAGTGTCAGTTCAGCACTAGTGCTGAGCCATTCTAGACAAAACAAACATGCATGCCGAAAGCCCCAATTTACGAAGGGACGCGTTTTCCCCTTCCCCTCCCTGCCGAGAGTCAACCGTCGGCGCTCGCGCTGGCTGGTATGAAGATGATGTAGGGTGCGTTTTCCCCTTCCCCTCCCTGCTTTGAGAGTCAACCGCCGCCACCGCCCAGATCCGACCTTCCCCTTCCTGCTTTGAGAGTCAACCGCCGCCGTCGGCGCTCGCGCTGGCTGGTATGAAGATGATGTAGGGTGCGTTTTCCCCTTCCCCTCCCTGCTTTGAGAGTCAACCGCCGCCACCGCCCAGATCCGGCCGCTTCCGTCGTCGGCGCTCGCGCTGGCTGGTATGAAGATGATGTAGGGTGCCGGCCCGACTTGTATAGCAGTAGTTTAGGTCGTATATTAGGTTCTAGCTTGGTGCTTGGAGAGTTGTCCCGTGGGGCGAATGGCGCTATGCCTTCCTCTCTCCCTCGAAGGTCCGCGGCTCCGGCGCTTGGGTACGGTGTCGACCACGCCGGCGAGCTGTTCTTCGTCAAGGCTCCGAGGTGGAGAAAGGGCGGAGCTGGCAACTTGCAGGCAACCTTCTTCAATAAGTACTCCTTCATCCTTGCTCTTTGTGGTCTTCTTCTTCTCCTGGCTTGCCATGGTGGTGTGGGGGACAGGAACAAGGGTGCGTGGAGAAGGGTGTGCAGCAGCTACCCTAGTGGTGTGGCGAACGCGCCGCTGGAGTGGGAGGATCTGGCGCTTGCTAGAGCTCCATGGTGGAGAACCTCGGCGACTGATTGCGACCGCTGCTACCTTAATAATCGTTCGTTTCGTGCTGGAGCTTCTGGTTACGGAACTACTGCTCTTCTGCGCCGCGGAGGTTGTGGGGAAGAAGAGGTCTACTCTGGACTGGTTGCTCTTCGGGAAGCTTCTCAGGCTGCTGCTTCTGGAGTTCATCAATGGCGGCAAGCATCTGCCATCGTTACCTTTGGCCAAGGGGGCCACTCCAAGCCGCGGTGCTGTGTGCGCCGTGGTGCTTCAAACCTCCAGGCCGGTGTGCCATTGCGGAGGCCTCTAATCAGCTCGCCTACAGCGTTCATCGTCCCTCCGTTGCCAAGTGGTCGCGTCCCCGACGATGGCATGGATAGCTGCAGTGTTGAGCTCATCGTCTTCCTCGGTGGAGAAGGGCCCAGTTGCGTTCCCAAATTTTTATGTAAGGTCCTTTTTTGTAAAAGTCAAGGGCTTGGGTTTAATTCTCTTTTCCTTTCTTGTCCTTGATGTAATCTGTACTCCCACCGATTAATGCAGTCTGGACCCTTCGGGGTCCTTCCCTTGTTCAAAAAAAGAAGACAAAACAAACATAGAAAACGACCATGTTGGTAGGCCCCACCTCTTATAAAACAATTTTTTCCTCATCCCCGAGTAGCTAAAACGAAAGTAGGGTTTTAGTGACAAGCGGTTTCAGGGATGTCTAGAAAGATACACGAATTCCGGTATGCTATGCTCCTATACTCTCTCGACTGTTCATACCTCGAGCGAGTTTGCCTAGAAAGATAGGCCTTGTGAGTATGTCATGTTTCACGACTTCGGGTATGTTCTTGACTGTTCGTACCTCGAGACGAGAAACCTAAGGAGACGTACTTTTTAAGGCTAATCAGCGAGTTATCTTTCTCGGTTGTTTGTCGGTTTTGGGAAACAACAGGGTTACATTCATCCCAAGTTAGAGCGAGAGATTCGTTAAGATTATCCATCTAATCTCACTCTTTCTGGGCAGTACATTGGTTTCCTTCTACCACAACAGTCTATGACAACTATAGGACCTTACATGCTAACGCCTTTTGCACAAAGATTTCAGAAATTAAAGGTTTTCCTCCAATTATCAGCTGGTCAGTTTTGCAGTAACATAATTGGAGGAGAAGTCTTATGTTATATATGGTAATCTGAGTGCCTATAGTGCCCAAATTCTATCTGCACTTTACTATGAATTCTATCTCGACTTTCCTATTTTGAAAATAAAATAAAAAATAGGAGAAAAATGATAGAAAAAATAGCAGAAAAAAACGAGAGAAGCAAAAGTCACTTTCGAAGGTTTAGTTATGGAAGCCCTACCCAATGGACTCTTTCACGTGTGTAATTTTTCTGTTTTTAAATGTAAGATGTGTTTATATGTTACACATGTTGTATAGGTGCATAATAAAATGAATGAACATATTTAAAACATATCTTGATACATTTATTTAAACATATGTATATGTGTGAATGTGAACAAAGGCTAAAACATCTTCTATTTAAAAATGTAGGAAGTAACAACCATTCCTATCAAGAAAATTCTAAAAAAACACAAAATCACGTGGGAAATACGTAGAACCATCGAGATTTGAGAGCAACGAGACAAGGGTCTCGAGCAAGGCCGGGATGCAAACTGACAACATCGTTCGATACAACATTGCTTGTGCCTTTGACATGCTCTTTAGCGAGGTTCCGAAACACCGACAAGAACCTGCGCACTCTGTCGGCAGACGTAAACCATAGCGTGCTGCGAGGAAAAAGGTGTCCAAGTCGGGACGACCATCTTTACGTGGACGAGGTTGAGGGTGGTGTTGAGTAGGCCCGAGGGGAGCAGCCAACCACTCTTTGCCTTTGAGGGGGAATGAGAAGAAAATAAATGAAAAATTAATGACATCCGAGTCTATCGTCTGTGACGCGTGAATTGTTCGTACGATGAAGCAATATTGAAATGAAAATGATTCTGGTCCGGTGGTGTTACGCTATATATTGAATGCACTCCCATATTAATTGTGGTGGTGTTAGGGTGTAGTAGTATTTGAATTTTGTAAAGACCTGTGCTCCGAATTTTGTAATGACTTGACTTGCACTCCGAATTTTGTAACGACTTGACTTGAGAGCACGACAAAAAAAGATTCGACGCCTGCAATTGCTTAGAATTTGTAGCTGTCAATCACATGGGCAGTTTAACGCGGTACGGACGCTGCCTAGACGCGGGGCAAGGCAACGGTCAGTCAACTCGCCAACAGAGCCAAGACTCTGCAAAGCCGTGCAATGGCACTGTCGTTGTTTAAACTTTGGCGGTCCCAAAACAACTAATAAGGCCATGCATAGGTAAGCTCTAGTTGTCGATAAACTACCCAGCAACTTGCAGTTGTTGCGATCTATAAACAACGGTTGCTGCATTGCTTCAGAAGTCGATCTAGATCCTCGATCGCAAAGAAGGAAAAGAAAAAAGGAGGCGACTGAGAGTGAAGTTTAAACGGTACTACGTCAACGAGCATTGTCTCATCCTGTGCCTCGGCAGCCTACATTATCTGCATTAGAGCCAAGTAGAGCTTAGTGTAGATCGGCAGAGAGGAGAGATCGAGATGGAAAGGCCTGCGTCTTTAGGAGAGATCATGCAGGCCTCGCCAGCAGCTGCCGCTACCTGTGCTCCGCCGTGCGCGTTCGCCACGGTACGGTCGCACGGCGTCACGGTGTTGAGGTCCCACGCCTACGACTGGCTGGTGCTGCTCCTCCTGATCGGCGCCGAAGTCCTCCTCAACGCCATCGAGCCGTTCCACCGGTTCGTCGGCGCCGGCATGATGACTGACCTCAGCTATCCCTTGAAGAGCAACACCGTCCCGGTCTGGGCCGTCCCGGTGCGTCCGGGCCGGCGCCCTATCTGTCATATTGGAAGTTTTTTATCTTCCTTGATTGAGTTTCAAACTTAAGATATGTTTGCCCTCCCAATCGCGCAGGTCATTGCAGTCATTGCACCTATGATTATCTTCATGGTCGTCTACATCCAGAGGAGGAACGTGTATGATTTGCACCATGCTATACTTGGTACTGTACTTCTTTCTCTAAGCTCTTAAGTCTTAATAATAAGGCTATGCTCGAAAGAAACAAGACTTTCGATTATCTCATACCTTTGTAATCTCTTCTTATGGTTCCCTCCTATTCAGGCATTCTGTTTTCCGTGCTGATCACCGGCGTCCTGACCGACGCGATTAAGGACGCCGTTGGCCGTCCGCGCCCCGATTTCTTCTGGCGCTGCTTCCCTGATGGAATTGCTGTAACATACTAACCCAATCTGTTCCGTATTTTACCGCTTAATTAACTAGTCTGAGTTAACTGCGTATGAGGTAGGCTCGCTTCATGGGCACCACAGGCAGAGCAATCTGCTAATGAACACAAAACAGAAGGAAAACCACCCCATGCATGTTTATATTTCTCAAGAGAGAACAAGGCATGCTTTCGCCGGCCAGTGATTACTTCGTATTTGTAGCTGCACCGCTCCCTTCTCACTTAATGAAATACAGCCTAGCAGTTTTTCATAAAAGAGGAAACATAAAAGCCTAATCTAGTTTTGGTTGTTCCCATCTTTGTTTTCGTGCGTCGATGATATTCTCTTATACTTTTCCCCTAGATAAAGAGCACACACAGAAATCTATCACTTCACGGTGACATCACCGTATTAATTCCTAAATCTTGTTTTTTTATGATTTTTCTTATAAAAATTATCTGATTACCAATCCATATTCAATGGTGTGTTCATCTCGATGAGGTTTCACTAATAGATTCCATAGTCCATGTTTGGGCGAACAAAACGTCACATTGGATGTTTTTTTTTAGAACTGTGGGGCAAAAGATTTGCCCCTTATATTAATTAAGAGAGAGTTGGTACAAGAAAATTATAACAAAGTAACGAACAACAAAAACGGATTACTCTCCCGTCACATTGGATGTCATAATGATGTTGTGTGATCGCTAAATTAATACCAACAATTACCATGATGATAGTCCATAGTTACCAAAAGGTCTTCTAATTTTTGTAGCCACTGAAGTGTCATGCAAAATTAAAGAGCGTGTATTCAAGTGTTACTAACAACTAATAGATCAAATCATTCCACAAAGTAGTATAACGCAAGTCTTCCATTTGTGCAAAATGACGTACATGAATCTGACAATGAAGTTATTATAAGCTAGTAACTAAGTAGTGTATAATCCGACACACAATTAATTGGTCATACTCGAGCAATTATATGTAATTTGTTTTATCGAAACATGTGAACATGAAATCTAGTTTCAGAAAACTTCTCACGACTAAAACAACGATACAAACGGGAAAAGTTCGAAACTAAAGAAATATTTACCGCTGCCACCGCTCGCTAACGCAAAGTTGAGCCCCAATTGTCTACTTCTGTCCAACAAAAAGGAGTAGGCACCTTAATAAGAAAAATCGGTTCAACCCTCGTGTTTCCCTCTCGAAGGCGGCTCGAGGGGTGAGTGGGTGACACCCGCGAGTTTCCCTTCTCCATCCATTTAGACTTTTGGGTGAAACAATTGGCGCGTACAATTCAATATGAATCTGAGCTGTGGCATGGTTGTATGGCGGATATCATGATTTTCACATGGTCAGTGTGTATTGTTTTTCTGTCCTTTGACACATGTAGACACCCTTAAACCTACACGAGATTGGATAGGTTCCTCAGTCTAGTGCTAGTGTTGCGTCATGAGCCCGCCCCTCAAGCCCTTTTACTGCCAAAATTTCCTTTATCCGCGGTGGCAAGATATTCATGTGGAGTTTGGTTTGGTGAGATGACGTATTCGGTATTTTCTCCATCAGCAAACTAGCGTAACTGTTCGCGCTGCTCTGCCCGAAGAAATCTTAGACGAGGCCGGAATGGTCTTCTTCACAGGTGAAAGCATGGCATGATCCTCCTTAGATGTCTTTCTTCCCCTTAACGCATTCGCTTCTTCTCAATGGTTCGACTGTGGTGGCGGATGAGGATCTCAACATTCAAAATGCGCCACTTTTATGTTTTTTCTTTTCTTATGTGCTTGTTTTGCTCGATGCCTTCCTATTTGGAAGGAGCATAATGTAAGGGGTTCCCAGCACCATTCCACGACCTTCACCATCATCATCGTGAAGATTAAAGATGAAGCAAAATATGAGGGTTGACCGAGGCCAAGTCTTTTAGTAATGTAACGGCGGAGTGTAGGCTTTTGCGCAGGTCATAGGATATGTCCTAGCTAGGCAATTGTTCCTAAAACATCTAAAACTTCTTCTTAATTAATGAAAATGGTAAGTATTTTGCCTTGTTTCAACAACAACAAAAAGTCGACTCTTCAGCACTCCGTGCCTATTGTTTTTGAATTTATAAATTTTGAGTTGGATGCCATTCCTTCAATGTAAACAAAAGTAACTTGCATTGTGGCTTTTCTTGCACCGAAACTTAGTTCTGTTCACTTTCATGTCCAGCTGTATGACAATATTACCACAGGAGTCATATGCCACGGCGAAGCGAGCGTGATCAAAGAAGGTCACAAGAGCTTCCCAAGTGGCCACAGTTCGTGTGAGACCCATACCACACCAACTTTACTTTTAGTATACTGAGTTGCGCGGTTACTGTCGCCAGCTGAAGGCAACAACAGTGTAGGTTTCTCCTAACACTTTGCTGTTCTAGGCGATGGCTAATAAATCTATTTGTTGGCAGGGTCTTTTGCCGGCCTGGGTTTCCTGTCGTGGTACCTCGCCGGGAAGATCACCGCCTTCGATCGACGGGGCCACGTCGCCAAGCTGTGCATTGTCATCCTGCCTCTCCTCGTCGCGGCAATGGTCGCGGTCTCGCGGGTGGATGACTACTGGCACCATTGGCAGGACGTCTTCACGGGCGGCATTCTTGGTATATGAGCTCCACGAAGCTGCTACCTTTCTTTTTTCAGCCAATCACTGTTAAGAACTCTCTTTGGTGCTGATGAAGTTAACTTGTCATGTCCATGAAGGAGTGGTGGTTGCCTCTGTCTGCTACCTGCAGTTCTTTCCAGCACCCTCTGATGAGAAAGGTATATACTTCAACACTTCTTGGTGCATCTGTTTTGCTCTTTCAGTTTAGTGCAGACTTGCAGTTACATAGATCACAGGTACCATTCCTTGTGTTGAACAGTATCAGATCTTAGATCTGAAGCACATAAATTGGCTGAAATCAGGGGCCTAATAACTATACTCTAAAAGACAAGCTAATTTTCAACTCCAGTGTAATGCTGCAAACTACCTCAAAACAAAAGTCTGCAGTTTTGAAACTGCACATCCCGCTGCTTTTGCATTTTACAAGCTAATGTGTGATTGATGAAGTTGATTTTAACAAGCAACTGTGAATCCACGCAATGGCTGCAGGCTTGTGGCCTCACGCGCACATCAAGTTCGTCACCGAGAGGGAAGACGCGAGCCGAACCAGACGCGATACGGAAATGACCAACGGCGACTCAACAGCGGTTATCGTCTGGCAAGGTGAGACGGGAGCAGACACGGGACGAACGTTAGACGCAATGGAGGCTGGTACGTAGGACAGGGCAATGATATATGTCGATTGTGCATCGATCCCTTGTCACCTGAACCTTGGAGATGCAGGCATGCAGCTTTGTGTAATGTCTACTGACAACTGGCTGCTTCCAATGTATATACTGAAGAAATAATCTGGTGCTGGTCTTTGCATAGTTTTCTAAAGTAATTCCAACCGAGAGCATCTCAAATAGTTAATTGAACTCGTATTTAAGTGACCAGACTTTATCAAACAAGGTGTAACATATTAGTGTAACACCCGCAAAATATATTCGTCTATGAATATCAGCACAACAAAAAGCAGGAAGTAACGCTCCAGCCAGGCATTTCATATGAGCCTTACTTTTTTCCTATGAAATGCCTTTCAATCAAAATAATGGTGCCATCCAAATTTCTATGGATCGAATCGTAAGTCTCAACTCTATACGAATTTGAACATTCACACAACCTTGTTTTGAAGATGACCGAATAATCTTGTAAATATTGAGGTACATTTTGCGCGCATTTCCTATGTTCCATCCTAGGGCGCAGGAGCTGCCCTTGACAACAAGGGTCATGGCCTGAGTGCAGAAAATTTGTCTTACCCAAAACTCTAATTTTTAGAAATGACCCATGAGGCCATGATCAAGGCCATAAAGCTTCACTCTTTACTGTCAGGCCCATATTCGAATAAGTGCACCTCCAGCCTTTGTCTCAAGTCAAAAGTTTTTTAATCTGATTAACTTGATAAAAAAAGAGGCAACGTAAACCGCAAATGCACTGATTCAAGTATTCAAGATGTTTATATTTATTTTCTATAAACATGTTAGAATTTTACAAATTTTACTTAGGACTAACAAGCACTATAGATTATTTTGAAAACAGAAAATTTAGGTTATGTCATTAATTAAGAAGAAGAATTTCAGATTTTAAATAGCACACATAGTTAAAGACCAAAGAGAGCCTACTCGCATGGTATTACAGGACCAAAAGCCGAGCATGCCAGATAGTGTGATACTCTAGCGTTGTGCTTGCTCTGAAGTTCCCCAGAGACGAACAAGATAATAGATGACATTGCCTTTTTCTAAGTGCGCGTAGAAAGAGTGGTGGTCGTCCACCAACCTTCACATTGTTGAAACCAATGTTCGGGATATCGCTTATCGGTACCGTATCGGTCTACACCTAGAAGAGATAAATCGGCTTATCGGACGATTAATCGAATTTATCGGTCGACTATTTATCGGCAATTTTTTAGAAAAATCTCAGGTTTTCCTGACTGAAATAATGCAAACTTTGCACAGAAAAATAATGCTGAACAACAAAGTTGCCATGTCATCTGACTTCCTCTTAAGTGCGGAGCTAGCAACATATACTGAACCTGAAGCCATCTACACACATAAAAACCAGGAGCCATGTACTACAAACGATGAACCAAAAATAGAAAAAGTTGAAAGGTAATATCCTAAATGCCTAGTAAAATATGTTGCATCACTAATTCACTCCACACAAGTTGACTAATCTGATCTCATGCATCACGGTTCACAATCGCTCACATAGATCAAGATCAAAATCAACAGAATCAAATGAATCCATGTCGTGGCCGTGACGTGTGTAGCTTCGGCTGCTGCCGGGTCGCTGCCGTGTCGTAGACTGGTAGCTCTGGTCGTCCTGCTCCTGGCCGCCGCCGTGTGGTGGCTCAGGTCGTCCTGCTCCTGGCCGGTGCTGGAGTCAGGGCATGGTGAGGGAAGAGGGAGGAGTTCAGGCGGGCGGCGAGCTCAGGCCGTGCGAGCTAGGTCCAGCCACCGGAGGAGATCATGGCGGCGGGTGGTTAAATGATCAAGGGGAGGGGAGCGGTCTGGGGACATGGATCGAGGGGAGGGGAGCAGTCAGGAACATGGATCGAGCGGGGAGGAGAAGACGCGCGGGACTTCTGGAATCCGGGAGGCGGCGGGGTAGGATTTAGGAAAGAGTTTTTTTCCAAACAAGTGGGACCCAAGAATTTATCGACAAAAATCGCGATAAATCGCTTGTCAGACCGATAAATCGCCTAGACCGATAAACAGGGACGATACACACTTATCCTGCCGGTCAGACCCCGATTTCCGATATATCGGCCGATATTTGGAACACTGGTTGAAACCATGCCAAGGGCGGGGGTGTCAGTCTTGCAATACAATGATCACCCTACTTTTTCGAGATGGAAGAGTATGTTAAAGCTTCCCCTCCAACGACCCCCCACCCCACTCCCAAAAGCACTCCCATCGCCCCAATCGAGCCAGACACAAGAAAGACCCCAGCGGTGTCCCCATTGATTTGGATGAACCAAACAATTGTTCGACAAACTCCTTGTCCGTCCCAACTTTCGGGGTCATCTTAGATGTGTCGGGCACACCCATCACATAGAACTCCGATAAGAGGAAACCACATCGACCATTTGCCCCCACCTATCCTCTCTCGCTTGTCCAATATTTCTCAGTCCCCACAATGGCATGCAGTCACCGTTGGCCAATTTCCATTCGTGGGAGTCCCTAGCGACCACGCATGTCGATCTGTCACAGATCCCGCCTCCCCATACAACTCGTCAACGACGGCCCAAACTACCATCCTACTGCGCGACATGCAAGGTGTCCGTCCATTTGTCAGAATAGGTATTTTTTTTCTTCTAAATGTCCTACCTAGATAGTTTGACAAAATGTTTCATAGTTTGATTGTTTCACCCTTTCATTCACGTACTATGGAAAGCAACGACGAGTTTATATGTCACCAAACATGTTCGCTAGATCAGACGTGCGAGGTTATGAATGGTTGTGTCATTATGCACAACATAATCGTGTAGAGTGAACGCGATGGTTCTCTAGTGTTTGATTAGCATCAGGACTAGTACGACTATCTTGCTGAGCCACAAGAGAGATTCCCGACTGAGTTTGCTCAATATCTCGCAATGCAACATGAAATTCGTAAGATGATCTAGTTTAACACTCGTGGACACTCAAAGGGAACAAATATTTCTAGTTTCAAGTTAAAATGGCTGTATGAAGTATGATTTATCTATTTTATAGAAACTCCCAGATTTAATATTTGTACTTACTATATTATTTTTATGTGTTAAAGGTAACCTTATGCCACAAATAACTCTATGGATCTATGCCACTGTGGGAATAATGAAAATGGCATGGATAGAGGTATTGAGAGGTTTGAGTGGCATATTTACAACTTGAGTTTTTGTAATGCCATAAGTGCAATCTCTGAATTGGACAGTGGCATAGATCCAATTAACCATTTATTATTTAGATCAAAATATGAACAGACTAGTGTGACCCAAAAAAAAAACGAACAGGGCCGGCGGGTTGGATGCGCTGCTAGGGACAGTCGACTCCATGGATCATATGTCCAGATACTTCACAAAAATAAATGGCTCCTTGTTGTCGTCTCCTCAAAAGGAACAAAGTTTGCTCTTTGTATACAGAGCAAAGAGAAATTGCATACGCATCTTAATAGAGGAAAATAAGCCAGGCAGAACTGCAAGATCACGCCCGATGGCAAGCAGAGGTGCCAGTAGGAATGACAGGAAGGGCAAGCAGGTTAAGACAATCCTCATATCTGGCAGCCGCAGCAGCAGAAGAAGCATGAAAGAGCAAGGCCGAGCACGACGGCCTCCACGACGTACATGACGCGGAACGCGACGGTGTCGAGCAGCGCCGACGCCCAGCCGCCGCTCAGGTTCACGGAGAGGCCCGACAGCCTCTTCCAACGCAGCGACCGCGATAGCGCGGCCAGCCGTCTCGAGGCGCCGGCGCCGCCAAGATTCTTCCACCGCCGCTGCTGTACGCCTTCCTGCGGTACCAGCCGACGAAGCCACCCGCGACGAGGCTTGTCCGTGTAGACGGCCGGTGGCATCTCGGGAGCCCTTCCCGGCGGCGGCGCTGTCCCCTGCTCGGCGCCCTGCAGGGGTGAGTAATGCCCCGGAGGCATCATCCGCCTGAGCAAACCCCGCGGCGCACCCGCGCGGGAGCCTTCTGTAGCCGGAGACATGGCCTCCGACTCGTGCGCCGGCGCCATGCCCGCCATGACCATGGCAGAGCGGGAGAGGAGACCTAGGCGAAGAAGAGTTGAGATGGTACAGTTGGAGTATGTTGGTATGGAACGGAGACGTGCAGGTCGCTTTTAAAAGGTACTCAGATTGCTTGACTCGCCGTTGAGCTGCTTTGTGTGTAAGGCATCCCCCGGCCCCTAGCTGCGTACAGCTCATATTGCGTTGTAAAGGCCGTTGCTTATTTGATTCGCAACTGCAAACTCAACACGTCGAGAAGTTGCACCGATCCTTTTTTACAAGCTCACCGCATGCTGTAATGTAAAGGATACATATACATATATATATATATATATATATATATTTATTTATTTCTAAGAGTGTCAAGTTGCAAGAAATCTCGAATCTAAACAGAGTAGTATATATTCCTCCACAGACTTTCTAGAATCGATCGGCTGCCTTTTTCTCTGTCAGCCAGACGTAAGATGACAGCAGGAAAGGGAGTATCTGAACTGATAGGCCGGCAGGTCATACACTCATACAGGTACATGGTTCTCTATCGAGTGCTGCCGCTGGACTTCGCCACGCGCTGGAGCCGAACTGGCCGTCGGTACAGCAGGCCTACCATACATGCTTCCTTGCTGCTTCAAATTTGCCGCTTGTCTGTCTATAGACTAGATTCGAACGGCGCGGCTCGCCGCGCAGCGCTTGTTGCTTCTTTGAATTTCTTGCCCGTGGTTACCACCATTTATACAGATCACTTAAAGGATATTTATATCCATACGAATTTGATGACAGTTATATATATAGATTTGAAAGTGTATCTTCCAAATCATATGAAATGAGTAATAAGAACATCATACAATCAAAGTCTTAAGCAACAGGAAGATCAAAGCAATGCTGAAGCACACCTAGTTCTGGTATCAAAATTCGAACGGCGCGGCTTACCACGCGGCGCTTGTTAGTTCTTTTGAGTTTCTACCCATTGATTTCTCATTTTATACAAATTATTGAGATGGTTAATATCCTAAAGTATAAGCAAAACAGAATTAAGTTCGATAGTATAAGCTAAACAATATTAAGTACTGTTATAGGTACCATTTCACCTCGTGATAAGAACTGGGATTTAGCTATCTTAAGAGATGATGAACCTATTCTACTTTGTTGGTAAATATTTACAGAATAAATAGCCAGAGAAATCTGAAAGAAAAGCAAGCATGAGGCTGAAGAATTACATGCACAGATTCCAGAGCTCACCAATGCAAGTGGCCCAGAAAAGTAACAATTATCAAAAAACTCAAGCATAATCTCAAGAAACAGACAAAGACAGACAAAGACATTGTATACAGAGCAGAGGCGAAAAACACAAAGGCCTAATTTAGAGATGGATACAACATATGATGCTTGGATAAGAGTCCCATCAAGGTACACATAAAAAGTACACACATGGAAATAATTCTGAATACATAGGACATGATATGTTCACCTACCTAAACTGGATAGGGAATACATGATCACAATGCCCAATGAATTTCATGCAACCAGTAAAGTTACCGAAAGCCGTAATCAGATGGTCTCAGCAACATTAGCAATGAGACATCTTGGCAACGAAATCTGGACAATGACGACACCAAAATATCACCGAGTACGGCTTGATGAGGGGTTGTCACAAACATACACTATGTAAAGGCAAAATAAGCCTAATCTGCAAGAACAAAATTCATAATTAACCGAACGTTCAGTTTGTGTGTAGCCTGACACAATAGTATGCATGTGTTGACCTGATGTTAAGCAGTAGCATTCCCGCAGGGCGACCTAGGTCTTGTCTTTCTTTGCCATACCAGCCTAACCTGGTGATCCTTGTCTAATTCCTGCCAAATAAGGATATGAGCATGCTGCAGAACTTGCTTCTGAAACTCACACTATACACAACAGCACCAAACAATACTAAACATGTAAATAACATATAAGTGAGCCAAATCAACATGGTGAATACAATGTAGAGAAAAGAAACCAGCCTTTACGTGACCAAAGATACGACCAACTCTAAACTCATCTATATATTTGGAAATTTGAGCCCATACACCCTAACAATGATATCATCTGTATCACATGGTTGTTGGCCACGCTCTAGCAGGAGTGCCTCGGTAATTTCGGGCCACTTTGGATTACACGTAAAAGTAGAGACCAAATCAGGAGTGCCATGGATCCTGGAAGTTTTCCACGAAATAACAACGACCGCCGATATGGCTTGAGAGCAAGATAGTTCGCTTACCAACACCCCTACCATCTACACAGCCCTTTCCAACCTGTAACAGCATATTGAAGATAATCTGTAACAGCGAGCGACAAGGAAATGAAGCGTCTGATACCCTTTCCTGGCAAAAGAAAACATTAAACATGAGACAATATAACACGAAAAAGTAGGAAATGCAAGATAGTGCGATTGAAGTGAAATGATCTTAAGCATAAATTCAGTAGTGTGGTTTAGAAATGAAATATTCCCAAGACCAAATAACTAATCGTGTAATCTGAAGACTGGAACGATATAGTTGAGGTATGCAAAGAAGCAAATGAAAAATGGAGAATGGAAACATGCTAATAATCTCAAAAGAGTAGAAAGAAATAATTGGTAACAAAGAGTACTGATCGTTAAAAATCAAAGTATTGCTTATAAGAAATCGAGAACTGAAGTCGTGCTCGCTCTAGTAATTAATAACAAATGAAACTGTGTAACGTAGACTGATGTGACATTACCGTTAGTCCTAAAAGTTAAATTACACCAGCCAAAATAATCTTCAAAAACAGCCAGCTCGTGTTTTAGTCCACACAACAAAAGAAAAATGAAAAGCAATGTAACTTCTGCAACTCCCACAAACCATTGAGAGAACATTTTTAGGCCAAAATTTATATGAACCATTGAGAGAACCTTTTTTAGCCAATGATAATATGAGTGATGCAAGTATCTTTCCAAAGAGGAAACATTTCATTACAGATCGTGAATTTTCTTGCATTTCCATGCAGCGATGTCAAATCAAGTATCCTGAGCGATGACAGGTTAAATCCAACGTTTCCATTACTTAACAAATATGCAGATGTAATATACTAATTTTACTAATTAGTTATGTGTAACCACCAAAGAAAAGAAATGTCTACTAAATATAGCGTAATTGTTGACTGAAAATGGTAGACGGAATCCTTCTATTTATATCATAGGAAAATAGAGATCAAATTTGGTTGCCTTCTATATCATTTGGAGGACAAAAGGAACACAAAGGCAAACTGAAAGAAAATCATGTTTTCTCTTATTTTGGCAACCAACTACAGCCCAAATGTTGTGACAGTAGCTGAATAAGCTAAAAGAGAAAAGAAGTGACCCTATGTGCATGTGCACATCAGTTGGTCAAGTCTGCATGAACTGTAGCAACAGACCGTTCAAGGAAATAAAGAGAGAAGTGTGGGTTTACATGCACTTGCACAAAGTTGTTTTTACCCATCTAAATTGGATAGGGGAGACATGAAAGCTATTACCAACCACAACTAATAAATAAATTTCAGAAAAAGATGGTGACTGGAGCAAACATTACATGGAATGATCTGCATTATTCACACCGAGAAGCCACACAATAAGCAGAGGGTAGTTGCGGAGGAGAAGTAGGCGCCTGTGCAAGACTCGGGCTATGATGTTGCCCTTCAACTCTGTTAGGCATGGAAGGTGGCTCTGGAGAAAAAATATATAAGAAAAGGTGAAACAGATGATAAATTATACTACCTCCGTTCATATAGACTTTTGCTTTCGCCCAATGCCTTACCATCTCACAATACTGAGGAGCTCATATGAGAATTGGAGCTACTGGCCACCGTGATGGATTACCTCTGTAGACAAAGCAGCATTAAGTAAAAGATGGATCAACTGCCATTACTCGTATATTGTAGTTAATGTAGGTGGTGGTAGAGAAGGGAGATGGGTACCTTACCTTTGATATAAACCTTGGGTTCAGGCCCAATTTAGTATCCCAGTGAGACCATCGTCAATGTTTCCACCTCCCTGCATAATATGGGTAGCAGAATTGAATAAAGATGAGACAAAGCAAGAGGAGTTAAAGAGACTACTCATTGCATAATTCTTTAGTAAGATTTCCAATAAATAAGAAACACAATATGCAAACTCTGCTTCTGGATTATGCACTGATATCAACCCTTGACTGATATAGACCATATAAGTATAACCAAGACCATTTGTTTACTCATTAATTATGGGGTGGAGAAAAAAATGGATCGCACCAATTAAGGGAAACCAACACACCAAAACTGAAACATCAACTATAAGCAGAATAAATGTTTGACTTATGAACCACTGAAGCATGAAAATAGATCATAAGAATATGTACCTCATCAGACGAAAGGCCCCGTGCCTTATTGTAACATTTTTCCTGAATGTCGATAGTTGGATCAGCGCTAGCTCGAATGTCGATAGTTGTAACACGTATGCAATATTGTAATTTGGGCAAACTTCAGTATCCGCTGCTTCTGTGAAACAATAAGGCTCAGTTTTTTGTCCTCCGATGAAACAATAAATATGTATAGTGCTATAACATTTTACAACAATTAACAAAGGTGCGTATATTATATATAATCAGAAATTAACCTAGTATTTATTTAACAAAAATATCAAGTCTGAGCTATTTTTAAAAGAACACAAAAACCTAAATGAGGATAGCGCAAATACACCTGAACCAAAATAGTCAGAGGTTAACTATTGCGACAAAATAATTTATGGTTCTATTCCAAACGCACTCATTAAAGATATCTTTCATCAAATCTAATTAGGATATTATTATTCAAAATTTTAACAAAACATTCTACCAAATACTTCAAAACACAGAAGATGCATATGAAAAAAAGCTAACTCACCTTGGTATCATGCAGAACAGCTATTTCATATCATGAGGTCACATATGCTTGATATGCAGTACTGCAAGTAGCAAGAGGACAACTGAAAATGGATTCTCATTGGTTCAATTAAAAGCCATATGTCCATTTCGTCGGTTACATATAGAACCAGACCTTGTAAGGGTGTAGAACTATTTTTGTGGGCAGATTGTTTTGCAGTATTAGCAAACTATTCCACATGAATTCTAGAGATATGGCATATTTACCAAGTACAGATAATTTTTATAAAACACTCTTTAAATCGAAAATGAACATTCCGAAATAGAAGACACATTTCAGGTGCTTGATCCTATAATAATAAGAAATATATAGCTAAAACAGGTTGACTGAAGCCAAATCACAATGAGTAATTAACACATTTAGAGTAAAGGAACCGATCAAGCATCTCTTGTGAGACAAAAATTATAAAGGAACCGATATATAGCGAAAATAGGTTCAGCATTCAGCACAAAAGATGAGACAAAAAATTATGAAGGAATTTTCTGCTGCCAAATCAATGACGACAATAAACCTTGTGAGACAGTAATATCTAGCAAACAATGTTGTGTTAAGGTATTGTGTGAAGCCTGTTAAATGGATAGCTTAGAATCAGAGAACCTAAAAAAGGTACCGATCAAGCATTCCTTGTCAGAAACACACAATTATTAAATGGTTATGCAGAGCTCATATAAGGTTCAGTTTATGAACAAAGCAAATTGGCGTTATCTGGTGACTAAAGTATCAAAATTACTACATGAAGATACATCTATGTAAACACAGACCATTGATGAATGCACCCTATTGCGTGTAAACATAATTGCAAGTTTACTAATCACCTTCTGACCAGTGGTAGCTCTCACAAAGAACAGACATACAGCAAGAAACCAAGCGACACTGTTGTAACCTACAAAAGGGGAAAGAGCCCGTAAGCTGTGTATGGCAAAACACAAGAGTAATTAGAAACTTCCAAGAACTATACCAATGACCAGCAAAGAACAAAAAATGTTCTAATCAGCTGAGCAAAACACACAACCAAAACAT
This sequence comes from Poa annua, assembly GCA_026929855.1. Classification (NCBI taxonomy): domain Eukaryota; kingdom Viridiplantae; phylum Streptophyta; class Magnoliopsida; order Poales; family Poaceae; genus Poa; species Poa annua. The sequence goes on along the minus strand of CM049435.1, from coordinate 52,628,055 downwards.
CATAACCCTCATCAGCAAGCAAAACATCAAGTTCTAAATGCTAAAGACATAGGAAAATATTAGCAAGCAAGATATCATGTTCTAATCAGACTATGGCCAATTCAAAACATTTTTTTTGTTTTGTAAGGATAAAATTAATTATTTATACCCGAAAACTAATGTCAATCATCAATAAGAGTTCCAGCACAATTCCAGCACAAAAAAAATAACAAATGAACGTCTCACTTCCATTACCGAATACATGTTCTGTCATAATTAATGTTTAGATCGAGCAATCATCCATCGTTAGGCATATACATAAAATAGCAACCACATAGATACGGAAGACGAATTGAAAGCGTAAACTCGAATATTCACCTGCTGGCCAGTGACAACTTGCACGCACAACTGACGAACAGCAAGGAGAGCCAAGCAACAATTTTGGAACCTACGACAGGAAAAAAAATACTGTAAGCCTTTGAGAAAGAACACAGCTTGAACAGAAACTAACCAAAACTTTACCAATAAGCAGTAAATAATAGATCTGTTCTAACCAGACGAACAAATAACACAACCAAAGGTAAGGCTGATGGTGTCAGTTCTATTGGTCACAAGAAATTACCCACCGACCTAGCAATCTAGAAGCTGCATCTACCTCTACCTCTACGCATGACCACCACTTAGGTGACAATTGTTGTACAATCTAAAGAACCTGGAAGCATCTACCTCTATACATCTACGCATGACCACCCGTTATGGGAAAATTTGTTTCTTTGCACTCACCTCCAACCAGCGACTCATGTGCATCAACGAATCCAAGAAGAGCACATCAGGTCAGCAGCAAGCCAGCAACTGCACAAAGAAAAAAAAGTCAGAAGGTGAAGGATCGCTGGAAACAGAAAAGCATAAACCAGATCGCTGGAAAATGAAAAGAAAGATGAGTAAGAGAAGGTGAACCTCCATGGAGAGTACGTACATGAACCAGCCGTGGCCCCCAACCTCTCTCCCAAACCTAAATCTAATGAATCGAGCTACAAAGGGGGAGAAATTAAATAGGCATATCAGATCTGAGCGAGAATTTGAGCGGGAGATGGATGAGGCCTGCGGGCAAACCTGTAGCCATGGCGGCGGCGAGCGCAGCAACAACTCGGCTCCTCCTGCACCACCACGAACTCCCCATCCGCCTCCTTCTCTTGGCGTGGCTCGATGCTACGACGCTCACTGTGGCCCGGGCACATCTTGTTGAACGGGATGAGAAGGGGCTGAGAAGCCGCCGCCCTTGCCACCTCTGAATCCGCCGCCGGCTCCAGCTCCTCCGCCACCACCGGCTCAACCACCGAGGCCGCCACCTCCCCTAGCAGTGGTGGCCGAAGGAGAGAAGACGCGGGGAGCGGTCGCGCGGGGGCTGGCGGCTAGCTAGGGTTTTCAACGCGCGGTGAGCGGCTTATATATCACACGTGCAAAAGGACGATTTTACCCCTCGAGTTCGACAGAACCACGACCCCTACCACCGCGCCGATTCGCTGTTTCGCAGCGCACAGGGGAACAACCTACCACGCAGGATGACATGTGGGTCCTGAAATTACCTGGGGCCACCCGCAGCGACTCGGTGTAATCTCCGTGCGTGTAGAAATTGACCTGCCGATGGGGGAAGTCTAGAAAACGGACGGCTGAAATCGGCCAGAGTTCCTTATCTACGGCCAGAAACGTCTAAGCTCTGAGGAGCGTCCTGGTCGGGGCAAGATTGTTATCTTTAGATTCCGGAGAAAAGCAGTTGGAGGATTGGGACAGTTGGGTCAAAAAAGTGCAATGGTTCGGTAGCCTCGAACGACGATAGCCGTTAATCAAGGGCTCATCAATCCTTGGCCCGGAACGAAGCACATGTCTGCTTGTCCACCTGCCGGCTGAGCGGCTGCACATACTATCAAGCAAACAAGTTCTCCTTCTCAGAATCTCCTCGCCGGCGTCGGCTGTCGAGCTGATGGGTGACACAGGCGAGGCGACCCAGGGGGCGATGCGGCCGCCGCCGCGCAGGGGGACCGGCCGGTCGACCGCTTTTGGGGTACATTGTAGGTGAGTTTGGATGAGGAGAAGGTCGACGAGTCACCCGTCTCGTCGGCATGGTCTGGGTCGCTGGAATGCCGGTGCAACCGTGCAAGACGTCAAAGGAGAGGCCTCTACGAGATCTCAAGTCTGGGAGGAAGAAGGGACATAACAAGAGACAGATGCAATCCCGAGCGGCGAGAGAGTTATGTAATTGTCTCATTGGATTTGTAGGTCAAATCTTTCTGCATCTAGGGACGGGTGTGGCCGTTCTTGTCTGCAACCAAAGTGCACAGACGCGTCGCAATAGAACGTTCTCGCTCCAAGCGGCTTCTATGTCTAGGTACATGCAGTCGTCAGCCATAAGTTATGCATATAGTATATTTTACTAATCAGCAGGCGCCTTATAGGAGGCATAGCTCGACGCACGCGAAGCAGACAGAGAAATGGCCCCTTTTGCATGCATGCACAAACAGACAAAAAAACTGATGTCATCCCGTATTAAATGCGAAACTCGAAAATTTAAAAAGTTTCGTAGCCCAAACCGTTTATCCGATCGAGAATCCGTTTTAACCGTTAGACCAGTCGCGACGAGATCTTCGAAACTACTCCCTCCGTTCTAAATTAATTGACTCAGATTTAGTACATGTCGATATGTTCTGACAATTTTTTTTTGCCCAGAAGTTACCACCCTCGTAACAAATAAGTTACCCGGTCTTGTATACGTAAGTTACCCACCATATTAGCGACAGTTTTTGGGTTGAAATATAATATTTTTTCTTGTTCTTTTAATCTTTATGAGCTATAAAGTTATCACATTACTTTGAGATGATAAATTTATCATGCAATGCATAAGTATTAGGATTATAACTGTCGATTTCATAGTGAAAAGTACACATAAAAAATATGGACATTGTGTTGGTAACTATTATTTAGTTGACATGGTAACTATATCAATTTGGTGGTGGATAACTATATCATTAACACATGGATAACTTCAGAAGCACTGAGTGGATAACTCCATCATTATTGGGTGGGTTCCTATTACATAGAGAGTATGGTGACTATATTGGTTTCTTGTTGGATAACTTCACCATGTGTGAAAACACATGATTAGTACTGTGTGGGTAAATCCATCAGTATTAGATGGTAACTATTACTGAGAGAGTATGTTAACTATAACAATTTTGTGATGGATAACCACACGTGAAAAACAAAAATGGGATAACTTTATCAATACTGGGTGTTAACTATTATCGAGAGAGTAGGATAAATATAACGATTTTGTCGTGGATAACTACACATAGAAACACATGGGTAACTTTATTAATACCTGGGGTAACTCTATCAGTATTTGGGTGATAACTATTACTGAGAGAGAGTATGATAACTAAAATTGATTTTGTGATGGATAACTACACTAGACAACACATGGTAACTCTATCAATACTGAGTTTTGGGTGGTAAGTTCATCAATATTGGGTAAAATATTATCGAAAGAGTATGATAACCACATTGATTTCCCGATTGATAACTTTATAAGTACCGGGTGGTAAGTTTAACACTATTTGGTGGGTAAGTATTACCGAAAGAGTATGGTAACTATATTGATTTTGTGATGGATAACTTCAAAAGTACCGGGTGGTAAGTTTAACAGTATTATGTGGTAAATTTATCAGTATTGGGTGGATAACTTTTTAGTTTGGTGCTACTCCAACCGGATTTGATTTGATTATCGTGGATATTGCACTACACCGGTACTACCTTGCGGCAACTATTACCGATGATTACCGATGAGATGGAGTAGCAAATATGAGTTAAAAACATGTTGAGATGAGGTTTGGTAGCACGTCTTAGGGACATGCTGCAGGATTAGCAACTTGTCTGGTTTTGATGATTTTTTCTCTCGTCTGTAGCAGCCAAGTAGTACTATCGCATCCTTCGTCTGTAGCAGCCAAGTAATACTATCGCATCTCCTAGATCAATCTCATGGAGTACTAGATCGATCTCCCAAATATGCAGCTTGAGCACCCACATCAATCGATTGGGATGAGCTTGGAGCAGGTAGCTCTTGAATCTATCTCATGTACTCGATCGATATGAGGAGCACAACTCGACCCGGGAGTAGAAGCAGGGGAGACAGTCGAAGGGCGTGAACGGCACCGGAGCAGAAGAGTGTGCCGGTGTTGGTGCTGGTGCCGCCATTGCGCTTTGCCTTCATGTACTCCCACGGCTCCTGTGGCTTCTTCGACGCCCACAGGTGAGCAGTCGGCGGGCGGCGGCACTGGCCGTGAGAGGAACCAGATGGCAGCGACGGCAGCCGGGGAAGGAGACGGATGGAGGCGTGGGGATTGCAGCTGAACAGGATCTCGACCTAGAGGCGCACGGGTTAGAACCCTTGAGGCGGCAGCACGGGAGGTCATCCCGGAGGTGCGCGGCGGCGATGGCGCGGGGCGTCGCAGACGCGGAGGACATCGGCGCGGGGAGGCCGACGCCGGAGACGCCGGAATGGTCGATGCGGAGGACGGCGGCGCAGGTAGGCCGACGGCGACGAGGGCGGCGGCAGGGCTGGGCTCACGCGCGCGGCGGGGCTCCGTGCTCACGGGCTGCAGTGCCTGCAGAAGAAAAGGAATAGGAGAGAGAATCTGGATCGGGAGCGCGACGTGCGATATCCGCCGTCCCTCAATGATCGGACGGCTCGCGGGCGTGCGTACGGGTTCGCCAGACAGCAGGCGCCTTACAACTAGATTTTCCGTATAGTATTTAGGGATGGCCCTGAGTAGTTACGGGCCTCGGTGCGAGGGCCCTATACACAAAACATGCATACAGCTCATTTTGATATTTCGATAGCAAATTATATATTGAACACAATTCTCTCTATATTTTTAATAGACACATTAAATCACATACACTATTCATTATCTTATTGGTGACAAATATACATGTTAAGACTAGGTTACGGCTGGGCGGGGCAAATGAGCAGATCGGATAAAGAAGGACAGGACGACCTAGGGAGATTTATAGAATGGGAATGGATTAATGAAGTACAAACCGTTGCAAGTTGTTGGTGAAATCAGTAAAATCGGGATCTCCTTCTCCATTAATTCTGCTCAAACGGCTAGAAATCGAAACGGGAGCCTCCGTCTCTATTATCGCCGTCGTGGTTGGGGAGGAAGGAGAGTGGAGAACGAGCATGGAAAGATGAGCCGGGAGAACAGAGGAGAACTATGAGTCCAGGTCAGTGCCCCGGTCAATGCTTGAGTCATAGATGGTTTCCTTAGGTGGGGCCATCCAATGGAGATAGGTTACATCAGAAGGAGAAATGCGTTAACGACACTAATAGAGAGAACTTTGTGAGGATTCTATACAGAAAGCTATCTTTCTTTCTTTTTGGAAAGATAAGAAACACCATCATTAGGGCCCCACACGTCCCACAGATGCACCTAAAATGCATCTACTTTTCCAATCACTTTGCTTCATAATTTGCTCCGGAGTCTTCCCATATTTGAATAAAACTGCAGAATCTGACGTTGTTTTTAGCAAAGTCTCGTTTCTGGTTGTTTTTGCAGGAAATTAAATCGGGGAAAAATACCACGCCAATTTTTATGGAAAAGAAGGAGTCCGTGCATTAGATGGACACGAGGAGGTGTCCGAGGAGGAAAAGAGAGGGGCCCACGCGGCCAGATTCCTTCGCCGCGTGGTACCACCTATCTTGGCCCTCGGGCACCGCCTCTCCTTCGGCTTTCACTTACCCCCTCATATATATGAAAGCGTGGCCGACCTAGAAGGGGGGAGCCTTTCGTGAAATAGAGCGCCGCCACCACCACAATCTTCGTTTTCGGAGAGAGAATGATCCAGGATTTCTCCCCCGGAGGAGGGATCCGGAGGCCGTCTTCACCGCCATCTTCACCGTCTTCATCTCCATCGACCATGAGCTCCCTCACCATCACCATGTGTGAGTAGTCCGCTGTAGGCATATGAGGTGGATGGGAATTGGATGAGATTGATCATGTAATGGTACCCGTTGTCCGAGATCTTAGGGGTTTGTCTTGAGGATATTTTTGTATTGTGTTGATGCACTTATGCTATGTTTAATGCTTGCTACTAGGGCCCGAGTGGCATGATTTCAGTACTGAAATTATTTTTCCCCATCATATAATTGAGTTTGGTATTTATCTGCAAAGTGTATTACCTACTATTATGTTGACCCTGCGAACCTTAAAAGTGACATATAGGGAAAACACGGGGGAGATGTTTTAGTTTGAGGATTCTATATGTTCATGAAGTGTTAATGCGTTGTTCACGGCTATTCGAAAGGGTAGACCTTAATTACCTATGGTTCCAAGTTGGCCCCGGTGAAATGGGCAGGTAGGACAATAGATGTTGTGCAAATTCTCTTGGTTAGTACACACAACTATTTACGGAACACATAACTACATATATTGGAGTTAGAGAAAAGCCCCATTGCTATTTGTATCTTATTATATGATCAATCTTATTCATGCAACACCCCGCTATCACTTCATGTCTACGTTTTAAATCTCTGAGTTAAACCTTCACTTTTTTTCAGGTGGAAACTGGGAACCCTTGTTACTACTGCTGTTCTCTTTTGCTTTCTTGAATCATACTACTGCCATCACTATTTCTGCTATGAGTTTATTGATATATAGGTGTGGTTGAGAGTGACGTCTCAATTGCCAAAGTCTTATCGGCATTCTTGTGTTCCCCTTGAGTCGAACTATAAATTTGGGTGATACTTCCCAACGAAGATTTCAGCTATCCCCTATACTTGTGGGCATCACCCACCGAAAATCTAGCAAGTAGCCTTTTGTTTCTATAACTTCAACCTCGGTTTCTAGGGAGGTAATGTGCTCACAAAAACCTGGTTATATCCCGGCAAAGCAAGCAAGGGCCTGGTATGACTCAACGTTTTCACTTTTTGCAAGGTATGATGATCAACGAGCTAAAAAGGAGGGGGGGGGGGGTGCGCGTCCATTCAGCCCGCCCGTCCAGACGCGGCACCCTTTCGCATTATCATTTGGAATAGCCGAGAAAGCAAGTACTACTACTATTGACTTATCAAAACCTTTGTCTCGATCAAAATGGCTTCTCTAGTATCGAACCTTGCCTATGCCCATTCATATATGTTGTTTGGCCAAAAACAAGAAATGACGTTGTTTTCGGGGAGCTGGGTAGAAGGAAAAGAGGCTCCTAGCTAAAGTTGTCTCGCCCTACTTCAGACCAATCCTTGTTCTATGCCCTATTTAGTAGCCTTGAACCGCCATTCCCTGCCTTTCGAAGGTCTTACCATTAGAGGTGCCGGGTAATAATTTTTGATAGCCCTCTGGATCAATTTGCTATTCACCCAACAATTAATCTTCAAATAAGCAACTTTTATATATCAGAGGAAGAGTCTAGTGCGGATGGTCCCCGCCCTTCGGTTTGATCAAAAACAAAATAGCCTAGGTCGTGTCGCACTGTGTCTCAACGCAAGAAGGTAGAGAAGAATCCTAGCGCAGATGTGCCGCCCCAGGAATGGTTGAGGCCATACCCAATCGAAAAAGGAAGCGGAGATGGAGACAGCTAGGCATCAGTTTGAGTTCGAGATCGTTGTGGTGCTTTTATAGGAAATTGCTGATTGATTCGCTCAAGCAGCTGGGCCGTCCGGCCGGCACATTGTCTCACCAGGGTGAGAACTCAGATTTTGTTCCTTTCAGTTTAGAAAAAAGCTATTGGTCAGCCCTTATTTTCAGAACATCGGTAATCTCCACTTACATTTGTTTTCACAAAGAAAAAAGTAGACAGTGCATTACATTGTTAAGAACAATCGTCCGTAATTGTAAATTAATTTTATCTGGGAGGGAGCCAAAATATATAGCTTATGGTGATTATCAGTTTGATTTGAGCAAGTATTATTGATACGTGCATTTTATATCATCATTTATACAACTTATATTATCATATTAGAATGTTATTGGAACTATTATATCAATATTTTACATGTTTTAGATGATTTTGGGGACTTTCATACAAAGTCTCTATTTTTGGTATTTAGTATCTGGGAGGCAGAAAACCCCATTTTTCTTGTTTTTATTGTTTCAGGAGATACAGGAACCCAAATGGAAAAAGGAAAGTTGCACAGTCGTTTTTGCATCAGGAGAACCAGAGGGGGCAAAAGATCGAAGAGAGAAGAGCCACGAGGCCCAAAAGAGGGGGGCCCACGCGGCCAGATTCCTTGGCCGCGTGGGGCCCACTAAGTGGAGCCTCGGGCACTTCCTCGCCTGGGGCTTTTTACCACGACCCCCGTCTCCTCCGAAAACCTACGCCCTAATTTTTCCCTAGACCATCCGAGGCCGCGCGGCGGCGAAACTCCTGATTCCCTCCGAGGGGGGTCAGATCCTGCTGCTCCGGAGCTCCGGAGAAGGGGGAAATCATCGTCACCATCATCACCTCTACTCCTTGGCATGGGAGGAGGCCTCTCCATCATCACCATCACCAAGACCAGCACCATCTTCATCATCATCTCCGTGATCCACTCCGTTCCCCTCGTAGTTTGAGAGTTGCTATACCCTAGATACTTGTTTTGTGCTACTATTCATGTTTGTGATTAAGCACTTGTCATTATTTGGTGGTGAAGTTATATTTTCAGATTGTGTTGTACCACTTATGCCACTGAATATGATTATGTTTGCACGTTGTGAGTAGTTCCCGTATGTTCCTGAGGGCATAGGATGAATTGGCAATGATTTATATATGACATGTGTTGGTATTTTGTCTAGTGTTTATCTTTTTATGTGATTCTATGATGGTGTTGTGCGAACGTCGACTGCACAACACTTCACCTATATGGGCTCATAGGAGAACACCGTAGTATAATGAATTGAGGAAGACTTGGGAGGACAAGAAACCTGAGAATGAGTCATGAAGTTATTATTATGGGGTATTAATATCGGGGACCTTAGAGTGTAATGCTATGGTGGGACATTATGTCTTAATAATTCTTGTGCAGTTATTTGCTTGGCCACATGATCCATCATAAGAGGGTTTAGTTTATTTATTTAGCTTTGCCTAAGTTGTGGCTCCGTCCTAAACAAGATTTAAACTTGACAAGATATTCAACGTGTTGTTTAATAAATCTATATGCCTAGTTATATCCATGCCGCGCTCGGTAACGTTTTCCAAATATAAGACACACATCACTTGAGCATGTCCTCTTGCCACATAGAGGATTGGGCTTTTCTCTCATTGAGAGCTTTCAACTGCTATTATTTATTTTCTGCACTTTTACTTTATTTGAAACCATACAACCAAAAACCCCAAAAACACTTGCATCTTTCATTGTTTTATCTATCAGTCTTACTAACCAATACCTTCAGCTACTCGTGGGTTCGACAATCTTTTCTATTCGAAAGGTACTACAATTGATCTCCTGCACTTGGTAGCCATCAATTATGCAACTGAATAGAAGTCATCTTGACCGCAATTGTTTCTATTTTTAGTTCTGAACTGATTTTTAACACTAATTTGCCTTAGTGAGCCATCGCTGCCTTCATGGTTACATGCTGGGGGGTAGATTGGGCTTGGAGCCAGGGAATGAAGCAAGAGCTACAGCTGCCACCACTCGCCTCTTAGGCATTTTTTTGGGCAAATAGCTCAAGTAAACACATGTTCAGGGGAAATCCGTTGTGGCTCCCAAAAACGAGTGAGCCTGTTTTAATTTTTTTGTTGAAAATAATACTATTTTGCTTCAAACAAATCTGAAATCATTTTCAGATGTTCTTTTTCATCTCTTTATCTGAAACATCTGCAATTTATATATCTATGTTCATGTGTTGTTGATGTCTACGCACGCTTCTATTATCGTAGACAGTGTTGGGCCTCCAAGAGCAGAGGTTTGTAGGACAGCAGCAAGTTTCCCTTAAGTGAATCACCCAAGGTTTATCGAACTCTGTAAAGTAGAGGTCAAAGATATCCCTCTCAAGCAACCCAGCAATCAAGATGTAAGAAGTCTTTTGTGTCCCCAACACACCCAATACACTTGTCAGATGTATAGGTGCACTAGTTCGGCGAATAGATAGTGAAATACAAGTAATATGGGGTGATTATAAGTTGTAATTGCAATCTGGAATAAAAATTGCAGCAAGCAAACATGCAGCAGAACAGATTATAAACGATGTTTTAATGCTTAGAAACAAGGCATAGGGATCATACTTTCACTAGTGGACACTCTCAACAATGACATCACAATTGAATAATAAATAATACTCTCAAACACTCTCTTGTTGGATGATAAACATCATTCATTGCGTAGGGTTATAAAAGCACACCCTAAAGTCTGAGTAAACAAACACCACAACGTCATAAAGGAGTCACACATGATGCGGACACTGTCAACTTCACACCGTGGAGAGTAACCCCGGAGTTCATATTAAATTAACCTCTAGAGTGCATAATAGATAAAGAGTAACATCACTTATTCAACTAGATTACAAAGCTTATGATCACATAAAGATCACACCATGGGAGAGAGATAAACCACATAACTACCGGTAGAGCCCTCAGCACCGGGGGAGACTACTTGTAGTACCCCGGATTATTGAATTATTAATTAATTGGACTAAATAGTATTTAGCTTTCAGCTATTTAATTTTACTTGTTCTATCTAGAATCGGAAAGTGCATTTGCTTGAAAATAGATAAATAGAGGAGTTGATAGCTCTTTGTTTGTGCATGATCGATGCTTCATTTAGGAGCTAGCTAGTTCTACTAGTTGAGCATGCATGCCTATCGATCTGATTACCATGTGCATATGCTGGTGCATGGATCCGACTGCACAAATGATCAGCATTATGCTTACGATGAGAGAATAGGTAAGCAAGGTTGTTACGTGGGTTTCTGCATGCTGATCAGCCTATGCTTGAGTGCCACGTACTCTCAGTCTCCTCATTGACTCAGCTAAGGACGTCCGACGTCGGCAGATATTTCCTTCACAGCCACGAAGCAGCACAGCGGCAGGCGGTCAGATATTTTAGCTAGCTTGCGTACTGACCACCACCTTTAAATACCTAGCACTTCTCTTCGTTAAGCTTACCACAACATTCGTCGAGGTGACCGATCAAAGCCAGCGATTTCTATTCAGCTCCCAAGAACCCTGATAGAGAGAGAGAGCAAGAGATCAGAGAGATGTCGCCCGGGAGGAGCGCTGGTGGAATGGGGAAGATGATGCCGATCCATCGTATTACAAGGAGGCGAAAGCAGAGGGCGATGGCGGAGCGACGATGCCGGCGCGGGCGATGGTGGCGTGTTCACAATGGTGGCCATCGGCGGACGCAGCGCCCCTATTACCCGGCGCTCGCCCGGGCTTCGCTCGAGCTGGCCTCCTTAGATCGATTGATTAGCGATCAAAACGCTTCAAAGTCAGGGGCAAAACAGCTGCCTTGCTGGGCCTTAACGGGCAGTAGGTTTGGGCCCAATGGCCTATGCCTCACAACTCGTAAGTGGAAAAGGCACCACGCACCAGCCTAGCTAGCTGCGGCCATCGACTCTTCTTCTCCATCCTCTTCCCCATTCCCCATTCCCCAACACCACCTAACCTCTGACGGCGGCAGATAATGGACATGGAGGGAGATCCAGGAGGCGGAGGCGGAGCTGAGCCTTTAGATCCGTGGGGCGAGACTGGCGCTGGGCGCCCTGGGCAGCAGCAGCAGCGGCCATGCCCAGCTGCATCCGGTGGCGGCCGCAAGCGCCGGCGAGGCGATCTGGGGTTTTCTACTCCGGGGAGCTCGTCGGGAAAAACTTCAACAAGCAGAAGACAGACAGGTTACTCGCTTAATTTGACAATTGGTCATATTTAGGTGAATTTCGATTTTGGCTTTAGAACACAAAATTTAGGACATAGACCATGAGTCCATGAATTACTAAATTCAATTCGGTTGGAACTTGATTTATTGATTACTCATTAACAAAATTGTTCAAATTTTAGGAATTGGTAAGTTTTTGGTTGATACAAGAAGCTTACCACAACCGCAACCAAATGTTGCAAATGAGCGCCTTTTGGAAGTTTCATTAGCCTTTTGGAAGTTCTATATATAATATTATCTTGTAGAGTCTTCTTCGAATGTGTCACCGACCGTCGGAGTTTCATTAGCCTTTTGGAAGTTCTATATATAATATTAGCGCATATGAACATGGAATGTGTTGCGAACTTATGAGTCACTTGAATGTGTTGTTAACTTGTTAACATTTGAATGTGTTTGAACATCTAATATATTGTATTTGTGTTTAGCTGTTAAAACTATTGGGAAAAACAACATTTGCTCAGTTGCTATGTGTAATGGTTATATTTTGTCCAAAAAAATTGGTTGCCTTGTAGCTCGCCCAGGCTTCAACAAATTCCTGGGTCCGCCACTGATGGTGGCTAAGGAAGAACGTGCAAGCTTGCTGACTTCAAGCTTGACTCCGGCCGTCCGGCGAGTGTACGTTTTGGCGGGCAATCTCTACTGGAGACTGGATGGTATTCTTTGGATGTGGTGCTTCATGCCGTATGAGCTCGTACGCTTATACAGATCATAGCTAATCGAGGCAAGCGGTTCCTATCCCTCCCATATATTTTGTAGACTATACTTTGTTGTGAATATGCAAAATACGCTGAGTGGTACGAGCTTTGTGTTGTCATACGGGGCTACTGCACTGATGTCGTTACGGTGATGGATCCGTAGGAGCCACCGGTACGAGTCGAGCTTAGCACGTATATGCGACATGGAAAATTAAACTAGTGTTTTATCAAGTAAACTTGGTGCTACGAAATTGATCGTATTGTACCGGTCATAGTACAGGTATGGGACTGTCTGAGTTCTCCGCGAGGGGCGGCCCTTGAATGGATCCGTAGTAGCGACCGACATGAGTAGGTTAGGGTGTCCGGTGTCTAAGCGGGTAAAATAGATCTGCTCGTTCTGGAACCTGGTGGTTCTGGTCGAGGTTGTCGATGTCGGAGTACCCCTCTGCAGAGTGTAGAAGCGTGGATATTCACCCCTGTGATTCCCGGGTAGGGAAACTCATTTCCATGTGTGGCACCATGTGTTTTAATATGGTTAACAACTTAACAACATCATTCAACTGCTTCTTCTAAAATCTAGTGTATTTTGCAAAGTATATGAAAGTGTATGAATTGTTTGTTGAGTATGAATCATACTCACCCTTGCTAGCTTCCTCTGTTTTTAGCTGCAGCTGACGATATTATCTGAGTGCGCAGCGGAAGACGACGTCATTCGAAGAGTAGGCTGGACCAGTTCGGTGGGATGTGACTAGACAAATTACTCATGTAAATGTAATAATCTTGTAAAATTAACAAAAGAGCTGCTTGAGATCCACTGAGCTGGTTTATCCTGCTTTTCTAGCCTTGCGCGTGTATAGTCTTTCGGGTCTATAGGCGCGCGGCGGCTGTCATTCTTCCGGGCCGGGTCTCGGGGCGTGCCACTACTCACGCATGGTCATGGTGATGAGGAGCTTGATGGAGAGGTGCAGCCCGGAGTGGAGACGGCGGCCCTTGACAGCCACGGTGCAGTGAGGGGCGGCGACGGCAGCCCACGGCGGCGCGGCGGCAATGAGCGGCGGCGGCTGCCCTTGGCGTGGCGGTGGCACCCCGTGAAGAAGGCGGCGGCGGCTGCCCTTGGCGGCGCCTTGGAGGCGGCGACGGCAGCCCACGGCGGTGCGGCGGCGAGGAGCGGCGGCGGCGGCTGCACTTTGCGCGGCGGCGGCGGCCCTTGGCGCCCGCGGCCACCCTTGGTGATGGGGATGGTGTTGAGGAGGTTCCCCTCCCCAATACGGCTGCTTGGGAGGAGGAAAATTCGTGGTATTGGCTGCCTCCCACGACCTATGGTTTCCCTCTTTATATAGACTCTCGGATTTCCGTCAACCCCTATTGGGCTCCACGAAAACGGGCATATCTGTAGCATCCGTACTCGGATTGGGCCGAATTTTAAGTCCAGATCGATTAGTAGAAAAATTCCCACAACTTTGTATCACATTTGATTTCCATTTGACGTTGTCTTCAGGCCCAACCGTGACAATCTTCGAAAATAGTTTTCAGACAGATTTCAGGAATAAGTGTTGTAGTCTATATTGATATCAAATGAGTAATGTATAAACAATCAGGAAGAACATAGCAAAACTTTAAATGAATCAGTACTAAAGAACAATCAACCGTGCATAGTATATTTAAAGATGATTTAAGCTTCAAGAACAATAATATAATCATCCAATGAATCAAACACTCATGACAACTTTATGTTAGGATCAAGTCAAGCAATAACAATATGCACGTAGAAAATCATCTCTCAATTTGTTCAAACAAGCAAGATTTCAGCGTTGGTTCCTGGCACCAGAATGTTGTGGCTAAAAGAACATTAAGGGGGGTTTGGAAGGCCAACGGAAAAAAGTCTCACAAATCTGAAAGTGATCATTAGACAAGATGAAGTCTTATAATCGAAGCTATGCAAGGAGTAGTGATTGCCACACAACGGATGCACATAGAGGTATAAGTGTATGAAAGCTCTCCAATGGAACTAGTGGGGGTGCATCCAACTTGCTTGCTCATGAAGACCTAGAACACTTATGAGGAGGCTCATCATTGGAATATACAAGCCAAGTTATATAATGTAAAGTTCCCCACATAATTATGCAAGTAAAACAAGAAAACTCTCTCATATGGAGTAAAGGTGCTAAACATGAGCACAAATGATGACTATGAATACTACAGGTGCTAAAACATGAGCACAAGTGTGGATAAAGAATAGTAATGTTGCCCCCTTTTTTTTATTCTTCGTTCTTTTCTTTCTTTTCTTTCTTTTCTTTTTCTCTTTTTTCTATTATTTTTCTTTTTCTGTTTCTCTTTTCGATGGCTTCCATGGCTCTTTTCACTTTTAGGGGCAAACATTCTAATATGGCAACACACTTTCGGTACAAATAACTCATAATGAATAAAACATAATGTATGAAACGGTGCTTCTGCCAGTGTAGCAGAATATGCAGTGATCTAGCGTAACATGGGTAAACCGCACATCAGCTATATAGAATCATGCAAAGCAATGTATAAATGATAAATGACAACAAGTAATGTAATGTAAAATGAAATTTGCATGACAATATATCTCGGAACAGCTATGGAAATGCTGTGATAGGTAGGTATGGTGGATGTTTTGAGTAAGATATTTAGGCTTATGTGTAGGAGAACATGATGAAAATCTTCCACGAGTTTCGGATGTACCCGCGAAGTATGCACCAACTCTCAATGTGAGAAAGGGCAATGCAAAGTACCGAAGAGGCTAGCAAATATGATGGTGTAAGTGCCATGAAAACCGCAGCTTCGAACTCACAAGTTAAAAGATTCCAACTAGAAATATGATCTTACAAGGCATAATGAAAATCACTCCATGAGGGACTGTGGCAAATGACAAGTCACTGTTGGCACCCCGACCGTAGCGCATAACAAAAAGTCATTACGGTTGCTTTTAACATTAGAAGTTATATATCATTATGCTATCAACTGGTTATTCAAGTGTGGCACAGCTTCAAGTTTTTAGACCAACCATTAATCATTTTACTTTACTAAACCATCAAGTTTATCATTAAGCATATTAATACCTCAAAACAACATTAATGATTCAAGTGAAACAATTTAATGATCTACAAGATTATGCAACCTTTCGTTATACCATCTACCACATTTAACATTTTCTATTCCCAACCAAACACCAATCAACTTATTTAAACATAAACTCTCCAAGTATTTAACAACGAGACAAGAGAGTATAACATATAAGAACTAACAGCTCTAACAAGAGATGCATGAAAAACGAGAGCTAAAAGCAAAATAATACTCAACAAATATAAGTGAAGAATACGAGTATTTATAAGAAAAAGCAGAGCGTGTCTCTCTCCCACAAAGAAATGCTAGGATCCATTTTATTCAGAGAATGAAAATAACAAAAGCAAAAATAAAATAAAACAGACGCTTCAAGTAAAGCACATAAGATGTGACGGAATTAAATTATAGTTTCACTAGAGATGACCTGATAGTTTGTTGATGAAGAAGGGGATGCCAAGGCATCCCAAGCTTAGACGCTCGAGTCTTCTTGAAATATGCTTGGGTGACCCACGGGGGCATCCCAAGTTTAGGCTTTTTCATCTTCTTGATCACATCATATCATCCTCTCTCTTAATCCTTGAAAACTTTCTACGCACCAAACTCGAAGTAAACTTCATTAGAGGGTTAGTGCATAATCAAAAATTCTCATATTCTGCATGGACAAAATCATCACACATGATACTGGACATTAGCAACAGCCACTGGTATTTTGTGGAGCAGAAAGATCCACTAAAAACAGCAAAAAGAGCAATGCAAAATAAATGGCAAAATCTGTCAAAAACAGAACAGTCCGTAAAGACGATTTTTTTCGAAGCACTTAAATTGCTCAAATCAGAAAACTCAAAACTAATTAAATTTGCGTACATATCTGAGGTTCACGACAGAAAATATCAGGTCATTTCGATTTTTCTGTAAGGAGTTATGAATTAAACGGTGGACAGCAGAAAACTGTTCCTGCGCAGAAATACAAATCTAGTATCAACTTACTACTAGAGGCTTTACTTGACACAACAATGCGATAAAATAAAGATACAAAGTAATTGCTACAGAGTTAGACACGTTCCTTGACTCAATAAAAGAAAATAACAGGAATAAAAAGTGGGTTGTCTTCCATAAGCGCTTTTCTTTAAATCCTTTTAGCTAGGCAAGGAGATTTTTATGATGCTCTCATAAAAATGAGAGTTGAAAAACAAAGGAGAGCATCAAGAGGTAAAACATCAAACACATTTAAGTCTAACCCACTTCCTATGCAAAGAAATCTTGTAATAGGATAAATTATTAAAACATAAAGCAACTATCATAGAAAGATGAAACAAATGAAATTTCAGAACTTCCAACATAAAGAGAGGTGTTTTAGTAACTTGAAAACTTTTACAACCATATTTTGCTCTCTCATAATAACTTTCAGTAGCATCATTGATAAAATCCACAATATAACCATCACATGAAACATTCTTATCATGATCCATAAGCATAAAGGTATCATTATTTCCCTCATAAGAAAAGTTCTTCTCATTAATAACAATGGGAGCAGGATCATTATAAAGAACTCGAACATGATAGACAAGTTGTATATTAAAAGGATCGGTTTGAGTAATTCCTTTATAACTATGACAAGTTTCAAGAGGATGATTGTAATTATAAGCTATGTCATAGTATTATTTATAATTATCAAAGACCGGGGGCATAGAATCATCATAAGCAATAGTATAATTATCCTCCAAAGTGTGTTTATTTGTAAGCATATCATCATTTTTATTAGAATGAGAGGTATCAAATATATAATCATTAGTAGCAAAAGGATTTTCAAACATCTCATCCCCAAGCTCAGAGCTTTCTATATCATCATGGGAAGAAACATGGATAGTACTAATGGTATAGCAATTATTAACATCATCATTTTCAGAATTAGTATCCCAGAGATCTTCAATATCAAAAGTAGTGTGCTTTTCCCAATCATGATCACTAATATAAGTAACAGGCATAGTTTCATCATCAAGTTCATAATCATCGAATTCAGAATTATAAGTATCAATCGTAACAGGAGCAACAAGTTTGGGAAAAGATACGGTTCCCTCTCTCCTTTTACTCCTCTTCTTCTTCTTCCTCTTTCCCCTTTTCTTCTTTTTTTCCTCTTTAGCAGGGAGAGTCTTGAAATGAAGCTTCTCCGCATAACCTGGTTTAGTTTTAGAGACAATGGAAGAAACTTGGGGGAATTCCTCTCTTTCATTAATAAGAACAAAACACATATTAGTCCTGTCATACTTTGGTAAAGTCTCATCCCTTATAATATTTTGTATATAGGTATTAGCATGGCAATTATTAACACAATAGAGATAACATCCATGCAACACATTATTCAAATCAAGATCACTCATATGTAACAAAGAAGTTTTTCTTGATAACTCTTCACACCCCAAAAATAATGTAAGTTCATCATGTTGATTAGGAGTGATCATGTTATCACAAAAGTCTCCTGCAATATCCTTATTAGAACCTGAGCATTGAAATTCAAAATGACCCTCTTTATAGCAAAGTTCACAAATAAAAGGATAGGTGGCACAAACTTTTTCACCAAGATCTTTTAGAGCCTTGTACCAAGCTCTAGTTTTTTCGTTCGTATGATGGATACAATATTCATCTTCAATTTGATTATTTTCACAAGGTCTATGCATTCCACAAAAATTATCATGCTTATAAGAAATAGTATTTTCAGAAGTTTGAGCATGTTTATTGCAATCGTCAACAACAATTTCATTTTCCATGCAAGTGTCTTTGAAAGGTTCATGATACACGTCCCAATTTTCTTTAGGAACATTAATATGAGAAGCAAAGGTTCTAAAACAATCAACAATAATTTGAGAATCAAGACCATATTTAGCACTAAGCTCTTGAAAACCAGCAGTTTCAACGAAAAACTTAATGCAATTATATTCGTAGTTTATACCTGATTCTTTACCTTTGTCATTCTCCCAATATTCAGCATTGTTTTGAATTCTTTCAAGAAGATCCCATCTTGCTTCAACCTTCTTACTTGTGAAAGAACCCTCTGAACAGGCATCTAGATAATCCTTGCAATGTCCTGAAAGCCTTGCATAAAAATTATTAACAATTATTTTCTCAGGAAGCTAATGGTTAGGACATTTGAGTATTAATGTTTTCAGCCTTCCCCAAGCTTGAGCAATGCTTTCTCCATCACGGGGCCAAAAATTAAAAATGTAACTCCTATCTAGATACAATTCATAAGAAGGATAAAATTTAGAGTAAAAGAGATATTCAAGCTCCTTCCATTCCAAATGATGAGGATCATCTAGTAGCTCATACCACTTCCTTGCTTTGTCCTTAAGTGACAGTGGAAATAATTTCTTCATAACATTTTCTCTTGATAAACCTGCAAGCTTAAACAACTCACAAAATCCTTTAAGTTTCAACAAGTGGTCACTTGGATGGACTGTTCTATCTCCTACATAAGGTTCATCCATAACCATTTCAACAATTTCCATAGGTATTTCAAAAGCAATACTTTCAGTAGTTGGATTTGGAATATCACAAGCATCATTAGAATTATCACATATTGGAGGCAAAGCATTATCAAGGCAAAATATTTCCTCCAAAGCCGAGTAGCAAAAAAAGATTATTTTTATTTAAACTAGCTTCCCCAAGTTTAGGCTTTTCCATAGCCTTAGCAATAATGGTGTCCAAACAATTTATACTAATAACACTACTACCACTATTATGCAAACTAACTTTCATAGATTTTTTAATTTTCTCTTCAAAAGTATCATGTCCTAATGTAATATAAATTTCATAAAGATCTCTAATTTTGTTGTTGTTTTCCATTTAGCCTAACTAGTGAAATAAAATAAGAGACAAAAACATAAAATTGCAGAATCTAAAGGAGATACCTTCAAGCACTCACCTCCCCGACAACGGCGCTAGAAAATAGCTTGATGTCTACGCACGCTTCTATTCTCGGAGACAGTGTTGGGCCTCCAAGAGCAGAGGTTTGTATAACAGCAGCAAGTTTCCCTTAAGTGAATCACCCAAGGTTTATCGAAATCAGGAGGTAGAGGTCAAAAATATCCATCTCAAGCAACCCTGCAATCAAGATGCAAGAAGTCTCTTGTGTCCCCAACACACCCAATACACTTGTCAGATGTATAGGTGCACTAGTTTGGCGAAGAGATAGTGAAATACAAGTAATATGGGTGATTATAAGTTGTAATTGTAATCTGAAATAAAAATGGCAGCAAGCAAACATGCAGCAGAACAGGTTGTAAACGGTGTTTTAATGCTTAGAAACAAGGCCTAGGGATCATACTTTCACTACTGGACACTCTCAACAATGGCATCACAATTGAATAATAAATACTACTCTCAAACACTCTCTTATTGGATGATAAACACCATTCATTGCGTAGGGTTATAAAAGCACACCCCAAAGTATGAGTAAACAAACAGCACAACGTCATAAAGGAGTCACACATGATGTGCACACTGTCAACTTCACACCGTGGAGAGTAACTCCGGAGTTCATATTAAAGTAACCTTTAGAGTGCATAATAGATAAAGAGCAACATCACTTATTCAACTAGATTACAAAGCCACCCTTGGTGATGGGGATGGTGTTGAGAAGGTTCTCCTCCCCAAGACGGCTGCTTGGGAGGAGGAAAATTCGTGGTCTTGGCTGCCTCCCACGACCTAGGGTTTCCCTCTTTATATAGACTCTCAGATTTCCGTCAACACCTCTTAGGCTCCACGAAAACGGGCATATCTGGAGCATCCGGACTCGGATTGGGCCGGATTTTAAGTCCAGATCGATTAGCAGAAAAATTCCCACAACTTTGTATCACATTTGATTTCCATTTGACGTTGTCTTCAGGCCCAACCGTGACAATATTCGAAAATAGTTTTCAGACAGATTTCAGGAAAGTCCAAATTCGACTCCAACAAGGTTTCCTTTTATATTCTTCATAATTACTACACATCAAAGTGTAAAAAAAGAACATTGTGCACTTTTGTAACTATTATTAGTAGGTTAGTCCAATAAATGTCATAATATGATATAAAATGCATATAAAACATGTGGTAATTGGTATAATATAAGCATGGAACATAATAAATTATAGATACGTTTGATACGTATCAGTTGTGTGTATACACAGAGCCACGCTCAGAAATATTTTCTCAATGTAAAGAAGCTCGGCCTCGTCGGCGGACTCCTGGCGGAGTTGCTAAGCCGCAGCTCGCTGTGCCGTCTCCACCGTCACAGTACTCACTGGCCAGAATCAACACCGTTGCCATGACGGTGTTGCACGTCACTTGCATCAGAGTCCATGAGGTGTTGTTCAGAGTACCATCAGTCGGATGCTTTCACTAATGTTTGTTTTATCAAGGGAAGAACTTGGACAGCTGATTGTCTACCTAGGCGAGGCCTTCCCCATAATGACACCTGCGTCTTCTGCAATTCTGTGGAGGATAAAGCTCAACATCGATTTGTCAAATGTGTAGTAATAATATCATCTGGAGTGCTACTTCAGCTTGGCCAATCTTGATCATGTTGTTCCATTCATGCATAGTCTTTTTCGCTCTTGTCGGTGGAAAGAGCAGCAATATATATACACCTCACGACAGTTTTTCTGGATCAGAGATAGTATTAAACATGTATGAGTGATCTTGTCAGATGTTGCTCGCTGACTATTTTTGTAAATTCAACAATTACTCATCATATTACATTATTACTACTTCGGAATATCGAAAGAGAGATGTGTTCACAGATTTTAGTTTGAATCGGGTGTTGCACGTACGAAGCTACTAGTCCTTTACAAATCGCTAGAGTCGACGAACAAAACGATGATAGGCGATGGCAGGAATTACGCGGGCGGGCACTAACTCGTAGGCCGGAGAACAAGCGGGTAGACATCTTTTCGCTGATCTCCCTCCTTTCCTAACACTAGTATACATGCACGTGCAACACACGTCTATTCAGTCGTAGCATAACTCTTCTTCTTATGATTTTTCATGGGTGTTGTTTTCCATCTCCCATCTTTCATCTATATCAAGAATCATGCTTGTAGTCCCATTTTCATGTGCCGCGTTCCAACCCTATTTGGTCGCGCCAATAACACTTTGTCTTGTTTTTTTAGTGTAACTCCTCTCTCTTCTCTATATCAATAATTCCGCTCGCAATCCCAATCTCGTGTGTCGCGTCCCAAAATCACTCATGGCTGCCAAACTTGATGGTGAGGCAATGACAATGACTGTAATCTGGAATATGGCACATGATAAGAGTTATAGCAATTTATGCTTTGAATATAAAAAAACCTGGTCAGATACCTTGCTTTTGCAATCATAAAGAATCTACAACCTGCAAGATGCAATACCATCAGCTTACTAACGTAGCTTATAAACAATGTTTGAAATTAGATAAATCTGGAAGTTACAGGATGATATTTCAGAAATTCAAGAAGTCGTTGCATATAATGATCATCAATTGCCCTGCCAATTAAAACATGTTGGTTTCTCCCAATGAGGAAAGTCCCAAACTACAGAGATAGCATTATTGTTGAATCTTGCTCTGATACAAGGAGTCGGTAGGAAGCAAAGAGAAGAAAATCATAACCAAAACTATCAGGGGAGTAAACATAGC
The DNA here is from genome assembly GCA_026929855.1 of Poa annua. Classification (NCBI taxonomy): domain Eukaryota; kingdom Viridiplantae; phylum Streptophyta; class Magnoliopsida; order Poales; family Poaceae; genus Poa; species Poa annua. Next base: position 52,605,740 of record CM049435.1, on the reverse strand, counting down.
CCAACCCAGATGAAAACATATGGCGGTCATTTAGATTGTACGACCGATGGATATTCAAACCATCAATGTGATTTTTTTAATCTTTTATTCACTTCTGATCTCATTAATGAAAGCAAATCCAGTGCTGTCACCTGCCAATAGAAATACAGACTATTAGTCCGTGAAGAAAATCCAAAACATATGTGTCCCTCGATTGAATATTAGGCGGGTGCACAAACCTTTGCAACACCTTCCTGGTTCATCAATGCAATCTGCATCTTGTCCTCCAACCCGGTAAGAACTTCAACAACTATAATCGAAACAAAAATTGTCTTATATTTTTTCAAGTATTTCAATCTTTAGAGAAGAGATGCATCAAGCTATACATACTAAAATGTGTGAGTTACGATAGTTTTCCAATCCTATAACAGCTTGTAGGTACTCTTACAATGCATGCAGGTAATCATTCACCAACCTGCAAGCACAAAAAGTTCAGACTATCAATGCAATATCCAAACCGGTGCCCCTCGAGAGCACAAAAAACGACAATTCCGTTAAATAGCTATTCACATGGACAAGAGTGAGCAGATACAAAGATGTAATGTATGACATTTAATTTTTCTTGCACTGAATCCCCTAGCTACGCCATTAGAAGGCGTTCCTCAACACCAGGGTGGCCTCTGTGTGACTTCCATCCTGTACGTATATGTCTTAATGAATTTACTCAGAACGTCTATTCCGTGTATTGCGGAAGTCCATCATCTCATCAAGAAACTCAGAATGCACGCAACAAAGGACATGGGCGTATGGCATCAGCCCCTCCAATATGAGTGTCCATTCTAACTGAACCTAACACAACAAACATAACAGAGGACACACGAACCACATTCAGTTCTTCAGACTAATGCATGAACATATACATGACCAATTAATTGACTGATCCAAGTGTGGCCTAATTTGCCGCCCAAATTAAGCCACGAAATACTATCTCTCCCATATGCAGGTAGGAGGTACTAAATCCATAAATCACCAAGGACTACCCATCTGGAAGAATAGCCCAACTGCCCTACCGGCTACCACTGGTTGCCTGACGCAAAGAAATACTCACCCGTAGGTCTAATTAGATAAGAACTGCATGAGGTGAAAATAACAGCAAGCGACCAAGCTATGGTCTTTGGCCAGACGCCAGAGCGAGAGCAGCGGTAAATAGGCGTCAATATCACATCCTTACAGTCAATCTACAGAAAAAGAAATTAAGCCTACACAGGTGAGCGCCCAAATTCAGTCAGTTTGTACAGTTAAAAGTGCAGAGATTAAGAGCGCGTTTGGTAGCCTGCAGCTACCTTTGCGCCCCGCCAGAGCAGGCTCTAGAGGGCCTGGTCTGGCAAGAGCAACCTCTCGGCCATGTTCTGCGTGCCGTTTGGTTGCCTGCATCGCAGTGCGAGTACATATTGAGCACAAGTTTGGTTGGCAGCTGCATCAGAGAAAAACAAGCAGCAATGCAAAGCAAGGTGTTTGGTTGCGTGCGAGCTAGATTGTGCTCACTTATTTCTTGGTAATGGTGAGCTTAGCCACATGAGTAGGAATGGCAGTGCATAGTTCATCACTCCTAGCTAATACGAATGGCAGTTCATCACACCTAGCTACTACAAATTGCAGTTCATCACACCTAGCTACTTCGAATTGCAGTTCATTAGTCCTAACTAGTACGAATTACAGTTCATAAAATAGCATTACAGTCCTCAGATAACTACGAAAGGGGCGGGGTCTTGGGTAGGTCTTCTTCTCCATTTCCTCTTCTTCTGCTTCGTCTTCTTCTTCACATTGCCTGAGCATGTCCTGGAAGCAGATCATGACCTGGAAGCACCTCTATCATCCCACATTGCCTGAGCCCACTCCTGCCTTTTGGCCTTCCATGCTTCATTGTCCCCTTGGGGGACACCATGGCCAGAAAGAGGTGTGTCGTCCGGTGTCACATCTTTCTCATCAGGGAAATGTTCATCTATCCCCCACCCTAAGATCCAATTGTGGAGAATGCAACATGCTAGAACAAGCTTAACTTGGGTCTCGAATGGATGGTAAGGCTTCTGGTCAAGGATCTTGAATCTATTTTTCAGCGCAGCAAATACTCTTTCTACAGTGACTCTTAAGCTAGAATGACGAAGATTGAACAATTCCTGCGCATTCTGCGGACCATTCCTTCCACTAAACTCGTTAAGATGGTACCTGGTCTTTCGGAAGGGTGGCAGGATTCCAGGGCGACAAGCATATCCAGCATCTCCAAGGTAGAACTTACCTTCAGGCATGTTGATCCCATCAGGCCTGGACAAACTGTCAGCTAGAATAGTTGCATCATGGGCTGATCCCTCCCAACCAGCTAGCACATATGTGAACTTCATGTCGAAATCCACAGCGGAAAGGACATTCTGGCTTGTGTAATGCTTCCTTCCTCTGTATGCTGCAGACTGTGATCTGGGGACTCTAGCAGTGACATGAGTACCATCGATGGCGTCAATACAATCCTGTCATGACATGAACAAACAAGTCAGAACTCATGACCTAACAATGTCCACTAACAAACTAACAAATCTGTATTTCAAGGTGATCTTGGCAAATGCTCACCTTGAAATATGGGTACCATCTAAAGCTGTTGGTGATCTTGGTTGGTGTATGAGCTGACGGTGGCTTCATCATCTCCTGTCTGAGCTCTCCAATGGCAATTAAGACTTGCTTGAAGTACCGGGCAGATAGTCTCACATGACCTTCTGAATGTGCTGTGGATAACTCTAAACCTCTGATTATGACCAACGACATGTAGGAACATGGCAACTTGCTCTTCAACAGATATGTGGATGCTGTCCTGCAACAAGCCGCCATCCATAAATCTTTTCACTAGCGCATAGAAGGGGGCTCTACCCATCCGTAGCATTTGCATAGCCTCTACATCGTTGTTGTTGTAGATGTAGTTCAGGTTAGCTATCCTCTCTAGATCCCGGGCGAGCATAGGACCGTACTGCAGGCGAGGGTGTGTATTGCGCCTAACTATGATCTTGCAAACAAGGAGGATCCAGGCCTGCACGACAGCTACGAGAGCAGCTGTCTGCTTGATCAGAACCAACCCATCGGCCTAATTGAACAGACGTGTAATTAGTACCGGCTGTCGTTGAACTAACCCACTGCCAGTTCACAGAGACGAAATTACTTGCCCCCGACATTGGAGAAGATGAACTATAGCTGCCGGCGAGACCCTCCCGCCGACCTTGTGGGGGACGCCGCGGCGCGAACGCGGACCAGCTGCTGCAGCAGAACACAGCTCGTCGGTGATTCGCTGTCGGAGAGGGTCGCCACTGGCCGCCGATGTAGATCTGGTGTGGGGAATTTTTGGATCGTCAATGGCGTGCGGTGACCGAATAGAGGAGGAGGTGAGAGTATGTGTGGCGTGAAAACCATCCGGAGATTCCACATCCCGCGCCATCTCCCGCGCGAGCCCGCGCGCACGCCGTTCCCCAAATTTGCAGCCGCCAGACCTGGCTCCAGGGGAACGCTCAATTCGACCGTGCCTGCTGGGCCTGGTTCTGGGGTGCTTTAATCTCCGTGCTAGCCACAACGCGGGCCTGCTGCGACCAACCAATCAGCCCAGATTTGCAGCTGGCGGGCCTGTTTGGAGGTCCTGCAGGCTACCAAACGCGCCCTAACATAGGTATACATCAGAGTGCTTCGATGAGGCAAGCATGCTGATCCATGTACTCAGTCATGTCGACGGGCACTAACATCATCTCGCCAGAGAAGCAGGTCGAGTAGGGGGGGGGGGGGGGTGTATGGTTCTCTAGATCGGGGATGGGAGGAGTCAGGAGCGAAAGAGAAGGGACCTGGGCGCCGCCATCTAGTTCGGCAGTGGTCCATCCACGAGCGGGAGTTGGGGGTGGCGAGGAGGCTTCGCTGCTGCTGCACCTCCTCATTCGTCTCCTCGGGATCTAGCGCCGCCAAGTAGTATCACCTCCGCTTAGGCTTGCCACTGTGGTGTGGAGACGGAGGATGGAGGCGAGAGAGTGGGTCGCGGAGGGGATTGGAGTGTCTCGTGGAAATTAGAGGCAAACGGCGGAGGTGGGGAGCGGAGTACTGGTCCGGCGAGATGTGAACCGCGACGGCGTACGCGGGCGTGGGACGGGGAAGCTGGCAGGAAATTTCTGTACCGGTCGACAGGATTAATCTGAGACGTTGCTTTGGACAGATCTAATCTGTGTCGTTTGATCGGTTTTAGTGGGCTGGATCTGATGGTTCAGATCGACCTGTGTACACTTTATCTGGGTGGTTGTAGCGAAACTAAATTTGGCTCTTTTATAGGTAGTGGAGATTGGAGATTTGGAGTGGCATATCAAGAGAGAATGACAAGATCGGAAAGGCCGAACAACAGGGTTGACATCCAATCCATCATTATGGCATCCTTGGGCTGGACCGCTGTGTGGATAGCATGTGCTCCTGGCCCGCACACGCGAGACGCGCTACATGGATCCCAGCGCCGGGACGCGCTTTCACGTCGTGTTCTGGGCCAGATCCAGCGCGCTCCACGGCTCCAGCTACCTGCTCCCGCACGCTACAATCTCTTCTCCATGCAGAAGAGAGATGAAGGAGATAGATTATAAAGAGAGAACCTTCATGGGTATTCATAGGTGTGTGGTTTCGTGGTTTTGGCGTTGTTCTACGGTTGCATTCAGAAAAGTACAAGATTGTCTCATGCATGAAGAAAGGGCTTGAAGATCTCATAGATTGGCTAGTCTATTTTAGATTTGTTTTTATAATCAATGTAATGGTGTACTTTTTGTTGGTTTAATATATGTGGAAAATTCAAAAAAAAAAGATAGATTAGAAATGGCTTTATGTGTATAAAAATAATACTACCCCTCCTCGATCTAGGGCAACTGATACTCCATCTAGACCAAGTCAAAGGGGGCCCAAGAAAATTATCTGGGAATGACACCACGCACCTGCTAGCTACCCATATGCATGGAAACTCTTCTCGGTCAGTGGACAGTGGTCAGTACCCTGCTCAGACCGATCTTTGACAAATACTTCCTCCACTTAGCCACATGAGAAAGAAGTATGTTCGCGCGTAGTGTTAGAAACAAGTATGTTCGCGCGTAGTGTTAGAAACAAGTTCGTTGTTTTGGTATGCGTTTCATTTCAAGAAAAGAAGTTGTGTTTTAGTAGGGAAATCTGCTTTCGGTATCAAAGACCGTTTGAATCGAGAAATAGAGTGCATTACAATCATACAACGAGTGATTCAATTGTGTTTCTAGACAAAAAATTGGGCAACGGGCGAACCCTTCATCAGTGAGGATGACGATCAAAGACAAGGGCTTGGGACAGTGATATTGGTGGTGTCCTTGCTGCAGTGCGGCAGCAGGACTTCACGTTCCCACTCGGGCTCGGCTGGGCTAGTGAGGGCCTGGTTTTTCCTGCTGCTACATCTGGTCGGGGCAGTTCCCTCCCGTGTATTGCTGACGCATCGGCGTTTTTGCTTATCGATTTTACCGACCCGTGAGGTGGGCCACGGTGAGATGGTATTACAAGATCATGGCGTGCACTGGTGGGTGGCAAGATTGGTGGAGCGTGTCGAGTGCCCGGGGGCATGGTTTCTTGGAGTTCGGGAGAAATCCATGTCATCTCGGCACCAACGCGGTGACGCCTGCGGGTGTCGCCTTCCTTCTTGAAGGGCGTTAGATGTATCTCTTCCCCACTCCCCGTTGCGGTCCGCGGGAAACCGTAGGAGGTGTACCGAGGGTTACCTTGGAATGGTCAGGCAACATTAATGTCATCGTTTCTCTTCTTGGAGGTTATTTTTTTGGTTCGTGGCGCTTCAGAGTGTTAGGAGCGTGGTGGAAATTTTTCGAAGGACGCAACAGTTGAGAGTCATCTCTATTTTCGTCGAACCGTCGGTATTGACTTTGTTTTCTCTCGTTTTTCTTTTTGTTTCTTTTGGGCTTGCTTTATACTATTTTACCCCAGCAGTACTATCACAATTATATCGAGTAGTTGCTACTTTAATATAGCGGAAGATTGTTTTGAAGAACGATCATACAACAAGGATCTCTATGACTGAAGTAGAGACATACCGACAGCATGCATGGGGTTGTCTCATCTAAAGCCGGTGATGCATGCAGCTAAAGGAGTACTCATAAGCAATGAGAATGTGTCATCACAGATATGCCCTTTTGCCCTATATGGGCCCTCTCTCATCATGCATTGACTGACCAAACCAGCATCCAGCGATCGACATGCATATATATATATATATATATATATATCATGGATGATAGCTTCATTATCGCCAGGAGGTAGAGCCAAGGAACCGAATCCAACAGATCCATGTAAAATCTTCTGCCAAAAAGGCTGAGGTCAAAGGTGGAAAGGGGCAAGGCCAGCAGTTCCAACTCCCAACTCAGATCACTTTCAGGATGAACCCAAAAGCAAGCTTCGGACAAGAAGAAAAGGCCCATATTGCCCTATCTCTGGCCATGCTTTCTCCACATCATATTCTCTGGGTGGGTTCTGAAAAAATAAACATATTGCCCTAACTTCGGCCGTCCTTTCTCCACATCATGTTATCTCTCGGTGGAAAATGAGAGGTCTCCCGACCTATCAGAATCGGACCCTACCACTTGCATGGTCGGATATTTGTATGCGACCTTTGCTTTCGTTTTCTACGACTGACTAGACAGATGGACCATGGATAGCTAGGGCAATACAGTATGACCGAGTCAAGATGGGGCCTCTACCCGTAACATCATGCATGGTGAAACTGAGACATGCACGTTTTTCAACATTGTGGGCTTGCTTTGGATCTTCTGGATGTGTCAATATGCTTATTGAAGAAATAAAAAGGTTATGAGGATGATGTCAAGCAGCTACTCACTCCGTTTCAAATTAATTGACTTCTATTTGCCCACATATGTGTATGTCATGTGGGCAAATGAAAGTCAATTAATTTGGAACGGAGTAGAATTGGATCGGTAAAAGTGAAAAACATTTGGTGATTACGGGATTACCACAGTAGATAAAGCATAAATACTTTTATAATTACTCTTTGTTCTGAATTTAGTAAGAATAAACAAAATTTCACCAAGTTTATAGGGAAAAGTCAACATTTATAATTCCACATAATGTTGACATTTTCTCTATTTGTTTGGTCAAAATTAACGGGGTAACTGAAATAGAGCTAATACATCCTTGAAATCAATACGAGTCTCGTGAACAAACATCATGCAAGTTGACGTGACTCAGCTATTTATTATGTATTATGTTTTTATTCGTAACAATAAGATGCTTTATATAAATTTACCGAATGTTTCGGATAAAGTTGGTTTAGAGCCGCAAGTGGGTCATTATTATGGTATAGTACTTACTTCTATGAATTGAACTAAAATTTCAAAATCAAGTCACCTTTTGAAGGTAGTTATTTGTCTAAATTAAGTAGGGTCGGCGAATATCCTAATGGTAATCCACTTGCATCTATAAAATTGATTGACACTTCCCCTGGCATCAATAGAACAAGTGAAAAATCACATCACAAGCAAGCCCTTTCTCCTATTTCACGCCACTTTTGAGAGTCGTAACGAGAGGATGGTTTCCACCCCTTCCCTTGTTCTCTCCTACGGCTCGACCGACCAGTGGGAAGATGGGTTAGGAGGTTGGATCTTTTCAATACATATCTCTAGCAATAGGGCTCGGTGAAGTTTTGCTTCTTGCTTGTTTGGCTCTACGCAGGGTTGGAGCGTGGTGCTGACGCTTTCACTAGTACAGAACGACACTATGAAAACGGGTCAAAACCCTCGTCGAAAACAGAAAAACGATATGTTGCCAGAGTTCCACTGTTGATGTGAAGGGCCACATCAGTGAGAGAGACATTAACCGTCACCGATGAAGCCAGTACTTGGCAATGGTTAACCACATATGTTCGTTGTCGATTCATCGCCACATAAGTAACGGAGTTTTTAGTTCTATTCGTCTATAATGAGGTTTCTTTATAAGCCTACAACAGGAATACAAATGTCACTGGACATTTAAAATTTCACAACATAAGAAAAAAAATGAGGGCAAGTTCATTCATAAAATACACCAAATATCACCATTATATTGCATCACAAGATGATGAATTACGCATGCCTCGCTAAATCTACCATTGTCATGCCATGCTAAGTCTATCATTGTCATGCTTCGTTAATCTATCATTGCCATGCCACACTAAACTTATCCTTGCCATTCCTAAGTAAACTTATCTTCATGACTTGTTGTTTACATTTGATTTACAACTTTGACAAGTTCATGAATTCGATCTTCTTCTTAGATGGTGTCGCCGAAATATAGTAACGTCACTACTGTGACATTTCGGCTACACTGTCCAAGACACTCTTAGTTAACAAAGTGTTTTGTACAGTGCAATGAAATGTGATAACAACGATCCACTTTAAATTTAGCTCACTTAAATAAGCTTACTTGGATCTGAATGGTGCTTGTGCATTAAAAAAATATGGATAGTAAGAATACAACCAAATATGATGCTAAATGACATAAATATATTTTAAGATGAATGTTTTACACCTTAAGCGCCTATATCCATGAGTTTGATGTCTTAGGAAACTATGTGGAGGTAGACCTTTATTTCAATGATTCCTTCAATATCCTCACCATTTTTATGCATTGCCACCGACACATACTATTACTTCATACGCTTACAACTTACAAGTTAGCTACAAAAAACCATAATGAGGATAAGCACATTGATAGAAATTTGTCAACTAAATTAATTTAATGTATAAGCCTCAGACATAACTCTAGACTTTAAATACTTAAATAGAGTGTAAGATCTGGGGTCAAGGTCGCTGAATATAATGTAGTTATAAACAAATCATTGACCCTAAATGTTAAACCCTATAGATAGTAGTGATGGGTATATTCATCATCGGCGGTACTATAAATATATACTAAACAAATTAGTAATTCTAAAAGATCTGCAATTAAATATGCCAAAACAGAGTCAACAAAATACTAGAGAAGTTTCTATGCTACTTTCGGCCGATCTACACTAATACAAAACATGCAAGTTACTAAAAGCGGTTGTAAGTGCGGCTGACATACTCACCGAGAGACTAGACGGCGAATCCAGACTAATGTCGGTTGCACCACTCGGGGAAGATGCACGGCGTGCTTCTCTGATGTGATGCAGGGCCGGCGGCGATGCCGGCCATGCAGCTCAGATCTGGGAGAGTGAGCGTAAGATCTGGCCACGCTACTAGGAGCTGCCGCCACACTATGTTCAGACCGGGGAGAGTGAGAGTGATTGAGTGAGAGTTAGGGTTGCCGATATCTAGTATTTATAGCACAAGTACCACATCAGAAAAGGAGGTGCCCAAACAATGGTATCCTTTAACATCTTCACTGAGCGGCCGGGCCTACTAACAAACAATGCAAAACAAGAACAATAAAAATGTACACAACGACAGGCAAACTAATATCTACTCTACTTGTTTTTGTTCGCCCTTCCTTCGTGCCATTAGCGTCATCGGCGTGGCGTCGCTACTTCCTGGTTGACTCCTTCTCCAGCTCCTCCTCCGTCGCACCTCCTCTAGCGCGTGTGCCTCCTCCTCGGGCGTGTCCTCCTCAGGTGCTACTTCCTCAGGTTCCTTCTCTTCTGGCCCGTGCTCCTCGTCGAAGTTGTCTTTTCCTCCGCTCGAATACGACGGGTCTGAGTCCTCCGGCACGTCCTCGTACTGCGGCGTGTCCTTGTAATCCGGTGCCTCCTCCTTGTCGGAGTCATCTTCTTCTTCGCTCGAAGACAGCGGATCCGAATCCTCCAGCGGGTCCAAGTCGCCAGTGTCTGACGACTCCAACGACGTCCATTTATCCCACCATAGGACCTGGCCCTCGGTGCCTTCACCGCTCGCGTCATTGCTTGGGACCTCCTCGTTCTTCCACCATGGTGGTTGTGCTAGAGAACGTAGGAGAGAACGAAGGGGAGAATGCGATAAATGCCTAGCCTCACACAGTTCTAATCCCATTTTATTAGCTGAGAGCCGGCGGTTCCAGTTGCTCGTTTGTTCATCCGCATTGAACATGCACGCTTCAAGTTTGCAACTGCAATTTCCAAAGCAAATCACAAACGGATATCCATTTCAGTCGTTGACATAGAGTACCATATCGGAAACAGAACCACAACTACAATTGTTGCCAATAATATGAGTGCCAGTGTCTCAAATATCTCCGTAACCAACGTTGACGGGTGAGCCGCGGCCCAGGTCTATCAGAACCCACTACGGGAATCGCTAGCTACGCCGACGGCCATATGTCGGGGCCGTCGGTGTAGCGCATGTATGCCTACGGCCAAAAAAAAAACAGTCGGCATAGTTTTCACGGAGCTACGCCAATGGCATTGCCGTCGGCGTAGTTCTGTCAGAGCTATTGCCGTCGGCCTAGAAAAGCCGTAGGCATAGCTCTTATTTTCCATTTTCTTCCAAATGACCAATCTATAGTCATTATCATATCATAGTTTGTGATAAAATGCCCATATTTGGTACATATGTGTGCCATGGTATGGGAAACAACGTCACCGAAGCGATTTTCAAAATTCTTTTTAGAAATATCATTTTCCATTTTTTAAGTGCTAAAAATGACTTTTTTTGTGAAGCAAGTACATAAAATATGGTCCAAAATGACACCCATTTAATTTTCACAAAGAATAGTACATATTTGATGGATAATCCCTAAATATGAGGAATTTCCTTGCTTTCGATCTAAATTCCCCTATTTAATTAACTTTATGTCAATTTTCTGAAAGTAATTCAAATTTGAACTACAACTGTGTGATAATTTGCTCTGAAATTCTTACAAAAATAATTTTAAGGTACACAAGTAGTGGTTACAACATAGAACCATCGATACTTTTGAAAAATTCGACCACTTTTGATGAATAGCCATGCTCTCCATTTTGACCGTTTTTTGAAAGAATATGAAAAAGTACTAAAAAAGGAAACTTTTTGGCATGGAGTCCTTTTATGTGTACTAGTCTCTAGGAAAAATGATAAACTTGAGTTTTGACAAAATTTTCAAAACAATACTTCACAAAAATGTGAATCATCTACAAACATGCATAAGTTTCAAGCCAGATGACCAATGTATGGCCATTATCGTGTCATAGTTTGTGATAAAGTGCTCATATTTGTTACATATGTGTGCCATGGCATGGGAAACAACGTCGCCGAATCGGTTTTCAAAATTCTTTTTAAAAATATCATTTTCCATTTTTAAAGTGCTAAAAATGACTTTTTTTTGTAAAGCAAGTACATAAAATATAGTACAAAATGACACCCATTTAATTTTCACAAAGAGTAGTACATATTTGATGGATAATCCCAAAATATGAGGAATTTCCTTACTTTCTATCTAAATTCGCCTCTTTAATTGACTTTATGCTGATTTATGTTGGTTCTTATTTGTTTTAAAAGACATTATTCATTATGCAAATGATGACATGGATGTCATATTTGGATTCCTCTCATTTTTATGATCGATATAGATATTTTATTTAGTAAATTCCGATATACAAATATGAAGATATGAATTATTTCTTATTAAATGGAAAAGACAAAACTAAAGTAAAATAATTGATTATTATTATTATTCAAGTATTATTAAACATAGTTATTTTGTTTATTCAAATCTTATTTTTGAAGTTTTAAAAATTAAAAAGTGTAATATCATGAATGAGGGTTAATATGATTGATATCATACTAATAGCAATATGATATCTCAATTGGAATCTCATTAGAATGAAACTCAATAGTTAAGCGTGCTTGGCCTGAAGCAATCTGAGGATGGGTGACTGTCTGGGAAGTTTGACTAATGGTGGATAGTTTAGTGTGTGATATGAGATTAAATATATAACTAAATTGGAATTGAAATAATAATAAAAAAATAAAAAATATATTTTTTTGAAAAAATGGTTTTCAAAAATATTTGGTAGAGCTATGCCGACGGAGTTATGCCGACAGCTATGAGCCCGACGGCAAAAACTACGCCGACGGTAACGGCGCTACGCCGATGGATTGTACGCCGATTACGCTAGGCCGACGGTGGCCGTCGGCGTACCACTACGCCGAGGGCAATGGTGCTGAGCCCGACGGCAAAGGCCGTCGGCGTCTCTTCACTTTCCCGTAGTGTCCCGCCGGCCACACAAAAATCGCGAATTACCGTCACCTAATTCGTGTGATTTCTATAGAAGAGTGTCTGATGAGTCATTCTAGACTGCTGTTTTGAGCTGCGCTCGGAACCTAGCGGTGATGTTCTTGTTGGTCGCGGCAGCGGGGAGTTGCACGTGCCCAGGGAGAGTGACATCGACGTCTCGTCTGATAAGCTCAACTTCCTGGGAGCAGAAGAGCCTCCAAGACGGGGTGGAGCGGCTCTGCGTGCTGCCATAGCGGCGGCAGATGGAGGCGTTCCAGGTCGTCAAATTCGTCCTCGGGCTGTGGAGGGAAGGGTGCTACAAGTTCATGAGTTCGTTGGAGCTCATCCTCGACAGATCTTCAATGGTGTTGCATGACCGCTGATTAATTTCGTTGTATGGCGGCTGCTCCTTGCAGCGATGCAAGAGGCACATCAAGTCGACGTCACATGGTCAACCTCCACATATATGTGCCACTTCGGAGGCCTTCCAGTTTCAAGGTGGCGACCCTTGTTAGTTCCTATCCAAGTGGTAGTATCCCAGAGTCGAAACTGATGGCCGTGATTTTTTTTTTTCTTACAACGGTAGTTCAAACCTGGGGTCACATGTATTGACATGTACAGGAAAAAGACGACCATGGCGACGCGGGTCTCGTGACGCCGCCGCCGGCTCGATCTCCCTGCTCCGGCCTCTTCTCCGACCACCACGACCGGATCCGGCTTCCCCTCAGCGTGCTCTCTCCACCCTGGTGCGGAGCATGTAGGGGCAGCGGCTGCTGTCGCTGTCGCCGTGAGCCGCTGGGGTCAACGCCGCCGCCGCTGGCCCGCTAGGGTCTTCGCCACCGCCGCCGCCCGCAGGTCCCGGAGGAGAAGCAGCTCGGCTGCCTCGACGACCTCCTCCTGCTGCCTCCATCTCGGCCGGCCGACGACGACAAGTTCAATCTTCGATGTGAAGCTCTGCCCAATTTCGAAGCATGTAGGGGCTCGTCTCGACGCTGCTGCTGCCGGAGTTGCCGCCCCGCCTCCCCATGCCCTCAACAACGGCCTCGCCGCCCACCGCCGCCGTGTTAGCCGCGGCCGTCCTCGCCTCTCGCAGGTCCGACCCTTCCGTTCGTGGTCGACTGATGGTGAAGCGGTCGCTCGTCTCTGAGGCTCCGTTGCCGACCGCTGCAGCTCTGCTGTCCGCCGCCCCTGCACCCCTCACCGGCGCCCCCTCTGGCCTGTTGCGGACGTTCCTGGAGGCTTTTGGTGTGGGTTCTCAGCCCCGGCCTGCTGCATCGTTGGACCTGCCGGAAGAAGCCATCTACGCGCTCGCCCACAAGGTGCTTTCCTTGGATGCGCCCGTGCTGCCATCGATGGCGGTCCTGGCTGCTGCCGACCCGACCGGCGGCATGGGGCATGAGGGGCTTGGGTACGACCCGGCTGTGGTGGTGGAGGGCCTTGGGTCCTTGTCGCTGCTGCCGGCTACCTCGGACGACCCGGTCTCTACTGAGGTGACGGCCACCCAAGCACCGCCCGCCACCAAGTTCATTGCAGCTGTTGATGTGGACACCGCCGATGCCTGTACAGTGGAGATGGACCTGCCCGGGCAGGCTGCCCCAACCTCGTCGACCGCCCCCGCTACGCTGGCCGCGGCTGTCCTGACATCCCACAAGGCTGTCCCGGCTGTTGGGGGTCGTTTGGAGGTGCCTGTGGAGCTCCGCGGTGACCTCTCTGTGGATGCCCCTCTCGTTGACGCGGAAGGTTGGGTTCAAGTTGGTCGGGGCGGTCGTCCCGTCCGCGCGCCATCGTCTCCGCTTTGGGATGAAGGTGTCGACCGTGGTCTCGCCTTCAAGCGTTGGGCTCGCGGGAGATGTTTTCGGTGCCTCGAGCGTGGTCACCTGGTCAGCACATGTCGAGGGCCTTTCAGATGCATCCGATGTCGTCGTCCTGGTCATCGGGAGCGTTTCTGCCGTGCGCGCTTTCCCGCTGCTCGCTCTCGCTCTCCGGATGCTCGGGCTCGTTCACCGGACACTCGTGCTCCCTGCGTGCGATGTGCTCCGGTGGAGCAAAGGCCCTCCCCTAGGTGTTGCGAGGAGTTCGATGACTGTTTTTCAGTCGCACTTTGCCTTGCTGCGTATGGAGCTTCGTCAGCTGGTGGTTGACCGTGTTGAAGAGGCGTCTCGCCCCCTTCGTGAAGAGATTGCAACTCTCAATCTGTTGTTGGCAAGCGATGGTGATTCTTTGCAGCCGATGGAGACATGTACCTCTGATGGCCTAGGACTCGCCCTTGTGCAGGCTCCGGTTCCGCTTGACTCCACTATGCAGTCGTCGTTGGTTGAGGAAGCACTTCACTTTGGCTGTTTCTCTCCTCGTAGTAGTCCTTGCCCGTCGCCCCAGCTGTTTGCCACGTCCGCCCCTGAGGGCGAGGACATTGGCGAGATCATGGCTCCAGTGCTTCAGGAGTCGTGTGAGGATTCATCTATTATGTCTCTGACGGAGTTCAGCTCGGTGGAGGATTTGACGATGACCTCGGCGCCCGGTGTGGGTGTTGCTCCCTCACCCATGGTTGTTGACCAGGTGGCGTCTATGGAGGATGAGGTTGATGAGGTAGGTGCTTTGGCACCTAATTCTGAAGCGTTAAAGTCCGTCCGGTCACCCTTGTTTGATTGTGATGGTATGTTGGCAAGCATTGCGGAGGCGGTCTTCCTGGAGAAACTTGGTGGTTTGCTCGCTTCTTTGGAGGTTTGCTCGCTTCTTTGGAGGCAGCTAGCCCTGGATCTGGCAAGGCGATTGTTTACCTCCTAGCTGAGGAGGCTCCTATTGGCAAGATCAAGAAGGTGAAGAAGGCTCTTAGAAGCATAGGAATGAAGAGTGGCGTCATTGGCAAGGCGTCTGCGGCTGTTTCTACTTAATTGTTGAGACCTCTTGAGATAGTCAGGTAGTCGATTCGTGGTTGGGATACGTTGGGCGAGTTTGTGAGCGGTTGGGTTGCTTCTCGATGTTGCCATAGGTGTTGGTCTTTTTGTTTGTGTGGGTTCATGGTGTTGATGTTCGTTGTATGGTTTTCGTCCGGTTTCTTCCACTAATAAACCGGGCACTTTCTTCTTAATAAATATAAGGCAAAGTTTTTGCCTTCTTTCAAAAAAAAAAAAACTGATGGCCGTTCCTGGTTCTTTGTTTGGTAGAGCAATGACGGTGGATTTGACTGCATTTTACAAGTTCTGGTTAGAGAACCCGTTGTGTAAATTCTAAGAACTTGGTTATAATTTTCTACTTTCTTTGGGTCCTTTTTGTAAGATGTACGGCCAACTCTTGTTGGGCTTGTTTGATTCATAGGATAGGAAAAGTATAGGAATAGGAAAAACATAGGATTGCCATGTCATGCCAACTTGAATCCTATGGGAAGAGAATAGAGCAAAGGAATTTTTCCATGAGGTATGAGCTAATGCTTTTTTCCCATAGGAATTGCACTACAAGATTCCTATAGGATTAATTCCTATAGGATGTGTTCCTATGAATCAAACAACTATGTAGGAAAAAATCCTATGGGATTCATATCCTACACAAATCCTATGCAATTCCTATGCATCAAACGAGCCCTAAATTGTTAGGATGACTCCAACATCACGATGCACACAGACACAGGTGAGGAGGGGAGAGAGGATTTGTTTTGCTGTCGTGTGAGCCAGCATGCTGACAGGGGAGGACACCCGCGGACACTACGAACCTTTTTTTCTGTCCGTTTCTGTCCATCCAGATCCAAAGCTGGCCCAAATTTTAAAAAAAAATGTGTATAGCCGGATATAAAACAGACACAAAATATACGGCCGGATAAAGAATTTTCTCAAACTAACACAACCGGACTCAGTATGTCCTAGTGTTTGATTCATCCTTATCATTGCAGCAGGACTCTTCAGAGCCTTTATCTTTGAAAATAATAAAAAAAATACTAGCAAATTGAAAAGTACTTACTAAGAGCATGGTTAATAAGCATGGTTAATAGTATAGCCGGCTGTTGGCTATATGGGGCTGTCATGACATATATAGTCACCATCTAAAATCATAGTATAGTAAGATGAGCTATAAGGTTGGCTATTAGAGTAGTATTTTGCACCATTCTCTCTCCATCTCTCTTCCTACATTTATTACTTTTACTAGAACCACGCATAGAGGTTGGCTCTTACATAAGAGCCCACTCCCTCTATTTTTTCATCCCTCCCTCCTCCACATAGAAAAAATGCCATATAAACGGGCTATAAATCCTTATTAGACTTACTCTAAATAGTAATCCACTCCTCCTGGAAGAATGCATGGCATCATGCTCATGTGAGGCCGAGGTCACTGGTCCAAGCTGAACATGTTTGGGGTGAGCTGAGTTTGACTTGGGTAGGTCCGTCTAAACCAGATCAAGTCAAGCCCATCCATATTAAACTATTCCCCTTTGTTGATTGTTTCATGCCGTGCAAGCATCAAAGCTCTATCTACTTGGCGAGCATGCATCTACTAGTCTAGATGGTAAGTAAAGCCAGGTCCGACGTGTGTGCATGCACTACCCAATTGCTTCCCACAACAGAATCAAAAGTAAGATTAACTATTTATAAACTGAACTCTTGAGTAGCGTACGAAGAGCAAACTGAACTAACTCAGCTGGTTGGTTTTTGTCGTGAACCAGACCATTTAGGCTTCAAGTCCTAGATTTGATATGAATATTTGCATTTATCTGTATTAATGCAGAATTTAACCGATACTATTCTCTAGTTATTGATGAGTTATTGGTGACGTGTCTGTTAACAGCAAGATATCCGGAGTGATTTCATCAAGTTTATGATCTGCCAGACCTATGTCTCGTAGGTGCTTATAGGAGTAAGCTGTGCGTACATACGTTCATACTGGTGTATGTGTGTGTTTGTGTTTATGAGCGTCTATGTTTGTACTGTGTTTTTTTAGAAATAGTATACGAAAAAAATAGATAGTACTATATACACATCTGGCGTGACAAATCATATGATTAACGTGATTAAATTTAAGAAATGTTTTTTTAACAAGGGTAAAAACATTGCCTTAATTTAAGAAAAGAATAAGGTTGGAACGGAGATTTCATTATCTCACTATTTTTAAAAATCAAAAAATATATTTACAAATTTGAGAAAAATCATACATGTTCTTAATGATATATCCTACAATCATGTAAAATATCAATGCAAAAATGTCAAAAGAATGACAAACTTACAGATCTAAATATAGTAACAATGTATAGATTCAAAATTTCAACTTCATCATTTTTTGTATAGATCATAATACAAAATATTCCGCATTGTGATTTTGCACGCTGGTAGTATACATCGTTAAAAACATGTAGAATTGTTTCAGATTTTTTTACAAAAATCAAAAATATGAGATTTTATGTAATTTTTAAATGGAGAGGAGCATTGGAGATAGGGAGAAAAAAACACTTTCTGACAAGGTCGCTTGTAATGTTAAGATTAGTGTCGATTCCAGAGGTTTCGGCGCTACGGATGTCGAAATCGCTACCGAACAGGTACTGCTATGTAACCTAGCTAGCCGAGTAGGTAGCTACTACGCACTTGCACACTAGTCACTCGTGGCCAAGGTAAAAGATATCTCTATTTCTTGCGTGCACACCCATCCCTTCATGTGTTGTTTTTTGAAGGTTGCATATATCTGCCCAGTCTTCAGTTTTTCACATGTGACTAGAAGAAAAGGACAAGTCAGATCAATCAATGATCATTCCAAAGCAGCCTAACCCAGATAAGCAGCCCTAAACTTATGGGCCGTTTAACGCTCAATACTCACTTGAATGATGTCATGGCTCCTTCCTCATCTTTGACCACCACTTTTCCCACCGTCATTGCTGGCTTAATTGACGCCCACCCTGCCCGTGGTTCGCTTCCGTGACGACTTGTCGCCATCCCGTCCATCTCTTCTCTACTACTATTAAACAAGCGAACTTGAACTTTCCTACACCCACCCGAATACAGTACACGAGAGAATAAGATAAAATATCACCTCACGATCAGATCAACCGGATTAGATCTAACCGTCAACCTAAGAAATTAACCTTAACCTGGGTACGCTTAGCATTTTACATAAGCGGACGAAAACTCTGCCAGGCGACGACGTTCCGCCCAACTCAATGGCTCCGCATCTTAATCAGCAAATATTCCATTTAATCTTAATGGCTAATTAATTACCCCCTAATTCCTCCCCCAAATCAGCAAATCTTCGTCGTGGCCTTCTCATCTAGGAGTAGGAGATAGGAGTACGCCTTCAAAATCTGTCTCTCACGAGATCTGGATCATCCCATCGTAATTCCACAAGATGAATGGATCAAAGTCGCGGTGGGTTCGAAGCTTGTCGTGGTCACCGTCGTCGTGCTCGCCATCCTCGCCGCCCCGCGCCATGATGGCCTCTGCAGATGGATTCGCCCGCGCTGGAGCAGTATGCTAGCGCAGCAGATGGCCGGCGACGCGTTTGAGCAGGTTGCCCGCGGGGTTCGGCTCTGAGCGCGTGCAAGGCCCACCCTTGCGCCAACGGCGACGCGGCTCCCCGGTTTCGCCGCCGCAGCATGCAGCATCCGGAATTCGCCAATCCGTCCCATTTCAGGAGGAACCGTCTCTGCCAGCATCGCTACATGTTAGTTGTTTCAGAACACAATGTTATTCTCATCCAACATGCCCCCGTCCACAAGCAGATGGCAGCTCGATTTGCATTTGAGCAGGTCCGCCTTTACTAAATTCTTTAACAACCAATGTCCGCCTTACTTCTATTTGCATTTGATCAATTATTAGTAGCTAGCACTCATGCACGCTGGGAATTGGCTTTATATAGACAAATGGCCGTATAGAGTATTTCTTTATATATTTCTCTGGTTCAGTAATAGATATGTTTAGTGCTAACTGTAACCGACTAATATTGGAATCCTAATGCTATACTAATCGGAAATCAACCGTGTTTAGTTCCACTGTCCACTCTGCGGTGAGGTAGGATGTTTGCCTCATAAGTCATAATATGGTAGCCCAAAGGTGAGTTAATAAACTTATGATTAGATTATATGTCGATCATGATGCAACCTGAAAGAATTACACTGTACTGGAATGATAGGACATGTCTTGCGTCTGTGGGAGTGCATCCTGCCCCTTGCAAGAAGGTATGGTTTACACTCGAATGGGACAAGACTATACACGAACACTTCTTCTTGTGTGAAAATTTCACTGCAGTGAGGTTGTTCTACCAGTGCCTGTATGGAAGGTGGGAAGATCTTAGTCATGTTAATTGGTTATTTTCCATAGTTATTAATTACTTTTGGTTCTTTAGACCGATGGTTGATTGATTAGCGATTATATTCGGTAATAAAATTTGACCTTAGAATATGTCAAGTTCTGCAAGTATGAGTCTCTTATTGATAGCTTCTATGATTTCTGTTTTTTCTTGATTCTTCATCCTTTTGCTTTGTACCAGTATTTTCCTTTTAACTCCTTGTTCTTTCCGGTTGATGCAACAGATGGTCTGGACAAATCAAAAAGGAAATAATAATACTTCCAACACCATAGTGGGTACTAAAAGAGTTATAGTGTGAACCATCTTCAGCAAGGAGCCATTAGGTTGTTGCACGCCGATGTGGTTGCATATGTTGATGCCCGTGGAGTGTGGGGCTGCAGCAGGACATGTCGTGAATGTAACTGGCAACTTAGTTAGGTCGGCGCCGGCCGAGCAGGATAGAGCTCCTGGCTAGGTCAGTGGCGTCTGCAAGGCGAATGACTGCTGGGCAGGTGCAATCTATCAGGTAGCTCACTCTGTTTGTAGTCAATTTTTTTGATTCATGAATTCAAAACAAGCGTGAAAAGGTAAAGATACCGGCGTGAAGGAAACATGAGATGTGAACATGCTGAGATAGAGATTAAGAAAGTTGGTTCACGACTTCATACACTTGCTAATTTGGAGTCGGTACATTAATCTACACTCTGGCAGGTCTTTATTATGTAGTCCAGTTTCTTCATGCTTGCATTTGTCCAAGTTTTTTTTCTTCTGTTTTTATCATTGAGAAGTTAAGATGTTTATTTGGACGATAATCTGATGCTGGTTAGTTAGAGTAGGATATTGCTATGTTGGTTGCTCATTTCTAGGCTAGAGTTCATTTGAAAATATATATTGGAACTACCAGCTATGATGCTGAAAATGGTTTACACGGTTTGATGCGAGATGAGCTAATCAGGGTGCTTGATATACAGGGTTAAGATACTAGATGATGAAAATGATTCTTTTGAAGATAAAAGTACACCAGACATTCTCTAACCGCCACATTACAAAATATTTATTCAGTACGGTTTAATTATTAATAAATGTCATTCTGAATGATTAATGTTTTTTTAATTGCTCAGTTTTTTTGCCCCTTAATGTGTGGTGTTGCATGAGTTATAGAGGTTATAGTGATACTATTCCGGTCATACAGTATATAGCAATATGGCTCAAATATAATCGCCGTAGTCATTCAGGCATTTTTTTAAAAGGAAAAAAAATCATTTTGGCAGCGGCGAAGTTGACCATGCTTCTCCATGGCCAGTATACTTCGTGCACAATGTGTCTTGGAGTGTGGCAATGAAGTGATTATGGAACTGATTTCATTGCTTGCACATGATTATGGATCGAGCTATTCTTCAAGACTTGATATGATACCGTATAATCAAGCCAATGTGGTCAGATATTATTTTTTGCAAAAATAAGGAATGCGGTAGCTGATGATACCACAACTCAATACTAACAAAAGTTTTGTGATTGTGTTGGAAGCACATTTTGACCTACGCATGAGGGCCTGTTGATATTTCTCTTGGTATTAAACATTACTTTTCGTTAAAAACTCAAGTTACTCCCTTGATTCCTTCCTGCTGGAAACAATAACCGGTGATCTCATCGACTAGCGGCTTGACAGTTTAATAAATGAATTGTAATTTTTTACTTGTCAGCATAACAATAGTGAAGCCTAAACATGATGAGCTTACAGAGGTGTTCATGGCCGCAATGTGATTGGGGTTCGATTAACCGAACTAGGAGTCAGTGACACACTATGCATCTATATCACATATCCTCTTTATTGTGTATGTAAAAACTAAAAGGTGCCATTCAACTGAATTATTAGTTTTTTTGTAGAGAGCATGCACGTGCAAAGGCTACTAGTCCCTCTAAACCCTTGACGTCGGTCAGCCCGTACCCGCAACCCCCACACCCTTCAAGATAAATGTATTACTCGCCTCCGGGGCAGCCAGCCGTCGCTCTAGCGCCATGAGGAAGAAAAATGCTCGGTTTTATACGAATTATAACGCGTTGTTTTGACGGTGAATAAATCGACTGTGAACCCTAAGCTAATTATCAGTAGACTGAGAATGCGCAAAACAATAAACTATCGGTAACCGTCGAGTCACAACACGCACACATTGGCATAGCCGCATAGCTACAAAGCCTAGAGTTGGATGGATGTGTTTGTCCGGGGAGACAGTGGGATTAACAACACGCGATGTAACTTTTGGGCGTCCGGCCGGTCCGGCGCATGTCACGCTCGGTGGCCTTCCGGCCGTGCGAGGCCGATCAATTCAAGGCACACTGGTGCGCGCGTCAGGCACGGCGCAAAGCAGACCGGCGACCGGGACGGAGAGGCGTCGCCAACGGCGGCCGACGTCGGTCGGCGTCGGGACGAGACGGGGACGACGGACCAGGTTCGATGATGCTTACGCCGACGCTTACAATTGGAGCTAGACCAGGTTGTCTTTTTCGATGCAATCGACTGAGCTGCTACTGTTCTGAACTAGATAACGCCGACCTGGTTTGCATTGGGAGCGCTAAAAACAGGTGAGAACACAAACAGCCACTCGCCGGCCGGTACTCTTATTTTTAAGTTAACACATCATCGCTTTGCAAACTAGCAATGGAATCTTTTGCTGTGCGCGCCTCCCCGGCGACACATATTCAAATTCAGTACCACTGATCACCGGTAATCGTTCCCGCAACGATTGTGGAGCAGGTGAAGCTCATAAAACTAAGCAGCTTCGATTTAAGTACGTACTTACATTTGTTCAGGGATCAGAATGTTTGCATCGCTGTTCAGACCTCAGAAAACGTATATTGGACTAGAACTCGATCTATTAGGACTTCTGAAGGAAAAAGTCAAACAAAGGCAAAAACACTGATCGAGTCACGCAGGGACAGCAACATCGGTCATCACAGGGTGTTGCACAGGATTATAAAAGGTTTAGACTCGCGGCAACTTGATGTGCATATGCACTGTTACTTGCATAGATTAGCGGTTGCTGTTAGTTGCCTCCTCATTTGACCGATTTGTTAGTCTCACAAAGTCATCACCCACTTAGTATTCGGGTTCGGGTCATCAACCGATAATTTATTGGGGGGAAACTGTCCACTATCATGTGGCGCTTGTTCCTTTGTGTATCTTCAGATTTGCTTTTGACCTGGGCTTGGTTGTTTCTCAGAAGTTTAACTCCACTTGTCAAGCAATCTATAGTGACATGCGTCCTACCACCATAAATGTGCACGCTGTCTCTCTCATTTTTTTAACAAACTAGAAATTTCCATTGGAATCTCACGATTTTCGCACGAGGAATTTCACCAAAATACAATTGCACAGTGGAAGAACCCTGAAGATTCGAGAGCTGCCATTACTCGAGGGTATTACATTTAACATAGAGGACCACAAAAAGGCCCCCAACTTTTATTTAAAAAGGGCCCCAAAAATGATTAGCAAAAAACAATCAGGATCCATTTCACCCGAAGAAGATGATGCGCTCAACACCATTGTCTAATGTACCCAAACCATTGTCTCCTATACCGATGCCAGGGACGAAACCACTTGGCGTCGGGTCGACGATGAATACCATGACGAAGTCGCATAAGGGCCTCCAGTTTGACTCTTTTCACATTGTTTTGATCAATCTTGTATTCTTCCCTTCTCTTCATTATGATGTGTTGAAGGCAAACATTAATATTCAAAAAATGTTCTTCTTCAAGACATGTTCTCTATAAGCTCAAAACTATCATGACCATTTTTTGGACGACTCAACATCTTGGTCATCACCTAATATTTTTCTTGGTCCCAGATATCCATTATATTCAATTATCATGATGGAAATGCTCAATGCATACATTAGTTCATGCGGATTACCATTAATTACCAAATCCACACATGGGGCACCATGCAATTTCATAAACTCATGACCTAATTCATAAGCATAGATCCCGGTGATGTGTCGTAGGAAATAGTTTTCATTATGTAAGGGTTGGGCTTGGAACATCCCAAATACACTGGTCCCTTGGTTAAGCCGAGATTTGGAATTGGATTTATTGGAATATGTTATTTGAGGGTTCGATACATATTGATTTCACCGTCCAATTGTGATCAAACGGCTGCCTGCCTTGGAAAGAAGAGTCAAAGAATAAGACAATTTGACCGTGACTTCGCGAGTATTTAGTTGAGCGTTATGTCGTACATATATTGGTTAGAGAAGAGGAATACCATCTTCACATACTTCTCAAAATTCTGTTCTTTGCTCATATTGGAAGGACAACAGCTTAGTAGATGTTAGTACTAAGAGAACATCGTATATAACTAAGTACACCATAATCTTAAGAAATATTGCAAAGTGTGTGATAAAGTGTTAGTCCTGGCGAGATTGCTAAGGGGTGGGGCCGGGATGAATATGCATGTAGCACTACTTTTGTGATAAGTTGGAACAAGGGCAACTTTCTACTCCAGAATTGACCGCAGAATGCAGACATGCCTTCATGCTGCTGATTTTTTTTAAATAATACATTTATTATTGGAAATTCGGAAAATATTGTGCAGAAATAGGAATTTTCAAAAATAATGCGGCCTCGGCCGTGTGGTGGCCGAGTAGACCACGTCGGCCACATGTAAGCCGAGCAGGTCCTGTCGGCCGGCAGGACGCCGAGCAGGCCTCATCGGCCAGGAGCAGGCCGAGCAGGTGCGTGCCAGGCACGGGCCGTCGGCCGAATGCCTGATCGGCGCCGAGTGGCCACCTTTCGGCCACGTCAAGGCCGAAAGGCTGGTCGGCCTCCTCCGAGCCGACGAGGGCGCGTTAAGAAGCCACGCGCGGCCTCTTCTTCCTCCCGTCGCCGTCTATCCTCTCTCTCTCCTGTTCTTCCAGCACCGAAAAAACAGCACGATTTTAGCCTCGATTTGTTGCATCTATCCACTAAAACTTAGTTCTAGACTGCTCCTAAGGCTGTGGGGTGCCCGATATATAATGGGGTAGGCTGTGGAGGCGAGTTGGTGGCGGTGGGAGATTCATTTTCGGAGGTGTTCGTGCTCGTGGTGGTGCTCCGGTGGAGGCTTCTCCGACGCAGTCCGGTGGTGAGTTGCTACGGTGGTGGAGGGAGGTTGCAGTAGCTGTTGTCACGCTTCAAGGGTACGTGATTATTCGAACACTAGGGTTAGGGTTAGTGTGTTGTTAGTCTGGTAGGATTTTTAGTTAGCCCGGATGGATTCGTAGTATGTTAGTATTTGTAGTTGGTATTGTATTAGTTTATGATTCCCGTTTGCAATAGTTACGTACTTTACGGCAAGTTTTGATTAGATCATTTAGTTGTTTCAGTAAAATTAATGCAACGGTCGTATTAATATTTTATACATTTTAAAATTTTACTAGGTGAGAAAAATGTCGGATGTAGTAAAATTTGTTTTCTACTACGGTGACGGTTCAGTACAACAAAATGAAGATGGGATGGACCTGAGTCAGTTTCAGCACATCGAGTTGGATCTGACTGCCCCTCAAAATTGGTCTGTTAGTCAGTTAAAAAATTGGTTGGCAGAGTGTTTGGGATTAAATGCAGAAACACACACTGTCGGGGTGCACGCGTTATGGTCCAGGTCGAGTAAAAAAATTTGGTACACTCTGAGGCCGATTGATCGGGATTCTCAGTGGGTGAACTGGTTGCAAGGTTCCGAAAACAGGGGAAGCCACCCAGTTGCCTTGTTGCTTCCTGTCGTTAAGGAGGTAAATGTCAATCCTCCTGAAGGCGAAGGTGGGCACGATCCAGGGCAGAGCAGTGCAGCAACCATGGAAATTGAACATGATGACAGCCATGGTTATGATGGAGGCAGTGGTTATGAATCAGGGCAGAGTAGTATGGTTGGAGGGCATGATGACGGTGAAAATGTGGAGGCAGATGGGGATGAGGAAGATGGCCGAATGCAGAACGAGATGGAAGATGAAGATATTGAGGGTGATTGCGGGGACGGCAGTGATTCTGATTCGTCGAATGACGCAGAGTACGAGCCGGAGGTGCCTTATCCAGCTTCATGGACTCAGGACATCTCATCTGGCATGACTCTGGACGATGGTCATGATTCTGCCTGGCAATATCACCAGAGCAGCATGGCTGTGGGAGCAATGTACGCTGACAAGCAACATCTGCAGGAAGCAATCATACAGTGGGCAATGTCGACATCAAGGGTTTTCAAGACAACTGTGTCGAGTAAGAAATATCTGACCATGGAATGCTCGAGGATAGATTGTCCGGGTAGGGTGCACGCATATGTCCCCAAGTATGATACGAACTGGGTTGTGAGTGACATGGTAATGCATACATGTCGTATTCCCAGCATCCTTCAGGATCACCGTAATCTGTCATCCACGCTTATTGCTCGTTTGTTTTACACGGAGATAGTGGAGAGCAAGGCGATGGAAGTGAAGGCAATAAGGAACAAAGTCTTCACGAGATTTAATTTCAACATTTCTTATGGCAAGGCCTGGAGGGCTAAGCAGAGCGCGCTGGAGCAGAGATTTGGGTCATTCTTTGACTCATATGATTCTGTTGTCCGTTTGCTCCGCACGCTTCAGGCGAGGAATCCTGGCACATATGTTGATCTTCAAGACTTCTACATGCCAGAGTTCCCTACAGTTAGGGTGTTGCACCGTTTGTTCTTCTCTTTTGGTGTATGCATCGAAGCCTTTAGCCACTGCCGACCAGTGTTATGTGTCGATGGCACATTTTTGACCGGCAAGTACAAGGGTCAGATATTGACTGCTATTGGCCAAGACGGCAATAACCAACTGTTGCCCCTTGCTTTCGCTTTTGTTGAGAGCGAGAACACGGATAGTTGGACGTGGTTCTTTAGGCAGCTGAAAAAAGCAGTTGTGAAGGATAAGCATAATGTTTGCGTTCTACATGACAGACATGCGGGTATACTCAACGCTATAAAGGCATTAACAAACCCTGGACCAGACGAAGAAACACCGTGGGTGGATCTTCAGAGTCGTTGGTGCATGCGCCATCTAGCTGCTAACTTCTTCTCACAGTTCAGAAATAAGAGTCTCATGAATCTGTTCAAAAAACTTTGCAAGCAGAACCAGGAGTGGAAGTACAATTTTATCCGTGGCAAGCTTGATGAGTTCACGAACAAACATGTTCGGGAGAGGAAAGCTGCACGTACTGCGGCAGTGGCGTTTCATGTAGCCCAAGTAGCGGCACAAGCAGCTACAGGGCCTGCACCGCCTGAAGAAGAACCGATCGGACTGTGTGATCTGCCAGGCTTTGACCCACCGGGCACGAGGAGAAAGGGTGGACGGTTGATTAAGAATTTCCAGCAGTGGATTGAGCATGAGCCCGTGGAGAGGTGGTCATTGTTGCACGACTCATACGGAGCCAGATATGGCGTCATGACTACAAACCTTGCCGAAACATACAATTTTGTCCTCCGAGGGAACAGAGCCTTGCCATTAACTGCCCTTGTGGAGGGAATTTTCCAAGGCACGGTTAATTACTTCAGAGTCAAACGCCAGCAAGCCGAAATGCATATACTTCGCACTCCAAACTCCCCCTGGTGTGAAAAGATTACGAAGTACATGGATGCTAAGATGGAGAAGGCACGAACTTTCCAAGTGGTTGCCATTGGAAATCAGGAAAGGAGGTTCGAGGTCCGCTTACCTACCGACAAGTTCGGTTGTGGCAATGTGTTGAGAACGCATGAGGTGAAGATTGGAAATGAAGCATGGCCAACCTGTGAATGCACATGCAACAAACCGAAATTGTTTCACCTTCCATGCTCGCATGTACTTGCTGCTTGTGGGCAGCTTGGTTTGGAAGCAATCTCGTTTGTGTCACCGTACTTCAGTCGTGAAGCTGTCTTGAACACATGGACAGGTGAGATGCGAGGATTCCGAGCCATGGGTAATTTCAACACCGTTGAGCCTAGTCAGAGGAGATACATTCCTGACCCAAGGTTACTTCGTCCGGGTAGAGGTAGACGGCAGTGTAGACGCATACGTAATGATATGGATGAATCGGAAGCTGGAGGACCTACCAGGCAATGTTTTCTATGCAACCAATTTGGCCATAGGGATACGAACTGTCCGGAGTTTGGACCTGGTGGACCTACGGTGCGTGGAAGAGGCAACCGAGGCCGGAGAGGAAGAGGAAGAAACTAGAGTACCTTTATATTTATAATAAATGCAGACTTCGTATCTGCCTCTATGTATTACTCTGTAATCGTGGAACCATTATGTTTGGATTTGTACTCGTTTAGCTACAAAGTCAAATTTGTAATTTGTTTGGATTTGTACGCGTTTAATTTTTTTTATTTGGTCATCATGTTTAATTGGTACTTCGGTTCATGTTTAATTTGTGTTATTCTATTTTCATTTTCAATCTGTGCAGTCCGCGAAGAGCATCGGTCTTGGTTGCAGTCCGCTGCCCAGAGAGTGCGACGGATCTACGAGGCTATCACGTGTGTCCGCTCGTCTGACGTTCTCCCACATGCTGCACGACGGCCACCGCATCCGTCCACGCAGCTGCCTCAACGGCGGGCACGGCGTAACGTGCAGCCACCTCCAGAGGCACACCGACAGCACCCGCGTCCCCGTGTCGCACCACCTCCACCTGACCAGCCTGGAGGTTCGGGCTGGCAGCAGCAGAGTTACCACCAGGGGGGCTACCAGCAGAGCCCCACTGGGGGCTACCAGCAGCGACCACCACCAGGTATGTCGATTCGTACTACTACAATCTCATGTCTTCAAACTATTTACAAAATAACATGTTACATAAAATTTCTCGATTGTAGCACAATTCGACTTCGACTTGGGGCCTATTATCTCCGAGCATTACTCGGGTGCGTCGGGTTGGGCGAGTCAGCAGGACGTGTTTCCCGATGCGGATGCGGACACCCAGTGGCTCAACATGTACAACAACACTCCTCCTCCACCCCCCACACAGGATACACAGCAGGCAGATGACGGGTCTTTGCTTCCTCCACGAGTCACCCGCCCACCCCATCGGTTAGGATGGAGCACTCCTCAGCCACATCCGCCACGTCGTGGCAGAGGCGATGACTGAGACTCTACTTATGTATCAGAGACGTATGTTCGCTATTTTCCATGTACCGTAAGACCTATGTATGAGACATATGTATGCTACTTCTTTACGTTCTGTGTCTGACGTATTCATATGTATGAGATACAGTACGTAATACGAACACCAGACCGTCAAATAAATGCGGAAGTAAGATACAATTCTAAAAATACAACTACAATACTTCAAATAAACTGATACTGAAAGTAAGATACAACAAAACTCGAGTCCATAATGACCACAGATACTAATACCTATCTTCCATCGACGCATCCTGCACCGTCCACCGCGTTTGCACTCTAGCCCTTGGACGAAGATTCAGCCTTCTTGCCTTTACCCTTGCTCGATGCTTCTGCCTTCTTGTTCTTGCCCTGTCTCGATGCTTCAGCCTTCTTGTTCTTGCCCTTTCTCGATGCTTCCGCCCTCCTTTCCTTTTCCGACGGCATAAAATCGTCGGAATCATCGCTGGAGACTACCCAAAGATAGGACTCACCGTAAAAATAGCGGTCATCTTCGGTCCGGAGATACGGACCATTGGTAACCTTCCTATCATACTTATCTACAAGCCTTAGGATTTCTGCACGGATTTGTTGCGGGGTCCTATACGGAAACCCGTCTCGAATTTGTCTCGCCCCAAGCAAAGCGAGATGTCTCTCACTACCAATAATTTCTGAGATGGGAACTATCCTACCATCTACCTTCAATTCTTCGGAAATCTTAGCCAGATGCTCGGATGCGGCTATGTGAAACCCGGACACACACTTCTCACATGGAACAATACACACCATCGTGCGCTCTTGAGAGTAACATGCCTAGCCTCGGGTGGTTTTTATAGAGGCGGTAGTCCGCGGGCGGGAATAATTTGGCGGGAGAATCATGCGGGAAACGGCCACGCGAAAAAAGAGGCGTGAAACGGTGGCGGGAGAAAAAACAGGCGCGAAACGGTGGCGGGACAAGGCGGGAAACGGTCACGCGAGAAAATAGGCGCGAAACGGTGGCGGGAGAAAAAAGAGGCGCGAAACGGTAGCGGGAGAAAAAAGAGGCGCGAAACGGTGGCGGGAGAAAAAACAGGCGCGAAACGGGGATGGAAAACAGCCCATGCAGCCCTCGGCTTTCCCTGGGCCGACAGGGTCTACTCGGCCAGCTCTGGGCCGACCAGAGCCATGCAGGCCGTCGCAGGCGCCTGCAGGCGAGCAGGTGCGGCCGACGAGACCTGCTCGGCCTGCTCCTGGCCGACGAGCCCTGGTCGGCCTTCTCCTGGCCGACGAGCCCTGGTCGGCTTTCTGTGGGCCGAGGCCGTATTATTTTTGAAAAATCCTGTTTCTGCGCAATATTATCCGAATTTGCAATAAAAAATGTATTATTTAAAAAAAATCGGCCCTTCATGCTCATGTACACTATAGATAACCCAATATGCGCATGAACCAACTTGCAATGTGTACTTACTACACTGCTGTGGCGACTTGCCTTTTCTCTTTGCAGATCCAACAGGAGATACCTGCGATCCAAACTTTCCTCAGAAAAACCTGCGATCCAAACTTTTCAAAACGTCCATTATTAATGGTTGTTGAGGCATGCTATTCTGAGTACTCTAGGAACGTCGCAGATTGAGCTGATTATTAGTCCAGTTTAGTTTAGTGAGATGCGAATCTGACCAGCTGACTAAACTAGAATTGAAGTTCCAATCGGGCGATACACCTGGCCGCTTGATCGGCCGTGCTTTGCTTATTAACCGGACGTGAGCAAGCAAGAGGCGTGATGGATACTAGCTAACACCAAATCTATTGAACAACACTACTACGTGTAGTACCCACGACCGAGCGTTAATTTCCACGGCACGGCACGGCGGTTTTAACAGTGCAGGTGCAGCCGACGATGGGAAAAAAGAAATTGACGTACCAGGGACCGACCGGCGGCAGGGACCGGACTGGGCCTTGTGAAGACAAAAAGCGGGTGCACCAAACCAGAGCAGCAGCCCTCATCTGTCGCTGACGCCGCTCGCCTTAAATGCGCCCGCACCGCACCGCGCCGGCCGCGATGCCGCCGTACCGCGCAGCTGGCTCGCGATCGTGTCAGATCCAAATCGGCATGTGCACGCACAGGCACAGGGGCTGCAAACTGGCCGGCGGCGAGGCACGTCTGCCGGACCGGCGCCGGTCGATCGGGGAGCGCCGGTTCACACCACGCTCACGCGCGGCACCGGCTGATTTCAGTTTCAGGCGATCCACACATGGGCCGCGCGCCGTTGGAACGCAGAGGTCTCAGGTGCACGAGCTGACACTGTTCGGGTTCACACGCTTCATCCACCGACTAGTAGCTACTTCATCAAGAAACACGGGGTGAATATTTCCGCTGGTGCTGGAGAGACAAAACAGGAGCGGAGAACCAACGCAGTCTTCACGGCCGTTTATACCCTTCTGTATGATCAGTTAGATCGCCAATGGTACTGCTCCCATATGCATACTCATATGCGTTCGAGTATGCGCTTCTCTTGCGGAGAAGCGATGATAGATCGCATTTCCCGATGCTCCGACGTGCAGAGTCATGCATGCCCCGTCTCCGAACGGAATACGGCCCCACTCGCCAGCTTGACATGTTATTCCCTCATCATCGTATGCCATGATGTACTCGTACCACCGCCAGCATCATCCGCCGTCACGCTGCCGTGGCCCGCAGCGGCGCAGGGGTAGGGCCCCGTCAAACGGCCACGTCCACGTGTCATGTCCCATAAGTCTGAACGGTTGACCGAGGCGCCGCGCTTTGACCCCGCCTGACCGGCTACCGCCGGTGCCACGCCGCTGACTACTCTCACGCCAACAGCAGCCCGTGAGCGTGGACCGTTCCCACCATCACGCTGCGTGTCTGTCTGCATTAGTATACTCGCTGTTGCAGTTAGCTTAGGTCTCAAGTCTAAGCATGAATTGGAATTTTCTCGCGGTTAAAAACGAGAGGAAGAAACCAAAGGAGGAGGAAGAGGCCAAAGATCATTTGGGCCTAACCAATTGCTACCAGTTAATTTTTTTCCCTTTCGTTAAAGGTACTATTGGGGAAAAATCATCTTCCCATCCCCACCGAACCATCTCTCCACATCACCGATGTCTCTCTCTCTCTCTCGCTCGCTCTGTGCGTCACCAAGATATAGCCAGCCAAGAGCTGTGCTCCCTCTCCACCCCCCTCTTGCACACACACCTATCGCCGTCTCCACTCTCCACCACCATATCACTACTAGTAGTACCCCTCCCATAGAGCTTGCTTCCTTCTCGATCTCTCTCTATCTCTCTCCTTCCCACCATCCATCCATCCTCGATCCGTTCCGTTTCATAACCAAGCAAGAGAGCAAGCGATCAACGACCACCATCGATCCCCGATCGAGAGCAAGCAGTAGCTAGCGTAGCGCCTATGTCGTCGGGCGAGTTCCAGTTCCAGGACGAGCTCGCGTCGCTCTTCACGCAGCGCCCGGGGCCGGGGATGCAGCAGCAGCAGCAGGAGGCGTCGTGGTTCGCCGACTACATGCAGGCGGCCACGCCGATGCCCATGGATTACGACCTTCTGTGCAGGGCGCTGGAGCTGCCGGCCGTCGGGGACGACGTCGTCAAGAGGGAGCAGGTGGTGGAGTCGGCGGGCGGCGCCGTCTTCACGCCTAGCGCCGGCGGCGGGGGCACGCCCAACACCACGTCGTCGATGTCTTCCTCGTCGAGCGAGGCGGGCGGGGGAGGTACAGGAGGAGGCACGGCGGAGGGGGACTCGGCGGGGAGGTGCAAGAAGGAGGAAGCCGATGGGGAGGACGGCAAGGGGCAAGAGGATGAGGGTGACAAGAGCAAGAAAGGGTGAGTTGGACTGCATTAACTTCTTCTACTACTGTATGCGATTTTCAAATTCTGGCGATTTCTTCATCCTAGAGCTTTAATTTTGGTGATAGATTTTGGGGCTGGTTTATGCGGGCTAGATTCCGTTTACTTAATTTGTTTGCTGCTCACTCATTCATTCATTCATTCATTCATTCATTTTACATCTATTCTTTCGTTCTTCTTCCTCATTCCTTTTTTAAGGTAGTTCGGCTGGCCAAGCTAGGTGTGAACAGAGCTAGGGTTTTCACATTTAGCTCACATGCCGCACAAACCGGAACATGAATAATTAAATGCAGAAAACTGATCTTGTCTTGCTTTCTTGATCACTTGCTCGATCTCCAAAATCTTCACTTGACTTGAACAAATTTGCATTTTTGTGTCTTCTATTCTACCTCATGGCCCCATGCATCCTTGACAAGATCATGCCCAATTAAACATGTCTAACATAAAGGCGCGGCCAATTCAGAGATCCTTACCCTTCTCTAGGATTTGCTCGGATTCCTTTTCGGTGCAACCTATCATATGTAGCACAATCTTGACGCATCTCCCAGAAAATCCAAATAGCAAAACAAAGGAGGCGGCAAAAAGGCCAGTCGCCACACCACAGTGTGAACCTCTTAAAACCGTGTGCACTCTAGAGCCAACAACCATGTTTGAACGAGATCCATTTTCATATCGATCGTCGTATGAACAAAATCTCCATCCGTAGCTACGACTAGACCATACCCCATGTAGCAAGTTAGCGAAATGGTATACGATTCCGTCACTTTCCGGCCGCTACTGATCGATCGATGCATGATATCTCACCGACGGGAACTTTTCAGGGCGGCCAAGGGTGGCAAGGCGGGTAAGGGCGAGAAGCGGCCGCGTCAGCCGAGGTTCGCCTTCATGACCAAGAGCGAGGTCGACCACCTCGAGGACGGCTACCGGTGGCGCAAGTACGGCCAGAAGGCCGTCAAGAACAGCCCTTACCCCAGGTACACTTGCACACCTCTCTTCTCTTCCACCGATCGACGTAGCATGGTAGCTGCGTGTGCGAGAAGAAAGAGTGATGTGCTAATCAATCGGTTAATAATGGCGCGTTCGTGCAGGAGCTACTACCGGTGCACGACGCAGAAGTGCGTGGTGAAGAAGCGGGTGGAGCGGTCGTTCCAGGACCCGGCGGTGGTGATCACCACCTACGAGGGCAAGCACACGCACCCCATCCCCTCGGCGCTCCGCGGCAGCACGCACCTCCTCGCCGCTCAGGCCGCGCACCTGCACCACCAGCACCACGGCCACCTGGGCATGCTGCAGCACATGGGTGGCGGCAGCGCCGGGTCACTCTTCGGACGGAACGGCAGCAGCGGAGGAATCGACGTCCTGAGCGGCCTCCTGCAGCCGCCCCGCGGCCACCACGGCATGGCTCCGGCGACGATCGGCGCGTCGACCCAGGGTCTGCCGCCGGGATCAATCAGCAGCGTGCCGAGCGCCACGGCGGCCGCCTTGGCCTCGTCTCCTCACTTCATGGCGCCGGACTTCGGGCTCCTGCAGGACATGCTGCCGTCCTTCATCCACGGCACCGGCGGCAACAACATCCAGCCCTCGTCACCGTATGGGAAGCTTCATTAATTAGCTAGATAGCTAGATATAACTAGTACTAAGAGATTTGGTTGGTTCTTGCTGCTTAATTAACAACCCCCGACCAGTCGATCGATCTTGTTTTCCTTGATTATTTACACTTGTTTCTGGTTCTTGATTTGTTTCCTCGATCGATCGCGTTGTGCGAGATGCTACAGAATGACTTTTTCTGTGTCTCGTATCATTCGATGGATCTAGCATTCTAGCTAGCTTCTCGTAGTAATAGCAGTGTACTAGCAGTTCTTTCTTGTACATGTAAGTACCTAATTCCCCATCCCCATGCATTACAACTCTGTTGCCGGTACTGACCATGGTGCATGAGCTGTATGATAATTTTGTGCTCCTCCTTCCCGTTTCTCCTGGCTCCATTAATGGAACACTAAGAATGCACATAGTACTACTACATGTTTGCATGTTTGGTATGGTATTAAGGTTTCTTGCATGCAAGGCAATCGATCATGCAAGCATAGGCTTCATTAATTTGTTGTTGGTGGCTACTGTGTCAAGAAGATATCTTGGCTAGCTAACTTCTGCATCAAATTGTGATGGGATTGTTCCTGTGGTTGGTACAAAGAGTTGTTAAGGAAAAGGAGTGAGAGTCGTTTTGCTGCTTGCTTCTTTCTTGCAAGTAGCAATCACTTGACCAGGTAGCTCCAAGGCTAGCTAGAGCTAGCTAGTGTAGATAGCATTACTCACCCATAGTGATGTGAACCTGCCTACCGTGGACCGTTGCGTGGTTACTGTGCATATGATTGATGCAAAAACTTGGACGTACGAGTGTCGTGTATGCTTTACCAGCTTCTTCTCTTAACTAAAGTATATATGTACCAGAGATATATAATCATTGATCAATACACGCGTCACACTCCATTATTTTGCCAGAATTGCATGTTTTCTAGCTTGAGAAATATACACAGCCCAATTGTGGGAGTTAATTTGGAATTTCGACGAATCTTGGATACTACTACTGTGTGATGATGTGCGACGAGCCATATGCTAACAAAGATGATTTAGAGTAGCAGTCAATGTATCTGATGACTAATCGGCCAGTTGCTATTTCGTCGGTTGCATGATTGACGCCTTCCCCTTAAAAAAGACATGATTGACGCGTTCCAAATTTTGGTTCTATGCAATGTGCACCCGTCACACATGCATATGCAGCATGAAATATAGATATTTTAGCTTGGGGTCGATCATATATCTAATAGCACTATGAACGAGTACAAGAGTAGGTCAAATACTATATTATGATTGAGATAAATATGGAATTCTGCTATCCATTAATTAGAATGAGACATTGTTTTCTAAGCTCTGCCTTTCCGATGCTACGTTCACCAATACTGCTAGGACTAGAACAATACAATGTGGTTGATTATTTACGGAATATTTGTTTCGCAAAATACTACTCTCTCCATTCCATAATTCGTATCGTGGTTCTAGTTCAAATTCGGCACTGATGTAGTGCGTGTCAGTTACCGAACGAAATACTCGGACACAATTTGAAGTTCAAACTTATATCATAAAATAATCAAAATATGTTTTTACGAGGAAGAATTCGACACAAATTTAAACGGACTGAGATTTTGGTCGAGAAATCCGGTTACCGTCCGTTAACCGTGGTGTTTGTAACCAAATCCTTGGTGCGTGTGTGGTACTCATCCTGCGTACCATCGTTTGGGTGGTCGTGATCTCTGCAACTTAAATTTGGTTCTGTAGCTGTACGAAGTCAAATATTTCAGCTGGCCAACGCACACCTTAATAAAATGGCGCTTTGCACCCTATAGCAGAGGACGATCAGTACAATCTCAAACACGAAGATTCTATAGAGTATCTAATTCGATGCGAGATAAGCGTATACTACCTTTAGCAAACTGGTCTAGGAAGAAAAATTGATACACATGTGACAGAATTCGCCTTTGTTTAATTAAAGGTTCTCCATCGAGAGGAAATCTACTTTGGTGGCCATCCATTAATTGGCGACGCAAAGATGCTTGCACAGTGTGCATATCCAATTGCACTTTGCGGAGTTGAACTCGTCAAGGATTTGGCATGATACAGCTCACTGCCTTGGTTTTACTGGCAGTTTACCAAGGAGAAGATGGACCGCTGTTCATCTTCATTGTAACCAGTTATTGCATTTAAGTAATTATAGGTACCTCTTGTACTAGCCAAAGTGCAATTACAGCTCTTCATGGTCTAGCTATGAGATCATACATGTGATAAAACACTGTTCTTGAATTGTAAGCTGATGTGAATATATGGCTGCATGCATGAAAAGTGATCTTACATATACTCTGGTATACATCCTGTATATGTTTACGTTTTTTTCTTGTTTTTCCACTCCGCGATTTTGCTGATTGTTGAACTGATGTTTGTGTCCAACTAATATATATGGAGTAATTCGCCCAGGTAGTATGTAGATTACTTGCGTCTGATGGAAATGTGTTTTAGGGCGATGCATGCGAGCAAAGGTTAATTTGGTTGGAAGTTCAGGGACGCAACATGGCCAATGCTGATAGCTACCAGAACCGGACTAACTACCAGTCTAGAAGGTCAAAAGCATTAAAGGCCGCGGTGCAAGGTGTTCACCAACTTGCCGCGATCGATGGAGCATTGGAGCGTTTCTTTTTCTCCGGCACAAAGTATAAATACGGCGTAGACTCGTTCAAAGTCCACACCCAATAGATAACATGTACGCCATCGAACATACTGGATCCCTCTATATTTGTGCTAAGTCAAACTTTATTTAAATTTGACCAACTTTATCGAAAAACAGCAAATAATATCCCTAGATACAGAAATGTAAGTATCATATGTACTAATTTAATATCATAACTATTTCTATTTATATAAAGTTGGTCAAAATTTTAAATTTTGACTTAAAAGAAAACCTAAGATACACTAGAACGGAGGGCAATATATCCCACTTACAGGAGAAAAGTATATTGAACGCAACTATCTGTACTACTTCTTGATCACTTCTTATCAAGATATAATTAAGCCCTTACTTAGACAATTTTTTATTTAATTATGTTGATGCATTCAAGATTCAAATTTAACCAAGATTCACAAAAACAAAATACAAGTGATATGGTCAAAGTCTAGGGCGTCGGTAACCAGCTCGGAAGGTGTGCTGAATGGGTGGTAAGATATATATAGGACGACGCCATCCAATCAGTGGTGTGTCATATAGAAATATAAAACATATATGTTCTCTATTCCAAATTTGTAAAAATATTGTTTTATTGTAAGTTAAACTTCAATAAATTTTACCAGGTCCATAGAAAATGTTTAGCATCTATAACACCAACGTAGTATAATTAGATTCACCATAAAATAATTTTGTATTATGTACTCTATATATATTTGATGTTGTGGGTATTAGCATATTTTTTCTAGAGACTTGGTCAAACATAGAGAAGATTGACTTAATTAGCACAAGTGCAGAACTTCAACTAACTGAAAATGTAATAAGTTATACATTAGAACATTAACATTATGGGAAAAATAGCTTTAATTGTATGATCTGTAGGTGTCACTAATGTGTCACACAACTTGCATCTACTGTTGGTGTATTTAGTGGCCCAACTTGAACCTTAAGATTAATTGTGAGGTTTTAGGTGTCTTTACTTTAATGGTGTCATGCTTGATGTTGGCTATCATCACTGATCTGGCTGTTGACGAGTTCCGAAAGGCTCCACGGAGTTTATCATTGGGCGTTTGACGCATGTAGATTGCTGGATCGGAAGGGATTTGGTCGTGTGCACCCATATTTCTGGTCGTGAGGCTTCAGGATGGGGTGATGCGAAGCTTTGTATAGTCTATTGTCACCATGGGACATGTCGGTATTTCTATTTGTTTGGTGACGACAGTGGCGGAGAATGTCATGACGGCTGAGGTCTTGTAATGGTCGACTGAATCTTCGAGGCGACGATGACTTTGCTTGGTGATTTGTGACGTGTAGCGACGACATCGTTAAGCGGGGGAGGCAGCACAAGAGGAGTACAGAGTCTTAACTTTCAGGGTGGAAATCCAAGGCTTAGCTTAATTGGTTGTGCCTTTCAATGGTCTTGTTAAAGGTATTGTTTTGAGAGAGCGGACGTTCTCTAAGGTGAAAACCTAAGATCTATGATAGGGTGGCGACAGGTGCTTGTGCGTGTTTCCTTCTCATATGTGCACTTTTGAAGAATTTCAACTCCGCGGTTTTGTTTTGGTTGTGGTTTATGTTGCACCTACAAGGAATTAATCACTCTAACAGTATCTTATATATTTTTATTTTTCTTCTTTTAATTGTAGATTGATACTCTGTGATATTAATACATTCCTTTTTGAAAAAAAACATTTTCTGATAGACCCACATGCCTCTGAACGCAAGTGAGGTCAAGCCCACCGTTATAACTCTAACTCCCAACGGCCGTCGGCTGCATACCTCCAAAATTTGGCCGGCTGCTAGAATGGCTGCCAATGTTAATGCTCTCGGAATGATTCCAAAAGAAGAGAAGAGATGGATCGATCGGAGAGGAGACCGATCAATCAATCGTAGGCACAGGTCCTATACTCACTCCGTCCGAAAATATGTGTCATAATACGGACATATCTAACGCAAAAAATTAATGTATCTAACACATTAATGTATATGTACGGTCAACTATCTTACGTCCATCTCTCGTGCTGTTACTGAGGTTGATGGTGGTGCTAGTGTGTACGGTGAGGGGCGAGGGAAAGGACGAGGTATGTTTGCGGTATCGCATTTTTTTTTGGGTTAAATGTGGACTCTTTCTAAAACTATTTTTAAATTTGACCTCTGAGATCGGTTTCCGAGAGGATGTAGACAATTTTGTACGCGTCAGCTCCATCTACGAAAGCATCATATATGCAGAGGCTAGGTGGACACGTAGACGTCGAGTCCCATAAATAGATATATAGGTGTGACAAGACATGGGCATTAACTGGTCGACGGCGTTGCGAGAGGAAGCTGGATTGCTAAGCCATCTGCGAAAGCGACGTGGCCTAGCTTGTCCACCGGCGATCCATGGATGAATGACAATCCATTCATTCGGTTCGTTTCTGCTTCAGCCTTGAGGAAGACTTAAAGTGGCCACCATGACCACGCCATCGTCCCGGACCGAGCTTAATGGCGAGCGGCCGTGCGATGGCTCCGTCACAGCAGTAGGCCAACAGGAACGACACCATTAATCCACGTCGATCTTCCAAAGCGAGGACCACCCATCGGAGCGAAGCAGAAAGAAAGCCGTGAGAAGTGTTGGCTGTCGGTCGGCGTCGTACGGCGAGGCGCCATCAGAACGTTCCATTTGGGCTCGTGGGATTCTGGGCGATCTACTGCCAGCGCTAGCTAGCACAGCAGTCAATCGGTCGAGCAGCCGTGCGTTGTTTCTCTGGTGGCGACACTGCAGCGGCTGACGCTTTTCATGGGGCCGGATTGCCCGAACCTGGCGGTGACAGGGAGGGAGGGAACCCCCACGAAGAACTGTGATCAGCAGCGGGCCACGACTGAGTCGAAAAAGATGGGTCGATCTCGACTGCAGCCGCAAGCAGCGACCAGCGGGTGGTTAACATCGACCCGGCTTAAGATTGAGAACTGACTTGTGCCCGAGTCACCGTCTGACAGCTCCAGCACTAGCGAGGCCAATGTGAATGAAACTGTTCATCCTATCCTTTTGAAGCCAAACCATTTTCACTGTATTCATGATGCGTAAATTCCTAGTACATGGTACTGTAGGTCTGTAGTTATTTTTGTTCTTGTTTCGGAGTGGGGATTTGCAACCGGAAAATGTGTTTCCGTTTAAAGGCTACTGGTAGTAACACATTACTGGAGGCAGCACAAGAGAAACCCATTGGATCCGGCGAATTCTGCGTGCCCAAGCGATCCTGGGAAAGATAATGAATGCTGGTTAGAATATTTGAGGTAGACAATGACATCTGAGTAACCCTCCCAGTGTGAGCAATGTTTCCCAGCAAAAGGATACTGAAAAAGACAGGGCTCCGGGAATTCGTACATTCAGGTTGCCGTGGTTCTGAGAAACTTAATGAGATCTAACAACAGGAAAGGTTTAAGGTCCCGAAGGATGCAGGCGATGTGTAACAATAGTAAAGCTACCGCATAACCGGAAAAGCCCTATAAAAAAACAGCCCTAGAACTCCTGAATGAGTGTTTCTGTTTCTACGGATGACAGCAGAAGGAAAGCTAATTTTTCTCTTATTTCCATAACTTGACACAAGACTACAGATATAAATCAGAGATGAGATGAATGATATGGAGACTGAAGCTTGTTAGCTCACATTATTGTTGATGAATATGGCTAAACTGAAGCGAACCAGGCTTTCTCCAGTTATTCAACTTGCGCAGTTTCTAGAAGGCTCATCACAGATTCTCTGTCAGGCATACTAGGTATGGCTCCCTTTACTCGAACACACAGCGAAGCAGCAGCAGCTGAAAATGCAAGAAAATTATAGCCTCAGATCAACACTGAAATAAATCTAAATCAAGATTAGACTGGAGGGTGCTTTAGTACCGGCAAATCTCATGCACTCTTTCTTAGGCTTCCCCTCGACCAGAGCTACGGCAAAAGCTGAGGTGAAGGTGTCACCAGCGCCAGTGGTATCTACTACTTCTGTGGCAGGTATTATCGCCTGCCTAATTGGTTCTTCTCCCTCGATAAACAGAGCAGATCCCTGTGACCCAAGTTTAACCAAAACTTCTTTCACACCCTGCATACGGGAAATAACATCCATGTCTTACTATCTTATGTTCAAGGCATTCAAAATTTCTCTACAAGAAAATAATAATGCATCTCACCGACAGAATATATGAAGTGATAGCTACTCACCTCTCTAGCCAACGTTTTTTTTTTCTAATTTGAGCATAGTTCTAGTAAAGAAACCACAATCGAGATACATAAAAACAGGTAATGAACAGGACAATAAAAATAAAATTCAAAGCCTCCTACTGGCAGCTTAAAGTGGAGTATGAACCATGAAGCGCATGTGTAACTAGCAGCCAATCATAGATGGTAACCAAAGATGCAGTGTTCATATAGTGTTTTCAGATATTAAAAAATCACTTTTATGCAGATAGCATATATGTTGAGAGTATATCTAGCAAATCTTTCATCCATAGGTCAAATCGAAGTCCTTGAAAACTTATAGTATATGACAAGAACAATAGAAGTCAGCATTTATAATATGTGTATGGGAACATGTGTACATACCTATGAGAAGAAAACAAGAATGGAGTGTAACGCCATACCACTGTTAGTTAGAGATGGATATTATCCGATGAACATCGTAACATGACATTATATAAACAATTTTCTTAAATAAAGAATTTCAATCCATGGTTATTGCTAGCCAAAAGCAAAAAATCATTACTGGCTAGTGAGCCCTGCAATAAAAAAAAGTACCGACTAGTGACACGCCTAAATTAGAAGGTATAGTTGAATATACAGAAAATGCAGAAAAACGAACTACATAACAATAAATCCAATTTAGATGTCTCACCATTTTATGGCATGCTCCTGCAGCTTGCTCAATCTGTTCAGAAGTCTCTGTAGGCATCCCAGTCAAACGTGCTAGCTCTGTTTCATTTGGACTAAATATATCCACCAGCCCAAGTAGTTCTCCAGGGACAGGAGCATCCATTCCACCTGCATCTAAGATAACAGGCACACCTGCACCTTTTGCAGCCTGACAAGAAAAGTTTTAAGTTCGTTACAAATGGAACCCTGCATTCTTGACATACATAATGGCGGAGACACAATGTGTTTCCTCCTTTTCCAACATAGTTTACAATTCAATCTTTCAGGTATCTTTAAGTACATAGCTGTGCAAATGCATACGAGATGAAAAATATAATCAAGATTGGACCTAATTGAAGTAGCTAAAGAATCCAGTTAATACAATGATGTCGGCATGAAGTACTAGCATTCAGCAAACAGGGTAATTGATCCAAATGGAATTTTTAAGGTCATAAGCTAGAACCAGAAAAGACAAAAGCACTATGATGTGTGATCTATGAGAATTTGCCATTTCACACATACATGCATGAAGGCATGCTAGAAATATCAAGAATTTTTAAATATATCCATCTTTCGGCACCACTATCTCTTTTTATTGAGGCTTTTCTCCTAGGAGGCCAGGACTCCGTCAACAACCCAAAGAGGCCATTCCATTCAGAGTTCAGACTGAAACGGAAGCCGAGACAGGATAACAAGCTTCTTCATTTCTAATCTCATATCACAGTATATTATGATATCGACTCTATTTTCTTTCGCATCCCAGTAACATACGCGCCTACTCCCTTAGAATACATTAGACTATACCATTAAAGCTACATATCCAGTTGCATAACTTGGACTACACAAGCCACCCGTAGAAGTTCCGGTCAAGGCAATTAGAATACTACTTTCCAATAGGGGAAGACATAAAAACATCAAACCAAAGACTGCATGAGCCCCGTTACAACAGACACGTAAAATTGAGTTTCTCCAGACTAATACTATCTTCAAATGGCAGCTAGCTCTCCCTCTCCAGGGACAGGTTTCTTCGAAAGGATGGTTCTTCTTACGCAGCAAGGCTTCACTCTATTGCCTCCATGGAGTTCAATGAAACAGACCGATATATATGGATGCTCTCTCCACATGCTAACAACATTTTATTTTGTGTGGCCTTTCAAAGTCCAGAGTGGTAAGCTTCCACTTGCATGTTTTGTCAGAGGGCCTGATCTCATGATGACATTTGGCTCTTGCTGAGGGTAAGATTGATCAGCGAGTCAAGAACTTTAGGCCTTTGACACCTCCAGGAAATGGAAAGCCAATTAATTTAGTACCAATACCAACAAAACGCTGTAAAGTTTCACAAGTGTCCAAATATATCAGCCTGAAAATGTTCTTTGTTTTGTTCAAGCTTGACGTTGCAGTTGTCTTCTTGACTCCTTCCCTCTTGCATACCAACAATTAAGAGTCAGGCCACTGCTCGCAACTAGTCGCTCGGGTACTCTTCCTATTGCCACTGGACTGTCGACAACCTGGAGCAATACGACTAGTTGACTAGTTAACGACTACAGTTTCTGGCAATTCGGCCTAGTTTGTCAGGTTGTGGCTGGGATAATAAACCCCTGTCTGTGAGCCCTATACCCTCCAGAAACCAGATCAGGCACTGCTCTCCCAGCTGCCTCTCCCCTGGTTGTTGCCTCTTACCTGGCTGCTGGCTTGCTGTACCTGAGCTCCTCCGAGGACAGCAAGGAGGCAGTTGCTGAGGCAGCTGCACAAAGCATCTCCGGTGACTGCACCAAGCTGCAGCAAGCTAACTCCACCAGCTGCAGCAGGTAACTAGTGTTCTCCTCTGTGCTACTTCCCTTGCTCATGCCGGCATGCCTTCAACATGGAGAAGTGGAGGCCCTACCCACTGGATGAAACTGTCACAGTCTCGGGTTCCTCTCCGATCACATGCCTTCAATATTTATTGTAGTATACTAGTATTATTAGCCTAGTTACTTAGTATTTTTTAGTAGCCACAGCTCGACTACATATCGACTAGAGACTAGTCATGAGTCATTACTAGTCTTTGAGTTGGTACCCCAGCGACTAGTTTCGACTCAGTAATCCTTGTCACATACCCACGCCAATCCTAAAAGAATTAAAGGTAATGCAGCTGATTCTGTTCCTGTTGGAACCATTGTGTTCTTTGGAGTGTCTGGTGGGCAGGATGATACCCAATAAATTAGCTAAAGCAACAACTAATTTATGGATTGCAATGTCATTTCGCTTGTTGAGCTGATCTACTCAACAGAATTGCAGCTGTCAAAGAGGAAATAGAGCCTATAGAGGTCCTCTTGTATGGTCTGACCAAGAATGACAAAGTTGTTGGATCGGTCTAACTGTTCATCAGTCAGGTCAAAAACATGAGCAACTGCGGCTCCAGTGACAGAAACTAATGAGAGAAAAATCAGGATTTTAGCTGGGTCAGAGACAAGTAGCACATGGGTTGGCCCTAATATAAGTTCAATTAACCATCATAATTCCTTGTTATATTCTAACTGTACAACTGATGAAACTACACCCTTAATAGTTTCAACTGAATATCACTGATAGCGAATACAAGGAGCAGAAGCAAATAACAGGAAATAGTTTCACACACAACAGCAGTCCATCTAAAGAATTTCACAACCAAAACATGTGATGGAAACGCTGGTGCTAATAAAACACGTGTCCCCCACTGCTCATGCTCTGATGTGGAACTACTCTACCAGCGTTTAAATGGGAGCAGAGGAGCAAGTTGGGACTGGAAAATCTTCACAAGTACACAAAACAACAACAAAATGAAGATAACCATGTTATTACAATTTATTCTTATTGGTTTATGAAAATATTTGTTTTACTTCGCATTGCAACATATCACCTAAATAGCAGTACCATATCTATGTTTGGTACATAGTTATTTAGCTGGAACCCTTCATTTCCTTCACTGTTTCCTTAACCTTGTTATATCTTCCTTTTGTTGTTTTTGGTAATAAAACAGAGACTGTATATTCCACCCCAAGATACCTAACACATGTTCATTTTGTCTCAATTAAGTTACTATTGTTACTTCTTAGACCCGGCTGATATTTTTGTATTCTTTTGATTACCATATCAAAATTGCAAATCAGAAAAAAGAAACAACAAAACTTTCGCAGATCGAACAAAATCAAGAAAACTAATTCACAGCACGTTCCTCGCAAAAAAAAACTAGCTCACAACACCAAATACACGAATTGTTGAGCATGGGCCAGCGTTTCCATGCACAACGCTTCTTCGT
Organism: Poa annua; assembly: GCA_026929855.1. Lineage (NCBI taxonomy): Eukaryota > Viridiplantae > Streptophyta > Magnoliopsida > Poales > Poaceae > Poa > Poa annua. The sequence goes on along the minus strand of CM049435.1, from coordinate 52,560,891 downwards.
GGCGTGATTTTTTCAGCCATGTTGTTTTGAGTGGACGTAGGTGATCTGTTCTTCTGTGCCCCCACGTGGTGCCATCAAGTGGGGCTTAGGGCCTTGAGCAAGGAGCCCATCCAGCCAGCCACGGTCCACAAACAAAGGCCGGCACCAACGCACTTACGCACTAATCCATCTTTCTTTTTTATCTTGTATAGAGTCTCTTTGTGAATACATTTGGACATTTCAACTTTTGTCGTTGGACGCTGGAGTTCTATTAGTCTTTTGGGAGTTCTTACTAAGTACTATCATATCTAATATTAGCACATATGAACATTTGAATATATTGTGAACTTGTGAACATTTGAATGTAGCATGAACTCGTGATGTACCATATCCGTGTTTTTGCATTAGAAACTTCTGTGAGAATTTCAGTTGCTTCATGTGTACCTGTATTTGTCTACAAAAATAATGTTGTTTGCGGCGCACCCATGCTTCGACAAATTTCCTGGATCCTCCTCTGCTTAATGTACTAATGCAACAAGCAGAACATACTCTAGTTAACAAACGAGCATATTTTCTCTCAGAGCTTGTTTGGAACAGGAGTTGAGGAGTACAACCCTATTTGTAAAGTTTTGCAGTTATTTTAATCTTGAATCAAATACAAAAACTTTACCAGGAAAATTGCATCATTCCAAGCAGCCACTTATATTGTATCCACGAACACTGCTAAGCTAGAAGCACTTTGCAGATTTCCAGAGCAAGAATAGCAATCAACCAAATACTAAGAATCGTACCTTCATTATCATAGAAGGAGTTCCAATATGAAAACAGCTCATAAAATTCGATCTAACGTGACACACCTCAAAAGTGGGGATATAAGCAGAGAGAGCAGCTACCTGAGCGACCTGAATGTTGACCCAATCGGGTATCTCCCGTTGCAGCAGTAGCACGCCGGCCTGCCGGATCAGGTCCAGGTCCTCCTTGTCGACCTCCGCGGCCCAGCCCTCCATGTTGGCGCCGCCAACGATGATGATAGAGTTCTGTCCGTCTGGCATGAGCATGACAACAGCGTGGCCCGAGGGCGCGCCGGGAGCACGCGCGACGCGGTCGAGGCGGACGCCGCCGGCGTCCGCGAGGGCGCCCTCGAGAAGACGCCCATTGGCGTCATCCCCCACGCGCGCCACGAGGTAGGTGGCCCCCAGCGCGAGCCGGCCCCCGCAGGCGGCCTGATTAGCGCCCTTCCCACCCGCGAGACTGTGTCCGGCACGCGCGGCGACCGTCTCGCCGACGAGCGGGAGACGGTCGACCTCCACGTAGATGTCGGCGTTGGCGGAGCCCACGACGACGATGGGCGGCGGCGCATTGGCGGCGGCGAGAGAAGTGGAGGTGGGTTTGATGGAGAAGGATAGGTGGCTGGTTTTGGGGTTGGATCCTGAGAGGAAAGCGGTGGCCGGAGTTGGCCTGGCGAGCGGGAGGCGGAGTCGCGCTTCCAGAGCCATGGGCGATGCGGGGGACTAGTCGGGAGTTGAGAAAACGGTGGAGTCAACGGCAGTCTGTAAAGAAGAGTTGTTTTAGATGAGATAACCTCATCACCGTCAGATAACGACGATGACTTGGCAGATTAGTTTTGGATCAGATTGGTTCTCCTTCATTCATGTTGTTTAAGTTTTCTTTTGACATTATGTTGATTTAAGTTTTGTAGTCACCGAAAGTCGAAAAGAATAAGGAATCCGTATCTTGACCGCTCGATTCAGTTTTTTTTATCTCCCCCTCTAGCGAATAAGCGGCCAATCTCCTCCGACCAGAGCGTTGGTCTAGGTCCCCTCTTTCTCCGGTTGCCGCTCTGATGGCGGCAAGAGAGAGGGGACCTCCCTCCTCTATTCTGATCTATTAATTAGGGTTAGGTTTTATTTTATTTGACGTGTCATGTAGTGGGAGCGACGTCGTTGGGTATGCGTAGAGCTAAACCAAAACTGCATCCATGTTCTCCTATTTTAACCACACTCATACCCACACCCGTATCTGGGTACAAATTTTGTACCATACCCGCAGCCACTCGTGGGTATTCAAAACCCACGGTAAACCCATCAAAAAAGTCATTCATCTACAACATATAAGAAAACGATGGACATGTATACTCATTTATCCACTGATTCAGCAAGCGACACTCATACATGAAAAAATCTATAAAGCAACACAATACAAATGCAAATGAACAACACTCATTCATCCACTCAGTGTGCATCGCGAGCGACCATGGGTATGGCCGAGCCGCCCACCGTGTTCAGGGAAGTGTGTTCGGAGAGGATTGGAGGGCACACTAGTACAGGCCGGTGGCTGGCAGTTTGGGGAAGGGCATGGCGGTAATGAGGAGCCGGAACATAGTTTAAAAAATCGGACCGGTGAGGCCGTCGGTTTAGGTTTTTACCGGTCGGACCGCTGGTTCGTCGGTTCAATAGCTGAACCGGTAATTTAAAAATAATACTATTTATACAAGCTACATACGGAAAATAAGGTAGAAATAACATAGTTTCTATGAGCTAAGCAACAAACAAGGGCAACCTAGATGGTTAGTGCGTCCTCGATAAGGGGCACGAAGCTTTCAAGCGCCAAGGGTTCGAATTCCCTCCCACGCACATTTAATTTTAATATAGACACAGGTTGGACCGGTCTCCGGTTCGGCCAAAAACCGGAAAAATCGAGCGAAACCGGCGGTTCGACCGGCAAAATCCGGTTCGATTCCTTGTCCGATCCAGTGCCCTTAACAGACCGGCGTAGGCGTTGGTTCCGGTTTTTTCCGGTCGAACCGCCGGTCCGGTCCGGTTTTTTCAACTAGGGCCGGAAGTGAGATATCTATATCGATCTAAAAGTAGTGGATACGAAACATGCTAGGGAATTACAAATCATGCCAAAATTAAGTGGTCATGTGTAATGGAAAAGCGAGAATTACATAACTAGCTAGTATTTCTAGGTTCTTTGTGAAGGGGATCGCAGGCAGAAAACAAAAATTTTCCTATCGGCGATAAGCTTAAACTAGCCAGGATCTACACTATGCAGATATAGAAGTACGGCGGATATCGGAATACATACCCTCGTAGACCGAAAAGCGGGGATTACGCTCCCGCACAAGCGTTGACGACGAAGACGACGTAGCCGACCTCTAGGTCGCGAAGAACTCGGCGCGACGAAGATGATGAAGATGACCTCGAGGTCGGGTGGAGGAAGTAGGCCTCCGAGTACCGCTAGCGCAGCACCTCGCAGGGTGTTACACACATACGGTGGAGACGACGGCCTCCGAAGCTCCAGTCCAGGACGAGCAGCGGAAGACTTGGACCGGAACACCAGCAGCGCGGCAGCGGGCTATGGTGGAGAGATCCCCTCTCAACTCGGCGCAACTCCGACAAAGGGAATCACGTTATCGAGGAGAGAAAGAGAAATTAATTGGTTGAATTAAAAGGCCAGGGGTGCCCCTTCTTATATAGGCTCCCGGGGGGGCCAACCTTGCCAGCCAGGCAATGTGGGACTATCCCCACATGCCTGGTGCGGCTCAAGAGGGTGCGCCGGCCCTAGGTGGGCCCCATTTAGCCCACCTAGGCCGGCCAAGCCTCCCCCACCGAATTCCCTTGGGGTTTTTCCCCCCCATGGGCCTTCTTTCCACCAGAAGGCCCATTTAGGAAAATCAGCCTAAATAAATTCGAAAATAAATATATAAAATCATATTTAAACATTAATTACACTAATTAATATCAAACATATTATATATAATTTATTCTAGCTCCGAAAACTATTTCGTCGCTGCCCGATCTCCATCGGACCATTCCCGGGACGTTCCCGGTGATCTCTTTCCTTTCCGGTTGTCTTGTCGAAACCCCTTAAGTGTGTTACCCTAGCGGTTCGATATAATAACAGACATGATCGAGACTCCTCTCCGATCAATGATTAACTCGTAGGCCTGGACCCCATGAATTAACCCCTGTGATATAACGAATGACTTTCATCTATCAAACCTGGACGTCGAGTCTTAAACCTTTTGCCATAACGATACTTAGCGTGTCCGAGCATCGTTCATAGATATCTCCATACCTAGCATGATCTCGTTACCGACAACACTATCTTCTACTCGTCTATGATATTATGTCAGCTGGTGACCTAGTCACATGTTTGCAAACTCATTTGACATAATCTCACCGAGTGGGCCCTAGAGTATCTATCCGGCTATACGGACTGACAAATCCCGCTCTTGACCCCTCGTCTCAACTATTCCCTTCCGATACCCAAAAGTATCACCTATCATTGTCACACTATATAAGACATGACGTTTGGTGCGATCAAAGTATCTTTCAGGAATAACAATAAGAGTTGATCTCACGGTCGAAGGCGTAATGACTACGTCCTACAAATTATGGGTAAGTCCATCACATCGTTCCACCTAACGATATGACTCCATTGCCGGCAGACGCCATGTCTCATGATCGGGAAACCTCGATCATCAATCGCGCAATGAAACTAGTCTTAGCAGAGGCAACTAGGGACCTAGTTGTTTATCTACCACACGTGTATTAATGTTTCCGCTTAATACAGTTATAGCATGGTATAAAACATATAATGAACCATTGGAATATAACCAATAAACTATCTTTATTAAGTGCCTCTAGGGCATATTCCCTTCAGTCTCCCACTTGCACTAGAGTAACACTTAATCTAGTTCACAACTTGGTAAAAGCTCAACACCCATAGCATCTTGGTGCATGCTTGTCTCGTGGAAGAGGAATACACATTGAGACCTATATGTGCTTTGCAACACTTCTATGTCACCTAGTTTGACATCATCCCGTATCTTACGATGACGGTGAAATATATCCTAGTGGATGGAGTGAGACTCGAACATTCGCGTAGCATGGGACTTAAAAGTCTAAGAGATCTATTAAGGGGACCACATACGCTCGGAAAACTGCTCAGTCCAATCACACTTGCTACTTCTGAAGTTGCCATATATTTCTATACCTACGTAGATTATGCAACAGTGCATTCATATGCGACTTCGCAAACTAACCATGTCTTTCTTCAAAATAAAGGACATCTCCTATATGAGATTTCTAGTTGTATGGGCCAGTGTAATAACTTGCATCATCGTAACCTCTTTACGGCAAGTTGTCTTTCACTCTTTCCCTTTACCAGAAAACATATCTTCAGTTCTCACAGACACTGAAAAATATACTTAACGTTTGTTCATTGATCCACACAAGGATCACTCTAGAACCCGTTCTTCAACCAAGAACTTGGGTCATACTAAGTCGAGCTTTCAATCTGATAGCATCTATGTCTGATACATAGAGAATGTCGAACATCATTTGCTATCACTGAAAATGCCAAGATAAACTTAATATTTCACCTAGTCATACAAGTAAGAACCATTTTCTTCGCTTGTTCTATTCTAAAACACTTCAGAATCTTAACTTAGGAAATATTCCGACTTAATGTTATTAAGCCCCTTACGATCTATACAATTATAGATTGGATGCCTAATACTCCTAACTTCTTTCATAGAAAATTTAATCACTTAAATAATCCTTTACACTCTACTAGAGGATCTGTGTCATTCAATATGTCGTCACATACAAAATCATGAATGACACCTAGCTCCCACTCAAATATGCCTTCCGCATATAAGATCAAGGAAAGCTGCTTAGCTCTCACTCAAATATGCCTTCCGCATATAAGATCAAGAAAAGCTACTTTGCTGCCACTCACTTCTTTGCAAATGCAAGTCTCTTCAACTATTTTGGACAACTCCAAAATCCTTTGATCACATCATCAAAGTGAAGATTCCAGCTCCGATATGCTTGCTTCAGCCCATGAATGGACAACTGAAGTTTGCATACATGTTTAGCATCCTCAGGATCACCAAACCATTATTGTACTGATTACAACTCTTTCTTAATGACACTATTAAGAAACATGGTTTCCTTATCCTTCTATCAATTTCTCATTCGAAATTATAGTAATTGCTAAACGACCCAGAATAGATTTAGGCTTCGCCACTTGAGACAAAATCTCGTTGTGGTCAACTTTTGAATCTGTCGGAACTGTTTCACGACAAATCGATCCTTATCAGTGTCTACTCTCTCATAAAATTCCATATTCTGTTAACATCCTAGATGCCATCAAGAAGATCTCCCAAGTCAATACCTGGTAATCGTACATGGATTTTATTTCGGATCACATATGACTCATAGCCATTTCTCGGACTTAGGTCTACCATCTCTTCTTCGTAGTTCGTAGGTCTGTCATATTCCATTAACATGACCTTCATAACAGGATTGTCGTAACACATAGTGTGGAACACAACCTCGTACGCCTACGTTCTTAGTATGAGCTCAGAGCATCATGATCTTGTATCATCAGCTTCTTTCAAGCTGTGGAGCATGACACCGAAAACACTTTCAGTTGCGCCACTCTGATGTCTGGAGAGAAAGTTTCATCAACTTCGTCTTGCTCTACTTTCTTTCTCACTTGTACCCTTGGACAAGAAACTATTTCTTTCGCAAGGTATATTCCGGCAACGATTTTGCCTATGTCGTGAGACATGTACCCAATTAACTCTTTAGGTACACTATAAAGATTAATCCATTTTAGGTTTGATCACATCAAAACACTAAATTGCTGAAACGACAATCTAGGCTAAAAGCCATGCCATCACTAATATGGTATTGTCTCCATGGATTTAAATGGTTTCCCTATTATCTAACGTGAGTGTTACGTTTCTACCATACGACTCTAATGATCACAATAATTCGGTAAGAGATTTATTTACCACACACTATCCGATAGGGTGCGATTATGACGTCCTAACATACCATAACACTATGGTATTCCATGCGACGTGATTTGTGGAACTCTTCTCACAAGTCTTCCAATGATATGCCAACATTATAACTCAAATCTTTATTTCCTCGATCTGTATCACAGAAATTTGATTTTCTTGTTAAATTTATTTCCTACTTCATTCTGAACTTGTTTGATCGAATCAAAATTTCCAGACTAACATTCCCTGAGTGGATATCCATATATCTACTCGGAATATTCATGAAGTCTACGAAATAAACACTTCCACTTTACGTTAAAGTACTTCATTGATTCACATACACCCATATGCATGATTCTCAACAAGTTATACTCAAAACGTTCAGTGAAGTTTACGAAATAAAGATCTCCACTACACGTTAATTACTTCATTGATATACATACATCTGTATGCATGAATGTCAATAAGTTATGTGCCCGTTTTCCGAAAACGGTGTCTTAGTTATCTTGCAAGTGTCAAAAGATCAAATCTAAGAACTTGTAGATCCATCCGATATGGAGCTAATTCATTGACTATAACATTGACATGAATTAAACGGCGGTGCCACACGAATGTGGTGTCTCTATTAAGTTTATTTCCTTTGGCATTGATATTATGAATGTGGGAGCTTCTACCATCTAAATTCAAATCGGCATATGATCATTACTTCATAAATATAGTACAACGAATTTGTCACTAACATATATGAACAATTGTCTCGCAGGAGACACACTTATAACGATCATACTAACAGGCGATCATAAAAGAATTTATTCAAATGGTAGATCTAGAGGGAGAGTGTCTATGGCCATCACAACAATTTGTCTGCCATTATCAACACGCAATGTCGCCTCATCCTTCCAAGCTGCTCAAGTAGTAAATCTGGTTTTCATAAAACATGACTAGTATCAAAACATAGTCACTACTGCGATTACTTGCTTAGGTAAAGCATTCATAACATGTATATCATATATACACCATCATCATTGATGACTTCCCGGCGATCTGTTTCATCTTCTTGATACTTCCAACGTAATCAAGAACCATAAAGGTGAACGATTCCCCTTTGCATGACATAGTCTATGACAAAGCATTTGCACCTGGCAACGTCGTCTGTCATCCAGTGATCGAGCTGAGCGAGGCACCTCAATGTCATCAAGTATGACCAATGTCATCAAGTATGACTGCCACGTGCTCCTTCAATGTGTGTATTCTCTTCCATCTTGGTTGAGAAGACAATCAGTCAACGTACTGATAAACTTCATCACCCCAACTTTAGGTGTACCCCGAGTTTAGCGATCATCTCATATGTTCGCGATCTAACAACTCGTACACATCGTTGGTTTTCTATGGAGGAGATCATAGCATACACTGGACTATGATGATATCATCCGCACAAAAACTTGATAATCCAAATTATCCTTTTGTTAGCGGAATCTCCGGGTTTATCTCCTAGCGGGTATTGTATCACAAAGAGCTAACGGTTTAAACAAGGAGTATGCTCAAGCTAAAGTATAAAACTATGAAGTTTGGACCCAACCTTTTAAGTTTCTCAATCGCAGGAATGCGCCTAATTTTAAAAGATGCTATTACATTGGTTAATATCCACAAAGGTTTGCAAAACAGACTTTGTTCATTATATTTTGAGTTCTAGTATTTTAGAAAATAACTATCAGAACTCCCACTCAAACGAACATCCCTCCTGGTCGTTTCAGCGATTACACGACCCCCATCCATTGCGCAACCCCTCATCGTCAGAGCCGGCAACACAACTTCAAGGGTAGACAACGAATTGTCGATCACAACAACTCTGTGACTCATGCTCGACCTTTCGGCCTCCGTGTTCCGAGGCCATATCTGCATATGCTAGTCTCGCCACAATAACCTCCACGTAACGCTTGTGCAACATGGCTTACACCCACTGTATGCGAACGACGATATGTCTGACACCCGATCGTCACGGCCTGCCTCATAACGTAGAACTTTCTTGGTGGTGCTCGTTGGAGGAAGAACACTAGTGGTATTATGAAGGGATCATCTTATATATAACTACCGCCGCGTAACTAATATATATACTAATATATATAATCACACAATATAAGATGCACACAAAACATCAAATGTAATGCGATGTGATATAATCCATTGCGCCATGGTCTTCTTGGCGCCCACAGTTCATAAACAATTTAATAAACCTACCTTGACCATATCACATTGCCCCTGCAAAATAAAGTTAGACGCGTTCTACTTTATCTTTTGCATATTTTACGTGGCTTGGGGCTGTCGTAAAAAGAACCGCTTCTTACCTACGAACTTATGACCACAACAACGATCCAATAATTGCATGTTTAAGCATCCCTTTCGGGCCCTCCATTGCAAATGCAAAGCCAACTAAAGAGAGAGAAACTGACACCCGCCAGCCACAGATACGGTACAAGCCGTATGTCATTAGTGGAACCAGTCTCGCGTAAGCGTACGCGTAAAGTCGGTCCGGGCCGCTTCATCAACTCGATGCCGCTGGAATCACAAGTGCACGCTAGAGGGTAGCAAATAACAGGAACGGTGCCCCCGTGAAGAACACGGGTTCTAACAGCGTACAGCTATATCTACGATAGATCGGCTCTGATACCACTGAAGGGGATCGCAGGCAGAAAACAAAAAATTTCCTATCGGCGATAACCTTAAACTAGCCAGAATCTACACTATGCAGATATAGAAGTACGGCGGATATCGGAATACATACCCTCGTAGACCGAAAAGCGGGGATTACGCTCCCGCACAAGCGTTGACGACGAAGACGACGTAGCCGACCTCTAGGTCGCGAAGAACTCGGCGCGACGAAGATGATGAAGATGACCTCGAGGTCGGGTGGAGGAAGTAGGCCTCCGAGTACCGCTAGCGCAGCACCTCGCAGGGTGTTACACACATACGGTGGAGACGACGGCCTCCGAAGCTCCAGTCCAGGACGAGCAGCGGAAGACTTGGACCGGAACACCAGCAGCGCGGCAGCGGGCTATGGTGGAGAGATCCCCTCTCAACTCGGCGCAACTCCGACAAAGGGAATCACGTTATCGAGGAGAGAAAGAGAAATTAATTGGTTGAATTAAAAGGCCAGGGGTGCCCCTTCTTATATAGGCTCCCGGGGGGAGCCAACCTTGCCAGCCAGGCAATGTGGGACTATCCCCACATGCCTGGTGCGGCTCAAGAGGGTGCGCCGGCCCTAGGTGGGCCCCATTTAGCCCACCTAGGCCGGCCAAGCCTCCCCCACCGAATTCCCTTGGGGTTTCCCCCCCCCCCATGGGCCTTCTTTCCACCAGAAGGCCCATTTAGGAAAATCAGCCTAAATAAATTCGAAAATAAATATATAAAATCATATTTAAACATTAATTACACTAATTAATATCAAACATATTATATATAATTTATTCTAGCTCCGAAAACTATTTCGTCGCTGCCCGATCTCCATCGGACCATTCCCGGGACGTTCCCGGTGATCTCTTTCCTTTCCGGTTGTCTTGTCGAAACCCCTTAAGTGTGTTACCCTAGCGGTTCGATATAATAACAGACATGATCGAGACTCCTCTCCGATCAATGATTAACTCGTAGGCCTGGACCCCATGAATTAACCCCTGTGATATAACGAATGACTTTCATCTATCAAACCTGGACGTCGAGTCTTAAACCTTTTGCCATAGCGATACTTAGCGTGTCCGAGCATCGTTCATAGATATCTCCATACCTAGCATGATCTCGTTACCGACAACACTATCTTCTACTCGTCTATGATATTATGTCAGCTGGTGACCTAGTCACATGTTTGCAAACTCATTTGACATAATCTCACCGAGTGGGCCCTAGAGTATCTATCCGGCTATACGGACTGACAAATCCCGCTCTTGACCCCTCGTCTCAACTATTCCCTTCCGATACCCAAAAGTATCACCTATCATTGTCACACTATATAAGACATGACGTTTGGTGCGATCAAAGTATCTTCCAGGAATAACAATAAGAGTTGATCTCACGGTCGAAGGCGTAATGACTACGTCCTACAAATTATGGGTAAGTCCATCACATCGTTCCACCTAACGATATGACTCCATTGCCGACAGACGCCATGTCTCATGATCGGGAAACCTCAATCATCAATCGCGCAATGAAACTAGTCTTAGCAGAGGCAACTAGGGACCTGGTTGTTTATCTACCACACGTGTATTAATGTTTCCGCTTAATACAGTTATAGCATGGTATAAAACATATAATGAACAATTGGAATATAACCAATAAACTATCTTTATTAAGTGCCTCTAGGGCATATTCCCTTCACTTTGTCAGAATAATTCAATGAATGTACCGCGAACTTACATGCAAAAATAAAATAGTTGAGTATGTGGGTATACGGGTATGAGTACTAGTTTACCATACCCGCACCCACAATACCCATTGGGTACACTATTTTTACCGTTTACTTACCCATGGGTAAAATTCTTTTACCAAACCCTTACCCTAATGTGTAAATACTCACTGGGTATCCGGGTAATGGGTACCCATTGCTAGGCTGGCCGTTCAAGAAGACCAAGACCGAGACTGGCGCGTCGTCCTCGACCGCCAAGAAGATGGCGCCTGATGCACACGATGGTGTTGTTGGGAAACCCCAAGAGGAAGGTATGAAATAGTGCAGCAGCAAATTTTACTCAGTTGTGAAACCAAGATTATCGAACCAGTAGGAGATGAAGACTCTTCTGAAGGTGTCAATGGCGCCAGAAAAGAGCTTGCTTAGCGCTGAGTTGACGAGAGACATGCACACGACACAATCAAGATATTTTACCCCAACTCAACATTGAGGTTGTCAATCTCACTGGGGGATTAGACGTATAGTGTGAAAAATGATGTTTGTTTGCAGAGAATGAAATAAACAGTTTTTGCAGTACGTTGTATTATCAATGTAAAAGAAAGAACCTGGGTCCACAGTTCACCGGTGGTGTCTCTCCATAAATAAATAATAGCATACATGCAGGTAAACAAATTATAGCGGTGCAATTGACAAAATTAAAAACTGCATAATGATGCATATACTATAGTCATGATGTCTAGTATGAGATTCATTTGGGCATTACAACAATATACATAGACCGTTCCAACCGCATCAATTACTAATAATCCACCTTCCGGTTAGCGTCCGCACCCCATTCAGTATTAAGTTGCAAGCAACAGATTATTGTATTAGGCAAAGTGTGTAATGTAAGTAATACAATTATCATTAGACAAAGTACTACTGTTTTATCCCTAGTAGCAACAGTACATTCACAATCTTATATGTTGTTGTCCCTCCCCCAGATTAAATGAAGACATGAACCCACTATCGAGCATTAATACTCCCTCTTGAAGTCACATACATCTACTTGGCCAGAGCATATACTAGCAACGGAGAGCCTAGCAACGGAGAGCTTGCTAGAGCATGCAAAATCATAAATAACACAGACATAATATATTATGAAGCAAATAACATAGTACTCAATATTCATCGGATCCCAGCAAACACAACATGTAGCATTACAATAAGATGATCTTGATCATGTTAGGCATCTCACAAGATCTAAACATGGTAGCACATAAGGAGAAGACAACCATCTAGCTACTGCTATGAACCCGTACTCCAAGTATGAACTACTCACGCATCAGTCCGGAGGCGGGCATGGTGATTTAGAGCCCTCCAGTGATGATTCCCCTCTCCGTTAGGGTGCCGGGAAGAGTTTCTGAACCCTCCCGAACTAGGGTTGACGACGGCGGCGGCTCTGGAACTTTTCGTGGATTTTTGATCGGTTACTTAGGGTTTTCCCGTCGGGGAGATTTTATAGGCGAAAGGGCAACATCGGTGGGCGCCCGAGGGGCCCACACCACGTGGTGGCGCGGCCAGAGGGGGGGCCGCGCCTCCACCAGGTGTGGCCGCCTCGTGGCGTGTCTTCGACGCTTCCTCGGTCTTCTGGATCCTTCCGGAAAAAATAGGAGTTTTGGTTTTTGTTTCGTCCAATGCCGAGAAACTTTTATGAAACCAAAAACAGCAGAAAACAGGGAACTAGCACTGTGGCATCTTGTTAATAGGTTAGTCCCAGAAAATGCATAAAAACCATATAAAGTGTATATAAAACATGTAGCAATGGGTATAATATAAGCATGGAACATAAGAAATTATAGATACGTTTGAGACGTATCAGCGCCGCCGTCGAAGAAGGAGAGGAACCGACCGTATGTGTCGTTCCTCTCGCGTAGGCCCTCCACGAATAGAACACGTCGGTTCCCTTGGGCGACGTCCACCTCCCCAGCGGCTGGCTCTTCAACGCCAGGAGGGTACCGGTCCCTCCGGTGCCCCGTCGCGGGCTGGCGCGGCGCGGCGCGACGAGATCAGGCGTCGGTGATTGCTCCTTCCGTCGGACCTTCGCAACGATCCCGCCTTCGACTACGAGTCAGAGCTCTAGGATCGGCCGGTCGAGGCGCCGCTCGGGCCTGCTCGTCGACGCCAAGTACGACTACGGGTAGCCTGACAACTAGGTGCTGCCACCGCCGGAGGAGGAGGAGGGCGAGGAGGAAGTTGAAGCGTCGGCGCTCCCAGTGGAGGATTACCAGCCGCCGGAGCTGTCGGAGGAGGAGGCCCTCCGGCGAGCCATCGAGGAGAGCGAGCTCGTCGAGCTTGGCCATTAGGTGGGCCTCGGGGCGCAGCTGGGCGTCTCGGCGTCCAACAGCCGCTCGTCCAGCAACGCCGCCCCACCACCGCCACCGCCTCCTCCGACAGCTCCCGTGCCCTGGGGCTACGCCGTGGCCTGGGAGCCGCCGCCTCGCGCGCCTCCCATGCAGGTGAACTGGGGGCCTGGTCCAAGCCCCAGACGCCTCTATCGCCACAGGCTCCGATGCCGACAGCCCTAGGGGTGCCAATGGTGCCCTGACTGTATCCCTGGGACCCACCGACGCACATCGATCTCACCGGGGACGATGACGACGAGTATTAGGCTCGACAACGCATGAAGTCCTAGAAATTAGGGTTTTTTATTTTGTGTTTTAATTTTCCGTCTTTATTTTCAGTCCCGTATATGTGATATATTCTATTAATAAAATAAAGTTAAAAAAATATGCGTTGGGCCGCCGTGAAAGTGCCCGATCCAAACGGACAAGTGAAGAATACAAAGTCCAAATCTGTCCGTGACACGATACAAACAGTTTAAAACGGATCCGATTTAATACCAAAATACGTCGAGTTGTTCCTCATACGGGGTTTGTGTTTCTCGTATAATTCGCGTTCTTCGTGTTCGATCGTGCCCATTCGAAATGGGGCAGCGCACCGCCTATCTTTCCTCGCCGGTGACGTGATGGGCGAGACGAACGGTGACTCAGACCGCAGTCACCAGTACAGCAACGGTTCAGATCACTCCGCTGCACCAACAATCTTTCATCCTGTCCGTCCGCGTGCCCTTCCGGCTTTGACTCTTTGCCACCAACCCCGACACGCAACCGTACCCTCTGACATGCCGGCCCTACCAAGCCTGCTCCAAGCCGCAAGCTCTCCCCGACCGCCGTAATCCCGCCCACACACGGCGTACCCGTTCCTCTCCCGCGCTGACAGCGGGACCCAACGTGACTATGGTCCCGCACACCAGTGGCGCTAATCCTAAAAACTCTCACAGTCTATCGCAGGTAGCAAAGTGTGGCACGTACGAAGGCGACCAATACGGAAACCCGACACGGCCAGCCACATCTGCGCATGTCAGCATGACATATGGGCCCAGGGCGCATATTCGGCCCACCAGTCAGTGATACCGCCGAAGACGAGTGGAGAGGGGCGCTATTGCTATGCTCCCTACCAAATTCGAGACCTCATAATTCTCCCCTTCCTTCCTTCGCCTCTTGTGATTCCGGTGGTCTTCCTCTGCCCCGGCGCACGGACCAATTTCCTCCCCCTCCTCTCTCCGTCCCGCCTCCGGGAGAGGTAGAGGGAGAGAGAGGGAGAGGCGCGAGAGCGAGCTACCACCGGCCGTCGGCAGTACCATCTCGGTGAGCTTCGTACAATTCCACACCTCGATTTGTTCCGGCTTGCTCGTTAGAGATGGTATAGTAGCTCTGTTCGATTCCTTAAGGATTCGTTTCGGTTTAGCGTCTCGGGGCCGCCTCTCGAGATTTAAGTCGGATGGCGCGGGGATTCCCTTGTCCTCACTTGCGGGGTTTGGGTTTTTGTGGGATTGTTTCGAAAAAAAGGGGGGGGGGGGGGGGATTTTAAGTCCGGTTTGGTGAATCTGATTCGGAACGTTGGAGGTTCTGGTTCTTCCGAACTCGCTAGGTTATGAGAGGTTGCTATGCTCGTTTGCCCCTTCCATCTTTATTTTTGTTGGGGATTCCTATTTTGCTTCGTCGGGGTTGAATTTTGCTTGCTCTGCTTTGCCTGCTTTCTGTCGGAATCGCACCGCGCGTGTAATTTTTCTAGCTAAATCTCTAGGTTGACTTGAGGGCTAATGTTTTGTTCTAGTGCACAGCGGCGATCTGAGTACTCTTAGGGTTTGCTTGTTGGAATTTCAGTTATTTCCTGTTTATTAGAAGCTATTCTTTTGGTAATTTGATGGGAGCATCCCTTCGAAAGAAGTAATTTAGTCGAAATTGTTTCTCATGTGGTATATTTACTTCCCTTCCCCAGTTCCCCTTCAGGATTTGGGTTCTCGTTTTGCCTTTACGCGATCTGACCTTGTGGTAACATTCTTGGATTGAAATTATATGTATTTGGTGCCGTACGTTATTGCTACAGAGGGTTTTTCTGTTGATCTAGCTTCTAAGTTATTTGTTTCCTGTAGTATTTTAGCAACGAAAATGATTTTGTACCGGATCCTCTTACTCTAGCTTGCAGCTTACATACTACTTTTTTGCGAATCTTTGATGCTTCACAACACTAGTAATTGCTAAAATATGTTTAGTTTGTTATACATCTAGGTTTGTGTGTTTGCTTCTGCAATTGAAGAAACAAAATATGCAAATTTAACCATTTAAACGGTTCCCCTGATTTGCCGGTAAAAGGATACTGCTTTTGCGTAAGCAAATGCGCATTTGCGGAAACAGGTGATTTAGAGCGCAAACTGTCCGAGAAAGTTTAGACTTTTGTGCAACGGCAGGACTCATGAGCTTTAGGTTATATTAGATTCCTTCACGAGTTCAACCTAGTTCAGAATGGCTCAAAGCAGTATTGCACAACGTTGGGTTTATCAAGACGTGGGAAGAATTGCTCTGTGCATTAAATGTACATTGGTTATTGAGTAGTCGCCTAGTCGGACACGTAGGATAGTTGTATGTTGCGCACTGTTTATATAGACTAGGAGGATAAGCAAGGAGAATGGGAGTGGTTCACAGTATCTTAAAAGTAGACACAGTGGCATGGTTGCTTTTACACGAGCATGAACCCTCTAATCTATATGGCCGATACCACTAAACACTGCATAGTTTCACAGCACTGTATGTTCACTTATAATTCGTAGTGAACGTCCATGTCTGTGATGCTTGGGTCAACTGTGTGCTCCATGATGAATACTGGTGCTGCCCATGCATTAGTTTGGGAATGTCTAGATTCGTACTTTCAAGTTTCAAGTAACTTCAGACCTACCTGCTTTGTACCCAAAGTGGTCTGTTCACTATTAGGTGTGGATGTCAGTTGTCAGAGAAGCACGGCATTGCTCTTTTTCTTACTTTGCAAAGTCACTTAGGGTTTAGGGTTTTGTTTAATATCAGTAAACTCAGTGAGACAGTGATCCATGCCGAATAGCGATAGGTGAAAATGTTTTCACCTTTTTCGAGTAATCTGGCAGGGGTAGGTCAAAGTTTTATTTGGTACACAGTAATACATAACAAATTTACATCTTAGCCTGGCATATATTCGTTAAATCATAATATTTTTCTTTCCTTTGTATTTATCATGTGTTATGCCTTGATGTTCTCTCTCTCTTTTGGAAGTCACATTTTCTTACTCTTGTAATGGATGTGTAAACAGTTTTGAACTTTTGACGCTGATCAAGATGCCAGCACTGAGGATGAAGAGAAAGTTTGATGAGGATGTTTTTGGAAATGAGTTCGACACCAAGTCCATAAAATCTTTGAAAATCTCGCATTTTCAAGTTGATGAGTTAGAGCAGGCAGCTGTGTTGAACTCGTCTTATAAAGGTCCTCAGGATGGTAAGTGACTATATGAGTGCTCTATAAAAGGAAGAGGTGATTGTGTGTGCATGGAATACGTTTCTTGTTCTCTAATTAATGAAATATATCGAACATAGATATTGCCAGAAGTTTGAAATAATAATTCTGTCAAATTAGCTCCGCTGTTTGATCTTAGTTCTCTTTGATGCCTGCTCCTTAGCAGTATACATATTCAGGTGGTACTCATGTTTCTAAATACTTGGCACTTATGATCAAATGTAGCATACCCTGCAATAAAATTGGACCAAATACACACATAACAGACATGAACGTGAGGTTTAACATGAAGGAGAGTTAATAGGGGTATTTGGGGAAATTTACCTTGAGATAAGCAAGGTGATAAGTGTTAAAAAAAAATTATGGTGTCACAACTGGAGGGATTTTATTTTGTAGTCATACAATATATAGCTAGAGGATCTCATAGAAAGTCGACAGTGAGTAGTTTATGTGTCTTACCATTGATTAGTTGGTTTTACGCGCATTATTTGTTTAACGCAGCAGAATAATGGTTAGTGAACCTGTGTATATTTCAGAGCATGAGCCGACAACTGAGCTAGCTGACCAGGATACAAGGATCATGGAAGTTTCTGGGCTGCATGCTGTACTTGGAGGAACATCCATTGCTCTGCTCAAGGTTCTGCAGCATCATCTGATCTTGTATTCATGATTAAATAATGTGCACTTTTTCGTTGTGCTTAGTCATCCGACTTCAATACTTTCCATCCAGGGCCTCTTTTATTTTACTCCCTCTGTATCTAGTCCATACTGGAATAGCTAAAACATCTTATATTATGGTACAGAGGGAGTAATTGCCAATGGATCACATCGCTCCCCTAGATTGTAATAGACTTAGGTCACTCTTTGGAGTTGGTTAGGTGGATGTCCTTTTGATGTTAACTTGCGTTACTGACGCTTTTGTTATCATGATTGCGTAATTAGATGTTTAAATTTATCTTTATTTTTTTTGTAAATATGTTTGCACGATTGCTTTCAGTAAGTTTTTGGTACTGATTACCAATTTGTCTTATCTCATGCATATGTATTTTTTACTCCAAACACTATGTCAGCATAACTATTTTCTATTGTCCCGAAGCCCCTTACACCCTGAGATTGTTTATTTGATTCTACAGGATTTAATATCTGAAGCGGTGGTTTCACCAAATTTGGAGTATGATTCCTTCTCTGATAATGATGGCAGCAAATCTCAGTTAAATGTAGTCGCCAATGTTGATAAAGGTAAGGAATAACCCATACCCCTCCAGCAGTTTGTATGGAATCAGGTTAATCTAGGTTATATGACTTGTTGATGGCCAATCTCTATTTATCTGTACTTACAAAAACTCAGCCATCAAATGCGATCTTTTAGGGAATACATTTAATATGTTCAAGATCTAGGTTTTTCCTTGCATGTGTATTAATTTATAAATTTTCATTTGCAGAGTTTGCAGGTGATATAAATTATGCAGCACAAGATAATTGTGCTGTTAATGATCATGAAGGAATCCTGGGCTCAAACCAGGATTGCAGTCTGTTGGACATCTATAACTCTGATGATGCTTTCCCTTTCTTATTTGATGCTCCAAGTGGTCTCCTGGCTAGCTATAGTACATTATGTGATGAATTTATATCCATTGATCCATTGATAGACATGAGCGGCATATGCGGAATGTTCCCACTTAATGAGAGCACTGTGGAAGCCGGTATTTGCAATGAACCATGCTCGTCACCGGGAGATATGTGCTTTAGCAACACTGCTGGGGAGTGCTTTAGTAATTCTGAGGTGTTAGAATGGCTTAATCCATATGTGGATGAGGAGAATGTACCTGATCTTATTGATTATACTGAGTTGAGTTCGGATGCTGCCTGTGTATCTAAGGAGCAAGTGATCAGGAAGGTCACTCTTGTGCTTGATTTGGATGGTAGGTTGCTTAACATGATAGTAAGTACATTCTTTGTTAACTTATTGCTTGCCATCCAGATTAATATATTGATTCCTCTTCCTATGCAGAAACCCTTGTTCATTCAACTATGGAGCACTGTGATGATGCTGATTTTACTTTTCCTGTGTTCTTTGATATGAAAGAGCATGTGGTATATGTGAGAAAGAGACCACATCTGCGTGTGTTCCTTGAGAAGATGGCTGAGATGTTTGACGTTGTTATATTCACAGCCAGCCAAAGTGTTTATGCTGATCAGCTGCTTGATAGGCTCGATCCGGAGAAGAAATTTTTCTCTAAGCGTTTCTTCCGCGAGTCATGCGTATTTTCGGAAAGTGGCTACACAAAAGATCTGACAGTTGTTGGAGTTGACCTTGCAAAGGTTGCCATAATTGACAACACTCCGCAGGTAAATTTCTACGATAAATTATTTGGCACTTCTCACTATTAGTACTGCCTCAGTTGGACAAAAATAGTAAGAGTGTCTCACAAAGTTCTCTTAACCAACGTCTCTGTTTGGAAGCTTCTATTGATCTCTGTTGCATTTTCTGTTCAGTGCTCTGCTTATGCATTTCTTATAAATCAGAATAGTTGATGTCTTGTCTGAATACTTACTCTGTGCTATATAGGTTTTCCACTTGCAAGTGAACAATGGTATACCCATAGAGAGCTGGTATAACAACCCCTTGGATGAGGGGTTACCTCAGCTCATTCCATTCCTAGAGGCTCTTGCTGTCTCGGATGATGTCCGACCCATAATTGCCAAGAAGTTTGGCAACTAGAAGGATATAATAATTGCTGAGGTTTTCCGGCAAGTGATAGGAGCAGATTGGTGGTTACTCACATAGAGGAAGAACGAGAACTTACATGACACGTTGACTGAACTGATCGAGACTTGCATTTTTCTTCTTTCATTTACATCGCTTCCATAGGATCAAAGAATTTTGGTGCCAGAGCTATCCCTCGTGAATTGTACATATATTCTCAACTCTTCTATAGAATTTGTACATAGAATGCTGTTAGAAATTAAAGCGAACCTCTGAAATTTCTTTTTTGTGTCTGTAATTGGCAAAGCGCTTCGTACTTCTTGTTGCTTGTTTGTCAAGTTCGGAAATGCTTCGTAGTTTTCCATCTTATACGTTGGAGTACTCTCCCGTCTCTTTTCACGTCAGAGTGGAGGCTTTGTTTGCGAAAGGAATCATGTCATCCGCAAATCAACAACTTTCCTTGCATAGTCTAAAGTTCTAACTCGCATATATACGGATTTCTTGGTTTGGTTTGCAGCTTCCTCTGCTGTGAATTTGATGTAAGTGTGAATTGTGTACGTAGACGGTTCTTCCATTATAAAGTTCCAAGTTTATATTTTTCAAACTAACATTTATCCTACTTGCTAATACTCCCTCTGTTTCATAAATAAATGTTTGTCATTTTCCATATTTACATGTATACATAGACATTTTAGTGTATATATCCATTCATTTTAATCCAAATCTAAACAACATTTGAAACACCTAAGAAATCATTTTTTAGAAACAACTTAGTCTGAATTTAAACATGTGAAACACCTAAAACATCTTATATTTAGAAACGAAAAAACATCTTATATTAGAAACGAAGGAAGTAGTTATTACATACGCCTCTAAGCACACAACATCATCTTCCTCTAAGCACATAACATCATCTTCACTGGCAGCCCCCAAAAGTCGTCTGACGGAGGCGCCGGCAACACAGTTGGGGGCAGGCGCCCAAACCGTCGGTGGTTTGGGGGTTGCTCCCCACACCGGTAGACCCCAACGACTACCCCCAACTATCATAATCAACAAAAGATGCAAATTCGAGTTCACTAGCCACACGCTGGTCAAAATTTGTCATAGTTCACTGGCCACACGTGGGCTAAGTGGTACAAGTTTTCACGACCGAATCGAAATCATTACAAATCAAGATCGAATGGAGTCGTCACCGGCCTCTGTCACCGTCGGCGTGGACTACGGCGAGGATGGTGATGTCGGAGCCGACGGAGCAGGTCCCACGCCGGTGGTGACCAGGCCGGTGTGGCAGCCGCACACCCACATCTGTGCACCACCCGCCACGATGCGCGCACATGCCTGATTGAACCACAACATTGTCCGCCATCAGATCCTCGCCTGCTCAGCCATCTACGTGTTCATCGCCTAGAGCAAGCCGTCCTGGGCGGTGAGGTGGGCTACGGCCTTGGCCTACTCGATCTTGAGCTTGGTGTTGGAGTTGACAATCAACGTCTCCCACCTTGCGTTGTTTTTCTCATCACGGCACGCGTTTTTGGAGGTCATGTCGGCGATCATCATCTCAAAAGAGGTCGTAACCGATGCCACCAAAGACGCGCCGGCTTTCTCGGCCTTGGCCTTCTTGTTGCCAATGGGGCGGCTGGCCGAGTCCTCTGCCGGTGCGTCCACATCGAAGGAGGACTTGCCATTTGCGAGCTTCATAGTGGGCCCTCTCCCATTTCGCGCAATTTTTAATTTTAGTGAAAACATGCATGAAAGAGAATTCCTTCACTCCATTGACGCTCTTGTACATGTATATCATTTGCTTCAACAAGCAACAAGGGACACAGATTAACCATATGCATAGTACAATCAACAAAAGATGACAATGATTAAGGATTAGAGTAGCTCACTTCATCGACGACGTTTGTGCCGCTAGCCATTCTTTTGCAAATCTTCTCCATACATCTATGGAAGGAGTTGCACACCTTTTGGATGGCCGTCCCACGAAGAGACAAGAAATTTTGGTTGCGCACCATTGGGATCTTTGCGTAATCACAAAAGAGCTTGCGTTCCTCAAATTGGATGTGGATTGTCCTCCGATATGCCGAGCTCTTTTGGTTTGCACCGCCGGTGGAATCAAAGCTCACTATCATCCAAGCCTCAGTCAAGCATTGGTCCTCTTTCATACTCCACCTTATGCCCTTGTTGCCGGTGCGCGTCTTCTTCTTCATGTTCCCCTTAGCATCAAGCTCGACCACGTCCTCATCCTCTTCTACCTCCCCTTCCTCTTCATCGTCATCGGACTAGTAGTCCTCCACCTCCTCTCTCATCTCCCCCGCTGAACGGACAGATGTCGCCTAGAGGGGGGGGGGGGGGGGGGGGGGTGAATAGGCGATTTAAAACTTTTTTCGGGGAGCCGGAATTTCCGAGCCAAGATGGACCGGAAATTCCGGTATGCTTGATAAAGGCGGAATAAAACTAGTGTTTTACTTTAGCAAGCATACAACCTAAATATAATAGGTTCACCTATGTGCACCAACAACTTATGCTAAGCAATACAAGTAACAAGGTGATAGCAAGATATATATATGACTTCAAACACGAAGGCTATCACAATGTAAAGTGCATAAGTAAAGAGCTCGGGTATAGAAATAACCGAGGCACGCGGAGACGAGGATGTATTCCCGAGTTCCACCCAAAGGGTGTACGTCTCGTTGGAGAGGTGTGCGCAACCACAACAGGTTAGCCGCAACGCCACCAAGGCTCACCTTCTTCTCCTGATGAACTCAACCACAAAAGGTTGCGAGTTCACCTTCCACTATTGATCCCCTTTTGGGCGGAGATCGAATCCCTTACAACAATCTTGAGGCACACACCCACAACTTAATTGGGGGCTCCCAAGTCTTGAGGCACACACCCACAACTTAATTGGGGGCTCCCAAGTCTTGAGGCACACACCCACAACTTAATTGGGGGCTCTCAAGTGACCACAAAAGGTCTTGACCACAAAAGGTCTTGGCCACAAGAGGCCGGCCACAAAAGGCGTCTAGGGTCCAATGACCCAAGAGTAACAAGCTCACAAGTAACACCACCACGAATCCTCGTGCAGGGCTCAAACCGATGCAAATGCAATGGCAAGAGCACACGAAGTGCTCAAGTCCTTCACTCTCAAATTCCAACAAAGCAACAAATGCTTATGGGGGAATAAGAGAGGAAGAACACAAGAAACCACAAAGGAGTCAAATCCTTCACTCCCAAATCCCACCAAAAGCAACTAATGCTTATGGGGGGAGAAGAGAGGAAGAACAAAGAGAAGAACCACAAAGGAACTCCAAGATCTAGATCCACTAGGTTCCCCTCACTTAGAGGAGAGATGGATTGGTAGGATTGTAGATCTAGATCTCCTCTCAACTTTCCCTAAAGAATATGCAAGAATCTATGGAGGGATTGAGAGGGAAGTGAGCTTTCCAAGGTCAACAATGGAGTAGGAGAGAGAGGGAAAACGTGATGCCTTGGTTTTCTGAGGAAGAAGAAGGGAAGGGGTATTTATAGCCCTGCAGGAAAAATAGCCGTTGGCTGTTTCGACACTCGGAAATTCCGGTTTAAGTGAGACTCGGAAATTCCGGTCACCCGGAATATCCGGTCAAAGAAAATCTCCGAGCTGAAATTCCGGTTGGAGTCAGTGCTGAAAACAATTCTTTCCTTAGCCGTTTTCGCGAGGCTCTTTGAGGGCAACTCGGAAATTCCGGGTCATCAAAATATCCGACCACAATTTCCGGTTGAGTCCAGCACCTCTTTTCCTTCTTTCCTTAGCCGTTTTCTTGGACGAGCTGGGCAACCGGATATTCCGGTAGAGCGAAATATCCGGCACCAATAATCCGGTTCAGCAGAACACCGAAACGAAAACAGCTATAACTTTTGCAAATGAACTCCGAATGAGGTGAGACCAATTTTGTTGGAAAGATAGCGACGATAGGCACCCAACAAATAGAGTAAAATCACCACACATGGCAAGGTGTGGGACTTTCCTCACGGTTGAACCGGCAATATTTCCGCCACCGAAAACCCAACAAGTTTTCCAAAGTAAAACTGTTTTCGATGAACAAGAGCTTGACATGGAGATGAACCAAGCTCTAGTTCCTCACCACCATAAAAGCCAAATAAGAACCAAGAAATATGATATGACAAGTATGCAAAGGTTTGAGCTCTCCACAACGATGCGATCAAGTTACTCACTTGAGAGCCCCTCTTGATAGTACGCCTATCTATCCTATAGCCCTATCAAGATCATACCTTTGCCTTGAGCATTCCACTTGAGTTAGATGATGACTATCTTGATCTCTTCAAGTGGATCACCTTTCTTGATTGCGCTTGCTAGCACATGCTTGATGAAGACATCTCCAAATACTCCCCCATACTCCATTATGGGAGAGTCTCGCTTAGCTTCGTCTTCATGCCTCCATTGCAAGCTCCAAGCATAGGATCTCTTCAAGAGCTTCTCTTGATCTTGCACACCTTATACTTGATGACGATCACCACATGACGTCATCCTCCATGAGCTATATGAAATCTTCATTTGATGCAAGCCCATGGGAAGATACCTAACCCCACATAAAGATACCACACGCACATATATCATGGGTTAGTTCACAAAGCTATACGAACACGTGTTTACCATCCCAAGAGATACATGATCCCTCTTGGTACATCTTGTAGCTTTGTGTGTTGATCAACATCTTGATCAACCTTGTATCTTCCAACATTTCTTCACTAATATGATGTCTTGAATCCTTCAAGACATACTTGCAATATGCTCCACTCAACACATGAGCTTCAAGAGTCCAACACCTGAACTCCACCATTCCCATGGACACGATCTATAAAGATATCTTAATGCAAACATTAGTCCATAGAGGTTGTCATCAATTACCAAAACCACACATGAGGGGAAATGCTCTTTCACCCGCATCGGTGGAAAAACCGCCCACACCACCACTCATCATGTGGTTAAGGATGTTGATCGTGTCGCTCTCGGCGACCCTTTCATCGAACACCTTGCGGGCGGCACGATCCTGACCGCCGACCAAAAGGCTACGACTGGTGCTCTGGGACGGGGTAGACACCATGCGCAAGCCCGGCGAGCCGTCGTTGGCAGATTGGTTGAGGTCGAGGAGGCTTGCAAGGCCGGCGACCGGGTTGTTGACGATGGGCGAGAAGACGGCTGTGCCGGCGTCGGGAATGACGAGCTCGTTCTCACCGAACTTGGGAGATGAGAACCGGTTTGTCAGGCTGATCCAAGGCTCCCGGTTTCATCGAAGAAGCCCGGCGAGGTCGGCGAAGTGCTGCGGCTCCCTGCGTCAGGACAAGGGGGCCTTGGCTCTACAGGTAAGCCGCCACCCGCTCCTGTTCCACCGCTGCAGCAGCCTTCTCGGCGGCAACGATGCGCCGGTTTTGGCGATCGGTGGTCATCAGCCGCCTAGTCCCACTCCTCCTCCAACATGTCCGGCGGCTTCGTGGTTACGCTCGGCTTGCACGTATTCTTGGGAGACTTCTTGGGCAACCTCTTGAGCGGCGACATCAGCAGCGACGGCGGCGGAGAGCGGGGCGGGAAGCAGAGCGTGGCTGCACGGGAGACAACGGGGAAATGAGGTGGATTTGGGGGGAATTAAATGAGATGGTGTATATACCCCTTTCACTCACTGTCAAGTGGGTCCGGGCCGAAAAATTCAGAGTGGCGCGTGTTGCCGCACACTGCCGACAGCCCCAAACCAGCCCTGATTACCGGGGGCGGGGTGGGGCTGCCAGACAGATTGGAGGGCGGCCCAATCTACTGACAGCCGGTTGGGGGCGCTGGTGCGGACCGATTTTTTGCCCTCATTCTCCAAACCAGTTGAGTAAGGGCACCTCCAACGGGCTGCCGCATCCCTCCGAGGCCTGTCCGTTTTTGTCCGAACGGACAAAACAGGGTCTCCAACGGGCCGGCGCAAATGGACACTTGTCCGCGCGGACAGCCAAACTGGACCAAACCTGGCCCAAGTTTGTTCCAAGTTTGGGGAGCCGCGGACACAGCGCGTGTCCTCCCCTTGTCCGCCCTGGCCCACGCGTCAGCGAGACCGGATCGTTGGCCTGGTCTTATTAAATGAGGTGGGTGGCCGGGGTCGCTATCCACACTCCACTCCACTCCGGCCCCAAAACCTAGCCGCCGCCTGAAAGAGCATTTTCCCTCATGTGTGGTTTTGGTAATTGATGACAACCTCTATGGACTAATGTTTGCATTGAGATATCTTTATAGATCTTGTCCATGCAAATGGTGGAGTTCATGGGTTGGACTCTAGAAGATTATTTGATGACCAATGTCCCATTCAAGGATGTATATGATGGATGGTCATGTGTTAGTTTGAGCATATTGCAAGTATGTCTTGAAGGAGTCAAGACATCATATTAGCAAAGAAAGATTGGAAGATAAAAGGTTGATCAAGTTGTTGATCAACACACAAAGCTACAAGATGTCCCAAGTGGGATCATGTATCTCTTGGGATGGTAATCACTTGTCCATATAGCTTTGTGAACTAACCCATGATATGTGTGTGTGGTATCTTTATGTGGGGTTAGGTATCTTCCCATGGGCTTGCATCAAATGAAGATTTCATATAGCTCGTGGATCCTATGCTTGGAGCTTGCTATGGAGACATGAAGACGGAGCCTAGTGAGACTCTCCCATTATGGGTATGGGGGAGTATTTGGAGAAGTCTTCATCAAGCATGTGCTTGGACGCGCAATCAAGAAAGAAGATCCACTTGAAGAGATCAAGATAGTCATCATCTAGCTCAAGTGGAATGCTCAAGGCAAAGGTATGATCTTGATAGGGCTATAGGATAGATAGGCGTACTATCAAGAGGGGCTCTCGAGTGAGTAACTTGATCGCATATTTGTGGAGAGCTCAAACCTTTGCATACTTGGCATATCATATTTCTTGATTCTTATTTGGCTTTTATCCATGTGAGGAATTAGAGCTTGGTTCATCTTCATGCCAAGCTCTAGATCATCCAAATCGGGATTTCATTCGTTCATCTTGTTGTATTTTGGATGTTGGGTTTTGGTGCTTGTCGTGTTCCTCATGACAAGCCCAAGTGCTTCGAAAACGGTTTTACTTTGGCAAACTTCTTGCGTTTTCGGTGGCGGAAATATTGCCGGTTCGACCATGAGGAAAGTCCCACACCTTGCCATGTGTGGTGACTTTGCTCTATTTATGGGATGCAATATTTCCACTTTTTGTAGCCCTGTGCTCGTCGCTATCTTTCCAACAAAGTTGGTTTCACCTCATTCGGAGTTCATTTGCAAAAGTTATAGCGGTTTAAGTTTGGCTGTTCTGAACCGGATTATTGGGGCCGGATATTTCGTTCCACCGGAATTTCCGGTTCCCCAACTCGTCCAAGAAATCGGCTAAGGAAAGAAGGAAAAGAGGTGCTGGACTCAACCGGAAATTGTGGTCGGATATTTTGATGACCCGGAATTTCCGAGTTGCCCTCAAAGAGCCTCGCGAAAACGGCTAAGGAAAGTTTGGTTTTGGTTCTGACTCCAGCCGGAATTTCAGCTCGGAAATTTCATGGACTCGGAATTTCCGGTTGACCGGAATTTCCGAGTCTCACTTATACCGGAATTTCCGAGTTTCGAAACAGCCAACGGCTATATTTCCTGGAGAGGTATAAATACCCCTCCCCTTCTTCTTCCTCAGCTCATCCAAGGCAGCAGGTTTTCCCTCTCTCTCCTACTCCATTGTTGACCTTGGAAAGCTCACTTCCCTCTCAATCCCTCCATAGATTCTTGCATATTCTTTAGGGAAAGTTGAGAGGAGATCTAGATCTACAATCCTACCAATCCATCTCTCCTCTAAGTGAAGGGAACCTAGTGGATCTAGATCTTGGAGTTCCTTTGTGGTTCTTCTCTTTGTTCTTCCTCTCTTCTCCCCCATAAGCATTAGTTGCTTTTGGTGGGATTTGAGAGTGAAGGATTTGACTCCTTTGTGGTTTTCTTTGTTCTTCCTCTCTTATTCCCCCATAAGCATTTGTTGCTTTGTTGGAATTTGAGAGTGAAGGACTTGAGCACTTCGTGTGCTCTTGCCATTGCATTTGCATCGGTTTGAGCCCTCCACGAGGATTCGTGGTGGTGTTACTTGTGAGCTTGTTACTCTTGGGTCATTGGACCCTAGACGCCTTTTGTGGCCGGCCTTTTGTGGCCAAGACCTTTTGTGGTCAAGACCTTTTGTGGTCACTTGAGAGCCCCCAATTAAGTTGTGGGTGTGTGCCTCAAGACTTGGGAGCCCCCAATTAAGTTGTGGGTGTGTGCCTCAAGATTGTTGTAAGGGATTCGATCTCCGCCCAAAAGGGGATCAATAGTGGAAGGTGAACTCGCAACCTTTTGTGGTTGAGTTCATCAGGAGAATAAGGTGAGCCTTTTGTGGCGTTGCGGCTAACCTGTTGTGGTTGCGCACACCTCTCCAAACGAGACGTACACCCTTTGGGTGGAACTCGGGAATACATCCTCGTCTCCGCGTGCCTCGGTTATTTCTATACCCGAGCTCTTTACTTATGCACTTTACATTGTGATAGCCTTCGTGCTTGAAGTTATATATCTTGCTATCACCTTGATACTTGTATTGCTTAGCATAAGTTGTTGGTGCACATAGGTGAACCTAGTATATTTAGGTTGTATGCTTGTTAAAGTAAAACACTAGTTTTATTCCGCCTTTATCAAGCATACCGGAATTTCCGGTCCATCTAGGCTCGGAAATTCCGGCTCCCCGGAATTTCCGGTCCATCTAGGCTCGGAAATTCCGGCTCCCCGGAAAAAGTTTTAAATCGCCTATTCACCCCCCCCCCTCTAGGCGACGTCTATCCGTTCACCGCCCCGGCCATCGCCACCACCACAGCCGCTACGAGCTCGCCGCGGTCCACGCGCCATGAGGCCATTCTGGGCGAAGGGCGGCCGGAATAACCACGAGGCGTCGAGCTCTCGTGGGCCGCCACGCCGCCGATTGGTGCCCGCCCCCGTGGCTCCACCCCGCGGTCCCGCCGTCGCCCGCGACACGCTGGCCGCCCGCGAGGCTCGCAACGCGCGCCGCCGGGCGTGCCGCGCCCGCGTCCAGCCGGACGTGGCCGCGATGTACTGGGAGCGGCGGCAGCCGCTGCCGTGGGGAGATGTCCACCTCCCCGAGGGGTGGCACCTCAACCGGCAACGCGTCCCTGTGCCCGCCGTGCCGCGCTCCGGCCGTGAGCGCACGGAGGAGATCCACCGGCGCCGGGCCATGCTCCCCCCAGATCTCCTCCACGACCCGGCCTACGCCGTCACCTCGTCCCTATGAGACGGGTGGTTCGAGCTAGAGCACGACCACCGGCGCCGGGCAGCCTTCGCGGCGACGCTGCCCGAGGAGGACTACGCCGAGCCCGAGGAGGACGAGGAGGACTTCGCCGAGCCCGAGGAGGACGAGGAGGACCCGGACCTCGACTGGGAGTACGACGATGGCGGTGACGCTCCTCCTCCCGTGAAGGCCGAGCCGGAGGACGAGGACGAGCAGATCAAGCTCGCCATGGAGGAGTCCGAGCTGGAGGAGCTCGGCCGCTGGCCTGATCTGGCGGCCACACTCCCTGCGTCCGCCGAGGGTGCGGCCGAGCAGGCGCGCCTGGACGAGGAGTTCGCCCGGGCCGAGCAGGCGCGCCTAGACGAGGAGCGCGCGCGGTGGCAGGTTCCATGGTCGCCGTGGGCCGAGCGCGAGGGCCGGGCGTACGTGCCCCCACCGGCATGGCCTCAGGACCCCGAGGCGCCAGCCACGCCTCCACCTCCACCCGCGGCGCCACCGGCGTGGCTTTACTCGCCGCCACCCTACATCATCCTCGACCCCTCCGACGAGGATGAGTAGGCCGGAGCCGCCGCCGCCACGACGCCAACAGGCCGGAGCCGGCGCGCATTTTCAACTCCGGCGACGCCGGCGCCGTCCTTCCCCGCCCTAGTTTTTTTTGTTATATTTTGTATGTCACTGGCCACTGGGCCCTACCGGACAATACCGGACAATATATGTAAATTAAGTTTTATTTTTATGTCCTCTTTTTTTTGCGCTGGGCCGTTGGAGGTAGTCCCTCCGCAAAGAGGACAGCGGCCGAAAATCTGTCGGTCCGCTTTGACTGTCCATATGCGGAGTCCCGTTGGAGGTGCGTAACAGTTTGGGGCTGCCGGCCGAGAAGGACATGCATATCTATGCAACATAGTTGATCAACAGAGTACCGAATCGGCTGAACTAAAGCAACCCAAATAAAACAAGAATAAAATCCATCTGTTATCACTGAACTAGAGGCTATTAGGGCATGTCCAACGCGTCGCCCCAAGCCGCTGCCCCGCACGTCACTTAGGCTCGGATTGTCAGAGTTGTCGCCTCGCAGGGTGTCAGAGTCGCCTGCAGAGGAGGTTGCCTCCTCGCCGTCCTCGGGAGAGAAAGGTAGGAGAGAGAAAGGAAAAGGGGAAGAGAGAGAAGAAACGAGGCTGCGCTCGCGACTGGATTCCGGGAACTAGCGAGGAAGTCGACGGCCTACACCGGCCACCCCACCGCCTCCAGCTCGTCCACCCCCCTGGGCCTCGATCTGGTGAGAGGAGATGTCCGTCCTGAGCTGATTTTGGGCAAGAATAGAGCGAGATTCCCTGGATCCGGAGATGTTTGTGAGGAATCATGGAGAAAGTTTTGAGGAATCATAGAGTTGATGACAACGCCCTGGTTAGCTGGGAATCAAAATGATTCCTACAGGGGAGGGGCCCTATGGCATTTTAGTAGAAGAGAGATGCAACAGCACCGATGTGCGAGCAAGAGCACTCGAACTCGGGTGGGTGGGAAGGCATCAGCCCCTCCCCACCACTAGGCCACGCCTTAGTCTGCTGGTTAGCTGGGAATCATAGAGAAATTTGTAAGGAAAGGAGGAACTTTTAGGAAGGGGATAAGGGCAGCCCTCTCGGTGCTCTCTAGAAGAACAAAGATTGGAAGGGAAAGGTGATCATGGGACCCACTAACTGGTCGCTTGCGTTGGGCAGGTTTTTTATCAAGGTGTGGTTTCGAACCACCAAACCTATGTGGAAGTTGTGAGGCAGTGGTCAGCGTATGCTACCATTGCTCGTGCCCTTACTCGCCGCTGTCACCGTACGCACGCTTGCAACATCGAAGGTCACCGGAACATGTACAGCGACGTATTTGCTTACATGGACCCGGCCAATTACCCTTCCCATTCATGATTTTCAATAAAAACTCCAGAACAACTGATTTGGCCACTCAGATAGTTTCGCTCGCAAAACTGAGGCAACTCGAGGAGTCGCTGTTACTGTGGCCAACTGAATTTTGATGACAGTAACGGGTAATCTGAATATTGACACTAGTATATGGGCAATGGCCACTGAAGATTCTTTCTTTTTCATGGAATGGCCACTTGAGATTCCAGCTCCAACAATACAGTGTTCCTCTGCTACTAAACTTCCAGTTGATTTCAGTCAGTGAAGCGGAAAAAGAAAAGCAGAGTAAACGAGTAGCCGTGTTGTGTAACATTCAGTTGATCATCCTGCGCCACAGGGCATCATCATCCAGCTGCAATTCGCCCTTCCGCGGACGAAGAATCAAGAAGAGAACGTTGCCAGATATAGTCACTGATCGATCGTTGGGTCTGATCAACAGGGCTTAATCCCGAAGACTTCGCGTCGGGATAAAGCTCAATCGATCGGAGCACGAAAGCCTCGAGGGGGCGAAAGGGATCGGAGCACGGAAGCTGCCTACCTAGGAGGTGGGATCGGATTCTGCGGGGAGCTGCGGCTTCTGCTGCTGGTGCTCGTGCTCCCGGAGCCGGGCGAGGGGTGTCGTGAATCCGGTCGCGTGATGTAAACTAGGAGAAGAAGCCACGAAAGGTTTAGCATTTGCTGATGCATAAACTCACGCTGTTCTGGAGGTAATTTTCTTTTAAGAATCGCTTGCATAGCAAATGCAAGTTTTTTTTTAGATCCGGATGGTAATTTTTTTTTAAGATCGATGGTATGTTTTTTTAGGGGTAGATTCTTTTTGAGAATTATTTAAGGGGGTAAGGCCAGGCCCAAGAAGAGGAAGGGGTACATGTAGCGCTCGTAGGTAATCCCCACAAAGGAATCCCGCTACACACTTCCTCCTCTTCTTTGTTTCATAGGCCGTTGTCGCCACCGCTGCCGGTGAAAGAGCCTAAGAGTCTGCAGCCATGAGCCCATGACCATCGGATCTCTCATCGCCGCGTCCAGGTCCAGCCATGCCCTCGCATATCTGTAAATTTAAAAATATGCATTTTTAACTATAACCATATCTGTAAAGATGTCACTTTTGTGTAGATCGGAATACAAAATATTTCACATTATGATTCTTCACGTCTATAGGATACATCATAGAGAACATACATAATTTTTCAGATTTGTTTAAAATTTTAAATATATTTTCCGAATTTTTTAGAGTAGGATCAATTCTTTATAGAAACTTGTCAAGCCAAACTTGCAGTAAATCGTATTTGAAATTTTATCTTACTTGGACAGGAAAGAAAGATGATAGAAAAAAGAAAACGCCCTGATGCATAAACTCACGCTGTTCTGAAGGATTTTTTTATAGATCGGTTGTACTATGTTTTTTATGGTTGTTTTTTTAGAATTATTTGAGGGGGTAGATCGATGGTAAGTGACTAGGAGCTCGATTATCTCACCCATGTCAATCCAGTCACTGGGCCAGGCCCAAGAAGGAGAAGGGGTACGTGTAGCCGTGTAGGGCCCCACAAAGGAATCGCGCTCCACACTTCCTCCTCTTCTCTGTTTCACAGGCCGCCGTCGCCGCCGCCGCCGCCGGTGGAGAGCCTAAGAGTCTGCAGCCATGGCCATCGGATCTCTCATCGCCGCGTCCAGGTCCAGCCATGCCGTCGCCTCTGCCGCAATCTCTCAGGTCAGGTCTCCCTCCCCCCTCCGCAAGTTTCTCGAAGACCTTCACAAGAGAACAAGACGCCGATCTACAGCATCTTTGAACTGATCTGATGTATTAGCATGTATTCTTTTCTGTGCGTGGTCTGATCAGGCCTCCAGGCTGCACCAGCACACCGCCATGTCTCCTCTGCTCTCCAGGCTTGGACCAATCGCTCGCGCATTCAGGTAGCCTTATTGTCTGAAGTTTGTGATGTTTATAAATCACCAACACCATCTGCATGTATATACGCCAGCTTGCCTCTTTCTTGTGGAGAGTGTTGAATTGAATATGTTATATGTCTGCAGCTCAATGCCTGGAGCAGCGGATGTCGATTCAGGTGTCTCCGTCATGGAAGGGCAGGTGTGCTATTTACCCATTTCCCCCCTAATCGCTCTGAAATCTGTCATTTTCTGCTAATTATGTGTGAATGTATGCTGTAATTTGCAAATGAATGGCATTGGTTTGTAAGGCCGTTGCTGTTATCAGTATGCAGTCAATCGTGTGATTTTCAATTGATCTGATGTTTGCATTTTTATGATGATTATGAAACGTCTACTGGTAGTGGATTATTAGTGATGCTTCCGGTAGAAATCGCTATGCGTGAGTGTGTGCTGTAATTTGCAAATGAAAATCATCCTGTCTTTAGTATGTGAGGCCGCTGCTGTACTCACTATGCAGTCAATCATGTGATGTTCAATTGATCTGATGTTTGAGATTCGATGATGACACCTTCAACTGGTTGTTGATTAGTAGTGATGCTTCTGGTAGAAATTGCTAACAAATAGTTTGTTTCCGCAGGCACGGCGGGTGGGTAATAAAGCCAAGGGTGCGAAGAGCGGAAAAGCTATGATGTTTCCACTCCATTTTCACTATGAAGATGTATTGCGTCAGGATCTGTTGCTCAAAATGAATCACACCAATATCATGGAAGTCCCTGGGTTGTTTGAGATCAGATTAGTACCAAAATCTACCTCTGATGCCAAAATCCAATTTGGAAAACTGGCAATGGAGATTCTGTGTGGTCAGAAAAGCATACAGGCACAATTGCCCCCCCATTTGAAATCAGGAAGGTCATCGGGATCCAATTCATTTTTGGCATCCCAGAAAGACGCTACATCTCTAAGGCAAAGCATTATTCGAGGGCATGGAATGTACAATTTTTTGGTTAGAGTCTTGACAGTAATGTCTATGTTGGATTCTCATGTATCAATAGAACAGGGAAACTGCATCAAGTTCTTCATGGCAACTGAGTTTTGCGAGTTCTCCCCAGAAATAGAAGATCATTTTGAGATCTTTGAGAACATTGGAGGGTTCAATGTGACTATTGTCACTTCAGCCAGTTCAAAAGAGGAGACTTCCCTACTGTGGAGTGGCTTTTTGCTCAAAGATGAAGGTGAAATTAACTAAGATGCTGGAGATGAAGCGCGAGATC
Organism: Poa annua; assembly: GCA_026929855.1. NCBI lineage: Eukaryota > Viridiplantae > Streptophyta > Magnoliopsida > Poales > Poaceae > Poa > Poa annua. Next base: position 52,526,747 of record CM049435.1, on the reverse strand, counting down.
ACAAGCATCACGGCTAAATATGCACCGAGATAAAAACTTATATCTTTTTGTAATCTGATCTTTTCCCAGGACAAGCATTCCAAAATGCCAAGAAGAAATTTGTTTGGGGCTGTAGTAGGAGGGTACTTCGATTTTTTTGCTGCATTAGCAGTCAGTAAGGCGAAGTTTGGCCTCTCAAGTATGCTAGGAGTCTGGATAAAGCGTAGATTTTCTTTTGTTACCTGAAGCTTCGCAATGTTTGTCTTGTTCTTGAAGTTTATATCATTCGAACTGATAACAGATTTACTGGTGTGCTGTGTTCCTCCTGTGGTTTATCTTATGGGTGGACATATGGTGTATGCTACTCAAGTGAATGCAGGAGAGAAATTGTAATATTTAATTTTTAACTAACTGGCGGTTATCTCCGTGACAAAATATGAACTGAGATCAAGGGTTATATAATTTTGTAATCCGATCTTATCCCAGGACAAGCATTCCTAGTAGATGCCAAGAAGGCTGCATTAGTAGTCAGTTAGTTGTGAAGTTTGGCCTCTAAAGTAGGCTATTTCTGGATAGCAACTGGTGTAGATCTTTTTGTTATCGGAAGCTAGCCAATCTTTGTTTGCGTTGAAGTTTATATCATTCATGCTGATAAGTTTATATCATTCATGCTGATAACTAGATTTACCGAGAAGCTGTATTTCATTTGTTGTGGAAGGACATGTGCTGTATGTTACTCAAATAAACACAGCAGAGCAAGCGCAAGCATGTATTTCATTTTTAACTTGTTAGTGATTGTCTCCTGTGAATTCCGGAATTTAACTTATCTGTTACTTTGAACAATCTTTAGTAAGGTGGGCCCAAGTAGTAGCAAAAGTTTTAAGTCTTGTGCTGTGGAACAAACAAGATTAACACGTTTTTAAATACTGTAAAAAAAACAAGTTTTTAAATAATAATTCCAGTTGTTAGAAATTTAATTCTCAGATCCACAAATTATGAGGTCATGATGTTTCGTTGTCTTCATTGGCAACATGAGGGTTGCCTCCACGAATGCCTTTTGGGTTGGGCTAATGCAATTATGGTTTTTTTCGAGTTGTTTGGTTGCATGACGATAATTCTCTCTCCTATGATTAGTCTTTTCTCCAATTACAAAATTGAAGTAATAGCGCCCAACCTTCTCATTTTCAAACCCTTTGTAGTAACTATTTAAAATTCACTGACTTGTGCATGGCACAATTCTCACGAACCATACGGAAACAACAATTCAACAAGGAAAGGAACAAGCAAATCATAATGACATCAAAGAAATAAGCATAACATAATATTGTATAAGCTTGCCATCAGTATATAATTTATGTTTCATCATCACTGCAACTCTCTGAACACACATTCCACTGCTCGTGCCTATCAGAAACCATGCAATATAGAATACAATTCATATACAAAGAACGAAAATTAACCTAACCGCAAAAATAGAGGAATAGAAATAATGGATTCAAGTTTCAAGGTCATAGAACCGATACGATAATAAAATACCCGAAGTAACAACTAAATTAACATCCAAGTTCAAATGGAACATAACATACCATTATTAATGTCACACCGCATAGGCCTAGAATTCGAGCCGAGACGAGCGAGCTCGACTCGCTTAAACTCGGTCAACCGACGAGTCGAGCTCGACTCGACCCGTTCAACAAACGAGTTCAGAAATAAAGTTTGGCTCGACTCGGTAAACTCACGAGTAGCTCGTTTAACTCGCTCAAATAAAAAATATGTAATTTTTGATATATTAGTGTCAAACTGTTAATATTTTTTGCATGGATAATGGTGTAGATATTATATGTTTCAGCAGTGATCAATCCTTTAACTACACATGTAAAATTGTAGAACGATCATCATTATTATATTTCAGAATTAGTAGGAAAATGACTTGTTTTTCATATGCGCGCATGTTTGAACAGTTAAACGAGTTATCGAGCTACTCGCAAGCTACTCACGAGTAACTTGGTCAACAAATGAGTTCAGATTCAAAACTTGGCTCCGCTCGTTAGACACCGAGTTCGAGTCGAGTTGAACCGAGTCACGAGTTACTCGTTTAGCTCATGAGTTTCGAGTTTTAATTCCAGCCCTAACACCGCATGAGCTATATAAATTCTAATGCCTTCCCCTGTTCTCATAATGCCTCTTTAACCAATTGAGTCTGCCTTCACTTGTCTTCATAGTATTAAAAAAACAACGATTTATAGATTTACTAAACAATGTAGTTGCTATGTAGTATTCAGCACTTCCTTCAAGTGCCCCACATTCCACAACTTTGACCATGATGGCTTCAATTTCACTAGACAATGTGGCAAATTTAGAGGATGTCGCCAAATTGGTATTAGCAGTAGATGTCTCTAAATCGCTAGTAGAAATAGAATTGTCAACTATGCACTTGAAGTCTCTTTCCGCGGAATCCTTCCTCTTCTTCGTTGGGCTAGAGGCAATAAAAGCAATCCGGCGCTTTGAATTACTGATAATTGGGCTAGCTTGTACCTTTTGATCATCGTCATTGAACCTTGTTGAGCAACCTTATTAGTAGCCTCAGGCATGACTGAACGGTTCCCATCTATATGCGCTTTCGAAGACATAACCTACAGATCCTCCAAGTGTTACGGAACCCTTTGCCGGAAGTTTCACTGAAGTTATTTCCCTATGGAAGAAACACTCTTAAAGTTAGAAATTACTCATAGTGTGAAATGTGCAAGGGACAAATGATAATACATCATGAAAATTATACATCCATTGTTTATATCCACCAATAATCATCAGTTGCTACAGATTTTCTGCAAGTCCCAACCAATCATCAGCCATATACAACAAGGAGACATATATTAAGGCTGTAAGGCAGCTCTTGCAAACACACACACACACACATAAAACAAGCATATATACATGAACAGCAAGCATTTACTTTGGAACTCTGTCACTGTGACATAGATCAAGCATAGACAACAAGTCTATTCCGTAATCTCACAGCAAACTCTTGCAACCACGACAGCACGCAAAAAATACATGTGAAAAATCTTAGCTACGCAGAAAAAAGAAATCACTAACACCAAAGGTAGGGATTCAGTGAATCTGAGTGTACAGGAACAAAATCGAAATGGAGGGATTTAATGGATCTGATATGAGCAGGAATTATATCTAAGGGTACAGAAAAAAGGAACAGAATGGCCTCCTTGCTGATACCTGTACGGACAGGGGGTCTCTTCTCCCGCGGGGGAGCAGCGGAGCTGAGGGTCGGAGTCGGCTAGTGGCCTAGTGGGGGAGCTCGGCCGCGAAGGAGAGGAGAGGAGATGGGGGGAGGTGGCGTCAGCCAGCGCGGGATATGAGGAAGCAGCACCCGGCGGCCGCCGCGCGGTTCGGGGAGTGGAGTTAGCGACGGCGGGAAGGAGACGAGTGCGCCGCGGTGGCTGGAACGACGAGTGAGTGCCACACTGCCACGCCTAGGCAGGAACGGTTTGGTGCCTGCACAAGATGGCGCGACTCCGATGATTTGTGAAGCTTGCTGTCTTCTGTTAAATCTTGATAACTTGTGCTCATGTGTTTTGAGTTTAGTCATGTAGTAATATCATACTACGTTTGTAGAAGAGTTGCTAATCCGCTCTCTCTCCCGCTCTCATTTCCTGATGTAAAATCAGTACTCATTTTGGTTGCTTAATGAAAGGAGGTTAAAACCAGGTTGGAAAAGTGCCAGGTTCAACCAATAACCCACAGAACTACCAGTTCGTTACTATTCTATCTTGCCAAAGTTTGGTTTTGCTATTCTGTTACAGATCTAAACGTACCGTGTTATTACAACATTGAATTCCTATAGAAGCATAACTTCCTAATTGCTTCAAACTGAGAAGAAAGATCACAACGCTCAAATATGGAACAAAACTGACGGGCTGTCACCGGCAGTACTAAAGAAAAAATCAAGTTATTTATGTACAGAAGTTCACCATTTTTATTATTTCCATTTCCATATGTTTCCTTTCTTTCACCGTACATGGACCCCCATCATCTTCTCACCCCAACTTCCCTTTGGCAGCAAATAAGCGGTGTCATTCCATTGTTTGGCAGCCAGATCAACAGGCAGGATGCTGTCCTTGTAGAATCTTCGGTTTTTTTTACCAGACATCAGCTTCCTCCTCGATCAGAGATCATCGTTCCACTTTTTTGTATCTTTCGCTGATAGGGCAACTCAGGAAGCATTTCGATTCTTCCATGTTATTACTTCAGGTAAGCAAGCATTTTGGAAGTCGCCTTTGCACTAGTACATCCTTGAAACTCCGTACTGGGCAGCACTGACCTTATTGTAGCTACCTCCAACTGCAGCAATGCCGTTAAACGGAGCAATCCCCTGCATCATGTTAGGCTGCAAGGCAGCCCTTTCTGCTACATCAGCTTTCGGGGTACCCTTCGGAATGTAATAGGAGGTAGACCTCAGGTCAGGAGAGACCATCTTGGCATCCATGAAACGTTGCAGAGGCTGGTACTGCATGCGGTCTTTCTCAAGCTCCTGCTGCAACTCCCTCTCTGAAGTGTCTGACTTTCGGTGGTAGGCGTATGCTGATAGATTGGTAGCTGCAGGAAGCACTGGATTCCTCGCCACCCTTCGTTGACTGTAAGGATCCATAGCACTTGAATTCTCAAACGGTAATACCGGGCCAACCACTCTTCCTGGTCTACCTGTGAATTCACAGGAAATAGATCATATCACATTGGTAACATTCGGAGAATAGAATGCTAGACATCTATTAAAGAGAAACTATTACCTGCTGGAATCCTTTGGGGAATTTGGGAAGGCTTTTGGTCTTTTGGAGGAATTGGTGTAGAATGAACTGTAGTAGTCCTGCAAATTGCAAATTAAATGTCAGCAACAAATTTAAAGGGCGGTCTGTCATTGTTATTACCCCAACTCATCAAACTTGTAGTGAAATTCCTGATTTCCTAGCCATCTTTTGTTATGTTAAGTGATTAAGTGGTACCATGAGATCACCGAAGAAAGATCTTTTAACCATCAAATATGCTATTTATTTAATTTAATGGCATCTCTTTTTAAAACAGAAAGCAGAACTTGGCAGTATATACTATTGGTAACATATTTGTAGTGGAAAGAAAAACTGTAGAAGTTCTTGTTACCTGGGGAGCGAAACATGCTTCCTGTCTGATGGAACGACTGCCCCTCCCTTCCCTCCATTTTCCTCCAAGTTGGCAAATTGTCTCCGGAAATTGTCAACAGCGCTTCAAAATAACATAGGCACAACACAACCAAAAATGAATCAGTTACGGAAATTGGCATGTAATAATGTGTGGAGGGGCGGGATGGGGTGGCGGTGGTAAAAAATAGAAGAGGTATTGTGGTAAAAACCTAGGATAGAGGAAGTTCGTTTTTTCAGTTCCATTGATGTAATCCTTGAGAAGTTGAGGATGATACTCCAATATCTCCCGGAATATAAGTTCCTTTACGTCCTCTTTGGTCACCTTTTTACGTTCAAACTCAAACTCGAATTTTGTTATTGGCTGGCAGGATGGTTCTCTTTCTACCTTCCCAAGGCCTTTAAAATATGGGTCAGCTAAAGCCTGATTACGGTAATCAAATAAAGATGATTAGAATGACTAAGTTATTAACATCTATATTTTAATCCAAGCTTTTCTAGCTGCTAAATTGGATCTCATTCGACGGGTTATGTGGAAACATTTACCTCTTCAGCCGTTGGTCTATCCTTGGGATCAAATGCGAGAAGCCGCTGCATAAGTTTGAGTGCAGCAGGATCTGCTTTAGGGAACCTCTCAGAAAATGATACCGGTTGTTTCTTTCTCATACTACTCAAGTACCTCCTTGCCTTCTCATTCCGAATCTGCAGTGGCAAAGGGATTATAGATGCTTGACATTTATGGACAACTTACTTTGGATAATGAACCATGAATGGAAAAGCATACCCTGGAAACAGTATCAAACGACGGCGTACCCAAGAGATCCGTCATTAAATCCAGCTGGTGAACTACATTTTTACCAGGAAACAAAGGTTTCCCAGTCAAAATCTCCGCAAAAATGCAACCAATACTCCATATGTCAATAGCTGGAGAATACTGCGCAGAACAAGCGATTTAGCATCCTGAATTTAACAACTAAACTTTTTAAAGAGTGGAGGTCAGGTATTAATTTCCATTTTATTAGCATAGACCTGTTGACTACGTAGGATCTAGTAGTAGTGAACCTTGAATTCAGTCTCATGCCATGCGTCGTACTGAAAAGGAACCAGCCATTATATGAAAATATAAATATGATATCCATAGTACAGCAAAGCTGTAGATCACATGGAATACCATTGTGAAACCTTGTACAGGCTGTGAGTTGTGACAAATGATTATCTTCTTCATTATTACTATGTATGTACGGAATAATAAAGCATGATATTAATCAGAATAGCCTGCTCAGGAATTGCATGAGGTGAAGTAGAGCACACAATAGCGTAACAAAACAACAACAGAGATGTGCAGACTAATTACCTTAGTAAAGAAAGACCCACACAGCTCAGGAGCCCTATACCATCTAGTAGCAACATAATCCTACAGAAAATCATTAATAGAAGATGAAAAATAAGATATAAAAGATAATCCTTGAATACGAATCCAATTTGGCAAATAACAAGTATGTGATTCTAGTTCAGCAAAATCTACATACCGTCCAGAATACAGTCGTAGGAGTGTCATTAAATGCCACTCGTGCTAGACCAAAATCACATATTTTGAGTTTACAGTTAGCATTCGCCAATATATTCTTTGGCTTCAGATCTCGATGATAAACATTAGCTGCAATCACATAAATATTGGTCATAATATAGACAGTAGTAAATGAGCATGCACCTTGAACTGGAAATAGTTTTTTTTTAAGCTGCTAGTGTTAGTGGCTTAACAAGATACTAGAAAATAACCACGATGACATTGAAGGCAAATTCATCTAACAAAAGACATTGAAGGCAAATGCGAGTAGGAGTGAATTTGTCAACAAAAGGTATGAAACAAAGTGGGACATATTTTTAAGGTCAACAAAGGCTATAAATCATAATCTGAAAGCAAATTATCAACACAAGTACATAATTAATGGAGGACAAAGCACAGTTTTTTTCCCTAGATATGGTGGCCCTTGGTAATTGAGTTAGCCCTTAGCAGAAAACTGAAATTTATATGCGAGTGCACTACTACAAATTGTGTATGCTCCTAATGGAGCACAACGAAGCATCAATACTGAAGTGTGGATAGAGTATTACAAAAAGAACTATCCCTAGATACTTAAGAAAGACTATAACTCAATATAGGAGAAGTGTGTACTAACTCTGGTTTCAATTTGAAAGAACAAAAGCAACGTACCGGTATGGATATATTTCAGTGCACGAAGCATCTGATAGAGAAAGAATTGATGGTGCTCTTTGGTTAAGTCATCATTGGCCTTGATGACTTGGTGGAGGTCTGTATCCATGAGTTCAAAGACAACATAAATATCCTTGAAGTCCCTCCTTGATGGAGGTAACATTATATGCCTGATCTCAACTATATCAGGATGTCTCAATAGCCGGAGTAATTTGATCTCACGGAGGATCCGGGCAGCATCGGATAAGTGCTCAAAGATATTGTGTATTTTCTTGATTGCCACCTTGTCACCAGTATGCTGGTCAATAGCTGAACAAACAACACCGTAACTCCCTTTGCCAATGACTTCCTGAATTTTGTATCTGTTAGCATCACCGTATTCACTGAAGAAGTCCATCTCCGATGAACCCTGAGAAGTGCAACAAATCGGATTAGTACTGCACAATGGACAACCTTTTCATCATCACAACATAAACAAAACACACACACATGAACAGAAAACAAGGCCCAGCTTACCGAGTAACATCCAACTCAAGCATTATGCTCAACCTCAAATGTCCTATCGTGCCAAGAAGGCAAGAAATATAACTTAGTTAAAGCGCCAGAAAAGGTTCATATAATCCTTTGGATAAACCCGAGTGACAATACATACTACCCACATACTCAGAACAAAAATCTTTAAAGGAAACAAATTTGATTAAAAAACACGCAAATTAATCACAGGGTTTCCAAATAAATTATCAAAATCCACAATAAAACAACCGAACTTTGTATACAAGCTCGCTTCCTAGCTCCTATCAAACAGACTACTGAAAGAGCAGGCTCCTAATCCGCATTCAAGTAACTCACAGAGGATCCTAGCACAAACAATTGGATTGTGTAGTTACACCTCCCTGTCCGTGCAAACCTCCTTGGTCTCCAGCAATGAGCTAAACAGGTCTTATCGAGCCCAAAGGCAAAATAGCAATGCTTACATAAGCCCATAATGACTCTTTAAAGGATGTGTTGTTGGGCATAAAACCATCTACATCAACACGCCTTCCAAGTGGGCATAGAATATATTGACAACCTAATCCACTACCACAAGTAAGATGATTGGCCATGATTTGTTTGCAAGAAAAGGGACGGTAAGAAGAGCTCAGAATTGGGTTGAGATAAACATATCTACTCATCAGCGAATCTAATACCGCATTTGTGTTTGTGGCACCCCTTAAGTTGCATCTGAATCGGACTTTTTGTTTGTTTGTTTGTTTCTTTCTTTCCGGTGTTGATTACCTTTAAGGAGCAATGAGTATTCAATTAACATGGAAAAGTCGCAGAAGAATATCATTTCCTTTGTAGGCAGGCACAGAAGCCCCAGAAGATTTCAGATATTGTTTGTGAGGAAAGCATCCTCCAACAGAGAACCTTGTTGTGATAATTCAGACAACTCGTGATCCAGAAACAGGAGCGGGAGAGAATCTGTCCCTCGGAAACAAATGGAAAGTAACAGCGACTCCAAAGCTCAAATCTAGAGAAGTTGCAGAAAACAATGGGAGGAGGAAATCCTTCCGGCTATGCGCACACAAATCAAACAATTCGCCTGGAAAAAAGCTCTCTTTTTTCATCTAACAATCCCACGAATTCCTCCGCAAGGTTCCAACCCGCCGGACCAACCGATCTCGAAACGCCAACAACCCCCCACACACGAGCACACCGTGGTCACCGAAAGCCCAACCACCCCGGAAACAACCAAGAAGCACCGCGGGAGAGAGAGAGACGGACCTTCCTCCGCTGCTGCTCCGGCTGCATCGTCGCTCCTCTTGGGCCGCCTCAGTCACCGGTCCTCCACCCGCATTTGCCACCAGGAAGGCCTTCCGCACGCACGCACGTACGCGCGCGAGATCTCTGTCTCTCTCTCTCACACACACACCGATGGAATGGATGGACGGATCGATGGAAGGATCCCAACCTGAACGCTCGCCCCGCTCTTGTGCCCTGGCTCGCAGCGACTGAGCAACTCGCGGGCGGGCGAGGGGCCGGGTCTGAGTTCGTGGCGTTGGTTCGTTCCTTCCTGTGGCCGGGTGGGGCAAGGTGGTCTTGTTGATTGATAAAAGTATAAAACAAGGAGAGGAGAGGAGAGGAGAGGAGAGGAGAGAGGCGAGCTCCGTCCGTCTCGTCTCGTTGGGTCGCTGGGCCTCTCGCCACCATGAGCGGGCGTTAAAAAGGAGAGCTTTTTTCTTTCTTTTACACAGCAAGCAAGCACGATGGATCTGCGGGCGAGGAGGAGGAGGGTTTTGGGTGGGTTCGGGCGTGGCGCCCTATCCATCCACACCACAGCTACACTTATTTTCGGGTTTGGTTTGGCCGGTGCGGCAACCAGCAAAGCAGATTTTCTCTCGCCGTCGCCGTTCCTTTGTGCACATGGGGATGTGCGTGGAACGCAAGTAGTGGTGGCCATTTTTATTTTCGACTGCTTTCCCGCAGCGAAATCTCTTTTTTCTACCGGCAAGTAGGTAAAATAAGGACGCGATTTGCGTCGGAAGTTTCCTAGTACGCCGTGCAGTGATGATGATACGATAAGATACCGCAATTATCGGTTGGTACACAGATCTGGATTTCTTCTGTTGCTAGATTTCATGATTTGGGTGTTAGGATTTGGGAGAAGATTGAGACACGGGAGAGAATGTTTGGGGAAATTTCTGGATGGGTCTCTTACCCTCTCCTTCTCTCTATTACTTATTTATCTCTATTACATCTTACACTTTAGTCCCTGCATAGTTACATACTTATATATCACTACACACACCAACACTCCCCCTCAAGATGGGGCAAAAACATCATAAAGACCCATCTTGTTACAAAAAATAGAAAACATTTTTTCAGGCAATCCTTTAGTTAGAACATCTGCGACTTGGCTAGATGAGCTGACGTATGGGATACAAATTATACCATTATCTAGCTTCTCTTTGATGAAATGCCGATCGATCTCCACATGCTTGGTTCGATCATGTTGTACAGGATTACTTGCGATATCAATTGCAGCCTTGTTATCACAATACAACATCAAAGGCGCACCCTGGAATAACCCGAGCTCTGTGAGGAGGATCCTCAACCACAGCACCTCACACACGCCATGTGCCATAGACCGAAACTCGGCCTCTGCAGTGGATCTAGCCACAACGGTTTGTTTCTTACTGCGCCACGAGACTAAGTTTCCACCAACAAATGTGCAATATCCAGATGTTGATCGCCGGTCGTCTACTGAGCCAGCCCAATCAGCATCAGTATAGCATTCAACTTGAGTGCTTCCCTGGTGAGTGTACAACAAACCTTTCCCAGGGCATCCTTTCAAGTAACGCAAGATCCGGGTTACAGCATCCATATGAGATGATCGCGGATCATGCATAAACTGACTGACTACACTCACAGCAAATGCAATATCTGGTCGAGTATGTGAGAGATATATAAGTTTTCCAACCATCTTCTGATAGCGCTCTCGGTCGACATGTCCTCCCATGCTAGCCATCAGGCGATGGTTTTGGTCAATTGGAGTGCTAGCAGGTCGACAACCGAGCATACCGGCTTCACGAAGTAAATCTAGAACATACTTTCTTTGAGAGAGGAACATACCTTTAGGCCCTCTAGATACCTCTATCCCAAGAAAGTATCTCAAATGTCCAAGATCTTTTACCTCAAACTCTTGTGCAAGATGTTCTTTCAAATGGGCAATTTCTTCATGATTATCTCCGGTGATCACAATATCATCCACATATACTATGAGTATTGCGATTTTACCCATGTTCCGCTTGTAAAATAATGTATGATCAGCATTGCTCTGACAATAACCTTTCTTGAGTATAGCTCGCCGAAATCTATCAAACCAAGCTCGAGGTGATTGTTTCAGGCCATACAAGGAGCGATGCAATCGAAGTACTTTTCCATTGCTTTGGTTGGTCTCAAATCCTGGTGGCATATGCATATATATTTCTTCTTGAAGATCACCATGGAGAAAGGCATTTTTCACGTCCAGTTGGTAAATATCCCATTCAAAGTTGACTGCGCAAGATAGAAGTGTTCTTACTGAGTTCATCTTAGCCACCGGAGCAAATGTTTCCTCATAATCAATCCCATATGTTTGTGTGTATCCCTTTGCCACAAGACGAGCTTTGTACCTATCCACTTTTCCCTCCGGGGTATGTTTAACTGTGAAAACCCACTTACAACCTACAGGTTTCTTACCTGGTGGTAGATCAACAAGCTCCCAAGTTTTGTTCTTTTCCAAGGCTCTCATCTCTTCAAGCATTGCTTCCTTCCACTTTGGATCCTCTTTAGCTTCTTTCCAATTAGTAGGTACACGTACAGAATCAAGAGAGACAAGAAAACTTTGGAAAGATTGGCTACAATGCTTGTACGACAAAAAATTGGCACTATTGTTTTTATATCCAACATAATCTTTAAGTCGTGGTGGGATATTTGAGGTCCTAGTTGTTTTTCTAACAGCAATAGGCAAGTCCGTTTGAGGATTTGGAGTAGAAAGATCTGGAGTAGGGAGTTGATCATCACCGGGACTTACAGTGCTAGTAGGAGCAACTGGACTGAGAGAGTCTAAATTGATACCTGAGTCCTCATGCGTAGGCAGCTCTACACCTTGTGAAGGAGTTGACATAATTCCAGTAGCATCTTGCGTGTCTTCATGGCAAGGATTACTATTATTACCACCGCTATCAACATTTATTTCCTCCCCCTCATTAGGAGAGTGTGATGCCCCTGAAGTGGGAACAAGGACGGTGCCTATAGGAGTACCTCCACTATTACTCTCCCCCTCTTGTTGCACTTCAGGTGGGGATAGAGCAATTCCAATGTCATTGGTAGTTCGGTAATAAGGTTCATGTTCACGAAATGTCACATCCATGCTCACAAAGAATCGATGCTCCGACGGGCACCAACACCTATATCACTTTTGAGAAGGAGAATAACCCACAAAGACACATTTAACTGCACGAGGATCCAGTTTACCAACATAATTCCTATAGTCGTGAACAAAGCACACACAACCAAAAACTTTGGGAGAAACAATATAATCATTTGACTCGAAAAGGCACTCAGCGGGAGTTTTTTGTTGCAAAACACGAAGTGGCATACGGTTTATCAAATAAGTAGCAGTTTTTATTGCCTCTCCCCAAAGAAACTTAGGGACATTCATTGTAAACATAAGGGAACGTGCAACCTCAAGTAAGTGCCTATTTTTCCGTTCTGCGACTCCATTTTGTTCAGGAGTGTTAACACAAGTAGTTTGATGTTCGATGCCGTTTGATATGAGGAAACGCTCAAACTCATGGTTAACATACTCCGTACCATTATCAGAACGCAGTGTTTTAATAGTAGTTCCGAACTGATTTTGGATAAGAGCACATAGATCTTTAAAAACAGGAAACACGTCACTTTTATGTTTAAGCAAATAAAGCCAAGTGAAACGACTAAAGCAGTCAATAAAGGTAACAAACCACCTATGTCCAGATATAGAGTGAACCTCACAGGGCCCCCACACATCAGAATGGATCACTTCGAAAGGTTTGTTACTCCTAAGACCCCTACTAGGATAGGTACCCCTTGTATGCTTGGCCAATTCACAAGCATCACATACAAGGGATTCCTTAGGACAAGCCTTAAAGAGAGAAGGATAAATACGAGATAGAGCAGCAAAAGAGAGATGTCCAAGCCTGCGGTGGTGTAATATTAACTCTTGCCATGGAGACATGCAAGTTGCAAGAGCAATTTCATCACTTCCTTCATCAAGGTAGTAAAGTCCGTCACGCTCGGTCCCAGTCCCAAGAAGTCTCCTTGTCCCTAGCTCCTGAAAAGCACAATAAGTAGGCTCAAACCAACCCCCACAATTTGCAGACTTGGTAATAGAGCTAACAGACAGAAGATTGACTGGGAAATTAGGAACGTGTAAAACTGGTGACAAGGTCATTGTGTCAGTGCATCGGACGGATCCACGCCCTGTGATTGAGGATGTGGATCCATCAGCTACACGTACTTTATCTTTACCGGAACATGGTTTGTAGGAAGTAAATATCTGAAAGTCTCCTGTCATGTGGTTAGTGGCTCCTGTATCAATAATCCAAGATCTAGATAGGGTTTTGGAAGTGTGAGCCTGGGATTCCATACCTTGAGAAGTGACAGAAGGACTAGAATCAGCCTTAGAGGAACCTTGGGAGGAAGATGACCCTTCTGAGATTTTGAGCTTGGATTTGAACTCCTCGAGTGCTTGAAGATCTACCACTGGAACCTCTCCTATAGGTGCAACATGATTAGCATGTTTCCACTTACCACCTAGAGCTCCCCCTTGCTGAGACCTCCCTTTTTTCCACCCAAATGGAAAACCATGCAATTGGTAGCAATTTTCTTTTGTGTGACCTTTTTGCTTGCAGTAGTCACAGAACCATATGTTCTTATTTGCACTCATCCGTTTTCCAGAGATCTGTAGTGATTGCGACATAGCTGCACGAGTATCTACAACCTTTTGAGTATCCTCATTTCTGTCAGCAAGTCGTGTTTCCTCCTCCATCACATTAGACACAACATCTTCTAGACTAGGCCATTCTGGTTTAGAGAAAATTAATTGACGGCGAAGGTTAAATTTCTGGTCGAGACCATCTAAGAAAATCTTGCTCACAAATGACTCGAACCATTTGTGATGAATGGCCAAGTCCCTCTTGTCAACAGGTTCAAATGGATGATAGTAATGTAAATCTCTATATAACTTCTTCATCTCACCAGCATACTCGGTTATAGATTTTGATTCTTGCTTTAGATGAGTTAGCTCGTGCATAACACGAGTAGCCTGCATCTTATTTGACTTCCCTGCAAACTGCTTCTCCAGAGCAGTCTAAACTTCAGCAACACTGCCCATAGTTTCAACTTGTTCCCGGACTGCTGGTTCCATGTTTCCTAACATCCAAACTAGTACTTTGTCATTGATTTGTTTATTTGTGCAGCCTCTTTCTTTCACTTCTTCCTCACCAGCAACAAGAAGATCTTCATGTCCATGTGAACTCAAAATTAGTCGAGCATGACGAGCCCAACTAATATAATTCCCTGGCCCCGACAATTTAATCGGGTTAGGCTCAAGAGTATGCTTGTCAGGAACTGTGTGCGATTGTTGTTGTTGCTCCAGCAATTTACCAAGCATTTCACATAGCTTGTCAACACTAGAGTCTCCCATGATGTCTTTGCTTTTATCTCCCACACGTTCAAGTCACAATCAGCTAACAGTTTTCACCAAGATCTCAAGTTCCAGTAAGACAAGCTTATACTAACAACAATCAGAGTGAGCAGTATTTGTACTCCACGCCTGAGCCAAATTGCATGGAACAAGAAGCAAGAAACGATGTACTGGATACACGTACCACTATCAATCAGCTGGCCTTGCAATTAATTAAGCACCCAGCTAGCAGGTCAACTGCATGGACAGGGAAGGCCCAACGAAGACGCAGCAGTACCAAGCAGCTATCCGCAGCACATGAAGCAATTTCGCGGTGGCGGTAGCATGCACAGCTCCGCAGTTCTGTGCTCTTTTCTTTCAATCCACACAAGTATACCAGCAATAGCAAGGTAGCTAGGAGCTCACTTCTCGTCGGCCGCCCGGCAGCACATCTCCACTGCCGCAATGGCAACCAGCCCAGCGGCGACTCCTATGGCAGCTCCCCCACAGCAGATTAGGCCACGAGCACCACCACCACTCCGCCTGAGTCCCCGACCAGCTCACGGCGACACAGCACCGGCGGAACAAGAATCAAGCCGAGAACACGCAGGATTCGTCCTGCTCTGATACCATGTTGCTAGATTTCATGATTTGGGTGTTAGGATTTGGGAGAAGATTGAGACACGGGAGAGAATGTTTGGGGAAATTTCTGGATGGGTCTCTTACCCTCTCCTTCTCTCTATTACTTATTTATCTCTATTACATCTTACACTTTAGTCCCTGCATAGTTACATACTTATATATCACTACACACACCAACATCTTCCATCTAAAAACTCGAGAATATATATAAGTGGATAAGGCTCTCTCTCTAGAGTATGCCATGTGCATGTGGGGTGTTTAATCATGCGTGCGCGTTGCTAGTCCTACTAGCATTTGTTTCCTTTTTTAAATACTCCTACTCCTACCAACTGATATTCGTGTGATCCCCTCTGTCAGGCTCACATGTTTGCCTAAACAAAATGATCTTAATTAGGTGCTGCATCGCGCGAGCTCATTTCAGAATTCGAGTAGATATAAGTGACGTGTCATTACTTATATTAATTTAAACGGAGTACTTAGGTGCCTGCATTGCGTTTCATGCTCAACAACTCCAAACCAGCTAACCGCGTACTAGTATACTACTGTACTTATTATATGTGCCTTTTTGTTTGCTTGACATAATGCGACACCATGTGAGCTACGTACATCAATTAATGTTACTGTACGGTGACATATATGTACATCTATCATTTTGTAAACGAACATTGTGCAGCTGAACTTGCATGCGTGTTAACAACCAAAAATGTTTCATCCATCTATACGGTTTTCTTTTACTCTTTAGAAAAAGCCTGCTGATGATCATGTACGGTGGGAAAAATATATGTTGTCCATCTTTTCTATCAGGCTACGGATAACGTGGAATTTAACACTGATCAATCATGAGGACAAATCATTCAGAATAACTGTTGTCTCTCTTCAATACACATATCATTCAAACTTCAAGGCTTTCTAGATTATGGTCATATACACATCAAGCCTTTACGAGCGATCTTTTTCTATTTGAAGATCAGTAATTAATAATTTAATGTCGTACCATAATGAAGAACCAATAATTGAAATAATTATTGCCTCTCTACGATAGCTACTCATCGAAGTTGTGGTGATTTCTTTTGTTTGAATTTACATCTTTCCAGCGTTGCCACGTAGACATATTTGCATTTTCCTACTAAATGTGCACATTTTTCACACACATGCTTGCTTGCTTTCCTAGAACATTGAAAGTTATGTTTTAGGTAGTTATCTTTGACACTCTTCATGTGCAATTCATATAGATATTAGTTATGTGTTCCTGACATTGTACTGGGCATCGGTGATTAGTTTCTAGGTAGTAAACCATATGTGGCTTATGTTTTCCTTTGATAAATTTGATCATAAAAGCATGTCTTCATTCTTTTGGAAGATTTGTATACCATTTGTATTTGTATCATGTACTACACGATTGACAACAAAATATTTACACACAAATTTAGAAGATATTACATTTTGAAAAACTTATTAGGACATCTTTTAGCACAAGAATCGTAAGATTGGTAAGGAACTGACCTCTAATATCAAATTTAATTTAGTTGTTGTTTCTATTAGTCACCTAAACATAACTTAGGAAGAAAATATGTGGGTTTGTTTCCTATCGTTCTCACCCAAATTTCACAACATATCTGCATTAGTCATTTCCTATAACCCAAGGACACTTTTAAAAAAGGTTCAATTCAATGGAAATCAAAGCAATGGTGCTACTAAAATTTATTTGGATTGTTTTTTCATAGTCCCTCTTATGTAGGAATTTCGATATCCTCTGCAACATATTTTCTATACTCGTCCTTTAGGATCAAGAAACTTGTCACATGTGTGTCCTGCCACAAGCTCATAATCAGTATGTCGTGGCACATAGCTCAAACCTACAACAAAGTTACACCCCATACAATACCGTCACATAGTCTTACACAAATACATGTCTAAGTCTTACATTCAAACATTGACGGTTAAACTTCCGATTGGAAACTATGGTGTGGAATCTTCAAACTAACATCATACCCACATGCATTAACCTTCGTGCAGATGACCGGTAAACATTCCTATTTCACAAAGATGTCATTGTGCCCATATTCCATGTCCTGGTCCTCCATGTCTGGGCAAGTTAATAAGCCAAATCAATTGTGCTTCGAGAGGCAAATATTGTTTTCTATATATCTCAACTTCTATGAAAAAATAGTCTATACATATGGAATGTTGTCCGATGTGTTGCGACATGCATCGCATCTAATCTTACACCATTGTTGCGTGCGAACTTCTCTATATGTGTTGGTGGGAACACGCTCAACCATTTCTGAAATGAAAAACTGAGCGTAAATTAACTGAACTCAAGTTCGTATTTTTTATTGAAAAATAGTTATCCAGATTGGGAAGATTTGTTGTGCCGTTCATCTTGTGTCAATGTCATCCTGGATCTTGTCTACGTCTGTAAGCAAGCAGTATTGTATTTAGTGCGTGTTAGTCGTGTTTTTATATTTGCACAAGGCGTGTTCGTTTCATCTGGGTTGTGTTGGAGAATTTGTGTTAAACATGTTTCCACTCTAACTGAGGCGTCGTCTCCTGCATTACAGTATTTCCTTATCAAGATCTCTTTTCGGAATATATTTTTTACTACTCCTAGTCCCAGATGGGTTTATAGATTTTTACAAGAACCGTGCAGAAGTCGGCCACCTGCAGCTCACACCACCTCTTTTCAGCAACTAGCCGGGGCCTGCATCCGGTAGGGTTGATCATCTGTTCCTCCGAACCCCATGCTCCAGTACATGTCACATGCGCAGCCAGGAACTCGAGCGGACGAGCTGTCGCTTTTACTCAAAAGCCGTCGTCCGATCCCCATCGGCTGCCAAGCGACAAACCCCACCATTGCCGCGCGCCTTCACCGTCGGTTCCTACGTAGCCCGGAGTACCGGACACGAGCAGCTCCGCCGTGTCCCCATCCGCGCGTTCTTTTAAACGCTTACGCTGCGCTCGCCGTTGATCCGCAGGCGACGCCACGCGAGAAGGCGACGCTACCGGCGACGCCGTGCGGTGGAACCGACGAGAGCCGCGCAATGTAAAACTGGGCTAGATACAGCAGAGCCTACGGAGGACGACGGCGGCTTTGGAAGGGGGCGCGGCCACTTGCCCAAATTGGCGAAGACGGACGAGCGCGGCCATCTGCTAGCTGCAGCGATCGGTTTAGCTGTTCCACTTCGATGTCTGCTTGTTCTTGTTCGGTTCGACAGCGACGACAGGAAAGATAGCATTCTGTCGTCTGTCCCGGTGCATGCAGGTAGTAGTAGTTTAGGAGAAGGTTGACTTGGTCGTGTGAGATTGCGGGAACGGGACACTTTCCAGGGTCCCGGTTGCGTTTATGTACAGTTACCTGCATGATCAGGTTTAGAAACGGAAGAAGGCGAACGATATAAGAAGTCTAAGGTTCTCCTTCCTTGATCAGTCGGATAAATAGATGGCGGTCCAGTCTAAATGAGTGCCGTTGGTTTTGTACTATAAGCTGATGATTTGATTTGATTTGATTTGACGTGAGTCAAGGTTTAACCGGCCAGCTAGCTAGGTATATATGTTTCCTATAAGGTAGGTTACCAGAGATATATTTGTAGGTTAGAAGATCGGTAGTTCAGGCCTGTCATGTGAGAGTGACCGGAACTAAACCATAGAGAGTATATGATGAGGGACACATTTTATTTTCTATCGTCATAGATGGGGACATTTTTTTTAGTAAATAGGTTTTTTGATAACTCGTTTGCATTGATCAATGCGATATAATCAAAAGACTTACCGCATAAACCCTAAAACCCCAAACCTTAAAAAACTATATACCCTCTACCCTAAAACAATAAACCTAAAACACTAACCCCTCTACCCTATATTCTAAAACTATGAACCCAAAACACTATACCCTACCTAAAATCCTAAAACCCTAAACCATAAATGCTAAACCTGTGGCGGCCTTTGGCAAGTTTCGACGCCTTCATCAGCTACTGGTATTCGTGGTCCCGCGACATCCGCTGTTCGAAGGGGGGTCTCGAGTCTGCGAGCTCGTTCAATACGTTCTTGCATAAACTGATTTGGAGGCATATCTTCCTCTCCTTGGAGGCGAGGGCAAGGTTTGGCGAGTCGTCAACTCGCACCGGTGATCTGCAATTTTGTTTTAGGGTCCTATACGCAGAATGTCCTGGCTGATTTGTAATTTCTATTTATCTTTGGGTCTGGACGTAGAATGCAATGTCCTTATCTTAATATATAGAAAAATAAGTATAACATAGAGCAACAGGAGGCGTGCTGTGGGTAGCAGTGCAGTGCCGTCCATATATAAGAAACACAAATATTTTTCTAGAGGTACTTAGGATTCCCTTAATATTCGTCACGTTTAGCACTTGCAGTTATAAATTTCATGGTTGTCCACTTGTCTGTTACATCAGTGCAAACCGTGTTATTTTAATCGAGCTCTCTTTTGGTAGAGCCCCTACAACCGAGCAACGGCATTGCTTCAGCTCACAGTGTAATGCATGTGTATGCAGCTGTGGCTTGTAGGACATCAAAATGGGCAAGAGGGACGCCCACTTGGAGAGTTCTACAAGGATCCAAAGGGAAGGATTTAGTATTATGCAAATGTCACTTTCCCAACATAAGAAATGAATTGATTCGTGGAGTCCCTGTCACCACCTTTAAAGCAGAAAGAAATAAGTCATAATTGTATAATTACAGGAGCCCCACAGGGTCACAGTCCTAGTTTCCCAGAAAACATTTTCATACTACCTGCTTGATGTACAAATCGTAAGGTATCTGTTATGAGTGATTGAATTCGGTGTAGGGATTGATTGCCATGGTAAGTCTGGTGGTGGTGACTTCCACTCTTCCAGAGTTCCAGCAAGCAAAGTGTGCAAGTAGTATATCCTCTCCCTGGTTCATTGGTTCAGCCGGATACTCTCCAAATAATTTAGAGATTCTCTGACGTACCCTTAATGGAAAACAACGAAGTAGACAGTAGAAGTAATACTACACAAACCCTAAGACCAAAGATCAACGTCAGTCAAAACCCGTAAAAAATAATTGCCGTAACGGACAGGCACGGCAATTTCGACAGCGGCTCGCCCCAGGAAAGAAAATGCAAAACGAGAGCGACAGGAGAAGCGAGCATCTCAGTATCAGCATGCAGATATCGTAGCATGCGAGATCCACGTCGGCGAGCCTATCCATAGCCCGCCGCCTTGTAAGTATATGGACAGCATGCGACGCAGCTCGCCGACGGCAACCGGAGCAGTGCCCATCCCAGGGATCCACTCATTTCCAGGACCATTCGCTGTTGAAACGAAAACTCTCTCAGTCTCTCTTAAAAAGGCGGGACACTGAGAGGCAGCGGTCGACGCCATTGGAAAGAAATGCCATGAGAACGAAGGAACAGAACACACGGGCGGCGTCATTTGGTACGCATCCCCCTTCTACTTGCGATCGAAGCGGCTTTTGCCGCTGCAGTGCAGACCGGTGCCGTTTCCACTGCATTCTTAGAACGACAAAGCGCGCACAGCACAAGCACTTCTCTAAGGGCATCTCCAACGGACCGATGCATTTTGGTACCAAATCGTGTCCGATTTGGTCCGTTTATGTCGGACCGCGGACAGAAAATGGGTTATATCCGCCCCAATGTCCGTTTGCGTCGCGCCCCAGCCCAGCGGCCCGACGCATTTTTTTCAAACTTACTAATATTAATAGATATATATATTACATATAGGGACTGAAATTAAAGATAGAAATTTAAGAAACATAATTTAAAAAGGCCCTAGCTAGGGCTTCCTCGGCCACCGCCGGCGACTACTCATCGTCGCTGTCGCCGGTGAGGTCGTAGAAGGGCGGCGGGTCTTAGGGGAAGGACCACGCCGCCGCGGGCACTGAAGCTGGTGGTGGCGGAGGAGGAGGTGGTGGCGGTGCGGAGGAAGACGCCTCCGGCCATGGCGCCCACCGCGGCGGCGAAGGTGGCGGTGGCTGCGAGGAGGACGACGCGCCAGGCCATGGCGCCCATCGCGGCGGCGGCTCCATGACCTCCGTCTTCGGAGGTGGCAGCGGCGGCCCGCGGCTGCTGGACGCCCCGCTTGCCTCCAAGGCGGAGGCTCTCAGCGTGGAGAAGAGGCCGTCCCAGCGGCTGATCTCCTCGAGGTGGCTCTGGTCGTTGGCGAGCTGGATGGCCTCCTCCTCGCTGAGCCCGGGCGGCTGGAACTCCGCCACAGGCAGCACGTCCTCCGCCTCCTCCTCCTCCTCCTCCGGCTGCCACTCCGGCGCGCCCCCTTGCGGAGGACTATGCGGTCGATAACGAACGACGCCGTAGGGGTAGTCCCCTTCCCCGAGGAGCCCGGCGCGCCTCCTCGGGTCGCGTTCGGCGGCAGGCCGATCCCACCACTCGGACTCAGGGTGGAACTGGACGTCGCCGCGGAGGTAGTCGGGCAGGAGACGGCGGCGTCGCTGGATCTCGACGATGCGCTCCTCGCCGCGCGGTGGTACCGGCGGGACCGGCACCCTCCTCGAGTTGAGGTGCCAGCCGCCCGGCAGGTGGACGTCCTCCACCGGCGCGGGCTTGTTCTTCTTTCACAGCGTCGTGCACAAGTCCACCGTGCACAAGTCCACCGGCGATCGGCGTGAGGAGGAGGAGCCGCCGTGGGACTCCTTCTTGGGCCTCCTGAACGGCCACGGCGTCATGGTGGTGAGTTGGATGCGGTAGAAGAGAAGATGGCTAGGGTTTTTGGTCGTGGGTGCTGGCCTTGCCTCGCCGTCTCTTTAAAAGGGAGGCCGAGGACGCGGTCTTCCAGGCCATTGATCACGGGCGCTGAAGACAGAGGCGGTGGCGCAGTGGCACATCGCCATTGATGACGGTGGCGCAGACGCTGAAGCGGCGCGGCGCAGTCTTTCCTCGAGTCGTCGCGGCCTCGGGAGACGAAGCCAGCGTCGCGGTCGCTGACGCGCGGGGCCCGGTCAAAGAGGGGGAGGACACGCACGGACACTGCGGACCGTCCGCGGCGACGCAAACCGAGCCCGTTGGGCTGGGTTTTGCCCGGCCCCGGTCCAAAACGGACAGAAACGGACCGCGGACGTCCATTTGCGTCGGGCCGTTGAAGATGCCCTAATGGCTGCGGGACAGTAATGCGTCGATCAGGTGCTTTCACTTTTCTATATTAGTGGCCTACATGCTGGGTGGATGCTTTTCCCAGCATAATTTCATTCCTTCCTTGGCTTGTTTGATTCATAGGATAGGAAAAGTATAGCTAGGGGCTTGTTTGATTCATAGGATAGGAAAAGTATAGGAATAGGAAAAACATAGCATTGCCATGTCATGCCAACTTGAATCCTATGGGAAGAGAATAGAGCAAAGGAATTTTTCCATGAGGTATGAGCTAATGCTTTTTTCCCATAGGAATTGCACTACAAGATTCCTATAGGATTAATTCCTATAGGATGTGTTCCTATGAATCAAACAACTATGTAGGAAAAAATCCTATGGGATTCATATCCTACACAAATCCTATGCAATTCCTATGAATCAAACGAGCCAGGAATAGGAAACACATAGGATTGAGATGTCATGCCAACTTGAATCCTATGGGAAGAAGAATTGTGTTTGATGTAGCAAAAGAATTTTTTCACGAGGTATGATCTAATGTTTGTTTCCTATAGGAATTGCACTACAAGATTCCTATAGGATTAATTCCTATAGGAAGTGTTCCTATGAATCAAACAATTACATAGGAAAAATTCCCATAGAATTCAAATCCTACAAAATTCCTATGCAATTCCTATGAATCAAACAAGCCCGGCATGCCGTGGTTTCTTGAGGATCCCTGCCTACTCGCTCAACAATGTCTCATCCCTGCAGTCACGACCTTACTTGAACAGGATCTCTTCTATGGGATCGTACCGTTGCATCCTTGACTAAAAAAATCCCTGCAGTCTGCAGACCCATACATGCATGGGAGAGAAGACAGTTCATTCAGTTGCGACTCTTCTGAGATACGTAGATTTTTTCTAGGACAGAGAGCGAATTTCTTCGGAATCAGCTTTTTCGCAATTCTCCGTTCAAACAAACAAGCGGTGAAGATTTTGAAGTCCATTGATGCAATTTTGCTGTCACGCATGCATGATATCTGTGATGATTGCTTGGAAGTGGCAATGAGAAAGGGATGTGAATAATGAGAAACAAGGCCTGTCAGTATAATTAGAGTGACAACAACGTGCTGAGTTTATGCAGGCCACATTGACTGAAACTGCCCGTTCGTCGACTCGAAGCCGTGTGTCGTCGATCTCGCCTCAATGATCGGGCACAATAATGCAATGGGTGAATTATCGAAACCCAATCAGTACTAGTATAAGTTCTACGCTTGCCAGCCCATTAACGAGCCGCGTACACAGACGCAATCGGCGGCGTGCTTTTTGCCTACGAGCGACGTGTAATCTTGTCTGACACACACAGCACTACCAGCAATTAATTTGGGGGAGATTTTTCTTTCAGAGCGTACGCGCGCCTGTTTTCCTCTTCTTAGTTGCTTGCCCAAGCAGTTTTTCGACGCGAGTGGATTGTAGCCAAATGTGCGATGGAACCTCCTCATGGAGGAAGCAAAACAGACTCAATGTTCACAAGTCAAAACGAGTTACCTCTGATCAGGTAAGACAAACAAAAGATGATGACAACTTCTGGCTAGAGTTGCTGGGAAAGATGATCAAGGTTGTATAGGAGTACACGCCCGACACGATTAAAGACTGTATTGCATGTTTGCTCGGCCGAGAACGGAAACCCCAAGTGCTTCCTCACAACTTAGCGATGCAGATTAAGGCCTCATGTAGCGTGATAATCGCATGGACATTTCGTCAAGAAGAGAGATACAACCTTTGACTAGATTACCGCCCTTTGAGTGCAGCGATGATTCAGAGCAAATAACCGCTTCCCCCAAATCGATGACACCTCTTCGACAAATTAACCGGAGCAACGTTCTTTTCGAAGGGATCAAAATAAGATTTGCGGATCCAAAACGACATTCACTACAGTACCTTCAAATATAATCAATGTAGTACTCTGTACTCTAGCTTAAACGAATGCTCACGGCTCATTTATGCAGCCAATGATTCATGGAGTATCTCGATAAGTTCGATGTGGTCTTTGTCGATTATATCTTTGATCTACTCTAAAACCAAAGAAAAGAATTCTAGC
This sequence comes from Poa annua, assembly GCA_026929855.1. Classification (NCBI taxonomy): domain Eukaryota; kingdom Viridiplantae; phylum Streptophyta; class Magnoliopsida; order Poales; family Poaceae; genus Poa; species Poa annua. The sequence goes on along the minus strand of CM049435.1, from coordinate 52,502,355 downwards.
AATTTTGACTATAGTTGTATGCTGCTCCCTCCATAACAAAATAACTGTTTTAAGTTTGGCTAAAATTGGATGTACTAGAAACTTAAACCAGTTATTTTGGGCGGGAGGGAGTAGATGGTTATAAAAAACCCTATGTATGCTAGATTAACCACGTGCAAATTTTGTTTGCAGGATATAGTTGTCAGAACTTATGAAAGCCATATCGTGAGTCTCACCAAACCTCTTGCTCAGCCGCTCGTTCACCTTGGAAGCAGCAAAATGTACCGTTGATAGAGTTTTTGGCGGATCTGAATGAAACCGGGCATAACTTGTTACGATACGGAATGCAAAGTGTGTCACTGTAAGAGACGGAGCATCACAGAACATAGTCACTCTTCAACTCGCTGAGTAGAAATGGGAAGAAAATAGTCATGGATTCATCGGAGAATACACATCCAAACCTGAGGCCTTCCACCACATTTTCAAATATCATATTTCTAAATGTAAAAAAAAATCGGAGAAAGTACATACCCATGTTCTACGTGCATGCACAAAATTCCACGAAAAAAGACTAAAGTATGTTTCTTGAACACTTTTTTTAGCACCGAAATTTGTCTTTTTACGAAGGCAAAATAAGTTATTTTTTCACCAAACATTATGTCGCTATTATGTTTAATTTTTTGAACATCTAAAATTGCATCAAAATGTATGTTTATAAAACGGGCAAATGCACCTTAGGTGCAAATCGTACCCTCAGTCTCTCTGTATTCATCACATGCCTTCCGAAAATGAAAAAGAGAATGATGCTTGGCTTACTGAGGTTAGAATGTCCTATGTTTTTTTTATCCTAAGTGGCACGTTCTTTCTCTTCAAAATGCAAGATATCATTGTTGACGGACGGATATATATATTTTTTTTCCTAAGAAAATTCGAGGCCATAAAAAAAAGGTGCGAGGCCTCTCAGCGGGTTTGTTTGATATGTACAATCGCTCGATCAATTGGTTAGGAGAAAAATAGAAAAGGGAAACGATCGGCAATCCTTATTTGCCGATCAGGTCAGAGCCCAATGTGCTCCGCACACCCTACTAGAGCTTATAGGCCGGCCCAATAGGTGCAAATGCTTCCGACTTGTTTTTTTTACTGTTTCTTTTTTCGTGTTCTTTTATTATTTTTTTCCTGTTTCTATTTCCATTTCCATTTCTTTTTCAGTTTTCTTTTTTTGCGGTTTATTTTTTCTTCTTTTATGTTTTTATTTTCAAATGTTATTCATAATTTTGTTTAAATATTCATATTTTTACTTATTTTATTATTTATTTTTTAACTTCCTTTCTCTTCTACTTTTTCTTTTTATTTTCCGTTTTAAATAATAATAGTTTTTCCTTCAAATAAGATAAATGTTTTTATTAAATAAATAAAAAGATAAGAAAATCTTAGTTTTTTTTTCCTTCGTCCCAAAATAATTGTCTATACTTTTACCTAAAAGTGGATGCATCTAGACATTTCCGTTCAACACCATTTTTGTTCACTTTTTAGAACAATTCAAAAATAGTTTCCGTTCACCGCTATTTTCTGTGCACTTCAGAAAACCGTTCAAATAAGGTAAATGTTTGAATTAAAAAAGTTCGGTTAAAATATATGTTCTTATTTTTGAAAATTGTATTTATAAAAATAGATTTGAAAAAAGTACATACTTATTTGTTTAGAACGATTTTTCAGTTTTTTGTTTTTTCATGTTTATTTTACTATAAAACTGCAAAATAAACGGAAAAGAAAAGGAGAGAATGACTGAGCGAAGTTGGTGCGTCGACCCACAAACACCTCCCTAGGCGGAGCGAAATGCGCTCCGCCCAGGTCGGAGAGTAGGAACTCCCGAAACAATCAGACGAGTACGACGCGTGCGAGCGATGGCTATTGGGCCTCTATCGCTAGGCTGGGCTGACTGCATGATTTTCGGCCGAAATTCACGTCTTCTGTCTTCACGTGAAGCAGAGAACGACCTGCACGGGGCAAATCCTAACCGACGCGCGCTGTATCGGGACATCCTCCCAACGCATACTGTTCGACACTTCCTTTCCTGCGAGATCAAGAGGAAAGGATCTCCTTTTCTGCGACCATCCTACAAAGCGTCTGTATTGCGTCTTGTCGTCTTCGGCGACTGCGCTTGTGTCCTGGAGGCGGGATCTGCGGTCGAGAGGTAGGGCAGCGGCGCTCCACCTCCCAGCACCGCTCCTCATCAAGCTCTACCTCAACGGAGGCCGAGAAGGACCCGAGCCGGCGCGGGTGCCGCCATCCACCTGAGCGCTCCTCTTCCCAAACTCCTACCCCACTGTAGCTCGCCGAACCCTCTGCATCATCCACGTCGGAGGGTTTGCGGTGGAGGCGGTGGTCTACGCCGGCAGCATGACGCCCACGATTCCGACACTTTCCGACAAGCATGGCTCGAGGAGGGCGTCGAACACGGCGAGACGGATCTCCTGATCGAACTTGAGGAGGGCGGAGGAGGGCGAGAGTGTAGCAGCTTGAGGTTGAGCGGAGGAGGGCAGGGGAGCTTGGGCGGCGGGGGATCTGGAGGGCCGGCGCGGGATCTTGAGGGCCGGCGGTGGAGCTTTGCGGCCCAGCTCCCCCGCGGCGGACGTCGAGAAGCTCGGAGACGGAGACGAGAAAAATCCCAGTTTAATTTGGATTGAATTTGACACGTTTTTAATGTATTTGGGACGTTTTTTGTAAAAAAACGTTTAAACCGTGCCTTCAACCTCCTTTTTGAATTTTACCATATATATTAAACCAACAAAGAGTACATGATTATATTGATTAAAAAAACAATACGAAAGAGACGAGCAAATCTATGAGATCTATCTTGAAACCCTTTCTTCTTACATGACACAATCTTGTACTTTTCTGAAGGCAGCCGTAGAACAGTGCTGAATACACCAAATCACAGACCTGTGAATATCAACGAAGGTTCTCCCCTTTTAATTTTGAGCCCTAATACCAATGCTTTGTGCACGCACGCTGCCATTAAACTAATCAAGCAACATCAGCAAGAGCACCACCACTGATATTTCAGGGACAAATAACCAAACCACTTTGTGGACGTCGTTGGGAGTCGAGAGAACGAATCACCATTGCCGAAGACGTAGTAGCCAGGATAGATAATACAAGGACAAACCACCTCGCGACAATTATGAGAAACAATCCAAGATTGATCTGATGAAGCAAGATCTGAAGAAGAAGAACCATACCTGGACAAACTTAATCTTTCAAAGCCGAAGCGCGGAAGATCACTTATTGCATATGAAGCCACCTCCATTGATGAAGAAGAAAACAACCAAAACCAAGCTCTAACATTGACGAGGGGTGTCCCCATCAATACCCATGACTGATAGCCTAGGGTTAGAGTTGTGAGGTAGAGAACGCGTAGTGTTAGTAGATTCGTCGGCTGACAAGCGGGAGTTACCCAGGTTCAGGGCCCTCGACTGAGGTAACACCCCTACTTCCTGCCTGTCTTTATTGATTGTGAATATGCGGTGAGTACAATGGTCTAGCGAGATGTGGATCTCGCTAGGGTTTGGTGATTCTGGTTGGGCGTGTCCAACATCGGTTACCCTCATGTCCCTTATATAGGGGTACAGGTCTCGGGTACGTAACCGACTAGGACTACAAATATGGAAAGTACAACCGACTATGTCTCTCTATGGTAAAAATCTTCATCTTGGGCTTTGCTTATTGGGCTTATTCAGTCTATTGACAATTGGGTTATAGTCATCACGTGCACCAGGTACCCAAACGATTGGATACCCATTTGGTATAACCTCGTCATTAGCCCCCGAGTGCTTGGCTAATTCCGAGAATCAGTCATGGACTCACTACATAGTGCACATCTCATGTTCCATGCTTTTGATAGTATATCTTTGTATTTGTCTTTCGACTATGATTTGTGACAAAGGATTTTGACTAAGTAGGCCTGGATTTACTCGATGAGTCGAGACCAGTTAACTGCGCTTGGGCAAAACCTTACTTGTCTTCAATCAAGCTCGAGTCCTTGGGCTCGAACCTGGAACATACTGGACAGACTCGATTCAGGCCATTGCGGTCTTATTGATTCGTTCTGCAGTTTCAACTGTGCTACCCAGCGCGTCCGCCAGGATTTTCATCGCGTCTGTTGACACGGAAAGAATAAGGACTTAACACTGCCGGAGTGGTCCTCAGCCCAGCTCGACTGATCGGCGGGTCTTACCTTTGCACTTTACGCATGCAGCATCCGAAGTGTCATCGACTGACATGCTTCAGTAATTCTTTTGCACTGTTGATTTTGACTGAGGCGAGTCTTTTATTTCGACTGCCTATTTATGATTTTTTAGAATTTATCGGATGCGCGACAGTGCTCCCGATGGGAGTAGCCCCCGAGATTGTGCTTTTTTACCTGTAACGAAGGATAATCTCAAAATTTGTTTTTTCTCACTTTTATGGCAGTCGAATACTTTTTACTTGGGAGTACACTCGACCATGCGAAGAGTGTTCTGACTTAGTGCCTAGTCTAGAGACTTTTGCAAGTTCGCGCATGTTTATCCAGTCGACTAATTGTTAACTGAATTCTTATGATTCTGCTACTTCTGCTAGCTTGGGTGACGTTTATGCATGACGTCTTTGGCGTGTGTGCAGAGTCTATGACAAGACATATCATTGTGGGCCAATTTGTTTGACCGTGGGAGACGCCGGTTCAGTTCTGATTTGACCGGACGTGGCGAGATTTTCGCGTGCGTGATGATGGCCTCCTCATTTTGCTTGCGTAGTGGGCGGCGTGGCCTGCGACGGTTGCTCTCTGAGAATGCCACGTGTTGTAGCGATTGTGCATCAACGGCTGAGATTATCTCTCCAGACTTGGTAAATATAGATCTCGCCGCCGTTTTTTCTTTTACCCTGCCATTTGCTCCCTGTGCCATTGCCTCTTCTTCTTCCTCACGCGCTCGCGCTCTACTCTTTCTTTCGTTCTGCTCTGTCGCCATGGCTCCCAAGAAGGCCTCTGCTGCTGCACCGTCCTCCACCGCCGCTGCCAACAAGAAAAGGAAAGGTGACGCGATTGCGTCTGGTGCTGCGGACTCCTCCACCGCCCTGAAGAAAAGCTCAGGGGACTGGTCCAAGTCCTCCGTCACGGAGAAGAAACTGGCGGCGCTTCGGAAGGAGGGTTTGCTGGCGTCATTTGAAGAACTCGCCGCTCGCGCTCCCTCAAACAAGGAGGTCTTCCCCGAGCCACGATCCGGCGAACGAGTATGTTTCGTCGAGTTCCTCCCTCGCGGTTTTGCCCTCCCGCTGCTATCTGCTCGAATTCGCGGCAATTTCCCATGGTATGATTGGATATTAATCTTCCAGTCGTCGGGTCGTTGAACAGGTGTAGCCTGCATTGATCTTCCATCTTTTCCTGGAATGCTTTATCTGGCTTTGGATCTAATCGCCTGCGCCAGTCTTGTTTCCTATATCCCCCACAATACTGATTTCGATCTCGGCTGTTGTGACGATTGTCTGCCCGGTGGTTGTGATGGTCGCTGCTTCGTGTGTCACGACGGCCGTCATTTCGACTGTTGTTGCGGTCGTCGTGTTGCTTGTCCTCCCAACCACGGTCGTCTTGTGAGAATCCAGCTGCGACGAATTTGACTTTATCTTTGCTGCCGTAGTCACCGCCACGTCTCCGCCGCTTTTCGTCTCTGTCGCGACAGTCATGACTATCACGCCGATCGTCATGATCGTGTGAAGAAGATGCTCGCTTGGTTCGTAAGGCGTCTTCCCCATCCACCCATTCAGTTGCAATCTGCATGAGCTCTGCCATGGACTTTGGCTTCAGTCTGCCGAGTGTCTCTCTGAAGTCGTCCCTGTAGACTCCCAATGTAAAAGCGTCCATGGCTCTGTATTCCGAGATCGTACCGACTGAATTACGTATGGCGGTCCACCTTCGAATGTATTCCCTTATTGTTTCTCCTGATTTTTGCTTGCATGCCCGAAGTTCCTCGAACGTTTTGGGTCTTTCACAGATAGGGTCGAAGTATTTTATGAATTCTTCTTTGAAGTGTTCCTAGGAGTCGTAAGTTCCTTCGGGTAGTGATCTGAGCCAATCGCGGGCTGTGCCCTCAAGCATTAGCTGTATGTATTGCAGTGCTGTTGTAGTTGTTCCTCGTTGGCATACGACTGCCAACTTGTTATCCTCGAGCCAGCCCGCAGGCTCTTGTTTGCAATTGAACTTTGGTGTGGTCGGTAGGCCAAACTTTTTGGGCAGCTTGGCTTCGCGGATTCGCCGAGTGAAACACTGTGCCCCGCATGATCCGATGTTGCGATGGTCACCTGATTCCCTGTTGTTCGACCTTCTGGACCTGCTTCGCGATCGGCTTCTTGATCGGTGGCGACTGGAGTTCCTTCTTGCGCTACTTCGTGGAGGGCTGCGACTGTGATGGTTTCGTGAGCGGCTTCGGCTGCGCCCTTGGCTTCTTCCTTCTGCGAGTTCTTTTGCCGCAATTGCCAAAGCCTTCATCTGCTGGAGATATAATTCTTCCGCTGGATCCCCTGGTGGAGGTTTATTTGCTTGAAGGTATGCTCCTATTGACATGAGTGCGCCCTCGCCTGTCTTTGGCAGTATTATGCCCTCTGAGTCTAGCGTCATGAACGAGTGTTCTAGATTCCGAGTGACTTCTGATCTTTCTCTTTCCGGGATTCTTGCGAGTCTGGATCTTCGTCCTCCTTCCGTTGTTCCTGTGGAGCTAAGGGATAGCTGTCGCCTGCGTTCACTTGAGATGCTTGCCTGCCTCCTTCTTTCTTCGAGTGTTGCCCTGTACTGTTTTAGTCGCATTGTTTCCTGCCAGTTGAAGTAATTGTATGTCATAATCTCTTCGTTGGTTGCATCTGCTGGCATCATGGTGCAGTCCGCGATAATTTTGTCTATTTTTGCCGCTGTTTCTGCTGTTATGTTCAGTTTTGTTACGCCGTCTGGTAACGTAACTTCATAGGGAAATTCCGTAGGCCTTCGACTGGCAGTGGCCGCCGAGGTTTCTGCGACGTAGACTTGCCGGGGTATGATCGGGAGGCATGCGTATGTGCTGTCAATGCCAGTCATTGATTCAGTTTCGCCATCCCAGTTCGTATCTGATCTTTGGTTTTTGCTGATCTGAGCGTTATCACTCACACGCGTCTCAGGCGACTGCTCAGGAGGTTCGTCGTAGTCGGTGAAGGCGTCATGAAGAGCTTGGGACTCCGGATCAACAAAATCGATCATATGAATGCTGTCTTCTGGATCTTCTGTCCGCATGTGGTCACGTGTTTCATCGAGTGGATCTATGCTTTCGCCGGTACTGGTTTGAAGGCCAGTCTGTGCTTCCTCGTCTAATTGGTTTTGAGCCACGTAATCCTCGAATTCTTTTGTTGTCATGGAATCAGCGGGAGATCCTAGCGGTGAGATCGGGCTGATCTGTGATGGAGTAGTTCTGGCGTCTTCTGCCGTTGCGACTATGGTTGCCGATACTTCGGCTGGATTGTTATGGTAAGTCGATTGAGCTTCGTCTTCCGGGAATTCTTCCGCCATGAGTTTGTGGAATTCTCGTGACGACATGGAGGAGATTGGGGATTTGTTCGACGGGGTCGAGTCGATCTGTGATGAGGTGATCTCCTTGTCTGCCGTGGATGCGATTGCAGTCGACTTTTCCTCGGGTGTTTCAGTCGCGATCTGGTCGATCAAGTCCTGCACACCAAACTGATCAACAAAAAAGTTATGCTTACCGACAATTAGATCGAACCCTGTATTGAGGCTGGAATAGTTTTCTTGAGCTTCTGGTGAGTAAGGCTTGATCCTCTTTTGCGTGGCTGCTGGTGATCTTGGCGAGTGATCGCTTGTGGTCTGGATGCGATCCCTCTGATGAGGTCGGCGAGTGGCCGTTTGGAGTCGAGACCGAAAAATCCGTAGATACAACACTACCTGTTCCCACAGACGGCGCCAATTGACGAGGGGTGTCCCAATCAATACCCATGACTGATAGCCTAGGGTTAGAGTTGTGAGGTAGAGAACGCGTAGTGTTAGTAGATTCGTCGGCTGACAAGCGGGAGTTACCCAGTTTCAGGGCACTCGACTGAGGTAATACCCCTACTTCATGCCTGTCTGTATTGATTGTGAATATGCGGTGAGTACAATGGTGTAGCGAGATGTGGATCTCGCTAGGGTTTGGTGATTCTGGTTGGGCGTGTCCAACATCGGTTACCCTCCTGTCCCTTATATAGGGGTACAGGTCTCGGGTACGTAACCGACTAGGACTACAAATATGGAAAGTACAACCGACTATGTCTATCTATAGTAAAAATCTTCATCTTGGGCTTTGCTTGTTGGGCTTCTTCAGTCTATTGACAATTGGGCTATAGTCGTCACGTGCACCAGGTACCCACACGATTGGATATCCATTTGGTATAACCTCGTCAAACATTAATGACCTTTCTATAGCGCCCTGAGTAGGTCCGAGGTCCCCACCCCTCCGAGTGCCAGAGCGGCACCTAGAGTAGGCGAGGACCCGTCATTTTTAGATGAAGACGACGATAAAGATGTAGATGTCGCCTGACGGCGATGGCTAGGGTGAAACCCTAGGCCGCCACCTCTCTTTCTTTCCTAGTCTTGTACTTTCTGCCTTCAACCTCCTTTTTTTTTGAATTTTCCACATATGTTAAGCCAACAAAGAGTACACGATTACATCGATTATAAAACCAAATCTAAAATAGACTAGCAAATCTATGAGATCTTCAACCCGTTTCTTCATCCATGACACAATCTTGTACTTTTCTGAACGCAGTCGTAGAATAACGTCAAAACCACCAAACCACACACCTGCGAATACCACCGAAGGTTCTCCCTTTTTTATTTTGAGCCGCAATGCCAAGGCTTTGTGCACGCACGCAGCCATTAAATTAATCAAGCAACAACGGCAAGAGCACCACCACTGATATTTCAGGCACAAGTAACCGAACCACTTTGTCAATGGCGCTGGGAGCCGAGAGAACGAATCACCATTGCCGAAGACGTAGTAGCCGAGATAGATAACGCAAGGACAAATCTCCTCGCGGCAACCATGAGAAACAATCCAAGATTGATCTGGCGAAGCAAGATCTGAAGAACCATAGCTAGACAACTTTAATCTTACAAAGCCACCATTGACGTCGAGAAGGAAATCTCGCCGACGACTGAAGCGTGGAAGATCACTTATTGCAAACGATGTCATCTCCTTTAACAAAGAAGACAATAACCAAAACAAAGATCTAACATTAAGGATCGTTGTATAGCGCCCTGCGCAGATCCGAGGTCCCCACCCCTCATAGTGCCAGAGCGGCAACTAGAGTAGGTGAGGACCCGTCAATTCGTAGAATAAGGCGACGATGAAGTTGCAGATGACGCCGGCGGCGACGACTAGGGTTGAAACCCTAGCCGTCGCCTTTCTCTTTCTTTTTTTGTGCCTTCAACCTCCTTTGTTGGACAGAGCGAGGATATAGTTTTTTTTTTGAATTTTCCACGTATATTAAACCAACAAAGAGTACACGATTACATCGATTATAAAACCAAAGCTAAAATAGACTAGCAAATCTATGAGATCTTCAAGCCCTTTATTCATCCATGACACAATCTTGTACTTTTCTGAAGGCAGCCGTAGAACAACGTCAAAACCATCAAACCACACACCTGCGAATACCACCGAAGGTTCTCGCTTTTTAATTTTGAGCCGCAATACCAAGGCTTTGTGCACGCACGCAGCCATTAAATTAATCAAGCAACATCGGTAAGAGTACCAACACTGATATTACAGGGACAAATAACCGAGCCACTTTGTCGATGGCGCTGGGAGCCGAGAGAACGAATCACCATTGCCGAAGACGTAGTAGCCGAGATAGATAACGCAAGGACAAATCTCCTCACGACAACCATGAGAAACAATCCAAAATTGATCTGGCGAAGCAAGATCTGAAGAACCATAGCTAGACAACTTTAATCTTACAAAGCCACCATTGACGTCGAGAAGGAAATCTCGCCGACGACTGAAGCGTGGAAGATCACTTATTGCAAACGATGTCATCTTCATTAACAAAGAAGACAATAACCAAAACAAAGATGTAACATTAAGGATTGTTGTATAGCGCCCTGCGCAGATCCGAGGTCCCCACCCCTCATAGTGCCAGAGCGGCAACTAGAGTAGGTGAGGACCCGTCAATTCGTAGAATAAGGCGACGATGAAGTTGCAGATGACGCCGACGGCGACGACTAGGGTTGAAACCTTAGCCGCCGCGTTTTTCTTCCTTTTTGGACTTCGTCTGGATACTGCCTTTGGTTGTGGGCTGGTGAGTGAGGATAGAGATTTGATTAGCTTGTTTGCGGAGAACCGACCGGTCACCACCTAATATAAACGTGCTCGCACGCTGAGCAACAAAACCTTCCGGTCACCAGCCAGTCAAAGATAGAGCCGAACCAGCCACGTCACTAGTCACCACCGCCGCACAACCCCGTATTCCCAGATTCTATGGACACGAGATCTAGTTACAACTCTTCCTCCGCCCGCCGCTTTTGGTTTCTCTAGCACCCAAGATAGAGAGGTGCCGCGTCGGCTGGTTCCTGGTTCCGCCCGCCTGCTTCTCCCGATCACCATCCGAGGTGCGACCTCTAATCTCTCGGCGTTATTCGCCTTACTGTCCATCTCTGGGATCACTGCGACCTCTAATTTCATGGTTTCAGCAGTTTAGTTGGTATGGCTGCTGAATCCGAGAGTTGCAACTGCAATGCTTGGGCAGCGAAAGATCCTTCTGGAAAACTCTCACCATACAGATTCAACCGTAGGTAAACTCTCTTGTGATTTGTCAAGACAAAATCAACTCTATGTTCTTCTGTTATTGCAAAAATATCCTTCTGGAACCGATAAGATTAGCTGTCTACACAAGCGAAACTTTTCTGTCCTTGTGCTGGCTGTCAGTTTGGACGTTAGGGCAATTTGCAGTATATTCTTTATTCAGAAAAAGTTATTAAGTTAGTGATGCAAACACCTAAAATCTTACATTACATAGGGTCTTGTAAAGTAATATTATTATGGATAAAAACCGATTCAAAAGTTCTTTCATCACCAACAACACACAAATTTAACCATCATTCAGGACAGTCATGTAGTGTATTATCATCTAGTTTTCTTATGCTGAAATATGTAGTCATGATATTCTCTTAACAATTCTTTCCACTTCTTTACCAGTAACAGATCATGAAATATCTAGCTAACTTTTTGGCTAGTTAGTGGTTGCTACAAATTGGTAAGGGATGCAGTGGCATGAACCAAACATACAGTCAAACTAAGTAAAACAAATTAAACCCTGTGTTGTTTGTAGCAGTCTAACTCACCATGTTGTAATAAGCAGCTAAGCACTTCTTGCTTGACTGCTTTGATACAACCCCCTAAACTCGAACACAGCAATGGCTGAGATCGCTCTGTACCCCTTCATAATGAAGGACATGATGGTCTTTATCTAATTAATTAATTCGCGCACGGAACATTCGTATGAAATCCGCAAGTTGTGGTAGGCCAGTCCTTGTCACTCACGTTCATGGTGGTCCCGACCTGTTCCACGTCGAGCGGTGCCACGCCGAAGCGGTGCTGGTCGGGAGGAGCGACGGCGAGTGTTGCTGGTCGAAAGGAGCAGTGGCACACCTAAGGAGGTGGTCGCCCGGCATGCTCGGCGGCGGCGTCAAAGCATGACGGCGGCATCAAGGCGCGGAAGTGGAGAGCGGCTAGCGTTTCTCACACGCCTTGTCTGTCCCTAGTGCCAAAAGATGCTCGAAATAAGCAGGGGGGGGGGGGGGGGGGGGGGGGGGTACGCCCCATCCTATGCACTCCATCAACAACCCCGCCTACCTCGCTATCAACTGCACTGACAGCCCCACCTACCCCGCCTCCTTATCCACTCATGTGTTAGTGGTATGTATTTTTTAAGAAACATGGGTTCTGTGGACGTCATATAGAAGAAATGCAAACCATGAACATTTTCTTTTTCGTTACACAGGAAAGTGACGTGGTCATATAATTTCGTCACGCGGAAAAAAGAAATAAAACTTGAACATGGCCTGGAAACCTTCCCTGGAAGATACCTGGCCATATTCCATTGGATTTTGACCTAATTTTTTGTCTGCTGAATGTCATCTTTCTCGTCATTCGGTTTATTGTCTTTCACCTTTTCTAATCGTTAATAGGTGAAATTTTTAGTTAGCCACAATAACCTTCCTGGAATCGTCATAACGGGTATTTCCACATGTATGAAAAAATTATGACTAACCTGGGGAAACGTGGTGGTCATTTCATCTGCATCAGTGTTTCATGCATCTCAAGATGAAAAATCTACATGAGTTTCTGGTACAAAAGGACGGGTCAAGTAACATTACATTGTATACAAAGACAAGGATATTAAGTTGCGCCATGTACTCACCAATCCTTCCATTTTAGTATCATATATTCTTTATACTCTCTCCGTACGAAATTAATTATCGTGGAAGTGAGTGTATCTAGACACGTTTAATTGTGTAGATTCACTCATTGTAAAGATCTAATTCTAGGCGGAGGGAATAGGTCAGTTTGAAATATTGACATATTTTTTATCGAACATACTTGCTTCTTAAATGTCATTCGTGAGTTCGTCACTCTTGCAAACGTGAAAATATGATGTTCGACGGGACCAAATTTGGCTAAAGTCCTACTGATATGGTCGGGTTTTGTCATGTAGAAGGTTTTGTGACCGTGTTCGACCCATTATCTTTCGCCTCCATTGGCGGCCTTGAACCACGGCGTCGAGGCACGGACCACCGCCTCGAGCAGGTAGTGGGGGACGGGGTTTGCTGGAATGGATGAGGAGGCAGGTAGGTGGGCCTGTTGGTGGAGTGGATAAGATGGGGCGTTGGTACTGCCACTTTTTCCGGCCATGCCTGCGCCAGATGGTCCGGCTTGCGATTTGTTAAGCCGTGACTCCATACATGTTACGGGGTCATGTCTGAGCATTTGTCTGGCCCGCCTCTACTTATTTCGAGCGTCTTTTGGCACTAGAGCCGGAAAACTGCCGGGCAGGCCGGGTGAGAAACCCTAGCCGCTCGCCTCAGTCCGCGCCTTGACGCCACCGTGTGTGCCACCGCTCCTGCAGGCTAACACCTCGACGTGGCACCGCTCGTCGCTGATGAGGACGGGACCAACATGAACGTGGATGACTAAGATGGCCTACCACGACATACGGATTTCATACGCATACAGATACATCCGTGTACATGTCCAATTGCGCCATACGGGTTTATAGGGGCCATCATATGACAATTAATGATTAGGTAAAGACCATGCCCTCCGTTATGAATGGGTATTGAGCAATCTCAGCTGTTGTTGTGTTTGAGTTTGGTGTGTGCACCCAAGCAGAAGTGTTCAGTTCGTTCTCCTTAAGTGAGATACGGCGCTTCTATAAACGGTACTGCACTGCAGTTTTTAGCCGGAGGTGAAACTCTACTGGCTGCAGTATTTTTTATTTCCCCAGAGAAGAGAGGAAGGGGCAGAGGGACCATCCCCTGGAAGTCGTATTGCTACCATCCCCTGGAAGTCGTATTGCTGAATATACTAGTTTCTGCCTGAACATAAGTTTTCACCTGCTTGCACACTTATTTGCAATATAAATATGATTGCATAGCCCGTTTATACAGACTTACTTAGGTGTTCACTGAAGACAATGAACAATAGGCTGCTGGTTTGATTTGTGTGACTGTTTCTTGCAAAGTTAGCTGGTTCGTTTCGTCCTATAACTAGTTCTTATGCGTACTTGCTACCTGATTGATTACCAGGACTGTACAACGTGATGACATTTCTTTGAGAATCACACATTGTGGAGTCTGTTATGCTGATCTTATCTGGACAAGAAATATGCACAATGACTCGGTGTATCCTTTAGTTCCTGGGTAAGTTTTTCAGACTTTTGTATCTGGGGAAAGAAATTAATGCATTTTTCTGTTATCATTGTTTCCAATCAGTTACTATTCTAGTGTATTGTCCAAGTAAAAGTTTACGTGGTAAATCGGATGCCTACAATTCAATATGGTACAGGCATGAGATTGCTGGAGTTGTAACTGAGGTTGGTTCAGACGTCAAGGGCTTCAAAGCGGGAGACCATGTGGGCGTTGGGACATATGTGAATTCCTGCCGTGACTGCGAGAACTGCAATAGCTTCCTTGAAAACCACTGCTCAAAATTTGTTTTCACTTACAATGGCGTTGATACAGATGGTGCTGTCACAAAGGGTGGATATTCCAGTCACATTGTAGTTCATGAACGGTATGGATGCATTTCCTTCTGAATGTTTAGAATAGAGAAAGTACTACTACGTAACTTCTAAAATTGGTGATGGCATAAACTGCAAATTCAGTCCAAATATACTTTGGCGTAGGTTTTTGTTGGACAACTAATGGTCGTGGCATGTAAAGGTTATTTCATTTCGTGTTAATTCACTCATTACAGGTACTGCTACAAAATACCTGATGGCTACCCACTGGAAAAGGCTGCACCTTTAGTTTGTGCTGGAATCACTGTCTATACTCCAATGAAGCGACATAACATGAACCAACCGGGAAAGTCACTTGGTGTCATAGGTCTTGGTGGGTTGGGTCACATGGCAGTAAAATTTGGCAAAGCCTTTGGACTGAAGGTGACCGTTTTTAGTACAAGTGAATCAAAGAGAGATGAAGCTATCAGCCTTCTTGGTGCAGATAATTTTGTGATATCATCTGATGAAAAAAAGATGGAGGTATTGCACATCCTTAATTCTTCTTTAAGGCTGAGTTGAAACAACTTATAATAACCGTCGCATAACTATGTATCTTCTTACCTTTTGTTGGACTCCCATTGGACCGTGTTACAATGTAGAACCTAGTAGCATACTGCATATTTAAAGTAGTACAGTTAAACTGAAACATGCTAGTAAATTTTCCACAGTTTGTGTGCTTTACTAATTTGTTCAGTGCGTCCACTAAACACTTCATCCACTCACTTATGTACAAATTTTTAACACATAATTGCAAACTGATAACAGAATTGCGGCAGCAAAGTGTTACGTCAATCGTAGTCATAGAATATGTTTCACCATTTCATATGTCACCAACTCACCAGTATCTCTTGAGCGAGCATTCCACTTTTTGTGTGAGCGGAGGAGATTTAAGAATGTTTCTTCCTCTTTTGTTCGAAATGTTCTTTTTTTATTGTTCGAAAGATCTCTTCTTTTCGTTGTTACTTGAGAATATTTTTCACCAACACAGGATATTAATTTTGTTTTTTTGGTATTATTACATTTATAATGTATATACCTTGTGGCCTATGCATAGAGTTGCCATGAAGTTATTTGGCACATTGTTCTAACGGCATCTATAGCAGAATGTCTCTCGCATATAGCTGAATTAGCTTTGTTATTCATCTCACTCTGCTTTTGCACTGTAGTGAGAATAATGAAATGATTTACTTTTGCAGTCCCTGAAGAACTCCCTGCACTTCATCATCGATACTGCCTCTGGTAACCACCCATTTGACCCGTATCTAGCGCTTCTGAAAGTTGGTGGCGTAATGGCCCTGCTCAGCTTTCCAGGAGAAATCAGAGTGCATCCTGCAACGCTTAACCTTGGTAAAATACCTCTTTATTACTGATGCAGTCGAAATTGTTGCTGAATGAAAAGTTTGGTTCATCAACAAGTAGTTAGGTTCGTTATCTCTGGTTGTATATCATAATAGTGTATCTTATAGGCCATAAAACAGACCACCAGTTGGTTTCCTGATTCAAAACTTGGTGACGAGCCAAGGGTCTCTCAGCAGTTGTTACCTATGTTTCAGTTTTATGAAACCTGGTTTTGGCCTTCCATCAAAAAATAACTAATCGGAACTTCTGCAGGTGCGCGGAGTTTATCTGGCAGTGTAACAGGGGGCACAGAGGACACCCAGGAGATGATAAACTTCTGTGCAGCAAACAAAATCTATCCAGATATCGAGTTGATAAAGATAGACTACATCAACGAGGCTCTCGAGAGGCTTGTCAACCGGGATGTCAGGTACCGGTTTGTAATCGACATAGACAGCTCCTTCAAGTAATATCTTCGCAGTTGGCACATTTGAAATCCTTATTAAAGTATGTAGAATAAGTTGAGTGTGGGCGTACTCAGACTGGTTTACAATAAAGGGCTTCGTATGTAATGTTCTTGTATACTTTTCCTTTCGTGCATTTCTATACCGATATGTCATATGGGAACAGCAGTACAAGTGTAAGCGCAACTCGCCGTGCACCAGACATCTTACTTTTTTTAGGGAAGCATCAGGATCCTGCCGCGTGATTTTATTAATTTCAAGTAATAGTTACATCTTTTATAAGTTCGCTAAGAATAAAATTAGGGGGTTCATCGACCCAATTACAAGATTTTTTTATCAATAAAGTAAGACCTAGCTAATTTCATGGGCAACTTCGTTTGCTTCTAATGCTGGAAAAAAATTAAGTGCCGCAAGATCAACACAGCGCCCCACCGTGTTTCTTCACCTGAGAATGCTTCAATAATTTTCAATAATTTTGAACGCATCGGATGAGGAGGTCCTTGTTCAACCGGATTAGAATGGGAGTGCTGGTCTATGATGACTACTTAGCCAAAAGATGCTTGCAGGGTGTACGGCTTCTCGTTGTATAAAAAAGCATGCTTGCATATGATGTAGTCGGTGATTTTGTGGACGAGTACGTGCGGATGAGTGAATCTACCTGTCTGAAATTCATGTATAAATTTTGCAATTTTGCAAAGCTGTGTTTGCGGTGTAGGTGTATGATTGCGGTGTTCGGCAAGGAATACTTAAGGGGACCAACCAAAAGGAAATGGCTCGGCTCTTGGCAATCAACGAGGCTAGAGACTTTCTGGGATCATAGATTATATGCATTGGAGTGAAGAAACTACCCTTTTGCTTGGCAGAGGGTGGTACTCGTTTTTTCGTATGGCCGGCTCACACAATGATATCAATGTACTGTAGAGATATCTGATGTTTAACAAGCTCTCCAATGGCAATGCTCCTTAGATGATCTGACCTACGAGATCAACGGTCACACATATAACAAGCCATATTATCTAGCATATGGCATCTATCCTACATGGATTATATTTGTGAATATCATCTCTAATCCACAAGGGGAGAAGAGAAAGAGGTTTACCCATAAACAAGAGAGTGTTAGAAAGGATGTGGAGCGATTGTTCGTCGTTCTGCTAGAACATGAAGCACAAAAACAAAGACCATGTGGGAGGTGATGACAGCTTACGTGATCATGCACAAATGATCATACAGGAGGAGCGTGATGACGTCTTGCCTGATCAAGCATGACAGTTTCAGGGTGAGTTGGTTGAGTCCCAAGGCCCCTCTACTTTTGCTCAGTTTTTTGACTTTCACCGTGATATGCGCAAGAGAACGACTCATGTTCAGCTCCAAAATGATTTGATTGAGCATGTATGGCAGCACTACGTGAGTTAGTAGTTATCTTTGAATTGTAATAATAATAATTGTTTCGTAAAACTGTTTGGATTTTAGTAATGCTATTTGCTTCCTAAGACTGTTTGGACTATTTGGTTAAACTAAATAACTATTTAATTAAACTAACTATTTGATCAATTTTTTGAATTATATTTTTTATATTGTATATTTGAAGATATGAATTTGAAATGGCCAAAACCCTAACTGAAATTTAAAATGATCAAATAGTCAAACCCTGACCGGACGATCTCGATGTACCGTCTCGTCTCGATGGGGGCAGTGACAAGAGAGAGACAAATATGGGTCGGATCCCTATCCGTTTGATGACTCGAACGAATAAAAGACCTGTCACTCGCTCTGCGGGAGTGTGGGACTGTGGACTGTGGAGGCGTGACGCGCGTTGAGCCGAGAGCATTGACCCAGAGACTGTTTGGTTGAGCTTTTGCGTTGGCTTTTCGGGCTTATAAGCCTAAGCCCAACCAAAGAGCAAAACTTCCTCTCACTTTTGTGCAGCCAACCGTGCTTTTTTACACGCTGGGGCGAAAGCACCTCTCACGGTGCATTTTCTGGCTTTCCCCAATCCCACAAATCCCACGCCCATCCTCTCCCTATAACTTACACGGAATTACAGTCAAACTACCCTCATATATATATCCCGTGACCCTTCAGGAAAACTCCCCCGAATCGACCTCAACCTCATTTTCCCCATCTGTTCGTGGATGGAGCAGCTCCCAGCGCCGCAGTTCTTGGAACCCTAGCGTCACTGCCCTTGGAAGACTGGTCTCCGGCAAAGCGGGGCCGGTTCCCGGCGGCCGCCGCTTGTCTCCTCCCTCCCCCGCGTCTTCTCCTCCCTCGCACAACCATAATATCACCTCCTCCCATCTGATCTTGTACAGTCCGAGCTCTTGTGCTAGCTTGTCTTGGCAGGGCCGGTCCTAGGGGGGGTCGAGAGGGGCGGTCGCCCTGGGTCCAGAAATTTTTGGGGCCCCTCCCAGGTACACATGTACCTTGTATGTATACAAGGCATGATTTTTTGCAAGCAGCCTCGTGTTGAACGATTGGCCAATTCGGCCCTTTTGATTTTGTTTCGTTTCTAACTTTTCGCTCGAAGACACAAGGCCTAGGGCAGGAGAACACAATCACTGCTAAAAAAGAGTAGCCATGCATCGCCTGATCAGCTTATTCCGTAACTTCAGTTGTTCACTCTTCCGACTGAACGTCGCCTATAATCTCATCTCTCACCCTATGTAGCACAGCTCCGTATCGGTAGGTTGCTATACACCTGGGGCCTTATTGCATCCAATCGCCTAAGGTGCCGCGCCGGTGGTATTTTCCTATACGTCCAGAGCCCTATGTATATCTGATCGCCCAAAGTCGCGTTGTCGAACGGCCAACCGGGCAACCTAGGTATATATGTTGATTACTTTTTATCTTCTCTAATTTTCTAGGGAATTTTTTGTTTTTGCCACTCTAGTTTTTGCCCATTTTGCTTTTGCCACTCTAAATTTTGACATTTTGCTTTTGCCCTCTTAGTTTATGGTAATACATCAGTTTTGCCCTCTCCAGGGAAAAAGCAAAATCAAAATGGTAGAATTTATTTTGGCTTTGCCACTCTCGTTTTTGCCCATTTTACTTTCTTTTTTGCCTCTTAAAAGGGAAAAAGCAAAATATCAAAATTTAAAGTGACAAAAGCAAAACTGGCAAAAACTACCGTGGCAAAAACAAAAATTTCCCAATTTTCTAGTGTAGCCGTGTAGATGGTTTATCCCCTAATTTCAGTTACTAATTCCATTTTAGTGTTGTTATATTATGAAAAATAAAGTAGAAAAGAAGAACCAAGATTTATAGAATCACATATACCTAGCACCTTTTCAGTTGGCGCTAAAATTTGTGCCGCGCTAAATATATCTATTTTTTACTTCTTTATGGTAAGGGGCTCTAAATTTTAGTTTCGCCCCGGGCCCTCGAAATGTCAGGACCGGCCCCGTGTCTTGGACGACGACCGGCGGCCGGTGGCGCGACCTGCAGCTCGTCCGACCCATCCGTGCATCTCCTCAGCCCCATCACCAGGACATACTTGCTGCAGCGCCAAGATTGGCCCCTTGCTGCTGCTCTAGGTGCTGCTTCTCCAAGACGATGTAGAAATCTGCTAGTATATTTTTTCATTTGTTCAGAGTACCACGTACATGTACTCTGTATGGATAATGTTATGGGGAATTGCTTGTATGGATTTAGGAATTTAAAATATGGTGAATTGCTTGTATGGATTTTGGAATTTAATATCCAAAAAATTGTATTCATGATATATATACTAACTTAAATTTTGGAATTTAATATATGGTGAAAATTGTATTCATGAGAAAATAGTTTAAACTTCACTAAAATACGGTTATATTAGGCCAATATCAATATATAAACAGACTCTCAGCATCCGAGGGTACTTCAGACCTTTCACCACTAACAGCTGACAGCCAACAGTTAGTTTGCCAAACAGTTTTATAACTCACAGCAGCTTTTCCACAGCCAACCACAGCCCAACCAAACAGCCTCTGAAGCTTACAGTTTGAGCCACGTGGCCGTATGATAGTACGCCGTGTGAAATCTGGTGCGTGGTGTGTGGGGCTTGTTGTTGATCTTTAGTGTTCAGGAATCTCTACATGTGGCCTGTGGGTAGCCCTAAACAAAAGAATCTCAGCATGGGGAGTTCTAAAAAACAAAATAAAATTATGCTAAAAAAATAACGCTAACACTGAATCATTTATTTTTTTGTTTTTTGAAACGACACCCTTTTATCCTCACAGTTTCTGAATGTTAATGTTAGCAGCCCAGGCACTGCTAACGGGCCGAGGCTGAGAACATACAAGACCGGCCCAAGAGAAAGACCAGGCCACCAGCACGGGTAGCAAGTGACGGGATGCATGCCATCCCACTAATATAGCTGTAAAGTCCAAAGCAAGATTAAGTAGCAAGTGATCAAGTTTAAAAAGGAGTTGCTAGTAATCTACTCCAGTCTTGGACCTTTTTGTTCGGAACTTACTCAAGTTGTACAGGTCAAGTGGTGCATAAACAATACAACTCCAACTAACTAGTGCATGACATGTGAAGAAGAGATCGATGATCTGATGCAGCTGTAAGACGCAGGCCAGCAGCGACAAGACGAAAATTCCCCCGGCACATGCCGAAAAAGCTCCAACACATCAAACAAAGGGACGCGCGGGCGTTAACTGGCTCCCACAGTCCATGTTTGTTTAGTGATGAAACTGTCAGCTGGCTGCAAACTGTTTCTCTTGGCGGAAAATTAATATCTTGAATTGTTGCAGCATCGAAAATTCACAAAAATTAAGCATGCACCTAACCGATCGAACCTCTAGCTTGCTTGCCAAGTCCTCGTCTTTCCTTGTCTAAACAATGCTAGCTTGGGAAGACTTTGCTAGTAGTATAGTTGTTCAACCGTCGGCCGATAAGCTACCGAAGTACACACCTCCAAAGATATAAAACTAGGGATATTATGTGTCGGTTGTGCAGCAAAATTAGCTAATGACCGACGCGACGTACGCGAGCTCCACGAAGAAGTGAAAAACTCCTATGATCTGCTGTAATATGCCCTGCATGCATATTTGATATGTGTGCGTTCTGGCTGTAACATTGTTGACGTATCCCTGCTGGCTGCTGCAAGCATAACAGATCGATCGAGGACGACGTCCATCTCACAGATCGAAAATGGAGTACAAACCACAGATATTGTTGTGATCTCCAAGTCCAAGCCAAGATTCCTGGATGTGATCGAGGTGCATATGCGAGGCACGATGAACGCGGATCGCGTGCGACATGTCGCCCACATCTGGTTTAATCTGCTCACCCTCGCCTGCCATGGATGCACACACAGAGACACCTCTATTTTATGTGTGTTGGAAACTTGGAATCCATTTCGTGATTTCTGTCGGTCGTTCGCATAAACAAATAGTGAAACGGCGTGCAGGTGGCCAACTCCGGCCCGCAATCCATGGCCGGCAGCCCACATTTTCCATGACGGAAACGGGGGGAGACGATACGCGCGGCGCGGGGAAATACAGGAGTCCAGATCAAGGACCAGGTCCTGATGTGTGTGCCCCCACATTAGCATAAACCATGTGATTATCTCTTGGCTGGATTTTACTAACTGCTACTAGCACTAATTATCTTTCCAGGCGATGATGGTTAGGATAGCTAGCTAGCCAGAATGCCAGATCAAAGGCAAACGCCCCATGCATATGGGCTATCCCCGTGATCTGTGGTATCCCCCTTTTATCATTGCACTAGTACCATGGCACTGCAAGTTATCGCCATGATTAAGCATCATGATGGGAATAGTAAGTAACTAACTCTAAGCAAGCATGCATGAATAGTCTAGCTAGGCTCTAAAATAAAGTGATCGAGGGCAGGTAGCATACGAGCGTGAGGCGCCTATGAATGCGACCAACCTTAACCGAACTTTCCATGCGACGGCGACATTTGTCGACCGCCTCTTGGATGCGCCGTGACAGAAGAGAGGTGGTAATCCGAAGCATTTGGCGGTGGCCGGCGGCGCTGAGATCGAGCGAGCTGGTCCTGATTTGAGTTGCGATCCATGGCAGACAAGGAGGGTGGTGATGTGAGAGGAGAGCTCAGACGTATTGAAGCCAACGAAAAAAAATAACGCGCTAAACAGCACGCTATAGATTATTTGGAGAGGATACGCTATATTTAGCCTAAACTTGACGCTACGAAGCTAATGACGTTATTAGCGGGCTAAATCGCGCTAAATCATGTTAGCCTATAGCGCGCTAAAAATATTCTATAAATAGCGTGAGTCTAAAAGAAGCCCAAAACAGTAAAGCCCAAAACAAAGCCCAACACGTTCCAAACAAAGACTCCACATCCATCTAACCTAAACCATCAGTTCCTGTTCCTCTGCTATTCACACAGAACAAAGCGGGCGACGGCGGCGGTGACGTTGCAGCGGCGGCGGAAGCGCATCCTCCGCTGGCTCCACGGCCAGTTGCAGCGGCGGCCGCGCATCCTCTACCGGCTCCACGGCCAGTTGCAGCGGCGGAGGGCTTCCCTGCTTCCTCAAGGTCGGCCATCGGCGGAGAGACGCGCGTACACAAAGCTAGCTTCTAGCTGATCAATTGCTACCGCCGAAACGCACACGAGTTGATTGCTAGCTGATCTATTGCTTTGATCAAACTAGTACTACTTGCTCAACGTACTGATCGCCATGGAATTTTTAGCCAGAGGCTCATATCGAGCCTTGCTCTTTGCTTTATTGCTTTGTCTCACGGTCTGATTACAGAGTACCCCAATGGTCTTAGCTTTATACACGCTCAAACAAGAAACTAAATGTACTGATGGTAATAATGGTAATACTGATGTTTGTTGCTTCCTGTTGATGCCTGCGATTCTGATTAGAAATTTAAAACAGTTTGTCTTTTAGAGTTTGTTAATCTGTTCATGGATTTATTTTTCATGTTTATGTTTGTGCCGTGGATTTGAATGTGACATTTGTATCTGGTTAAGTGGTTATGCATGTATTGCTTCTCGACAAATATTTAGTGCTGAAATTCTTAATATTTGAGATATATCTTATATTTTTTTCATCATGCTATTTTGAACGTACATTCGTTATAGCACGCTATAACTTGTATATCTTTTAGATAAGGGTCACACTATTTTTTATAGCACCCTATTTTTTTCATTGATCGAAGCCCGCACCGAAAGCTGCATACTAACCGCCAGTACGTATCATGAGAGCACAGTGCCCTACATACTCCATCACCGGACTGGACTGATGGTACTAGCGGTACAAGTAGGCATGCGGTGACGACGAGACACACGTACGCCAACTCGATTCTTACTGTGCTAGACTCTGCCTAGCAGGAGAACTGCTAAATTCATTGAATATATAGAAGGTTGGTCCAGTTTATAAGGGAAACCAGACCGAAAACCATACAAATGGTGGCTTTCGGCAAACAACACACCACACCACCACAAAACCACGTGTCTCTCTAACCATATCCACCTCCTAAACGACGCCCCCGAGAGAGAAAGCGACACCAAGTAGCGCCGCCGTCGTCCGATCTAGAAGACTAGACCTAGGGTTTCCCCTGTAGCATGTTAGGGAAGTCGGGTGGGAATAGCTATATCGATGCCTCCAATAAGGGAATGACGCTCGAAGGCGCCACCATCGACGACTCCGGACATAGCCGGAGTACGGTTTTCACCGGTATTCTCACCCGCAAAACCAGAACCAAAGGATCTGGTCAGCCCACCATGCAGCACCGAAGCTCCTGCCTCCACGGCCACGCACACCTCCCAGCAAGCCGACGTGTTGCCCGCCTATCTTCCTCGACTCCCACTGGACGGAGGATGCAACACCCGCGACAGTGCCATTCGTCTCGCATTGAGAGGATGCAATCCACGCCGACGCCATTCGTCTCCTCGAGGATGAAATGCCCGCAGACCATTCATCTCCCAACCGAGGATGCAACAGCGTAACGCCGTCATTCCTCTCCCTCCCATCACCACCATCTCTGCCGCATGTCCACCACAACGCCAAGCATGCCAACCACCCTCAGGAGGATGCAACACCAAGGATGGTGCCATTCGTCTCCCGCAGGCCGCAGCGACGCAGTCTCCGGCAAAGGGTTGCAGCAGAGCCGCACCGAGCTAGGCAAAGGCCGCATCGCGTTGTTGACGGCCAGGCCGCCACCAGCACCGCACCACAGCCCCGCCATCCTCGCATCGGGTACGACCCGCTGCCGCCATCCGCACCAAGAGCAGCGGCTACACCACCTCAGCCTCCACCAGGACCAGCCACGCCGGCTGGCTCCACCTCCGCCTTGCCTTCAAGGCGCCAGGAGCAGCGCGACGGCCGCGGCCCTATGGGCCCAGATCCGGCCCGAGCCGCCGCACCACGTCGCCGGCGCACCTCCGTCCAGGGCCTCACCGCGCAACCCTCGCCGCTCCACCGAGCTCCGTCGCCAGGGACAGCCCCTCCATGCGCCGCCGATGATGTCGCCGTTGCCCCGCTCGCAAAGCTCCACCACGGTGCGCCTACTCACCCCTCCGTCTTTGCCGGACAGGGTGCCGCTACCGCCGCCGGCGGCGGCGACGGCAGCGGCCGGGGGAGCTCAGCGCGGTGGCTCTAGCCTAGGGCGAGGTGGAGCCTCCGGAGCCGCTCGAGGGGAAGCGGCCCGGGAGGAGAGGGGAACAACTGTGTTCCGGTGGTCCCTTACTCTGCCTTTCGCCAAAGAGGAATTTGCACAAACCACTACCCTTTGGTTATACGTATGCTAGAACACAAACCATAGAGGTGTTTATCAAGTTATTAATCAATCCAACATTTATACTTATTTGCAACAGATTATATGTATAATGTTGACATGTGTAATAGATAGTCTACACAACTGTAGAATAATGGTTTGTTAAGTTCCCTCGAAAGACCAATGCAACTATGCAAGGAATAGGTTTAATTGGACCGGGACTACGGAAATAGGCCGAGTGCTACCGAGTTTGCCCGAGTACCTGAACATTATGCTGTTTTGCATCCCTACGATGCACAAGAAGTATGTGGTAACAAATATATATTTTAAATAAGGAAATTTGACACTTTTCGACAAAAAAAAGCTACTCTTAATTAGTTGTAACACTTGGCATTCAGACACATTAGAGCGTTCCATCGACCAAGACTTGCATGAACCATGACATCACAACATCATAAAGCGAAGATGTCAGAAATCAGACAAATACATACAAATCACAATAGCACGGCGCATTGGTCAAACCGACGTACGTATTCCATCGACGTGCAAGAGCTCATGAACCCATACACCACAATAATACAAACAAATGGCAAACCAAAGCCGAGAGTGTCATAATGAAACATGAACTATAACATCATAATATCGCATGATATCTAACCAAATAAAAGTGTTACATCAACAAGATATACATTCTCCACGTCATCATGGAAAATAGCTATGGGTCAAATCCAAGCGGTTTACCGAACTCTCACTAGTAGAAAACGGACCTTTAGTTCAGATTTTTAGTCCCGCACCAGTTTGCGGCCGATACTAATATAACATTAGTACCGTTCCAAGCGGCCGGACAGGCGAGGGGCAGCAGTACCGGTTCTTTAGGAACCTTTAGTACCGGGCCGTAACACGAGCCGGTACCAATGGTCCGTGGCAGGGCAACAGTCGCGCGGGGCCGCGCGAGCGGAGCTTTAGTACCGGCTCGTGTTACGGCCCGGTACTAAAGCCAAACCGTTTGCCTCCCGCCCACCATTTTACACACGATTAGCTACAGAGACTGGGACGTTCTGTTATTCTCTCCCTGCTCTCCTCTCTTTTTCCTCCGGCCGGCGACCCTCTCCTCTCTCTTATTCCATCCCTCCGGCCACCATGAATGCGGCACCACCAATCACTCGCTACGGGCGGGTGCTTGCACATGGCAACACCTATCTCAATGTCGTGTACACGAACGATAGCGCTAAGGTGGCGGGTTTTATTTCCGATTTCAAGTGTTGGCTTGGCGAAGCTCGGGAGCAAGACAAGTTCATGGGCCTTGATCTCGAGTACACGGCTGATCAATGAGATTTTGTCGTCATCCAACTTTGTTTCAAGAAACATGTCATGGTCTTCCAATGGGCAAGGTAATATATTTTCCAATGAGATGTTGGGGCTTATTTTCTTTGTTGATTCATAGGGATAGGAAAATTGCATAGGATAGCAATTTCTCTTTGATTGTAGTGAAATAATTATATATATTGGCCGAAAATGAAAGTTGCATATTGTTGTTATTCTTATTATACTTGATATCAAATTATATATTGGCCGAAAATGAAAATTGCATATTGTTGTTATTCTTATTATACTTGATCTCAAATTATATATTGGCCGAAAATGAATGTTGCATATTGTTGTTATTCTTATTATACTTGATCTCAAATTATATATTGGCCGAAAATGAAAGTTGCATATTGTTGTTATTCTTATTATACTTGATCTCAAATTATATATTGGCCGAAAATGAAAGTTGCATATTGTTGTTATTCTTATTATACTTGATCTCAAATTATATATTGGCCGAAAATGAAAGTTGCATATTGTTGTTATTCTTATTATACTTGATCTCAAATTATATATTGGCCGAAAATGAAAGTTGCATATTTTTGTTATTCTTATTATACTTGATCTCAAATTATATATTATCCGAAAATGAAAGTTGCATATTGTTGTTATTCTTATTATACTTGATCTCAAATTATATATTGGCCGAAAATGAAAGTTGCATATTGTTGTTATTCTTATTATACTTGATCTCAAATTATATATTGGCCGAAAATGAAAGTTGCATATTGTTGTTATTCTTATTATACTTGTTGTTCTAAATTATACTTTGTTACAGCAGTATTTATAACATGTGTTCCATTTGTTGTTGCAGTAGTGACAAACAATGTCCAATATTCATGGATTTTCTTCGCAGCGGCATACATTTTACTAGCGTTGATATAACGAATGACAAGATCAAGATGAGACGCACCTGGGGTCTTGAGATACCATCTGCCTGCCACATTGATCTCCAGGACTTGTTCAAGCTTGACCATGACAAGATTGGAATGGCTGATATGGCAGTCGCCGTGATCGACGAGGACGAGTACGCTGAAATGAAGACAAGATTCCCCAAGAAGCAGCACGACTTTTGGGAGAAAACCCCACTTGACGGTATCAACATTGAGTATGCAGCAATAGATGCGTACGTTGCATACGAGGTGTACCGCAAGATTAGAATTGTCAACTACGGGCAACGTCACCTCGTACCGCCACCAGTGCGCCATGAGTCTTCTGCTTCGGGGTATTCTGATTCGGAGGAAGATTTGTACTAGTGTTTGCAATGGCAAACACTTTATCTCTAATATTTTGTAGTGCTTGAGGGTCTTCTCATCTGGAAGAGAGTAGTGTTATTGCAAACACTTTATCTCTAATATTTTGTAGTGCTTGAGGGTCTACTCATCTGGAAGAGAGTAGTGTTATTGCAAACACTTTATCTCTAATATTTTGTAGTGCTTGAGAGTCTCCTCATCTGGAAGAGAGTAGTGTTTGCAGTTTCATATATATGGGTATCTTCAATTATGCAATACTTTATGTATGTCCCTGTTTAAGTATGATATATGTTCCTGTTTATCTCTAATATTATGCACCTATTTTTGAGGTGTTTATCACTTTATTTCATTTTTTCCTAAAAACGATCAAAACGGCAACGATAACTATTCATCGAAAGAGGTAAGATTTTCAAGAATTTTCAATGTTTCTGTGATATAACCAATAGTTGTGTACTTTAAAATGATTTTCCCAAAAGATTCAGACCAAACTATCAAATAGTTATAGTTCAAATTTGAATTATTTTCGAAAAAATCGGCATAAACTCATTTAACTAGGGGAAATTAGGTAGAAATCAAGGAAAAACCTAATACTTGGGGATTATCCATAATATGTGTACTAGTTTCCATGAAAATGAAATGGGTGCCATTTTGCATCATATTTTTGGTACTTTGTTCACAAAAAAAGTCATTTTTTGCATTTAAAAAATGGAAAATGACATTTATGAAAATAATTTCAAGATTTCCTTTGGCATGGTTGTTTCTTATACCAATATGCACCTATTTGTGGAATATGAGATCTTTATCACAAACTATGCCGTGGAAATGATCATAACTTGATCATTTGGCTTGAAACTTCTAGATGTCTATACACGATAGACCTTTTTATGAAGATTTTTTTTGCATTTTTTGTCAAAAATCAAGTTTATCATTTTTCATGACAACTAGTACACATATAAGGACCCCATGCCAAAGTATTTCCTTTTTTGAGGTGTTTATCACTTTTTTTCATTTTTTCAATATTTATTATTATATAATCATTTTTGTTTATTCAAGTAAATTTTTATAATATAAGAGTAGAAAAAGTGTTTCATCATAACCGAGTGGTTAAAATGATTGATAAGATAGAACTATCAGTAAGTTCTCAGTTCTCTCTTTGTATCTAATTTGAAAGGAACCTAAATGTTAAGTCTGATAGTGTTGGAGTAGTCTCAGGATGGGTGACCGAACGGGAAATTTGACTAGATTAAATAGTTTGACTTGAGATTAAGTGTGTAGTTAGTGATGAAGTGTGTGGGTTAGTGGATACTTAAGTGTGTGGCTAAGTGAGAAATTTAGAAGAAAAAAATTAAAAAATATTTTTTTCTGAAAAATTCATAAAGAAATTCAATTTTTTGGAAAACCTTTAGTACCGGTCGGTGCCGGTACTGAAGGTCTCCAGACGAAACCACGCCCTGCGCCCCACGTGGATGCCATTTAGTACCGGTCGCAACACGACCGGTACTAATGCTAGGGGGCCTTTAGTCCCGATTGGGCAGTACCGGTTGCACAACCGGTACTGATACCCCTCCCCGACCGGGACTGGAGGTCCTTTTTCCACTAGTGTCTTGGGGTTTCTTGAGCACTATATCATAATAATATATAGTGATCTGACTATACCAATATAACATTTACACATACACTGCAATTTTGACATGTCTATGAGAACTAAAGGAATGCATAAACTCATATGCCACATAGCACACATGGACAATGATGAATTAATGCTACATTTTCACTAGCCGGCCAGTAGTACTTGTATGAGTCTTCACATTTCTTAGAGTTGTGTGGCTCGACCAATGTCATGTGACAGCTATACGTTGAAATTATCAAACATGTTAGTTGTCAGCTAGAAGGGGTGAATATGTGATTAGAAATTTTAGAATTTTTTTAAAAATAGGGATTAACAAGAATATAGATTCTCTAGATAATGCAACTTGCTGAGAATCATATATGACAACAAGGTACAATCCATCTTAACAAGAGAACAAGGTAATAAGTTAGATACAAGTAATGGTTTAAGAAATAACTACACAAACGGACATGAGGATTTATCCCGAGGTTCACTCCCTAAGAGAAGTTATTCTTCGTTGAAAAGGTGTGGATGCAACATACCTCTCCAATACCACATACAAACCACCTTATTCTTCTGAATCCTTCACACAACGAGGAGTGTCTCTATCCACTAAGTGGTGTCCTTAAAAGCGCCAACGAAACCATTATAAACAAGATTGAGACAATCTTTCACAACTTAATTGGAGATTCCTTAGATATTTTGAAGCTTTAGACCACTAAGATTAACTTGGAAATAACCTCTTAAGTCTATGACACCCAAGCACCTAAGAGTAAAAAAGATCCACAATGGATTAGTAGAGGGGAATAAGATTCCTTTCGTGAAACACGAGATCTGGATCTTCTCAAGAAAACCCTATAGTATCAACGAAATTGAAGGCCAAGGGCGGGAGATCTTGAAAGATTTTAGCTCAAGAACAATGGAGGAGAGGGGTCAAAATCGTGCCCTCCGGGAAGAAGGGGTGTTTATAGGTGCTACTTCAATTTTTAGTTCTTTGTCAATTTAGGCTTGATTTAAAGGTAAATTCTCTAGATATGCAACTACCGTGAATTTACCTATATGACAAGATAACAAGTAAAGGTACAAGATAGAAGGTACAAGCAAGGTAAATGTAATAAGGAGCGAGGTAACCAAAGTGAAGCACGTGGAGACAAGGATGTAAATCCAAGTTCCTCCTTTTTAGGGGAGTGATAATCCCCAAGAGCAAGGAATCACTGTAGCACAACTCGATAAGTACTTGAGTGTCGAACCCACGAGAAGCTTAAGGTAAACTATCTATTCTCTCGTGCTCTATAACCCTCTTATATGGCCTTTTATGCAAAGCAATAAATTTAAATATGAAAGGAACTTTTTATTATTAACTAGAAAATAGAAAATTACTAAAAGTTAAAACTATAAATAAACTAATGAAAGCAAGTTATATAAGTGATGTGAAATAGGTTTATCAAGTAACAAATTTCTCAATCAAGTTTCAAAAGCAAGTTACTTACAGCAGGTTTCTCTCAGTAGTTTTCTCAAACAAGTTTCTCACAACAGTTTTCTCAAGCAAGTTTCTCACAGCAGGTTTCTTAAAGTAGCAAGGTACTCAAAGTAGCAATATCTCAAGTAGCAAATTTCTCTAAGGACGTAATTGTTCTAGAAATTGTTATTTCGTTTGTTTGTTTGGTTGTTTATTGTTTCTTCCAGGTAGGAGCCATAAATAGGTGCAGCCAAGTAAATGAGAAAATTACACAACTCTTATGATGGGTCCTAAGGCCAAATGCATGAGCAATCAAATGATTAATTAAGACATAAATGTCCCACCATAGCCTTTAGTTCTAGGGTCCCCTATATATATCCCCCCTAATGTTACTCCAAGTCTCAGACACCGGTTTCTGTTGACTCCGTCCCGTTCAGGAGATGGTTTTCCTTCGGAACAAACACCACGCAAAAGGGCATGAAGAGGGGACTACCAAGGTGGCTGCGCACCCTTCTGGCACAAGTTGGGCCAAGGGCATGTGCCAGGGGGTGGCCCACCCCCTGGGGTATATCCTTCGCCTACTTATTCCCCTCGAGAAAAAACCCTAGACACGGAAAAAATCCCTGAGGCTGAGGTTGTCATCACCTCGAAATCTATTGGGGAGGATTCTGAAGCTCTTCACAGCACCCTTCCAGAGAGCAGATCATCACCGGAGGCTTCTCCATCGCCAAGCCTTCCTTCGGAGTGATGTGTGAGTAGTTCATCCTTGGACTACGGGTCCATAGCAGTAGCTAGATGGTTGTCTTGTCCACTTGTGCCACCATGTTTTGATCTTGTGGGCTGCCTAACATGATCAAGATCACTTTACTTTAATGCTACATGATGTGTTTGTTAGGATCCGATGATTCATGAAGTTATATTTAAATTGTTTACCATTGCTTATTCATATTATTGTTATGTTTATGATCTTGCATGCTCTCTGATACTTATGTTACTTTGGCCAAGTGATGATTTCTATCTGCAAGAGAGTATTGATGCTAGATAGTGGGTTAATGTCTCCCGTGTGTCTGGGCTCAAGTTGACAGAAACGACTAAGGTCGGGGATGTGATGTTGCCACTAGGGAGAAAACAACGGTGTAAGGGTGTATATGATTATACACATTGCTTACATTACATAAGAAATGTATTGCAATTATCCGTTGCTTGTAACTTAATACTTTTAGGTGACATGCTGGATAGCGACCCCAAGGTGGATTATTAGTCATAGATGCAGTTGGATTACAGTCTATGTACTTTTACGTAATGCCCAATACTAAATGATTCAAGTCAATCTTTGTCATGACAACCACTTGAAATTCTTTCATGAATTTGTCAATAGCCTAGTGGTAATTTGTTTACCCGCATGTGTGCTTATCTTTTATTGGAGAGACACCACTAGTGAAACTATGGCCCCTAGTCCATATTTTATTAAATTGTTTACACCGTCATTACTTGCTTTCACAATCAATTGCTTGATGTCCACTTTTCATAAACATCATATTATTTTCACCATTTGTTTGACAGTTTTGTTTTCAGCAAGACGGGAAGCTTGAGAACCTTTCTGGAAAGTTGGGGCGAAGTATTTTGTTTTTTTATGTGTAGGTCCATGTCATCCACGCATTATCGGGAATCGGCGCCGTGCAAGGTTGACACCAAGTTGTAACTCACCACTCCTGCTAAACGATTCAACTCTGGTTCTTTAACTAGGGGAAGATTTACCACTGTATGTATCACCTTCCGCTTGGGGTTTCCCAACGACAATTCGTGCAGCATCAAGCTCCATTACCGAATTTGCTATAGACTTAGCGAAAATTCGATAGTCCAAAAATTTCCGGCCGCAGGGCGGAACTTCCGGTTCAGAGACCGGACTTCCGGCCTGAAGTCCCGGAACTTCCAGACTCCTCCGGACAGACTGAAGCAGGCACATTTTTTTTTGTTTTTATGCCTCTCTCATTTGCACTAAACTTCAACCTTGATTAGGTACCTATACCTATAGATACTTATCACACGATTAGGACCCCGTTTTGTGTTGTCATTAGTCCTCGAAATTTAGGAGACAGAAAAATGCACTTTTAGTATCCACGACAGCCTGCCACAAAGCGATCCTATGCACAAAACAAATTCCTCGATGGGATGACTTAATTGGCCCCTGATTATTTGGGGCTTGATCCGAGATAATGTCGGCGGTATCAAGGCGATGCGCCACTTCGCACACCCCTTGATGTTATTCTTGGAACAAATTCCGTTATAGACCCGCCCTAGATTATTTGTGTCGTGATCGGAACAAATATCCGGGGGTATAAGGGTGATATGCCACTTCTGGTAGCCCTTTACCCCCCCCCCCCCCCCCCCCCCCCCTAGGAATAAACAACCAATGGTGTTATTGTCCTGGTCTAGAACTTCAACATAGAAAGGATGTCAACCGAGAGTGAATTCTCTCATCCATGATTGATTCCGCACATACCTTTATGATTGATTCCTCCCATACCTTTATGATGCGTAACCCCTCTTGACATTGCAGGTTTTTAACTTGAGGGGTACTTAACCATCTTGTGTCATCTTCAAATATGCTTATCATCGTATAAAAAAAAGTGCTTATCATGCTCAAACACATGGGGTATTCCGACACGAAAACTACAATAGAGAGTGAAATGCACTTTCATATGTTTCGTCAAACCAGATACATATGGATGTTACTTACATTCTAGAGTAGTTGATGCTACTAGAAGGATGAAATAAAGTCATGGTAGCAATACACATAAACCAAACAAATCCAGAGCATCAGAAAACCAAGTGCTACCATATGTCATGAACCTACGTCACGGTAGCGCACGTTGAGCGGTCAAATTCGACTATAACTTTTTTGATAGAGTGACGCACTAACAACTGGATTTGGCTAGAGGCCGCTCACGACAACTTCTACGCTAAACCATGCGGCTTTAAGATTTGTTAAATTCGGTAACTCAAAATGACCTTATCAAAGTGACATCTTAAGAAATTCAAAAGAGAAAAATGAGTCTTGCGGCGGTGTTCTAACCAGGGTCTAAGAAAGTACTACATATGTTCAGGATTATAAGGCCTCCTCAAAATTTGGTTGTATCTTTGACCATAGAATTAGCTAACAAATCATGTTTTGTTTATCAAAAATTTCTCCATTAGTAATTCAATTATGAACAAAGAGGGATAGGGAGATTGTCAAAAATCATGTTTGGTTCTTTGGCATTAATTGACTACGAACATTTTGAATTAATTGACTACAAAATATGGTATAGTTTTTACGATATATACTAATTTATATTTGTTTGTTAAATTCGGACTAAAGATCAAAGAGAGATATGGTGTAGTCAATTAATGCCATAATGTGATTTTGCCAATAGGATTTGAATTTCCATCAAGAGCCAGCAAAGCACAAGTCCCTGGACGTTTGACTTCCCTTCTCTAATCTCCTCGCCTCACCGGCCACATGCAGTCCTGAACCAGCGCCAGCATTAATTTCCTCCTTCCTCCCATTCTTATTTTCCTTAATAACTACCCCCTCTCTTTTAATGGATTCCATCTTTTTTCCTCACCCCACCTCACCTTTAACTCCAAGCACTGCAACCTCTTCTTCTTCTCCTCCTTCCCCCCTTTGCTTCCCCTTTACTCTCTCTTCCTCCCTCTTCATGTGTGCATGTGTGCGCTGTGTTCGTCTTTCCGGCTTCCTCTCTCTCGCCAAGAAGCAAAGGTCACTCGCTCTTTCTCCCGACTCCGCATTTTGGTGCCACTCCACACAAGCGTGAGCAGCTCCTAGCAAGCACCAGGCTTTTCTTGTTCTAACTTCCGAGGGGGGCGGAGCTGGAGCTCTTGATGGAATCCGTGTCCAATGGCGCTGGATTGGGCGTCCTGTGAAGGTGACCTCTTTTCCCCGTTCACGTTTCTTGGGCCCATCCGCATCTGTCTCCAAGGATTTGACTTGTTCGTCTGAAATTCTGAAT
Organism: Poa annua; assembly: GCA_026929855.1. Lineage (NCBI taxonomy): Eukaryota > Viridiplantae > Streptophyta > Magnoliopsida > Poales > Poaceae > Poa > Poa annua. The sequence goes on along the minus strand of CM049435.1, from coordinate 52,467,851 downwards.
CCTGTTGGGTCCTGCGATTTTATGGTATGTTGCGATGTCCGCGGAATCGAAATTCCCCGTACATTGCCAGATTGCTTCAGGCGACCTGGGCTTTGTTTGATCTATTTTTTGAAAAAATTATTTTATGCGTCTGGTTGGTGGATTAACAGCCCAGACTTCAGAGTTCATCACGAGTACTTGGTGGTATCCCATCTTGCGATGACCATCCATGCTGCTGTTTGATTGGCTTGCATGTTCGAAACCTTCTGTAGTGTAGTAATATGCAAGCGATAATTATCTCTCCGGACTGGAAGAATTGTGCCATCATGTGCCGCACCTTTTGTTGCAGAGACAGATTGACCCTTTGCTTTTGTAGTTTTGTGCATGTGCTGCTTTGCTAATGTACCTTTTATTATACAGATAATTCTCTAGGATAAGTTTGTAAATTCTTCTGGCAAACCGTCACAGGATTCTGAATTACGGAAACATCTCACCCAACTATTCATCAGACCGTCTCAAGAGAATATGTCGTCTTCTGACATCAGTGCAGCGTTGTCACGGACAACACCGGTGTTTAATTTGAGAGTATGGGTCTTAATTGCCATTGGCGTCGGGATCCTCATGGCAATTTTGTTCATCTTAGTATTGTGGCTTTCCCTCCGTAGGAAAAATAAGACAGAGAAGGGATTTGACAGTATATCACAAACAGAGATACCTGTTGTGTCCAAGGAAATCAACATTGACAAAGGGGTTGGCACACAGAGTATGAATGACAGTGAGGTGCCCTTCATGCCGGTACATGATAAGTATACACAGATGAAGAACGTAGCACATTTGGCAGAGACTAGGTCTGTTGATGTTGATGCATTCAGCCAATGCAGCTCATTGTACAACATAGAGAAGGCCGGAAGCTCATACTCTGAAGATTACAACAGCTCAGGTCCGAAGAGGGCAGGCAGTTCTCCATATGGATTTGCATCAGCTTCACCGCTGGTTGGCCTGCCTGAGCTATCACATTTGGGCTGGGGACACTGGTTCACCTTGAGGGACCTGGAGTTTGCAACAAATCGGTTTGCGAAGAGTAATATCCTTGGAGAGGGTGGCTATGGTGTTGTCTACAAAGGTCGACTCATGAATGGGACCGAGGTAGCTGTGAAGAAGATCCTTAACAATGTGTAAGTGTATGTTTTTCTTATTGAATTTACTGTGATGTTCACTTAGAGCTAAGATTTGTCAAGTGTGTTTCCAGAGGGCAGGCAGAGAAGGAATTTAGAGTTGAAGTTGAAGCCATTGGTCATGTTCGACATAAGAATCTGGTGCGGCTTCTGGGGTATTGCGTTGAAGGGATACATAGGTGACACATTCCTTCTTTTTGTTTTGCTTTTCATTTTTGTGTTATAGGATCTACTGGAACTAGCTTGTATGTATAATGCATCCATGTGCAAGAATCACAATGATTAATGGATAATCAACACCATGAGAAAGAAATTTTGTGGTGTTCCATCTATTTGCATACTAGCAGTTTCATGGTACCACATAAATGACTGCAAACTACAATAAGCAGTTCTTCTCACCTGCAGGATGCTTGTCTACGAGTATGTAAACAATGGCAACCTAGAACAATGGCTTCATGGGGCCATGAGTCAACATGGTATCCTCAGTTGGGAAAGCCGTACAAAGATTCTCCTTGGGACAGCAAAAGCGTAAGTTTGGAGTGTGGGCATCTTTCATAAATATCTCCTGATATCATACTAAACAAAGAGCAGCACATAAAGTTCACATGGGACTGGTGACTCTTACATGCTAAATTGCTAATGCACACCATTGCATGATTTTTCAGGCTTGCATACCTTCACGAAGCCATAGACCCCAAAGTCGTACACCGAGATATTAAGTCAAGTAATATCTTAATTGACACTGAGTTCAACAGCAAGGTTTCTGATTTTGGTTTAGCAAAACTTCTGGATTCCGACGCAAGCCATATAAATACAAGAGTGATGGGAACATACGGGTACGTAGCCCCCTGTCTTCCCCTTCATGTTTGCTCCACTCTAATTATTCTGTTCATTTGGAAACACAACTTCTAATTTTCTTCTTAACTGATGATAGATATGTTGCACCTGAATACGCGAATAGTGGGATGCTGAATGAAAAGAGTGATATTTACAGTTTTGGAGTTGTGTTGTTGGAATGCGTGACAGCTAGGGATCCAGTTGACTACAGCAAGCCTCAAGATGAGGTAGAGCTGAGAGATTTTCCCATTTCGAGCAATTTGATCCAATTGCCCTTGCTGGTAGTCCTTACACATATTTTTCTGTTGCTTCAGTCAAATCTTGTAGAGTGGCTTAAAATGATGGTTAGCACTAAGAGGGCGGAGGAGGTTGTGGACCCAAGCCTTGAGATTAAACCACCTAAACGTGCTCTTAAGCGGGCAATTTTGGTTGGCCTGAAGTGTGTTGATCCTGATGCGGACAAGAGGCCAAAGATGAGCCATGTCGTCCAAATGCTTGAAGCGGTTCAGAAAGCATATCAAGAAGTACATTCCCTATCTGTGTTGTCATGTGTCTCCTACTATCTAAATTATGATTCTTCTTGGAGCTTTTACTTTTACTGCATAATAACTAACTATGTGGTTCTGTTGTTATGATAGGATCTGAAGAAGCACAGCCAGATGGGAAGTGTGGATCTAGAGTCACAGCAGTCATTAGAGGAGCTGTCAAACGGTGCTGATGCTTGAAGCTCTACTTCTGAGGAAGCATAGAGCAAATAGGACACCTTAAAGTCATTTGATAGTAAAAGCTGATTGCATCAATGTTCAATACTTTCAGTAGAGTGGGTGAAACAGGTTTACAATTTGGTTGCAAACTATTGGAGGTGCTAAATCCAGTTAGGAGCAAGCTGCTCATTTTCACGTTTTTGTTTCTGCTTATTAGTATTGCTTGTATGCTCCCCTAAAATAGTTGCCTTGATTTTTATTTTTATATGGATGAGTCCTTAAACTCATTTAGTTTGGTATTGTTTAGCCTACTTTTAGGGGAGCATAGAAGCACTCCATTGGTCTTTATTTATCATTTGGGCTGCCAGGAGGAACTGATTTGAAATGCATGACTATAGAGACCGGATTCTGTTGCCCATGTACAGACGAAAGCTTGTGAATCTTCAGTTCTCTCATAAAAGCATATCCTTGTTAGTGGGCCTTGTCAGATTACCTGGGATTGAAGGTGTTCACGCTGAGGAATCTAGGAACACTTGACATACACTACTCTTGTTGGGAAATCAGTTGACGTCACTGACTAATCATCGGCATGTTTCACCCGTTGAAACTTCCCATCTTGATTGTCGAAATTGAAAGGCATCTGCTTGGTCATTGCACTTGGTGAGATTGTAAACTTTGTTTCCTGCACATGATTACAGGGTGCCAACGTTCAGTACCTACTTGTTTTGCAAGTTTCGCCAGCTTCTCCATCCTTTTCTAAAGGGTCATTAATCATTAGTGCCTTTGTTGCTGCACTATTCAGCAAGACTCCTGTTTTTAGGTGCACAAATCATTTATGGTACACACATAAAACTTGAGAGTTGTGATGTGCCTTTGAGAGCCGCTTTAGCCGGCAGCTAGGTCCAAGCCTGTCACTCATCATCCTTGCTCTATCAGCCGGCCAGGTCATCCAGCTTCGATAGTGGTCGCTCCAATTGGAGGCTGGATAACAAACTTAATTCCTAGGCCACCGTCCCAATCCAGTTCCAGATTGGAGGTTCCGAACCACTAGTCGCATCAACAATAATAAGCAAGATAAACGCCAGCCACACAAAGAAAAAGGAACCGACCTGTACTCAGATAGGGTTAATCATTTATATATTTATTTTTTTGTTCCAAGTTCCTCAGTGACATCTTTTCAGAACATTGTGCAAGTGCATTGCGTATGTTTCTCTACCCGACGGCCTATTAGGAATGCCAAAATCTTGCAGTAATCAGTTCACTACCTGCTGTAACAGGGATAAGAAATTCCTGGTTCCATACATGACCTAATTAAGCTTCCTTTTTAGAGTTTGAAGCTCGGCTATCCCCCAGGCAATATATGTTCCCTCAGGAGATTATAGGCGTCGTCGGAGGAGGCGGAGGAGGAGCTAGATGCATTTGACAAGCCATGCCAGCTGATACCTTCCCTGACCTTGCCGTGCTGTTCGGCTTCATGCTGGAACATTGTAACCAGCTGCTGGAGCTCCAGCTTCCTCACCTTCACCTTCTCAACGGATACTGGATTTGTCAACCCAAGATACATCAGTCCGACGCCAACAAGGATGATTCCAATCAGGAAGAGAAGCCCCGCAAACAGCCCAAAAGCATAAGGCGTATTCTGAGCTCCCGGTATACCGTCGACGTTAATTCCAAAAAGGCCAGTGATTATGGATAGAACTATACCGCCACCTCCAAAAATAGCCAAATTGTGGGTAATACGAAGGCTTCTGTCCTGTAGAGGGGAATTTTTTGGCATTGTATTAATTTATATCCCCCTGAAGAACACATGAATGCACAAGCTGTACTTTACTGAAGTATGGTAGGACTTGTGTACCTGTAACCATGCACGAACAGTGCTCTGCATAACATCCTGAATAGTGAACAAGCGACCACGGACAGCTTCCTGCTCCTCGAGCATCTCACGTGCAGACTTCCTCTCTCGCTCTAAAATAGCTCTTGTGGCATTTCCCCGTAAATGTCGGAGAAGCTCAATTATGATTTCTTCCCTTGCGTGCAGTGACCATTTAACCCTGATCACCTGTGGCAGCGTTATTTATGGTCTTATACTCCAAGTCATGAAACATTAACAAATGGAGAATAGCATGCATGAATACTGTATGTTAAAGCTTTATCATGTTAAATATGATAACCACATGTTAGATTTCCTCACAATATCCATTCAGACGTCTCCAGATATAATCCTGTTTCTACTTTGGATTTATCTGATCCAACACTTGTATTATTTTTCAACAGAACAGTAAAGGCACAACAGCCCCTCCAATGCATTGGTGAGAAAATATTCAGCGAGTACATTTTATGACAGAGAAATATAGAAAAAGGAAAACTAGGGTAACATTTCTACCTGTGTTGCTAATCTTCTGATTTCTTGATTCAATATGATGCTGACTAGGTTTAGATCTTCACTATTTCTCCTGTCAATTGGATTAGTGAGCATGTAATCATTAGATGGCAGTTCATTAAAAGGTTATCAAATCACTGCCACATATGCTCAAATAAATTTTCTGGCAGCTGAACATGTTTGTTTGGATTTCTTACCTATTCACAAACTTCAATTCAATTTCATCTGCTTCCCCAAAGACATATTTACGGAATAATCTGAGAAAACACCATAAACACAACGGACCTATAAGTATGTAGACACTAATGTCTAATAGTATTATATATTAAAAGAACGATACAGTAGAAAAAAGAGAGACTGCTAAAAGTTCTCACAGAAAAGTAAAACATCCACCCATTTATCTAATAAATCAATCTAATGTAAGTGTTAGATCTCCGTAACTACACATGTGGATCTGTACATTGGTCATGGATTTTTTCTTTGTCCAGGACGTGAAGGACTGAGAGGGCCAGCGATACTCCACTCAGTACTGATGCATGCTTTGGAATTTAATAGGGTACATGGTAGTAAGCAAGAAGAGAATCTACCGATATCTCTTCATTTTTTTTCTTCCAATAAGATGCATGACACTTATTTTTACAGCAAGATGCATGACACTTCATTGGGTATGTTGTTCATACTTATTTTTTTATCAAGGGTGTCATTCAAACAAATGTGTATTAAAGACCAAAAAACAACGATTGGGCTGGAGTAGAAAATGTATGGTCAGGAGAGCACCTACTTAAAAAACTTGTGGATGCTTTTTAAGAAAACGCATGAAAGTTAATCTCAATATTACATGTCAACCTGTAAATGTTGGTGCAAAAGCTGGCCATATGCTCCCTGCACCAAAATTACTTGAGTTGTGAATTGTATGCTATTCACCTGAGTTGTGAATTGTATGCTATTCACAGGTGCAAATTTTGACCTTTTTGTGCAAAGCATATGCAGGGTTATTGTTGTACGAAGTTTACAAATTAACATCTTATATCAGGATGAACATGCATAAGTTTTTTCTTGAAATACATTTTTCGAAGTGGGCAAAGACGAGAGAATACAAGTCCGAGGGCATCCATTGCATTTTGAAATTACCCAATTAACATGGAGTTTTTACCAGAAATCAAGGATGATAAAAGGCATAAAAAATGGGACACAAAAAAGCGAAACATCTAGCAACTAATTTTGTAGAACCTCTTTTATTAGTCGACGGCAGGTTGCATATCAATATAGCATACAAATTATAGATATATTCACCACTTGGTCTGATGCTCTTGCAAATAAACTTGGTCTGATGTTCTTGCAAATAACCTAATAACATATGTCTAAGTGGTGCCAACAAATAAAGATGGTTATGACTGTTCCTGCACAAATGTGGTGCTAGTAATATAATAAACAAGGAAGATCCATGACCAATTTTTGTTCCTAAATACACTATGATTACACTTATACATGGAATACTATAGAGCTCGTTGATAAGGATTAATCGTACAACCTAACACGATGATAAAAGAAGTGATGTTACAATATCAAAAGTACCTGTCATCCCACCGTGAAAGGCGACTGACCAAATTTGCAATTACTTCATGAGCTGATTTGGGTGTTTGACTTCCACCAGCAATAAGCAACTCCTGAAAAGATTTTCATGAGTACCTTAAAATAAATAAAAATAAGATTATTTTTCAGCTATACCTGCACTTCAGTCACTCCTAAAACATTGATGTTGGATGAGGGACCTTTGACATGCATTGCAGTTAAAAGGAAATTCTGTGTCTGCCAAGACCGAAGCACAATGGGTATGTCTTCCTCTTCATGATTTGGATCTCCAACAGACTGACCAAGAAGCTCAAATAACAATCCACCTGCAACTCTAACTGGGACCTGCATATATAACATAAATTTATGAAACAGATCTGGTACGCCGAGCATATCAACACAAGATATGCTAGGGCATTGAACTATCAAACTCATCACCATCAGAGTAATTCTTATCTTTGTAACATAGGATGAGGTAAATCAAATATACTGGAAACCAGTCATTACCAATATATTTTGACAAAAAGTAAGTTTTACATCAGCGATTATAGTTTAGAGAGAAACCAATTTGGAACAATTTAACCAAAATATGTGGATTTGCCTACTTCTCTAAGCACTGTTTTGAGAAAGGTATGTATTCTTCATAATGGATCTTTCTGTAATATTTTTGCAATATAGAAAAATAGTTCAACAACACTTACCAAGAATGAAAACCCACAAAGAAAGTTAAACAATGCTTGAATTCGAGTTCCGCTATAGATTTTTTATCATGAAGGCTGCTCAATGAAAACAGACCACAGGATATGGACAGACTGATGTTGGATATACTAGATAGGAGTCAACGCAATCTTTACTGCAATCTCATCCGATGTATCCCAAGTATTCTTTTTAACATATCTACTGAGGTGCAACACCAGTGAAAGCTCTTCAGCTATGAAATATCTGGGATGCGTTCTGCAGTTATATCACAGCTGTAGCCTGACCCACCAATTAGGCCATAGCGTGATTCTTATTATCTAATATCACCCAAAAAAAGGATAAAGGTGCCTATGATGATAATTGTTATGTGAACAGCGTCTGAGCCAATCAGATAGATGAAAAAACAGGTCATCAAAAGATCAGGTGCTCTCATGAAAACCAGTAGCGTAGTTGTTAAATTGCAGGTAGAAAATGTGCATACACTACAGGTTGCAGGCAGCAGGGTATTCCATTCTAACAAATTGAGAAGCTACTGTGTCACAAAGAAATTACATGTAGACATAACCGTCATACAATTATTAATTATAGCTATCTGAAACAAAGGAGAATGAGAAAGATAACCTCATAGAGAAGGTACTTCATCCGGTCACTTATCAGTCGGTTTTCATCTCTCAGCGCAGTTCTAATAGCCGGATGCATCCAGTGAGCACTACTCAACCATGCGTCGACTGCAGGATGACCTGCAGTGACATGGAACCACCAAGTAGGGCCCCCAGGACGCTGCCAGTAAGGAGCAGCAACGTCAGCCACGGTATAATCGTCCTCGCTATCGCTTATCAACGCCTGCTCATTCTCCCAGCTGGCATCTGACTGAACCCTCTGAACCAGCTCTGCAATCCTAGACCACCCGATCGGCACCCATTTGTGCTCGAGAATCTCACCAACATGCGGTGGCCTATCTTTGACCACAAAAGGATCAGCACCAAACTCCGTCTGGAAGGGGATTTCCACTACATTGCACTCATTTGGTGTGGGGCTCACAACGTGATGCCCGCTCCTACCAATGTGCCTCCTCGTATGCATAGCAGCCCCTATCTCATTCAACGATTTGTGACGAACCAGCTTCCTGTGACCCTTGACGAGCTCAAAGGCGCAGATGAGCCCATCGGTCCAGAGCTCATTCCCAAGGATGTGTTCCTTCCCCAAATCTGGCTTGGCACTGCCGTCTTGCACCTTGGACATGCTGTTGACCTGAGGTGGCTGCTGCACCTCTACATCAGTCATACTCCTTCCAATTCCGGCTGTGTGTTCATCAGGAGATATGTGACATAGGTCAGTACTGACTTTCTCAAAACATGGAGTACATCAGTACAATACAGCGCAATCAATGGACAGATACTAGTATTCCTCTCATATGTATAGACTGTACAAGAGATGGAATATCTGTACTGTACAAAGGATTGAATATGTAAGACTATGAAACCTATAGTACATCAACACATGATGTATCCAATAGACGTGCCAAATCACAATGCGAAATACTACACAAAAATGACAAATTTACAGATCTGATTATAATTACAATGATAGTTTCAAAACTCCAAAAAGTTTCATTTTTGTGTAGACTATATAATATAAAGAAGATTTTGCACGCTCGCAGTATACATCATTGAGAACATGCATGATTTGTTTCAGATTTTTTGGAACTTTTAAATATAAAAAAAAAACAGAGGGATCAATGGAGCTCAGGAGCAAAAACCACTTTCCGATACCCTAACGAATACTAGTAGACAGTTATTAGATACTAGTAATGTATAACAATTAAACTGTAGTCATCACACGGTAATCCAGTGACAATCACGATGGTGCAAGCAGCGTGCCTAAGAGATTCGGGGTATAAACGGAAGCACTTGTGTAACTTACTACAACTTGTAAGCTGTCGGTAAAGCAAACAAAAAAAATCGAGTAGCTTAGGGCTGCAAAATATGCCGGAACCAGATCGCGACGCCGGCTAGCTAGTAGCGCCGCCGCCGACCGACGCCGGAATCGAAGCTTACCTTTCAAGCTCGGTGGCCGGACGCCGAAGATAGCCGCATCCGCCACCCCCCGCGCGGGTCAGCCTAGGTAGCTCCGTTCTGCTGATGGGAGGAGCAAAGGAAGTGGTTTCGAAACGAGGACCGAGAAATCTTGGGAAGTGAGGTGAGGGGGGAATCGCGGAAGTAGCGGCTGAGTGGAGCCTGTTCTTCCAGAAGCGAACGCTCGATTCGCTTTGCCGCCGCGGTCGCCACTCCTTTTTGCCTGCCTCTCACGGTCTCACCCCACCGAGAAAGCACCCAAGATCTTGCCACCTAGCACTAGCACTAGCACTGCTGCCGATCTTGGAGACGTCAACCATGTCGCTGCGCAAGCACAATTGCACTTGGCGAGTTGCACAGATGGCGCCGAAATCCACCGTCGTCAGGTTGGCGTCCTCGACGTCCGTGATGAAGCAATGTGCAAACGTTGATCTCAGTCGGGGAATAACTGGAGACCGACCTCTTCACGTAAATCTGAGTTTCCTGCCCAAGTGGTTGACGATACAAGCTGGGACAAAGACCTGAAACAAGGGCTCCGTGCCAGCGCCAAACTACTCGCCGGGGACATAACTCGGCCATGCTATAAACTACTAAACGACGCTCATCAACTCGGTATGAATAGGCTGGTGTGCTACGCAGTCACTAGCAAAGTAGCAATATACAATCTTAACAAAATATATACTCCCTCCATCCCAAAATAAGTGTCTCAATTTTGATAAAAAGTGGATGTATGTAGACATAAATCGAGTTACCATTGCACTTTTTTTTCGCAACGAATGTCAAGATCACAAGTTATTTCCAGACTGGTGCTACGTATATTCAGCAGGGACCAATGCAAATCTTGAGTGCCGTACGATTTTGCGACGTGGAGCATTCCAAGTGTTTCTCCAGGGCATTTACAAGTTTTCTTTACCGACCTCCAGGGCTGCAGAAGATGTTCGCAATGCTCGCTGCAGAAGCTTGTATTCATGCTTCCATGCACATCCTATGACCTCCGCTCACCCACGGAGTTCAACATTACCCAGTAGGTACTCCTTCGCAAAAAGCTCTGTTCCAATAATTGTTAGGTGTCCCCTGCAGGAGAGGGAAATTCAAAGTATCTGCATTGATCATTCGATCCAGAAAGACACATTTAATGAGATGGAAACCTACGATCAACAGTCAGTACATAATAATCATTTATATCACGACAGCATTCATGCCTCACTGTGCGATGCGCGGCCTGTTCCGAGTACGAGCACATGTGCTCCAAGTATTATAACACAGTGTGTGGACCTCTATGATTCACCCATTAACAAATTTTAGACAATATTTGCGAAACTAACTGAGATTTCTAGTCAGAAAAGAAACTAACGTACAATAATCTGGAAAGTTGTTTTGGCTCCTGGGCACCAGTGATCTCGTTTTTTTAAGATTCGAAAATCACACTTTAATGCTCCAAAAAATTATGGAAGAAAGTATAGGGATAGATATACATATTTTATATGTACGCACTACGTTTAAAAATACATTGTATTTTAGGCTACACAAAAGAGACAAAATTCGGGACAAAATCACAAAATAGGTTTTTTTTAATATACTTCATACAGCCACGAATTTGTTATTTTTCTCTAGCACGAAATAAAAAGTATTTTCAACCGGAACTTTGCACAAATATGTATACCATGCATATGTATTCAAGTTCAAAAAAGTGGATTTTTTTAACTTAAAAGTACCATTTTCGATTAAAAACAAACAGGATCACTGGTGCCCACGTGCACCAAATCCCCTTTCGCAATAATGCAACTATGCAAGTAGTCAAACAGGATTAGCATCTATTGCTACGAGCAGTCAAGCATAAGTAGTCTGTCGGTCTTCTCTCTGTTATATAGGGAAAGTAACACAAAGAACCAAATATGCAAGGATAAATATTTCTTCTTACTGCGCCAGAAGCTTCAGAATGACGCGCTTGACTCAACTTAATTTCTTGCTTTGGCAACGTAAAAGGTAATCCCTGGCTTCATTGAGATCTGTCACAAAGGTAAAGTTAATTCAGTCAAGCGGTCAACCACATTGCATGATGAGTGTACCAAAAGGAAAATCCGGTGAATGTGAGTAGCACCAGGAAGACGGCGGTAGTCTGGTTCTATTCCATCTCCATTGATGTCTTTGTGATCTGGTGTCACATATTTGCCAACTGTGACGACAATACCAGAACCATCATGAAGTTCAAACACCGACTGGATTAAACCCTGCAATATCAGACACTTGAGTTGCGTATGAAAAGGGACATAAGTCTGTTGATCACAGAAGGCATTGCCATGGGATCTGCTAGGTGGTTCAAACTTCAGACCTTGCCATAAGTCTTTTCACCGACAAGAACAGCTTTGCAATTGTCATGAAGTGCTGAAGCAACCTAGAAAATCATTAGTATCTGGGTGAGCTCTTACTGTTACTGGTATGAATTTGAATACTACCAACCAGTGAGACGACATATTTACTTACTATTTCACTGGCACTTGCTGTCCTATTATTTACCAGTACCTGTGTCAGAAGGTGTGGATGGACAGGTGAGATACAAATGAGAATCTGAACTCTGAGATTTGAATAGCATAATCAAATATGGTCATGATCTCCTGATTTTCAGTAAACAACAAGTACATGGTTAGCTAGGGGACTTCCCTAGAACAGAAAACTGAATCTGCATTATGCATTATAGTATCGATCTGATTAAGAAAGTGTGAAATAATAATTATGGAGTGTAGGTACAACTAAATCAAGAAATAATCCACACCTCGAGGATCCTCAGTCCTCACACTGTCAAGTTTAGTGCATAGAAGTGTCAAAGTTTCTTCAGTGAGCTGAAGCTACAGCTTTAGTGTGGTAAGAACTATGGAACATATGGGTAAATGTAGGTATTGACAATTCCACGGTTCAACACAACGGTGGAAAAGTGGCACCTGCTTATGACCACTTTGAAATACTAACTCTTGAAGCATTTCGAAATAGGTATATCAGCATAACTACAACTTACCAGTACAGGAGTTGTAACCAAGGGTCCACTGTCAGCAACAATTGTATTTTGGACTTGACGATCTCGGCCAGTAGTATAAATGACCTGAAATGTTTTCCATCAGGGCATAAATCCTTGACCATCAAATTTGAGTTACAGTGTGAAACTAAAAATAGAAATGTTTTAAGCAATTAAACACCTGAAGCTCTCAAGCTTTGCTAGTACGCACAGAAAGATTATTGAATTCTAACAGACTTAACCGAAAGCTTATGATAATGTGACAAGAAAAATCAATTTAATAACTATTCAAGAATGAGGGGACTTTTCATAGTGACCATGTATTAGAGGAGTAAAGCTGGTGACCAGGAGAAAAACATCACCGCCTAAAACCAGCGGTAACCGCTATTTACCTGATTTACATGTGGCTACGCTATGGATACGGCTGATTCATGGGACAAATGACATCATTCAATTCCCTTTTTTGGGTGGAATAGACGTGCTTTCCCTTTTATACATGATCCAAACATCGGAAATTCAAAATTATAACGAGAAGCCACGCGGCTTTTGCTAAATGAACACGGAAGTTTACTTGACTCAGAATATGAATCCTCGTGGTGGTGGTGACAACTGACAACCTCTTCATGTTGTCAAAATATTTGGAACAACAGGAGTTGGTTTAGGATTTTAAATCAGTGGTCAACATCAAAGCAAAACTAGCATTTGTTGTTTCGATAACCATTCCCATCCAAGATTAAAAGCATCTTAGCGCAGGCATCGTGCTTAATTCTTGGCTTACTGTTCATGGAAAGTAAGTTTGAAAAGTTTTTATTAGGATTTATGATCAACTTTGGAACACACGAATTGGAAAACACCAGGGAAATGGCGGGGATAGTGCAGTCCCATAGGAAACAAAACAATGAATGTTTCAGATGACTGTTTCGAAGTCTCACATGAAATATACAAGAAAGAGGTAGGCTAGATCTGAAACCCATAATATCTCAGAAAACATTTCTAGAAAAGGAATTTTAGATAAATTTTGCAGGATTGAAATCCCGTAGGATTTTTTTCTATGACAGCCTTTGGAATGTCGGAATGGCCCAAGGAACTCCTATGGAAAACCTTCCTCTCCTCTACATACTGGAGGGTTATGAGCCCAAACCTCATTTCAAAGCAAGATTGATCTTTCTCTCACATCTCTATACAACAAAAAAAACTTTAAAGTCATAGAGCAACAGCAATATTGAACATCTCCTGCGTCTTCGATTCCTCTAGAAATCCACTAGACTTGACATCCAATTCTTGCTTTTCTCCTAATTCTGCAGTTATTATTTCCTGCACTCCAAGCAGGCCCTTGTCTATAATGAGTCATTCCATTGGACCTTTAAAGTAATCCTAAGCTGTCAATCCTTCATTCCAAACACATTCGTAGGAAAATCTACTGTCCTATGCAAACCCTTCAAATCCTCCAAAAATCCCTCTATTTTTTCCACAATTCTAGAAAAGCCCAAAAGGAGTTTACTTTAACTAGAAAGTAAAAATATGCATCGGTTGTATAAGGATTACAGAAAATCAACCACAAGTTGAAAAGAAAGAATGATCCATACCGTGTCTCCTTTGTTCAAGAAGAGCTTTGCAATCTCTATCCCAGCCTTCAAGATAAACATAAATATCAGACCGTGTAAGTAGAAACGATCCAGAAAGATTATATCTTGACAGTTTCTTTCTGAAGCCATGTGATGAGCCTTAAACCGTTTGGAGAAATTAATGCCAACTAACAAACCTAAATAAGAGTAGGATACCCCACCCCATCAAACACCATTCAGTTCTAGCAGATTAAAGACACATCATTCTAGCATTCAAATTTGGTTCCATGCACCATCCAAGAGCAATAAATGACACAATCAAGAGTCGTAGTAGTCTTCTGTATAGATGCCTTGGATATTGCACATCATCCTAAAATGACAATCTTTTTAGGAGCCGAGCGCAGAATATGGAAAGGAAAAAAGGCATACTTGAACTAGTCCACCAAGATTGTCCCTCAGATCCAAAACAAAATAGGAGGCACCAGAATTCTGTAAACGTTTCAGTGCTGCAAGAGACAAGTCATGTTAGGACATAGCTTTTTGTGAATTAACAACAATTATAGTTAAAACTAAGAATGATAACACTGCAGTGTCGTGTCAAAGAATTACATGTGAACCAAAGATACACAATAAACAAAAACCATCATTACTGCACATTTAGTTTGCAAAAGAGGAAACAACATTCTAAATTTTCCGGATTTTCCTATTTGAGTTTAATCAAAGAAGAATTGATATGCTTAGATGTATGTGTATCACCTCATAAGAATCAGACAATAGATTGACATTTGCAAAAAACAGCATATTAATAATTAGCTAAGAAACAATGGCAAAAAGATTTAGATATGATGAGGATAAGGTTAACAACCAGCAACACACCGCTGACCAAATCTTTTTTGGCCACTGCATTGAACTCTTTAATGCGAATATATCCAACAGATGAATTATCATTATCTACTTTCTCCAAACGATAGAAAATTGGGGTGCGAGCAGCCATTTGTCGTTGCACCTTCATTGACTCAACAGGACCGCAGTTGTTGTGCTTAACCTAGATATAATATTAAAATGGTAAGATAGTTAGAAAAATAAGGAGCACGAAGAGATGTCAGACCACTCTAAATACAATGTTCAACAGATTATTCAGAACCTTAATTGTAACAAATGTTTCCTTTGGGCCTTGCAGCATGGACGACACTTCGAATGCAGATTTACCTCTTACATCAACACCATTGACCGACAAAAGTTCATCACCCTGAAAAGATAAAATGACCCGAAAGGATTAGCTAATGTGTCCATATATCCAAACAAGAAGAAAGACTGTCAAAGTTCATATCCAAATCCAACCATGTGGAACAGTCGCAGGCTCCCAATAACCAGAAAAAAACATTGTTCTCTCATAAGAATTACCAAAAGTGTATTTCCAAAAGAAATGTTGAAATGCGGGAATGGGAGAAGACAAAATAAAACTTCTCATCTGTCAAAATAGCTAACACAAGTAATTTTTAGTGGTGAAAAAAAAAAGCTAAGTGAAAATACCATGTTTGAAAGTGAAGCTCTTAGCAGAAGTTCCAGTTAACTCTTTCTAATTTAATAAAATATATTGTTCATTTTTTAGGACAAAAAGGCAGTATTGATCTTTTTACTCCATAAGGTATTATAAGCACAGACATGTCTGCAACTCAATAATTAATTCACCATTTCAGCATCTCAAAATTGGGAATATATAATCAACTACTGCCAATATGTAACTGCTCATACATGATTCGGTTTGACTATTTGCTATGAAACAACCTTGTAGACATAATGAAGATGTAACATGATAAGGCTGTAAACATTGTTGTGAAAGCAAGATTTCTACCCAGAAACAAAATGAACTATACCAATTCAAAGGTATAAATGCCTAGCAGTTGATACCTGTCTAACACCAGCAGAGTGAGCAGGCCCATCTAGAATCAGTCCCAATACCATCAACCTTAAAGAACCATTGTCATCGGGAATCTCTCTTAAGTTCAATCCAATACCCGTCATGTCATATTTCGACATCTTCGAGAACTTTAGCAGATGGATCGAACATATGCAGTATAAAGCAAAGAAAGGCAACGAAGATCAGCAATAAGTAAAAACGCTCTCAAGAGCAGCATACGTAGCATTATGACTTCCTGAGTAGAAATAATGAACCACAACATGATGAAATTGCATGCTCATTTAAATTAATAGATTTTCCAGATAATCTTGAAAAAAAAATCCTCCCTCCGTTCCTTGATATAAGGTATATAGTTTTTTAAAGAAAAATCCATAATATAAAGTGTATTTGCTATTTATGGACAATTTTACCCATAAATAAATAAGACCTAGTCTCAAAATAGTGATTTAACGGATTGTATACATTTTGTGCCTATTAAAAGCTCATCTCTCGCGATTTTTTCCAGAAAAAAATGAGTCCACTAAATGCAAAAGCCGCATGTCTTAATATTCGTGCAGAAAACTATACACCCTACATGGAGGGAGTATAGTTTACATCAATTTTATACGACTTGCAGTTGATAATATTATGGAACTCCGGTGCAAGTGGCAATGTAAAATGGCTCGAGGAGAACTTCTCTTCCATTATAAAAAATGTAAAAATGGCTACCGTGGATCATGAAGGGCAAAGGGAATGACCTTAGTGTACTGGGGAGACAAAATTGTGAGGTCATCCTGAATTTAGCGTTAAACATTACTCTAAATTATTCGGTCCTTGACTTTAAGACGACTTTTTCTAGTCATGTATCATGTCCGTGCTTCTCCCATTCAATCCAATAGCATAGCATATATATTCCCACTTGTAGATAACTTACGTCTGAGGGCGATAGGAATCTTGTATATGGATCGCCCAGGCTAGCTAGCATTTTTGTAACTATGTCATGGGCTCTAGAGCGGGATTTGATTGAGCCTTGAAGAATATCTTGCTTACGTTGCTGCATCATATTAAAAATTAAAAGGTTAACTGTCACTCGCCAGGAAATCAAAAGAGAAGGGAAACGAAATCTAAGAAGGATAACAGTATACGAACTAAGCATTCCCATTGGGACTTTTATAGACGTCGAACCGCTCCATCCTTCTTTGCATTGCCAGACGACAAACTTACCATCCACAGCTCGGGCGACCAAGGGCGGTTGCCAGCATCAGGGAGGAAGCCCTCGTTGACCACCTCCCAGGCCTCCTCCACGAGCTGCTCGTTGGTCACCGCCTCGGCCTTCACCTCTGCATCCCTTCCGTCGTCCCCGCCACGGCATATCTCCGGGGGCCGCTCCACCGCCAACGCTGCACCCGCGGCGTTGCCAGCGAGTAGGGAGAGGGAGATGGCGGCCGCCGCCGCTGCCGCACGGAAGGCGTCGGGGAAGGGGAGCGCGCAGGGAAAGTGCTGCGGGTTGGGCTTGTGGCTAGGGCAGCGGTTCGGCCGCGGGTGCGGCGGCGCATAGGAAAGCGGCAGCATGGCTGTACTGGCTCCACCTCCACTGCTTCGTGCTTGGAGGGGAGGAGCAAGCAAGCAGCCAGTGGTAGGGGCTTGGAATGGATGTGGGGATGGAGACTGGGATGGACCAGAGCGGAGGCAGTGGAAGGGGGGTTTCGATTCTGGGATCCTCCTTCGCTGTTTTTTTTTAGTAAACCCTATACAATACAACTTGCATAATTCTCTATTGAACTCTTTGCGATATGCAAGTTGATGCTTGGCATGTTTATATGTTCATCAAGCTTGTGTATATTGGCTAGTTGAAAAGAAAATGTACTCCAAAATCTAATTTACGGCATCAATCTTGTGAGGCAGAGGCACTATGAGTCCACTCACGCCTTCGACACTGGAATGTCCGATATGACCTCCGCACCTTTCTACCTGTCAGATCAATCTCTTTAGCGCAACAACTTCACGATTAAGATTAATTAACTATTGGTTGATTCTCCCGAACAAAATCCACATTTCTAGTTGACTAGGCCAACTTGAGCCTTTCTAACCGGTTCTTGGAGTAAAAACATTCTGAACAAGCACACACACTCTCCGACAAGACCTCAGCTTGATGATGTCATTATTGATTCTTTATAAAGCTTTATTTATCGTTTCTTCTTTATTATTACAGGAAAAAAGTTTGTGTGCATCATTTCTTATGTAGAGCCTGGGTATTCGAAAAAAATAATGAGCGTGGTGTTGGAAATATGGCCTATGGACAATCATGTGAAGATGAAAATTTCAATGTATCCATAAGTTATTTATATTGTTTTGAACATCAATGATATTGAATTAGTTGTGATTCTATATATTGTATGATGATTGTTCTGATTATCCTAGTTGGTAAGGTTATGTGACACGTATTCTTAAGCAGTATACGGCTCGACTTATGACCATGTTTCACAAGTCATGTGCATGGTGATACCGATCAGACAATATTAATTTTGATAGAAGGAGTTCATCAAACCATACCATCCACTTTGGGACGCAAAAAGATATTGACATTTACTAGATCATGTAGACGTGTGTTGCCGCGCCCGTCTATTAAGACTGTAGAATGTCAGGAATTGATAAAATATATGATGAATACACATAACAAAGTGTAGATAGGAGCCTCGCCCCAATTTCTATGGTTATTGGGTTTTCTTCTGTATAAAACCAAACCTAGAGACACCGGCTACACCGCTACACCACTGCATAACATTACCAAGAATAATGTCTTCTCAGCAAATCAGGCATATGGTTACCAAGAAAACTATGAGCATCGGTTACTCTCTTCCTATATGAGCTGTGTAAGTAAAAAAAGGAATAAACATTCACTAAAAATAATACAAATAAGACAATCTGCATAATATTGAGTTTATCCATAGCTTCAGATTATTAATACCGAGAGGCAGAAACTTCCGGTCTCGCACAGAATTTCTACCCTTCCAAAATTGCGATGTCCTGTTATGTAGGAAGTGATGTTGAATATCAGTATGAAATTTCTCGGCCTCCATAAAATTGGTTATCTCCTCATGTATGTGCAGATTATTCAGCCCATTGTAAGAGTTAATTGTCTATGCCATAGTATGACAACAACAAGAAAATGTAAAAAATCCAACTTTTCACACAAGAAGGATGCATAATACAAGAAAAGCAGTACATTCAAATGTGGATTATGTTATATAATGGTTTGCTTTATTATTACCATAACAACTAATTTCTCCTATGAAAAGTTGAAAACATCATTCTCTTCTCAAGTTTGTGATTGTCCCATGATCTCTATGTGATCACTAATGTAGTCGTCTCCAAGAGTTGAAGTGATTGAGAAGGGCTGCCTAAGCAAAGGAGTAAACACTGTAGGGACATAAATCTTCGACATTACCTAAAAAATGACACAGAATGCTACAGTTAAGAGCAATTCCACTCATAGTATAACATAATTATCAATCAAAATGGAAGCATTAAGAAATTTCTTAACTTAGGCAGGAATGTGTTCTTACACTGTCTAAACCTATAAGAATATTTTAACTAACCAGAGCAATAAGTTCCAGTGGTAGGGGAAATGATTTAGACTTTCATACTTCACCTTACATGCTGGCATGGAGAGGAGTACAACACAGGAGTGAGTCAGAGTTGTAATGTTAGTGTAGTGCCGACAGCTTGCCATCTATCACTGACCTATTGCGTAGCATGTGGTTTAAATTGCATTTGTGTTGGAATGTCAATATGGTGCTCTCTTTGAATAGAAAGTCGTTTAGTATGCGAGATGCAAATATGCTCAGCGGATTGAAAAGCTATACTTGTAGGACTGGAATGCCAAAATTGAGACAGAAAGAGCAAATGCATGTGGTCCAGTGGCTACTGCCGCGGCTGATGGTCGCACCAGAGTGATGGCAATTGATCAAGTGCAGCCAAATGTCGAATGTGCACTATGAGAAGACCCGTATACTACTAGTGTCCCCTGTCTGGTACAACGTCGCGCCTCCATGGCCGCCCGGCAGGTACAAACTATTCCTTAACGCGCCATCAGTGTCTACCCTTCAAGATGCATGTAGCGTGATGTCTTTTGATACGTTGTAAACGTATCTATAATTTTTGTTGTTCCATATTTATATTATATCATTGCTACATGTTTATATTGTATTATTATATTATTTTGAATCGTTTTTATGAGCTAACCTATTAATAAGATTCCTAGTGTCAGTTCGTGATTTCTGCTGTTTTTATTTCATAAAATCATGTTCGAAAACAATTCAGAAAAATTGGGAAAAATATTTACTTTGGAACGAGGCCGCACACCAGAGGGAGTCGAGGGGGCCACCCCAACCCTAGCGCAGCCTGCTGGCGCGGGCAAGGGGCAACCCACGCCAGGCCCATGCGCTAGGGGCTGGGGCCCCACTCGCGCTGCCCTTTCGGCTACTTATTCCACGACGCAAAAACCCTATACAGAGAAAAATATTCACGGATGACTCCCGAGGCCGCCGTCACCTTGAAACCTAGTTTGGGAGGGTTCTGAAGCTCTTCTCGGCACCCTGTTGGAGGGGAGATCGTCACTGGATGCTTCTTCATCGCCATGTCTTCCTCCAGAGTGACGCGTGAGTATTTCATCCTTTGACTACGGGTACATAGCAATAGCTAGATGGTTGTCTCTTCTCTTTGTACCACCATGTTTTGATCTTGTGATCTACCTAACATGATCAAGATCACTATTATGTAATACCATATGTTGTGTTTGCTGGGATCCAATATTTGTGAAGTTATGATCAGATTCTTTATCGTTTCATCATGTTATTGTTATATTTATGATATTGCATGCTCTTCGATGTTTATGTTATTTTTTCCAAGTAATGATTTGTATCCCCAAGAGAGTATTGATGCTAGATGGTAGGTTCATGTCTCTGTGATTTTGGGCATGAGTGACAGAAACGTATAAGAACGGGGATGTGATGTTGCTATTAAGGATAAATCAGCAGTGTTTGTGTCTAATTATATGCATTGCTTACATTACGTGGAATTTATTGTAATTATACGTTGCTTGCAACCTAATACTTTTGGGTGACATGCTGGATAGGGATCCCAAGGTGAATTATTAGCCATAGACGCGGTTGGATTATGATCTACGTACTTTGACGTAATGTCCATTATTGAAAATATTTCAAGTCAACAATCTTTATCATAATAGAGTGCTATAAAATGCTTTCATGAATTTTTCAATTGCCCATCTGTAATTTGTTTACCCGTATGTTTGCTTATCTTTTTATTGGAGAGACACCACTAGTGAAACTATGACCTCCGGTCCATCTTTTATCATATTGTTTACACCGTTTATTAATTATTTTACAATCATTTGCCCGATGTCCTCTTTTCATAATCATCATATTATTTCCACTATAGGAGTTTGACAGCTTTGTTTTCAGCAAGACGGGAAGCTTGACAACCTTCCTAGATAGTTGGGGCAAAGTATTTGTTTGGTTGTGTGTAGGCTCGGTACTTTTTCTGGCGTCATTGCAAGTTTGACATCAAGTTGTACCTCACCACTCCTCCTGGACGATTAAATTCTAGTTCTTTTACTAGGGCAAAATTTATATGAGATGAGGCTAGCTAGATATGTTCAGATTAGGACAGTATCATGGCCTGTGATGCAAGATCGTTTGATGAGCATACTCGACATCACTAGACATCTAGGAGAAGTCATGGTATGGCAAATGTTGTGTCACTTCACGGGGATGGAGAGGTTTCCTTTGTTTGATTTAGTAGTAGAGTCGATGATCTTAAGTTTATGTGTCAGAACTATATTAAATTCTGAACTAGATGTAGTATTAGAGTCAATGAACTGATGTATATTTCTGAATTGTGTTAAATCTTAACTCTGTCCATTTTGAACATTTTTACAATTTCATGGATTTTGCCAAAACGGACACTGTAAACAAGAATATTTCATTTTACAACACGTGTTTGCGGGGTCTTATCTGGTCGGGTAATTTCCCTTATTTTTTTGTTTACGGCTCCTTATACGCGTTTTAGGGGTCCAACTTGTACATGATATATTAGAGATGCTCTTGAGCCTTATACGAGCTTTACGGCTCCAACTTTTACGAAAACATGCGCTTTTGTGTTATAGTGAACATATATAGTCGCCAAGTCATAAACCTTCCCTTCCCCTTATATCTGATCTATCACTATCATATCAGGGTTGTCGATTCAGTGTTATCATACGTGATACAACAAGCAAGTGTATTCTAAACACACAAACATAATGAGTGGTTTGGACATAAAATCATGTTATCGGGTCCTAGTTACAAACATTAGCATAGAAAAAGTTGCACCAAGATACTCCCAAAACAATATAGAAACTGGTAACCATAAATCTCTAAATAAAGCATCATTGACATATGATTTCCATGTGTCTAGAATAGACTAATCAAAATTGCTATTGGAAACAATGGTAGGTGTAGGCAAGGCGTTTGACATTTGCCTAGTGCCTAGGTGATACGTCTCAAACGTATCTATAATTTCTTATATTCCATGCTTATATTATACCAATTGCTACATGTTTTATATACGCTTTATATCACTTTTATGCATTTTCTGGGACTAACCTATTAACAAGATGCCACAGTGCCAGTTCCCTGTTTTTTGCTGTTTTTTGTTTCAGAAAAGTTGTTAAGGAAATATTCTCGGAATTGCACGAAACAAAAGCCAAAGTCCCTATTTTCCCCGGAAGCATCCAGAACACCGAAGAGGAGTAGGAGGGGGCCCACAGGCCAGCCACACCATGTGGCGGCGCGGCTCCCCTCTCTGTCGCGCCATGACGTGGTGTGGGGCCCACGGGCGCCCACCGACGTCGCCCTTTCGTCTATTTATACCCCCCGACAAATAAACCCTAGGTACCCGAACACTTTTCCACGAAACATCCCGTAGCCGCCGCCGTCGTCGACCCTAGTTCGGGAGGGTTCAGAAGCTCTTCCCGGCACCCTGTCAGAGAGGGGAATCATCACCGGAGGGCTCTACATCACCATACCCGACTCCGGACTGATGCGTGAGTAGTTCATCCTCGGACTATGGGTCCATAGCAGTAGCTAGATGGTTGTCTTCTCCACTTGTGCTATCATGTTTAGATCTTGTGAGCTGCCTATCATGATCAAGATCATCTTATTGTAATGCTACATGTTGTGTTTGCTGGGATCCGATGAATATTGAGTACTATGTCATTTGCTTCATAATATATTATGTGAGTGCGTTATTTGTGATCTTGCATGCTCTCCGTTGCTAGTAGATGCTCTGACCAAGTAGATGCTTGTGACTCCAAGAGGGAGTATTTATGCTCGACAGTGGGTTCATGTCTTCATTTAATCTGGGGGAGTGACAGCAACCTCTAAGATTGTGAATGTACTGTTGCTATTAGGGATAAAACAGTAGTGTTTTGTCTAAGGATAATTGTGTTACTTACATTACACACTTTACCTACTCTACCTAATGCAATAATCTGTTGCTTGCAACTTAATATTGAAATGGGTGCGGACGCTAACCGGAAGGTGGATTATAAGTCATAGATGCGGTTGGAACGGTCTATGTATATTGTTGTAATGCCCAAATGAATCTCACACTAGACACCGTGACTTGTACATGCATCATTATGCAGTTCTTTATTTTGTCAATTGTCCAGCTGTAACCTACTGCAAACACTGTTTCCTTTCATTCTCTGCAAACAAACATCATTTTTCACACTATACGTCTAATTCTTCGTTTACAGCAAGCCGGTGAGATTGACAACCTCACTGTTGAGTTGGGGCAAAATATCTTGGTTGTGTTGTGTGCAGGTTCCGCGTTGGTGATCGTAAACGGTGCCACCAACAACCTTCAGAAGAGTCTTCATCTCCTACTGGATTGATAACCTTGGTTTCATAACTGAGAGAAAACTTGCTGTTACACTCTCCACACCTCCTCTTGGGGTTTCCCAACGCTGCCGAGTGCATCACTAGGCAACGCGCAAGCGCTATTGACATGCCATAGAGGGGTTATAGCTTTACCATCGGGTGTGTATATTTTATATTATTATATGTATGTATACATTAATTTAGATAATGTAAATGAATAGACTACTGCTGCCATTGGAGTATGACCCATCTGGTCGGTGCAATATAGCATGGCTGTTTTTCCTAGAGAAAGCAACTTCTTTGCTTGCTCTTATGGCCTAGGCATGCATAAGCATGCTAAAGCGCCGCCTAGGTGTCGTTTTTTCCAACAATTTCACAATAGAAGAAGGACTCATCGACATGGTGATGGGGATTGATGTTAGTTAAGAAGGGTCACCTTCGACGGTATAGGCGTAGTCTAATCAACATTATAAAAGATGGTTATCTTAAATATCATTTATGCTGAACTTTCTTTTGCGGGTTATTTTTACCAATTTTCAGTAATTAGAGAGCAGCTATTATCTTTTGTGATGGCATTAGGCTTTTCTATCGGAACATGTTAAAGCAAGAGTAAAGGGAGAGGTGGAATCTAACCAAAATCGGAAAATCTTACAACTTTGCCACTTCAGGACTTTGCAAATCTACCTCTACCGCCTACCAATATTTGCTTCTGGTAAAAGACTTGGAGCGTGCTGAGCGTCCCCCGGGGGATCGGAACTCCCGGTCCTCCCTATGGAGAGGCTGACACGTGTGTCAGACTGGATTGGTCCCCGCGCGCTGCATGAGACTTTTGACCCATACTTTGTCAAGCACATAACTCATATTTGCTTTCACTTTCAACTATTAATCACTAAAGATGCTATGATAGGGGTAATGAGAACTTCACACCAATGGACACAACATGGCAAACATTACCTTAAGTTGAAGCACTTGGAAGCTAGATGATACTCTTACATGTTATTCCTCTACTTATTTATCTATCTTTCCAAAGTGTCCACCTTTTATATTCAGATTTCTATAAGAATACTCTAAGACCAATATAGGATATCTTTTGAAAGAGCATCTCTATCCCTAAGAGTTTTGGAGTTAGTTGACAACACAATAGTTGGTCTAATTGTGTGCTAAGTGTTTTTCAGGCAAAAACCATGTTTTAACAGGTTGGCCGGTAGTACCGGACTTTTTGAGCAGTACTACTGTCAGCAATATTTTCCTATTCTCCAAGGTTCGGATAGTCCCGGTAGTACCGGAGCTTTTGTTCCGGTAGTACCGCAGTAAGCCGGTAGTACCGGGCTCGCTGCGGTAGTACCGGGCTCTCCGCGGTACTACTCTCTGAAGATGGATTCTGGACGTTTATGGCTCGGATGGTCCCGGTAGTGCCGGGGTTGGAGCCCGGTACTTGGGCCCGGTAGTACCGGGGTTTTATACCCCGGTAGTACCGCGCGCTCGGTTTCTGCGGCAACGCAGATACCGCAGGGCCGGTACTACCGGGCTTTTGGCCGGTACTACCGCCCTTGCGGAAGAAGATGCTGTTGCAACGGCCAGATATTTGTGCTAGACTATAAAAGGAGGGGTTCTTCCTCCTTTGACTTTAAAAAGCTTGAAGAAGATACACACTCCATTGATACAAGCTCAAGATTTGCTAGATCTCCCAATCCTTCCATACAAGCTCGCTGATCTTTGGAGGATTGAAGGAGAAGGCCCCGATCTACATCTTCACCGAGCCGTTCTTCATTTCCCCCTCATTCACTTGAGGGAACACTTGCTAGGGCTTCCACTAGGAAACCTAGTCCATTGTTGTACTTACCTATTGTCTTTGTGACAGATTGTAGCTGTTCGGGAGCCCCCAAGCCCTTTGTGGGTCGTGCCCCGAATCGTTGTTGTAAAGGCTCCGGATTCCGCCTTGAAGGATTCCGATAGTGGAAAGTGAACCAAACCTTTGTGGTGCGGTTCACCGGAGATTTGGGTGAGGCCTTTGTGGCCGTTGAACCATTGTGTTGGTTCACACCTCTCCAACGAGACGTACTCCCATTTAAGGGAGGAACTCGGGAATACATCCTTGTCGTCTCGTGTCTTCACTTCGGTTACTTCTATCCTTATTTATTGCCTTATTATATCTTGTTTAGTTGCTAGCTTGTCATATAGGAAATTCACCTTAGTTGCATATCTAGTGAATTTACCTTTTGTGTCAAGCCTAATTTAAAAAGAACTAAAATTTGAATTAGCACCTATTCACCCCCCCCTCTAGGTGTCATACCGATCCTTTCAATTGGTATCAGAGCCAGGTTCTCTTGTTGGGTTTAACCGCCTAAGAGAAGTATGACACAAAGTGAGGATGAGACCGCAAGGCTTGCCGAGGCTAATGAGTCCCTTAAAAAGGACCAAGCCACCGCGGCATCCATGGCCGATATCAAAGCTTTGGAAACAACTTTGACATCTTCCATGGATGCTAGGTTTAATGAGTTTCGTGACTTGCTCAATAAACTCATTAACAACAAGCCTTCGGATATCATCCCGCTTGAAAAAGCTTCTAACTCCGATGAGGGTGGACCCAAGGAGGATAAAGAGCAAAAAGAGAAGGAGGTGAAAGCAAATGATAAGCCTAAGTCATCTCCCAACTTGCATGAGGAAAAGGAAGAGTATCATGCCGTTCGGGGATGGTACTCTCCCGATCCAATTATCACTACCCGCATAAACCCTTTAGGTCCCCCACCTAAGCTTAATGCATTAGCTTTTGCTAGTTGGCAACGCTCAATGAAATCTCATGTCAACAGTGCCTCCATCGAGCTTTGGAGGATTATTGAAGAAGGATACACGGTGGAGGATCCAAGCAACATGACCAAGAGAGAGTTCGCCGAAAAGCAACTAAACGCTTCCGCTCTCCACATGATTGAACTCTCCTTGAGCGACAACGACAAGCATCATGTTCTACATGCCACCACCGCCAAAGAAGCTTGGGATTGTCTTGAGCGTGCCTTCCTTGGAAATGAAAGCATGAAGAGAAATAGATATGAATCTTTGAGCAATGCCGCCGAAGGTTTCTACATGCTTGACAACGAGACCCATGAAGAGATGTATGGTAGACTCAAGACTCTTGCCAAAGCCTTTTATGATGTGGGAGCAACATATGTTGATGATGCTTGGGTCAAGAGGAAGTATGAGAATGCTCTCTTGCCTTTGGAGCCAATGGAGTTGAAATCTATTCAAGGAAGATACAACTACCTTCAATTGTCTTCCCATGAAGTTATGCAAGAAGTCCAAGCCTCCAAGGTTGCCACCAAGAATGCCGAAGATAACCGTGCTAGGGCCATGGGAATGAGACAAGGTCCCTCTCTTGCCTTGAAGGCTAAGGTGACTTGCCTAGATGCCAATGATGAAGTTGAAGCTTGTCCTGGCAACATTGCTCCACATGATCTTGAGCAAGCCCTCAATGGTCACATTGCACTTGCCACAAGAGTGTTTTGGAATGACCCGGCTAGTGCTAAAGCTCGTGTTGATCGAGATAACAACTCAAGTGGCAAGAAAGAGCTTGCCTCAAGGACAAAGACATGCTACAATTGTCATGACAAGAACCACTACATAAGAGAGTGCCCTTATGAGAACCGTGAGCAAAATGGTGGGAAGCTTATCCCAAAGGATCACTCCAAGTTGATTCAAAAGAAGCCCGCAAGACCAAGAAAGCCCTTCTTCAAGAAGGCACCGAGAATTGTGTTGGTGGCACAAGAGGAATATGCCACAAGTGATTCCGAAGATGAAGATGCACCTAACAAAGAGGTAGCCGCATTGGCTATTGTCTCCACTTCATCATCATCTCTCTTTGAATCCCCCAATGAGAACCTCTCCATCAACACCGCTCGTTGCCTCATGGCTCATGTCACCGAGGTATCATCCCCTTCTCCTAAGACTATGCATGATCAATCTAGTCTTGAGATTAAAAAGGAACTAGTTGCCTTCGATACTTTTGTGACTAACTTGCAAGGTGAGGCCAAGGAACATGTTGAGTCTCTCATGAGACAACTATGTGCGGCCGAAGAACTTCTTCAAGAAAAGAGTAAGATTGAGAGAGAGGATTCTCTCACCATTGCTTCCTTGAATGCTTCCATAGCATCCTTAAATAGCTCTCTTGATGAAGAAAGTGAATATAGAACCACTCTAGAGGAAAGACTTGAATCTCTTGATGCTAAAAATGATGAAATCATTAGTAAAATCATTAAGGATAGAGATCATGTTTTTGCCAAATATAAAGTGATTAAAAAGGAGAAAGTTGAACTTGGGGTTGCAAATACTATACTTCTGGAGGATATGGAGAAGCTTGATAAAGCTCACAAGGTCTTGAAAACGACCCACTCCATCCTTGTTAAGTCACATGAGCAACTCCAAACTCAACTCTCTAAAACTTGCTCAACTAGCATAACCATTCTTCCTCGTGTTCATGAAAATGTCATTGAAGAAAATGCTAGGTTAAAGGTGGATCATGCTAAGACCTCTATCCCTAAAAGTAACAATAAGGGTTTTGCTTATTTGTTTGAGTTAAAACCACACAAAGGAAAGGAAGGTCTTGGGTATGTGGCCGAGGCAAAGAAGAAGGTGAGCAACACCAAGGAGAACAAGACCAAGCCCGCACAAGCTAAGACTAACATTGCGAGTGGTAATGCCACTAGGGGCAAGACCACTCGTAGTGACTTTGCGGGGCATAACAATCCCAACTACATTCTTTATGTTGATTATTATGGTGATGTTTATGCAAAATATGTTGGTCCTTATGATGGTTACATTGATTATTCTATTTGGGTTCCTAAGACCCTTGTTGCTAACCGAAAGGGACCCATTGAGAAATGGGTACCTAAATGCAAGAAATGATTTCTTGTAGGACTATGCTTCCGGTGGATCTAAATGGGTGGTTGATAGTGGATGCACTAGTCATATGACCGGAAGCAAGGAGATCATGACGGAGTTGAGACCAAATTTAAATCACTCAACCGTCTCTTATGGTGACAAGTCCAAAGCCGAGGTAAAGAGTCTTGGCAAGGTGGTAGTTGCAAGGGATATCACCCTTGTAAATGTCATGCTTGTTGAGTCTCTAGGTTACAATCTTATGTCCGTTCGTGCTCTTAATAAGATGAACTTTGATGTCCATTTCACTCTTGATATGGTGGTACTCTTGAGGAGCAAGACTCTAAAGGTCATGTTCGTTGGGTATGTTGAAAATGAGTTGTTTGTGGTTGACTTTTCGGGGTCAACCAACACTCAAGCAATATGCTTATTCGGAAAGGCCGACGTGGGGTGGTTGTGGCATCGCCGCTTATCCCATGTCAATATGAGAACTTTGCAAAGTCTTCACAAGGGTGGCCACATTCTTGGACTAAATGAGAATGTTTCTTTTTCTAGAGATCGTCTTTGTAGGGCTTGTGTTGAAGGAAAGATGCATGATTCTCCCCACCCAAGCAAGACCATCATCTCATCAACGAGGATTTTGGAACTTCTTCATGTTGACCTCTTTGGTGCCGTACCGCAACCAAGTCTTGGTGGGAAGAAGTATTGCTTGGTAATTGTTGATGACTATTCGAGATTCACTTGGGTTTTCTTCTTCAAGACGAAGGATGAAACTCAACAAACCGTCATCGACTTCTCCAATGAAGTTCAACGTCAACACAATGTTCCCATATTGGCCATTAGAAGTGACAATGGCTCCGAGTTCAAGAACTACACCCTAAATGAGTTTCTTAGTGATGAGGGAATTCGTCATCAATATTCCGCTGCGTATACCCCTCAACAAAATGGTGTAGCCGAGAGAAAGAACCGGACTCTTATGGATATGGCTAGGTCCATGTTGGCGGAGTTTAAGTCTCCACTCTTCTTGTGGGCCGAAGCTATCTCCACGGCGTGTCACTCCTCCAACCGGTTATTCTTTCGCAAAGGGAAGAAGGAAACCCCTTATGAAATGCTTACCGGCAACAAGCCCAACATCTCCTACTATCGAGTATTTGGTTGTAAGTGTTTCTACAAAATCAAAGGTGTTCATTTATCTAAATTTGAAGTTAAAGCTTTAGAAGGTATTCTTGTTGGGTACGGTGCGAACTCTCACACTTATAGAGTCTATGACAAATCCTTAGGGAGAGTTGTGGAATCTTGTAGTGTGAAGTTCGATGAGAATGACGGCTCCCAAGTGGCGCAATTTCATGTTTGTGATGTAGATAATGAGGAACCTCAAGATGCCATAAGAAGAATGGGGGTTGGTTTCCATCGCCCCATTGAAATCCATCATGAGCCTCCTCAAGCAAGTACAAGCTCCACTCAAGTGGAGACTCCATCATCACAAGTTGAAGCGGCACCTACTAAGGAAGCAAATGAGACACCTATCCAAGAACAAGAACAAGTTCCTCCTCAAGTTGACAATGAGGCCACACAAGAATCAAGTTCTCCTATTGTCAACTCGAGCCAAGATAAAGATCAAGAGCAACCATCTACTCCCATTATTGAAGATGTTCAACAAGATGGTCAAGCTCATCCTTCCGGTCAAGACGGGGACTCAAATGATCTAGGTGATCAAGCCGATATCCCACGCAACAATGGGGATATCGAAACCCGCCGTCAAGCAAGAGTCAAGAGAAATTTGGAAATCAAGTGTCACAAGCTTGAAGCCATCATTGGTGATGTATCTCGCAAGGTTTCCACAAGAGGTCAATTGGCAAGCTTTAGTGAACATCAAGCTCATATCTCTATGATTGAACCAAAGAAGGTGTTTGAAGCTCTTGAAGATCCGGATTGGTTGGAAGCCATGCATGAAGAACTCAATAACTTCAAGCGCAACAAAGTATGGAATCTAGTAGAGAAGCCAAAAGATTGCCGCAATGTTATTGGCACCAAGTGGATATTCAAGAACAAGCAAGATGAGCATGGAATGGTTGTAAGGAACAAGGCAAGATTGGTAGCTCAAGGGTACTCTCAAGTTGAAGGCATTGATTTTGGAGAGACCTATGCTCCCGTGGCTCGTCTTGAGTCCATCCGTATCCTACTTGCCTATGCATCACATCATAATTTTAAGTTGCAACAAATGGATGTGAAGAGTGCATTTCTTAATGGTCCCTTAAAGGAGTTGGTATATGTAAAGCAACCACCGGGATTCGAGGATCCACACTTCCCAAACCATGTCTACAAACTTGATAAGGCCCTCTATGGTCTCAAACAAGCACCTCGTGCTTGGTATGAGCACCTAAGAGAGCTACTACTAGACCGTGGCTTTGAAGTGGGGCAAATCGATCCCACTCTCTTTACCAAGAGAGTAAAAGGGGAACTTTTCATATGCCAACTTTATGTTGATGATATTATTTTTGGCTCATCTAACAAAGCTTTTAATGATGAATTTTCAAAGCTTATGACCGATAGGTTCGAGATGTCCATGATGGGAGAGTTGAAATTCTTTCTTGGTTTTGAAATCAAGCAATTGAGTGGAGGGACTTTCATCTCTCAAGCCAAATATATTCAAGACATGCTCAAGAGGTTCAAGATGCAAGATGCAAAAGAGAAGAGGTTTCCTATGGACACCAAATGCCATCTTGAACTTAGTCCAAAGGGTAAAGATGTCGATCAAAAACTCTATCGCTCTATGATTGGTTCTTTGCTTTATCTTTGTGCATCTAGACCCGATATTGTGTTAAGTGTAGGAGTGTGTGCAAGGTATCAAGCGGCTCCTAAAGAAAGTCACTTGATAGCGGTGAATCGAATCTTCCGATATTTGGTTTATACCCCAAGGTTTGGTTTGTGGTATCCTAGGGGGTCCAACTTCTCTCTTGCCGGTTACACGGATTCGGATTGGGCCGGTTGCAAGGATGATAGGAAGTCAACCTCCGGTGCATGTCAATTCCTTGGGAAGTCTTTGGTGAGTTGGTCCTCCAAGAAGCAAAATTGCATATCACTATCCACCACCGAAGCCGAATATGTGGCGGCCGCTAGTGCTTGCACTCAGTTGTTATGGATGAGGCAAACTTTAAAGGAATACGGTGTCCTTTGTGACAAAGTGCCTCTTTTGTGTGACAATGAGAGTGCTATCAAGATTGGTCACAACCCGGTGGAGCACTCAAGAACGAAGCATATTGAGATTCGTTATCATTTTATTCGAGATCACATCAACCGGGGTGACATTGAGCTTGGTTATATTCCCACGAAGATTCAACTCGCCGACATGTTCACGAAGCCACTTGATGAAGCAAGGTTCACATTTTTGAGGCATGAGCTAAATATCGTGGATTCTAGGAGCGTTGGTTGACTACCTTGCATGCACACCTCTATCTTATCTCTCTATTTGATCTAGGTGTAGGCATGGACATAGGGGGAGTGCGGTCCTAATCCATTGGACTATCCCTCCCCCCATTATGCCGATAGCAAGTGTTCTTTTACCTCTATATTCATTCTTATGTCTAAATGAGCTAAAATGACGAGTATTGGTTATGTACTCAAGATATATCTTCGCGGTGACATGCCATACGCTCCAACATGGTGGCCTCGGCCACCGCCCTCTTCTCCTTGTAAGAAGAGTTGGTTTTCATGACAATTTCTTGGATTTCTTTTGCCTAATCTTGTTCTATGGAAAACACACTCAATTTGGTCTTCCGTGCGTTTCTAATGTCTTTTGCAAATTGAGTGTGAAGTACCATTTCCAGTGACTCAATCTATCCTAAGCTCAAAAATCTCATCTCGCAAAACATTCTCCTTCTTGCACAAGTCCATCCTGTTTATCTGGTGTCCTGTCAGGAGAGCTCGGTACTACCGGGTAGAAAAGTCCGGTACTACCGGCTGTATCCGAAAGGTTCTAGCCCGCAAGGGCTGGAAACTTTTATCAGGCAGTAGTACCGCCCTTTTGTCCGGTACTACCGGGTTTGCGGAAAACTTTGCCGGCCCGGTACTACCGGCCCTTGGACCGGTACTACCGGCTGTGCGCGATTCTGGGGGTACAGAACCGCGTGAGGAGAGGAGATTTTCAGATCTCCTCACTTTTCCCCATCGTGTTCTTCCTCCTCCCTCTCTCCTCTCAAGAACACCACCGAAGCCCCCTCCTTGGTGCTTTGGATTCGGCCCTCCCCCGGCCAGATCTGCTCCGTCAACTCGTTCCACTCTCCAACCCCATCGATGGCCTCCGGTATTTGCCTCTCCCCTGCTCGTTTTAGGTCTCTATTTTGAAACCTAGATGCATTTGGGCAAATACTAGATAGCTCCGTGATTCGCGGTTAAAATCGTGTGGGATGTTGGATTTGGGCGTATTTTATGCTGGGGAGTAACCAAGTGTAGGCATTGTGTTGATTCTTCTAAGTTTCGCGTAGAACCGAGCAGATTCGCGGATGAACCGTTTTGACCGGTACTACCGCCGGATTTTGTCCGGTACTACCGGACCTGTAACTTTCGACCTATGTTCTACATCTGGTTACTCCATTTGTTTCCCACTTCCTTTGGACTTGTGCACTCATCTCTATTCCCTCCCTACCATATGTTGCTGTTCACAGGTGGAAGGCAAAAGAGTGTTCCGCTTGCTCATCCTCGCAAGAAAGCCAAGGCCAATCAACCGCCCATCAGCGACAGTGACAGTAACAGGGAAGATGACAGTGATTTTGAGGAAGAAAGTGAGCAAGAAGCTCTACCTTCTCGCACTACAGCTCGCACCTCAGCTCTCAACAAAGGCAAAGGCCCCTTGCCTCCTACCAAAGCCAAGGGGGTCCCTTCCTCCTCCAAGTCAAGGGCTACCGCTCCCAAGCAGCCCGTCAGATCCACCAAGACTATGTTGCAGCTGAGGCAGTTTGACTATCAAACCATTCGGGAGACTAACCTCTATCTTCTTGGTCGAGACCCCGAGTGCACGGATCGCTCCTTCTACACCCGCACTCAACAGAGAATCTATGAGGAGATCTATGTGGCCAAGCGTTACGGCGTCACAATCCAACACACAATTGACTTGGCTCACATGAGGCAGCCCAAGTTTGGCACCTATTTTGACGAGACTCTTGCCATGGCCGAGGACTTTGGGTTGTTTCCGTTAATGGTGTACAACCATGGCTATATTGAGGAGTACATCATTCAGTTCTTCGTCACCGTGTACTTTGCAGACAATGCAGATAGGACTATTCATTGGATGACCAAGGAGTGCAAGCTTGAGGCCACTTGGAAGGAATTTGCTGATTTGCTCGAGTATCCGTTTGTGAGTGATTCTGTCCCCTCCGGATGGCGGTGCCATGGTAAAGGGGTTGCAAGCAACAAGAAGGTCATCAAGAACATCACCATGCCGGGTGGGATCCCGGGGGAAACCAAGCATTTGATCCCTCCCTTTGAGATCCTTCACCGCATCTATAGAGAGAACGTGGCCCCTCGTGTTGGAAATTGGGACCAAGTTCATGGCTATGTGTTTGATCTTTTGAAGCTCTCCAAGGACAAGCAAGGAACCGGTGAGAAACTGGATGTAATGGACTTCTTGTATCAAGAACTTTGGCTTGCGGTGATGGATAGGAGGGCTCCCGTATATGGACCGTTCCTAATGAAGCTCATTCGGAAGAAATACTTGGACAAGACTAAGCAAGATCTTTTCCGGGATGGCTCCACCATTACTGAGCATCCGGTTAAGCAACTAAGAAAGAAACCTCACTTACCACCCAAGAAGAGAAATGATCATGAAGCTAGCACCTCCACATCTTCCGCTCCCTCTTGGTACAAAAAGCTCAAGGCGGAAACCAAGAAGCTGTTTTGTCGTTCTTTAGACTTCCACTATGATGCTTATGTTGCTCAAAAGTCCTCAGCTCGCCGTCAGAAACAGATTATGAGGAAGTTAGACATTCCAACTTCTCCCGAGCCTTCTGATGATGAAGTCACTCCTCGTGAGCAATGGGTTGCTCAACACAGCGCTTGGCTTGATGAAGAGCAAGAGGATGAGCAGCCGGGCACCCCTCCCTTCGACGAGGACGAGTGATTCTTCATGGGACGTGTAGCGCCACATGTTCCCCTTTTTGACATTTCGATGACAAAGGGGGAGAATGTGCATAGGATTTGCGGGGATTTGCTAGGGTTGGGCTCCTCGCAATTTGCTATCTTATTTGGATTTCGTTTGGGACATCCTCGTTTGGGACATCCTAAGTTTCGAACTCTATCTTTGTGCATGGTGTGAGACATGCCTTACTCTTCGTTTAAAACTTTGGGTTGTAATAGAACTAAGTAGTTTCCTATCTATGTTTTATTCCATATATTTGTGTGCAAGCTTGCCTTATTATGTTGTCTATATTTCACCTTGCTTAGTTTGTAAAATATAGGGGGAGCATGATGTCCATTGAAAATTTGTGTTTGCATTCAAACGCAAATATCAAATAACACAAATTCTTTTTGCCCGCCTATCTTTTGCAAATCTATGCTCTAAACTAGTGTGTTGTCATCTAACACCAAAAAGGGGGAGATTGAAAGAGCATCTCTATCCCTAAGAGTTTTGGAGTTAGTTGACAACACAATAGTTGGTCTAATTGTGTGCTAAGTGTTTTTCAGGCAAAAACCATGTTTTAACAGGTTGGCCGGTAGTACCGGACTTTTTGAGCAGTACTACTGTCAGCAATATTTTCCTATTCTCCAAGGTTCGGATAGTCCCGGTAGTACCGGAGCTTTTGTTCCGGTAGTACCGCAGTAAGCCGGTAGTACCGGGCTCGCTGCGGTAGTACCGGGCTCTCCGCGGTACTACTCTCTGAAGATGGATTCTGGACGTTTATGGCTCGGATGGTCCCGGTAGTGCCGGGGTTGGAGCCCGGTACTTGGGCCCGGTAGTACCGGGGTTTTATACCCCGGTAGTACCGCGCGCTCGGTTTCTGCGGCAACGAAGATACCGCAGGGCCGGTGAAAGTGCATGGTTGCCCCCATGCGTGGTTTTGGTAATTAATGACAATCCTTATGGACTAATGTTTGCTTTGAGATATACTTGTAGATCTTGTCCATAGGAAAAGATTGGAGTTCATGTGTTGGACTCTAGTAGATTACATGATGATCAATGCTCTACTCAAGGGTTTATATGAAGAATGGTCATGTGAAGAGTTGAGCTCATTGCAAGTATGGCTTGGAATAGAAGATTGAGTGAACAATCATGTTTACCACCAAGCCATCATACATATCAAGAGAAGAAGATGAAGTGCAAAGCTCAATATGATGCATCTCGAAGATATCATTTGATTGAAGCTTGCAAAGGAGTCATGAAGACGATGCTTAGCGAGGCCCTCCCATAATGGAGTATGGGGGAGCATTTGGAGAAGTCTTCATCAAGCATGTGCTAGCAAGCACAATCAAGAAAGGTGTTTCAACTTGAGAGAGTCAAGATCGTCATCATCGAGCTCAAGTGGAATGCGCAAGGCAAAGGTATGATCTTGATAGGTTTTCTATTTTACCGGTCTCATGGTGTTAGTGGGAGACCGGGTTTTAGGATAGACGGCGTACTATCAAGAGGGGCTCTCAAGTGAGTAACTTGATCGCATCGTTGTGGAGAGCTCAAACCTTTGCATACTTGGCATATCATATTTCTTGGTTCTTATTTGGCTTTTATGGTGGTGAGGAATTAGAGCTTGGTTCATCTCCATGTCAAGCTCTAGTTCATCGAAAACGGTTTTACCTTGGAAAACTAGTTGCGTTTTCGGTGGCGGAAATATTGCCGGTTCAACCGTGAGGAAAGTCCCACACCTTGCCATGTGTGGTGATTTTACTCTATTTATGGGATGCAATATTTTCACTTTCTGTAGCCTTCTCCTTGTCGGTACCTTTCCAACGGAGTTGGTCTCACCTCATTCGGAGTTCATTTGCAAAAGTTATAGCTGTGTTTTTGGTGTTCGGACAGGCCCGGTAGTACCGGAGAGTTTTGTTCCGGTAGTACCGCAGTCAGCCGGTAGTACCGGGCTCGCTGCGGTAGTACCGGGCTCTCTGCGGTACTACTCTCTGAAGTTGGTTTTTCGGGCGTTTTGGCTCGGATGGTCCCGGTAGTGCCGGGGTTGGAGCCCGGCACTTGGGCCCGGTAGTACCGGGGTTTTATCCCCCGGTAGTACCGCGCGCTCGGTTTTCTGCGGTACCGAAGATACCGCAGGGCCGGTACTACCGGGCTTTTGGCCGGTACTACCGCCCTTGCGGAACAAGAAGCTGCTGCAACGGCTGGATTTTTGGGATGAGCTATTTAAGGGGCCTTCTTCCCCAATGGTTGACTAGCTCTAGAGCAAGTCTTTCTCCTCTCTCTCCTCCATTGTTGCCCTTTGTAAAGCTTGCTCTTCCTCTCAATCCCTCCCATGGTTCTTGCTAATATTTGAGGGAAAGTGAGAGGTGATCTTGATCTACGTTTCCACCGATCGATTTCTCCTCTATGTGAGGGAAACCTTGTAGATCTTGATCTTGGAGTTCTTGGTGCATCTCCTCTTTGTTCTTCCTCTCTTATTCCCCCATAAGCATTTGTTGCTTTGTTGGAATTTGAGAGTGAAGGATTTGAGCACTTGTGCTCTTGCCTTTTGCATTTGGTGCATCGGTGTGCTCTCCACGAGGATTCGTGGAAGTTGAAAACTTGTGAACTTGTTACTCTTGGGTCCTTGGACCCTAGACGCCTTTGTGGTGGTTGGACCCTTGTGTGGTCACTTGAAGCCGTTCGGGAGCCCCCAATCCCATTGTGGGTTGTGCCCCGGATTGTTGTTGGAGGCCGTTCGGGAGCCCCCAATCCCATTGTGGGTTGTGCCCCGGATTGTTGTTGAAAGGCTCCGGATTCCGCCTCGAAGGAATTCCGATAGTGGAAGGTGAACCAAGCCTTTGTGGTGCGGTTCATCGGAGAAGAAGGTGAAACCTTTGTGGTTGTTGAACCGTTGTGTCGGTTCACACCTCTCCAACGAGACGTACTCCCTTAACAAGGAGGAACTCGGAAATACATCCTCGTCTCCGCGTGCTTCGGTTATTTCTATACCCGAGCTTTTACTTATGCACTTTACATTGTGATAGCCTTCGTGCTTGAAGTATTCTATTGCTATCACCTTGTTGTTTATCTTGCTTAGCATAAGTTGTTGGTGCACATAGGTGAGCCTAGTTTATTTAGGTTGTCGGCTTGTTAATTTAAACACCTAGTTTTATTCCGCAATTATCAAGCCTAAACCGGAAAAGTTTTAAACCGCCTATTCACCCCCCCCTCTAGGCGACATCATTGTCCTTTCAATTGGTATCAGAGCCTGGGCTCTCTTTTTGGGCTTTACCGCCTAGAGAGTAAAAGATGTCGTTTAGAGAATTAGTGCACGATCCCACTTTCATATTCGATGGCACAAATTATGATGTTTGGAAAATTCGCATGCTTAATCTTTTTAGGGCCATGGGTCCAAATTATATTAAGAGGATTGTAGATGTGAGTTTATCTCCTCCAAAGGATTCCCAAGAATTATCTTTAGAGGATGAGATAAACTCTCATCTCGAGACTCAAGTTACTAATGGTCTTATATGTGCTTTGACCGATGTAGTTCTTGCTTCAATCATGCCTTTTCGAAATGCACATGAGCTTTGGACCAAGCTTCAAGATATATATGAAGTGTCCAAAATTATTGAGGATGATTGTTCTCCCTCCACCTCCGGTCGTGATGAGTTCACAACTTCTTCCACTTCACCAACATGTGATTCGTCACAAGGTATTGATATGGTGAGTGGTGATAGAAATTGCCTTGGTGATGGTGAACTTACTATTGATTATACTTCTTCTCTATCACATTACAATGTTCTATCTTTGGACTTAAACTCTTCTAGCACTCCAAATGTCATACATGCTAGAGTTGATAGTCCTTGCATATCATGTAATAGTTGTTTAACTAAATCTCATGATGATATGCTTCATATGTCTTGTTGTGATGAAAATTACTCTTCCATATCCTCTAGTATTTGCATGACTAACAATGTAGAGGAATCCCAACACTTGTTGGAACAAGACATGGAACTCAATGGAGCTTCAAGTATTTCTTCATCCTCTTCAACCATTAATCATGTTTGCCTTATGGCTAAGGATTCCGAGGTATCTCCCACCTCGAATCCAAATAGTGATGATGTGGATGAGGATTCTCATGAAGAAGGTTTTGACTTTGAATCCTTAACCAAGATGGGTGAGATGGTACTTGGTGCTCTCCCCAAAGGTAGTAAAGCTATCCCTCCTCTTTGTGAAATCATTGATTATGTTACTAAGAGTAGGAAATTCATTGAGGATTTGGAAAGTCAATTTGATGAGAAATGTCAAATTGAGAGAGATGACTCTATCACCATAGCTTCTTTGAAAGCTTCTCTTGAAGAGGAAGAAGAGCTTAGGTTTTCTCTTGAAGAGAAACTTGAATCCCTTGATGAGTCTAATGATCTTATTATTACTAAAATCATTAAGGAAAGAGATCATGCCCTTGCTAAGTATAAAGTGCTTAAAATGGAAAAAGTTGAATTTGGTGTTGGCAATGCTAGACTAAATGAGGACATAGAGAGACTTGACAAAGCTCACAAGGCTTTAGAAAGTGAACACTCTCTCCTTATCAAGTCTCATGATCAACTCCAAACTCAACTATCTAAGAATGACAAGCTTGTCAAATTGTCTTCTTCCATCTCTAATATTAATGATGCTTGTGCTACTAACTCCACTTCTTGTGAAGCATATATTTTGAAGGAGAATGTTGAGCTAAGGGCTCAACTTGAATTGCTAACTAGCAAGTATGAGAAATTGGAAGAAAGTCATGAAAAGCTCTCTAGCTCTAATGAGGATCTTCTAGCATCCCATGCTAGGCTAAAGTTAGCTCATGAGGCTATCTCTACAAAGGTAACATCTTGTGAGCCTCATGTGGACAATGGCACAACTTCTACTCTTAATGCTATATTGCCATGTGCTAGTCCTAGTGATTCATCCACTCGCAATGTTGCTACATCTTGTGATGAATTACTTTCCATGCCTTGTTGCTCTAACAATGAAGCATCTATTTCCTCTAGTGTTTGTGTTGATACTAACCATGTAGAGGAATTAAATGAGCTCAAGGCCCAAGTCACTTCTTTGAAGAAAGACTTGGAAAAGCGTCATTTTGGGGATTCTACACTTGACAATATGTTGAGTGTTCAAAGACGCCCAAATGACAAGAGTGGACTTGGATTCAACTCCAATATCAAGAACAAGTCCAAGGTTAACAAGATGAACAAGGGCCAAGAACAAGTCAAGGATTCGGCCAAGATTGTTTGCTTCAAGTGCAAAGTTGAAGGGCACCATGTTAGATCTTGCCCTTTGAAGAAGAAGGCTCTTAGTGATAAGCAACAAGGGAAGAAACCTCAAGTTCAAACTCAAGCTCCTCAAATTGAAGAACGGTCTCTTCCCAAGAAGAATCAAGCTACCCCTCCTCAAGTCAAGACTCCAACTAAGAAGAGAGGAGGAAGTAGATGTTGCTACCTATGTCGTGAGAAGGGTCACCTTGCTTCTTCATGCACAAATGGTACCTTATCCAACCCCATTATAATTAATGATGTTTATTCTCTTCGAAAGGATAAGGTTGGCAATGTGTTTGCCAAATATGTTGGTACTCAAAGTGGTGTCAAGAAAAGAACCATTTGGGTTGCCAAACCTATTGTGACTAACCTCTTAGGACCCAACTTGGTTGGGGACCAACAAGCTAAAACTTGATCAATAGGCGTTGTTGGAGGGCTTTGGAGACTTGGCTACACTATGAAGAATTAAGGGATCTTCATCAATTATATTCTCTCAAGTCAAGTCATATGGATTATATTGTTCTATCTCATATCCAATGTTCCTCCTTGCGGTAACTTTTATTTAAATCATATATACATTGAAAGTTGCTTGCACCCTTGCATGTGTTAGGTTTTGTACCTTGCTAGTGTTTGTATGTGTTGTGCTCTCTACTTACTTATCTTGAGAAATCAAGCATGTGTATTTTGGTTTGCACACCATCTACTTGTTTTGAGCCTTATTGCTTTTATATCATATCTTATCTTGTTGGCTCTCTTTGAGAGATAAATGGACTATCCATTTTTGGAGAGTGATATGCTTCGTGCACTTCACAATCCTAAAAATGTGTGTACATGAGGAATACCACTTAGTTTTGATATATCAATATTATCTATTCTCTTTGTGGTATGTCATGCTCATGAGAAATTCAAATTATATAATGTCCATTAATTTCTCTAGTTGTTTTTGTCTGCCTCTTGTGTTAAAATAAATGGATTATCACATTATGGGGGAGTAATAAGCTATGTGCATATTACAAGCCTAGAAAATGTGAAAATGTGAGGTTTTGCCACCTAGAATTGATATTGCTAATTATCTTGTTCCTATGTGGCATGTTGCTCAAACAAGTTCCCATTTACTTAAATGCTCTTTGTCTCTCACTCTTTTGGATCTTGTTTGTGGAGGATGTTCTTGATATGGCTTTCCCTAAATATGTTCTCATATATCTTTTTGGGAAGCCAATTGATTCAAGCTACTCCTTGGAGTTGCTTTGCATTATCACATGATTTGTGAATCTATCAAGAATATCTATCTAAGCATGGCTTTTAATTCCTATTCTTTGCCTCATGCTTATGTTTTGTGAATATGATCTTGAATATATCCTTGCAATCCACCACCGAGAAATATCTCCATACGTTACTTGTCTTGACAAGTGATAATCATATTTGGGGGTAAATATGTTGATCATATTCACTTTGGCTCTTGCTTTGAATTGCCTTATTTGATTGCCAAGGATTTGCTTTTGATCTAACTCTTATTTGTCTTCCTTGTATCTTTTGGATACTTTATTGCTCTACTTGAAATTTGTTTTGTGCTTTCTTGAGTTGGGAAAAGCAATGATCCAATTCTTGTGCATTGACATTCAAAAGTCATACTTTTTGATAATGCACTATTCTTTGGGAAGCTATCCTACTTTGAGTGGAACATCGTTCTTTAAATTGGTATTGCAATTTCTTACCTTTCTTGAATATGACTAGTGTTTGAATATCTATATAAATATATATATGGAGAGTGATGATCTCATTTGTGTGCATTTTGTATTCAAATGCAAGATCATAAATAATGCACACATCTTGGGGGAGCAATCCTATGTGCTTTCGAACATTAGTTGTCTTCATTTGGTATTTGATCCCGATGACGTGTCTCTTTGGAAGACAAACATTTTTCGTTTTGTCACTTTGTGCCATCATGAAAAGTGTAGAGGGTTTGGTTTATTATTTGATGTTATTTTCTTCAATTGGTTTCTTGCTTTCATTTGGTATCTTTTCAAAGTGGTTTCTTCAATCATGTGTTGATTTGGGCCTTTGATATAATTTGGACAATTCTTTTTCTTGTCACACTTGTGTGTGCTTTCTTGGTTTAGTTGTGTTTTGTCCAAATTATATCTCTTTTGGTTCTTGAAAGTCTTGTGCATGCATATTTACTACATGTATTTCTTTGGCATGCTTACTTTCGTTGAACCAGTATATAGGATAAACTCCATCAAATCCTATATGGCTAAGATGTGCATGAAATTCAATTTCACATTAATATGCACATATTTATGTGGAGTTTGTCCTATGTATTGTAGTTGCTCTAACTACTTTGGACCCAATGAGTTTGGGTACCATTTTGTACTTGAATTTGTTTTAGGTACATGTGGAGATGCATTGGAAGCTTGTCTCATTTACAAGGAAGGTGGTGTCACCATGTGTTCATTGGAGCCAAGTTTGGATGATCGTTAACTCTTATACTATACATCACCAATGCTATCTCGGTAACAAGTATCTACCTCATGCATACATTTCTAGTTTTCAACCTTGTGTAGGTTGTATCTTGGCATGAATCTTTTTGTTGCAATTAATTTGATTCTTGCAAAACGTCTTTATTGCAAATGTGAGTAAGCCGGGATGATTACATATAAGAGGACTATATATTCATTTCTATGATTCATCGATCCCAATTATGTCAATCTAGCACTTTCTACTTAAAGTCTCTCATGTGCAACATTGATGAATTTTCAAAATCATTTGCGTTTTGTGTTACTTGTTATCTTACTCGGAGCATCCATTTGTTAACCTTTATCCCTCGTGGATAGTTTTTGATGCTATGATGAGTATGTGTTGGAAGTTCATTTATATTCCGTTAAGATATAATTCGGCTTTGTGCTATGTTATTAAGCAAAGATCTTATTGGTGTATTTATGACTTCCTCTTGGATATCATGATTCTTTACCCTTGTATCTATCTTGTGTGTACATGTTTATTTGTAGACCCATATCTTAGTGATTCGTGTCTACTTAGAAACTTATACACATAAGAAAAGTTACATCTTTAATTGATATTCCAATTCTTTAGTGACCACCTCTTTTTGCTTTTGATTCTTTGGTGGTTTCTAAAAGGCACAAGCTTCATTTTTTTTGTGCTATGCTTTTTGCATTTTACTAAGCTTGTGGAGCTATTTGCTTTATCTCTTTTGGTGTGGGGGTATGGGAAAGACATGATATGCACTATGTGCAACT
This sequence comes from Poa annua, assembly GCA_026929855.1. Taxonomy (NCBI): domain Eukaryota; kingdom Viridiplantae; phylum Streptophyta; class Magnoliopsida; order Poales; family Poaceae; genus Poa; species Poa annua. The sequence continues at coordinate 52,424,489 of CM049435.1, read as the reverse complement.
CTTTTTGAAAGACTATGTTGATGCTTTGGCTCATCCTTGTATTAGTCTCCTAAAATGTCTTTGTATCTCACACCCATTCTTTTATTTGCCGCTCCTTGCTCTTGTTGCAAAACATTTTATTAGGTGAAAGTTGTTTTGCCTCCTTTATCATTTACATTCTCTTGCATGAGCTTGTGTTCGAATTCATCTAGGAGGGAGTGAGGATTCCATGTTGTGCACACTATATTGAAATACAAATCCTATTTGTGCACGTACCTTGGGGAGTTCCCTCATGATATTTAGAACACTTTTCGGATCCTTTTGATTGCTTGCTTCTTTCGTTGAAGTATCTTTCCATTTGATATTCTTTTGCAATCTTTGGATCCTCTATATAGTTTGATCTCCCTCCATCTATTCGTCATTGGATCTGTGCATTTGATTTCACTCATATTATGAGAAATGCACACATTATGGGGGAGCTCTCACTATATTTGCGTTCTAAGTTTTTCTTCCCATTTCGGCAATCGATGCCAATGGGGGAGAAGTTTAGAGGGTTTAAGGGAATATGGGTTTGTTCTCTTGCGGTTATCTTGCATCCTTGCTCTTTGTGTTGCATGGTTGCTTAAATTCATTATATATAAACCCTCGTAAAAGGGATTGTCATCAATTACCAAAATGGGGGAGATTGAAAGTGCATGGTTGCCCCCATGCGTGGTTTTGGTAATTAATGACAATCCTTATGGACTAATGTTTGCTTTGAGATATACTTGTAGATCTTGTCCATAGGAAAAGATTGGAGTTCATGTGTTGGACTCTAGTAGATTACATGATGATCAATGCTCTACTCAAGGGTTTATATGAAGAATGGTCATGTGAAGAGTTGAGCTCATTGCAAGTATGGCTTGGAATAGAAGATTGAGTGAACAATCATGTTTACCACCAAGCCATCATACATATCAAGAGAAGAAGATGAAGTGCAAAGCTCAATATGATGCATCTCGAAGATATCATTTGATTGAAGCTTGCAAAGGAGTCATGAAGACGATGCTTAGCGAGGCCCTCCCATAATGGAGTATGGGGGAGCATTTGGAGAAGTCTTCATCAAGCATGTGCTAGCAAGCACAATCAAGAAAGGTGTTTCAACTTGAGAGAGTCAAGATCGTCATCATCGAGCTCAAGTGGAATGCGCAAGGCAAAGGTATGATCTTGATAGGTTTTCTATTTTACCGGTCTCATGGTGTTAGTGGGAGACCGGGTTTTAGGATAGACGGCGTACTATCAAGAGGGGCTCTCAAGTGAGTAACTTGATCGCATCGTTGTGGAGAGCTCAAACCTTTGCATACTTGGCATATCATATTTCTTGGTTCTTATTTGGCTTTTATGGTGGTGAGGAATTAGAGCTTGGTTCATCTCCATGTCAAGCTCTAGTTCATCGAAAACGGTTTTACCTTGGAAAACTAGTTGCGTTTTCGGTGGCGGAAATATTGCCGGTTCAACCGTGAGGAAAGTCCCACACCTTGCCATGTGTGGTGATTTTACTCTATTTATGGGATGCAATATTTTCACTTTCTGTAGCCTTCTCCTTGTCGGTACCTTTCCAACGGAGTTGGTCTCACCTCATTCGGAGTTCATTTGCAAAAGTTATAGCTGTGTTTTTGGTGTTCGGACAGGCCCGGTAGTACCGGAGAGTTTTGTTCCGGTAGTACCGCAGTCAGCCGGTAGTACCGGGCTCGCTGCGGTAGTACCGGGCTCTCTGCGGTACTACTCTCTGAAGTTGGTTTTTCGGGCGTTTTGGCTCGGATGGTCCCGGTAGTGCCGGGGTTGGAGCCCGGCACTTGGGCCCGGTAGTACCGGGGTTTTATCCCCCGGTAGTACCGCGCGCTCGGTTTTCTGCGGTACCGAAGATACCGCAGGGCCGGTACTACCGGGCTTTTGGCCGGTACTACCGCCCTTGCGGAACAAGAAGCTGCTGCAACGGCTGGATTTTTGGGATGAGCTATTTAAGGGGCCTTCTTCCCCAATGGTTGACTAGCTCTAGAGCAAGTCTTTCTCCTCTCTCTCCTCCATTGTTGCCCTTTGTAAAGCTTGCTCTTCCTCTCAATCCCTCCCATGGTTCTTGCTAATATTTGAGGGAAAGTGAGAGGTGATCTTGATCTACGTTTCCACCGATCGATTTCTCCTCTATGTGAGGGAAACCTTGTAGATCTTGATCTTGGAGTTCTTGGTGCATCTCCTCTTTGTTCTTCCTCTCTTATTCCCCCATAAGCATTTGTTGCTTTGTTGGAATTTGAGAGTGAAGGATTTGAGCACTTGTGCTCTTGCCTTTTGCATTTGGTGCATCGGTGTGCTCTCCACGAGGATTCGTGGAAGTTGAAAACTTGTGAACTTGTTACTCTTGGGTCCTTGGACCCTAGACGCCTTTGTGGTGGTTGGACCCTTGTGTGGTCACTTGAAGCCGTTCGGGAGCCCCCAATCCCATTGTGGGTTGTGCCCCGGATTGTTGTTGGAGGCCGTTCGGGAGCCCCCAATCCCATTGTGGGTTGTGCCCCGGATTGTTGTTGAAAGGCTCCGGATTCCGCCTCGAAGGAATTCCGATAGTGGAAGGTGAACCAAGCCTTTGTGGTGCGGTTCATCGGAGAAGAAGGTGAAACCTTTGTGGTTGTTGAACCGTTGTGTCGGTTCACACCTCTCCAACGAGACGTACTCCCTTAACAAGGAGGAACTCGGAAATACATCCTCGTCTCCGCGTGCTTCGGTTATTTCTATACCCGAGCTTTTACTTATGCACTTTACATTGTGATAGCCTTCGTGCTTGAAGTATTCTATTGCTATCACCTTGTTGTTTATCTTGCTTAGCATAAGTTGTTGGTGCACATAGGTGAGCCTAGTTTATTTAGGTTGTCGGCTTGTTAATTTAAACACCTAGTTTTATTCCGCAATTATCAAGCCTAAACCGGAAAAGTTTTAAACCGCCTATTCACCCCCCCCTCTAGGCGACATCATTGTCCTTTCAGCCGGTACTACCGGGCTTTTGGCCGGTACTACCGCCCTTGCGGAAGAAGATGCTGTTGCAACGGCCAGATATTTGTGCTAGACTATAAAAGGAGGGGTTCTTCCTCCTTTGACTTTAAAAAGCTTGAAGAAGATACACACTCCATTGATACAAGCTCAAGATTTGCTAGATCTCCCAATCCTTCCATACAAGCTCGCTGATCTTTGGAGGATTGAAGGAGAAGGCCCCGATCTACATCTTCACCGAGCCGTTCTTCATTTCCCCCTCATTCACTTGAGGGAACACTTGCTAGGGCTTCCACTAGGAAACCTAGTCCATTGTTGTACTTACCTATTGTCTTTGTGACAGATTGTAGCTGTTCGGGAGCCCCCAAGCCCTTTGTGGGTCGTGCCCCGAATCGTTGTTGTAAAGGCTCCGGATTCCGCCTTGAAGGATTCCGATAGTGGAAAGTGAACCAAACCTTTGTGGTGCGGTTCACCGGAGATTTGGGTGAGGCCTTTGTGGCCGTTGAACCATTGTGTTGGTTCACACCTCTCCAACGAGACGTACTCCCATTTAAGGGAGGAACTCGGGAATACATCCTTGTCGTCTCGTGTCTTCACTTCGGTTACTTCTATCCTTATTTATTGCCTTATTATATCTTGTTTAGTTGCTAGCTTGTCATATAGGAAATTCACCTTAGTTGCATATCTAGTGAATTTACCTTTTGTGTCAAGCCTAATTTAAAAAGAACTAAAATTTGAATTAGCACCTATTCACCCCCCCCTCTAGGTGTCATACCGATCCTTTCATCTTTTGCTTTTCATTTATGCATTCATTTGGTCCATCGAACTTTTCTTTCATGTTACACTTTGTGAATTATCATTGAACATATTTGTCTAGAATATTTGATACCTCTTGATAATATATCTTGCATGTTGCTACTACTTATTAAGAATGAATCATTTGACTCTATGTACCGATAACAATCATCTTTGATATCATTTGTTAAGTAATAAAATGCCAAGTCCATGTTTAGTTTTATCACCTTCATACTCGAGGACGAGTATAGGTTAAGTTTGGGGATGTTGATGCATGTAAAATGCATACATGAACTTTGCATTGTATTACTTATATTTCATTCATATTTGCATCATATAAAGGGTTATATCAATGTTTTATAATGATTTTGGGAATATTTCACAGTTTTCCTATTTATTTTGAATTAACCCTGCACTGTCAGAAACCCCTTTTTCTATATTTTGATGTTTCAGGGACCCAAACGACGTCCAAATGACCTGAAACTTAGCGAACATCAGTTTTTGGAAGGAACAAAGCGTAGGAGCGAAGGAAGCGCAAAAGTGGAAACCCGAGGAGGAAAAGAGGGGGCCCACGCGGCCAGATTCCTTGGCCGCGTGGGGCCCACCAACTTCCCCCTCGAGCCTCCGATGCCGTCGATCTTCATCCCCATGGCTGGCTTTCGACCTAAAAACGCCTATAAAAATAGTCTCCTGAGCCCTTTCGGAGGGAGCGCCGCAGAAACACAGAAAACACGAAACAGAGACCTGGAGCTGCAGATTGGAGGGGGAAAACTCCGACGGGGCGCTGCCGGTGTGGTCTCCACCTTCTCCAACGACGTCTCCACCGTCTCCATGATGAAGAGGGAGTAGTCCACCCCTGGACTATGGGTTTGTGGAAGTAACTTATGTATCTCTCCTCTCTCTTGAGCTTCACTAATTAGTGCCATATGAGCTGCTGAACATGATTATGGTCATATATGTAATACCTTTGTGGTGGATCTTTTAAGTTGATATATGTTATGATGATTGCAATTGTTATGTCTTTGTTATGAAAGTAGATGCATATTATGTACCCCGTTATTGTTTATGTGTTCTGATCCAACATATGTATGAGGGCGTGTGAGGGGGAACGTGTGCATTAGTTGGAGTAACGGGGGGGGGGGGGGGGGGGGGGTGAGTGCGGTGAAAGTGACAGAAATTCCGCGATCCACTTGGGTATTTTACCTTACTTTGTTGCCTCACTAGGGATAAAAAGGAATACCATGCTACCGGGGATATGGGTGACCATGCCATTTTCTCCATGACTAGATCTAGCATGTTCTTATTCTAACTTCATGTCACAGAACTTAAAACTATACTCTGTTTATCTTAATTACTGAGGTGTTATGATTTAGTTCGCATCTTGGTGGAGTATAAGAGAGGTTAATAACCAAAAGATCTATATGTTAGGATGTGATGCCCATATTATTAATAACTTGTCTTGTTGCAATCTCATATGTCAATTCCTATGTTCCATTATCTACTACTATATAAAAGAGAGAGTGCATTTGTGAAACCATGAACCCCATTCCATTTTTAATCATAAGAAACACCTTTCCAACACTTTATGAACACTTTATATTTTCTGCCATTTAAAAATCCGAAAATACAAAAACACTTTTATATCTTGCAAACACCATACAAAACACAAAACATCATCCATTATCATTTTTACCATCATTGCATATTTATTTCTGTTTTGCATTTGTTATTTCAATATCTTTTACTTACACCTTGTGCTTGACAACCACTCGGTGAGGTTGAGGGCACAAAAAAATTACTTTGTTTTGTAGGTTTCATAAAGAAGGATAAGGAGACAACAACTTTTGGTTCATTTTCCCGAGAGTTCGATATTAAACCCTCGAGTCACTCTCGTGGGGAAAATTAGTCTTTCCCTTACTATACACTTTGCAGTTGGAGTCTCAACCTAACCCATATTCTTTTGACGCAGGTGTTGGTGCTAGCAAGATATCTTCTGGAGCTATCATCATCATCATGGGTCATCAATCACAATTAGCAAAAAATTAATCAAACGAACAATGTTGCCCACCATTGACAGCAACGCCGGATGACATCAGTAGCATCGCTGGCAGCTCCTTCCAGCAGCAGCGCCCCCTTTTGGCAGCAAGGGTGTCGTCCGTCGTCCACCGCTCAGAGCACCGGTGGCGGCGCCCAAGGTAGCAACTCTATCAGCCCATGGGAGCATCACCCCAACCGCCGACAAACCCAAGGTATGGCTGCTGCCGCTAGCAGCACGGTTGCTCGTCAGTGGAAGAACGACTACCCGCCGTCTCGCAGCACCGGCAGCGCGGGTCCTCTCGGCGCTGCAGGCCCGTCATCGATTTCCCGCATGGCAGCGATTAGGGAACGAAGAGATGCTAGATGGAGAGGAGGGAGCTGGGCAAGCATGGTCGCGGCCCGCTGCAGCTTGAGGTGCTCGAAGATGGCTTGTGCTGCTCCTCTGCAACTAGCCTATCCGGTGCTGTAATTTGATGGCAGTAGTAAAGAGCAGAAGGATTTATTGCAGGATGCCAATTATTGGATGAACCATGTACTGAACAATCTAGTAGTGACAGATTTATCAGATGAGATCGCTAGTACCATGGCCGTGCATGGTCGATGATCATGTCCGGAGCTTCGGAGACGACGCTGGCCGGGCTGCCGCTACACGGCGGACAGCTCGACCCCCAATCCTATCTGCAAGCGTGCAGCCTCCCACTCGCGACGCGAGGGAACTTGAGGGGTCATGGCCTCCCGCCGGAGGTGCAGGGACCTTGAGCAGCATGGCTTCCCGTCGGTGGAATGGAGACACGGGAGTGGACGAGGCATCCTGGCCGGTGAGCGCCCACACGAACGCGGCCTCCGGCGCGAACGACGCAACGGAGGCGGCCGGCGCGAGCGCGCTGCCCACGCCGCCGCATGCCACGCCGCGGGGCCAGCACGGCGGCCACCACCACGACCACCACCGCCGCCGCTCCCCCGCCACCAGCAGCGACACCACGAGCGAAGAAATCTCCTCGGCGGCGGCGGGGCGCAAGGGAGCCAACCAGGCGGCGGCACAAGTAGGGGAGGAAGTAGCATCCATTACCGGATTGGAGGGCGGTGGGATCTGGTGGCCGGCGAAGTCGAGGTGCTCACGGCGCAGGCGGGGTGGGTGAGGACGGAGGTGAGAAGGTATCTGCTCGATTGGAATCCAAAAGGAAAGGATGAGGATGAGGAGGAGGAGGAAGCTTGCAGGTGGGGACCACGGAGGACACGCGTCACACGGGTGCGAGGGGGAGGACGAAACGGTGCGATCCCCCGGTGGAACGGTATCATTTCCCAAAAGACTTCCCGGAAAACCAGAGGGCTGACTCCCCATCTCGTACACTGACCCAGAAATGAGCCCAAATGTTCCGTTGGCTTTGTACACGGGTCCGATCGTCATCAGATGCTGTAGAATCTGCGAGGCTAAGAGCATCACTAGCAGTGCCCTCAAACTGGTCAAACCCTCAAAACAACTGCTTTTTTGAGGGTTGAGGCTGAAAATTGGCGCAGATCAGTGCCCTCAAACCCCTAAACCCTCAAAAAAAATTGAGGGCCGAACCCTCATTTTCCAACTCGACCTGTACTAGTCCAGGTTGGGAGGCAAAATTGAGGGGGCCTTCATTTTCGGTCAACGCACGGGGCGGGAGGGAAAAATCCCCAACTGCTTCCTCCCGTGTTGCTTCCTCGCGCCGCCACCGGCCATCCTCCGCGCTGCCACGCGCTATGGAGGCCCCGCCGCCTCCTCCAACCCGCGCCCCCGGTCCGCCGCCGCCCGACGAGCGCCCCGCCACCCCCGCGCTCCCCGCGCCGCCGCCCGCCGGGAGCCCCGCCACCCTCGCGCCGCCGCCTCCCTCCGCCGCCGACGAGCCTGCCCCGCCTCCGCCTCTCCCGCCCTGAGCTCGCCCCCCTCCTCCTTCGACCCCGCCGCCTCCGACCCCGTCCGCCTCCGCCTCTCCCGCCCCGAGCTCGCCCCGCCTCCCGTCCGCCTCTGCCTCTCCCGCCCCGAGCACGTCCTCCTCCAACCCCTCCGCGCCGCCGACGAGCCCGCCCGCGACGAGCTCGCCCCGGCCTCCAACCCCGCCCGCGACGAGCTCGAAATCCTGTTTTGAGGGTTTGAAGGCCGGGGCATATTCTGTTTTGAGGGTTGGTTTGAGTGCACTGATCTGCGCCGTCCATTTTGGCACTGATTTTGAGAGTTACCAGTTTGAGGGCACTAATAGTGACGCTCTAATAGCAGGCTCAGTGACACGTGGGGTCACCGACAAGGCTGTCCCACATACAAGCCTCAGACCCCAATAGCATTTTTCTGTGCATAGCATTAATAGCCACGTAGCACCATGACGCGCCGTCCAAGACACGTAGGCCACAAGTGGGTCCGACGAGTCCTATCCCCACCTGTCAGATTTAGATATTCATTTTTGTAAAGCCTCATCATCCACACCTCTGCTTTGTTCAAAAAACAAAATCCACACCTCTGCGACAAGTGTACGCGGCGACGGATAGAGATTAGAGAGGTGGAGGCGCGGACAAAAAATGGGAAATTAAAAACTAAATAGTAATAATCCATTTCTTTCTTCTTCCCGCATCGCATCGAGCTATATAAAGGTAGAGGCGAGAGTGGGGGAAGCAAGGAGGGTTTTGGAATTTGGCCGCCGTTGCGTCGTCGAAGCAGAGACCAGACCCGGACCCAGCCGAGGCGACGCGGAGGAGGCGCTCCTGCTCCTGCTGCTGCTGCTACGAGCCCCGGCGGCTCACGACCACTCGCGCGCGCGCGCCTCGTGGGTGGAGCTACTTTGGCGGCCGTTCCTTCCCGGCGCCGAGGATGAGCGGCGGCGGAGGGGGAGGGAGGGGCCCGTCCGCGGCGGCGGGGCCGGTGCCGGCGTCCGCAAGGAAGCTGGTGCAGGGGCTGAAGGAGATCGTGAGCCGCCCAGACGCGGAGATCTACGCGGCGCTGCGAGACTGCGGAATGGACCCTGACGAAGCGGTCAGCCGCCTCCTCTCCCAAGGTCTCGTCTCCTCCCTCTACCCGCGCCTCATACCCAATCTTTTCCTGCACCCCTTCCCTTCCCCCCAACGTTTTGGTTGCGTTGGTTAGCCTCTAGTCTACTCTGAAGATTGTGTTTGTGCGAACGGGTTGGAGTGAACGTGTTTTTTTCCCGTTCCGGCCTGCGATTCATCGTGATCTGTTGCCGTGCTGATGGAGTTCGTCACCGGATGTGCTGCAGGCTAGTATAGTAGCAATGGAGGCCGGTGCTTCCCTTTCGGGTTCAGGCCGCTCGTTTAGGATTGGGTTGTACGCTGCTTCTGATTTGTTTGTGCGTAGATATTTTCTGCTACTTTTAGTTGTTATACTACATTTTCGAATTCACCAGGGTTGATTCCTTTAGTGCGTCAGCATTAATCTTCTGGTTTTCATGACAGAAGCACTTGCGCAGGGAGCTTTTCTCTGCCCCGATTTGGAATAATCTGGACAGTTTCTTCTTGTTGTAGGCTCTTCCACTTTGTGTTTGACAGTGGATAGAATTATTTTTTGACATTGAACTGGTAGGTGCCTCTTCTCTGCCCTGATGCTAATTTTATCAGAAAAAATGCCGCAATGCTAATGGATTATGACTTTTGGTTTCCGGTTGTTGGAATGGGCTGACCTCTAGATTTTTTAGAGCAACAGGGATTACCATCCTCGGTTCCATTGATAAAATCAACGAAACCTGACCAGTACTGACCTGTAATATGTAGTTAGTTAAGGAACACTTCACTAATTCCATTATGATTTTTCTGTTACATCCAAATAAAAGTATTGCAACTAACTGTTAGGGCATGTACAATGGTTGATAAGGTGGTCTTATCTTAAAATCACCACATATTATAGATATGACCATGAAACATGTTGTACAATGGGTTACTTTTTATTTTCTCTCCGCTAATAGATATCCTAAATACGTGGTGAGAGAATTGTTGTTAAGAATTCATCTCTTAGCTAATAGAAGGCAAACGTCTTTTCTTATTTCTCTCTCCTCCAACTCAGCAATCATCTTATGTGGCATTGCTAAGATAACACCATTGTACATGCCCTAATACCCGAAGAGATAAATAGTTTGCTTTTGAAAAGCCAATTGCAGCCTAGATTGATGGGAAGAACGGAGTTGAACTTTAAGGCAGGGAAAAAAACAATTGGTGAGAAAATTGTGAAAGGCAAAGCTTTCAAGCAAATGCGATGGAGTAGATGAACTTGCACAGGTCTTGTTGACTCAATTTGCTCTTGGAACAGGGCTTAATGTGGGTCTGCTTGGAAGTGGATTAATCTTGTGCTTGAACACGCCATGAGTATAAGTTCAGATTTGCATTAAGATATTCAATGTCAAGCTGTCTCCTCTGGCTATGTTCTTATGAAGCTTATAGAAAAGCTTACCTGATCAAGACACCCCTTGAATGGTGAACTAATATTTGAGTGCCTTGCTTGCTTCCTTGGTTTGGTTTTCTGTCTACTTGTTCGCTACTGAGAGGCTAAAGTGATGTTTATGGTTCTGTTCTTTCCCTTTGTTTTTCTTCAACAGAGTACTTGATTCCCCCCTGTTGATTAGTACTTTCTTTTATTTTTTTCTTTCTTCTGCTGGTTACTGTTTACTATTGGCTGGAGTGCATTTTCTTTGTTCGCAATTAGCCGGAGTTCTCATTATGTATGAGTGGTGATCCTTATTTTCATCCCTTGTCATTTGCTAGAGGTACCTTGAATTGAATGTAGTTAAATGAGCCTTTATTATGTTGCTCGTTGTCCATTGGCGTACTTTACTACCGTTGCAAAGAACTGTGAGCTTATCCTTTGGTGCAATGCGTGTCATTGTTGATATAACAGACTAATTTCTACTGCAATTTCTTTTATTTTGTAAAAGTATTCGTGTCACCCACCCTTTGCTAATCCAATGAGTGAACACTGTAAATGTGTTGAGAATGAATTGTTGCGTCATCTGAATTACTGTCTGAATTACATGAACTTCTGTCTTTGATTTACTAGCATGTTTTGATGGGGTAATTTTGGGATGCAGGTATTGAAATTTAAGGCCCCGTTTGGAACAAAGGAAAATGATAGGAATTTTGGAGGATAGGATTCTTACAGGAATAGGAATCTCAAATTCTTTTGAAATTCCTATGGGATAAGCTATTCCATAGGAATTTTGGAGGAAAACAAACATGAGGTCTCACCTCATGTTTTCATATTCCTGTGTCTATGATTCATATGTTTTTCCTGCATGACATCCAAAAGACACTTTGGAAAATTTCTTGTGATTTTAGTTCCTGTAGGAATTTAGGAAACATGACACCTCAATTCCCCCGCGTTTTTCCTATTCCTACGTTTTTACTTCCTATGTTCCAAACGAGGCCTAAAGAGTTTATCTGACGTTCACTGTAGTGTACAGTATTTTTGCGAACAAGCGCTGAGATTGATGATTTCTTATTTTATGGCCAGTAGTCCTTTTATGTACGGCATCTCATATATTTCCATCTTTCTCCAGATACTTTTCAAGAGGTAAAGAACAAGCGCGATAAAAAAAAGGAGGTCAGTAAATTAGGATATTGAACTTTCATTGGTCACACTTGCAGACTTGTAGCTAGTCATATTTTGTATAGAGTCCTCCCAACTCTTTAAAATTAAAGGAAGGCTTGTACTTAACCTACTGTTCACCATATAATTTCATTTAGTAGGATGAATGTAAGCAATAACAGTTGGTCATTTAATTTGTTGACTAATGGTCGACCTTTTTGTGTTACAAAAGTTTACATATCCAACTCATCCCCTAATTGTTGATTTACTATGCCGTACTTTAGTCTTGAGAACTTACGTCGGTATGTATTGAATTTCACACAGGTGAATAAAGGTGGTTCTGAGCCTAGATCCCGAGGAGCAAATAACTCAAACAGTCGTGCCAGTAGAGGCAGCACAGATCGTACTAGCCGAGTTAGTTCAGTTCAGTCAGTATCCTCTGTGGCAGGTAAGATAAAATTATGTTTGTATCCATGATTTTCACATTTTTCTATAGTCTATTTCTCATAAATTATTCTTCCCAACCAGATAACATGGCTACAAGGTCATCAATATTGGGACCTGGTGTTCCATCAAGCAATTCCACTCAGAAGCTAACAATTCCAAGGTAATGAAGGTTGAAGATATGGAAGTTTCTGCTGGATCTGTTTGGGTTTTATCTGTTCTATTGGTAACTAATGTTTTTGTGTACTATGTTGCAGTTCCTTCGTAAGCAAGGATGCAGTTCCGGATGGATCATTTGGTGCATTGCAATCGTCGTCAGGGTTTCAGCAGAATTGGTGTGGGGTGTCTGGTCAGATGTCTATGGCTGATATAGTTAAAATGGGCAGACCGCAAGGAAGGACTTCTAGCAAGCCTACGGCTACAGACAAAGTCAACTCAAAACAGTCTGCAAACACAGCCCCCGTGACAACGTTTGACCAGAGATTTCCAGCTCTTCCTGATCATGTTCCTCAAGTTATGAATTCTATTCATGCTTCTGCCAACAGCCACCAGACACATGCGAATGTTTGGTTTCCTCAGGATGAACTACCATCACGAAGTCAATTCATAGCCACTGAGCCATCTGGCGACCAATTGTTATCTGTGACATCATCAGAGTCGTCAGTGTTTGTTGCTGATGCTGTTAACCTGCATGAAAAGTCTCACACAGAAGATAACACCTCGACTGCAATGCAAACAGTAATACCTTCTGAGAGACACTTGGAAGTTCTTCAGGACAACAGTCAATTCAGTGATGGATTATTGCAGAACTCAAGCACATACCAATCTCAAATACATTCCTATGATGATGAAGGTTAGTATAAATCTCGTCACTAATCTTATGACCAATGCAACTCCCCTTTTCTGGTTACGTGTCTTAAAAATCAAATACCAGTGTGTTTCTCCTTTTCTGTCACAAAGTAGACGCTCATACTTTTTAGAGGATAATATTATACAGTGAACGATCTCAGTATCTTTTTATGAGGAAGCACTGCTCTGTTATCTGAAAGTGGTAGCTGTCCTTGGAGGGGTTGGAACATTCCTCAACTGGATAGTCTGATGCTCGGTACCCGCACTACTGACCAGCCAACCATCTTATGTGCTTTGAACACCAAGTGCATATTTCTGTTATAAGACGACAATGCATAAACACGAACCAAAGCATACTATCTACTATTCTGGTGACTCCCAAGGCTACCATTCAATATTTAATTGCATTGCCTTTGCAGAAGAAGCGAGGTCATCAACTCATTGGTCAATTTTGGACTTTCGGTGTGCTCATTCTAATGCTTTAAAGGGCAGTGTATATTGCTCTAGGAATATTGTGTTGAAGGAAATGTTTTAGACTTCTAAGTTGAATAGAATTCTAAGTTGAGATGTTGAGTCGACATTATTTTTGTGACTCATCGACTAGTCGCTCGACTAAAAAGTAGAGCTATCGTACATTATGAAAAACATTATTCGTCATTTATCTTTGCAAAATTGCTTTGATCAACAAATGGAAGTTGGAAGCATGAGCATATTTAGATGCTATGGGGACTTTTTTCCTCACCTCAAGTTTGGAGTAATGTTGTAATGCCATGAGATTGAGGGTTTACGACTGCGGCTACATGGAATGATTCTACTTTAACGGGGTCTCAAATATATGGTTTATGTTTTGAAAAGATCGTATTTTTTAACAATATCCAGGGTCAGTCATATCTTTAAGTATGTACCATGTGACTGAAAACCTTACCCTAACTCCTTTTTAGATGAACCTTATCCTAACTTTGCTGTGTTGTTAATTATGAATTGATTAATATGCAATGTCGTTTTAACTCAGCTGTACCAACGAACGTTAAATTTCATAATTTTTAGTTTAGGTGTTTTTATGGACTCAATTTCAAACTTAATAATTTACTACAGGATGATTCTCTCTCCAAATATTACCAATTATACACATTTAGAGTAGATGCCTTGACACAAGAACATTTTTTGCACCAATATAATTTGTAACTTGTTTGAAGATACTAGTCTAATCTTTGTAACTTGTTTGAAGATAATTTGTACATATGATTACTTCTAAGCGTGTTAGGCCCAGTTCTTTTGAGCTTCGGCTTGTGCATAAGCCAACCTGAGTAGCTCGTCCAGAGAAGCAGCTGTGAATTTAAGCTAACCAGAAACTGCAATCCAGTTCTTTTGGACTTCTTCTGTCCTAGCTTATTGTCTGAGCTGTATGAGGAAAAATCTGAAACGCCCTTGTGATAAACTTATGCTCTAACTTAACAAATTTTGAGTTTGTTTGTGTTGTATTCACATGTAGGATCACAATATAATATTTTGAACATCATAATATTATAATTGCTAAAATCTGAAATTAAAATAGAATCCATTGTTAGTTGATAACAACTCAAATAGAAGGAAGGCTATGCAATGTTTTCTCTGTACTCTCTGTAGGAAATAGACAACCATGCGTTCATGCATCAGTACACAAACTATACGTACTGCTCCAAGAGAAACCAAGAGAGGAAAACGTATGTATTGATCTGAACTGCATGGAAACCAGATCTGGGGCCAATTCCTCCTCGCTAGCTTGCCCCCAGTTCACGTCTCTCTTTCTCTGTCCACATGAAAGCAAGCCGGAGTTAGAGCGCCAGCGGGAGAAGCTGGCCGGAGACGAACGCCGGCGGAGAAGCAGGTCGGACGCCGCCGCGCTCGAGATCGACTTCAGCCGGGCCGGGCCGCTGCGGGTTGCACGCTGCCGCACTCAAGATCGACTCAAGCTGGAACGGGAGGCTGCGGACTGAGGGCGGTTTGGCGGTGGGCGACGGGCGGCGGCGGCAGAGGAACCCTGTTCGTGTCGCTCGGGAGAGAGAGAGGACCGAGAGAGGAAAAGGGAAACGCTCGGGAGAGAGAAAAGAAAGAAAAAAAAAGTCTGTTTCGCTCCATGCGGTGGCAAGTCTCTGTAATTTCTGTGTCAAACAGGGGCAAGCCGAAATAACGTTTCGCCTCACTTTCGGGAAGCTGCCGGCGGGTGCGGGAAGTTGGGGTACCCGGGCTTTTTCCCACTGTGAAGGAATTGTCGAAGCCGGCTGTCCGGAGAAGCGGCTTAAAATCCAGTTCTTTTGGGCTTAAACTTATTTTCATAGAGAAGCTGCTGAGAAGCTCCAAAAGAACTGGGCCTTAATATACTTTGACATCTATACTATATGTTGCGCTAACTCTTTCCCAGCAGTGAACATCTATGCACCAATAGAACTTGTAAGTTACTTCAGGATACTAGTCCAGTTTTCCGTTGCATACATAAGGTTTGAACTTTTTCTTGTGTTAATGTACTCCTACCTGTATATTCTGTATGTTGTGCCAACATTTTACCAGCGGGATGAGCAATGAGCCTGTTAGGGGTAGTTTGAGAAGACCCATATCTCTACGAGAGCTACTGATGCTTGTTTGTGGAGGCTGCGGTGTCTGCAGTTTTGCAAAACTGCTTTGCGTAGTTGTTACCTTTGTGGCTTTTAGTTTGCTCTATGTATGGCCTATGTGGCCATGTCTATGTGTACTACCATTTACCAATACAAGTGAAATATTGTTTGGTCTTTTTTCTATATCCATTAACTAAATACATCGTGTTTGCCATGTCCATATTGCCTTAAACACTGTTTTTTATAACTTATGCCTAACATAATTATTAAAATGAACTCTGTAACCATCGTTTGCAGTTGAGGTTGCTGATGTGGACGTGGAATCAGCTGCAACAAACTTTCAGCATCTAAAGCTGCAAAATGAAGATCTGGCTGTAGCAAATTCTGTTGATGATAATCCAGCGGTTATAATCCCCGATCATCTACAACTTGAAAATACAGACTGCGCACATCTGAGCTTTGGTAGTTTTGAATCTGGTGCCTTCTCTGGGTTGCTTCCATCTAAGGTCCCTAAATACGGTGTGGAAGATGTGCCTATCCCAGATGAAACCCAATCAGTTGATCATATAGATGACAGGTGATCCTTCCCCCCCTGCTATGTTCTCTATTCATGACACAAACCGCGACTTGTCGTATGACACCTTTCTTACAGGAATCAAGATTACTATGACAGTGGTGCCCTACATTCATCAACAAATGAGGAAGTTGAGACCAGAATTGGTAACAACATGGAGAATATTGATGTCCCTTCAGTTTCACAGCCTGATATGCTGATGCAAGGTGCTCTAGATGTGTCGGGTCTTCAGTATAACCCACCATCAGTTTCAGATCATGTTTATCCGAACACAACACAGCCAAGTATACAGGAGAGTCAACAAGGAAACGCACAAGCACAGTATCTTTCTCATTTTTCAAGCTTCCCGGTATAGTTCTCAATCGCACCGTTTACCAGTCAAGAAACTGGTTAACTTTTACTGCAGAGGAGTTGCTCCCTTCTTTCTTAGCTTTATTTCCTAATTTTCCTTTTGTTTCATTCTTACAGCAAGCAAATGCTGTGCATAACAACTTGTTGGGGCTGAATACTCCTCACCGAGATTTTGACTTTTCACCGTTTCTTTCGGCACAGTCAGCTATGAAATATAACCCAGCTGTGCCGACTACCAGCTACCCAGTCTCCATGCAAGAGGTAATTCCAATCTTGGCACTGCTTCCTCTTTGATGATGATGTGCTTGTTCTGAAGTAAGGCAGATTGTAAGAGTTCAGAAGTCTAGAAGGAAGTCATGCTCTTGATTATAGCAAAACTGAATGGATGCGGTAACGCTAAGAGGCATCTTTTGTGTGTGTGGAACTTAATTCATTCACGACTTAAAATAAGTTTTGGTAGGTAAAATCATATTATCCGGGTTGGTAAATTCCAAACAGACCTGCCTTGCATCATAACTAGAAGGCTGTCCATAGTAATTTGGATATTCTTCTCATCTTCTGCAATATAAAGGAGCAGCTCCAAATTTCTACTAGTGATTGTCTGTCATGAGGCCTCCAATACAATTTGGAGTCCAGTCAAGTAATCGTAGACGTTCACATGACTATCAAGCACTTGTGGCCAATGTATAGCCTCTCTACTCCATGAATTGCATTATCTTTACAGAATATATTGTGCTGGTGGGGAGTGTCGGTGACTACTGACTAATACATAATTGTTGTGTTAATACGATGGATTATTCTGATTTTGATCATGGTGTTAGTGTTTTAGCTGACATTGAGGTGCTAGTGTTTCAACTTCTGTTACTTCTGAGTTTCAGGTTTTCTTAAATATCCGGGGAGTGTCGGTGACTACTGACTAATACATAATTGTTGTGTTAATACGATGGATTATTCTGATTTTGATAATTGTGTTGGTGTTTTAGCTGACATTGAGGTGCTAGTGTTTCAACTTCTGTTCTTACTTCTGAGATTCAGGTTTTCTTGAATATCTTTGCAGATTTTAAGCCAAGGGCGTTTCTCCAACACTCAGTCTACACAAAATCTTCCCAGTACAAGCATTCCGTCAGGGCCACCTCACCCTCAGCAATTGCCCGTGCATCCGTACTCTCAGCCAAGTCTACCTCTGGGGCCTTTTGCCAGTTTGGTTGGCTATCCGTACTTGCCTCAGAACTACTATGTACCACCACCAGCCTTCCAACAAGCGTATGCAAGTAATGGACCTTTCCACCAATCTGGTGGTGGCGATGCTGCTGTGCCTGAATCTGCTATGAAATACTCAATGCCGCAATACAAGAGCAGCCTTCCTGATACAAGCCCACCACAGCATTCATCAGGTTATGGAGGCTTTGGAAGCTCAAGCAATATTCCGAATTTCGGCCAAAACCAGAGTGTTTCCTCCCCTGCAGCAACAGCAGGGATTGATGAAGCTTTAAGCTCGCAGTTCAAAGAGGCCAATCACTACATGGCCCTACAGCAGGTAAAGGGTGCTAAGTTCTCTCTTCCAGTTTCTGTAATTCTGGCGTGCTTGTTTTTGTACCATGGTGAATTTTCTCATTTCATTCTGAGGTGTTCATCTGTGACTCTTATTCAGAACGACAACTCTGCGCTGTGGCTTCATGGAGCAGCTGGTTCAAGAGCTGTTCCACCTGGTAACTTTTACGGTTTCCAAGGCCAGAGCACGCAGGGTGGCTTCCGCCAGGCGCAGCAGCCCTCTCAGTACGGCGGTCTTGGGTACCCTAGTTTCTACCAGTCGCAGGCTGGTATGCCGCAGGAGCACCTGCAGAACCCCGCCGAGGGACGCTTGAACAGCTCCCAGACTGCCCAGTCTCAGCCATCACACCAGATGTGGCAGCACAGCTACTAAGATTTAGGTCTGTGCTTCTGTGAAAAAAGCCTCTTTACACTGCCAGGCTATCTGTGCAACTTGGCATGCGCCGTGAAGCGTGCAGACCAGCTGAGCTGCCGTCCTGAGCGCCCAAGAAGGAAAGGACAGTATGTTCTGTAGTTTCTAAGTATGTTGTCTTTTCTATCTACTACCTCCGGCCTGAATTGATTGGCGTGGAAGCATTAGTGAGCTAGTGCAAACTTCAACAGTGGTCACGACAATAATTTCCGATCGGAGGGAGTATCTTTTTTTCATCTTTCACTTGTTGCGTGTGTTTTGGGGCTAGTTCCAGCTTGTCGTGAGTTCTACTCGATAGTAAGCTCCTTTTTTGTAACAGTAAGTACTAACTCATCTAACAGAGCTGCTTTTTATACCATGTTTTGCTCTTGATGCCTGGCTCATTCTGCATGTTGCTACGCCCCTGCAAATCTCAAACGACATGCCCAGCTGAGAAGTTACGTGCTAACAATTTCACTTCATCTTTGTGAAGCGACTGCAAAAACTTTGCCATGTGTCATTGAATAAGTATACTGGAACACAACTGCAGGTTTTACGGGCCTTTATCTTGCTCAGTTGCCTGCAAATAAACTGAAGTCTCGGGCACACAATGGTCGTCCTCTTAGCAGGTCCCCACATGGGCAATAAGAAAGCATATTATGCCCAACAATTAAAGATGTTTTCTTACCCATAACAAAAGTTTATTACCTCTCTCTATGAAGAATAAGGAGTTTTTTTAAATAATACGATTTTTTAATAAAAATTCGGATTCTAGTGCGCAGAATCATAAATTTTGAATCAGAAATTTTGAAAAATAGGTAGTGCCGATCGGCAGCAGTCATGCCGATGTGTACTTAGGTTCAGTTCCTCAATATAGGATTAGATAAACCGTGTCTCGGTTCGAGATGAAATATGTATAAAATATGTGCGTATCGATGAGTAGGTTCCATTCTCGCGATCGGTTTCAAGTTTGATCGTCTCTAACTTCTTAATTTTGAATCGCAACTCGTACAATTATTCGACGAATTTTGTCAAATTACTCGCACTTATTTGACCGTTTTAAATTTCCTTGCACGAGTACATCTACCTCACCCTTCTCCACAACTGTTATGTTGTAATTTTTTTTGTTTCGGTGGACGTATTTATTTTTCCGGTAGTATCTATAGAAAAAATATATATTTGAAAGAAAATATAAATACATCTGTCGAAACAAAAAAGTTACAACGTAACAGTTGTGAAGAATGGTGAGTTAGACGTACTCGTGCAAGGAAATTTAAAACGGTCAACGAGTGCGAGGAATTTGACAAAATTCGTCGAATAATTGTACGAGTTGCGATTCAAAATTAAGAAGTTAGAGGCGATCAAACTTGAAACCGATCGCGGGAATGGAACCTACTCATCGATACGCACATATTTTATACATATTTCATCTCGAACCGAGACACGGTTAACCTAATTTTATATTAATCAAAAGAAATTAGAATGTAACCGAGTGCGCGTGACCCATGTCGACGGCGCCCTATTTTTCAAAATTTCCGAATTTATTAAAACTCAAGAATAAGGCACAAGATACAGAAAAAAACCGAGATTGAAGGAAGCCAGCTGAGATTTAATAGGGAAAAAAGAGAGTGAATCAATCAGATTGGAGTCTGGAAAACAAACTAAGTTAGTTTCTAGATACCTCTCCCCTGTGTTGTTTCTAGGTGAAATTCTCAAGATATTGTGATCCTAGATCGTTCTGGTGGTAATGAGGGAAGGTAAACTATGCAGGTTCTCGTCACTTATGCATGGTAGTCTCCATCGAAGGAACGAGATCCTCTGACTTGGAGCTAACTACTGCAGAGGGATACATGCATGTGTTCCGTTCGATAAGCATCCAACGGCACGGCACGGCACGGCAGCCTGCTCAGTCGTTCGTTCGTTGGGAACTGAAGTCTGGCGCCTTGCCTCGCCTCGCTTCAGCCATTGTTTGATTAAAATTAAAATCTCCCTTCTATGTCATGATTTAAAATAAATAAAAATATATAATATGTGTGTGTCAGACGACTAGGTTCCATTTCTGTGATTGGTTTCGACTTTCGTCGACTCCAACTTCTTAATTTTAGATTAAAATTCACACATTTTTTTGACGAATTTTGTCAAATTCATCGCACTTATTTGATCATTTATTATTCACCTCAGACCTCCATGTCGCGCATAGTCACACAGCCGTACGATCCGTCCGATGGACGTTCCAGATTCAGCCACGTCGCCCGACTTCAAGAGTTACTGTTCACTCCTGATTTTTGGCCAACCGCGAGCGACCACGTCGCCCGGTAATCACTCCGCTCTCATCCCAGTCACCCTCGCGCACAGTCCTCTCTCCCGGTTTTTTCTCACGCACAACCCTCTCTTTCCCCTCGCGCATAGTCCAACGACCAAATTCTCCAAACCTAGTCTACCACCACCATTGCAACCCTATGTGGTCACCACGACTCGCCCACCAGCCGCCGCCGTCACCCTTGCGCCCCCCAGATCTGTTGGAACCCGCCGAGGCGATCCCTGTCAGCAAGTAGTGGAGGTGCTTCTCGACGAGCAAGGCTACTACAGGGCCACTTCCTTGCCGTCGTCGCGCGCTTCGATGCTTACCTCAGTTTAATTATACTCTTAGATAAATCTTTTTGTCTTTACAGGTGCGGCGTGTCGGTGCACTGAGTTACCTAGTTGTATATATCTGTCGATACAAAAAAGTTATAATGTGAAAGTTGTGGGGAAGGGTGGGATACGTCTACTCGTGAAAGAAAATGTCTAACGGTCGACTGAGTGCGATGAATTTGACAAAATTCATCAAAAAAATTGTAAATTTTAATCTAAAATTAAGAAGTTAGAGTCGACGAAAGTCAAAACCAATTACAGGCCTAATCGTTGACACGCACATATTTTTTATTTTTTTATTTTAAATCATGAAATAGTCGGGAGATTTTAATTTTAATCAACGAATGGCTGGGTGAAGTGAGACGAGGCAAGGAGCCATACTTCTGTTTCGAAGGAGCGAACGACTGATCAGCAGGCTGCCGTGCCGTTGGATGCTTATCGAGCGGAGCACATGCATGTATGTCCCTCTGCCGTAGTTAGCTCAAAGTCAGAGGATCTCGTTCCCCATCGAATGGGCGGAGCGAGATTCAGATTCACCGCCTCCAGACCGTCGGATCTAATTTAAGGTCTTGATCCTGAGCCATCCGAATAATTGCAATTTACCCAATCCCGTATAATATTTTTTCTTATACGTCTACAACATCCTCATAATATCTTTTAATCTGTGTGTAATAGAAAAGCAAAAAAACATGTCAACATTTCAAGGAACATCAAATCCCCCAGAAAAAAACACCGCATGTATACAGCAAGCAGAGGCGAACACTTGAAGCATCCCATAAAAATATTTGCAACACGAACATAACATTTGCAGCAGACGTCTGAAATCGCTGCAACATATCTAGTCTGTTAGAACACACAAATTTACCAAAGTAGCAAAACAGAGCTTAAATAGGCTAAAAATATTGGCAGCACGCTAGATCAGCCATTGCATACAGATAAGCATGGCGCCTTCAAACTACTGATGCATTCAGAAGATAGACAAAAGTATTCACGCAAGCCAAACAGAATTAACTTTGCAAAAAAATAGATCAAACAGAATAAGAGCGGCCCAACATAGCATTACCGGAGAAAGACATTACCCAGGACAGTCTGATCATAGGTGAAACTCACAGTCAAATGCCTGAAATTTGATTTCCGAACGCCATATACAATTCTGACAGAGAATATAACTAAAAATCTTGGGATCACTACACTTATCAGTTCAAAGAGCATACACAAACAAGGATTATTTGCTTGATTTCTCAGAGTTACTCCTGGTTAGTAGCTTTTTTCTTGCTCAAAAGGCCTTCTAGCTTCAGTTCATTGATCTTTGCAGCAAGGATGAAATCATTATCTGTCAAGCCTCCTGCGACCACAACAAACATTCTTACAAACAAGCATCATGGCGAGTCCATTTTTTTCATGTCTTTTAACACGGCCTCACGATGATAAATCTGTAATAACTGATGTCTTCACTCAGTTTCTTATGGTTGGTTCCTATTGATTTTAATTTGATCGGACCTCCCAATAAGAAGACAAATTTTATCACGACAAAGGCCAACTGCTAATAGGCGGCAGGCACCTAAGCACCTCAGTTCTCTATCAAGATATTAGCCCAGGTTGCATGAGTTGGTCAGCTGCAACCAGTCGGCGTTTGTGAAGGGTAGAAACCTGCACGATAACTTTGTTCTTGTCAGACAGTTAGCTCGCAAGATCAACAGGAGGAGGGAAACAGGTGTTCTGTACAAAATTGACATCTCTCGTGCTTTTGACTCTCTGTCTTGGGGTTTTCTCTTTGAGGTTCTTCGAAAGATGGGTTTCCCAGAGAGCACGCTTGGGTGGCTGGCTATTTTGCTGAGAACGGCGAGCACCAAGATCCTGGTCAATGGCGTGCCAGGTGAGAAAATCCTCCATGTGCATGGTCTCAGGCAGGGGGATCCATTGTCACCACAACTCTTTGTGCTCGCGATGGAGGTGTTCACGGCGGTGTTTCAGTTGGCAGCTGAGGAGAATTTGCTGTCGAGGATTGGGAATTGTGAGGCGCTGCAAAGGATCTCGATCTTTGCAGACGACGTGGTCCTCTTCTTCAGGCCGCTTCGGGCCGAGATGGTGGTGGTCCGCGAGCTGCTAAGGGCTTTCGGAGAAGCATCGGGGTTGACTGTTAACTGCTCTAAATCCACGGCGACACTGATCAGAGGTGATCAGGCTCTTGCGGAGGATGTCGCAGCAACCTTAGGCTGCGCCATCGCCGAGTTCCCAATAAGATACCTGGGACTTCAGTTGGCTCTTCGGCCACTGACCAAGGCGGAGTGGCAGCCCATGCTCGACAAGGCGATCCACCTGGTCCCGGCCTGGCTGCGGGGGTTGCTCGTAAGGACTGGGAGGCTCACTCTCATCAAGTCGGTTCTGTCAGCGCGACCTCTGCACCTTCTCCTTGTTGCAGACCTGCCGACATGGCTGTTGCTCGAGTTGGAGAAGTGCATGCGTGCATTCCTTTGGGCTGGGAAGAAGCAGGCCTCGGGTGGGCAATGCCTGGTGGCGTGGGACAACGTGTGCAAACCCTATGAGTTTGGTGGTTTGGGGATCAAAAACTTGAAGCTGCAGGGCACTGCACTGCGGGTTCGTTGGGAGTGGAGGAGAAGGACGGATGACGCTAGACCCTGGTCTGGCTTGCCTTTGCTTAAGGACACGGACAGTAAGCATGTGTTTGATAGCTTGGTGCACATCACGGTGGGGAGGGGTAACAAAGTGCTGTTCTGGCGCGATCGTTGGTTGGAGGGACGATCGGTGGAGGATATTGCGCCGGGAATTGCTGCGCTGATCAGCAATCGGCGCAAAAACATGCGCACGGTGCAGGAAGGCCTGCTGCAGGCGCGTTGGAT
Source organism: Poa annua (assembly GCA_026929855.1). Classification (NCBI taxonomy): domain Eukaryota; kingdom Viridiplantae; phylum Streptophyta; class Magnoliopsida; order Poales; family Poaceae; genus Poa; species Poa annua. The sequence goes on along the minus strand of CM049435.1, from coordinate 52,400,866 downwards.
GAGCGATTTGGAGTCACCCCTGACGGCGGACACAGCTTTGCAGTGGGTCAGGCTATGGCTCGCCATTAGAGAAGGAGATGAGGCCCGAGTGGAGGACGCGGAGGATGTCTTCTCGTGGCCGTGCTCCAGCTCTAAGCTCTACACGGCGAGCTCTACCTACGGCAGGCTGTGTCAGGGTGGCACCTTCTTTGGCCTGGCGGAGGAGATTTGGAAGAACGGGGCGCCGCTCAAATGCAGGTTGTTTCTGTGGCTTGCGGCTCGTGATAGGCTGTGGACTACCGAGCGGAGGGCAAGGCGTGGCCTCCAAGACCACACGGATTGCTGCTTCGTTTGTCTTCAGAGCTTAGACACGGTGGGGCACATCCTGTTGCAGTGCCCTTTCGCGAGGGAGGTGTGGTTCAGAACCTTCACGGCTCTGAACATTAGGCTGGACATTCCGGGGCAGACGAGCACCTTGGAGCAATGGTGGAAGCAGGAGCGCAGCCGGGTTTGCGCGAAGGATAGGACGAGTCTGGACATGCTGATTTGCCTAGTGTGTTGGTCGCTTTGGAAGCACCGCAATGCGTGGGCTTTTGGCAACCCTAACCTGCAGTTCTCAGCGCCGCAGCTCACTGCGAGGATTCTGGACGAGTTGAAGCTTTGGCTTTTGGCCAGGAGAGGAACGACGCAGCCTGCTGCTGTGGGTGTGGGTCTAGGCCTAGGCAGTGGCGGAGCCACATGGTATGCCAGGTATGCCCTGGCATACCCTGCCCAGCCATGCAAATACAACCACGTATTGATCGATCATTGCAAAACTAAAACTGCTCAGCTCGATACAGGTTGTTCCCATGCAGCAGTAAGAAAAAATGCCCAATTTATGAGATTTTCGTGTTCAATCGTTCAGTTATGCCGTATTATAATACAAGTTCACAATTATTTATTGAACGGTTAAACAAATTTTATAGAAATGGCTAATATGTTTTTGGTGCGGCATACCCAATCAAAAATTTCTAGATCCGCCACTGGGCCTAGGTGTTGGTGTTCAATTAGGCGAGTAGTCGTTTTAGTTTCTCTGCCAGTGTAAGGTGCTCTCTGCCCTTCATGTTCGCATCAGGGTATGATCTTGTAATTGTGACCTCTTTTCTTCTATAAAGCTAAGTACGCAGTCGCGTACTCTCTAAAAAAAACAAAATTACCGAGCATAACAGAAACTTTTGAAGCATAAAAAGTGAAACTGTTTGAACATGGTTATTTGGCTTGCAGCTTTGTATCATATCATATCACTACAGCCTGTGAGGGCTCCTAAAAATGCAAATGAATAACTAGTACCCATCACTGTTGGATAAAAAAGTAATGGTGCATCAAACAATTTGGTTTCCAGTCCCAGAGACTTAATAAACAACTAGAACGATGATTCTTCATTTTGAAATTAACAGAGGTTACAGAGATAGTTCTTCATATGATTCACTGTAAAAAGTACTACGGAGGTAAAGTACTCCAGTTTTGAAAGAGAGATTTGACTATTATATACTATATAGTAAGCAAAATCCTAGGAGGATCAACGTGAAGTTTAATTCGACTAAATGACCGCATGGAAATAAAAATAAATTATCCCAAATAACCATATGAAACACTTACTGACTGAGTGAGTCCAAACGTCAATTTTCACATTATTCCATCCCACAAGATGAAGATCTGGGTGGTGACCTGGGAAAACATACCCATTTAAACATAATGTTGCCGAGAAAGTAACAAAAAAAAAAGAGTGCCAAGAAATTTGTTGGATTCAGGGTGAATTAAGAAATTTCATGACAAATTTCAGGAGTATTTCTCTTTAGCGTGTACAATAAATCTAAATCTCTCATCATGTTAAATATGACTGCAGCATGTAACTGACCAAATGCAACACATAGGTGCCAAAGCTTGAACAAACATAATTTATTATATCACCATGGATATGAGCAGAAATATGTCTTCTGAACCTTGGGAGTCATTCGTTGATGACATAACAAGTTAGGAGAGGGCTGGGTAGCTATGCTGTGTATTTTGTGGAATTCAGTTAGGAACACAAATAGTTAATATCTCGGGAAGTGCTAAAGATGCTGGCATCCTGAATATATAATAGTCTGCAGTATATCGACTTGATGTGGTCTCTACTGTGCTAACAACATTCTTAAATTACAATACAGTGAGAAGTGTAAGACATGAAGGCAACTGATCATTACCAACTTCCCATCAGAACGTTAAAATGAATATTGACCAGTGAACAATGTGAATATGTTGAACAGAGAAAAAGAAAGGAGACCTTGTTCCTCAGCAATAGCAGCAACAAGCTGAAAGAACTCAAGCCCTTTTACAAAATTCTTCACCTTCCATGCTCTGTGTAATTTCAGAATGTCACCTTCAGTTTTCAGTTCCCAACCAGTCACCTGTTTTCAAGGGGTCAGTCACTCACTGGACTAGCACTGGTCTTAATCATATTGTTTTCCCCACAACGAAGTATAAGAAAGAAACCTGTTCTAGCGACTTCTTAGCAGAATCTTCTGACATGGCATGTAAATCCTTTGAATTGCATGGGACACAACTCTTTTTTGGTAATTCTGAAACAATACAAACGCATACTTAATATATTTTTACAGGACTACGGACTTATCAGTGTCACATACAGTCACAGCTGAGCAGTATGGATTAACTAGACAAACACTGATCAAGGGCAGCAGTATAGCACACAAGTGACCTCAAAATCAGAAGCACACGCCAGGAGATGGCATAAATATGACAGAAGAGATGGAAATTGGTAAGCAGGAATGTCTGAATTTGCTTAGTGCACAGAACGAGGAGCAAGGAGACCTAGGTTGAGAGAGAGTTAAAACGAACGAGGCTACAGCTCACCAACTTGAGCAGCGGTCTCCTTCCCACTGGTGCTCATCTCCAGGTGCGCCTGCAACCATAGGGCACCGTGAGGAGGCTGTGAGTGCATACATGAACTTCGTTTCTCCCTCTATTAGCGAAGCATAGAGATGGGAGGAAGCAAAAGTGAGGATAAACGGAGGCGATTCGAGAGCAAGATCTCGTACGACGGTGTGGGACGACGAGGGACACGAGGCGTAGAAGGACGCGGCTCCACCGGCGGCGGCGGCGGTGATGGGCACACGGCGCTGGATCCTGACGAACCTATGCAGCAGCAGACCCGCCATGTTGAGGCCTTGAGGCGAGTGGGCCTGCGGTGAAGTGACGGGAACTGACGGGAGCGAGGAGGTGAGGCTCGAGCGATTCGTACGGGGAAATCGCGGGAGCGCCTATTTCACGACCCGTGCGGGAGCGATTCGCTCCCGCACAGGGGGTGCGACTTCATGGGCCGGCCCACAAACCTCTCCCCCCTTCCATTTTTTCTTCTGTTTTTTCTTTCCAGTTTTTTTTTGAAAGATTTCTTTCCTGTTTTTATAGAAAAACACATGATGAAAACGAGAAAAACTGTTTTAAAAAAGTGATTCACATGGTCGTGAAATAGGTTTTGCCGGAAATCTCTTGTGGCTGGTATGACGCGACGGTAGCTCCTTCTTAACTGGGCCGTGGCCCACCACGTAGCAAGTCGTTGGTTTCATCGATCCTTCCATAACTATTTGACGCCCGTAGTATAAGAGATGGTCAACGCGTACCCTATTCTGTCTCTAGGCCTGGCCCGTTCGGCGGAGGTGATAGGATTTTTGACAGCAGATTGGAGCGTATGTACCCAATTCTTTTTTCCACATGGACGTATGGAGAGGTTTGGGCTCCACACGGATCCTGCAGCTGCGGGTTCCTAGTGACATGACTGCAGTGAAAACCGTATCTCATGGCGGGCGATGACATCGTGTGAGACGTCTTACCTCGTGGAAGCATCCTCGTTGTAGTTTTTGTCACCTCGCTCGCCATGCTCAGGGAAAAACCATAGATCTCGATATCCCGAGTCCAACGATAGCAACGCCAAGGCATGTTTTGGAGGATGGCCGGAGGTGGAGCAATGTTGCGTCTACCGCATCGACTACATCGGGTCTTGATGTAGCGGAGTCTCGGTGAGGGGACACATGTTGATAGACGCGCATACCGGTGGCGTTGTTTTGCGCCGTGGTAGCATCGATTGTAGGCCTCACGGTGATGTGCAATCTACACCCTGAAAATAGTTTGACAGTATAAAAAGAATATATCACTAACGTATGTATCTCTTTGATGCTGAGACCGGGGTAATCTTTTTTTTGGAAAAAAATAAACTTCTCTACATATCATGCGTCAGGGGTGGAGCTCCCCTTAGGGCAAGGTAGGGAAGTCGCCCTACCTTGATTTTTGGTAATCATATTCATGTGCATGTGTTTTTCATGAACGATTTGAGTAGTTGAACGTAAAAGAAAGATATGAACATTGTGCAAAACCACTTACTAAATCAAAACTACGACTCCAACTCTTCCTCTTCCTCTTCACAATAGCTAATTAGGAATCTAACAAAATATGACTCTAAGCAATGTCATGTGTGTGGTATTTAAGAAGGTAAAACATTATGTCACTGTTGATTATTTTTACAGTATGAACACTTCTATATGCTATAGACTATATTGCCACTGATTTTAGCTGTTGTTTAGATGAGTTATCTTCGTAGTTGAGAGAGTATTCTAACGATAAAGATCATTAAGAACAAGTTGTTTAAAAAGATGTATGCGACGGTTATTGATGACTTGATGATGTTGGATCGTATGTGCTTTTACTTTAATTAAGCCATGATGACTTGATGATGTGCTACAGCGAGTATGAGATATTTGAAAGTCTTGGTCGAAAAAATTCTGAACAAATTTAGAAAAGAGAGTAAAGCTTTGTCATAGTAGGTTTTAGGTTTTGTTATATTTAGTACTTTTATACACCTATTTATTAAATGATTATAAATCATATGTACTATGAATGTTTTGGCATTTTTTTGTCTTCCCATGTTCTTTAGAGTTCGGCCTACCTCTATTTTCTTTCCGACCTCCGCCACTGTCATGCGTATTTCATATATTTTCTCAGGCTCGGCTCACTACCGGTCCACAACCGTGTTGTCAAACAACAAACTCCATCACAGCTACTTCCATAGCACAACAATTTTGTCACCGCGCACACTTCAGGTCTTGAGCCACACGCGCAGCTCAACCAAACAGAGCCTCATGCAATGGTAGCCGTGCACCGTGACTCAAATCCTGCATGGAGCAGCACGCAGTTACCGATCAAAGTGGCAAACCAACCTGTGGTTGGATGGTTAGCAGGGTGGTTGTACCCTCAGCCCACCAGAGTTCAAATCCCAGATTTGACGTCTGTGTGTTGCATTTAGGCGGAATATTCTTTCAGTGGGAGGCGACGTTCCCGTCGACAGCGAGGCGCCCGTGGTGACTTCGTCAATCTCAAGACTCGATCCGCCGGCTCAGTATTTCGGAGATGCTCATAGGGGTAGGGTGTGCGTGTGTACGTTCATAGGGGTGAGTGTGCGCGCGTGTATGTGAGCGTCTACGTTTGTACTGTGTTTCTCAAAAAAAAAAGTTACCGATCAAAGTGCACACGGTTGAAGGCAGGATAGTGGCCACAAAAACGTGATCAACTGAAGCACTTGTCCGATCTCCAAAAAAGAATCCGAAGGCGTGATCGTCTCAAGTATTTCTTTGATTTTTCATGTGATGTGCTGTAGATCAGATGAATGTCATTAAAGGGGTGCTTGTTGTTGGACCTTTGCTCTTTTGCAAGAATCATCATCACATAAACTGGCTTGTTATAGTATTGTCGTCGTCTTCCGTTTCTTCAGAGGCTTTGTTATTAACGAGCCGTGTGGCACACTAGTTATACACCACTAACAAGCAATCTATTTTTGATTTCTTCAGGCAATGGTACAAACTACAGAACCTTTTTCTTGGGGTGGACACAACTGCGATCTAGGATGTTCATGCATTCGCTTTTCCAATCGATCACGTGGTACTTGCAGGGATACATTGGCCTGGCTTGCAACAATTTTCCAACAGTGAAAATGATCACGTTGCTCTACTGTTCACGTCGCTACCGGCCACACAGTTTATAAATCGACCCAAGGCGCTCCACTCTTCGCAGGTTCGCCGTGCAGTCTGCTCCTTCCCAAGCACTGTTGATTGGTGAGTTCTTTCTCTCGACCAACGGGGTCTTCGAATAATTTAGGAAAACTCATCATCTATGTACTATTGTACTCTGTAATCTAGGACATCTCTTGTTAGCTTGTTTTCTGAACCCCGGAGAATTTTTGTTCGGTTTTCGATTTGATGATGATCAGATTGAGCCGAAGTTTTCTTTTGACTCTGGGCTACTTCCATGGTTCGCTGATTTTAACATATTTCTTACTAGCTTTTGTAATAAAACTTCATATCTGGTTTTTGCTATTAGTAATCTCTCTGCTACAATTTGCAGCTTGCAGCGCAACCATGGGAACTGCCCGCGTGGCGCTCCACCACCTCCTCCTCTTCTCCGCCGTGCTTCTCCTCGGCAATCCCGCGGAGGGCCTGGTCCGCGTCGGGCTGAAGAAGCTACCGCTCGACGAGAACCGCCTCGTCGCCGGGGAGGACTACCAGAGCCTCCTCGCACGGCGCCATGACCTCGTCTTTAACGAGCAGCCGCCCGTAAATGGCCACGTCGTAGCACTGAAGAACCACCTCAACGCCCAGTACTACGGCGAGGTCGGCATCGGAACGCCGCCGCAGAACTTCACCGTGATCTTCGACACAGGCAGCTCCAACCTCTGGGTGCCCTCCTCCAAGTGCTACTTCTCAGTGCGTGCGCCGTCTCTGTTTTTATCCGGTGTTGTTTACTGCCACTGCAATTCATGTATTTACACAGTTTTGGTTATTTATAGTATGATGATGATCTGGTGGCTGCGTTTTGTGCTGCAGATTGCATGCTACTTGCACCGGAGCTACAAGGCCAGCCGGTCGAGCACGTACAAGAAGGAAGGTTTGTGCCTTCCTAGGAATATCATCTCAAACTCGATAGACTTTTTTTTCTTGGTAACCGATCGGTGTTACATAATTTGCCCGCCAAATATTTTGCCTAATATCAGTTGTTCGACGGTCACAAGGTATCTAAATTGATTTATTGTTTCTTAGGCGACTGAGAAACAATTATTATCATTTCGAACTGGAATTCAGTGAAAATAATAATCTGAATCAAGCATTCAGATTCGTGCAAGTACAAAAGGTTGAGAACATATTAATCGACATCTATCAGTGCTGAATGAACGATAGCTATATGGAAGTCGACTACGCAATTAAGTTTTAGTTTCGCATACATGGGGACTAGTTTACTTTTCACGTGCATATAAACTTTATGGTTGTTAAAGGGCACCAACATCCTAGCAAGAGTAAAACTTATTTGATGTCCTATGTAAGATCGCCACAGCGGAATATCAGAAGGGAAATTACGTGTCATGTACTGATAGGGTGTCAAACCACAAAATTATCGTTGATACAATATTCCTCTCTTTGACGGGGTTAATGATACAAATTGTTTGACTCGGAGAAGCATATCAATGTATCTGAAACAACCATTCACACACACAAAAAAACGACACAAAAATTTGTTAAGAGTTTTGGCGAGCGTCTCTTACATCCCGAGGCAACACACAATCGTTTCCGTTAATATCTCAGAAACTAGAAACATAACCCGCTCGTTGTGGCGGGAATCTTTTATTTTTTTACTATATAAATAAAGAGATATAAGATCTATGGATATAATTTGTTTAAAGAAATAAACAACATATAAAAAATGTCGAAAGGTAAAATTAGTTGACGTGATTTTTGTTTTGTATTTGATGATAAAAAAGGTGACACAGACAACTGGATGACGAAAAGTAAATAACATACTCCCTCCGTCTAACAAAGGGTGTCACACTTTTGATCAAATTTGGATGTATCTATACACTAAGTTATGTCTAGATACATCCAATTTTTTTATCAAGTTGAGACATCTTTTGTTGTACGGAGGGAGTAGATATGTTGCATGCAAAAAAATTGGCTTTAATAAATATTAGTGGGATGATATGGACATTTGGTTGGCTAAAGGAATGGGTGATGTGGATACTTACATGTTAAGATAAAAAATAATTAATACATGTTAGTTGGGTTTTGCTTTATAAGAGGTATAGATACTGCACAACTGCCAAGTCGCAGCCACAAGCTGCTGGCTCTCTCTGTGTGCATGTGATTATTATGTTAGCATACATTACAACCGTACAGTGAGATTCCCACCATTACAATTCTGTGGTCCAACTAGGGTCGAAGTTGGACGAGCTCATACAATTCAGTGGTCCAACTAGGGTCGAAGTTGGACGAGAACTCTATGCTCTCAGTCTCTAATTTGATGGGTCAGATCACTATATATAAGCAGTGATTAGTATATATTTCATTAGTGAAAGCTTTGCAACACATGACTGGTGTCATCTGACAATGGTCTTTGTGTGATGGCTCATCCCAAGTCGTACTACCCCAACTGTACTTGACAAAAACTATTATTCGTTGTTCTGTATTCTTTGGTTGACGTGATACTGAGACTACTTACATTCTGTTACACCACAGACTTTGCCCATATTCGTTGAGGATTAAAGTTTCCCTCTTTTGCATTGTCTGCTGATGGAGAACTATATAAAATGACGGAAATTCTAGTTCTAATTGAGGAATATCAAGATAACATGATGTTATCCTAAAACACTGTATGCACATATTTTCTTCAATTAGGCATCAGGAAAATGTTTTTTTTTAATCAAACTGAAGCAAGCAAGCAAAATATGTTTCCATGAATATAAGTTCATTCCATCTTGGCAGGAAAAAAGGTTGCAATCCATTACGGAACTGGTGCAATTGTTGGCCATGTTAGCCAAGACAATGTGAAAGTTGGTGGTTTAGTTGTGAAAAATCAGGTTTGCACCTACAGGGGAAGTGCACACTTTTTTTATGCTATGTGATCATGTGCATTCCATTTAAAAGTGAAATACTAATTTTACTATGCTGTCTTGTTAGGAATTTATTGAAACTACTCTCGAGCCAAGTATTACTTTTCTGGTTGCAAAGTTCGATGGCATTCTTGGTCTTGGGTTTAAAGAAATCTCGGCAGGTGGTTCTGAACCCGTCTGGTGAGCAAGACCGTGTATCTAGTTTTCTTATTATTCCTATTTGATAATAGTATCAACATTCTTGATGTGTATTGTATAGTGTATTGCTAAGATGTAGATATTGCACTGAGGGCTCTTCTAAAGTTCTAATTCACTGGCACATCGCTTTGCGAAACCTAAGAATTGACACCCTGCAATGTGAAACATATAGCCATATTTGTTATCTCTAACATCACAAGGAAATTTATAGGTATAACATGGTCAGCCAAGGTTTGGTTGGTAGCCCTGTTTTCTCATTCTGGTTCAACCGACGCGCTGGTGAAGGGCAGGGAGGGGAACTTGTGTTTGGAGGAATTGATCCTAATCATCACAAGGGAAGTCATACATACGTCCCTATTACTAAGAAGGGATACTGGCAGGTGAAACTCATATCGGTTAGTTGAATGATCTTAAAATTCATGTGGTAACTAGTTTGTGCTGATAAGTTTTGACACACTTGCTGCAGTTTGATATGGGTGATGTCTTGATTGGTGGAAAGTCCACAGGTACTGACTTGTTATGTAAAAGAGATAACCACGCCAGTATATACGTATGTATAAATACAAAAAGTTATAATCATTTTTATACCCCTATGTATTATTAGGAATATGTGCATCCCGATGTGCAGCAATAGCAGATTCGGGAACTTCGTTGCTTACTGGTCCCACGGTATGTCTGTGAGCTATGTTTATGTCCATGATCATGGAAAATTTCTTTACTGCACCTAATCTTGATTTATCAATAAAATCTCACAATCAATATTTCTTTTTTTATGAGATAACAATCAATATTTCTGTTAACCTAAGTGACACATTGCTAGTCGACCTTCGAGATCCACCACCGTCCCTCTCCTTCCTGCTCTCCAGCAGCACTGCCGGCAGATGGCGAGAGGATGACATAGGTGGTAGGAGCCCTCTGTAAATAGTAGGAGTACGCTTAGATATAGGGTCTGCTACTGCGCCAACCGCCGCTTTGTCCCATCGAGTCCCCGAGTTTCTACGGGTGAAAACCATGCATTGCCTTCGACAATGCGGGCGACGACGGCGTTTTCGTCATATTCCTCCTTGGGGGCGTTGTCTTGGATTGTCGGTACCCATGCCTTGTGTTGTCTGGATAGCTTGTCTCATTGGCGGGTGCATGGACGTCGAGGCGGCGGCTTCGAGCTTGTTCTTGCATGTCGGGGCGGTGGCCCCGGTGTGCTGTGCGGCGGTGACCCAATGAGGTGGGGTTGTGGCTCGACAATGTGAGTGGGGACTTCATGCCACAAGGGTGGCGAGGTTGTCGGCTAGATCGATGCGTACTAGAGAGGGCCGATCTTCAGTATGTCGAGGCAGCGGCCTCGGATGTGGTGTGGCGACCGTGGTCTGCGGGTAGCTGCCGACAGCTAGGTCGTGCGTCGTTGCAGCTCGTGTGCGAGCGGTGGCATGTCGGGGCGGCGGCTCCGGAAGGTGGTCCAGGTGGGTTGCGCAGGGCGTGCTGGAGTGTTGGATGTCAGGGCGGCGGCTCCGAGGTTTTTACATCATCATCGAGGGTGTCTGGCCTTGTGTCCTGTGGGTGACAAGGTTCCCCACGGTGTTAGTCGTCGTCGAGACTCCCGGTGGGTTGGTCGCTTTCATCTACGTTGGAGTGTCCCGTATCTGCTCCTCCCATAGCAGTTACGCCTTCTTCTCTCCGGCAAGGGTGGAGAGTCGACCGGTTGTGGAGTGGTGTGTTGGGCTTGGCCCTAGATATTTTCAAGGTTGTGTGGGCTCGCCCAAGTGGTGTTTGTTGTATGATTTTCGCCCGGTTTCTTGCACTAATAAACCGAACACCTTATTCTTAATTAATGAATAAAACAAAGCTTTTGCGTCCGTTTAAAAAAGGGTTTGCTACTAGGGCTGTTGGCCATGTGCCATTTTAAGACGTACCGTCGAAACTGGCGAGCGACAGATGGCTATTAGCGATGCTATGCATTTTGGCCATGGTGGTGAGGTGTGGCGCAGTGGCAGTTGCCCAGGGAGTGCAGCATCGCCGTCTTCGTCGATAAGCTCTTCATACCGTGTCAGTTAGAGCTCGGGTGCGGACATTGCCGTGCCTTCTTCCTCAAAGCGCCATGGGAGAAAGCTTTAGGGCGGAGTTGCATGGCCTAGCCTTTGGCTGCTCTGAAGATGTGATGCGGCAAGATCTGAGCAAACACTCTCGACGCCCTTCGGTTTGACGTCCTACCCTGGTGACCATCTAGTGGTCACCGACGATGGCGACAAAGACCGACGACATTTATTTAACCTCCAATGGAGGCCCCTTGAGCTCGCAGGGTGCCCCCTTTTTTGGTACCATGTGGTCTTGTACTCGGCCCCAGCGAGGATGGACCTGGTTTGAGCTTCCAGTTTTCCAGCGGAAGTTGAGGAACTGATTGCGTTTGTCATATCCATTTGCGTGTCTGTAAGAATTTTGGGTTCGTGTTGTAACTTTGTTTTTCTTTAGAGTCCATGTATGCGTGCAACACTGTTAACTAAGAGGCATCGAGAACCTTCCACTATTAGGGAAAAGCCTACTGCTGGCGAACACTTTTTGCTTACCGCTGGCGAACAGCTGTTCGCCAGTGGTAGCACTTAGCGCTGGCGAACGGCGGTATGATTTGTTACCGCTGGCGAACAAGAATTGTGTGCGCCAGCACTATCATTTTCTGGTTTTAAAAAAAAATAGCGTCGCCTCGTCACCGGCCCCGCTCCATTCAGAAGCAGCCGCCGCCGGCGGCCACGGCTTCTCTGTTGTCTCGCACATGCTCGACGTCGCTCGTTCGCGTGGAGGTAGAATGTGAGCTCCCCACACCCGTGCATGCCGGCGATCACATGAGCAGGGCCCTCCTGGCCGTGGCGACGGATATGAAGCAAGGAGACGGACACGCCGGCTTCGGGTCGCTGATGGACGCCGGGCTCGTCGACCAGGCCAAGGCCTCTGGGCGCTAGAAGTCCGCGACGGCCGCCAAGTCAGCGAGCGTGGCCGGCACGGCAAGGAGCCACACAAGGAGCGGCACGGCAAGGAGCCACACAAGGAGCGGCACGGCGAGGAGCCACACGGAGCGGCGGTGATGTCGAGCAGGGCGGCGGCGGCGCTGTTCTTGCGGCGGCGGCGGTGCTGTTCTTGCGGCGGCGGCGCTGTTCTTCATTTTTGGAAGCTGGGCGTGTATTCTTTTGATCTGGCGAATCGTGAGAGAGGTACTAACCTGTGCGTGGGGGTGAGGAGACGTGGGGTGGACCAGGTCAGGTTACTTTTTTGGAATCAACCAATCAGTGTAGATCACACGGATCGTGTGTTTGTTCTAATCGCTAATAACCATTCGATGGATGCATAGTACACTGGAGAGAGAGTAGTACTAGGCATGCATGTGCTGGTCAGAGAGAGCAGTGCGCGTGCGTCTGCTGGAGAGAGAGCGCGCAATCAGGCATGCATGTGTTGGAGAGAGAAAAGGAGCGGCGGGAGTGAGGCCGGCCGGTGCGCGCGCGTTGCGAATGTCAGCAGTTAGCCTGATTGCCGGTGAGTGCATGCATGTGCTACACTCTGGACTTAAATTTTGTTCGCCAGCGGTTAGCGCCGCGTCGAATGTTCGCCAGTGTTAAGAATTATACCACTGGCTAACAACTCGATTTGTTCGCCAGCAGTAAGTCCAGAGTGTAGCTGCCCTCCGCCAGATGCTACCGCCGGCGAACCTACACTTTTACCGCTGACGTGCAACTAATTTTGTTCGCCAGCGCTATAATTAGTGGCGCACAAAATAATATGTTCGCCAGTAGTAATGTGGTGGCTATAACCTTTTTCCTACTAGTGTTCGAAGCCTTTTGAGTTTTAGCAAAGTATATAATCAAATAAGTTTAGTAATTACCAGCTCCGAGAAGCACACCCAACATGTACATTACAGAATGGGAATATTGCAAAAATATATCGTACTATAGAACATTTTAAGAATTAATTATTTGAAGCATTTAAAGCATCACATGTGCAATATCTCCGTCCATGACTCATATGTTATCCTATGTTCGGTGCAATTTCATTATTACTTTAATATTTGTGTGTCCATTGAATAAATATTGAAATTTGCAGGCAATAGTTACCGAGATAAATAAAAAAATTGGTGCACCTGGGATAGTGAGTCAAGCGTGCAAGACCGTCGTTTCTCAGTTCGGGCCGTGGATTCTCGATCTTCTGCTGAAGCAGGTTTGGCTATTCCATATGTTGCTTTCTAGTTTGATTACTCATACTTAGGCTTCTAAAATCATTGCTTGTGGGCCTATACTGCAGACGGAGCCAAAAAGGATATGTGGTTTAGTCGGTCTATGTCCCTTTGGTGGAGCTCAAGGTGTAGGGTAAGAGTTGAGAATGCTTGTGCTTTCCGTACTTATGAAAAATTTACACCATATAATAGTTGTGAAATATGCGTCAGCACATGAAACAAACATATTGTGCAAGTAAGAGTGTAATTAGCGTGTGAGTAATCATAGAATGCATGGGTCCAGTTTATTTTCTCGATTTGCTCAATTTATTTGACCAAGACAATTTGTGCCTTTTTATAATTGTAATATTCAATATTTCACCTATAAACAATATTCAACTGATTATGGGAGCCATCATACTGGCATAGGCTATAAAATTTGGAATACCTGAGACTTTTCTTCCAAGTTCAAACTATAGAAAAATAAAAGGTTCTGCAAAAAATGCAAATAATTATTAACAGATTTTGTTTTGTAGTATGAGTGATTTGTGTTGGAAAATCATTTTTTTCATTAGTTTTCAAATTAGAACGGATTTTTTTTTGCAAATAATTAGAACGGATTTTAAACTGCTATATGACCAGTCCAAACTGAGATACACTTAAACCCTTTGCTGATGAATGGGTCGCGTTCGAGGTAAACCCGCTAGTGCAAGCTGAGAAGCCACTTGAAAGGGTCTCCGCTAGGCGAGTTTGGATGTAGAAAAATCTGCTGGGAAATTGAATTGGACTAGCCATTCGATTTCCAAGATGGAAAGGAATTGGCTCCAATTCTAGTTCCGTTGTTCGCTCGTCCGAAGGCCTTTCTTCAGTATGACTCAACTGAATTTGGATCAAACTCCAACAGTTTCATCGCTCTGAGTGGAGATGCTCCTATGGGCCAAGGTTGTTACCCATTATGCGACCAAAGATCTTCTAGCTAGTCCTCTCACTACGGACAGATGGGCTTCATACCGTTGGTGGAAGCATCATTCTCACGGCAGCCTATCTCTGTTGGGGTCTGCGGCGAACGACACTATCGTTAGGCAATAAAAGGTCTTTAAGCATAGTCCATTTTTACAATGGTGTTAATTGCCGTATTTCGCAGACCGGTTTTTTGTATTTTGTGGAATTATTTTCCCTAGATTGCACCAAAGAAAAATGACTTGTCATATTAAAGGAGCTGGAGTGCATGAAGTCTGGCTTTGTGTCCTTTGTATTTTTTACCAAATATGGCCGTTTTCGGGAACTAATTGCGTATCTGGCCGTTCAGCGAAACTAATTGCAAATCTGGTCTCTGAGGTCGGCGCCAATGAGGATGGAGCCGACCTTGTACATGTCGGCTCCATCCTCTCTAGAGCCGACCTCTGTTTTATTTTATTTTAATTCTTAGAAAAATTACGGGACTGAAACGGGTGGCGCCGAACTACATAAGTTCGGCTCCAACCTCATTGGCGCCGACCTCAAGGGGCCAGATTTGAAAATAGTTTCAAGAAAGGGCCACACATATGTTTAGTTCGTCAAAAAGGCTAGATTTGGCAAAAAATACGTGTCCTTTTAACCCCCATTCCCGTTGTTTTCCTTATATCACGATGGTCGACATTGTTATGTTGTTTACTTATGTAATGTAATGGCAGCGATGGTATTCGAAGTGTGTTAGATGATGAAGTTGGGACATCAGATGGTATTCTTATGTGCCAAGCTTGTGAGATGGCTGTTGTATGGACGACGAACCAACTTGCACAGAATAACACTCAGGGTTCTGTACTGAAGTACATTAGTGAGGCATGTTTCCTATCTTGTAATACCAATGCAGTAACCAGATTGTAACACAGTTTTACAAACTTGTTCAACTTTGCAGCTCTGTGACCACATTCCTAGCCCTATGGGAGAATCATCTGTGGACTGCGGAAAAATTAATTCCATGCCCGACATCGCCTTCTCCATCGGGGGCAAACAGTTTGTGCTCAAACCAGAACAAGTACTGCTTATTCTCCCTAGTTATTACCTCGCATATTTTATATGTGGAAGTGCGTCCAGATTAACTATCAGTTGCATTTTGGCAAGTATCATTTTTATTAAGATTCCAGATGTTCTTCCTAAGAAATTTTGAATATTCAGTCGATTCTGGAAAAGTACTAAAAGTTATAGTACATCAGTTTTGAATTTTCAATTTTTAAAATGTACTTGCATATAAAAGTTGAAGAGCCACACAATGTTTGTTACTCGGGTCCGTTATTACTCTACGCATGGTTACAACTTCAGTTATTCAGTCGATGTACGACAACTGCATCTAATAGTACGACTGAAAAGAATAAGAAACCTGCAGAGATCATAGTGCGTGGAAATGGTGGCAAAAAGCAATTCTGAGCGCTTTATGCAAATGATTATCGTACATTTTTAGTAAACTGATTAGGTTTCACGTTCGATTTCTGTTGGTCAGTACATCCTGAAGATCGGTGTGGGAGATGCTAAACAGTGCATCAGTGGATTCACGGCTATGGACGTTCCTCCTCCGCGCGGTCCTCTCTGGTAAAATTATACACGTCTGATGGTCTCACAACGTTTTCCGGAATCAACAAAAAGATTTCTTCCTGTGAGATTTATCATTCATCTGCAGTTTCTAGGAGTGCTAATAAACACCTCTAAAATCTGAAAGCAAACGCTCCACGAGCTTGCTGTCCCGGGCTCTGACAATGAGAACTTGGCGTTGCAGGATTTTGGGTGATATATTCATGGGAGCCTACCACACCGTCTTTGACTATGGAAACATGAAGGTTGGGTTCGCGGAGGCGGCATAGGGTGGCCGGATCAGTCGGTTTGATGATCGATCGGCAAAGCATGTATGCACATATATCACATGCTTAATACTGCTCGTGTGATCTAAGATAATAAATCTGCCTGTTATCATCTGCCCAAGATACTGATGCAATGCAGACAGACTTCCATACTGGTTTACAGCATACTTTGCCACATGATGCTATCTCGTGATCCACAAGAACACTGGGAAAAACATAATGTCCTCTTAAGTTAAGATACCAAGAAGGATGACAAATATTACTCCTTCTCTCCCGGATGAATTTGAATCATCTCGAGGAGAACTTAACTCGCGCGCGTAGAAGACACACACACAAACTCACGCATTCTTACTCCGTGATGACATCCCATCCTCGCGTTCCATTGCCTAGCGGCCGCCGTTGTTGCCCTTCCCGCTCGCTCCCCGTGCCAACGCCTTGCCAAGCATCTTGAGCTTCTGGCTCTGCGACGTGATGACGCCGGTGGTGGACGCCGGCGTCTCCGCGAAGATGACCTCGTAACCGTCCCCGTAGGAGTCCATGCCGTCCGCCATGAGCTGCCAGAAGAGCCCGCCCACCGTCGGACCCCCCGTCCGTGCCGACTGGTAGATCTTGGCGTACACCATGCCGAACTGCGCGTCCCGCTGGGCGCTGCTGTACCCGGGGTCCTTCTGGGACTTGCCGAACTCGGCGATCAGCAGCGGCTTCCGCAGCGTCCGCTGCGCGTCGGCGATGTGCGCGTCCAGCCACCTGCCGAGGAAGCTGAGCTGCGCCTGGTTGTCCGAGGTCGACAGCCACTGGTCCGGGTAGGAGTGCACGGTGGCGAAGTCGATGCCGGGGACCTGGTTGTTGGCGATGAAGTCGGTGCCCAGCAGGTAGCCGGACGGGTTCACCGCGCCGTGGGACGGCGACGACGACGGGCCGTAGAAGCCCTCCAGACCGGCCTCCAGCATGTGGTTGCCGTCGATGGACTTGACGTGCGCCGCCATCTCCGTGATCCACGACTGGATGGACCGCCCGGACAGGTCCGACTGGCACCGGGGCTCGTTCATCAGCTCCCATGCAAGGATCGTCGGGTCGTTCTTGTAGGCCACCCCGGTCACCATGTTCACCCTCGTCAGCACGGTCTTCGATGATGCAAAGAGAAGCAAAGTAAAGTTGTCACGAGCGTGCCGGGAAAGACTCACAGAGCTACTGAAGTATACTATGATGATATCGCCGCGACAGTAGCAACACTTTAAAGCACCTGACCTCACCGGGATCCAGTATCGTAGTGAAGTATGTTTGACTAGTCCTCTGGTAGACTGGTATAAAAAGCAGAGTGATAATCGCCGGTTTTATGGCATCAAATAAAACAGTCTCCCACAAATAAAAAGCAGAGTGTACGAAAGAAATTTCTTTGGGTCCTACGTCCATGTTCTTCAAGAATGTGCACTCTGTCCAGCCTATCACAGCCGACAGTATCTCAGTATTAAGACAAAAGATAAATTCGATTTTTGAATTTTATTTAAAAAATCCATACGACATCAGAGTTCAGACAAAGATAAAGTGGTCACTGCAAGACACACTAGCCGCATTGGAGTGTGCATAAGAAGCATCTTTCTGATATTTTATTCTGATACTACTGCTTATTTAGCGGCGCATGCGCCACCTTCACCCGCCATTTCACTGACCGGTTTTATCGGTTGTTGTCACCTCGAACTCTCGAACATGTTACCTTGCTATTGACAATGGTGAAAAACTTTCCACAATGGATTAACAACCAGATAAAATGTTCTCTTGAAGAGTTCACCTTCATGTTTTCGATAAGTGCTAATGCGCCGCCGTTTCTTTTAACAAAATATTCCACTTTGTAAAGCTAAATCTTTTTTCCCCAAGTTATCTCAGGGCAACTGAGCATCCTTTGTAGAACGAGGAAGAGGAAGAGAGATGATCCTAAAAACAATCAAGTTCTTGTAAGAAAACGAGGAAAGAAATTATTCAGGACTGACCTTGACATGGTTCTTGTAGAAGCCCTTGACAAGAGAGTTGGTGAAGAACTCATCATCAGATCCAATGGCCTGCCCCTGCCCTCTCGCCCAGTTCACATACTGCTTCTTCCCTCCAAAACTATCATAGTTGTTCACAAGGCTCAGTATCACCTTCACCCCATACTTCCTAGCCTCAGACAGCACAAAATCCAGCCCCTGCAAAATGAACCAAGAAACATTACGGGCAGAAACTATGAGAGGAGAAAGCACCCCAAGAAACAGAGAGGCATCGTCTACAAACTATATAACTAGAGATCCAAGAAAACGAATGTTTTCAATTATTTACAAGAAAAGAGGGAAATTGAGTAAAAATGTGGACCTTGAAGGTATTCTCGTTGTACTTGCCGGGCGAGTACTGCAGCGCATTGCTGCCGCCGTCGCTGAACGCCCAGGTCCTGGCCACGGTGAGGCCCCGGCCGGCGGCCTGGCTCAGCGCGGAGGTGACCTTGCCCTTCTGCGCGGGGTCGGCGGCCATGGTCATGAGCCAGTAGGCGTTGAACCCGTTGGCGTAGTACGGGCTGCCGTTCACCACGAACCGGGTGCCCTGCGCCCTCACGAACCCACCTCCCGCGGCCTCCGCCTCTCGGCCTCCATGGATGCACAGAAGCAGGAGCAGAGCAAGCGGTGCTCCACGCCTCATTTTCTCCTCGGTTCTTCTTGCTAGGAAGGTTCCCTACCTCTCACCTCTCTTGGATGGAGATGGTGGCGAGCTGAAGCTCAGTGTGTGCTTAAATAGTTCAGAACTCATCACTAGTCACAGGGCCTCATTTCACATTTCTGCCGTCTAGTAACAGTGAGACTGTACAAAGTAGCATCAGTGACAAGATGGTTCTGTGATGATCCCCACTTGTCAGGGAGGCACCCGTGTCCCGTTTTGTGCAAGGACATGGTTGCACCAAATAGGTGGGTTTAGTTTCTTTTGTGACGGTTGGGGTTAGTTAAGTGGGTGGGGATGGAGAGGGGGACATCAACTTCGTCGGTACCGGTGCATGGAAGGCAAAAAAAGCTTCTTTGAATTATTATTTTCAAACAGAAGCTTCTCTAATTTATTGGCACCTCACATGGGGAGATAGGACATGATGGTACGGTTTGCATCGGTAGGGTTTCCCAAATCCATCTCGAGCCCCGTCACGACACGTAACCTAGTGTTGTATCGGGTGGAATAGTATATGATCGTTTCTGAATTCGGTCGGCTTACAAGCTGATATTCGCTTATACGATTATAGATCTCAATACTGCAAGGTGGCTACAATGGCGACCTGACGAGTCGAATGCTCGCTAGGGTTTCTGGAGGTATGATTGCGTGAGTTCTGTAGGCTCCCTCCTGGCCTTTTTTATAAGCGGCCATGTATCGGGAGTTTGAATACAACTCGATTTACAGATATGGCTAGTTCTAGGTCGGTACGACTCCTTCTATCTTGAGCCGTACTCTATCCATATTGGGACGACTTGCGCCATCTTGTGCTGTTGCCTTTATGTGCCACCGAGTGGACCCTCCAATTGAATGGGCCGTACCACATCAGTAGCCCCCGAGTGCCTATTCGACTCCGGAGGATCGTGTAGGGACTTATCACCTTTTACTCCTTCGAGTGCCCCCTGATGGTTATAACCTATACATAAAGATATAAATGCAAGAAAAACACCTCGCTATTCTTTAACATTTATATATAACTTTTTTTCGTCTTATGAGGGATGGATGGCGATGGATCGGGGTCAAGTTAACTCGCGACTTGGGCGAGATTGTAACAGCCCTACTTTTGGTACTGTAAAATGTGAACCAAATTTTCACTTTTTGCATCTGCATACATGCATTGTGGCATCATCTGTTGTGAGTGCAAGTGGAAACCATGTGAGTAAAACAACAAATTAAAGCAATTGGTAACAAAGGGCACAAACAAATTAAATCCTTGCCATTCAACTTGCTCGACTTGACAAATACAAATACAAATTACAAGTCCATATTTGTCAAGGAAATTCCAAGGGTTCCCAAATGATATTTTGGACTTGCTAAATAATTCCCAAGGAGTATAAATCCAAATTAACCAAAAATTGCCTAAACAACTCCCTATTTTAATTCCCAAGCAAATGGACTCCAAATGACCTCATTTTCCTTGGAGTGCTTGCTAAAGGTGCAGGGAGTATGTACAAAAATTGGCATCATTTTTAGAAATGGAGAAGTGCCTCAAATAATTCAAACACAGCACTGGTTTTTAAAAACAGAACAGAAAAGGGCTTGTTCGTAAATAGGAAATAGCAGCCGAGGGGGTTCTTGCAAACTGGCCGTCTTCTTCCTGTAGCGACACGGGCGCCGACCAGCTCGTGCTTGAGCCACGCCAGCTCGTCGCCAAGCCCTCCCCTGCCCTCTGCTGCCGCCACGAGGAGGATAAGACTACCCCCGAAGCCGCTCCGCTTCTCTCTCTCCCTCCCCCCGATATTTTCGCTGCTCTCCCTCTCTGTTTCTTCCCGAGCCGAACCATGGCCACGGCCGCCGAGCTCGCCGCCGTCGACTGAAGCCTCCCCGAGCCGAGCGGAGTAGCGCACCGGAACCGCCTCGTCCCCTTCTACCTCCACGCGGAAGGAATCGAGCCAAGGAACTCGAAATCGCCGCCGCCGTCCTCTTCTTCCCCGACACCGGCCGCCGCCGTCGAGCGAGCTCTCCGCCGCCTCAGCCCCTCCTCCGTCCGCTCCGAGCACGCCCACGCTACGAGGGTGAGCAGACCGTCCTCGGGGACACCCTCTCGCCTCCCCTCTCGCGCCGTAGCTAGCCGTGCCGCCGTAGCCGTAGCTCGCCGCCGCCGCAGCTCGTCGCCGGAGCATTTCCCGGCGACCTTCTGGTCCGTAGCACCGCCACGAGGCTCCCCGCGCTCATGCGCGTCGAACGCGAGCACTCACGTGTTCCCTAGCGCGGTAGAACGACGCGCCCGTGCGCCTCGCCGCCGGCGTTCACCGCTGCCACGCGCGACGTCCCCGTGCTCCACCTCCACCTCAAAAAGGCTGTGCTACCCTATCCTAACACACGCACCGCACCGGCCCAGTGGCTCGCACGCCGCGCGCGCGCCCGCGAGGTCGCGGGTTCGAACCCCGCCGGCGCACTGCCCTTTTTCCCTTTTTCCACGCTGACGGCCGGGACCCACCCGCCAGTGGCCCCGCGCCGCGTCAGCGCCACCCTGGCCCCCTGGCCCGCGCGTCAGTGGCTCGGGCTAGCTGCGCGCGCGGTGAAAAACGCCCGGACATTTTTTCTGCAAATTAATAAAATGACAGAAATTGGTTAAAACTTGAATAATTCATATCTTTCAAAATATTTGTCCAAACTTTGCAAATAATATACCAAAATGATCAGAAGAATAAATGCAATCTATTGGTATGACTCACATCTCAAATGCAATTAAAATTATTTGCTGTTATGTTGATTTAAAGAAAGGTGTAGAATTAAAATGGGTAGCTCAAATGCATTATAAATTTCTCCAATTGCTAAACTTGTGCCCTTATAGTCAAAATGCTCATAAGCAATTGTTCTACCCAATCAACATCATTTTAAGCATTTTTACCTAAATTGAAAGCATAGGAGAACATAAACACGAATAAGGAACCCTACGTTCCTCTCTTGTTGAATAATTATTCCTGGCACCCCAACTAAAAGTGGTAACTTATTATAGTAATTCAGTGCATTAAAATGTCATGCCATCATGTGCTTGCGCATTGCATATGACTTGCTTATATTGATTGTGTTCTTTCCGGTGTTTTGATACATCGATAGATCAAGGAATCGGGGTCTCACCACCTTACCCCGACGAACAGTATTACCCGCCTGCTGAGCAAGGCAAGCGTGATCCCCACCCTCTGAGCATATCTTATCCTATTTTCCGCAAATTATTTTCTCCACTATAATATTGCATGCGGTTCTAAATGTCAATTTTGTTGGATTAGAGTATCCTATAGTTGCATTAAGTTCCCGATACCATTACCTGTTTCTCTCCTATTATCCATAGGTTTGTATTGATAGCCTGAAATAATTAACTATGCTATGTTGTTGCTTAGCCATGCTTAGTTAAATGTTTATTGGTCCGATGGATATTCATGTTGGGATCAGATGTGGAGTTTCGCGGATGGTGGTGGAGAAATGGTGGTAACAAATAATAAGATGCTAACAGGTGGGGATGAGAGGCCACATGGGATGTGGTGGGTTGTCTCGTTCTTGCCGCCTCAGTGCGAGTTCTCCCCTTCGAGCCAAGTTGAGCGTGCAACCATGCGTGGGAATATGGAAACCTCGTCGACCGACTAACTTGTGGCGGACTAGCCGAGGGTCCTCTAGTTTGGCTTTCCATTTTCGCGTGTGTTGAGATGGTGGCCAAGACTGGGATGAGGATGGTGGTGTTTAGGAAAATGAGTGGCCGCGGGGCAGGGTGTTGGAGGCACTGAACCTGTCCTACCGCCACTGATGATCCTGGGTTAGTCCTAAGCGAGGTAAAGGTCGTAGCCGCTCCCACCCAGCCGGCTTTCCCCGGAAGAAAGCTAAATGTACAGGCAATGGGTCGGACGGTACGCATGGATAAGTAGCTGGGAGGTCCCTCGGGAACCTGGCGACTTTCACATTGTACACCCCTGCAGGGATAAATCTTTTCGAAAAGCCGTGTCCACGGTTAAGGACGACTTGGTGACGGATTCAGAGACCATAGAATAACTTTAACGGAATGATTAAAAACTGGGTACTAGAGGTACCGCTCACTATTGTAAGGTTGACTTCCTCGAGGGTGATTCGGGGAGGTGCCTTTGATGAACAGGTACAGTGGTTGATGATGAGAAGTGAATCAAAAGAAAAGAGTTACTTCTTACCCCTCTTTGAAAATATTCTGATAGTCGATGCCTTGGAGTCGTGTTTTATGAATAAAATCAGCTTTACGCAAAACCGCCATAAAACCTTGAAAGCCAATCATTGAGCCTATATAGCTCCTAATCTTGCTGAGTTCGTCGAACTCACCCTTGTTTATTTTGTTCCAGAGGAGGACTTTACCGACCCCGAAGGTGGGTTCTTTGTGGACATCGACGAGTAGTCTGGGGTTCCCGGGTGGCAGCCTGGGGCAACTCGGAACCAGCTGGCACGGAACTATTTATCTGTAGGCCTCTTAGGCCATATTTGGATCTTGTTGTTTAGAACAACTTAATTTGCTTCCGCTTGTTGTAATGTTGGGTCAGTGACCTCTGATTGTAATATTTGCTATCTTTCTCTATTATAAGAGTTGAACTATAATATCTTGAGTCGTAGGGTCTGTTATGTGCCAGGTGTTCCGGTGTCTTGATCTCTTTATTATACGTTGAGGGCTATGCTTTGGAGATGGCATGATCGAAGGGTTGTGTGGCCGATGATCCATGCCGAGCCCGCCTGCCGATGTTTACTCGGCCTGGGAGTGGTAACCCCAGTAACCTTCGATTATGTAGCATGACCACCGACACATAGCATCACTGTATAATTTGCG
Organism: Poa annua; assembly: GCA_026929855.1. Classification (NCBI taxonomy): domain Eukaryota; kingdom Viridiplantae; phylum Streptophyta; class Magnoliopsida; order Poales; family Poaceae; genus Poa; species Poa annua. The sequence goes on along the minus strand of CM049435.1, from coordinate 52,377,203 downwards.
GGGTCGGGGCTTTACAAATGGTATCAGAGCAGTACCGCCTGTAGGAAACCCTTCTATTGGTCGACGCTGAGTTTAGAGTTAGTAAAAATTATTTATAACCTACAAATGAATTGCGGAAACCATCTTAGGATTCTTTTACTCCTTACCTGGTCACTCTACTCTTGGAGACAACTTACCTCTATTTGTTTTAAGTCTTATCCCGTGTCGCTTCCGCCGCGTATGGCTTGTCATACAAGTAGAGTAGGCTTACTCGCTTGGGGTTTTTGGGCTTGGGGCGGCCAGCTTCTGGGGCTCCAGTCCCAGTGTTCGAGTGTGGGACTAAATTCTTTGCTATGCCTAGTCCCTACACAAGTTCTACTTTCATTTCCTTACTCTGGAGTCTCTGTACCTGACATTTGAATTATTCTTGCTACAGATGACTGGTTCGGGCTTGGTTGTTCGCCTCACCCGCTGTGAGGGCGTCAGAGGGTTCCCCGCCTTGTTTGCCGCAGCTCTGGCCAGCCAGGGTTGTAGGTGGTACCCGGAGTACACGGTGTATGAGGAGTACGCCCCGTACAGCCAGGCGCAGTTCTTCTGTAAGGTGCGCGTGTTCAACGACGAGGGGAATCGCGTTGAGAACGTAGCAGGAGGCGTGGGCATGACCGTGGAACAGGCGGTCCAGGAGGCCGCGTACAACGGCCTTGCCATCTACCGTAGGTATTGTCCGTACCTCGCGAACCAGGCGTCGGACTTCTGCCACTTCCCCGCTGCCGACGACAGTACGTCGGGTGTCTACCGAGCTGTATACAGCAGCGGCGAGGTTGAGTCGGACAGCAGGCACCGGGCACTGATTGAGCTAGTCCGAGCGTTGGACCGTCGAGCCCGGCAGTGGTACCTCTACGCTGTCTCGGCGCGCGCAAGCCACAGTGCTACCCTGATGAGTGTGCGCCCGTATGTCATGGATGGGACGCTCCCTCTCTCACTACTTCACCCACCACCGTTGGAGGAGCTGCCCCCCGACGTTCGCAGTCCGGGAGTTGGTGGCGTAACCCCGCCTACAGGACCTCACCGAGACCCGAGGCTTACTGCACTTGAGTCGCCGTACGGCAGCCAGCCCGCAAGTGCACGCCGTTTCCCCACTCCCCCTGCGCCACTTGATGAGGATGTCATGGCGTACTACTAGCCATGTGCGTTACCAGTAGATGCTCGAGTAATTGTGCCTTCCTGCGTGTTGTGCCAAATACTCCCTTGCCGATATCTCTGGAGCCTGGAGCAGTAGAGCTCGTTATGTATCAAACTCGTCAGTTTTTATCTTCCTAGTATTCACTCAGTGTAATATGTATGAGGCTTGTACGCTTGCTCTCATCAACTTGTGGCTTGTACCAGAACCAGTATATGTGTACTCAATTCCATCTATGCTTGTGCCTAGTGATTTGGATGATGTCCTAGCTGCTGTTACTACCAGTTTTGCTGTCCCTATCTTGTGTACAAGGGTGGACATTTTTACTACCCTCTCAATCGTTACGATGGGATTCTAACCGTGTCCCTGTCCAATATCCAGAATGGCGGGTCGTCGCCGCGGCGAAGATTTACCGCCACCACCCACAATGGCGGAGGTCCTCCTGATTATGGAGGAGAACCGCGTGCGCAGCGACCGACTCCTCGAGCAGTTGGTGCACCAAGGGAACCGGAGGAACAACGATTGTAATACTCTCACTGAGTTCCTGCGGTCCCAGCCACCGTCCTTCTCCGATGCTAAGGAGCCCTTGGACGCAGATGACTGGCTGCGTGCACTGGAGCGCAAGTTCGCTGCCCTGCATGTTCCAGCTGTGGAACAAGTCAACTTCGCCACTTACCTACTGGCGGGTGCAGCGGGCGCGTGGTGGGAAAGCCACCAGGCGATGTGCGCGGCTGGGCATGTTTTCACCTGGGAGGAGTTTCGCACCGCCTTCCGCGCGGCCTACATACCAAAGCCCATCATGGACTTGAAGAGGAGGGAGTTCCTGGACCTGCATCAGGGACGGATGGACATTCAAGCCTATGGTCGTGAATTCAACCGTCTCTCCCGTTACGCCCCTCGGGATGTGACCAATGATGCGGATAAGCAGGAGTTGTTCCGCAAGGGGCTGAGTCCAAGGCTTCGTTACGAGCTGTTGCCCTTCAAGTTCCAGAACTACCAAGAGTTGTACAACCAGGCTCTCACCCTGGAACAGGGAAGGAAGGAACTGGAGGCCACTAAGAGGCCACTTCAAGGGGATCATCAGAGCGCCTCGGCTTCTGACGGCAAGAAGCGTAGGGTCTTCGTTCCCTATAGCTCCGTGCCCCGTCCTCCGTTTGTGCCAAGGACCTCGGGGTACAGGCCACCTCTGCCGCGCCCTCCTACTCCGAAAATGGGCCCGGGCGGAAGTGGTTATCGTCCTCAACTCCCTGCACCACCGACAAGTACGTGCTACAGCTGTGGCCAGCCCGGCCACTACTCCAGAGAATGCCCTCGGAAGGCGCCACCACCATCTTCTGCCACGCCCGTAGCCAAGACGGGTACGGCTAGCCGTGGTCGCCTGAACCACGTCACTGTTGAAGACGTTGAGGAGGACCCCAGCGTCCTCATGGGTACGCTTCGAATTAATGCAGCTCTAGCTACAGTACTGTTTGATTCTGGAGCATCACATTCATTCATTTCGGTAGCCTTTGCACAACAAAACCATATACCGTTTGAAGAGTTGGAAACACCGTTAATGGTCACCAGCCCGGGCACTCGATGGCGAACCAACAGGGTTACCCCCGAAGTCCAGATTAATATAGGCTCATTCCCCTTCCCATTTCCTCTGATAGCCTTCAATTCAACCGGCCTTGATGCCATATTGGGCATGAACTGGCTAGGGAAGTACAAGGCTAACCTCGACTGTGCTGCCAGAACCATCACCGTGACCACATCTTCCGGCGACATTGTGGAGTATTGGTCTGCACTGTCAAGACCTCCATCTTCATCCATTCCCAACTCACCAGAGCTCCTCCTTTGCTTTATGGAAGGCTTATCCCCTCCTGAAATCCAGGACATCCACGTGGTGTGCGACTTCCCGGATGTGTTCCCGGAGGAATTGCCTGGCATGCCACCTGATCGAAGTGTGGAGTTTGTCATAGAGTTGCTTCCCGGTACTGCGCCGATTGCCAAGAAGCCCTACCGTATGCCGGTGGAGGAGTTGGCTCTGTTAAAGGAGCAAATTGATCAGCTGTTAGCCAAAGAGTTCATTCAGCCTAGCAGTTCACCTTGGGGTTGTCCGGTACTCTTTGTCAAGAAGAGGGATTCTACCGTGCCTCGTCTAGTCTCGGACTACAGACCGTTAAATGCGGTGACAATCAAAAACAAGTACCCTATCCCTCGCATCAATGATCTGTTGGATCAATTAGCTGGTGCAACGGTATTTTCCAAGATGGACCTGAGATCAGGGTACCATCAGATCAAGATCCGAAAGCAGGATATCCCAAAGACGGCATTTGTTACTCGCTATGGCTCCTATGAGTATACCGTTATGTCCTTTGGTCTCACCAATGCTCCTGCGACGTTCATGAGGCTCATGAACTCCGTCTTCATGGATTATCTAGACAAGTTCGTCGTCATTTACATTGATGACATCCTCGTCTACTCCAAAACCGATGAAGAGCATGCCGAACATCTTCGGTTGGTTCTGACACGCCTCCGAGAACACCGCCTTTATGCCAAGTTCTCCAAGTGTGAGTTTTGGTTGGATAATCTTGTCTTCCTTGGTCATGTGATATCCGCAAATGGAGTGGCTGTCGTTCCCGACAAGATTCGATCTATTATGGATTGGGTAACTCCCATGTCTGTCAAGGACATCCGTAGCTTTCTAGGATTGGCAGGTTACTACCGCCGATTCATCGAAGGGTTCTCCAAAATAGCCAAGCCTCTGACCGACCTTCTCAAGAAGGATACAAAGTTCGTATGGACGGACCTGGCTGAAGAGAGCTTCAAAACCCTGAAGGCCAAACTCACGTCCGCTCCTGTGCTTGCCCTGCCGGACACAAGCAAGGATTTCGTAGTCTTCTGTGACGCCTCTCTGCAAGGCTTGGGCTGTGTGTTAATGCAGGATGGCCATGTAGTGGCATATGCCTCTCGCCAATTGAAGCCGCATGAGCAAAATTACCCAACTCATGATTTAGAGCTTGCCGCTGTGGTTTATGCTCTGAAGCAATGGAGACCATACCTGTTTGGTAACCGTTGCGAGATTTATTCAGATCACAAGAGTCTGAAATACCTTTTCACTCAGCCGGATTTAAATCTCAGGCAAAGGCGTTGGTTGGAGTTAATCAAGGACTATGATGTGAGTCTGAATTACCAACCCGGCAAGGCGAACGTCGTGGCTGACGCGCTAAGTCGAAAAGCTTATAGCAACAACCTAATGATTGAGAAGGCTCAACCTTCTCTCCATGAAGAGTTCGCCCGTTTGAACCTGGAAATTGTCCCTTCTGGCTACCTCGCAAATCTGGAGATCAAATCTACTCTGGTAGACCAGATAAAAGAGGCGCAGAAACTAGATACTGGCATTCTTAATATCAAGAAGAACATTGCTAATGGAAAGGCCAAATGCTTCTCGGAGAATGAAGCGGGAATCGTGTACTTTGGTGACCGTCTGGTGGTGCCAAAGGAACGGAATCTGAAGGAGCTGATCCTCCAAGAAGCGCATGATTCACCTCTCTCTATTCATCCCGGTAGTACCAAAATGTACCTAGACCTTCGACCACAATTCTGGTGGACTCGGATGAAACGAGAAATCGCCAAGTATGTTGCTGAATGCGACACCTGTCGTCGTGTAAAGGCTGAACATCAAAGGCCTGCTGGCACTCTTCGCCCTATTGCAATTCCAGAATGGAAATGGGATGAGATCGGTATGGACTTTATTACGGGTCTGCCGAAGTCTCCCAAGGGCAACGATGCCATCTGGGTAATCATCGATCGACTATCCAAAGTGGCTCACTTCCTCCCGGTGCGTGTCGACATCACGGCTGCCAAGCTGGCTGACCTATATGCTTCCCGGATTATCGTACTTCACGGTGTTCCCAAGAGGATAATTTCTGATCGTGGCAGCCTGTTCACCTCCAGGTTCTGGACGAGTTTCCAGCAAGCCATGGGAACCCGCCTCAACTTCAGCACAGCTTTCCATCCCCAAACTGATGGCCAGACCGAGAGGGTGAACCAAGTTCTAGAGGACATGCTTCGAGCATGTGCAATCTCTTTTGGCAAGGGTTGGGAAAAATATCTTCCCTTCGCGGAGTTCTCCTACAACAATAGCTACCAAGCGAGTCTGGGTATGGCCCCGTTCGAGGTTCTGTATGGAAGAAAATGCCGAACTCCGCTAAATTGGTCCGAGACCGGAGAGAGGCAACTCCTGGGTCCGGACGTGATCAATGAAGCTGAGGAGACGGTGAGAATCATACGAGAGAATCTGAAGATTGCCCAGTCTAGGCAGAAGAGCTACTATGACAAGCACCATCAGGAGGTCCACTATGAAATTGGTGACAAGGCCTATCTCCGCGTCTCTCCACTTCGTGGTGTTCGTCGCTTTGGGATCAAGGGAAAGTTGGCCCCTCGTTATGTTGGCCCTTTCACCATTCTGGCCAAACGAGGAGATCTATCCTACCAGCTCGAACTCCCAACCAACTTCCCGGATGTGCATGATGTGTTCCATGTATCCCAACTCCGCCGTTGTTTCAAGGATCCTATCCGTGGGGTCAATCATGAGGAGCTGGACATCCAGGCGGATCTCACCTATCGTGAGCATCCCATACGTATCTTGGATGAAGCAGAAAGGAAGACTCGGAATAAGACTACCAAGTTCTTCAAAGTTCAGTGGTCTCACCATTCCGAAGAAGAAGCTACCTGGGAAAGAGAGTCTAGTCTTCGTGAGGAATATCCCGACTTTCTTCCGCAACCTTAGAATCTCGGGACGAGATTCCTGTAAGGGGGGTAGAATTGTAACAGCCCTACTTTTGGTACTGTAAAATGTGAACCAAATTTTCACTTTTTGCATCTGCATACATGCATTGTGGCATCATCTGTTGTGAGTGCAAGTGGAAACCATGTGAGTAAAACAACAAATTAAAGCAATTGGTAACAAAGGGCACAAACAAATTAAATCCTTGCCATTCAACTTGCTCGACTTGACAAATACAAATACAAATTACAAGTCCATATTTGTCAAGGAAATTCCAAGGGTTCCCAAATGATATTTTGGACTTGCTAAATAATTCCCAAGGAGTATAAATCCAAATTAACCAAAAATTGCCTAAACAACTCCCTATTTTAATTCCCAAGCAAATGGACTCCAAATGACCTCATTTTCCTTGGAGTGCTTGCTAAAGGTGCAGGGAGTATGTACAAAAATTGGCATCATTTTTAGAAATGGAGAAGTGCCTCAAATAATTCAAACACAGCACTGGTTTTTAAAAACAGAACAGAAAAGGGCTTGTTCGTAAATAGGAAATAGCAGCCGAGGGGGTTCTTGCAAACTGGCCGTCTTCTTCCTGTAGCGACACGGGCGCCGACCAGCTCGTGCTCGAGCCACGCCAGCTCGTCGCCAAGCCCTCCCCTGCCCTCTGCTGCCGCCACGAGGAGGATAAGACTACCCCCGAAGCCGCTCCGCTTCTCTCTCTCCCTCCCCCCGATATTTTCGCTGCTCTCCCTCTCTGTTTCTTCCCGAGCCGAACCATGGCCACGGCCGCCGAGCTCGCCGCCGTCGACTGAAGCCTCCCCGAGCCGAGCGGAGTAGCGCACCGGAACCGCCTCGTCCCCTTCTACCTCCACGCGGAAGGAATCGAGCCAAGGAACTCGAAATCGCCGCCGCCGTCCTCTTCTTCCCCGACACCGGCCGCCGCCGTCGAGCGAGCTCTCCGCCGCCTCAGCCCCTCCTCCGTCCGCTCCGAGCACGCCCACGCTACGAGGGTGAGCAGACCGTCCTCGGGGACACCCTCTCGCCTCCCCTCTCGCGCCGTAGCTAGCCGTGCCGCCGTAGCCGTAGCTCGCCGCCGCCGCAGCTCGTCGCCGGAGCATTTCCCGGCGACCTTCTGGTCCGTAGCACCGCCACGAGGCTCCCCGCGCTCATGCGCGTCGAACGCGAGCACTCACGTGTTCCCTAGCGCGGTAGAACGACGCGCCCGTGCGCCTCGCCGCCGGCGTTCACCGCTGCCACGCGCGACGTCCCCGTGCTCCACCTCCACCTCAAAAAGGCTGTGCTACCCTATCCTAACACACGCACCGCACCGGCCCAGTGGCTCGCACGCCGCGCGCGCGCCCGCGAGGTCGCGGGTTCGAACCCCGCCGGCGCACTGCCCTTTTTCCCTTTTTCCACGCTGACGGCCGGGACCCACCCGCCAGTGGCCCCGCGCCGCGTCAGCGCCACCCTGGCCCCCTGGCCCGCGCGTCAGTGGCTCGGGCTAGCTGCGCGCGCGGTGAAAAACGCCCGGACATTTTTTCTGCAAATTAATAAAATGACAGAAATTGGTTAAAACTTGAATAATTCATATCTTTCAAAATATTTGTCCAAACTTTGCAAATAATATACCAAAATGATCAGAAGAATAAATGCAATCTATTGGTATGACTCACATCTCAAATGCAATTAAAATTATTTGCTGTTATGTTGATTTAAAGAAAGGTGTAGAATTAAAATGGGTAGCTCAAATGCATTATAAATTTCTCCAATTGCTAAACTTGTGCCCTTATAGTCAAAATGCTCATAAGCAATTGTTCTACCCAATCAACATCATTTTAAGCATTTTTACCTAAATTGAAAGCATAGGAGAACATAAACACGAATAAGGAACCCTACGTTCCTCTCTTGTTGAATAATTATTCCTGGCACCCCAACTAAAAGTGGTAACTTATTATAGTAATTCAGTGCATTAAAATGTCATGCCATCATGTGCTTGCGCATTGCATATGACTTGCTTATATTGATTGTGTTCTTTCCGGTGTTTTGATACATCGATAGATCAAGGAATCGGGGTCTCACCACCTTACCCCGACGAACAGTATTACCCGCCTGCTGAGCAAGGCAAGCGTGATCCCCACCCTCTGAGCATATCTTATCCTATTTTCCGCAAATTATTTTCTCCACTATAATATTGCATGCGGTTCTAAATGTCAATTTTGTTGGATTAGAGTATCCTATAGTTGCATTAAGTTCCCGATACCATTACCTGTTTCTCTCCTATTATCCATAGGTTTGTATTGATAGCCTGAAATAATTAACTATGCTATGTTGTTGCTTAGCCATGCTTAGTTAAATGTTTATTGGTCCGATGGATATTCATGTTGGGATCAGATGTGGAGTTTCGCGGATGGTGGTGGAAAAATGGTGGTAACAAATAATAAGATGCTAACAGGTGGGGATGAGAGGCCACATGGGATGTGGTGGGTTGTCTCGTTCTTGCCGCCTCAGTGCGAGTTCTCCCCTTCGAGCCAAGTTGAGCGTGCAACCATGCGTGGGAATATGGAAACCTCGTCGACCGACTAACTTGTGGCGGACTAGCCGAGGGTCCTCTAGTTTGGCTTTCCATTTTCGCGTGTGTTGAGATGGTGGCCAAGACTGGGATGAGGATGGTGGTGTTTAGGAAAATGAGTGGCCGCGGGCAGGGTGTTGGAGGCACTGAACCTGTCCTACCGCCACTGATGATCCTGGGTTAGTCCTAAGCGAGGTAAAGGTCGTAGCCGCTCCCACCCAGCCGGCTTTCCCCGGAAGAAAGCTAAATGTACAGGCAATGGGTCGGACGGTACGCATGGATAAGTAGCTGGGAGGTCCCTCGGGAACCTGGCGACTTTCACATTGTACACCCCTGCAGGGATAAATCTTTTCGAAAAGCCGTGTCCACGGTTAAGGACGACTTGGTGACGGATTCAGAGACCATAGAATAACTTTAACGGAATGATTAAAAACTGGGTACTAGAGGTACCGCTCACTATTGTAAGGTTGACTTCCTCGAGGGTGATTCGGGGAGGTGCCTTTGATGAACAGGTACAGTGGTTGATGATGAGAAGTGAATCAAAAGAAAAGAGTTACTTCTTACCCCTCTTTGAAAATATTCTGATAGTCGATGCCTTGGAGTCGTGTTTTATGAATAAAATCAGCTTTACGCAAAACCGCCATAAAACCTTGAAAGCCAATCATTGAGCCTATATAGCTCCTAATCTTGCTGAGTTCGTCGAACTCACCCTTGTTTATTTTGTTCCAGAGGAGGACTTTACCGACCCCGAAGGTGGGTTCTTTGTGGACATCGACGAGTAGTCTGGGGTTCCCGGGTGGCAGCCTGGGGCAACTCGGAACCAGCTGGCACGGAACTATTTATCTGTAGGCCTCTTAGGCCATATTTGGATCTTGTTGTTTAGAACAACTTAATTTGCTTCCGCTTGTTGTAATGTTGGGTCAGTGACCTCTGATTGTAATATTTGCTATCTTTCTCTATTATAAGAGTTGAACTATAATATCTTGAGTCGTAGGGTCTGTTATGTGCCAGGTGTTCCGGTGTCTTGATCTCTTTATTATACGTTGAGGGCTATGCTTTGGAGATGGCATGATCGAAGGGTTGTGTGGCCGATGATCCATGCCGAGCCCGCCTGCCGATGTTTACTCGGCCTGGGAGTGGTAACCCCAGTAACCTTCGATTATGTAGCATGACCACCGACACATAGCATCACTGTATAATTTGCGGGGTCGGGGCTTTACAGAGATACCTTTCTAGCCTACTCAGATTCGAGTCCCTTCTCTCGAACCCGGTGAGACCGTTCAAGTTCGACTCAAGCCTGCTGTGACTTACTGGTCATAACCCGGTCATATTTTAGAGTACCCTTGGCGCGTCCGCCGGGATTTTGCATCGTACCTGTTGGTACGGAAATTAACAGGTCCACGTAGCTTGTACGGGCCACCCGGCCTTATTCAGGTCTTATCGTTGCACTTGTTTGCGCAGCATCCGAGAACCAGTCTAGGCTGGAACATCCCGGGAATTTGATTTTTAGGAAGTCAAAATACATACTCCGGGAGTCACTCGACCGGTCATCGACTTGTTTGATCCTGATAGTTGAACCAATAAAACATCGGGTGATTCCGATCCGTCAATCGTCAATGAGACTCAATACATCGGGTGCGCGACAGCGCTCCCGATGGGAGTAGCCCCCGAGATTGAGTGCAATTGCTTGTAATTGGGCTTAATCTGAAGATAAAGATCAGAGAATTGCTATTTAACCATTTACACTCCCGATGGGAGTAATTTTCTGGATTTATTTTTATCTGCCCAGCAAATTTGTCGACTGGCCTTCTTCACTAACTCTGTGTTTATAAGTCGATTTTCTTTCATCTACGAGCTGCTCGAAACCAGCGGCCCACCGCTGCTGGCGGCGTTCTTCTCTGTCGCGCCGGCGCTCTTCTCGCTCGCGGCGGCGCCGAGTGGCTCGCTCTTCTTCTGTCTCGGTCCTGTCACGACTGCTGCGGTGACGCTGCCTGGACCTACTCCTTTCCGATTCGTCCCTATCACGCCCATCACGGTGACGGCGTCTGAACCTGCTTCCTTCTGGTTCATCACGGTCACGGTCTTCGCGACGTCGAGTGTCGTGGTGTGTGTCGTCACCCTGAGGGGTAGATGTGTTCGTTGGCCTGTTGCCGTTGGATCGAGTGCCGGTGTTTGGCGGGTTCTGCCCAGGGCTGATCCCTGGACGACCTGGCGTGGGGACGGCGGGTACCACGCTGTCCCGACGGTTCCTAGAGCATCTATCTGTGCACGATGAAGGCCATATCGTGGGTCATTTACTGGGGGCAATGTAGATCGCAAATAAGTCGCGGCCGAGGCGACTGCCGCTGCAGTCGTCTGCGGTACCGGTATGCCGTCGTCTGCAATCGTCATGAACCTCTGTCTGATATTTGCTGGCTCTAACCCAGCCACAGTCGCCTGGGGCATACGGGTGCGGGTTCTCACGTGCTCTGCTGTTCGTGGACCGTTTCTTGTCGAGTAGGACGAAGAGTTGCCCGCTCGTTTTGCACTGGCTGAATCTGCCCGTAACTGTCTCTCGTCGAGTTCGCGCTCCATCTCGATCAGCTTCAGATTCTTCTTACGCAGCAGCTCCAGATTCTTCTTACGCAGCAAATACTGATATGCTAGTAAGTCATCCATGGGGGAGTCATCCGGCAACACGGTGCCGTTGTTGACGACGTCTTGGATTCGGACTGCCATCTCCTCTGTGATGAAAAGTTCCTTATCAGCGCTCAGCCGAACTACCAGCGGGTACTGGACAGGCTCCGGCTCCCTGTGCTGCGGCGGAGTCGTGAAAGCGCCTGGTGCGCCGTTTACCACGAACACTTGGCTGGATGGTCGGTTGCGCGCGTTGCGATCTTCGTCACGGCGATCGCCATCATCGCTCGACGCGGAGTCGACGCCGCGCAAAACGGCTGCCACCTGAAAGACAGCACAGTCGGAGCAGTAACAGGTGACGTCAGAACCACCAGTCGATGAAGGCGCAGAGTCTATGGCAGCCAGGGTCGAGGCTGGCACGAAGTTGGTGGTGGCTGAAGTCGATGTAGGTGCGAGGTCGGTGGCGTTCGAAGTCGGCGCAGGGGCGAAGTCGATGGCGTTCAGTGCTGGTGCGATCGTCGCCCCCGACCTCGGAGATCGGGCTGGGCTTGACACGCGAGCGTTCCCCACTGGTTGACAAGAAAACGGAAACCGCCGAACGTCAGATCCATACCTGAGTGAATTCCCGCGAAAGCTGGTCGCTCGGATTCCGAGTGCGGGAGGAACTCGAAGGTCCCGAGGGTGTATGGCTTCCGCAGATCCGGCAGGTCCCGAATCGTTGCGGATGCTGAAGATGAAGTCGATGAGGCCGCCGAATCCGTAGATCCAACTTCCGTTCTTCCCACAGACGGCGCCAATTGACGAGGGGTGAACTCGGCAAATCCCATGGTAAGGAACCTAGGGTTGTATCGGGTGGAAGAGTATATGGTCGTTGGTGAATTCGGTCGGCTTACAAGCTGATATTCGCTTGTATGATTATAGATCTCAATACTGCAAGGTGGCTACAATGGCGACCTGGCGAGTCGAAGGCTCGCTAGGGTTTCTGGAGGTATGATTGCGTGAGTTCTGTAGGCTCCCTCCTGGCCTTTTTATAAGCGGCCAGGTCTCGGGAGTTTGAATACAACTCGATTTACAGATATGGCTAGTTCTAGGTCGGTACGACTCCTTCTATCTTGAGCCGTACTCTATCCATATTGGGCCGATTTGCACCATCTTGTGTTGTTGCCTTTATGGGCCACCGAGTGGACCCTCCAATTGAATGGGCCGTATTACAGTAGTGTGGGTATACCCGTCAGGTATAACCACATCATAGAGCATCTCCACCAGGGGCCTCTAAATCGGTGTCCGGCACCCCAATTGGGCCTCTTTTGGGGGTGTCGGACATGTGTCCGGTCAACATTTAGAGACCGCCCACAACGGCACTCCCCAAAGGCCCACCCTCCAATCGCGCGTAAATTTTCGAATACCTTGCAGGCGCACGAACCGCCGCCGGCAAACCGCCGCGTCGCTCCGCATTGAATGGCCGCGTCGCTCAGCCGGAGTAAATGGCGGCCTCGGGAACCGCCGGCTGTGTCTCTCCCCCGGCTATATCAGCCGCGTCTCCGTCTCCCTCCTACCGACGCCCCTCTTCCTCTCCCTCCCACCGAAGCCCCCTCTCCCTCTCCTCTTCCTCCACCGGCGGCGATGGCGCACAATAGCGAGGCCGGAGGCAGCGGCGGCGCGGCGCCGTTGAGGACCAACATCCGGCAGGAGGAGGCCGAGTTCATGGCTAGTGAGCGCATCCCGGTTCCGCCGGGCATGCGCCTGCCCGGGCGGTGGGTGCCTAGCGCCATGGGCTACGCCGTCCCTCCCCTGCCGGACGAAGGGGCCGGGCTCGACGCGCTCATCCTCGCCCGCCGGCTAGACCTGACGCCGGAGCAGCGCGAAGACCCGGCGTACGCGGTGAACAGCCCAAGTTGGCACCCGCTTATCGCCGCGGAGCGCCAGGCGTCCATCGACGACCAGCTCGCCTGTACAAGCCGACGTCGTGGAACAGGGAGTGGCGCCGGCACCGGTGGGGCGGCCGCAACTTCCAGGCCGTACTCGCCGAGCGCGGCTTCGTCCTCCTCGCACAGCGGGCCCCGTGGTTGGCGCCGGCGTTGAGGACGCCGAAGCCGGAATCGTCGCGTGGGTCCTCTTCGCGTTTGGCGATGACGACGTCGACTGCATCGCGCCAGACGCTCCCCCTCGCCGTCAAGAAGGAGCCGAGCTGGTCGGCGCCGCCACCACGCCGGACTAGGCCCGCCGTTTTGGCCCACGCCGACACCAACACCAAGAAGGTGAAGACGGAGGACGGCGAGGGCTCGTCGGCCGCTCCTGCGCGCCAGATGACGGAGGAGGAGGCCGAGGCGCTGTTCCAGGCGCAGATGGCCGAGGCGACTGATACGTCCAAAACGTATCTATAATTTTTGATTATTTCATGCCATTTTTATGCTTTTAGTACTTGTTTTTATATTAAGTTTATTATTTATTTGGACTAACCTAATAATGGTTGCAAAAGTGCACAATGTTCTTGTTTTACTCTTTCATGTGTAGAAATTATCAAGAATACAAGAGGAAAACTTGTTGGAGTCGAATTGGGACTTTCCAGAAATCTGTCTGAAAACTATTTTCGAACATTGTTACGTTTGGGCCTGAAGACGACGTCAAATGAAGGTGCACAGAAGAGGAAATTGTAGGCAATTTTATTTTAATAAATATGGACTAAAAATTCGACCCAATCCGAGTCCGAATGCTCCAGATATGCCCGTTTTCGTGGAGCCCATTAGGGGATGACGGAAATCCGAGAGTCTATACAAATAAGTAAACCCTAGGTCGTGAGAGACCTCTCCACCCACGAATTCCAGCCACCAAAAGCCACGTTTTTGTCTCCCCCATGGATCCCATCTCCATGGGGGAGGGCTCTCAAGAAGCCATGAAGGAGGGGGGCTAAGGGGCGGCGCTCCCCCATGATGCTGGCGGTAGGGAAGGAGTTCCCCTCGCCACCGCCGGCGCCGCTCTGCGCCTCTCGCTACCCCCTTCACCGACTTCACCGCCATCTCAATCACCAACTCCTTCTTGTATTCAGTGGTTCATCCTCCCACAAACCTCTGTACCGTGCTATGTAAACATGGTGTTTGATGCTATAATATTTATCCTATGATCTATGCCATGTTTCCGTAGTTTATTTGTCTTTTGATTGCTTTGTTGAATGCATGAGGTTCATTAGAGTTGTATGTTGATATGGTACTGTCCTTCGGTGTACATTATATTTGTGCGCGCATGGATCAACACCCTAGGGCTAGTAGTATGTGCAAAGTAAGGGGGTAGTTCTGCCGGAGTGACAGAAATCTGAGTACTCGAACCGGTTAGTTGCACGTATGGGAGTAAGAGGATCATGAACTTAAGGCTATGGTTGGAAAAACCTTAATGCATTGTTAGTATTTACGGATGTATGCTAACAATTCAATCATATAGTACTTATAATCCCAAGTAGTGGAGTGCATGTATATTTAGCCTCTCCCACATAGAAAACTGCATCGAAGACAATGAAACAAATATCTTTACTAATTAATCTTGGACAAAGCCACCACAATTACCACCATTTTTCCACACTCATGATACTGTTAGTTTATGGTTACTTAGTATATTTTATTACTGCACCATTAACATTTAGTTTCTTTTATTTATTATCTTGCAAAGCTATCTCTCATGCCCGTATTATACTATTAATTATTGCTCTAGTTTTATTTCTTAGATAATTCAAACGTTTGGTGTGCGTAGAGTTGTATCAGTGGTTGATATAACTTGAGAGAACATTCATCCTACCTTTAGCTACTCGTTGGGTTCGACACTCTTACTTATCGAAAAGGCTACACACGATGCCCATATACTTGTGGGATATCAAAAACTTTTCTGGCGCCGTTGTCGGGGAGCAATAGCGTGTGGGTGAATATTCTTGTGTTCACTTGTTTGTTTTATCTCTAAATAGTTTTTACTTTCAGTTTTAAGTTTTCTCTATCTTAGTATGGATAGGGAATGCGAATTACAAAAAAAATAGTTGTACTTGTTATCTAAAAACGTTTTCAAAAAGGAAAGTGATTGGAAAGATGAGTAATGGTTAAGTGGGGGTCGACCTTGAACGCTTGTGTTCATGCCTATTAAACCAAAACAATTCTTTCCATGTAAACTTTTCTGTTAAAAACTTGTATATATTGTACATATTCCTCTATACCCTAAAAATAAAATGTATCGATAACTTCTAGTTTGTTTATGATGCAAGTTTGCCACTTTGCTGCCTAGAAACAGATTTATGTGCTTCACCGTATGAAATGTTTAAAATCACCAGAATGTGATATTGATCTGAAATTTATTGAGTGCAAAGTACTGCTTATTAACTTACTTTCATTAGTTTTGACTTTTCTGATTTGAGGTACGTAGATAGGTCTAATAATTCGATCTTTACTGACTCATTATGCTTAGACAGATTTCATGTGCTTCACTGTAAAAAATCGTGATAAATCTCAGAATATTATTTTGACCTGAAAGTTTTTGTGCATCAACCTGAGATCATAATATGTCTTTCATTAGTTCTAAGTTTTTTCATTTGAGCTACGTAACTATCTCGTTGAGTGTCATCTTTACAGACTGTTCAGTTTTGACAGATTTCTATTCTGTTTATTTAATATTATACTTAGGGTTCAAAAGTTTTCTTAGTTTTTTTACGGACAACGGAAATAATAAGAAACCTTGGTATTACAGTGGCTAATGTTTAATAAATATTATGAGATTTGACAATACTTGAACATGAGTGGATTTTATTTAATGAGTACTAACGCTACTAATGAGTTTTGTGATGTTTTATGTGGATGTAGCTAATAAGTTCTAATCAATATGGTGATATGAGATGAACAAGAAGACGCAAGAGCTCAAGCTTGGGGATGTGTCGGTGCATCCCAAGAACATATTCAAAAAGATATAATCATCTAAGCTTGGGGATGCCCGAGTCATCCCCCTATTCATACCCTAACATGAGGTTATCTCGTTCATACTCTATATTACCCGTCCACATGATATGTCTTAACTTGTATTATAGTTACTTTTATATGTCTTGGTTTTATCTTTGTTAGTTTTATTAGGCTCTTTATTTCATTTTTATTGCTTTACTTTCAATTATAAATTGAAAACAACAAAAATAGTTTCTTTTGTTTTGTTGCTTTGTTTGGTTCTCTATTTTGATTTCATTTGGTTTTTACTTTTGATTTTTATTTACAGTTTTCCTTGCTGTAGCTAGCATGTTTAAGTATTGCTTAGCCTCTGGTCTCTTAGTTTATCAAAAATAAAGTACCAAGTTTTACCCATTTAGCTTAGTTGATACATATGGTGCCTAGCTGAAAGGCGTTAAAGAAAAGCGCTTATGTGAGACAACCCACTTTTTATTCCTGTTATTTTCTTTTATATTGAGTTAAGGAACATGCCTACCTCTGTAGCAATGCCTTTGTTTCTTTATTTTACATCATTGTTGTGTCAAGTAAAGCCTCTAGTAGTAAATTGATACTAGATTTGGATTTCTGCACAGAAACAGTTTTCTGCTGTCCACCGTTTAATTCGTAAGAGTTCACAGAAACATCAAAATGACCTGGGATTTTTTTTGTGCGTGATCCTCAGATATGTATGCAACTTTCATTAGTTTTGAGTTTTCTGATCTGAGCAAGTTAAGTGCGTCGAAAAAATTCGTCTTTACGGACTGTTCTATTTTTGACAGATTCTGCCATTTATTTTGCATTGCTCTTTTGCTGTTTTTGATTCGATCTTTTTGCTTCACAAAATACCAGTGGCTGTAGCTAATGTCTAGTAGCATTTGTGATGATTGTGTACATGCAGAATATGAGAATTTTTGATTATGCACTAACCCTCTAATGAAGTTTATTTTGAATTTGGTGTGGAGAAAGTTTTCAAGGATCAAGAGAGAGGATGATATGATGTGATCAAGAAGATGAAAAAGACTAAGCTTGGGGATGCCCCCGTGGGTCACCCAAGATTTTAAGAGGACTCGAGCGTCTAAGCTTGGGGATGCCCAAGGCATCCCCTTCTTCATCAACAAACTATCAGGTCATCTCTAGTGAAACTATATTTTAATTCCGTCACATCTTATGTGTTTTACTTGAAGCGTCTGTTTTTTTTTTCATTCTCTGAATAAAATGGATCCTAGCATTCTTTTGTGGGAGAGAGACACGCTCCGTTTTTTCTTATGAATACTCGTATTCTTCACTTATATTCGTTGATTATTCTTTTTGCTTTTAGCTCCAGTTTTTCATGGATCTCTTGTTTAGACCTGTTAATTCTTATATGATATACTCTCTTGTTTCATTGTTAAGTATTTGGAGGGTTTATGTTAAAATAAGTTGATCGTCAAATCTTTTATTTATCTCTTGTTTGAAGAGGTGGTTCAAAGTTTGGTAAACTTATAAATGATGTGTAAATGATATTGTTTAGTAGTTTATGTTTTCTTATGTTTAGTTTCAACTAGCTAATAGTGCATATTATGTCATTTTGATCTTAACATGTATTGTCTGTTCATAAGATGGTATGGCATTGTGGTATCCTCCTCTGAATGATTTATTTGAATCGACTTCGCACATGCTCACACATGTTTATGACTCAAACAAAAGTCAATCAAAGACTCGATGATTTATTTTGCCTCGGAGTTCTAGTATCACTTTTATGCCACTGTTAATTTTATTTTGTCGCAAGTATGATTATGATGGTTACTGCTCTCTTGATTGTCGCTCCCCAGTCTATTGCTAGCCTCCACTTGTACTAAGCGGTATTACTGCTTGTGCTTCCAAATCACTAAAAACCAAGTTATCCCGAAGAGTCCACTATAAATTCCTATGCATGGCATTTCAAACAATTCAAGTAAATTTCATGTGCTACCTTTAAAACCTTCAAAATACTTCTCATTTTGTGACACTGTTTTAGCTCATGAGTAAGTAGTGGTTGGGCTTGTTATATTCCATACTAATTAAGTAAACCTCGACTTGCATGATTCATCAGCTTGTCATTAATTTTGCAAAGAGCTGGTTAGACCACTATAATATCCAAAAGATTTAAGAAAGTAAAAATAGTCACTTCTCCATGATATGTGATTGTTGGTGGGCACCCGAGGATTCGGTTAGCCATGGTTTGTCATAAGAAAAGGTTGGGAGGAGTGTCAAGCCATATATAAAGAGCATACTATAAAATGCATGTTTTTAATAAATCGGAACCGCTCTCAACTTGTTTAGTATGGAAGATAACAAGAACTCCATTACCATTCGTTGACAGAACAACCACCACTCAAAAACAATTTTACTCCTGTTTTATAAATGAAAAGCTCTAGCACATGATAAATCCCTGCTTCCCTCTACGAAGGGTCTATCTTTTATTTTAATGTTGAGTCACCATTCTTTCTTTGAGCACTTTTTCGAGAGCATAGCTGTCATTCTTAGTGAAATGTACTTCTCCCAGAATACGGTTAACCGTGACATAGCTTGATGCTTTTGTCTTTGATATCTTTATATCTAGTCTTCATTTAAAACTTCAGAGGTGCCCGGGCATTTATGTTTTGCTGTACAAATTCAGGCAAGCGAGATACCACTCTACCATGGTTTATTATGATCATTACAATCTTGTTGATGTTTATAAATTTCATGTTATGAGCTCTTGGTTGGTTGATACTTTTCATTGGGTAACATGATTGCTAAGTTTTACTATCCATACATCACGCAATTGTTAAAGACCTGATCATAGCATTTACAATCAAAAACTATTTTGTTATCATTTACCTACTCGAGGACGAGCAGGAATTAAGCTTGGGGATGTTGATACGTCCAAAACGTATCTATAATTTTTGATTATTTCATGCCATTTTTATGCTTTTTGTACTTGTTTTTATATTAAGTTTATTATTTATTTGAACTAACCTACTAATGGTTGCAAAAGTGCACAATGTTCTTGTTTTACTCTTTCATGTGTAGAAATTATCAAGAATACAAGAGGAAACCTTGTTGGAGTCGAATTGGAACTTTCCAGAAATCTGTCTGAAAACTATTTTCGAATATTGTCACGTTTGGGCCTGAATACGACGTCCAACGAAGGTGACACAGAAGACGAAATTGTAGGCAATTTTATTTTAATAAATCTGGACTAAAAATTCGGCCCAATCCGAGTCCGGATGCTCCAGATATGCCCGTTTTCGTGGAGCCCAAGAGTGGTTGACGGAAATCCGAGAGTCTATATAAAGAAGGAAACCCTAGGTCGTGAGAGACCTCTCCACCCACGAATTCCAGCCACTAAAAGCCACGTTTTTGCCTCCCCATGGATCCCATCTCCATGGGGGAGGGCTCCCAAGAAGCCATGAAGGAGGGAGGCTAAGGGGCGGCGCTCCCCCATGATGCTGGCGGTAGGGAAGGAGTTCCCCTCGCCACCGCCGGCGCCGCCGCCGCCCTGCGCCTCTCGCTACCCCCTTCACCGACTTCACCGCCATCTCCATCACCAACTCCTACTTGTATTCAGTGGTTCATCCTCCCACAAACCTCTGTACCGTCCTATGTAAACATGGTGTTTGATGCTATAATATTTATCCTATGATCTATGCCATGTTTCCGTAGTTTATTTGTCTTTTGATTGCTTTGTTGAATGCATGAGGTTCATTAGAGTTGTATGTTGATATGGTACTGTCCTTTGGTGTCCATTATATTTGTGCGCGGATGGATCAATACCCTAGGGCTAGTAGTATGTGCAAAGGAAGGGGGTAGTTCTGCCGGAGTGACAGAAACCTGAGAACTCGAACCGGTTAGTGGCACGTATGGGAGTAAGAGGACAATGAACTTAAGGCTATGGTTGGGAAAACCTTAATGCATTGTTAGTATTTATGGATGTTTGCTAACAATCCAATCATATAGTACTTGTAATCCCAAGTAGTGGAGTGCATGTATATTTAGCCTCTCCCACATAGAAAACTGCATCGAAGACAATGAAACAAATATCTTCACTAATTAATCTTGTACAAAGCCACCACAATTACCACCATTTTTCCACACTCATGATACTGTTAGTTTATGATTACTTAGTATATTTTATTGCTGCAGCACTAACATTTACTTTCTTGTATTTATTATCTTGCAAAGCTATCTCTCATGCCCGTATTATACTATTATTGCTCTAGTTTTATTTTCTAGATAATTCAAACGTTTGGTGTGCGTAGAGTTGTATCAGTGGTTGATATAAGTTGAGAGAACATTCATCCTACCTTTAGCTCCTTGTTGTGTTCGACACTCTTACTTATCGAAAAGGCTACACACGATGCCCCTATACTTGTGGGATATCAGCGACGCGCCTCTCCTTCAACACCGTCCAGCCGGCGACCGTGGAGTACGCGGAGGCCTTCTCCGCACGTGAAGCAGGCATCGTCGTCCTCTCGGACGACGAAGCCGAGCCGCCAGCGATCGGACCAGACGCCGGTGAGGTCAAGGAGGAGCCGACCGACGACTGGGATGAGTTCTACCGCCACTTTGGCTAGATTAGGTTAGGTTAGGTTTTAGGTTTTCCGATTCTTTTAGTCATGGTGCGAATTACGCCATTATTTAAAAAAATGTTGCGAATCACACTGCATTCGGAAAAAATGGCGCGTCGTGCGTATGACGGGCGGGCCATCTCTGTCAGGGCCATGCCCGAGTCGATGTCCAGCACCCCCGGGAGGGCCTCCAAATTTGGAGTACCTATTGGGGGTGCCGGACACAAAATCGCTCGGGACGAGTCTTTTGGGGTGCCGCTGGTGTACGATTTTCGTGTCCGGCCCCCTAAAGGGTCTTTGGGGGGTCCTTTAGAGGCCCCCGGTGGAGATGCTCTTAATGGTTTTGGGGTCAAGACGTGCTCATTTCACGTGCGGAGAAATAATCTGAATCAGCATTGTAAAATCTATCTATACACCCATTCGTAAGTGTTGAGCTCCATTAAAAACGTAAGACTTGACGTAAAATATCAATGTCAATATATATTACTTTATGATATTATCTTAATAGTATCATATCATTATATATTTGGTAGATTATAGACTTATCTTGTCTCGAAATCCGTTATGTTACGGTATCTAACTGTGATACGATCATCAATTCTCTCCTCATTATATACTTGTCACATCATTATTTTTACTTATATGACACCCATATTACCACCTATGTTATTCTCACTATAAATAGTTTAATAGCATCTCTAGTGGCTACCCTATAAAGTCTTGTTGTCCAAAAAAACTGTGCACGAAAACGAAAAAACTTGCCTCCAATGGCTGCCCTAGAACGCTAGTGCCCAAAAAAATTATTGGGCAGGCCAAAAGAAAAACACCCATCATGCCCTATCTTTTAGGCACACACGCAGTGCGGCAAACGCGAGCGACCGGTCGCGCGTCCCTTCAACCGCTCATGAAAGTTCATATGCGACTACCCCGCCATCCCGATTAGGTCGCAGCAGACCACTATCGACAGAAATAACGGCTCGCAGCCGGCAACCAGCTGCGCGCCTCCGCATTCCTCACTCCCTCTAGCACTCATGGGCGCCACCGTCCTCTCTCTTGCGTGAATCGGGTCCTGATGGCGCAGCTGCAGCGGAGGTCTCAGACACCTCGCCGCTGGCCAATTTCTCCTTGGGCCTGGTGTTCTCTGCTTCCAGAGGTCCCCTCCGACGAGCACCAGCATAAAGAGTCGCCGCGTCGCCGCCTCGGGGGCGGCCGCTACAGCCACCTCCTGCCAGCCGCACACAAGGTGTTTGACGGTGTGTTTCGTTGTCCAATTTTTATTGTTTTCGATTCAGTCTAAGTTTAGATAGTTGACAAATGATCTTATATGTACTGTAGATGGTGTTGTTTGATTACTCTACGTCCGACGAGAAGTATGACATGGAGGAAGATGAGAACATCATGATGGTATTGCTGGCACACAAGATGAAGAAGCGCAAGCATAGAGGCTCGGTGTTCGACCGCCTTAAGATTAGAAGGCTCCGTGCTGAAGCCGACCACACTTTGATGCGGAACTATTTTGGTCAAAATCCAATTATGTTGGAGAGGTTATTTCGACGACGGTTTTATATATCTTCAGAGTTGTTCAAGAAGATTGTTGAGCGTATGAAGCTTCAGGATCGCATTTTTCAACAGAGGAGAAGTGCTAGCGGTGAACTTGGTCACAACACCTACCAAAAGGTGACAACAACTAGAAAGAGGTTTAGTTTCACAATGCTCAGGCGACGCCTAGAAAGGATGTAGAGAGAGCATTTGGCATTTTGTAAGCCCAATTTGCAACTGTGAGGGGACCCACAAGTGCATAACATGATCATAGAGGATGAAAGAGGTAAGAATGAGGTCTACGGTGGCTATGACTTGATGGGTATTCCCGTGCAGCCTCGGAGGGAGGGTAACCGAACTGCTCGGTTTCTTGAGAAGTACCGTGACATTCGTGTTGGGGATGTGCATGATTTTCTCCAAAAAGACGTCATGGGGGAGTGGTGGAAGTGAAATGGCGCACAAAGGAACTAGATTTATCTGCATGAACTTGTTGTTGATTGTCATGTCAAACTCCATGTGTTTGTTGTTGGTTTTATGATCTATTTGATGAACTTGCTTAATTGTATTGTAATAAATTAAGTATACTTTATATTTGTCTTTTAAATTTGATTTTAGTATCAAGTTTTGTTTGAATATGTTGCAAATTGGGAAAAGCAGCGGCAACAACTGCCCTATGCGGCAACCGCTGCGGCACGCGAGCCCTAAAATAGGGCAGCCAGAAAACTAACACATGTTTTTTAGCCTTAAAACCTTAAAGGGCACCAGTTTTTGATTTTTAAAGCAACACTAGTTTGAGGCAGCCATTAGAGATGCTCTAAGACTAGTCACAGTGAGAGTAACATCAGTAGTAGTAACATAGATGCCACATAGAAAAAACATGTTGTGGCATGCAATTAATGAAGAGAGAGGCAAGTGGAGTAACATGGCTATTTACCGTAACATGATACTTCCCAATGTAAAATGAGTCTACAAAGTAATAAATGAATACATTTATGTTACCACACATATGACACTTCTCTCACTATAGAGGTAGTAACATAGAGTAATAACATGTTACTACCCACTATGAGCAGTCCAAATACCCGCCCAAAGACCGGCCGGTCACCCTTTTGCATATGGGCGCCGTCGCTCCCCGCTCGGAGCGCCCAGTTTTGTTTCAAATTTTACATTTAAAGACGAAAGTAGCTAAATTTCATTCGAACTACAGATAATTCGTGTAAAAACAAAATACATAAATTTAGAAACCTAAACCCTAATTGGGAGGGTGGCACGTCGGGCACCGGTAGTTCGGGCAGTAGCCCGCCAGCGTGGCGTCGGCCAGGGGAGCCCAGCGGCAGCCGAAGCAGAGGCAATAGAGGTAGCCGGTGGTGGTGGCAGACAGTGGCGGAGGACGCTCGACGGCGGTGGTGGCTATGTAGGCAGCAATGGCGAGCTGCATGTGGCCTGGGTCCCACTCCGGCGATGGCTGTTAGTCCGCGGAGCCAACATTAACCTCCTCTTCCTCTTGTTGAGGTTTTAGCAGAGGAGGTTGCACGCAACCTTCTTCTCTTTCGCGCCGCGTCTCGTAGCGGATCCTCTCCCTCTCCATTCTGGCGGCGAAGTCCTCATCGAAAGTGTCGGTGGGGAAGTAAAGGAAACTATATTGTTAGGGAGAGACGACATGGCTAGCTAGGTGGTGGTGGAAGAGTGGTGCTGTGGTGGAGACGGGGAAGGGAACCTGCCCTTTTTAGCGGCCGGGGAAGGAGAATGGATGAGCTCGCCTTAACTCCGGCCAGCCAACGAGCCGCCTACCACGCCATTAAGGTGACTCTTCAAAAGGCGCGCTCGCCTAAATTGACGCGTCTTGGCGCAGACGCTTCGTCGCTGCAGAGAGGTGCAGCGAAGCGGCACTGTGCCCGGCTAAGAAACTGAGAAGCCGCCCGTCATGGCGCCATTAATTCAGCTAACCGGTATTGATGTCTCAATGACAGGTGTGACCCTCGGAGGCCGACGTGGTGTCGCGCTTCATTCCATCTGGCGTAGCCTATCGAGCGCCTAAGCGGAGGGCGTGGGCTGGACGTGCCGGAAAGAAAATAGGCTGCGCCAGACAGAAAATGAATTTAAACGTAGCGAGTAAAGCAAAAATCTGTCTGACAAATGTCAAATACCTTTGGACGGCCGTTTGAAGGCACCGAGTGAAGTTGTTCTAAGTAACAATGACGACAGAACCTGCAAAATGAACTACTTAAACTAACTATACTCTTCACTCTTGTCATTGAGCTACAGCCGTCTAGGGTTAGACCTACACCTACGGTTGGTCTCCATCAACTGCCACCGTCGGTCCGTCAATTCCTACTTGCCTAGTGGCGTTGTTTAGCATGGTAATAACTAAGAGTCAACTCTTCTGGTAACAAGCGTGTTACTCACTTTGTGGAAAAAAAAAAGTGCTAGAAATAGGCTGGCCTTTCTTGCATAGCCGTAGTCAGACCGACGGAGAACAATGTCAATGCTCAGTGGTGGAGTTTGAAAAAAATGTTTGGGGAAAGGGGAGGGGCGAAAAAATAGATTTGGAGAAAAAAATTAGACAAATTTATATTGGTAATATTGGCTATATTGGTTGAAAAATAGATGTATGAGGTGTAGTCAGGTAGTGTGCTGCTCGTTCCTGCCCTGATCCTGGCTCCGATGAATTCCTCGCCCATCGAAGGGGAAACAAAATTTCGATGAATTGATTGCGCAGCTAGAGTGATTGATTGCGGGACATGTGCATGCACATGGGATATCGGAAAGGAAAGAGACGGCAGTACGTGCACCATAGGCATAGGAACGACGTGTCGACCTCGCAGTGTAAGTCCAATCCAACCAACCGACATGCTGCTCTTGGTTGCGCACCACTCGAAGCGATAAACAGCCAACCCCACTCCGTATAACAAACCGATCGACTTCATCTCCGCAATTCCGCGTTCGTGTAATTAGTAGCTATTCTTGCCCACGGCGTTCGCAATCCCACTGTATTTTTTTTTGGAAGAGGCTTCGTAATATGCATATGGCAACACATCACATGGGCCCTTCCGTTTCTGTTTGTGTACGCCCCATGTGGAGAAGGGTCCCGTGTCCTCCGTTCGCGGTGCCTCATCTGCGGCGCACGCCACCGCCCCGTCCGCCGCGCCGATGAGTGGGGTCCTTCCACCGACGTCTTTCCTCTTTGGCCCATTTCCTGCACTGCACATCTCGAGACCTATTCCACTCCCATCTTGTCGCATGTGCCATCTTCTAGGAGTAGTTCTGGTTGAGGCAGTGGAGCAACGCTGCCTCCTCGCACGTCTTGTCGGCAGTGCCTCAGTGCCTGGGTACCCGATGATGATACACGACGTGACGTGACCAGATGCGCCAATCACTCTCATCATCCATACTATGGCAAAAACTTATTCATCATTCCTTATACTGAAATTTGGAGAGGTACCATGCATGAACGCATGAAAGGTGTACTGCTACTGCCGACTTTTGATCAACTGAGCCATACAAATACAATACTCCATAATTTAACGGAATAGCTACCATCACTCGACGTGTCAACTCTCTATTCGAAATATCGTGCATTCTTCGAGTCACTGTCGCACCAGCCACCAGGGTCGCGTACCCTAAAATAAAATGATTCGGACCAGGGGGGGCATCCTCACTCGTGCGGCAGCCCAAGCCTGGTAAGTTCGGGCATTTTCAGCAGTTACGGCCAAATGGGCCTTAACGTAGCAGATCGTGGGTCTGCCATATCTGGATTTTTGTTCTTTAGAGCTGAGAAATAAGCTACACCTCAGTTGACTCGATCGCCCTTCGATCCTCGCGCGTGGAGAAGACGCGGGACGCTCGTCGCGAAGTCCTCGCCCGTGGTTTTTCGGCCCGTTGTCCGCGCCCATGGCTTTCGGCCCAGTTTTGTCTCCTGTGTTTTCTTTATGGGCCGCGAAATCTTCTAGAATTTTTTCTCGAGCTTTTCGTTTCTGTGTCGCGTTTTTTTTTTGTCTTTCTGGGCCACGTTTTGTTAATTTTCGGGTTTTTTTTCTGTGTTTCTCCCGATTTGTGGTAGTTCTGTACGTTTTTTTTTTTTGGGTGAGTGCTGTTTTTTCCTTTTTTTTTTCTGTCCGTCTGTTCGTGGTCTTTTTTCGTTTTGTTTGATGGGGTGTTTTGAATTTTTTTCACCCTTTTTATTTTTTTTAATGTATGTGGTGTGATAATGTGCACCGTAATGCGTTTTTTTGTGCCGACGTGCAAATCATGGTTAGTATCATGGACGAGCCACCGGCTTTTTTTATTTTGGTTATGTGCATGGTTGTTGCCTTTAGGGTTTGTCCTCAATCCGCATTCGGTGTCACCGTTGTATGGTCTAGTCGTTGATGTGATTGCATGTCGATATACAATACCGACACTTCAAATGAATCCCCCCCCCCCCCCCCCCCCCCCCGACTGTAGTTGGAGTCAGTCGCAACTAGTGTTGTAACTGAGGGCATTTTTTTGTTTCTGTTTTGTCATTGTATATAGTTGCAACTATACACGTAATTGACATCACTCTCTCCCCCTCCTCCCCCCTCTACCCCACACGGGGCTGTAAAACGGAGTCAGTTGCAACTCAACACGCAACTGGCAATTTTTTGTTTCGTTTATGGGGTTTGTAACCCACAGTTCAAGTGAACCCCTCCCCCCTCTGTCAGTCACAACTAGTGTTATAACTGAGGGGGATTTTTTGTTTCTGTTTTTGTCGTTGTATATAGTTGCAACTATACACGTAACTGACATTCCGTACCCCCCCCCCCCCCTCGTCCCCCTAAGGGCTGTAAAATGGTGTCAGATGCAACTCAACACGCAACTGGGGATTTTTTGTTTTCAGTTTTGCAGTTTGTAACCGACATTTCAAATGAACCTGCCCCTATGACTCTACATGGAGTCAGTTGCAAATAGGGTTGTAACTGAGTGATTATGTGTCCCATTTTTCTGTTGCCGTTGTATATAGTTGCAACTCTACATGTAACTAACATCCCTGCAGCGACTCCGACTTCACAAGAAGACCACCAAGAAGACCATTGCCGAAGCAGCGTCAAGAAGCCCACATCAGACTATGCCAAACAAATGGCTCTATCTTTTGCATCTCGCATCTTAATTTTCGGTAGTTCATCTCCAAAAAAACTCTAAATTAGACGTAATTAGGCCAGAGCAATTTTAGGATGGGTGACGGACCAAGAATTTCTTGTCGCGTGCTCACGACTGAGAATAAAGTGCGCAAACGTACTAGTGGTGTAGTGTGTGTGTGTGTGGATAGATTAGAGACCCTGGGAGCTGGCATACATAACGATCGCCAACCCCGGGTGGAGATGTATGAATAGTACTTTTGTGTTTTATCTGCAACTTGCAGCAGAGAATTAGGAGTGAAATGCATCTACAGTTCTCGAAGTTCTTAACCATGTCTAAAAAAGTCCTGAGACTTAGTCTTTGCTTTACTGCAGTCCTATAAGTTGCTCTGTAAGTTCATGTACGGTACTAAATATGAATGACTAGTGTATAGCGCTGTGACTTGACAATGAAGCAAGTTCACTGTGTTCATTAAAGTTAGCCATGATGTCAAAACAGTCCTAAACTTAAGATGTCCACTTTTTATATAAAGCAAGGTAAAATATATTTTATAACGAGATTTTTTTTGGTTGAAATGCAGAAAAGCCAAGGCGAGGTATTAAATTCTCGCGGGGCAAAATTAAATAGCTTGGATGGAATTCGAATCCTTAAACTGAGATTTCCGTGCGGAGTTTATACCTAAAGCCGGCTAAATATCAGATTTGTGACTGATTCGTAAAATAAAAGGGAAGCTGGGCTGCTTGCAATCGTGATTATTTTGCTTATTAAAATAAATTTTGTTTATTAATTATTGGTCCACACATTGAACAGATGAAATTCAAGTACTATGAATATAACTTAATTTTGACTCTGAACTAAGTTAAAATACAACTTAATTTTGCAAAGAATGAAATTGATGTGAATCTACACAGCACTTGAGTTTCTGAAATACATTGAGCGATAGAAAATTATTCCGTAGCTATTGGAAAAGGTTGAGTAATATTTGTGCTTATATAATTTTACTAACACGGAAAAAAATCTAGAATGGAAACTATATTGATCGCATTGTCACGTTGAGTGATATGTTGCAACATTCACATTCACAAACAATATCCTTAAAATTAAGATCCCAAGTGTCATTTCCCTTCTCTATTATGAATTAAGCATGTACCTGATAGTTTCCAATTTGGTTGCAAGTTCCGCACATGAGAGCCACTTCACAGGTTCGAATACCATCGATTGTTAATTAATTTTGCACTGCATAGAATTTAATACCTTGTAACTGGTCGGACTAGTCTCGGTTTTCCTTTATTTTGAACAAAACTACCGGTTTAATCGAATATTGTTGGTTTTAAGTAATCTTGTGGCTTATTTTTCTGAAAAAGTGAACATCTTGTTTGAACTGTGTTTCAGACATTGGATGTAACTTTGAGAACCGCAGTGGGCGTGATTCATTGCCACATCAGCGTTGTACACTAGCCATTTACGAATACCATCGATTGGTAATTAATTTTGCACTGCATAGAATTTAATACCTCGTAACTGGTCAGACTAGTCTCGATTTTCCTTTATTTTGAACAAAACTACCGGTTCAATCGAATTTTGTTTGTTTAAGTAATCTTGTGGCTTATTTTCCTAAAAAAGGTGAGCATCTTGTTTGAGGATTGTTTCAGACGTTACAACTTTGAGGACCACAGTGGGCGTGATTCATTGCCACATCAGCGTTGTACACACCAGCTATTTATATTTTATATTTAGTATCGTAGATGGACATACACAGAGCAGCTTTTAGGACTACATTGAAACAAATTCTAAGTTTCGGAACTCGGTTTAGACATGGCCGATAACTTCGAGTACTGTACATTTTCATTTCATTCTAGAATCAGGTATCTACGGGGGTCCTCCCTTGCAGTTTGATCATATTGCGATAAGATTCAAATGCCAGCAGGTAACCTATCCGGCCACTGCACCAGTCATTCCCGCCAACGTGGCGCCTTCCAAGCCGATGGGCAAGCATGTCGATGAGTTTGTGACTACGTGTACACACTCTCAAACTGTTCTATCTGATCGACGTGATAAACGGATGCTCATGCCTGTTGGAGACGCAGTAGCCCACGGCCACTCGACGAAATTCGCCTTTCTTGCAGGTTCCCGCGCTACCGATCGAGCTAGATAGATAGATAGGCTAGCTAGGGTGGCGGGTGGGTATATGATCGGCCGAGGGAATCTACGATACATCAGGATTGGGATGCCCCTTTTGGCAGCGGAAAAGGAGCAAATATTCTGAATCCTGTCTGAATTGATGTAGAGACCACCAGGATTCCAACTCCGCAAGTTGATGCCCGGAATCTGAAGGTTCGATTGGCAGATTTGGGATCCAGTTTGATGCAGACTGGATGTGGTGGCTGCTATACTAGTCAAAGACTCCAAACATGGACGATGGTACGCGATGTTGTAGCATCATTGTAAGTTTGTAACCGCATTTAAATCTCCGTGCTGTGAGGTTGCTACGAGCACTGCAGGAGCGAGCTGAGGAAGCGAGAATCCAACACCTGAAAGCAGCGACCTTAATTACGTTGTTAACACCCTAGTTTCATACTACATGAGAGCTTACTCTACAGAATGCCATGCCGGCAACCGCATTTCAGCAAGATGGTTCAGAATATGACCGGAGGATCCTGAAACCGCGCTTTATGGAGATTATATTCCACGGAGAACGATCTGCGCCTCTCCGGTGGCTCGATCGGTCCATGCATCAACCGGTGCAACTGGGCCAAGATGCCTGGTTTCGCCGGTAAAAGATGCAACATGTGGAAGAAAAATCCTTGCGTGGCATTGGAAAAATCTCTCGTAATTCCATGGCCCCCGTGGCCAACCGAGGAACATAAGCAGTCACAGGACCAGGGCCTGGATAAACCTGATCATGCCAAAAGGTTAAATTCCTTCTCCAGAGACATCGGAGTCGTCGGGGAGAGGGAAGATCCATTCTTCTTTTTGGTCCCAATGCGACTTGGAACATAGATATTGGAATAGATTCTACCAATGCGCGGCTACACATTGGATGAACAGGATTGTGCCAAGCGGCAAGGTGCGTGGCCAAAAGAACCTTGCGCTGTAGAACGGCGCTACACTCGTGTAGTGAATACGGTTAACTTTGACGTCCAACATGGAGTATGAATTAGTCGGCGGCCATCTTAAATTCTGTGGCTGCCTGCCTTGAAGGATGCTAAAATTGTGATTTTCTCTGATGCAACCTCCGAATATGTGCGAAGCATCTGTAATTAATATATGCTATGCTCAACAAGTGTTAAAGCATAGTTCGCTAGCATTTTGATAATTAGAAATTGATCTAGTAAAATGAAAAATTTACCAAGGTGAACTTGTTTTGAACTTCCGTCTTAACCAGACAACAACATACTCCCTCCGTCCGCGAGAAACTGTACATCTAGCATCCAAAAAAAATCCATGAAAGAGTGTTCATCTACACTCCCAATACACTTTACCTTTAATTTAATCATTATTAATTGACTCATGCAGTAATTTGAGGTATAACAATTGGCTGCATGTCCTGTCTTAATTACTGCATGCAACAAACCTCATTTAACCCCCTCCTCTCAATGGTCACAATTACTTATAAAATTATGCCATAAAGTTAAGTCCTCATTTCTCTTGCTTTATGTGTAAATCTCTAGATGCACACTCTTTTGAGGACCGAGGGAGTACAGGAGTACTTAAATTGCATCCTCTGGATTATAATAACGAGACCCTACCGATCAAGCGGGTGTCTTTGCAGCCAGCAGGAGATACTTATTCGTTAACCGGTCCAGAAAGGGCTCCAACCCATGCTATGGCACATATTCTACCAATCTCACGTGGTGCAATCCTGGTCAAGAGATCTTCATAAGGGATGCAAGGAAAGACCAATATCGTATCATAGTTGAAGAATTATCTGTCTTTAACTCTTTATCATTTTGATGCAGAGGTTGCATGTTCCCAACTCATTTTTTAATTAACA
Organism: Poa annua; assembly: GCA_026929855.1. NCBI lineage: Eukaryota > Viridiplantae > Streptophyta > Magnoliopsida > Poales > Poaceae > Poa > Poa annua. The sequence goes on along the minus strand of CM049435.1, from coordinate 52,345,947 downwards.
AAATACTTGGAACCAATTAATGCTACTTTCTGCTTTTCAAAAAATAAGACATGTAAATTTGGTCAAAAGTCTATTTTGACAAGTTTTATGACAAAAAAATATAATGACAAATCAGTATCTATATCCACCACATTTTTTGGGCTAAAAAGAAACTGGTTGTGTAATTACTATTTTTGGGCTGAACTCGTTTCTTTTTCTGATAGAGTTGATTAAAAAATCAAGTCTAATGAAAAGTTCTGTGTCACCATCATTGGGTGGCTAGAACATATACATGCTGACACAGATGCATATATACATGTACGTTGGACTGTGTCGCCTTAGAACACGCTCCCATGATCCTCACCGGCAAGAAATCGCCAAAGTAAGGCGGCACACTGACATGACATCAGACCTCTCCAGCCCACTCACACCCGGACCGAAAACAGATCATAATAGTTGGTGGGGTTGCGAAGCACTTCACCGCTCAACCCTCTCCACCATCTTCCTATCGATCAAGCGAAACTAGCTAGATGAATCCTTGTCCAAAAAATAATAATCTTATCTCAGTTAGAGCATGTTCACCGGTATCTTTTCCGAGAACCATGTCACCAATTGGTATAGCTCCGACCTCCCTTGACCCCCCTCAACCCTCAATGTCCATCCTTGACCATTTTTGTTGATGGATGAATGGGCAACTTGCACAACGGCGGACTCTGCCGAACAGACTCAGGCTTCACCTCCCCTTCATCCCAGAAAGGCGTGAGAAACCCTGTGCTGACCATCGACGTGGACCCTGAGGAAGAGGGAGTACATTTCGGCGACAAAGGATGTCACATTTCAAGAGTTAGGCGTCGCCTATGCATCTCCATCCCACAAGAGTTTTTGACGTCTTTTAGCATGTATGCATGTGTCAAAAAGGCATTGACTTCCGCTCTAAGGTTTAGATGAGGATAGGCTTGGCTCCCTGTATAATTCAAAAGCCTCTAGCAGGTTTGTGAATAAGGCTGATGGTTAAAATTCCTTTGTGGTGATTTTCCCTTCTAAGGCATAGTTGGCTTGTTTGTGCTTCGGGAAGGGGTGGAGTGCGGCCCCCTTTCATGCTCAATGTAGGGTTGCGCGATGTCTGGCTTCGTGGCGGTGGTGATGGAAGGCCAAACAAGGTCAATGCATGCATTAATCACTCCCGGAGAAGGGTTGGCGAAAGACGGAGGTGGTGGCTTATGGAGCATGCACACATAGTGCATGTGGTGGATCTGTTGAACCGGTTTGTGCTCCTGCCTCGCTGTTGGGTGGCCTGGTGAGGCTTCTGGATTTAAATGATGTGCGTAGGTGTGAGGTCTGGGCATACGGTTCCTATCATGGACACCCCCTTCATGAATCTTGTAGGTGTTGTGACAAGTGTCGTGAGAAAGGTGGTTTTTGATTGATCGATTTATTTCTTTGTAATACTCTGTTAAATATTTTAATATAAAATTATGTGTGCATCGTTGTGGTGCAGTGGTTAGGGTTTCAACCTCAATTGTTTTTGGACATTAAAATTCAAGAACGTCGTTACTCTTCAATTTGAGTTGTAGTCTAGCTTCTAAAGCTATCGACAAATCGAGTCTTGTGGATGTGTGGGTAAGGGTTAATTCTATCCTATCCGGGATTTATTATTTCATAAAGTTGGTTTTTTAGCCTTCTCTAAAAAATGATTCCAAAGCGTATCTTTTAAGAGTAGTTTACATTTTTAGTCCCACAGCTTGTACCGTTTGGAAGTTTTAGTCCCACATCTTGCAGAACGGACTGTTTAGTCCCAAAACTTGTACCTCAAAAACATTTTAGTCCCTAGCCAATTGGGTGATGGCACTTGTGGTGCCAGCGTGGTCAATGGCACACGTCGTTGCGTGGTAGATTTACGGAAACCCCCAACAAGATTTAATGTATCACAGATAGGTACTGTAGTCACTGAGAAGTAAAATCCCCAATTTCGACCGGAACCATAGCGGCGACATTGGTGGCGACGGTGATCCCGGCCGGCGTGTTGAGCGGCCTGCGTTGAGCTGTTCGGCGGAGGGCATGGAGGGAAGTTAAGCTTCGCGGCGTCGCAGATGGATTCGCTAGGAAACGCCGTGACAAACGAGCTCGTCATCGCGTCGTACTCGTCGAGGAGAGGTGTTCGTCGTCGCAGCTCTGCGTCAGTAGAAGGTATGGACCAGAAAAGGGAATAGCTATATTTCCGGAACCCTACATGGGAAATTGCAACGCTAAACCCGCGTGCGCAAGGAACTAAAACAAAATACTAAAAACAGAAGGATCGAAACATAAAAAATTGACGCACATGAACTTCACCATGGCGTCTGACGTGGCAAGCTGTGCGCTGGTTGGACCAAAAACGTCCAACATGTGCAAGTTGAGGGATGAATTTATCCGATTTACAAGATGTGGGACTAAAACGTTCAAATGATGCAAGCTGTGGGACTAAAAACGTATATAACTCATCTTTTAATTAATATTTTGCCTAATGGTACTCTCCAACTAGAGGAACACATGGAAGCGGTGTTTACCATGATAATAATTTCGGTTTTGCTAGTACTCGGTCGGTCTAGAATTAGCTTAGATGTAAATCACCTCCAAAATCATTTCATTCGCATCGCGATTCATGCATGTGTGTTACAAGTTAGTTGCAACTGAATAAAAATGTCTCTAGCCATTCAAATTTGTTTTCTGATTCATGATAGATGGGAGTTGCAAGTGAGTTACTTACCTAGAACTAGTCGCTCTCTAAAATTTATCACATTTCCTAAGCGGCACTTAAGACTTAGTTGACAGATAATTTGAAGCTTCTCCGCCTGCAAGTGTCCCTAACCTGTGGATGCAGTGCCATTTACTTGAGATGTTGATATCGATCGATCGTGCGCCTTTGTGCGCGCGCGGGATGGTGCAGGATCTACCAATCATCTATGCATATGTGTCAGCCCAAGCGTATCGCAGCGTTGGAATCTCCAAGCCAATGGCAAGCCCGATACCATAGGAGGTGGGAGCGCTGGCGGCGCTGCCCTGCCCAGAGTGTCTATAAATAGCAGACACCGAAGCAGCACAGAGATCATCAAAACCGTCGGAGCTTCTGAAGATAACAAATACTTCAGCGCGCTAGCTAGCTTGTTAATTACTCGGTTAGTTTCCGAGAAGTATTCCGATCCAGGTCGAGATGTCTTCTGGGTCAAGGAGCTCCTCCCGCAGCGGCGGCAACGCGGCGTGGAGCAAGAAGGAGAATAAGCTGTTCGAGGAGGCCCTCGCCTACTACGGCGAGGGCACGCCCGACCGCTGGACCAAGGTGTCCCGCGCCATGGGCGGGACCAAGACGGCCGACGAGGTGCGCCGCTGGTACGAGATCCTCGTCGACGACGTCAACCTGATCGAGTCCGGCAGGCTCCCGTACCCCATGTACAACACACAGGGGGCTTGGAACTGATTGTTCAAGGTAACCAAAACTCCACCTGATTCCTGTTTCATGTTCATTCATATACATGTGCCGGCAAAGAAAGTAATCGTGATCTCAGTCACTTGTTTCAATAAGATGAACCATGCCCTAGCTAGGCTCATGTTGTCAAATTATTTTCTGAAAGAGGGGCTGATGTTGTCAATTGGCCACGAAACATCAAAGAAATGCCGCTCCTCAATGTTCTCAATTCATTTATTCTTTCTGCTCCAGATGCACTGCAATTAGTCTGTGGCTGCACTATTACACAAGCAAAACGGACAATATAGTGCACGCACAATCTACTTGCATGCGCCAATCTGTCATATACTCATAGTCATATGTCGGTTTGCACGACGACACAGGGTCTGGCTGTCTGTCCTCTAGTGCAGGCGTGCACCTGCACTTCCGGGCCTGAAACCGACATGCACTTTAGCTCTCCATTTCATGTCTGTATGCAGAAATGTTTTGTTCTTCCTTAGAGATGCATGTGTCTTTTTTAAAAGGCTGAAATTGAAGTCTTTCTTGAGCTCTCTTTGGGAACAAAACCATGGTACCCCTTGAAGAGAAAGCTCTGCATCCCAATTTCAGAGCCTAGATAAGCAACCAACGGAGCCCATTCTGCCAAATCTGCTAGCATGCGCACAGAACTACCGACTGGGGCATGTTTCTCATATCAAAATGAAATATCAATTGCCTAGTTCTACATTTGAGAAATCGGGATAAATTTACTTACAGAGTATATCTTTCGGCTCTTCTTTTCCAGGAGTGAAGCATCTGAAGGTCCTGCAAACATGAAAACCTGTTCATAAATCTGGAGTCCTTACCTGGGACTAATATGATGTTATTGTACTAAGAAGATTGTTTGCTCTTGTTTAGGAATAAATTTAAGAAATCATATCCGTGTGTATATATAAATATAGGTTTGTGAGCAAATCAAGTGCCCTAGTTCTTGCACAAGCTAGCCTATATTTTCCATTCAGTATACCTTTTAGTCTTTCCCAATGCACTATATATGGAATGTAAACATCAATGTAAATCCCCTGTACTTGTGTAGTGTACTGTAGTAGTGTTTATCAAATCGTGGTTTAGGGAATATTCGTGATTTCTCTACCTTTCTCGATGAAGGGAACGTTTATCAACTCAAAATTTGAATCAGACGGATACAAGCAAGAGAGTTTAGAGTTTACACCCAATCTCTCCATAACAAGATGCACAAAGTCCAAAGTAAAATCAACACTCTTATTCATGTGACCACATAAAAAACTTCCTAAGGTGCCGCACTACAAGAAATATGCTACCCTATGACCCTTCATATTGGTCACTGAATGGTCACATATTTTAATTTGTGACCTTTTTGTGACAAAAAACACTTTGTCGCGCTATGAGGGTCACTAAGGAGCCATTGTCGGGTGTGGCCGTCCCTCGCAGTGGCGGCCGGCTTTGCTCGATTTTGCTCTCTCCTTGGCAATCGGGTAGGTGGGTGGTGATGATCCGGACGTCGGCACTTCTCGTCGATGCGACGGGGAGCCTAGGCGTTGCTGTGTGCGGGGGCTGGGCTCGCTTGCCGTGCTCCGACGGTTTCGACGGCGGGCGCCTCGGGTTCTTTGCGGCGCTTCACGGACGGACCATGGAGGGCCCTTGCTGGCTACGGCTTGGTGCGGTGCCCGGATGTCGGGGCGGCGGCCCCGGATGGCGGTTTTCATCGTGCGAGCTAGGTGGTGGCTTGGCGCGAGGCGGTTCTAGGCCCCGGCGCCTAATTCCGTTTGTGGCATCAGACGTCGGGCGCGCGGGGCTGGCGGTCTGTCTGCAGGTTTGCGGCGGTGGTCTGGCTGGTCCATGCGGCGGGTTGGAGCTTTGCGATTCATCACCGGGCGAAAGCCTTGCCCTGGTAGCCGATCAGGGCAGGCGGCGGCGACGCCCCGGGGCGCCGCTTTCTTCTTGAAGACGTCGCTGAGGTGATGCTTATCTCTTTTTCCGCCCGGAACCTTCCGGGGGAAACCTTGATCCTAGATGGGATCGGGCGAGAGCGGCGCTTCTGCGTCATTTTGTCTCTTGGGACCTCGTCTTGGATACTTCGCCGGCCAGAGGGACCCGATGAGAGTTGGTGGTAGGCGGCGGCGAGCTTTTCCCGTCATCGGCTTGGTGGTGCGTGGCTCTGGAGCTGGCGTGGATGTCGGAGCGGCGGCTCCGGGTTTTTCCTCCGCCTTGTTGCGTTGAGGAGTGTGGGTGTTGGCCTTGGCCGCTCGGGCGGTGTGGTCTTCGACTAGTCTGGAACGCGGCCTTGGGGCCGGTGTGCTGTGTTTTGTGTTTGTATCGGTTTTTGGCCAGTTTTCCTTATAAACTGGCCAATTCTTTTCTTCTATATCAATGAAAAGGCAAAGCTTTTGCCCCGCTTCAAAAAAAAACTAAGGAGCCATTGTGACCTTTTTTGGTATTGGTCATAGATCTATGGACAAAACAAAAGGTCATTGATTTTATGACCAATATTTTGGTCACGGCCAATCTGACCGCGACATCAGATCCAACGTGGCAAAGCTGATTTGAAAAATTTGCGACGAAATGAAATGGTCATAGACAAGAATCAGCCTGGTATGTTTCAACTGTTTATATGGGTGTTTATATGGGCTGACCCAATAATTCAACCCAGTTAATATATTTTTCTGTCTATTTTGGACAGTTAAAGGGCCGAGCCAACAATTTGGCCTTTTATGCAAGCTAGTTAGGTGGGTCCCAGTTGTCAGGTTCTAGAAGACGGGTCCCAGCGGTCAGGTTCTAGAAGATGGATCCAAGTTGTCGGGTTCTAGAAGATGGGTCCCAGTTGTTGGGTTCTAGATGGTTTGTCCTAACTGTCAGGCTTATTTTCTTTATATTTGGTTTTCAAGTAAATAAAACAACCAATATTTAAATCAGAACAGATAGAAAAAGTAAATGTAATATTTTCAATATCATCTCGGACCGACTGTTAAATCATATACAACATAGTATTACAAGCTCTACAAGTCTAATAACAAACAGAAATGTAAACACTCGAGTCACCCTCATGGGGAAAACTACTCGTGCTACAACACTCTGCTCTTCGACTCCCGACGAGAAGGTGTGTCACCCAAATCAACAACTAGTGGTTATATCACAGAAACATCGATAGTTTTAGAAAATTTGACATCTTTTAATGAATAGTCATGGTGGCCATTTTAACTGTTTTTTCGAAAAAATCAAATAAAGTGAAAATACCTCAAAACAAATATCCTCTGCCATGGAGTCCTTTTATGTGTACTAGTTGCTATGAAAAATGATAAACTTTGACAAATTGTTTAAAATGATCTTCACAAAAAGTTCTATCATGTATAAACATCTATAAGTTTCAACACAAATGACCAAGTTATGGTTATTCCCACGGATAGTTTGGGATAAGGTTCTCTTATTCGACAAATAGGTGTATCTTGGTATAGGAAGCGTAGTCCACATTTGATGGATTTTTTTTGCTTTCTACCTAATTTCGCCTAGTTAATTAAAATACCATGTAATAAACATAGCTTTTAGAGTTGTTATTCCAATATTATCTCTTTATAATAAACATAACGTTTAGAATTTTTATTCATAAAATACCATGTGTTCTCTCTTTCCTAAATGAAATGTTTGTTTTTTCCTGTCAAATTGTTAAAAATTGATACCTGATGAGTTGGACCAGAGGGGAACTCAGTTCTGACGGGTGGGACAAATTCAAAATAAAACCTGACAATTGGGACACGGACCTGACACCTAGGACCCACTGACCAAGACCTTACAACTGGATCCACTGGCCAAACACTGACAATAGGGACCCATTGCACTACAAGGATTCGGGCCTATTGCAACAAAATCGTTTGTCGCAATATGTGCTGATTTGTGGCAATAGGTACCTATTGCCACAAAACAACTTTTGTTGGCAACCATTGCAATTCGACGCATGGTAATAGGTTATCGCCACGAAAAACAAACTGTGGCACTAAAATTGTGCTATTGCAACAGCCATGCTAAATGTCGCCGCATTTTTTCCCATGGCAGTAGTCACTTGATGCCAGAATTGTTTTCGTGGAGATAACTTTAATGCAACATTGAAAAAATTTGTGGTGACTGATAGCTCGTGGCAATAGCAATTTGTGGCAACAACCTATGCCAACGACGGTGGTTTCGTGGCGCACACTCTTCCGTGACAATAGTCAATCGTGGCAAGAAACTATGGCAACAAACATTCCAATCGTCGAAATTACAACAGTTTAAACTTTCTGTGGCGATACTCTGTTTCAACAAAATTTAGTTTGATGGCCCCAAACATCTATCGCAACTACCTAAATATATGTAGAGACAAACTATTGCGACAATGTATACTTTTTGTGGTGATACTCTATTTCAACAAAAAATAGTTTTGTGGCATCAAATAGTGAAGGAGATATGCCCTAGAGGCACTTAATAAAGATAGTTTATTCGTCATATCTCAATTGTTCATTATATGTTTTATACCATGCTATAACTGTATTAAGCGGAAACATTAATACACGTGTGGTAGATAAACAACCAGGTCCCTAGTGGCCTCTATCTAACTAGTTCATTGGGCAATTGATGATCGAGGTTTCCCGGTCATGTGACATTTATGTCAGTTGACAATGGAGTCATGTCATTGGGAGAATGACGTGATGGACATACCCAATATTTGTAGGACGTAGTCATTACGCCTTTGACCGTGAGATCTACTCTTATTGCTATTCCTGGAAGACACTTTGATTGCATCAAACGTCATATCTTACATAGTGTGACAATAAAGGTGTCCCTCTCGGGTGTCGGAAAGGAGTATGTTGAGACGGGGGATCAAGAGCGGGATTTGCCAGTCCGCATAGCAGGATAGATACTCTAGGGCCCACTCGGTGAGATTATGTCAAAAGAGCTTGAAAGCGTGTGACTAGGTCACCAGGACATAAGATCATGGACGAGTAGAAGTTAGCAGTGTCGGTAACGAGATCAAGCTAGGTATGGAGATATCTATGAACGAGTCTCGGACACGCTAAGTATCGCATGGCAAAAGGTTTAAGACTCAGACGTCCAGGTTCGATAGGTAAAGTATTCGTTATCTCGCAGGGATTAATTCTGGGTATCCAAGGTCCACGAATTAGTCATTGATCGGAGAGGAGTCTCGATCATGTCTGGTGAGATAATCGAACCGCTAGGGTAACACGCTTAAGGGGAGTCGACACTTTACCGGAAGAGAAAAATAAGGAAAAGAGAGACCGGGAACGTCCCGGGAAAGTTCCGATGGAGATCGGGCAGCGACGAAATAGTTTTCGGAGCCAGAATAAATTATGTAATATGTATTTAATATTAATTAGTGTAATTAATAGTTAAATATGTTTTATTTTAATTTTTTCTGAATTTTTAAAGGCAAAAATCCCTTAATGGGCCTCTTTGGGCAAAGAGGCCCATGAGGGGGGGAGAGTCCCCCCCAGGAGGAGGGGCTGGTTCGGCCGGCCCTAGGTGGGCCACATGGGGCCCACCTAGGCCGGCGCACCAAGGCTGGACGGCTGGGGTGTGGGAATAGTCCCACACCGCTAGCCTGGCAGGTTGGGCAGCCCCTGGCCTCCTATATATACATGGGTCCCCCTGGCCTTTGAAGACACAACCTAATTCTCTCTCTCTCTCCTTGGATCCCGTGACTCCCAAGTTTGGAGTTGCGCCAAGGATAAGTTTTCTCCACCATATGCACGCCGCCGTGCTGCATGTCTTCCGGTCCCAGTCTTCCGCTGCTCGTCCCTGGATCGGGCCCGGAGTTCGTCGGCTTCACCGTATGTGTGTAACGCCCTGCGAGGTGCCACGCTAGTGGTGCTGGAGGTCTGCTTCCTCCACACGGCCTCGAGGTCGTCGTCGGTTTCACCGATATCGCCGCGCCATCGTCTTCTTCGTCGCGCCAAGTTCTCCGCGACCTTGAGGTCGGCTACGGCGTCTACGTCAGCAACGCTTGTGCGGGAGCGTAATCCCCGCTTTTCGGTCTACAAGGGTATGTATACCGGACCCCCTTCGTACTACTATATCTGCATAGTATAGATTCTGGCTAGTTTAAGGTTATCGCTGTTAGGATTTTTTTTGTTTTTTGCCTGCGATCCCCTTCAGTGGTATCAGAGCCGATCTATGCGTAGATATAGCTGTACGCTAGCTGCACCCGTGTTTATCACGGGGACAACGTTCTTATTATTTGCTACCCTCTCGCGTGCACTTGCACTGCCGGCAGCATCGAGTTGATGAAGCGGCCCGGACCGACCTTACGCGTACGCTTACGCGAGACTGGTTCCACAACTGACATACGGCTGGTTCCGTATATGTGGCTGGCGGGTGTCTGTCTCTCTCTCTTTAGTTGGCTTTGCATTTTCAATGGAGGGCCCGAAAGGGATGAATAAATATGCAATTATTTGATCGTTGTTGTGGTCATAGGTTCGTAGGTATGAAGCGGTTCTATTTACGACAGCCCCAAGCCACGTAAAATATGCAAAAGATAAAGTAGATGCATCTAACTTTATTTTGCAGGGGCTATGTGATATGGTCAAGGTAGGTTTATTAAATTGTTTATGAACTGTTGGCGCGAAGGAGACCATCGGCGCAAGGACCATATCACGTCGCATTACATTTGATGTTTTGTGTGCATCTTATATTGTGTGTATATATATAGTATATATATTAGTTACACGGCGGTAGTTATATAAGATGATCCCTGCAAAATACCATTTGTGTTCTCCCTTCGACGTGCACCACCAAGAAAGTTCTACGTTATGAGGCAGGCCGTGACGATCGGATGTCAGACATATCGTCGTTCGCATACAGTGGGTGTAAGCCATGTTGCACGCGCATTTACGTTGAAGGTTATTATGGCGAGCCTAGCATGTACAGACATGGCCTCGGAACAAGGTGACCGAAAGGTTAAGCATGAGTCACAAAGTTGTTGTGATTGACATGTCGATGTCTACCTTTGAAGTTATGTTGCCGGCTCTGACGATGAGTGGTTGCATAATGGATGAGGATCGTGTAATCACTAAAACGATTAGAGTGATATTCGTTTTGAGTGGGAGTTCTGGTAGTTTTATTTTATTAAAACTTGAACCCTATTTTATAATGAACAAAGTCTTTATGTTTTGCAAAACCTTTGTAGATATTAACCAATGTGATAGCCTTTTTTAAAAATTAGGCGCAATCCTGCGATTGAGAAACTTAAAAGGTTGGGTCCAAACTTCATAGTTTTATACTTTAGCTTGGGATACTCCTTGTTTAAACCATTAGCTCTTTGTGAAACAATACCCGCTAGGAGATAAACCCGGAGATTCCGCTAACAAAAGGATAATTTGGATTATCAAGTTTTTGTGCGGATAATATCATCATAGTCCAGTGTATGCTGTGATCTCTGCCATAGAGCATTGACGGTGGGTACGAGTTGTTAGATCGCGAACATATGAGATGATCGCTAAACTCGGGATACACCTAAAGTTGGGTTGATGAAGTTTAACAGTATGTTGATTTTTTTTCTTCTCAACCAAGATGGAAGAGAATACACGCATTGAAGGAGCACGTGGCAGTCATAATTGATGACACTGGTCATACTCGATGACATTGGTCATATTTGATGACATTGAGACGCCTCGCTCAGCTCGATCACTAGATGACAGACAACGTTGCCAGATGCAAATGTTTTGTCATAGACTATGTCATGTAAGGGGAATCGTTCACGTTCATGGTTCTTGATTGCGTTGGAAGAATCAAGAAGATGAAACAGATCGCCGGGAAGTCATCAATGATGATGGTGTATATATATGATATACACGTTATGAATGTTTTACCTAAGCAAGTACTCGCAGTAGTGACTAAGTTTTTGATACTAGTCATGTTTTATGAAAACCAGATTTACTGCTTGAGTAGCTTGGAAGGATGAGGCGACAATGTGTGTTGATGATGGCAGACAAAATGTTGTGATGGCCATAGACACTCTCCCTCTAGATCTACCATTTGAATAAATTCTTTTATGATCGACTGTTAGTATGATCGTTATAAGTATGTCTTCTCTAGCAAGACAATTGTTCATATATGTTAGTGACAAAATCGTTGTCCTATATTTATGAAGTAATGATCATAAGCCGATTTGAATTTAGATGGTACAAGCTCCCACATTCATAATATTAATGCCAAAGGATACAAACTTAATAAAGACACCACATTCGTGTGGCACTACCGTTTAAGTCATGTCAATGTTATAGTCAGTGAAGAAGCTCCATACGGATGGATCTACAAGTCTTTAGATTTGATCTTTTGACACTTGCAAGATAACTAAGACACCGTTTTCGGAAAGCGGTCATATGACTTATTGATAATCATGCATATAGATGTATGTGGATCAATGAAGTAATTAACGTGTAGTGGAGACCTTTATTTCGTAAACTTCACTGAGCGTTTTGAGTATAACTTGTTGAGAATCATGCATATGGGTGCATGTGAATCAATGAAGTACTTTAAGGTATAGTGGAAGTCTTTGTTCCCTAGACTTCATGAATATTCCGAGTAGATATACGGATATCCACTTAGTAAATGTTGGTCCGAAAAATTTGATTCGATCAAACAAGTTCAGAATGAAGTAGGAAAATAAATTTAACAAGAAAATCAAATTCCTGCGATACAGATCGAGGAAATAAAGATTTGAGTTAAAATGTTGGCATATCATTGGAAGACTTGTGAGAAGAGTTCCACAAATTACGTCACATGGAACACCATAGTGTTATGGTAGGATGTCGTAATCACACCCTATCAGATAGTGTGTGGTAAATAAATCTCTTACCGAATTATTGTGATCATTGGAGTCATATGGTAGAAACGTAACATTCACGTTAGATAATAGGGAAACCATTTAAATCCATGGAGACAATACCATATGAGTGATGGCATGGCTTTTAGCCTAGATTGTCGTTTCAGCAATTTAGTGTTTCGATGTGATCAAACCTAAAATGGATAAATCTTTGTAGTGTACCGTACCTAAAGAATTAGTTGGGTACATGTCTCACGACATAGGCAAAAACGTTGCCGGAATATTGAACGGGAATCCGGCACCTAGAGGGGGGGGGGTGAATAGGTGCTATTACAAATTTTAACTCCTTTTCAATTTAAGCTTAACACAAAGGTAAATTCTCTAGATATGCAACTAAGGTGAATTTACCTAAATGACAAGCTAGGCAATTAAACAAGATACAAGATAAATACAAGTGCGAAACAAGCAAGTAAGGGAGTAAGGATTAGGGGAACCAAGTGAAGCACGCGGAGACGAAGATGTAATCCCGAGTTCCACCACAAGGGTGTACGTCTCGTTGGAGAGGTGTGGGTCACCACAACAGGTTGACCACAACGCCACAAAGGCTCACCTTCTTCTCCGATGAACTCAACCACAAAGGTTGCGAGTTCACCTTCCACTATTGATCCCCTTTGGGGCGGAGATCGAATCCCTTACAACAAGCTTGAGGCACACACCCACAACTTAATTGGGGGCTCTCAAGATGACCACAACAGGTCAAGGACCACAAAAGGTCAAGGCAACACCAAGAAGGCAACAATGGTGAACTAGGTTTTCCTAAAGGAAACCCTAGCCACGAAATCCCCAAGTGAATGGGGAGGAAATGCAAATCGCTTTGGTGAAGTAGTAGATCTGGGCCTTCTCCTTCAATCCTCCAAGTATCAACGAATTTGGGTGGAGGGATTGGGAGATCTTGATGATTTGAGCTTTCTTGAAGTTGAGGAGAGAGAGAGTAAGAGAGCTAGCTGTTCTTGAGGAGTGAGGGGGGTATTTATAGCTCTGCCCAAAAACTGGCCGTTGGCTGCTTCGACCACCCGGAAATTCCGGTATAAGTCACAACCGGAAATTCCGGTGGCCCGGAATATCCGTAATATTGAAATATCCGACCAGAATATCCGGTTGGAGCCAGAACCGAAACCTCTTCTTTCCTTAGCCGTTTCTTGGGTGTCCTTCTGGGTGCACCCGGAAAATCCGGTATACTGGAATTTCCGGGCACAATTTCCGGTTGAAGGCAGAACGCTTTCTCAACTTGACTTAGTCGTTTCTGGGGGGCTCTTCTGGGTGCACTCGGAAATTCCGGTAGACTGGAATTTCCGGGCACAATTTCCGGTTGAAGGCAGAACGCTTTCTCAACTTGACTTAGTCGTTTCTGGGGGGCTCTTCTGGGTGCACTCGGAAATTTCGGTAGACTGGAATTTCCGGGCACAATTTCCGGTTGAAGCCAGAACCACTTTCCAACAATTCCTTAGCCAATTTTTGCGAAGTTCTGGTGGACCGGAAATTCCGGCCCTGGGAATTTCCGGCTCCAATAATCCGATTCCTGGAACCTTTTCAGAGCAACTTCTTCTTTGCATTTTTGGCTTTGATGCATATGATATTTAGTCATACACTAACTGAAATACTTAGCATTAGAATTAGTATATCATTGGTATTGTTAACTAACACACAAAACACTAGGGGTTAAGAAATGTTCTTTCAATCTCCCCCTTTTTGGTGTTAGATGACAATACACAGATTTGCAATAAAAGACAATGCTATATCATGCTTATGGTAAAAAAAATGGCTCCCCCTAAACATGTGCATATTTGAAAACAGCTAGACAACGGATAGCACAATAGACAAGAGCATTTTTGCAATAGAGAGCACATGATATCATAAGGAGTAATGAGACAATATACAGCCATGGTATAACTAGAGACTTGATAGAATTTCATACCTTTTGCATATAACATATGAGGTGAATACCAACACAATAGTCTTGTAGTCTCAACCATAGATAATATAGATAGCATGGGAATTGTCTCAATACACACAGAGGTTCTCACAAATAGTTCAACAAGCATAAATAGTTTGACAAACACAAATAAGATAAATGAACACAAGCGCAAATAAATGGTAGAAGCATATGCTTGTGCCCGAACCCATGCAAATCCCCGTTCCTAATAGATCAACTTCTCCCCCTTTGGCATCGAAACGCCAAAAAGGAAGAAGAGCGATGCTACGTCCCGAAGAACATCACTCGGAAGGGGTATCCTCATCATCGTCCTCATCCTCGTCATCATCATCAGAAGTAACCTCCTCATATGCCTGTCCCGTGGAGTATGAGCTGCCACCAAGATCGTTCTCAAACTGAGACCACGGAGCCATAGACCCCTGGTTCCACTGAGCATAGGAGAGAGGCGGTGTGAGATCAGCAGGAGCGGGAGATCCAGAAATGTGATGGAGGATCATCTCTTGATTGTGGGCAGATTGACGGCGGTCCTTGTAGGCTGAGTATTGCTCCTTGCGAATGTCGATGTTCATGCAAAGGATGTTGCGTTGGAACCAATTCAGCTTCTTCACGTGCCCGGAGGAGGAGGGGGCATAAGAGGGAGTAGCAGCCCTCCGAGCATCACCCATGAACGAACCACCCCGAGTGGACCGAGAGGATGGCACACTTGGGGGCTTGGGCACAGTCCTCTTCTCATAAAGTTGCTTGAAGTCATGGACCTCCAAGTCATCATCACTAAGATCATGGTCGGGGAACTTGGACTTGATGAGCATCATGATGTATGGAGCATAGGGAATGGTGACCGTAGTGGTCATGGCATCATGCATCTCATGGTGAATGTAGTCCATCACATCCACACTCCAATCCGCACTATCATCTGTGCTCATAGCAATGGTGTGGGCATGAAGTAGCAAGTTGCAAAGGGGAGTGACCACATTATCATTGTTTCCACCACTTGGAGCAATATTCTCCCGGAGAATGCGCACAAGGACATCATACAGAGGGAGCAAGTCCTTGGAGAGACCGGGAACTCCACCCTCGCCATAGAGATGAGCGGTATCCTTCTTGTTGATGCGGTAGTTGTGGTGCATGCGGTAACCCTGAGGATTGTCACCATCAAATGAGTAACCCAATACCTTTGCAAACTCATACCAGTCAGACTCACAGTATGTCTCGCCAGTCATCCACTTGATGGTCTTCCTTGAGTCACCCTTCATCACAAGAGTGGCAAAGAACTGCAGCACGAGCTGAGACTTGTAGTCGCAGCGGGTGACCACAAGTCTCTCCAACCCCATAGCCTTGATAAGATGGATGGCTTCAGCAAATGAGGCCTTCTTCTGTAGCGCCTGAAGGTTGTAGGGCTGCATCTTGCGGATGGGTTTCTTCAATGAGTAATAGACGTCCTTTAGGATGTATTCTTGCTCTTTGCACCAAAAACTGCGATCATCGAGGTCATCATCCCTCGGCCTAAGGTACCAATCCCTTTGACGAAACAGAGCATAGTCAACTGCACTCATCTTTGTGTACGGCAGACGGCGAGTAGGAGGAGGAACTTCCTTTCTCTTCTTGGACTTGGGCTTGCTAGAGGAGGCAACTGCTTTCTTGGACATGGACATGCTAGAAGATGCAAGACCTTTGCCCTTAACCTTTCGAGTGACTTGCCTTGAGAGTCTTCCACTCATGGAAGGAGAAGAACTCCCACTCAAATTACCTGTGAATTTAGAATAGATGGATAGCACAAGATGAGTACACACAAGTCAGGAGAGCATACGCACATTAGGTAGGCATTTAGTTGATCACATATAGTTAAACATGAGGAAATCTGAAAATTTGCACTTTTCAGGTTCAGACCGGAAATTCCGGTTCGTGTTCAGACCGGAAATTCCGGTCTGACGGAGAACAGTGCAGTTTTGAGATTGACTCCGTCTAAAACTAGATCGATCCAACAAAATGCAAAACTAATGTATGTAGATGGCAGGGAATGGCACTAGGAGCAACCTCTACCAAGCAATTTCAAAACAAATAACTCCACATCTAGATCCAAGTGCAAGCACCTAGGGTTAGGGATAGTGGTAGTTACCCTCATCCATTGAGGACATTGCTTGGAGAAGAACGTTCCCGGGGTGGAGGAGGAGCAGATCCGGCCGAGAAAGAGGTTCCCCGGCGGTCGGAGTGCTCCGGAGGGACCTTGGAGCAGCAGGGGCGGCGGCTGGAGGAGAGGGAGTTCGGGGGTGGAAGAAGGGCACGAATGAGCCCTTCACCCCGAGCCTGCCCTTATATTTTTTAGACAAACCGCCCGACCGGAAATTCCGGGTGTAACTTACACCGGAAATTCCGGGTCACCGGATATTCCGGTCTGAAGACAGACCGGATATTCCGACCTGCTGAACCAATCTTTCCGGTTTTCAAACGGATGACTTGTGTGCAATAAATAGAAATGTTTTCAAGATAAGAAAGGCTTGGGATAGATTTCCAAACTGTCATTGGTACACCATACCCAACTTACAACAACCAAAACGAAAATAAAGCGCCAAGTTGAGTAGGTTTCCCACATGCATGAACAAGTATGCAAAAAGCATCAATAAGCTCCAAATAACACCAACTCTTCTACACGAAGAGGGCGGTGGCCGAAGCCACCATGTAGGAGCGTATGGCATGTCACCGCGAAGATATATCTTGGGTGCATAACCAATACTCGTCATTTTAGCTCACTAGTCATAAGAATGAATATAGAGATAAAAGAACACTTACTGTCGGCATAATGGGGGGAGGGATGGTCCAATGTATTAGGACCGCACTCCCCCTAAGTCCATGCCTACATCTAGACAAAATATGGTACTATCGCGTCCTTGGTGTGTGTGCAATAGATCAAGCAAGGGACCTCGAATCAATGATATTGAGCTCATTCCTCAAATAGCAAAACCTTCCTTCTTCGAGAGGTTTTGTGAAGATATCCGCCAATTGATCTCTTGTGCCCACATAAGATAAGTCAATGTCTCCTCGGGCCACATGATCTCTAATGAAGTGATGGCGGATCTCAATATGCTTGGTTCTTGAATGTTGCACCGGGTTGTATGCAATCTTGATGGTACTTTCATTGTCACATAGAAGAGGCACTTTGTCGCAATCGACACCGTACTCCTTTAAAGTCTGCCTCATCCATAGTAATTGGGTGCAACAACTTGCGGCGGCAACATACTCGGCTTCAGTGGTGGAGAGAGATATGCAGTTTTGCTTCTTAGAAGACCAACTTACCAATGACCTCCCAATAAATTGACAAGCACCGGAGGTGGACTTCCTATCATCTTGATCTCCCGCCCAATCGGAATCCGTGTACCCGCATAGAGTGAAATGAGCATCCTTGGGGTACCACAATCCATAGGTTGGGGTATGAGCCAAATACCGAAAGATTCTCTTGACCGCCACATCATGGCTTTGTTTAGGAGCCGCTTGATATCTTGCACACACTCCTACGGCTAGTACTATATCCGGTCTAGATGCACAAAGGTAAAGAAGAGATCCAATCATCGAGCGATATACCTTTTGATCCACATCCTTACCCTTGGGGTTGAGCTCAAGGTGGCACTTGGTTTGCATTGGAGTAGAGGCACCCTTGAGCTCAAGCAACCCGAACCTCTTGAGCATGTCTTGAGTGTACTTTGCTTGGTTGATGAAAGTCCCTTCCTTCAATTGCTTGATCTCGAATCCGAGGAAGAACTTCATCTCACCCATCATGGACATCTCAAACCTATCGGTCATAAGCTTAGAGAATTCTTCGTTAAATGCTTTGTTAGTAGATCCAAATATAATATCATCCACATATAATTGACATAAGAAAAGTTCTCCATTTACTTTCTTAGTGAAAAGAGTGGGGTCGATTTCCCCAACTTGGAACCCACGGTCTACAAGTAGTTCTCTAAGGTGCTCATACCACGCACGTGGGGCTTGTTTAAGGCCATAGAGCGCCTTATCCAACTTGTAGACATGGTTCGGATATTTGGGGTCCTCAAACCCCGGAGGTTGCTTAACATAAACAAGTTCGCTTAGTGGACCATTTAGAAAAGCACTTTTAACATCCATTTGTTGCAATTTAAAGTTATGATGAGAAGCATAGGCAAGAAGTATACGAATGGACTCGAGTCGAGCCACAGGCGCGTAGGTCTCTCCAAAGTCAATGCCTTCAATTTGGGAGAAGCCTTGAGCCACCAATCTTGCTTTGTTCCTCACCACTATGCCATGCTCATCTTGCTTGTTCTTGAATATCCACTTAGTGCCGATAACATTGCGGCAATCTTTGGGTCTTTCCACTAACTTCCACACCTTGTTGCGCTTGAAGTTGTTGAGTTCATCGTGCATGGCCTCCAGCCAATCCGGATCCTCAAGCGCTTCAAACACCTTCTTTGGTTCCACCATGGAGATGTGAGCATGATGCTCACTAAAGCTTGCTAGTTGCCTTCGAGTGGAGACCTTTCTTCTTACATCTCCAAGAACCTTGTCAAGAGAGAGGGCTCTCAATTCTTGAGAGGTGCCAACTCTATTCACACGGCGGACTTCGATCTCCCTTCTTGAGGTGGGAGGAATCACTTGATCATCTTGATCATTCTTGTCTCCGCCTTGACCGTTTTGATGGCCTTGATCAACCCTTGGAGTAACTTCATGAGATGAGGGAGTAGGTTGATCTTGGCCTTGTTGCGTACTGCCACCGGGAATTTCAGCAGAACCGGATATTCCGGGTTCACCCTGAACCGGAAATTCC
The DNA here is from genome assembly GCA_026929855.1 of Poa annua. NCBI lineage: Eukaryota > Viridiplantae > Streptophyta > Magnoliopsida > Poales > Poaceae > Poa > Poa annua. The sequence goes on along the minus strand of CM049435.1, from coordinate 52,326,914 downwards.
GAGCCACCGGAATTTCCGACATCAGGCTGAACCGGATTTTCCGGCTCTCCGGAAATTCCTGGAGCAGTCGAAGGTTCTTGTCCATCTTCTTGGTTGGACGTGTTGGGCACGGTGTTGTTGTCTTGGGTTCCCTGTGAGGAAGTAGCTACCACTTGCGTAGAGCTTGGTCCTTGTTGATCACCTTCATAATAGACTTCGACGGGGCGGTGAAAGCCCACCCCCATCCTTAGGATAGCATCTTGAGGTTGAACATCACCTACATCGGAAACACCAACTTGCTCCACAAGGGAGCCATTATTCTCCTCGAACGCCACACTACAAGATTCTATGACAATGCGTGAAGCCTTGTCATAGACTCTATAAGTGTGGGATTCGGCACCGTAACCAACAAATATCCCTTCAAGAGATCTAGTATGAAACTTTCCTAAGCGAGCACCTTTGATGAGATAAAAACACTTACAACCAAAGACTCGGAAGTAGGAGATATTGGGCTTGTTCCCTGTAAGCACTTCATAGGGTGTCTTCATGAGTCCTTTGCGAAAGAAGAGCCGGTTTGAAGAATGGCAAGCGGTGTTGACGGCTTCGGCCCAAAAGTTGTTTGGGGACTTAAACTCGGCCATCATCGATCTTGCCATTTCAATGAGAGTGCGGTTCTTCCTTTCGGCTACACCATTTTGTTGGGGAGTGTACGCAGCGGAATATTGATGACGAATCCCTTCTTCACTAAGGAACTCATTCAACGTATAGTTCTTGAACTCGGACCCATTGTCACTTCTAATCACCAAGATTGGGACATTGTGTTGACGTTGAGCTTCATTGGAGAAGTCGATGATTGTTTGTTGAGTCTCCATCTTCGTCTTGAAGAAGAACACCCATGTGTATCTCGAATAATCATCAACAATAACCAAGCAATATTTCTTCCCACCAAGACTAGCTTCCGGAATAGGACCAAAGAGGTCAACATGGAGGAGCTCCAAAACCCTCTTTGATGAAATGATGGTTTTGCTTGGATGGGGGGAATCATGCATCTTGCCTTCAACACAAGCCCTACACATTCGATCCTTCGAGAAATAAACATGGTCTTTTAGTCCTAGGATATGGCCACCTTTTTGGAGACTTTGCAAAGTTCTCATGTTGACATGGGCTAGGCGGCGGTGCCACAACCAACCCAAGTCCGCTTTAGCGAATAGGCACATTGTATGAGAAGTGGTGACTCCGGAGAAGTCAACCACATAGAGCTCATTTTCAATGTACCCAACGAAAGCAACATTGAGAGACTTGCTCCGCAAGAGGATAACCATATCCTTTTCAAAAAGAACGGAGAAACCCAACTTAGTTAAAGAACGAACCGAGAGTAAGTTGTAACCTAGGGATTCGACAAGCAAGACATTCACAAGAGTGATGTCCGGCACCACTACCACCTTGCCGAGTCCCATTACCTTAGACTTTGATTTGTCGCCAAATGTAACGGTTATATGATCATCATTAGGCCTCAACTCCGTTACAAGCTCCTTGCTTCCGGACATGTGACTAGTGCATCCACTGTCAATTATCCATTTCGATCCGCCGGAAACAAGGCCCTACACACAATCAATTCTTTGACTTAGGTACCCATTTTGCAATGGGTGCCTTTTGGTTAGCAACAAGGGTCTTTGGAACCCAAATAGCATACTCAATATAACCATCAAATGGACCAATGTATCTAGCATAAACATCTCCATAATAATCAACATATAGAGCATAGTTAGGGTTAGATATGCCCGCAAAGTCATCACGAGTGGGTGTGCCCCTTGTGACACTTCCACTCGCAATGTCATCTTTCTTGGCTAGAGCGGGCTTGGCCTTCTTCTTGGTCTTCTTATTCTTCTTGGCAACATAGCCTAGACCCTCTTTCCCTTTGTGGGTCACTTGCTCATGAAGAGGGGTAGCAAGTGCCTTCTTACCCTTATCAAGAGAGGTCTTGACTGTAGTTGCCATTGAAGGAACAAACTTCACCCTAGCAACATTCTCAACAACAATGGCATGGTCATTTGAAGGAGTAAAGGTGCTAGGTTTGTGAAGGTTTGACAGCCGAGTTTGAAGTTGATCATGAGACTTGGTAAGAAGATCATGTTCACTTGTCAATGCCTTGTGAGCATTGTCAAGTGACTCAAAGTCTTCCACTAGTCTAGCATGAGCAGCCACAAACTCGACCTTTTCATTTTGCACAAGTTTATATCTAGCAAAGTAAAGATCACGATCCTTAGTTAGTTTGGCAACATCGGAGTTATGAGACTCCACAATAGTTTTAAGTTGCTCTTGGAGAAGAGCATGAGCTTCTTGTTCATCCTCTAGAGAAGATTGGAGAGATGCCTTAGCATAGGCATCTTCCCTCTCAATCTCACCTTTGAGCTCAAGCTCATCTTCAAGCTCACCTATACGACTCATGAGAGAGCCAAAGTGTTTCTTGCCAACCCCTTGCAAGTTAGTCATGAATTCATCAAAAGCAATAATTTCTTGTTTTACTTCAAGACTAACTTCATCATCAAGATCATGGGATATAGAAGTAGGAGGCAATTTTACCTCGGATGCCTTAGCCATAAGGCATCTTGCATTCTTGGTGATGTGGCTCTCATTTGGGGATGAGAAGAGTGATGAAGTGGTAGAGGTAGTGGCTATTGCGGCTACTTCACTTCGAGTGTCATCCTTGTCACTATCTTCATCATCGGAGGGATATTCCTCTTGAGTCACCAAAACAATCTTTTGGTTCTTCTTGAAGAAGGGCTTCTTCTTCATGGATAGTGGCCCTTTGCCCTTGGGCTTGGCCACGAGCCTCCCCCCATGCTCTTCTCTCCTCTCCCATGGACAATCTACAACAAAATGGCCTTTGTCATCACAATTATAGCAAGTCCTCACCTTGTTACCTTGGTTCTTTCCATTGTTTGGAAACTTCCTGTCCATCCTTGCTTTGGACTTCGAGGGATTCTTCCAAAACTTATGAGCCGTAAGAGCAAGATGTTGGTTGAGTGAACCTTGGTAATGATCATGTGATAGCTCGATAGAGTCATCACAATCATCATCCTCTTCTTCTTCAACGGTGGCCTTCAAGGCTACCGATGCGTGCTTGTGCATCCCAATAGCTCTTGCTCTTGCGTCTTGAGCAATCTTCGCGGCAACCTTGTAGGCGGTCATCTCTTGCATGACTTCATTGGATGTCAATTTGGCGTAGTCGTGTCTTCCTTGTAAGGTCTTCAAGTCCGCTTCCTCAAAGGGCAAGAGAGTGCTCACAAACTTCCTCTTGATCCATTGGTCATCAACGTAGACCACACCAAGGCTTCTAAATGTAGTAGCGATGGCCACCAACCTCCGGTACATGTCCTCATGGTTTTCACCATCCAATTTGAAGAACCCTTCCACCTCGTTACACAAGGCATCATACCGGTTCTTCTTCATGCTCTCATTACCGACAAAAATGTCAGAAAGAGCATCCCAAACTTCCTTCGCGGTGGAGAGATGTTGGATGAGAGGCATGTCCTTTTCTCCAACGGCCACTTGAAGTTGGTGGAGTGCGGTGGCGTTGAGTTGACCATCAACCACCTCTCTCCTTGTCAAGTTGGTTGGGTCATTGGCCTTGAATCCAACTTGAATGATGCGCCATAACTCCATGGAAGCACTGCAAATGTGAGACTTCATTTGAAATTGCCATTGAGAAAAATGTTGAGATTTAAGCTTTGGGGGATCGGTTCTAATGTTGACATGAGGGTGTGGAATGGGAGGATCCGGAGAATAGGTGTGGAAGACTTCATTATATTTCTCTCCGGATGGTGGGGTTTTAGTGGAGCTAAGTGGTTCACCCTTTCCATCTTTTTCCATAGAAATACCCGGAGGCGTTTCCTTGGACTCACCCGACGATGATTCCTTGAAGGAATCACCTTTCTCCTTAGGAGATAGTGGGGTTGAGAGAGAAGCATTCGAGGTTTCCTTAGATTTCAAAATTGCTTGAAGCAATTCGTTCATCTTTAGGAATTGGGCATCCATGGATGATTTCAACAAGTTGAGATCGCCCATGGTTGCTCCCTTGGCATGCGCCTCTGCCAACTCCAACTCACGGGCTACCCTCTCGGGTTCGGATTCCGACATCGTATCACTTAGGCGGTAAAGCCCTTAAAAGTGAACCTGGCTCTGATACCAATTGAACGGGAATCCGGCACCTAGAGGGGGGGGGGTGAATAGGTGCTATTACAAATTTTAACTCCTTTTCAATTTAAGCTTAACACAAAGGTAAATTCTCTAGATATGCAACTAAGGTGAATTTACCTAAATGACAAGCTAGGCAATTAAACAAGATACAAGATAAATACAAGTGCGAAACAAGCAAGTAAGGGAGTAAGGATTAGGGGAACCAAGTGAAGCACGCGGAGACGAAGATGTAATCCCGAGTTCCACCACAAGGGTGTACGTCTCGTTGGAGAGGTGTGGGTCACCACAACAGGTTGACCACAACGCCACAAAGGCTCACCTTCTTCTCCGATGAACTCAACCACAAAGGTTGCGAGTTCACCTTCCACTATTGATCCCCTTTGGGGCGGAGATCGAATCCCTTACAACAAGCTTGAGGCACACACCCACAACTTAATTGGGGGCTCTCAAGATGACCACAACAGGTCAAGGACCACAAAAGGTCAAGGCAACACCAAGAAGGCAACAATGGTGAACTAGGTTTTCCTAAAGGAAACCCTAGCCACGAAATCCCCAAGTGAATGGGGAGGAAATGCAAATCGCTTCGGTGAAGTAGTAGATCTGGGCCTTCTCCTTCAATCCTCCAAGTATCAACGAATTTGGGTGGAGGGATTGGGAGATCTTGATGATTTGAGCTTTCTTGAAGTTGAGGAGAGAGAGAGAGTAAGAGAGCTAGCTGTTCTTGAGGAGTGAGGGGGGTATTTATAGCTCTGCCCAAAAACTGGCCGTTGGCTGCTTCGACCACCCGGAAATTCCGGTATAAGTCACAACCGGAAATTCCGGTGGCCCGGAATATCCGTAATATTGAAATATCCGACCAGAATATCCGGTTGGAGCCAGAACCGAAACCTCTTCTTTCCTTAGCCGTTTCTTGGGTGTCCTTCTGGGTGCACCCGGAAAATCCGGTATACTGGAATTTCCGGGCACAATTTCCGGTTGAAGGCAGAACGCTTTCTCAACTTGACTTAGTCGTTTCTGGGGGGCTCTTCTGGGTGCACTCGGAAATTCCGGTAGACTGGAATTTCCGGGCACAATTTCCGGTTGAAGGCAGAACGCTTTCTCAACTTGACTTAGTCGTTTCTGGGGGCTCTTCTGGGTGCACTCGGAAATTCCGGTAGACTGGAATTTCCGGGCACAATTTCCGGTTGAAGCCAGAACCACTTTCCAACAATTCCTTAGCCAATTTTTGCGAAGTTCTGGTGGACCGGAAATTCCGGCCCTGGGAATTTCCGGCTCCAATAATCCGATTCCTGGAACTTTTTCAGAGCAACTTCTTCTTTGCATTTTTGGCTTTGATGCATATGATATTTAGTCATACACTAACTGAAATACTTAGCATTAGAATTAGTATATCATTGGTATTGTTAACTAACACACAAAACACTAGGGGTTAAGAAATGTTCTTTCAATCTCCCCCTTTTTGGTGTTAGATGACAATACACAGATTTGCAATAAAAGACAATGCTATATCATGCTTATGGTAAAAAAAATGGCTCCCCCTAAACATGTGCATATTTGAAAACAGCTAGACAACGGATAGCACAATAGACAAGAGCATTTTTGCAATAGAGAGCACATGATATCATAAGGAGTAATGAGACATATACAGCCATGGTATAACTAGAGACTTGATAGAATTTCATACCTTTTGCATATAACATATGAGGTGAATACCAACACAATAGTCTTGTAGTCTCAACCATAGATAATATAGATAGCATGGGAATTGTCTCAATACACACAGAGGTTCTCACAAATAGTTCAACAAGCATAAATAGTTTGACAAACACAAATAAGATAAATGAACACAAGCGCAAATAAATGGTAGAAGCATATGCTTGTGCCCGAACCCATGCAAATCCCCGTTCCTAATAGATCAACTTCTCCCCCTTTGGCATCGAAACGCCAAAAAGGAAGAAGAGCGATGCTACGTCCCGAAGAACATCACTCGGAAGGGGTATCCTCATCATCGTCCTCATCCTCGTCATCATCATCAGAAGTAACCTCCTCATATGCCTGTCCCGTGGAGTATGAGCTGCCACCAAGATCGTTCTCAAACTGAGACCACGGAGCCATAGACCCCTGGTTCCACTGAGCATAGGAGAGAGGCGGTGTGAGATCAGCAGGAGCGGGAGATCCAGAAATGTGATGGAGGATCATCTCTTGATTGTGGGCAGATTGACGGCGGTCCTTGTAGGCTGAGTATTGCTCCTTGCGAATGTCGATGTTCATGCAAAGGATGTTGCGTTGGAACCAATTCAGCTTCTTCACGTGCCCGGAGGAGGAGGGGGCATAAGAGGGAGTAGCAGCCCTCCGAGCATCACCCATGAACGAACCACCCCGAGTGGACCGAGAGGATGGCACACTTGGGGGCTTGGACACAGTCCTCTTCTCATAAAGTTGCTTGAAGTCATGGACCTCCAAGTCATCATCACTAAGATCATGGTCGGGGAACTTGGACTTGATGAGCATCATGATGTATGGAGCATAGGGAATGGTGACCGTAGTGGTCATGGCATCATGCATCTCATGGTGAATGTAGTCCATCACATCCACACTCCAATCCGCACTATCATCTGTGCTCATAGCAATGGTGTGGGCATGAAGTAGCAAGTTGCAAAGGGGAGTGACCACATTATCATTGTTTCCACCACTTGGAGCAATATTCTCCCGGAGAATGCGCACAAGGACATCATACAGAGGGAGCAAGTCCTTGGAGAGACCGGGAACTCCACCCTCGCCATAGAGATGAGCGGTATCCTTCTTGTTGATGCGGTAGTTGTGGTGCATGCGGTAACCCTGAGGATTGTCACCATCAAATGAGTAACCCAATACCTTTGCAAACTCATACCAGTCAGACTCACAGTATGTCTCGCCAGTCATCCACTTGATGGTCTTCCTTGAGTCACCCTTCATCACAAGAGTGGCAAAGAACTGCAGCACGAGCTGAGAGTTGTAGTCGCAGCGGGTGACCACAAGTCTCTCCAACCCCATAGCCTTGATAAGATGGATGGCTTCAGCAAATGAGGCCTTCTTCTGTAGCGCCTGAAGGTTGTAGGGCTGCATCTTGCGGATGGGTTTCTTCAATGAGTAATAGACGTCCTTTAGGATGTATTCTTGCTCTTTGCACCAAAAACTGCGATCATCGAGGTCATCATCCCTCGGCCTAAGGTACCAATCCCTTTGACGAAACAGAGCATAGTCAACTGCACTCATCTTTGTGTACGGCAGACGGCGAGTAGGAGGAGGAACTTCCTTTCTCTTCTTGGACTTGGGCTTGCTAGAGGAGGCAACTGCTTTCTTGGACATGGACATGCTAGAAGATGCAAGACCTTTGCCCTTAACCTTTCGAGTGACTTGCCTTGAGAGTCTTCCACTCATGGAAGGAGAAGAACTCCCACTCAAATTACCTGTGAATTTAGAATAGATGGATAGCACAAGATGAGTACACACAAGTCAGGAGAGCATACGCACATTAGGTAGGCATTTAGTTGATCACATATAGTTAAACATGAGGAAATCTGAAAATTTGCACTTTTCAGGTTCAGACCGGAAATTCCGGTTCGTGTTCAGACCGGAAATTCCGGTCTGACGGAGAACAGTGCAGTTTTGAGATTGACTCCGTCTAAAACTAGATCGATCCAACAAAATGCAAAACTAATGTATGTAGATGGCAGGGAATGGCACTAGGAGCAACCTCTACCAAGCAATTTCAAAACAAATAACTCCACATCTAGATCCAAGTGCAAGCACCTAGGGTTAGGGATAGTGGTAGTTACCCTCATCCATTGAGGACATTGCTTGGAGGAGAACGTTCCCGGGGTGGAGGAGGAGCAGATCCGGCCGAGAAAGAGGTTCCCCGGCGGTCGGAGTGCTCCGGAGGGACCTTGGAGCAGCAGGGGCGGCGGCTGGAGGAGAGGGAGTTCGGGGGTGGAAGAAGGGCACGAATGAGCCCTTCACCCCGAGCCTGCCCTTATATTTTTTAGACAAACCGCCCGACCGGAAATTCCGGGTGTAACTTACACCGGAAATTCCGGGTCACCGGATATTCCGGTCTGAAGACAGACCGGATATTCCGACCTGCTGAACCAATCTTTCCGGTTTTCAAACGGATGACTTGTGTGCAATAAATAGAAATGTTTTCAAGATAAGAAAGGCTTGGGATAGATTTCCAAACTGTCATTGGTACACCATACCCAACTTACAACAACCAAAACGAAAATAAAGCGCCAAGTTGAGTAGGTTTCCCACATGCATGAACAAGTATGCAAAAAGCATCAATAAGCTCCAAATAACACCAACTCTTCTACACGAAGAGGGCGGTGGCCGAAGCCACCATGTAGGAGCGTATGGCATGTCACCGCGAAGATATATCTTGGGTGCATAACCAATACTCGTCATTTTAGCTCACTAGTCATAAGAATGAATATAGAGATAAAAGAACACTTACTGTCAGCATAATGGGGGGAGGGATGGTCCAATGTATTAGGACCGCACTCCCCCTAAGTCCATGCCTACATCTAGACAAAATATGGTACTATCGCGTCCTTGGTGTGTGTGCAATAGATCAAGCAAGGGACCTCGAATCAATGATATTGAGCTCATTCCTCAAATAGCAAAACCTTCCTTCTTCGAGAGGTTTTGTGAAGATATCCGCCAATTGATCTCTTGTGCCCACATAAGATAAGTCAATGTCTCCTCGGGCCACATGATCTCTAATGAAGTGATGGCGGATCTCAATATGCTTGGTTCTTGAATGTTGCACCGGGTTGTATGCAATCTTGATGGTACTTTCATTGTCACATAGAAGAGGCACTTTGTCGCAATCGACACCGTACTCCTTTAAAGTCTGCCTCATCCATAGTAATTGGGTGCAACAACTTGCGGCGGCAACATACTCGGCTTCAGTGGTGGAGAGAGATATGCAGTTTTGCTTCTTAGAAGACCAACTTACCAATGACCTCCCAATAAATTGACAAGCACCGGAGGTGGACTTCCTATCATCTTGATCTCCCGCCCAATCGGAATCCGTGTACCCGCATAGAGTGAAATGAGCATCCTTGGGGTACCACAATCCATAGGTTGGGGTATGAGCCAAATACCGAAAGATTCTCTTGACCGCCACATCATGGCTTTGTTTAGGAGCCGCTTGATATCTTGCACACACTCCTACGGCTAGTACTATATCCGGTCTAGATGCACAAAGGTAAAGAAGAGATCCAATCATCGAGCGATATACCTTTTGATCCACATCCTTACCCTTGGGGTTGAGCTCAAGGTGGCACTTGGTTTGCATTGGAGTAGAGGCACCCTTGAGCTCAAGCAACCCGAACCTCTTGAGCATGTCTTGAGTGTACTTTGCTTGGTTGATGAAAGTCCCTTCCTTCAATTGCTTGATCTCGAATCCGAGGAAGAACTTCATCTCACCCATCATGGACATCTCAAACCTATCGGTCATAAGCTTAGAGAATTCTTCGTTAAATGCTTTGTTAGTAGATCCAAATATAATATCATCCACATATAATTGACATAAGAAAAGTTCTCCATTTACTTTCTTAGTGAAAAGAGTGGGGTCGATTTCCCCAACTTGGAACCCACGGTCTACAAGTAGTTCTCTAAGGTGCTCATACCACGCACGTGGGGCTTGTTTAAGGCCATAGAGCGCCTTATCCAACTTGTAGACATGGTTCGGATATTTGGGGTCCTCAAACCCCGGAGGTTGCTTAACATAAACAAGTTCGCTTAGTGGACCATTTAGAAAAGCACTTTTAACATCCATTTGTTGCAATTTAAAGTTATGATGAGAAGCATAGGCAAGAAGTATACGAATGGACTCGAGTCGAGCCACGGGCGCGTAGGTCTCTCCAAAGTCAATGCCTTCAATTTGGGAGAAGCCTTGAGCCACCAATCTTGCTTTGTTCCTCACCACTATGCCATGCTCATCTTGCTTGTTCTTGAATATCCACTTAGTGCCGATAACATTGCGGCAATCTTTGGGTCTTTCCACTAACTTCCACACCTTGTTGCGCTTGAAGTTGTTGAGTTCATCGTGCATGGCCTCCAGCCAATCCGGATCCTCAAGCGCTTCAAACACCTTCTTTGGTTCCACCATGGAGATGTGAGCATGATGCTCACTAAAGCTTGCTAGTTGCCTTCGAGTGGAGACCTTTCTTCTTACATCTCCAAGAACCTTGTCAAGAGAGAGGGCTCTCAATTCTTGAGAGGTGCCAACTCTATTCACACGGCGGACTTCGATCTCCCTTCTTGAGGTGGGAGGAATCACTTGATCATCTTGATCATTCTTGTCTCCGCCTTGACCGTTTTGATGGCCTTGATCAACCCTTGGAGTAACTTCATGAGATGAGGGAGTAGGTTGATCTTGGCCTTGTTGCGTACTGCCACCGGGAATTTCAGCAGAACCGGATATTCCGGGTTCACCCTGAACCGGAAATTCCGAGCCACCGGAATTTCCGACATCAGGCTGAACCGGATTTTCCGGCTCTCCGGAAATTCCTGGAGCAGTCGAAGGTTCTTGTCCATCTTCTTGGTTGGACGTGTTGGGCACGGTGTTGTTGTCTTGGGTTCCCTGTGAGGAAGTAGCTACCACTTGCGTAGAGCTTGGTCCTTGTTGATCACCTTCATAATAGACTTCGACGGGGCGGTGAAAGCCCACCCCCATCCTTAGGATAGCATCTTGAGGTTGAACATCACCTACATCGGAAACACCAACTTGCTCCACAAGGGAGCCATTATTCTCCTCGAACGCCACACTACAAGATTCTATGACAATGCGTGAAGCCTTGTCATAGACTCTATAAGTGTGGGATTCGGCACCGTAACCAACAAATATCCCTTCAAGAGATCTAGTATGAAACTTTCCTAAGCGAGCACCTTTGATGAGATAAAAACACTTACAACCAAAGACTCGGAAGTAGGAGATATTGGGCTTGTTCCCTGTAAGCACTTCATAGGGTGTCTTCATGAGTCCTTTGCGAAAGAAGAGCTGGTTTGAAGAATGGCAAGCGGTGTTGACGGCTTCGGCCCAAAAGTTGTTTGGGGACTTAAACTCGGCCATCATCGATCTTGCCATTTCAATGAGAGTGCGGTTCTTCCTTTCGGCTACACCATTTTGTTGGGGAGTGTACGCAGCGGAATATTGATGACGAATCCCTTCTTCACTAAGGAACTCATTCAACGTATAGTTCTTGAACTCGGACCCATTGTCACTTCTAATCACCAAGATTGGGACATTGTGTTGACGTTGAGCTTCATTGGAGAAGTCGATGATTGTTTGTTGAGTCTCCATCTTCGTCTTGAAGAAGAACACCCATGTGTATCTCGAATAATCATCAACAATAACCAAGCAATATTTCTTCCCACCAAGACTAGCTTCCGGAATAGGACCAAAGAGGTCAACATGGAGGAGCTCCAAAACCCTCTTTGATGAAATGATGGTTTTGCTTGGATGGGGGGAATCATGCATCTTGCCTTCAACACAAGCCCTACACATTCGATCCTTCGAGAAATAAACATGGTCTTTTAGTCCTAGGATATGGCCACCTTTTTGGAGACTTTGCAAAGTTCTCATGTTGACATGGGCTAGGCGGCGGTGCCACAACCAACCCAAGTCCGCTTTAGCGAATAGGCACATTGTATGAGAAGTGGTGACTCCGGAGAAGTCAACCACATAGAGCTCATTTTCAATGTACCCAACGAAAGCAACATTGAGAGACTTGCTCCGCAAGAGGATAACCATATCCTTTTCAAAAAGAACGGAGAAACCCAACTTAGTTAAAGAACGAACCGAGAGTAAGTTGTAACCTAGGGATTCGACAAGCAAGACATTCACAAGAGTGATGTCCGGCACCACTACCACCTTGCCGAGTCCCATTACCTTAGACTTTGATTTGTCGCCAAATGTAACGGTTATATGATCATCATTAGGCCTCAACTCCGTTACAAGCTCCTTGCTTCCGGACATGTGACTAGTGCATCCACTGTCAATTATCCATTTCGATCCGCCGGAAACAAGGCCCTACACACAATCAATTCTTTGACTTAGGTACCCATTTTGCAATGGGTGCCTTTTGGTTAGCAACAAGGGTCTTTGGAACCCAAATAGCATACTCAATATAACCATCAAATGGACCAATGTATCTAGCATAAACATCTCCATAATAATCAACATATAGAGCATAGTTAGGGTTAGATATGCCCGCAAAGTCATCACGAGTGGGTGTGCCCCTTGTGACACTTCCACTCGCAATGTCATCTTTCTTGGCTAGAGCGGGCTTGGCCTTCTTCTTGGTCTTCTTATTCTTCTTGGCAACATAGCCTAGACCCTCTTTCCCTTTGTGGGTCACTTGCTCATGAAGAGGGGTAGCAAGTGCCTTCTTACCCTTATCAAGAGAGGTCTTGACTGTAGTTGCCATTGAAGGAACAAACTTCACCCTAGCAACATTCTCAACAACAATGGCATGGACATTTGAAGGAGTAAAGGTGCTAGGTTTGTGAAGGTTTGACAGCCGAGTTTGAAGTTGATCATGAGACTTGGTAAGAAGATCATGTTCACTTGTCAATGCCTTGTGAGCATTGTCAAGTGACTCAAAGTCTTCCACTAGTCTAGCATGAGCAGCCACAAACTCGACCTTTTCATTTTGCACAAGTTTATATCTAGCAAAGTAAAGATCACGATCCTTAGTTAGTTTGGTAACATCGGAGTTATGAGACTCCACAATAGTTTTAAGTTGCTCTTGGAGAAGAGCATGAGCTTCTTGTTCATCCTCTAGAGAAGATTGGAGAGATGCCTTAGCATAGGCATCTTCCCTCTCAATCTCACCTTTGAGCTCAAGCTCATCTTCAAGCTCACCTATACGACTCATGAGAGAGCCAAAGTGTTTCTTGCCAACCCCTTGCAAGTTAGTCATGAATTCATCAAAAGCAATAATTTCTTGTTTTACTTCAAGACTAACTTCATCATCAAGATCATGGGATATAGAAGTAGGAGGCAATTTTACCTCGGATGCCTTAGCCATAAGGCATCTTGCATTCTTGGTGATGTGGCTCTCATTTGGGGATGAGAAGAGTGATGAAGTGGTAGAGGTAGTGGCTATTGCGGCTACTTCACTTCGAGTGTCATCCTTGTCACTATCTTCATCATCGGAGGGATATTCCTCTTGAGTCACCAAAACAATCTTTTGGTTCTTCTTGAAGAAGGGCTTCTTCTTCATGGATAGTGGCCCTTTGCCCTTGGGCTTGGCCACGAGCCTCCCCCCATGCTCTTCTCTCCTCTCCCATGGACAATCTACAACAAAATGGCCTTTGTCATCACAATTATAGCAAGTCCTCACCTTGTTACCTTGGTTCTTTCCATTGTTTGGAAACTTCCTGTCCATCCTTGCTTTGGACTTCGAGGGATTCTTCCAAAACTTATGAGCCGTAAGAGCAAGATGTTGGTTGAGTGAACCTTGGTAATGATCATGTGATAGCTCGATAGAGTCATCACAATCATCATCCTCTTCTTCTTCAACGGTGGCCTTCAAGGCTACCGATGCGTGCTTGTGCATCCCAATAGCTCTTGCTCTTGCGTCTTGAGCAATCTTCGCGGCAACCTTGTAGGCGGTCATCTCTTGCATGACTTCATTGGATGTCAATTTGGCGTAGTCGTGTCTTCCTTGTAAGGTCTTCAAGTCCGCTTCCTCAAAGGGCAAGAGAGTGCTCACAAACTTCCTCTTGATCCATTGGTCATCAACGTAGACCGCACCAAGGCTTCTAAATGTAGTAGCGATGGCCACCAACCTCCGGTACATGTCCTCATGGTTTTCACCATCCAATTTGAAGAACCCTTCCACCTCGTTACACAAGGCATCATACCGGTTCTTCTTCATGCTCTCATTACCGACAAAAATGTCAGAAAGAGCATCCCAAACTTCCTTCGCGGTGGAGAGATGTTGGATGAGAGGCATGTCCTTTTCTCCAACGGCCACTTGAAGTTGGTGGAGTGCGGTGGCGTTGAGTTGACCATCAACCACCTCTCTCCTTGTCAAGTTGGTTGGGTCATTGGCCTTGAATCCAACTTGAATGATGCGCCATAACTCCATGGAAGCACTGCAAATGTGAGACTTCATTTGAAATTGCCATTGAGAAAAATGTTGAGGTTTAAGCTTTGGGGGATCGGTTCTAATGTTGACATGAGGGTGTGGAATGGGAGGATCCGGAGAATAGGTGTGGAAGACTTCATTATATTTCTCTCCGGATGGTGGGGTTTTAGTGGAGCTAAGTGGTTCACCCTTTCCATCTTTTTCCATAGAAATACCCGGAGGCGTTTCCTTGGACTCACCCGACGATGATTCCTTGAAGGAATCACCTTTCTCCTTATGAGATAGTGGGGTTGAGAGAGAAGCATTCGAGGTTTCCTTAGATTTCAAAATTGCTTGAAGCAATTCGTTCATCTTTAGGAATTGGGCATCCATGGATGATTTCAACAAGTTGAGATCGCCCATGGTTGCTCCCTTGGCATGCGCCTCTGCCAACTCCAACTCACGGGCTACCCTCTCGGGTTCGGATTCCGACATCGTATCACTTAGGCGGTAAAGCCCTTAAAAGTGAACCTGGCTCTGATACCAATTGAACGGGAATCCGGCACCTAGAGGGGGGGGGGGTGAATAGGTGCTATTACAAATTTTAACTCCTTTTCAATTTAAGCTTAACACAAAGGTAAATTCTCTAGATATGCAACTAAGGTGAATTTACCTAAATGACAAGCTAGGCAATTAAACAAGATACAAGATAAATACAAGTGCGAAACAAGCAAGTAAGGGAGTAAGGATTAGGGGAACCAAGTGAAGCACGCGGAGACGAAGATGTAATCCCGAGTTCCACCACAAGGGTGTACGTCTCGTTGGAGAGGTGTGGGTCACCACAACAGGTTGACCACAACGCCACAAAGGCTCACCTTCTTCTCCGATGAACTCAACCACAAAGGTTGCGAGTTCACCTTCCACTATTGATCCCCTTTGGGGCGGAGATCGAATCCCTTACAACAAGCTTGAGGCACACACCCACAACTTAATTGGGGGCTCTCAAGATGACCACAACAGGTCAAGGACCACAAAAGGTCAAGGCAACACCAAGAAGGCAACAATGGTGAACTAGGTTTTCCTAAAGGAAACCCTAGCCACGAAATCCCCAAGTGAATGGGGAGGAAATGCAAATCGCTTCGGTGAAGTAGTAGATCTGGGCCTTCTCCTTCAATCCTCCAAGTATCAACGAATTTGGGTGGAGGGATTGGGAGATCTTGATGATTTGAGCTTTCTTGAAGTTGAGGAGAGAGAGAGTAAGAGAGCTAGCTGTTCTTGAGGAGTGAGGGGGGTATTTATAGCTCTGCCCAAAAACTGGCCGTTGGCTGCTTCGACCACCCGGAAATTCCGGTATAAGTCACAACCGGAAATTCCGGTGGCCCGGAATATCCGTAATATTGAAATATCCGACCAGAATATCCGGTTGGATCCAGAACCGAAACCTCTTCTTTCCTTAGCCGTTTCTTGGGTGTCCTTCTGGGTGCACCCGGAAAATCCGGTATACTGGAATTTCCGGGCACAATTTCCGGTTGAAGGCAGAACGCTTTCTCAACTTGACTTAGTCGTTTCTGGGGGGCTCTTCTGGGTCCACTCGGAAATTCCGGTAGACTGGAATTTCCGGGCACAATTTCCGGTTGAAGGCAGAACGCTTTCTCAACTTGACTTAGTCGTTTCTGGGGGGCTCTTCTGGGTGCACTCGGAAATTCCGGTAGACTGGAATTTCCGGGCACAATTTCCGGTTGAAGCCAGAACCACTTTCCAACAATTCCTTAGCCAATTTTTGCGAAGTTCTGGTGGACCGGAAATTCCGGCCCTGGGAATTTCCGGCTCCAATAATCCGATTCCTGGAACTTTTTCAGAGCAACTTCTTCTTTGCATTTTTGGCTTTGATGCATATGATATTTAGTCATACACTAACTGAAATACTTAGCATTAGAATTAGTATATCATTGGTATTGTTAACTAACACACAAAACACTAGGGGTTAAGAAATGTTCTTTCAAATATACCTTGCAAAAGAAATAGTTTCTTGTCCAAGGGTATAAGTGGGAAAGAAAGTAGAGCAATACGAAGTTAATGAACTTCCTCTCCAGACATCAGAGTGGCGGAACGGAAAGTGTTTCCGGTGTCATGCTCCTCAACTTGAAAGAAGCTGATGATAAAGATCACGATGCTCTGAGCTCATACTGAGAACGTAGGCGTACGAGGTTGTGTTTCACACTGTGTGGTACCACAATCTTGTTATGAAGGTCATGTTAATGGAATCTGACAGACCTACGAACTACGAAGAAGAGATGGTAGACCTAAGTCCGAGAAATGGCTATGAGTCATATATGATCCGAGATAAAATCCATATACGATTACCAGGTAATGACTTGGGAGATCTTCTTGATGGCATCTAGGCTGTTAATGGAATATGGAATTTTATGAAAGAATAGACGCTGATAAGGATCGATTTGTCGTGAAACAGTTCCGACAAATTCAAAAGTTGACCACAACGAGATTTTGTCTCAAGTGGCGAAGCCTAAATCTATTCGGGGTCGTTTAGCAATTACGACAATTTCAAATTGAGAAATTGATAGATGGATAAGGAAACCATGTTTCTTAATGGTATCATTAAGAAAGAGTTGTAATTAGTACAATGAGATGGTTTGGTAATCCTGAGGATGCTAAACATGTATGCAAACTTCAGCTGTCCATTCATGGGCTGAACCAAGCATATCGGAGCTGGAATCTTCACTTTGATGATGTGATCAAAGGATTTTGGAGTTGTCCAAAATAGTTGAAGAAACTTGCATTTGCAAAGAAGTGAGTGGGAGCTAAGTAGCTTTTCTTGATCTTATATGTGAATGACATATTTGAGTGGGAGCTAAAAGAAATTCCTTGGTCTTATATACGGATGGCGTATTTAAGTGGGAGCTAAGTGTAATTCCTGATTTTATGTAATGACATATTGAGAATGATACAGATCCTCTAGCAAAGTATAAAGGATTATTTAAGTGATTAAATTTTCTATGAATGAAGTTAGGAGTATTAGGCATTCGATCTATAATTGTATAGATCAAAAGGGGCTTAATAACATTAGGTCGAAATATTTTCCTAGGTTAAGATTCTGAAGTGTTTCAGAATAGAACAAGCGAAGAAAGAGGTTCTTACTTGTATGACTAGGTAAAATATTAAGTTTATCTTGGCATTTTCAGTGATAGCTGATGAAAGAAAAATGATGTTCGACATCCTCTATGCCTCAGACATAGATTCTATCAGACTGAAAGCTCGACTTGGTGTGACCCACGTTCTTGGTTGAAGAACGGGTTCTAGAGTGATCCTTGTGTGGATCAATGAACAAACGTTAAGTAGATTCTTCAGTGTCTGTGAGAACTGAAGATATGTTTTCTGGTAAAGGGTAAGAGTGGTAAGACAACTTGCCGTAAAACGGTTACGATGATGCAAGTTATGACACTGACCCATACGACTAGAAATCTCATATAGGAGATGTCCTTTGTTTTGAAGAAAGACATGGTTAGCTTGCGAAGTCGCATATGAATGCACTGTCGCATAATCTACATAATAGGTATAGAAATATATGGCAACTTCAGAAGTAGCAAGTGCGATTGGACTGAGTCTCACTCCATCGACTAAGATATATTTCACCGTCATCGTAAGATGCGGGATGATGTCAAACTGGTTGACATAGAAGTGTTGCAAAGCACATACAGATTTCAATGTGTGATATTTGTTGACTGTATTCCTCTTCCACGAAGCAAGCATGCACCAAGTTGCTATGGGTGTTGAGCTTTTACCAAGTTGTAAACTAGATTAAGTGTTACTCTAGTGCAAGTGGGAGACTGAAGGAGATATGCCCTAGAGGCACTTAATAAAGATAGTTTATTCGTCATATCTCAATTGTTCATTATATGTTTTATACCATGCTATAACTGTATTAAGTGGAAACATTAATACGCGTGTGGTAGATAAACAACCAGGTCCCTAGTAGCCTCTATCTAACTAGTTCATTGGGCAATTGATGATCGAGGTTTCCCGGTCATGTGACATTTATGTCAGTTGACAATGGAGTCATGTCATTGGGAGAATGACGTGATGGACATACCCAATATTTGTAGGACGTAGTCATTACGCCTTTGACCGTGAGATCTACTCTTATTGCTATTCCTGGAAGACACTTTGATTGCATCAAACGTCATATCTTACATAGTGTGACAATAAAGGTGTCCCTCTCGGGTGTCGGAAAGGAGTATGTTGAGACGGGGGATCAAGAGCGGGATTTGCCAGTCCGCATAGCAGGATAGATACTCTAGGGCCCACTCGGTGAGATTATGTCAAAAGAGCTTGCAAGCGTGTGACTAGGTCACCAGGACATAAGATCATGGACGAGTAGAAGTTAGCAGTGTCGGTAACGAGATCAAGCTAGGTATGGAGATATCTATGAACGAGTCTCGGACACGCTAAGTATCGCATGGCAAAAGGTTTAAGACTCAGACGTACAGGTTCGATAGGTAAAGTATTCGTTATCTCGCAGGGATTAATTCTGGGTATCTGTCGGCCCAGTGGATTCTAGGGTGTGCATAGCCCACTCTCCACGGGCTGCGCACGCGACAGCATCTACAAAACGACTAAGGACCAAGCCACCGCTTGGAGGGTTCCCCCCGAGGGAGAAACCCCTACGGGGGACCTGAGGCGCTGGAAGGGGCCCGAAGGGGGCTCCCCCCGAGGGCGTCCCGCTCGAGGACTCTCAGCCGGTCCGGCCCCTCTCCCTCGAGAGCCTCAGGCCCCTGAGGGGATACTTCGCGACAAAGGAAGCGCCGCAGAGCGCACATGGGCTCTGCTGCGGCCGCAGGGTGACGCGCGCGTCTGCGCGCACGGCAGCAACAGCGTCACAGTTGCCGCTCCCATGATAAAAGGGGTCAACAAAGTTCTGTGTCCCCTGCGCCGCCAACGAAGCTTTCCTCTTTGGTGATAAAGCAGTTGGCCGGCACAACGCTCCAACGACGACGTCACTGCGGGCACACCCCACGGTCTCCGCCGCGCCTGCGAGCCGCTCTGCCAAGTCTGCAACTTGTCGGCCACAGTGCGCCGCTTTAACACGGAAGAGGCGCGTCCAAGGACGGAGGAGACAGCTGCTCTGCCACGAAGGCAGGCTTTGCGACCATGGACCGAGTCCATGAACGAGCAAGCAGTAGTGCACCCCCCTCCGCCACTGGTGGCCATGTGGGAACCCGTCGACTGCGCAGGTCGCAGGGATGAGGCCCGGGGCAACTATTTAAGGAGAAGGGGCACTTCCGTAGGAGAGGATCGAAAACTCGATCCCAAGCTCAATAGCGTCCTCCACCTCCGGACCCTCTCAAGGCCCGGAGGCTTGTTGTACTACAGTCACCACAGTGCAATCGAGACAAGCAGGAGTAGCGGTGTTACCTCACCTTGAGGGCCGTGAACCTGGGTAAGGGCCGGTGTCACTCTCTGCCGTGCAGTTCCGCTCCAAGCACCGCGAGCAACGTCGCGGCGTGCATCGAGGGTTGTTTGACCTCCGTGTTCAGTCCCCCTTCGAACCTCTTCCCGGGGCGAGACTACCCCTGTTACGTGGGAGTTCATTCCTCGACATTTGGCGCGCCAGGTAGGGGACTGAGGCGCATCTTCAACCTCCGAACTCCGCGCCATGATGGACACCCGCGCGACGCGCGCCAACAGGCGCACCTCCGAGAGAGCTCACACCGAGCCCGGCACTGCACCCACTCGCGGCCGCCGTGGTCGCCCCCGCGCGACCGAACGCGCTGGCACCGGCCCGCGCGTGGAAGAGCCGGAGAGCGAGGAGCACCGCGAAGGAGACCAGCGTGACGACGAGGACCTCTCCGAGCGCCGCGGGGACGTTGAGTCCTCGCACCCGTCCCGGCGCCAGAGCGTGTCCACGCGGGAGCATCAAGAGCCCGCCCCGCACACCGCGCTACTGATGGCTCAGGAGCTCCTCCGCTACCGGCCAAGTGCCGAAGCGCACGACTAGTGGCTGGACCGCCTCCACCACCTCGTCGACATCGCAACCACACGCCCCGCTCCGTCGCGCTCCATCGTGCCTTCCGGCCCTGCAGGGACGGCCGCACCAGGTGCGCCACCGCCGCCGCCGGGACCGCCCCCGGCCGCGGCACAGCGGGCTCCCTCCCATGCTTCCTCGCCGCACGACTGCCAAATCGTGCAGCGCACCGCACCTGACGCGCGCGTAGGCATGGAGCGACGTCGCGACCTCCAAAACCGCCTCGTCGAGGAGCTCGGTCAGGCGGGGCAGCAAAACCGCAGGGCCCTCCAGGGAGGAACGGCCACCTATGCCTCAGGCTGCATGGCCTTCACGCGCACCCTGCGCCGTGTGGTCTGGCCACAGAAGTTCAGGCCAGCGCTCCCCAAGGGCTTCGACGGGTCCACCAACCCTCTCGAGTTCCTGCAGCTCTACACCACTTCCATCCAGGCTGCAGGGGGCGATGACAAAGTCATGGCCAACTGGTTCTCCCACGCCCTCAGGGACTCCGCTCTGTCCTGGCTTCTCAACCTGCCCGAGGACTCCATCGACTCCTGGGAGGAGCTCTGCAGGCAGTTCGTCGCCAACTTCAAGGGCACGTACGAGCGCGCACTCACCCACAACGACTTGCGCGCTGTGGTGCAGAAGAAGGGTGAAACTCTTCGCAAGTACATCCAGCGTTTCAGCCAGGTGCGGAACAAAATTCCAAACATCCCCGACACCCAGGTGATCGCTGCCTTCCGCGAGGGCGTCACGAACCGCAGGATGCTCGAGAAGCTCGGCATCCACGACAAGCTCACCTCTGTGGTGAAGCTGTTCGATCTGGCGGACAAGTGCGCCAAGGCTGAAGAGGGACTCCTCTTCGTCAAGATGAGCGCGCGGGGGGACGACCCGGGCGAAGGGTCCAAGAGCCACAAGAAGAAGGAAGAGCCCAAGCGCAAGGCCACCGCGGTCCTCGCGGCAGAGCCTGACGCAAAGGGCTCCCGCAGGGGCTCCCCCGAGCGCGGCGACAAAGAAATGGACCACCGTCCGTTCTGCGTCTACCACAACAGGCGCGGGCACGCTACAGACGACTGCTTCGACCTCAAGAGGCTGAGCAGGGAACGCGAGCGGGGAGAAGGCAGCGGAGGCCGCGGCAGAGGTCGCGGCTACCGCAGGGACGCCAAGGGCAGGCGCGATGGCGGCTACCAGAAGCCGTCGGGCACTCAAGCCAACGCCGCCCAGAAGAACAACAACCTCCCCGACGAGGAAGATGGAGGCTACCAGGCCACGAGAGGCGCCATGGCCTGCATCCTCGGCGGAGCTCAAGCGCCCAAGTCGAACAATCAGTTCAAGCAGTTCGCCCGCGAACTCAACGCTGCGCTCCCGAGCACCGAGACTTCCAGGCCCCTCAAGTGGTCCCAGTACACCATCGCCTTCGACGCCAAGGACCACCCCAAGTCGACCAAGACCGTTGGAACCCTCCCCCTGGTCTGCTCCCCCACCATCAACAACATCACCGTCTCCAAGACGCTCATCGACGGGGGAGCGGGCCTGAATGTCATCTCTGTCGAGACCTTCGAGACGCTTCAAGTGCCCTACGAGTGGCTTATGCCCTCCAGGCCGTTCACGGGCGTCACCAGTGGTTCTATCGAGCCTCTGGGACAAGTCCGCCTCGCGGTCACCTTTGGCACGCAGGAGAACTACCGCACGGAGCTGATCGACTTCGACGTCGCGCACATCGGTCTGCCGTACAACGCCATCCTCGGCTACCCCGCCCTTGCGAAGTTCATGGCCGTCACGCATCACGCCTACAACATGGTCAAGATTCCCGGCAGCGCTGGCACCATCGCCGTCCATGGCCATGTCCTGGACGCCACGCGCGCTGTCGAGAGCGCCTACAAGGCAGCCGCCATGGCTTTCCCGGCTGACGAGGACATGGAGCCTCTCGAGAGGCCCAGGAAGAAGAAGCAGGTGTTCTCTCAGGAGCAAGCCGCCACGAAGAAGGTGCCGCTGGACACCACCAGCTCGGGGGCTGAAGGCTCGGGGGCTAGCGTCACCATAGGCGCCGCCCTGCCTCCCAAATAGGAAGGCGCGCTCGTCGCCTTCCTTCGGGCAAACTCTGACATGTTCGCGTGGACTCCGTCAGATATGTCCGGCGTACCAAGGGAGGTGATCGAGCACCACTTAGCCGTGTGTCCAGACGCACGCCCCGTCAAGCAAAAAGCACGCAAGCAAGCCCCCGAGAAGCAAGCCTTCATCATCAAGGAAGTAGAGAAACTCAAGGCGGCAAATGTCGTCCGCGAAGTCGCGCACCCCACTTGGCTCTCCAACGGTGTGGTCGTCCCTAAACCCGCTGGAGGAGGCCGACTCTGCATCGACTACACCGATGTCAACAAGGCCTGCCCCAAGGACCCATACCCCATGCCGAGGATAGACCAGATCGTGGACTCCACCGCTGGCTGTGACCTCCTCTGTTTTCTGGATGCCTTCTCTGGTTATCACCAGATCAAGATGGCTAAAGAGGACGAGGAGAAGACGGCATTCCTCACCCCCTGTGGTGTGTACTGCTACACATGCATGCCCTTTGGCCTGAAGAACGCTGGGGCCACCTTCCAGAGGCTCATGAGGATAACCTTGGGGGCTCAGATGGGCAGAAATGCTGAGGCCTACGTCGATGACATCGTGGTCAAGTCTCGAGAGGGGGACACCCTCTTGAGGGATCTAGAGGAAACCTTCGCCAGCCTGAGAAAGGTGAGCATCAAGCTCAACCCCGCCAAGTGCGTCTTCGGGGTCCCTTCAGGCAAGCTCCTCGGATTCCTCGTGTCCCACCGCGGCATAGAGGCAAATCCTGACAAGATCAAGGCCATAGAACAAATGCAGCCCCCTCGCCGACTCAAGGAAATGCAGTGCCTTGCGGGCTGCATGGCCAGCCTCGGTCGTTTCATCTCTAAATTCGGCGAGCGAGCCCTGCCGTTTTTCAAGATCATGAAGAGGTCGGGCACATTCAAGTGGACCCCTGAGGCGGATAAAGCCTTCGAAGATTTAAAGAAGTATCTGGCTAGCCCTCCGGTCTTGGTGGCCCCCAGGGCAGACGAGCACTTGAAGCTGTACCTCTCAGCCACCCCTCAGACAGCAAGCGCCGTCTTGGTGGTCGAGAGGGAAGAGCCTGTCCTCCCCAAGAAAAGCACTGCCACTCCAAGCCCGGAACCCCCCGACAAAGGCCCCGTCGAAGGAGCAGCCTCCGCAGACCCACGGCCAGGCCCATCGCCTCAAGTCGAGCCTGCTCCAACAACCCCGGTCGAGAGGCCAGCACAGGCAGATACCGACAGGAGCCCTGAAGAGCCCCCCCAGAGGGCCGATGCCGCGCCACCTCAGACAACCCTCGTCGAGCACCCCGTCTACTTCGTCAGCACGGTGCTACGGGACGCTCGCGAGCGGTATCCAATGCAGCAGAAGCTCCTCGTCGCGCTCCTCATCGCCTCCAGAAAGCTGAGACACTACTTCCAGGGCCACCCCATCACGGTGGTCACCGCTTTCCCCCTGGAGCAAATCCTGCGCAACCCCAACGCCACAGATCGTGTCGCAGGGTGGAACATCGAGCTGCAGCCTTTCAACTTGCGCTTCGACACCACGAGGGTCATAAAAGGAAGAGCGTTGGCTGATTTCGTCGCCGAATGGACTGACCCAAGCCCTGAGGAGCCTCGTGAGGCAGAGGCCGAGCCCTCGGGAGACGCGGCGCCCAGCCACTGGACCATGCACTTCGATGGAGCCTTCGCTTGCCGCAATGGCGGAGCAGGCGTCGTCCTAACCTCGCCCAAGGGTGACAAGCTTTATTATGCTATCCAGCTGTGCTTCACAATCGACAAGATCTCCAACAACATCGCCGAATACGAAGGCCTCCTCGCCGGCTTAAGGGCCGCCATCGCTCTAGGCGTCAAGCACCTACTCGTCAAGGGAGACTCACAGCTGCTCGTCAACTTCTCCAACAAGAGTTACACGCCGAAAGACGACCACATGGCCGCATACCTCGAAGAGGTCCGCAAGCTTGAGAAGCACTTCAGGGGCATGGAGCTCATGCACATCCCGAGGAAAGAAAACCAAGAGGCCGACGACATCGCCAAGCGAGCCTCGCGGAGGCAACCCCAGCAGGCCGGTGTTTTCGAAGAGAGGCTCGCCAAGGCGTCCATCAAGCAGCCTCGAGAGGCCACGCCCGCAAGCGCAGGCGAAGTGCTCCCACCGCCTCCTGAGTCTGGGGCGCCTGATTGCGGTCCCAGCACAGGGGAGCGTCTGCTGCTGACGGCAACCCACCAGGCCTCAGGCTGGATTGATGAGCTCAAGGACTACTTGGTGAAAGGAATCCTCCCTGAAGAAGATACTGATGCAGAGCGAGTCGCTCGACAAGCAAAGTCATACTGCATCCTCGAGGAAAACCTCTACCGCAAGCGCCCAAATGGTGTAGCGCTCAAGTGCGTCCCTCCTGAGGAAGGCCGAGAGCTGATTAAGGACATCCACAGCGGGGAGTGCGGCCACCACTCATGTGCGCGCACCCTCGCAGGCAAGGTCTTCAGGAGCGGCTTCTACTGGCCTCAGGTGCTTCAAGATGCGGTCGCCATTGTGCAAACCTGCGACGCCTGCCAATTCCACGCCAAGCAAATCCATCAGCCGGCACTGGAGCTTCAGACCATCCCGCTCTCCTGGCCGTTCGCGGTCTGGGGGCTGGACATCCTGGGACCCTTCCCGAAGTCGCAGGGGGCTACCGTTTCCTCCTCGTGGCCATCGACAAGTTCACCAAGTGGACCGAGGTTGAGCCGGTGCGCACCATACCAGCTGGGGCTGCGGTGAAGTTCATCCGAAGCTTGGTCTGCCGCTTCGGCGTGCCCAACCGCATCATCACTGACAACGGCTCGCAATTCACCAGCGGCATCTTCCGAGCCTACTGCGACAAACTGGGTATCAAGGTCTGCTTCGCCTCGGTAGCTCACCCACGCAGCAACGGTCAAGCCGAGCGAGCAAACGCAGAAGTCCTCAAGGGCCTCAAGACCAGGAGCTTCAACATCCTTAAGGGCCACGGCAAGGGTTGGATTGACGAGCTCCCCTCAGTGCTCTGGTCCATACGCACAACCTCCTCGAGGCCTACAGGCGAAACGCCGTTCGCTCTGGTCTACGGAGCCGAGGCGGTCCTCCCCGCAGAAATCAAGCATGGATCGCCACGGGTCCTTGCCTTTAATGAGGACACCCAAGAGGGCCTCCACAACGACGACCTGCTGCTTCTCGAGGGACTGCGCCGTCAGGCCGCCCTCAGGGCGGCAGGGTACCAGCAAGACCTGCGACGCTACCACAGCCGCCATGTGCGCTCACGCACCCTTGAAGCGGGCGACCTCGTCCTCAGGCGAATCCTCTCCAGGGAAGGTCTCCACAAGCTCTCCCCGATGTGGGAAGGCCCCTACAGGGTCTCCCACGTCGCCAGGCCTGGCGCAGTACGCCTCGAGACCAAGGACGGCATCCCCGTCAAGAACCCGTGGAACATCGCGCATCTGCGCAAGTTCTACCCGTGATCACAGTCACGCCAGGCATTTTTTGTCTCTAGAGGGAAGCTCACGGCTTCACCTCCAAGCTTCTCAAAGCTTCTCCCGAGGCCCAGCCCTCCGAGCTCTCCTGCAAATGAGCCCCCGCAGGCCGCGGTGAACCTCTGCCACTAATGGGTGGTCCCCATGCCTCGACATGGAAGGAACGTTAGCTTGGCAAACCCAAGTGTAATGAACCGATTTTCGTTCCACGTGAACTTTGCGCTCCAGCGCCATCTTCGTTCCAAGGGAACTTCACGCTCCAGCGCCATTTTCGTTCCAAGTGAACTTTGCGCTCCAGCGCCATCTTCGTTCCAAGTGAACTATGCGCTACGGCGCCGCTATGTAATATTTTGGTGGTGAGTTTATTACAGCTTTATTTCATTTATTGAAAATGGGCACTTATATCTCTCCACATGCGTACCTCGCGAGCGGGGGCTGAGTACGGTGCCAGTGCCTCAAGTGACACACCAGCAGTACTGCAAAACCCAAGGATCCGAGCTCTGGCTAGAGGGCAGGCCCTCCCAAGCACGCCATCTCTTCAAAGGACCTTGGTACTCTCTCTCCTCGCAAGGAACGCCTGAGGCGACCTATAAGCGCGCATTAGTCCCTGATGCTGTGATCTAGCGTTTCGGCTCGCCCCACTAACATCCACAGAGAGCGAAAGTCCCCACCAGGCCTGCGGAGGAGAACCCTCGGCCCCTGAAGGGGAGAACTCCGCCAGAGAAGGCCCACACCGGGAAAACGCCTCGCGAAGCTAAGTTTTTCGCCCACCTCAAGGGAATCCTCGCATTTTTCTCATAAGCACTCTGCGCCCCTCAAGCGGTTCTTTCCTTACTCTCCGTGGACTGCTTGCGCGTCAAAGGGGGGCCCTCAGCATCGCGACTTGAGGGCTCTTACCTCCCCAAGCCTTAAACTCCCCCCGGCCTTGCCGAGTCATTGCTCGAGCATACCGCAGCGGCAGGAGTCATAGCGCGAGGGGAAGGGTCCAACGACGCAGAGCGAAAAAGGCATGGAGATGAAGCAAAGACCCCTCGAAGGGAGCGCACACTTAATCGATAGCAAAATGTTTACGAAGTGAAGAAGTAAATTACAAGGTGGAAAATGAAATTCTCTAACGGGCAAACGCCCCTAAAAGCGCTGCAAGCGCGACGCGTTCCAGGAGGAGATTAGTCGGAGGTCTCAGCGTCGTCCTGGTCGCTCTCTTCTTCCTCCTCGGGCTCGCTCCCCTCGCCGCCTTCCTCTGCAGCGGCCCGCCGGAAGCGGCTGCAGAAGTCGTCCACCTGGTCGCGGACGGAGCTGGAGGCTTTCCACGCAGCGTCCCCCTCCAGTGGCTCGGTCACCGTGGCGAGGTCGAACCCGGGCTGGAGGTGGACGAGGTTTGAGAAGATGCGGTCCACCGCCACCGCCAGAAGCTGACGGCACTCCTCCTCAACCACGTCGCGGATCTCCGCGGTAGGGCCTTCAAGCGCCGCGAAGAGCTGCTCGAAGTACAGGAGGTAGGTGGCGGCGTCGGCGTGGCCCTGAGCCGGAACGCTTGGCGCCTCTGCCCCCAGCTTCGCGGCAAGCTCACGACCCCGTCCCGTCAAGGACAGGAACATGCGCTCCCGTTGCTGCGACAGCACCTGCGCCGCCTGGATACTCTCCGCCGCCTCCACCGCCTTCTCCACGGCAGGCCCCACCTGCCGGGTCATCTCCTCCATATCCCCCGTGAGGGCGGCGAGGTCCCGGGAGGTGTCATCTCGGGCCTTCTCGGCGGCGAGGCGGCGATCGGCCTCGCGCTTCACCTTGGCGGCGAGCTTGGCGTTCTCCTTCTCGAGCTTCTTGACCCGGGCGCCGCTCTCCTCCAGCCTCGCCTTGAAGCGGTCCTCCTGCTTGGAGAATTTCTCCTTGTAGTCCTGGGAGACGGCGGCGCGGATCTTCTGCTCTTTCTCCCGGAGAGCCTTGTCGAGCTCCTCCTTCCGCTCGGCAAGCCGCGTGTTGGCGCGCTCCACATTTCCCTTGTGGGCGGCGACATCGCGCTCGAGCTTGCTGAGCGCCGTGGCGACGCTGTCCTCGCGGGCCTCGAGGGCCGTGCGCTGTCCGGACAGCTCCTGCTCCCTCAGCGCCAGCTGCTCGTCGCGCCGGCGAGCATCCTCCTCGCGCTCGCTCAAAGCGCGCCCGCGGGCCTCCAGGCTCGAGCGGAGTTCGTCGAGGGCGGTCTGCACCACCCCGGCATCCGCCAGGATCTTCTTCTCGAGCTCGAAGAGCTCGGCACGCTTCGCCGCCAGCGAATGCTCCACGGCTTCCCGCTCCGCCTTGGCCTCGGCGAGGTCCTTGGCAGCGGCTCGGCGTTCAACCCTCAGGGGCTGAAGGAGCTCCTCAGCTTCACGCAAGGCTCCCTCGCGAACCTCCTCGGCAAAGCGCGCCGCCTCCTCGCGCTCCGCCTGCAGCGCCTGGTCGCTCTTGCGCCGGGCCTCTACCGCCGCGTGGAAGGCGGCCCAGGCGTCGGCGAGCTCATCTCTTTGGCGGGCGAGCGCCTGGTCCTCGGTGGCCAGGTAGGCCTCGAGCCCCTCCAGGGACTCCCGCACGAAGCGGAAGGCGACGTCGCGACGCCCTCGACCCCAGTCGAACCGGCCCAGAGCAAGGCCCTGGGGCGGACCGCGCGGCCTAGAAGGGCCCGCGCCCGCGTCCGGCTCCGCGGCAGACGCCCTCGCGTGGGCCTGAGGGCTCGGAGGCAGGACCTCTTCCGTGCCCGGTCCCCGGCCCCCTGCGCTTCCCCCCTCGTGCGGCACCTCCCGATCCGCCTCCGGGACAGGGGCGTGAGGCCCGGCCCTTGCGGTTTCCTCCCCCCCGCGGTGCCCGGTGGCGGCGGTGGAGTGCCCTCCCTGCAAGACTTGGGAGGGCTCGGCGCCGACTCGGCACCCGCAGGAGCCTCTGGCTGCGCTGGCGGGGTAGCTGCGCGGGGAGGAGTGGGCGCCCTCTCCACCTGCTCCTCCACCCGCTCTGCCTCGGGTGGCGGCGCAGATGCTTCCGCCTGAGGTACCTCCTCCCGAGAGCCTGTAGGCCTCGAGGCCTCCGCCGCCGCGGCCTCGCCGGCCTCAGCCTCTGGTGCGGCGTCAGGGGCGGCCCTCTTCACGTCTGCGGCCTTCCGAAGCCTGCGGCGCTTCGCAGGAGCGGGGCAGCTGTGGTGAAAGGCAAAGAATTGGTCAAGAAACAAGAGCAAGCAAGCTGGACTCAGAAAGGAAAGAGAAGGGTAAAAGAATCTTACCTCGTCTTCTTGGCGCGGGTGTCCACCCACGTCATGCCAGGCGAGCGCCATGAAGGCACAGCCCGCGCCTCCGCCTCGAGGGCCTCCTCGGCTTTCCTCTTGTGGGGAGCGTTCGGGGGCTCCCCGGCGGGCCTGTCGTGGGCCGCCTTAGTCCTCGGCTCGTAGCGCCCCGCCGCGGCCTCCTCGCTGTCGCCGGAGGAATGCTCGTCAGCCTCCCCCGCCGGGGGCGCAACGCCGGCAGAACTACCCACGCCCGCCGAGCTCCCTACGCCGGCAGAGGGCCCCGCCCTCGTCTCCGCGTCGCCCTGCTCCGAGTCAGACGCGCTTGGCGACTCGGTGGTGCCCGCTGGCATGGGCCCCTCCTCCTCTTCGTCCCCCGCCAGGCCTAGCGGGGTGAATGCGGGCGCGTCCGTCAGGATGGCCCGGCGTTTGTCCGGAACCTCAAAGAGGGGCCGTATCGCTACGTGAACCCTCTCGGGCACCTCCGGGTTGACGAAGAGGCCTCCTAGGATGACCTCGACGACTGCGGGGCGGTGGTCGCTAAGGTGCAGCCGCAGCGAGTCTGTAGGCCCTGAGTACGCCCACATCGCCTTCTTGTGCGCCTGCAGGGGGGCGATGCGGCGCCTCACGAACTCCGCCGCCACCATCTGGCCGGTCAGGCCGTGCTCGCGAAGCGCCTTCAGGTGGCCCACGAGGCCGGCTATCTCCTGCCCCTCCAGGGAGCGCATGCTCCAGTGGGTGTTCTTCACCGGCGCCGCCTCGGGGACCTCAAGAAGGGAGCTCTCCGAGGGAACGCGGATGAGGAACCACTTCTGCCTGAAGTCCTCCACCTTCTTCGACACCGCCGTCACAGGCTTGTCGCCGTTCCAGGCCATGGGGATATAGACATCTCCCATGGCGTCCGCGATGCGGAAGGATACACAGCCCGTCCGCTCCTTCCTCGCAGTATTCCGCAGAGCGTAGAAGCTTCGGAAGAGAGCGATGGAGGGCTTCACTCCCAAGTACGCCTCACACAAGAAGGCGAAAATGGAGAGGACAAGGATGGCATTGGGGTGGAGGTGCAGAAGGTGGACCTGGTAGAACTCGAGGACGGCCTCGAGGAAAGGAGAGTACGGCGGCACCAGCCCAGCGAAGAGAGTGTGGAGGAAGATGGGGTAGTAGCCGGCGGGAAAGCGTCCGGTCCGTGCAGGCAGAATGGCGCTGGCGCCGTGCTCGTTGTGCTTCCCGGCGACCAGGTGCTGGATCTTATCCAGCGCCGTCGCGTCGATGCGTGCCCCGACCAGAGCGGGGCCGAACTCCGCCTCTCCCTGTGCGCCATGGCGGGCCGAGGCCGCTGTCTTCTTGCCCTTGGATCCTCCCATTGTCGGCGAGGAACGGGAGCTCGGAGGACGGAAGGAGTCGGCCGGAGATGGGGAAGATTTACTGGAGACGGGAGGCTAGGAGGCGGAGAACCGATGGACTGGAGAGACAAGACAGGACGGGGTAATGACTGCGGCTCGGACAGCGCGCGGCTTTTAACCCCGTCCATGCGGTTACCGAGGCGCGGTAGTGGAGATCGTGGCGGGGGTGGTGGCCCCCCCCCGCTACGCACGTTCCCGCCGGAGTAGCCGAGACGCCGCGAATCCTCCACCAGGTGACGCGTGTCCCGCGGCGCTTCGCCCGCAGCTCCGGGCCCGCGACGCTTCGCCTGCGGTTTTGGGCCCCACGACGCTTCGCCTGCGGTATTGGGCCCATGACGCTTCGCCAAGTCCCAATCGGCCTCGACGTGCCCATCATGGGCCCGGGGGCTACTGTCGGCCCAGTGGATTCTAGGGTGTGCATAGCCCACTCTCCACGGGCTGCGCACGCGACAGCATCTACAAAACGACTAAGGACCAAGCCACCGCTTGGAGGGTTCCCCCCGAGGGAGAAACCCCTACGGGGGACCTGAGGCGCTGGAAGGGGCCCGAAGGGGGCTCCCCCCGAGGGCGTCCCGCTCGAGGACTCTCAGCCGGTCCGGCCCCTCTCCCTCGAGAGCCTCAGGCCCCTGAGGGGATACTTCGCGACAAAGGAAGCGCCGCAGAGCGCACATGGGCTCTGCTGCGGCCGCAGGGTGACGCGCGCGTCTGCGCGCACGGCAGCAACAGCGTCACAGTTGCCGCTCCCATGATAAAAGGGGTCAACAAAGTTCTGTGTCCCCTGCGCCGCCAACGAAGCTTTCCTCTTTGGTGATAAAGCAGTTGGCCGGCACAACGCTCCAACGACGACGTCACTGCGGGCACACCCCACGGTCTCCGCCGCGCCTGCGAGCCGCTCTGCCAAGTCTGCAACTTGTCGGCCACAGTGCGCCGCTTTAACACGGAAGAGGCGCGTCCAAGGACGGAGGAGACAGCTGCTCTGCCACGAAGGCAGGCTTTGCGACCATGGACCGAGTCCATGAACGAGCAAGCAGTAGTGCACCCCCCTCCGCCACTGGTGGCCATGTGGGAACCCGTCGACTGCGCAGGTCGCAGGGATGAGGCCCGGGGCAACTATTTAAGGAGAAGGGGCACTTCCGTAGGAGAGGATCGAAAACTCGATCCCAAGCTCAATAGCGTCCTCCACCTCCGGACCCTCTCAAGGCCCGGAGGCTTGTTGTACTACAGTCACCACAGTGCAATCGAGACAAGCAGGAGTAGCGGTGTTACCTCACCTTGAGGGCCGTGAACCTGGGTAAGGGCCGGTGTCACTCTCTGCCGTGCAGTTCCGCTCCAAGCACCGCGAGCAACGTCGCGGCGTGCATCGAGGGTTGTTTGACCTCCGTGTTCAGTCCCCCTTCGAACCTCTTCCCGGGGCGAGACTACCCCTGTTACGTGGGAGTTCATTCCTCGACAGTATCCAAGGTCCACGAATTAGTCATTGATCGGAGAGGAGTCTCGATCATGTCTGGTGAGATAATCGAACCGCTAGGGTAACACGCTTATGGGGAGTCGACATTTTACCGGAAGAGAAAAATAAGGAAAAGAGAGACCGGGAACGTCCCGGGAAAGTTCCGATGGAGATCGGGCAGCGACGAAATAGTTTTCGGAGCCAGAATAAATTATGTAATATGTATTTAATATTAATTAGTGTAATTAATAGTTAAATATATTTTATTTTAATTTTTTCTGAATTTTTAAACTCAAAAATCCCTTAATGGGCCTCTTTGGGCAAAGAGGCCCATGAGAGGGGGAGAGTCCCCCCCAGGAGGAGGGGCTGGTTCGGCCGGCCCTAGGTGGGCCACATGGGGCCCACCTAGGCCGGCGCACCAAGGCTGGCCGGCTGGGGTGTGGGAATAGTCCCACACCGCCAGCCTGGCAGGTTGGGCAGCCCCTGGCCTCCTATATATACATGGGTACCCCTGGCCTTTGAAGACACAACCTAACTCTCTCTCTCTCTCTCCTTGGATCCCGTGACTCCCAAGTTTGGAGTTGCGCCAAGGATAAGTTTTCTCCACCATATGCACGCCGCCGTGCTGCAGGTCTTCCGGTCCCAGTCTTCCGCTGCTCGTCCCTGGATCGGGCCCGGAGTTCGTCGGCTTCACCGTATGTGCGTAACGCCCTGCGAGGTGCCACGCTAGTGGTGCTGGAGGTCTGCTTCCTCCACACGGCCTCGAGGTCGTCGTCGGTTTCACCGATATCGCCGCGTCATCGTCTTCTTCGTCGCGCCAAGTTCTCCGCGACCTTGAGGTCGGCTACGGCGTCTACGTCAGCAACGCTTGTGCGGGAGCGTAATCCCCGCTTTTCGGTCTACAAGGGTATGTATACCGGACCCCCTTCGTACTACTATATCTGCATAGTATAGATTCTGGCTAGTTTAAGGTTATCGCTGTTAGGAAATTTTTTGTTTTCTGCCTGCGATCCCCTTCAAATAGTTATCGCAACAGGAAAACTGTTTGTAGCGGGAAGCTTCTGCGACAGAGTAAACTTTTTGTGGCTTTACGCTATTTCAACAAAACTTAGTTTGGTGGCACCAAGCAGTTATCGCAACATACAAAAAAATGTGGCGCCAAATTATTGCCACAATATAAAGTGCTCCGTGGAAAAATCTTGGTGCAACAAAACAGCTAGGCGTGGCGGCTGAGATTTGACGGAACAATTTATTTTTTGTAGCAATAGTACATTGCAACCGTAAAAAAATACAAGCATTCAATTACAATATTAAAAAAACATACGTATAATTGTAAATCCATAATAATTATAATTCTCATAGCAAATATAAGCCATCCTAATTAAGTGCCAAGACTACAGCGACCCATGATCTTCCAATTGGGACCCACATATTAGAAACATGATAGTTGGGACCTACTTGTAAGAAAAACAATTGCCAGAGCACAGAAATAAGAAGGCCAAAATAATTTTAAGGTTTACAACTGGTGGTTATGTCTCCTTCGGTACCATAAAAAATATATCATTTTTTCCTTTTCTAAAAAGGATAAAGAAGTGCAAAATCCAAAATCGATCATGTCGTTCAAGTCGCATGTTGTTTCTACCACATCGTTTTAAACAAAGTTTTACCATAACACCCAAAGAAAAGCATCCTCATTTCTAGCATTGTCGAAGCTTTTGCAACACTATCTTGAGGGGCCCTAATCCTAGCAGAAATGGTCAATGCATTTGCTTTTCCTCTAAGAGGATGATCAGCCACACTAGGACTGAGACACAGCCCAGACTCCTATGGGAGGCACCAATGGGGAATTTTCTGCAATGGGCGAAAGCCTGATGGAGCAATGCCGCGTGGAGGTGCAAGGCCTACGGGGCGTCAACTTCTTTTCTCGGAGAATAAACAATATTGGAACATCAATTTGAAAGAGATGATAGAAGCAGAAGTTCATTTTGGTCATGGTATTAAGAAATGGAATCCGAAAATGGCTTCTTACATTTCGGCAAAGCGCAAAGGTACTCACAAACTAACTTTGTGTTTGTGGGTGGAATCCCCCAAGAAGAGTTAGAGTGGCAGTTCCCACTCCATGAGATGTACCAAATAAATATCGATAGTTTTAGAAAATATGACTTTTTTCGATGAATAGTCATGGTGGCCATTTTAACCGTTTTTCCAAAAACAAATCAAATAAAGTGAAAAACCCTCAAAACAAGATATCCTCTAGATGGAGTCCTTTTATGTGTACTATTCGTTATAAAAACGGCTAAACTTAAGTTTTGACAAATAATACAAACAAATTTACAAAAAGGTCAATCATGTATCTATAAGTTTCAACCAAAATGACCAAGTTATTGCCATTCCCACGACATAGTTTGTGATAAATTTCTCATATTCGTCAAATATGTGTATCTTGGTATAGAAACAATTATGACGAAGGGATTTTTTAATTATTTTTTATAAATATCATTTTCCATTTTTTTAAGTGTAAAAAATGACCTTTTGTGAATCAAGTACAAAAAATATGGTGCAAAATTGCACCCATCTAGTTTCCTCAAAAAGTAGTCCATATTTGATGGATAATCTGCAAGTAATAGGATTTTTCTTGATTTCTACCTAATTTTGCCTAGTTAAATGAGTTTATGCCGATTTTCTGAAAGTAATCCAAATTTGAACTATATGTGTTTGATAGTTTGCTCTGATTAAAAAAAAATTAAGGTACACAACTAGTGCTTATATCACATAAACATCTATAGTTTTAGAAACTTTGACCGCTTTCAATTCATAGTCATGGTGGCCATTTTGACCATTTAAAAAAAAACTGAAACAAATCTAAAAAAAAGATATCCTCTCGCATGCAGTTCTTTTATGTGTACTAATTGCTACAAAAAATGATAAACTTGATTTTTGACAAATTGTCCAAAAAAATCTTAACAAAAAGGTGCACCTTTTTAAGTGTCAAAATGATCTTTTTGTGAACCAAGTACAAACATTATGGTGCAAAATGACACCGTTCTAATTTTCACAAGAGTAGTCCACATCTGATGGATAATCCCCAAGTATTAGGTTTTTTCTTAATTTCTACCTAATTACGCCTAGTTAAATGACTTTTATGCCAAATTTTTTTAAAGTAATTTCGCCTAGCTAAATAAGTAATCAATTTTCTAATCGATTAAGACATTTTATTTTTTTTTAATTTTCATTTAGGGATTTAAATATATGAATTCATATTAGATGAAAATAGAACAAAAAATGATTAAAAAAATAGCTATGTTGACGGCTGTACGAATTTGCTGCTTCGCCGTTGGCGTACAGTACGCCGACGGCTAATCTGCGTCGGCGGTTAGTTTGCTGGGCAGCCCAAGCGGATCGAATGAAAGTTTCCTTCTGGTACGATTCTTTTCAAGTCGGTAGATTGGTTTAGGTCGGTTGGGGTTTTTCCCCACCAAGAAGCCACCCTACTCCTTAGACATTACTCTCTCCGTATGAAAATATAATTTCCTTTGTATCAAAATATAAGATGTTCTAACACAAGATATGTCTACATGCATGTACATATCTTAGGCTTAGGTTGTGGCGGTCGGCGTATCGCCGTTTCCTATAGTGCATTTCTAAACTAAGTGGGTATTACCATATTAGCTCTAAAATTAGAACACATAAATACTGTGCGTACAGGTAGTGCACCTTTGCCCATAAAAGCACGTGGGCTTAAGTTCGATTGTAGCATAGGGAATCCTGTTTGCCTCGTGAGTTTCAGGGTGGAAACCGGCGGTCAAGATATATAGCCGTATCAAACAACTTTTATGTGATTATATCAAATACATAAGCTCAAACAATGTAATTACCGAAAAGGGGTGCCCTCTACATCGACAGCCTGCCACATTTTATTGCATAGCTTCAAAGGTTTAGCCAACATCGTACAAGCAAGGCTCTAGTAAGAAGTGCTGATACTCTATCGTCACCACAATATAAGGTGCTTTAGCCATTTTCTATATTCACATCAGATACATGTATCTAGACATATATTTTAATATACATGTTAACTTATTTTAGTCTGAATCTAAACAACATGTATAACACATAACACATGGAACGGAGGGAGTACGTTATAAACTCAACTGATCAAATGATACACTACGCACCATTCTAAAAAAAAGACACTCGCACTGTAGAGAGAGTAGACAGACGCAGGACACTCACTATCAGAAGCCTTGTAAAAAGCAGGGCCTGTAAGTTTATGGACCCCAAATATACATACCGATGATGATGATTGACCGTTGGGGCACCCCGCCAGCAAAAGGTGCAAATCTATCTTGCTGTGCCTGTGCACGGGGTCTCCAAGAAACACAGTGATACAGTATAGGTTCGGAAAGCAGCGCAAGTACTACTATTCGTTACAATCATCATGCAACATGCATCCACTCATCATAGAAAGATGGCGTAGCTATCATCATGTGGAAGTATATGCAAACGTCGTCTCGGACCAAAAAAGAAAAGGGAGAAAAGGAGAGAACCATCGACCACGCAACAAGAGGAAAGAAAGAAATCGGGGGAAGTGAAGGGAACCATTTGAGCTTCAACATTCATTCATTCCTTGCAGTTGCAGCCGGGTCGTTGGTCAAGCACAGCTAGCATCTTGTTGTGTGTGTGCCCTCAAAAAGAAGTACAGCATCTTCTTGTTACTTAAAAGGGCAGAAGGAAGAAGGGAAAAAAAAGTGAGAGGCTAGCTAGAGAGGATCGACTACGACTATGGCTATAGCTAGCTAGCTAGTAGTACTGGAACAAGCTGGTCATCTCCCGGACGGACCCGAACGCCGGCGAGGAGGGCATGACACCGAGGCCCCACGGGAGGCAATGCCCATCTTCTTGGGCTGTGTCGCCGAACATCCCGTAGGACGCTGCGGCCTTCGCCACGGCCGGGCCGTAGCACCCCCACTGCGGCTGCTGCTGTTGCTGCTGCCGTGCGTACCCGTAGGCGTACTCCATCCCGCCGTCCGATGACGCCAGCGCCGCCGTCGGCGCCACCGCGGCCGCGGCCGCGCGCCTCTCCTCTTTCTTGTACCGGATTCCACAGGCGTTGCACAACGACTGCATGTGCAAGAACGGATGTAGAGGAACGGTCAGTTGGTATGATGCATGATATCGGTGCGTGCATTGCTTGTTACGTACTACGTGGGGCGGTGGGCAGTTTACATACCTTTGGTCCACGTGGCCCGTTCCTCCATAGCGGGGTGGAGGTGGTGTCGCAGTTGGCGCACCGGCGAGCGCCGCCGGCATTGGTCTGGACGACCTGCTGCCCGCCGTTGCAGGTGGACACCGCCTCCCACGGCATCCCCGGCGCCCGAGCCCCGGCCTCGGCGTAGTGCCTGGTGGAGGGCGTGCCGAGCGAGAGCGTGCAGTCGACCGAGGCGCCGCCGTACGGGACCTCGTCGCCGCCGCATTGCTGCTTGCTGTAGTAGTAGTGGTGGTCCCCCGGCGCGGCGGCGAACTGCAGCATGGAGCAGCCGCCGCCGCAGCTGCCGTAGAGCAGGCCGCACGTGCATGGCGCCGCCTCGTGCAGCATCTTGGCTAGGGAATAGACGGAGCTAGCAGAGAATGATGGAATAGTATCACCCGCGGCTGGCTACTCTACACTAGCGTGTGTATCGGGGCGAGATTAATACTTGAAATGAAGAAGAGGGCTTCGAGATCGGAGTCGGGAGCTAGCGAACAGGACGTAGGAGGAGATCGAGGGGGTGTCTCTGTCTGTTGTTGGAACGTGGGAATGGCCGGCCACTAACAACACTAGAGTAGGGTTGGAGATGAGTTGAGCTGTTTAGCGCATGTGGATGGATGGATGGATGGATGTGGGAGGTAGGGTACGGGATCGCCGGGGTTCTTATAGCGACGACGTGGGTGGGAGTACGGTGGCCCGACCCGATTTTGGATTCCGTCGGGGGAGGAGCGCCGCAGCGAGGAGGGAGAGAAGGGATGTCTCATGCATGGCGTGGTCAAAGAAGGATGATGGTCAAAAGGTAGTAGGCCACGTGAAACCGGGAACAGTCTCCCATGCACACACATATTTGCTAGCCAGGGACGTGGAGGCTCACTCTTGAGAGAGGGAGTACAACTGACATGCGCTCGTACTCGTTCCTCCTTCTCTTGGAGTTTGGCGATCACGAGGGGCACAGTTCGATCTGTCCCTCCTCCCTCCTCCGCTGAAGCTCTCTGCTCTGCATGAGCCGGTTGTGGGATCCCAGGCTATCTAATCTACCCACGCCATGGAGGAAGTGAGCAACAACGAGATGCATTGCATGGCATGGCATGCATGCACAGCAGCGAGCAGGTCCTGAAAGCCTGCGGTGCGCTGCATCAGGCAGGCCGGTCGGGCCTTTAATTTCCGGCCATGGGGATATACCGAGCTTGCTCCCTAGCTCCCGTCATTTTGCAATGACACGACGGATCCATATTTCTGAAATGAAGCAGCCAGCACACACGAGCCGTACGCCACCACCCCTTTTGACCGCGCGGTGGATTTGGACCGACCCATTAGATACGATGATGTCAGGGCATTCCGATTCATTAGGTCCGCTTACGTCCGTTTTATCCAAAAACCGCCGTTCAACGTGCCGACCTATATATTATTTCGGTCCGGCTTAAATTTGGGCTGGATTTGAGTCCTCACGGATAGAAGATGGACAAACATGTGTCGTTTCACGAAATGTCATTCCCACAACTAGTCACGGGTACCCGGCCTATCCGTGCCGTCAATTTCCTCAAGATTCGTGCACTAGTAGAAAACGGGGCTTTGGTTCACCCCTTTAGCCCACATTTAAAAAGGAACCGAGACTAAAGGGTGCAAAGCCACCAGATTGAATTTCGGAGGGACCTTTAGTCCCGGTTCGTGACACGAACCGGGACTAAAGGGTCACCACATGCGGCCGCAGAGGCGGGGCCCAGTGTGTGACCCTTTAGTCCCGGTTCGTGGCACCAACCTGGACTAAAGGGTCTACGGTAGGCTACTTTTTTACCGTGAAAAAACAACGTCTAAATAAATTTAAAAAATGAAAAAAACTTCAAATTTAAAAATCCTTTGACGTGCCGGTATCTATCGCAACCTACTATTAGAGAAAATTTTAATTTTTGATTTTTAATTTTTTTTGTAAAAAAAGTGATCTCAATTTAAAAAAGTATAACTTTTGCGTACGAATTCGGAAAACATTGTGTATATATGAAAAACTATATACGCAATTAGGTCACATAAAATGACATTGTGTGATGATTTACCATTTCAAGTTTTTTATATTAATTGTAGCCAAAGTTTAGTCTCGGATGGAATGATAAAATGTGCATCTTGCAAGACCAGTCAACCGGAAGGAATCTTTTTTTTGCAAATTTGGTCAGAAATCAAGTTTATCATTTTTCATAGCTACTAGTACACATATAAGGATCCCATGCCAAAG
This sequence comes from Poa annua, assembly GCA_026929855.1. Classification (NCBI taxonomy): domain Eukaryota; kingdom Viridiplantae; phylum Streptophyta; class Magnoliopsida; order Poales; family Poaceae; genus Poa; species Poa annua. Next base: position 52,287,483 of record CM049435.1, on the reverse strand, counting down.
GATTTGATTTTTTGAGGTGTTTATCACTTTATTACATTTTTTCTTAAAAACGATCAAAACGGTCGCTATGACTAATCATCGGAAGAGGTGATATTTTCTAGAACTATCAATGTTTTTGTGATATAACCACTAGTTGTGTACCTTAAAATGATTTTTCCAAAAGTTTCAGACCAAACTATCAAACAGTTGTAGTTCAAATTTGAATTACTTTCGATAAATCAACATAAACTCAATTAACTAGGGGAAATTAGTTAGAATTCAAATAAAAAACTCATACCTGGGGATCATCCATCATATGTGCACCACTCTTAGTGAAAATTAGTTGGGTGCCATTTGGAGTCATATTTTCTGTACTTCCTTCACAAAAAACCTCATTTTTTCCACTTAAAAAAAGGAAAATGATATTTATGAAAATAATTTGAAGAATCCCTTTGGCAAGATTGTTTAATATACCAATATGCACCTATGTGTGGAGTATGAGATCTTTATCACAAACCATGTCGTCGAAATGACCATAACTTGGTCATTCGGCTTGAAACTTCTAGATGTTCATACATGATAGACCTTTTTGTGAAGACTTTTTTTGCAAATGTTGGCAAAAATCAAGTTTATCATTTTTCATAGCAACTAGTACACATATAAGGATCTCATGCCAAAGGATTTGATTTTTTGAGGTGTTTATCACTTTATTACATTTTTTCTTAAAAACGATTAAAACGGTCGCTATGACTAATCATCGGAAGAGGTGATATTTTCTAGAACTATCAATTTTTTTGTGATATAACCACTAGTTGTGTACCTTAAAATGATTTTTCCAAAAGTTTCAGACCAAACTATCAAACAGTTGTAGTTCAAATTTGAATTACTTTCGATAAATCAACATAAACTCAATTAACTAGGGGAAATTAGTTAGAATTCAAAGAAAAAACTCATACCTGGGGATCATCCATCATATGTGCACCACTCTTAGTGAAAATTAGTTGGGTGCCATTTGGAGTCATATTTTCTGTACTTCCTTCACAAAAAACCTCATTTTTTCCACTTAAAAAAAGGAAAATGATATTTATGAAAATAATTTGAAGAATCCCTTTGGCAAGATTGTTTAATATACCAATCCGCACCTATTTGTGAAATATGAGACCTTTATCACAAACTATGCCGTGAAAATGACCATAACTTGATCATTTGGCTTGAAACTTATAGATGTTTATAGATGATAGTCCTTTTTGTGAAGACTTTTTTTTTCAAATTTTGTCAAAAATCAAGTTTATCATTTTTCATACCACCTAGTACACATATAAGGACCCCATTTCAAAGGATATCCTTTTTTGAGGTGTTTATCGTTTTATTTCATTTTTTCGTAAAAAAGATCGAAATGGTCACAATGGCTATCGATGTTTCTGTAATGCAAAATATGATTTGGATGTCATATTTGGATTCCTCTAATTGTTTTGATCAATTTAGACATTTTATTTGTTGAATTCCGATTTAAGGATTTAAAGATACGGATTATTCCATACTATATAAAAAGGCAAAAGTAAAGTAATGTTTATTTTATCATTATTTATTTCAATATTTTATTGTATTATCATTTTTATTTATTCAACTAAAATTTTATAATACAAGCAATGAAAAAAATATATCATCATGACCGAGTGGTTAATATGATAGATAAGACAGTTATATCAGTAAGTTCTCTGTTCTCTCTTAGTATCTAATTTGAATGGAACCTAAATGTTAAGCGTGCTTGGGGTGGAGTAGTGTGAGGATGGGTGACCGAGCGGGAAGTTTGACCGTAGGTATACACTTTGACTTGAGAATAGGGGTAAATATAAATTAATTGGTAAAATAATTGAAAGATTCGAAGTTCAGAAACAATTCGAAGATTCAAAATAAAAAAACCTGAAAAAAATATAAAATAGTTGATTTTTTTGAAAAAAATGAATTTCTGCTAAAAACCTTTAGTCCCGGTTCGTGTTACGAACCGGGACTAAAGGGTTCGCCCCCGCGCGCCCTGCCGCGGCCACGTGCGGAGCTCTAATTGGTGGGGGGCTCTAGTCCCGGTTCGTATTGAACCGAGACCAAAGGGTGGGGGGGCTCTAGTCCCGGCTTGGTAGTCCCGGTTGCTACACCGGGACTACAGCCCCTCTGGAACCGGGACTAGAGCCCCGATTTCCACTAGTGGTGCTAGGTTTTTACAGAATGCGCTCTCAGCTTTGTAAAAAGACCCCTGTATTTCGGTAGCATTTTTTCTTTGTATCCATGAACAGTAAAAGATGCGTTACACATTTTTGGTGGATTTATTAATTAAAGAGCCGCTTGTTTTCTTTATGCATTAAGATTTTTTTTGGGACAAATATATGAACAAGAGCATTTTCTAAAAGAGCAGGGACCTTTCTTGATGCAATCCCTCAAAGTGCAGGGACCTTTCTATAAAAAAGCACAACAACCTCCACGACCATTAGATGGAGAATGGACGTCCCGGGATAAGCCGGGTACCCGTGACTAGCCGTGGGAAAACCACTCTCGTTGTTTCGCTGCGTTATAACTGCTTGGCAAATACCCAACTCCACTCTTGAACCCCGCTTTGCTCCCTCGCTGAAAACAACAGACACAGGAGAACAATTGGACCGGGAAGGGAATAAACGGCGACCAAAACGGCTGATCGTCTAGCCGACGACGTGCGGCTACGCTACATGCCTCGTTCTATGCGTGGTCTGGAGCTCCACGTACGGCCAGGCCCCACCGGCTCACATATGTGCTGCCCCCGCCGCGCTCCCCATGATCCACCTCTACGTCCCATGGTGATGGAGGAGAAAGACCTCGTGGTCCCACTGGTCATGGAGGAGAAAGACCTCGTGGTCCCACTGGTCATGGAGGAATCAATCCACACCACTGCCCTCGATAGAGCGTTGGGACTGTCTCATGCAGGTGCTCCACGACTCCACGATGGAGGCCCAGGAGAAGGGGCAGTGCCAAGCAGCTACCTGGTTCCATGTGGAGCTCATCGGGTAGGCGTGGAAATGGCAGGCACAACCTGATCCCCCACGATGCTACAACCGAGGCAAGACGAGGGGCATTTACCCCACCGTGCGTGCCAACAACAGCCGTACACTGTCCCGTTGTACATCAATCTAGTCAACGATGACAACGAGTAAGTCGACGACCACCACTTAGATCCAAAAGTTATCTATGTTTTCTTAAATTTTAATTAATACTATAAGAACAGCCTTTGTAACCCGCCCTTATCTATAATGAATAGTAAGAAGCAAGTATGTTGCGTTGGGTGGACTACGTGCGCCGGCGGATACGGGCAGATATTTGATATCCGTCTTGTGATCTAAATAGACAGAAAAGGACATTTGGGTTATTCGTGTGGATCGACGCGTCGAATTTTCCCTTACATGACCATACACACAATAGATCACGGTCACACATATTTGAAGTTTTGCACATGTATATATGGAGTCGGATCATCGATGCAAGCTAACTAAAGTGAGGAAGGTATCTACACGAACATCACGTTTGGGCACATGATTAGGCCGCTACGAGCTTCCAAACCACACAAAGAAGTCCCAAAACTAAAGACAAAGCAGCCGTAGCGAAAGAAGGAATGGGAAAATAAAAGAGGAAACGAAATGAATCAAAAGAAGCAAAAGAGCAAAAGGAGTCGAGGAGGAGGATGAAGCCATGCACAGATGCAGGGGAGAGGGAACACAGGAAAAGACGAGCAGCGAGAGGGTGAGCTACAATTGGCCGCGCGCAACAATCCATCATGGCTCCCCCCGAGTTCCATAAAGCGGCAGGTCGAATCGAATCCGATCATCGGTCCAAGGAACAGTCGCGGTCAGGCATAGAAGATCCCGCCTTTTGGCACCAACCTCCACGCACGACGGTAATCTAGCTGCAGCTGCCGCTACGGGGATCCGATACTACACCGTAGCTAGCTAGCCTGATCATTTCCTCTTCCAACTCCTACGATCGACGAACCCTAGCTATACCCTGGCGTGGCTTTTCTTTTCTTTCCTTCTGGTTTGTTTTCCTTTTCCTTTATTGGTGTTGTAAGCAGCTGCTTAATTCCCCTGCCAAGTCAAAGGAGGCAGAGGCCGCAGCGATTCCAGAGAAAGCCAAAGCCCCAGCTGGACCCCATCATTCCGTATGATATGCTATGCTAGCCTCCCAACGGCCAAAGTGCCGACACCACCTTACCCAAAGCATATACCTGGGGCCTTAGTGACCATGAATATTTGGTAGTAGTATAGTATTTTCACGCGGGCCAAAACAGCCGATCGATGTTGATGCCAAAGTGATTTCGTTCAAAACACCCGAAATGCAGGTACAAAAAGTGATTTCGTTCAAAACACCCGAAATGCAGGTACAAAGCATCCAAGTAGTAGCTGGTGTTCAGCAATCTGTAGAACAACTACTACTGCTCGATACAGCTCCATGTTTTGTTGTGTGCCGGATCGAGTAGTAGCTGTTGTTCCAATGATGCTCAGATTTTGACAGGAATTGTTTGTACGCCTTGTGCTTCGTGTGTCGAGCTGCGTATTTGGACTGTCGAGGAGGAGCTAAAATAAGACGGCAGAAGAAACAAGAGGAGGAACACGAGCAGAAAGCAGTATATGCGAGTATTGTAGTAGCACCGAGCGCCGCGGTGTTGCTGCGAGCAAAGAGTTCTCTGTGCACTCTTGTCCTGGGTAGGCAATCTGCCCGATCGAGGAGATCATCGTTCAAAAAGTTGCCCCGACACTGCCAGAGTTAAGCCTAGAGATTGGTGTCCTTTGGTTGGGATATCTACCCCTCGTCCCTTCTCTTTGCCTTTGATTCATTACAGGAGATGGGGACGGACCGCATCTCTCGGAAAGCGATATATACTCCCCTGGCCTCGTCGCGATTCTCTAGGTTTGAACCATTACTCTCGTTGTTAACTCCACTGTCGGGAGCTGCTAATTAACCATACTACTAGTAATATGCTCGATCGGAAAGTGACCAGTCAGAAGGTTGATTTAGTTCAAGTACTGAGGACCAAGGTTGAAGCACATATCTCGTTTTTTGTTTCGTCATACTTAGGATGTGTTTGGTTTTGGAACGGGGTAAAACGGAATGAACCATTCCATTCCATTACATTCTCTTATAAGTCAATTTGATACACCACCACGTATTCCAGCAGAATGAACCATTCCATTCCATTACATTCTCTTATAAGTCAATTCGATACCCCACCACGTATTTCACATATTACTCTTGCTGAGTCTGATATTGTTTCTGATGATTATGATGATGCTACTACTATGATTGATAAAACTGGTTCACTAGATCCTTTTCTTGATACTCGTATTGGTGAACCTGAAGAAATAAAAAATGCTATTTTTTATGAACAATCCGTTGCACCTGCTAGTTTATCTAAATTAATAACTATGAAAATAGATATCCTGATGATGCTTATGTCGACATTGATGATGAATTTATGGTAGAATATTATGCTTGTGGTTCTTCTAAAGATTCAAATGCTTTGCAAAATATGCTTGATATACGTGCTTTGAATTATAATTTTGCTCCTGATCCTAAATTTGTTACATCTCCTATATACATCAAAGATGATAATTATGAGTTCGTTTTTTATCTTTCATTTATATCTCTTGTTAAAGATAGACCTTTTTATGGTACTGAAAATGAAAATGTTGTTGAACACATGAACAAACTTGCTTCTTTGTGTACGTTATTTTCTTATGATAAGAAAAGGCAGCACTATTATCTTATAAAATTGTTCCTTTCTCATTAAAGAATGAAGCTAAAACCTGGTTCAATAATTTGCCTAATGGTTACATTAAAACCCCTTGGAAATTGATTGATGTTTTGTTTGAAAAATATGTTCATGATCATATGAAACAAGTTGCACTTAAAAGAATTTTCAATTTCAAGCAACTTAAAGATGAACATCTACCTCAAACTTGGGGGAGGTTTAGCTTATTACTAAGGTGTCGACCAGGACATCAAATACCAAGCAATGAACTTCTTGATATATTCTATAGTGGACTATCTGTCGAATCTAGGACATACCTAGATAGTTATGCTAGTTGTGTTTTCAGGGAAAGGACCACAAAAAGCTGAAGAGTTAATGGCAAAAATAGCCAAGAACCATGATGATTGGACTCCACCTGAACCGACGCCAACACCAACACCAAATAAGAGGGATATTTTATTCTTAAATCCTGAAGATATACAAGAATTTAAGAGATCTATTAAAGGGAAATATATCAAATCCGAAGAAGTTAAAAATATACCTCCTATTGAAAAATCATGTGAGCCTACCACTCACCCTCCTATGGTAGAGATAAACTCTCTTTGTAGATTTGATGATGGTGATATTCCTTATGGTAAGCCACCTTATCAAGCTTAGATGAGCTTGATAATTTTATTGTTACGCAAGGCCACTTTAATATGCAATTTCAAAGTCAATTGCTTGATAATTCTTGTATCATTAATAATTTGCATGATGTTCTTGAGAGACCGATTGATGATGTTAGAGGCCTTGTAAAACACTTTCATATGCTTCAAACTCATATTGATCAAATTACTAAAGTTCAAAATGATTATATGGTGATATAGCTAAAAATGTTGATAAACATGCTTTTAGTGTTAAAATTACAGGAGGTGCTGCTACTCAAGATCCTTTGTATCCTGAGGGACATACTAAAAGAATTGAACAAGACTCTCATATAAGTGAAAATAATGTCTATAGTTCTCCTAGAAAGAGGAAGAAAAAGAAACATAAGAGAGCGGAGGAGTCTAATGAACATAGTAATAATAAAGAATCTTAGGTGGATCCTAATAGTATTTCTATTTCTGACCCTGAAAACTGAAAGTGGTAATGAACATGCTAGTGATAATGATAAAGGTAAAAATGCTAACGAAGAAGAAGTTGAAGAAGAAATTGAACTAGAACCTGAGAACTACCTAAGCATAAGGGGTATAATAAAGAAGATTTTATTGTTAGGAAACATGGTAGTGAAAGAGAACCGTGGGTACAAAAACCTATGTCATTCCCTCGTAAGAATCTTACAACTAAAGAAGAGGAGCATTATAATAAATTTTGTGAATGGATGAAACCTCAGTTTTTGCAATCCTTTGAGTGATGCTATCAAATTGCCTCCTTATTCAAAACATATGAAAGATATTGTTACTAATAAGAGAAAATTCCTACTATGCTTGCTAGTTATTCTTTCAAAGGTAAAATTCCCAAGAAGCTTGGAGACCCATGTATTCCTACCATACCTTGCTCTATTAAAAATAATTATGTGATAACTGCTTTATGTAATCTTGGTGCAGGAGTAAGTGGCATGCCCTTTGTTGTGGTTCGCAGCAGATAACCAAACATTTAGCAAGGTAGCGCTTCCCTTTTGCCAAAATCTATCCAAGGAGTAATTCGGTAATGGAAAGAGTAAGGAAACATACCCTCATAGACCGGACGCGGGATAACGTTCCCGCACAAACGTGGATGATGTAGACGTTCGTAGCCGACCACAAGGTCGCGACGATCTTGGCAAATCGCCAAGGGGACTCCTCCCTTGGACGTTGCGCGTAGCCGACCCAATGGTCTTGTTAAGATACACACGTATCAATGTGAGTTCGAGGGTTGTAAATGCAGCCCCTCAGAGGGAGTCGTACACATATGGTGTACGATGAGAAATCCTGATTCCTCCGACCTAGGAGAGTTGCGGAAGTAGATGTTCTAGACCGGATCTAGCAGCACGACAATGTGTCGTATACTGGAGATATCTCCGAGCCAATCCCACGGGCAAGTTCCAATTGCGGAACACCTTCCAGGGAGAGGAGAGGTGGAGAGGAGAGCTCCCTCTAGACTTGGGAGAAAACCCACAATGAATAGGATGACGGAGGGGGCTCCCTCCCTCTCTTTATATAGGGGAAAAGGGGCACCCCACCTTGCTAACCTGGCAAGGTGGTAATAAACCCGCAGTTAAAGGGGGGAGATGGTCAGGTTGGGCCCTTAGGGCCCATGCACCACCCTTAAATGGAGATGTTGGCCCTCCTGGGCCTTGTGCCCTGGCCGGCCCCCTAATAGGCTGCCCATTGGTGGCCCATTAGGCGTATCTCCCATTTTAATTATAAAAACAATTATCAATAATTCAAGGAATTAATAATGACTACATATTATTTAACTCCTGTCTCTCCGGAACAACCTCCGGACAACTCGAGAACACCTTCCGGATAATTCCGAACATCCTTCGGATCCACCTGGAACTTTTTCGATTCTCTCTTCTCAATACTCTGGTGATCCCGATGATTACAAAAACATCTCCAAGTGTCATCGCACCCTAAGTGTGTTACCCACGGGTTCGAGAATACTCCACACATGATCGAGAAACACTTCTCCGATCAATGATCACTAGCCGGCTCAGGACAACCATAGTGACCCCTGTGCATAAAAGGTCCGAGGTCTTTTCATAAAAGATCACGTTGAACCGTAAACTGTATGTCCTTTCCCTTTGTTTCTCTATACTTGAAATGTCCGAGGTCTGATCGTTAGTACCACCATACATAGTTCAATCTCGTTACCGACATCGCTATTTACTCGTTGTCCCGATATTCCATCCCTTTGTGACCTAGTCATATGCTACATTGGATGCAACGTCACCAAGTGGCGCCCAAATTATCTACCCGTCACTTGAGTGAACTGAACGGACAGACGTCGCCTAGAGGGGGGGGGGGGGGGGGGGGGTGAATAGGCGAATAAAAACTTTTTCCGAGGAGCCGGATTATCCGGTCCAAGAATGACCCGGATATTCCGGTATGCTAGATAAAGGCGGAATAAAACTAGAGTTTTACTTTAACAAGCATACAACCTAAATATACTAGGTTCACCTATGTGCACCAACAACTTATGCTAAGCAATACAAGTAACAAGGTGATAGCAAGAGAGATGACTTCAAGCACGAAGACTATCACAATGTAAAGTGCATAAGTAAAGAGCTCGGGTATGGAAATAACCGAGGCACGCGGAGACGAGGATGTATTCCCGAGTTCCACCCAAAGGGTGTACGTCTCGTTGGAGAGGTGTGTGCAACCACAACAGGTTAGCCGCAACGCCACCAAGGGTCACCTTCTTCTCCTGATGAACTCAACCACAAAAGGTTGCGAGTTCACCTTCCACTATTGATCCCCTTTGGGGCGGAGATCGAATCCCATACAACAATCTTGAGGCACACACCCACAACTTAATTGGGGGCTCCCAAGTCTTGAGGCACACACCCACAACTTAATTGGGGGCTCCCAAGTGACCACAAAAGGTCTTGACCACAAAAGGTCTTGGCCACAAAAGGCCGGCCACAAAAGGCGTCTAGGGTCCAATGACCCAAGAGTAACAAGCTCACGAATTTCACCACCACGAATCCTCGTGTAGGGCTCAAACCGATGCAAATGCAATGGCAAGAGCACACGAAGTGCTCAAGTCCTTTACTCTCAAATTCCAACAAAGCAACAAATGCTTATGGGGGAATAAGAGAGGAAGAACAAAGAAAACCACAAAGGAGTCAAATCCTTCACTCCCAAATCCCACCAAAAGCAACTAATGCTTATGGGGGGAGAAGAGAGGAAGAACAAAGAGAAGAACCACAAAGGAACTCCAAGATCTAGATCCACTAGGTTCCCCTCACTTAGAGGAGAGATGGATTGGTAGGATTGTAGATCTAGATCTCCTCTCAACTTTCCCTAAAGAATATGCAAGAATCTATGGAGGGATTGAGAGGGAAGTGAGCTTTCCAAGGTCAACAATGGAGTAGGAGAGAGGGGAAAAATGTGCTGCCTTAGATGGGGCAAGGAAGAAGAAGGGGAGGGGTATTTATACCCCTCCAGGAAAAATAGCCGTTGGCTGAGTCGACACTCGGAAATTCCGGTGTAAGTGAGACTCGGAAATTCCGGTCACCCGGAATATCCGGTCAAAGAAAATCTCCGAGCTGAATTTCCGGTTGGAGTCAGTGCCGAAAACAATTCTTTCCTTAGCCGTTTTCGCGAGGCTCTTTGAGGGCAACTCGGAAATTCCGGGTCATCAAAATATCCGACCACAATTTCCGGTTGAGTCCAGCACCTCTTTTCCTTCTTTCCTTAGCCGTTTTCTTGGACGAGCTGGGCAACCGGATATTCCGGTAGAGCGAAATATCCAGCCCCAATAATCCGGTTCAGCAGAACACCGAAACGAAAACAGCTATAACTTTTGCAAATGAACTCCGAATGAGGTGAGACCAATTTTGTTGGAAAGATAGCGACGATAAGCACCCAACAAAAAGTGGAAATATTGCATCCCATAAATAGAGTAAAATCACCACACATGGCAAGGTGTGGGACTTTCCTCACGGTTGAACCGGCAATATTTCCGCCACCGAAAACCCAACAAGTTTTCCAAAGTAAAACCGTTTTCGATGAACAAGAGCTTGACATGGAGATGAGCCAAGCTCTAGTTCCTCACCACCATAAGAGCCAAATAAGAACCAAGAAATATGATATGCCAAGTATGCAAAGGTTTGAGCTCTCCACAACGATGCGATCAAGTTACTCACTTGAGAGCCCCTCTTGATAGTACGCCTATCTATCCTATAGCCCTATAAAGATCATACCTTTGCCTTGAGCATTCCACTTGAGTTGGATGATGACTATCTTAATCTCTTCAAGTGGATCATCTTTCTTTATTGCGCGTCCAAGCACATGCTTGATGAAGACTTCTCCAAATACTCCCCCATATCCATAATGGGAGAGTCTCGCTAAGCTCCGTCTTCATGTATCCATAGCAAGCTCCAAGCATATGATCTCTTCGAGAAGCTTCTCTTGGTCTTGCACATCTCACCTTGATGACGATCACCACATGACGTCATCCTCCATGAGCTATATGAAATCTTCATTTGTTGCAAGCCCATGGGAAGATACCTAACCTCATATAAAGATACCACACACACATCTATCATGGGTTAGTTCACAAAGCTATATGGACAATGCTTACCATCCCAAGAGATACATGATCCTACTTGGGACATCTTGTAGCTTTGTGTGATGATCAACATCTTGATCAACCTTGTGTCTTCCAACATTTCTTCACTAATATGATGTCTTGAACCTTTCAAGACATACTTGCAATATGCTCCACTCAACATATGAGCTTCAAGAGTCCAACACATGAACTCCACAATTCCATGGACAAGATCTATAAAGATATCTCAATGCAAAAATAGTCCATAGAGATTGTCATTTAATTACCAAAACCACACATGAGGAAAAATGCTCTTTCATGAACAAATACCGCTCTTTATTCACTATTGCTCAGCATATCCCTTTGGAATGCCTGATAGATATCTTTTCAATCACCCAGTTACATAGTGACTATTGAAGCAGTCAAGGCATCCTTCGGAGATAGTGATTACGTAAGATCTCACGTCTAAGGATTAAGACACTACGTTTGATAAGTTATTGCAACAATGAACAATGTGACTTGATCATGTTGTAATACTTGATTTGAGTAATGTCCACCATATCATTCTCCAATGATTTAACTCCATTGTCGACTGTCATATGATGACACTTGATCGGGAAACCTCGATCAACAACCGACACATGGACTAGTATATTATAGAGGCTACACTCTGTTTGTTTATATATAACACATGTATTAATACAGCTATAGCATGATATAAAACTAATTATGAACTCTCAGAAATATGTGGATAATACTACTTATTATTTGCCTCTAGGGCATATTTCCAACATCATTCTCTCTTTATAAAAGGCTTGAGTTAGATAAATTAATACCTATTGATATTTCTTAAAAAATGGCTGACAAATCTACTGATGTTCCTTTTGGTATTTGTGAGGATGTTCTTGTTCAATCTGCTAATTGTTTAATCTTAACTAACTTTGTTGTGTTGGACATGCTCGAAGATCAAAATATGTCTATTACTCTTGAAAGACCTTTTCTCAACACTGCAGGGGATGTTATTGATTGTAACAAAGGGAATGTGACCTTCAATGTTGATGATAAAGAAGACACTATTATTTCCCAAATAAGATTGAAAGGACATATGGCCTCACTTCGATTAAAAATGTTGAGACTATAAGGTGACCACCTTACATCTCGGACACCGGTTTATTTTCCTCTGTCATGTCCTCCACCGATCATTACTATAAGGTGACCACCTTAAATGCATTAACCAACATATGTGTGCACTCATACATTGTACATCAAGAAAGTCATAGAAGATAACCATACTTTTATGCAACAAATCAACGAATTGTTTCACTTTTGCCATGAACAAATCACTACTCAAACATAGACGGGGAGACACAATAAATCGTGGAAAAGAATATATTGCATCATACATCATGTTTGCCAGGAGGTTATAGTGGAGAGATGGAGAGGATCTTGCTTTAGATGTTGATGATGAACACGCCGGGGGGGGGGGGGGGGGGGGGGAGTGGAGCCTTCAGAGGCAATTCCGACGACGTTTCCCCCTCTGATTTTCTCCGTCGGCAGCCTTCTGACTCTCTATTTCTGTGTTCTCGATCTCCGCCTCTGTGTGTGTCGAGGATCGCCGAAAATGGGTGCATATAGTCGGTTTTAGGTCAAAACAAGTCGGTTGGCGAAAATATGGACGTGCTCGACGCGCAAATGAACACAGCTGGCGCAGCCGAGGGGGGGGGGCATCACTGTTCATTTCCACCCGGTTGGGCTGTTGGTCTCCATTTTAATCCCATTGCGTTTGTATCAAAAATTCTGAAACGTGCTTTTGGCCTTGCCCTTTTTAGAATCTCGAAACTCCTGAAAAGTCCAAAACACTAAAAAAGACGTTTTCTGTAAAACAAAGTTAGAACCAAAATAGAGGAGCTTGTTTAGAAAATCCCCGAAATTATTATAAAACATGAATGTAATATCATATAAGTTGCAAATATGTAGATATATCAAATAATAAAGTGCAAAGTATATGCATCTTATATACATCACCGACAATTGAGCGCCAAGGCGCACCGCCATGCTGGCCCGCAGCACCACCTCCTAGAGCAGACGTCGCTGATGCGGACAGTTTCCGAATTTGAACAATTTTTTAATTAAACATTTTCAAAACAAAACATATTAAATTTGAATAATTTTGAATGTGCACAAATTTTGAATTTGAACAATTTTCGAGAGTGAACAACTTTCAAATTTGAAAATTTTCAAAACTAAACATTTTCGAATCGGAACAATTTTGTGTATTTGACGATTTTCAAATGCGAACAAATTATGAATTTGGATGATCACATGTGATCAACTTGCAAATTTATATAATTTTTTAATGTAAAGAATTTTCAAGTGTGAACAAATTTCAAATTAAACATTTTTGGATTTTATTTTTTCCAAAATCTGAACATTTTGTCTAAAATCGAAAAAGGGAAAGAAAATTAAAACAACAGACAACAGAACGTACAAAAAAATAAAGAAAAAGGCGAAAAACTGTAGGTAGTATCTTATTGGGCAGGTCACGAAGGAGTGTGGGGGAGCTAATAATAAGCTCCGACATGGTCGTCAAATAAGATTTGCCAGGATCATGGCCCTTGGCTGTAAACTCAGCCCAACGAAAATGCTGTGATAGAATGCACGGCGGGCTCTCGAAAAAAATTCACTGCGGGCCCAATCCTCAATTCCTCATCCCGAAATCTGAGTCTCATCCTGAACCGACGAACCAGACCTTCCCCGCGCGCCACGCGCTCCGCTCTCGGCATGGACGCGGCGGAGAGGAGGCTCGCTCGCGTCAAGGCCCACCTCCTGCCCTCCCTCCCTCCCCCACTCGCCTCGGTCCCTCTCCTCGCGCTGTCCCCCACCGCCGCGTCGTCGTCGCCCGCTGGAGACAGCTACCGGCGTGTCCACGGCGACGTCCCGTCGGAGCCTCCGGAGTGGCGCGCGGCGACTGACGAGGATGGGAAGGTGTTCGTCGACATCATTTACGAGAAGTCGGTCGGAGAGGGCATGGCCAAGGTGCAGCATTTCTTTTCTAGCAATATCCTTGTAAAAAATTCGGTCCTAGGCAAACCGCGGCCGGTGAACTTGTCTGTTGACTTGTAGTACTGGAGTATATCAGTAGCGCAATGTTCTTGTTCTTGCATTTAAGATTAACTGATTGCATTTCCTGCTCAAGATCACGATCAATCGTCCTGATAGAAGAAATGCATTCAGACCGCTGACCGTCAAAGAGCTGATGCGTGCGTTCAGCGATGCAAGAGATGATAGTTCAATTGGAGTAGTCATACTTACAGGGAAGGTGATGCTTGCTCCTTCTACCAGAGGAAAAATATAATTTATCCATTTTATCCTGGTCATGGTTACTTTTCTAGGCTGTGGACGGGATCTTATTTTCATCTTTTTGGTGAACAGGGATCCAAGGCATTCTGTAGTGGTGGCGATCAAGCCTTGAGGGATTCTGATGGATATGTTGACTTTGACAGCTTTGGCCGTCTCAACGTTCTAGACCTCCAGGTCAGCCGCAATCCTCTGACATTTGCACAGCAACCTTCTTGCTTACAAATCAGGGGAATTCTCATTATGTTGCCTGTTGGCGTGTAAGTGTTTACCATTCACCGCCACTTCTTTATCAAATGGCTGTTATTTCTGAGCACACCAGCTAAATAATTTTTCCAGCTACAAATCCGGCGCCTTCCGAAGCCAGTTATAGCAATGGTACGAGCATTACATTATATCGTCTCTTGATCGATTTTCTTTTATCACCCAACAAATTAGTCCTGTTGAATATGCTATCAGGTTGCTGGTTACGCAGTTGGTGGTGGACATGTTCTACATATGGTGTGTGACCTAACGATTGCAGCTGACAACGCGATATTTGGGCAGACCGGTCCAAAGGTGATTTTCTGGCCTATGTTTTCTTACGGTGTAGTGCGCAGATCATGATTGTCAATTTTGCATAGTAATATATATTATTGTCACTTTTACTTGTATGCAAAACCATTCTCCTTGTAAAGATTCTACGTGTGGAACTTTGCTTGCCCATTGTTGCAACATTATATTCTCCACACATGTTTAGCATGTGCAATGCCTTTGTATCCTCGCAAACAAAATGCCTTTGTATGCACCCTTGATACTCCCTCCAATTTAAAATAAAGGTACATTTTGACTGTCCAAATGCATGCTTTGACCAACAATTTGTCCAATAATATGTAGTTTATGTTACACATAGTGATACCAATAGATTGAAATTTAAATGTACGTGCGTATGATATGATTATGTAATCATTGACTAAATATTGTATGAGAATGTTATGGTCAAAGCAATATTTTAGATAGCGGGCTACAAGAAATAGCGGCAACCCTCAAAATGGGGTTATAGCGGGCTAAATGGAGCTAAATGGGGTTATAGCGGATAAATTGTACATGGCTTCATTTAGTGGCAACATGGCTATTTAAAACTATAGATCAAAGTATTGATTTGAACAGTCAAAATGCGCCTTATATTGTGGAGCGGGGTAGTACCATAGATGCACTCCTACGGAGTTCTGACAAAATAATTATAGGTCAAGATTATGACAAATGTGGGTTCACAGTAACATGTCAGTTTAAACTAAAAGCACCGTGTTGTCAGAATTTTGCCGTCAAATTGCTAAGGCAACTGAGCAAGTCAATGTTATTGAAGGCAGAAAATCTAATTAGGCACATGCCTACTTAATTGCATGCATTTAGGATCTTTTCATCTCATTCTGAAATCATCATTCATCAACTATTAATTGCCAAACCCAAAATTATAAAAAAAATCTCCTGAACCATTTATTTGATTGGTGATCCGGCTTCATCATTGAGTTCGTCTTGATGAAGGCTTCAAACCCTGCTAATTAAGTGGTTATAATATGTCCATAATCTGGTTAACAAGCGACTATAACCTGCAACTACTTTGAAAGATGTAATATTTACGGAAGGGTGTGTGTTAGTGGTATATGATATGTCCATGCAATAGTATATATAGAATGCTTTGACGTGCCACTCTACCATCTGTTATGCATGACAGTTTTTTTTTTGGTATTGTTTCCCCTGCTCAAATTTGATTATATTTTCCTTTTTTTTCTTAAGATGTATTACTTCAGTTGGGAACACTAGAATTTTAGAAACAGGGGTGACAGGGTAATATAAGTGTATTATTTATATTGCAGCTTTAGCTCTTATATATGATTCCTGTTCTTTAATTTTACCTTTTCTTATAACCCTACCAGGCTACGACATAGCTTACCTTAACTTTTCCTTCTGCAATTTGTATCTTAGGTTGGAAGCTTTGATGCTGGTTATGGCTCTTCCATTATGTCTCGGTTGGTAAGTTGCCATACCAATCTATTGTTTCATGCTCAGTGATCCATTTATACTCACATATTCTTTCTTAAGAACATACAACATATGCTCCAATCCTAACTTGTTTCCAATCACGGCAAGCAAGCAAGAACCCTAGCCTCGCGACTCCCGAACCAGCGCCGCCGCCGGCAAGCCCGCGCCGCCTCCTCCCTCCCTCCTCGCCCCTCTTCCTCTTCTCGCGCGCCACCGCGCCCCCTCACTCGGACTCCTTCCTATCTAGCTCTCCTCGTCGCCACCGTCGGCAGAGGCCACCGGGCGCGCCCCGGTTGGCGCCGGCGGCATGTCCTTACCCGCGCCGAACTGGGTGGAGGCGGGGTTCCCCTTGCTTGGCGGCGGTGTTCCTCGGGCGGCGAAGCTCCGGCCTCGGCCGGGAGGCGGCGTGACGGCGGCGGCGCGCGCTGAACTGCGGGGCGGCGCAGCAAGGTGGGTGGCGGCGCGCTGCAGGTGGTAAGCTCGGCTTGGGTGCCAGATCTGGGCCGGTTGCCCAGATCGGGGCCCTAGTTGCCCAGATTGGGCCCTGTTGGCCCAGGCGGGGCTGACGGGTAAGGATGGCAATGGGCAGGGTATGGGGCGGGTAGAGCAATACCATACCCATATCGTGTAGTCAATGAGTGCAAAACTCTACCCATACCCGTACCCACGGTTATGAAACTTTACATGTACCCATACCCGGCGGGTACCCATACCCGTTGGGTACCCAACTGTAGATCAAATAGTCCACAATTTTATATTGCTCAATAACACATTGATAAAATAAAAAATATTTATCTCAACTCATTATATATATTTGAGTACATGATAATTATATCAACTTAAACTGATAATTGGAGAAAATTTTAAGCTCACGAGAATGAACATTATACCTACATGGGTAAGATATATAAACGGGTAGGGTATGGGTATACCCACGGGTACGAGATTATACCCGTGCCCTACCCGTGAATTAACGGGCAGGGTATGATTACTACCCATGGGTATAAAATTGTACCCATACCCTACCCATGCGGGTACGATACCCGCGAATACCCGTACCCGTGGGTAAAATTGCCATCCTTACTGACGGGCCGATCCGGGTCCAAACGAGCTCACCTTTTTGCAGGGCGTTCGGCAGTGACGGTGAGGAGAGGTAGGCGATGTGCAGGGACAACAGACGGTGGCCGGCCTGTTGCAGCGCGGCTGTGGACTTTACGGGCCCAGGTGGGCTTGGCCGGTCCCTATTAGAATTGGTGTGCTCCCGCGGGGGCTTCACGGGCCAGGCGGGCCCGGCTGAATCTAACGGGGACTGGTATGTTCTGCGGCTGTGTCCGGTCAACTACCGTTTTGACGGTGGAGGTAGTTCCCTCCCGCACGGCTGCGGTTCTGTTGTTTCCGGTACAATCCCTTCCTCACCTCCCTCCTGCCGTCCTCGTGACGGTTGCTTGGGTGCGACGACGACGATGGTGGTTCAATGTCCGTGGTGGCGCACGTTGGCGGGTGGTGAGTCGGGTGGTGGCGAGGCCTCGGTCTCACGGGCTCCTTTGCTACGGATCGTTCAGGATTGCAGACAGGGTCTTTGCGGGAGAAATCCTTGTTGGCTCGGTCGACGCGGTGCCACCTCTGGTGACACCATTCCTTCCTGAAGGGCGTCATGGCTACCCTTTGTCTGCCTCCCCGTGTGCCGGGGGAAACCCTAGGGCCAGTGCGCTGGTCCGGGCAACAGCAGACGCTACTGTCGTTGCTTTCCTTCTTGAAGGTGTTGCTTGGTACTCGACGTTCTCGGCGCTAGGAGTGTGGTGGTACATCTTCAGAGGGCGCAGCGGTTGCGAGTCACCGTAGTTTAGTTGCCCAGTCTTTGTCTCTTTATTTGGGTGTGTGCTGCTGCCTCAGCGTGTGGTGCGTTGCGTTTGTATGCTCATTGTATGTTGGTTGGTGCTTTATTTATAAAGCGGGGCGAAATCCTGTTTCGAGAAGAACATACAACATATTTTTTTATAGTAAAGGGCACCCCAGCCTCTGCATGAATAGATGCATGCGGCTTTTATTTTATTTATTCAAAAGGTCTTACAAACATACAACATATGTGCCCGACAACTGGAGCTGTCTAGAAAACTCCCAAGTCAACCATGATCACTATGTAGAAGTGTAGAACAGCTTTGATCATATTTAGACAGTTTTTCCTTCTCATTTTATCTGTTGTTGACAGGTCGGGCCAAAGAAAGCTCGTGAGATGTGGTTTCTATCACGGTTCTACGCTGCTGATGAAGCACAGAGAATGGGACTTGTCAATGTAGTCGTTCCAGTGAGTGCCTGAAGTTATTAGTTAGAGAAAATAAAACTACTTATTAGCAGTCGTTAGCTATTTTCATCTAGAATGCAGGTCGCGAGTGCCCCCACCTAAGGTGCTTATGCAACCATGTACTTGCTATATCCTTTGCATATGCAGCTTGCTGATTTGGAGAGCGAAACTGTGAAATGGTGCCGGCAGATCTTAAGGAACAGCCCCACAGCCATTCGGGTGCTGAAATCTGCACTCAATGCAGTTGATGATGGTCATGCTGGCCTTCAGGTATAATTTTGTCTGTTGTCAGAAAACGTTGCAATTTTGTTTCTTTTTCGTAACTGTTCGAGCTCCATTGCTCAAATGAATCATGTTCTTCTTCAACTGGTGGTGGGATCGATGTTCCCAACTATGTCAGTGACGATGTTTAATTATGTCCTTGTAAGAACTAATGTATGCGCATTGTGCCGCAGGAGCTCGGCGGGAATGCGACACTGATCTTCTACGGTTCTGAAGAGGCCAAAGAAGGGAAGAATGCATACATGGAACGACGACGTCCTGATTTCTCAAAGTTCCCACGGAAACCTTGATTTATACTTGATGATATCATCATCTGGTAAAAATATCTTATTGGATCTCTTCCTCTCATCAACATTGCCGGAAGCAAACCGAATATTTGCCATCTTCTGTCGATAGTGTAGAACTGTAAATCATTGACATTTACTACATACGCAAAGTTATTTGACAATCTATTGCCAGAAATGCAGCATTTGTACACGAAAGAAATGCAATACTATGTGTGCAATACTATATATTCTTATGGGAAATAAAGTACATTTTGGGCCACATTAGCTGAGGCTGATGCGGTTCAGATCAGCATTTGCGTATAGGTATATTGTTCGGATTGTAATGGGCATTGATTTTGCATAACCATTAACCAAATTTGATCTCTGTGACTAGCCTTTCACGGCAAGGAAATTACGGTATCCTATCCTGGTTTCATTGGCTTTGCTGGGTTTACCTTCTTCGTCAATGGGTGAAGAAGATGCTGGTTTTCACTGCGTGGCTTAACTTTTATAGGAGAGTGTCGCGTTTTGACTGAGAGAAAGATCGTACTAACATGTTCGTAAATTTTTGGACGATTTTTTTCCTATGAAAGCGCTTTGGATCATATGATTGAACGTACCAATTTTCATGGAATCCTTTCTATGCCCCAAATTCCATATGAATCTCAACGTGAAATCATACTTATTTATAATTTTAAAATATATATACTCGCTCCGTCCAATAAAGGATGTCTCAACTTGATCAAAAATTGGATGTATCTAGACATGGCCTAGTGTATAGATACATTCAAATTTGATAGAAAGTGTGACATCTTTTGTTGAACAGAGCGAGTACAATACATTTTCACCATATCTATCTCTACTCACTCATCAACCATCTAATTTTTTGTGGATTTTCCCTCTGCACTATACAAAGACATATGTTGCAGAATTCATGTGATCTGAAATCCTGTAAGAATTCACCTCACATGACCCTCAACCCTACGTTTTTTTTTCTTCTATTGATCCGCTTTCAAAATCTTGCAAATCATAGTACTCTTCTATTGATACATTTTTCTCAACAGAGCCGGATCTGTTGCTATGGCATTGGACGAGCAACACCCGGTACTCGTCTAAGTCTTGCTACAACTCCCCTTTCCTAGTGTCGATTGTGTCAAGTGTTAGAAGACGTGGGTTTGTATGATGAGATTCTTTGTATGGCTCGCTTGCAAGGACAAATGGTGGATGGGTGAGAGGCTAGGGCGGCGTAGGCTGCCACATCCCTTGCATTTTACCTTGTGTGACTAGTCGATGAAGACCATCGCACACCTCCTTACATGATGGCACTTCTCGTAGACGATTTGGTGCGAACTCTTGTCCTAGAGCTGGTCCACCTTGAGACCACCCATTGCGGAGAACGACTTTGTGGATTGATGGACGCTGACGCTTCGATCCACCCCATACGCTGCTCAAGCACCTCATATGTGATCGCGCACACAACATGGTGGATTTGGAAGTATCGCAGCGCAGCCGTCCTCGCCCCTTTGTAGCCTCCTTCTTTGACACTATCCCGAGCGTCCGCCTGCTCACCTAGCTTCGTTGTATGAGATTGTGTTCGTCCTTTATTGAACTTGTACAAAAACGCTCATTTTCTATCCGTGCATAGAAACACAATGTCTTTTGTGGGTTTTTGCGAAAAAACTCCTTACAAATTCAAAGAAGACCTTTAGATTGCCATTGAAAAAGAGCCCATCGTGACGAATCCATGAGGCCCAGTCAAAAACCAAGACCCAGCCTGCTTGATATCTATCCCCTGCCCGGCTTGCGGCTTGAGCTCCTCAGCGGCGCGGATCCCCCACGCCGCTCAAAACTGCAACCGGCAGGTCTCCTACTCCACAAAGGCACAAACAGCCAGGTCTGCACTTGACGCCAGGTCTGCCCTACCCCCGTCGCCGCGCACCGGATCCCCACCTCTCCCGCAGCCCGCATAAACGCCGAAGCCACAACCACAATTCCCCTCCTCCTCCCTCTCTCCCTCGCTCCCAGGTTAAACAATCCATCCAGAGCCGGAGAACGCCAGAAGAATCCAGAGCCACCTCCGAGTTTGTTGGCGATGTTGCGCACGGGAGGAAGTCGGCTCGCGGCCACCGGGCTCCGGAGGCTCCTGGGCCCCGGCGCCGGCGTCGGGAGGGCGGCCCCGGCGGGGGCGAGGGCGTACCACGAGCGGGTGGTGGACCACTACAACAACCCGCGGAACGTGGGCTCCTTCGACAAGGACGACCCCAACGTCGGCACCGGCCTCGTCGGCGCGCCGGCCTGCGGCGACGTCATGAAGCTGCAGATCCGCGTCGACGAAGGCACCGGGAAGATCGTAGACGCCTGCTTCAAGACCTTTGGCTGCGGCTCCGCCATCGCGTCGTCCTCCGTCGGTGAGCCCCCCAAACCGCTATCCCGTTCCGTTTCCTCGCTTTTTTTCTTTCGGCGGTGGTTTGGCTGTAGAATTAGTCCTATAATATTGGTGGCAATCGTAGAGGTAGTTAACTTCGGTGAATTGATGATTGGCTATTGTAGTGATTCATTCGTTTCGAATAGGGAGTGGATTTTTCAATTTTTATGGAGTATATTTTATTTTGCGACTTAACCTGTCTTGGAAATTCCGACTTATAGAATGTTTGTAAGGACGATTCTTACTCTAAAACATGGCCAGATTTGATGACTAGAGTATGTTTAAGCTGATTGAATTAGAAGTTAAATAGCAGTTGTGCTACCAATGTTTCATCTATGGTGATGTTGATTGCTTAATGCCCATTTTCTGGGTCTATTTTGGCTGCTAGGTTGTTGAATTGGTTGGTCATTTTTTTCAAAGTTTACTGTAAGCATGCCTTGAATTCGGTAATCATAGCTATTCATATAAGCTGTATGATGTGATAGGAAGTTCATACATGGTTTACAGTCCATCTTAAGAATTTGCTTAGGCTAGGGTTGAACGTTTTGTTTGTCTGGCTTATCCTGTTTACTAAAAGTGGATACTATGCTATTGCTGGTATAAGTGGTATTTTATTTTGATCTATTTGCCTACTTGGTTTCACTTTTTTCTTGGCCTGTATTAGGTATGTTTATCTCATTGATAGTCTTTGTTTATTTTCAGTTTCTACATTAGATAGTTGCTTATCCAAGTTATAAACTAGTGTTACCTAAGGCGAACAGACACCTTTGAAAGGTCCGTTTGCGTTGTGGACTAAGATGAGGAATTCCAATCAGAGAGAGGGTGTGGGTTAGCAGATTTGGTAGGCGAGGTTGAGTTGATATAGGATTTTATATAGGGAAAGGTCTACCTCAATTGCATGAGGAGAGGTTAAGGATGACATGTATCCATGTTTGATAGGATGCAACAGCAATCAATCAATTTCTCTCTAAAGTTTTCTGTAGTATTGACCTATGTTTACCTGATCCCTGGCAGCCATGCCGTCTGCTATCTTCAGCACGGTAGTTATCCTGTTGTGAATCTAGGTTCACAACAGTTTTTTGTAGGGAATAGGTTCACAACAGTTTGCTATTGTGAAACTGCTGATTTCTTGTACATCATGCCCCAAAACAAAAAAAGGTCTCCACATTATTGCTGATACTCATCTGATCCTGTTTAAATGTCGCTAGAAATTAACTACTCACGTACATATAATTCTTACAGATCACGCCACTTTTTAAGGATCGGAGGGAGTAGTTGATAGTCTGAAAATTGGGTTGGGGCAGTTTGTATTCATTTTCTGATCTATAGAGTTTCTATTTCCCTGCAAGATGTATGATATCTGTATTAGCAAATCTTAAGTCGTAAAGTCAATTCTTGAACCTACCACTGTCCTTGCAGCTACTGAATGGGTGAAGGGAAAGCAAATGGAGGAAGTAGTGACTATCAAGAACACGTAAGCTCTCCTTGTTATGCTTGATCTTTGTTTCCATTACAATGTTTTAAGTGTTATTTATGTCTTCGTCTTACATGGAATCTAATGTTGGCCTTTTGTTCCTGTTATCATTGGGGAAATGTATACTAGTTGTCCTGTAACTAAGATCCTGGTACATACTTCCCTGTACAAACTGTACTCCTATCGCTGTGGGAGTTCGCTTTATCCTATACTCCATTCAAATACTGATTATCTTCTGATGACTGACTAGAATTTTGATTAGAAACCTTTGAGAATGAACTTGCTTGATGTACATCTGCTTACTAATGTTTCATTACATTGTCACCGTAATTCCAAGTTACTAAGAACATGGTCTTCTGAAGTTGCTAAACACAATCAGCTTAGTTTTAATAGTTCATTGATGTGTGTGTTTCTATTGTTTAATGTGCTTGCTAAGGTGAAGGTACAAGCCGGCCTATTTGTTTAGAGGCTTGATATTTCTGTTAAGAGAAATGCTCCGGTGCTTTCCGGGAAAACATATTGCACGAATTTTAAAGCAAATCGATGGCCGTGATTAGGGGTGGAGATTAAGGGTGTTAATCTCACATGGTTAGTACTCCTCTTAGATCACTCTGTGAACCTAATCATAGCCGTCGATGTGCTTTAAAATTCGTGCAACATGTTTTTCCGGAAAGCACCGGAGCACTTCTCTTCTGTTAACTCTTAAATATGGATCCTAATCACATCAGAGGAAAATTGTAGCTCATGGTCTTGGTTTATTTGCTTTGTTTGTTACAAACCCATTTTCTTCAGTTTGCTATCAGTGCAATGCGGCAACCGATGACTCGTGTATCCAATATGCTTTCTAATCGTCTCGATCGAATTGGGTTCTGCAAAACTATAACAAGCTCCAATGCTCTGTATTTTCAGTGAGATTGCAAAGCACTTGTCACTTCCACCAGTAAAGCTCCACTGTAGTATGCTTGCTGAAGATGCAATTAAAGCTGCTGTGAAAGATTATGAAGCAAAGAAGGCAAAGCTGGGCGACAACTCCCCAGAGAAGGCTGCTGAAGCATGAACATGAAGTTGGCGCCAAGAAGTGTATTGACCGTCTACCATGCATCTGCTCCTAGTAAAGATATATGCTTCTGTTATCTGATGGCTGGATATCGCGTGTAATGTTCACAAACTCTGTTGTGTAGCATGTATCATATGGATGAACACGGACAGTTTGAAATAAATGTGCCGTCTTGTTAGGAGAAGTTGTGTGTGTATAGCAGTTGAAATTTTGCGCATGTGGCAGCTGTCCGGTGACTGGAAAGTCGTGACACTTGCTGATGTACGTTTGCCGGTTCCAAAGACAGGCAGTTCTGTGAACCTGTACGCAAATTAAAATCTACAGCTCCATATTTCTTTGTGATGCTGTTAATGTTTTGTTTCTGCTTGGTAATTCTCCTGTGTTCAAAACGGCTGGGGATCAGGCAGGCTGTAATGTACTCCCTCCGTTTTAAATATCTCTGTTCTATTATATAAGTGGATGTATTTAGACATGTTACATGTATTTAGATCCATCTACTTTTAACAAATAGAAGTCATTTAATATTGAACATAAGATGTTTCAGCTTTTATCTACTCCATATGGACTGTGTTCACTCATTTAAGTGTGCATGTACTCTCTCTGTCCAACAAAACATGTCACACTTTTTATCAAATTCTATACACTAAATCATGTTTAGATACATGCAATTTTTGATCAAGTTGAGACATCCTTTATTGGATGGAGGGAGTAGTTAACATGTGCAATGTCTAAATATCTTATAGAAGTATATAAAACCGGAGCTAGTAGCAGATGAAGACAGGAACTGGAGAGTGAGCGCGTGAGCATACTGCGCCGTTTGCAATTTGTTTTTGATGGAGCATTTTGCATGTTTACTCAAATCCTCGGTTGCTACATAGCACGATTTTTAAAGCACCGTTGGATCTAACCCAGGAGGAACGTCTGAGTCGGCCGTTTCTAGCGAGCCACCCACATCTGATGTTGAGGCGATGTAAAAGCTGCATGAGCGGGGACGAGGAGGGAGATGACGGAGTTGCGGCTCGCAACGGCGAAAAGCGAAAAGGGGGGAGGGAAGGATTTCGTCACCTCCCGTCGCACCCCCTCTATTTCTTACCCCCCCCCCCCCCCCCCCCCCCCCCCCCCATTTCGAGCTCCACCTCTCGTCGGCAAGCAGATAAGCAGTGCTCACATCTCCGGTCGGCGATGACGAGTGCATCTCGGCTTCATCTTCTTCCTCGTGCAACTCTTCTTCACCTCCGGAGATGACTGTAAGGAAACCCTCACCCCGGTTGCTCGGTTAGGGTTAGATCTTGGTTAGGAGTTGTCAGGTCTGCCTATGGTTTGATTTTGCTATTGTATAACATGATGTTGCTATGATTTGTATTGTCCACATTAGATATGTCTTTGTTCCCAAGTAGATTCACGTTCTTTGTACTACGATATGTGTAGGACTCCTTCTGTGATGACTTTAGCGAGGCCCTTGTCTGTGTTGGGGACTCCCAGATCCCGTCTGAAGTTCCCGATTCACAGTCGTCGGTCACCGCTTTGCCGGTCGGTAAGGGGCCTCTGCTTGATCTCGTGTCTCAGGTAGCGGCAGAGGTGGCGGTGAGGCTGGACGTCACAAAGAGGAACACAACCAAGAACCGCAATGACGCGAAGATGGCCCTGGAGAAGATGTGCAGCTTTGTCTTGGAGAAGATGTGCGTGTTGATCAAGACCAGAGTGAGAACTGACAAATGATTTAAGGAAGTCCATCTGACTGCTGTGGTCAAGCCCCTATTCGATCACTGCAGTGTAGACGTTAGCTCCACTCACATGTACAACCACCTGAGGAAGTGGCGGCAGAGGTGGATCATCATGACTTGATGATGATTGATGCATGTAAAATGCATACATGAACTTTGTATTTTATTGCTTGTTATTTCATCATATTTGCATCATATATGGGTTATATTCATGTTTTATGTTGATTTATGGGAATAATCCACAATTTCACTATTTTTCTGGAATTAACCCTGCACAGTTAGAAACTCTATTTTCCTATATTTTGATGTTTCAGAGACCTAAACGACGTCCAAATGACCTAATATTTTATAGGGATCATTTTTTGGAAGAAAGGAAACGTACGAGCCAAGCATCATCAGAAAAGGAAGTCCGAAGAGGAAAGGGGGGGGGGGGGGGGGGGGGGGGGAGCACGCGGCTAGATTCCCTGGCCGCGTGTGTGTGTGGGGGGGGGGGGGGTCCCGGCTGGTGCTGCTTCTATCTCTCAAATCGGGATCCCTATGCTCTAGGGTTTGAGCTCGGAATAAGGCCGCTCTGCTCTTTCTTAAAAAAGTAACCTTGCTCAAGGAGATACCATTCCCGAGGACAGCAAACCATAAGCAAGGAAGGGAAAATGGTGGGTTGTGGCATCTTGGCAGAGTGAACCAGGAAAGCAAGATGCTATGAGAACCTGGGAGGTGCCCTTTCCCCCTCAGGGCTTCGATGCCGTCGATCTTCGTATCCGTGCCTTCGTCTTGACCTAAAAACGACTATAAAAATAGTCCCCCGACGACTTTTGGAAGGGAGCGCCGTAGAAACACAGAACCACGAAACAAAGACCTGGAGCTGCAGATGGAGGGGGAAAACTCCGACGGGGCGCTGCCGGCGTGGTCTCCATCTTCTCCAACGAATCCACCAACATCACCATGATGAAGAGGGAGTAGTCCACCCCTGGACTATAAGTTTGTGGAAGTAGCTTATGTATCTCTTCTCTCTTGATCTTCACTAATTAGCACCGTATGAGCTGCCTAACATGATGACGGTCACAGTTGTATTACCCTTTGTAGTGGATCTTTTTATGAGTTAATATATGAGATTGCAATTGTTTAAAGTTTCAGTTATGAGAGTGGATGCTTTTTTTTTTTGAGAAACATAGTACGCTCACAAACACGCACGTACAGACACCCCTATGAACGCACGCACGCAAACCCTACCCCTATGAGCACCTCCGAGAGACTGGTCCGGCAGATCTTGAGGTTGACGAAGTCACCACAGGCGCCTCGCTGTTGACGGGCATGTCACCTACCACTGAAAGCATAGCGCCGATTAAATCCTGGAAAATCCAGGAAAATGTGAACACCCACGTCAAGTCTGGGACTTGAACCTGGGTGGGCTGGTTCCACCACAAGGAACCAACCAGTTGAGCTAGGCTCACTTCAGAGTGGATGCATATTATGTACACGTTCTTATTTACTTGTTTTGATGAAGCATGTTTATGAGGGCGTGTGAGGGGGAACGTGTGCATTATATGGAGTAACGAGGGGTGAGTAACAGGAAGCTGACAACTTAATCTCGTGATCCACTTGGGTTTTTACCTTACTTTGTTACCTCACTAGGGATAAAGAAAATACCATGCTACCGGGGATTTGGTGTGACCATTGCCACTTTTTCATGACTAGATCTAGCACGTTCTTATTTTAACTTCATGTCATTGAACTTAAGGCTATACTCTGATTTATCTTAATACTAGGGTGATTAGATTTAATTCCCATCCTAGTGGAGTATGAGACAGATGAATAACCAAAACATCTGTATGTTAGGACGTGATGCCCATATAATTATAATCTTGAGTTAAAATTTTGCTGCAATCAAATATGTCAATTCTATTGTTCCATTATCCATCACTAGAGAGTGTGCATTTGTAAAACCATGAACCCCGGTCCATTTCAAATCATAAGAAAAACTTTTCCAACAACTTTTAAGCACTTTTCATTTTCAGCCATCTATAAATCCGAAAATACAAAAACACTTTTACTTCTTGCATAAACCATTAAAAACCCAAAAACATCATCCTTTGTTGTTTCGATCATCCTTACATATTTATTTACCATTATTGTATATTTACTTTCAGTTTTACATTATTATTTTCATATCATATTTACTCACACCTTGTGCTTGACAACCACTTGGTGAGGTTGAGGGCACAGAACATTTTCTTTTGTTTTGCAGGTCTTATAAGAGAAGGACAAGAAGATAAATCTTCTACACACAGTTCCCCGAGAGTTCGATTAAACCCTCGAGTCACCCTCGTGGGAAAAGAGTCTTCCACTACTACACACTCTACACTTGGAGTCTCAACCTAACACTCATCTAAGAGCCATCAACGATGATGTACATTTTGGTTGTAGATAGGGATAAAAGACTTGTGATGGCCCCTTTTTGTAAGTATGATGAGGTGATATATACTAACCCGTCCTGTGATGGTGAACTTCTGGTGGTAGGGTGTCACCCACTTTTGTTGTGGTGGTAGGATGACACCATAGTAGTGTAGGAAGAACTTGTGATCCACTTTTGTAATGATCATGCATATACCTGTTAGTTTATCATTTAATGTCAACATTTGTGTTGCTCTCTTATGACTTGGTGTGTTGCTTTGTCATGAGTTATGACTTGTTTCATGCTTATGATCGATCAAAAACCTTACTTGTATTTCTTTTGTCGTGCTAGTGGTATGTGGTAGAACCGGAGGGGCGTGAGAGAAGGGTCAAAAAATTATAATCGTCTTTCTAAATGTTGTGTGATCAGATGTAACATGGTATGCCATGGTATTCTCATCTAATTTGAATTGTGGTAATACTGCGAAACTGTCATCTACGTAACCAAATAGCTGAACTGTTTCGGTGCGTCCAAATTGGGCTGCAAGCAGGCAACCAAACAATAGGGCATGTCTTTCCTCTCCGGTGCAGAAAATGGCTTTACGGGCAACCAAACAACATGACTTTTTAGCCCGTGACCCGTTTACAACGCGTAGACTCTACTCCCTCCTCCTTAGCGCAGTCATCCCCAAATCAGCGTAGACACTCCCGTCTCTTTCACGCAGTCATCCTTAAATCGGGTCCATGCAACCAAACGCAACATCCTCAAATCGGGTGCAGGCAACCAAACGCACCCTACAACGCTGTTTGCAGTTTGTTTCTGATGGAGCATTTTGCATGTTTCTGTCAGACTTGAATTCCTCCCAGTAATGACATGGGATGCACTTTGTTTGGCAAACTTTCTCCGTCAAATATTATCTCACAAGCTGATGCCTGCTGGTACACACATGCCAAAGTGAGGTAAAGTGTAATTCTTTCAATTACAAGATCCTTGTGGATGGGTACAACATCAAGGTGCCAACAACATCACCCGTTTTCATTTCGGAAAGCAAAACTAGGGACTTACAAAGTTACAAGTACGAACTGGAGTTGAAAAAACTTCCTTCGGCTCCAATAGATTCAAATAACGGGTAGAAACAAAATACTCTATAAAATAGAACACGTTATTTTCAGACAACGTTCGAGGTTTAGCTGCATACAAAGATATCTGCGTCTGGAGAGTCCGCATCCTCCAACTACCCACATTCACATGCCATGTCGAAGATAAAAAATGATTTAATCACATTACTCTGCACAACAGGAGATAAATCATATCAAAATGAGAACCTTGAAGGTATATTTCTGTAAATACTATGATACTATGAAGAAACATTTGATGAATGTTCAAGTCTTCAGGAAAATTATAAATTGTTGTTCACCATTCATCTTTCACGAGTATAGATTTCTTAAGTATTTCCATACTTCGATTAATCTAGAAGTTTCACATATTACTGTACAAAAACACTACGGCTTGTATGACGCATGCAATTTTTATGACTATGCGAACAATTGAACAGCTCAAATATATAAGTATAATCACATAAAAAGTATAAAGAGAGCTAAGAAATCAGGCAGCCGATACATCGTAAGTATACAAAATGGGAGTACCAAGCAGAGATAAGTACGTGATAGAGAACTCTCAGAACAAGCTAACTGACTATAGCCATTGACCTACATATGGTAATGAGACAATGTGCAAAAGTTCTAAATGTTGCACCTTTTCAACAATTTTGTTGGACAGAGTGCGTCAGGATTTAACGATGACAATGTGGGAAGAATTGATCATCTATAACAGTATAACTTCACATTTCTTAAGCTGCTACATTTAATCACATATGCCCATCTTCGCACTGGAGATATGTAAATAATACCACCTCAAAGACAATATAAACACAAATAGCTGTTGGTTTCTTCTACACACTGCTGAGTTGTCTGCAAATGTATAAAACTCTAATATTTCCTTAGATGTTAAGTTCTCGACTGTTCATTTGTTTGACCTTATACATCAATGTTCGGAAGGTCTAGCGATGCCAGCCCAACAAATCCTATAGGTTTTCGCAGGGGATGTCACTTTTACAAGCTTTTGCATGCTGAGAGTATTTCACAAAGCTAATTAGGTTGCATTTGTTCGAAAAAATAAATGTTTTTCAGAACAATATGAAAATCAACTGATAATATTATTTGCTGTTATCAGGTGTATGCTTAACAGCACGACCCACTTCACTTTCTTAATCAGTAACTCACTAGACATACTGACCCGACATGAAGTTGGTCTTGTAAGAACCTGGGGAGATAATGCCATATAGCATTGCTGAACAATTTAAAAGAATATAACGTGGCAATGTTGAACAAAATAACAACTAGCAACAGTTCCCGTGGCAGCTATTGTCTAAATTGACCTTGAGTAAGTACATTGCCACGGATGAACTACTTCTGATTCTTCTTTTTGTAGGGAAATATTTCTGATGAACTCTAAAACCGGTAATACACAATCGCTACAAGCATGAGTGAATGACAGAACCTTATCTGAAATCATTAGTACCCATGAGCTGCAATATCAGACAGAGTACAGAACACAAACGTGAACTACTTCCGTACGAAAAAAAACAATCCGCTGCAATTACAAGAGGAATACAAAAGATTGAATGAAAAAAAGGGGCCTAGTATACCTAATCTCACGCGATGGTCACCTTGGCGCCGACCGCCTCCAGCTGCTTCTTGGCCTCTTCAGCTTCATCCTTGCTCACGGCCTCCTTGAGCTTCTTTGGGAGCCCCTCGATAAGGTCCTTGGCCTCCTTCAGAGCCAGGCTGGTGAGCGCGCGCACAATCTTGATGGTCGCGATACGCGCGCTGCTGGGCACCTCTTCGATGACCACATCGAACTCCGTCTTCTCGGCCGGGGCCTCCTCGGCCACCGCAGCCGCGGGCGCGGCGGCGGCGGCAGCGGGCGCGAAGGATGCGGCGGAGACGCCGAGACGTTCCTGAAGATGGTCGACGAGGTTCCGCGCCTCCTCCAGGGTGAGCCCGGCAATGGCGTCGCCAAGCTCAAGTACCTTCGGGGACTCCGTGGCGGTGGAGGCGACGGCGACGGCGCGGCGGCGGCGGTTGACCATGGGGAGGGCCCTGGGGACCGAGGCGGAGGGGGATGGTGAGGGGGAGGGGAGCGAGAGGATGGAGAAAGCAGAGGAGAAGGCGGTGGAAGCCATTGGGAGCTCTTGAGGCTTGGCTTCGGGAGTGAGCGGGAGGAAGAGGAGGAAGCGAGCGCAGGAGGGGGATAAGATGAGGCTGAGGGGATAGATAGATAGAAGAAGGGCGCCATCTATATATCATCGTCCGTGACTCGTGAGTGGCCAATGCCTGCACTTCTGATTAGCAATCGCAACACTGGATGAGCAGACACCCTTTTGCATGTTTAGTCTGCTAAACAAAATAGGGAGTAGATGTGTAGAATAGATTGACACACAAAATCAGGTGCGTCAACTCTTGTATTATCACTGTGGTGTTGATTGCATACAAGTGGCGGATTTAGGATCTAACGGGTGGCGGTGCCAAGCTCAATGTTCATACTCCCACCATTTCGGTTTATAGAGCATGTGCATATTTCTACATAGCCAATTAGTGGTTTCGTAACGCCTTAAATCTTTTTAACCAATATGTTGACATGAAAATGCGGTAAGTCGACATGAAAATGCGGTACTGAGTGCTCAACTAGAACTCCCATTGCCAAGCAATAATCATGAAACGTCCTTTAAGTAAATTATCCAGCATTGCCCATCTTGATGGACTTAATGTGGTGATCAGTGAATTATTTCTCATTTGTATGATCTGAGAGATCAATTACGGTTATGTCACTCTATGTTGACAGCAGGCAAACTTTGAACCGTTTAGAGCAGGTATCATAATGTATCTAAATGTCCATAAGAGGGGTTGAAACAAACTAAATTGTCCATTTGGATGTGTTCTAAATTTCTAATAATGCAGTGATTTCATCATTCACCTTTAAGGGGGTGGTCTAATAATTAACTTCATGTAGGGTAAGCTGAGCAGATGACACCATTACAATTGAGATTTTTTTTGTTACTACCTCCAGTCGGTATTAGTTGTCACAAGTTGTACGTAAGGTTTGTGCTATACTAGTTACATGTCCACAACAATCAATACCGATCGGGAGGTAGTACAGTATATGTGATTTGACTAGCCATTTTCATTAGTCTCGTATTTTAGATGTGTTGGCTCGTGTATGAAAGTTCACATGGTATTAGAGTCGTATGGACTTTAGTCTCGGCTTTCACAACGAGTTGCTTCTTTGGCCCCATATATGCTCATATATAGGCTAATTTAATCAGATGTGAGATTCATTTTCCTATATGCACGTGTCGGCATCTAAGTCATATGAAAGAGTGTGTGAAAAAATATATGTTGATTGCTTAGACCGTTACCTCGGTTCGTGCTTTTGATTATGTTGGCTAGCGCACGGAATTTGACACTTTTCACATTAATATTATGAAAAAGTGTTTCATTATATTTACCATCATCCTTAGACCGAGGTGGGATATCTATCATGCCAAAGAAAAATAGTTCCGAGCTTCTGAAAACAGATTTTAGGGTAGTGTACACATGCGGTGCTGCCTTTGATGAACATGTTATTCTCTTCGAGCTATGTGATGATAAGATATTTCATCCATTCACATCACGAGTCTCAACATAAAACCGTTCATGTAAGATTTGAAACTTAATCGGCTTAGAATTGCCTCTCGGCAGAACAATGCTTCATTAATGACCAATTTTGTTCCAATAGGAAGCATATTAGTAGCTTATCTATAGACAACTATTTTTGGACAAGCCGTAGTTGAACTCGGGTCCAGGATAATGATGAGGGAATACCAAATCGATAGTCCCACAACGTAGAGATGATAAATATGACTCATGTTGGTGCATTACCTACTTACGGTGGCCCTGTTTGTTGGGTTTACACAGAGAAAGTCAGACTGACTCTCACTGGACCGGGTACACTAGGATTTCCTAGAAGACATGGCATACAACACTTAGAGTACACGACAAGTGGATATTAGCCGGATCCTATTAGGACCCCATCCTCGAACCGAATTTGGACACATGTAAACCCTAACGGGTACCCTGAAATGTATGCTTCTACACAATCGCAATCTCACAAACGTCATCGGCGCACCTCGTATTCAATCTAGAAACTTTTGGGCATCCAGTTAATAGGTTAGTTCATAAAATGCCTCAAAATGATATAATAATGCAGATAAACATGTAGCAATGATGTAATATAAGCATGGAACATAAAAAAATAAGGATACCTTTACGAGCGTATACCCGCAATTTGTTTATCTTTTTATATGGAGAGATACCACTAGTGAAACTATGGCCCCATTCCATCTTTTATATTATTTTTACTTCGTTTATTACTTGCTTTCATAATAATTTGCTCATTGTTCGCTTTTCATATTGATCCACCATATGTTTAATATCTTTGTTTTCAGCAAGACGGGAAACTTGACAACCTTCCCGGATCGTTGGGGCAAAGTTTTGAGTTTGATTGTGTGTAGATCCACGTCATCCATTATGGCACCATTGCAAGGTTGACATCAAACAACTCCTACTGGTTCGATAACTCTGGTTCATTAACTTTGGGAAAAAAGCTTTCGTTGTCTGCATCACACCTTCAGCTTGTGGTTTCTCAACAACTGTGATCCGTTAATCATACTGGCAGCATCAATGATGTAGACCAATGTGCTGACTGATTAGCTACCATCGTAGTTATTATGATATAGTTCATAGTGTATGTAGCGAAAAGTTACCACAATGATGATGCCTGGTTGCTTAGGGGGTAAGATCTACTCCCTCCATTCCACATTAAATGACTTGTATTTGTATAAAAGTAGATGTATCTAGACATGTTACAATTATAGAACATTCAATTTTGTACAAATAGAAGTCATCTAATTTGGAACGGAGTGAGTAGTTTATAGTCGAGAATTACATCTAGGTAAACCGACAACTACATAATGTTAACCGAGAAACATATCTAGTTTTAAATTGTTAACAAAGCTCTCCGGTATCCCACACATTACTGCTACGGTGACTTCTAAGTTCCAAAGAAGTTGTCGAGACACCAAATTTAGTTTTTTACCGGTAAACATGTGTGAACAATACACTAACTCAATACAGTAACTCACACAATGAGTGATAGCTTGTAAGGTCGAATCTCGTCAAACAACGTAAATGTCATATACTTTTGAAGATGTTAATCGCTTATGATTAACTTGGTAACACATTGGTTTACAACTTCATAACAGCTAAGCTCCAAAAAGTCATTGCTACACCCAGATAATTTTTTAAGCTGATAACAACTTATGGATTAGAAAGAATCGTCATAACATATGTATTTTTGTCTCACTTGCGTGCATGAAGTGTCACTTATTTTAAATATGCAGGGAGTATTTGGCAACTCCCACTAGTTATATAGCTACCATCACGATCTTTTAATTTTTTCAGCTTCTTTTATAGATTACTTATTTTTATTTTATTGATGGTAAACACATTATAATTAAGTACATGATCGTTTTATAAGTTAAGAACATTTTTTTATTGTACATATGATCATTGTCCCTGTAATACTTCTCAGATACACATGTCTCGTGTGTTTCACCACATGCTCTGGTTCTTAGGTTTCTTTTATGGTATTGTAGCATTAGAAGAAGTCTGTGTCTGTATCGTATATCTGCAACGTCCTCTTACACTTTTTCAACAAAGAAAAATTGGGAAAAGACGTGAACATTTTTGTATACTCGTAGATATCCGTTTTAAAATGCCAGGATATTTTAAATTTTTAATAAGATGGTATGTTAAAGATCTTTCGAATATATCATCTATTAAAGTGATTGCTAAAAGTATGATTTTAAGATGTATCTAGATCTAATATAAAAGGATCTTTGAGATCTAAAGCAT
This sequence comes from Poa annua, assembly GCA_026929855.1. Lineage (NCBI taxonomy): Eukaryota > Viridiplantae > Streptophyta > Magnoliopsida > Poales > Poaceae > Poa > Poa annua. The sequence continues at coordinate 52,252,188 of CM049435.1, read as the reverse complement.
CTCGATTGTCTAACAACATCAATCAAATGTTACAAATCGTTTCAATGTTGAGCGCCAAACAAGTTGAGCACCTGCCACCCCCACATTGGTCTTATTAGTTGCCCTCTAATTGATCTAACTATCCCTCATAATTTTAGATAACTAGCAATTAATTTGTTGACAAAGATACGGTGTTTCAGTAAATTACATTAGTCTAGACGCGCAAATCATGTACAATATCTTAATCTTACTACTCCCTCCATACAATAATATAAAATATTTTAGGTATTCCATTAGGAACAGTGTAGGCATGTATAAAAACATATTTTAGTACATAGATTCAATCATTTTTTCGTATGTACCACATAATAAAATATCTAAAACATCTAAGAAGTGAGTAGCAGTCATATAAGTTCCTCTTAAAAGGGGATATGTGGTAATGGACCGTGCCAGGGACCAACCCATTAGCCAGTGCCACACACGCCCTCCCGCATCTTTAATCATGCGAAAAGCAAAAACCAAAACTGCCTATTTGGAGCTTCTTCGAGCTGCAGTTAGGATGTCTCCAACGGAACGATGCAAATAGACACATATTTTATCCGTGTTTAGTCTGTTTGCATCGCAAACTAGATAGGCGGGCAACCCATATCCGATATTTGGTGGCCATTGCACCCAACGGCGCGATGCATCTCCATTTTTTTTACCGATTTTGTAAACAAGCCATACTAGAGTATTTTCTTTCATTAATAGGGGGGCGGGACACAAAGCAGCCAGTTTACACTCAAAATCACAATTCAATAGTATTTATTAAAAATTTAGAGGATTTGTTTTTCAAATTTTGTGAAGTTATACAAGAAATGCCCCCAGCCACATCATGTGCCCTCTCTCAATTTCATGTCTAGGCCCGCCCCTATCATCGATATGCTTAAAGCAAAAGGGTATGGGCCTAAATGGATTTCTATGGTTACAAATATACTCAATTCAGCTTCCACATCTGTCCTTCACAATGGCACACCTGGGAAAAAATAATTTGTAAAAGAGGAGGGATGCAAGGGGATCCCCTGTCTCCAATACTATTTGTCAACACTGTTGATCTGCAGAGTGTTGTTAATGAGGCTTGGCAAAATGGCAATATTAGCCTTCCTGTGCCAAATGATTTTGGGCAGAAATACCCAGTGGCCCACTATGCTGATGATACAATTTTAATTATGCCAGCTGATCCTGCTCAGTTACTATTTCTTAAGGATTTGTTAGGAAAATTCAGCACCTCAACTGGTCTTCAGGTCAATTATCATAAGACCTCCTTTGTGCCAATTAATATTGATACTGGGGAAGCTAATAATTTAGCTCAGATCTTTGGCTGTAAAGTGGAGAGCCTCCCTTTTACATATTTGGGATTGCCTTTAGGCGCCACAAATGTTCCAAACCTCATGCCTTTGGTATCTAGAATTGATAAGAAGCTTACTGGTATTAGTTCTCTGATGACTTACACTTGAAGGCTTACTCTTCTAAACTCTCTGATTCAGTCTATGCCTATGTTTGCAATGTGCTCACTCAAGATTCATGTTACTATCTTCATACACTTTGAGAAGAGTGGCAAGCAATTTCTCTGGGCCGGCAAGGATATTAATAAGCAAGGCAAATGCTTAGCAAATTGGGACATGGTTTGCAGACCCAAAGATCAAGGAGGACTTGGTGTTCTCAACCTAAGAATCCAGAACAAGGCTCTGCTCATGAAGAATATTAATAAGTTATACAACAATTTAGAAATCCCCTTGGTACAGTTGGTCAGGAATGCTCATTACAGCAATAATAAGATACCACATGCAAATAAACCTAAGGGTTCATTCTGGTGGAAGGATTGCCTGGCTCTATTTGATCAATATAGACAACTAGTTAGATGTAAAGCTAATAATGGGCACTCTATCCTTATGTGGACTGACAAGTGGAATGATACAGTTAACGAAGATATTGTCAAGGAGAAAATCTCACTGAATGCAGCTTGGCAAGCAAGCAACAAAATTTCTATGAAATTTTCCAACTGCCCCTGACTGCCATTGCGCATGAACAATTGCTGGAACTCAAAGATGAACTTATGAAGAGAAGTGCTCCGGTGCTTTCCGGGAAAATATTTTGCACGAATTTTAAAGCAAGTCGATGGCTGTGATTAGCTTCACATGGGATCTAGAAGTGATCTAAAAGGAGTACTAACCATGTGGGATTAGAACCCTTAATTCTCACCCCTAATCACAGCCATACAATTTGCTTTAAAATTCGTGCAAAATAAATCCCACATGGTTAGTACTCCTTTTAGATCACTTCTAGATCCCATGTGAAGCTAATCACAGCCATCGACTTGCTTTAAAATTCGTGCAAAATATTTTCCCGGAAAGCACCGGAGCATTTCTCACTTATGAATTCCACTCCTACCCAAGATCATGATACTTGGCTTGTCTCAGTATCTGATACCAAGTATCCCACTCGGCAAATTTATAGAAAGCTTCTGGGCCAATTTGAGACTCCACAGCCAGTTCTGGACATCCGGAAAACTTGTTGTCTTCCAAGACATAATTTTTTCACTTGGCTTCTGTTAAATGGTAAACTTAATACTAAGGACCTTATGAAGAAGAAGCACTTCTATGTGGAGTTCTCTGATTGCATTCTCTGCGACACCTGCCCGGAAGAAACTATGCTCCATCTATTCTTCGAATGCAGCTTCAGTCAGAGCTTCTGGTGGGCTTTGGGAATTGAATGGAATACTGACTATGACGTACACACGATGATACAAGATGCTAAAAGGAGATACTCAATCAATTTTTTGATGGAAATTTTGATTGCTGGATGCTGGAGTCTCTGGGAGCAAAGGAATGATGCTATCTTCAAGGACATTGATCCTTCAGTCAACAGATGTGTTGTTAAATTTAAATGCTTCCGATCATTATCTATGCTCACGTTTCCTGCATCCCTGCATCCGGAGCATTTCTATCGTCTGATCTAAATCCTGCGTTTCTGCCAACTCTTCATCATTTATGCACTCAAACGCCCGCATCAAGGATCTTTATTTTGCAAATTAACCCCGTGTCATCTTAAAACATTACAATCTGAATCACATCCCCACACCCTCGTCTTCTCCCAAAGGCGATGGCGATGGCGACTTGCTCGGCACCAAATCTGCGACGTGCCCCCGAAAAATCCATCCGCACACGCCATCTTAGGAACTGAGATGTCATTCAACGCCCCTGGCGCTGACTGTTGTGCTGGTCTGGAGCCCAGCCACCTAAGCGGACGTCCTCCTCGTCGGCCCCTTATGCCAATCCCGCCGGCGTCGGTAACCTCCGGCCGGTTGGCTTACACTGCGCCCTCGTCCGGACAGCTACAGAATGTACATGCTCGTGTAGGCTGAGTGCACGATAGGGGATGCAGAGCAGCCGGTCGACAAGTGTACCCTCATTGGGCCGGCTACAGACTAGACAGGCTTGTGTGCACTGAGAGCACAGCAGTGGATGCCAAGCACAACGATGACCATATCTCTGAATTAACTTGTTTCTGTCCGATGTATCTAGTACTTGTTTGGAGCTATAGAGATTGTAATGTGAATACACAGCGTTGGTGAATATTGTTTCTCCTGAGAGAATTGTATAGCTTGTTGTGAATGGAAATACAGGAAGAAATAATTTCTGGTTGCCATGTTCATACTTGCAATTTGAGGTGTTCTTAATTGACTTATTAACTGAATTAGGGCAATATGTTCTGGTATATTCACAGAAAAATAATTGCTACAACGAACATTGTGAATTAAGATTCAGAACATATGGTAGTAGTGTTCGGATCATTCACTACCAATTGGTACCAACTGGTACCTGAACTCCTGAACCTTCTCTTCTGTTACCAATTGGAATTGAAGCCCTGAACCTTTATCATGATACTAACCCGTATCTCAAGGCTCTAAATTAATATATCTTCTCCAGGAGTTCAAGTGAGTAGATACTGTGCCGACACAATTGTGTTTCTGCCCTGAAGTTCATTCTGAAACGTGTGGTTTCCGCATGATTACGCAGGAGCCAATGTTGTGATGCACGAGTACAGTAGTACCAGTCAAACGATCCGAGTCAACCAGCACATATGAATCCTTTGTATAGATAGATGCACAGCTATTACTGATTCATAATAGTCGTTCCGTACAGTACTTGTATATATTATAGCACACACTGATACATTTGCTGAACAATGTTGTATGAAAAACATACAGTTTTATGCACAATATTGATGCTGACATTCATCACATAAGGTGCGCAAAAGCGAAAGTTTCCGCTCGGGAACTTGTAAACCTCCACTAAGTAGATTGTACAGTTGAGAAGTGTTTGAAATTTAGCATCAAGAATAGAAGCAGGCTGGATACAGATTGGGCGTTCTGAGATGAGTTCTCTCCGGATGATCTTGCGTGTGGCTGTCTTCGGCACACTGTCCTCAAGGGTAACCCCCTTCAACCTTCTCTATTACGCAACCTGAAATGCGACGTAAGTTCAAATTACCAAGTGCATTAGTAGATCTGTCTGACATCAACTCAGTTATAATGAGTTCAGATTAGAACACCTCAAAAGGCAAATACAGTAAAGCATCCAATTTTTTCATTCTAATATTTCAACTCACAAAAACTTGCACTCACTTCTGTCTGAAAAATCAACAATCCCCGATCTCAGTATATATTCACAAGGTAAGCTCCAAGCATCACACACACCTACCCAAGAGAATATGCAACCCATTAGCTGCTCAGGAGGTTATTCTACATGACCGGATACATATGGCAGACAACAATATGTAAAAGTCAGAGTTGTATCAGCGGCCACTTTGTAGCAGGCAGCCGTTGTGAGGAGTAAGTCAGTAGGGGCACCCATGGGAGCCGATGGTGCAGAGCTTGCGGACGTCGGCGACCTCGGCGTCAGGGACCGGCGAGAAGGCGGGCATGCCAGGAGGCAGCCTATGACCTGTATAGTGCATGTTACATTGCATCGCTTCCGGCGACGGCGAGCACAGCTGGATTTCGATTGGGGATTGCCGAGCTCGTCGCCATCGCCATTGGGATAACCAGCCGTGTGTTTTAGAGAGATAAATAAAAGATAGGGTTTGACCTGTTTAGGGGGTGATTTGCATAATAAAAGACCTGCACGCGGGCGCTTTAGTGCAAAAGCACGTGAGATTGAGTTGAGACGCACGATTCAGATCTGTTGGTTGAAAGTCTTCGGATGCAGGGATACATAAATCCAGCGGATGCATAAAGATACGACGTCTGCTGAGAGCTACACCTAGCCTCAAAGAGGGCATGCAATCATGGTTAGATACTTTATGAACTTTTTTTTGATGCACCGTTCCATGTAAATATTTCCCCATGAGTTATAAAATGGAAAAGGAGCAGTAGGGAACCCCTACTGTAATTGCATCAAAAAAAATGGTGGGTGGTGGGACAGGTGGATAAATATTTTTGATGGAGACAAATGTGGTAATGGACCGTGCCAGTGACCAGCCCATTACCCAGTGCCACACACGCCCTCCCGCATCTTTACACGGGCTGCGGACAATCTTCCGCACGAGCGGCTCTTGGTCAGCAGCCGGAGCCCGATAACGACCATATTTGTCATACAGCCCAGCTTCACTGAAGAAGCACGCAGAGCAGCAGATGAGCGCGATGCCCAGAGTACGAGCCCATACTTCGTGTCCGTTTCATCACTCCAAAAAGAATCAAACTTGCCACTTGGTGATTGGTGTCCATCGAGTGCCCGCGGCTGCGCGCAAAGAATCAAGACCGCAAAGAATGGGGCGAGCAGCGGAGGCGAGCTCGTGGTGCCATGGCTCGTCTCAGTACTGCAAGCGTGTCGGCACAACGCTGAGCGCGGACGAGCGTCTCTCTCACGGCTTCGCCGCGCCCGCCCGCCCGCCGGCGGCGGCGGGCCATCGTCGGAGGCCGAATCCTCGCCCCCACAACCGCTGTCCAGATTCGACCTGCACGTCTCCCTGTGCAATCAAACCTTAATCTAAGGTCCGCGGCCTTACCGATCAGGAACAGCCAAGTTAACGTCTTTACCGATTCGGAGCAGCCAAGTAGTTCGTAGGTTCATTCTTATATTGTCGACTTGAGAAGATTAGCTCATCGATCTAGCTCGGTTGCAACGTCGCTTTCTACTCGGAGTCGCTTCACCCGCGATGGTTCACGGATCATCCACGGGCGAATTTGTCTGCCACTCTGACAAAACTCAACTCCGCGACATGAACTGTAGTCTAAATAGACAACACAGCACACTCCAGGTGCGGAGCCGGTGCACATACGTAGGGAGTACGTCTTATATTCTGCCCTGACGTTACCTTGTCTGATGATTGTCTCCTCGTCGTTGAGGACTTTAGGTACAACAAACACCGTCAGCGAGACGTAGTATGAGACAAATTCAGGTTAATTGATTATCTCCTTCGATCTCGGCTAGCTATAGTTGGCTAATAAGATGGGCTGTCGCGCGCTTATTTGTAACGAGCCAACACATTTCGGTCCTTTCTGTATGGATAATCTACGTTCCACTTGTAATCTATGTCTAATCATATTGTTTAATGCCATTCATTCAGTTCTCTATTGGCTAGCCTGTTTTCCTTCTTCTGAATTTCTGTCGTCCGTCCACGTAAGCGCCTATTATTGGTTGTGTATAATGATTTTGTTGAATAAGCGATTGATTCTCGTTATCCAGTATGTTTCCTGTCACCGACCCTGACCTCTGATCTAACACTGACTACTCATGAACTAGGTGCTCTACATAGTTTCCTTGAGAGTGAATGTGTAGTGAATTTTTATCACTTCTAAACAAGTCTTTCTTGCGTGTCCTAGTGAAAGTAGTTTTACATCTGTAGATATATATATACCACTAGATCAAGATGATCGGTTTTATAAAATTGTCAAACAAACAAGTGTACGTCTTTGCCCTTTCATTGACCGCGACAGCCAGACAGTTCCTTGATTTCTTGTCATTATCTTCTTCAGTTTTAAATTAAGGAGGAGCATCAATCTATCAGTCAGAGCCTGCCATCAGCTTGATATGCGTATATAAAAAACGCTTGTACTCACTTGAGTATACCAAAAGGGCAAATGACGGTTTCGTACGTGTGTATAGCCATACGATAATGGTAGATACTAGACAATCGTTGTAGAGAACATGCTGCTGACGGACAAGTTCAAAGTTGACTTCACCATTATTGTCGATCGACAACTTCACCAAACTAGAGTTCGTCCTCATCACTAGGAAACTCTGCATAGCTGATCGAAATGCAGGGCTGTAGCTTCACGCAAAATTAGGTCAAAATATATGGTTGGCGTACACATGTCAAATGGCGACAGTATCACACCCATACACTATTCCTACATAATTAAACAAGAAAGTGGGTCAAAGAGAAGATAAACGGGAGAGAGGGCATACCGGCATAGCATGTAGGACACCTCAGATCAGCCTAATCATCATGTCAAATCACAAATGACATCGTAGCCAAACCCACGTGGTGCTGCCGCATCAAGCTACCAGTGGCATTATTCTCTTAACTCAAGAGTCGGGAGAGGTTCACGTCCCCTGCACTGTAGTTTACTGTGCAGCCAGCCCAGCAGCAATTGACCATGTTTGAGCTGAGGGTGCGCACATGAACTGCAGTCCACAACATTTTCGTCGATCTGGCAGACAGTACGTCAGTACCACACCTGGATCGGGATCGATCTGGCTCACGAAATCTAATTAGATGTCACTGCAAAATGCCAACCCTCGTGCATAAGTAACGGCATGACAAGGGATTGGACAAAGGTAGAGGAAATTATTTAATTGGTTTGTACGTTGGAAGGTAGAAACACATTTTCTGAAAAGTTCTCCTCTGTTTTTTTCGGGATGTAGGTTCTCTTCTTCGGCGTGATAGACTTGTGAGGACCCACTAACTTTGATATCGATGAACAAGGACCACCAGGATATATATGAAATGTGCATGCATCGATCATTAGGCATCATGAGTGTCCCGTCCGTAGGCGCGTCATCGATGATCCCCGCTCTCACCCCTCGTGTCTAGCCACCACTCTTGCCATCCACTCCATTGTCACTGTACGACATCGTTGGGTGAAGGTTTCATCATCGATGGAGGTTAAGAGTTCGGGAGCGACATCCGCTACCATCTAGGTTCCAAATGGTCTACCATGGTGGTTATCTCAGTGACCAACCCGAATTGTTGTATAATGCTCTAATGTATGTTGTGGTCTGACCACCCACATGGTCTCACACAACAGACTCCATTGTGTGGCAATTTTCGCGTTCCGAATGTGCACCTTAGGCAGCTACCTTTGGTTGCGTAGACCATGTCTTGATGGGACTATCCAGACCCGGTTTTCATGTTGGATGCACGTTTGGATAGATGAAATGGCTTTTCAGGTAACATCTTTTTCCACGGCCAGCTTGATCGTGATAGAACACTTGAGTGATATTGCTAATTTCAAGTCAACTTGGTAACTTACGAAATTCTTTGACGATCTCGTAACTCCTTATTCATACATGAAGCTTAACTATTTGTTGCGGGGTTTATTGCCTTATTGTTTTTTAGTAGTTCTTACACTCTATGTAAGACGTGTAGATTATATAAACCCGAGGGGCAGTTTGTTCTGTGTGTTGTAATTTTTCAAGGCCCAACAAGTAGGATGACAACATCAGGGATAGAGCTAGGAGGTGTGAGCAGGCATGACCCTCCCCGTGATAATTTTTGGCTGAAAGACCCCCTATATATTATGCATAATGGTCCCAAATTTAACAAAGATTATCAGTATAACCCAATTACCTCCCTTCAAGTTATTTTCTCGGCTCCGTCTGTGGGCAACATCATGCAACATCAATTTGGTAGTGCTCTCTGAGTACTAAATCTCGAATTCCAGGTTGAAACCCTAGTTCTCATCTTCATTGATTATAGATCAATTTGGGGAGCATCATTTCATAAGCGCCATCCAAACAACAGTATTTCAGTTGACCATTGGACCATGCGAAAAGAAATACTGCCTATTTGGAGCTTCTTCAGGACCGTCTAACCATGTGAAACGCAAAAACCAAAACTGCCTATTTGGAGCTTCTTCAAGGTGCAGTTAAGATGTCTCCAGCGAAATGATGCAAACAGACACATATTTTATCCGCATTTAGTCTGTTTCCATCGACAAACCGGATAGGCGGGCGACCCATATCCGACCTTTGGTTACCATTGCACCCAACGGCGCGATGTATCTCCATTTATTATTTTTTATGTCAATTTTGTAAACAGGCCATACTTGAGTATTTTCTTTCATTAATAGGGGCGGGCCACTAATGGCCAGTTTACACTAAGTTAAAAAAGGAAAAAGGAAAAATCTAACCCCTACACTAGGGTCAGGCCACGGCTAGTCGCCGGCCGCCGGAGCCTACACCTCGTCATTTCAATCGTTGATTATGACGTACTCCGACGCGGAGTAGAGGTGTGGCGGTGGCGTCGCCGCATGCCAGCGTGGAGGGGTGGCCGATCCCTGGTTCCGCTCCGGGAGCAAGACGTCAGGGTTGTCGGACCACCACCAATTTTGGTTGTGCAACCCTGAGGGAAGGGGAGGCGTGGGGAGGGAAGTCCACCTCCATGGCCTCCCACCATGGTTGCGCCGCCTGCTGCGTGTCCATGCCACGTTTGTCCCGCATGTGCGGTGGTGGTGACCAGCAGCCGGTGGGCGTTGGTGGGGGGGCGTGAACGGTGCATGTCGTCGCAGGTTATGCTCATCGCGAAACAATTCCCACTAGTAAGGGACCATGATGAGAGGGCAGGGTCCCACCGTAAGTAGGTCGTGAGGCGCGCGTGGCGGCGTTCGATCTCCTGCTCCCGCGCTCGAGGGCTCTGCTGGATGGCTGACCGGAATCCACTATGGGTTCAGGTGCCAATGGTGAGGAATTTTGCATCAGACCATGGCACCAGGACCATATCTTTCCGGTACCACCAGCAGTGCACGTAGGCACGGTTGCGCTGCGAGACCTCGGCGCTCGGCGACGCAATGTAGAATGGCGCGGAGAGGGCCAGGGAGATGGCGGTGGCGATGGAGACAGCCCAACGAGGAGCTGGTCTCTTGGTTATTCTTGGCCTTGACAAGGCACGGCCACCGGACTGATATGAGGAGCGAGGGCAGTGGCTGAGCTGGCTAGGGTTTGGTGGTGGGGAACCAGGGCATTGACTGAGTTAACCGACCCTATCCCACCAGCCCCTGGCATTAAAAAAATCACGTGGGGAGGGTGTCGGGGGCTATCCCCGGGTAGGGTAAAGGCACGGTAATTATACTCGTGTTTAGCCTGATAAATGTCCTTTGCCTGACAGCAAAGGTCATGTGACTCTTCGGGAGGTGAAGTGACGTCTTTTGGAAGTACTCAGGAGGTGGCTCTTGGGAAATGTCAGGAGGTGCCCTTTGGAGAAAGCAAGAGCCGGGCTGTCTCCCCTGGTGGCACTATAAATAGACCCCCAGCCCCTCACTCTCATTCAGGCAGAAGCAGAGAGTTCTCCTAAGAACCAGCTTCTCGAAGATGTCTTTGGGAGCAAGCCTAAGACATCTTCGAGCAGCTGGGCCTAGAGGCATTCTCTTGTGTGGTATCAGAGACAGGTATTGGTTAGCAAGGTCTTGGGTGGACCAGGATAAGAGTAAGGCCGACTTGAGTGCATTTCGGAGGTAGCCGACATGCTCCCGGCGTTGGAGAGACTTAGGCGAAGTACAAAGGTAGTCTGGCCTGGGTTGGACCGACATAACGTAACCGACATCTCCATGTCGACGCCATCTCTTTGTCTCTTGTGTGCAGGAAGGAGGTTCCGGCATAGCCATGCCGGGGCTCCGAAAGCCGTTCCGAGTAAGTAGGCCCGGCATATCCTTGCCGGGGCACGGAGGAGAATCCGGCACACCCATGCCGGGTTAGGCAAGATCAACCGGCATACCTTATGTCGGACCAGAGGTCAAGGGCAAGTACACTGCAAGGACACTGGCCCGTCTGACACGGAAGATAAGTCACGTCCCGCCTGACAAGGACGCGGGACAAAAGGCACAAGACAAGGGCGACGTGACTATTCCACTGTACTGCCAACGGTCTGACGGGAGACAAGGCATGGGGAAGCCACGTCCTGTCCTTGACAGAGAGACCATCATCACCTAGGCCGGCACCTACTGCAGCCACATGATGGCCCACCTCGGCCTAGCTCGGGTAGCTCGGCGGCTAGGTCGTGGTAGGGGATGTCAGCACTGTCCGGTGGGACCCGAAGAAGTTAGTATTTCCGGTCAACCCGGCCGGGACTCTATAAATAGCGCCATAACTCCTCCTGTGAGAGGGACACCAACCAGAGGGCCGAAGTTATAGTTGCATTCACTGCTAGAGCATTTACTCCTTCTCCCTTAGTTGTTCATCCTTGTTCTTGAGTTCATCTCCAAGAAGGAGCCTGAAACAGCTCAAGGAGCACCTTTGTAGATCTTGTGATATACTTATAGAGAGAGGCAAGGCAGGAGTAGGGGTCTTACCTCCTCACGAGGGCCCCGAACCTGGGTACATCGTGCGTGTTTGTGATTGCTTGTGTCTTTGCGTGTGTTCTTGCGTGTTCTTGAGTGTTCTTGCCGGTTTGAGTCGGTTCTTGGTTGTTTCTCGCCCTCTTTCGTGTGAGCTTCTTAGCTCGCTAGCCCTCACCGGATCCACCAGCGTCCATCCGGCCCCACACATTAGCCATCCTATGGCATCTGCCGTGATAACACCGCGACAGTTGGCACCCACCGTGGGGCAGGCAGAGGCGCTGGCTGGCGTACACATCCGGACGGGTTCCGTCATCCACTCCGACACGCGGGTCCTCTCCGGCCTCGTCGTCAAGTTCGGCGACATGGACTTCGTCAGCGACAACGCCGGCTGCTTCCGCGGCAAGCCGTTCCCGGCCAACGGGTGCATCGTCGAGTTCGGCTCCTTCGTCACCTACGTCGCCACCGAGTCCGTCTGCGAGTACCCGTAGTAGGTGCTCGTGGCCGAGGATCCCCCTGTTGTCCGCGCGGCTCGCGGCCGGCGTACCACTCGCCCCGAGAGCTGTGCGGTCATGATGGCCAGTGTGACGGGTCCTGTGGCCGAGGAGACAGTCGTCGCGCCCGCGGCAAAGTCAACCCGGCTGGCCAAGCAGGCGCTGGAGAGGCAGGCCCAGACCAACGCCGAGACGTCCCATGTCCCGGTAAGGCCTGAACCCATGAGTGAGGTAGTGCAGAGGTTGACAGTGCCAGTAGCTGCTGTGACTGATGTCACCCGGGCAGTCGCCGAGTTAGATGCACAGCGGCAGAACTTGCTTCAAGAGGCTATAGAGATAGCCGATGTCCGGAGGGACTTTGACCGTGTCATGCGGGAGTACAATGCTGCCCATGGTTTCTCCCCGGTAGAAGGCCGGCCTAACCGAGAAGATAGTGTGCGCAGAAGAGGCAGAGGCCTCAATGCCGAGATAAACCGAGATGGTAGGGCTAGCTCTAGTGTGACTCCTAGTGTGATGTCGGCAGCCAGGCCGAATTACAGTTCCCCTGCCAAGACACTCAGGGCTGCCGAGGCAGCTAGAGCCGAGTTATCCGGTCTGACCGGAGGAGCCCGCCGTAAACAGCAGGACCGAGTCAACGAGTTGGTCGGTGTGGCTAACCGGCAGAATGAGGCCTTTAAGAAGGCCAACACGGCTGTGGGTGGATCCCAAGTCATCCATTCGGCAAAGGCTGCTACCGAGAGGTCCAGAGGACAGGCTTCCTCTCCACATGTCAGAAGAGGTCAGGACCGGACTGTGAATTCCGGTGGAAACCAGCAGCTCCAGCTGCAGACATATGACCCGGCGTATGCCGGAAAGCAGATAGCTGAGCAGGGCAATGTTGGGCGTGCCCAGAGTAGAAACCGGCAGGCTCTGAGTAATCGGAATGTCGGAAATGCCAACTCGGCTGGGCGAGTGAATCCACCTCGCTATCCAGTGCAGAACCAGGCCCAGAGGCAGCAGAATGTCGGAGGTGTGCCTCAGTCACGAGGCGGTGGTCAGGCGGGCAGCCGGTATGATGACGGCAACTCGGCAATGGCCAAAGCCGGATACCATGGATATGACAGTGCACTGGGATCTCGACTGGGAACTCGCCAGTTGGATCCGAATGATGCTCGATACAAGCTGGACCGGATATATCGGTCCGAGTTGATGGAGGAGCAAGGTCCAACTGGCCCTGCTTGTTTCGGACCTCGGATTATGATGGAGCCACCAGTGCCCCACTTCCAGCTCAACCGGGGTGCCAAGACTTATGACGGCAGCACCAAGCCGGAGGACTGGCTGACCAACTATGTGACGGCAGTGCACATTGCGGGAGGTAACCGTCGTTGGGCGGTGAGATATATCCCGCAGATGTTGGAGGGGCCAGCTCGGATCTGGCTCAACAACTTGAGAGAAGGCAGTGTTAACAGCTAGTTGGACTTTGAAGAAGCTTTCATCAGCAACTTCTCCAGCACTTACAAGAGGCCAAACCGACCTCAGCAGCTTGCAATGTGCAAGCAGAGGGATAATGAGACTGACCGAGAATACCTAACTCGGTGGAGCACTATTCGCAACTCCTGCGAAGGGGTTGTTGAGGCACAAGCCATCTCTTGGTTTGCACAGGGATGCCGACATGGCTCCATGCTCTGGCAGAAACTGCAAAGGGAGATGCCGGCCACCCTGGCCGAGACGATGTGTATCGCCGACAGCTATGCTCTCGGTGATCCTATGCAACCTTTGCTGGATTCGGGGGAACCGAATAGGAGGAACCCGGGGAGCAATAGACCCGGGCCGAGCAGGCACAATGATCGCCAAGACTTTGGCCACAAGAGGAGGGAGCCGGAGTTCCACTATGCCTCACATCAGGTTGATGCGGTAACCCGAGATCAAGGTGATGCCGGAAATAGCCAGCGTCAGAAAACCAGTGGCCCGGTTTGGGGCCAAAACCAAGAGGTGAAGTAGACTTGGGCTGAGCAGAGGAATCCAGTGACTTACGAAGAGATGCTGGACAAGCCCTGCTGCTATCATACCTTTGAGCCTAATCGGCCAGCAAATCACTCAACTCGGCAGTGTAGCTGGTATCAGCGCACGCTGAGAGAAGGCGGATCCGGAGGATCCCGGATGGCTGCTCCAGCGAGGCCTGCGGCTCCGAGGCCACCGGCACCAGTCTCAGGGGCCAATGTTGTCCAAGTCAACTTGCCTGCTCAAAGGCAACCGGCTCCAAGGCCGGTGAATGTGGTGAACATCAGGGGTAACAGTAATGCCGGTCCCAGCAACCAAGCCGGATACCCGTAGGGCAACTATGAAGAAGCTCATCAGAGCTATGTGGTCTTCGTGACCGAGCCCACTGACAAGAAGAGTCTGCGCCAACGCGCACTCGAGGTGAACGTTGTCATGTCGGCGGTGCCTAAGTTCATGCACTGGTCCGAGATGGAGATCTCATGGAGTCGGAAGGATCACCCTCGGGTCATGCCTAAGCCGGGAGGCTATGCCTTGGTGGTAGACCCAACATTCATCGGGCCAAGTATCAATGTTCGGTTCAGCAGAGTCCTAGTTGACAATGGCAGTGCCATCAATATCATGTACAAGGACACTATGCTGAAGTTGGGTGTGTCCTTGAACACACTGCTGCCGACTAGCACGACCTTCCATGGCATTGTGCCGGGGGTTTCCTGTTCGCCTATGGGCAAGATCTGGGTAGATGTGCTATTCGGAACCTGGGAGAACTGCAGAACTGAGAGCCTAAAGTTCGAAGTGGTGGACCTCGAAAGTCCATACCATGCCCTGATTGGCAGACCAGCTCTGGCCAAATTTATGATCTCAACTCATATGGGCTACCTCAAGATGAAGATGCCGGGTCCGAACGGCATAATCACCATCTCGGGCTACTACAAGTGCTCTATCGAGTGTGCTTCTGCCGGTTCCTGCTTGGCCGAGTCTCTGGTCATTGCCGAAGAGAAGAAGAGGATACAGCAAGTGGTGACATTGGCCCAGGCATCCCAACTCGTCATGCCCGGGATGACGAACCCGGAGCAGAATGCTTCATTCGAACCGCCGAAGGAGACCAAGAAAGTCGGCGTTGACCCGACTAACCCGGAGCGCCGGGTCATCATTGGAACCGCCCTGGACAGACAATAGGAAGGCGAGCTCACCAACTTCCTCCGTGAGAATCGGGACGTCTTTGCATGGTCAAATGATGACCTGCAAGGTGTTCCGAGGGAGTTGGCTGAGCACTCTTTATTCGTCAGGCCGGATGCGAAGCCGGTGAAGCAACCGACAAGACGTCTCTCGGACGAGAGAAGAGCTGCGATCATGGAGCATCTAGCCGTGCTGCTCGCGGCTGGATTCGTGATGGAGGTACTGCACTCGGACTGGTTGTCCAACCCGGTCCTGGTAGAGAAGAAAAAGGATGACCCTTTGCTGGCCAAGATGTGGCGCATGTGCATCGACTTCACCAACCTCAACAAGGCGTGCCCGAAGGATCCTTTCCCGCTCCCCCGGATAGATTAAGTGATCGATTCTACTGCCGGGTGTGAGCTTTTGTCTTTTGTAGATGCGTATTCTGGTTTTCACCAGATACCTTTGAACCCGGCCGATCAATTGAAAACTGCTTTCATTACCCCGTACGGGGCTTATTGCTATCGTGTCATGACTTTCGGGTTGAGAAATGCTGGTGCTACATACCAGAGGTGCATGCAGAAATGCTTGCATGACTAGATAGGTCGGAATGCCGAGGTCTATGTCGATGACATAGTCATAAAAATAAAAGAAAAATCTACTCTGATCGATGATCTGAGAGAGATATTCGCTAACCTGAGAAAATTCCGGATGAAACTTAACCCGGATAAATGTACTTTCGGTGTTACGGCTGGTAAGCTACTCGGTTTTCTTGTGTCTAGCCGGGGTATTGAGGTCAATCCGAGTAAGATCCGTGCTATTGAGAGCATGAAGCTGCCTACGCGTCTCAAGGATGTGCAGAAATTCACTGGGTGCTTGGCATCGCTAAGTCGGTTTGTTAGCCGGTTAGGAGAAAAAACTTTGCCTTTGTATCAGCTCATGAAAAAGAGCAAAACTTTTGTGTGGACTCCGCAAGCGGATGCGGCATTCAATGACCTGAAAAACATGCTCTCGACTGCGCCGGTATTGGCATCACCATTGCCCAAGGAGCCGATGTTGCTCTATATCGCGGCCACAAACCGAGTTGTAAGCGTTGTGATGGTGGTGGAGCGAGAAGAGGGTGACAAGGTGGTGCAGAGACCTGTGTATTATCTGAGCGGGGTGCTCTCCACCTCCAAGCAGAATTACCCGCACTACCAGAAGATGGCTTATGGCGTATACCTGGCGGTCACCAAGTTGAAGCCCTACTTCCAAGAGCATCTGGTTACAGTGGTGAGCGAAGCTCCGTTGTCCAAGATCATCGGGTGTAAAGATGCCAGTGGCCGAATTGCCAAGCGGGTTATCCAGTTGTCTCCGTATGCCCCCGGCTTACGAGAGAAGAGACGCCATTTAGTCGCAGGCGCTGCCGGACTTCTTGGTGGACTGGGCCGAGATGCAGTATGAGCCTCCACTGCCCGACTCCAACTTTTGGAAGATGCACTTTGATGGCTCCAAGGCGAAGATCGGATTGGGTGCCGGGGTGGTCCTCACCTCGCCAAAGCAAGATGTGCTGAAATATGTGCTCTAGATTCACTTCTCGGCATCCAATAATGTGGCCGAGTACGAAGCACTCGTGCATGGGCTCAACGTCGCCAAGGAGATTGGCATTCGCCAGATAGAGTGCTACGGCGACTCGGACTTAGTGGTACAGCAAGTGTCGGGGAATTGGGACGCCTTGGACGCCAACATGGCGTCTTACCGGTTCCATGTGCAAAAAAATTCCGGATTTTTCGAAGGCTGCGAGTTCAAGCACATACCTCGGGGGAAGAATGAAGCGGCTGATGTACTATCCAAGTTGGGATCATCGCAGGCTGCCATTCCGCCCGGCATAGCCTTGGAGCACTTGAGGAAGCCATCGATCAAGCCATCACCCGAGTCGGAGTCCATCTTTATCCCGAAGAGCTCAGAAGCAGAGGCTGTGCCCATGGACGTCGATGTCGGGAGCATTTGGCAGAACCCGGGGACTGCGCTGCAGAACCCGGGGACTGCGCAGGGGATGTCGGCAGAGGTGATGTCGGCTGAGCCTATGGACATAGACACTCCAATCTTCCCTGTGCGGCTAGTACCGGGTTGGGCGCAGCCCATTATGGCGTACATTGTGGACGGAACCTTGCCCGACAATGAGGTTGAAGCCAGACAAGTGATGAGAAGATCCAAGGCCTACACTGTCATCAACCGGGAGCTGTACAAGAGGAGTGTCACCGAAGTGGTGCAACGTTGCGTCGAACCGGAAGAAAGGCAAGAGATGTTGCTCGAGATACATCAAGGGTAATGCGGTCACCATGCTTCCTCAAGGGCATTGGTGGCTAAATTCTTCCGGCATGGATTTTACTGGCTCACAGCTTTGCAGCAAGCAGAAGATATCGTACGAAAGTGTGGAGGTTGCCAGAGGTTTGCCCACAAGATACACATGCCGGCAGCAGCACTGAAGACTATCCCCATCACTTGGCCATTTGCTGTATGGTGCTTGGATATGGTGGGTCCATTCAAGCCGGCGCGTGGTAACATGACTCATATGCTGGTCATGGTGGACAAGTTCACCAAGTGGATCGAGGTGAAGCCAATTCGGAAGTGTGATGGACCTACCTTCGTCTCGTTCTTGAAAGATGTCATACTGAGATATGGCTATCCGCATTGTATTATCACGGACAATGGTACCAATTTCGCTGTGGGGGAGTTTGCTCGATTTTGTGCTGAAAAAAGAATCCGGCGTGATGTAGCCTCGGTGGCACACCCAGAAGCAAATGGACAAGTGGAGAGAGCTAATGCATTAGTGCTTGCCGGCATAAAAGCCCGACTGATAGAGCCACTCCTACGAACTCCGGGATGTTGGATGGAAGAGGTACCGGCAGTACTGTGGGGTCTCCGGACCACACCGAATAGATCCACCGGATACACGCCATTCTTTATGGTGTATGCTGCAGAGGCGGTGTTGCCAACCGACATACAATATGACTCGCCGAGAGTAGCAATGTATACAGAGGCCGAGGCAAGAGAAGCCCGAGAAAATGATGTTGACTTGCTCGAAGAGGCGAGAGAACTGGCCCTGTCTCGGTCAGCGATATACCAGCAAAACCTCCGACGCTATCATAGCCGGAAGGTGCATCCTCGGGTGTTCCGAGAGGGAGATCTAGTGCTAAGGCTGATACAACGCACTGCCGGCATGCATAAGTTGTCACCTCCATGGGAAGGACCCTTTGTTGTGAGCAGAGCTCTGCACAACGATTCCTATTATCTTGTAGATGCACAGGAAGCTCGAAAAGGTGTAATGGACAGAGCCGGGGAGGAAACCAAACGGCCATGGAATGTAGCTCTACTTCGTCCCTTTTACACATAAAGGGCACAATGTATGTATCTCGGTCTCTCATGAATGAAATGTCGGAACCCCGAGATGATACTCGGGGACTGCCTTGTTCACATGAATGCTTTCTTCTTTTGTCATTTGCATGTCGGCACCCCGGGATGAACTCGGGGACTGCCCTGTCTTTATTTATTGTGTTTTATCTCGGTTATTTCTGTATTGTCTATATGCCGGCATCCCGAAGTGAAACTCGGGGACTGCCTTGTCTGTTTTGTTTATGTTGTTCATATGCCGAATAAACTTTCAACCTCGTCTCAAGGTTCAAGTAATGTATGCTATCTGAGATAATCCTGTGATTCGACTGACGAACGCCAAAATGGTAGTCAAGAGCAGAGATTGTGGAATATGGTGAACACGAAAACAAACTCGGGTACTCGGTATAAAAGCAATTCGGCATATGTTGTTTACTAACCCTTTTTTCAATTATTTTTTCCATTATGTCGGATAACTTTAAACCTAAACTCGGATATTTACTAGTACTGTATGCTATAATCGTGGTTTTGTGACTCGACTGTCGAACGCCTGTATGGTGGAAAGAGCAGAAATCACCAAGTATAGTAAACGAGAAAATGAACCCGGGGACTCGGTGCAAAGTAATCCGACATAAGAAATTTGCTTGATCGGATAAATAAAGCAGAGTAGCGAAATAACCTACTTAAGATTGTATATATTACATCTGCACCCGGCATTCCGGGGATTTAATGAGTTTGCTTCATGAAAAGTTTAAACAGTTGGGCCAAAGGGGATCGCATCAGCAGGAGTGGTCTCGCGGTTGAGGTGGACGTTGAGGCTGCAGCGGCGGCAGAAACGGTCTTCAAGGGGATCTCGGGTACGGCTTGTCCGGGGGGTATCGGCTGCCCCTGGCTTGGCGATGTCGGCCGCGATCTTGGGAGTCTCGGAGCCCGCCGCAGAAGAAGTCATGGTCGCATCCGGCTGAGGTATGACGGATGCAGCCGACTTGGAGGTGTCGGTCGCGGTCTTCTTGGAGATTTCGGTGCCCGCCTTCGGGAATATCTCGGTTGTGGTCGGCTTGGCGGTGTCGGCAGCAGCTGTCTCGGTGGCCTTGGTTGCTGTTCCGGCACCCGGGACCTCCTGAGAGGTCTCGGGGACTGCCGATTCGGCTTCCTCGGCAACTTCCTCCTCAGTTTCCTCATCTTCATCAGACATGCTATCGGCGTAGTCCTCATCATCGGAATAATTGTCGCCTTCGATATATTGATGGGGCTGCGAGTAGCCGGCCATATAATAGGCAATATCCTGGCGGCGCTGGATCTTGGCGGGATCGGTGGTCCAGGAAGAATTCTCGCGCTGCGTCTTCAACTGCTCGAGGTCAATACCTTCGTACCAAGATAGTACGAAGGACAGCGCTTGATCCGCCCCGGCACGAGCGGCAGAAGATCTCGATTCCCGGAGTCGGGGCTCGGCCTTCTCTAATTCTTAGGCCAACTCAGGAATGGTCTTGGGAGGCACTGTGCCGGGCCATAGTTGTCGGAAGACCCGGACGCTGGCGTCAAGAAGTTTTAGGCCGATGCTCTTCAAAGGGACAATGCGCGCACCTAATGCCGTCAGGTGATCCTCGACGTCCCACTCATCCGAGATGGGACCGAGGTGCGCTCTTTTCTCCCGAGCCTTGTTGACGGCCTTGACAGCAGCAGCTTGTGAGTGGGAGAAGTGCTCTGAGGAAAGGAAAGCTATCGCCGAGTTGGAACGCAAACCGACATATTGTAAGTCTCGGCAGAAATCGAGTAAACAAAAAGGAGAAGGAAGGAAACTCACTGTCCATTTGGCCGTTGATCTTTTTTAACTCGGCCAGCCAGATGTCGCATTTGGCCTTGAGGGTGGATAATTTTTCTTCGGCCAAGGCGGCGCGAGCCTCAACATCCTCGAGGACATCTGCCTGTGTTTTCGCAACTTCCTCCATGGCCTTCGCCATCTCGGCCTTCTCGCGGTTGGCCGTCTCAAGCTCTTGCTGGAGCCGGGTTACCTTGGCCTGCTCCCGCTCGAGCGCAGTCTTATGCGCAGCAGCAGTTTTGGCTTCGGCCGCAGCTGTGGAGGGCAACAAGTCGGTTGTGTCAGTAAAAGGAAGTCGGGAGCAAGAGAATTGTGTCGATAAGAAATAAAAGGTACCTTGTTCCGCCCGGGCTGTCTTGTAAGCTTTCCGAAGTGCCCCATGCTCAACGAGCAGCTTTTGGAACACCTTGGTCCGCTTAGTGTTGCAAGCCTGAAACAAAGCAAAACATTAATAAGAGCCTAGGAAGATTCCCGCCGAGTGATCTTTACTCGGTCAAGTTTCAATCACTCGACCCGAATCTTGGGGACTGGGGATGGTGTGTGTCCAGAGAGCTTACCTCGGCATCCTTGGTGATTTGAAGGACGGCGCACTGCAGAGAGTGCAGAGACTGGGCAATCTTGCCGGGACCAGCAGGATGTCGGAAGTTGGGGTCCGAGGAGGAGACCTCGCTGATGTCGGCAGCATTCCAGTCCAGGTTGAACTGCTCCATTGAACCTGAAGAGGCATCACCGGATGTGAGCAAGTCGGTAGCAGGGACAACTCGGCTGGCAGTGGCCTCTAGCAGTTGCAATGCGGCCGTCTTAACCGCAACGCGCGGAGGAGGCACCACTAGGATTTTACCCGGAGGAACCTCACCTCTCTTCTGGGCCAGCTGCTTGTCGCTAGGGCCAGCCTTTCCTGCTCGCTGACCCGAAGGTGTCGACTTCGAGTGCGGGATCACCGACTTAGAGGTGTTGGCCTCTGTTGGTTGCGGGCGCTTCTTTTGTTGAGGCCGAAGTTGAGTTGTTGGCTATTGCGGTTGTGGCTGGAGAGGTTGTTGTTGTTGTTGTTGTTGTTGTTGTTGTTGTTGTTGTTGTTGTTGCTGTTGTTGCTGCTGTGGCAATGGTTGCCGGGGCCTTTCCGATTGTGGCGATACCCCCGGGGTCTCGGACTGCTCCGGCGCAGGGCGATGGGCATCGCCGCCAGACCCGACACCCCGGTCGGAGCCATCTTTGTCTCCTCCGACCACGGCCCTAGTAGTCGGCGGGGGTGTGACAACCCGGCTTATGTGTGTCGGGGAAGCTTCAACCCGGGCTTTGTCGGCACCCTCGGCTGTGTTCTGGCCAAGGGGCCCGGTCGGGGTTAACTCCAGCGAGGCGCTGCATCCGGTTAAGAAAGTGTTAACTCGGGGAACGTATGTCGGAGGGAATAGAAAGAGAAGATGCAAAGGACGGCAAAAGAT
The DNA here is from genome assembly GCA_026929855.1 of Poa annua. NCBI lineage: Eukaryota > Viridiplantae > Streptophyta > Magnoliopsida > Poales > Poaceae > Poa > Poa annua. Next base: position 52,230,411 of record CM049435.1, on the reverse strand, counting down.
CAACTTACCCGGCGGAAGTCGGAGGCCCTTTCCTCCCTCTGGGCGCCTTGGCTACCGGTTTCTTGCCGGTCTTCGCCCTCTTGGCAGCAGCTTCAGAACCACCGGCATCGGATGTACCGGTGCCGGCTCGCTTGCGAGTTTCGGCTCGCTTAGTAGAGGTCGTTGCTGTCGAAGGCACTGGGGGCGCGAAGTTGAGAGGAGTAGCGTCAATAACATCTATGATTCGACACTCGTCCTCATCATCGTCGGACCACTCGTTGATGGGTACTTGGACACGAGGCTTACCCGGGGCAGGAGCACGAGCCAGCGGAATTGACAAGTGGTCCTCGTCATCTGGATCCACAGTCGGTGGAGTGGCCGGAACGGGGGAATCCGGGTGCCACTCACCCGTGGCATGCCTCCTGTCTTCTCGGAGCTGCCGGGCAAACCTCTGCGAGAGGGGAGAAAGGTTGTTATTTAAGGGCAGGACTAAAAACGACACAGTGATGTCGGTCAATTGGGCATGTCAGTTGAGTGGGCGAACACTTACTTGTGCCGGAAGGCGAGATCGAGAATGGGGCTTCATCCCCCACGTCCAATCTTCAGCCATGTCGGTCTGAGCGATTGCTTGGACACGCCTGTACACGTCCGACTTATCCAGCTGGAAGATGCTGACCCTAGTCGGATCATACCGACCACTCTTGTGGCAGATCTTGTGAACTCGGGCCTGGAGTGGGCAGACTCGGCGGCTGATGAACGTCCGTAGAAGATCATCGGCTGTGAGCTCGTCTTGGATCGAGAGGAGATACGTGTGAATCTCGTTGACCTCCGGGTCGGTCATCTTCAGGTCGAAGCCCCAGTTGGTTTGACCTGTCGGAGGGGCGAGATCGAACTCGGGCAAGTTGATGAACTCGGGAGCCTCGGCCTCCTCGGTCCCCTCGGTCGGATCTGGGTTCCTCACATAGAAGAAACTGCGCTGCCATTTACGGCAAGACTCCAGACCCCAGATCCTGGGGAACTCGGAGTCTCGCCGAGGCACGATGATGGCGGCTCCGCAGGCGGTCATCTCCTTGTCCTTGACACCCGGGTTAGGGATGCTTTGCTTCCGGAGTTGGAAGTATTTAGCCCAGAGGTTGACGACGGGCCAGAGGCCGAGATACCTCTCCGAGAAGGAGACAAAGGCGGACAGGAGGGTGATGGCATTAGCCGAAAGGTGATGGGGTTGGAGACCGAATCGGTCAAGAAAAGAGTGGAAGAAGGGGCTCGCCGGGAGAGCGTAGCCGGGCTCGAAATGTGTGATGAAGACTACCTGCTCCCCGGGTTGAGCATTGGGCTCGATTTCTTCCTCGGGAAGCCGACAGATGCTTCAGCCGGGATACGATGCGTCCGGCGCAGCCACTCAATGTCGTCCTGGACTGTGTCGGAGCCTTCCCATCCACCCCGGACTCCTTCGATGTTCATGTCGGCGGCCTCGGAGGTCATGTCGGTATGGGCCTGCAAGAGAAACAATATCTTACTCGGATGCACAGAAAGAAAGCTAACTATATGTCGGAAGAGAAGGAAGACCGGGTATAAACTGGAATCTATTACCGAGATGTGCGAAAGAAGATCTACCAGAGCGGTTAAATAGAAGGTTAAATGACTCTAAGCGGGAGCCATAAGGGTTTCTTGCGGAGGAACCACCGCAAGAGCTAAATGTTCCGTGGTTGAGGTCATCTAAACCTGCTCCATGCGAAGAACCACGGGTACTACCAAGGAGTCACAAGTCAAGATCTACGGGGAAGTTTACCCTAGTTCTAGCCTGTTCTAGCGAAGAACGGAGAAGAACGGCGGCGGCCGAGCCGTGAATCGATCCAATCGAGGATTGGGGAGGGCCTTACCGTGGAAATTGGAGTCGCGGCACGAGAAGTTCTCGTCCCAATGGTGGCGCGGCGAGCTTCGGTCGCCGGCGTCGTGATCTCCGGCGTGGTGCCCGTGCACTGCGTGCGGCGCGGCGGCGATGAGCTCGAGTACGCGAAGAAGGAGAAGGAGATGGAGAGATGGAGAAGAAAGAGGAGGGCTCTCACTATGGCCCTATTTATCGTGGCTAGCCGGAGCAGTTTCCAAGTTTCCCGCCCACGATTTATGAATCGTGGGGGGAGATCGTGTGCGGCGGTTACTATCCGTTAGGATCGCCGTGGCCGCACGATCAGGCCACACCGGGGGCCACAGGAGGGCAACCGCCCGCGACCAAATCGTGTGCGGTCACCGGCGCGGGAACCGAGCGGGCGCGCCAGAGTCAAGGTACTCGAGTGTCTGAAGGATGTGACGGCCAGTGGGGCCCGTGCGACGTTTTCGCAGTGGTTTGTCAGGTCGCGTGGCGCTGTTCTCGGAGCGATATAGCGTTTGAGTGACACGTCTCAGAAGGAGATCTGCGATAAGATCTCCTGATGTCGGAGATACCGAAATAATAATCAAAGGGGGGTGGTTTCAGAAGGTTATGTTGGGAACTCGGTATCAAACCGACATGGCAATGTCGGATGACTTTTGGAGGGACCGAGTCGAGCAAGTCGGAGCTGTTGGTTGACCCGACATGGTGATGTCGGCTTCTTATTCAAGGCAATTGTTTGTTTAAATCTGATGCAACCCTTCATCCGAGGCTGCAGGACTACACCAGCTTCGGGGACTAGTGTCGGGGGGCTACCCTCGGGTAGGGTAAAGGCACGGTAATTATACTCGTGTTTAGCCTGATAAATGTCCTTTGCCTGACACCAAAGGTCATGTGACTCTTCGGGAGGTGAAGTGACGTCTTTTGGAAGTACTCAGGAGGTGGCTCTTGGGAAAGGTCAGGAGGTGCCCTTTGGAGAAAGCAAGAGCCAGGCTGTCTCCCCCGGTGGCACTATAAATGGACCCCCAGCCCCTCACTCTCATTCAGGCAGAAGCAGAGAGTTCTCCTAAGAAACAGCTTCTCGAAGATGTCTTTGGGAGCTAGGCTAAGACATCTTCGAGCAGCTGGGCCTAGAGGCATTCTCTTGTGTGGTATCAGAGACAGGTATTGGTTAGCAAGGACTTGGGTGGACCAGGATAAGAGTAAGGCCGACTTGAGTGCATGTCGGAGGTAGCTGACATGCTCCCGGCATTGGAGAGACTTAGGCGAAGTACAAAGGTAGTCTGGCCTGGGTTGGACCGACATAACGTAACCGACATCTCCATGTCGGCGCCATCTCTTTGTCTCTTGTGTGCAGGAAGGACGTTCCGGCATAGCCATGCCGGGGCTCCGGAAGCCGTTCCGAGTAAGTAGGCCCGGCATATCCTTGCCGGGGCACGGAGGAGAATCCGGCACACCCATGCCGGGTTAGGCAAGATCAACCGGCATACCTTATGTCGGAACAGAGGTCAAGGGCAAGTACACTGCAAGGACACTGGCCCGTCTGACACGGAAGATAAGTCACGTCCCGACTGACACGGACGCGGGACAAAAGGCACAAGACAAGGGCGACGTGACTATTCCACTGTACTGCCAACGGTCTGACGGGAGACAAGGCATGGGGAAGCCACGTCCCGTCCTTGACAAAGAGACCATCATCACCTAGGCCGGCGCCTACTGCAGCCACATGATGGCCTACCTCGGCCTAGCTCGGGTAGCTCGGCGGCTAGGTCGTGGTAGGGGATGTCAGCACTGTCCGGTGGGACCCGAAGAAGTTAGGGTTTCCGGTCAACCCGGCCGGGACTCTATAAATAGCGCCATAACTACTCCTGTGAGAGGGACACCAACCAGAAGGCCGAAGTTATAGTTGCATTCACTGCTAGAGCATTTACTCCTTCTCCCTTAGTAGTTTATCCTTGTTCGTGAGTTCATCTCCAAGAGGGAGCCCGGAACAGCTCAACGAGCACTTTTGTAGATCTTGTGATATACTTACAGAGAGAGACAAGGCAGGAGTAGGGGTCTTACCTCCTCACGAGGGCCCCGAACCTGGGTACATCGTGCGTGTTTGTGATTGTCTGAGTCTTTGTGTGTGTTCTTGAGTGTTCTTGCCGGTTTGAGTCGGTTCCTGGTTGTTTCTCGCCCTCTTTCGTGTGAGGTTCTTAGCTCGCTAGTCCTCACCGGATCCACCAGCGTCCATCTGGCCCCACACATTAGCCATCCTATAGCATCTGCCGTGATACCACCACGACAGAGGGTCACCAGTACCCTACCGCTGTCAGGTGGGCCATGGGAGGACCAGAGCCGAATACGCGGACGCTCCGTTGTTATCCTCGACGACGCAAAGCTGAATCGAATTTAGAATAACACAAAGCTGACTCGAATTTGAGCCAGGAGCGCGTCGCAGCATGCCGAAAACGAACCAAAGTTGGTCCAAGTCCTTTTTACATCGACGCGTCGACTCTTTATTTTGTCCCAGCTCGATGCAAACGGACGCACACGGAATACTCTTTAGTACATTGACATGAGAGCTTCTTTTACTTGATTGTCTTGCGCGGTACAGCGCGAGTGAAGCTACCCGCATCTTGTAAAGAAAAGAGATTCCAAGATGAAATAAAGTAAAGAAAGAGGTGTTATGCGGCGCCTGGTTAAAAGGCCAGCTCCCGAGGAGGCTAAATGTCAAACAAGATTCTCCCTGTCGTGGGTACTACATATCATTCGCACCCTCCAGCTCTACTGATTCTCAGTCCAGGCCATGTCAAGTGTTTGCAGATTGGTAAATACTCCCAGGTCTGATACCCAACTGAGACACTATTAAATCCCTTTTTTTTACAAGGGGGGTGCTAATTAATCTTTTCTGCTTCGAAAAAAAAGAGAGTAGTAGTACGCGATGGAGAAATGACTGACCGCGCGCAAAACACCATCGCTTTCTTCCACCCACACTTCCGATGCAGCTTAAAACACCAGTCGCCGTTCCCTAGTTCGCTGTAGTATATAAAGTCCCGAGAGGTCGAACCGCGGGGCAACGGAGCCCTCTTGTTTCCCTCCCTAGCTCCGCTCAAACCAAGCGTGGCCACCACCCACGGTCCCACGCCGCCTCAAACTCGAGTCCGCCGGCCGCCCTCGCCCACCGTTGCTCCGATCGATCCATCGCCGGCATGTCTCCCCTGGTCGTCGTCGACGCATCCGGGGCGCGGGTGATAGCTCGTCTCTGACCCGCGCACACGCGACCGACGGCGCGCTAGCTCCCTCCCCTTCACCGCAAGTAAGCTCGCCGCCCTTCCCTCTCCGGTTAACCGTGAAGCATGGTGCTGTAGACCTGATCGGTGACGATTCGTTCGCCGTACGTCGATGGCCGCGGTCCGCTCGTACACGTCTGCTTGCTAGTTCTTCCCGATATCCATCGCACCGAGTTTTTACGTAGGATCCAACTGCCCGACGCTCAAATGCCTACGAGTTAATTACGGGAGTTTAGCCGCGTAGTTGCCCTACAGTATACGTCTCCCTTAAATCGCAAGGCGATAAATTTACGGTGGCGAAAGGCTGTAAACACTACAAATGACAGGTTCCACTAGTGCGCCGAGCAGAGCAGTCGAGCACCATGGCTGCCCAAAACTCCAAAAGACAATGTAGTAGCAGCAATTTTCACATCGGGACAAAGGGAGGGAGGCACATGCAGCTCTTTAATGCACTCTAGGAGTACAGCAGTAGCACCAACTCAAGGAGTAGTACGAGAAGTAGACCTAGTAGTCAAATAGCTATAGCACTTTATTATCGCACTCAACCAGGCAGGAAAAAAAAGAACTTATGGGCGATGTGCCTCGGCAAGTGTGATATCCTAGAAGATCTAGGCGCTGCTCTGATCTGAAGATGAAGATGGCAGTGCAGGGCACACCCATGCACGCAGGCACGAGAGTCAGGAAACCTCGGTTCCGTAGCGCTAGCTGACGCGAGCTAGCTCGTATGAAAATGACCGTGAGATAGTATGAAAATGATCGAGCTAGTAATAGAGCATCTCCACCGACATACTCCACGCAAGGTCCATTGGGGGATTCGGACGCCAAAAAACGCCACCAACGGCACTCCCAATGTTTCGACGAGCAAAAACATGTCCGGTACCCCAAAGAGGCCTCCAAATTTGGAGCCCCTCTCGGGGTGTCAGACATGAGACATACATGTTTTCTGACAGAACTAGCCCGCCCAGCCCCACGCCCGTGTTACCCTTCGTCTGCATTGCTGCCCCCGGCGTCAAAATTCTCAATCTTCTCTCCATTTTTCAAAAACCCAATTTGCCGCCTCCCACCTTCGGCAGATGAGGCGTCAATTGCGGGTCGCCGTCTGCCCCGTGCTTCTTCGACGACGGCGGGACAAGAACAAATAAACACGATTGGAACACGATTCACAGATTCACGTAGACACGATTCACGGATTCACGTAGACACGATTCACAGATTCACGTAGACACGATTCACAGATTCACATAGACACGATTCACAGATTCACATGATTCGTAGATCAGATTCACATTACAGAACATAAATAGAACAAAAGAGCATAACACTATAGGGTTGCTAGCCGGATCCGTCGTCGGATTCTGACTCGTCACAGTTCCGATAACGTCGCCGGCACTGGGTGTCGTCGTACATCTTCACAGCGAGTTCGTCCTCGCCGTCGAACTCGAACGCGAGCAAGAAGCCGATGTCGACGCCGTCCTGATCCGCGAAGGTCATCTACCCACGGCCCAGGCAGAGGCGGTCGTCCTCATGCACTAGCTCGACAAAGTAACGGCCGCCGCCACGGCTAGCCTCGACGAGGGACAGCCCGTCGGGCACGTCCCCCCTCCCCCCCCCCCCCCCCCCCCCCCCATCGCATTGGAGAACTTTTGCGGCAGGCACAACCTCGTTGTCAGCGGTTGGAACACCGGCATGATAAACTCGAAACCGTTGAGGTGGGAGAGGGGGCCCGAAGGTGAAGGCGACGAAGATCTCCGCTGTGACGGCGACAAAGGTGACACGACGAAGATCTCCGTTGTCCGCGGCCGCCACTGCCTCCTCGCACTCGTCCACGGGTTCGGCCACGTGGTCGGCCGCGAGGTGCCATGTGCGCCGCCGCCGCGATCTAGTGTTAGCCGGAGGGGGTGGGGATGATATTGAAATGCTTAACCGCCGATGTGTTCACGTTTTGATCTAGGGTTAACCTCCGATGTGTTCACGATTTGATTTTTTTCAATTAACGTTTGGGGAGCGGGGCTTTGAGGTGTGCCGTTATGGGCTATATCGAAAACATGGGCGGACACATGTCCGGCACCCCAATTGGGCCTCGATTGGGGGTGCCGGAGAGATGCTCTTACTCATAACATATTTCTCGTCGTTGGTAAAACTACAAGAATGAATGCAAATTTTTTGTCGTCTTTTGATCTCTAGGGAATGGTTGAGTTGCGGGGCTTTTGACTTCGCGACCGGTCATGCTTGCGTGGCCTCGCCCATTTTCTATGCCGCCAACGCCTGATCGAATCTCTTAATTTCATGATGGCACGAGGCCAACGCATATACGCATATACTCCTACCCCGAGATCATTAGAAAATCTTGAAATGAAACTTTAGAACCATATTATTCCGGAAACATAGAGCTTTCAGAGGTCCGTAGCTTGTCACGCACGTACGTGCCAAATATCCAATCTATTGCTGAGATCACGCATTCGGATGGCAAAGCTCTAAAATATTTGGACGACGGCGAAAGCTTCCGCCGCTTCCTTCCTAATCATGCCAATCTTTTTCGACAGATTATGTTCTGAACAGTAGTAGTAAAATAGCAGAGCTTGTTCCCTTTCATGCTTGCCGAAGTATATTCAGGGATTAATTCGGGAGATTTATGAGTGAGACGGTTTCTTTCCGCACACTAGAAAGCTACCGATGGATTGTTTTCAATTAGAATTAAGAATTCAGGCAGTGTGTTGTGTGGACCAAAACAATTGCAGGTTTCGGTACTACTAGAACTAAAGCAATGCCATTAAAATTGAGCTTGCTTTGCTTAACCACCGGATGTACATTAAACATGAACGAAGCGTGCAACCTGGTCGTCGCAATAATCATCTACTCCACCTGCAATAATTTGGGGACAAGGACACAACAGGTTTTTGCACTGCACCGTATTTAATTGTCGTCTGATGTGCACCACAGTGGGTCGATGGCGACCCCGGAGCCTCAATCTAATAAGGCTTTAGGTGTACTTTTGTTCCAGTTCAAAAGAAAGGTGTATTAATTATCTTACAATTATAATCTGACTTGATTTTTGCTGCTAAAATGTTTTCGTTTGTTAAACAAGGCAGAAGACTTACCATTTTCATTGATTAAGTGAGAAGTTTTTAGAGTGTTCTTACAAACCCGCCCTAGCCATGAATATCAAGGTCAAAATGAAGCATATCTAATCTCGCGGCACTATGTTACACAAAGCTTTTACACCTGCACGACCCCACATAACCGCCTACTCCTTGATCTTGTCCACTGCCATCCTAGAGGTAAAGAACTTGTTTTGAAAGACGCGGGCAACCCCTCACGGCCATATTTCCCATGAAACCAACATGGCAAGTGAAGCCAAAGCTTTCCTTGAATGGCTCTTCTTGTGGATCACATCATTCAACCAAACCTCTATCGTGCAAAATAGTATGCCAATCAACCGGTGCAATGTCATCTTGTAGGCCGAGCCATGTTTTCAATTATGTCCAAACCCTCTAGAAAAACTAGCATTGGAAGAAGAGGTGTGCAACCGTTTCTTACACTTGATTACATAGTTTGCAACGCCCACAATTTGGTCATCCTCTCCGTTTCTTGCTGGTAAATTGTTGCTGCCACGCTAACGAATTTTTCGTTACTCGGTCGCCGAGAGGTGTAATTTGCAGGCAGACCATCCTTGATTCCTGCCAGCCCGACATGTTCCATCCAATGCTAGCTCAGCCTCATCGCCCAATAATGAAGAAAAAAAAACACAGGGAAGAAAAAACATATCGCGAACAAAAACCACCACAGTAGTAGGGCATTATTTGCACATGTCCTTATCATCAACATCAACATCTGGTGTACGTACTTGTGACAAGCAAAGCAATGTATCCAATCTATCAAGGGCAGAGGGACCCCCATGCCTCCTTCATCAGTGGCTCGTAGTATCAGCGTCAAGTTTTGAAGGAGTAAAACCGGACGTACGTACGTAAAGGCAGCCCGGCAGTTACTGCGGGCCGGGCCCCGAAAGCACGGTGCAGGTCGCAGGCGGGGAGGGAGGAATCGCAGGCCCGTCCGCTGCTGATGGCTGCTACAGTTTCCTTGTGTACCCGTCCGACGTGTCTGCACAGTAGCTAGACCCGAACGAACGTAAAATTAAAGCCCCATCGTCCCCACACCAGTGCCTCCCCGCCAAAAAGCACGCCAGGCCAGAGCGAATTCATTTTGAAACGAACTGACCAGCCACTTCTTGTTTGCTTTCATCGTAGCGGTAGCCGTAGCCCGTAGCCGTAGATGTGTATACTTGGCTAGTACTTTGCTTTGGCTAGACTAGGTATCTTTCCGTCTCTTCTGTCCTCGCCGATCAACATCTGGCCGACTTGCCGTAATTTTTCATGTACCATTAGCTAAGCTTGCTCAATTTCGACAGTTTATGTTTATTTTATGCGATTTGTTCTAGTTACGCAGGAATAGGGCCGTTTGTTGGTGCCTTGCCACCTGCTGCCAAACCTTCCGTTTCAGGGGGGCGTTTGTGCATTTACTGCCATGTGTCCATGTCCAGACGGCTTAATTTAATTTAATTTACAGCATGTGCTTGTCTACATTGCCAGTTTGCCCGCTACTGTGCTGCTCAAAGCATTGCCTTTTTATTTCTTCTTCCCAAACGCCACCGCTCCTCTCTCTCGCGCAGAGACTCCCCTCCTCCTCTTCAATCAATTGCAGCTTGTGATGCCATGACCATTTCCTCCCACCATCTTGCTGAGCTCTCACAATGGTCGACAGGCTTCAGCATCGGCATGAGGCGTTGACCGGTTGGAGCGGGCGCTCGATGTCGCGGCGGCAGGGCCGCTTCCACCACGGCGGCAGCGACAGCGACGACGGGCCGTCGTCCTCGACCGCGGCGGTGGTCGACCACGCGGACTGCACGGCGCAGACGTGCCGGTCCTGCGTGGCGGTGTCCCTGGCGGACTGCATCGCGCTCGGCTGCTGCCCCTGCGCGCTGGTCAGCCTGCTGGGGCTGGCGCTCGTCAAGGCCCCGCTCGCCATGGGCCGCCGCTGCGTGCGCCGCCTCCTCCGCCGACAAGGGAGGCTGCGCCACAAGAAGCGCGTCCGCGACGACATCATGGACATGCAGGCGGCTGGCGCCAAGTGCGCCGCGGGTCACGCGGCGGCGACTGCTGGCGGCGAGGCGACGTCGAAAGCCGAGGACGACGTGGCCGCGAGCGAGGCGGAGAGGGTCTGGCTGGAGATGTACCAGGTGGGGCACTGGGGATTCGGCCGCCTGTCCTTCTCCGTGAACCCGCCCCCGAAGGCCGCCCGCAACGCCGACGACGACGGCTGCGAAAGCGACGTGTGATGAACTGCCGGCCCGGTTGGTGCCCCTGCTGCCGTCCGATGCGTCCCGTCTCGTCGCCCATTTTCTGTACGGTCTGTCGCTGCCACCGTGCCACGGCACGGACGTCGGGGACGACAAGTCAGGGTTGTTCAGTCAGTCGTCCTGGCCGGCATTGCTACTTTCTCTGCCCCAAGAAGCTCGGGGGAGCGCTAGCACGCACCGGGACTTGCCGATTTCCAGCACATGATCCAACGCCAAACTGGCTGGGGATGTTTGGGAGAAGCGGCGTGATGTCTGGCTGGCTGGCTGGTAGCTTCCTCACTGCTTGCTTGGGAGCTTCGTGTTCATGTGACCCACAGCTACAACAGATCAATGCACAATGGAAAACCGGGCTGGCTCAGCTCCTAGCTACCTGATGTTTCATCTTTCTCCTTCTTCTGCTGTGTTTGTGGTTTTGGGGGAGATTGATTTGTACTTACCAATTGTACATAATTTGAGCATTCGAGATCCCTACAGTTCTCTCTTTGGGATCCGTGTACATACTATTTCCGCTTTCGGGCATGATTGACAAGTTTGGCTCCTAGTATCCGGGACTTGTGTGGGATTGCCATTACGTGATTCACCGGGAAATGTTATTGTTAAATGTTACGGAGAAACTGGAACTGAATCCGCCAAGGAGTCGACGGAATCTGATGCGCCGGCATCTGCTCACAGCTCTCCTGAAATGGTTCACGACTTCAGGTTCATGCAAGTCTGCATGCCTGCGCCGGCACTGCGCAGTGCGCACGACCCGGTCAACTTCGGTGGTGGCTGGCACTCTCCTTTACCTGCAGCCCGCAGGTTTCTGTAAACTGCAAATTAACACCATACGTACAGCTTCGAAATACAAACTGCACCTGTTTAGGACGAGTGCCTACGTATAGTAAACTACTCCCTTCGTTCACAAATAACTGATTTCAAAAACGATTGTATACAGACAAGAAACGCTTCTAGATACACAGATTTTAAAGTCAAGTATTGCAGAACGAAGTGTAGTGATGTTCAGAGATTAGTGCCTTGTTCATTTTGGGGTAACCGCATAACTATCCGGAAAACCTGGTATGAAATTCATCGTGAGCACAAAGCAGAAGTGTAATACTTGGTTCGAGTTATGCCATGCATTGCTTCTCACATTTTGAGTTCTGAGTCCGTGAGGAAGACACTAGGTCTGTTCACTTAAGTATATGCCTCAATCAGAGTCATAATTGTAGGGTTATGTGTACTACTTAGCAAATTAGCTAGATTGAATAGTACTAGTCCCACTGTTTCACAATATAAGATGTTTTAGATGAAACATATGTTGTTTAGATTCGAACTAATATGATTACATGTACGTTACAGTCAAAAAATAAAATATGTATAAATACATATGGATGTGGAAATGACCAAAACATCTTATATTATGAAATGGAGGGAGTACAACAGAAATCCTACTACCTGACAGTATGGACTGCGTTCTTGCCGTAGCTGATGAATAATGTAACAATCGTACATCTATGTTCTCTAGCAGAGAGGAAAACAGAGATAAACACTGAATCAAAAAGTTTTTTTGTGTGAAAATACTGAATTAAGTAGTAGAAATTATATTGGGCTCTCTTGAAGCTGGTTTTGATGACTGGTTTTACTTTTGAGAATTGATTTTGAGTGAAAGGTGAGACTGGTGCCCGGCAAGCGGTAACTATTTATCTGAACCATTTATTGGCCTTATAAGAGCATCTCCACCGGCACCCAGGAAATATGTGCCCGGCACCCCTCAATTGGACACCGGGCACCGGGCGTGTGTCCGCGGATTTGCTGGGCGTGTTCCACAGCGGCGCCCCCTTCCGGCGACCGCTATTTTGACGTTATAAACAAAAACACCATGTGCACGAGAACAAAATTTGTAATTTTATTCAAATTTAGAAATATTTTACATAATTTGAAGAAAAATTCAAATGCGAAGCCGCCGAACTAACCCTAACCGTAGCCTACTCGTCGTCGCTCCAGTCGAACTCGTCGTCGTCGTCGTCGTCGCTGTCGTCGAGGACGATGACTTTGCCGGAGGAGGAGGCGCCGGCGCGAGCGGATCGGGTGCTGGTGGTGGCCGTGGCCACGCTGCTGCCGCGGCGGCTCCCGGATGCCTCCACCGCCGTGGAGTGCATCGTCTGAAACCAACCCAGCGCCTCCTGCTCCAAAGTGGCCACAAAAGTGGCCATGGCAGCGACGAGGCCGGGGCAGTCGCCGTCCATCGGGTCGTGCAGCGGCGACGAGAGCTTGTACGGGTCGTCGGTCTGCGGCTCATGTGGTTCCTCCTTGACCTTGACGGTGGCGCGCGACTCCTCGCGGCGTTGGCGGAGGAAAAGCCGTCCCCGAGGTGGGGAGTGGCGGCGGGGAGGGGTGCGGCGACGTGGCTCGTCGTGGATGACGATGCCTGGCGCTCCCCGACGCCTCTGCGCGATGGGGCCGCGCGTCAGCGGTGGGAGCGGCATCAGCCGGAGCGGGAGGACGTTCCCCGTCGTGGCGTGCCGCATCGCGGCTTCGATCGCGCTGGCCACGGTGTGGCCAGTCCGATCCCACTAGCGGCGGCGCCCGGTGGCGTTCCACCGCGACAAGAGCACGTCGGGGATGACGACGAGCTCGATGACGGCCTGCTGCTCCTCCTCCAACTGATCGAGCCACCTCCCCCAGTTGTGTTGGCCGTCGTCGTTCTCGGGGAGGCGGCGCTCTGCGGGCGTCAGCCAACTGCGTCGGCGAGCGACGCATCGGCGGACTAGCTCCTCCGTTCGGGGGATCGGCGGCACGAGGAGGCCGCCGTTGGAGATGTGCCACCCCTTCGGGACGCGGCGATCCGGAGGGGTGAGGAGCCCATACCGGTAGAGCTCCTAGGCCTCATCCGTGTTGGCCATGGGGGACGGTGAGAGGATGTGGGAGGCGAGGCAGGAGGATGTGGGAGGCGAGGTCGGGGGATGTGCACGGCGAGGCAAAAGGCGTCACCTTGCCTTTAATCCTTGGCCGAAGGACGGCAACGCCGTAGCCGCGTCGTGTCGCTGGTGTAATTGCTAGGCGTGCTGTAGGTCGGCGTCCCGTCGCATTGTGAACTGGCGACGCGGCATTAACGCGCGCACCGGCGACACGACTTCACGTAACGGCGTCACGCCTTCTTCTTGTCTCAATGACGGGTGGGGGCCGCCTTTCGGGTGGGTGCACGGACGATGTCCAACGCCCCCAGGCAGGCCCCCAAGTTTGGCGGGTGGGCTGGGGTGTCAGATACAATTTTGGCGGGCGGACACGCTTGGGGTGCCGCTGCGATGGATTTTTTTTTGTCCGGACACCATTGGGCCTTTGGAGGGCCGTTTGGGGTGCCGGTGGAGATGCTCTAAGAAAGACAGGCCAAAGGCCTTTCTAAAAACGATCATTTAGTGACCCGCAGTAAAAAAGATATTGTTTTCTAAAAAAAGCAAAAAGATATTGAAGTACTCCCCCGATCCTTAAAATAAAAAGTGTCTGGAGTCGGGCTGGGCATTCGGTTAGACCGAACCGTACAGTTCGGTTCCTCGGTTTATCGTTAATTTCGGTTTTCAGAAATTTATGACCGATCGGTCTTCTAAAAATACTGCTACCCGAGAATTCGGTGCAATGACCTTTCGGTCCGGTCCTCGGTTCTGACCGAATACACCGATCAAAGCCACCAGCATCGATCGATACAAGCATTCATCAACAAAAAAAAATCAGAAACATACACATGTGACTAGAGAGAAATGGGAATGATGCACGCATGCAGCTGTAGGAGCAGCCCGAAAGAATGGCTCAGTTATCAAGCCGCTGCTTGCAACCAGGGATCACGTCGGCTACGATGTCAGGCAGCCGCCGCGCTGGGTTAAGGGCCAGTTGAAATTGGGATGGAACTAGTAGAAGCAAAGCCTGGACTTAGTGCATCTCCAGTCGTTCGGCCGGCAGGGTCGAAAACGCCGCTTTTTTTCGGCCGCCGCAACGCTAAACGGCGCGAATCATGAACCTGGGGGCGCGTTTTCCAGCCGTGAAACACAGGCCGCCCCCCAACTGGCGATTCGGCCATATTTCGACAAAAAACAAAGCCCGACCTTTTTTGTCATACAAATTCACATGTAGAAATAGTTTTACATACAAATTTACACACAAATAAATAGTTCAACAATGCAAACAAATAAAACAAATCAAATTAGGCATTATCATCGTCATTATCAACATTGTCATTGCCTTTGCGCGCCCACAAGTGCTGCACCATATCATTCTGTAGAGCTATATGTGTTGCAGCGTCTCGAATCTCCTAGCGCGTGGCGAGGAAGTTTGCCCATGATGCCGACACCTGGTGATCAACATCTACAAGAGGACCCTGACGGTAGTATGGTGTCCTTGCCTCACTGTCAGGCACCGGGTCATCCCGCTCACTCTCAATGATCATGTTGTGCAAGATCACACAACACTGCATCACCTCCCACATGTTGGACTTCGACCAAGTCATAGCTGGGTACCGGACAACAGCGAATCGAGATTGCAGCGCGCCAAATGCTCGCTCAACATCCTTCCTGCGAGCCTCCTGGCACTTGGAAAACCAAGCTTTCGCGCTTACTGGCACAGGGTTGGAGATGCTATTCCCAAATGTTGACCACTTCGGGTAGATGCCATCTGCAAGATAGTATCGCTTTGTGTACTGGTGTCCATTGATCTCATAGTTCACAGGGGGAGCATGGCCTTCGACAAGCTCGGCAAAGACATCCGAGCACTACAAGACATTGATGTCCTTGTGAGTTCCTGGCATACCAAAGAATTAATGCCAAATCCATAGATCATATGAAGCCACGGCCTCGAGAATCACCGAGCACTCTCCTTCCTTTCCCTTGTACATCCCCTGCCAATCAAATGGACAGTTCTTCCATGCCCAATGCATGCAGTCGATGCTACCAAGCATCCCAGGAAAGCATCTTGCTTCATTCTCTGCAAGGAGGCGAGCAGTGTCTTGCGCATTTAGTTTACCCAAGTACGTTGGGCCAAAGACTGCAACCACTGCCCGGCAGAACTTGTTCAAACACTCAATGGTCGTGGACTCGCTCATGCGCAGATAGTCATCATGTGCATCTGCGGGAGCACCGTATGCAAGCATTCTCATGGCCATCGTGCACTTCTGAATAGAGGTAAAGCCTACCGTGCCGGTGCAGTCCTTCTTCAATTTGAAGTAGGTGTCGAACTCCCGGATGGCATGCATGATCTTGAGGAAGAGCTTGCGGTTCATCCTGAAATGGCGCCGGAACACCTTCTCGTCGTGGGTGGGATCATCGGTGAAGTAGTCGGAGTAGAGGATGCAGTACCCCTCGTACCGCTGCCTCGGCTTGCTCTTGCGGCGACCGCGCGATGATCCAACACGCCGCGGCTCCGCGTCGTGGGCGAGCAAGCCGGCGAGGGAGGCCAAGATCAGCAGGTGTTCTGCGTCGTCGATGGCGGCTTGATCTTCCTCGTCGAAGATCTCGGCGAGCATCTCCTTGGCATCGGAGTCCATGGCTCGGGCGAAACGCCGAACACCTTGCGGGCGGGGTGGAAACTTTTCGCCCGAGAATCTCCCCGGGAGGCTAGATCGCGGCGGCGGAGGGGAGTGGGCCGCGCCGCCGGCGTGGCGGGAGACGGCGGGTTTCGTAGCTGCTTGTGTGCGGCGGCGCAAGTAGGGGTGGTGGCGGCGACGGCATGGCGACGGCGAGACGGGCAGAGGGAAAAGGCGAGCAGTGGTGGGAAAAAGCGTTGTCTCGCCGACAGCGCTGGCCCACGAGTGCTTTTCCTCCCCCCCCCCCCCCCCCCCCCCCAGGCCGAACCCAGTGGGCTGGGTTTCGCCTGGGTGCGCCGACACTAATTTCCTCCGAAACGGCGCTATTTGGGCTTCTGGGGGGGGGGGGGGACTGGTAGAAAAACGGCGCTATTTAGCATCCTGGGGGGCGCTGGGGGGACGACTGGAGATGCCCTTATACTCTAGCTAGTGGCTGCCATTTCTTGAGGCGTCTAGGTTAGGTTTTTTTCCAGGAACACTAGATTAGATGTACGTGCACGAACCTGGGCTAGCTCCTAAAGACCTAGATGGACACGCATGGACAAATGGATTAACGGCCGTGGGCCTTATATGCATGTAGCTGGCCTCTTATTTACCTTTTATTCGGCGACCGGGGGTCCCCCTCCCTCCCGCCCAGGCGTCTCCCTGTTCTCATTTCGCTCAACTGGGCCGGCCCATTTATGTATTATGTTCCTTTTCATTCAGTTGGTTCCTTTTGTTGTGGGGCCTTCTTGTCAGATGTTATTGTGTGACTTTGTGTTGCTGGTACATGGGTGAGCAGACCGAGCTATTTAAGCTGGTGCACATGGCATTCAACTTTCGAGGTGGGACTAAAGTTACACACCTGACGCTGCGCGCTCCACACATGCGTATCAAAACAACTCAGCAGGAACACGAAGGAACATCGGGAGTGCGGAGGAACAAAAATTGCTTTTGTATGTTTTCCTCAGTTCTCTACACATGTCTGGAACAAAAAAGTGGGAACAGGAAGGAACAAGCCTCCTTTTTGGGAACTCGAAGGAACAAAGTTGTTTCTATCCGTTGTGTTGCACACTTTTTTGAGAAAAAACTATTGTATAGAGGAACATACCACTATTAAATGGAACACAAGCTCCTGTTTGGAACAATCCATCAGGAACATGAAGGAACATCGCGACCGCGGAGGAACAAAACTTGCTTACGTATGTTTTAATCAGTTCGATGCACATTTCTGGAACAAAAAAGAGGAACACGAAGGAACAGGCCTCCTTGATGGGAACTTGGAGTAGCAAAACTATTTCGGATCCGTGGTGTTTCACACTTTTTGGGAACAAAAACTACGGGATAGAGGAACATACCACTATTAAAATAGAACAAAAGCTCCTATTTGAATGAACAAATCTCCATATATTTTGGGAACAAACATTTTTAAATTTATAGAATTAGAAATAAAAAACTATTGGGGAACACAACTTTGATAGAGAGGAACATTACTCTATTAAATGGAACATAAACACTTGAGAAAAGGAACAAACTGAATGGAGGAACAAGAACTTCTAGAGAAGCAAGTATTAAAAAGAGGAACAATTTTGCATTGACTTAGGAATGAAAAACTTTGATAGAGAGGAACATTACTCTATTAAATGGAACATAAACACTTGAGAAAAGGAACAAACTGAATGGACGAACAAGAACTTCAAGAGAAGCAACTATTAAAAAGAGGAACAATTTTGCATTGACTTGGGAATGAAAAACTATTGGGGAACAAAACTGTAAGAGAGAAGAACAAATCTTTATATAGAGGAAGAACAATTCTAAAAAAAGGAATAATAATATTCTACTTCGAGGAACAAAACTCTAGAAGAGAGGAATACATTTCCACTGATTTAGGAACAATAGTTATGGATTCATGGATGTAGTACTAAAAAGGTTATAGGGGAACACAACTGCTTGAGTTAGGAAAAAAAATCTGGGATCATGAAGGAACAAGCCTCCTTGGTTGGAACTCAGAGGAACAAAAATGTTTCTAATCCGTGGTGTTGCACACTTATTGGGAACAAAAACTATAGGATCGAGGAACATACCACTATTGAATGGAACAAAAGATCCTATTTAAAGGAGCAAATCTCCATATATTTTGGAAAAAGTATTTTTTGGATTTATAGAATTAGAAATAAAAAATTATAGAGGAATAAAATTCTGATAGTTGGTGCAAAAATTAAGCCTGAAGGAACAAATTGAATCTACATGTAGAATAATAATGTAGTGTTTGAGGAACAAATATCATATTTCTAGGGAACAAAATATTATAGTATAGGGAACAAACATCGCAGTATAGTTTGGACGAAATTATAACTCAAAGGAACAAATCGAATTTGTAAGTGGAACAATATCATAGTTACCCAGGAACAAATCTCGTCTTCAAATGGAACAAAATATTAGTCTACAGGGAACAAACATCGCAACATAAATTATAGCCCAAAGGAACAAATTAAATTTGCACGTGGAACAATCTCGTAGTGACCAAGGAACAAATCTCGTCTTCGAAGGGAACACAATATTAGTCTACAGGGAACAAACATCGCACTACAGTTTGGGCGAAATTATAGCCCAAAGAAACAAATCAAATTTGCACGTGGAATAATCTCGTAGTGACCAAGGAACCAATATCGTCTTTGAAGGGAACAAAATATTGGTCTACAGGGGACAAACATCACTATGCGGTCTTAGATAAAATTTAGCAAAAAGGAACAAATCAAGTCAACACGGGGAACAATATTGTAGCATTATATTTCAAAAACAAATATTGTAGCATCTAAGGAACAAATATAGCCTTAATAGGAAACAAATAATTAGAGTACATGGAACAAATATCACAATAAGTTGGGCCCAAAGATCATGAAGGGACAAAATGAAATCTACACGTTTAACAAACTGTAGTTAAGTGAAACAAATTTTGCATCCATCGTGAAACCTGGAAAGAATCATAAGATGTGGGGAAGAAGAATATGAACAAAGTCGAACAAACCACGAGTATAAGAAGAACAAAGATTGTAATCATGCGAGAACAATTTTTACGTATGAAGGAACAAATCTGCAGTACTGTCGGGAATAAGAAACAATGTTTAAAACATAACTTTAGCAGCGTAGGAAAACTGAAAGGAACAGAATATAAAAAATAAGGAAAAAACTATCCTACATAAAAGTTGAAGAGACGAAGGAACAAAGATAGAGCAACGAAGGAACAAAGACAGCGAACAGAACATGTCCGTGTTCCTGTGTTGGGAGCGCCTCCGGGCATCGTCCTCGCTGGCTGAGCTAGATCAAACCTTAACGGGCTGAGCCCGGATAAAAAGGTCTTTAGCGAAACGACGGTACAAATCACTCGGGCGATACCGAGTGATTTCCCTCTCGGTTACCCGAGGCTTACGACCGAAGTAGCCGAATTAATTTTGGTTTTCTAAAATAGCTGACCGAATTTAGCGCTGATTTATTCGGTTTTGGTGCGATCGGCTCCGGTCTTCGGTTTCTCGGTTCGGTCGTTCAGTTTTCGATTAAAATGCCCACCCCTAGTCGGGAGTCATGCTTAAAAATTACACTCTATAGTTCAATTCCAGCAACACATTTTCTGGGTCGGAGGTAGTAAAAAATATCGGCATGTTCTACTAGTATTATTTTTTTTCTCACTATGAGCATCATCAACCAGGATCCCCACTTCCACTCTATAGGGCGGACGGATGGACTCGACAGTCGACACAGATCATACAAAAATCACCGATCCAGCCAGACCCTCCATATCTAGGCCAAATGGTCGGCACATCCAACAATCCTCATATCCCATCTATATTTGTGAAGTATATTCGGCTACTCTTATTAGAGCGTCTTCACCCGAGACGTCTAACCGGTCGATCAAAAGTTGTGTCGATATATTTTTACTCCCACTCACGACGTTCAAATTTGTTTTTACTGCAACACAATCTATTTTTTGTCCAACACGCCCAGCCCACGTCCGCCGTTTGGGCGGTCAATGGGCTACGCCGAACGAAAAGAAGCGCGACGCCACATCGGCCTCCGACGCGCGAGCCACGCCGGTCATTGGGAAAGGAAATATATACTCCGTCGTCGTTTCTTGGGCTGATTTATTCCAGCCACCTTTTACCGCCACAATTTGAAACTCCGCCGCCGCCGCCTCCTCCCTTCTTCCCGCGCCTCGAACTGTTTGGACGGCCGCTGTGCCACCTTCTCAGCTCGCCGTGACTTTTGCTTCCGACAGGCCGACCGTCGACGACTCAAGCTCAAGCCGTTTTAGCGGCTTCTTGCGACCCACCTTGCTTGTAAGGTGTTCGACGGAATTGCCGGTATCTCCGACTCTCCCGGCAACAAAACTTGTCATTTTGCCGGCTGATACGTCTCAAACGTATCTATAATTTCTTTTATTCCATGCTTATATTATACCAATTGCTACATGTTTTATATATAATTTATATCATTTTTATGCATTTTCTGGGACTAACCTATTAACAAGATGCCACAGTGTCAATTCCTGTTTTCTGCTGTTTTTGGTTTCAGAAAAGTTGTTCTGGAAATATTCTCGGAATTGGACGAAACAAAAACCAAAGTTTCTATTTTTCCCGACACGTCAAGGAGTCCGAAGGGGAGATGAAGGAGGGCACCGAAGAGGCCACACCATGTGGTGGCGTGGTTCCCCCTCTGGCCGCGCCGCCACGTGGTGTGGGCCCCTCGGGCACCACCGACATCGCCCTTTCGCCTTTATATTGCCTCTGCACCGAAAACCCTAATACAATCGACGTTTTCCCGAGAAGAGTTCCGAAGCGCCGCCGCCATCGAAGACAAGTTTCGGGGGACAGAAGTCTCTGTTTCGGCACCATGCCGGGATGGGGAATTGCCCCCGGAGCCATCTCCATCGACTCCACCGCCATCTTCATCGCCGTTGCTGACTCCCATGATGAGGAGGGAGTAGTTCTCCCCGAGGCTGAGGGCTCTACCGGTAGCTATGTGGTTTATCTCTTTCTCCCAAGCTGTGATCTTTATGTGATCATTGTAATCTAGTTAAATAAGTAGATGTTACTCTTTATCTATTATGCCACTCAAGAGGTTACTTTAATATGAACTCCGGAGTCACTCCCCACGGTGTGAAGGTGACGGTGTGCGCATCGTGTGTGACTCCTTGATGAAATTGTGGTGTTTGTTTACTCAGACTTTGAGGTGTGCTTTTATAGCCCTACGCAATGAATGGTGTTCTTATCCAACAAGAGAGTGTTCGAGAGTAGTATTTATTTATTCAATTATGAGGTAATTGTTGAGAGTGTCCACTAGTGAAAGTATGATCCCTAGGCCTTGTTTCTAAGCATTTAAACACCGTTTATAACCAGTTCTGCTACATGTTTGCTTGCTGCCATTTTTATTTCAGATTGCAATTACCACTTATAATCATCCATATTACTTGTATGTCACTATCTCTTCGCCAAACTAGTGCACCTATACACCTGACAAGTGTATTGGGTGTGTTGGGGACACAAGAGACCTCTTGTATCTTAATTGCACGGTTGCTTGAGAGGGATATCTTTGACTCTACCTCGCTGAGTTCGATAAACCTTGGGTGATTCACTTAAGGGAAAATTGCTGCTGTCCTACAAACCTCTGCTCTTGGAGGCCCACCACTGTCTACGAGAATAGAAGCGTGCGTAGAAATCAAGCTATTTTCTGGCGCCGTTGCCGGGGGGATCAAGCACTTCTGCAAGGGGAGTCTCTCACTTCCAATCTTTTTATTTTGTTATTGTCTTGCTTAGTTTATTTTTTATTACTGTCTTGTTTGCTTCTTATTATCAAAAACACAAAAAAAATAGTTACATGCATTAATATTTTTATTTCGGTTTTTTAATTTATTCTTGTTAAAATAAATACTCCTGAGAACACTAAGTTGTGTAACTTTAGTAGCACAAATAATAATGATTTTATATGCACTCCTATTGCTCCACGTGCTTTTAAAGTAGACTTTTATGAAATTAAACTGCTTTGTTAAATCTTGTTATGAAAGAGCAATTTTCTGGTGTTAGTACTGATGCTGCTGCTGCCCATCTTAATAATTTTCTTGAACTTTGTGAGATGCAAAAATATAAGGATATAGATGGAGATATTATTAAACTAAAATTGTTTCCTTTCTCTTTGAGAGGAAGAGCTAAAGAATGGTTGCTATCATTGCCTAGAAATAGTATTGATTCATGGGCTAAATGCAAAGATGCTTTCATTGGAAAATATTATCCTCCTGCTAAGATTATTTCTTTAAGAAGTACCATTATGAACTTTAAACAATTTGATAATGAACATGTTGCCCAAGCATGGGAAAGAATGAAATTTTTGGTAAAGAATTTCCCTACCCATGGACTGACTGCTTGGATAATCATCCAAACCTTTTATGCAGGACTGAACTTTTCTTCAAGAAATCTTCTGGATTTGGCTGCAGGAGGTACCTTTATGTCCATTAATTTGGGAGCTGCAACAAAGCTTCTTGATGATATGATGATTAACTATTCTGAGTGGCATACCGAAAGGCCTCCCCAAGGTAAGAAGGTAAATTCTGTTAAAAAACCCTCTTCTTTGAGTGATAAGATTGATGCTATTATGTGTATGCTTGTGCATGGTAAATCTCATGTTGATCCAAATAATGTTCCACAAGAAGAGCACGTTGATGTGAACTTCATTAAAAATAATAATTTTAACAACAATGCTTATAGGAATAATTTTGGTAATAACAATTATAAGCCTTATCTTTCTAATAGTGGTAATGGTTATGTTAATTCTTATGATAATTCCTACAGCAATAATAGAAATGTATCCTCTGATCTTGAAACCATGCTTAAGGATTTTATCACTACACAAACTGCTTTTAATAAATCCGTTGAGGAGAAGCAGGATAAAATTGATGTTCTTGTTTCTAAAGTTGATAGCCTTGCTCTTGATGTTGATCTTTTGGAACTAAAAGTTATGCCTAATGATCTTAAAATATACTAAGACCTTTGCTACTGCCAATGCTATCCAAGTTAAAATTGATAACAATATTAGGATGTTGGCTGAATTGCATGCTAGGTGGGAAAGAGAAGATAAAATAGCTAGAAAGAATAATATAGCTAGAGTTTGCACTATTACTACTACTGAAAATAATGGTACCCCACATGCTATTAAACCTCCTACTATTAATGGTAACATAATTGGTGTTGGCAATGTTTCCTCTACTACCTCAAAGCGTTTAAAATTGCCTAAAAACACTGAAACTATTCCTGATAAAAGTGCTGAAATTTTTAATAACATATGAGACAATGGTCCCATTTCTTTTGATGATAATAACTTTGACTTTGATGATTGTAATATTTCTGAAGTTATTAAGTTCTTGCAAAAGTTAGCTACAAGTACTAGTGCTAGTACTATAAATATGGCTTTTACAAAACATATTACAAATTCTCTCATTCAAGCTAGGGAAGAGAAATTAAAATATGAAGATTCTATCCCAAGGAAGTTAGAAGATGGTTGGGAGCCCATCATTAAAATAAAGGTGAATGAATTTGATTGTAATGCTCTATGTGACCTTGGAGTAAGTATCTCTGTTATGCCCAAGAAACTTTATGATATGTTTGATTTGCCACCTTTGGAACATTGTTCTTTGGATGTTTTTCTTGTTGATAATGCTATGAAGAAACCTTTGGGGAGAGTTGATGATGTTCTTATTATGTTTAACAATAACCTTGTCCCCGTTGATTTTATTGTTTTGGATATTGAATGCAATGCATCTTGTCCTATTGTTTTGGGAAGACCTTTTCTTAGAACTGTGGGTGCTATTATTGATATGAAAGAAGGAAATATTAGATACCAATTTCCACTCAAGAAAGGTATGGAACACTTCCCTAGAAAGATAATGAAGCTACCTTTTGATTCTATTATTCGAACAAATTATTCTGTTGATGCTTCTTCTCTTAGAAACACTTGAGTTTTACTTTCTGTGCCTAGCTGAAAGGCGTTAAAGAAAATCGCTTATGTGAGACAACCCAATATTTTATTTCTGTAATTTTTCTTTTATTTGAGTCAACGAGCTTTCTTACCTCTTTAACAACTCATTTGTATCTTTATTTTATCGCATTGTTGTGCCAAGTAAAGTCTCTAGTAGAAAGTTGATTCTAGATTTGGATTTCTGCACAGAAACAGATTTTTTGCTTTCCACCGTTTACTTCGTAATAAATTCCAGAAAAATCAAACTGACCTGCGATTTTTGTGCGTGATCCTCAGATATGTACGCAACTTTCATTGGTGTTAAGTTTTCTGATCTGAGCAAGTTAAGTGCCTCGAAAAAATTCGTCTTTACGGATTGTTCTGTTTTTGACAGATTCTGCCTTTTCTTTTGCATTGTCTCTTTTACTGTTTTTGAGTGGATCTTTTTGCTCCACAAAATACCAGTGGCTGTAGCTAATGTCAAGTAGCATGGGTGATGATTGTCTCCTTGCATAACATGTGAATTTTTTATTATGCACTAACCCTCTAATGAAGATTACTTTTAGTTTGGTGTGAAGGAAGTTTTCAAGGATCAAGAGAGAGGATGATATGATGTGATCAAGAAGAGTGAAAAACCTAAGCTTGGGGATGCCCCCGTGGGTCACCCAAGCATATTTCAAGAAGACTCAAGCGTCTAAGCTTGGGGATGCCCAAGGAATCCCCTTCTTCATCAACAAACTACCAGGTTATCTCTAGTGAAACTATATTTTAATTCTCTCACATCTTTTGTGCTTTACTTGGAGCGTCTGTTTGCTTTTATTTTTACTTTGTTATTTTCATTTTCTGAATAAATTGGATCCTAGCATTCTTTTGTGGGAGAGAGACACGCTCCGCTTTTTCATATGAATACTTGTATTTTTCATTTATGTTCATGGCGAATGCTGAAAGACTCAGCACTTATTATTTATTTTTTATGGCGAAAGCTGAAATCCGCAGCATTTATGAAATACTCTCTTGTCTCATTGTTAAATGTTTGTTGAGTTTATGTTAAATAAGTTGATTGGTGTTTGAATGGAAATAGAAAATGCTACATGTGGTAGATGGTATAAAGAAAAGACATACATATTCTTATAAATCATTGTCTTGTATATTGTGGTGCTTGGCAATTGTTTTGAGATCTCAAGTAGATCATGTTTAAACTCTTGTATCATGTATTTAAAAACCTATTAGTTAAGAACTACTGTAGAGCTTGTTGAAACTTGGTTTGCATATTTGGCATCTCTAAGGTCTAGATATTTTCTAGTAAAAGTGTTAGAACAACAAGGAAGACAATGTAGAGTCTTATAATGCTTGCAATATGTTTTTATGTAAGTCTTGTTGTGCCAGTTGTCATCTTGTGTTTGCTTCAAACAACCATGCTAGCCTAAAACTCTGTACTGAGAGGGAATGCTTCTCGTGCATCCAAAACCTTGAGCCAAAACCCATGCCATTTGTGTCCACCATACCTATCTACTATATGGTATTTTCTGCCATCCCAAGTAAATACTTCCTGTGCTACCTTTATTCAAAACTTATTATCCCTTATTTGTGTTAATATTTTATAGCTCATGAGGAAGTATGTGGTGTTTTCGATATCAACCTTGTTATTTTCTTATGACAGACTTTCACCAATGGACTAGTGGCACATCCACTTATCCAATAACTTTGCAAAAAGAGCTGGCAAATGGGGTGTCCAGTCCCAATTAATTACAACTTTAACCGCTTAATTCTCTTCACATTTTTGCCCTGATCCAATCAGTCAAGAAATAATCCTCGTGAATAACTGCATGTGTAAACAAAAGAGAACAACAAAGATGATAACGTCCTTCAATGGGAGCCGCTCTTGAAAGTCTGGTTGACAAGGGGGGTAGAGTGCCCATTAGCATTCGTTGACAACAACAAACACCTCCCAAAAACTTACTTTTATGCTCTCTATATATGATTTAAAAAACCTATAAAAACTAAAAAGCTCTAGCACATGATTGTATCCCTGCTTCGCTCTGCGAAGGGCCTTTCTTTTACTTATGTTGAGTAAGTTAACCTACTTCTTTCTATCTTAGAAGCAAACACTTGTGTCAACTTTGTGTGCAACAATTCTTATATGCTTACTTATTGCACTTATTATATTTCTTTGTGTTGACAATTATCCATTAGATATACATGTTGAAAGTTGAAAGCCAATACTGAAGCTTAAATCTTCCTATGTTGCTTCAATGCCCTTTTACTTAGAAGCTAGTGTTTTATGAGTTAACTCTTATGCAAAACCTTTTGATGCTTGTCTTGAAAGTACTTTCCATGAAAAGTTTTTGCCTATATGATTCAATTGTTTACTCCTTGTCTATTTGTTAGCAAACTATAGACCATTGCTTTGAGTCACTTCATTCATAACATGAGCCTTACAATATTATTTGATCAAGATTGTGTGAAAGCATCTAACTACAAAAATTATTTTGTTATCGTTTTACCTACTCGGGACGAGTAGAACTAAGCTTGGGGATGCTTGATACGTCTCAAACGTATCTATAATTTCTTTTGTTCCATGCTTATATTATACCAATTGCTACATGTTTTATATATACTTTATATCATTTTTATGCATTTTCTGGGACTAACCTATTAACAAGATGTCACAGTGCCAGTTCCTGTTTTCTGCTGTTTTTTATTACAGAAAAGTTGTTCTGGAAATATTCTCAGAATTGGACGAAACAAAAACCAAAGTTCTTATTTTCTCGACACGTCAAGGAGTCCGAAGGGGAGACGAAGGAGGGCACCGAGGAGGCCACACCATATGGTGGCGCTGTTCCCCCTCTGGCCGCACCGCCACGTGGTGTGGGCCCCTCGGGAGCCCACCGACATCGCCATTTCGCCTATATATTGTCTCTGCCCCAAAAACCCTAAAACAATCAACGTTTTCCCGAAAAGAGTTCCAAAGCGCCGCCGCCATCGAAGACAAGTTTCGGGGAACAGAAGTCTCTGTTTCGGCACCTTGCCGGGATGGGGAATTGCCCCCGGAGCCATCTCCATCGACTACACCGCCATCTTCATCGCCGTTGCTGACTCCCATGATGAGGAGGGAGTAGTTCTCCCCGAGGCTGAGGGCTCTACCGGTAGCTATGTGGTTTATCTCTTTCTCCCAAGCTGTGATCTTTATGTGATCATGAGCTTTGTAATCTAGTTAAAAAAGTAGATGTTACTCTTTATCTATTATGCCACTCAAGAGGTTACTTTAATATGAACTCCGGAGTCACTCCCCACGGTGTGAAGATGACGGTGTGCGCATCGTGTGTGACTCCTTGATGAAATTGTGGTGTTTGTTTACTCAGACTTTGAGGTGTGCTTTTATAGCCCTACGCAATGAATGGTGTTTTTATCCAACAAGAGAGTGTTCGAGAGTAGTATTTATTTATTCAATTATGAGGTCATTGTTGAGAGTGTCCACTAGTGAAAGTATGATCCCTAGGCCTTGTTTCTAAGCATTGAAACACCGTTTATAACCAGTTCTGCTACATGTTTGCTTGCTGCCATTTTTATTTCAGATTGCAATTACCCCTTATAATGATCCATATTAATTGTATTACACTATCTCTTCGCCGAACTAGTGCACCTATACATCTGACAAGTGTATTGGGTGTGTTGGGGACACAAGAGACTTCTTGTATCTTAATTGCAGGGTTGCTTGAGAGGGATATCTTTGACCTCTAACTCCTTGAGTTCGATAAACCTTGGGTGATTCACTTAAGGGAAACTTGCTGCTGTCCTACAAACCTCTGCTCTTGGAGGCACAACACTGTCTACGAGAATAGAAACGTGCGTAGACATCACCGGCGAAGAAGAGAGTGCCAGGAAGGATGTTGAGCGGACATTTAGAGTGCTACAGCAAAGGTTTGCTATCCTTTTTGTAGCCTGCTCTCACATGATCGAACGAGCAGATGTGGGAGGTGATGAATGCCTGTGTAATCCTGCACACCATAATTATCGAGAGTGAACGCGCTAATCCGGTGCATGATCATATGCCATATGACTTTAAGGGTCCTCTCCTCGATGTTGATCATGGCATGCATGCAGATTTCACTGATTATCCCTCAATAGATATAAAGATTTGGGATGGAATACTCTTCACCAACTCTAAACTGATCTGGTGAAACATTTGTGGGCACGACGTAGAATTGCAGTGGCAAACCCAGATATTTGAGTTGTAATTTTTTTAGTTACCGTGTACTATGAAACATTCATGTATGTTTGATTCGTATTTATCGAAATATTTAAATTTTGATAGAAAAACCACTCTGGGAGGCCGATTTGGACGCCGCGAGTGGAGAGCAACGACGCTCAAAGCCAGCATCTAATCTAGACTGTGTCGAAATGACCCGTCCAAAAGGGTTTTGGACGCCGCAAGTGGAGATGCTCTTAGACGTGCATCAGATTACTTGCCGGATTTTTTGGACGTGCGGGCTACCAATCGGATTGATCAACGAGAAAATGTGATGTAAGAAAAAGGATCCCAAGTTTCTGCGCACCCGACTTAAAAAAAATGATATTTTCCAGTTTTAAAAAATTCTAACCAAAATTACATGGATACATATATATGATATGATATCTGTATTTTTTTTAAAGATAATACACTCTACTTTAGACTACACAAAAATCACAGAATCATATCCCGGCAAGAGGTGAAAAAGGAAATCTCATTTTATTTGATAGAGTTGTCCTTTTTGTATAGATCACGTACGGAAATATATTTCTTCAAAAATTTGAACGTGAATACAAGACATGTATATTTACATGTATGTTTTTTCAGAATTGTGTGAGACATTAAAATATTTTTTATTTTTAAAACCGGGTGCACAGTCGCACAGGTGCTCAGGAGCATGAAGTGTTTTTTCTCAAACTGGGCCGTAAGAAAGGAGAACTAGGAACTATACCGGGCACACTTGGCTCAGTTGGGGCCCTGTGCAGCCAATCAGCTCGCACAAGCCCATCGATGGCCCTAGTCAGATTAGTGTTTTTCTCTGCACGGGCTTTTCGAATAAAAGAATAGAAAAAAAAGTAGGTGGATCGGGATCGCTATTACGAGTATTCAAGTTCTTGTTTTCCTTTCCTTGGAAAGTGAATTATTTTATGAGAAGTGCAACGGTAGAAACGTGACTAAATATGATATTGATCCATAGCTCGGACACATTGCGGACCGGGTAAGTCCGATTTCGACCATTTTTGACCGGGGGCTCGGAAAACCCCAGCCTAGCGGCCCGACGTAAATCGACCGCATTGTCCGCCGTGACGCAAATGTGGTCTAAATTTGTGCGCGGTTTGCGTCGTGGCGGACGGACAACAGCGCCACAGTATATGGCTGGTCCGCATGGCAGTGGCGCGAACACTACTCCCACTCCGCCATTTGTCAAATTTCCCCTGCCTCCCAACCCCAAACCCTCCTCCGGCGTCGATGGAGAACGAAGCCAACGATGTCGACGCAGTCGTGACCAGCTCCATCGCGGCCACCGCGCCTTCCGTCGACACGGCCACCGCCGACACTGCGAAGACCCATGTCAGGGTGAAGAAGGAGCCACCGACTACGGAGGAGAGCCTTGTGGAGAACACGAAGCGGCAGGCGCGGCAGGTGGCCGAGAAGCAAAGGAAGGCCGAGAAAGTGAGCTGTAACATCCCAGCGTTAAGGAATCCTCGGAGGTAGAAATAGAATTTGTGCATCTGCATTCAGGCATTTGAAAATCCGAATAAATTTTTCGCAACTCAAAACCCTGAAGTAATCGGAGTTTCTTTCATCTCGGTGAGTTAGGATTTAGCTCAATCGAGGTGAATGCTATAAATTTCGACATGACCTTTAGGTAATTTACTTGTTTGAGTGAATTTGAGCAAATTCAAATATTTAAAAAAATTGAATTTGAAATAACACCCAACAAATGATAAGTACTACCTCCGTTTAGGTGTGTAAGGCTTCTCACCAAAAAAAATTGTTCAAAAACAGAAGCAAACTAAGGCCCGCTACAATTAATACCCCCACTAATTATGTGCGTCAGCCCTCTCTCTCCCTCCTCTAATTAGTCCTATCCTGGTGGGATACCGTTTCTGTTTTGGACGTCTGAATCCAATCTGCATGTTCGTATGCAAACTCTTTAGTTCCCCTCGCATAGCTCTAGCAGATCGATCGTCCCGTCGTTGCTTCGCCTCTTAGCGCGTATAAAAGACAGGCGCCATGGAGAAGGACACAACCAGTAGTTCAAGCACAACACTAGAAAAAGTAGCAGCTTGTTTCGTTGGAAGAAGCCTGAAGATGTGTCGATGTGGAAGCCACCACCAAGTTTCTGAAGGGGTTCCGGTCCAGAAAACAATAATTTTCTAGCGTATGAACACCCTAACTAGCCAGGATCTATCTATCTAGTACATGTGATAACGGTGGCGGAACGGGTTACATTACCTCCATGTAGACCGATAGCGGGGATTACGCTCCCGCACAAGCGTTGACGATGAAGTCGTACGTAGCCGACCTCGAGGTCGCGGAGAACTTGCCGCGATGATGTAGACGATGACGCCGGGGTGTCGACGAAGACCTGCGTCGACGGGCGTCGGGCGGAAGATGGCGAGGCGCCGGCGACTGGGGGGGTGGCGCCGGCGGCAGGGCAGCGACAGGGCTGCTGGGTGGGCGAGACGACGTCGCCCAGGCTCCTCAAATGTGGCGCCTCCGAGCACTCGCAAACATACGGAGCTTAACAACAACCCCCGGTCATTCAGATCCAGCTGAAATCGCAGGAGTAGAACTTTTCTGGAATCCCGCAGGGCAACGGCGCCCGACGGTATAGCTTTGATGGAGAGAGGAGGCAAAACGGGCGGAGAAACAGCTCGGCCAGCCTGCTATACAATTAATTGTATTTTTCTGTCATTAATCCAATTAATATGCCTTGCTATATAAAGGGGGGAGGGGGTGTGCAAACACCTTGCCTCCCCCATGTGGGACTAAAGAAAAAGGAGGGGGAGGGGGGTTCGGCCGGCTCTCCTAGTCCGAATTGGACTAGGGGCCCAAGCCCCCCTTTCCTTGCTTGGTGCGGCTCACCTTAGTGGGCCACAATTGGCCCACTTAGGTGGGCTGCCCCCTTTTTCCTTTATTAATTAATGATTAAATTAATATAAAATACTATTAATTCATAATTAATATATTTACATATAATTTAATCTCCCGTGACTCCGAAACATTTTCCGGACCACCCGAACATCTTTCGGACATTCCTGGAACCATTCCAGACCTTCCCGGAACTCCTTCCGGACCACCGGAACTCTTTCCGGATCATTTCTCTCTCTCCAATAAAATCCTATATTATTCCAGAACCTTCTCCAGGTGTCGTTAAGACCTTAAGTTTGTTACGCTACGGTTCGAGAACACTCCAGACATGGTCGAGACACTCCGCTCACCAATGACCGCCAGGGATACCTGGACGCATATGACGGCCCCTGTGCATTCTACGAATATCGTCGTTGAACCATAAACATGATATTCATTCCCTTTGTTTCTACGATACTACCTTGTCCGAGATATGATCGCAGACATCCGATGTCCTTGTTGTATCTCGTTACCGACAAAGGTTATTAACTCGTCTGTGATATTACATCTCCATGACCTAGTCATAAGCTGCGCAGCTATATAGATGCAATCTCACCGAGTGGGCCCAGAGTATCTTTCCATTACAAGAATGAACAAATCCCGCTCTTGATCCTTACGTCTCAACATACTCTTTCGGGATACCCAAGATGGACACCGTTATTGTCATGCTATATAAGACACAACGTTTGATGCTCTCAAAGTACCCCTACGAAGTAGCAATAAGTACGGTCTCACGGTCTAAGGAATAAGCTATCATATTACTCATCTATTGCAAATGACAAACATCGTAATACGATCTTATTGCAATACTTTGCGTATGTCCATCACCTTATTCTACTAATAAGATGACCCCATTGTCAACCGACGTCATTGTCCTTGATCGGGAATCTCGATCAACTGTTGCCCAATGGACTAGTTCATATAGAGGCTCACTAGGGACTCTGGTTGTCTATGTATCACACGTGTATTAATAATTCCGATTAATACAGTTATAGCATAATACAAAAACCTATTATAAACTTATGAGATAATGCAATAAATACTACTTATTTATTTGCCTCTAGGGCATATCTCCTTCAGTCTCCCACTTGCACTAGAGTACAAATAAACTAGCTGCATTTTACTTCATCAAAAACCCCTTATCAAATAAGCGTTATATGATAATGCTTGCTTGTGGAATAGTGTTACTCTGACAATCTGTACAATACATAATTGTGCGTTCTTTTGCGATCCATTGATATCAACTTGTTTGATGCCAACATGTTATCCAATAACATATATACAAATACCGTAACTAAGTGAGACTTCTGTTTCCCAGCGCTTACTCTGATTCTGTTAACCAGATAATTGCCTTGAAAACACACTCAGTCATAGAGAGCTCCTTGTAACAATTACAATCTCGCGATATCTATATATACTTTCACACCTATGTAGAAAACTCGACATTCCAATGTCAATCTAATAGCTAATACACCTCTACTTCCAGTAAATTCTAAATTTACTTTTACAACTGTCCTTCTTCTAAGAACATCGGTCATATTTCATCGAGCAGGTAATATGGTTTCTGTATGACGTCTAATATCACATAATAGACCAACATGTCATACAACCACCATTACCGTGTGTCATTACTCCTAATGATTAATTGGATTTCCAAGGACCATCCTTTGGTTTTAATCTATTCTGACTCCTCAGACATAATCCAAAACAACTCGACTAACTATTTAAAATTCCCGTTCTATTCCAAATAGACACTAACTTTCAAATAGTTTCACAACTTCATTAATTCTACTGGTACAAATCACAATGTGTCATTTACACAAGATGAATTCGGCTCCCACTCAAATTATGTCTCCACACATTTGAGAACACGAGCTCCCACTCAAAACATGTCTTCTACATATTTGAGGTTCTAAGCTCCCACTCAAAAATATGTCCTTTACATATTCTACCCGAGTGAACTAACTTTAACTCCCACTTAAATTCATAATTTATTTCGACATTTTGGTCAAACCAAAATCATTGATCTCTTATCAATTCGAATTCAATACAAACTACAGTATTCCATTAATACAAATCCCACAGACTTTAAGCATGTCTACATCAATGTAGTCAACAAATTTGATCTTGTCCAAGACACATTTCTTGACAAAATATGCTTTCACGTCTTTCTTATAGTTACATTTCTCATATAACACTTTATATGATGATCAAGAAATCTTATTTCTCCAAAAGGAATTATAGCAACATTTACTGTTTTAATCCTTTCTAAATGTAACTTGGATTTTCATGCTTAAAAGCCTTTGTTCGTATTCTGATATTTTCTCAACTTTCTTTGTATTCATAAGGTGCACCTTGATCTGTCAACAAGATCTGAAACACTTAATATTATGCTGTGACCTGACAGCAATATTAAATATAACAGCACTTTATTTAGAAGCTTCTTTCATGAAAATATTATGATCTTCACGAAGAGGATTGCAAGCAGAAAACAATTTTCTAGTCTCCTTCACTCTTAATCATCAACTTTTCATTTGTAGACATATATCTTTTGGAACACTTTCCAATATTCTACTTTTATGAATATAGGTCTGACACCTTATTTCAAGCTTCTAATTTTATTCCATTAACCATAATTCGAAAAATCATATTTTCCTCGGAATTACATAGACAACAATACAAGTTTTGTTTCTATTGGGTTTTGGAATACACTCTCATCCAATGTGAGTGATCTACAAAGAACTATTCGTGTATATTCTGAATTATCGTATAATCCTCTATATAACGACACTATTGTCGATCACACGAATCACTGTTGAAAAACATATATTTTCTAAAGCGGACATCGACTATAATGTTTCGAACATATTAAGAGATTCTAAGACAGATTCTGAAAGACCACACTTTACCTAAAATAGAGTATGATTATAATACTTCACATATCACCATATATGATATTATAATATTGTGAAACGAATTTCCACAAGTCTTTTGTGTTGAAACCATAATTCAAAAATATTGCCCTTTTGATCGAATCTTGCGAATACAATATTCACAAATCTTTCTTCTGAAAAACCCCATTTGATCTTTTATCAAATTAATTTCAGACTCATGATTTATTATGCAAATACACTTATTTACCAATAATCATAGAAGAATTCGGATCAAGGAAAAAATTCACCATATAATTAATTTAATAATCATTCGAAATGACTCTTAATTAATTTCCTTTCGTATTGACACTTCAATACTAATTTTAAACTTAATCAATTCGGCACATGTAATACTTAAATAGATCAAAGTATCTATTACTTCTTATATTGCCTTTATGATCAAATTCGATGGTGTTTGTTCTAGTAACAAAATCTTTTATTCCTTGGACACATAATTTTATCATTCCTACTATTATGAATGTTATCATACAAGTAATGTAATTGAGATGTGGAAACTTTATTCATAATATAAAACAACTGGCTTGTTTCATAACATAAAACAACTGAACTTGTCTTATATGAATAACTTTGTCTTGTAACAATCAAGACACTAAACACACTTTCTCACTATTACAAAAAGGTCTTATCAAAAACTATTAATGAGAACTATGATAACTTGAGGACGTGAACACCAATAGCCATCAACTTCCTTGATCACCATCTTCAGTGCCAGGTCACATCATACTTCGCCGCATATATGTGATAATCAGGGCCTGTTTCACAAACAGAACAAGTATCAAATACTTTATCATATATCAAGGGGCGAATTCATTCATAATTCTGTATATATCAAATATATACCTGTAGCATCGAAGATTTCTCCTTCGATGGAATCAACTTTCAGGGATTTGAACTCGGACACGAACTTGTAGAAGTTCATATTGTCGGCCTTCAAAACGTACTCGCGTACATGCTTCTCATAGCTTGGAGGCAGAGATATTAGGACAGTCTGAATGGCACATGAATCCGCCATCCAGTAATCGAAAACATTTGTCAGCTTGAAGTAGATGTCATACAATCTCTTCAAATGAGTCTTCAGACAGGTGTGCTCCTCCATATGAATGGTCCGGAACTCTCTAAGCTGCCTGAATTGCTCACGCCTCAATTCATCTTTGAAGTGCGTCTTTATCGCATCAATCATGACATATGGCTCCTTGTGTTGAAACAACTCTTTCAACTCAGGTGCTAGGCATACGGTCATGGTGATCTCCACTTCTATGAATATGTCTCGACGCCTACGGAATTCATCTTCCTCCTCCTCGCTAGCAGAATCATCTGGTCTTTCTCCTAATGCTTCATCGAGGACATACAGGATGTTGTTGTGTTTGAGAATGTTTCTAAAACCAATGTACCATCTGATGAAGTTGGACCCGTCGGCTTCTAAAGTAGAATCCGGGCTCTTGAGGAAGTAACCGAAGTATAGTTCCGTAGTCTACAGATGTGATCGCAAAAGAGGTAAGGTAAAGTTTATAATATATGTGAGTTTTAGTTTATAATCATATTATCAAACACACTCCACTAAAATTATTATCCCTAAAATAATGATAGCGATTACACGACCCCCATCCACTATACCACCCCCGATCGTCACGGCCGGCGGCACAGCTTCAAAGGTGGACATAAAATGTCGATCACAACAACTCTGTGACTCATGCTCGATCTTTCGATCTTCTCGTGTTCCGAGGCCATATCTGCATATGCTAGGCTCGCCAATCAAACCTCGAAGACCCTGCGCGTGCAACATGGCTTACACCCACTGTATGCGAAGGACGATATGTCTGGCACCCGATCGTCACGGCCTGCCTCATAACGTAGAACTTTCTTGGTGGTGCGCAACGAGGGAGAACACACTTTTGGTATTTGTTAGGGATCATCCTATTTATGATGCTACCGTTGTATATCTAACATATAAGCAATCAATAGGATGCACACACAACATCACAATATCAACATAAAGTAATGAAGTGCGATGTGACATGGTCGATGCGCCTGGACTTTCATGGCGCCATGTGCCTGGCCCTGGGCGCCCTGGCATGGCTCCAAGTCTACGGTGCCCTCCATTGCCTCCGACAGTACGAGTAATATCAAACTTACCGTAACCATGTCACATAAAATAACGCCTTTGCAAAACAAAGTTAGACGCCTCTACCTTTATTTAGTTTTGCAAGTTTTACGTGGCATATAGGCTTATTCGTAAGAGAACCGTTTCCCTACCTACGAACTTTGTACCACAACGTCGATCGTATAATTGCATGTTTAAGCATCCCTTTCGGGCCCTCCATTGAAAATGCTTTGCCGACTAAAGAGAGAGAAACAGACACCCGCCAGCCACAGATACGGTGCAAGCCGTATGTTAGTAGTGGAACCAGTCTCGCGTAAGCGTACGCGTAAAGTCGGTCCGGGCCGCTTCATCAACTCAATACCGAAGGCATCGCAAGTGCACGCTAGAGGGTAGCAAATATAAGAAAGACGTCCTCATTCAACATGAGTTCTAACCGTACCAGCAGTACTACGCATAGATCGGCTCTGATACCACTGAAGGGGTTCCGGTGCAGAAAACAATAATTTTCTAGCGTATGAACACCCTAACTAGCCAGGATCTATCTATCTAGTACATGTGATAACGGTGGCGGAACGGGTTACATTACCTCCATGTAGACCGATAGCGGGGATTACGCTCCCGCACAAGCGTTGACGATGAAGTCGTACGTAGCCGACCTCGAGGTCGCGGAGAACTTGCCGCGATGATGTAGACGATGACGCCGGGGTGTCGACGAAGACCTGCGTCGACGGGCGTCGGGCGGAAGATGGCGAGGCGCCGGCGACTGGGGGGGTGGCGCCGGCGGCAGGGCAGCGACAGGGCTGCTGGGTGGGCGAGACGACGTCGCCCAGGCTCCTCAAATGTGGCGCCTCCGAGCACTCGCAAACATACCGAGCTTAACAACAACCCCCGGTCATTCAGATCCAGCTGAAATCGCAAGAGTAGAACTTTTCTGGAATCCCGCAGGGCAACGGCGCCCGACGGTATAGCTTTGGTGGAGAGAGGAGGCAAAACGGGCGGAGAAACAGCTCGGCCAGCCTGCTATACAATTAATTGTATTTTTCTGTCATTAATCCAATTAATATGCCTTGCTATATAAAGGGGGGAGGGGGTGTGCAAACACCTTGCCTCCCCCATGTGGGACTAAAGAAAAAGGAGGGGGAGGGGGGTTCGGCCGGCTCTCCTAGTCCGAATTGGACTAGGGGCCCAAGCCCCCCTTTCCTTGCTTGGTGCGGCTCACCTTAGTGGGCCACAATTGGCCCACTTAGGTGGGCTGCCCCCTTTTTCCTTTATTAATTAATGATTAAATTAATATAAAATACTATTAATTCATAATTAATATATTTACATATAATTTAATCTCTCGTGACTCCGAAACATTTTCCGGACCACCCGAACATCTTTCGGACATTCCTGGAACCATTCCAGACCTTCCCGGAACTCCTTCCGGACCACCGGAACTCTTTCCGGATCATTTCTCTCTCTCCAATAAAATCCTATATTATTCCAGAAC
The DNA here is from genome assembly GCA_026929855.1 of Poa annua. NCBI lineage: Eukaryota > Viridiplantae > Streptophyta > Magnoliopsida > Poales > Poaceae > Poa > Poa annua. The sequence continues at coordinate 52,192,715 of CM049435.1, read as the reverse complement.
CTTCTCCAGGTGTCGTTAAGACCTTAAGTTTGTTACGCTACGGTTCGAGAACACTCCAGACATGGTCGAGACACTCCGCTCACCAATGACCGCCAGGGATACCTGGACGCATATGACGGCCCCTGTGCATTCTACGAATATCGTCGTTGAACCATAAACATGATATTCATTCCCTTTGTTTCTACGATACTACCTTGTCCGAGATATGATCGCAGACATCCGATGTCCTTGTTGTATCTCGTTACCGACAAAGGTTATTAACTCGTCTGTGATATTACATCTCCATGACCTAGTCATAAGCTGCGCAGCTATATAGATGCAATCTCACCGAGTGGGCCCAGAGTATCTTTCCATTACAAGAATGAACAAATCCCGCTCTTGATCCTTACGTCTCAACATACTCTTTCGGGATACCCAAGATGGACACCGTTATTGTCATGCTATATAAGACACAACGTTTGATGCTCTCAAAGTACCCCTACGAAGTAGCAATAAGTACGGTCTCACGGTCTAAGGAATAAGCTATCATATTACTCATCTATTGCAAATGACAAACATCGTAATACGATCTTATTGCAATACTTTGCGTATGTCCATCACCTTATTCTACTAATAAGATGACCCCATTGTCAACCGACGTCATTGTCCTTGATCGGGAATCTCGATCAACTGTTGCCCAATGGACTAGTTCATATAGAGGCTCACTAGGGACTCTGGTTGTCTATGTATCACACGTGTATTAATAATTCCGATTAATACAGTTATAGCATAATACAAAAACCTATTATAAACTTATGAGATAATGCAATAAATACTACTTATTTATTTGCCTCTAGGGCATATCCCCTTCAGTTTCAGCGATATTGGAGTGGTGACGATGCTGCTTGCCCGAGAATCTTGCCGGCGAGGCCTCGGTCCTACTCGCCGCGCGGTGTCGCTGCCGGGCGCAGACCCATCTTCCTGCCGCGCAGTGTCGCTAACGGGTTCCCGCCTCCGCTTCCGGTTCACAGTGCCGCTCCCGCTCCCGCTTCCGATCGATGATGACCCTCCAACGCCAATGCCAGTCGAACTACCAGCGCCGGAAGAGAAGACGACTGACGAACCTTGCGGCCGCGCTAGACCTACGCGGCGCATAGGGATTGCCGGAGGGACGACAGAGCGCACCACCTCCCTCTGCCCAAGCGGAGGCGTATATAGAGGAGCCCGTAGGCCGACTAATAATTGTTCAGTTACCCTTTAATTAAGGCGCTAATAATTGTTTCCCTCCGTTTGGGTCGTTGATTGGCTGGTTACGGAGCATCTGAGGAAATCGTGGCAGCCAACAGCATCACGCCTTGGTCGCGCTGCATCCTGGGAGAAGCCTTACACACCTAAACGGAGGGAGTAATTATTTAATAATTATGTAACTCACAAATTAAATACTTACAAATACAAATACAAGTTACAAATAATGTAATACAAAAAGAGTCGCTTTATTGATTAATAACAATATTACATTGTCTTTACAACTGTGAAATGAAAAATAAAAATTACATAAGATAATTACATCTTAATCTAAATCCTATCTTTTCCAAGTCTTCCACATCTAGATCATTTCCATCTTGATCATCTCATCTTGCACCATCTTCTCTTTCCTGAAAGACAAAAAGAAATAAAACATAAACAGAAAATAAACAAGGTGGGTTAGTGTTAGGATTACTCTCAGATCAACAGTGTAATGCACTGTTAGTCTCATCATCGAGTATAAACCTTAATCAAGGTTTAATATCTGTTCTTAGGGACTAAATACACGTCAGAGCAACATCATTGGTTTAGGCAACAAATATTCCACTTGGCATCAGAAAATAATACCAACATAAGGATAACATCAAAGCCAGCCGAATGGATCAGCTCCACCCAAAAGATCTGGGGCAAGCCAGTATGCAGGCAGCTCACTCACCATGCAAAAACCTCACTGTTGTCACCAGCATAGAGGAACCAGAAGCAAATAAGACCAGCTGCCGAAGCAACCAAGGAGGCAACAACCTTTGCTCATCTCAACCCCAGCACAAGCACATCCATCTGTTCATCACACACCACACCCATTTCATCCAATTCATCTCTACCCAAATCATCCACCCAGAACCACTACACCAAATCTCACCTTTGTCAAAAGCAAAGCAAGATGGTGGCCAGCAGCACCAAGGAGGAGAAGGGCTGAGCATGCATTAGGTGGAGAAGGGTTGAGCACAAGCTAGGAGGAGCAGGGCTGAGCACAACCAAGGCGGAGAAGGGCTGAGTACCAGCAAGAGAAGGTGGACAATTGATCAAGAACTGCACAACCCCAAGGGAACCAGGACCTCCACAACAACTCACTGCTTCACACTCTTAAAAGCTAGTCATGCAAGCAATAGATTGAGTTGTGGATTAGTTTTCCCTCAGACATGCATAGAAATGCTATGCATGGCTCATCACAGGGAATTAATAAAAGCAAATCAAATAGCATCTGTTATCAGATTTATTTAGCCTCAGCCTTTTGCATCCTTGGCTAGAGAAACCTCAAGATAAACATCTGATCCAAAAGCAGCAACACCTCAGCCTAAGCATCGTAGGTATGAGGCAACCACCACTTATACAAACACATGAATACATGTTCTTATTAGACAAGGGCCTCAGCCTGTGCATCATAGGCTATGGGCAGTAAATAAAAGCCTCAGTCTTCTTGCATCATAGGCTAGTTATTAAGTAATTAAATAAATTAGTTGATTCAAATCCAATAGCCTCAGCCCAACATCATTGGCTAAAGACCAATCAGCTAAATTTATACAACATCTAGGTGATAATTGGAACCAGCAGCCAGCAGCTGGATTTAATCCAAGCCTGCTGGGCACTAATTCCTTAAAGGAAATAGCACCACAAAACAAACCAGAATTTAATCTTAGCTACTGAAGCTAGGAATCAACCATTTAAATATTACATCATCTCCTTGCAATTAAAAACCCAGGAATCATTCTCAAATATAGCAACAAAGCTTTCCATGTGCTAACTGAACATTTGTTTCAGTTATGCAATACTGTGGCACACCTCTGAATCTAAAGGATTCAGAGTAGCACACACTAGCATATCAAATACAGTTAATACCACAGGATCAGTAGCTCATAACAACATATTCATCAGGACAATAGCACCTCCTCACTAGAATTAATCCAAATGAGTCAACAGGACCAATCAGTGGAGCCATTGTATTAAACAACAGGGACAATCTGTGAGTAAAACTCACTCAAGCCAGCACCCCAAGAGCACATGTTTTGTGCTAACCTAAGCACAACAAAAGCACTAATTACTAGATCAAGCAAAGAACATCACAAAACACGGCCTCGGGCCCAAATGGTGAGAGGGAGAGATAAGAGAGGGGAGAGATGGGGCTTACCAACGCCCGAGCGCAACCACGGCGGCGTGGTGGGGCAGTGCCCACGCGGCCGCCATGGCGCCACAAGGGGGAGTCTTCCCCGCACGCACGACACCGCACCACGAACACGGGAGCACGGCGGCGGCGCCCCAACCATGTTTAGTCGTAGGCCGAAACCCTAATCCAGTTCATCAAGGGCACGACTGCGCGATGACGAGATCGGCGGAAACTCACGGTTGAGAGGGTAGATCGCCGCACGGCGCATCGATTGCGTGCGGCGGCGGAGACCACCGGAGGCGGCCGGAATCGAACGGAGGCGGCGCGGGCGATTTCCAATCGCCGGAGCGAGGAAGGGGATCGCGAGGAGGTGGCCAGGCTCGTGTCTGGCTCACTGGACCGGTTCGGCCAGCCCGAGCTAGTCTAACCAGACCATGCCCTGGCCCACCAGTCAGTGGGTCTTTTAAACAAAAAGGCCCAATTAAAACTTCCTGCAAAATAGAAAGAAACAAAGAATTACAAATAAATCTAAATCATCTACCAAATAAAAAAAATAAAAACTTTGCACTCAAATAAAAATAAGTTTTAAAACCTAAGAAATTATAATCCAAAAATAATGCTTATCATATTTTTAATGCCTATCTTATTTTAAATTATATTTTCTTAAAGAATTTATATACCCTAGATTACTACCTAAATGATTTTAAAATCATCTAAATTCAAAATACAAAATAAATTCATTTTATCTTATCAAAATAAATAAATTTCAAATTTAAGTACCTATTTAATTGTACTAGTTTCAAATTGAGTTGTTTATTTTAAAAACTATTAAAAGAAAGGCACAATAAATAAATAAGACCAAATAACACCAAAACATTCCAAATTTCAAATCCTATTATCATGTAAACATAATAAAACAATGCATTGCATCATTATGCATCAAAGCATCCATTGCCTCTTCAAACATTGTCTTATGAGACAGTGATGTTATTTTCAGAACCCGAGGTCCCGGGTCAGTCTGAAGCTTCACGCTACACCACCTCTCAGTCAGCAGGCAAGTTCATCACTTGCTCATGTCCGCTGAAATATTTCTTAGCAAATTATTTGCCAAATGCTATATCGTATCACTTTTGCATGAAAAATCAAAACCTTATTTTCATAATAATTATGACTATTTGGTTACCAGCCCAGGGTGGCTGATTAACCTATTATGGTGGGCAGTGGGACGATGCTAAGACTGTGGTTGGTGGAGGTTCCACTGCACAAGGAAAGTAATAACCCTAGGATTAATAAAAGATGTCGTCAGTGATTCTTGCGGCGTTTATAACGCGCAGCCATAAGATCTGAAATGGGACGGAGAAGTCAACTGTGTCCTTTTCCTCTCGTACACCAACGGATACTATTCTGGGCTGGGTAGTGCGTACAAGCCGCCGGTAAAGCCGTATTACCGGGAGATGGCTATCATGTGAATCACAACGGTCGGATGTCTAGTATCTATGAAGGTTGGCTTCAGAACCAGTTTGAGACGAGTTTCAAATGGTTAGCAGGATGAAAGTTGGAATTTCCCATCACCTGCAACTGAAGTAATGGGGGGTGTGCGGGGTTGTTGGAAAGGCGCAGTGATTGGCTTGGATCACCGACCGGGCCCCACACAAAAGAAGTGTGGACAGGAAAGTACGCCTGGCTGTGCAATAAGGCGTGGATCTCTTATGGGTAAAGCAGCGCACCTCTGCAGAGTGTATAAATGTGACATGTTACTCCACGTTCCAGGATGGAACGACGAACGCAGCAGGAAAGGAGGCTCCTCAAAGCCCTAGCACCTGTGACTCCTGGCGAACAAGTTCTTCATAATAAAATCAATCTTTTCAAGAAATGTTTACGAAAACTTGCATTAGCCTATGACAATCCATTGTCCGTGGATGTAGATAGTGCATCAAACTTCCCATTATACATTAATGAACTTGTTGAGTAACGCTGTTACTCATCCTTGCCTTGAACCCCTTTCTTAGACTATGAGGTTACTGAAGGTGATGGCGGACACGACATCTACAACCAGGACAATCTGGTCTACGACGAGCCAGATTTGACGGGCGGAGTTGAAGGCGTTGACTACCTCATCACCTACGACAACGAGGAGGAGGAGTCTGACTAAGGATAGGGCAGTGACCTAGTGTAGATGGTGAGCCGAGCAACGTAGAATCCTACTAAATAAGTTGCTGAGCTCCATGGCCTTTAGTTTGTTGTTTCCACTCGTTTGCAAACTCTCCAGTTTGCAACTTGAACTTAGTAGTGCGGATCCTCGTTGGACCGAGGAGGATCTTACCGAATTTGTACATCTTTGGCTTGTAATAATAAGTGGTTGACTGTTGGACCCATGCAATGTTTCTGTTGTACCACTCTGATGGTGTGATATTTGCGGAACGGTGTTTCGTGAATCTTACATCGATGCCCTGCATGCTGCAATCATGCGGTAGCATGGCGGGTCATCACAGCTGGTATCAGAGCCATTGCTTTGACCTTAGGTTGGAAACCTAGTAATGGGATAGAACCTGTAGGAGTAACGAGCAACGGTAAAGAGTTCTCTAGAAATATGATAAATATTCACTTGAGAATAACATTGTCATGTTTTTTGTGCGATGATTCTTTATTATGATGCACTAGTACTAATTGTAAATTCTATGTACAGTTATCACGACGCTGATGGGTTCCGAGAAGTCGACGTGGGTTCAGCATGACACGTTGGAGGACTTTCAGGGGACACTTACGGAGCAGTTAAGGTCACTACTTAGGGCCTTTGGATATCCTATCGACATTCCCGTCCACACCTACACGTTTAAGGAGGGTGAGATGTTAGTGAAGTATCGGGTATTAGTGATAATACCCAAGGAGTTGTCACCGTGTCCTATTCCACCTAGAGGTGAGGGGCTTAGTGTCACCGCAGCTTACCATGAGGCTGTCTTGGAGGCGGTTGCTATTATTCGGGAGAATAAGGCAGGAGAGTTGGAGGGCACGAGCTTCATAGCACTGCCACATGATGCTCTTTCCACTGAGAAGAAGGTAAACCACACCGTCTTAGTTAAGACCAAGCCTAGTCTAGCGTCTAGGTTACTAGACAGGTATAGGCAGGTGGTGGGTTCTCTCTACAACACCCACCGAGTCATGGTAGAGGACAAGGATGTGATGTTGGAGGATCTGGAGAATACCCAGAGGAGGAAGAAACAGGGGAGGAAGATAGCCACACAGATAGGGGAGTCTAGTAAGGTACCAGCGGAGGGCACATCTAGGAAGCCAACACAGCATGTGCCATTCTGCTATTCCCCTACACCAGAGCCGATCTTTTACCCAGTGTTACCACCTAGTGAGCCAGAGCCACCTACGCCATTTGGAGTTTATGGGTCCGAGACTCCGATAGAGAACTCGGACGGATGGAGGTACAACTGGTTCGCTGGTACACGCCAGGATCCAGTGCCTGTCTATGACACAGACGACAGTGTAGTGGAGACAGCACCACCCACTGCAGAGGGCGGGGCAAGTCCAGTGGTTACAGATATCGCTTCTGATGAAGATGAGCAGATGAATGCTTACCGGGCTGAGCAGGACGCCGTGGAGGACGCCGCGAGCTATGTCGGCATGGGAGGGTTGTTCCTTGACACCTCCGATACCGATTACGTTCCCTCAGGGAGGCCCTATATGCCAGAGGCGGTGCGCCGGACTCCACGTCAGCACGGGTGGACTTCGAGCAGGTATCGCGAGGAGTGACAGACTTGACGCGAGATGGCTGGACGCAACGTTAAGTTATGTACATTATTTAGTACTTTGGTGAGTTCGAGCTTGAGTATGAGTATGAGTATGAGTGTGAGTATGAGTTGTACTAATAAGGGAGCAAGTTCTCCCAAGAACCGGGAAAAACTGTGTAGTATACCGGGTGAGGTTGTAATCTATCTGTAGAACGGTATTGTACGAACCATGTATGTTTGCTGTATATGTAATATACCGCTGGTTTTTATTTGGATTTGGTTCTTTCTGTGACACGCACTGTGCAATAAGTTGAGCTCAAAAAGCATTGCATGGTGTAATTATGAGTTTCGCTTTTTGTACAGGACGTGGGGGAAAATGGCGTTAGAAATAACGGAAGAAGAGAGAGCCCGGATGGAAAGAGAGACTAAACAAAAGGAGGAGGCGGAAGCTAGACAAGAGAGGTTGCCACCACCACCCATGATGACACCGCAGCAGTTCGCGTAATATCTGCTGACGATGGATGAGAACCGTAGGAGGGATCAGGAGAACCAAAACAAGTTCATGGAGGCCCTACTACAGCGGGCGGGAGGTGAAAGAGATCCTGAGGGAGTTCGGGGTATCACTATAAAGAATTTTCAAGAGACAAAACCCCTACCATTTGCTGTTGCAACAGAGCCAATGGATGCGGAGGACTGGCTCCGTGACACTGCCAGGAAGCTGATGACTGTGGGATGTTCCGACCCGGAAAAGGTGCGCTATGCTGTGCATCTATTATCGGGACCAGCAGCAGCGTGGTGGGAAAGTATCGTAAATGTCCATCCAGTGGACAAGTTATTCACCTGGGAGGAGTTCCAGAGGAAGTTCCGTGAAGCACACATTCCTGATAGTGTGTTGGAGCTGAAGCGCCGGGAGTTTGAAAATCTCAGGCAGAATAATTTGCCGGTCCAGAAGTACATCAGGGAGTTTAACATACTCTCTCGCTATGATGAGGATGATGTTAACACACCCGAGAAAAGGAAGAAGAGGTTTCTACGAGGAATGCATCCGTACATGAAAATGCAGATCAGATTAGCCAAAGCAGCCAGTTTTGAAGAGCTGGTGGATGCAGCCATCACATGGGAGGACGACTTCAAGCAAGTCCAGGAGGATAGAAATAAGAGGATGAAGGTAGAACCAAGGAGAGTGCAACCCAGCAATCCGATGCCTAAACTGACTTTCAAACCCCGTCCTATCATGCCCCACAACGCACCAAACTACCAAGGCCAAAACCTCAAACGCAACCTTGTTTGTCATAGTTGCGGAATGCGGGGGGCATCTTCAGAAAGAATGTAGGACTCCTAAGGTCATATGCTATGGTTGCGGACAGGAGGGACACATCAAGCCCAACTGTCCCAATCCGAATCCAGGAGGAAGACCAGGGTTGGGCGGAAGCCGCCCAGGAGGAGGTGGACCACCAAGGGCTGGAAATTCTGGCAAGAACGGCAATGGGAAGAAAGGCAGGCCCTACGGGAAGCTCAACTGCACTACTCTGGAAGAGACGGATCGTTCAGACCAGGCTGTCATAGGTACGCTCCAAATCCTAACTCATCCCGACAAGGTATTATTTGATACCGGAGCCACTACTACTTTCATGGCACAGCAATTTGTAGATAGATATGGGATTAAATGTGGGACGTTAGAAACGCCTATCACGGTTTGGTCAGCCAGTGGGATAATTACAGTCACCCAGATGAAACTGGATCAGGTGATTATGATCTGTGGTCAGACATACTATGCCAACCTATATGTGATACCCTTGAAGGATATGGATGCCATCCTAGGAATGGATTGGTTAACAGATAATGGAGCAGTTATAAATTGTGAGGACAAGACCATATCACTACGGAGTCCGGGAGGAGGCCGGATTGTATACCAAGGAGATCGGCACAATCATTTGGAAGTAGGACTACAACTAAATTCCATGAAGGAGGCTCGTATTGAGGACATTCCGGTGGTTAAGGAATTCCAGGATGTATTTCCACAAGAATTACCTGGTATGCCACCCGATCGGGAGATAGAATTCACTATTGATCTAATTCCCGGAACCTCACCAATAGCTCAAGCACAATATAAGATGGGTCCTAAAGAGTTGAAGGAACTTAAAGAGCAGCTCGATGAGCTGGAAAGCAAAGGGTTCATCAGGGAAAGTGTATCACCCTGGGGAGCACCTGTTATCTTTGTGGATAAAAGAGACGGAGGTAGAAAAATGTGTGGAGATTTCAAAAATCTGAACAACGTCACTATCAAGAATAAGTATCCTCTACCTAGAATTCAGGATTTGTTTGATCAGGTTCAAGGAGCTGGAGTGTTCTCCAAGATAGATCTCAGGCCAGGTTACCATCAGATCAAGATCAAGCCGGAAGATATACCCAAAACAGCATTTGTCTCCAGGTATGGACATCATGAATATCTAGTTGTTCCATTTGGATTGACCAATGCACCAGCAATTTTCATGAATCTGATGAACAAGATCTTCATGCCATATTTGGACAAGTTTGTGATAATCTTTATTGATGATATTCTGGTATATTCCAAGACTAAAGAGGATCATGCCATGCATTTGAGAACTGTGTTACAAGTTCTAAGGGAGCACCAGTTGTATGCCAAGTTCAGCAAGTGTGAGTTTTGGCTTGACCAAGTGGAATTTCTTGGTCATGTGATCAGCAAAGAAGGAATTGCAGTTAATCCGGCAAAGGTACAATCAGTTTTGGACTGGCAATCACCGAAAAACGTCAAGCAAATTAGAGGATTTCTGGGAATGGCCGGATATTACCGGAGATTCATTGAAGGATTCTCTCGGATAGCTGGACCAATGACAAAGCTGCTAAGAAAGAATGTTCCATTTGAGTGGACTGATAAGTGTGAGGCAAGTTTTCAGGAGTTGAAAACCAAGATAACAACAGCACCAATCCTAGCACTGCCTGAACCAGGCAAGGATTATATCGTATATTGTGATGCATCCAAGAATGGATTAGGTTGTGTGTTTATGCAGGAGCGGAAGGTAACAGCGTATGTGAAAGGGCATGTGCCCTATGGACTAATGTTTGTGTTGAGCATATTGCAAGTATGTCTTGAAGATGTCAAGACATCACCTATATGAAGATAGATGGGAGCATATTGCAAGTATGTCTTGAAGATGTCAAGACGTCACCTATATGAAGATAGATGGGATGATACGAGATTGATCAAGATGTTGATCAACACACGAAGCTACAAGATGTACCAAGTGGATCATGTATCTCTTGGATGGTAAGCCATTGTCCATATAGCTTTGTGTACTAACCCAAGTGTGTGTGTGGTATCTATATGTTGGGTTAGGTATCTTCCCATGGGCTTGCAACAAGAAAAACATCTCATAGAGCTCATGGAGGATGATGTCATGCGGTGTTCGTCATCAAGATTAAGAAGTGCAGGACCAAGAGAATCATTTCGGAGATATCTTATGCTTGTATCTTGGAGGTCGAAATGAAGACATAGCTTGGAGATAGACATGAAGACGAAGCTAATGGAGCTTGGAGATTGATATGAAGACGAAGCTAAGCGAGGCTCTCCCATAATGGCGTATGGGGGAGTATTTGGAGAAGTCTTCATCAAGCATGTGCTAGCAAGCGCAATCAATAAAGGTGGTCCACTTGGAGAGATCAAGATCGTCATCATCTAGCTCAAGTGGAATGATCAAGGCAAAGGTTTGATCTTGATAGGGCTATAGGATAGATAGGCGTACTATCAAGAGGGGCTCTCGAGCGAGTAACTTGATCGCATCTTTGTGAAGAGCTCAAACCTTTGCATACTTGGCATATCATCTTTCTTATTTCTTATTTGGCTTTTCTCGTTGTGAGGTTTCAGAGCTTGTTGTGATCTTCATAACAAGCTCAAGTTCATCAAAAACAAAATTCGTATGAAAAGATTCTTGATTTTTTATGTTGGAGGTTTTACCGGTTGTTTCTATTTTGAGAGGTTTCATGTTTCCCCATTTGGTTTTAACCTCCCATCTTGGACTATGATGTTTCTCTGCATTATCTTGTAGAGTTCTTCGTTGTGATTCCAACGAGCCAAAAATCATCGAAAACGGAGTTCGGATGGTCAAGATATTGTCGTTTTCGTGCTGGTATTTCTGCAGTTTTCGGGAGTTCGGAAATTTCCGACCCGGGGTCGGAAATTTCCGAATCGCGCGGATTTCAGTACTGTTTTCGCCCAGAAAACTTCGGAGATCTTTCCGGAAATCTCCGGGGGTCGGAAAATCTCCGATCTAAGCTGCTGTAACGGCTAGAATTGTGGGAGGGGTATAAATACCCCTCCCCTTTTTCTTCCTTGGGCAAGCATGACTTTCCCCTCTCTCTTCCACCATTGTTGACCTTGGAAAGCTTGCCCCCTCTCAATTCCTCACATGATTCTTACATATCTTTAAGGGAAAAGTGAGATGAGATCTAGATCTACAATTCCACCTATCCATCTCTCCTCTAAGTGAGGGGAACATAGTGGATCTAGATCTTGGAGTTCCTTTGTGTTTCTCCTCCTTTGTTTTTCCTCTCTTCTCCCCCCATAAGCATTGGTTGCTTTTGGTGGGATTTGGGAGTGAAGGATTTGACTCCTTTGTGGTTTCTTTGTTCTTCCTCTCTTATTCCCCCATAAGCATTTGTTGCTTTGTTGGAATTTGATAGTGGAGGTCTTGAGCACTTTGTGTGCTCTTTCCATTGCATCTTGCATCGGTTTGAGCCCTCCACGAGGATTCGTGGGGGTGAAATTCGTGAGCTTGTTACTCTTGGGTCATTGGACCCTAGACGCCTTAGTGGCCGCCTTTGTGGCGTAGACCTTTTGTGGTCGGTTAGGACCTTTTGTGGTCAAGGCCTTTGTGGCTAGTTGGAACCTTTGTGGTCAAGTTGGACCTGTTGTGGTCAAGACCTTGTGTGGTCATTTGGGAGCCCCCAATTCGGTTGTGGGTGTGTGCCCCAAGGTTGTTGTACGGGATTGTTCTCCGCCCCAAAGGAGTTCATAGTGGAAGGTGAACCCGGACCTTTGTGGTCGAGTTCATCGGAGAATAAGGTGAGGCCTTTGTGGCGTTGAGTCGGACCTGTGGTGATCACTCACACCTCTCCAACGAGACGTACTCCCCTAAGAAGGAGGAACTCGGGAATACATCCTCGTCTCCGCGTGCCTCGGTTATCTCTATACCCGAGCTCTTTACTTATGCACTTTACATTGTGATAGCCTTCGTGCTTGAAGTCATTTACATTGTGATAGCCTTCGTGCTTGAAGTCATTTACCTTGTTATCACTTTGTTGCTTGTCTTGCTTAGCATAAGTTGTTGGTGCACATAGGTTCACCTAGTATATTTAGGTTGTGTTCTTGATAAGTTAAACACTAAGTTTTTATTCCGCATTTATCAACCCTAAATTGTAAAAAGTGTACCTCGCCTATTCACCCCCCCTCTAGGCGACGTCTTTCCTTTCAATTGGTATCAGAGCCAGGTTCTCTCATTATTAGGCTTCACCGCCTAGAGAGTAAATATGTCGTTTAGAGAATTAGTGCACAATCCCACTGATATATTTGATGGCACAAATTATGATCTTTGGAAAATTCGCATGCTTAATCTTCTTAGGGACATGGATCCAAATTTAGAGAGAATTGTAGATATGGGTTTTTCTCCTCCAAAGGATTCCCAAGAATTATCTTTAGAGGATGAGAAAAACTCTTATCTCGATACTCTAGCATCTAATGGTCTCATCTATGTTTTGAGCGATGTAGTCCTTGTGTCAATCATGCCTTTTCGGAGCGCTCATGAATTGTGGACAAAAACTTGAAGATATATATGACGTGTCCAACATTATCAAGGATGATTGTCCTCCTTCTACCTCCGGTCGTGATGAGCTCACGTCTTATTCCACTTCACCAACATGTGATTTGTCACAAGGTAATGACATGGTGAGTGGTGATAGGAATTGCATTATTGATGATGACTCCACTATCGACCATACTTCATCTCCATCATATTGCAATGCTCTATCTTTGGGCTTAAACTTCTCTAGCACTACAAATGTCATGCATGCTAGTGTTTATAGTCCTTGCATATCATGTAGTAGTTGTTTAACTAAATCTCATGATGATATGCTTCTCTTGTCTTGTTGCCATGATAAAAATGCTTCTATTACCTCTAGTACTTGTTTGGCTAACAATGTAGAGGAATCTCACCAATTGTTGGAACAAGACATGGACCTCAATAGCGCTTCAAATAACTCTTCATCATCTTCGTCCATGACTCACTTTTGCCTTATGGCTAAGGAGTCTAAGGTATCTCCTACCTTGAACTCCAATATATCTCATGATGATGATGATGATGATGATATTGATGATGGAAATGATAATGATGCCTCCATTAATAAGAACTTTGATATTGTCTCTCATGCTCTTTTAAATAACAAACATGCCCATGATAGCTTCTTAGAAATCATGACTATCCTTATTGAGCGCAAGGAGACAATTGAGGCCTTGGAGACCCGTTGTGATGAAGGGTGGGGTCTTGCTCGTGATTCCGCGGGTGAGATCCACAATCTTGAGATTGCTCTTAAGGAAGAGCAAGATACTCGGATTGCTCTAGAGGAGAGACTCGAAACAAGTGAGGAGTTGAATAATAAAATGATTGCTAAACTCACTAAGAAATGTGACCATGCTCTTGCCAACTTAAAAATGGATAAATCAAAATCTCTTGAGGAGTCCCTTACCTTAGAATTATCTAAAGTAAAGGAAACCCGTGATAGAGCTCTTAAGGAGGCAATCAACTTCAAAAAAAAGTATAATGAGCTTGTCAAATTGTCTTCTTCCATTCCTAATGATAATGATGCTTGTGCTACTAACTCCCTTTCATGTGAAGCATCTATTTTGAAGGAGAATGTTGAGCTAAGGGCTCAACTTGAGTTGCTATCTAGCAAGTATGGGAAATTGGAAGAAAGTCATGAAAAGCTTTCGAGCTCTAATGAGTATCTTCTAGCATCCCATGCTAGGCTAGAAGTTGCTCGTGAGGCAATCTCTACAAAGGTAAAATCTTGTGAGCCTCTTGTGGTCACTAGCACAATTTCTAGTAAAAATGCTTTATTGCCATGTGCTAGTTCTTGTAATTCATCCACTCACAATATTGATAAATCTTGTGATGAATTACATTCCTTGCCTTGTTGCTCTAACAATGTAGCATCTACTTTCTCTAGTATTTGTGTTGAAACTAACCATGTAGAGGAAATCAAAGAGCTCAAGGCACAAGTCACTTCTTTGAAGAAAGACTTGATCAAGTGTCATGAAGGGAATTCCACCCTCGACAACATGTTGAGAGTGCGAAGACTTCCACATGACAAGAGTGGACTTGGATTCAACTCCAACAACAAGAACAAGTCCAATGACAAGATGAAGCACCAGTTCGTCAAGAAGAAGGGCCAAGAACAAGCTATTGATTCGGCCAAGATTGTATGCTTCAAATGCAAGGTTGAAGGGCACCATGTTAGATCTTGCCCTTTGAAGAATAAGACTCTTAGTGAGAAGCAACAAGGGAAGCAAACTCAACTTCAAACTCAAGCTTCCCAAGTTGAAGGATCTTCCCTCCCCAAGAAGAAAGGAAAAGGCCGAGTTTGCTACATATGTCGTGGGAAGGATCAATTAGCTTCTTCATGTACTCATGGTAACTTATCCAACCCCACTATACTTGATCATGTTTATTCGCTTCGGAAGGATAAGGTTGGCAATGTGTTTGCCAAGTATGTTGGTACTCAAAGTGGTGTCAAGAAAAGAACCATTTGGGCTGCCAAGCCTATTGTGACTAACCTCTTAGGACCCAACTTGGTTGGGGACCAACAAGCTAAAACTTGATCAATAGGTGGTGACGGAGGACATTGGAGACTTGGCCACATCATGAAGAGTTAAGGGATCTTCATCAACCATATTCTCTCAAGTCAAGTCAATTGGATTGCATTGTCCTATCTTATATCCAATGTTCCTCCTTGCGGTAACTTGTATTTAAATTATATATATCATTGAAAGTTGCTTGCACCCTTGCATGTGTTTGGTTTTGTACCTTGCTTATGCTTGTACGTGTTGTGCTATCTACTTACTTATCTTGAGTAATCAAGCATGTGTATGTTAGCTTGCACACCATGTATGTCTTGAGCTTTTGTCAACTTGCCTATCTTAATTGACTCTTGTTGAGATATTGATGGACTATCTCCTTTTGAGTTAGTGATGCGCTCTTTGGCACTTCACTATCCTAAAGTGTGCTTTCATGAAGAATTCAAATTCTAATGTCCATTAATTATCTCTTGTTGCACTATCTTTGCCTCGTGTTAAAATGATTGGTTTATCACATTATGGGGGAGTAATAAGCTATGTGCATATTACAAGTCTAGAAAATGTGAACATGTGAGGTAGTGTCACCTAGAATTGTTCTTGTTATTCCTAGGTGACATGTTGCTCAAACAAGTTCCATATTTGCTTAAATGCATTTTGTCTCTCATCTTTGGTATCTTGTTGTGAGAAAGTTTCTTGGTGCTTTGCACGGTTGTTTGATTAATTTGAGCCTTCAAGAATCTCTAAATAAGCATATTTTTCAATTCCTATATTTTGCCACATGCTTATGTTTTGTGAATATGATCTTGAATATGCATATTTAACATTTACCACCGAGAAATATCTCCATACATTCCTTGTCTTGACAAGTGATAATTTTATTTGTGGTAAATTTATCGATCATATTTACATTGGCTTTCGTCAATTGCCAAGGTTTTGTATCAATCATTATCCTTTTCGTCTTCCTTACATCTTTTGGATCTTGTGTGCTCTACTCATATTTCTCTTGTGCTTTTTATGTTAGGAAAGGCAAGGAACCCATTCTTGTGCATATACATTCAATGTCTTACTTCTAGACGGTGCACTATTCTTGGGGGAGCTACCCTACATTGAGTAGAACACCATGTTTTGAATTGTTAGTGGATCTTATTGTTTTTCCTTAACGTCGTGTTCAAAAAGATATATGGAGGGTGATGATCCCGCTTGGGTGCATTTTGTATTTACATATAAGATCATAAATAATACACAAATTGTGGGGGAGCAATCCAATATACTTTTGAATATTAGTTGTCTTCAATTTGCATTCGGTCCTTTTATTTGGTCTTGGATCCCGATGACTAGTCTCTTTGGAAGACAAACATTTTTCGTCTTGGTACATTGTACCATCATGAAAAGTGTAGAGGGTTATGGTCATTCCTTGACTATATTTTCATTTGATATCTTTTCATATTGGTATCTCCAATCATGTGTTGATTTGGGACTTTGATATAATTTGGACAATTCTTTTCTTGTCACACTTGTGTGTGCTCACTTGGTTTAATTGGTGTTTTGTCCACATTGTATCTCATTTGGTTCTTGAAAGTGTTGTCCTTGCATATTTACTATGTATATTTTATGACATGCTTAATTACTTTCTATGTTCAAATATGTAGGATAATCTCCATCAAATCCTAAATGGCTAAGATGTGCATGAAATTCAATTTCATATCAAGATGCACATATTAATGTGGAGTTTGTCCTATGTATTGTAGTTGCGCTAACTACTTTGGACCCAATGAGTTTGGTTACCATTTTGTACTTAAATTTGTTTTAGGTACATTGGAGATACATTGGAAGCTTGTCTCAATTACAAGGATGGAGACCTCATCATGTGCCTTCTTGAGCCAAGCTTGAATGATCATGAACTCCTACCTCCTACTTCATTAATGCTATCTCGGTAACAAGTATCTACCTCATGCTTACTTTTCTAGCTCTCAACCTTGTGTAGATTGCAATTTGGCAAGAGTCCCTCTAGTTGCATTTGACGTGGTTTTTGCAAAGTTCCTTTCCAAACGTCTTTATTGCAAATATGAGCAAGCCGGGATGATTAAATAGTAAGAGGAATATATAATCATTCTCATGATTCATCAATTCCAAATATGTTAATCTAGCAAAATTGGTCTCATATGCAATATCGATGAATTTTCAAAATCATTTGTCATTTGTGAAAGTTGTTACCTTTCCCGAAGCATCTCAACTATCACTCATCTCTAGTGGATATTTGTGATGTGTTGGTGTTGGAAGTTCATCTATATCTCTCTAAGATAAAATTGAGCTTTGTGCCATGCTTTTAAGCAAAAATTCTTAGTGAGGTATTTATGATTTCCTTGTGGATATCATATTTTTTTTCCTTGTACCTATTTTGTGTGTGCATGCTTCTTTGTGGACTTAGTGCCTACTTAGAAACTTATATACATGAGAGTAGGTACATCTTTAATTGGTATTCAAAATCTTTAGTGATCACTTTTTTTTGCTCTCTTGTTTCTTTGGTGATCTATAAAAGGCACAAGCTTTGCACTTGATTTGGTATTCTCTTTGCCTCTTAATAAGCTTGTGAACCTATTCGAGTTGTCTTCTTTGGTGTGCTTGTATGCGAAATACATGATAAGCACTATGTGCCTCATATTTTGAAAGACTATCGTGATGCCTAGGCTCATCCTTGTTTTAGTCTCCTAAAATGTATTTCCATGTCACACCCATCCTTTCTCGGTTGAGCAAGCCTTTAGTTGTCACATCTCTTTCTTTTTGCTCTCTTGGTTGTTTTTATCATAATATCTTCTTGTGTCCAATTGGTTTTTGGATCCTTTGATTGCTTGCTTAGTTTGTGAATGCATCTTTCGTTTTGCAATTGGTTTCTTTCTATTTGATTTCGATTGGTATCTTTCTTTTGCATTATTTGGATCCTCAATATAATTTGATCCCATCCATCTATTCTTCATTGGATATATGCATTTGATTTCACTCATATCATGAGAAATGCATAATTTATGGGGGAGCTCTTATTATATTGGCCTTCTATATTTTTCGCCCATTTCGGCAATGGATGCCACTGGGGGAGAGATTTAGAGGGTTTTTAAGGGAATTTTGGTTCTCTTGTATGCTTTGCTTAGTGCGTTGCATGGTTTTTTAATTCCTTATATAAACCATCGTTAAAAGGATTGTCATCAATTACCAAAATGGTGGAGATTGAAAGGGCATGTGCCCTCATGTATGGTTTTGGTAATTAATGACAATCCATATGGACTAATGTTTGTGTTGAGCATATTGCAAGTATGTCTTGAAGATGTCAAGACATCACCTATATGAAGATAGATGGGAGCATATTGCAAGTATGTCTTGAAGATGTCAAGACGTCACCTATATGAAGATAGATGGGATGATACAAGATTGATCAAGATGTTGATCAACACACGAAACTACAAGATGTACCAAGTGGATCATGTATCTCTTGGATGGTAAGCCATTGTCCATATAGCTTTGTGTACTAACCCAAGTGTGTGTGTGGTATCTATATGTTGGGTTAGGTATCTTCCCATGGGCTTGCAACAAGAAGAACATCTCATAGAGCTCATGGAGGATGATGTCATGCGGTGTTCGTCATCAAGATTAAGAAGTGCAGGACCAAGAGAATCATTTCGGAGATATCTTATGCTTGTATCTTGGAGGTCGAAATGAAGACATAGCTTGGAGATAGACATGAAGACGAAGCTAATGGAGCTTGGAGATTGACATGAAGACGAAGCTAAGCGAGGCTCTCCCATAATGGCGTATGGGGGAGTATTTGGAGAAGTCTTCATCAAGCATGTGCTAGCAAGCGCAATCAATAAAGGTGGTCCACTTGGAGAGATCAAGATCGTCATCATCTAGCTCAAGTGGAATGATCAAGGCAAAGGTTTGATCTTGATAGGGCTATAGGATAGATAGGCGTACTATCAAGAGGGGCTCTCGAGCGAGTAACTTGATCGCATCTTTGTGAAGAGCTCAAACCTTTGCATACTTGGCATATCATCTTTCTTATTTCTTATTTGGCTTTTCTCGTTGTGAGGTTTCAGAGCTTGTTGTGATCTTCATAACAAGCTCAAGTTCATCAAAAACAAAATTCGTATGAAAAGATTCTTGATTTTTTATGTTGGAGGTTTTACCGGTTGTTTCTATTTTGAGAGGTTTCATGTTTCCCCATTTGGTTTTAACCTCCCATCTTGGACTATGATGTTTCTCTGCATTATCTTGTAGAGTTCTTCGTTGTGATTCCAACGAGCCAAAAATCATCGAAAACGGAGTTCGGATGGTCAAGATATTGTCGTTTTCGTGCTGGTATTTCTGCAGTTTTCGGGAGTTCGGGGTCGGAAATTTCCGAATCGCGCGGATTTCAGTACTGTTTTCACCCAGAAAACTTCGGAGATCTTTCCGGAAATCTCCGATCTAAGCTGCTGTAACGGCTAGAATTGTGGGGGGGGGGGGGGGGGGGGGGTATAAATACCCCTCCCCTTTTTCTTCCTTGGGCAAGCATGACTTTCCCCTCTCTCTTCCACCATTGTTGACCTTGGAAAGCTTGCCCCCTCTCAATTCCTCACATGATTCTTACATATCTTTGAGGGAAAAGTGAGAGGAGATCTTGATCTACAATTCCACCAATCCATCTCTCCTCTAAGTGAGGGGAACATAGTGGATCTAGATCTTGGAGTTTCTTTGTGGTTCTCCTCCTTTGTTTTTCCTCTCTTCTCCCCCCATAAGCATTGGTTGCTTTTGGTGGGATTTGGGAGTGAAGGATTTGACTCCTTTGTGGTTTCTTTGCTCTTCCTCTCTTATTCCCCCATAAGCATTTGTTGTTTTGTTGGAATTTGATAGTGGAGGTCTTGAGCACTTTGTGTGCTCTTTCCATTGCATCTTGCATCGGTTTGAGCCCTCCACGAGGATTCGTGGTGATGAAATTCGTGAGCTTGTTACTCTTGGGTCATTGGACCCTAGACGCCTTAGTGGCCGCCTTTGTGGCGTAGACCTTTTGTGGTCGGTTAGGACCTTTTGTGGTCAAGGCCTTTGTGGCTAGTTGGAACCTTTGTGGTCAAGTTGGACCTGTTGTGGTCAAGACCTTGTGTGGTCATTTGGGAGCCCCCAATTCGGTTGTTGGTGTGTGCCCCAAGGTTGTTGTACGGGATTGTTCTCCGCCCCAAAGGAGTTCATAGTGGAAGGTGAACCCGGACCTTTGTGGTCGAGTTCATCGGAGAATAAGGTGAGGCCTTTGTGGCGTTGAGTCGGACCTGTGGTGATCACTCACACCTCTCCAACGAGACGTACTCCCCTAAGAAGGAGGAACTCGGGAATACATCCTCGTCTCCGCGTGCCTCGGTTATCTCTATACCCGAGCTCTTTACTTATGCACTTTACATTGTGATAGCCTTCGTGCTTGAAGTCATTTACATTGTGATAGCCTTCGTGCTTGAAATCATTTACCTTGTTATCACTTTGTTGCTTGTCTTGCTTAGCATAAGTTGTTGGTGCACATAGGTTCACCTAGTATATTTAGGTTGTGTTCTTGATAAGTTAAACACTAAGTTTTTATTCCGCATTTATCAACCCTAAATTGTAAAAAGTGTACCTCGCCTATTCACCCCCCCTCTAGGCGACGTCTTTCCTTTCAGTATGCTTCTAGACAGCTCAAACCACATGAAGTAAACTATCCAACACATGATCTTGAGCTGGCAGCAGTTGTTTATGCCTTGAAGAAATGGAGACAATTCCTCTATGGGGCCAGGTGCGAGTTATACACAGACCACAAAAGTCTCAAGTATTTCTTTACTCAGAAGGAGTTAAACATGAGGCAGAGGCGATGGCTAGAGTTGATTAAGGATTATGATCTCACTATCAACTATACTCCAGGAAAAGCCAATGTGGTAGCTGATGCCTTAAGCAGAAAAAGTTTGGACAACCAACCAATAAACCAAGAGCTACCAAATGAGTTGAAGATGGACTTGGAACGATTAGAAATCCAGTTACTGGAGGTTCAGTCATTAGGAAGTTTGAATACCTTAAGGGTGATAGAAGAACGACAGAGTGACCTTCGGAATGAGATAATCCGACGACAAGACGAGGATTCCTTCATCAAGGAAGAAATCCGAAGAATAGAAGAAGGAAGACCATCAGAGTTCCGGTTGGGTGATTACGGATCACTATGGTTCCATCAACGGATATGTGTGCCCGACATCCCTGAAATCAAAGGGTTGATACTTCGGGAGGCACACGAGACACCTTATTCAATTCACCCCAGGAGTACCAAGATGTACATGGATCTCAAGGAGTTATTCTGGTGGAATAACATGAAGAGGGACATCGCTCAATATGTTGTTGAATGTCATACATGTCAACGAGTGAAGGCCGAACAACAGAGTCCAGCAGGACTACTACAACCTCTGGAGATTCCTGAATGGAAATCGGGATGGATTTCATCACTGGTTTACCAATGACCAAAAAGCATAAGGATATGATATGGGTGATAGTAGATCGATTCACCAAGAGTGCACATTTCCTAGCAGTAAATCAGAAAGACAACGCATAGAAGTTAGTTGATCTTTATGTTAAGGAGATAGTCAGTAAGCATGGTGTACCCAAGAGGATAGTGTCGGATCGAGGATCCGTATTCACATCAATATTCTAGCAGAAGTTACATGAAGCCTTGGGATCACAGCTAGACTTCAGTACCGCATACCATGCACCGACAGGAGGTCAGACAGAAAGGACTAACCAGGTGTTAGAAGACATGCTTCGAGCTTGTGCTTTGGATTTCGGAGGATCATGGGATGAACACCTGCCATTAGCAGAGTTTTCTTACAACAATAGCTATCATAGCAGCTTGAAGGCAGCACCCTTTGAAGTACTTTATGGGCGCAAGTGCAGATCACCAATATGTTGGTATGAGCCCGGAAGTAACCAGGAGTTTGCACTAGATTACGTCAAGGAGAAGCAAAATATCATCGACATCATCCGTGATCGCTTGAAGATAGCTCAAAGTCGTCAAAAGAGTTATGCAAACCAGAAAAGAAGGACCTGGGAACCAAATGTAGGAGACCTGGTATACCTCAAGGTTAGTCCGATGAAAGGAGTGAAGAGATTTGGAGTAAAAGGAAAGCTAAGTCCGAGATCATTGGACCATTCAAAATCTTGGCACAGAACCGGAATGTAGCCTTTACACTGGAGTTACCAGAGAAGTTGAAGCAGGTACACAATATTTTTCATGTGTCACAACTACGGAAGTGTTTGAAAGCACCTGAGGATTCCGTTACCCATGAGGAATTGGACCTACAAGCAGACCTGACTTATGTCGAAGAACCAGCAAAGATACTAGGGGGAAATTGGAAAAGACTCAGAAACCGAGCAATAAAGTTCTGCAAGGTGCAATGGAAACACCACCCGGAGCGAGAAGCCACTTGGGAGAAGGAAGAGGATCTGAGACAAACCTATCCGGAATTCTTCAGGTACACAAAGTTATAACTTCGAGACGAAGTTCTGGTTAAGGGGGAAATGCCGTAACATCCCAGCGTTAAGGAAACCTCGGAGGGTAGAAATAGAATTTGTGCATCTGCATTCAGGCATTTGAAAATCCGAATAAACTTTTTGCAACTCGAAACCCTGAAGTAATCGGAGTTTCTTTCATCTCGGTGAGTTAGGATTTAGCTCAATCGAGGTGAATGCTATAAATTTCGACATGACCTTTAGGTAATTTGAGCAAATTCAAATATTTAAATAATTTGAATTTGAAATAACACCCAACAAATGATAAGTAATTAGTTAATAATTATGTATATCACAAATTAAATACTTACAAATACAAGTTACAAATAATGTAATACAAAAAGAGTCGCTTTATTGATTAATAACAATATTACATTGTCTTTACAACTGTGAAATGAAAAATAAAAATTACATAAGATAATTACATCTTAATCTAAATCCTATCTTTTCCAAGTCTTCCACATCTAGATCATTTCCATCTTGATCATCTCATCTTGCACCATCTTCTCTTTCCCGAAAGACAAAAAGAAAATAAAACATAAACAGAAAATAAACAAGGTGGGTTAGTGTTAGGATTAGCTCAGATCAACAGTGTAATGCACTGTTAGTCTCATCATCGAGTATAAACCTTAATCAAGGTTTAATATCTGTTCTTAGGGACTAAATACACCTCAGAGCAACAACATTGGTTTAGGCAACAAATATTCCACTTGGCATCAGAAAATAATACCAACATAAGGATAACATCAAAGCCAGCCGAATGGATCAGCTCCACCCAAAAGATCTGGGGCAATCTAGTATGCAGGCAGCTCACTCACCATGCAAAAACCTCACTGCTGTCACCAGCACAGAGGAACCAGAAGCAAATAAGACCAGCTGCCGAAGCAACCAAGGAGGCAATAGCCTTTGCTCATCTCAACCCCAGCACAAGCACATCCATCTGTTCATCACACACCACACGCATTTCATCCAATTCATCACTACCCAAATCATCCACCCAGCACCACTAGACCAAATCTCACCTTTGCCAAAAGCAAAGCAAGATGGTGGCCAGCAGCACCAAGGAGGAGAAGGGCTGAGCATGCATTAGGAGGAGAAGGGTTGAGCACAAGCTAGGAGGAGCAGGGCTGAGCACAACCAAGGAGGAGAAGGGCTGAGTACCAGCAAGAGAAGGTGGACAATTGATCAAGAACTACACAACCCCAAGTGAACCAGGACCTCCACAACAACTCACTGCTTCACACAACTGCCAGAGGTTGATCTCAACTCTTAAAAGCTAGTCATGCAAGCAATAGATTGAGTTGTGGATTAGTTTTCCCTTGGACATGCATAGAAATGCTCTGCATGGCTCATCACAGGGAATTAATAAAAGCAAATCAAATAGCATATGTTCTCAGATTTATTTAGCCTCAGCCTTTTGCATCCTTGGCTTGAGAAACCTCAAGATAAACATCTGATCCAAAAGCAGCAACACCTCAGCCTAAGCATCGTAGGTAGGAGGCAACCACCACTTATACAAACACATGAATACATGTTCTTATTAGACAAGGGCCTCAGCCTGTGCATCATAGGCTGTGGGCAGTAAATAAAAGCCTCATTCTTCTTGCATCATAGGCTAGTTATTAAGTAATTAAATAAATCAGTTGATTCAAATCCAATAGCCTCAGCCCAACATCATTGGCTAAAGACCAATCAACTAAATGTATACAACATCTAGGTGATAATTTGAACCAGCAGCCAGCAGCTGGATTTAATCCAAGCCTGCTGGGCACTAATTCCTTAAAGGAAATAGCACCACAAAACAAACCAGAATTTAATCTTAGCTACTGAAGCTAGGAATCAACCATTTAAATATTACATCATCTCCTTCGAATTAAAAACCCAGGAATCATTCTCAAATATAGCTACAAAGCTTTCCATGTGCTAACTGAACATTTGTTTCAGTTATGCAATATTGTGGCACACCTCTGAATCTAAAGGATTCAGAGTAGCACGCACTAGCATATCAAATACAATAAATACCATAGGATCAGTAGGTCATAACAACATATTCGTCAGGACAATAGCACCTCCTCATTAGAATTAATCCAAATGAGTCAACAGGACCAATCAGTGGAGCCATTGTATTAAACAACAGCGACAATCTGTGAGTAAAACTCACTCAAGCCAGCACCGCAAGAGCACTTGTTTTGTGCTAACCTAAGCACAACAAAAGCACTAACTACTAGATCAAGCAAAGAACATCACAAAACACGGCCTCGGGCCCAAATGGTGAGAGGGAGAGATAAGAGAGGGGAGAGATGGGGCTTACCAACGCCCGAGCGCAACCACGGCGGCGTGGTGGGGCAGTGCCCACGCGGCCGCCATGGCGCCACAAGGGGAAGTCTTCCCCGCACGCACAGCACCGCACCACGAACACGGGAGCCCGGCGGCGGCGCCCCATCCATGTTTAGTCGTAGGCCGAAACCTTAATCCAGTTCATCAAGGGCACGGCTGCGCGATGACGAAATCGGTGGAAACTCACGGTTGAGAGGGTAGATCGCCGCGCGGCGCATCGATTGCGTGCGGTGGCGGCGGCGGAGACCACCGGAGGCGGCCGGAATCGAACAGAGGCGGCGCGGGCGATTTCCGATCGCCGGAGCGAGGAAGGGGATCGCGAGGAGGTGGGCAGGCTCGTGTCTGGCTCACTGGACCGGTTCGGCCAGCCCGAGCTGGTCTAACCAGACCATGCCCTGGCCCACCAGTCAGTGGGTCTTTTAAACAAAAAGGGCCAATTAAAACTTTCTGCAAAATAGAAAGAAACAAAGAATTACAAAAAAAAATCATCTACCAAATAAATAAATAATTTTTTTCACTCAAATAAAAATAAGTTTTAAAACCTAAGAAATTATAATCCAAAAATAATGCTTATCATATTTTTAATGCCTATCTTATTTTAAATTATATTTTCTTAAAGAATTTATATACCCTAGATTATTACCTAAAATATTTTAAAATCATCTAAATTCAAAATACAAAATAAATTCATTTTATCTTATCAAAACAAATAAGTTTCAAATTTAAGTACCTATTTAATTGTACTAGTTCCAAATTGAGTTGTTTATTTTAAAAACTATTAAAAGAAAGGCACAATAAATAAATAAGACCTAATAACACCAAAACATTCCAAATTTCAAATCCTATTATCATGTAAACATAATAAAACAATGCATTGCATCATTATGCATCAAAGCATCCATCGCCTCTTCAAACATTGTCTTATGAGACAGTGATGTTATTTTCAGAACCCGAGGTCCCGGGTCGGTCCGAAGCTTCACACTACACTACCTCTCAGTCAGCAGGCAAGTTCACCACTTGCTTATGTCCGTTGAAATATTTCTTAGCAAATTATTTGCCAAATGCTATATCGTATCACTTTTGCATTAAAAATCAAAACCTTATTGTCATAATAATTATGACTATTTGGTTACCAGCCCAGGGTGGCTGATTAACCTATTATGGTGGGCAGTGGGACCATGGTAAGACTGTGGTTGGTGGAGGTTCCACTGCACAAGGAAAGTAATAACCCTAGGATTAATAACAGATGTCGTCAGTGATTCTTGCCCGTATATAACGCGCAACCATAAGATCGGAAATGGGACGGAGAAGTCAGCTGTGTCCTTTTCCTCTCGTACACCAACGGATACTATTCTGGGCCGGGTAGTGCGTAAAAGCCGCCGGTAAAGCCGTATTACCGGGAGATGTCTATCGGCTGGCTTGTTTGACGTTGCGAGTTCGCAGTTCGAGGATAAAGCCGTATTATCGGGAGATGTCTATCCTGTGAATCACAACGGTCGGATGTCTAGTATCTATTAGTATCTATGAAGGTTGGCTTCAGAACCAGTTTGAGACGAGTTTCAAATGGTTAGCAGGATGAAAGTTGGAATTTCCCATCACCTGCAACTGAAGTAATGGGGGGTGTGCGGGGTTGTTGGAAAGGCGCAGTGATTGGCTTGGATCACCGACCGGGCCCCACACAAAAGAAGTGTGGACAGGAAAGTACGCCTGGCTGTGCAACAAGGCGTGGATCTCTTATGGGTAAAGCAGCGCACCTCTGCAGAGTGTATAAATGTGACATGTTACTCCACGTTCCAGGATGGAACGACGAACGCAACAGGAAAGGAGGCTCCTCAAAGCCCTAGCACCTGTGACTCCTGGCGGACATAGTTCTTCATAATAAAATCAATCTTTTCAAGAAATGTTTACGAAAACTTGCATTAGCCTACGACAATCCATTGTCCGTGGCTGTAGATAGTGCATCAAACTTCCCATTATACATTAATGAACTTGTTGAGTAACGCTGTTACTCATCCTTGCCTTGAACCCCTTTCTTAGACTTTGAGGTTACTGAAGATGATGGCGAACACGACATCTACAACCAGGACAATCTGGTCTACGACGAGCCAGATTTGACGGGCGGAGTTGAAGGCGTTGACTACCTCATCACCTACGACAACGAGGAGGAGGAGTCCGACTAAGTATAGGGCAGTGCCCTAGTGTAGATAGTGAGCCGAGCAGCGTAGAATCCTACTAAATAAGTTGCTGAGCTCCATGGTCTTTAGTTTGTTGTTTCCACTCGTTTGCAAACTCTCCAGGTTGCAACTTGAACTTAGTAGTGCGGATCCTCGTTGGACCGAGGAAGATCTTACCGAATTTGTACATCTTTGGCTTGTAATAATAAGTGGTTGAATGTTGGACCCATGCAATGTTTCTGTTGTACCACTCTGATGGTGTGATATTTGCGGAACGGTGTTTCGTGAATCTTACATCGATGCCCTACGTGCTGCAATCATGCGGTAGCATGGCGGGTCATCACATGAGCGCATCTGTGGGGGAAGATAGGCTCTTCCGGATGGCCATCGTGGCCCCCGTGTTCAGGCGCAAGAAACCCTGAAGCTGCGCGAGCTCGTCGGCGAGGGCAAGACAGACACCGTGGCCGGAGCGGCCTCGAGCAGTTCGGTAACGTCGCAGGCTCTGTGCCCTCCCATGGTGCCTCGCTCCCCCGCGACACCGAGAGCGGCAGCGCCGGTTCCTCATGTCCACGCGATGTCCTGGTTTGGAGGCGCGCGATCAACGTTGCCGGATGTGCCGGTGGCTGGAGGCACCGCCGCGGCGAATAAGATATCGAAGAGGACCGTGGGCTACACGGGCAAGGAGGACAAGTGCCTTTGCCGGTCATGGCTCACGTCGAGCATGAACGCCATCGTCGGCGCCGAGCAAAAGGGCAAGGCCTATTGGAAGGGGGTGACCATGGACTCCCATGAACGCCGGCTACTCAAGCCCTACATCATCCACATCGATCGCGACCAATTGTCCATCCAAAAACGATGATCCTACATCCAGGCCGAGACCAACAAGTTTTGTGGCGCCTACGAGCATGTCCTGAACCGCCCCAAATCCGGCGTCGGTGTCGCCGACAGTGAGTTGTCCTAGTCCATTGTTTGTTGTCGTGAGTGGCCACCATTCCTTTTGTCTATGTAGATTGCACAGGTCTTGGAGTTCTTCAAGACCGCCCATGATGGCAAGTCATACCACGTGATCCATTGTTGGCGGGAGGTTAATGACCACGAGAAATGGAAGCAAACCTATCAAAGCTAGAAAAACAACTTGAAGAATGGCCAAGAGCCAGCCACCGTGGGGTTAGAAGATAAGGGCGGCCACAAGCCCGTTGTTTTTCGAAGGCCAAAAGGACACAAAGCCTCGACGTTGGACATGAAGAGGGACGCCACCGCTCAAGCACTCACCGAGATCTTGAAGGGGTACATGGCCAACAACGAGGAGGCCCTTGCCGCGAGGGAGGAGAAGAAGCGCCGCGAGAAAGATACCGCTTCCACTCAATTCTACGACCTCACAAAGAAGGCAATCGAAATTGAAGAGAGCTTGGCAAAGCCGAAGGCCGAGGCCAAGATCATGGCCGAGGACAGGGAGATTATGTTCGTAGACACCACCAACATGGCCGAGAACCAAAAGACTTGGGTGATGAAGGGTCGTGCTATCATTTTACAATGCGACGCGTGATCGAGTTTGTGCCAATTTCCTCTCCTTTGTAATGCATAATGCGCCCTTTTGCTAATTGAGACAATGCATCAAAATTCGAATTCGTAAAAAGAAAAAACCAGCGCTCAATATGCGTCGGGCCGCTGGATGAGACACGACCCAAACGGACAAGGGGCGTACATAGCCTATTTGCTATTTACGGTGCGACGCAAACGGATCAAATCAAATACAATTTGAATGCCTTAGTCAGATTCCCATGCATCCGGACGGCTCCATTCTCTTCGCGTCTGTCTATCGGACTTCTAGAAACTGGCTCACTGCACACCGACACGTGTGCCGCGCGGCCAACCAAACGCAGAGAGTCCAAGCTACCGCCTCGACCATCACTTCAGCTCCGGCCCACCGGTCAGCTTCAGGTCGAGCGTCCCCCTTATCTGCCTCGCGTGCTCATGCCACATCGCCCGCTCTTCACTTCCCGCCGCCACCGGCTGAGGCCAAAACAAACAACGAACCACACCCAGCCAAGCAAAGCAAAAGGGGAAGCCGATCAAGATCAAATATCTATCCATCCTTCAGACCGCAAAAGGCGAGCAGAGTCATGGAGGACAGAGACCACGCCGGCCCCGCCGAGAACCTCCCGGAGTTTCCGGATCACCCCGTCGCCGACGAGGAGCTGGAAGACGAAGATGGCGGCGGGTTCACCTTCCCGGCCCTGCCGTTCGCGGCGGACGGGTGCGTCGTGCCCGTGTACCCCGTCTTCGGCCGGCTCCCGTCCCCTCCGGCGCCGGAGACGGCCACCGCGCGAGTGCCTCTGGGGCGGCTCCTGCTGGAGGAGCGCGACTTCCGCGCGAGGCAAAGGGACGGGGAACGGCCGCGGCCTCCGGACGAAGAGAGCGGCGAGCTGCAGGGCGTGGCGCCGGAGAGCTACTGCCTGTGGGCGCCCGGCGGCCAGTCCGCCCCGTCGTCCCCGCTGCGGTGCCGGAAGAGCGGCTCGACCGGGTCGGTCCTCCGGTGGCGCAGCATCAGCGACCGCCTCGTGGGGCGAAGCCAGAGCGACGGCAAGGAGAAATTCGTCTTCTTCAGCGCTGCTGGCTCAGGGTCAGGGTCAGGGCCGGGGCCTCCCAAGCAGCAGGACGAGGAGGGGGAGGGCGGCGGCAGGAAAGGCAATGGAGGTGTCCGCGTCGGTGATCGTGGATCATGGAGTTATTACGGCAAAGGAGGAGGAGGGGGAGGGGGAAGCGGCGGCACCACCGGCCGGAGGAGATCGTACCTACCGTACAAGCAAGAGCTTGTCGGGTTGTTCGCCAACGTCAGTGGGTTACGGCGGAGCTATCCCCCGTTTTAAATGCAGTTCTTTCCTTTTTCTTCTTCTTCTTCTTTCTGTCCGTACAGTATTGTTTGTTTTTGTGTGCGCATACTGTATACTCCGTAGGGTTAGAAATAAAATGGGTGTGTTCATAAGTAAGAAAGATGTTTAAAACTTTGGCATCTGAAATGTCGAATGAGATTTGTAGGAGAGAATATAGTTTTAGGTTGTCTGATCGCTGCATGTTTCAGTCAATAGTCAATATACTGCTGTTCTTCATACTGTTCTTGTGTTCATGAAGACATGTTTGTGTCATGAAGACAATCTCTACTTTAAGGCGTCATAATAGAGACTGTTTCTGTATTTTTAGGGGGAAGAAGATTGATCGTTTCAATGATCTCCACAAAAGTCCATATTAGTACGATATATGTAGAACGTTTCACCCCGTTTACTTGTAAAGTTGTAATACAAGATTACAAAAAGGGAGATCCTCTGATTCTGTCGATTATGACAAGTGTATTCTAGTACTGGTAGAGAATACACTTACGATAAGTGGGAATTTTACTGATGTATCCGAATACCCAGTCGCTTACTAGGATATTTTCTCCGGGGCGAGAAAGATGAATTGTATATGTGTCCTCCAGATTGTAGTTTCCTTGTCACGGTGCTGTCTATCCATCCGTCAAGTAGGCCAACAAGGCAGGGCAACGCGTACAAGCGCCCGACGGCGACTGCCGCTGCGCAAGCTAAGCTGCTAACCTAACCCAACCAGTAAATATAGAGGTCACTATCACTAAGAGCATCTCTAGCAGTGAGCGAAAAGCATAGAAACGAAAACACGGTTTTCCAGTTCGTGCTAAACATGTTTTATGGGCTGAAAGCGGCTACGGCAGAACAAAAACTAAATAACCGAATGGTAAAACCGAATATTTTGTTTTAACGAAAAACCGAATAGCCAAGTGTTAGAACATAATATTCTAATTTAAAACCAAATAGCCCAGCGGTAAAATGGAATATTCTTATTACCACTCGGTTATTCAGTTTCTGTCCTACCACGGCCGTTTTGGTCCATAGACCGAAAATCACAAACATAACGCTTTTCACCACAGTACCCTCAAATTCATCACAATTTCCTTACGTAAAAAATCGTACAACTCCTCCACCACCTTGTCCTCTTCATCACCACCACCATCAACGCCACCTTCAGTGTTGTTGTAGCAGTAGTGACCGAGTGGGACTTGCTCGATGTTCACCGCGACCTCATTCAACATGTTCATGTATGAATCCGTAGGTACTTCGTACAATTTGGAACTACAAAATGAACCGAACCACAATGACATCGCATCCAACCCAATCACATAAAAATCAACTCAAAATTGAAAGCAAATGGAAAGGGGGTTTGACGAGGATATGCCGAACGGATATCCTGTCGTGTGGGTACCCGGTGCACGTGATGACTATAGCCCAATTGTCAATAGGCTGGCAAAGCCCATCAAGGAAGGCCCAAGACAAAGATTGCTTTCCAAGTTATTTATAGTCGGTTGTAGTTTCCATATTTGTAGTCCTAGTCGGTTACGTACCCGAGACCCAGCCCCCCATATAAGGGCTGGGAGGGCTACCGATCAAACACAGGCACATCAGAACCTCCAAACCCCAGCGAGACGAACTCTCGCTGGACCCTTGTAACCATCGCATATTCACAAGAGCGATAACAGACAAGCAGGAAGTAGGGGTGTTACCTCAGTCGAGGGCCCTGAACCTGGGTAAATCCCGCTTGTCAGCCGTCGAGTCCACCAGCACTACGCGTTCTCTACCTCATAACTCTAACCCTAGGCTATCGACTATGGGTATTGATGAGGGCTCCCCTCGTCAATTGGCGCCGTCTGTGGGAAGAGGTAGTGTTGGGTCTACAGACTCGCTGGTTCTGACCTCAAACGGCAACTCGCCGACTACATCTGCAGACAGCCACGCGCTGACAATCTCGACTGGCGTTGGAGCGTCAGGCGATCAGTCGCCGACTTCGCAAGCCGCCTCGCCAAAAAGAATCAAGCCGTACTCATCGGATGCACAGGAAGTTTTCGCTAGTCTCGATTCAGGTTTCGATCTAACCATTGGGGAGCACAATTTTTTCGTCGATAAGCTTGGTGTGCAGGACTTGACCGACGTGATCGCAATGAGGGTACTCGAAGATCCGTTGACCGCGATCGCATCGCCAGCAGGCAAGGAAAGTACCTCATCACAGATCGACTCGATCCCATCGCCAACATCATCCATGGCGACTGAAGAGTTCAATAGGATCATGGCGCAAGAATTCCCGGAAGATGAGGAACAGTCTACCCATCAGGTAGACGCAGTCGAGAAATTATCTACTACGGTCACAACTACTGCGGGCATGGAAGCTACGTCGTCAAAGGTCAACTCGATCTCGCCGTCAAGATCTCTAGTCGACTCTATGACGACCCAAGAGTTCAATAAACTCATGGCGCAAGAGCTCCTAGGCGATGAGGTACAGTCTGACTATCAAGTCGCCACAGTCGAACGTATCACGACACTCGACACTGCACCCGACTACAGGCAAATTGAAGACACGGGCGACAGCATCTATCTCGCCGACTTCACCGGGCCAGAGATCCAAGCGGATCACGAGTTCCTCTCCAGCAACGAAAACGATCCTGAAAAAACACTCGAGACATACGTCAACACCGACGCCCAGATCAACAACAACTCCGACATGAGTTGGGACGACGACTCCGAACCCATAACCGGTGTCGATAGCACACACACATATCCCCCGGTCATACCTCGGCAGGTCTATGTTGCATTCAGCGCCGAAACCTCAGCGGCAGCGGCTAGTCGCAGACCTACAGAATTTCCTTGCACAGTCACATTACCAGATGGCGTGACAACGCTGACTATCACAGCAGAGATGGCGGCAAAAGTTGACAAAATCATAAAGGACTGCACAATGATGCCCGCCGACGCGACCCCAGAGGAGTGGATGACATACAATTATTTTAATTGGCAGGAAGCGATGCGCTTAAAGGAGTACAGAGCAACACTCGAGGAACGCAGAAAGCAAGCCAGCATCTCGAGTATGCGGAGAAGGCAGTTTTCCGTTAGCTCCACGAGTGCGACGGAGCACAGACATAGATCGAGATTCGCCAATATCCCGGAGGGCGAGAGATCCGGAGTCACTCGCAACTTAGAACATTCGTTCATGACCCTGGACTCCGAAGGCATGCTGGTACCCAAAACAGCTGAAGGCGCCTTGATATCACTTGGAGCATATCTCAAAGCAACAGCACCTCCAGCAGGCGACCCAGCCGAAGAACTACATCTCCAGCAATTAAAAGCGCTCGCACTCGCGGCAAAAGGACTCCAGACGGAGAAACACAGAGAGCGCAGCAGAAGTCGTTCGCGAGGACGTCGCAGTCGAAGCCCTCACAGGAGCGGCACACGAAGGCACTCGAGGCATCGCCGTTCACGAAGTCGATCTAAGAGATCCGCCAGCAACGATTCGAGTGATAGACGCGATACAGGACCTTGCGGAGCGCGATGCTTCACACGACGAATCCGCGAAGCCAAGTTACCCAAAAAATTCGGGTTACCAACAACGCCAAAATTCAACTGCAAACAAGAGCCGTCAGGCTGGCTCGAGGACTACAAGCTCGCAGTCGTATGCCAAAGAGGGACAACCACAACAGCGCTGCAGTACATACAGTTGATGCTTGAAGGCACAGCTCGCGACTGGCTCAAAGCATTGCCCGAAGCGTCATACGATTCCTGGGATCACTTCAGGGAAGACTTCATCAAATATTTCGATCCTCTGTGCGAGCGGCCCAAAACATTTGAGGAATTACGGGCTTGCAAGCAAAGGTCGGACGAGCCAACTCGAGCATACATCAGGCGATGGACTGCCATCCGCAATTCAGTCGGCACAATCTCCGAAGACAGAGCCATGGACGCTTTTACCATGGGGGTACTCAGAGAAGACTTCAGAGAAGCACTCGGCCGCCAAAAGCCAAAATCCATGGCAGAGCTCATGAAGATAGCAACCGAGTGGGCAGATGGCGAAGATTCCATAAGGACCAAGCGTCCACTTTCCCCACACGACCACGAAGATCGACGCAGCAGTCGAAACCGTCATGATAGGGACGACAGAAGACGAAGACGCAAAAATAATTACAGTGACAACGACAAGATAAAATTCGTCGCAGCAGGTTTCTCACAGGACAATCACATCCAGGAGGACAGACGACAAGAAGATCGTCGAGACAGTCGAAACGACAGTCGCCGCGACAGTCGAGGAGACGACCGCCGAGACAGTCGAACAGACGACCGACGAACCAGTCGAGACCGCGATCAGCATAGCAGCGGATACCGAAGGCAAGAATGGCGCAAACGAACAGATGCAAAGGCAGAAAAAACATTTCAAGAAAAGATGGGTGACCACTGCAGGCTACACTTATTCAAGGGAGAAGACGGGAGGCTAACCTCCAACCACACCATGGGAAATTGTCGAGAGTTCGAACAAATGGTGGCTGATTACGCGGCAAGAATCAGAAGAACTACACCCTCGATTGCACCGCCAGCGTACATCACCCCACCCCCAGCACAGCCAGTCGCGGCATTACCACCTCCGCCACCATACAACCCGGGAAGCCAAGTCGCGGGAGCCATACATCATATACCTCAAGCAACGGAGGAGCAATACCCGAAGCCTCAGGGACAGATGTTCATGATTCAAAAAGGGCGTCTCTCCAACAGACAGCAAAAGATCCACACTCGACACGTTAACATGGCGGTTATGGCGCCTCCAGCCATACCAGACTTCCTGCGGGGATCTGAAACCGCAATAACCTTCAGTCGAGAGGATCATCCACCATCTGTCTACCGACCAGGCCACGCAGCCCTGGTACTCGACGCTCAGATTGGTGGATACGCCATGACCAAGGTCTTCATGGATGGAGGCAGTGGCATCAACATCATCTTCGCCGACACGCTTCGCCGGATGAACAGGTCAGTCGAAAACCTACCCCAGTCCACAAACACTTTTCATGGCATTGTTCCAGGAAAACCTGTTCACCCAGAAGGCACGATACAACTCGACGTCACCTTCGGTGACGCAAACCACTTCAAAACCGAGTCGATTGAATTCGAAGTCGTCGACTGGAAGTCACAATACCATGCCATACTAGGGCGCCCCGCATTTGCTCGGTTCATGGCAGTGCCACACTACGCATATCTCAAGTTGAAGATGCCAGGCCCGAAAGGAGTCATCACAATCAACGGAAATTTTCAAAGGTCAGATGCTTGCGACCGCGACTTCAGCAAAATCTCCGAGACATTCGGTATGGAGCAAACCCTCGAAGAGCTCTCGCTCACCAGCGACACAACATACATGCCCGAACAGAAGAAACAGGCAGTCGACAAGACGTTTAGCACCGCGGACGGCATAACGAAGCACCATTGTCGTACAGCAGACAATGAAAGCTTGCGACGCCATAGCCGACAACATGATCGCATATCGTGACCTCTACAACACACTCGAAGGCGACTTTGACGGATGCGAACTGCGGCATGTTGGACGAGAAAGCAATGAGGAAGCAGACACACTAGCCAACATCGGCTCGACTAAAGCGCAAGTCCCCCCAGGCGTCTTCCTGGAGCGAATCCAGCACAGGTCCATCAAAACGCAACGGACCCCATCAACCTCGACTGCTGCATCCAAAGATAAAACGCCCAGCTCAGAGGAGCCGCCAGTCGAAGTGCTACTATGCCAGGACGATCAGGTAATTCCAGCATGGACTCAGCCTTTCCTAACATACCTACTCCACGACGAACTACCAGTCGATGCAGCAGAGGCTCGGCGAGTCACTCGACGTTCCAAGGCATACACCGTCATCAACGGTGAACTCTACAAGCGAAGCATCTCAGGTATGTTCCAAAGGTGTGTGGACATTGAGGATGGCAAAACCATACTTCGCGATATTCACGCAGGAACCTGTGGTCATCACGCTGGCAGTCGATCACTCGTAGCCAAAGCCTTCCGAGCAGGGTTTTACTGGCCCACAGCGCTCAAGGACGCAGACGATATCGTCAAAAGGTGCATCGGGTGCCAGAAATTCGCCACCAAGCCTCATGCACCCGCATCAGCACTCAAAACCATACCACTCGCGTGGCCCTTCGCCCAATGGGGGCTGGATATGGTCGGACCACTCAAAAAGTCATCTCCCGGAGGACATACTCACCTACTGGTGGCGGTGGACAAATTCACAAAATGGATAGAAGCGGTCCCAATCACAAGCTCGACTGCCGCTACAGCAGTCAATTTCATAAAATCTATCGTCTATCGATTTGGCGTCCCGAACAGCATCATCACGGACAACGGCACAAACTTCACAGCCGAGGAGTTTCGTTCCTTCTGCAAAGAGTGGAACATCGCGCTCAATTACGCATCAGTCGCGCACCCACAGTCCAACGGACAAGTCGAAAAAGCCAATGGTCTCGTCTGCACGGGCATTAAGAAAAGACTACTGGTACCACTCAAAAGGGCCGCAGGCGCTTGGGTCGAGGAGCTCCCGGCGGTACTATGGAGTTTGCGCACAACCCCAAACGCCTCGACTCAGTTTACCCCGTTTTTTATGGTTTACGGCGCAGAAGCAGTACTGCCACCAGAGGTGAAATTCAGCGCACCACGAGTAGAGCTGTACGACGAGGACGACGCAAACGAGTCACTCGAAGACTCGGTGGATCTACTCGAAGAATCGCGTAACGCGGCCCTCGCCCGCACAGCTGTTTATCAGCAGGATCTCCGTAACTACCACAGTCGACGACTCCGTCCCAGAACATTCATGGTGGGCGACTTAGTACTCCGGATGAAGCAGAAGAAGGTGCACAAGCTCGCGTCACCATGGGAAGGACCTTTCGTCGTCACGGAAGTCATCGACGGTGGAGCCTATCGACTCAAGCACGCCCAGACAGGAGAATTATCAAATAATCCATGGAACGTGGCGCACTTGCGTCGCTTCTATGCGTAGATGTCATAGTCGATCAATGTAACAGAGCATAAATGTCGGAAAGGCCAGCAGGTTTCAGACGCGCTCTTTTCCTTACCAGGGTACCTAAGGGGACTGGAAGGTTTTTAATGAGGCGGCTTGCTGGCCAATATCTGGAATAAAGAAAGATTTTCTTCTTCGCATAATTTACTATCATAAGCCAAATCACTCCCGACTCAGCCACACTCGAGGACTCGGGGGCTGGGTCTTGGTCATAAACAGAAAAACTCAGCCACACTCGAAGACTCGGGGGCTGGGTCTTAATCTCAAAACAGCAAAACTCGGCTGCACTCGAAGGCTCGGGCGCGGTACATATACAAACTCTCATAAACGCCTTACTTTTCACATTCCACCCGAAGGCTCGGGGACCTGATACATACATGCTTACATAACCATCTTACTATTCACACCTCACTCGAGGAACTCGGAGGTCGGGTAGTTACGCAAACTACATAGGCTCATCCTTTACAGGCAAGTTAGAGTCGATGAGCTGGTCGTGCAAACAACCTACAAACACCTCCGCCGAAACCGCAGTCCTGTCCAAAAACTTCTGCTCCAGACGCGAGCCAGATGTAGGCGAAGAGATACGAAAGGTAGGATGCTGGCTGCGAATATATCCCATGACGGCGTTGGCTCCAAGGACAACCCTTCGAGTCAAAGCCTCTCGGATAGGAGTGGCAGATTGGAAGAGATCAACCAACGCATGAATTCCTTGCGGCTGCGGTCCCTCAGGAAACAAAAAGTGGTTGATGCGCATAAACGCCGCCCGGCAACGCTCGAGTAAGACCGCGCCGCGAAACACTCGATCCTTAAGGGTAGCAAGTTCGCGGGCGCGATGCCTGTCAGCCCAAAAATGCTGGCGACCAGTCACCGGGTTATCAGTCGCGCTATCCAGACGCTCGTTAACCCGTTCCATCTCTTCTTTGAAATTATGAACAAAAACTGCAGACGAGCAACCATCAGCAAGGAAGACATAAGAAGATCACAAGGGCAATCGTCGGGTACATACCTTCAAGCTGCCTGTTTGAGTGTTCGACTTCGCCAAGCACATATTCTTCGCGTTGAGTGGCAAGAGCAGGCTTTGCCTTAAGAAGTTTCAATTCTGTTTGAGTGGTCCTTAGTTCCTGTTCTAGAGTAACCACTCGCTTCTTCGCATAAGCCAAAACCTTGGCATCATTCCTAGCTTCGGCGGCCGCTCGAGTATCCACGCACGGCTGGGAAGATTCAGTCGAATTTGTATCGTCTGGCTGGCAAATGCATAATCATATATTTCAGATAAGGCTACGAATCAAGACAGGACAACAGAAGCCAGATACATAGCGAAAGATGCAGTGTTAGGGATAATATCATAAACAAAGTGGGCAGCGAAGTGCCCATGCTAGTGGTCAAATCTTCATTACAAAAAGTCAAAATTAAAAGTCTAGATATGAGACACTGACTCAGATCTAGCCCTACGCGACTTCGGCATAGAAGCAACAGCAACAGATCTGCGCTCCATGGTGGCGATACAAGTGCGCGATAGTCGCGTCGCGGCCTCGGTCACACCCTTCAAGGACAAAGGCTGCCCGTCTGGTCTTTTCGGGAAGTCAGACAGGGCAGCCTCATAATCGGCAACAACGCCGTTACCAAGAAGAAGCTTGATGGTAGATTCCGAGCCGCGTACCGTCAAGTCGCGCGCAAATTCCGCCACAGTCGACGAGCCGGGGCCTAGCATGTCCGCAAAACCTTGCGCGGTAGCAGGAACTTCGCTCGACGGAAGCACCTCCTTAAAGACAGCGCCAAGGGTGCGAGTGGACGTATCCAGAGAACTCTTGGCGTGTTGGATGGCAGCACTCAGCTTCTCAATGGCACGGTCGAGTGACAGGTCTTCACTCCCCTTGCCCTTGGAAGCGGATGAAGCTGCAGACCCTTCAAGATTTCAAAAGAAAACAGAGGCAAAAATCAACATAAGGACCAATCAAACAAAAAGCGCGTAAGTCGAAAGCAAATCCTGCTAACCTTCCATCATACGCGCAAGCTCAGACACCTGAGCCGCATACTCTTGCTCACGCAAGGCAGCCGAGTTCCGCGCATCGTTGAGATCCTCCTTCGCACGCGACTGCTGGTCGACTAGTTGTCGTTCCAGATCTCTCAGCCGCTGCTCCAGCTCAGACGACTGCTTCGCAATGGCGTCCTTCTCACCTGAGATAGTTGACTCCAAGTTCAGTCGCATATCACCAAGCGGAAAATCCCGGGACAAGGTCAGGAAAGCTTACGACTTAGATCGTCGAGGTGGGAGCGAAGAGCAACCCGTTCCTCCTCCGACTGCACAAAGGCTTTACCAGCCGCGACAAGGTCACGGACGGCAGGCTTTGAAAAGATTCAAAAAGGATGTCAGCGAGACGTAGCATAACACATAAAACGTGAAAATACTCACATGGTCAGTCCAAGAGGAAGGCGCGGATGCGGAAGGGCACGCAGTCGAAGTGGTAGCAGGTGGCGTTAAAGAGGTGGTCGTTGCCTCAACCACCAGGGTGGTCTGAGCAACGTCCACTTCAGCATGAGGCGAGGCCACAGTCGACTCCTCCACAAAAGGAGGCGATTGCACTCGATCGTCACCGGCGCTGCTGCAATAGTGTCAACGAGCGTAAGGCAAAGTATGAAAGCAAGCGAAAAACGAACATAGCGAAAATACTTC
Organism: Poa annua; assembly: GCA_026929855.1. Taxonomy (NCBI): domain Eukaryota; kingdom Viridiplantae; phylum Streptophyta; class Magnoliopsida; order Poales; family Poaceae; genus Poa; species Poa annua. The sequence continues at coordinate 52,153,107 of CM049435.1, read as the reverse complement.
ATAACTACATACCTGTGCTCGCCTTCATCTGAGTCCGGCTCAACGTCAAGGCAGGGGCCTCCGAAGCTAAGGCGGCCAGTCGAGTGCGATGGTGAGCGCCGAGCCAGAGGGGACACGGCCTTCGCAGGCGAGGAGCAGCCAGAATCCTCCAAGTCCCGTTGCTCCGCGCTTCCCGATTGGGAACTCGAGACCTCCTGGCGAGGCACACGGCGACGCTTGGCGGCAGGCTCAGTCGCAGTGTTGCCACCCATACGAACCGGGCCCACCTCCTCGGTTTCCGTCTCCTCTGTGGCGGAGGTGTTAGCCGAGGGAGGAGGAGTGACGGTCTTCTTCCCCTCATCTAGCAAAGCTGCCTCATCGGCAGGACCAAACTCGGGGAGGGGAGGAAGAGAGGCGTCAGTCGAATGGCCCTGATCGCCAACACAAAAACAACATTCAAAAGGTATGTACGCCCAAAAAAAAAAAAAAAAAAAACAAAACAAAACAAAACACACAGTTGACAATGCTTACCTCAGGGAGGGCGTTTTCCAATCCAAAAGGAGCGACGGAGGAGTTGAAGTCGATGGTTTCGTCGGCCTTGATGCTGGTGATGTATTTCACATGCGCATCCAGCTCATTGGGCGACAACTCAGCATCGCTCATTCGAGTGGCATCGAGTGGTCCTTCATATCGCCACATAGCGTGGGAGCGTTGCTGCAGGGGCCACACTCTACGCTTGATGAAGGTGCTCATCAGCTGGACACCAGTAACGGTGCCCAGCAGCTTGCTGATCTTTTCCATAAGGGGGGCAGCTTCTTCTTTCTCCTCAGTCGAGAGGGAATGCTCCCATGCCTTCGTCTTCAGCGGGGTCTTCCCAATCGAGAAAGCCGGGCGCACGTCCTGGTCGACTGGGACGTAGAACCACTTGTTCCTCCATCCTTGGGCAGAGTCGACTGCCTTGAGGTTGAAGTAGTGGCAGTCGCTGCGGACCTGGATGCCCACTCCGCCAAGAGGGCTCACACGCCCATCACGGACCATGTGACGCACTCGGAAGATGGACTTCCAGAGTGCCCAGCTTGGGGACACCCCCAAAAAACACTCGCATAAAGCCATGAAACAGGCAATATGCAAAATGCTATTGGGGGTGAGATCGTGGATCTGCACCCCGTACGCATAAAGAAGCCCGCGCACAAAATCGTGCAGCGGGAGAGCAAAGCCGCGAGGCAAAAATTCAGCAAAGCAAACGCGCTCGCCGGCGCGGGGCTCAGGGAGTACCTCCCTGTTGGAGGGCGCGCGGGCGGCGAGCTTGTCGGCCGGCGGGAGAAGTCCGGTATGGCGGAATGCCGCCAACTTCTTCTCGGTGATGGTGGACTTCACCCAGTCGCCGGGAATCTTCTTCAAGGCGGCGGCGGGATTTCCCGCGGAGGCCGCGGCAGCAGCAGCACCCTTCCTCTTCTTGCCAACGTTGGCGGAGGAAGAGGGGATGGCGGCGCTCGTGTTCTTCTTAGGAGCCATGGCGAGCAGAGGAGGAGCAGGAGCAAAAACGAAGGAAGTGCGCGCGCTAGGAGCAGGAGGCAGAGGATGCAAATGGCAAAGGGAATTAATCTACGGCGGTGAAACCTGTATTTACCAAGGTGGAAGAAACAATCTCGGCCGTTCGTGCATAATCACTAAGCCACGTGGCGCTATCGAAGAGAGACCGTCGCAGGCCACAACGCCCACTACGCACGAAAAACGAGGAAAGTCATGATCGCGCCCGCGGAAATTTCGCCACGTCCGGTCAAATCAGAACTGAACCGGCGGTCACCACGGTCAAACAAGCGGACCCACAATGACACGTCCTGTCAAAGGTCTGCGCGCACGCCACGGTGGTCATGCATGACATCACTTGGTTTGCAGGTTGGTGAATGCAAAATGAATAGTCGATAATACAGTCGACGGATCCAGTGACATGCAGTCATGTGAAAGTTTCTCGACTACACATATAAAAGTTATAGTCGGCAAGTAGTCGACTGACCCAAGCACAATATACTCCCATCGGGAGCGGGTAAAAAAAAAAATTCTTCGACGGACGTATGCAAAAGTCACGCAACCCTTCAAAAGTCTATCGGCTAAGTCAAGAGCAAACACTTCGAGTGACCTCAAACGCATCTCATTAGGAGCGGGTGGAAATGTCTTCGACTGGCACTTTTCTTCACGCTCATTAATTTGAGATTATCCTTCATTACGAGTAATAAAGCACAATCTCGGGGGCTACTCCCATCGGGAGCGCTGTCGCGCACCCGATAGATTCAAAAAGCAAAAAGACATAAACTCAAGGAAATTCCCGAGTTGCGTCAGTCGATGACACTCGGATGCTGCATGCATAAAATGCAAAGGTAAGACCCGCCGATCAGTCGAGCTGGGCTGAGGACCACTCCGGCAGTGTTAAGTCCTTAATCCTTTTCCGTATCAGCAGATGCGATGAAAATCCCGGCGGACGCGCTGGGTGGCAAAGTTAAAACTGTAGAACGACTCAGTAAGACCTCAACGGCCTGAGTCGAATCTGTCCAGTATGTTCCAGGTTCGGGCCCGGGGACTCGAACTTGATTGAAGGCTAGTAAGGTTTTGCCCAAAGGTGCAGTTAACTGGTCTCGACTTGTCGAGTAAATCCAGGCCTACTAAGTCAATAATCCTTTGTCAAAAACATAAACTCATAGTCGAAAGACAATACACAACGTACGATATCGAACACAAACATGTGACGAGCACTGTCAAGTGAGTCCATGCCTAATTCTCCGAATCAGCCAAGCACTCGGGGGCTAGTGACGAGGATATGCCGAACGGATATCCTGTCGTGTGGGTACCCGGTGCACGTGATGACTATAGCCCAATTGTCAATAGGCTGGCAAAGCCCATCAAGGAAGGCCCAAGACAAAGATTGCTTTCCAAGTTATTTATAGTCGGTTGTAGTTTCCATATTTGTAGTCCTAGTCGGTTACGTACCCGAGACACAGCCCCCCATATAAGGGCTGGGAGGGCTACCGATCAAACACAGGCACATCAGAACCTCCAAACCCCAGCGAGACGAACTCTCGCTGGACCCTTGTAACCATCGCATATTCACAAGAGCAATAACAGACAAGCAGGAAGTAGGGGTGTTACCTCAGTCGAGGGCCCTGAACCTGGGTAAATCCCGCTTGTCAGCCGTCGAGTCCACCAGCACTACGCGTTCTCTACCTCATAACTCTAACCCTAGTCTATCGACTATGGGTATTGATGAGGGCTCCCCTCGTCAGGGTTCATACCTTACGGTCGGACCCTGCGTTCCGTCGAAGCCTTGGGAATCGACTGCGGATGGAGGAGCCATCAGGGCCGTCTTCCTCCTTTTGTGCACAACCGTCTTCTTCTTCGGATTCGACACGATAGCTAGGGTGGCGAGTGGTTTGGTAGCTGTGGCAGAGGAGGCGACATCAGCTGCATGGGTAATGCAACAGTGCCCACGTTTCCCAGCCGCTTGCACTTGGGAGCGGCGACTGCTGCAACGGCGCCCACATTTTTCCTAGATCTAACCGGCGTTGTTGCTCCACCGATGGCGTCCCTGCGACGGGGACGGACACTAGTGAGGGCTAGGAGGCGTCCACGGCGACCCTGAAGGGGCACGACAAGGTTAGCCGGAGCGGGGGGAGAGAAACCAGTGGCGATGGAAAGGAGGCGGGAAGTTACGGGGGGTGAAATGTTCCTCCCGCCAACTGCTTCCTAACTTTTCTGGCCATCCTCGGTTCGGCCGCGGAAACCCCCCACTTTCGGTTCCGAAGGGGGAATTCTCGGACACTTTTTTTTTGGTTCGACCACTTTTATGGTCGATGTTCTGCCTTTTTTTCGTCGTGCAAATTGAAAGTGACGGTTATTTTTCGGTTCCACGGTTTTTCCGGTAAGTGATAGAGATGCTCTAATATTTGTTGTACCTAACCTTAGTTTTATTCCGTGATTTCAGTTTGAGGATTAAAACAGATGTTGTTTCCCAAGGTAGAAGAAGAAGAAGTTGCATTTTCGGGGATGGACGGCAAAGCTAACGCGATCGAGGACCGCGCCACTGTCCGCCCGGCGCGCACTTATGTCTGCTAAGCTATTTTGTTAGCACTAGCTAGAACGCACAAGAGGCCACTACGAGCATTAGCTGGATACCTCGTCTAGTGCGGTGGACTCATCATGATGTGCGTGTTTGGTGGGTAAAAATTAAGCCGACCAGTAGCTAGCTTAGCCATGCGTGATCCTGATCCGTCGAGTCGATCACCCAGGGAAGAAGAAGAGTGGCGACACAAGGAGCGGGCGAGGTCTCTTCGGTTCCACTCCATGTCCTTCGCCGGCCGCGCGTGCACGAGGCAGCCATGATTGTCTCGACTCCATGACTCGTTGTAAACAACCAAAATATCAGGGTGGATCAATATACGTTACATTTTCTATGTGCGGACGCTTGAGATGCTCGATACACACACCCTACCTTAGCTACAAGCTGAAAAGTAATGGCCCATGACACGGAAAGTACCAAATATATATATGAGTCAACCTACATAGTTTTTGCACTACATGCGCTACTGAACTTTAACAGGTCCAGATTTTTATCCGAGTTCTGCATAAAGTTGCAAATAAAGATCTATGAGTGGGCCAAATTAAATAATGTGGTGCCCAAAATGGGAAAGAAAAGAAATTTATGACTATATATAAGTTAAGTATCGTAAACTTTCAACAATCCATCGTCGTCCAGCCCGGTTAGGATACCTGGCTTTCACCCAGGCGACCCGGGTTCAAATCCCGGCGATGGAGCTTTTTTAGATTACCTTTTTTTTCCTTCCCTTGTCCCGCCACATGCCCGCAGAGTCAACTGCAGAAACTACAATAAACTTTGAATGATCCCTTGTCCCGCCATATGCCCGCAGAGTCAACTGCAGAAACTACAATAAACTTTGAATGATAAATGTATACATGGAGCCCTTCGGTGGCATATGTTTTTAGATTAACTTCGGTAGCATATGTAGATAGAAGCATGCGAAAATGATCCATTCCCTTCATTAGGACTCAATATATATTACATGGAAATATCCAAAAATAGAAGTATAGAACTATATTCAAGTTTGTCGTTGTGATAATGTTCCTGTAAAAAAAGCTTCAGAAATCTGATCAACCAAAGGACGATAATTTCATGTCGCCAAAATGGCATGAGCAGAGTTTCTGCTTCAGTCGTGTCTATGGTGACCTACTCTTGCACGCGCTATATCCTTAGAGAGAAAAATTCATGTGGCCATGTGGGAGTATAGCTTTAGATGGGTACCGGCCAAATTATTCAAGTCTAGTCAGGATAGGACAAAGCAACTAACCGAAAACGTGTTTATATATCCTATTCGGAAAAAAATGGAAGATCTTATACTCTCTCCGTTTCAAATTAGATGACTTCACTTTATCCAAACATGAATGTATTTAGACATGTAAATAGAAGTTACTCCCTTTGTTTTTCTATATAAGACGTTTTGAGCTTTCTATGTCCACATGCACACTACTCCCTCCGTCCCGGTTTATAACTACTCCCTCCGTCCCGGTTTATAAGTACTCTACATATACTTAGGTCGTGAATTTAACTGATATAATATTAATTTTTAAATATAAAAATTATAACATTAAAAAATATAAAGTCTGATTTTTCGAGTGATATATTTTTTATAGTATATATGACTTATAAACCGGGACGGTGGGAGTAAAGTGAATGAACATGCATATTAAATGATGTCTAGATGCATGTAGATGCATGTGCATATAGCAAAAAGCTAAAACGTTTTATAAATAAAAATGGAGTGAGTATCTAATATGAAACGGAGGGAGTAGACATGTAGTCATATACATGGTTCAGTATTTAAGAACATCTCTAACAAGAAAATAAAAACGGAGTGAGTATCTAATATGAAACGGAGGGAGTAGACATGTAGTCATATACATGGTTCAGTATTTAAGAACATCTCTAACAAAAAATCGTAAACATGCAAAACTGAAAAACTCCGATGAGTTTACTATTCTGGACCAAATATTTTATCCTAAACAGAAACTTTTTCAGGCCACCAAAAAGGGAGCTTCCAACCCCTATGTCTACAGATTGGAGGGCAGTTTTCAAGTCACAAACTGGCAGAAATTCTCCACCCTCTCCTTGCGCCGCCATCCATACTAAAAACTCGAGCCATTGATTTCTCACATCTTCGACAAAATCATGCATCGCCTTCGCACTCCTCTCGCTCGAGGTGTGGTTGGCAGGCGAGCGGCAAGCCAAAGCAGCAAGCGACGCGGCAGGCACCAGACACCTGCTCAACCCAGGGCTTCGTGCCAGTCACCTGCTCAACCCACAAGGGCTTCGTGCCGGCCGTAGCTGGCTCAAAAAAAAAAATGATCGGTCCCATCTAGTATCCTAGCTAGCTCACTGTGCACGACACGATGCGATAAATTTGGTCACAAAGATGACTAATTCAGTGGAGGGGATTGATACGACATGATGCAATACATTTAGTCACAAAGATGACAAATTTGGTAGAGGGTATTGAAAAATGTAATGTGGTGTGGGTCTGCAAAAACGCCCAGGCCCGTCCCTCGCGTCGCCCGCTGCGGGCGACTCGGGGGAAGCTCATCCCGTGCCGCCGCCAGCCCCTCCGGCGCCGCCTCTCCTCCGCCGCTGCCGCTGGCCTCGCCGCGGTGGCGGCGGCCCCCGCTGCCGATGGTGGTTGGGGGCGACGGCCGGCGTCTCGCTCTTCTCCGGTGCCGTGGCGGCCATGGCGGAGCTCCGTCAGGCGACGGGCGACGGGATGCAGCGGTGGCGGCTGGTGTGGTGCGGCTCAGTGTCGGCAGCCTCTCCGCTTGCCGTCGGCAGCAGCAGCGCAGCCAGGGCCCGATCTGGGCCCAGATGGGCCGGGCGAGCTGGGTTGCGCGCGGCTTCGCTTCTCCCTCGCGCTGCGCTATCTGGTGCGAGGTGGAGGTGGCCGGCTGCGTGCGGCTGGGCGTGCAGGGGCTGCAGCGCGGTCGGCGGGAGATGGAGGCCTCCCGTACCGCACCGCAGTTTCTCCCCACCGAAATCTATAAGCCGGCTTATGCATAAGCAGGAGCCCAAAAGAAGTCACCCTGCAACACGCTTAGACGAGGAACTCCACGAGTATATATGCTATGTAGGAGTATTTGATAATCTGTCGATAATGCAGTTTTCTAAAATTCACGCAACGCCACATTACAACGAACGAGTTCAACGGTTAGTTGATATTACAAGTCGGCAGTAACACAACTTCTGCAACTACGCGTCAAGCTGCTTAACAGCACTAACCTGTAACATCTATCATCTATGGTATATGCGTCATATTTACATAATATAATGCTCGAAAGCAGGAGTGCAAGAGGCAGAAGCAGGGACACCGCCGTTTCAAAAAAAAAAAAAAGCAGGGACACCTCAGTACATTGCTCATGCACCAGAACGCAGATCGACTATCTCAAACCGCAAATTGGGATTGAAGTGCACCTTGGAGCATATTTCGTATATTGGACCACCGTCCGTTGTCTCTCGGTGAGTATGGAACCCACTTTCGCTGCACTCCCTGAGAACATCCATTCCTCCTGGGTCTGTCAACCTGAATATGCCATAGCTCCTGAACGATTCGAGAGCAGCAGCAAGATTTTCAGACTTCAGTATACGATACTGTAACTGTTAGCCAACCGGTATCTTTCTTTCGAAACGTAAGATATTGTTAGCTAGGTGCTATCACCAAAGGCAACTACGTAAAACAACAAAATTTAAAAGCATGAGTGCCTAGTTCATTGTTAACTGTCGTAATGTTCAGAAAGAAATACCTACCTAGTAGGATCGGTGGGAGCAGCAACAATTGCAACGGCTTCTGGTAACATAACCTGCATAAAGTTCACATTTTCATGTACCAACATTAAACGCATGGCAAATGTATCAATTAGGGAGTTACAGAAGGCCAGTAATTCTGAGCTAGACAGGTTTTCATCAATTCCCCTTTTAGAGAAGTTTTAGTACAAACAAGGAAGGAGGACACAATTGCATAGCTTTCCTAAGAAAAACTAGATGCATTACTCGGTTCGGTCATGCTTTTATCGTTTTGCTTATCTCCATCAATTTGGCTGATCAGTCTTTCTATGAAGTTCAGTAACTAGGTATTACATAGATTAACATCCCGAAAACTGAATCATCACTGCAACATAAAAAAAAACGTGGTCAACAGGGGAATGATCCCTCGACTTTACGTTGTTAGGTAGGTGAGATGCCCGGTTTACTGAGTGTGCCTCAGCGCAGCCATTTTAGGCGCTGCTGGGATTCGAACCCGGGCCGGCTAGGCGCACACTTGCTGCCTTTGCCACTGAGCTAGCACTCAGTTCTCCAAACGTGGCCAACGGGGGAATGATCCCTCCCTTGACTTTACGTTGTTAGGTAGAAGGTGAGATGCCCGGTGACTTTACGTTGTTAGGTAGAAGGTGAGATGCCCGGTTTCTGAGAATTCCTCAGTGCAGCCATTTTGGCGCATCACTGCAACATAAGACCCCTAATGGACTCTTTTTGCCCTTATGTCTACTGGACTATCAGATCTAAGGCCTAACAAGTAAAAAGAAGTCAACAACTCTGCAGCTAAGGCCAGACCATGTGTTCAGATCTAATAGTCGAAGTTGTTTTGAGATTAATATTGGCAAACTTACCATTTGATTCATATGATTCCTAGCGGCATACATGCAACTAAACTGATCTTATGATCATATATGGCAAGCATATTAACAGTTCAGGAACTCCGCATGCAGCTATTACATAAAAATTAAAATCATCTATGTTAGCTACTCAAGTGAAAAGTGGAGCCTTTGGCAAGTAAACGTTGTAACCTAATATGGAGAATACATGACTAATGTTTTTAAAATAATAGGCAAGTAAACGTTGCAACATAACTTATTGAGTTACCTGGTAAGAGTACTGAGTGTGCAAATCGATTGAAGATAGGAAGCATGTTTGTGAAGGGTGAGTCTGGAAAAGACAAAAGAGAATTGTTGATTGTCAGGAAAATTACGGCGACTGATGTATCTAAAAACGATAGAATTGAGAAAGCATGTATTCTTGCATCGCATGTTAAGTAAAAGAAAACTGTTCTGGAAAGATATGTCCCGTGATGCTAAATGTTCAGTGTGCGTACTCAAGGTATGGGAAAACAAAAGGTATCAGTTGTCCTTTGTCTTACAGTAGTTAGTTATTGGATGCAACAAAGGCCACAATCGCAATACATCATTAAGTAGTGAAAATAACAAGGATATTATGTTAATTCAGTGCTGAATGCAATGACATCTTTGAGGCTGCATTCACGTTTTTAATAACAATAGTGAATAGCAACCATTCTGAGTACCATCTTCAGAGATATATGCTATTACCTCCTGCGATAATAAAATCTAGTCTGTTATAAGTTTGTAAAAAATAATGCCAATGCTAATTTTAAGTCAGAAAACAAGCATGGGAAATTACACAACCTGACTTGGCAGCAAACACAGAATACACTAGCAGAGTTTGTCTCATCATACTATCTTTTGTGGCTATGTGAGTCAGGTTACTTGTATGTATTTGTTAGTTTAGAAGTATGAACCAATGATTGAACTCGATAAAACAGAAGTAAATATATACATGTATCCACCCCGCGGGGTAAAGTGACTGCTCCGATAGTATAGCATGTATCTCCTCCTCATTGGAAGCTTGACACTGCATTAAAAAAGGCACGACATCAGCATGTGAAACTAAGACAACTGAAAACAAGATATGTTAAAGAACAGCGATAAAGAAAGAAATATAATTTTAATTTTCAACCAATCCAGTTACTGACATACTGAGTGAGCAGTTGCTTCTTGCTTTGGAATGATCAACGTTGTCACATAATAAGCTCCATCCCTCTACAAACAAACGTAAAATAATTCAGGATCCAAATATGGATATAACAAGATTATGGGTGGGAGCAATGGTAAATTCTGCTTCCCACTGCACTTACAAAAGAAGCCCCGAGAATTCCACAGGTCTCTAGATTATTGCTTGTGTTCTCCTTAGCCAGTTCCATGAATTCATCTGTCAATCTAACTGACTGAAAGACACACAGAAAGCAGTTATTTTAACTAAAATTTGAATGTTTGTCGCATGCATGCTCCTAGAAAGAGCACACACACTCAGCTAAGGGAATGAGAAATGAAACAGGAACGTACTATTTGCACGTCATGCAAATTGCTAGATGCAGAAGACTGCCCGACCGAAGGACTTGATTGCTCATCCACATATTCAGTGTCATGACTAAAAGGAGCATTGCCAAAGCTCGAAAGGTCTTCTATCCAAGAGACTATAGGAGACGGGTAGTGGTGCTTCACGGGATAGGACCCGGCACTGCGATGTATTCTTGATGGAAGATTAACTTGGCAGTGGATCTTATTTTCAGCATTGTCAGTATGTAGATACATCGTTCTACCTCCTGCCGAATGTTTCATATGGCTGCTTTCAGATGTGCCATTCAGCAGCAGCACATGTTATGTTATGAACCCATACTCATTAGCAGAATTAGAGATGCAGAAAGGAAAAGAAACTGGAACGGTATGGTATACCTCATGTCGCTCATGGCTGGTGACGCTCAGAAGACCAAATTTTAACCTGAAACCTAAATTCTCAAAAAATTAGAAACATAGAGTAGTACCTACCGTGTTGCTTTACCTCAGCTCAGCACACACACCTGCAACCAGCCAAGTACCTACCATGCTAAAGACAAGGCACCCCTTGCTGCAGTAAACTGAAAACCACCGGCTGGGACTCTGGGAGTTTTTCCAGGTAACAAAACGCATAAGCGCAACCTACTCTCCCGTTGAGCCGAGCCAGCCGCTGACCCGTAGTCTGATAAGAATTTCGTAGGGAGGGGAGTGAGAGAGAGGGAAAGGAGGGCGCTCACCGGGAGAAATCTGGAGGAGTTGAGCCGGCCACTTGAGCTGCTGGTGCGAATGAGAGGGGAGGGGAAAGGCGCGTGCTGGTGCTATTCTCCGGGGCGAATCGAAATCTGCAGACCAGTTTCAGAAATTTGCACACACGCGTCGTCGTCAGGGGCCGTGCATGCCATACACATCGCCCCGCGGAAAGAGGGGAAATATAAAGCGAGGGAGAATTCGGGATAAGGACGACCGGAGGAGCTGCCGACGACGGGAAAGAGGAAAAGAGAAGCGTGCCGACCTGCTGCTGCTGCTGGTGCTGCTGGAGAGGGCGGACAGCTTTGTAGGGAATCGGGAGGCGTCACGTTTGTGAGCGCCGATCCTCGCGCGCGCGGAATGGGAAAGATGGATGACGGCCCTGGCAGGCTTCGGCTTTGGATCGGCTCATGGACGACAGAATTGCAAGAAAACATAACAATTGGCACCATTTTATGCCATCTATGGTGGGTTTTTTCTTCCATATATGGATGTTAACTTTACCCTACTTGTGATAGTTTCTGGCAATTTACCCCTCCTGGGATCAAGATGCGATAGGCTGCATACTACGCCATCAGCCAAATTATATAGGAGGTCCAACGGCAAGAATATCAAATACTCGCTCCATTTCTAAATATAACATGTTTTAGCATTCTTAAATGTGGTCTAAATACGAAGTGAAATATCCTAAAAGGTGTCCACATACATATGAATATCAACCGAAGGGAGTAGCTTGAACAATCTTACAAGAAAGCAAATGATGACGCTCGTAGATAAGCAACAAAACTCTAATAACGGCCGTAGAAATAAGGCTGATTACTTTAAAATTTTGCCACGCATGTTGCCACGAAGAGACGCCGCCGCACAAAGCCAAAATAACGTGGCATGGGGAATTAGAGCAAAGCTCTCCCTGCCTGACAGATAAAAGTATCATCTAGAGCCAATTGCTGGACCAGTACAAGCCGATTCCGCTATGTTTCCGTGTCATCAAGAATGAAAAACAGTGCGTCATTTCATTGAGCAGTAGTCCAGCTGATCTTTGCTTACAGCGTTCAGTGTAACAATTTCACACGCTACGACTCTGAAATATAATATCACCAATCATACTTCCGCACAGCAGCAACTAGCATTGCGAATATCTCTTGAAAGTATTACAAAGCCAATTAACCATGTATCCGCAAGTACAAGATACACACTCTGATTTACCAGTCTAGCGGTTACTTTGGCTCTACATCATCAAAACAGCCAAGCTCCTTCAATGCATGTCTGGTTGCCTACTATTCCCTGCTAAGGTACATGATAGTGACTACCCATCTTTTCGTTTGCAGATATCATTCTGATGTTCACCATGTGCAGTTTACGGATGCATCATAACAACGCTGAGAAATCAAGCAACAGAAAGATGCATTATTGACTTTGTGGGAGAAAATAAACGCAGAAGGCTCAGTATGAACTGCAGCATTTAAGACATCTAGCACAGTTTAGTACACTTTTCAAGGAGAAAAAACTGGCTACCCAAAATGGGGTGCCACACCACATTAAAAGTACAGAACAAGCATCATGGATCTATCTTTCTAGTTTGAACTTTGAATGAAAATGTGCTCACTTACCATCATGACAGTTTAGCCAGGAGTTTTTCCACCATACTTCTTTGTTGTATGCGATTAAAAGATTCTGATTGTCTAATAGCTTCTGATACAAGAATGACATTACTTGGCGACGGAGCATTCACCTACAGGATACATATAGAGTACATAACAAATAGCAAGCACAACATGCATTACTAATTTGCACGTTTCTAAAAAAGAATGGAGAAATATTAACAAACGGATGGTACAAGACAGATGCATACCCATACTCGACCGTTCAGTCCAACAGCTATCTCAAATGATAGTTTTTTCCCAAGGGCTTCTAGAAGTGGACATGTTGGAGAGCTCAAAAGCCTATAAGCACGAACATGAGTACATAAGGGAGAAATTAACCCTACTACATTAATGAAAAATTATGGAAAACATTGTTCTCACATTCTTGCCAAGCCAGTTGATGTTTCAAACGTATAACCAGTTTTCAATTGACCAAATTCAGCGGCTTTGCCACTAGCTGCAAAAGTGAGCAAAGATTCCCAAGGATATATTATATCACAGCCGATGTTTTAGCAAAGATTCACAGTATGAAATATTTTTAGAACACGTAAAAGCACTAAAATCATAAGCTTAAAAAGTTACCATCCATGCATGAAAGTTCTGGATTCATGATGCTATTTGCTCTCACCACTCGGGCATATATTAATGTACCAATCTGCAGGAGAAACACAGGGTAAGTACACTACATATAATAACAATGCATCAAGCTCGAGGGAGGAAACTGAATATTAAGCACTGACACTGCACCTTTCGAATCATTACAAGCTGGTGTCCTAACTCCCTACTTGAGTATAACACCCAGGTCCCATATTCGACAAATTTATTTTGCAAATGTTATTGACGACATATAATTGAATCTAAAACTACATAAGATGGTCTACTGACTATCTCAGTATAACAACGATGGATTGGAGTCAACCAAACAAGTGAACTGACAGACCGAAATGGTGGAAATATATCACACACGAAAAAATCAACAATTTTAGAAACTTAATGATAACATTTTTCTTTGAATAGAAAAAGGCAATAAAAACTGTATGTGTTCCATACAAGATATACCATATGCTAAAACTTGTACCCTGTAAGAATTCAGTATCTACAAAGGTACGTACCAGAAGATTTGATCCAATAAATGAATCATGAAATCATGTTTATTTCATAAACAAACAAATGATATGCTGAATAGCAACTAATTGTAAGTTCAATGCCTAACAAACAAAGGTGGATAACTAATAATAACGGTTCCTTCTTTGATGGTCAATAAAGGCAACACCATTATGTGTTCTATGAACAACCTATAATGGGATACAAAATATTCGACAAGCATTGATGACCCAAATGCCATACCTCAAACTTCGGTATGTTTCTCCTGGTACCACCTTCGAATGAAAGAACAGGTAAAAAGGCCAAATTAGGCCCCTTTATGTCCACCAAGAAGTTCTGGAATAACCAAAATCCAGATCAGCATAAATAACACATCGTATAGGTGCAGAACAAATTCATTAATGTAAAATTTAAGATTATGTTTTGGTTAGTGCTCTATGGTAAATTTTGCGAATGTCTATTTTGAGTTCAGATATATATTTCAACTGTACAAACAGGGAGGACAGCATCAGAATTACATAAATATGGTTATAAAAGCGATCATATGACTAGAAAGTACTTATAAAGATAAATGTATACTTACATCTGGTTTGGTGTCAACTACAGTACCAAGAACTGTATCTTCTACAGAGGGTATATACTGCCAAAAAGTGCAAACATTGCATGAGAAAATCAATGAAACAAAATGCAAGGAGAGTGAACACTGAAGAAAGTACCATGCACAATCTAATATACAAATATATATAAAGGTAAGAGTTTGGAGTTTATCAAACTTATTAATTATGCTTAGATGAGCTAAAGAGAAATCAACGTGTTCAAGGATGATGAGTTGAAGCTTGGTTTAAAACAAAAGCCAAAACAACATATATATACTAGTGATTACATAGCACTGGATTAACATAACCCAGTCCGCAATATCAGCACCTTAAGCTTTCACACTAGTTTACTAGTATTGGTAGCAAGGGTCACTCATTGGAATAAAACAGTGATACCCTTCAGTTCAACAACGAGGTGTGAAAAAATTGGCGGCAGATGCGGTAGCTACAACATTCAAAGCGAGCATAGATCAGGAGTTTCACATTCTCATCATAGCGGTGATCTAAAAATCTCAACGATTTATTTCGAGCAGAGACCTACAACAGATGAACAATTTCCACGGTGTAAAATCATCTATGAGCCCAAACCAGAGGACTCACCCTCTTCTGGGAGTTCTCCACCCAGTACTTGTTGGGCTTGGACAGTCGAAGCCTCCCAGCGCTGGTCACCTGGATGGTGTCACAATCCTGCGAGCCGCCCCGAATAAACCGTAAGCCAAATGAACCCCTGTTTAAACCCTAATCCCTAAATCTCCCGCGGGGCAAGCGGTTCCTACTTTACAACAGCAGATGCTTTACCTGGCGGAGGCCGGCGCCGAGCTTGATGGTCTGGTTGGTCATGTCGGCGAGATCCAGGATGACGTCGCCGGGGACCTGGGCGTCGACGGCGAGGTGAGGCGGGGGAGTTAGTCCAAATCCACCGAGGTGGAGAGCGAGATGTTGGTATGAGGAAGGAAGAGATTGGAGCTTTACCACGTAATCGTCGACGAGTGCGGAGCGCGGCGGCTTCTTCGACTCCATTGCTTAGGGACGGTGGGCGGCGCGGACGCTGGAGCTTGAGGAGTAGGGCGCTGTATGCGCGGCGCGGCTGCGCTTCTGTGTTCCGGTGCGCTTGCCGTCTTGAGGAGTAAGATGGGCCTGGGCCTGACCTTGGATCCAAGTTCGCTTTAAACTGTGAGTCCAGGCAATCACCATTCCTTTCTAAAAGGAACTTCATCATCATTTTAATCTTTACTACTCCCTCCGTCCCAAAATAAGTGTCATAACTTTGATAGAAAGTGGATGTATGTAGACAATATTTTGGGACGGAGGGAGTAGTATATTATTTGGGACTTCCTGCTTTGGTGGGGGTGATAGAAGTGACTGTTTTGAGCATTTTATTGAAAGAATTATTCAGCGTATTAATGGTTGGAAGGAGAAGCACCTTTCTATTGGTGGTAAGGAGATTCTTTTGAAAGTTGTAGCTCAAGCTATCCCGGTTTTTGCTATGTCGGTTCTTAATTCCGAAGGGGGTATCTCATAAAATGATGGATGCTATTGCTAAATTTTGGTGGGGCGATGATGATAACAGTAATAAGATGCATTGGTATGCCTGGTGGAAGCTGTGCTTTCCAAAAGCCGAGGGAGGTATGGGATTCAGGGATTTTCATTCTTTAACCTTGCTATGTTGGCAAAGCAGGTGTGGCGCTTGGTGAATGACCCTAATTCGTTGTGTGCAAGAGTCCTCTATGCTAAGTATTATAGTCATGGGGACATTCTGAAGGCGGGGCCTAAATCTGGGTCATCCTTTACTTGTCAAAGTATTAATAGCTGGGCTGATTTGCTTTAAAAGGGGCTATATTTGGAGAGTGGGAAGCGGCGAAAATATAAATATCTGGTCCGACCCTTGGATTCCCAGCAGTCCCAATAGTAAGGTAATATCTACGAGAGGTAATGCAATTTATACGATGGTTTCATAATTAATTGATCCCTACACCGGACAGTGGGATGTGAACCTCTTGTACTCTATGCTAAATCCTGTTGATGCTTCTCGTATTCTTCAAATTTCTCTTCACAGTCAGAGATTTGAGGATTTTATAGCTTGGAAGCATACCTTCCATGGTAGATTTTCGGTTAGATCGGCATATCACATGCAATGGCGCCATACTTTCGGTGCGGCCGGAAATTCATTAAACCTTCCTGGGAGTTTTGTAAGTAACCATGTTTGGAAAATCTCGTGGAGCCTTAAGATCCCAAGTAAAATTAAGATATTCTGCTGGAGAGCATTACACGGAATTCTCCCTTTGAAATGTGTGTTGGCGAATCGGCATATTGGTAGTTCTGGTGAATGTCCGATTTGTTCCCAAGGTTCGGAGAATATACGTCACCTCCTTTTCCAGTGTCATACTGCGAATGAGATTTGGGATTTAATTGGGCTATCTCCACTGATTAATGATACGGTTATTATGGATAGATCAGGCTCAACGGTGCTTGAAATTCTTCTTCGGCGTGATAATGCTAACCTCGAAGGTCATGATAATGTTGGTATTTCTGAGGCGATCACCACCACCTGTTGGTATCTCTGGTGAATCCGGTGTCGAATAACACATGATGAAGAGGTTCCTCGTTTGTCTACTTGTGTGGTTTCTATCCTTTCTATTGTGGTGAATTCGTTGGCTGGTCCTAATACCCCCATATCCTGTGATGATAAGAGATGGAAGAAACCAGAAACTCGGCAAGTGAAGGTAAACGTTGATGCCGCGTTTAATGCTGATCACAATGATGGTGCCCTTGGGGCGATTTTAAGAGATTATAAAGGGAAGTTTATTGCAGTGAGAACTATGTATTTGACTAACGTGGCCTCTTCTTCGATGGCGGAAGCAAGGGCACTTAAATTTGGACTGGATTTAGCCAATAGGCTCGGCTGTAATAATGTTATTGCGGAAGGGGATTCGTTGGAAACAATTAATTATTGCAATGGTGAAGAGCAATGGTGGTCTGAATCAGCGGGCATCTATGCTGAATGTATGGAGGTAGCTTCTTTGATTGGGACTGTTAAGTTCTCGTATTGTCCTCGAGAGGCAAATAGTTGTGCCCATGAAATAGCTAGAGAAGGGTTTAGAACTAGATCCATTTGTAATTGGGACGATGACCCCCTAGATTCCTCCTTAGACCTCCTATCAACGATGTAAGCATACAATGATTTGAAAAGCGGCAAGTTTCAGACGCGCTCTTTTCCTTACCAGAGTACCTACGGGGATTGGAAGGTTTTTAATGAGTCGGCTTGCTGTCTTAATATATGGGCTTTAAATTTTAAAAAAAAACAAGTACGCGTGCACATGCAAACGCAGTATCATAATTTATATTATATAGACATATATTTGCAATAATATTTTATTTAGCATGGATGACCTTCATAATTATAACATTTTGATGGTACAAATATAAAATATTCAATAAAACTATTTTAAAATCTTAATATGCTTATAGAAACCTTCAAAATCATCAAATGATCACAATCTTTTTCAAATCCTTTTGACACCCGAATCGGACACTCGATGCATTGCTATGGGTTTCAAAAAACAACAACGAACAAGTACGTGTGTTGCAACAGCAGAACAATATAAAAAAATTATGCAATCAAGCACATAAAACAAGTTATCGTTATCATATGGCAAGGGTGACGGGTTATATGGCATTGGACGCAATGAAAAAGTGGGTTGCACACATACATTTTCTGGGTGGTTCCCAACACATTAAATAAAAATATCAATGATACACCAAATATGGAAAACAAAATATATACTTCATTATATATTTCTTCTCCTTTTCTAGGATGGCAAAGAGATTCAAGTTTCCAGATGGTGTTGCAGTACAATATATACTTCTTTCACTAAGTACAAGAACCTTTGAGCACTTAACCTGGCCATGTCACTACAAGTCTACAATGCTTCATTATAAATCGCTTTTTGTAGTTCAGCCTACACAACAACCTGTGCGGCAGCTTATACTTACTCAAAGCAAGAGTACAAACATATTCACATGGGCAGTTTCACCACATACATAACATATCCTTTGCACCCAATTGCCAACCAAAAATGCCTCTTAATCTCTCGTGTGGCTTTGTAACAATTTTATTACACAATCTTAGGTCCCCAAGTTGCTATTGTCCACTCTAAAAATAACCAGCTTGCATACTTGGGAGTTGAGATATCCACCGGTGTTCGAAAAGCCTGTGTTGAGTTCAACAGGCTGTTGTAACACAACCAGGAACATGAGTTGCATAGAATAAGGGTGTCACTAATCCACAAATGACAAGCCACACGAAAAGAAAAAAAATCAAGGTTGACATGCCCAACGTACATCTAGGCCATAATATTTACATCAAGTTATGCATATCAATGTTTAAGAGACTGAGCTGAAGACACGATAAGCAGAGATGATTGAGCTGAGACCAAGAGCAATGAAACCCAAGAATGCCATTGAGGCTGAGGAATTGATAAGTTTGGCGAACTGATCCACACCAAATCTAGACACCCAGACATCATTGCGAGAAAGCGCTGCTGAAGACGCTGACAGCAGCAGGTAAGCCAATATCTGCAATTAGGACGAGTCATTCAATCAAATTCTCTCATTTGCTCGCAATTGTTTGTTAATTAATCTAACACTACAACTTTAACTTTGTGCATTTAAGTCATAACAAATTGTCGGAAACATGCATATACACAGGAATTAAAGAACAACCACTACAAATGTATATAAACAAAGGTATATAACTCTGGATGGTAACAAAGGAAGAACTGAAGATTATAAATTGTAATAGCTTGGTTGGTCCAACTTCCAAGGCATTGATGTATAGCCTTTTTTTTTTATGTTCTCCTACGATGACAATTTACAACCAATTGAAATTTGAGGGTCTTTTATCGTGAAAAAGAGCGATAAAACTTAAACTATAAACGCATACACTGCAGATAAATAAATGATTACCAACTTACCACTACTATGCAGCTTGTTTTACTTCCCATAATTTTACTACTGTTTTGCCTAAATCAACCCTATAAATTGTCAGGGCCGAAACTTGCAATATTATGTAGTAGTGTACACTAAACAAACAAGCAAATATACATAATAATTACCATGAAACTCAGTACAACACATTCAGAGGTAGAGTTTTTCATTCTTGCCTGATCCATTGCGAGATTGAAGTATTTGCCCCAGGGGCCTCCAATTATGCGCCTCCCCGTGACAAGGTAATGCACTTCTGCAACTAACTGGAACCCGGAGTATGTAAAAGCCAATACACTCGCAGCAAGCGTGTACCTGCATTGCAAAGACACATCAATCTAAGCCAACATCAAGAACCTAAAATGGGGAAATTTTGATATTGTGCTCCAGAGATCAGAGCGCAACCTGTACTCGTTGTAGCGGCGGAAGGAGTCACCAGCCCAGCCGGGCGTCGTGCCGGCAGACATGACGGAGAGCGAGACCAAGCAGAACACGGCAGCTGAAACCCTAAACCCTAGCTCAGCCTTCTTCAGCTCGGTGCGCCGTACTTCCTCTGGGACCCCGCGCACGAGCCATCTCTTGGAACCCACTCCGCCTCTGCCTCTGCCTCCGCCTCCAACGCCGCCGCCGGCGGCGACTGACTCGGTGACCACCTCAGGTGCTACCTTGTCGGTCGCCGTGTTCGCCTCCTTTGCCGCGGGGTCCTCGCCCGAGAGGAGCTTCGCTATGGTCAGGGCCGACTCCTTCTGCGGCGATCCGACCGGGGATTCAGCCACGGCCGCCTCCTTTTGCGGCATCACTTCTTCGGTCTGGGTTAGCGCAAGGGCTAGCGTCATGTTCTCCGATTCGTCGGCCGCTTCATCTGCCTCCTTATCCGATTTGGCTTCCCGAGACACCGGCGCTGGCGGAGGTGTTGGTGTTGGAGCGGGAGCAGGAGGAGGGGACGCCGGCGGCGGCCTTGGTGCTTGGTTCCCAATAGGGAGGGGAGGAGAAAGATCTGTGGTGGAAATAGGGGGTGGCGTTGGGGTCTTACGAGACGACGGAGGCTCCGGTGGAGAGGAATCGCCAGTGCCATCCGGCGGCGGAGCAGTAATTGTGGGTGCAGCTGGAAGGGGATGGGCTGGGGTTGGGTTATCCGGGGAGAGGTGAGGGGGGTCGACAGCCGGAAGCTGTGTGGGGGGAGGAGGAGGTGCGTGTGCCTCGGCCGCCGGCTCCGGTGGAGAGGATTCGCCGGTGCCATCTGACGGCGGAGCAGTAATTGTAGGTGCAGCAGGAAGGGGGTTAGCTGGAGTTTGGTTATCCGGCGAGAGGCGAGAGGGGTCGAGAGCCGAAAGCTGCGTGGGGGGAGGAGGTGGAGGAGGTGCCTGTGCCTCGGCCGCCGGCTCCGGCGGCGATGAGAGGATTGGGGAGGCTATGGCGGAGCTGCCCATTTGCTCCATGGCTGCGGCCTGCGGGAGGTGGTGCCTGTGGTATGTGTGCCAGTGTGGGCTCGGCTCTACTAGGAGTCTAGGAGTGTGGCGACCCGGAGGCTCCAAAGCAACGCAATCAAAAGGTTGAACTTCAACGCAATATACCTCCAACATGTAAGAGCGTCCCCACTCGTACCCCCATACGGCGCTCTACGGTTGGTCTTGTGAGGGAGCTGGCGTGACTAAAACAAACAGGGAGGCAGCGACTCCAGCCGTAGCCCCCAAACGACTCCCAATTTGCAGATTCAAATTTTAAACTACCGACAACCAATCACAAAGTTTTTACACCTACAAAATAATCCTGGCAATCTCATCGCCGCATATTACAAACCCTGGCGAACTCATCGCCGCATATTACAAAGTCTAGGCGATCCCATCGCCGCAAATCGCTGCAACTCAATGTCTAGCGAATAAAAAAAAGGGTGTGCATGCCGACATAGCGGTGGAGATCAAGCATTGCCTTCATCATTGTCCATCACCGGGGTAGGAGCCTCCTCCGGTGTTGCCTTGGGCCAGTGGGATCGGGCGCTGTAGAAGTAGCTGGCGGTGTATCGGAAGCCGTCGTGGTCGAGGAAGTGATAACCCCCAAGAGCAGGTGTTGGGGGGATCATAACCCGGTAGGCCCACCGACATAGAAGACCAGCCGGCCTGGCAGGAAGCCTGGGCCGGATCAAGCATAAAGGAGATGGGCCGGGTTCCACGTAAGCCGGCGTGCGACGTGCGACTTGGCAAGCAAGTAAGGAAGGCTCTAGAAAACCCGGAGGCAATATGCATCACGGAGTCCAAGACTTGCAGGATACGAAAGACAAGACGAGTTAGAGTAGAACTCCAGTAGTATTACCATGTAAACCAGGAGACCCGGATGTGTATATAAGCGGGCTCCTCGGTCATAGAGAGATAAGTTACAATAAGTTAGAAGAGGGCCATGAGATAGACAAAATAGTGAGAGCCCCCAGAGAGAGAGCTCCCACGCCGGAGTCATCTAAACCCGACGATCGCCATTGGCGCACCATGTAACATATTATCATATCAGTGATTTATAGCAAGACGTAGGGATCCTCCACCGAGGGGACCCGAACTTGGGTAAAAAACATCTTCTCCCTCGTAGAGCTAGACAATCTCCTGAGCGCCAGAGTTGCCTTGCCCCACATCTCAAGTTTCCACCCGGAAACATCTGCCGTGACAATCCCACGACAGCAGGGATCACTGTAGTACCTCTCAACGTGAAAGTAGGGTATCGATCCCCAGGAGTAAGAAGGAAAAGTTATCTATTATTCTCTACAACTAAAGTGTCACAAGTTTTAGTTGATTATGCACTAAACAAGTTTAAAGAACAAGATGGTTGTTTTAATGAATGGAAGTTTAATGTAACAAAACAAGAATGTAAAAAAGTGTCTCAATCCTCTTCAATGCAAGAGGACAAGACAAATGTTTTCTCTTATAGGAACAATAGACAACGGTGTTTCAATGCTTGGAAATAAAGCCTAGGGATCATACTTTCACTAGTGGTCTCTCTCAACATATTAGCATAACTGAACGCAAGTAAGTGTTACTCGGGATTATTCTCCTTCTTGATAAAACAAGAGTACTATGTGTAGAGCTACAAAAGCACACCTCAAACTTGCATTCCACATCTAGGGAACCCCAATGTCACTAAGAGCACCCCAAGGTAGTACTAGACAAACACCACAATTCCACAAGAATAGGCCATGATAAATATCAAAATTATTCATAGATCACTCACAAATACCCACACTGTCACCTCGGTACCGTCTTGTCACTATGACTCCGGAAACTAGATAAAATCACTTGAGTAACGTAAACATTACATATGAATTCAGCCATATTTAACAATGCTCATGATCACATAAAGATCACACCATGGGAGAGAGAGATAAATCACATAGTTACCGTACGAGCCCTCAGCCCCGAGAGAAACTACTCACACATGGTCATGGTGACGATGATGGAGTTGTTGGAGGAGATGATCTTGCTGTAGATGTTGATGATGAACACGCCGGAGGGGGGTGGAGCCCTCCAGAGGTGATTTCGGCAGCGTTTCCCCCCTCCGATCTTCTCCGGCGATAGCCTTCTGCCTCTCTGTTTCGTGGTTTTGTGTTTCTCCGCCGCCGTGTTGCGAAAGTTCTCGGGGGACTATTTTTATAGTCATTTTAAGGTCACGGGAGAGGCAGGGAGACGAAGATCGACGACATCAGACGCTCGAGGCGCCAGATGGGGTGCTCCAAGCGGCCAAGGAATCTGGCCGCGTGGGCCCACCCCTTTTGGCCCTCGGGTTTCCATTTTCTCGCTTCCTTCGCTCCTACGCTTTGTTCCTTCCAAAAAATGATCTCTATGAAATATTAGGTCATTTGGACGTCGTTTGGGTCCCTGAAACATCAAAATATAGAAAAGGGGGTTTTCTGACAGTGAAGGGTTAATTCCATATAAATAGGGAAACTGTGAAATATTCCCAAAATCATTATAAAACATTGATATAACCCTTATATGATGCAAATATGATTGAAATATGAGTAATACAATGCAAAGTTCATGTATGCATTTTACATGCATCAGGAAGCCGGTGGTGTAGCGGTGCTGTCCCATGTCGTCGATGTTGCGCGGCTCTCCGCCAGGATCATCGCGCGCTGCGCTTGGTGCCATGCCCTCAGCTCGTCCTCCATGATGCTGGTGTCGACCATCAGGATCACCATGTCCTCCCTCCTCTTCTTGTCCGCGACGTTCGCCTTGAGCAGGTCGAGGTTGGCATCCTGGCGCGCCATGACCGATTCCCACCTTGTCTGCCCTCAACTTTGTGGCCTGGTCTGCCCTCAACTTGGCGTGGGAGGCGGCATCTGCCATGCACGCCATGATGGAGGTGTGCAGCTTCTCGATCCCCGGCGCGGCGTCCCTCGCCGCCTTGGCCATCTTGTGGCCGATAGGACGGCCTTCAGAGGCCGGCATTGGAGAAGCGGTGGGATCGTATGCGGCGTTGGCCTTGGCAAGTGCAGTCCTCGTCTCCGCTCACTTGTCGCATGTCTCAATGCGGTCGAAGACGTGGATGAACTTGAACTCCACGTCCTCGTTGTCGTCGCGGTAGGCCTGGATCATGGCGCGCATCTACAATGGCCGAGAATGGAGCATCAGAACGCAAGCACCCAAAAACACGAAAATCATCGTAGAAGGGAGAGGAGCCGAGGAGAAATTGGTGAGGTGTGAGATTTGCGCGAGGTTGACAGGGACGTACATTAAGCAGTGTGTGGCGGAGGCGGCATCTGCCATGCACGCCATGATGGAGGTGTGCAGCTTCTCGATCCCTGGCGCGGCGTCCCTCGCCGCCTTGGCCATCTTGTGGCCGATAGGACGGCCTTCAGAGGCCGGCATTGGAGAAGCGGTGGGATCGTACGCGGCGTTGGCCTTGGCAAGTGCAGTCCTCGTCTCCGCCCACTTGTCGCATGTCTCAATGCGGTCGAAGACGTGGATGAACTTGAACTCCACGTCCTCGTTGTCGTCGCGGTAGGCCTGGATCATGGCGCGCATCTACAATGGCCGAGAATGGAGCATCAGAACGCAAGCACCCAAAAACACGAAAATCATCGTAGAAGGGAGAGGAGCCGAGGAGAAATTGGTGAGGTGTGAGATTTGCGCGAGGTTGACAGGGACGTACATTAAGCAGTGTGTGGCGGTGGCGAGCGCATCGGGCTAGAAGCGCGGTGGCATATGAGCATGGAAGAGAAAAGCACAAACAATTTTGTTGAGAGTATGAAGCACACTAATAAGGGGTGGCCCAATCTTCTCAGTGAGCGGTGGGTAGATGGATGATGGTGGAAGATAACTTGCGAGAATCCGACGAACTCTCCGGCTGTTCCCCCGTTGCCAATGCAACAGCTCTTCAACCCAATGGATATTCGCGACGCCTCACACCGATGCAACGTAGCCGCCGACCACGAAGCGGTTTTGCAATCTACTAATTCCCAGTGGAACAACAGATCACACTCAAACTTCGGATAATAATCTCCAGAGCGCAACACAGTGGAGAGGTTGAATTCCTGAGCGCAACACAGAGGAACTCGAATATAGATGAATGCTTAGCAATCCAATCTAGGGTTTATGTTTAAACGTGGTCTGTGCTAAAAGCCACGACTTACAAGCACATATAAAGGCTGCTGGACGTCCAACATAGAGTTGGAGTCGAAAACAACCATATCTCTAACTTTCCTAACTTAAAGGACTCTATTTGGAAACTAGCAGGAAACAGCCGTCGACTTGTTTTGGTCACCGAGGCTTGTCCGAGTTGAACCGGTGTTTGGGGTCGGATCCGTTGGAAAGGATTTGTAATTTCCTTTCCAACCTGTGCTTCGTTGCTTTATTTGGACTTCATATGAATACACCTTGACTGTTTCGAATTCGTGACTTCTGCTAGTCCGAATTGAATCTCTCTTCATTGATGGCTCCACTTCCTCCCTCGCCTCCCTCGTGCTTGCCACCTTGATGGTTGTCAATGATTTCCATTCCTCGCGCGCATCTTCTTCTCCATGCGCCATGCCCTCTATTAACTCAAACCTAATGATACAAGAACACAATAACTTAGGTAGTATAACATTCTTATAAATCAAAGTATCATGTCCAACTAGGAATGAGTTCACCTTATAATAATCATCGGTTAAGCTTAATATTTCCTTCCAGTCTAAGCATGTATAATCATCATAATCCACCGATATATCCTCATCATCCTCCCTTTCTTCAAGAAAAGCCGTCCGCGGCTTTGGATAAGCTGAAAGTGGATGAAACAAAAAGAACAACGTGTACGCAGAATATATGTATATATAACATTGTTGATCAGTTTTGTTGGCATGACTTGTATATCCAAAAATCAGAATGCAACTCAAATTACAAGTACAGAACACACAAGTCTCGGATGGGTACAAACCATATCTCAGAAAGTTGCAACTAAAATTGCAGGTATTAGTGAAGTCCATATAAGCATGATCATGACGAGGAACAAATATGTGTACAGTCTTAGTATTCAGTACTAAATCAAGTGTCCTCACAGAAGATCGATGATCAACTTTGATGCTAGCAAGGTCAAACAAATCCAAATGATGTAAATTATCACATGTTTCAGACCATACTTCAAGTGCGCTACGATGATATCTAGAACAAAGCAATGACCGAATAGCACAAACATGTAAATGGTTATATCCATTTGAAGGGGATCGTGTGCAGAAAACAAAAAAATTCCTAGCAACGATATCCTTAAAACATGCCAAGATCTATTCTATGCAGATATAGTAGTACGAACGGAGATCGGAATACATACCCTTGTAGACCGAAAGCGGGATTACGTTCCCGCACGAACGTTGACGATGAAGACCGACGAAGCCGACCTCAAGGTCGTGAAGAGGAAGAAGACCTCCCAGTACCGCTAGCGCAGCACCTCGCAGGGCGTTACACACGTACGGTGGAGACGACGGCCTCCGAAGCTCCAGTCCAGGACGAGCAGCGGAAGACTTGGACCGGAACACCAGCAGCGCGGCAGCGGGCTATGGTGGAAGAGATCCCCCTCTCAACTCGGCGCAACTCCAACAAAGGGAATCACGAAATCGAGAGAGAATTGGGAATTAATTGGATTAATTAAAAGGCCAGTGGTGCCCCTCTATATAAAGGCTCCCGGGAGGGAGCCAACTTGCTAACCAGGCAATGTGGGACTAAACCCCACATGCCTGGTTCGGCCAAGCAAGGCAGCCGGCCACCTGGTGGGCCCCTTTTGGCCCACCTAGGCCGGCCATGCCCCCCCCCCCCCCCACCGAATTCCCTTAGGGATTTTTCCCCCCATGGGCCTTCTTTCCACCAGAAGGCCCATTTAGGAAAATCAGCCTTAATAAATTCGAACATAAATATATAAAATCATATTTGGACATTAATTACACTAATTAATATCAAACATATTATATATAATTTATTCTAGCTCCGAAAACTATTTCGTCGCTGCCCGATCTCCATCGGACCTCTCCCGGGACGTTCCCGGTGATCTCTTTCCTTTCCGGTTGTCTTGTCGAAACCCCTTAAGTGTGTTACCCTAGCGGTTCGATATAATAACAGGTATGATCGAGACTCCTCTCTGATCAACGACTAACTCGTAGGCCTGGACCCCATGAATTAATCCCTGTGATATAACGAATGACTTTCATCTATCAAACCTGAACGTAAAGTCTTAAACCTTTTGCCACAGCGATACTTTAGCGTGTCCGAGCGTCGTTCATAGATATTTCCATATCTAGCTGACCTCGTTAACGACAACGCTATCTTCTACTCGTCTATGATTTCATGTCTCCGTGACCTAGTCACATGCTTGCAAGCTCATTAGACATAATCTCACCGAGTGGGCCCTAGAGTATCTGTCCTGCTATGCGGACTGGCAAATCCCGCTCTTGACCCCTCGTCTCAACTACTCCTTTCCGATACCCAAAAGTATCACCGTTATTGTCATACTAATTAAGATATGACGTTTGGTGCAATCAAAGTATCTTCCAGGAATAACAATAAGAGTTGGTCTCACGGTCAAAGGCGTAATGACTACGTCCTACAAATATGGGTATGTCCATCACATCGTTCTCCAACGATATGACTTCCATTGCCGACCGGCGCCATGCCCTATGATCGGGAAACCTCGATCATCGATCGCGCAATGAAACTAGTCTTAGTAGAGGCTACTAGGGACCTGGTTGTTTACGCATCACACCCGTATTAATGTTTCCGCTTAATACGGTTATAGCATGACACAAAAACGTATTATGAACAAACGAGATATGATAAAGAAACACTCTTTATTAATTGCCTCTAGGGCATATCTCCTTCACCATTATCTCCAGGACTTATGATGCAACTTAGTTTGCAATTATAAGTGAAGCATAAATCAGTTTGGGACAAACAAGACGTATGTGCATAGTCGCAATCAAATCTAGCAAGATCAGAACAGTCCAACAAAAAAGATGCTACCTTTGTTCGCTGTAGTATATCAAGTAGACTAGAATACAACATAGTATAATGAAACTTAGGTATTGCCCCAAGGCAAAAAGATTTCGGCACATAGAAAATTTGACTGAAAACGGCATGTTTTACTTCAGCAATTCTATCAGAGGTAATGCATATATGATCCACCAAAAAATTCTCGTTCATGCTATAATCACCAATTAAATAGAATCGAAAACAGTTGGCATAGGTGCTAGAATTTACATATGAAATTTCAGAAATCCTATTCATAGCACAACTAATGGTAAGAGGTTCTTCTAGCATGATGTAAAACAAAACATCAGTCGGTTGTAGTTTAGCAAGGATCTCTTTATGTGTAATCAATACCACATGATCAAAATTCGAATTTAGCAAATTATCACATGGTGCTGAAATATGTTTGTGTATCAAATCACTAGAACTAGTCAGCGTAGAATCATACTCACAAAGTGACGCGCTTGCTGGCTGCAGCTCAAAATCATTACCCTTTTCAATGGCAAACTCCTCAGATGTAGTAGGCACTGAAATAGGTTCCTCTAGTGGTGATGCAGGTTGAAGACTTGACAGCTCCCTTTCTTCAAAAGCAACCTGCATATCACAAGAAACAACACTAGAAGTAGAGATAGTTACATTAGCAGAAATATCCTCACATGTCCTATCATCTAGTACACTCATGTTGTCTTGTTCTTTCATACTCTCAAAGTGTATGCACTCATCCTCATGTTTAGTGGAATCACACAACTCACTTTTTGTAACACTCTCACTCAATTTGGCTATGTGGCTCTCATTCTCACATGGGATTTGATCCATAATGTGGTCAACATGACATATAATTGAAATGTCACCGTCCATGATGACCATGTACTTAGCCGATAAGCTAAATTCTTTTCTCCTCTCCTTGCGAAGAAGATGGTACTCATGAAAATCATCGGCTGAATTTCGTAGCAGAAAACCCCGCTTCATGTTCCACATGAACGAAATTTTGTTAACCTCGGGGCGAGCTCGAACTTGAAACTTCCTGCACCAAGAATCTCCGAGAAGTACGTGACAAGAGTCAAGTGGCATGGGGGATACATCACATCGCACAATCTCAGTATGCTCGCCGAAGGTAAAAGGAACTTCAGCAGTGTGGGAAATAAGCAGTGTGCCATATGATGAGCGTAGAAGGTATGGCTTCAGATTGGAAAATTTATGTAGCTGCAACTTCTCTACAACCTCAATACTGACTAAATTGAGATTAGAAGATCCGTCAATGGTGGCAGCAGCACATCGCTCACCAATCTGCACACGATGGTGGAAAAGGCCATCACCATTGAAAGCACCTTGTTCTTCCTCCCAAAAAGTATCACTACAATACTTATGGTGGAGGAAGTGATATTGACGTGTCTCCAAAGTATCCATAGCACTGTCTACCATGGTTAGTGAAAAACAAACAGATATGTATATATGTGGAAAACTCTCAACTCACTCAACCGAAAGAAATTGTGGATCTTACCGTTCCACAGTGAATTAGAAAAGCTCACCACTTGTAGTGACAGTACATGCACGGATGTGATGCAGCGAATATTATGGGTTTCAATGCGTCACACAGCAAACCAGGGTATTTAGTGGAGCTTGGTAGGGATACCTAACTACACCAGTTCAATTCCTAGTGCTGATCGGACACAACAGGGAGACTCACACGGTGGAGATAAATGGGGCAAAAGCAACTTTGAAAATTGAGCTCAAAATATGATATATCGGAGTAATGCTCGGTTGTTGCAAATGCACAAGAGAGATGCTAGCAAAAAGGCTCTAATGACAGGCACAAGATTGCTCAACTATGCAACAAAACACAATCAGCAAGCTCCTCAACTGAAATTTGAACTTTGGCCTTTGATTCTTTTCTCTTCTCTGATTTTTTTCTTTTGTCACTTTTTCTCTCGTCTCTTTTCTCTTTTTTTTTTTAAAAAATTTACGGCCACAACAAAACAGGAGCACTTGAGCAAACACGCTGAGACAAAGTGTGCAAGAAAACCGATCAAAAGAGCAGCCTGTCGAGCACAAGAAAATTTGCTATTCCCAATGGGTAAGTTCCTACTCACGTGCTGTAGAAAGTCAGTGGCTAAGCTAAACAAAGTTACGGAAATAACAACGGAAGATTTGGAAACAAACAGAACTTAGAAACCTAACTCTACTCGGAAACTGTCCACGCGGGAAAAACGGACGAAAATTGGTATTTTCTGTTTTTGGACTCCGAATTCAATAAGAGAAAGCAAAACGATTAGAACCCTAAACCTAGACTTGGACAAGATTAAAGTTACGCAAAGGAAAATTGACCAGCAACTATGAATCAAACTGATGCAATCTAAGTCTATGGCAAAATCTAAAACCTAATCTTTTTGTATGCCTTTTTCTGGATAGGACGAAAATAAATCTACAACTACGAGATGGATTTGTGGAGATACCAAGATGATAAGGGGTGGCCCGATCTTCTCAGTGAGCGGTGGGTAGATGGATGATGGTGGAAGATAACTTGCGAGAATCCGACGAACTCTCCGGCTGTTCCCCCGTTGCCAATGCAACAGCTCTTCAACCCAATGGATATTCGCGATGCCTCACACCGATGCAACGTAGCCGCCGACCACGAAGCGGTTTTGCAATCTACTAATTCCCAGTGGAACAACAGATCACACTCAAACTTCGGATAATAATCTCCAGAGCGCAACACAGTGGAGAGGTTGAATTCCTGAGCGCAACACAGAGGAACTCGAATATAGATGAATGCTTAGCAATCCAATCTAGGGTTTATGTTTAAACGTGGTCTGTGCTAAAAGCCACGACTTACAAGCACATATAAAGGCTGCTGGACGTCCAACATAGAGTTGGAGTCGAAAACAACCATATCTCTAACTTTCCTAACTTAAAGGACTCTATTTGGAAACTGGTAGGAAACAGCCGTCGACTTGTTTTGGTCACCGAGGCTTGTCCGAGTCGAACCGGTGTTTGGGGTCGGATCCGTTGGAAAGGATTTGTAATTTCCTTTCCAACCTGTGCTTCGTTGCTTTATTTGGACTTCATATGAATACACCTTGATTGTTTCGAATTCGTGACTTCTGCTAGTCCGAATTGAATCTCTCTTCATTGATGGCTCCACTTCCTCCCTCGCCTCCCTCGTGCTTGCCACCTTGATGGTTGTCAATGATTTCCATTCCTCACGCGCATCTTCTTCTCCATGCGCCATGCCCTCTATTAACTCAAACCTAATGATACAAGAACACAATAACTTAGGTAGTATAACATTCTTATAAATCAAAGTATCATGTCCAACTAGGAATGAGTTCACCTTATAATAATCATCGGTTAAGCTTAATATTTCCTTCCAGTCTAAGCATGTATAATCATCATAATCCACCGATATATCCTCATCACACACGTTCAGCTCGGTCGTTTTGCTTAGATGTATAACGACACATGAGGCGAAGAACAATACCATGTGGAAGATTGCGAACAACAAGGTTATCAAATTATTTGCCATTATCAGTTTGAAGACTCATTATAGGGCGCTGAAACTGTGTGGAAACATAGCCGCGAAAGGCGGTAAGGGTGGCAAAAACTTCAGATTTGCGAAGTAATGGAAAAGTCCATGCATAATGAGAAAATCATCAAGGATTACAAAGTAATATTGAAAACATGAATTATTCAAAATGGGTGACATCCATAGGTCACAATGTAGTAGTTGAAAGGGAAACAATGAAATAGAGCTAGAGGACTGAGACGACAACCGTGTGTGCTTGTCGAGACGACACGCATGACAAGTATGTATTTCAGACTTATTGCACGAAAACTCGGAATTCCTAAGGATAGAGTCTAAGGCGGCGCGTCCAGGGTGACCAAGCCGAATATGCCATAGATTGACGCTGGTGGTGAGCGCGATGCAGTGGCCCGAAGATCAAGATGAATGGAACGGGTAGAGCTCACCCGAGCTGTTACATCGGAGTTGGTGGTAAAAGTGTTGTTGCCGGTTGATGGTTGAGACTCTAAGCGGAGGGTGTCGTAGCAATGGAAAGTCTTCCCCATGAGGTAACTCGAGGATTTAAATATCGAACTCTTGGGGAGTTATGTGTAGAGTGATTTTATCTTCTCGTCCTTCTTTAAACAACCTACAAAATAGATGTAGTTTGCTTTGTGCTCTCAACCTCACCAAGTGGTTGTCAAGCACGAGGTGTGAATTAGTAAATCTGAAATAAAAATGCAAGAATATAAAATGCAATGCAATGATGGAAATAAATATGTAAGGATGATAAAAACAATAACGGATGGTATTTTTGGGTTTTGGTTTGTAAATGCAAGTATTAAAAGTGTTTTTGTATTTTTGGATTTTTAATGCTGAAAATATAAAGCGATGAAAATGTGTTGGAAAGTGTTTTCTTATGTTTAAATATAGACCGGGGTTCATGGTTTCACTTATGCACTCTCTCTATAAGTTGTGGTGGACACGGGGCACTCTAGTTGACATAACATTGGTGCAACATGTTTATGTAAAGATGGCATTCGTATGGGCATCACGTCCTAACATAGAGATGTTATTTTACTAACAACTCACTTATACTCCACAAGAAAGGGGGGTCTCCAAGCAATCGAGTATTGAAGAATAATTCAGAGTATAGTTTTAAGTTCTATGACTTGAAGGTAAAATAAGAACATGCTAGATCTAGTCATGGGTTAGTGGCATGGTCACTTCCAAATACCCGGTAACATGAAATGAGTCAATTTAGTAAGGTAAACACCCAAGTGGTTCACAAGTTTTTGACTATCACTACCCGTCAAACCACCCCAGTTGCTCCAACTAATGCACACGTCCCCCCTCACACGCTCTCAAATACACGCTTGATTAAAACAAGTAATAAAGAACGGGGTACATAATATGCATCTACTCATACTTCTAGAGCTGAGAGAGAGATATACACTTGGGTAATACAAATATGACCGTAATCATGTTAGGCAGCTCATACGGTGCTTATACAATGGAGATCGAGAGAGAGATAGAATAGCTACTTCCACAAACCCATAGTCAAGAGGTGGACTAATCCCCCTTCATCATGATGACGATGGTGGAGACGTTGGAGAAGATGGAGACCACACCGGCAGCGCCCCACCGTAGTTTGCCCCCTCTAGGCTGCAGCTTTTGTCTCCTGTTTCGTGGTTCTGTGTTTCTGCGGCGCTCTTTTCCGAGAGGCATCGGGGAAGTATTTTTATAGTTGGTTTTAGGTTAAAACCTACGTGTGGGAGGAAAGATTGATGGCATCCGACTCTCGAGGGGGAAACGGGCTAGGCTCGCGCGGCCAGGATAGGTTGTCGCGTGAGCACTACCCAAATCCTCCTCGGCCTTCCTTTTTCGCGGATCCTTGGCTCGTACGTCTTCTTATTTCCAAAAAATGGCTCCCGCAAAATATGGGGTCAATTGGACGTCCTTTGAGTCCCGAAACTTAAAAACTTAAAAACATAGAAAAAGAGGTTTTCTGGGTCTGCGGGATTCCAGAAAAATAGGGGAATTGTGAATTATTCCCAAAAATCCTTATAAAACATGAATATAACCCATATGTAATGCAAATAAGTTGGAATATCAAGTAATAAGTGCAAAGTTCATGTATGCATTTTACATGCATCACCTGTGTGAGTAATGGGGAGAGAATTACCATCACCAACAATATTTTGAGAGGAACAAGTAAATGGAAAAGAAAAGGAGTGGAACCGAGGTTGTTGGCCATGTGGGGCGTTGAACTAATGTCCATGAACCATTCGCCGTTGCCGTGGTACATGGACGGATGCGGCGTGCTGTGGAGGGCGGCGAGCAGGTTCGGATCCTAGGGGCGGCATTGGACGGCAGCAGAGTCGGCATAACGTAGCCCGACTATGGAGCAGCGTAGAGGGCTTGGTGGCAAGCAGGTCGCGGGCCGAGGATGCTGTGGCCGGGCGCACACGGCGTCAGCATGGGCCATGCATGAACGATGCCAGTCCAGCTGTCCAGGGGTTCATGTTGGTTTCCCGAGGGGGCAAGGGCTGAGCAAGGGGGCGCGGGCCGCCCCGGTGTTGCCGAAGGGCTGTTGGCATGCTTCTTCTTCTTTCCACAATAGCCGCCATTGTTGGGGCGTGGCGATTGAGGAGCAGGCGCGAGCGTCGTTGGGGGTGCCAGAGGGAAGGACTGCACAGTGTCGGCGAGGAGAGCGGAGTGGGCCTCCTACTGCGCGGTGTTGCGCATGCGTCGTTCCTCGAGACGCGGGTAGGTGATGGCGCCCGACGAAGGTGGGTTGATGAGCAGCGAGAGGTTGGAGGCGGCCTGGCCGAACTCGCGGTTGAGGTCGCGCATCATGTTGGTGAGGAGGCCGGTGTCGGTGACGAGGGAGCCGACCTCGCGGAGCTCGAACAGCGGGGATCTTTAGACGCGTGGCATACTCGTGGTTGGTCATGTCATTCTGGTACGGCCCGAAGAACTCCTGCTGGAGGAGCACCATGCACTGGAGGTGGTTGTCGTGGAAGAGGTTGATGATGGCGAGCCAGATCGCGTGCCCAGAGCTGTTAGGGGTGAGGATCATGTCAAGGATCTCGGGCGAGACGGTGGTGTAGAGCCACGAGACGATGGTGGAGTCGATAGATATCCACTCGACGTCATGAAACATGGTGTCAGCGTCGATAGTGCCATCGATGTGGTCACGGATGGCGAAGCTCCAGAAGGTGAGGAAGAAGAACGAGGACCAGCTGGAGTAGTTGGGAACCTTGAGATCGAGAGTCTCGGACACGTAGGTCTTGACATGGCGGAGAGAGAGGCGACTGTGGCAGGTTGGGGCTCAGGGTCGGTAAAGGGGTTGTTCGTGCCGGAGGAGGCGACGGAAGACATAGAGGGAGGTGGTGGCGGAAGCTGAGGTTGTAGATCGGTTAGATCAGAACCGGTGTCTGATACCATGTAGATTAGGGTTTAGATGCAACACACGTATCATATTGATCTTGGGGGTATAAATAAATATAAATAGTACAATGATACTTGGCAGCCAAGCCGTATCTACACCTAATCCCTAGAATATCTCAACCTTCTATACAATGGTTACAAAGGGAGATGGTAGGAGCTAGTACGACAGCAATATATGCACATATTCAGTTAAGAGTGAGGCGAAAAATCTGATGATGGCACTTACAATAGCCAAATCTGATGATGACACTTACAGCAGCAAAAGGCGAAAAATTATGATCAAATTTCCATGTAGCTACACGTTGACGGGCCAAATAGGCAATAACAATTCTTGTTGTTGGTTAAGCCAATCGAACTGCTAGCTGTGCCGCCCGACAGGGTACACCTATTCTTCGGCCTTGAGTTGTCCGTCTCATCTCACTCAACTGGGGATGAAACCGTGAAAGTACGGAAGAATGACTCATGGTCTCATAATCTCATGGAGTGGTTGAATAGGACTTGTGGTGCTTTTGGAGCTTTCACCTTTTTAAAGATTGATGGATAGCACAATCATTAGCATATTCTAACTTATTTGCGCCAAACAAATGGAGATCAATTGCAGAGCACATATCTCATATCTGTTCACTCAAGGAGGACTTTTACGGTAGGGACAGAGAAACGTCAGCCATCCAATCAACCAGATCTTACGGTCAACATCTATCAATACTTGTTGATCCGCGGAGTAGTATTTTTTCACCACAGTGCAATTTTGGTATGCAAAAAGGAAAATAAAACATGCAGCACAAACAGCGGTCAAAATTGGCAACGTTGGCAACACAACCCACGCCTTCCATATATACTCTGTACACGTTTCTCATAATAGCTTTCTTAGCATCATCTTTTACATAATTAGTTTCTTATTTAAACTTTTCCATGTACTATTAGTTTCATGGTGCAAACCGTAGTGATTAGCAAATCATGAATTTTTTGACAAAAAAACCACCTGAATGAATTGCTAAAAAAGATCAGCTCACAAATAAATTGTTGAAAAATACCACCTTCACCATGACGACAGCACCGCCATATGCTGGTGTGAGAGTAAAAAAATAAGCAAGGAGCAACGAGTTGACGGAGCTTTACATGCATGCATGCATGGCTCCATGGCGTGTGGTCGATGTAAATTTTGTATGACTTTGTTGAATAACACTATGTAATAAATAAGTCTATAGAAAAAAATTAACGTAGAGCTCAGAGGTTTCAACCTTTGTTTAGAAAAAAACTACTATTTCACATGTCTTTTCTTTTTGAGAAACTTCACGTTTTTTTCTAGCAAGGTACAAGCTCACGATTCACGACATGTATGCAATTGTATAGACACCGTTATGTAGTTGCATGGTTGATTCGGCAGTACCAAATCAAATCAGATCGTTACCTTGATTTCAAGAATAAAGTAAAATAAGATTTATTACCTAGGATACCCGGCAATCAACGATATGGATATGGTTCAATACTACTAGCTCATGGGACAAGTAAATTGTACCGTAAAACAGCCCCACTCAAGATATCGAAAGAAAAGATCGCAACAATGGTCACTCCATTTTCTTCAACCGCCTTTTGGATTCGTTATATGAAGTCCATGAAAGAAACCACCAGATTGCTGGATGTTAGATGTGTCAAGCAGCATATTTTCAGCTATATATACAGCCATAGAGCTATAGAATTGTCATGGGACATTTTGGTATGAAACCTACAGTAACAAGTGAATTATTTGCAACTAGGTGGATTTGTACACTTAAAAACACTAGAGGGCGGTTGCTTGTATTCAGGTATAGTGGCAGGATCAACAGGTCGGACCTCACCGGGCTGAAAGAACAGGCTGCTATGCCTGCATAAGTAGCATGAATTGTCAGCATATGTTTCCCTTCAGTCGGCAAAAATAGATGGAGGGTATGCTTATGTGGGCTGCAAATCGAAAGTTCAAATGATCTGATGCAAGTACTGTGATTGCAAAATGAAGTGGAGTGCACAAGGATTAGTTTTTACCTCCTAAGGTCAAGCCCAATCAACCCGGCTTGAAGAATTGACAAGTTGTCTGAATCTGGCGAGACAATGACAACAGTATCCCCTGAGTACTGAGTCTCGAGTATTGACATGAGCTGTGTTACCCGAACAAATACGTCGGCCACGCTCTCGTTAGGTGTACCATCACTAGTAGGAGGTGGTTTGATATCTGACGAAATATTATCAGATGCATAAACCTAAATCCATGATAATAAAGGAGAACATGTCAGTGCAGGAACAAAACTTATCCAGCGAAAATTGTCTGATTCGTTACACCGAATTTTTTGAGCCACTAGTGTATATCTACTTACAAAAATACTACTAATTTCATTGGTTAGTTACCAAGAACCTCGAATAGACACGAAACTTGCCTAAGGATTAAAATGATAAAATAAGTATGTCAGGAAATTCTGTTTCTCCAAATCAGTTCTGAGAACTCATGTACTGCCTTTAGGCCATGCTTCTAAATCTATCTATATATACTCAAACTGAGAACACTCCTATCTGCAAAGACTAATTAGATAGATTCACGCCTCTTCATATACTATTATGTAGACACTAGAATATAACCAGCATCCTGCCCTATTGGGTACAGCGTCAAAGAACCTTCGTGGCCAGCAGAATTTCACCAATTCCTTCCTGTTCTAATTTTACAATGTACATCTCCAAGGTCAGTACACTGCAATTTCTGAAGCTTCTTTGCTGCACAAAAAGAATCTAAAGTATCTCCAGAAATAAAGGTACCAACGTCTGCACTTAACAATATCACATCTCTGCAATCACTTAAGTCAGTTGTTCTTCTAACCTACTCCATGTAAGTAGTAAGTACAATTTGGCAAAGAAATGAATCGACCGGGTGAATAATACCTCGGGCAATGCTTCTAGCTTCTTCCCCTCGTACGCACCCAATCCCCGCGCATCCAAGAAGCTATACTCCGGCACGATTTTACTTCATATACGAAGTAGCCAACAATTTCAGTACAGGATCGCTGATAAACCGGCGACACACTACACACGTAAAATCATAAAACATAGACCGCGAGGAGGTGTAGAGACGGACAGGGACAGGTACCTACGGTTGATGCTGTTGGCGGCAGCGATGATTTCGGCGGCCTGATAGGCCCGCTGGGTGATGGAGGGCCATATCCAGCAGTCGTCCTCGCATGCGCCGAGGCGGCGGAGCTCGAGCGCGGCGCGCGCGGCCTGGCGGAGGCCGGCGGGGGAGAGGCCGCTGTCGACGGAGGTCTTGGCCACGGGATTGGTGCGGAGGAGTCCCTGCCCCTCGTAAACCGACTCGCCCGCGCGCACCAGGAAGTAGCGGTTGGACAGACCCGGCGGCGGCATGCGGAACAGCCCGCGCGCCGAGGCGGTCGCTGGGCAGAGCGCGAGGGGAAGAGGCGACGCTGAGAGCAGGAGGAGGTCTCGGCGGCGGAGAGAGGGGAAGGAGAGGCTCGGGGACGGTGGCGGCAGTGGCACGGAGGGGAGCCGAGAGGACGGAGCGGAGGAGAGAGAGGTGGTTCGCATTTTCAAATGCCCGGAGGAGCGAGAGCATTTGCTGCTGGACTTGCAAGGTTGCAACGAGTGGAGTGAAATATCCAGCATTTTTTCGATCCTTTTTTCCTCTACTTTTTTTTGGCGTCCACCTATCGGCACGCCAGTGGATGGACAGAAGGCAACGACTCGTACGCACTCGCTTCTTTGGATGATACCAGTCGGCTGAAAGTCCCCAAAGACAGGGAAATATTCGAATTCTAACGACACTTTTTTACAGAATAATATTGATGTATGCTATCTCGACTTTCAAGACAAATGATTAGAGCAATGGTCAAATTTATAGACATT
The DNA here is from genome assembly GCA_026929855.1 of Poa annua. Classification (NCBI taxonomy): domain Eukaryota; kingdom Viridiplantae; phylum Streptophyta; class Magnoliopsida; order Poales; family Poaceae; genus Poa; species Poa annua. The sequence goes on along the minus strand of CM049435.1, from coordinate 52,114,517 downwards.
GCAGAGCTGCTAACAATTTCAACGTGTTCGGCACACATGTGTATCTTATCATAACGAACAAAAACGGTAAAAGGAGTTCTCAAGATATTAGTTCAGAAAAAGGGGTATAAAACATGATTTCTACTTATATATGTTTAGTTTCCAACTGATCAATTCAAAATATGCATCTCAATTATATACCTATATGATTCCTCTTAGGTGTCACATGAATTTGTTTTTCATAATGTGGGTGGAAAAGACATAAAGTAAGATTGATTCCCTAGATAGATGGAACTCTTTACTTATTTCTATGGTGGATAGTAAGTTTAACATGTGCAATAACCATTCGATCATACTACTTATGATTGAATTATTGAAAGGAAATAATTAAGGTAAAAAACATATCATCAATGATCTAGGGTTCATGTTCTCCTCTATGCCATGAATCAAAAATTGGGGCAAGATTTCTACTCACTACGGACATCCCACTTTCATTCATCATAACATATTGTACATTCTATGTGTTATCTTAATGTAAGCGTGCAATCATACTACCTAAAGGATTGCATAAAAATCAACATACATTTCGTACCATATGGACTTTTTTTAGATAAAAGACACATCCCAGCTTTGAATTAACAAATTAAAGCGGGAGAATTCAGATTATAATGATGTGGTATACAACTTAGTCAAGAAAAGAAACACATGATGGGCATACAGCTTAACCGAGGCGAAAAAAGCTAGAAAAGGATAACTTCATGATCCAACGGGAGCGCCGCCTCCACTAGTGGGGCGGGGCATGCAAGCGGCATGGAGATCTCTAAACTTTGCGACCAGCCACCTTGCGCCCACCTTGTTCTGATTCTTGAGCGTGGGAATCTAGTTCTACAGGAAAATCATGGATTTGAAGATAATATGAGCCGAGTGCTTAATTGTTCCTCTCAATGACTAGTTTGTTTCTCACAGCCCAAAACGCCCATACTTGTGCGAGAAAAAGGGGCAAGATAAGTCTATGAGTCCTCCGCGCAAAGTCAGAGAGAATACCAAAAAATTGGGCCAAGTTTTGGGGACACCAGGTCCTCCTAACACCTTACGCAACACAAACCACATAAACACTATTGTTGAGCATTTGAAGAAGATATGAGTGGCGTCTTCCACCTCGCCAGACGATCTAAGATGAGCTGACAGGAGAAAATTCTAACTTTAGTGGGATCCTAGCCTTCAAAATCTCTTTGGAAGTGGGCCACTATCACCCCTTGCGACAGTATTTTGCACATGGAATTCACTGAATATGCCCATGTCGCATCCAGTGTCCGTGAAATGTTGTCATTGTCCTCGGAGAGTGAGGTTGAATGAATTATCGCTTCCAACTAAGTCCACTGGTTAAAACCTGCCAAATCATGGGAACGTCGAAATCGACACCCACCGTTGATAGTCTGGGCGACCGAGATGGATTCATCCTCGCAAATACTGAACAAGCAAGGAAAGGTCAAGTTAAGAGGACCAACCCCGACCCCCCAGTAGATCCAAAAGTGCGTGCACCGACCATTTTGCACCTTGTGCTTTGCTCCAAGCTTAAACATACGTTTGATTTTGTGTAAACTCTTCCAATACTGCGAACCCCCACGGTCTGAGCTTGAGAAGATATCTCCCGTTCTCTTGTACTTGTCTCTCAAGATCTCTGCCGAGATAGGGGTGTCATTGTCACTCTGGTAGAGTTTCCAGACCCATTTAAGCATCAATGCTGCGTTCATCTTTCTAGAGTTCAGCAGGCCAACAACCCTCGCAATCCTTTGGCCTACACATAGCCGTCCAGTTAACCATATGATATTTTGTTTTCATACACGGCCCCTCCCAGAAGAAGCGAGCGCGGTGAGTGTCGAACTGTTCATGGACCCCGTCCTGGAGGAGAATAAACCCATCGCAAACATCGAAAGGTTGGCAAGGCAGGAGTTGGATAAAATGAGTCTTTCCCTTGACGAAATGGACCTTCCGGTCCAGGGTTCGACTCTATCGGCAAGTTTCTGAATTAGAAAGACCCACTGTTTGGTAGTCACCTTTTTGTCGGTTATAGGTAGTCGAGGTAGATGAAGGGAAAATTGCCCAGTTTACAGTTGAGCTGTCTGGCTATTGCTCTGCAGTCATCAATGGGATGGTCAAGCACGAACACTTCGCTTTTGTGGTAGTTAATTTTTTCAGTCTGGACATGCTTTCAAAAAACATTAGCAAAAATTTGATGTTGGCAATATCCAGGGCAGTGTTCTGAATGACAATAATGGTGCCATTTGCATACTGCAGGTGGGTGATGCCCGCGGGCACCAAGTGTGGCACAACCCCATGGATGTGACCCGTTGAGTTAGCATCACGGGAAGGCCCTCGGCAACAAAAATTTAAATAAAAGAGGCGACAAGGGGCCCCCCGGCGAACCCCTGTTTATTCCTGAAGAAAGGGCCCATTTCTTTGTTGATTGAGATTGCAGTCTGGCCAACCGAGACCATCTGAGAAATTATATGCACCAGGCCTGCGTCAAACCCTTTCCGACGCAACACCTCGGTGAGGAAGTCCCAGTTCTGTCGTACGCCTTTTCGAAGTCTAATTTCAGCAAGATGCCCCCAAGCTTCTTACTTTTGCGTTCGTGGACAACTTCATGAAGAGCCAACACCCCTGTCTAAAATGAAGCGGCCTTTGATAAAGGCAGATTGTGGCTGATAATTCTATGGGCAATGGGGTCAAGACGAGTGGCAAAGGCCTTGGAGATTATTTTGAACACCACATTGATAAGAGAAATTGGGCGGAATTGGGCTACGTTTATTCGCCTCCTGGATTTTAGGAATCAACGTCAACACCCCAAAGTTGAGCCGAGAGACGTCAATCCTCCCAAGGATGAAGTCATTGAGGATGTGGAGGACTCCGTGCTTGACCAACGGCCAACACTTTTTAAAGAATGGGACATGTAACCCATCCGGTCCCGACGTTGTGTCGGATTTCATGTCCGTGATGATTGTTTCCAGCTCTGCCTCCGAGAAGATGATGGCTAGTGATACGTCTCAAATGTATCTATAATTTCTTTTGTTCCATGCTTATATTATACCAATTGCTACATGTTTTATATACACTTTATATCATTTTAATGCATTTTCTGGGACTAACCTATTAACAAGATGCCACAGTGCCAGTTCCTGTTTTTCTGCTGTTTTTGGTTTCAGAAAAGTTGTTAAAGAAATATTCTCGGAATTGCACGAAATTAAAGCCAACATCCATATTTTCCCCGGAAGCATCCATAACACCAAAGAGGAGAAGGAGGGGGTGCCACAGGCCAACCACACCACATGGCAGCGCGGCTCCCCCTCTGTCGCGCCACCACATGGTGTGGGGCCCACGGGCACCTACCGACGTCGCCCTTTCGCCTATTTATACCCCCCGAATAAAAAAACCTAAGTACCCGAGCACTTTTCCACGAAACATCCCGTAGCCGCCGCCGTTGTCAACCCTAGTCCAGGAGGGTTCTGCAGCTCTTCCCGGCACCTTGCCGGAGAGGGAAATCGCCACCGGAGGGCTCTACATCACCATGCCCGCCTCGGGACTGATGCGTGAGTAGTTCATCCTTGGACTATGGGTCCATACCAGTAGCTAGATGGTTGTCTCCTCCACTTGTGCTATCATGTTTAGATCTTGTGAGCTACCTATCATGATCAAGATCATCTTATTATAATACTACATGTTGTGTTTGCTGGGATCCGATCAATATTGAGTACTATGTCATTTGCTTCATAATATATTATGTGTGTGTCGTTTATGATCTTGCATGCTCTCCGTTGCTAGTAGATGCTCTAGCCAAGTAGATGCTTGTGACTCCAAGAGGGGGTATTTATGCTCGATAGTGGGTTCATGTCTCCATTTAATCTGGGGGAGTGACAGAAACCTCTAAGGTTGTGGATGTACTGTTGCTACTAGGGATAAAACATTAATGCTTTGTCTAAGGATAATTGTGTTACTTACATTACACACTTTGCTTAATGCAATAATCTGTTGCTCGCAACTTAATACTGAAAGAGGTACGGACGTTAACCGGAAGGTGGATTATTAGTCATAGATGCGGTTGGAACGGTCTATGTATATTGTTGTAATGCCCAAATGAATCTCACACTAGACACCGTGACAAGTATATGCATCATTATGCAGTTCTTTATTTTGTCAATTGGCCAGCTGTAATTTGTTTACCCGCATGTATGCTATTATTTATTTACGGAGAGACACCACTAGTGAACTGTGGACCCCGCTCCATTCTTTTACATTGATAATACAACCTACTGCAAACACTATTTTCTTTCATTCTCTGCAAACAAACATCATTTTCCACACTATACGTCTAATCCTTTGTTACAGCAAGCCAGTGAGATTGACAACCTCACTGTTAAGTTGGGGCAAAATATCTTGGTTGTGGTGTGTGCAGGTTCCACGTTCGTTGTTGACACCGGAAGTGCGCCCTGCCAACGCTAGCTTCAACAACCTTCAGAAGAGTTTTCATCTCCTATTGGATTGATAACCTTGGTTTCATAACTGAGTGAAAACTTCCTGTTGTACTCTCCACACCTTCCTCTTGGGGTTGCCCAATGCTGCCGAGTGCGTCAAGACTTTTTCTGGCGCCGTTGCCGGGGAGAGGGAGCACTTCTGCAAGGGGAGTCTCTCACTTCCAATCTTTTTATTTTGTTTTTGTCTTGCTTAGTTTATTTTTTTATTACTGTCTTGTTTGCTTTCTATTATTAAAACACAAAAAATTAGTTACTTGCATTTTTATATTTCGGTTTCACTTTATCTTTTGCTAAAATGGGTAGTCCTGAAGTTGAGGTTCGTTCGTTTAGGCAACAAGGAGGAGAAAGTTTGAAAGATGCATGGTATAGAATAAATGATGCTCATCATAGATGTACTAAAAAATATTCCACTCTAATCTTTCTTAGAAATTTTTATGTTGGTATTACTAGTTGGTATAGGTATGTTCTTGACACTCTTACAAGAGGTAACTTTCTGGGCACTTCTGCTTTGGAAGTTTGCAATTTAATTGAGAGTTTGGTAGGATCACCACCACTTACTAAAAATGTTAAAACTAAGATCACTCTAGAAGATATTAATTAAAATGTTGGATTCTATGGAGAAAATTTTGGCAAATTTTATTGATAATCTTAGCAAGGTTAATGAATCAATAAGGGAAATTAATGAGAGAATCACTGTTTTAGAGACTAGTAACACCCATGATACTCAAAATTATAGGATTGGTGAGTTAGAGGAGGCTATGAAAACTGTAAGTTCAACTTTTTCCTCTCTTAAAACTAAGAAAGAGAAACCTTTTGTGGGAAAAGAGCAAAAGTTTATTTATATTCCCAAGGTGACTAAACCTAAACCCCCTAATGTGCTTAATATTGATAAAACTTTTGGTAATGATTTACACAATAGGAAATGTTCATGGATACCTAAAGTACCTAATGGAATAAACCATGTATTAGAGGAAATCATTGATTTGGATGGTTCTTCTCTTGGAAACACTTGAGTTTTACTTTCTGTGCCTAGCTGAAAGGCGTTAAAGAAAAACGCTCATGGGAGACAACCCACTTTTTATTTTTGTTATTTTCTTTTATTTGAGCCAAGGATCATGCTTAACTCTGTAAAAAATCCTTTGTATATTTATTTTATCGAATTGTTGTGTCAAGTAAAACCTCTAGTAGGAAGTTGATGCTAGATTTGGATTTCTGCACAGGAACAATTTTCTGATGTCCACTGTTTAATTCGTAATAATTCACAGAAAAATCAAAATGACCTACGATTTTTTGTGCGTGATCCTCCGATATGTACGCAACTTTCATTAGTTTTAAGTTTTATGATCTGAGCAAGTTAAGTGCCTCGAAAAAATTCGTCTTTACGAACTGTTCTGTTTTTGACAGATTTTGCCATTTATTTTGCATTGCCTCTTTTGCTGTTTTTGAGTGGATCTTTTTGCTCCACAAAATACCATTGGCTGTATCTAATGTCCATTATCATTGGTTATGATTATGTCCATGCAGAATATGAGAATTTTTTATTATGCACTAACCCTCTAATGAAGTTTATTTTGAGTTTGGTGTGGATGAAGTTTTCAAGGATCAAGAGAGAGGATGATATGATGTGATCGAGAAGATGAAAAACGCCTAAGCTTGGGAATGCCCCCGTGGGTCACCTAAGCATATTTTAAGAAGGCTCAAGCGTCTAAGCTTGGGGATGCCCAAGGGATCCCCTTCTTCATCAACAAACTATCAGGTCATCTCTAGTGAAACTATTTTAATTCTTTCACATCTTATGTGTTTCACTTGAAGCGTCTGTTTGCTTTTATTCTTGCTTTGTTATTTTGATTTTCTGAATAAAATGGATCCTAGCATTCTTTTACGTTTATGACGAAAGCTGAAAGCCTCAGCACTTATCTTTTATGTTTATGGCGAAAGCTGAAAGCCGCAGCACTTATTGTTTTATGTTTATGGCGAAATCTGAAAGCCGCATCGGTTAGGAAATACTCCCTTGTTTCATTGTTAATTACTTGGAGAGTTAATGTTTAAATAAGTTGATTGGTGTTTAGTTTAAAACAGAAAATGGTACATGTGGTAGATGGTATAATGAAAAGACATACATGTTCTTATAGATCGTTATCTTGCATGTTGTGGTGCTTGGCAATTGTTTTGAGCTCTCAAGTAGATCGTGTTTAAGCTCTTGCATCATGTAGTTAAAAACCTATTAGTGAAGAACTACCGTAGAGCTTGTTGAAATTTGGTTTGCATGTTTGGTATCTCTAAGGTCTAGATATTTTCTAGTAAAAGTGTTTGAATAATAAGGAAGACAATGTAGAGTTCTATAATGTTTGCAATATGTTTTTATGTAAGTCTTGTTGTGCCAGTTGTCATCTTGTGTTTGCTTCAAACAACCTTGCTAGCCAAATCCTTGTATAGAGAGGAATTCTTCTCATGCATCCAAAACCTTGAGCCAAAATCCATACCATTTGTGTCCACCATGCCTACCTACTACGTGGTATTTTCCGCCATTCCAAGCAAATACTTCATGTGCTACCATTATTCAAAACTTATTATCCCTTATTTGTGTCAATGTTTATTAGCTCATGAGAAAGTATGTAGTGTTTTCGATATCAACATTGTTATTTGCTTATAGCAGACTTTCACCAATGGACTAGTGGCACATCCACTTATCCAATAATTTTGCAAAATGATCTGGCAAATGGGGTGCCCAGTCCCAATTAATTACAACCTTAACCGCTTAATTCTCTTCACATTTTTGCCCTGATCCAATCAGTCAAGCAATAATCCCAGTTTCGAAAACTGCATGTGTAAACAAAAGAGAACAGGAGGGATGGTATCGTCGTTCAATGGGAGCCGCTCTTGAAAGTCTGGTTGACAAGGGGGGTAGAAGTGCCCACTACCATTCGTTGACAACAACAAACACCACTCAAAAACTTACTTTTATACTCTCTATATGATTTCAAAAACCTATAAAAACTAAAAAGCTATAGCACATGCTTGTATCTCTGCTTCACTCTGCGAAGCGTCTTTCTTTTACTTTATGTTGAGTCAGTTTACCTACTTCTTTCTTTCTTAGAAGCAAACACTTGTGTCAACTTTGTGTGCAACAGTTCTTACATGCTTACTTATTGCACTTATTATATTTCTTTGTGTTGACAACTATCTATATGATATACATGTTACAAGTTGAAAGCCAATGCTGAAATTTAAATCTTCCTATGTATTGCTTTAATGCTCTTTTACTACAAACTATTGCTTTATGAGTTAACTCTTATGCAAAACTTTTTTATGCTTGTTTGAAAGTACTATCAATGAAAAGTTTTTACTTATATGATTCAGTTGTTTACTCCTTGTCTATTTGTTAGCAAACTATAGATCATTGCCTTGAGTCACTTCATTCATAACATGAGCCTTACAGTATTATTTGATCAAGATTGTGTGAAGCATGTCACTACAGAAATTATTTGTTGTTATCGTTTTACCTACTCGGGACGAGTAGAACTAAGCTTGGGGATGCTTGATACGTCTCAAACGTATCTATAATTTTTTTTGTTCCATGCTTATATTATACCAATTGCTACATGTTTTATATACACTTTATATCATTTTTATGCATTTTCTGGGACTAACCTATTAACAAGATGCCACAGTGCCAGTTCCTGTTTTTCTGCTATTTTTGGTTTCAGAAATGTTGTTAAGGAAATATTCTCGGAATTGCACGAAATAAAAGCCAAAATCCCTATTTTCCCCGGAAGCATCCAGAACACCGAAGAGGAGAAGGAGGGGGGCCACAGGCCAGCCACACCACATGGCGGCGCGGCTCCCCCCTCTGCCGCGCCACCACATGGTGTGGGGCCCACGGACACCCACCGACGTTGCCCTTTCGCCTATTTATACCCCCGACTAAAAAACCCTAAGTACCCAAGCACTTTTCCACGAAACATCCTATATCCGCCGCCGTCGTCAACCCTAGTTCGGGAGGGTTCTGCAGCTCTTCCCGGCACCCTGCCAGAGAGGGGAATCATCACCGGAGGGCTCTACATCACCATGCCCGCCTCCGGACTGATGCGTGAGTAGTTCATCCTTGGACTATGGGTCCATAGCAGTAGCTAGATGGTTGTCTCCTCCACTTGTGCTATCATGTTTAGATCTTGTGAGCTACCGATCATGATCAAGATCATCTTACTGTAATACTACATGTTGTGTTTGTTGGGATCCGATGAATATTGAGTACTATGTCATTTGCTTCATAATATATTATGTGTGTGTCTTTTATGATCTTGCATGCTTTCCGTTGCTAGTAGATGCTCTGGCCCATTAGATGCTTGTGACTCCAAGAGAGGGTATTTATGCTCGATAGTGGGTTCATGTCTCCATTTAATCTGGGGGAGTGACAGAAACCTCTAAGGTTGTGGATGTACTGTTGCTACTAGGGATAAAACAATAATGCTTTGTCTAAGGATAATTATGTTACTTACATTACACACTTTGCTTAATGCAATAATCTGTTGCTTGCAACTTAATACTGAAAGGGGGTACGGACGTTAACCGGAAGGTGGATTATTAGTCATAGATGCGGTTGGAACGGTCTATGTATATTGTTGTAATGCCCAAATGAATCTCACACTAGACACCATGACAAGTATATGCATCATTATGCAGTTCTTTATTTTGTCAATTGCCCAGCTGTAATTTGTTTACCCGCATGTATGTTATTATTTATTTATGGAGAGACACCACTAGTGAACTGTGGACCCCGGTCCATTGTTTTACATTGATAATACAACCTACTGCAAACACTGGTTTCTTTCATTCTCTGCAAACAAACATCATTTTCCACACTATAAGTCTAATTCTTTGTTACAGCAAGCCAGTGAGATTGACAACCTCATTGTTAAGTTGGGGCAAAGTATCTTGGTTGTGTTGTGTGCAGGTTCCACGTTCGTTGTTGACACCGGTAGTGCGCCCTGCCAACGTCAGCTTCAACAACCTTCAGAAGAGTCTTCATCTCCTACTATATTGATAAGCTTGGTTTCATAACTGAGGGAAAACTTCCTGTTATACTCTTCACACCTTCCTCTTGGGGTTGCCCAACGTTGCCGAGTGCATTAGCCAGCAGCTCATTATCTACCTGTGAAGCCTGCATGTTCACCCCCAAGTGTTATGCGCGAGGCCACAGTGACGAGGAGTGGTCGAACCTAAGAGCTCGTGATAGAACTGGAAGATGTGCCCTTGCAGCTCCACCTTCCCGGTGATGGAGGTACCTTTCGGTTTAATTAGGGAGGAGATGTTGCATCTCCCGTGCTTTCCGCTAGAGATGGCGTGAAAATAGGCGGTGTTGGCAACACCCTGGTGTCGTGGCTGTAGGAGTTTGCGCGATAGAAAACAAAAAAATTCTCTCGCTTGCGGAAGCAACACTCAAGATCCAATCTAGAAGATGCTAGTAACGGGGAGAGTAGTTCATCATACCCTCGAAGAACACACGTGTTGAACGTTAATTCAACGCAGCTCGGTGAAGTTGTTGATGATGTACGATCCAATCAGCACCGCAAACGAGCAGCACCTCCGGAGGCTTGCACACGTACAGCTCGGTGTCGTCTCTCTCTTCTTGATCCAGCAAGCTAGATAGAGAAGTAGGTGGGATCGATTCCAGCAGCACGACGGCGTGGTGGTGGATATGGTGGAGAGTTCCCGCGGGCAGGGCTTCGCCAAGCGGTGCGCAGGAGGTAGAGGAGCAGCAAACAAATGGTGCGGCCAAGCCTCTCTAATTTGTTGCGCCTCTCTACTCTCTTATATAGGCAAGGGAGCAGCAGCCACTTAATTTCCAAGGTAGTAACCTCCCTACTTAAAGAGTGGTAACCCCTTCTCCTTTAAAAGGTAGTAACCCCCATCTTTCAAGAGTGGTAACCCCCCATTTAAGGGCTGCCCATTGATTTGCCTCATGGACCAAGGAAGGCTGGTCAAATGGACCGGTGGGCCACTCTTGGTCGTCCAGGACAGGTGGGCCCCACAGTGGGACCCTCCAGAACCTTCTAGAACATTCCGACACTCTACCGAAAAATTCCCGAACTTTTCCGGAACCCTTAAATCAACTTGCCATATATAAATCTTTACATCCGGACTCTTCCGGAGCTCCTCGTGATGTCTAGGATCTCATCCGAGACTCCGAACAATATTCGAACACCATTAATAAAATTATCCCAGAGCTACTCTAGCGTTACCGAACGTTAAGTGTGTGACCCTACGGGTTCGAGAACGTGCAGACATGATCGAGACACCTCTCCAATCAATAACCATTAGAGGGACCAGGATATCCATAATGACTCCCACACATTCAACAAAGATCTTTATCGGTTGAACCACTATGTCGTGGACTACTATAATCCGTATACAATTTCCTTTGTCACGCGATATTTTACTTATCCGAGATTTGATCGTCGGTATCACTATACCTAGTTCGATCTCGTTATCGGTAAGTACTCTTTACTCGTTCCGTAATACAACATTCTTTATGACTAACTCATAAGTCATGTGCTTGCAAGTGTTACTGAATGTGCACTACCGAGTGGGCCCAGAGTATATCTCTCCGAAACACGGAGGGACAAATCCCAATCTTGATTCATGTAATTCAACAAGTACTTTCAGAGATACCTGTAAGACACCTTTATGATCACTCTATTACGAAGTGATGGTTGAAGTCCCCAAAGTATTCTTCCGGTACCCGGGAATAAGATGATCTCATGGTCTAAAAAACAGGGATACTTGACAATAAAAGGCATGACAATATAAACTTAATGAAACGATCAATATTGTTATGCTTAGTCGGGTCTGTCCATCACGTCATTCTTCTAATGACATGATCCCTTTAATTAATTAACAACTCATGTTCATGGTTAGGAAACCATAACCATCATTAATTAACGAGCTAGTCTAGTAGAGGCTTACTAGGGACGCGGTGTTGTTTATGCAACCACACATGTATTAGGTTTCCGGTTAATACAGTTATACCATGGAAAATAAACATATATCATGAACACGGAAATATGATAATAACATTTATTTTTCATTGCCTCTAGGACATATTTCCAACTAGGTTGAAAATGACAAGGAAATTTTCCGGTTGTTTCCGTAAAAAAGGAAACGAAGAGCAAAAAATGGAAACGAAAATGGCATTTTACGGAAACGAAACGGAAACGACATATTTTAAAACGGAAATGATAAAGGAAATGATATAGCAATTTCCGACGGAAACGGAAACGAAACGGAAATTTCCGGAAATAAATACGGAAACTTTCCGTAATACCATGGAAACCATGGCCCAAATGCAAACTAAGGCCTGGTTGGATTCGCTAGTTAGGTCCATTAGGGATTAGGCTATTAATACTAAACCCTAATTAATCTAATTATGTGCATACAGTGTGCGGCCTCGAGTTCTCAACAATCACTTTGAGAATAGCCGCCTCAAACCCTCGAAGTCGACGACTCCCGCCTGTCCAGCGACACACTGCTCCATTCCGCGTCTCTATTATGTCGGGGTACCGATCAATATACTATGCTGCTATTGTGTTCCGACAAATATCCGTTTTCGTATCGTACCCGTGTTGTATCCGTTTCATATTCGTTTTCGGAGATTTTCGATTCCGTATTCGTTTCCGGGGTTTCCGATTCGTTTCCGATTCCGACAAGATAAAAGGAAACGAAAACGATAATGCATGTTTCCGTCCGTTTCCGTTCCGTTTTCAACCCTATTTCCAACAGTCTCCCACTTGCACTAGAGTCAATAATCTAGTTTACATTGGTAAAAATCTAACACCCATGGCATTCTGGTGCTGATCATGTTTTGTCTGTGGAAGAACTTTAGTCAACGGATCTGCGATATTTTCATCCGTATGTACTTTGCTAATGGTAATATCTCCTTCATTGACATGCTCACGAATTTGATGAAATCGACGTTTGATATGCTTGGAACTCTTGTGACATCTTGGTTCCTTGGCTAGAGCAATGGCACCGGTGTTGTCACAAAAGATCTCCATGGGATTCAGTGCGCTCGGAACAACCCCGAGTTCAGTGACGAACTCCTTCAGCCATATCCCTTATTTCGCTGCTTCAGAAGCGGCCATATACTCCGCCTCTAATGTAGATGCCGCAATGACGGTTTGCTTGGAACTCCTCCAACTAACCGCAACTCCGTTCAAGATAAAGACGTACCCTGTTTGAGATTTCGAGTCATCTGGATCTGTATTAAAGCTAGCATCAACGTAACCTTTTACGGAGAGCTCCTCATCACCACCATAGACAAGAAACATGTCCTTAGTCCTCTTTAGGTACTTAAGGATATTCTTAACTGTTGTCCAGTGAGCCTCTCCAGGATCACTCTGGTACCTGCTCGTCAAACTAAGAGCATGGGACACATCCGGTCTAGTACACAACATGGCATACATAATAGAACCTATCGTCGAGGCATAGGGGATTTTCTTCATCCTTTCTATTTTTGTTGCCGTAGTGGGACGCATGATACGTCCCAAACGTATCTATAATTTATTATGTTCCATGCTTATATTATACCAATTGCCTACATGTTTTATACACATTTTATATTGTTTTATGCATTTTCTGAAACTAACCTATTGACAAGATGCCACAGTGTCAGTTCCCTGTTTTCTGTTGTTTTTGGTTTCAGAAATCCACTTAAGGAAATATTCTCGGAATTGGACAATTTTTATACCGAAGATCTTAGAATTCCAGACACGTTCCAGAATTCCGAGGGGGAAAAGGAGACGGGCACCGAGGCGCCCACCTCAAGGGGTGGCGCGGCAGCTTCCTTGGCCGCGCGGACACCTGAGGTGGGGCCCTCGGGGCTCCACCGCCTTCGCCCCTTCGCCTATTTAATCCCCCCGAAAACCTAAGGCAAACAACCCGAACACTTTTCCTCACGGAGCCGCCTCCGTCGTCAACCCTAGTTCGGGAGGGGTCAGAACCTGCCCCGGCACCCTGCCGGAGAGGGGAATCATCACCGGAGGGCTCTACATCACCATGCCCGCCTCCGGACTGATGCGTGAGTAGTTCATCCTTGGACTACGGGTCCATAGCAGTAGCTAGATGGTTGTCTTCTCCTTTTGTGCCATCATGTTTAGATCTTGTGAGCTGCCTATCATGATCAAGATCATTTTTATGTAATGCTATGTGTTGTGTTTGCTGGGATCCAATGAATATTGAATACTTTGTCATTGCTTCATAATATATCATGTTGTGTGTTGTTTATGATCTTGCATGCTCTCCGTTGCTAGTAGTTGCTCTGGCCAAGTAAATGCTTGTGACTCCAAGAGGGAGTATTTATGCTCGATAGTGGGTTCATGTCTCTATTTAATCTGGGGCAGTGACAGAAAGCTCTAAGGTTGTAGATGTACTATTGCTACTAGGGATAAAACAGTAGTACTTTATGTAAGGATGATGTTACTTACTTACTTTACACACTTTGCTTAATGCAATAATCTGTTGCTTGCAACTTAATGCTGAAAGGGGTGCGGACGCTAACCGGAAGGTGGATTATTAGTCATAGATGCGGTTGGAACGGTCTATGTATATTGTTGTAATGCCCAAATGAATCTCACACTAGACATCATGTCATTAGTATATGCATCATTATGCAGCTCTTTATTCTATCAATTGCCCAGCTGTAATTTGTTTACCCGCATGTATGTTATTATTATTATTATTATTATTATGGAGAGACACCACTAGTGAACTGTGGACCCCGGTCCTTTTCTTTAAACTGATAATACAACCAACTGCAAACTGTTACTTTCATTCTCTGCAAACAAACATCATTCTCCACACCATACGGTTAATCTCTTTGTTACAGCAAGCCGGTGAGATTGACAACCTCACTGTTGAGTTGGGGCAAAGTTTCTTGATTGTGTTGTGCAGGTTCCACGTTTGTTGCTGACACCGGTGTGGCGCCGTGCCCAAGTCAGCCACCAACAACCTTCAGACGTGTTCTTCATCTCCTACTGGATTGATAACCTTGGTTTCACAACTGAGGGAAATTTGCTGCTGCACTACTTCACACCCTCCTCTTGGGGTTTTCCAACTCATCACCACTGTGTGCATCAACGCTGAGTCATACTCAATGGCTTACCTTGTAACATGGGCAAAGAACCTTTCTTTGCATCCTGCATATTGAATTTCTTCACTATCTTCTCAAGGTATGTACTTTGACTAAGTGCTATTAAGCGTCTTGATCTATCTCTATAGATCTTAATGCCTAATATGTATGCAGCTTCACCAAGATCTTTCATTGAAAAACTATTATTCAAATAATCTTTCACACTGTTAAGCAGCTCCACATCATTCCCAATAAGTAATATGTCATCTACATATAAAATCAGGAATGCAACCGAGTTCCCATTCATTTTCTTGTAAACACAAGCTTCTTTATGATTTTGGATAAATCCAAAACCTTTGACCACCTCATCAAATCGAAGATTCCAACTTCGGGATGCTTGCTTCAGTCCATAAATGGAACGCTGGAGTTTGCACACTTTACTAGCATCCTTAGGATCGACAAAACCTTCGGGTTGTATCATGTACAACTCTTTTTCAACGTTTCCATTGAGGAACGCAATTTTGACATCCATCTGCCAAATTTCATAATCGAAATAAGCTGCAATTGCTAGTAGAACCCTAACAGACTTAAGCATTGCTACCGGTGAGAATGTCTCATCGTAGTCAACTCCTTGAATTTGTCCAAAACCTTTTGCGACAAGTCGAGCTTTATATACGGTGACATTACCGTCAGAGTCTGTTTTCTTCTTGAAAATCCATTTACATTCAACAGCCTTACGGCTATCAGGAAGGTCAACCAAAGTCCACACTTGGTTTTCCTTCATGGATTCTATTTCAGAGTTCATGGCGTTTTGCCATTTTCCAGAGTCTGGGCTCATCATCGCTTCCTCATAGTTCGTAGGTTCATCATTGTCTAACAATAAAACGTTCATAACAGGATTACCGTACCATTCAGGAGTAGTATGTAACCTTGTCAACCTACGAAGGGGAACTTTGACCGAAGCTGCATGATCATTATCATCAGCTTCTTCCTCTCTAGTTGGTGAAGGCGGCGCCTGAAGATCCAAATCTTCCTGTGCCGTGCTACTCTCCAATTCGGGAGAAGGTTCAATAACCTCGTTTAGTTCTATTTTCCTCCCACTCACTCCTTTCAAAAGAAAGTCCTTCTCAAGAAAGGATCCGTTCTTAGCAACAAAAACTTTGCCTTCGGATCTGTGATAGAAGGTATACCCAATAGTTTCCTTTGGATATCCTATGAAGACGCATTTTTCCGCTTTGGGTTCAAGCTTATCAGGTTGTAACCTTTTGACATAAGCCTCACATCCCCAAATTTTTAGAAACGATAATTTTGGCTTCTTGCCAAACCACAACTCATATGGTGTCGTCTCAACGGATTTAGATGGTGCCCTATTTAAAGTGAATGTTGTTGTCTCTAATGCATACCCCCAAAATGACATTGGTAGATCAGATATAGACATCATAGAACGCACCATATCTAATAAAGTACGATTACGACGTTCAGACACACCATTACGATGTGGTGTTCCAGGTGGCGTGAGTTGGGAAACAATTCCACAATTCTTCAAGTGCATGCCAAACTCGTAACTCAGATATTCCCCTCCACGATCAGATCGTAGAAATTTGATCTTCTTGTTACGATGATTTTCTACTTCACTCTGAAACTCTTTGAACTTTTCAAACGTTTCAGACTTATGTTTCATTAAGTAAATATACCCATATCTACTAAAATCATCAGTAAAAGTTAGGAAGTAACGATATCCACCACGTGTCGGGATGCTCATTGGTCCACACACATCAGTATGTATGATTTCCAACAAGTCACTCGCCTGTTCCATCGTACCGGAAAATGGGGTCTTAGTCATCTTACCCATGAGGCATGGTTCACACGTATCAAATGATTCAAAGTCAAGTGACTGAAAAAATCCATCATAATGGAGTTTCTTCATGCGCTTTACACCAATATGACCTAAACGACAGTGCCACAAGTATGTGGTATTATCATAATTTGTTTTGCATCTTTTGGCATCAATGTTATGGATGTGTGAAGTATTACTATCGAGATCCAATAAGAATAAACCATTTACGTCGGGTGCATGACCATAAAAGATATTACTCATAGAAATAGAACACCCTTTATTCTCTGATTTAAATGAGTAACCATCTCGCAATAAACAAGATCCAGATATAATGTTCATGCTTAACGCAGGCACTAGATAACAATTATTTAGATTTAAAACTAATCCCGAAGGTAGATGAAGAGGTAGCGTCCCGACGGCGGTGACATCGACCTTCGATCCATTCCCAACGCGCATCGTCACCTCATCCCTCGCCAGTCTCCGTTTATTCTGCAGCTCCTGTTTCGAGTTGCAAATATGAGCAACCGAACCAGTATCAAATACCCAGACACTACTATGAGAACTAGTAAGGTACACATCAATAACATGTATATCAAATATACCTTTGACGTTGCCAGCCTTCTTATCCGCCTAGTATTTGGCGCAGTTACGCCTCCAGTGACCGTCTCCCTTGCAGTAGAAACACACAGTGTCCGGTTTAGGACCAGCCTTGGTTTTCACAGGTGTGGAAAAAGGTCTGCCACCCTGAGCAGCAACAGATTTGCCACTCTTCTTGAAGTGTCCCTTTTTGGCCTTAACCTTCTTGAAACCGGTGGTCTTATTGACCATCAACACTTGATGTTCTTTCTTGATGTCCACTTCCGCAGATTTCAGCATTGCAAAAAGCTCATTAAGAGTCTTATTCATGCCTTGCATGTTATAGTTCAGCACAAATCCTTTGTAGCTCGGTGGGAGCGACTGCAACACTCTATCAGTGATTAACTCATCCGGGATCGCACATCCCAGCTGAATCAGGCGTTGGATATAGCCTCCCATGGTTACAACATGTTCACTGACAGAGCTGTGCTCCTCCATCTTACACGTATAGAACTTATCAGAGATCTCATATCTCTCAGCGCGGGTCTGAGTCTGAAACATGGTTTTCAGCTCTTCAACCATCTCATAGGCGCCGTGATGTTCAAAACGTTTCTGGAGATCAGTGTCCAGAGATGTAAGGATGGCGCAGGCAACTATAATGTGGTCATCTTTGCGCGTCTCAAAGACATTTTGTTCTGCTTCAGGCGCATCGTCCTCAGGTGGGTCACCTAGCGCAGCATCGAGCACATATTGCTTCTTACACCCAGTGACGATAATCCTCGGGTTGCGGTGCCAGTCAGTGAAGTTTGAACCAGATGATTTCAGTTTTTCTTTCTCAAGGAATGCGCTGAAGTTGGAGCTACGTTGCGGGCCATGATCTACAACATTTTAGCAAAGACATCTTTAGACTATGTTCATGATAATGAGTTCATGTTAATCAAATTACTTACGAACTCCCACTTAAAACAACATCCCTCATAGTTGTCTAGTGGTACACGATCCAAATCCACTACACCAAGTCCGATCTTCACGAGAGAAGATGTAGTTTCAATGGTGAACATCGAAATGTTGATCATATCATTCATATGACTCGTGTTTAACCTTTCGGTTTGTCGCGTTCCGAGGCCATGTCTGTTCATGCTAGGCTCGTCAAGTTAACCACAGTATTTCTACATGTGTAAAACTGTCTTACACCCGTCGTATGTGAACGTAGAGTTTACCACATCCGATCATCACGAGATGCTTCAAAACGACGAACTTTCGCGACGGTGCATACTAAGGGAGAACACTTTATCTTGATATTTTTTAGGGATCATCTTATAATGCTACCGCCGTGCACACGCAAAATAAGATGCATAAAAGGATAAACATCACATGCATAAAATTATGTGACAAGGCATAGCCCTCTTATTGCGTCTTGATCTCCATCTTGAACGCACCGACATGATCTCCATCATGGCGCCATGTTCATGTGGCGCCTTGGTTGTCTCCACCATGTTGCATTCCAAATATTGCTAACTCATAGCGATAAACAAAATGCAGTTACATGTCGTTTGAAGTTGACACGCAGGTCATACAATGAATAATTAAGACAACCATATGGCTCCTGCCGGTTGCCGTACTCATCGACATGCAAGTCGTGAAACATTACAAAACATGATCATCTCATACATCTCAAATATATCATATGAACAATTTGGGCTATACCATATCACAAGCACCCCTGCAAAAACAAGTTAGACGCCTCTCCCTTATTATTTGAAAATTTTACGTGGCTTAGGCTTACGAAGAAAGAACCGTTCTTACCTACGAACATGAAACCACAACGGTGATAAACAAATTATCAACCACCCGTTGTAGATTAAATCTTAACTATAGTGGGAGAGACAGACACCCGCAAAGCCACTTATGCAATATAAATAGCATGTCTGTCGTGGAACGAGTCTCATGTACGCGGACATGTAAAGTTAGTCCGGGCCGCTTCATCCCACTATGCCACTAAGATTCAAAATACACAAAGGAAGTAATAAAATGATTATCAACGCCCACATACACATATGTGTTCTACCCGTACCAAAACATCTACGCATAGAATCGGCTCTGATACCACTGTAGGAGTTTGCGCGATAGAAAACAAAAAAATTCTCTCACATGCGGAAGCAACACTCAAGATCCAATCTAGAAGATGCTAGTAACGGGGAGAGTAGTTCATCATACCCTCGAAGAACACACGCGTTGAACGTTAATTCAACGCAGCTCGGTGAAATTGTTGATGATGTTCGATCCAATCAGCACCGCAAACGAGCAGCACCTCCGGAGGCTTGCACACGTACAGCTCGGTGACGTCTCTCTCTTCCTGATCCAGCAAGCTAGATAGAGAAGTAGGTGGGATCGATTCCAGCAGCACGATGGCGTGGTGGTGGATATGGTGGCGAGTTCCCGCGGGCAGGGCTTCGCCAAGCGGTGCGCGGGAGGTAGAGGAGCAGCAAACAAATGGTGCGGACAAGCCTCTCTAATTTGTTGCACCTCTCTACTCTCTTATATAGGCAAGGGAGCAGCAGCCACTTAATTTCCAAGGTAGTAACCTCCCTACTTAAAGAGTGGTAACCCCTTCTCCTTTAAAAGGTAGTAACCCCCATCTTTCAAGAGTGGTAACCCCCCATTTAAGGGGTACCCATTGATTTTCCTCATGGACCAATGAGGGCTGGTCAAATGGACCAGTGGGCCACTCTTGGTCGTCCGGGACAGGTGGGTCCCACAGTGGGACCCTCCAGAACCTTCTAGAACATTCCGACACTGCCGAAAAATTCCCGAACTTTTCCGGAACCCTTAAATCAACTTGCCATATATAAATCTTTACATCCGGACTCTTCCGGAGCTCCTCGTGATGTCTAGAATCTCATCCGAGACTCCGAACAATATTAGGACACCATTAATAAAATTATCCCAGAACTACTCTAGCGTTACCGAACGTTAAGTGTGTGACCCTACGGGTTCGAGAACGTGCAGACATGATCGATACACCTCTCCGATCAATAACCATTAGAGGGACCAGGATATCCATAATGACTCCCACACATTCAACGAAGATCTTTATCGGTTGAACCACTATGTCGTGGACTACTATAACCGTATACAATTTCCTTTGTCACGCGATATTTTACTTACCCGAGATTTGATCGTCGGTATCACTATACCTAGTTCGATCTCGTTATCGGTAAGTACTCTTTACTCGTTCCGTAATACAATATTCTTTATGACTAACTCATTAGTCATGTGCTTGCAAGCGTTACTGAATGTGCACTACCGAGTGGGCCCAGAGTATATCTCTCCGAAACACGGAGGGACAAATCCCAATCTTGATTCATGTAATTTAACAAGTACTTTCAGAGATACCTGTAAGACACCTTTATGATCACTCTATTACGAAGCGATGGTTGAAGTCCCCAAAGTATTCTTCCGGTACCCGGGAATAAGATGATCTCATGGTCTAAGAAACAGGGATACTTGACAATAAAAGGCATGACAATATAAACTTAATGAAACGATCAATATTGTTATGCTTAGTCGGGTCTTTCCATCACGTCATTCTTCTAATGACATGATCCCTTTAATTAATTAACAACTCATGTTCATGGTTAGGAAACCATAACCATCATTAACTAACGAGCTAGTCTAGTAGAGGCTTACTAGGGACGCGGTGTTGTTTATGCAACCACATATGTATTATGTTTCCGGTTAATACAGTTATAGCATGGAAAATAAACATATATCATGAACACGGAAATATGATAATAACATTTATTTTTCATTGCCTCTAGGGCATATTTCCAACAGTGGTATTGTGCACGACAGTGTCATCTCGGAATGACTTCGTGGGTGAGGCCTAAGGATTACGAACGATGGTGCCCGCTGGCGGGATCGAGTATGAGTAGGGAGACACCAAGACATACCCAGGTTCAGAGCCCTCGTGGTGAGGTAACACTCATACTCCTGCAAGGATTTGTATATATGAGTAATGGAACTACAAGTTCTCCTTGAGCTGTTCTTGAGGTGGATGATGAAGTAGTCTAGGGTTTCACCTAAGGGGGAAGTGATCTGTCTGCTAAGTGTGTCCAACCTGCCTTATATAGAGTTCGGCAGACGGGCTTACAGGTGGGCCGGCTGGCCACGTAGATGTCTTGGAGAGGAGTCCGAGACGGCTGCCTTGCTTGCCAAGTCAAGGGGGCATCATTGCGGCGCCGAGCTAGGCGGCCGGCTGTTGGGGAAACATTGTAGCTATACTGTAGCTAGTTAGCATGCTAATTGTCTAGCGTGCCTGCTAACCCGCCATAAACGTCCCATCGGTGGTTGGCGCCAGCCGGTCACCCCATCTTGTCGTCGCTCCAACGTCTTATCGATAAGGTAGCCTGTTATGTAGGCTCAGAGTAGGATTTGACTTATGTCTTCTAGACCTGTAAAGGCTAATCTCAGTAAGGCGGCCGGCTGGAGGTAGCCGGCTGGGGTTATCCGGTTGGAGGTACCTTCGGGGGAGCCAAGTCTTGTATCTTCTGGTTTGATCTTCAGGAGCTCGCCTAGAGGCCCGGCTAGCGGTAGGCCGGCTATGCGGGCAGCCGGCTGTACGGCGCCAGCCGGTTCGGATATGCCTGTTGGCATTTTGCGTTTTACTTGGGTGAATCTCTGTTTCCCGGTGATTATATCCTTGACACCTGGAGTGCCCACCTAATTCTACCACGCTGTCTCGAGTACTCGTCTACCACGCTGTCTCGAGTACTCGTCTTCAAGTCTATGGACTTTTGACAAAAAATATTTGCCTTGTTTTATGAAATGGAGGTACCATGGAGGAAGGGTGGAAGGTAAATCTATACCTCTTATAAAGCAAAACCCCACTAAGCTCATTTATGATTTCTATCTAATCATGCAAGCTATCCACGTCGTCAACTACTACAACCAACCAATTGTCCATGCCATACCACTAATGACAATATGTATTTCATGCAACCTATCCACATCATCTACTTTCTATCAATACAATTATCCACATCACCCATTTTTAATCATAAAATACAAAAAATATATCGTGCCAACTAAGTTTAGCCTTTGAACAATTATTATGTGTCATGTATTTTGTGTAAACAACTTATATTAAAAATAAAGTTTTAAGATATTGCCGCCACAACGCGCAGGGTATGTTTCTAGTTTTGATCTATGATGGCTACAAGCAAGTCATGATAACATGACTATAAAGAAGGTAAAACGATTTCCTTGAAATCGTAATTGAAAATCCTCAAATGGAAGCATTCAAAATTCTAAACCACGTCTCTATTTAATGGATATATTCACGTGGCATTTATCACTTGACGTTTCCTTTTAACTTCTTCTCATTTTGACTTGTTGATGATGACTATTTGTTTAGAGTTTTGTCGACTTGAATTATGTTGACGATTTGCCATATTGATTCCAGTCTACGCTACCCCGGATAGGATTATTTTTTATCATAATATTACTGTATCATGATCATAGAATCAAATGATGAAAAGAATCAAGTTTAACTGACAAGATAATTTCTACTCCCTCCCTCCGTTCCAAAATAACTGTCTTAAATTTGACTAAAATTAAATGTATTATGTCTAGATATAATTGTTCTACTCACTCCGTCCAACGAAGGATGTCTCAGCTTCATAAAAAATTAGATGTATCTAGACATGACTTAGTATATAGATACATCCAATTTTGATCAAAACTGAGACATCTTTTGTTGAACGGAGGGAAGTATATAAATTGGAACCTCCGTTTCAAACTTGAGACACTTATTAGGATGGAGGGAATATTTCAATTAGTATAATCAGTTGTTCAGTTTGAAAATGTTGTAAACCCAACCGGACCGAAAAGCAGTCATTTTCTTGTAAGACCAGGTTCCAATTTCTTCGGTCAATTTTCGTCTGACCGAAAAGTTATCTTCTGCCTGTGGACCTCTTTTGATGTTGACCTGAGAGTGTCAGTGCCCGTGGATCTGCTTACTTTTGGTCTACAGTAGACAGTACCAACCAAAAGGCAGAAGCGAAAAGCTTGCCAACGTTATTTTTGAGAAAAACTCCTGGAGGTTCCAAGCAACTTTTCTTTGTTGTATTGTCTGAAAAGTACTACTCCATCCGTCTCAAAATAAGTGTCACAATTTTGATAGAAAATGGAACTTACTTATCAAATCTTTTGTTATGAAATATCTAAACACTTAAGGGTTTATTTTGAAATTTACCTAAAGATATATCTGGCTGTGGCTGGACCATACCCAAAAGTACTACTCCTTCCGTCTCAAAATAAGTGTCTCAATTTTGATAAAAAATGGATGTTACTCCTCAAATCTTTTGTCATGAAATATCTAAACACTTAAGGGTTTATTTTGAAATTTACCTAAAGATATATCTGGCTCTGGCTGGACCATACCCTCGCCCGCCCGTCCGCCGCCATCTTCGTCCGTCGCCGTTCGGTTTTTTCTGACCCCCTCTTGACCCTGGTCGTCCCGGCGGGCTGAAGCCGGAGGAAACACCAGCCGAGGAGCCATGGCCACCGAGACCGACACGTTCGTCACCGACGTGGCCTTTGGGCAGGAGGTGATCATCACCACCGTGACGTCCTCCGGCGTGGCCGTGGAGGTCTGGATCCAGGAGATCCGCGCCGTCCTCGGCGACCTCGTCGTCGGGCTCGACGTCGAGTGGCGCCCCAGCTACAGCCCCTCCCAGAACCCCGTCGCGCTGCTGCAGCTCTGCGTCGGCCGCCGCTGCCTCATCTTCCAGCTCCTCCACGCCGACTTTGTTCCTCAGGCTCTGACGGATTTCCTCGCCGACCCCAACCTCCGCTTCGTCGGCGTCGGCGTTGGGGAGGACGTGGAGCGCCTCATCGACGACCACGACCTCAAGGTGGCCAACACGGTGGACCTCCGCGGCCTCGCTGCCGAGGGGATGCAAAAGCCGGAGCTCCGCCAGGCTGGGCTGCAGGCCTTGGCGCGCATCGTCATGGGGACAGACGCCGCAGGCCTTCAGAAGCCACAAAGGGTGAGGATGGGCCCATGGGACGCCTACTGCCTCTCCCTCGTGCAGATCAAGTACGCCTGCATCGACGCTTACGTCTCCTTCGAGGTCGGCCGGAAGCTGCTCACCGGCGACCTACCGGCGACCACTGAGGTGATAGCCGCGGCGCCTCCTGCAAATTCGAATGCTTAACTTTAGCTCCTACTAGTTCGTTTAGATTTAGTTATTGATCTCTTAATGTTAGGCCAAGGTTTGGGTGTGATTCTGTGATTGAAAAGATCAGACATTGACGGTGATGAGGACTAGCTTCAGAGCAGGGAAAAGATCGTGTCTACAACTAGGTGCCATGAGCATTAAGCCTTTTTGTGCCGATCGAAGTTCTGTGAAACATTCTGCTGAACTATGCATTTTTAGTGGACTATCAACTATTTTAATTCATTGTTCATGTATCACCGATTAGATGTTCCAGATTTCCACCAGCTCTCATTTGCTCTAAAGTTTTCCATTAGAACTTCTCGATCTGTTTAGTACAGTATTTGACATAATTGACGATGTGCACCAGCCTCTTTTGTGCTGATCGACACTGTTTTCTACTCCTATTCAGCAATGCTTTTGTAGCGGACTGCCAACTATTTTATCCATGTCAGTGCTGCTTCCAATAATCACGGATTGTGTGTTTCAAATTTCCAAAGGTCAATTCACAGAGTTCTGTAGCCAGAATTTCGGTCCTTTAGTATCTGGCGTCACAATTTGATTTCTGGCACCTACTTGTACCACATTGTGTAATTGCTCATTTTTTGTGTATTCATTTGATACCCCGTAGCTAACTTGCGGTTGGTCCAGTATGCATGTTAGAAATTACTCTTATCACGTCCAGAAGAACACTGACATGATAGTACCTTGTCCTAAAAATAAACTGCTGGAAAGGATAGGTAGCCCAATTCTTCACAGTTAAATCTGAAACTTGATCGTTTGTTGAAATTGTCTTTATGCATATATATATGATGTATGAAACACATACGTTATGCTTGTGATAATTTACAACTAATTATTATTACAGCATTCAAGTAATTCCCTATTCTTCTTGGTTCAAGTTCTTTTAGTCTGCCATTCATCGAGTCTGATAAATTTTCGTTTCACAGTGGAGCCTGACAGCCTGTGATAAATTGACAAGAACATGACTATGCTTGTTTGTCCTAGTGTAATGATTACTTCTATCATGAGAATAATATATCAAATGTTTAACTGATAAGAACAGAGTGCTATGCAAGTATGCATTACCCTAATACGAACAGATAACTACACTCATTGACCCTTATTGTGCTCAATGATATCAGATAACTACTTTGATTATGTACAATCTAAGAGCACTCTTATCTACTTCCTCGGCTTGCCAAGCATCTTATAAAAAGGGACGGATGGAGTTACGTCTTGTGGCCTTGTTGGCGCTACGTCTTGTGGCCTTTTGCTGGTCCTTCTGCTGTAGTTAGTAGGCCATTGGATATCGGCGTGTAGAAGCAACTCTTAATTTTTGCCTATGTATTTTCTACAGAGCTACCTGCTGAACTTGGTTTGTGTCTCAGGTGTAACTCTAGGGGTGGTGTTTTTTTTGCGAAAAAGACCACCGATCTATTAATCATCCAGAGCACTATAAAAAGATCCAAAAAGTTAATAAAATTACAAATAGTTTATTCGACCACCTAACAACGACTACGAACATTGGAGTGAGCCGAAGGCGCGTCGCTGTCCTCACCCCTCCATCACCGGAGTCAGGGAAGTCGTCGTGCGAACCCAAATGGCCAGTTGGCAAGAAACTTATGAGTTGTGCTGGTGATTCAAAACAGAACAATTTAAAGTTTACTGTCAAATTTTGTGATTTAAACCACTACCTCCGTTACTTGAAATATGTTTTCTGCAAAGTCAATCAATGTTAGCTTTGACTAACGTTGTAGAAAAAATTGGCATGGTAAATGTTAATAGTTTTTCTATAAACTTAGTCAATCTTTATGTTGTTTGACTTTGATCAAAATTTATATGGTACAGAGTATACAAGTATTCGTTAAGTTGTTGATTTCGTATGACCAGCACCTTGATTTGGGCAACTTGGTGTATTGTGAGCCAGTGACTTGTCTCCTCGGGTAACTTGAGGTGTCAGTGCTGCTGCTGTTGTTTTGGCTGTGATACTTGTGAACTGTGACTACGTGGTTCTCTGACCATGATCCATCTGGACTGAGATCTTGGACCTGTTATCAGCTAAGATGATTGTGAGATAGCTGAAAGATTTATGTATAATAAATTTTTTTGGGCACATGTTAAGATGTCTATAACTATGGTGTGGCAGTGGCGGAGCCAGACTGAAAACTCTTTAGGGCCAACTTATACAGACTCTTCGGAGTTTGCTATAATTTGCTTAGATATATAGGCTGTTCGAAAGCTAGTTCACAATCTAACATGTTGAGCTGAAAGTAAGTTCATTTGACCCCATAACTTGTGCACAATTTCCCGTACCGTGGCCTTAGATTTTAACACAAAGTACGAGAGTTGATGAATTTGCATTGAAGAGAGTTGAACGTATTAGGAAGAATTGTATGACGACTTGTATTAAGAGCTACTCCTCTGTTCCATAATACTAATTGTTACTGATTTGGTACAGACTTTTACTAAATCAGTGTCAACTAATATGAAACTGAGGGAGTACATCAGATTGCAGCTCCTTGTTGTCGCATCGTGTTATTATGTAAACGACTTATTTCAGAATTAAACTTGCAAATCCTATAGATTGCAGTAATGTTTTAAAAATTTACTAATTTTTTAGATTTGAAAGGTGATCCAGACTGATCACATTGTTAGATTTATCTGTTCTCCAAAGTGACAATTTTATTAGAATTACTAGCGTCGACAACTCTAACAGGGGCGCTTACTATAGGCACTAGGATCTTGTTCCTAGAAGATGACCAGTTGCAAGGTTGAATCCTAGTCTCACATTTAGCGTCGACTAAGAAATTTGTGCCGGACGATTGGCATTCTTTTGTTGGAGAAAACAAGCGTCTGAAGTTGGCGCACATGCTGAAAGGTCGGACGCTTAACTAGATTTTGCTATTTGATTAACATTTTTTCTCCAATCATCCGTGGGAGTTTCATTGTGTTGGGCTCATTGAAGAAATTGTCTAAGCATAATTTTGCGGACTTAAACTTTTTGATTCTTTAAAATCTTATTCTTGTATATAAGAATGCAAATCTTGCGAAAACAGGGATTGGAGTAGCACGCGGCATTCATGTGAGGTGTGAGTCAGCATAACCGTTATATTTTTGTTCTTCTCTAGATTTTGAACGAGAGGAGTATGCAAGGACTTATTTCGTACTGGAATATTTTAAAATTGGTGGGGTGGGAATTATCCCAGCCTAACCATAAATCTCCACCAATTCAAAAGCCCGTTTGATTACGGTGTAGTTGGTCAGTTTTATCCCTACGTTTTCTCACAATTTCCAAACTATATATTAATATATATACACTAAGTCTTCCTAGTGAATTGGAGAGAGATAGAGATTTCATGAACTTGGATAAATGTGGATGTTCACCCATTCCGATGGAGATTATCTCTACTAATTCTCTAACATAAACCTAGCAAAACAAGCATCCTCTTCGGAGGTGCCCTTTTGGATCGATGAGGAGCTTGGTGCTAATAAATAATAATGTCGAGCACATCTCCACGGTGATAGGGCAGTTTCGAGCAGCAAGAGCAGGGCAAGAAGACGGCGAGTGGACATGGCTAGGGAGAGAAGTCTTTGACCCTCTAGTGATATTTCGCTTGGCGTGTGTGCCAGGTGTTGGCTTGTGTGCCAGGAGATTAGGTGGGTCGTAGGTGATTACTGAGGTTTACTTGTGGTGAGGCCTCGACGGAGTGCAGATAGAATTTCGAAGTTTTACTGCAGAACTGATGCAGGTTTGCTGTTTGCTTTGGCAAAGATAAGAAGAAAGAGCCTTCACTTATGGCACATTTATGTACAAAGAAAAAACTGCCAACAACGCTGTAGGATTTCCTTTTCGCATCCTCTCCTCTCTATTTACTCTCCACCGGACGCCCCTATCTTGGACACTATCCCATCTGGCTTTTATTTTCCGTGAAACCCTATTACCCTTGTCGTTTGCGCGCAGGAGATTGGAAGACGCAGCAGCAGCCGGAGGAGGCGATCCAGTATGGCCGCCACGCATGTCACCGACGTGGCCTTCCGGCAGGAGTTGATCACCACCACCGTCACCTCCTCCGGCGCAACCGTGGAGGACTGGGTCGAGGAGGTGTACTCCGTGTATGGCGGCGCCTCGGGCGAAACCATCGTCGGGCTGGACGTCGAGTGGCGCCCCAGCTACGGCCCAGTGCGGAACCCGGCGGCGCTCCTTCAGCTCTGCGTCGACAACCAATGTCTAATCTTTCAGCTCCTTCACGCAGACTACATCCCCTACGCCCTGTCGGAATTCCTCATGGACGACCAGTTCCGCTTCGTCGGCGTCGGCGTGGCCGGGGACGCCGACCTCCTGGCCTGTGACTGTAACCTCCAGGTGTCAAATCTGGAGGACCTGCGCGGCGTTGCGGCGGAGGTCATGGGCATCCCGGAGCTCCGCCAGGCCGGGCTCAACGCTCTGGCGCGCCAGGTCATGGGGGTTAGCATCGAGAAGCCACAGCGGATAAGGATGGGGCCGTGGGACGCCTACCGCCTCTCCGACGAGCAGATCCGCTACGCCTGCATCGATGCCTACGTCTCCGGTCAGGTCGGCTTGATGCTGTTCAACGGCGACTACTAGCAGGTGATGCCGTGGCAACTGGCAAAGTCTTGCAGACAGCATGCGAAACTCAGCTCGTCCTAAACTATCTAGTGCGTTAGATTTTACTCCCTTGTTTCTCCTGCGTTTTAGTCAGTTCTTGCTCTCGTAATGTTAATTGCTCGTGTGATCGTGTCGCGTTTTCTTCTTAAGCTTACCTTCAGAGTAGAAGAGAGATTGTGGACTGTTACTATTTCCAAATCTATGGCTGCGTTGCTTTCCGTTATTACCAACTTGAATTGGATGTTCCAAATAGTTTCGACCGTAAGCCACCATCCACACTGCAAGGATGCTTAAAAATGCGCTTATGTAATAAAAATAAATATAAAAAATAAAATTGCTAGCTAAGCGCTTCCCATCCCAATGCTGCCCTTATGTGCTTAGTAAGGAAAACGAAGTCGCGTCAGGCTCAACTCACTGCGTCGATGGATTGAAGGCAGCGACCGACACCAGGATTTTTATCCTAACGCCTACTCCTTAGGACATCTACAGCGGCCGACACATTTTGGACCCAAATCGTATCTGTTTTGATCCGTTTGCGTTGGTAGCGGACATGAAATGGTCTCGTTTTGTCCGCTGTCCGTTTTGCGTCGGGGGTTGCCCCAACGGCCCGACGCAATTAAACCGCTGTCAATGGCGACGTAGAATTAGCGCCGCCGCGCCGGTTTCCCGCGCGCCGTTTCATGCGTTCCCGCCCACGACGGCGGCTCGCGCCACCCAGTTCGCGCGCGCGGGGCGGGAGGCCTTTCCCGCGCGCCGGACTTTCGCTTCCCGCCCCGCCGCGGCCTTTATAAGGCGTCGCCGGCGGTGCTCCGCCTGCACCAAAACAATGGCCGAACACCCCGACTACACCTGGGTTAGGATCGCCGAGATGGCTCGCGCCGGCTTCCCGGACGACGAGCAAGCAGCGCAGGCGTTTGCTCGGTTCACCTTCAATGCCGAGGAGATCGCGGCGTACGCCTCGATTCCCGACGAGGTCGCCGAGGAGCAGGCTGCCCTAGCCGCTGCGCGTGGAGCGACCGAGCTCTGCGGAGAGCTCTGCGCCGAGCTGCGGGACGAGGCGACCGGCTCTGCCCCCACTTTCTTCACCGTCACCGCCCCCACCTCCGGCTCCGCCCCGACCTCCGCCTTAGCCGCTGCCGGGCGGTCCGCCACGGCGGTTGCGCGGGCGGCTCGCGCGGAGGTCCTCCACGCCGACGGGCCCCCAGGCTGGCATACACCGAGCCGCTGCGGCACGAGGTCGACGAGGTGGACGACGACGACGACCTCGACTTCCTCGAGCAGTACCCGGACGAGCCTGATCGAGGCGAGGAGAAGAGGGCGCTCCTCGCCTCGTTTGAGACGCACCGCCGCGACCGAGCTGGGCGGCAGCTCATGAACGAGGCGCGCGCCGCCCAAGAGGATCTCGTCGCGGGGTTTCGGGCGCACCGCCGCGAGCAACAGAGGCGGCAGCTCGCCGCCCTGGAGGAGGACCGAGGCAGTGCGCGCACAGTACGTGTGCTCGGCGTCCCTACCGTCGATCGTCCTGGCGGAAGGCGCTGCGGTGGCTGCAACGGCAAGGGCGGAGAGGGACGCCGCTGTATACGCCGCGGCGGTGGCCGCCCGTGCGCAGACAACGCGGGCGGTGGCGGAAGCGGAGGCGGCGGTAGAGAGATCGCGCTGGATGAACGCCCTGGAGGAGGGCCAGGCGCGGCGGAGGCTGGAGGAGGGACAGGCAAGGGCGGGGGCGTCGCACCGGGCGAGGACGGCATTCGAGGGGCTGACGCCGCTACAGCGGCGCCATCTGATCGGCCAGCGCCAGCGCGCGACCTGTGGCGACGGCGGCGCTGGACCGTCCGGCGCAGGCGGCTCCGGTGGTCAGTAGGACGAGCGACTGCGAGTAGCCCTGTGATGGTAGGGCGCGCGACGGAAAGTATGCGGCCGTCGGCGCCATTTTGGGTGTAATCTGAGGGCTAACTGTATTAGCTATTAATTAAATTATCTAATCTAAACTTGTGTCCATGCCATGTGGGGCCGTGAATGATTATAGACGACACGCGCGGACAGCACGGACAGTCCGCGGCGACGCAAACCGCCCCCAAATTTGGGCCGTGTTTGTGTCGCAGCGGACGGCTCGGACATTTTGCGTCGGGTCGTTGGGCTGGGTTTTTTCCAGCCGCGGACATTTCCGGACAAAACGGATGTCCGCGGCCCGTTTGCGTCGGGCCACTGGGGATGCCCTTAGCAACCCTTAAAGCATCTCCACTCGCGGCGTCAAAATGCCATCCGAACGCAATAAGCGCCGTCTGGACGAGTAGACAGCAATAGGCGGTGTCGTTTCCCACTCGTGTTGTCCAAGTCGACAATTTCAAAACCGAGAATTCATAAATAACGGCGACAATTAATAGCTTCAGCCGCGATCGGCCACAAATTCAGAGTGTCGGCCAATCGGCCTACTCGGCCACAAACAAGAAGATTAGGCCATCAAAAGATGCAAAAATATGCCAAAGTACGTCGGGAGGTGGAGCTGTCGGCCACCGGATGTCGATTTCGGCGGCGGCCTAGGGCACGTTGCCCTCGCCGGGCTGGGTGAGGTCGGGATCGACCTCGTCATGGACCTCAGGATCGTTGACGTGATATCACTTCAAATCTCTTGGTTAGGTACCTAGGGTTTCGTATGGAAAGAGAAGTAGGCGCGCTGGTGGTTCCGGACGGCTGACAAGTAAAGAGTTTACCAAGGTTCGGCCCCTCACGTATGAGGTAAAGACCTACTCCTGGTTGTCTGATGTAGTATTGATAATAGTTACATGGTGGACGTAATGGCGATGGATGGCGATGGAGGTGAGACGTGGTCTCGCTAGGGTTATATATATGCTGGCTATTTTCTGTCTATCTTGTATTGCCTATTGCTCTCTCCCTTTTGTCTACCCCTCCCCGTGTATATATATGCAACCGGGGGGGGGGGGGGGGGGGGGGTACATGAGTCCTTGTCGACTACGAATTGGAATCCTTGTCTTGTTCTTCAAGTTATTTCCTTAACATCTTCGTGGGCTTCATTGGGCAACCCGGTGGGCCTTCATCTTGATTATACGCCATAGTGGGGGGTACCCGGAGGGTATGCCCACGTCAGTAGCCCCCGAGTGTTTGGTCGACCCAAGAGTCGGACAGGGACACATCATCCGATAGATCTTCAGGTGCACGTTATGCTTGATGGTTGCTGAAGTATTCAGTCGGTAGCTCGTCGGGTGATTTTGTCTTGATAGTACTTCAAGTGCTTCTGTCTTGTTAGTACATTGAGTGCGTCAGTTGCGCGACCATAGCTCATCGGGTGCGTGGCCAGCGGTCTCGATGGGAGTAGCCCCCGAGGCTATGTGCAACTTGCAGAGTCGGACATAGGCTCAAGTTGTTATTAAGCTAACCCCATGTCTTCTATCTTCGGTTTATGTTGGTTCTTCGAGGAGGATGTGCGCCGAGACTCGTAGGCTCCCACCCGATAGTTCATCGAGTGCCCGTGGTATTTCATATCCTGCATGTAGTTATAGTTGATAAATTATTAACTCATAGTTAGTTTGATAGTTAGTTAGAGTTGTTCCGCCTTTACCAGGTGCTCTTGCTAGTTCATGTCCTGCAAGTAGTTTACTATGCAAGTAGTTTACTTTTGATGATTTACTGACTCGAAGTCGAGTATACTTGTTTCGTCTTACTATGGGATGGTTGGCATAGTACGCCTAATACAACCGACGGATCGGGGTCAAGTGAATTGTAACTCGGGTAAAAACCTTTCTAGCCTACACAGATTTGAGTCCCTTGACTCGAACCCGGTAATAACCGCGTAAGTTCGACTCATGCCTCTGGGTCTAATTGAGTGAACTCCGGTTTTTTACTTTACCTCAGCGCGTCCGCCAGGATTTTCTTCGCGCCTGTTGGCATGGTATTACTCGGAGCAGCGCAGGTTGTGCGGGCTCTCGCCCTACTCGAGACTTACCTTTGTACTTTATACACAGCATCCGAGGACCCGACTTGGTAGACACGTCCCGAAAATTGTTTATTACTTTATTACTGCTGGTACATGGACTTGACCAGATTTCAACTGTTGTTTGCAGGTTTGGACTTGTATTTATTCGACTGACTTCGACCGTCGGGTGGTTAAGATCTTTGAGTGACATTGGTTGCCACGTATACTTGTTTTTCGAGTGACGCTCATCATCGACTGTTCTTGTGTTAATCTAGATTCATATGTTGTACTCCAAAACGTTTTAGGTGTAACATATGTTGTCTAGATTCATATTAAAACAAGTGTACATGGACACTAAAACATATCTAGATACGTTTATATATGAATGCAAAAAAGTTGCTAAAACATCTTATATTGTGAAAGTTTTATCGAAATAAATTATCTCTTTAACCGTCAATCCGATCGACGATCCGTTTTCACCGTTGGGTTCAGGTCGACGAGAACTTCAAAATAAGACCTTTTCTTAATATGTTTTTACGAACTTCTTTTTCTCCGTTTTTCTCCGTTAGTTGCCAGGTTATATTATCGTAGTTACCATATTACTAGTTAACACTTACCACCCATATAATACCTTGTAAATTTTATATGTCTTTTTTTGTCATATCCATGATTTACACGTTTCAAAACACGTGAATATGGAATACCATGAAATGATTACATTGGTGAGTAAAAAAGTTCAAATAACCAGGCAACCATTTGATTTTAATCTGGCAACCAATGTGACAATACCTGATGACTAAGTGACTATAATCTGGTAACTCGGGGCAGAAAAAAATATTATCAAAACATATCAAAATGGGATTTAGTTTTGAAGATCTCGTCGTGATAAAGTCAAGATTTGAAATTTAATTTACGGTTTGAGAAATAAAATATTTTAAACTCTAATATGTAAAAAGAATCTACGAAGTACCGGTTACCATATTCCTTCTGTGCGCACAAAGCTAATCTAGGATACGTACCCTTAACTAGAAGGTGAGGGCGCGCTTTGCTGCGCCCGCTTTTGCTCTTTTCGTTTAATTGATTTGTTTCTTAATTTTTACTTTGGTGTAATTATGGTGGCTATGAATGAAACCGTTTTAACATAAATTTTTTGTGTTCTCCAATTTGACAGATAGACATATTATGTTATTTCTCTTCATCTCCACTAATCTCCACTAATATAAAAGGAGCGAGTCTGTCAGATCCGGAGGATCTGGACCGTCCATCAAGTTAGATCCAACAGCCCACATTGTCTCAATGTTGTATGTTCGCCTCCGCCGTGAAACAACAGAAAGCAAGAAAAACGGTCAGCGCCGAAAACCACTTTCCCAGCCCACGACCCCACGACCTTCCACCGCGCCGAGCAAGTCACCGAACCGTTAGAGTCTCACCGCGCCGACCAGCTCTTCTCCACGCGCCTCCGCGCCGCCGCCGCCGCCCTTCTCCACCGCACATCCGCGCCGCCGCCATCCCTCCACCGCGCATCTGCGCCGCTGCCCGCCCTTCTCCTCCGCGCTCGCCGCCGCCACCAGCACTCTCCACCACCTCCTGGACTCGCCGCGGCTACCCTCTCTTTCCACCGCCTCCTGGCCTCTCCGCCGCACTCTCCACCGTCTCCTGGCCTCGCCGCCGCCGCCGCACTCTCCACCGTGTGTTGCGCTCCATTGATTTTATTAGTTCCTATATGGTGATGGAGTGCTGCCCTGTCCAGAGGTATTCTCCCCATGTGTGAATGGCAACATCTATCAGACACTATGAACTGATGAGGAAAAGGTAAGTGAACGAGTGTTTTCTCATTATCTTCTGTTCCTTTAGGAGCACGTGAGATATAATCATTTGTCTACAACACTTTGCTGCAATCGCAGAAAACCAAACTTACAAAAACTATGTTAGTTCATGCTATGGATAATCTGCATTATATCTTGCAGGCTTCAGGTCATTACTTTTTTTCTACCTGTTTATGTACGAGTGAGTCTTTGATTCACTCCATTGATAGAAGGTATGCATTAATTTTGCAAATATGTTCATGCTATATACATTTTGAGCTCAGGCACCAACAACGTTTTCCAGCCACATGATACGAAAATCAATAAACATATATGTTATTACTAGGAGATATTGGGTGTGAAACTGACATTGATACCTTAATTCTTCTCACTGAACTCTTTTGGGCTGTAGGTTCATCTATCACTTTTTTTTTGCTACATCGGATTAGTCGAGCAGGTGTAAGATTTCAGGTCAAGCTTTCTGCTTTCAAGCTGTGATTAATTATTTACATTGACAATTTTTCATAGAGGATAGATGGTTGAGCGGCACATGATTGGCACTGAATTTTATTGAGAAAATTTGCATGTACTTCTTTTCATCCCATTATGTTTATGTCTGTACGGATAGATTTTAATGTCCATTAATTGTTTCCATGTTGCACTGCCTTGCATTATGTTCTGTTCATTACCGTGATCCTAGATCCTCACATTACTTTTGACAAGAGTCCAAAAGAAACTTTCAAACTGAACTGAGATGCCAGGCATGGGATGATTCAACCTGATTGTTCTTACAATATGTGCAACACATGTGCACTAGATATGGTAAAATGTGCATTGTAGAGTACCTCATGTTTTTGTGGCGCCACCTTATTTCGTTGGTTATAGACTTGTAGTGTATGGGCTGATCTGCATTTTGTTTTCCTCCAAGACTTTATGAAAGAAAACTAACTGATATGCTCCTTGCTTTAAGTATTCTTAAGCTCCAGAGCACTGAATTCTATAGGAAGGGAATGAACTAACAATATTACTGCTGATTGTTCACCAGATGCTCAAGAGTTCAGTATGTGATTGTTCACCTGAAACAAACATATCTCGAGCAAAAAGTTCACTTTCCGCAACTCAAGCCCCATGTCCAGACGAAGAATGTGTTGAACCGTCTAATGATTTCGAAGTTGTTCCATCCACTAAGAGTCGTACCAAGAATGAGGGACAAACAAACCAGAAGGTGTCAATTAGTTGTAACATGTCTTCAGGTACAGTGAGGATCCTAACGGTAACATTTTCTATGTTTTTTAATCAACATGTCTAAAATAAATACCATGCATAAAAATATTGGCACCTAACTCCAATATTTGGATTTCCTAATTTCAGACCTTCTTAATAACTGAATGATTCTATTCTGTTTACTGCTGAAATATTTATTTTGATAATTTGCTGTTTGGCATTCAATTTGGGAATCAGGTGCCCCGGCAATTTTACACACAAAAACGTACAAGAAGCCGGATCAGTCAAAATCCACAACTCAAGCCCCACATGTTGAACTGTCCAATGATTTTGAAACTGTTCCTCCACTAAGAGCCATATCAGGAATGAGCAACAAAAGAACCAGGAAGGATCGTAGAATTCTTCCAAAGATATAGTGACTGAAACTTCTTGCAAGTACAATGTAGAAGGCTTTCCAACTATCTTTTCCACTATGATATTGTGCTATGATGAAAATACCAAGCATCGGAATATGGGTGAATAAGAACGACTGAACGAGTGAGAAATGTGAAACCACTGATGTGTTAGATGAAATTATCCAAGTTGTGAATTCTAGACAATGAGCAAGTACACAAGATTCTGATGTTATTTTAGAAGCTGACTATGAACTATGTATTAGAACTTGCGACATATATTTAGATAGCCATTCGTATGCAACACTTTTACAATTGAATCTTGGATATTTCGTATGCTCGCCTTGTGCAATCAGGGTCAGGTGCAGAAACATAAGTTGTTTGTTAGATATCAGGCTTTTAGTTAGTCATGTCCTCAAATCCGGGAATTGCTATTGAGATTAGGGCGATGGCACATCATACAACGTTGGTAGCCATGAAGTACTATTTGATTTACATCTCTTACCCACCTACCTCTCTTCAGATATTGCAGGCAAGTGCTACAATACATGTTCTGACGAAAGCCCTTTATGCCAGTTTTCCATATTGAGTGGCTTGCAAAACAAATTAGGAAGTCGTAGGCATTGACAATTGAAGATGCAGGCGACATCTATGACATATGGAGCACACGAAGCTTTGGGCGCATTCTCAATCATCTCTAATATGCAGTTGGATAACTTGGACAGTTCTGCAGGTGTAATTGCAGAGGTTATTGTCCGCATATATCACTGTGAATTTCAGGAATTCTTTTTTTTATAGTGGGCTGGAGAGAGGGCATTACTAATAAATATGACAACATAAATGTTTTGACGACAGATTGAAGCAAAGTCAAGAGGGTAATGCAAACAAGAGGGTTTCCTAAATGGACATATGCAAAATATAAAGCTTTGGAATGATTTGGGGGACACATTGACTCTTCTTTCATTCAATTACTGGTTTCTTGTTTATGATCTGATTTCTCTGTCAGTCCAATACAAATTCAGTGGCAATACAATTGTACCATCAAGGCTTGATATGGGTAACTTCATCTTCCGAACTTGGCAGAATATTGCAACTTATTTTTCACATGTTTACTTGCATGTGTAACTACTCATTTTTACTCTCGGAATGGACATCAGAAAGGGCATGGTCAAGATACAAAACTCCTGTTATAGCAAGTGATTCCGTACTAATTAAAGTACTTAAGCTATTTCTTTTCTTAATTGGGGTCTAGGCTTATAAAACCGAAGGTTAGTACTACAATTGTATAAGCATCAAGGTCGCAATATTATCATTTTGATAGCTGGCATTGGTGTTTTCCTTTTTTGGTTAAAGTGTTACTAGATCAAAATCATTAACCTTATGTCATTTCCATATATTCGAGGTGCATGGTACATATATTACACATATTTTCTGCATTTGTGATGAGCCGATCTTTAACCTCAGCATGCAGCATATTCAGAAATGTCAATTGAAGATTATATTTGATTTAAGTAATTATAGTGATGTGAAATTAAAGTTGTGTTTTGGGGACTATAGTGTTCATTTGACCATGCCATATGGTAGTTATAGTTATTAGTTATAGTTATTGTTAAACTATAGAACAAGATAATAGAGGATTGAATTTGGGTGATCTGCTCAAACTGAATGAAATTTACATTTGTGCTACCTACAGAAATGAATATTGATAGTGCATAATATTGACAGTTATTCAAACCTACAAGTTTACATTTAAGGAAGATGTTGGCAGGAACGTGCATTGCACGTGCATTATTACTAGTAATATTAAAAGATTCAGAGGACGGAGACACAGAGCATCACAGAGCATCACATCCGTACAACATGCATATCGTACGATCCACGATGCTCTGATGTTTAACGCCAAACTCGAGTTGAGCGCAAACGCCTGGACGCAGGGAAGAAAACCGTCGACAACACCCACGTCGCCGCGACTGCCGCCACGCGACCCCGCACCGTCCTGCACGCTGCGGCCGCTTTCGGCTTCCCCTCTCCGCGACCTCCATGACGCCGCCAACGTTGCCTCCATCTCCCCGCAGCCACCTGCTGGCCGAGGTCGGCCATTCCCTGCGCCGGATCCGCGCCGGAGACACCTCCCTCGCCGCCATCAACACCACCGGCGCCGAACTGCAGCGGATCATATTCTAACCGCCGGCGTCCCGTCCCGCGCGCGACCCTATCCGCCGCCGCTCTCTACGCCGGAGTCGCCGCAGCCCTCTTTGCTGCATCTCCCCCTTTAATTAGGTCGATGCAACGCTGACCTCCCGTGTTCAACCCCCATCCCCAGACGTGCCTCGCTGAGGAGCGCCACCAGCGAAGCTCCCTGCCGTTCCCCAATCAGATGCACGAAGCACAGCAGGCTGCTACTCCCGTGCCCGCAGGTCTTTATCACTTTCCTTCTGTTCCAATTTTCTGATTTATTTCAGACTGAATCAAACCTTCAGCTATTGTTTCTTGGTGAATGTCTGTGCCTTCAGAAACATCACCTGATTATTCTAAGACGTGCTCAAATACGACAGGTGCGTGCTTGCTTGGCTCAAGGCAAGTGATCTCCCGGTTCAATGATTTGTTCTTTGTAAAAAAAAAATGCCTGGAGAATTCTGTTGGTATGCATACATCTTTTGTCAATATGATTGCCTGTTTTTTCTTCAGAAATGTAACACCTATTGTTAAGGTTAGAGCAATATATGTGAATTCATTTCCATTCATCCTCTACCAATTAGTAATGGTCTCCTATACATGTGAATTCATTTACTCTAAGAGCGACTATGAAAAGTGTGTATTTGAATTGTTGAATTTCTTCAACTGTAGAACTAGATCCTGTGGAAGGCTGAATGTGGAAGGTATACAATAAAAAATGACCGATTGAATGATTAAATGACCAAAGAAGAATTATTATGTTTGAACACGAAACGTTCTCTCTTGAATAACAATGCTCAGTGGGAAGTGTTCGATTTACTAGCAGAGTGAATGATTTTAATGGAATTGATCTATTCTGCAGGTCGCACTTGACTTCTGTAGGGCATGTATTTCATCTTTCAATTTGAATTGGCTATAAATAGGTATATTTACTTTCAATTAGAATTGACTCTGAACGTGAGTTTTGGCCAGCTCAAATGTCTAATGGTGTGAAACAGGCCTTCTATATCTGTGGGCACGGCCTCAGCTTTCTGTTCAGATGTCCTTTTGGCATAATATGAGATTGCCTTAATGTGTTATTGACTAAGCTAGGTGAAATGAAGCATCAAGCTACCAGTATATGTATGGATGGTGTTCTACTGAAAGAGGTGCATGATGCTGCAGTGAAATTTTGGATTGCTGATGTTGCGACAATGAAGCGAAGGTATAATTTCAGGTTTTTCGTCGAGAAAAAAGAATTTGTTCATTTTTATTTGTTCAACAATATTCTTACCTTTTCCATGTGAAGGCATTAATGGATTTCTTGTGTCGGTCATGGAGGCGTTGCGGAAAAAGAAAGACAACTATGTGAAGAAGGCTTGCACCAGTAAATATATGAACTGTATTGGTAGGGCTAGCATTACTGAAACTATGCTCCAACATTTTGGATCACGCACATTAATGCAGGTTTTGCCCTTCACTTGGTCCTGAAATATATCAAGAGACTTGTCACAGCTCATTATCAATGCAAAGAAATGTAGGCAAGGCAATTGGATTTCATTTCCTATATTTAATTATTTTGAAATTCCCTAATCTTTCTCATGCTTATATTTGCAGATAGTTATGTATGTGATTGTGGTGGAGGTTGCTTCTCTCACAACTTTTCTTTCGTTTTCCATCTAGGATAATTGACCATAGAAGCAAGGATTAGAAACATTATTATAGTAAATAGCAAAAGGATTTGTGCCTAATGGTGAGGCTACCAAAGTAAATGACCCACTGTGAATCTGTGATGGTGGTCTTATTTGCTTCTTGGAATAATACCAAATATGCTAGCCTATGGATTCTCCTGGTCCTTTTATTTCGTGCTAATGTACTTATGGTGCATCTGTATGCAAGAATTCTATATAAT
The DNA here is from genome assembly GCA_026929855.1 of Poa annua. Classification (NCBI taxonomy): domain Eukaryota; kingdom Viridiplantae; phylum Streptophyta; class Magnoliopsida; order Poales; family Poaceae; genus Poa; species Poa annua. The sequence goes on along the minus strand of CM049435.1, from coordinate 52,074,199 downwards.
GATACAGTTTCTGTAAGACGCTATTTGTAGTTTATGCCTGGATATATATGCCTTCATATTTGCAGAGGGCAGGGGATGCATCACTGCAAGATTAAGCCCAGCTAGATATCAATCATAATATATCCATCATCTTAACTTTGTTTTTTCAGACAATTATTGTTAGCAAGCAATTATTGTCAAAGGGGATGCATTACATTTTTGGCGCTCAGTGTAGTTTATGCCCAGCAAGTAACTATTGTCAGCAAAGTCCTCAGCTACGTTTTATAACTATAGAACATGTATACGTGTGTCAAATTATTTCTATTACATCGCATGTTTCTGCAAGCTAGGAATAGGTTCATGCTTCTGTCTGAAATTGTGGGTTCGGTACAGAAAAAAAAATCATGTTTATGACCCTCTGTCATAGGTTCCTCCTGGGCTGTACGATATTAATCTGACTCAACGACAGAAAAATAGAAGCAAGGCATAGAGAGGACCAGATCATTTGCATCTATAAGTTTTTAAGGCAATCACAGTTTAGAAGCCATCGTTTCCTTCTTTATTGCGAGCATAAAGTCAATCTGGCTTACATTTTTAAATATTGGTGGGCTGACAATTGTTATCATGGGCCTCCAACGTCCGTTTATGGCGAGCATAAAGAGGCCACTGCCAACAATATGGATGAACTAGACTAGGCCGTAGGTCCTAATAAATAAGAAGCAAAGTGCTTTGAAACTGTAAGATTTTGCCTCATTTGATTTAAGTCTTTGCTTGTGAAACTTTGTGATATTTAATGTCAGTTTGATTATGGATTGCTGTGTAATTATCTATTCTGGTCTTGAAATTAAACAAGTTCTTCTATTTATACTAACCTCTAAATAATTTTGTTTCGCTTCGATAAATGAAATTAGACTTTTGTAATGACTGAATAATAAAATTGTATTGTGAATTATAATTTTTTTATGCATGGAATATTTTTCTGTGGTATTTGCATTATGCACATGTGATAAAATTTTTTCTTCAGAAAACCGAGATGTCGAAGGGTGGCAAATAAATTTATAAGATTAAACGTGTGTGACACGTGCACGATTACTAGTTATAACAAGTTTTCAAGTGCTATCTTGGCATAAAGCTTATGAAAAAAAGATGTTCCGCTGAACAATAATTGCTTAAAAAATTGTATTACGATATCATGAAATGTTTAGGGTCTCATTTGCAAGAAGTTTTACAAACCAATTCAACGTACTACAATAAAAAAAGTATAACAAACTGTCAAACTATGTATTAAAAATGGTAATAATAAGATCAATGATTTTTTTACAACAACACGTGTCTTTTACATCATCATCTCCATGAATCGCTCGTCTTATTAACCTACCTTCATAGCATGGTTAACATCGAAGCAGACGACGGCGCAAGTTATTTTGTAACATTAAAAAATCAAGTACTCCCTCCATATCAAAATATAAGACTTCCTATTATTTCTAACCTTGTACTGATTCATATGTATATAGATATGTTTAAATGTGTTGATTCATTCACTTTGAAATGAATCTGGACAAAGTCAAAAAGGTTAGTAAGTCTTATATTTTGATACAGAGGGAGTACATGTGAATGGATTGAAACCGTAATTAAAAACCTGAAGAAATCTAAAATACACCAGATAACAACCAAAGTTGTAAAGTATTAGAAAATGATAGTTTATTAATTAGTATATTTGTTATCTTGATAACCCCTGCTATTATTTGAAGGAATCAGCTATTCAACTTGAGATGTCATGTATTTCCATTCGAAAACTAATCTCTATTATAGAAAGCAATTTCAAAATACCTCTTACAATTTCCAGTTGTAGTGTGCAGTTTTAACATGTTTCATTATAATAAATCTCACAATTCTTATATGTAAGAGTTTTTGTAGCGAAACACTATACCTAGGTGTCAGAGAAATCATCACAACAAAGATAACAAGCAAACACATCCAAGGACATGTTTGCTAACTCATACCTATTTCATGTGCCGCTCGCTAGAGGCTAGCTAAGAAGAAATCATAGTCTAAACATGGTCTGGGCTATATTTTTCACTACGTGTTCTTGACTATATTGATTTTGGCCTGCATGTGAAGAGATGAAAACACAATAGTGTGTTTCGTGTATTTTCGCCACTTGGCTAAGTGAAAACTTATCTGACACAACCACATTTGAATAAATTCGTCTACCCGACAACCATATGAGTTGTGGCGAACGACACATAAATGAGATGCAACGACAATGCAGTGGATGGAGCTGCGCTGGCGCCGGTGAAGCTTATGGAGGGAATATAATATCTATAAAATCTATATGTATATATGTTGAAATGAAAAAGTGACAACATGGAAGTTGTGGGGAACGACAAGATGGATCTATCCATCAAAGGAAATTTTAAATTGTTGAACCAGTGCGACGAATTTGACAAACTTTATCTAAAAAGGTACAAAATCCAGTTTAAAGTTAACAAGTTATATTTGACAAAATTTAAAATAGATGACGGGAATGAAATCTACTCATCGGCGCGCAAATATTTCGTATACATTTTAACTCGAATTGAAAAGATTGTATATATTCACAAACATTAGATAAAATGCTTTATTGGTATTGGAAGAAGTCAAATAAAAATAAACTAATCAATACACGTGGGCCCACAACCAAATGCACCGCTCTATTTCCTGGGAGCTTAGTACTTAGAGAGGTAGCACGTTTAATATATGTACACTTTATCTAACATCTTTTCTATTGTTGAACGGAGGCAAAGAGTATGCGTATTTGCTTCCGCTCATTCTTCGTGTTTGTCACCGTCTCCGTAGTCAATCCCCGGCTACCGCGTATCGCTTTGCTGTCGCAGGCTCGCAGACAAGTAGCCAAGCCAGGACGGAGACTCCGAGGCGCGAGTGAGTGAGCCCCGGCTGGGCGGGGCGAGCGAGTGGCCTAACTGCAAAGCCAGCTCACTGCACAGTGGGCCCACTTGGTCCCCACGTTTCGATACAAACGAAGCAGCTGCTTCAGCTTAAACCCAAACCCATCCCTGCCTCCAGCCCCCACTGCCCACGACACAGGCAAACGACTCACCACCTCATCTCCAATTCAGAATCCAGATGGCGCAGGTGGTAGCGGCAGCGGCGGCGGGCGGGGCGGGAGCCGCCAGGCCGCTCGGCGGCGCGTCTGGGACCGACTCGCTCCGGCCGGCGGGGAGGCTGCCCTTCGGGCCGAGGGAGAGGTGGAGCGGGAGCGTGGCCTCGAGGGGCCGACGTGACTCCCCTGTTGCCTCGGTGATTAGCCGCGCCCCGCGCGCCGACACCGAGGTGCTGCCGGTGTCGCCCGACGACGATGCGGTCCTCAAGGTAGCGCGTGCTCACAAACCGACTGGCACCTCAGCTGGTCGCTCGCGGTGGATTTGGGGTCGGGGTGCGCTTTTGTAGTCTTCGCTTACTTTTGGGCACGAAATTGGCTCTCCCTGACAGGTGAAATCGGGTTTGTCACGTCCCGGCATCATTTTCACGCGTGTGACTGGAATTTAGAGGCCTGGACTATTAGAGATGTCTTTTTCGTAAAAATATTATCCATGCAACTTTACTTGAATTTTTGACGTCTTCTTGTAGTTTTGTACTTCTGCGCATCCATATGAGCTGCTTGTCTGGTGCCACTATCTGTCCGTTCGTTTTTATTATAGAGTGTTGTAAGATGCATATTTCGATGTAAGGGTTACATATTCCCCTTCCATTTTTAGAACTCTTTTCTTATTGAGTGGATGGCAGTTTAATTATGTCACAGTTTGCAAAATTGGCGTTGGAACCATTGAATGTAGTCAAGGAACGTCTCCTTGGATGCACAAATTATAAACAATTGGTAGTAGCTCCTTTCACTGAAAATCTACTTGCAGGAATAATTCTCAGCAGAATCTGCACTGCTTAGCTTATTTCCTGCCACTAAAAAGTATGGATCCCCTTGACCTTATTGAGAATATCTCAACATGGATGGGCTATTTTTCAATTAAGGATGTGCTACTTTCTTATCACTTTGGTTAAATCTCAATTCCGAGTCTTCTTAAGCTACTTATCCAATAAACTATGAAAGCTTATGATAAGCAGTTATTCACCATGGCATGTTCTTCGGTGTTGCAGTTACTCACAATATATAGGGTGACATCTTGGAAGGAACCTTATGAATTGATCAATTGAAACTTACTGTCAATAATACCTCTTCTTGACAGGAAGAAGAAAACTTCCAGCATCTTAAGGCTATTCAACAACTAGCAACGGCCGCCAATGGTGTGTGGTCTAAACCAAATGTTAGGCGCAAGACGAAGATTGTGTGCACCATTGGTCCCTCAACTAACACAAGGGAGATGATCTGGAGCCTTGCTGAGGCTGGCATGAACGTGGCTCGCCTTAATATGTCACATGGAGACCATGCATCACACCAGAAAGTTATCGACTTAGTCAAGGAGTATAATGCCCAAACGAAGGACAATGTGATCGCGCTTATGGTTGACACCAAGGTTTGTATTTCTTTTTTTTTCAGATCTTTTACACTGATGGATAAGCATTCACGCTCTCAGAAGATGCTCTATTTGCATTAGCCTTATTATAACTCTGATGCTCATGCTAGTACATGATTTGCTCTGCATTTACCTTCTGTCATTATGTCATACCTTGGTTTATCTGAATTAAGTTACATTTTAATCTCAGGGTCCAGAAGTTAGGAGCGGAGATTTGCCTCAGCCTATATTCTTGGAAACTGGCCAGGAGTTCACTTTCACAATTAAGGCGGGGGTTGGGACTGAGACATGTGTTAGTGTTAACTATGATGACTTTGTTAACGATGTAGAAGCCGGTGACATGCTCCTTGTGGATGGTATGTGGACGTTTTCCCCGTTCTGATTTTTGATTATTTGCTCCAGTATGTGTGGATGCATGATGCATCAATCAGTTCATCTGAAATGTGCAGTACTGAACTTTACGTAGTGATTGAATAAGTTCGTATAGTGGCGGATATTTATGTATACTGAAGCGGGTAGGTTCATAATGAGCTGGTCTTGGTTAAAGTATCTAATCATAAGATTGTTTAAATTTTTCTGGTTTTGTCCAGCGTAAAGATATTTTGCATATTTTCTAATAAACTTACTTCTATTGGTTCACTCGAACACATTTTGGGCCTACTGAATGGAGTCATGGACTATGCATCAATTGTTTATGCATGTGGAGATATAGTGTTCCCCAGATTGCTCATAGTATTGGGAGCATGATACTCTCCATTATTTTGTACTTAAGCCAACAGTTTAAGATATAGTTTACCAACATTTATTTGCAAGTGGTCTTGCTTAATTGTGCACAACTCATAAACAGTTAAATATAACATCAGATACATGTGTAACATCCTTCTACCTTTCTTATCTGTATTTTATGCTTGTACAGATGATTGCATATTTCAAATATGCAACTTCAACAATTGTATGATTTTATATTCTGTGAAATGATCACTGTGTTCCTTGCTTAATTGTGCACAACTGATAAACTCATAAACAGTTAAATATAACATCAGATACATGTGTAACATCCTTCTACCTTTCTTATCTGTATTTTATGCTTGTACAGATGATTGCATATTTCAAATATGCAACTTCAACAATTGTATGATTTTATATTCTGTTAAGTGATCACTGTGTTCCTTATTTAGGAGGAATGATGTCATTTTTGGTCAAGTCAAAAACTGAAGATTCTGTAAAATGTGAAGTTATTGATGGGGGTGAATTAAAATCCAGGCGTCACCTGAACGTACGTGGCAAGAGCGCAACCTTGCCATCAATCACAGGTAATAGTCAACATATTCTTCATTGACTAATATAGATGCCATGTCATGCTCATTTTCATACCTGCAGATAAGGATTGGGATGATATTAAGTTTGGAGTGGAAAACCAGGTTGACTACTATGCTGTTTCTTTCGTCAAAGATGCTCAAGTTGTTCATGAATTGAAGGATTATCTCAGAAGTAAGATTTATTCCCTACTTTATAAACAATATGTTGACATTATCCTGAAAAAGTTTTGATAATGTGTCTTTTTTAATTTCCACTCAGGCTCGAACGCGGATATCCATGTAATTGTGAAAATTGAAAGTGCAGATTCTATCCCAAACTTACATTCAATAATTACAGCATCTGATGGGGTAAGGGGTTGATATTGATCGTTTCTTCAGTTTAGTAAGATACATTCGAAACATACATCTTGATATGAAAGGTCTTGAGTTGTATGGGGATCATGAAAAGGGCTTCATTTCTCTTTTCTATTTTCTAGTATAACTGTATAAGTATGAGTCTCTTTTTGTTTAAGTTTTGATGTAAGGAGTATTGAGTTCTGTAGGCTATGGTTGCGAGGGGTGATTTGGGAGCTGAACTTCCTATTGAGGAGGTACCATTGCTGCAGGTATGTTGTAATTTAACATGTTGCTCACAGTCTAAATGCAACCTTCTCTGCTTAGCTATTTCTTTAAGCTACAACCTAAGAAATAAAGTGTGCAGTATAATAACCAATACCAATGTTATATGTTTACTTTACAAATCGCTTGGAAAAAATATTTACTAACAGAGCACTTGTTTCTATATACATGGCATCTAGGCAGTTTTCCAGTTTGAAACCTATAATTGAGCTTTCTGATAATTCTATATAAGATATACATGACATTCTTAAAATTTCATGTGTCTTGATGCAGGAAGAAATTATTAGAATGTGCAGAAGCATGGGAAAAGCTGTTATTGTTGCCACTAATATGCTGGAAAGCATGATCGTTCATCCAACTCCAACCCGAGCAGAAGTTTCAGACATTGCTATAGCTGTCCGGGAAGGTGCTGATGCAGTTATGCTTTCTGGGGAAACTGCGCATGGAAAGTACGTGTTCTCATTTTTCTTTTGCACATCAAAATATTTTTAAAGTTTTAGTGCAAACTATATGAGCACATACGCAGTCCATTGTTAATAATCTAACTAACTGAAACCAGCTGACTATGTTACTAAGTCATATTTCAGCAGCGATATGCTGGTATTTTTAAGTTGTCATGCTTTTGCTCTCCTTTTATTTCTACTGAGTAAATTATGCAATTTAACTCTACTTTAAATATTTCAACTCTGAACTTGTAGTGCCATGTTGTTCAGGTTCCCATCTGAGTGAGCTCTTTCAAAAGTTTTATGGTCTTAGACTTAATGAACAGCCAAATGAATTTGTTGATTTTGTTTTTAACTGGGGTTAATTGGATCTATGCCACTACAACTTTCACACTTTGGAGAAATGCCATTACAAAAACTGAAGTTGGAAATATGTCACTACAACTTCTCAATACCTCTACATATGCCATTGTGGTCATTTCACAACATATACTGGCTTATATACTCACATACGTACACTTGTACTCATGTATGCATACGTAAAAAAGAAGACATGCTGCCGAAATTTTCAGTATACCGGTTGACAATTTTCTGGACAGACCTTAACATGTCAGTTTGAGGGTCCATTTATGCCCAGAATCGGCTCATATTTGAACAGTACACTCATATTAGTGCATTTGATTTTCTGTAATTTTTTCAGATTTTTCTGAGAAGTTCGAAATTTGACCATTTTTTGAATTTTTTGGTGCCGGAATGACCAAAATAGCTGTCGAAAGTTTTTTACAGAGATAATACGGTAAATACAACAGTACACACTGAAATACATATATTTTATGAACTGTTATGTTGTGAAATGACCACAATGGCATATGTAGAGGTATTGAGAAGTTGTAGTGGCATATTTCCAACTTCAGTTTTTGTAATGACATTTCTCCAAAGTGTGAAAGTTGTAGTGGCATAGATCCAATTAACCCTAACTGGGGTTGTTCTGCTGTTGCTAGTTGCACCTTTTCCCCTCCTATTTGGTTTGTTTAAAAGATGTTTCCTAGTCTTGTGAGATGTATTTAAGTTGTCTACATTGCTAAGCTTACTATCTGATCTGTTTGGCAGATTTCCCTTAAAAGCTGTCAAGGTCATGCACACTGTTGCACTGAGAACTGAAGCAACTATTACTGGTGGGGAAACACCGTCTAACCTCGGTCAGGTGCTCAAGGTCTGAACTGCAATATCCCAACGTACACCGCATGTATCTATTGTCACTTAATCTGGAATCTTCCTTCTCTGATTACCCTTTTCTCCTGTAGAACCACATGAGCGAAATGTTTGCTTACCATTCAACAATGATGTCCAATACACTTGGCACATCAATTGTGGTTTTCACCAGGACTGGATTTATGTCTATCTTACTTAGTCATTACCGCCCGTCTGGCACCATATTTGCCTTCACAGATCAGTAAGATTACTCTTCTTTTGCTCAAATGTGTATGACATCAATAAGATGAAACTCCCATCATTTTTTTCCATAAAAATAAATCAACAATAAAATTTTAATATCTGATAATATTTATTCATGGACTAAGCAGAGGTTAGTATGTTGAAAAACAAAATTGCTCATGCGGCTAAGATTTTCAATGTTAGTCATTGGCAATACCAAATTCACAACACATTTTCTTGCCTTGTAATCCAGTCATATCCATTGGAACAAGCGAGAGCAAAATTGTGTGCATAGCCTCTTACTGTGTGCCCATGTACTAACTTTAGTGATAACCTTTGTATTTTACACATTCATTGTACGAAATGTTGATCTCTACTCACTAGTCTTGGGAGGAGAATGGGATGTTGTACTTCATCAGCACATATGTGTTGGATGTCAACCTTCATGCGCTGACCACCATTCCAAAAGACCGATCTTATGGAAAGGGCCATACAGTCCACTTATACATTTTCCATGTACTAAGTTTAAGTGATAAACCTTTGTATTTCTGCAAGTATGATATTGTTACTATTTTGTTTTACATTTTCCTTCATAAATCTGGTATTTCTGCATGTAATGTTTGTTGCTTCTTACTCTTTACAGGGAGATAGTTAGACAACGATTGGCTTTGTACCAAGGTGTATGTCCAGTTCATATGGAATTTTCTGATTGTGCTGAGAAGACATTTGGTGATGCTTGTTCTTACTTGCTGGTAATCACTGATAAATCCTATCCCTTCTGTTATTTTTTTTTCTTGCATCAGCTTAAGGGCTACCTTTTGGTCCTTCATGATAAAATCCTTAATATTACCCTAACACAGCCTGCACTGAATTGAAGTTAGTTAAGCTACATTGCCTTGGGCATGATTTTTGGAGAGTTGGTACAATGGTACAGAGGATGTACTGTATGGTCCTGCTCTGGGGTTCTTCGGCATAAAAGTTGTAGAGCACGGCCATGCCTGAGGCATGATCTGTCAAAAGCGAACTAAATCTGTCCATTATAAACATGCACACCCACATACCCCGAGTCGCGGAGCTTGAAGATTGACGAAGGTGGTGCTAAGAGCATCTCCAGTAGAATAGGGCACCGCTTTTTGGTTTTAGGGCACCAAAACTTGTTTTGCTCCAGCAGATGATGTCTTTTGGGGCACAATTTTTTTTGATCCCCAAGAGATGATGTATTATAGGGCACTAAAACATGTTCTCATCAACACAAATACATAAATATGAATCAACGAATGCACAAATAACATCAAATTAAGTCTCAGATAATTGCAATCTAACTCTGCCACTCAATTAGATATTTTTGTACAAACTGAACCTGCTAACAACAAATTGTACAAATTGAACTTGGTAACAATAAGTTGTACAAACTGGATTTGCTTTGCAAACCGAATTCTATAAATAGAAAAGCTAAACAACAAGATTGACCAAAACAAAAATTGCAAAGCAAGTAAATTTTCAGCTAGCTAGTAATAGTGTAAACCGATCTGGAGCTACACGCCGTTTCAAGCTATGGAGTGTTTCTTTTCAGCTAGCTAGACAGTACTCCACATGGATAGTGCTCGTCTTCTAAGTTTGGGAATTGATTGAATCGATTCATTTGGCTTTTGCCACCGACAACCTGAAGACGCCTGGGCTGGGTACCGAGCGCCAGCAGAGCACCGCCAGCTGGCTGCGGGCTTCCGCCAACGTCGCCGAGTCACAGGATGATGCAGAGGGCACCACCGGTCGGAGGATGAGGCCAGGCCGTGTTGAGCCGTCACGCCGCCTTGCACCTCGCGTGTCGCCACCGCGCTAGGAGGAATCGACGCTCTGTTGCGGCCGCCGTCTCTCTACAGTCTTATTTCAGCTCAAACGGACACATATGCATGTATGAATCATGGGGTACCCAACAGAATATTATATCTAGAACCTAAGTTTATATATTCTGAAGGAATACTAAAACTAAACAAGCAAGCAAATGTGACCTTGACTTGTGCTTATTTAGAAGGGTGTGTATAACTAGATATAACTTACTTACTTACCCAGCAGTGTGCATGTTCAATTCTAGTATCCACTATTTGGCATAAGTTTTTGTACTATTATAACCTGAGAATATGTTGTCTAACATATTGTGCTTCGTTTCACAGAAGCATGGTATGGTGAAGGAAGGTGAGGAGGTTGCACTTGTACAAAGTGGCAGACAACCCATCTGGAGGTCGCAATCCACCCACAATATTCAGGTTAGGAAGGTCTGATGAGGAATTTCCCGCGGTATCAGGTGGACTCCCACGGCCAAGAACATAGGTAGATGTGCTTCGGGCAAGCGCAGAGGCCCGATTATAATACCATGTGGGCATTACGAGCCTTGAGACATGAGCTTGGTAGCATGTGTACTATATACTGGAGTATAAGTTAGGGCGAGTGTTGTGGTTCTTTCTCTCTTTTGTACTTTCCTTCTGTGTAAAATGGTTTGACCGATCGTTCCATCCATCTGTTTTTAGCTGTAGCATGGGAGTATTGTAGGGTTTCTTTATTTTGTGAAACAGCTTATGTATTACGACATGGCATAGACCAACAGAAACAATTCATTGGTTTCATGAAGTGCAGTGGGTTAAACTATCTTGTTGAGGCTAACTGTCCTTTGTTGCGTCGTATGTTTGTCTTGAATTCAGAGCTAAACCATCCTTAAATGGGCACATATTTATTATTTGGATAAAAGGGTATCCCGATTTCATTGAAACCATCGGACAGTCACAGAGCCCAGGGCACACTGCACCATTTGTGCTAGGACAAATTACAGAGCAAAATAAAGAGCAGAAACTAAACTGAGAGTTAACACAGCAGGACTACCCCAGAACCCACGCGTGAATCGTGTACGAGTTGTATATGAGTGCATGTCTCAAAGTAGTACTCCGTATTGGAATTAGGATTTCTAGTTCTACTAGGTTAGATGATATTAGGTGCTATATGAGGCGCGATACACACCTCTAGTCTCATATCAATTCTCAGTGTATTTGTCTTTGCTTGTGATCGGTACCTACGTACGTGAATAGCTAGCTTGAAGCAGATCGATCGATCCGATTGAGGTGCCTGCCTGTGTGTGCTTAGCTGATTGTACGCGTTGTGTGTGCGTTGCCGGAAGTTGTAGCGCAGAAACTATATTGTTAGGTGCGTCGTGGTCGTCGGAAAGTACTTGACGAGCTGCGTCGTCGTGGAGATTGGGTTTGGGGTAACAATTGATATCAGAGTCTGATCAGATTCGTCCGGTATTTTCTGAAAGCACTACAAGATCATGGCGATAGTGAAGCGTGGCAAGAACTCGGCATTGACACTGGCAATGTAGACAGTGGGGAACGCTATACCCCGCCTCGATTCATGGACTACAGGCTATGGGCCATCAACATGGAGGTGACCATGGAAGCTCAGGAGCAATTCATAAGATATGAAATATGAATACTTTTGCATTGATTTTTTTTTCTAGCTCTTCCACTTTAAATGAACATAAGTGAACTCTAATCTTAATGACACTGAAGTCTCATATCAGCAGGACCATCGATCCAATACAACTTCAACTATGGGGAGAGGTATTGAAACCCACTTGGGATTGGTAGGTGGGGAGGAGGGGAGGCTTTAGGTTTTCAATTCATAATGTCTAAAGGCTCTAGGAGACGGTATTTATTGTCTAAAGGCGAATGGGTGGGAGTGAAAGGATAAGATAACACAACTCTTTTGTCAGACAATCCGACCTCCAAGCTCAGATAGTATAGCGGTTCCAGGACAAACGGTTCAATGGTTACGATAGATGACGCCCGGACATGGGCAGGACAATGTCGAACGCATGTCCTAGTGCTCTTAGCATCTCGGGGCTCTCTTCGCTGGACAATCCGAGCTGCTTGACACCGGACAATCTATCGCGTCGTCTTATTTCAGTGGTCACTTTTCAGAGACCGGACAAGCAAAAGTCATTGCCACAACTAGGCGGACCCGCACCTACCGTGTGGATCGTCCATTTCAGATCCGACAGTCCACGTGTTTGTTTTGCAAAAACAGCCCTACAATTGGCAATATTCCAAGTCAGTCCCCATGCATATATACCCTAACCCACACCGGATACTCTAATCCTAATGCATTAAAAAAATCCTAATGCATGGAAAAATCTTAATGCATGGGAAAAATTCTAATGCATTGAAAAATCCTAATGCATGGACAAATCCTAATGCATTGAAAAACCTAATGCATTGATGATCCGAAAAAAATCCTCAAATCCATGTTAATGCATTGAAAAATCATAATGCATAGAAACCTAATGCATGGAAATTCTAATGCATTGAAGAGTTCTAAAATTATGTTAATGTGTAATCGGAAAATTACTCGTTGATGCGTTTTAAAAACAAATGACGATTGATAACGAGGGGTTTCATGAAGTTAAATGCTTAAAGTTTAGGGTGTTGACTGTAAATTGTTTGCACGAATCTTGATACAATGAACAGTGATACATGGTAAGTGCGTACGCTCCTAGTTGTGGAATGGCCGCGTTGTGTAGTGAATCTTGTTGTTCATACGTAAGCACACCTGCTGTATTGGCTTGAGGACAGGGACGGAGGAAGGGGGGACGAGCAGGGGCTTAGCCATCCTAACAATCTGATTTCCTTCCTAATATCCCTTATAATTAGGCCTATAATTATCAGTTCTAAGCCTTTTTGGCCCCTCCAACTTGATTAGTCCCCTCCAATACTAAGAGCATCTCTAACAGAGCCCTCAAATAGGCGCAAAACCGTAAAACGCCGGCGAGTTAACGGGCCGAGGCTTTTTTTCCGTGATAGCAGAGCCTGTAAACTCCGCGCGGCCCGTAAACGCGATAAGGGCGCCCGTAGAATTCCTCGCGTGACCGGTATATATGCTGGGATCTCGGCATTTCGCAGTTCCAAAACCCTTTCCGCCGCCGCCGCCGACGAGCAATCCGCCTTCCGCTGCCTTCTTCTCCGACGAGAAATCCTCCGCAGCCGGAGAACCGCCACCGCCTCCGCCTTCTCCGCGATGGCCCCCAAGCGTGAGAGCTCCACTCCGCCGCGGGATGACGACCCTTTCGACGGCGACTACTCCGAGGAGCGTCGCGCGAAAGCGGTGGCCAGCGACGCCGGCCGGAAGCGCGGAGCCTTCCGGTCCCGAGGGGGTTCTGACGGCGCGAGGTCGAGGAGTTCGACCGACTCCGCGCCGAGGAGCGGCACCCTATCCGCCGCCGCCGCGAGATGCTCAACGGCGAGGGAAGCTCAAGCGGCGGCGCGAGCTCCTCCTCCGCGCTCCAGGCTCTCCCTCCGGCGGAGGAATACGACGGCGGCGCCTACGGGTCCGCCGTCGCGCCGGAGGATTTCGTCGCCGACGAGATGCTTGAGTCCATAACGGCTCAAGTCTTGCTCCGGTCCGCGCGCGAGGAGGAGGAGAGGGCGGCGCAGCTCGCCCACGAGGCAGAGATCGAGGAGATCTTCCTCCACCAAGGCCTCGAGGCAGACATGCTCGCCGGGGAGCGGAAGGCGCTCTGGGAGGCCGACGCCGCGGCCGTCATCGACCTCGTCTCCGACGAGGACTGAAGGCGGCGCATCCGACACTTGTCGCCGCCGCATCCAGGGCTCCGGTGAGCCGAATTTTGGCAGTAGGATTAGGGCGGCGACAAGGTAGATGTAGTTTAGATTTTGGATTCGTAGTATTATGTATAAAGTGTTCGGATCGGTGATGAAATCCTGGTATGAAATGAATCGGGGACGAACACTAGTTTGTTCCCGCCAAAATTAAAATATTTGCAGTTCTGTTTACGGTTTCTACTATGCGTTGCTCGTTCTTCCGCGTCGAATTCTCAAAAAAGGTGAACCGTAAAAAAAAAATTGAGGTTCGCATTTTAAGGTCTTTGTTAGAGATGCTCAAAGTGCTGGCTCCGTCCCTGCTTGAGGAGCCGAGGTATTACCTAGGCTCGGCTTGTAGGACACTTGCTCGGGCTCGTGTCATGGGACCAATTGGTAGGGTCAAATGAGTTGATCACTTGGTGAGGTTAGGGTGGCAATTTCCGAGGGGCGTACCATATCACACGTGGATCCAGATTGAATCGCTAAGACAAGCAAACAGCTGCATGGCTTGATCGTGTGGCCGGAAGGGCATCGCACTCCAAGGCTGAGAGCAGAAAGTTCAGCCTCCTTAACTTTTCCGAAAGTATTTTGTCTAGTCAATACGGTCAACGTTGTTTTGATATAGAGGAAGTATGTTGCAAATTGCAAGCAACCAGAAAGAAAAGGTTATATGAAGAAAAAAAATCAGGTCTCATGTACCATGCTACCAGTCTTATAGATTCAGATAATGACATACACTTCATCGTGCAAGAAACACATATGTAAAACCAATAAGTACCAACAAATAACCTGAAAACTTCGTTGTATCAGACTATAGCCGGATGGCAGGCACTACCAACTTTAATGTACATCTTTGTTGATATGAACAAGCACAAGATCGTAACGAATTTGTCCTAACTCCTAAGAAAAAATCGTTGAAGTTGAAACATGGGAGGATAAAGGCCAAAGGGGAGCGAGTGGCAAGCCCGCTTATAAGAGTTCCCCTCTGCGGCCCTTCGGAATCTAACCCTTCACCAGTAATGCCATATTACCATACCTATGAGGAAAAGCAGAGCATGCTTTGCTTGCCACATTCGTGCTAAGTTTTTCAGGCGTTGCTTCACATCACACCATTTGTCCTAAACATCTCAACTCAATAAAGTTAGCTCCTCCCATGATGCCCAAAGCAGCCAGAAATCTTTCAACGTCCCAAGGAGTCTAGTACCTATATACCGTATATGCAACAGCATCGACAGAACCTGGAGACGACAACCAGCCATCCAATGCGATCTTCACAAATGAGCAGCTAAAGCAAAAGGATATAGCCCATTATGCCAAATGCGGGGTTGAACACTTGACCATTTTGTGAAGTGCTTGTTCCTGTAAAGGAGAAGGAACAAATGGGATCCAGATCAACCAACTGAGCACACAGAAAATAATTCAAACAATCACAGGACAAAACAAAATACAACATGTTACGTCAGTGGAGTAAATTGAGTCAGGATTATGTGGCTAGCAATTGGAAGGACATGGAAACAACTTGCAAAATAAAGCGAATCTGCGTGATGGGATGGAGAGGCCACTGATGTAAAGGCAAAACGAACAAGTCCTACGCACTTCTTTATGGTTTATGCCTATGCAGTGTCCAATAAGCACAGTAAGCAAAGGAACATGGAGTTCCATGTAATTCAGAAGGCATCAAGTCTCCGAGTCAGTTTTCAACTTAAAACAGTTGATACCCTACTTTGATGGATAACTATAAAGAGGTGTGAGAGGAAGAGTCGAACTCAGATAAAGCAGGCAGATTTTCAACAGCAGAATCACACACGACCAAGCAGCAACTTTGGAATACAGGAGGCCGCAAACCACCATTAGGCAAACAGTGGAAAGAGACATGTGGTAGTTACTTTCAAAGAAGATTGTAGATTTGTAGGCAAACAGATCATGCAGATTTGGTAACTAAATAGAAATCAATAAGAAACATGCCAAAGTGTTATATGCAATCATTAGCCACACCAAACTAACCATATTGATCAGGTTTGACAAGAACAGTGCATAAAGCATAAACGAAGTGCCTGATCTACAAGATCATATAGCTGAGTAAGCAATGAACAAATAATATGAGACATTCTTAACAAGATCAACAGTCCAATCTGTCATCCCAATGAAACTCATGAGAGTCTGATGTTATAAAAATCCATCACCTGTAAATTGCCTAACTCATAACATTTACAGTTTCTAACTTTCGATCATCATGCTGAATTCTGGAGTCATTTAAAGTTTAAAAGTCCCAGAAGAGACAGAGGATATGTCAGATTCTGAATATACCATAAGATGCACCTTTTCCCACTTTCAAGTATACAGTGCAAAACAAAAAAGTTAAAAAGCATATCAGCATGTTTTTCTTCAATAAAATTACAAGGGCTTTCCAATATTTGGAGGCGGTGACTAGGCGGTGACTTGACAATCGATCCTACTGAAGTTGCATGGTTATTTCAAATATCAGAACATGTTTCAAGTCATATTTTAACTAAATTTAGTGTGATTCGACGGCAACCACGGGCTCCTAGCTAGTTTTGAATAGAAAGTTTATGCACCTAACTGCAATATCAAGCTGGAGAGGACAATCAAATGCAAAACAAACTGTATCTGTACCCCCTAAGGCAAGCAGATATACCATATGGCTATTCAACGCGCAGTTTGTGAAAACTAGGTGTACTCAGCATGAATGTGTAAATGAAAGGAAAAAAGAACAAATATCCCTTGATTATACTAAAAATAAAATAAAAGGAAATTACACTCAAGCTCCACAATGGCCTCTCATCAGGTGTACCACGTAGTCTAGACTAGAGAACAAGCAAATAACAGGCATATGGGCTATGGCCTAAATTTGCACGTGCAGCCTAAAGTCCTCCAAAGAAATCACTTGGAGTTCGGGTTCTAAACATGGACCGTGTAGGCGTGTACACCTTGAATGAACTTAATCATTCACTCCTTAACAACATTCAATTCCATCTCAGTCACTATGAATTGCATTATAGAAGTTCTTAAAGAAAATGGTAAAAACCAACTTCTAAAGCAGTTAAATTGAATTTGAGAAGAGAGGGGGAGATCAGGGTTTAGTATAATGATGGCTGTAGGTATCACACTGAAGTACCATTGTGTTTTCATGTGATACCATAAGAATAATGGATAATTTTTCTGACACTGGATCACCGACCAATTCTAAGACCCGCAATAAGCAAATCCCACAACACTTCAAGAGCTGACTGATGAATATATTTTACTGATGTATGCATGTTCAATGATGAATAAATTTTGCTGCTGTATTCATGTTCAATGATCACAACTGTGTGAAGTAATCTATGAATGGTTAATTACTCTTGATCCATGAATGGAAGAATAATCAGTAAAAAATGTATCGTTCACTCAAGAAAAGCTAAGGTTCATGATGTTTGTTAGAAGTAATCTTGTCATATGTATGCATGCAGGTTCTAGCTTAGTCAGGAAGTATCTAGAGTATGTAGGCTTAGCCAGGAAGTATCTAGAGTGTGAAGCTTTAGCCAGGAAGTCCCAGAGTATG
The DNA here is from genome assembly GCA_026929855.1 of Poa annua. Classification (NCBI taxonomy): domain Eukaryota; kingdom Viridiplantae; phylum Streptophyta; class Magnoliopsida; order Poales; family Poaceae; genus Poa; species Poa annua. The sequence goes on along the minus strand of CM049435.1, from coordinate 52,056,673 downwards.
TAGGGAGAAGTGGAGAACTCTAGAATTAGGAATGTTCTAGAGTAAGATATTTAGTAGTATGAAATATTTAGAGTTTGTAGAGTATTCTAGAAGTATGGTGTAGGGTTTGGATTGTGCCACATGGCACCAATCTTAAGGGTCATGTACAAGTATAAATAGGGGTACCACCCCTCCCATGTAACTAAGCTTGTAAGCCAAGATGTAGCCTAAAGCATGTCTATAAAATATAGAGCACATATGTGTATGTCATATATGCATATGTGTTAGTGTGTGTGAAGCACAACCGTATTGGAAGGAGCTAAGTGATTTAGTTTCCAACAATTGGTATCAGAGCCTTAAGATCTGAGAGCGGCATTGGTGGCAGCGATGGACTCCATATGATATGGAGGACGACGGCGTGTGATGGAAGTTGTTGGCGGTGTGATGCCGCTAGCTGCTGTTTTCGACGCGATGCTGCTAGGAGGAGAAGGTGTGATGCTGCCAAGAGAAGACAACAGTATGATGCCGTTACGAGGTGGCAGCGGTGCGATGCCGCTGGCCCGTCGACGGTGGTGCGATGCCGTCGTCATCATGGAGAGTTGGTGTGAAGCCAACAAAGCAATTGGATGCTGTGGCAAGATGGTGTGGTGATCTTGGAGCTGTGAAGGAAACTTGGTGAAGCTAGTGCATGCGTGGGGCAAGAAGGTTAATCCAAGGGAGAATCGAGGATGTGGAAGAGTGATGCCAGCCCAAAGATGGGAGTCGACAATGTGCCAGCACTCCTGTGAAGGGGGTGTTCAAAGTGCATGCCAACGGTGTGATACCGTTGGAGACTGTGGACAGGTGGTGGTGTGATACCATCGTCGTAGAGAGCGTCGGTGTGAGGCCGACCACTATGGTGTGATACCATTGTCGGAAAGGCTGGTGTGAAGCCATCGACGCTGGTGTGATGCCATCGTCAAGTGGAAGAGTCGGTGGGAGGCCGACGACTGTGGTGTGATACCACTGTCACATGGAAGGTCGGTGTGAAACTGAATCGATGGTGTGATGCCATCTTATATGGAGTCAGCGTGAAGCTGATAAGCACGGTGTGATGCCGTTGCTAGACATGAGGCGGTGTGAGGCCGTCACAAGATGAAGCGCATGGTCCACCAGGTGATCTGGATTAGAGGATCTAGTTGTTGATATGACAAGATTAAGGGGGAGATTGTTAGAAGTAATCTTGTCATATGTATGCATGCAGGTTCTAGCTTAGTCAGGAAGTATCTAGAGCTTAGTCAGGAAGTATCTAGATGTTTGCTCAATTTCCACGACAGGGTCATATAACACAATAAAGGTGACACACCTACGGCACTATATACGTCAGAGCACTAAAATGTCTAGTGTTATGCCTTGAAATCCACGTGAAGGAAATTTCAGCAAGTAAACAAATAACCAACTTGACCATCAAGAAAAAAACAAAAGGATAATAGATCACAGTCATCACATGAAAATAGTAGAACCTATTACTATATCATATCCAAAGTTCCATTTATCACTTGAGCAGATCTTTGGCGTCAGATTTTGCAATGGCGCAGCAACCAAACCCAATAACCAACACAGCTTTGTGATTACAGCTGCTACTTCAAGAAAGCTGAAGCCTGAAGGCATGCATTACCCAACTCTGCAGCAGCTAGTACTGTGTTGACAAATTATAGATATGAAATAATAAAAAATTAACACCACAAACCCCATCAAGATGGACAGTAATAATCAACTTGTTCGATGCATGTGTCTATGTGAGTATTGCTCTCACTGAAATCTCCAGTCTATTAAACACGAAGCTGGTGTCTTCCAAAATCAAGGACAGAATAACACTCCAGAATTCCTTGAAGGTTAGGTAATTTCTTGCAGAGCTGACACTCTACAGTCCAATTGAATTCATACAAAAAAGGTTATGATATACTTGGAACAATAGCAATGATGCTATGAACTTATGATACAATTGACACTATATCCTCTGTGTCAAAAACTAATTAGCCACAAGAACAACAGACTATGTCCACAACAAATCGAGTAATTGACTGAAAGAATGAACCTGTTATGCATGGGCTCATTGCCGAGGGCTCCGTCTGGCCATGCCAACTCCGCCAGAGAAGATGCCAGCGAAAGCCTGCAGGTTCTCGTCCGATGGACTGCTGTGAATCTTTCTCGGGAATGGCAGGACGCAAGGCCCGCAAAACATCATCCCGCCCATGTACCGCGTATATTCCTCCCCCTCCTGATCGCTAGCATCGTCTTCGTGTTTGGTGTTGAGCTTCACCGCGACCTCCTGGTTCTCCGCTCCCTTGCTGCTAGGTTTCAGCGAGGCCTGCGGCTTCTTGGGCGTGAGCACCTTAGGAGATGGTGGGGGTGTTGGGTGCGCGCGGTTGAGGACGCGCAGCACGCGGCCTGACATGGGCGCCGTGGAGAGACTGCTGATGGCGACGGCAGGGGGGAGGCCGCTGAGAGAGACGGCAGGACAGAGGCTGAGGGCGTGGGAGGCCGCCGGAGACGGAGGCGCAGCAACCAGGCTGGCGGCCACGTTGAGGAGACCGTGGACGCGGCCCGAGGGGCGGCGGACGCCAACCGCGAACATGGCTGGGGACCCGACAGGGCGTGATAAGAGGCAATTGTTGCCGAGGAGGAACCGCGCGGATCCGATCAGGGAGTCCCCGCCGATGTGCCAGGCCCCATTGGGTGAGGCGTAGATCTCCACGGTTACGGCTGCGCGGGAATCCTCGGCGAGGGCGTCTTCGTGCACGCGGAATATGAACCGCTCGTGCCACGCCGGGTCGAGGCCGCCGGAGCGGTCGGGCTGCGTCTGGAGCCTGTGCGCGGTATCAACCCACGCCACGGCGTACGCCTGAAGCCGCCGACGAAGCCCAGAGGGCGGCTTCAGCCCCTGCGCGGAGATGATGGTGACCTCCAGGAGACGCTCGCCCTCCGGGAGCCCCAGGCCGGACTCCTCGTCCGGAGCCTCCATCGCCGGCGAGCGGCGGCGCTAGGGTTTCTAGTTTCGGGGCGAGAGGGCTTGCGAAGCGGAGACGGCGGTGAGATTTGGGGCTCCGCCCCCTCCCCCCTTCTGTCGTTTCTGTTCGAGTCGATACCGAGTTTTGAACGAACGGTGGATACGGTCAGGTGTTGCCCGATCCGATGGTTATAGAAGAGCCCTGCCAATAGTGCTTTGATTTGGGCGTCTGAGCGGGAGAGCCCGCGGGGGTTGATAGTTTTCAGCATTTGACAGTTTTCAACGGAAAAGATGTGGACTTCAACTCCAGCGGGGCGACCCAATTCGTCCATATGGCCCAATTCGACCCAATCCGCCTCTTTGGTTCACAGGATTTGAGAATCACAGGAATAGAAAAACGTAGAAATAGAATGTCGCGACATGTCAAATCCTATAGGAAAACTGAAAATACAGGAATTGATCGTACTAGTTGTTTGGTTGTAGCACAGGGAAAACACAGGAATTTTCTATAGACTTGCTACAAGTCATAGTTGTCATATACTCATAGGATTTTTTTCATGAGGTCTAACCTCTTGCTAGAATTCCTATGAAATTGTAGTGTAGGAAAGCATTACATAGTAATTTTGGAGGATTTATTCATTTGAACCAAATGGACTCCATAGGAAAAATTCCTATAGCTTGAAATTCTATGAAGTTACTTTAAATATCATTTGAACCAAAGAGGCCCTTAAGGACTATTCTCCCTTTGCTGGATTTGCGTTCTTGTGGACACGCCCAAACTCTATCAGCGGTACACCATTGGCATTCCACTTACAAGCCTTTGAATTGATCATCACGCCCCCGATATACCAATATAAAGAGGTATTAGCACTGGGGTAGAAGAAGTTGCAAGGGGGAGCAGTTTCATACAAGAACTTATAAACCTGCACAAACACATACATAAACTTATCAAGCGGATTCAAACGGGTACGAACTGTTGTGGAGCCAACACGTGGCTGCCAAGGTGGAAGAGGCGTTGAAAGAACATTTCTTTATCCTTAGTGTTTTGTGTGTTAGTTAACAATACCAATGATGTACTAATCCTATTGCTAAGTATTTCAGTTTGTGTGAGTTGCATACCACATATCCCAAAGCCAAAATGTAGAGAAAAAGAGTTTCTGGAATTCTTCCCAGAATCGGATTATTGGAGCCGGAATTTTTCAGGATCGGAAATTCCGGGTCTCCTATATCTAACAGAAAAATGGCTAAGGAAAAGTCAGGAAGTGGTTCTGACTTCAACCGGAAATTCAGCTCGGAAATTTCACTGACTCGGAATTTCCGAGTCACCCTCAGAAATTTGGCTAAGTCAAGTTGTCGAAGACGTTCTGACTTCAACCGGAAATTCAGCTCGGAAATTTCACTGACCCGGAATTTCCGAGTCACCCTCAGAAATTTGGCTAAGTCAAGTTGTCGAAGACGTTCTGACTTCAACCGGAAATTCAGCTCGGAAATTTCACTGACTCGGAATTTCCGAGTCACCCTCAGAAATTTGGCTAAGTCAAGTTGTCGAAGACGTTCTGACTTCAACCGGAAATTCAGCTCGGAAATTTCACTGACTCGGAATTTCCGAGTCACCCTCAGAAATTTGGCTAAGTCAAGATGTCGAAGACGTTCTGATCTCAACCGGAAATTCAACTCGGATTTTTCACAGACTCGGATATTCCGAGTGACCCGGAATTTCCGGGTGTCACTTATACCGGAATTTCCGGGTCCTCGAGGCAGCCAACGGCCAGATTTTGGGAGGGGGTATAAATACCCCCTCACTCACTCAAGAACAGCTAGCTCTCAGATTTTCTCTCTCCTACTATTCTTGAAAGCTCACATCATCAAGATCTCCCAATCCCTCCACCCAAATTCGTTGATCTTTGAAGGATTGGAGGAGAAGGCCCGGATCTACATCTTCACCGAAGGGATTTGCATTTCCTCCCCATTCACTTGGGGATTTCGTGGCTAGGGTTTCCGGTGGGAAAACCTAGTTCACCTTTGTTGTAATCTTGGTGTTGCCTTGACCTTTTGTGGTCCTTGACCTGTTGTGGTCTTCTTGAGAGCCCCCAATTAAGTTGTGGGTGCGTGCCTCAAGCGTTTGTAAGGGATTCGATCTCCGCCCTAAAAGGGGATCAATAGTGGAAGGTGAACTCGCAACCTTTGTGGTTGAGTTCATCGGAGAAGAAGGTGAGCCTTTGTGGCGTTGCGGCTAACCTGTTGTGGTAGCGCACACCTCTCCAAACGAGACGTACACCCTTGGGTGGAACTCGGGATTACATCTTCGTCTCCGCGTGCTTCACTCGGTTCCCTTTATCTTGCTCCCTTACTTGCTTGTCTTGTTAGCTTTTATCTTGTTATTGCTTAGGTTGTCATTTAGGTAAATTCACCATAGTTGCATATCTACCCCCCCCCCCCCCCCCTCTAGGTGCCGGATTCCCGTTCAATTGGTATCAGAGCCAAGTTCACTTTTAAGGGCTTAACCGCCTAAGTGCAACGATGACGGAATCCGATGCCGAGAGGGCCGCCCGTGAGAAATTAGAGGCGGAGAAGGAGGCGTTAGCCAAAGGGGCAACCATGGCCGATCTTATTGATATGAGATCGTCCTTGGAGGCCCAACTCCTCAAGATGAATGAGATGCTCATGGCACTCTTGAAGTCTAAGGAGCCCGAGGCTACTTCTCCCTCTCCTCCTCCTAAGGAGCATGGTGAGAACTCTAAGGAGTCATCTTCAGATGGGTCCAAAGACGTTCCTCTAAGTGTTTCCCTCGGAAAGGCAGAAAAGGATGAATCACCTAGCTCCCATAACACCCCCAAAGGAGAGGAATTTCATAATGTCAACCATAATTACTCTCCTAACCCTCCTATCCCTCACCCTCATGTAAACTTTAGAAGTGATCCTCCTAAGCTCAAACCTACTCATTTCTCTCAATGGCAATTTCTAATGAAGTCTCATCTATGTAGTGCCTCCATTGAGCTATGGCGCATCATTGAAGAAGGATTCAAGCCCCATGATCCAACCAACTTGACAAGAAGAGAGGTGGTTGATAGCCAACTCAACGCCACCGCTCTTCATCAACTCCAAATGGCCGTTGGAGAGAAGGACATGGCGCTCATTCAACAATTCTCCACCGCCAAAGAAGTTTGGAATGCTCTTTCCGACATCTTCGTCGGGAATGAGAGCATGAAGAAGAACCGGTATGATGCCTTATGCAATGAGGTGGAAGGGTTCTACAAGTTGGATGGAGAAAGCCACGAGGACATGTACCGGAGGTTGGTGTTGGTTGCCAACTCCTTCAAGAACCTCGGGGCGGTCTACATTGATGACGCTTGGATCAAGAGGAAGTTTGTGACCGCTCTCTTGCCCTTTGAGGAAACGGATTTGAAGACACTCCAAGGGAGACATGACTTCGCAAAGATGACATCCAATGAAGTCATGCAAGAGATGACCGCATACAAGGTGGCCTCCAAGATTGCACAAGATGCAAGAGCTAGAGCCATAGGGATGCACAAGCATGCCTCAATTGCTTTGAAGGCCACCGTTGAAGAAGAGGATGAAGAGGAGTATGATGATCAAGTCGAGCTATCTAGTGAGACTCTCTCAAGTACTCTTACTCAACACATGGGTCTTGCGGCAAGAACATTTTGGAAGAACCCCGGAAGGGCCAAAGCGAGGATTGACAAGAAGTTTCCCTCCAATGGAGGAAAGCCATTCAACAAGGTGAGGCTTTGCTATAACTGTGATGACAAAAGCCACTTTGTTGCAGATTGCCCATGGGAGAGAAGAGAGGATCATGGTGGGAGGCTCGTGGCCAAGACGAAAGGGAAGGGGCCCATGCCCATGAAGAAGCCCTACTTCAAGAAGAACCAAAAGATTGTCTTGGTAACTCAAGAGCAATATCCCACCGATGATGAAGATAGTGACAAGGAGGACACTCCAACGCAAGTGGCCGCACTAGCCATTTCTTCCACACCTCCGTCACTCTTCTCCTCACCAAACGAGAGCCCCATCATCAAGAATGCAAGATGTCTTATGGCAAAGACATCCGAGGTAAAATTGTCCCCCACCTCTATATCCCATGACATTGATGATGGTATGAGCCTAGAAGTCAAGGAAGAAATTATTGCTTTTGATAAATTCATGACTAACTTGCAAGGAGAAGGAAAGAAACACTTTGGCTCAATTATGAGTCGTATAGGTGAGCTTGAGGATGAGCTTGAATTAAAAGGTGAGATTGAGAGAGAGCATGCACACGCTAAGGTGTCCCTCCAATCCTCTCTCGAAGATGAACAAGAAGCTCATGCTCTCCTCAAGGAGCAACTTACTAAGATCACTAAGGATCGTGATCTTTACTTTGCTAAATGTAAAATTGTGCAAAATGAAAAGTCCGAGCTTGTGGTTGCTCATGCTAGACTTTGCGAAGACTTCGAGTCACTTGAAAATACTCACAAGGTATTGACAAGTGATCACGAGCGTCTCCTCAAGTCTCGTGATCAACTCCAAACTCGGATATCTATTCTTGAGAAACCTAGTACTTCTACTCCTTTGAATACTAATGCAAATGTTGTCAAGGATAAAGCTAGGGTCTTGTTTGTTCCCTCCATGGCAACCGAGCCTAAGACCTCCCTTGATAAAGGCAAGGGGACACTCACTACTCCTCTTCATGAGCGAGTACCCCACAAGGGTAAGGAAGGTCTAGGCTATGTTGCTAAGGAGAAGAAGAAGATGATCAAGAAAAAGACCAAGCCCGCACAAGCCAAGAAAGATGATATAGCAAGCGGAAATGCCACAAGGGGCACTCCCACTCGTGATGACTTTGCGGGCATATCTAACCCCAATTATGCTTTATATGTTGATTATTATGGGGATGTCTATGCTAGATACATTGGTCCTTTTGATGGTTACATTGAATATGCTATTTGGGTCCCAAAGACTCTTGTTGCTAACCAAAAGGCACCCATTGCAAAATGGGTACCTAAACCAAAGAATTGATTGTGTGTAGGGACTTGCTTCCGGAGGATCGAAATGGATAATTGATAGTGGGTGCACTAGTCACATGACCGGAAGCAAGGAAATTGTAACGGAGTTGAAGCCCAATGATGATCAAATGACCGTTACATATGGTGACAATTCAAAGTCTAAGGTAATAGGGCTCGGCAAGGTGGTAGTGGCACCGGACATCACACTCGTGAATGTTTTGCTTGTCGAGTCCCTAGGTTTCAACTTGATCTCCGTCCATTCTTTAACTTGTTTGGGTTATACCGTTGTCTTCGAAAAGGAGATGGTTATCCTCATGCGGAGCAAGTCTCTCAATGTGTCTTTCGTTGGGTACGTTGAGAATGGGCTCTATGTGGTTGACTTCTCCGGAGTCACCACTTCCCACTCAATGTGCCTATTCGCTAAGGCGGACTTGGGTTGGCTATGGCATCGCCGACTAGCCCATGTCAACATGAGGACTTTGCAAAGTCTCCACAAGGGTGGCCATATCCTAGGACTAAAAGACCATGTTTCTTTCTCGAAGGATCGGATGTGTAGGGCTTGTGTTGAAGGAAAAATGCATGATATTCACCATCCAAGCAAGACCATCATTTCCTCAAAAAGGGTTTTGGAACTTCTTCATGTTGACCTCTTTGGTCCCATTCCGGAAGCTAGTCTTGGTGGCAAGAAATATTGCTTGGTGATTGTTGATGACTATTCAAGATACACATGGGTTTTCTTCTTCAAGTCGAAGATGGAGACTCAACAAACTATCATCGACTTCTCCAATGAAGCTCAACGTCAACACAATGTCCCTATCTTGGTGATAAGAAGTGACAACGGGTCCGAGTTCAAGAACTACACCTTAAACGAGTTCCTTAGTGAAGAAGGGATTCGTCATCAATATTCCGCTGCTTATACTCCCCAACAAAATGGTGTAGCCGAAAGGAAGAATCGCACTCTTATTGAGATGGCAAGGTCGATGATGGCCGAGTTCAAGTCCCCTCACAACTTTTGGGCCGAAGCCGTCAACACCGCTTGCCATTCATCCAACCGGCTCTTCTTTCGCAAAGGACTCATGAAGACCCCTTATGAAGTGCTTACCGGGAACAAGCCCAATATCTCTTACTTCCGAGTTTTTGGTTGTAAGTGTTTCTATCTCATCAAAGGTGTTCGTTTGGGCAAGTTTGAATCTAAGTCTCTTGAAGGGACATTTGTGGGCTACGGGTCCGAATCTCACACTTATAGAGTCTATGATAAGGCCTCGCGCATTATCATAGAAACTTGTAGTGTGATGTTCGAGGAGAATGACGGCTCCCTTGTGGAGCAAAGTGGTGTTTCCGTTGTAGGTGATGATCAACCTCAAGATGCTATTCAAAGAATGGGGTTGGGAGTCCACCGCCCCGTTGAAGTCCATTATGAGGTTGCTCAACAAGGATCAAGTTCTTCACAAGTGGTGGCTACCCCAACACAAGAAACACCCATCGACAACACCGTGCCCAACACGCCTAGCCAAGAAGAAGCACAAGACTCTCCAGCTGCTCCTGGAATTTCCGGAGGGCCGGAAAATCCGGTTCAAACTGGAGTCGGAAATTCCGGTGATTCGGAATTTCCGGTCCATACTGAACCCGGAATATCCGGTCCTGCTGACATTCCCGGTAGCAGCTCGCAGCAAGGCCAAGATCAACCCTCTCCTTCACAGCTGGACGTCACTCCAATGGTTGATCAAGGCCATCAATTCAGTCAAGGCGGAGACATGAATGATCAAGATGATCAAGCGATTCCTCCCACCACTCGTAGGGATATCGAGATCCGCCGCTTGAATAGGGTTGGCACCTCACAAGAATTAAGAGCTCTATCTCTTGACAAGGTGCTTGGTGATGTGAGAAGCAAGGTCTCTACCCGAAGACAACTTGCAAGTTTTAGTGAACATCAAACTCACATCTCCATGGTGGAACCCAAGAAGGTCTTTGAAGCTCTTGAAGATAAAGATTGGCTTGATGCCATGCATGAAGAGCTCAACAACTTCGAGCGCAACAAGGTGTGGAAGTTGGTGGAAAGACCCAAAGATTGCCGCAATGTTATCGGCACCAAGTGGATTTTCAAGAACAAGCAAGATGAACATGGCATGGTGGTGAGAAACAAGGCAAGATTGGTGGCTCAAGGGTACTCCCAAATTGAAGGCATTGACTTTGGAGAAACCTACGCGCCCGTGGCTCGACTTGAGTCTATTCGTATTCTTCTTGCCTATGCCTCTCATCATAACTTTAAGTTGCAACAAATGGATGTTAAATCCGCTTTTCTAAATGGTCCACTAAATGAACTTGTTTATGTTAAGCAACCACCGGGGTTTGAAGACCTCAAGTATCCGAACCATGTCTACAAGTTAGATAAGGCACTCTATGGCCTTAAACAAGCCCCACGAGCGTGGTACGAGCACCTTAGAGAACTACTTGTAGACCGTGGATTCCAAGTTGGGGAAATCGACCCCACACTTTTCACTAAGAAAGTTAATGGAGAGCTTTTCATTTGTCAATTATATGTGGATGACATTATATTTGGATCTACTAACAAAGCATTTAACGAAGAATTCTCTAAGCTTATGACTGACAGGTTTGAGATGTCTATGATGGGTGAGATGAAGTTCTTCCTCGGATTTGAGATCAAACAATTGAAGGAAGGAACGTTCATCAACCAAGCAAAGTACATTCAAGACATGCTCAAGAAGTACGGGTTGCTTGAGCTCAAGGGTGCCTCTACCCCAATGCAAACCAAATGTCACCTTGAGCTCAACCCCAAGGGTAAGGATGTGGATCAAAAGGTATACCGCTCCATGATTGGATCTCTACTCTACCTTTGTGCATCTAGACCGGATATAGTGCTAGCCGTAGGAGTGTGTGCAAGATATCAGGCGGCTCCTAAAGAAAGCCATGATATGGCGGTCAAGAGGATCTTTAGATATTTGGCTTATACCCCAACCTTTGGATTGTGGTACCCCAAGGATGCAAATTTCTCACTATGTGGGTACACGGATTCCGATTGGGCAGGAGATCAAGATGATAGGAAGTCAACCTCCGGCGCTTGTCAATTTATTGGGAGGTCCTTGGTAAGTTGGTCTTCTAAGAAGCAAAATTGTATATCTCTCTCCACCACCGAAGCCGAGTATGTTGCCGCCGCAAGTTGTTGCGCTCAGTTGCTATGGATGAGGCAAACTTTAAAGGAGTACGGAGTCGCTTGCGACAAAGTGCCTCTTCTATGTGACAACGAAAGTACCATCAAGATTGCTTACAACCCGGTGCAACATTCAAGAACCAAGCATATTGAGATCCGCCATCATTTCATCAGAGATCATGTGGCCCGAGGAGACATTGACTTATTACATGTGGGCACAAGGGATCAATTGGCGGATATCTTCACGAAGCCCCTTGAGGAAGGAAGGTTTTGTTTTTTGAGGAATGAGCTAAATATCATTGATTCGAGGTCCTTAGCTTGATCGCTTGCACACTCACCTAGGGCGTAATTGCATCTTATCTTGTTTAGATGTAGGCATGGAAATAGGGGGAGTGCGGTCCTAATACATTGGACCATCCCTCCCCCCATTATGCCGATAGCAAGTGTTCTTTTATCTCTATATTCATTCCCATGACTAATGAGCTAAAACGACGAGTATTGGTTATGTGCCCAAGATACATCTTCGCGGTGACATGCCATACACTCCTACATGGTGGCCTCGGCCACCGACCTCTTCTCTTTGAAGAGTTGGTTTTATTTGGAGCTTATTGTTGCTATTTGCCCTCCTTTTCATGCATGTGGGAAACCTACTCAACTTGGCGCTTTATGTTTCGTTTTGGTAGTTGTGAGTTGAGTATGGTGTACCAATGACAGTTTGGAAATCTATCCCAAGCCTACTTCCCCCTGAAAACATTTCTCTCTATTGCACACAAGTCATCCATTTGAAAACTGGGATTTTAGTTCAGCAGGTCGGAATACCCGGTTCATTTATGAACCGGAATATCCGGTGACTCGGAATTTCCGGTGTAAGTTACACCCGGAAATTCCGATCGGGCGGTTTGTCCAAAAAAAAAATTTAAGGGCAGGCTCGGGGTGAAGGGCTCATTCGTGCCCTTCTTCCACCCCCGAACTCCCTCTCCTCCAACCGCCGCCCCTGCTGCTCCAAGCTCCCTCCGGAGCACTCCGACCGCCGGGGAACCTCTTTCTCGGCCGGATCTGTTCCTCCTCCGCCCCGGGAACTCACTCCTCCAAGCAATGGCCTCAATGGATGAGGGTAACTTCACTTTTCCTCTTCCCTATGTGCTTGCACTAGGATCTTGTTGTGGAGTTATTTGTTTCAAGATTGCTTGGTAGAGATTGTTCCTAGCTTCATTCCCTGCCATCTACATACATTAGTTTTGCATTGTGTTGGATCGATCTAGTTTTAGACCGAGTCAATCTCAGATCTGCACTGTTTCTGTTTAGGTCGGAATTTCCGACTCAGCCTGACTCGGAATTTCCGGTCCCCCGGAATTTCCGGTTATGTCTGAATCGGAATTTCCGAGCTGAACACTGCAGTTTTAAGATTAACTCATGTTTAACTACATATGATTCCTCAAATGCCTACCTAATGTGTGTATCCTCTCCTGACTTGTGTGTACTTACCTTTTGCTACCCACTATGCTCAAATTCACAGGTTCAAGTGGGAGTCCGTCCGCTGGGGCATCAAGGTACACCTCAAGGGCACCTGTACACAAGATCCCTGTCAATAAGGGTAAGGGTCCTGCCTCCTCAAGCAATCCACTTGTCCAAAGGAAGAAGAAAACTGTTGTTAGCAAGCCACCATCCAAGAAAAGGAAGAATGCTCCTGCTCCTCAACGTCAGAACTATTCAAAGATGAACTCTGTTGAATACTCTCAGCTCAGACAAGGGGATTGGTACCTTAGGCCAAGGGACAACACTCTGGATGATCGCAGCTTTTGGTGTCAAGAGCAAGAGCACATACTCGTGGACCTCTACTACTCTCTGTCGAAGCCCATTCGGCCTATGCATCCGTTTAACCTTGCAACTCTGCAGAAGAAAGCCTCCTTTGTTGAAGCTATACATCTTGTCAAGACTATGGGCTTGGAGAGGCTAGTGCTCACTCGTTGTCCTTACAACCCTCAGCTTGTGATGCAGTTCTTTGCCACTCTAGTGATCAAGGGTGACTCAAAGAAGACAATTAAGTGGATGACTGGTGAATCTTTCTGTGAGTCCAACTTTGAGGAGTTTGCCAAGGTTTTGGGCTACAAGTTTGATGGAAACAATCCTCAAGGCTATCGCATGCACCACCCGTACAAGATCAACAAGAAGCAGACCGTGCACTTATATGGTGAGGGAGCCACACCCGGCAATTCTCGAGACTTGCTTCCTCTTTATGATGTTCTTGTGCGCATCCTCCGAGAGAACATTGCACCAAGTGGTGGCAACAACGACAATGTGGTGACCCCTCTATGCAACTTGCTCCTTCATGCCAACCGCATTGTGGAGGACCCGGGCTCTGATGAAGACTGGAGTGTGGATGTTATGGATTACATCTACAATGAGATGTATGAAGCCATGACCACCAGAGTCACTATCCCCTATGCTCCTTACATCATGAAACTCATCAAGTTCAAGGTTCCTGACTATAACTTCAGTGGCGATGAGTTGGAGCCGCATGACTTCAAGACACTATATGAGAAGAAGACAGTGGTCAAGCCTCCTCCTGTGCCTTCCTCTAGCTCAGCTCAGGGTGGCTCTTTTATGGGTGATGCTAGGAGGGCTGCTGCTCCTACTTATGTCCCGGCCACTCATGCGAAGGTGAAGAAGCTGAATTGGTTCCAACGCAACATCCTGTGCATGAATGTGGACATCCGCAAAGAGCAATACACCGCCTACAAGGATCGTCGTCAGCTGGCCTACAATCAAGACTTGATCCTTCATCATGTGTCTGGCTCTCCTGCTCCTGCTGATCTCTCTGATCCTCTGACCTTTGCTCAGTGGAACCAGGGTTCTTTGGCTCCATGGACTCAAATTGATCATGACCTTGGCGGCAGCTCGTACACCACTGGACATGATTATGATGATGATGATGATGATGATGATGAGGAGGAGGCAGATTATGATGATGCTGAGGATGATGATGATGAGGAGGAGACCCCCTCGGACTGAAGACCTTCACGGGACGTAGCATCGCTCCTCTTCCTTTTTGGCGTTTTGATGCCAAAGGGGGAGAAGTTGCTCTACTAGGACTTCGGGGATTTGCAGGGGTTCGGGCACAAGCATATGCGTTTACCATTTCTTTGCGCTTGTGTCCATTTATCTTATTTGTGGTTATTTGTTGAACTCTTTTATTATCTATGTGTATTGAGACAATGTTATGCTATCATTATCCTATGGTTGAGACTTCAAAGTTATTGTGTTCATATCCTATATACACAAGGTATGAAAATCTATCTAGTCTCAAATGCTAAAGTAACCTTCATTTTGTCCCATTACTCCTTTGTGATATCTTGTGTTTGTTATTATAAAATTGCTCCTATCCTTTGTCTTTTTGTGTTTCATACATGCACTTGTTTAGGGGGAGCTATTTTCTGTCAAAAACATGATATTGCATTTTGTTTCTTTGCAAATCTTGGTATTGTCATCTAACACCAAAAAGGGGGAGATTGAAAGAACATTTCTTTATCCTTAGTGTTTTGTGTGTTAGTTAACAATACCAATGATGTACTAATCCTATTGCTAAGTATTTCAGTTTGTGTGAGTTGCATACCACATATCCCAAAGCCAAAATGTAGAGAAAAAGAGTTTCTGGAATTCTTCCCAGAATCGGATTATTGGAGCCGGAATTTTTCAGGATCGGAAATTCCGGGTCTCCTATATCTAACAGAAAAATGGCTAAGGAAAAGTCAGGAAGTGGTTCTGACTTCAACCGGAAATTCAGCTCGGAAATTTCACTGACTCGGAATTTCCGAGTCACCCTCAGAAATTTGGCTAAGTCAAGTTGTCGAAGACGTTCTGACTTCAACCGGAAATTCAGCTCGGAAATTTCACTGACCCGGAATTTCCGAGTCACCCTCAGAAATTTGGCTAAGTCAAGTTGTCGAAGACGTTCTGACTTCAACCGGAAATTCAGCTCGGAAATTTCACTGACTCGGAATTTCCGAGTCACCCTCAGAAATTTGGCTAAGTCAAGTTGTCGAAGACGTTCTGACTTCAACCGGAAATTCAGCTCGGAAATTTCACTGACTCGGAATTTCCGAGTCACCCTCAGAAATTTGGCTAAGTCAAGATGTCGAAGACGTTCTGATCTCAACCGGAAATTCAACTCGGATTTTTCACAGACTCGGATATTCCGAGTGACCCGGAATTTCCGGGTGTCACTTATACCGGAATTTCCGGGTCCTCGAGGCAGCCAACGGCCAGATTTTGGGAGGGGGTATAAATACCCCCTCACTCACTCAAGAACAGCTAGCTCTCAGATTTTCTCTCTCCTACTATTCTTGAAAGCTCACATCATCAAGATCTCCCAATCCCTCCACCCAAATTCGTTGATCTTTGAAGGATTGGAGGAGAAGGCCCGGATCTACATCTTCACCGAAGGGATTTGCATTTCCTCCCCATTCACTTGGGGATTTCGTGGCTAGGGTTTCCGGTGGGAAAACCTAGTTCACCTTTGTTGTAATCTTGGTGTTGCCTTGACCTTTTGTGGTCCTTGACCTGTTGTGGTCTTCTTGAGAGCCCCCAATTAAGTTGTGGGTGCGTGCCTCAAGCGTTTGTAAGGGATTCGATCTCCGCCCTAAAAGGGGATCAATAGTGGAAGGTGAACTCGCAACCTTTGTGGTTGAGTTCATCGGAGAAGAAGGTGAGCCTTTGTGGCGTTGCGGCTAACCTGTTGTGGTAGCGCACACCTCTCCAAACGAGACGTACACCCTTGGGTGGAACTCGGGATTACATCTTCGTCTCCGCGTGCTTCACTCGGTTCCCTTTATCTTGCTCCCTTACTTGCTTGTCTTGTTAGCTTTTATCTTGTTATTGCTTAGGTTGTCATTTAGGTAAATTCACCATAGTTGCATATCTAGAGAATTTACCTTTGTGTTGAGCCTAAATTTGAAAAGACCTAAAATTTGTAATAGCACCTATTCACCCCCCCCCCCCTCTAGGTGCCGGATTCCCGTTCAGGCGTGTACGTCGCGGATTGTAGTTTTTGTAGAGAACCCCCTGAAACCTTAGAATCAACACAAGCTAGTCCCCAACATATTCCCCAATTCACGTTTCCAATCCCTAACCCCAGCGGAGCGGCCACGGCAGAGGCGACGCGGCGTGGGGCACGCTGGCGGCGATAGTGGGCGGCGCAGCGATGTCTTGGTACTCAGATGCTTCTTCCGCTCCTGGATTCCGTCGAGCCCGCGGGAGTGGGGACTCTGAAGCGAGGTCGCCGGTTCGATATCGGGAAGGAGCCATGGTGTACGAGCCGACTAGGTTGTGCCGGTGCAATCCGTCGTGGAAGGCGCCGAGGTGGATTTCCTGGAGCCATATGAACCCAGAACGGAGGTACCACGCTTGCGTGGACGCAATGGTGAGCACACTCCACTCACATTCCCCTATGATCTTCGTTTTGCACATTCTGCATATGTTCTTCGATTTACAGTTTCTAATTGATTTGCATTGTGCAATTATTTTAGCATGGTGGTTGTGACTCTATCGAATGACATGATGATGCACTCCCCAAGTTCCTCAGTGAGTTGATTGGAGATTTGCGCGATGAAGTGTGGATGTTGAATGGTTTCGGAAATGGTGCAGGGACTGAAGAAGAAGCAAGCATCATCATCACCGACATCGACACGTGCAACTCGCCGGATTTGCGGAACCCGTTCGCTCTCGGCTCCTTCGACTTCGTCCCGCACTCGCCAACCACGAGACCGACCTTCGAGGAACTCCACTCAGGTACGGATCTGACATTCGGAGACTTTCGATTACTTGTCAACCAGTGGGGCACGCTCCACCTGTCTAGCTCGCCCCGATCTACGGAACGGAAGTCGCTGATGCACCCAAAATGCATCTACTTTTCCAAGCACTTTGCTTCATAATTTGCTCCAGAGTTTTTCCATATGCGAATAAAACTGCAGAATCTGACGTTGTTTGTAGCAAAGTCTCGTTTCTGGTTGTTTTTACAGGAAATAAAATTGGGGAAAAAATACCACGCCACTTTTTCATGAAAATAAGGAGTTCAGGCATTGGACGGACACGAGGAAGTGCCCGAGGAGGAAAAGAGCATGGCCCACGCGGCCAGATTCCCTGGCCACGTGGGACCAGCCCATTTGGCCCTTGGGCGTCACCTCTCCTTCGGCTTTCGCGTACCCCCACATATATACGAAAAACCCGCTGACTTAAAAGGGGAGAGCTTTTCGTGAAACAGAGCGTCGGTGATGTCTACGCACGCTTCTATTCTCGTAGACAGTGTTGGGCCTCCAAGAGCAGAGGTTTGTAGAACAGCACCAAGTTTCGCTTAAGTGAATCACCCACGGTTTATCGAACTCAGTGAGGTAGAGGTCAAAGATATCCCTCTCAAGCAACCCTGCAATTAAGATACAAGAAGTCTCTTGTGTCCCGAACACACCCAATACACTTGTCAGATGTATAGGTGCACTAGTTCGGCGAAGAGATAGTGAAATACAAGTAATATGGATGATTATAAGTAGTAATTGCAATCTGAAATAAAAATGGCAGCAAGCAAACATGTAACAGAATTGGTTGTAAACGGTGTTTCAATGCTTAGAAACAAGGCCTAGGATCATACTTTCACTAGTGGACACTCTCAACAATGACCTCATATTTGAATAATAAATACTACTCTCAAACACTCTCTTGTTGGATGATAAACACCATTCATTGTGTAGGGCTATAAAAGCACAACCCAAAGTCTGAGTAAACAAACACCACAACGTCATAAAGGAGTCATACACGATACGCACACTGTCACCTTCACACCGTGGAGAGTAACTCCGGAGTTCATATTAAAGTAACCTCTAGAGTGCATAATAGATAAAGAGTAACATCTAATTATTCAACTAGATTACAAAGCTCATGATCACATAAAGATCACACCATGGGAGAGAGAGAGATAAACCACATAGCTACTAGTAGAGCCCTCAGCCTCGGGGGAGAACTACTCCCTCCTCATCATGGGAGTCTGCAGCGGCGATGAAGGTGGCTGTGGAGTCGATGGAGATGGCTCCGGGGGCAATTCCCCGTCCCGGCAGGGTGCCGGAACAGAGACTTCTGTCCCTCAAAACTTGTCTTCGATGGCGGCGGCGCAGCGGAACTCTTCTCGGAAAAGGCTGATTGATTAGGGTTTTTTGCGTCGGGGGCAATATATGGGCGAAAGGGCGATGTCGGTGGGAGCCTGAGGGGCCCACACCACATGGCGGCGCAGCCAGAGGGGGAGCCGCGCCACCACATGGTGTGGCTGCCTCGTGGCCCCCTCCTACTCCTCTTCGGTGTTCTGGATGCTTCCGGGGAAAATAGGGACTTTGGCTTTTGTTTTGTGCAATTCCGAGAATATTTCCTTAACAACTTTTCTGAAACCAAAAACAGCAGAAAAACAGGAACTGGCACTGTGGCATCTTGTTAATAGGTTGGTTCCAGAAAATGCATAAAAATGATATAAAGTGTATATAAAACATGTAGCAATTGGTATAATATAAGCATGGAACATAAGAAATTATATATACGTTTGAGACGTATCAGTCGGCGCCACCACGTTCTTCATTTTCGGGGAAAAATTGATCCAGGATTTCTCCCCCGGAGGAGGGATCCGGAGGCCGTCTTCATCGCCTTCATCTCCATCGACCATGAGCTCCCTCATCATCACCATGTGTGAGTAGTCCGTTGTAGGCATATGAGGTTGATCTGGATTGGATGAGATTGATCATGTAATGGTACCCATTGTCCGAGATCTTAGGGGTTTATCTCGAGGATACTTTTGTATTATGTTGATACACTTATGCTATGTTTAATGCTTGCTACTAGGGCCCGAGTGGCATGATTTCAGTACTGAACTTATTTTGCCCCATCATATAATTGAGTTTTGTATATATCAGCAAAGTGTATTACCTGCTAGTATGTTAAACCTGCTGATACTTCAAAGACTTGACGGGTGCGTAGTTGACGAGGGAAGGTGATGCGGTGTTACTTCTTTATCTCCCCGGCAACGGCGACAGAAAATGTCTTGATCCCCAGGAAGCTTAACGTTGATGATGATGAGATCACCTGCGTCAGGAAAAGAATGTGGGTTAGGTTGAGACTCCAAGTGCAAAGTGTATAGTAAGGGAAAAGACTTATTTTCCCCACGAGGGTGACTCGAGGGTTTAATATCGAACTCTCGGGGAAATGAACCAAAAGCTGTTGTCTCCTTATCCTTCTTTATGTAACCTACAAAATAAAGTAAATTGTTTTCTGCCCTCAACCTCACCAAGTGGTTGTCAGGCACAAGGTGTAAGTAAAAGATATAGAAATAATAAATGCAAAACAGAAATAAATATGGAATGGTATTAATAAAAGTGCAAGGATGGTATGAATGATATTGGATGATGTGTTTGTGGTTTGTATGGTGTTTGCAAGATGTAAATGTATTTTTTGTATTTTCGGATTTAATAATAACAGAAAATGCAAAGTGCAATAAAAGTGTTGGAAAGGTGTTTCTTATGATTAAAAATGGACCAGGGTTCATGGTTTCACAAATGCACTCTCTCTTTTATATAGTGGTAGACAATGGAACATAGGAATTGACATATGAGATTGCAACAAGACAAGTTATTAATAATATGGGCATCACATCCTAACATAGAGATCTTTTGGTTATTAATCTCTCTTATACTCCACCAAGATGCGAACTAAATCATAACACCTCAGTAATTAAGATAAACAGAGTATAGCTTTAAGTTCAATGACATGAAGTTTAAATAAGAACATGCTAGATCTAGTCATGGTGATAGTGGCAATGTCACCCACATACCCCCGGTAGCATGGTATTTCCTTTATCCCTAGTGAGGCAACAAAGTAAGGTAAAAACCCAAGTGGATCACGGTATTGCTGTCAACTTACCACAAAACCACCCCCAGTTACTCCAACTAATGCACACGTTCCCACTCACACGCTCTCATACACATGTTGGATCAAAACACATAGACAAGAACGGGGTACATAATATGCATCTACTTTCATAACAAAGACATAATATTGGCAATCATCATAACATATATCAACTTAAGAGATCCACCACAAAGGTATTACATATATGACCATAATCATGTTCAGCAGCTCATATGGCACTAATTAGTGAAGCTCAAGAGAGAGGAGAGATACATAAGTTACTTCCACAAACCCATAGTCCAGGGGTGGACTACTCCCTCTTCATCATGGAGACGGTGGAGAATTCGTTGGAGAAGGTGGAGACCACACCGGCAGCGCCCCGCCGGAGTTTTCCCCCTCCAATCTGCAGCTCCAGGTCTCTGTTTCGTGGTTTCTGTGTTTCTGCGGCGCTCCTCTCCGAAAGGGTTCGGGGGGCTATTTTTATAGTCGTTTTTAGGTCAAGACGAAGCCACGGAGACGAAGATCGACGGCATCGGAGCCTCGAGGCTCCAGATGGGGGGCCCCACGCGGCCAAGGAATCTGGCCGCGTGGGCCCACCTATCTTGGGCCTCAGCCTTCCATCTTTACTCTTCCTTCGCTCCTAAGCCTTGTTCTTTCCAAAAAAAATGATCTCCGTGGAATATTAGGTCATTTAGACGTCGTTTGGGTCCCTGAAACATCAAAATATAGAAAAGGGAGTTTTCTGACAGCACAGGGTTAATTCCAAATAAATAGGGAAAGTGTGACATATTTCCCAAAACATTATAAAACATTGATATAACCCTTATATGATGCAAATATGGATGAAATATGAGTAATATAATGCAAAGTTCATGTATGCATTTTACATGCATCACCTGCGAACCCTAAAAGTGACATATAGGGAAAACAAGGGAGAGATGTTTTGGTTTGAGAATTCTATGTGTTCATGAAGTGTTAATGCGTTGTTCCGGGTTATTCGAAAGGGTAGACCTTAATTACCTGTAGTTCCAAGTTGGACTCGGTGAAATGTGCAGGTAGGACAATAGATGTTGTGCAAATTCTCTTGGTTAGTACGCACAACTATTTTCGGAATACATACCTACACACATCGGAGTTAGAGAAAAGTCTAATTGCTATTTGTATTTTATTATATGATCAATCTTATTCATGCAACACCCCGCTATCACCTCATGCCTACGTTTTAAATCTCTGAAGTTACACTTTCACTTTTTCCGGTGAAAACTAGGAAACAATTGCTACTACTACTGTTTTATTTACTTGCTTGAATCAAATCACTACTATTATTATTTATGTTGTGAGTTTATTGATATACAGGTGTGGTTGAGAGTGACGTCTCAATTGCTAAAGTTTTATCGGTATTCTTGTGTTCCCCTCGAGTCGAACTATAAATTTTTGTAATAGTTCCCATCGAAGATTTCAGCGACCCCCTATACTTGTGGACATCAGTTGCGCCTGCAACAACTCCAGCACCCGCGCCATCACCGACTCCCTTCTTCATCGACTAATCGGCGGAGGACATCGACTCCACCGAGTACTGCATCGACTGCGTCGTCTACCACGTGCCCTCCATCCTCCGCGGTGTCGACTCCAAGCACAATAACAGTTGCAACAGCAGCGACGAGGGCCCCAACATGCGCAACCGCCCACCTGCCCAAGTCTACATGGCTCGGTCAACCACCGCAGGAGAGCACCTCCCAGCAGCAGCAAGCTCCTCCATACCTGGCGACAGTACGACTGCCAGACAATACCGAGCTCGTCATGACGCAGCCGATGGCGACCAAGGCCCTCAATGCCGCCAACAACTACCAGCCGATGTCGGATGATTACACAAGGTTGATTAGATACGCACACGGCAAAATAACCGGGACAAGACCACCGAGAAAATGGTGTGGGATGCTTCTGGATTGATGGAGAGAGATATCATCTAGATCTAAAGGTATGAGTGGTTTGGGGGGGGGGGGGGGGTATTTGGCAGATAGTAGTTGTTAGAGTGGTTTGGATAGATCTACCAAAATAATAGGTTTATTGGGCAAACCGAGGGGGGGATGGGGAAAAGAGGTAAAAATTGGGTTGGCTCGAGCTAGTGAGAAAGGGGAGTGAGGTAGCAATAATGAAGGTGGGAGAGATGGATTTAAATTCAAATTCCCAGGTTACCACTGACGAATGGTGCGCCATCAGTACATGAAATAATGTTGGCGAACCGCCTAATTTGTGCGTCAGAGGTAAGGTGAGTTAGCGCCGCCACTTACTGCTGGCGTGCATCCCTACATGGGCGATATCACTGTGCCACATACACTCGCGCACACCCACCCGTGTTTGCATGCGGTAAGTGCTGGCCTCCCCGAGAGGCGCCGTTTGTCTGGCAGTTGTACGCATATTACCGTTGGCGTACACTTATCCTTGTTCGCCAGCACTAATACCATTAGAGCACAGAAAGTGTGTTACGCCTGTGGTAATGTGGTGGCTGTAAGACGTTTCCTACTAGTGACAGCTCTCCTCCTCTCTTCCCTCCCCCGTCGCCGCCATCAGCAAGGGACGCCGGGCTTGTCCCGCATGGCGCCGCCGGTGGCGGATAACTTTCTCCCGCAGACTAGGAGGCGGGTCGGATCCCCTCCCTTCCGACAGCGGTGCTCTCAGAGTGGCGGTAGTTCAGCTCCGGACGGGTGGCATGGGGGCGTGCACGTGGTGCCGTGGGGCACACTTCATGATGGGGCGGCGCTGGCGGTGAATTTGGCCCATACCTGGGCCCTTTTTGGCCCCATCTAGGTTGGGGGGGGGGGGGCAGAACTGCCCTGTGTTGACTCCTTCTTCATGTGGAGGTGACAGTGCTCGTGTAGGGGTGCGACAGCGACGATGGCTGCCCTTGTTGCAGTGTGCGTGGCAGCGGGCTTTACAGGCCCAAACTGGGTCCAACGGGCCCCTGTTGGGACTAGCTGTGTGGTCGGACCTAACTAGACTAGTGTGCCCTACGGCCGCATCCGGTCGACTACCATTTCGGCGGTGGAGGCAGTTACCTCCCGTGTAGTCGTGGTTTTGCTGACCCCGAGTCGAGATACTCCTCGCCTCCATCTTGCAGACCTCGTGACGGTCGCTTCGCGGAGACAATGATGGTAGTGGCTTCGTAACCTTCGTGGCACAAGTTGGTGCGCGACAGAGTCTGGGATGACGAGACTTTGTCCTTGCGTGGCTCCTATGCTATGGATCGTCCGGGTTGTGGATATGGTTTTAGGGAGAAATCCTTGTCGGCTTGTCCGACACCGGTGTGTCGGGGGAAACCCTAGGGCCAGCAATGGTCCCGGCAGCATCGTGCTTTCCTTCAAGGTGTTGCTTGCTCTTTGTCTTTTCGAAGATTTGGCTCTAGGAGCGTCGCCGTAATTTTCCGTATGGCAAAACGGTTGCGGGTCATCTTAGTTTATTCATCATGCCGCCTATGTATCCAGAATTTTTTTGGGTGTGTGTTTGTTGCTGCCCAATATTTATTTCAGTTCTTATAACTCGTTGGTTGTATCGGGCAGTTGCTCTAACGGGGCGAAACCCTATGCACGGTTTTGTCAATGGGTTGGGCTAACGGCTAAACTCTAGTCTTAGTGATTCAGTGTAATTTTTTATTCGAAGTTACCATGTAATTAAATTCCATGGACCTATGTAGATTGTGATGTATTAATATGTACCACATTAGGAGCGCCACTAGTGGAAAACGTGCCTTATGTCCCGCCCTTTTGTCCCGACCGTCCCGCACGTTGGAAGTTTGATCAACAACAGCGTGCCGGCATGATTACACGCGTGATGCATGTAAAAATGCATACATGAACTTTGCATTGTATTACTCATATTTCATCCATATTTGCATCATATAAGGGTTATATCAATGTTTTATAATGTGTTGGGGAATATTTCACACTTTCCCTATTTATTTGGAGTTAACCCTGTGATGTCAGAAAACCCCATTTTCTATATTTTGATGTTTCAGGGACCCAAACGACGTCCAAATGACCTAATATTTCACGGACATCATTTTTTTGGAAGGAACAAGGTTTAGGAGCGAAGTAAGAGCAAAATTGGACGGCCGAGGACCAAAAGTAGTGGGCCCACGCGGCCAGATTCCTTGGCCGCGTGGGGCCCCTCATCTTGGCCCTCGAGCCTCCGATGCCGTCGATCTTCGTCTCCCTGGATTCGTCTTGACCTAAAAACGACTATAAAAATAGCCCCCCCGAACCCTTTCGGAGAAGAGCGCCATAGAAACACAGAAACAATGAAACAAAGACCTGGAGCTGCAGATTGGAGGAGGAAAACTCCGGTGGGGCGCTACTGGTGTGGTCTCCACATTCTTCAACGACTTCTCCACCGTCTCCATGATGAAGAGGGAGTAGTCCACCCCTGTACTATGGGTTTGTGGAAGTAACTTATGTATCTATACTCTCTCTTGAGCTTCACTAATTAGTGCCATATGAGCTGCTGAACATGATTATAGTCATATATGTAATACCTTTGTGGTGGAGTTTTTAAGTTGATATATGTTATGATGATTGCCAATATTATATCTTTGTTATGAAAGTAGATGCATATTATGTACACCGTTCTTGTCTATGTGTTTTGATCCAACATGTTTATGAGAGCGTGTGAGGGGGAACGTGTGCATTAGTTGGAGTAACGGGAGCTAGTTTTGTGGTAAGTTGACAGCAATACCGTGATCCACTTGGATTTTTACCTTACTTTGTTGCCTCACTAGGGATAAAGGAAATACCATGCTACCGGGGATATGTGGGTGACATTGCCACTATCACCATGACTAGATCTAGCATGTTCTTATTTAAACTTCATGTCATTAAACTTAAAGCTATACTCTGTTTATCTTAACTACTGAGGTGTTATGATTTAGTTCGCATCTTGGTGGAGTATAAGAGAGATTAATAACCAAAAGATCACTATGTTAGGACGTGATGCCCATATTATTAATAACTTGTCTTGTTGCAATCTCATATGTCAATTCCTATGTTCCATTATCTACCACTATATAAAAGAGAGAGTGCATTTGTGAAACCATGAACGCCAGTCCATTTTTAATCATAAGAAACACCTTTACAACACTTTTATTGCACTTTACATTTTCTGCTATTATTAAATCCGAAAATACAAAAATACTTTTACATCTTGCAAACACCATACAAAACACAAAAAACATCATCTCATATCATTTATAACATCCTTGTTCATTTATTTACTACCATTGCATATTTATTTCAGTTTTGCATTTGTCATTTCTATATCTTTTACTTACACATTGTGCTTGACAACCACAGTTGAGGGCACAAAACAATCTACTTTGTTTTGTAGGTTACATAAAGAAGGATAAGGAGACAATAACTTTTGGTTCATTTCCCCGAGAGTTCGATATTAAACACTCGAGTCACCCTCGTGGGGAAAATTAGTCTTTTCCCTTACTATACACTTTGCACTTGGAGTCTCAACCTAACCCACATTGTTTTGACGCAGTTATTTGGTGCTCAGCAAGACTATCTTCTGGCGCCATCGTCACCATCGTCAAAGGCCATCAAGACTATTTTCTGACGCCGTTGCCGGGGAAGTGAGCAAGTAAAGAGTTGTCCCACAAGTTTTTATCAACTGTGCAAGATATTTTCTGCTGGAGTTCCTGCACAAGTGGAAAGGATACCTCACAAACAAAGTCAACATCACCAACGTGTGCAAACACCTAAGCTTGGGGAGGATGCACCTCTGTGAGCATCATCTTACCCATCTTTTTACCTTCAAAGCATTATATTTTGTTTTGTTTTTGTCATTTTTATTATTTCGGTTTGGTATTTTATTTTCAGTTTTGCATTTTATTTTACTTTTGTTATTTCGGTTTACATTGTTTTAGTGTCATTTTATTTTCAGTTTTGCATTAAAAATTAAAAAATTCATAAAAACTTGCTATAATGGAAAAGAGAACTTTTTGGCCATTTAGTGTTAAGAACTTTCCTCAAGATATGAATATCCCTGTTGAAGAATTTGAGATTGATCATAATATCACTAAAGTAATCTATGAACGTCGTTTTTATGGGAAACCTAAAGAAGATCCTATGCAACATCTCAAGAAGTTTAATGAAAGATGCAAAGTGTTAGACTTAAAAAATGCCAATGTTAATGTGATTAAAGTTAAGCTTTTCCCCTACTCTCTTGCTGGGAAAGCCTTAGATTGGATATTAAGATGGCCTCCTGGTAACTTTAACACTTGGTTTAATCTAAAAGCTGCATTTATTGAAAGATTTTGTTCTACTGAAACTATATCTAATCTTAGACAAATAGTTTTTGCCTTTGAACAAGAGGAAGAAGAACCTTTGGTAAAAACTTGGGAAAGGTTTAGAGGCATAGCCTTTGGAATGGAAAATGGTCTAAGGGATTGGATGCTTATGCATATATTTTATAGGGGATTGTCTGAAACCTCTAGAATCTTTTTGGATAATGAATGTAAGGGCTCTTTTATGAACACTCATGCTGCTAATACTCATATTTTGCTTGATGGTTTACTTTTGGAAGTGAAAATTAAAGAAAGTCTTGAAAAAGCTCAAATACCTGAAGATGTTTTCGATGACCGTCATGAACTATATAATCTATAGAGTAGAAAGAAAAAAGTTGAAGAAGTTAAGATGCTTAGTGAAGTCAAGGAACCACTACTTGACTTAGAGAGTTGTAGCTTGCATGAACTTATGTCTATCTTACAGAAATTTGCTAGTGATCCTTCTATTAATATTAATCAAGCTGGTTTTGGTTCTTTTATTGCTAGCCATGTTTTAAATGAGAAAATTGCTAGGTACAACAAAGAAACTATGACACCACCTAAGCTTGGGGATATTTGGGTTCCCAAGGTATTAGTAACAATTGGAAAAGAGACACACCATGTCATATTAGATCTAGGATCTAGTGTCTCTGTTATGTCTAAGGAACTATATGAAGTACTTGAATTAAAGAATCTTGAAAAATGCTCTATTGAACTTTCACTTGCTGATGATTCCATTAAATATGCTTTAGGAAAAACAAGTGATGTTATGGTAGAGTTACATATGACTTTTGTGCCTGTTGACTTTGTAATAATGGACATGGGGAATAAAACCTCTAGTCCTATCATTTTGGTAAGACCTTTTCTTCGTACTACAGGTGCTATAATAGATTCAAAGTAGGGGAACGTGAAGTTTCAGTTCCCACACAAGAAGTGCATGGAGCACTTTCCAAGGAAGAGGGACACATCAAGGTTCAAACTCCCTCATGAGTTTCGTCCACTTTAAATATCAAGTAAGAAGCCTAGCTATATGGATATAAAGAAATCGCTTTACGGGAGGCAACCCGGTTGTTTTTATTTGAGATTTTCTTTGAGTCCTCTTGCTGTACCAAGAGATTTTGTTTTTAGTTTAGATTCTAGAATTTTTAATAAAGTGCCAACTTTTACCCATTTGGGCTTTGAAAGTTGCTTTTTCCATTCGGAGATTTTATTACAACACGAATCTGTGCACGGTATGATTTTTAATTCCTATTCTGTAACTCCGAATGAGCTGAAATTTGAACTGTAGTTGCAACTTTTCATCCTCTGTAAGCGTGAATTTGTTAAGATTTTTTAGACATATTTAGGTGGGGTAAAAAAATACGTTTTGCTGCTGCTGTTTTTCTGGACAGATTCTGTCCCATTTTGTTTTATGCATTCTTTAAGCTTTTAACTTGAATCTTTTTTATCAAATTGAGTTTATTAGAAGGAATACAACATTATACACTTTCTGTACATGTTTCTTATGTTTGTCTAAGAATTTCATGCAGCAAGCAATTCTATTGTTTTGTGCCTACTAATGTCACCACACAGAAAAGAAATGGGAGAAACGGTGTTTTGAAGTTTTTTCACAGGGATTAGAGGAGATGCACCAAGAGCTATCCAAGGATGGTGAAGACCATAAGCTTGGGGATGTGAAAACAACCCCAATGAACCAACATACTCTCGGTTTGCACACGTCTAACTTCTGTTTTTCGTTCATTGCACTATATCACATAAAATTGGAGCGTTTTTGTTCTTTTTGTTATTTCGGTTTGGTTTTTTGTTTGAGACCACCACTTTTTATTTATGTTATGAGAGAGCTACTGGAAGTTTGGGTTGAATTAAGTTGGATGCTATAAAAATATTGGGAAGAGGATGTTTGAGTTGATTTAAAAGAATACATATAGTTGCATGATTCATGTGCTTTGTTAATGAATATTAATATGCAAGTGTCTTGTCTAGAGTTATTTCTTATTCATGTTTTATATGCTGAATGATGCTTTACTTTGTTTAACATAAAATGGTTAGCTCTATGGACACTTATGCATGCATTTAGATGGTCAACTTTCTCCCTCTTGCTAGCCCAAAAATTCCAACAAGTAAAAAAACTTGTTTTCCAACACCTTCAACCAAGTCTTTCCAGTGAGTCCACCATATCTACCTATTAGCTAATATGCTATTCCAAGTATGTTTACCATGTTATATTGTTTTATCTATGCTTACAAATTAAGATGATTATGTTATTGGGATTGTCATGGGTTAAGTTGGTTTAAAAGCTCTCACGAACTTGATGCACACATTACTTTTCATGCACTTAATAAACATGACCCATTGTGATTAAGATTATTATGTTTTGGGCTTGACAAAGGTCTTTGGTTAGGAGCTAGCTCATACGTGCTGACACGTGGAAAGCTTTCAACATTGCACTTTATTCTTTATGAAAGTTGATATCATTTTCCTTTGGTGATGGATGCCTAACATTGAGTGAAATAAAGATGAAACTTAGTAAGTTCGGTTGAGTGATATTATTGGCTAGAGAGACACCTGTGGCGGTTAACCTAAGTTATGTGGATCATGGTGGAAATTTGCAACATAACCATAGTGGAGGAATCCATGACACATCTCATAACAGAAAAAGCATTTACAAGGAAAAAGCATGAGTAAAGAAAGAGATGTAGAGATATCCACTGTTTGCTTGCTTTGTCATTTAGACATGTGCCCACTTCCATGTCCTGGGGCAAAGGGTACCCGGGGTGAAACTCTATATGATGCCACTTTTATTCACGATAACTGTAACCTTCACTTGCTTTGTGGCCCAAGTTGAGTAGGCAGTCGGAGAGGTTTTTGTTTTCAACGGGCATGAGGCTTTTTAACCCATACTTTGTCAAGCTCATAACTCATATTTGCTTTCACTTTCAACTATTAATCACTAACGATGCTATGATAGGGGCAATGAGAACTTCACACCAATGATCACTACATGGCAAACATTAGCTTAAGTTGAAGCATTTGAAAGCTTGATAATACTCTTGAGTGTTATTCCTCTACTTATTTATCTCTCTTTCCAAAGTGTCCATCTTTTATATTCAGATTTCTATAACAATACTCTATGACCAACCTAGGATATCTTTTGCTTTTCAATTATGCATTCATTTGGTCCATAGAACTTTTCATTCATGTTACACTTTGTGAATTATCATTGAACATCTTTAACTTGAATATTTAATATCTCTTGATAATATGTCTTGTATGTTGCTACTCTTTACTAAAGAATGAATCATTTGACTCTATGTAGCAATCATATTTGATATCCTTTATTAAGTAATAAAATGCCAAGTCCATGTTTAGTTTTATCAACTTCATACTCGAGGACGAGTATATGTTAAGCTTGGGGATGTTGATGCATGTAAAATGCATACATGAACTTTGCATTGTATTACTCATATTTCATCTATATTTGCATCATATAAGGGTTATATCAATGTTTTATAATGTTTTGGGGGAATATTTCACACTTTCCCTATTTATTTGGAATTAACCCTGTGCTGTCAGAAAACCCCTTTTTCTATATTTTGATGTTTCAGGGACCCAAACGACGTCCAAATGACCTAATATTCCACGGAGATCATTTTTTGAAAGGAACAAGGCTTAGGAGCGAAGTAAGAGCAAAAGTGGAAGCCGAGTACCAAAAGGAGTGGGCCCACGCGGCCAGATTCCTTGGCCGTGTGGAGCCCCTCATCTTGGCCCTCGAGCCTCCGACGCCGTCGATCCTCGTCTTGACCTAAAAACGATTATAAAAATAGCCCCCCGAACCCTTTCGGAGAAGAGCGCCGCAGAAACATAGAAACCACGAAACAGAGACCTGTAGCTGCAGATTGGAGGGGGAAAACTCCGGCGGGGCGCTGCCGGTGTGGTCTCCACCTTCTCCAACGAATTCTCCACCGTCTCCATGATGAAGAGGGAGTAGTCCACCCCTCGACTATGGTTTTGTGGAAGTAACTTATGTATCTCTCCTCTCTCTTGAGCTTCACTAATTTGTGCCATATGAGCTGCTGAACATGATTATGGTCATATATGTAATACCTTTGTGGTGGATCTCTTAAGTTGATATATGTTATGATGATTGCCAATATTATGTCTTTCTTATGAAAGTAGATGCATATTATGTACCCCGTTCTTGTCTATGTGTTTTGATCCAACATGTTTATGAGAGCGTGTGAGGGGGAACGTGTGCATTAGTTGGAGTAACGGGGGGTGGTTTTGTGGTAAGTTGACAGCAATACCGTGATCCACTTAGGTTTTACCTTACTTTGCTGCCTCAATAGAGATAAAGGAAATATCATGCTACCGGGGATATGTGGGTGACATTACCACTATCAACATGACTAGATCTAGCATGTTCTTATTTAAACTCCATGTCATTAAACTTAAAGCTATACTCTGTTTATCTTAATTACTGAGGTGTTATGATTTAGTTCGCATCTTGATGGAGTATAAGAGAGATTAATAACCAAAAGATCTCTATGTTAGTATGTGATGCCCATATTATTAATAACTTGTCTTGTTGCAATCTCATATGTCAATTCCTATGTTCCATTATCTACCACTATATAAAAGAGAGAGTTCATTTGTGAAACCATGAACCCCAGCCCATTTTTAATCATAAGAAACACCTTTCCAACACTTTTATTGCACTTTACATTTTCTGCTATTATTGAATCCGAAAATACAAAAATACTTTTACATCTTGCAAACACCATACAAAACACAAAAACATCATCTCATATCATTTATATCATCCTTGTTCATTTATTTACTACCATTGCATATTTATTTCAGTTTTGCATTTGTCATTTCTATATCTTTTACTTACACCTTGTGCTTGACAACCACTTGGTGAGATTGAGGGCACAAAACAATCTACTTTGTTTTGTAGGTTACATAAAGAAGGATAAGTAGACAATAGCTTTTGGTTCATTTCCCTGAGAGTTCGATATTAAACCTCGAGTCAACCTCGTGGGGAAAATTAGTCTTTTCCCTTACTATACACTTGGCACTTGGAGTCTCAACCTAACCCACATTCTTTTGATGCAGGTACTTGGTGCTCAGCAAGACTATCTTCTGGCGCCATCGTCATCATCGTCAAGGGCCATCAACGCGTTGAAAGACGATCAGACGTAGCACGCCGCCGTGATTACGCGTTGGAAGACGAGGAGCAGCGTCGCGCGCCCGGTCGCCGGCCTCCTCTGCCCTATAAAATTCTAGATAATCTCCTCTCTAATCCTTGCACTCTCTCTCTCTCTCTCTCGATCCCTCCCTCTCCCTCTCCACTCTTCCAATGGATCCACTCGAGTATGTTCCTGAGAATCGGTTGTACTACTTCACCAAGGAGGATATGCGCTTCCAGGTATGGGTCACCCTCTGTGTATCACGCGTGGAGAGTTGGATCCGTGACGTGAAGAGGTACTTTCTCGACGCCGCACCGATCAAAGGCGTTGGCCTCGACTGCGAGTTCACTGACCCTCGATAGAGCGGTCAACGCCCCGCCGTCCTTCAACTCTCGGTGGCGACTGAGACGCTTGTCTTCCAAATATGCTGGGCTGATCGGGTGCAGCAACTCCTCGTGGATTTCATAGGTGACGAGACCATGAAGTTCTACGGCGTGGCTATCCAAAATGACATGCAGATGCTGCTCCCCTACGGAATTTTTATTCGGTCCGCGGTCGACCTCCAGAGGGATAGCCGGAACCCAGCGCGCAGTCCTACTCCGAGTCTCTATGCTCTCTCCAATGTTGTCATTGGGACAAAACACGAGAAGAAGAAGAAGTACAACAAGAAGAAGGTCACGGATGACGACGACGAAGAAGAAGACCTAATTTTCGGATAGGGCAACGTTCCATTGATCTACGATCAAGTCCTGTATGCCGCTCTGTACGCTCGCCTCGGCTTCGAGATTGCACGGAAGTGGGATAGTCTACGTGGCTATAATACCAATTCTGATTATCTTAATGTGTTGATGAGTAGCCTAGCTATATAGATGTGTGTGTTCTCATGTATTCGGTCAATTCGTATTCCTATAACTAATGACCGAAATATTTGGATTCCTTAATCATGTGTTCTCATGTTGTGTGTTCTCGATCATGTGTGCTAGCGTTGTGTGTTCTCATGTTATTTGAATTCAAAAAATGATATGGACACAATATTTAGATTCCTATCATTTTTCTGATCGATTTATACATATTATATGTCGGATTTTGATTTACGGATTTAAAGATATGAATTTATCCATATTAAATTGGAAATGATAATAATAATGAAAAATTAAATATATTTTTATTTGTTAACAATTATTATTACTTATTAATCATTAATATTTGTGTTAATATAGGTTTGGTATTGAAAAAGTAATATATGTGACATCAAAGTTTAGAGGATAATAAGATTGGTATCATAGTATAATCTAAAGATTTGAAATATATAAAAAAATCGAAAAAAATTCAGTTTTCCTAGTCTGATCACATGGGAGTGAAGGGGATCGCAGGCAGAAAACAAAATTTTTCCTACCAACGATATCCTTAAACTAGCCAAGATCTACACTATGCAGATATAGAAGTACGGCGGAGATCGGAATACATACCCTCGTAGACCGAATAGCGGGGATTACGCTCCCGCACAAGCGTTGACGACGAAGATGACGTAGCCGACCTCTAGGTCGCGAAGAACTCGGCGCGACGAAGACGACGAAGATGACCTCGAGGTCGGGTGGAGGAAGTAGGCCTCCGAGTACCGCTAGCGCAGCACCTCGCAGGGCGTTACACACATACGGTGGAGACGACGGCCTCCGAAGCTCCAGTCCAGGACGAGCAGCGGAAGACTTGGACCGGAACACCAGCAGCGCGGCAGCGGGCTATGGTGGATAGATCCCCTCTCAACTCGGCGCAACTCCGACAAAGGGAATCACGTTATCGAGGAGAGAAAGAGAAATTAATTGGTGAATTAAAAGGCCAGGGGTGCCCCTTCTTATATAGGCTCCCGGGGGGAGCCAACCTTGCCAGCCAGGCAATGTGGGACTATCCCCATTGCCTGGTGCGGCTCAAGAGGGTGCGCCGGCCCTAGGTGGGCCCCATTTGGCCCACCTAGGCCGGCCAAGCCTTCCCCCACCGAATTCCCTCGGGGTTTTCCCCCCCCATGGGCCTTCTTTCCACCAGAAGGCCCATTTAGGAAAATCAGCCTAAATAAATTCGAAAATAAATATATAAAATCATATTTAAACATTAATTACACTAATTAATATCAAACATATTATATATAATTTATTCTAGCTCCGAAAACTATTTCGTCGCTGCCCGATCTCCATCGGACCATTCCCGGGACGTTCCCGGTGATCTCTTTCCTTTCCGGTTGTCTTGTCGAAACCCCTTAAGTGTGTTACCCTAGCGGTTCGATATAATAACAGACATGATCGAGACTCCTCTCCGATCAATGATTAACTCGTAGGCCTGGACCCCATGAATTAACCCCTGTGATATAACGAATGACTTTCATCTATCAAACCTGGACGTCGAGTCTTAAACCTTTTGTCATAGCGATACTTAGCGTGTCCGAGCATCGTTCATAGATATCTCCATACCTAGCGTGATCTCGTTACCGACATCGCTATTTTCTACTCGTCTATGATATTATGTCAGCTGGTGACCTAGTCACATGTTTGCAAACTCATTTGACATAATCTCACCGAGTGGGCCCTAGAGTATCTATCCGGCTATACGGACTGACAAATCCCGCTGTTGACCCCTCGTCTCAACTATCCCCTTCCGATACCCAAAAGTATCACCTATCATTGTCACACTGTATAAGATATGACGTTTGGTGCGATCAAAGTACATTCCAGGGATAACAATAAGAGTTGATCTCACGGTCGAAGGCGTAATGACTACGTCCTACAAATTATGGGTAAGTCCATCACATCGTTCCACCTAACGATATGACTCCATTGCCGACAGACGCCATGTCTCATGATCGGGAAACCTCGATCATCAATCGCGCAATGAAACTAGTATTAGCAGAGGCAACTAGGGACCTGGTTGTTTATCTACCACACGTGTATTAATGTTTCCGCTTAATACAGTTATAGCATGGTATAAAACATATAATGAACAATTGGAATATAACCAATAAACTATCTTTATTAAGTGCCTCTAGGGCATATTCCCTTCAGGGAGGACCTTTAGTCCTGGTTCGTAGACATACCGGACTAAAAGTTTTGGGCTCCCGCTTTTCTAGTCCCGGTTGGTGGAGTAGTGTGAGGATGGATGACTAATCGGGAAGTTAAGCTAGCTAGTACTACGAGAATGGGGGCAAAGCGTATGGGACTTGAGATTAATATATTAGTTGCTATTAGAGATTAAACTACTAAATAATATAAGATTTGAAATATATAGAAAAATCAATTTTTTTTGATTTTTTTTCAATTTTCCTAGTCTGAGCGCATGGGAGTGCATTTAATCCCGGTTCGTAGACAACCGGGAGTCCGGGACTAAAAGTTTGGTGGCTTTAGTCCCGCTTCTCTAGTCCCGGTTGCTCTCTGGAACCGGAACTAACCGGGACTAGAGCTTCTCTCCTACCGTTATTGGTATAAAAAAACTAAGTTGTGGGTTTCATATTCAAGCAGTTATTACTTGAGTTGTCCGTGCTACTATTGCTGACGTCGCTAAGTTTACAGAAAAACAACACTTAACACCCACGAAAGATCAGTGTTATCGTTCTCATATGGGTTGTCCATTTTTTTAGAAAAGGGGTGAGACTTCGGCTTCGGTCTTCGGTGTCTCAAAATTTACAAATTAAGGATCACATGAGGTCGATACATGAATCATGAATCGACCAACGAAAAAAGGACAACATAAACCACTACATATTACGAAGTGGACTAGTATGCTGCAAAAACGCCCGGGCAAATATATCTTGTGCGACCATCAGGAGTCGAGCACAAAGTCCGCCTGTTCGAAGCGTAAATGGATGGCCCATATGACTTTATGGGTACTGTAAAATAACTCAAACACTACGGAATGAATTATATGGTCCAAGCCTTAGAGAATCTCCACCGGGTGCCTCTAAAGGACACCCCAAAGGTCCTTGGGGGGGGGGGGGGGGGGGGGGGGGGGGCGGACACCAAAAAGCCCGCCAGCAGCACTCACGAAAGTCTCGCCCCGAGCGATTTTGTGTCCGGCACCCCCAATAGGGCCTCCAAGTTTGGAGGCCATACTGGGGGTGCCGGACATCGCCTCGGCCATGGCCCTGACGGCGCTGGCCCACCCATCATACACACGACGCGCCGCCCCCGTGTTAATGAAGGCGTGCAGGAGGCCGTTATGCCGCGTTTCTGGCGGTCAGTCGACGGGCAGTCTCCCAGGCGATGGGACTGGACGGGAGGCGATGCGACGAGATGACGGCGGCAGGCCTGCCGGCACGCGTCGCATTAACGCCGGCGACAGCGTGCGCGGCAGTCCACGCGCCGGCGTCGCGGCGTTTCCACGCAACGCATTTACGCCGGAGCGGATGCTCGCGCACCGCCCCCTCCTCTGCCCTTAAATCGCCTCTCCCACGGCGCCCTCTCTCCCACACCGTCCTCTGTTCTCTCCCTCTCCCACACCCTCCGTCGCCCCGTCTCCCACTGCGTCCATGGCGAACAACTGGGAGGGCAGCAGCATCAGGCGCAGCGGGCGCATGGTCTCCACCGAAGAGGCGTGGGACCTGTACCGCTACGGCCTGCTCCACTGGACGCGCGTCTGCCCTCAGGGTGGCGCACTTCCCCCCACGGCGGCCTCCCCGTGCCGGCGTTGCCGGAGACGCCGGACCAGATCCGATGCGACATCGTGCGTCGTCGGTCCTGGCTGACCCCGCACGAGCGCACCCTCCCCGAGTACGACGACAACAACTGGGGAGCGTGGCTGCGGCGGTTCGAGCGCGAGCAGACGGAGGTGCTCGCGTTCTACGACGGCACGAGAAGGCCGGGCCGCCACAATGCGGAAGACCGCCACTGGTGGTGGGGCGGCACAGGCCACACGGTGGACTCCGCCATCGCCGCCGCGCGCCAGCACGCAGGGACGGGGAACGCCACCCCGTTGCGGCTGCTGCCCGTGCGGCCACAGTACCAAGAGGTGCAGCAGCAGCAGCGCCGCAGCTGCCGCTCGGTGAAGGACGAGCCGCGCTCGCCTCCGCGTCGTGGAGGAGGAGGCACCGGCATTGTCATCCGCGAACGCCGCGAACAACAGCGTTCGCCACCACGCGGACGGCTGTACCTGCGCCGCCCTAGAGCTAGGACGCCTCCACCTCCCGTGGAGACGATCCCGTACGGGTACGACGTGTCGTCCTTGCTACGGAACGAGCACGACGGCGACGCGCCGGGTTCCTGGCCGCCATCGCGGACTCGGTGACCACCATTGAGCGCGACAGCCCCGGCTACAAGGCCGCCATCGCCACCTCGGTGGCAGCCTCGTCCTCCTCCGGCGGCGCCTCCTGCAGCCGTGCACCGCGTCGCCATGACGGCACGTCCACCAGCCAGGGCGGATCCGGCTCCTCCTACATCGTGGTCGACGACGACGACGGCGGCGGCGATGGCAGCGGTGACAACGACGAGGCGTGGCTGGAGGCCAACTTCAGCAAGTTGGGCTAGGCTAGGGTTTAGGGTAGGGCGTCCTGGCCGCCCAAGTTCAAATTCATTCAAAAATCTTTGTAATATATAAGAAAAATGAATAAAATTTGAACTTTTTATGTTAGTTTGCAATTTTTTAAAAACGTCCCCGAGGTGTTCGACAGTTTGCTCGCGATTGGGGGGTGGGCCTTTGGGGAGTGCCGCCGTGGGAGGCCTCCAAATGTTGATCGGACACATATCCGGCACTCCCCAAAGGAGACTTAATTGGGGGGTGCCGGACACACATTTGAAGGTCCCCGGTGGAGATGCTCTTAAGGGCCTCTTTGGATCACAGGGAAAAACACATGAATATGAAAAACACAGAAATTTCACAGGTTTGCAAGTGTAAAATAGAGCACTGCAAAACACAGTAACTGTGTGGGAATTATCGTTTGCATAGAACGCAGGAAAAACACAGGAAAAGTTTCTCAATTCTACACACTTGAGTATAAAAAAGAGGTTGGAATAGATGTTCAAATTCTTATGAAATTGATGCATAGGAATTCAATCCATAGGATTTTGTTAACCCATTCATTTAAATCAAAGGCAATGCATATGAAAAATTCCTAAAAAATTTCCTAAGGATTAAAATCTTATGAAATTCTTTTAAAATTCCTATAATTCAAAAGGATCTCGTGCTAAATGAAAAGGATTTCTACAACAGTACACCAAGCCACGGCTCTACATACTGAATACTGAAAACGTGAAGATATGTAGAAACCCTGTAGGGCCTAAGGTGGAACTAGGTACGATGCGGTTCACTGGTCGGACTTTTTTTTTTAAAACGCAGTACAATGCAAGAGCTTATATACACGGCATAAACTTATCACTATGAATACACGCACGCACACCCTACCCATATGATCACCTCCGAGAGACTAAACCGGCGGATCAGGTTTTGAGATTGACGAAGTCACCACAGGCGCCCCGCTATCGACGGGAACGTCGCCTCTCACTAAAATAATATTCCGTCTAAATGAGAAACAATACCATCAAATATGGAATTTGAACTGTGCTGGGATAGGGTACATAGGCAAGTTCTCTCCACTGGTCGGACTGGCCAGGAGTAACCAATAGTATTGAGCAATGTCGATGCGTGTACGCAACTTTTTCAAACAATAGGTACTGCACGTAACATGGCAGGACTGTTTGACGTCGACCTTCACAGTTCACATCATATTACACGACGCACCAAGAATGGAAAATCGTACATAAAAAAGACTACCGTGCATCTATCGAAATGCAAATCAAAAGATATTTACGGATTATACTTACACTGCAAATTTATACTCCATACTTGCCTAGCTTTTCAAAACATAATGTATTTAATTTTTGACGACGTAGCATATAATAACGCCTTGGCCAATAAAGTGTGGGGATAATGGTATTATGGGAACTCGAGAAGCCTTTAGTTTGTCCCACGGACCTGCTGCATTAGAAAATTCAAAAACTTAGAGCATTCCTACTCGCCCCTGCCCCAAGGCCCCCTGTAGGCCTATGTGGGGCGTCGGCATAAAAAATCCTGCCCAGTTGCGGCCCCCAAATCCAAATTCGCGCCGGCTCGGTCCAAGGAGATCTCCGGCAACCCCAGGCCGAACCCAATACGAAGGAGGCAAGCGGGGCCGCCGGAGATCTTCGGCATCGTGGGCCACGGATGTCAGCGATAGGCAGCCGTTTGCGCCACCGTTTTGACCGGTCCTTCGTCTTCCCCGCCATCTGCACCGCGTTAATGGCCTGCTTGCCTTCCGCGCCTGCGCGGCAGTGGTCAGGCGGACGGCCGCAGTTGATGACGCGTCTCGTCGGCGTTAATGCGGCCACCGCCCCCCGCCCTCGCGCCGCTATAAAACCACTCTCCGTCGCCTCCAACTCTCCACACACACCCCCGCCATCTCCTTCTCTAGCCACTCTCCGTCGCCTCCAACTCTCCACTGCCGTCTCCCGCAAGATGCATCGCTCGGACGACGACGGCGCCGCCGCGAACGGCTTCGGCCGCCGCCACCTGCTGAAGAAGGAGGCCCGCGCCTTGTTCGAGGCGGGCTACCCCGCCCCGCCGGACTTCCGGTGTCCGTCCGCGGGATGGGTGCTCAGCGTCGGCGGCGTGCCGGTGCCGCCCGTACCCACCGGTCGCGAGCGCGTCCTCGCGATCTTCGACCATTTTTTGAACGAACTGACGGCGGAGGAGTGCAACGACCCCCAGTGGCACCCGGGCAACGTCGCCGCCTGGAACGCGTTCTTCGAGCAGCAGCGCCAGGACCGCATCGCCGCCTACGACAGGCCCGGGCTGCCGCCGACGAACAACAACGCCCACGAGACGGCGTCGCTGGTGGGGCGCTCCAGGACGTACGCTGGCGTACGTTCTGGAGTACATCGCCAACGGGAACAATATTTCTATGAAGTTTACTAAATTTATGTAAAATATTCTCCTAAATTTATGTAAAATATTCTCCTAAATTTCTATGAACAATATTTTACATCGCCCGGGGCGGGTTTTAGTTAAATATTTTTAAATTTATGTAAAATTTCGCTCGCCGAACTATCCTCTCCTAAATTTAGAATTTTAAATTGTTTGAAATGGGGGGCACGACTGGGAGCCGCTCGGCCCCCATTTTGTCGAACGCGCCGGCGCCCCCCCCATATGGGCTAAAAACATGCCGTTTTGCACGCAGTATGGGGGGACGAGTGGGGATGCTTTTACTCCGTGTGTATGAACTTTAATGACGTCACCAGTCTCACTAAGTGCATTCGTTAATTGAACCTCACTGCTAGAACCTACTAAACACGGTAACATCAGATTGCAAGGTTACTAATCTCTTTGTAAGATTAACACATTACAAGTTCCATAGTCCTAGAAGAATTACATGCTACACATTTACCAAACTTACATTGCAGTCTGATAGAAAGTAAGTACAAGCCGCATAGTTAATTCCAATCTCTGAATGAATCAGACTAACAGCGTTTTATATCCTGTGGGGGCAGAGAAAACAATTAGTAACAAGGTATCAACAGACAAACTGAAAATGTTATCTTTCCTATAAGTCACACAATTGAAATTACCTTCTTACTTGACTTTTAAAAGTTAACCTTTTTAATAGTGCAGCATCAACATTGACACTGACTTGAAAAATCTGCAGTAACCGTCCATTGAGAGATTCTCGATCAACAACGACTCCACAACTACAGGTGTATATACAAGAGAGATTTCCTACATTGACAGCATTTGATGTCTATATGGTTCGACATTGACAGTTGGAAGATTTGCATGCTGTCTAATTGTATCTTGAATATATTACAGGTAAAATCATACAGTTTGAAACGGAAATTTTTCACTGTAGATTCTAGTTAAGCCCAATGGTAAACCTTCTGAATAAATCCCAAACTGGATCTCTTTTTAAGAACAAAAGCATAGATAGATCACAGCATTGCAGGTCGACTTCTTGAAAATATGTATCCTGAAATATCGAAAAGCGTACGGAAAATATTGGCCAAAGAAGAAAAACTTCAGCTCGTAACTCCCAAGACTTCGAACAGTGATTTTGTGCATGGTATTGTGAGCAAAGGGAGCACCCTTCAGTCCAACCACAAACAACGTAGAGATAAATTTTAGCTCCCGTGTCATCCAGTCGGCTAGCAAGACATACATTCTGTCATGATTCTTGATAGTTGAATGAATGAATCAGCAGCTAATGAAACTCTACAACCATCTGAGAGTGGACTGAAGAGAGCTCTCTTAAGCATAAGCCGCCTGCTTGAGAACACATAAGTATATCAGGAGAACAAAAGAAGAAGAACGATTAAACGACCATCTACATCCTCTGAGAGCACATAAGTATATTAGGAGAAGAAAACAAGAAGACCGACTAAACGACGCATCTACATCTTCTGATCCGGTATATGAGGAACAAATTTTCACATGACATCAGGTCTATTAAAAGCACGCGAATCAACTATTTGTAACAAGAATATACAAAGAGATCATGCGAGGGCGGAGTAACAAACAAGATGAAAGGCAAAACTTCAGAAACAGAGGTCACCACACAAGCGGAGGGGAATAGGAAGAGCAATGTTGGAAGCTGGAGAAATTGTTTACCTCTTTAAATAGTCAGGATGGAGGAGGTGACATCATGTCAACCAGTACAACATGTAGAGCTCGTATCCTATAGGAGTAGGACCACAGCTACATGTACTGCTGAGCGCTGTTTTTTATTAAAATGTATTCCAATTATAAGAACATCGATTTGCGGTGAATTCATATTTGTACCAGGATGAGTTCTAGGTGTATACATGTAAAATTAATAGATATGTTCTTAGGTCCCCATTATTACAACCAGTTTATACTTAATCGAGATAGAGAAAAATATCCATGATGAGATCAGGACATCTCCAGACGCCCCCAAACGACGACATTTTTTTTCAGCCGGCACCTGTTTTTTTTTACCATCCCCCACCCCACCCCACCCCCAGATCCCGATTTTCGCCGGATTTGAGGGAAACTCATCCGACGTTTTCAGGCCGAACCCAGTGCACTGCGTGGACGATTGGGGGCTCCGGCAAAAGAAAAAGGGTGTGTAGGCCAGCTATGTCGGCGAGACAACACACTTTACCCACCCACCATTTGCCCTCACGCGCTATTCCCCCCTCCCTGCCATGCCATCGCAGGCACCACCCCTCTCCCCTCCGCCGCAAACAAGCCACTAGTAAGGGCACCACCCCTCTCGCACCCGCCCCCGGCACCACCCTCTCCCTTCAGCCACAAACAAGCCCTAAACAAGCTCTGCGGACAGCTTCGCGCCCACCACGCCACTGAGGTGTTTGGCATTTTTCTTGCTCGGGGAGGATGGACTCCGACGACGAAGAGATGCTCGCCTCTCTGATGGAAGAGGAAATTGACGCCGTCGCTGATGATGAAGAGCACCTGCAGGTCCTCGCCTGCCTGATCGTCATGTACACGCAGAATGCAAAGCCTTGGCGTGGTGGCTCGGCTCCCGGGCGCCGCAAGAGCAGGATGAGGCAGTTGATGGAGGGCTATTGCATGTTGTACTCACACTACTCTATCGATGATCCGTTGCACGGTGAGACGGTATTTCGATGTCGTTTCAGGTTGAACCGAAAGCTCTTTCTCAAGATTGTGCATGTCATCCGTGAAATCGACTCCTACTTCATTTGCAAAAAGGATGGCACCGACACGGTACGATTTCCTCACTCCAGAAGTGTATGGTGGCTATGAGAATGCTTGCATATGGAGCTCCGGGTGATACACATGATGATCATATACGTATGGCCGAGTCCATGACCATTAATCATTTGTACAAGTTCTGGGGAGCAGTGGTGGCAGTGTTTGGACCAAAGTATTTGCGATCACCCAATGCAGAACACACTGCTCGGATCCAAGCCATGAATGAAGCTGATTTCCTAGGATGTTTGACGGCATCGACCGCATGCATTGGGAATGAAATAAATGTCTATTTTCTTGGCATAGGATGTACAAATACCACAAAGGAGTTTGTAGGATGATACTTGTGGTAGTTTCTATACATGATCTCTGGAT
The DNA here is from genome assembly GCA_026929855.1 of Poa annua. Lineage (NCBI taxonomy): Eukaryota > Viridiplantae > Streptophyta > Magnoliopsida > Poales > Poaceae > Poa > Poa annua. Next base: position 52,014,027 of record CM049435.1, on the reverse strand, counting down.
TTCGAATTCCTTCTTTCACATTGCAGGATCTCACAATGACATCAATATTCAGCAGTGCTCGAAAGTCTTTGCCAAACTTGTTGCAGGTCATGCTCCCTCGGTGAACTAAGAGATCAATGGAACCACACTAGTAGAAAACAGGGCTTCGGTCCAAGCCATTTCACCCCATTAGTCCCGGTTGCATTACGAACCGGGTCTAAAGGGGCATGTGTCCTGGTTCCAGCATCTGCGAGAATAACACAGCGTCAGAATCGAACCTTTTGTCTCGGTTCCAGCCACGAACCGGGACAAAAGGTCACCGCACCCCTTTTTGTCCCGATTCGTGTCTGGAACCGGGACAAAAGGTGCATGCCTATATATACTCAACCCCCTCCCTCTCCCTCCTAAGTTTTTCCCTCTAATAAGGTGGGAGGTGTGTGCTAGTTTATTTTTTCTTAGTATGCACATAAGGTGTTCGATGAAATGCCTGAGAGAGTTCACACATTGAAAAATTGATTTGAGGCACACTTAAGTTTTATCCTCTTTCTAATTTCCTTCTCGATCGAGGTTAGCATCCTTCTACTTTCATTTTTCATTGATAAAAAGCATGTTCAGTGGTTATTTCTCGATGTTCTGTAATGGTTCTTTATATACTTAATTATATAATGCAGATGGACCGACAATGGATGTATGGTGACCGACGCACTGCCGAGTACATGGGACGTGTACGTAAACAATATATTCAAACTTATTCACTTTTCAAATTGAATTATTTTTATGATGATTGATATATTGATGTTGATCTCTCATTTTTAGTTTGAAAACATCTGGTCGAGGCTAGATGCAAGACCGCCTACTACCAATTGCGGAGGAAATTGCGGGCTTTCTGCTGGACTATGTCATAAAGCCAGGGGAAGAATGCAGTACTTTCACAACAAAAAAGTATGGTCTAATGCCTCTATGTCATGTAATGATCTCCCGGTTCACTAGTAGGAAAACCCTTATCTGTGGCGCACCAAATTGTCTTTCTGTGGCGCACCAATTGGGCATGGTCGGTGCGCCACAGAATTCTCGTCACTAAAATATATTTCTGTGGCGCACCCGTCCGGTGTGCCACAAAAACATTTCTGTGGCGCACCCCACCACCACGCGCCACGTTGTAAATATTAGTTTTGGAGTACTCTATGTAATAATGATAAATTTTATATAGTAGCGCATAATATGTTTACGCAACTCTTGTTTGAAATGAAACATGAATGTTGACAACAAAACAGAAAAGAAAAAGTAAAACAGAAAACACAAAAGAATCAGAAAACAGAAAATAGAAAACAGGAAAATAGGAAAAGAAAAAGAAAACAACAAAAGAAAAAAGACAAAGGAAAAACACATAGTCCCGGTTCGTGTTACGAACCGGGACAAAAGGTTCTACACCACGCGTTCGGGGCCGAGGCCACGTGGATTGGCATTTGACCTGGGTCGTTACATGCCCGGGACAAAAGGGGGTCCCTTTTGTCCCGAACTCGTTGTCCCGGTTGCACAACCGGGACAAATTAGCCTTACGACTCGGGGACAACTCACGTGTTTTGTACAAGTGCCACTATAATAAGGGATCCTACCTGGCAGATGGCATCTACCCAAAGATGATCAAAATTTATGAAGACTACCTCCAACCCTATCGTGGGCAAGAACTCTTGGTTTTCTCATTATTAGCAGGCTTGTAGGAAGGATGTCGAGCGGGTATGTGTTGCGCTTCAATCTCGATTTGTTGTTATCCAATACCCAACTCGGAATTGGTCGAAATATCAGATGTAGGAGGTGATGAATGCTTGTGTTACCTTGCACAATATGATCCTTAAGAGCGAGCGGGATGAGCCAGTGGTTGACACTGAACCATATTTCAGACGGGCTCCTTTTGCAGATGTTGATCACTAGGTGCCGGCATCATGGGCTGCCTTCCTCAACATGTGTGAAGAGATCCGAGACCCACATGTTAATCAACAACTGTAGCACGATCTGGTGGAGCACTAGTGGAGAAGGCGAGCAAAACCTTCTTTGATGTGTTTTAATCTATGTTTTAAAACTTATTAAATTACGAGGTTGTTTTGTTGAGCTATTTGTATTAATTTTTAGGTTGAACTATGAAAATATGTTGTGTGATATTTAACCATTTTCCACCGAATCGCCGGCTGGGAAGGCGGAATTGGGGACGCGGCGGCGATCCGGCGGCTGAAAATACCGCAGGCGCGCCCCCTAGGTGCCTCATTTTAGGGCCGGCGAAGTGCGCACACGCAGGGCTGCAGATGCCCTTACGCATTGCTAATAGTGTTACTAGGTAGGTAAAAATAAACATGTGCTTAGATGTTGTATGCAGGATCTACATAGCCTACTCCTCTATATGTTGAAGTAAGGAAAATATGTAAATTGAGTGAGTAGACATTTCAGAAACCCCTAAGGAGGCCGAGCAACAGGTAGCTCGGTTCTTCGAAATAATTTGAATCTGCATTTCTTTGTCTCAAAAAATTGTTACATGTAGATACTAATGCGATTTATAACTATGCAAAGTTTTAGTGAAAATTTAGTTGTATTTTGGGTTAGGAAAATGTCAAATACACAGATCTAAAACTCAGAACAGTACACAGGCTGAAAAATTCCAAATTCTGCAAGATTTTGTATTTTTGTGTAGCCCAGAATAATATGAATTTTGTCTATAAATTTATTTAGTGCTAGATCTGGACTGTATCTACATGTAGGATTTTTGCTCGAAGTTTTTAAAACAAAAAAATGGATTCATTGTAAACCAAGCTCCATATAGCTCGGGCTCTTGTTCAAAAAAAAAAAAACTCGGGCTCCAAAACGCCGATGATGTTGTGGACTTTGTTGTAAAAAAAATCATTGCAATAATTTTAAATAGCTCAATGCAAAGCAAATGTCCTTCTAATACCTACCGACAAGATTCCAGCATTTGTGTAACACTTGTCGGCGATGTAACACTAAAACCAACTAATACTATATGCGGTAGTAAACATGCTAAAGGACATGAAAATTAGCTTTTTATTATTGTTTTGTCCTCGTCACGAAATAACACATTTTATTTCTGTTCAAAGTATGTTTAGTTTTCAGATAAAGAAGTATGTTCAGTTAGATTGTTCTTAGTAAGAATCACGTCTCTACAAAGGAACCATGGAATTCTTTTAATTTTCAGTGGTACCTTAAGTTTCATATAAATTTCTTGGGAAAATGATGACCCATCACATTCGATCGAGAAACATAAATTTGACAGAGATGCGCTCCCGTAGCATGAATCTGTATTAGCAAATAACATCTATTCTAGATCCACATGTCTCTTATTTTTGTGTAGCACACCAAAAGACACACTTCTTGAAATATTTTATAGATAAGATTAAACATCCGTATAAATGCACTTGTGCTGTTGCTCAGACCTAGCGTAATTTGTATCGTCTTGATATTAATATATTTCCTATGGAAAAAATACACCTACCACAAATAAGGGAATTTTAATTTTTGGCTTCAGAATGATATTAATTTATTTACTTAACTGAGCTACAAGGAGTGTGACCTATTGGTTTGGTCGACATAGGGGACATGAATATCTCTACTCTTTGTTAGTAGATCGTTTCCAAGCCTAGATTCGTTATCAAGTTCCGATAAAAGGAGCGTGCTGCTGAGATCGAATCAAATCGATGGATCAAATTGCAGAAAGAGATATTTTGTCGGGAATAATATAGGAAGCAAGACGAGATGGATCGAGCAATGTCTACATGCTTGTGCGTACTGTACAGTCTGTACTTTGGAGCGTAGTTCTCTAGCTTCTTGGTAGAAATGATATCCATCGCTGCGTCTCGTCTTTTCATCCTACTGTACTCTCAAATCGCTGCCGTCTGATCCGTCCAGCGTTTTTGATTAGAAGTAAGATTCCATGTGCCCGAAATGACACAACACGATGGCGCCATCTACATATCCGATGGAGCATCGCATACATGCATATTCCCTCGCCAACTCCTTTGATGGGAAACGTCCGTTAGTAATCGTTTGGAACTGGAAGTACCAACGCCTAGCTCTGTATCTCTTTTCTGCAAACAACTTGTTCCAAGGATACGAGGAGAGATTATTCGTTGTTTCGACATAAGGGCACCTCCAGGCTGGCGCATACGGACCAATGCAGTCTGATTTTATCTAAACGGATGAATGAGGAGCTCCAACGGGCTGGCGCATATGCCATGTGTCTGCCCGGACAGCATATTTCGATCTAAACGCGGCCCAACTTTGGGGCAGCCTTGGGACGGGACGGACAGCCTCTCGGTCCGCCTCTTTGCCCTCACTGTCCGCGTCGGGCCCAACGGCCAGCCACACATTCCCCCCTCCTACCTCCCGTCTCCTTTGGCCCCGTGACCACCGCCGCCGCCCTGGACCTGCCCTTTGGCGACCGAGCTATCCTCGGCCGCGACTATATCTCGCCTTCCCCGTGTTTGGATCTCGTCGCCGGCCCGACCATCTTCCGCGACCGGCCGCTCTGGACTGGTCGCGACGTCGTTCTTCTAGCGCCGGTCGCCTCCTTGCCGCCCTCGCGCCGTGCTGCAGCCCCGACCGTCCTCGCCCTCGTCTCCAGCACCGGCCGACCTTGTCCTCTGTCTCGGACTCGACCGCGAACTCCACCGCCCCGAAGGTGTTCGACGGATTGTCCGACCAAATTTATGAACAATTGATGTCCCTTCTTTGCATTTTGAGGAGTGCAAATGATGTAGCATGTCCTTATAATTTTTTGCATGTAGATGGATAGCGATGATGAGTTTTTCTACCACACCTTTATTGATACATTGGATGAATCATCGGACGATGACAGCGATATCATGGTGGCCGCGGGCACTCTCATCCAAAACTTCAACGAGAATGCAATGACTCGGCATGTTGGGTGTGTCGTTGGGCGAGCACCCGCGTTGGACCGTGAACGAGAGAATGGTCACCTTCAGCTTTGGAAGGACTACTTCAAGCCGGTGAAGACAACATATCCGGCCTCTGTCTTTCGTCGCCGTTTTCGTATGGGACGGCCCTTGTTCATGCGTCTGCTGGAAGGGGTGAGGGCATATAATGACTAATTTGAGGCCAAGCCAGATGCAACAGGGGCGTACGGCTTCTCCTCATATTAAAAGTGTATTGCAGCTATCCGGATGCTTGCACATGGAGTGACCGACGACCTTGTTGATAAGTATCTGCGCATGAGCAAGAGCATCTGCTTGGAGTTGATGTATAAGTTCTGTGAAGCTGTGATTCAGGTGTTTGGCGGGTAGTACTTGAGGGAGCCCACCTTTGAAGACATTGCCCGTCTTCTGAAGATGAATTAGGATAGGGGCTTTCCTGTGATGCTTGTATGCATAGATTGTATGCATTGGTAGCGGAAGAATTGTCCCTTTGCTTGGCAGGGACAACAACAGGGTCATGTCGGCGAGTGCACGGTCATACTTGAGGCAGTGGCTTCCCAGGATCTTTGGATTTGGCACTTATTCTTTGGTATGGCCGGCTCCAATAATGATATCAATGTGCTACATCGGTCCACGGTATTCGAGAGGGTTTCCGAGGGAGAGGCCCCAATGGTCAACTATGAGGTGAATGGGCATGAATACAACAATGGGTATTAACTAGCTGATGGCATCTACCCTTCATGGCCAGTTTTTGTGAAGACCATCCGGAGGCCCGACCAAGAGAAGACTCACAAGTTTGATTAACACCAAGAAGCCTGGCAGAAGGATGTGGAGCGAGCATTTGGTGTGCTCCAATCTTGTTTTGCAATTGTGCGGCATCCTGCAAGAACATGGAGCAAGGAGAAGATGTGGGAGGTCATTACAGTTTGTGTGATCATGCACAACATGATAGTGTAGCACGAGCGGAATCACGCGAAGCTATTCGATCAAGGATGGGAATTTCAGGGATAGTTGATTCAGCCCATCCCGGGGCAGCGTCGTTTCAGATGTGCTTGATGAGATGCAAGACAAGCTCACACACATCCAGCTCAGAATGATTTGGTCGAGTATGCGTGGACTCAGTTCGGAAATCAATAGTTGTGGCCTCTTTAATTTCATTAAGCCAACTATTTATTTCATTTCAGTTCATGAACTTTTTATTGTAATAAATATTGTTATTTCTGAACTATAATTTGCTATTGATAGTATTGTGAACTACTTTTGTTATTTTATAACACTAATTTGCGCTATGTCGTTGGGGACACCTCCACCCTAAACGAATAAATGCAAAAAATGTGTTCGCGGTCAGCCTCTAAACGAACAATTTCGATATTCGTATGCGCCAGCTCTAACTCTAGAAATTATCGATGCCAACCAGGCAAGCACGTGATCATAAGCTCTCGTGATGTCTTTACTCTTGCTGACAAGATTCTTGGGCTTGACAATCAATCTGTTGCTTGCCTGAAACCTTTCTGTAAGCCTTCTTTTGAAGTAAAACCTTTCTGTAAGCCTGTGTGGGCGAATATGGACCACAAACCATTTTATCAGGCGGAACACCGGTGTGTATATCTTCTGCCTTTGGAGGAGTTCGAAGCTTTAGAATAATCAAGCCAAGCTGTGCGTAGATTATTTCATGGACTACATCGCAGCTACTCGGCCGGGACGGCTCCGAAGACAGCTAGGGTTAAAGTTTGCATGCAACTGCAAGTTCCCATGCACGTCCTTGCGTTCTGCTCTGCAGGCAAGTTCCCATAATAAACCCTCGAACTACAGCTGGTTCTGTCCCCAGCCTCTCTCGGATGCGTCTTGTTCTAAACTCGCAGAGACTGATGTTACCCGATGAGCACCGAAAACCTCTTCAGAGTACCAAACACACCTGAGACTGACCTCTGGGACCAGCTTCCTCGTGGTCCGCCGGTCAGCCTAGTCTGGTGTTGGCGACAATACACAAGGAGAATGGCGAATGGCATGCAGCTTAGCTCGGCCTATGGAACTGTTAATTAAACAAAGCCCACACTCCCCGGAGATAATTCACATGAAAACCTAGTCATGTTCGGCAGGAAAGTTATGCTGTCAGGATGATGAAATGGGCAAAAGAAAAAAAGAAGAAGAAAGGGCCTAGAGGCCGTGCGACCCGGACTGAGATTCAGTGACTTGTTGACTACAAGTTACGGAGAGACTTGTGGCCATCTCGACCCTCCATTTTAGATCTAATGGACAAGATTTGCTCAAATTTGTTACTCAAAATAAAAAGTGCTCGAATTTTTTTTAAAAAAAATCCAGTAAATCTCGAATGCCTCGCTTTATATTCTGGGAAAGTGGCATCCTATTTCGATTAATATTTTGTAAATAAATATCATTTTACCATTTTAAGCTATAAAATTTACTTATTCATAAAATAATTGTCCAAATGAAATGAAACTTTCCCATAATATAAAAAGAGGCATTTGTGATTTACTGATATTTTTTTTCAATTTCTTCCGAGCACTTTTTATTTTGAGTAACAAATTTGGACAAATCTTATCCATTGGATCTAAAATGGAGGGTTGAGATGGCCACAAGTCTCTCTGTGACTTGTAGTACACAAGTCACTGAAGCTCAGTCCCGTGCGACCCCGCGAGAAGATCTGTCTAGCATCTTTAGCTTAAGATCGAGCTGGTGCTGGGCATGGACAATTCAAGACACCCATTTATCCTTGCGAGGTGGCTTGGGCTTTTTATACGATCATACTTAAGGCCCTCTTTGAAACAAATAAAATTATAGGAATTTTGGAGCATAGGATTATTACATGAAAATTCCCCTGTTTGGAACAAAGAAAATGATAGGGATTTTGGAAAATAGGATTCTTACATGAAAATTTCTTAACAAAGGATAGGAATCTCATATTTCTTTAAAATTCCTACGGGGTAAGCTATTACATATGAATTTTGGAGAAAAACAAATATGGGTTCTCACACCATGTTTTCTTCTTCATATGTCTACAATTACTGAATTTTTCTGATGACATCCAAACGAGACTTCCAAAAATTTCCTATATTTTTAGTTCCTATAGGAATATAGGAATTTATGAAACATGATAACTCAATTCCTACGTTATTTCTATTCCTAGATTTTTACTTGTTGTGTTCCAAGCAGGGCCTAAGGGATTAAGGGCCTTTTTGCTTCAAAGGATTTTCTTACTTCCTCCGGTCCGAATAAAGTGTTGCACGCTATGCCACTACGACATGTTCATGTTACGTTGATTTCATGCTACACTATTAACGGATCCGAGGGAGTATTCTTTTTTTAGGATTCCAATCCACTGCACACAAAAAAAAATCTATGGAGTCCATTTGATTCAAAGACATGAATTCTTAAAAAAGAAGATCCTTTTTGGATTAAAGAATTTTGAAACGTAGCCACATAGGAATAGAAATAACAAATAATTAACATGTCAAGCACTTCAATTTTTTCAGAATTTTTAAGTGTCGAAATTTGGTTAGAAATGCCTTTGAACACGAAACACATGACTTCTACAGCGATGGCAGAGAGAGTAGAGAGAGATAGTACGAGTGCATTGACTTGTTAAAGAATACTAAAATAAGGTTTAAAGATGTTAAGATTTTTATGGAATATGGAGCATATGAGCGAATTTCTTAGAAACTTGATAAGCTCAATCCTATGATTCAAAATGATATCATAGGAAAAAATTATGGATTGAGCTACATTGGACAACTAAAAAAAGATTGAAATGTCATCATTCCAAAAATACCTGTACGGATTATTTTCCTAAACTATAATATCGTAATATTGCAAGAGGTGAGACCCGTTGAAGAATATTATTATCTGTTTATGACGACTATGACTTATACTCAACTCTATGCATAGTTTGTACAAAAAAATCCCGTGGTGCAACCAAACAAGTAGCGTGCCTGCTTCCTGTATTTTTAGTTTCTCTAAAATTTCACGTGTCATAACACTCTATTCGTACATGTTTTTTCTGTTCTTGCGCTTTTCAATTCTTGTGAACCAAAGGGAGCCTTTAGTGGAAGATGTATAATTTTTCTTTTTAAGGAAAGGCCATCATGGCAGATTTATTCATTTGTCAACAAAGAAATACCATTCACCATTACACTCATATAAGACATATAGAGGGTTCCTCTTGCCAAATACACGACAAATGACCTTCTCACTAGTAGGAAAAAGCTTATAGGGAGAGACTTACCTGTGGCGCTCGTATTTTTGCAGGCTCCACCACTAATAGCCGTGGAACACCAGAACACATGTGCGCTACAGGTAATCACTTACCTGTGGCGTACCTATATATATCTGGGCTCCACATGTAAATCTTCTTGGGTGGGGCGGGTAGGAGAGAGATAACCTGTGGTGCATTATATATACGGTGCACCACAGGTAAAGGGGGCAGAGCCTTATCTGCTCGTGGCCGCCCCACTCCCCTTCTCTCTCTTCCTCTTTCTTAGTCTCCTCTCCCTCACACATCCCAACCGATCCCGACCGCCCATGCCGCGCCTGGCCGTGCCGCTACCGCCCGTGCCGCTGCTACCCGAGGCCCTGTCGCCCGACTCGCGTCCGGCTCTGACGCTGCCGCCCGTGCCGCTGCTGACCGGCCGCGCCACCCAGGCAGCTGCTCACCCTCATCCTGCCTGAGCCGCTCCACCCGGCCCCGCCCGAGCCCCCCCCCCCCCGCATGTACTGCCTCCTCCTACTGTTGTTAGCTTAGGGTTACGGCTAGGGTTAGCTACTTTTAGGGTTAGGGTTAGCTACTGTTAGTGTCAGCAAATTGTTAATTCTAGATTTTTAGATGTCGGTTAGTTTGCTGTTGTTAATTATATTTTTTATATGTTAATTATAGATATTAGATGTTAATTATAGATGCCAATAATTAAATTTTTGGTACATTATCATTTTGAGTGTTGGTGTAAATGACTCACTGACATGTAAAACAAAATTTGTTATACATTTCTCTTGGTCCTTTAGTTCCTACACTTGGAAGTTCTCGTGTGCACTCCTCATATGAGGCATCTTTTTAGTTTAGCTTGTTTATGATAATTTTGCTAATATTGATGAATTGTAGATGTTATTTAAATTCATGTCATTTTTATTTTAGCTTTAGATTTTTAGATGTTAATTATAGATGCCAATGATAAATTTTTTGGTGCATTATCATTTCGAAAGTTGGTTTAAATGACCCGCTGACATGTACAACAATCTATTTTATACATTTCACTTGGTCCTTGAGTCCGACACTTGGAAATTCATGGTGTGCACACCTCATATGAGGCATATTTTTATCCATGTTGATGTTAGAAAGGGCGATGATTTAAACTATGCCAATGATTAAAGGAAAGAAAAGAACATGCAAGACCTTGTACTACATAAAAAATTCAGTGCTTTTATTAGTACCTGGTCCTGTATGCGTTTTTTTACTCGTTTTGACAATGATATATGAGTCTTGTATATTATTACATCAATGACTGTGATTCACAGGATAGCTATGATGGCCTTGAGTCAGCTGGAATGAACCTTCAGATGGAATGCCAAGAAGGGGTCGAGTTCAGGCAGACCAAATAATACCAAAAGTGTGCGCGACACCGTTGGTATTTCGCATGCTTGAACTTGGCCCTTTCTTGGCATTCCATCGCAAGGTTTCATTCCAGCAGGCTCGGGGCGACTCTATACAGTTCTCAGAATCGTAATCATCGTAGTGTACGGACAACATTTTAATCTGTCTTGTGTACCTGGTCTTTTATGTGCTATTATTTGTATGTTAATATGTCTTGTGTGTACAGATGGATAGTGGGATGAAGTGGTATGTGCTGTACAAGGGTAGGGTTCCAGGAATTTATGACGAGTGGGAGGATTGTGTCAAGCAGGTGAACGATAGCCTTTACCAGTGGTGAGCTAGCTGTGGCGCACCGACGTTCGCCACAGGTACGCCTTTTTTACTAGTGTAAGTATGACTAACTAAAACATGCATAAAAACAACTTCTGAAAACGTATAATTAGTGCAAATAGTTAGCAACTGAACCAATCGATACAACCACATAGGCTATAAAGGAGAAGTTTTTTAAAATTACATTGTGCTCTGAAATATATGTGTTGGCCTATTGCACTAGTACTTAGGGTAGATTCAACTGGCTGACGCATCGAGTCTGTCTGTGTGTGTTCCTGTCCGCACAAGACTCGGCGATATAAATATATGGATGTCTATTTTTTATCCGACGCGACACATTCTCGGTCCAAATTTGGGCCGCTTTTGCGTCAGCCATGCGTCCACCCCTGTTGACACCCTGCCATCCGGCGGGTGTCAGAATTGTGGGACACGTGGGCCACCTCGAGCCGGAAGGAGGCAGCTGATTACCACAGTCGATCATTATATATGGTCCCCCTTCAAGAAGACCGAAGGCTACGCCCCCTCGGCACAAGGCGAAGATGCCCAGTGAGAGCATAAGGGAAGAGGCCCGGCTCCGTGTTTTCCTTCTCGACTGGGGTTGCCGGGGGATTCTGGTCACCCCGAGGCGGGGCCCATGGTCTCGAAACAACCTCCCAGCGTGACTCCCTGGGCTCAGAAGATGGTAGACGCGTAGATAGCAAGGTGGCGCGGCGTTACCACGCGAAGGAAAGCATCCGATCACCTGGCGACCGTAGCGCACTCAGCGGCAAGATGTTGCACATGCACGGTGGACAAATGTGGTATCCCCTTGAGTATAAATGAGGGCCTTGTCCACCTAGAGAAGGGGGCGGGCCCCTTAAGAGCCATAAGTTCTAGATCCAAGACAAGAAAGAGATCTAAGTAGATAAGGCTACGCCACCCGGGAAGAAGAACACAACCGATGGGTAGCCTAGAGACACCCACTTGTAAACACAGATTCATCATCAATCCAAGCTCAGACAAGCAGAACGTAGGGTCTTACATTCTCGGGTAGTCTGAAGCTGGGTAAAAACACTGTGTGCTAGTTCTTCGAGTTCCTCGTCTTGATTGACCGAACACGAATCCCTCGTGCCATCTCAGTGAACCATCGATAGAGGAATCGCCCCGGTTACCACGGTGTCCGCATTTCTCCACGCGACATCTGGCGCGCCAGGTGGGGTGCGCGCGGATTCCGGCTCCATCACCCCTTCCTCCAGGGACATGACACGTGAAGAGGAGGCCGCGACATCCTCAACCGCCGGCCTCGCAAGACCTCTCCCCGTCTGTTGGGAAACTTCGGAGTACGAGGGTCAAGAGGAAGGTGGCCAGGGCGCAACCTGGGCCGCGGGCGAAACGGGGGGGGGGGGGGGGGGGGGGGGGGGGGGAGGGTCTAGGTGGAGAAGATAGCATTGCAACCCTCATTGTGATGCTTTGGGGGTTGCCCATCTTTGAAGGTCGACGCAGCCTGTTCAATCATGAAGCAAGAAGCGGACGAGCTCCAGTGCTGGAGAGTTGCTGCCTCTTGCCCTGTGAGCTGGACCTTCCAAACATAATGGAGAAGCCGCCCTACGGTTAGCCTCTGGGGATGGGGGGAGGTAGGCCCCCAAGGCACCGGAGCCCACTTCATCGAGCGCGACGCACCCAGCCGCATGCTACGTCGACGACTTACTCTGGTCGTTCCAGGGGCGTGACGAGCTGATGCACTGTTTCTTGGCCCGGCAGTGCCCCCGTGTCAGAGGAGACACTCTGTTGGCATTCTTCCAAGGCAACGCGCAGCACCCGCGGCTGCGGAGGAGGCTGCGCGCGAGATTAACTCGCCAAGTTGACGAGATATGGTGGATCATTGACCAACTCGTTCCGGATGAGGACATCAGGGAAGGGGGTCGACGTAATACCCCGCCCACCACCTCTGTCGGCCGCGCCCCTGGCGCCAGGGGATCAAGCCGCATTCGGCAATGGAGTGGAACTGAAGTCTCTACCATTGTGTTCACTAAGAAGAGCCTTTGTCGGGTCTACATGCTTACCTAGTCTGTAGACTCTCCAACTAGGATCGGAAGGTTGGAAAGCAGGCGGAAAACCCTCGCTTGGCTGAGTACCTCACTTAGTACCACCTCCATGCATGAAAGCACCCCCAAGGCGCTGGCAGAAGTGGGTCCACCTCCGCGTCGTAAGGTGTCGGAATCGCACCCTAAAGGCCGCAAGCGTGTCTGGGATGGCCACGAGAATAAATCGATGGGAGTGCCAAAAAAGCAAGAAAGCGGAAACCGCCCCGCGTCGCAAGTGCCCGTGTCGCACAGCCCGAGAGCGAGGCTTATCCGAGTTGAACTCGGTTGTAAACCGTTGTAACTTGGGATTCAAGACAATGTTTTCCTTTTTCGCGAGAAAAGCTTTCTTGAGTTCTTTTTCTTCATCGAGGGCTAATAACAAAGCAAAGCTGTCAGGCAAGCCGCAGTGCCCGGGGACAGAATTTTTTGCGTGCTTTCTCCCTAGCCCTCGGCCTATCGAAACCTTTGTTTGGCGCTTCTTTTCCGAGTTGTGGCCTTTTTGTTTTCCTTCTCCTCGAAGGCTCGTCTCTATGCGCTGAGAGACATTTTTTTCCCGAGCTATTGTCTTCTGGATCTGGAAAGAAATGCCGACAGGGCACCCAAAGGCTTCGCCATCGGAAAAGCAAAGTTTATCCGCGGGAAGGGATCGTGTCGGGATACTCCGGCGGCCAGCAGCTAGGGGATGGAGATTACAAAACAGGGTTGCTGGGTCATTCCCTGAAACATCACGAGCAAGAGACATAACAGTTTCCAGGGTAGTACAAGGTCATTACAAGAGATGCTAGAATTGGAATACACCTATGGCAGTACATCTCCATCACGGGCTCTAAGCCTATCTTCCTGAAGAACGACGACGTTCCAGCTCCAAGGTCGTGTTGCTCTCCGTTTTCTCTGAGCCTCGCATGGGGCCGCGGTCTCCACCTTCAGGATGTCCAAGGTTGTGTTGCTCTCCTTTTTCTCTTTCTCGAGCGAGTGGGGAGAAAGGGATGAGCCATGACTTCAAACCTGCAAAAAGGATGCATCAAGAAAGGGGGAAATTATACCTCCAAGGCGTTGCTCAGCAGCTCTGCCAGTTCCACTGGGTCAAGGTTGTGCATGTTGTTCTAAACAATCCTAAAAATAATTGTGATGGTAGGGATTCCCTGTGAATGATACATGTGACGAGGGCCTTGCCATATGTAGCCCAACCAGGATGAACTGTCCTCCAACCAGTATGGAGGGCGAGGAAGCAACTGCGGGCAGCAGTTGACATCGTCACCGGCAAGCCTAAAGAAGGGAAAGGAAAGAGAGTTGCGCGGACAGAAGACTTGCCAGTAGAGTGATACGTCCCAAACGTATCCACTTCTCCAAACTTTTTTTCTATTATTTTGCCTCTAATTTGCATGGTTTGAATGTAACTAACAAATACTAACATTTTTTTCAGCAGAATTACCTTGGTGTCTCCTGATTGTGCAGAAATATAAATTCCCCAGAAAATTCCAGAAAAAAATAGAAAAGGAGTTTTGAAGGAAAAGATGTGCTGTATCTAGAAGGGGTGCTGCAGGGGGCCCCACAGCCCCCACGCACAGGCATGGGGTCATCCGCGCCTGGCAGCCGCTTGGGCACCTCGGTCACCGCCTCGGGGTGCCCATTGGACCATAAGTTTTTTTTTTTGAAATTCATTGGACCATAAGTTGATCTCGACCTAAAACTTCAACCCCGGATGATGTTTTCAGAAACGTTTACGAGCTCCACTGCCACCACAAACCCTAATTTGGGGACATAATTCATGATCTGGCACCCTGCTGGGATGTGGGTTGGAGGGAGATCATCACCATCTTCATCACCAACGCCTATCCATCAACCATCCATGACTCCTCGATCCATGTGTGAGTAGTTCCCTGTTGTAGGAAAAGGTTTGGTAGATATTGATGAGATCATTCATGTAATAAGTTAGATCATTAGTGCATGATGCCTAGTATCCTCTATGTGTGTTAATTATCGTTGTTGGAACTTGTTTTGGTTAATGCTAGTCACTTAGGGCCCAAGTGTCATGTTTTCAAATATGAACACGTTATATTTTCAAGAAGATAATCATTTCTTTGGATCATATCTACAAGTTGTATGCACCTATTATTTTTCGGGAACCCGAGACCCCAAAGTGACAGTAATTGGGATAATCAAAGGGGATGGCTATAGGTTGAGGATCACATGTATTGAGTGTCAATGTTTTCCTCCGGTACTTTGTAGAAGGAGTAACTTAATTACCATAAGGTTCCATGATTGGCCTCGCTGAAACGGGATGTTGGACAAATATGTTGTGCAAGTTTATCATGTTGGAGAAATGCCCTAGAGGCAAATAATAAAGAGTTCTTATTGTCATGTCTCGTTTTGTTCATAATACCTATGATACCCACAAGTATAGGGGATCTTGAAATCTTTGATGTGTATGTATTAGTATCGATCCCACGAGGAGTAGCAGGTATAAGTATTTATTGTTTCAAATGAGAGTGTCACTACTCTTATCTATGCACTAGACAAACTAAAAATGATTTCTTTAGAATGATTCAAAACTGAAAGTAGTTATTCAAAATAAAATATGCAAGAAAGTAAAATTGCAAGTAAGTGAAAGCTATTTTTTAGAGAAATCTCAATCCTCTGTGTAGAAAGAGGACAAGCTCATGTGTGTTTCTCATAAGTGAGAAAAAACGTTCCCAAGGAATACACAGAATTCATGGCATAAATATTTTTAGAACAACATAGTAAATATCTTGTCAAGTTTTAAGTTTTCAGGACAGAGCCTTGTTTAGATGCAGCCAACTAAATGAACAAATGCATCCCTTATGATGGGTCCTAAGGCCATGTTAATGTGCAAACATAGTAATCATTAAGACATAAATGTCACACCATAGCTATGAACTCTAGGGTCCCCGATATATATCCCCCTAATGCAACTTCATGTATTAGAAAATGGTTTACTGTCCTACACGGTCCTAACCACTCCCTCACAATACAGTGCTGCCCTATGAGCCCATATAGGTGAAGTGAATTACAGTCGACGTTCACACATCACCATCATAAAACAACATAAAATATAAAAATTTGACCAAAAACTCAACACATGTTATATAGAAATCATTGTCAATTCATCATATGCCCTTGGAAACATGAGGAAACTACTCACAACAAAGAGACATTACACAAAACCAGTGGCTTGATGATATTGCTGATGAAGAGAAGCCGCAGTCCCGTGGAGTAGATGGTGTCCACGACGTCCACGCACAAGCAGGCGGCGGTGGCGCAGCCCGTCGGCGGCTTTCTAGGGCGGCTGTTGCCCTAGGAGACGGAGGCCCCTTACCCATTCTCCTTACTTGGTGATGGTGCAGCAATGGAGGAGCTCCTCCCCCTCCTTGGCGGCTGCCAATAGGAGGAAAAATCGTGGCTTTTGGTGGCTTGACCAAAACATACGGTTTCCCTCAATATATAGTGGTGGAGATGCAATCTAGGCCATGAGATGGATGCCACTTTGATCCAAGTGCTCTTGGGAACCTCTAGAACCTTCCTAGGGACCCCTCTCAGCCCTAATGAGGTCACAATTCGTGGCTTGGCAGAATGCATCAAATATGGTAAGGGTTGATGTCAATCATGTCACAATTTTTCAGATTCCCGTAATCAGATATTTTGTCTTCACGAAAACGAGTCTCTAGTCTGCATACGAACTCAGATTGGGCTGATATCGGGCTCGTTAGAAAAGTGTGAAAAATTGCAACAACTTTGTATTTATATGTTGTTTAATTGGTGATGGGTGTAAAGATAATACGCTTAGGTTGAGCTCCAAGTGCAGAGTTTGTAGATGTGGAAGACTTGTTTTCCCCACATGGGTGACTCGAGGGTTTATATCGAACTCTCGGGGAACTGTGTGTAGAAGATTTACCCTCTTGTCCTTTTCTTGATTACCTGCAAAACAAAACAAGATGTTTTGTGCCCCCAACCTCACCAAGTGGTTGTCAATTAAGCACAAGGTGTGAGCAAAGAGATGAAAACAAAGTAAATGCAAAACAGAAATAAATGTGCAATGGTAATAAATAAATAAAAGTGCAAGGATGGTAAAAATGATGGTGGGTGATGTTTTTGTGGTTTGTATGGTGTTTGCAAGATGTAAATGTATTTTTGTATTTTCGGATTTAATAATGGCAGAAAATGTAAAGTGCAATAAAAGTGTTGGAAAGGTGTTTCTTATGATTAAAAATGGACTGGGCTTCATGGTTTAACAAATGCACTCTCTCTTTTATATAGTGTTAGATAATGGAACATAGGAATTGACATATGAGATTGTAACAAGACAAGTTATTAATAATATGGGCATCACGTCTTAACATAGAGATCTTTTGGTTATTAATCTCTCTTATACTCCACCAAGATGCGAACTAAATCACAACACCTCAGTAATTAAGATAAACAGAGTATAGCTTTAAGTTCAATGACATGAAGTTTAAATAAGAACATGCTAGATCTAGTCATGGTGATAGTGGCAATGTCACCCACATACCCCCGGTAGCATGGTATTTCCTTTATCCCTAGTGAGGCAACAAAGTAAGGTAAAAACCCAAGTGGATCACGGTATTGCTGTCAACTTACCACAAAACCACCCCCAGTTACTCCAACTAATGCACACGTTCCCACTCACACGCTCTCATACACATGTTGGATCAAAACACATAGACAAGAACGGGGTACATAATATGCATCTACTTTCATAACAAAGACATAATATTGGCAATCATCATAACATATATCAACTTAAGAGATCCACCACAAAGGTATTACATATATGACCATAATCATGTTCAGCAGCTCATATGGCACTAATTAGTGAAGTTCAAGAGAGAGGAGAGATACATAAGTTACTTCCACAAACCCATAGTCCAGGGGTGGACTACTCCCTCTTCATCATGGATACGGTGGAGAAGTCGTTGGAGAAGGTAGAGACCACACCGGGAGCGCCCCGCCGGAGTTTTCCCCCTCCAATCTGCAGCTCCAGGTCTCTGTTTCGTGGTTTCTGTGTTTCTGCGGCGCTCCTCTCCGAAAGGGTTCGGGGGGCTATTTTTATAGTCGTTTTTAGGTCAAGACGAAGCCACGGAGACGAAGATCGACGGCATCGGAGCCTCGAGGCTCCAGATGGGGGGCCCCACGCGGCCAAGGAATCTGGCCGCGTGGGCCCACCTATCTTGGGCCTCAGGCCTCCTCGCGTGCGCTTCCTTGGCTCCTACTCCTTCTTCCTTCCAAAAAATGATGTTCCCGAAGTTTCAAGTCATTTGGACGTCGTTTGGGTCCCTGAAACATCAAAATATACAAAAAAAGGGTTTTCTGACAGCACATGGTTAATTCCAAATAAATAGGGAAAGTGTGAAATATTCCCCAAAACATTATAAAACATTGATATAACCCTTATATGATGCAAATATGGATGAAATATGAGTACTACAATGCAAAGTTCATGTATGCATTTTACATGCATCAATTGGACGCTGTCTTCGATGATATACGTTGCAATCTTTAAAAACTGTTCTCCATGGACAGATTGAAGGAAACTCCGGATTTCACCATAATGAGTGATTTCCTTCCGTATTTGTTTGTTTCGTACACAACAAAGTGTAAAACAAGAATTTGTGCACTTTTGCAACTATTAATAGGCTAGTTCCAGTATATATAATAAAGTTGCAAATAAATAAGAAATTTAACACAATAAACAACAAAGTTCATGTATGCATTTTGCACCCAACAACATCCTCAAGCTTAACATATGCTTGTCGTCGAGCATGAGCATGAAGGTGATAAAACTAAACATGGACTTTGTGGTTTGTTGCAATGTTAGATATCAAAAGTGTTTAGCATTGCTACACAAATTTAAATGATTCATTTTTTACGAAGCTATAATATGCAAGATAGATTATAAAGTGATATCTCAAATAAATGCAAGGATGTTCAATAATAACTCAAAAGGGTAACAAGATGCTAATGGTAGGGGCAATGGGAGCTCAATACTAATGAATACCATGTTTCAAACATAAGTTTAAGAGAAAGCTTGGGGATGTTGATGCATGTAAAATGCATACATAAACTTTGCACTTTATTACTTGTTATTTCATCATATTTGCATCATATATGGGTTATAGTCATGTTTTATATTGATTTATGAGAATAATTCACATTTTCCGTATTTTTTTTGAATTAACCCTGCATAGTCAGAAACCCTAGTTTTTTATATTTTTATGTTTCAGGGACCCAAACGACGTCCAAATGACCTAATATTTCACGGGGATCAGTTTTTGGAAGGAAGGAAGCGTACGAGCCAAGGAAGAGCAGGAAAGGAAGTCTGAGGGGGGAAAGAGCATGCCCCACGTGCTAGATTCCTTGGCCGAGTGGGAGCAGCTCGTTTGCCCCTTGAGGCTCCGATGTCGTCGATTTTCATCTCCATGCCTTCGACTTGACCTAAAACCGACTATAAAAATAGTCCCCCGACGGCTTTTGGAAGGGAGCGCCGTAGAAACACAGAACCACGAAACAGGAGCCATAAGCTGCAGATTGCAGGGGGAAATTCCGACGGTGCGCTGTCGGGTGGTCTCCATCTTCTCCAACGGCTCCACCATCGTCACCATGATGAAGAGGGACTAGTCCACACCCTGGACTTTGGGTTTTTGGTGGTAACTTGATCTAATCTCTCTATGTATGATCATTGTTTAAGTCCATATGATGTGCCTTGCATGAGTATGGATCTATCTATGTAATTCCTAAGGTGGATATTGTGGTATGAGATGATATGTGTTATGCATGTATCGTTGTGTTGGACCTTTTATGGCTTGTCATAATTTGAAAATATTCTATGATGCATGTGATGGTTTGATCTACGCAAAATGGCTTGTCATGAGGTGATTGACACCATCAAGTGGAGATAGATGAGAGAGATGTGGTCATACACACGACATATGAATCGTTGCACTTGTGTTGGGAATATTGTCCATTAGGAAGTATGATGTAGGTTGGTACGGGATGGCCGATGTGACAACGGCATATGTATTGAGTGACACAATACAACCCAACATTCTTTTTCTAGGGGTAAAAAGGGAGAAGTATGATGTGGGAGTGACAACAACCACGCTAGCCTTACGAGGGTGACCTAGCAACACAGATGTGTGATACGTCTCAAACATATCCATAATTTCTATTGTTCCATGCTTATATTATACCAATTGCTACATGCTTTATATACACTTTATAACATTTTTATGCATTTTCTGGGACTAACCTATTAACAAGATGCCAAAGTGCCAGTTCCTGTTTTCTGCTATTTTTTATTCTAGAAAAGTTGTTTTGGAAATATTCTCTGAATTGGACGAAACAACATCTTCTCCAACGGCTCCACCATCGTCACCATGATGAAGAGGGACTAGTCCACACCCTGGACTTTGGGTTTTTGGTGGTAACTTGATCTAATCTCTCTATGTATGATCATTGTTTAAGTCCATATGATGTGCCTTGCATGAGTATGGATCTATCTATGTAATTCCTAAGGTGGATATTGTGGTATGAGATGATATGTGTTATGCATGTATCGTTGTGTTGGACCTTTTATGGCTTGTCATAATTTGGAAATATTCTATGATGCATGTGATGGTTTGATCTACGCAAAATGGCTTGTCATGAGGTGATTGACACCATCAAGTGGAGATAGATGAGAGAGATGTGGTCATACACACGACATATGAATCGTTGCACTTGTGTTTGGAATATTGTCCATTAGGAAGTATGATGTAGGTGGGTACGGGATGGCCGATGTGACAACGGCATATGTATTGAGTGACACAATACAGCCCAACATTCTTTTTCTAGGGGTAAAAAGGGAGAAGTATGATGTGGGAGTGACAACAACCACGTTAGCCTTACGAGGGTGACCTAGAAACACAGATGTGTGATACGACTCAAACGTATCCATAATTTCTATTGTTCCGTGCTTATATTATACCAATTGCTACATGCTTTATATACACTTTATAACATTTTTATGCATTTTCTGGGACTAACCTATTAACAAGATGCCAAAGTGCCAGTTCCTGTTTTCTGCAATTTTTGATTCTAGAAAAGTTGTTTTGGAAATATTCTCTGAATTGGACGAAACAAAAGCCCATCCTCCTATTTTCCCGACACGTACACAGAGCCAGAAGGGCAAGCCTTGGGGAGGCCCACGGCCTCCTCACCATGCCGTGGCGCGGCCAGGAGGGGGGTGGCGCCACCACATGGTGTGGGCGACTCGGCCACCCCCTCGCGCCGCCCTTCCGCCTATATATTGCCTCTGCCCCGTAAACCCTAGAACAATCGACGTTTTTCCCAGAAGAGTTTTGTAGCTCCGCCGCCACCAAAAACCCTAATTTGAGGGACAAAAGTCTCTGTTTCAGCACCCTGCCGGGACGGGGAATTGCCCCCGGAGCCATCTCCATCGACTCCACCGCCATCTTCATTGCCGCTGCTGACTCCCATGATGAGGAGGGAGTAGTTCTCCCCCGAGGCTGAGGGCTCTACTGGTAGCTATGTGGTTTATCTCTCTCTCCCATGGTCTATGGTGTGATCTTTATGTGATCATGAGCTTTGTAATCTAGTTGAATAAATCTATTATGTTACTCAGTTGGTTTTATTATTGTGATCTCTGGAGTCACCTTGTCCCATGGTGGGACGTTGACAGTGTGCGCACCGTGTGTGGCTCTTAGGCTAAAGGTTACATAAACACTTGTCATGAGTTATAATTTGAGTTGGATGTCTCTTTGGAATTGTGGTGTTTGTTTACTCAGACTTTGAGGCGTGCTTTTATAGCCCTACGCAATGAATTAGTGTTCGTTATCCAACCGGAGTATGGCCCAGAGTAGCATAGTGAAGAGAAGATATTTATATATTCAATTATGATGTCATTGTTGAGAGTGTCCACTAGTGAAAGTATGATCCCTAGGCCTTGTTTCTAAGCATTAAAACACCGTTTACAACTGCTACATGTTTGCTTGCTGCCATTTTTATTTCAGATTGCAATTACCACTTATAATCATCCATATTACTGGTACTTCACTATCTCTTCGCCGAACTAGTACACCTATACACCTGACAAGTGTATTGGGTGTGTTGAGGACACAAGAGACTTCTTGTATCTTAATTAGCCGAAGTGAGCGTCACTAGTGTCGGGGAGGTGCCCGAGTTCTCATCACTAGAGACTTCTTGTGTCCACTAGTGAAAGTATATATGATCATAGGAACACCCCTCGCAGTCGGGGAGTTGCTCGAGTTCTCATCACCCTTCTGCTCTGTACCCCCCGAGTGAGTGTCAGAAGTGGCAGAGAGAAGCTTACGGCGGCGCTTTGATGGAGGCTCAGTCGCGGTCGCTTCGTCTCTCCGATCTTGGTTCACTTCTTCGTCCTCATCCTCCTTGGTGCCAGAAGAATTAGCCAAAGGAACTGACGAGGCAGGTTTTTTCCCTCATCTAGCACTGCTACCTCATCGGTAGGACCAGATTCGGGCAGAGGAGGAAGAGTCGAAATGGTCGAATGACCCTGAGCGTAAACAAACAAATAACAGTCGAAGTGTTCAGAAACCGGAAGCAAAGAAGCAAGCGAAAACTCGAAGATAAAGCAATACAAGACGAGATTACCTCAGGAAGGGCTTTGCCTTGACCATAGGGAGCGTGGGGGAAGTCGAGGTCGATAGCTTCATCGACCTTGATGCTGGTGATCCCCTTCAAGTGGGCGTCCAGCTTGTTCGGCGACAACTCCACAACACTCATCCGGCAGGTGTCGAGTGGGCCTTCATATTGCCACATGGAGTGGACTCGGCGGCGGAGAGGCCACACTCGCATCTTGACAAAGGTGCTGATTAGCTGAATACCGGTGACGGTATCCAGTAGGTCGCTGATCTTTTTCAAAATAGGCGCCGCCTCCTTCTTCT
Source organism: Poa annua (assembly GCA_026929855.1). NCBI lineage: Eukaryota > Viridiplantae > Streptophyta > Magnoliopsida > Poales > Poaceae > Poa > Poa annua. The sequence goes on along the minus strand of CM049435.1, from coordinate 51,991,157 downwards.
CTGAAGTCGAGAGGGTATGCTCCCAGGCCTTCGTCTTCGCTGGAGTTTTCATAGTCGAAAAGGCAGGCAGCATCTCCTGATCGACGCTGACATAAAACCACCTATTTCGCCATCCTAGGGCAGAGTCGACTGCCCTTAGGTTGAAGTAGTGGATGTCATTGCGCACTGATGACCCACAAGTATAGGGGATCGCAACAGTCTTCGAGGGAAGTAAAACCCAAATTTATTGATTCGACACAAGGGGAGCCAAAGAATATTTATAAGCCTTGACAGCTGAGTTGTAAGTTCAGCTGCACCTGTGAATAGACTTGCTCGAGACAGATTATTAGTAGCAACAGTTTTATAGCAGTGACAGTAGTAAAATAACAGCAGCAGTAGAGTAAAAACAGCAGTAGTGATTATAGTAGACAGCAGGATTAAAATACTGTAGGCATAGGGACGGATGAACGGGCGTTGCATGGATGAGATATTTCATATAATAACCAAGTCATGGGCATTTGCAGATAAATAACATAAAGCATCCAAGTACAAAATAACCATAGGCATGTGTTCCAATTTAGCTGTGCGTGCTCGCAATGAGAAACTTGCACATCATCTTTTGTCCTACCAGCCCGTTTGCAGCGGGGCCTCAAGGGAAACTACTGGTAATTAAGGTACTCCTTTTAATAAAGTACCAGAGCAAAGCATTAACATTCCGTGAACACACGTGATCCTCACATCACAGCCATCCCCTCCGGTTGTCCCAATTGCTGTCACTTTGGGGCCTCGGGTTCCGTACAATAATATGTGTATACAACTTGTAGATATGATCTAAAACAATAATTATCCTCATGATACAATAACATGTTCAGATCTGAAATCATGTCACTCGGGCCCTAGTGTCAAGCATTAAGCATAACAAGTTGCAACAATGACGTAAAGTACTAACAATGTATACTAGGCACCATGCCCTAATGATATTACAGCTATTACATGAACGATCTCATCCAATCCCTACCATCCCCTCAAGCCTACAGCGGGGAATTACTCACACATGGATGGGGGAAACAATGATGGTTGATGGAGAGGCGTTGGCGATGACGATGGCGATGATCCCCTTTGATTCCCCGTCCCGGCGGAGTGCCGGAACAGGAACTTTTGGTCCCCGAATTGAGTTTCGAAGTGGCGGCGGCGCTCGGATGTGTTTCTGGGAAAAGTGATCGGTGGGTTCTTATTTTGAGGTCAGAGGGGGTATATAGCCGACAGGGGGACGCGAGGACGTGACCGAGGCGACCACACCATGTGGTGGCGCGGCCGGTAGCCTGCCACGCCACCATGTGGTGTGGGCCCCACGTGGCTCGTCTCCGTCTCGTCTTCTGGCTCCTTGACTTTCCTGGGAAAATAGGGACTTTTGCATATTTTCTGCTATTTTCCCTAAAGTTGAATTTCTGCACAAAAACAAGACACCAGAGCAATTCTGCTGAAAACAACGTTAGTCCATGTTAGTTGCATTCAAAACACACAAGTTAGAGGCAAAACAATAGCAAAAGTGTTCGGGAAAGTAGATACGTTTTGGACGTATCACACACCTGGACCCCAAACCCACCGATTGGGCATGGGCGTCCACCTCTGCACATGTGGCGCACCTGGAAGATGGACTTCCACAGTGCCCAGCTAGGGGATACCCCCAAAAAGCATTCGCACAAAATCATAAAACAGGCAATGTGCAAAATACTATTGGGGGTGAGATCATGGATCTGCACCCCATACGCATACAACAGTCCGCGCACGAAATCGTGCAGTGGAAGAGAAAAACGGCGGGGCAGAAATTCAGCAAAGCAGACGCGTTCGCCGGCACGAGGCTCAAGGCGTACCTCCTTGTTGGTGGGAGCACGCGCGGCAAGCTGGTCGGCGGGAGGCAGCAAGCCCTTCTGGCGATAGGATGCCAGGGTCTTCTCGGTGACAGTGGACCTTGTCCAGTCACAGACGACCTTCTTCAGGTCGATGTCTCTTTCCCCTTTTTGCCGGTGATACGTCCAAAACGTATCTACTTTCCCGAACACTTTTGCTATTGTTTTGCCTCTAATTTGTGTGTTTTGAATGCAACTAACACGGACTAACGCTGTTTTCAGCAGAATTGCCCTGGTGTCTCATTTTTGTGCAGGATTTCAACTTTCAGGAAAATACCAGGAAAAAATCCCAAAGTCACTATTTTGCCCGAAGAGTCCCGGAGCCAGAAGAAGAGACGGAGGCGGGCTGCGAGGCGCCCACACCACGTGCTCGCGCGGGTGGGGCCCTGCCGCACCGGGAGGGGGTGTGGCCGACTCGGCCACCCCCTCGAGCCCCCCTCTCGGCTACTTAACCCCTCTGACCTAAAAACGACGGGGGGTTCATCACTTTTCCCAGAAATATCTCCGTGCGCCGCCGCCACCTCGAAACCCAATTCGGGGACCAGAAGTCTCTGTTCCGGCACCCTGCCGGGACGGGGAATCGAAGGAGATAATCGCCATCGTCATCGCCACCACCTCTCCATCAACCATCCATGATTCCCCCATCCATGTGTGAGTAATCCACCGCTGTAGGCTCAAGGGGATGGTAGGGATTGGATGAGATCGTTCATGTAATAGCTATAATATCATTAGGGCATGGTGCCTAGTATCCGTTATCAGTGTTTTACGTCATTGTTGCAACTTGCTATACTTAATGCTTGTCGCTAGGGCCCGAGTGCCATGATTTCAGATCTGAACATGTTATTGTATCATGAAGATAATTATTGTTTTGGATCATATCTGCAAGTTGTATTACACATGCCATTGTCCGGAACCCTAGGTCCCAAAGTGACAATAATTGAGATAGCCTCGGGGAAAGGCTGTGATGTGAGGATCACATGTGTTCATGGAGTGTTAATGCTTTGCTCCGGTACTCTATTAAAAGGAGTACCTTAATTACCAGTAGAATCCCTTGACGCCCCGCTGCAAACGGGCTGGTAGGACAAAAGATGATGTGCAAGTTTCTCATTGCGAGCACGCACAACTAAATTGGAACACATGCATATGGTTATTTAATACTTAGATGTTTTATCTTATTTATCTGCAAATGCCTATGTCTTAATATTATATGAACTATCTTATCCATGCAACGCCCGTACATCCGTCCCTATGCCTACAGTATTTTAATCCTACTGTCTAATATAATCACTACTGCTGTCTTTATTTCACTGCTGCTGTTATTTCACTACTGTCACTTCTACAAAATTGTTGCTACTGATAATCTGTCTCGAGCAAGTCTATTCACAGGTGCAGCTGAACTGACAATTCATCTGTTAATGCTTATAAATATCCTATGGCTCCCCTTGTGTCGAATCAATAAATTTGGGTTTTACTTCCCTCGAAGACTGTTGCGATCTTCAGCCGGCGTCGGCAGCGGAGGAGGCAGCAGCAGCACTCTGCTTTTTCTTGGGCGCCATGGAAGCGAAAGTGACCGTGAGGAAGAGCAGGAGCTTGGAACTCACGACAATGGCAAGAGAGCGCGGGGAGGAAGATGAGATGGAAACAGAGGAGGCAAATGGCAGGGTAAGAAATCTCTCGGCGGCGAGATCTGTATTTACTGCAGCGCACGAATCAATCCTAGCCATTCGCGCGCAAGCGGCGAGCCACGTGGCGTGATCGGAGGGCAACCGTCGCAGGCCACGCCTCCTACTACGCACGTAAAAAGAGGAGGTTATGATCACACAGCAAAAATTTCGCCACGTCCGGTCAAATCAAAACCGAAGCGACATCCTCTGCGGTCAAAACAGTGGCCCACAGTGACAGGTCTTGTAAAAAGTCTGCGGGCACGCCAAGGGTCTCACGCATGACGTCACCTATTAGGCAAAGCAAAGGAAATGCAGCAAAAGGTTGTCGAACGGTCATTCGACTAGAATCACATTCGCAAAGGTTTCCAAAATCTTTCGACTAGATAAAGCACACACTTCATATGATCTACAGTGTACTCCCATCGGGACTGTGTAAAATTTCTTCGACTAACGCATTCAGGGAAATACGAAATTGAGATTATCCTCTATTATGAAAAATAAAGCACAATCTCGGGGGCTACTCCCATTGGGAGCGCTGTCGCGCACCCGATTGATTCAAACGCAAAAACTGCAGTCGATTACGTAGACCCGACTCAGTCGAAAGCGAAAGGCAGAAAAATCAAAAGAATTTCTGGGCTACATCAGTCGATGATGTTTCGGATGTTGCATGCACAGATGCAAAGGTAAGACCTGCCGATCAGTCGAGCCAGGCCAAGGGCCACTCCGGCAGTGTTAAGTCCTTGAAATTTCCGTGTCAGCAGACGCGATGAATAATCCTGGCGGACGCGCTGGGTAGCAAAATTAGAACTGTAGAATGATCCAATAAGATCTCAACGGGCTGAGTCGAGTCTGTCCAGTATGTTCCAGGTTCGAGCCGAAGGACTCGAATCTGATTGAAGTCTAGTAAGGTGTTTCCCGAATGTGCAGTTAACTGGTCTCGATTCATCGAGTAAAGCCTGGCCTATTAAGTCATAATCCTTTGCCATTATCAAAAATCACAGTTGAAAGCTAATATGTGACCTAAGAGCATAAGCATAGAACGTGCACTATCGAGTGAGTCCATGCCCAATTCTCCGATTCAGCCAAGCACTCGGGGTTAAATGACGAGGATATACCAAACGGGCACCCTACCATGTGGGTACCTGGTGCACGTAATGACTAAAAGCCCAATTGTCAATAGACTGACGAAGCCCACCAAGAAAGGCCCAAGACGAAGAGTGCTTTCCAAGTTAGACATAGTCGGTTGTAGTTTCCATATCTGTAATTCTAGTTCGTTACGTACTTGAGACCTAGCCCCCCATATAAGGACCAGTAGGGCGACCGATCACGGACACACAACACCATAACCACCAAACCCTAGCGAGATCACGCTCTCGCTTGACCCTTGTAACAACAGCATATTCTCCAGCAATACAGACAAGCAGGAAGTAGGGGTGTTACCTCAGTCGAGGGCGCTGAACCTGGGTAACTTCCGCTTGTCGGATCTACTAACACTACACGTTCTCTACCTCGTAACTCTAACCCTAGGTATTCGACTATGGGTATTGATGAGGACACCCCTCGTTAGCAGGGTTGCTTGAGAGGGATATCTTTGACCTCTAACTCCCTGAGTTCGATAAACCTTGGGTGATTCACTTAAGAGAAACTTGCTGGTGTTCTACAAACCTCTGCACTTGGAAGCCCAACACTGTCTACAAGAATAGAAGCGTGCGTAGACATCAATGAGTATTACTTTCAACTATGTGTTTTATAACATGTAGCCGCCATAGAAGTTACCATTAAAACATGATAATTGTGTGTACTTTTATTTATAACATGATAATCACTATAGATGGGAGAGAGAGGATTGATTGAACCCATGAACCCATGTCCATTATTTCTATGAGAAAACTTTTGTCTTGTCCTCTTTCATTGAAGAGGATTGGGACACTTTTACATTCTTTATTTGTTACATTAAAATTCCAACCACTAAATCAACCATCTTGTTTCTTAAACTTGTTTAGTGCATAATCAACTAAAACTTCTAACACTTTACTTGTAGGGAATAGATAGTTTTTTCTTCTTGCTCCTGCGGATCAATACCCTAATTGCACATTGAGAGATACTACAGTGATCCCCTCCTCCTGGGGGTAGTCAGCCATTATGCAGGGGAAGGCATCCGGCCACCTGGCGACCGTAGCAGATTCCGTGGCGAGGTGTCACAAATGCATGACGGAGAAATGTGGTATCCCTCCAAGAGAAGGGGTCAGGACCCTCCAAGAGCATTAAGTCCAAGATCCAGGAAAATAAAAAGATCTAAGAAGATAAAGCTACGCCACCCGGGAAGAAGAACACAACCGGCGGGTTGCCTAGATCAACCCACTTGTAATCATAGATTCATCATCAATCCAAGATCATACAAGCAGGACGTAACCTGGTTAAAAAACATTGTGTGCTTGTTCTTTGAGTTCATCGTCTTCACCGACCAAACAGAAATCCATCACGCCCTCTCACCAAACAATCGATAGGGAAACACCCAGGTTTTCCCGGTGTCTGTCTTCTAACACGTAACGACCCTGTGTCCGCACCTGGCCCGCGTGTCAGCGACTACGACGACACCTACCTCCATTAACAGTGGCCGATCGCGGGGGTCACCGGCGGTGGGTCAGAGGAGATCTTCGGCGACGGGTTAGAAGAGGGCATCCACGACACTGCGAAGGTAGTAGTGCAGCCCACTCGCAGCGGGCGGCCATGTTCATGTCCGCGCCGCGCGCCTGTGCGGACGCAACAATGGAGGCCGAGACGGAGCAAGCGCGCCGCGATGCTGCGTCCACGGCACGCGCTCTCCGCCATAAATGGCAGCCCAACTGCGAGGTGGCCGACGCGGCCACCAGAGCAGGCAGCTTCAACTAATGCCATACTCCAACCGGCGGCGCCGCATAAGTGCGACCAATTTTGTAAGGAAGCCAACATCGCTACGTATTTTGTACTAACAAATGGAGCAAGGAGGAGGTGCCAGCTAGTCCATTGTTTGCCATGGCAAAGAAAGAGCAAGCAAGTCCGTCGCCGAACACCTCCTTGATCTTCCACCTTATACCGGTCATACGTCTCAAACGTATCTATAATTTCTTATGTTCCATGCTTATATTATACCAATTGCCTACATGTTTTATATACATTTTATATAGTTTTATGCATTTTCTGAAACTAACCTATTAACAAGATGCCACAGTGCCAGTTCCCTGTTTTCTGTTGTTTTTGGTTTCAGAAATCCACTTAAGGAAATATTATCGGAATTGGACGAAACAAAAACCAAAGGTCTTAGAATCTCCGACACGTTCCAGAAGTCCGAGGGGGAGAAGGAGACGGGGCCCGAGGCGCCCACCTCAAGGGGTGGCGCGGCTCCCCCCTGACCGCGTCGGGACCTAAGGTGGGGCCCTCGGGGCTCCACCGCCTTCGCCCCTTCGCCTATATAATCCCCCCGAAACCCTAAGGCATAAGGGCCGAACACTTTTCCACTTTTTCACGGAGCCGCCGCCGTCGTCAACCCTAGTTCGGGGGGGATCAGAAGCTCTTCCCGGCACCCTACCGGAGAGGGGAATCATCACCGGAGGGCTCTACATCACCATGCCCGCCTCCGGACTGATGCGTGAGTAGTTCATCCTTGGACTACGGGTCCATAGCAGTAGCTAGATGGTTGTCTTCTCCTATTGTGCTATCATGTTTAGATATTGTGAGGTGCCTATCATGATCAAGATCATCTTTATGTAATGCTACATGTTGTGTTTGCTGGGATCCGATGAATATTGAATACTTTGTCATTGCTTCATAATATATCATGTTGTGTGTTGTTTATGATCTTGCATGCTCTCCGTTGCTAGTAGTTGCTCTGGCCAAGTAAATGCTTGTGACTCCAAGAGGGGGTATTTATGCTCGATAGTGGGTTCATGTCTCTATTTAATATGGGGCAGTGACAGAAAGCTCTAAGGTTGTAGATGTACTGTTGCTACTAGGGATAAAACAGTAGTACTTTATCTAAGGATGATGTTACTTACTTACAATTCACACATTGCTTAATGCAATAATCTGTTGCTTGCAACTTAATACTGAAAGGGGTGCGGACGCTAACCGGAAGGTGGATTATTAGTCATAGATGCGGTTGGAACGGTCTATGTATATTGTTGTAATGACCAAATGAATATCACACTAGACATCATGTCATTAGTATATGCATCATTATGCAGCTCTTTATTCTATCAATTGCCCAGCTGTAATTTGTTTACCCACATGTATGCTATTATTATTATTATGGAGAGACACCACTAGTGAACTGTGGACCCCGGTCCTTTTCTTTAAACTGATAATACAACCAACTGCAAACTGTTACTTTCATTCTCTGCAAACAAACATCATTTTCCACACCATACGGTTAATCTCCTTGTTACAGCAAGCCGGTGAGATTGACAACCTCACTGTTGAGTTGGGGCAAAGTTTCTTGATTGTGTTGTACAGGTTCCACCTCCACCAAGCAATTTCTGGCGCCATTGCAAGGGGGAGACCTTCAGACGTGTTCTTCATCTCCTACTGGTTCGATAACCTTGGTTTCATAACTGAGGGAAATTTGCTGCTGCACTACTTCACACCTTCCTCTTGGGGTTTTCCAACTACACACCCGTGAGTGCATCAAAGAATTTCTGGCGCCGTTGCCGGGGAGATAGGAGCACCTCTGTTCAGAAGTCCTTGACGCTCCCTCGTCAACTCAGCGCTCAGCAAATAATTTCTGGCGCCGTTGCCGGGGAGCTGAAGCACATCTGCAAGGGGAGTCTCTCACTTCCCAATCTCTTTACTTTGTTTTAGTCTTGCATTTTATTTGCTGTCTTGTTTGCTTAATATCAAAAAAACACAAAAAAATTAGTTACCTGCATTTCATTTACTTTGTTATTATCTTGTTTGCTTCTTATTATCAAAAATACAAAAAAATTAGTTACTTGCATTATTATTGTTATTTCGGTTTTGTTATTTATATTTCGGTTTGCATATTTATTATTTCGGTTTAGTACTTTGTTTATTTCGGTTTAGTATCATTGTTATTTCGGTTTGTCTTTTTACTTGATTAAGATGACTACAAGTTGTGTGACTTTACTAGCACCAACAATAATGATTTTATATGCACACCTATTGCTCCACCTGCTTCCAAAGCAGAATTCTTTGAAATTAAACCTGCTTTGTTAAATCTTGTCATGAAAGAGCAATTTTCTGGTGTTAGTTCTGATGATGCTGCTGCCCATCTAAATAATTTTGTTGAACTTTGTGAAATGCAAAAATATAAGGATATAGATGGTGACATTATAAAACTGAAATTATTTCCTTTCTCCTTGAGAGGAAGAGCTAAAGAATGGTTACTTTCATTGCCTAGTAATAGTATTGATTCTTGGATTAAATGCAAAGATGCTTTTATTGGAAAATACTATCCTCCTGCTAAGATTATTTCCCTAAGGAGTAGCATTATGAACTTTAAGCAATTTGATAATGAACATGTTGCTCAAGCTTGGGAAAGAATGAAATCTCTAGTTAAGAATTGCCCAACCCATGGACTGACTGCTTGGATGATCATCCAAACCTTTTATGCAGGACTAAATTTTTCTTCAAGGAATTTATTGGATTCAGCTGCTGGAGGTACTTTTATGTCCATCACTTTGGGGGCTGCAACAAAACTCTTGGATAACATGATGGTTAATTATTCTGAGTGGCATACTGAAAGGACTCCTCAAGGTAAGAAGGTAAATTCTGTTGAAGAAACCTCCTCTTTGAGTGAAAAGATTGATATGATCATGTCTATGCTTGTGAATGGTAAATCTCATATGGATCCTAATAATGTTCCCTTAGCTTCTTTAGTTGCACAAGAAGAGCATGTTGATGTGAACTTCATTAAAAATAATAATTCAACAACAATGCCTATAGGAACAATTATGGTAATAGTAACTACAAGCCTTATCCTCCTAATAATGGTTATGTTAATTCTTATGGTAAAATGCCTAGTGAGGAAAGATTGTTGGAAATTGAAAGAGCTACTAAAAATTTCATGCCAACCCAATATGAGCAAAATAAAGTTTTTACTAAAACTATGGAGGAACAATCATCTATGTTAAGGAATATTAATTATCAAATGGAGAAATTAAGTAGGGATATTTCGGGTCTACAAGGGAAAATTTCAAATGCTGAAACTAGTATTTCATCCATGTCTGAAGCACAATCTTCTTTGATTAATAAAATGGCTGCTAAACCTGAAAATTTTGATGAAAACCCCTTTGCTACTGTTAATGCCATACAAATCCGAATTGATGAAAATGTTAGGATGATGGCTCAGTTACGTGCTAGATGGGAAAGAGAGCAAGAATTAGCTAAAGTTGATGATATTGTTAGAGTTTGCACCATTATTACTACTGAAAATAATGTTACCCCACATGCTAGTAAACCTCCTACTATTAATGGTAACATGATTGGTGTTGGCAATGTTTCTTCTACTACTTCCAAAAAGTTAAAATTGCCTAAAACTGTTGAAACTAGTCTTGATAAAAGTGCTGAAATTTTTAGGAACATGGGAGAAAGTGGTTCGGTTTGCTTTGATGATAATAATTTTGATTTTGATAATTGTAATATCTCTGAAGTTATCAAGTTCTTGCAAAAGTTATCCACAAGTCCTAATGCTAGCACTATAAATCTTGCTTTTACTACACATATTACAAATGCTCTCATTAAAGCTAGGGAAGAGAAATTAAAACTTGAAACTTCTATCCCTAAGATGTTAGAAGATGGTTGGGAGCCCATCATTAAAACAAAAGTGAATGAATTTGATTGCAATGCTTTGTGTGACCTTGGTGCAAGTATTTCTGTTATGCTTAAGAAACTTTATGATATATTTGACTTGCCACCGTTGGAACATTGCTATTTGGATATTTTTCTTGCTGATAATGCTTTGAAGAAACCTTTGGGGAGAGTCAATGATGTTCTTATTATGGTTAACAATAACCTGGTCCCCGTTGATTTTATTGTCTTGGACATTGAGTGCATTCCCTCTTGTCCCATTGTTTTGGGAAGACCTTTCCTTCGCACGGTTGGTGCTATTATTGATATGAAAGAAGGAAATATATGGTACCAATTCCCACTTAAGAGAGGTATGGAACACTTCCCTAGGAAGAAAATGAAGTTACCTTTTGATTCTATCATTCGTACAAATTATAACGTGGATGCTTCTTCTCTTGGAAACAATTGAGTTTTGCTTTCTGTGCCTAGCTGAAAGGCGTTAAAGAAAAGCGCTTATGGGAGACAACCCACGTTTTATTTCTGTTATTTTATTTTATTTTATTGAGTCAAGGAACATGCCTACCTCTGTAGCAATTCCTTTGTATCTTTACTTTATTGCATTGTTGTGCCAAGTTAAGCCTCTAGTAGAAAGTTGATGCTAAATTTGGATTGCTGTGCTGAAACAGTTTTCTGCTGTCCACCGTTAAATTCATAACTATTCACAGAAAAATCGGATGGACCTGGGATTTTTTGTGCGTGATCCTCAGATATATATGCAACTTTCATTTGTTTTGAGTTTTCTGATTTGAGCAAGTTAAGTGCCTCGAAAAAAATCGTCTTTAGGGACTGTTCTGTTTTTGATAGATTCTGCCATTTATTTTGCAATGCCTCTTTTACTATTTTGAATGGATCTTTTTGTTCCATAAAGTATCAGTGGCTGTAGCTAATGTCCAGTAGCATTGGTAGCAATTGTGTTCATGCAGAATATAAGAATTTTTTATTATGCACTAACCCTCTAATGAAGTTTACTTTGAGTTTGGTGTGGAGAAAGTTTTCAAGGATCAAGAGAGAGGATAATATGATGTGATCAAGAAGATGAAAGAGCCTAAGATTGGGGATGCCCCCATGGGTCACCCAAGCATATTTCAAGAAGACTCAAGCGTCAAAATTTGGGGATGCCCGAGGCATCCCCTTCTTCATCAACAACATATCAGGTCATCTTTAGTGAAACTATATTTTAATTCGGACACATCTTATGTGCTTTACTTGGAGCGTCTGCTTGTTTTTATTTTTTATTTTGTTATTTTTGTTCTCTGAATAAAATGGATCCTAGCATTCTTGTGTGGGAGAGAGATACGCTCCGCTTTTTCATTTGAATACTCCTATTCTTTACTTATATTTGTTAAGTATTCTTCTATAGCTACTGCAATACTTTCAGCTCTTGTTTTTCATGCATCTCTTGTTCGGAGCTGTTAGTTTTCATATGTTACACTCTCATATTTCATTGTTATATACTTGGAGAGTTTATCTTTAAATAAGTTGATTGGTGTTTGGTTGGAAACAGAAAATGCGGAATGTGGTAGATGGTATAATGAAAAAGATATACATGCTCTTATGGATTGTTATCTTGTATGTTGTGGTGCTTGGCAATTGTTTTGAGCTCTCAAGTAGATCATGTTTAAGCTTTTACATCATGTAGTTAAATCCCATTAATGAAGAACTACCGTAAATCTTGTTGAAATTTGGTTTGCATGTTTGGTATCTCTAAAGTCTAGATATTTATATACGTCTTGTTGTCATAGTTTATACTTGTGTTTGCTTCAAATAACCTTGCTAGCCAAAGCCTTGTACTGAGAGGAAATGCTTCTCGTGCATCCAAAACCTTGAGCCAAAACCCATGCCATATGTGTCCACCATACCTACCTACTACATGGTATTTCCTGCCATTCCAAGCAAATACTTCGTGTGCTAACTTTTATTATTCAAAACATATTATCTCTTATTTGTGTCAATGTTTATTAGCTCATGAGGAAGTATGTGGTGTTACGGATATCAACCTTGTCATTTGCTTTTAGACAGACTTTCACAACCGGACTAGTGGCATATACATCCGCTTATCCATTAACTTTGCAAAAGGAGCTGGCAAATGGGGTGCCCAGTCCCAATTAATTACAACTTTAACCTCTTCAATCTCTTCACATTTTTGCCCTGATCTAATCAGTCAAGCAATGACAACAGTTTTTAACTATATGTGTAAACAAAAGAGATTAGAGGGATGATCTACCTTGCTGGTAGAAATAACGTCCTTCATGGGAGCCGCTCTTGAAAGTCTGGTTGACAAGGGGGGTAGAGTGCCCATTACCATTCGTTGACAACAACAAACACCTCTCAAAACTTACTTTTATGCTCTCTATATGATTTCAAAAACCTATAAAACTAAAAAGCTCTAGCACATGTTTGTATCCCTGCTTCCCTCTGCGAAGGGTCTTTCTTTTACTTTATGTTGAGTCAGTTTACCTACTTCTTTCTGTCTTAGAAGAAAACACTTGTGTCAACTGTGTGCAACAATTCTTATATGTTTACATATTGCACTTGTTATATTCCTTTGTGTTGGCAACTATCTATATGATATACATGTTACAAGTTGAAAGTCAATGCTTAAACTTATATCTTCCTTTGTGTTGCTTCAATGCTCTTTTACTTAGAGACTATTGCTTTATGAGTTAACTTTCATGTGAATCATTTTGATGCTTGTTTGAAAGTACTATACATGAAAAGTTTTTGCTTACATGATGTAGTTGTTTACTCCTTGTCTATTTGTTAGCAAACTATGTCTATTTGTTAGCAAACTATAAACCATTGATTTGAATCACTTCATTCATAACATGAGCCTTACATTATTATATGATCAAGATTGTGTGAAGCATGTCACTTCAGAAATTATTCTTGTTATCGTTTTAGCTACTCGAGTACGAGTAGAACTAAGCTTGGGGATGCTTGATACTTCTCAAACGTATCTATAATTTCTTATGTTCCATGCTTATATTATACCAATTGCCTACATGTTTTATATACATTTTATATAGTTTTATGCATTTTCTGAAACTAACCTATTAACAACATGCCACGGTGCCAGTTCCCTGTTTTCTGCTGATTTTTGTTTCAGAAATCCACTTAAGAAAATATTCTCGGAATTGGACGAAACAAAAACCAAAGGTCTTAGAATCTCCGACACGTTCCAGAAGTCCGAGGGGGAGAAGGAGACGGGGCCCGAGGCGCCCACCTCAAGGGGTGGCGCGGCTCCCCCCTGGCCGCGCCGGGACCTGAGGTGGGGCCCTCGGGGCTCCACCGCCTTCGCCCCTTCGCCTATATAATCCCCCCGAAACCCTAAGGCATAAGGGCCAAACACTTTTCCACTTTTTCACGGAGCCGCCGCCGTCGTCAATCCTAGTTCGGGGGGGGGGGGGGGGGGGGGGGGGATCAGAAGCTCTTCCCGGCACCCTGCCGGAGAGGGGAATCATCACCGGAGGGCTCTACATCACCATGTCCGCCTCCGGACTGATGCGTGAGTAGTTCATCCTTGCACTACGGGTCCATAGCAGTAGCTAGATGGTTGTCTTCTCCTATTGTGCTATCATGTTTAGATCTTGTGAGCTGCCTATCATGATCAAGATCATCTTTATGTAATGCTACATGTTATATTTGCTGGGATCCGATGAATATTGAATACTTTGTCATTGCTTCATAATATATCATGTTATGTGTTGTTTATGATATTGCATGCTCTCCGTTGCTAGTAGTTGCTCTGGCCAAGTAAATGCTTGTGACTCCAAGAGGGGGTATTTATGCTCGATAGTGGGTTCATGTCTCTATTTAATCTGGGGCAGTGACAGAAAGCTCTAAGGTTGTAGATGTACTGTTGCTACTAGGGATAAAACAGTAGTATTTTATCTAAGGATGATGTTACTTACTTACATTACACACATTGCTTAATGAAATAATCTGTTGCTTGCAACTTAATACTGAAAGGGGTGCGGACGCTAACCGGAAGGTGGATTATTAGTCATAGATGCGGTTGGAACGGTCTATGTATATTGTTGTAATGACCAAATGAATATCACACTAGACATCATGTCATTAGTATATGCATCGTTATGCAGCTCTTTCTTCTATCAATTGCCCAGCTGTAATTTGTTTACCCACATGTATGCTATTATTATTATTATGAAGAGACACCACTAGTGAACTGTGGACCCCGGTCCTTTTCTTTAAACTGATAATACAACCAACTACAAACTGTTACTTTCATTCTCTGCAAACAAACATCATTTTCCACACCATACGGTTAATCTCCTTGTTACAGCAAGTCGGTGAGATTGACAACCTCACTGTTGAGTTGGGGCAAAGTTTCTTGATTGTGTTGTGCAGGTTCCACCTCCACCAAGCAATTTCTGGCGCCATTGCAAGGGGGAGACCTTCAGACGTGTTCTTCATCTCCTACTGGTTCGATAACCTTGGTTTCATAACTGAGTGAAATTTGCTGCTGCACTACTTCACACTTTTCTCTTGCGATTTTCCAACTACACATCCGTGAGTGCATCAACCGGCCATGGCTCCCCTAGGCCACAACACGTCCTTGATCTTCCGCCTTATACCGATCACGAGCCACCCGTGGCCGGTTGTTAATTTCTTATATTCAGTTCAATTGTTTTAGTTACTGGTAGCACTAGGATTTAGCGTTTAGAGGTAGATCGTCTCTACTCACGTCAGGTCGACGCTCCGACTTCTCCTATACCGCGTGCGCCCCCTACTCCCTCGCCGCGATCCATCACTCGTCGCAACGATGGCGAACCCAGAAGACGAGCCCGTGGGCGTGCTGGAGGCGCCTACCATGCCGGGGGAACCTGCCTGCGTAGAGCTCGTGTGAGTCTTGGTCTCCATGGTAGTCTCGGTTGGCGGTGCAGATCTAAAGGGGTTTGCACCACCGTGGGCTCTGATCGTGGAGCCAGTTCCAATCAAAACGCCGCATGTGCTGGGATCTCCAATGCCATCAACGGTCGTCGATGAACTTGCTGCTCCACCGCCACCACTGAAGGAGGACGGCGAGGAGCCCTAGATTACATGTTAGATCATGTTTTTATTTTCAATTTCTAATGTAATTCTCGAAATCCTATTATCAATGAAAGGTTTGAAAAAAAACCTAACCGTGCGGACTTAATGTGTCGATCCGTTGGCTGTAGCCACCAATAAAGGACATACATGGATTTGACGTCTCTCCATTTGATAAATATATAAAATACGTGCAAACGGCATATCCATTTAGATCGGACCGTCGGAGTTGTCCTTTACCTATAAACTGCACATATAGAAAATATGAAAATGCTTCGCATACGACGTTACTCCTACGATTCGCGTACGATACGGAATCCGTCGGACCACGTTCATGGTTTGTGCCCATCGGAAGGCCATTATTTAAACGTCGTATAGAGTACGGATAATCTTTTTTGTTACGTATAGTATCTACGAGAAAATATGCTCGTGGGTGCGAGAGGCAACATATGTGGTGGGTGGGTGCCATACAGCGTTGGACACGGAGCGAGCCGTCAGGGATGGGAACCGGGGAGCGAGCGTACGACGCTCGACGGCCTGATGGGCGCCGACGCTCTGCAGGCAGGCAGGCGGCACGCGCGGCGCTGCAGCCCTGCTGGCCGCCCGTGTCACGCGCGTGCTCGGAGCGCTTTCGCCGGCACCGGCGGGGACAAGGGGGCGCCTCCGTACGGCGTGGGCGCGCCGCGCCGGGGACGACGAGTTGTCCAGTCAAGTTTGCAGGAGCATCCATCCGTAGGGTTAGGGTGTGGCGATGGGACGTTGGAGTGGAGTGTGAGATCGCGCTGCGCTAGTGTGGCGTGGGAATGGATTTCTTCTTCGTCGGGTCGAGCTCACCCGTCCCATCCTGTCGACCTGTCGCGCGCCGGTGGGCTCTAGGCATGGGTGTTGGCATATCGCGAGTCCTGCCCATATATTACCACGGGTCCTCTCCTTCCTGCCGATGCCGCGCAGTAATTTCGTGCTCGGGAATCGTCCGGGTATCGCTATGGGAAGGTCTTCCTTTGCGTGATAGCCTGCCTCCACGTGTTTCCGAATATCCGTACAAAGCAGCGCGTGAGAGCTGGAGCGCATCCCGCGCGTACGAAGCCCCGCGACACCCGTACAACAGGCAGGAAGCCCCGCGCGCTGATACGTGAGGACCACCGCGCCGTATGTTCGTACAAAGTCTCCGTGTCTGGTCTCACGCTGTACGTTAAAGGAAACCAAAAACGAGAACGTGAAACCCCGTGCGATGTACGTGTCCGAAGCACCCCGCGTACGGCTCCGTGCGGGTATCAGCAAATATGTTGTACACCGAAATCAAAAGCCACGTATAACTTGAGATGTCATATATAAATCACGATGTACAAACTATAATAAGATGTACTCTTTGTATAACTATACAGACTCAGATTATACGTACAACTAGACAGACTTAAGCGTACAACTACATATACTCAGGTGTACAACTACACGAATTCAGGTTGTACGTACAACTACACATATTTAGCCGTACAATTACACAGAATCAGGTTGTATGTACAACGAGAGACTCAGGTTGTACAAGCTATACATAACCAGAAGTATAAAAAAAGGTTTGTCAAAACCTATCAAAATGGGATCTAGTTTTAAAGAACTCGACGCGAGGAGCTCAAAAGCGAAAATGGTTCGTAATTTGGATAAACAGTTCTTGACATATTTTATTTTAAAATTTCGTTTTTCAAAAATAAAAGGGAAAACTGTACTCCCACCGCTCCCGTGTCCATTTCTCTCTAATCCCAATCCCCACTATTATTCTAGTAGCGACACTTGACGAACATGCAAACAATCATGGGGGCTAAAATA
Organism: Poa annua; assembly: GCA_026929855.1. Taxonomy (NCBI): domain Eukaryota; kingdom Viridiplantae; phylum Streptophyta; class Magnoliopsida; order Poales; family Poaceae; genus Poa; species Poa annua. Next base: position 51,973,888 of record CM049435.1, on the reverse strand, counting down.
AGCGTAAAGCGACACTTGTTACGACGAGAACGAGGGTAAAGTTCCTTTGTGAAAAGCTTTTTTTTAGTGATTCTCGAATCGTCTGGTTAGACATGGAGACACAGACAGCCCCAATCAGCCCGCAAGGGCCCGTTAAACTCCTATTCTTCCTTCACATGTTCACTCGCTTCCGCTAGTAAAAAAAATCTCAAAAAAAAACTTCCGCTAGTAAAAAAACGTCTGCTGGTTTTGCTGAAAATAAAAAAAAGCCTTCTACTCCTCGAAAGGATGGAAAAAAGGATTTCCAATCAACAAATCTAGTATACATATCTTGAAACAGACTTTTGGCTCGTTGTCTAAATAAAGCCAAATCGGCCAAATCGATAGAGTGGTGAGAAACCCCATCGTACAAGCATGTCAACAAAAATGATCGAACGAGATGACGACAAGCCCCCAACTCGAAGTCGAACAAGGAAAAAGGAAAACCTACAACATGCTAGAAGCGACCTAGACTACTTGTCATGCGAAAGATGAAAAAGCTTCACACTGAGATAGTGGCGCCAATGTGGTGCTCCTACATGTAGCCTGAGCCACACGACGACGTCCCCAAGAGGGTAAAGGCATGTCGCGCCATTGTGGTCGAGCCTGCAAAGCGCAGTAGAGTTTTCATCCGGAACCCAGTCAGGGCGAGGATTCATGGCAATGCTCCCAAGGGCGTAATTATACCCGCAGGTATCACTCGTTGTCGGTGCTGAAGAGCGGAGCTTTCTTCCAAATCCTTACACGCCTGACATATGAGGAAACAACATGATGCTTCCAGGTAATGACATGGGAGTCGCCAGCAAAGCCTCAACACCAGAACCTCCCGATGTCAACCCCCTCGCCAAACTCATGGCCAAAGAGACAACCACCACCATTGCGATTGTCGCAGGCGATAGCCATGCAACCTCTCTTTCTAGAGCCGCCACCCCAACATCCACGAACTCATCCCTGTGTCGCAACATAAAGACAATCGAGACCGACGGGACAAATGAGTATCCAAGCACTTTTGGCTACGATCTAGGTACCAGGTACCAGTAGAAATGGAACAAACAAAACATGGAAAATATTAAAAAAACATGTCTTAGATCCAACATAAAAAACTAAACGAACAAAACATAGATATGAAGAAGAACTATTGGTGACGTGGCTGCCCCTCATACACAACCGAACCATGTTAAAGAAAAAGAGAGGCGTGTGATGGCATTTGGAATCATCCTGCCTCTTTATTCAATATTCAAAACATGTGGGATCCATCAGGCGGAGTGATGGACCAAACATAATATCCGAGAGGCATGTCTAGCATCAAGTGTGCGAGGTTGTGAGCCTCTTTGTTGGAAGATCTATGTTCACAAACTTTGCCTCGACAATGTCGTCTTTATTTTATGCAAGATGTGACTATAAACCCCTAAATTGGCTATATTCACTGCCTGGATTACGGCAAGGTGATGGTTGGGACTCTAGGTGTAGAGTGTTTTAACACGAGAAGATTTCCCCACGAGGTGACTCGAGAGTTTAAATATCGAACTCTTGCAGAGTTGTGTGTAGAATGATTTTATCTTCTTGTCCTTCAAACAGACTACAAAATAGTTGTAAATTGCATTGTGCCTCCAACCTCACTAAGTGGTTGTCAAGCACAAGGTGTATATATTAGTAAAACTGAAATAAAAATGCAATACAATAATGAAACTAAGTATGCAAGAATAATAAAAACAAGTAAAGATTGTGTTTTGGGGTTTTGGTTTGTAGATGCAATAATGAAATATGTTTTTGTATTTCGGATTTTTAAATGGCTGAAAATAGAAATTGATTAAACTGTGTTGGAAAGTGTTTTCCTATGTTTAAAAATGGACCGGGATTCATGGTTTCAGTTATGCACTCTCTCTATAAGTTGTGGTGGACACAGGACAACTCTAGTTTGAAAGGACAATGATGTCGCCTAGAGGGGGGGGTGAATAGGCGGTTTAAAACTTTTCCGGTTTAGGCTTGATAATTGCGGAATAAAACTAGGTGTTTAAATTAACAAGCCGACAACCTAAATAAACTAGGCTCACCTATGTGCACCAACAACTTATGCTAAGCAAGACAAACAACAAGGTGATAGCTATAGAATACTTCAAGCACGAAGGCTATCACAATGTAAAATGCATAAGTAAAAAGCTCGGGTATAGAAATAACCGAGGCACGTGGAGACGAGGATGTATTCCCGAGTTCCTCCTTGTTAAGGGAGTACGTCTCGTTGGAGAGGTGTGAACCGACACAACGGTTCAACAACCACAAAGGTTTCACCTTCTTCTCCGATGAACCGCACCACAAAGGCTTGGTTCACCTTCCACTATCGGAATTCCTTCGAGGCGGAATCCGGAGCCTTTCAACAACAATCCGGGGCACAACCCACAATGGGATTGGGGGCTCCCGAACGGCCTCCAACAACAATCCGGGGCACAACCCACAATGGGATTGGGGGCTCCCGAACGGCTTCAAGTGACCACACAAGGGTCCAACCACCACAAAGGCGTCTAGGGTCCAAGGACCCAAGAGTAACAAGCTCACAAACTTTCAACTTCCACGAATCCTCGTGGAGAGCACACCGATGCACCAAATGCAAAAGGCAAGAGCACAAGTGCTCAAAATCCTTCACTCTCAAATCCCACCAAAAGCAACTAATGCTTATGGGGGGAGAAGAGAGGAAGAACAAGGAATCCACAAAGGAGTCAAATCCTTCACTCTCAAATCCCACCAAAAGCAACTAATGCTTATGGGGGGAGAGGAGAGGAAGAGCAAAGGAGAAGAACCACAAAGGAACTCCAAGATCTAGATCCACTAAGTTCCCCTCACTTAGAGGAGATATGGATTGGTGGGATTGTAGATCTAGATCTCCTCTCACTTTTCCCTCAAGAATATGGAAGATTCAATGGAGGGATTGAGAGATAGGCAAGCTCAAGAAGGTCAACAATGGAGGAGAAAAACGTGCTCAAGAGCTTTGGTTCAATGGGGAAGAAGACCCCCTTAAATAGGGCCTCCAAAATCCAACCGTTATGCAGTTTTTCTCCGCAGGGTCGGTACTACCGCCCCCCAAAACCCGGTACTACTGCCTGGGCGTTTTGTGCACTCAGAAAACGCGAAACCTTCTGGAATGGGCGGTAGTACTGCCTGAAATCGCGGTACTACCGCAGTGTCCAGAAACTGCAGAAACTGGTAAACGAAAACGTCAATATCTTTTTCATCCGGACTCCGTTTTCGATGATTTTTGGCTCGTTGGAATCGTTACAACGAGCTCTACTTGAATGTGCATAGAAACATCACAGTCCATCATGTGAGGATAAAACCAAATGGGGAAAGGTTGAACTTTCCTAAACAATGCAAACCGGTAAAACCTCCTTCAACAAAAACGCAACAAGATATTCATACGAAATCTGTTTTTGATGAACTAGAGCTTAGTATGGAGATAAACCAAGCTCTAAATCCTCACATGGATAAAAGGCAACAAGTTTTCCAAAGTAAAACCATTTTCGAAGGACTTGGTCTTGTCATGAAGATCACGACAAGGACCGAAACCCAACACGGAGAAAAACCAAATAAGAACCAAGAAAGATGATATGCCAAGCATGCAAAGGTTTGAGCTCTCCACAAAGATGCGATCAAGTTACTCACTCGAGAGCCCCTCTTGATAGTACGCCTATCTATCCTATAGCCCTATCAAGATCATACCTTTGTCTTGAGCATTCCACTTGAGCTAGATGATGACGATCTTGGTCTCTCCAAGTGGACCACCTTTCTTGATTGCGCTTGCTAGCACATGCTTGATGAAGACTTCTCCAAATACTCCCCCATACGCCATTATGGGAGAGCTTCGCTTAGCTTCGTCTTCATGTCAATCTTGAAGCTTCGAGCATAAGATATCTCCGAAATGCTTCTCTTGGTCTTGAATAGAGCATTGGTCATTATGTCATCTTGAAGAGTCCAACACATGAACTCCTATAATTTCTCATGGACAAGATCTATAAGAATATCTCAATGTAAACATTAGTCCATAAGGATTGTCATTAATTACCAAAACCATGCATGGGGACAACCATGCACTTTCAATCTCCCCCATTTTGGTAATTGATGACAATCCATTTTACGAGGGTTTATATAATGAATTTAAGCAACCATGCAACACAAAGAGCAAGGATGCAAGAGAACCGCAAGAGAACAAACCCATATTCTCTTAAACCCTCTAAATTTCTCCCCCATTGGCATCGATTGCCGAAATGGAAAGAAAAACTTAGAAGGCAAATATAGTGAGAGCTCCCCCATAATGTGTGCATTTCTCATAATATGAGTGAAATCAAATGCACATATCCAATGACGAATAGATGGAGGGAGATCAAACTATATAGAGGATCCAAAGATTGCAAAAGAATATCAAATGGAAAGATACTTCAACGAAAGAAGCAAACAATCAAAAGGATCCGAAAAGTGTTCTAAATATCATGAGGGAACTCCCCAAGGTACGTGCACAAATAGGATTTGTATTTCAATATAGTGTGCACAACATGGAATCCTCACTCCCTCCTAGATAAATTCGAACACAAGCTCATGCAAGAGAATGTAAATGATAAAGGAGGCAAAACAACTTTCACCTAATAAAATGTTTTGCAACAAGAGCAAGGAGCGATAAATCAAATAATGGGTGTGAGATAAAAAGACATTATAGGAGACTAATACAAGTATGATAGCATCAACATAGTCTTTCAAGAAGAGTTGCACATAGTGCATATCATGTCTTTCCCATACCCACACACCAAAAGAGGTATAGCAAATAGCTCCACAAGCTTAGTAAAATGCACCAAGCATAACACATGGAAAATAAAGCTTGAGCCTTTTAGAAACCACCAAGGAGTCAAAAGCAATAAGAGGTGGTAACTAAAGATTTGGAATATCAATTAAAGATGTACTATTCTCACGTGTATAAGTTTCTAAGTAGACACTAATCACTAAGATATGGGTCTACAAATAAACATGTACACACAAGATAGATACACGGGTAAAGATTATGATATCCAGGAGGAAGTCATAAATACACCAATAAGATCTTTGCTTAAAAGCATAGCACAAAGCCCAATTATATCTTAACGGAATATAAGTGAACTTACAACACATACTCATCATAGCATCAAAAATTATCCGCAAGGGATAAAGGTTAACAAACGGATGCTCCGAGTAAGATAACAAGTATCACAAAACGCAAATGATTTTGAAAATTCATCAATGTTGCACATGAGAGACTTTAAGTAGAAAGTGCTAGATTGACATAATTGGGATCGATGAATCATAGAAATGAATATATACTTCCCTTATATGTAATCATCCCGGCTTACTCACATTTGCAATAAAGACGTTTTGCAAGACCAAATTAATTGCAACAAAAAGAGATTCATGCTAAGATACAACCTACACAAGGTGGAAAGCCAGAAATGTATGCATGAGGTAGATACTTGTTACCGAGATAGCATTGGTGATGTAGAAGATAAACGTTATCGATCTTTCAAACTTGGCTCCAATGAACACATGGCGACACCATCTTCTTTGAAAATGAGACAAGCTTCCAATGCATCTCCAATGTACCTAAAACACGTTCAAGTACAACATGGTACCCAAACTCATTGGGTCCAAAGTAGTTAGAGCAACTACAATACATAGGACAAACTCCACATAAATATGTGCATATTGATATGAAATTGAATTTCATGTACATCTTAGCCATTTAGGATTTGATGGAGTTTATCCTATATATTGGATCAACGAAAGTAAACATGCCATAAGATATACATAGTAAATATGCATGCATAAGACTTTCAAGAATCAAATGAGATATAATTTGGACAAAACACCAATTAAATCAAGAAAGCACACACGAGTGTGGCAAGAAAAACAAATTGCCCAAACTATATCAAAAACAATATCAACACATGATAGAAGATACCTCTTCGAAAAGATACCAAATGATGAAAATATTATCAAGAAATAAACCAAACCCTCTACACTTTTCATGATGGCACAAAGTACCAAGACGAAAAATGTTTGTCTTCTAAAGAGACACCTCATCGGGATCAAATACCAAATGAAGACACCAAAAGTTCAAAAACATATAGGATTGCTCCCCCAAGATGTGTGCATTATGTATGATCTTGTATTTGAATACAAATGCACACAAATGGGATCATCACTCTCCATACATATTATTCAAGCACTAGTCATGTTCAAGGAAGGCCATAAAATCCAATACCATTTTAAAGAATGGTGTTCTCCTCAATGTAAGATAGCTTTTCCAAAGAATAGTGCATTAACAAGAAGTATGACTTTTGAATGAAAATGCACGAGAATGAGATCATTGCTTTACCTAACTCAAGAAAACACAAAGCAAGTTTTGAGTAGAACAACAAAGAATCCAACCGGTGCAAGGAAGACAGAACGAGAGTTAGATCGAAACAAATCCTTGGCACTACACTAAGGCAATTCGAAGTAAGAACCAAATTTGAAGATGGTCTACAAATTCCACCACAATTATGAGCTTCACTTGTCACGGACAAGGAGTATATGGAGATATTTCTCGGTGGTATATAGGAATGTTATTCAAGACCAACTTCACAACAAGTAAGTATATGGCAAAGAATAGGAATTAAAACCATGGTAGATAGATAGATATTCTTGATAGCTTCACAATTCATGCGATAATGCAAAGCAACTCCAAGGAGTAGCTTGAATCTATTGGCTTCCCAAAAAGATATATGAGAACATATTTAGGGAAAGACATACCAAGAACATCCTTCACAAACAAGATCCAAAAGATTGAGGGACAAAAAGCATTTAAGTAAATGGGAACTTGTTTGAGCAACATGCCACATAGGAACAAGATAATTAGCAATATCAATTCTCGGTGGCAAAACCTCACATGTTCACATTTTCTAGGCTTGTAATATGCACATAGCTTATTACTCCCCCATAATGTGATAATCCATTTATTTTAAGACAAGAGGTAAATAAAACCAACTAGAGAAATTAATGGACATTATAGAATTTGAATTTCTCATGAGCAAGACATACCACATAGAGAATAGATAATATTGATATATCGACACTAAGTGGTATTTCCCATGTACACACATTTATAGAATTGTGAAGTGCATGAAGCATATCATTCTCCCATAATGGAATAGTCCATTAATCTCTCAAAGAGAGAGTCAACAATATAAGATAGCAAATAAAAGCAATAGGGCTCAAAACAAGTGGATGGTGTGCAAATCAAAATACACATACTTGATTTCTCAAGATAAGTAAGTAGAGAGCACAACACATACAAACACTAGCAAGGTACAAAACCTAACACATGCAAGGGTGCAAGCAACTTTCAATGTATATATGATTTAAATAAAAGTTACCGCAAGGAGGAACATTGGATATGAGATAGAACAATATAATCCATATGACTTGACTTGAGAGAATATAATTGATGAAGATCCCTTAATTCTTCATAGTGTAGCCAAGTCTCCAATGCCCTCCAACAACACCTATTGATCAAGTTTTAGCTTGTTGGTCCCCAACCACGTTGGGTCCTAAGAGGTTAGTCACAATAGGTTTGGCAACCCAAATGGTTCTTTTCGTGACACCACTTTTAGTACCAACAAATTTGGCAAACACATTGCCAACCTTATCCTTCCAAAGAGAATAAACATCATCAACTATAATGGGGTTGGATAAGGTACCATTAGTGCATGAAGAAGCAAAGTGACCCTTCTCACGGCATAGGTAGCAACATCTACTTCCTCCTCTCTTCTTAGTTGGAGTCTTGACTTGAGGAGGGGTAGCTTGATTCTTCTTGGGAAGAGACCGTTCTTCAACTTGAGGAGCTTGAGTTTGAACTTGAGGCTTCTTCCCTTGTTGCTTCTCACTAAGAGCCTTCTTCTTCAAAGGGCAAGATCTAACATGGTGCCCTTCAACTTTGCACTTGAAGCAAACGATCTTGGCCGAATCCTTGACGTGTTCTTGGCCCTTGTTCTTCTTGTTAAACGTGGACTTGTTCTTGATTTTGGAGTTGAATCCAAGTCCACTCTTGTCATTGGGGCGTCTTTGAACACTCAACATATTGTCAAGTGTAGAATCCCCAACATGACGCTTTTCCAAGTCTTTCTTCAAAGAAGTGACTTGTTCCTTGAGCTCTTTTAACTCCTCTACATGGTTAGTATCAACACAAATACTAGAGGAAGTAGAAGCTTCATTGTTAGAGCAACAAGGCATGGAAAGTAATTTATCACAAGATGTAGCAACATTGTGAGTGGATGGATCACTTGGACTAGCACATGGCAATATAGCATTAAGAGTAGAAGTTGTGCCATTGTCCACATGAGACTCACAAGATGTTACCTTTGACATAATAGCCTCATGAGCTAACTTTAGCTTAGCATGGGATGCTACAAGATCGTCATTAGAGCTAGAGAGCCTTTCATGACTTTCTTCCAATTTCCCATACTTGCTAGTTAGCAACTCAAGTTGGGCCCTTAGCTCAACATTCTCCTTCACAATAGATGCTTCACAAGAAGTGGAGTTAGTAGCACAAGCATCATTGATATTAGAAATGGAAGAAGACAATTTTGCAAGCTTATCATTATTAGATAGTTGAGCTTGGAGTTGATTATGAGACTTGATGAGGAGAGAGTGTTCATTTTCTAAAGCCTTGTGAGCTTTGTCAAGTTTCTCTATGTCCTCACTTAGTCTAGCATTGCCAACACCAAATTCAACTTTTTCCTTTTTAAGCACTTTATATTTTGCAATAGCATGATCTCTTTCCTTAATGATTTTAGCAATGATAAGATCATTTGATTCATCAAGAGATTCAAGTTGCTCCTCAAGAGACACTCGAAGCTCTTGCTCTTCGTCAAGGGCATTCTCTAAGGATGCTTTTTCAATAGCATCTTCTCTCTCAATTTTACATTTTTGCTCAAATTGAGTATCCAACTCCTCAATGATTTCTATACATTTAATACCATGAGCAACAATTTCACGTAGAGAAGAGATAGCTTCACTACCTTTGGGAAGAGTACCAAGAACAATCTCACCCTTCTTGGTTAAGGTTTCAATGTCAAAATCTTCTCCATGAGGATCCACAACCACATCATCACATATCTCGGGATTCGAGGTAGAAGTTATCTTGGAATCCTTAGCCATGAGGCAAACATGATTAATGGATGAGGAGGATGAAGAATTACTTGAAGCACCATTGAGGTCCATGTCTTGTTCCAACAAATGTTGGGATTTCTCTACATTGTTAGTCATGCAAATACTAGAGGATATGGAAGCATTATTTTCATGACAACAAGACATAGAGAGCATATCATCATTATATTTAGTTAAGCAACTATTACTTGATATGCAAGGACCATCAACTCTAGCATGTATGACATTTGGAGTGCTAGAAGAGTTTAAGTCCAAAGATAGAACATTGCAATGTGATAGAGAAGAAGTATAATCAATAGTAAGTTCACCATCACCAATGCAATTTCTATCACCACTCACCATATCATTACCTTGTGACGAATCACATGTTGGTGAAGTGGAAGAAGTTGTGAACTCATCACGATCGGAGGTGGAGGGAGAACAATCATCCTCAATAATTTTGGACACTTCATATATATCTTGAAGCTTGGTCCAAAGCTCATGCGCATTTCGAAAAGGCATGATTGAAGCAAGAACTACATCGGTCAAAGCACATATAAGACCATTAGTAACTTGAGTCTCGAGATGAGAGTTTACCTCATCCTCTAAAGATAATTCTTGGGAATCCTTTGGAGGAGATAAACTCACATCTACAATCCTCTTAATATAATTTGGACCCATGGCCCTAAAAAGATTAAGCATGCGAATTTTCCAAACATCATAATTTGTGCCATCGAATATGAAAGTGGGATCGTGCACTAATTCTCTAAACGACATCTTTTACTCTCTAGGCGGTAAAGCCCAAAAAGAGAACCTGGCTCTGATACCAATTGAAAGGACAATGATGTCGCCTAGAGGGGGGGTGAATAGGCGGTTTAAAACTTTTCCGGTTTAGGCTTGATAATTGCGGAATAAAACTAGGTGTTTAAATTAACAAGCCGACAACCTAAATAAACTAGGCTCACCTATGTGCACCAACAACTTATGCTAAGCAAGACAAACAACAAGGTGATAGCTATAGAATACTTCAAGCACGAAGGCTATCACAATGTAAAATGCATAAGTAAAAAGCTCGGGTATAGAAATAACCGAGGCACGTGGAGACGAGGATGTATTCCCGAGTTCCTCCTTGTTAAGGGAGTACGTCTCGTTGGAGAGGTGTGAACCGACACAACGGTTCAACAACCACAAAGGTTTCACCTTCTTCTCCGATGAACCGCACCACAAAGGCTTGGTTCACCTTCCACTATCGGAATTCCTTCGAGGCGGAATCCGGAGCCTTTCAACAACAATCCGGGGCACAACCCACAATGGGATTGGGGGCTCCCGAACGGCCTCCAACAACAATCCGGGGCACAACCCACAATGGGATTGGGGGCTCCCGAACGGCTTCAAGTGACCACACAAGGGTCCAACCACCACAAAGGCGTCTAGGGTCCAAGGACCCAAGAGTAACAAGCTCACAAACTTTCAACTTCCACGAATCCTCGTGGAGAGCACACCGATGCACCAAATGCAAAAGGCAAGAGCACAAGTGCTCAAAATCCTTCACTCTCAAATCCCACCAAAAGCAACTAATGCTTATGGGGGGAGAAGAGAGGAAGAACAAGGAATCCACAAAGGAGTCAAATCCTTCACTCTCAAATCCCACCAAAAGCAACTAATGCTTATGGGGGGAGAGGAGAGGAAGAGCAAAGGAGAAGAACCACAAAGGAACTCCAAGATCTAGATCCACTAAGTTCCCCTCACTTAGAGGAGATATGGATTGGTGGGATTGTAGATCTAGATCTCCTCTCACTTTTCCCTCAAGAATATGGAAGATTCAATGGAGGGATTGAGAGATAGGCAAGCTCAAGAAGGTCAACAATGGAGGAGAAAAACGTGCTCAAGAGCTTTGGTTCAATGGGGAAGAAGACCCCCTTAAATAGGGCCTCCAAAATCCAACCGTTATGCAGTTTTTCTCCGCAGGGTCGGTACTACCGCCCCCCAAAACCCGGTACTACTGCCTGGGCGTTTTGTGCACTCAGAAAACGCGAAACCTTCTGGAATGGGCGGTAGTACTGCCTGAAATCGCGGTACTACCGCAGTGTCCAGAAACTGCAGAAACTGGTAAACGAAAACGTCAATATCTTTTTCATCCGGACTCCGTTTTCGATGATTTTTGGCTCGTTGGAATCGTTACAACGAGCTCTACTTGAATGTGCATAGAAACATCACAGTCCATCATGTGAGGATAAAACCAAATGGGGAAAGGTTGAACTTTCCTAAACAATGCAAACCGGTAAAACCTCCTTCAACAAAAACGCAACAAGATATTCATACGAAATCTGTTTTTGATGAACTAGAGCTTAGTATGGAGATAAACCAAGCTCTAAATCCTCACATGGATAAAAGGCAACAAGTTTTCCAAAGTAAAACCATTTTCGAAGGACTTGGTCTTGTCATGAAGATCACGACAAGGACCGAAACCCAACACGGAGAAAAACCAAATAAGAACCAAGAAAGATGATATGCCAAGCATGCAAAGGTTTGAGCTCTCCACAAAGATGCGATCAAGTTACTCACTCGAGAGCCCCTCTTGATAGTACGCCTATCTATCCTATAGCCCTATCAAGATCATACCTTTGTCTTGAGCATTCCACTTGAGCTAGATGATGACGATCTTGGTCTCTCCAAGTGGACCACCTTTCTTGATTGCGCTTGCTAGCACATGCTTGATGAAGACTTCTCCAAATACTCCCCCATACGCCATTATGGGAGAGCTTCGCTTAGCTTCGTCTTCATGTCAATCTTGAAGCTTCGAGCATAAGATATCTCCGAAATGCTTCTCTTGGTCTTGAATAGAGCATTGGTCATTATGTCATCTTGAAGAGTCCAACACATGAACTCCTATAATTTCTCATGGACAAGATCTATAAGAATATCTCAATGTAAACATTAGTCCATAAGGATTGTCATTAATTACCAAAACCATGCATGGGGACAACCATGCACTTTCATAGTTGACATAATATTGGTGCAACATGTTTATGTAAAGATAACATTCATATTAGCATCACGTCCTAACATGGAGATGTTATTTTACTAACAATCTCACTTATACTCCTCTAGAAAGGGGGTCTCCAAGCAATCTAATATTTAAGAATAAATCAGAGTATAGCTTTTTGTCTATGACATGAAGTTAGAATAAGAACATGCTAGATCTAGTCATGGATAAAATGGCATGGTCACTCCAAATATCCGGTAGGATGGAATTCTCTTTATCCCTAACGAGGCAACTAAAGTAAGGTAAAACCCCAATGGTTCACACGCTTTTGACTGTCACTACCTGTTAACCACCCCTCATTGCTCCATCTAATGCACACGTTCTCACATACATGCTTGATCAAAATAGGTAATAAAGAACGGGGTACATGATATGCATCTACTCATACATATAATACTGAAAACAATTGCAATCTCAAATATCAACTATAAAAAGATTCACTACATAGGTAATACAAATATGATCATAATCATGTTAGGCAGCACATACGGTGCTAATACAATGGAAATCCCGAGACATATATGATAGCTACTTCCACAAACCCATATTTAGAGATGATACTTATGTTATTTCATCTATTTTGCATGTTCGATGATTATTGGAGAATGGATCACCGGAGTCTGAATTCTGCTGGAAAAAGCACCGTCAAGATACAATATTTGCGAAGATCAGAAATCCAAAGTGACCAGACAGAAGTTCCTATTTTACCAGATGATGGAGGAGCCCAAAAGGGGAGAGCAAGATGGGCCACAGGGGGCCCACACCATGCCCAGGCGCGGCCCCCCTTGCTGTCGCGCCGGCATGTGGTGTGGCCGCCCTGGCCCACCTCTGGCGTAGCCCCTTCGCGTACTTCATCCCCCCCCCCCCCAACCCTAAGACACTACAGACCATCGTGGAAATATTCCGCCGCCTCCACGAGGCGGAAAACACCAGAGACAGAAAAGCTCTCCGGCAGAGAGAAATCTGCCGGGGAAATTCCCTCCCGGATGGGGGAAATCGTCGCCGTCGTCACCGTCATCGAGCTGCACTTCATTGGGATCATCATCACCACCATCTCCACCGCCGACACCGTCATCTCCATCGTTCCACTCCGTTCCCGCTGTAACATCTAGGGCTGAATCTTGTCTATTTGATAGGGGAAACTCTCCCGGTGTTGATTACTATTGTTATTGATACTATTAAGTGAAACCGTTGAATTAAGGTTTATATTCAGATTGTTATCCATCATTATATCACCTCTGATCATGTTCCATATGATGTGTTGTGAGTAGTTCGTTTAGTTCTTGAGGACATGGGAGAAGTATAGATGTTAGTAGTGAACTATGTTGAGTAATATTTAATGGTTTGATATTTAAGTTGTGGTGTAATTCTTCTAGTGGTGTCATGTGAACGTCGACTACATGACACTTCACCTTTATGGGCCTAGGGGAATGCATTGTGTATTCGAATATTAATTGTGGGGTTGCCGGAGTGACAGAAACCTAAACCCCCGTTGGTATCTCGATGCATGAGGGATGGTAGGACTGAGAGTTTAAGGCTGTGGTTAGATTTATCTTAATTACTTTCTAGTATTTGCGGATGCTTGCTAGGGGTATAATCACAAGTATGTATTAGTCCTAGGAAGGGCGGTGCATTAGCATAGGTTCACCCACACAACACTTATCGAAACACTAAAGATTAATCATCTATATGAAGCGAAAGCACTAGACAGAATTCCCGTGTGTCCTCAGGAACATTTGGTCATCATAAGTAAGCAAACCGGATTGTCCTTTGCTCTAGAAAGGATTGGGCCACTCGCTGCAATTATTATTATTGCACTTTATTTACTCGCACTTTATTTATCTGCTATATCAAAAACTGCTAAAATCTGTCTGCTAGTGTTTACAGTGAAATCCTAATCAAAACTGCTTGTCAGCACCTTCTGTTCCTCGTTGGGTTCGACACTCTTATTTATCGAAAGTACTACGATACACCCCCTATACTTGTGGGTCATCAAGACTATTTTCTGGCGCCGTTGCCGGGGAGTGAAGCGCTATTGGTAAGTGGAATTGGTAAGGAAAACTTTAGCTGTAAGTGCGGTTTTTATTTCTGTCTCCTAATTTACTTCATTATGGAGAAATCATCGATTAACTTCCTATTTGGAAGAACTACTGTCACTGCTACAGTAGTAGAGGAGGCGCCATCTGAAGAAATAGTGCCATTTAAAATACCTATTAAAATTATTGATCATGTTATGGATAACCGCTATGAAGGGGATGGAACTGTCCATTCTGGTGATCATTTGCTATTTCTACATGAATTATGCGAGTTATTCAAGTGTGCAGGTATTACAATGGACAAAGTTAGGAAGAAATTATTCTCTATATCACTTGGTGGAAGAGCTGCGCATTGGTATAAATTGTTGAAGAACAGGAGTTCTCTTGGATGGGAGGAAATTGTACCTCTCTTTTATTCTAAATTTTATTCTCCAAGTGAGATTCACCAAGATCGGAATTCTATATATAATTTCTGGCCTCATGATGGAGAAAGTATTGCCCAAACGTGGGGGAGATTGAAGTCACTAATGCTCAAATGCCCCATTTATGAGCTTCCTGGTAATATTATTGTTGATAACTGATACGTCTCCAACGTATCTATAATTTCTTATGTTCCATGCTTATATTATACCAATTGCTACATGTTTTATATACACTTTATATGTTTTTTATGCATTTTCTGGGACTAACCTATTAACAAGATGCCACAGTGTCAGTTCCCTGTTTTCTGATGTTTTTGGTTTCAGAAAAGCTGTTAAGAAAATATTCTCGGAATTGGACGAATCAAAAGCCAAAGTCCCTATTTTTTCTGACACATTCCAGAAGTCCGAAGAGGAGACGAAGGAGGGCACCGAGGCGCCCACATCATGTGGTGGCGCGGCTCCCTTCCTGGCCGCGCCAGCACATGGTGTGGGGCCCTCGGGCCTCCACCGCCTTCGCCCTTTCGCCCATATATTGCCCCCGACAAAATAACACTAGGCATCGAAGCCTTTTCCCGAGAAGAGTTCTGCTGCGCCGCCGCCATCGAACACAAGTTTTGGGGGACATAAATCTCTGTTCTGGCACCCTACCGGGACGGGGAATTGCCCCCGGAGTCATCTCCATCAACTCCACCGCCATCTCCATCGCCGTTGCTGACTCCTACGATGAGGAGTGAGTAGTTCTCCCCCGGGGCTGCGGGCTCTACCGGTAGCTATGTGGTTTATCTCTCTCTCCCATGGTGTGATATTTATGTGATCATGAGCTTTGTAATCTAGTTGAATATGTGATGTTACTCTTTATCTATTATGCACTCTAGAGGTTACTTTAATATGAACTCCGGGGTTATTCAGGGTTGTGAAGGTGACAGTGTGCGCACCGTGTGTGATTCCTTTATGACGCTGTGGTGTTAGTTTACTCAGACTTTGGGGGTGCTTTTGTAGCCCTACGTAGTGAATGGTGTTTATCATCCAACAAGAGAGTGTTTGAGAGTAGTATTTATTATTCAGCTTTGATGTCATTGTTGAGAGTGTCCACTAGTGAAAGTATGATCCCTAGGCCTTGTTTCCAAACATTAAAACACCGTTTACAACCTGTTCTACTACATGTTTCTTGCTGCCATTTTTATTTCAGATTGCAATTACTACTTATAATCATCCATATTACTTGTATTTCACTATCTCTTCGCCGAACTAGTGCACCTATACATCTGACAAGTGTATTGGGTGTGTTGGGGACACAAGAGACTTCTTGTATCTTAATTGCAGGGTTGCTTGAGAGGGATATCTTTGACCTCTACCTCCCTGAGTTCGATAAACCTTGGGTGATTCACTTAAGGGAAACTTGCTGCTGTTCTACAAACCTCTGCTCTTGGAGGCCCAACACTGTTTACGAGAATAGAAGCGTGCGTCGACATCAAGCTATTTTCTGGCGCCGTTGCCGGGGAGGTGAGTGCATGAAGGTATCTCCTTTAGATCCTGCAGTTATTACTTTTTGTTTCTTGTTTTTATTTCACTAGTTAGGCTAAATGGAAAACAACAACAAAAATTAGAGATCTCTATGAAGTTTATATTGCATTAGGACATGATACTTTTGAAGAGAAAATTAAAAAACCTATGGAAGTTAGTTTGCATAATAGTGGAAGTAATGTTATTAGTATAAATTCTTTGGACACCATTATTGCTAAGGCTATGGAAAAGCCTAAGCTTGGGGAAGCTAGTTTATATAAAAATAATCTTTTTTGCTCCTCAGCTTTGGAGGAATTATTTTTCCTTGATAATGCTTTGCCTCCAATATGTGATAATTCTAATGATGCTTGTGATATTCTAAAGCCACCTGAAGAAATAGTGCCATTTAAAATACCTATGAAAATTATTGATCGTGTTATGGATAACCGCTATGTAGGGGATGGAACTGTCCATCCTGGTGATCATTTCCTATTCTTACATGAATTATGCGAGTTGTTCAAGTGTGCAGGTATTTCAATGGACAAAGTTAAGAAGAAATTATTTTCTATGTCACTTGGTGGAAGAGCTGCGCATTGGTATAAATTGTTGAAGAATAGGCACTCTCTTGGATGAGAGGAAATTGTATCTCTCTTTTATTCTAAATTTTATCCTCCAAGTGAGATTCACCAAGATCGGAATTCTATATATAATTTTTGGCCTCATGAAGGAGAAAGCATTGCTCAAGCCTGGGGAAGGCTGAAAACATTAATACTCAAATGTCCTAACCATGAGCTTCCTGATAAAATAATTGTTAATAATTTTTATGCAAGACTTTCATGACATTGTAAGGATTATCTAGATTCCTATTCAGAGGGATCTTTCACAAGTAAGAAGGTTGAAGCTAGATGGGATCTTCTTGAAACAATTCGAATCAATACTGAAGATTGGGAGAATGACAAAGGTAAAGAATCAGGTATAAACTATGAATATGATTGCATTAAATTTTTCGTTGAAACTGCTGGTTTTCAAGAGCTTAGTGCTAAATATGGTCTTGATTCTCGTATTATTTTTGATTGTCTTAGAACCTTTGCTTCTCATATTAATGTTCCTAAAGAAAATTGGGACGTGTATCATGAACATTTCAAAGACACTTGCATGGAAAATAAAATTATTGTTAATGATTGCAATAAACATGCTCAAACTTCTAAAAATACTATTTCTTATAAGCATGTTAATTTTTGTGGAATACATAGACCTTGTGGAATTAATCAAGTTGAAGATGAATATTGTATCCATCATAGGAATGAAAATACTAGAGCTTGGTATAAGGTTCTAAGAGATCTTGGTGAAAAAGTTTGTGCCACCTATCCTTTTATTTGTGAACTTTGCTATGAAGAGGGTCATTTCGAATTTCAATGCTCAGGTTCTAATAAGGATATTGCAGGAGATTTTTGTGATAACATGATCACACCTAATCAACATGATGAACTTACATTGTTTTTGGGGTGTGAAGAGTTATCAAGAAAAACTTCTTTGTTAAATATGAGTGATATTGATATGAATGATGTGTTGCATGGATGTTATCTCTATTGTGTTAATAATTCCATGCTAACACCTACATACAAAATATTATAAAGGATGAGACTCTACCAAAGTATGACAGGACTAATGTGTGTTTTGAGCTTATTAAGGAAAGAGAAGCTTCCATTGTGGAGAAGCTTCTTTTCAAGCCTCTCCCTCCTAAAGAGGAAAAAAAGAAGAAAAGGGGAAAGAGGAAGAAGAAGAGGAGTAAAAGGAGAGAGGAAACGGTATCTTCTCCCAAACTTGTTGCTCCTGTTACAATTAATACTTATAATTCTAAATTCGATGATTCTGAACTTGATGATGAATCTATGCCTATTATTTATATTAGTGATCATGATTGGGAAAAGCACACTTCTTTTGATATTGAAGATCTCTGGGACACTAATTCTGAAAATGATGATGTTAATAATTGCTATACTATTAGTACTATCCATGTTTCTTCCCATGATGATATAGAAAGCTCTGAGCTCGGGGATGAGGTGTTGTAAAATCCTTTTGCTACTAATTCTTATATATTTGAGACCTCTCCTTCTAGTAAAAATGATGATATGTTTACAAACAAACACACTTTGGAGGACAACTATTCTATTGCTTATGATGATACTATGCCTCCAGTTTTTGATAATTATAAAGAATACTATGACATGGGTTATAATTACAGTTATCCTCTTGAAACTTGTCATAGTTATAGAGGAATTACTAAAACCAATCCTTTTAATATACAACTTGTCTATCATGTTCAAGTTCTTTATGATCCTGCTCCCATTGTTATTAATGAGAAAAACTTTTCTTATGAGGGAAATAATGATACTTATATGCATATGGATCATGATAAGAATGTTTCATGTGATGGTTATATTGTGGAATTTATCAATGATGCTACTGAAAGTTATTATGAGAGAGAAAAATATGGTTGTAAAAGTTTTCAAGTTACTAAAACACCTCTCTTTATGTTGAAAGTTTTGAAGTTGCATTTGTTTCATCTTTCTATGATAGTTGCTTTATGCTTTAATAATTTATCCTATTTCAAAATTCCTTTGCATAGGAAGTGGGTTAGATTTAAATGTGTTTGATGTTTACCTCTTGATGCTCTCCTATGTTTTTCAACTCTCATTTTTATGAGAGCATCATACGAATCTCCTTGCCTAGCTAAAATGCTTTAAAGAAAAGTGCTTATGGGAGACAACCCACGTTTTTATTTCTGTTATTTTATTTTGTTGTGTCAAGGAACATGTCTACCTCTGTAGCAATTACTTTGTATCTTTATTTTATCGCATTGTTGTGTCAAGTTAAGCCTCTAGTAGAAAGTTGATGCTAGATTTGGATTCCTGCACAGGAACAGTTTTCTGCTGTCCACCGTTTAATTCGTAAGAATTCACAGAAAAATCAAAATGACCTGGAAATTTTTGTGCGCCATCCTCACATATGTACGCAACTTTTATTAGTTTTGAGTTTTCTGATCTGAGCAAGTTGAGTGCCTCGAAAAAATTCATCTTTACGGACTGTTCTGTTTTTGACAGATTCTGCCATTTATTTTGCATTGGCTCTTTTGCTATTTTTGAGTGGATCTTTTTGTTCCACACAATACCAGTGACTGTAGCTAATGTCCAGTAGAATTGGTAATGATTGTGTCCATGCAGAATATGAGATTTTTTTATTATGCACTAACCCTATAATAAAGTTTACTTTGAGTTTGGTGTGGAGTAAGTTTACAAGGATCAAGAGAGAGGATGATATGATGTGATCAAGAAGTTGAAAAAGCCTAAGCTTGGGGATGCCCCCGTGGGTCACCCAAGCATATTTCAAGAAGACTCAAGCGTCTAAGCTTGAGGATGCCCAAGGCATCCCCTTGTTCATCAACAAACTATCAGGTACTCTCTAGTGAAACTATATTTTAATTCCGACACATCTTATGTGCTTTACTTGAAGCGTCTATTTTTTTTTTGTTATTTTCATTCTCTGAATAAAATGGATCCTAGCATTCCTTTGTGGGAGAGAGACACGCTCCGCTTTTTCTTAAGAATACTCGTATTCTTCACCTATATTTGTTGAGTATTCTTGTATGTTACTTCAATACTATTAGCTCTTGTTTTTCATGCATCTCTTGTTAGAGCTGTTAGTTTTCTTGTGTTATACTCTCATATCTCATTGTTAAATACTTGGAGAGTTTATTTTTAGATAAGTTGATTGGTGTTTGCTTAAGAACAGAAAATGTTAAATGTGGTAGATGGTATGATGAAATGATACATAATCTTGTAGATCATTAAATTTTGTCACTTGAATCATTAATGTTGTTTTGAGATATTAATATGCTTAATGGTAAAACATGATGGTTTAGTAAAGTGGAATGATTAATGGTTGGTCTAGAAAACTTGAAGCTGTGCCACACTTAAATATCCAGTTGATAGCATGATGATATATGACTTCTAATGTTAAAAACAACCGTAATGACTATGTGTTATGCGCTATGGTCGGGGTCCCAAAAGTGACTTATTCATTTGCCACAGTCACTCATGGAGTGATTTTCATTATGCCTTGTAAGATCATATTTCTAATTGGAATCTTTTTGCTTGTGAGTTCTTAGCTGCAGTTTTCATGGCACTTCCACCACCATATTTGCTAGCCTCTTCGGTACTTTGCATTGCCCTTTCTCACATTGAGAGTTAGTGCATACTTCGCGGGTATATCCAAAACTCGTGGGAGATCTTCATCATGTTCATCTACACATAAGCCAAATATCTTCCTCAAAACACCCACCATACCTACCTACTACAGCATTTACATAACTGTTCCGAGATATATTGCCATGCAACTTCCATCTTACATTACATGACTTGTTGTCATTTATCATTTATATATTGCCTTGCATGATTCTTTACAGCTGATGTGTGGTTTTACCCATGTTACGCTAGATCATTGCATATCCTGCTACACTGGCAGAGGCACCGTTTCATACATTATGTTTTATTCATTATGAGTTACTTGTCTAAAAAGTGTGTTGTCATATTAGAATGTTTGCCCCTAAAAGTGAAAAGAGCCATGGAGGCCATCGAAAAGAGAAACAGAAAAAGTAAAAAAAAAAATAGAAAAAGAGAAAATAAAAAAAGAAAGAAAGAAAAATAAAAAGGGGGCAACAATACTACTCTTTATCCACACTTGTGCTCATGTTATAGCACATGTAGTATTCATAGTCATCATTTGTGCTCATGTTTAGCACCTTTACTCCATATGAGAGAGTTTTCATGTTTTACCTGCATAACTATGTGGGGAACTTTACATTATAGAACTTGGCTTGTATATTCCAATGATGA
Source organism: Poa annua (assembly GCA_026929855.1). Taxonomy (NCBI): domain Eukaryota; kingdom Viridiplantae; phylum Streptophyta; class Magnoliopsida; order Poales; family Poaceae; genus Poa; species Poa annua. The sequence continues at coordinate 51,952,770 of CM049435.1, read as the reverse complement.
GCCTACTCAAAAGTGCTCTAGGTCTTCATGAGGAAGCAAGTTGGATGCACCCCCACTAGTTCCATTGGAGAGCTTTCATACACTTATAGCTCTATGTGCATCCGTTGTGTGGCAATCACTACTCCTTGCATAGTTTTGATTATAAGACTTTCTCTTGTCTAATGATCACTTTCAGCTGTGTGAGACTTTCTTCCGTTGGCCTTCCAAACCCCACTTATCATTCTTTTAGCCACAACATCCTGGTGCCAGGAACCAACGCTGAACGCTTGCTTGTTTTTAAGTGAACAACTAGAGAGATGATTTTCTACGTGCATATTGTTATTGCTTGACTTGATCCTTTCACAAAGTTGTCATGAGTGTTGGATGCATTAGATGATTATATTATTATTCTTGAAGCTTAAATCATCTTTAATATCTACTTTGCATGGTTGATTGTTCTCTAGTATTGATTCATTGAAAGTTTTACTTTGTTCTTCCTACTTGTTTACTCATTACTCATTTCATATCAATATAAACTACAGCTTTTATTCATTTGATCTCCATTTACATGCATTACATTATTATATGATCAAGATTGTGCGAAAGTATGTCACTTCAGAAATTATTCTTGTTATCGTTTTACCTACTCGGGACGAGTAGAACTAAGCTTGGGGATGCTTGATACGTCTCCAACGTATCTATAATTTCTTATGTTCCATGCTTATATTATACCAATTGCTACATGTTTTATATACACTTTATATGGTTTTTATGCATTTTCTGGGACTAACCTATTAACAAGATGCCACAGTGCCAGTTCCCTGTTTTCTGCTGTTTTTGGTTTCAGAAAAGCTGTTAAGGAAATATTCTCGGAATTGGACGAATCAAAAGCTAAAGTCCCTATTTTTCCCGACACGTTCTAGAAGTTCGAAGAGGAGACGAAGGAGGGCACCGAGGCGCCCACATCATGTGGTGGAGCGGCTCCCTTCCTGGTCGCGCCAGCACATGGTGTGGGGCCCTCGGGCCTCCACCGCCTTCGCCCTTTCGCCCATATATTGCCCCCGACAAAATAACCCTAGGCACCGAAGCCTTTTCCCGAGAAGAGTTCCGCTGCGCCGCCGCCATCGAAGACAAGTTTCGGGGGACAGAAGTCTCTGTTCCGGCACCCTGCCGGGACGGGGAATTGCCCCCGGAGTCATCTCCATCAACTCCACCGCCATCTCCATCGCCGTTGCTGACTCCTACGATGAGGAGTGAGTAGTTCTCCCCCGGGGCTGCGGGCTCTACCGGTAGCTATGTGGTTTATCTGTCTCTCCCATGGTGTGATCTTTATGTGATCATGAGCTTTGTAATCTAGTTGAATATGTGATGTTACTTTTTATCTATTATGAACTCTAGAGGTTACTTTAATATGAACTCCGAGGTTATTCACGGTTGTGAAGGTGACAGTGTGCGCACCGTGTGTGATTCCTTTATGACGCTGTGGTGTTAGTTTACTCAGACTTTGGCGGTGCTTTTGTAGCCCTACGCAGTGAATGGTGTTTATCATCCAACAAGAGAGTGTTTGAGAGTAGTATTTATTATTCAGCTTTGATGTCATTGTTGAGAGTGTCCACTAGTGAAAGTATGATCCCTAGGCCTTGTTTCCAAACATTAAAACACCGTTTACAACCTGTTCTACTACATGTTTGCTTGCTGCCATTTTTATTTCAGATTGCAATTACTACTTATAATCATCCATATTACTTGTATTTCACTATCTCTTCGCCGAACTAGTGCACCTATACATCTGACATGTGTATTGGGTGTGTTGGGGACACAAGAGACTTCTTGTATCTTAATTGCAGGGTTGCTTGAGAGGGATATATTTGACCTCTACCTCCCTGAGTTCGATAAACCTTGGGTGATTCACTTAAGGGAAACTTGCTGTTGTTCTAAAAACCTCTGCTCTTGGAGGCCCAACACTGTTTACGAGAATAGAAGCGTGCGTAGACATCGATAACTTCTATGCAAGACTCTTATTTGAAGATAAAACATTATTGGATACTGCTTGTTCTGGATCATTCACGCGTAATAAAGAAGAGTTTAAATGGGACCTTCTTGGCCGTATTGAGGAGAATACTGAAGCATGGGAGAACGAGAAAGGTAGGGAGTCAGGTATAAAATATGACTTTGAATGCATTAAATTTTTCATGAATACTGATGCATTTCAAAATATTAGTAATGCTTATGGTCTTGACTCTCAAGTTGTTGCAAATTATTACAAAGACTTTACTTCTTATTTTGGCTTGCCTAAGGATGGTTTTAAGAAATATCATGAACCTTATAAAGATAAATCTATTTCTCCTATAGCTAAAAGCATTGTAATTAATATTGTTGATCATATTATTCCTGAGCCTTATATTGAAAAAATTCCTTTTCCTGTTAAAGTGAAAGAACATTCTATTATGCCTAGTGTGGTTAACAAAAGTACAAAGAAAGCTACAGAACCTGATGAACAAATTAATATTGAACCTTCTGTAGTTATAGTAAAAGATCTTGTTACTGGAAATGTGGGAGATGAGTATATTATATTTTGTGAGGATGCTTCTAATGTTGTTTCTCGTCCTAAAAGTTCAAGGAAAACTAGTGTTCCTGTGCTTTCTGTTAGAATTGGTGATCATTGTTATTATGGTTTATGTGATATTGGTGCAAGTTCAAGTGCTATTCCTTATGAGCTTTATAGAGAAATTATGCATGAGATTGGTCCTTGTGAACTTGAAGAAATTGATGTGGTTATTCAACTTGCTAAAGAGAAACTATCTCTCCGATTGGTATTGTTAGAGATGTTGAAGTTTTATGTGGTAAGACTAAATATCCAGCTGATTTTCTCGTACTTGGTTCAGCTGCTAGTAAGACTTGTCCTATCATTTTTGGTAGACCTTTTCTAAATACTTGTGGTGCTGTTATAGATTGTAAGAAAGAGAAAATCTTTACTAAGTTCGCTGGTGATTCATATGAATTCAATTTTTCGAAATTTGCTAAAGCCCCTTATGAAACCGAATTGCCTAATGAGGATTTTAAAGTTGAACAGCTTGCCTCTATTTCTCTTGCTCCTAACAATGTTTTGCAGCAATTTATGGAAGACCATGAAAGTGAAGTCTTTATGGAAGAAAGGAATGAGCTTGATGAAATATTTCTCCGTCAACCTATACTTAAACATAATTTACCGGTGGAAGATTTGGGTAAAACACTTCCACCTAAGGAGGAACATGTCTTTGATTTAAAACCTTTGCCTGATACTCTTAAGTATTCTCATATAGATGGTAAGAAAAGATATCATGTTATTATTAGTGCTAACCTTTCAGGTAAAGAAGAAAAAAGATTATTGGAAGTATTGAGGAAACACCGTGAAGCTATTGGTTATACTCTTGATGATTTAAAAGGGATTTCTCCTACTATATGTCAACATTCTATTAATATGGAACCTGATGCAAAGCCAGTTGTTGAACATCAACGTCGTTTAATACCCAAGATGAAGGAAGTGGTAAGAAATGAGGTATTAAAACTTCTTGATACTGGTATTATTTATCCTATTGCTAATAGTAGATGGGTAAGTCATGTGCACTGTGTCCCTAAGAAAGAAGGAATTACTGTTGTGCCTAATGATAATGATGAGCTTATTCCTCAAAGAGTAGTAGTTGGTTATAGAATGTGCATTGATTTTAGAAAGGTTAATAAAGTTACTAAGAAAGATCATTATCCTTTACCTTTTATTGATCAAATGTTAGAAAGATTGTCTAAGAAAACTCATTTTTTGCTTTCTTGATGATTATTCTGGTTTCTCTCAAATTGTTGTTAAAGCTCAAGATCAAGAGAAACCCACCTTTACTTGTCCTTATGGTACTTATGCTTATAGACGTATGCCTTTTGGTTTATGTAATGCTCCTGCTACTTTCCAAAGATGCATGTCTGCTATTTTTCATGGTTTTTGTGAGGAAATTGTGAAAGTGTTCATGGACGATTTCTCTGTCTATGGAACTTCTTTTGATAATTGCTTGCACAATCTTGATAAAGTTTTGCAGAGATGTGAAGAAACTAACCTTGTTCTTAATTGGGAGAAATGCCACTTTATGGTTAATGAAGAGATTGTTCTTGGACATAAAATTTCTGAAAGAGGTATTGAAGTTGATAGAGCTAAAGTGGAAGCAATTGAGAAAATGTCTTGCCCCAGAGATGTTAAAGGTATTCGTAGTATTCTTGGTCATGCTGGTTTCTATAGAAGGTTTATTAAAGATTTCGCTAAGGTATCAAAGCCTCTTACTAATCTTCTACAAAAAGATGTACCATTTGTTTTTTATGATGATTGTAAGGAAGCTTTTGAAATTTTAAAGAAGGCTTTAATAAGTGCTCCTATTGTTCAACCACCTGATTGGAATTTACCATTTGAAATTATGTGTGATGCTAGTGATTTTGTTGTTGGTGCTGTTCTTGGACAACGAATAGATAAGAAGTTGAATGTTATTCATTATGCTAGTAAGACTCTTGATTCTGCACAAAAGAATTATGCTACAACTGAAAAAGAATTTCTAGCTGTTGTTTTTGTTTGTGATAAGTTTAGACCTTATATTGTTGATTCTAAAGTTACTATTCATACTGTTCATGCTGCGATTAGATACCTTATGGAAAAGAAAGATGCAAAGCCTAGGCTTATTAGATGGGTGTTACTCTTGCAAGAATTTGATTTGCATATTGTAGATAGGAAAGGTGCTGAAAATCATGTTGCTGATAATTTGTCTAGATTGGAAAACATTGCTTATGATCCTATTCCTGTTAATGATAGTTTTCCAAATGAACAATTGGTTGCAATAAGGGTGAGTTCACGAGATAGTCCTTGGTATCCTGATTATGCTAACTTTATTGTTTCGAAGTATTTGCCCCCAACCTTTTCGGCTCAACAAAGAAGGAAATTCTTTTATGACTTGAGGCATTATTTTTGGGACGACCCACACTTATATAAAGGAGTGGATGGTATTATGCGAAGATGTGTTCCGGAATATGAATAAAAAGAGATATTGAGAAAATGCCATAATAGTGCTTATGGAGGACATCACGCTGGAGACAGAACTGCACAAAAGGTTCTACAATCAGGTTTTTATTGGCCTACTCTCTTTAAAGATGCAAGAAAGTTTATTTTATCTTGTGATGAGTGTCAAAGAATGGGTAATATCTCCAGACGTAATGAAATGCCTATGAATTATTCTCTTGTTATTGAACCGTTTGATTGTTGGGGTTTTGACTTTATGGGTCCTTTCCCTTCTTCAGAAGGTAATACTCATATACTTGTTGTTATTGATTATGTTACTAAATGGGTAGAAGCTATACCTACTAAAAGTGCTGATTGTGAGACATCAGTAAAAATGCTTCAAGATATTATTTTTCCTAGGTTTGGTGTTCCTAGATATCTTATGACTGATTGAGGTTCTCATTTTATTCATGTAGGTTTTAGAAAAGTTCTTGCTAAATATGGTGTTAATCATAGAATTGCTTCAGCTTAGGGACAATTGCTTCTGTGCCCTGGTTCTCTCTAGTTTATCCATTTGTGCCTTACCTGCGTAGTTTCTCTCGTCTGTGCCCTGAATGGCTCGGAAATCGGCCAAACGCTCCGTTGCCCTCTGGTCAACCGTCACTTGGCCTGACTGGTGGGGTCGGCCTGGCGCGGCTCGGTTGGAATTTCGTGGGGTCGAACCTTTGACCTTAGATGTGGGCCCAGCGAAGTGCATGCTCGTCCTCATCCTCCTCCTCCTCCAAGTGGGACCGCTCAAGTGGGGATAGCAAGCGAGTCTCAAGTGGGGACAGGAATGGATGAGTCTGACGCCCAGGTTGGGTATCTCGGCTCCAATTAACACGTGGTTAACACCGAATTAACTGAATTAACTGAGTTAACACTTAATTAACTGAATTAACACTGAAATAACTGACAATTCGTTGATTAGTACGTCATTGTTTAGTGAAACTGATATTACTAATTGAAACTGCTACTACTACTAATTGAAACTCAATTTATAACTCGAATTGATTTATAATATAGGATTCATAACTCGATTTGAAAACTGAAATTCAATTTATAACTCGAATTGAAACTGCTACTACTAATTGAAAATCGATTTATAACTTGAATAGGATTATATTCACAATTACAAAAAATTAGCAGTGCATACAGCACAGCTACTACGCCGGCGGCGGCCTAATACTACTACTAATCAGCAGTGCAACTAATGCACTACTGCTACTACGCCGGACTCGGCCTACACGCGCTGCTTCTTGGCCGGCGGTTCGTCGTCATCGTCGGAGTCGTCGTCAGAGTCATCCTCCTCCTCCGCCTCCTCGTCGTCGTCGTCGTCCTCCTCCTACTCGTCGTCCTTCACCAACTCCAGGTTCGAGTCCTCCTCCTCGGACCCGTCGTGTTCGTCGTCGTGGGAGTCGCCGTCGGAGTCGTCGGGGTCAGAGCCGCCGCTCTGGTCGTCGTCGTCGCCCTCACCGTCGTCGTCGGTGCCGGAGCCGCTGGCGTGCCCGTGGTCCTCATCCCACCACGGGATCGGGTTACCCTCGCCGTCGGAGTCGCTCGGGATGGCTTCGTTCTGCCACCATTGATCCATTAGAGAGCAGGGGTGGTTGGGGTTTTTCGGAATGGGGAGAAGAGAGAAACTGCACAAATGCGCAATGGAGAGAAGAGCGAGTGAACCGCAATGCAATGGGATTGGGGTTTTTACTTGTGAAGGATAGTGATGAATTCACTGCCGTCGGCGCATAAATCGATAACCGCTTGGGGCACCGAACAGGCGCATCGCCTCGTTTTCTTGCCAACGCAGTGTAACATGACAACACAATTTACAGATTATATTCGCAATGATGACATCGTGTGACCGCGCTTCACGTCTAGTCGAACTGACATGCCTGTAAATGTTTACCACGTCATCTGGTGCCCCTAGACGTGTCGAGTACAAGTGTCGAACAGTTGATGTGCGTCGTCGTTATGGTCAAATTTAATGCAGTTGGTGACGTTGTGAGACATCTACACGTATCAGAAGCATCTATTGCGATCACTGACGCGATTTAATTTCCTTTTTACGTGCAAATATGCGTCGGTGCATCCGTGTCAACACACCAAGCGCGATCTGGCAACGAAATGGACGTGAACTGGCACCCACAATGCGCGCTCTGTGTAGTTACGCGATCTGAACGTGTGTAGACCTTGTTTATCAACTTGAATCGTTTGTAATATTTGTTATTGTACTTCTGTCGAACACCTTAAGTGCGCAGTCTGGACGCGCCACGGAGTGCTCCGGACGCGCCACGGCGTGCTCTGGGAGCGCACTGGTGCACATTTGGGCGCGAACTAAGCCTAGACCATTCTTAGTCGCTCCAAAATGATACTTTCGTGAGTATTTTGAAATTACCATGTTGCAATTCCAAAACCACTTCTCTTCCACCTTAGACCTCATCGTTTGAGTTTTGCGATATCACATGAGATACATGCCCTTCTAATTTTGAATGTATGTACAACATGTTTTTCAACTTGAGTCGTTAGTATATGAATATGAAGACTATGTGCGTCGGTTTTTCAATTTTTCGATAATTTTTTAATTTATTATGGTTATTTCAAATTCGGTCAAACCTAAGTTTGACCAACATTTAAACAGGTTTAAAACATGAAAATGAAAAACTAAGCATGGATCCTTCTTAGTCACTCTAAAATGAAGCTTTTGTGAGGTTTTTGAAAATTTCATGTTGCAATTCCAAAACCACTTCTCTCTGACCTTAGACCTCATAGTTTGAGTTATGCAATATCACATGAGATCCATGCCCTTCTCCTTTTAAATGTATGTAGACCATGTTTTTCAACTTGAGTCGTTAGTATATGACATAATACGACTATGTGCGCATGATTTTCCTTTTTTTGTTTTTTTTTATATTTGAATCTCATTTCAAATGTCGGTTAAACTGCAGCCGTCCGATTTCCTCTAGAAGGAATCTGCACGCAGACTCGGGGCGATCCGCGAGAAGCTCATTCTGCGATATGATTGGACGCGCGCGTAGGACAAGCGTTGTACACCCGCTGACGAGTGGACCACGGCGGACCCAACGGGGATTTTGGCTCGCCCACCCCCATTTGCCTCAGTGACACAAAATTGGTATTTTGGCACACTAAATGCGGATTTTGGCTGTTACCCGTCATCGTAATTTAAATGGGGATTTTGGCAAACCAAATGGGGATAGCCATGAGCTTGCTCAAATCTAGCTTGAATCCATATAAATTTTCAAATGAGCTTGGACTCGCTGAAAAATGTGTTTCAAATGAGCTCCAAAGGTAGGGTAAACGGCCCCGTTGCTAAGCAAAAATGGTGGACTCGCTGAAAAATGTGTTTCAAATGAGCTCCAAAGGTAGGGTAAACGGCCCCATTTCTAAGCAAAAATGGTGGACTCGCTGAAAAATGTGTTTCAAATGAGCTCCAAAGGTAGGGTAAACGGCCCCATTTCTAAGCAAACTTTGCAAACTGAAGTGGATTTACACACACAATTGGAAACGTCAAGCACAAGGCCATTGCCAAATTTCATGTTAGTACAAAATGGACTTGCCCTTGCTAAATTATAAAATAGATTAACAACTAATAACTAAATTGGCACTTGCCCTTAATAAAGCAACTAATAACTAAAATGGAGTACCACTCGTCCTCGTCATCGGAAACCTCCACCGACTCGGCCTTGCCCTTGCCCCTGCCCTTGCCCTTGGCATCGACCTCTTCTGGGGCGATGATGTTCGACGCCGACCACATGTCCATCTTCTTCCCCTTGCTCTCCAAGTAGATATTGAGCCGTTGCTGCACGGCGGCGGAATGCTTGGCCAGGTCCATGGCTTTCTGGTCAGCCATGGCCCAGGCCAAACCCGGGTCCAGGACCTCCGTGACCTCCTCTTTCCAGGCCATGGTCCAGTTCATACCCTGGTCGTCCTCGTCGTCCTCGTCGGACAGATCGATGAAGGGAATGGGATCGGGAGCAATGGCCCTGCCCCTGCCCCTTGGAGACTCCCTGTCCCATGCCGCTTCCCTCGCTCGCCTCCTGCTCGAACTTGGAGGAGTACGCGCACGCCCACGCCCACGCCCACTCCCCATGCCGCTTCCCTCGCTCGCCTCAAGAAACCAAGGATAGGGGACGTGGCGGCGGCGGCGGTTCGAGCTGGGAGTGGAGCTGCCATCACCACGAGGCATGGAGAGATACGGGACTGGGCGAAGATGTCTAGAAGAGGAAGAGGGGATTTGTGAGCGCAATGGGCAAGGAGATGGCTCCTTTTAATGTTAGGAGAGGTCTGGACGGCGTCGCGATCTAGACGGCAGTAATGGCGACCGGGCATTGATTCGGCTCCAGACTGCTCATCTTGCAGCAGGATAGAGTAGGCAAGAGAGACGCGAGGACGGCGGAGCAGATGCGCGTCCGGTCCGGCAGTTTAGGCGGTGAGGCAGCTTTTTGCCGGCCAGGGGGGCACGCCATTGAAGGAGCGGCGAGCACAGGTGGAACGGCATGGATGCGCACGTACGGCCGCATGCATGCAAGTCGGACGGGGTGCATGCACTTCGCTGGGCCCAGATCTAAGGTCAAAGGGCCGACACCAGTAAATCCCAACCGAGCCGCGACAGGCCGACCCCACTAGTCAGGCCAAGTGACGGTTACCAGAGGGAAACAGAGCGTTTGGCCGATTTCCTAGCCATCCAGGGCACAGACGAGAGAAACTACGCAGGTATGGCACATACGGATAAACTAGAGAGAACCAGGGCACAGAAGCAATTGTCCCTTCAGCTTATCATCCTCAAACTAGTGTGCAAGTAGAATTATCAAATAGAGAAATTAAATCTATCTTGCAAAATACTGTTAATAGAAATAGGAAAAATTGGGCTAGTAAGTTAAATGATGCTTTATGGGCTTATAGAACTGCTTATAAAAATCCAATGGGTATGTCTCCTTATAAAATGGTTTATGGAAAAACTTGTCACTTGCCTTTAGAATTAGAACACAAAGCTTATTGGGCAGTGAGAGAACTTAATGGAGATTTTAAACTTAATGGTGAGAAAAGATTACTTGATTTGAGTTCTTTAGATGAATGGAGAAGTGAAGCTTATGAAAATGCTAAACTCTTTAAAGAGAAAGTTAAGAAATGGCATGATAGGAGAATCCTTAAGAGAGAGTTTCATGTTGGTGAGAAAGTTCTAGTGTATAGCTCTCGTCTTAGATTCTTTGCAGGAAAATTACTCTCCAAATGGGAAGGACCTTATGTTATTGTGGAGGTATATCGTTCGGGTGCAATAAAAATTGCTTCACTTAAAGATGATTCTACACAAGTGGTAAATTGACAAAGACTCAAACATTTTCTGGAGATTCTTATAATGAAGATATTGATATTATTCAAGTGATTACTCCGGAAGTTTTTATTAAAGAGCAATTTTCTGAGTCTGCAGAAGCTGAATTCGAAAAGGTAAAGTTTTGTTAAGAAAAAGTTCGCATTTTAATTTTTGGAAGATGTTTTAGTTATTTTTAGAAAATATGGAAAATTATGAGACAAAAACGAGCACGAGACGGTGCCCGAGGCCACGTCACCACGTGGTGGAGCGGGCCCCTTCCTGGCCGCGCCACCATATGGTGAGGGCGCCTCGGAGTTCGTCTCCTACTCGGTTTTCTCCCGTAGCCTTCCTTTTGTTGCGTAATTTTTTTCTATATAATCCCCCGGATCCCCCAAGGTCCGTATATCGTGTTTTCGACGTGTTTTTGTTTTGAGCTGTTTTCTGCCAGGAATCACTTTTAGTTTTAGAAGCACCATGATCTCCGCCAACGACAAGGGTAAGAAGCCTTTGGAGGATGATCTCCAAGATCCCAAGCTAAAGGAGGAAGTCAAGAGTGAAGATGAAGAAGAGGTGGAGGAAGATCCGCGTCAAAACCCTCGCGCCACCGTTGCGAGCATTGGAGTGGTGGCAAACCCCTCCAACCGCAAGATGGGCGCACGGATGAGCACCGGAGGGAAGGTTCCACGTCATCTTCTAGCTCCAACAACCCTTTCCACAACTTAATCTATTTGCATCAAATTGAGAGAATTCCTAAGGCGAAGCGGCCAAATCCTTGGAATATAGATCGTTCTAACAATGCAGGGAAAAGGAGCTCTAAGTCTGATGAGAAGTGGGGAAACAACTCCAAGAGCTGGGATTCACAGTCTGATATATTTATGAACCGTATTGAGCACAACACGGAGATGATTCGTACCCTCACCTACAAGATTGATGAACTGAAGAAGCTGGTTGAGAAGCTTATTAAGGATTCTCCATCACCACCGAAGGAGTAATTCATCATCGGTATTGGCATCTCCCTTGGCTTGTTCCAAGCTTGGGGGGAGTGCCGCGGTATCACACCATTATCTTTCATATTTTACCTTTTTAGTAGAGTCATATCATGAGTAGGGAAGTTATCTTATATGATGGTTTGCAATGTGGAAGTATGTTTCCTTTAGTTGGTTATCTATCTATGTATCCCTTGGTGTGAGTTTCTGATATGGAATAAAAATGAGAAGTTTTATTATTTACTTTCTTCACACTTTATTTTAGTTTGCAACTTCTATTATATGATGGATCTTGTCATTTAGTATTGGTATCACTTTGGGAGCATATAGTAAATATTTTGGTTTTGGCAAACTTAGCATTGGTCAGTAGCTACAATACTTTGAGAGTTAAGTGGAGAAAATGAATTACATGTAGATATATTGTTCAATGATCTTTCTCACTTGTAGCTGATAATCTTAGTGTTCACAAATTAAAATTGTTTGTGCTTTCAAGGAAGATTGCATGATTGTTTTTACTACATGTATGTTTGTTTGTATCCATTAACTCTTATGCTTGCTACATAACCTTGCTAGCCAAAGACCTGTATCGAGAGGGAATGCTTCTCATACATCCAAACCTTGAGCCAAAACCCTTGCCACTTGTGTCCACCATAACTACCTATTATGTGGTATTTTGCGCCACTCCAAGTAAATATTTCGTGTGCTATCTTTATTCAAAACTACTATCCCTTATTTGTGTCAGTCTTTATTAGCTCATGAGGAAGTAATAGTTGGGTTTGTTATCTTCCATACTAATTAAGTAATCCTTGACTTGCATGCTTCATCTGTTCGTCATTAATATTGCAAAGAGCTGGTTAGACCACTATAATATCAAAAGGTTTGAGAAAGTTAAAAATAGACACTCCTCCATGGTTTGAGATTGTTGGTGGGCACCCGAGGATTCGGTTAGCCATGGTTTGTGAAAGCAAAGGTTGGGAGGAGTGTCAAGTTATATAAATAAAGTGCATATTATAAATGCTTGTTACTAAATAATTCGGAACCGTTCTAAACTTGCTTAGTATAGAAGATGACAAGAACTCTATTATCATTCGTTGACAACAACAAACACCGCTCAAAAAACTTACTTTTATGCTCTCTATATGATTTCAAAAACCTATAAAAACTAGAAAGCTCTAGCACATGCTTTTATCCCTGCTTCCCTCTGCGAAAGGCCTATCTTTTACTTTATGTTGAGTCAGTAAACCTATCTCCTTCTGTCTTAAGCAAGCATTTGGGTTGTTGTGATTCAACCATTTATACATTTGTATTGTTAATCATGTCTTTTATTCTTCCTTGTTTAGCACAATGTTGTTATCTAATAAATATGACTTTGGGAGTTAGTAACTACTTAAGAGGGATGTTTTGTAGAGTAAGTTCAATCTGTTCATTGTTCTCTGACCAAGAACGAAGTTTGCCAACACCAACTATCATTGTCTTTATGCACCTTATTATGATTCACCTTTACTTGTTACAAGTTGAGTTATATGAATCGAGTTGTTATCTAAGATGACTTGTGTATTAATAGATGTGATGCTTTTTGTCCGTATATTGTTTATCGACACTTCACTCCATAAACATGTGGTCATGTTTACTGAGTTCGGCTTTCGCTTGGGGACAAGCGAGGTCTAAGCTTGGGGGGAGTTGATACGTCCATTTTGCATCACTATTTTATATCATAATTTACTGTTATTCATTGATATATTTCATATTTAGAGATGATACTTATGTGTTTTCATCTATTTTGCATGTTTGATGATTATTGGAGAATGGATCACCGGAGTCTGAATTCTGCTGGAAAAAGCACCGTCAAGATACAATATTTGCGAAGATCAGAAATCCAAAGTGACCAGACAGAAGTTCCTATTTTACTAGATGATGGAGGAGGCCAAAAGGGGAGAGCAAGATGGGCCACAGGGGGCCCACACCATGCCCAGGCGCGGCCCCCCTTGCTGCCTCGCCGGCATGTGGTGTGGCCGCCCTGGCCCACCTCTGGCGTTGCCCCTTCGCGTACTTCATCCCCCCCCCCCCCCCCCCGAAACCCTAAGACACTACAGACCATCGTGGAAATATTCCGCCGCCTCCACGAGGCGGAAAACACCAGAGAGAGAAAATCTCTCCGGTAGAGAGAAATCTGCCGGGGAAATTCCCTCCCGGAGGAGGGAAATCATCGCCGTCGTCACCGTCATCGAGCTGCACTTCATTGGGATCATCATCACCACCATCTCCACCACCGACACCGTCATCTCCATCGTTCCACTCCGTTCCCGCTGTAACATCTAGGGCTGAATCTTGTCTATTTGATAGGGGAAACTCTCCCGGTGTTGATTACTATTGTTATTGATGCTATTGAGTGAAACCGTTGAATTAAGGTTTATGTTCAGATTGTTATCCATCATTATATCACCTCTGATCATGTTCCATATGATGTGTTGTGAGTAGTTCGTTTAGTTCTTAAGGACATGGGAGAAGTCTAGATGTTAGTAGTGAACTATGTTGAGTAATATTTAATGGTTTGATATTTAAGTTGTGGTGTAATTCTTCTAGTGGTGTCATGTGAACGTCGACTACATGACACTTCACCTTTATGGGCCTAGGGGAATGCATTGTGTATTCGAATATTAATTGTGGGGTTGCCGGAGTGACAGAAACCTAAACCCCCGTTGGTATCTCGATGCATGAGGGATGGTAGGATCTCAGAGTTTAAGGCTGTGGTTAGATTTATCTTAATTACTTTCTAATATTTGCGGATGCTTGCTAGGGGTATAATCACAAGTATGTATTAGTCCTAGGAAGGGCGGTGCATTAGCATAGGTTCACCCACACAACACTTATCGAAACACTAAAGATTGATTATCTATATGAAGCGAAAGTACTAGACAGAATTCCCGTGTGTCCTCGGAAACGTTTGGTCATCATAAGTAAACAAACCGGATTGTCTTTTGCTCTAGAAAGGATTGGGCCACTCGCTGCAATTATTATTATTGCACTTTATTTACTCGCACTTTATTTATCTGCTATATCAAAAACTGCTAAAAAATTGTCTGCTAGTGTTTACAGTGAAATCCTAATCAAAACTGCTTGTCGACATCTTCTGCTCCTCGTTGGGTTCGACACTCTTATTTATTGAAAGTACTACGATACACCCCCTATACTTGTGGGTCATCAGTGGACTACCCCCCTTCATCATGGTGACGATGGTGGAGACGTTGGAGAAGATGAAGACAACACCGATAGCGCCCCGCCGGGGTTTTCCCCCTCCAATCTGCAGCTTATCTCATGTTTCGTGTTTCTGTGTTTCTGCAGCGCTCCTTTCCGAGACTCATCGAGTGACTATTTTTATAGTTGGTTTTAGGTCAAACCCTAGGCTCGAGCAAAAGATCGACGACATCTGACGCTTGAGGACGAATCGAGCATGACTAACACGGCCAAGCGTGGGGCCGCGTGAGCACTGCTTCTTTCCTCCTCGGCCTTCCTTTTTTCGCGGATCCTTGGCTCGTACGTCTTCTTATTTCCAAATAATAGCTCCCGTAGAATATGGGGTCAACTGGACGTCGTTTGGTTTCCTGAAACTTAAAAATATAGAAAAGGGAGTTTTCCTGTTGCAAATAAATAGTGAAATGGTGAATTATTCCCAAAATTCATTATAAAACATAAATATAACCCCTATGTAATGCAAATAAGTTGAAATATCAAGTAATAAAGTGCAAAGTTCATGTATGCATTTTACATGCATCAACATCCCCAAGTTTAACATATACTCGTCCTCGAGTATGAAGGTCATAAAACTAACATGGACTTTGTACTTTAATACTATGTTGGATATAAAAAATGATTATTATTGCTACACAAACTTAAATGATTCATTCTTAAAGGAGTAGCAATATGCATGATAGATCATAAAATGATATCTCATATACAATGTAAGGATGTTCAATAATAAATCAGAAAGTGTAACATAGAAGACAGAACTATGGACCAAATGTATGCAACGTGAAATAATAAAAGTAAAGATAAAAACATTCTATAATGGTCATAGAGTAATCTTCTTAAATCTGAATATAAAAGTGGACACTTTGGAGAGATAGATAATAAGCATAGATCAAACATGAATAAGTTTTATATAGCTTCCAAATGCTTTTTTTCTTAAGTTTATGTTTTAAACATGGTATTCACTAGTGTTGAGCTCCCATTGCCCCTGTCATTAGCATTTTAAATGATTAAAGTTAATGTGAGAGCAAGTATGACTTATATGCTTGACCAACTACAAGTTGAATACCTCGTGCCCCTTAAATACGAGTACCTACACCACATGCTACTCAACTTGGGTCCCAAAATAAGTTTTTGTCATTATAAACATAAAAGTTTCAAACAAGAGCGTTAACCGAGATACCTCTTGCCACATGACATGGAGAAGTCCCTGGAGAGAGGCTTTCCATACCAAAATGACAAGACAAACAAACAATGAACATCTCAGGAATGCTCATTATGAGATAAATTTCCACCATGAATAATGCATGGCATAAATTAGCTCCTCAGACATCTCTCTAACAAATATACAAACTTCATAAATCTAAAATGTTTCCCTTTCATTTCACACCGATAGACATTTATAACAAAAGAAAATGATATCAACTAAAAATAAATAAGTGCAATGTTAAAAATGTGCCCAATGAAAGCATGGTTCTGCTAACTCCCAACCAATGTTGGGGATATCGCTTATCGAAAACTTATCGGTCGACCTATGATAAAGGCTAAATCGGTCGGTTTATCGGCATATCGGCTGATTTATCGGTATAACGGCCGACTTATCGGCCAATTTATCTTATCGGTCAGACAACGATAAGCGATAAATCGGCTGATAAATCGGGATATCGGCCGATATCTTGAACAGTGCTCCCAATTCATAATTTGTCAAGCACATAACTTCATAATTTAGTTACAACGGATAACTTCATAATTTAGTCACAACGGTTCAGGTTTAATATTCCCAAACACTAAACCTACCAGAAAAACAAACCCAACACCGAACATAGTTATGTATTTGTACTTCATTGCATCCATCTCAACCTGCTTCTTCTTCAACTGATCTTAAATTATCATCTCTCTAGTTCCTATTCAATTATCTAATCGATAAAAACATCGAAAATAAAGATGGAGATCATATGACTCATAAATAAGGTGTAACGTGCCGCCATATCAAACTGAAAATGACCGCGATTACGTCAGCCTGTACAGTCTGACTTTCGGTAGTTGCGCAATCACACAACGGATCATCTAGTATCACCCTTGCTGTGTTCACTCATGTGTCCGTTCTAATGTGCTGGTTAATGAATTAACACGAGGGTAACTTGTCAAAGAAAATACGGAAGCCTTCACCAGTGCCGAAGAAACACGAACAAATTAGCACTTCACACGAGAAGTAGTTTTGGCAAAGTCTGAATAAAACTATTCACAGCCAGAGAGTTCATCAGCACAATCGGTGCCTCAGTGCCTAGCGTAACCATGGAAGTCGATAGTACTTTATTTATTTGTTTATTCCTCAGAGCAAACAGCGTGCAAAAAGTTTGTGCTCAGCAATAATAATGAACATATAGGTAGTGCTTACATAGAGGATGAATACTTTAAACAATCAATGTTTGCGAAAAAAAAGGCGGAGTTCGTAGCAGCTGCAGGGTCAAACCGGCAACCATTACATAGAAAAAGCTGTACCATCACCAAAATACAAGTGCAGATCAGGCCGCAACAAGAAGCTTCCGGATCTGCAAGGGAACAAGAATGTCAAGTCCGGTGTAAGTTCTAGCCTCTGAATTGGGTATCCCACGGGGATGGGGCATGCACACAAATTACAAAGGGTAATCAATATGTTTGTTCAAAAAAAAAGTAGTCTCAGTGGTTTAGGGAATAAGGGAACTGATTTAGCAACAATGGGGGAAGATGTTTTTTCTTTCCTTCAAGGGTTACTTATGATGGGTATTCTATTTTCCTACAACAAAATAAATACTAAATGATGATGGCATACTTAAGCCATTCCATAATTTAGAAACATTGTTGTTTGCGATCATATTAGAATGCAAAATCATTTAAAGTGCTGCTTCCCCGAGATAGACACTGGCTCCTGGCGAGAGATGCAGAATGTTTGAATTTCGAATCTCGTTAGATCGTTTTTCCCTATATTTTTTAGAGAATACTTTTCTGTAGTTTTTAGAGAATACTGCATTATGCAAACACAGGGGCTGGTGGAACAAAGTAATATTGAAGGATGCGCTAAATGAATTCACCTCTGGCAATTTCTTGCGGAAGACAACTTCCAGCCTTGCATCAACTGTATTCTCGAACACAATCTTTCCATCTCGAGAAGCCAGCACAACACCTCCATGGCTGCATAAACACAATTTTAGCATAAACAGCATAATCATGAAAAGGATAACAGTCAGCAACCAGCATGAAACTACTGAAAGACTATGGATTTAGAATGCCTGCAGTAGACCAGATTTAAGTGGATACTGAAACTGAAAATCTAGAAGTACACAAGTAAATCACACCAAGTGTATTGAAGCTAAATATACACAAGTAAATCAATACTGCAATATGCAAACACAATTTGGGACCCCAAACGCTAAGGATTCGGCCAATATTCCGCTATATTATCAAGTGACACTATACTACGCTATTTGTCATATCTTATAGCGCAATCTCAGCCATTCAGTATATGTGCATTTAGCACAAAAGGTGTATGGTAGTTTTGATATAAATGTTTACTAGAAGGCAATAATACATATTGTAGTGTTGCTTTGATTGGAGACATACTTTAGTTATGGTCTATGGACATGTGCTACTACTGCCAGTGCTAAAACACTCTGTTTCTTTATAATTTTGTATGAGACTTTGTTACATTTATATTTTAAATATTAAAACAATATGAGAAATAGTTTCCGTGATAGCTCCATAAATGTAGGCTGTAGCTGGGACCTCCCCCGAAAATCACGGTTTAAACCCTCAGTAATAAATAAAAAGATAAGAACATCCAAAAGATAATGTGCAATGCATTACCAATGCAGGCCATGCTCATCATGATGGCTTGGAGAAGCTGGCAGGTACACACTGTGGTCCACTAGTATCTCCGGCTCATGGACTTCTGCTTTTGATGCATACTCATTCTTGGCAGAATCCAGTACCGATTCTACACTATGGTGGTCTTCTTTGCGGCAGCGGAGCAGTACAGCTGGCTCTTTCAACCGAAGCAAGCACTGTGTTTTATACATAATAGAACTTGTTAATATATGTGTTTGGCAACGAAGGAAGTTATTAGGAGTACAAACCGATGCTGCTCACTCGATCCTATGGATCAAATTCACTCGAGTTTCAAAATGGATAAAACAAGGTTGCAACATGATTGAAAGGACCACAGTGGTTGTGTGCAGTATATTAAAACAAACCTGAACAACTAATTCTTTTAACAGGTTCCTGTATTCATGGTGGTTGCTACTGATATTTAGGAGTTCCTTCATTGCATCCTCTTTCATTTGATTAACCAAGTCATCCTGGGCCTGAAGCACCTTAATGCGAGAAGCATTCAACTGCATAGAGTACTCACTGATAAAGGAAAAAGGTAAACTTTGTTAGGTAAAGAAGGTATAAACATGAATATGCTAATGCAGATAGTTCAGTGAATTGAACACTTATCTAACGTTTCGTCTAAACTCACAAAAAGGAACCCCTAGTAGTACTAAAGAGCCAATATTGCACTTCTTTTGTAGGTAACGTGGTATGGAGGTGACATTGTTTTAATACTAGAGTATACTCCCTCCGTTTTTAAATATAAGATGTTTTAGTTATTGTACATGTCTAGATGCGGAATAAAATGAGTGAACATAGACACTAAAACATGTCTAGATACATGTAAATACATGTGCATGTGGATGAAGGCTAAAACATCTTATATTTAAAAATGGAGGGAGTAGTATTCTTCCTGTTTTGCTTTGTATTTCTTGCCCATGGTTTCTTTCTTTTTGTTGCTGGTTTTAAACTCAACACATGGACTATGTATATTAAACTTTGAGGTCATACTTTATCAATCTCTTCACTTCAATATACTGATCAGTTTACTTGAGGAAAGGTATACGGTAACATTATAATATGCTTGAGCTTACTTATAGACGCACGCAGTATATCACTCAAGTGTTCTGAAATGATGAACAAGTGGATATAACTGATGAAATTGTGAAGCCAAAGCAATTTGTGCTTATCTAATCTTCTGCTCAGCTCTATCTACAACATATTGTGATATAAATACAGTGTAGAATAAGTTATCTAAATTCTCAAGATAAATGTACTGTAGTAGATAGCACTGTAATCTAGTGGGGAAAGAGACAGTTCAGAGAATTCAAGTCTCACATTTTCTTCCGAACATCGACCTGCTTCTCTTTCCGCTCATATTCTAGCCTGATCTTCTTTTTCTCAGCTTCAACAAGCTGCAGCTTCTCAATGTTGAATTCCTACGGTGTAATTACACAATAGTCAGACATACGAACAAATTAAGACAAGCAAGCAACTTATGGCATAGCAAACATGCAAGACAGAGAAAAATGCAATAGACAAGCACATGCATAGGAAAAGTGTCAGTTACAAAAGGAGTGACATGTTGCTTCACGGGTAAGCCATTCTCACAGCTCAAGGAAACCCAGAATGCCGACAAATCATGTGTCCTAGTCTCCTAGACCTACTAAATATTAATGTACTTGATATGGCATAATGGAACATGGATTATACAACCCTGGGAAGGTAATAAAGAAATGCACAAGGCATCAACAACCATTAGGCTAGTCTATTGCTCAACATCCAGTACACGACCAACTCATCCTGCAGACAAACAGTTTAGAATTTAACTATTTATGGACTTGTGCTCAAAGGTCCACTCTCCGTTGCAGTGATAATAGGTGAATAAAACGGAGGCTAAGATGTGGGGTGGCTAATGCTACAGCCTACACATGCAGTGGCGGACCCAGGAATTTCTTGAAGCCTGGGCGAGCCACATTGCAACTAAAAAATTTCGCGGACAAGTGCACAAAATATAGAGCAAATATTGTATATTTGTATTCAAAGTAATTTTAATGCAAAAACAGGAATATAATACATTACACACTTACAACGTATTGCAGTGTTCATCCGTTCACAACACACTAAAATACTCATATGCCCCAAAATTGGATATGCTAGAATTAACAAAAACTCCCAACAGACTAACGAAACTCCGACAATTGATGCCAAAAGTTGAAATGCCCAATTTCACCCACAAAGGTTGAAACACGCCTACAGCAGGTGTAGTCTAAACAGGTACATTCCTCAGTACAAACTCTGCTCCTACATGACCGCCGAAACGGAAAAAGTACAACACGAAAGTTGTGAGAAACATCGAGATGAATCTTCTCACCAAAGGATATTTAAAATGGTCAAACAAGTGCGACGAATTTAACAAAATTCGTCTAATAAAGCTTTGAACATCCGTTTAAAATTGAGAATTTAAAGTCAACGAAACTCGAAACCGAGCATGAGACTGCAACGTACTCGTCGACGCGCATATTTTTCGTATATATTCTATCTTGAATCGAAATCGAAATATAGTTGTGTAGATTAGAGAGTGGTGGAATAGTTAGTCTAAGAAAGCTGAGTAGGCTTTCGGCTCTCACGAACTTGGCTGAGATGCATGAAGTCAACAAAACGTACTTGTTGGTTGATTCAATCTCGTCGCAGGGGCGATCGAGTGCTGGCCCAATGCCTCAATGCCGACCAGGCCGCCATGCAAAGAGTTTTCTAATTTTTGGGCACACTCTGAGCAGTTTTGCCCCTGATCGATCGGTATGAGCTAGCTTAGAAGTGCTGTCTGGCAGGAGGTGGACGACATGGAAGCCCGGGCAAGCGCCGGGCAGTAGTGGTGCTGCGTCCGCCCATGTACACATGTATAATGCATGGGGTGGATCAGAGGTGATGAGCGCAGAACAACATATCATAAGATAGCACAGTAGCAGGCAATGAAGCATGGGGATCAGCTGCTTCAAATTGTTTTTTAACATGTAACCATTTTCCATATAGATCACGCTCTAGTTCTGCTTCTAGCAGCATCAGAAGCATAATGGAGGAACACGAACATAAGTTCATGATTCAGCTCAAGCTCTTTTCCTGGACCGTCTACATGAGTCTAATGCAACTTCCAAAATCGGTTATAGTTGATTTAGGCCCAGTTCTTTTGGGGCTTCTCAGTGGCTTCTAGTTGAAAATAAGCTAAAGCTCAAAAGAACTGGATTTTAAGCTGCTTATTGGGGCAGCCGGCTTCCACCAATTCTTCAGTGGGAAGAAGCCGGCATACCCCAACTTCCCGCAGCCGCCGAAGGCTTCCCGCAAGTGAATCGAAGCGGTTTTTCGCGTTGCCCCTGTTTGACGCGGAAATTACATCAAATTGCCACCGCCCAACCATCAGCGAACCGTCCATTTTTCCTTTTTTTTCTCTCTCTCACGAGCCGTCCCGAGCGACACGAGCAGCTAGAGCTGAACCTAGGGTTCCTCTCCCGCGTGCCGCCGCCCGCCGGCAAGCCGTCCTCAGTATGCAGCGATCCTTCCCGGCTGGAGTCGATCTCGAGCGTGGCGGGTGCGGTCCGCAGCGTCCTGGCCTGACTGGAGTCGTTCTCGAGCGCGCCGGCGTGCGTTCCGCAGCGGCTATGCGCGGGCGCCCTGCCACCAGCTGACCTGCCTCTCCCGTCGCCCGCCGCCGAGCCGTCCTCCGCCGCAGCGGTGTGTCCCGGATAGAGTCGATCTCAGCGGCCTGGCCCGGCTGGAGTCGCGAGCGCACCGGCGTGCGTTCCGCAGCGGCTATGCATGGGCGCTCTGCCGCCAGCTGCTGCCTCCTTGTAGCTTTCGCTTTGTGTTTCGATCAGATGTGTGTGGTAGTACTGTGTAGTGTTTCGATCCACACACCAGAGCTAGAATCGATCAGTAGTAGTGTTTCAATCTGGTTGCGGTGTATCGCGATCTGGTGTGTGTGGTAATACTGTGTACTAATTAATTACTTTGTGTTTCAATCAGATGACTTTCACAGAATCGATCAGTAGTAGTGCTGTGTCATGTGTACTAATTAATTGTGAATTGTGATGATATTGCTAGGAGTGTGTTTTCTTAGAATTATTAGACAATATTTATATATTTTTTAATAAAGAGAACACTGCATACCCTTCCTTTTATTTAAGTTGTAATCAACTAACGATGAATCCTATTTTGTTTTCATATTTCAAAATTAATATGATGATTAAAATATTATATTATGACCATACATGATACATGCGAAAACAATACAAACGAATCCAAAATCTGTTAAGTTAGAACATAACTGTATCACAAGGGTGTTTCAGACTTTTCATCATACAATTCAGACAATAAGCTAGGACAGGAGAAGCCCAAAAGAACTGGATTGCAGTTTCCTCTTAGCTTAAATCCACAGCAGTTTCTCTGGACAGCTCTAATTTGGATGGCTTATGCACAAGCCGAAGCTCAAAAGAACTGGGCCTTAGTCATGCAGGTATCTGGATTTAGTCAACTCTGCTTCAGATCAGAAGTCTGCACTACATGGCTAAAAACTTCGCGATCTGGAAGCTTTCTAGTTTGATTACGTGCCCCGAGGTTAGCTTAAGCTACACACCCCGAATCTAGATGCTTGTCGATCTATCTCCGAACTAGGGGTGTTCGTGACTTAGACACAGATCTTGCGATCCAAAATTGAAGCATTATTAGGCTTAAACAATCGAGCGGTTCGCAAGCAGGAGGGCACCCCTGTTCTGGACGCTTCGAGATCACAGGGGGCGACGAGCAGATCGAGCGTTTAGACGGCGCGAAGCTTTCTGGAACATTCAAGAGGGGAAGGGAACCGAGATGGGGGAAAAACTAACCTCCTCGGCGGAGACGGAGATCTCGCCGGCCTTCTCCTCGGCCTCCTGGTGGATGAACCGCACCATCTGCTGGATCTGCTTGGAGACATCGGTGTCGTTCATCTTGGCGGCGGCGGTGGCGGATCTGACGGCCCTCTGTCGGTGGTCTTCTGCTTCCGGCGAGGGGCGACCACCGCGCGGGGGGATGGGAGGGCACGAAAGAGAAGGCGAGGGAGTCCACGGGAGTGGTCGAGATGGGAGTCGTGGGGGCTAGTCTAGGCAACGTGATCGGTTTGGTTCCGTGGTTGCCGCTACCTGTCTCTCTGCTGGCCATTACATCGTGGACCCGGTTCACAGATCCGTGATCTGTCTGGCCTTTGGGTCGTTACCACCCCGTCGCTATAACCCGTTTTTTTTAATAAAATAGAAACTCGTTTATATTCCTAAAATAATTAAAATTCGTCGGGCCTTGGGGTGTCAAGGGGCATTAGAAGCATCTCCACCAGGTCCAAGATCCAATGAACAGCCCTAAGACTAATCACAATGGGGAGAATCATACACTAGTATCATGCATATGATACTAATTCCATAATGCATAGTAACTCATATGACACTATATTTATTAGGTGCTAGACTCATATTGCATTGGAATCCGTTATGTTACGGTATCTACCTATGATACCACTATCATCTCTTTCTTCATTAATTGCTGTGACACGTCATCATTTTGCCAACATGGCATGCATGATACCACCTATGATACCCCCATTGTGACTAGTCTAATCCCAAAACATAGCCACGTTTCAATAAAAGATAAAAAGGTGCTCGAGCAAACCCACTAGACAGATTTTAATCCTTAATTTGTTTGGGTTGCCCCAATTTGATTGGGTTGTCGACCTCTCCCGTTTGAAATGGAGTAGACTGCAAATCAGAAAGAACGGGTTGCAGATCGCACGCCTCGTTCGTCTCTTAACACGTAGAAAGGGCGCGCGTCCGGGCCGTAAGACAGCGGCGGCGGCGACGAATCGCGAAAAATACTGAGGCGAACTCATACCGACGAGAAGTCACCGGCTGGCGAATGGAACTGGCGGCATATCGGTGGCGTTGTAAGAGGAAGGGGCGCACCGCCTCTACACAAGGTCGAGACTGAAGGGATGCATGAGGTACGGGGAAAGTGGATTTTTTTTTGAGATGGAGAGTGGATTTTGTTGACGCATGCGTGGTTCTATCAAACAGCATAATCAAGAATTGATTTCGGGGAGAGAAGCGGTTTGGGACATTCGGCTAGGAGGATCGGATGGCCAAAAATGCTCTTAACGTGTGATCTGACGGCCAAAAGTGTTGAGTGCGTGAGGAGCCTCATATTTGGCTCAGTTTTAATATCTAATTAGATCATGTAGGCGCGCGTTGCCGCGCCCGTCCATTAGGTAAAGAGATTTGTTAGAAATTTCACATTTTCTAGAGTTATGCAAAACTAATTTGATAATCAATAAAATGATAGCTAATTATTTATTTGGTTTTGTATTGACTTTAAATATATTAGCTGCCTCCTCTTTAAGATTTATTGGGCCAGTCTGAGTCAAAACTTCAATGTGTGGGAGACCAGCAGAACCACAGAAGAAAGAGGAATTTACATATCACAAGCTACTAAACCATTAACAACATCAATTGTATATATGGCGGTCTATATAATTTATTTGCTTCTAGGCAAGTCCATTCGTAGGCATTGACACATCCCAAATCTTTTGCATATTTGAACAAGCTAACTCCTACCAGGAATATCCAAGTATGCCTCTTGGCTAAATAAGGTGACACTATCTATATATTCTATATAACCATTGAAAAAGTGCCAGGCCATCATAAACATATTCTCCATAACAGCCTAAAATGCTCCCAAGTTAATTCAGTGACACTGGTTACACAACCTATAATAAACAGGGGAAATATGAACTGTCCAATTAAATATGTTCATAAATGTCCATTGACAATTGTTTTTGCAAAACACCATATTTACGGCGACATGCGAGCACAAGTTTTGGAAGAATTTCATGTTACCTCAGCGGTGAACTGCACAATTGTGGTATTTCTGATATGTGAATTATACACATGCAATTTCAAGTCTAAATTCATTTGCTCCAACAAACAGTTTTGTACAGTTCATTCTTTGTTCAGTGCAATGTTTTATGCATGGGTGAGAATTCAGATAGAGCACTACTCAACTGATATGAAACATTTAACATGTTGATGAATAAGCATACAAATTTGCTAGCTTTATTCTCAATATCAAATGTCTAGTCCGTCCATTTGAACTGTAGAATGTCAAGATCATGTCTTTCTTTGACGGCGCAAAAACATTCACCTGTGAAACATGCCCCAAGTAATCAAAAAATTGAAACAATAGGGAATTTTGAGAGACACAAGCACATAATAGAAATGGGATTAGAGTGTGGGGTCTGACCTCATCCTCCTCGCCGAGGGAGATCTCCCCTCTTCTCACGAAGTAGGCGTCGTCTATCCAGTGATGTTCACCACAATGACCGTCCTGTCCTCCCTCCTGCCGGCGAGGCCATATTCGATTGTGCAGTACTATAGTAATGTGTTTAGACGATGATTCACAACATGCTACACAATTGTTATTACAAAAACTGAATTGTCTAGCATTCTGAGCTTGCTTTTCCATTTTGTACATACGAATGACATGCTATACTGTGATCATTTAAACAACGTAGTTTTCTTCATCAGTGCACAAATTTAAGGGGATTAATGTCATACTATCAATTTGTAACACTCAATATGGATATCAGCCTGCAAGAAATAAAAAAACTGTATGAGTGTTGTAAAAACGTAATAGACACCTTTTTTTCCTACTGTGGAGAAGTGACAACTTCATCAACAGATCCCTGTCTAAGAAAAATATTGCCCCTTGTTGCACGGAATAAGATATATATATTAAAACAGCCAAGTTTCACTTGTTTTGATGCATTTGCAAACATATCCTGTAAATATGACAAGATGTTTCTGAAACAATATTTTATCTTCTCCAATAGAGGACTTTCCAGTGAAGTCTCACCAGACTGATTTTCTTCCTGCTGCAACACTTCTTTGAGCCGAGTAGAAAAATTCACCAGCCTAAAATTTGAGAAACATAGAAGAAACACTACATAACGTGAGAATGGAAAAATTGGATACACTTTTTTGTTCATATTTAAAGGGGTGAAATAGCATCAATGTCCACCCCCACCCCAACTCAACATCCACACATAGATGATCATGCTAACGTTCTATCTCTCAAGCCTCCCAAGTAAGGCGTGTTGAACATTGTTTTTTATGGCAAAAAGATACTACTGCTGATTGACTTACTGGTCATGAGGTCTTGCTATGTTACAGAACAAAGCAAGAGTGGATAGAGTAGAATGCGTATGACACATTTAACTTCAAGTAGCTAAATCTTGAACTAATTTAGAGCTAATGTGACGATAGTAGATAATGCAAATACTCATACAACATAAGTACATGTTGCAACATATGCAAATGTGTGCAGAAGTAAACTTTAAGGCTAATTAGCTATACCTTTTGTAGAACTGTACTTTACTGTAGCCAAGCAGCTTGTTCTAGGTCCGTTGCAACTTTTCGTCTTTTGGATTAACTTCAAGTAGTTCAGCTTCCAGTTCTCCAAGTTTTATCTGTTACTCGATGAGCGTTAATATAAATGGCACTTGAGAAGTTTGGGTTGATTGCATGGGAGAAATTTGTATGCCAGCTTTCGATATTTATTCCTTAAAATCTTTGAGTTTCCAAGCCATTTCAATCATCCTTTTTCTCTGCACAAGGAAAGCCAAAGTAGAAAGGTACCTCAAAAAGTTACCACATTGGATACATGGATACATAGTCTCGTGGGTACATTATATAACTGAGATATGCAAGTCAATTGGGCAGAGTTTGATGTACACTTGCAACACCTTCTCCAAGTGTTTTTAATTAGCTTTAGACATTTCACTATCAATGCTTCTTCTACCAAGAATCGATATTGGAGGTCAGGAAATTAAGATTTTAACATATGCCTGCTACTTAGAAGTGTACGGACGATAATGGTGTTTCGTTCCCAGCCAAGAGTTGTCAAGAAATTAAACTCTTGGATGCTTCTTTTTGGTTATTCTCCTGGTACTACAAAGCTTTCATTAAGATCAATGTTCACGGAGATGACACTGGAACTGTACCCCACCATGATAATTTTATCCTACTTCAGCCTCATTGTGCGCCCCAGGAACAACGAGCAAGAGGAAGTGTGCGCAAAAGGTATGAAATGAATTATTACACTGAATTTTGATAGGATATTAATAATACAACCGATAGAGTATTATGTGGTGTTTCTAATTTCTTATCACCAGACTCAAGTGGTAGTCGCGCTGTTAGATCATGAAGTTCTCCGTGTGAATGCCCAATTCTAAAATCTTCAAGGTCCACGAGTATTCTCAGTAAACTGGTTCAGGCTACCATCCAGAGCATAAATAGTGGCCATCTATAGCCCCGGACCATGTAAATTTGGCTTAGTCCGCTCAAGAACAAGGAAGGCAAGATAAGTTCCGAACTCAGGATAAACTGTAGGTAGCCATGGCCCATGGCCCGGATGAGAAAGGTTTCAGAGACGTTCCCCTGAAAATAATAATTCACCGTTCCCCTTAAAGAAAAGATCTACCTAAGTACCTAACCATGGACCAGATGAGAAAAAGTTCAGAGACGTGGATCCGCCGGCCAAAGAGCAGATTTTGCACAGGCCAGATCAGAAAGATTTTGGATTGCTGGAAGAGATTTGGGGAAGAAAACCGTACCGGTGAGGAGATTCGTTCGTGGAGATGAAGAGCTCGTCGTCCGGTAAGCAGCGCCATATCACAGAGCAGCAGCAAACTCTTTTGACCACTGCTCTCATCGTTGTCATCGGAATCTCTCTCCCTGTTTTGGTGCCGACGGCAGCAGAGGCGACGCGGAGCGGGAGGGGTGGGGGCGGTGTGGTGTCGTGCTGTGTGAAGAAGGAGGCGGTACAGGGAGCTGAGTCTGTTGATTCGTGGCTCTATCACCACCGTCCGGCTCGGATCGAACGACAGAGCTGCGATTTGACCTCCAGAGTAGCGTCCCTGGGACATCGGCAAGCTCATCCAACGGCCAAGAAGGCTCTAAACGCGTAATCGGACGGCCAAAATTGTGAGGGCCTGAGAAGCCTCGAATTTGGCTCAGTTTTAATGTCCCTAATGGAATGGATGAAATTATGTTTCTAAGTGAAGTTATATGTAAGGTTAGTTATCATTTTCAAGTTACTGTATTGTGTAGTGGGCTTTTGCAATCACGAAACCCATGTCCACATCCTTTCCTCCTCAAGCCAATTAAGTGTTGCCTTGAGTTAATTTTTGGATGAACAAAAATATTGAAAGATTCGAGTAATGGTAAAAGCAAGGGGAAAGTATATCACTCCCAAGTAATAATAAATGATAATGTTTCCACATAATGATTGATAATTGTAACATTATGAGCAAGGGGAAAGATTTGAGTGATAGTATGAGTACAAATGCTTGCCTCTCCAATCAAATACATGAAAAACATCTTGTATTTTCTTTCTTCCTACACAAAGAGCCATTTCATGAGAAATTAATATAAGTGTAATTGGGAGCCATTTCATGAGAAATTAATATAAGTGTAATTGGGTAGGAATATACTAACAGGAACACGTAGTATTGAGGTTGTAAATTTGAAAGTTGAACCATCATGTTAGTTAAATAGTACAATTGAGATAGCAAAGTTGAAGTAGCGTCGATCGGAAGAACAGGCAGCAGCGGCTCACGGAAAAGAAAGGCGGCGGCTAGGGTTTCAACCCTAGTCGTCGCCGCCGGCATCATCTGCAACTTCATCGTCGCCGCCGGCATCATCTGCAACTTCATCGTCGCCTTTGTCTAAAAATTGACGGGTCGGCGCTATATAAGGGTCCTTAATGTTAGAGCTTGGTTTTGGTTGTTGTCTTCTTTGTCAATGGAGATGACATCGTTTGCAATAAGTGATCTTCCGCGCTTCGGTCGTCGGCGAGATCTCCTTCTCGACGTCAATGGTGGGTTTGGAAGATTAATTTTTTTTTAGGTATGATTCTTCAGATCTTGCTTCGCCAGATCAATCTTGGAGTGTTTCTCATGGTTGCCGCGAGGAGGTTTGTCCTCGCGTTATCTATCCCGGCTACTACGTCTTCGGCAATGGTGATTCGTTCTCTCGGCTCCCAGCGTCATCGACAAAGTGGCTCGGTTATTTGTCCCTGGAATATCAGTGGTGGTGCTCTTGCCGATGTTGCTTGATTAATTTAATGCCTGCGTGCGTGCACAAAGCCTTGGCATTACGGCTCAAAATTAAAAAGGGAGAACCTTCATGGGTATTCATAGGTGTGTGGTTTCGTGGTTTTGGCGTTGTTCTACGGCTGCCTTCAGAAAAGTACAAGATTGTGTCATGGATGAAGAAAGGGCTTGAAGATCTCATAGATTGGCTAGTCTATTTTAGCTTTGTTTTTATAATCAATGTAATTGTGTACTTTTTGTTGGTTTAATATATGTGGAAAATTCAAAAAAAAAAAAGATAGCAAAGTTGAAAGCTGGACCATTAGTAAGAAGTTCAAAGATAAACCATTAATGCCTTCAACTGTGAGCCTGCAGATAATGATTCTCATTACTACCTACAAGGATGAAAAAAAGTTCTCAACTTATTGAGTCAAACGCTTTAGCTTGGATGATCGAAAACATATTGAGTCAAACGTTTTTCGGAAGTCAAGTTTAAAGACTGCAATAGGAGCATCTCTCTTATGACAAGCTTGAACGATGCCAGCAGCATAAATAAAGTTCTCATCGATCGGCCTACCGACAATGAAGCCGGTTTCATCTGGATGGACGAGAGTGGGTAGGAGAGGTCTGAGGCGAATGGTTAGGCATTCGGTAATGGCTTTAAGGTAAAAGATCTACAAGGAGATAGGTCGGAAATTGTATGGCTTATTGGCTCCTGCCCTTTTAGGGAGCAGAATGATGTTGGATTTATTGATGGGCGAAGGTTAGCAGGAAGCGAGTGAAAGTCTTGAAGGGAAGCAAGAAGAGAGTCTTTAGTTAGATCCTAATTGTGCTTGTAGAAGGCCGACCCAAAGCCATCAGGCACATGACTTGAATTATCCTTCATAGAGTAAATCACAGTGCGTAGCTCATCTAAGGAGAAGGGGGCAACTATGGCCGCAGCTTGAGAGGAGTCAAGAGAAGTATGGACAAGGAGGTTTTGAAGGTCAAGCGACGTGGAGGCCGGGACAGGCCGGTAGAAGATCGCTAAAGAAGCTACGGAGAATGTGCGATTTGGCTTGGTGGGAGTAGATGGGTGTGCCATCCTCATCCTCGAGGGCTTTAATTTTATTCTTGCGCAGGCGTCCTGAGCCCCATAGGTGGTCGTATTTTGTGTTTTCATCTCCTAAAACACAATGGTTAATTTTTACACGTTGTTTCCAATAGGTAGCACGGAAGGAGCTTTGACGACTGAGAGAGGCCTTGGCGAGGAGGCGAAGCTTAATTTCACCCGTTAATTTCACCTTCTCTCTTCGAGTTGATCAAATAATAAAATGACCGATCTGTGGTTAATGAGATATAAATCGAGTGCATGCGACGGGAACGAGCCCAGTGACGTGCAGCCGATCTAACTCTTTTCATTTTAAAACTAAGATGATGCAACTCACATGCGCAAAACACTCAACTTTAAAATGACGCAACTCTCATCTCCAATATTTCACGAAGGATCCATCTTACCATGTACGTACCAGAACTTTAAAATATCAGAAATTGCTAGTATTAGGCTGCCCCGCCTAAATTGAACCAAAACCAAACCTGCACGGCTGCACGTGATCGGTCGGGAAGACCGTTGCCAAATAGCCACGGCGTTCGAACCCTACGCGCTCGCGTGTGCAAGGCGTAGAACCTTCATCCCGTCCTGTCTATGGGAGGTCCCGGTGGCACCAGGAACGACGTCACCTTCCACGTGACCGGGATACTCAACTTGCTATCGGTGGAGGGACGCGTGGTGACGCAGAATTAACAACCACGCCGTGGCCAGCTGAGCCAACGGCCACGTCTCACCGGATCGAAGAGGTCCCCTGCTCGCCGGCCCCAGACAATTCGAACGTGATATGAAAACTCATCACGACGAACAGTTGCCACGACATCCCTCCCTAGCTCCTCTCTATATTATATTTGCAGAATGGCCGCACGTCACCTAAGATTCCGCTCTTGTGTTGCTCTTGCAGCCTCCTACTGTAGTACTGTAGTAGCCAAACAACCCTCCTCGCCTCGGTGCTCCCCCAGGCATCAGGAGCTGACACGTGCTTAGGTGACGAGGCAACCACCTCCAGGCCTCTTCCCTCTCCTCCAGGCCTCCTAGCTTGCCTGTCGAATCAAACACCTCCCAGCGGCATCGCATTCGCATGCACACAACGCGGAGGACGGACACCAACAACGCTGGCTGCTTCCACCTCTCGCCGTGACTCCCACTCCGCCGCACGCCCGTCCGGTCCAGTCTAGGTGTAGCTTCTCGCGCACCATCACCGACTCGATCGGCTCCTCCGCCGACCTGTCCGAATTCTCCTCCTAGGCTCTCCGCCAGTCCAGGTACGTTCGTACGGGTCGCTCGTCGTCGTCTCCAATACTAGTACGTACTGTACGTCAGTACGTCACTTCGCCTCTGTGTATGTTGGATTGGATGGGCCAAGTTTTCCGTCTCATATAGTCAGCAATTCGCTGGGATCCTGTCAAGATTACATGGCCGATCTGGTGGTCCGGCTTGTCGAATGGCTATAGTGGTGTGTTGCCGTGTCGTAATCATGTGTTGATTTGATTTTATTAGCGCGGCGGTCGATGTGGTGGTTTACTCTCTTGTTATTGGTAGTGGACGCAGTATAAGAGACTAGAAAAGTATATGCAAATTACAAGAATGACGGTAGTGACTGCCTCATTGGTGAGGCGATGCCACATGACAGGCTAAAGGCCGCGAATGGCAAATTCAACTATGAATTCAGACACGATAGTATATTGCTTTGCCAGTTGTGGTGTACAGCTCTACCTTCTGTCCATGCTGAACAAGCTAGCATGATCAAGGATTTGATTTCTCAGGCAAAAGTCGACTTGTGCATTAAGTTGTCAAAGAGACCATATCATATATTCCTTCCTGTGTGTATAAGAAATATATTCCTGATTTTACCTCCCTAGTATTAAACCATTTAGTGAAAATTCTACCTAAATATCTCATTTAATAAACTTTGAACCCAATTTACCCCATTTAAGCATTTTGGCCTGCTGGATCGGACCGGCATGTTAGTCGATTTGGTTCGACAACGGTGTCTGCGTCACGTCGAACCTTTTTTATCCATATGTTTCATTCCTTGGCATCCTCCAAATATACTCGAAGCTCAGGAGCACACACTAGAGAAAAAAGGTCGCATAGTTTCTTGAATTAGGTTTTTTAAGGGGAAGTTTCTTTAATGATGTAATCTGGATATTATTTTTTACTATATGGGTAATTTGTGTCACAAAAACCCAACTATGGAGTAAAAACTAAAATTCACTATGACAGCTTTGTGTTACCTGATATGAACATATATGTTGTGCGTCGGCATTACTCTTAACAGAAACCATCTATATTTTAAGTCGCAGAAAACTCTATTTTAAGTAATTTGAATTCTCAACATCTCTATGATACTGTTTATGCAGGCATTCATCAAAAAAAGGCATGGGACGTGATGAATCTGTAGTTACTCAGAAGCTAGGAAAACCACCATCACCTGTCAAGGTAAATTAGAAATGCATTTCTCTAGCATACTGGTTGCAGAAATTAACCAAGGCAGATAGAAAATTGTGATTGAGCACCATGACAGCTACACACCCTCTAAATTTTATTTTTAATACTAAATTACAACAATTTCTAAATAAAAGGATGAGTGTATTATAAGATTATACTATTAAAAAATCGGAGGAAAGCTTATAATACGTGGTCTGGGATAATGAAAACCCATGACCTTTCAAAGGCGAAATTTCAACCACCGGCTGGGCGTGCCAGCCGGGAGACATCGCCACCTAAGCACCGTGGGGGTAACTCTTCATACAAAGTTTCCCCATCCGGGGTCCGCTTTGCAGCCGGTCTCCCCAGACTAGCCGACAAGGCAGAAGGCACCCCTCTCTCTTCATAGCAAGAGAAGACCCTTCGCCAAGGCTGCCTCCAGAGCCATAAAAGTCTAATGGTCAAGTCCCGTCCAAGACAATCAGGGTTGACAAACTCCATAATGCCAAAGTCGTTCCCAAGGACCCGCAGAGTGGCTTGGGACCATGTTGTGTACGGATTGATCTGCCGGGCATCAGCTATAGGAATCTAGTGTAGTTTCCATCCCATCATGGCCCTTCCCAGGCCTGTAGCACGACTTGCCATGTCTATGAGGCGGTGGTGCGCCCCTATACAAGGGGTACGCCTCTCCTACGTAAGGGGGCTGATCACCTACACTCACATACCAGTAACACTATGGTAGAAGACCGAGACAAACAAAAAGTACACAACTCAGATTTCGTGCCACCACCTTCAACAAAAGCACGATCAGGACGATTTATAGTTCATGATTCATGTTTTAGCGCGACATTGCCTGGTCAACGATCTTGTGTTTTTAACGGATTGCATATACTGTGCCACTTCCGGTCACTGTCTGACCACCTTCGGTCGAACACCAAGCCATGACTTGATGCCTCTTTAAGAGACACCGTGCGTAGCTCCAGCCGGCAATGAGTATATTACAGAAAACTACCACAATTGCGTGCTCAATCACGGGCCAGTACCAACTTTGGTGATTTTTGCGTGTCAGTACCATTTCTGAGGCATGGTATCACAAAACGCGCAAATTCGTGTCCAAGATCAATTTGACAGCCGCGCTGACTGGTGGGACCCATTTGTCAGGTCTGACATGGCTGCACACGTGGAGGAGGAGCTGAGATGGCCATGGGCCCCACCTGTCAGCCACTCTAATTATTTTCCCCTCAGTTCTCCTTCTTCCTCCGGCGGCAGATTCGGTTGGTGATTAACACGAGAATCCATGGTCAACGGATCAGCTCCGGAGCGCGCGGTAGCTGGCCGTAGAGCTCGCTAGCTTGATTATTGACATTGTAGATGACGAGGAAGCAGGGGAGCACGGCGCGGCCGTCGAGCACCACGAGCTCGCCGCCGCCCGCGTCTACGGAGTCGTGCTCGCTGCCGTGGCACGAGGGGTCGTTGGCGCGCCGGACGCGGCCGGCGATGACGCGCCACACAAGCATGCCCCTGCGGCCCGGGGCAGCGCCTCCAACGCTGGCGTCCGCGTCCGCCGCGCTGCTGCTGGCGAACGTGCGCACGGCCGCTGCCGACGGCCCGGTCGTGGCGACGGCGGCGCAGATGGCGGCGCGCCGCGTGTCCTCGAAGTGCGCCACCCTGCGCACCCGAAACAACGCCTCCACCTCGGGGGACTCCGGCGCGTCAGCGCCGCCGCCCCATCCGGACGTGAAGATGAGGTCGACGACGCGTCGGGACGAGGGGCCCTCCGGCAGCTCCGTCATTGCAAGGAACGCCAAGCTCGGCCGGCCCAGTGTCCGGATCTCCGCCCGGAAGTCCACCTTGTGGAACGCCGTGAACCGCCATGCGCCGCCGTCGGACCCGCTTTGATACGACCGAGCTCGCCACACGGCCGCCACGGCGAACACCACCGAGCACGCCAGCAGCCCTAGCGCGAACACCAGCTTGTAGCCCCCCGCTGTCGCCCGATGCGGCGGCCTCACCGTCCTCGTCGAAGTGTCGCCGCTGTCGCCGCACGGCCGGTTCACAACCGGCCCGCACACCCTCGGGTTGCCCGTGAACGCCGTCGCGTTCAGATAGCCTAGCTGGCCCGTGTCGGGCAGCTGCCCTGACAGGTCGTTGTACGAGAAGTCAGCTGCCGTCAGGCTGCTCATCGCCCCGATCGCCGCCGGGATCGACTCCTCCAGCTGGTTTCTGAACGGGGACGCCGAGCATCACCTTCCCCAAATCAGCTAAATGAGAGACGGGAGGAGGAAGAGAAGGGAGGGAAAAATAGGTGCTGACAGGTGGGCCACACATCCACCTTAGCATTTTCTCCACGTGTACTGCCTAGTCAGCGCTTACAGATGGGTCCCACCAGTCAGCGCGGCTGTCAAAATGCTCTTAGACACGGATTTGTGCGTTTTGTGACACCATGCCTCAGAAATGGTACTGACACGCAAAAATCACCAAAGTTGGTATTGACCCGTGATTGAGTGCGCAATTGTGGTAGTTTTATGTAATTTACTCGCCGGCAATAGGCATGACTTGACGCCGCAACATGAGACACCGGATGTGTAAATTCTAATGTCGTAGTAAAGATCGGCATTGCAGGTAGAAAATACTTGTAAAATCAATGGGTCTGTGACTCTGTGTAGATGTGTAACACACATTTCTCTATGAAGGAAGCGTGCTACTTAAAGATTTGGGGTCTAAGTAATACCCTCCATTCGAATAAAATTGAAGTTTTAGTGTTGTCCTCCTAAGTTTGATCAGGTATATAAAATGGTGCTAACATAACATCATACCTACACTGCACGAAACAATATTTTGTAATGAATTTAAGAAAAATAAGTTCTTGATATATTTTTTTCCATAACTTGGTCAAAATTAAACTAGTTTAACTTAGGACAATCCTAGAACTTCGGTTAAATTGGAACAGAGGACAATACTAAACTGTGTATATTAATCTGCAGGATCAGCCAGTTCCATATCCATACCTTGATTGGTCAACTGTGCAGGTTAGGTGCTTCGCAGTTTAGTATTGCTTCTGGTAATTGAAAGCCAGTATTATCTTGAATAATTTTAACTGAAACGCTACATTATCATCCGTGCAGGCATATTATGGCCCAGGATTCGTGCCACCAACATATTTTGGTCCTGGAATACCTCCTGCACATGCTCCTCCGCCATATATGTGGGGTCCTCAGGTATTTGTTCTAATCTCCATGTATCAAATGCTGGTTTATATTTTTGATGATTCTTACTTTTTAAGTTCTCCCTCTCATATATGCAGCCTCTGCCACCATCTTCTTTAGGGAAGCCATATACTGCGATGTACTCGCATGGTGGTAGTTTCTCGCATCCCTTTGTGCCTCTAGTAAGTATGCAATTTTTTCACCATCATCTTATTTTCACTAATATACCAAGTAACCAAACTTGGAAATCGCTGTCGATTTATGTATATTATCACCCGTTGGAATTATGCTAATACCATTTTCAGAAAAAAGCCAATATGTAAGACATGGAAACTTCCTTAGGAGCAGACCAAATCACTAGCTGCTGCAGTGTAGAAGTAATTAAGATATTACTGAAATCCCACTCTTGCTGGAAAGATATCTCAACGTGAAAGTCATCTCGTATGTGTATATTATATACTCCAAAAGCCAAATTCTGACTTTAGTTAGGCTTATTTCTGACTTTAGCTTATAAGCCAAATTCCAAAAGCCAAAAATAAGCCTCAACCAACCCCTAAAATCGATCAGATTATGGCAAACTTGTTTTTTTCTTCATTTCTTGATTGCGAGATCCTGGCATTTTGGATTTTCTGTTTCACTTGTGTGTGAACCTTATGCTGTATAACTGATCTTCTTGTCATTCAATTATGATAGGTTTTCTGACAGTTTATTTTATGTTGTATTAAGATGGTGAATCCATTGAGCACTGAGCCTGCAAAATCTGTAAACAGCACGAACAGTCTAAATATGATAGCGAAGGAAGTTGGTGGGGCTGCTATGTCTACTGGCAGTACAAATAGTGAAAAAACAAGGTGATACTGGATTTCTTACAAAAAAAATCAATCGATAATTTAACTATTTTATTCCGGAATACATGTGCTATTCTTCAGTAAGCTGAATTCCTTTGCATCTTATTCGGACAATGCAGTGAGGATTGTAGCTTAGGAAGATCTAGCGACGGAAACAGCCGAAAGGCACTGATCTGTGATTAATGATTTGATGACACTCTTAACTCAGCGAGCAAGTACTTACCGTGTGAAGGTCTTTGTCTTCGTTCATTTTGTAGTCAAGTGGAACTCCCAAGAAAAGGCGTGTAGATAACAGGCCCATGTCAGGTACTCAACTCTGATATACTTACACATTCCTGTATTGATCTGTCATACAATCATCTGGTAACTACAGGAATGCCAATGATGCTCGGTTCAATTGTCTCGCCGGCATGAACTTTGTGTTCATTGGTTTTTTCTTTTTATTTTGTAACCTGTAGTCACATCTTTAGGACGACACCTACGACTACGTGATAATATAATCATTCTGCAAGTTTGCAGATAACAAGAAGTCTTCACATTGTTTTGTAGGCATAGAAGCATGTCATAGTCCAGGAATACTAGCAACTCTTCCAAATCTACGCATTTCAGATACAGCAATCAAGCCACCGACTGCGAGCTCTGCTAGTGACTTCGGTGTTATCGGCACACCAAAATCTTCTGAATCTCTATACCAGGTATGATTGTTCTAGTTCTAAATTTGTGTTTTTTGAAGTGTTTGGAAGTTTAGGACTTAACCAATGTTGTTAATCTCTCTCGGGTTTCTGTAATGTTGTTACTACTATACCTCTTCCGTGGTGCTTGCTTCAGTTCAGATTCCTAGTCTTTTTTTCTGGAATCAGTTCTTCTCGAATTGCCTGAAACACAAGTTATAGCTCTAGATTTAATCCTTCTTGAATTACCAGGATGGCAGAGAATCAAAGCGCGAACGCAGGAAACAATCAAATAGGGACTGCCCGACGTTCAAGGCTGAGGAAGCAGGTATACTAACACGTTTTCATGTTACATACTCCGTTAAGCCTTTCTAGTCTCTTTGTACACACATGTATCTAGATATGTTTTAGTGCAAGGTTTAAAGCTTTTCTAGTCTCTTTTTGCATACATGTATCTAGACATGTTTTAGTACAAGGTCAAGGCTAGAAATGCTTACATTTAGGAGGGAGTAGAAATTATGTTGTCAGTTGTTTTAACTTCAAAAGGTATGTGGTCTACCTTTCTTTGAGAAAATGCACAAAGACTTGTTTTGTATCGATGCGTAGCGCGTATGGTGTTCTTCTTCAGTAAAAATATATTTATTTCTACATAAAACTGGAACATCTATATTCTGCTCGTAAAAGACCAGGACGCTTCTTTACTACGATTTGAAGCCTTCCCGACATGACAATTGCGTATGTTTGTTCCTTCAGGCCGAGACAGAGGAACTGGCTAAAAAATTAGAGTTACTAACGGCAGAGAACACATCCCTTAGACGTGAAATAAACAGGCTAACAGAAAGCTGCAAGAAGCTCGGTTCAGAAAACTCCACTCTCATGGTACTTCATGTCTTGATGATGCCATTACTGAATTAGCGAATCAAATGCCATGCCAGATTACCTTCAGTAAATCGTATTTCTTCTGAATCTGAAACCGTTATCATGTGGCAGGTGAAACTAGCGGACGCCGCGCCGGACCAAAGGCAGGTAGTGTCTCCAGGCCAAACGATTGAACAATCAGCTCCCAAGCTTCGTCAACTCCTGGGCTTCGATAACACTACCGCATCAAGGAGTAGTGGGCAGATGGGACATGGCGATCCCAAGCTTCGTCAACTCCTGGGCTCTGGCGTGGCAGCAGATGCCGTAGCTGCACGCTGATCTGAGTCCTCCCGCCATACTCGGACGGATTCATGTGGCCTGGTGTTTTTTATAGACACAAGCTGCTCGCGAGATCAAACTAGGCACGATCCATCTGGTCGGTGTACACTTGTAAATTAATCGCCTTAAGATGAGATAGACTTCCAAAAATTCTGCCGAGATATTTTTCCAAGGAACGGAGGAATCTGCACCCGAGATATATAGATGGCGACCGTGGCTGTTTGTTGTCTCTCAAGTTCTTTCGCGTTAACTAGCAAAGCGTATTGAATAGGTTTTAGACTATTTTGTGGTTTTAGAGTTAAAGGTATGAAAATCTTAAGTACATTGTCCTATGGACACTGAAATCGTGCTGATAAATAAAATAATATGTGTGAAAATAGTTGGAACCAATTTAATTTGTGACGGGATATTTGTGAGATTATTTTTAAAAATGTCATGCCATGGGTTTGTATGGAAGGTAGTGTTATTTTGATCCATTTTAACTCTTTTCATATTGTTCCTTACTCT
This sequence comes from Poa annua, assembly GCA_026929855.1. Classification (NCBI taxonomy): domain Eukaryota; kingdom Viridiplantae; phylum Streptophyta; class Magnoliopsida; order Poales; family Poaceae; genus Poa; species Poa annua. The sequence goes on along the minus strand of CM049435.1, from coordinate 51,913,227 downwards.
TTAATGTAGCTGATATACAGTCATACTCACGTATAATTGTCACGTCTTGTCATAGAACTATTTTCAAATTTTAAATTAGTTAAATATTTAGAACATGTGCTCTAATCTCTACCATTTCCACAACACCAACAAATCCTGCCCAGCTTATCATCAACACTTTTTGATAACTATCAACACTCTTTGGTAACTATCATCAATATGCGTCAATACATTACGTCAATTATTTGACTGCTTAAACCAAATATGAAATAAAAAAACTTTAATGGCAATGTATGTCCACTAAAATCTTAATGATTTAAAGTTATATCCTGTAAGAAGTGTTTTTTACTTTTTAAAATAGGACCTGCAAAGAAACTTCTAATTATGGTTTTTTTGTGATCAAATAGAGAACCACACTCAAGACCTTTTATGATGCAAATAACATTAAACAAATCATAGATCAAACATTCTCCAAAAATTTATTTCATGTTTTTAATTCGGCACTCAGTCTCGCCTAATATTCAAAGGACAACACGCAACTTTGTTTTGTTGCCTACATTTTATACACTCTTTTATACAGATGGTATGCCAATCGACATCTATGTGCAGACCCTTATTGCACAACATCATGCATGCCTGTACATAGATAATTTATATGTATAGTTTTTTATTCTTCTCAATTTAGCATATTTTTATAGTGATCAAGAACTCTACCATTGAGTGGGTATGCTCATCTATCTTCTATTTCGGCATATCAGCATATGTGCTTCTCCAATACAGAAACACATCCTTTTTTATATCTAAGCACTCCACGCAACATTATTACAACACAACAATATGCATTGGAATTAAATTGTTAAAAACGACCAAGCAGTCAGATGATTAGCGGAGGTCGTTGTACTTCCAATTCACCGGAGGTCAAATTACATGGTTAGCATCGTGTACACCACACCAAGACATATTAATCTTTCAGTGGAATAAGAGTTGTGACTCAGCTGCTCAGCATGTGTTTTCTGACTATATGTATGATGGCAGGCATATACTTGCATTTGTTTAAAAAATAATCAGTTGTTGAATATATAATTGTTTATTTTAACTATCATTTGCGTTAGGTGCATCATCGGTTAATCAATAGTAATCACATTTTATTAGTGCTTTGTTTGATGAAATTGTAGCACTTTCATTGAGTTTTTGTGCGGGGACATTGATTATAGTTATTAACTCAAGTCGATTATTTTATGCACGCGTTTCATTTGTTATGCACATACCGGGTTTAATATTTTTTACTAATAAATCGTCATTTTTAAAAAAGTATGATATTCAAAATTTTACATTTCACTATTCATCTATGTTTAGTGGACGGTGCTTTATGGGTTGATGTGTGATGCTCTCGCAGCGTTGGGCAACCCCAAGAGAAAGGTGTGGAGAGTACAGCAGGAAGTTTTCTCTCAGTTATGAAACCAAGGTCATCGAACCAGGAGATGAGGGCTCTTTTGAAAGTGTCAACGGTGCCAGACGATCTTCTGAGTTGAAGTGAGCTGAACAAAGGTATTCCCTCCCCCTAGCAATGGCGCCAGAAAGTCTTGGTGGCACTTAGTTGGCGTGGAACATGCACACAACACAAGCAATATACTTTGCCCCAACTTAACAGTGAGATTGTCAGTCTCACTGGCTTGCTGTAACAAAGGATTAGACGTATAGTGTGGAAAATGATGTTTGCTTGCAGAGAATGAAAGAAAACAGTTTGCAGTAGGTTGTATTATCAATGTAAAAGAATGGACCGGGGTCTGCAGTTCACTAGTGGTGTCTCTCCATAAATAAATAATAGCATACATGTGGGTAAACAAATTACAGCTGGGCAACTGACAAAATAAAGAACTGCATAATGATGCATGTACATATCATGATGTCTAGTGTGAGATTTATTTGGTCATTACAACAATATACATAGACCGTTCCAACCGCATCTATGACTAATAATCCAACTTCCGGTTAACGTCCGTACCCCTTTCAGTATTAAGTTGCAAGCAACAGATTATTGCATTAGGCAAAATGTGTAATGTAAGTAGCACAATTATCCTTAGACAAAGCACTACTGTTTTATCCCTAGTAGCAACAGTACATTCACAATCTTAGAGGTTGCTGTCACTCCCACAGATTAAATGAAGACATGAACCCACTATCGAGCATAAATACCCCCTCTTGGAGTCACAAGCATCTACTTGGCCAGAGCATCTACTAGCAACGGAGAGCATGCAATATCATAAATAACGCACTCACATAATATATTATGAAGCAAATGACATAATACTCAATATTCATCGGATATTATGTAGCAAATGACATAGTACTCAATATTCATCGGATCCCAGCAAACACAACATGTAGTATTACAATAAGATGATCTTGATCATGTTAGGCAGCTCACAAGATCTAAACATGACAGCACAAGTGGAGAAGACAACCATCTAGCTACTGCTATGGACCCATAGTCCAAGGATGAACTACTCACGCATCAGTCCGGAGGCGGGCATGGTGATGTAGAGCCCTCCGGTGATGATTCCCCTCTCCGGCAGGGTGCCGGAAAGAGCTTCTGAACCCTCCCGAACTAGGGTTGATGACGGCGGCGGCTACGTATACGTGATGTTTCGCGGATTTTTGATCGGGTACGGGCCGTGGGCCCCACACCACGTCTTGGCGCGGCCAGGGGGGCTGCCGCGCCGCCACATGGTGTGGCTGGCCTGTGGCCCCCCTCCTGCTCCTCTTCGGTGTTCTGGATGCTTCCGGGGAAAATAGAGGTATTGGCTTTTATTTCGTGCAATTCCGAGAATATTTCCTTAATAGCTTTTCTAAAACCAAAAACAGCAGAAAACAGGGAACTGGCACTGTGGCATCTTGTTAATAGGTTAGTACCAGAAAATGCATAAAAGTGATATAAAGTGTATATAAAACATGTAGCAATTGGTATAATATAAGCATGGAACATAAGAAATTATAGATACGTTTGAGACGTATCAATGTGTTTTTGGACAATCGAGTTAATATTTTTTGAAAGATTAATAATTCTTGGAGGCAAATCCCATGCACATCTACATAGTTGTCTCATGTCTTAAGTGATTTGACATGGGTTTTTAATTTTCATCTACTGTCATTGATCATCCAGTGACTCCGAGGACAAAGTTTTCAGTTTTGCTTTTCCTTTTGTTGCGGAGTTTGGGAATGTTTTCTTTTCCTTTGGGAATGTCACAGTCCGAAATTGTTCCGCATTCGACAAAACAAAAGTTTGTTACAAGACATATTTAAATTCCACAAAACAAAAGATTGTTACCGAACATATTTAAATTAAAAGTATTATATCTTTTTTCAGGAGTGGTTATATATGCCCTAGTAGGCTAGTAGTACACGTTAGTGGCGTGGATATCGAGAAAGCAATCGCCATGTAGTCAATCAACAGATGTTAGCATGATCAAACTTGCTAGAAGGAGCACATCAGTTAAACCTAAACAATTACTTTTATGTAGAGAAGGGAGAAATAGTTTCCAATCATATTTGGAAGTTGTTCGTGCTAGGTGAGGATAGTCCGCCTGACGAAGGGTGTCCTCATCAATACCCATAGTCGAGTACCTAGGGTTAGAGTTATGAGGTAGAGAACGCGTAGTGTTAGTAAATCCGACGGTTGACAAGCTGGAATTACCCAGGTTGAGGGCTCTCGACTGAGATAACACCCATACTTCCTGCCTGTCTGTTATTGATTGTGGAATATGCGATGGTTACAAGGGTCTAGCGAGGGTTTGATCTACCCTCGATAGGGTTTGGTGGCTCTGGAGTTGCGTGTCTTTGATCGGTCACCCTCCTGGCCCTTATATGGGGGGGGGGGGGGGCAGGTCTCGGGTACGTAACCGACCATAATTACAGATATGGAACTACAACTGACTATGCCTAACTTGGAAAGCACTCTTCATCTTGAGCCTTCCTCGGTGGGCTTGTCAGTCTATCGATAATTGGGTTTTATTCATCACGTGCACCAGGTACCCACATGGTAGGATACCTATTTGGTATATCCTCGTCACCGCCTATACTCATAGGTTACATGAAGGCATGTCCGTGTTGCATTAGAGGTTGAAAGAACATGACGTTTGACAATCTAAGTTTGGTGACCGCCGCGAGCGAGGTGCGCACGTTGCATATATATGTGTGTACATTGAGCTTTTTCTAAAACCTATGGGATCCAAATTCTGTATGTGTCATATTTGTTACTCCCTCCGTTCACTAATGTAATTTATTTTAACCTTTTATGATTTGTAAGTATCTAGACATATTTTATACTCATTTAAATATGCGTGTAGTTAATATTAAAATATCTAAAATGACTTACATCAGTGAACAGAGAAAGTACATATATCTCATTATTTTGATTTAAAATTATAACCATTGATTTTAGATTTGATTCTCAAAATAATTTAAATGATGTTGCCTAACATCATTAGTTTAATCCATTAATTTTGTAATGTCTAAACATCGTAGGAAAATTAGTACTCCATTACGCACGGCAATCGACCGACCAGTTTCATGTATATCGCAACGGCCGGCCGGCCGGTTCGTGTGCAATTTTTTTTCTTCTTTTTTTCAACGCAGCCTGAGTTACGTGGGGATACACATGACTATGTCTTGGCATGTTTTTTTTTTGAGAAACATATGGGCTATTTTTTTGGTTACAACTATGTTGTACGTAAGACGTTTCAATTTGTGGATCGTGTCAATCAATAATATTCTTACGTTAGTAATAGTTTTTAGTTAAATCCTAACCGTATATTTTAGATCTAACTATTAATATAATTCTAATGATGTGGCTTAACGTGGTGTCTCTATTAAACATACTCATTTTATTTTTAGTATATAATAGATAGATATTTGCAGAGCTGCATATTTGTATAAGTTGTTTTTTTTTTGAAATTTTACATATATATTAAACTAACAAAGAAAGACGAGCAAAGAGCAAATCTATGAGATCTTCAAACCCTTCTTATTTCATAACACAATCTTATACTTTTCTAAAAGCAGTCGTAGAAAAATATCAAATACATCAAATCACAATCACAGACATGTGAATATCAACATCTTGAGCCGTAATGTTAAGACTTTATGCAGGCATGCAGCCATTAAATTAATCAAAAAGAGAGGAGCAAATCTATGAGATCTTCAAACTCTTTCTTATTCTATGACCCAATCTTGTACTTTTCTGAAATCAGTAGTAGAACAATGTCGAATACATCAAACAACAGACCTATGAATACCAACGAAGTTTCTCCCCTTTTAATTTGAGTGGCAATGTTAAGCCTTTGTGCACGCACGTAACCATTAAATTAATCAAGCAACATCGGTAAGAGCACCACCACTGATATTTCAGGAATAAATAACCGTACCACTTTGTCGACGTTGTTGGGAGCCGAGAGAACAAATCACCATTGCCGAAGACGTAGTAGCCGGGATAAATAATGCAAGGACAAACCTACTCGCGGCAATCATGAGAAACAATTCAAGATTGATCTGACGAAGCAAGATCTAAAAAACCATACTCAGACAAACTTAATCTTACAGCCGTAGTGCAGAAGATCACTTATTGCAGACGAAACCACACGAAAAAGAAAACAACAAAAACCAAGGACCTTTTTATAGCGCTCTGCACAGTTCCGAGGTCCCCACCCATCCGAGTGCCAGAGCGGCACCTACATGAGGTTAGGACCCGTCAATTCTTAGACAATAGCGACAATGAAGATGTAGATGGCGCCGGCGACGACGGCTAGGGGTGAAACCCAATATAGCCGCCTCTCATTCTTTCCGTTCCGCTGAGACGTGCCTGATTCTCCGCGCTACCAGGAGTACTTCTCTTTTCTTTTGTATAAGTTATTAGTTACCGCAACTCTAGCCAAGGGGTATCATGTAAAGCAAAACTGCAGCCTTTACCGCCTCCGCCTTTGCCAGATGCCACTAATACGCGAAATCTCATTTATCCGACCGACCCTTGTAGCATAACCTCTCCTAGAGAGCAAATATTTTGTACTTCCTCCCTGTATAAAAGATGTCATAACCTTATATAAATTTTCATATATCTAGATATATTTTAGTGTGTACATACATATTTGAAGATGTGAATGTCCTGCTTCGTTTTCTTTGCTATTGTACATCTGCGGTGACCCAGCATACCACTGCATGTTGTAGTACGCAAGTAGTTGACATAACACTCACAGAACACCGTTCCGCAAATATTACATCCCTCAGGGTGGTACAGCAGAAACATTGCAGGGCCAAATAGCAAACACTTTATTATTACAAACCAGAAAGTGCACGTGGAGATAGTCCTACTGTGAGGACCTCTCATACATAGTGTTAGCGAGAAACACAAGATGCAAATTTACAACCGGGAACTCAACAGCCATATAACTATTGTCCAGGCTGCTCGATTCAACCGTACTAATATAAGACTTCTATTAATAGACTATCCTAGCCTGACTCTTCGCCTTCATCCGCTCCGTAGCGGATTATGTAGTCGACTCCTTCCACTCCACCGGATAAGTCTGGTTCTTCGTAGAAGATGTTGTCTTGACCGTCGATGGCGTTGTAGGCTGTTCCCTCCAAGTCTTCACAGTCTAAGCAGGGGGTTAAAAGGAAAGAATGAGTAACGAGCGTTACTCAGCAAGTTCATATTATCTGGTGGTAGTGTGATGCACTAACTACAGCTTGAGACTCTAAAGAGTCACGAGCTAATGCAATGCTGTTTGCAAAACATTTCTTCAAAAGGTTCATTTTATTATGAAAACTATGCCCACCAACCATTCACAGGGCTAGAACTTCATGGAGCTCCTTTCCTGCAGCGTTCGCAGCTCCTTCCCGCAACAGGGAGTAACATGTCACACTTTTTTACACTCTGCAGAGGTGCGTTGCTTTACCCATAAGAGATCAAGACCTTGTTGCACAACCGGGCGTACTTTCCCGTCCACACTCTCTTTTGTGTGGGGGCCCGGTTGATGATCCAAGCCATTCGTCGTGCTTCTCCACCACCCCGCATGCCCACCCCCTTCATGCATAGCAGGACAACCCCTGATATTCCACCCCGCAAGGTAGAACTACCTAGGCTTCCCCTTGCAGACCATCCTAGACACCAGTGGCCGTGGGCATTAAGGGATCCCACCCATGTGCATGTAGTCCCGCAAGACATACAGCGTACGGAACTGGCTGCCCGTTGACATGCGAACGGAAGAAGATCACATATGACTTTCCCGGCCCATTCCAGGTCTTATGGTTAACGCGTCATTTACGGCGCAAGAATCCTGGCGGCATTGGTTGTTTAATCCTAGGTAATACTTTCCCGTGCAAATGGAACCTCCACCAACCACATCATACCGTGGTTCCATTTGCCAGCCATAATAGATCACCACCACTCGGGTAGATGACCAATAGTCATATTATTGTAAATATAGATTTTTCTGCCTCCTTTTGAATATAGATGATAGTATTATAGCACTTAGCAAATAGTTTCATAGCAAATATTGCAACGGACATGAGCAAGTGTGAACTTGCCTTGTGATGGATAAGTAGTGGAGTCTGATGGTGGATAAGACTCCCAATTTCCTTGTTCTACAAAATACCATCATTGTCTTGATAAGGACAATGTTTAAAGAAGCAATTGATGATTGTATTGCATGGGTATGCGATGCATTATTTTATTTTTATCTTAAGTGCTTAGCATTTTTTTTTTAATACATGGAACTTTTTTTTTAGATCATTCCTAGTGTTTTTTTTAATTACTTCTTTATAAAGAACTTGTAGCACTTATTAATGATATAGGTAATTATTTAATAATCTTTAATACTTTGAATTTGAAAAACTAGATTTTTAAAGCTTACCTTTATTATTTATAAAAGAATATCATTCTCCTTTAAGATTAATAAGATATTAAATCTTTTAAGAAAATAATATTTGAAATATTTCATACAATTAATTTCTTAACAAAGAATATCTTAGGAATAAGATAAAAATAAGTTTTATAAAGCTTAGATATAGTTCAAAACTGATTTTTATTTATTTTTAAACTGTTGTAATAATTTGGAAGGGAATTGTTAAATTTCAGGATTTTATTCTATATTTTTTTTCTAGGTCAAATTGGCCATTTAGCCCACTGACCAGTGGGCCTGAGCATACGGTCCAATCGGACCAGCTCAGTTCGACCGAATCGGTCGGTGCGACCAGACCGCACCCTCCTCTCTCCTTTGCTCTCGCGATTCCCCTTTCTCCGGCGATTCGAAATCGCCCCGCCGCCGCCTGCCGATTCCGGCCAGCTCCAACGAGCTCCGCCGCCTAGCTACGGCGCAGCTCCCTCGCCTGCCTCCACCCTACCCGCTCTTCCGCAGGATTCGCTTCCCCGCGCCCTCGGGTGGCTTCCCCTGCCTGCATCCCAATCTAGGGTTAGGGCTTGTGGTGGTTCTCCTCTTCCGGTGGTGCTGCGGTGGTGCTCCTGCGCGGCGAAGACGACCCCGTGTTGCGCTGCGTCGGCCGCGTGGGCACTGCCCCACCACGCCGACGTGGTTGCGCACAGGCGCAGGTAAGGACCTCTCTCTCCCTCTGCTCTTCTCTCTTCCTCACCCAGTACTTCTCTTACTTCCCCTTGGCCTCTGGCCGTGCTCTGAATTCTCTGCTTGCTGGTATTGATTCCTAGCTTCTGGGCATGCTAGGTTTAGCACGATTTTGATGTGCTCCTGTGGTATCCAACTGAATCGGGTACACGGTGTTGCTTCAGTTTGCTCCATTAAATTACTTACAGAGATCTGATTCAATGGTTGTGAGGTGTATGTGTTATCTGTTGTTAACTCCTATCAATTGTTGTCCCTGTGATATACTGGAATTGATTATGGTGATGTTAATTAGCTGTGTTTTGATGATGCTGGTGTGTGCTACTTCTGAACCAAGTGTGTCACAATCTGTTTATCTGAATCCAAGGTTCAGTTAACTAAAAGAAACTTTGTTGTATTCTTTTCTGAATGATTCCTGGAGTTTTAATTCTAGGAAGATGATATGATATATTGATGGATGATTTCTTGATTTAGTTGATATGATTAAATTTAGGTTTGTGCTTGTGGTGCTATTTCCTTAGGGAATTAGTGCCCAGCAAATCTGTATTTAATCCAACTGCTGGCTGAGATATGTTTAAGTTTCCTAGCTAATTACTTTAGCAAGGAATTGATTGGTGTTCCCTCAGCCAATGATGCATAAGCTGAGGCTTTCTTGAGATAGGAACAAGTGCAAATTCTTTTGCATGATTTGTTTAATTTCTAGAAGCCTGTGATGCATAGTCTGAGGCCCTAAATTTAAGGATGGGTTGCTATTTGATTTAAATGCATCTTTCCAATGAAGAGCTGAGCACAGCATCACTGTGCCAAGCTGAGGAAGTTAGCACAACAAGTGCTTGCATGATTTGCTTAGGGTTTAAGATCAACCTGAGCAACTTGTGGTGTGGCTGTGTTGTGGTTCAGATTTGTTGGAGTAGTTCTTGATCTACAGCTCCAGTTGCTCTCTTGATCAAATCCTTGTCACCACCTCCAGCTCCTGGCTGCTTGCTCCTGGCTGCTTGCTCCTGGCTGCTCTTCTCCTCCTAGCTCCTGGATAGCTTCCTTGTTCCAGCCCTTCTCCTCCTAGCTCCTTGCGGGATCTGGATCAAGCCATCGTCTTGCTTTGCTTTTGGCAAAGATGAGATGTGGATTTATGGTGTGGATGGATAGATGAGATGGTGATGGTGATGAGATGGAATGGTGCAAGTGATGGACTGTGGTTGTTCCAGCAGCTTAGCTGCTGCGTGAGTTGCCTCTTATCCAGTCCTGTGAGTTGTGCTGTGGTGACACCTGCTCCATGCGTTGAGCTGTTTGTGAGCAGCATGTCTGCTTGCTCCCATGAGATCTTTTCACAGAGGAGTGTTGCTTCGGCTGACTTGGTGGTTATCCTCATGTTGGGTATTATTTTGGTTGCCAAGTGAATTTCCTAATGACCCTGCCTGTGATGTTGCTCTGAGGCACTAAACTGATAAGAACAGATACTAATCTTGTTTAGGGTCTAAACTCAATGATGTGAATAACAGTGCACCTCACTGTTTAACTGAGAGTATCATTTTAATAAAACTCCCCTTTTGTTGATTGTTTCTATTTTATCTTCTATTGCTTTTGGGTGGTTTTGTTTTGAATTGCAGGAAAGAAGAAGATGGTGCAAGAAGAAGATGATCAAGATAGATGAAGATTTGGAAAAACTTAGGATTTAGTTTTATATGTAATTTCTTGTTTATTATTACTCTTCTTATTATCCTATGTAAAGACAATGTAATATTGTGAGTTATTAATAAAGTGATTTCATTTGTCTTAAATCACTTTTCCTTTGTAATCTAAATATGTAATTATTATTTTTGTAATGTACATATTTGTCATGGTATTCCTAAATATTTACTTGTGAGTTATTTCAAATTCAACTTTATTTGAATATTCAAATTTGATCAAAATTCATACAAACAAGGAAATTACCTAAAGGTCATGTCGAAATCTGTAGCATTCACCTAAGATGAGCTAAACCCTAACTCATAAGATGAATGAAACTCCGATCACTCCAGGGTTTTAGTTTGCGAAAAAATTATTCAGGTTTTCAGATGCATGCATGCAGATGCACAAATTCCTATTTCTACCCTCCGTTGGTTCCTAAACGCTGGGATGTTACAACATCTGAACCAATCATGACTGCTATACGCGGAGAACTACTCCCTCCTCATCATGGGAGTCAGCAGCGGCGATGAAGATGGCGGTGGAGTTGATGGAGATGACTCCGGGGGCAATTCCCCTTCCCGGCAGGGTTCCGAAACAGAGACTTCTGTCCCCCGAAACTTGTCTTCGATGGCGGCGGCGCTGCGGAACTTTTCGTGGATTTCTGATCGGGTGTTTGGTCTTATTTCGTCGGGGGGTCTTTGTAGGCGAAAGGGCGAAGGCGGTGGAGCCCCGAGGGGCCCTCATCATGTGCCGGTGCGGCCAGAAGTGGGGCCGCGCCCACACATGGTGAGGCCGCCTCGGTCTCCGTCCTCTCCTCCTCTTCGGTGTTCTGGATTGTTCGGAGAAAAATAGGGATTTTGGCTTTTGTTTCGTCCAATTCCGAGAATATTTCCTTAACAGCTTTTCTGAAACCAAAAATAGCAGAAAACAGGGAACTGGCACTGTGACATCTTGTTAATAGGTTAGTCCCAGAAATTGCATAAATATGCTATAAAGTGTATATAAAACATGTAGCAATTGGTATAATATAAGCATGGAACACAAGAAATTATAGATACGTTTGAGACGTATCAAGCATCCCCAAGCTTAGTTCTACTCATCCCGAGTAGGTAAAACGATAACAAGAATAATTTCTGAAGTGACATGCTTTCACACAATCTTCATCATATAATAATGTAATGCATGTAAATTGAGATCAAATGAATAAGAGTTGTATTTTATATTGATATCAAATGAGTAATGTATAAACAAGTAGGAAGAACAAAGTAAATCATTCAATGAATCAGTACTAAAGAACAATCAACCGTGCATAGTAGATATTAAAGATGATTTAAGCTTCAAGAACAACAATATAATCATCTAATGTAGCAAACACTCATGACAACTTTATGTTAGATCAAGTCAAGCAATAATAATATGCACGTAGAAAATCATCTCTCAATTTGTTCACTTAAAAGCAAGTAAGCGTTCAGCGTTGGTCCTGACACCAGGATGTTGTGGCTAAAAGAACATTAAGGGGGTTTGGAAGGCCAACGGAAGAAGGTCTCACAAAGCTGAAAGTGATCATTAGACAAGAGGAGGTCTTATAATCAAAGCTATGCAAGGAGTAGTGATTGCCACACAACGGATGCACATAGAGCTATAAGTGTATGAAAGCTCTCCAATGGAACTAGTGGGGTGCATCCAACCTGCTTGCTCATGAAGACCTAGAGCACTTTTGAGGAGGCTCATCATTGGAATATACAAGCCAAGTTCTATAATGTAAAGTTTCCCACATAGTTATGCAAGTAAAACATTAAAACTCTCTCATATGGAGTAAAGGTGCTGAACATGAGCACAAATGATGACTATGAATACTACGGGAGCTAAAACATGAGCAGAAGTGTGGATAAACAATAGTAATGTTGCCCCTTTTTATTTTTTCTCTTTCCTTTTTTTCTCTCTTTTTTCTATTTTTTCTTTTTTGTTTCTCTTTTCGATGGCCTCCATGGTTATTTTCACTTTTAGGGGCAAACATTCTAATATGACAAAACACTTTTGATACAAATAACTCATAATGAATATAACATAATGTATGAAACGGTGCCTCTGCCAGTGTAGCAGGATATGCAATGATCTAGCGTAACATGGGTAAAACCGCACATCAGCCGTAAAGAATCATGCAAGGCAATATATAAATGATAAATGACAACAAGTCATGTAATGTAAGATGAAAGTTGCATGGCAATATATCTCGGAACAGCTATGAAAATGATGTAGTAGGTAGGTATGGTGGAAGTTTTGAGGAAGATATTTGGCTTATGTGTAGGAGAATATGATGAAGATCTCCCACGAGTTTTGAATGTACCCGCGAAGTATGCACCAACTCTCAATGTGAGAAAGGGCAATGCAAAGTACCGAACAGGCTAGCAAATATGGTGGTGGAAGTGCCATGAAAACCGCAGCTTAGAACACACAAGTAAAAAGATTCCAACTAGAAATATGATCTTATAGGGCATAATGAAAATCACTCCCTCAGGGACTGTGGCAAATGAACAAGTCACTGTTGGGACCCCGACCGTAGCGCATAACACAAAGTCATTACGGTTGCATTTAACATTAGAAGTCATATATCATTATGCTATCAACTGGATATTTAAGTGTGGCACAGGTTCAAGTTTTCTATACCAACCATTCATCATTTTACTTTACTAAACCATCAAGTTTACCATTAAGCATATTAATATCTCAAAACAACATCAATGATTCACGTGAAACAATTTAATGATCTACAAGATTATGTATCCTTTCGTTATACCATCTACCACATTTAACATTTTCTGTTCCTAACCAAACACCAATCAACTTATTTAAACATAAACTCTCCAAGTATTTATCAATGAAACAAGAGAGTATAACCTAACCGCTGCGGCTTTCAGCTTTCGCCATAAACATAAAACAATTAGTGACGTGGCTTTCAGCTTTCGCCATAAACATAAAAGATAACTGCCGAGGCTTTCAGCTTTTGCCATAAACATAAAAGAATGCTAGGATCCAATTTATTCAGAAAATTAAAATAACAAAGAAAAAATAAAAGCAAACGGACGCTTCAAGTAAAGCACATAAGATGTGATGGAATTAAAATATAGTTTCACTAGAGATGACCTGACAGTTTGTCGATGAAGAAATGGATGCCTTGGGCATCCCCAAGCTTAGACGCTTGAGTCTTCTTGAAATATGCTTGGGTGACCCACGGGGCATCCCCAACTTTAGGCTCTTTTATCTTCTTGATCACATCATATCATCCTCTCTCTTGATCCTTGAAAACTTCCTCCACACCAAACTCAAAATAGACTTCGGTAGAGGGTTAGTGCATAATAAAAAATTCTCATATTCTGCATTGACAAAATCATTACACATGCTACTGGACATTAGCTACAGCCACTGGTATTTTGTGGAGCAAAAATATCCACTCAAAAACAGCAAAAAGAGCAATGCAAAATAAATGGCAGAATCTGTCAAAAACAGACAATCCGTAAAGACGAATTTTTTCGAGACACTTAACTTGCTCAGATCAGAAAACTCAAAACTAATTAAAGTTGCATACATATCTGAGGATCACGCACAAAAAATCTCAGATCATTTTGATTTTTCCGTGAATTCTTACGAATTAAACGGTGGACACCTGAAAACTGTTTCTGTGCAGGAATCCAAATCTAACATCAACTTCCTACTAGAGGCTTTACTTGACACAACAATGCGATAAAATAAATATACAAAGGAGTTACTACATAGCTAAGCATGCTCCTTGACTCAAATGAACGAAAATTTACAGAAATAAAACACGGGTTGTCTCCCACAAGCGCTTTTCTTTAAAGTCTTTTAGCTAGGCAAGGAGATTTTTATGATGCTCTCATAAATATGAGAGTTGAAAAACAAAAGAGAGCATCAAGAGGCAAACATCAAACACATTTAAATCTAACCCACTTCCTATGTAAAGGAATCTTGTAATAGAATAAATTATTGAAACATAAAGCAACTAGCATAGAAAGAGGAAACAAATGCAACTTCAAAACTTCCAACAACAAGAGAAGTGTTTTAGTAACTTGAAAACTTTTACAACCGTATTTTCCTCTCTCATAATAACTTTCAGTAGCATCATTGATAAAATCCACAATATAACCATCACATGAAACATTCTTATCATGATCCATATGCATAAAAGTATCATTATTTCCCTCATAAGAAAAATTATTTTCATTAATAACAATGGGAGCACGATCATCATAAAGAACTCGAACATGATAGATAAGTTGTATATTAAAAGGATGGGTTTGAGTAATCCCTCTATAACTATGACAAGTTTCATGAGGATGATTGTAATTATAACCTATGTCATAGTACTCTTTATAATTATCAAAGACTGGACTCATAGTATCATCATAAGCAATAGAGTAGTTATCCTCTAAAGTGTGTTCATTTCTAAACATATCATCATTTTAGAGAAGCCTCAAATATATAATCATTAGTAGCAAAAGGATTTTCAAACACCTCATCCTCAAGCTCAGAGCTTTCTATATCATCATGGGAAGAAACGTGGATAATACTAATAGTATAGCAATTATTAACATTATCATTTTCAGAATTAGTGTCCCAGAGATTTTCAATATCAAAAGTAGTGTGCTTTCCCCAATCATGATCACTAATATAAATAACAGGCATAGGTTCATCATCGAGTTCAGAATCATCGAATTCAGAAATATAAGTTTCAATTATAATAGGAGCAACCTGTTTGGGAGAAGATATCGTTTCCTCTCTCCTTTTACTCCTCTTCTTCCTCTTTCCCTTTTTCTTCTTCTTTTCCTCTTTAGGTGGGATAGGCTTGAAAGGAAGCTTCTCCACATAACCTGGTTTAGTATTAGAGATAATGGAAGAAACTTGGGGGGATTCCTCTCTTTCATTAATAAGAACAAAACACATATTAGTCCTGTCATACTTTGGTAAAGTCTCATCCTCTATAATATTTTGTATTTAGGTGTGATGCACTCACGTGTGTGTAGTTGGAAAACCTCAAGAGTAAGGTGTGAAGTAGTTCAGCAGCAAATTTCCCTCAGTTATGAAACCAAGGTTATCGAACCAGTAGGAGATGAAGAACACGTCTGAAGGTCTCCCCTTTGCAATGGAGCCAGAAATTGCTTGGTGGCGTGTAGTTGACGAGGGAGGTGGAACCTGCACAACACAATCAAGATACTTTGCCCCAACGAAACAGTGAGGTTGTCAATCTCACCGGCTTGCTGTAACAAAGGATTAAACGTATGTGTGGTGGATGATGTTTGCAGAGAATGAAAGTAACAGTTTGCAGTTGGTTGTATTATCAGTTTAAAGAAAAGGACCGGGGTTCACAGTTCACTAGTGGTGTCTCTCCATAAATAATAATAATAGCATACATGCGGGTAAACAAATTACAGCTGGGCAATTGACAGAATAAAGAGCAGCATAATGATGCATATACTAATGACATGATGTCTAGTGTGAGATTCATTTGGGCATTACAACAATATACATAGACCGTTCCAACCGCATCTATGACTAATAATCCACCTTCCGGTTAGCGTCCGCACCCCTTTCAGTATTAAGTTGCAAGCAACAGATTATTGCATTAGGCAAAGTGTGTAATGTAAGTAATAACATTATCCTTAGACAAAGTACTACTGTTTTATCCCTAGTAGCAACAGTACATCTACAATCTTAGAGCTTGCTGTCACTACCCCAGATTAAATAGAGACATGAACCCACTATCGAGCATAAATACCCTCTCTTGGGAGTCACAAGCATCTACTTGGCCAGAGCATCTACTAGCAACGGAGAGAATTCAAGATCATAAACAACACACAACATGATATATTATGAAGCAAATGACATAGTATTCAATATCCATCGGATCCCAGCAAACACAACATGTAGCATTACATAAAGATGATCTTAATCATGATAGGCAGCTCACAAGATCTAAACATGATGGCACAATAGGAGAAGACAACCATCTAGCTACTGCTATGGACCCGTAGTCCAAGGATGAACTACTCACGCATCAGTCCGGAGGCGGGCATGGTGATGTAGAGCCCTCCGGTGATGATCCCCCTCTCCGGCAGGGTGCCGGGAAGAGCTTCTGAACCCTCCCGAAATAGGGTTGACGACGGCGGCGGCTCCGTAAGGTTTTTGGGAAAAGTGTTCGGGTATTATGTCTTAGGTTTTCGGGGGGTTTAAGTAGGCGAAAGGGCGAAGGCGGTGGAGCCCCGAGGGCCCACCCTCAGGTGCTGGCGCGGCCACGAAGGGAGCCGCGCCACCACCTGATGGCGGCGCCTCGGTGCCCTTCTTCGTCTCTTCTTCGGACTTCTGGAACGTGTCGGGAAAAATAAGGTCTTCGGTATAAAAATTGTCCAATTCCGAGAATATTTCCTTAAGTGGATTTCTGAAACCAAAAACAGCAGAAAACAGGGAACTGGCACTGTGGCATCTTGTTAATAGGTTAGTCCAAGAAAATGCATATAACAACACAAAGTGTATATAAAACATGTAGCAATTGGTATAATATAAGCATGGAACATAAGAAATTATAGATACGTTTGAGACGTATCAAGCATCCCCTAGCTTAGTTCTACTCGTCCTTGAGTAGGTAAAACGATAACAAGAATAATTTCTGAAGTGACATGCTTTCACACAATCTTGATCATATAATAATGTAATGCATGTAAACTGAGATCAAATGAATAAAAGCTGTAATTTGTATTGATATCAAATGAGTAATGAGTAAACAAGTAGGAAGAACAAAGTAAAACTTTCAATGAATTAGTACTAGAGAACAATCATCCGTGCAAAGTAGATATTAAAGATGATTTAAGCTTCAAGAACAACAATATAATCATCTAATGAATCAAACACTCATGACAACTTTGTGAAAGGATCAAGTCAAGCAATAACAATATGCACGTAGAAAATCATCTCTCTATTTGTTCACTCAAAGACAAGCAAGTGTTCAGTGTTGGTTCCTGGCACCAGGATGTTGTGGCTAAAAGAATAATAATGGGGGTTTGGAAGGCCAACAGAAGAAAGTCTCACACAGCTGAAAGTGATCATTAGACAAGAGGAAGTCTTATAATCGAAGCTATGCAAGGAGTAGTGATTGCCACACAACGGATGCACATAGAGCTATAAGTGTATGAAAGCTCTCCAATGGAACTAGTGGGGGTGCATCTAACTTGCTTGCTCATGAAGATCTAGAGCACTTTTGAGGAGGCTCGTCATTGGAATATACAAGCCAAGTTCTATAACGTAAAGTTCCCCACATAGTTATATAAGTAGAACATGAAAACTCTCACATATGGAGTAAAGGTGCTAAACATGAGCACAAATGATGACTATGAATATTACAGGTGCTATAACATGAGCACAAGTGTGGATAAAGAGTAGTAATGTTGCCCCCTTTTTATTCTTTCTTTCTTTTTTTCTTTTTTCTATTTTTCCATTTTATTGTATTTTTCTGTTTCTCTTTTCGATGGCCTCCATGGCTCTTTTCACTTTTAGGGGCAAACATTCTAATATGACAACACACTTTTGATACAAGGATCTCATAATGGATAAAACATGGTGTATGAAACGGTGCCTCTGCCAGTATAGCAGGATATGCGATGATCTAGCGTAACATGGGTAAAACCACACATCAGCTATATAGAATCATGCAAAGCAATATATAAATGATAAATGACAACAAGTCATGTAATGTAAGATGAAAGTTGCATGACAATATATCTCGGAACAGCTATGGAAATGCTGTAGTAGGTAGGTATGGTGGATGTTTTGAGGAAGATATTTGGCTTATGTGTAGGAGAACATGATGAAGATCTCCCACGAGTTATGGATGTACCCGCGAAGTATGCACCAACTCTCAATATGAGAAAGGGCAATGCAAGGTACCGAAGAGGCTAGCAAATATGGTGGTGGAAGTGCCATGAAAACCGCAGCTTTAGAACTCACAAGCAAAAAGATTCCAACTAGAAATATGATCTTACAAGGCATAATGAAAATCACTCCATGAGGGACTGTGGCAAATGAACAAGTCACTGTTGGGACCCCGACCGTAGCGCATAACACAAAGTCATTACGGTTGTTTTTAACATTAGAAGTCATATACCATTATGCTATCAACTGGATATTTAAGTGTGGCACAGCTTCAATTTTTCTAGACCAACCATTAATCATTCCACTTTACTAAACCATCATGTTTTACCATTAAGCATATTAATATCTCAAAACAACATCAATGATTCAAGTGACACAATTTAATGATCTACAAGATTATGTATCATTTAGTTATACCATCTACTACACTTAACATTTTCTGTTCTTAACCAAACACCAATCAACTTATTTGAAACATAAACTCTCCAAGTATTTAACAATGAAGCAAGAGAGTATAACATAAGAGAACTAACAGCCCTGAACAAGAGGTGCATGAAAAATAAGAGCTGAAAGTATTGCAGTAGCTATAGAAGAATACTCAACAAATATAAGTGAAGAATAGGAGTATTCAAAATAAAAAGCGGAGCGTGTCTCTCTCCCACACAAGAATGCTAGGATCCATTTTATTCAGAGAACAAGAATAAAAAAAGCAAAAATAAAAACAAACATACGCTCCAAGTAAAGCACATAAGATGTGGCGGAATTAAAATATAGTTTCACTAGAGATAACCTGATAAGTTGTTGATGAAGAAGGGGATGCCTTGGGCATCCCCAAGCTTTGACGCTTGAGTCTTCTTGAAATATGCTTGGGTGACCCACGGGGGCATCCCCAAGCTTAGGCTCTTTCATCTTCTTGATCACATCATATCATCATCTCTCTTGATCCGTGAAAACTTCCTCCACACCAAACTCAAAGTAAACTTCATTAGAGGGTTAGTGCATAATCAGAAATTCTCATATTCTGCATGGAGGCAATCATTATCATGGTACTGGACATTAGCTACAGCCACTGGAATTTTATGGAACAAAAAGATCCATTCAAAAACAGCAAAAGAACCAATGCAAAATAAATGGCAGAATATGTCAAAAACAGAACAGTCCGTAAAGACGAATTTTTTCGAGACACTTAACTTGCTCAAATCAGAAAACTTAAAACTAATGAAAGTTGCGTACATATCTGAGGATCACACACAAAAAATCCCAGGTCAAATATGTTTTTTCTGTGAATTCTAACGAATTAAACGGTGGACAGCAGAAAAACTGTTCCTGCGCAGAAATCCAATTCTAGCATCAACTTTCTACTAGAGACTTAACTTGGCACAACTTATGCAATAAAGTAAATATACAAAGGAATTTCTACAGAGGTAGGCATGTTCCTTGACTCAAGAAAATAAAATAACAGAAATAAAAAGTGGGTTGTCTCCCATAAGCGCTTTTGTTTAACGCCTTTGAGGTAGGCACAGAAAGCAAAACTCAAGTATTTCCAAGAGAAGAAGCATCCAAATCAATGCAAGAAATCCTCTCAACTATGCATTGTATTTTATCTATATGAGTTTCAGAGGTCCCTTTTTCATTACTCTTAGGTTTACTACATTCATCAAAGGGGTCTGTAGGGACAATCCAATCAAAATTTTCTTCCAAGGCTTCATGCATAGCTACAAGTTTAATAGGTATTGGTACTTTCATTATTTCTCCCTTTTTAGATTCAGTTTGACCCAATTTTTCTAGGACATTGATAACCTCTACACATGAGTCTAGCATATTAAAGCGGTCAAAAACTTTTCTAGCTTCTTTAGCAACATCTCCAAATTCTTTAAGCAGGGTTTCTAGAATAAAATCTTTCTTTTCAGCATTTTCAACATTATGAAGATTAAGAAACATTTGTTGAATTATGGGATGGAGGTTAACAAACCTAGCCTCTAGCATGTGAACCAAGGAAGCTGCAGCAATTTCATAATTTGGAGCAAGTTCTCCTATGGATCTATCCTCAAAATCGTCATGCATACTAATATGATTATAGAATTCTTCAATGTTATCTTTTCCAATTATAGAACCATTACCTACTGGCAGGTCTTCGATGGTGTACTTAGAGAGCAACATTTTAGCAGAAATTAAGCAAAAACCGAAATAAACAATGACAGAAACCGAAATAAAAATAACAATGCAAGTAACTAATTTTTTTTTGTATTTTTGATAATAAGAAGCAAACAAGATAATAGCAAGGTAAATAAAATGCAAGTAACTAATTTTTTGTGTTTTTGATATTTAATAGCAAACTAAACAGGAAATAAAAATAAACTAAGCAAGACAAAAACAAAGTAAAGAGATTGGGAAGTGAGAGACTCCCCTTGCAGATGTGCTTCAGCTCCCCGGCAACGGCGCCAGATTTTTTTTGATGCACTCACGGGTGTGTAGTTGGAAAACCCCAAGCGGAAGGTGTGCAGGAGTGCAGCAGCAAATTTCCCTCAGTTATGAAACCAAGGTTATCAAACCAATAGGAGATGAAGAACACGTCTGAAGGTCTCCCCTTTGCAATGGCGCCAGAAATTGCTTGGTGGCGTGTAGTTGACGAGGGAGGTGGAACCTGCACAACGCAATCAAGAAACTTTGCCCCAACTCAACAGTGAGGTTGTCAGTCTCACCGGCTTGCTGTAACAAAGGATTAAACGTATGTGTGGAGGATGATGTTTGCAGAGAATGAAAGTATCAGTTTGCAGTTGGTTGTATTATCAGTTTAAAGAAAAGGTCCGGGGTCCACAGTTCACTAGTGGTGTCTCTCCATAAATAATAATAATAATAGCATACATGCGGGTAAACAAATTACAGCTGGGCAATTGACAGAATAAAGAGCTGCATAATGATGCATATACTAATGACATGATGTCTAGTGTGAGATTCATTTGGGCATTACAACAATATACATAGACCGTTCCAACCGCATCTATGACTAATAATCCACCTTCCGGTTAGCGTCCGCACCCCTTTCAGTATTAAGTTGCAAGCAACAGATTATTGCATTAGGCAAAGTGTGTAATGTAAGTAATAACATTATCCTTAGACAAAGTACTACTGTTTTATCCCTAGTAGCAACAGTACATCTACAATCTTAGAGCTTGCTGTCACTACCCCAGATTAAATAGAGACATGAACCAACTATCGAGCATAAATACCCCCTCTTGGAGTCACAAGCATCTACTTGGCCAGAGCATCTACTAGCAACGGAGAGCATGCAAGATCATAAACAACACACAACATGATATATTATGAAGCAAATGACATAGTATTCAATATCCATCGGATCCCAGCAAGCACAACATGTAGCATTACATAAAGATGATCTTGATCATGATAGGCAGCTCACAAGATCTAAACATGATGGCACAATAGGAGAAGACAACCATCTAGCTACTGCTATGGACCCGTAGTCCAAGGATGAACTACTCACGCATCAGTCCGGAGGCGGGCATGGTGATGTAGAGCCCTCCGGTGATGATCCCCCTCTCCGGCAGGGTGCCGGGAAGAGCTTCTGAACCCTCCCGAACTAGGGTTGACGACGGCGGCGGCTCCGTAAGGTTTTTGGGAAAAGTGTTCGGGTATTATGTCTTAGGTTTTCGGGGGGTTTAAGTAGGCGAAAGGGCGAAGGCGGTGGAGCCCCGAGGGCCCACCCTCAGGTGCTGGCGTGGCCAGGAAGGGAGCCGCGCCACCACCTGATGGCGGCGCCTCGGTGCCCTTCTTCGTCTCTTCTTCGGACTTCTGGAACGTGTCGGGAAAAATAAGGTCTTCGGTATAAAAATTGTCCAATTCCGAGAATATTTCCTTAAGTGGATTTCTGAAACCAAAAACAGCAGAAAACAGGGAACTGGCACTGTGGCATCTTGTTAATAGGTTAGTCCCAGAAAATGCATAAAACAACACAAAGTGTATATAAAACATGTAGCAATTGGTATAATATAAACATGGAACATAAGAAATTATAGATACGTTTGAGACGTATCAAGGTGTTAGCATGGCAATTATTAACACAATAGAGATAACATCCATGCAACACACTATTCATATCAAGATCACTCATATCTAACAAAGAAGTTTTTCTTGATAACTCTTCACACCCCAAAAATAATGTAAGTTCATCATGTTGATTAGGAGTGATCATGTTATCACAATACAAATTTGCAGTACTCATTGGATTAGAAAGGCTATTATCATGACCTGAACATTGAAAATTAAAATGACCCACTTTATAGCAAAGTTCACAAATAAAAGGATGGAGGTCACAAACTTTTTCACCAAGATCTCTTAGAGCCTTGTACCACGTTCTAGTTTTTTCATTCCTATGATGGATACAATATTCATCTTCGATTTGATTAATTCCACAAAGTCTATGCATTCCACAAAAAATAACATGCTTATAAGAAATAGTATTTTCAGATGTTTGAGCATGTTTATTGCAATCATTAACAACAATTTCATTTTCCATGCAAGTGTCTTTGAAAGGTTTATGATACACGTCCCAATTTTCTTTAGAAACGTTAATATGAGAAGCAAAGGTTCTAAAAGAATCAACAATAATATGAGAATCAAGACCATATTTAGCACTAAGCTCTTGAAAACCAGCAGTTTCAACGAAAGACTTAATGCAATCATATTCATAGTTTATACCTGATTCTTTACCTTTGTCATTCTCCCAATCTTCAGCATTGTTTTGAATTCTTTCAAGAAGATCCCATCTAGCTTCAACCTTCTTACTTGTGAAAGAGCCCTCTGAACAGACATCTAGATAATCCTTGCAATGTCTTGAAAGCCTTGCATAAAAATTATTAACAATAATTTTCTCAGGAAGCTCATGGTTAGAACATTTGAGTATTAATGTTTTCAGCCTTCCCCAAGCTTGAGCAATGCTTTCTCCATCACGAGGCCAAAAATAAAAAATGTAATTCCTATCTAAATACAATTCATAAGGAAGATAAAATTTAGAGTAAAAGAGATATTCAAGCTCCTTCCATTCCAAATGATGAGGATCATCTAGTAGCTTATAC
This sequence comes from Poa annua, assembly GCA_026929855.1. NCBI lineage: Eukaryota > Viridiplantae > Streptophyta > Magnoliopsida > Poales > Poaceae > Poa > Poa annua. The sequence goes on along the minus strand of CM049435.1, from coordinate 51,889,919 downwards.
CACTCCCTTGCTTTGTCCTTAAGTGATAGTGGAAATAATTTCTTCATGACATTTTCTCTTGATAAACCTGCAAGCTTAAACAACTCACAAAATTCTTTAAGTTTCAACAAGTGGTCACTTGGATGGACTGTTCCATCTCCTACATAAGGTTTATCCATAACCATTTCAACAATTTCCATAGGTATTTCAAAAGCAATACTTTCAGTAGGTGGATTTAGAATATCACAAGCATCATTAGAATTATCACATATTGGAGACAAAGCATTATCAAGGCAAAATAATTCCTCCATAGCTGAGGAGCAAAAAAGATTATTTTCATATAAACTAGCTTCCCCAAGCTTAGGCTTTTTCACAGCCTTAGCAATAATGGTGTCCAAAGAATTTATACTAATAACATTACTACCACTATTATGCAAACAAACTTCCATAGGTTTTTAATTTTCTCTTCAAAAGTATCATGTCCTAATTTAATATAAATTTCATAAGATCTCTAATTTTTTTGTTGTTTTCCATTTAGCCTAACTAGTGAAATAAAAACAAGAGACAAAAAGATAAAATTGCTGAATCTAAAGGAGATACCTTCCAACGCTTACCTCCCCGGCAATGGCGCCAGAAAATAGCTTGATATCTACGCACGCTTCTATTCTCGTAGACAGTGTTGGGCCTCCAAGAGTAGAGGTTTGTAGAACAGCAGCAAGTTTCCCTTAAGTGAATCACCCAAGGTTTATCGAACTCAGGGAGGTAGAGGTCAAAGATATCCCTCTCAAGCAACCCTGCAATTAAGATACAAGAAGTCTCTTGTGTCCCCAACACACCCAATACACTTGTCAGATGTATATGTGCACTAGTTCGGCGAAGAGATAGTGAAATAAAAGTAATATGGATGATTATAAGTAGTAATTGCAATATGAAATAAAAATGGCAGCAAGCAAACATGTAGCACAACAGGTTGTAAACGGTGTTTCAATGCTTAGAAACAAGGCCTAGGGATCATACTTTCACTAGTGAACACTATCAAAAATGACCTCATAGTTGAATAATAAATACTACTCTCAAACACTCTCTTGTTGGATGATAAACACCATTCATTGCGTAGGGCTGTAAAAGCACACCCCGAAGTCTGAGTAAACAAACACCACAACGTCATAAAGGAGTCATACACGATGCGCACACTGTCACCTTCACACCGTGGAGAGTACCTCCGGAGTTCATATTAAAGTAACCTCTATGGCGCTGGAACAGAGACGTCCCCCGAAACTTGTCAGAGGGGGAGCCGCGCCACCACATGGTGTGGCTTACTTCTCGGCCCCCTTCGTCTCTCCCCCAGACTTCTGGAACGTGTCGGAAAAAATAGGGAATTTGGCTTTTGTTTCGTCCAATTCCGAGAATATTTCCTTAACAACTTTTCTGAAACCAAAAACAGCAGAAAACAGTGAACTGGCAATGTGGCATCTTGTTAATAGGTTAGTCCCATAAAATGCATAAAAGTGATATAAAGTGTGTATAAAACATGTAGCAATTTGTATATTGTAAGCATGGAACATAAGAAATTATAGATACGTTTGAGACGTATCAGAGAACTACTCCCTCCTCATCATGGGAGTCAGCAGTGGCGATGAAGATGGCGGTGGAGTTGATGGAGATGACTCCGGGGGCAATTCCCCGTCCCGGCAGGGTGCCGAAACAGAGACTTCTGTCCCCCAAAACTTGTCTTCGATGGCGGCGGCGCAACGGAACTATTCTCGGGAAAAGGCTTCGGTAGTTAGGGCTATTTTGTCGGGGGCAATATATGGGCGAAAGGGCGGCGTCGGTAGGCGCCCGAGGGGCCCTCACCACGTGGCGGCGCGGCCAGAGGGGGAGCCGCACCACCACATGGTGTGGCTGCCTCCTCGGCCCCCTTCGTCTCTCCCTCGGACTTCTGGAACGTGTCGGGAAAATTAGGCACTTTGGCTTTTGTTTCGTCCAATTCCGAGAATATTTCCTTAACAACTTTTCTGAAACCAAAAACAGCAGAAAACAGGGAACTGGCACTATGGCATCTTGTTAATAGGATAGTCCCAGAAAATGCATAAAAGTGATATAAAGTGTGTATAAAACAAATGTAAAAAAAAAGTGTGTATAAAACATGTAGCAATTGGTACAATATAAGCATGGAACATGAGAAATTATAGATACGTTTGAGACGTATCAAGCATCCCCAAGCTTAGTTCTACTCGTCCCAGAGAACTACTCCCTCCTCATCATGGGAGTCAGCAGCAGCGATGAAGATGGCGGTGGAGTTGATGGAGATGACTCCGGGGGCAATTCCCCGTCCCGGCAGGGTGCCGAAACAGAGACTTATGTTCCCCGAAACTTGTCTTCGATGGCGGCGGCGCTGCGGAACTTTTCGTGGATTTCTGATCGCGTGTTAGGTCTTATTTCGCCGGGGGTATTTGTAGGCGAAAGGGCGAAGGCGGTGGAGCCCCGAGGGGCCCTCATCATGTGCCGGCGCGGCCAGAAGTGGGGCCGCGCCCACACATGGTGAGGCCGCCTCGGTCTCTGTCTTCTCCTCCTCTTCGATGTTCTGGATTGTTCCGAGAAAAATAGGGACTTTGACTTTTGTTTCGTCCAATTCCGAGAATATTTCCTTAACAACTTTTCTAAAACCAAAAACAGCAGAAAACAGGGAACTGACACTGTGGCATCTTGTTAATAGGTTAGTCCCAGAAAATGCATAAAAATGCTATAAAGTGTATATAAAACATGTAGCAATTGGTATAATATAAGCATGGAATATAAGAAATTATAGATACGTTTGAGCAGTCGACATGAGGGAGCACACGAGGGCCAAACGAGCATGGCTCGCGCGGCCAAAGAGGGGGCCGCACGAGGCATGCCCGTTCTTTCCTTGGACGTCTCCTCGCCTTCGGCTTTCGCGGACCGGACCCCCTTATATATCCGAGAAAATAACCCTATCAGAAGCACAGAGACATACACGAAACAGTGGAGCGCCGCCACCACCACGGTCTTCATTTTTTGGTCAGATTGATCATGCTCTCCACCCCGGAGAGAGGGATTCCGACACCGTCTTCACCGCCATCATCACCAACGTTATCCTCAACAATCATGTGCCCCCTCTCCTTCACCATGGGTGAGTAGTTCCCTATATGCTAAGATACTTGTAGGCCTCTACATTGCAAAGGAACAAGGCTGTGGTGAGCTAAGACTAGTCACAATGAGGAGTATCATATGGTAGTATCATGCATATGATATTAGTATATGATACTACTTTCACAATGCATGGTAACATATGAGTGCTATCATATGACACTACATTTATTAGATGCTAGACTCATATTGCATTGGAATCTGTTATGTTACGGTATCTACTTATGATATCACTATCATCTATTTCTTCATTAATTGTTGTGACACGTCATCATTTTGCCAACATGGCATGCATGATACCACCTATGATACCCCCATTATGACTAGTCTAAAGGATCAGTTCCTATTCAGTTCAATGCCCGTACGTTGCCACGGGTCGGCAATTGTTTTCCATACACACCTACTGTACATGAATATGTTAATATTTGATCGGTAACACCATTGAGTAGAGGAAAGGGTAGGCAGTTTGGACTAACCAAACTATAGATCATGATTCATGCCCTCGATCGTTGCTTTTGCCATCCATTTTGATTTCCCACCAGTCCCAAGATTCACTATCGTTCTCATGCCGAACATCTCAATCCGACAACACCATCAATGTGTTATGTAGTCGCACCACTCCTACTCGTCATTGTGCGCTCGTGTTTTCTCCAATTCGTGTGTTGTGTTTTCTCTATTTCTGGTAAATAGTCGTAGTTGTTCCCATAACACATGACTTCTGAAAGATTGCATCAAACTATTAGAAACCCAAATAACAAGAGGTGGTTGAATCTGACATCTTACATATGCAAATGGGAGATAAAGAAGACATTGTTCCGTCTGTATAGATCGAGCTTGACCTTTGTTGATGTAAGAGAGAAAAGAGCCTAGAAGAAGACATAGCGTGCTTACTAAAAGTATATTTCAGAAACTTGATACGAAACGAATAAAGCTAAACAAATAGCTAATCCTTCTTGCATTACTAGCGCTAGTTTAGATTGTTCAGAGGTCTTTTTAAACTAAAAAATCATTTTAATTTATTGTACTTAATAGCATGAATCATACTCTAAATTAGAGGCTCCGCAGATCACAAAAGATCACAGGAAAATGAAAATACTACTGCAAAATAAGAAGACCAAAATTGATACCAATCATATCTTCCAACTGCACCCTAACATAGAAAGATTTGAATGCTACCTGCCTTGGTATCCCGAATATGGGTAGTTTGCTCAATACCTTCAAGTACCGGGTATTCCGATCATCTAGTGTTGTCGTGGTGGTATCACGGCAGATGCCATAGGATGGCTAATTGTGTGGGGCCGATGGACGCTGGTGGATCCGGGGAGGGCTAGCGAGCTAAGGAGCTCACACGATTAGTGGCAAGGAATCACCAAAACCGACTCAAGCAGAGAAGAAAACGCAAGAACACTCGAAGAACACACACAAACCCACAAGCAACCGCAAACACGCACGATGTACCCAGGTTCGGGGCCCTCGTGAGGAGGTAAGACCCCTACTCCTGCCTTGCCTCACTCTGTATGTATGTCACAAGATCTACAAAGGTGCTCCTTGAGCTGTGTTGCCTCTCTCTCTAGGATGAACTCAAGAACGAGGATGAACTACTAAGGAAGGAGGAGTAAAATGCACTAGCAGTGAATGAGACTATAGTTCTGGCCCTCTTGTTTTTCTCTCTCTCCCAGGAGGAGTTATGGTGCTATTTATAGAGGTCCCGCCGAGTTGTCCGGGAACCCTAAATCCTCCGGGCCCCCCGGACAACAGCCCCCGTCCAACGGTAATGTCGACACTTCTACAACGACCTAGCCGCCGGGCTATCCGACATAGGTCGAGGTAGGCCATGATGCCTCTTGCCGTAGCCGCCGCCGGCCTAGGTGATGATGCTTCCCCTGTCAGAGACAGGACGTGCCTTCTCCATGCCTTGTCTCCTGTCAGTCAGTCGCCAGTATAGTGGTATAGTCACGTTGCCCTTGTCTTGTGCCCTTTGTCCCGCGCCCGTGTCAGACGGGAGGTGACCTTACTTCCGTGTCAGACGGGACAGTGTCCTTGCCATGTACCTGCCCTTGACTTCCTGCCCGACATAGGATATGTCGGACGCTTCCTCCTATCCCGGCACAAGTATACCGGGCTTCTCTCCGTACCCCGGCGAGGCTATGCCGGGCCTGGACCTCCGACATACCTTACTCGGCCCGAACATGTATGTCGGATTCTCCTTCCTGCACATCATAGACAAGCAAAGAATCCCGACATGGGGATGTCGGTTAGAACATGCCGGCTACTCCCGGCGTAAGCTTAAGCCGGCCGAGCATACAACTCGGTCCACCCTGGACCCCGCACACCAGCACCGGTTTCTGGCGTAGTACAAGAGAATGCCCCTAGGCCCAGCTACACGAAGATGTCTTAGGCTTGCTCCCAAAGACATCTTCGAGAAGCTGGTTCTTAGGAGAAATCTCTGCCTTTGCCTGAATGAGAGGGAGGGGCTGGGGGTCTATTTATAGTATCACCAGGGGAGACAGCCTGGCCCCTGCTTCCTCCAAAGGGCACCTCTTGACCTTTTCCAAGAGCCACCTCCAGCGTACCTCCAACATGCGTCCCTTTATCTCCCGAAGAGTCGTAAGACCTTTGGCACCAGGCCAAAGATATTCACCACTGTAAACACGGGTATCTTACCCTTGCCTTTACCCTACCCGGGGGTAGGCCCCCCGACACTAGTCCCCGAAGCTGGTGTAGTCCTGCAGCCTTGGATGAAGGGCTGCATCAGATTCAACCCGATAATCGCCCTGAACCGAAAGCCGACATAACTATGTCGGGTAACTCGATTGCTCCGACTTGCCCAAGTCGGTCACTTAAGGCCCTGCGACACCACGATGTCGGCCTGATGAGAAAACTCCGGCATGCCTGTCCCGACTTACTGTAAAATCATCCGACCTAGCCATCTCGGTTTGTCGTTGAGCTCTCAGCCATCCTGGGTTATTGTTCCGGTACTTTCGACATCACCAAATCTTTCTCTCAGATCTCTCCCCGAGACGTGTCACATACATGCTACACCATTCCGAGAAACGCGCCACGCGGTCTGACAAGCTGTCCCGAAAACATCGCACCGGCCCCACCAGCCGTCACATCTAGCAGGCACTTGAGTGGGTTGAGCACCCGAGGTGCCTCCTCGATTCCTGGGCTGGCAACCGCATCCGATCCACAGCCGACGGTTCCTATTCTGTAACCCGCGGTGTGGCCGATCGTGCGGCCATAACCGCTCCACTCGCGCCAACCGCCGCACGCACGATCCCACGACCTGCTCGAAACCAACGGGCGGGAAAAATTAGCAATCGCCTCTTCTCCTTCCCTCTTAAATACGGCGGCGGGGTTATTCTTCCTTCTTCCTCCGCATCATCTTCTTCCCTGCTTCCCTTCTGCTCTCGAGCGAAACGCCGCCGCGACGCACGCCGCGCACGCACTGCACGCCGGAGAGCTCGACGCCGACGATCGGGAACCGCCACGTCACCGTCGGGACGAGAACCTCTCGCGCCGCACCTTCGCCTTCTCCGGTAAGCTTCTTCTCGATCCTGCTAGATTCATCTCACGCTTGGCCACGATGACCCTTTTCTTACGTTTCTCTTGAGGATGAACCACACCCCACGCCCACTGGATTTCACCCATAGATTAGGGCTGGATACACCCGTCTCGGCCGCGGTACCTTTGATCTTTCTTGGCCAGATTTGGTTGTAGACTTCACCTTCGCATTCCCGTAGCATTGCTAGGGTTGTTCTTCATTAGAACCATTTACCTATTCTTTTATTCCGCAATGGTAGATCTTCCTTCTAGCATCTCGGTCGTAGATTCTGTTTTAGTGCCGGAACGCCCCGACTTACTGCATGTCTCCTCTTGGTGCCCCCGACTTACCACATTCCTTATGCTGCAGGACAGCTCCGACATATCTTCTGAGAACACCGACATGGGTACCGAGGGAGTCCGGGGAGGATGGGAAGGTTCCGACGCGTGCCAGGACGATATCGACTGGCTACGCCGAACTCACCGCATCCCGGAGGCGGTCCTCTGCCGACTTCCCGAGGGCGAGAACGAACCCCGAATCCAACCCGGGGAGCGGGTAGTCTTCGTCACGCATTTCGAGCGTGGCTTTGCCCTCCCAGCAAGCCCATTCTTCCGCTCCTTCCTCGACTACTACGGCCTGCAACCCCATCATCTCCCGGCCAATGCCATCACTCTCCTCTCCGCCTTTGTGACTTTCTCGGAGGGATATCTCGGCCTCTGGCCGGTGGTCAAGCTATGGGCCAAATACTTCCAACTACGGAAGCAGAGCATTCCCAACAAAGGCGTCAAGGATAAGGAGATGACGGCTTGCGGGGCTGCCATCGTGGTTCCTCGGAGGGAGTCCGACTTCCCCCGGATCTCGGGCCTAGAGTCCTGCCGCAAATGGCAACGGAGTTTCTTCTATGTCAGAAACTCCGACTCGGTTGAAGGTGACAAGGAGGAAGGAACCGACCTCATCAACCTCCCCGAGTTCAATATCGCTCCCCCGACTGCCCAGCTTCACTGGAGTTCGGACCCGAAGACGTTGGACTCGGAGGTCAACGAGATCCACGAGTACCTCCTTTCGATTAAGGACAAGCTCACTGCCGAGGACCTCCTATGCACCTTCGTCAGCCGCCGGGTTTGCCCTCTCCAGGCCCGGGTTCACAAGATTTGCCACATGAGTGGCAGATATGACCCGACACGGGTTAGTATCTTTACGCTCACCCAGGAGCAAGTATACCGGCGGGTCCAGGCTATTGCCCAGGCCGAGATGGACCCAGCCACCTGGGCCTGGGGGATGAAGCCCCACACGCGCTCTCGTCCTCCTCCACAAGTAAGCTGGTTCATTTGATCGACTTATGCAATTCTCCGACAAACTCATGTTACAACCATCTCTGTACTTACACGCATCTTTTGTTTTCTCGCAGAGGTTCGCCCGGCAGCTCCTTGAAGACCAGATCCATGCCGCGGGGGAGTGGCATCCGGACTTTCCCATCCCGGAGATTTTACCAAGCGAGGACCCGGATGATGAAGATCATCTATCCATTCCCCTGGCTCGCGCCCCTGTCCCGGGTAAGCCTTGTGCACCCGTTCCAATCAACGAGTGGTCGGATGACGACGAGGATGAGTGTCGAATCATAGATGTTATTGACGCTACTCCTCTCAACTTCGCGCCCCCAGTGCCTTCGACAACCGCTACTTCCAGCAAACGAGCCGAGACCCGCAAGCGAGCTGGCACCGGTATGTCGGATACCGGTGGCGACGAGGCGGGCGCCAAGAGAGCCAAGACCGGTAAGAAGCCGGGAACCAAGCCGCCCAAGAAGAAGAAAGGTCCTCCGACCTCCACCGGGTAAGCCGATTTCTCGAGATCCTTTGCCCTGCTACTTCGACCTCTCTGACAGTACCGTCCGAGTTAATATGCCAATGTCCTGAAACAGTGCCCCCCTTAAGTTGAATCCGACCGGGCCCCAAGGTCGGAAAGACACCGAGGAGGCCGGGTCGACTCGCGGGGAAGGCTCTCCGACCCGCAGGAGCCGGGCTGCCACACCGCCGCTGAGTGGCAGCGCCGCGGCCGGGAGAAATAGAGGGACTTCCGACAGGGACGTCGGATCCGGTGGGGACGCTACCTCCGACACAGCGAGGCGACCCCAGACCGTGTCACCCCCACCCCACTCGGGAGGGGTCCGTCAACCGCCGACGCACCGCCCTCTGCAGCAGCAACAAACGCAGCAACGGCCGCAGCAACAGTCGCAGTCACACCAGCAACAACAACCGCAAGGACAGCGCCAGCAACCTCCACCTGTCCGGACTCAGCAGCAGAGGCGTCCGCCGACCTTGGACACTACCACCTCCAAGGTGATCACCACACCATCCGGGTCGGCCGCCTCGGGCAAGCGCGATGGGACCACGAGTCAGAAAAGAGGTGAGGTTCCTCCGGGCAAGATCCTAGTGGTGCCCCCTCCTCGCGTGGCCGTCAAGACAGCTGCGCTGCAGACGCTAGAGGCCACTGCTGCCCAAGCTCCGCCTGCTGCCGAGTTGCTCATCCCGGGTGTCGACTGTTCAGGTTCGCTGGAGCAGTTTAACATGGACTGGAATGCCGCCGACACCAGCGAGGTGTCCTCCTCCGACCCGAACGCCCGACATCCCGCCGGACCCGGGAAAATTGCCCAATCTTTGCACTCTCTTCAGTGTGCAGTTCTCCGGATGACCCGGGACGCTGAGGTACGTCTCTTAATTATTCCCCCCCACTAGTCCCCGAGATTCGTGTGGAGTAATCGAAACTTCGACCGAGTGAAGATTACTCGGCGGGAATCTTCTTAGAACTGAGTTAACGCTTAACCCCGTTTCAGGCTTGCAACAAGGAGCGGAGCCGGTTGTTTCAAAAACTGCTCGTCAAGCACAGCGGCCTCCGGAAGAAGTACAAGACCCTTGAGGCGGCACAAGGTACTCTATCCCTTCTGCCGTCATACTTTCTCTTTTCTTATTTCTTCTCCTGACATCCGCGACCTGCCGACTTCGCCAGCTGAAAAGGAGGCCCAGGTTGCGGCTGCGCACCGGACTGCGCTTGAAAAAGAGCAGGCCGAGGTATCCCGGCTTCGCCAAGAACTCGCGAAGTCGCAGCAAGAGCAGGCCGAAATGACCAAGGTGATGAACGAGGTGACGGAGGCGCAGGAGACTCTTGTGACGGACCTCCAATCTCGCGCCAGCCTGGCCGAGCACAAATTGTCCGCCCTCACGGCCAGATGCGACACCTGGCTGGCCGAGTTACAGCGGATCAACGGCCAAATGGACAGTGAGTTTCTTCCCTTCTTGCTTATTGGGTTTTCCATATTATTCCGTTACTGCCGTCTTGCCTTCTAACTCGACAATAGCACTTCTTGCTTCAGAATTCTTCTCGCATTCGCAACATGCTGCTGTCCAGGCCGTCAGCAAGGCCCGCGGTAAGAGAGCGCACCTCGGTCCCATCTCGACCGAGTGGGACGTTGAGGACCACCTGATTGCCCTCAACGCGCGCCTTGTTCCTCTTAAGAGCATCGGCGTAGGCCTGCTCGACGCCGGCGTCTCGGTGTTCCGGCAGCTGTGGCCCGGCATCGAGCCTCCCAAGAATGTTCCTGAGCTGGCCGAGGAGCTGAGGAAAGCCGAGTTAAGACTCCGGGAATGGAGGTCATCTGCTGCTCGTGCCGGGGCGGATCAGGCCCTGTCCTTCATACTGTCTTGGTATGAAGAGATTGACCTGGACCACGTCAAGACGCAGCGCGAGAATTCGGTGTGGACCACAGATCCGGCCAAAATCCAGCGCCGCCACGAATCTGCCGATTACATGGCCCAATACTCGCGTCCGCACGAGTTTGTCCCTGGCCCTGTTTATCCGGATGATGACGAGTCTGATTCTGATGCCGGTGACGCCGAAGAGGAGCCGGAGGAGGAGGAGGCCAACCCGGACGAGCACACCGGAGCGGACGCTGAGGCGGGAGTCCCCGAGTCTGCCGAGCCTACCCCTAAGTCTGGGACTGTGGCCACCAGCCTCGAAGAGCCTACCGCCACCATGACTACATCACCTGCCGCCGACACTGCTCCGGAAGCAACCGCTGTCCTCCAGTCGGCCGCCCCCGACACCACGACTGCTGCTGCTGCCTCTACACCGACTTCTACTCCTGCTGCCGAAAACGCTTAGGCAAATTCATTAGATCCCCGGAATGCCGGGTGCATATGTAACATATACAATCTTAAGTAAAATACTCTGCTCTCTGGCTTACTGAATTGAACAAGCATCTAGTCATGTCGGATCACTTTACACCGAGTCCCCGAGTTTACTTTCTCGTTTACTATACTTGGTGATTTTTGCTCTTGTCTACCATACAGGCGTTCGACAGTCGAGTCACAAAATCACGACTATAGCATACGGTACTAGAAAATGCCCGGATTTAGGTTTAAAGGTATCCGACATAACGGAAGAATAACTAAAAGACGGGGTTTACACACAACACGTGCCGAATTGCTTTTAGACCGAGTTCCCGAGTTCGTTTTCGTGTTTACCACCTTCCACTATCTTTGCTCTTGACTACCACTTTGGGCATTCGTCAGTCGAGTCACAGGATCATTTCACATAGCATACATTACTTAACTTTGAAACGAGGTTGAAAATTCATTCGGCACGTGGACAATAGGTACGAAACAAACACGGCAGTCCCCGAGTTTCACCTCGAGTCGCCGGCATGCAGGTAACGAGGGACTAACCGAAATACAAACATAGACAAAGATCTGGCAGTCCCCGAGTTTACCCCGGAGTGCCGACATGCGAAAAACATAAGAAAAGAACCATCATACGGATAAGGCAGTCCCCGAGATTCATTCTGGGGTGCCGGCATTTCATTCAGAAGGAACTGAGATACATACACTGTGCCTTTTATGCAAAAAAGGGACGAAGTAAGGCTACATTCCATGGTCGTTTGGTTTCCTCGCCGGCTCTATCCATCACACCTTTCCTAGCTTCCTGCGCATCTACAAGATAATATGAGTCATTGTGCAGGGCTTTGCTCACCACAAAAGGTCCTTCCCACGGAGGGGATAACTTGTGCATGCCGGCAGTTCGCTGTATCAGTCTCAGTACCAGTTCTCCTTCTCTGAACACCCGGGGGTGCACCTTCCGGCTATGATAGCGTCGGAGGCTCTGCTGGTATATCGCTGACCGAGATAGGGCCAATTCTCTTGCTTCCTCAAGCAAGTCGACATCATTCTCTCGGGCTTCTCTTGCCTCGGTTTCTGTAAACATCGCCACCCTGGGCGAGTCATATTGTATGTCGGTTGGCAACACTGCCTCAGCACCATACACCATAAAGAATGGTGTGTACCCGGTGGATCTGTTGGGTGTGGTCCGGAGACCCCACAGCACCGCCGGTATTTCCTCTATCCAGCACCCCGGAGTCCGCAGGAGTGGTTCTACCAACCGGGCCTTTATGCCGGCCAATACCAATGCGTTGGCCCTCTCAACCTGCCCATTTGCCTCTGGGTGTGCCACCGAGGCCACATCAAGCCGGATTCTCTTCTCCGCACAGAACCGAGCAAACTCCCCTACTGCAAAGTTGGTGCCATTGTCCGTGATAATGCTGTGCGGGTAACCATATCTCAGTATGATATCCTTCAAAAATGAGACGGTTGTAACTCCATCGCATTTCCTAATTGGCTTTACCTCGATCCACTTGGTGAACTTGTCCACCATGACTAGTATATGAGTCATGTTACCTCGCGCCGGCTTGAATGGACCCACCATATCCAAGCACCATACCGCAAACGGCCATGTGATGGGGATAGTTTTCAGTGCTGCCGCCGGCATGTGTATTCTGTGTGCAAACCTCTGGCAACCTCCACATTTTCGGACAATATCCTCTGCCTGCTGCAGAGCCGAAGGCCAATAAAACCCGTGCCGGAAGACCTTTGCTACCAGTGCCCTTGAGGAAGCATGGTGACCGCATTCACCTTGATGTATCTCGAGCAGCATCTCTTGCCCCTCCTCCGGGTCAACGCAACGCTGCAGCACTTCAGTGACACTTCTCTTATACAGCTCTTGATTGATCACCGTGTAAGCCTTGGCTCTCCTTATCACCTGCCGAGCTTCCACTTCCTTCTCCGGCAGGGTCCCATATACAACATATGCCATGATGGGCTGCGCCCATTCCGGTACCTGCCTCACAGGGAAGACTGGGGCATCTATTTCCATAGGCGCGGCTGACATCACCTCTGCCGACATACCCGGTACAGTCCCCGGGTTTAGCCAAATGCTCCCGACATCAACCTCCATGGGCACGACTTCTATCTCAGAGTTCTTCGGGATAAATATGGATTCCGACTCGGGTGATGGCTTGATAGACGGCTTTTTTAAGTGTTCCAAAGCTATGCCGGGTGGGATCGCGTCCCGCGAAGACCCCAGCTTAGACAATACATCTGCAGCCTCATTCTCTCCCCGGGGTATGTGCTTGAACTCGCACCCTTCAAAAAACCCGGAGATTTTCTGCACATGGAACCGGTATGACGCCATGTTGGCATCCAAGGCGTCCCAATTTCCCGACACCTGCTGCACCACCAAATCCGAGTCACCATAACATTCTATTCGCCGGATGCCAACTTCCTTGGCGACATTGAGGCCATGCACAAGTGCCTCATATTCAGCCACATTATTGGATGCCGAGAAATGAATCTGGAGCACATATTTCAGTACCTCTTGCTTCGGGGAGGTGAGGACCACTCCGGCACCCAACCCAATTTTTGCCTTGGACCCATCAAAGTGCATCTTCCAGAAATTGAAGTCGGGAGGGGGAGGCTCATATTGCATCTCGGCCCAATCCACCAAGAAGTCCGGCAGCGCCTGCGACTTAATGGCGTCCCTCCTTTCGTAAGTCGGGGCGTATGGGGATAACTGGATGGCCCACTTGGCAACTCGGCCACTTGCATCTTTGCATCCGATTATCTCGGACAAGGGAGCCTCGCTCACCACTGTAACCGGATGCTCTTGAAAATAGTGCTTTAACTTGGTAACCGCCAGGTACACGCCATAAGCCATCTTCTGGTAGTGCGGGTAATTCTGCTTGGAGAGGGAGAGCACCTCACTCAGATAGTATACGGGCCTCTGCACCACCTTCTCACCTTCTTCTCTTTCCACCACCATCACCACACTTACAACTCGGTTGGTAGCCGCGATATAGAGCAGCATTGGCTCCTTGGGTAAGGGAGACGCCAACACTGGTGCATTTGAGAGCGTCTTTTTTAGGTCGTTGAAAGCCGCGTCTGCTTGTGGTGTCCACACAAAGGTTTTACTCTTTTTCATGAGTTGATACAAGGGCAAGGCTTTCTCTCCTAACCGACTCACAAACCTACTCAGGGATGCCAGACATCCGGTGAATTTTTGTACATCCTTAAGGCGAGTTGGCAATTTCATGCTCTCGATAGCCCGGATCTTGCCCGGGTTAACCTCTATACCCCGGCTAGACACCAAGAAACCGAGTAATTTTCCGGCCGGCACACCGAAGGTGCATTTATCCGGGTTAAGTTTCATTCGGAACTTTTTCAAGTTAGCGAATGTTTCTCTTAGATCCTCGATCAGAGTGGATTTTTCTTTTGTTTTTATGACTATGTCGTCGACATACACCTCTGCGTTTCGACCTATTTGCCCATGCAAGCATTTCTGCATGCACCTTTGATAAGTGGCACCGGCATTCCTCAACCCGAAGGTCATGACACGATAGCAATAAGCCCCGTACGGGGTAATAAAAGCAGTCTTTAATTGATCAGCCGGGTTCAAAGGTATCTGGTGAAAACCAGAATACGCATCTACAAAAGACAAAAGCTCACACCCGGCAGTGGAGTCGATCACTTGATCTATCCGGGGGAGCGGGAAAGGATCTTTCGGGCATGCCTTGTTGAGGTTGGTGAAGTCGATACACATGCGCCATACCTTGGCCAGGAGAGGGTCATCCTTTTTCTTCTCTACCAGGACCGGGTTAGACAACCAGTCCGGGTGCAGTACTTCCATCACAAATCCAGCCGCAAGCAGTATGGCTAGATGCTCCATGATTGCAGCTCTTCTCTCGTCCGAGAGACGTCTTGTCGGTTGCTTCACCGGCTTTGCATCCGGCCTTACGAATAATGAGTGCTCAGCCAACTCCCTCGGAACTCCTTGAAGGTCATCATTTGACCAAGCAAAGACATCCCGATTCTCACGGAGGAAGTCGGTGAGCTCGCCTTCCTATTTGCTCTCCAAGCTGGTGCCGATGATCACCCGGTGCTCTGAGTTAGCCGGGTCCACTACGACCTTCTTGGTCTCTTTTGGTGGCTGGAAGGAAGCATGCTGCTCCGGGTTTGTCATCCCGGGCACACCGAGTTGGGAGGCTTGGGCCAGCGTTACCATTTGCTGGATTCTCTTTTTCTCCTCGGCTATGACCAAGGACTCGGCCAAGCATGAGCCGGCAGTAGCACACTCGATCGAGCGCTTGTAGTCCCCCGCGATGGTGATTATGCCATTCGGACCTGGCATTTTCATTTTCAGATAGCCCATGTGAGTGGAGATCATGAACTTGGCCAGAGCAGGTCGGCCAATCAGGGCGTGATACGGGCTCTCGAGGTCCACCACCTCGAACTCAAGACTTTCGGTCCGGCAGTTCTCCCGGGTTCCGAACAGCACATCTATCCAGATCTTGCCCATAGGCGAGCAAGAAACCCCTGGCACAATGCCATGGAAAGTCGTGTGGGTCGGCAACAGCGTGTTCAGGGATACTCCCAACTTCAGCATTGTGTCCTTATACATGATGTTAATGGCACTGCCATTGTCAACCAGAACTCTGCTGAACCGGACGTTGATACTTGGCCCGATGAATGTCGGGTCCACCACCAAGGCGTAGCCTCCCGGCTTAGGCATAACCCGGGGGTGATCCTTTCGACCCCAGGTGATCTCCCTCTCGGACCAGTGCATGAACTTGGGTACCGCTGGCATGACGGCATTCACCTCCAGAGCGCGCTGGCGCTGGCTTTTCTTGTCAGTGGGCTCGGTCACAAAGACCACATAGCTCTGATGAGCTTCCTGATAGTCACCCTGGGGGTACCTGCCCTGGTTGCTAGGACCGACACGGTTGTTACCCCGGACGTTCACCATGTTTACCGGCCTTGCCGGTGGTCTCCTCTGGACTGGCGGGTTAACCCGGACATCATTGGCCCCACTTACAGGTGCCGGAGGTCTTGGCGCTGCAGGTCTTTCGGGGGCAGTTACCAGAGATCCCCCTGGAGCACCTTCTTGTCGCATGCGCTGGTACCAGCTGCACTGCCGAGTCGTGTGGTTGGCTGGTCTGTTGGGCTCGAAAGTGTGATAGCAGCAGGGCTTGTCCAGCATGTCCTCATACGTCAAGGACTTCCTCTGCTCGGCCCAAGTTTTCTTGACCTCTGCCCAACCCTGACCATCAGTCTTCTGCCGCTGGTTGGTACCGGTATTGCCTCGTTCACCGGTTACCGCCGCTACCTGCTGCGAGGCATAACGAAAGTCGGGCTCCCTTCTTTTTTGGCCAAAATCATGCCTGTCACTATTTCTGCCCTGCCCGGATCTATTGTTCCCCGAGTTCCTCCTACTCGGTTCGCCCGAGTCCAGCTGAGGTTGCATTGGATCACCGAGAGCATAGCTGTCAGCAATTCTCATTGTCTCGGCCAAGGTAGCCGGCATTTCCCTCTGCAGCTTCTGCCATAGCATGGATCCATGTCGGCATCCCTGCGCAAACCACGAAATGGCTTGGGCCTCCACAACTCCTTCGCAAGAATTGCGAATTGTGCTCCACCGAGTCAAGTACTCCCGGTCAGTCTCATTGTCCCTCTGCCTGCACATCGCAAGCTGCTGAGGTCGGTTTGGTCTCTTGTAGGTACTGGAGAAGTTGCTGACAAAGGCTTCCTCGAAGTCCAGCCAGCTATTGACACTCCCCTCCCTCAAATTGTTCAGCCAGATTCGGGCCGGTCCCTCGAGCATCTGCGGGATGTACCGTACCGCCCACCGACGATTTCCCCCGGCGATGTGCACTGCTGCCACATAGTCGGTCAGCCAGTCCTCTGGCTTGGAGCTGCCGTCATAAGTCTTGGCTCCCCTGTTCAACTGAAAGTGGGGGACAGGCTGCTCCGACATGATTCGGGGCCCGAAGCAAGCAGGACCGGGTGGACCTTGCTCCTCCATTTGCTCGGATCTATACAACCGATCCAGCTTGTACCGAGCATCATTTGGATCTAACTGACGAGTTCCCAGTCGAGACCCCAGAGCACTCTCATAAACATGGTATCCGGCCCTGGCCAAAGCCGAATTGCCGTCATCATATCGGTTCAGGTCTCGCCCGCCCATTTGCCGGGTCTGCAGTGCTCCAACAACTTGATGCCTTGTAGCCTGATTAGGCATCGGATACCGAGGTGGGTGTCCCCGACCGACCGAGTGGGCATTTTCGTCATGCCGATTACTCGGAGCTTGTCGGCTTCTGCTCTGAGCTTGCCCAATGTTGCGCTGGCCTGCGATCTGCTTTCCGGCATATGCTGGATCATACGTCAGCATCTGGAGCTGCTGATTTCCTCCGGGGTTCCTACTCCGGTTTTGGTTTCCACCGACATGCGGAGAGGAAGCCTGCCCTCTGGACACGCCGCTGGGAGCCCTGGTTGAGTGGACAATCTGAGATCCACCCCCGGCCTTCTTGACAGCCTCATTCTGCCGGGTTGCTACTTCCACCAGCTCATTGACTCGGCCTTGTTGCTTACGGCGAGCCTCTCCGGTTAGACCGGATAACTCGGCCCTTGCTGCCTCGGCAGCCCTGAGGGTCTTGGCCGGAGAGCTGTAATTCGGCCTAGCCGCCGACATTACGCTAGGAGTCACATTGGATGTAGCTCTGCCATTCCTATCTATCTCGGCATTGAGGCCCTTGCCTCTTCTGCGCACCTCGGCCTCACGGTTCGGCCGACCTCCTACCGGCGAGAAACCATGAGCCGCGTCATACTCACGCTGAACTCGGTCGAAGTCCCTCCGGACCTCTGCTAACTTCTCTGCCTCCTCCAACAAGCTCAGCCGCTCTGCCTCTAACTCCACCGCCCCCGGCACGGTCAACCTCTCTACCGTTTCTCTAAGAGGTTCAGTCCTTACCGGGACACGAGATGTCTCGGCGCCGCCATGGCCCTGCCTCTCCAGTGCCTGCTTGGCCCTCCGGGTCGATCTTGCCTCGGGCTCAAAGACAGGGTCTTCTGCCGGAGGAGCCGTCACCCCGGCCATCATGACCGCGCAGCTCTCGGGGCGAGTGGTACGCCGGCCGCGAGCCGCACAGACAGCTGGGGGATCCTCGGCCACGAGCACCCGCTCCGGGTACTCGCAGATGAGCCCGGTGGCGACATAGGTGGCGAAGGTGCCGAACTCGATGACGCAGCCGTTGGCCGGAAACGGCCTGCCGCGAAAGCAGCCGGCGTTGTCGCTGACGAACTCCATGTCGCCGAACTTGACGATGAGTCCGGAGAGGACTCGCACAGAACCCGTCCGGATGAGTACACCAGCCAGCGCCTCTACCTGCCCCACGGTGGGCGCCAACTGTCGTGGTGGTATCACGGCAGATGCCATAGGATGGCTAATTGTGTGGGGCCGATGGACGCTGGTGGATCCGGGGAGGGCTAGCGAGCTAAGGAGCTCACACGATTAGTGGCAAGGAATCACCAAAACCGACTCAAGCAGAGAAGAAAACGCAAGAACACTCGAAGAACACACACAAACCCACAAGCAACCGCAAACACGCACGATGTACCCAGGTTCGGGGCCCTCGTGAGGAGGTAAGACCCCTACTCCTGCCTTGCCTCACTCTGTATGTATGTCACAAGATCTACAAAGGTGCTCCTTGAGCTGTGTTGCCTCTCTCTCTAGGATGAACTCAAGAACGAGGATGAACTACTAAGGAAGGAGGAGTAAAATGCTCTAGCAGTGAATGAGACTATAGTTCTGGCCCTCTTGTTTTTCTCTCTCTCCCAGGAGGAGTTATGGTGCTATTTATAGAGGTCCCGCCGAGTTGTCCGGGAACCCTAAATCCTCCGGGCCCCCCGGACAACAGCCCCCGTCCAACGGTAATGTCGACACTTCTACAACGACCTAGCCGCCGGGCTATCCGACATAGGTCGAGGTAGGCCATGATGCCTCTTGCCGTAGCCGCCGCCGGCCTAGGTGATGATGCTTCCCCTGTCAGAGACAGGACGTGCCTTCTCCATGCCTTGTCTCCTGTCAGTCAGTCGCCAGTATAGTGGTATAGTCACGTTGCCCTTGTCTTGTGCCCTTTGTCCCGCGCCCGTGTCAGACGGGAGGTGACCTTACTTCCGTGTCAGACGGGACAGTGTCCTTGCCATGTACCTGCCCTTGACTTCCTGCCCGACATAGGATATGTCGGACGCTTCCTCCTATCCCGGCACAAGTATACCGGGCTTCTCTCCGTACCCCGGCGAGGCTATGCCGGGCCTGGACCTCCGACATACCTTACTCGGCCCGAACATGTATGTCGGATTCTCCTTCCTGCACATCATAGACAAGCAAAGAATCCCGACATGGGGATGTCGGTTAGAACATGCCGGCTACTCCCGGCGTAAGCTTAAGCCGGCCGAGCATACAACTCGGTCCACCCTGGACCCCGCACACCAGCACCGGTTTCTGGCGTAGTACAAGAGAATGCCCCTAGGCCCAGCTACACGAAGATGTCTTAGGCTTGCTCCCAAAGACATCTTCGAGAAGCTGGTTCTTAGGAGAAATCTCTGCCTTTGCCTGAATGAGAGGGAGGGGCTGGGGGTCTATTTATAGTATCACCAGGGGAGACAGCCTGGCCCCTGCTTCCTCCAAAGGGCACCTCTTGACCTTTTCCAAGAGCCACCTCCAGCGTACCTCCAACATGCGTCCCTTTATCTCCCGAAGAGTCGTAAGACCTTTGGCACCAGGCCAAAGATATTCACCACTGTAAACACGGGTATCTTACCCTTGCCTTTACCCTACCCGGGGGTAGGCCCCCCGACAAGTGTTCATCTGAAAACTTATTTATTCAAGATAAAAAGATCAGACATGAAAATGAATGTCTTTTTAATCGTGCATCACAAAAGGGAAAGGACTGATAATATCAAAGTAATACGTAGAATGTACTGCATGAATACGAAATTTCTTGTGTATATACATGTGAGAATTTGTATGAGATTCATAATCATAATGTAAATACTTTAGTTTCAGATTGCTATGCAGGACTGCATTCAGTAATTCAACCCAACTCTCCTTCAGGAGAATCTCAGCTGAGAACACCAAAGCCGAGGGGATACTCAACAACCCAAGACCCTTTAAACAAGAAATCTCATGCTTCGGTATGTGAGAAACAATAATTGACAGTTTGACACCAAAGACTGAACTGACCTGAGCACCCATTAAGTGGACAAGAAGGCCCCTGATGGAAAACCAAAACAATGACCTGACGGAGCAGATATACCGACAAAGCTTTGCATGTCGGAATTTCCAACTCGATAGAGTGAGATCCTAAGTTTAGTGTTGTCTGCAGCTAGCCAACGCTTGAAAGCAACTTTTGAAATCTTCCAAGTCCTCATCTTGGTGTTCTACATTGGACAAAAAAAGTAATGATATCAGTGGATATAGCAACAAAAATTCCTTGAAACCGGGTGCTCCTTTGTAATGTTATCATAATTGGCAAAAATGATATTCTAAATGGAAAGCATACCATTAATTGACATTTTAGGCTGGTAACAATCGGAATCACAGCGGTTGATAAATGTGAATGGATTGACGAGCCATGGACACAACAAAAAGATATCATTGTTGGAATACATGTCCAATGTGTAACACTTATGGTGTGTTTATAACCTCACTGTATGAGTGAACAACTTAACATAATCAGATTTTACCGAACATAGTTGCATCAAGTCTGGCGAGGCGGTGACATCGTGTGCGGCTCTGTTCCTCCCTCTCGCCACCATCAAGTCCTCCCCTCCTACAATTGTGTCGCCCCTCCCATCTCTTACCCTCATCAACGAGTGTGGTAGCACCGCCACTGCACTTCCCTGCAACCATAACCGCACAAGCGAGTGGCAGACAGATCCAATTCGACGACAACGATTTGGGACATGGGGATCGGCGGTGCATGGAGAGAGAGGATGGAAGAGAAGAGACATACAGTTGAGACCGCGGTTGATCACCTCTTATTGGGTTGCTCAACTCAAGGCGGGCGGCGGAGGCACGCAGGGACAAGAAGCCCAATCGGGCGACTGCACTCACGGCGGTGCTCGACGCAGCGGTTCGGGTGGCGTGAGGCAGGAACTGGGGTAGAGGGTTTTTGGGGTCCTGGTCTGACGGGGGGGGGGGGGGGGGGGGGGGATGTCGAGTCCTGATCCGGCGACAGGTGAACCGTGGTGGCGACGTGCTTGAGGTGGAGAGCGACGGCAGACCAACACTTAAAAAAAGAATAGTAGAGATTTGGCTTGTATTAGAGTATTGTTTATTTAATTTATTTGGTTTCTAATTTAAACCATTATTATAATTTGAAGTAAGCTGTATTTTACAATTAACAATATTGTTACTTTATATTGGTTTTATATTGATTTTATATTTCTAAGTTAAATGATGCATATGTCTTGTAATTCCGTTTTACCGCACGGTTTACGGTTTTTGGTCTGCCGCATCCGTTTTCAACCCGTAAAACACGTAAAACGAGAATGCGCTTTTCGATCGCTACTAGAGATGCTCCTACTATACACGTACACACATGTTAGAAAGTAGAACATGGCGTAGAAGTTACATTTAATTCGCGCAACTATGTATACTTATACTATATGTGATCTTTCCATCTTGACCTGGAGCCCGCCGCCGTGACGCTCCTTCACGATATACCCCGCATACGTGCCCAACAGGCGGTCCCAGACTACGAAGAAGGGCTGGGAGAAGTTGCGTCGTCCGCCGCCCAGCTGGTGGTGCACGTCATGGTAGGCCGTGTTGTTGTGCTGAAACACGACATGTAGCGGGTTCCACGGCATCATCACCCCGCAGTGGTCGTCGATGCCTTTCACGGTGGCAAACACGAAGAAGACGGCCGCGACGTGAGGCTGCATCCCAGAGACAAGGAATGCAGCGGCGCCCGACAACGTCTCCGTCAGCACGCCGTCCATCGGGTGGTTGTACTGCGCCGCAAAGGCATAGGGCGCGACCACGCGGTGGTGCCACGAATGGAAGCGGCGGTACATGTACCGGTTCGAGTGCATCAGCCGGTGCATGAAATACTGCCACGCGTCCAGCACGAACATAGCCAACGTGAACCGGGCCGCCGTGTCCAGGAATGACGTCGGCGACGAGGATTTGACGTCGACACCGCTGTCTTGCTTGTTGCCTGTCAGCTGAATGTATAAGAACAGATAACGTTTCGTTGTTAGACGACTCACAGTGAGAGTAACATAGATGGTAACATAAGTATCACATAGATAAAAATAATGATGTGACATGTAATTAAAAAAGAGACAAATAGAATAGCTAGCTATATTATCATAGCATCACATATTTCAAAACAATATATATTTATAATCTAGTTAATAAATCTTTACATGACACCATATATATATGTTACTATCTTATATCTTATGTTACTATCTAATATGAAGACTCTCATTATAACTAGTTTTACAAGCCAAGGTGCTCCAGAAACTTTTTACAAGTCAAGGTTCCGTAGATACTTCCTAAATGAGCGGCTGGTTCAGTTCAGCGCATGCATGTTTCAATGTTTGTGTCGGACCTGTCGGTCGGCTAGCAAAGCTGATCACCGCCGCGTGGTGCATGCATGCACCACAGGTGGTTGCCAATGTACTGTAGTAAATGAATGCGCCGAGTTTTTTATTTTCCGTGCAGCTCTTAAACTATATATACGGGGATTGATACAAGTACTCCTACGTGACTCTTCGACGGTTGTCGGCTAGCCGAGCAGAGCAGGCAGGGCAGGATTGTTTTTTCAAGAGTATATATATATTAGCAGGAAGTTACTGCTCCATCGTTGCTATGCACGAGTGATTTCACTCATTGAAGTCACGGTACGACTTTAGGCCTCTCGTTACCGTCGAATTTTCATCCAACAGTTTAACTTTACTCGAAATTCAAACCATTTAGAAAACATTCCAGTAAGTATATATATTCGTTGTGCATTCTGAAGGAAAGTTCGGGTTCATTTGGATAAATTCTTCATCATTAAATTGATTTTCATGTCTTAAGCTTAAAAAGCTATTAAAACATAAAGCATCGGTCCAAAGGTAACAAATTTTTCTCATAATACACAACTAAACATATATATGACTTACTGAAATTTTTAATTTTCTATAAAGTTTGAATTTTGAGTTTAAAAT
Organism: Poa annua; assembly: GCA_026929855.1. Taxonomy (NCBI): domain Eukaryota; kingdom Viridiplantae; phylum Streptophyta; class Magnoliopsida; order Poales; family Poaceae; genus Poa; species Poa annua. The sequence continues at coordinate 51,866,852 of CM049435.1, read as the reverse complement.
TTGGATTGAGATGACTTGGATCTCTGCCCTGCGAAGTCGGCCAGGACAGGGCTGGGGCACACATGCGTTGTGTATTATATATCAAGCAGAGCTACAGATGGTTCAAATTTTGGTAATTTCGTCGTGTGCTGAAGTATAATTTCATCAAACTAACTTCAGATCCAATACAAAACTAAATTATAATTTATTTGAATTTTGAAAGAAAAATAGGAATTTCGAATCCTATTTTTCTATTTCACGTGGTTTTAAGAGAGATTGTTACGTTCCAAGACATGGTTGTTTCAACTCGATTAAATATAAGATGATTTAGTACAAAATATAAGATGATTTAGTACAAAATATGTCCACATGCATGTAGACATTTATTAGTGCAAGCTTCACATGGGTTAAAACATCTTATATTTTGATACCGAGTAAGTAGTTAAATAGCAATGCAAGAACCTTCAATAAAAATTACCGATAATTTGTAGATGTTCCAAAATGGAAAATCAAAGATGACTTACATACATGCTTGACTTGGTTACTTTTCTAGTGAGTATAACACGAAGACAGGAATGGAAGGAGAAGGTGGTACTAGCGAGCTTGCGGTTAGTTAGCTCAGATGGTCTCGCCTCGAGTGTGTATGCAAAAATGCAGCTCAGACTTGCTCTAGACTCACCTTGAGCACCGCAATTGAGATGGCAGCCTGGATGGCCTGCTGCAGGAGCACGCCCTTGACCACGTCCTTCTTGGACGCCATGTTCTTGGTCTCTTCGTCCCTCCTCGAGTGCAGCCTGTACTTGTCCAGAACCTTGCTGCTTCCCAGCACCTCGTACATGCCCGAGTAGAGCCAGTACACGGCCACCGGCGCCAGCGTTACCACGAGCTCCTCGCCGCCGACGAACCCCATGGTCGGCAACGCAAGCAAAGCAGGTAAACGTGCGATTTGATATATAGCTTGACTGTTATAGTTCAGCTTGCACCGCGCGCTAGCTAGTCTGTGTGTAGTAATCTACTGCGCGCGCCGCTGAAATACCGGACGCAGCGATGCTCGCGAGGTTTATATAGGCGACTGAGCGGCCGAAGGGGACAACACAAGAGAAAATATCTCAAAAAATACGTAGGCGTCTTGTTGGAAAAATACGAACGAAGCCCGGAAATGCAGAACAGCAGGACGCAGGTCCATGTCGATTGTCGTGTGTAGACTTCGCTTCTTCGGAGCCAAATCTTTCGACCATGTTTTCTTGACGCGTTTTGTCATGCTAAAGTACAGTATAGTATGCGCAACAGTAACTCGATTGCGCCACAGGAAACTTTTTGACGGAAGACAGCGAGCGCTGCTTCATTTCCATTAAGAGGGAACCGGAACAAATGCCGGCGAAGTTACAGAGGAAGACAAAGAGAGAGCTAGAACAACAACAACAACAACAACAACACAACAAGAACAAAAACTAAGAACGGCACACTAAGCAAACAACCCAGCAGGAGGGCCTTCAACCTCCATCGTCTTCCGACTAGCGTTGGACGCTAGCGCACCAGGAGCACCGCCGTAGACGAAGAGCTTCAATCCACCGAGGTTAGCCACGATGGAGCTGGAGCAGCCGAAGGGCAACACATTGCCGAGTCCACTCCGGACGAAGGGCCCTGCACCGCCGAGGCTTCACACAGCAGCCAACAACACAACCGAAGAGCATCACGAAGCCGAGTCTAACACCCGGAAAGCATCCCGGACACTAGCCCGGCCATTAGCCGTCTTCAGAGGAGGTCTCCCGTCCACCGTAGAGGTCCGAGCTTCGTGGCCAAACAACACCACCACAAACCCCCACTGGTCCCTCCAGCTGGGTCCAACTCCACGGACAATGCCCTCAAGAGGGAAATGACGGCAAGCCGCCAACAATGTCCGGTCCGGAACAACCGGATCGAGGGTTTCCCCTGGAGCGTGGACATGGTGGGAGCAAGCACAAAACCACGGCAACGCCTTCAGGAAGGAGACGACACCCACGGGCGCCGTCGCTGCCGGCTCCGGCCAAGGCAGGACCAAGCCTTCGCTCGGCACTGCAGCTCACACCCCACCGTCAGCTGGCCCACCGAAGCTTCCCTCACCTCCTGAGCAGGCCGCACCACGGCCACCACCGTGAGCAGCGGCAGCGCCGGCCCTCCAGGCCGAGGGACACCCAACCACCTCCACCCCCGCACCACCACCTCCACCAGGCGCCAGCCCTAGCAGCTCTGCGCCCCCACCACGCCGCCGGCGGCCGAAGCCGAGCAGGCAGCGGATCTGGACGGGATCCCAGATCCACGGAAGCTCCCTCCACCCACCGCCGAGGACGGAGCTCCGCCGCGTGGGAACGGCGAAGGGGAGGAAACCACCGCCGCACGGCCGGGGGCGCCGCCCGGCCCCGCGCGCAGGCGAGCACGACCGCCACCGCCCCAGCACAGCGAGCGCGCGCGTCTGCCGCGAGCCAACCAGCCCCAGCACCTTTGGCGTCGGGGCCGCCGCCACCGCTGTCCTCGCCGGCGGCAGCGGCGGCAGGGAGGGCGGGTCGGGGGCGAGCTGCTGGCGGCGCTAGGGTTCGCCCCGGTGTCGCCCTGGGGGACGACACGGGCGCCACAAGAAACTGTCGGCCGGCTTAACGAAGAATACGTCGATGACTCCAAGATTTCTTTTGCCGTTTTCTTGTTTCGTGCCTCCTCTCATGTAAAGCTAGCTGCAATGCGCCGTGCTATCGTTTCTAATAATTAATGCTCGGTCATTTTGCCATTTGGTATTTAGTAAAATGATGAAATGCAACAGATCGACGCCAGGAGCGACCAAGTCCTTAGCCAAAAGCAACATTGCAAACAATATGTAAAGAACCATTAACTTGTCACTACAACTAACTCTTAAAAGCGCCGGCTTGGTTAAATAAATAGTATTGTGGAAAATTGGTTTTATTGATTCAGTTTTAGATAATGGAAAAAGTTATTGCAAAAAGGACATGTACGGCCTGCACCTCGTCCTCTACAAATCCTAGCCTCTTTTATATGCAAGAATTTCTGACACATTTCAGCCCTGAGGATTGGAGAAGTGGAGATAGCATCTATCGCAACGACCCGAAGGGCCCAACAAGAGGACTTGAATCTAATAGAGAAGCTGGTCGTGCTCTTTTGCTCACCCTGACCTAGCCGTCGGAGCTACGGGCCTCGCCGCCGTCGCCCCTAGCCGCTCAGCCGCCGGAATAGAAGGGCTCGCGGCCGGAGCAGAGGGGCTGCCCTCATCTCCCTAGTCGTGTGCCTTGCCTCCGTCGCCCTGGCCGCTCTGGCCCCGGAGCCGCGAGACTCGCCTCCATCGCTTCCGGCCGCTCCGTTGCCGGAGCCGCGGCCCTCGCCTTCGTTGCCCTTGGCCGCATCTCCTTGTTGTCTGCCGCCCTCCTTTGCTGTCCCAAGGTATGGCAAGTTTCTTCCCTCAATTGTTCATGGATTTTGCTTGATTCAGATAACAGTTACACAAATAGTTTGCATTATTGCCTTAATCAGGAGCTAAGTACGCAGAAGGAGGCCATTAGCAACAATTAGACTGTCGGGGGCTTGAAAGGAAGGAAAACGAAGAAGGGGGTTTATGTTGCCAAGGCGCACCAACGCGGGGGGGTAAAATCAATTCCCCAATCGCTTTTCTGATTTATTAGGCCTCTCCTGCATGTATGAATCATAGCGTGGCTACAATGGTGTTCTCCGACGAGGTACCCGGCAGGGTACTCGGCTAGAGGAAGGAGGAGGGAGGACAGATCCTTACTCGGAGGAGATCACCTTCCTTCCCTTCCCTGCCCTAACCTATCTTGGTGGTTGTCTTCTACCTCGGATCGTCGGAGAGCTAGCCTATGGCTTGTGCTTGCTTGCTTCTTCAGCTCTCTTGGCCATGTGTTCCCCCCTTCTCCTCCATGCCCTTGGTCCCCCTTCTGCCAGCGGGAACCGGCCGCCGAAGGCAGGGAAAGCTTCTGAGTTAAATACACTAAAAGTCCTTGTACTTGTCGGGCTGGCTCGATTTAGTCCTCGTACTTGGAATTTGCTGAATTTTGTCCGTGTACTTGTGAATTGGGCTCGAATTAGTCTAATTTTGTGCTTGGCGTCAAATTGAGCTTACACGGACGACATGTGGAGTGTAATCTTGCAAGCACACCCTTCCGCATCCAAGAAAATTGCAAACAAAAATGACCACAATTTGGACTAAGCTTAAAAAGCAACCACTATTCAAACTTTTATAAAAAACCTCTAATTGTTGCAGATAGCACCGAATGGATAAGTTTAGTCATTGTAATATTATTTCTGACGGGTCGGGGCAATGTCAGTGTGATGTAACATGTTTTTATTGGGTAGACCCGTGGGAAAGTAATGCCCATGAACCACCTCCCACCGGCGAGCGCATGCAGCGCGCTGACACAGCGACCTCGCCAAGGAACTCACTCGGGGACGGGCTCTGACGCGTCGTTGAGGCGGGCACCGGACCACATGGATGCACTAGCACCTCGTTGCTGATGGCTAACAGCGACGACGTGCCGCCGTCGACCGTCCACTGTGCCGGAGGCGTGGGCCCCAAAGGCGAAGTCATGTTGGCTTGTCTTGATGAGGCATATGACCAACATAGCAAGTCGTGTAATGCGCTATGTCTGCCCCCTATTTTTAAGCACTATCCCCAATTTGTGTTTGTTTTTTGTAATTTTCTCAGATTGGGGAGGGTGCTCTTGTAATATTTCAGTCCATGTGTCATCCGTGACCGCTCAAATTTGACAATAATAATCGAATTGGACTGAATCGAGCCCAATTCACAAGTACATGGGTAAAATTCAGCAAATTTCAAGCATGAGGACTAAATCGAGTCAACCCGACAAGTACAGGGAGACTATTAGCGTATTTAACTCAAAGCTTCTTCCTTCCAATTTTCGTTGATTTTGCTTGCTTCTACCAATCGATTTTGCTTGCTTCTTCATCGATTTAGCGAAATTATTGCAATTTTAAGAAAAACACATCCGTCCCTTCGTATTAAAGGGTACTTCTGTCTATTCATATGCCCATTTAATATTTATATACGTTAATAAATCGGTTAAACAGGGCAAAGGGGGATATCAGCTATAGAAACGGCCGAACTGGGGGGTCAGAAGAGAGGACGACCAACAGAGGGGGACGATTTTCTCAAGTGGTGGTGGCGGGCTGGGGGTGATAAACTGATAATCAATTCCCCCTTCGGGCGACATACTGAAGACAGCCCGCCGTACTCTTGCCCCGCGACCACGCGCCCGGCCGATCTGCCCTCCTCGCGGTTTCTCCTCCGGCGCCGCCGTCCATCAGATCGGCCCGCAAGCCGGCGCTTCAGCGGAGATGCAGAGGCCGGGGGATTTCAAGCTTCCCCCCTTCTTCAACTACCCGCCCTACTTTACGTAATCCCTCCTATCTCTGCCCCCACGCCGTTTTCAATTTTCCAACTCCGCACAAAAGAAGGAGAAAGCCTCCGTGTTCTTGAGCAATAGTGCCAAATGCCAGCTTGAACACATGGTTGCATGACTTGCGGGTCTTCAGTATGTATAGGAGTAGGGATATAGGTTGGTTGCTAAAGCAATTGTGCTTGGTGACAACTTGGGCAGAAGGTTCAGCTAGCTCCAAGTTCTGTGGTGGTGATAAAATTATTTTTCGGGTGAATTTTCGTTGGCACACATCTTAGTTTACATGACAAAGTGTACAATTTAGTACTAGTTACTGATTTTTAGTACGTTGCCCTTTTTGTAAGAATTGAACTTGTTGTTCGTATTTAGGCAATATCATATAATCATGTGAGTACATTCTAAATCGTCTCTAATATTTGAAGGAAGTATTCCCTTGTTTTGTTCTGAAATAGCTTGTCATTAAAGGCTGCAAAATGCAAAACTCACCGTGGTTAATGATATTTTATAAGTAAAGAACTGACAATGTATGCAGGGTTTATACATCAGGATCTCTAAAGGAATTGTGTTAGTAAGCTTAAGCACTTGTTTCTTAAAAAATCTGCCTTTGGTCGAAACTTAAATGTCTCTCTTAACAAATCTCTTCTTCATACCATCCCCAAAATTGTTATATGGTATTTGGTTCGGGGTGTCTAAGCCTATTTCTTTTGATATGTGATGTTAAGATCTGGCATCTTTCTTGCATGTTTCAACAATCTGCTTGTTGCAGTTGAAGGCTGAAGCACTTTTTGTGCTTTACTAGTGCTTACATTTGGTTGAGTTACGTAAGTGAACTTTTGGCTATGTTATCTTAAATCCAGCTATGAAGAACTTTTACCATATGTTTATATACGTAATGAGAATAATAAGCATGGATTTTTTCCCAGTTTGCAGCCTGTGAGAGAAACACGCGAAAAGCAAGTGCAGCTATGGAAAGATCTGATACTTGATTACTGTAGAAGTCAAAAGATGTATATAATCTCCCTGGAAGAAGAATTTCCGTTGTTCTCCAATCCAAATATTGAGAGTAAGCTGTATTTATCTGAACCTTGTTTTGGCTCCACTCTTTAGCAGTTCAGCAAAACGTGTATTATTAGCTAGTCGTGGTATTGTCTGGTATGGTGAACATACCATGGTGATCTGGCATGATGGTAATGTGTTTGAAAGGCCTCCCATTTAGGCTTGTGAGAATGACATACTATTTTATACATGAAAGTTGTATTTACTCGACTAGTTTACTATGCATATGTATATTTCTTTTGACGTTGCACTGAAGATACACGCTTCATATTATTCAGGATCTCTAAGCTATGAAGCAAAGGAAGTGTTCCTTGCAGCTCTTGTTAGTGAAGGTTTATTCTGCACATCATTGAATCTTCCAGTTATTGATGCAAGCTCTATTTAGTTTTGTGCTGTGTACCTACTTAAACCAAGTTCAAACTGCAGGGCGTGCTGAGTGGATTGATAAAAATCACAAGAAGTGCCTCATTCTTTGGCTGCGGATTCAAGATTGGGCCAACTATATATTAGACTTTGTAAGTTTATATTTTGTTTGACATTTTTCCTCCGGAGCTATCAGTTTATCAACAAATAGTGGGAGTGACTTCATCATGCCATAATATTTGTCTTGGTGTTGTGCTTGTAGGTGAGGGAAAATGGGTTGGAGGTAACAACAATTGAAGATATACGCTCTGGAATTGAAACACATGGAACCGGTAAGTATACCAAAATTCAGTGTGATGGGATTTGGTTTACCATTCCAATATTTCTGTGACACTAAATGCATTTTTTTGCTCCAAAGAAACTTGCGGCAAAAACAACATATACATGTAGGATTAGATGTACCTGTTGGCTTTATTTTCATGTTTACCCAGTTTGTTATGTGTCTTTGGCATTATAGTTGCATTGGTTAGTTTGGACAAGCCTCAGGGCCGGCCATTCTTTAAAGCCTAATTGGTTAGTTTGGATAAGAATCTATTTGAAGTATGCAGTTAGAGCTTCACTTTTAGGGCCGGCCATTCTTTAAAGCCTGGTATCTTCTATGTAATTTACTGTCAGTGAATGAACCATATGTTACAACAGCCTTTTGTCCAAAGGAAGTTGGGGTAGGCTAGAGATGAAACCCAACAAAAACATGGGGCATTATTTAACACCACTCGGGTTCAGGTATGGCGCGTCGATAAGAGGGTTATGCCCCAACAAGTTTCTATTGGTTTCATATCCGTAGGGATGGCTGGTTTGTACTTTGGATTGCCAAGCCTATCACAACCCTCCTCCTTTACCCGCGCATGGGACCGGCTATGCCTAAAACTAGGCGGAATTTGAATAAACCAGATGTTATCCTCCAAAAATCCTATTCCTGCTATCGTGCGATGACGCAATCTAGCCTGCACAACTATGATCTCCGGACTTTAGGCCGTGAGATAAATTGGTGGCGATGCCCCATCAGTAAATACATAGGCCACACCTGGTGTTTAAAGCTGTTCTTATGGTGTTGTGGCTAGTTTGGATCATTTTATCCTGTGGTGTCTGTTGCAGAACTTGCGGGCATTGATCGTGGTGTCCTCATGCGAGCTTTGAGGCTGTTGGAACAAAAGGGAAAGGCAGCAATCTTTAAGGGCACCTCAGCGGACGATGAAGGCGTCAAATTTTCTGTTTAAACTTCATGCAGTGCCCAGCTAACAGATGAATAATCTTGATCGGTGTCCTTGAACTTCGTACATCCCTTTTGCCCCATATGCTGATCACATCGTTCCTGAGTATTTGTCGCTATCTTTCTCAGTGCTTGGTATTTATAAGGCGAAGTCCTATTTCTCCAAACTATTTGTCGTTAAAATTTCATTCATTTCTTCAAGCATCTATACCTATGAAACCCTATGCTATGTGTCGGTTAGGGCTCAGTTGCATTGGTGCCAATGATTCTAACCTAATTTTCTGTCTAATTCGATCTGTTCAGCACTGGGCGCTGTTAATTATATTAGGGCTTGTTTGAAATGGATGGAATTTGAAAATAACTGTAAATAACGCGAGCTTTCATATGTGGAAGAAAGTAATACTCCCTCTGTACAACAAAAGATGTCACACTTTCTATCAAATTTGGATGTATCTATACACTAAATCATGTCTAGATACATCCAAATTTTGATCAAGTTGAGACATCCTTTGTTGGACGGAGGGAGTAGCTTCTGAAATGCATGCCAATTTCTTGCAGATTGCAGTTCAATTCCCGCAGATTCTTTACTCACCTACACACTTCTGATGAGCCGTTTCTCCATCTCATCTAACGCCCAAACCAAGATGTTCTGAATTTTGGATATTTCAATGTGGACTACATAAAAATAGTGAACAGAACATCTTATAATTCGAAATTGACTATTGAGGGAGTAGTATTTAGTGTACAAAGTAGCTTTCTTGTGGTTATGCTCTATCACTATCGGCCACTTAAACAAGAGCCGGGCCTACTCATGTCTACTTGGCTTGCAGCCATTCAACACGCATGAATTGGATGCTCTCCAACAGTGACTGACGTGTAGGCCATTAGGAATCAATCAGTCGGCAGGGCTGCCCACCAGAATCTATAGAATCTTTAATTTCTTGCGGTTATCAGGAGGAAACGCGGCTGTCTTTCCGTCCGTTTCAGTCCACCTCAGCTGCCACATACAGGCGCATATATCTCCATACCTCTCGCCGTCCATAAATTAATTGTTGTTGAGAGAAGAAAAGAAGGAAGAATATATCTCCGCGTTCATGAGCAGCCACTAATAATATGCAAGGGGACCCATTGTAGTGGATGGGGCATTTGATTTGATACTATACTGTCCGCTTTCACCTGCCTTTGCCGATCAACCATGGCGCAAAGTAAGCAGGTGATTCGACGAGAGCGAATAAATAAAACCAGCACGCTAACCTGTACTACTACCAAGCAAGCAAGCGGCAACTAGCATCAAGATAGACAGCAGACGGGCGGGGTTCATTTACATATATATCCTTGCTCCTGGCCCCCTTCCCCAGTTCCATTATTGGTTCTTGTGAGGGGCGGAGATACGGAAGGAGAGAGCAAAGAGGAGATCAGTCCTTCAATCAGTGAGGTTTGTTCTGTTTCAGCTCCTCTCCTGATTCTTTATAGCAGCAGGGTTGTTGATTTCTTTCTTGCCATTTCTTGGAGAGATAGGAGGACAAGCGAGTTTTATGATGGCGTCAAAGAGGATACAGAAGGAGCTCAAGGATCTGCAGAAGGATCCCCCTACCTCATGCAGTGCAGGTCTTGTTTCTTTCTTACTCCTACTTTGCTTTGCTTCTTTTGGCGTGGATTTTGCAGCTCTATGACATGCCCTTGTGCATGAGTCAGATATTTGTACACATGCATCTGAATGATTTGTTGTGCACATGCTTGCGTCTTCACGTAGAACTGTACCCTTGGAAAAAAATGCTCTGGTTTAGCAGTTGTTTGGAGTAACGCTGTATGCTCTGCTTCCCCAAATAGGGAAACGAGAGTAGGTGCCATGTATGTTTGGAGTTCATGATGAGGTCTGCGCATGAACTTTGACTTGGATCCTCGGTGAACTGGCACAGCTGCACAGTCTGTCCAACACCTAACTGATGCAATCATGCAGTCAGTAATGAATGTCACAGTGGTTGACGGAGAATAATGCATTTACCCTGAGACGCTCTAACAAACGGCAATAGTCTATCTGATATCGTAAGGATTAGTGTTAGCACTTGAAACGGATTTCGCTCATCGAAAGCGGATTTGGAATTGGAACCAAACATCCTGGCCGGTTCTGTACCCTATTCAACACTAGAGCATGCACTAAAAAGGGGGATGACCCTGTCATATCTGCCCCTCTACCAAATTTATATGTATCCGTTCGCCTAAGTCGATCACCAACGAAGAAAGAGAATTGGGTAGGTAGGAGGAGGAAATGAACCAACCTGAGGCCCCAAATAAATATAAGGGAATGAGAGAAATGGCCGGAACCGAACGCATCTTGCAACGTGAACAAGATAGTCCCTGGTTGGATGTGGGGGATTTCATGGTGTTTAGTTCCAAGCAAGCCTGAACATGAGCACTAAGAAACACCACATAAATTTTTCATGCAATATGTATCTAAGTATTGTTAAAAGTATTTATTATACAAGTTTGTTAAAAAGTTAAAAACAGGATTTTTTTTCCAAACAATGCATTGGTTGGCACCATAGTTAAGTATAATAGAAAATTGTTGTTTCTTTCCATAATAGCTAGCTAACTTTTGATCTTGTGTTTTGTTTGGTTATCGACGTTTTATGGCAAATGCTTAGATAGCTATATCCATTATCTACACAAAAAAAGAGCTAGTTGCTGGTTTCCCCGAGTAACCTATCATTTAATAATTAATAGTAGAAACAGTGGTATATTGGTTTCTAGAACACTGGCAGAAACATATGAGATCTCAGACACGTTCCTTGCTTGTATTATTCCTCTTTTTGTCAAATCGATATGGGACTAGATCAATTGTATAGATGAATATATATATATATATATATAGGCAAAATGGTTTCTACTCCCGGGTGTAACTACACCCACGTCTCATATACCATCTTACAGAAGTATTTGTCATACTTTATCGGTTTGAGTATGTTCATATACTATATCTAAGATACCCCAAAACAAGTTTCATGAAAAAATTGCAACTGTCCTAATATTTTACACTATATACTCGAAATATCGTCATATGTGCATATAAAAGAAAAGTATGTAGAAATTTTTTACATACTACCAAAAAAGAATTATCTATAGTATTAAAATAGCATTATATACTCCATACTACATGTTACATACCTCCCGGTATGATAGATACTCCATACATGTGTGAATATGTCATATATATATATATATATATATTGCATTTTTATCGGCCTTTAGACTGCACATGTAGCACACAATTTCATCCTATGTAATATTCATCACACTAGTAAGTTGGCATGTGCAAACTACATCATGGTTTTGTTGGAAAGAATGTAGTTAAAAGTTCCAAATTCTCCTAAACTTGAGCAGACATATCACTTTGGTCCAGAGAATTATGCATTGTATTACTGTGTCGAACCAACGTCCTAACCGCATTTTATTAGAAAAATATCAATCAATGATCATGTGACAATTTGATTTTCTTGAGCCAAAATTGAGCTCAGCAATGTACCATGCACATTATTGTAACTAGTTCTCAACCAATGCAATTTCAGGGGCTAGCAGTGTACGCACGTCCTTTTTGTTTTGTTCTGTGGTTTCAAGAAGATTTGTATCTGCATAGCTCTGTATATTTTATCATGCAATGTTACTGCATTTGAATTTTTGTTGTATAAATAAAATTGGTTAGACTGAATAATCTTAGATATATGTAGTATGCAGAATTTTCATAGATGTTGGAAATAATCCAGAACTCCGGTTTGTGTTTGAGTTGGAAACGTGTCGTTTCCAAGAGTCGGCTTGCATGCCATATACGAGTCCTTGTTCAGTTTGTATCTGAGTCGTTTTCTATTCCGTGTACGAGTCTGTACGAGTTCAAGGAGCGGCCGTTCTGCTCCTATAAATATAGAGCAAAAGAACCGATGAAGCCAACCTGGGCTGAGGCAAAAACGAAATATTGTTTATGCGTTTGCATCCGGCGACTTGGCGATCGTTCGTATAGGGCTAGCTAGTACGTGAATCTCTTGAGGAGCTTGCTTGCCTGCTTAGTTTGCTTAGCTCGTACGTGCGCCTAGTCGTAGTTCGTCGAAAGCAGCAAGGGCAAGGCTAACAGATGTATCACCAATAAATTTTTATAGTTGACTGACCCAATGTATTTTGGATGGTGTGTAAATATGAATCTATAGAGCTTGGACATGGACAAGATACTAACTCCTTCACCTTTACTATCTGTGTTCTTATTGGTATCACATTGTTATAAAATATATAAATATTAATAGCACAGGCTTGTAGTAATTAAAAGGCAAGTCAAAGGATTAAGGATCAGTCTTGAAATTTTATTGACCAATTTGATCTATGGGTAGACAATTATTTCCTGGTGGAAAATATATGTTGGATGGATCGGAGATCTAATATGCATATTCTTGTATTGTTATACAAACCGTTGGATTATTAGGCATAATTTCCATGATTAATTCCACAATATAAAGCATGATCACAAGAGCTACTAACATGTTAATCTCGAAAATACTAGACGTATTAATTAACATGAACAACAACAAGACATCTACGAACATAACCATTTTAAAACAGCACATTGAAACATGACGAACGTACCGAATGATTGTAGATCAAGTAGTCGTTGGAGCAGCGACGGCAGCAGCTTGAGCGGCGACGGTAGCAGCTCGAAAAAGACGACGTTGGAGACGAGTCGCCCGCGGACCCGGAGATCGTCCAGGAAGTCGAGCCGTGATGAAGAGCTTAAGCAGTCGAGCGGAGCGCTTCACAAAAATCTTATTCGCTCTCTCCCGTACAAGATCACAAAGACGAGCGGTTCCGGAGACCTGCTGTCCCGTTCGCCGGTGCGCGCCGACGCTCGGAATGGAGTAGACTACGGTGGCGACGCAAGGCACGAGATTGGCAAAACCTAGATTGGTTCGGTTGTGTTGCAGCACACGTTGTGCACACTTTGTATAGTGCGGCTCGGGAAAACCCTAACGGGTACAACGTGGGTCAAGTCCACGCTGTACCGACGGGCGGTGCGGTGCGTGCAAGCGGCGGAGGAGGAGGAGCACGTGAGAGAGCCTTCTCTTGTTCTCACTAGCTTACCATAGCGGTGTGGGACTAAACTTTAGCTCCCACTCCACTCACATGTGAGCTGCCAACTAACATGGGATTTAAGATTTCAGAATTGCTTATTGGGCTTCCCACACATGGACCCAAATTCTAACGCAAACATGGTAGTAAAATCAGAAGTTACTACAGTGTACAAATTTAATGATAGTATTTCCATTTGACCAATCAAAATCAATATCGAGTCATTAGTTACAGCAGTTTGAATGGACACTTCCTAGTATGTGCTCTGTTTCGAAGCAAGGTAGTATGTGGGACGTTATGTTTTCTTTTAAATTAGTGTGAGAATTTCAGACTATTAGTTAACACGTATATCATGACTTCACGGTGAAGGATGAATGCATGATTATAATGAATGGACCAAATAAACTGGAACCATTGTACAATCTTATCTAACACGACATATACATGGAGAAATATGGAATCAGCAGTTTCAACACAAGATATTCTACTTCAATGTGTATATTTTATGAAATGTAACGCATACACAAACTGTCATATGAAATACAAGGGATACAAACTGTCAAATGAAATACAAGGGATACGTAATCCAGATGTATGGTTTAGTTCACAGAAAAGGTGCGGGCTTCCACCGATTTAACTGTACATTTACTAAGTGAAGATAAGATGACATAAGAGAATCGTTTGCCTGAGCAAGGCATTCAGGATTGCTGATTAATGTTCAAACTTGATCTTATTTAGTCGTTCAGTGGCTCTTTTCCCCTTTTATTCCATTGGGTTGACCTTTTTTTTTTTTTTTTTTTTGACTATGACTACGGCGGGCTCTTAGAGCCAGCCTGAACTTCATTTATCAAATGCCTATGAGACTTTGCAGTCTCTACAAGATAGGTTCAAATGAACCAAAGTTTTACAGAGATACATGAGAAGAGAAATAAAAGAAAAAAACGCACACCGACCCAACACAAAAGAGAGAGTCACTCCGAGAAAATCTCGAAGACAGTTGATTGATGAGAAGCTCATCACGACCCGAGCACTGCGATCACAAAGGAGGATCCACCGGACATGACAGCGGAGACCCAGCCATGAGTCTGCACCATCAACGTACTCGAACATCATCGCGCATCCGAGGCCACACAGCGCGCCGACACCACCTGTGTCGGGGGCATGGCCGAAAGGTCGCACGCGGCTAGAAGACGCCACGACGCCTGAGAGTCGCCGGCCGAATTAGAAGGGCATCGGAGATACCCTCCCCGCACGGGAGGGATCATCGCCGTAGTCGCAGGGCATAGCACCACCGAGTGCAACCCCAACCCCATCTGGGTTCGATTACCCGAAGGGTGGGCTAGCCTAGAGCACGCACGAAGACCACCTACACCAGCCACGCCATAGGACTTCGATAGGATCCGACGCGAGGGCCAAGCAACCGACAAGGAGAAGCAGCCACCACCACTGCCACGGCTCACCTCGCATCGGAGAGAAGACCGCATCCATGGCTGCCATCTGCAGAACCATGGAGCACACCAGCATGACACTGATGGCAAGACAGAGGTGGCTCGACATCCAGCCACGACGGCCCCCCACGTAGGGAGCTCGTCACCACCATGGCCGCCATCTGCGAAGCCACGGCACCCGTCTTCCCCAACGGTGCCCCGCTGCAGGAAAATGGCCGAATGAAGAAGTTGCAACCCTTGCAACCATCGGAGGGTACGGCCGAGCGCCGTCGAAGCCGACAGCGCCCCCCCGGGGCCGGGATCAACGGCCGGACAACCGGGGCAGGGAGCTCTGAAGCGAGGCGCAGAGCTCCGAGGGCCAGCGGCACGCTGCACCGGCCAGCAGCATCCAGACCGCGGCGGGCAGCCCGCCAGGCCCATCCAGGGCCCAGATCGGGCCCGGAGAAGCCCGAGCAGCAGGAGAAGCGCCCGCAGCCGCAGCGGCACGGCGGCGGACAAGGAACGCACGAGGAGGCGACAGGGAACGCACGAGGAGGCGAGGGCAGGTGGCCGAACTTCAGGAGGCGAGGGCGGATGGCGGCGGCGGCCTACTCCGGCGAGATTCCTCCAAATCGCGCAGAGGAGAGGCCCCGAGGAACGAATCCCCGCCGCCCCCTTCACCGGTGCCGAGCAGCCTTTGTCCGCCGGCGGCCTTGGGGGGCGAGCTGGGGGGGGCGGCGGCGGCGGGCTAGGTTTTGCGCTCCCCCGTCGCCTGGAGGGGCGACGCGAGGAGCGATACCCTCGTTGTTTCTTGACCTTGTTTTAGTACTTGTAGTCGTTTGCAAGTTCATTTCTTGTCAAAGATGTAAGAGTGAAGGCTAAAAAGCAAGACCGCATGTCAATCAGATACAATGGTTCTGATACAAGTGACTGTAATTCCAACTTGGTACAGTTGAAATACATATCATGATTATGATACAATACTATTTAACAGGTCCTGTGGGTGAAGATATGTTCCATTGGCAGGCAACAATAATGGGTCCATCTGACAGCCCATATGCTGGTGGAGTTTTCCTAGTTACTATCCACTTCCCTCCTGATTATCCTTTCAAACCACCAAAGGTATTTGGCAATCACCTAATGTTTGATTGGTTCTCTGCATTTATTTTACTTCATTTGTATTTTAAATATTTATCCCACATGCCTCACATCACAGCCTCAGGCCATTCCACAGTGCACGTCTAAGAATGGAACTCTGGCTGCTGTGGTTCATATGAGCATATCTGTTTATGTTGGATAACACAGCGATCTCATTTAGTTCACCGGTTCAGTTCATCTTCTTGGGTTTCTTTTCTAATCTGTTTTAAGCCTTAAATGTGTTTCCAGTGTGCGGTAGTTTTAGAAGTTCATGCTAACAAGTAGACTGCAATAGCTTAACTGCTTAACCGTCAGGTTCCATGCCACTGATCACACTTACTGAAGACATCTGATGACCGTATGGCCATACTAATCAGCGAGGTGTTCGTCTGCTTATTCTGAAGGAACGAACAACTAATTAAGCTCTTCTGTAATTGTCTTATGCAAGCTTCCATACTGAATATCTATAGCTTTACAAAACAGAAATAGCAAAGCATCATCAAATCGCGCAGCATATTACATCTTTGACATGGCATGTGCAGGTGGCATTTCGAACCAAGGTGTTCCATCCAAACGTCAACAGCAACGGAAGCATTTGCTTGGACATCTTGAAGGACCAATGGAGCCCTGCTCTAACTATCTCCAAGGTTTGCTATTCTGACTTAGTTGATTAACCCTGTTCTCAACGGCAGGGCTGATCGAACTCATATACAGAGTATATAACGTCTGCGCTCTGCGGGGTTTCAGGTGTTGCTGTCCATCTGCTCCCTGCTGTGTGACCCGAACCCTGATGACCCTCTGGTTCCTGAGATCGCACACATGTACAAGACGGACCGGCACAAGTACGAAAGCACCGCGAGGACCTGGACCCAAAGGTATGCCATGTAATAAGACGAGCGGGTGGATCGGCAGAGTCGTTCGATCTTGTAACATTCTCGGATCTGTGTGTGCGCGTGTGTTGTATGGATCATCAAACGGGCTCTACAGCACTATCATTGTTGCTCACTTGGCGCTGTGAATTCGAACATTGGACCGGTGTTAGATAATTTGGATTCAGATAATGTTGCTACCTACAATCAAGTCACACAATGTTTGCAATGTGGCGGTGGCTCCTCGAACCACCCTTGTTCAGGAACACCTTACATTGCTTACCCGTTGCGTGCTTACGAAATAATCGTTTCTTTAGGACGACTCCAGCGGGCCGACGCATTGAGTCCGGTCGCGTCTGTTCCTTTCCGCGCGAACCAAAATCAAGTTTCAACGGTGCGGCGCAAATGGATAGCTGTCTGTTTTTCTGTCCGCCGATGTTTGTTTTTCTGTCCGCCTAAACCCTTTATGTGCCAAAATTTGGGCTGAGATTGTGTCGGCCACGGACACGCGCGGACCTTCTTTGCATCCTCCCGTAATGCGCCTCTGGTATGCTCATTAGGGGCAGCGCAACACTCTCCACTCCGGCCTTTCCTCTCCAAAAAATCACACCCCAGCTCCAGTCCTAGCCATGGCCGACGCACCCGTCGCCACCGCCGCCAACCTCGCCGGCCCTGTTGCCAAAGGGCCCCTCGTGTTCATCACCGAGGCCCAAGGTCCGAAGAAGCCAAAGAAGGAGCTCACATCGGGGCAGAGGGCCGAGGAGTCGCGGAAACGGGACGCCCGGGGGCAAAAGAGCAAGGCGACCAAGGTCTCCGCCAAGAGCAAGGTCGACGGTGATGTGCGGGACATCGTGGCCCAAGCCGCGACCGCTGCCCTCCTCGTGATTGGCATTGTTCCGCCGCCAGAGTGGTCGCGGCAGTGACCGCGGCGGCGACCTCCAACGGATCGGCGCCCCGGCCGCCAATGTCCAGGTCTGCCATGACGAAACAACGATGGCCTTGCAAGAGACCTTGAACCGATTCCTATCCCAAAAGGACAAGGCATCCAAGAAGAAGGAGAAGAGAAAAGAGAGAGAACGCCGAGAGAGGGAGGAGGCGGCCAAAAAATATTTTGAATTACAAACACAGAGCCTCGAGATCGAGGAGGAGAATGTGAAAGTGCATTCTTTGCACTCCTCGTTTTTGGTGACTAATGACAACACAAAAGGTGGGATTAATGTTTGTGGTGATCTATGCAGGTCTTAAAACAGGTGTACTAGTGTGTTTGATCACACTATGTTTTTAAGTGTCTGGAATTATCAGTACTGCATCCTTCAGATTTCAACCGGAAATCTAGGAGGAGATTTCTGGGGTCTGGAAATTTCCGGTACCAATTCGGAAATTTCCGGCCAACTCAAGTTTTTCGCTAAGTCAAGAAATATAGCCAGTACTGGACTCAAGAACTTTTCGTTCGGAAATCTTTCAGGCCCGGAAATTTCCGGCCATTGTCCGGAGATTTCCTAGTCACCGAAGATTTTTCACTAAGTCCAGATCGTCAAGCGGTACTGCCTCTCAGAGCTTCGCAGTCGGAATTTCAGGCGGAAATTTCAGGTACCCGGAAATTTCCGATGGGAGTCCGGAAATTTCCGAGCTGCAAGATCAAGATCATCGCCAAGTCAGAATCTGAACTCGTACAGCCTTCAGTCGAAGATCCATCGGAACTACTCGCGGAGATTTCCGTAGCCCGGAAATTTCCGGTGGTCAGTCCGGATATTTCCGGTCTTCAGTCCGGAAATTTACGAACTTAACTCGGAAATTTCCGAGCTGGCGGCTGCACAGCGGTCAGATTTCGGGGAGGGGTATAAATACCCCTCCACCTACCTCCAGCAGATTAGATCTCAGATCTAGAACGCCCCCATTGCTGCTGAAGCTCATTTCTCATGTATCTTCCCATCCAGCCAACCAAATCCATTGATACTTGGAGATCCGAAGGAGAAGACCCCGATCTACATCGTCACCGAAGGGATTTCTTTTCCCCCCTCTATTTCTTGAGGGGATTCGAATCTAGGCCTACCTTTGTGGTTAGCTAGATTCATACATGTTGCTCTAGTTCCTTTGTGGATCCTTTGTGGAATTGACCTCTTATGGTCTTGGTGAGAGCCCCCGATTCAGTTGTGGGTGTGTGCCTCACGGATTTGTACGGGGCCTTCTCCGCCCTTAAAGGAGTCCTTAGTGGAAGGGTGGATTCGGACATTGGTGGTCGAATTCACCGGAGAATAGGGTGAGGCCTTTGTGGCGTTGAGCTGACCTTTGTGGTTGCTCACACCCCTCCAACGAGACGTACACCCATGTGGTGGAACTCGGGATAAAATCGCCGTTTCCTTGTTCCCTTGGTTGTCTCGTTCCTCTCTCCTCTACTGTGTTACTTATTTTTCCTTACTGCATTGTTTTCATTTGTCTTGCACCTTGTTTCACCTAGTAGCACATGTAGTCAATTTACTTTTGCAAGCCTAAAACTGAAAAAGTATTAAAAAATTGGTCACCACCTATTCACCCCCCCCCCCCCCCCCCACACTCCTCTAGGTGGATAACTTCCGTTCAATTGGTATCAGAGGCAGGTTATCTCTTAAAAGCTTTACCGCTTGAGATTTACCATGACTAAGGAAGTTGACACCGAAGAGGCCGCAAAGGCGATGGCAGCGATGCAATCTAAAGGAGCCACTATGGCCGATATCAACGCTTTGTAAACAAAGTTGACATCGTCCATGGAAGCTCAATTCCAAAAGATTCATGACATGCTTGAGTCACTCATGAATTCAAGGAATCCAAAGAATGCATCGCCCTCATCTCCTCCAACACTTCCGAGTGAATCGATTGGTACGGATCCCGAAATGTCTAAGGGCATGGATGGAAAGGGTGATAATGATAACTCTTCTAAAATCAAAGATTCTTCCACATCCAAGAATGGAGAGTCTAACAAATATGGCAATGTGCCACCACCCAATCATTACTCTCCCGATCCTCCCATTCCTTATCCTCATATCACTCTTAGAAATGACCCCCCTAAAATTAAAGATCATTCCTTTTCGCAATGGCAATTCTTAATGAAATCCCATGTGTGCAGCTCTTCGATCGAACTATGGAGAATCATTCAAGTTGGATTCAAGCCACATGACCCGAGCAACTTGACAAGGAGAGAGGTGGTGGATGCTCAACTCAATGCCACCGCCCTCAACATGATCCAACATGCCGTGGGCGCCAAGGACATGCCTCTCATCCAACCCTTCTCCACCGCCAAGGAGACATGGGACGCTCTCTCCGACTTATTTGTTGGAAATGAGAGCATGAAGAGAAATCGCTACGATGCCTTAAGCAATGAGGCGGAAGGGTTCTATAAGTTGGATGGTGAAGATCATGAAGAGATGTACCGGAGGTTGGTTTCTATTGCCACAAGCTTTCGTGACCTCGGTGCAACCTATATTGATGATGCTTGGATCAAGAGGAAGTACGTGAGCTCCCTCATGCCTTTTGAGGGCACGGACTTGAAGACCTTACAAGGGAGACACGACTATGACCTCATGACCTCAAATCAAGTCATGCAAGAGATGACATCCTTCAAGGTTGCTACCAAGAATGCCAAAGATGCTAGGGCAAGAGCCATAGGGATGCAAAAGGGAGTAAACCTTTCATTGAAGGCAACGGTTGAAGCTGTAGGTGAAGATGACTTTGAGAGTTCCTCATTCTTGTCCAATGAAGGTCTCAAGCTCGCATACAATGAGCATCTTGCGGCAAAAGGCTTTTGAGAGAATCCATCGAGGGCAAAAGCTCAATTCAACAAGCATCACTTCGTCGGATCTCCACAAGGTGGAAAGAGGGACATCTCCAAGGCTAGGACATGCTACAATTGTCAAGACAAGTACCACTTCGTCGCCGAATGCCCTTATGAAAAGAGGGAAGAGAATGGTGGAAGACTTATTCTCAGGGACAAGTCCAAGATGCCTCCCAAGAAGGCTTATGTCAAGAATAAGAGGGCTTTATTCAAGAAGAAGGCACCTCGGATCGTGTTGATGACTCAAGAGGAGTATCCCACCGAGGATAAAGATGAGTCGGAAGAAGAAGAAACTCCAAATGAAGTGGCGGCTATTGCCACTACTTCAACTACTACCTCGACCCATCAAGCTACTTCCTCAACACCAAGAACTCCATCCACGTCACCTAACGCTACTACTTCCAAGCCAAGAGCCACGGTGACTTCATCTTCAAGCTCACTCTTTGACTCACCTAACGAGAACTCCCCCAACAAGAGTGTGAGATGTCTTATGGCGAAGGCATCCGAGGTACCTTCATCTTCTACTTCCTTTAATGATATGAATGAGCTTGATGATGCCGCTAGCCTCCAAATAAAGGAGGAGCTTGTTGCTTTTGACTCTTTATGGCTAACTTGTAAGGAGATAGCAAGAAACATGTGTGAGCTCTTATGAGTCGCATTGGCGAGCTCGAACACCTCATTGAGAAAAAGGGTAAGATTGAGAGAGAGGATGCTATCATCATAGCACACCTTCAATCCTCTCTCCGAGATGTTGAAGAGTCTCATGCTCATCTAGCAGAAGAACTTGAGAACATTGAGGAGTCTCATAACTCTATGCATTCTAAACTTGTTAAAGAACGTGACCTCTATTTTGCTAAGAACAAGTTGGCACAAAAGGATAAGGCCGATTTTGTGGCTGGCCATGTGAGTCTTATTGAAGACATGGAGAAGCTCGTCAATGTCCATGCGGCATTGGAGAGTGAACATGAACTTCTTAAGAAGTCACATGATCAGTTATAAACTCGGCTAACTAATCTTGAGAAACCAAGCACGCCCACTCCTATTTGTACTTGTGATCATGCAAATATTATGAATAAAAATGTTAGGTTGAAGGAAGAAATTGCCAAGGCCTCCTCCGCTAAGATCATCCTTCTCAAGGGTAAGAATGTTGTTGAGACTCCCACCTATGAGCCTCAATCTCGCAAAGGGAAGGAAGGTCTTGGTTATGTGAGGCCAAACAAGGTTAGTGCCAAGAAGACCATTCCCGCACAAGCAAAGGTGAACAACATTGCAAGTGGGAATGCCACAAGGGGCAAGCCTACTCGCAATGACTTTGCGGGAGACACTAACCCAAACTATGCTCTCTATGTGAATTACTATGGAAATGTTTGTGCTCGCTATGTTGGTACTTTTGATGGCTTTATTGCTTACTCTATTTGGGTTCCCAAAACCCTTGTGGCTAACCTTAAGGCACCCATTGTTAAGCAATGGGTACCTAAAGTCAAGAATTAATCTCTTGTAGGGTCTTGCTACCGGTGGTTCGAAATGGATAATTGATAGTGGGTGTACAAGTCATATGACCGGGAGCAAGGAGCTTGTCACGGAGATGAGGCCTAATGTTGATCAAGTAACCGTCTCGCTTGGTGACAAGTCAAGGTCTAAGGTAACCGGGCTTGGCAAAGTGGTAGTTGCCCCCGATATTATTCTAGTAATGTCATGCTTGTTGATTCTCTTGGCTATAATTTGATGTCGGTTCGTGCTTTAACAAAGTTGGGTATCTCAACTTTCTTTGAGCCGGACATCGTGCTCCTCTTGTGGAGCAAGTCCCTTCGAGTGGCCTTCGTGGGACATGTCGAACATGAGCTTTACGTGGTTGATTTCTCCGGAGTCACCACTACTCATGAGATGTGCCTCTTCAGAAAGGCCGACGTGGGTTGGCTTTGGCATCGCCGACTAGCCCACGTAAACATGAGGACTTTGCAAAGTCTCCACAAAGGGGGCCACATCCTTGAACTAAAAGAGTATGTTACTTTTTCCAGAAATCGAGTGTGTAGGGCATGTGTGGAGGGAAAGATGCATGACATTCATCATCCAAGCAAGACAATCATCTCCTCCACCCGGATATTGGAACTCCTTCATGCTGATCTCTTTGGTCCAATACCGGAAATAAGTCTTGGTGGCAAGAAATATTGTTCGGTGATCGTGGACGACTACTCAAGGTATACATGGATATATTTCTTCAAGACCAAGGATGAGACTCAACAAGTCTTCATCTACTTCACTAACGAGGTTCAACGTCAACACAACCTTCCCATATTAGTGATTCGAAGCGACAACGGGTCGGAGTTCAAGAACTACACGCTCAACGACTTCCTAAGTGACGAAGGCATTCGTCATCAATATTCCGATGTATACACACCGCAATAAAATGGTGTTGCGGAGAGCAAGAATCGTACTCTCATCGACATGCCAAGATCTATGTTAGCCGAGTTCAAATCCCCAATCAACTTTTGGGCGGAGGCCATTTCAACGGCGTGTCATTCATCAAATCGCATCTTCTTCCGCAAAGGCCTCAAGAAGGCACCTTATGAGGTACTCACCGGCAACAAGCCCAACATCTCATACTTCCGAGTCTTCGGTTGTAAATGCTACTACCTCGTAAAGGGCATCCGGTTGGGTAAGTTTCACTCTAAAACTCTTGAAGGCATATTTGTTGGTTATGACATCGAATCCCACACCTATAGGATATATGACAAATCCTCAAGGATAGTCATAGAATCTTGTAGTGTGGAATTCGATGAAAATGACGGCTCCCAAGTGGAGCAAGTTGGAATAAGTGATGTAGGTGACGATCAACCCCAAGATGCAATTAAGAGAATGAGAATAGGCTTCCATCGTCCCATTGAAGTACATCAAGGAGTTGATCAAGACGGAACAAGCTCTTCTCATGAAGAGCACTCACCATCACAAGAATCTTATGATACCCCACCCGAAGCAAATTGTGAAGCTCCTCAAGATCATCTTCAAGCTCCTCCACAAGAAGAACAACTTCTTCCTAAACAAGATGATCCATCGCAAGGACCGCTCCAAAAAGTTCTCCATCCTCAAGAAGATATTGAGTCCCCATCCAAGTCAAATGAAGCAAGTATCTCGAGTGCAAGTTCCTCTCATGTGCAAGATCACCCCTCACACTCAAGTGAAGAACCAACTCATGATGATCAAGGCACTCATGATGATCAAGGCGAGGATCCACAAGATCAAGTTGATCAAGATATTCCCTCTACATCTAGAGAGGCAATCGAAACTCGCCGCCAAGCAAGATTTGGAAGATCTTTGAAACTAAGGGCTCTTTCCCTTGACAAGGTCATCGGTGACGTGAGAAGAAGGGTGTCCACTCGGAGCCAATTGGCCAACTTTAGTGAGCATCAAGCACACATCTCCATGGTGGAACCCAAGAAAGTATTCGATGCCCTTGAAGACCCCGATTGGCTTGAAGCAGTGCACGAAGAGCTCAACAACTTCGAGCGCAACAAGGTGTGGAGACTAGTGGAGAAGCCAAAAACTTGGCGCAATGTTATCGGCACCAAGTGGATCTTCAAGAACAAGCAAGATGAACACGGCATCGTTGTGAGGAACAAGGCGCGATTGGTGGCCCAAGGCTTTTCTCAAGTTGAAGGCATCGACTTTGGTGAAACCTATGCGCCGGTTGCACGCCTCGAGTCGATACATATTCTCATTGCTTTTGCATCTCATCATGGTTTTAAATTGCAACAAATGGATGTTAAAAGTGCATTTCTAAATGGCCCACTTAATGAACTTGTCTATGTTAAACAACCTCCGGGTTTCGAGAGCCGCGACTTCCCGAACCACGTCTATGTGTTGGATAAGGCTCTTTATGGGCTTAAACAAGCACCTAGAGCTTGGTATGAACACATTCGGGAGTTCTTGTTAGACCGTGGATTCGAAGTCGGGGTGATCGATCCCACTCTTTTCACAAAGAAAGTTAATGGGGAACTCTTCATTTGTCAATTATATGTTGATGATATTATCTTCGGTTCTACTAATCTCTCTTTTAATGAAGAGTTCGCCAAGCTTATGACCGACAAGTTCGAGATGTCCATGATGGGTGAACTTAGATTCTTTCTTGGTTTTGAGATCAAGCAATTGAGAGAAGGAACATTTATTTGCCAAGCCAAGTACATTCAAGATATGCTCAAGAGATTCAAGCTCCTCGATCTAAAGGGTGCCGCTACTCCTATGCAAACCAAGTGCCACCTCGAGCTTAACCCTAATGGTAAAGAGGTAGACCAAAAGGTATATCGATCTATGATTGGGTCTCTTCTCTACCTTTGTGCATCTAGGCCGGATATAGTGTTAAGCGTTGGAGTGTGTGCACGTTACCAAGCCGCGCCTAAGGAAAGTCACCAAGTGGCTATCAAGAGAATCTTCCGGTATTTGATTCATACTCCAAGCTATGGGTTGTGGTACCCCAAAGATGGCACCTTGTCTCTTTGTGGGTACACCGACTCGGATTGGGCGGGTGACAAGGATGATAGGAAGTCAACCTCGGGAATTTGTCAATTCATTGGAAAATCATTGGTGAGTTGGTCCTCGAAGAAGAAAAATTGCATCTCTCTCTACACCGCGGAGACCGAATATGTCGCCGCCGCAAGTGGGTGTACTCAACTCCTTTGGATGCGGCAAACTTTAAAGGATTACGGGGTCCATTTGGACAAAGTGCCGCTCCTCTGTGATAATGAGAGTGCCATCAAGATCGCCTATAATCCGGTGCAACATTCAAGGACCAAACATATTGAGATTCACCACCACTTCATTCGAGATCACGTGGCAAGAGGAGACATCGATCTCTTCTATGTTGGGACAAAGGATCAATTGGCGGATATCTTCACGAAGACCCTTGACGAAGCCCGATTTTGTTACTTGAGGAATGAGTTGAATATCGTGGATTCTCGGACTTTGGCTTGATATTTGTGCACACACATCAACGTTTAATGCTTTATTAGGTGTAGATGTACGCATGGACTTAGGGGGAGTGTTTTCCTAATACATTGGATTCTTACTCCTCCTATTATGCATATAGCAATGAATCATTGATAAACTTCAAATTAATTCATAATTTGTGAGCTTAAATGATGAGTAGTAGTTATGGACCCAAGATATATCTTCGCGGTGCCATGCTATAACCTCATACACGGTGGCTTCGGCCACCACCTCTTCCTATGGAAGAGTTGGATCTCATTTGGTTTTTCCCTTTTATTTCATTCGCTATTTTGGCTCTTGTGGAAAACACACTCAAGTTGGTCTTTCTTGTGTGTTGTTGGCTTTGCAATTTGAGTGTGAAGTACCATCGACATTTTGCATCTCTATCCTAAGCCTTTCACCCTCTCAAGACTTGCTTAATTCCCACTCATGTCCATTTATATCTGTGTGTTGTTGTGTTGGGCGGAAATCTCCGAGCCACACTCGAAAATTTCTGAATCAATAGAAATTTTCGAGACTAAGTCCTTTCAAAACACAGCACTGCACTATGCTGGATTTTGACCGGAAATAGTCTCTGAAATTTCCTGTGACCGGAAATTTCCGAGTAAGACTTGGAAATATCCGGTCCCTGAGGTTTCTCGGCACCTAAGTCCTTTTCAGATTCGGCACTGCACTCTGCCGAATTTGAACCGGAAATAGAGCCGGAAATATTCGGGGCCCGGAAATTTCCGAACCAAGTTCGGAAATTTCCGATTACTCCGTCAATTTCCACACTAAGTCCGTTTCAAGACTCGGTACTGGATATATCGTGTTCTGAACCGGAAATAGTGCCGGACTGGAAATTTCTGAACCTCAGTCCGGAAATTTCCGACCCAAGTCTCTCCGGCTATAAATAGGGCGCGGGTGGGCTGTTCGAACCGAACAGTTCATCCACCCCGTGCCTCCTCTTTCTCTCTCCAAGCCGGAGAAGAAGCTCTTCCCCGATCCGTCCCCGGGCCGATTTCTCCGCCAATCTCTCCGGTTCTTCGCCGGATCTGCTTCTCCTCCTCGCGGGGATCGTTTTCCTCCGCGCGGTTTTCACCATGTCTACCGGTAACTCCTCTCATTTCAAATCTAGGACGAAATCTCCTTTCGTTTAACCTAGGCGATTTAGGAGGTTGTTGCTCGATTCCTTTGGTAGAACTGCTCCTCTAGGCTTGCTCTACCTTCCTCGTGCACAGATCTGTTTTTCGTTCATAGATTTGGTTCAGTTTTTCAGAATTTCGTACAGACCGGAAATTTCCGGTTCAAACTCGGAAATTTCCGGACTTCGGAAATTTCCGGCTCTGACTCGGAAATCTCCGGCATGTTCAAAATTCTGAAAAACAGACAAGTTCTACAAACGTTTAACGGCTCCTGTACGATTCCCTTTGCCTCCCTGGACATGAGTGCTTATCCCCTTGCTTTCCATCTGCTCTATGCTGTTTGTTTGCAGGTTCTTCCACACGAGGAGGTCGCCTCAAGTCCATGGCTAGTCGTCCGAAAGGAAGTCACTCTCGGCCACCTAGTGATCCATCAAGCGATGAGAGTGAGCTCCCTCCTGCTGCACCGCTTAGAAAACCCAGCGGCGCTAACAAGAAGAAGAAGCCCGAGCTTCAATTGTCTGATTTCAACAAGGCCAGCTTTCGTAAGTGGCGAAGTGAGCTGTCCTATGAAGCTGAGGAGGATGACCCAAAGTTCTTCTGCACAGAGATGGCTTGGCTCTATCGAGAGGTGTATCAAAAGTTCTCCAGTGACAAGCCAGTTTGCCCAATGCGATGGATCAACTTCGACAAGCTTATGAAAAAGGCTGACTATTTTGGGGGAGCTATTCAGGTGTGCAGGGTTTGGGCTTGGAGCATCTCATGAGAACTGAGTGCAGCTACAATGTGTCCCTTATTCATCAGTTCTATGCCACAGTGGTGTTTGACTCTTTTGAGGATATTGGGATGACTTGGATGACTGGGAGACAGCGGTTGACCTCCTCCTTCCGTGAGTTTGCTAGGTTTCTTTGCTTCCCCTTCAATGGTAGCTCGGTGGCAGCTGGTGAGAGGATGCATCTACAGGGCGTTGCCTACAACAAGAACGCCATGTCTGACTTATATATGTCTGGTGGTGAGATTGGCTCGCAGCATGGTTTGCTGCCCACTTATGCATTCTTCTCCGCATGTTTCGCAACACCATTGCTCCCATCGCGGGTAACGCTGACAACATTGCCGGGGGTCTAGTGAACTTGACGGCCAAAGCTCATGAAGCCTATGTAGGAGAGTATGATCTGGACAAGGAGGAGTACAAGATTGACATCATGGATTTCATCTTTCAAGAAATGACTCAAGCCGTGTTTGAGAGGAAAGTTCCCCCCTATGCTCCTTATGTGATGCTTCTCATCAAGCGCAAGTATCGGCTCTCTGAGGAAGATGGCAGCGATATGGATCGTGCCCTTGGATGCATCGCCCACACAGCTGCCAACCTTGTTCAAAAGAAAGCTCATTTGGTGCAAAAGCAAGCTACACTTCAAGAGATCAATGAGGATGATGTGTTTGGTGGCCCCACTCGCCAACCACGGCGCCACAACATCAAGAAAGCTGAAAAGAAGAGTCGCCCATGGATTGTTCGTGCCATGGAGAAGGTGATGAACATGAACTGCTGCCTTCATGGTGAAAACTATGCCATCTACCAACAGAACCACCGCATTCTCAGGCATCAGAAAGAGATTCGAGCTCATTTGAAGATGCCTCCTCCCAAGAGACCCCTGAAGCCCCTGGTGCCCTTTGATGAGTGGAATTCTCAGGAAACAGTTGGATTCACTTGGGACAGCAATGTGCCTGAGTATCAAGATGTGGATCCAGAAGCTGCGGATGATTTTGAGGACGATGAGGCGCACAGTTCCGACTCTTGAGTCTTGGGACGCTAGTAGACGCTTCTTTCCTTTTTGGTATCTTGATGCCAAAGGGGGAGAAGTATCTCATAGGACTCACGGGATTTGCATGGGTGGGAGCACTCTTTTCTTTCAGCTCGCTTGCTTTGTTTTAGTGCTCCCTATCTTATCTTATTTGGACTTCCTTCGTTGCATGTTTGTGAGACATGAGGAGCTCTTAAACTCTTATTGTAATAGCCTTAGTTAAATTTGGTAAACTATGCAGGTTTTACTTTGTCTATGTGGTTATATTTTCTTTGCTTGCGTGGTTTGTAAAATCTAGGGGGAGTGTTGATCCTAAGTTGTGTGTATTTTGTATTAAAAAACATTCTCAAGACAATGCACACACTTAGGGGGAGCCCGTCTATATTTTGTAAATCCGTTCTCCTTTTGTGTTGTCATCATTCACCAAAAAGGGGGAGATTGAAAGTGCATTCTTTGCACTCCTCGTTTTTTTGTGACTAATGACAACACAAAAGGTGTGATTAATGTTTGTGATGATCTATGCAGGTCTTAAAACAGGTGTACTAGTGTGTTTGATCACACTATGTTTTTAAGTGTCTGGAATTATCAGTACAGCATCCTTCAGGTTTCAACCGGAAATCTAGGAGGAGATTTCCGGGGTCCGGAAATTTCCGGTACCAATTCGGAAATTTCCGGCCAACTCAAGTTCTTCGCTAAGTCAAGAAGTATAGCCAGTACTGGACTCAAGAACTTTTCGTTCGGAAATCTTTCTGCCCGGAAATTTCCGGCCATTGTCCAAAGATTTCCGAGTCACCGAAGATTTTTCACTAAGTCCAGATTGTCAAGCGGTACTGCCTCTCAGAGCTTCGCAGTCGGAATTTCAGGCGGAAATTTCCGATGGGAGTCCGGAAATTTCCGAGCTGCAAGATCAAGATCATCGCCAAGTCAGAAGCTGAACTCGTACTGCCTTCAGTCGAAGATCCGTCGGAACTCCTCGCGGAGATTTCCGTAGCCCGGAAATTTCCGGTGGTCAGTCCGGATATTTCCGGTCTTCAGTCCGGAAATTTCCGAACTTAACTCGGAAATTTCCGAGCTGACGGCTGCACAACGGTCAGATTTCGGGGAGGGGTATAAATACCCCTCCACCTACCTCCAGCAGATTAGCTCTCAGATCTAGAACGCCCCCATTGCTGCTGAATCTCATTTCTCATGTATCTTCGCATCTAGCCAACCAAATCCATTGATACTTGGAGATCCGAAGGAGAAGACCCTGATCTAAATCGTCACCGAAGGGATTTCTTTTCCCCTCTCTATTTCTTGAGGGGATTCGAATCTAGGCCTACCTTTGTGGTTAGCTAGATTCATACATGTTGCTCTAGTTGCTTTGTGGATCCTTTGTGGAATTGACCTCTTGTGGTCTTGATGAGAGCCCCCGATTCAGTTGTGGGTGTGTGCCTCACGGATTTGTACGGGACCTTCTCCGCCCTTAAAGGAGTCCTTAGTGGAAGGGTGGATTCGGACCTTGGTGGTCGAATTCACCGGAGAATAGGGTGAGGCCTTTGTGGCGTTGAGCTGACCTTTGTGGTTGCTCACACCCCTCCAACGAGACGTACACCCATGTGGTGGAACTCGGGATAAAATCGCCGTCTCCTTGTTCCCTTGGTTGTCTCGTTCCTCTCTCCTCTATTGTGTTACTTATTTTTCCTTATTGCATTGTTTTCATTTGTCTTGCACCTTGTTTCACCTAGTAGCACATATAGTCAATTTACTTTTGCAAGCCTAAAACTGAAAAAGTATTAAAAAATTGGTCACCACCTATTCACCCCCCCCCCCCCCCCCCCCCCCCTAGGTGGATAACTTCCGTTCAGAATGCCCCGACAAGAGCGAAGGAGGTCGATGCTAGAGCCAAAAAGGCGCAGACAAGATAAAGGACACCGATGTCAAGGCCAAAGAACTCGACGTCGCTGTACAAGAGGAGGCCCGGATCATGGCCATGGATCTCTCCAACTTTACCGCCAAGAAGAAGGCCTACTACCTCAAGAAGCAAAGGTACTATACCATCTCGGTCCCTTTGTAATATTTTATGTCGCTGTTATGAACAATGACCGAGATGGTCGTAAAAATATGGCCAAGAGGTGGCCGAGAGGTTGTTGATTATTTGTGATGTATGTCGGCATGGCCCTATGCTTTAGTATGTTGGACGTTTGATTTATGCGGCCATATGCTTATTTGATGGGTATGATTAATTGTGATCAAAATTTGCAAAATTGTTATCAAAATGGTAAAAAATATGGCGGGGTAATTTTTTGACAAAAATGGCCAAAACTCTAACCAGGCAAACTCGATGCATTGATCCATTGAAGGCAGTAGCCGAAAAGCAGCAGACATTGATCGAACAGTTATCCGTTTGACGACCCAAACAGATAAAAAGCAGATAAAAGGTTTATCCATTTAGATCGGTCCGATGGAGTCATCCTTACCTAACGCACTCCCTGCACACCGGTTGTCCGCCCAACTTGGCGTTAAAAAGAATCGATTTCTACTGATGTGGTCTATGCGAGCGAGAAAGCACGGTTCGAATTTGAAAGTGGTGTTCTTGGGCTTCAAATAAATCGGGTTGGCGACATCCGCACGAGTATCGCTACGCATGGATTTTTCTTAAGATTAACGCAGTCGACATCTACCGTCCAATTAAATAAAAGATAGTTATTCTAATTTATAAACAAAATGAGATAAAAAAACTCATATAATTTATACAGTGTTCTGTTTATAAGAAAAACATGTGCAAAAGGCATCACAACTTCACAAGCGAGAAGGCCTGGTTGACCAAAAGAGAGTTTGTTCTGAGTGTTGATTTTAAACTTCCGAGGTAATCCTGATGTTCTAAAAAATGAAAGAAATATATTTAGGAGTTTCAAAAAATATTTAGAGTGGATATTTCAAGCGCCTGAGCTTCAGAATCCTAATGCTTTAAAAATTGAAAAATATTCACGACTTTCAGATAAAAATCCCACATGTAGCCAAATCGTGTATTGCACAAACATGTAAAAAATTAACTTCAAACTAAGCTACAAAAAAAATGAAAAATTCACAAAAATGAAAAACAGTGTGATAAATTTAGAGATTTGAAAATAATACTCCACACTTACATCATTTTTATGTAGTTTAGAATATAAAATATTTAAAGTTGATTTTTTTACAGATTTAAAGAATATATTTTATTATTCTTTAAAACAGCAGTACAACTAGTACTCGGGAGAAGTTTTTTTTTTTTGGTTCATTCTGTTCTATACAGTGGAAACAGCACCGAACAATAATTTGCCATGATGTGAGTGTCTTTTTTCCCACTCCCTTGTTGACTATAAAGTTTGACTCAAACAATCTCGTAGTAACAGTACAACAGTGTCCGTTTGCATTCTCCGGACATGCGGTTTAATCGTAGATGCCAAAGCAACAACTTTTGGCAATGACCACACATGGATGGCCACATTGATCTGCCACGAATGAACCCTACTCGATGAACTTTTGGCGACTTTGAGAGGAGGGACGAGATGCAGGTGCAGCAGCCTTGTGCCTGGGAAATAATACCGGCGGCACAGGGTTTGTTAGTTGTTGTGGCATCCAAAAATGAATCATGCACCGCTCACGTGGCCGTGCATGCCCCGTACGCAGCTTTCACAACTGTCGCTGCTGGCTGGGGCATACACATTCGCACGGGTTTGATGTAGATATTAGGATGAATTTAACGGGTCGATCTAAACTAATATATTTTTATCCGTTTTTTAAATCATAATCAAGGGTTCGGTCCATGTTCGTCCCATTCTTGCCACATCATCAATGGGCTGACGCATTCAATCCGTCTGCGTAGGATTTTGCCCATTTTGATCTTTTTCCCGCCAGAGTTTTGACTATTTTAAACACAACGTTGCACAGTTTAATTAAATCAGTTAAAATAAGCATATCCTAAAAACAATAAGCATAGGGTCGTGTCGACATTCATCCCAAAATAACCAACAATTAATCATAGGGCCATCCCGACCACCTCTAGGCCATGTTCTTTCGACCATCTCGACCATGGTTCACAATACCGGCATGCAAACATTACAAAAGGAGCGAGCGTGATCACTCTAGCTCCGTATAGTACCTTTGTTTTTTCTCGTATTAGGCCTTCTTCTTGGCAATGAAGCTGGAAAGATTCATGGGCATGATCCGGTTCTCCTCGTGTTGTAGGGCGAACTCGAGCTTTTTGACCTTGACATCGGCGTCCTTGGATCTTGCCTCTACCTCCTTGGCTCTAGCATCGGCCTCCTTCGATCTCACGTCGCCCTCCCTAGCCGCTACTTCGGCCTCCTTGACTCTTGTCCGGGCATTCTCCTTCTCGATCTCGAGCCTTTTTGTTTGTAATTCAAAATATTTTTTAGCCGCCTACTCCCTCTCCTCCTTCTCGGATGTCTTGTCCTTTTGCGATAGCAATCCGTTCAAGGTCTCTTGCAAGGCCATCGTTGTTGCGTCCCTTTTCAACTCGGCATTGGAGTTGTTCGTCCCTCTTGGTCTCTTCTCCTTTTCGGTCGAGTCCTCATTCGGTGGGGCAATTGGCACCCCACCTTTCTTCATGGACGCGTAGAGGTCCTTCCACTTTTGGTGTCCCTTGAGAATCTTGTAGCAATGGGTCAACGTGAAGGCCTTCCCATTGTGTTGAACCTTGAACGTTTCAATGCTTGGATGACCTACACATAGGTTTAAACACCAACTCAAAGGCCACAAACTAATGAATAACGAATGGTTGAGCAATAATTGAACATACCAATTCCTTTATTCCTAGTCCACTTTGTGGCCAGGCTTGAACGTGCTCGTAGGAGCCACAAAACTTGCTCACCTCCACACTGATGTGCGACCACCTCTTGTTGATTGGCAACTCGGTCCGGTCGTATATCACTTGGTCATGGTAGGGTGGAAGAACCTTTCCTCTCCATGTAGTGTTTGTAGAACCGAGACCAATATGCGGTCCCTCTTTGCTCGGTCCCGACGATTTGGTCTTCTAGGCTTCCAGAAAGCTCTCGAGATCTAGCTGGAAGGTGGATGGGCACATCTCCAACATCCCAAGATAAATCGGTACTTTGTCTGTGTGTGTGTGTGGGGGGGGGGGGGGGGGGGGGGGAGTGGAGGGAAGGATGTTGTTTGTTAGACATTTCAATCATAAAGTCCCTATCCTACAAATGTAATTAATGTATATGCCTTAGATGTGCAAGTCTTGAAGTAGTGAAGATGACAAAGATGTCTCCGTGCAAAATCTTCTAACTTTCTCATGGTTGTCTCCAACGGCGACGAGACTAGCGAAGTAACCAAAGCTGTAGTTCACACATGTTCATGTGTAGATGTTTTGGTTTGAACTATGTGCATATGTTTGGTTTGTTCCCTCCTGTGTAATCTCATGTGTGAGCATTTTGCTGGTGAGCAGCTGAAAATTATATGTTTGTTTGTTTAAGTCAATATTAGTTTTAGTTTTGAACCCCTGTCATATAACTATGACAACTTGTCGATGAAGGCTTTTAGCCCTTGTATTATTTAGGAATTCTCGAGGTTGAACAACAACTGTCGCTCTTCTAAAGTAGTGTTTCCCAGTGGGCTAAAGAAGAAATTCGTCCAATTTTTTAGAGGTTTGGTTTTGCTTTTGTACGAAAAACAGACACTTTCTGTTATAGTAATGGACAAGGCGAGCATGTTTACTATAAAAAAGTTAAAACTAATTTAACTTTGATCAAGTATGTGGGGAAAATATGTGAACATCTACCACATGAAATTAGTTTTGTTAGATTAATCATGCAATATATATTTTCTGTTGTACACATTGATAAATTTTATGATAAATCCGTTCAAACTTAGAGAATTTGACATACTAGCACACATATATAACTTCATTTACTTTTAGAACGCAGGAAGTAATTTGATTTGACGATTCATTTTCATATGATAGTCATTAGAATCAAAATAAAATACTTCCACCGATCCAGTATAATTGTCGCCGGAAACGTACTGGTCGCACACAAGTTATACACAAACACCTTGGTCGCACACAAGTTATACACAAACACCTCGCATCACAGGTAGTAGTATAAATTTGACAAGAGTGCGGCATACCTCATCCGTGGATCTGAGGAGGTGTGTACGTAGGTGGTTCAGGAGCTTGGGTGCGCAGTTCAGCCGTTTCCCATGCGCTATCTCGGGTTACCGCTTGCGCTCCGGAAACCTACTGCCACCCAGTTGCAGCACCTTGAGGATAGCGTGGCTGGGCGACTCCCGAGCTGGGGGGCATCGTTCATGAACCATGGGGGTTGATTGGCGTTGATCTGCGTCACGCTTACGGCGAAATATTTTCGCTATGATGTCCCTAGATCTGCCGGTTGACTCTCGTCGCTATCGAGAAGATCCTGAGGGGCTTCCTCTGGAAGGGGCGCAAGGAGGTCCACGACGGACACTGCCTTGTCGTGTGGGATCAGGTGTGCATGCCCCGGAAGCTACGGGGCTTAGGCATCCTCAACCTGAGGAACATGAACCTCGCCCTCCGTGCCAGGTGGATATGGCTTGCTCACACCGACCCTAATAAGCCGTGGAGGGACTTCAATATTCAGGTCCCTCGACCGGTCCGACAGATTTTTGACGCCGCGACTAGGTCGGTGGTAGGGACGGAGCCTCCACCCTCTTCTGGACGGACCACTGGCTTCTTGAAGGGAGGATCCGAGACCTCGCTCCCAACTTATTTGGGGCGGTCCCACCTAGTGCGGCTAAGGACCGCCGGGTCCGAGAGGGGCTACCCGGTGGCTGGATCACGGATGTTCCGCGGGACCTTTCGACACCTGCCTTGGTAGAGCTTCTGGAGGTGGCAGATCGCCTTATTGGAGTGGAACTGCGGCCTGGGATTGCTGACCGTTTTCAGTGGATCTGGGAGGCGAGTGGCTCTTACACATCGCGTTCCTGCTATGCGGCCTTATGTGGGGCGGGTATTGAGATGCCAGGTGCGCGGCAGATCTGGCGAGCTAGGGCCCTTCCAATCTCAAGGTCTTCATGTGGCTAGCCATGAAGAACCGGTGTTGGACGACTGACCGCTTGGCTAGGCGGGACCTCTCTCGACCGGCTTCATGTCCTTTCTACGACCAGTAGGAAGAGACTATCGATCACCTGTTGGTGGGATGCATGTTGGCGCGGCAAGTGTGGGTGGCTTGCCTCCGGAGCTGGCAGAGGGAAGCCTGGATACCTGAGGTGCTAGGTTCCTTTCGGGATTTGGTGTCTTCCCGCCAGAGGCCGGAGAGGGAAATGCGAGATCTCTGGACAGTAGTGGCGCTGGTTAGCTGGATACTATGGAACCACCGCAACGACATCATTTTTAGCAACACCTCACCCTCTGTTGTCGTGGTTCTTCAGAAGCTAGTGGAAGAAGCCGAGGTCTCGAGGGCCGCAAGGCTGTTTCGTGGTTGTCTCTCGGAGACGGAGCGGTGGAGGTGCCGCGAGTAGTAGGCATAGAGAGTTGAGTTGTAGCTGCTTGTCAGCGGGGTTGTGCGCTATGCGTATGTGCCTGCGCCCGCCGTGTACTAGAGGCCATAGGCCGCTTGGTCCTGAGGCATGTCCTTAAAAAAGTAAAATCGTAAGTACGTCTTATTGCTGCGGCGACTGAATCAGGATTGCGTCGGCTGAAATGACGTGACATAACACACACGCCTCACAATAATTGTAGACAATACAATTCTCATCCTAGTACTTGCACCATTCTACGGATGGTGACAGTTCCCAAGTGAAAACACGCATTTTTTTTCCTACAAATGAATCAATTCCCAGTGCGTCATGTACGCGGACCAATGGATGCATAGAGGAGGAGTGAATGAGTGATGAGCTTGTGAATCTGGAGAACCGATGTACTAGTAGTACATAATACATGGGAGATTTATGAAGCAAATCACCGCGAGGCAGCGGTCCTGCTCCATAGCCATAAACTGCTGGTACTCATCGTGCACAGACAGACGGACCATATGCCTCAAGTTGCAACGGCGACGAAGGACGGAAATAAACCACCCTACAAATAGGCGTACACCGGAAAGGCAAACATATGCTTACGGCGTGAGCTAACACTAGTAGGATAGAAAAACGAAATACACCACATGTATTTCCGTCCAGCATGAACCTTATCTCTTTTATCTTTGGCAAGGATCGTGAGCCTTATCAATATGATGATGCTGAACCTGAAAGCGTGGTAGTATATTAAAAGGAAGATCACTGTTGCATCACACGATCGGCGCCGTTGGCAGAAATTTACAAATACGACCCTCTGCCGAACGGATTTGTCAAAAATGACCCCCTCTGAAAATCTTTGTCAAAAATGGCCTGGCGGGTAGCTAAAAAGGCGACACGTGTCACCTCCCTCCATACCGGATGGCGGGATGTTCTTCCCTCCATGGGGAGTGGCGGGAGGACTGTTGCCGCCACCTGCAACGACTGGACGTGGTGGGCCCTGCGGCTGTCCGTGGCGGATTAGTGATAGTGAGGACGAAGACGATATCTTCATGCCGCCTGGTGCGTTATCGTTGAAACGCAAGAGTGTTGCATCGTCGAAGGGAAAGAGTTCCGCCTCGTCGAAGGGTAAGAGTGCCGCATCATCGAAGGGAAAGAGTGGAGCAGCGTCGAAGGGTAAGAGTGGTGCATCGGCGGATGGTGCAGGCTGCATCGACGGAAGATAAAATCGTGGAGCTAGGCGGAGTTTTTATTTTAAGTTCTATTGTTGGTATTATTCATGTATCTTCATTGTTGTTGTATCTTA
The DNA here is from genome assembly GCA_026929855.1 of Poa annua. Taxonomy (NCBI): domain Eukaryota; kingdom Viridiplantae; phylum Streptophyta; class Magnoliopsida; order Poales; family Poaceae; genus Poa; species Poa annua. The sequence continues at coordinate 51,829,738 of CM049435.1, read as the reverse complement.
GTTTTATATTGATGTGTACTTTAAAATAGTTGTGTAATAATAATATGTGTAATGGTACGAAGATCTAATATAAAATAGTGTCATTAATATGTCTCATCCGATATACAAACATAGGTAGACATAAAACGTAGATAGACATAAATAATCCCGTTCAGTTTCTGGAGCCCTTGTAAATGTGATTTGAAGGGTAACTCCATCGATTAGGTGGGCCGGTATTTGAGCGAAGATGGCGCGGTGATGGTGTAACATATTCTTGTTGGTCATTATCTTCTCGTTGGTCGGAATTTTGATTAAGATCAAACAAATTATCGAAGAAGTCGGGATCAGCTTGTGGTTGCGACGGCCCTGCGTAGTATTCAAACTGGCGTTGCTCATCTGTCTGTGACGGTCCAGCGTCGTTGTATGAAGAATAGGGACGATCGTGTGTATCTTCATACGAATAATGGGGCTGCTTATATGTCATGTGTGACGGGAGGGAGGAACCCATAAACCATTCCAACCGTCACAATCCATCCCATGTCCACATCCCGCCACTCCCTCGGGAGGGAGGAACCTCCCGCCACGGGGCCCACCCGCTTCCCTCCAACCGCATTGGCGGGATGACGTGGCGCTGCCACGCTGGCCTCCCGCCACGGACAGCCGCAGGGCCCACCACGTCCAGTCGTTGCAGGTGGCGGCAACAGTCCTCCCGCCACTCCCCATGGAGGGAAGAACATCCCGCCATCCGGTATGGAGGGAGGTGACACGTGTCGCCTTTTTAGCTACCCGCCAGGCCATTTTTGACGAAGATTTTCAGAGGGGGTCATTTTTGACAAATCCGTTCGGCAGAGGGTCATATTTGTAAAAAAATCGTAAAGATTTGATAGATCCAGCAGAGCTCCTTTTGGCCATGCAATGCAATGCGAGCATGCTGCTCCGTCCGTCCTCCGGGTCAGAGGCCCCTGACGACGGTGCTCCGCCCGACGATTTGACCGGAGTTTTTTCCTTTCCACGACCGACCGGCATCACGTGCCGCCCCACCTCCCCCGTCTCCCGCAAAACGATGCCCGCCACAACGGGCGGGCCCACCGCGCGTCAGTCCGCCATTGGCTCGTCCCTCCCCCTGAGCCTCTGCGTCCCGCGTGAGTGCTGCACTGCCCTGCCCGGTGGCCCCCGGCAGCGCAGGGATCGCGCTGGCGTCCGTACGGACGGCAGAAAATATATCACGACGGGACGCAGCAGCCTTGTTCCCTGCGTGCCGCTGCAGCCTGGGAACGGGGCCATGGATGCACAACGCGCGGCTTTGTTTTGTTGATTCCAAATTTGTGTCCGGTTAATTTTCGAGAAGTGTCCATAGCGACAGAATTTAGTGATCCGTCTTCCAAACGATCAGAATTTTATCCAACATCCATCGAGTAAAATAGAAATTTGGTTAAACTTTAAACCAAAACGATGGTATAATAAAATTTAACTAAAATTTAAATTAAAATCCTAATCTAGACGTCGTTGTTAGGGCTAGCCTTGTGCCCTCTAGGTTAAGAGCGAGCGCATGGCAGAGCCGCCGCTGTAGTTGCGGTCCTCGCCGCGTTCGGCTCCTCGTGGGACACACGCTCCGCCATCAGCATGGGATCGTATGGACATGCGCCTCCGACTGGTCGATGCGCCGCTGCTGCTCGGGCGACGTCGTCTGGGCGTTGAGCTGCGTACACAGCCCGCTTTGGCGGCCATGAAACGACGACAGCGCTGGCCCCACTTAGTGGTCTCGAGCGACGTTTGGATGACGGCGGCCTTTTCGCTGCCAGCAGCCGCCCATGACATGGCGGTAGTCCTGCTCACTGTGCCAGCTGACAAAAGAGTTGGTGGCAACCACTCTCGTCCACATCGGGCACCTCCGGGGGGGGGGGGGGGGGGGACCCATGAGGTGGCGAAGCGGGGAGTCATACTGTCTTTGGTGGTGTGGCCTACGGTTGTGTAGTGGTGCTGTGTTGTGTTTACGACTGGGGTGCTCTTTTTATAGCCGGGTCAGGCGAGGGTCAACGCTGGACGGGAAATGGAGGCGGGAAACGGTGGCGCTGGGCGGGAAGCGGTGGGTGGGTGCACGCGTCGTGTGGGAGTTAATGGCGGCGACACGTCTCCGCCACATAGGCGACGCTTGGGTTGCCGGGAAATGTTGGTTGTGCGCAGCACACCAGCACCGACGTAAATGCGACATGTGAGGCAGACGCGCCATCGTTCTGTCTCCCACGGAAACGGCTCGACCCGCCATTACGTTGGTTGAACCACCTTTGTGGTTCATGTGTATGACGGGCAAGCCACTCTGACAGAGGGCTGGTCCGGGCAGTGTCACGCACTCCCGAGAGGACCTCAAAATTTAAAGGTCCTCTCAAGGGTGTCGGACATGAAATGCCTCGGGGCCGAGTATTGGGAGGTGACGTTGGGGCGTAAAAACGCATCCGGATCCTTAATGGGTCTTTGCAAGTCTTTTATGGACACTCGGTGGAGATGCTCTTAGTTCAGCCATGCCATGTCATTTCTCTGCACTAAAACAATAAACCTCTTGCTCATAATATATTCAGGCGCAAAATAAGAGCATCTCCACCGGTATCCTCCAAAGGTCGTCCGGCAGAGGCGCCGACAACGCAGTTGGGACTGGCGCCCAAACTGGGTCGCTCCACGCACCGGCAAACTCATTGTTCATCATGAACCGGGGGTGGAAAATAGCCGGGTCAGGGCCCCCTTGATCGAAATAATCCATATGCAACATGAGTGCACCGGCCATCTGTTGTCAGTCTCGGTTCGACTTCTTCCCCATCTGACGTGGTGTGATCACGTCAAATCCCATGGTTAGGTACCTAGTATTTCGAAAGAGGGAGAAGAAAGTAGTCGCTGGTGATTTCGGAAGGCTGACAAGCAAGGATTTACCCAGGTTCGGGCCCCCGGATGGTAACACCCTACTCCTGCTTGTCTGATTATTGATCTCGAGGTGGACAATCGAGATACAATGGTGTCCCGGCGAGATGCGATCTCGCTAGGGTTTCTGGTGGTAGGATTGCATGTGTTCTCTAGCCGTCGTCCCTCCCGCCTTTATAAAGGAGGCTGGGTCTCGGGAGTTCATGTCCGAGTAGGATTACATATTATGGTAACCCTATGTCGGCTCCTACAACGTCTTCCTTGCGGCGCACTCCTCTTCTTGGGCCTTTATGGACCTTTCTTGTAGACTGTTACTAAGCCATCGGGTAGGCCTTTTTGTGCTTTAAGCTCTATCATGCTTGTTAAGGGATAACCGAAGGCCAAATCCGCATCATCTTCCGTGACCCTCTCCGGCGAGGAGGCCGGTGAGCGGCATGTAGCCGGATTAGCCTGCCGATGATTATGATGTGCTCGCTCTCTTCAGCCTGGGCGTCGATCTCCTCTTCAAGGAATTGTGTCATCACAAGCTCATCCTCGCTATCCATCTGCGCTTGCACGCGTCGATCTTCAGACGACCGAATTAAAGAAAACAAAAAATTCCACCGGCAGCCAAAGTTCTTTACCTTGGCGAAACATCAAACACGTTACGCGCATGGTGAGGATGGACGGTTCGCGGCGAGCTAGCGCCGCCGCCTAGCTCGCGAGTGCTTACGAGGACAAACCCGCCGCCGGTGGCACTCGCGGGGTGCTCACTAGCGTGCCTTCGGACCGGTGTAGTTGCAGGTCGTCCTCCAAAACCCGTCCACAGCGGCAAACAATCCACAGAGATACAACGGCTGCAGCAAGTCAGGAAACTTAGGGGGCGGACAGCATGATATGAGGGAGAAACTGGGCGTGGCTGCCGCTGGTAGATGGCCAACAGCGACAACTATTCGATCGTTGGAGGGGTTGATACGTCTCAAACGTATCTATAATTTTTTATGTCCCATGCTTATATTATACCATTTGCTACATGTTTTATATACACTTTGTGTGGTTTTATGCATTTTCTGGGACTAACCTATTAATAAGATGCCACAGTGCCAGTTCCCAGTTTTCTGCTGTTTTTGGTTTTAGATAAGCACTTAAGGAAATATTCTCGAAATTGGACGAATTTAATACCAAAGTCCCTATTTTTCACGGGAGGTTCCAGAACACCGAAGACCTGACGGAGAGGGGCCACGAGGCCCCCAGATGAGGTCCCGGCGTGGCCCCACTTCTGGCCGCGCCAGCACCTCATGAGGGCGCCGCGGCCCTCCACCGCCTTCGCCCTTTCGCCCATATATTGCCCCCGACGCAAAAACCCTAAAACAATAAGCCTTTTCCCGAGAAGAGTTCCGCTGCGCCGCCGCCATCGAAGACAAGATTCGGGGAATAGAAGTCTCTGTTCCGGCACCCTGCCGGGACGGGGAATTGCCCCTGGAGTCATCTCCATTAACTCCACCGCCATCTCCATCGCCGTTGCTGACTCCTACGATGAGGAGTGAGTAGTTCTCCCCCGGGGTTGCGGGCTCTACCGGTAGCTATGTGGTTTATATCTCTCTCCCATGTGATCTTTATGTGATCATGAGCTTTGTAATCTAGTTGAATATGTGATGTTACTCATTATCTATTATGCACTCTAGAGGTTACTTTATTATGAACTCCGGGATTATTCACGGTTGTAAAGGTGACAGTATGTGCACCGTGTGTGATTACTTTATGACGTTGTGGTGTTAGTTTACTCTGACTTTGAGGGTGCTCTTGTAGCCCTACACAGTGAATGGTGTTTATCATCCAACAAGAGAGTGTTTGAGAGTAGTATTTATTATTCAGCTTTGAAGTCATTGTTGAGAATGTCCACTAGTGAAAGTATGATCCCTAGGCCTTGTTTCCAAGCATTAAAACACCGTTTACAACAACTTCTGCTCCATGTTTGCTTGCTGCTATTTTTATTTCAGATTGCAATTACTACTTATAATCATCCATATTACTTGTATTTCACTGTCTCTTCGCCGAACTAGTGCACCTATACATCTGACAAGTGTATTGGGTGTGTTGGGGATATAAGAGACTTCTTGTATCTTAATTGCAGGGTTGCTTGAGAGGGATATCTTTGACCTCTACCTCACTGAGTTCGATAAACCTTGGGTGATTCAATTAAGGGAAACTTGCTGCTGTCCTACAAACCTCTGCTCTTGTAGGCCCACCACTGTCTACAAGAATAGAAGCGTGCGTAGACATCAAGCTATTTTCTGGCGCCGTTGCCGGGGAGGTAAGCGTTGGAAGGTATCTCCTTTAGATCCTGCAGTTAAATCTTTTTTTTTTCTTGTTTCTATTTTTACTAGTTACGCTTAATGGAAAACAACAAAAAAATTAGAGAGCTCTATGAAATTTATCTTGAGTTAGGACATGATGTGTTTGAACAGAAAATTAAAAAACCTATGGAAAATTATTTGCGTGATGGTAGCAATGTTATTAGTATGAATTCTTTGAACACCATTATTGCTAATGCTATGGAAAAGTCTAAGCCTGGTGATACGTCCATTTTGCATCACTATTTTATATCATAATTTACTGTTATTCATTGATATATTTCATATTTAGAGATGATACTTATGTTATTTCATCTATTTTGCATGATTGATGATTATTAGAGAATTGATCACCGGAGTCTGGAAACAGCTGGAAAAGGCACCGTCAAGATACACTATTTGCAAAGATCAGAATACAAAACGAAGACCGTGAAAAATATTGTTTTGCCAGATCATGGAGGGAGCCACGAGGAGAGGCCAAGGTGGGGCCCAGGGGGCCCACACCCCTCCTGGCGCGGCAGGCCCTAGAGCCGCGCGAGCACAGGGTCTGGCCACCTCTGGCCATGCCCCTTCGCGTACTTCATCCCCCCGAAAACCTAAGACCTTCTACGGAGAGTTAGAATTATTCCGCCGCCGCCACGAGGCGGAAAACCACAGAGAGAAGAAAGCTCTCCGGCAGGGAGAAATCTGCCGGGGAAATCCCTTCCCGGAGGGGGAAATCGTCGCCATCGTCACTGTCATCGAGCTGCACGTCATCGGGATCATCATCACCATCATCTCCACCGCCGTCACCGTCATCTCCACCGCTCCACTCCGTTCCCGCTGTAACATCTAGGGCTGAATCTTGTGTGTTTGATAGGGGAAACTCTCCCGGTGTTAATTACTATTGTTATTGATGCTATTGGGTGGAACCGTTGAATTAAGGTTTTATGTTCAGATTGTTACCCATCATTATATCATCTCTGATCATGTTCCAAATGATGTGTTGTGAGTAGTTCGTTTAGTTCTTGAGGACATGGGTGAAGTCTAGATGTTAGTAGTGAACTATGTTGAGTAATATTTAATGGTTTGATATTTAAGTTGTGGTGCTATTCTTCTAGTGGTGTCATGTGAACGTCGACTACATGACACTTCACCTTTATGGGCCCAGGGGAATGCATTGTGTATTCGAATATTAATTGTGGGGTTGCCGGAGTGACAGAAACCTGAACCCCCGTTAATATCTCGATGCATGAGGGATAGCAGGATCTTAGAGTTTAAGGCTGTGGTTAGATTTATCTTAATTACTTTCTTGTATTTGCGGATGCTTGCAAGGGGTATAATCACAAGTATGTATTAGTCCTAGGAAGGGCGGTGCATTAGCATAGGTTCACCCACACGACACTTATCAAAACACTAAAGATTAATCATCTATATGAAGCGAAAGCACTAGACATAAATCCCGTGTGTCCTCAAGAACGCTTGGTCATCATAAGTAAACAAACCGGCTTGTCCTTTGCTATAGAAAGGATTGGGCCCCTCGCTGCAATTATTATTGTTGCGCTTTATTTACTCGCACTTTATTTATCTGTTATATCAAAAACTCCTAAAAACCTGTCTGCTAGTATTTACAGTGAAATCCTCATCAAAACTGCTTGTCAGCACCTTCTGCTCCTCGTTGGGTTCGACACACTTATTTATCGAAAGTACTACGATACACCCCCTATACTTGCGGGTCATCACCTGGGGAAGCCGTTGTTGATAAATATGTTATTCTTAGTCCCCCAAGTTTTGAGGAGAAACTTTTCTTTGATGATACTTTGCCTCCAATATATGATAATTATAATGATTGTGATATTTTCAGTCCACCTAGTATTGAGGATATGTTTTATGTTGATTATGATATGCCTCTTATATATCAAAAACTCCTAAAAACTTGTCTGCTAGTGTTTACAGTGAAATCCTTATCAAAACTGCTTGCCAGCACCTTCTGCTCCTCGCTGGGTTCGACACTCTTATTTATCGAAAGTACTATGATACACCCCCTATGCTTGTGGGTCATCAAGACTATTTTCTGGCGCCGTTGCCGGGGAGTGAAGCGCTATTGGTAAGTGGAATTGGTAAGGAAAGTTTTAGCTGTAAGTGCTGTTTTTATTTCTGTCTCCTACTTTGCTTAATTATGGAGAGAGGAACTATTGCTTTCCTGTTTGGAAAGGCTTCTACCACTGCTGAGGTAGAAAATGAGGCGCCACCTGAAGAAATAATGCCATTTAAAATACCTATGAAAATTATGGATCGTGTTTTGGATAACCGCTACGAAGGGGATGGAACTGTCCACCCCGGTGATCATTTACTGTTTTTACATGAATTATGCGAGTTGTTCAAGTGTGCAGGTATTACAATGGACAAAGTCAGGAAGAAATTATTCTCCATATCGCTTACTGGGAGAGCTGCGCATTGGTATAAATTGTTGAAGACCAGGAATTCTCTTGGATGGGAGGAAATCGTACCTCTCTTTTATTCAAAATTTTATCCTCCAAGTGAGATTCATCAAGTCCGGAATTCTATATATAATTTCTGGCCTCATGATGGAGAAAGTATTGCCCAAGCTTGGGGGAGATTGAAGTCAATAATGCTCAAATGCCCCATTCATGAGCTTCCTGGTAATATTATTGTTGATAACTTCTATGCAATACTCTCCTTTGAAGATAAAACATTATTGAATACCTCTTGTGCTGGATCATTCACGCGTAATAAGGAGGAGTTTAATTGGGATCTTCTTGATCGTATTGAAGAAAATACTGAAGCATGGGAGAACGACAAAGGTAGGGAGTCAGGTATAAAATATGACTTCGAATGCATTAAAACTTTCATGAATACTGATGCATTTCGAAATATTAATAATGCCTATGGTCTTGACTCTCAAGTTGTTGTAAATTATTATAATACCTTTGCTGCTTATTTCGGTTTGCCCAAGGAGGGCTTTGAAAAATATCATGAACCTTATAAAGATAAATCTATTGCTCCTATAACTAAAAGCATTGAAGTTAATACTGTTGATCATATTATTCCTGAGCCTTATATTGAAAAAATCCCTTTTCCTGTTAAAGTGAAGGAACATTCTGTTATGGCTAGTGTTGTTAACCAAAGTGAAAAGAAAGCTATACAACCTGATGAACAAATTAAAATTAAACCTCCTGTTGCTATAGTTAAAGATCTTGTTACTAAAAATGTTGGAGATGAGTATATTATATTTTGTGAAGATGCTTCTAATGTTGTTTCTCATCCTAAAAGTTCAAGGAAAACTAGTGTTTCTGTGTTATCTGTTAAAATTGGTCATCATTGCTATTATGGTTTATGTGATATTGGTGCAAGTTCAAGTGCTATTCCTTATGAGCTTTACAGAGAAATTATGCATGAGATTGGTTCTTGTGAACTTGAAGAAATTGATGTGGTTATTCGACTTGCTAATAGAGAAACTATCTCTCCGATTGGTATTGTTAGAGATGTTGAAGTTTTATGTGGTAAGACTAAATATCCTGCTGATTTTCTCGTGCTTGGTGCAGCTGCTAGTAAGACTTGTCCTATCATTTTTGGTAGACCTTTCCTAAATACTTGTGGTGCTGTTATAGATTGTAAGAAAGAGAAAATATTTACTAAGTTTGCTGGTGATTCGTATAATTCAATTTTTCGAAATTTGCTAAGACCCCTTATGAAACCGAATTAACCAATGAGGATTTTAGAGTAGAACAACTTGCCTCTATTGCTCTTGCTCCTAACAATGTTGTGAAGCAATTTATGGAAGATCATGAAAGTGAAGTCTTTATGGAAGAAAGGAATGAACTTGATGAAATATTCCTCCGACAACCTATTCTTAAACATAATTTACAGGTGGAAGACTTGGGTAAAACACTTCCACCTAAAAAGGATCCTGTCTTTGATTTAAAACCTTTACCTGATAATCTTAAGTATGCTCATATTGATGATAAGAAAATATATCCTGTTATTATTAGTGCTAACCTTTCAGGTAAAGAAGAGGAAAGATTATTGGAAGTATTGAAGAAACACCGTGGAGCTATGGGTTATACTTTGGATGATTTAAAAGGGATTTCTCCTACCATATGTCAACATTCTATTAATATGGAGCCCGATGCAAAGCCAGTTGTTGAATATCAACGCCGTTTAATACTCAAGATGAAGGAAGTGGTAAGAAATGAGGTATTAAAACTTATTGATGCTGGTATTATTTATCCTATTGCTGATAGTAGATGGGTTAGTCCTGTGCACTGTGTCCCTAAGAAAGGTGGAATTACTGTTGTGCCTAATGATAATGATGAGCTTATTCCTCAAAGAGTAGTAGTTGGTTATAGAATGTGCATTGATTTTAGAAAGGTTAATAAAGTTACTAAGAAAGATCATTATCCCTTACCCTTTATTGATCAAATGTTGGAGAAGTTAGCTAATAAAACTCATTTTTGCTTTCTTGATGGTTATTCTGGTTTCTCTCAAATTGCTGTTAAAGCTCAAGATCAAGAGAAAACCACGTTTACTTGCCCTTATGGTACTTATGCTTATAGACGTATGCCTTTTGGTTTATGTAATGCTCCTGCTACTTTTCAAAGATGTATGTCTGCTATCTTTCATGGTTTTTGTGAGGAAATTGTGGAGTTATTCATGGACGATTTTTCTGTCTATGGAACTTCTTTTGATAATTGCTTGCACAATCTTGATAAGGTTTTGCAGAGATGTGAAGAAACTAATCTTGTTCTTAATTGGGAGAAGTGCCACTTTATGGTTAATGAAGGAATTGTCCTTGGACATAAGATTTCTGAAAGAGGTATTGAAGTTGATAGATCTAAAGTGGAGGCAATTGAGAAAATGCCTTGCCCCCGAGATGCTAAAGGTGTTCGTAGTATTCTTGGTCATGCTGGTTTCTATAAAAGGTTTATGAAAGATTTTGCTAAGGTAACAAAGCCTCTTACTAATCTCTTGCAAAAAGATGTACCATTTGTTTTTGATGATGATTGTAAGGAAGCTTTTGAAACTCTTAAGAAGGCTTTAATAAGTGCTCCTATTGTTCAACCACCTGATTGGAATTTACCATTTGAAATTATGTGTGATGCTAGTGATTTTGCTGTTGGTGCTGTTCTTGGACAAAGAGTAGATAAAAAGTTAAATGTCATTCATTATGCTAGTAAGAGTCTTGATCCTGCTCAAAAGAATTATGCTACAACTGGAAAAGAATTTCTAGCTGTTGTTTTTGCTTGTGAGACAATATATTGTTGATTCTAAAGTTATTATTCACACTGATCATGCTGCAATTAGATACCTTATGGAAAAAAAAGAAGCAAAGCCTAGACTTATTAGATGGGTATTACTTTTGCAAGAATTCGATTTGCATATTGTAGATAGGAAAGGTGCTGAAAATCGTGTTGCTGATAATCTGTCTAGATTGGAAAACATTGAATATGATCCTATTCCTATTGACGATAGTTTTCCAAACGAACAATAGGCTGCAATAAGGGTGAGTTCACGAGACAGTCATTGGTATGCTGATTATGCTAACTTTATTGTTTCGAAGTATTTGCCTCCAACCTTTTCAGCTCAACAAAGAAGAAAATTCTTTTATGATTTGAGTCATTATTTCTGGGATGACCCACACTTATATAAAGAAGGAGTGGATGGTATTATACGAAGATGTGTTCCGGAGTATGAACAACATGAGATATTGAGAAAATGCCATAGTAGTGCTTATGGAGGACATCACGCTGGAGATAGAACTGCACAAAAGGTTTTACAATCAGGTTTTTATTGGCCTACTCTTTTTAAAGATGCAAGAAAGTTTATTTTATGTTGTGATCAATGTCAAAGAATTGGTAATATCTCTAGACGTAATGAAATGCCTATGAATTATTCTCTTGTTATTGAGCCATTTGATTGTTGGGGATTTGACTTTATGGGTCATTTTCCTCCTTCAAAGGGTTATACTCATATACTTGTTGCTGTTGATTATGTTACTAAATGGGTATAAGCTATACCTACTAAAAGTGCTGATGCTGAGACATCATTAAAAATGCTTCAAGATATAATTTTTCCTAGGTTTGGTGTTCCTAGATATCTCATGACTGATGGAGGTTCTCATTTTATTCATGCTGGTTTTAGAAAAGTTCTTGCTAAATATGGTGTTAATCATAGAATTGCTTCAGCTTATCATTCTCAAACTAGTGGGCAAGTAGAATTATCAAATAGAGAAATTAAATCTATCTTGCAAAAGACTGTTAATAGAACGAGGAAGAACTGGGCTGATAAATTAAATGATGCATTGTGGGCTTATAGAACTGCTTATAAAAATCCCATGGGTATGTCTCCTTATAAAATGGTGAAAGGACAATGATGTCGCCTAGAGGGGGGGGGGGGTGAATAGGCGGTTTAAAACTTTTCCGGTTTAGGCTTGATAATTGCGGAATAAAACTAGGTGTTTAAATTAACAAGCCGACAACCTAAATAAACTAGGCTCACCTATGTGCACCAACAACTTATGCTAAGCAAGATAAACAACAAGGTGATAGGAATAGAATACTTCAAGCACGAAGGCTATCACAATGTAAAGTGCAAGTAAAAGCTCGGGTATAGAAATAACCGAGGCACGCGGAGACGAGGATGTATTCCCGAGTTCCTCCTTGTTAAGGGAGTACGTCTCGTTGGAGAGGTGTGAACCGACACAACGGTTCAACAACCACAAAGGTTTCACCTTCTTCTCCGATGAACCGCACCACAAAGGCTTGGTTCACCTTCCACTATCGGAATTCCTTCGAGGCGGAATCCGGAGCCTTTCAACAACAATCCGGGGCACAACCCACAATGGGATTGGGGGCTCCCGAACGGCCTCCAACAACAATCCGGGGCACAACCCACAATGGGATTGGGGGCTCCCGAACGGCTTCAAGTGACCACACAAGGGTCCAACCACCACAAAGGCGTCTAGGGTCCAAGGACCCAAGAGTAACAAGTTCACAAGCTTTCAACTTCCACGAATCCTCGTGGAGAGCACACCGATGCACCAAATGCAAAAGGCAAGAGCACAAGTGCTCAAATCCTTCACTCTCGAATTCCAACAAAGCAACAAATGCTTATGGGGGAATAAGAGAGGAAGAACAAAGAGGAGATGCACCAAGAACTCCAAGATCAAGATCTACTAGGTTCCCCTCACTTAGAGGAGAGATGGATTGGTGGAAATGTAGATCTAGATCTCCTCTCTCAAATCCCTCAAAGATATGCAAGAATCATGGGAGAAATTGAGAGGGGGCAAGCTTTCCAAGGTCAACAATGGTGGGAGAGAGAGGGGAAAGTCGTGCTTCCTTGGATGTCACAAGGAAGAAGAAGGGGAGGGGTATTTATAGCCCTCCCAGTTTTCTAGCCGTTGGGAATCGTCAGCTCGGAAATTTCCGAACTTGGTTCGGAAATTTCCGGGCTGACGGCCGGAAATTTCCGGACCTAAGTCCGGAAATTTCCGAACCCCGGAAATCTCCGGTAGGAAATCCGACTGAGAGACAGTTGAGTGCAGTGCAGAAAATCTTTAAGACTTGGCGGAAAACTTAACTTGGATGCCCGGAAATTTCCGAACCGTGACCGGAAATATCCGGACCCCGGAAATTTCCGGCTGAAAATCCGACTGAGAGCCAGTTGAGTGCAGTGCAGAAACTCTTTAAGACTTGGCGAAAAATTCTCCAGGTCGGAAATCTCCGGACTGGGGTCCGGAAATTTCCGGACCTCCGAAAACTGCAGAAACACCAGAACTGAAATAACTTTTGCAAATGAACTCCGAATGAGGTGAAACCAACTTTGTTGGAAAGGTAGCGACGAGCACAGGGCTACAAAAAGTGGAAATATTGCATCCCATAAATAGAGCAAAGTCACCACACATGGAAAGGTGTGGGACTTTCCTCATGGTCGAACCGGCAATATTTCCGCCACCGAAAACGCAAGAAGTTTGCCAAAGTAAAACCGTTTTCGAAGCACTTGGGCTTGTCATGAGGAACACGACAAGCACCAAAACCCAACATCCAAAACACAACAAGATGAACGAATGAAATCCCGATTTGGATGAGCTAGCGCTTGGCATGAAGATGAACCAAGCTCTAATTCCTCACATGGATAAAAGCCAAATAAGAATCAAGAAATATGATATGCCAAGTATGCAAAGGTTTGAGCTCTCCACAAAGATGCGATCAAGTTACTCACTCGAGAGCCCCTCTTGATAGTACGCCTATCTATCCTATAGCCCTATCAAGATCATACCTTTGCCTTGAGCATTCCACTTGAGCTAGATGATGACTATCTTGATCTCTTCAAGTGGATCTTCTTTCTTGATTGCGCGTCCAAGCACATGCTTGATGAAGACTTCTCCAAATACTCCCCCATACACATAATGGGAGAGTCTCGCTTAGCTCCGTCTTCATGTATTCATAGCAAGCTCCAAGCATATGATCTTTTCGAGAAGCTTCTCTTGGTCTTGCACATCTCAACTTCAACACACGAGTCCAACACATGAACTCCACTATTCTCATGGACACGATCTATAAGAATATCTCAATGTAAACATTAGTCCATAAGGATTGTCATTAATTACCAAAACCACGCATGGGGGCAACCATGCACTTTCAAATGGTCTATGGAAAAGCTTGTCACTTGCCTTTAGAATTAGAACACAAAGCTTATTGGGCAGTGAGAGAACTAAATAGAGATTTTAAACTTGCTGGTGAGAAAAGATTACTTAATTTGAGTTCTTCAGATGAATGGAGAAGTGAAGCTTATGAAAATGCTAAACTCTTTAAAGAGAAAGTTAAGAAATGGCATGATAGGAGAATCCTTAAGAGAGAGTTTCATGTTGGTGAAAAAGCTTTATTGTATAACTCTCGGCTTAGATTCTTTGCAGGGAAATTACTCTACAAGTGGGAAGGACCATATGTTATTGTTGAGGTGTTCCGTTCGGGTGCAATTAAAATTGCCTCACTTAAAGATGACTCTACACAAGTGGTGAATGGGCAAAGACTCAAACATTATATTTCTGGAGACTCTTATAATGAAGATGTTGATATTATTCAAGTTATTGCTCCGGAAACTTTTATCAAAGAGAATTTTTCTGAGTCTGCAGAAGCTGAATTCGAAAAGGTACAGTTTCGGTAAGAAAAAGCTCGCATTTTTTATTTTGGAAGACATAGAAGTTATTTTTAGAAAATATGGAAAAATACAAGACGAAAACGAGCAGGACACGGAGCCCGAGGCACCGACACCACGTGCTCGCGCGGGCCCCATCCTGGCTGCGCGAGCAGGGGGTCTGGGCGCCCCAGACTCCGTTTCCTACTCGATCTCGTGCTGTTGCCTTCCTTTTGTCATGTAAATTTTTCCTATATAATCTCCCGGAACCCCCGAGGTCCGTATATCGTGTTTTCGAAGTGTTTTTGTTTCGAGCTGTTCCTGTCCAGGATTTTGTTCCAGTTTTTAGAGGCATCATGGTCTCCGCCAACGACAAGGGAAGGAAGGCTTTGAAGGATGAACCCCAGGATCCCAAGCTGGAGGAGGAGGACAAGAGTGGGGACGAAGAAGAGGTGGAAGAAGGCCCGCGTCATCAACCTCGTGCCACCGTTGCGAGCATTGGAGTGGTGGCAAACCCCTCCAACCGCAAGATGGGTGCAAGGATGAGCACAGGAGGGAAGGTTCCACGTCGCTTTCTAGCTCCAAGAACATCTCCTTCGAGCAAAAACAACAACAACATCCCCTTCCACAACTTAATTTATTTGGATCAAATTGAAAAGCTTCCTGAGTCAATGCGGCCAAATCCTTGGAATATGTATCGTTCTAACAACGCAGGTCAAAGAAGTTCTAAGCCTGATGAGGAGTGGGGGAACAACTCCAAGAGCTGGGATTCACAAGCAGATATGATTATGAGTCGCATTGAAGGCAACACGGAGATGATTCGCGACCTCACCTATAGGATTGATGAGTTGAAGGAGCTTGTTATGAAGCTTATTAAAGATCAACCATCACCACCAAAGGAGTAATTCATCATCGGTATTGGCATCTCCCTTAGCTTGTTCCAAGCTTGGGGGGAGTGCCGCGGTATCACACCATCATATTTATCTCTTATCTTTTAGTAGTATCATATCATGAGTAGGGAAGTTATCTTATATGATGGTTTGCAATGTGGAAGTATCTCTCTTTTAGTTGGTTATCTATGTATCCCTTGGTGTGAGTTGTCGTTATGGAATATTAATGAGAAGTTTTATCATTTATTTTCTGCACATCTTATTTTAGTTTGCAACTTCTATCATATATGATTGATCTTGTCATTAGTATTGTTATCACTTTGGGAGCATATAGTAAATCTTTTGGTTTTGGTGAACTTAGCATTGGTCAGTAGCTACAATACTTTGAGACTTAAGTGGAGTAAAGAATTACATGTAGATATAGTTTTCAATGATCTCCCTCACTTGTAGATGATAAGCTTAGTATTCACAATTTAAAATTGTTTGTGCCTCCAAGTAAGAATTGCATGATTGCCTTTACTACATGTATATTTGTTTGTATCCATCAACTCTTATGCTTGCTACCCAACCTTGCTAGCCAAAGACCTGTATCGAGAGGGAATGCTTCTCATACTTCCAAACCTTGAGCCAAAACCCTTGTCACTTGTGTCCACCATACCTACCTATTATGTGGTATTTTGCGCCACTCCAAGTAAATACTTCATGTGCTATCTTCATTCAAAACTACTATCCCTTATTTGTGTCAATGTTTATTAGCTCATGAGGAAATAATAGTTGAGTTTGTTATCTTCCATACTAATTAAGTAACCCTTGACTTGCATGCTTCATCTGCTCGTCACTAATATTGCAAAGGGCTGGTTAGACCACTATAATATCAAAAGGTTGAGAAAGTTAAAAATAGACACTCCTCCATGGTTTGAGATTGATTGGTAGGCACCCGAGGATTCGGTTAGCCATGGATTGTGTAAGCAAAGGTTGGGAGGAGTGTCAAAGTTATCAAAATAGTTGTTTATTATAAAGGCTTGTTTTAAAATAATCGGAACCGCTCTCAACTTGCTTAGTATGGAAGATGACAAGAACTCTATTACCATTCGTTGACAACAACAAACACCGCTCAAAAACTTACTTTTATGCTCTCTATATGATTTAAAAACTAGAAGCTCTAGCACATGCTTGTATCTCTGCTTCCCTCTGCGAAGGGCCTATCTTCTACTTTATGTTGAGTCAGTAAACCTATCTCTTTCTGTTTTAAGCAAGCATTTGACTTGATTGTGATTCAACCATCTATACATTCGTATTGTTAATTATGTTCCTTATTCTTTCTTGTTTGGCACATTGCTGTTATTTGATAAATATGACTTTGAGAGTTAGCAACTATCTAATAGGGATGTTTTGCAGAGTAAGCTCAATATGTTCATTGTTCTCTGACCAAGAACGAAGTTTGCCAACACCAACTATGATTTTCTCTATGCACTTTATTCTGATTTGCCTCTACTTGTTACAAGTTGAGTTATATGAATGGAGTTGATATCTAAGATGACTTGTGTATTATTAAATGTGATGCTTCTTGTCCGTATATTCTTTATCGACACTTCACTCCATAAACCTGTGGTCATGTTTACTGAGCTCAGCTTTCGCTTGGGGACAAGCGAGGTCTAAGCTTGGGGGGAGTTGATACGTCCATTTTGCATCACTATTTTATATCATAATTTACTGTTATTCATTGATATATTTCATATTTAGAGATGATACTTATGTTATTTCATCTATTTTGCATGATTGATGATTATTGGAGAATTGATCACCGGAGTCTGGAAACAGCTGGAAAAAGCATCGTCAAGATACACTATTTGCGAAGATCAGAATACAAAACGAAGACCGTGGAAAATATTGTTTTGCCAGATCATGGAGGGAGCCACGAGGAGAGGCCAAGGTGGGGCCCAGGGGGCCCACACCCCCTCCTGGCGCGCCAGGCCCTGGAGCCGCGCGAGCGCAGGGTCTGGCCACCCTGGCCCACCTCTGGCCGTGCCCCTTCGCGTACTTCATCCACCCGAAAACCTAAGACCTTCTACGGAGAGTTAGAATTATTCCGCCGCCACCACGAGGCGGAAAACCACAGAGAGAAGAAAGCTCTTCGGCAGGGAGAAATCTGCCGGGAAAATCCCTTCCCGGAGGGGGGAAATCGTCGCCATCGTCACCGTCATCGAGCTGCACGTCATCGGGATCATCATCACCATCATCTCCACCGCCGTCACCGTCATCTCCACCGCTCCACTCCGTTCCCGCTGTAACATATAGGGATGAATCTTGTGTGTTTGATAGGGGAAACTCTCCCGATGTTAATTACTATTGTTATTGATGCTATTGGGTAGAACCGTTGAATTAAGGTTTATGTTCAGATTGTTATCCATCATTATATCATCTCTGATCATGTTCCAAATGATGTGTTGTGAGTAGTTCGTTTAGTTCTTGAGGACATGGGTGAAGTCTAGATGTTAGTAGTGAACTATGTTGAGTAATATTTAATGATTTGATATTTAAGTTGTGGTGCTATTCTTCTAGTGGTGTCATGTGAACGTCGACTACATGACACTTCACTTTTATGGGCCTAGGGGAATGCATTGTGTATTCGAATATTAATTGTGGGGTTGCCAGAGTGACAGAAACCTAAACCCCCGTTAATATCTCGATGCATGAGGGATAGCAGGATCTTAGAGTTTAAGGATGTGGTTAGATTTATCTTAATTACTTTCTTGTATTTGCGGATGCTTGTAAGGGGTATAATCACAAGTATGTATTAGTCCTAGAAAGGGCGGTGCATTAGCATAGGTTCACCCACACGACACTTATCAAAACACTAAAGATTAATCATCTATATGAAGCGAAAGCACTAGACATAAATCCCGTGTGTCCTCAAGAACGCTTGGTCATCATAAGTAAACAAACCGGCTTGTCCTTTGCTCTAGAAAAGATTGGGCCCCTCGCTGCAATTATTATTGTTGCGCTTTATTTACTCGCACTTTATTTATCTGTTATATCAAAAACTCCTAAAAACCTGTCTGCTAGTATTTACAGTGAAATCCTCATCAAAACTGCTTGTCAGCACCTTCTGCTCCTCGTTGGGTTCAACACACTTATTTATCGAAAGTATTACGAGACACCCCCTATACTTGTGGGTCATCACCTGGGGAAGCCGTTGTTGATAAATATGTTATTCTTAGTCCCCCAAGTTTTGAGGAGAAAATTTTCTTTGATGATACTTTGCCTCCAATATATGATAATTATAATGATTGTGATATTTTCAGTCCACCTACTATTGAGGATATGGTTTATGTTGATTATGATATGCCTCCTATATATGATGTTACAATGATGAATATGATATTTTCAGTTCATCTACTATTGAGGATAAAACTAATTATGATTATTCTATGCCTCCAATTTATGATGATTACAATGATGGATGTGATAGTTTTACTCCCACTATTACTAATAAAATTGATTATGCTTATGTGGAGAGTAATGATATTATTATGCTTATGGATCATGATAAGAATGCTTTAGGTGATAGCTATATTGTTGAGTCTATTCATGATGCCGCTGAAAATTATTTTGAGAGAGAAAAGTATGGTTATAGAGATCTTCATGTTACTAAGTTTCTTCTCTTTATGATGAATGTTTTGAGCCTTCTCTTGATTTGCTTTTATTTGCTGGGTACTTTAAGACCCACTGGTCATTATGAGAGAGTGAGACATGGATTCATACATCACAGTAATATTAAGTCTCCTCTCTTTATCTTTAAAATTTTGAAGTTGCACTTGTTTTGCGTTCCTATGCTAGTCACTTTGTGCTATATTAATTTATTTTCTTACAAGATTTTTTTGCATAGAAAGTGTGTTAGATTTAAATATGTTTTATATATGCTTCTTGATGCTCTATTTTATGTTTCAACTCTCATCTTTATGTGAGCATCATAAATATCACTATGCCTAGATAAAAGGATTTAAAGAAAAGCGCTTATGGGAGACAACCTACTTTTTATTTCTGTTATTTTTTTTTGTGTGTCAAGGAACATGTCTACCTCTGTAGCAATTCCTTTGTATCTTTATTTTATTGCAAAAGTTGTGCCAAGTTAAGCCTCTAATAGAAAGTTGATGCTAGAATTGGATCTCTGCGGAGGAACGGTTTTTCTGCTGTTCACCGTTAAATTCATAACTATTTATAGAAACGTCGGAATGACCTGATAGTTTCTGAGCGTGATCCTCATATATGTTCGCAACTTTCATTAGTTTTGAGTTTTCTGATTTGAGCAAGTTAAGTGCCTCGAAAAAATTCGTGTTTACGGACTGTTCTGATTTTGACAGATTCTGCCATTTATTTTGCATTTGTTCTTTTGTTGTTTTTGAATGGATCTTTTTGTTCCATAAAATATCAGTGGCTGTAGCTAATGTCCAGTAGCATGTGTAATGGTTTTGTCCATGCAGAATATAATAATTTTTGATTATGCACTAACCCTCTAATGAAGTTTACTTTGAGTTTGGTGTGGAGTAAGTTTTCAAGGATCAAGAGAGAAGGATGATGTGATGTGATCAAGAAGATGAAAGAGCCTAAGCTTGGGGATGCCCCCGTGGGTCATCCAAGCATATTTCAAAAAGACTCAAACGTCTAACCTTGGGGATGCCCAAGGCATCCCCTTCTTCATCAACAAACTATCAGGTCCTCTCTAGTGAAACTATATTTTAATTCCGACACATCTTATGTGCTTTACTTGAAGCTTCTATTTGTTTTTATTTTTGTTTTCGTTATTTTCATTCTCTGAATAAAATGGATCCTAGCATTCCTTTGTGGGAGAGAGACACGCTCCGCTTTTTCATTTGAATACTCCTATTCTTCACTTATATTTGTTGAGTATTCTTCTATAGCTACTGCAATACTTTCAGCTCTTATTTTTCGTGCACCTCTTGTTCAGAGCTGTTAGTTCTCATATGTTATACTCTCTTACTTCATTGTGAAATACTTGGAGAGTTCATGTTTTAAATAAGTTGATTGGTTTTTGGTTAAGAACAGAAAATGTTTAATGTGGTAGATGGTATGATGAAATGATACATAATCTTGTAGATCATTAAATTGTGTCACTTGAATCATTGATGTTGTTTTGAGATATTAATATGCTTAATGGTAAAACATGATGGTTTAGTAAAGTGGAATGATTAATGGTTGGTCTATAAAACTTGAAGCTGTGCCACGCTAAATATCCAGTTGATAGCATAATGATATATGACTTCTAATGTTAAAAACAACCGTAATGACTTTGTGTTATGCGCTACGGTCGGGGTCCCAACAGTGACTTGTTCATTTGCCACAGTCCCTCATGGAGTGATTTTCATTATGCCTTGTAAGATCATATTTCTAGTTGTAATCTTTTTGCTTGTGAGTTCTAAGCTGCGGTTTTCATGACACTTCCACCACCATATTTGCTAGCCTTTTCGGTACTTTGCATTGCCCTTTCTCACATTGAGAGTTGGTGCATACTTCGCGGGTACATCCAAAACTCGTGGGAGATCTTCATCATGTTCTCCTACACATAAGCCAAATATCTTACTCAAAACATCCACCATACCTACCTAATACAGCATTTCCATAGCTGTTCCGAGATATATTGCCATGCAACTTCCATCTTACATTACATGACTTGTTGTCATGTATCATTTATATATTGCTTTGCATGATTCTATATAGCTGATGTGTGGTTTTACCCATGTTACGCTACATCATTGCATATCCTGCTACACTGGCAGAGCCACCGTTTCATACACTGTTTTATCCCTTATGAGATCCTTGTATCAAAAGTGTGTTTTCATATTAGAATGTTTGCCGCTAAAAGTGAAAAGAGCCATGGAGGCCATCGAAAAGAGAAACAGAAAAATAAAATAAAAATAGAAAAAAAATAAAAAATAAAAAGGGGGCAAAATTACTACTCTTTATCCACACTTATGCTCATGTTATAGCACCTGTAGTATTCATATTCATCATTTGTGCTCATGTTTAGCACCTTTACTGCATATGAGAGAGTTTTCATGTTTTACTTGCATAACTATGTGGGGAACTTTACATTATAGAAGTTGGCTTGTATATTCCAATGATGAGCCTACTCAAAAGTGCTCTAGGTCTTCATGAGCAAGCAAGTTGGATGCACCCCCACTAGTTCCATTGGAGAGCTTTCATACACTTATAGCTCTATGTGCATCCGTTGTGTGGCAATATCACTCCTCCTTGCATAGCTTCGATTATAAGACTTCCTCTTGTCTAATGATCACTTTCAGCTGTGTGAGACTTTCTTCCGTTGGCCTTCCAAACCCCTCTTAACAATCTTTTAGCCACAACATCTTGGTGCCAGGAACCAACGCTGAACGCTTGCTTGTTTTTAAGTGAACAAATAGAGAGATGATTTTCTACGTGCATATTGTTATTGCTTGACTTGATCCTTTCACAAAGTTGTCATGAGTGTTGGATGCATTAGATGATTATATTGTTATTCTTGAAACTTAAAGCATCTTTAATATCTACTTTGCACGGTTGATTGTTCTCTAGTATTGATTCATTGAAAGTTTTACTTTGTTTTTCCTACTTGTTTACTCATTACTCATTTGATATCAATATAAACTACAACTTTTATTCATTTGATCTCAATTTACATGCATTACATTATTATATGATCAAGATTGTGTGAAAGCATGTCACTTCAGAAATTTTTCTTGTTATCGTTTTACCTACTCGAGGACGAGTAGAACTAAGCTTGGGGATGCTTGATACGTCTCAAACGTATCTATAATTTCTTATGTTCCATGCTTATATTATACCATTTGCTACATGTTTTATATACACTTTGTGTGGTTTTATGCATTTTCTGGGACTAACCTATTAACAAGATGCCACAGTGCCAGTTCCCTGTTTTCTGCTGTTTTTGGTTTCAGAAAACCACTTAAGTAAATATTCTCGGAATTGGACGAATTTAATACCAAAGTCCCTATTTTTCACGGGAGGTTCTAGAACACCGAAGACCTGTCGGAGAGGGGCCACGAGGCCCCCAGATGAGGTCTCGGCGGGGCCCCACTTCTGGCCGCTCCAGCTCCTCATGAGGGCGCCTCGGCCCTCCACCGCCTTCGCCCTTTCGCCCATATATTGCCCCCGACGCAAAAACCCTAAAACAATAAGCCTTTTCACGAGAAGAGTTCCGCTGCGCCGCCGCCATCGAAGACAAGATTCGGGGGACAGAAGTCTCTGTTCCGGCACCCTGCCGGGACGGGGAATTGCCCCCGGAGTCATCTCCATCAACTCCACCGCCATCTCCATCGCCGTTGCTGACTCCTATGATGAGGAGTGAATAGTTCTCCCCCGGGGCTGCGGGGTCTACCGGTAACTATGTGGTTTATATCTCTCTCCCATGTGATCTTTATGTGATCATGAGCTTTGTAATCTAGTTGAATATGTGATGTTACTCTTTATCTATTATGCACTCTAGAGGTTACTTTATTATGAACTCCGGGGTTATTCACGGTTGTAAAGGTGACAGTATGTGCACCGTGTGTGATTCCTTTATAACGTTGTGGTGTTAGTTTACTCTGACTTTGAGAGTAGTATTTGTTATTCAGCTTTGATGTCATTGTTGAGAATGTCCACTAGTGAAAGTATGATCCCTAGGCCTTGTTTCCAAGCATTAAAACACCGTTTACAACAAGTTCTGCTGCATGTTTGCTTGCTGCCATTTTTATTTCAGATTGCAATTACTACTTATAATCATCCATATTAATATTACTTGTATTTCACTGTCTCTTCGCCGAACTAGTGCACATATATATCTGACAAGTGTATTGGGTGTGTTGGGGACACAAGAGACTTCTTGTATCTTAATTGCAGGGTTGCTTGAGAGGGATATCTTTGACCTCTATCTCCCTGAGTTCGATAAACCTTGGGTGATTCAATTAAGCGAAACTTGCTGCTGCCCTACAAACCTCTGTCAGGAGGCCCAACGCTGTCTACAAGAATAGAAGCGTGAGTAGACATCAGGGGTGGATTGCGCCGCTGCCAGGGGATCGACTCGGTCTTTCCAGCATGACTTACGTTACCGACAGCCCCTGATTGCCGAGACTGGACATAGGGTGCCAAACAGACTAGAGGGCATCCAATCTACTAACAGCGTTTGATGCGCGCGACTGGTGGGGGTCGATTTTCTGTCCCGGTTGGTTTGGTTTGACTGTTTGAGGTTACATGTGGAGATGATTTATTTTTTAACTAAAATGAAATAGAACCCTGGGGAGAGAGGGGGATGGAAGGCGGCACGGTTTGAGCAGGCCGGCCCGCCACTGGTCCACTGCAGTGTTACTTACCGACTTACTCAGCCCATGCCTGTTATTACGCAGCGCCCCGTCCGTAGCTCGCCACTTGCACTGCTGTTCTGCCAGGCAGCGGCAACCGCGGCACCAGTTACCATAGTGCCAAAACATGGCCGCAGTTTCGCGCACAGTTAGAGCATCTCTAGTGGAATGGTGTAAATTTGGACGTGTATATCTCAATATACACCTCCATATACACCTTCTCAAATTTACACCTCCGTCTTTTTAGTGGAATGTGTATATTAGGACGTGTATATTTACAACAGCTATATTCTACAAAGGTCAAATTTGAGAGAAACCAAAACCTATGGTGTCGAGAAAGATTTGATTTTCTACCATCTACAAAAATAGCAATACCAGTATATCTACAAATACAAAATAGCAGTAGCATTTGTATGTACAAACAAAATTGAGTAAACCCCACTGATTGAGCACTCCAGCACCGAATTGAGTACAAATTGAGCAATCCAGCACCAAATTGAGTACAAAATCGATCAATTCAACACCGAATTGCCACATCCCCGTGCTCCCATTTCTGTCTCCTATCTCCCCGATCCATCCCCGACCTCCCCTCTTCACCCACCCGCCTCCCCGTGACAACGAGATGCAGCGAGCACTAGCGCCGCGATGCCGCGAGGCGCAAGCCCCCGCTACCCAGACGCGCAGCCCGCCGGAGTCTCCGCCGCCACGCTCCTAGAGGACGCGCGCCGCCACATCATGCGCTGCCGCATGCTTCACGGCCTGGCCGATCGCCTCCTCCCCTTCTGCATCGAGGTCATGGACCTCGTACCCAGCGCGGACATGGCCCGGAGCTGGGACAACCACAACAGCAACGTGCTCAGAAGCTCCGACGCTGCGCAGATGAGGCCCTGCGACGCCGCGTCGCTCGCCAAGGCGGCCAAGGACGCCGTCGATTTGGCCGCGGCGCTCCCGGACGGCGACATCATCCAGAGCGCTTGGCTGGTGGTGGTCGAGCAGATCCAGACCAAAGCCATCGACGAGGCATACGGGGCGCGCAACCGCGTGTGGGAGATGCAGGACACCCTTCCTCTGCAGTTCTTCGACGCCTAGAGTTTTCTGCACCTTGCCTCAGCGGTCGCGACCGAGGAAAACAATCAAATGGAGGCGGCGACAGCGACTTCGGACGCGGTCCGGACGAGGGCGGCAGCTCGGACGGGTGAGTTCGGAGGCAGCCCCGAGCGTGGCTGGGTGGTGTTTACTTCCGCAACGGGTAGCATGGTGGATGGGCGTGGACCGTATACACGACCCAATGGAGGCCGATTTTGGCCAAAATCGTGTAAATATGCTTTACACCTCCATATAGATCATCCACTATAGATGCTCTTGACATCTACATGTAAATGGACGGAGGCGGCGCGTCGTCGTCGTCCTCCTCCTCTTCCTCGGGGTAATTAAACTAGTACAAGTAGTGGCGCGGGATTTGAAATGGAACCTAACCCAGATTAAATGCGGTTGGATTGGAGGAGGAGGAGTTAATCCTGCAGGCTTTAATTACGGTGCAGAGTTAAAAACGCTTTCACCGCGGAATCGGGCGTGGGCTCCAACAGGGCCTGTCGGCTCGGGGATCCTATAAGACGGCGCTAACTAACCAGCAGCCCACCTCCCCAAAACCTCTCCAAACCCCCAAAACTCCCATCCCATCCCATCCAATCCATCACCGCTTTCTTCCCAAACCCGCACTAGTCATCTCTTCCCCCACGGCTCTGCCCTTCTGCTCATTCTCTTCCTCCCTTCCGTCCTTGTTCCACTCTCTTCTTCTGCTCCGAGGACGGAGTGCGCTCCTCTTTCCTCGAGTAAAAATTTACAGAGTTCGAAAACCGTTAGTATCATCCCGGCTAGGGCTAGTTGCTGCCCTGTCCACGGTAGAGGACGGGTCGCGGCTTTACTGCTGCTTTCAGCTACTCCTCGTCTCGTCTCGCTGCTGTTACATTTCTGCTCCCCCTTCTTTTCAAAGGAGGTAAAGAGGCCGTCTTTATTACGGCCACTGCGTTGGCCCTGCGGCCTGCGCCCGCTTCTGCGTCCTCTCCTCCCTGCCGCTCCTTTGGTCTTTATTCCCCTGCCGATCCGCTCGCAGGCAGAGCTCGAACGAATCCACCCGTCCAATCCTTCCTTCGTCATCACCGCGGTTAAGGCTGCAGCTTCCTTTCCTGCTGGGGTCAGGGTGCAGCTCCTCCGTTTAAAAGGAGTTTTGCGAGAGATATAGAGGTACAACAATCCTTGTGTGTGGGTTCCGGCGGTGAGTGGAGAAGACGAAGCTTTGCCATGTCGCGGTCACGCACGGTGCGCATCTTCTGGGACGACCCCGACGTGACGGACTCGTCCAGCGAAGAATACGAGGGCTGCGCCGGCGCCCGGAGGGTGGGGAGGATGGTGCGGGAGCTCCCACCAGCGACGCTGCCGCTGACACTACCTACCACCGCGGCCGGCGGCTTCCCGGGGCAGCTACAGTGCAGCCCCGGAGTCGACGACGACCGGTCGAGGCGGCCGAAGAGGCTGGCCAAGGGTGGCGCGGCGCAGAGCACCAAGTTCCGCGGCGTGAGGCGGCGGCCGTGGGGCAAGTACGCGGCGGAGATCCGGGACCCGTGGCGCGGCGTGCGCGTCTGGCTCGGCACCTTCGACACCGCCGAGGAGGCCGCCCGGGTGTACGACTCCGCCGCCGTCCAGCTCCGCGGCGCCCGCGCGACCACCAACTTCTCCACCTCCGCCTCCGGCGTGGATTCGGACCAGAGCGCCGCCGAGGCGGTGCCGGGCGCCGTCGGGTACGAGTCCGGCGCGGAGTCCTCGCAGGCCGCCGTGTCGTCGCCGACCTCCGTGCTCCGCAAGGTCCCGTCGATGTCGTCGTTGGTGGAGGACAGGGCGTACGACTCCGAGACCTGCCAGGGAGGCGCGGCCGGCGGTGGGAGCTGCAGCCTGACGGTTCTGGAGGAGTTCGTGCCGTTCGAGGACGCGCCGGTCTACTCCAGCAGCGGCGGCTTCTGGGACTTCGAGCCGCAGGCTGAAGGGTTCCTCTACGCGGAGCCTTCGTCCTCCTCGGCGGATGGTTCGTGGGACAACAACGCCTCTGCTCCGGCGGCGGTGCAGGAGAGCAACGACTACTTCTTCCAGGACTTGCGCGACTTGTTCCCGCTCAACAACCTTCCTGCGATTTTCTAAACGGGGAGCAGAGAGGCTTGTTTTCCTTTTTCTTTTGTTGTACGTGTATGTCAAGAGTAGTTTTTCTCTCTCGTGTATGGTGTATTTGTAGTACTTGTGTGTGTTTTTTTGATACGATGAGGAGGAATGTATTTGGTCCGAGTAGAGTTCTTCCAAGTGCTACTACTACTGCAGCTCACTCACTCTCACTGTCAAAGTTATAAACCTCAGATCGATTGATCCACTGCAGGGTACAATGTATTGAGGTTGAACGTAGACGTAGGCTTGATCAGAGTCTACAGCTAGCCAGTTTACTCCGAGAGAGAAGAGTATTGTACGCACGGCCTGGCGTGGTCTGTGGTGGAAAGCCTTGCGCGGGTTTTGGTGGTCGCCATGAATCATGAGTGAGCCCAGGCCGCGAAATTATCTGCCGGAAGACTCGATCGAGTGCCGTGTTGGCGTTGGCATCGGCAGTACAGCGGCCGCCTGCAGCGTGGTGGTGCCGGGTACGTGCGAAGGGGTGGCTTGCCTCGAAAGGAACAGGCGTTTCGTTATTCATGGGCATTTACGCCGTTCGCAGTGATGGCACGTTTTCCTGCGATCTCGCTCCGCCCTGGCCGGGAGTTATGACGCCTCATCTCAGCCCGTACCATTACTAGTCGTCTGTGTGAATCTTGTGACCCAACAGTGAGTGCATCATACAAGGCGCGGCTCGAGTGAGCCAGTGAATGCTAGGAGTGGTGGTCCCTGCAGGGAGGCAGGCTCCTGGGTGAGGCGGTCGGATCTCTTTGTTTCCTGGCCCACCACCCACGTAGCGCCCCCCAACAGGAACACGTACCACTACCACCGTCGTGAGTGAGTGACCACATGGGAACGAGACAACGCCAAAGATAATGACTGCTTGAGGGCCGGGAGGAGATATTGACAAGTACGTGGAGGCTGGTATCACTCGCCCGAGCGATCCGTACCGTCATTTCCTCAAGGATTCTCACCTTGGGCCGGCCCAGTTTTCCATTACAGAGCAAACTGTGCTATCGCGTCTTTTCAGGGCACATGGTTTTTAAACGGATCGGATCGGATTTTACTTTTATCATATTTTTTACCATAATTTTTCATCGGATTTGGAGCGCAACAGATAATTACCGGATACGGATTGAGAGACGGATATCCGTGATGGCGGATTCGGGAACGGAAACGGGGCAGATTCGAAGCGGCAACAAATTAATCGGATAGATACGCGCATAAGTAAATTATCAAACCATACAGCTACAAATAATTGTTCGATAACCTAATAACTAACAAAATTGTACTCCATAGTCTTTACAATGCCTATTTAAGTGAGATGTTGTTCAACGGACGAACTCGATAACTCACTAGCAGCAAATTAGGCTATATTAGGTTAAACATTTCAGTAGAAAATCGGATTATTCGGATTAAAATCATCGAATAATCCTATTTAAATTTCAGATAATCCATATTTTATGCTATTTTATGTACCGTATCCTATACCATATCCGGGTGTCAAGTTCGGAATCGGATATCCTTATCCGTCGGATTCCTTAAAACCGGATATGGATTGTTTAAAACGGTTTCGGAATCGAATATGATTCGGAAATCATCCTATCCGTTTACACCCCTATTTTCCAAGTTTAAACCCCGAAAAAACCAGATTCAAAGAAGGTTCCAAGTTTTATTTGTAAAACTGATCGCAGTGAGTACTGACCGAGGCCAGCGAATGAAAGGCTCTAGTAAATAGTCCATCCGTTTATAAAATGATGCCTCAACTTTGTACAAATTTGAATGTATCTAAACATAGACGGAGGGAGTACTAAAGGAAAATATCTGACTTGTGGCACATTGGAAAATCATCTAGATGTCAGTTAGACATTCGCTTTGTAATGTTTAACTCTCTGTGCACCGATAACCTCCTTTGCCATTGCAAAAGGAAGCAAGCAAAAATCTGTAGTGACAATGAACTGCAAACACTTGTTTGAGTTCTTATTAGCATGATCACTGATTTAGACAGTTTCTGCCTTGTAACATGGGTAAAGTCCATTTGACAACCTGATCTTCTAAATTCTTATAGGTATCTATCGCCAATCAGCAAGAGGTGGACTGGTTGCCGAATATCCTTTCAAAATGATACGCTTGAGCCTTAGTAACCATCGCGCCTAGTCTCCTACGGTGCCGCTTATCATATCTCGCGATAGAACAATGGAGTGAGCGGGCGCGAACCGTAAAGCATTACTACGATATATTACTGTACTATTATTGCCAGCTTCCTGTTCTAGTGACGACAGTTTTCCCTCGTAGTAGTAGGAGCACACGTACGTAACCTAGGGACATGTAGAATATGCTGCCAACTAACACGAGACAGACGGAGGCCACTAGTGACGACAGTTTTCCCTCGTTGCAGCCGTCCTCTGGTTCATCGACATCGAGCCAAACTCCCTCCAATGCACAAGGTATAAGAGCCAGCGCGAGCAAGCATCGAAGCACCAAGCACCAGGCACGGCGTTGAGTTGTTTCGCAGTTGCCGTCGGCGAGTGCGAGACATCTTGGGATCAAGATGGCGGAAAATGCGGCGGGGGGACAGAACCTGGCGGTGCTGGAGGCGCTGGACTCGGCGCGCACCCAGATGTACCACATGAAGGCCATCGTGATCGCCGGCATGGGATTCTTCACCGACGCCTACGACCTCTTCTGCATCTCCACGGTCTCCAAGCTGCTGGGCCGCCTCTACTACCCGGAGACCAACGCCGACAAACACAAGCCCGGCACGCTGCCCGTCAACGTCAACAACATGGTCATCGGCGTCGCGCTCGTCGGCACGCTCATGGGCCAGCTCGTCTTCGGCTACTTCGGGGATAAGCTCGGCCGCAAGCGCGTCTACGGCATCACGCTGGTTCTCATGGCCGCGTGTGCCATCGGGTCCGGCCTGTCGTTCGGGTACACGCCCAGAGCCGTCATCGGCACGCTCTGCTTCTTCCGCTTCCTGCTCGGCTTCGGCATCGGCGGGGACTACCCGCTGTCGGCGACGATCATGTCCGAGTACGCCAACAAGAAGACCCGCGGAGCGTTCATTGCCGCCGTGTTCGCGATGCAGGGCGTCGGCATCATCTTCGCCGGCCTCGTCTCCATGATCGTCTCGGGCATTCTCCTCCACTACAACCCTGCGCCGTCGTGGAAAGAGGACGCTAAACTTTCGGCCCAGATGCCGGCGGCGGACTATATGTGGCGCATCGTGCTCATGATTGGAGCGTTCCCGGCGTTGGCGACCTTCTACTGGAGGATGAAGATGCCGGAGACGGCGAGGTACACAGCGATAATCGAGGGCAACGCGAAGCAGGCCTCCAACGATATGCAGAAGGTGCTTGAAATCACCATCGACAACGAGCAAGAGAAGCTCGCCAAGTTCAGGGCCGCCAACGAGTACCCGCTGCTGTCCAAGGAGTTCGCGCGGCGCCACGGCCTGCACCTCATCGGCACCACCACCACGTGGTTCCTCCTCGACATCGCTTTCTACAGCCAGAACCTCACCCAGAAGGACATATTCCCGGCCATCCACCTCACCGGCCCTCCCGAGACGATGAACGCCCTGAAAGAGGTGTTCGTGATATCTCGGGCCATGTTCCTCGTCGCCCTCTTCGGCACTTTCCCCGGCTACTGGGTCACCGTAGCCCTCATCGACAAGATGGGAAGGTAATACCAATCAATCCTTACGGTTGAATTCGAATTAATCACCCGCGACTTGGCTGCTTACGCTCACACATTTTTAAGTGCAGGTACCTGATCCAGCTCCTTGGTTTCTTCATGATGTCTCTGTTCATGCTGGTGATGGGCATCAAATACGAATACCTCAAGGACCAGAACCACGTCCTCTTCGCCGTCCTGTACGCGCTCACGTTCTTCTTCGCCAACTTCGGGCCCAACAGCACCACCTTTGTGCTGCCGGCCGAGCTGTTCCCGACACGCGTGCGCTCCACATGCCACGCCATCAGCGCCGCGTCGGGCAAGGCCGGCGCCCTCGTCGCCGCCTACGGGGTGCAGAGCCTCACTCTCAAGGGAGACCCCAAGCACATCAAAGAGGCGCTCATCATCCTCTCTGTCACCAACATGCTTGGTTTCTTCTTCACGTTCCTCGTCCCGGAGACGATGGGACGGTCGCTCGAAGAGATCTCCGGCGAGGACGGCAATGCTGGCGTGGGTCCCGGCACCGCTACTGCCACGGACCTGAGCAAGGATGAAAAGTTCCCCCCTTCTAGCACCGAATGGCAGCCACCATCGATGCAAGCATGAGATTTGGCGCTATATTTGCATCAGCAAAGTGGAAACAGGGTTGGGAAGAATAATGGCGACCAGCTACCTAAGTTGCCCTTTACATAGCTTGAGAGTTTGATCTACGCACGCGTATCTTCTAGCACTATATCGGGTAAGTTCAGTATAAAATGCACGACGAGTGAGTGAGAGACATGGAAATGCTGCAATTTCCTTTTCAATCATATAAATATGTAAAGCTACTTATAATCATACCAAGGTTCTATATTTGATCGATCATGTCGAGTGCGCATCTACGTACTGCTGACAACAATCGTATTACATCTCTAAACTGATGAGCTAAAAGGAGCAAACTAATCGACAAATTCCATCTTCTTCTTTTTTGAAAGGGTTAAACTGGATGAATTAACTGAACATGCACCGTCGATTACATCGTAGCGTCGAGTTACAAGTACAGATCATGGAGTTTCAGAGGAGCCTGTAGGCGGAGGACGCGTCCAGCGGGTGGATGAGATAGGTGAGGGCAAGTGCCACGAACATCAGCACGTACGCGATCCCTTGGTCCACGCTTGTTCCTGCCATCATCGACAAAACCAAGGAAATCATTAGGCAATCAAGATCGCCGTCACCACATAGAAAATACTACTCCTTGTTCGAAAACATGGAGTAGTACATTGGAGCTTCCTCCCATCCCAAATACTAATTTACATCGGTTCTGGCCAAGTTCCCTTGTTCGAAAATGACAGTGCATTCATGAAAAATTGAAAACAAGAATGGCCAAATGAAATCGTAAGAGAAAGGTAATAATAACCATCGCTGGTGGGTGCCGGGGCAGGGGCCAGCTGAGCGTTGGCGACGGTGGCGAGCACGACAACGATGGCAATCACAAGAGAGACTCTAGAGACCACCGCCATGTCCTCCTCTTGTCACCAAAAGGAAGGAGATAAACCAGAACGGCTCTAGATCCCCCTCCCTCTCGCTCTGAGGATCAGGACGAGAAGGAGAGGACGGGAAAAGGCAGAGGCTGGCTGGCGTTTCTTTTGTGCTCGCATAAATCTCGGTGAATGCGGGCGAGTCCCAGATTTTGTAGCAGCCCTCTTCTGAAATAGCCGAGCTCGTGCACAAATGATGATGCGTAATCGGCGGTGCGAGGAGTGGCCAGCCTTGCTCCCCGTTCGCTTAGATTCAGGGGTATAATTCATCTGCATTTGTGCCTATCGTTGTTTTGACCTGTAACTGCTAACCCACCCTCCGTCTCCACCTGGAACGGATGATGGCTGTATCAGCATCCGGCAGATCGTTAGACTGGATCCGTTGGACTGCGAATTTGTGGGATTCTAGTTCACCTTGGACTGTTTCTGAGTATGCTGTGGTGCCTTGTTACGCTAGGCAGATGTTGATACATGTCTGAAACTGCAAAGGGAAAGCCAAATGAGATTAAAACATTTTTTTTAATTCTTCATCACACGCTGCATGTTTTTGTCTCGCATTGCATGCACCTACTTGCATAGAACATCAGGGCTCATCGTTTTGGACGAACCTTACGTACCTCACAATGTAGGGCGGTTAACTTCCCTCATGAATTTTGCTGGCGCTTTAGAATGTATATAAGGAAATGTTCAAGAGAATTGTGCATGGCGTTTGGTACTATGATGGCCACTTTGAGCTGAAAAAAGATTGCATCGACCTTCTTAGATTTTCATCCTTTCATAAATGCATGGCTGTCATACGGTGTCTTGCATATGGATCTGAGAATTTTGCAAGGCAGTGTGAAAGTGTTTGGACCGAAATAGTATATGAGAGCACCAAATGAGGCCGACATACCTCGTCTCTTAGCACAAGGCCAAGAAAGAGGATTTCCAAGATGCTTCGAAGCATGTATTGCTTGCGTCGGAATTGGAAGAATTTCCTGCCATACACCGGTAAATTTGTGATGAAATAACACACGATTAGTTGCAAAATGATCTCGTGGTGCACTTGTGGGCGATAAAAAAACAGTCATTCAACCAGAGCCGATTTGATTTCCTTGTGTTGTTTTCAAAAACTTGAAGACTTTGAATTTGAATTGTTGTAATAATTTATACATTTTCTATAGTGAAATTATTATCAAACTTTGCAGTGAAGTTTTGTTTATAACTAGGATTTTTTTTTTAGAGTATTTGTTTCGGGGGCCCATCCGTGGCCTGCAACCCTTATCGACCAGACATGTGTCCAGCTTTGAGTAAGCAGTTGCCTTCTCCGCATGGCACAGAAACAAACTATCAGAATATCATTTACCAAACAGCCAACCATAACAGTAATCCGACCTCACTGCATACCATGATTACATTCACAACTCATAGGATTCTTAGCAGAAGATACTATGAAGCACCAACATGTTAAATCTTAGCAGAACCAAAAATGTAGTAACACTTCATATGCTTCTTCAACATTTAGTCACCATGTCGATGCTTCATCATATGTTCAAAACATGGTTCGAGGAACAGGACGACCTAGTGGATGGTTAATTAAAGATCATTCTAATCAATACTACTTGGTTTTCGGTACCACCTGTACATCGCAACAAAATATACCCTTCCCTATGAAGAGTTGTGGCATCTACATTTTGTCCGCATAGTGCTCATTGTTGTCAACAGAAGTATGGATCTTCTTTGTTCATGAAGATACCAAACAACTGTTCAGAGAAAGCAGTTGTAACTTCCCGAAGAAAAAGGGCATTTGTAACATCTTTCTTCTTTAGTTCCTCAGCAGTTCTTTTGACCGGTCCATGAAGATCATCATCTAAAAGAAATCCTGCCAACTTCTTTGCCCTGAAATGAATAGCAGCAAACATGTATAGTTTCAGATATATCAGTGTAAATGGGCCACGATACTGCTGACAAAATGTGATAAACATATATCACAATGGTTATAAGGAACCAGCTATTAAAAATGACGTTAAACGGTCTAAGAGAAGGAAATAGTAGCATGAGTAAAGAACATGGGGATTTTACTTTAAACTGCCTTAAGCTAGTAATGTGTTACTGCATTGAGAAGTGCCTTCAACCCTTCATAGACGATATACCACAAGCAGCTCAGAAAAAAGATGATATACCACAATACTATTTGTTGAAATGGGGTATTTTCACCACTGTGTGGGTGGGGTCGCTTACACTATTGTGCAAGTAAATTAAAGGTTATTGACTTGCCATATCTCTATCTGAAATTATATATACTAAATTCATTTCTGAGAAATAAACATTTGAACATTCTTCAGTTAAGATCAAAATTGGCTTCAGAGCAAATATGAAAACTTAAACTAAATCTTAATATGCTGCTGAGCACTGTAACCAGCTTCAAGGCCAAAACTGGTATTTTGCTTGAGACATTATTAGACAAACACAATTTTAAATAATGAAAACCAAAACCCACCACAATCACAACCTGTCCGAATGATAAATGAGACCTAGCCTTTAGTGTTTCTACTTTCTACCAAGCAAAACAGATCACCATTTCAAAGCAAACTGCTGAAGCTGAATAAATCACACAGATATTGCCCCCTAATATCCTATGTGCTGAAGCTGCTGTCAGTTTCACAAAAGCAACACAAGAATGAAATACTGATCGTTAGATTTTATTTTAGTCTTCACACGAATAAATCAAACAGATATTGCCTCCTAATCATTATATCTCCTTATATACAGAGTAAACAGAATTTTGGTCACCCGTTTCTACATTCATTAAGTGGCCTCTTATTTAGCTATTTATTTCTCCACAATACTTCAGAAATCAAAATCCATCTATTGATTATCCACACAAAAATATGAATTTTACCGTACACATAAAGAACAACCTATTTATGTATATTTCTGAACTTTTTACTGTTTTAAAAAAGGTAAGGAGATAATTTATGGAGCTTGGAATATAGATATTAGAAATGGGACTGTATGTATCCATCCATCTATATATGGATAATAATATTAAGATAACAGAGAAGGAACAACTCCAATAATCAACAAACTGAATGCATCACACTAGAAATAACGATTCCTATTTAGGATTAAGGGAGCAGACGGAGATCATCTACTATATTATTAAAGAAACTAATCAACAAAATGAATGGTTCAGATTAGAAATAATGCTTCAGATTTAAGATTGAGGGAGCATAAGTAGATCATGTATACAGTGCAACATTGCAGGCTAAGAACATAAATTAAGTCTAGCTATGCAAGGTTGACAGTATGGTTACACAAAAACATGATAACTCATCTACACAAAATATGCAACAATTAGATAATCTGTTTTAATATTCAGCGAATGCAACATTAACACACCTGAATTCTTTTCTTTTATCCTCAATTGCCAACTTCCCTTGACGGTAAAGAGCACAGAGAGCTTGCATGGTGAGATCCCCGTTATTGTCATTGAACATTGCGTTAAATACTTCCGCTTCAGACACCCAATTAGTTGTGACTGTTGAGGGCAGCAAGCTCATCTCCCTTTTTACCTGGACACAAGTGTTATTTTTGTTACAAGGTTCAAACGGAACTACATCCAATGTTATCTTCGGTTCCACACTAAGTCTTGGTAGAGATGCGCATTTCTCGGCCCCAACTTCCTTGTTCCCATATTTGGCTGATGATTCAACCAGTGGTGTCTTGTTAATTTTCGCAATCCCCTTCCATGGCTGACTAATTCCCCTTGCGGGAAGACCATCAGATAATCGTTCCTTGCCCCCAATTCCAGCATTACAGTAAGCACTCTTGGAAGAACCCTGCTGTATACTGCTCCCGCCACTAAGCACTTGGGACGGAAGCAGCACTGTCTTGGGCCTTTCCCCATCAAACTTCTCAGTTTTCACAACTGGAGTCGCCTTGTGCACGGAAGCTTCCACCTTTGAATCCTCAGGCTTACTGACCATCTTTCCAGTTATTGGCACCAGCACATCTACCCATACAGAAGAAGATTTCTGCTGATCATTCCCCGAAGTCGTGACGGATTCGCTCAGACCCCGTACATCTCCCTTGCCTGTTTCCAACTCCCCAGGGTGCACTCGCCGTCGCTTGACGCGCTGGCTCAGCGACTCGGTGTCTTCGTCATCATCATCCTCCTCCTCGCAGCCCCCCGCCGCCCTCTCCTCTTCCTCCGCATCGCTAGAGAGGTCAATAATGTCGATGTCTTTCACCTCCGCTTCCTTCGCCTCCTCAACGCGAGGCTCTTCCTGACGCGCCGGGTCCGGGGCGGTGGCCCTGGCCATGGGCGCCATCTCCTCGACCTCGTACTGCGGCCCGAGGAACGCGTCCAGGAGCGCCTTGTACTTCTCCTGCACCGCCTCGATCTCCGCGAGCGTGGCCTCCAGCTCGGCCGTGACCTCGGCATCCCCACTCCCCCGCACGGTCGCTGCGTCAAGATCGGCGAGCGCGGCCACCAGTTCCGCCTCGATGGTGGCGTTCCTGAGGTCCCGCGCGTGGAGGATGCGCGCGACAGCCTCGAAGTCGGCTCTGTGGTAGGTGTTGGAGAGGTAGGCCACGAGCTTCGCGCCGGGGAGCTGGGCGAGCTCGTCCTCGGAGGCGGAGGCCATCGTATCCGGGATCCGGCGGCGGGGAGGCGATGCGGCGGTCTGGCAGAGGGGTTTCGGTGGATTGGGGAAAGAAGGGAAAGAGAACGGGGTTTTTGGTCCGCCAGTCCAGGCGGTAGTGCTGCTGTAGTGCGGCGGACTGTGCTGCGCCTAGTCGCCGACTCGCCGTTGCCACCTGGCGTCAGTGTCGCGCACACAGATCCGAGAATGTTACGTACAAGATCGAACGACTCTGCCGGTCCGTCTTGTACATGTGGGCGATCTCACGAACCAGAGGGTCATCAGGGTTCGGGTCACACAGCAGGGAGCAGATGGACAGCAACACCTGAAACCCCACAGAGATGGACAGCAACTACTCTGCATATATATGAGTTCTATCAGCCCTGCCGTTGAGAACAGGGTTAATCAACTAAGTCAGAGTAGCAAACCTTGGAGATAGTTAGAGCAGCGCTCCATTGGTCCTTCAAGATGTCCAGGCAAATGCTTCCGTTGATGTTGACGTTTGGATGAAACACCTTGGTACGAAATGCCACCTGCACATGCCGTGTCAAAGAGGAAATATGCTGCGCGATTTGATGATGCTTTGCTATTTCTGTTTTGTAAAGCTATAGATATTCAGTATGGAAAATAAGCTTGTATAATGGCACCTCCAGCCGTCCGACGCATTTTGAGACCAAATCGTGTCCGATTTAATCCGTTTGCGTCCGACTGCGGACAGGAAATGGGTTGTGTCCGCCCCCCTCGTTTGTTTGGATGGCGCGCCAGCCCAGCAGCCCGACACATTTTGTACGCTCGGCTCTTTTTTATCAGTTTTCTATGATTATTTTTTCAAACTATCGAAAAATAGGATAGAATTGCATACAAATACATTTTCAAAAATAAATCGTTCAAATAATAATAATATAAGTACTACAATAATGGTAGTGAAGTGACAACATAGTTCAAATAACAAACATAGTTCAAATAAGTATAGGAGAAGATAAAACTAGTTGTCTCCTTAGATGATTCCTGCCAATGCCCACTGATGTTCAATTATGCGGTTGTTGGTGAGTACCGCCATCAAGGACCTCCTCGTGCACATGGAGAAAGTTCTCAAATGTAGCTGCTCCTGGATATGGGGCAACCAACTCATTCTGAAACCCCCACCCTTGATTATGGATGCCTTCGTCGCGCTCATTCTCGACGATCATGTTATGCATGATCACACAAGCAGTCATGACCTCCCATATCACCTATGTGCTCCATATCCTCGCAGGTGGCGAACAATAGCCCACCTAGATTGGAGCACACCAAATGCACGCTCCACATCCTTCTTGCATGCTTCCTGGCGCTTAGCAAATCTCCTATTTTTCTCCTCCAATAGCTCACGAATTGTCTTCACAAAAGTAGACCAGTCGGGATAGATGCCATCGGCAAGATAGTAGCATTTGTTATACGGATGGCCATTGATCTCATAGTTAAATACTGGAGCATCGCCCTCCGCTAGCCTAGCAAAGACAGGAGAACGCTGGAGCACATTAATGTCATTGTGGGAGTCGGCCATGCCGAAAAAAGAGTACCAGATCCAAATGTCATTACCAAATTTGGTAGTGTCCCCATTCTCAGAGTTAAACACCGAAGCATCGCCCTCCGCTAGCTGGCGGAGATGGACTATGTCGACGACGACGCATCGAGAGGGTCGCCGCGGAGCTGGCGAAGATGGACGTCGCGGAGCTGGCGAAGATGGACGTCGGCTTCTCATCCTGCAATTTCGTCGACTGACAAGCACCTCCCCACCGTCGTCTCCCTCGTCTCCGAGCGCAGCCGCCGCGAGGAGGACAAGAACGAGGAGTGGCGGCTCAAAGCGGCGGAGTAGGCGAAGATCTTTGTCGACCTCGACTCCGACAACTCCGACGACGAGTCAGCCGTCGCGAGGAGGACAAGAAGAAGGAATCACCGCCACGACAAAGGCTCCGGTGAGGTACCGAAGCCGAATTTTGGCACCAATGTGTCGTGGTGGCGATTTCGTATCTAGGGTTTGTAGATTTTGCTGACTGTAGACGAACTCTGCGTAATGTAGTTGTACATGTTCGTTGGAGAAACTCCTAGGAAATCAAAATTTAAATTATGCAAATTCTAGTTACTAGTTACGGTGTTTACTCCGTGCTGCCTGTTTTAAGCCTACATTCCATGTTTGAGGTGCCCTCCATTTAAGGATGGCAATTTTACCCACGGTACGGGTATCCGTGGGTACCGTACCCGCATGGGTAGGGTATGGGTATAATTTTATACCCATGGATAGTAATCGTTACCCTGCACGTTAATTCACGGGTAGGGCACGGGTATAATCTTGTACCCATGTGTATACCCGTACACTACCCGTTTATACATCTTACTCGTGGAGGTCTTATATTTATTATTATGAGCTTGTAAACTTATGGTAAAATTACCATCAATTGTCAGTTTGAGTTGAGATAATTATCATGTACTCAAATATATGTAATGAGTTGAGATAAATGTTTTTTCTTTTATCAATGTATTGTTGATGAATGTAAAATTAGTTATAGCATGTGTATTATTTGATCTACCGTTGGGTACCTAACGGGTATGGGTACCCGCCGGTCATGGGTACGGGTAAAGTTTCATACCCATGAGTACGGGTATGGGTAGAGTTTTATACCCATTGACTACACGGTATGGGTATGGTATTGCTCTACCCGCACCAAACCCTGCCCATTGCCATCCTTACCTCCATTGGCCTATCCTGATCTTAACTCGTTTCAGGTACAGCCGCTCCGGTAGCTTGGCCAGCTAATCGAAGTTTCTGTCTCCAACTTTGTATGAGACCTGAGATTCATTTTTCTAGCAAGTTTAAAGATCAAGAGAACTTTGCTAAGAGTTATTTTGTATTAAAAAAAGGTCAATTCACGCACAATGATTAATGTTTCTGTTTTAATACAGAAATGATTATAAAATTGTAGTGATACTGAGCAAATGTATAAAGGTTTAGTGTGTTCGGGAATACAACGATGTACAGTAGCAAATTTTCTTATATATTTAGTGCTCCGTCATGCCAACCTAACTAAGCATTATGATTCTTGATCCTTCCAAAATGGAAAAAGTCCGAGTCAAATCTTAAACTTGAAGTCAATAGCTAAATTAAATTCTGAACTTACATATCTCGAAATTAACACTCTGAACTCTACAATCCGAGTCTATTTCAAACCCTAGACCTTTTTTTAGCACCGAAAAAAGTCAAGCCCGTTGGGATAATTAATACTACACCCTCTTACATTGTGAAACAAAGGGAATAATATCCAGAAAAAGGCAACCCAGTCCATCATCACACACATGCAAGTCTTCTCACCTCACAAGTCAATGAATTTGTGCTTGCTGTCCTCTCCATGCCTCCTCACCTCACAACAAAACCATGGTTATGGACTATGGAGATTGAAAGGGAAAAAGGCAAAAGACTTGCCTTATTTGAAGTTTAGGTAACCAATTAAATATAGTTAATATAGAGAGTGTTATTATGAAGAGATACGGCTATGATTATGTCCTTGCAGACTTTAGAAGGAAAAAGTCTAAAACAAATCTTGAACTTATAATCAAAAACTTAAATTAAACCCTGAACTTGCAATCCCCTTGAACTTTGCAATCAATTTCGAACCCTATACATATTTGTCGGACCAGGAAAGCAATAATTCCGACCGGGATTACAGGTTAGTGTCAATGACAGTGGGATCCACATGTCATTACCAAAAAAAAATCATTTGTTTCTTTTCTAAATCCCATAACTTTTATGTGTCCTAATTCCGGCGAGGTCCCCACGCTAATTCCTAATTCCGGCGGAGCACCGGGAGCGACGTCGCCGAGCCATGGTGGCGTCTAGATCCAGTGCTCCTCTTCACGAGGGTATAAGGCGGCGTGGGCTATCCAGTGCTCCTCTTCTAGATCCAGTGCTCCTCTACTGGTCGCCCGACACGAACCAGCTCAGGCGGGTCTACAAGGGCGTGACGCCTCGCCGTCGGGGACAAGCA
This sequence comes from Poa annua, assembly GCA_026929855.1. Lineage (NCBI taxonomy): Eukaryota > Viridiplantae > Streptophyta > Magnoliopsida > Poales > Poaceae > Poa > Poa annua. The sequence goes on along the minus strand of CM049435.1, from coordinate 51,789,091 downwards.
CGCCGCTTCCAACGACACGCAGGCGTGCGGGTTCCGATGGTGGAGGGGCTACGACCACTTCCCGGACCTGGCCCTCGGCGCCTTCCGCGACCTCGTCTCTAGCAACGGCTTCACCTACTCGCTAGAGTCTAGCTCGAACTCGTCCAAGGTCCGCTGTTGTGGGTCGAGCGGTAGCGCGATGCAGGCACTAGGCAGCCTTCGCGTTCCGCGTCACGAGTGGCAACCTCACATGCGGCCTCGTCACCTACAACTACACCTTCATGTGCTGGTCGGCGGCGGTGGAGCTGTTCTCGCTGCCCATGATTCTCCACGCCACGTGCGTCCCCAACGGACGTGGCTCCTCTGCCGTAGTTCGCCCTGCCGTTCCCTGCCTTTCTATCCCTGACAACTGGGTCCCACGTTCAGTAGGTCCTACCTGTCAGTACCACAAATGGCAGGAGGTACTACGTCAGGGATCCTCTTCCGTCCCCAACAAGTCCTCCTGCATGCAGCCTAGTTCTCAAATTTAATTGGTAAAATAGAAGCAAGATTTAATTGGTAAAATAGAAGCGAGGAGAAATAGATTGTGGAAGATAGATATGACATGTGGACCCACCATGTCACTAAGTATGTAGATGTTGTCTAGATTCACACTAAAATAAATATACACATACATATAAGGAAAAAGTCCATTTTAAACCCTGAACTCGTAGTGGTCTACCGAAATGAACCCTGAAGTCGAAATCCCGGTCATTTCAACTCTGAACTTAGCAATTCCGGTCTAAAATAAACCCTATAGCTGTTTGGCACATCGGGAAGACCGAAAATCCCGACCGAAAATATCTTGTGTCTCAATGACTGGATGGACCCGCATGTCATATTCATCTCTATCCCTAGTTCACCTCCCTATCTCTCTAAAATCTACCCAAGCAGTGGCCGCCGACGGACGTGGGAACTCACTGTCGTGGAAGCGGCCGGTCGCTGCCTATCTCGCCGTGCCACTGGCGACATGGCGGGGTTCATGACGGACGGCGAGGTCGGGCGGGTGGCGTACATGCATGCGTGCACGCCGGCGTGCTGCTGCTGTGTGTGCGTGTGTGTTGCCGTGCATGCGTGTGTGCGCTGTGCCGGTGAGCGCGGCTGCCATGCGTGCTGTGTGTGCGTTCCCGCGCATGCGTGCGTGTGTGTGTGCAGTGCCGGCGTGCACCGGTGCCGTGCGTGTGTGCGTTGCCGGCCGGCGTGCTGCTGCCGTGCATGCGTGTGTGTTGCCGTGCGTGCGTGTGCGTGCGTTGTGCCGTGCGTTAGTGCGCTGCTGCTGTGCGTGCGCATCTGTGTTGCCGGCCGGCGTGCTGCTGCGCGCCATATGTGCGTTTGTGCGTTGCCGTGCGTTCGTGCCGTCGTCTGCTGCCGTCGTGCGTGCCCTGCTCCATTGCCACATTTTTTAAGGACCAGCGTAATTTTGGAGACGAAGACAAATCTGTCATGTGGGTCAATGTTGTAAGAGGCCGTAACAATTTTATAATTTTATTTTTTTCTCGGGAAAACATGTCCAAGGTTCATTTTAGATCGGGATTGTTAAGTTCAGGCTTCAAATGACCGGGATTTTGACTTTGGGGTTCATTTCGCCAGGCCTCTATGAATTCAGGGTTTAAAATGGATTTTTTCCTACATAAAAATAGTCTAGATATACGTATATATGCGAATGTGCAAAAAAGTTAAAACATTTTACATTTGTGAAATGGAAGGAGTGCTAGTTAATTTTTGTTTTTTATAAAAACCTGGACATGTCAACATCCTATATGGAATATCAACTGAGGCTGAAGATGCGACCAGTGTGAGTTTACTTCTAAAATTCATACTGCATCTGTTTCTTGATATAAGGTGTATAGTCTTTTTTGAAGAAAATCCATAATATAAGGTGTATTTACTATTTATAAATAATTTGACCCATTAAAAAGTGATACCTTGTCTTAAAAGAGAGATTTAATGGATTGTATTCATTTTATACCCTACGTCCAGGGTTCAAGAACGAAGGGAGTAGTTTTTTTGAACTGTGGTAAAATTCGTATTCCACTGACGTAACTCAGTTATGGAGATTTTCTTCTCCCCTTTTCCATTTATGACGTTTCAGCCTTGTACTATAGTTCGTTTTGTATTGTTTAACACGTATCATTGATGTTCCTTCTTTTTCAACATCCTATTTATGACGTTTCCCTCTAGCCAACTAGTACGAGGAGTCGAGGAACAGTACTCCAACATTGGTCCGGGTCAAATTTTTGTGTCCCACAAAACAAAACAAAAACCCATTTTTTATGGTTAGGATGGACGCATGGGTGTTCCTCCTAGCAGAAGGTATTGAAACGTTCAACATACGAACTGAACTCGCAAAAAGATCAGCGTACGGGCTCACTAGGAATGGTGAGCGAACCTAGAGAACATCAAAATTAAGGTTTTGGAAGTTTGCGTAAGCTTCTGTACAGCAACGGCATTTAACTTGCGAAGTGAGGAATGCTTCTGTCGGATTTTTTGGGACAAGTACTCCGTACTTCGAATCTTGAAATGGTCCTCACGATAGCATTTCCAAAATAGATTCTCTGGTCAACCTGGCGGAACGTGTAGCACGGGGCTCGTGTAATGTTCAGTCGAAAAATAGAATTCAGACAGAGCAGTCTCCTGCAGTTTAGTTCCGCGTTAAAAAGTAAGGAATCTCAATTCTGGTCTCTAGCCAAGGAACGAGATCCTCTAACGTGAAGTAAATTACTGCAGAGGGACGTCGTCGTCTGTAGTCCACTCGTTGCGCATCGGACGTCGTTCACGTGAACGGATGCCTGCTAGCTAATTTCGCTTGGATGGAAACAGAGTAACGGGCACTTGCGGCCCAGTGTCGTTTTCAAAACGAGACAAAATATTCTGATTTTTTTTGCCACGTGGCAGTGTCCACTCCTGCCACCGGCTCAAGTATTCATACTGTAATAAATATTTAAAACATCTGATTCATACTCACTTCGTTTCAAATTAGATGATTTCTATTTATACAAAAGTGAATATATTTAGATATGTTACATATAAAACGGAGTGACAATTGCTTTTGTGCCCTGATTGGATCTAGTTTATCCATCTGTGCCATACCCGTGTATTTTCTCTCGTCTGTGCCCTGTATGGCTCGGAAATCGGCCAAACGCTGTGTTTCCCTCTGGTAACCGTCACTTGGCCTGACTGGTGGGGTCGGCTTGTCTCGGCTCGGTTGGGATTTCCTGGGGTCGGCTAGTGGGGCCGGCCCTTTAACCTTAGATGTGGGTCCAGCGAAGTGCATGCACCCCGTCCCACTTGCATGCATGCGGCCGTACGTGCGCGTCCATGCCGTTCCACCTGTGCTAGCCGCGCCTTCAATGGCGTGCCCCCCTGGCCGGCAAAAGCTGCCTCGCCGCCTACACTGCCGGACCGGACGTGCATCTGCTCCGCCGTTCTCGCATCTCTCTTGCCTACTCTATCCTGCTACAAGATGAGCAGTTTGGAGCCGAATCAATGTCCGGTCGCCATTACTGCCGTCTAGACCGCGACGCCGTCCAGACCGCTCCTAACATTAAAAGGAGCCATCTCCTTGCCCATTGCGCTCACAAATTCCCTCTTCCTCTCCTATACACCTTCGTCCAGTCCCTCATCTCACCATGCCTCGTGGTGATGGTAGCTCCACTCACAGCTCGAACCGCCGCCGCCGCCACGTCCCCTATCCTTGGTTTCTTGAGGCGAGCGAGGGAAGCGGCATGTGGCGTGGGCGTGGGCGTGCGCGTACTCCTCCAAGTTCGAGCAGCAGGCGAGCGGGGGAAGCGGCATGGGACATGGAGTCTCCAAAGGGCAGGGGCTGGGGCTGGGGCTGGGCCATTGCTCCCGATCCCATTCCATTCATCGATCTGTCCGACGAGGACGACGAGGACGACCAGGGTATGGACTGGACCATGGCCTGGAAGGAGGAGGCCACGGAGGTCCTGGACCCGGGTTTGGCCTGGGTCATGGCCGACCATAAAGCCTTGGAGCTGGCCAAGCATTCCTCCGCCGAGCAGGAACGGCTCAAGATCTCCTCGGAGAGCAAGGGGAAGAAGAATGACATGTGGTCGGCGTCGAACAGCATCGCCCCAGAAGAGGTCGATCCCAAGGGCAAGTGCAGGGGCAAGGGCAAGGCCGAGTCGGTGGAGGTTTCCGATGACGAGTACGAGTGGTAGTCCATTTTAGTTATTAGTTGCTTTATTAAGGGCAAGTGCCAATTTAGTTATTAATTGTTGATCTATTTTATAATTTAGCAAGGGCAAGTCCATTTTGTCCTACCATGAAATTTGGCAATGGCCTTGTGCTTGACGTTTCCAATTGTGTGTGTAAATCCAATCCACTTCAGTTTGCAAAGTTTGCTTAGAAATGGGGCCGTTTACCCTACCTTTGGAGCTCATTTGAAACACATTTTTCAGCGAGTACACCATTTTTGCTTAGAAATGGGGCCGTTTACCCTACCTTTGGAGCTCATTTGAAACACATTTTTCAGCGAGTCCACCATTTTTGTTTAGAAATGGAGCCGTTTACACTAACTTTGGAGCTCATTTGAAACACATTTTTCAGCGAGTTCACCATTTTTGCTTAGAAATTGGGCCTTTTACCCTACCTTTGGAGCTCATTTGAAACACATTTTTCAGCGAGTTCACCATTTTTGCTTAGAAACGGGGCCGTTTACCATATTTTTGTAACTCATTTGAAACACATTTTTCAGCGAGTCCAAGCTCATTTGAAAATTTATATGGATTCAAGCTAGATTTGAGCAAGCTCATGGCTATCCCCATTTGGTTTGCCAAAATCCCCATTTAAATTACGATGACGGTAACAGCCAAAATCCGCATTTGGTGTGCCAAAATACCCATTTTGTGTCACTGAGACAAATGGGGGTGGGCGAGCCAAAATCCCAGTTGGGTCCGCCGTGGTCCACTTGTCAGCGGGTGTACAGCCCTTGTCCTACGCGCGCGTCCAATCAGATAACAGAATGAGCTTCTCGCGGATCCCCCGAATCTGCGTGCAGATTCCTTCTATAGGAAATCGGACGGCTGCAGTTTAACCGACATTTGAAATGAGCTTCAAATATTAAAAAAAATCAAAAAAAGGAAAATCATGCGCACATAGTCGTATTATGTCATATACCAACGACTCAAATTGAAAAACATGATCTACATACATTCAAAAGGAGAAGGACATGGATCTCATGTGATATTGCATAACTCAAACTATGAGGTCTAATGCTAGAGAGAAGTGGTTTTGGAATTGCAACATGAAAATTTCAAAAACCTCACAAAACCTACATTTTGGAGTGACTAAAAAGGATCCATGCTTAGTTTTTCATTTTCATGTTTTAAACTTGTTTAAATGTTGGTCAAACTTAGGTTTGACCGAATTTGAAATAACCATAATAAATTCAAAAATTATCGAAAAATTGAAAAACCGACGCACATAGTCTTCATATGTCATATACTAACGACTCAAGTTGAAAAACATGGTCTACATATATTCAAAATTAGAATGACATGTATCTCATGTGATATCGCAAAACTCAAAAGATGAGGTCTAAGGTTGAATAGAAGTGGTTTTGGAATTGCAACATGGTAATTTCAAAATACTTACGAAAGTATTATTTTGGAGTAACTAAGAATGGTCTAGGCATAGTTTTCGCCCAAATTTTACACAAATGTGTGTCAGAGCACGCCGTGTTGCGCTCTGAGCACGCCATGGCGCGTCCAGAGTGCGCACTTAAGGTGTTCGGCTGAAGTAAAATAACAAATTTTACAAACGATTCAAGTTGATAAAAAAGGTCTACACACGTTCAGATCGCGTAAATACACAGAGCGCGCATTGTGGGTGCCAGTTCACGTCCATTTCGTGTCCAGATCACGCTTGGTGTGTTGACACGGATGCACCGACGCATATTTGCACGTAAAAAGAAAATTAAATCACGTCAGTTCTCGCAAAAAATGCTTCTGATACGTGTAGATGTCTCACAACGTCTCCAACTGCATTAAATTTGACCATAACGACGGCGCACATCAACTGTTCGACACTTGTACTCGACACATCTAGGGGCACCAGATGACGTGGTAAACATTTACAGGCATGTCAGTTCGACTAGACGTGAAGCGCGGTCACACAATGTCATCATTACAAATATAATCTGTAAATTGTGTTGTCATGTTACACTGCGTTGGCAAGAAAACGAGGCGATGCGCATGTTCGGTGCCCCAATCGGTTATCGATTTACGCGCCGGCGGGAGTGAATTCATCACTATCCTTCACAAATAAAAACCCCAATCCCATTGCATTGCGGTTCACTCGCTCTTCTGCAGTTTCTCTCTTCTCCCCATTTCGAAAAACCCCAACCACCCCTGCTCTACAATGGATCATTGGTGGCAGAACGAAGCCATCCCGAGTGACTCCGACGGCGAGGGGAACCCGATCCCGTGGTGGGATGAGGACCACCACGCCGGCGGCTCCGACACCGACGATGACGGCGAGGGCGACGAGGAGAGCCAGGACGGCGCCTCCGACCCCGACGACTCCGACCCCGACGACTCCGACGACGACGACCATGACGGGTCCGAGGAGGAGGACTCAGACCCGGAGTTGGTGAAGGACGACGACGACGACGATGACGAGGAGGAGGACGACGACGAGGAGGAGGAGGACGACTCTGACGACGACGAACCGCCGGCCAAGAAGCGGCGCGTGTAGGTCGAGGCCGGCGTAGTAGTAGTAGTAGTGCATTAGTTGCACTGCTGATTAGTGGTAGTATTAGGCCGCCGCCGGCGTAGTAGTATTAGGCCGCCGCCGGCGTAGTAGCAGTGCTGCATGCACTGCTAATTTTTTGTAATTTCTTTTGTAATTGTGAATATCTAATATAATCCTATTCGAGTTATAAATCGATTTTCAATTAGTAGTAGCAGTTTCAATTCTAGTTATAAATTGAATTTCAGTTTTCAAATCGAGTTATGAATCCTATATTAGAAATCAATTCGAGTTATAAATCGAGTTTCAATTAGTAGTAGTAGCAGTTTCAATTAGTAATATCAGTTTCACGAAACAATGACGTACTAATCAACGGATTGTCAGTTACTTCGGTGTTAATTCAATTAATTCAGTGTTAACTCAGTTAATTCGGTGTTAACCACGTGTTAATTGGGGCCGAGATATCCCTTCCTGTCCCCACTTGAGACTCGCTTCCTGTCCCCACTTGAGCCGACCCCAGGAAATCCCAACCGAGCCGCGACAGGCCGACCCCACCAGTCAGACGGTTACCAGAGGGCAACGGAGCGTTTGGCCGATTTCCGAGCCAAACGGGGCAGACGAGAGAAACCACGCGTGTATGGCACAGACGGATAAACTAGAGAGAACCGGGGCACAGAAGCAATTGTCCCTAAAACAGAGGGGTACATCTCGACCATATAAGTGCATGCCAAGTTTCACGAAAAACCAATAATTTGTGTGGCTAGTTTAAAAAGACAAAAAAAATCTTATGATTTTTTGGCCCATGCATCTCGACATCACATATGCGCACGCCTGTCTGAAGCTCGCCATCTTTAGAGCAACTCCACGCGCGATCCCAATAGACAGTGTGGTAAGTATGCCAGGCGGACAAGAGTGTCTATACATGCCGCTGATTTGTTGGGACGAGACGTCTGGAGACGTGCTCGGACTTGGGCCGACGTGGATATCGGAGCGGCATCTCCAGTCTCACGGCTTCTCCATGTTACGTCGAGGTCTTAGAGTGTCGGTTTTGATCGTTCAGGCGACTTCATCGTCGACTCGTGTGGAGAGCTGATACGTCTCCAACGTATCTAATGTTCCATGCTATATTATACCAAGTTATCACATGTTTTATATGCATTTTATATAGTTTTATGCATTTTCTGGGACTAACCTATTAACAAGATGCCACAGTGCCAGTTCCCTGTTTTCTGCTGTTTTTGGTTTCAGAAAAGTACTTAAGGAAATATTCTCGGAATTGGACGATTTCTTTTCTGAAGTCAGTTTTTCATCGGGAACGTTCCAGAAAGCCGAACACGAGACGAAGTGGGCCACCGAGGCGGCGCCACCACGTGCTCGCGCGGCAGCACTCCTGGCCGCGCGAGGACCAGGTGTGGGCCCCTCGGGGCGCCACCGACTTCGCCCTTTCGCCTACAAATACCCCCCAGACTAAAAAGCCTAACACGGTGTGCAATATTTCCTCCACGGGTCCCGAGCGCCGCCGCCATCGAAGACAAGATTCGGGGGACAGAACTCTCTGTTTCGGCACCCTGCCGGGACGGGGAATTGCCCCCGGAGCCATCTCCATCGACTCCACCGCCATCTCCATCGCCGTTGCTGACTCCTACGATGAGGAGTGAGTAGTTCTCCCCCGGGGCTGCGGGATCTACGGTAGCTATGTGGTCTATCTCTCTCTCCCATGATGTGATCTTTTATGTGATCATGAGCTTTGTAACCTAGTTGAATATGTGATGCTACTCTTTATCTATTATGCACTCTAGAGGTTACTTTAATATGAACTCCAGGGTTATTCACGGTTGTAACGGTGACAGTGTGTGCACCATGTGTGATTCCTTTATGACGTTGTTGGTGTTAGTTTACTCTGACTTTGAGAGTGCTCTTGTAGCCCTACACAATGAATGGTGTTTGTTATCCAACACGAGAGTGTTTGAGAGTAGTGTTTATTTATTTAACTTTGATGTCATTGTTGAGAATGTCAACTGGTGAAAGTAGGATCCCTAGGCCTTGTTTCTAAGCATTAAAACACCGTTTCCAACAAGTTCTGCTACATGTTCGATTGCTGCCATTTTTATTACAGATTGCAATTACTACTTATAATCGTCCATATTACTTGTATTTCACTATCTCTTCGCATAACTAGTGCACCTATACATCTGACAAGTGTATTGGGTGTGTTGGGGACACAAGAGACTTTTTGTATCTTAATTGCAGGGTTGCTTGAGAGGAATATCTTTGACCTCTACCTCCTTGAGTTTGATATACCTTGGGTGATTCACTTAAGGGAAACTTGCTGCTGTTCTACAAACCTCTGCTCTTGGAGTCCCAACACTGTCTACGAGAATAGAAGCGTGCGTAGACATCAAGAGCCACTGGGTCGGCGTGGATCAGAGCAGCGATTCCAGATTTTCGCTTCCGTCGTGTTGTTCTAAAGTACTTGCGTGTCGGTTTTGATTGCTAGGACGACTTAGTCGCCGACTTGCATATGATGCGGCTTTAGGGGTGGCGTCAATGACGGAGCAAGCCACAATGCTTGGAGGGGGCAAAATAATATTGGAGGGGGGAGGGGAATAGTTTAGAATCACTAAGTATAACTTTGATTAATAGCATGATTATGAAGAAATCAGTTTCACCGGGTGGCTTAGCCCCTGCTCTTCCCCCATTTCCTCCGTCCCTGGGTGGCGTTTTGTGTTTTGCAAATTAAAAAACAAATAAAAATTCCGTGTGTATGTATCGACAATCTATGTGCTCATAAAGTTGTTTTCACAAAAGCCGACATTTTTTGTTTGGTGTGTAAAAAGTACAAATTCACTGCTGGAAGAAATTTTTAGAAAACATGTTTTTGTCTTCATATACAAACCTAGAAAGTTGTCGTTTTTCCTAAAACTTGGCGTGTGGACATAGTTGAGATGTCTGTGTGAAATATTTATCTGCAATCTTTTTACAATTTGAAATGTTTAGACCGGTGACAGAAGCCATATACTCCCGAGTGTACCAAAATAAATTTACGAATATTTTGACTTGTTAAAAAAAACAAGGTCACACGGGCTGGTAACTCTGTTTCCAACAAACAACCGAGCAAATTAGGTAACAGCCTGTGGTTCGCGTGAGCGTCGTAGGATGCACAACGAGTGGACCAGAGCCAAGTTGTAGTAGTTTCCTCTATGTTAGAGGATCTCGTTCCGCATCTTCATAGTAATCATACATGAGAGATACGGAGCAGCCACCTTTTCGTTCTTAGTTAATCTTTTCAGGACAACTTGAAATTTTCATAATTTAACTTAGAGCTTCTTTGGTACCTATCATTTTATTTGGTTTGACAAGTGAAATGATATCATCATTTTATTTTTGAGGAAATTTCGAGAATGTCATGCAAGGATTGCCCCGTTCTGAAAACGCCAGCCATCAAACTAGTCGTCATTCTTAGAATGCCATCAAATAAATGTCCTTGTTCCAAAAATGCCATTTGTACTAGTTGACCGTTAAGTTGGAGGAATAAGCTTGTCACTTTTTTTAGATAAGTAGCAGGGCCGGTTCTGAGATTTTGGGACCTGGGGTGAAATTAGAATTTGGGGCGCCTAATATAAATAAATGTACATACATAGAGATCAAATGAGACACATATTTTAATGTGGAAAACTCTTGTGAGGAATACACGGACATCAGAAAGCTTAATTTCATAAATAAATAGATGGTTTAAATGTGTGGTCATGTACCTGACATTTTTATTCTGCATATTGATATTGATGTCAACATTGTCTTCTATATGGATCTCGTCTTAATAGATTACCATTATTTGATTTGTTACCTGTAAAAATGCCAACTTATCTGGATTTTTTGAAGCATCACTCATAGAGGCTTCATAAGATATAACAACGCTAAAAGCAGAAATGAAATAGTAACACAAGTAAGATATAAACATCTTAAACTGGAGAATTTTCTAAAATCAAAATTAGTCAAATAGATCACCTATCGTCGATGCGCCGGTTGTATGATTGGGAATAAGGAACGAATCATGGATAGAATCAGCCGAGAGCCGGGCTGCTTTGCGGCGGGCGAGGGCAGGAAGGGACAACAAGCGACGAGCAAGCGATGCCGATGCAGGCCTTCTGACCGGATGTGTTTCCAATCACCATCGGAGTATCGAATTTTTGACAAATAAATGTGAACCATGAGTAGAGAGGATGACCTATCGGATCGATCAGTGGTCGCAACGTAATGTCTCGACTCCTAACTCGATCACGTCCTCGTTCTTACCTTGCCGAGCGGAAACATAAGCCTCAATTACTACTCCCTCCGTTTTTATTTATAAGACATTCTAGTTTTTGCTATATGCACATGCATCTATATGCATTTAGAAATCATTTAATATACATGTTCATTCACTTTAGTGTGCATGTGGACACCATGTGCAAAGGTCAAAACGTCTTATATAAAAAAGAGGGAGTATTTGCTAGGCAACCGCTTTCAGATTGTGTACTTTTTATTATTTTACTTTACTTACACAAGTACGTAAGCCTAGCATACATATCCGTGGCCGTGGGAGGGGCCCTAAAAAATTCTAAGCCCGGGGCGGCAGTGCCTCTCGGCCCCACCCGGGAGTCAGCTCCTCGCTCCTGTTTAAGACGTTGCAACCTTCACACTGTAAAAAAAGGACGTTGCGCCTCCAGGTTAATTAATCCCTAAGCTCCAGGTTGATCAATCGTTGTTGGTCCACCATGTTGCTGATTGTTGATTGATGCCTTCAGTGTTCAGTCTCTAAATCGATTATTCACTCGCGAAGCGTATGTGATGATCATGAATTTGTTTTCCGTGTGATTAATCCCGAGGTTCTAGTTTGCATATTAGCGATTGATATTTGACATGCATACTCTATTTTCTGAATCCGTTGACGCACAGAGGAGAAAATTTACCTCCAATTTCTTGTACTCCCTCCGTCCCAAAATAAGGGCACCTCCAACGGCTCTCCGCATATGGACAGCCAAAGCGTACCGATTCTGTCCGTTTTGGACTGTCCGCGGACCAATTTTGAGCCTCTGTCCTTTTTGCCTTTTTGGGGAGGAAGTGCCTCCAACGGCACAGCGCAAAACCAGTCTGTTTGTGTGAAGGGTGGGAGGAATGCGGACAAGGGAGGACAAGGGCTTGTGTGTAGGGTGGGAGGAATGCGGACAAGGGAGGACAAGAGGCTGTTCGTTTTCTACCCCAAATCTGGACCAAATTTGGTTCAGGTTTGGGGTCGAAAACCTGTCCGCGCGGACAGTTGTCCCTATGCGCCGGACCGTTGGAGAGCCTCCTCTGTCCGGAATAACAGATTGGGACAAGCTTTGTCCATATGCGCTGGGCCGTTGGAGGTGCCCTAGTGAATGTATGTAGACATGTTTATGTCTACATACATCTACTTTCTATTAAAATTGAGACACTTATTTTGGGACGGAGAGAGTACTTCTGATGATGTACGTGTTCTGATGATGTACGTGTATTACAAGATGGTGTGGTATAATACTTGGATCCTGCACACTGTATCTTCTAGATCTGATGAAAAAAGAAATAAGTTATTCATATAATGTTGCAAAATGCTACTTAAAAAACAAGATACAGGCATGTCGACTTTTTTTAGCATGCCTATGTTTGTTTAGTTAAAATCTTAAATAATTCAACATAGGCAGCATACTCGTATTTCGACGTGCGACTTAACGGCCAACTAGCGGAAAAGGGTATTTTCCGAACGACGACACTTGTTTGATGGCATTTTCGTAATGCGATAATCCTTTGATGGTATTTTTAAAATTACCTCTTTATCTTATTTGAAAAGTGAAATGACAAACTTAGAAATAGGAATTGGCATAAAATATAATATAGATGTCTGTTGAAATTTCAAATAAAATGACATATCCAATTCCATGTCAGCCAAAAAAGTTGGGCATAGAACAAATGAATTCCACGATTCTGGTTTGAATTTATCACTACCAAACGACCTCCTCTTAGGAAGAAATCTCTTGCCATCGCCGATATGGTCAACCCGTATAACTACCAAATACTGACAGCAACTCCCATCAGGTCGTCGACGGTTAAGCCTTAAGCTCTAGGCAGTGGCGGAAACAGGGACCAGCAGAAAAATGCACACACACGCACATGCAGAAAAATGAACTATATCCCGTATTTTTTTGCTAAAAACTCCTCATATTTGTGTCTTTTTTTGCCCTTCCCAACAGCTGACAAGAGGCAAAAATCTTTCACTGGCCCCCTTATATACGTTTCCTGCCTCCCCTCGTGGCTCTAGGAACACGTGCGAATCTCCACCAATCCGCTCAGCACATGACTGGTAATCTTTAAAACCCGCTCCATCATATTTAATCTTTAGAGCAGACTAAGGCGTGGCCTAGTGGTGGGGAGGGGCTGATGCCTTCTCACCCACCCGAGTTCGAGTGCTCTTGCTCGCAAATTCGGTGTTGTTGCACCTCTGTTCTACTAATATGTCACAGGGCCCCTCCCCTGTTAGAAATCATTTTTTTTCATATTTAATCTTTAGAACTATTCTGCAAGGAAATTTATATCCGAAAAGATTTGCACATAAATACTGTAATTATTGATTAGCGTCAAATTAGAGGAATAATCTTCTCAAAATATGGAGAATTATCCGGTTTAACAGGAAGAAACACGTGTAAAATCCACTCATCAGTGTTACACCCTCAAAATAGTTTAGCGATATATGACGCATTTCACTGTTTAGAAGAAAATGAAGATCCAACTGTGCAGGGGTGGAAGCAATGTATTTGGTGGTTGTTGGCATGGTTGTCCATAGAGCAAAGAGCAAATCACTAGGAAAACTTTCAAGGAGTGGATGTAGCTGCATCTGTAACATGTATTTTGCTGTGTTATTCTCTTTTTCCTTGTTTTCCATTTGTTTTAAATATTTATTCTTATAAAACTATACAATATATAGGAGCCCCACTGTTTTCATGTGAAAAATAAACTTGCCAGCACTAACTCCAAAAGAGCAATCTTTCCAGCCCATCTGCGATGATCGATCTATGAAGCGGTCAAAAGGGTGTTCTAGATTAAACAAGTAAGCAGCACTTGGCATCGTAGTGCCCAATCCCGCGACCCGAGACCGGTCTAAGCGTTTGAATATTACACACGCAAGTCCTTCTAAACAATTCCGCAGGAGAATCCCTTTCTTGTGTTAGTCCGGTCAAACTTGTTGCTCTTGGAACAGGGACAGCGAGGGAGAACCAGTGACGCCGCATTTGGCTCCCAGCCCGGCCACCAGCTCTATAAAAGCGCATTCCGTTCGCCCGCACTGACAAACACATAGCCGCCGGTCGTGTCGTCTGAACGCCGGCAGCCCTTACAGACGGCTGAGTGATTGAGAGGGGCGAGGTGTGCGTGGAACTGTTCGATGGAGGGATCGTCGTCGTCGGACAGGTACACGGAGAGGTGCGCCCTGACCACGGAGCTGGCGCAGGTGCTCGAGACGGTGAGGCAGCTGGAGGCGCAGATTGGCGTGAAGGGTTGCGCTGACGACGGAGGGGAGCGGTGCCGGGCGCTGATGTCCAGCATGCGCTCCTCCGTCGATAGGTCCATCCACATCGCCATGTCGTCCTGCTGCGCCCCTGGTGCTCCGGAGTCACCGCCGTCCGCCGAGGGAAGTCCCCGCAGCGGCGGATCCGACCAGGCTGCCGACTCCCGGTTCATCAGCGTCGGCACCAATGAAGCTGGGCATTGCAAGAAGAGGTAAGAGCAAACCAAAAAAAAAGGCTATTTCTGATTCATGTTTGTCAGTTAATTACTACTGTAGTATCTAAGTAAATGGTTGCGACAAGTGCAGGAAAGCGCTACCCAAGTGGAGCACGCAGGTGAGGGTAAGCTCCGTGCAGGACGTCGGCCCCCTCGACGACGGCTTCAGCTGGAGGAAGTACGGGCAGAAGGACATCCTCGGCGCCAAGTACCCAAGGTCAGAGACGATATGCTCCAGCACAACTCCTGCACCATTATGAATAGCCTAATCTTGGTCGTCTGATTTAATCGATCTTTCGCAGAGCCTACTTCCGGTGCACGTACCGGCACACGCAGAGCTGCCATGCAAGCAAGCAGGTGCAGCGTGCCAATGGCGACCCGCTGCTCTTCGACGTCGTCTACCACGGGAACCACACGTGCAACAGCCAGAGGCCGCAGCAAGCAGCAAGCGGAGTACACTGGCTGCCGCAGCCTGCAGGCGGGCAGGAGCGGAGCTCCATCATCTCTGTGGGAATGGAACCCTTCTCGTTCCGCTGCAACCCAGCAGGCGCCGTCGACACCGGCGGCGCAGCGAGCAGCGACTTCCCAGCCCTCGCTGCATCCCCCTTCGTCTCCCCGGCGACGTCAGAGTGCCAGCTTGTGCAGAACGACGTGCCCGACGTGGAGCTCACCTCCACGACGAACCCCCAGATGGCTGACATGGACTTCATGCTCCAGCTCGCCGACGCGGATTTCTTGGATAATTCGCGATATTTCTAATTACGTCGCCTCAGGACAAGTAGGCTTTCGGCACAGATTTGTGTATAAACAAGCATGCACAACTGGGATATGTCATGGGAATTATAGTGGAGTACAGTAATTTAGTGTCGAGCAGATGAGTTGTGATCGATATGAATTCTGAAAGCTACGTGCGTGGACTAGGGTCGTGCCGGATACCAAGGATTATCGTGAAAAGTATCACTTGCCCTCACCGGCAGGGTACTGACTAGCGATGGCAACAGCAAAACAACAATAACGACTGAATGATGCCGCGAGAGGCATTGACGTCTGACGATGACTATACGTACCTAGTACTGGCATTTATACAACGCACCGGAGTTCCCGGATAAAAAATCGGCTCCTCTGAGGTATATTAGCCACGTGAGGCTGCCGTGACATCTTAACCCTGAGAATTTAAGCTCATCGGTCTTTTTTTATGAGATTTGTCTTTTTTCTTCTTGGAAAGGGGAGTATATCCCCGACCTCTGTAAAATTGATGTACACAGACATTTTTATTGTAAAGTTTATCATTCAAATTCTTATAAATAAAAAATACATAAGAATGATACTTAAATCAACCACTGAAAAATATCAAACATGTAGCAGTTATGCATTCTGTAGTCTCCTAGTATGCCGCAATCAATCTTATATACTCCCTCCGTCTAAAAAAAGATGTCACAAATTTGTCCAAACTTGTATGTTTAGATACACATAAATTTGAACAAACTTGAGACATCCTTTTATGGGCGGAGGGAATAGTACATATTCTAACTGGCCGTCGGTAGAAGGTTACATCGAGCAGCCATAAGCTCCTGCTAATTCGATGGGAGACATATCATAACTTGACCTAGTGAGTAGACAAATGGATAAATCATAAGCAAATGACGTTGTTTCGATAAATACATATTGACCAACATAAAACTGAAACTCCTATGCGTATTCTATCCTCAGTTTCCGTGTCTATTCCATTTAACCAACTATCTAACATATTTTTTATATTCCTTGGTGAAGGAAAATTGTAAGTGATATAAACATTATGCAAAATGATATCTTCTAAACAATAACCGAGAAAACAAATGCTCAGTAGTCTCTTTGAGCTGCAAAGGCGGAATTTTTTACACCCATTCCAGTTAGCTTTTACAAATTATTCTTGGTAATTAGTAATACTTTTCAACTGATAAAGCACAATTTTTTTTTAACATTTAGTGTTATTTTCAATTTCCACATGTGTTTGTGAAAAAATCTAGTCAGACCATTCATGAGGTCACCATACAAATATTTCGCCGAAAAAACTCCTGGGCTTGTGAGCTTCCAAACAAACATGTATGCCTCACCAGACAAATGTACCATCATCAATTTTGACATAAGTGTAACAGTGCATTCTACTATGACTAGTTAATACACTTTTGAAACAAATAAAATACTAGAAATGAAAACATATTTCGGTTGCCCTCTATTAGACAATGATGCTACAACATAGAGTGGGACGTCGGAGAGACCTAAATATTCTCCCAGAATCGGGTGCTCATACCATCTTCCATTAAAAAGAGCTTTGTCACAAAACTCCTTTTAACTATCATGACACCTTTCCATAATAGAGAATTTTTAGGCTTTTCCTAAGCTTGAGACAAATCTTTGTTCTAGCGATACTTGTCGTGTAGCAACTCTTGCTACACGCCCTCCTCAGTTAGTAAGTTTAAAAACTATTTGTACGTTAAAAAAACATGCTTGCCTCATTAGACAAATGTACCACCATCGATATTGGCCGAAATGTAACCGTGCATTCTACCTATCACTAATTAATACCCTTTTGAAACCAATAAAACATTAGGAAAACAAACATCTTTATGGTGCACTCAATTACACAATGATGCTACAACATAGCGTGGGACGTCTCACAAAACTAAATATCCTAACGGAATGGGGTGCTCATACCATTCTCAATTTTTTTTAAACTTTATGACGGAACTCCTTTTAACTAGCATGACACCTTTTCAGAATGGATAATTTGTAGGCTTTTCCTGAACTTGAGACAAATTTTTATTTTGTCGATACTTGTTGTGTAGCAACTCTTGCTACACACCCTCCTAATTTAGTAAGTTAAAGAACCATTTGTCAAGTAAACGCTTATTTTTAAGTACAAGCGCCCTCTACATCAAAATCATCATGATCATTTATAGTCTATAAATAATGTTCAGTTTTGTTAACCTACACTTCTTTTTATTCTCGTTGCTTTGCCCAAAAAATGATCTATCAAAGAAGAGTCATTTTCTTACCAGTATTAACGAAACAATAACTTAAAATCAGCATACTAGTTCGAACGAAATTAAGAGAAGTGCTCCGGTGCTTTCCGAAAAAATATGTTGCACGGATTTTAAAGTGCATCGACGGATATAATTAGCTTCACAAAATGATCTAAGAGGAGTACTAACCATGTGAGATTAGCATCCTTAATCCACCCCTAATCACAACCATCAATTTGTTTTAAATTCGTGCAACATGTTTTTCCGAAAAATACCGGAGCACTTGCCCGAAATTAATGAGGACAAATCAATCTTCATACGAGAGAAAGTTGCCCTACTAGCATGCAGCTTCCTTTGGAAGCGACTTTCTACTAGATTCCAGTATGTCTCTTGCAATATGGAAGTAAGAGAGAGACGCATGAAGAGATTAAATGATTCCCTTGTTTTATTACAATATGCGAGTCTAACTGACACAATTAGTGAAAATGTGGGTTTGGCAGATCCCTGTCTCCAACAGACACCTTTGGGCGGCATATCTCCCGTATAATTTCTTACATGTTTTGTTTGTCAACATCCTCTTGATAAATTTGTCATATGTATACTTAAATTCAAAATCATCCTAAAACATTGTGACAAAAAATGAGGGGCATTGTCACTGAATTACTCAATTAATGAGAAATATGTCCACGTTGGTATTTATATTATGCATTGTTCAAGATATCTTCTGATATTCCGATCAATCGGCTGATCGCTTCTCAGTGTCTGGCTGATAAGATAATTTGACCGATAGATCAGCCGATATGCCGATAAACTGGCCGATATGCGGATAAATCGGCCGATTTACTCCTTATCTTGGGTCGATCGATAAGTTCCCGATAAGCGATATCCCCAACATTGATATTATGTCATAAAAAATCTTTTATGAGAAACCATTTATGGAAAACTAATGAAGGTAAAATATTACAATATGTATGGTATGATGATCATCAAAATGTAGTACCGATTCCATGAAATTAATTACAGAATATAGATGTTGCAATCTTGGTACTCAAACACTATGTCTGGTAGATTTTCGCAAAATTATGCTTGTGAATTATCCTCTTACATTTTTATGTAATTCACGATGAATATACATATGTGTTAGCACTACAACTGACACTATCTTGATAGATAATGATTAGTGATTTCAATGAATCAAAATCACATGATTTTACATGTGGCTGGTCATTCTATGAAAGCGTACACATGGTGTGATTATCAAATAAAATAATTACTGGATAATGATTATTTGAAGGAGTCATTTGTACTCTATTCTAACGAATACGATGAGAAGACTCTTCCATGAAATCCAGTATGTGATATGGCACCATTGGGATCAGATAATTATATTGGCCCATATTGATTTTCTTGCTGGAATTTAATCAAGACCTTTCGTGCATTGGATATATCGGAGGATATTTACCCACAATATTCCATTTGTTCGGGATTTGCACTCTGAATAAATTGCCACCAGCAAACCAACCTGTGGCTGGATGGTTAGCAGGGTGGTTGTACCCTCAACTCACCAGAGTTCAAACCCCGTCGAGGCGTGACTCGATCCGCCGACTCAGTATTTTCGGAGGTGCTCATAGGGGTGGGTGTACGTGTGTGCATTCATAGGGGTGAGTGTGTGATGCACTACACGACCGCGAAGTTGATGAGGAAGATGGATGCGGTGGTGTTGTTGGAAAACCCTAAGAGGAAGGTGTGAAGTAGTGCAGCAGCAAATTTCTCTCAGTTATGAAACCAAGATTATCAAACCAGTAGGAGTTGTATGCTCTTCTGAATGTTGTTGAAGCTGACTTTGTCAGGGCGCACTATCGGTGTCAACAACGAACGTGGAACCTGCACACAACACAACACTAGTGGAAAACGGCTCTTTAGTATCGGTCGGGGAGGGGCATCAGTACCGGTTTCGCAACCGGTACTGCCCAATCGGGACAAAAGGCCCCCAAGCATTAGTACCGGTCGTGTTGCGACCGGTACTAAATGACATCCACGTCGGCCGTAGGGCGTGGTTTCAAAGGTGCTCCAAAAAAATTAAATTTTTTTTTTTAGAATTTCGAAATTTCTCACTTAACTATCCACTAACCCACACAATTCATCACTAACTACACACTTAATCTCAAGTCTAACTATTTAATCTAGTTAATTTTCCCCTTCCCACACACTTAATCTCTTTGTTTTATTGCGAAGACTACACACTTAATCTATTTCCCGATCGGTCACCCATCCTGGGACTGCTATAACACTAGCACGCTTAACATTTAGGTTCCTTTCAAACTTGATACTAAGAGAGAACTGAGAACTTACTGATAGTTCTATCTTATCAATCATGTTAACCACTCGGTCATGATGAAACACTTTTTTATTTCTTATATTATAAACTTTACTTGATTAAACAAAAATATTATATAATAATAATATCGAAATAAATAATGATAAAATAAATATTACTTTATTTTTAAAAATGATTATATAATAATAAATATTGAAATAAAAATGAAATAATGTGATAAACACTTCAAAAAAAGAAATCCTTAGGCATGGGGACCTTATATGTGTACTAGTTACTATGAAAAATGATAAACTTTATTTCTACCTAATTTCCACTAGTTAAATGAGTTTATGCCTATTTTTCGAAAGTAATTCAAATTTGAACTACAACTGTTTGATTGCTTGGTCTGAAATTTTTGGAAAAATCATTTTAAGGTACACAACTAGTGGTTATATCACAGAAACATTGATAGTTCTAGAAAACATTATATCTTCTGATGAATTGTCATCACGACAGCTTTTACTTTTTTTTATGAAAAAATGAAATAATGTGATAAACACTTCAAAAAAAGAAATCCTTTGGCATGGGGACCTTATATGTGTACTAGTTGCTATGAAAAATGATAAACTTTATTTTTGACAAAATTTTCAAAAAAAGTATTCACAAAAAGGTCTATCATGTATAGATATCTAGAAGTTTCAAGCCAAATGATCAACTTATGGTCATTTTCAAGGCATAGTTTGTGATAAAGATCTCATATTCCACAAATACGTGCATATTGGTATAAGAAACAACCATGTCAAAGGAAATCTTGAAATTAGTTTGCAACAATAACACTACTCTCTTCCAGATGAGTAGACACTAAGCACACTACAAAATATTAGAGATAAATTGTTTGCAACAATAACACTACTCTCTTTCAGATGAGTAGACACTCAAGCACTACAAAATATTAGAGATAAATAGTTTGCAACAATAACACTACTCTCTTCCAGATGAGTAGACACTAAGCACACTACAAAATATTAGAGATAAATTGTTTGCAACAATAAGACTACTCTCTTTCAGTTGAGTAGACACTCAAGCACTACAAAATATTATAGATAAATTGTTTGAAACAATAACACTACTCTCTTCGAGATGAGTAGACACTCAAGCACTACAAAATATTAGAGAGATAAAGTGTTTGCACTAACACTACTCTCTTATACATGAGCAGACCCTCAAGCACTACAAACACTAGTACAAATCGTACTCCGAATCTGAATACTCATGGCGCACTGGTCGCGGTACGAGGTGACGCTGCCCATAGTTGACGATTCTAATTTTGCGGTACACCTCGTATGCAACGTACGCATCTTTTGCTGCATACTCAATGTTGCAACCGTCAAGTGGGGTCTTCTCCCAAAGTTTGTGCTGCTCCTTGTCGAATCCTGTCTTCATATCAGCGTACACGTCGTCGATCATGGCGACTGCCATATCAGCCATTCTAGTCTTGACATGGTCAAGCCTGAACAAGTCCTGAAGATCAATGTGGCAGGCAGATGGTATCTGAATACCCCAGGTGCGTCTCATCTTGATCTTGTCATTCGTTATATCAACGCTAGCAAAATGTATGCCGCTGCGAAGAAAATCCATGAGTATTGGACATTGCTTGTCACTACTGCAACAACAAATGGAACACATGTTAAAAATACTGCCAATATATAATTTGAGATCATGTATAATAAGAATAACAACAATATATGCAATGCAACTAAGATTTTCGGCCAATATATAATTTGAGATCATGTATAATAAGAATAACAACAATATGCAACTTTCATTTCGGCCATTATATAATTTGAGATCATGTATAATAAGAATAACAGCAATATGCAACTTTCATTTCGGCCAATATATAATTTGAGATCATGTATAATAAGAATAACAACAATATGCAACTTTCATTTCGGCAATTATATAATTTGAGATCATGTATAATAAAAATAACAACAATATATGCAATGCAACTAAGATTTTCGGCCAATATATAATTTGAGATAATGTATAATAAGAATAACAACAATATGCAACTTTCATTTCGGCCATTATATAATTTGAGATCATGTATAATAAGAATAACAACAATATATGCAATGCAACTAAGATTTTCAGCCAATATATAATTTGAGATCATGTATAATAAGAATAACAACAATATACAACTTTCATTTCGGCCATTATATAATTTGAGATAATGTATAATAAAAATAACAACAATATATGCAATGCAACTAAGATTTTCGGCCAATATATAATTTGAGATCAAGTGTAATAAGAATAACAACAATATGCAGTGCAACTTTCATTTTCGGCCAATATATAATTTGAGATCAAGTATAATAAGAATAACAACAATATGCAACTTTCATTTCGGCCAATATATAATTTGAGATCATGTATAATAAGAATAACAACAATATGCAACTTTCATTTCGGCCATTATATAATTTGCGATAATGTATAATAAGAATAACAACAATATATGCAATGCAACTAAGATTTTCGGCCAATATATAATTTGAGATCAAGTATAATAAGAATTAATAACAACAATATGCAACTTTCATTTTCGGCCACTATATAATTTGAGATCATGTATAATATAAGAATAACAACAATATGCAATGCAATTTTCATTTCGGCCAATATATATAATTATGTTCACTATAATCAAAGAGAAATTGCTATCCTATGCAATTTTCCTATCCTACGAATCAACAAATTAAAGAAAATAAGCCCCAACATTGGATTACCTTGCCCATTGGAAGACCATGACACGTTTCTTGAAACATAGTTGGATGACCGCAACATCTTCTTGATCGGCCGTGTACTCGAGATCAAGACCCATGAACTTGTCTTGCTCCCGAGCTTCGCCAAGCCAATACTTGAAATCGGAGAGAAAACCCGCCACCTTAGCGCTATCGTTCGTGTACACGACGTAAAGATAGGTGTTGCCGTGTGCAAGCACCTGCCCGTAGCGAGTGATTGGTGGTGCCGGATTCATGGTGGCCGGAGGGATGCAAGAAGAGGAGAGGGTCGCCGGCTGGAAGGAAGAAGAGAGAGGAGAGGATCGCCGGCGGGGAGAAGGAAGAAAGACAGAGAGGAGAAAATGAGAACTGCCCACTCGCCCGTAGCCAATCGCGTGTAAAATCGTGGGCGGGAGTCGAACGGTTAGGGCTTTAGTACCGGTCCGTAACACGAACCGGTACTAAAACTCCACCCGCCCAGCCCCGCGCGACCGTTGCCATGCCACAGACCTTTAGTACCGGGCCGTGTTACGGCCCGGTACTAAAGGTCCCTTACGGACCGGTACTGCTGCCCCCCTCCCCTCTGACCGTTCGGACCGGTACTGATCCTCATTAGTACCGGCCGCAAACACAGCCAGGACTAAATCTCTGGACGTAAAGTCCTTTTTCTACTAGTGCAATCAAACTACTTTGCCCCCAACGAAACAGTGATGTTGTCAATCTCACTGGCTTGCTGTAAACAAAGGGTTAAACGTATGGTGTGGAATATGATGTTTGTTTGCAGAGAATGAAAGTAACAGTTTGCAGTAGGTTGTATTATCAATGTAAAGAAATGGACCGGGGTCCACAGTTCACTAGTGGTGTCTCTCCATAAATAAATAATAGCATACATGCGGGTAAACAAATTACAGCTGGTCAATTGACAAAATAAGAACTGCATAATGATGCATATACTATAGTCATGACGTCTAGTATGAGATTCATTTGGGCATTACAACAATATACATAGACCGTTCCAACCGCATCTATGACTAATAATCCACCTTCCGGTTAGCGTCCGCACCCCTTTCAGTATTAAGTTGCAAGCAACAAATTATTGCATTAGGCAAAGTGTGTAATGTAAGTAATACAATTATTATTAGACAAAGCACTACTGTTTTATCTCTAGTAGCAACAGTACATTCAAAATCTTAGAGGTTGCTGTCACTCTCCCAGATTAAATGAAGACATGAACCCACTATCGAGCATAAATACCCCCTCTTGAAGTCATAAGCATCTACTTGGCCAGAGCATCTACTAGCAACGGAGAGCATGCAAGATCATACATAACACACACATAAAATATTATGAAGCAAATGAAATAGTACTCAATATTTATCGGATCCCAGCAAACACAACATGTAGCATTACATAAAGATGATTTTGATCATGATAGGCAGCTCACAAGATCTAAACATGGTAGCACATAAGGACAAGACAACCATCTAGCTACTGCTATGGACCCGTAGTATAAGGATTAACTACTCACGCATCAGTCCGGAGGCGGGCATGGTGATGTAGAGCCCTCCGGTGATGATTCCCTTCTCCGGCAGGGTGCCGGGAAGAGGTTCTGAACCCTCCCGAACTAGCGTTGACGACGGCGGCGGCTCTGGAACTTTTCGTTGATTTTTGATCGGGTACTTAGGTTTTTCTCGTCGGGGGGTATTTATAGGCAAAATGGCAACGTCGGTGGGCGCCCGAGGGGCCCACACCACGTGGTGGCGCGGCCAGAGGGGGGGCCGCGCCTTCACTAGGTGTGGCCACCTCGGGGCGTGTATTCGACGCTTCCTCGGTCTTCTGGATCCTTCCGGAAAAAATAGGAGTTTTGGCTTTTGTTTCGTCCAATTCCGAAAATATTTCCTTAACAACTTTTCTGAAACCAAAAACAGCAGAAAACTGTGAACTGGCACTGTGGCATCTTGTTAATAGGTTAGTCACAGAAAATACATAAAAATCATATAAAATGTATATAAAACATGTAGCAATTGGTATAATATAAACATGGAACATAAAAAATTATAGATACGTTTGATACGTATCAGTGTGCACGTGTGTACGTGAGCGTCTGCGTTTGTACCGTGCTTAAAAAAATGCCACCAAATATAATGTTATTCCTGGCATATTGTGCAAGATATATATGAGTGTTATGGTATTTAGACATGGAACTTCACTTCACCATCTTCCCTATGATTATTCATTTCCGAGCAAGACTCACTGTTGCTTGTGATGAGGTGTCCAGAACCTACTGAACATGATTTATCTTCTTTTTTATTTCTTGGGCCGTGAGTTGAATATGTAGGATATTCTGTAATATGATAGATGAATATCGTGTCATTCTACAACATTAACGTTGTAGGAACTTTTGTCGTGAATTTTTAACAGTTGGTGCATCTGATATGTATATCGGCTACATACACGTGACAATTTCTAAAATTACATCCACTTTTGTGTCCCACCATGAAAGTGCAATGTTAGGGGAAAATGCAATTACACAAATAAAATAGTGCAACATGCAATTAAACAAATATATATATATATATATATAGGTTTATGGAATTCACCACGACTACAAAAAGTGATACTTTATGGAATAAAAGGTGAGCGGAAGCTTCAAATAAATCAGATGTTCGTGGCATTTACCTATCGGATATAAAAAACACGTGGCTTGTGAAACTCCATGGAATCCTATAAAGGTAGATAAAGAATAAACCACCAGGAATCATAAAACGTAATCCATAATATAAGATACTGCTATCCAAGAACATCGGATCAAGAATTTGGACATCTCTCCAATAACGTGAACTCACTACTAAAATAAACATTTCCATCATCATATCAATGGATCTCTTGAAGACAAGATTTGATACTCCCTATGTTTCGAATGATTTAAACATATTTTGGTGTGTCTGTCATTTGAGTTCGTAAACCATCATATTGAGATATTCCATAAGTGACCTCTGGTGGGCAATGGGCGCTGCCCCTAAGGGGCGTAGCGTTAACGTTTGTTTATGTAATCCTCAATTTTTTATACTCTACTTTTCTATTTTAAACTTAATGAAATGACATGGAGACCTCGCGCAAAATCTCGAGAAATATATTGAAATATTTAAAACATCCCAATTTGGAGCGGACGGAGTCGCGCGACATGAGACATTATGGACCCCTCTTTCATCATACCCCCTCTCTCCCAAAATATACAACACCATTATTGACCACTAATATATAATACTATATATGTGAATTGAGAATGTATAAATAGTATCGTCTTGCAAAATTCCGCCTTTTGTATATCATTGTAATAATGTTATAGACATGTTGTAAGTATAAATAATGATCAAAACTGTACTTCGTTGACCTGAGAAATATAAGTGGCCTTAAAATTTGGACGAATCGACCATATTCATATTCATATTCATATCATGGAGAGTGCCACATGTTTTGTTTTCTTCTTGAGATCAGTCAATGGATCTCTCTAGCGCTTATTGGACTGAGAATTAAGCTATTTTTCAGTAAAATGACGCCATCATCTTCCTCCTCAAGTCCGACGAATTCGCCACCCCATAGCCTCTGCCGGTCGAACCGCCGACCTCCCCGCCCACGCCTAGTGTGTTGCCGCGACGCCTCACCGCACAGTCCTGATCCAAGCTCCTCCTCTATCGGTCTGCAGCCACCCGTCCTGACCCAAGCTCCTCCTCTATCGGTCCGCGGCCACCCACAACAGTCGCTCTAACCTCATCCCCATCTTCTCCAATGATGGCAAACCTGCTCCCGGACCTTTAAATTAAATTGCTCCTCGCCTCCGCCGCGGCTGGCCGCGACGGCTCTAGCTCAGCTACAGACCGCCGGCTCCACGAGGAAGAAGAAGACCTAGGTCTTACACGAATCGTGATGTAAAAGATGAACAGTGGATGATTCCACTGAGCCCTAAACAAATTCTCAATCGAGGAAGAATTAGCAAAACCTATAATAATAGACTACTGCAAGTTCATACCTTGAAGCCCCACCCACTCGCGAACATCCAGCCTGAACTGCCGTTACATTACCCAACCCACCAAGGGCACAAATCCAGTACGTACGGAAGGGGGACCGGCGCACCGCCCGCCACCGGAGACCATGGCATCCGGCTCGGAGGCCGACGCGCGCGTCGCCGAGCTCGCCGCCCTTTCCGGGGAGAAGCTCGTGGACCTCCTCCGCACCACCTACCGAAGGACCGACTTCGAAGCGGTCGCGCGCGTTCTCAAAGCTAGGGATCGGAGGTTCGCCGAGGTCAAGGCCGGGCTCTCCAACATCGAGGTCCTGCGGAAGAAGTACGACGCGATCCTGGACGCGCGCCGCCCCCCGCGGGACGAGGCCGTGGAGATGGCGCCTCTGCTCAGGATCGCATCCAGGCACCCGGTGCAGCATCGGGACGACCCGCAAGTGGAGGAGTTGGAGGATGTGCCGCTGAGTCGGCGCTTGAAGCGGCTGAGGCAAGGCGAGACCAGCGCCATGGAATCGGGGAAGAGGGATGGACAGGGGCAGAGCGATTCGGTCGGTACATTGGGGAATCATGGACAGAAATCTTCGTCTCCGAGGTCAGTTCACTCGGTTGGCCCCAAAGAAAGAACAGGGCAACCCAAGGATTCAAAGCAGAGGAGGGGAGCTGTGGAACCTGAGACGGAGAAGTGGGGCGGAGGAGGAGTGCCCCGGAATGTGCCGCTTTTTCCCCCGGTGCTTCTTGACAGGAGCGTTCTGCCCAAGGGTTCATCCGGAAGTGACCACGGTAGAGCCAGAACTGGCAAGAAACAGAGTTCGTCTGATGGTGTCCTAGCGAGGGCTGTTATTCAAGCACCGAAGGGGACTGGTAAGATCATCAAGACGTCGTCTATGTTAGAATCATCATCCAGATCCGCGAACAAGGAAACTGGGAATGTGCTGAAGAAGAGCCCACCTAGACGTGTACAAACTGAGGACGGGATGGTAGCAAAGGGAGGAAATCCAATGCTAGAGGCGACAATGGCCGCGTCTGCTTCTCTGAGCATTCCCAGTCTCTCAGGAACAGAGCTTCTAGCTTATTGTCTCAAGCCAAAACCAGCTCTTCCCGCTTCTCATATGAAAAATAAAGCACAAAATGTCCGCGATTTGGCGAAGGGAGGGAAGCCTAAGGAACTGGTGGATGTGTCCTCAAAAAAGAAGCTGGTGGGTGGAGACTGAAGAGCATCCAAAACTTTAAAAAACTAATGATAACACTTATTCTAGTTCAGTGTAGCTTATATGGATTCAGAGTGGCCGATAGGGCGAGGTTCATCTTTTGTGGCTAATATTCATATAGATGGCGTTACTATGGTATGTTTTGCTGTACCGCTGCTGCTGCTGGAACTAATCACGCTTGGTACTCTGGAACCATGATGTGAACATATAATGATGATCCGAAACATCGCTACATCTTGTGTCTGCACCTTGATGATTCATAACAGTATATTTATGTGCGTCAATTACAATGATACTTTTAAATTAAATTTAAATTATATCACTCTCCAAGTATATCATCCGTTATACTTGGTAATTCATAATGTAGTTTTGTAGGTAATGCTTATTTTAATGTGAAAGCTTGTATTTCTGTTCTCGGGTAGGATCTATTAGACATTATGATAAATCCTGAAGCTATTATACTTGCAGCTAAATATTTTGTAGTGCCACCTCAAAATTGACCGAGATTGTGCACTTTTGGCTCTATTATGGTTTAAAATGAGTTCAATTAGGTAACTTTACTATGATAATTCTGTCTTGTATTCTTTGATATCTCCCTTTTTAGCACTATTTATAGTTAGGTGTTGTTCCATGTTCTTGTATCATACCATGAGGCTGATATCCGCGTTGAATTCGATATTTCCACCACTAACCAAATCAAGGTGATATTTCTTTTAGGACACAAACTCATGTAGCTCTACCTTTTGATTTATATTCCTTTAGGCTTCTTAAGTTTGTTTTTATCTAGAAAAGTACGCTCCAATTGGTTATTGAAGATGTGATTACACATTATGTAGTATGGTGCTTAATTTGGTTGTTGCTGGGAGGCATACTTGCTTAGGTGTTAACACTGTCCACGGATAGTAGAAGCATCATGAGGTCAAGGTCAAGGACACCGAATTCCCTTATCTATGGTGTCACCTTGTCAACACTGCACAAGCGTCATAGGCTAATGATCAGTGTATGTGAAGTAGGAACCTGAGGAAATTTTTTGAGCCGGGGTTGAATGTGTTGAGTCTACCAATGTTTTCACGAGATTCTGTGAGCCGGGGTTGAACGTGTTGAGTCTACTAGTGTTTTCACTACCATGGACATTGCTGCAACATATTTGTATGTTCATATTCTGTCAAATATCATGTTACTTCAAGATACACTGAACCATTCATTGGTTCAATGGTTGTAGTAACTTTCTATGCTTACATTTTAAAGGTGGTGCCAAGAAGTTCACCATTTCTGCTCCCAGCAAGGACACCCTACTGGCAAGGTTTGCTGTTGTTGTTGGTTGTGAGAGTATTTTTGCTTCAACTTTCATCTCTCTAGAATTCAAACTTTCAATGAATATGAGACTAGTTGTCAGCTTGTTAGTTTCATGTGGTGACGTTATGATCAGTGGTATGTTGGGGATCCCCATCCCAAAACCCACCCACCCATGCACATGCCCGCTCGCGCCATTCTCGAAATAAATGTCCATGTTAGAAAAGTAATTTGATGTGAAACTATAGCTAGTAACACTTTAGGAGCTATAAGCTAAGTCAATTTAGAAATAAATATTTCTCACGCGATATGGAGATAGCAACACATATTTATAATTACTTCAGTGGTTCTCTGGTCGTATCATTAATGGCATGTGTTCATAAGGCTATTCTCGGTTAAAATAACGTTCATTCTTTGTTTTAGTACTTCTTCGCTGCCACATTTATTTAGTTAATTAGGAAAGTGATATGCTTACTGTAGTAGTATATATGTTGTATATCTGTTTCACTCAGGTCCTTGCCCAAGGCACTGCTTGCAATTATATATTTGCATTTTCTTGGTCAGAAATTTTCGAGAATGTTTAAACCTGGGAAGTGTTTCAAATGATGTGTTCAACTATATGATGCCAAAAGATAATAGCTGTGCATCATTTCAGCTTGATTATCGTCCTCTGCCTATACCACTATACGTGAGTTGACATTCTTGCAGTCTATCCATCTGGAAAGATGACATTTTAGACTTGGGCACGGTGTCCAATATATGGTTTTGCATTTATGCTAGATATAATGTTTGCGGTCTAAGGCACATGGTTGAGTTTCTCTGCTTTTGTGAAATTTAGTCAGGTATGCTAACCATGCTGACCTGGTTAGCACAGTAACTAGAAATCGGAAATAGAGACCTGCTGATATAATTAGCTTAGCACTTTGAGTCGTTCATCGTGCCTTTCTTTTACAGAAGCCACTTGCCAGAACTTCTACTAGTATATAGTGCAGACTTCATCATCTCTGTTTTTTTTTTTTTTTTTGAAATTCTTCATCATCTCTGTTTGTCTGTCGGAGTTGCTATTTGCTTCTGAACTGCTGGTGTAGTTCTATTGCCAAAAATCATCATGTTCATGCTGCCTTGGTTTCCTCTTGTCACAAGTGTTGGTTCTGAGGTTTACGAAATGAAAGTTAAATCAAAGAACTCCCTCCCTAACCCCTGTTCACCTTGTAAACAATTTTGTAATTTGGTTCCTTCTCCTTAATGAAATCAGTGCAGGCTGCTTTTTATCAAAAAAAAAAAATGTCAAAGAACTCAAACCCATAACCAGAAGGATGTCTGAACTTAATGTATGGTGTTTCTTCTCCACAAAAGAAGGTATGGTGTTTCTGATATTGACAAAAATTATTGCCCGTGTTTGTGGCCCAACAGCAGCCAGGACAAAAATAGGATTTAGGGAACGAATTCATCAACTCCTTAGAATTCCAGGGCTCTATAGTTTGTCATCTACTAGCACTGGTCCTTCCCACTGCTTCAATCATGAACTGCTTGACAATGAAGGTCCATCTCACATGCTACTGGTGACCACGAGTTCAGCTATAATACTAGCAGAGTTAGCAATCGATCATATAAAAGACGTTAATCAGGCTCCAACCCGCGAGGTAAAACGAATGATCAGAACGGACGGGCATGCTTCCTGCCACTTCGTCCTGAACGTCCGCAAAGATATACAAGAACTAAAGAACCAACAGAACGCAATACAACGGCAGGCCTACAAATGGCGCACTCAACTCAACAGCAGTCACAAGCCCTTTTAACTACACCATCCCTGCAAACTCAGCTGCAAATTCTTGTTTTCTTTCTTCTGTCCTGTCGCCATGCTCGAATATCTGGACACCCGGACGCTCCTACGTTAATATTAATACTACCTGCGGTTCTCTTTCATCATCGCCGTCCTACTCTTCAGTCGCTGCAACTCGACTACAACAACGCTGATGTTGTCCTTGCTGCCGCGCGAGATGGCGAGCTCGACAAGTAGCGCCGCGGCATCAGTCGCCGTGCTCCCAGAGACGGACTCTGGGTACTTGGAAGCTGCACGCCCACTTAGGCAATTCCTCGCGATCTTGCAGGCAACGTCATTGCACACGACGTCCCACAGACCGTCGCTTGCTAGTATAAGGAACTCGTCTTTGTCTGTCCGGTTCATGACGGTAACCTCTGGTTCCGCTATCACATATGGTTTCAGATAATAATCTCCTGAAATGTCAACAATGAGGAATTCAGTCATCGATTCAGAACAGTGCATAATTTGCTAATTTATGCATCATCCCAGTGGAGCTGTTACTGTTACTACACTAGTGGCCATTTGGGAAGCTTGCGTACAGGTTTTGCTTGGGTTCGCTGGGTGCCGCAGAATACTACATTCTAATTTTTTTGCGAAGTACAATATAGCACTGTTAATCTCAGCTAGGAATATGAACCTTGTGCATCTCTACTAACAAGGGACTGTACAGAGCAAGATGTTACAGCATCGTACCGATTGACCTAGAAGTCGCAAGCACTCCCAGGATACGGTATCCATTCCAGTTAATGACCCTGCCACCAGCTGCTTCTACTCTTTCCAACTCGTCAGGTCGGTCTGGCTGCATGCGCAGGGTCAAAAGAAGAGGAAGTCACAAAAGTTTCCATACATTACTGTTGTACAAAGCTGGAATTGCAGAGTAGCTAAACTGTACAAAAGGAAGTTGTCCCAGCAATGACAAATTCAATAATGTGTTGCATGGACAAACTGTAGAAAATATAGAATCCCTAATCTTTGTTGTTGTATTGCTATGGCCCTCATGGGGTATATATAGTGGTACAAGGAGGGAGTAAACTTGGAGTACAAGAAGTCTAATACTAGTCTAACAACTCCTAGTTCTACTCGTATTCATATTCTAACATTCCCCCTCAGTCGTAACGGGAGTGAATCGAACGTTTGCGACTGGATTTGAAGTCCTACGCTTTCGTCGTCTTCTCCTCTCCATCATCATCAACTGCGTCTCTGATGGTGTCTTCTCTTCCCTCCCGCAGTCACAGCGGGAGTGTCGTGGACGCAAGTGACGAGGCGGACGCTGTTGACTGGAGTTCTTGATTTGCTGCAGACGTTGTTCTTGATGTCGATGTCGAGATAGCCGATCATGATGTTGCCGTGGTCGAGATGTTGTGGTCGATGTAGTACTCGTCGTCGTTGTAGCCGCAATGCCGAAGGCGCAAAAAAAATACGCGTTTTTTTTTATGACGGAGCTGCAGTTGTTGTTTTCTTATACGACGTTTTGCACCCTTGAGGGGTACCGTCGAATCCGACGTTTTGCACCATCAGAGGTACCGTCCGGGGCGTCTTGCAATGTCAGAGGACGCGGTCGTAGGTGGTCACCCAGTTTTGCCAAGACTGGAGGAAACTCACCAAGCACACAACGGTTTTGCCAGAACCGTGTGTGCGGTCTTAGGGGCTTTCACAATTGTGATGCCGGTTTTTTTTTTATGCAGTCTTATCCGTCGGACGCGGTCGATGCCGTCGTCGATGTCGTGTCGTGCCTTGCAGTTGTACTGTCAGAGGGCGTGCGTCCATCCTTGTGGACGAGGTTGTAGCGGCAGCGGCGGTGTGTTGACGAGGTTGTCTATGAAGACCACATTGATGTAGACCTTGGCGATGTTGTGTCGGCGATGTAGAGCTCGACGAAGATTTTGATGTAGTTGTACAGCTTGACGTTGTTGTTCAGCTTGGTGTAGTCCGGTTGATGCAGTGTAGATCTCGATGACGCAGGCTGGTGCTTCATGACCACGCCGGATGTAGTTCTGGCCAAAGCTCTTCATAGCTGTGCTTGCGTCAACTTGCTCCTGCATGGTGTTATGGGGTCCGCTGGCAAAGTGCTGCGCACTTGTGCTTGGAGCCTTGGACTCGGCGTGTGCGTGGAACGCATCCGCGCGTGTCTTGCTGCCGGCCAGCGTTCACGAGGCCGTGCTGCAAGCCGCGCGACTGTCCCATGCATTGTTGCCGCCGGTGGATCGTAGCTTTCGTCGCTGCGGAGGGCTGATCGGATTTAGGATCTAAGAGATTTATTTGCCTAAACGGATCTAATCTAATCTATGAAATTGGAGATTCGAAAATTGTCTAACTATGAACGACATTGAATCTAATCTAATCTAATCTAAAGAACGGTGCCGCCCCCAGGAGAAGAGATCAATCTCCCGGGAGCGGCGTGATGCGGAAGTGTTTAGAACCCTAAGATCGGCGTCGTGAGACTAACCGCTCTGATACCATGTAGAAAATATAGAATCCCTAATCTTTGTTGTTGTATTGCTATGGCCCTCATAGGGTATATATGGTGGTACAAGGAGGGAGTAAACTTGGAGTACAAGAAGTCTAATACTAGTCTAACTCTAACTCCTAGTCCTACTAGTATTAACTCCTAGTCCTACTCGTATTCATATTCTAACACAAACAACAGACACAACTAGCATACAGAAATCAGCAGCTTACAAAAACTTGTAGTTCAGAATAATGAGCAATGATGCTTTTGTTGGTACCACAGAAGGGACACGTTCCAATTCAAACGGATGAACGTGAGGCGGATATCTAAAGGAAGAGCGACACATCAACTATCGGCACATGAGTAAACAAGATGTTCTAGTTGCGGATATATCAAGCCATATCAAGTGGAATGAGAAACTTCAACTCTTCAAGTATTGCCAGAGTGCCAAATAGGACAAACTGTCCCTACTAACCTCTCTCGATCATTTAAGTCCCATTGATACTACTAGCACCTCCATCCTTAAGGCCCCGCTTGGATTAGCGTTTACTTTTCCGCTCCGACAAATACCGGTCCGAGGTAGTGTTAATTTACGGAGCATCAGAGGTCCGTAAAACATTACCGGCCGTTTCCGGCCCAAAAACTGGGTATCCAAGCGGGGCCTAAGGCACAGATCTTATCAAAATCGATTAGTTCTACTACATACTCGTGTTTGTGTTGAGCGAAATGAGCCTTCACAAGCTAAAATGTTCAGAAAGCTGTGCCCTGAACCGTCAGCTCGCATCAGCTATTTCCATTTATACGTTGGTCCCCGCGATGACCCGGGAAACACATAGCCGACTAAATGCAATGCTTAAAGCAGCAGTCTGGCATTACTTGATATGACTTGACAGATCCGCCTCTAAAACAAATTGTTTTCTCAATTTTGATAATAGAATCTATAGTGCGCCACTCTAGCCAAGACACCGTACCCACCTCAATTTTGTACATGCAGTAAAATGGTGATCACTTTGTTGTACATGTACCAAATATTCAGATATGTACTCCCTCCGTTCTCATAATATGAGATGTTATTACAACCAAGATACTCCTATTTTGGTTATAATAAGACATGTTTTATTATGGGACGGAGGAAGCAGTATATTTGTCTATATGGCGCAGGGCAGGGCAGCACACCCTGAGGGAACACATTTTACAACTTCTTGTATAGCACAAGTCTATACAACGAAGAGCTCCCGCGAGTCCTCCCTCCCTCCAACCCTAGCCGCCGCCGGCGGCGAGCCCGCGCCCTCCCTCCTCTTCCCCCTCCTCCCTCCCGCGTCCGCGCCACCCCGCGGCGGCCGGGCGCGGCCTCGCCTCCCCCGCGTCCAAGAACCCCCTCTCGCGCCTCCTTCCCTCGCCGTCGTCGGCAGAGGCCATCGGGCGCGGCCCGGTTGGCGCCGGCGGTGGCGAGGCGCCTCCTGCTCCCTCGTCGGGTGAGCTTGGCGCGGGCCGAGTTGCTTGACCTTGGCGTCGTGTTGGCCGGGGACGCGACGGCGCGGCCGTTCTAGCGGCGGCGTGGCGGTTTGGCGGCGGTGGCGCGGGCTCGTGTGCGTGGCGGCGGCGCGGCGACCACGCAGGGTGGTGCAGTGGTGCTGCTTGTGGACAGTGGTAGAGGATGGTGCGCGGCTGCGGCTGGGACCGCGACCCTTCGGGCGTCCTCCCCCTCAGCATCTACATCGATCCGGGCTTGGCGTTCTTCTCTCCGCGGTCGGCGGCGTACTCACGGCGACGAGTGGTGGTGGCGTGGTGGAGACTCTGCGGCGCCCGGCGGCGGCGGCCTGCGGGCTGCAGCATGGCGGCAGGATTGGTACGGGCCCGATCTGGGCCTGGCCGGGCTTGGCCGGGCTAGTTGGGCCTGGGCTGTTCCAGCTACCATGTCCGGTCGGCTCTGGTGGAGGGAGGTCCCTCCGGTGGGCGGCTGCGCGCTAGGTTTCCCTCTCAGATCTGTCGATCCTGCAGTGTGGTTGTCCTCGTGTCTTAGGGTGGAGTGCGCGGATGCCGGGGCGGCGGCCCTGGGTGGTGGGTCACATGGGTTCCTCTCCGGCGAGCACCATGGTGACGATGGTGGCTGCATCGTTTGGTTGGTTGTGTGGGCAGCGAGCGGTGCAGCGGTGGGTGGCTCGGGCGCGTTCCGTTCCGGCGGTGCCTGGATCTGGAGTTGGCTCCTTGTCGCTTGCGTGCTATGACCCTCTTTGTGACGCAGGGGAGTGACCGAGCGAAAGCTCCGTGCTTTGGCACTGACGACGGCGACGCCCGCGGGTGCCGCTCTCCTCTTGAGGACGTCGTATTGGTTATCTTCCTCGTGTCAGGGTTCCGGGTGAAAACCCAAGTCCTTCTAGACTCGGCGGCGGCGACGCTTTGCGCCGTTACCCTCTTGGGGGCGTCGTCGTGGAGCTCAAGGGAGTTAGGGCTTAGCGTGGAGCTGGTGTGCTTGTCCGGCTTCGTAGTCGTGTCGTTTCGCCTTCGACGTATTCGATGTGGCTTTTGTAGCTCGGTTTTCTTAGAATCTTCTTTGTAAGAGGTCTGCCTCACTACTTTGTATCGTTCGGCCGTTGTGGCTTTATTTATAAAGCGGGGCTTCGACCTGTTTCGTGGTGGGCA
The DNA here is from genome assembly GCA_026929855.1 of Poa annua. Taxonomy (NCBI): domain Eukaryota; kingdom Viridiplantae; phylum Streptophyta; class Magnoliopsida; order Poales; family Poaceae; genus Poa; species Poa annua. Next base: position 51,753,039 of record CM049435.1, on the reverse strand, counting down.
GCACACCCTTGCGACATGTTTAACCCCACAAGCAATGCACACAGCACGTGGCAAGCATGTCATTAGCACTAAATAAACTTAGAAAAAAAGGCCATTAAGCTAAAACTTAAGCCTTTGGCCATAGTTTAGAGAGAGGGTCTCGAGAACTAATAAATGGGCTTCACGAAGACCCTGAAGTCGTCTTTCCAGTGAAGCTCATACATAATGTTGTCGCAACCGTTCGATTATAGACAATCTCAGGAGTAGTATTGTACTTGTAGGCCGGTTCACTTGTCTCCAAATTTGTTAAAAGCTGATGTCCTGTAGATAGCTTAGACAGTGCAGGACAAGAAACAAAACGAAGCCCCCGCCTCACACATTTGTTGTTGCGAAGCACAATCGCTACCACACACACTGAGCAGAGGCACGGAGCAGAGCAAATCATGAAACAATACGCCAGCCCTCCCGACAAAATGAAAAGGACAAAAGGTGCAACGGAGAACACCATGTACGTGTCGCGCCTCCGCCTCCTCGGCACACCCACAGCTTACCACATGTCAGCCGGCACAATCGAACTGCTACGTACGTTTGCGCACAAGGTGACATACAATACTGATACAGAGTCTCACATCACACGCATCTACTAGAACACGGTTGAAGTTAAATTGTCTATCTATCTATGCCGTTTTCCTGATGATGCATGCATGGTGATTGGTGTCAGGCGACTAAGCTTAATTGCTGGCTTTGGTAATTTCGGATGAAGGGAGAGTGTCGATGGTGGTGTACCTTGTGGTCGGAGGAGAGCGGCACGGGGACGCCGCCGCGGGACAGCACCGCGCGGGAGTCCCCGCAGTTCGCCACCACGATCCGGTGGGGGCCCACCACGGCGACGACGGCGGTGGAGCCCACTGTCTGGTCGCTGGTGTCGGTGTCCACGCCGACCTCGCCGTCCACCCGCGCGAAGCTGGCCGTCATGGCTTCCGTCCACCTCGTCGTGCTGTCCCTGTCCTCGGATCGGCTAAGACGAAGCCGCACCTCCTCCGCGAGCACCACGTGCATCCGCTCCCTGCACGTCTCTGCCACGCGGGACCCACCGTGCCCGTCGTACACCGCGAAGAAGAAGCACTCGACGTCGCCGCTCCCCTCCAGTTCCACAGCCGCCGCCGCCTTCTCGGCCATCGAGAAGGGCGGGGCGACGGCCACCGCGTCCTCCATCTCCCGCCGCCGCCCGATCACCGACACCGCGCCGTGCGACAAGCACGCCGCCGGCCAACACCTAGCAGTGGGCTCCGGCGCCACTCTCGCCGAGCCAGACGAGTCCGAGCTGGAGCTGTCTGCCGGCGCCGGCCGCACCCTCTTCACGGCCCCGTCCTCCGCCGCCGCGGACGCCGTCCGACCGAGCCGCCGGAGCTCCAGCCGGCGACGCCGCGCCGAACGGGCCACAGTCATCAGCTTCTTTTCTCCGCCGAGGAGCTCCCGTACATGACCTCGCTTGCTCGTCTCGCTGCTCATCTCCCCAGCGCAGCGGGAAGGAAGTGGGGGCGTGGCACGGCGAGGCGCCTTTAATACCCACGGCCGACGGTGGGAGGCCGCCGGATCGTCCACAGATGGTCCGGATACGCGACACCGAGCGCGCGAGCCGTATCCGGACGTGGATCTCGCGGGCCTGGACGTGGACGGCGGCGATGAGCCGGTGGCCGGCGCGTGGCGGGCGCGATGAGCGGCTCGGGGTCTCGGGACTCGAGCAACGGCGTGGTGCGCCCGGCTCACGTGGGCCGGAGGGAGGGGTTTCGGCCTCTGGCCGTGGGGCCGAGCGTGATAGACGCTCGCGGCGTACGGTGAAGAGAGCCCAGGGAAGGATCTGTCGTTTGGCGCTGTTAGGTAACGCGTGGGACCTGAATGGAAAGGCAGAGGGGTTTACGTGGAGGAGAGAGGAAAGACGACTGTGGGGCATGTCATGCTATATTGACCGGTAGGGAGGAACTGGTAGATGCACACACACAACACAAGCTGGCCACTACCAAATGCACTGACAACAACAGTGTGGCACCCTAATTAAATAACTCGAGTAGTGGTACTGGTACAGTACTCACTTCGTTCGAATTTATATGACTCACATATATTAAAAATATAGATGCATCTGACATTAAAAATGTGTGGGTAGATGCATTCATTTCTACCTAGTACATAGGTGAGTCGAGTCATCTGAATTTTAACAGAGGGAGTACTAGGTATTTTAGGCGACTCTCTCTTACGGAAATCAGAAATGGAGCCCGAACTCCATAGGGGCAGGTATTTTTAAAAAATGGATATTGGATGTGAAGGTTTCAAAGAAATCGAGAAAAGAAAATTAAGTGTACATAACATTGAACTCTATCGTCGTATATAAGATCAATTCCAAATTCGTTTTAGTTTCGCTTGCATAAAAAAAATCGATCTTTTTGAAGTTTTATAAATGTCCACTGCTCACCACACCCAGATTCGCCCACTTTTCATTTCGTTTGAGCCTAATATATATATAAGGGATTGATTTTGTACACACTAGTAGATTTCATCCTTATCTGCATGCAGGATCTTTTCCCGGATTTTTTGAAAGTTTAAAATGTCATTCCGAGTTTCGAAAAATGACAACCATGGAGCTCGGGAGCCATTTATCCAATCTCGGTCTCCTATCCGTTTTACTATGTATATTTTAGGTGGGTGTTAAGTCAAACTTTTTAGAGTGTGACTAAATTATAGAAAAAGTAACATTTATAATACCATAGTGATACACTATATAATATATTTCATTAGATCGAATAATATAGACGGTGTTGTGAATGTTGATATTTTTATATAAACTTGCTCAAATTTTGTAAAGTTGAGTTAAGACAAACCGTGAGAAAAATATACACCAGAGGGGGTACTCTCTCATGTTATGTGTTTCTTTTAAGCTGTTAAAAACTTTTATCAAGTGTGAAGACATATCAACATCTATAATATAAAATTTATTGTATAATGTTTGTAATAAGACTAAATTTATTCTAACTGTTTGTAAATATAAAGTGGTTAAGCTTTTTTCTACTTGGCGTGGATCTAGACGTGTTTCAGTGTGTCGGTTCCCTTTTTCAATCTGTATGTAGTCCACATTAAATATCTATAAATTATTATTAGGAACAACATAAGGAGTGTGTTGATATTTTTTTCTATATAGTTGCTTAATTTTTTATAAAAAATAATTTTAACTGCACCCAAGACGCAAGGGGTATATTTTTTATATATTGATCTTTGCCGATTCATATTTTTCGGTCAAAATAAGAACTTGCCTGCAGCAAGATGGTTAGGAATGTGGTCGTACCCCCAGCCCACTGGTGTTTCTCATTTAGGCGGAATATTTTCAGTGAGAGGCGACGTTCCCGTGGGCAACGAGACGCCTGTGGTGACTTCGTCAATCTCAAGACCTGATCCGCAGGTTCGGTCTCTCGGAGATGCTCATAGGGATAGGGTGTGTGCATGCTTATAGAGTGAGTGTATGCGTGTGTATATAAGCGCTTACGTTGTACTTGTATTGTGTTTTCATAAAAATAAATTCCGACCAAAATATTGCACAAAATCATGTGTATTCACAAATTAATTCTATACCTAATAATAAAGGAAGGAAATTTTCTTCCACCAATTTTTCGTAGGTTTTTCGTCCGTCGTTTGGAACGTCAGAAAAGAACGGATGTCGATTTGCACTTGCTTTCGTATTCTGATCGGATCCTTCAACCACGCGAGGAGATCAAAGCAGATTGGCGTGCGACGACGGCTTGGGCATCTGCGGTTTCGCAACAGGTTTCTTGGTCTGTGGGGGCTCTTTGTCTGATCAAGCTTCTCTCACGAAAGCTCCTGGTAGCAGGAACAAGGGGCCGTCGTGGGAGATTGTGGAGATCAGCTCTGACGAGGAGGAGGATGACGGATCTGCGCCCGTCACCAGGAAGTTGCGTTTCGATGATGCTGCTGATGAAGGGGGCATCGGTGCGTGTTTCTGGAGAGCGGCCCTTATGGGACGGTTGCCGTTAAGGAAGACAAGGGGAGTGCGGGCATTGATGGCAGCTTCGATGAATTGCAGATAGTTGCAGAGAAAGGCCAGGTATTTACAGCTTCCGTTCTGAACTTATGAATTCCTGCATGCCGTACAATCAGTACCTTGCTACATTTGAGGCTATCTGTAGAGATGAAGTGTTCTGAAGTGCTGTGCTTCGTGTGTACCTGACTATCGTGCTAATTTCGTTAGACCTGGGAGAGTTTTTTTTTGAACGAAGGCAAAAGCTTTGCCTTATATTTATTAAGAAGAAGGTGCCCGGTTTATTAATGGAAGAAACCGGGCGAAAACCATACAACGAACATCAACACCATGTATCCACACAATCACAAAGACCAACACCTATGGCAACATTCAGAAGCAACCCGACCGCTCACAAACTCGCCTAACATATCCCAACCACGAACCGACAACCTGACTACCTCAAAAGGTCTCAACAATCAACTAGGCGCCTTGCCAATGGCGCCACTCTTCTTGCCTATGCTCATAAGGGCCTTCATCACCTTTTTGATCTTGCCAGTAGGAGCCTCCTCTGCTAGGAGGCAAATAATCGCCTTGCCAGACCCAGGGCTAGCTGCCTCCAAGGAAGCGAGCAAACCACCAAGTTTTTCCACGAAGACCGTGAACGGACAGATGTCGCCTAGAGGGGGGGGGGGGGGGGGGGGGGGGGGTGAATAGGCGATTAAAAACTTTTTCCGGGGAGCCGGAATTTCCGAGCCAAGATGGACCGGAAATTCCGGTATGCTTGATAAAGGCGGAATAAAACTAGTGTTTTACTTTAGCAAGCATACAACCTAAATATGCTAGGTTCACCTATGTGCACCAACAACTTATGCTAAGCAATACAAGTAACAAGGTGATAGCAAGATATATATATATGACTTCAAGCACGAAGGCTATCACAATGTAAAGTGCATAAGTAAAGGGCTCGGGTATAGAAATAACCGAGGCACGCGGAGACGAGGATGTATTCCCGAGTTCCACCCAAAGGGTGTACGTCTCGTTGGAGAGGTGTGCGCAACCACAACAGGTTAGCCGCAACGCCACCAAGGCTCACCTTCTTCTCCTGATGAACTCAACCACAAAAGGTTGCGAGTTCACCTTCCACTATTGATCCCCTTTTGGGCGGAGATCGAATCCCTTACAACAATCTTGAGGCACACACCCACAACTTAATTGGGGGCTCTCAAGTGACCACAAAAGGTCTTGACCACAAAAGGTCTTGGCCACAAAAGGCCGGCCACAAAAGGCGTCTAGGGTCCAATGACCCAAGAGTAACAAGCTCACAAGTATCACCACCACGAATCCTCGTGGAGGGCTCAAACCGATGCAAATGCAATGGCAAGAGCACACGAAGTGCTCAAGTCCTTCACTCTCAAATTCCAACAAAGCAACAAATGCTTATGGGGGAATAAGAGAGGAAGAACAAAGAAAACCACAAAGGAGTCAAATCCCTCACTCCCAAATCCCACCAAAAGCAACTAATGCTTATGGGGGGAGAAGAGAGGAAGAACAAAGGAGAAGAACCACAAAGGAACTCCAAGATCTAGATCCACTAGGTTCCCCTCACTTAGAGGAGAGATGGATTGGTAGGATTGTAGATCTAGATCTCCTCTCAACTTTCCCTAAAGAATATGCAAGAATCAATGGAGGGATTGAGAGGAATCAAGCTTTCCAAGGTCAACAATGGAGTAGGAGAGAGGGGAAATTCGTGCTGCCTTGGTTGTCCAAGGGAAGAAGAAGAGGGGGGGTATTTATACCCCCCCAGAAATTATAACCGTTGGACCCAGATTTTAGACCGGAAATTCCGCCCGAAAGTGAAATTTCCGAGCTGAATTTCCGGCTCCGTCCAGTGCCATTTTTTCGAGAAAAACTGCGCGAACCGGAAATTCCGGTCAGTCCGGAATCGGAAATTCCGAGTGCCTGAAAACTGACAGAAACAGCACAACGAAAACTGCAATAACTTTTGCATCCGGACTCCGTTTTCGATGATTTTCGGCTCGTTGGAATCGTTACAACGAGCTCTACTTGAATGTGCATAGAAACATCATAGTCCATCATGTGAGGATAAAACCAAATGGGGAAAGGTTAAACTTTCCTAAAACATGTAAACCGGTAAAACCTCCAATATCAAAAACGCAACAAGTTATTCATATGAAATCCGTTTTTGATGAACTAGAGCTTAGTATGGAAATGAACCAAGCTCTAAATACTCACATGGATAAAACACAACAAGTTTTCCAAAGAAAGACCATTTCCAAAGAACTAGAGTTTGACATGGAGATGAACCAAGCTCTAATTCCTCACAAGCATAAAAGCCAAATAAGAAACAAGAAATATGATATGCCAAGTATGCAAAGGTTTGAGCTCCCCACAACGATGCGATAAGGTTACTCACTCGAGAGCCCCTCTTGATAGTACGCCTATCTATCCTATAACCCGGTCTCCCGAAAACAACGCGAGACCGGTAGAAAAGAAAACCTATCAAGATCATACCTTTGCCTTGAGCATTCCACTTGAGCTAGATGATGACTATCTTGATCTCTTCAAGTGGATCATCTTTCTTGATTGCGCGTGCAAGCACATGCTTGATGAAGACTTCTTCAAATACTCCCCCATACCCATAATGGGAGAGTCTCGCTAAGTTTCGTCTTCATGTATCCATAGCAAGCTCCAAGCATAGGATCTCTTCGAGAAAGCTTCTCTTGGTCTTGCGCATCTTATCCTTGATGACGTTCACCACATGACGTCATCCTCCACGAGCTATATGAAATCTTCATTTGATGCAAGCCCATGGGAAGATACCTAACCCCACATAAAGATACCACACACACATATCATGGGTTAGTTCACAAAGCTATATGGACAAGTGATTACCATCCCAAGAGATACATGATCCCACTTGGGACATCTTGTAGCTTTGTGTGTTGATCAACAACTTGATCAACCTTTTATCTTACAATCTTTCTTTGCTAATATGATGTCTTGACTCCTTCAAGACATACTTGCAATATGCTCAACCCAACACATGACCATCCATCATATACACCTTTAGATGGAACCTTGGTCATCAAATAAGCTTCAAGAGTACAACACATGAACTCCACTATTTGCATGGACAAGATCTATAAAGATATCTCGATGCAAACATTAGTCCATAGAGGTTGTCATCAATTACCAAAACCACACATGAGGGAAAATGCTCTTTCAATCTCCCCCATTTTGGTAATTGATGACAATCCCTTTTACGAGGGTTTATATAAGGAATTGAACAACCATGCAATGCACTAAGCGAAGCAAGGATGCAAGAGAACAAACACGTATTCCCTTAAACCCTCTAAATCTCTCCCCCATTGGCATCCATTGCCGAAATGGGCGAAAAAATTAGAAGGCCAATATAGTAAGAGCTCCCCCATAATTTATGCATTTCTCATGATATGAGTGAAATCAAATGCACATATCCAATGACGAATAGATGGAGGGGATCAAACTATATTGAGGATCCAAAGATTGCACAAGAAAGATACCAATTGAAATCCACTAGAAGGATACCAATTGCAAAGGAAGGATGCATTCACAAAGAAGCAAGCAATCAAAGGATCCAAGAAAAACAATTGAGCACAAGAAGATATTATGATAAGATCAACCAAGTGTTCTAAAAATAAAGAGGGAACTCCCCAAGGTACATGCACAATGAAAGATTTGTATTTCAATATAGTGTGCATAACATGGAATCCTCACTCCCTCCTAGATAATTTTGAACACAAACAAATGTTGAGCAACAAGAAATAAAAGTGACAAATGAAGACTTGCTCAAACAAGAAAGGATGGGTGTGACATGGAAATACATTTTAGGAGACTAAAACAAGGATGAGCCAAGGCATCACTAGTCTTTCAAAATATGAGGCACATAGTGCATATCATGTATTTCGCATACAAGCACACCAAAGAGGATACATCAAATACGATCACAAGCTTATTAAGAGGCAATGTGATACCAATAGAAAAACAAAGCTTGTGCCTTTTAGAGATCACCAAAGAATCAAGAAAGTAATAAAAGGTGATCACTAAAGATTTTGAATACCAATTAAAGATGTAACTACACTCATGTGTATAAGTTTCTAAGTAGACACTAAGTCCACAAAGAAACATGCACACACAATGTAGGTACACGGTAAAGCACATGGTATCCAAGCGGAAGTCATAAATACACCGATAAGATTTTTGCATAAAAGCAAAGCACATAGCTCAAATTAATCTTAGAGGGCATAGATGAACTTCCAACACCAAATTCTCAAAGCATCACAAATACCCACATAGGATAAGTGATAGTTGAGATGCTTCGAGAAAGATAACAAATATCACATAAGGCAAATGATTTTGAGAATTCATCTATATTGCACATGAGAGACTTTGAAGAAGATTTGCTAGATTAACATATTGGGGATCGGTGAATCATGAAAATGATTATATATATTCCCCTTGATGTGTAATCATCCCGGCTTACTCACATTTGCAATGAAGATGTTTTGAAAGGAACTTTGCAAAAACCATATCAAATGCAACTTAGACATACTCATGCCAAAGAGCAACCTACACATGGTTGAGAGCTAGAAATATATGCATGAGTTAGATACTTGTTACCGAGATAGCATTGACGGTGTAGAAGATGAGAGTTCACAATCATCCAAGCTTGGCTCCAAAAAGCACATGGTGAAGACATCTTCTTTAATATGTGACAAGCTTCCAATGCATCTCCCATGTACCTAAAACAAATCAAGTACACTATGGTACCCAAACTAATTGGGTCCAAAGTAGTTAGAGCAACTACAATACATAGGACAAACTCCACATAAATATGTGCATATTGACATGAAATAGAATTTCATGCACATCTTAGCCATTTAGGATTTGATGGAGTTTATCCTATATATTGGATCAACGAAAGTAAGCATGCCATAAGATATACATATAGTAAATATGCATGCACAAAACTTTCAAGAACCAAATGAGATACAATTTGGACAAAACGCCAATTAAATCAAGAAGCTACACAAAATTGTGGCAAGAGAAAGATTTGTCCACATTATATCAAAGACTCAAATCAACACATGATTGGAGAAACCAATTTGAAAAGATAACAAATGAAAACAAGGTCAAGGCTAAACCAATGAGCATAAGAAATAAATCAAACAAACATGCTCGAAGGTTTATCTCATCCAAGAACGTAGACTAAGAACCATGGGATGAGATAGCCAACTCCACAAAGAAGAGTAAGGTTCCAACAAATAAACCAATCCCTCTACTCTTTTCATGATGGCACAAAGTACCAAGACGAAAAACGTTTGTCTTTCAAAGAGACATGTCATCGGGATCAAATACCAATTGAAAACAACTAATGTTCAATAACATATAGGATTGCTCCCCCAAGATTTGTGCATTCTTTATGATCTTGTATATGAATACAAAATGCACACAAATGAGATCATCACTCTCCATATACATTGTTAAAACATTAGTCATGTTCAAGAAGAGCAATAAGATACCAAACCAATCTTAAAGAATAGTGTTCTAAAGAGTATAGAGTAGCTTCCCCATGATTAGTGCATTTTTAAGATCTTGTATGTAAATACAAAATGCACACAAGTGGGATCATTACCCTCCATATATCTTTTTGAACACAAAGTTCAAGAAAATCAATAAGATATAGTATCAATTTAAAAGATGATGTTCTACTCAATGTAGGATAGCTCCCCCAAGAATGGTGCATTACTTAGAATTAAGTCTTTGAGTGTAAATGCACAAGAATGGGATCCTTGCTTTTCCTAACTCAAGAAAGCACAACACAAATTATGAGTAGAGCAACAAAAAGATCCAAATGAAGCAAGGATGACAGAAGGGTGGTTAGACCAAAACAAACTTGGCGATAAAATAAGACAATTTATGAACAATAGCCAATGTGAAGATGATCAATGAATTTACCACAAATATAATTATCACTTGTCAAAGACAATGATTGTATGGAGATAGTTCTCGGTGGTACATGACATATATGTATTCAAGATCATATTCACAAAACATAAGCATGTGGCAAAATAAAAGAATTGAAAAACAAGCTTATCTAGAGATTCTTGATGGCTTCAAATAATCGATGATCATACTAAGCATCAAGAAACTCTCTCACAAACAAGATACCAAAAGATGGGTGAACAAAAAGCATTTAAGCAAATATGGAACTTGTTTGAGTACCATGCCACCTCGGAACAAGATAATCAACAATATCAACTCTAGGTGACACTACCTCACATGTTCACATTTTCTAGGCTTGTAATATGCACATAGCTTATTACTCCCCCATAATGTGATAATCCATTCTTTTTAACAAGAGGCAAAAGAAATCCAAGAGATAATTAATGGACATTAGAATTTGAATTTCTCATGAGTAAGACATACCACAAAGAGAGTAGATAACATTGATATATCACCACTAAGTGGTAGTCCTCATGAATACACATTTTAGGATAGTGAGTTACCAAAAAGCACATCACTCCCCCAAAATGGGATAGTCCATTAATATCCTTATAAGAGCCAATTAAGATGAAAGCAAATAGGCAAGAGGCTCAAAACATACATGGTGTGCAAACCAACATACACAAGCTTGATTACTCAACATAAGTAAGTAGAGTGCACAACACATATAAACACTTGTAAGGTACAAAACCAAACACATGCAAGGGTGCAAGTAACTTTCAATGTATACATATGAATTAAATACAAGTTACCGCAAGGAGGAGCATTGGATATATGCTAATACAATATAATCCACTTGACTTGACTTGAGATAATATGGATGATGAAGATCCCTTAATTCTTCATGATGTAGTCAAGTCTCCAATGTCCTCCACCAACACCTATCGATCAAGTTTTAGCTTGTTGGTCCCCAACCAAGTTGGGTCCTAAGAGGTTAGTCACAATAGGCTTGGAAACCCAAATGGTTCTTTTCTTGACACCACTTTGAGTACCAACAAATTGGGCAAACACATTGCCAACCTTATCCTTCCGAAGAGAATGGACATTATCAATTGTAGTGGGGTTGGATAAGGTACCGTGAGTGCATGAAGAAGCAAAGTGATCCTTCCCACGACATTTGTAGCAAAGTCGGCTTTTACCTTTCTTTTTGGGAAGGGAAGGTTGTTCAACTTGGAAAGCTTGAGTTTGGACTTGAGGTTGCTTCCCTTGTTGCTTCTCACTAAGAGGCTTCTTCTTCAACGGGCAAGATCTAACATGGTGCCCTTCAACCTTGCACTTGAAGCACACAATCTTGGCCGAATCACTAACTTGTTCTTGGCCCTTCTTCTTGATGAACTTGTGCTTCATCTTGTTCTTGGACTTGTTCTTGTTATTGGAGTTGAATCCAAGTCCACTCTTGTCATGAGGAAGTTGTTGCACTCTCAACATGTTGTCGAGGGTGGACTTCCCTTCATGACACTTCTTCAAGTCTTTCTTCAAAGAAGTGACTTGTGCCTTGAGCTCTTTGAGTTCCTCTACATGGTTAGTTTCAACACAAATACTAGAGGAAGTAGATGCTACATTGTTGGAGCAACAAGGCAAGGAAAGTAATTCATCACAAGATGTAGCAATTTTATGAGTGGATGAATTACAAGAACTAGCACATGGCAATAAAGCATTAGAAGTAGAGTTTGTGCTAGTGACCACAAGAGGCTCACAAGATTTTACCTTCGTAGTGACCGCCTCATGAGCTAACTTTAGCCTAGCATGGGATGCTAGAAGATCCTCATTAGAGCTAAAAAGCTTTTCACGAGTCTCTTCCAACTTCCCATACTTACTAGTTAGCAAATCAAGTTGAGCCCTTAGCTCAACATTCTCCTTCAAAATAGATGCTTCACACAAAGTGGAGTTAGTAGCACAAGCATCATTATTATTAGAAATGGAAGGAGACAACATGACAAGCTTATTATTTAACTTAGCATTTTCTTTACTAAGCACATTACATTTAGTAATAGCATGGTCATGTTCTTTAGTGAGTTTAGCAATTATTTCATTATTTAACTCCTCACTAGATTCAAATCTCTCCTTGAAAGCAACCCGAGTTTCTTGCTCTTCCTCAAGAGCATTCTCAAGATTGTGGATCTCACCCGCGGAATCACGAGCAAGACCCCACCCTTCATGACAACGGGTCTCCAAAGTCTCAAGGGTCTCCTTGTGCTCAAAAAGGGTAGTCATGATTTCTAAGAAGTTCTCATGAGCATTTTTATTATTTAATAGAGCATGAGAGACAATATCAAACTTTTCCTTAATTAGATCATCATCATCATCGTCATCATCATCATCATCATCATCATGAGATGTATTGGAATTCAAGGTAGGAGATACCTTAGACTCCTTAGCCATAAGGCAAATGAGAGTAGTGGATGAAGACAATGAAGAGTTACTTGAAGCACCATTGAGGTCCATGTCTTGTTTCAACAATTGTTGGGATTCCTCTACATTGTTAGCCAAACAAGTACTAGAGGAAATAGAAACATTTTGATCATGGCAATAAGACAAGGAAAGCATATCATCATGAGATTTAGTTGAGCAACTACTACATGATATGCAAGGACTATCAACACAAGCATGTATGACATTTGGAGTGCTAGAGGTGTTTAAGTCCAAAGATAGAGCATTGCAATGAGATGGGCGTGAAGTATAGTCAATAGTGGATTCACCATCAAGAATGCAATTTCTATCACCACTCACCATATCATTACCTTGTGGCAAACCACATGTCGGTGAAGTGGAAGAAGACGTGAGCTCATCACGGCCGGAGGTGGAAGGAGGACAATCATCCTTGGAAATGTTGGACACCTCATATATATCTTGAAGTTTTGTCCATAATTCATGAGCGCTCCGAAAAGGCATGATTGACGCAAGAACTACATCGCTCAAAACACATATGAGACCATTAGATGCTAGAGTATCGAGATAAAAGTTTTTCTCATCCTCTAAAGATAATTCTTGTGAATCCTTTGGAGGAGAAAAACCCATATCTACAATGCTCTCTAAATTTGAACCCATGTCTCTAAAGAGATTAAGCATGCGAATTTTCCAAACATCATAATTTGTGCCATCGAATATATAAGTGGGATTGTGCACTAATTCTCTAAACGACATCTTTATCTCTAGGCGGTTAGTCCTAATAATGAGATAACCTGGCTCTGATACCAATTGAACGGACAGATGTCGCCTAGAGGGGGGGGGGGTGAATAGGCGATTAAAAACTTTTTCCGGGGAGCCGGAATTTCCGAGCCAAGATGGACCGGAAATTCCGGTATGCTTGATAAAGGCGGAATAAAACTAGTGTTTTACTTTAGCAAGCATACAACCTAAATATGCTAGGTTCACCTATGTGCACCAACAACTTATGCTAAGCAATACAAGTAACAAGGTGATAGCAAGATATATATATATGACTTCAAGCACGAAGGCTATCACAATGTAAAGTGCATAAGTAAAGGGCTCGGGTATAGAAATAACCGAGGCACGCGGAGACGAGGATGTATTCCCGAGTTCCACCCAAAGGGTGTACGTCTCGTTGGAGAGGTGTGCGCAACCACAACAGGTTAGCCGCAACGCCACCAAGGCTCACCTTCTTCTCCTGATGAACTCAACCACAAAAGGTTGCGAGTTCACCTTCCACTATTGATCCCCTTTTGGGCGGAGATCGAATCCCTTACAACAATCTTGAGGCACACACCCACAACTTAATTGGGGGCTCCCAAGTCTTGAGGCACACACCCACAACTTAATTGGGGGCTCTCAAGTGACCACAAAAGGTCTTGACCACAAAAGGTCTTGGCCACAAAAGGCCGGCCACAAAAGGCGTCTATGGTCCAATGACCCAAGAGTAACAAGCTCACAAGTATCACCACCACGAATCCTCGTGGAGGGCTCAAACCGATGCAAATGCAATGGCAAGAGCACACGAAGTGCTCAAGTCCTTCACTCTCAAATTCCAACAAAGCAACAAATGCTTATGGGGGAATAAGAGAGGAAGAACAAAGAAAACCACAAAGGAGTCAAATCCCTCACTCCCAAATCCCACCAAAAGCAACTAATGCTTATGGGGGGAGAAGAGAGGAAGAACAAAGGAGAAGAACCACAAAGGAACTCCAAGATCTAGATCCACTAGGTTCCCCTCACTTAGAGGAGAGATGGATTGGTAGGATTGTAGATCTAGATCTCCTCTCAACTTTCCCTAAAGAATATGCAAGAATCAATGGAGGGATTGAGAGGAATCAAGCTTTCCAAGGTCAACAATGGAGTAGGAGAGAGGGGAAATTCGTGCTGCCTTGGTTGTCCAAGGGAAGAAGAAGAGGGGGGGTATTTATACCCCCCCAGAAATTATAACCGTTGGACCCAGATTTTAGACCGGAAATTCCGCCCGAAAGTGAAATTTCCGAGCTGAATTTCCGGCTCCGTCCAGTGCCACTTTTTCGAGAAAAACTGCGCGAACCGGAAATTCCGGTCAGTCCGGAATCGGAAATTCCGAGTGCCTGAAAACTGACAGAAACAGCACAACGAAAACTGCAATAACTTTTTCATCCGGACTCCGTTTTCGATGATTTTCGGCTCGTTGGAATCGTTACAACGAGCTCTACTTGAATGTGCATAGAAACATCATAGTCCATCATGTGAGGATAAAACCAAATGGGGAAAGGTTAAACTTTCCTAAAACATGTAAACCGGTAAAACCTCCAATATCAAAAACGCAACAAGTTATTCATATGAAATCCGTTTTTGATGAACTAGAGCTTAGTATGGAAATGAACCAAGCTCTAAATACTCACATGGATAAAACACAACAAGTTTTCCAAAGAAAGACCATTTCCAAAGAACTAGAGTTTGACATGGAGATGAACCAAGCTCTAATTCCTCACAAGCATAAAAGCCAAATAAGAAACAAGAAATATGATATGCCAAGTATGCAAAGGTTTGAGCTCCCCACAACGATGCGATAAGGTTACTCACTCGAGAGCCCCTCTTGATAGTACGCCTATCTATCCTATAACCCGGTCTCCCGAAAACAACGCGAGACCGGTAGAAAAGAAAACCTATCAAGATCATACCTTTGCCTTGAGCATTCCACTTGAGCTAGATGATGACTATCTTGATCTCTTCAAGTGGATCATCTTTCTTGATTGCGCGTGCAAGCACATGCTTGATGAAGACTTCTTCAAATACTCCCCCATACCCATAATGGGAGAGTCTCGCTAAGTTTCGTCTTCATGTATCCATAGCAAGCTCCAAGCATAGGATCTCTTCGAGAAAGCTTCTCTTGGTCTTGCGCATCTTATCCTTGATGACGTTCACCACATGACGTCATCCTCCACGAGCTATATGAAATCTTCATTTGATGCAAGCCCATGGGAAGATACCTAACCCCACATAAAGATACCACACACACATATCATGGGTTAGTTCACAAAGCTATATGGACAAGTGATTACCATCCCAAGAGATACATGATCCCACTTGGGACATCTTGTAGCTTTGTGTGTTGATCAACAACTTGATCAACCTTTTATCTTCCAATCTTTCTTTGCTAATATGATGTCTTGACTCCTTCAAGACATACTTGCAATATGCTCAACCCAACACATGACCATCCATCATATACACCTTTAGATGGAACCTTGGTCATCAAATAAGCTTCAAGAGTACAACACATGAACTCCACTATTTGCATGGACAAGATCTATAAAGATATCTCAATGCAAACATTAGTCCATAGAGGTTGTCATCAATTACCAAAACCACACATGAGGGAAAATGCTCTTTCAGACCGCCTCAGCAATACGTGCCAACATACCATCACAATCAAATAAGGGTGCCCGGATGGACTTCAACACCTCAGAATTAGGTGCCAAAGCACCTACCTCATCAACCTCATCCTCCATAGACGCCACCTGGCCAACAACCATGGGTGAGGGAGCAACACCCACATAGGGCGTCGAGGCCATCGTCAAATCATCCACCGAGCTGAACTCCGTGGGAGACATAATAGATGAATCCTCACATGACTCCTGAAGCACTGGAGCCAAGATCTCGCCTATGTCCTCGCCCTCACGTGCGGACGTGGCAACAAGCTGCGGCGACGGGTAAGGACTACCACGAGGAGAGAAACACCCAAAGTGAAGAGCTTACTCAACCACAGATGACTGCATAATAGAGTACTGATTAGCAATAGCAAAGGTGATTGATGGGCACTCCACTGCAGAAGCACGGCATGGGCAGCGACCTGCCTCTGAAGAAGGTCGAAAAGTATGCAGCTTCTAAGGAATGATTCAGCTCAGAAAATTTCACGTGTGGCAGTGGTGTATGTTATTTTTTCTCAACAGCTTGATTGCTATGCACTTAACTCCTAATCAGCGGATCAATTCTTGCACTGAACAGTAGTAACTTCCAATTCTTGGGCTGGTTCTTGGTATGAAACTCTATCTGTTATCCTATCTTGGAACATTAATAACAAGAGTGAAACTTTGCTTAAATTATAGCTCAAAAGTTCATGTCTCTCTACATTTTGTTCAGACTTTATCCCATCTTGGAACATTACTTAATAACAAGAGTGAAACTTCGCTTAAATTATAGCTCAAATTTTTTAAGTTAGTGAAACACCATTCTCATTGTCAACTTGAGTTCATTATGACCAGAACCGCAAAAACCCTATTTAATTTTGGCTTTAAAATTAGCTTCCCCTGTAGGTTATATAGCCTGGAACTCATGTCTGGGTTGAGGATATCGTTGTCTATTGCTGCGCACAAAAAGCGCTGTCAGCATTTTTTTTTCACATTTCATGTGCGATGTTAATACATCCTTTTTTTGTGCGTGAGGCTAATAAAGGATTCAGATCTTAAGTGTAAAGAAAATTGTAAATCTAAGGTGTTCAAAGTGAAATACTAAAAGTGCATTCATGACCTCGCAGCAAGTTTTCGTATCATTTTGAAACTTCTTTTGCGGAAGGACATGATGGTTGCAGTGCTAACAAAATTTCTGGTTGTCTTACTGTTTTCAATAGCCATTTTTTAATCTAGGAGAAATTCTTTGATTTCGAAAGTATGATATGATGCTACTTATCTACTCAGGTTTTCCTATTTCAGTTTTTGTCTGTTCTTTCATCACTCGTAATTAGAGATCACGTCTTTCACGGGGACTTTTCATCATTTTTTGAAGGAAGAAACTCCATTTGCTGTCAAGGATATACCAGCACAAAATCATTTTATTAAATTCTGATTTCCTAGGACTTGTTCCATGTGTGAGAGAGATAACTATGGAGTGATTTTGATATGCATTTTTTCCCTTCAAAACTGAAACCTGATATTGGTAAATGACTATTCTCAGGTTTAGATATGTGTGTCGAGGAATTGTGTTGACCGCCGGGGGGGGGGGGGGGGGGGGGGAGAAAGAGTGTTTTAGGCGAAGGAATTTAAGAGAAAAAAATACAGTACGACATATTAAGATTTTAAAAATATTGAGCCTTGAGATTTTTTTGATACTATTCTCAACAGATTATTATTTGAAAAATTCACATATAAAATCCATAGATTGCATTTCAATTGAACGTCGAAACATGTGAAAGAGAAAGAAATTAATAGGGTGCGGCAATAAACAAGCTTCTTTTTTTCTATGTCATCTCATCCCTCTACAAACTCATGTCGATCTCGGTTCAAGTTAATAGGAATTTGTTGGTGAAGTTCTAGGCGTCGCCAAGTTGAAAAGGATGATTATAATGTTGAATGACGTGGATTTTTCGCTCCCGTTGTAACACACGAGTATTTTACTAGTATTCTATAATGCATGCCGAAAGCAACTTCATGTATTTTACTAGTATTCTATAATGCATGCCGAAAGCAACTTCATGTGTACGACGTGTCGAGGATCAGTTACTACATTCTGTGATGTGTGTGGTATGGTGAAAGAAGACATAATCATGTAACGGATCATATACGCATGCAACAACCGAGAATAATGGTTTAGCTAGGACGTACGGAGGTATGATAGTTCAGTGAGTCATGTCGCTGTCCGATTGCATAGTGCGTGCGGGGATCACGAGAATTGCAGTGCACCTGACCTCGGTAAAGTTGGACGGGACACGGAGCGTTTTTGCAGGAAACAGGCGAGAGTTTACGCTGCGCAAACCTCGGCTGCACTCAGCGGTGTCCGCTGGATTTAGGAAACTGGAGCGATCAATCAAACGATGCAGTGGCAACGGCGGGAGGGAGGGATGGGGCAGACGATGAAGCGAGTCCGTGGGCGGTTGTTGGGGTGGTGTAGCTGCAATGTAAGGAAGGAAGGCTGCGGTATCTGGATTCTGGAGGGAGGCATGGGCGTGGACGCGTGTCGACGACTTCGGGGCGCGTGAGGGATGAGCATGGGTCGACTTCCAGGGTGCTGTGTGGTGGAGCCCACACACATGCCATGTACGCGTGCATGCGCGACGTGGACACAGGGCCGGTCCTGAGATTTTGAGGGCCCGGGCGAAACCATAATCCGGGCCCTAAATAGTTATATGTATATATGAAGTGTTACTAATAGAGAACCGTGTCGTCACTGAGGTCTTGGGCACCGTGTGGCGTCCTGTCAATGACTTCGCTTCTCGCATCTTATCGTGGTCATGGGAGGACCAACTATGGGTACTATCCAAACTCGAGTGCATAAACAATCGGCGTAAAGTGCGCATGTAATCGAGAATTAGACTAATAACTACTCACTCTGTTCCATATTAGATAACTTTTATTTGTCTAAAAGTTGATGTATTTACACTTATAACATGTCGAGATAAATTCATTTTTATGTAAATGAAATTCATCTAATTTGAAACGGAGCGAGTATCATCAGGAAGGGTAAATGAATTGAATTTACTTTTGAGTGGAAGAAAAAATGTATCACTTTTTTTGAGAGAAAAATGAAAACGGTGTCACTTTTCGCTTCATTCGTAGATGTTTTTCTACCCTCTCCTGTCTACCGGCCTCACCACAATTATTTATTCAACAGGACTGTAATTTGTGCCTGCATATAGCTACATTAGGGAAAAAATACAAGCTAACAAAAAAAGCCCAAGTAAGTCAATGGAGAAAAAGCCCAGTTACAGTCCATTAGGACTCACACGAACCATAACGCTTCGTCTTGCTTTGGCTTAATCTCCACTACTTATAAAAGAGCAAACTTGGCAGGAAAATTCAATCTTGATCGTCCATGCACACTCATCAAACGGCTCAGATCCATTTGTTCTCCCCATCGCTATTCAATTACTCACAGCTACGCACGTCACGCCTACCCGGCTTTCATTCAAGCTAATCTCGTTAATTATTCCTAATCGGCATTCACGCTAATCCCACTGATCCCGCCAGGTAACGCATCACTTTTTCGAATAAAGGAAAGCCATTGACACAGCCAGAAGCCCAGAAACATGGTCTGTAGAAAATAACAGCTAGAAGAAGGGCATCTTCAACCGCCGCCGCCTCCGCACGCCGCGTCTGTACACCGCGCAACCGTCGTACACCGAGTCAATATACCGCGCCACCACGCCGCGTCCATACAGCACTCACCCTGTAGGTGGGAATGGGAGGCCCACGGCGCCGTGGGCCGAACCCAGTTATTTTCGGCTATTGGACACCCATGGGTAGGCAAAAAAAAGAGTCGGGCAGAATCGGGTTATCCGCTACCGCCGCCACACCGCCGCGGGGCTCCATGGCGATGTCGTCGCCACGCCCTGCCTCCATGGCGATGGCGGCTAGCTCTGCCTCCATGGCCGGGGAAACTGCCGAGCCGCCCCCCCCCGTCCTCCCTGTCCGCTCCCTTTCTCCGGCTGTCAACGGCGGCATGGCGGTGAAAGCCACGGTGGAGCAAGGTCAGGCGTCCGGCCATGCGGGGCAAGAACTGGTGGACGGCGAGGTGCTCAGGTCGCCAGCTTCGTCCAAGAAGGAGCGGCTCAAGGTAATCCCCATCCTCCCTCTCACTCTCTCTCTCTAGATCTGAGACGTTGCGCTGCTGAGCTAGGCTGGAAGAGGCCAGGCCAGTACAGCAGCGGCAGCCAGGCAACTTTCAATAATTGAATCGAGAGAAGTGAGCCGAATTTGCTATTCGACCACCGAAAGTCTCTGGAAAATGTATGCCTCTCACTATTGACAACATCCAAGTAGCAAGTGAATAACCAGAGCGTTGCTCAGCTCCTTGTGTCCTCTCCAGCGTGTGTGTTTCTCTCTGGAGTGTGTGCGTGTGTGCATTTCCTGTCCTAGCAACAACAAGATCTGGGATCTTCTTATTCTATGGCTAGCAAACTCTGTTCGTGATAAAAGAACATTAATTTTACAGAATGTTTTACATGGCTGTCAAATATATGTGGTTGCTAAACAGGGTTACTATTTTATTGTCCGCAGGTTGGAGGAACAAATTCACAAGAAACGACTCAGCTAGCGGGCAGCAAAAGGCCACTTTCACATGCAAGTAGTAGCTTAAGAGCTACCAAGGCTGCAAAACTTATCAATGCCAAGGTAAGCACTTGTTCTTCTTAATTACAGTCATCTTATTTAAAATTATAGGACCATGAGATGCTATGCTAATGTAGTCCTCTTATTGTAAATGCAGGTTGAGATGACACAACTCAAAGAGAAATCTAAAACAGCTCCAATCAAGTGTAGGTCTCCTGGGATAAATATGATGGCTAGAAATAGGTCTCAATCACATGCAAGGTCTTCACCGGTTGCTCCAAGTGGTACTCCAAAATCTCCATCATTGGGAGATCTATCACCTGCTGCACCACATGGTATAAATAACCTTTGTCATCTGTTCACAAATACGACCGCTAGTACTTCTGTAGCTGACAACACTTGGAAATTTCTCAATTGTAGGCTCCATACGTAGACCACGCAGGTTGACCTCTGTCATATGGAATGATGTTGATCCCATATACATTGATGGACTGTTAATGGAAGGAATGTGCAAACATTGCAAACAAGTCTTTCCGGCCTCAAAAGTCTCGGGTAGCAGCCAACTTGGTAGGCACCTGAAGGTATGTGATGTAAAGCTTGCAATGGATGGAGTTCTTGAGCAAATTAGAACTTCTGATGAGATAGACCCAAACTGGAAATTTGACCAAGATAATGCAAGAGCTCGGCTTGTTAATTTAGTTGTCTTGCATGGACTGCCCTTCACTTTTGTTGAGTATTCTGGTTTTAGGAAATTCTGTGAATCATTGAATCCCTGGTTCAAGTCAGTTAGTAGAGCAACAATACAAAATGATTGCATGGATACTTATCATCGGTCTAGAGATGTAAATCAAGAATACTTCAAGAATCTCAATTCTAGAGTATCATTAACCGGTGATATGTGGACCTCAAACCAGAAGCTTGGTTATCTTTGTATCATGTGCCATTGGATTACTAGTAAATGGAAGATTAAGCATAAACTTATAAGGTTTTGCCTTGTTGAAACACCACATGATGCATGGAACATGTTTACAGTGGTACTAAAAAGCCTCCGTGATTGGAACATCGAGGATAAGTTATTTAGCTTCACTATGGATAATGCTGAAGTTAACACAAAAATGCTTAAGCATTTGAGAAAAAATTTGGATGATCGAAATCTGCTGCATCATGAAGGGCGTCTATTGCACATTCGTTGTGCTGCCCATGTACTCAATTTAATAGTGCAAGATGGACTAAAAGAAATGAAGACTGTTGTGGACAATGTTAGAGAAAGCGTTAAATACATCAAGAGTTCCCAGCATAGAAAAAAACTGTTTGCTGATGTGGTTTCACAAGAAGGAATAAAATGTGGGAAGAAACCTAAACTAGATGTTTCAACTCGATGGAATTCCACATTTCGCATGTTCAAGACAACTTTACCATTTATGAAAGCTTTTGAAACCTTGGGGAAACAAGAGCCCAGCTATACATTTGCTCCATCACCTGAGGAATGGCAAATGGCTGAAGACATTTGCAGGCTATTAGAGGTATTCTGCCATGCCACGAATATCATTTCGGGCTCAAACTACCCAACCTCTAACCTGTATTTCCTAGAGATATGGAATGCTAAAATTGTCTTGGAGGAAAAAGCAAACAGCAAGAATGCCACAGTCAGAATCATGGTGGAAGAGATGCGAAACAAATTCGACAAGTACTTCAAAGAGTCGTATTTGACAAATTGCATTCCAGTGATACTTGATCCAAGGTTTAAAATGGATCATGTTGAGTTTCGGTTGAGGAAGTATTTCGGAACTGATGTGGATAAGCACTTGAAACTAGTGAAGGAAGCTATTGAAGTCCTATTTGTGGAGTATGCTGCCAAATTTGAAGATAATGATGTTGTCCTAGGAGAAGAAGGAAGCTGTGTCGATCAGATAGTGTTGGCTGATAGTGCCCTGTCAGATTGGGATGAACATATAAAGCATAAGAAGGCTAAAAGTTGCAATGAGTTGCAGAGATACTTGGAGGAGGATTTCCATCCTCGTACAACAGATTTTGACATCTTAAATTGGTGGTCCGTGAACTCAGCAAGGTACCCCATACTTGGCACTATAGCACGTGATGTGCTGGCTTTTCCCGCTTCATCTGTTGCCTCTGAATCCGCCTTTAGCATATGCGGTAGAGTGATTACTGATCATAGAAGTAGCCTATCTGCTGAAACTGTGGAGGCGTTGATGTGTTTGGAGGACTGGATGAGACCCGAATGTAAGTACCAACCCGAGCATCTACTTTATTTCCTAAATATGTATTGTCTGGTGTCTGCATATATTGACTTGTAATTTATGCAGGACCTTCCTAGCCTAGCACACCTGATGTGGTTTAGTATTTTTGTTTGGGGTGTCTGGTGTTTACTTGAAATTTTAGCATGTGCACCTTTGCAGCCATCTATGGACACATTTTCTCTCGGGTATGTGTAACCTCTTCTCTTCTTACTTGTGTGGTTCTGCTTGTGTCGTTTATTCAGATGTGTCCATCGATTCATGTCCTGGTATTTCATTGCTCACTGTATATAGCTTTTGTTCATAAAAAAAACTGTATGTAGCTTGCTCTGTCGTGTGCTAATTCACTATGGTCTCATAAAACGAGATATTCTGCTGGAATGGTTATCATATTTTATGTTTAGACAATTTGTTCCTCCTTTATAAGATAGCAGTTCTGGATAAAGAAAGAGTTCTTTATTGCTCACTGTATATATCACTGATCAGTCATTACATGCTTGCATTCCAGAGCTGTACAAAATGATGAATCCTACGAGTTACTTGTGAAAGAGTAGGATCTTTCTTGTTATCACTTATTTACATTTTTATGATTTTATCTTTAAACTATAGGTACAATCTTGAGGGCAAGGAACATGAGTTCTGTATGAGAAAGCTCCAGAAAGAGAAGGACGGTGTGGCGATCAAATTCTTCTGTTTAGTCGTTGAACTTTGGTAGCTGTTGTGTTGATAGTTAAAATGATCGAGATTATCTGGAGATACCTATGTTTCTATGTCTCTGATCCTTGTTGTTTGGAGTTTTTATATGTATCTGTTTCATTATTGATTAGCTATAATTGCAGTGATCTTTTGTGTTAAAGGCATCCCTGGGAGGAAAACTTGCAGTGATTGTAGTAGTTTTTTTTCCTAAGGAATTTGCTAAAAGATTGAATTATTGCAGTAGTTTTGATTGCTGAAAGTTAATTATGGTCAAATGGCAGCTGACTGCTATAGGTGCAATAATCAAGCACGCACACGCCGAGCAGCGCTGATCTCTTCCCTGTACGAGATGCTCTGTAGACTACTCGTCAGAACTGGGTTTGGTGGAAGCCCACCTACCGTGTAGGGCATAACTGGGCTGCTAGTGAAACCCCTACTAAATCAATCGGGCACAGGTGGGCACTTGGTGGGCGTGCCCACTTACAGGGTGCTGTAACAGCACGGCCACAACCATACACTATCCCCATGGCTCTCCGCCAGAGTTGCCGCGATCGACCATCCTCGCCGCAGTTAGTGTACGTCTGGTCTGGGCTCCTCTTTCAACTAAAATCTAAATTATATTTCCTTACAATTTGTGCTTGGGAGTGGTTTGATTTGGGGCAGTATGTTTTGATCCCCACAAGATAGTTGACGAATTTCCTCAGCGATGGAGTCTGGTCCTTGGATGCAGAATGGGGCAGGGATGGAGAAGAGAGCCGGTTACTCCAGGAGGAGCAGGAGGTCCTACACGAACGCACATGTGGGATGCGTAATGTATTGAATTGAATTGGAACCATTGTTGCTCTTGTAAATTTCTCAGACGAAGACTAAGAAGAGGGCCTTCTCGAGTGAAGCCGAAACCTGATGAAGTTGGTGTACTTGCTCTCCGTTGCTTCTAGCGGTGCCTTGCTCAAAACACCCATCAATGATAGTTAGTAGTTTATTATATTGTTGTTGTTTTCCAAACCATATCCCTTGTCATGTTCATCTCCACATTCTATTTGTGTAGCGAAGTATTGAGTTGATGATATTTGTCATTTGATACTCTGCTAATTAACACGTTTTGCTTGTTTCTCATTGTATATCTAGATTGAGATAGAAGATTAATCTTTTGGATTTTTTCTTTTCTAGATTTCAATTTGGAAAGTGACCTAGGTTCATTTGATTTACGAGTCATTCCTTTAATGAAAGTGTGACGAACGGTGAATTTATTTGTATGCCACATAGAATGAATTTACTCTGTACAAGATTTGCTTGATGAGAGCTCTTCTTTGCAAATATTGAGTTATGCATATTAGTCAATATGTGGTCGTGTCACATTACCGATTATCAGTCACGACGTGCGATTGCACGTGCTCGATTACTAGTCTCAGAAGAACTCCAAACAACTCCAAACGAGTTTTAATGGTGCCGTCAAATGAGCTTAATCCTCCGCTACTTATACTTATCAAGTTGGGATTTGGGGCCCCTTTATTTCGGGGGCCCGGGGCGGCCGCCCCTCCTGACCCCCCTCAGGGCCGGCCCTGCGTGGACACAACCTCGGCGCCTGCGTGTCCACTCACTCTCTCCTAGACCTCCTCGTATCTAGTCTCGCTCTTCATCACTCACGAGTCGCTGCGTTACATGCCACGTACGTACTAGGTTCGTAAACAGTACGTACATGTTCGGTGGTTCCTGCCTTGCGCGCTGCGCGCAAGGCTACGTATCCTCTTGTCGATCGGTGGTTTTTGAATTCCGCGGCTGATGGATCCTCCGTCCTTCCTATGTGACTACGACAATCTGTTTCACCTAGCGTTTCAGGGTATCACTGTACACTAAAAACCATTGAGAGAGCAATATATTTTCAAATCCGCGACATGTAAGAAAAGATGTGGAGCGGATATTTGGTGTGTTCTAAATTCGATACGATTTCATATTGCCCGTTGCTCAGATATGGTCACTCGACCATATGTGGGAGTCATAAATAGTTGTGTGTGTTAAGCGGTGGGATTTATTCCCCCGTCAATCTCGAAAAAAAATAGTTGTGTTATCATGCGTAATATAATCGTGGAGGGTGAGAGTGATACGTGTTAGACAGTATCTAGGCCCCTAAATTTGGGATGTCAAAACTTAACTATATAGTCTGGAAATAATAAAGGACTGTGGTAATAAGGGCATCTGCCCCATATTAGTTTTCCCTGGGTACGGAAACAATAGGATAACCGAGCCATGCATGCATGTTGCCACGTAGATTCCTTTTGTGTTTTCAACTTTAAAATGTTTTATTTCTTAAACCGTAAATCAAAATTCAAATCCGTTTTTACGGTTGGCTTTGTCGCGATGAGATTTTCAAAACTAAATCCCATCTTGATATGTTTTAACAACTTTTTTCTGACCCAAGTTACCAAATTGTATTCACTTAGTCACCAGGTATTTTCATGTTGATTGCCAGGTTAAAATTAAATGGTTGCCTGTTTATTTGAACTTCTCTACTCTTCTCTACTCACCAACGTAATTCTTTCCTGATGATATTCCAAATTCTTAAGTGTTTAGAATGGATCAAATACTCACTATTTGAACGTGTAGATTATGGATATGACAATAAAACATGTAAAAATTGTCTGGTAAGGAGCCATTATTTGAATAGTAAATGTTTTAGATAGTAATATGGTAACTATATTATTATAACCTGGTAACTAACGGCGAAAAAAAGTTCGTCAAAACATATTAAGATGAGATCTTGTTTTGAAGTTCTTGTCGACGCAAACCCATCGGTGAAAACGGATTTTTAATTGGATTAACGGTTTAAAGGATAATTTATTTTGAATTTTTGATTATGAAAAAGATTCCTTGCATGCATGTATTACGATTGGTCCCGCCGCCTTATAGGGGAGATTCTTAATCTCCAGGATATAGAAGTTGCATAGGGTACGGACGTTAGATAGAATAATCAAATAATAAATATCAGAATAATAAAATAGATTTTTGTGAATAAATGCACTGCAAATTGTATATACAATACAAAGTATTTTGCATTTTTGGAGGCGGTGCCATCTGCCATGGGTATATACAATATAAAGTGTTTTGCATTTTTTGACGGGGTGCCATGGTTGGCACCCCCTAGATCCGTCCCTGGTGTTAGAGATTAGGCAGTTTGAGTATCTGACCCTATTGTCGAGTCCTATTACGACGCTTTTGTCGTGTTTGATTGGTTTCTATCTGTCACGTCCCGAAACCCGGCCCGGAAGAATGACAGCCGCCGCGCGCCTATAGGCCCGAAAGCCTATACACGCGCAAGGCTAGAAAAGCAGGATAAACCAGCTCAGTGGATCTCAAGCAGCTCATTTATTCATTTTACAGGATTAATTAAAATTACAAAGGTAAATGGATTCTCTACACGTTTCCACCCACTGGTCCAGCCTACTCTTCGAACGACGATGTCTTCCGCTGCGCACTCTGATAAATCTAAAAACAAAGGGAAGTAAGGGTGAGTACGATAAATCATACTCAGCAAGCAATTCATACACTTTCATATACATTGTAAAATATACTAGGTTTTAGAAATACAAGTAAACCATTGTGTGGTTAAGTAATTAGACATGTTGAAAACGCATGGTGCCACACATGAAAGTGAGTTTCCCTACCCGGAAATCACAGGGGTGAATATCCACGCTTCTACACTTTGCAGAGGGGTACTCCGACATCAACAGCCTCGACCAGAACCACAGGTTCCAGAACGAGCAGAGTTCTTTTACCCGCTAAGACATCGGACACCTTGACCTACTCATTTCGGTCGCTCCTACGGATCCATCACCGACACTTTCCCGAACAAGGGCCGCCCCTCGCGGAGAACTCAGACAGTCTCATACCTGTACTGTGACCGGTACAATACGATCACCTTCGTAGCACCAAATTTACTTTGTAAAACACTTGTTTAATTTCCATGTCGAATATACGTGCTAAGCCCGACTCGTACCGGTGGCTCCTACGGATCCATCACCGTAACGACGCCAGTACAATAGCCCCGATATACCGACACAAATCTCGTACCACTCAGGGTAGCATGCATATGCATAGCAAAGTATAGTCTACAAAATATACGAGAGAGGTAGGAACCGCTTGCCTCAAATAACTATGTCGTAGCCAAGCAGAATAGATGATATTCTTGATAGAATTGACTGCTCCGATAATAAGATTGATCGGTATACTAGCTCATACGACATAGTATACTGCTTATCCAACGACACATACGGTGCGCCGTTCGCCGACGCCGACCGCGCATGCCAGAGCTGGCTGGCTCACTCTCACTGTCACCATTGTAGACTGACCACCATCATCACCAGCACCGGCGTCGTCGTTCCCGCAGCACCCTCTGCTTTCATCTATATGTATTCCAGCAGCATCTCCTTGTATTATCACAGCTTCCGCCCTCTCGCTTAGCTCACTCGCTGGTCGGCTAGCTACTTGTCTCTGCTTTATTTGTTCCGCTGGCTTTGATTGATCAGTGATGCGAACTGAAGCTGAGCTACTCTATTTATAGGAGCCATCGTCGGTTCGCTACCAAAATATCTAAGCCGGCCGACCGGGACTCTTTGAGAGAGGAGAGGGAAAATATCTTGACTTGCTTAGCTTCTACGGATCTGTTGACCTGCCGTAGCTGGCCACCATGCAGCCAATCAACGTAGTAGGCCACGGTGACTAAGCCACAACTTGCCTCTTGTATGCTGCCACGTTGCCAACCAATGGTGCTTGCATGCACCGAACCAAATATCTCTGATGTAAGCATGACTGAGCACAACGTCTACACAAAGCTAATAGTACTAGCTAGCTGATCGATCGATGGATGGATGGATGTACTAGCAATCCTAGTTAATGAGGCTAGCTTACCATTTGATTAACAAATCTATCTTTTCAATACATGTGCACAAGTTAACATCCAATTTAAACATAATATCAGCATAAATTAGAATAATCAAAAGCTAACCATATTTAATTAAATGAATTAATCTACTAAAAATCCGGGTTCTCACACTATCCATGCATTTGTGATTAAAAATTCATCAACGATGTTAAGATGATTTAGTCGAGCATTTATGGACGCTAACAAGAGAAATCAATAGTTTGAGTTTCATTTACTCCCTCCGTTCCAAATATAGCCAAATACAAATAATCTAATTTGTAACGGAGGGAATAATTTTCTAGAACTTACCATTTTTATAATACTCACTCCGTCTCAAAATAAGTGTCTCAACTTTGATAAAAAAAATGGATGTATGTGGACATAAACATGTCTACATACATCCACTTTTTATTAAAATTGAGACACTTATTTTAGGACGGAGGGAGTATGTATTCTCATACATTTCAATCAGTATCTAGAACACATTTGAAAATACTAAAACATCCTATGTTTATTTAGGAACGTAAAGGAGTAACACTTAACACATTGGTAGACAGCCACGCCCACGCGCGCCGGGCTCGGAGGCTCGGAGCAGCGCTAACGCGCGCGTATACACGCAGACATTGCGTGCGTGCATTGTTTGGTTGCTTTTGTAATCTCTATCTCTACTGGTATATAACTAGTAAGCATGCCCGTGCGTTGCAACGGGAGTTTAAAAATCAACGTCGCATCACAAATTTTACACAAAGTTGATCATCCCAAGGTAACCTTGGCACTTTCGCATTAACATTTAATTATTTTCTATATTAAATGTGCCCCTAGATTGCCATGGCTCACCTAAGTTTATCTATGTGTTGCCACAATACAAATTTTAAAAAAGTGGAATGAGTATTATACATGTAAGTGTTTCAAATAAAAAATGTAATGAGATATACTCGATCGCGAATTCGCGATGCACACACGCACCAAAAACATGGTCATTTTGTGCACTCTTTTTAGTCAAGACAACACTTGTGCTTAACCTCATTAACAGCGTGTTAACCCAGATGAGGTCAAGCTTGATTTCCATTCGATTTATTATATGCATGAACAATTTGCATATTGCAGGGTGGAAGGTGGATGCGGGCATACAAATCATGCTAATTTTCTCTAAAAGTTGTCTCTCAAACTGATTTATACATAAAAATCCTCATGTTAACGGGAGAAAAAAGAAGAATTATAGTATGTGTCGCATGTGCCTGGAAATGCACTGTATTAAAAGTTCATTGGTTGATCTAGCTAAAAAAATGTTTAGTTATAGAGAACACTGAAAGGAAATTTATTCACCAAACTGACGTTGCATATTAAAGTACCACTCTGGACTGTCATAGCATTAGGTAACCATATTATTTAAACAGAGCAATTCCTCCAGAAGAAGTTTCGACCCGGACAATGACAATCTCTATATCTATTAACTTAAGACGATAGCAGTGAGTTGGATGAGCAGAGACACCTTCTAAAGTTCAAGAAGACAATTTTATTTAATCTGCTTAAGACAATTGGTCACATGGTTGAAATTTATGTGCCGCTAAACTGAGCAATATGTGCCTTGTGTGTGCTAGACAACAAAGTTACTTCCCAAGACAGTATACTTCTCAAACAAGTTTTCCAATAGAGACTGGAAGTAAAATTAATGTGTACTTATGTTAAAACAGGTTCAGATGCACACATTACATACTGACGAGGTGTCCAGTGCAAGTATGGAACCTACACTGACGTGGTACCTTCTAATTTAAATTAATACCTTGTTTCTTTCTGAGATTGGTGTTAAAATGCTCAAACTTTACCATCGCATACAGAGTTACTCAAGCAAAGTTCCTAGGCACACATAGAGAGGCAAGCAACGCATAAGAATTCACAAGGCAGAAAGAGCTTCATATGCCAACCAACCACCATCTAAAAGTATAATTGAGAGTTGTGCACTTTGAGCAGTCACAAACAACAAATCGGCAGATGCAAATGCACAGGGTTATACACCAAAAGTGACATATTTATAAGACACTAAAATGATATCAGACATCTCTGTAAATACTTATCTATGTGCATAAGCATCATACATCTTGGGTACCTATAGTCTTTGGTCTGAAAATTTCTAGAAATTCTGTGTGAGGTTTCAATTTCCAAACAATTGAGATGTATACTGAAAAAAGAAATTTTAAAAAGAAAGAACTCTCCTTTCTTGGGAGGCCGGTGTAGCCATGCCAATCTGGAAAAGAAGTTATGTGATGCACACCTGCAAGTTTGTTAGTGCTATATAATAAGTAGTAGGATGCAGAGTAGCTTGATATTTTTTACTAACTTCTGCACCCCAGTCACACCAAAAGATCTCATCACATCATTCCTTAAGCCAACGTTTGGAAATATTATGTCACCGAAGAGTTATTGTGCAGGGGGCAGCGACTCGCTCCAGGCAAGCGCACGCACAGACAACTGCTCGAAGTGACTCGAATGATTCGCGCAACACGGAGGTGTAGGCGGACGAATCCGATGCTAGGACGGCTAGAACTTGGGAGATTCAGTCTCGACGGGAGGCGGAGGAGCGCCTGGGACGGTGTTAACGACGGCGCGTGCATCGTGGCTACAACAGCAAGTGCGTCGATCGGTGTAGTCCGCGACGGTCAGCGAGGCGTCCGCGCGCGCTGCGCGACCAGCGGCCGGAACGCCTCCACCAGCTGCGCCTGGTGTGCGAGCAGAAGGATCCACGACGTCGGGCGACGGTCGGTGGCGGCGAAGTTAGCACCGCACCACGCGTGAGGTCCCTGGGAGAGAGGGGAATCGGGATTGAGGTGGCGTAGCAGGAACTTGTGGTCGAGAAGAAGCAGAGGCGGCGGCGACGAACCGGTATTTTGACTTGCGGTGGCAGCGGACGTAATTTATATCAACAGTGGGGGTATATTGGTAACTTCGTGACGGACGACACAAGAAGCCTTGCTTCCTTTATTATCTCTACTATATAATACGGCTTACCGTGTCCATGGTACGTCGCGGTAATTTTGCGTTTTGGCCCTTCAAGAAACGAGAAATCAACCCCGCAGTCCAACATTAAGTTACAGTTCTTGCGTTTTAGCCCCTGGTACCTCCCCTCATCAATGGGGGAAAAGAAGCTCTCCTAGCTCCCACCCGATGGATCCTGCGCACGCCGCCTCCGCCCATTCCCCACCATCCCCGCCGCCTCCGCCCATTCCCCACCATCCCCGCCGCCGCCACCCACAGGCATCGGGCCTCCCGGCCGCGGCGAAGGCTGGCCCCTTCCGCTCCGACCACGCCCTCACCTCCAGCTCCTCCGGTCGCCACCGCCGCACGCCGCCTCTTCGTTCTCTGTTCCCCTCCGACCCCCAAATCCTCCAACGCCGTGAGGGTGGAGGTGGAGGTGCGCACCTCGGGAGATGGGTGCTGGGAGGACCTCGAGGCGGTGGTGGCGTGCTCCGGTGGAGGTTGGGCTCAACGACACGCGGTGCAGGCGGTGGACGCTTGGAGCCTCACGCCGGCCATGGAACTCGGGCCGACCTCATCACCTCTGATGGATTCGAGCGGGCAAGCTTGCAGTGGATGCCGGCGAGTACAACTCAGTTGAGCCAATCCAAAGTTGACTGATGCAACATCAAGCTTAGCACAGAGAGATTGCATACGGAAGAAATTCTCGAATCGCTAGACATGAAGAAAAAAAGAACGGAACAAGAAAGGTAGACGCGAGGCACACGGACACTCGTCCTCCCCGTGACGCCATCTCAGGTCACCATCGGTATGAATCACCTCCGCCAGCGACACCACCACAGCGGAATCGCACGAGGCCGGCGAGGAATAGAACAAGGCGCTCGAGTGGGCCGGAGCACGGGGACGATGCGAGCGGCTCACGGAAAACGGTTCGGCAACCAGATGCAAGATCCCTAACGCCGCCGGCCGGACCGTCCCCATCGCCGTGGCAGGGAGGATGGAGGATGGAGGACCGTGGCAGGCCATGGGGAGGGAGTCGTGGCTCGATCGGGGAGGCGATAGGGACCGCGGCCTCTAAGCGCTGTTCCACGCCGCCGCGTCCTCCCACGGCCACTCGCTCCCGGCACCTCTCCTCGCACTCGCCGACGTCGCCTTCGCCATCGATGGAGGCTCCCGACGTCATCATGGTGGCCATCGCGGTGAGAGGGAGCAGCAGCACAAATCCTCCCCAAAATCGACCCCAACGCCGGCGGCCTGCTCCAGAAGCTTCTAGAAGCCTCCACGGACCCCTCCACTCTTCTCGCCGCGGCCCACCTCCTCCGCTCCGGCCACCTACACTCCTCCCACCACCTCACCTTTCATGTACTAGCATCCTATCCTCCAGGCCTCGCTCGCCACCTGTTCGATGAAATTCCCGTCCCGACTCCGCGCCTTGCCAATGCACTCTTCTGCGCCTCTGTCCGAGCGCGGCAGTGGCTGGACGTGCTCCTCCTGCTCCCTCGCCTATGCGTGCGCCCAGACGCCGTCACGCTGCCCCTCCTTCTAAAGTCCTGCGCCATGCTGTCTTCCCTCGCTCACGATCGCGCCGTGCACGAGCTCGCCGCCCGCTCCTGTGCTGCTTACAAGGACGCCTTCGTTGCTGCAGTGCTGGTGGATATGTGCGTGAAATGCAGGGACATGGTCGGCTTGATCAATGCATGCAACGCATTCGAGAAACCGGACATGGTCCTCTGGACTTCCATGGTCACCGGGTACGAGCAGAATGGGATGGCGCAGGAGGCATTGAGTTTTTTGCAAGGCATGTGGTTGGACAGGGCGTTGTGCCAAGTCCGGTCACTCTTGTGAGCGTGATCTCAGCAGCGGCACAGTTGAGTGATGCCCGGAATGGGCAGGCCTGCCATGCATTTGTTTAGAAATGACATTCAGTATGATTTGGCTCTGATGAATGCTATTCTTGGGTTTTACATGAGGACTGGAGTAGTACAAAATGCAAGGAGGCTGTTCCAGGGAATGATGGAGAGAGACGTCGTCACATGGAGCTGTATGGTCAGAGGACATGTGCAATACGGAAACTCCAGTGAAGCATGGCGTGTATATAAGATGATGGTCAAGGCAGGGATGAAGCCAAATGCAGTGACCGTGGTGACTGTTGCGCAGGCTTGTTCGCTTGCTCTTGATCTTGAAGAAGGTAAAAGGGTGCATGACATTTCTGTGAAGATAGGGTGCGAACTTGAGATGACAGTTGCAACTGCACTGGTTGATATGTACATGAAGTGCTCGTGTCATGAGAAGGCAATGCACTTAATTTGTCGGATACCAAAGAAAGATACAGTAGCTTGGGAGGCGGTCATTGCCGGTCTTAGCCAAAATGGTCTCCCTGATGTGTCCATGCGAGTGTTCAAGTGCATGTTGTTGGATTGTCCTGTCCAGACGCTGTCACTATGGTGAAGGTGCTTGCTGTATGCTCGGAGTCTGGTGTTATGTGCCAAGCCTTTTGTCTTCATGGATATTTGGTTAACACTGGTTTTTCTGATAAAATGTTTGTGGCAGCTGCACTGGTTCATTTGTATTCAAAATTTGGAAACTTGGGTAACGCAATCAGGGTATTTGAAAGTGCAACTCAGAAGGAAATTGTGTTATGCAGTCATTCGGTGCCGTATTTGAGAATTTTGGTGAGAAAAGAAACGAGGAAGGGAGAAGAGGTAGGATGCGTAATTTTTTTCTCCCGTTGCAACGCACGGGCATTGGAGCATGACATGGAACGTTACCCACGAAAACGATGGAGTTCAGAACGCCGGCGGCGGCAGGAACTGGACGCACTTAGTGTTCTGTCATGTCGGCCGCGTCGACACCCCGGTGCCGCTGCTGCCGCCCATCTCGCGCACGTGCACGCCGGTCCTCTTCCAGCATTTGCGCGTCCAGGTGATGCTCCTTGCTGTGCTTTTGGCCGTGGGCGTGCTCGAGAAGCAGCAACGCATACCCCGAAGCTAAATACATGTTTAAGATGACATTCCATGAGATGGATTGGTCAGACACAACATGGTACACACTTCCAGCGAAAGTTGATGTTCTGTAAATCTCTGATTTTGGATGTGATAATTATTTTCCTCCGTACATCATATCCAAATCTTCCTACTTAATGCATTAGATTGGATTTTGTGTTCCTGTATTTCATGTTGTATCCAGAAAATAGAATGTATGCAACATTTGATACATAGTTTAATTGATGATAATTTATTAAGTTAATCACAAATTATTTTATCAGCCCGTAGCAACGCACGGTCATTTTACTAGTTAGGTATAGATATAGATACGGCTTGGGGACATCGTACGTCGCGGCTATTTTGCACTTTACCCCCTCTCAAAGCAGGGAATCAACCCGCAGTCCACAAAATCTACAGTTTTGCGTTTCAGCCCCTCAACCCTATCCAGTCACAAAACCATCGTCTCTCAGCTCTCTCTCGACGGGAGAAGGCGGCGGCGTCTCGAGCGAGTCCGGGGGGAGAGGAGGCTCACGCCGTCCATGTTTTTTGCTTGGGTGGAGGCGAAGTCGGGGAGGAGTCCTCGCCCGCGGCCGTGGCTGCTCTGCTCGTGGTAAATCAACCCGCAGTCCACTACCTCCTACCTTATCCCCTTCCTGTATCCCGGAACAGCTACGCCCGACGGCGCCGGCTGTGGCGTCATTTCTCCGCGTTGTTGGTCACGTGAGAGCAGCCGTCCTCTTCTTATTCCCCGCGCTCGCCTCCCCGGCCGGCCTCGTGGCCCTTGCAGCGGCCGGGACTGCTCTCCTCCCACGCAGACTCGGAGGCGGCGCTATGCCTCCGTATCTTCCTCCGGCGCAGGTTCGCAGGCGGCAGCGTGCTTCCAGTCGACGAGAATAGGATAAAGACGGAGAGCGGCGCCGTCGCGTCGTCGACAGCTCCTTCGCGGACCAGGGTGGCCTATGGTCCCGACGGGCGTCCACTCGACGGCGTGTCATCTGCCGTCCTCCTCCCCGACTGCAAGAATAGCGATGGATCCATCTACACGGTCGACTACTGGAGTCAAGTTCATCGTCTCGGTGATACCAGAGAGTGTAAGTGCACTACAGCCTTCCCGTCTGAATCTCCTACGTTTATTTTACTCAGTACCGTGTCAAGGTTAATTTAGTTTGCAGCCGGAAGAGGATGTTCCCAGCTCATAACTTAGATGTTGTTGTTGGGGTAGGATCTCAGTATGCTCGTTGTGTACACTGCAGAGCTCATGCTTGGTTCGTTCGTTAGCCTGATAAGATGCCAGCGTGCATGAATGAAAAAAGTTAGATGAACATTCTCTTCAGTCTCAATATGACTATATCCGTCGGTGATGTGCATGAAATCAATGTCTGCGTATTTGCTCAAGTACTGTGCCATGAGGTCCTACTGGTTATGTTGCCATTGATAGGAGGATGCACCCCTTTACTACTAATTCTCTTGCCACTTTTGGAGTGAAGTGGATGTCTCCTCCCTGGTTTCAAACACTGCAGTCAGGTAGAAAATGTTGCCGAAATGTGCATGCCGACCACTGTGAAGTGTGGATCGGAAATTGTTTCTACTTCTTTGCACCATTTTGCATATGTGTGTTATTTTTGCAATGAAAAAGCATGGATTGATGCTGATTTCGCAACATGATTATTTGCAGTGGCGAAGAGGACATCTGTTTTTGATGATCCAACCTTGGAGATACAAGAGTTGACTGCAGTTGTTAAGGAGGATATTGGCGCTTTGAATAATGCCGTTATGGACCTACAAGTTCTCTGCAATTCACAGAATGAGAGTGGTAATGTTTCCAAGGATGAAACAAAGCATTCCACTACTGTCGTGGACAACCTAAAAATGACCGCAACGAAAGAATTAAAAGAAGCTCTTACCATGCGGACAGAGGTCAGATAAATATAGTTATTGCTTTTAGTATTGAAATGTGTTGGTCGCCGATTTCATTTTTCTTTGGATAGTCTCTTCATTATTAATGGTGTACTAAGTGTGTCTTTCCATGTACTTGCAGAACATGAAGGTTCATGAAAATAGAAGGCAGATGTTTTCCTCCTCAGCTACAAAGGATGCATCAAATCCATTCATGCGTCAGCGTCCGCTTGTTGCCAGGGAGGCATCCGACTCTGCGCCTCCAGCACCATGGGCCAGCGACTCTGCGACTACGCCTTTGTTTCAAAGGTATCATTGCAAGTGTTAAATTAGATTTGTGTGTACTGCTATCTTGAGCAGGTACGCACACCACTTTAGTTTTAGGCCTTTACATACCTTGCCATCAACATTAAATTTCAAAGTTCAACCTTGATTGCAGACTGTATCCTACTAATCGTGAGTACAATGATAATGGTGTCCTAACATCTATGGAAAAATTGTGGATCCGCATTAAAGAAAGTTGCTTCCTACAACTCGAGGGGATTTTTTAAAACTGATTTCTCGAGACAATCTGAACTGTTGCTTTCTACAGCTGCCACCTGTTAAAACAACGTAGCCTTCTGATTAGACAAAACCGACTTCTTATTTTTTCATTTTATTGCTGGGAAGATCATTGAGCTTCCTCTTTGGTATGGCATCTAGAAAAATGATTGATAAGTGCTAAGTTAGACATATACATTTCAACTTTTCCTGAAAATGAAAAGATTAAAAATCAAAGTATGACCATGCAACTCAACGCATACTAGCATGTAGACACCAGATATATTAGTTCTTTAAAAGTTTGTTCATAGATACAATATCCGGCTTATTGTATTTGAAGGAACATGATCTTCTTTTGCTCCATTTTTTCTGCACTTTCTCTCCGTACATCTTAGTGCTTGGTCTGATCCTAGAAACTGAAAATTTAACATTTGTTGATCTGCCTGAATGTTTTTTGGATGAATTTACTGTTATGTTCATTCTGATTCACTGACATGTTAATTTGAAAGGCATAGATTGCAGTGCCTAACTAGATTCATCATGCATTCATGCTCCAGGATTTGGAGCCAGGCTCAAGCCTGGGCTTGCTACATATGTAATGGATTAGCTGCAATGATTGTGCAGCTTCAGTTCTACTGGTGGCACTCCTCTCATGTCTGTTTTATTTAGAGATTAAAGAACACAATTCCAAAAGGACCCAAGGAGAGGCTTGAAGTCACTTGCGACACGAAAGTCACCACATTCTGGTTCAGTTTACCTCCAACTTATAAGCCACATTTGATTTATGTCATTGTCCTTGGAATCATATGTACATAATATCTGCATTTTTTCTATATCCCAGATACTGACTGAAATGTGGTTGTCTTCGTTGCTTCTTGGATCGTTGAATATGTTGTGTTGTACTTTGCATGTTCCTTAACATGTTCTACATAATGTGGCCATATCACATGGTTGTATTCTACCACTGTCTGATATTCTTTTAGAATGTATAGCTTCCACTGTTATTTGCAAGGGGACAATAATGCACATACATACTTCGGTACTATGGAGTATAGCTGCTTGTAGTGCATAATTATATCTTCGGGAGGGTCCTCCAAATGAGACGAAAATCATGAGTTATGTGAATATGCTGTCACGAATCCCCTGTATATTCCAAAGGCGTGTAATATCTGTTTTAGGTTTTCTCATATTTGATCTCTAATTATTCCTTGGGAATGTTTTGTCTTATGATAAAACAAAAACTAAAGATACACATACAAAATCCTCCTATAGATTACACAGAGAAATAATGCAGTTGGTCAACATGGATTCACAAAATAAAATTACCCGTCAATCATTCTCTCTATCTTCGGTTTAGGTTGGATATAATTGGTCATGCAATGTAGCTGCGTGGATATTTAATTGTAGGGTGAAATAAATGTTCACATAAATCTTAGTTCAGGTGAAATGGAAAATCATCTGGTTGATGATTAGAAAGCAGCAACGTCAAATTTAGTGGATGTAGTATATGGTGGAACAAGTAAATGAACAAAATATAAAGTGAAACTATAACAAAACTCAAATGATATAAAGGAGGAATTAAAGTTAAATTAATATGTTTGCGCGGTAGTAAGTGTTATATTGTTTTCTAAATTTCTGGTGGCATAGTGATTTATTTTACGCCCATTACAACGCACGGGCTCTGATGACATAGTGATTTATTTTACGCCCGTT
The DNA here is from genome assembly GCA_026929855.1 of Poa annua. Lineage (NCBI taxonomy): Eukaryota > Viridiplantae > Streptophyta > Magnoliopsida > Poales > Poaceae > Poa > Poa annua. The sequence goes on along the minus strand of CM049435.1, from coordinate 51,714,532 downwards.
GCAACGCACGGGCATTTTACTAGTAGGAATATGTCTCCATATGTACATCTGGAAGAGAGGCGGTACCGATCTCCTGTGTCCACGCGCTAGCTCGGCACCAGGCCGTAAACGGATCAGCATAGTCCGAAATTATCCGAACGGACATGGGAGGTGCTCCAATGGGTAGACGCAAACGGACCAGCGTCCGCGCGGACAGACAATCCCGACCCAAACGCGGCCCATTTTTTGGCCATATTTGAGACGCGAACACAGCATGTGTCCTCCCATGTCCTCCTCTGGCTTACATGGCAGCGATTGTGGCCGCTTTGACGACGGTTGTGGTCCTTCTTAAATGGACTGACCGACCCACCATCCCTATCCATTCCCCACTCTCTTCCTCTCCCTCCCAACCCCAGCCACCGACCGCCGCCGGCCGCTGATGCATGTAAAATGCATACATGAACTTTGCATTATATTACTCATATTTCATTCATATTTGCATCATATAAGGGTTATATCATTGTTTTATAATGGTTTGGGAAATATTTCACAGTTTCCCTATTTATTTGGAATTAACCCAGGGCCCCAAACGACGTCCAAATGACCTGAAACTGCGCGAACATCAGTTTTTGGAAGGAAGAAGTATTAGGAGCCAAGGTAGCGCACGAGAGGAGGCCTGAGGCCCAAAAGGGGTAGCCCACGTGGCCAGATTCCTTGGCCGCGTGGGGCCCACCTTCTGGAGCCTCGTGGCTCCGATGCCGTCGATCTTCGTCTCCACGCCTCCGTCTTGACCTAAAAACGCCTATAAAAATACTCCCCCGAGGCCTTTCGGAGAGGAGCGTCGCAGAAACACAGAAACCACGAAACAGAGACCTGGAGCTGCAGATTGGAGGGGGGAAACTCCGGCTGGGCGCTGCCGGTGTGGTCTCCACCTTCTCCAACGAGTTCTCCACCGTCTCCATGATGAAGAGGGAGTAGTCCACCCCTAGACAATGGGTTTGTGGAAGTAACTTATGTATCTCTCCTCTCTCTTGAGCTTCACTAATTAGTGCCATATGAGCTGCCGAACATGATTATGGTCATATTTGTAATACCTTTGTGGTGGATCTCTTAAATTGATATATGTTATGATGATTGCAATTGTTATGCCTTTGTTATGAAAGTAGATGCATATTATGTACCCCTTTCTTGTTTATGTGTTCTGATCCAACATATGTATGAGGGCGTGTGAGGGGGAACGTGTGCATTAGTTGGAGTAACGGGGGGTGGTGAGTGCGGTAAGTTGACAGCAATACCGTGATCCACTTGGGTGTTTACCTTACATTGTTGCCACACTAGGGATAAAAAGGAATACCATGCTACCGGGGATATGGGTGACCTTGCCATTTTCTCCATGACTAGATCTAGCATGTTCTTATTCTAACTTCATGTCATAGAACTTAAAGCTATACTCTGTTTATTTTAATTACTGAGGTGTTATGATTTAGTTCGCATCTTGGTGGAGTATAAGAGAGGTTAATAACCAAAAGACCTCTATGTTAGTATGTGATGCCCATATTATTAATAACTTGTCTTGTTGCAATCTCATATGTCAATTCCTATGTTCCATTATCTACCACTATATAAAAGAGAGAGTGCATTTGTGAAACCATGAACCGAAACACCTTTACAACACTTTATAAGCACTTTACATTTTCTGTCATTTAAAAATCCGAAAATACAAAAATACTTTTATATCTTGCAAACATCATACAAAACACAAAAACATCATCCCTTATTATTTATACATCTTTGCATATTTATTTACCATCATTGCATATTTATTTCTTGCTTTGCATTTACTTTGTTTTCATTTCTTTTACTCACACCTTGTGCTTGACAACCACTTGGTGAGGTTGAGGGCACAAAACATCTTCATTTGTTTTGCAGGTAATCAAGAGAAGGACAAGAGGGTAAATCTTCTACACACAGTTCCCCGAGAGTTCGATATAAACCCTCGAGTCACCCTTGTGAGGAAAACAAGTCTTCCATGTCTACAAACTCTGCATTTGGAGCTCAACCTAAGCGTATTATCTTTACGCCCATCAGCCGCCGGCCGCCATGAAGCCGAACCGGTGGTTCTTCACCAAGCCCGGCCGCAACAATGCGGAGGCCGGAAGCTCCCACGCGCGTCCGCCATCGTCCGACGCCGCCCACCGTGCCACAGCTCGGCGTGAGGAGCTGAGGGCGGCACGGAACACTCCGCGTATCTACGGACGTGGCCCATATGTACAGGGAGGTGGTCGCGCCGCTGCCGTGGGGCGACGTCCATCTCCCGGATGGGTGGCACCTCATGCCACAGCGTGTGTCGGTGCCCGCGGTGCCCCGCTCCGGCCGGGCGCGCACGGAGGAGATCCTCCGGCGCCGGAGCTTCCTCCCACCGGAGTTCGCCACCGACCCAGCGTACGCGATTAACTCGCCACTGTGGGATCGGTGGTTCGAGGTGGAGCACGACACGCACCGCCGGCAGGCCTTCGCGGGCTACGCGCCGCCGGGGTACCAGCCCCCGCCTCCGGAGCCGGCCAACGACAACGACGAGGGCTTCGATTGGAGTGACTCGGACGACGACGGCGCCCTGCAGGCCGTCAAGCAGGAGGTGGCGGACGCGCCGCCGAACTGGGCGGCCTACCGCGGCGCCCAGGACCCGGCACCAGCGCCCATGGAGGAGGAGGAGGACGACGACGCCGCCGCCCTGCAGGCCGGTGATGCACACGATGGTGTTGTTGGGAAACCCCAAGAGTAAGGTATGAAGTAGTGCAGCAGCAAATTTCTCTCAATTATGAAACCAAGGTTATCAATCCAGTAGGAGATGAAGACTCTTCTGAAGGTTGTTGAAGCTGACGTTGGCAGGGCGCACTACCGGTGTCAACAACGAACGTGGAACCTGCACACAACACAACCAAAATACTTTGCCTCAACTTAACAGTGAGGTTGTCAATCTCACTGGCTTGCTGTAACAAAGGATTAGACGTATAGTGTGGAAAATGATGTTTGTTTGCAGAGAATGAAAAAAAGCAGTGTTTGCACTAGGTTGTATTATCAATGTAAAAGAATGGACCGGTGTCCACAGTTCACTAGTGGTGTCTCTCCATAAATAAATAATAGCATACATGCGGGTAAACAAATTACAGCTAGGCAATTGACAAAATAAAGAACTGCATTATGATGCATATACTTGTCATGGTGTCTAGTGTGAGATTCATTTGGTCATTACAACAATATACATAGACCGTTCCAGCCGCATCTATGACTAATAATCCACCTTCCGGTTAACGTCCGCACCCCTTTCAGTATTAAGTTGTAAGCAACAGATTATTACATTAGGCAAAGTGTGTAATGTAAATAACACAATTATCCTTAGACAAAACATTACGGTTTTATCCCTAGTAGCAACAGTACATCCACAACCTTAGAGGTTACTATCACTCCCCCATATTAAATGGAGACATGAACCCATTATCGAGCATAAATACCCCTCTTAGAGTCACAAGCATCTACTTGGCCAGAGCATCTACTAGCAACGGAGAGCATGCAAGATCATAAATAGCACACACATAATATATTATGAAGCAAATGACATAGTACTCAATATTCATCGGATCCCAGCAAACACAACATGTAGTATTACAATAAGATGATCATGATCATGTTAGGCAGCTCACAAGATCTAAACATGATAGCACAAGTGGAGAAGACAACCATCTAGCTACTGCTATGGACCCATAGTCCAAGGATGAACTACTCACGCATCAGTCCGGAGGCGGGCATGGTGATGTAGAGCCCTCCGGTGATGATTCCCCTCTCTGACAGGGTGCCGGGAAGAGCTGCAGAACCCTCCTGAACTAGGGTTGACGACGGCGGCGGCTACGGGATGTTTCGTGTAAAAGTGCTCGGGTCCTTAGGGTTTTTCCGTCGGGGGTATAAATAGGCGAAAGGGCAACGTCGGTGGGCGCCCGAGGGGCCCACACCACGTGGCGACGCGGCCAAGGAGGCTGCCGCGCCACCAACAGGTGTGGCTGCCTCGTGGCCCCCTCCTACTCCTCTTCGGTGTTCTGGATGCTTCCGGGGAGAATAGGGAGTTTGGCTTTTGTTTCGTGCAATTCCGAGAATATTTCCTTAACAACTTTTCTGAAACAAAAAACAACAGAAAAACAGGAACTGGCACAGTGGCATCTTGTTAATAGGTTAGTCCCAGAAAATGCATAAAAATGATATAAAGTGTATATAAAACATATAGCAATTGGTATAATATAAGCATGGAACAAAAGAAATTATAGATACGTTTGAGACGTATCAGCCGGCATCGACGCCTCCAACCTGGAGGAGCTCGGCCAGTGGCCGGGCATCGCGGAGGCGGCGATGGCGCAGCAGCGGGAGGCGGCGGAGCGCGAGGAGGAGCCGGAGGCGTGGCGTCGGCGGGACGAGGCCGATGCATGGAACCGCCGCCAAAACGAGGAGGCGGCGGTCTTGGGTCTCCGCCAAGCGCTGTGGGAGCCGTGGCCCGATACTGGGCAGCTCGCATCGGCGGGGCTGCCCGCACTGGCGTGGCCGCAAGATCTCGCGGCGCCGCAGACGCCTCCGCCAGCAGGGCCACCGGTGCACCTGTTCGCCGTAGGATGACGACGAGTAGACGACCACGGCGAAGACCTGGCCGCGGCGTCGCCAACTCCGGCAGCCAGCCCCACCCCCAAACCCATGTAGCTAGGGTTTAAGTTTTTTTGTTCTGTTGTCTCGCTGGTCCGTGGGGCCCTGCTACTGACTACTATATATATTAAGTACGTGTTTTATTTATTTTTGGCCTTAATCTCTTTTTCGCCTGGCCGTTGGGGGCACCTCCACCCCAAATCGAAAATGTGTCCGCGGTCCCCCTCGAATGGACCAAATCGGACACATTTCGGTATCCGGTTACCAGCCGTTGGATGTGCCCTAACAAAAGTCCATTGTCCATGAATAGGGTCTAGTGAGTCCGGGACGACCGGAGTTGATTGACAGGTTGCAGTGGCCTACTGGCAGAGTAGCTGGGGCCTGCACGGCTTAGAGCATCTCCACTGGGGGCCTCTAAATGTGTGTTCGGCACCCCCCAATTGGGCCTCATTTGGGGGGTGTCGGACATGTGTCCGGGTAACATTTGGAGGCCGCCCACAGCGGCACTCCCAAAAGGCCCACCTCTCAAACGGCCCAAATTTTGAGCAAACTGTCGAACACCTTACGGGCGCACGAACCGCCGCCGGCAACTGCCGCGTCGCTCCGCGTTACGGCAACCGCCGCCGGTTCGTGTGGGCGTGCAACTGCCGCCGCTTGGCAGCAGTATCTAACCATCCTCCCGGGCGCACGTCGATCTCATTCTATTCGTTTGGTACGACATGGCCGAGTGGGGTACCGGCGCCACCAGCGAGGAGTCCGGCGGCGAAGGCCAAGCACCGGTGTCGTCATCCTCGAGCGGCAATGGCTCGGATTCTGTTTCTTCCGTCGAGCCATCGCCGTCAGAAGTCGAGCAACTCGAGCTCTTCTACGGGCTCGACGACACCCCTTCGCCGCGTTCCTCGTCGGACGTGGATACCCCCGCAGAGGAGGAGGACGACGAGGAGGAGGAGAACGACACGCCCGACGGGAACGAGGCAGCCCCCGCATCTCCGTACGAGGTGTTGAACCCGCATGGAACCCCCTCCGAGGAGGAGGCAGCCGGCAGGGAGGAGAGCGAGGTCCAGCCGCTGCGACTCCAGCACGCGTCGCTTCCGTCTGCGTCATTGGAAGCGGCGTGGCGTTATTGCGACGCGTCGCTTCGCTCTGCGCCCGCCAGGAGAACGGGCGCGGCGTTATTGCGACACTTGATGACAGGCGTGAGTCTCGTCGCCTCGACTTTAAACGCGGCGGAACGGCCTCTGCACGGTCTTCATTAATACGGGACAGGCGTGTCGTGTGTATAACGGGTGGGCCATCTCTGTTAGGATCATGCCCGAGGCGATGTCCAGCACCACAGAAGGGCCTCCAAGTTTAGAGCCCCAATTTAGCTTGCCGGACACAAAATCACTCGGAGCGAGATTTGGGGAGTGCTGCTGCAGCCTGGCCTTGTGCGCGCAGCGCGACACAGAGTTGCGGGGCTCAAGAACGCAGTGGTCACCGCCTAACACATGATGTTCTGCGCCACAAGCTTTTCGTTTCGATCCATGTCTCGGTTAAGTTGTCAGTGCATCTGCATGCCATTATGCCAATCGATCCATCACCCGGCTTCTCTTGGACGTGTCCGTCGATCTTAGGTGAAGTCGATTGTCATGTCATGTTGGTTGGATCATGCATGTGCCTCGTGTCCTCTGGTCAAGGACGTACCTACGGGCTAGAGTATAGCTGGCCATCGGGCCGGCACGGCACGCTCCGCCGCCGGCACGGCACGGATGCGGCACGGCACGGATGCGGCACGGCTCCAATCGTGCCGTGCCGTGCCGGCACGCGGGCTTCAACTTCGGCCGGGGCACGGCACGGCCAGCACGGCGGCGGCACGGCGGCACGGCACGGCACGGCCGGCCCGCTTTCTTCTCCACCTCCGGCGTCTCCTCCACGGCCTCAACCTCCGGCGAGATGCGGCGCGGCGCGGCTCATGCGATGGCGACGGAGACGGAGACGGGCGGCGCAGCCGCGCAAGAGGAGGAGGGCGGCGGGGCGCAGGTGGAGGAGGGCGGGGGAGGGGAGGAGAGGAGGAGAAGGTCGGCGCAGGAGGAGGAGGGCGGCGCGGCGCAGGAGGTCTGGAGGAGGGCGACGGGAACGGGGAGAACTAGAGAAGAAAAAGACCTACACGCGCTAATCGTGCCGTGCCGTGCCGGCACGCGGGCCTCGAACCGAGGCTGGGACGAGCACGGGTGGGCCTCGTGCCGACACGGCACGTTTCGTGGCGGGCCGGGCCGTGCTTGGGCCGTGCCACAAAATGCGTGCTTCGGGCCGGCCCGATTGGCACGGCCCGTTTGGCCAGCTATAGGCTAGAGTACGTATCTTCAAAAGTGATGTCGACTAGAACTAGCCGGCGAAGCTCACGATGCACTGATAAGTGGCTCACTGTAGAGGAGCGGAAGAGAAGCATGAGTTCTTTGGATTGGATGATTTCCCCATAAATTTTGGAACATTCCAACCCATAAGGTTCTTTCCTAAGAAAACCCATTTGGATTAAACAAAACCCATTTGGATCATATAGGTTTCCACTTTAGAGCGGAAGAGAGCTATTATTTGGTGTTACGTAATTATGTTTTTTCTGTTCCTAATTACATTTATAGAAGTAATAGTTTCTTCATTGTTCTGTAGACAATTACATATGACGTTCTTACAGCTAGCGAGGGACAGCACACAAGAGTGCAAAACCCAACAACATCTCGGATGAATCACCACACACAAGACAAAATAATTTCTTTACACACAAACCTGAATCAGCACGGACAACAAAAAGCAGTTCTACACACAGAAACCAAGACACACACACACAAACCAGGACAACAGAACTACACCTACCAAATTTCTATGTAGTTCATTTATACACCCCTAGTCTCATAAGATTTTCAACATCCAGTCTCATATATTTTTACAGTTTGTGTAGGATCGAGAGATTTTTTCCTGTATTTCCGTCCAAATCACTGTTTCCACTATTTTACTCTGTTTTACATCTGCAACAGTCGCGGAGCTTGACGGAAAGCAGTTCTACATACAAAGAAACCAATACACACACAGTTCATTGAGCTAAACCAGTGAGCTCTACAGACATAAAACTTCATCAGCGGTGATCTAACCCCGTAGAGCTTTGACGAAGTTGTACACCCTAAGTATGAGTTGGATGATCTCAGAAAATACAAGTAGAATTTGAAGCACTATTCCAGCGTAGTCGTCCCACCTCTTCGCCATTGCGTCTACCAACAGCGACGAAGCATCTTCCCATTTAAACCCCCCCCCCCCCCCCCCCCCAAATCTTTTATAAATTGATCCACGGCTAGGGTTGGGGGTTCCCCCCTCCCGGCTTGCACTAAGCTCTGTAGGTGATTCAGAATCATGTGATTGTCTCAGTTTCGGTGGCTCTCTAATCATGTGATTTAAAGATGTCCTCAACGGACCCAATGACACTTTTTGCGAGAATGTGTTTCTCCATGAAATTAGGAGGGTATGTCGTTGTGACTACTGCTGATGTAGTGTTAGAATTTGGGCTCATTAGTGGGCAGCCCAAATAGACAATTCTGATATCTCAAAGCTCATATTAGTTGGCAGCTCATGTGAGTGGAGTGGGAGCTAAAATTTAGTCACACACCGCTAGTTGGAGAGGAGTGGCACCACCTTATATAGTGGAGTGTTGTGCTACATGGTAAGCTAGTGAGAACAAGAGGCTCTCTCACGCGCTCCTCCTCCGCCGCACGCACGCATCGCCTGCCCGCCACGACGCGCCGCGCCGGGAATCCCGTCGAGCCGAGCTTTACTTTTGCAGTACAGGAAAACGGTTTCGACGTACGCGTCGTGGTTAGTTGGTCCGGGTCGCTCCGGGATTGTGGGCTACCAACCGACCTAAACGTGTGCGGCGTGGACTTGGACCACTCCGTGCCCGTTAGGGTTTTCCGAGCTGCGCTACATAATGTCCTCCACTATGTGCGCCGAAACAACACCCGGACCAATCTAGGTTTTGCCAATCTCGTGCCTTGTGCCGCCACCGTAGTCTACTCCATCCCGAGCACCGGCGTGCACCGGTGAACGGGACGGCAGGTCTCCGGAACCACTTGTCCCTGTGATCCTGTACGGGAGAGGGCGAATAAGGTTTTTGGGAAGCGCTCCGCGCGACTGCTCAAGTTCTTCATCACGGCTCGTCTTCCGGCACAATCGCCGGATTCGCGGGCAACTCGTCTCCAACGTCATCGTCGTCTTCAGGAAGTTGTTGCTGTCGCTGCTGCAACAACTACTTCATCTACTACCGTTTGGTACGTTGGTTACCTTCCGATGTGCTCTTTTCATATGGATGTGCTTGTAGATGTTTTGTTGTTGTTCATGTTGATTAGTACATCTAGTATGTTCGTGTTTCACATGTTAGTAGCTGTTGTGGTAATGTTTAATATGCTGAAATTAATAATGAAAATTGTGCCTAATAATCCAACATGTAGTACGTCTCTCTACTATTTCTTCAACTTTTGGTGTGTGTCGTTTTAGTGAATGTCAGCATACTTATGCTTGTTATCATTGTTTTGTTGCAGAGGTCTGGTATGCAGGTTCCATACTACTCCCTCCGTTTTTAATATAAGATGTTTTAGCCTTTTGCTACATGCACATGTCCAAACTTGTATCTAGACATGTTTTAGCATTCACGTTCACTCATGTTGGTATGTATCTAGACAACATGTGCAACAGATAAAACATTTTATATTAAAAAACGGAGGGAGTACACAGTAGCCTAATGCACCAACAAAATTTTGAGTTAGATAGAAGAGGAGAGAGCAAGAGCTCCTAACTGGATGGACAAGATACACATGTGCATGGAAAACTGACAATACGGCCATTAGGGTCACCTTATCTTTTTTATGGGACCACATCTTCCATTGTAAAAGGGGACAATGTTTAATGGTGGAAATGCAAAATAAAATAAAAATGGACCCATGCATTAAGCCCAATGTGCATGCCCACGCTCTCCAAATAGCATTGGTCCAAAATAAAATAAAATGGAGCCATTAAACCCAATGTGCGTGCCTGCGCTCTCCAATTAGCACGGGTCATCCGTCTACGTAAATTTGATGTGCGGTCAGACACTTACATTGCATGATTCGATCCTACTCGAGAAAAGTGTGAGTACTGACTGTAATTCAAAAAAAAAATCTGGATTTTGTGGATCTTGATGTGGAGACAAAAGCAATAAAACTATTTCAATTATATGATAAGAAAAAAAATCAGGTTTCTTGGTGAAATTGGGCTTGAATTCAGACGGCGGGACATGAGCGGACTTATCATTGCTATGCGAAAGATATGTAAACTGTTTTTCTTCCTCACTAGGGCTTGATCTGTTGACGGGGTATCTACAAAAAATTGATGTGTGGTCAGACATATGGACATTTGCATCACATAATTATAATTGGACACTGCTAAAAAAAGGCCGTGTAATTTTTTGGGTGTTGGGGATCTTGATGCAGAGACCAGAGGACATGAGCGGAGTTAAATTGGGTTTGAATTCAAACCAGGGAACATGAGTGGAGTTATCATTGTTATGCGGAAAGATACGTATATCAATGTTTTTTATCAATAGGTTTCAATCTCTTGACGGGGGTAAGAATAAGTTATTTAAGCGTAATTTTACTCATATATTAGATATCATCTACTATGAATTGGCCATTTTTTTTAGTGTATACTAGGACGGTATGTACAATTCGCCCTGTAATTCTATCTAAAAGGCTCAAAATCCAACAGATGTCTCTTGGACCTAGTATTTAGAAGAAGTTACCATTCTACCATAAAAGAAATATGGGCTCTTCGACTTGCCGGGCCGTCATTGTAGCCACCTTGTAATTTCGAGATCTATAATCAGACAAACAGTAAGTAGAGTGTTACTCTCCGGAGGCCTGAATCTGGATAAATCCTTACTTGTCAGCCGTCTAAAATCGCCAACGACTAAGTCCTTCCTCTCTAGACAAAACTCAGAGTACCTAATGATGAGATTTGATCACTAGCTGATTTTACTTGCATAATGTAACAAGAAAAAGCAGCTGCTATTTTTTTTCGAAACGGGGATACCCAGGCTCTGCATCAAAACTATGCATATGACCACTGTGTCCATACACCATTGGTTCAAGAAAAGCAACGGAGGGCCTTTGTTGAAACACCATTGGTTCAACTGACCATACACTACCCTAAAGAAATACTCCCACATACAAACGTGCAGAAGGCTTCTTCCCTTGAAGCTAAAGATGACTCCAACGACACACACATTGATTCTGCATGTGTCCGTTTAGGATGAACTAGACCAAAACCAGAGCCCAACGCGCCGATGCAAATATGGAACCTGTCCAATTTCAGTGGGTCGCGCGTTTGCGTCAGGGCCGATCTCCATTGCGCTGCGAGGCGCCAAGGTCGTGCGGTGCAACCGCATGTACGTGCGAGCGTGGGGAACTGCTGGTGGTACTAGAACCACGTGGTTCCGGTTCTGTTGTCGTACGCGAAACTGCCGGACTTCTGGCACCTGAACCCGCAACAGTTTTCGGTGCCGTCCATCCCAAAGAACCGCCGCACGTGGGTGTACGAGATCGCCCGACGCCGCACGCGCTTCCCGCTAGAGCACTGGCGCGACCCCGCCTTCGTAGCCTCCTTCCCCAACTGGCACGGTAGTTCGAGAACGAGCACGACCTACGGCGGGCGGCGCTCTTCACTCGGGCCCCAACGTCGCCGAGGGGCCGTTGGTCGCCGCACCTGTGGCGTCGTGACTCGCCACCGCCACCACCGGAGGTGAAGCCGGAGCCCCCGCAGGGAGGACAATGACCACCTCCGGGCTGTGTTGGAGGAGTCTAGGCGCACCGTTGCCGAGGACGAGACCAAGAGGTGAACGTGTGTCCCCGACAGCTGCAGGAGTCCATGGAGGTGTAGCGCCTAGGCGCCACGTCCATGGTACAACTACATGGATGTGTACGACCAGCCTCCCGCACCTCCCCTCCCCGAAGGGCTGGTCGGCCAGTCCTAGGCATGGACTGTGCCCACTGTGCCCACACTCCCACCTTTGCCGGAGCAGTATATGTAAAATGACCGTTTGTGATCCGCCCCATATGCAATAAAGAAAACGAACCATATATGATCTGTTTTAAAAACAAAGCCTAAAAAATAGTTGCGATACATCGCACGCGTTGAGCGCACTCGCTCACACAGCGGACACGTACGAACATGGGTTGTCCGTTCGGCGACCCGAACAGACAAAACACAGCCAAATTACCTGTCCGTTTGGGTCGGCTTGTTGAAGTTGTCCTAACCACCAAAACCAACTTGTGGGCTTTCAATCATGAAGTTAACATGTTTCAAGCATCGGACATAACTTCAGTGGATATTGCTGAGGGGGAGAAAAGAAGAAAACAAGCATTACCTCCAAAATGTAAACCAACAAAGTGATATTTCCGAGGTTCAGATGAACAGAATCAGAATGTGCTTCAGCACAGACGGAAATTACAAGAACAATGAAAGTAAGAAGAGAAGGGCAACCCGACCATCACAAATACCTTAAAAAATTACTCAGAACATGTTTTAAGCTGCTAATCGGTCAATAGAAAATATGGCAATTGCAGAGCTCAAACAATTGGAAACGTGTCTGTCGGCAAGCTAATTACCCGTTTGCCATATATGGCAAAAATGTTTTCTGAAAGGCTGTTACATCATTCTTCGATCCAGACTACGAATATATACATAGCATAAGGTAGCACTTTTGGTTTTGGTTCTTCTGTCAGCTCCTTCAGTGCTGGGACTCTTGATTTTAAGCCATCTTCTACAAGGCGTGACAAGCTCATTTGGCACTTTTGTACATGTTGTCAATTACACCCTGCAAATTTAAGCAAGATTAGAGATGATAGCTATCCACTTGTAGAAGGCATCAAAATACTAGGAACAACTAAAATAATGCTGATGAAATAAAACACTAGTAACTTCAGAAATCAGAAGTAACCAAGAAGTCACTGGCTTGGTTTTCTGATGGTGCTAAAAAGGTCACCCTATTCATAAGATGATTAATTCTTTTCTTTCCTTCGGAAGATTAATTCAAGGGTCGAGCGAACCAAATTGCTCAAGTCGTCCATGCAGGCATACAACCTATGCTGAACATGGCTCACAAAAATAATACCTGGTAGTACTTGAGCAATTGCGGCCGCTTCCTTTTATATGTTGGAGTGATCAGGTCACGCTCCATGTCGAAGGGCACCGGGTCAAGATGTACAGCTCTTATGAATTCAAAACCTTTGAGCTGCAGAAAGATTCAGAAAGTTATGGTGTGCACTGGAGTAAGCTGTGAATATCGCTAGCAAAAGAGCAAAACGGGAAAACAATAACAATCTAACCTTCTTCTCTTTTCCTGTTTTTGAAAGTTCTGCCAAAATGTACTCTTCTGCTTTTGGATTCTCACACAGGGCCTCAAAATCACCACTGATTCCATTTCCCTCAGCCCAGCTCTCAAGAGCTTCCTTGTTAGGATTGACAACAGCAACAAGGAATGATTCGAAACTATTGCCATATACCCATATCTGGACAAATGTTTACAAAATTGAAGCAAATATTAAAATTATGTCAACAGAACAATGCTGGCAACAAGAGATAGGATGAAGCATGCATAAACTATTTTTGAACATTTATTACATAAAGAACACTAAAAAATGAAATAGCATATAAATTTACAAAAGTGAGTCTATTTACCGAGTCTATAGCAGAAACAACACCGTAAATGTTCTCCAAATTTTCAACTGCCACATATTCTCCTTGTGAAAGCTTGAAGATATTCTTTTTGCGGTCTATGATTTTCATACTTCCATCAGGTTGCCACTCACCAATGTCTCCTGTAAGGAGAAGATAAATATGTTTTGTTATCCACTTGGGGTAAGGCAGAACATAGAACCGTTTGCGTCAATAACAAAACTAGAACCTGGAGTCCCCTTGGAACTGTTACTATTAAAAATATGAACAGGCCAAAATGTGATCTCCGGAGTACTGTTATTCAGGCTAAGGTGAGTAAAATGACTTGCAATCTTAGTAAAATAGACCCAGGTTAACTGGAGTGACCTTTTAGTCTCCTTGCGTTCACTACCGTGTGGACCGATACTGCCACATATTTAGAGACCTAAATATTTAGGACTACAGGGGAGAAGAAATCCTAGTCATTGGCAATGCTTATGTTTCATTCTTTACTTTTGCAGCAACTGATAGTGAAAATATAAAACAATTCAAATATTACAAAAGCAAGACGTACCGGTATGGAACCATCCATCAACCAAAACCTCGTGCGTAAGGTCTTCACGCCTGTAGTACCCTGAGAATAATGTTTCTCCCTTGATGCAGATTTCTCCACGAGGTGTGCTTGCAAGTGCATCGTAATTCATTTCAGGCACAGATTCTAGACGAGTATCAATATTTGGCACTGGAGGACCAACAGTCCCTATCATGGACATCTGATTTGGTAGCGAGACAAATGATCCAGCACAAGTTTCTGTGAGACCTAAAAGAGAAGAAATCACAGGGAACAAGCCAGAAGTCATAATAAGAATGGAGAAGAAAGGCGAACAGAAAAAAACAGCATATGCAGATCAAGGACTATGCTTGATTTAGGTAAGAGAACATATATAATTCTTTCTTTATGTTGCGAAATGCGAACCAGTCTTAAAATAGTGCATGTTGCATTAAGTTCAGTTGACAGATCTACACTTGTTATTCACCATAGTCCATAGATCGCAAATGCCAACAACATGTCAACATTGTTGACGCCACAAGTAATGTATTTACGTGTAAAGTATGAAATCGTAGGCCCATTACATGGTTCCACAAGTTATCTTTAATTGAAAACGGTAGACCTAACCCATACGATTAATTAATAATGTTTACTACCAATTGGAGTAGAGCAGAAAATATCAGGCAATCTTGCAACTTGAACCAATCATAACAGTAAAAACATTAATTGCTTCATGTGACAAGAAGAGAATAAGGGATGTACCATATCCTTGTAAAACATGTGCACATGTCACCACTCGCAGGTATTCTTCCACATGAGTGGCAAGTGGGGCGGCTCCAGATAATATAACACGGACATTTCCTCCAAGACCTTCTTTCACCTGAGTGTCACAAATATAATTTATAAAATGTGAATGCGTGAAACTGGCAGCAGCATACATAGTGAAGAAGCAGTGAATGTTAAGATGAATTACCTTACTGAAAACTACTTTGTCACATATTGCAGCAGCTTCAGTGTGCTTAACTCCCCTCTTCATTCTAAATTGCTTGCTGGAAAAACAAGATGTGTACGTCATACTTGGATTCGTGACAGGTGAGTTCTCTAATGATGCGATCAGAACTATAGCTAGCCTAGGGCCCGGGCTAGAAGGGCTGTAGCCCCACTCCAGCCCAAGATTAAATAGGGAGTAAGTATGCTTATTTTGGCCCAATCTCAATCCCAACAGACCACACATTAAGCCCAGGATAGTACTCCTCTGGTCCAATCCTGGGTTCTCCACTGGATACAAACACTTAATAATTGAACAACTTGGCATGAAGTGCACGTGAGAAGAAATATTGGGTTTCTGATATTAAGAGTGCAAGCAAGTATTCCACACTTTTACCCAAGGAAAAAACACCACTCTGAGATTAGCAAACTTACAATCTGTAAGCAAGACTGAACATTGTACTCCTTATGAAACCACCAGCTGAAATCTTAGCTTGAAGCCCTGAAAAAAGTGTAAAGCAAAAGGATGACATTCTGTGAATTTGCTCTCAGCATCAGCTCCAAATCTTTTGAAGTTTGAACGGTAGAAGCAGCCTGCAAGAATGGATAGTGCAAAAAACTATGCACCAAGTTAATGCATGGACATGCATGAACAACAGTGAATAAAAGAATTGTGGGAGCCAATTCTTCATATATATTTTTTTAGAAAAGGGGAGTCCCAGCCTCTACATCGATTTGATGCATGCGGCCTTTATTGGTCTATTTCCAATTTCTTCATATTACAGTGAAAAAAAATCAATCTACAACTGTGAATGAAATAAGAGTTGAGACGGTCAACTCTGTAATTCCATGGCCCAATAGGCTACATACGGAAGACCATTGGTTAGGCCATCTGACTGGGCCAGCCAGCAAGTTAAATCCATTAAAACGATTGCAAAACAAAGGAAAACATGAGAGTTTAAACACAACCGGCTTAACTTATTAAAGTACAGATTGACATATTTCTTTTCATCTTCAAAAACAATCTGATCATATAGTACACAGTATACTCTCCTATTTGCTGCTTCAAAATTAGATTAAACATCTCATAATATGCTAATGGAAAAGCTAGCCCAATTCCCGTTGCCCAATTCCCACACAACTGTAGGCTAAATTGCAATACGTATGTTTAACTATACTCCTTTTATTTAAATAAAAGAGGTATATGCGCAGATTATGCTAAAAGATAGTGACTGCAATTAAAAATTTCATGGAAGTCACTTGGGAGTATCTAGTGATTACCAATGTAGTATATTTGAAGTAATAAATGAGTACAGTACCAAAAATGTATATAAGTGGTATATGAGGAGTGAGAATACATACTCGCCATGCATATGTCTATATTTAAGAAATGGGCTGAACTACAATGGTTAGAATCAGAAATACTACCTCTGTTCCAAATTACTTGACACACATTTGTCTAGACATGGATGTATCTAGACACTAAACAAGTGTAGATACATCCATATTTGGACAAATCCAAGTCAATAAATTTGGAACGGAGGGAGTATTAGTTATATGTCTTATATAACTCTAATGGTCTGAATGTGTATTCATTACTATGCACCAAAATAAGCGGTGGTGTTTCTCTCTCCCTCTTTTCCCACCAATTAATGTGGGAAATTTAGCCTTTCAGAGTAGCGGACGTAGAAGCTTCTTTTAGCCTTGCTTTAATAATAAATAGATTTGGTAAGTGATTGAAGTAGACCCTTACCAGAAAATATCCGATCAAGAACACGTGGAACAGCACATAAAATAGTTGGCTTCAGTGTCCCAATATCCTCAACCAGCAACTTAACATCCTGTAACATATCTTAAATGTCAGCACAGATCCGAAAGAAAAACCCAAGAAGGATTCTGTGTACACTTGATAGTGCTTACCCCACGCCAAAATCCAATAGACGCACCATGGAACATAAACAGCTCTTCCACAACTCGGTCAAAGATATGAGCAAGAGGAAGGTAAGACATGTAAACGTCGGTTTCCTCCACCTGAAATAATCACATAGCAAGAATTTAAAGGTCAGTCACTGGAGAGGCAATGTCACATGATGTAATGGCTGCTGACATCTTACCCGCTCCTTTACAGAGTTAAGCAGATGGTCTACACCTGCAATGAGACTAATAATGCTCGCATTGGAGATCAGGACACCTTTGGGGTCACCAGTAGTTCCACTAGTATACATTATAGTACATATATCTGTCCTTTGCTTCACTGGAAGATCAAATTCTTGGTCACCTGCCTGCAGATAAGATGCCACGAGGAGAGTACAATAGTTAATAACTGTGTTGACAAGACTGTCTCAGTAAATATGTTACATCAATTAAAAAACTGAAATTGTCATGTTTGAAATTGTAATGTGAGATCAAGCACAAGCGGTAAACAAGATATGAAATTCTGAGGAGATCTAACAACAGATGGTAACAACAAATGAACATATAATAGATGGCTTGATAAGTTTGCAGCCAATAACCATTAGAACTTTATCTAAAAATAACCATTAGAAGCCTTTGTTCTGATATCCACAAATGAGGTTAGGTTAAATGTTTGCTTATCCAGTCATTCACAGAATTGAGGATACTAAAGTGCACATCATGATGAAAACCTCATATTTTCAAGAAATAGTATTCAAAACAACCAACATGCAAAGCTAACAATTTATCTTACCAAAGAAAGGAACTCATGCCATGAGTATATTGACAGCCCATACTTGGAGACTTCTTCCTTTTGTTCTTCAGTCACATTGCCAAAGCTCACAATAGCTAGAAACAAAGTTATATATTTATTTTCACAGTAGAAACATTATAGTATTAGATGATAAAAGATATCTAGGATAAGTGAAACTCACTTTTCAAGAACTCGGTTGACTTAGGAAATGTCTTCAAGAGCTGCCAAATTGAGGTACAAGATGGACAATAATAACAGAATACACATTAGCATGGTTGCTTCCCAACTGTCTTAATTTTGGCTCAAAATATAAATAGAAAAAAATAAAAATATATTGAAACAAGGCAATTGCTCAACAACAGAGAATTAATGGAATATTTTCTATTACTATGAATCACGGCTTCTATTAATGCAAAGAGCTTATGGAACTCGACAGAGCAGAACTGCAACAAGAAAATTTTGAATCCAAAACTAGGGACGTAAAGTGGCGCTCGATCCGCCCCGCTAAATAGTCAAAATCAGCCATGTTAGTTGTGACATCTTTTTACAGATTAGTTCACTTTGTACTGTCACCTACTTTAGCAGGCTTATGCGGGACACCGCTTACATCCCTACCCGAAACCAGCTAGGATCACAGCCCAAAAGAACTGGGCTCATCTCGGATTAGGCTACCACAACATGATCTTAGGGGATATAGAAGACATGGAGTCACATGCATCTGTTTCCAACTTCCTGAGGTACAGACCAAATAGGAGTCAACATGCATCCTCCTCCAAGAAAAGACATGGATGCCAAATATAAAATAGCAGTTCATGGTACATTGCAAAGCAAATAAATTCTAGATGTGCGATAATGAAGCAAACATACCTCCTCGACTTTCTTCTCCTCTGCAAACGCAATTTCAACTTCTGCATGGCACAAAATAAACTCTATCGCACCAGCCCCTACAGAAAGAGCATTTTCAATAAGAAGATCGAACTGTACCATCATTGTTGTTTCTTTTACGTGTTTCTAGTGTGCCAGCTGGGGAAAAAGATCAGTACTTAAGAATTTCCTATTGCTTAGTGCTCTGCTCACATATTACTATGTTAGATAACTTGTTTGCAGTATGTTTCAAATATGTGGCAGGGCTGTCATCCCTTTCTTTTAAGACTTGACTAGCACTTGATCATGGTTAAAGAAACCTTAAATAGTGCAAGCACATGAATATCGAGGATTATTTTTCAAGGAGAAGATGAGGAAGTCTATAATCCACTGATGCACAACAAAAAAGTGAAAAATGAACTAAGAAGCATCTGAAGTTCTGAACAGACAACTATATGCTCATCCATGCCATATAACGGAGATGTCAGGATATATACCAAGAGTGTCATATAATGGAACACAGTAAATTCCATGGGCATTGCAAGCCTGCAACATAAAGGTTGCAACTGAATTAATTTTTATGAGGGAACAATTATTGCTTCAACAAAAACTCCATAAGTCCAACACGATGAAAATAGTTACATTTTGCAACAATGATAAAAATGCTGCATCCATTAGAACCAAGACTTTACCTCCATTGTGATAATCCACTCAGGACTATTAGGACCATATATACCACAACGGCTACCCTGCATAATTATCCAGTTTAAAAAACAATAGTCAGCATGAAATGACATGATCCCAGTTTAATCATGAACCATGAGCTGAATAAAAAAGTTCACATAATGTTTAATTCACGTGTTCACTCAAGATGAGAGAAAAACATAACATTTCTCTGAAATATGCTCAGGTAAATTAGTATCAAACTGAACAGAATAGTAAATACAAAGAAATGAGGGAAGAAACCTTCGTGAGTCCACAGCTCCTAATAGAGTTGCCGATTTTATTTGCAATACCAAACACCTCCTTGTATGTTCTCCAAACGTATGCACCGGCCTATTTGTTTATAGCACAGAAATCACATTTAAGCAAGGTTTCTAGTGCGGTTATATTTCAGGGGAATATAAGTTGTACGTGAGGTAATTGATCGAACAGTACCTTCCCATCAACAATGTCACGGCGGCCAAGCATTTTGTTGTTTGGATACTTCTCCACGGCCATTCTGTTTATGAGCAAACATTATTAAAATAGAACTGGAAAAATCTCACTAAGCCAAACGGTCACCAGATTTAAGAATTTTTCGAAGCAAGTCAGCAGACCAAACGGTTAACTAACCCGAATCAAACCAGACACTGTTGACCATTCTGACATCAGCATACCCACTCAGTTGGCCACGGAGAAATTTAATTCAATCCGACGACATGCTTGCATGGTCAACCGCGTCAAGCACGTAGATGATAAACAATGAGCAGGAAATAGCACTGCCAACTTCGATCTACTACTCCGACATAGGCACAGACGGAAGATGAAAAGAAGAGAAAAGAAAAGAATGTCGTGTAGGATAGGGTTTTTTTTGCTGTGTGGGGTGACAGATCCCCAGGCTACCATACCGAACAACGGCTATACATAAATGCCATAAAGAATAGGGTTCAAGCAATTATGTTAGATTTGATGTGAGGCAAAGGGCATATCGAACCCCAATCTCCATGTACTAGCAAGACAGCGACAAATGACTAGCAAGAAAACGGGAAAAAAACAGCATCTGCATCAGCAGAATCAGCGCACCGATACTTTGACTAACGCACCAAAGAGATAGACAAAACAGTCCAAGCGAATAACTAATCTCTTGGCCATCATCAACCAACGGAACACGGAAGCAAGCAACCGGGGGCACGGCGGAGGAGCAAGGAGAGCTGACCGAAATATGTCGTAGCAGCTGTCGAGGCCGGGGACGGGGGCCGGGAAGCCGTCGCGGGCGAAGGCGCTCCGGTAGGTGGCCCCCACGGAGGGGCGGCCATCAGCGGCCGGGCGGCCCTCCTCGACCTTCACCACGTGCTGCATCTCCGTCATCTGATTCTGTCCTGCTTTGCTCCGGGAGGGACGGAGCGTGAGCGGCGCTTTGCCTTGCTGGTCTCTGCCCCTGCGCGACGCGATGGACTGAAACAGAAAGAGGCGTGGGGACGGAGGGGCTAAATAGAATTGGATTGTAGGTGGGGTGGGTGAAGCGGAAACCGGCGGGGCCACCTGGCATAGACGACAGTAGGAGGCCACGGGTTGGTTGGTGGGGCAGGCGGCCAACAGCGACCTTCCTTGTAAAGAGTCAGATGGTCGCTCATCCAGACGTATCTGCTGGACATGACATCTTGTGGACCGGATTAATTGGTGCCATCTTCTCCACATTTTTTTCTTTTGAACAAGAACAGTTGAACCATTTGCAGATGATTTTTTTAAGGGAAACGGGATTATATTATATTAATTTACAGAAGTAGTGTTACAATCTCGACCGCCGAAGCTATCCCACACTGATATGGTATCAATGTCGATAGGTTGACATGATTTTTCAGTTGCACCCGCAACTAAAAAGACATATACAGTACGAGTTCTAAATTCAACTGCCAAGGATTCATGAAGGTAGGTCTATGACTCTCTCAAGTGTCAAGTACGAGTCGTGTGTCAATCGTAACGGCGTTAATATTAAAACTAACTCGTGCTCGACTAGACACCATCCCTTACCCCTTACCATAGTTGTTTAGACTAGCCCATAATGGGAGTATCATAGGTAGTATCATGCATGCCACATAGGCAAAAATCTAAGGTGGCACAATAATTAATGAAGAGAGAGGTGAGAGTATTATCATAGTATGATACTGTATCATGACACGCTAAACTAGAAAATATAATGATAAATGTATCATGTACACACATTTACATGAAATTCTACAAAACATTAAATATGATGTGATTATGATACTACTAGATGATACTATGCATTGTGGGGGTGGTATCATAAACTAGTATCATACGCATGATACTTATATGATACTTTGCATTGTGATCAGTCTTTATGTTTTGATTCATCCAGCCACGTGTTCTCATATTTGCCATGCATTATCGAAGTATAAAATTCTACATGTCACGTGCTCGTTTAGAAATTGTACCATGGTCCAAAATAGAGTGAAAATCTCATGGCAAAAAAGAGAGCTACGACCAGTGGTGGCGGATCCAAAGATTGACGCAAGCCCCTCGTCAAAAACTTTGGGCAAAAAAATACTCTTGTAAATAATAGACAAAAATATGTATGATTGTAAAGGTAGTACACAAAACTTTATGACTCTTGTAATAGGACACATAAATATATACGATTATAATAGTACATAAAAAATTCTAAGATTGCCAATATACTCAAAACGAGATGGAGACACACGTTGGCAGGTTACACATATTTGTATGATTGCCCAAATACTCAAAGCCCATATAAGTTGTACGACCATGCGAGCGGGGTAGCAAGAGCGACGTGTTGGCGGCTTACAAAACGAGCGAGAGGGAGGGTTCGCTGTGAAGTGGGTTTTGAGTTGGGCTGGACTTGGTGGGCTGCTCCATGGCCAAATATTAGTTTGCATAGATAGAAGGTTGAATGTTTTGCTACGCCCAAAGCCATGGCCCTTGTTGCCCTGGGCCTAGATCTGCACCTAGATCCGCCACCGACTACAACCTGTGTTGATCTCATGACTCTACTCTGCTACCACCGCCGCTTAACGGAGGAAGACAAAAGCCACAAGTTCAACATATGAAGCACATCTACAGTAGAGGATGAGCCTCGCTTGGTCACCACAATAAGAGCCATAGATTAGTCGAATACGTATTTATGCCTTACTATTAAAGGATTATGTGCAGGAAATTTAAAAAAATTGTGTCACATAACCACCAAGATCTATTATGAAGATACGAGCACCCCATAGTGCGGAGATCTAGAATAGTTACAAATATCGTTGTGGAAGATCTTCTATTTTTCGAAATAGATGTCAGTGAAGCATGATTAAGAATCTCGCGTCCACGCCGAGAAGCGAGATTGTTACTTGATTGCCTCATAGGATCATTTATGTAATCTCTCAACCAGTGTTCACACGTACATTGCAGCACTCCGTCAGTGTTTCGCTGTTCTAGAGCTACCTGATGCAGACGAAGAGAGACAGCCTTTCAGCGTAATATAGGTGGTAGATCTAATCAACTAGATTAGATATATATGAGAATGGAGAGATATAAGTTTCAACACATAAGATCTAATTAGAGGGAGATATTACAACAATGTCTAATTAGAGGGATCTCTAATTGGGGCATCATCTAATTCACAATATTTTTAGAAGAGAGGAACTTGTGATTTCCTAGGCAATTGTATGTCTCTTCATGGAGGAGAGGGGGTATATAAGGGGGAAAAGCGGAGGTGGGGAAGTCAAGGTGCCGGCCCCAGGGCCGGACAAACCCTCCCCCAAGTCGGTGTGGGGAGGGAATCCCTCTCCAACTAGAACTCCCTTTCCCAAACCCCCCACTTTGAATTTTATTTTTTTCCACCTCAATTCAATTAGCACTCTTCTTTTCCACCTAATTAAATCAAGGAAGGCATGAGGATGCATGCGTCGGCCCTGGATGGGCCTGGGGCTCTGGCGCATGTAGCTTGCTCATGAAGTCCTTGAAACTCTTCTAAAACCTTATATACTCTTTAGATAAAATCATCGCCTCTATCCAACGATATCGGAAACACTTCCTGACATCCCAAAACATCTCATGTTCGCCATATTTATCTCTCAGGACTCACATCCCTTATACCGGCATAAAATGCCTCTCATGATAACTTCACTGGAACATCTCTGATTCTCACCGGAGTTGTTCATGTGACTCCGAGCACTTCCCATAACCACTAATACTACATATTTATTCTATCAACATGGATTTCTACAGCTTAAGTGTGGGACTTATAAGGTTCGGTAACAAAACATACCCGGTAAATGCCTACCGGATAATAATCAGTGTTAGGATCTAGACAGCCGCACTGACTCTCATATGTTCACGAATTAACGATAGAAACTTGTTGTATTTCTCATTAGGCTAACCCCCTTACGTACACGATACACATGATATCACGAGATGATACAAGTGATCTAGTTTGATCAAACCATTCGATCATAACACATATTAAACTTGCACTGATATCATTCTCTTTTCTCATTTGGTATTCTCTATGTCCTATGATAAATGACACTTTTTCTGGCCATACGATTGGGGTGACATCGATAATACTGA
Organism: Poa annua; assembly: GCA_026929855.1. Lineage (NCBI taxonomy): Eukaryota > Viridiplantae > Streptophyta > Magnoliopsida > Poales > Poaceae > Poa > Poa annua. The sequence continues at coordinate 51,690,755 of CM049435.1, read as the reverse complement.
GGGACTAAAGGATGTATCTCTCCATCGTCCGGAGGAGTAAGTACCAATGAAAACTCCATCTAATTGATCGCTAACTTCATCGATGACGATTTGTCTCTTAGCAAAATCATACAATGGGTCGGTTCAGTACTATTGTCATTCTGACAATATACTTTTATAGTTATGTGACATGTACAAAGTCCATGATCAGCAAAGCGTGATCATCTAACAACAAGATAAGTCAGTCTTAGAGGCAAGACTAGGAACGCTATTCTTTGTTCATATCTCTACACGTGCATTGGAGTTTTTCCTTTGAGCACTCACTATTCAATTGCCAATGATGTTGTAGCGCAATGATGTAAACTTGACGATAATAATAACTGAATATTATTGTCTCTAGGCCATATCTCCACAACTATAGGGATTCCATGTGTATTTGCCATGATGTTTATGTTCTTGTACTATTTTTATCGATCTATTACAAAGTTTTATAGTGAATCTCATTATATTGTTATTTAATTTCGGAAAACTGAGAATCCTAAATTAAGCAAGCCGAATTACATACATATGTGTTTGTCGGAAATGAAGAACACACTCAAACTACCCAATATATATGTGTGTGTTTGTGGCCTGATTAATAGGCGCAGTCCACGTCCTGACTATGTGCGTGTGGCATTAACTTGATATAACTTTGTGTGTGCTACATTGTTCATACAACACGTTCAAATGATACTTATGCTTCCTCAAGCTGCAGGTGTATGAAGCTGGCCATAGGTTATCAGTGTAAACTTTACCCTTAAATTTCTTTGTAAAATTCTGGACTAAGTGTCACATACATTCCCTATATATGCTTCACTCCATGGAATACTGCTTCTACTGCACTCTCCAAACCTTTGCAAGCGGCTATGTGGATAGTAAGTCCCGATGGATGACCTATAATGTCGCGCAAATTCTACAGAAACCAAGTCCAACTTTTTTATGACCCAATCTCCAAAACTCCATAAGCAACAGGTACATCCAATTGTGTCCATTAACTGCAGTAGCAGCTACTAGATGTCATTTAATCTGCCATGAAGAGTTGTTGCATCCACGGCCAAATAAGGCATGCAACCATCCAGGAAGTTTTGAAACAAACAAAAGCCCTTCGACTCTCGGCAATCATGAGCCACAGTAGGGTGATCAAAACAAAAAGGTCACATTCGGCGATCATATCAGATGGTCGCCGACGACTCTTCGAAATCATCCCCGACGGAGATTGGCGATGTGGGCGGAATTGAGGCAGAGTTCGGTGTCACTGTGGGTGCAGGGCTCGGTGGCGGAGTGGGCGTAGTGCTCGGCGGTGCGCCAGGGTTGGTCGTCGTGGTCATAGGAGGGGGATTCGGTTGTGTAGTTGGGTTTTCTGCCGGTGGAGTTTGGTTCAGGATCGCGCGACGCTCCGCCATGAACCACCCATTTACCTCGTCGTCCATCGCCGCCATGTCACCACCCATCAGGAAGGTCAGGTCATTATTCCTCTTCTTCACCGCAATGTTCGTCGTGATGAGGCCGAGCTTGATGTCCTGCTTCGGCCATGAGGGTCGGCCACCTCGCCTCGGTCTTCTCCTCCCGCGCGGTAGCGTGGGTCTTGACGTCGGTGATGCACTGCTCGATCGACGACTGCAACCTCTCGATGGCAGGTGCCGAGTCCCGGGTTGCTTTCGCCTTCTTGTTTCCAAGAGGAGGATGTACTTCTACCACAGTTGGGGCCGGGTCGTCGGGGTAGTATGTGTCGTCCTTGCGAAGAGCCTATCGAACATGTGCCCACTTCTCGCATCCTTCGATCCTTGTGAAAACATGCAAGAACTTAAACTGGGCTTGGGCGTTGTCGTTGCGGTAGGCTTTGAACATCCAGACCCTCTACATGTGGGCGATCAACAAGACGACGATCAAGAATGACAAAACCGAGCCGAGAAAGAACTCACCGTCATCTCGATATTGGCGCCGCTCTCGGGGTGACTGGGAGGATTTCTTTCCGTCGAAAAAGTGGTGCTAGGGGCATGGCTGGAGATGCGCCAACTGGATGATTTTGAATAACAATCGAGTAAAAACTGAGACTTCAAACCAGCTCACAATAGCAAGAGAGTTAGATGATGCCTTCTAGAGACATCTGCTGCACTTTAGGTTCGGTTAAGCGATTGTCATGTACATACAACTGAACTGAAGAATGTGCCCTGAACCTGAAGATTGTGACCTAAACCTGAAGTATATAGAGTTGAAACTAGGAGGAGGCCGCCATCAAACCTGAAGGATGTACAGTTGCTGGCTGCCGGCCGGTGTAAGAGACGTGGAGGGTGCTGCTGGACTTGACATGCGGGCAGCGGGTCCGACGGCGTGCAGGTCGCGGCTGTCCCGTGTAAGCTACGGCGGCGGGCAACCTGTGTCAGCGTGAGGGCTTTGACGTTGCAACGTGGGGCCGTAATCTTCAGCGTCTTCGTATACTCGAGTCAGTCTTGCGGATTCGTCTCCGTCGGTGGCCTCTAGCTCCAGGTATGCGCACGTAGGAGACGGGGATTTGGGCTTTCGACGAAGAGTACTTTTTTTTTTTGAAGTTTACGAAGAGTACTTTTTTTACAAGTAACGTGGCCAATCCTCTTTTAGGGTGGCAAATCATCTCTATCGTTGATTATTAGATTAGATTTGAACAGTCAGATTTAATGTATCAACACAAGTTAGTATTGGAAAAAAAAAGATTACAGTAAGTACTTTCCCAAGTTCAGTTAAAACCCTCTCTATTTATTTCAAATCGAATGGGACTGTATTTTCCACCTGTTCCGAGAAACAAAGGTAGGGGCCTGATTTAGGACTATACGCCTTTTGCCTAACTTAAGCCTCATTATGTACACTTGTTGCAAATGAATAATGTACACCTAGAGTCTAGAGATACAATAATGTACAGGAAAAATGAATTACAATGTTCTCTTCAAGAGTCATGAGTCAGGCATACGATTCGATCTAATGAGAAGTAAAGCCGACCCATTGACACCGCGAAGAATCAACAACCTCGAATCAATGTATGTGCCACAAACAATCTTTGATAAATCGAACATTTCTGGTGGAGTCTGTGTACGGACCTCTTGCAGCACTTTCCGTGCAGAATTGACATTCAAAGTCGAACCACAGCTCATCGACACGTCGACCTTGTCTTCATCTACATTAATACTTGCTGAGGGGAGGCTAGCTGGCAGCTGCTTGATATTTGAAGCTTTACCCCATTTGCCACGAAGATAGCTAGAAGATGTAATCCTACTCTCCTTAATATCCTCCGCATCGGTATAAATCCTCCCAGGAGTTATCCTTGCCGATGTGGTAACTGACAAAATTCCTTCGGTGCCAGATTTGTCATGAGGCCAGTCAGATTCTGGCATAATTTTGAAACCAATTTCTGAGGTCAGAGATAAAACAGGATCAACGGACTCTGGAGTTTCCGCAAATGTGAGGAATGCATCGGTGATGAGGACTCTGGGGGCAGGCTGACGAAGTGTTAGACCGATGTGCCTTCCAGTGCAGTATAAGAGGCACCAACGACCAGGTAGGAGGTGAAGCCAATTCTATGTAAAAAAAGCAAAGAGAAATATATATAAGTAATCATGTCAAGAAGAGAACAACATGAGTCGAAAAAAGAGAGTAAAAAAAGAAGTAAATACATTGATAACAAGAACCATCTATCTTGCAAAACAAAATAGGATAATATATGATCTATCTTGAATTTATTTTAATGAGGACGCACGACAAAATATAACAAATAGATACAGTGAACTCATCACATGTAAACCCTACAATAATTGTGATCAAGAAACTATAACGACTTATCTTGAAAAAAAAGTACGCTCATGCAGACAATTAGCTCAGAACAAAGTTCACCTCACACAGTATTTATAATTATCACTTATCAGGATTTGAAGCCGGAACAAACAGTTACCTCTGTTCTTGGATTTGGGTTTAGTACCTCCATCAACTCAATGAAATATGCTAACCGTCTACGCTGTAAACATGGTAAATGAAGCTTTATAAGTTAACTGGGCTTCCATCACATTTTTTTCGTACAAGTTACAGACACATGATGGCTTTCACTTATGTCAGGCTCACTTGAAGCTCAAGACTCTTGTGAACATTTGAGATGGAGATGCAGCTTTGAGTCATCCTGTATGTCAGAAAAATAATACCTGATGATGTCCATAAATATAATCTTCAGCCAGGCGGACAGCAGTAGATCCCAAGCCCCAACGTACGACATTCACAGTTGGACTTATACGCCATTTAGGTCCACAAAGGAACGGATGTCGCAGTGCATCGACGCAGCTGTAGATTAAGTTGATACAAGAACGTAAGAATTTCGAATCAAATGTAAATATCAAACCTGTTCCAAATTTGCAAATTTAGCTTGTAGGATAGCCAAAAGTAGGATTAATCTTATTCTTACCTTATCCTTTTGTCAGATTTTGTTGCTAGTAGTAAGGCCAGAAGATTCCAACCGGCACCCCAGTTCCTATCTAGCATCTAAGGAATAACAACAGAAAAGCACGATAGCATCAGATAGCTTCAAGAAATAATAAAAATAAATATTACCTTAAATGAATCCTTACCTGCAGGCCAGTATTCCCAGATGGGGAATTTTGGCTTAGAATTGGTACGAGGAACTCACGCAGACATGATGGATCATTTCCCTGCAATATAGGATACTGATCATGGAGTCATAGTTTCCTTAGTTACACTATTAACGTTTTTCGAAACTTAGAAAGATGAAGTCGCCTGTATGAACATGTGGTGTTAAACTCAAACAGACCTAAACGGCTATAATATTGCAAGTCCGAAGGGCATCTAAGATCTTGCAATGAAACAGAGCTCCAAATCCCTAATATCAAGAGCTCGTTTGGTACCCATCATTTCATTTCATTTGGCAGAGATGAAATCATTTCATTTCATTTGGAAAGTGAAATGGCAGGGTTAGGGATAAGAATTGGCATACCATACAATAGGGATTTGCTGGAATTCCAAATGAATTGACATGTCAATTCTATGCCAGACAGACAGGTTGGGGATGGAATCACAAATGACTTCCACGATTCCAGCTCGAAATGATGGATACCAAACGACCTCTAAAACATTATGGAGCACATGTTGGTTTGCCCGGCTGCCAGAAGGGAATGGGACAGTAGCTGCTTAGATTGTATATTTGGTAGAATTCCTTCAGGATTGATTGGTTGGTGTCCTTATGATTATGTAATTATCAGGTTGTTAAGCCTTTTCTTACTAACGAAAATTCTATGCATTCAATGTGTATTCATTAGATATATCTTATAATTAGCTTAGGTGGTATCCCCTAATTGTTTACTTATTTCCGTGCAAGTTTTACCAAAAAACATTCTGAACCTTAAGGGCTTGGATGCAAAGTGCTTATACCGTAATAGTCATACAATGGCAAATACATTTATTTGCGAGAACAGTGATGGAATGACAAGCAGCAGAAAGGAATAACTCGAGAGGAATGCACAAAAAAACCTTATTCAAGAAGGACTTGACTTTTAGAAAGGTTGATGAATCCATGAGCTCCCTCAGAACCATCTTTGCCATGATGAAGCCAACACATCTAGAGAAAAAAAAGTTTAATATTTCATCTAATAGTATGCATGTATATATCAACCACTGTTAACTGCAAACAGAAGCTACCAAACCTACCTCATGTCAAATGCTATCATCATTTTTTGTCTTTCGTTGTTACTTGCCACTGTACTGTTGCTAGGATCACTGTCATGAAAATCAACAGCATTTCCAAGAATACCAACCTAAAATGATGAAGAAAACACGAAATGGATCAACCGTTTTAACTTTAGATGGAATGACAGCTACTAAACATCGGGATCGACAGAATGCGCAAACTTCTCAGAGTTAAGTCAAATGTCACCTTTATGGTTTTGGTTCAATCAAATATAAATTTTAGATTAATAAGAGGGTCACTTCCCAGTTCCATTTCATCCATGAAACCTGTGTTCAGGTTATCAGTTCGAATATTTCCAGGCTTAAGTGCTTAACATGACGAGTATGCATATGGCAAGTGATACGAATGAACATCTGGACACCAGCATTCTTAAAGAAGGCTGTTCAAATGTCGTACTCATTTATATACACGAGGAAAGGTTGTCCTGCAGGGACGCCTCACCTAAATCATTTAAGAGACAGCGGCTAATTGTTCCTAGCAATAATGCAGATATCATGCTTATGCAAAGCACATATTACACTGAAATTTCTGTTTCAAAATTTAACTAATAAATAGATTCCGTGATGAAACACATAAATATGTTTTCTCAATTTTTCATAAACGAAACAAAGTTTAGTAAGAAAAATATTGTTAGTTGACTATTTGCTCACTGCTAATATGAAAGCAATTCTAACAACATATATGATTGTAAAAGAGGGGAAAATCATCATGGTAAGCATGCCAGACTGTTGACGTACAAAGATCCTAGTTTGACATTTCAATGACACTTATTATGCAGATGAGAGTGGTAGCAGAATGTTTTATTCATTTCCTTTCCAATAACCATGTATAGAAATAGTTTTTCTAAGTGAACATCAGATTAGCCTAATAGCATATTCTCAAGAAGAATAGCCTTAGCTTGCAGAGATATTCACCTTACTTGTTTATAATGCAGTTCTGCATTTGTCAGCAGTTAAGACTACAGAAAGAGTAGAGAGAAATATGTGCATTAGTATTTAAGAGATTGCTTTCATATGCACGATTCAGATAGTTTCAGAGTACGATGACATGTTATTTTGTCATACATAAAGTGGATAATACAATTCAGAAGTGGAATGTTATAGTAAAGTCTTGCTTATTGCAGCAAATCAGATTTAAATATACTATGAACTCTAATGATTACGCCATGTGGATCAGTGACCACCATATGCTGATGCAAAATCATGCTGAAATGGAATGTTATCTTTAGCAGATCGACTGTATTACATGAAATAGGCCAAATGGCATTGATTTATCAGTGTCCTCCGTAATTTAAGCATGATTACAAGAACATAATAAGAGGAAACGATGCTTACTTTGACATGTTTGTCTACTGGGCTTACATGAACATTCTCCAGTCTAAGCTCAGTATGTGCCATTCCATGGCTATGCAGATAATTTACCTGCAGAAAGTAAAGATGAATTTTCAATCCAGATCAACCAGTGAATGAGTACATAAAAAAATCATTAACTTTTAAAGCTTACACCAATCAGAAGGTCTCTCATCAATATCCTGATTAAACGTAGCTTCCGAGTTACAGCAGGCCCTCCAATGGAATCATCTCCTACCCTCCTTACTTGTTCTTCATCCAATGCTAATGTTGCTTCTAAGGTTGGAAGCCAATCTGGGAGTTGCAACCAGTGACGCAAGGAGTAACTCCCATGGTACTGCATTAAAATAATTTGAGTCTACTTTTTCAAAAAAAAAATTGGGTCTACATAATGAATATACCAGCACAGTGCTCAATCCAGCAAGACCAAATAAACCTAAAGTAGCGGTTACATCTAGAAACACATGAAATGGCTAAACCAGGCAGACCGTGATATGAAAATGACTGATAGCTCAAACGCAACTGACCCAAGACATGAAAATGGCACTTCCCACATTTGTCTTGAGATAAAATCAACTCGAGAAAGTAAGACAAAGGCTCTAACCCCGTGCACCAAGACGAGTGGACCATCACCCTCCTCCATGGGCTTGCTCGGGGTGACGTAGCCATGGACCTGCATCGCGTAAGAGTGGTACATCATCTGGCGACGGGCTAGCTTCTTCAGCACCTGTGATCAACACAGGCACACAGCCCACTCGAGCTCTCAGCTACAGATAATTCTACACGTATCCCAACGCAATACGCAATAAACAATTCAACAGATTAAAAAAAAACACCTCTAGCGCTCGCCGGCCCCTGCGCTTGGCCTGCGAACTATTCAGCTGCCGCAACACCACCGTCGACCCGTACAGCTCACTGGATACAGAAAACAGAGGAAAAGGGGCGTGATTATCGGTCGAACGAATTCGTACTATACAGACAGAGTGAGTGTTCGACGCCGCTGACCTGCTCGGATCGCGCACGGTGGCCTCGAAGATCATCTCGTCGGACTGCGGCACGAGACAACAATCACCGAAAAGTTAGCATCACGGGAGAAGTGGTACGAGAAAATTAGCGTGGTGGAGAGCGAATGAATCACTGGGGTGGGTTCCGCGAAACACTGACCCGTCCGTGGAGCCCGACGCTGACGCGGTCGGCGACAGTGAAGTCGGCCATGTCGAACCTGACCACGGGACACGGCCCCGCGCCGCCCCCCTCGTCCGCTCTTGCAGGCGCTGGCGCCGACGCGGAGGCCGACGAGCTCGCCTCTAACCGGAACCGGCGGCGGCGGCCCGGATGCGCGGAGGAGCGGCATGACGGGCGGGGCAGGCCAATCGGGATCGGGCACGCGGCGGCGGCGGCGGCGGCGAGAGGCATAGGGGTGGGGGCTGCCGGTTGTTCAGCGGGAGGGAGGGGCGGCGGACTGATGGAGGGAAGCGCGGGATCAAGACTTAAGAAGAGGAGGAGGCGCGAGGTGGTTGCGTGGGGGGAAGCGGCGGAGACATACAGCCATGAGCTCGACGCGCGCTCGCCTCCGTAGCAGCAGCGCCGGGCGTGCGATTTTTTGGGGCCGGTGCACCAGCTCGGCCGTGCGCCGGTGTCGTCTTTTCTGCTGCTTGGCGGAGCATTGCAGGGAGTGGTCCACTGGTTCGTGTCTATTCGCCATTCTGAACAGTTGACCCTAGCTGTCAAAAGTATTCCTAGACTCTCAGTACTCCCTCCGTTTCACAATACTCTTATATTTTAGGTATAACACATTTTATCAAAATTTAGACTAAAATAAATGCACATATCTATTAAAACTTTTTAAGATAAAAGTATATAGTCATATCACGAAGATACCGCCCGGCTTATGTAACAACACAATACCAAATGGCATTACGAATACACAGCGGAATAAAGAAGAAGAAACTAAAAAGAAAAGTCCCGCTACAGAGTTAAAATCTTTGCAGCAGCAGCACCACAACCCACCATCTGATGTCCAAGTTACTCAAAAGCAACGTCTTCAAAAAGGAAACTATGCACAAGTGACGTCGTCGCCAGATCAAAGATCTTGGGTTTTCACCCTGGAGATAGTTCCCGTTCTTAAAACAATGTCTTTAACAAGGCCATTGACAGGCACAACCAATTAAGATCAGACCTTGGATTATTATTCTGAAAGGTAAGATTTTAAACTTCACCTATGTTGTCGCCCCCGACTTTCATATTGCTGCTACGATTTCTGAAACTCCAAGCCAGTTCCTCATCGCCACAAAGGTTCCAATCAGCATTACTAGTACTCCAATCTCGACTTCCATGATATTCTTCGCCTCTGACTTCACCATGGATTCGCCCATGACGGAAACAGAAACAGAGCTTCGCGCCACTCCCTCCGACGCGACCGAATCCCAACCGATACAGCAATCTCTAGACATAAACGTCCATATGAATCGTCGACGGAGCCTTCCGGAACCCGACACTCCGGCCAAATCAAGGAGACTAGCGTTAGGCAGATCTTCACCTTGTCGCCAGAGGAACCCTAGGACGACCACGTTTATTCAGACCGAGCCCCCCACGAAGTTGATACCCACAAGTATAGGGATCGTTAAAATTTCGATGCGTAAGTATTAGTATCGATCCCACGAGGTGTAAAAGGTATAAGTGTTTATTCTATCAAGTGAGAGTGTCACTAGTCTTATTATCTATGCACTAGACGAACTACAATGATTTCTTTAAAATGATTCAAAACTGAAAGTAGAGATTCAAAATAAAAATGCAAGAAAGTAAATTTGCAAGCAAGGAGATTACAAGTAAGTAAAAGCCCTTTTTAGAGAAAGCCCAATCCTCTATGCAGCAAGAGGACAAGCTCAAGTGTGTTCTTATGTGTGATAAAAACATTCCCAAGGGCTACATAAACTTCATGGCAGAAAGATTTCTAGAACAACACAGTGAATATCTTGTCAAGTTTTAATCTTTTCGGACAAAGCCTTAATTAAGTACAGCCAAGTAAATGAGCAAATGCACCCCTTATGATGGGTCCTAAGGCCATGTAAATGTGCAAGCAAAGGAGTCATTAAGACACAAACGTTGCACCATAGCTATAAGTCCTAGGGTCCCCGATATATATCCTCCCTAATGCAACTTATCGTATCGGACTACAGTTTTTGTCCTCCATACTGTCCTACCCAATCCATTACACTAAGGTGCAGCCCTATGATACCATATAGGTGAAGTAATATACAGTCGACGTTCGCATATCACCATCAAAGAACCACATAAAAGATAAAAACTTGACCAAATACTCATTGCATACTTCGGTAGAAATCAATACCAATCCATCCTATGCCCTTGAAAACATAGGGAAACTACTCACATCAAAGAGACATTACAAAGATCAGTGGCTTGATGATGTTGATGAAGAGAAGCCGCAGCCCCGTGGAGGAGATGATGTCCACGGCGTCCACGGGCAAGGAGGCGGCGATGGCGGTGCAGCCCGCCGACGCGTCGGTGGCTTCCTAGGGCGGCGGCTGCCCTAGGGGACGGAGGCCCCTCGCCCCTTCTTCTTCTTCCTTGGTGATGGTGCGGCAATGGGTGAGCTCCTCTCCCTCCTTGGCGGCTGCCAAGAGGAGGAAAATTAGTGGGACACCTCTCATGCCCAATGAGGCCCCAAAGTCGTATCTTGGCCGTTGATGTCTACGCACGCTTCTATTCTCGTAGACAGTGTTGGGACTCCAAGAGCAGAGGTTTGTAGAACAGCAGCAAGTTTCACTTAAGTGAATCACCCAAGGTTTATCGAACTCAGGGGGTAGAGGTCAAAGATATCCCTCTCAAGCAACCCTGCAATTAAGATACAAGAAGTCTCTTGTGTCCCCAACACACCCAATACACTTGTCAGATGTATAGGTGCACTAGTTCGGCGAAGAGATAGTGAAATACAAGTAATATGGATGATTATAAGTAGTAATTGCAATCTGAAATAAAATGGCAGCAAGCAAACATGTAGCAGAACTGGTTGTAAACGGTGTTTCAATGCTTAGAAACAAGGCCTAGGATAATACTTTCACTAGTGGACATTCTCAACAATGACATCAAAGCTGAATAATAAATACTACTCTCAAACACTCTCTTGTTGGATGATAAGTGCAGCAGCAAGTCCTCCCTCAGTTATGAAACCAAGGTTATCGAACCAGTAGGAGATGAAGAACACGTCTGAAGGTCTCCCTAGCAATGGTGCCAGAAAACAGCTTATGGCGTGGAAAGGGAGGTGGAACCTGCACAACACAATCAAACTACTTTGCCCCAACGAAACAGTGAGGTTGTCAATCTCACTGGCTTGCTGTAACAGAGGATTAAACGTATGTGTGGAGGATGATGTTTGCAGAGAATGAAAGTAACAGTTTGCAGTTGGTTGTATTATCAGTTTAAAGAAAAGGACCGGGGTCCACAGTTCACTAGTGGTGTCTCTCCATAATAATAATAATGGCATACATGCGGGTAAACAAATTACAGCTGGGCAATTGACAGAATAAAGAGCTGCATAATGATGCATATACTAATGTCATGATGTCTAGTGTGAGATTCATTTGGGCAATACAACAATATACATAGACCGTTCCAACCGCATCTATGACTAATAATCCACCTTCCGGTTAGCGTCCGCACCCCTTTCAGTATTAAGTTGCAAGCAACAGATTATTGCATTAGGCAAAGTGTGTAATGTAAGTAATAACATTATCGTTAGACAAAGTACTACTGTTTTATCCCTAATAGCATCAGTACATCTACAATCTTAAAGCTTGCTATCACTACCCCAGATTAAATAGAGACATGAACCCACTATCGAGCATAAATACCCCCTCTTGAAGTCACAAGCATCTACTTGGCCAGAGCATCTACTAGCAACGGAGAGCATGCAAGATCATAAACAACACACAACATGATATATTATGAAGCAAATGACATAGTATTCAATATCCATCGGATCCCAGCAAACACAACATGTAGCATTACATAAAGATGATCTTGATCGTGATAGGCAGCTCACAAGATCTAAACATGATGGCACAATAGGAGAAGACAACCATCTAGCTACTGCTATGGACCCGTAGTCCAAGGATGAACTACTCACGCATCAGTACGGAGGCGGGCATGGTGATGTAGAGCCCTCCGGTGATGATTCCCCTCTCCGGCAGGGTGCCGGGAAGAGGTTCTGAACCCTCCCGAACTAGGGTTGACGACGGCGGCGGCTCCGTTAGGTTTTGTGGAAAAGTGTTCGGTTATTAGGTCTTGTATTGTCGGGGGGTATTTGTAGGCGAAAGGGCGAAGGCGGTGGAGGCCCGAGGCCACGTCCTCAGGTGCTGGCGCGGCAGGGGGGGCCGCGCCGTCACCTGATGACGGCGCCTCGGTGCCCTTCTTCGTTTTCTCTTCGGACTTCTGGAACGTGTCGGGAAAAATAGGGACTTCGGCATAAAAACCGTCCAATTCCGAGAATATTTCCTTAAGTGGTTTTCTGAAACCAAAAATAGCAGAAAACATGGAACTGGCAATGTGGCATCTTGTTAATAGGTTAGTCCCAGAAAATGCATAAAACAACACAAAGTGTATATAAAACATGTAGCAATTGGTATAATATAAGCATAGAACATAAGAAATTATAGATACGTTTGAGACGTATCAAGCATCCCCAAGCTTAGTTCTACTCGTCCTTGAGTAGGTAAAACGATAACAAGAATAATTTCTGAAGTGACATGCTTTCACACAATTTTGATCATATAATAATGTAATGCATGTAAACTGAGATCAAATGAATAAAAGTTGTAGTTTATATTGATATCAAATGAGTAATGAATAAACAAGTAGGAAGAACAAAGTAAAACTTTCAATGAATCAATACTAGAGAACAATCAACCGTGCAAAGTAGAAATTAAAGATGATTTAAGCTTCAAGAACAACAATATAATCATCTAATGAATCAAACACTCATGACAACTTTGTGAAAGGATCAAGTCAAGCAATAACAATATGCACGTAGAAGATCATCTCTCTATTTGTTCACTCAAAAACAAGCGAGTGTTCAGCATTGGTTCCTGGCACCAGGATGTTGTGGCTAAAAGAATAATAATGGGGGTTTGGAAGGCCAACGGAAGAAAGTCTCACACAGCTGAAAGTGATCATTAGACAAGAGGAAGTCTTATAATCGAAGCTATGCAAGGAGTAGTGATTGCCACACAACGGATGCACATAGAGCTATAAGTGTATGAAAGCTCTCCAATGGAACTAGTGGGGGTGCATCTAACTTGCTTGCTCACGAAGACCTAGAGCACTTTTGAGGAGGCTCATCATTGGAATATACAAGCCAAGTTCTACATTGTAAAGTTCCCCACATAGTTATGCAAGTAAAACATGAAAACTCTCTCATATGGAGTAAAGGTGCTAAACATGAGCACAAATGATGACTATGAATATTACAGGTGCTATAACATGAGCACAAGTGTGGATAAAGAGTAGTAATGTTGCCCCCTTTTTATTCTTTTTTTTCTTTTTTTTTCTGTTTCTCTTTTCGATGGCCTCCATGGCTCTTTTCACTTTTAGGGGCAAACATTCTAACATGACAACACACTTTTGATGCAAGGATCTCATAAGGGATAAAACATGGTGTATGAAACGGTGCCTGTGCCAGTGTAGCAGGATATGCAATGATCTAGCGTAACATGGGTAAAACCACACATCAGCTATATAGAATCATGCAAAGCAATATATAAATGATAAATGACAACAAGTCATGTAATGTAAGATGAAAGTTGCATGGCAATATATCTCGGAACAACTATGGAAATGTTTTAGTAGGTAGGTATGGTGGATGTTTTGAGGAAGATATTTGGCTTATGTGTAGGAGAACATGATGAAGATCTCCCACGAGTTTTGGATGTACCCGCGAAGTATGCACCAACTCTCAATGTGAGAAAGGGCAATGCAAAGTACCGAAGAGGCTATCAAATATGGTGGTGGAAGTGCCATGAAAACCGCAGCTTTAGAACTCACAAGCAAAAAGATTCCAACTAGAAATATGATCTTACAAGGCATAATGAAAATCACTCCATCAGGGACTGTGGCAAATGAACAAGTCACTGTTGGGACCCCGACCGTAGCGCATAACACAAAGTCATTACGGTTGTTTTTAACATTAGAAGTCATATATCATTATGCTATCAACTGGATATTTAAGTGTGGCACGACTTCAAGTTTTCTAGACCAACCATTAATCGTTCCACTTTAGTAAACCATCATGTTTTACCATTAAGCATATTAATATCTCAAAACAACATCAATGATTCAAGTGACACAATTTAATGATCTACAAGATCATGTATCATTTAGTTATACCATCTACTCCCTCCGTCCCAAAATAAGTGTCTCAACTTTGATAGAAAGTGGATGTATGTAGTCATAAAACATGTCCAAATACATCCACTTTTTATCAAAGTTGAGACACTTATTTTGGGACGGAGGGAGTACCACATTTAACATTTTCTGTTCTTAACCAAACACCAATCAACTTATTTAAAACATAAACTCTCCAAGTATTTAACAATGAAGCAAGAGAGTATAACATATGAGAACTAACAGCTCTGAACAAGAGGTGCATGAAAAATAAGAGCTGAAAGTATTACAGTAGCTATAGAAGAATACTCAACAAGTATAAGTGAAAAATACGAGTATTCATAATGAAAAAGCGGAGCGTGTCTCTCTCCCACACAAGAAGGTTAGGATCCATTTTATTCAGAAAACAAAAATAACAAAAGCAAAAATAAAAACAAACAGACGCTCCAAGTAAAGCACATAAGATGTGGCGGAATTAAAATATAGTTTCACTAGAGATAACCTGATAAGTTCTTGATGAAGAAGGGGATGCCTTGGGCATCCCCAAGCTTTGACGCTTGAGTCTTCTTGAAGTATGCTTGGGTGACCCACGGGGGCATCCCCAAGCTTAGGCTCTTTCATCTTCTTGATCACATCATATCATCCTCTCTCTTGACCCTTGAAAACTTCCTCCACACCAAACTCAAAGTAAACTTCATTAGAGGGTTAGTGCATAATCAAAAATTCTCATATTCTGCATGGAGACAATCATTATCATGGTACTGGACATTAGCTACAGCCACTGGAATTTTATGTAACAAAAAGATCCATTCAAAAACAGCAAAAGAACCAATGCAAAATAAATGGCAGAATCTGTCAAAAACAGAACAGTCCGTAAAGACGAATTTTTTCGAGGCACTTAACTTGCTCAAATCAGAAAACTCAAAACTAATTAAAGTTGCATACATATCTGAGGATCACGCTCAGAAAATATGAGGTCATTCCGACGTTTCTGTAAAGAGTTATGAATTTAACGGTGAACAGCAGAAAAACTGTTCCTGCGCAGAAATCCAAATCTAGCATCAACTTTCTACTAGAGACTCAACTTGGCACAACTATGCAATAAAAAAAAGATACATAGGAATTGATACAGAGGTAGGCATGTTACTTAACTCATGAAAATAAAATAACAGGAATAAAAAAGGTGGGTTGTCTCCCATAAGCGCTTTTCTTTAACGCCTTTGAGCTAGGCACAGAAAACAAAACTCAAGTATTTCCAAGAGAAGAAGCATCAACATTAATAATTTCATTTAAAACATGGCTTGTTCCATTAGTTACTTTAGGTATCCATGAAGATGTACCAACAGGTTTATCAATGTTAAGCACGTTGGGAGGTTTGGGTTTAGGTACCTTAGGGATATAAATGAATTTCTGCTCTTTTCCCACAAAAGCTTTTTCTTTCTTAGTTTTGAGATAGGAAAAAGTTGAACTTAAAGTTTCCATAGCTTCCTCTAATTCACCAATCCTATTGTTTTGAGTATTATGGGTGTTGCTAGCTTCTAAAACAATGATTCTATCATTAATATCCTCTATTGATTCATTAACCTTGCTAGCGTTATCAATGAAGTTTGCTAAATTTCCCTCCATAGAGTCCAATTTTTTAATAACATCTTCAAGAGTGATCTCAGTTTTAATATCTTTAGTAGGTGATGGTGATCCTACCAAACTTTCAATTAAATTGCAAGCTTCCAAAGCAGTAGTACCCAGAAAGTTACCTCATGTAAGAGTGTCAAGAACGTACCTATACCAACTAGTGATACCAACATAAAAATTCCTAAGAAGGATTAAGGTGGAATATTTCTTAGTGCACCTATGATGAGCATCATTTATCCTATACCAAGCATCTTTCAAATTCTCTACTCCTTGTTGCCTAAACGAACGTACTTCAACTTCAGGACTTCCCATTTTAGCAATATTAAGGCAAAACCGAGATATAAATATTAATGCAAGTAGCTATTTTTTTTGTGTTTTTGATAATAAGAAGCAAACAAGATAATAACAAAGTAAATAAAATGCAAGTAACTAATTTTTTTGTGTTTTTGATATTTAATAGCAAACAAAGCAGGAAATAAAATTTAACTAAGCAAGACAAAAACAAAGTAAAGATATTGGGCGGTGAGAGACTCCCCTTGCAGATGTGCTTCAGCTCTCCGGCAACGGTGCCAGAAAACAGGCGTCGAAGGGGAGCTGAAAGTCTTCTGAACAGAGGTGCTCCTATCTCCCCGGCAACGGCGCCAGAAAACAAGCTTGATGCACACGGTGCTGTTGTTGGGAAACCCCAAGAGGAAGGTATGATGAGTGCAGCAGCAAGTCTTCACTCAGTTATGAAACCAAGGTTATCGAACCAGTAGGAGATGAAGAACACGTCTGAAGGTCTCCCTAGCAATGGTGCCAGAAAACAGCTTGTTGGTGTGGAAAGGAAGGTGGAACCTGCACAACACAATCAAACTACTTTGCCCCAACGAAACAGTGAGGTTGTCAATCTCACTGGCTTGCTGTAACAAAGGATTAAACGTATGTGTGGAGGATGATGTTTGCAGAGAATGAAAGTAACAGTTTGCAGTTGGTTGTATTATCAGTTTAAAGAAAAGGACCGGGATCCACAGTTCACTAGTGGTGTCTCTCCATAATAATAATAATGGCATACATGCGGGTAAACAAATTACAGCTGGCCAATTGACAGAATAAAGAGCTGCATAATGATGCATATACTAATGTCATGATGTCTAGTGTGAGATTCATTTGGGCAATACAACAATATACATAGACCGTTCCAACCGCATCTATGACTAATAATCCACCTTCCGGTTAGCGTCCGCACCCCTTTCAGTATTAAGTTGCAAGCAACAGATTATTGCATTAGGCAAAGTGTGTAATG
Organism: Poa annua; assembly: GCA_026929855.1. Classification (NCBI taxonomy): domain Eukaryota; kingdom Viridiplantae; phylum Streptophyta; class Magnoliopsida; order Poales; family Poaceae; genus Poa; species Poa annua. The sequence goes on along the minus strand of CM049435.1, from coordinate 51,673,357 downwards.
TAAGTAATAACATTATCCTTAGACAAAGTACTACTGTTTTATCCCTAATAGCATCAGTACATCTACAATCTTAGAGCTTGTTGTCACTACCCCAGATTAAATAGAGACATGAACACACTATCGAGCATAAATACCCCCTCTTGGAGTCACAAGCATCTACTTGGCCAGAGCATCTACTAGCAACGGAGAGCATGCAAGATCATAAATAACACACAACATGATATATTATGAAGCAAATGACATAGTATTCAATATCCATCGGATCCCAGCAAACACAACATGTAGCATTACATAAAGATGATCTTGATCATGATAGGCAGCTCACAAGATCTAAACATGATGGCACAATAGGAGAAGACAACCATCTAGCTACTGCTATGGACCCGTAGTCCAAGGATGAACTACTCACGCATCAGTCCGGAGGCGGGCATGGTGATGTAGAGCCCTCCAGTGATGATTCCCCTCTCCGGCAGGGTGCCGGGAAGAGGTTCTGAACCCTCCCGAACTAGGGTTGACGACGGCGGCGGCTCTGTTAGGTTTTTTAGAAAAGTGTTCGGGTATTAGGTCTTGTATTGTCGGAGGGTATTTGTAGGCAAAAGGGCGAAGGCGGTGGAGGCCCGAGGCCACGTCCTCAGGTGCTGGCGCGGCAGGGGGGGCCGCGCCGCCACCTGATGACGGCGCCTCGGTGCCCTTCTTCGTTTCCTCTTCGGACTTCTGGAACGTGTCGGGAAAAATAGGGACTTCGGCATAAAAACCGTCCAATTCCGAGAATATTTCCTTAAGTGGTTTTCTGAAACCAAAAACAACAGAAAACAGGGAACTGGCACTGTGGCATCTTGTTAATAGGTTAGTCCCAGAAAATGCATAAAACAACACAAAGTGTATATAAAACATGTAGCAATTGGTATAATATAAGCATGGAACATAAGAAATTATATATACGTTTGAGACGTATCATGGACACTCTGAACAATAACCTCATAGTTGAATAATATATACTACTCTCAAACACTCTCTTGTTGGATAACAAACACCATTCATTGCGTAGGTCTATAAAAGCACACCCTAAAGTCTGAGTAAACAAACACCACAACGTCATAAAGGAGTAACACACGGTGCGCACACTGTCACCTTCACACCGTGGAGAGTAACTCCGGAGTTCATATTAAAGTAACCTCTAGAGTGGCATAATAGATAAAGAGTAGCATCTACTTATTCAACTAGATTACAATGCTCATGATCACATAAAGATCACACCATGGGAGATAGAGATAAACCACACAGCTACCGGTAGAGCCCTCAGCCTCGAGGGAGAACTACTCCCTCTCATCATGGGAGTCAGCAACGGCGATGAAGACGGCAGTGGTGTCGATGGAGATGGCTCCGGGGGCAATTCCCCGTCCCAGCAGGGTGCCGAAACAGAGACTTCTGTCCCCCAAATTAGGGTTTTCGGTGGCGGCGGAGCTTCGGAACTCTTTTCGGGAAAACGACGATTGTTTTAGGGTTTTTAGGGCAGAGGCATTATATAGGCGAAAGGGCGGCGCGAGGGGGTGCCCGAGGGGCCCACACCATGTGGTGGCGCGGCAGAGGGGGAGCCGCGTGATGCACCGGTGTGGTGTTGTTGGGAAACCCCAAGAGGAAAGTATGAAGTAGTGCAGCAGCAAATTTCCCTCAGTTATGAAACCAAGGTTATCGAACCAGTAGGAGATGAAGATTCTTCTGAAGGTGTCAACGGCGCCAGAAAAATGCTGGTGCTTAGTTGACGAGGGAGTGTCAAGGTCTTCTAAACAGAGGTGCTTGTTCTCCCCGGCAACGGAGATGATCCTGACGGTTGACTTGGAACCTACACACAACACAATCAAGATACTTTGCCCCAACTTAACAGTGAGGTTGTCAATCTCACTGGCTTGCTGTAACAAAGGATTAAACGTATGTGTGGAAAATGATGTTTGTTTGCAGAGAATGAAAGTAACAGGATTGCAGTAGGTTGTTTTATCAGTTTAAAGAAAAAGGACCGGGGTCCACAGTTCACTAGTGGTGTCTCTCCATAAATAAATAATAGCATACATGCGGGTAAACAAATTACAGTTGGGCAATTGACAGAATAAAAAACTGCATAACAATGCATATACAAGTCATGATGTCTAGTGTGAGATTCATTTGGGCATTACAACATGATACATAGACCGTCATCCAACTGCATCTATGACTAATAATCCACCTTCAGGGTAGCATCCGCAACACCATTCAGTATTAAGTTGCAAGCAACAGATTATTGCATTAAGTAAAGTGTGTAATGTAAGTAGCACAAATATCATAAGATAAAGAACTATTCTTTTATCCCTAATAGCAACAGTACATCTACAGTCTTAGAGGTTGCTGTCACTCCCCCCCCCCCCCCCCTGATTAAATAGAGACATTAACCCACTATCGAGCATAAATACCCCCCTCTTGGAGTCACAAGCATCTACTTGGCCAGAGCATCTACTAGTAACAGAGAGCATCCAAGATCATAAATAACGCACTCACAAGATATATTATGAAGCAAATGACATAGTACTCAATTATTCATCGGATCCCAGCAAAGAGCAAACACAACATGTAGCATTACATAAAGATGATCTTGATCATGATAGGCAGCTCACAAGATCTAAACTTGATGGCACAATAGGAGAAGACAACCATCTAGCTACTGCTATGGACCCGTAGTCCAAGGATGAACTACTCACGCATCAGTCCGGAGGCGGGCATGGTGATTTAGAGCCCTGATGCACCGGTGCGGTGTTGTTGGGAAACCCCAAGAGGAAGGTGTGAAATAGTGCAGCAGCAAATTTCCCTCAGTTATGAAACCAAGGTTATCAATCCAGTAGGAGATGAATGTTCTTCTGAAGGTTGTTGAAGCTGACGTTGGCAGGGCGCACTGCCGGTGTCAACAACGAACGTGGAACCTGCACAGAACACAATCAAACTACTTTGCCCCAACGAAACAGTGAGGTTGTCAATCTCACCGGCTTGCTGTAAACAAAGGGTTAAACGTATGGTGTGGAAAATGATGTTTGTTTGCAGAGAATGAAAGTAACAGTTTGCAGTTGGTTGTATTATCAGTTTAAAGAAAAGGACCGGGGTCCACAGTTCACTAGTGGTGTCTCTCCATAAATAATAGTAGCATACATGCGGGTAAACAAATTACAGCTGGGCAATTGACAGAATGAAGAACTGCATAATTATGCATATACGATAGTCATGATGTCTAGTGTGAGATTCATTTGGGCATTACAACAATATACATAGACCGTTCCAACCGCATCTATGACTAATAATCCACCTTCCGGTTAGCGTCCGCACCCCTTTCAGTATTAAGTTGCAAGCAACAGATTATTGCATTAGGCAAAGTGTGTAATGTAAGTAATAACATTATCGTTAGACAAAGTACTACTGTTTTATCCCTAGTAGCATCAGTACATCTACAATCTTAGAGCTTGCTGTCACTACCCCAGATTAAATAGAGACATGAACCCACTATCGAGCATAAATACCCCCTCTTGGAGTCACAATCATCTACTTGGCCAGAGCATCTACTAGCAACGGAGAGCATGCAAGATCATAAACAACACACAACATGATATATTATGAAGCAAATGACATAGTATTCAATATCCATCGGATCCCAGCAAACACAACATGTAGCATTACATAAAGATGATCTTGATCATGATAGGCAGCTCACAAGATCTAAACATGATGGCACAAAAGGAGAACACAACCATCTAGCTACTGCTATGAACCCGTAGTCCATGGATGAACTACTCACGCATCAGTCCGGAGGCGGGCATGGTGATGTATAACCCTCCGGTGATGATTCCCCTCTTCGGCAGGGTGCCGGGAAGAGGTTTTGAACCCTCCCGAACTAGGGTTGACGATGACGGCGGCTCCGTAAGGGTTTCTGGAAAAGTGTTCGGGTGCTTTAGGTTTTCACGTCGAGGGGTATTTGTAGGCGAAAGGGCGAAGGCGGTGGAGGCCCGAGGGCCCCACACCTGGTGCTCGCGCGACTTGGGAGGCTGCCACGCCACCCTATGGTGTGGGCGCCCCTCGGCCCCACTCCTTCTCGTATTCGATGTTCTGGAAGCTCCCGAGAAAAATAGGCATTTTGGCTTTTGTTTCGTCCAATTTCGATAATATTTCCTTAACAGGTTTTCTGAAACCAAAAACAGCAGAAAACAGGGAACTGGCACCGTGGCATCTTGTTAATATGTTAGTCCCAGAAAATGCATAAAAACCATATAAAGTGTATATAAAACATGTAGCAATGGGTATAATATAAGCATGGAACATAAGAAATTATAGATACGTTTGAGACGTATCAAGCATCCCCAAGCTTAGTTCTACTCGTCCTCGAGTAGGTAAAACGATAACAACAATAATTTCTGGAGTGACATGCTTTCACATAATCTTGATCATATAATATTGTAAGGCACATGTCATGAATGAAGTGACTCAAAGCAATGATCTATAGTTTGCTAACAAATAGACAAGGAGTAAACAACTACATCATATAAGTAAAAACTTTTCATGAATAGTACTTTCAAACAAGCATAAAAAAGATTTACATAAGAGTTAACTCATAAAGCAATATTCTCTAAGTAAAAGAGCATTCAAGCAACACAAAGGAAGATATAAGTTTCAGCATTGGCTTTCAACTTTTTGAATATGTATATCATATAGATAGTTGTGAACACAAAGGAATATAACAAGTGCAATAAGTAAGCATATAAGAGTTGTTGCACACAGTTGACACAAGTGTTTGCTTCGGAGATAGAAAGAAATAGGTAAACTGACTCAACATAAAGTAAAAGATAGGCCCTTCGTAGAGGGAAGCAGGGATACAAGCATGTGCTAGAGCTTCATGGTTTTATAGGTTTTTGAAATCATATAGAGAGCATAAAAGTAAGTTTTTGAGTGGTGTTTGTCGTTGTCAACGAATGGTAATGGGCACTCTACCCCCCTTGTCAACCAGACTTTCTAAGAGCGGCTCCCATGAAGGACGTTATTTCTACCAGCAAGTTAGATCTTTTGTTTACACATGTAGTTAAAAACTAGTATCATTGCTTGGCTGATTAGATCAGGGCAAAAATGTGAAGAGATTGCAGCGGTTAAAGTTGTAATTAATTGGGACTGGTGAACGGATAGACGTCGCCTAGAGGGGGGGGGGGTGAATAGGCGATTTAAAACTTTTTCCGGGGAGCCGGAATTTCCGAGCCTAGATGGACCGGAAATTCCGGGGAGCCGGAATTTCCGAGCCTAGATGGACCGGAAATTCCGGTATGCTTGATAAAGGCGGAATAAAACTAGTGTTTTACTTTAACAAGCATACAACCTAAATATACTAGGTTCACCTATGTGCACCAACAACTTATGCTAAGCAATACAAGTATCAAGGAGATAGCAAGATATATAGCTTCAAGCACGAAGGCTATCACAATGTAAAGTGCATAAGTAAAGAGCTCGGGTATAGAAATAACCGAGGCACGCGGAGACGAGGATGTATTCCCGAGTTCCACCCAAAGGGTGTACGTCTCGTTGGAGAGGTGTGCGCAACCACAACAGGTTAGCCGCAACGCCACCAAGGCTCACCTTCTTCTCCTGATGAACTCAACCACAAAAGGTTGCGAGTTCACCTTCCACTATTGATCCCCTTTTGGGCGGAGATCGAATCCCTTACAACAATCTTGAGGCACACACCCACAACTTAATTGGGGGCTCCCAAGTCTTGAGGCACACACCCACAACTTAATTGGGGGCTCTCAAGTGACCACAAAAGGTCTTGACCACAAAAGGTCTTGGCCACAAAAGGCCGGCCACAAAAGGCGTCTAGGGTCCAATGACCCAAGAGTAACAAGCTCACAAGTAACACCACCACGAATCCTCGTGGAGGGCTCAAACCGATGCAAATGCAATGGCAAGAGCACACGAAGTGCTCAAGTCCTTCACTCACAAATTCCAACAAAGCAACAAATGCTTATGGGGGAATAAGAGAGAAAGAACAAAGAAAACCACAAAGGAGTCAAATCCCTCACTCCCAAATCCCACCAAAAGCAACTAATGCTTATGGGGGGAGAAGAGAGGAAGAACAAGGAGAAGAACCACAAAGGAACTCCAAGATCTAGATCCACTAGGTTCCCCTCACTTAGAGGAGAGATGGATTGGTAGGATTGTAGATCTAGATCTCCTCTCAACTTTCCCTAAAGAATATGCAAGAATCTATGGAGGGATTGAGAGGGAAGTGAGCTTTCCAAGGTCAACAATGGAGTAGGAGAGAGGGGAAAGTCGTGCTGCCTTGGATTAGCTGAGGAAGAAGAAGGGGAGGGGTATTTATACCTCTCCAGGAAATATAGCCGTTGGCTGTTTCGAAACTCGGAAATTCCGGTATAAGTGAGACTCGGAAATTCCGGTCAACCGGAAATTCCGAGTCCATGAAATTTCCGAGCTGAAATTCCGGCTGGAGTCAGAACCAAAACCAAACTTTCCTTAGCCGCTTTCGCGAGGCTCTTTGAGGGCAACTCGGAAATTCCGGGTCATCAAAATATCCGACCACAATTTCCGGTTGAGTCCAGCACCTCTTTTCCTTCTTTCCTTAGCCGATTTCTTGGACGAGTTGGGGAACCGGAAATTCCGGTGGAACGAAATATCCGGCCCCAATAATCCGGTTCAGAACAGCCAAACTAAAACCGCTATAACTTTTGCAAATGAACTCCGAATGAGGTGAAACCAACTTTGTTGGAAAGATAGCGACGAGCACAGGGCATCCCATAAATAGAGCAAAGTCACCACACATGGCAAGGTGTGGGACTTTCCTCATGGTCGAACCGGCAATATTTCCGCCACCGAAAACGCAAGAAGTTTGCCAAAGTAAAACCGTTTTCGAAGCACTTGGGCTTGTCATGAGGAACACGACAAGCACCAAAACCCAACATCCAAAATACAACAAGATGAACGAATGAAATCCCGATTTGGATGATCTAGAGCTTGGCATGAAGATGAACCAAGCTCTAATTCCTCACATGGATAAAAGCCAAATAAGAACCAAGAAATATGATATGCCAAGTATGCAAAGGTTTGAGCTCTCCACAAATATGCGATCAAGTTACTCACTCGAGAGCCCCTCTTGATAGTACGCCTATCTATCCTATAACCCGGTCTCCACAAACTACATGAGACCGGTAGAAAAGAAAACCTATCAAGATCATACCTTTGCCTTGAGCATTCCACTTGAGCTAGATGATGACTATCTTGATCTCTTCAAGTGGATCTTCTTTCTTGATTGCGCGTCCAAGCACATGCTTGATGAAGACTTCTCCAAATACTCCCCCATACACATAATGGGAGAGTCTCGCTAAGCTCCGTCTTCATGTATCCATCGCAAGCACCAAGCATAGGATATCTTCAAGAGTCTTCTCTTGGTCTTGCACATCTCAACTTCAACACATGACCATCCACCATATACATCATGGAATGGAACCTTGGTCATCAAATAAGCTTCAAGAGTCCAACACATGAACTCCACTATTCTCATGGACACGATCTATAAGATATCTCAATGCAAGCATTAGTCCATAGAGATTGTCATATAATTACCAAAACCACACATGAGGGAAAATGCTCTTTCAACTGGGCACCCCATTTGCCAGCTCTTTTTGCAAAGTTAATGGATAAGCGGATGTATATGCCACTAGTCCGGTTGTGAAAGTCTGTCTAAAAGCAAATGACAAGGTTGATATCCGTAACACCACATACTTCCTCAGGAGCTAATAAACATTGACACAAATAAGGGATAGTAAGTTTTGAATTAAAGGTAGCACATGAAGTATTTACTTGGAATGGCAGAAAATACCATGTAGTAGGTAGGTATGGTGGACACAAATGGCATGGGTTTTGGCTCAAGGTTTTTGGATGCACGAGAAGCATTCCCTCTCAGTACAAGGCTTTGGCTAGCAAGGTTGTTTGAAGCAAACACAAGTATAAACTATGACAACAAGACGTATATAAAAACATATTGCAAGTATTATAAAACTCTACATTGTCTTCCTTGTTGCTCAAACACTTTTACAAGGAAATATCTAGACCTTAGAGATACCAAACATGCAAACCAAATTTCAACAAGCTCTACGGTAGTTCTAAATTAATGGGTTTTAACTACATGATGTAAAAGCTTAAACATGATCTACTTGAGAGCTCAAAACAATTGCCAAGCACCACAACATACAAGATAACAATTCATAAGAGCATGTTTTTTTTCTTTATACCATTTACCACATTTAGCATTTTCTATTTCCAACCAAACACCAATCAACTTATTTAAACATAAACTCTCCAAGTATTTAATAATGAAGCAAGAGAGAATAACATATGAAAACGAACAGCTCTGAACAAGAGGTGCATGAAAAATAAAAGCTGAAAGTATTGCAGTAGCTATAGAAGAATACTCAACAAATGTAAGTGAAGAATGGGAGTATTCAAATGAAAAAGCGGAGCGTGTCTCTCTCCCACACAAGAATGCTAGGATCCATTTTATTCAGAAAACAAAAATAACAAAGCAAAAATAAAAACAGACAGACGCTTCAAGTAAAGCACATAAGATGTGACGGAATTAAAATATAGTTTCACTAGAGATAAACTGATAAGTTGTTGATGAAGAAGGGGATGCCTTGGGCATCCCCAAGCTTTGATGCTTGAGTCTTCTCAAAATATGCTTGGGTGACCCACGGGGGCATCCCCAAGCTTAGGCTCTTTTCATCTTCTTGATCACATCATATCATCCACTCTCTTGATCCTTGAAAACTTCCTCCACACCAAACTCAAAGTAAACTTCATTAGAGGGTTAGTGCATAATCAAAAATTCTCATATTCTGCATGGAGACAATCTTTACACATACTACTGGACATTAGCTACAGCCACTGGAATTTTGTGGAACAAAAAGATCCACTAGAAAACAGCAAAAGAACCAATGCAAAATAAATGGCAGAATCTGTCAAAAACAGAACAGTCCGTAAAGATGAATTTTTTCGAGTCACTTAACTTGCTCAAATCAGAAAACTCAAAACTAATGAAAGTTGCATACATATCTGAGGATCACGCACAAAAAATCCCAGGTCATTTTGATTTTTCTGTGAATTCTTACGAACTAAACGGTGGACAGCAGAAGACTGTTCCTGCGCAGGAATCCAAATCTAGCATCAACTTTCTACTAGAGGCTTAACTTGACACAACTTTGCAATAAATTAAATATTCAAAGGAATTGCTACAGAGGTAGACATGTTCCTTGACTCAATAAAATAAAATAAAATAACAGAAATAAAAAGTGGGTCGTCTCCCATAAGCGCTTTTCTTTAACGCCTTTCAGCTAGGCACAGAAAGCAAAACTCAAGTGTTTCCAAGAGAAGAAGCATCCAAATCAATGCAAGAAACCCTCTCAACTATGCATTGTATTTTATCTATATGATTTTCACAGATCCCTTTTTCATTACTCTTAGGTTTACTAAATTCATCAAAGGGGTTTGCAGGGACAATCCAATCAAAAATTTCTTCCAAGGCTTCATGCATAGTGATGCACCGGTGAGGTGTTGTTGGGAAACCCCAAGAGGAAGGTATGAAGTAGTGCAGCAGCAAGTTTCCCTCAGTTGTGAAACCAAGGTTATCGAACCAGTAGGAGACTAGAGTTTTCCGGAGGTGTCAACGGCGCCAGAAAAGTGCTGGTGCTGAAGCTGACGTGAAACCTGCACACAACACAACCAAGATACTTTGCCCCAACTTAACAGTGAGGTTGTCAATCTCACTGGCTTGCTGTAACAAAGGATTAAACGTATGTGTGGAAAATGATGTTTGTTTGCAGAGAATGAAAGTAACAGGATTGCAGTAGGATTGTTTATTGGTTTAGAGAAAAAGGACCGGAGTCCACAGTTCACTAGTGGTGTCTCTACATAAATAATAATAGCATACATGCGGGTAAACAAATTACAGCTGGGCAATTGACAGAATAAAGAAGTGCATAATGATGCATATACTATAGTTATGATGACTAGTGTGATATTCATTTGGGCATTACAACAATATACATAGACCGTTCCAACCGCATCTATGACTAATAATCCACCTTCCGGTTAGCGTCCGCACCCCTTTCAGTATTAAGTTGCAAGCAACAGATAATTGCATTAGGCAATGTGTGTAATGTATGTAATACAAATACCCTTAGATAAAGTAATACTGTTTTATCCCTAGTAGCAACAGTACATCTACAATGTTAGAGCTTGCTGTCACTACCCCGGATTAAATAGAGACATGAACCTACTATCGAGCATAAATACCCCCTCTTGGAGTCACAAGCATCTACTTGGCCAGAGCATCTACTAGCAACGGAGAGCATGCAAGATCATAAACAACGCACTCACAAGATATATTATGAAGCAATAAACATAGTACTCAATATTTATCGGATTCCAGCAAACACAACATGTAGCATTACATAAAGATGATCTTGATCATGTTAGGCAGCTCACAAGATCTAAACATGGTAGCACAAGAGGAGAAGACAACCATCTAGCTACTGCTATGGACCCGTAGTCCAAGGATGAACTACTCACGCATCAGTCCGGAGGCGGGCATGGTGATGTAGAGCCCTCCGGTGATGATTCCCCTCTCCGGCAGGGTGCCGGGAGGAGCTTCTGAACCCTCCCGATCTAGGGTTGACGACGGCGGCGGCTCTGGACTTCGTGGAGGAAAAAGGTGCGTGTCCTAGGTCTTAGATATATGGGGGGTATAAGTAGGCGAAAGGGCGAAGGCGGCGGGGCCTCGAGGGCCCCACACCCCGTGCTCACGCGGCCAGGGGGGACCCGCGCCGGGAGGGGGTGTGGGCCCCTCGGGGTCCTCCTCCGTGTCCTCTTCGGTGTTCTGGAACCTCCCAGGGAAAATAAGCACTTTGACGATTCGTTTGTCCAATTCCGAGAATATTTCCTTAACAACTTTTCTGAAACCAAAAACAGCAGAAAACAGGCAACTGGAATTGTGGCATCTTGTTAATAGGTTAGTCCCAGAAAATGCATAAAATGATATAAAAGTGTATATAAAACATGTAGCAATTGGCATAATATAAGCATGGAACATAAGAAATTATAGATACGTTTGAGACGTATCAAGCATCCCCAAGCTTAGTTCTACTCGTCCCGAGTAGGTAAAACGATAACAAGAATAATTTCTGAAGTGACATGCTTCACACAATCTTGATCATATAATAATGTAAGGCTCATGTTATGAATGAAATGATTCAAAGCAATGGTTTATAGTTTGCTAACAAATAGACAAGGAGTAAACAACTACATCATATAAGTAAAAACTTTTCATGGATAGTACTTTCAAACAAGCATCAAAATGATTCACATGAGAGTTAACTCATGAAGCAATAGTCTCTAAGTAAAAGAGCATTGAAGCAACACAAAGGAAGATATAAGTTTAAGCATTGGCTTTCAACTTGTAACATGTATATCATATAGATAGTTGTCAACACAAAGTAATATAACAAGTGCAATAAGTAAGCATATTAGAATTGTTGCACACAGTTGACACAAGTGTTTGCTTCTAAGACAGAAATAAGTAGGTAAACTGACTCAACATAAAGTAAAAGAAAGGCCCTTCGCAGAGGGAAGCAGGGATACAAACATGTGCTAGAGCTTTTTAGTTTTATAGGTTTTTGAAATCATATAGAGAGTATAAAAGTAAGTTTTGAGAGGTGTTTGTTGTTGTCAACGAATGATAATGGGCACTCTACCCCCTTGTCAACCAGACTTTCAAGAGCGGCTCCCATTGAAGGACGTTATTTCTACCAGCAAGGTAGATCATCCCTCTTATCTCTTTTGTTTACACATATAGTTAAAAACTGTTGTCATTGCTTGACTGATTAGATCAGGGCAAAAATGTGAAGAGATTGAAGCAGTTAAAGTTGTAATTAATTGGGACTGGGCACCCCATTTGCCAACTCTTTTTGCAAAATTAATGGATAAGCGGATATATATGCCACTAGTCCGGTTGTGAAAGTCTGTCTAAAAGCAAATGACAAGATTGATATCCGTAACACCACATACTTCCTCATGAGCTAATAAACATTGACACAAATAAGAGATAATATGTTTTGAATGATAAAAGGTAGCACACGAAGTATTTGTTTGGAATGGCAGGAAATACCATGTAGTAGGTAGGTATGGTGGACACATATGGCATGGGTTTTGGCTCAAGGTTTTGGATGCACGAGAAGGATTCCCTCTCAGTACAAGGTTTTGGCTAGCAAGGTTATTTGAAGCAAACACAAGTATGAACTATGACAACAAGACGTATATAAAAACATATTGCAAGCATTATAAAACTCTACATTGACTTCCTTGTTGTTCAAACACCTTTACTAGAAAATATCTAGACCTTAGAGATACCAAACATACAAACCAAATTTCAACAAGCTTTACAGTAGTTCTTCATTAATAGTTTTTAACTACATGATGTAAAAGCTTAAACATGATCTACTTGAGAGCTCAAAACAATTGCCAAGCACCACAACATACAAGATAACAATCCATAAGAGCATGTATATCTTTTTCATTATACCATCTACCACATTTAGCATTTTCTGTTTCCAACCAAACACCAATCAACTTATTTAAAAATAAACTCTCCAAGTATATAACAATGAGATATGAGAGTATAACATAAGAAAAACTAACAGCTCCAACAAGAGATGCATGAAAAACAAGAGCTAATAGTATTGCAGTAGCTATAGGAGAATACTCAACAAGTATAAGTGAAGAATACGAGTATTCTTAAGAAAAAGCGGAGCGTGTCTCTCTCCCACAAAGGAATGCTAGGATCCATTTTATTCAGAAAATGAAAATAACAAAAACAAAAACAAAAACAAACATACGCTTCAAGTAAAGCACATAAGATGTGTCGGAATTAAAATATAGTTTCACTAGAGATGACCTGATAGTTTGTTGATGAAGAAGGGGATGCCTTGGGCATCCCCAAGCTTTGACGCTTGAGTCTTCTTGAAATATGCTTGGGTGACCCACGGGGGCATCCCCAAGCTTTGGCTCTTCCATCTTCTTGATCACATCACATCATCCTTCTCTCTTGATCCTTGAAAACTTCCTTCACACCAAACTCAAAGTAAACTTCATTAGAGGGTTAGTGCACGAAAAATTCTTATATTCTGCATGAACACAATTGCTACCAATGCTACTGGATATTAGCTACAGCCACTGATACTTTATGGAACAAAAAGATCCATTCAAAATAGTAAAAGAGGCATTGCAAAATAAATGGCAGAATCTGTCAAAAACAGAACAGTCCCTAAAGACGAATTTGTACGAGGCACTTAACTTGCTCAAATCAGAAAACTCAAAACTAATGAAAGTTGCATATATATATCTGAGGATTACGTACAAAAAATCCCAGATCCATACGATTTTTGGGTAAAAAGTTATGAATTTAACGGTGGACAGCAGAAAACAGTTTCAGCACAGCAATCCAAATCTAGCATCAACTTTCTACTAGAGGCTTAACTTGACACAACAATGCGATAAAGTAAATATACAAAGGAATTGCTACAGAGGTAGACATCTTCTTTAACTCAACAAAATAAAATAACAGAAATAAAAAGGTGGGTTGTCTCCCATAAGCGATTTTCTTTAACGCCTTTCAGCTAGGCACAGAAAGTGATATTCAAGTATTATCCAAATCAAGAACAGAAATCCTCTCAACTATGCATTGTATTTTATCTATATAAGGTACAGAGGTTCCATTTTCATTACCTTTGGGTTTACTACATTCATCAAATGGGTTTTGAGGAACAATCCAATCAAAATTTTCTCCCAAGGCTTCATGCATAGCTACAAGTTTAATAGGTATTGGCACTTTAATTTCTTCCCCATTAGTAGGTTCAGTTTTACCCAATTTTTCAAGTGCATTAATAACATCTACACATGAGCCTAGCATATCAAAACGATCAAAGACTTTCCTAGCTTCTATAGCAACATCACCAAATTCATTAAGCAAGATTTCTATAATAAAATCTTTCTTTTCAGCATTTTTAACATTATGAAGATTAAGAAACATTTGTTGTATTATAGGATGTAAGTTAACAAACCTAGCCTATAGCATGTGAACTAAAGAAGCTGCAGCAGTTTCATAATTAGGAGAAAGTTCTGCTATGGATTTCTCCCTAAGATCCTTATGCTTACTAACATGATTAAAGAATTCTTCAATATTCTCCTTTCCAATTATAGAACCACTACCTACTAACAGGTCTTCCAGGGTGTACTTAGGAAGCAACGTTATAGCAAAATTAAAACTAAAACCGAAATAACAATAATGCTAAACCGAAATAATAAATATGCAAACCGAAATAAAAATAGTAATGCAAGTAACTAATTTTTTTGTATTTTTTATATTAAGCAAACAAGACAATAATAAAAATAAACTAAGCAAGACAATAACAAAATAAAAAGATTGGATGTGAGAGACTCCCCTCGTAGAAGAGCTTAGTTTCCCCGGCAACGGCGCGAGAAAAATGCTGGCGTCGAAGGGGAAACTAAACTTTGCTGAACAGAAGAACTCTTGTCTCCCCGGCAACGGCGCCAGAAAAATGCTTGATGCACCGGTGAGGTGTTGTTGGGAAATCCCAAGAGGAAGGTATGAATTAGTGCAGCAGTAAGTTTCCCTCAGTTGTAAAACCAAGGTTATCGAACCAGTAGGAGACTAGAGTTTCCCGGAGGTGTCAACGGCGCCAGAAAAGTGCTGGTGCTGAAACTGACGTGGAACCTGCACACAACACAACCAAGATACTTTGCCCCAACTTAACAGTGAGGTTGTCAATCTCACTGGCTTGCTGTAACAAAGGATTAAACGTATGTGTAGAAAATGATATTTGTTTGCAGAGAATGAAAGTAACATGATTGCAGTAGGATTGTTTATCAGTTTAGAGAAAAATGACCGGGGTTCACAGTTCACTAGTGGTATCTCTCCATAAATAATAATGACATACATGCGGGTAAACAAATTACAGCTGGGCAATTGACAGAATAAAGAAGTGCATAATGATGCATATACTATAGTTATGATGGCTAGTGTGATATTCATTTGGGCATTACAACAATATACATAGACCGTTCCAACCGCATCTATGACTAATAATCCACCTTCCGGTTAGCGTCCGCACCCCTTTCAGTATTAAGTTGCAAGCAACAGATAATTGCATTAGGCAATGTGTGTAATGTAAGTAATACAAATACCCTTAGATAAAGTACTACTGTTTTATCCCTAGTAGCAACAGTACATCTACAATCTTAGAGCTTGCTGTCACTGCCCCAGATTAAATAGAGACATGAACCTACTATCGAGCATAAATACCCCCTCTTGGAGTCAAAAGCATCTACTTGGCCAGAGCATCTACTAGCAACGGAGTGCATGCAAGATCATAAACAACGCACTCACAAGATATATTATGAAGCAATAACATAGTACTCAATATTCATCGGATCCCAGCAAACACAACATGTAGCATTACATAAAGATGATCTTGATCATGTTAGGCAGCTCACAAGATCTAAACATGGTAGCACAAGAGGAGAAGACAACCATCTAGCTACTGCTATGGACCCGTAGTCCAAGGATGAACTACTCACACATCAGTCCGGAGGCGGGCATGGTGATGTAGAGCCCTCCGGTGATGATTCCCCTCTCCGGCAGGGTGCCGGGAGGAGCTTCTGAACCCTCCCGATCTAGGGTTGACGACGGCGGCGGCTCTGGACTTCGTGGAGGAAAAAGGTGCGTGTCCTAGGTCTTAGATATATGGGGGGTATAAGTAGGCGAAAGGGCGAAGGCGGCGGGGCCTCGAGGGCCCCACACCCCGTGCTCACGCGGCCAGGGGGGACCCGCGCCGGGAGGGGGTGTGGGCCCCTCGGGGTCCTCCTCCGTGTCCTCTTCGGTGTTCTGGAACCTCCCAGGGAAAATAAGCACTTTGACGTTTCGTTTGTCCAATTCCGAGAATATTTCCTTAACAACTTTTCTGAAACCAAAAACAGCAGAAAACAGGCAACTGGCATTGTGGCATCTTGTTAATAGTTTAGTCCCAGAAAATGCATAAAATGATATAAAAGTGTATATAAAACATGTAGCAATTGGCATAATATAAGCATGGAACATAAGAAATTATAGATACGTTTGAGACGTATCACATAGCTACAAGTTCAATATGTATTGGTGCTTTGATTACTTCTCCCTTTTTAGGTTGGGTTTGACCCAATTTTTCAAGTGTATTAATAACCTCTACACATGAGCCTAGCATATTAAAACGGTCGAAAACTTTCCTAGCTTCTTTAGCAACATCACCAAATTCTTTAAGCAGGGTTTCTAAAATAAAATCTTTCTTTTCAGCATTTTCAACATTATGAAGGTTAAGAAACATTTGTTAAATTATGGGATGGAGGTTAACAAACCTAGCCTCTAGCATGTGAACCAAGGAAGCTGCAGCAATTTCATAATTTGGAGCAAGTTCTGCTATGGATTTATCCTCAAAATCATCGTGCATACTAACATGATCAAAGAATTCTTCAATGTTATCTTTTCCAATTATAGAACCACTACCTACTGACAGGTCTTCCAGGGTGTATTTAGGGAGCAACATTTTAGCAGTAATAAATCTAAACCGAAATACAAAAGTGAATACAAGTAACTATTTTTTTTTTTTGATAATAAGAAGCAAACAAGATAATAACAAAGTAAATAAAATGCAAGTAACTAATTTTTTTGTGTTTTTGATATTTAAAAGCAAACAAAACAGGAAATAAAATTTAACTAAGCAAGACAAAAACAAAGTAAAGAGATTGGGAAGTGAGAGACTCCCCTCGCAGAAGAGCTTGATCTCCCCGGCAACGGCGCCAGAAATTGGCTTGATGCACCGGTGCGGTGTTGTTGGGAAACCACAAGAGGAAGGTGTGAAGTAGTGCAGCAGCAAATTTCACTCAGTTATGAAACCAAGGTTATCAATCCAGTAGGAGATGAATGTTCTTCTGAAGGTTGTTGAAGCTGACATTGGCAGGGCGCACTACCGGTGTCAACAACGAACGTGGAACCTGCACACAACACAATCAAACTAATTTGCCCCAACGAAACAGTGAGGTTGTCAATCTCACCGGCTTGCTGTAAACAAAGGGTTAAACGTATGGTGTGGAAAATGATGTTTGTTTGCAGACAATGAAAGTAACAGTTTGCAGTTGGTTGTATTATCAGTTTAAAGAAAAGGACCGGGGTCCAAAGTTCACTAGTGTTGTCTCTCCATAAATAATAATAGCATACATGCCGGTAAACAAATTACAGCTGGGCAATTGACAGAATGAAGAACTGCGTAATGATGCATATACTATAGTCATGATGTCTAGTGTGAGATTCATTTGGGCATTACAACAATATACATAGATCGTTCCAACCGCATCTATGACTAATAATCCACCTTCCGGTTAGCGTCCGCACCCCTTTCAGTATTAAGTTGCAAGCAACAGATTATTGCATTAGGCAAAGTGTGTAATGTAAGTAATACAATTATCCTTAGACAAAGCACTACTGTTTTATCCCTAGTAGCAACAGTACATCTACAATCTTAGAGGTTGCTGTCACTCCCCCAGATTAAATAGAGACATGAACCCACTATCGAGTATAAATACCCCCTCTTGGAGTCACAAGCATCTACTTGGCCAGAGCATCTACTAGAAACGGAGAGCATGCAAGATCATAAACAACACACAACATGATATATTATGAAGCAAATGACATAGTATTCAATATCCATCGGATCCTAGCAAACACAACATGTAGCATTACATAAAAATGATCTTGATCATGATAGACAGCTCACAAGATCTAAACATGATGGCACAAAAGGAGAAGACAACCATCTGGCTGCTGGTATGGACCCGTAGTCCAAGGATGAACTACTCACGCATCAGTCCGGAGGCGGACATGGTGATGTAGAGCCCTCTGATGATGATTCCCCTCTCCGGCAGGGTGCCGGGAAGAGGTTCTGAACCCTCCCGAACTAAGGTTGACGACGGCGGCGGCTCCGTAAGGGTTGGAAAAGTGTTCGGGTGCTTTAGGTTTTCATGTCGGGGGGTATTTGTAGGCGAAAGGGCGAAGGCGGTGGAGGCCTGAGGGCCCCACACCTGGTGCTCGCGCGACTGGGGGCCTGCCGCGCCACCCTATGGTGTGGGCGCCCCTCGGCCCCACTCCTTCTCGTATTCGATGTTCTGGAAGCTCCCGAGAAAAATAGGCATTTTGGTTTTTGTTTCGTCCAATTCCGAGAATATTTCCTTAACAAGTTTTCTGAAACCAAAAACAGCAGAAAACATGGAACTGGCACTGTGGCATCTTGTTAATATGTTAGTCCCAGAAAATGCATAAAAACCATATAAAGTGTATATAAAACATGTAGCAATGGGTGTAATATAAGCATGGAACCTAAGAAATTATAGATACGTTTGAGACGTATCAAGCCCTCCGGTGATGATTCCCCTCTCCGGCAGGGTGCCGGGAAGAGCTTCTGAACCCTCCCGAACTAGGGTTGACGGCGGCGGCGGCTCTGGAACGTATCGTGGAAAAGTGTTTGGGTGTTAGGTCTTGATCTGTCGGGGGTATAAGTAGGCGAAAGGGCGAAGGCGGTGGAGGCCCGAGGGCCCCACACCACGTGGCCGCGAGGCCAGGGAGGGGGCCGCGCCACCACATGATGTGGGCGCCTCGGTGCCCTCCTTCGTCTCCTCTTCGGACTTCTGGAACGTGTCGGAAAAAATTGGGACTTTGGCTTTTGATTCATCCAATTCCGAGAATATTTCCTTAACAATTTTTCTGAAACCAAAAACAGCAGAAAACAGGGAACTAGCACTGTGGCATCTTGTTAATAGGTTAGTCCCAGAAAATGCATAAAAACCATATAAAATGTATATAAAACATGTAGCAATTGGTATAATATAAGCATGGAACATAAGAAATTATAGATATGTTTGAGACGTATCAAGCATCCCCAAGCTTAGTTCTACTCGTCCCGAGTAGGTAAAACGATAACAAGAATAATTTCTGAAGTGACATGCTTTCACACAATCTTGATCATATAATAATGTAATGCATGTAAACTGAGATCAAATGAATAAAAGTTGTAGTTTATATTGATATCAAATGAGTAATGAGTAAAAAAGTAGGAAGAACAAAGTAAAACTTTCAATGAATCAATACTAGAGAACAATCAACCGTGCAAAGTAGATATTAAAGATGATTTAAGCTTCAAGAATAACAATATAATCATCTAATGCATCCAACACTCATGGCAACTTTGTGAAAGGATCAAGTTAAGCAATAACAATATGCACGTAGAAAATCATCTCTCTATTTGTTCACTTAAAAACAAGCAAGTGTTCAGCATTGGTTCCTGGCACCAGGATGTTGTGGCTAAAAGAATGATAAGGGGGGTTTGGAAGACCAACGGAAGAAAGTCTCACACAGCTGAAAGTGATCATTAGACAAGAGGAAGTCTTATAATCGAAGCTATGCAAGGAGTAGTGATTGCCACACAACGGATGCACATAGAGCTATAAGTTTATGAGAGCTCTCCAATGGAACTAGTGGGGGTGCATCCAACTTGCTTGCTCATGATGACCTGGAGCACTTCATTGGAATATACAATACAATTTCTATAGTGTAAAGTTCCCCACATAGTTATGCAAGTAAAACATGAAAACTCTCTCATATGGAGTAAAGGTGCTAAACATGAGCACAAATGATGACTATGAATACTACAGGTGCTATAACATGAGCACAAGTGTGGATAAAGAGTAGTAATGTTGCCCCCTTCTCTTTTTTTTTCTTTTTTTTTACTTCTTCTGTTTCTCTTTTCGATGGCCTCCATGGCTCTTTTCACTTTTAGGGGCAAACATTCTAATATGACAACACACTTTTGATACAAGTAACTCATAAGGAATAAAACATAGTGCATGAAACGGTGCCTCTGCCAGTGTAGCAGGATATGCAATGATCTAGCGTAACATGGGTAAAACCACACATCAGTTGTAAAGAATCATGCAAGGCAATATATAAATGATAAATGACAACAAGTCATGTAATGTAAGATGGAAGTTGCATGGCAATATATCTCGGAACAGCTATGGAAATGCTGTAGTAGGTAGGTATGGTGGGTGTTTTGAGGAAGATATTTGGCTTATGTGTAGGAGAACATGATGAAGATCTCCCACGAGTTTTGGATGTACCCGCGAAGTATGCACCAACTCTCAATGTGAGAAAGGGCAATGCAAAGTACCGAAGAGGCTAGCAAATATGGTGGTGGAAGTGCCATGAAAACCGCAGCTTAGAACTCAACTAGAAATATGATTTTACAAGGCATAATGAAAATCACTCCATGAGGGACTGTGGCAAATGAACAGGTCACTGTTGGGACCCCGACCGTAGCGCATAACACAAAGTCATTATGGTTGTTTTTAACATTAGAAGTCATATATCGTCATGCTATCAACTGGATATTTAAGTGTGGCACAGCTTCAAGTTTTCTAGACCAACCATTAATCATTCCACTTTACTAAACCATCATGTTTTACCATTAAGCATATTAATATCTCAAAACAACATTAATGATTCGAGTGACACAATTTAATGATCTACAATATTATGTATCATTTCATCATACCATCTAGCACATCAAACATTTTCTGTTGTTAACCAAACACCAATAAACTTATCTAAAAATAAACTCTTCAAGTATTTAACAATGAGATATGAGAGTATAACATAAGAAAACTAACAGCTCTAACAAGAGATGCATGAAAAACAAGAGCTAATAGTATTGGAGTAACATAGAAGAATACTCAACAAATATAAGTGAATAATACGAATATTCATAAGAAAAAGCGGAGCGTGTCTCTCTCCCACAAAGGAATGCTAGGATCCATTTTATTCAGAGAATGAAACTAATAAAAACAAAAACAAATAGACGCTTCAAGTAAAGCACATAAGTTGTGTCGGAATTAAAATATAGTTTCACTAGAGAGGACCTGATAGTTTGTTGATGGAGAAGGGGATGCCTTGGGCATCCCCAAGCTTAGACGCTTGAGTATTCTTGAAATATGCTTGGGTGACCCACGGGGCATCCCCAAGCTTAGGTTCTTTCATCTTCTTGATCACATCACATCATCCTTCTCTCTTGATCCTTGAAAACTTCCTCCACACCAAACTCAAAGTAGACTTCATTAGAGGGTTAGTGCATAATCAAAAATTCTTATATTCTGCATGGACAAACCATTACACATGCTACTGGACATTAGCTACAGCCACTGGTATTTTATGGAACAAAAAGATCCATTCAAAAACAGCAAAAGGAGCAATGCAAAATAAATGACAGAATCTGTCAAAAACAGAACAGTCCGTAAAGACGAATTTTTTCGAGGCACTTAACTTGCTCAAATTAGAAAACTCAAATCTAATGAAAGTTGCATACATATCTGAGGATCACACACAAAAAAACCCTGGCCATTTTGATTTTTCTGTGAATTCTTACGAATTAAACGGTGGACAGCGGAAAAACTGTTCCTGCGCAGGAATCCAAATCTAGCATCAACTTTCTACTAGAGGCTTAACTTGACACAACAATGCAATAAAATAAAGATACAAAGGAATTGCCACAGGGGTGACCATGTTCCTTGACACAACAAAATAAAATAACAGAAATAAAAAGTGGGTTGTCTCCCATAAGCGCTTTTCTTTAACGCCTTTCAGCTAGGCACAGAAAGTGTAACTCAAGTGTTTCCAAGAGATGAA
The DNA here is from genome assembly GCA_026929855.1 of Poa annua. Taxonomy (NCBI): domain Eukaryota; kingdom Viridiplantae; phylum Streptophyta; class Magnoliopsida; order Poales; family Poaceae; genus Poa; species Poa annua. Next base: position 51,651,456 of record CM049435.1, on the reverse strand, counting down.
GCATCAACATCAATAATTTCATCCAAGACATGGTTGGTCGTAATAGGTGCTTTAGGTATCCATGAAGGTGTCCTATTATGTAAATCATTTCCATCATTTTTAAGCATATTAGGAGGTTTTGGTTTGGGAATGTAGATGAACTTTTGCTCCCTTCCTACAAAGGCCTTCTCTTTCTTAGTTTTAATAGAGGAAAAAGTTGAACTTAAAGTTTCCATAGCCTCTTCTAATTCATCTATTCTATGATTATGAGTATCAAGGGTGTTGCTAGTTTCTAAAGCAGTGATTCTTCCATTAATATCCTCTATTGATTCATTACCCTTGCTAGCATTATCAAGAAAAAAATTCTCCATAGAATCCAACCTTTTAATAACATCTTCCGAAGTGATCTCAGTTTTAATTTGTTTAGTAGGTGGTGGTGATCCTACCAAACTCTCAATTAAATTGCAGGCTTCCAAAGCAGGTGTACCAAGAAAGTTACCCCCCGTAAGAGTGTCAAGAACATACCTATACCAACTAGAAATACCAACATAAAAATTCCTAAGAAGGATTAAAGTGGAATGTTTCTTAGTGCATTTTTTATGAGCATCACTTATCCTATACCATGCATCTTTCAAACTTTCTCCTCCTTGTTGTTTAAACGAACGAACTTCAACTTCAAAACTACCCATTTTTTTAGCAAATTCTAATGCAACCGAAATAAAAAGATAAATGCAAGTAACTATTTTTTATTTATTTTTGGTATTAAGCAAACAAGACATTAATAAAAATAAACTAAGCAAGACAATAACAAAATAAAAATATTGGATGTGAGAGACTCCCCTCGCAGAAGAGCTTGATCTCCCCGGCAACGGCGCCAGAAAAATGCTGGTGCACCGGTGTGGTGTTGTTGGGAAACCCCAAGAGAAAGGTATGAAGTAGTGCAGCAGCAAATTTCACTCAGTTATGAAACCAAGGTTATCGAACCAGTAGGAGATGAAGATTCTTCTGAAGGTGTCAACGGCGCCAGAAAAATGTTGGTGCTTAGTTGACGAGGGAGTGTCAAGGTCTTCTAAACAGAGGTGCTTCTTCTCCCCGACAACGGAGATGATCCTGACGGTTGACTTGGAACTTGCACACAACACAATCAAGATACTTTGCCCCAACTTAACAGTGAGTTTGTCAATCTTACTGGCTTGCTGTAACAAAAGATTAAACATATGTGTGGAAAATGATTTTTGTTTGCAGAGAATGAAAGTAACATGATTGCAGTAGGTTGTTTTATCAGTTTAAAGAAAAAGGACCGGGGTCCATAGTTCACTAGTGGTGTCTCTCTATAAATAAATAATAGCATACATGCGGGTAAACAAATTACAGCTGGGCAATTGACAGAATAAAGAACTGCATAACAATGCATATACAAGTCATGATGTCTAGTGTGAGATTCATTTGGGCATTACAACATGGTACATAGACCGTCATCCAACTGCATCTATGACTAATAATCCACCTTCAGGATAGCATCCGCAACATCATTCAGTATTAAGTTGCAAGCAACAGATTATTGCATTAAGTTATGTGTGTAATGTAAGTAGCACAAATATCCTTAGATAAAGAACTGATGTTTTATCCCTAGTAGCAACAGTACATCTACAATCTTAGAGGTTGCTGTCACTCCCCCAGATTAAATAGAGACATGAACCCACTATCGAGCATAAATACCCCCTCTTGGAGTCACAAGCATCTACTTGGCCAGAGCATCTACTAGTAACGGAGAGCATGCAAGATCATAAATAACACACTCACAAGATATATTATGAAGCAAATGACATAGTACTCACAAGACATGATGTGGGCGCCTCGGTGCCCTCCTTCGTCTCCTCTTCGTACTTCTAGAACGTGTCGGGTGATGTCTACGCACGCTTCTATTCTCGCAGACAGTGTTGGGCCTCCAAGAGCAGAGGTTTGTAGAACAGCAGCAAGTTTCCCTTAAGTGAATCACCCAAGGTTTATCGAACTCAGGGAGGTAGAGGTCAAAGATATCCCTCTCAAGCAACCCTGCAATTAAGATACAAGAAGTCTCTTGTGTCCCCAACACACCCAATACACTTGTCAGATGTATAGGTGCACTAATTCGGCGAAGAGATAGTGAAATACAAGTAATATGGATGATTATAAGTAGTAATTGCAATCTAAAATAAAAATGGCAGCAAGCAAACATGTAGCAGAACTGGTTGTAAACGGTGTTTCAATGCTTAGAAACAAGGCCTAGGGATCATACTTTCACTAGTGGACATTCTCAACAATGACATCAAAGCTGAATAATAAATACTACTCTCAAACAGTCTCTTGTTGGATGATAAACACCATTCACTGTGTAGGGCTACAAGAGCACCCTCAAAGTCAGAGTAAACTAACACCACAACGTCATAAAGGAATCACACACGGTGCACATACTATCACCTTTACAACCATGAATAACCCCGGAATTCATATTAAAGTAACCTCTAGAGTGCGTAAAAGATAAAGAGTAGCATCACATATTCAACTAGATTACAAAGCTCATGATCACATAAAGATCACACCATGGGAGAGAGAGATAAACCCCATAGCTACCGGTAGAGCCCATAGCCCCGGGGGAGAACTACTCACTCCTCATCGTAGGAGTCAGCAACGGCGATGGAGATGGCGGTGGAGTTGATAGAGATGACTCTGGGGGCAATTCCCCTTCCCGACAGGGTGCCGGAACAGAGACTTCTGTCCCCCTGAATCCTGTCTTCGATGGCGGCGGCGCAGCGGAACTCTTCTCGGGAAAAGGCTTATTGTTTTTTGGGGTTTTCACGTCGGGGTCTTTTTATAGGCGAAAGGGCGATGTCGGTGGAGGCCCGAGGCGCCCTCATGAGTTGCTGGCGCGGCCAGAAGTGGGGCCGCGCCGGGACCTCATCTGGGGACCTTGTGGCCCCTCTCCGTCATGTCTTCAGTGTTCTGGAACCTCCCGTGAAAAATAGGGACTTTGGTATTAAATTCGTCCAATTCCGAGAATATTTCCTTAAATGGTTTTCTGAAACAAAAAACAGCAGAAAACAGGGAACTCGCACTGTGGCATCTTGTTAATAGGTTAGTCCCAGAAAATGCATAAAACCATACAAAGTGTATATAAAACATGTATCAATTGGTATAATATAAGCATGGAACATAAGAAATTATAGATACGTTTGAGACGTATCATCGGGAAATATAGGGACTTTGGCTTTTGATTCGTCCAATTCTGAGAATATTTCCTTAACAACTTTTCTGAAACAAAAAACAACAGAAAACAGGGAACTGGCACTGTGGCATCTTGTTAATAGGTTAGTCCCAGAAAATGCATAAAAACCATATAAAGTGTATATAAAACATGTAGCAATGGGTATAATATAAGCATGGAACAAAAGAAATTATAGATACGTTGGAGACGTATCACCGCGCCACCATGTGGTGTGGCCGCCTCGGTGCACTCCTTCGTTTCCTCTTCGGACTTCTGGAACGTGTCGGGAAAAATAGGAAGATTGGCTTTTGTTTCGTCCAATTCCGAGCACTTTGGTTTTCGGGCCTTTTCTGCGATACACAGACATAATAAACAGAAACTGGAACTGTGGCATCTTGTTAATAGGTTAGCCCAATAAATGTCATAATATGATATAAAGTGTATATAAAACATGCGATAATTGGTATAATATAAGCATGGAACGACAAAAATTATGGATACGTTTGAGAAGTATGATCCGTATCCATCAAATACGCAGAACAGGTGTTTCCTGGTCTGCAGGGTTATAACCAAAACAAGGGGGATCGTGTGGAATATCCAAAAAATCCTCATAATTCATAAACATAACCCTAAATAAGTTGCAAATATATGGGAATACGAACTAATAAACTACAAAGTGCATGTATGCATTTTACATGCATCAGTCGCAGCAGAAGAAGATCAGTTCCACCCTGACTCGGCTGGACCGGGGTGACTTCGATGCCTTCTGGACTGGGCACAAGGTCCGCTGCCCTGTCTGTCCCAAGAAGATTGCCTTCGACTACGTGAGCGTGATGTAGGACGCCGAGACCGTTGTTCCTCGGGAGAGGGAAGGTCAAAACGTGTACGCCGTGAAGGCAAAGCACATGGCCTACGCCATCTTCCCGAGGAGGCAGCGCAACCTCAACACCGAGGAAGGCAGGGTGCAGGCTCCGCGTCCCAAGAGGCAGAAGATCAAGGGGCAGTGGAGCAATAAGCATAAGAGAAGCGTGAGGCTGGGGCTGATATGAAGATCGTCACTATTATCCTGTTGTTGCATTCATCTTTTGTTATTGTTGTTGTTGTTGCCGCCGCCAAGTGTTTTTATGTTATTTTGTTTAATGCAATGTGTTGTAATGGTGAACTAATGTCCCACTGGTAAACCCCTGGATAATGCCCATGCTCTTAGTTAGCTGAGTTTGTTATATATTTGCTTTATGAGGCCCATCTTTATTTTCTGTTATGGTCGTGTTGTTTATTTGATGCTCTTTTAGTTTGTTTTCATAATTGGAGGGACCATGTTGAGCTAGAGAGAGAGACAAAAGCTGCTCCAACGTTTTTGTTTCCAAAAATGGGGGAATGGGGAGAGCGGGAGAGGCAACCAAATCTGATTTGTTTCTAATTTGATGGAGAGAGAAGCTGCTCCGACGAGGCCCTTCGTTTCCCCCTCTAATCAGGGAAATATTTGGTGAAGGGAGAGAGAAGCTGCTCCCCACATGTCTCCTAGCGGACCCACTTGTCAGCAGGGAACGGGCAAAAGACCTGACCCTACATGGCCCACTCGTCAAAAGCTAACGGTAGAGCCCTCCACCTCCGGATGGCACCCGTCGGGTTCGGGGCCAGGTTTGCCCCCCATACCTGCACCCGACCCTTCCACCCGCCCCCGCCCGTCGGCGGGTCCAGAGTGCCACCATACCCGACACCCGATGAGTACCTGTCAAGGGCATGGTGAATGAGCAGAAATAAAGAAGATTTTGCAAAAAAAAGAAACCGAGAAGAAGAAAACTTAGATCGATCTGCACAATAAGAGATTCAGCTAGTGGCTCATTCCCGAGCGCTCTGTGATTTCAGAGTTGAGCTTCTCAATCAAACTTGAGCTCTCAATCATAGTTGATTTGAGACTTGAGCTCCTTGATTTCGACAAGCCCAACTCACAGGCTGTCCTCCTCGAGCCCGTGGTGGTGGCGACCTTCTCGACTCGCATGGAGAGGCACCGCAGCAGCAGAGGCGCAGAACTGCGCGCGAGCTGCAGCGAATGCGTGGAAAAAGAATTGAGGAGAGAAGGAAAAGATCGTGGGAGGGGGGGGGGGGGATTAAGGTTACCTTCTGGGTCAGGTGGTTCACGTGGGGGCTGGGGTTATCGGTTATTTGGGTTAAAGGGTACGTGTTTGGCATCCCCGTACCCGTCTCCGCTAGACCCGACGGGTCTGAAATTTCCTGATAAGCATACACACGGGTATTTTTTCCACCATACCCTCCCCATTTAATACGGTTACCAGCCGGGTTAGCGGGTGACGGGTACCCATTGCCATCCGTATCTCCACGCGACGACAACCTGCCGTTTAGACCGCTCCTGAGAGTTCCAAAGTAGAGAGAGGGCGGATGTGAGAAAAAATGAGTACAACTAAGGAACTAAGGGCACATAAATAAAAGGAAACACCGTGTTCAAACATAGCTAGTTTGATTATTCGTAAACTTAAAGACTTTGACTTTAAATTTGAATTTACCCCCTCAGTGTATGAAGTGATATCTCAACTTTGTCCGAATTTACGTGTATCTAAATATAATTTAGTGTGTAGATACATGTAAATTTAGAAAACGTTGAGACGGAGGGAGTAATAATTTATACAGTTTCTACGTTCGAACTACTATCAAACTTTGAAGTTTTTTTATAATTAGATAGCAATGATGAACATAAATTTAGACGTTCATTTGAGAATTTAGGGTTCCGGTGGAGATGACATGAGCTACCGAAGGACTCGCGGGCGACGCGCATCAGACTCTCCTCGTGCCCAATCCCGCTCCGGCGCTCCTATGCTATGGCCGCAACCACTCGGGCCAAGCCAAAAGACGAGACGAGCGTACCACACCAAACCCCCCCAAAATCCAAAAGCCGAACGAAGCAAAACTGTACCATTTTCTCCCCATCCCCGAACTCGTCGTCGCCGCCGCCTCCACCTCTTCCCTCTGTTTCCCCACCACACCAAAACCCTAGCCACCCAGGGCCCAGGGTCCACTCCCCTTCCCCGCCGCCACGACGGCCGCCTAGATCCCCTGGATCTCGGCCGCCCTACTGTTCCGGCCTCCTCCGCACCCTCGCCGCCGCACCAGACGCGGCGCGATTCGGGGCAGGGTTTCTGGCTGGACCTACCATGCCTCGGACCTCGCGCCACAGGTCGCACCGGTCGCACAGGCGGGGCGGCTCGGCTGAGCGGTCGGAGTCCGACGGCGAGGATGCGGGCGGCCCTGGCGCGCGGGAGGAGACGGCGGGTGCTAGGGTTCCGCGAGATCCCGAGCCAGAGAGGCGCAGGTCGTCGTCGGGGAAGGACGTGGTGAGCTCGGGGAACGGCCACACGGAGCACGGAAGGAAGAGGAAGGATAGGGTCGAGGAGACCGTGGTGGATGTGGTCAGCGACCGCTGGAACAGCGGCGTGTGCGAGGATCACTTGGTCGAGAAGAGGTCTAAGAGTGAGGTTTTTGGGCCCGTCGATGTGGAGAAGCTGGGGGAGAAACCCAAGGTTTCAGGGGATGAGTCCAAGAGGCCAAGTAAGCGGACGGTCATATTGGATGAGAGGGTTGAAGAGGTTGTGTCCAAGAGTGATTCCGGGAAGCGGCGGTCCGAGAAGGAGTTGGGGAGGAGGGAGAGTAGTGGACAGTATAAGGATGACAGAGATAGGGAGAGAGATAGAGACAAAGAGAGGGAAAGGGAGAAAGAATGGGAGAGGCTGAAGGAGAGAGATAGGGAAAGGGGCCGGGATAGAGATAAGGAGAAGGAAAGAGAACGCGAGAAGGACAGGGAACGAGAGCGGGAGCGTGACAGGGAACGAGAGCGGGAGAGGGAGCGTGACAGGGAACGGGAGCGTGAGAGGCAAAAGGATCGGGAGAGAGACAAGAAAGATTATGATTCCAAGCATGAGAGGTATGAAGATGGTAGTGCCAGGAAGAATGGCTCCAAGTCTAGTAGAGTGGAGGAGGAGGGCTACTCACACAAGAGACACATTGAGATCAATGGTAAGGTAACCCTTGGTAGAAGTGTTCTTGGCAATGCTGATAATATTCCTGCTACCTGTGTGTTTAGTTATGCATGATTACTAATTTTCTTAACATTACTTGGTTTGATACTCTGGTTACTATTGGCCTTAGTGCTTTGCTGTACTGTCATTTTAAATGTAATAAATATTACTTCTGACACATGAGAAATTATGGAGCTTGTTTTTCATCTTTCTAATTGGTTGTACCATTCACTGTTTATTCTTATTTTTTGAGCCATCTGTAAATGTAATTTCTGTATTTTCTGTTGTGTTGATTCCATCTTACCTGTATGGTTAAGCAAACTTCTGAATACAAACTGTACAACCATAGAAATTTATATCATGTGATTCAGCTTGAATTCATAATTTTCTACATCTGGCCTAGCATTTTTCGCACGAGTAAGCATATACGTGATAATGCGTGAATTGTGAAGTTGTGAACAAATCACTCAGTTGATTAATTTACTTTTTTGTTTGCTTATTCCCGCCTTCCTCAACATGTTTATTTGGTTCTTTATTGTTGCTCCTTTCTGCTTCTGTGTGTCTCTGAAGTTAGTATTTTGGAAACAGAAACTCCAGCTAAAGAGAGACAGAGTAATCCTGACAGGGAGGCGGATAAACACAGCCGAAGAAAGGACGACACTGAAGACAAAGATAAGTGGTCAGCTGACAATAGAGACAGTGATGACAGGAAGATTCTGTCCAGGTATGATCATGGTAAGATTAGGAGCTCTAAGGAACAAAGGTTTGATGATGACAAGTATAAACAAAAGTACAAGGATGATTATGAGAGAGATAGAAGGCAGCAAGATGACAAGTGTCTGGATGAGCGCATGAGCCGGGATCATGGAAGTGATAGGGCCGATTATAATAGCGCAAAAGATGGGCACAAAATTTCGGAGGGCCATTATAGGAAGGATACAGTTCAAGAAGGTGATCGTCATGATGATTATGGCAGTAGGTCTAAAGAAAATAGAGGGAGAAAAAGACCACCTGAAGAAAGCGAGGATCAATATGATCTGAAAACTCCAAGTGCACGTGAGCAACGTGGTGTTTTGGAAAAATCTTCAGGCAGCGGGCGGCTGGATTCTCGAATTGAAAGAGCCAGGTCTGAACATAGGCATCCAGAAATTGTTGATTCCAGTCCGAGTAAAGTCCATGCAAGAACTTCACCTGGCTCAAATCCTCATAATGAAAAAGATCAAAGCTGGTAAGATATCTTCTTTATCGTCAGACATGTGAAAAGTCTGTAGTCGTCTTAGACTCTTGGTACACTTTAGCTTTGTAGCTGTATTTTCTCCTGGTTGTGGAAATATCATGTTCCTCTTTAGCATCATCACTAACTTAAATAGTGGGGTGATATGTTTTTTCATGTATAATTATAGATTACGTTAGAAGTTTCCCATGGATTTTTTTGGCATGCTTACTAACTTCATACAATAGGTGTATAATGAGTTAGTGTATATCACTCAAATATAACATATTGCACGCTGCAATAAAGTTGTGGGTTTGTTTGTTGATTAGCAGCATAAGTTGGTATCTCAGAGTGAAATTTATCCCTACAACTCTTGAGTTAAATAATTCTATTGGTCATGGATGGGCTGCTAGGAGTACAACTAAAGGTTATTATTACAACTAATGGTTATTATTGCGGTCAGCAAGGGTAATGGATACTGCTCATCTACATCACAAATGGAAGAACTTTTGTGTGGTGGAATTTACCGTTTATTTGTATTTTAGTATAATCTGTGTTGTTTTATAACTTTTCATGTTTGTCCTGCCCATTTACCTATCACAAGGTTGTAGACTAAGGAACATCTAGGAACACTTGTGCTGTGATTGTGGCTCTAATTTTTGTCTTTGGTTGATAAAGAGTGCAGGAATTTGCAACTAATAAGAACATTCTGATGCAGTTCATGCTGTCTGCATTTGTTTTTAATGTTAGCTTCTTCTAGCATTGAACTAATTGGCCATTTCGTCTGCAGGCATGGATCTAAACTAACAGATCATACAAAGAGAGAGATACCACATGATGAAAGAAGTATTCGACCAAGAACATCTTCAGGCAGAGAACGGACACCTGCTTCTAGGCTGCGTGACAGGGATACAGACAATTGGTCTTCAGAAAGGATCAAACAAAAGGATGATCTCCAGTCACGTGACATACCATTGGAAATTTCTACGTCGTCACAATATGATCGAACACCAAGGAAAGATACACATCCTTCACCAAAACAGCTATCTGATAAATCCCCATCTTCAAACGACCAAAGGTTTTCAGGTAGGCTCAGTGCTGGCCGTAGCCTTGATAATAAAGGGGAAAGGAACATCCTGACTAAATACAGAGATAGAGATAATGATTTATCCTTGGAACGGTCACTTCATCAAGATCGAACACCAGCTAAAATTCCATACAGAGAACCAACACCTTCTGCTTCTTCCATAAGCAGAGGGGGACATTTTCCAGGCACATCTCCAAATCATCCAATGCCACCTGCGAGGCACAGAAGTGATGATTCTTCCTTTTTGGGTTCACATGATGATGACCGTAGACCTCAAAGTGGAGATAGAAGGTTCCATGGCCATCAGAAGAGAAATGATAGTTCTGGACGAGGCCATGGGCATGCCTGGAATAATGCACCGAGCTGGCCTTCTCAAGTTGCAAATGGTTTTGTCCCCATGCAGCATGGTGCTCCTGGATTTCATCCATCCGTACATCAGTTTCACCCTCCACCAATGTTCAACCTTCGTCCCCAAATGAAGTTGAACCAGGCAGGAGTTTCATATCCTATGCATGACACAGTTGACAGGTTTTCACCGCACATGCGCCCTTTTGGGTGGCCTAATTCGCTGGATGAGTCATGCCCCCCTCACCTACAAGTTTGGAACGGTGGCAGCGGTGTTTTTGGGGGTGAACCCTATATGTATGGTAGGCAAGAGTGGGATCAAAACAAGATGCATGCTGGCAGCAGAGGTTGGGAGGCAACTGGTGATGTATCGAAGGGACAAAGTGAATTGCCTGACACTGAATTCCTTGTTGCTAAAAAGGAGGCTGACTGTTTAGCAACCTCTGTTTCAGAGTCTTCTGGTGGACAGCACAATCCCAATCCTCATCCTGAGCAGAAAGATATGGAGCATTTGATTTCAGAAAAACATGAAGCAAATGGTGATACTAAAAATGCTGTAAAAAATTTGGAAACTCCCCAAGGAACATCATTTAGGGCTTCCATGTCATCAAATAATGGTACTCCAGTATTTTCAAAGAATTATTTAGCAAGAATTAGTGTTTCACATGATCTTGTCAAGTCAGAGTTGTACAAAAGATGCTCATCCCTGCTGGGAGAACTGGGCATAGCAAATGGTGGCCCTCAGGTGATTAGGAATGTGTGTATTCAGGTATTAAGTGATTTTAAATTGCTGTATATGTTTCCTCTATTACGGGTTTCCTATTTTCTGATGTTGATCATTGCATTTTTAACAGAATGATGGAAATGCTGGAAAGATTACTAGAGAACATGGAAGCCACAGTCTTTTGGGTTTATTTTATCTAAAAAACAACGATGCTATTTTTCAGGCAAGTTTTAGCTAATCTACTCTTGAAGATTTTATTCAAAATTTGATAGCAGTAATTCATTTTATACGCAGAGTATTTTATGTTTTTGTATTGTATGCTAGTCATGACTAAGTGATAACATGGGTGTGTTTATCTCTTTTACCGTAACAGAGAGCTATGGCCCTTCACAAGAATCAGGCAGGAAAGGCTGTGGCTCCTACCCAAGCATTTGAGCAAAGTGACGGGAAAATGGATACAGCAGAAGATAATCACGATGACACAGAAATGCTTGACCGTACTCCACCGAAGGAACTGATGGTGAGTAATTCTGCTTTGCACCATCGTGCTGACATTATTGAGGGTCCACCGTTAAAACCGGTGTCTGGTGATGGCTTGGGGATGCCACCTCTGGCAACCACAGAATCTGGTGATGTGGATTCACCTCCAGCAATACCAGAACCTGGAGATGTGGATGCACCTTCAGAAATCACAGAATCTTGTTATTTGGATGCATCTCCAGCAATCTCAGGACCTGAAGACACTGAGATGGTGGCACACCCAGTAACCAAAGGACCTGAAGAAGATATGGAGGTGGTGGTTTCTCCAGCAAGAACTGAACCTGACAAAAACATGGAGGATGTGGCACCTCCAGCAATCGCACTACCTGTTGATGGCCCAGCAGATGGTGCACCAGAATTAATCATAGAACATAGTGATGTCTTGCAGGAGTCTCCTTCAGCCATTGAAGAATCAGGTGATACAATGGAGGTTGTGCCACAAGCTGTCGCAGAACAACCTGGCCAAGAAAAGGATGATGCTCCTGCTGTTACTTGCCCTCCTAACTGTCAAGAGACAGTCTCCATCATGCATGCAGGAGTTGAAAAAGATATGAAAGGAGATACTTATGATGGCCCTGAGAATGTTGCGGTGAATGCAACTAGCTTTGTTTCGGGGGTGGATGTTGTTGCAAGTGGCGCTCAGGACTGTGAAGGTTTGTTGGTGGAGGGTAGGGTAAATTTAAGCCGGATACCTAATTCTCCAGAAAGTACACATTGAAACTCCTTTCATTTCATTTCATTTTTAATTCCTTTTTCTCGGAGGGGTTTATGCTTTCCTCCTGGAGTTGTTTTGAGTTGCATCGGTTTTTATTTACCATCCAGTGATTTTCCCGTCTAGTGAAGTTTTTGCTAGTGGGCTGGCTTGCTGGTGGAAGCTTAACGTGGCTGTGGGACGCAGGAGCTGCTGGCGGGGCATGTGCCGTCGTTCAGGCGCTGCATAAGCTCTATCAGCATTGTTCCATGTCTATACACTTGGTCGTACAAGTAATCCATAGCAAGTGCTTTCCATCCTGTCATGGAGAAAATTTCCCCATTCCAACTAGTCCATGCGTATCAGTTTTTCTGTGGGGGTAAGCTAGTATGGGCTAAATATTACGACACTTAGCACAAGTATCTACTTGCACCTTTTGGTTCAGAATACAAGTAGTTTCACAGTTTTTGCCCGTCAAACAGTTTTCAGCTTACCACTTAAATATAGAAATTACCAAAATGCATCTTCCTAGAAGGGAACCTAGGCGTTCTTCACTTTTTTCTTGAAAATCTGGAATAAATTTTGAATTTGGGGCCATGTTCTGTCCTAAGAATAGTTTCGAATGCAGCTAATATTGACAAGCAGCTTAGGGATTTTGATGCCAAACTGATGGTTAGCAAATGAAGATTTTGAAATGAAAAATAAGAAGTCGATGATTTTGTATTGAGCTAATAATGACGAGTTGCTTAGGACTTTTGATGCCAAACTGATGAGTATAGAAAATAAAGGTCTGAAAAATTAAGAAAAAAAAAGTGGGTCACCATATTGGGTGCACCGGCGTCCGGGGACCTATGGGCAAAGGTGGATTGTTTGTGTCCGCAGTGCCATCCCAACTGACAAACTCATTGGAAAAGCATCCTATAATTCGGACAAAACTGACTCAAAAGCATCATAGCATCATGTCTATATGCGCCCAGTGGCGGATCTTGTATGAGATGAGTGGGTACCAAGCTTAGTATTGGAGCTTTTTTTCCGCTGCTCTGGAACGGTTTTCGGACATCCAAAATAGTTTGCCATAGGACAAACTATTGCCATTAAAAGAATAAGATGGGGAAGCACGACCCCAGACATGCCATCGAAATAGGAAAAAATTTGCGCAAGGGAACGCAAGCCGGTCAACATCGTCCTGGGAAATTTTGAAATTGGACAAGAATTGTTTTTGGGTGGAGGGCAAAACAAAGGTGTCAAATTGATGTGAAGTTAAACTTCTAATACCATATGATATAGGGCGTCCTCGTTTCACAGATGGTAAGATGAGGTGGTGTGAGAAACAAGAAAAACACAAACGCCCGGGAACCTGAATCTAGAGATATTTACCGGTGACTCAAGCTGCACGGTGATAAAGATGCAGCTCCACGACAAGGGCCTCTGATACGATCAAAACATATCAATATTTTTTGATTGTTTCATGGCACTTTTACATCATTGCTATATGTTTTTACTATGGTTTTATAGCACTTATTGGACCAACCTATTAATCCATTATCCAGTGCCAATTTTTGTTTATTTTGTCTATGCACGGCAGAAAAGGTAAAAAAATGGAAGTGCTCCAAAAATCTATTTTTTTACAAAAGTTCTAACTTTCAGAAAAACTCCTGGAGACAAAAGGGCGACTAAGGGACCCCCATAGCAGGCAGGCTGGTCCCACGCACGGTCAGGTGGGGGCCTATAGCCTAAGCCGCGTGGACGACTCGTTTTTCGTCTCTTTCACCTCCTTTACCTATAAAATTATACCCGACGAGAAAACCCTAACTCCTGGAGGATTTTTCCAGAAACGAAAAGAGGTGCCACCGCCATCTGAAAACCCTATTTCGGGGTTTTCAGGGTCCAATTTCGGCACTCTGCCGGAATGGGGATTCACCTTCGGAGCCATCTTCATCGATCTTGCGCTCTCTCTCATGGTGTGATCTTGATTGTGATCATGAGCTTTCCCCCTATTTTATTATGTAATGGATAGATGTTGCTCACCTGATGATATCTAGTATAATTCCAGGAGCCGTGACAATGGCACTCTATGGCTAATAGATTATATGTATATTTATCATGAGTTTGTTCTTCTCTATTGAAATAACAAAATCATGAGGTTTTTGTTCGACGCATTTTTGTGCAAAATTATGAACCTCATGTACGTAGAAGGTATATATAAGAGTTGATCAACTACGCACACAGCAGCTAGCTATTCTCTTGATCAATAGCTGTTGCTTTGATCGATTCACGTGTGCATGCATGGAGCTGAATCAGTCGATCGGCTTTATGCACGAGAGGCAGGGCAGCTAGAGCTAGTGCATGTACTCTAGCGCCCGTATGTGAGGCCAGCCGTATAAAGGTCAAGGCGGCGACTCGCTAGCTACAGGAGATTCAAACGGTGACGATTCTTTAGCCAGAAGATCAGGTGGCCGGCCGGTCGAGAGAAGAGATATATACGCACCAGCCGCCAAACGTGAGAGAGAAGATACGCCGAAGATAACGTAGCCCAAACGGCCAGCGTCCTGATCTCATCACCCTCGCTGCCTATAAAAACACGCACCCGGACGCACAGCAAAAAAGAGGAGGGCCCTGAGGAGGAAGTGGCAGCGAGAAGAAAACGCGCCAAGAGTTCTGTGTACAGATCGCATCTGGCAAAAAACGCAGGATACCACCGGATCCCAACACATAGAAGGCAATCAGAGCCGGTCTGGACTGAGGAGCGTGGAGGCGCCCTCACGTTCAACCCCATGGACGTCAATGAGGCGGCTGTTGATGTGCAACGCCGGAGTCCATACCTACCTTTTGTTTTTCTCATGTATTCAGGTGCAATGGAGAAACAAAGCGATCAGAGCCCTGAGGAGAAGAAGGCCCGTAGCATGCCATGCACACGGAGGAAAAGTTGGTGCGTCGACCATCGACAGGGGCCGCGGCCGCCGGTGCACGGCGTCAATGAGAGTTGCTACGCCGCCAGCGCGGGGATGGAGAAAAGGAGCCGGACGTGGGTGCCTTTAGATCGCATCTGGTCATGGACTCGTGCGGCGAAAAAGCAACAAGACTCAAGCATATACAACGGAAGAAACCACACATAGCACTAGATGAAGGTCATCTAATGGAAGGAGATGGCCACGATCGTGAAGTCCATGGTTGCAATCAGCGTCTGCTCCAATGGCGAGAACCAGTCTTAATCTCTCTCCGATTTCCTTCGCTTACAGCTAGCATGGCGGACGAAGCCTCGTTCGTGAACGACGCAGCATCGCCAACCGGCCGACCGGCACCTCATGCTTTCCGACGGTCCGATCAAGCTCGACGTCTTCGTCGGAGGCCACGGACAAGGAGGTTGTTCATGTTCTTCCTATTCACCGGAGGCCGGAGGCTAAGACGATCGAAGATGATGCTATCGAGTCGCCGATGGCCGCTAACATGAAGCGATGGCGCCGCCCGTCCCCGACATGCAGCCGTCACCCGGAGGCCAAGACCGCCTACATGCAGCTCGGCGCTGACGAACAGGGATCACTCGACATGGTGACTGATATGCCGACATAGCTCGGCGTATCACGTCGTACCGGCACATCTTACCCGCACAGGTTCCGTTCAGGAATTAGCGGGCGGCCAGACAGGCGTACATGAACAAGGCTTCACCATCGACCTCTCAGTGGTGGCGCGTCGTTGTTGCCGATGACTAGCGACGGTGGCGCGCCCTGGACGCGAGTAACCAGTGAGTTAATCCGGCATGGCGAGGAGAACAATAGCTGATTACAAACACAAAGCATAAACCACTCGTACATGGCTAACTAGCCAATCATGCAAGGCTAGAGGGTAAAAATCACGTGTGCTGGGCCGATCATGCATGGCCCATGCGCTGGCTGAATGTGTCTAGGCAAGATAACATGTTATCGCTCTGCCGTTGCATGCAGATATGCAGGTTCATTTGGGTGGGAAGAAGCAGCTCGATGGCGCGTCATCATCGGCGCCCAACAGGCGCAGCTCTACCACCTCCGCAATGCCGTACATGTGCGGTTTAAGGTCCGATGTACAAGTGCAGCTTAAGCTCCGGCGTCCAGGGACAGCGGCCAAGCACACCCGGCGTACAGGACGGTACCCGCGGCGGCGCGTCATCGACATAGTTCATTATCCAGTCATATTATCAACATCTTTCTTTCACAGGTCCATGCGACGGTGTCCTTTGATATGCCGACTGCCGTGAACTCGACGTTAGGTCGAAGACGAGGCACCGACCATACCGGCCATGACGATTTGAGCGACAGTTGATTTCATACCCACGTCGGTCTCCTAACTACATACTCTTGCGAGGCCTATCCCTTGCACACCCCGATAAAGTTGTTAGCCGTTTAGAAGTCCAAGTCAAAACGGACTGCATCATGCTTTTTTCCACAACAATCATCTCTGCCGCTCAAGACCGACGAGGCGCGACGGCGAGGGCGGGCGAGGCCGAAACAAAGGCCACGCTTTTAACGGCGCGTGTACCGATGAGGACACGAATTTTGCCGCTGCCCATACACATCATACAATTATGCATGCAGAACGTGAAGCGAAGACGCCGACGACCACACAGCTTAATCGGAGGTGTCTCGCGGTGTAACCCGCGGGAGTAATTAAGCGGGAGCATTCCAAGGCCCCGTGAACCAGGAGACCGCAATCACCCAAGTCATATTGGCCGCTAGCAGGCCACGGAGCGTATATGTAAAGGGATCATGTACTTTTGTTTCTCCATTAAGAGATTAATAAAATGCAAGTTTCCCTATATTTTCATTTGTGTACCTAGTACACTGGCACGCCCGCATATTTTATTTTCCCCGGCGCGTAGAAAGATAATAGTCTACCGTATCGTGTAGTTATTATTTTTCGTGTCAAACAATTTTCTTGATGCTTGGGTGTTAGTATGATTTAGTTGTAGTACGAGAGTGACAATATGATTACTGTTTGGATGTATTGAAAATACACTTTTCACTAGATGTTTGTGGTGTTTGTTAGCACAATCTTTGGATGCTCATAGTGACATGATTGGGTTATCCATAGATGAGCAATACAAACTTAAAGGGGTACCGTAGAGTGAACTCAGAGTATCAATTGTCATGATCACTATTTTGATCCACAATTGCCATCATGTTTTGATCAATAGTAGAGTGAACTCAGAGTAACAATTGCCATGCATGCTTTCAGAGGGGTTTATCATGTGTTTAAATATGTTAATGATGTTGAGAGTAGTTGGTGGTGAAAGTATGATCCCTAGTCCTTGTTCCAAGCATTGAAACACCATAGTCACTTGTGTTACTTGTTACCTTGTCTCCATTTTTATTTCAGATTTCAAATACCACTTACCATCCATATCCCTTGACTTTTACTATCTATTCGCCTAACTAGTGCACCTATACAGTGAGCATCATATTAGGCGTGCTAGGGACGCAATAGACGTTTTGTATCTTAATTGCAGGGTTGATCGAGAGGGGTTACAGATAACCTACGCCTCATGTGGATTTGATAAACCTTGGATCATTCACTTAAGGCTTTCCCATTGTTTATTATTCCATGTTATGATAGATCATTTTACATCCTACAACACTCGCAGAGGCAAGCATTTATACATCATGTTGTTATTATTATTGTTGAGCTATGAGTATCAAAAGTGTGATGTTGTTCATTAGGATGTTGCCCCCTACCTGTGATGATATAAAAAAGAACCATGGAGGCCAATAAAAAAGAGAAAATAAAAGAGCCATGGAGGCAAAAAACAACAACAGAGAGATGGGGCAACATTACTATCTTTTATCCACAATTGTGCCATGTTCACACCTGTTTTTATGTATTGTCTGAATTAGGAGTATTTCCAACCAGATTTGGCTACTTAACCCACAATACGTTAGTGAATATGTCTAGACGTGCCCACAGATCCCTTACAATCATAAACCTTGATTTTAAGTCTTAAATCAATGCAACTACATGCATATTTGTTTTGTAGATACTTCATCATACCTAACATACAACATAGCTTATGTAGATAATCCAGACATTGTGATCATTCCAACTGCATATTGGAGACGAAAAAATTTCCTTCTGGATGGTATATCTCTCGATCTTATTTATTTTGAACAGAATTGCATTTGTCTCGATCTTGTAATCATTGACGATATCTTCAATATACAACTCTATTTTATTTTCCCCTAAAAAAGCTCCATTTAATTTTATCTTTTTTCAAATCTCTTTTTATCCCTACCCATCCTTTTCTTGTCTTAAAAAAAAATCATTGATTTCTCCACCTTTCAGTTTATCTCCTTAGCTAACTATAACATTTTTTAAATATTTTCTAATATACTATGAAGTTCAATTTAAAAAAAAACAAGCATTTTTTCCTTGGAGACAGTGATTCAACTCAGTTTTCACGCCCTGAACATTGCAATTACACATTGAATTATGGATGTAAACCAAATCAAATCCAACTGCATAATTTCGGATTAAACTAAAAAATAAGCAAACCTAAAAATTATACGGTGACGAATTCATAGGAGGCGATATTTCCCTTGCCCGCGAGGGAAACCACATCCTCGTGGGTGTATCCAAAATCCATGGTGCAACACCGGCGGGAGTGCTCGAGAGGACACCGGTTCGAGCAGGAGGCGGTGTGGGGAGGTAAGGTGCGAGACGTAAAAAACTACAATGGAGATAGTCGCACGATCATGGAAGACGTGTGCGCGTAAAGCGTGTGAGATGCGTAAGGGCATCTCCAGCGGCCCGACGCAAACGGACGACCGCGGTCCGTTTCTGTTCTGAAATGCCCGGGGCCGGGAAAAACCCAACCCAACGGCCCGACGCAAAATGTCCGCGTTGTCCGCAGCGACACAGACGCGACCCAAATTTGGTAGCTGAGAGGGCCTTAGCACAATGCTGAGGGCCTCCGCCTTCTCGACCAGCGGAGCGTCCAGTAGCCGCGGGCCGCTGCCGCCGCCGCCGAAGCAGGAGCCGCTGCCACCGCCGAAGCAGGAGTGCTGGGAGCCGTGGCCCGAGACGGCGTCCTCCTCCCAAGCACCATCACCACCTCCTCCACCGCTGCAGGGGGTGCCGGCGGTGGCATGGTCCTTCCCCTGGGACCCGCCGCCGTTCTACGATCTCACCGGCGACAGCGACGAGGAGTAGGCGCCGGCACCGAGCGACGAGGAGTAGGCATCAGCGCCGAGCGACAAGGAGTAGAAGCCCTAGTGGATAGGGCACTTCTATATTTTTGTTTTTTTAATTTTTTTCTTTATTTTCAGTCCTAAATGTAATATATATCTATTAATAAAAAAAATTAAAAAATTATGCGTCAGACTGTTGGGCTGACGCACGACCCAAATGGAAAAGGGAGCGGACATACCTCATTTTGTATCCGCAGCCCGACGCAAACGGATCAAATTGGACACGATTTGGTTTTAAAATACGCTGGGCCAGTGGAGATGCTATTTTTTGTCAAATCTGGCCGTTTTCACAAACTAATAATGTATCTGGCCTTTCTCAAAAACTATTGTCAAATCTGGCCCTCGGGTCGGCGCCAATCCCGATGGAGCCGACATCATACATGTCGCCGCCATGTCACCGAAGGGCCGAAGTTTGTTGCTGGGCCCGATGAAAATCCGACGTGGATAGGTCGGCGCCAACAAGTCTAGCGCCGAAGTGTGTTTCCTTGATTCCGTTCGCAAATATGACCAATGCGTGCATGCCTTCGATGCCCGCATGCCATAGGCTGATTAGTTTGGTGATTAAGCTAGCTCATTACGGAAGTGGGTTCTACTTTCGCGTGCCCGCACCTACGCGCATACGGTTTGTATGCCCATAATTAATTACGATCGTAATTTTTACTTGTCAAATTTTTTGCTCACACGAGGAAATTTCTAGACATTGTTTTGATTGGCTGATAATTTAACAAATCAATGATTAAACTTTGGTTTTCTCGAAATGGAATGATTAAACTTTACTGGTTAGTAGAAAAATATATTAGTTACTTATTTCGTGTATTTTTTTACATTAAAGTGTGACCCTTTTTTTAGAGCCGGATACTCAAGGTCAAATACTTTGAAAATTTGTACCACCGTTGCTGTGTTGCGCCTACTTGCTGTTTTTGTGTCCAGGTCAACACGAAGCTTCTTCATAATGCGAGACTCCCATCGGTTGTTCCGGCGGCGTGCTGCGGCGTGCGGCAGGACTCTTCATCCGTGAGAGGGGTGCCGCTCCAACGCCGTCACTCCGCACGTTGAAGCCGGAGCCTGGCCTCCGGGTGTCCAAGAAGGAACCGGTGCCGGAGTGAACGCCCGACCGTGCGTACATGCGCGCGGCGGCTACATTGGCGGCGGAGGAGGAGTTCCCCGGCCAGCGCGCCGCGGAACTGGCGTCGCTCAACGACGCCCCTCCGGCGACGGACGACTTCGCCCTCGACTGGAGCCGGCGCGACCACGTGGAGGAGATCGAGCGCGAAAAGCGTTTGATAGAGGAGACGACCAGGAACCGCCTCCGGGCGAGCTTCCAGGAGCGCCACGGCGTCGTCATCATCGACGACGACGCCGACACCGATGCAGGGCCCTCCTCCCGCCCCGGCCCCTCCTCCCATCCCGGCTCCTCCAACCCAGCGCCGCCCAACGACAATGACGACGACAGCGGCGATGACTACTCGGCGTTCTACTACGCCGGCCAGTACCGCTACTAGGCTAGTTTAGAAGTTTTTTATTTTGTAATCGGCCATTTGTATGAACTTCGCCTATAATTTTAATGAAATCGCTATGTTTAGTTAAGTTTTAAGTTTTTTCCACATTTGTTTTTTCAAATATTTTGGGCCGAGCCTAGACGCATCATCGGCGCCCCCAATACCGCTAAATTCGCCCGACGACGCCGAATTGGATCAAAAAGCGTCTGTCATAGCCCTACTCCCGAACTCGTGGTGTAAGCAAAATGGGGTCAAATCCCTTCATCACAAATAAGATTAAAAAACTAGTTGTATGCCTCGTAAGTGCTTGCACGTGAACTACAGCCAGATCGGTCCTAAACTAATCACCCCATCTCTAATGAGCTCATAACACATGCATGCATGAATATATTAGTCATTTATTTACCGGCCGGTCATGCTGTCGAGATGTAAGCATATTTCGACGCCAACAAGTCAGTCAATTACCGGCCGGCTATGCATGTCGAGATGTAAGCATACTTCGGCGCCAACAAGTCTGGCGCCGATCTATTCACGCCAGATTTTTGTCGGGCCCAACAATAAACTTCGGCGCTTTGGTGACGTGGCGCCGACCTGTATAATGTCGGCTCCATCGGGATTGGCGCCGACTCGAGTGGCTAGATTTGACAATAGTTTTTGAGAACGGCCAGATACATCATTAGTTCGTGAAAACGGTTAGATTTGACAAAAAATACCTGGAGATGTTAGGATGATTCTCAGTAAAAGTGGGGCTGCCGCGTAGCTATTCAGGGTTGACGTCCACTCTCCGCACCGAGGTACAATTTTTAAAGGAAACAGGGGAACAATTTGTTTTCTTGAGTCAACATTTTTGAGTGACAAATAACCATCCATCCTTTTTTTAGGAACAGTAAACATCTGCCTCTTCATGTGTAACGTGGTCTGGTCAATGTCTTGCCTCAAAACGATCCTTCTCCCATTTGTAAGCCCAAAGCCCAAAAGAATTACCTTGACTTCCGCTGCAAGCTTTTCCGATGCCGATGCTGGCAGTTTGGCTGGGCTTTCAGTTTTTCTAAGGGGAGCAAAATGGGAAAATCGCTCTAAACCCCTCGAGGGAATAGAAGAAGACAATCCCTAACCCCCCTGGTTTCCTTTCCTCCCGGCGAAGACATCCCGGCGGCGATGGCGGCGGCAAGGTCCGGATCCCGGCGCCTGTTCTCCATATCGGCCCTCGTTCCACGAAAACTGCCGACCCCTCCCCCGAAGGCCGACGCCTTCCCCAACCTCTTCGTCCCCGGTACGATTATGTCTTCCCCTTTCCCGTTTTTCCTTCCTTCCCTCTCAGGCGTTGCTCGCTTCTACAGATTTAGGTCATAGTACCATGGTAGCATTCTTATATCTTGCCCAAATCTACTAAGAGTCAGGTAGCTCTGTATTTGGCTGGAGAACCTATCGTGCGACTGTTTGAGCTCAGGCTAGGTTGAAACTGAATGAGGAGTTGCACAAATGATGAACTAATAGAATTACAGCCAACTAGCAATTTTCTCCCTTTGCACTTTCTCCTTAGGCAGATTTATTCCATCTTCTGTTTCTTCTGCTTGTCGATATCAATTTTAGTTTCGTTTGACATACCATCACTGATAGCGTAGGTGATGATTGACTAAGCATCAGAAACTAGATCAGTGGTGTTGCACTTTAGAAGGTACCAAATAGGTGAGCATTTAGGAGATTGTGAAATTTCTTCTGATATAATTGAAGACTAAAGTATAGCAAGAAGCACAGAATATAGCCAAACAGAGTAATTTTTGTCTTACAGTAAAAAAAAGAGTAATGTTTGTCTTAAGTTCTTGCAATATACTATTTATTTCTGCCAGAAGAACTATTGAACAAATATGTATTCTAGTCAGGATTTTGTTCTTTTTGTTAAGACCTCGTAGCTGTAAATAATCTAGGATGTAATGGAATATTCGGCTATCACCATGTGTCTGTGCACAATTATGCCTTAAATGCGTGGAATCTTTTCAATTTTATAAATCATTAGGAAAAGCTCCTCTATACCTGTTTAGTGAATCTTCCTTGGAAAATACTTTGACGGTTGCAATACTACGGATATAATAATCTTCCATTGATTAAACCTAGAAGGAAATGGTTAGAATTGAAAAGGGCACAATTTCTCAAAATGGAAACACCAGAGGCAAATAAAAAACCTGTTTGCCTTCTCCAGTGAACTATTGATAAATGGACCAACATATGATTGTGCTGCCTGTTCTGTCCTTCAGTTAAGTTGGGTCGATCTGTGTTAATTACTTTCTGTTTTGATTCTTAAGGTGTTAGAATATCGTATTTTTTCGGGTGCTCTGTTGTTTAAATATTTTGACTAACTGTTCTTTTCAATATTGTGCATCCTGACGGGGTTGTCTTTTGTCAAACATTCCAGCATCATCTTTAAAAAATCCAAGGTGGTATATGATCAATTCAAACCGTTCAGGTTCTCTGACAGTGTGTAAAGAGTACCGCAAAGTACTTCCATCTTCAATAAGGCCATCTGCATCTTACTCCACACAAGCTTCAGAAAACAAACCAAAGCAGGTTCGCTAGTTCTCTTTGCTGATTTAATTATTTTAATTATTCAGTACTGGTTTCTTCTATATTTTCTTGCTTGTAGTGACTCTTGGTATAACTTTGAGCAGTGACAATGTTGTCCATTTTTATAGTACTATAAATTGTCTGTGTACTTTGGAATATAGGCTATTAACTATGCCATGTTCAGACCATTTGCAGTAGCGACTAATGATCATTCTTGCATACATGCATGAGCTTTACTATGTTTCTTTTCGTTTTCATAAGTTTTGATTCTGTTGGGATCAGTGCATCAGGAAGCTATCGCAATTGATAATGTATATCATGGTTTTTAAGGCGTCCGTAAATTGACGCTTAGGCGACGCCTAGGCGTCAAGGCGCTCCCCCCCCCCCCCCCCCCCCGTTGCAAAAAAGGCCGCTTTAGGCGCCAAATCGCCCCCTCCTGTCAAGGCGCCAAAGCGTCGCCTTAAAAACCATGATGTATATGCATTAGCCCCTATAATGTGGTTTTGAACTTATGGTTTTCAGAATAGATTGTTAGGGTTTAACCAACTGACATTGGATTTATCGTATGAGTGTAGGTAATTGCTAGGTTTTTTATCAGTCTTTTTGGTTCACTATCTTGATGTGGTGATATCCTCGATTAAGCTCTTCATTTTACCTAGCCCAGATTTCTCGACGCATGAATTATTGATCCAATAGAACAAACTAATTTGGTCACTTAGTTTATCGAAAAATCTCGAATATTGTCTTTTCTCTTCTTATTATCTATTTTGACAACATTTTTGCTGTAGAAGAGCTGAGTAGTGTTGTATTTACTCTCCATCAACAATATTAATGACCTAACACCTTCATTATCTGCTTTTGAGGCCCATTGTTCATGCATATCTTCATCTAAAGAGTAAAATTATCAGTTAAACTATATTTTTATGGTTTTTTAGTTTTCTGTTTCCTGTTTCATGGATATATTTCTCTTGCGGTGGATTTCATGCTGGGACATGTTTTAGTAGTTGTTTTCTGTTTCCTGTTTCATGAATATATTTTCCTCATGGTTGATGTCATGCTCGGACATCTTTTTACTGCTTATAGAAGACTGCCCTCTTTATCCTCAGGAAAAAACAGACTTGACAACAATTGAAGACCCCTTTGATGCCCCTACCTATAATATACCTGAGAAACCAGTGACATTTGTTGAGGGAGCCTCTTACAGTGTTGTAATACTTGCCGGGCTTGGAGTTGCTGCGTTGGCGGGATATGCTGTTTTCAAAGAGCTTATATTTGAACCTAAAGAGTATGTCTCTTGCATTCTTTGAATTGAACTTAAGGATGCCAAATAGTAGCACAATTTGTAAATAACGTGGTAATAGACATGCGCATGTTTTGTTCATAACCGAACTTTGCCACAAGTGTGACAGCTGCTTATTTCACTGCCACAGTTGTGGCATGCAAGACCTTCTTAGTACTCTGGCCCACATTTCACAGGCCCACACTTTCGCCAAATCATGCCACAATTGTGCTGCCAATTTCTTGGCCTCGCTTTTTTATGGCTTGCCACAGCTTAGAAGATATTCACTATATTTAGAGAAGTCTTACAAGCTATCTACTAAGAGCGTCTAAATAGTTGGGAATATGTCCAAGCACTAAGACTGACACATCAGCAACTAAGTAACTAACCTTTTTCTCCCTTTCCTATCTCATTTACAAGTGGATTATGATTTTTTGGCTCACTTTTTCCCAACCCTCCACTGTGCTTGTGCTGGTACACCAATTTATCTTGTCCCTGGTATTGGCTTCAATGACACATCGCACATCACCTTATGTCTAACAAATACAAATTCTTTTTACTGAATCATGTATTAGACTTTCTCATATGAAAATACTTAAAACTACATCAGCGGAATTGTACAAATTTATGGGAGCTAAATTTATGTTTAAATCTGGTTGCCTCGTGGTCTGTTTATTACCCACATGTGTATGCTATTTCTTCCCTTGGTTTTGTACTTTTGTGCCACTCCCCATCACTTGGTTGATATACTAGATGCCCCAAACTTGCAGCAAACTTTGCTCTCTTTCATAACGAAGCTTCGTGCTTTGGATCTCCTGGCACGCATATTGTTAAGTTTTTTGTTTAGCATGTTGTCAATCTTCGCATACTTCTTGAGTTGTTTTTGTTGCCTTACGGCCAAAAATCCCTAGTTGGTTTGTGACTATCTTTTTTCTGAAAAAATGTGTGTGGTGTTGCTGGGCAATCTGAATGGGAGATTGCTTAATGTTGCTATTATCGTGCAGGTATAAGATTTTTGGGAAAGCGCTAGCGAGGGTTCAAAGTGATAGTCAGGTTTGTGGATGTTAGTGTTATTTCTATTTTCCCCTGGCAGGCTGTTGTTCCTTTCTTAGTATACTTCGTATATTCCCATGATTTTTCAGGTTACGGCCAAAATTGGTTACCCGATAACTGGTTATGGTACGGAATCCAGAAACCGTGCAGCTCGGCAGCGCATTCAGAACAGGGTTTGGACAGATGAGGATGGTGTTGAACATGTGGAGGTAGCATAAATTTCTTTCTCTACTCTCAACTGCTGCACGTCCTTTAATTATGCTGCTTAGTCGTATATCAAGAGTACGGTAAGTCAATGGAAATGGACAAGTTTACCACGAGGAGCTGCAACAGCTAGTGTGTCACTTCCTCTCCGACAGTTCGTTAGCTTAATGGCAATGAGCCATTGACTTATGTTAAACGACAGTATATGGAGAGGAACTAAGATGAGAGCTAACATGATTCACTAAAAGGAGTCTGAAGTCATGATCAACAGTAATACTTACAAGTAAAGAGAGTTCTAATATGTAATGGAGCTTGGGAAGGTTATATACTTTCAGATGATCCTTTACTAATTGCGAAGGGGCACTAGGATGGCATTTGATATGAATTTATGCACGTTACATAGTTGTATTGCAGCTCTTGAACTTGGTTAATCAGTTGAAATTCACATGCATCATTTCAGGTAGGCTTTTATATCCGAGGGCCACATGGAGCTGGAAAGGTGCTTGCTGAGATGTTTAAAGATAACTCTGACAGGACATGGAAGTTCACATTTCTTGTTGTTGAGATCACATCGCCGCGTCATGCGCAGATGATGTTAGAATCTTACGTCCCAGCATAAGGATGCAAATGCAAGCGACAAAATCCGATAGCAGAGACACATCCATGTGAAACTTTTTTTGTGCATCATGCCTCATGTTTGATACCGGTCCTCAGATTACAATTTTTGATCTTCCCAAAACCATAAGTTGGAGGAAGATGAACTATCAGAGCCGCTGATCATCTCTAGTGTCTTATACATGGTGTAATGTCACTTTGTTTAGCTGAAGGCCGCATAAGCTCATGTAAACAACTCATTTTCCTAATGTTCCTCAAATCTGGCACGGACCACAAGTGATCCTTCAATCCCGTCACGTTTTAGTCTCATTTCATTTACTCCCTGAAAGGGTGTCTCAAGTTTGTCTAAATTCAAGTTTATCTGAATTTATATGTATCTAGACATACTTTAGTGTGTAAATACATAAAAATTTAGATAAACTTGAGACATCCTTTTGTGGACAGAGGGAGTATGTCAGATAGTTTACCGCTGTCTATGGATTTTCATCTAAACCTCTGATGATATCCAAATAAAAATAATATGGATTTTGCATTTTAAATTTCTTTTAAGCTGATGGCAGTTGATCTTGTGGCCCAGTTAACGATTGATGTTTCGCTAGCATAGCTACTTCAGTGAACTGCCAGTTTTTACCAGAAGTTGATCTTAACAACCAGCTTTGGGCTTTGTAAAATTTGGTGAAGCTCTGTGTACGTTTTCTCAAGACTAGGTGAATCTGGCGCGGCGTCCCTTAAAGACAAATTTTGGTAATAATAAATAAGTATGTTTCCTTCAAGCAAGTCTCTTCAAAATAGAATTATGAAACTTGTATGCCAATTCACTCAGTGCAGAAAGTTGTATACAGAAAAAATACAGTCAAAGATTAAATAATAGACGAAGGCTCCCATAGAATTTCGCACGAAACACTATTCTGACCTCAGAGTATCACTGCAGGAGCAAAGTATACTTCAATTGACTTTATATTATCCATTGAGCAGTAAACAAATGAATGTACATACGCAATCTGGTAATCGACAATATGAATGACCACTTGCAAATTACATGGCTTAGTTTTGGGGAGTCTCGTCTAGTTAAGCAAGCAGAACACAACTAAACAAAAGAGTGGAACCATCATATTTTATAATCAGTATAATCGGTAAGAAAGGAGATGCATGTTACAAAAGGTAGGACATATGGAGATGGTACATTTAAGTAACTATATTACAAAGCACCAAGACGTACGTGTGCATGGGTGGTATCCTAAACCAGCAGAAAACAACCACCAGCAAGCAATGCTTCATACCAACGGGAAAAAAAAAGACTACCCTTATTCAACGTAAAGTACTGCATGTAGAGAAGCAAAAGATGGTTCATTAGCAAAAGAACAGTAGCAACAATTTTGCACAGCACACGGTGTATAGTGTATGGGGTAACCCTCCTATTTTCATTCAATTGCATATATATCCACACAATGAAAGAGTCATCGAAAAGGTAATTGTGTTAGTTGTCTCAGTCTTATGAGAGGATGGCACTAGGAGAGTTGGGGCAATTTTCGTTGGTTTATTTCTCACACAATGTCATGCCAACCTGAGGGGTTGGGGTTACATACTTATAGGCTGCTAGCCAGCCACGAATATGCTAGATGCTAGTCTAAGATGCTAGTCTAAAGCAGTAAAGACTGTTATAACAACCAGTCCTTGATGCTATCCTAACAGCCAATCCATGAGGCTATCCTAACTGACTGTCCTTGATGCTATCCTAACAGTCAGTCCTTGACACAAGGACCATGTGTGCTGCCTGCAACCCTACAGACCATGTGTGCTGCTGCAGCCCTACAGACCATGTGTGCTGCTGCAGCCCTACAGACCATGTGTGCTGCTGCAGCCCTACAGACCAAAGACCAAAGACCAAACCCCACAAGACTAGTACAGAGACTTATCCATCATTCTCCCCCTAAGTCTTGTGCGTTGTCTTGTGGACGGGCTGAACAATCCCAATCCTGGAGCAGAGTTCACGGAACTTGATCCTCCCAAGAGGCTTGGTGAGAAGATCAGCGAGCTGGTCCGCGGTGTTGATGTAGCTCGCCTTGATGCTTCCTTCCTCCAAGCAGCTTCGGATGAAATGATGTCTCAGCCGGGTGTGCTTGCTCCGTTCATGAAAAACGGGGTTCTTTGCTAGGGCCAAAGCGGACTTGCTGTCCACCATCAGCTGGACTGCTCGAGCGTCTCGGCCGAGGAGATCTCCAAGCAGTCGAGCCAGCCAGAGGGCCTGCGTGCAGGCTGTGGAGGCCGCCATGTACTCGGCCTCGCAGCTGGACAAGGCAACCACCTGTTGCTTGACCGACTGCCAGCTCACGAGGCACTTGCCGAGGAAGAACATGATCCCGCTAGTGCTTTTGCTGGTGTCGATGTCGCCGGCGTGGTCGCTGTCGCTGTACCCGATGAAGTCTGCCGCCCCAGGGCCTCTAGGGTAGTGAAGGCCATGGTCGAGAGTCCCCGCAACATAGCGGATGATCCTCTTCACAGCCTGCTCATGCTCCGTCGTCGGCCGCTGCATGAAGCGACTAACGTAGTCGACGGAGAACGCCAAGTCCTGCCGAGTGTGGGCGAGGTAACGAAGGCTCCCCACAAGACGCCGGTACTGTGTAGCGTCCACTTCCTTCGTCGTGCTGTCACGGCTCAGTTTCAGCCTCTCCTCCATCGGGGAGAGAGCTGGGTTGCAGTCCGTGAGCTGAGCTAGCTCAACGATGCGCTTGGCGTAGGCGGTCTGTCGAAGCGTGATCCCGGAGTGATCCTGGTGCACCTCGATCCCCAGATAGAAGGAGAGGAGCCCCAGATCACTCATCTGGAAGGCAGCTTTCATCTCCTCCTTGAACGCAGCCACCTCTGCATCCTTGATGCCGGTGATCACCAAGTCGTCGACATAGACGCCCACCAACAGGGCATTTCCTCCGCTGCCCCGTCGGTAGACGGCCGCCTCGTGCGGGCTTTGCTTGAAGCCCATCGTCTTCAGCGTGGAGTCGAGCTTGGCATTCCACGCCCTTGGTGCCTGTCGGAGGCCATAGAGAGCCTTGTGCAGTCGGAGTACCTTGCCCTCCTTGTCGGGGATCACAAAACCCGGCGGCTGCTGCACATAGACCTCCTCCTTCAATTCGCCGTTGAGGAAGGCCGACTTGACGTCCATGTGGTGGACACACCAGCCCTCCTGGGCAGCTAGTGCAAGGATGAGCCGCACGGACTCCATCCGTGCCACAGGGGCGAAAGCGTCGTCAAAGTCGACCCCTTTCCGCTGCAAGAAACCTCGCGCCACCAAGCGAGCCTTGTGCTTAACGATGGCGCCGGCCTCATCCCTCTTCAGCTTGAACACCCATTTCAGGGTGATCGCGCGATGACCACGAGGGAGATCAGCAAGTTCCCAAGTGCGGTTCTCCTTGACCGCATCCATCTCCATCTGCATCGCAGCGCGCCATGCTGCGTCTCTATCAGCCTCTGCAAAAGAGTGAGGCTCACCGTCGTCATGCGCAAGCTGCAGCTGCGCCTCCAAGTCACGTGGCACTAGTCCCGGCACCGGCTAGTCACCGAGTAGGTTCTCCACCGTACGGTACCGCAGCGGCTCGTCGTCATGATACGCATCGATGCGCTCCTCGTCGTGAGGGAGCGGGGATGCGAACTCCACCGGGCTGTGCGCTGGTGGTGATGTAGACGTGCCCGGAGGAGTGGCTGCCGGCGCTGGAGTATGTGGCGTCGCTGGCTGAGGTGCCGTCGGTGTAGCCAACACCGGGGTCGATGCACTCTTGGGGGCCGAAGTAGACGTGCTCAGCGAAGAGGAGCTGCCTGCTCCCCCAGCCTCCTCAAACTGGACGTACTCGATGATGAGGTCGTCACATGTCGGGGTCGAGCCGTCGTCCACCGCCTTACCCCACGCCCATCCTCGCCCTTCGTCGAACACGACGTCTCGCGCCGTGCGTACACGCTGTGTCTTGGGGTCGAGGATGCGGTAGGCCTTCGAGCCTGCCGAGTAGCCGATGAACACTCCTGGAGTGCTCCTGTCATCAAGCTTACCGGTGTGGCCGAGCTCCTTGGCGAACGCGAGGCAGCCGAAGACCCGCAGGTGGGAGACCGCCGGCTTTCGTCCATGCCAAGCCTCATACGGCGTCCTGCCATCGAGCGCCTTGGTAGGAGAGCGGTTGAGGATGTAGACGGCTGTCAGCACCGCCTCTCCCCAGAAGACAGCCGGCATCCCTCTCTGCTTGAGGAGGGCCCGAGTCATCCCCACGACTGTCTGGTTGCGCCGTTCGACGACGCCGTTCTGCTGTGGGCTGTACGGCGCGGAGTAGTGGCGCTGGATGCCTCTATCAGCGCAATACGACGCTAATTCAGCTGCTGTGAATTCGCCGCCGTTGTCGGTGCGCAGCACACGCAGCTTGCGGCCGCACTCAGCCTCTGCAGCAACCTGCGCACGCCTGATGGCGTCCGCTGCCTCCCCCTTGCTGCCGAGGATCACCACCCACATGTAGCGGGAGAGATCGTCAACGAGCAGCAAGAAGTAGCGCCGTCCTCCTGGTGTGGCCGGTGTCACCGGGCCACACAGATCCCCATGCACGAGCTCGAGCTTCTCCTTGGCTCTGAAGGTCGCCTGCTGGGGAAAAGGGTGTCGTCTGTGCTTCGTCAGCACACAGACGTCGCAGAACTGCTCCACATGGTCGAGGCATGGCAGGCCTCGTACCATCTCCTTGGCACTGAGCCGCTTCAGGGCCTCAAAATGAAGGTGCCCGAAGCGCTCGTGCCACTGCCACGCCTCGTCGTCCCGACGAGCTGCGAGACAGATAGGTTGTGCCACCTGCACATCAAGGACGTAGAGCCGGTTTGCGCCTCGGGTTACCTTAGCAAGAAGGCGATGATGACGATCCCAGATGCGTAGGATCCCATGCTCGATCAGCACGCGCGAGCCGTTCTCGTCCAGCTGTCCCAAGCTGATGATGGAGTTCCTCAGCGCAGGGATGTAGTAGACACCGGTGAGCACCGGGTGCTCACCGGTCTTGGCGATGAAGATGACGGAGCCGACGCCCT
Source organism: Poa annua (assembly GCA_026929855.1). Classification (NCBI taxonomy): domain Eukaryota; kingdom Viridiplantae; phylum Streptophyta; class Magnoliopsida; order Poales; family Poaceae; genus Poa; species Poa annua. The sequence goes on along the minus strand of CM049435.1, from coordinate 51,620,130 downwards.
TGATCTCTACGGCGGAGGCATCCCCGAACTTGACGGAGCCTCGTACGTCGGAGTCGAGCTCGGCGAAGAACTCTCGTCGACCGGTCATGTGGTGGGTGGCGCCGGTGTCGAGGCACCACCCGCCAGTCTTGTCGCTGCCAAAGCCATCGCCGAGGAGGGCGTGCGCCTTTGGCTCGTCCAGGTGGAGGAGAGCTGCTGCGGGCGGTGTCGCAGGGGATAGTTCGACGCTGGCATGCGTCATGAACAGAGCTGCGTCCTCCGCAGCCTGTGCGACGTGGGCCTCTGCAGCCTGTGCAACGTTGGCCTCTGCAGCCTGTGCGACATGGGCTTGGCCACGTCGTGGCTGTTTGCACTCCCTGGCCCAGTGGCCAAGGCGGCCGCAGTTGTGGCAGCCGTCATCCTGTGCCGGCTTGGGCCTGCCGGCTGCGCCTCCTCGGGCACCTCCACGAGCATCACCGCGCCCCCTGCGCGGCTTGCCACGCCTGCGGCTGCCCGTTGTAGAAGAAGGCTCCCCCTTCTTCCCGTTGCCGAGGCCGGCATCCCACTGCTCCCGAGACAGGAGCAGTTTCCCACCGGTGGTGATGGGCCCCGAGAGAGGTTGTGGCTCGTCGGTGTCGACGACCTTGAGGCGACCTATCGCCTCCTCGATCGTCATCGTGGAGAGGTCCAGCAGAGACTCGATAGAGCGAGCCATCTGCTTGTACTTCTCGGGGATGCACCGGAAGAGCTTCTCGACAGCCCTCTCCTCGTCGTAGGTAGCATCGCCGAACTGCACCATTTTCTGCAACAGAGTGTTGAGACGGAGAGCAAAATCATCAACGTCCTCACCTGGCTTGAAGGCCAGGTTCTCCCACTCCTTGCGAAGTGCTTGCAGGGTGGATTTGCGGGCACGGTCGCTGCCGATGCGTGCTGCGGCGATGGCGTCCCATGCCTCCTTGGCAGTCCGCTTGTTGGAGAGCGAGAACTGCATCTCGGGCGGGACTGCGGCGATGAGGGCGTCCAGCGCCCGTCGATCCTCATGCTGGTCGACGGCGTCGTCCTGGACCGCCTCCCACATGTGCCGCACCTGGAGCCTGACCCTCATGATCGCGGCCCACTCGACGTAGTTGGTTTTGGTGAGGGTAGGCCACCCCACACTGGGACCAACGTCCCTGACCACGGTCCGGACCCCGTGGAGGCCTCGGCCTTGGTCATCCCAGCCGCCGTCGCCGTGCGCGCCTCCTCTATGAGCGCCACCGCGAGCGTGCTCGGCTGCCCACTGCGCCGCCCGCTCTTGCGCCGCGCCGTCGCGGTCTGCGTCGACGCTACCTTCAGCGGACTCGGAGCTCTTGGCGCTGCCACGCAACGCCTTAGCCTCCGCTGCAGCCAGACGTGCTGCCTCCGCCGTCGCTGCTGCTTCTACCTCCGCTCTGGCTGCTGCCAGCTCCGCAGCTGCCAGCCTCGACGCCCTTGCCGCTGCTGCAGCGGTTGCCGCAGTCTCTCGCTCACGCTCCTCTGCCTCTGCGCGCTCGGCCTCCTGCCGACGCCGCATGCTCGAGGTAGCCGTGTGCTGAGAGAGACCTGTGGACATGGCTCGCTGCTGGGGGGGCTGCAGGCTGTTTCTGACGAGCTGCTGCTCGACAACCCGGAGGGAGGAAGGCAACCAGGGACAGCCGGAGCTGCTACCGGCTGGGGCTTCTCTGCTCCCGGAGAAAGGGGATGGCAGGAAACACTCAAACTACAAGACAACTTGGCTCTGATACCACTTGTTAGTTGTCTCAGTCTTACTCTCATTGAGAGAGGATGGCACTAGGAGAGCTGGGGCAATTTTTGTTGGTTTATTTCTCACACAATGTCATGCCAACCTGAGGGGTTGGGGTTACATACTTATAGGCTGCTAGCCAGCCACGAATATGCTAGATGCTAGTCTAAGATGCTAGTCTAAAACTGTTATAACAACCAGTCCTTGATGCTATCCTAACAGCCAGTCCTTGTCCTTGAGGCTATCCTAACTGACTGTCCTTGATGCTATCCTAACAGTCAGTCCTTGACACAAGGACCATGTGTGCTGCCTGCAGCCCTACAGACCATGTGTGCTGCTGCAGCCCTACAGACCATGTGTGCTGCTGCAGCCCTACAGACCAAAGACCAAACCCCACAAGACTAGTACAGAGACTTATCCATCAAATTGACAACATGAGCCCAACTATGATAAGTGCCATATCATCTATAAATCTGGACAAACGTACATCTCAATCAGGAAGAATGAACGTCCAATACGTGCACAAATACAACTTACTGAAGAGGGTAAACAACAACTGTATATCTGCACCGGTAAAAATAAGGCTAATAAGCTAGCATGAAATTAAAAGAACAGAAAGGATACATCTTAGTTAAGATGAATCAAGAGCCAACGTATGTACATAACGGACATAAATTAAATAACAAAAGACGAAAAACAGATACAACAAATATATATCCACACACAAAGGTCAGGATGTTAAGATACCAATTCTTTTTCAAATTAAACAGAAAGGAAACTTCAAATCGAGACCCCGAATGTCTAATCCAAACGTTGTATCGTCTTTGATTCCTTCTATATCCGCATCCACTTTTCTGGAGAATACCATGGTACAATATCTGGTTGATCAGAATAAGATTGACCGGGCTCCATTTTGAAAAGGGCGCGTGTTCTTTCAACCTCTGTAGGAATACATGTAAAAGTGAAAATCAATTAGCTTTCGGTAGTCAGTACTGCATGTTGAAGCTGCAAAGAAGAACAATGATTTCAACTCTGATTACAACTTAAGAAAGATTTTAAATTTTGTGGAACTATATAGTTTCCCAAACCGGGAGGATGAACTTTCGGTAGTCAGTACTGCATGTTGAAGCTGCAAAGAAGAACAATGATTTCAACTCTGATTACAACTTAAGAAAGATTTTAAATTTTGTGGAACTATATAGTTTCCCAAACCGGGAGGATGAAATACATATTCCCCGCTCAATACCTCTTCAAGACAGCTAAATGACAATGCATCTATGAGCAAACAATATCTGACAATGCAGTTGGCACACCAAGAGTGGTAAAACAAACATGATAAGCGCATTTAATATAATTAGGAACATACAGCAAAAAAATCTCTGTTTTAAGACCTCAGTAATGCTGAACCTGTGCGTAACATTGTGGCCATCTAAGAACAATCTCTTTAAAAAAACTTAAATGCAGAAGCAAGTTGGCTTATCTAAACACAAAATAGAAAAACCATTCTGGACACCAATGTATTGAATCCAAGACATTCAAGAATAACATGGGCACTGACCAATTTGAATAGCACAAATATTTTCTATCAAAAGCTAAGCAGATAAAATTGCACAACTTAGGCGAACAGGTGAACTCGGCACGGCGGCACGCCGCACCCTCAACAAAAAATTGTGGCGATGGTTTGTTTTCTGTATACAGTGGGAACACAATGTCTCTTTCTGTCAAGCAATTGCATAAGGTAATATTTGTAATGAGGATTATGGTGCTATAAGAAACTGATGCATAGCAGAATATATATAGCTATATAGATACATCAACTGATAAGATCACCATTTGTAGAATTGCTAAGCTGGTCGGTGATGTGATTACATTACTTCATGAAATATATCCCTGAAACATCGACACAACATGGTCTATATCTAAATCATAACGCTGGCTCCATAAGCTTAGTGGCTAGTCTGTCATTATAAAAGACAGGATTAGCAAAACCTGAACAATCTTTTGATGATGCCTGATCAAGATAGCGGGCACAGCGACGTAGTAAAAGATTGTACAACAGCCTGAAAGATGTTGCAATAAATTCAGTTAGGGCCCAGAATAAAATTATGCAAGAGGTCTACTAATGAAACTGAAAGAGTGTTAAGGCGGTACCTTTAGATGTTATCGTTGTTGCTGGATGAGATGAAGACGACATCTGGAATGGGATGCGTATCAATTGTATCTCGACATCTTAAAAAATCAATTGTATCTCGTTGTGACTATCATGAGCAAAGATTCTATACCGGCAAAGATATACTAAATTCAGGTAAGCTGAAAGTTACAAACACATAGGGATGAAAGAGAAAAAGGCCTCATTTTTATCTAGTTTTCTGAGTGCAATAATTAAATGGAATAGTAGTACTCCAAATTATCCAGTTAGCTCCTGCTCATCAAATGAGAAAAAGGCATAATTTTTTACTCTTCAATTGCACACGTGTGTATCTACTAGTAAAAATGCCCGTGCGTTGCACCGGGAGAAAAAATATGCCATGAAACTGCATTATCATTTGCTCAAACACTGGCGACACCGAGGCATTTGTCGACGAATAATTCATGTGTATGTAAATGTAACACATAATCACATAATTATTCGAATGAAATTCATTCGATTAGTCATAATGTGACAATCTATGCATATATTAATTATAGATATGCAATCTATGCATTTTGTATGTGAACTTTGTGAGATTGAAAAATCTTAATATTTTAGGTTTTAAAAAGTCTTAATATAGTCCTAAAAAAATTCTTAGAAGTCTTCACATGCAATATTCGATTTATCATCCCCACTCTCTCTCTTGTCAATAGATCATTCCCTTGTTTTGTCATCGACGGTCAACACATGGGCACCCCCATACCGTAGCTAAGCAACATAACCGCACATCCAATCTCTCTCCTTCTATTGAGTTGGATCCTCGCGCGTGGTTGCGCCTTCTTGTTTCTATCTCCCCTCCCATGGCTACTCTAGAACAATGTATGTGTCTCCGATCCCCTCGACACTGCTCACTTTGACGGCCCTCCTTCCCCACGGCGACCTTGACTCGAGGGAGGGATCAATGCATGACCAGGGTCGTCGTCGATCATGTACCATGAATATCCTGAGGAAGCCGGAGACCAGGCGGCGAGCTTGCGGCAGGCCCAGTTAGGAAAAGGTATGGTCGCTGGCTCGCTGCGTATTATATGATTCTGAAGTGCGCTTGTTTACCTCTGTGTCTGCCTTGTGAGTCGTGACCCCTTCTTGGACCATTTCTTTTCCATAACTGAAGGACTATACGCGATGTCTGAAACTCCGAATCTTTCCCATAACTGAAGGACTGTACGTGCTCTCTGAAACTCCGAATCAATTGTACATCGACGAGCACTTGACTTCTTGGCATGTGTTAAATGTAGTATTTATTTGATTGGAGATTAATTTTATTTTTACTCATGATAGGTCATTAAGTTTCAGGTGTTTAGCTACAGCCAGTGGAAGTTGTCTAAATGCAGATGTAGCATCAGTCTCGTGCATGTCTCAATGCACGCTTGTCTTTTTAAGATGTTGCTAAATAAATAAATCTTTTATGTGTTCAAAAAATAAATATTATACTCTAAGATCACACACAATAATAGTGTTATATGTTTTTGAGAGTTTAGTCTTTTGTTCGGACAAACGATTTCTATGTTTGTCTCAGAGACAAAGGTAGAAACTGTACTGGGTATTTAACATGTTAAGTTTATGTTGGTATGCTGTGATCAATCTATCTATCTATACTTTTTATAAAGCAAAACCCACTAAGTGTATTAATTTTTTTTATCTCAACATGCAAATAACCACATCACCCACTATTTTAGCCAATCAATTGTCCATGTCATATTTACTAAGAATAATTAGTAATAGTAGATCTTTCATGTAGCATATCCATGTTATCTTTTTTCAGCCATATAATTTTGCACATCACTAATATTTAGTCCCAAAACATTTAACAGTTTCACGTGAAATGAATTTTATGTCTCGATTGTTGTGATTATGAATGTTGAAAATTAAATATTCCATGCATCCTATTTATATAACATTTTTAAAGAAGGTTTTCGCAGTAACGTGTGGGATATTCTTGTAGTTATATAGACAACTGAAGCAGAACTATATGTACGAATTGTTGGAGGTGCTTGCACCTTGCTGGAGGAACACAGCAGTGCAGAATACCACAAGACCCTGGTGTTACGCTGTGCTGACAAACACACAGACAGTTTGCTGATATTTGGACCTGTAGGTTGACTGCATCGGTGTTATTGGCCAGCTCAATCTTCTATTTTCTTACATGTCTCAAGTCTGAGAAAAATGCTGAAGGAGAATTGAACGGTACGCTGCCGCGACATCTTAAAAAATCAATTGTATCTCGTTGTGACTATCATGAGCAAAGATTCTATACCGGCAAAGATATACTAAATTCAGGTAAGCTGAAAGTTACAAACACATAGGGATGAAAGAGAAAAAGGCCTAATTTTTATCTAGTTTTCTGAGTGCAATAATTAAATGGAATAGTAGTATTCCAAATTATCCAGTTAGCTCCTGCTCATCAAATGAGAAAAAGGCATAATTTTTTACTCTTCAATTGCACACGTGTGTATCTATTGGGCCAGTACACCAAGTGGTAGTATACGTCTGTCTTCTCAAAGACAATCTATTCCAAAACTGTGGCGACACATGGACAGTAAACATAGTCAATACATGGTCCTAAGTTAAAATAACTTAAACAGCCAATCTTGCATTATCTTGTCATGAACTGGACAGAAGAAAAGCATTATCTGTCTACTCGAATATGAAGGGCTCTCTGAGGAAAGTTGAGTCCATTACAGATGTGACACACACCATTAATCCTGTTTTTACCATGAAATAAAAAAAAAGATTAAAAATCATAGCTTTTCTTGAGGATTTGTAAATTTGGGAGGTATAGACACAATGAGTCCACAAAAAAAATCATTGCTCAGGAAGCATAACTGACCAAAATATCTACAAGGATAACAATGTACTTACATCAAGTTTGCAATTTCCCATGGCTGGATCTTCCTTCCATTTATGATGCTTTCACATATTAATCTCCTGCTAGCTGCTCACCTCAACACATATCTCCTCCCAATAGTGGAACACCAACAATTTTGCCAACAATGTCTTGCGCCACACCAACAAAAACTCCACCTCAACAGTGGAACCTTAGGCCACTGATATGAGCAGCATCTTGTGACTGAATTAACGGAAGCAAAGGAAAGGTTTGCAAAATACACTATTTCCAATATGTAAATAGAGTAGCCATAAATTCACGAAGGACATATCGACCTTGGACATGCGGTCTTGTATGTGCAGTTTCCCTTGGCACACCTATAAACACTACCCTCCTGAGCAACTTTCCATAATGTTTATATCTTTCACTCTCCTAGTCAATTGATAAGATGTGGCATATGAATTAAGGAGTACAAAAGCACATAGAGACAAACGGCTTGCATGAGAGTTAAAATTTGTGCTTATCTTTTAATTGCAAGACAATGGAACCTTCAAGGAAAACAGTGTCTTAGACTTCACCACCTTGCATAGCTTAAAAAAGAATACACACGTATCATGCTACTGCGAATCTGCAGTAAGAACATGCCTTCAAGTAACCACTTGGTAGATGAGAAGTGCTATAAAACCATGTGTCATGCTACTGTCAATCTGCAGTGGAACATGCCTCCAAGGAACCACTTGGTGGATGAGAAGTGCTATAAAATCCACCTCTAAATTCATGGAATTAATTGGCCATCAATCTGATAACTGGAAGTAGCAGCCAAGCTCGCACACAAAATCGATGAGACAGAATTAAGGAGATGAAATCCCAAAATGTTTCCACTTCACTTATCACATACACTATTGCTTTTGAAGTTTATTGTGAGCAACACGGCCTTAGGATATAAAGGCCAGCTGAAACAATTCTACATTTTGCTTATCTTAGGCAAAAACATAAATAAGAAAGAAGACATAATTCACCTAATATAAGCACAAGATCAAATAATCATGTTTGTCTACTAAAGAGTCATGGTGAAATCCACCCATTTCATGAGAAGTACTAATACTATGATATGCTTTTTCAGCAAGGCGTGTTTTTCTACAACTTGAAGAAACATAACCTTATTTCACTGATAAGCGCTCCAAACTGAGCGAGGAGAAGGTGGAGAGCACCTTGAGCAGCACGGCTATGGACCCTCCACGATGCACGGCCAGCATGCTGGTCTTGGCATCGGCATCCACGGGGAGCGCCACGGGCGAGGGCAGCCTAGAGAGCAGCAGGAAGCCACCATTAACCTGCTACAAATTTTTATTAGTGACATCCTAGAGAGCAGCAGGAAGCCACCATTAACCTGCTACAAATGTTTATTAGTGACATAGCCTTAGTATAGTATTACAGTATGCGGCAACAATAATTCTTAGCTATTAAACAAAATACCAAGAAGGATAGGCAATTCAGCATCAATGCAAACTAAGCAGGTCCATTATAAATTGAGTAAACAATGCAATAGAAGCTAATAATGGGTTTCAGTTTTAACTGAACAAAAAGAACGTCAATGGCAGCCAAGTGATGAATATGTCAGATAATCCTACTTGGTAGGCTATTGTTCAGATTCTTGCACCATTTAAAAATAGGCAACTTGCCTTGTAGCCTCAAGAAAAGAGCAAGCAGAAGGCTATTATAAGAGGACACACACAAAAAACATCTTAATAGTCCAACATCGACATTGCACTATACTACAACCTATAATATTGCTCTGAATATTTAACTCTGAATCTGCAATGGATTGCCTGTAGTTACACTGTGCCTGGCAGGAACAGAGTCGTGGAGTGGGAGGGCTTGGTGGCGGGTCTTCTTGGGCGAAGGCGGAGGCAGTCTGCTCGATGTTAACGGCCTGGAGCAAGATTCATCTCTTTGTGCTACCTGCTGAGGAAGCCAATGGCGAAATTATCATTGTGTATCTCAATCAGGTCTCCAGTGCATAAATAGTCATACTAACAAATACTAAGAAAGGGCTAAACAGCAGATGTACTTGGTGAATGTTTCAATAAACTTGTGCCTTCCTATTCGAATGGAAATTTAAACTGCTGGCTCATCAATTTTATGATAAGAAAGACAAACATAATAAGAACAAAAATATAAAAATGGCAAATATCAGAGAAGATGTGGTTGTAGTACCATTGTTTTCAGAATCCAATGACGGCAGATCCATCTTAATGTTTGGCCTTTGGACATGACACCGCTTGGTACCGTTGCATAGATCAATTTGTGTTCCTGGCGTAAGGAGCCGCTGTACGGGGATCAGTTGAACTGAGAGAGAGAGAGAGAGAGAGAGAGAGAGAGAGAGAGAGAGAGAGGTCGTACTCAAGCACTCCTACCAACCAAGCATAGAGGAGGAGGGATAGGGGGCCAGGGAGCACGGGGATGGTGACGTTGGGGCTCGGATATGCTGGCGGCTCTGCACGTCGTCGCGGCGGCAGGCTGGACGGTGAGGGCTGCCGGTCGTGCCTCCCCGTTCCTCCCGTCCGCGCCGCCTTGCTGGTTCCTCCTGCCGGCGCCTCCCCCTGGTTTCCCGCGCCACCATCTCCCCTGGTTCCGCTCGCGACCGCTGCCCCTGGATCCTCGCGCCGGCGCGGTCCGTAGTTCCCCGCGCCGCTGGTTCCTCGCGCTGGCTGGAGGTGGCGTGAGAGCTCGGGGTGCACGCCGCTGGTTCGTCGCGGCAGCGCAGCGAGGAAGAAGAGGCGGCGATTAGGGAGCAGGCCGGGAGAGGAGACGGCGCTGAGGAGGACGGAAGAGGCGGCGATTATGGAGCAGGGGAAGGAGAAGGGTGGTCGCGAGCGAGCGAGGCCGGCGGCGGTAACCTAGGGCGGGTGGTGAAAATGAGGGGAATTGGGTCTGGGGCTGGTATATTATCTGGGAGGACTGATTCGTAAATTGCGGAAAAGGCAGAGACTTTTCTGCAAAACAACCGCGCGGACCGCTGGATCGGCCGTTGGATCGGAAAGCGACGGTGCGGGATTGAAACACTGTATATTACTGTAGCTATCTACAGTAACCGTGGGGCCAGGAGCGAGGAGAGGGGGAGAAAGCGTTTACCTTTCATATATAGGTAGAAGGTAGATAGGTAGAGGTAGATGCAGGTGTGGATTTATCCTTGTATCCTGTGAAGGGATGGTTATGCATACGACTAGCCTAGAGATGCGGACTAAATGTACTGCGTCCGCTGGCTGTAACGTAGGATTAGAAAGATAGGCCTTCGCATGCAGACAGATGGTCAACTAAGGATTTGGTCGGCGCGTATCCGATCATGTCCACACGAGCTAAAAGCCCCAACCGTCGACGCAAATGACCGCCGTCCCTCCGGCGCGACTCATTTTTTACCTAAATTTGAGTCGAAGCGGTCGTGGATATAGATCGAACAACTCCCTATCCTTCTGTGTTTGCCCCTGACGTGCATGTCATCAGCTACAACGACCACCTACCCCATAAACTATGGGCGGTGTAGCTTTGCAAAAAAGAGCTGGCCGGCAAAACCCAAGGGTACAAACCCCTAGCTCCCTCCTCCAGCCACGGCGTGGGCCGGCATGATTCCACAACCGCCACATCCGCGGCTGCCGGAGTAGGAAAGGAGGGCGGTAGAGGCCGCCTACAAGGACACCTACGATGCCAAGGAGGAAGCATACACCGTCGGGGTCGCGGGGGTCAACGATGGTGGGTCGGAGGAGGGCAACCACGGCATGCACGCCTCCAAGGAAGCTGCGATGAAGGCCTCCAACATGCACCTGAACGTGCAGTGGGCGGCCGCGTCCATGTCCGTTGTGCACGCCTACGCATACGCGACCATGGAGGTGGAGACGGAGCAAGGGCGCCGCAAATCCTGCCTCTGCGGCACGTGCTCTCGGCCGAGAACAACAACGCGACGCCGAGGTAGCTGACACAGCGGCCAGGCAAGGCAGATCGAAGTGATCCCATATCCTCGCTCGTGACGTCGTCTAAGTGCGGCCTATTTTGTAAAGAAGCCGGCACCGCTACATATTTTATAGCAACGAATGGAGCAAGGATGAGGAGGCAACTAGTCCATTGCTGGCCCCCACTGTGGCAAAGGAAGAGCCAGCAAGTCCGTGGTCGAACGAACTGAAGGGGATCGCAGGCAGAAAACAAAAAAATTCCTACGAACGATATCCTTAAACTAGCCAGGATCTATACTATGCAGATATAGAAGTACGGCGGATATCGGAATACATACCCTTGTAGACCGAAAAGCGGGGATTACGCTCCCGCACAAGCGTTGACGACGAAGACGACGTAGCCGACCTCTAGGTCGCGAAGAACTCGGCGCGACGAAGACGATGAAGATGACCTCGAGGTCGGGTGGAGGAAGTAGGCCTCCGAGTACCGCTAGCGCAGCACCTCGCAGGGTGTTACACACATACGGTGGAGACGAAGGCCTCCGAAGCTCCAGTCCAGGACGAGCAGCGGAAGACTTGGACCGGAACACCAGCAGCGCGGCAGCGGGCTATGGTGGAGAGATCCCCTCATCCTCCTCGGCGCAACTCCGACAAAGGGAATCACGAGATCGAGGAGAAATCGAGAATTAATTGGGTGAATTAAAAGGCCAGGGGTGCCCCTCTATATAAAGGCTCCCGGGGGGAGCCAACCTTGCCAGCCAGGCAATGTGGGACTATCCCCCATTGCCTGGTTCGGCCAAGACAGCAGCCGGCCACCTGGTGGGCCTCTTTTGGCCCACCTAGGCCGGCCAATATCCCCCCCACCGAATTCTCTAGGGGATTTTCCCCCCCATGGGCCTTCTTTCCACCAGAAGGCCCATTTAGGAAAATCAGCCTAAATAAATTCGAAAATAAATATATAAAATCATATTTAGATATTAATTACACTAATTAATATCAAACATATTATATATAATTTATTCTAGCTCCGAAAACTATTTCGTCGCTGCCCGATCTCCATCGGACCATTCCCGGGACGTTCCCGGTGATCTCTTTCCTTTCCGGTTGTCTTGTCGAAACCCCTTAAGTGTGTTACCCTAGCGGTTCGATATAATAACAGACATGATCGAGACTCCTCTCCGATCAATGATTAACTCGTAGGCCTGGACCCCATGAATCAACCCCTGTGATATAACGAATGACTTTCATCTATCAAACCTGGACGTCGAGTCTTAAACCTTTTGCCATAGCGATACTTAGTGTGTCCGAGCATCGTTCATAGATATCTCCATATCTAGCATGATCTCGTTACCGACAACACTATCTTCTACTCGTCTGTGATATTATGTCAGCTGGTGACCTAGTCACATGTTTGCAAACTCATTTGACATAATCTCACCGAGTGGGCCCTAGAGTATCCATCCGGCTATACGGACTGACAAATCCCGCTCTTGACCCCTCGTCTCAACTACCCCTTTCCGATACCCAAAAGTATCACCGTTATTGTCACACTTTATAAGATATGACGTTTGGTGCGATCAAAGTATCTTCCAGGAATAACAATAAGAGTTGGTCTCACGGTCAAAGGCGTAATGACTACGTCCTACAAATTATGGGTAAGTCCATCACATCGTTCCACCTAACGATATGACTCCATTGCCGACAGACGCCATGTCTCATGATCGGGAAACCTCGATCATCAATCGCGCAATGAAACTAGTCTTAGCAGAGGCAACTAGGGACCTGGTTGTTTATCTACCACACGTGTATTAATGTTTCCGCTTAATACAGTTATAGCATGGTATTAAACATATAATGAACAATTGGAATATGACTAATAAACTATCTTTATTAAGTGCCTCTAGGGCATATTCCCTTCAGTCTCCCACTTGCACTAGAGTAACACTTAATCTAGTTTACAACTTGGTAAAAGCTCAACACCCATAGCATCTTGGTGCATGCTTGTCTCGTGGAAGAGGAATACAGTCAACAGATCTCACACATTGAGACCTATATATGCTTTGCAACACTTCTATGTCACCTAGTTTGACATCATCCCGTATCTTACGATGACGGTGAAATATATCCTAGTGGATGGAGTGAGACTCGAACATTCGCGTAGCATGGGCCTTAAAAGTCTAAGAGATCTATTAAGTGGACCACATACGCTCGGAAAACTGCTCAGTCCAATCACACTTGCTACTTCTGAAGTTGCCATATATTTCTATACCTATGTAGATTATGCAACAGTGCATTCATATGCAACTTCGCAAACTAACCATGTCTTTCTTCAAAATAAAGGACATCTCCTATATGAGATTTCTAGTTGTATGGGCCATTGTAATAACTTGCATCATCGTAACCTCTTTACGGCAAGTTGTCTTTCACTCTTTCCCTTTACCAGAAAACATATCTTCAGTTCTCACAGACACTGAAAAATATACTTAACGTTTGTTCATTGATCCACACAAGGATCACTCTAGAACCCGTTCTTCAACCAAGAACTTGGGTCACACTAAGTCGAGCTTTCAATCTGATAGCATCTATGTCTGATACATAGAGAATGTCGAACATCATTTGCTATCACTGAAAATGCCAAGATAAACTTAATATTTCACCTAGTCATACAAGTAAGAACCATTTTCTTTGCTTGTTCTATTCTGAAACACTTCAGAATCTTAACTTAGGAAATATTCCGACCTAATGTTATTAAGCCCCTTACGATCTATACAATTATAAATCGGATGCCTAATACTCCTAACTTCATTTCATAGAAAATTTAATCACTTAAATAATCCTTTACACTCTACTAGAGGATCTGTGTCATTCAATATGTCGTTACATACAAAATCACGAATGACACCTAGCTCCCACTCAAATATGCCTTCCGCATATAAGATCAAGGAAAGCTACTTAGCTCCCACTCAAATCTTTGCAAATGCAAGTCTCTTCAACTATTTTGGACAACTCCAAAATCCTTTGATCACATTATCTCCGATATGCTTGCTTCAGCCCATGAATGGACAACTGAAGTTTGCATACATGTTTAGCATCCTCAGGATCACCAAACCATTATTGTACTGATTACAACTCTTTCTTAATGACACTATTAAGAAACATGGTTTCCTTATCCTTCTATCAATTTCTCATTCGAAATTATAGTAATTGCTAAACGACCCAGAATAGATTTAGGCTTCGCCACCTGAGACAAAATCTCGTTGTGGTCAACTTTTGAATCTGTCGGAACTGTTTCACGACAAATCGATCCTTATCAATGTCTACTCTCTCATAAAATTCCATATTCTATTAACATCCTAGATGCCATCAAGAAGATCTCCCAAGTCAATACCTGCTAATCGTATATGGATTTTATCTCGGATCATATATGACTCATAGCCATTTCTCGGACTTAGGTCTACCATCTCTTCTTCGTAGTTCGTAGGTCTGTCATATTCCATTAATATGACCTTCATAACAAGATTGTCGTAACACACAGTGTGAAACACAACCTCGTACGCCTACGTTCTTAGTATGAGCTCAGAACATCATGATCTTGTATCATCAGCTTCTTTCAAGCTATGGAGCATGACACCGAAAACACTTTCGGTTGCGCCACTCTGATGTCTGGAGAGAAAGTTCATCAACTTTGTATTGCTCTACTTTCTTTCTCACTTATACCCTTGGACAAGAAACTATTTCTTTCACAAGGTATATCCCGGCAACGATTTTGCCTATGTCGTGAGACATGTACCCAACTAACTCTTTAGGTACACTACAAAGATTAATCCATTTTAGGTTTGATCACATCAAAACACTAAATTGCTGAAACGACAATCTAGGCTAAAAGCCATGCCATCACTAATATGGTATTGTCTCCATGGATTTAAATGGTTTCCCTATTATCTAACGTGAGTGTTACGTTTCTACCATACGACTCTAATGATCACAATAATTCGGTAAGAGATTTATTTACCACACACTATCCGATAGGGTGCGATTACGACGTCCTAACATACCATAACACTATGGTATTCCATGCGACGTAATTTGTGGAACTCTTCTCACAAGTCTTCCAATGACGTGCCAACATTATAACTCAAATCTTTATTTCCTCGATCTGTATCGCAGGAATTAGATTTTCTTGTTAAATTTATTTCCTACTTCATTCTGAACTTGTTTGATCGAATCAAAATTTCCAGACTAACATTCCCTGAGTGGATATCCATATATCTACTCGGAATATTCATGAAGTCTATGAAATAAACACTTCCACTTTACGTTAAAGTACTTCATTGATTCACATACACCTATATGCATGATTCTCAACAAGTTATACTCAAAACGTTCAGCGAAGTTCACGAAATAAAGGTCTCCACTACCCGTCAATTACTTCATTAAACCACATACATCTATATGTATGACTATCAATAAGTTATATGCCCGTTTTCCGAAAACGGTGTCTTAGTTATTTTGCAAGTGTCAAAAGATCAAATCTAAGGACTTATAGATCCATCCGGTATGGAACTAATTCATTGACTATAACATTGACATGAATTAAACGGTAGTGCCACACATATGTGGTGTCTTTATTAAGTTTGTATTCTTTGGCATTAATATTATGAATGTAGGAGCTTCTACCATCTAAATTCAAATCGGCATATGATCATTACTTCATAAATATAGGACAACGAATTTGTCACTAATATATATGAACAATTGTCTCGCTAGAGGAGACACACTTATAACGATCATACTAACAGGCGATCATAAAGAATTTATTCAAATGGTAGATCTAGAGAGAGAGTGTCTATGGCCATCACAACAATTTGTCTGCCATTATCAACACGCAATGTCGCCTCATCCTTTCAAGCCACTCAAGCAGTAAACCTGGTTTTCATAAAACATGACTAGTATCAAAACTTAGTCACTACTGCGAGTACTTGCTTAGCTAAAACATTCATAACATGTATATCATATATACATCATCATCATTGATGACTTCCGGCGATCTGTTTCATCTTCTTGATACTTCCAACGTAATCAAGAACCATGAAGGTGAACGATTCCCCTTGCATGACATAGTCTATGACATAGCATTTGCACCTGGCAAACGTCGTCTGTCATCCAGTGATCGAGCTGAGCGAGGCGTCTCAATGTTCATCAAGTATGACCATATGTCATCAAGTATAACCAATGTTATCAAGTATGACTGCCACGTGCTCCTTCAATGTGTGTACTCTCTTCCATCTTGGTTGAGAAGACAATCAGTCAACGTACTGATAAACTTCATCAACCCAACTTTAGGGGTACCCCGAGTTTAGCGACCATCTCATATGTTCGCGATCTAATAACTCGTACCCACCGTTGGTTCTCTATGGCAGAGATCACAGCATACACTGGACTATGATGATATCATCCGCACAAAACCTGATAATCCAAATTATCTTTTGTTAGCGGAATCTCCGGGTTTATCTCCTAGCGGGTATTGTATCACAAAGAGCTAACGGTTTAAACAAGGAGTATCCTCAAGCTAAAGTATAAAACTATGAAGTTTGGACCCAACCTTTTAAGTTTCTCAATCGCAGGAATGCGCCTAATTTTAAAAGATGCTATTACAATGGTTAATATCTACAAAGGTTTGCAAAACAGACTTTGTTCATTATATTTTGAGTTCTAGTATTTTAGAAAATAACTATCCGAACTCCCACTCAAACGAACATCCCTCCTGGTCGTTTAAGCGATTACACGACCCCCATCCATTGCACAACCCCTCATCGTCAGAGCCGGCAACACAACTTCAAGGGTAGACAATTGTCAATCACAACAACTCTGTGACTCATGCTCGACCTTTCGGCCTCCGTGTTCCGAGGCCATATCTGCATATGCTAGGCTCGCCACAATAACCTCCACGTAACGCTTGTGCAATATGGCTTACACCCACTGTATGCGAACGACGATATGTCTGACACCCGATCGTCACGGCCTGCCTCATAACGTAGAACTTTCTTGGTGGTGCTCGTTGGAGGAAGAACACTAGTGGTATTATGAAGGGATCATCTTATATATAACTACCGCCGCGTAACTAATATATATACTAATATATATAATCACACAATATAAGATGCACACAAAACATCAAATGTAATGCGATGTGATATAGTCCATTGCGCCATGTTCTTCTTGGCGCCCGCAGTTCATAAACAATTTAATAAACCTACCTTGACCATATCACATTGCCCCTGCAAAATAAAGTTAGACGCGTTCTACTTTATCTTTTGCATATTTTACGTGGCTTGGGGCTGTCGTAAAAAGAACCGCTTCTTACCTACGAACTTATGACCACAACAACGATCCAATAATTGCATGTTTAAGCATCCCTTTTGGGCCCTCCATTGAAAATGCAAGACCAACTAAAGAGAGAGAGACAGACACCCGCCAGCCACAGATACGGTACAAGCCGTATGTCAGTAGTGGAACCAGTCTCGCGTAAGCGTACGCGTAAGCGTACGCGTAAAGTCGGTCCGGGCCGCTTCATCAACTCGATGCCGCTGGAATCACAAGTGCACGCTAGAGGGTAGCAAATAACAGGAACGGTGCCCCCGTGCAGAACACGGGTTCTAACAGCGTACAGCTATATCTACGATAGATCGGCTCTGATACCACTGAAGGGGATCGCAGGCAGAAAACAAAAAAATTCCTACGAACGATATCCTTAAACTAGCCAGGATCTATACTATGCAGATATAGAAGTACGGCGGATATCGGAATACATACCCTTGTAGACCGAAAAGCGGGGATTACGCTCCCGCACAAGCGTTGACGACGAAGACGACGTAGCCGACCTCTAGGTCGCGAAGAACTCGGCGCGACGAAGACGATGAAGATGACCTCGAGGTCGGGTGGAGGAAGTAGGCCTCCGAGTACCGCTAGCGCAGCACCTCGCAGGGTGTTACACACATACGGTGGAGACGACGGCCTCCGAAGCTCCAGTCCAGGACGAGCAGCGGAAGACTTGGACCGGAACACCAGCAGCGCGGCAGCGGGCTATGGTGGAGAGATCCCCTCATCCTCCTCGGCGCAATTCCGACAAAGGGAATCACGAGATCGAGGAGAAATCGAGAATTAATTGGGTGAATTAAAAGGCCAGGGGTGCCCCTCTATATAAAGGCTCCCGGGGGGAGCCAACCTTGCCAGCCAGGCAATGTGGGACTATCCCCCATTGCCTGGTTCGGCCAAGACAGCAGCCGGCCACCTGGTGGGCCTCTTTTGGCCCACCTAGGCCGGCCAATATCCCCCCACCGAATTCCCTAGGGGATTTTCCCCCCCATGGGCCTTCTTTCCACCAGAAGGCCCATTTAGGAAAATCAGCCTAAATAAATTCGAAAATAAATATATAAAATCATATTTAGATATTAATTACACTAATTAATATCAAACATATTATATATAATTTATTCTAGCTCCGAAAACTATTTCGTCGCTGCCCGATCTCCATCGGACCATTCCCGGGACGTTCCCGGTGATCTCTTTCCTTTCCGGTTGTCTTGTCGAAACCCCTTAAGTGTGTTACCCTAGCGGTTCGATATAATAACAGACATGATCGAGACTCCTCTCCGATCAATGATTAACTCGTAGGCCTGGACCCCATGAATCAACCCCTGTGATATAACGAATGACTTTCATCTATCAAACCTGGACGTCGAGTCTTAAACCTTTTGCCATAGCGATACTTAGTGTGTCCGAGCATCGTTCATAGATATCTCCATATCTAGCATGATCTCGTTACCGACAACACTATCTTCTACTCGTATGTGATATTATGTCAGCTGGTGACCTAGTCACATGTTTGCAAACTCATTTGACATAATCTCACCGAGTGGGCCCTAGAGTATCCATCCGGCTATACGGACTGACAAATCCCGCTCTTGACCCCTCGTCTCAACTACCCCTTTCCGATACCCAAAAGTATCACCGTTATTGTCACACTTTATAAGATATGACGTTTGGTGCGATCAAAGTATCTTCCAGGAATAACAATAAGAGTTGGTCTCACGGTCAAAGGCGTAATGACTACGTCCTACAAATTATGGGTAAGTCCATCACATCGTTCCACCTAACGATATGACTCCATTGCCGACAGACGCCATGTCTCATGATCGGGAAACCTCGATCATCAATCGCGCAATGAAACTAGTCTTAGCAGAGGCAACTAGGGACCTGGTTGTTTATCTACCACACGTGTATTAATGTTTCCGCTTAATACAGTTATAGCATGGTATTAAACATATAATGAACAATTGGAATATGACTAATAAACTATCTTTATTAAGTGCCTCTAGGGCATATTCCCTTCACGAACTGGCGCCTTTCTTCCTTGATCTACCCCTTACTAGCCATGAGGGCAACCTAGCTCCGGTAGCCAGATTTTATTATCTTGTTTTTTTTCTCCCTCCTTTCCCCCTCTTAGTTAGTGGTGGATTTAAGACAGGAGGTGGATCTCTCATGTTCACATCAGACCCATCGTCCGACTACTCCCTTACCGCGTTCGACCACCTATAAAACTCCCTCGCCACGACCCGCCACTCATTGCATCGATGGCGAACTAAGCAGACGCACGCGTGGTCGTGCCGGACGAAGAGGTCGCGGTGCTGGAGGAAGAGGTTGCCGTGTCGGGAACTCCACCGCCACCATCGGCCCCGACATGGAGCCCGTGGGAGCCATGGTCCTCGTAGGCGTCTCGGGTGGCCGGCGCAGATCCAAGGTAGTTTGCACCATCGTGGGCTCCGACCGCTGTGCGAACTCCAGCCGAGGCACCGGCAAACGTGTCAGGATCTCCACCGCCACCACCAGCCGTCGATGAGCCGACTACTCCACCGCCACAGGAGGAGCCCTATATTGCAATGACTAGAAAAGGGTGCACGTTGGCCGGGTGCCTGTCCGTTTCACAACCCAAACGCATAAAACGAAGACAGATTTCGTGTTATAGATCGACCCATTGGAGTCATCCATGTGTTCCGACCCTTTCCGTACAATCTTTTCATCTGCCCCACCAAATCTTGCCGCCGGCAGCCATCCATTTTGTGTTCACATGAATCTCAGCAACCACGCAGGACGATCTGGAAGCCACTCTTGACATCGTTTACGCTCTCGATTTGACCCACCGCTCCGGACGCTCCGGACAGCTCATCAATTGGTCATGGGGACAACCTTGCTCTTTCTCCACACGTAAGATATTCGACCAATTAAACATGCATTGAAACCACGTACATGTTTCGTGCAGCGGTGGAGAAAATGTTTGGACCGACCTTTTGGGATCGGCAATTGCAGGAGACACAACTCGATTCATGATACAAGGTGCATCGAGAATATTTTCTATGCTGCTTGGACGTATCGATTATATGCATCGAGAATTAAAGAATTTTTCATTCGCTTGAAAAGTGTTGTATAAAACATAATGTTGGAGCGTAAAATTTTATACTCCGTACTTAAATCTGCGAAGGACTGATTTTGCACTGTTCGTCAGAATTCTTTTACGGATTTTTTTACAGTTACAAAGTTGGCCAAAAATGATTCGAGACCTGTGGCTGTACTCCGAAGAAGGCCCGTTATATGGAAGCCCCATATAGACACAGCCCAACAGGTCGCCACTCCGCTTCCGCTGCTCTATATATACACGCCCCCCACACTTCCTTGCGATTGTCCTTGTTAATTCCACTCTAGCTGCTTCCGGCGCGAGCGAGGGAAAAGTTGCGGGAGATGGAGGCGAGGCGGGAGATCACCAAGCGGATGCGCACCGCCGCCACGGTGAGAGCACTGCTAGCCACCCCCTCACTCTCGCGCTATTCGATTCGTGTTCCCGAGCCCTCTGCGGATTTGGGGGGCCGGCCGGTGTCTCGTCACGAACATCTTGGAGTTTGGGGCCGCGCGCGAGCTGTGGTCGTTCCCCTCTGTGTCTTCCTCCGTAGGTTTAATCGAGAGGTTCGACTTGCTTCGCTGATTTGCTCTGCTTGCGGCCGCGCGCGTCGGCCACGCGACTCGCTTCCGAGTTATTCGCCGATTCCCTGGTTGGCGAGGGTTTTCGATTTGTTTTGGGTATTTGGCTATTTGGGGGATTTCGAATTCGACTAAAGCCTCACTCTTTTGGGTGGTTGGGGCTCCTGATGGAATGCGTTCGAGTCGAATCGGGGCTTCCACCCCGACCCGTGTTCGAAATTTCACAATTCACACTGATTGATCGAGTTGATGAAATGGGGTGGCTTGATTTGGGTTTCGGGTTAGCAGTGGAAGCCTGGCACTTTGCGATGTCCGCTCCAAATCTTTGTTTGTTTCATACATCAGGAACTACGTACTCGTGTTATGTGGAGTTTAATTCAAGATTTCAAGGTTTACCGTGACCGTGAAGTTATATCTCGACTAACTCTATCTATAGTTTGCGAGTAAAAGCTTTCCACACGCGTTTGTGCAGAGCAACGATGACGACGCCGCGAGCCAGGAGAGCGCAGGAGGGGGAGCGGCGGCGTCCTCCGCGATCGCCGTGAGCACGGCCGCGACGGAGATGGACGGGGAGGAGATGGCCATGGTGGCGGCGTCGGAGGCTGAGGTGGTGGGTTCGGCGGAGACGGAGGAGAACGTCCAGCGCATCCTCCTCGCCATCGACAACTTCACCCGCAAGGTCCGCCTCTTCACCCTCCCTCCCACGTCGAGTCCACCTTAGTATTTCAACCTGTGATGTGAATGTGATGGCCGGAGAAGTGAAGGTGACATGAATGTGTAGAAAATATAGAATCCCTAATCTTTGTTGTTGTATTGCTATGGCCCTCATGGGGTATATATAGTGGTACAAGGAGGGAGTAAACTTGGAGTACAAGAAGTCTAATACTAGTCTAACAACTCCTAGTTCTACTCGTATTCATATTCTAACATTCCCCCTCAGTCGTAACGGGAGTGAATCGAACGTTTGCGACTGGATTTGAAGTCCTACGCTTTCGTCGTCTTCTCCTCTCCATCATCATCAACTGCGTCTCTGATGGTGTCTTCTCTTCCCTCCCGCAGTCACAGCGGGAGTGTCGTGGACGCAAGTGACGAGGCGGACGCTGTTGACTGGAGTTCTTGATTTGCTGCAGACGTTGTTCTTGATGTCGATGTCGAGATAGCCGATCATGATGTTGCCGTGGTCGAGATGTTGTGGTCGATGTAGTACTCGTCGTCGTTGTAGCCGCAATGCCGAAGGCGCAAAAAAAATACGCGTTTTTTTTTTATGACGGAGCTGCAGTTGTTGTTTTCTTATACGACGTTTTGCACCCTTGAGGGGTACCGTCGAATCCGACGTTTTGCACCATCAGAGGTACCGTCCGGGGCGTCTTGCAATGTCAGAGGACGCGGTCGTAGGTGGTCACCCAGTTTTGCCAAGACTGGAGGAAACTCACCAAGCACACAACGGTTTTGCCAGAACCGTGTGTGCGGTCTTAGGGGCTTTCACAATTGTGATGCCGGTTTTTTTTTTATGCAGTCTTATCCGTCGGACGCGGTCGATGCCGTCGTCGATGTCGTGTCGTGCCTTGCAGTTGTACTGTCAGAGGGCGTGCGTCCATCCTTGTGGACGAGGTTGTAGCGGCAGCGGCGGTGTGTTGACGAGGTTGTCTATGAAGACCACATTGATGTAGACCTTGGCGATGTTGTGTCGGCGATGTAGAGCTCGACGAAGATTTTGATGTAGTTGTACAGCTTGACGTTGTTGTTCAGCTTGGTGTAGTCCGGTTGATGCAGTGTAGATCTCGATGACGCAGGCTGGTGCTTCATGACCACGCCGGATGTAGTTCTGGCCAAAGCTCTTCATAGCTGTGCTTGCGTCAACTTGCTCCTGCATGGTGTTATGGGGTCCGCTGGCAAAGTGCTGCGCACTTGTGCTTGGAGCCTTGGACTCGGCGTGTGCGTGGAACGCATCCGCGCGTGTCTTGCTGCCGGCCAGCGTTCACGAGGCCGTGCTGCAAGCCGCGCGACTGTCCCATGCATTGTTGCCGCCGGTGGATCGTAGCTTTCGTCGCTGCGGAGGGCTGATCGGATTTAGGATCTAAGAGATTTATTTGCCTAAACGGATCTAATCTAATCTATGAAATTGGAGATTCGAAAATTGTCTAACTATGAACGACATTGAATCTAATCTAATCTAATCTAAAGAACGGTGCCGCCCCCAGGAGAAGAGATCAATCTCCCGGGAGCGGCGTGATGCGGAAGTGTTTAGAACCCTAAGATCGGCGTCGTGAGACTAACCGCTCTGATACCATGTAGAAAATATAGAATCCCTAATCTTTGTTGTTGTATTGCTATGGCCCTCATGGGGTATATATAGTGGTACAAGGAGGGAGTAAACTTGGAGTACAAGAAGTCTAATACTAGTCTAACAACTCCTAGTTCTACTCGTATTCATATTCTAACAGAATGCATGCCAGGTGTCGGAGATGCTGGATTCCGGGAGCGCCATGTTCAAGGACCTCGCTGCCGACTTCGAGGACCGCCTCTGCAAGTAAGAAACAAAATAATCCTCGCCGCAGCAATGCAATTCAGGCAGCATCATATCATCTGCTCTTTGTTGGCTGCTCGCTCATCTGCTCTTTGGTGTGTCTTTCAACGTGGGGGGAATTGCAGGATTCACAAGGAGAGGGTGGAGAAGTGGGAGGAGGAGATCAGGGAGCTGCGCGCCCGCGACGCCGCCAACGAGCAGACCCGTGCCGTCCTCCACAACGCCCAGCTCCAGCTCTTCCACATCCGACAGTAGTGGAGTTCGTTCCCTCTCATCTCATTCTCAACTGCTTCAGCTAGCTGTTCCACAACATCTTTAGTTCAGTTCAGTTCACGCAAACAACCAGTCGATCTGCATGCGCAGCAACTCCCTGCTTCTTATGCTTTCCATGTCTTCCTGAACTTATCAGCACAGCAGCATTAACAAGTCCAGTTTGATGTACTGGTGGTGTATATGTATGCCCGTATGAATCTGCCACCAACAGCGAGGTGCCACTACTGATTCTTAACATGAATGCTTTACAATTATTCTGAATGTTAATTGCCTTGCACTTCTGGTCGCACACATTATCTACATGATGATGATCAGCAGATAAAGGTTTTACGGATCCTAGATGTGACTGTGCTTATATACTCCTGCGAAAACTAGTGTTGTCTTCTAGAAGCACGAGCCCCATCGTGCTGCGGGTGCCCCTTGATCCATCCATCCCCCTAGGATCCTGGCTAGGGACACCTGCTTACCACGGCGAACATGAAAGCCTTGCCTGCACACGAGGAACATCGAGCCAGTAATATGTTTCTTCAGGAACTCTTCCGTGTTTGCGATGCGTTTCGCCTGGTCCAGTGCAACATGGAACGCTAAAACCTTGATCTGCGAAGCTTTCGAATCCAGCCATGTCAGGACTTACCGTGACTAGTTGATAGACTCTCTCTGTTATTGTTTGATATTGATGATACACACATACACAAGGGAGAGGAACAACCTTATTGAATAGACCAATTGTTTTGGGAACCGGAGATCCCTCGATAATCTTTACAAGTGATGTTCTCTTGTACAAAAAGCCATCTCTAAAAAGAAAAAAAGAAAGAGAAAAGAGAACTGCAAAGCCACCTGACAAGACACTACTGAGCATACAAAACATGAGCCCAACACCTAAGAAAGCTAGCCGACAGAAGATCCATCACCGTGAGAGGCACATGTAGATGAGGGGTGTTGTTGACGGATCACAATACCAAGCATCAACAAACAACATAGCATCGAACCCCACAACACAACTCAGGAGCATTCACAACAAATGAGTGCCAAAACCTATCACCTACCATGAACCTTGACTAGGAGCTCCGCCATGGGAGGTCGAGACAATTAGCATGTGGGGGAGGCATCATTGCGTTGTCATTGAGGAAAGATGAGCCGAGACGACACCAAAAGCCCAAAGCTCTCTCAATACAATGACAACCATGAGAGGTTCTTGAGCAAGCACAACAAGGGCAACGACCATCATCGTTAGATATACCCAAACTTGCATGGTCAGAAGCATTAGTCCAGCGGCGCCGCAGAGGCTTTCACAGCAGCCCAAGAACAAGAAACAAGGCACCACATGGCAACACTGCGAGGCCAAACGCCTCGCTGCCGGATACACCCCAAAGAACGGCAGGGCAAAGAGAGACCAATGAATTGACGGGGTTCATCAAAGATGAAGTCACAGAGCACCACAATGCTGCAACGCGCCACCATGGCAGACCTGCAGCCTTTCATGCCCATGCAGCAGACATGGAAGCAGTTTGGGGTTCCTTCGTAACTCCTTCAAGTAGGAAGAAGTGACGCCTACGACGCTGTCGTCGCTGAGTTTTCGCTCGGAACCACCACAATCACCGTACCCAAGCTAGAGGTTGGAAGCAGCTCTAAAACCACGCATCCAAAGAGGTTAGCGACACCCGGTGGCGTCGCCGTGGTCCACCGACGGACATAGCATGAGCACGGGTTTCCCGTGAGTGGGCAACAAGCTCACAAACCTCACCTGAAGACTTGTGCACCCGTCGCCACGTTGCGGGCGAGCGCAGCAGAGGGGGGCAGCAGTGGGCACCGTGGCGGCTGGAGAACTGCAGATAGACCCTAGAGACCGAGCCATGCACAAACAGGACCCGCGGTCTGTTTGCCGCGACAGAGCGGAGCCAACACAGAATCCAACACCGGGGGTAGTGGCAAGATGGCTGAGCCCGACGGGCCGCTGCTGTCCGGCCCAGAGATCATGGAGGCAGGCCCGCGTGCCCACGGGACACCGAGGTGAATCGGAGCAGTGTCGGATCTTCCCCGTCACTGGCAACGCAGTCGGCGAGCATTTGTACGTGGTGGGAGGAGTGGGAGAGGAGGTCGCGCGGGTGTGCGTGTCGAGCATGTCCGCCTTCGAACCGGTCGGCGGGTGCTTGTTGAAGCACCACATGGGGTGGTAGTAGGCACCAGACGCGACTGCCGTAGACGTCGCGGAAGGGTGGCGCGGCGTGGAGGAGGTGTGTGGGGATGAAACCATCGACGCCGCAGCGAGGCGGGACTGGACCACGTGCATTGAGATCGAAGCGTCACACTTGGCCATGACCTCCTCAATCGTGACAGCCGACTTGGGGGCGGCACTGTGGTAGAGGTTCGGATTTCGGGAGAAAAACGACGGAGGAGGGCCCCCACCGCTACTTTCCACTGTGGGACGGCCTCCTCCGGCGGCGCGGGGTGGACAACTCGAAATTCAAGCCTAGTTCAAACAATCACTCCCTAGGCTTTAATTCCGGCGACACCTCCACCATGTCGATGCTTGGGCGCAGCTCCGCCAGGCGGATTCGAACAAGTGGCTTGGTCACCATGTCGACGAGTTGGCGTCCGGTGGGTACGAACTCCAACTCAACCTTTTCGCCTACAAGCAGTCTTGAATGAAATGGTACTTCAACTCGGTGTGCTTTGAGTGCTCGCGGAAGATGAGATTCTTGGCAAGCGCGATTGCCGACTTGTTGTTGACCTTTAGTACCACTTGCTCGGCTTCGACGTTTGTTGAACTCCGCCAGGAACCGAGCCAACCAGATCCCCTTCAAGCAGTCGTGGAAGCAGTCACGTATTCTGACTCACAACTCCAGAGAGCCACGATCTTTTGCTTCTGGGACTGCCAGGTCACTAGGCTACTCCCTAGGAAGAACAACGTGCCCGACGTACTCTTGCGTGAGTCGACGTAGCCCGCAGGTCACTATCGCTATAGCCGACCAGGCGGCGTGCACCTGAACTCCAGTAGGAAGAGGACTGACTCCATAAACCATCTTGCGCCAGGTTGACTTGCGCCTTCTCCTTTAGTAGGAAGAGGACCGACTCCTTCCGAGCCGGGTTGGCCGACTCCTCTCGAGTCGTCATGGTCTACTCCTCCTGAGTCAATTCTATCGGGTCCTTTCGACCCGATACGGCCGAATCCTCCTGATTCGTCGAGTCCAGCTTCTCTCGAGCTGGTACGGTCGGCTCCTCTTGACCCGACACCCATCGCTTGTCCTTCTTCACTTGTTCTAGCTTCCCCCGGTCTGGATCTGGAATGGAATTGATCGAATGGATGGTCTAAGCCCCCGTACTTGATCGAAACGGCCTATACCCTAACCCTATTAAGGAAGCAAAGACAGCAGATCTATCGATTCGGACCGACTCCTCCTAAGTTGGCATGTCCCACCCTACGATCCGCTGGATTAGCGTGAGTTCCTCCGGAGTCGTCGATGGTTCCTTCGACTCTGTCATCGGTCGAATCGCTGACTTTGCCACCGGCTGAGACAAGGGCGCTGCCTCCGAGGTGCACGACTTGAAGGATCAAGTTGGCTGTGGGAGCTGCGGGGCATACGCCACGGTGCACGTCTGCGTCATTAGCAGCGCGAGAAAGCCCCAGCATCGTCGTTGTCGTCTCCGCTGCGCATGAAGTGAGCCTCCTTTTTTTTTTGAAATTCATGAAGTGAGCCTCCTTGCGCTTCTTATCCTGGCATTCCCGTGCCCAATGGCCGGTGACTCGTACTAGCGGCACGTGTCTTTCGAAGCGTCGTGGTTCCCCTCTCCACGAGCCGAGTTTCCTCTGCCGTGACCACGCGGCTTGCCGTTGCCGCGTCCGGCTTGCCTGGGTGACCAGACATCCTGCAGAGGCATCCGCGTAAACCACTTAAACCACTCTCCCTCAATGAGTATCCGTTTGTCGGCTTGCTTGGCATCCGGCTTCTCCACCTCATAGCGCTCCTCGACCGCCTTGAGACGGCCGATGAGCTCCTCTATGGGAGGCTTGTCGAGGTCGAGCAAGGTCTCAATGGAACATGCCATCTGCGAGAACTTGGTGGGGAAGACCGAGAGGAACTTACGTATTGTGTTCGGCTCGATGATGGTAACGCCGAGTACCCCAAGTTGCGACACAAGGGACGACAATCGCATGCTGAAGTCGTCGATGTCCTCATCATCGTCGAACTTGATGGCCTCGAACTGCTTCTTCAGCATCGTCGCCTTTGCCTGCCGGACACAGGCATCTCCTACCTGCATCGTCTTGATAGAATCCCACGCCTCCTTCGCCGTATTCTTCGACGCGAGGGTGGAGATCATCTCCGGCGGGACGGCGAGTAGCAAGTACTCCAGTGCTGCTCGGTCCGTCTCCCGGTCTTCCGTGCCGTCCTTGATGGCGGCTCATACCCGGTGTGACTCGAGCTTGACCTGTATGAGCAACGTCCAATCCGTGTAGTTGGACCGCCTAAGTAGCAACCACGAATTTCTGGCCTCCTGCACCACACACTGGCTGCTAGCGTGCTAGCGACCTCTTTCTCTTCTGCCGGGATGAGCTCCTCGCCACTCATCTCCGGTGAGCTCTCTAAAACCTGGCTCTGATACCAATTGATTCCCCGAGTCTTGTGAGAGTAGAAGCGAGAGGAGTGTGTGCCAAAGTGAATGTTTTGGTTTGCCTCAAGTTTCTCTTCTCTAGTGTCCCTTTAAATAAGGGCCGGACTATGCCGAATCTACAAAGTCAACTAAGCCGTCACATCCGACTTGATGTGACGGGGCATATATCGACATGACTCACATCCACTATTAACGGTGTCACTAACTAGAATACACTGTCCTACCTATCTAGCACGTCCTACCTATCTACTTTGTACTTGTGCTGACACACTTCAGAACATTAAGGCTCCCAGCTACTTGTCGACTCCTACGAAATCGGAACAAATTTCAACTCGACGACTCCACCACGCGATTCGGGACACTCCCTAAATCGGCAACCTACTCGACTGGAGACACTCCTCGAGTCAACAACCTGTCAACACCCAGAAGTCGACAACCCGAGATACAAGGCTGTTGTCAACAGAAGTCGCCGCCCTTGTGGCGCAGACGAATGCCGACACCCGTGAGTGCGCGGTGTGTCTCCTGGCGTTCATCGACGGCGACAAGCTCCATGGTGTGTCTTTCACAACCTGCTGCATCGACGTCCGGCTCCATGTGTGCATGGATCCTGCCCGCTCTGCCATGCCATCGTCGCACTCCTGCCTCCCCTATGCTCCCCACGCGCCGTGTGCCGCCCAGCCTCGACGACGTCCTCTTCTTTTACCCCGTCGAGGCCCGATTGGCATCTCAACGGAGGGAATTCCACCTCAAGTGCTCCTATGCTCCCAGGCTGACACAAGGTAAACAACACATGCACATGCAATACTCCTCATATTTAAAGGCTGACACATGCCAAGAACACACACATGCAATACTCCGCCAGATCGGGGACGAATCAATTAGGACGGTCTGAAATTTGTTTTCAGTTCGGACATGCAACTATTCAAATTGAGTTAGGTTGGTTACATCGGGAAGGTTTCTTTGATATGGTTAAAAAGATATGGAAAAGATCAGCAAGTGGTCAAACCCCGATCCAAAGGCGGAATAATAAAATTTACGCATTGCATAAACACCTACGTGGTTGGGCGAGACATATGGTTGGCCAATTAAAAACATGAAAAGCTACGTTTGTCTTCAATAATAGACGAGCTTGAAGCTTTAGCGGAAACACGTCCACTATGTCCGCAAGAGA
Source organism: Poa annua (assembly GCA_026929855.1). Taxonomy (NCBI): domain Eukaryota; kingdom Viridiplantae; phylum Streptophyta; class Magnoliopsida; order Poales; family Poaceae; genus Poa; species Poa annua. The sequence continues at coordinate 51,590,813 of CM049435.1, read as the reverse complement.
TTGACTATAAAAATAAGTCCAACACGGAGATGGCCGGAATTTTCCGTGAAGAGGAGCTAAAATGGTACCAACGATCGAAAACGCAATTTATTTTGGAGTGAGATTCGAATACGAGATACTTTCATAGCCTTGCGAATGACAGACATAGAAAGATGAGGGCATGATTGAAGGACATGAACAGCTGAAATCTTATATCACGAGATATTACAAGAATATGTTCGGTGCACCCGACGAGAGTGATTTCTCGATGGATGTAACACGAACGCATGATATCCCGCAAGTTTCCGATGAGGAGAACGCCCACCTTACTTCTCAGTATTCCGAGGAGGAGGTTAAAAAGGCTGTTTTCCAAATGGAACTCAACAAAGCCCAGGTCCGGATGGTTTTCCAGCTTAGTTTTATCAGTATTTCTAGGAGATAATCAAGATGGACTTGCTTGAGTTATTCCAGGCATTGCATGCTGGACAACTCGAGATATTTCGCCTAAATTTTGGAGAGATAATTTTGTTGCCAAAGGTTAATGAAGCAGAAAGGATTCAACAATTTATGCCTATCTGTTTTCTTAACGTTAACTTCAAAATCTTCACCAAAACAACAACACTTAGGCTAAATTTAGTGGCTGATCATGTGGTACGCCCAACTCAGACGACTTTCATGCATGGCCGCAATATCCTTGATGGTGTTGTGATTTTACATGAAACAGTTCATGAATTGCATCGGAAAAAGCTTAATGGGGTAATACTCAAAATCGACTTCGAAAAGGCTTATGATAAAGTCAAGTGGTCATTTCTTCAGCAAACACTTAAAATGAAAGGGTTTTCTGATTAATGGCGTGCTATGAGCCTATGATTCATAACTTTGTTTCGGGAGGGAGTGTGACTATCAAAGTCAATGATGATGTTGGCAAATACTTCCAAACGAAAAAAGGTTTACGACAAGTCAACCCATTATCACCTATATTATTTAATACAGCTGCTGTTATGCTAGCTATTATCATTGAGCGTGCTAAAGCAGACATCCAAATTGAAGTGGTAATTCCACATCTTGTTGATGGGGGTTATCTATTCTACAATATGCCGATGACATGATCCTTTTTATGGAACATGACATGGAAGAAGCGAAGAACATGAAATTAATATTATCAGCGTTTGTGCGCCTTTCCGGGCTTAAGATCAACTTTCATAAAAGTGAATTGTTCTGTTTTGGAGAGGCCCAAGACGAGGCCGCCTAATATGCTGAGTTATTTGGCTGCGGGCAAGGCCAATTTTCAATCAGCTATCTAGGCATTCTGATTCATTTCAGAAGGGTCACGATCGCTCAATGGAAACACGTCGTGGAAAGATTACAGAAAAGACTAAGTAGTTGGAAAGGAAAATTATTGTCCCTAGGTGGTAGACTGGTTCTTATTAATTCAGTCCTAACCAACATGGTATACATGATCTCCTTCAAATTGCCAAAGGGAGTCTTACATCGATTGGATTACTTTCGATCAAGATTTTTTTTGCAAGGGGTTAATGGGAAAAAGAAATATCGACTGGCTAAATGGAGTGTAGTTTGCCGCCCTAAGGATTATGGCGGCCTGGGGATCCATGATCTTCAGGCCGAAAATGGGGTACTCCTCGGTAAATGGTTGTTTAAGCTACTATCTGAGGAAGGGGTATGACAAACTATACTAAGGAGAAAGTATCGGCACGAATGCGGTTTCCCAGATTTCGTGGAAATAAGATGATTCGCATTTTTGGGCTTGCCTAATGGCTACGAAGAATTTTTTCTTCCCATATGGTACTTTTTCTATTAAGGATGTTTAGGAGATAAGATTCTGGGAAGATAGGTGGCTAGGCCCTACCTCACTCCGGGAGCAATATCCGGCTTTATACAACATTGTCATGGACGTCATAAAAAGCGATACACTTTCTAAGGTGTTGGAGAATTTCCCGCCTAATGTGACCTTTAGAAGAGATCTTATTGGTCCCCGTCTAGCATCTTGGAATGAGTTGCTTCAACAGTTGGCTTTGGTCAAACTGACACAGGGGTCTGATAAGTTTCGATGGAATTTACACAAAGCTGGTAAATTCACCGTGGACTCTATGTATAAAGCTTTAATCCAACCGGAAGTGCCAGTGGAGAATAATAAAATCCTATGGAAGATGAAGATACCACTCAAAAACAAGGTCTTTGCATGGTATCTACGTTGAAGGGTAATTCTATCTAAATATAACCTTGCAAAACGCAATTGGCATGTAAGTAAAAAGTGTATCTACTGTCACAAAGACGAGACAATCAAGCACTTATTCTTCCGGTGTAAATTTGCTAGTTCTATATGATCAATCATTCAGATATGTTCTACCTTATATCCACCAACAAGCGTCGCTAATATTTTTGGCGCATGGCTCAATGGGGTGGACGACAGGTTTAAACAACTTGTTAGGATGGCATCACTGGTCATAATATGGTCGCTTTGGCTTTATAGGAATGACAAGGTTTTTGAGGATAAAAATTCTTCTCTCATGCAGGTTATCTATCGGACTACTGCTACACTTTGTTAGGATGGCATCACTGGTCGTAATATGGTCGCTTTGGCTTTATAGGAATGACAAGGTTTTTTAGGATAAAAATTCTTCTCTTATGCAGGTTATCTATTGGACTACTGCTACACTTTGTTCGTGGTCTCCGTTGCAACGTGTGGAGCATCGATACCTATTTATGAAGGTGTGTACAAGACTGGAGGATATGGCGAGTCTTTTTATTCCAACATGGATGACAACATAATTTGCGGATTGGCCCTCCACCACCATAGGCGTTGTTTACACTTTCTCATCATGATATGTAATACATCTACTATTTTTACTTTCCTCTGAATTTCAAACCTTTCGGCTGTGTGCATCTTTGTTATGCAGAGGCCGGGTATAATGTTTAAAACTCTTTAAGTAATAAAGCTCACTTTATCGAAAGAAAAAAGGGCTAGCTAGGGGCCGGGAGACTTGGTGTCGCCGTGATCCCGTAACCCGTTCCACCGGAAGGAGGCCGGACCGCCGGAGGAGAGGAACACTGCCAGGAGCTAGGTCAGGGGACGATCGGGATTTGACCTCTTTTTACTTCATTTTTTACTCTTTTTACTCCACGAGTGCGGATGTGTGCTTTGTGTTCGACCGATTCAACATAACGGTTGGATCAGTCAAACGTGTTTGGTTTAACATTGGAACAATCAGAATCGGCGATTCAATAATGAACGGATTAAATTTAGTGTATCATAACATGTTTGTTCTCTTAATAGTAGTATAGATATATATTTTTCAGACCGACTGAACTAACTATTGGATCGGTCAAACATGTTTGATGCTCAACATTGGGACAATCTGAGTCGTTGATCAAATATTGAAAGAATAGAATTTAATGTATAGTGCTCTTTTTTAATAGTAAGTATATATATAAATAAAAACCCTGTTGTTTTACCCGTTGGACTAATTTGGGAAAGCTCCACTAGCTACATATTGCAGCCAAACCAACCAATGGTTATGTCAAAATTCTCATGTCTAAAATCAGGCATGAACCCTTACGTACCAATTCCTTAAATTTGAGCTTCCTCGAAGGAGGTGGTCCAACGCGGTGAGCCGAGTCTGAGGCGGGAGGAGGGGCATGTTGCCCCCATACCCATGGCATGGCATTGTTCGAGGAGATGTAACTAGCTTGTGCGCTCGTGGCGACGGTGGACTTTGCGCCTCCGCCTGTGACGCCTGACTCGCTGGTGGCAGGGCACTTGAGGCACAGTACCCAGTCCCGTTTGCTCGAGTTCACGTCGAGGTGTTTTTTCTGGCGGACTTCTCCTTCCACTTTGGCTCGGAGGAAGACCGCGACTCTTTTTCCCTTTATGAACTTAATTCCTAGGTTCTCATCAAAGCTTGTAAGACCCAATATTGCCTCAAGGTTAGGGCATGTCCAACCGTTTTCCCCCCAAGAGGCCCCCCAGGCCGCTTTATCGGCTCCGGAGCGCCGGATTCCGCGGTTTTTTGCCCAGTCGCGCCCCCAAGAACCCAAAAAACGTTGGATTGGGCAGTTTTCCCATCCGGCACACCCAGGCCAAACCCAGGCCGTTGGGGTGCAATTGGGGGCTCCGGTGGAGAGAAAAGCGGGCGTGGGCCAGACCTATCGGCGAAACGAGCAAATTTCCCACACCCACGCCTCACGTTTTCTCGCTACCTGCACCCCCGCCGCCATGTCGTCGCCGGCCGCACCATTCATCCCTTCGCCACAAGCATGCTGTAGCAAGGCCACCACCCCGCTAGACTTCGTCGCCGCGCGCTCCTCTGTCGTGGTTCAGCCGCAATTCAAGCTCCGCCGCTGCCACGCGCCCACCCTGCCCGCAAGGTGTTCGGCGTTTTGCCTGCTCGGCCATCAACTCCAACGATGAAGAGATGCTCGCCGATCTGATGGAAGAGGAAGTTGTTGCCGAGGTCGAAGACGAAGAGTCCTCATGATCCTCGTCGCTCTTGCCAGCCTCATTGTCCAGCAGGCGCAGCCGCGGCGAGGTGGCTCGAAGCTAGGTCGCCGGAAGGCAAGGCCGAGACATCGGATGGAGGCCTACTGCATCCTTTACGCTGACTACTGCGCCGACGATCCAATCCAGGGAGAGGAGACGTTTCAGCTTCGTTTCAGGATGAAACAAATGCTCTTTCTCGAGATTGTTCATGCCATTCGGGAGTTTGACTCCTACTTCAAGTGTAAGAAGGATTGCATCAGCACAGTTGGATTCACCTCCCTTCAGAAGTGCACAGTGGTTTCTCGAGATTGTTCATGCCATTCGGGAGTTTGACTCCTACTTCAAGTGTAAGAAGGATTGCATCAGCACAGTTGGATTCACCTCCCTTCAGAAGTGCACAGTGGCGATGAGGATGCTTGCATATGGTGCTCCCGGTGATGCACAATATGATTATCTACGCATGTCCGAGTCCACCGCCATTGAAACTTTGAACAAGTTATGCAGGGAAGTGGTGGAGGTGTTCGGGCTGAAGTACCTGCGAACACCCAATGCGGAAGACACTGCTCGGATCCTAGCCACCAATGCATACAAAGGCCACAAAGGAGCTTGCAGTGTGGCAATTGATGCCGTTGCTACACATGACCTCTGGATTTGACACTCGTTCTTTGGCATGCCAAGATCTCATAACGACATCAACATTTGTAGTGCTCCAACGTCTTTGCCAGCCTTGTTGAAGGGCACGCTACACCGGTGAACTACGAGATCAATGGGCACCAGAACACGAAGGACTACTACTTGGCTGATGGCATCTATCCAAGATGGTCAACATTTGTGAAGACTATCTCAAACCATGTGGCTAGAAGCGCCAAAGCTTGGTTTGCCAGCCGCCAGGAGGCTTGCAAGGGATGTCGAGTGTGCATTTGGTGCGCTTTAGTCTCGATTTGCTGTTGTTCGGTACCCGCTATGACTTGGTTGAAGGATCACATGTGGGAGGTGATGATCTGTTGTGTTATCTTACACAACATGATCATTGATAGTGAGCAGGATGAGCCGGTGATCGACGATGATTCATACTACAGACAGGGTCTTCTTGCAGATGTTGATCACCAGGTGCCACAACATGGACAGACTTTCTCGCTATGCAAGAGGAGATCCGAGACCCGCATGTGCACAAACAACTTCAGGATGATCTGGTGACTCATTTGTGGATGCTCAAAGGTAATGCCTAGTTTGATTTATTGTAATTTGTGTGCCAAAATATGTTAAACTATCTTTATGATTTTGTTGTATGGTTTTATATGTGAAACTATCTATTTATTGATTTGTATGCTGAATTATATGGAGAAATTTATGAATATGTCAATATTTATGCCAATTTGGGCTAAAATTGCCGGTTGCGGGGTGGATTGGGGGGGGGGGGGGGGGGGGGGGGGGGTCGGCGCCTCACGGGCGAGAAATACATTCGGCGCCGCCCTGGGGGCTAAACTTTGCGCCAGATTGCCGGCTTGTGGGACCTGAGATGCCCTTATATGTCATATCTCCTATTTTCCATACAAATGAAAATCATTTAATATGGAAGGGAGGGACTAGGATTTTAAAAGCAAGTAAGCCTTCTTATGGGCTGTTTGCTTTTTCTGATAAGACTAGCTGAATGCCCATGCATTGCTACGGATGTATAAATATATCGATCATCATCTTATTTGAAGAACACATTCTTCTTCCATCTAAAGATTATTCTTATATTTTCCCTAAAAAAAGATTATTCTTATATCATCTTACAATAAGAGAAAATGTATCATCATCGTATATCCCACTCCACCTCGATTTCATGTCGCCCTCAAAACAAAACATTAAAAGAAATGTTTATGAATAGTCGTCGTCTATCATGTACTTCCTCCGTTTTCTAATATAAGACGTTTTAGCCTTTTTTCACATTCACATGTCCAAACTTATATCTACACATGATTTAGTGTCCACATTCACATGTCCAAACTTGTATTTGGACAACATGTGCAATAGCTAAAACATCTTATATTAAAAAACGGAGGAAGTACCCTCTAAACTAACTTTAGTCACTCACGCCATGAATATTAATATGTCAACAACCGAAGGAAACCGTAAGTTGAGAAGATCTCGATGCATATTATACAACACATTTCAGTGTCCTGATCATTGCAGTGAACTGTAAAATCTGACCACGACATACACATAACAAGAATGTCTAGGCTATACAAATATACCATCCCTTGGATGTACTTGCTCAATACTGCCAGCTCCACCATTGCTTAAACATTATATCTAGTTCAAATAAATATAAATATAGCGGCATAGACTGTCAACTTTTGTCCACTCTTCACCTCCGGCTCTACACTCATTTCCCCCTCTCTATCGGCTACCATACCTTCAGCTCCAGGTCTGCTTAGTGTCAAAGATCGGCATAATATAACAGCATGTTTCTCCAGCGGCTAGTAGGAACAAAAAAATGTGAAGTGGTAATAAGAAGCTATGAGCTGACACAAATGGTAAATAACAGGAAGGGCACACATATACCTACATCTGATTGTCATCTTTTAATACATAGAGCAATAAATATCCATCAGGCATGCTAAGTTGTTCGCTAATGTGATTAGAGGGGAGAATTTTATACATAAGTATACCTACATCTGATTAGAGCAACAGATTTCCATTAGGCCTGCAAACTTGTTCGCTAAAATGTGATCCGAGGGGAGCATTTTATTCTATAAATAATATGAGATGAATATGCTTTAGTATCCCTTAAAGATGGTGTGGCCATAAAATACTAAGAACTGGTTGCCAAGACAGAATGATAAACGCAACCGATAGATAAGTTAAATATGAATCATGATGGAAAAATACTTGGTAGGTCAAGGTTGTCTTTAATTTTTTCTATAACCTTACGGATGAGATAGAAGAATAGTGGAGATTCTCGATACAAATGAATAATATAATAGTTGAAAATCAATTTGCATCCTCACTCCAAGTTTGATTCCAGATCTGAACTTCATAATCCTCTGTTTCAGCATAATAAAGCTAGCCACTTGTCCACAATTTTTCAGCCCTGAATATAACAGCTCAAAATATTTTGGAGTCTGTCATGTTTCTGATGGCAAAAGAGTGGAATTCAAACAATGTATATGTTTTTGTGATCAAGTCACACATACCTTCTCTTCTTGTAAATTAACCTGCTCCTGGTTGGTAGCCGTGCCATCTTCTCTGAGCTTTATTATCGTCTTTTCAACCTACAAATTAGAAACATGATATTGTTTCATGTCATAGGGTCTTTTCTCAAATAATGGGAACCGAGATAAAAGCAATATAAGCTCCAATATGTCATGAGGATCTTATCTGAACAGTCCACATTTTGTGTGATGAACTTTCCCCTTCTAATTGAACATACAAGAAACAAAGTCGACAATGTTTAATCACTAAGAAAATGGCCCCTTTGTTACTGAAATACATGCCATTCAAGTGTAGTTAAGTATTACCTTACCATTTGACATACATGTATCAATATATTTTATTCATGGGTGCCCTTGTAACTGTAACCAGTTGAAAACCATGACCTTATTTTCTCCTTGAGATCATATTATGCAGTAATACGTCTTGGATGATACCAGTGTTATTTCAGTGGCTAAATGCAGTTATACATCGTTGTCTCGTCTCTGTACCATAATGATTATAATCAGGACAAACCAGTTAACTTGGAACATAACCAGGAAAAACAACTTTGAACAACAAGGAATAATAACTTAAATTTGTAATCAGGAAAACTTTACGAATTAATTCTCAAATGAAGAAAAATTTCTTCTGTGTGTTTTTGAATGTCTATTGTAATGGGTTGAGTTGTACAGAATAACTTCACATCACCCATACAGATGTACACTCGTCGTGTACAGAAACATGTGATGATCTCTGTCATTGATTCATTGACCGACTCAGTCCATTAGTTGTTTCATTAAATGAAAATATAACAACATGTCAAAAATCCAATAACAGCTAATGGTAAAAAATCTGATCTTACAAATCTCTTAGATGAATATCCATTTCACAACAGATTTGACTTGCTCTAGATGTACCATGTACGCAGCTAAGCGACCTCGTGTACTGATACAGTGTCCAATCAGGAATACTGTGTAATGACCACATATTGAAACCTAGAGAATCTGTAGATGTGTAAAAGCTAACCGTATTTTAATATCTCTACCAACACAAGATTAATTTACCTTGGAGAAAACGTTCACAAACAGATCCAAGCGATCTGCTAAGCTGGCCTCCTCATAACTCTGACTTCAACGTTCACCTTGAGCGTAATTATACAGGTCATTGAGCGTATTCCTAGCTGCAGCCTTTCTTGACTTCCATCAAACACCTTGTCAGCATAAGAGGAAGGCAGTCCTAGGATGACAATTCAAATAAACAAAAGGAAAGTTACATGTGCGGGTTGCTGATTACAATGCATCACGCGGGCTATTTCTGTTCGGCGTACCTGCTGGGCGTGGCGAGTGAGATGTTATCAGGATGGTCGTCTTCATACGGACTTCGCCGGCATGTACTGCATAGAGAGATGCACGAATGAGAGAGATGCTAGATCATGTACGGACAAACAACGGAGATCGAGGACATGGAAAGGGGAGGCAAGTTCGGGGGCGGCGGCGCTCGTCAGCTCGTGTGGTGGAGGCCAGCGGGGGTGGCGGCGCTCCCGTGGTTGAGCACATGGCCAGATCTCTAGGGGAACTGCGGCAGCTGCCCTACTGCTGGGAGCACGGGGAGCGTTTGTGATGAAGACATGCGTCTCTGGAGGTCGCGCCGGCTGCCAAGGAGGCGTGGGGTGGAGGCAGTCTCCTTTTTGGCGCCGGGGCCGGCTGATCACGGCGCTACATGGCAGGACGGGGCTTGCCTGTGCCGCGCTTGTGCGACCATCCGTGCGACGGGACGCGTGGAGGCCATCCAGTGGCTGTGTTTGCCGCACCCCTTCGCTGCTTTTCCTCCGAAAAAAAAACAGAAATCGGTATGTTATCCTTTCCCGTCGAGAATCCTTCTCCTTGTAGCTTCGCTTTCCCCTCTATGAACTCGATGAACTCGATTAGTTCTCTCCCGCAGAGGTAGCAGAAGCTCAGCCGTTCGACGACGGACACCTCTAGTAGTGCTCCCCTTCCTCACGCCTTACGCCATATCCCATCGAAGGATCTCGCCGCCTCCGCCGTCCACTTTGATGTCGGAGCTGTGGAGCGCCGACATTGACGAGAGCGACCTCGCCTCTGCTCCTCCGGCGCTGGCCCGTTTCTGCCAACAGCGTCCACACTTGGCCGGATGGTCATTGGCGGCGCCAGCCCCGGCCTGATGAAAATGCGCGGCGGCGTTGTTAGTTCTCTTGCTGATTCTTCTTCTAAGGAGTTCTGAGACCAGAAGCGGCTAGAGAAGTAAAGATGCCCATATAGTACTGGAATCCATAGACTATGTGGTTAGAAATTTGTGCACTGGTTCCAACACATCATCGTCATTGAACCAAGCTCCCGGCACATATGAATAAATTTGACGAGTTCATGGCTTCATGCCCGAGTCCATGCGTTCCGCTAGTTTACTGTGTATATAATGGGGACTAACGACGGTGAATCAAATTCCACCGTCAATGCGATGCCGTCCCACAAGACCACCTGGGCCGCCGCTAGCCATGATTTGCAAGTGGTTGCAGTAGCTGAGAACGGCCGGGACGGCGGAAGAACAGAGTTGCACTCGCGCTCATCCAGGTCGAGGCTGCATGGCTCTGATCCCGACACGACAGAGCGAGAGACCCTTCGACGGGGTGGGACCATAGACCGTAGGAACAGGAGCACGGCAAGAGGTGGCACGGGGACAGGATGGTGCTGGAGATTGGAGGAACGGGAGCGCGGCGGAGATCTCCGGCCGGCTCAGCTTGCTGCTCCGAGACCGAGAGGGGATGAATACCGGAGGCCAAGGGATACACACGGACGGGATTCTATTTCTGTTTTTCTTTCGGAAGGAAAAAACAGCTGAGGGTAGCCGGAGGCGGAGGACCGTTCGATGTGAAGGTCGCACGGATGGTCGCATGACCTGGGGACAGGCAAGCCCCTGGCGGAGCGCGGAGGCAGCGTATAGGTGACGCGACGGGCGTGGGCGAGGTCTCGCGGCCGTGGGCCTGACCCACCCGCGTGATCTCGGTGCGGACTGTAGAGGGAGCGCGTGAGGGGTGGGACGACGGATGAAGAAAAAAAGAAAAGTTAGACGAAACCTAGGGCAGAAAGAGGAACCAAACTTTTCTTTTAAATAGGAGAGATTAAAACCCATGACATACGGACAAAGTTTCCCGTGAAAGCTTCCCTTCTCCGTTGAGAAGCCCCTTCTACTTGTATAAATTATCAACGGAAATAATACTCGATTCATTACGTCCATTCCATTCATCTATCATTGCCAACTTTCACCATTCGGAGCCATGACAAGTGGGTGGTATTTGTCAAAACAGAATCAAAATTGGGACTATAAAAAATGATTGTAACTGAGACATTAGTACCATTTACAGGGATGGAAGCTCGCTTTCGAGCTGACTAGACTTATTTCTACAAACTACAGCAAAAATAGCAGCGGGGGGGGGGGGGGGGGGGGGGGAGTAAATATTTACCGCTTATCACCAAAGAACCAACAAAATGTAAAGGAAAAGGAGAAAACCTATGGCAATGGCCCATTGACATCTACTCTAAATTAGTTCATGAATTTGCGACAGTCAGCAGTCTGGCATAGGCAAGGGACTTTGCAATCATCAGTCTCATCAGGGTCGAAAAGGTAATCATACCTAGAAAATAAACACAATACAAAACATGATTAGTGTCGTTGCAGATGACAAAGATTAATCATTATCATAATTTGCTCAGACCATCTACAAATATGAGGAAAAATCCTATACGACATACGTTAGCTCTTCACCGGCACAAACATTTCTCTTCGCAATTAGAATAATGCGGCTCTGATCATGCCCCACGCTCATAATCCTCGCATAGAAATTTGGCGTACACTGCAATGAAAATAAAAGTACATCACATACACATTCTATTTAAAAATCTTAAGTAGATTTAGAGTAATTTATGATCTTACAGAATGATTTATCAGGCGTGCCACATTTCCTTTGTCTGTGGCATCAACAACTACTTCCTCGCTGATTTTGAAAAGCTGTGTAGCAAAAGGGACATAATAGATGTAGTTGTGTTAGAAGAAATATCAGAAGAAACTGAAATAAATCATCATAAATGCATAGTAAATTAGTAATGCACATGGCGCATGTTTCTAATGTCATGCCTATCTTTGATATGCATATAAAAGCTGAAGAATAGAGAATCAGACATGGAACCTTCTGTACAGGTTTCATAACTACATGGCGCATGTACTCCATTTAGTCTATATTGGCTTGAATAGTGATCAAATCAATGGAATAAGATAGCCAGGAAATAAATCTAGTATTTGTCATGGCCAAATAGCATATATTTTGTAGGTATAATATTACTTTATAGAAAAACATTTGCATTCGTAAATAGTTCACACCATATATCTGGTGAAATGATATGGAAGACAACTCACATAACAATCTTTTCCTTGTCTACGATACTGTGCTTCCCGCAAATCAGCAACACTTCGTCTGACCTGCTCACCGCGGTACTCAAGAACCTGATGAAAAACGCTAACAATGAGGAATTTATTGAATGATCACAGTAACTAGGACCCACATGTCGTATTGCGGAATGCAAACATGGGAATTGAGGCATATTTGGGAACAAATATTAGCTCCGGTTGTTTACGCAGCAACCTTGTATCAGAAAATACAAATGGACCTCTGAAAAGAATAATGTAAACTGAACCTAATATAAAGTACAAGCTGAACCATGTCATACAATCAAGCACGTCTAAATCTGAAGTGCAGCCTACTTCTGAAGAATATTTCAATGGCATATAATAGTGTTCGAGGGATTACCATTTCTCCTTCTTGAATGTCCCTACGAGCAAAAAGTCCCCACCTATGAATTCCTGATCTACCAAAGCATACTCTACTATGTTCCGTTTTCTGAAATAAGAAGAAATTAATTAGATCTAAACTATAAATATAATTGGTACAGGAAAGCCAAGGCCTGACATATACTAACCTGAAGATAACGTAGACGTTCCTTGAAAGTAGAAAAGGATTCCGGATCCCTCTCTTCCTGCAGAGTACAAAGTTTCATTCATAAGAAATTTGACTAAACGACTGGAACAGCTATCAAATAAGCATGCATACATTAAGCACAAATCATAAAATTACCCTAGGTGGATTCAGACTGTCAATTTCATCCCAGCGGTGTTGACAAGATCCCCTTACACGGTGTGCCATTGCTGCCTCCCGAGATCTCTGCATCACAATAAAACTTCAATCAGGTGCACAACAAATAGGTTATCAATACAAGAACTCAGCTAGCAACAGCATTTATACTTTTGAGGATAACTGGCTAGAGCACTACGTATAAAGTACAGCGAGTGCAGCAGAAGCACCAGGCAGAGAAACAGTAGGAGCAGCATGTAGAGTAGCAATAGGGGCATGGGCTAGGAGCCTTAAACCGAGTCGAGTCCGGCCAGTAGGACGCATTGGGATTAGAGAAATTAATCAGCAAATGAAGTTGGATACCTTGTACTTACGTGCTCCATATGGGTGCAACTATGAAAAGAAGATAAACAAAGGTTGAGTAGCTAGAGGCTGAGTTCAGCTAAGCAAATAGCCAAATACATCAGGCTGTTGCATGTACTGAACAAAAGTTTTTGCTTTCCTCAAACCACGCACACATCAGAGTCTCTTCGCCTCATATCGAATGAGGATGAGCTTGAGTTATCGCGTTGCCAATCCGCTATAAGACTGAAAGCCAGAATCGCACCATTTCCCTCTGACATTTCAAAGAAACTCAACCCCTAACAACTACAAACTCCAGATATCATCAACACGTTGTCTTTGATAACCTTTGGCAAATCGCCACGTTGATTTCTAACTAATACCCGTCTCCAGCTAAATGAACAAAATGTCCAAGCCTCCAAGGTATCTTGCAAGTTCACACAAGCATATGGAACATGTTATGTTCTATTTTTTAATGCAACAAATTGCTGAAAGATTTTTTTTGTCGGAGGTAACAGTTGGCTGGGAAATGGAAATACTAGAATTCCTTCAGCTAACTCGATTCCACAGTGCAGCACAACAGACAATAGCAACCAAAAACTCTGTGGTGGTACACTGGATGGCTGTGGGAAAGAATGACAAAGCCGAAGTGCCATGGGGGGATTGGGTTTAGAGACTTCAGGCTATTTAATCAAGCTTTATTGGCCAAACAAGCATGGAGACTCATAGAACATCCAGATAGTCTATGCGCCCGTCTGTTAAAGGCAAAATATTACCCAAGTGGGGAGTTAATTGATACTGCCTTCATAAAAAACCCTTCGCCTTGTTGGCAAGGTATCATGCATGGATTAGATCTTCTCAAGAAAGGTGCCATTTGGCGTATCAATTCTGGATCAAAAGTTAATATTTGGAGGGACAACTGGTTGCCTAGGGGAAATTTGAAGGTAATCGGAAAAGCATCAGCTTCTAGGATTAGATGGGTGTCTGATTTAATAGATCCGGCTACAAAAACATGGAAAGAAGAACTCGTAAAGGAAATTTTACATGGCCCAGATGCGGACACAGTGCTACAGATCAGACTCCCAAGCTTTACAGGGGAGGATTTCTTAGCATGGCATCATGAGAAAAATGGAATATTCACAGTTAAAAGTGCATACAGATTGGCTGCAAAAATTCAGTCAAATGAGTGTGGTTAAGGGATGAGTTCTAAACCAGACGGTGAGAGAGATCTCTGGAATCTGGTATGGAAGGCGAATGTTCCGCCAAAGGTGAAGGTTTTCGGATGGAAGTTAGCTTCTGACACGTTAGGAGTACAAGAACACCGATGCCGCAGAAATATGGATATTGTTCCAACCTGCTACATATGTGGTATGGAGCCTGAAACGGCGCATCACGCAATGATAACCTGTACAAAGGCAATAGCTCTACGACAAAAGATGAGAAAGGACTGGTCTTTACCGCCGGAGAAGTCGCTTCAGTTCACTGGACAGGACTGGGTACTAGTCCTTCTTAGTCAAGTAGATGATTTCATGAGAACAAAGCTTCTGCTACTTTGGTGGAGAACCTGGCATATACGAAACAATATTTTGTTTGGTGATGGAAAGTGTGGCATAGAGCAATCGTCCTTCTTCTTACAATCATACCTCACCATGTTTCAGGACAAACGAGACATTGAAGTACTAACTGACCTAAAAGGGAAGCAAACTGTTCTGAGGTTGAACGATGAAAACAATCCTGTTCGAAAAGAACCGAAGGAAGAATGGGCAAAACCAGTCCATGGCTGGACAAAACTCAACTTTGATGCAAGTTTTCTTACAGAAAACCAATCTGGTGCTTGGGGTGCTGTGCTCAGAAATGAGAATGGGAAAGTTCTATTATCAGCGTGGGGGCGCATTGACAGATGCCCGGATGCCGAAATGGCTGAAGCACTGGCCGGTTTGAATGCTTTAAGATCGATTATAACAAGTGTTTCTGGACCTCTGCAGTTTGAGAATGACTGTGCAGCTCTGATATCTGAAGTGAAGGGAGATGGGAGCTACAGATCAGCTATTAGTACTACTGTAACTGAAATCAGAAACTTGCTTAGTTCGTTGCCAGCATGGGCTGCATCCAAAGTCAATAGAACAGCGAACCAAGTAGCTCATGAACTGGCCATCTTAGGCCGGAGTGCTGGGCAAAACCAGATCTTGATCGATTCAGTACCAGCCTGCGTGGAGGGACTGGTCAATCGCGAGTGTAACCATGGTGTTTCTGTTTAATTTTTAAAGCTTTAGATTCAAAAAAAAACTCTGTGGTGGTAACACAGGAAGTTCACTACTGTTGTCATCTTCTAGTGAACCTAGTCGCTCATTCTTGACTAGCACTAGCATTAGCATAAAATGATAATCACCATATCCTTAGAATAAACAAGTACTTTTGCGAACTTTATCGCCAAGAGTTCTTACGTTGCCATACAAGATGTAAGTATTGTGGCTAAAAAAAAGTTGCATCAAGTATTCTTTCAACTGTAAAGTAAGGCATTCTGTTAAAATGGTCAGAACATATATAGTCTAATATACCTTTAACTCTTTCTTAGCATAAACCCGACATCTTGCAGAACACAAATTCTCTGTCGTTTCAACTTTGGTTGCTGAATCCTTGGGAAGATCTTTCCTAATCAGTCTTGAAGCAGCTACAGTAACAGTACTCTGAACGAGCCTTTTTGAAGAGAAAGTTCCAGCAGGAGTTTGAATTATCAAAACATTATCAGGGTTAGGTTTCCTGCACATAAGTAACCAAGACACCAACCTTCAGTAAAACAGAAAACATTTACTTGGAAAGACAATATGGTGCACAAAATGATGGGAACAAATTATGACTTTGTGGTTGCTTTCACTCATTAAAACTTACCGATGATGAGCGCAATATGAAATCTTTCTTGTTGTCTGTTTGCCATTTTTTTCCAAGCAGTGCAGCTGCACACATTGAATACCAAAGTTCAGCTGCCTTAAAAAACATGAGATTCAAGCAAAAGAAATGAAGTTGAAATTTTCTTTCATCAAGAAATATACTGGCAGCAATCAGTATTAGTTGTACCTCCATTCGATAGCCTGCCCTTGATGCACAGGTGGCATGGTAATAAGTTGAGCACCTGTAGCATTGTGTACAAGAACCATGTATTTGCCTACAAATGACGCACATCTGGAGCAACGGACAAGGATGGAGCGTAATAAGATCAATGTACTTAAATATATGAGATATGTACTTAAAACTATAGCATCAACATATATAACCTTCATAAATAGCAAAGGTGCAAGGCTCAATATTCCAATAGCAGGTTCCATGAGCTCATCATTAGCAAATGCCACCTGTGGATGAAACCATGCGCATGTCACGTGTACCCACAGGTTGTCAACATTTGTCGGCTTCAACGCACCACCTACAAAAAATGTTGAAGTCAGTAATAATAAACAGGTTAATGATTACCAGAATGCTCAATCAAACAGAAGTTCCCAGCTTGATTTTCAGATATAAGATTTGACAAACTTATTTTACTGAGCATCTGCTATCACTAGTGTTATTTAGCAAGAGACCTAGGATCAATATTAATAGCCGTACCAATGTATTATCCTGTTATGTAGTGCAGTTAATACTGATAGTAAGAACTAAGAGTTCACAAATAAGACGATGTAACAGGTACATACCTTTTACAGGGCATAGGCAGCACTCCCTCTTTTGTTCAGGTGTTTCACAAGCCCTACAAACCCATGCGGTAAAGTCTTGCTTACCGCTCACACCATAGCACTCCTGGTGAACAGCTATCTGGCATCTGAACGTGAATGTTGTTAATTGCAGAATTTGATCGCATCGAAGATAAACATTGTGAGAAACACAAGTTTTGTTTTTACAAGAGTGAGCAACACAAGCATAATTACCTGTTACAAATCACAATCTTATTGTAATCCCAGTCTTCAACCCATCTACATACTGCACACCTTTCGGTTGTCCATCTTGCATGTACAGGATCATAAGGTTCTGTAAAATATCAAATCCAAAGTTCATTAGTTCTAATCCGTAGGAGACAGATCTTCTAATACTAGAGGCAACCAAATAAATGTCTGGTTACCATTTAACAAATCAAGTAACTGTTGTTTCTTCAGTTTCTGAGAGGAGCGTTTTGAAGGATATGTGGAACCCACACTTGGTTGATGTTGATCTATCTGTAAAGTAAGGCAAACAGAAGCATAAACTACAATACATAGGACATGAATTAACAACATCTATATGCGGTGGAAAAGGTTGAAACAAAAATATGCTGTGGTTATTGCACGAACCCATTTTCCAAATGGCATGAGAGTATCCTTCATTTTGATACTAGACTTCCAATTTTTACTTCTGCAGCCAGCGTGTCTCTCCCATTCATTGAACAAAAACTTTTGTCCCTTACAAGGGGCACAATGGCAAGAAATGCTGCAAAAGGAAAAAATCATCATAAGTAGGTTCAGATATATATATATAAAATAAACATCAGAGTTACATGCAGACAAATGAAAATAACATAAACAGTGAACAAAAGCAAGCGGAAATATAAGTTCAACCAAAAAAAAGGAATCAACAATCTCACTGAATAATAATAACAATCCTAATAATAATAATAATTGTGAGACAAACTGAAAAGGTGAAAATAACTAGGGTGGTGCAGGTATGCCGTGCCATTCACAAGTAGGAATAATTTTACTAAGAAATTCAGATAAGTGGTGCTTACAGTTCAAGACTTGGTAGGTAAGTTCCTTCCATAGCAAAACAAACAACCGCAACTCTGTCAGGCTTCCTTCCTTTCTGTATAGAACTATCTTTTCTGTTTCAAAATCGTATTATACATGTTACTCTTGAGTGGTAATATAAGTTTAAAATATGGAGTTGTAGCATAAACACATGGTTGTAGCCTTCTAACTCACCTATCATCAGGTGAGTTTGTCTTCTTGCCGAACAGATCTGAGTTACTTTTAACCCTACAGTAAAGGCAGAAGTAACTTTTGTCCACTAGATCCTATAGCATTAAATTGAGCATGTTAGCGTTGGTAAATTACTAATGCACCCAGGGCAGTTATGAGAAAAGGAAAACCTTTAGGTTGCTGCACTTTTTGTCACATTCCGCGTGAATCCAACTTTCACAACCACGACAGCAAACCTGGTTAATCACCTCCCCTCTTTAGATGCAGGGTTGGAAACATAAAAAATAATTTATTGCCTTACTAGGTACAGTATGTCTTACCCATCTTCGGCCACATTTATGTTGCCAACTTTTCATGCATATCCCACAGTATGCCTTTGATCTAAAAATCTGCAGATACAGGAACTGGTGTAAGGCGCAAGGGCGAGACACTCCACATTAAGTAGGTTTGCCGATACATACCCTAGCACAATGTTCGCACGCAAGTTGCTCCATAACATACACCAACTTGTTTGACTCTTTGTTTGGAAAGCAATTTCCACAACTTTCACACTGTAATCCTCCATTATAGCGCTGTGTAACACGAGTACGCAAACATATAATTAGTCTATTGGGGCAACGTATGATAGCTGCAGCAGTTTCAGTTCTGTTCTGCTTATGATATCATGGTACGTGAAAAACACGGAAGTGTTACGGCTGTATTAACAATAGTAAGTCATCCACTGACATAGAAGTTAAGCCATCCAGGGCTAGTAAGTTAAATAACATTGGTACTCCGCAATAGATAAACATGCTGAATATTATCATTTTGCTTATATGCATACAGTACTATATTTGCTAGGCTTGGTTTCTTAGAAGATTATGCAGATAGACCTGAACCATATACCTAAAATTAATGCGTAGATAAAACACTAAAACTTCCTTAGGGAAACCAGCAGACAGACAACAGAAGATTGAACCTAAAATATCGGTAAATTTCTGAAACTTCCTTTGCATTCGAATTTCCTTAGTTGCGCATCAGACTGAAAAAAAGCATCAACTTGCCTTAATTTGTGCCTGGCACTCCAGCTCATTTGAGCCAGTCACTTCTTCTAATTCATCTGGAAAAGATTGGCACACAACAGGCTTCCCTGCTGAGCTGTCATCCATCGGCACTTCTGAGAACCCCTGATCAGCCAAAAATGCCTCTTCTAGTGCCCTCTGGAAATCACCAGGTTTGCAACTGCTTAGATCAGTCTGCCCTTGAAATCTGAAATGGAAAAACAGCTATTTCTTAGCACACGTGTGAGTGCTATTCTATAGCATGGCGCAATTACTTCCACTTCTTACCGATTAAAAGCCCTCCCAGATATGATTTTGCGGCATTTTAAATGAAATATTAAGTTAACTTTAGTGAATTACTAGTACTTACTGGTCAATATAATCCACAAAAGGAAATATCCCTCCTTGCCTCGCCCAGACGTACTTCTGCAACCCAGCGCATCATCAAAATAATTATTCAGCAAAACATAGCTCAAAAGAGAAGTTTCATCAATTCAAGTGAGTCAGTCCTAACAAAGCAGTAATTAAAATGTACCTTCTCATCGTAGAACTCTGCGCACCAACCGAACAGCATCACACAAAGCACTGCACCCCCGCGTGGCTGGGGCGGCATTGCCTCCGCCGCAGCCTGCCGAGCTGGGTCGACGACAACTCCTGGCCACACTGGTTGCCGCTTACCGAGCCGTGCCCACACAATGTCGCCATACAGAAAGTCTTTGCTCCAATGGAGGAGCTCCTTCTGCTCCTCTTTTTCTTCCTCTTCCTCATCGTCTTCTTCCTCGTATCGCACTAGCTCCTTTCTATGGTAACCGTTGTACGGCTCGTCGTGTAAGGAGGTGAGTGTGCTGAGGGACATGGAGTACTTCCTGGAGGCAACAAAATTCTGGCAAGCTCGGTAACGCTCCGTCTCCTCGTCCTCATCCACCTCTGACAATGAGGAACATCTATCCAAGATTGCACCTTTACGCTGTAGCACCTTGGTTTTGGGGATGACCTTGGCAGGTGCAGGCGGCTTGACCGGCTTCTCCTTCTTGCAGGGTTCTATGACCACGGAGTCACTGAACCGCGAAGGCCGCACGAGGGCACGGCCGCGCGACGTGCGAACAACAGGTGGGCCTGTGGCGGCGGCCTCAGCAGCGGCCGGCGAGGCAACCTCGGGCTCCTCACACCAGCGGAAGCCGGCGGCGGCATAGGGGATACCGGAGTCCGGCACGTGGCCGAGCAGCTCGACGGGGAAGAACTCGTCACCCTTCTGCCTCTTCGGCGGCCGGTCGCCGCCGTCTTCCGCCGCTCCCCCGGCATTGCAGCGCTTGAGGGAGAGGATCTCCGACCGCTGGCTCCGCTTGAAGATCATGCCAGACGAACCCTTGCGCCCCGCCCGAATTCACCGAGCCGGCGGCGAGATCGCGGCCGAATTCGGCCACCCCGCAAACCCTAATCTTGCCCTCGCGGCGGTGAATTGGAGAAAGCGAGGAAATTCCTCTCCCTCCCCACGAGCCGTCGCGGAGACGGCGGAAGGGAAGGGAGCAAGGAAGAAATCTTGTACGGAGATGCGCGCAGCGAGATGGAGAAGGGGAAAGGAATCGGTTTTGGGAAATTTTTTTAGGGTTCGGCTGAGGCGCTTGTTCTTTGTGTGTTCTAATGTGCTCCCAAAGTCCTAGGAGAAAGGAGGAGTAGAGCACGACGCGGTGGTAGTATAACCAAAAACGCGATCCTGATTTTTCTCCTCTTTGGTAGTTTCGTGCGGGAGGAGGAGGCGGTGGAGGTGGTGGTGGTGGATAGGGCGGGGTTACATTGGAGGAAGAAGTCGTCGTCGTCTTCGTCGTGTGTGCAGGTGGAGGTGCTGCCGTCTGGATTCGTCGTTGGATTCTGCTGGTGGCCGTCCATGGAGACGGAGGAGCGATGGCCGGTGTGGCTGGGTGTTACGAGAATGTAGTTGGCGTTTGGGCATCGTGGAACGAAACGATGATTGCTGATAGTGCCTACTGGAGTACAATTTTTCTTGTGTGATTTTGGAGCTCGAATCCGGATTTCTGTTCGGGTATTTTCGGGCGATGGGATGTGCTTGGGATTTTGGAAGTTGTATATTTTGGATGGTGATGAAGAGGAGATCAAGGTGGCCAGCCATGAACAAGTTTTGGGCAGTGCGTAGGTAGTAGGAGAGGCAGGCAAGACCGCAAGACCTCCGCCCGGGAGGTCGATGTCACGACGAGTAGGCACTGATGCTGGTGTGGGGATACGAGAGTTGATCCCAGCTGCGAATGTCTCGATGATGGATGTTGACTATGGGAAAAAAGATCCGATTTTTAATTTTCTTGTTCTTTGATTCGAGTTCGTGCAGCTTGGCTCCGGTAGAGGCGTTTGATCCAGGAGCGAGCAGGCCTCCTTTCCCTTCGGCTTGGATTTCTCCGAGTTTCCATGTCCGTCTCCTTGAACGAATCACCAAAAAAAAATCGTGCACGGGGGCAGCAGTCGTGGTCGATCCTGGTCGAGTGTGAATCCAAGCAAGACGAAGGATTAATCGGTGTTTGTTTTCTTTTCTTTAAGTTCGAATCGTGGTCGCCGTGCTCGAAGAATCCACGGGCCGAACGCCAGGGGCGGCAATGGGAACCTCCGCCGTGCATTCGGTGCCTTCTTCGGCCACGATTCGCCGGAGTTGGATTCCATAGGCGAGGGGTAGGAGGGTCAGCTCCAACACGTACGGGCACGAGGTTCTTCGATGAATTCACGGGTGGTGCCGTGAATTTTGGTGCTGATGGTGCGCCGGTCAGATTCGTACTATCGGATTCGGCGGTGAATCTTCCATGACCGTCGGAGAAAACAGCGGGGGAGAGCTGTGCATGTCGACGGTCATGCAAATTTGCAGACGTTTGTCCATGGCCATGGGTGGAGGAGGGTTGAGCTGCTCGAGACGATGGCGTGGTAGAGGAAGACAAGTCGTTAGGGTTTACTCGTAGATGCGAAGGTCGCTTGGTTCCGGTGCGTGCAGCTTTTCTCTGGTCCTTGATTTTTTTTTCTCCCACGGACAGATCCGAAATGAATATATGATCCGGTGAGGTCAGACACTAGCATTAAAACGATGATGATCTGCTCGCCGGAATTGTTTGGGGACGGCGGTCCGATCCGGCGAGGGAGTTCAGATCTCTCATTTTTACTGTTCCACCTCCTATCCTAGAAGAGTGATGTTCTTTCTTCCTTTATGATTTGGCCCCTTTATTTCGCTCGTCTTGTAGCTTGGAACGAGCATGGGGGGCGAGAGACACGCTACACAGAGATGGTCTGTCCATGGAGACGTCGGCCGGTTGGGCTACAGGCCTACATACAGTCAGGTGAGGTGCCAAAATGTCCGTGGACGCCGTCAGCCATGTTGTTCCTCTTGGATGTCCACATCCTCTTCCCTCCCGCCCTGGTCATCGGCGACGGCGAAGGGCGCCAATCCGGCCGTGTGGTACCATCTGCGCACGGCGGCGGCTTTGCTTCTAGTGACCGAGCCCCGACGCGGTGACCCGAGGCGATTTCGTTCGCATGTGGAGATGTTATTAGTACATGTGATAATCCACAATAAGCAAATCGATGTGTGCTTTGCCGGGTTTTCTTTTCTTTTTACCGCATTCAGCTTCAACTGATACCTGGAGTGATTTTCCGAATGGTGAGTTCGGGCAAATTGATCTGCAGACTGCAGTTCCGTTCCAGAAGATTCTTGCAGTTCACCGGCCGATCGTCTAGCATTTCCTCAGAGCATCTCTAACAGAGCACTCAAACCGCGCGGAACCGTAAAATAACTGTAAAAAACGGTTCGGAAACCTTAAAAACAAAAATAGCAGTGCACTCAAACTTCGCGGGCCCGTAAAACTTTTTGAGAGTGCTCGGGAATTCGCCCCACGAAAATGTTAACATGAAGTTTTCACGGCCAAACTGAATGGTCCCCGTATACTGGAAAAGCAGTTGGCGTGAGGGAATATTCAGTACGAGCCGGTGAACTTCCGCCACGGAACTCGCCGGAATCCACCGGAGGACCGCCAGAAGCAGTCTCGCCGCCGCCGTCGCCGGAGTAAAGCGCAGGAGCGCGCCGCCGTCCGTCCCGGCCTCCACCTCGCCGCCATCTCTCCTTCCCTGTCGTGGAAGGGGCTGGCCACCGGCGCACCCAGGATCGTCGGCAGGGGGAGCTGCGTGGGCAAGCTCGGCGGCAGGGGGAGCTGCGCGGGCGGGCGGGCTCGTTGGCAGGGGGAGCTGCGCGGGCGGGCGGGCGCAGGGGCGTTGCGGGCGGGCAGGCTCGTCGGCAGGGGGAGCTGCGCGGGCGGGCAGGCTCGTCGGCAGGGGAGCTGCGCGGGCGGGCGGGCGGGCGCGGCGCAGCTGCAGGCTCCGGCCAAGGGCACTGCGGGCGAGCTCCGTCGGGGCGCTGGGGCGCTGCGGGCTCCGGCCAGGGGTGCTGCGTGCGAGCTCCGTCGGGGCGCTGGTGCGCTGCGGGCGAGCTCCGACCAGGGGCGTTGCAGGCGAGCTCCGTCCAGGGGTGTTGCGGGCGGGCGTCTCGATCCAATTCCTGCAGCAAGAATTTCACACGGGATGCACACGAATATTCATGGTCAAAAGGGGACGAATTTGCACAGAGAAAGATGAAGGAAGAAGACAATGGAATATTGGGTGGTATATTCTGTTTTACAGTTTGAATTTGAGGGTTCTGCTATCTGCCGCGTATTTTTGAGCCAAAATACAGAAAACGCAAACCTTAAAACGTGTTTGAGGTTTCACGTTATAAGGGCTCTGCTAGATATGCACTGAGAACTGTACCTTGATCTGTATTTCTTTTGCGAGTTGGTGATGGGGTTGTCGAATGCCGCGGCGCTAGCCACGGGACAGAGCTGTCGCCGACACCCTCATCAGTCATTGATGCACCGGTGAGATGTTGTTGGGAAACCCCAAGAGCAAGATATGAAGTAGTGCAACAGCAAGTTTCCCTTAGTTGTGAAATCAAGGTTATCAATCCAGTAGGAGTGAAGTTCTCTTCTGAAAGTTGTTGAAGATGACTTTGGCAGGGCGCACTACCGGTGTCAGCAACGAACGTGGAACCTGCACACAACACAATCAAGATACTTTGCCCCAACTCAATAGTGAGATTGTCAATCTCACCGGCTTGCTGTAACAAAGAGATTAACCGTATGGTGTGGAAAATGATGTTTGTTTGCAGAGAATGAAAGTAACAGT
Organism: Poa annua; assembly: GCA_026929855.1. Lineage (NCBI taxonomy): Eukaryota > Viridiplantae > Streptophyta > Magnoliopsida > Poales > Poaceae > Poa > Poa annua. Next base: position 51,566,498 of record CM049435.1, on the reverse strand, counting down.
TTGCAGTTGGTTGTATTATCAGTTTAAAGAAAAGGACCGGGGTCCACAGTTCACTAGTGGTGTCTCTCCATAATAATAATAGCATACATGCGGGTAAAAAAATTACAGCTGGGCAATTGACAGAATAAAGAAGTGCATAATGATGCATATACTATAGTTATGATGTCTAGTGTGAGATTCATTTGGGCATTACAACAATATACATAGACCGTTCCAACCGCATCTATGACTAATAATTCACCTTCCGGTTAGCGTCTGCACCCCTTTCAGTATTAAGTTGCAAGCAACAGATTATCGCATTAAGCAATGTGTGTAATGTAAGTAATACAAATATCTTTAGACAAAGTACTACTGTTTTATCCCTAATAGCAACAGTACATCTATAATCTTAGAGCTTGTTGTCACTCCCCCCGATTAAATAGAGACATGAACCCACTATCGAGCATAAATACCCCCTCTTGGAGTCACAAGCCTCTAATTGGCCAGAGCATCTACTAGCAACGGAGAGCATGCAAGATCATAAATAACGCACTCACAAGATATATTATGAAGCAATAACATAGTACTCAATATTCATCGGATCCCAGCAAACACAACATGTAGTATTACATAAAGATGATCTTGATCATGATAGGTAGCTCAATAGATCTAAACATGGTAGCACAAGAGGAGAAGACAACCATCTAGCTACTGCTATGGACCCGTAGTCCAAGAATGAACTACTCACGCATCAGTCCGGAGGCGGGCATGGTGATGTAAAGCCCTCCGGTGATGATTCCCCTCTACGGCAGGGTGCCGGGAAGAGCTTCTCAACCCTCCCGAACTAGGGTTGACGACGGCGGCGGCTCTGGACTTCGTGGAGGAAAAAGGTGCGCATCTTAGGTCTTAGGATTCTGGGGGGTATAAGTAGGCGAAAGGGCGAAGGCGGTGGAGGCTCGAGGGCCCCACACCCCGTGCCCGCGCGGCCATGGGGGGACCCGCGCCAGGAGGTGGTGTGGGCCCCTCGGGGCTCCCCTCCGTGTCCTCTTCGGTGTTCTGGAACCTCCCGAGAAAAATAGGAACTTTGACGTTTCGTTTGTCCAATTCCGAGAATATTTCCTTAACAGTTTTTCTGAAATCAAAAATAGCAGAAAACGGGGAACTGGCACTGTGGCATCTTGTTAATAGGTTAGTTTCCGAAAATGCATAAAATGATATAAAAGTGTATATAAAACATGTAGCAAGTGGCATAATATAAGCATGGAACATAAGAAATCATAGATACGTTGGAGACGGATCAACATCCCCAAGCTTAGTTCTACTCGTCCCGAGTAGGTAAAACGATAAAAAGAATAATTTCTGAAGTGACATGCTTTCTCATAATCTTGATCATATAATAATGTAAGGCTTATGTTATGAATGAAGTGATTCAAAGCAACGGTCTATAGTTTGCTAGCAAATAGACAAGGAGTAAACAACTACATCATATAAGTAAAAACTTTTCATGGATAGTACTTTCAAACAAGCATCAATATGATTCACATGAGAGTTAACTCATAAAGCAATAGTCTCTAAGTAAAAGAGCATTGAAGCAACACAAACAAAGATGTAAGTTTAAGCATTGGCTTTCAACTTGTAACATGTATATCATATAGATAGTTGTCAACACAAAGGAGTATAATAAGTGCAATAAGTAAGCATATAAGAATTGTTGCACACAGTTGACACAAGTGTTTGCTTCTTAAGACAGAAAGAAGTAGGTAAACTGACTCAACATAAAATAAAAGATAGGCCCTTCGCAGAGGGAAGCAGGGATACAAGCATGTGCTAGAGATTTTTAGTTTTTATAGGTTTTTGAAATCATGTAGAGAGCATAAAAGTAACTTTTGAGAGGTGTTTGTTGTTGTCAACGAATGGCAATGGGCACTCTACCCCCCTTGTCAACCAGACTTTGTAAGAGCGGCTCCCATTAAGGACGTTATTTCTACCAGCAAGGCAGATCATCCCTCTTATCTCTTTTGTTTACACATATAGTTAAAAACTGTTTTCATTGCTTGACTGATTAGATCAGGGCAAAATGTGAATAGATTGCAGCGGTTAAAGTTGCAATTAATTGGGACTGGGCACCCCATTTGCCAACTCTTTTTGCAAAGTTAATGGATAAGCGGATGTATATGCCACTAGTCCGATTGTGAAAGTTTGTCTAAAAGCAAATGACAAGGTTGATATCCGTAACACCACATACTTCCTCATGAGCTAATAAACATTGACACAAATAAAGGATAATAAGTTTTGAATAAAAGGTAGCACACGAAGTATTTGCTTGGAATGGCAGGAAATACCATGTAGTAGATAGGTATGGTGGACACAAATGGCATGGGTTTTGGCTCAAGGTTTTGGATGCACGAGAAGCATTCCCTCTCAGTATAAGGCTTTGGCTAGCAAGGTTATTTGAAGCAAACACAAGTATAAACTATGACAACAAGACGTATAAAAAAACATATTGCAAGTATTATAAAACTCTACATTGTATTCCTTGTTGTTCAAACACCTTTATTAGAAAATATCTAGACCTTAGAGATACGAAACATGCAAACCAAATTTCAACAAGCTTTACGGTAGTTCTTCACTAATAGGTTTTAACTACATGATATAAAAGCTTAAACATGATCTACTTGAGAGCTCAAAACAATTGCCAAGCACCACAACATACAAGATAACAATCCATAAGAGCATGTATATCTTTTCATTATACCATCTACCACATTTAGCATTTTCTGTTTCCAACCAAACACCAATCAACTTATTAAAGATAAACTCTCCAAGTATTTAACAATGAGATATGAGAGTGTAATCATAAGTAAACTAACAGCTCTAACAAGAGATGCATGAAAAACAAGAGCTAATAGTATTGAAGTAACATAGAAGAATAGTCAACAAATATAAGTGAATAATAAGTGTATTCATAAGAAAAAGCGGAGCGTGTCTCTCTCCCACAAAGGAATGCTAGGTTCCATTTTATTCAGAGAATGAAAATAACAAAAACAAAAACAAACAAACACTTCAAGTAAAGCACATAAGATGTGTCGGAATTAAAATATAGTTTCACTAGAAATGACCTGATAGTTTGTTGATAAAGAAGGGGATGCCTTGGGCATCCCCAAGCTTTGACGCTTGAGTCTTCTTGAAATATACTTGGGTGACCAACTGGGGCATCACCAAGCTTTGCCTCTTTCATCTTCTTGATCACATCGCATCATCCTTCTCTCTTGATCCTTTAAAACTTCCTACACACCAAACTCAAAGTAGACTTCATTAGAGGGTTAGTGCATAATCAAAAATTCTTATATTCTGCATGAACACAATTGCTACCCATGCTACTGGACATTAGCTACAGCCACTGATAATTTATGGAACCAAAAGATCCATTCAAAATAGTAAAAGAGGCATTGCAAAATAAATGGCAGAATCTGTCAAAAACAGAACAGTCCGTAAAGACGAATTTTTTCGAGACACTTAACTTGCATAAATCAGAAAACTCAAAACTAATGAAAGTTGCATACATATCTGAGGATCACGCACAGAAAATATCAGGTCATTTTGATTTTTCTGTAATTAGTTATGAATTTAACGGTGGACAGCAGAAAACTGTTTCTGCGCAGCAATCCAAATCTAGCATCAACTTTCTACTAGAGTCTTAACTTTACACAACAATGCAATAAAATAAAGATACAAAGGAATTTCTACAGAGGTGAGCATGTTCCTTGACTCAACAAAATAAAATAACAGAAATAAAAAGTGGGTTGTCTCCCATAAGCGCTTTTTTTAACGCATTTCAGCTAGGCACAGAAAGTGATATTCAGGTATTTCCAAGAGATGAAGCATCAACATCATAATTTGTAGGAATGATAGAATCAAAAGGTAGCTTCATTATTTTTCTAGGGAAGTGTTTCATACCTTTCTTGAGTGGGAATTAATATCTAATATTTCCTTCTTTGATATCAATAATAGCACCCACAGTTCTAAGAAAAGGTCTTCCCAACACAATTGGACAAGATGGGTTGCATTCAATATCCAAGACAATAAAATCAACAGGGACAAGATTATTGTTAACCATAATAAGAACATCATTGACTCTCCCCACAGGTTTCTTCATAGCATTATCAAAAAGAAAAACATCCAAATAGCAATGTTCCAAATCTCATGCTTGTGAATGGTAAATCTCATGTTGATCCAAATAATGTCCCCTTAGCTTCTTTAGTTGCACAAGAAGAGCATGTTGATGTGAACTTCATTAAAAACAACAATTTCAACAATAATGCCTATAGGAACAATTATGGTAATAATAACTATAAACCCTACCCTTATAATAATAGTGGTGGTTATGTTAATTCTTATGGTAATTCTTATAACAATAATAGGAATACCTCCACTGAACTTGAAACCATGCTAAAAGATTTTATCACTACACAAACTGCTTTTAATAAAACTGTTGAAGAAAAGCTTGGTAAAATTGATATTCTTGCCTCTAAAGTTGATATTCTTGCCCTTGATGTTGATCTTTTAAAATCTAAAGTCATGCCTAATGATACTAAAGAGAGTAAGACCTTTGCTAAAATTAATGCCATCCAAGTTAGAATTGATGAAAATGTTAGGATGATGGCCCAATTGCATGCTAGATGGGAAAGAGAGAAAGAACTAACTAAGGAAGATAATATTGTTAAAGTTTTTACTATTACCACTACTGAAAATAATGTTACTTCACATGCTAGTAAGCCTCCTACTATTAATGGTAACATAGTTGGTGTTGGAAATATTTCTTCTATTTCTTCCAAAAAGTTAAAATTGCCTAAAACTGCTGAAACTGTTCTTGATAAAGGTGCTGAAATTTTTAAGAACATAGGAGAAGGTGGTTCGGTTTGATTTGATGATAATAATTTTGATTTTGATAATTGTAATATCACTGAAGTTATTAAGTTCTTGCAAAAGTTGGCCACAAGTCCTAATGCTAGTGCCATGAACATGGCATTTACAACTCATATTACAAATGCTCTCATTAAGTCTAGGGAAGAGAAATTAAAACTTGAAACTTCTATCCCTAAGAAGTTAGAAGATGGTTGGGAGCCCATCATTAAAATAAAAGTGGATAAATTTGATTGCAATGCTTTATGTGACCTTGGTGCAAGTATCTCTGTTATGACTAAAAAGCTCTATGATATGTTTGACTTGCCACCTTTGGAACATTGCTATTTGGATGTTTTTCTTGTTGATAATGCTATGAAGAAACCTGTGGGGAGAGTCAATGATGTTCTTATTATGGTTAACAATAATCTTGTCCCCGTTGATTTTATTGTCTTGGATATTGAATGCAACCCATCTTGTCCAATTGTGTTGGGAAGACTATTGATATGAAAGAAGGAAATATTAGATATTAATTCCCACTCAAGAAAGGTATGGAACACTTCCCTAGAAAAAAGAATGAAGCTACCTTTTGATTCTACCATTCGTACAAATTATGATGTTGATGCTTCATCTCTTGTAAATACTTGAATATCATTTTCTGTGCCTAGCTGAAAGGCGTTAAAGAAAAGCGCGTATGGTAGACAACCCACTTTTTATTTCTGTTATTTTATTTTGTTGAGTCAAGAAATATGTCTACCTCTGTAGCAATTCCTTTGTATCTTTACTTTATTGCATTGTTGTGTCAAGTTAAGCCTCTAGTAGAAAGTTGATACTAGATTTCGATTGCTGCGCAGAAACAGTTTTCTACTATCCACCGTTAAATTCATAACTAATTACAGAAAAATCGAAATGACCTGGGATTTTCTGTGCGTGATCCTCAGATATGTATGCAACTTTCATTAGTTTGGAGTTTTCTGATTTGAGCAAGTTAAGTGCCTCGAAAAAATTCGTCTTTACGGACTGTTCTGTTTTTGACACATTCTGCCATTTATTTTGCAATGCCTCTTTTACTATTTTGAATGTATCTTTTTGTTCCATAAAGTATCAGTGGCTGTAGCTAATGTCCAGTAGCATTGGTAGCGATTGTGTTCATGCAGAATATAAGAATTTTTGATTATGCACTAACCCTCTAATGAAGTTTACTTTGAGTTTGGTGTGGAGTAAGTTTTCAAGGATCAGGAGAGAAGGGTGATGTGATGTGATCAAGAAGATGAAAGAGCCAAAGCTTGGGGATGTCCCCGTGGTTCACCCAAGCATATTTCAAGGAGACGCAACCGTCAAACCTTGGGGATCCCCAAGGCATACCCTTCTTCATCAACAAACTATCAGGTCATCTCTAGTGAAACTATATTTTAATTCCGACACATCTTATGTGCTTTACTTGAAGCGTCTATTTGTTTTTTTTTTTGTTTTTTTCATTTTCTGAATAAAATGGATCCTAGCATTCCTTTGTGGGAGAGAGACATGCTCCGCTTTTTCTTATGAATTTTTCACTTATATTTGTTGAGTATTCTTCTATGTTACTTCAATACTTTCAGCTCTTGTTTTTCATGCATCTCTTATTAAAGCTGTTAGTTCTCTTATGTTATACTCTCATATCTCATTGATAAATACTTGGAGAGTTTATGTTTAAATAAGTTGATTGGTGTTTGGTTGGAAACAGAAAATGCTAAATGTGGTAGATGGTTTAATGAAAAAGATATACATGCTCTTATGGATTGTTATCTTGTATGTTGTGGTGCTTGGCAATTGTTTTGAGCTCTCAAGTAGATCATGTTTAAGCTTTTACATCATGTAGTTAAAACCTATTAGTGAAGAACTAACGTAAAACTTGTTGAAATTTGGTTTGCATGTTTGGTATCTCTAAGGTCTAGATATTTTTTAGTAAAAGTGTTTGAACAACAAGGAAGACAATGTAGAGTTTTATAATGCTTGCAATATGTTTTTATATACGTCTAGTGGTCATAGTTTATACTTGTGTTTGCTTCAGATAACCTTGCTAGCCAAAGCCTTGTACTGAGAGGGAATGCTTCTCGTGCATCCAAAACCTTGAGCCAAAACCCATGCCATTTGTGTCCACCATACCTACCTACTACATGGTATTTCCTGCCATTCCAAGCAAATACTTCGTGTGCTACCTTTTATTCAAAATTTATTATCCTTTATTTGTGTCAATGTTTATTAGCTCATGAGGAAGTATGTGGTGTTACGGATATCAACCTTGTCTTTTGCTTTTAGACAGACTTTCACAACCGGACTAGTGGCATATACATCCGCTTATCTATTAACTTTGCAAAAAGAGCTGGCAAATGGGGTGCCCAGTCCCAATTAATTACAACTTTAACCGCTGCAATCTCTTCACATTTTTGCCCTGATCTAATCAGTCAAGCAATGACAACAGTTTTTAACTATATGTGTAAACAAAAGAGATAAGAGGGATGATCTGCCTTGCTGGTAGAAATAACGTCCTTCATGGGAGCCACTCTTAGAAAGTCTGGTTGACAAGGGGGGTAGAGTGCCCATTACCATTCATTGACAACAACAAACACCTCTCAAAAGTTACTTTTATGCTCTCTACATGATTTCAAAAACCTATAAAAACTAAAAAGCTCTATCACATGTTTGTATCCCTGCTTCCCTCTGCGAAGGGCCTTTCTTTTACTTTATGTTGAGTCAGTTTACCTACTTCTTTCTGTCTTAGAAGCAAACACTTGTGTCAACTGTGTGCAACCATTCTTATATGCTTACTTATTGCACTTGTTATATTTCTTTGTGATGACAACTATCTATATGATATGCATGTTACAAGTTGAAAGCCAATGCTGAAACTTATATCTTCCTTTGTGTTGCTTCAATGTTCTTTTACTTAGAGACTATTGCTTTATGAGTTAACTCTCATGTGAATCATTTTGATGCTTGTTTGAAAGTACTATCCATGAAAAGTTTTTGCTTATATGATGTAGTTGTTTTCTCCTTGTCTATTTGTTAGCAAATTATAGATCATTGCTTTGAATCACTTCATTCATAACATGAGCCTGATACGTCCAAAACGTATCTACTTTTTCGAACACTTTTGTTATTGTTTTACCTCTAATTTGTGTGTTTTGAATGCAACTAACACGGACTAACGCTATTTTCAGCAGAATTGCCCTGGTGTCTCGTTTTTGTGCAGGAAATCAACTTTTAGGAAAAATACCAGAAAATCATATAAGTCCCTACTTTCCCAGGCAAGTCACGGAGCCAGAAGACGAGACGGAGACGGGCCACGTGGGGCCCACACCACCTGGTGGCGCGGCAGGCCCCTGGCCGCGCGAGCACCAGGTGTGGTGGCCCAGGCGCCGCCTCACGCCCCCCTCTCGACTACTTAGCCTCTCCTGACCTAAAAATCACTATCACGAAGAGTTTTTCTCCAGAAACCCATCGGAGCGCCGCCGCCACCTCGAAACTCAATTCGGGGACCAGTAGTTCATGTTCTGGCACTCCGCCGGGACGGGGAATCGAAGGAGATCATCGCCATCGTCATCGCCACCACTTCTCCATCAACCATCCATGTTTCCCCCATCCATGTGTGAGTAATCCACCGCTACAGGCTTGAGGGGATGGTAGGGATTGGATAAGATCGTTCATGTAATAGCTGTAATATCATTAGGGCATGGTGCCTAGTATCCGTTATCGGTGTTTTATGTCATTGTTGCAACTTGTTATGCTTAATGCTTGACACTAGGACCCGAGTGCCATGATTTCAGATCTGAACATGTTATTGTATCATGAAGATAATTATTGTTTTAAGATCATATCTATGAGTTGTATACACATATTACTGTCCGGAACCCGAGGTCCCAAAGTGACAATAATTGGGACAGCCGAGGGGAATGGCTGTGATGTGAGGATCAAATGTGTTCACGGAGTGTTAATGCTTTGCTCCGGTACTTTATTAAAAGGAGTACCTTAATTACCAGTAGTTTCCCTTGAGGCCTGATGTCTACGCACGCTTCTATTCTCGTAGACAGTGTTGGGCCTCCAAGAGCAGAGGTTTGTAGAACAGCAGCAAGTTTCCCTTAAGTGAATCACCCAAGGTTTATCGAACTCAGGGAGGTAGAGGTCAAAGATATCCCTCTCAAGCAACCCTGCAATTAAGATACAAGAAGTCTCTTGTGTCCCCAACACACCCAATACACTTGTCAGATGTATAGGTGCACTAGTTCGGCGAAGAGATAGCGAAATACAAGTAATATTGATGATTATAAGTAGTAATTGCAATCTGAAATAAAAATGGCAGCAAGCAAACATGTAGCAGAACTTGTTGGAAACGGTGTTTCAATGCTTAGACTCAAGGCCTAGGGATCATACTTTCACTAGTGGACATTCTCAACAATGACATCAAAGCTGAATAATAAATACTACTCTCAAACACTCTCTTGTTGGATGACAAACACCATTCATTGCGTAGGGCTATAACAGCACCCTCAAAGTATGAGTAAACACACACACCACAACGTCATATAGGAATCACACACGGTGCACACAGTGTCACCTTTACAACCGTGAATAACCCCGGAGTTCATATTTAAGTAACCTCTAGAGTGCATAATAGATTAGGGACAATTGCTTCTGTGCCCCGGTTCTCTCTAGTTTATCCGTCTGTGCCATACCCGCGTAGTTTCTCTCGTCTGTGCCCCGTTTGGCTCGGAAATCGGCCAAACGCTCCGTTGCCCTCTGGTAACCGTCTGACTGGTGGGGTCGGCCTGTCGCGGCTCGGTTGGGATTTCCTGGGGTCGGCTCAAGTGGGGACAGGAAGCGAGTCTCAAGTGGGGACAGGAAGGGATATCTCGGCCCCAATTATCACGTGGTTAACACCGAATTAACTGAGTTAACACTGAATTAACTAAATTAACACCGAAGTAACTGACAATTCGTTGATTAGTACGTCATTGTTTAGTGAAATTGCTATTACTAATTGAAACTGCTACTACTACTAATTGAAACTCGATTTATAACTCGAATTGATTTATAATATAGGATTCATAACTCGATTTGAAAACTGAAATTCAATTTATAACTAGAATTGAACTGCTACTACTAATTGAAAATCGATTTATAACTCGAATAGGATTATATTAGGATTATATTCACAATTACAAAATATTAGCAGTGCATTCAGCACTGCTACTACGCCGGCGGCGGCCTAATACTACTACGCCGGCGGCGGCCTAATACTACTACTAATCAGCAGTGCAACTAATGCACTACTGCTACTATGCCGGCCTTGACCTACACGCGCCGCTTCTTGGCCGGCGGTTCGTCGTCGTCGTCGTCGGAGTCGTCCTCCTCCTCGTCGTCGTCGTCGTCCTCCTCCTCGTCATCATCGTCGTCGTCGTCCTTCACCAACTCCGGGTCCGAGTCCTCCTCCTCGGACCCGTCATGGTCGTCGTCGTCGGAGTCGTCGGGGTCGGAGGCGCCGTCCTGGCTCTCCTCGTCGCCCTCGCCGTCATCGTCGGTGCCGGAGCCGCCGGCGTGGTGGTCCTCCTCCCACCACGGGATCGGGTTCCCCTCGCCGTCGGAGTCGCTCGGGATGGCTTCGTTCTGCCACCAGTGATCCATTGGAGAGCAGGGGTGGTTGGGTATTTTCGGAATAGGGAGAAGAGAGAAACTGCAGAAGAGCGAGTGAACTGCAATGCAATGGAATTGGGGTTTTTATTTGTGAAGGATAGTGATGAATTCACTCCCTCCGGCGCCTAAATCGATAACCGCTTGGGGCACCGAAAAGGCGCATCGCCTCGTTTTTTTGCCAACACAGTGTAACATGACAATACAATTTACAGATTATATTCGCAATGATGACATCGTGTGACCGCGCTTCACGTCTAGTCGAACTGACATGCCTGTAAATGTTTACCACGTCATTTGGTGCCCCTAAACGTGTCGAGTACAAGTGTCGAACAGTTGATGTGCGTCGTCGTTATGGTCAAATTTAATGCAGTTGGAGACGTTGTGAGACATCTACACGTATCAGAAGCATTTTTTGCGAGAACTGACGTGATTTAATTTTCTTTTTACGTGCAAATATGCGTCGATGCATCCGTGTCAACACACCAAGCGCGATCTGGACATGAAATAGACGTGAACTGGCACCCACAATGCGCGCTCTGTGTATTTACGCGATCTGAACGTGTGTAGACCTTGTTTATCAACTTGAATCGTTTGTAAAATTTGTTATTATACTTCTGTCGAACACCTTAAGTGCGCACTCTGGACGCGCCATGGCGTGCTCAGAACGCGACACGGCGTGCTCTGGCGCACATTCGTGTAAAATTTGGGCGAAAACTATGCCTAGACCAGTCTTAGTCACTCCAAAATAATACTTTCGTGAGTATTTTGAAATTACCATGTTGCAATTCCAAAACCACTTCTTTTCAACCTTAGAACTAATCTTTTGAGTTTTGCGATATCACATGAGATACATGCCCTTCTAATTTTCAATGTATGTAGACCATGTTTTTCAACTTGAGTCGTTAGTATATGACATATGAAGACTATGTGTGTCGTGAAGGGGATCGCAGGCAGAAAACAAAAACTTTCCTAACAGCGATAACCTTAAACTAGCCATGATCTATACTATGCAGATATAGTAATACGGAGGAGATCGATATACATACCCTTGTAGACCGATAGCGGGGATTACGCTCCCGCACAAGCGTTGTCGATGAAGCCGACGAAGCCGACCTCGAGGTCGTGTAGAGGAAGCAGACCTCCAGCACCACTAGCGTGGCACCTCGCAGGGCGTTACACACGTACGGTGAAGACGACTACCTCCGGGCCCGATCCAAGGACGAGCAGCGGAAGACTGGGACCGGAAGACCAGCAGCACGACGGTGTGCGTATGGTGGAGAGAACTCCTCCTTGGCGCAACTCCAACAAGGGAATCACGTTATTCAAGGAGGAAGAGAGAGAGAGAGAGAAATTGGTGTGTACTTTAAAGGCCAGGGGTACCCCTCTATATAAAGGAGGCCAGGGGCTGCCCAGCCTGCCAGCCTGGCGGTGTGGGACTATTCCCACACCCCAGCCGGCCAAGCCAGGTGCGCCGGCCTAGGTGGGCCTAGGGCCGGCCGAACCAGCCCTTCCCTTGGGAGGGACTCCTCCCCCCCCCCTCATGGGCCCTTTTGGCCAAAAAGGCCCATTCAGGGATTTTTGCCTTTAAAAATTCAGGAAAATTTAAATAAAAATATATTTAACTATTAATTACACTAATTAATATTAAATACATATTACATAATTTATTCTGGCTCCGAAAACTATTTCGTCGCTGCCCGATCTCCATCGGATCCTTCCCGGGACGTTCCCGGTGCTCTCTTTTCCTATTTTTCTCTTCCGGTAAAATTGTCGACTCCCCTTAAGTGTGTTACCCTAGCGGTTCGAGATCTCACCAGACATGATCGAGACAAGCTCTCCGATCAATGACTAATTCGTGGACCGAGGATACCCAGAATTAATCCCAGCGAGATAACGAATATTTTGTCGTTCGAACCTGTACGTCTGAGTCTTAAACCTTTTGCCATGGCGATACTTAGCGTGTCCGAGACTCGTTCATGGATATCACCATACCCAGCTTGATCTCGTTACTGACACCGCTATCTTCTACTCGTCCATGATATTATGTCCTGGCGACCTAGTCACACGCTTGCAAGCTCATTTGACATAATCTCACCGAGTGGGCCCTAGAGTATCTATCCTGCTATGCGGACTGGCAAATCCCGCTCTTGATCCCTCGTCTCAACATACTCCCTTCCGATACCCGAGAGGGACACCTTTATTGTCACACTATTAAGATATGACGTTTGATGCAATCAAAGTATCTTTCAGGAATAGCAATAAGAGTTGATCTCACGGTCAAAGGCGTAATGACTACGTCCTACAAATATTGGGTATGTCCATCACGTCATTCTCCCAATGACATGACTCCATTGTCAACTGACATCAATGCCACATGATCGGGAAACCTCGATCATCAATTGCCCAATGAACTAGTTAGATAGAGGCTACTAGGGACCTGGTTGTTTATCTACCACACGTGTATTAATGTTTCCGCTTAATACAGTTATAGCATGATATAAAACATATAATGAACAGTTGAGATATGACGAATAAACTATCTTTATTAAGTGCCTCTAGGGCATATCTCCTTCAGTCTCCCACTTGCACTAGAGTAACACTTAATCTAGTTTACAACTTGGTAAAAGCTCAACACCCATAGCAACTTGGTGCATGCTTGTCTCGTGGAAGAGGAATACAGTCAACAGATCTCACAGATTGAGACCTATATGTGCTTTGCAACACTTCTATGTTACCTAGTTTGACATCATCCCGTATCTTTCGATGACGGTGAAATATATCTTAGTCGATGGAGTGAGACTCGAACCTTCGCGTAGCATGGGCCTTAAAAGTCTAAGAGATCTATTAAGGGGAACCACATATGCTCGGAAAACTGCTCAGTCCAATCACACTTGCTACTTCTGAAGTTGCCATATATTTCTATACCTATGTAGATTATGCGACAGTGCATCCATATGCGACTTCGCAAGCTAACCATGTCTTTTTTCAAAATAAAGGACATCTCCTATATGAGATTTCTAGTCTTATGGGTCAGTGTCATAACTTGCATCATCGTAACCGTTTTACGGCAAGTTGTCTTTCCACTCTTACCCTTTACCAGAAAACATATCTTTAGTTCTCACAGACACTAAAGAATATACTTAACGTTTGTTCATTGATCCACACAAGTATCACTCTAGAACCCGTTCTTCAACCAAGAACTTGGGTCACACCAAGTCGAGCTTTCAGTCTGATAGAATCTATGTCTGAGGCATAGAGAATGTCGAACATCATTTTCTATCACTGAAAATGCCAAGATAAACTTAATATTTTACCTAGTCATACAAGCAAGAACCTTTTTCTTCGCTTGTTCTATTTTGAAACACTTCAGAATCTTAACCTAGGAAAATATTCCGACCTAATGTTATTAAGCCCCTTTTGATCTATACAATTATAGATCGGATGCCTAATACTCCTAACTTCATTCATAGAAAATTTAATCACTTAAATAAACCTTTATACTTTGCTAGAGGATCTGTATCATTCTCAATATGTCGTTACATAAAATCAGAAATGACACTTAGCTCCCACTTAAATACGACATCCGTATATAAGACCAGGAATTTCTTTTAGCTCCCACTCAAATATGCCATTCACATATAAGATCAAGAAAAGCTACTTAGCTCCCACTCACTTCTTTGCGAAGCATACATGTTTAGCATCCTCAGGATCACCAAACCATTTCATTGTACTAATTACAACTCTTTCTTAATGATACCATTAAGAAACATGGTTTCCTTATCCATCTATCAATTTCTCAATTTGAAATTATAGTAATTGCTAAACGATCCCGAATAGACTTAGGCTTCACCACTTGAGACAAAATCTCGTTGTGGTCAACTTTTGAATCTGTCGGAACTGTTTCACGACAAATCGATCCTTATCAGTGTCTACTCTCTCATAAAATTCCATATTCTATTAACAGCTTAGATGCCATCAAGAAGATCTCCCAAGTCATTACCTGGTAATCGTACATGGATTTTATCTCGGATCATATATGACTCATAGCCATTTCTCGGACTTAGGTCTACCATCTCTTCTTCGTATTTCGTAGGTCTGTCATATTCCATTAACATGACCTTCATAACAAGATTGTCGTACCAGACAGTGTGGAACACAACCTCGTACGCCTACGTTCTTAGTATGAGCTCAGAGCATCATGATCTTTATCATCAGCTTCTTTCCAGTTGAGGAGCATAACATCGGAAACACTTTCCGTTGCGCCACTCTGATGTTTGGAGAGGAAGTTCATTAACTTCGTCTTGCTCTACTTTCTTTCCCACTTATACCCTTGGACAAGAAACTATTTCTTTTGCAAGGTATATTCCGGCAACGTTTTTGCCTATGTCGTGAGACATGTACCCAACTAATTCTTTAGGTACGGTACACTACAAAGATTTATCCATTTTAGGTTTGATCACATCAAAACACTAAATTGCTGAAACGACAATCTAGGCTAAAAGTCATGCCATCACTCATATGGTATTGTCTCCATGGATTTAAATGGTTTCCCTATTATCTAACGTGAATGTTATGTTTCTACCATATGACTCCAATGATCACAATAATTCGATAAGAGATTTATTTACCACACACTTTCCGATAGGGTGTGATTACGACGTCCTAACATACCATAACACTATGGTGTTCCATGCGACGTAATTTGTGGAACTCTTCTCACAAGTCTTCCAATGATATGCCAACATTATAACTCAAATCTTTATTCCTCGATCTGTATCGTAAAAATTTGATTTTCTTGTTAAATTTATTTCCTACTTCATTCTGAACTTGTTTGATCGAATCAAAAATTTCCAGATTAACATTTACTAAGTGGATATCCATATATCTACTCGGAATATTCATGAAGTCTATTAAATAAAGACTTCCACTATACGTTAAAGTACTTCATTGATTCACATACACCCATATGCATGATTCTCAACAAGTTATACTCAAAACGTTCAGTGAAGTTTACGAAATAAAGGTCTCCACTACACGTTAATTACTTCATTGATCCACATACATCTATATGCATGATTATCAATAAGTCATATGACCGCTTTCCGAAAACGGTGTCTTAGTTATCTTGCAAGTGTCAAAAGATCA
Organism: Poa annua; assembly: GCA_026929855.1. NCBI lineage: Eukaryota > Viridiplantae > Streptophyta > Magnoliopsida > Poales > Poaceae > Poa > Poa annua. Next base: position 51,550,802 of record CM049435.1, on the reverse strand, counting down.
AATCTAAAGACTTGTAGATCCATCCGTATGGAGCTTGTTCATTCACTATAACATTGACATGACTTAAACGGTAGTGCCACACGAATGTGGTGTCTTTATTAAGTTTGTATCCTTTGGCATTAATATTATGAATGTGGGAGCTTCTACCATCTGAATTCAAATCGGCTTATGATCATTACTTCATAAATATAGGACAACGATTTTGTCACTAACATATATGAACAATTGTCTTGCTAGAGAAGACATACTTATAACGATCATACTAACAGACGATCATAAAAGAATTTATTCAAATGGTAGATCTAGAGGGAGAGTGTCTATGGCCATCACAACATTTTGTCTGCCATCATCAACACACATTGTCGCCTCATCCTTCCAAGCTACTCAAGCAGTAAATCTGGTTTTCATAAAACATGACTAGTATCAAAAACTTAGTCACTACTGCGAGTACTTGCTTAGGTAAAACATTCATAACGTGTATATCATATATACACCATCATCATCGATGACTTCCCGGCGATCTGTTTCATCTTCTTGATTCTTCCAACGCAATCAAGAACCATGAAGGTGAACGATTCCCTTGAATGACATAGTCTATGACAAAGCATTTGCATCTGGCAACGTTGTCTATCATCCAGTGATCGAGCTGAGCGAGGCTTCTCAATGTCATCAAGTATGACCAATGTCATCGAGTATGACCAGTGTCATCAAGTATGACTGCCACGTGCTCCTTCAATGCGTGTGTTCTCTTCCATCTTGGTTGAGAAGTAAAACAGTCAACGTACTGATAAACTTCATCAACCCAACTTTAGGTGTATCCTGAGTTTAGCGATCATCTCATATGTTCGCGATCTAACAACTCGTACCCACCGTAAATTCTCTATGGCAGAGATCATAGCATACACTAGACTATGATGATATTATCCGCACAAAAACTTGATAATCCAAATTATCCTTTTGTTAGCGGAATCTCCGGGTTTATCTCCTAGCGGGTATTGTATCATAAAGAACTAATGGTTTAAACAAGGAGTATCCTCAAGCTAAAGTATAAGACTATGAAGTTTGGACCCAACCTTTTAAGTTTCTCAATCGCAGGATTGCGCCTAATTTTTAAAGAAGTCTATTACATTGGTTAATATATACAAAGGTTTTGCAAAACATAAAGACCTTGTTCATTATAAAATAGGGTTCAAGTTTTAATAAAATAAAACTACCAGAACTCCCACTCAAAACGAATATCCCTCTAATCGTTTTAGTGATTACACGATCCTCATCCATTATGCAACCCCTCATCGTCAGAGCCGGCAACACAACTTCAAAGGTAGACATCGATATGTCAATCACAACAACTTTGTGACTCATGCTCGACCTTTCGGTCTCCGTGTTCCGAGGCCATGTCTGTACATGCTAGGCTCGCCATAATAACTTCAACGTATACGCTTGTGCAACATGGCTTACACCCACTGTATGCGAACGACGATATGTCTGACACCCGATCGTCACGGCCTGCCTCATAACGTAGAACTTTCTTGGTGGTGCACGTCGAAGGGAGAACACTAATGGTATTTTGGAGGGATCATCTCATATTACTACCGCCGTGTGACTAATATATAACTATATATATACACACACAATATAAGATGCACATAAAACATCAATATGTAATGCGACGTGACATGGTCCTTGCACCGATGGTCTCCCTCGCGCCCACAGTTCATAAACAATTTAATAAACCTAACTTGACCATATCACATTGCCCCTGAAAAATAAAGTTAGACGCGTTCTACTTTATCTTTTGCATATTTTATGTGGCTTGGGGCTGTCGTAGATAGAACCGCTTCATACCTACGAACCTATGACCACAACAACGATCAAATAATTGCATATTTATTCATCCCTTTCGGGCCCTCCATTGAAAATGCAAAGCCAACTAAAGAGAGAGAGACAGACACCCGCCAGCCACATATACAGTACCAGCCGTATGTCAGTAGTGGAACCAGTCTCGCGTAAGCGTACGCGTAAAGTCGGTCCGGGCCGCTTCATCAACTCAATGCTGTCGACAATGCAAGTGCACGCGAGAGGGTAGCAAATAAAAGAACGATGCCCCCGTGATAAACACGGGTTCTAAAAGCGTACAGCTATATCTACGCATAGATCGGCTCTGATACCACTGAAGGGGATCGCAGGCAGAAAACAAAAAATTTCCTAACAGCGATAACCTTAAACTAGCCAGGATCTATACTATGCAGATATAGTAATATGCAGGAGATCGATATATATACCCTTGTAGACCGATAGCGGGGATTACGCTCCCGCACAAGCGTTTTCGATGAAGCCGACGAAGCCGACCTCGAGGTCGTGTAGAGGAAGCAGACCTCCAGCACCACTAGCGTGGCACCTCGCAGGGCGTTACACACGTACGGTGAAGACGACTACCTCCGGGCCCGATCCAAGGACGAGCAGCGGAAGACTGGGACCGGAAGACCAGCAGCACGGCGGTGTGCGTATGGTGGAGAGAACTCCTCCTTGGCGCAACTCCAACAAGGGAATCACGTTATTCAAGGAGGAAGAGAGAGAGAGAAATTGGTGTGTACTTTAAAGGCCAGGGGTACCCCTCTATATAAAGGAGGCCAGGGGCTGCCCAGCCCGACAGCCTGGCGGTGTGGGACTATTCCCACACCCCAGCCGGCCAAGCCCGGTGCGCCGGCCTAGGTGGGCCCCATGTGGCCCACCTAGGGCCGGCCGAACCAGCCCTTCCCTTGGGAGGGACTCCTCCCCCCCCCCTCGTGGGCCGTTTTGCCCAAAAAGGCCCATTTAGGGATTTTTGCCTTTAAAAATTCAGGAAAAATTAAATAAAAATATATTTAACTATTAATTACACTAATTAATATTAAATACATATTACATAATTTATTCCGGCTCCGAAAACTATTTCGTCGCTGCCCGATCTCCATCGGATCCTTCCCGGGACGTTCCCGGTGCTCTCTTTTCCTATTTTTCTCTTCCGGTAAAATTGTCGACTCCCCTTAAGTGTGTTAGCCTAGCGGTTCAAGATCTCACCAGACATGATCGAGACAACCTCTCCGATCAATGACTAATTCGTGGACCAAGGATACCCAGAATTAATCCCTGCGAGATAACGAATACTTTGTCGTTCAAACCTGGACGTCTGAGTCTTAAACCTTTTGCCATGGCGATACTTAGCGTGTCCGAGACTCGTTCATGGATATCACCATACCCAGCTTGATCTCGTTACCGACACCGCTACCTTCTACTCGTCCATGATATTATGTCCTGGCGACCTAGTCACACGCTTGCAAGCTCATTTGACATAATCTCACCGAGTGGGCCCTAGAGTATCTATCCTGCTATGCGGACTGGCAAATCCCGCTCTTGATCCCTCGTCTCAACATACTCCCTTCCGATACCCGAGAGGGACACCTTTATTGTCACACTATTAAGATATGACGTTTGATGCAATCAAAGTATCTTTCAGGAATAGCAATAAGAGTTGATCTCACGGTCAAAGGCGTAATGACTACGTCCTACAAATATTGGGTATGTCCATCACGTCATTCTCCCAATGACATGACTCCATTGTCAACTGACATCAATGCCACATGATCGGGAAACCTCGATCATCAATTGTCCAATGAACTAGTTAGATAGAGGCTACTAGGGACCCGGTTGTTTATCTACCACACGTGTATTAATGTTTCCGCTTAATACAGTTATAGCATGGTATAAAACATATAATGAACAATTGAGATATGACGAATAAACTATCTTTATTAAGTGCCTCTAGGGCATATCTCCTTCACGTCTGTTTTTCAATTTTTCGATATTTTTTGAATTTATTATGGTTATTTCAAATTCGGTCAAACCTAAGTTTGACCAACATTTAAACAAGTTTAAAACATGAAAATGAAAAACTAAGCATGGATCCTTCTTAGTCACTCCAAAATGAAGCTTTTGTGAGGTTTTTAAAATTTTCATGTTGCAATTCCAAAACCAATTCTCTCTAAACTTAGACCTCATAGTTTGAGTTATGCAATATCACATGAGATCCATGCCCTTGTCCTTTTGAATGTATGTAGACCATGTTTTTCAACTTGAGTCGTTAGTATATGACATATGAAAACTATGTGCGTCGGTTTTTCAATTTTTCGATAATTTTTTAATTTATTATGGTTATTTCAAATTCGGTCAAACCTAAGTTTGACCAACATTTAAACAAGTTTAAAACATGAAAATGAAAAACTAAGCATGGATCCTCCTTAGTCACTCCAAAATGAAGCTTTTGTGAGGTTTTTGAAATTTTCATGTTGCAATTCCAAAACCACTTCTCTCTAACCTTAGACCTCATAGTTTGAGTTATGCAATATCACATGAGATCCATGCCCTTCTCCTTTTGAATGTATGTAGACCATGTTTTTCAACTTGAGTCGTTAGTATATGACATAATACGACTATGTGCGCATGATTTTCCTTTTTTTGATTTTTTTTGAATATTTGAAGCTCATTTCAAAAGTCGGTTAAACTGCAGCCGTCCGATTTCCTCTAGAAGGAATCTGCACGCAGACTCGGGGCGATCCGCGAGAAGCTCATTCTGCGATCTGATTGGACGCGCGCGTAGGACAAGGGCTGTACACCCGCTGACAAGTGGACCACGGCGGACCCATCTGGGATTTTGGCTCGCCCACCCCCATTTGCCCCAGTGACACAAAATGGGTATTTTGGCACACCAAATGCGGATTTTGGCTGTTACCCGTCATCGTAACTTAAATGGGGATTTTGGCAAACCAAATGGGGATAGGCATGAGCTTGCTCAAATCTAGCTTGAATCCATATAAATTTTCAAATGAGCTTGGACTCGCTGAAAAATGTGTTTCAAATGAGCTCCAAAGGTAGGGTAAACGGCCCCGTTTCTAAGCAAAAATGGTGGACTTGCTGAAAAATGTGTTTCAAATGAGCTCCAAAGGTAGGGTAAAAGGCCCCATTTCTAAGCAAAAATGGTGGACTCGCTGAAAAATGTGTTTCAAATGAGCTCCAAAGGTAGGGTAAACGGCCCCATTTCTAAGCAAAAATGGTGGACTCGCTGAAAAATGTGTTTCAAATGAGCTCCAAAGGTAGGGTAAACGGCCCCATTTCTAAGCAAACTTTGCAAACTGAAGTGGATTGGATTTACACACACAATTGGAAACGTCAAGCACAAGGCCATTGCCAAATTTCATGGTAGTACAAAATGGACTTGCCCTTGCTAAATTATAAAATAGATCAACAACTAATAACTAAATTGGCACTTGCCCTTAATAAAGCAACTAATAACTAAAATGGACTACCACTCGTCCTCGTCATCGGAAACCTCCACCGACTCGGCCTTGCCCTTGCCCCTGCCCTTGCCCTTGGCAGCGACCTCTTCTGGGGCGATGCTGTTCGACGCCGACCACATGTCCTTCTTCTTCCCCTTGCTCTCCGAGGAGATCTTGAGCCGTTCCTGCTCGACGGAGGAATGCTTGGCCAGCTCCAAGGCTTTATGGTCGGCCATGGCCCAGGCCAAACCCGGGTCCAGGACCTCCGTGGCCTCCTCCTTCCAGGCCATGGTCCAGTCCATACGCTGGTCGTCCTCGTCGTCCTCGTCGGACAGATCGATGAAGGGAATGGGATCGGCAGCAATGGCCCTGCCCCTGCCCCTGCCCTTTGGAGACTCCCTGTCCCATGCCGCTTCCCCCGCTCGCCTGCTGCTCGAACTTGGAGGAGTACGCGCACGCCCACGCCCACGCCCCATGCCGCTTCCCTCGCTCGCCTCAAGAAACCAAGGATAGGGGACGTGGCGGCGGCGGCGGTTCGAGCTGGGAGTGGAGCTGCCATCACCACGAGGCATGGTGAGATGAGGGACTGGGCGAAGGTGTCTAGGAGAGGAAGAGGGGATTTGTGAGCGCAATGGGCAAGGAGATGGCTCCTTTTAATGTTAGGAGTGGTCTGGACGGCGTCGCGGTCTAGACGGCAGTAATGGCGACCGGACATTGATTCGGCTCCAGACTGCTCATCTTGCAGCAGGATAGAGTAGGCAAGAGAGACGCGAGGACGGCGGAGCAGATGCGCGTCCGGTCCGGCAGTGTAGGCGGCGAGGCAGCTTTTGCCGGCCAGGGGGGCACGCCATTGAAGGCGCGTCGAGCACAGGTGGAACGGCATGGACGCGCACGTACGGCCGCATGCATGCAAGTGGGACGGGGTGCATGCACTTCGCTGGGCCCACATCTAAGGTCAAAGGGCCGGCCTCACTAGCCGACCCCAGGAAATCCCAACCGAGCCGAGACAAGCCGACCCCACCAGTCAGGCCAAGTGACGGTTACCAGAGGGAAACAGAGCGTTTGGCCGATTTCCGAGCCATCCAGGGCACAGACGAGAGAAACTACGCGGGTATGGCACAGACGGATAAACTAGAGCCAAACAGGGCACAGAAGCAATTGTCCCAATAGATAAAGAGTAACATCACATATTCAACTAGATTACAAAGCTCATGATCACATAAAGATCACACCATTGGAGAGAGAGATAAACCACATAGCTACCGGTAGAGCCCGCAGCCCCGGGGGAGAACTACTCACTCCTCATCGTAGGAGTCAGCAACGGCAATTGAGATGGCGGTGGAGTTGATGGAGATGGCTACGGGGGCAATTCCCCGTCCCGGCACGGTGCCGAAACAGAGACTTCTGTCCCCCGAATTAGGGTTTTTGGTGGCGGCGGCGCAGCGGAACTCTTCTCTGGAAAACGACTCCGTATTAGGTCTTAGAAATCTAGGGGGTATAAGTAGGCGAAAGGGCGAAGGCGGTGGAGGCTCGAGGGCCCCACACCCTGTCCTCGCGCGGTAGAAGGGGGGGCCGCGCCGGGAGGGGGTGTGGGCCCCTCGGGGTCCTCCTCCGTGTCCTCTTCGGTGTTCTGGAACCTCCTGGGAAAAATAAGCACTTTGACGTTTCGTTTGTCCAATTCCGAGAATATTTCCTTAACAACTTTTCTGAAACCAAAAACAGCAGAAAACAGGCAACTGGCACTGTGGCATCTTGTTAATAGGTTAGTCCCAGAAAATGCATAAAATGATATAAAAGTGTATATAAAACATGTAGCAATTGGCATAATATAAGCATGGAACATAAGAAATTATAGATACGTTTGAGACGTATCAAGCATCCCCAAGCTCAGTTCTACTCGTCCCGAGTAGGTAAAACGATAACAAGAATAATTTCTGAAGTGACATGCTTTCACACAATCTTGATCAAATAATAATGTAATGCATGTAAGTTGAGATCAAATGAATAAAAGCTGTAGTTTATATTGATATCAAATGAGTAATGAATAAACAAGTAGGCATAACAAAGCAAAAACTTTCAATGAATCAGTAATAGAGAACAATCAACCGTGCAAAGTAGATATTAAAGATGATTTAAGCTTCAAGCACAACAATATAATCATCTAATGAATCAAACAATCATGACAACTTTGTGAAAGGATCAAGTCAAGTAATAGCAATATGCACATAGAAGATCATTTCTCTATTTGTTCACACAAAAACAAGCAAGTGTTCAGCGTTGGTTCCTGGCACCAGGATGTTGTGGCTAAGAGAATAATAATGGGGGTTTGGAAGGCCAACGGAAGAAAGTCTCACACAGCTGAAAGTGATCATTAGACAAGAGAAAGTCTTATAATCGAAGCTATGCAAGGAGTAGTGATTGCCACACAACGGATGCACATAGAGCTATAAGTGTATGAAAGCTCTCCAATGGAACTAGTGGGGGTGCATCTAACTTGCTTGCTCATGAAGACCTAGAGCACTTTTGAGTAGGCTCATCATTGGAATATACAAGCCAATTTCTATAGTGTAAAGTTCCCCACATAGTTATGCAAGTAAAACATGAAAACTCTCTCATATGGAGTATAGGTGCTAAACATGAGCACAAATGATGACTATGAATAATATGGGTGCTATAACATGAGCACAAGTGTGAATAAAGAGTAGTAATGTTGCCCCCCTTTTTTTATTCTTTCTTTCTCTTTTTTTCCTCTTTTTTTTTTGTATTTTTCTGTTTCTCTTTTCGACGGCCTCCATGGCTCTTTTCACTTTTAGGGGCAAACATCCTAATATGATAATATGACAACACACTTTTGGTATAAATATCTCATGATGAATAAAACATGTTGTATGAAAACGGTGCCTCTGCCAGTGTAGCAGGTGAAGGGGTTCCGGTGCAGAAAACAATAATTTTTTAGCGTAAGAACGCCCTAACTAGCCAGGATCTATCTATCTAGTACATGTGATAACGGTGGCGGAACGGGTCACATTACCTCCATGTAGACCGATAGCGGGGATTACGCTCCCGCACAAGCGTTGCCGATGAAGTCGTACGTAGCCGACCTCAAGGTCGCGGAGAACTTGGCGCGACGAAGTAGATGATGATGCGGCGGTGTCGACGATGACCTGCGTCGACGGGCGTCGGGCGGAAGGTGGCGTGGCGCCGGCGGCTGAGGGGGGTTGGCGCCGGCGGCAGGGCAGCGGCAGGGCTGCTGGGTGGGCGAGACGACGTCGCCCAGGCCCCTCAAATGTGGTGCCTCCGAGCAATCGCAAGCATACGGAGCTTAACAACAACCCCCGGTCACTCAGATCCAGCTGAGATCGCAGGGGTAGAACTTTTCTGGAATCCCGCAGGGCAACGGCGCCCGGCGGTATAGCTTTGGTGGAGAGAAGAGGCAAAACGGGCGGAGAAACAGCTCGGCCGGCCTGCTACAAAATTAATTGTATTTTTCTGTAATTAATCCAATTAATATGCCTTGCTATATAAAGGGGGGAGGGGGTGTGCAAACACCTTGCCTCCCCCATGTGGGACTAAAGGGAGGAGGAGGGGGGTTCGGCCGGCCAACCCTTGGCCGGTTCGGACTGGGCCCCCCCACTCCTTGTTTGGTACGGTCCCCCCCCCATGGGCCTTTCTAGGCCCATTTAGGTGGGATGCCCCTTTTTTTTCTTTTTTAATTAAAATTAAATTAATATAAAATATAATTAATTCATAATTAATATATTTAAATACTATTTAATATCCCGTGACTCCGAAACATTTTCCGAACCACCCGAACATCTTTCGGACACTCCCGGAACCATTCCAGACCTTCCCGGAACTCCTTCCGGACCACCGGAACTCTTTCCGGATCATTTCTCTCTCTCCAATAAAATCCTATAATATCCCAGAACCTTCTCCAGGTGTCGTTAAGACTTTAAGCTTGTTACGCTACGGTTCGAGAACACTCCAGACATGGCCGAGACCCTTCGCTCGTCAATGACCGCCAGGGATACCTGGATGCATATGACGGTCCCTGTGCATTCTACGAATATCGTCGTTGAACCATAAACATGATATTCATTCCCTTTGTCTCTGCGATACTACCTTGTCCGAGATGTGATCGTAGACATCCAATGTCCTGTTGCATCTCGTTACCGACATAGGTTATTAACTCGTCTGTGATATTACATCTCCATGACCTAGTCATAAGCTGCGCAGCTATATAGATGCAATCTCACCGAGTGGGCCCAGAGTATCTTTCCATTACAAGAATGAACAAATCCCGCTCTTGATCCTTACGTCTCAACATACTCTTTCGGGATACCCAAGATGGACACCGTTATTGTCATGCTATATAAGACACAACGTTTGATGCTCTCAAAGTACCCCTACGAAGTAGCAATAAGCACGGTCTCACGGTCTAAGGAATAAGCTATCATATTACTTATCTATTGCAAATGACAAACATCGTAATACGATCTTGTTGCAATACTTTGCGTATGTCCATCACCTTATTCTAATAATAAGATGGCCCCATTGTCAACCGACGTCATTGTCCTTGATCGGGAATCTCGATCAACTGTTGCCCAATGGACTAGTTTATATAGAGGCTCACTAGGGACTCTGGTTGTCTATGTATCACACGTGTATTAATAATTCCGATTAATACAGTTATAGCACAATACAAAAACCTATTATAAACTTATGAGATAATGCGATAAATACTACTTATTTATTTGCCTCTAGGGCATATCTCCTTCAGTCTCCCACTTGCACTAGAGTACAAATAAACTAGTTGCATTTTACTTCATCAAAAACCCCTTATCAAATAAGCGTTATAGGATAATGCTTGCTTGTGGAAGAGTGTTACTCTGACAATCTGTACAATACATAATTGTGCCTTCTTTTGCGATTCATTGATATCAACCTGTTTGATATCATCATGTTATCTAATAACATATATACAAATACCGTAACTAAGTGAGACTTCTGTTTCCCAGCGCTTACTCTGATTCTGTTAACCAGATAATTGCCTTGCAAACACACTCAGTCATAGAGAACTCCTTGTAACATTTACAATCTCGCGATATCTATAGACTTCCACACCTATGCAGAAGACTTGACACTCCAATGTCAATCTAATAAGTAATACACTTCTACTTCCAGTAAATTCTAAATTTACTTTCATAATTGTTCTTCTTCTAAGAACATGGGTCATATTTTATCGAGCATATAATATGGTTTCTGTATAATGTCTAATATCACATAATAGACCAACATGTCATACAACCACTATTACCGCGTATCATTACTCTTAATGATTAATTGGATTTCCAAGGACCATCCTTTGGTTTTAATCTATTCTGACTCCTCAGATGTAATCCAAAACAACTCGACTAACTATTTAAAATTCCCGTTCTATTCCAAATAGACACTAACTTTTAAATATTTTCACAACTTTATCTTTCTCATTAATTCTACTGGTACAATCCACAATGTGTCATTTACACAAGATGAATTCCGCTCCCACTCAAATTATGTCTCCACATATTTGAGAACACGAGCTCCCACTCAAAATATGTCATCTACACATATGAGGGTCTAAACTCCCACTCAAAAATATGTCCTTTACATATTCTACCCGAGTAAACTAACTTTGACTCCCACTTAAATTCATAATTTATTTTGACATTTTGGTCAAACCAAAATCATTGATCTCTCATCAATTCGAACTTAACACGAACTGCAGTATTCTATTAATACAAATTCCACAGACTTCAAGCATGTCTACATATGTAGTCAACAAATTTGATTTTGTCCAAGATACATTTCTTGACAAAATATGCTTTCACGTCTTTCTTATAGTTACATTTCTCATATAACACTTTATATGACGATTAAGAAATCTTATTCCTCAAAAAGAATTATAGTAACATTTACTATTTTAATCCCTTTTAAATGTAACTTGGATTTTCAGGCTCAACAGCCTTTGTTCGTATTCTGATATTTTCTCAACTTTCTTTGTATTCATAAAGTGCATCTTGATCTGTCAACAAGATCCGAAATATTCAATATTAAACTGTGACCTGACAGCAAATATTAATATATAATAACACCTTATTTAGAAGCTTCTTTCATGAAAATACTATGATCTTATCGAAGAGGATTGCAAGCAGAAAACAATTTTCAAGTCTCCTTCACTCTTATCATTAAATTTTCATTTGTAGACATATACCTTTTGGAACAAATTCCAATATTCTACTTTTATGAATATAGGTCTGATACCTTATTTCAAGCTTCTAATTCCATTCCATAAACCATAATTCGAAAATCACATTTTCTCGGAATTATACAGACAACAATACAAGTTTTGTTTCTGTTGGATTCTGGAATATACACTCAACTAATGTGAGTGATTTACAAAGAACTATTCGTGTATATTTTGAATTATCGTATAATCATCTATACAATGACACTATTGTCAATCACACGAAACACTGTTGAAAAACATCTATTTTCTAAAGTGGACATCGATTATAATGTTTCGAACGTATTAAGAGATTCTAAGACAGATTCTGAAAGACCACACTTTATCTAAAATAGAGTATGATTATAATATTTCACATATCACTATATCTGATATTATAATTTTGTGAAACGAATTTCCACAAGTCTTTTGTGTTGAAACCATAATTCAAAAATATTGTCCTGTGATCAAATCTTGCGAATACAATATTCACCAATCTTTCTTCTGAAAAACCCCATTTGATCTTTTATCAAATTAATTTCAGACTCATGATTTATTATGCAAATACACTTATTTACTAATAATCATAGAAGAATTCGGATCAAGTAAATTTCACCATATAATTAATTTAATAATCATCCGATATGACTCTTAATTAATTTCCTTTCGTATTGACACTTCAATACTAATTTTAAATCAATTCGGCACATGCAACTTATAAATAGATCAAAGTATCTATTACTTCTTACATTGCCTTTATGATTAAATTCGATGGTGTTTGTTCTAGTAACAAAATCTTTTATCCTGGGACACATAATTTTATCATTCCCGCTTTTATGAATGTAAATCACGTTATCATACAAGTAATGTAATTGAGATGTGAAAACTTTATTCATAATATAAAACAACTGGCTTGTTTCATAACATAAAACAACTGAACTTGTCTTATTACATATATGAATAACTTTGTCTTGTAACAATCAAGACACTAAACGCACTTTCTCACTATTACAAAAAGGTCTTATCAAAAACTATTAATGATAACTATGATGACTTGAGGACGTGAACACCACTGGTCATCAACTTCCTTGATTGCCATTTTCAGCGCCAGGTCACATCATTATTCGCCACAGATAAGTAATAATCAGGACCTGTTTCATAAACAGAACAAGTATCAGATACTTTATCACATATCAAGAGGTGAATACACTCACAATTCTGTATATCAAATATATACCTGTAGCGTCGAAGATTTCTCCTTCGATGGAATCAACTTCCAATGATTTGAACTTGGACACGAACTTGTAGAAGTTCATATTGTCTGCCTTCAAAACATATTCGCGCACATGCTTCTCATAGCTTGGAGGCAGAGATATCAGCACAGTCTGAATGGCACATGAATCCGCCATCCAGTAATCGTAGACATTTGTCAGCTTGAAGTAGATGTCATACAATCTCTTCAAATGAGTCTTCAGACAGGTATGCTCCTCCATATGAATGGTCTGGAACTTTCTAAGCTGCCTGAATTGCTCACGCCTCAATTCATCTTTGAAGTGCGTTTTGATCGCATCAATCATGACATATGGCTCCTTGTGTCGAAACAACTCTTTCAACTCAGGTGCTAGGCATACGGTCATGGTGATCTCCACTTCTATGAATATGTCTCGACGCCTACGGAATTCATCTTCCTCCTCCTCGCTAGCAGAATCATCTGGTCTTTCTCCTAATGCTTCATCGAGGACATATAGGATGTTGTTGTGTTGGAGAATGTTTCTAAAACCATTGTACCATCTGATGAAGTTGGACCCGTCGGCTTGTAAGGTAGAATTCGGACTCTTAAGGAAGTGACCGAAGTATAGTTCCGTCTACAGATATGATCGCAGAAGAGGTAAGGTAAAGTTTATAACATATGTGAGTTTTAGTTTTTAATCATATTATCAAACATACTCCACTAAAATTATTATCCCTAAAATAATAATAGCGATTACATGACCCCCATCCACTATACCACCCCCGATCGTCACGGCCGGCGGTACAGCTTCAAAGGTGGACATAAAATGTCGATCACAACAACTCTGTGACTCATGCTCGATCTTTCGATCTTCCCGTGTTCCGAGGCCATATCTGCATATGCTAGGCTCGCTAATCAAACCTCGAAGACCCTGCGCGTGCAACATGGCTTACACCCACTGTATGCGAACGACGATATGTCTGACACCCGATCGTCACGGCCTGCCTCATAACGTAGAACTTTCTTGGTGGTGCGCAACGAGGGAGAACACACTTTTGGTATTTGTTAGGGATCATCCTATTTAAGATGCTACCGTTGTATATCTAACATATAAGCAATCAACAGGATGCACACACAACAACACAATATCAACATAAAGTAATGAAGTGCGATGTGACATGGTCGATGCGCCTGGACCTCCATGGCGCCATGTGCCTGGCCCCCGGGCGCCCTGGCATGGCTCCGAGTCTACGGTGCCCTCCATTGCCTCCGACAGTACGAGTAATATCAAACTTACCGTAATCATGTCACATAAAATAACGCCTCTGAAAAACAAAGTTAGACGCCTCTACCTTTATTTAGTTTTGCAAGTTTTACGTGGCATATAGGCTTATTCGTAAGAGAACCGTTTCCCTACCTACGAACTTTGTACCACAACGTCGATCGTATAATTGCATGTTTAAGCATCCCTTTCGGGCCCTCCATTGAAAATGCTTTGCCGACTAAAGAGAGAGAAATAGACACCCGCCAGCCACAGATACGGTGCAAGCCGTATGTCAGTAGTGGAACCAGTCTCGCGTAAGCGTACGCGTAAAGTCGGTCCGGGCCGCTTCATCAACTCAATACCGAAGGCATCGCAAGTGCACGCTAGAGGGTAGCAAATATAAGAAAGACGTCCTCATTCAACATGAGTTCTAACCGTACCAGCAGTACTACGCATAGATCGGCTCTGATACCACTGAAGGGGTTCCGGTGCAGAAAACAATAATTTTTCTAGCGTAAGAACGCCCTAACTAGCCAGGATCTATCTATCTAGTACATGTGATAACGGTGGCGGAACGGGTCACATTACCTCCATGTAGACCGATAGCGGGGATTACGCTCCCGCACAAGCGTTGCCGATGAAGTCATACGTAGCCGACCTCAAGGTCGCGGAGAACTTGGCGCGACGAAGTAGATGATGACGCGGCGGTGTCGACGATGACCTGCGTCGACGGGCGTCGGGCGGAAGGTGGCGTGGCGCCGGCGGCTGAGGGGGGTTGGCGCCGGCGGCAGGGCAGCGGCAGGGCTGCTGGGTGGGCGAGACGACGTCGCCCAGGCTCCTCAAATGTGGTGCCTCCGAGCAATCGCAAGCATACGGAGCTTAACAACAACCCCCGGTCACTCAGATCCAGCTGAGATCGCAGGGGTAGAACTTTTCTGGAATCCCGCAGGGCAACGGCGCCCGGCGGTATTGCTTTGGTGGAGAGAGGAGGCAAAACGGGCGGAGAAACAGCTCGGCCGGCCTGCTACAAAATTAATTGTATTTTTCTGTAATTAATCCAATTAATATGCCTTGCTATATAAAGGGGGGAGGGGGTGTGCAAACACCTTGCCTCCCCCATGTGGGACTAAAGGGAGGAGGAGGGGGGTTCGGCCGGCCAACCCTTGGCCGGTTCGGACTGGGCCCCCCCACTCCTTGTTTGCTACGGTCCCCCCCCCCCCCCCCCCCATGGGCCTTTCTAGGCCCATTTAGGTGGGATGCCCCTTTTTTTTCTTTTTTAATTAAAATTAAATTAATATAAAATATAATTAATTCATAATTAATATATTTAAATACTATTTAATATCCCGTGACTCCGAAACATTTTCCGAACCACCCGAACATCTTTCGGACACTCCCGGAACCATTCCAGACCTTCCCGGAACTCCTTCCGGACCACCAGAACTCTTTCCGGATCATTTCTCTCTCTCCAATAAAATCCTATAATATCCCAGAACCTTCTCCAGGTGTCGTTAAGACTTTAAGCTTGTAACGCTACGGTTCGAGAACACTCCAGACATGGCCGAGACCCTTCGCTCGTCAATGACCGCCAGGGATACCTGGATGCATATGACGGTCCCTGTGCATTCTACGAATATCGTCGTTGAACCATAAACATGATATTCATTCCCTTTGTCTCTGCGATACTACCTTGTCCGAGATGTGATCGTAGACATCCAATGTCCTGTTGCATCTCGTTACCGACATAGGTTATTAACTCGTCTGTGATATTACATCTCCATGACCTAGTCATAAGCTGCGCAGCTATATAGATGCAATCTCACCGAGTGGGCCCAGAGTATCTTTCCATTACAAGAATGAACAAATCCCGCTCTTGATCCTTACGTCTCAACATACTCTTTCGGGATACCCAAGATGGACACCGTTATTGTCATGCTATATAAGACACAACGTTTGATGCTCTCAAAGTACCCCTACGAAGTAGCAATAAGCACGGTCTCACGGTCTAAGGAATAAGCTATCATATTACTTATCTATTGCAAATGACAAACATCGTAATACGATCTTGTTGCAATACTTTGCGTATGTCCATCACCTTATTCTAATAATAAGATGACCCCATTGTCAACCGACGTCATTGTCCTTGATCGGGAATCTCGATCAACTGTTGCCCAATGGACTAGTTTATATAGAGGCTCACTAGGGACTCTGGTTGTCTATGTATCACACGTGTATTAATAATTCCGATTAATACAGTTATAGCACAATACAAAAACCTATTATAAACTTATGAGATAATGCGATAAATACTACTTATTTATTTGCCTCTAGGGCATATCTCCTTCAGTCTCCCACTTGCACTAGAGTACAAATAAACTAGTTGCATTTTACTTCATCAAAAAACCCTTATCAAATAAGCGTTATACGATAATGCTTGCTTGTGGAAGAGTGTTATTCTGACAATCTGTACAATACATAATTGTGCGTTCTTTTGCGATTCATTGATATCAACCTGTTTGATATCATCATGTTATCTAATAACATATATACAAATACCGTAACTAAGTGAGACTTCTGTTTCCCAGCGCTTACTCTGATTCTGTTAACCAGATAATTGCCTTGCAAACACACTCAGTCATAGAGAACTCCTTGTAACATTTACAATCTCGCGATATCTATATACTTCCACACCTATGCAGAAGACTTGACACTCCAATGTCAATCTAATAAGTAATACACTTCTACTTCCAGTAAATTCTAAATTTACTTTCATAATTGTTCTTCTTCTAAGAACATGGGTCATATTTTATCGAGCATATAATATGGTTTCTGTATAATGTCTAATATCACATAATAGACCAACATGTCATACAACCACTATTACCGTGTATCATTACTCTTAATGATTAATTGGATTTCCAAGGACCATCCTTTGGTTTTAATCTATTCTGACTCCTCAGATGTAATCCAAAACAACTCGACTAACTATTTAAAATTCCCGTTCTATTCCAAATAGACACTAACTTTTAAATATTTTCACAACTTTATCTTTCTCATTAATTCTACTGGTACAATCCACAATGTGTCATTTACACAAGATGAATTCCGCTCCCACTCAAATTATGTCTCCACATATTTGAGAACACGAGCTCCCACTCAAAATATGTCATCTACACATATGAGGGTCTAAACTCCCACTCAAAAATATGTCCTTTACATATTCTACCCGAGTAAACTAACTTTGACTCCCACTTAAATTCATAATTTATTTTGACATTTTGGTCAAACCAAAATCATTGATCTCTCATCAATTCGAACTTAACACGAACTGCAGTATTCTATTAATACAAATTCCACAGACTTCAAGCATGTCTACATATGTAGTCAACAAATTTGATTTTGTCCAAGATACATTTCTTGACAAAATATGCTTTCACGTCTTTCTTATAGTTACATTTCTCATATAACACTTTATATGACGATTAAGAAATCTTATTCCTCAAAAAGAATTATAGTAACATTTACTATTTTAATCCCTTTTAAATGTAACTTGGATTTTCAGGCTCAACAGCCTTTGTTCGTATTCTGATATTTTCTCAACTTTCTTTGTATTCATAAAGTGCATCTTGATCTGTCAACAAGATCCGAAATATTCAATATTAAACTGTGACCTGACAGCAAATATTAATATATAATAACACCTTATTTAGAATCTTCTTTCATGAAAATACTATGATCTTATCGAAGAGGATTGCAAGCAGAAAACAATTTTCAAGTCTCCTTCACTCTTATCATTAAATTTTCATTTGTAGACATATACCTTTTGGAACAAATTCCAATATTCTACTTTTATGAATATAGGTCTGATACCTTATTTCAAGCTTCTAATTCCATTCCATAAACCATAATTCGAAAATCACATTTTCTCGGAATTATACAGACAACAATACAAGTTTTGTTTCTGTTGGATTCTGGAATATACACTCAACTAATGTGAGTGATTTACAAAGAACTATTCGTGTATATTTTGAATTATCGTATAATCATCTATACAATGACACTATTGTCAATCACACGAAACACTGTTGAAAAACATCTATTTTCTAAAGTGGACATCGATTATAATGTTTCGAACGTATTAAGAGATTCTAAGACAGATTCTGAAAGACCACACTTTATCTAAAATAGAGTATGATTATAATATTTCACATATCACTATATCTGATATTATAATTTTGTGAAACGAATTTCCACAAGTCTTTTGTGTTGAAACCATAATTCAAAAATATTGTCCTGTGATCAAATCTTGCGAATACAATATTCACCAATCTTTCTTCTGAAAAACCCCATTTGATCTTTTATCAAATTAATTTCAGACTCATGATTTATTATGCAAATACACTTATTTACTAATAATCATAGAAGAATTCGGATCAAGTAAATTTCACCATATAATTAATTTAATAATCATCCGATATGACTCTTAATTAATTTCCTTTCGTATTGACACTTCAATACTAATTTTAAATCAATTCGGCACATGCAACTTATAAATAGATCAAAGTATCTATTACTTCTTACATTGCCTTTATGATTAAATTCGATGGTGTTTGTTCTAGTAACAAAATCTTTTATCCTGGGACACATAATTTTATCATTCCCGCTTTTATGAATGTAAATCACGTTATCATACAAGTAATGTAATTGAGATGTGAAAACTTTATTCATAATATAAAACAACTGGCTTGTTTCATAACATAAAACAACTGAACTTGTCTTATTACATATATGAATAACTTTGTCTTGTAACAATCAAGACACTAAACGCACTTTCTCACTATTACAAAAAGGTCTTATCAAAAACTATTAATGATAACTATGATGACTTGAGGACGTGAACACCACTGGTCATCAACTTCCTTGATTGCCATTTTCAGCGCCAGGTCACATCATTATTCGCCACAGATAAGTAATAATCAGGACCTGTTTCATAAACAGAACAAGTATCAGATACTTTATCACATATCAAGAGGTGAATACACTCACAATTCTGTATATCAAATATATACCTGTAGCGTCGAAGATTTCTCCTTCGATGGAATCAACTTCCAATGATTTGAACTTGGACACGAACTTGTAGAAGTTCATATTGTCTGCCTTCAAAACATATTCGCGCACATGCTTCTCATAGCTTGGAGGCAGAGATATCAGCACAGTCTGAATGGCACATGAATCCGCCATCCAGTAATCGTAGACATTTGTCAGCTTGAAGTAGATGTCATACAATCTCTTCAAATGAGTCTTCAGACAGGTATGCTCCTCCATATGAATGGTCTGGAACTTTCTAAGCTGCCTGAATTGCTCACGCCTCAATTCATCTTTGAAGTGCGTTTTGATCGCATCAATCATGACATATGGCTCCTTGTGTCGAAACAACTCTTTCAACTCAGGTGCTAGGCATACGGTCATGGTGATCTCCACTTCTATGAATATGTCTCGACGCCTACGGAATTCATCTTCCTCCTCCTCGCTAGCAGAATCATCTGGTCTTTCTCCTAATGCTTCATCGAGGACATATAGGATGTTGTTGTGTTGGAGAATGTTTCTAAAACCATTGTACCATCTGATGAAGTTGGACCCGTCGGCTTGTAAGGTAGAATCCGGACTCTTAAGGAAGTGACCGAAGTATAGTTCCGTCTACAGATATGATCGCAGAAGAGGTAAGGTAAAGTTTATAACATATGTGAGTTTTAGTTTTTAATCATATTATCAAACATACTCCACTAAAATTATTATCCCTAAAATAATAATAGCGATTACACGACCCCCATCCACTATACCACCCCCGATCGTCACGGCCGGCGGTACAGCTTCAAAGGTGGACATAAAATGTCGATCACAACAACTCTGTGACTCATGCTCGATCTTTCGATCTTCCCGTGTTCCGAGGCCATATCTGCATATGCTAGGCTCGCCAATCAAACCTCGAAGACTCTGCGCGTGCAACATGGCTTACACCCACTGTATGCGAACGACGATATGTCTGACACCCGATCGTCACGGCCTGCCTCATAACGTAGAACTTTCTTGGTGGTGCGCAACGAGGGAGAACACACTTTTGGTATTTGTTAGGGATCATCCTATTTAAGATGCTACCGTTGTATATCTAACATATAAGCAATCAACAGGATGCACACACAACAACACAATATCAACATAAAGTAATGAAGTGCGATGTGACATGGTCGATGCGCCTGGACCTCCATGGCGCCATGTGCCTGGCCCCCGGGCGCCCTGGCATGGCTCCGAGTCTACGGTGCCCTCCATTGCCTCCGACAGTACGAGTAATATCAAACTTACCGTAACCATGTCACATAAAATAACGCCTCTGAAAAACAAAGTTAGACGCCTCTACCTTTATTTAGTTTTGCAAGTTTTACGTGGCATATAGGCTTATTCGTAAGAGAACCGTTTCCCTACCTACGAACTTTGTACCACAACGTCGATCGTATAATTGCATGTTTAAGCATCCCTTTCGGGCCCTCCATTGAAAATGCTTTGCCGACTAAAGAGAGAGAAACAGACACCCGCCAGCCACAGATACGGTGCAAGCCGTATGTCAGTAGTGGAACCAGTCTCGCGTAAGCGTACGCGTAAAGTCGGTCCGGGCCGCTTCATCAACTCAATACCGAAGGCATCGCAAGTGCACGCTAGAGGGTAGCAAATATAAGAAAGACGTCCTCATTCAACATGAGTTCTAACCGTACCAGCAGTACTACGCATAGATCGGCTCTGATACCACTGAAGGGGTTCCGGTGCAGAAAACAATAATTTTTCTAGCGTAAGAACGCCCTAACTAGCCAGGATCTATCTATCTAGTACATGTGATAACGGTGGCGGAACGGGTCACATTACCTCCATGTAGACCGATAGCGGGGATTACGCTCCCGCACAAGCGTTGCCGATGAAGTCATACGTAGCCGACCTCAAGGTCGCGGAGAACTTGGCGCGACGAAGTAGATGATGACGCGGCGGTGTCGACGATGACCTGCGTCGACGGGCGTCGGGCGGAAGGTGGCGTGGCGCCGGCGGCTGAGGGGGGTTGGCGCCGGCGGCAGGGCAGCGGCAGGGCTGCTGGGTGGGCGAGACGACGTCGCCCAGGCTCCTCAAATGTGGTGCCTCCGAGCAATCGCAAGCATACGGAGCTTAACAACAACCCCCGGTCACTCAGATCCAGCTGAGATCGCAGGGGTAGAACTTTTCTGGAATCCCGCAGGGCAACGGCGCCCGGCGGTATAGCTTTGGTGGAGAGAGGAGGCAAAACGGGCGGAGAAACAGCTCGGCCGGCCTGCTACAAAATTAATTGTATTTTTCTGTAATTAATCCAATTAATATGCCTTGCTATATAAAGGGGGGAGGGGGTGTGCAAACACCTTGCCTCCCCCATGTGGGACTAAAGGGAGGAGGAGGGGGGTTCGGCCGGCCAACCCTTGGCCGGTTCGGACTGGGCCCCCCACTCCTTGTTTGGTACGGTCCCCCCCCCCCCCCCCCATGGGCCTTTCTAGGCCCATTTAGGTGGGATGCCCCTTTTTTTTTCTTTTTTAATTAAAATTAAATTAATATAAAATATAATTAATTCATAATTAATATATTTAAATACTATTTAATATCCCGTGACTCCGAAACATTTTCCGAACCACCCGAACATCTTTCGGACACTCCCGGAACCATTCCAGACCTTCCCGGAACTCCTTCCGGACCACCGGAACTCTTTCCGGATCATTTCTCTCTCTCCAATAAAATCCTATAATATCCCAGAACCTTCTCCAGGTGTCGTTAAGACCTTAAGCTTGTTACGCTACGGTTCGAGAACACTCCAGACATGGCCGAGACCCTTCGCTCGTCAATGACCGCCAGGGATACCTGGATGCATATGACGGTCCCTGTGCATTCTACGAATATCGTCGTTGAACCATAAACATGATATTCATTCCCTTTGTCTCTGCGATACTACCTTGTCCGAGATGTGATCGTAGACATCCAATGTCCTGTTGCATCTCGTTACCGACATAGGTTATTAACTCGTCTGTGATATTACATCTCCATGACCTAGTCATAAGCTGCGCAGCTATATAGATGCAATCTCACCGAGTGGGCCCAGAGTATCTTTCCATTACAAGAATGAACAAATCCCGCTCTTGATCCTTACGTCTCAACATACTCTTTCGGGATACCCAAGATGGACACCGTTATTGTCATGCTATATAAGACACAACGTTTGATGCTCTCAAAGTACCCCTACGAAGTAGCAATAAGCACGGTCTCACGGTCTAAGGAATAAGCTATCATATTACTTATCTATTGCAAATGACAAACATCGTAATACGATCTTGTTGCAATACTTTGCGTATGTCCATCACCTTATTCTAATAATAAGATGACCCCATTGTCAACCGACGTCATTGTCCTTGATCGGGAATCTCGATCAACTGTTGCCCAATGGACTAGTTTATATAGAGGCTCACTAGGGACTCTGGTTGTCTATGTATCACACGTGTATTAATAATTCCGATTAATACAGTTATAGCACAATACAAAAACCTATTATAAACTTATGAGATAATGCGATAAATACTACTTATTTATTTGCCTCTAGGGCATATCTCCTTCAGCAGGATATGCAATGATCTAGCGTAACATGGGTAAAACCACACATCAGCTATATAGAATCATGCAAAGCAATATATAAATGATAAATGACAACAAGTCATGTAATGTAAGATGAAAGTTGCATGGCAATATATCTCGGAACAGCTATGGAAATGCTGTAGTAGGTAGGTATGGTGGATGTTTTGAGAAAGATATTTGGCTTATGTGTAGGAGAACATGATGAAAATCTCCCACGAGTTTTGGATGTACCCGCGAAGTATGCACCAACTCTCAATGTGAGAAAGGGCAATGCAAAGTATCGAAGAGGCTAGCAAAGATGGAGTTCGAAGTGCCATGAAAACCGCAGCTTTAGAACTCACAAGAAAAAGGATTCCAAATAGAAACATGATCTTATAAGGCATAATGAAAATCACTCCACGAGGGACTGTGGCAAATGAACAAGTAACTGTTGGGACCCCGACCGTAGCGCATAACACAAAGTCATTACAGTTGCTTTTAACATTAGAAGTCATATATCATTATGCTATCAACTGGAAATTTAAGTGTGGCACAGCTTCAAGTTTTCTAGACCAACCATTAATCATTCCACCTTACTAAACCATCATGTTTACCATTAAGCATATTAATATCTCAAAACAACATCAATGATTCAAGTGACACAATTTAATGATCTACAAGATTATGTATCATTTCATCATACCATCTACCACATTTAACATTTTCTGTTCTTAACCAAACACTAATCAACTTATCTAAAAATAAAATCTCCAAGTATTTAACAATGAGATATGAGAGTATAATATAAGAAAACTAACAGCTCTAACAAGAGATGCATGAAAAACGAGAGCTGAAAGTAATGAAGTAACATAGAAGAATACTCAACAAATATAAGTGAAGAATACGAGTATTCATAAGAAAAAGCGGAGCGTGTCTCTCTCCCACAAAGGAATGCTAGGATCCATTTTATTCAGAGAATGAAAATAACAAAAGCAAAAATAAAAACAAACAAACGCTTCAAGTATGCTTTGACGCTTGAGACTTCTTGAAATATGCTTGGGTGACCCACGGGGGCATCCTCAAGCTTTGGTTCTTTCATCTTCTTGATCACATCACATCATCCTTCTCTCTTGATCCTTGAAAACTTCCTCCACACCAAACTCAAAGTAAACTTCATCAGAGGGTTAGTGCACAAAAAATTCTTATATTATGCATGAACACAATTGATACCAATGCTACTGGAAATTATCTACAGCCACTGATACTTTATGAAACAAAAAGATCCATTCAAAATAGTAAAAGAGGCATTGCAAAATAAATGGCAGACTCTGTCAAAAACAGAACAGTCCCTAAAGACGAATTTTTTCGGAGCACTTAACTTGATCAAATCAGAAAACTCAAAACTAATGAAAGTTGCATACATATCTGAGGATCACGCACAAAAAATCACAGGTCCATCCGATCTTTCTGTAAATAGTTATGAATTTAACGTTGGACAGCAGAAAACAGTTTCAGCACAGCAATCCAAATCTAGCATCAACTTTCTACTAGAGGCTTAACTTGACACAACAATGCAATAAAGTAAAGATACAAAGGAATTGCTACAGAGGTAGACATCTTTCTTGACTCAATAAAATAAAATAACAGGAATAAAATATTGGGTTGTCTCCCAAAAGCTCTTTCTTTATAGCCATTAAGATAGGCATAGTGATTTTTACGATGCTCTCATAAAGATGAGAGTTGAAAAACAAAGGAGAGCATCAAGAGGTAAAAACATCAAACACATTTAAGTCTAACCCTCTTGCTATGCAAAGGAATCTTGTAAAGAAACAAGTTATGAAAGCACAAAGCAATAAGCATAGGAAAGCAAAACAAGTGCAACTTCAAAATTTTCAATATAGAGAGAGTTGTTTTAGTACCATTAAAACTTCTACAACCATATTCTCCTCTCTCATAGTAGTTGCAAGTAGTAGAAATAAATTCAACCATATAACCATAAGAACCATTCAACTTAGATAATATAGGCATATAAAGAGGATCATTAAATTTATTTTGGAATTCATTAGCATGCTTCCCTCTTTCAAAATAGTTATTAAGATCAATATCAAGTTTAAGATCATGGTTGCAACAAAGATTTGGAACTAGAGACAATTGCAAACTACATAAGTATTTCTCAACATAAGCAAATTTCTCCTTCATGGTGTAATTAGGAGAATTCAAGAACAAAGCAGGACTCTCGTGAGTAAGAGTACCATCACAAGCAGCAATTATATCATTTTTATCCTCACATAAATAAGTAATAACTTCTGAACATAGAGGATTATCAATAAGCATAGGACCATCATCTAAAGCATTATCATATAGCATATTTAAGCAATACTCATCATTATCATCAATAAGTTCACTTGTAGCATGATGAATAAAATTTACAACATAACTATCACATAAAACATTCTTATCAGGAGCCACATGCATAAAAGAATTAATACTCTCCACATAAGCATAGTCATTCTTATTAATTGTAGTGGGAGCAAATTCAACAAAATAGCTATCATTATTATTCTCATCGCCATAATCATCAAATATAGGAGGCATATTGTAATCATAATTAATTTTCTCCTCAATAGTAGGTGGACTGAAAATATCATATTCATCATTGTAATCATCATATATTGGAGGTATAGTATCATCAAAGTAAATTTTCTCCTCCGTGCTTGGGGGACTAAAAATATCATGGTCATCAAAACTAGCTTCCCCAAGCTTAGACTTTTCCATAACATTAGCAATAATGGTGTTCAAAGAATTCATACTAATAACATTGCTACCATCACGCAAATAATTTTCCATAGGTTTTTTAATTTTCTCTTCAAACACATCATGTCCTAACTCAAGGTAAATTTCATAGAGCTCTCTAATTTTTTTGTTGTTTTCCATTAAGCCTAACTAGTGAAAATAAAAATAATAAAAAAAAGTAATAACTGCAGGATCTAAAGGAGATACCTTCCAACGCTTATTTCACCGGCAACGGCGCCAGAAAATAGCTTGATTTCTACGCACGCTTCTATTCTCGTAGACAGTGTTGGGCCTCCAAGAGCAGAGGTTTATAGAACAGCAGCAAGTTTCCCTTAAGTGAATCACCCAAGGTTTATCGAACTCAGGGAGGTAGAGGTCAAAGATATCCCTCTCAAGCAACCCTGCAATTAAGATACAAGAAGTCTCTTGTGTCCCCAACACACCCAATACACTTGTCAGATGTATAGGTGCACTAGTTCGGCGAAGAGATAGTGAAATACAAGTAATATTGATGATTATAAGTAGTAATTGTAATCTGAAATAAAAATGGCAGCAAGCAAACATGTAGCAGAACTTGTTGGAAACGGTGTTTCAATGCTTAGAATCAAGGCTTAGGGATCATACTTTCACTAGTAGACATTCTCAACAATGACATCAAAGCTGAATAATAAATACTACTCTCAAACACTCTCTTGTTGGATGACAAACACCATTCATTGCGTAGGGCTATAACAACACCCTCAAAGTATGAGTAAACACACACCACAACGTCATATAGGAATCACACACGGTGCACACACTGTCACCTTTACAACCGTGAATAACCCCGGAGTTCATATTTAAGTAACCTCTAGAGTGCATAATAGATAAAGAGTAGCATCACATATTCAACTAGATTACAAAGCTCATGTATCACATAAAGATCACACCATGGGAGAGAGAGATAAAGCACATAGCTACCAGTAGAGCCCGCAACCCCGGGGGAGAACTACTCACTCCTCATACTAGGAGTCAGCAACGGCGATGGAGATGGCGGTGGACTTGATGGAGATGGCTCCGGGGGCAATTCCCCGTCCCGGCAGGGTGCCGAAACAGAGACTTATGTCCCCCGAATTAGGGTTTTTGGTGGCGGCGGCGCAGCGGAACTCTTCTCTGGAAAACGACTCCGTATTAGGTCTTAAAAATCTGGGGGGTATAAGTAGGCGAAAGGGCGAAGGCGGTGGAGGCTCGAGGGCCCCACACCCTGTCCTCGCGCGGCAGAAGGGGGGGCCACGCCGGGAGGGGGTGTGGGCCCCTTGAGGTCCTCCTCCGTGTCCTCTTCGGTGTTTTGGAATCTCCTAGGAAAAATAAGCACTTTGACGTTTCGTTTGTCCAATTCCAAGAATATTTCCTTAACAACTTTTCTGAAACCAAAAACAGCAGAAAACAGGCAACTGGCACTGTGGCATCTTGTTAATAGGTTAGTCGCAGAAAATGCATAAAATGATATAAAAGTGTATATTAAACATGTAGCAATTGGCATAATATAAGCATGGAACATAAGAAATTATAGATACGTTTGAGACGCATCAAGGCCCCGCTGCAAACGGGCTGGTAGGACAAAAGATGATGTGCAAGTTTCTCATTGCGAGCACGCACAACCAAATTGGAACACATGCCTATGGTTAATAAATACTTGGATGCTTTATCTTATTTATCTGCAAAGGCCCATGACTTGATTATTATATGAAATATCTCATCCATGCAACGCCCGTTCATCCGTCCCTTTGCCTACAGTATTTTAATCCTGCTGTCTACTATAATCATCACTGCTGTTTTTATTCTACTGCTGCTGTTATATCACTACTGTCACTGCTATAAAACTGTTGCTACTAATAATCTGTCTCGAGCAAGTCTATTCACAGGTGCAGCTGAATTGACAACTCCGCTGTTAAGGCTTATAAATATTCTTTGGCCCCCCTTGTGTCAAATCAATAAATTTGGGTTTTACTTCCCTCGAAGATTGTTGCGATCCCCTATACTTGTGGGTCATCAAGACTATTTTCTGGCGCCGTTGCCGGGGAGCATAGCTTTATTTATAAGCTCACCTGAGTGTGATATTTCTCTCTGGAATTCATTCATCATGGGAAGACCTGGTGATAAAAAATTTCCCATCATACCATCCACTACGAGAAAAGGTACAACTCTGAGTTCCGCTGTTGCTCTTGATTCACCGTCTGTTTTAAGTAAGCTTGTTACACCACCTCAAGCTTCTTGCACTGTTACTCCTACTGAATCTGAAATTACTTATGATGATGCTTCTACTGTTCTTGATGATACTGGTTCATTAGGTCCCTTTTTAGATGCTACAATTGCTAGATCTAAACAATTTGAAAATGCTGAAATTCCTAATGAAGATGCTGAAACACCTTTTAATTCACCTGAGTTTACAAATAATATTGATGATCCTGATGAAATGTATGTGGAGCTTGATGATGATTTTGTTGATGAGATTAATGCTACTAAAGATGCTAGTGCTAGGAGAAGTCTTTTTGAAAAACATGCTGTTAGATATAAATTATCTCCTGATGCCAAATTTGCTACATCTCCCATAAACATTAAAGATAAAGATTATGATTTCTCCCTTGATTTAGCTCATATAGCTATTGTTGAGAGAGAACCTTTCTGTGGAACCGAAAAATAAAGTGCTGTAGAACACATGAATGAACTCTCTAATTTAAGTGGTATGTTTTCTGAAGACATAAAAATACGCACTTACTTTGTTACTAAAATATTTCCTTTCTCATTAAAAGGAGAAGCTAAAACTTGGTATAATAATTTATCTCCTGGTTCCATTACTAGTCCCATTGGTTTGCTTGATACTTTCTTTCAGAAATATTTTTCTGCTAGTGCTCAACATGATGCTTTGCTAAGAATTTATAATTTTAATCAAGAAGAGGATGAGAAATTGCCTAAGGCTTGGACACGTTTTTGCTCCATATTAAGAGGCCAGCCGAATCATGATTTGGAGAAAAATGATCTACTTGATATATTTTATAGTGGACTAACTGCTAAATCTAGGACATACCTGGATAGTTTTGCAGGTTGTGTTTTCAGGAAAAGGACTCCCGAAGAAGCTGAGGAATTATTAGCTAAAATATGCAAGAACCATGATGATTGGGATATTCCTGAACCTACTCCAACACCGAAGAAGAGGGGTATTATTGAATTAAATGATGAAGTGATGAAGGAGGCCAAGAAATCTCTCAAGGAGAAGGGTATTAAAGCTGAAGATGTGAAGAACTTACCTCCTATAGAAGACTTATGTAAGCCAATCCCTCCTACACCATTAATTGAGGTACACTCTCTCCAAAGGTTTGATGATAGAGATATTCCTTACTCTAAACCTCCCGCTCAATGCTTAGATGAATTTGATACTTTTATTGCTAAGCAAAGTAACTTTAATATGAGAATACAAAATCATTTAATGGAAAAATCTCGAGCTATTAGTAACTTGCATGATGTTGTTGATAGAACCTCCAATGATGTTAAAATACTCATTAAACATTTTCATATGGTTCAAACTCAAATTGATCAACTTACTAAAGTGCAAAAAGAATTGTTAGTGAATGCCTCTATAGCTAAAGAAAAACATGTTTGTGAAGTAACAACTAGAGGTGGTAAATCTACTAAAGATACTTTATATCCTGAGGGACATTCTAAAAATTGAACAAGATTCTCAACGAGTTAATGAACCTAGTGCTTCTTCTAAGAAAAAGAAGAAGAAACATAAAACTGTTGTAGAATCCTCTGAACCTGTTAATGATCCTAATAGAATATCTGTTTCTCATGTTGAAATTGAAAGTGGTAATGAACACAATAATGATAGTTCTAATAACAATGACAATGATAATAAATGATGATTCTGATAAAGAAGAATTAGAAGAGGAACCTGAAAAGCAAAATAAAAATGAGAAGTACAATAAGGAAGATTTTATTGCTAAGAAACATGGTAGTGAAAGAGAGCCTTGGTTTCAAAAAAAAAATGCCTTTCCCTGGTAAGAAACTTAAAACAAAAGAACAAGAACATTATAATAAATTTTGTGAATGGATGAAACCCTTATTCTTAGAAATTCCTTTGACTGATGCTATTAAATTGCCTCCTTATTCAAAATATATGAAAGATATTGTGTCTAACAAAAGAAAAATTCCTAATGAGGAAATATCTACTATGCTTGCTAATTACTCTTTCAATGGCAAGGTTCCAAAGAAGTTGGGTGATCCAGGTATACCAACCATTCTTTGCTCTATCAAAAATAATTATGTTAGAACTGCTCTATGTGACTTGGGAGCGGGAGTTAGTGTTATGCCTTTCTCTTTTTACAAGAGACTTTACCTTGATAAATTGATACCTACTGATATATCTTTGCAAATGGCTGATAAATCATCTGCTGTTCCTGTTGGTATTTGTGAGGATGCTCATGTTCAAGTGGCTAATAATTGTTTAATCATGACTGACTTTGTTGTGCTTGAAATGCCTGAAGATGATAATATGTCTATTATTCTTGGGAGACCTTTTCTAAACACTGCAGGGGCTGTTATTGATTGCAATAAAGGAAAAGTAACTTTCAATGTAAATGACAAGGAACATACTGTTTATTTCCCCAAGAAAATGGATAAAATGCCTGGAGTTAATACAATTACTAATGTGAGGTCCATCAAAGTGGGAAGTATTGATTGCCCTTATAAAGAAGAATTCAAAACTCTTGTTATTGGATCCATATCAATACCATATAAGGTAACATGAGTGTCTCACAATGTTTGAATTCTTTTATGTCATCTAAAATTTATTTGGTGGCAAGACTTGATCAACCTTGCTAACAAATATGTTTTAAATGCATGGAAGAGCTAAACAACATTTTTCTTCTCCTCTTTACTTTACCTACTGTAATATTATTTGGTTTGCATAGTTTTTAATTGGATATGATTTGAAAAATAATTTTCATGCATTAAATTTATTATCTTAAAATCCAGAAAATGCCCAGAAATAAAAATTCTCAGAATTTTAAAAAAATTATGTCAAAATTCCTATTTTTCCGAGGGGATCCTGGGAGGACCAGAGAGTGGCCAGGGGGACCCACAGGGCCACCACACCACATGGTGGCGCGGCAGCCCTTGGGCCGCGCCAGCACATGGTGTGGGGCCCACATTGCCCCCCACTTACTCTCCTTCCTCCCCCTGCCTTCCTCTCTCCCGACCAAACACTCCCACACTCGAAAAAATCGTGTTCTTGCTGTTCTTGCCCTCGGATTTTCGATCTCCTTCCTCAGCCCATCTTTGTTGCTGAGATTTGGGGTATTTGCTCTCCGGTATGTGACTCCTCCGCTCATCCAAATGGAATTTTGTTTAGTGAATTATATGTTGAGTATTTTGCTGCTGTAGATGCCATGTTTAGTGAGTTTGAATGCTTGTTTCAAGTTGGAATAACTAGTTTTGATGCATGCTTAAGTCTCTAGCAAGTCACTATGGTAGTTCCCCTCACTTAGTTATCTCAAAATCCACTTTTGTGACATTTTGTTTAAAATTTCAGAACATGGAGTGGAACTCACACCCTATTATTCAACATGAAATCATTGTGCATGAAGTCATGGGAGTTCACCGTGAGGACGGTGTATTTCCAGCTGTCTACCCATGCCCGGAATTCATGCAAGCTGCGGGAATTTACCAGGATGTTCAATATCTAATCTCCAATGCAGGATTGAGCAATTTTGCTATTGATGAACCTGACCAATATGGCAAGTTAGCCATGTCGGTGGTGCAGGACTTCAAGTGTGATTTGGCCTCACGTCATCCTATGGTTCATTATACTATTTATAACAAAACTGTCCATTTGCCCTTTGCTGATTTTTGTGCAGCAATTCGAGTACCACAATGGGGATCGCTAGAGAGAGTGAAGGAGAAGCCCAAGCCATTGATGGATCTCTACAAAGACATCTGCAATGGGAAAAGCTTCTCTCATGAGGATGGTAAAATACGAAGCATTCATCTCCCATCTATTCGATACTTTGCTTATTTTATCACCAAATGTGTGCTTGCTAGGAAAGTGGGAAGTAAATTAGCTGCACCTGATTTGGCTTTTCTAGCTGCTGCCTTGCGTGGTGATAGAACTTATAACTTGGGTGCACTGATTGCTTATCGTCTTTCCACTAACCGTGAGAAAGGTGGAATTTGTGGAGGTCTTATTGCATCTCGTTTGTTAGCTATGCATGGTTTAGTGCCTCATCCTCTTGATTTTCAGCTTACCCCAGGGAAGCTGGATATTATTTCCATGAAGAGGCATAACTTTATTGCTGCAAAGAGTAACATGAGTAACCTACTTTATGAGATAGCTTCCTCCAAGAGAGTAGTATGGAGGAAGTCTACAACTGTTAGAATTATTAGGTTGCCTGTGCCTTCGTTTGATCTTGATGCCAGGAACAGCTGGTCACTCTCGGAGGCTGAGATTGATGCACTTGCTGTGCAACCAGTCCCGGATGAGGGGGAGGAAGAGGAGGAGCCCGAGGAAGATGTTGAGCAGCCCCCAGAGACCACGGGTTTCACACACCCGGACCCTGGGTACGCAGGGCCTTTCGGTTCTTCCTCCACCGCGGCTGAGCCGGGATATGATCACGCCATGTATGACCCATCGGGCTGGAGTTCATACTCACCATGGGATTGATCTCCACTTAGGCCAAAAGCCTAAGATTGGGGGGAGGTATACCGATAGCACACTCATCTACATATCATTATCATTCGGTACTTTGTATATCCACGTTTCGTTTTCATTTTCATTCTTTCTTTTATTTCTTCATGCTTTGCATTACTTTCTTAATACTCAAAAAGACCAAAAATATTTCTGTTATTTCTCTTGTTAGTTTGCTGTAGTATCTAGTATTAGTATGCTTAATATTTAATTCGGTTCAATATGCAAAAACAAAACAAAAATTACTTTGTTGTTGCTGTTTCGCGCAGGGACAGATTTCTGCTGTCCACCGTTAAATTCATAACTTTTCACAGAAAAATCAGAATGACCTGAAATTTCGTGTGCATGTTCCTCAGATATGTACGCAACTTTCATTAGTTTTGAGTTTTCTGATCTGGGCATGTTAAGGTCCTCGAAAAAATTCATCTTCACAGGCTGTTCTGTTTTCAGTTTCTAATTCCGAAAACCCAAAAATATTTGTTGTTTCTTTTTGGTTTTGTATAGTTTGTTTCAGAGGTTATTACCATCCATTACTGCGTGGGGCTTGGTTATTATTTCATATCTTTCGAAGCACACAAGTGAAAAGGCAATAATGATGATCTATGACAATTCGAGTTGGGTAAGAGGCTGGTAATGAACTCTATTTGTTTTCATTTTTGTACATATACTCATTCATGTGAGCATGCTTAGATGGTTCGCACACGGTATATGTCTATTGGTGGATGCTTAGTAGTTCATGTTCTCTTATGATCAGTCCCAATTTACTAATGGTAGATAACATGCTTCGTGGATATTTGCTTGTATTGTTCTGTTCATAGTAGAATATGACATTGTGGTATCCTCCTCTGAACAATTCATTTGAATCGACTTGGCACATGCTTACACATGTTATGACTGAAAACAAAAAGTCAATTAAGCCTCGATGATCTATTTTGCCTCAGAGTTCTAGTATCATTTTTATGCCTCCGTTAATTTTATTTTGTCGCAATCATGATTATGACGGCTATTGCTCTCTTGAATTGTCGCTCCCCTGTCTATTGCTAGCCTCTACTTGTACTAAGCTGCAAATGCTTGTGCTTCCAAATCCCTGAAAACCAAGTTATTCCCAAAGAGTCCACCATAAACACCTATGTATGGCATTTCAAACCATTCAACTAAATTTGCATGTGCTACCTTAAACCTTCAAAACACTTCTCAATTTGTGCCATTGTTTCGAGCTCATGAGGAAGTAGTAGTTGGACTTGTTATCTTCCATATAATTAAGTAACCGACTTGCATGCTTCATCTGCTCGTCATTAATTTTGCAAAGGGCTGGTTAGACCACTATAATATCAAAAAGATTTGAGAAAATAAAATAGACACTCCTCCATGGTTTGAGATTGATTGGTGGGCACCCGAGGATTCGGTTAGCCATGGTTTGTGAAAGCAAAGGTTGGGAGGAGTGTCAAGTTATCAAAATAAATGAATATAAGGATGCATATTATAAATGCTTGTTTTAAAAAAAATCGGAATCGCTCTCAACTTGCTTAGTATGGAAAATAAAAAGAACTCTATTGCCATTCGT
Source organism: Poa annua (assembly GCA_026929855.1). Lineage (NCBI taxonomy): Eukaryota > Viridiplantae > Streptophyta > Magnoliopsida > Poales > Poaceae > Poa > Poa annua. The sequence goes on along the minus strand of CM049435.1, from coordinate 51,516,985 downwards.
TGACGGAACAACCCCCACTCAAAAACAATTTTACCTCTGTTTTGAAAATAATGAAAAGTTCTAGCACATGTTAAATCCCTGCTTCCCTCCATGAAGGGCATATCTTTTACTTTATTGTTGAGTCACCATCATTCTTTGAGCACCTTCTTGAGAGCATAGTTGTCATTCTTAGTGTAATGTGCTTGTCCCAGAATACTGTTAACTGCGGTATAATTTTGATGCTCTTATCTTTGATATCTTTATTTCTAGTCTTCTCTTGAAACTCAGAGGTGCCTAGGCATTTATGTTTTGCTGTACACATTCGGGCAAGCGAGATACCACCTTATCATACTTTATTATGAGCTTTGCAATCTTGTGAATTGATATGTTTCATGTTGTTTATTATTAGTACGATTGGCATCTCTTCATAGTTTACATGGTTATTAGTTGACACCGTTTGCATATTTCTTGTTATGAATAGTCTAAGCATTTGTCCTCACAATGAGAATATTTACATCATATGAACAAATGTGTTCGTGAAAGTACTTTTATCGCACTCAGTTGTTAACTGAATTGCTTGAGGACAAGCAATAAGCTAAGCTTGGGGGAGTTGATACGTCCAAAACGTATCTACTTTCCCGAACACTTTTGTTATTGTTTTACCTCTAATTTGTGTGTTTTGAATGCAACTAACACGGACTAACGCTGTTTTCAGCAGAATTGCCCTGGTGTCTCGTTTTTGTGTAGGAAATCAACTTTTAGGAAAAATATCAGACAAAATCATAGAAGTCCCTATTTTCCCAGGAAAGTCACGGAGCCAGAAGACGAGACGGAGACGGGCCACGTGGGGCCCACACCACCTGGTGGCGCGGCAGGCCCCTGGCCGCGCGAGCACCAGGTATGGTGGCCCCAGGCGCCGCCTCGCGCCCCCCTCTCGACTACTTAGCCTCTCCTGACCTAAAAATCACTATCACGAAGAGTTTTTCTCCTGAAACCCATCGGAGCGCCGCCGCCACCTCGAAACTCAATTCGGGGACCAGAAGTTCCTGTTCCGGCACTCCACCGGGACGGGGAATCGAAGGAGATCATCGCCATCGTCATCGCCACCACTTCTCCATCAACCATCCATGTTTCCCCCATCCATGTGTGAGTAATCCACCGCTGTAGGCTTGAGGGGATGGTAGGGATTGGATGAGATCGTTCATGTAATAGCTGTAATATCATTAGGGCATGGTGCCTAGTATCCGTTATCGGTGTTTTATGTCATTGTTGCAACTTGTTATGCTTAATGCTTGACACTAGGGCTCGAGTGCCATGATTTCAGATCTGAACATGTTATTGTATCATGAAGATAATTATTGTTTTAAGATCTTATCTATGAGTTGTATACACATATTACTGTCCGGAATCCGAGGTCCCAAAGTGACAATAATTGGGACAGCCGAGGGGAATGGCTGTGATGTGAGGATCACATGTGTTCACGGAGTGTTAATGCTTTGCTCCGGTACTTTATTAAAAGGAGTACCTTAATTACCAGTAGTTTCCCTTGAGGCCCCGCTGCAAACGGGCTGGTAGGATAAAAGATGATGTGCAAGTTTCTCATTGCGAGCACGCACAACCGAATTGGAACACATGCCTATGGTTAATAAATACTTGGATGCTTTATCTTATTTATCTGCAAATGCCCATGACTTGATTATTATATGAAATATCTCATCCATGCAACGCCCGTTCATCCGTCCCTTTGCCTACAGTATTTTAATCCTGCTGTCTACTATAATCATCACTGCTGTTTTTATTCTACTGCTGTTGTTATATCACGACTGTCACTGCTATAAAACTGTTGCTACTGATAATCTGTCTCGAGCAAGTCTATTCACAGGTGCAGCTGAATTGACAACTCCGCTGTTAAGACTTATAAATATTCTTTGGCTCCCCTTGTGTCGAATCAATAAATTTGGGTTTTACTTCCCTCGAAGACTGTTGCGATCCCCTATACTTGTGGGTCATCAGAGCCTTACATTATTATATGATCAAGATTGTGAGAAAGCATGTCACTTCAGAAATTATACTTTTTATCGTTTTACCTACTTGGGACGAGTAGAACTAAGCTTGGGGATGTTGATACGTCTCCAACGTATCTATAATTTCTTATGTTCCATGCTTATGTTATACCACTTGCTACATGTTTTATATACACTTTTATATCATTTTATGCATTTTCTGGGACTAACCTATTAACAAGATGCCACAGTGTCAGTTCCCTGTTTTCTGCTGTTTTTGGTTTCAGAAAAATTGTTAAGGAAATATTCTCGGAATTGGACAAACGAAACGTCAAAGTGCCTATTTTTCTCGGGAGGTTTCAGAACACCGAAGAGAACACGGAGGGGAGCCCCGAGGGGCCCAAACCACCTCCCGGCGTGGGTGCCCCCCTTGCCGCGCGGGGACAGGGTGTGGGGCCCTCGAGCCTCCACCGCCTTCGCCCTTTTGCCTACATATAACCCCTAGAAATCTAAGACCTAAGACGCGCACCTTTTTCCTCCACGAAGTCCAGAGCAGCCGCCGTCGTCAACCCTAGTTCGGGAGGGTTCAGAACCTCTTCCCGGCACCCTGCCGGAGAGGGGAATCATCACCGGAGGGCTCTACATCACCATGCCCGCCTCCGGACTAATGCGTGAGTAGTTCATCCTTGGACTACGGGTCCATAGCAGTAGCTAGATGGTTGTCTTCTCCTCTTGTGCTACCATGTTTAGATCTTGTGAGCTACCTATCATGATCAAGATCATCTTTATGTAATACTACATGTTGTGTTTGCTGGGATCCGATGAATATTGAGTACTATGTTATTGCTTCATAATATATCTTGTGAGTGCGTTATTTATGATCTTGCATGCTCTCCGTTGCTAGTAGATGCTCTGGCCAAGTAGATGCTTGTGACTCCAAGAGGGGGTATTTATGCTCGATAGTGGGTTCATGTCTCTATTTAATCTGGGGTAGTGACAGCAAGCTCTAAGATTGTAGATGTACTGTTGCTACTAGGGATAAAACAATAGTACTTTGTCTAATGATATTTGTATTACTTACATTACACACATTGCCTAATGCAATAATCTGTTGCTTGCAACTTAATACTGAAAGGGGTGCGGACGCTAACCGGAAGGTGGATTATTAGTCATAGATGCGGTTGGAACGGTCTATGTATATTGTTGTAATGCCCAAATGAATCACACACTAGACATCATAACTATCGTATATGTATAATTATGCACTTCTTTATTCTGTCAATTGCCCAGCTGTAATTTGTTTACCCGCATGTATGTTATTATTATTTATGGAGAGACACCACTAGTGAACTGTGGACCCCGGTCCTTTTCTTTAAACTGATAATATAATCTACTGCAATCCTGTTACTTTCATTCTCTGCAAACAAACATCATTTTCCACACATACGTTTAATCCTTTGTTACAGAAGCCAGTGAGATTGACAACCTCACTGTCAAGTCGGGGAAAAATACTTTGATTGTGTTGTGTGCAGGTTCCACGTTGGTTATCGTAAACGGCGCCACCAACAACCTTCAGAAGAACATTCAACTCCTACTGGATTGATAACCTTGGTTTCACAACTGAGAGAAATTTGCTGCACTACTTCATACCTTCCTCTTGGGGTTTCCCAACAACACCTCACCGGTGCATCAATATACAGTGAGGATAAACACAAGTAAAGTTTTGGGAGTAAACTACAAATGGAAGGTTTTGCCTACCATGAGGGTTACGTTAGTTGCTTGGAACCTAGAAGCTGAGAAGATGAAGTACATCGAAGACATCATGTGAATTGAGATAAGAAGGTCATTGTGAAATCCTCTCATCTTGGTTTTCAGATTGACCCAAAGAGTGAGCCTTCAGTACCAAAAGCAGTTCAATGGACTTCGGTTATTCTGCAGCTCTACTGTGAAGGAAAGTTCTACTGAAGGATTCAAGACGTGAAATCCCAACAAGGATGCTACATGGTGTACGAGAAAAGTCATGACAATGAACAATAATCAAGGGTTGAAGAAGAGAATTCTAGAATATCCACAAAAGTTCTTTTAAGGCCGGTAGCCACCCAGATGCTCTAAACTCATTTATCCAGAACCCAGTTATCTTTCTAGCCTTATCGAATCTTGGGGACGAGATGATTTTTAAGGGTGGTAGTCTGTAACATCTCAAAACTTTGGAATGTTTAAAAACACTAAAAATTTAAACTTATGTTTTGATTAAAATAAAACATTGAAAACATAAGAAAACCAAATATACAAGACCTTATAACACCTTCAAAAGATTTAACACTTTAAATATCCATGTAATCACTATTTGAAATTGGAATTTAGTTTAAAAATCTTTTATCCAAAGTATTTCTTTAAACCCTATTATATTTTTGGTAAGATGATACAAAATTGTTCAGAGCCATCTTCATTTCTTAAAATGTTTCTTTCCAAACATTTGATTTTGAACACTTAGCCCTGACTTTTTATAAACCCTAAAACCATAATTGCAAAGTGCTTTAAGTTATTTAAAAGCATGCCTACTTTATAAAATGGTTTGGTTAAAAATATGATTTGAAAATTATATAATATTCTCGGTGGTTAATAAGTCATGTAATAAGATTTATAAAATGCTTTAAATTATTTATGGCATATTCTATTTTCTAAAAGGGTAATGATTTCAATTATTTGATTTTGCAAAATGAGGTTGAAAATAACTTGTTTCCAACATATGTATTTTGTGGTATTTTAAACGATTTATCATACTTTAAAAACTAAATGTTTTACACAAGTATTTTTTATTTAAAATGAGTCCACTTTAAAACCTATTTCAATACAAGTATTTTTTGTATCTTGTTTTACTATTTTACTAAGCAACAAATGACTATGTGAAAACACTACTTTAAATTGATAAATTGTCTACTTAAAAAAATGATAAAGTGTCAATTAAACAATTACCAAATAATTCAAATAATCTATTTTGAAATATGTTCAAAAGCAAGCCAACAATTCATCATCATGTCATCTTTGCATTTAAACCATAAAAGTGTGGAATGTGAAATCCACACAGAGAACCCTAAATAAATAATTTTAATAAAAGAGCTTATACATGCTCTGGACAATTTTTGATTTGTTGAAATATATTATGACTAAAGTATTACCAAAAGGTTCCATTATGGACAAGTTATTCAAAACATATTTATATGTATTTTTTTCTTTCTGTTTAAAGCCAAAAATGAATCTGTATATGGAAAAGGAGTTTAAATAACTTATTTTCAAACTTATACTCCCTCCGTTCCTTAATATAAGGTGTCTAAGGTTTTAGAAAACGTTTCAAAATATAAGGTGTATTGCGATTTATAGACAATTGTAATCATCAAAAAACGAGTCACAATATAGAACAGAGGCATTTGACCTATTGTTCTCAATTTATGACTATTAGTAATTCCTTTCTCTCGATTTTTGTCTAAACAAAATGAGACCACCGCATGTAAAATACTGACGTCTTAATATCCGTGCCAAAACCTTAGACACCTTATATTATGGAACAGAGGGAGTATAATTTTGGTATTTTCGTAAATTATATTAAGCCACAAATAAATTTATTAAAGACCTATTTTCAAATTTGACATGAAGTGTCAAATTTGTATTTAATCAATATTGCAAATTATCATTTCTGAAAAGTGTTCAAAACATGTCCATAAAGTTTTTTAAACATCGATATAAATTTTAGAAATTTATTTGACTCAATTTGAACTCCTAAAACAAAAGTTATAAAGAAGTAAAAAACAAACATTAAAAAAAGCCGACCCAAACTGGGCCGACTATCGGCCCAACTAGTCTGAACGACCTGGTCGTCTTCATCCTCCTTCACGTACATTACCTCTATATTACCTCTCTATATATAAAGGGGGAGATTTTCATGCCCTCCCAGCGCTAGGTTACTGTTCCTATGAACAGTTATGAACAATGCGTCGATCCCGCGCCGTCGGTTCCCCATCCAACGGTCGGCGCGGTCTTTTTGCACAAAAGACATTGCGTTTCCCTCAATTTACGAATCGGTCCTTTCATATAAAAAACCAACCTGTAACCCTGGATTCCTTATCCTCATCACACTCGCCTCATCCTCTCGCCCTCCAGGCCCGACACAGCGGCGGCGGCTGTGCCACGCCATCTCTCTTCTCTGGTTCCGGCGCCACCCGGCGACCTGGTGCCGTTTCGGCTAAGGGCCCTGCCGCTGCTGCTTGTGCCGGAGTTGCACCCCACGCGCAGCCGCCCCAGAAGACCCCCTCGCCAACCCCGCCCGCTCCTTCGCCCCGCTCCCCGGCGCCGGTCCCTCCTCCGGCAGCATCCCGTCCTTCCCCGCCTGCCACCAGTACGACGGCCTCTGCCCGCGCCGAATCCAGGCCGTCTGGCTCTCCGGGCGCCGCTATCCGCTCACGCAGTTCGAGTCCAGGTCCGTCGCCGCGCGCGGGCCGCTCCTCGCCCGCCTCAGCGTCCCGGCCTCTAAGCACCACGCCAGCCTCTCCCTGCTCGACCACGGGGCGCTCTTCTGGCGCGATGGAGAATTGGCGTTGTTGTTTCTGCTCCTCTTCCCTGTTCCCCAATTCTTTCGTATCCTCCAGTCCATCCATGGTACACATCCGCTCCAGATTGAGGCCTTCAACAAGCAAAGTCGGCATGCCGTAAGCAGCCTTGTGCGCTTCCCAGTTCCCCTTCGATTTTTGTTATTCAATGAAGGACAGGTACAGGTCTTGAAAGAGGCAGCAGTAGGAACGCCTGGTTGGGCTCGGCGTCCTCTCGCCCCATCTCTCTACCTCCAGGACACTGTAACGTACCTACCCCTCTCTTTCTCTTGATTCTCCTCCTGCCGTCTATCTTCTTTCCTCCATAATTACTCAACATACATATCTCTTTCTCTTTGTTTAGGTGTAAATCTGATGTAAAGAAATCTACGTGGATCAATTGTTTGATAATGTCTAAGAGGCAAGTAACTATTTATTCGGGGCCTATACTGCAGGTTATTAACTCTGAGCCGGTGCTGGTGATGGTTAGGGGACAAAAAGATAGAGATATACCTACTGCGTCGCCGTCTCCACGGCATTGGTTGTCATGAACAACCAGATCGACATGTACCAGCAGTCAATCCTCCTGCATTCTATCAATTACTCATAATAGAATTTCTGCATAAACCTAAAGACTGCCATGTAGTGCATAAACCTAAAGACTGCCCTGTAAGTGCACTGTGATCTAAAAATAGCAAGGGCAGGCAAGCCATTCATCTCCATAGATGTCTCGCCCTTTTTTTTTGTACAATCTATGAACAAACTCATCTGCCTACAGCTCCTGGAGGTAAAGCTAGCTTTCAATAAGTATTTATCATTGTTATTTGAGGACTTCATTTGTGTATAAATTCGGTTAGAACAAAAAATAAAATGGTCAACGGGCATTAATAGACTGAATGGTAAATTTATGTTCATTGTGGTGAGCAGGAGCGTGTGGGAGGCATGACGTCATCCTTGGGATCGGAAAGATCTCACCTCAAGCCGTCTCTGGACCATAGGTATACCAAATGTTTCTGTTGTTCCAATTACTTCATGCATTTTGCCCTTAAAGAAAGAAATAATAAATATAGCTGAAAATTGCAGTCCTTCCATTCAAAATAGTCCACCATGCAAATCAAAACAATCTGAATCTGTAATGTTAGTAACTTCAAAGTTAACTTTGCAAAAAAAAAATCATATTCAAATCAAAACGATCTGAATCTGTAATGTGAGGACTATCCTTATGTCATATCTTGACAATGATTAAAGTTTTGTTCATACGAACCCAGTATTAAATTTTACAATATTGGCTCATTTACAGAACATATAATTTTGCAAATAGGCAAGTTCCCTCTATATGTGGATTCCTTTCTTATCATCCTTTTTGAGTTGGATTCAGTCAAGACGCACACTATAACTGATGATTTGGGTTCCGGTGTTGGTAGATCTATTGCTAATTACAAGTGTTTTGGTTGGTGTACGGCTGTTGATGTTATACCTGCAACTTTGAGAATTAAAATGATACCATCGGAACTTACAAACACATTGCAACTTTCTTCAGATGCTAGATGCCAATGTCCCATAATAAAATGTATCTATACATGCTACAACGATAATTGATAACTCTTTTGTTACTTAGACCAGTCAATGATAAGCTGTACCAAGCTCTGGATGTATGATGTACTTTCTTCCTACTGTTTAAAACCTTGCTCAGCTAAAGCTTCAGTATATGTGCGATATGCTCTTATTTAATTTGATTATTACCATATTATACATTAATTAAATTTCTAACGATATCTGCAGGACCAGACTAGCATGGGCTCCGGTTGACTCTGTAGATGCAGAGTTACAGATAAATGTCGATAGTGATCTATCTAGATGAGTTTGAGCATGTTCAAGTATATTTGCTATGTTTTATATTAATTACTTATTTCTGTTGTAAGCAGAGGCTTTGCCATAATTGAACTAGGATATCACTATTGTAAACGGAAGCTTTCCTACAAGTAATCTATGGTGTTGCTAGCTCATGCAGCATACTTTGTTTTCCGCATATGCCAATCTAACTTTAGTTTCAAGCCCCATTTTCTTCATATGCAGGTTGTACTTTAGCTTCAGAGGCGCTGCAGTTGTGCAATTTATCATGCTATCTAGGCTGTACATCCCATGCAAGCTAACAAAAGTGGTAAAGATACTTTTGAACTTCCTAAGCCAAAGATCTGAGGCATTCACATCGCCTTCTCTTGCCGAAAGCATTTTTAATGAATCGATTGCTCTCAAAACAACAGGAAATTAGCTTAGAATTGAATCCAATCGATTCACATTGCCTTCTGTCGCTGGCCATTTTTTCAGATGATAGCAGATATTAATTTCGAAGTTACAATAAAAATGTTCATGTTCATCGTTTTAGTTAATATGAGTGATTATTCTATTTTTATTAGTAGGTAACCACTTACCGAACGCATTTTTAATGATTCGATTGTCCTCAAAACAAGAAGCAAAATTTCGATGGTGAGTGCTCCTGTGATCATCTGTTCAAGTTCACTCTCCAACTTTTACTGCTTCGCCCAAGATGAAATCTTATAGGCCTTTGCTTATTCAGGCACTCAAGACCATCTTCACGAAATGCATCTTCTTACTTGATGGTACTACCATTTATATAATCGATAAACTTATTAAAAATTGAAACTCTAACCATTCACTGTCATCTGAGGCTAGCAGTTCTCCTAATTGGAGAAGGAAATTGCAAAGAAGAAAAAGTTTCACTTGGCTAGGATATGAATCAGCATGCACGCTGCCTATTAATTAATAAATGCAGATTGCGCTTCTACCACCTTTTCAGTTGTTGTGGTCCTTAGATGCATAGAAATCAATAGGCAGACCTCTTGGTCTGTACTATATGCATGCCGAAATTAGCGAGTAATGAATTCATAATCCTTCATCACATACACCTGAATGTGTGATACAATCATACAACTATTTAAGCTAGCATGCAGGTTGCGCTTCTGACACCTTTTCAGTTGGTGTGGTCTTTATATGTACATAAATTAACAGGCAGGCCGCCTAATTGTAATATAGGTTAACCGAAATTAGCAAGCAGTAAGTTCATATTCCTTCGTCACCTAAAGCTGAATTTGTGATACAGCTGAGCTCGCATTGAGTATTTGCAAATCATATCGGCTATACAGATAAAAACATTGTATAAATCAAAAACCGACATTTCTCCTTGCAAAATCTATTATAAAACAAAATCAAAGAGAAATATATTAACACAAAAATTCTCATAAAGGGCGCGGCGGCACGCCGCGCCGAATTCAACTAGTAACCTGTACGTTGCAGCAGCCATGGCTGTTTCTCCTCCCCTCCTTCTCTTCACAATTAGAGCGACCGTTTCTTCTTGACATCAACACGAGAGTTACTCAAAATTGGATGTGCGTTCCATTCAGTGAGTTTATTTTTCACATAAGTGTCTTAATCTCCCTAATCGAACCGGTGAACCGAATGCCACCCGACAGCATCCAATTCTCGATCTCCCTCCACAGACCTTAGGAAGGTGAATCAAGCACGTCACTTCGTGTCCCTTCTACTCCTCCCCAATTCTCATTCAGAAATTTTCACCATATGAGCCTTGTATAAACCACACCGAAAAGATCCCTTTTAGAAAAAAAATCAAGTTCATCGGACTTGTACGTTGTCTCCGGTGAAATCTAGTTCGATTCCTTTTACCAGAGAACTCCTCTCGTCAAGGCCTACCTTCAGGACATGGTTGTGAGTCGTTCCTTTAACGTTCGTCGCGCCGCTGCCGAAGCCATGTCATCCAGGACATCGAAGACCTCCGACGACGCATGTCGTGTGTCTGTGTCTTCACCAACTGCGTCACGATGTCTGCCTCGTCCCCGCACACATCTACATCAACTCCATAAAGTTTTTCCGGTGGCCAAACTCCTCCCGTCGGCGAGCCTTCCTTCCTGAACGCTTTTTCACCTGTCCACTTTTTTTTTGAAATCTAGTTGTACGTCCAGGAACATATCAGCCAATAGAATATAGCCATGTGTCACATCTTTTTCCATTTTCGTTTTTCTGTCTATTTTAGATAGTGAACTTTCAAAATTCATATATTTTAAACCTTTTATCCAAATTTAACAAACTTTATATCAATGGATTCAGAAAAATCAGATCTACCCAGATCTGTAAAAACATTTCAGTTTCGGTACAGTACTTGTTCCTGGTGGCAGAATTGTACGGAGTATTTTACGTATAATTTAATATTCGTAATTTAAAATTGTTTAAATCTTTTTGCTACTGCTTACAAATTGAATGTCTAGAGGAGTTTTTCTAAGAAGATATTATGTTGAAACCTCATTGTTATTCTATTATAGCAAACTATGATGCTAAATTTTTCTAAAACCTTTTTCACCAACATAATGTGTGATCTTTTGACCAAGATTAAAACTAAGTATTATTAAATCATTTCGAAACATAATCTCGTCTATATGTGTATTTAAAATATGTTAGATAACTTAATATTTCAAACCTTGATTTGAAATAATTTAAGCCATCTTGATCATTTTCTGTGTAACCCTTTTCAAACAAGAGAAATTCATTAGTATCATTGGAACACCACGTCTTTTTCTCAATTGAAAATGTTCAATTTGATCAGACCATACCTTGACCAAAATGGAAAATCCTAAACCCAATCACATTGATTCCTTTTTGCATATTTGAAATCATGTGATCACCACTGACAAAATCTTTTGTATAAACCATGTTATGCATGTTTGCTTTTGTATGCCTAGTGTTGTGAAATTGTTTGTTTATTTTTGTGCTATTTCATTGTATAGATTGATCGGAATGCAACGTGCTTTGTGAGAAGAGTGTCAGAAATATCGATCATCTTTCAAAGGCAAGTGATACCATAAATGACCTACTATTTTACATATGCGTTTTTAGTATTTTAAATAGTATGCATGACAGGTTTATATATAATATGCTCTGCAAACCTTTTTGGGATATCCATATGACCAACTTAGTAGTGACCTATTATAATTTAGTGGAAGTAGATGCTGCGAAAATGATTGTTTTATTGTAAATGTGATATGAGAAAATTCAACTAAATTAATTTGTCGTCTGAGTGGATTGGTTTGATAGAGAATGATTTGAGTGGAGTGGCTACTCTGGCCTACTGTAACATGGTTTTCTTTCGCCCAAGATAGTTTCCACTTACTTGGGGCTATGTTGCGTTGAGTGTGAACCAGAGTACGCTCACTTGTGGATGGCCAACCAGGGCTATGAGATTTGATGTTTCACTGCGTCTAATCGCTTACCGTGCAACCATTAGTATTATGGGGCTCTGTTTTGATGAAGTATGTCGTAAGAACCCGAATCCGTCGTGACCAGCAGATATAGGGATGTAGGTTGGTATGGGTTCGCGTGTGATTTGGGGGATTACTTCTGAAAAATCTCGTGTCGATCTTCTTCTTTTCCTCCTCATTAAATGAGTGTAGAGGATAGTTTGGATTGATTGGGTCTAATGGTGAAAGTGCACAAGCTCTCGAAAGTCTAAACCTAAGATCTTAGTCGTGTCCCCGGCATTGGACATTTTGAGTGACTAAACAAGGATGTCAACTGAGAATCTCTTCATTCCAATTTCTAAATAAAACTTGATGGGTGAACTCAGGTAGGAGACACGCATGCGTCCGGAATGTGTCTCATAATTATAGAGTTGATGATTTCAAAAAAATGGTTTATCAAAAGTAGAGGACAAAACTTGCCTTACACAATAGCCTTGAACTCCACCTGCTAAATATGCATACAGATATAGCTTGGTAGATTTATAGCAATAAAGTATCACTTGCCACCACAATTCAATTGTGCTGACCTTTGAGTCTGGGCTGCAACTAACCATTGTAGGTTCGTCAGACGATGAGTGAGGTTGCAATAGGATTTCGAGTCTACAACCAACATGCTTTGCCTGTGGCACATGAAGATGATGAGGCTCATTGTATCTACTGTTTTCCACTGCTGTACTTTGTATATTGCTAGCCCTTGAGGTTATGCAAGTTGTACTGAGCATTGTAACACTGGATCATGAGATTTAATAAAGTATTTGACACTTTTACATGATATACATCTTAAACTGTGGTGCTAGCATTTGATTCAGGGACTAGCACATTAACACAGGGATCTCGACGCTATAATAAAAGGTTAGGTCGCTAGAGTCTGGTGCATAGATAATAAGAGTATTGGCAGTCTCATTTGAAAGGATAAACACCTATACCTTCTACTCCTCGTGGGATAAATACTAGTACTTACACATCGAAGATTTTAACGATCCCCTATACTTGTAGGTATCAGGAGTCTCATCTTTATTCATCAGAAAATCTTCCGCTTGATCTTGAGTGGTTTCATACTTTGATAGTTGAATGCTAGAATTGCCCAAGAAGAGAGTGTTGAGGTTGATCCATGTTTGTTTGGCCGCCGTGCACATCCGGATGTGAGGGAGGTAAGCGGCGCCCGCCGCCGTTTGGATCATGTGCAACGCGGTGGAATTCATTTGGTTGTCAACCCTCTCGCTTGGAGTCATGTTGTTGATGTCCCGTGGATAGAAGCCTCGATCTAAAATTTCCACCAAAGAGATACAAGAGCTAGACATGTGTGATCACATGCAAAATTGCCAATTTGCAAAATTGGTAGAGTCAATCATAGGAGCTGCACCCATGTTTGAAACGTGTGGCGTGGGAACATGTGGTAGGGTGGTGTTGTACACTTCTCCCGAAGGTACATGTGGATAGACCCCGGCCGACTTCTTTGGGGTTGAGGTGCCATCCACATTTTCTTTTGGTTCGATATCGTTATTACTCTATACTTCCTCAAGAACCGCAACCCTTATTTCAATGGGGACATTAGCATCAAGGATGGGTTGTGTGCAGGGGGAATCAACCTTAAGACCCAGAGCACCAAGAAATTCTTGGAGCATGCTCCTCATTTCCTCCTTCATCGTTTTAGAGAGGTTGGAAGTAATCTTGGTGTTTAGGCTTTCAAGCCTTGTCTCGATATTACTCACAACATCTTTAAGATGACCCTGGGAAAAGGGAGCTTCATCACCTTCTCCGTTTGGCATGTTCTTTTAGGTGGTGAAACCTCAGATAAGAGTCGAGGCTCTGGTACCAATTGAAAGTGCAAACAAAGTCGGCTAGAGGGGGTGAATGGATGTGTAACTAGATTGTAACATCCCAGGATTTAGAGTCCAGAAATATAGTGGACACAGGAGTGTGCATTGCATTCATGCATCAGAAAATCCGAATAAATTTCGCGCATTTAATTTTCAAAACACTAAGTGATTAAAGTTTCACTTGAGTTGGTGGAATTGAAGTAGATCATCAACTTGAGCGCTATAAACTTTGAGATGATCTTGGCTTAAACCTTACTTTGGGGGTAGAGAGATATACAATAAATGTTACACCAAATGAAAATAAAACCAAATGAAAGAAAACCTATTACACCAAAACACTACTTAGGAGATAATGATCAACCTAGTTATTCTTAGTTATTCTCTGAGCATCTATTCCTATCAATTGTTCTAGACATATCTCTAGTACATAGAAATCATGATAGTCTTGAAGACAAATCTGAATTACCCAAAGCTTAACCCAGATCCTCTTACTTTATCTAGACATCTTATTTTCTTATCTCCCAATCTTCTCGAAGGCATCCACAAGAGAAGCTACCAATAAGGAGATAAAACAACCAGAAAGCCTTGGATAAGTATTCCTTAGATAGACATAGAAGTGTTATGTCAATCTATCATGGAGAATTGGAAATTCTCATATGATCATCCATCCTATCAAATTATCTAGAAAGAGTGTGATATTCAAAGGTTTGAGTTCATAGAAGTAGTTTGCTAACAAGCCTCACGACCTTGTTAACAAATCACTTTTGTATGCTTAAAACAATTGAGTGTCATATGCAAGTAAACAGGAAGTCAGACAATCCAGTACATCAAAATTCATCAGCCATTGATCATGTGAAATCATTTGGTGACAAGCTTCGAAACCTTGTTAACAAAATCTTCTATATGCATAAGGCCATTTGATCTCATAAATATACCTACATTTATCTATTTCCAAAATATCTACTTCAAAAACATCTATTCTATCAGGAAGGAGTTATCAATCTTTGGTCATCACCATGAGTGATGGATTAAAACAAGATCTCATTCTCATTATTCTATCTATTTATCTATCCATAAGACCCGATATCAGGCAGGATATTCATACCTTGTTTTTCTAAGGACATCTGATCATGTTCCACATGATCTAGTTGTGAGATATCACAAATTAAATCCAATTTGGCAATATCCCATGTTTAAAATGGATTTGAAATATTCGTTGTGCATACTCTTTGTAGGCACCAAAATGAAACATTCAATTATCCCTGGAGAACAACTTGTTATTGCCCAGGAATTCCTAAAGCACCAAAGCATAGGTTCAAATATTTATTATATATCTTTATCTTAAACTCAAGCCCTCAAATCAAATATGCCCAACTTCACTCCATATGTTAAATGCACTCAAAACATAAAAGGCATTCAAATTACAAAGTTGAATAGTTAAATCCTTTTACATTTTGGAATACAACCTCAAGTCATATTAGAATCTGAATATAGCTCATGACCACAAACCATTAGTAGCATACCTAAATATTTCCTTGTTGCTTAAATGCACAAACTAAAATAAAGATAAAGAGGTAAAACCCACACATGTTAATTCATAGAATAAAACCAAATGTGCTCAAATTCACTTACCATGTTAAAGGTTTACAAAATATACAAAGTATTCAAAATACAAGGATAAAATAAACATCCTAAAGCAAATATAAACTTCCCAGGACTTATCTGTAAGTTTCTATTCAAAAACAGATCCAAAAACAGTGATTAGGGGCCTGTTTAAACTGTTTTCACTATTTCCTAGAAACCCGGGGGGGGGGGGGGGGGGGGGGGGGGTTCGGCAATTTCTTGTCTTTTCCTTTCTTCCTCTTCCGGCCAGAAGGCAGTGGAGAGCCGTGTCCGCGCCTGCACGCTCGCGTGCGACTCTAGCTCGCTTCCTCGCGTGGATAAGGAGGGCGGGAGCCGTCCGCATCGAGCTCTCCCTCACTCGCGCCTCTCTTCCTCCCTCTGTTTCCTCCGAAATCCCTAACCCTAGTTCTTCGGTCGCCGCCGTTCGTCGTCAATCGCCGTCGACCCCGGCCATCCCTTGCCGCTCTAGTCAGATGGGAAGTACCGCGCCGTCATCCTCTTCCTCTCCGTTGGTCTGCGTGTCCGGGACGGCACGGGAGGGCGAGAAATCGAGCATCTCCTCCAACTCCGGCCGGCGGATGCTTCGGACAAGCTCGCCGCCGTCTGACCTCCTCCCGCCTCTCCGAGCAGTCCGGCGTGCTCGTGGTGAGATTTAGATCATTCCAGTATTTTTTCCTTTGCATCAATTTGTCCCGGATCAATCTGGCACCGTGTTTCGTCTCCGGCCGCCGCAAGACTCGCCGCCGGCGAGCTTCCGGCGACCATTAGGGAGCGGAGCTGCAACCATTCGACTCGTCTCGTGGTTCTCTACAAAACTCACACCTTCAATCGAGCTAATTCGTGCTATTTTGCCGAATTGATCCACGACTTGGAATTCAGTTCATCGTTGACGTCATCATGACGTCATCAGCCGAATTAATCATTTCTTTCAATTATTTTCTGAAATGTTTAGTGTATGACATGTGGGACCACCCTGTCAGACTTTTATTCTTTTAGGCAAATCATTTCTGTGATTATAAAAGCTATGACAGGTGGGCCCAACTCTATTTATTAAATTACAGAAATTGTTTAAATTGAATTAAACTTTGAAAAATTCATAACTAATTCATTTTATATCAGAAAAATATAATCTTTATATCAAAATGTTCAGAAAAATAAAATCTACAATGTTTTAGCATTATTATTTAAGTTTGAATAAAATTTACACATGATGAAATTTAAAATACAAATTACTTGATCTTTTAAATATGAAGTAATTTGGAATGCTATTTTGGAAGCATTTCAAACTTCATTTAAATTAATTCACATGCATAACTTTAAAATTGAAAATATATTTTCATTATAACATGTAATATCCATATTACAATAATTGCTATTTTAAAATAATATTCTACTTTAGAAAAGAATAAAGAAGTATTATTTTCAGAATTTTCAAAAATAAAATTATAAAGCTTATGAGAGATATTCTACTACCATTTAGTAATCATTTATGATAAATAAAAATCTAATAACAATTTAAATTACTAAGTCTTATTTGAATAAATGTTTTACTTATTCCATTAATTACTAACCTCATGTTTACTTATAATTGGTGAAGTAAAATAAGTAGGAAATAACTTAAAAGTTCATAACACTAAGGTAGCAATGCAACTTTTTTATTCTACAATAAACACACCATTCATTCATAAGAACACAGCTAAGTTTAAGTTGTAAGGGCCTAATTAAATTAAAATATGTTCATAATACAAAGTCTTGGGTAAAACACACAAAGAAGAATAATCATATAACTTCTCTTAACCACTTCATATAATACCCACAGTTGTTTACATTCTCATGTTCTTCAAAAGTTATTCTTTTTGCCATCATAAAAGATAATACTACCCTAGCTCTAGTTAATTAAAGTTCATACATGTCTTCTACCAACCTAAGATGAACACAACCTAAAACCACCATTGAATGTTGTATGTTGTTTTACTTTACTTGTATGCTTAATTTGATGCTATTAACTCAACATTAAAGAATCGATCTTTCTAATGAAGTAAACTTGAAGACAAAACAATTCCAAATGAAATCACCCAACTCAAACAGCACACAATCATCGGAGAGTTAGTTACGGGGTTTAGAGCGATGCATCTCATATTTATGCATTAAGCATGTTGCTTCTTTAAACATTAGTCCTTACGGGACCAATGATGTTGTTTTCAGACTTCTCGGAGTTTTTATTCATATCGAAGACCTTGGCTGCATAATCTTGCAGTCAAAAAGGCAAGTTCATCCTTTATTCATGTCCTCTTGAAGTATTTGTTAAGAAACTATTTTCAAAATGTTATTATTACATATCACACAAAAAGGGCAGAAAACTTATTTTATAATAATATGATTATGGTTATCCACCAGTGAGGTGGTAATCTCATATGGCTGGCAGATGGGACCATGGTAAGAATGTTGTGGTGGAGGTCCCATTTGCACGGGAAAGTATCACCTAGGACTTAACAACAAATGTCGCCAGTGATTCTTGCGCCGTATATAACGCGCAACCATAAGATCTGAAATGGGACGGAGAAGTCAGCTGTGTCCTTTTCCTCTCGTACACCAACGGATGTCTAGACTTAGGCCGGGGCGGTGTGATCCGCTGGCTTGAGATAGCCGTATAATAATCTCACCTTCGGGTTGTGGCTTCTAGCATCTATTGAAGGTTGGCTTCAGGACCAGTTTGAGACGGGCTTCAAATGGTCAGCAGGCTGGAAGTTGGGTTTTCCCGCCACCTGCAACTGAAGTAATGGGGGGGTGTGCGGGGATGGTGGAAAGGCGCAGTGATTGGCTTGGATCACCGACCGGGCCCCACACAAAAGAAGTGTGGACAGGAAAGTACGCCTGGCTGTGCAACAAGGCGTGGATCTCTTATGGGTAAAGCAGCGCACCTCTGCAGAGTGTATAAATGTGACATGTTACTCCACGTTCCAGGACGGAACGACGAACGCAGCAGGAAAGGAGGCTCCTCAAAGCCCTAGCACCTGTGACTCCTGACGAGCATAGCCTTCAGAATAAAAGCAACCTTTTGAAGAAATGTTTTCGAAAACTTGCGTTAGCCTACGACAATCCATTGTCTGTGGCTGTATTTATGCATCAAACTTCCCAACTTATATATTGGACTTGCTGGGTAACGCTGTTACTCACCCTTGCCTCTTAAACCCCTTCTTAGACATGAAGGACCATAAGAAGGCAACACTGGAGGATAAACTCAAGATACCACAGAAGGCAACTACATCGAGTTGAAGCAATTGAGAGAAGATGGAGGACAAATGAAGACGTAGTGTAGAAGAGGACAGATCCCTAGTCATAGAACCTATCTCTGTAGGCGTTGCTATAGCGCAATCGCAAGCCTAGCAGTATTAGCAGTAGGCTTAGTTTAGATTAGTTCTCCGAGATTTTCCATTGGATCTTCTTTTATTAGGGCCTTCCCTCATTGTTTCGAGGAGGTTCTAGAGATCTGTTGTTTTGGATCTTCTGTTTGTAATCTATAGTTATGCCTTGGACCTGCGATGTTTCTGTTGTACCACTCTGATGATGTAACACTGGTGGACGGTGATCCATTGGTGCTATGTCAGCGACTATAGCATACTACACCATGCAGTAGTATGCTGGGTCACCACAGCTGGTATCAGAGCAAACGCTTTGACCCTAGGATTAAAACCCTCTAAAGGAGACCTGTAGGTTGGGTAGTGACTATAGGCAGCCATCTTATCTAAACCAAACTTCCTAAGTCTTGTGATGGATATTCACTTGAGAATAACCTTATCACAGTAGAGTAAAAATATTCTTTCATATCTTATTGGAAGAAGTATTTCCTACCTCTTCTTAGATAAAGTTATGTATGTATTCTTTAACGAATACGTACATATCTCATCCTTAGTAGGTATGAGCAAGTAAAGTTCATCTTAGGACCAGTTTTGTTCACCTGAGTAGAGTAAGACCATATAGCATTATTCTGTGAGGTATGGATGGTGGTATCTTTAAAGAGAAGCCATCTGAGGTAGTATAACCACAACTGCTAACCACGTGAGATTCCCTTGCGATTCTTTGCGTGATGGTGTAGTATCCTTAATGAGCCAATACTAGTATGCCATAAGATAATGAGTTTTGGTGGTAGTAGCAACATAAGAGAAGGTATCATGGTGAGTTTAGCTCCTAAACCATGATAGGAAAGTTAATTTGGACAACCATCAAGTAATTAACTTTGATAAAAGGAAGGATGTATGGTGTAGGATTATGACGGAAGTCATAGAGGACATTTAGTTTGGATAATTAGGAGGTATTATATGCTAATAACAACTAGTGTAGCAATTGTGAGAGATTGTGTGAGGTTAGTATTTAGTTGGAACACAATTGTTAGCATGCATAGTAAGATAGTTAGACCACATTTGGTGCTACATAACTATTACTTTGGATCACTTTGATGTTGTTTATCCTGTTGCAAGTGGACAATGGGGGTAGACAGTGAGACAAAGAGTAGTATGAACCATAGATCTTAATATACAACGGTAGAGGCCTATGAACTATTATATGTGTGCATCATACTATAATACTATATATAAGCCTTAGTACGAGAGATGTCATACTCGAAGTACTATGTTATAGGCTTTACTTATGCATGTATGCACATCATTTGGATTTCTTGGATTTTATTGGTTCTTTGTGTGACTAGATCTATTCATGAAGCTTCGCTTGATGTGCAAATGCATGTTGCATCACTAAGTTATGGCTTAATGTTATAGATCTAGATAGAATAGGAATTCGTGTAAGGAAGAGACGAGTTCCAAGGGTCAAGATGAAGACTTGCATAAAGACGAAGGGTTATGGTTCTTGGACTCTTTGTTATGCAGTTTTGGCTATGCCCGTGTTATGGCGCAACTGAGGGGTTGTGTGCCGATGATCCATTCCGAGCACGCCTACCGATGAGCATCGGTCTGCGATTGGTAAACCCAGGGACCCTTGGTTACGTAGCATGACCAGTGACACATAGCATTGCCGTATAATTCAGAGGTCGAGTCCGACAGTAACAAGAATTCTAGGATTCTTTGTTATGCATTCTTGGTTATGATTAGCGTGGTGGTCTTCCGAGGGGTTTGTGTGACCGGTGTTCCCGGCATGCCTGCAGTGCAATTCTGCCTGGGAGTGGTACCCCAGTAACTCTCGGCTATCATGTCTATGAGCACATAACAGTTGTGTATAACTCTGGATTCCAGGATTCACCACAAGCTTTGGTATCAGAAGAGATAAAGGACCTTTTAGAGTGAAGAGTTGTTTGGAGAATTTACCTCAGATATCCACAATTGTGTGGGTACACCGCAGATTGCCTTTGTGAGATCATATAAAGGTAAATGTAAGGTATACAAAGACCAATATCCCAACCATTAGACCAATGGTGGTAAACACAAAGTATCGAGGCTATTACAACACTCCTAGGAGGGGAGTGGATAGTGAAGTAGAAGTATTAAAAGCTGATCCATTGAAGTATAAGATAAGAAGAAACCAAGTTTAGGTGCAGTTGGCCTTATTTTCATAAGGTTAGCTGTAATCCAGGCAAAGATAGAACCCTTGTGGTAATCTCAATTCAGGAGTTGAGATTCCTACTGGAATGAAGTAAGGAGTAGACTTGAAGTGGAGATTGACAAAACTAAGTTGTTAAACTACTTTTGTCAATAAAGGGTCATTCCTTGGAACCAAGACTATGACAAAAGAAGGGTGTTGGCGAAATCATCTAGTAATAGGGATCACTTAGCATCACTAGGATGAGTGTATCATTAAGATTCCAGATGACACGAGAAAAAGGAAAACCGATTAAGTAAGTCTTACAAAGTAAACCATCACGGTCAATCGTGTTAGGGTGGACTAGGCATAGTGTCATTACCAAGGTTGGTTCAAGAAGAAGTAAAAGTGTACCTTAGTAAGAATTCGTAAACCCTAAGTACCTTCCTAATAGTAGGTCAGTTATTAAGTAAAGGAGTTTAGTTAGAGCTACTAATAGGACCAATAAGGAGTAGATGAAGCCCTGGTTCAAGGAGTTTCAAGAAGGTAGACCCAGAAGTGGAGTATTCCAAAAAGGAATCACAAGAATCAAAGGAATTGACAACTAGCAATTGCTAAGTCAAAAGAGGAGTCAAGGAAAAATATGGATTTGGGGATACACAATTATCTCCAGTAAGGATCAACATGAAGGTCGAGAACTACCATCTTATACACAAGACGGATCTACAATCCGAAACGTAAGAGAGTACGAACTTCGGGGACGAAGTTTAGTTTAAGGAGGGGAGACTGTAACATCCCAGGATTTAGAGTCCAGAAATATAGTGGACTCAGGAGTGTCCATTGCATTCATGCGTCAGAAAATCCGAATAAATTTCGCGCATTTAATTTTCAAAACACTAAGTGATTAAAGTTTCACTTGAGTTGGTGGAATTGAAGTAGATCATCAACTTGAGCGCTATAAACTTTGAGATGATCTTGGCTTAAACCTTACTTTGGGGGTAGAGAGATATACAATAAATGTTACACCAAATGAAAATAAAACCAAATGAAAGAAAACCTATTACACCAAACCACTACTTAGGAGATAATGATCAACCTAGTTATTCTTAGTTATTCTCTGAGCATCTATTCCTATCAATTGTTCTAGACATATCTCTAGTACATAGAAATCATGATAGTCTTGAAGACAAATCTAAGTTACCCAAAGCTTAACCCAGATCCTCTTACTTTATCTAGACATCTTATTTTCTTATCTCCCAATCTTCTCGAAGGCATCCACAAGAGAAGCTACCAATAAGGAGATAAAACAACCAGAAAGTCTTGGATAAGTATTCCTTAGATAGACATAGAAGTGTTATGTCAATCTATCATGGAGAATTGGAAATTCTCATATGATCATCCATCCTATCAAATTATCTAGAAAGAGTGTGATATTCAAAGGTTTGAGTTCATAGAAGTAGTTTGCTAACAAGCCTCATGACCTTGTTAACAAATCACTTTTGTATGCTTAAAACAATTGAGTGTCATATGCAAGTAAGCAGGAAATCAGACAATCCAGTACATCAAAATTCATCAGCCATTGATCATGTGAAATAATTTGGTGACAAGCTTCGAAACCTTGTTAACAAAATCTTCTATATGCATAAGGCCATTTGATCTCATAAATATACCTACATTTATCTATTTCCAAAATATCTACTTCAAAAACATCTATTCTATCAGGAAGGAGTTATCAATCTTTGGTCATCACCATGAGTGATGGATTAAAACAAGATCTCATTCTCATTATTCTATCTATTTATCTATCCATAAGACCCGATATCAGGCAGGATATTCATACCTTGTTTTTCTAAGGACATCTGATCATGTTCCACATGATCTAGTTGTGAGATATCACAAATTAAATCCAATTTGGCAATATCCCATGTTTAAAATGGATTTGAAATATTCATTGTGCATACTCTTTGTAGGCACCAAAATGAAACATTCAATTATCCCTGGACAACAACTTGTTATTGCCCAGGAATTCCTAAAGCACCAAAGCATAGGTTCAAATATTTATTATATATCTTTATCTTAAACTCAAGCCCTCAAATAAAATATGCCCAACTTCACTCCATATGTTAAATGCACTCAAAACATAAAAGGCATTCAAATTACAAAGTCGAATAGTTAAATCCTTTTACATTTTGGAATACAACCTCAAGTCATATTAGAATCTGAATATAGCTCATGACCACAAACCATTAGTAGCATACCTAAATATTTCCTTGTTGCTTAAATGCACAAACTAAAATAAAGATAAAGAGGTAAAAGCCACACATGTTAATTCATAGAATAAAACCAAATGTGCTCAAATTCACTTACCATGTTAAAGGTTTTCAAAATATACAAAGTATTCAAAATACAAGGCTAAAATAAACATCCTAAAGCAAATATAAACTTCCCAGGACTTATATGTAAGTTTCTATTCAAAAATAGATCCAAAAACAGTGATTAGGGGCCTGTTTAAACTGTTTTCACTATTTCCTAGAAACCCGGGGGGGTTTCGGCAATTTCTTTTCTTTTCCTTTCTTCCTCTTGCGGCCAGAAGGCAGTGGAGAGCCGTGTCCGCGCCTGAACGCTCGCGTGCGACTCCAGCTCGCTTCCTCGCGTGGATAAGGAGGGCGGGAGCCGTCCGCATCGAGCTCTCCCTCACTCGCGCCTCTCTTCCTCCCTCTGTTTCCTCCGAAATCCCTAACCCTAGTTCTTCGGTCGCCGCCGTTCGTCGTCAATCGCCGTCGACCCCGGCCATCCCTTGCCGCTCTAGTCAGATGGGAAGTACCGCGCCGTCATCCTCTTCCTCGCCGTTGGTCTGCGTGTCCGAGACGGCACGGGAGGGCGAGAAATCGAGCATCTCCTCCAACTCCGGCCGGCGGATGCTTCGGACAAGCTCGCCGCCGTCTGACCTCCTCCCGCCTCTCCAAGCAGTCCGGCGTGCTCGTGGTGAGATTTAGATCATTCCAGTATTTTTTCCTTTGCATCAATTTGTCCCGGATCAATCTGGCACCGTGTTTCGTCTCCGGCCGCCGCAAGACTCGCCGCCGGCGAGCTTCCGGCGACCATTAGGGAGCGGAGCTGCAACCATTCGACTCGTCTCGTGGTTCTCTACAAAACTCACACCTTCAATCGAGCTAATTCGTGCTATTTTGCCGAATTGATCCACGACTTGGAATCATTTCTTTCAATTATTTTCTGAAATGTTTAGTGTATGACATGTGGGACCACCCTGTCAGACTTTTATTCTTTTAGGCAAATCATTTCTGTGATTATAAAAGCTATGACAGGTGGGCCCAACTCTATTTATTAAATTACAGAAATTGTTTAAATTGAATTAAACTTTGAAAAATTCATAACTAATTCATTTTATATCAGAAAAATATAATCTTTATATCAAAATGTTCAGAAAAATAAAATCTACAATGTTTTAGCATTATTATTTAAGTTTGAATAAAATTTACACATGATGAAATTTAAAATACAAATTACTTGATCTTTTAAATATGAAGTAATTTGGAATGCTACAATGTTTTAGCATTATTATTTAAGGCAACTACATCGAGTTGAAGCAATTGAGAGAAGATGGAGGACAAATGAAGACGTAGTGTAGAAGAGGACAGATCCCTAGTCATAGAACCTATCTCTGTAGGCGTTGCTATAGCGCAATCGCAAGCCTAGCAGTATTAGCAGTAGGCTTAGTTTAGATTAGTTCTCCGAGATTTTCCATTGGATCTTCTTTTATTAGGGCCTTCCCTCATTGTTTCAAGGAGGTTCTAGAGATCTGTTGTTTTGGGTCTTCTGTTTGTAATCTCTAGTTATGCCTTGGACCTGCGATGTTTCTGTTGTACCACTCTGATGATGTAACACTGGTGGACGGTGATCCATTGGTGCTATGTCAGCGACTATAGCATACTACACCATGCAGTGGTATGCTGGGTCACCACATAGATGAGAGCAACTTAGGTGATACAAGTGATGACTCCCAAGTGCAGGAGATCAATTGTAGTACCTTTCGATTAGAAAAGGTTATCAAACCCACGAGGAGCTGAAGGTATTGGTTAGCAAGAATGATAAATAAAACAATAAAAGTTGCAAGTGTTTTTGGGGTTTTTGAGTGTATAATTGCAAGAGACTAAAAATGCTGAAAATAAAGAGTAGCAAGTGAAAGCTCTCAAAAGGAGAAAGCCCAATCCTCTATGTGGCAAGAGGACAAGCTCAAGTGACGTGTAACTTATATGTGGAAAACGTTCCCGAGGGCGGCATGGATATTGCTAGGCATAGAGATTTATAAAACAACACGTTGAATATGTTGTCAAGTTTTAATCTTCTTTGGACGGAGCAATAATTAGGTATAGCTAAACAAACAAACTAAACCCCTTATGATGGATCTTATGGCCAAGTAAAGGACAAGACAAGAATTATTAAGACATAGAGTCCCACCATAGCCTTAAACTCTAAGGTCCCCGATATTAATCCCCCATAATGCAACTTCATGTATATGACTCAAGTTTACATGTCCTCCCAAGTCTTGCTCACTCTATTACACTACGGTGCTCTCCTATGAGCCCATATAGGTGAAGTGACGTGCAGTTGACGTTCACACATCACCATCATAGAATTACATAAAAGATAAACACTAGACAAAATACCAACACATGTCATATATAAATCATTGCCAATTCATCCTATGCCCTCAGGAACATACGTGAACTACTCACAACGTGCAAACATGATTATATTCAGTGGCATAAGTGGTACAACACAATCTGAAAAAACAACTTCACCTCCAAATAATGACAAGTACTCAATCAGAAACATGATCAATAGGAGCACAAAACAAGTACTTAGGGTTCGGTAACTCTCAAACTACGAGGGGGGCGGAGTGGATCACGAAGATGGTGATGGAGATGGTGCTGGTCCTGGTGATGGTGATGATGGAGAGGATGATGCCCTTCAGAGCTTTCACTCGCTACTATTTATTTTCAGCATTTTTACTTTCTTCAATTATACACTCAAAAATCCCAAAAAACACTTGCAACTTTTATTGTTTTATTTATCACTCTCGCTAACCAATACCTTCAGCTCCTCGTGGGTTCATTAACCTTTTCTAATTGAAAGGTACTACAATTGATCTCCTGCACTTGGGAGCCATCAAGTGGTAGTACCGAGGGTACTACCGTTTCTTCCAGACAGCGGTACTACCGGTAGATTCCTCCAGTACTACCGCTGAATTAAAACGCACAAGATGTTTTAATTCAGGGTAGTACGTGGGAGGTACCGTATGGACAATAGAGGTGAAATCTCCGTTTACGGTACCTTGAGCGGTAGTCCTGCTGCAAGTACCGCTGCCTGAAGGGCATGGTGCTAGCTAGTACTACCTCCCAGGGCGAGGTACCCACCTCTCGTGGTAGTACTGCCCAAACAGGAGCGGTACTATTGCTGGAGGATAGTGATACGTCCATTTTGCATCACTATTTTATATCATAATTTGCTGTTATTCATTGATATATTTCATATTTAGAGATGATACTTATGTTATTTCATCTATTTTGCATGTTTGATGATTATTGGAGAATTGATCACCGGAGTCTGGAATCTGCTGGAAAAAGCACCGTCAAGATACATTATTTGCAAAGCTCAGAAAACAAAACGAAGACCGTGGAAATTATTATTTTGCCAGGTCATGGGGGGAGCCACGAGGAGAGGCCAAGGTGGGGCCCACACCTCCCCCTCGCGCGGCAGAGCCTGGAGCCGCGCGAGCAGGTGGTCTGGCCACCCTGGCCCACCTCTGGCCGAGCCCCTTCGCGTACTTCATCCCCCCGAAAACCTAAGGTGTCCTACGGAGAGTTAGAGTTATTCCGCCGCCGCCACGAGGCGGAAAACACCAGAGAGAAGAAAGCTCTCCGGCAGGGAGAAATCTGCCGGGGAAATCCCTTCCCGGAGGGGGGAAATCGTCGCCACCATCACCGTCATCGAGCTGCTCTTCATCGGGATCATCATCACCATCATCTCCACCGCCGTCACCGTCATCTCCACCGCTCCACTCCGTTCCCGCTGTAACATCTAGGGCTAAATCTTGTGTGTTTGATAGGGGAAACTCTCCCGGTGTTAATTACTATTGTTATTGATGCTATTGGGTGGAACCGTTGAATTAAGGTTTATGTTCAGATTCTTATCCATCATTATATCATCTCTGATCATGTTCCAAATGATGTGTTGTGAGTAGTTCGTATAGTTCTTGAGGACATGGGTGAAGTCTAGATGTTAGTAGTGAACTATGTTGAGTAATATTTAATGGTTTGATATTTAAGTTGTGGTGCTATTCTTCTAGTGGTGTCATGTGAACGTCGACTACATGACACTTCACCTTTATGGGCCTAGGGGAATGCATTGTGTATTCGAATATTAATTGTGGGGTTGCCGGAGTGACAGAAACCTAAACCCCCGTTGATATCTCGATGCATGAGGGATAGCAGGATCTTAGAGTTTAAGGATGTGGTTAGATTTATCTTAATTACTTTCTTGTATTTGCAGATGCTTGCAAGGGGTATAATCACAAGTATGTATTAGTCCTAGGAAGGGCGGTGCATTAGCATAGGTTCACCCACACGACACTAATCAAAACACTAAAGATTAATCATCTATATGAAGCGAAAGCACTAGACATAAATCCCGTGTGTCCTCAAGAACGCTTGGTCATCATAAGTAAACAACCCGGCTTGTCCTTTGCTCTACAAAGGATTGGGCCCCTCGCTGCAATTATTATTGTTGCGCTTTATTTACTCGCACTTTATTTATCTATTATATCAAAAACTCCTAAAAACCTGTTTGCTAGTATTTACGGTGAAATCCTCATCAAAACTGCTTGTCAGCACCTTCTGTTCCTCGTTGGGTTCGACACTCTTATTTATCGAAAGTACTACGATACACCCCCTATACTTGTGGGTCATCAAGACTATTTTCTGGCGCCGTTGCCGGGGAGTGAAGCGCTATTGGTAAGGAAAACTTTAGCTGTAAGTGCTGTTTTTATTTCTGTCTCCTAATTTGCTTAATTATGGAGAAACAAACTATTGCTTTCCTGTTTGGAAAGGCTTCTACCACTGCTGAGGTAGAAAATGAGGCGCCACCTGAAGAAATAGTGCCATTTAAAATACCTATGAAAATTATTGATCGTGTTATGGATAACCGCTATGAAGGGGCTGGAACTGTCCACCCCGGTGATCATTTACTGTTTTTACATGAATTATGCGAGTTGTTCAAGTGTGCAGGTATTACAATGGACAAAGTCAGGAAGAAATTATTCTCCATATCACTTACTGTGAGAGCTGCGCATTGGTATAAATTGTTGAAGAACATGAATTCTCTTGGATGGGAGGAAATTGTACCTCTCTTTTATTCTAAATTTTATCCTCCAAGTGAGATTCACCAAGATCGGAATTCTATATATAATTTCTGGCCTCATGATGGAGAAAGTATTGCCCAAGCTTGGGGGAGACAGAAGGCATTAATGCTCAAATGCCCCATTCATGAGCTTCCTGGTAATATTATTGTTGATAACTTCTATGCAAGACTCTCCTTTGAAGATAAAACATTATTGGATACTTCTTGTGCTGGATCATTCACGCGTAATAAGGAGGAGTTTAAATGGGATCTTCTTGATCGTATTGAAGAGAATACTGAGGCATGGGAGAACGACAAAGGTAGGGAGTCAGGTATAAAATATGACATCGAATGCATTAAAACTTTCATGAATACTGATGCATTTCGAAATATTAATAATGCCTATGGTCCTGACTCTCAAGTTGTTGCAAATTATTATAAATCCTTTGCTTCTTATTTCGGTTTGCCCAAGGAGGGTTTTGAAAAATATCATGAACCATATAAAGATAAATCTGTTACTCCTATAACTAGAAGCATTGAAGTTAATGTTGTTGATCATATTATTCCTGAGCCCTATATTGAAAAGGTTCCTTTTCCTGTTAAGGTGAAAGAACATTCTGTTATGGCTAGTGCTGTTAACAAAAGTGAAAAGAAAGCTATACAACCCGATGAACAAATTAAAATTGAACCTCCTGTTGCTATAGTTAAAGATCTTGTTACTAAAAATGTTGGAGATGAGTACATTATATTTTGTGAGGATGCTTCTAATGTTGCTTCTCATCCTAAAAGTTCAAGGAAAACTAGTGTTCATGTGTTATCTGTTAAAATTGGTGATCATTGCTATTATGGTTTATGTGATATTGGTGCAAGTTCTAGTGCTATTACTTATGAGCTTTACAGAGAAATTATGCATGAGATTGGTCCTTGTGAACTTGAAGAAATTGATGTGGTTATTAAACTTGCTAATAGAGAAACTATCTCTCCAATTGGTATTGTTAGAGATGTTGAAGTTTTATGTGGTAAGACTAAATATCCTACAGATTTTCTCGTACTTGGTGCTGCTGATAGTAAGACTTGTCCTATCATTTTTGGTAGACCTTTTCTAAATACTTGTGTTGCTGTTATAGATTGTAAGAAAGAGAAAATCTTTACTAAATTTGCTGGTGATTCATATGAATTTAATTTTTCAAAATTTGCTAAAGTGCCTTATGAAACCGAATTGCCTAATGAGGATTTTAAAGTAGAACAACTTGCCTCTATTGCTCTTGCTCCTAATAATGTTTTGCAGCAATTTATGGAAGATCATGAAAGTGAAGTCTTTATGGAAGAAAGGAATGAACTAGATGAAATATTTCTTCGTCAACCTATACTTAAACACAATTTAAAGGTGGAAGACTTGGGTAAAACACTTCCACCTAAAGAGGATCCTGTCTTTGATTTAAAACCTTTGCCTGATAATCTTAAGTATGCTTATATTGATGATAAGAAAATCTATCCTGTTATTATTAGTGCTAACCTTTCAGGTAAAGAAGAGGCAAGATTATTGGAAGTATTGAGGAAACACCGTGGAGCTATGGGATATACTTTGGATGATTTGAAAGGGATTTCTCCTACTATATGTCAACATTCCATTAATATGGAGCCCGATGCAAAGCCAGTTGTTGAACATCAACGCCGTTTAATACCCAAAATGAAGGAAGTGGTAAGAAATGAGGTATTAAAACTTCTTGATGCTGGTATTATTTATCCTATTGCTGATAGTAGATGGGTTAGTCCTGTGCACTGTGTCCCTAAGAAAGGTGGAATTACTGTTGTGCCTAATGATAATGATGAGCTTATTCCTCAAAGAGTAGTAGTTGGTTATAGAATGTGCATTGATTTTAGAAAGGTTAATAAAGTTACTAAGAAAGATCATTATCCATTACCCTTTATTGATCAAATGTTAGAGAGATTAGCTAATAAAACTCACTTTTGCTTTCTTGATGGTTATTCTGGTTTCTCTCAAATTGCTGTTAAAGCTCAAGATCAAGAGAAAACCACATTTACTTGTCCCTATGGTACTTATGCTTATAGACGTATGCCTTTTGGTTTATGTAATGCTCCTGCTACTTTTCAAAGATGTATGTCTGCTATCTTTCATGGTTTTTGTGAGGAAATTGTGGAAGTATTCATGGACGATTTTTCTGTCTATGGAACTTCTTTTGATAATTGCTTGCACAACCTTGATAAAGTTTTGCAGAGATGTGAAGAAACTAATCTTGTTCTTAATTGGGAGAAATGCCACTTTATGGTTAATGAAGGAATTGTTCTTGGACATAAGATCTCTGAAAGAGGTATTGAAGTTGATAGAGCTAAAGTGGAGGCAATTGAGAAAATGCCTTGCCCCAGAGATGTTAAAGGTATTCGTAGTATTCTTGGTCATGCTGGTTTCTATAGAAGGTTTATTAAAGATTTTGCTAAGGTATCAAAGCCTCTTACTAATCTCTTGCAAAAAGATGTACCATTTGTTTTTGATGATGATTGTAAGGTAGCTTTTGAGACTTTTAAGCAAGCTTTAATAAGTGCTCCTATTGTTCAACCGCCTGATTGGAATTTACCATTTGAAATTATGTGTGATGCTAGTGATTTTGCTGTTGGTGCTATTCTTGGACAAAGAGTAGATAAAAAGTTAAATGGTATTCATTATGCTAGTAAGAGTCTTGATCCTGCTCAAAAGAATTATGCTACAACTGAAAAAGAATTTCTAGCTGTTGTTTTTGCTTGTGATAAATTCAGACAATATATTGTTGATTCTAAAGTTATTATTCATACTGATCATGCTGCAATTAGATACCTTATGGAAAAGAAAGATGCAAAGCCTAGGCTTATTGGATGGGTATTACTGTTGCAAGAATTTGATTTGCATATTGTAGATAGGAAAGGTGCTGGAAATCTTGTTGCTGATAATTTGTCTAGATTGGAAAACATTGAATATGATCCTATTCCTGTTAATGATAGTTTTCCAAATGAACAATTAGCTGCAATAAGGGTGAGTTCACGAGATAGTCCTTGGTATGCTGATTATGCTAACTTTATTGTTTCGAAGTATTTGCCTCCAACCTTTTCAGCTCAACAAAGAAGAAAATTCTTTTATGACTTGAGGCATTATTTCTGGGATGACCCACACTTATATAAAGAAGGAGTGGATGGTATTACGCGAAGATGTGTTCCGGAGTATGAACAACAAGAGATATTGAGAAAATGCCATAGTAGTGCTTATGGGGGACATCACGCTAGAGATAGAACTGCACAAAAGGTTTTACAATCATGTTTTTATTGGCCTACTCTTTTTAAAGATGCAAGAAAGTTTATTTTATCTTGTGATCAATGTCAAAGAATTGGTAATATCTCTAGACGTAATGAAATGCCTATGAATCATTCTCTCGTTATTGAGCCATTTGATTGTTGGGGATTTGACTTTATGGGTCCTTTTCCTCCTTCAAAGGGTTATACTCATATACTTGTTGCTGTTGATTATGTTACTAAATGGGTAGAAGCTATACCTACTAAAAGTGTTGATGGTGAGACATCATTAAAAATGCTTCAAGATATTATTTTTCCTAGGTTTGATGTTCCTAGATATCTCATGACTGATGGAGGTTCTCATTTTATTCATGGTGGTTTTAGAAAAGTTCTTGCTAAATATGGTGTTAATCATAGAATTGCTTCAGCTTATCATCATCAAACTAGTGGGCAAGTAGAATTATCAAATAGAGAAATTAAATCTATCTTGCAAAAGACTGTTAATAGAACGACGAAGAATTGGGCTAGTAAATTAAATGATGCATTATGGGCATATAGAACTGCTTATAAAAATCCCATGGGTATGTCTCCTTATAAAATGGTCTATGGAAAAGCTTGTCACTTGCCTTTAGAATTAAAACACAAAGCTTATTGGGCAGTGAGAGAACTAAATAGAGATTTTAAACTTGCTGGTGAGAAAAGATTACTAGATTTGAGTTCTTTAGATGAATGGAGAAGTGAAGCCTATGAAAATGCTAAACTCTTTAAAGAGAAAGTTAAGAAATGGCATGATAGGAGAATCCTTAAGAGAGAGTTTCACGTTGGTGAAGAAGTTTTATTGTATAGCTCTCGTCTTAGATTCTTTGCAGGAAAATTACTCTCCAAGTGGGAAGGACCATATGTTATTGTTGAGGTGTTTCGTTCGGGTGCAATTAAAATTGCCTCACTTAAAGATGACTCTACACAAGTGGTGAATGGGCAAAGACTCAAACATTATATTTCTGGAGATTCTTATAATGAAGATGTTGATATTATTCAAGTTATTGCTCCGGAAACTTTTATCAAAGAGAATTTTTCTGAGTCTGCAGAAGCTGAATTTGAAAAGGTACAGTTTCGGTAAGAAAAAGTTCGCGTTTTTAATTTTGGAAGACACAGAAGTTATTTTTAGAAAATATGGAAAAATACAAGACGAAAACGAGCAGGACACGGAGCCCGAGGCGCCGACACCATGTGCTCGCGCGGGCCCCATCCTGGCCGCGCGAGCAGGGGGTCTGGACGCCTCGGTGTCCGTCTCCTACTCGATCTCGTCCCGTTGCTTTCCTTTTGTTGCGTAAATTTTTGCTATTTAAACCCCCGGATACCCCGAGGTCCGTATAACGTGTTTTCGAAGTGTTTTTGTTTCGAGCTGTTTCTGCCAGATTTCATCCTTGGATCTAGAGCCATCATGTCTTCGCCCGAGCCTTCCGAGGATAGTTTCTTCATGAACGTCGTCAACCCGTACATGCACGAGTTGAGGATGCACCCGAAGGAGTTGACTTTGAAAGGTGGGAAGGTGCAGGTGGATGATGTTCAAGGTCCTCAAGGAGAGGGGACCATGGAGGAGAGGATGAAGAGTCTGGAGCAGGAGGTCTTCAAATATAAGAAGATGGCGGAACGTGAGGTGGATATCATTCACCGTATCGTGGCTGAACTTATTGCCAAGCATGAGAAGGAGACCGCAAAGCTCTGGGAGGACATCTTCTCACTTCACAAGACTACCAACAATCTTCAGGCGCAACTCTACGATGTTCAAAATCAAAACTGTGAGTATGAAACCAGGTTTAAACGCATAAGTGCTGCTGCAAGTTTCAGGATACTCGAGACCAAGTCATCATTTGTTGATGGAGAGCCCCTACCTTGGAAGTTTGATGAAGAGGGCTCACCACCATCACCACCGAAGGAGTAATTCATCATCGGTATTGGCATCTCCCTTAGCTTGTTCCAAGCTTGGGGGGAGTGCCGCGGTATCACACCATCATCTTTTACCATTTATCTTTGGGACAATTGCTTATGTGCCCTAGTTGGCTCTAGTTTATCCGTCTGTGCCATACCCGAGTAGTTTCTCTCGTCTGTGCCCTGTATGGCTCGGAAATCGCCCTAACGCTCCGTTACCCTCTGGTAACAGTCACTTGGCCTCACTGGTGGGGTCGGCCTGTCGCGGCTCGGTTGGGATTTCCTGGGTTCGGCTAGTGGGGTCGGCCCTTTGACCTTAGATGTGGGCCCAGCGAAGTGCATGCACCCCGTCCCACTTGCATTCATGCGGCCGTACGTGCGCGTCCTTGCCGTTCCACCTGTGCTCGCCGCGCCTTCAATGGCGTGCCCCCCTGGCCGGCAAAAAGCTGCCTCGCCGCCTACACTGCCGGACCGGACGCGCATCTGCTCCGCCGTCCTCGCGTCTCTCTTGCCTACTCTATCCTGATGCAAGATGAGCAGTCTGGAGCCGAATCAATGCCCGGTCGCCATTACTGCCGTCTAGATCGCGACGCCGTCCAGACCGCTCCAACCATTAAAAGGAGCCATCTCCTTGCCCATTGCGCTCACAAATCCCCTCTTCCTCTCCTAGACACCTTCGCCTAGTCCCGTATCTCTCCATGCCTCGTGGTGATGGCAGCTCCACTCCCAGCTCGAACCGCCGCCGCCGCCACGTCCCCTATCCTTGGTTTCTTGAGGCGAGCGAGGGAAGCGGCATGGGGAGTGGGCGTGGGCGTGCGCGTACTCCTCCAAGTTCGAGCAAGAGGCGAGCGAGGGAAGCGGCATGGGACGGGGAGTCTTCAAGGGGCAGGGGCAGGGGCAGGGCCATTGCTCCCGATCCCATTCCCTTCATCGATCTGTCCGACGAGGACGACCAGGGTATGGACTGGACCATGGCCTGGAAGGAGGAGGTCACGGAGATCCTGGACCCGGGTTTGGCCTGGGCCATGGCCGACCAGAAAGCCATGGACCTGGCCAAGCATTCCGCCGCCGAGCAGCAACGGCTCAATATCTACTCGGAGAGCAAGGGGAAGAAGGAGGACATGTGGTCGGCGTCGAACAGCATCGCCTCAGAAGAGGTCGATGCCAAGGGCAAGGGCAGGGGCAAGGGCAAGGCCGAGTCGGTGGAGGTTTCCGATGACGAGGACGAGTGGTAGTCCATTTTAGTTATTAGTTGCTTTATTAAGGGCAAGTGCCAATTTAGTTATTAGTTGTTGATCTATTTTATAATTTAGGAAGGGCAAGTCCATTTTGTACAACCATGAAATTTGGCAATGGCCTTGTGCTTGACGTTTCCAATTGTGTGTGCAAATCCAATTCAGTTTGCAAAGTTTGCTTAGAAATGGGGTCGTTTACCCTACCTTTGGAGCTCATTTGAAACACATTTTTCAGCGAGTCCACCATTTTTGCTTAAAAATGGGGCCGTTTACCCTACCTTTGGAGCTCATTTGAAACAGATTTTTCAGCGAGTCCACCATTTTTTATTAGAAATGGGGCCTTTTACCCTAACTTCGGAGCTCATTTGAAACACATTTTTCAGCGAGTCCACCATTTTTGCTTAGAAATGGGGCCTTTTACCGTACCTTTGGAGCTCATTGGAAACACATTTTCCAGCGAGTCCACCATTTTTGCTTAGAAACGGGGCCGTTTACCCTACCTTTGGACCTTATTTGAAACACATTTTTCAGCGAGTCCAAGCTCATTTGAAAATTTATATTGATTCAAGCTAGATTTGAGCAAGCTCATGGCTATCCTCATTTGGTTTGCCAAAATCCCCATTTAATTTACTATGACGGGTAACAGCCAAAATCCGCATTTGGCGTGCCAAAATACCCATTTTGTGTCA
Source organism: Poa annua (assembly GCA_026929855.1). Taxonomy (NCBI): domain Eukaryota; kingdom Viridiplantae; phylum Streptophyta; class Magnoliopsida; order Poales; family Poaceae; genus Poa; species Poa annua. The sequence goes on along the minus strand of CM049435.1, from coordinate 51,481,564 downwards.
CTGAGGCAAATGGGGGTGGGCGAGGCAAAATCCCCGTTGGGTCCGCCGTGGTCCACTCGTCAGCGGGGGTACAGCCCTTGTCCTACGCGCGCGTCCAATCAGATCGCAGAATGAACTTCTCGCGGATCGCCCCGACTATGCGTGCAGATTTCTTCTAGAGGAAATCGGACGGCTGCAGTTTAACCGACATTTGAAATGAGCTTCAAATATTCAAAAAAAAAATCAGAAAAAAGGAAAATCATGCGCACATAATCGTATTATGTCATATACGAACGACTCAAGTTGAAAAACATGGTCTAAATACATTCAAAAGGAGAAGGGCATGTATCGCATGTGATATTGCATAACTCAAACTATGAGGTCTAAGGTTAGAGAGAAGTGGTTTTGGAGTTTCAACATGAAATTTTCAAAAACCTCACAAAAGCTTCATTTTGGAGTGAATAAGAAGGATCCATACTTAGTTTTTCATTTTCATGTTTTAAACTTGTTTAAATGTTGGTCAAACTTAGGTTTGACCGAATTTGAAATAACCATAATAAATTCAAAAATTGTCGAAAAATTGAAAAACTGACGCACATAGTCTTCATATGTCATATACTAACGACTCAAGTTGAAAAACATGGTCTACATATATTCAAAATTAGAAGGGCATGTATCTCATGTGATATCGCAAAACTCAAACGATTAGGTCTAAAGTTGAATAGAAGTGGTTTTGGAATTGTCAGCATGATAATTTTAAAATACTCACGAAAGGATCATTTTGGAGTGACTAAGAATGGTTTAGGCTTAGTTCGCGCCCAAATGTACCCAAGTGCGCTACAGAGCACACCGTGGCGCGTCCGGAGCACGCCATGGCGCGTCCAGAGTGCGCACTTAAGGTGTTCGACAGAAGTATAATAACAAATATTACAAACGATTCAAGTTGATAAACAAGGTCTACACACGTTAAGATCACGTAAGTACACATAGCGCACATTGTGGGTGCCAGTTCACGTCCAGTTCGTGTCCAGATTGCGCTTGGTGTGTTGACACGGATGCACCGATACGTGTAATTCACGTCCAGTTCGTGTCCGGATATTTGCACGTAAAAAGAAAATTAATCGCGTCAGTTCTCGCAAAAAAATGATTCTGATACGTGTAGATGTCTCACAGCGTCTCCAACTGCATTAACTTGGACCAGAACGATGACGCGCATCAACGGTTCGACACTTGTACTCGACACGTCAAGGGGCAAAAGGTGACGTGGTAAACATTTACAGGCATGTCAGTTCGACTAGTGTGAAGCGCGGTCACACGATGTCATCATTGCGAATATAATCTGTAAATTGTGTAGTCATGTTACACTGCGTTGGCAAGAAAACGAAGCGATGCGCCTGTTCGGTGCCCCAAGCGGTTATCGATTTACGAGCCGGCGGCAGTGAATTCATCACTATCCCTTCACAAATAAAAACCCTAATCTCATTGCATTGCGGTTCACTCGCTCTTCTCTCCATTCTCAGTTCTCTCTTCTCTCCGAAAAAACCCCAACCACCCCTTCTCTCCAACTCCAATGGATCCGTGGTGGCAGAATGAAGACATCCCGAGCGACTCGGACGGCGAGGGGAGCCCGTTCCCCTGGTGGGAGGGGGGCTACGGGCACGCCGGCGGCTCCGGCACCGACGACGACGGCGAGGGCGACGACGACGAGCAGAGCCAGGACGGCGACTCCGAACCCGACGACTCCGACCCCGACCCCGACTCCGACGACGACGACGACCACGACGGGTCCGAGGAGGAGGACTCGGACCCGGAGTGGACGATGGGCGGCGAGGAGGAGGAGGACGACGCCGACGAAGAGGAGGAGGAGGACGACGCCGACGAGGAGGAGGAGGAGGATGACTCCGATGACTCCGACGACTCCGACGACGACGACGACTACGAACCGCCAGCCCAGAGGCGGCGGATGTAGGAGGCCGTCGATCGTCGTAGTAGCAGTAGCAGTGCAGTAGTTGCACTGCTACTTATTAGTAGTAGTGTTAGGATTTACCACAAAAAAAGTAGTAGTATTAGGCCGCCGCCGGCATAGTAGCAGTGCTGCATGCATTGTAATCGTTTGTAATTATTAATATAATCCAAATATAATCCTATTCGAGTTATTAATCGATTTTAAATTACTAGTAGCAGTTTCAATCCCTAATATAAATCGAGTTTCAGTTTTCAAATCGAGTTATGAATCCTATTACAAATTAATTCGAGTTATAAACCGAGTTTCAATTAGTAGTAGCAGTTTTAATTAGTAGTAGCAGTTTCACTAAACAATGACGTACTAATCAACGAATTGTCAGTTAATTCAGTTAATTTAGGGTTAATTCAGTTAATTCGGTGTTAACGACTGATACGTCTCAAACGTATCTATAATTTCTTATGTTCCATGCTTATATTATACCACTTGCTACATGTTTTATATACACTTTTATATCATTTTATGCATTTTCTGGGACTAACCTATTAACAAGATGCCACAGTGCCAGTTGCTTGTTTTCTGTTGTTTTTGGTTTCAGAAAATTGGTTAAGAAAATATTCTCGGAATTGGAGAAACGAAACGTCAAAGTGCTTATTTTTTCCAGGAGGTTCCAGAACACCGAAGAGGACACGGAGGAGGACCCTGAGGGACCCACACCCCCTCCCGGCGCGGGTCCCCCCTGGCCGCGCGAGCACGGGGTGTGGGGCCCTCGAGGCCCCGCCGCCTTCGCCCTTTCGCCTACTTATACCCCCCGAAAATACAAGCCCTAGGACGCGCACCTTTTTCCTCCACGAAGTCCAGAGCCGCCGCCGTCATCAACCCTAGATCGGGAGGGTTCAGAAGCTCTTCCCGGCACCCTGCCGGAGAGGGGAATCATCACCGGAGGGCTCTACATCACCATGCCCGCATCCGGACTGATGCGTGAGTAGTTCATCCTTGGACTACGGGTCCATAGCAGTAGCTAGATGGTTGTCTTCTCCTCTTGTGCTACCATGTTTAGATCTTGTGAGCTGCCTAACATGATCAAGATCATCTTTATGTAATGCTACGTGTTGTGTTTGCTGGGATCCGATGAATATTGAGTACTATGTTATAGCTTCATAATATATCTTGTAAGTGCGTTGTTTATGATCTTGCATGCTCTCCGTTGCTAGTAGATGCTCTGGCCAAGTAGATGCTTGTGACTCCAAGAGGGGGTATTTATGCTCGATAGTAGGTTCATGTCTCTATTTAATCTGGGGTAGTGACAGCAAGCTCTAAGATTGTATATGTACTGTTGCAACTAGTGATAAAACAGTAGTACTTTATCTAAGGGTATTTGTATTACTTACATTACACACATTGCCTAATGCAATAATCTGTTGGTTGCAACTTAATACTGAAAGGGGTGCGGACGCTAACCGGAAGGTGGATTATTAGTCATAGATGCGGTTGGAACGGTCTATGTATATTGTTGTAATGCCCAAATGAATATCACACTAGACATCATGACTATAGTATATGCATCATTATGCACTTCTTTATTCTGTTAATTGCCCAGCTGTAATTTGTTTACCCGCATGTATGCTATTATTATTATTTATGGAGAGACACCACTAGTGAACTGTGAACCCCGATCCTTTTTCCTTAAACTGATAAACAGTCCTACTGCAATCCTGTTACTTTCATTCTCTACAAACAAACATCATCATCCACACATACGTTTAATCCTTTTGTTACAGCAAGCCAGTGAGATTGACAACCTCACTGTCAAGTTGAGGCAAAATAGTTTGATTGTGTTGTGTGCAGGTTCCACGTTAGTTCCGGAATCTCTGGTGTTGCGCCGTGCCATATTCCGCCACCAACAACCTCCGGGAGATCTCTAGTTTCCTACTGGATCGATAAACCTTGGTTTCACAACTGAGTGAAACTTGCTTCTGCACTACTTCATACCTTCCTCTTGGGGTTCGCAACAACACCTCACCGGTGCCATCAACGACGTGTTAATTGGGGTGGAGATACCCAACCTGGGCGTCAGACTCGTCCCTTCTTGGCCCCACTTACTGTCCCCACTTGAGGACCCGAGCCGACCCCACCAGTCAAGCCGAGCCGCGCCTGGCCGATCCCACCAGGCCGACCCCACCGGTTAAAGAAGGTTGACCAGAGGGAAACGGAGCGTTTGGGCGATATGCGAGCCAGCCAGGGCACAGACGAGAGAAACTACGCGGGTATGGCACAAACGGATAAACTAGAGAGAACCGGGGCACAGAAGCAATTGTCCCTTTATCTTTTAGTAGTGTCATATCATGAGTAGGGAAGTTATCTTATTTGATGGTTTGCAATGTGGAAGTATCTCTCTTTAGTTGGTTATCTATCTATGTATCCCTTGGTGTGAGTTGTCGTTATGGAATATTAATGAGAAGTTTTATCATTTATTTTCTGCACATCTTATTTTAGTTTGCAATTTCTATCATATATGATTGATCTTGTCATTAGTATTGTTATCACTTTGGGAACATATAGTAAATCTTTTGGTTTTGGCAAACTTAGCATTGGTCAGTAGCTACAATACTTTGAGACTTAAATGGAGGAAAGAATTACATGTAGATATAGTTTTCAATGATCTTTCTCACTTGTAGATGATAAGCTTAGTATTCACCATTTAAAATTGTTTGTGCTTCCAAGTAAGAACTGCATGATTGTCTTTACTACATTTATATTTGTTTGTATCCATCAACTCTTATGCTTGCTACCAAACCTTGCTAGCCAAAGACCAGTATCGAGAGGGAATGCTTCTCATACTTCCAAACCTTGAGTCAAAACCCTTGTCACTTGTGTCCACCATACCTACCTATTATGTGGTATTTTGCGCCACTCCAAGTAAATACTTCATGTGCTATCTTTATTCAAAACTTCTATCCCTTATTTGTGTCAATGTTTATTAGCTCATGAGGAAATAATAGTTGAGTTTGTTATCTTCTATACTAATTAAGTAACCCTTGACTTGCATGCTTCATCTGCTCGTCACAAATATTGCAAAGAGCTGGTTAGACCACTATAATATCAAAAGGTTGAGAAAGTTAAAAATAGACACTCCTCCATGGTTTGAGATTGATTGGTGGGCACCCGAGGATTCGGTTAGCCATGGCTTGTGTAAGCAAAGGTTGGGAGGAGTGTCAAAGTTATCAAAATAGTTGTTTATTATAAAGGCTTGTTTTAAAATAATCGGAACCGCTCTCAACTTGCTTAGTATGGATGATGACAAGAACTCTATTACCATTCGTTGACAACAACAAACACCGCTCAAAAACTTACTTTTATGCTCTCTATATGATTTTAAAACTAAAAGCTCTAGCACATGCTTGTATCTCTGCTTCCCTCTGCGAAGGGCCTATCTTTTACTTTATGTTGAGTCAGTAAACCTATCTCTTTCTGTCTTAAGCAAGCATTTGAGTTGATTGTGATTCAACCATCTATACATTCGTATTGTTAACCATGTCTCTTATTCTTCCTTGTTTGGCACATTGCTGTTATTTGATAAATATGACTTTGGGAATTAGCAACTATTTAAGAGGGTTGTTTAGTAGAGTAAGCTCAATATGTTCATTGTTCTCTGACCAAGAACGAAGTTTGCCGACACCAACTATGGTTTTCTCTATGCACTTTATTGTGATTTACCTTTACTTGTTACAAGTTGAGTTATATGAATGGAGTTGATATCTAAGATAACTTGTGTATTATTAAATGTGATGCTTCTTGTCCGTATATTCTTTATCGACACTTTACTCCATAAAACTGTGGTCATGTTTACTGAGCTCAGCTTTCGCTTGGGGACAAGCGAGGTCTAAGCTTGGGGGGAGTTGATACGTCCATTTTGCATCACTATTTTATATCATAATTTGCTGTTATTCATTGATATATTTCATATTTAGATATGATACTTATGTTATTTCATCTATTTTGCATGTTTGATGATTATTGGAGAATTGATCACCGGAGTCAGGAATCTGCTGGAAAAAGCACCGTCAAGATACATTATTTGCAAAGCTCAGAAAACAAAACGAATACCGTGGAAATTATTATTTTGCCAGGTCATGGAGGGAGCCACGAGGAGAGGCCAAGGTGGGGCCCAGGGGGCCCACACCTCCCCCTCGCGCGGCAGACCCTGGAGCCGCGCGAGCAGGTGGTCTGGCCACCCTGGCCCACCTCTGGCCGAGCCCCTTCGCGTACTTCATCCCCCCGAAAACCTAAGGTGTCCTACGGAGAGTTAGAGTTATTCCGCCGCCGCCACGAGGCGGAAAACACCAGAGAGAAGAAAGCTCTCCGGCAGGGAGAAATCTGCCGGGGAAATCCCTTCCCGGAGGGGGGAAATCGTCGCCACCGTCACCGTCATCGAGCTGCTCTTCATCGGGATCATCATCACCATCATCTCCACCGCCGTCACCGTCATCTCCACCGCTCCACTCCGTTCCCGTTGTAACATCTAGGGCTAAATCTTGTGTGTTTGATAGGGGAAACTCTCCCGGTGTTAATTACTATTGTTATTGATGCTATTGGGTGGAACCGTTGAATTAAGGTTTATGTTCAGATTCTTACCCATCATTATATCATCTCTGATCATGTTCCAAATGATGTGTTGTGAGTAGTTCGTATAGTTCTTGAGGACATGGGTGAAGTCTAGATGTTAGTAGTGAACTATGTTGAGTAATATTTAATGGTTTGATATTTAAGTTGTGGTGCTATTCTTCTAGCGGTGTCATGTGAACGTCGACTACATGACACTTCACCTTTATGGGCCTAGGGGAATGCATTGTGTATTCGAATATTAATTGTGGGGTTGCCGGAGTGACAGAAACCTAAACCCCCGTTGATATCTCGATGCATGAGGGATAGCAGGATCTTAGAGTTTAAGGCTGTGGTTAGATTTATCTTAATTACTTTCTTGTATTTGCGGATGCTTGCAAGGGGTATAATCACAAGTATGTATTAGTCCTAGGAAGGGCGGTGCATTAGCATAGGTTCACCCACACGACACTAATCAAAACACTAAAGATTAATCATCTATATGAAGCGAAAGCACTAGACATAAATCCCGTGTGTCCTCAAGAACGCTTGGTCATCATAAGTAAACAACCCGGCTTGTCCTTTGCTCTAGAAAGGATTGGGCCCCTCGCTGCAATTATTATTGTTGCGCTTTATTTACTCGCACTTTATTTATCTGTTATATAAAAAACTCCTAAAAACCTGTCTGCTAGTATTTACAGTGAAATCCTCATCAAAACTGCTTGTCAGCACCTTCTGCTACTCGTTGGGTTCGACACTCTTATTTATCGAAAGTACTACGATACACCCCCTATACTTGTGGGTCATCAGATAGCGGTACTACCGCTGGCAGAGATTCTGCCTAGGTGATTTTCGATACCCTCTCTCTTCGCCATTTGAACTTCAGGTGTAGACATTTGGAACTCCTGCGATATCTTAATGACACGATTAGTCCGGTGAGTGTGTTGTTATAAACACCAAAACGGATTAAGAGCTAGCATGCTCTTTCAGCCGGTACATTTTTAATTATAAGAAAACACTTTCCAACGCATTTTCATCACTTTCTATTTTTAGCCATTAAAAAAATCCGATAATACAAAAACACTTTTAATACTTTCATTTACAAACCAAAACCCAAAAACACAACTTTTACTTGTTTTATCGTCCCTGGATGTTTAGTTTCATCATTGCATTGCATTTTATTTGATTGCATTTTTATTTCAGTTTACTAATATACACCTTGTGCTTGACAACCACTTGGTGAGGTTTAGGGCACAAAGCAAACTACATCTATTTTTTAGGTTGATTGAAGGACGACAAGGAGAAATCATTCTATACACAACTCCCCAAGGGCTCGATATTTAAACCTTCGAGTTACCTCGTTGGGAAAGCTTTACTTGCTACAATACTCTACACTTAGTCTCAACCATCAGGAAGTTTTCTGGCGCCAACTACGCGTTCAGGAATCAGCAAGAAGTTTTCTGGGGCCGTTGCCGGGGAGCTAGTATAAAGATACCCTCACAAGAAAGTTCAACTTCATCACCAACTTGTCTAAACACCCAAGTTTGGGGAGGTTGCACCTACGTGAGCATCTTATGCTTTTAGATCTACAAAGTATTTTTTTTTTGTCTTTATAATCATATTTATATTTTAGTTTTTGCCTTTTTAGTTAGTTTCATATTTTGATTTGTTTATTTCCTTTTTATTTTCAGTTTTTTGTTTACCTTTTGTATTTCAGTTTGTCATTTTATTTTCAGTTTTGCATTTTGTTAGTTAGTTGTTATTTTGGTTGCATTAGTTTTAGTGTCATTTTATTTTCCATTTTCATCTAAAAACATAAAACATATAAAAATTAGTATCATTTTATTACTTGCATAATGGGAGAAAGAACTAAATTGTGTGATTGCACAAATACACCTAATGATCAATTCATTGCTAGGCCCATTACCACACCTGAAATTAAGGTGGATAGCTTTGAAGTTAGTTCTAGTTTGTTAAACTTCATAACTAGGGAACAATTTGGAGGTAGTGCAAATGAGGATGCCTCTATGCATCTTCATGACTTTTGTGAAATATGTGACATGCATAAATTTAAAAATATTGAAAATGATATTCTCAAATTAAAATTGTTTCCATTTTCACTTAGAGGAAAGGCTAAAGAATGGTTGCATTCACTACCCACAGCTAGTATAAACTCTTGGGATGACTTAAAAGAAGTTTTCATTAAAAAGTATTATCCTCCCGTTGAAATTTTGCAAAACAGGAATTGTATTCTATCATTTAGGCAAAATGAAAATGAGCATGTAGCTTTGGCTGGGAGAGAATAAAAATAATGCTTAGAACTTGTCCCTCACATGAAGTCAATGAATGGACCATCTTACATTCATTTTATAATGGTTTAAACTACATGTCTAGAAACATACTGGATTCTGCCGCGGGAGGTGCTTTTATGAGTAAAACTATTGTAGAAGCAAAAGCCATACTAGAAAGTATGTTGCAAAATTATATTCAATGGCATACAGAGAGAGCACCTAACACCTCCAAGAAAGTAAATTCCATAGAAGAGGTAAACACTTTATCTAATAATATGGATGGCATTCTTGCTTTCATGACTAAACACAATGTTGAGAATGTTCCCTTACAAGATTTAGTTGGTAATAATGCTTAAAGTGTGGATGTCAATTTTGTTAGGAAATTTGGTAGTGGTAGCTATGGTAATAATAATTACAAGTCTTACAATAGGCCACCTTTTGTTCCCAACAAGTATGCTAGTAAAATTCATATCTACCCAAAAGGAGTTGAACAAATAATTTATATCCAAATTTGAAAAACAAGATGCTTTGTTTGAGAGGATAGAGCAGCTTACTAGGGAAGTAACATCATTGAAAAATACTATCATTGCTCAAAAACATGAGGAAACTATAAAATATGTGCAAGAGATAATAGATAGATCCTTTGAAACTATTAATGAAAGAGAAAGAGCAAAAAGTAAACACTCATGTATGAATGAGAGAATGGAAGAAATTAAAATGCTTAGTGAGGTTAAGGATTCACTACTTGATCTAGAAAGATGTAGGTTACATGAACTCATTAATATGCTACAAAAATATGCTAGTGATCCATCTATAAATGCTAACCAAACAGGTTTTGGCTCCTATATTGTACGATATATACCTTCTTGATTGATGACATAGATATTTTTACCAATAAGACTACATACAATATAGGTACCCTTATTGATGGGATAAGTGCTCCCTTAGATACTTTTTACTCCACATATTAGATTTTTGTAAATCAAACTTTGAAAATTTTGACCAAGTTTATATGGAAAACATCAAGATTCAGAATACAAATCAATATTATTCGATACATCATGAAATATATTTTCATACTGTATCAATTTTGTTATTGTAAATATTGCTATTGTGTACTATAAACTTAGTCAAACTTTAAGACGTTTAACTTATTAAAATAAACCTATTATGCTGAGTAAAAATGACCAAAGGAAGTTGATAGTTTTTTTTGGACATAAGTTGATAGTTTCTTTGTAACGGGATAACGTCTTTTTTCCATAAACAAGCAATCGAAAGCCTTAATATCTGGTATCCAGAAAAGGAAGACCTTTTTGTAGTCACAGCCATAGCCCATAGGTAGTCTGACGACAGCGACGAGGAGGATCGTAGCACCTAAACACGTAATCAAGCGAAAACGAACGATTGTGTCCTTTTCTAGAGAGTGTTGCTTAAACACCAATCCTCTGTTGACTCTTGGCACTGCTATCGGGTCAGTAGGCTTACTAGAGCCGTTTCTAATGAAAATGGCCTGAGATTTTTTTTTTGTCTATTCGACATAGTTTGGGTGCCTCACTTCACGTATATGTTCCTCCAACTCCAACGTTAACATCATTTTAAAAAAAAATCTTAGCACAATCTGAGACGTGAAGGACTGAATGAATGATAGCCAACAAACATGAAAGCTACACTCAAGACTCAACTGAATCACAGGACTGGATTGGGTCAATTTGACTTCAAGACATGGTATAAAATCAATCGGAAATTCGTTATTTGTGATGACAATACCATTTTTAAGTTGTCTATCTTGTCTCGATCAATTATACTCCCTTCGTTTTAAATTACATGTTAGACTGTATTTAGACATATTATAAGTCTGGATATATCCAATTTTACATAAATAAAAGTTATCTAATTAGAAACGGAGGGAGTATGTGATTATGTCGTTCGGCATATGTTTCTCTCTTGTTTAGAATTCCTATTTTTTGCTTAATGCAGACCTTTTTTGTTAGACATACTTACTCCATACTACATTAGTTCGGGTCTAGATATTGGGTGTGAAAACGTTAGGTCTGAAATTCATTGGTTTTGTTGGTGCTTTTAAGTGCCGAGTCTAGACATTCACTGATTGTATCAGACAGTGACATTTTTTCCTTGTTGAACACATTGTTTGGAAAGTTCAGAGTTTTTTTTAGTGAAAGCCTATAACTTTTTATTGGACGACAATGATGCTTGTGCATTTTTTAAGGCATCGGTTTTAGATAAATTCTTCTAGAGTTCTGGGTGTTGTATTAATAGTTTGGTTCCGACTGTTGCGAGTGATTAATCACTGTGACGGGTAATTTTTTCTTTATTCTTATATTTTCTTTTTTAGATGTGTGCATCGTTAATGTCTTAACTAGTTTTTAACATTTTTGGGTGTAGAATATGCAATATAATTGGTATGTTATATTAGTATATTCCATTTGCAATTTATGCACGATAAGACTGACGACGCGAATCACGATTATTCAAAGAATGATTGGATTAGGTTGTGACACTTTTTCGTCGTCGGTGGAGATGCATTGATACTAGTCTAATATTTATGAAGGCATCCTTACCCGTTGGGGCGTCAATTAGGTGGAGACATTGGTGGCCCTATGGCCGACACGATAGCTGATAGCTGACCGTCCATGTGCTAATCGTCACATCTCAAAGTCTCTCTACACATCGAACCAATCTATCGATGGATGGCCACGTGTGGTTGTACCCCGATTTCATCATAGTTTCACACTTCAGGATTGACATATGTGTCCACCAGACTGTCCTCTGGCTTCAGAACAGGAGCCGCATGGGACCTCCACGAAAACGACAACAACAATTTTGGAGTGTGGCTCGAGCACTTCGCGTGTGAGGTGAAGGAGGAGCAGTACACGTCACGCGTCGAGGAGGCAACATCGTCATGCGCTATGGTCGCATCAAAGCAGCGCGCCGACGACCACTCCCATCGAGGCGGTCACCTCTTATTCCGTTGGAAGATCAAGAAGAAGGCCATCAAGCATCTGGGCAACAAGCCTGCTTCCCCGACGACAGTGTTTCCTCTTCGACGCCTCCTCCTCCACCGCACGTCTCTACGTCTCCTCCGACGACCATGACGACTTCTGTTGTGGTAGCGACGACGAGGCTTAGAATTAGATTAGGTTTACATTATGTTTAAATTCATTCGACATGTAAAATATTAATAAAATTTGGATGAAAAATTTAAATTGTCTGACACCTCAGTTTGCATCACCTATCCCAATATGAGTCGCATACCCACCAAACCCACTCCAACAATAATTTCTGAACTCTTCAAACACTGGCAAGCCAACAACTCCTTGGCCTCGGAGGTCCCAACAAACAGCCGCACGCACCATCCAAAGTCCAGAACGCCCCAGCCCCACACGCAGCCTGCCTGATCCGATCGTATCGCCCACTAACATTAAATTAAATGTTTTTTCAAAATAGTAGTATATCAATTCTGCAGATGGGGCCCACGCGCCCCCTCCGGTCTTGCCTTTAAATGCGCTGCCAAAGTTGGTCACTCCGTTCTCTCTCCTCCTCCCCGTGCCAACGCCGCCCTCCCCACCTGCCCCGTTCCCGATCTCCGAGGCAAGCATCGCCGCCGCGTCTGCCATGGCGTTCGAGAAGATCAAGGTCGCCAACCCCATCGTCGAGATGGACGGTCAGACCCCCTGCTCCCCTCTCCTCCCCTCCCCTTCCCCAGCAGATCTATCTCTTGCCCGCGGCGCCGCTCGCTTACCCTGATAGTGTAAACCAATACCGGTGCTGAATTTTGTTCTCTGGCCAGGGATCTTGCATAGAGATCCGCGAGATCTAGCCATCGTTCTGCTCCTCTTATTGATTTAATCTCTTAGCAATTGGCTTAGTGTCTCCGATCTATCTGCCTCTGCCTAGTCGGATTGCCACAGATTTTGCGGAAACTCGGGAGGCGACACTTTGTAGATAACAAGTGCACATGCACGGCATCGTGAGTGCGATCGTGATGATCTATTGGCAGAGGGGAGGTGCAGAGCTTTTTTTTGTTTGAACTGGGGAGGCGCGGAGTTGGACGTACTCTGCTGAGGAAATACTTCTGGCAGACGTAAATACGGGATCTTGTTTCTGAAATCAAAATCTCTAATTTAGTATTTTTCGTTCACTTGTTCGTGCTTTTGGCGCAATTGTAGCCATTGCCATTTACCACATGTATGCGTTGTATATTTCTCAGAGTAGCTCTTTAAAATGAAAAGAAGTGCAACTTTCAGTGTTAGCAATAAGTTTGGAAAAAGAAATAACTTCGGACAGACGTATAATTAGCAGATCTTGTTTCTGAAAATTACTTTAGAAAACTGTATTCTCAAGTATTTCTCAAAGATCAGTTGTTCACACTTCGGGTCCAATTATAGCCTAGCCGGTACTACATGTCGGCATCATATGTTGCATAGAGTAGCTCATCTTTAAAATGGTCAGAGGTAGCAGTAAGTCTGGAAAAAGGATATGTAATTTTTTTAATTGTAAATAAACTCTTGATTTATTGGCCCACTGCCGTGCTGATATCTTGTTATTTACCTACAGGCGATGAGATGACCAGAGTATTCTGGCAGTCTATCAAGGACAAGGTAATCAATATGACATAGCTCCATCTGTTCTGATAATTCTGTTTTGCATGATCCATTTGTGATCCATATGTTATTGTCTAAGCATTTCGTTTGTTTCAGCTTATCTTCCCATTTTTGGACTTGGACATCAAGTACTATGACCTGGGAGTTCTGCACCGTGATGCAACTGATGACAAGGTTACGGTGGAGGCTGCAGAAGCTACTCTCAAGTAGGAACTTTTGAATAGTAATTTAAGTTGTGTGCTGCTATTATGCTTCAACTCGCTGCCGATGTTATGCTTTTGTGTGTTTTTTGCGGGAAGATATTACTTGAGTTGCATTGAATAATATGCTTGATTTGTGACCACACAATTTCCCATGATTTATGCAGACTTTAATTTTTTTGTCCTGTTTTTTATCATTAATTTCCCTCTTGTGGATTTTCTTATGAATTCTCAATATGATTGATGGTCTCTTCTTTTATATGATTATAGATCTCTTTTCTTGAATACTGTTGATTAGTTATGTCATACCTTGCCAGAAGGCTTTGGGCATTCACTCCATCATACTATTTTTACTATGTTCCATATTGCTTGAACTAATCCATTGTTTTTAGGTACAATGTGGCTATTAAGTGTGCAACTATTACTCCAGGTACATTTCACTCTTAAGCTTATGCAGCTCAAGTATTTGTTCTCCGTATTGTTGAAACACCAACACTTTGAAGATATTTCTAATATCTGGGCTACTTAACACCATGACAGATGAAGATCGGGTTAAGGAGTTCAACCTAAAACAAATGTGGAGGAGCCCAAATGGCACAATTAGGAACATTATAAACGGTAAGCTGCCCCTGTATTTCAATATAATCGACAGGATCAGGTTTTTTACCTTTCCCTTCATGCTTGTTACCTTCAGGCACCGTGTTCAGAGAGCCAATTATATGCAAGAATGTTCCAAAGCTTGTTCCAGGTAAGGAGCATTAAGACGTACTACACATTGTTTTCAGGGTAAAGTACTACACACTTTGAGTTCCAAAGTTTTCCTGCTCAATTGAACTTTGGTGTAATCAGGATGGACTAAACCCATTTGCATTGGAAGGCATGCCTTCGGTGATCAATACAGAGCAACTGATGCAGTTCTCAAGGGACCTGGCAAACTCAGACTAGTTTTCGGTAGGGTTGCATAATCACTCGTAAAATGAAGTTTAAGAGAGCGACATAATCTTCAGAGAACTTGTGTTGGCAAACACTGACACTCTTTCATTTTTTTCTTTGTTCTACTGGCAGAGGGCAAAGACGAGACGGTTGACCTGGAGGTTTTCAACTTCACTGGTGCTGGAGGAGTTGCCTTGGCTATGTACAACACAGATGAGGTACTACTATCTCTGAACTTGTTTCCTATAATTGCAAAGAATATTTACATTTTGATATATCCCTGACATTCAATTAATTAATTAACTACTGTTAACAGTCAATTCAAGGTTTCGCAGAGGCTTCTATGGCAATTGCTTATGAGAAGAAATGGCCTTTGTACCTTAGCACAAAAAACACAATCCTTAAGAAATATGATGGCAGGTAGTTTATTGGTGCATTTAAACTATTGTTTAAAGCTTGTCTGAAACGATTAGAAAAGTTGTAATATCCTTTATATTGTAGGTTCAAGGACATATTCCAGGCGGTCTATGAAGCTGACTGGAAATCAAAATATGAGGCTGCCGGAATATGGTAGATTTTGAACTTATCTTGCTTCGAGCTCTCTTGGAAACTGTTGTCACAGTATGTCATGAGCCGTTTTTTTATAGGTATGAACATCGTCTGATTGATGACATGGTTGCCTATGCACTTAAGAGTGAAGGAGGCTATGTTTGGGCTTGCAAGAACTACGACGGAGATGTGCAGAGTGATTTCTTAGCTCAAGGTCACAATACACTAACTTCCGAGAGTGCATAAAAAAATCTGAATTTATCTTTTGCCCCTTGGTCAGTATAACCAATGCTTAAGTATTTTCAGCTGTAAATAACTCTTATCAATTGGCATGCAGGTTTTGGCTCTTTGGGCCTTATGACATCAGTATTGGTATGTATTTTCTCATTTACTAGTGATGTTCTTGACTATGTTGTCTGCAGTATGAAAAATTCTTTACTTTGCTCATATCCACGCCAATATTTCTAGATGTGCCCTGATGGTAAAACCATCGAAGCTGAAGCTGCCCATGGCACGGTTACCCGTCATTTCCGTGTTCACCAGAAAGGTGGTGAAACCAGCACAAACAGCATTGCTTCAATCTTTGCCTGGACGAGAGGACTTGCACACAGGTGCAGCTTTTACTTTATGTTTATACCAGTACAAGTGTGCAACCCTTGGTTTTCATTTTTATCCATCAATAATAATGTAGTAGCGTGTGGCAGCATCATCCTTTTTCTTGTTGTGACCAAAGTTTTTATTCTAGCTGATTCACTAATGTTAACTCATATGTCCACACTGCAGGGCTAAGCTAGATGACAATGCTAGACTTCTTGATTTCACACAGAAACTTGAGGAAGCATGTGTCGGAACTGTGGAGTCAGGGAAGATGACGAAGGATCTAGCACTTCTTGTTCACGGATCTTCAAAGTATGTTATGCTGCTCAGCTTTCCCTCTACTGTAGTATTTTTTTGTGCATGTATTTTCATTATCTTATTATGCGCTTTCCTTTGGATTCCAGGGTCACAAGAGGTGACTACCTGAACACCGAAGAGTTCATTGACGCAGTTGCTGCGGAGCTCCAATCAAGACTGGCAGCCAACTGAAGTTTCAAGAAAACCTCGTAAACATCAGTGCTTCAACAGTCTATCACCCAACGATTCAAACCATTTTGGTTATGCCGCCATTATCTGTCATGCTTTCCTCCTGAACAGAATGAGTTTTGACTACACCATCTCAAATTATTGTCAAAATGCAAGCAATTCTATAGATTGTGATGTTATGTAAGTGGAGCTCTAAATAAAGGACAATGATTGGGGTAGTTCTAATTCACAGCTTTGGGTTTACGTTCGGACCATTGGATGGATATGCTTACAGTTGGTTCTTTTGATATACTTAGATAGTATTTTCTTTGGAAGAGCATAAAAACCTATTGAAAATTTTCTTAACCCAATATATTTAAAGCATCACAAATATTTTTCCACTTAAGTACACTAGTATAGTCGTATAGGTTAAGTTTTTAATCTACACTGAAATGAAGCAGTTTATGGGGAATATTTTTTGGGATTATATTTTCTAAACTGGCTTAATTAATAAATAGACTACTCAAATTTCATGGGGTTCAAAACTATAACCTGCATTTTCCTAAAATACATTCCGGGAACTGCTAAATTCAATGAATAGATAGAAGGTTGGTCCAATTTATAAGGGAAACCGGACCTAAAAAATATACAACACATACAACCTAACAGACCACGGGTCCCTCTGGCCGGATCCACCTCTAGAACGATACAAGGGAATAGAACACTAAAAAGCGCCGCCATAGTCCTATTTAGAAGACTAGATCAAGAGTTTCCCCCCGGAGCACGTCGGAAAAGGCAAGGTGGGAACCGCTACATCAATGCCTCCAACAAGGGAGCAACGCCTACGGACGTCGCGATCGACGACTCCGACCACAGCCGAAGTACGGCTTTCGCCGTCGGTCTCACCTACACAGTCCGAACCAGGATCCAACCAGTCAACACATCAAACCACTATCATGCCTCCACGGCCAACCGCACTTCCTGGCGAGCTCGACGTGCTTCCACCTTGCAACCGCGGCCCCCGCTGGACGGAGGATGCAACCCCCGTAGCGGCGCCATTCTTCTCCCAACGTAAGGATGCAACCAAGCACAACGCCATTCGTCTTCTTGAGGATGCAACGTTTGTAGGCCATTCATCTCCCGCGGAGGATGCAACAACCACATCGGCGCCATTCTTCTCCCTCCAAGCTCCACCCTCTCTCCCACGCACCGGGCGTAACACACCGGCAGCACGCCTTGCTTGCCAATCCACCATCAGGAGGATGCAACACCTCCGAGTACACATCGGCGCCATTCATCTCCCATCAACACCACCCGGGGCAACCGTCCTCGCACGGCCAAGATGGCGCCGTCCCACACAACCTCCTGCCCCTCCAAACCACGCCCGACAGGCAGCAGCCGCGCACATCTGCATCCTCGACTAGATCGATTCAGATAGGGCTGACGCACCGCCACCACAATCACCGCGAATTCCAGCCTCTGGGTGTCACTGTCACCATCTCCGCCGTCACGCCAAGACTGGCACGGCCGTGGCCCTCCCGGCCCAGATCAGGCCTAGAGTTGGGCCCAGATCGGACGTGTGCGCGCCGCTCCGCATCGACCTGTGGCGCCATGGCTGATGCCTCCCGCCGTGTGGTCGGCTCCACCGCCTCGCCCATGTTTGCCCCGCCGCTCACCTTGCTCCGCCGTCCCGCACAGCCCCGCCGCCACGACCTCTGCTCCGCTCGCAGGAGAACCGTCACAGCATGCTCACGCTCCCCTCCGCCTTTGACGGTCTGGGGGGGGGGGGGGGGGGGGGGGGGGGGGGGAGGGCGAGGGAGGCTTGCTGGCGAAGGATTCGGTCGGCCTCCGGAACCGCTCGAGCGGGAGCCGCCCGGGAGTCGAGGGAGAATAAAATACATTCCAGTATCGTGGAAGTAAATGAGACCTTATGGACCTCACGACTATCCTGCCGTGAACTGCAAGGGCGTCACCTTTAACGTTGGACTAACGACCTCTAGCGCTGGACTAACAAGCTACTTGGCTCGAGATGTTATGCTTAGTTAAGACTCGGATCGTTAAGCTTGTTAAGTATAACGAGTCTTTGTTATATATTCGCAACCGCTCGGGGGCAACTCGTTAAACTTTGTTAAGAAGATGTATCACGGTATTTAGGCAATTAATCCAATTAATTAAGTTCCAATTAATTACGATGTATCAAATTAAGCATTAGGAGTAATATATTTTGGACATAGATATATTTAAAAAAAATGCTACATCACGGTTTCCTTAATTTTCGTCCATACAGAGAAAAAATTGTGGCTGATAGGCTATGTACATATAATCATCAGCCATACAAATTTGCAGACCGCTGCCAAGATGCTGACAAGTTTAACGAGTAGCTTGTAAAACTCGGTTAGTTTAACTATTTAACTTGTTAGCACTAATGAGTTAAATTTACTGTTTAGCTTGGTTTGTTAAAAAAAACAAGTCGAGTTCAAATGAGTTGAGCACCGAACGCTCATTAAATTTGAGCTTTATATCCAATCCTAGTTACCTCCGGATATGAATCCTCTGATGTACGTCACCCCTACCGTAGGGTCACTGAGATGTGGGCCCCATGACTAGCGGAGCCTGTTGACTCCACTGCAGAGTACGCTACGTCAGGGGAACTGTTTCTGCTGGTCGGTAAATTTTTGGGAACTTCATTGATCCCTGATCCATCAGTACTTTCATATAGTGACTTGTTGACTATCTTGTACCCCTCCGATCGCTTTTCATCGCTTTTCATATAGTGACTGTCCATATAGTGACTGTCCGGAGGTAGTACTGATATTGTTCAAGTAAATGTAACACATGTGGAAACTAAATTCAAACACACTTCGAAGGTGAGTTTATAGCGTAAAACTATCACTTTTGGCTCGTCTAATGATACCACTTTACTTTTAATCTTGCATAACTACCACATTTGATTTAAATTTTCACAAAAAGCTCAAATTGCGTCTAATCACGAACTGACACGACCGGTTGGGCCCACCTATCAAGCTAACATGGAGAGCTTAGACAAAATAACGTCTAGACTGACCGTGGGACCCAGTTGTCAGTGTAACAAAAAATAAAATATATTTTTAAAAAAAATCTCCAAACAGGGGTGCCCGTTGAGGGCTTGTTTAACTCAAGTGTATATTAGGGGATGGGAAGAGTAGAGATATGAGGGGATTTGGTAAACACCCAATTCCCACACATCCCCATAAATAGTCTTCCCCTACAATACACTAGCATGTATTAGAGTTTTTGTTTTGCATAAAAATGAGGTGGTTGGTGAGGGATATTTAGAGATTATCCCCTCCAATCTCTAAAATACATTAGAAGTAAACATATTAGTAGGGATTTTCTGAGATTCACGATAATCCCCTCACATCCCTAAAATACACTTGAGATAAACAAGCCCTTAGCACAGCAGGCCGTCGCCGCTGGGCTGGGGCTTCGGCGTCCCCGCGGCCGCCATGGCCGTCGCTGTCGTCAGCTTCCTCATGGGGAGCAAGCTCTATAGGTACCAGAAGCCGGGGGCAACCCGCTCACCAAGATGATGTAGGTCGCCGTCGCCGCCTGTAGGAAATCGCGTGTGCCTGTGCCCGCCGACTCCTCACTATTGCAGGAGATGGCATCGCCGGACGTCAATGCCGCCATTGAGGGCAGCAGGAGGCTGGAGTACTCGGAGCCTGGACAGGGCGGCCGTGGTGACGGGCGACGACTCCACGGAAAACCCTGACCCGTGAAGGATGGTGCGGCTGCTTCCGGTGTGGGCGAGCGACATCGTGATGTCGTCAGTGTATAGCCAGATGACCACCATGTTGGTGCTACAGGGCAACACGCTGGACCCGCGCATGGGCCCCTCCTTCAAGATCCCAGCGGCGTCCCTCTCCATCTTCGACCGTCGTGGGCCTCGCCAGGAAAATCTCCCCACGGTGCCAATGCCTTGGTCGTCTCCACGGAGACCATCACCTCCAACTACTACCTCGGGAGGGAGCGCGCCATGCTCCTGTCGAACTGCCTCTTCCGCATCGGACGAGACAGGACGCGGACGCGGCGAGCACGGGGGCAAAGGGCGCACCAGCCGAACATGAACGCGGACGGCATCGCGCGCGGCCACCGGCGAGCTGCGACTTTTTTGTCGGGAGGATGGGCGGCGGCGGTCAGATGACAGGACGGTGGGCGGGCAGGGGCGGCGTGGCCGGAGGACAGGAGGGTGGGCGGCGGCGGCGACGTGGAGAACAAGACCAAGGAACCTCAGATTTGTTTTTTTTGCAGATTTTTTCTATTTTTGTAGAATTTTTTATTTTTTCATTAGACTGACAAGTGGGTCCCATTGTCAGATTAGTTGTTAATTTACCACGTCATCCTTAGGTGGGCCCAACCGGTCAGAACCGGTGTCAATTCGCGATCAAACCGTGATTTGGATTTTTTGCGTAAATTTGAATGAAATGTGGTAGTTCTGTGAGATTTAAATGTAAAGTGGTACCATTACCAAATTGACGAGCCAAAAAGTGATAATTTTATGCTATAAACTCCTTTGAGGCAACACTTGGCGGTCGCATTGCCACAACAGAGACAACGCACGGTGACAAAACTTTTATGCACTACAAGAGAACTCGTCCTACAGCAACGCATTTTGCTAGAGTACAGTGCAACACATATCAACCCGTTGGTAACGAGGGCATTGCTAGGTAGCACCGTGTATGGGTAGAGGTTTGACAACACTTACATGCATTGGTGTTTGCACAACCCAACTGATTTAATGTTTAGAATAAAATTAAATGTGTGTTTAGGGTGATTTGAACACTGGTCGTCCTACAACAGAGACAACGTAGGGTGACAAAAACTTTTATGCACTACAAGAGAACTCGTCCTACAGCAACGCATTTTGCTAGAGTACAATACAACGCATATCAACTCGTTGGTAACGAGGGCGTTGCTAGGTAGCACCGTGTATGGGTAGAGGTTGACAACACTTACATGCGTTGGTGTTTGCACAACCCAACTGATTTAATGTTTAGAATAAAATAAAATGTGTGGTTAGGGTGATTTGAACACTGGTCGTCCTACAACAGAGACAACGCAGGGTGACAAAAACTTTTATGCACTACAAGAGAATTCGTCATACAACAACGCATTTTGCTAGAGTACAATACAACGCATATCAACTCGTTGGTAACGAGGGCGTTGCTAGGTAGCACCGGGTATGGGTAGAGGTTGACAACACTTACATGCGTTAGTGTTTACACAACCCAGGGGATTTGAACCCTAGTCATGCGCCTACCCTCCAGGGTGCTCTAACCACATGGGTTAGGCCAGCTTATTGTCTATGTATGTAGAATATTTCTTTTGAACCTTATATTTTGCTACGGAAATTAATATTTTTTATTATTATTAACCGATTCAGCTATTGACCCACTGAACCAACGGTCCCCTTTTTTGAAACCTGATGCACATAACATGCACACCTTAAAGGCCTTGTTGAAATGAAAATAATCAATATGACTATAGATGCAAGAGAAACATATCATAAATTGGATACAACAGGAGCACCATCCATGTGATACATTATATAAATGTTTTGTTGGCAACATCACTACCCTATGATATAACTAAATGTGTATTCGGCTGCGACAACATTGTCCTCCGTGCATTCAACATGTCATCCATTTATCTTCTGGATCTAGAATAGAAAAAAGGTAAAACTGTTAAAGACCATGTTTGGAAATAAAGGCATCACATTATATAAATAGTGAGACAGCAAAATAATGACGTACAAAGGTTGAAGGCCATGCAATTTTTGTTCCTTCTGCACTACCAACATTGAGGCAGTTTTTCCGTTTTCACCAACTCTTCATTTTTCACTAATGCGGCACTGACATGTACAAGGCAGAACTGATTTGTTATTTCAGCACCATCAAGTTTATACTTTGGATCGCAACTTACAATTGTAGCAAGGGCAACGTCTTTGTTCCCGCTTGACAAAGCTCTTCAGAAATACTTTAGTGCATACCTGTCTGACAAATAAGTTAGGATTGGCTATTTTAATATTTTGCTCCGTGCATTGCTATTTTGAACCGAAATTTCTTTACTCCGTGATCAAGGAATATATCATAAGTTTTGGAAAAATAGAACTGAGCCACTACATTGCAAACAATAGAAGCATAACAGTTTGATCCTCAACAATGCTGAGTTCTAGAAAACAATTAAAGATTAAACCTTATCTAATGCAACTCTCTTCTCGGATGGTTGCGAGTTCATACCATGGAAACCATTTTGCTTGATCTGCAGAGAAAGGTAAGATAAATCAATATTTTCAAAAAAGTTGCGGTTGCAATGTAAGAATACAGTACCATCAAATTATTTGGTTCCACAACCATTGGGACTTGTTGACTGGGAGAAGCACCATATATTCTAGATATTATGCTTTCAGATCTGTCTTATATTGCCTCCATCGGTCTTTAATTGTAATTGTCTCTAGTATATATTTTTCCATTCGAGCAGATAAAGGAACCTCATCTATAGAAGAATCAGAAAGCAATAGACTAACTAAGTTGTAAAGAAAATATAAGAATGTAGTAAAAGGTTCTTAGTGCTGTACAGCGTACCTTTACTTGGTCAAGTATAGGCTTTAAGTTTATCCTTTCATTGTCTTTTTAATCTCTTTCTCCTATCCGCAATCTCCAGTCCCTGTACGACAAGCTACACAAGGATCCATTCCTACCAACCAAGCCAACAAAGTCTCCAAGATGTTTACCTTCTTTTCCGATTGGCTGATCTAAATCATTGCACTTAACGACAATCCTTTTCCCTTTTGGAAGGGTCCAAATATCTTTAAGCTTTCGCTTCTTTCGCTCTTTTGTTACTCCAATTACACCTGACAAATGTTAAATTAGCACAAAAAGTTATACATGAACTAAAGTGTATCTCTTATGAGGATGAATAATTATTGTTGCAGTGAATAATGAATGGGGGTCTCTATTGACTAGCTAGCTGGGAAATAACGTTTTTTCCAGTCAACTGCCCGTAGGGCTGTAGTGTATCGGCAGCCTAAAATTGTTCCTGGATTTTTTTTCTTTTGTATTTGTTGTTGTGAGCCAGGCACGGAGCTCATCCGTAGAGCTGCATGCGACATGCGAACGCACCGGACGTTGGGCGGGTGCTGTCGCCGGACCGACGGCTCGACGACGTGGACAGCCGGATTGCAGTAGAGCCAACCACGACTCAGACTCTTTTACACATGCATACTGTCGGTGTGACGAGCTAGCTGTTATAGATCATCGAACGACGCTGGTTGCCGTTCATTAGCACCACACTACTTTATCCAAATATTCCTTTTTCTACCCAATCATACGTGTCACCAGCATATATATATATGCTTATAGATGTCAGTTGCGTTTAGAGTTGCAACTAAAAATACAACGACCAAAAAAATGGAACACACAATCTCCAGTTACAAACCTAATTGTAATTGACTGCAATTGACTGCATGTACAGTCAGGGAGGTTAAATGTCAGTTACACCCATGATTGGAACAAAAAATCTAGTTGCGTGTTGAATTGCAACCGACTCCCTTTTAAAACATCAGCGGGGTTGAGGGGAGAGGCTATGTCAGTTGCATTTAGAGTTATAACTAAAAATACAACGACAAAAAATGGAACACAAAATCCCCCAGTTACAAGTAACTGACTGCATCTACAGTCGGGGAGGTTAAATGTCAGTTACAACCATGATTGAAACAAAAAATCCAGTTACGTGTTGAGTTGCAACTGGCTCCCTTTTAAAAAAGCATCGGATTGGGGGAGGAGGCTATGTCAGTTGCGTTTAGAGTTGCAACTAAACATACAACAACCAAAAATGGAACAAAAAAAAACCCCAGTTACAACCCTAATTGTAACTGACTGCATCTATAGTGGAGGGAGGTTAAATGTCAGTTACAACCATGATTGGAACAAAAAATCCAGTTGCGTGTTGAGTTGCAACTGACTCCCTTTTTTAAAAGATTAGGGGGATTGGGGGAGGAGGCTATGTTAGTTGCGTTTAGAGTTGCAACCAAAAATACAACGACAAAAAATGGAACTAAAAAAATCCCCCGAGTTACAACCCTAATTGTAACTGACTGCATGTACAGTCGGGGAGGGGGGTTGTTTAAATGTCAGTTACAACCATGATTGGAAAGAAAAATACAGTTGCGTGTTGAGTTGCAACTGACTCACCTAGAAAAAAAAACTCCAGATGCGTGTTGAGTTGCAACTGACTCACTCTACTTTTATGAGGGATGTCAGTTGCATGTCAAGTGCCACAATGGCGCGAAAAAAAGTCATCACATGCACCACCCCCCATTACGCCGGTATTAGATATCGACGTGCAACCGCATCCACGACGTGACCGTACGGCGGCGACGCCGACTACGGATTGTGGACAAGGCATAAAAGCCACATCCATGCATGGAACCGAGCGACGGTGGCTCGCCCATGATACTAACAATGATTTGCTCATCGACACAAAGAAAAGGCATTGCGGGGCAATCATCACACCGCATCCACGACTTGATCATGATGGAATCGTGTACGAGCGATTTGTATTCCATTTTTTGGTGCGTCATAACACGCGTCCCACGAGAAAATTAAAAAGAACAAAAAATTAACTATAAAAATAGGAAAATAATCAAAAAATTAAAATTAAAAAAGCAATGGCACTTGAGTCAAAACGCCCCTAAAAAACACCTCACCAAATACCCACGGAAAAGAAAAAAAGAAGAAAAATCAAAGTAATTCTGCATCTAAAAAAAAAGAAAACTACAAAACGAAACTCAACCAAACCGGCAATCAAAAAAACGAGGCCCAAAACAATTAAAGAACCGCAGCGCAGTAAAAAGCCCAGGAAAAAACTTGCTGCGAAAAAAAATCCGGTCCATAAAAACTACACGCGCGCGAAACGGGCCGAAAAAATAAGCTCCCTGCGAAATGGGCCGAAAACAGAAACTCACTGCAAAACGGGCCGAAAAGAATAAGCTGCAGCCTGCACGGATCTTAGCGCGGATCAGACGGTAGGCAGGTTAGCTGTGCTATAGCTTATTTCTCAGCTAGCTGAGAAATAGCAATTCCCATAATGAATAGCTTCCAGATTACCTTCCCCGTTATCATCATCTTCATCATCACAATCTGAGAATCCATCTTCTTCTTCGACATTACTTGTTATTTCTCGTGGATCAGAAGATTCCACAACTTGTTCAGCACAAGTCTGTTGTTCGATCTGTTCCTCCACCATATATTCTTCATTGGATTTGACAACATACATTTTTTTCCTTGTCATATCTGTTTGCAACATGATAATCATAACACACAATCAAATTCTCCCATTTAATTGTTCTACCTAATAAGTGAATCCACGCCCTGATCTAAGCTGGTGTGTGGACTGGTATGTCAAATGCACTACATCACAAGTCATCACAAGGGACAAACTCATAGGTTCAATGCACATATACACAGACTGAATCAGCCATCCACCGAGACTGCTAGCTTCATGGATACTGTCTTAAAAAAATACTCGTGCTAGGATTTCTCTTTTTGCCTAGCGCCTCGCACAGCGGCAACTCACGCGTTTCTAGTGCAGTACTGATCTCTCTTACTCCCAATCCAATTACTCATCAAGATAATTTGACAAATCTACGGTAAACAATCTATAGGGGGTGACGGGATACTGCCCAACGCTTGTTTAGGCGCTTGTGGAGAAAAAAAATCGAGAAACAGAGCCACCGCTCGTCGTATGCGGACGTGCGAGAAACAAAGTCAAAGGGAAAATGGGGGATTGGGCGAATAGCACGGAACTAACCTGACGAATTCGCAGGAGAATCGGGGACAGGAGGGCGGCTGATCTGATGAACTCGCTGGGTGCTGCCGGCGCCGGCCTGCTGTGCCTCGGACACCCATGGCGATTTAGAGAAGTAGATCTTGGTAAAGCGATCAAGAAAAGAGAAGGGATCACAAGAGAGGCTGCTAACCTGCGGATGAACTTGGAGGGATCGGATTGGAGATCGGATGAGAGGCCACCGCTGCCACTGCCGGCGGTGCGCGCGACCAAATCTCAGATGAGACTGATCCAAATAGAAAGGGGAACCGTTGTTAGCGCGCCGAGGTAGCTGATTATTAGGACAATTAGCTGGGAAAAGTGGAGGGAAAGTGGGAAAGAATGGAGGGTTAATTCGTGTGTAAGCAAATACAGTACTATCTTTTACCAGATCGTAAATTATTTCAGTGCATAACTAAATTGGGTTGTTGTTACATAAAATCAGACAAAGTCATTGAAAAAATTAATTTTTATTTCTATTAGCATGAAAATTATTATAGTCATGCAACACATATATTACAACGAATTATATCAGTTGGTATATGTATAATGGAGAGAACGGATATTGTCTCCAACACATGCTATCCGTTGCTATCGGTAAGACGGATAGGCCTGCAACGCATTGCAACCGTTGCTATATATATAGTGGAGAACGGATATAGCTAGCTAGTAATGGATATAGCTAGCTAGTAATGCATCTATCTGTATCTATAAAGAAAAACTACAACACATATTTGAACCGCTGCCATCTATGTAGTGATGGACGGACAAAATGCAAGTTCTTGGTCCCGCAAGCCCAGAGCGTTCTGACCTGACCTGCCCTCTCTCTGCAGTGGCGAAGCCAGCAGCGAAAGCCTGTGGCCTATGGCTTTTCTTCTCTCCCTCCCGGGTCGCCCCCGTGCGGCGGCTCCGGAGGGCTCCAACCCTAAACACAAAAAAGCCCCAATCCGGTGCACCTCCGGTCGCGCCGGCGGCGGCGGCACCCTGCCGCCAAAGGCGGAAGGCGTTGGGGTCCGCATCTTGGCGCCTCTTCTGCGCACGGAGAGGAGGCTCTCAGGTTGCGCGATGCGGTGCGAGGACGTCGAGCAGGCCGTGCACGCACAGCTGGCGGCAAAATGGCCACTGCTCAGGATAAACTCAACATGAAAATGATGTGCATAACAATGTGGTTCCTCCGGCAATCGGCTCAAAGTTTCGTTAACCGTTAACTTTTAATTTTATGTTCATGTTTAAATCTTGTTTAGATGAATTTCGTCAAATTGATCGCACACGGTCGACAGTTTAAAACCTCCTTTGAGCACTACTCACGTGTTGTAAGTTTTCAGTTTCGGTGATTGTAAGTAGACGAAGAGATCCTGTACATTAAAGTATGTACGTGTTTAGACCCGCCTTCTTCTTCATGTAGGTGTGTAAAGTATGTACTCCCTCCGTTCCAAATTAATTGACTTCTATTTGCCCACATATGTGTATGTCATGTGGGTAAATAGAAGTCAATTAATTTGGAACGGAGGGAGTACGTGTTTAGACCCGCCTTCTTCATGTACGTGTGTTCTTCAGTGTGTGTGGTATCCTTCCTTTTAATCAATCAATAATACAATACTCGATTTAAATCAGTTGTTCCAGAAAATAAAGCATATTGACGATGAGGCTCCACTTCGGTACCAATTGCCGTCAAATGTTAACAGTTTAGTGTTCATGTATTCAGTTTGTTAGATGTATTTCGCCAAATTAATCGTACATCTTCGCCGTCCGCCGGAATTCTGAGCGCCTCCGGATGGTGCGGGAGCACCTCGCCCGCGAGGAGCCGGCGCTGATGCATGCCGGTCCAATACCGGTGTTGAATCAGCCGTTGCCCATCGCCGCGAGGACGATCGGAACGACAACGACCAACACGGCCGCCCTCCACGCCGCATGCATTGAGCGTGTGAAAGAGCATTTTCCCTCATGTGTGGTTTTGGTAATTGATGACAACCTCTATGGACTAATGTTTGCATTGAGATATCTTTATAGATCTTGTCCATGCAAATGGTGGAGTTCATGGGTTGGACTCTAGAAGATTATTTGATGACCAATGTCCCATTCAAGGATGTATATGATGGATGGTCATGTGTTAGGTTGAGCATATTGCAAGTATGTCTTGAAGGAGTCAAGACATCATATTAGCAAAGAAAGATTGGAAGATAAAAGGTTGATCAAGTTGTTGATCAACACACAAAGCTACAAGATGTCCCAAGTGGGATCATGTATCTCTTGGGATGGTAATCACTTGTCCATATAGCTTTGTGAACTAACCCATGATATGTGTGTGTGGTATCTTTATGTGGGGTTAGGTATCTTCCCATGGGCTTGCATCAAATGAAGATTTATATAGCTCGTGGAGGATGACGTCATGTGGTGATCGTCATCAAGTATAAGGTGTGCAAGACCAAGAGAAGCTCTTGAAGATATCCTATGCTTGGAGCTTGCAATGGAGGCATGAAGACGAAGCTAAGCGAGACTCTCCCATAATGGAGTATGGGGGAGTATTTGGAGATGTCTTCATCAAGCATGTGCTAGCAAGCGCAATCAAGAAAGGTGATCCACTTGAAGAGATCAAGATAGTCATCATCTAACTCAAGTGGAATGCTCAAGGCAAAGGTATGATCTTGATAGGGCTATAGGATAGATAGGCGTACTATCAAGAGGGGCTCTCGAGTGAGTAACTTGATCGCATCTTTGTGGAGAGCTCAAACCTTTGCATACTTGGCATATCTTATTTCTTGGTTCTTATTTGGCTTTTATCCATGTGAGGAATTAGAGCTTGGTTCATCTTCATGCCAAGCGCTAGCTCATCCAATTCGGGATTTCATTCGTTCATCTTGTTGTGTTTTGGATGTTGGGTTTTGGTGCTTGTCGTGTTCCTCATGACAAGCCCAAGTGCTTCGAAAACGGTTTTACTTTGGCAAACTTCTTGCGTTTTCGGTGGCGGAAATATTGCCGGTTCGACCATGAGGAAAGTCCCACACCTTGCCCTGTGCTCGTCGCTATCTTTCCAACAAAGTTGGTTTCACCTCATTCGGAGTTCATTTGCAAAAGTTATAGCGGTTTTAGTTTGGCTGTTCTGAACCGGATTATTGGGGCCGGATATTTCGTTCCACCGGAATTTCCGGTTCCCCAACTCGTCCAAGAAATCGGCTAAGGAAAGAAGGAAAAGAGGTGCTGGACCCAACCGGAAATTGTGGTCGGATATTTTGATGACCCGGAATTTCCGAGTTGCCCTCAAAGAGCCTCGCGAAAACGGCTAAGGAAGGTTTGGTTTTGGTTCTGACTCCAGCCGGAATTTCAACTCGGAAATTTCATGGACTCGGAATTTCCGGTTGACCGGAATTTCCGAGTCTCACTTATACCGGAATTTCCGAGTTTCGAAACAGCCAACGGCTATATTTCCTGGAGAGCTATAAATAGCCCTCCCCTTCTTCTTCCTTGTGACATCCAAGGCAGCACGACTTTCCCCTCTCTCCTTCTCCATTGTTGACCTTGGAAAGCTCACTTCCCTCTCAATCCCTCCATAGATTCTTGCATATTCTTTAGGGAAAGTTGAGAGGAGATCTAGATCTACAATCCTACCAATCCATCTCTCCTCTAAGTGAGGGGAACCTAGTGGATCTAGATCTTGGAGTTCCTTTGTGGTTCTTCTCCTTTGTTCTTCCTCTCTTCTCCCCCCATAAGCATTAGTTGCTTTTGGTGGGATTTGGGAGTGAGGGATTTGACTCCTTTGTGGTTTTCTTTGTTCTTCCTCTCTTATTCCCCCATAAGCATTTGTTGCTTTGTTGGAATTTGAGAGTGAAGGACTTGAGCACTTCGTGTGCTCTTGCCATTGCATTTGCATCGGTTTGAGCCCTCCACGAGGATTCGTGGTGGTGATACTTGTGAGCTTGTTACTCTTGGGTCATTGGACCCTAGACGCCTTTTGTGGCCGGCCTTTTGTGGCCAAGACCTTTTGTGGTCAAGACCTTTTGTGGTCACTTGAGAGCCCCCAATTAAGTTGTGGGTGTGTGCCTCAAGACTTGGGAGCCCCCAATTAAGTTGTGGGTGTGTGCCTCAAGATTGTTGTAAGGGATTCGATCTCCGCCCAAAAGGGGATCAATAGTGGAAGGTGAACTCGCAACCTTTTGTGGTTGAGTTCATCAGGAGAAGAAGGTGAGCCTTGGTGGCGTTGCGGCTAACCTGTTGTGGTTGCGCACACCTCTCCAACGAGACGTACACCCTTTGGGTGGAACTCGGGAATACATCCTCGTCTCCGCGTGCCTCGGTTATTTCTATACCCGAGCCCTTTACTTATGCACTTTACATTGTGATAGCCTTCGTGCTTGAAGTCATATATATATATCTTGCTATCACCTTGTTACTTGTATTGCTTAGCATAAGTTGTTGGTGCACATAGGTGAACCTAGTATATTTAGGTTGTATGCTTGCTAAAGTAAAACACTAGTTTTATTCCGCCTTTATCAAGCATACCGGAATTTCCGGTCCATCTTGGCTCGGAAATTCCGGCTCCCCGGAAAAAGTTTCTAATCGCCTATTCACCCCCCCCCCCCCCCCCTCTAGGCGACATCTGTCCGTTCAGCGTGGTCAAGCCCAAATTGGGGTTTTCCGGCCAGTGCCAACCTAGGGTTTGCTGCCGCCAGGGCGGCGACCGTGCTGACGCCTCCTCCGGCCGGACTTCCTCCTCCCGGATTTCCGGTGGCGCCGATGTTCGGGAGGCCGCAGACATGGAGCCCGACGCGCGGCTTTGCGTTGTACGCGCCGCCGCCCCCTTCAAGTTCGGAGGCGTCTCCTCCGACCGGTGCGCAGGCGACTCCACCGCCGCCTCCTCCTCCGTCGCGGCCTTCTACTGCTGGCCGCAGGCAATTCCTTTTATATTTAAATTTATTCATTTGCATAAAAGGCCATATAGGAGGGTTATAGGGATTTAGAGAATAGATATTTTACCTTCACCTCCTCTTCTCGTGGGTTCGACACTCAAATACTTATCGAATTGTGTTATAATGATTACTTACTCTTGGGAATTATCACCGAGCTCGTTCCTTCCGAACAGAACCACCGCCACCTAGCTGCCACGCGACCCTGTCGATTTGTGGCCGCCGGTGCTGCTCCCTGTCCCTGAGCTTGAGCCCGTCGACCGCCAACCTCTGCCACCCGCTTGAAACCCGGCGACAATGCCGTTCTCCTCCTACGAGAGGACCAGAAACTTTCGCATCAGACCTCGCCCATCCCCGCAACACGCTCCTGGCAACCTAGCCTCCAAACGAGAGCACATAATCACGTGGAAGGATAACAGACGGACCTCGAGCCGGGCCCCTCAACCTCCGTCGCCTGGCTCCGACCTCCCGTCCCTCACCTTTGGCAGGTCCAGCGTGCGTTGTCCCAACCCGAGTTTGTCGGTGAAAGTATAAGCAAGGAGTAGTGATAATCTTAATATAAGCACCAGAAATTGATCGTTTGTGCCTCTTGTGGTAGAATAGTATGTGCGATGGTCGAAGTAATTCTCACATGATCATGTTGCTTGATTGCTTCATGAAGAGAAAGAAGGGGTTACCAACAAGAAGTGAGAGGAAGAAGAGCAGGATAGCGGTTTGGAGTTGAATGTGCTACTGATGTTGTTTCGCTGGCTGTTTGTTTGATGTTATTTTGCTAGTTGTTACATGGCTCACTCTGGTGATTATGGCTCTGTAGAGAGAGTAGAGAGAGCTGCACAAACATCAAATAGCACTGTATTAAATTCGACTTCACCTACCTACTTCAGATGAATCTTCAGAGATTTTTCCAAAGAAAAAAGATGGATCTTAGAGAAATCGTCAAGCATTCGGTGAGTGTAGAGTCCTTTGGATCTCACTGGTTTGCAGTTATTTCTAATATCACATGATATTATGCCAAGGTAATATCACATAGGGAGAATGAGAAGAAGTAAAGAACTGTGCAGGTATGTAAAATATGTGGGACGACTTCCTGAATTTTATCGCCGTAATTACTTTTTGCAGCCGTTTTTTCTCCCGTTGTAACACACATGAAGGTGTTTAGTCTTTTTTCACATTTACATGTCTAAACTTATCTAAATAACATGTGTAATAGTTAAAATATTTTATATTAAAAAATGGAGAAAGCAGTCGAGCAGTTTTACTCCTTAAAAAAAGTTGATGCCCCTGCGAAATTGCAAGGCTCACGAGTCAGCGAATCGTGCTGCCGGAAGAAGCGTCGGGCGCCTCGGCTGGCTGTGAGCTGCGCGCGGCAGCGAGACACGAGTCCAAACCCGACGGCGCATGTGTCACGCAGACACCACGTTGCAACGCCACGCGCCGACGCCATGGCAGTCGGGCTCCCGGCAGCTCAGCTACTTATACTCCGGCACCAACGCTCGCCGCCGGACAGCAGCAGCAGCACAAGTGAACGGCATCGATCTTTACTAGAGGAGAGAACAAATCCAGGAGTGCAGACAGGATGTCGGGGGCACAGGGGGCGCACCCCGTCGGGGAGACGACGCCGACGACGTACGAGTCCGTGGGCGGCGGCGAGAACCGCACGCGCACGGACCTCAGGTCGCGGGAGGACCAGGGCAACATCCAGATCGAGAAGGTGCAGGACAAGGTGGAGGATGCCGCGTCGCGCAAGGTCGACGACCGCACCTTCGCCGCCAGGAAGGAGCCGGGCCAAGGCGGCGACTCCGGAGCGACCGGCACCGGCGCCTGATCCGTGTGTGTACCGTGGCCTGCTCTCCAGTGCTCCTCCGTTTGTCATGGCGCAATACTACGTACTAGCTTTACTTGAGTCGTGTGTGTGTGGGAGGTCGTTGAGTTTGTTAAGAGAAGTTTGTTTGTGTGGGAGCTGGCAATAATGTAGACTGCTCTTTCGAGTCTTGAGTGATAAGCTCACGCCATCACGTCTGTCTCCACGAATTCGTGCAAGTTCTAACGCGCATACCCTGCTATCTTACGGAAAACAGCATCAGAAGTTCACAACACATACCACAGGGATCGATTCAATTTTCAACTATTACTCGAAGTCAAATTTCCACCACAAATACAATTCCTCACAGAACAAACAGCGATCAACACAAGGGTGCTGGTTTTGTTTCCGACGGTTGACTGGATTACAAAGAAATCCTCTCTACCAGTAGCACCCATGATGGGAAGTTGTTCAACCTTCAAATGTTCACCTTTTTTCTCTCAGTCTTTCCTTCAACGATGTGAGTTGCCTTCGTTCTTCAAGCTCTGTGAGAAGAAAGCTCGAATCAGTGAAATATGCACACATATGAAACGTTTATTTTTCTAACTAGAAACGCAAGATTGGTATTCGCACATACCATTCTTCTAAAAGATCCACCGTGTACCAACTTCTTCAGCTTTTCCGCATCGGATTTTGCACGGTCCAAAGCCTGCAGCAATGAGCAGGTCAACCAAGGCATCAATTTTGTTTATAGGATATTCCATGGTTAACCATTATCTTGTTTCATGAAAATTCTCCCTCCTTTCCACATAATCCTAGAGCTCAAATTCTGTTAATCTTTGCTTCCTGAAGAGCATTCAATAACAATTGGAAGGTTGTCGCAATTCGAATTAAGAAGCTTCCCATCACTAGCAATACAGCATTTCTTTAATAATAATACTACTGGTGTAACCCCATTCAAAATTCAAATCCTCAGTGATTTTTCACATTTATGTCCGTTGTTATTTTCATTGGCTGCTTCATTCTAGCAAGCTTAGGTGAACGACTGGATATCCAATTCGCTTCCGCAGTCAAGAATGATATGATATGTTATCGGTTTAGTATCGCTGACGCATCACCTACTAGCTATGCACAATAAACAACTGTCTTAAACACACTTAGAAGCATGTTAACATTATGACCTACAGTCGGTTCTGTAGAATTACACTAAACCTGTATGCGCTACTATAATTACTCAGGCCAAAAGGTATCCAATAAGTCAAGTTTGAATAAACTCAGAAACCTTACCAGATAACTGAAGGAAATATTTCAGAATGTGCATGAAATGCTTTGACTCAGCAATAATGTTTATATTTACCTGGATCAGAGATTCAACTCTACGCCTCATCCTGGTATGCATGAAACCTTCGGAACACTGATAGAATAAATAGCAGCAATTGAGTGCTTGCGAGGTTACTATCATAGAACACCACTTATGGCATATCTAGATATTGCAAGTTCATAAGAGATTAAAAGTAAGGTATATGTACAGCAGCAGAAAAGTGCTTCATAGAATGAAACCAGATTAAAATGAAACCAGGTCATAAAATAAGGATCTCACCTTTACATGGTAGCTTACATAAGCATGAAAGGTTAACAGACTCCAAACTGTTTTGTCTAGCTTTTTACCCTCAACATGCCTAGGGGAAACAACTGCAATAAAGAAAGGCCGTGAGACAAACTGATATCTCTTTTTGCGGGTACACAAATATATATCTTGAAAGAACATGAAAAACTATGGCGGGAAATACACATTACCAAAAGTAACAAAACCGGCATTTGCATTTAGTGCATCAGCATTCATGCCTCTTAACTCAAGAGGAGGTGCTGGAGACCACATACAGGAAGGAGCGTTATTAAGTGCAGCAGTACGCCTTGCTTCCACAAACTCCTACACATAACCATCGGAATTTGATTTTCTTTTAGTCAGCAGAATGCTCCCAGCAGATTGTGGCTTATCAAACGAATTTACATGAGATATGTGTACAAAAGGCGAGTTTCACTTGAGCTTCACACATAAACTTGATACACTGAATATATTCATTAATCATAAAACATTGCAGTGCCTACCCCAACTTGCTTGGGAATGAAAGGTTTTGTTGTTGTTGTTGTTGTTGTTGTATAAAATGGTTGCAGTTCTGAGAGCCTAAATATCAGTCTACTATAGATGAACAGAAAAGGTCATATTTAAGTTGAAACTGAAGCTGAAAAGGCTGCAAGGAAGTGTCCACAATACCTGCAGAAACGAAGTCGCTAAGACAATATCGATGGAATCCTGGAACCTCATTGGATACACAATCGTAACTTTGTCTGCCTGGGGAAAACAATTAATTACATCAAAGTGATGCAGAAAATACCTAACACTACATCAAATAAAGAAGTATTTCTAAAATAATGAATATGTCTACCAACGGGTTCACCCAGATTAACATACCTAACAAAGCACCTAGGTGTTACTTGCCAAGGAAACAATGATACTCCAAAGTAATATACCTATATTTAGGATGGCTACTCTCATAGTCATACCTGGGGAGCAAGGAAGAATGATTCATTAGGACGGTGAACAAGGGCGACCAGCTTATCCACGTTAGGAGCCAGTGTCTTCGAAGATAGATGCTTCAGCAGAAGCTTCAGTGGTGCACCCAACACAACCTCTCTTACAGATGCAATTTGCGTCAACACAGCATTCCGCTGCTCTGGAACATAAGAGGTAATAGCTAGTTAGATGAGAACCTGGATTAACTGGACAATATCACTAGTCAGTAGAATGTTATGATTCATGTAGGCTTGACCAAACCAAAAACATGCACATTATACTTCGACTGACTCCCTTGATCAGAAGAAGAAGCATGCAATAATCAGTGCAATTGTCCCATGAAGAACGGAAAAGCTTGAGTTCAAAACTTACCAAATTGCACTGCATAAATCAACAATAATAATGGCTAAATAGACTTGCCATCATTATACTCCATCTGTTTCTATATTAAGGGTGTATATTTTGTGGCACGAAATTAAAGCACGCTAGTGGGAGGGGAATATTAGTAAATTACACCAGTTTTGGACAGAATTACCTCTGGCTAATTGACGTGGGAAAAAGAGAAGTTTGCATGAAATATAAGGGAACATAATCAAATCCATGAAAAGGTGGAATGCAATACACCCTATATTCTGGATTTTTGTCAACAAAAAAATACAACTTATATCTAGGACAGAGGGAGTAACAAATTACATCACAATTTCGAGGATGCAAATGTTGAAGGGGATGGTAGAATCGATATACAGAAAGTAATGCTGAGCTACTACAAACAAGGGCCACATGGAACTTATGGACCCATATTATCTACGAGTTCCATCTACAAAAACAAACTACTTCCCTGATATAGGGAAACTACATCTACGTTTGCTAACGTTTTGGCAACTAAGTGTATCATACAGTGCATTTCTGATATCTTTCAGAACATTATAATCCCAGGGCATGTACATTCAAAAAGATGAAGCTGGTTCCAGCCATCAATCACACCAAACATCCAAGATAGATACCACCAGCTAACTGATCATGTAGCACAACAAGACAATGATAACCTTGGAAAGGGAACTCTAGAACCTTCATCTGTCGGAAGCTTTGTTAAGTTTATCTTCATTGTGAGATCAAACCCATCCTTTGGAGGATCAAGAATTTGAACCACTGTCCCATAAGCCGCTTTTATAGCATCGATAGCACCAAGAGGAAGCCCGTCGTATAGAATAGCCTCAGGAGGTGCCAGGGGTAATGCCACTGATAGCAACATTACTTTTGGATTCCTCATAGAAAACTGTAACAGAAGTCCAACTTCCATCAGTATATAAATCATAACCATAGACTTGAGTGCATATAACTAAAAGTATCATAAATGACACAAAATTCTTAAACAAAAATGAAAACACAAGACTGGTTGCTAACAAAGCAATGTAAGTATTCCAATGGCAAGCAAATTTAACTTCACTTTCAGCTTCAAACCTTGAAGATCAGCAAGTTAGGGTTCATATAATAAGAAATTTGATAGCAAACAAAACCCCTCAGTAATATGCCAACATTTCAATACTAACGACACGAACATCATGTTATTATCTACTCAGGAATATTGATGTTTCGGTAATTTAAAGAAAAGAAGGCCGCAAATAGCACGCCATTATGGGAGTAATAACCTGCATATGATACCGCACATCGTCGAATTCCACCGTGTGGCAATCGATGTCCACGCCCTTGTCGCCACTGCACCGTGAATGGTCGAATGAACTACATACGGTATCTCTCGATGCCACAAAGAGAAATCGGTCGTGCAGAAACGTACCTGAGGACGCGATCTTTTAGGATCTGGAGCAGGAACCTGGACGGGGACTGGAGCAGTATCATCCTCCCCTATCCCGATTTCCTGTGAACCAGCCCTGCTCCCGGCTGCTCGATCCCCGCCGATTCCTTACCGAATCTGATCGAAAACAGGAGGTGATAGAAGCGTGCGGCCGCGCCCGAGCTTCCGGGGTTGCTGCGCTGCGCAAGCCCGATAGATCTGCCCTTCTGGGGAATCCCGGGCGCTGGGAGATGCGATTCCAAATGGGAGACGAACGGTGAGAACTGAGAAGGGAGGAAGAAGAGAGTGGACAAGGAGGAGTAGATGTAAATCTGACAACCCAAGGGGCTTCTTTGCAAAACTGTCAAAGGTTTCAGCCTCCACCTCCAGGTGGGATTTCTTCCGAAATCTACCCTCCATTAAAGATCCCACGGTTTATTACCGATGTCCAAAGCCGACTCGGCGCTTCTCCGGCTCTCCGCACTCAAATGGTTGGCGGCGGCGGACGCAGCAGGCGGCGCGGGCGTGCGCCGCCTGCTCTGCCCTCGAGCGCCGCCGGGAACCAAACCGAGCACTCGATCTCGTGCTGGTTAGTGAAGTACACGGTCTCTTCCCTCCCGCTCTCTCCCGAGCTTTGCTTAGCTTCCTCTATCACCGCTCTCAAGCCCTAATACAGCTTAATCGAGTCTCGGCTTGTGATTAAGCTTTCCAATTTTCACTCTTGTCCTGTCTGGATAAAACTATTCATTCTCGTCATTCTGTGTTAATTTAGAAAGTGGCTGTAATGTTCACTTATTGTGATTATTTATGCCAACTTTAGGTACTGTGACTGCAAAATCTATGCCTTCAACGACATGATATTCAATTTGGGGTGGAAACATGCTAGGTATGCCTTCTCTTAGCCCTTTAGAGGTTTTTCTACTCTAGTTTTCTTCTTGCGTGCAAATTTCACATAGCACCATTTTATCTCTGTGATTATAGTGTTACATCTGTACCAAGAGAAGTCAAGTATTTTTATCTGTTTGCGACATCTCTTACGTATGATCTAGACCATGAACCCATAATATCCACATATGTGTAGATCAACAAATCTTAGTATAAATCAATCCCATTTGGAAGAATGTTGTCCATGCACCATACCAGAAGTTTAAACATATTCTGGAAGATCTGCCATGCTAAAAGTCGATACCAAAGTTAGCATGATAGCAATGCTTTTTTTCTTCTGAAGAAAGTATATACTCCTGTACTTCTTTTTTTGACTGTGATTTTTCTTCTTCTGATTTCCTTGTTATAGTGACTGTAGAGATTACCATTGAACTCATGCCGAGTTAATTCCTTTTGGCAGATACACCAGAGCATGGTTTTCTATAGGAGTTTATTTCTCACTCCTTGCTATAGTTGGTATATCTTTGGTAAGTTACATGCCGTGATGGAAAATAATGAAATATAGTTGTTCCTAGTGTTATGTTATGCATTTTGTATACCAATCCCAAAGTTCAATAATGCACTCCCGTGTCATGTACTATCATTGTATCACTGTTTGTTACTTCTTAAATTATTTGACAATATATAATACTAGCTGATTATGTGACCTATTCAACATATCCACGAAAAAATGTTGTAGTTTATATTCATCTGTATGTGACTTTGTTACATGGCGGAAATCTGGAATCTACTTCAGACAGCACAGACAGGGCACTGAGATTTTTCACGGTTCCCTGATTATTTGACAGTTACTTGTAATGTTACTAAATTTCACATTAGTGTGTGCATAGATTTAAAATTGGTGCCTTTGATAATCCACATCCTATTCAGCAAAGCGTAGAGAAATGCTTTCCGGCTCGCAAAAAGAAAGTTGGTTTCTGTTTTTTCTACCTTCATGGCTTGCTTTTTTTCACACACAGATTTCATTGCAGCTCTGGTGGTCTTTACAAGAACATTTATTTGCCTATTAATAAATTGATTGACTCCTGCTACTCTGTATCTTTGACTTCATTAGTTCCTGAGCTGGCTTTGGAAGGTTGTAAACAGATATTTCTTACAGAATTTTGGATAGTTATATTATTCTGTTGCATTTCAGTGGCTATTGTGGGATTCAATTGCTGCATTTCATGTTAGAGGTGGATCCGTTAGTGCCTTGTTACCAAATTTACTGGTGAGTAGACATGCTTCTTACTTCCATTTTTTTCACCTCAACCACTTAGCATGCATTTTATTTATTGTAGGCTTCCAGCTTGAGCGTATCGATAATGGACACCCCAATCATCATAGCATCAACAATTGTATCAATTGCTTTTCATGAATTTGGACATGCTATTGCAGCTGCAAGGTCTATATCTCATCTGCTCGTGCAGCTTTTTTGTGAGACGTACTGCTTGTGCTTACATGTACATCAAAATGCATTATGTATTTGATACTCTAAACATCTGAGAGTTATCTCAGTATATTACTTCCATCCACTGATATAATTTTTTGGTCACACTGCTGATATGTACATTGCTCAATATGCAACAGTGAGGGTGTGCAGATGGAATATGTTGCAGTATTCATAGCTGTGCTTTTTCCTGGGGCATTAGTTGCTCTGAACTATGATCTTCTTGAGAATCTACCCCTTTTTTCAGTGCTTCGGATTTATTGTGCGGGAATTTGGCATAATGTTATGGTAAGTTGTGCTATGCTCCTGTAGAGGTCCATGATGTATAGATAACAAGAAACACACATATTTGCATTATCTGTATTATGCCATGCTCCTGTAGAGATCCATGATGCTGAGATAAAAAGAAAACACATAATTTGTATTCTTGCAGTATAGACTAATAAAGACATGAATGAAGAAATAAGAACAGTTTATCTTTATATAGATTGGCATAAAGATGTCATTCGATGGTTCATTTTAGAAGAGATGTCCCGGTATATCTTTTCATAAGCTTCATAATGATGTATCTGTTATGATATCATGTTTAATAGTTATGTGCAGCATGTGTGCTGATGGCATTATTACTTCCTTTGGTTCTCTATCCTCTCTACGTGAGTGGTGATGGCCTTACTGTAAGTCTGTTTCCTCACACTTCTCATCATTTTGACCAGCA
This sequence comes from Poa annua, assembly GCA_026929855.1. NCBI lineage: Eukaryota > Viridiplantae > Streptophyta > Magnoliopsida > Poales > Poaceae > Poa > Poa annua. The sequence continues at coordinate 51,441,341 of CM049435.1, read as the reverse complement.
ATCTTGTGATTCTAAATGGCTGTCATAACAGGTCATGAGAGTCCCCCAAATATCTCCCCTGTCAGGGTACTTGTCTGTTCATGATGTTATCCTCTCTGTGGATGGTCTGGACATAAGAACAACTAACGATTGGATGAAAATGCTGGATGAAGGCAGCATAGAAAAATCTAGTGGTCCTGAGTTTCTTGGTGCCACTAGTTCTGGCAAGGGTTATTGTGTCCCCAACTCATGGTTGGATGCAAGCAAGAATCTTTGGCAGATAAATGACAAGCTATCTTGCCCAGATGAACTGATAGTCTTTGGGAAATTTACCTGTAATGGCTCCACAACCTTTTCTGAGACTGGCAGAGTTAGTGACAAGAAAGAAGCTGAGGACAAGTATTGCTTGATTGCAAAAGATGTAGTTAAACTTAAAAAATGTGGAAACGGATGGCGGGGTACTAAAGATGATGAAAGTACCTGTACCTGTTTGGAGGTAAGATTCCTGATTCTTTTTTGTGAGTTATTACTATAATGTGGTAAATGAAATATGGGTTTTCATGAATAATCTTGAGGTATTTCTTCCTTATAATAACAGTTATCCTTTTGTATGATTCACCTACTGTGCTTGATTAAGTGTTTTTGATTAATGTTGGCAGGATGAGTACTGCTTGGTACCTGTTTTGGCCCCTGGATTTTCGTGGATAGATATCTCCTATACCAGACCATATTCTTTGGATTGTTTGAAGAAAGCGGGAAATTTATCATCACCACGTGCTACAAATAATAACAACAGTCCCAGTCCTTGTGGGGGAAATTTTGTTTATGTGGGGGATCTGTCATCGGCAGCACGTTCTGTTAAGTTATGTTCCTACAGGCCCCGGTGGACACTCTTTCTTTTTATTGCAGATGTTCCCTATATCTTGGAAACTTGCTTAAGTTGTTTGCTTCATGTGTCTGCGGCATTGGCTGCAGTCAACTGCTTACCAGTAAGTCATTTATTTACTGAAGTTTTCTTTGGTTGATCGATAAGTAGGATTACTATAGATTTTTTACATTGCTCGTTACAGCAAAGAAATTTGGCATGGAATTGGGGAAATTCTTGTTGGTTCGAAGCTCAGACTTGGCAACATATTTCCTTCCCTTTTTGTGATAACTGATGATTATACTAATTCACTACTCTTTTCTTATTTCTCTGTAATGTCCAGAACTCACCATGCGTAGCCGCCAAGTTATTAGTAGATCTACAGAAAAATTAATGTCCACCTTTACTTTAAGACTTATTAGTTACTACAACCATGTAATCCTTTTCAATGCATGAAGTAGGGCCAGGTAGTGAAAACATTGAAATAACTACACCCTTAGTCCCCTAAATGGACTACCATTTTGAAACAAAGTCTCCAGAGGGCAAAGATAGATACAAAAAAGAGTAAGTTTCGGTGATCCAGCATTGTCGTTACCTGGCTTGCATTTGGGAGTGGAAACATTGAAATAACTACACCCTTGGTCCCCTAAATGGACTACCATTTTGAAACAAAGTCTCCCGAGGGCAAAGATAGATACAAAAAGCAGAAGTTTCGGTGATCCAGCGTTGTAGTTACCTTAGCTTGCATTTGAACTGAAACTTGCTTGCTTAGTGTGTCTCAACAGTTAAGAGTTCTCTTCTGGTACCTAAGCATGTAAATGATGAACAGGTATTCTTCCTAGATGGGGATGCAATTTTTGAGACTACCTTACGCTATGTTGCTTTGTTTACCCGAAGACAGCAGCAGGTGATTATTAAGGTCTGCCGCCTACTGTGGACCAGCCTATCCATCATCATGTTCTCAAGGTTCTTGTATTCCATGACACTGTATTATGGCTAATGTATAACTTGATATTATGGAGCTTTGCTGTAAATTATAGTATTTGCAAAAAATTGTTAAGATAGTACCAGTCAGCTGCATGAGATATCACACCATTGGCATGTCAACTGCCTCCTTATGAAACAATGTTAGTCTAAGATTGTTGCAAGTTGATGCAATATGGCCCCTTACATGTAGAACTACTCCAGTAGATTCCATGCTTAAAATTTTGGAATATCCAACGGTATGAAGAATATTTTGAGGCAAGAGATAGAGAGTATATGGGACTTACCAATGTATACTATTAATGAGGCTTCGTATGTTTGCAGGAGCTCAATTCTGTATCAGTAATATTAGACTATAGAATAAAACCTGAATCTGGAGCTTGTGCAGTTCATTGGGAAAAAAAGTGACTTCATTAGCATTGTAAAGTAACGTCATATTCGTGAAACAGATGGAAAGCAATTCCATTAGGTAAGTCTGGTTTCCATTCATCCAGTCAATGGAAAGATACAAAAAGTCTTAGCCAAATAAAAGGGACACGACACACTAGACCTGCTACAGCCCCTCAACATGACTGGAGGACGTTCCTCGTAAAAAATATCGGAACCACGTGTTGCCGGAGCTTCAAAAGCTAACCTTGTAGCCAAACACTTCCTCTCATAGCTCCAGATCCTCAATGGAGTTGCTCCAAGTGAGAGATGAGCTTGCCCTGGAGCGGAGCCATGCCAAACACCCCATTTGCCTCCTGATTTCGAGCAGTACCAAATCCAGAAACCAAATACAACCCAGGAAAAAAAGAGGGTACAGGCAAAGCAGCAGAAACGTATATTGTCCGATGTTGTGGCTGGTGGCTGCTCAGTTAGATGTGGATGCCATTGGTATTCGCGTAGTACCCGTTCACCAAGCTGTTCAGCGGCTTCTTCTTCACAGGATATGGTTTTTTGACCGGGGGAGCCGCGATGCCGTTGGTGGTACATCTGGGTGCGGAGTTCAGACTGATGATGCTGCAGCTGCGCTGGAGCAGTTGGTTTAGTTGTCCGGATGCTGCTGCTATTAACCCTGTGATCAGACGTTTGTTATGGCCAAGATTGAAAATAACAATAAAAGGTTTACCATCTTCATTCCTTCAGTATCATTATAAATGCCCTTGATTACAAAAGGTTCATTAGAAATCTAAAGTATGCACCTAAGAGTGACCTACAGTCCATTAAGGCACTGTAATAAGAATGGCATGAGCATAAGCAGCAGAACATTTTGTAGATTAGAGTTGTGTTACCTAAGAAAAGTGGAGATGGCTTTCCTGGTCTTGACTTGAATTCAGGGTGGAATTGTGCACCAATGAAGAACTCATGGTTGGGTATCTCAATAATCTGCATCCAGTAGATTAGTTATAGGCGATGGGGAATGCTTGAATTGAATTTAAGTTATAGTTGCGATCAAAGAAACTAGTTCTTCCAAATATACCTCCATCCGTCTTCCACTTTCATCCTTGCCAACAAACGAAAGCCCAGCTTTCTCAAACTCCGGGACCATTTCAGGGTTCACCTGAACAAAACCAATAGAATCTCCACCATTATACAAAAGAACAAGGAAAGTACGGAATGATTTGTGCCATCAGATAATTTCATGTGGCTAACCTCATATCTGTGTCGATGTCTCTCGTCCACAGAGCTAGCGCTGCCATACCTAAGATTACGAGGATAAATAAATAAACATCTAGTGCAGAATTATCAATAAGCCATCCCAGGATAGTGGCGTTCTCTTACAGCTTTGAAGATTTACAATTATTGGCTAGGAAATATGTTCTCCTTGATCCAAGCCGCATCGTCGCTCCCATTTGAGTTTTGGAGCCCTGTGCAAAGTGTTGTCCAACGTATATGGATCAAAGCTGATCCTCAAACTGAGAAGAATAACAAAAACAGTAGGACAGTTAGGATAATCTACCTCTGGCATGAAAATGACACAAGGCGACGGTGTAGCCGGGTCAAACTCTGTGCTATTTGCACCGCTTAATTTCATGACAGAGCGGGCAAACTCGATCACTGCAACTTGCATACCCAAGCAAATGCCAAGATAAGGAACATTATTTTCTCGTGCATATTTTGCAGCGAGAATTTTTCCTTGGACTCCTCTGTCTCCAAAGCCTCCAGGAACGAGTACACCGCCTGCGCCCTGATGTAGAAATTTCTTTGAATGACTGAACACAAGTATGAATTGCATCATAGCAGCAGTCAAGAATGTAAAATGTGCTAACCTTCAGTAGTTTCCATGCTTTGTGATGGGCTTCAGGGGTCTACACAAAGTAAGCACCTACCAATCATCAGTGGTAGGCTCATGGAGGAAAACAAATTGTTGTAAGTCCATAGCTAGCAAGACCGACCTCTTTGGCTGCAGAATCTTCAAGGTCGCAGGAACAAACCCACTCCACTAAAAGCTTTCTTTCCATACCAACTGATGCATGCAGAAGAGCCTGGAACAAGGTCCAATAAGTTAGTCAATAATACAGTTATAAGGTAATATCATGATCGACAGATCCTATATGTTTTTATAGCTTGCATTTTACTGTTTCTCAACCTACCGTGTACATCAGTAATCAAGTTATCAACAAGCAAACTTTAGTAAGAGTCTTGTTAATCATGAGAGTAAATACAAGTGTATTCATGTAATAATTTCACCTTCAGAACAGATAGATAAGAATCCGACAGGCTGTTATATTTTCCAACCATGGCGATCTTAACCTGAATGTAAATTTGCAATAATTATCAGCTATGAAAAACTATTGACAGAAATATATTGAAAAAGGTAGTAATACACTAGGCCTCACAAATAACAGAAGAAAAAAGAGATAAAAACATAAAACATCATACCGGAGTCTTCAGTTTGTCAAACTTGTTGGCTCTTTCAGTCCATTCAGCCAACTTAGGTTCTCGAGGTACTTTGCCAATACTGCATACATGAGTGGAACACATCGAAATGTCAATTTTTTCCGTCAGACTATCAGGTACTGAATTAACTTAATTAAAGGCATGGAAAGAATCACGTACAGCTGAAGATCTAAAACTTTTAGAATCGCTTCATGTGCCTTCTGGTCCTATAAAATGAACCCAGTGTAGATGATTAAATAGGGGGGGCATTCCAAGTTGCGACAATTATTTCCATAAGACTCAAGTTCAGAATGCATGCATTTGAACAATAGAAACACGCCATACCCTTAGCAACAAAGGGATGTGCCAAATGTTTGTAACGTCGTGGAGATTCACAATATTGGAGATCTGCAACATACAGTCACTGTTAACACTACGCCAGTAAGAGTCAAAATCCCGAAAGAAGGCTTGAAATTGATTAAGTTTATCGTACTGGAACGTGGCAGAATTGCGAGAGCTTGGCAGTCACATGCTCTTCGAGTGGCTGTCAGAAGAACCGAGATGGCCATTAATTAGTTAACATTTTTCAGCAGCAAGATGATGGATCATAGAGGGCTATAAAGGGATGAAAGAATGGCTGTTAGATGGTGTACCTCAGTGCTGCGACATGCTAAAATGTCAGGTGCCAACCCAAGTCCCCTTAGATTACGAACACTATGCTGGGTAGGCTTAGTTTTCTGTATAAATGAAATGTACATCATGATTTGCAAATATCAGATGCAACAAGCTCAAATAACTGAAAGTTTATACTGGTTTTAGAGTCATCAATAATTCAATATTTTGTATGTTTATGCACCTCCACAGTAACAAAGTGCCAGTTTGTTTAAGAAAAATTGCATCACAGGCTCGCAGCGAAAACTACTACATGTAACTTACAGTTCCATAGTTCATGCCATTTCAGTAAAATGTTTTGCTCCCAGTAACTTTTGCAGAATGTATCTATTTATTTTGCCATATAGTATAACATGACATGAACCCAAATAAAATGGCAAGAACTGTAACAAACATTTTATCTTAGCTCTTTGTTCAGATGAGGAAAATACCTGTTCACCCACTACATTTAGGACTGGAACAAGACTAACATGGACCAGACACAAATTGCCAAGTCCTACAACACAGGAATAAGGAAAGGATGTGTCAGTTGAAGCTAAATGGATTGTTAGAGCCCAAAAATACATGCAGGTAAGAGCTGATCTTTACTGACCTACACGGTATGAAAATTGACCTAATGCTTCAATAAAAGGCATTGATTCAATATCTCCTGCATCAAGAATGGCACCGTCGTTATGCACCGAGAAAAAATAGACTAAACTGCATCCATAGGTACGCTTGAAGCATGTGCCAGTAGAATTTTGGCTACAGATGAAATTAATTTGTTTACCTATAGTACCACCGAGTTCTATTACACAAACATCAGGAGGCCCTTCTATACCATCAACCGGCTTTACCGCCACACGTTCAATCCAATCTTGTATTTCATCGGTAATATGTGGCACGACCTGAAAAGGAAGATAATCCACATTCAGTAATCTTTGTATTCCATGAAAGGTCCACGTCCACACTACATGCTGACGACAAACCTGGACGGTTTTCCCCAAGTAGTCTCCTCTTCTTTCTTTGTCAATGACAGCCTGATGTAAGCATTACGAACAAAAATGCTATTAAATTTCATAAAATAGAACGGGAAGCCACAATTGATATCACAATACATATATAATACTTTCTTCGTTTCTAAATATAAGATATTTTAGCATTTGTACACGTTCACATGTATGTAAATGTATCTAGACATGTTTTTGTGTGTATGTTCATTCATTTTAGTATGCATCTATACAAAATGTGAAACACCTAAAAGATCTTACATATAGGAACGGAGCGAGTACAAAAGAGTTTGAATGCAAAAAAAATTAACCGGAATCATGGGAAAGTGAAAATTGTAGCACAAAGGATAGGTCATTTTTGCTCCTGAGATAACGGCTAACTGAAACTGCCATACTGGTGTAGGTTTCAACTGTAGACCTAGTTACCTAGTATACTTCGCAATCTGTGGGAAGCTGAGTCGGTCAACAGAATAAAGATTCTTTAATTCACTAATTGACAGCAGCAACCTGCAGAGTCATGGACTCCACAATTAAGCCACCATGTGACAGGTTGAATCTTAGTATATCAGTAGCTCTCGACAAGGGTGGCAGACTGGAGGCCCAGATGATTCTGCACATGCATGATTGTACCGCAGTAGATCTTACGATGAAACATAAAGCGACTCAATAAAGATTTGTGGGTTCCATGTATATTCGATTCGGTGAATCAAATGCTCAAATCTAACTTGCAGATATCCTGAAAGTTGCCGGTTTGTTAACAAAAAGGTTTAGGAAAACCTTTTCCCCTTTGTTCAAGAAGGAACGTATAAACCGAACTTTTGACTTGATAGCACAATCTTCCAGACAAGTTCTAATTGCACATGGATTAGGACTAAGGAATCCAGTTACCTGATAGATCTTTCCTGTGGTTATATTGTGGTCACGGGTCAATTTGATATCCAGAAAACGTTCATAGTTTCCCAGGTCCAAGTCCACCTTCAAAAAAGAAATAGGAAGGGAGTCCAATCAGCCAAAACAAATCCACATAATCCCTTGTTACAAAAGTAAAACTGATACGTCTATGAAAATATTGTCAACTGTTGGTGACAAAGCTATGAGCAATTTTCCGGCAAGAGGAGGCACAGAGAAAATGGGGACGTCGGAGCAGCTGGTAGCAGTTACCTCTCCACCATCATCCAAAACAAAGACCTCTCCATGCTCGAACGGAGACATGGTGCCAGCGTCAGTGTTGAGGTATGGATCTGCAGATGAGCAGTCACAACAATAAGGAATATTAAGAACAACCAGTAATGGTCACCTAACAAAAATTAAATGGTTTGTTTAATCGTTCACCAACTTGTAATATAGAAACCAAAATGTTGAAATGAACTAAGGGCACACACGTATCATTGATCAGTTTTCTCTCGCCTCGTCATCTGGGTTGAAAATAAACAAACACTATCGCCAGGAAAGAAAAAGTACAGAGAAATTAGCCAGGAAAATTTAATGCATGAGATGTCAAAGTTGGCCGCAGGAAGAGAGGATTTCGTGTCTTTGAAGGAACTAAGATTGTGACACCAACTTAAGATCAGGTACCCTTGATAAAGGGGACGATGAGTCACCAGAAAACAAAAGGCAAAATCTTATTTACTTTTACCAATTAAAAGAAACGGTAAGGAAACAGCGGAAGAAGATGAGCTGGAATCACCAAAAGCACTTGTAGTAAGTATCTTGTGCGGACTGCGGAGCAATGCAAGCTACCAAATGGGCAGTTTCGTGTGCAAGATGTGAAGCACAAGTAGTAAGTATCTACTAGTAGTAGTCTAGTATGGATCATGTGACAGTGCCCAGTTCCGATGAACTGAAAACCACCATGGCACATAAGAAGAGCAAACAACAAGTTAGAAGCAGGCAGGTCTACACCATGGACGCCGAACAGAGAGAAGCGCGTTGGCACGAGCGGCAGCCTCCCGAAATATTCGGGAATGCCGCTGCTTCCCTATCCCAAAATGAGACGCTTGTTCCACAAAGGCCAGCGACAAAAGCAAGGTGTTTTTTTTGTTTCTGCCCCCTCGGCAGAGAGGATCACACAAAGCCGGGTTAAAAATCACCGAAAACCCCGCCCCTCTCTTGGCTCTTGCCTCTTGGTGTCTACGTTCGCGGCGGTTGTCTCTGTGCTGGATGCCCGAAATTAGGGCCCCTGGCACCAGTGGTGGTGGAGTGAGGAGGAGGAAGAGAAGGAATGGCTACCGATCTTGATGGTGGTGACACGGAGGCCGCAGGCCTTGAGCACGGCGCCGATGCTGCTGGCCGTCACGCCCTTGCCGAGGCCGCTCACCACCCCTCCGCTCACCACCACGTACTTCATGGCGTTAGCTCGATTCTTGGCTCTGGCACTCACAGGAAGCGGGCAAAGAGCTGGAGAGGCCTTGGCTCTCTTGCTCTTGGGGCTAGTGCGGGAAGGCTGAATCCTGGAATGGGAGTAGGGAGAGGAGGGGGTTAAATAAAGTAGCTTCCTGGGAACAGTCTGAACAGATCTCAACTGAAAACTCCCTCTCAAAAATCCAAACCCTCTACCTATCTGTCCTGTGTCTTAAAAAAATAAACTAATGAAAAAGGAATGATTTGGATGTGTAGAAATGGGTTTGCTTTGCTGGGGTGAAACTGAATAGCCTGGCTAGTAGGGATCTCACTGGGTTTGATCGCGGGCACATATATTGGATCAACGACTAGGAGAGTGACAGTTGGTAGTTGTGAAATTTCTAATAGGATTTTGCTCGTTCATGTGACGTTCACGTGGATGCCCTTAACTGTTTGTAGAGACGGCGACGTGCCGGGGAGTAAGAAAACCATCCCGTGGAGTTATGAATGGTCTGCTAACGGTACTATATATGCAAGCCATTGAGGGGCTATTTGGACTGTAGGAATTTTATATGATTTTTGGAGGATTTCAGTTCTTAGGATTATTTACTATGGAACGCCTTTCGATTAAAGGAATGATGGTACCCAAATTTCTGTGAATTGGATTCTTATGGCTCAGTCACATAGGATTTTGTACATCCACTACACACGCTCTTTTTTTTGACTAAATGCGTAGGATTGAGGTACTTTATGTGTTTTTCCTACATTTTATCCAAACAATTATTCAATTTTTCTATGTTTTATGATCCTCAGTTTTACACAAGCAAACATGTGAGATTGCTATATTTTTCATATTCCTATGTTTTTCAACCTTGTGATCCAAATAGGTGGAAATGAGGGTAAACTCTTGGTCTTTGCATCTATCCATGTGGTGATGAAATTAATAATATTTATTGTGGTCCTATCTAGGTCTACACGGTGTCTCACGTAGACAAAATCAAGCCAAGTCATGTTAACAAAAGCCAATACCATCAGCATGTCCACAAGTTAAAGTTAACAAAAAAAGAAAAGACTGCCCAAGATAAAATCATATGATAAATAGAGTTCATTAGATGGAGTGATAGATGCGGTAATTCAGTACCATAGACCAACGGGTGGCAATGGAGGTCGAAGGTGGCAACCATGGTAGTATCCGGTCGTCGGCAGCGGCCATCAACGGCTTTTCTCTATATAATTGGAGTTGCTTATAGTATTTGTCCTCTATGAGTATCCCAGTGTTTGAGTGTGCAAGAAACACAGTGTTAAGGTGTGCAAGCAGTGCATTCTTGTTGACAAGAGTTCAACTCTTTTATCAGTAGAACTGTAGTGTCTCAACTGGTCGTTCCTAGGATCCTATCTCATTACTTTGTTAGAGCATCTCCACCGGGGGCCTCTAAACGTGTGTCCGGCATCCCCAATTGGGGCTCCTTTGGGGTGCTGGACATGTGCTCGGGCAACATTTGGAGACCGCCCACAGCGGCACTCCCCAAAGGTCCACCCCTCAAACGGGCCAAATTTTGAGCAAACTGTCAAACACCTTGCGGGTGCACGAACCGCCGCGTCGCTCCGCGTTACGGCAACCGCCGCCGGTTCGTGTGGGCGTGCAACCGCCGCTGCTTGGCAGCAATATCTAACCATCCTCGAGGGCGCACGTCGATCTCATTCTATTCGTTTGGTACAACATGGCCGAGTGGGGTACCGGCGCCACCAGCGAGGAGTCCGACGGCGAAGGCCAAGCACCGTGTCGTCATCCTCGAGCGGCAATGGCTCGGATTCTGTTTCTTCCGTCGAGCCATTGCCGTCAGAAGTCGAGCAACTCGAGCTCTTCTGCGGGCTCGACGACACCCCTTCGCCGCGTTCCTCATCAGACGTGGATACCCCCGCAGAGGAGGAGGACGACGAGGAGGAGGAGGACGACGACGACACGCCCGACGGGAACGAGGCAGCCCCCGCATGGAACCCCCTCCGAGGAGGAGGCAGCCGGCGGGGAGGAGAGCGAGGTCGCGCCCGCCGCCAAGGACGCGGCCGTCGATGACAAGGACGAGGACGGCCACAACGGCGACGTCGAGAAGCCGAAGGCCCCCAAGCGTCCTCGCCAAGACGGCGATCACGCGGAAGCTTCGGCCTCCAAGAAGAAGAAGAAGAAGAAGAAGAAGGATGCGTAGACCCTAGACTAGGCGGAGAGAAGTACGCCGCATGTATTTGTAATTTTCATTTATTCAAACTTCATTCAAACGAGATTTAACAAACTTACAATTTTGAATTTAAACGAGATTTAACGTAGGGAGGCACGTTGTCGGCCTCCTCGCGCCACATGCATCGCTGGAACGCCTTGGCCATCTCCGCCTCCTCGTTACGACGCCGGAGTTCCTCCAGCTGCTCGTGGCATTGCTGCCCGCCATGGCGGCCTATGTTCTTGAGTGAGAGGGAGAGAGAGGGAGAAGTGATGGTGTGAGGAGAGAAGGGCTGCGCTGCGTCGGGTTTTAAAGGCGGCTGGAGGAGCGGGGTTGGGTGGCCTGCATTAACGCGGCCACCGCTTCGCCTGGCCGCGCATTGACGCCGATGAAGCGTCTGCAGGGCGCCGCCGCGGCCAGCCGCTGCGACTCCAGCACGCTTCGCTTCCGTCTCCGCCATTGGAAGCGGCACGACGTTTTTGCGACGCGTCGCTTCGCTCTGCGCCCGCCAGGGGAACTGGCGTGGCGTTATTGCGACGCGTGATGACAGGCGTGGCGCCGTCTCGTCGCCTCGACATTAAACGCGGCGGAACGGCCTCCTGCACAGCCTTCATTAACACGGGACGGGTGCGTCGTGTGTATGACGGGCGGGCCATCTCTGTTAGGGTCATGCCCGAGGCGATGTCCGGCACCCACAGGAGGGCCTCCAAACTTGGAGACCCGATTGGGGGTGCCGGACACAAAATCGCTCGGGGCGAGGCTTTGGGGAGTGCCGTTGGTGGGCGTTTTTGGTGTCAGGCCCCCCAAAGGGTCTTTGGGGGTCCTTTAGAGGCCCCCGGTGAAGATGCTCTTATCTGGATTTACTTAGTTGCAGGTAAAGACCCTGTAAAATACAAAGGCAGTATTAAGATATATTCTTTGGCAAAAGGAAAACAGCAACATATATTTTACCGTAATAATAGTATTTTTTTCCCGTATGAACACATAAGTGAGAGAACATGTTTGCAGGTACTTGATGCTACCTAGACTGAAACATGCCGACTCAACGTCGTGATCATTATTGTCCAAACAAGTCATAATCTGTGGGGTTTGGCGCACTTGTTTTTTCTTTTGTTTATCTGCCCAAATCTTCCTTCGATTCCTTTTCACGCTCACTTTTACAGCTCAAAATCTTGCTTCAAATCTATTCCTGCGCTGACGTCTTAGGATTTTTTCACTGGTCTTCAAGAAAGGACGTTAACAATGGAGCAAAAGAAATTGTTGCATGTACACCAGCTAAACATGATTGTAACCCTTTTGGGGCAGGAGCTCCTCCGCTTGAGAAAAAATAAAAAAAATAGATCAAAAGTTATTTCACTATTTTTACTAAAAAGCACGATATCATTCAATAAAGAGCTTGGACGGCGCGATGTGGCCAGTCTCCCACAGTAAACTTTCAATATGCTAATTCTTACTGGGAGCGGTGTCACCTTTTATTTAAAATACATTTTCCAGGCATTTTGAAATTACACAAAAATCCGAACAGATCTTAATATTCTATGTGTACATGAAGTCGTCACAAAAAGTATTTTGTGGCTTGTGTAAAAAAGAAATTTTTTGCTGCTAAAATAAGTTTTTTCACGAGATTTGCTTTTACACATGACACAAGGATATATTTATTATCCATGCATGAAACAATGTGAACACATGCAATGTAAAGATTTATCCGTGAAATTTATTTCAAAAAACATCAGCATTTTAAAATATGTTTTTTACGCACTTGTATGCCAAAGTGAATTAATTGGAAAGACAAAAGGAAGGTGAGAGTGAGACTCACTTTGGCACTCGGATGGGGATATGTAAAAAAAAAGTTCCAATTCTGCTTATTATTTTAAATAACATTGTAACATGAGACACGATAATATAAGATCATGTTCGTAACAGAAAATATTGATGACCTGCAACATGGATACGTATAGATCATTGTACGTTCATCCTACAAATCTGGTAAAATATTAGAAATGTCAAATACAATTGATTTCTTATCTTGAAACTGATGCGGGAAATACCTTTTATTATAATTTGTTTATAACAAAAATATCATATTAGCGTCAGGATGAGACGCACAGATTCCATGGTACAGTCCCGCAAATAAAAAAAAGATTCCATGGTACAGTCGTGGAGGAGGCAAACTGGTTAGTTATCGTCCTCTTTTTCTTTGCTTGCACCGTGGTTTTCAAATACGCGGAAAAATCAATATGTAGAATCAGGTGTGGTTGAATGGCTGGCAAAATTTAGGGCTAATTTTGCGCCAGATGAAACAGTCAGGACGAAAAGTGGTTTAAAGATGAAAATGGCCTTTCTTCAATACGAAATGGAATAAAACTACACACGGTACAAGTTTTTGCGAAAATCTGGTAGCGTGCAAGAACCCGATGGGAGCAGCCACTCGTGCTGTGGACTTTGGACCAAACCGTGACCAGGCTCCGAGTCATCGATTCCGCTCATCAATTCCCCAACGTGCTTGGCTTCTGCAGCCTAACTTGAACTGAGAAGTTAATGGGGAATATTGCTAGCTAGTTGTCCACTCGCTGACTCATCACCTACATGGATCCACGTGTGCACCGACCCGGAATTTAGAATATCTATGATATTTCCATGTTCACGTTTGAGATTGGGTTGTGGCCTGGAGACCTCTAGCCAATGCTTCCACTAATGTGCACAATTATATACTTTTGTATTATTTTTTAATACAAAATTAATGTTAGATATATCAGCAAAAAAATAATCCGAGGTCAGTCATATAGAAGATGTCTTAACTCTTAAGGCGGCATTTTCAGTATCCTAATGATAAACCATACGACCGTGAATCGACACTGTTTGATCAAAACAGAAGGGTGGATCTCGTTTTCATTTAGAAAGAACATAACCATGAGTCTATGACGAGTCGTCGTCCACCAATTGGCACGCTCTCAAAGAACTAGTCGGTCAAATGAGAAAACGCCGCAAGGTAGGCCACCATCATATCGCTTTTGGGCACCAATGCATCTCGTCTTGTCAAGATTTCCGTGTGCATCTCACTGGCCTAGGTCCTTGATTCTCCGACAGAATCCGGTCACGACGACGTTTGTCAGTAACATTGAGGAAGAGGAGAATTGAACCACACCTCACACAACTTCCCCATGATACCGATGCATCACACCAGATCCTTATGGTTAAGCAGGTCACGTCATCGTCGTGCTAGTCAACCCCACACCCGCCACTGGCACAGGTAGCCATTCCTTCTGCGACCAAACCGGCACATAACATTGGGGAGAGCACATAGCCTCACGAACGCACTAGCTTAGAATAGAAAGCATTTCAAAATGTCATTTAACTAATTTGTAGGATACTTCATCGGTTTCATTTAGAAATGTTTTCCATATTCTTTTGGAAACTACCCCTCTATTTCAAGATGTAAGCATTTTAGCTAGCTAGTTTAGCTTGTTAAAAAGACTTACTTCCTCTGTAGCAAATTGTAAGACGTTCCACTACCTATATGTATGCATTGGCGGCGGCTTAAAATCTGTTATGGAGGGAGTATATTTTAAAACATACAAATTTATGTTTTCTAAAAATAAAGACAACACTGGACTGAGGGAGTAGAAAATCCTACTTCGGTTGTTTCTCTACTTTGGACCATGTAGGGAGTAAAAAACGTCTAGACATTTGCCAATCTAGCAACCATGCGGCGGGTTAATCAAGGGGAAGGAGGGATTATAGCAAATTATCCGTACTACTCCCTCCGTCCCAAAATAAGTGTCTCAACTTTGATAAAAAATGGATGTATGTAGACATGTTTCTGAAGGAGATATGCCCTAGAGGCACTTAATAAAGAGTTTTATTTATCATATCTCATTTGTTCATAATACGTTTTTGTGTCATGCTATAACTGTATTAAGCGGAAACATTAATACACGTGTGATACGTAAAACAACCAGGTCCCCAGTAGCCTCTATTTGACTGGTTCATTGTGCAATTGATGATCGAGGTTTCCCGATCATGTGACATGGTGTCTATTTGACAATGAAGTCATGTCGTTGGTAGAACGATGTGATGGACATACCCAATATTTGTAGGACGTAGTCATTACGCCTTCGACCGTGAGATCTACTCTTATTGCTATTCCTGGAAGACACTTTGATTGCATCAAACGTCATATCTTACATAGTGTGACAATAAATGTGTCCCTCTCGGGTGTCGGAAAGGAGTATGTTGAGACGGGGGATCAAGAGCGGGATTTGCCAGTCCCATAGCAGGATAGATACTCTAGGGCCCACTCGGTGAGATTATGTCAAACGAGCTTGCAAGCGTGTGACTAGGTCACCAGGACATAATATCATGGACGAGTAGAAGTTAGCAGTGTCGGTAACGAGATCAAGCTAGGTATGGAGATATCTATGAACGAGTCTCGGACACGCTAAGTATCGCATGGCAAAAGGTTTAAGACTCAGACGTCCAGGTTCGATAGGTAAAGTATTCGTTATCTCGCAGGGATTAATTCTGGGTATCCAAGGTCCACGAATTAGTCATTGATCGGAGAGGAGTCTCGATCATGTCTGGTGAGATAATCGAACCGCTAGGGTAACACGCTTAAGGGGGGTCGACATTTTACCGGAAGAGAAAAATAGGAAAAGAGAGACCGGGAACGTCCCGGGAAAGTTCCGATGGAGATCGGGCAGCGACGAAATAGTTTTCGGAGCCAGAACAAATTATGTAATATATATTTAATATTAATTAGGGTAATTAATAGTTAAATATATTTTATTTTAATTTTTTCTGAATTTTTAAAGGCTGCATACCTTAAATGGGCCTTCTGGTGGAAAGAAGGCCCATGAGGGGGGGAAGCCCCCCTCCTTGGTGCGCATGGGGGAGGGGCCGGCCTAGGTGGGCCAAGTGGGGCCCACCTAGGGCCGGCGCACCACCTTGGCCGGCTGGGGTGTGGGATTAGTCCCACACCGCCAGCCTGGCAGGTTGGGCACCCCCCCGGGCTCCTATATATACATGGGTACCCGTGGCCCTTGAAGACACACCAATTTCTCTCTCTCTCTCTCCTTGGATCCCGTGACTCCCCAGTTTGGAGTTGCGCCAAGGATAAGTTTTCTCCACCATACGCACGCCGCCGCGCTGCTGGTCTTCCGGTCCCAGTCTTCCGCTGCTTCGTCTTTGGATCGGAGCCCGGAGTTCGTCGGCTTCACCGTACGTGTGTGACGCCCTGCGAGGCACCACGCTAGTGGTGCTAGAGGTCTGCTTCCTCTACACGGCATCGAAGTCTTCGTCGGCTTCATCGACAACGCTTGTGCGGGAGCGTAATCCCCGCTTTTCGGTCTACAAGGGTATGTACACCGAACCCCCTGCGTACTACTATATCTGCATAGTATAGATTCTGGCTAGTTTAAGGTTATCCGTGTTAGGAAATTTTTTGTTTTCTGCATGCGATCCCCTTCAGTGGTATCAGAGCCGATCTATGCGTAGATATAGCTGTGCGCTAGCTGCACCCGTGTTTTTCACGGGGGCAACGTTCTTATTATTTGCTACCCTCTCGCGTGCACTTGCACTGCCGGCAGCATCGAGTTGATGAAGCGGCCCGGACCGACCTTACGCGTACGCTTACGCGAGACTGGTGCCACAACTGACATACGGCTGGTTCCGTATATGTGGCTGGCGGGTGTCTGTCTCTCTCTCTTTAGTTGGCTTTGCATTTTCAATGGAGGGCCCGAAAGGGATGAATAAATATGAAATTATTTGATCGTTGTTGTGGTCATAGGTTCGTAGGTATGAAGCGGTTCTATTTACGAAAGCCCCAAGCCACGTAAAATATGCAAAAGATAAAGTAGAGGCGTCTAACTTTATTTTGCAGGGGCTATGTGATATGGTCAAGGTAGGTTTATTAAATTGTTTATGAACCGTTGGCGCGAAGGAGACCACCGGCGCAAGGACCATATCACGTCGCATTACATTTGATGTTTTGAGTGCATCTTATATTGTGTGTATATATATATAGTATATATTAGTTACACGGCGGTAGTTATATAAGATGATCCCTCCAAAATACCATTTGTGTTCTCCCTTCAACGTGCACCACCAAGAAAGTTCTACGTTATGAGGCAGGCCGTGATGATCGGGTGTCAAACATATCGTCGTTCGCATACAGTGGGTGTATTCCACGTTGCACAAGCACTTTCGTTGAAGGTTATTATGGCGAGCCTAGCATGTACAGACATGGCCTCGGAACAAGGTGACCGAAAGGTCGAGCATGAGTCACAGAGTTGTTGTGATTGACATTCCGATGTCTACCTTTGAAGTTGTGTTGCCGGCTCTGATGATGAGGGGTTGCACAATGGATTAGGGTCGTGTAATCACTAAAACGATGAGAGGGATACTCGTTTTGAGTGGGAGTTCTTATAGTTATTTTCGAAAATACTTGAACTCAAAATATTATGAACAAAGTCTTATGTTTTGCAAATTCCATTGTAGATGTCTCGCCCCTCCTTTAACCTAGGCCTGTTCCTTGAGAAAGAAAAGCTTAAGACCAATGGGTCAAACTTCATGGCCTGGTTCCGCAACCTGAGGATCCTCCTCACTCCCCACAGGGTGGCTTACGTGATTGAAGCCCCCCTGGGTGACCCTCCGGCAGACAATGCCTCCGAAGATGAGAAGAAGGTCTTCCAGACCAGGTCGGAGGATTCCTCTTTTGTCCAGAGTGGCATGCTCTATGCCATGGAAGCCGACCTGCAGAAGCGCTTTGAGAAGATGAGTGCCTTCGAGATAATTTCTGATCTCAAGGCTGTCTTTGCGCCGCAGGCTAAGGCTGAGAGATATGAAGCTTCTGAGCTTTTCTTCTCAGCCAAGATGGAAGAGCACAGCAGTGTGAGCGAGCACGTGGTCAAAATGTCTGGCTACGTTCAACGCCTGAACACTCTGGAATGCAAGATTCCTGATGAGCTGGCGATTGATAGGGTGCTGCAATCGTTGCCTCCTAGCTACAAAGGCTTCGTCATGAACTATAACATGCAGGGCATGGCTAAGTTCCTGGGTGAGGTGTTCGTGATGCTCAAGACTGCTGAGGTGGAAATCAAGAAGGAGCACACGCTGTTGATGGTCAACAAGACCATCGATTTTAAGAAATCCGGTGGCAATGGCAGGAGAAACTGGAGGTCTAGGAAGGATGGCAAGCACGTTGCCATGCCTAAGACTAACAAACCTGGTCCCAAAGCTGGCGTGGAGTGCTTCTACTGCAAGTGAGAAGGTCACTGGAAGCGCAACTGCCCTAAGTATCTGGAAGATAAGAAGGCCGGCAAGATTGTCGGAAAGGAGAAAGGTATATTTGATATACATGTTATTGATGTGTACCTTACCTGCGCCCGTAGCAACACCTGGGTATTTGATACTGGCTCTGTTGCTCATATATGTAACTCTCAGGAGGAGTTGCGGAATAAGCGGCGCCTGGCAAAGGACGAGGTGACGATGCGCGTCGGCAACGGATCAAAAGTTGACGTGGTGGCTGTCGGCACACTCCCTCTACATCTACCATCGGGATTAGTTTTGGTTCTGAATAAGTGTTATTTTGTACCGACCTTGAGTGTAAACATTATCAGTGGGTCTTGCTTGTTGCAAGACGGATATTCATTCAAATCAGTATCAAGTGGTTGTGCTATTTCTATGAATGATATCTTTTATGTTAATGCTCCCGAGAGTAATGGTTTATTCTTGTTGAATCTCGATCGTAGTACTCACATCCATAGCATAGATGCCAAGAGGATTAAACTTAGTAGCGATACCGCCATGTATATATGGCATTGCCGTCTCGGTCATATTGGTATAAAGCGCATGAAGAAACTCCATGCCGATGGACTTCTGGACTCGTTGGATTTTGGATCCCTCGACACATGCGAACCATGCCTCATGGGCAAAATGACCAAGACACCGTTCAAATGTTTCATGGAACGGGCGTCGGACTTATTAGGAGTCATACATACAGATGTGTGTGGACCAATGAGTGTGTCGACACGCAATGGTTATCGCTACTTTGTCACCTTCACCGATGACTTGAGTAGATATGGGTATATCTATTTGATGAAACACAAGTCTGAAACATTTGAAAAGTTCAAAGAATTTCAAAGTGAAGTTGAAAATCAACTCAACAAGAAAATCAAGCACCTTCGATCCGATCGTGGTGGCGAATATTTGAGTTTTGAGTTTGGCACACATCTGAAGGCCTGTGGCATCGTGCCGCAGCTTACGCCAGCTGGAACGCCGCAACGCAACGGTGTGTCCGAGCGACGTAATCGTACCCTATTAGATAGCGTCTGATCTATGATGTCTCTTACCGACTTGCCCGTGTCTTTTTGGGGGTATGCGTTAGAAACAGCCGCATTCATTTTAAATAGGGCTCCGTCCAAATCCGTAGCAACGACACCGTATGAGGTATGGCATGGCCAGAAACCTAAGCTGTCGTTCCTGAAGGTCTGGGGTTGTGAGGCGTATGTTAAGAAACTACAGCCCGACAAACTCGAACCGAAATCGGAGAAAGTCGTCTTTGTAGGGTATCCGCGGGAAACCATAGGATACACCTTCTACAACCAAGCTGAGGGCAAAACGTTTGTCGCGAAAAACGGTACCTTTCTGGAGAAAGAGTTTCTCGCCAAAGGAGTAAGTGGGAGGAAAATAGACCTCGACGAGATCGTTGATCCTGAACTCGAAATTCCGAGTGGCGCAACGGAAGCTGTTCCGGAAACGTCCTCCACAGATGGAGTGGGAGAAGATGTCGAGGGTGCTATTCTACCTCGTAGGTCAGGGAGATCTCGGATCGCCCCTGAATGGTATGGCAACATGGTTTGCACCGTCATGTTGATTGAACAAGACGAACCTACGAACTACAAAGAGGCTATGGCTAGTCCTGAGTCCGAGAAATGGCTTGAAGCCATGAAATCCGAAATAGGATCCATGTATGATAACAAAGTGTGGACTTTGATGGAGATTCCCGAAGGGCGCAAGGCCGTCGAGAATAAATGGATCTTTAAGAAGAAGACTGATGCTGATGGTAATGTGACCGTCTATAAAGCTCGGCTTGTCGCAAAGGGTTTCCGACAAGTTCATGGATTGACTACGATGAAACGTTTTCACCGGTAGCGATGCTAAAGTCTATTCGGATTTTGCTAGCAGTTGCCGCATATTATGACTATGAGATATGGCAAATGGATGTCAAAACAGCGTTCCTAAACGGTAACATTGAGGAAGAGTTGTATATGGTACAACCTGAAGGTTTTGTCGATTCAGAAAATGCTGGCAAGGTATGCAAGCTTCAGCGTTCCATTTATGGACTGAAGCAAACATCTCGGAGCTGGAATCTTCGCTTTGATGAGGTGATCAAAGATTTTGGATTTGTCCAAAATAGCGAAGAGACCTGCATTTACAAGAAAATGAGTCGGAGCTCAGTTGTGTTCCTAGTACTATATGTTGATGATATACTACTAATAGGGGACAATGTGGAACTTCTGAATAGCGTCAAGAAATATTTAAACAGTAAATTTTCGATGAAGGACTGGCATTAAGATCTATCGTGATAGATCAAGACGTCTATTAGCGTTAAGTCAGAGTACTTATATTGACAAGATACTGAAACGGTTCGGTATGGAGACGGCAAAGAAGGGTTTTCTGCCGGTTGTCAAGAATAAGGTATTGAGCAAGGCACAGTGTCCGGTGACGGAACATGATAAAGTCGAGATGACTAAACATCCCTATGCTTCAGCCATAGGATCGATCATGTATGCCATGTTAAGTACTCGACCTGATGTAGCATTGGCTCTTAGTTTGACGAGCCGGTTCCAAAGTAATCCTGAAAAGGATCATTGGGTAGCTGTTAAAAGCATTCTTAAGAATCTCAAGCATACAAAGGAAATGTTCCTAGTGTATGGGGACTGTGAGGAAGAACTTGGCGTAACAGGTTACGTTGATGCAAGTTTCTGCTCAGACCCAGATGACTCTAAGTCACAGACAGGATATGTGTTCAAAGTGAACGGAGGCGCTGTATGCTGGAGGAGTGGGAAGCAACCCATCGTGGCCCAATCTACAATGGAATCGGAGTACATTGCCGCTTCTGAAGGCGCGAATGAAGCTGTGTGGCTGAGGAAGTTCATCATCGAGCTTGGAGTGTTCCCTAGCGCGCAAGACCCCGTGACCCTTTACTGCGACAATACGGGCGCCATTGCTAACGCGAAGGAACCGAGGTCTCACTCAACTGTCAAACACATACTCCGACGCTTCCATGTGATACGACAGTACGTACAAGGAGGTGAAGTGAAGATTTGCAAAATACATACGGATCTGAATGTGGCAGATCCGTTGACAAAGCCTCTCCTGCTTGACAAGCACGTGAAACACCAAGATGCTATGGGTGTCCGGCTTTTACCAAGTTGTAAACTAGATTAAGTTGTACTCTAGTGCAAGTGGGAGACTGAAGGAGATATGCCCTAGAGGCACTTAATAAAGAGTTTTATTTATCATATCTCATTTGTTCATAATACGTTTTTGTGTCATGCTATAACTGTATTAAGCGGAAACATTAATACACGTGTGATACGTAAAACAACCATGTCCCCAGTAGCCTCTATTTGACTGGTTCATTGTGCAATTGATGATCGAGGTTTCCCGATCATGTGACATGGTGTCTATTTGACAATGAAGTCATGTCGTTGGTAGAACGATGTGATGGACATACCCAATATTTGTAGGACGTAGTCATTACGCCTTCGACCGTGAGATCTACTCTTATTGCTATTCCTAGAAGACACTTTGATTGCATCAAACGTCATATCTTACATAGTGTGACAATAAAGGTGTCCCTCTCGGGTGTCGGAAAGGAGTATGTTGAGACGGGGGATCAAGAGCGGGATTTGCCAGTCCCATAGCAGGATAGATACTCTAGGGCCCAATCGGTGATATTATGTCAAACGAGCTTGCAAGCGTGTGACTAGGTCACCAGGACATAATATCATGGACGAGTAGAAGTTAGCAGTGTCGGTAACGAGATCAAGCTAGGTATGGAGATATCTATGAACGAGTCTCGGACACGCTAAGTATCGCATGGCAAAAGGTTTAAGACTCAGACGTCCAGGTTCGATAGGTAAAGTATTCGTTATCTCGCAGGGATTAATTCTGGGTATCCAAGGTCCACGAATTAGTCATTGATCGGAGAGGAGTCTCGATCATGTCTGGTGAGATAATCGAACCGCTAGGGTAACACGCTTAAGGGGGGTCGACATTTTACCGGAAGAGAAAAATAGGAAAAGAGAGACCGGGAACGTCCCGGGAAAGTTCCGATGGAGATCGGGCAGCGACGAAATAGTTTTCGGAGCCAGAACAAATTATGTAATATATATTTAATATTAATTAGGGTAATTAATAGTTAAATATATTTTATTTTAATTTTTTCTGAATTTTTAAAGGCTGCATACCTTAAATGGGCCTTCTGGTGGAAAGAAGGCCCATGAGGGGGGGAAGCCCCCCTCCTTGGTGCGCATAGGGGAGGGGCCGGCCTAGGTGGGCCAAGTGGGGCCCACCTAGGGCCGGCGCACCACCTTGGCCGGCTGGGGTTGGGCACCCCCCCGGGCTCCTATATATACATGGGTACCCCTGGCCTTTGAAGACACACCAATTTCTCTCTCACTCTCCTTGGATCCCGTGACTCCCCAGTTTGGAGTTGCGCCAAGGATAAGTTTTCTCCACCATACGCACGCCGCCGCGCTGCTGGTCTTCCGGTCCCAGTCTTCCGCTGCTTCGTCTTTGGATCGGAGCCCGGAGTTCGTCGGCTTCACCGTACGTGTGTGACGCCCTGCGAGGCACCACGCTAGTTGTGCTAGAGGTCTGCTTCCTCTACACGGCATCGAAGTCTTCGTCGGCTTCATCGACAACACTTGTGCGGGAGCGTAATCCCCGCTTTTCGGTCTACAAGGGTATGTACACCGAACCACCTGCGTATTACTATATCTGCATAGTATAGATTCTGGCTAGTTTAAGGTTATCCGTGTTAGGAAAATTTTTGTTTTCTGCATGCGATCCCCTTCAGTTTCTCCATCCCAAAATAAGTGTCTCAACTTTTCATACATCCATTTTCTATCAAAGTTGAGACACTTTTTAGGACGGAGTGAGTATATTAATTCTTAACATTTGGTCGTTCCAAAATATTGACATGTGTAAATTCACTCATTTTATTTCGTATGTAGTCTACGTTGAGGTTAAATATTTTAGGACTGAGAACGTACTAACATGATAATTAGTTGTCGCTGTTAGGAATTAATTAATTATGTAATTAGGGATAATCCTATGTTGTAAAACCGTACGTGAGGATGCCTTCCAAGACAGCCGTTGTGACGGTTTTCCCTCGCTCCCGATCAGACGCGACTCTCTCTTGTGTGTGAGGAATTAATTAATTATGTAATTAGGGATAATCCTATGTTGTAATAACAGCACATGAGGATGCCTTCCAAGGCAACCATCATGACGGTTTTCCCTCGCTCCCGATCGGACGCGACTCTCTCTCGCATCTCTTCCCCTTGTATAAATAGTTCGATCATCAATGGAAAGACAAAGTTCGATTCATTGTATAACTTTGTCTCTCGCTCTAGAAATCGACTCGCAACATGTTATCAGCGCGTTTGATTGCTTTTGCAATAAGGACGTTTTCTAGCATTAGGGGGAGAAATGTACCACATAGAATGGCAGGAAATTAAGAAGAAATGTAGTAAACATTTTTGTCCACGTACTTAACAATATGAATCGGAGGTTCAGGTTATGAGAAATTTGCAATCTTTTGCAAATAATATGTGATATACATTTACTGATGACAAAGGTGTCATTGAAATAAAGTACCACTCATATCGGATGAGTGGAATTATGTTTCGATACTGAATTGGCAGTACAGATCCATGCGGTTGATGTATGTATTGGCTATATACTCACATGGATCACTCAGTTGAGATATATATTGAAGTCACTGAAAGGGCTTAATATTCTGAATCCAATGATAAATCACAACATGTGTATGTGTGTGAAGCTTCGGAAGTCATTCCATGACTTTGAAGATGTCGGAGAGTTGTGTGGTACAACCGACTAAGTGAGTTACTCCTTGATACGGAGTACTCTAATACTAATGATTGTTGATGTGTATTCATGAAGATATCCTGAATTGGATTTACATCATCTTAGTGATGTCAATGATCTTATCATCAATGTATATAAATGACATATGAGATACACACAATCATTTTAAGACGGATATTTGGGTCAATCCAAATGAAGCCAACTTTATAGCTTGAGCATATTCCCTTGGGAATAAATGTATATCAGTCTCCGTATATCTAGAAATATTGGAAAAAGTCAATGTGGATATAGCTTATCAAACATATATGGTCATATTATACATGACATGGGATACAATCCCATTCAGACCTAGGTGAGATGATGAAGTGATAGTGGACCTGAAGTTCCATATCTTAATACCATCAGAACACTCATATATCTTGCAGAGTACGTCAGGCCTGACATTTTATTTGTTGGCAATGTATTGAGAGTGCAATCCCCCAAAGAAAGACATAAGATTTGTGGAATATTCTCAGATATGTCCAAGACACAGAAAGTTTTGATTAGTTCCATCCGGAAAATCATGACTGGACCATGTTGTGAAATCTCGATAGTGACTAATTATGTGATCCCATTAGTATCATATCAAAGACTGGATTTAATGGAAGAATATTCTAAGGAGAGCCTTCAGAATAGACTCTAAATGGGTCCTTCAGGTGACCATTCTGCAGTAATGAAGCATCACAAGACGTGTATGGCTTCGCGGAATGATTGGCCACATGTGAGATCATGTGGAGATTCGACAAAATCATCAAGATAATGTCACTTGTATTGTTTACGGGTTATATCCTCGTGAATTACATAAGTGTAAGAGGATAATTTGCAAACAAACTATCGTGATATTCACAATGTCTCTACCGGCGTTTATATTCTAGAATTAGGTTCGTGGAATTGGTAGAAGACAACCTTGAGGTTTGCAAAGTTCAAGGGAGTAAAATCCCTAGAAGCCCTAGTGGCTACGCCCACTAATCATTCTGAGATAATTGCTTTGTATGAAGCATCACGCGAATGTGTATGGCTTCAAAGGATGATTGACTTTGTGCAGAGTTCAAGTGGGATCGGTTCATTGAAATCTCCCGCAATTATCTATAAGGATAATGTTGCTTGTATTGTACAAATGCAACAAGTTATATTAAGAGTAATATTACAAAGCATATTGCTCCTAAGCTATTTTATCCCCGGGAACTACAGAGAATGTGGAAATAAGTATTTTGCAAACAAAGTCATGCGATAACCTCGCTGATTTTTTTACCAAGTCCTTACCAAGTTGTTTGTTCAGTAAATATGTGAAGGGAATTGGTATGAGGAGACTTCGTGAATTGCAAAATTCAGGAGGAGAAATCTCCTAGGTCATAACTTGCTGAAAATCATGAGATTTTCGGTATTGCACTATTTTGATTTGTGAGTTTTCCTGAAGGTTTCTCATGTAAGGTTTTTAATGAGGCAATAGTAGTACAATCATGGACGATATATGTCGATTTCTCCTTATTTTCCCACATGGTTTTTAAAAGGAGTTTTTCAGGACATATTGTGTATTTCCTCTATTTTTTTCCACAGAGTTTTTGAAGGAGAGGATCACAAAGGATGATCAGTCGCAAGGACAAGCAAGGATTAGTGGAAGTGTTAGGAATTAATTAATTATGTAATTAGGGATAATCCTATGTTGTAATGACCGAACGTGAGGATGCCTTCCAAGGCAACCGTCGTGATGGTTTTCCCTTGCTCCCGATCGGACGTGACTCTCTCTCACGCCTCTTCTCCTTGTATAAATAGTTCGATCATCAATGAAAAGATATAGTTCGATTCATTCTATAACTTTGTCTATCGCTCTAGAAATCACTCACACAACAGTTGCATCGTTAAAGATATTGAAGCTTCTTTCTGTGACGTCTGCAACGACTTAATTTGCACTAACGAATGGACGCACGGAAATCCCGGCATTGAAGTCAAAGATTCGAATATATATCCATAGGGGAAAGTGCGGGTTTGATCACTCTCTCTATTTAACAAAGAATATTACAGTCTACGTGCTTACGATTCTTTCTTCCAATGAAAGAAAAGGATACGAGATAAGATGCGGAAGCTGCCGGGCAAACTAATCAGTATTGTGGTGGGAGCTGAAGAATAATAAACATAACATAATGCCGTGATAATCTTTTCGACCAATGTAGAGCGCTGACACTTCATAAATGGGTGTGAACCGTTTGCGGATTTGGTCTTGGATTCCAAAGAAAAAGTGAAGCTATCTTCTAGTCGGTCTATCTCCAATCGGTAATCGGTATAGTGGATGGGTCACAGATCACAGATGGTTGGATATGGTGGGAGACACCATATACTGTATGAACTACTGTACAAGGTATCAAGTCATCCACATGCCGGCAGGACATATCGCTTGGCTAATTTGATCGACCTATGCACTCTATAGTCCTTATTAGGAGAAAAAGACGCACTGTCTATAGTTGAACTCGTCGTGGCATTGGCATATTGCGTCAGCTGGTGGATTCGTGCATGATCCTATCTACTAGGATGCGTACGTCTTTTCTTTTTGCCGTACCAAGATTCGTTTACGTTGGTTGCAAGTCTCCTGCTCATCAGTTCTGATCAATTGCTACTACCCTAGTTTATTCAGACACGCGCGACCAAGTGCTTTGCTGAGAGGGATCGATCATCGTAGCATATTTATTTTTACAAGTTTTACAGTAGTTTGTATTTTTATTCAACCCACCCGCTATGATCAGATGGTCATAAAATGAGCTCTTTTACGGTGGTTGTAGAAACTACCCACGTAGTAATTCAGGTAGTTTCCGTTTTAAATTATTTCAGCCCTTTGATTTCAATCTATTCCTTCTAAATTTATACAGTCGTCCAATCATGAAACAATATTCAGTTTAATCACTTGGGCTATGGTGGTCATCTGTCCATAGGAAGAAACGTATTCATTCTCTTGTCCATGAGGATGGAAGAATTGAAGGCCATGAACAGCTAAAGGCTTACATTACTAATTATTATAAAAATCTGTTTGGCGACCCTGATGAAGGTAACTTCACAATCGATGAAGCCAGAACGGAGGATATCCCTCAAGTGTCCGCTGTGGAAAACAGCCTACTTACAGCCCCCTACTCTGATGAGGAAGTAAAAAATGCCATTTTCCTGATGGAACATAACAAGGCTCCGGGTCCAGATGGGTTACCAGCAGAGTTTTATCAAACTTTCTGGGACACCGTAAAGGATGACCTGCTAGTTATGTTCAGTGCTCTCCATGCTGGTCAACTCGAGCTGTTTCGGTTGAATTTTGGCGAAATTATCTTGTTACCTAAAGTCAATGAGGTAGAAAGGATTCAACAATTTAGACCCATATGCCTCTTGAACGTTAGTTTCAAGATCTTTACAAAAGTAGCCACAATTCGTCTGAATACAGTGGCTGAACATGTTGTGCGCCCGTCTCAAACTGCCTTCATGCAAGGACGTAATATTCTTGATGGGGTAGCGGTGTTGCACGAAACGGTTCATGAGTTACATTCAAAAAAGCTAAATGGGGTCATCCTCAAATTAGATTTTGAAAAAGCTTACGATAAAGTCAAGTGGTCTTTCATCCAACAAACTCTCAGAATGAAAGGTTTTTCTGATGAGTGGCGTGCTCTAATTCGTAATTTCGTATCTGGAGTTAGTGTGGCCATCAAAGTCAATGATGACATTGGACGTTACTTCCAGACTCGAAAAGGTCTTAGACAAGGCGATCCTTTATCCCATATGCTTTTCAATATAGTGGCGGATATGCTAGCTATTATGATTGAGCGCGCCAAAGTTGATGGCCAGATTGAAGGGTTGATTCCTCATCTTGTTGATGGGGGTCTATCCATCCTTCAATACGCCAATGATACAATTCTTTTTATGGAACATGACATTGAAAAAGCTCGAAATCTGAAATTAATTCTAGCAACTTTCGAGCAGCTTTCAGGTCGGAAAATTAATTTCCATAAGAGTGAGTTGTTCTGTTTTGGCGAGGCCTTAGACGACGCCAACCTCTATGCCGAACTCTTCGGTTGTGGGCAAGGTCAATTCCCGATTCGGTATTTAGGCATCCCGATTCATTATCGGAGGCTTACTATTGCCGAATGGAAATGCGTCGAAGAAAGGCTACAAAAACGTTTAAGTAGTTGGAAAGGTAAATTGC
This sequence comes from Poa annua, assembly GCA_026929855.1. Taxonomy (NCBI): domain Eukaryota; kingdom Viridiplantae; phylum Streptophyta; class Magnoliopsida; order Poales; family Poaceae; genus Poa; species Poa annua. The sequence goes on along the minus strand of CM049435.1, from coordinate 51,413,105 downwards.
TGTCCCTCGGCGGAAGACTGATTCTCATAAACTCGGTGCTCACCAATATGGCACTATATATGTTATCTTTCTTCCTCCTGCCAAAAGGTGTGCTCCAAAAACTAGATTATTATCGATCTAAATTTTTTTGGCAAGGGGATAGTGAGAAGAAGAAATATCGACTGGTTAAATGGAGTGTGGTTTGTACACCTAAAGATCAAGGAGGACTGGGAATTCATGACCTTGAGGTCAAGAATACAGCTCTTCTAGGTAAATGGTTGTTCAAATTGTTGACCGAAAATGGACAGTGGCAAACCCTCCTGAATCGGAAATATGTTGGATCCAAACCGCTGTCACAAGTTTCTTGGAAACAAGGTGATTCGCATTTTTGGGCTGGTCTGATGGCTGCTAAATCACAGTTCTTCAGATTTGGACATTTTTCGATTAAAGATGGATCTCAGATAAGGTTATGGGAGGACTCGTGGCTAGGGAATACCCCACTCCGAGAACAATATCCGGCATTATATAATATTGTTCGTTACAAAAGTGATACCATTAAGAAAGTAATGGCAACCTCAGCTCCAGATGTAACGTTCAGGCGAGATTTGATTGGTCAGAGGTTGGTTGCATGGCAAGTCCTCTTACAAAGGTTAGCCATTATACAACTGACAGCTGGGCCAGACGAATTTCGATGGAACCTACACAAGAATGGAAAATTCTCGGTAGACTCCATGTATAATGCATTATCCCAATCTCATATACCGGTCGATAACAACAAGTTGCTTTGGAAGATGAAGATACTACTTAAAACAAAGGTGTTTGGATGGTACCTTCGTCGTGGAGTAATCCTAACCAAGGACAATCTTGCTAAACGAAACTGGCAGTGAAGTAAGAGTTGTGTTTTCTGTCATCAGAATGAAACAATAAAACATCTCTTTTTCCAATGTCGGTTCGCGAGGTCTATATGGTCAATCATCCAAGTAGCATCTAACCTTTATCCACCACGCAGTGTGACCAATATTTTTGGGAATTAGTTACACGGTATCGATACTAGGTTTAGGAAGCTTATTAGGGTGGGAGCGCTTGCCATCATTTGGTCGCTATGGCTATGTAGAAATGATAAAGTGTTTAACGATAAATTGTCTTCTCCTTTGCAGGTCATCTACCGGTGTACCGGTACACTCCGTTCATGGTCGTCTCTTCAGCGGGTGGAGCACCGAGACCTATTTACGGAGGTCTGTGCACGGTTGGAGTCCACGGCGAAGGATACTTTTTCCCATCATGGGTGGCAGCATAATCTACGGATTGAACCGCCACCACTTCAGACGTAGTTGCATTTGCTCATTATTATGATATGTAATTCGTCTTTATTCGCTTTCGGATTGTGTACGTTGGGACAGCTGTGTGCATCTTAGTTATGCAGAGTCTGGGTGTAAACGCTTAAAACTTTTTGAGTAATAAAGCGCCCTTTATCGAAAAAATGGTGGTCATCTGTTCACGACCAGTTTCATGTCCTGCTCACCCTCGACTAAGCCTGGGCACAACTTGTTTCGAAACCGGCCAAACTGTAGCACCGCACCATGATTATGGTTGGTGCCGGGTTTCACCGGTCTCTAAGTTGAAACGGCGAGCGGAAGACGCCGTGCTGCGCTGAGACAGTTTGGAACCAATTAAACCATGAAACTGTCCGCGACCGCGTTCTCCGACTGCTCGACCTTCTTGCCGAGCTTGTCCGAGTACAGCTCAATGAACGAGCTCTCGAAAGCTGCGAACGTGTGGAATATCAGGCCATCTGTGGTGGCCTCGGAATCCAGTATGTCGCGCCCCAGTCCGGGCGTCTCGAAGAACCTGAGCGACGTCGCCCGGTTCACCATGGCGATCATCGGAATGTCCGGCACCTTGAAGGCTCGAAGTCATCCTCGACTCGGCCGTAAACGCTATTCTTGGCGAGGTCATGCATTGCGAGCTCGAAGAATGGTGAACCACCGCCCAACATCGGCTGGGTATGGGCTGCACACGAGCCGGCGACGATGCAGTCTGGCAATCGCAGCAACGCCTCGAGCGAGCACGGCAAACAGTGGAACAGGGTCATGGCGTAGCCTCGAGCTACTTGTGTTCTTCAACGGGAGCTCGATCCAGCCATAATGAGTCGTATGGTGAGCTCGATCGATTCGTACAGTGAGCCGTCCGGGCAACTTGCCGCTACCTCCGGCCTGAGGCCAATGCCATCGTCGGTATCATGACGATCATGTAGCAGCTGACAAATTGCGGTCTAGCATTGCTGGCGGAGCAGTACGGCGGGCTGCTGCCGTGGAGGTGGAGAAGCTTATCGACGGCGCCCGCGGCCGGCTCTTGATGCTGCTCGGCTCACAGCAGATGGACCTAAATACCCTTTTAATTTTGATTACAAATAAAATATATATGGGTAGTTTCAGGTAGTTTCGGATAGTTTTAATTTGGTAGTTTCTGGTTCCTCCTATTTTATGATACAAGTTTTATCATAGTTGGGAATATTAAGAACCGTCCAGAACCGCCCATCCGCTTTAATCAAATGGTGATAAAATAAAAGCTACTCCCTCCGTTCTAAATTAATTAACTTCTATTTACCCATATATGTGTATGTCATGTGGGCAAATAGAAGTCAATTAATTTGGAACGGAGGGAGTACCTGAAACTATTAGATTAAAACTACCTGAAACTACCTAATATTCTTTTATTTTTAATCTAAAGTAAAAGGGTATCTAAGTAAATTTATGTCAATGAGGCCAACGTCATACTACGTAATCCTCGTCCCAATCTCACTCTCTGTTTTATCGAGTTTGCAGGCGTCGGAGGATTGGCCCGACGATGGCCAGCAATAGCGGGGCGCCGGGCTGCGGCCGGCGACAGCGGGGGCCGAGACGTCGAGCCCAATCCTCTCAGGTCATCAGCTAACGGCCGCTGCAGACTGCAGTGCTGCCCGCGCTTGGCTCGCCGGCTCGCCTCAGCCGTCGTTGCTCGCTCGCGTCTCGCCGGCCGGCCTCCATGGCCGGTGCCGTTGCCTGCTGCAGTGCTGCTGCTCGCCCCCGTCTCACCGGCCTAGCCGCTGCGCGCCTGTGTCGTCGCCCGCTGCTGCTTCCCGCGTGTCACAGCCTGGCCTCCGCGCGCCTCCGCGTCTCGGTCGAGCTGAACATAGCTCCAGCAGGCACAGCGTGCCATCAGGAGCAGCAAAACTTGTTCGTCGTCGAGTTGAAGATCTGCAGCGGCGGCGGCGCCGTATTGCCCATGCGCATCCGCCCGCGACTACGTATGACTCCCCGTTCCGGACCTGCTCCACCGAAATGAAGCGTGGTGACCTTCCTCCTTGCGTTGTGAGCCGCAAGCATACTTGTCGCTTCCGGACTAGCTCCGGCCGCAGCACCCATTTCGCTCTCCGGCGCAGCCGCACATGGCACCCGAAGGCGACGCACCTGACGGGGGGTACTAGGACACGGGCGACAACGTGAAGTTCGGGTTCCCCATGGCCTTCACAGCGACGCTCATGTCGTGGGGCCTCGTCGACTTCGGCCGCAGCTACGGCGCGCACCAGTGGGAGGCCCGCGATGCCGTCCGCTGGGCGACGGACTACCTCTTCGACGTCGCCGGCAAAATTGATCCGCGCCGGCGGGCCGGCCGGACGCCATCCTCGCTCTCGCTAGAAGAGGCCGAACGCCGCCACCGCGTCCCCGCCTCTCTCCTCCCGATGGCGCCGCTCCTCTCGTGCGGTCAGAAACCGGGGTCTCTCGCCGATGCTGTGCTCCTAGGAAGAGGGCGAGGAGAGCAGCTTCGTGGCGGACTCGCCGTGGCTACCGTCGCTGATGCGGAAGACCCCAGGTTAAACCAGGATTGCCCAGGGTTAAATGATTGAACGGTTAACATAATTTAGGGACAGAGAAGACTAAATCAACGGCTGATTTTTTTTTAGGATGGAAGCTACCGGAAACTACCCTGGTAGTTTCCACAAGCACTGTAAAAGAGCTCTTTGAATTATTATAGTGTACTAATAAGAGTATCTTGACATCCTACATCTTACAACGTATGCCGCCCTACCAAGCTAGGCCTTGGCATCCTACATCTTATAAAATTTGCTTCCACACTAGGGTAACGTTGTCGTTGGCTTTGGCTTGAATGGATGGATGACATCAAACCATGGGTTGGTCTCGGTAACACTTGTAACAGTGAAGATAAAGAGCTCTTTGTGCCGGCTACGGTGATCACGGTTGGCAATGGCGAGAAGGTAGAGTTTTAGACCTCCCAAAGGCATAGCTCCCAAGCTTTATGAAGGAACCAAGAAGAAGAATTTCACGATGCAAAAGGCGCTTGACAACAACTTTTGGGTCAACAATCTTAACGTTCAACAAGGTCTACATCCAACAATTCGTCACGCTTTGGACGGAACTCTCCGGAGTGGCTCTCACTCATGGAGCCGTCGGTTCTATCAGGTGGGAGTTCACTACAATTAGGTGCTACACCGCCAAGTACGCATACAAGATGCAATTTGAATGCGTTGTCAACAAACACCACCGTCAACAGCACGGTTTGGAAACTGCGGGCACCTTCGAAATGCAATTTTTTCGTATGGCTTGTGATGCAAAATAGGATATGGATAGATTTCAACTAAGAGGATGGCCAAATTGCGTAAATAGCCCTCTTACAACCGAGTGAAAGAATCAGCGAGCCACTTGTTATACCAATGCCAGTTTATCACGAGCATTTGGAAGGAGTTTCTTGTTTGATGTGGGTGCAATGATATTCTTCCGGTGCTTTGGGCTAACGATGCAAATGTTGGAGAAGGGTGGTCCAAACTTGTCCTAGTGGCAAGAAAGGCGATGTGGCCTCCATCTTCATGCTAATATAACGAGAGATTTGAAAGGAGCCTAATGTGATGGTTGTTAGGCACGATGTCGTCGGGACTACGAACGTGGACATCAGGGAGAGAATAATCAGTCCCCTTTATTTTGTTCGATAACAAGGGGGCGGAGATGATCCAAAGACTGGTAATGGCGCGAGATGAATCAACCCCACGCATACACATACACATACACAGAAAGAAGGAACACACGTACTCTTTATAAAAAACACAAGAGTATCTCTAAGAGCGCTCTCCCTATATATATACGTACTCTGGAGACTCCAAAACAGTTTTACCATCTCAATGTGATCGATCCACCGGCCGGAGGGACGGCTGTGGAATTTGACGACACGGCCTAGAAGATCCTACGATACGATTTTCAAAAGGCCAAGAGGGGATCGCGCGCCGTCACTTTCTTATACGTGGCGCCACGTACGTGCTGCGTTGGATTGGCTGCAGGTCCCACACGCAGTAGGTGTGTACTGCCTGCGCGGTATGTCAGTGCCGCGCCAGCCACGTTATACCCTATCCTGCCGACAGCCGGGAGCACGTAGGTGGCTGTCCTGTGACGTGGTGCGTCGTTGGTACGTCTTGGGTATCCTGCCGCCGGTGTTCGGAAACACCGGCCGGCGATTGTCGCCGGCTGGCTCGTCGGAGCGAGAAGACGCATGTAACAAACAGATACTGTACTCCATACCGGCGGTGCCACTGGTCATGTGATCAACTGATCACTGATGATCTGGACGTCAGAAATCTCACTCCGGTGGTGGTGTACGTCCGTCCGCCAAAGCACAAACCCTAGCGCGGCAGGCACGCTTCGATCAGCCGATCAAGCACACCTGTGTCGCCGTCTTCTAATGCCAGCGGCCACTCCAGCACATTCTGACGTGCCTGCCAAATCTTCAAATTTTGCAATCAAGGACGCATGCATGGGCTGGTACACCGTCCAGACGACCTGGGAACAAACGGTCCACACATACTCAATATCCTCTCAGACTATTGTTTAGAATGGTCGTTGGTCTCAGCTAACGAGTCGCTGTGTTACCCCTAGGGTTTCTACCTCCGCCGTCGCCGCCAGGCTCCACTCACCGCCGTCCACCTCACCCTCCCCTCCCGTAGTCCTCCTCCCGGGCTGCTCGCGCGGGCGGCTCCGGAGGCCCCCAAACCTCAAGCCCAGCAGCCCTTCCTCCCGTGCTCCCCTGGTTGTCGCTGCTGTCAACGCCGGCGGCGGTGGCGGCGCCCGACCGTCAAAGACGGAGGGCATGGAGGGCGCACCTCGACGGCAGGTCTTCGCGCGGAGACGCGCCGTCATCCGGGTCGCGCGGCAGTGATACAGCGGTGATGCGACAGGACCTGCAGCTGTGTCGCGGAACAGGGCTCCCAGGCGCGAATGCGGAGCAGCGGAACAAGGGAGCCAGGAGGAGTGGTGGAGCTGGGTGGTGCGGCGCGCTGCCGTGCTGCATGGCGCTCGCAGACGGCTGCACGGGCCTGGACGGGACCGATCTGGACGCTCGGGCCGCGGCCGGATGCGTTGCCCGGCTCTGCTACGAGGATGCACGAGGTTGCAGGGGTTGCATGGCTCGTCGCACTGCTAGGCGTGTGCAGCATCGCGTTCGTTCGTGGAGCCTGCTGCCGTGGCTGGTTGTGGAGGCGGTTGAGGAGGTGCAGCGGCAGATCCTGCGATGCTGCGGTCTGCGGGAGATGAATGGCACCATTATTGGTGTTGCATCCTCTTGAGGGTGGTCGGCAAGCATGGCGTTGTGGTGGGCATGCGGCAGAGATGGTGGTGACTGGAGGGAGAGGAATGGCGACGTTGCGGTGTTGCATCGTCGGTTGGGAGATGAATGGTCTACGGGTGTTGCATTCTCGAGGAGACGAATGGCACGGGCGGTGGGTTGCATCCTCCCAATGCGAGAAGAATGGCACAATAGCGGGTGTTGCATCCTCCGTTCAGCGGGGTCGAGAAAGAAAGGCGGGCATCACGTCAGGCTTGTTGGGAGGCGCGCGTGGCCGTGGAGGCAGGAGTTGCGGTGTGGCTTGGTGGCTGACCAAATCCTTTGGTTTGGGATTTGCGGGTGACAATATAGGTGAAAACCGTACTCCGGCCATGTTCGGAGTCGTCGATGGTGGTGCCTTCGGGGGTCATTCCCTTCTTGGAGGCATCGATGTAGCTATTCCCATCGAACATGCTCCGGGGGAAACCCTAGGTCTAGTCTTCTAGATCGGACGGCGGCGGCGCTACCTGGCGTCGCTTCTCTCTTGGGGGCGTCGTTTAGGAGGTGGATATGGTTAGAGACACTCATGGTTTTATGGTGGTGTGATGTGTGTTGTTTGCCTGCTGGAATTTTAGTGTACTTGGGCCAAGGCCCAATTAGAATCCGAAATTCTCATGGCCCACTAAAAATGGCTGGTTGTGTGAGTACGTGACTAATGTTTAGTCCCATACTGCTTATACAGAGTGAGCTGCACCACTTTATATAGTGGGATGTTCTAGTACTAGTATGAGCTAGTGAGAGCATGAGAAGATGAAGAGTGCCACACGCGCGCTCCTCCTCCTCGCTCGCCTCGCCACGCCTCGCCTCGCCTCGTCACGACGCGTCGCAGGTTGCGGGAATCTCGCCGAGCCGAGTTTATATTTTTGTTGTTCGGGAAAATCTATGAGTCATTGATTGATAATTAACGGACGCGTTAATTAGCTTGCCGTTTCCGATTCCTCTGGGATCGTGGGGCGTTACCGACTCAGTCGTGGCTTACAGCCCACGTCCTACCCGACTCGCACCATATATACAGCCTGGGGCAAACCCTAGCGGCCACCACGCGATACATGGTCTCACACCGTTACAAAACCTTGCGCCGCCGTCTACCAAGTCTTCTCCATCCCGTCTTCCCGCGTGCACCGGTTGAAAGGACAGTAGGCCTCCGGAACCCTGCCTCTTGTGATCCTGTACGGGAGAGGGGCGATCAGGTTTTTGGGGAGCGCACTCGCGCGACTACTGGCTTCGAGTTCATCCCCAACGACGACTTCTTCCCCGACATCGCCAACCTCTTCATCGACGACATGGGCGACACGGGGAACTCCAGTGGTTCTGCACTGTACGTGTTATTGATCTTCCTCTATGAAGTTTTGCTAGAGTTCTTAACTTGTATTATGTGCTCTAGATTGAATCGGTTTATCTACTGTTTTCGTACATCACATGATTTGCTTAATTTGTATTATTCTAGTCATGAATTGTTCACAGTTTTCGAGAATTAAATCATATGCTAAATTGTCTAATTATTCAACAAAAGGCACCATTTGTGGTTTTCGGGTCCAGTTTTCCTTATAAACTGGACCAAACTTCTATCTATTCAATGAATTTAGCAGTTCTCCGGCTAACATTCAAAAAAAATATATCCTCTCAGACTCTAGGGCCAAATAAACAAACGGGAAAACCTAATGCAACAAGAAATGTAATTTTTCACACGGTGCATGGGTGTAGTTTTAAAGTTACTCCGCCAGCGACATGCACAAGGAATTTATGGAGAAAGAGGACTGTTGTCAGCCGTGAAGCTAAACAAGTGGGCGATCGGTCAAGGTGTCAGAGTTTCTATTTTTCTTTAATACTTTCGATTGATTATTTCTTATTATTTTGATCTGTTAACTATGCATAATGTAGAATTAGTGATTTATGCTTGTAAACCAAATAGGTTACTCTTAACCGAGCAGACCACTCGGTGAGACGGTGGCCGATTGTGCGGCACTGCACAATAAGCAACGTAAACAATGAAAAATCTTTCATGGGAAAAGCTAGTTGGAAGCTGACGTGGTATACCTTCCGGGTACCCCACTATAACGTATACCGAAGATGAGGCCCGCCGGGTGGCCCAATGAAGGCCAAGAAGCTGCTAACTTGAAGGACAAGACAAGCACTCTCAGTTCGTAGTCTACTAGGACTCGTGTAAAACCCCCCTGGCTGCATATATAAAGACAGTGAGGGGTAAACAAAAAGATAAGCCAACAGATAGACAGAAATAGCCAGTCGACTTCGCCATAGACAGAAAGATAGCCGGGCAAACCACGACGAGACCACCATAGCCATCACGACCACCATGTAATCATCATCAATACCAGATCAGACAAGCAGGAGTAGGTACCTCAGCCGAATCTGGGTAAACTCTTTGCTTTTCAGCCGTCCGGAACCAACAGCCGCCATACTTCTCTCTATACGAAACCCAAGTTATCTAACCGAGAGATTTGCCGGGTTTACACCCCGTCAATTGGCGCCGTCTATGAAAAGAACAGCGTGTTGGATTTACGGTTGCGACGGATCAATCTACAACGACAAACAACCTCTACATCAACGACGACGACTCGCCATAAAAATCATCGGCGAGATCAGATCTGGTTAGCTCATCAAGCGTGGGATGGCGAGTTGCACTCGGATCAATTAGGTCTGATAATTGCAGTCCCTGTATACGGCCAGAACTCGGTTTGCCGTACGTGCGCGGCTTGTTTCAAACTTCAGAGCGGAATCAGGTCTCGAGAAAGGAGCACGTGCATGCATCATCAGCTGGATCAAGCGAGTCCAAAGCATAATAGAAAAATCGGATGGAGTACCGATCCATACAAACTAAAGCAAGTCCTAAGCAGAAAAAAAGAGACAGATCAGCTGTGCTACAGTGCTAACAAGCGGCGGCGGCAACGTTCAAAGAGCGGGCGAGCGCATACATCTACAACAGACTGCCGTTAGATTTTGCGGCAGGAGTGCTAACTATAGGCATGGATCTTCCGGCCGGGCTGCTAATCACAAGAATCTCGACTCAGCGGACGACTTGACGATCCCGCGACGTATCAGGCATCGCAGCACTCGCGACGGTGGCGACTCCAAGCTAGCCGCCGCTTGCAGTCGTGGCCAGTTTCAACATCAACCACCTCGACTCAACCACCATAGCATCCATGACTGGACAGTTCCGGCTTGTACGGTTCGGTAGACTCTACGACGACTCGCCGACGCCGACGCCCGCGCCTTGACAACAACTTTGTCGACCATCACAACAACGACCTCGCCTGCGGTATCGGCGCAAATAGCCCGCTCCCTGTGAGGACGCCGCATGCACTCGGGGGGCTGGCGCTTCGACATCTACAACATCAACTTCCTCGCTACACCGACAGGACGAATTCGGCGCCATAATCGACTCCGCTTCCTTTCATCGACCCGCATCGTCGCCTCCGAATCGACGACTCGACAAGATGGACTCGGGGGCTGGGCGTTGCAGTCGCCGTTTCGACTTCGCCTGGCCAAACGCCACGACAGTTCGCTTCATCGACCCCGCATCAACGACTCGACAAGATGGACTCGGGGGCTGGGCGTTGCAGTCGTCATTTCGACTCCGCCTGGCCAAACGCCGCTCCACTCCGCTACGTCGACTCCGTCTACTACATCTCATCGATAAGTTTCGATTTACAGCATTCAATTTATTAATATGAGCAAAATTTATTTACTTCAAAGTATTATATTTGCTTACATTAATTGGCCTCGAAGGCATTATACAATGTATTAGCTGTAGCAATTGCGGGTCAATACGGCCATTTTATCTCTTGCAACAAATCAAATTATTCGTTGGCTGAATTTTTCAAAGTCGGGATACAACCCGCATTGTTTTTTTAAAGTCGGGTCATAACCCGCATCGGATCTTCAAAGTCGGGTTCTCTAAAAACCCGCATTGGAATTTCTCAAAGTCGGGATACAACCCGCATTGGTTTTTTAAAGTCGGGTCATAACCCGCATCGGATAATCAAAGTCGGATTCTCTAAAAACCCGTCTTGGAATTTTTAAAGTCAGGTTCTTTTATGACCCGCAACGGAATTTTAAACTCGGGTTCTCTATAACCTGCGCCGATTTTTTTTTAAAAGTCGGGCTCTTTATTACCCGCATCGGGATTTTTCAAAGTCGGGTTATCTACAACCCGCGCCGGATTTTTCAAAGTCGGGTTATCTATAACTCGCATCGGAATTTTCAAAGTTGAGTTCTCCATAACCCGTACCGGATTTTAAGTTGAGTTCTCTATATCTTGCTTCGGTTTTATCAAATAGCGGCACCCATCGCCGCGTCGACTTTGTCCGCTGCCTGGATTTTCTTCCGGTTAAAACGCCACACTCAATGCCGCGTCGACTCCGTCCGCTGACTCGACTACTTATTCTGCCGCGTTGATTTCATCCGCCGTGTCAATTACTTATTTCGCCGCGTTGATTTCATCCGCCGCGTCGATTACTTATTCCGCCGCGTCGACTCCGTCCGCCGCGTCGACTACCAGCTATCTATTAGCCGCCCCAATCGCACTCGACGCTCGGGGGCTGCGGCATAATAGTTCATTAAACAAGTCACTCCAGTCGCACTCGACGCTCGGGGGCTGCGTCGACTCCAGTCCGCGCATCCACTCTATCCACCACCTCACTCGCCGTGTCTACTACATCTCAAGATAAGTTTTAATTTATGTCGTTGTTTCAAGTCAATATTTACAGATACAAAGACGAGTTGAGCATCTCCTCAGTCGCTTCATACTTCAGCAATTTACTCCCATCGGGAGTGTACCCGCAACATTTTCGACTGTGATTTTGAGCCTACGCTCAATTTAGCCTCGGGGGCTACTCCCATCGAGAGCGTTGTCGCGCACTCGATGATTTCAGTCGACGATCAGCGTCAGCCGAAGATGAAGTACATTCGGCGGATCGGAATCACTTCAAGGATATCTGGAACCAAAAGATTATATATGCAGTCGAAATCCGGTCGAGTACATCCCGGACCATGTTCAAATATACAAATAACAATTCCCGGGATGTTCCAGCCTAGACTGGTCCTCGGATGCTGTGCAAACAAGTACAAAGGTATGATGCAAAATCCCGGCGGACGCGCCAATGGTACTCTAAATATAACCGGGTTCTGACCAGTAAGTCCAGACAGGCTTGAGTCGAACTTGAACGGTCTTACCAGGTTCGAGCCAAGGGACTCGAATCTGCGTAGGCTATAAAGTTATTTCGCCCGAGTCGCGAATTCACTTTATCCCGATCCGTCGGTTGAATCAGGCCTACTATGTCATCCATCCTAAATAAGACGAAACAAATATACTCGATTTCGAGACAACAAATATGTCAATCATCCCACAGCTGGACATTCATTACCAGGAGCGCCTGATAAGGCGAATTGCAGTAACTAACTTTGATACATCAAGCTTTTTACTATATTTACTCGCAGGATATGAAGAACCAAGAAAAAGAAGATAAAATACATGTTATTAGAACAACTTGAGCCTATGCCCGACTCTGCGAGTCGCACATAGCATCGGGGGCTACTCCCATCGGAAGCGCTGGCCGCGCACCCGATGAGCGCTGATCGCGCAATTGCCGCACTCGAAGAATTACCAAGACAGACGCACTCGAATAATTATCAAGACAGACGCACTCGAAGAATCATCAAGACAGGACCACTCGAAGTACAACCAAGACAGAAGCATTGAACGCAGTACCGACTGAAGACTCCAATCAACCATCAAGCATAAGGAGCACCTGAAGATCTGTGAAGTTATGAGTCCCTGCCCGACTCTTCGAGTCGACCAGGCACTCGGGGGCTACTGACGTGGGTATACCTTCCGGCTACCCCCACTATAACGTATACCGAAAATGAGGCCCACCGGGTGGCCCAACGAAGCCCAAGAAGCTGCTAACTTGAAGGACAAGACAAGAACTCTCAGTTCATAGTCTAATAGGACTCGTGTAAAACCCCACTGGCTGCATATATAAAGACAGGGAGGGGTAGACAAAAAGATAAGCCAACAGATAGACAGAAATAGCCAGGCGACTTCGCCATAGACAGAAAGATAGCCGGGCAAACCCCGGCGAGACCACCATAGCCATCATGGCCACCATGTAATCATCATCAATACCAGATCAGACAAGCAGGAGTAGGTCTTTACCTCACCATGAGCGGCCGAACCTGGGTAAACTCTTTGCTTATCAGCCGTCCGGAACCACCAGCCGCCATACTTCTCTCTCTATACGAAACCCAAGGTATCTAACCGAGGGATTTGCCGGGTTTACACCCCGTCAGAAGCGCGACACGAAAGTGATTCGCATGCGGCGACTAATTTGCATTTTTTTAAAATTGCATGCATTTTCCCCAATAGGGAGAGCACATGCATGCATATTAATTACCAAATTCAAAAAAAAAAATGATTTATCTTCTAAACCGTTATTTCAATTAGCCATCCGTTTATACCGTTAGATTTGTCTCGGTGAGAGCTTCAAAACTAAATCTATTTTTAATATGTTTAGATGGAAATAGAAATTCTACACCCCTTACCGGATTTTGGTACTACGGCCATCACATTAACACAAACAATTATCAAGATAAGTATACATCGTTACTAGATGATTTTTTAGATGTTTTGAAACACTTGTGACACATCTACAATCGGGTGTGATGAACTTTTCCCATCAGTTACCAGATTAAACACTATATTTATCAGATTTATATCGAATAGGTATCATAATAATCATGCATGGTTATCATATAATTTTGTACATGTTTTTACACATTGCAATGATATATGCAAGTAGTGAGTAAGAGTTTCAGTGTTTCCAAGACCCAACAAATAATACTGTTTCAAATAAAGTAGTATCATTCGGTCTTATATTGGTGTAGAATAGCGTACAGCAATCTGATAGCCAAGTTATTATAATGTGATGAGTTAGCTATAATAATCTGGTAATTACTGAAGATTTCTTTTTTTTCAAAACATGGCAACATGGGATCTAGTTTCGAAGATTTTATCAGGACTAAACCAACCGTGAAAACGGATTTTCAGTTGGATTAACCATTTAATAAATAAAACATTTTAAATCTAAACAATAAAGGAAATTTAAACAATGTCATATGTAACATCACTTCATGCATGCATGGTAAGGAGCCGCCGCACAGAAGGGAAAAAATGTGGCGCCGCCGCGTATTCCGGTCCATCTTTCATTGGGATTCCACAATGTAGAGTTACCACACAATGTAGAAAGAGGTTATAGATGTTGTTTACATCATGTAAGATTTCGGTTAACTATTTTTAATGGAATCATGCACATATGAAAGATACATATTAAATTACAATTATGTGAATATATGGTCTATTTATACTATTTATTTGGTAAAAAAATCCATGGTGTGACTTTTTAGTTACAGTGTGCCACACTACAAATTCTTCTTGGATCCGTCACTGGCTCAAACATATATAAAGTCCAATTTATCGAGTCCGATTGAAGATGTCATTGGATATTTTATTTAGGCTCTTTTTTTTAATAAAACGGGCAACATTGCCTCATTTTATTAAAGTCCAATTTATCGAGTCCGATTTGGTGATCCATCCATCCATTATGATCGAGTAGCTCGCGGTACTAATCATGAAAATATGCAGCTGGCCCTGGCCGGCGATCTTATGGCGGGTCGATCTCATCGGGTACAGATTAGTGACAATGTGGGAGTGTCGATCAATCCAAAGTTCTTGATCTTCCTCTATGAAGTTTTGCTAGAGTTTCTACTTGTAGTATGTGCTCTATATTGCATCGGTTTATCTACTGTTTTCGTAGATCACATGATTTGCTTAATTTGTATTATTCTAGTCATGAATTGTTCACAGTTTTTGAGAATTAAATCATATGCTAAATTGTCTAATTATTCAACAAAAGGCACCATTTGTGGTTTTCGGGTTTCCCTTATAAACTAGACCAACCTTCTATCTATTCAATGAATTTAACAGTTCTCCTGCTAACATTCAAAAAATATATATCCTCTCAGGCTCTAGGGCCAAATAAACAAACGGGAAAACCTAATGCAACGAGAAATGTAATTTTTCACACGGTGCATGGGTGTAGTTTTAAAGTTACTCCGCCAGCGACATGCACAAGGAATTTACGGAGAAAGAGGACTGTTGTCAGCCGTGAAGCTAAACAAGTGGGCGATCGGTCAAGGTGTCAGAGTTTCTATTTTTCTTTAATACTTTCGATTGATTATTTCTTATTATTTTTTATTATTGTGATTGTTAACTATGCATAATGTAGAATTAGTGATTTATGCTTGTAAACCAAATAGGTTACTCTTAACCGAGCAGACCACTCGGTGAGACGGTGGCCGATTGCGCGGCACTGCACAATAAGCAACATAAACAATGAAAAATCTTTCATGGGAAAGGCTAGTTGGAAGCGCGACACCAAAGTGATTCGCATGCGGCGACTAATTTGCATTTTTTTTAAAAAAATTGCATGCATTTTCCCCCATAGGGAGAGCACATGCATGCACATTAATTACCAAATTCCAAAAAAAAAATGATTTATCTTCTAAACCGTTATTTCAATTAGCCATCCGTTTATACCGTTAGATTTGTCTCGGTGAGAGCTTCAAAACTAAATCTATTTTTAATATGTTTAGATGGAAATAGAAATTCTACACCCCTTACCGGATTTTGGTACTACGGCTATCACATTAACACAAACAATTATCAAGATAAGTATACATCGTTACTATATGATTTTTTTAGATGTTTTGAAACACTTGTGACACATCTACGATCGGGTGTGATGAACTTTTCCCATCAGTTACCAGATTAAACACTATATTTACCAGATTTATATCGAATAGGCATCATAATAATCATATACATGGTTATCATATAATTTTGTAGATGTTTTTACACATTGCAATGATATATGCAACTAGTGAGTAAGAGTTTCAGTGTTTCCAAAACCCAAGAAATAATACTGTTTCAAATAAAGTAGTATCATTCGGTCTTATATTGGTGTAGAATAGCGTACAGCAATCTGATAGCCAAGTTATTATAATGTGATGAGTTAGCTATAATAATCTGATAATTACTGAAGATTTCTTTTTTTCAAAACATGGAAACATGGGATCTAGTTTCGAAGATTTTATCAGGACTAAACCAACGGTGAAAACGGATTTTCAGTTGGATTAACCATTTAATAAATAAAACATTTTAAATCTAAACAATAAAGGAAATTTAAACAATGTCATATGTAACATCACTTCATGCATGCATGGTAAGGAGCCGCCGCACAGAAGGGAAAAAATGTGGCGCCGCCTCGTATTCCGGTCCATCTTTCATTGGGATTCCACAATGTAGAGTTACCACACAATGTAGAAAGAGGTTATAGATGTTGTTTACATCATGTAAGATTTCGGCTAACTATTTTTAATGGAATCATGCACATATGAAAGATACATATTAAATTACAATTATGTGAATATATGGTCTATTTATACTATTTATTTGGTAAAAAAATCCATGGTGTGACTTTTTAGTTATAGTGTGCCACACTACAAATTCTTCTTGGATCCGTCACGGGCTCAAACATATATAAAGTCCAATTTATCGAGTCCGATTGAAGATGTCATTGGATATTTATTTAGGCTTTTTTTTAATAAAACGGGCAACATTGCCTCATTTTATTAAAGTCCAATTTATCGAGTCCGATTTGGTGATCCATCGATCCATTATGATCCAGTAGCTCGCGGTACTAATCACGAAAATATGCAGCTGGCCCTGGCCGGCGATCTTATGGCGGGTCGATCTCATCGGGTACAGATTAGTGACAATGTGGGAGTGTCGATCAATCCAAAGTTCTATAGCAAAGCAGCAACCATTTGCTAGCGTCATCATGCCATGCAGCGTTCGACGCCAGCCACGAAGCCGAGCACCAAACCGGGGACCTCTATCGACAGGGTTTCAGGATAACGCGGGACCGGCCGGCTGGTCGGGCCACCAACGCACACGCACCTGACGTGGGCTCCGCAACGACGTAGTGGCACTCTAGGCCCGGATCGCCTCGAACCGGCAGTTAACTTAGGGCTTGCTTTCCTAGTGTATATTAACGGCACACTAACTCTACTCATTACTACACTTTTTAAACCTTTACAACATACGAATAGAATGTCACCGTAATATTCCATTCTATTCTCACTTGGCTCCAGAATCAAACACAAGCATCTCCCGTCGTTCCAAGGCTTTTTTTACCGGCGTGTGAAATAGCGTCATTTTATGCTCAGTCGCCTTCTAGTAGCCCAAAAAGCGTCATATTGGGTCGAATTTTTATCTGACGCTCTCAGGTCGAACCCAACGCGTGGTGTTTAGGCCGTCGCGGAAAGAAAACGTGTGAAATGCCACGGGCTAGTCTTGCCATCGAGTAGGCAATCCCGTACCGGTCTTAGCCTTTCTCAAGCGAACGGCTGACGCGTCCAATCAACTTCCACGCGACGGAGTAATGGCGCTACACCACCTCAGCCTCCACTGACGGGATGCGCTGAGGCCCGCAAACTGGGCTTTGACTAGCCACACTAGGACGCCAATTCGAATCATTTTCTAAACAGGTTCGAAGCATTCTTTGAATCGGTGCATAATTACTTTAGTGTGTGAAATCTACTGTCTATTCTACTAGGTCTCACTTTTCATGTTCTTTTCCTAGTTTCTCCCTTACAAATATGCCACGAGGTTCCACATTTGCATGAAAGAAGCGAATCAACATGTTGAGCCATTTTATTGTGTGTGAACCGATTTAGAACCGGAATAACGAGACATTAGAATCGCCTTTCTCTCATGTGTGGTCGGTCTTAAAACGCGTGGCCGCCTACGATCGTGCAAATTCACGTCGAGGCAATGACAAACGCTAGAATAGATTTCATGTCCGTTAAGTTTGATTCCCAGAGGGGATTTTTCATTGCGTCGAGGCTAAAAGAGGCGGCGTGTGCTTGCCTCTTTTTCTCAAGCGACACGCAGTGGAAGGCGAAGCATACCACGTGCCATATATAAAAAATACAGAGTAAAAGTAGTGGATAGTTGCGAACGTCTTTTTTTTTCTAGTGATTAACCTATTTAATCGATCACATTATACAGTCATCCTAATCAACAAGCAGCAACCCAAGAAGAAATCAACAACCCCTACACAACCGCGTAATACGCGGTGTGTCGCGGAAATCACTATAAAGAAAACTTTATCCTCGCTCTCACCATCATAAATGTTGCATTTTACTTATTTTGGTTCCCTATAGTTGTTTGTATGTCCGCCAAGTGTCGTTATCATAATAAAAATGGGGATGAGGACGAGAGAAAGAGATACGGGAGAGGTGGGCAGTTTTCCCCTTTTTATTTTCTAAACCAAATTTTCAAAATGAAATATCTCGAGAACCATTTGTCCAAATTACGAACCGTTTTCACATTAGAGCTCCTCACATTGAGATCTTCAAAACTAGATCCCATTTTGATAGGTTTTGACGAAACAAATTTCCTACACCCGGTTATGTATAGTTGTACATCCTATTATGTGTACTTTGTACTCTCAATCTTGTGTACTTTATACTTCCTGTCCGGTGCACCTTTGTACTTTTTTTTGTGTAGTTGTACTATCTGAGTCTGTGTACTTTTGTACATCCTTTTTTGTGTAGTTTATACTCCCTGTTATGTGTAGTTTGTATAATAGTATTTTATACTTTCAATTTATGGTATCATGTAGTCTCAGTTCTTGATAATATGTACATTATTTTCTATGTAGACTACCAGTATTTTTATATTTTTTGTACTTCACACCGTGTTTAGTTTGTACTTCATGTGATGTATAGTTTATACACTATGCTCTATGTATTATATACTCCCAATTATAATAATGTGTATGTTATTATTTTATATGTACATCTTCAATTTCTTAGATCTGCTGGGGCTTCATGCGGGCGTCCACGTCCACGTCCACGTCTGTGAGGCTTCGTGTCCCGCCCCAAGCCAGGGCCTAGATGGCATGAAAGTCGCCATATACTTATGAGCTGAAGGACTCATAAGAATATAAGGCAAATTGTAGAACAATATGGAGTATGGCACAAAGGAACCCTTTATTTAGACTTGTAGGCATGAAAGTACAAAAGAAGTGTTCAACTCTCCAAACAACCGAAGGCTCTATATTTATTCTCTTAATGAAGATAAAACTTAAAGTGACTATTCATCTTGAGGTTCCTACGTCGTGCGTCACTCCCCAAGCCCATCGTTCATCTCTTGATCCTCATTAAAATCTGCGCATATCAGTAAATAAAATATGAGTATGAAAATACTCAGCAAGATTAAGTTAGAGGTGATGAATACATCAAGGAAACAAGTAGCTAGGCTCTGTTTTACCACCAAGAACTAGTAAGCAAGCACACAATCTACATGTTAGCATAATGGTTCAACCAGGCTATACTCTAGCACATGGTTTCAGGTTTTGTTCTCTGCAGAGAAAGCTTATTAGGGTCAAGCATCCATCATAACAGCCACCCTTGGTAATACCCCATCTCTGAGCACCGCATACTGAGTTCCCTACTTGTGTGAGGATTGCCCATCTCACCGTGACACCGGCCTTGCCGTGCATCGCTCTTTCAGGAACCGGCCGTCTCGGGCTGAGTATACCATATCTTTCCCATGTTATGATGAACATCAATATGTTTTTGAAATTTAGTTGTTCTTCAATCATTCGTTCATACAAGTCAATGTTATCAAAATTGACATCAGCTAGCAGCAACATGTAAAAGAGTTACTGCAGTATTTGTTCTTCATCCAAGAACCAATCAAATCTTATGAGTTCAGTGCTCGAAAGCACATCACACAACAAGAATCAAGTGAGATAGTTGGTGTTGAGTGTATCAAATTTTATCTGATATGCACAGCTTGCCTTGTCAAGTTGTGGAGTAGCCTCTGCTCTGCCTGTGTACCTAGTACAAGAGACCGTATTCGGTCTTTACATGCTTAAGCATCAGGTTTTGGTAGTACTAGATCATGTAGGTGCGCGTTGCCGCGCCCGTCCATTAGAAATGTAGATTTATAAGAAATTGTAGTGTTTTGTTAATAATTTAAAAAATATTATAAATTTAGAGCTGTAACTGGTTTGTTGCACTGATTTTGTATAAATGTAGTGTGTAGGGATTGCGCCTTATTAGGGAAGGTCTCTTTAGCCGTTCAGCTAAGGTTGTATATTTCGGTTTCCCTGAATATGGGCCGACCCAAGAAGGATTATTGGACCAAAGGAGGAATCGGTGGTGTGAACCATTACTAACGTGAATAGAAACTGTAGTCCGGCTGTGGATTTTATCGCACGACAACTACAATCTTGCTTAGGCTGTGTTTGGATGTAGGAAAGTTTGTCTGAAATTGAATTGGATTGGCAATTCCATTTCCAAGATAGAAAGGAAATGAGCTCCAATTCAAATTCCGTTGTTTGGTTGTGAATGGAATGTACGGTTGGAATCTAATGGTAGCACACAATTCCAAAACCTGTTTGGATGTGTAAATCTTGGAATTGAATCTTTTGTTGGGTTTAGACAATATAAACTTATGTACATGAGTATGTGTATAATTAAATCTTGATATATTATTTTGCACACATATAATAATATTAAAATATCCAAATAAGGTCACAACAAATAATTATGGAAAAAAAATGTGAAACACACAAAATAGTTTTGAAGTACCAACAACACAACATGATAATAATTTCGTCTGTGAAAAATAGCATTAAAACCTGCGACAATGCGACTGATTATATTTTAATAAGGTCACAACAAATAATTATGGAAAAAAAATGTGAAACACACAAAATAGTTTTGAAGTACCAACAACACAACATGATAATAATTTCGTCTGTGAAAAATAGCATTAAAACCTGCGACAATGCGACTGATTATATTTTAATATAGAAACTTTTTTGTTAAATAATTGATACAACCATGAACCTTGCCTTGGCGTGTACTACGTACATCTAAACAATATGTAGTGCCCTGGTTTTTTTTTGAGTTAAGGGGGAGAGCATTATGTCATCTTGGCTCCAGGTTCAGCTTGATCCTGGGCGATCAGATGAGCGATGAATTCGGGAGGGCCTGTAGTCCAGCTGCAGTTGCCATAGATGCGGGGGGCTTTGGCGAGTGCATCAGCGACTCTGTTGCTCTCTCTTCTGGTGTGTTGTACGCGCGCCTCCTGAAAAGTCTTCAGGCACTCCTTTGCCTGATCGTATATGGACCAGAGTCTTGATCTGTCCGGAGGGCCTGAATTCAGCGCGGCGACGGCGGTGCTGCAGTCCAGCTCGAGAATGATGCGGTCAACTCCGCTGCCAGCCAGCATCAGGGCCCCTCTCAACGCGGCCGTGGCTTCAGCTTCCTCTGCGTCCGAGCACTCCTGGATCGAGTAGCACGTAGCAGCGATGGCCTCGCCCAAGTGATTCCTGGCGACAGCACCCGCGCCCCCGGCCCTGTCCGTGTTCGTGAAGGAGCCGTCAGTGTTGATCTTGATCCATCCGCTTGGGGGGGCAGTCCAGCTCGCCGCGCCCGCCGTCGCTGTGGGTGTCGAAGAAGAGGCGGTATCGGGGAACATGGGTCCCTTGCCCTTCGTGTTTTCCTTCGTGGCGTTGAGTTGCGCGGCGGGGGTGTCGTACGCCACCAGGAAGCCGGTGGAGTGCGCGATGGTCTCCTTGCCATCGTGATGGGTGACGTCGTTTCTGAGGTGCCAAGCCCTCCACAACAACATCAAAACTCTAGCTTTGGACTGTTCGTCGAGGCGAGCGAGTAGGACAAGGAGCCAGTCCTTGCCCGTGTAGCTGAAGAGTTGTTCCTTTGGCAGGTTCCAATGGGCTCTCATGGCATGTCTCAGTGCCGCTGCTTTGGTGCAGGACACGGTGGCGTGGTAAGCATCCTCGATCTCACTTCCACAGATGGAGCAGATGGGGTCAGGCTCTAGGGTTCTCTTCCATTTATTGTTCTTGGTGGCAAGGGAGTCAGAGGCCGCCCTCCAGCCAAAGACTCTAACCTTAGGCTGCACTCTCGCCTTCCAAATCCCTTTCCAGACAGACCGGACTCCGGGTGGGGCGTTGCTGCAGCTGTGCGAGCCCGTGCTGTGATTTCTGAGATGGAGGGCGAGGCGGTACGCGCTTCTGACAGTGACCTGTGCGCCAAGGAGTCTCCTGAAGCTAAGAAGCAAATAGAGCAATGGCGGACGTGAGACACCGACCAATCCTGTTGATGATGTTGTTGTCATGTCCGTTACGACTCGTGGCCATACGCCGGTGACCACTGATGGAGCGGACATTAACGACAACGAGTACCCGATGCCTGATGGCAGCCTCGAGCTCCCTGTGTCGTTCCCCTCTGCCCGCCGTTGGTCGATCTAGGGTTAAGGCCAGCTCACGGGAGGGCACGGATGGCAGTCCGACGAAGGGGAATCGGAGGAGGACGGTGAGAGGTAGAGGATGGTGGGGAAAAGGGAAGGTAAATGAGGGCGGAGGGGGCCATACTAGTCCGGCCACCGCCGGTAGGGGCAATCGCTCGCTCGAGGTCGCGGGCTTCTATTTACCTCTCGTGCGAACGGGTATGCTACGATTCCAAGCGTTTCCGAGGTCAGGGCCTCCGAATTCGTGAGAGTGTAGGGAGGCATCGCGCGGTGGTCGCTCGGAATTCGCTCGTGTTTCCATATCCCAATTCCTTAACCAGTCCAAACAGCGTAATCGGGCCAAGAATTCCAGATTTCCAATTCCGAGTTCTTTTTTCCAACATCCAAACACTACATTAGGGTATATATTTGGTTCTTCCACTCGTAAGGTTTTTTTTTTGCATCTCCTCTCGTTGGTCTTCTGTAGTTTCCCTGGTATGTACCAAACTCTACATTTTAATTGACAACAGGTTCACATGTTATTTTAGTAGTATTGAAACAACATAGTACATGTCGGTGCATTTTTTGGTGATACATTGACTTAAAGAATTCATACCAAAAAAGCTAAATATACCATAGAAGATTAAGATCCTGCACTCAAGTCATAGAAAAACAAAAAATGACCCAGTGCATGTACAACACATTCAGTGCAGACGTCGAAGCTTCCCTCAACCCACTACTGCATATATCAAGTTATGACGACGAAGCCGGCGATATTACACAAACAGGGAGAGAATCACATCATCAGTTGAGGTTCTTCTGGTGAGTTGTAGCCACTCCCGCCCAAACCATTCAGTAAATACCAGGAATAACCCTATATCGTACCTTGTTGCAGTAAGTTTTCCAGTACTTGCCGTACCTTTAAGACAAACAAAAACGTCCATCAGGCACAAAAACAAAGAACTCGATAATGCTTAAACCAACTGACCAAATAAGTACCAACTGAAAGGTTGTTTACATACTTTGATGAGCATCTATCATCATCCATCTTCGGTCGGTCTGGTCGGTCTAACAGTAATATGGTCAGAAATATTATCTCTACTAGTACTATTAAACAAGCAAACTTTTTTCTTTGTTACAGCCACCCCGCAAAACGTACACAGATCTATTTCCAACTAATAATTAGACCCACTATGAGACATCCAACCGTCCAGATTCGTCCAACCAATTCGTGTGTGCAGCCACCCCGCAAAACGTACACATATCTATTTCCAACTAATAATTAGACCCACTATGAGACATCCAACCGTCCAGATTCGTCCAACCAATTCGTGTGTGCATCTAGCAATATATTTGGTGAAACGGTTTTGGAGCGGACGAAACCTTCCACCCCCGCACGCCTCCACCAACCACCCGTCGGCCGCCCAGAGCGCCACCCGCGCCATGGCTCCTCCCACCAGCCGCCCAGGCCTTCCACCCAGCACGCCTCCCCTGGTCGCGCGAACCGGCCGACCTCCTCCGCTGGGAGCCCGTGGGCGGCCAGCCCGCTCCCCGATGGCATCGCGCCGTCTCCGGCCACGTCCACCTCCACGCCCAGGCGCTTCTTCCGCCGCCCCTTCCCTCTGCCGTCCCCGGTCAAGCACATCAAGGCGTCCCTGGCGCGTCGCCAAGGACATCCTCGCCGGCAAGACGCACACACACAAGGCGTTCCTGCTATGCAACTACGCGCTGCTCGGCGCGGCCTCCAGTTGCATCTTCCTCACGCTCTCGCTGCGCCTCCTGCCCTCCCCGTGCGGCCTCCTCCTCATCTTCCTCCACGCCCTCACCGCCGTCTTCTCCACCGCCGCGGGGTGCTCGGGCTCCTTCACCGCCGCCCTGGCACACGGCGCACACCGAGTGGGGGGGGGGGGGGGGGGGCACTCACGGCCATCTTCCAGGGCGTCATGGCCCTGCTCGCCTTCACCCGCACTGCCGACTTCCTCGCCGAGATCCAGTCCTACGTCCGCGACGAGGACGGCGCCGTCATCCTCAAGATGGTCGGAGGGCTCGGCACCGCCATCTTCGACCTCGAGTGGGCCTCCCTCGCGCTCGCCTTCTCCCTGCGCCTCGATGATGGCGAGGACGACCTCCGCCGCGACAAGCACTGGGCCGACTCCTATAGTGTCTGAAGCTGATCTGAGCGCTACGATTCGTTCGTCCCTTCCGCGGTGCGCCTCCAGGCTCACTCAGGCGCACCCCGATTTAATTGGCTTCCGATTGGATCGTGTGTACTGGTCGCTCAATCAAGGAGGAAGAAGCTGTCATGTCTGGCCTATACTATAAACACAGGACGACAGTAGCTGCTTCCATTGGTACATGAATTCTCATCTCTTGCTCTTAATTTTTAATTTACGTTGAATCACAGTCAAGGGATGAAAAACTAATTGTTTACTAAAGCTGAAATTGCGATTACTTACCATTCTACTGTATATGGTTTTATTTCTTCATTTTCCTGCAGATGTACATGTTTTTCTTGATATATTCACTGGTTTTCTATTCTAGGTGGCATCAAAACTCTAATTGTTCACTAAAGCTGTAACTTGACCATTCTACTGTATATGGTTTTCTTTCCTCATTTTCATGCAGATGTTCATGTACGGTTATATGAAAATCTTGCATTTTTTTGAGAGTATGCCAAATTGGTGACTACAATCCGTTGTTAATTTCAGGAATCTAAGTTTAATTTGGTCCGTGCGATTCAGCAACAGACATGACATCAACTAAGTTATTCCATTAAGGTTCAGTTCTACTTTTAAAATCTTTTGAGTGTCATAGTCATATGAGAAAAACTTATAATGTCCAATAGATCAAAACCAACACTAACCGTTCTAATAGATATATTCTACATACATGTAATCTGAACAAATATTGTATGCTTACGGCATGACATCAAAATGATAATGTTATGCTGACATTTGCTTTTAGATGTTAGCGTTTTGCACTGAATTTTATCTCATTTAATTGCGTTGTGAGCCCCAACCCTCCAAGTCTTCTTCAGACTGCAAAAATATGGTTCTTTCTTGTGCAGTAGCACAAGGAGGACGCTATAGCGGTGGATGGTGTAGAATGCAGAAATTCCATCTTTCCAAATGAAGATAATACATGATTGATGAACCCAAATAGTTTCTCTTGTTAAATAGATAGCTATGCATCCTGAATTTATATCATGGTTTTCTTTGTTCCGTCCATCCTTTTGACAATGTGAATCTGATAGCTGCCCACTGAGGTCAAGCAACACTTCTTAATTCCCTTTTTCTCTTCATAAAATCAAATGATGTACTTACAAATGTAGTGGTTATTAATATTTGCGCTCATGCAGCACCTCCATGTTCAGCACCTGGCGACTCTGGGCGGCTGCCCGTGCTCATACCGCAGGCATCTGCTTGAGAAGCCATGCACTCTTAAGTGAAAAAGCTAGATTTGTTTGGGCAAAATCGTAAACAGATACTATGAAGAATTAAGCCATACTTTGAAGACTTCAACGTATTTCAATGTATGATTTGAAGGTAAACCTTCGTGTTTACATATCCCTGTAGGATAATATTTGTTCCAGACAATGTTTACCATTGTTTTTATCCGACACTATTTTACTTTTTTTTTCCTTTTTGGCATCGAGCATTGTAAGATTTTTGGATTGATAATTTCAGAGGCTGAAATCAGAGATGAAAGAGGGGAAACTCTAAAGGATGATTATGTATATTTATTGTCAGGTTTAGCTTGAGGTTTCACTGTTTTGGCACGTTGGTGCCAAGACTAACTGAACATGTATATGTCGATAGCATCTTGATTGTGGGCATCAGGAGTGAAGATGGGAAAACTGATTGAAGAAAGAAGATGACGTGGGGCTACCTTTCGACTAGCCCACAATGAGGCCA
Organism: Poa annua; assembly: GCA_026929855.1. Lineage (NCBI taxonomy): Eukaryota > Viridiplantae > Streptophyta > Magnoliopsida > Poales > Poaceae > Poa > Poa annua. Next base: position 51,387,158 of record CM049435.1, on the reverse strand, counting down.
CCTGGGCCGCGCCAAGCATGGAGAAGCCCACAGAAGGCCCACTCGGGGTACCACGTATCCTGATCCAGCTCGGTTAGGTTTCGTAACCTTCCATATCTGTAACCGACCACCCGAGACCTGGCTACCTATAAAGCCAGGAGGGTTGCCCGTCCTAGAGGACACGCTGACGCTCACGCTCATAGCCGCCACCATAAACCCTAGCGAGATCGCAATCTCGCCATTGTAATCGCTACTCGCATCAATAATCAGACAAGCAGGAAGTAGGGTGTTATCCTCCGGGAGCCTGAACCTGGGTAAATCCTTGCTTGTCAGCCGTCGTGATCACCAACACTTCTCTCTCCCCCCATCAATCAACCCGGGGTGCACAACCCAGGGATTTGCCGAGTTAACACCTCGTCAATTGGCGCCGTCTGTGGGAAGGCAAACAAGTGTTGGAATCATGGTCGCTCCGGCCCCATCCGCAATGAAGGCTGACGCCCGCGTCACCAAGGGGTCGATCCGCTTCGGCTCCTTCGAGTACGTCCGCCACCCTTCGGCTCGCCGCTCGGTGTACGCCGATCTGGACAAAGGTATACATATCACCTTCGGCTCCATACACTGCTTCGCCGACAGTCGCGGAATATTCAGGTCCGCGGCAACCGCGCCACGCGCGGCAGCACCCGCATCGGCAAATCCACCGCCGCCCTCACCAAGACCCGCGAAGATCGCATCTGTCGCACCCGCGAAGATCGCATCTGTCGCACCCGCGAAGATCGCATCTGTCGCACCCGCGAAGATCGCATCTGTCGCACCCGCAAAGATCGCCCCTGTCGCGCCCGCGAAGATCGCATCTGCATCGACTACATCGACAACCTCAGCAACGACCGCGCGGATCGAGTCTACTGCACCAATCTCGATCGCACGGTCGGCTAGATCAAGATCTACCTCAGTTACCGCATCCGCGCAGGTGACCAAGGGCTTGCGGCCGACAGCCACGTCGCGCGCGTCTTCGTCTTCATGGGGCTGCCAAGTCTACCCCAAGCCAATCGCACTCGCACCGGCGGCTGCGAAACCTCCGAGCACGTTGACAATCGCGAGAAGACGCAACAACGACTGCGCCGCGCGTCACGTTGCAGCAATTTTCGATCCCGAGCAAGGCTCGGACAACGGAAGCAGCAGTGGCAGCACAAACGGCCCGACCCAAGTCTACCCCGCGCAATGCTTTATGGCGGGCACAGAGCCACCCGAGGATAACGAGGAACCCGCATACCCACTGGAGGTTATCATGCCGGACCAGACTACACTCGTCATCATACGGGACATGGGAATCCAGGCCATGAAGCATGTCGACGAAGGCACGTTCCCTCCACCCGACGCACCGAGAGAGGATCACCTGGCAGTCCAGTACTTGCTACGCAAGGAAGGCGAACGACTCCGCGCCGAAAAAGCCGAGTTACTCCGGCGCAAGAGAGACGCAGATGCATCGAGTGCCAGACGAGCTGCCCTCTCCTTTACCTCCTCTACGGAAGTTAACCAAGGAGCACGGCGAAACAGAGCCCGCGTTCCCCTCCTGACGGACGCCGACCGAACCAGAGTCACCCGCAACCTCGACTCGTCCTTCGTCACCGAGGATGAGAACGGGATACCCGTCCCAAAGACGGCAAACGCCGCCCTGATCTCAGTCGAGACATACCTTCGGCTCACGCAGCCTCCGGAGGGGGACGCCCGTTCCCTTCTCCACAGGCAGCAAATCGCCTCCATAAAGGCGATCGAAGAAGCTCTGGCGGCCAAGGTACCAAGCAACCGGGCACGCGAGCCAGCAACTTCGGAGGTCCCAGCGGCACAGCGACAACCAATAAAGGACCTTCGCGACGTCATCACGCAGAGGACGGTGGACCGTAACCGCAAAGAACGTTCGGCTGGGGCAGCGAACCAAGACGACCAGACCGACCGCGACTTCGAGCCGTGCGGTGCTGCATGCTTCAGCTTCAACATCCGCGACACCCGCATGCCTAAGGGCTTCAAGCTGACAGCAGGCACCCCAAAGTACGACGGGAAGCAAGATCCGCGACTGTGGCTCGAGGACTACCTCATCGCCTGCACCTGCCAAGGCGGGACGTCGACCACGGCAATGCAGTACATCCAGCTTATGCTGACGGATTCGGCGCGCGGATGGCTCACAAGCCAACCCAAGGACTCTTTCCGAACCTGGGAGCAATTCCAGGATAATTTCATAAAAAGTTTCTCGGGAACATTCGCAAGACCAACGACCTACATCGAGTTGCAGGCCTGCAAGCAAGGAAAGGACGAGTCGCTCCGCTCCTACATCCAGCGGTGGACACTCCTCCGCAACACCATGGAACCCGTCTCGGAAGACCGAGTGATGGACGCCTTCATGCACGGTGTTGGTCGCCGCGACCTCCGCGAGGAATTCGGTAGGCTCCAGCCGAAAACCACAATAGAGCTCATGAAGACAGCCAACCAGTGGGCCGAAGGAGAGGACTATGTCCGTGATACCTCCCCCAAGAAGGAAGTCGAAACAAGCAACTGGCGTGAGGCGCGCCAAAAGAAGAAACCACGTTACACCCACGACACAATCGAGCTAGTAGCGGCGGGATATGAAACCCCCCGTGATGACAAGCGCGACAACAGTCGACAGTACGATCAAGGTCGACAGTCCAGCTCAAGTCAGTACAACCGTGGCAGCGGCAGCATCAGCCACAATGACGGAGGCCAGAAACGCGAGTGGAAGCGCCCGTTAACACCGGCAGAGGAATTAATGCAACCTTGTAAGCATCATTCGTTCCGCAACCCGGAGACGGGCAAGTGGGGTTCCAGCCATCTACTGAAGGATTGTCGCAAAGCGCGGAAAATATACCAGGCCATGCAGCAAATCATCGCTCCAGTGCAAGCAATACAGGCAACTCCGCAGCTAACCATTCAGGCGGCACCCGCAAACAACAACCAGGTGCAGGCAGCCGGGACATTCCCCCAGCCGCAACAGCAGCTGCAGCTACAAGGCCAGTCGGCAGCGACCGATACGTATCCACCCGCTCGGGGGCAGCTGAACATGATCCAGAGGGGACCACCGTCAAACAGGCGCCAAAAGCTCATCACCCGCCAAGTACTTCAGGCCATCAACAGCCCGCGCGCAGTACCAGACTACCTGCGCGGGTCAGAGACACCAATCACGTTTTCCAGGGCAGATCACCCGTCCGAGGTAACCCGACCCGGACACGCCGCACTAGTGATTGAGGCCCTGATCGGCGACTACAGCTTGAAAAAGGTGTTCATGGACGGAGGCAGCGGACTCAACATCATATTCGCCGATACCCTGAGAAGAATGAACAGGTCGACAGAAAAATTGCCGGAGTCGGAAACCACTTTCCACGGCATAGTACCAGGGCAGGCAATCACGCCCATGGGAACAATCACGCTCGACGTCATCCTCGGAACACCCGAGCACTTCAGGAAGGAGTCGATCGATTTCGAGGTCGTCGACTGGAAGTCACAGTACCACGCCATACTCGGACGCCCAACCTTTGCCAGGTTCATGGCAGTACCCCACTACGCCTACCTGATGATCAAGTTGCCCGGACCGAAAGGAGTAATCACCGTACGTGGCGACTTCGGGCTCTCCAACAGCTGCGATCGCGAGTTCGCCAAAATCTCTGAGTTCTTCGGGGTCGAGGAGCACTTCAAGGCCATATCAGCCGACAACGACAAAACCCTCTTTCCACCTCGCAAGAAGCCAGCTAAGGACGCAGCGTTCAACTCAAACGATGACACCGTCACCCACCAAGTTCATCCGGCTGATAGCAGCAAGACGGTCAAAGTATCGTCAAGCTTGACCCCCGCATAGGAAAGCGCGCTCGTCGAGTTCCTGCGTGAGAACTGGAAGATCTTTGCATGGCAACCTTCTGACATGCCAGGAATACCCAGGGAACTCGCCGAGCACTCTTTAAAAGTCCACAAGGACACAAGACCAGTCAAACAATCCATGCGACGCTTCTCAGGACCCAAGCGAGACGCGATCACCATGGAAGTCGACAGACTACTGCACGCCAAGTTCATCCGAGAAATCAAAGACTCGGACTGGGTCGCCAACCCGGTCCTGGTAGAGAAAAAGAAGACGAAGAAACTGCGCATGTGCGTTGACTTCACTGCAGTCAACAAGTGCTGCCCCAAAGATCACTTCCCGCTCCCGCGGATAGACCAGATCATCGACTCGACAGCAGGCTGCGAACGCCTGTCCTTCCTGGACGCCTACTCAGGTTACCAGCAGATCAGGCTGAAAGTCGAAGACGAAGAAAAGACGGCCTTCATCACACCCGACGGCGTCTTTTGCTACCAGACGACGCCGTTCGGGTTAAAGAATGCGGGTGCCACATACCAGCGGACAATACAAGCGTGCCTCAAAGGGTTCATCGGGCAGATCGTCCAAGTCTACGTCGATGACATCGTCGTCACGACCCGAAAGGAAGATACCTTAGTCGACGACCTCCGCAAGGTCTTCGCTGCACTCGATGTGTACCAAATCAAGCTCAACCCAGAGAAGTGCGTATTCGGCGTGCCAGCCGGAGAATTACTAGGGTACCTCGTATCTGCAAGAGGAATCGAAGCAAACCCCGAGAAGGTGCAGAACATACTCACAATGCCAGCACCAACCAAGCTCCGTGAGGTGCAACGATTAGCCGGCCGAGTCGCAGCTCTCAGCCGGTTCATTAGTAAATTGGGAGAGAAAGCTTTACCTTTCTACCAACTGATGAAAAAGACGGACAAGTTCGAGTGGACACAGGAGGCGCAGGATGCATTCGACCATCTCAAGAAAACCCTAACAACCTGGCGTACATACTGCATCAGAAGCTACCAGCGGACCCAGTCGAAGCAAAACGCATCATCAGGCGCTCCAAAAGTTTCACCGTCATCAACGGGGAGCTCTACAAAAGAAGCATCTCGGGAATCCTGCAGAGGTGCGTAGACCCGATCGACGGCCAAGCCATCCTACTCGACATCCACGCGGGTATCTGCGGGCATCATGCCAGCAGTCGAGCACTGGTGGCCAAAGCACTACGAGCCGGGTTCTACTGGTTAACAGCCATGCAGGACGCCGAGGATCTGGTAAGGAAATGCACAGGGTGCCAAGAGTTTGCCAACAAGCCACACGCGCCAGCATCAGAGCTCAAGACAATACCGCTAGCCTGGCCCTTCGCCCAATGGGGGTTAGACATGGTGGGCCCGCTGAAGAAATCCTCACCCGGAGGGCATATTCACCTCCTGGTTGCAGTCGACAAGTTCACCAAGTGGATTGAGGCCGCACCCATCACAAGTTCGACCGCGTCTTCAGCAGTCAACTTCATCAGGTCCATCATCTTCAGGTTTGGAGTGCCGAACGGGATCATCACAGACAATGGCTCGAACTTCACAGCCGAAGAATTCAAAGACTTCTGCTCAGATCAAGGTATCAAGCTCAACTATGCGTCTGTCTCGCACCCGCAATCCAATGGACAGGTGGAGAAGGCCAACGGTCTAGTCTGCAGCGGCATCAAGAAGCGACTGCGCGTACCGCTAAGACGCGCAGCGGGCGCATGGGTGGAAGAACTGCCGTCAGTCCTCTGGAGTCTGCGAACCACGCCAAACAGGTCCACCCAATTCACTCCATTCTTCATGGTGTACGGCGCAGAGGCCGTCCTACCCTGCGACATCAAGTTTGACGCACCACGGGTGGTCGCCTTCGACGAGTCAGACGCAGAAGAGGCACTCGAAGACAGCATGGACATATTGGACGAAGCACGCGACATCGCCCTGGCACGATCAGCCGTATACCAGCAAGACCTGCGCAACTATCACGGACGAAGATTGCGACCAAGAGCTTTCGTCGCAGGTGACCTGGTCCTTCGCCTCAAGCAGAAAAAAGTGCACAAGCTCGCCTCCCCATGGGAGGGTCCGTACATCGTTACGGAAGCAATCGGCAACGGAGCATATCGCCTAAAGGACTCGAAGACAGGAGCAGCCTGCAGCAACCCGTGGAACGTCGCACAGCTCCGGCGGTTCTATGCTTAGTCGATTCAACCATTGTAACAAGGATAGCATGTCAAAGCGGCAGGTTTCAGACGCACTCTTTCCCTTACCAGGGTACCTAAGGGGACTGGAAGGGTTTTAATGAGGCGGCCTGTTCGCAGCAATCAATAAAGTGATTTGAAGAAAATGCTGTTCACTCCACCTTCTCAGTCAAGGCTAACAAAAAATCCTAGGCCGCCAATCGATTCACTCGGGGGCTGCGCCACACAGGTTGAAATAATAGCCTAGGCCACCACTCGAACCACTCGGGGGCTGCGCTAGACAGGCACAACTCAAAATCCTAGGCCTCTACTCGATCTACTCGGGAGTTGCGCCACACAGGTCAAGTCCAAAATCCTAGGTCGCCACCCGACGCACTCGGGGGCTGCACCTCACAGGTCATACTTGAAAAGCCTAGGCCGCCACTCGAACCACTCGGGGGTTGCGCCAAACAGGCACAACTCAAAAATCCTAGGCCTCTACCCGACTTACTCGGGAGGTGCGCCGCACAGGTCAAGTCCAAAATCCTAGGTCGCCACCCGACGCACTCGGGGGCTGCACCTCACAGGTCACACTTGAAAAGCCTAGGCCACCACTCGAACCACTCGGGGGTTGCGCCAAACAGGCACAACTCGAAATCCTAGGCCTCTACTCGAGCTACTCGAGAGTTGCGCCACCCAGGTCAAGTCCAAAATCCTAGGTCGCCACCCGACGCACTAGGGGGCTGCACCTCACAGGTCACACTTGAAAATCCCTAGGCCGCCACTCGAACCACTCGGGGGCTGCGCCATACAGGCTTCACTGAAGAAATCCTAGGCCGTCACCCGAGCTACTCGGAGGCTGTGCCATACAGGTTCACAATGCAGGCTTATGCCGTCACCCAAGGTACTCGGGGGCTCGCCACACAAGTCAAAACAGAAGCAAGCACTCGCACAGTAACGAAAACAATTTCATTCGTTACTCAAGAACTCTTAGCTTCATATACTGTTATTTACATCGGCATAGTCGCCACATCAAACTAACCCTGTACAGAAGAAGGAATCTACTCTCAGTCTGCAGGCTCGGCCTTCGGCGCCCCGAGTGGGCCTACAAGGCGCTCGCTATGCTTCTGCACCTGATCAATCATCTGGCGCGCAGCCATCAAGGTATCGGCGTACTCGGAATCGCCAGGTAGTCCACCCATCAACCTCTCCAACGGAAGGTTAGGCCGATGCAGCCGAACGTACGCCAGAGCCGCATTCGCCCCGGCGACAAGCTGGGCGTGGACGATCTCCTGCAGAGCATCACCATCACGGAACCTCTCCAGCAAGGCGGCCAGACCATGCGGCTGCCCATTGTGCGGGAAGTAGACGCGGTGGATATGCCACAGGGTCTTCCGGCAATTCTCCAAGAGGAAAGCCGCACGCCAAGTCCGGTCAAGCATGCGAGCAAGAATGCGCCCTTGCGACTTGTTCACCCAGAACTGGCGAGCTTCGCGAGAGTCGGCAGACGCCTCCCGGGTAACACGCTCTTCAACGCGATCCCGCTCAGCCTCCCAATCCGGGTGCACGTCTGCAAACACAAAGCTAAAAGTCAGAACCAGCAAGTCTGCTACAAGGAAAGGCAGCCGCAGAGGATACCAACCTTGAAGCTGCCGACTGATGAGATCGATTTCCCCAATCAGAAAATCTTCACGCGGGGAAAAACCTGCAGTAGGATGCGACTTGGAGCGCCGCAAGAGCAGCTCGGTATTCTTCAAGGTAGCCTCAAGCTCAACCACCTTATTCTTCAAGTAAGTGATTATGCGCTGGTCGTTCGCGCTTCGCGGCGGAGCCAGCGCCGCCCGACGACGACGAGCACCCGACGAAGACCCATCACCGCTAGGACCAGCCGCAGAAGCAGAAGAAGTGCGGCCGCGCACGTCAGTCTGCCATAAGTTCGCAGAGTCAATACAGATGCGTGACTGCTCAACGCAAGCAAATACAATTGAAGACACTCAATTTCAGCACACAAATTGTTCAAGGTCAGAAGACCAAATAAGATATCAGTCGTTACAAACAAAAGGTACGAATGCAGGCTAAGGCGACTGCCGAATCCCTACAATACTACTACTCCTGGGCAGCAGACTCCGAGCGAGAGCGGGTCTTCCGGGAAGCAGCCGCCTCAGACGCCTTGGCAAGCGCCCTCTCAAAGGTGGCCACAAGCTTCACAGCTAGCTGCTTAGCCTGCGCCTTCACTCCGCCAAGCGACGCGGTCCGGCCGTCAGCCCTCCGAGGGAAGCCACTGACAACCCTCTCGAAGTCGCCCTCAATCTGGTGACCTAGAATGAGCTGGAAGGTGAGCTCGGAGCCGCGTACCGTCTGCGTCCGAGTGAAGTCCGCAAGGGTGGTGGCATCTTCCTCGAACGGAGCAGCAAGAGCGTCGACGGCAGTCGGTGGCGCATCACTCGGGAAGATGCTCCGGTGCACCGTCGTTAGCGCGCCAGTCGACTGCTTCAGCGCAGCCGCCGACTTCCTCAGCGCATCGGACGCGTACGCGCAGACGCGGTCGAGGAAGCCGACAGCAGTCGCCAAGTCAACCGTGTCACTCGACGAGCCCTCCTTAGGAGCTCCACCGCACGTCTCTGCGCAAGTCAAGCATCAGACAAAGGCATAAGCAAAACACAGTAGGCATCAAGCCGAAACTTACCCCCAAGAGCACTGGCGAGTGAAAGGAGGCGGTCGACTTGAGTCTTCTCTTGGTCAACCCGCACCCGCTCACGCTCCCGGAACTCGAGCAGAGCTTTCTCAAGCTCAGCCTGAGCCTGGAGCTTCAGCTCTAGCTCAGCAACCCGCTCGGTAGCCTGGTCCAGAGAAGCACGCAGCTGGTCCCTCTCCTTCTCCAGGCGAACATAAGCCGCGGCCGCCTCTAGCTGCTGGCGGTAGTACGGCTAAAACAAACACAGGATCTTAATAAAGTTGCGGGCGACTCTACTAGTCACCCACACCTTCGGGGGCTACTCCCATCGGGAGCGCTGATCGCGCACCCGATGATAATTCAAGACTACAAGTACAAGTACAAAGGACTTACGTGGTCCAGAAGGTCGACATCTACGGAAGGCGGCGGAGGAGCGCGACTCGAAGACGCGATGACGGCAGGTTGCGTGCGTTCCTCAACTGCTACCCGGGTCACCAGCTCGGACGGAGGGGCGGACGTATGCTCCACCTCATGGTGAGGCGAGTGGACATCGCCAGAACGACGGCTGAAGCAAAACAGAACAATGACCTAAAGGACTGGAACTACAGAAGACAACTCGGAGTCAACAAGGTACTCACCTGGTGGTCTCGAGGTCATCATCACTCCCCAAGGAGACAGACGGCAGCCGCGCGAACGCGCGTGGCGGCGCGGAGCTGACAGGGGGGGGGGAGCCAGCGGCTTACTCCAGCCGCCAGAAGACCGCGCACCCGACGACGTCGCGACGACCTCCTCTGGATCAGCATCTGCACCCCTAGCGGGCGACGAAGCAGTCGCAGATTCACCGCCACTCCTGCGCTTCTGCCTCTTCCGGGCGGGTTCTACCTCGTCATCGTCATCCTCCACTTCGTCGTCAGGAGAGACAGCGGACGGCAGCTCGTCGTCGTCGTCATCCTCCTCCACAACCCTCGACTCGTCGTCGGATCCATTTTCAGGGAGAGGAGGAAGGCTGACCAGCAGAGATCGACCCTGAAGCAAGTAGACGCAAGTCGAATTAAGAAGCAGGACTTCAAGACAAGAAGAAACAAAGAGAACAAAAAGGAACATTACCTCAGGAACGGGGTTCGTCGCCCCATATGCAGCAACCGGGCACTTAACGTTGCAAGTATCCGCGGCTCGGAGGTTGGTGATGGACCTCACCTTGGCTTCCACCTCCTCGTCGTCAAGTGGCTCGGCACTGACGCCCTCGACGGCCCACATCGGGTGGGGCCGAACGGCAAGCGGCTGCACCCGAAGACGGAAGAAGGCGGCCATCAAGAAGACGCCACCCGCCTCGCGCCCAAGGGTCTTTGTGAGGTCCCGCAGCAAGCCCAGCAGTGGCCGTGCGGCTTCCTTCTCCTCCGCAGTCAGCGGGTGCGTCCAGGCACGAGTCTTCCGCAGTTCGCGCCCGCTGTCGAACGCCGCCAGGCCATCCTGGCTCGACTGAACGTAGAACCACTTCTTGCGCCACCCCTGGACGGAGTCCGACTTCTTCATCTGGAAGTACGCGGTGTCACCGCGCACTTGGATTCCGAAGCCGCCCACAGGGTATGGTAACCCGCTCTTCCCGACGTTCTTGCGAACGAGGAAGAGCGACTTCCACAGCGCCCAGTGGGGCGCGACACCCAGGAAGCACTCGCAAAGCACAATAAAGCCCGCGATGCTCAAGACGCCATTGGGGGTCAGATCATGGATCTGAACCCCATAGGCGTACAAGAGACCGCGCACAAAATTGTGCAAGGGGAACCCGAAGCCCCGCGGAAGGAAATCCACGAAGCATACGCGTTCCCCATCGCGGGGTGTGGGGTAAACTTCTTTGCCAGGAGCGCGTACCTGGACTTGATCAGCAGGAGGAAGGAGACCTTGAGCACGGAGGAGTTCGACCTCCGCCTTCTTCACAGATGACCTCTGCCAGTCGCCGTCGGGCTTCTTCATCAGCCCGACTTCGTCGGCGGCGGCGGAGGAACCAGCGGCAGTCTTCGGCTTGCCCATGGCTACGCGGGGCAGCGCAAGGTGCGCGGACAAATAGCACGGAGCTCTGGTGAGGGCGAGAATGGCAGAAGGCAGAGGAAAGGAGGCGTGGACGAATGGAGAAGACGATGCCCTCGCGCTGCGGCGCAGTACTTACGCCCCAGCAAAATCAATCTCAGCCTTCCGTCGCGCAGCGGTTCAGAGCATCCACATCCCGCCGTCCACGTGTCAAGCAAAGAGGCCAACCGTCGCCGCCCACCTCCTCCACTACGCACAAGAATCGAGGCGTCATCATCGTGCGCGAAAATTTCGCGCCCAGCTCGGAGACATGACAAACTGCTGACCGCGGTCAGCGCTGCCAGCGGGCCCCGCCATGTCACGTCCCATCGGGCGCAGAGGCGTGCAAGGAAACGTCAGCAGCGACGTCATCAAGCCAACGGCTCCAAGCAAGAGAAAACAGCGCGTTAACTCGAGCGCAAGATTCGAGTGGTAAGCTTCTAAGCTGAAACAACTTAAAACAGTGCGCAGGTCAAAGAACCCGAAACATCTATTCGGGTGACAAAAAGAGTCGAGTAAGCTCCAGCAGCCGAATCAAATTTACATGTAAGCCAACAGGCCGAATGGAAACAAGCTTCACATGAAGAACAAGACAAAGGAAATTCGACTGAACGTATTACTCCCATCGGGAGTGTCCTCTTCGACTGAAGGAAACGAGTACAAGCTCAAGATCAAGCAATCCAATGGCGCGTCCAGGAGGAGGAAGTCCTTTGCCCGACGCTGCGCTTCGACCAAGCACTCGGGGGCTACTGACATGGGGCTACCTTTCGACTAGCCCACAATGAGGCCACCTGGGCCGCGCCAAGCATGGAGAAGCCCACAGAAGGCCCACTCGGGGTACCACGTATCCTGATCCAGCTCGGTTAGGTTTCGTAACCTTCCATATCTGTAACCGACCACCCGAGACCTGGCTACCTATAAAGCCAGGAGGGTTGCCCGTCCTAGAGGACACGCTGACGCTCACGCTCATAGCCGCCACCATAAACCCTAGCGAGATCGCAATCTCGCCATTGTAATCGCTACTCGCATCAATAATCAGACAAGCAGGAAGTAGGGTGTTATCCTCCGGGAGCCTGAACCTGGGTAAATCCTTGCTTGTCAGCCGTCGTGATCACCAACACTTCTCTCTCCCCCCATCAATCAACCCGGGGTGCACAACCCAGGGATTTGCCGAGTTAACACCTCGTCAGAAGATGTGATCCATGTTCAGTTTTCTGCTCTGATATGTTTTTGTCAGACATGGACAACAACAGTTTTACACCATGTGGATTCTTCAAGTTGTAGTTGGGGCCAAACATGCTTTCGGACAACACGGCTGACGACAACTTAAAATGTGCTAATTCTGATGTTGCATTCATTATTGCTTAAAAAAGGTAGCGAGAGAGAGTTATGTGGATTAGTGGCTAGCTTAGACAAAGGAGGAGATAAGGAAGGGAAGAGAACAAAGGAATGAAAACTGAGATATATGGATCGATGCGGCGGGTGTTATGTCCAACTATCGCTACGGAGTGAAATGACTAATAATTGAAGGTGAATATTGTTGCTTTGAGCAGTTTAGGTTCAAAATGCAAATACCTTTTTTGTTACTTTTTGATTATCATATATATATTGATCAACTGTTGAGTCGTGTTATGTCCAACTATCGCTACTGAGTGAAATGACTAATAATTGAAGGTGAATACTGTTGCTTTGAGCAGTTTAGGTTCAAAATGCAAATACCTTTTTTGTTACTTTTTGATTATCATATATATATTGATCAACTGTTGAGTCGTGCGTTGCACGTGCACGTTTACTAGTAATTTGTTTCTTCCACAAGAATGACACATGAACGCTCCTAGAATCAACAAAAGCAAAATGTCTTCTCTGAGTACCAGTTTCACAACACCCAAACATGACAAGAATAATCTACAAAGTTGATCAGGTGAAAAGCTTTAGTGGCATATGAGGATTCTAACAATACCTTGGATCAACTGTCGCAAATAAAAGCTATTCATGTTAACAAAGGACAATATAATCATAACAATCTAACAAAGTAGACCTTCTCACTATATCTGGGCTCAAGGCAGAATATACTATTGGAAACAAAGATATATGGCGAAGAGAATAAAACCATGATCAGTTGTTAGTACAGAAAATGAGGAACATAGAGGTCATGTCATTTACATCATGCATATGGACATGCCATTGAGTATCAGGGAAAAAACTCAACCAAAAATGTTACTGTCATTGAGTATGAGGGATAAAGCCACAACGAAAAACACAACCAAAAATGTTACTGTCTTTGTTATGAGAGGCGGAATGATTAGACATAGAATGAGTATAATCTAAGATTTAGCATGTGTGTAATGAAGAAATAGAACACAACATCCAAATCCTCTCGATGAGAAACCTCAACTGATTTCATTGGCTAACATTCCAATGGGTAAATAGAAAGATCAAGTAAAACGAAACAACACGGTAAAGCCCACATATAAACATTAGAGTGAGCTGCCCCAAAAGTCACCTTGTTATCCGGTGTTAAACTCTCCGATGGAAGGAACGTAGCCCTACTGCATGGATTTTGTGGTGCCGCTTGAGGAGATGCAGATCAGATCTCCTCCCAGTAACGTTGGGTTAAATCCATCAACACTTCGACAACACAGCCATACAGAATGAAAAGCTTAATCTATGCATTGCCTGATGCAAACAAAACAATCGACCATAGGTTGTCCTCAATACCCAACCTATGGGGTGCGCCTGAGTGAGCCTGGAGGCGCACCGCGGAAGGGACGAACGAATCGTAGCGCTCAGATCAGCTTCAGACACTGTAGGAGTCGACCCAGTGCTTGTCGCGGCGGAGGTCGTCCTCGCCATCATCGAGGCGCAGGGAGAAGGCGAGCGCGAGGGAGGCCCACTCGAGGTCGAAGATGGCGGTGCCGAGCCCTCTGACCATCTTGAGGATGACGGCGCCGTCCTCGTCGTGGATGTAGGACTGGATCTCGGCGAGGAAGTCGGCGGTGCGGGTGAAGGCGAGCAGGGCCACGACGCCTTGGAAGATGGCCGTGAGCGCCCCCCCCCCCCACTCGGTGTGCGCCGTGTGCCAGGGCGGCGGGCCGGCGGTGAAGGAGCCCGAGCACCCCGCGGCGGCGGAGAAGACGGCGGTGAGGGCGTGGAGGAAGATGAGGAGGAGGCCGCACGGGGAGGGCAGGAGGCGCAGCGAGAGCGTGAGGAAGATGCAGCTGGAGGCCGCGCCGAGCAGCGCGTAGTTGCATAGCAGGAACGCCTTGTGTGTGTGCGTCTTGCCGGCGAGGATGTCCTTGGCAACGCGCCAGGGACGCCTTGATGTGCTTGACCGGGGACGGCAGAGGGAAGGGGCGGCGGAAGAAGCGCCTGGGCGTGGAGGTGGACGTGGCCGGAGACGGCGCGATGCCATCGGCGAGCGGGCTGGCCGCCCACGGGCTCCCCGCGGAGGAGGTCGGCCGGTTCGCGCGATCAGGGGAGGCGTGCTGGGTGGAAGGCCTGCGCGGCTGGTGGGAGGAGCCATGGCGCGGGTGGCGCTCTGGGCGGCCAGCGGGTGGTTGGTGGAGGCGTGCGGGGGTGGAAGGTTTCGTCCGCTCCGAAACCGTTTCACCAAATAAATTGCTAGATGCACACACTAATTGGTTGGACGAATCTGGACGGTTGGATGTCTCATAGTGGGTCTAATTATTAGGTGGAAATAGATCTGTGTACGTTTTACGGGGTGGTTGTAACAAAGAAAGTTTGCTTGTTTAATAGTAGTAGAGATTAGAGCTTTCTTCGGTTAACGTGGCTCGTAATTATTTTGTATTACACTGACATATGATATTTACATTTTTTATAAGCTAACTATTCTCCAAAACGATGACTCATGCATGCTACTTTCTGCGTTTTTCAATTTAAGATGCTTTAGACTTTATCCACATTCAGATATATACAAATGTATCTGCACATATTTTGGTGTCTATGTTTTCTCATTTTAATATGCATCTAGCCAACATGTATAGCACCTAATACATCTTATATTTAAAAACGAAAGGACTAACTGTAAATTAAAATATTCTACTCATGGTAATGTTTATGTTTAGATACCAATCATTAGTGCAAATTAAGCTATTGGTTCTTTACATCTTCTTGTGCGCAGGCATGTTAACCATGCTACACATTAATATATCAAGCTAATGTCAGTGTCCATTGCTGACGTTACATGTTTATTTGTTTCATTTGTCTTCTGTTTCCTTGGATTATTCATACTTTGTTGTTGTTGCTGTTGCTGTTGCTGCAATAGTGAGAGTGTTATGTGAGCATGCTTTCAGTGTTGTGGTTTCATCCTGAGATAGTAGGTTTCTTGTATGCCCATGTATCTATGCTATGGAGCATTTCACATTATTTTGTTTTCAGATCTGTATCAGTGTATTGTATCGAACGAATATTCAATGTCTATGTATTCATGGTGTATACCATTACCATATATGCACACATTTCCTTCTTCAGTCTATAGCAAAGATGTAAATGACATAGGCTGGATATCTGTGATCATCTCTGGATATCCATGACCCTATCTAACTGGATGTGGATGGATCAGGATAACTATTGCCATCGTTAATTTATGATAGTCGATAGTCTGAGACTTTGGGTTGGTCTGTGACTCCGTGTGCTTGAGTGAGTTGGGTTGTTCTTGCATAACCTTGTGCGTGTTTGTCAATCTGCTAACTTCAGTATAAATGCGAGTGCACGTATAAATGCGAGTGCACGTCATGTGCGTAGAAATTCTTACAATATTGCTTTTAATGGAGCTTACTGAATAGGAATTTCATTAAAATGGGCAATCTATTTTAATAAAATGGGATTATTGCTTAATAGCAGTTTTTAATTAATTTTTTTAACTAAAACATATTTTATTTCATGCTTATATTTAAAAAAAAAATATCATAAGTAGTTGGATCGTGTGTTGCACCTGCATGACTACTATTGTTAAAATTATTATTCTTCGCACTTCTTTAAGCGGTTTAGACATAAAATTATTATTATAGACATAAAATTATTGTTATACTATAAAGACGTGCGTTGCACGTGCACGGCTACTAGTTGTAGTATAGTATTTGAACAAAGTGTATTTTTTTCCCCATCAAATAAAAAAAAAGTGTATGTTTTTACTCCATTACTGAATTACTATCCGAAATCCGTTTCAATGTCACCAACCTAGGTCGGTCCTAGTGGCTAGCCCAGCGTCAATGCATCTGTGCGACACGTTAGGTTTCAAGTTCTATTCTTGACCCAAGCATAATTTTTCACGTGCTTTGGTAGGCCTTTTTTTTCTTCTGAAAAGCAACGGTTTTGTCTGTGCTTCTCGGTTCACCTACACGTACAGTGCTCTACCAAATTTTAATTTTGATCAGTTTTGATTGATGTCTATTTTCACGTGCTTTGGTAGGCCTTTTTTTTCTTCTGAAAAGCAACGGTTTTGTCTGTGCCAAGCATGCATAATTTTTCACGTGCTTTGGTAGGCCTTTTTTTTTCTTCTGAAAAGCAACGGTTTTGTCTGTGCTTCTCGGTTCACCTACACGTACAGTGCTCTACCAAATTTTAATTTTGATCAGTTTTGATTGATGTCTATTTTCACGTGCTTTGGTAGGCCTTTTTTTTCTTCTGAAAAGCAACGGTTTTGTCTGTGCCAAGCATAATTTTTCACGTGCTTTGGTAGGCCTTTTTTTTCTTCTGAAAAGCAACGGTTTTGTCTGTGCTTCTCGGTTCACCTACACGTACAGTGCTCTACCAAATTTTAATTTTGATCAGTTTTGATTTTCTTCTGAAAAGCAATGGTTTTGTCTGTGCTTCTCGGTCACGTACAGTGCTCTACCAAATTTTAATTTTGATCAGTTTTGATTGATGTCTATTGTCGTCAAATGCTGATTGTTGTAAAATTCTCAATTTTTGTTGTCTATTTATAAATTTTTTATAAGGGTTGTCTACTTATATTATAGGACACTCCACGAGAGCTTTTGTTCATGAAGTTTTTTATTGTCAATCTGGAAATTCGGAGACCATTTGAAGAATAGGGTACTTCTGAAATTGAAATTAAATGAGACGGGCAAGTTTATCCAGAAGTCTAAGTCGCTTGATTGGCCATCATTTTTCCAAGACAAAAGTTGGGCATATTTTCACAATACAGAAGTTAAATTAAATTTTCGTAGATCCATTAATTTATAAATAGATTTTTTTGTGTCTTAAAATTTTAGACTTTATGTGTTCCCCCCCCCCCCCCCCCCCCCCCCCGTCTCAACGGAGGTGCCGGTACATATGCAGCAGGGATCCGTCCGCGTGCACCCTCGTATACCGCCTGCAAGAACAAGGGCGAGCGGTAATACGCGAGAGCGAGACTGGATAAGTTTGATCTGGCAGGAGGAGGAGGGGCTACTCACAGGAGGATGACGAAGGGCTGGCAGAGGGAGAGCAGCGAGAGTATGGAGGCGTAGGTGAGCAGCGCGGAGGGCACCGTCTTGGGCGGCGCCGGCGCCGCGGCGGAGAGCCTCGTCGGGAGGGTGAGACGGGCCCCTGGACGTCGTGGCGGTGGCATGGATCGGATCAATCGCTCGAACGCCGCCTGGGAGCTTCCGTGCGTTGTGTGTTTCCCCTTCCCTCGGGAACGATTCGGTTGACCCTTTTTTCAGTGCAACGGTTCTATTGCTGGGCTTTTACACTCGAACAAGCCCAATTGCACCACAAAAGGCCGATTTGATGGGTAGAGCAGCGTCCTCAGGGACATTTGGCCCATTTTGCCTGGGCAAATAGATCCAACGGTCAGAATCGTGAGCGGCAGCAAATCCAACGGGCAAAACGTGAGGTGGGCTGAGAGAGCTCGAATTTGGCTCACTTTTAATGTCCCTAATAAAGATCAGCCGCACATTGAAGGGATTAAGGTCCAATAGTCTACTTACTAAAAGGGCTAGTTAAAGAACCAAACAGTCTAAACTAAAACATGTATCATTCAACAATTATGTAAGTAGCGGCAACCAGTATAGTTGAGGCTACTAATACTAGTATCAATGCATTTCTTGGCTTGTTTAAAAGACACGCTTATCAGCATGAGATGCAGCAGTTTAATCTTTTCGGATTAATCCTAGCAACCAATACAAAGCCTCATCCTTATGTGACAGTGAAGAACAAGTGTGGTGTGATGCGAGAAATTCTGGGGATTAAGTGGGGGATGCATATGCATACAGAACAGGAAACAATACTACAGTAGAAGTATGAATGTGTTCCTCGCTGATTCATAGAAGCTAGTGAAACACATATCCTAGACAGTAGAAATAGGACAGCACAAGTAACCTCCTTCCCAACGATCCCTTTCTAGTTCTCTAGTACTACTGCTGAAAATTTCCTCTGATGTGTGCGTGCGAGAGTGCTTTGGGTGCAGCCTGACTAGTGTACGAGAGAGCTGCTATTTATACTACAGGAGCATGTGTAGAAGACTCCACGGATAAGTATGATCAATCCCTTTTATTTTAATTCCTACCACTGTTATCCTTATCTAGTAAGGCTCATTGCCGGTTCGTAAGATAATATCTGCTATGTGAGACAGATGTGTGCTCCAAGTAAGACAAGAAGTCCAGCAACTTACTTTGTAAGGCACGGGGAGATCTAACTTGCTAAAATTATTTTCTAAGGAGTTATTTCTGTACCGGGTTATTACACTTCGTCCAGCTGCTGCGGCAGCCGCTATGCATGACACGTACGAGCGAGATCAGGCGCGTACGATCGAACCGCGTGGGGGCTTTGTTATGATGTGCGCGTGTCACCTGCCCGACCGTTCCTTAGTAGTATTTTTTAGATCAGATTCCTAATTTGGAAGCTCCTATTTCACAATTTCTAACTTTCTGGCCTTTGCCTTTCTTGACCATCTCGGACATAGGTTTGGCGATTGGATCTGGAAGAGGAAGGCAGAAGGAGGAAGGCAGAATAGGAGACACGGTGGGAGTACGCCTTGGCAGCCCAAGGCATTAAATAGCCGAGTGAAGGGGGATGTGTCTTCCCCTCTGCCGCGTGTCCATGGGGACATCCCGAGGACACGCCGTTCAATGCATCTCGCTCTGACTCCCTGCAGTCTGGGCCTACAAGACCGGAAATCCAGGAATGAGGCGTTCGACCACGACGCGTGGTGGGGTAGGTGGCACCACCACCAACCATCATCAGGAGTGTTGTGACACTTGGCTGGCGGCGGGTGCCCCATGGTCGGGCACGCGTCGTAGAGGAAGGCGGCACTCCTTCCCTATAAAGAGGACGTGAGAGGAAGCAGAGAAGGAGGTGGGGTGTGCAAGGAGGTGGGGTGTGCAAGGAAGCGTCCAAGGAGAAAGGCGAAGAACACCATTATCAATCAGAGGCGAGGAACCCAGGAGAGAAGAGATAGAGAGAGAACCATTGTACTCATTGATGCATGTAAAATGCATACATGAACTTTGCATTGTATTACTCATATTTCAATCATATTTGCATCATATAAGGGTTATATCAATGTTTTATATTGATTTTGAGAATATTTCACAGTTTCCCTATTTTTATGGAATTAACCCTGCGCTGTCAGGAAACCCCCCTTTCTATATATTTTGATGTTTCAGGGACCCAAACGACGTCCAAATGACCTAATATTTCACGGAGATCAGTTTTTGGAAGGAACAAAGCGTAGGAGCGAAGGAAGCGGGAAAATGGAAACCCGAGGGCCAAAAGGGGTGGGCCCACGCGGCCTGATTCCTTGGCTGCGTGGAGCACCCCCTTTGCCCCCTCGAGCGTCCGATGACGTCGATCTTCGTCTCCCTACCTCTTCCGTGACCTAAAAACAACTATAAAAATAGTCCCCCGAGGAGTTTCGCAAGGCGGCGGCAGAGAAACACAAAACCACGAAATAGAGAGGCAGAAGGCTGCCGCCGGAGAAGATCGGAGGGGGGAAACGCTGCCGGTATCACCTCCGGAGGGCTCCACCCCCCTCCGGCGTGTTCATCATCAACATCTACAGCAATATCATCTCCTCCAACATCTCCACCATCGTCACCATGATGAAGGGGGAGTAGTCCACCCCTTGGACTTTGGGTTTGTGGTGGTAACTTGATCTAATCTCTCTATGTATGATCATTGTTGAAGTCCATATGATGTTCCTTGCATGATTATGAATCTATCTATGTAATTCCTATGGTGGATATTGTGGTGTGAGATGATATTAATTATGCATTTACCGTTGTGTTGGATCTTTTATGACTTGTCATACTTTGGAGATATTCTATGATGCATGTGATGGTTTGAGTTATGCATAATGCCTTGTTTATCCTTGTCATGAGGTGATGACACCACCAAGTGTAGATAGATGAGAGAGATGTGGTCATGCACACGAAATATGAATCATTGCACTAGTGTTTAGAATATTGTCCATTCTGAAGTATGATGTATGTGGGTACGGGATGGGCGATGTGACATAAGGCATAGGTATTGAGTGACACAGTACCACACAACATCCTTTATCTGGGGTAAAAAGGGAGAAGTATGATGTGGGTGTGACAGCAACCACGCTAGCCTTACGAGGGTGACCTAGCAACACAAATGAGCATTTCTTTCAACTATGTGTTTTAGGACATATAGCCGTTATAAAAGCTACCATTAAAACATGACAATTGTGTGTACTTTATCTATAACATGATAATCACCGTAGATGAGAGAGAGAGAGAGGATTGAGTGAACCCATGAACCCATGTCCATTGTTCCTATAAGAGAAAACCTTTGTCTTGTCCTCTGGCATTGAAGAGGATTGGGACACTTTTTACATTCTTGTTTGTTACATTAAACTTCCATTCATTAAAACAACCATCTTGTTCTTTAAACTTGTTTAGTGCATAATCAACTAAAACTTGTGACACTTTAGTTGCAGAGAGTAGATATTTTTTCCTTCTTACTCCTGCGGATCGATACCCTACTTCCACATTGAGAGGTACTACAGTGATCCCCTGCCCTTGGGGGTTATCACTCATCCAACAATCATAATACAAGATAAGACAAGCAAGACGTAGGGCCGTGCACTCCGGATGGGCTGAACCTGGGTAATATCGTGTGTTTGTAGTACCTTGGTAATTCCTCGCCAGTGCCTAGGAAATCCCTCGTGCCCCGTCCCGCTACCGAACAAACAAAGGGGAAGCGGCTCGGCTTCCATAGTGGCCGCGTTCGCAGACGCGACAAATTTGTTAGCAATGTTATAAACCTTGTCGCCAGAGTGCTTCCTATATTCAAGTGGCTGAGGAATTTGATGTACTGGATTGTCTGGCCTTCCGTTTATTTGCATCTAACACTAAATTGTTTTGTGCATACAAAAGTGATTTGTTAACAAGGTTTCGAAGCTTGTTATCAAACTACTTCTATATAACCCAAACATTTGAATATCACACCATTTCTAGAGATATTAATAAGAATATATTCTGATGTAAAACTTTCAAATTTCTTCATAAATAGTTGGCATAACACTTCTATGCCCATCTAAGAAATACTTCTCCCAAAGCCTTCTTGTTGTGTTACCTCTGTTCTTGATAGCTTCTCTTGCTAATGACTTCGAGGAGATTGGAAGACAAGAAGATAAGATGTCTAGATAAAGTAAGAAGATCTAGGTGATCCAGATTTGACTTCAGGACTGACATGTTTTCCATGTACTAGGGATATGTCTAGCACAATTGATGAGAGTAGATGCTAAGATGATTGATGCACCAGTGTGGTGTTGTTGGGAAACCCCAAGAGGAAGGTATGAAGTAGTGCAGCAGCAAATTTCCCTCAGTTGTGAAACCAAGGTTATCAATCCTGTAGGAAACTAGAATTCTTCCGAAGGTTGCTGCGGTTGATCTTGGCAGGGCGCACTACCGGTGTCAACCACGAACGTGGAACCTGCACACAACACAACCAAGATACTTTGCCCCAGCTTAACAGTGAGGTTGTCAATCTCACTGGCTTGCTATAACAAAGGATTAAACGTATGTGTGGAAAATGATGTTTGTTTGCAGAGAATGAAAGTAACATGATTGCAGTAGGTTGTATTATCAGTTTAAATAAAAGGACCGGGGTCCACAGTTCACTAGTGGTGTCTCTCCATAAATAATAATAGCATACATGAGGGTAAACAAATTACAGCTGGTCAATTGACAGAATAAAGAACTGCATAATGATGCATGTACAAGTCATGGTGTCTAGTGTGAGATTCATTCGGGCATTACAACATGATACATAGACCGTTATCCAATTGCATCTATGACTAATAATCCATCTTCAGGATAGCATCCGCAACACCTTTCAGTATTAAGTTGCAAGCAACAGATTATTGCATTAAATAAAGTGTATAATGTAAGTAGCACAATTATCCTTAGACAAAGAACTATTGTTTTATCCCTAGTAGCAACAGTACATTCACAATTTTAGAGGTTGTTGTCACCCCCCAGATTAAACGAAGACATGAGCCCACTATCGAGCATAAATACCCCCTCTTGGAGTCACAAGCATCTACTTGGCCAGAGCATCTACTAGTAACGGAGAGCATGCAAGATCATAAATAACGCACTCACATAATATATAATGAAGCAAATGGCATAGTACTCAATTATTCATCGGATCCCAGCAAACACAACATGTAGCATTACATAAAGATGATCTTGATCATGATAGGCAGCTCACAAGATCTAAACATGATGGCACAATAGGAGAAGACAACCATCTAGCTACTGCTATGGACAGGTAGTCCAAGGATGAACTACTCACGCATCAGTCCGGAGGCGGGCATGGTGATGTAGAGCCCTCCGGTGATGATTCCCCTCTTCGGCAGGGTGCCGGGAAGAGCTTCTGAACCCTCCCGAACTAGGGTTGACGGCGGCGGCGGCTCTGGAACGTATCGTGAAAAAGTGTTCGGGTTACTAGGGTTATTTTGTCGGGGGGTATTTGTAGGCGAATGGGCGAAGGCGGTGGAGCCCCGAGGGGCCCACACCACGTGGTGGCGCGGCCAGAAGGGGGGTCGCGCCTCCACCAGGTGAGGCCGCCTCGTGGCTCTCCTCCGTATCCTCTTCGGTGTTCTGGAAGCTCCCGAGAAAATAGGGACTTTGGCTTTTGATTCGTCCAATTCCGAGAATATTTCCTTAACAGTTTTTTCTGAAACCAAAAACATCAGAAAACAGGGAACTGGTAGCATAAAAACCATATAAAGTGCATATAAAACATGTAGCAATTGGTATAATATAAGCATGGAACATAAGAAATTATAGATACGTCGGAGACGTATCAAGCATCCCCAAACTTAGTTCTACTCGTCCCGAGTAGGTAAAACGATAACAAGAATAATTTCTGAAGTGACATGCTTTCGCACAATCTTGATCATATAATAATGTAATGCATGTAAATTAAGATGAAATGAATAAGAGATGTAGTTTATATTGATATCAAATGAGTAATGTATAAACAAGTAGGAAGAACAAAGTAAAACTTTCAATGAATCAGTACTAAAGAACAATCAACCGTGCAAAGTAGATATTAAAGATGATTCAACCTTCAAGAACAACAATATAATCATCGAATGTATCCAACACTCATGAGAACTTTGTGTTAGGATCAAGTCAAGCAATAACAATATGCACGTAGAAAATCATCTCTCTATTTGTTCACTTAAAAACAAGCAAGCGTTGGTTCCTGGCACCAGGATGTTGTGGCTAAAAGAACATTAAGGGGGGTTTGGAAGGCCAACGGAAGAAAGTCTCACAAAGCTGAGTGGGGGTGCATCCAACTTGCTTGCTCATGAAGACCTAGAGCACTTTTGAGGAGTCTCATCATTGGAATATACAAGCCAAGTTCTATAATGTAAAGTTCCCACATAGTTATGCAAGTAAAACATGATAACTCTCTCATGTGGAGTAAAGGTGCTAAACATGAGCACAAGTGTGGATAAAGAATAGTAATGTTGCCCCCTTTTTTATTTTTCTCTTTCTTTTTTTTTCTCTTTTCTCCTTTTTCTATTTTTTTGTGTTTTTCTATTTCACTTTTCGATGGACTCCATGGCTCTTTTCACTTTTAGGGGCAAACATTCTAATATGACAACACACTTTTGGTACAAATAACTCATAATGAATAAAACATAATGTATGAAATGGTGTCTCTGCCAGTGTTGCAGGATATGCAATGATCTAGCGTAACATGGGTAAAACCGCACATCAGCTGTAAAGAATCATGCAAGGCAATATATAAATGATAAATGACAACAAGTCATGTAATGTAAGATGAAAGTTGCATGACAATATATCTCGAAACAACTATGGAAATGCTGTGATAGGTTGGTATGGTGCATGTTTTGAGTAAGATATTTAGCTTATGTGTAGGAGAACATGATGAAGATCTCCCACGAGTTTTGGATGTACCCGCGAAGTATGCACCAACTCTCAATGTGAGAAAGGGCAATGCAAAGTACCGAAGAGGCTAGCAAATATGGTGGTGGAAGTGCCATGAAAACCGCAGCTTAGAACTCACAAGCAAAAAGATTCCAACTAGAAATATGATCTTACAAGGCATAATGAAAATCACTCCATGAGCGACTGTGGCAAATGAACAAGTCACTGTTGGGACCCCGACCGTAGCGCATAACACAAAGTCATTACGGTTGCTTTTAACATTAGAAGTCATATATCATTATGCTATCAACTGGATATTTAAGTGTGGCACGGCTTCAAGTTTTCTAGACCAACCATTAATCATTCCACTTTACTAAACCATCATGTTTACCATTAAGCATAATAATATCTCAAAACAACATCAATGATTCAAGTGACACAATTTAATGATCTACAAGATTATGTATCCTTTCGTTATACCATCTACCACGTTAAACATTTTCTGTTCCAACCAAACACCAATCAACTTATTTAAACATAAACTCTCCAAGTATTTAACAATGAAACAAGAGAGTATAACATAAGAACACTAACAGCTCTAACGAGAGATGCATGAAAAACGAGAGCTGAAAGTAATGAAGTAGCATAGAAGAATACTCAACAAATATAATTAAAGAATACGAGTATTCATAAGAAAAAGCGGAGCGTGTCTCTCTCCCATAAAGGAATGCTAGGATCCATTTTATTCAGAGAATGAAAATAACAAAAACAAACATACGCTTCAAGTAAAGCACATAAGATGTGACGGAATTAAAATATAGTTTCACTAGAGATGACCTGATAGTTTTTTGATGAAAAAGGGGATGCCTTGTGAAAGAGCATTTCCCCTCATGTGTGGTTTTGGTAATTGATGACAACCTCTATGGACTAATGTTTGCATTAAGATATCTTTATAGATCGTGTCCATGGGAATGGTGGAGTTCAGGTGTTGGACTCTTGAAGCTCATGTGTTGAGTGGAGCATATTGCAAGTATGTCTTGAAGGATTCAAGACATCATATTAGTGAAGAAATGTTGGAAGATACAAGGTTGATCAAGATGTTGATCAACACACAAAGCTACAAGATGTACCAAGAGGGATCATGTATCTCCTGGGATGGTAAACACGTGTTCGTATAGCTTTGTGAACTAACCCATGATATATGTGTGTGTGGTATCTTTATATGAGGTTAGGTATCTTCCCATGGGCTTGCAACAAATGAAGATTTCATATAGCTCATGGAGGATGACGTCATGTGGTGATCGTCATCAAGGCGAGATGTGCAAGACCAAGAGAAGCTCTTGAAGAGATCCTATGCTTGGAGCTTGCAATGGAGGCATGAAGACGAAGCTAAGCGAGACTCTCCCATAATGGAGTATGGGGGAGTATTTGGAGATGTCTTCATCAAGCATGTGCTAGCAAGCGCAATCAAGAAAGGTGATCCACTTGAAGAGATCAAGATAGTCATCATCTAACTCAAGTGGAATGCTCAAGGCAAAGGTATGATCTTGATAGGGCTATAGGATAGATAGGCGTACTATCAAGAGGGGCTCTCAAGTGAGTAACTTGATCGCTTCGTTGTGGAGAGCTCAAACCTTTGCATACTTGGCATATCATATTTCTTGGTTCTTATTTGGCTTTTATGGTGGTGAGGAACTAGAGATTAGTTCATCTCCATGTCAAGCTCTTGTTCATCGAAAACGGTTTTACTTTGGAAAACTTGTTGGGTTTTCGGAGGCGGAAATATTGCCGGTTCAACCGTGAGGAAAGTCCCACACCTTGCCATGTGTGGTGATTTTACTCTATTTATGGGATGCAATATTTCCAACAAAATTGGTCTCACCTCTTTCGGAGTTCATTTGCAAAAGTTATAGCTGTTTTCGTTTCGGTGTTCTGCTGAACCGGATTATTGGGGCCGGATATTTCACTCTACCGGAATATCCGGTTGCCCAGCTCGTCCAAGAAAACGGCTAAGGAAAGAAGGAAAAGAGGTGCTGGACTCAACCGGAAATTGTGGTCGGATATTTTGATGACCCGGAATTTCCGAGTTGCCCTCAAAGAGCCTCCCAAAAACGGCTAAGGAAAGAATTGTTTTCGGCACTGACTCCTACCGGAAATTCAGCTCGGAGATTTTCTTTGACCGGATATTCCGGGTGACCGGAATTTCCGAGTCTCACTTAAACCGGAATTTCCGAGTATCGAAACAGCCAACGGCTATTTTTCCTGGAGGGCTATAAATACCCCTCCCCTTCTTCTTCCTCAGCTAATCCAAGGCAGCACGTTTTCCCTCTCTCTCCTACTCCATTGTTGACCTTGGAAAGCTCACTTCCCTCTCAATCCCTCCATAGATTCTTGCATATTCTTTAGGGAAAGTTGAGAGGAGATCTAGATCTACAATCCTACCAATCCATCTCTCCTCTAAGTGAGGGGAACCTAGTGGATCTAGATCTTGGAGTTCCTTTGTGGTTCTTCTCTTTGTTCTTCCTCTCTTCTCCCCCCACAAGCATTAGTTGCTTTTGGTGGGATTTGGGAGTGAAGGATTTGACTCCTTTGTGGTTTCTTGTGTTCTTCCTCTCTTATTCCCCCATAAGCATTTGTTGCTTTGTTGGAATTTGAGAGTGAAGGACTTGAGCACTTCGTGTGCTCTTGCCATAGCATTTGCATCGGTTTGAGCCCTCCACGAGGATTCGTGGTTGTGATACTTGTGAGCTTGTTACTCTTGGGTCATTGGACCCTAGACGCCTTTTGTGGCCGGCCTTTTGTGGCCAAGACCTTTTGTGGTCAAGACCTTTTGTGGTCACTTGAGAGCCCCCAATTAAGTTGTGGGTGTGTGCCTCAAGACTTGGGAGCCCCCAATTAAGTTGTGGGTGTGTGCCTCAAGATTGTTGTAAGGGATTTGATCTCCGCCCAAAAGGGGATCAATAGTGGAAGGTGAACTCGCAACCTTTTGTGGTTGAGTTCATCAGGAGAAGAAGGTGAGCCTTGGTGGCGTTGCGGCTAACCTGTTGTGGTTGCGCACACCTCTCCAACGAGACGTACACCCTTTGTGTGGAACTTGGGAATACATCCTCGTCTCCGCGTGCCTCGGTTATTTCTATACCCGAGCTCTTTACTTATGCACTTTACATTGTGATAGCCTTCGTGCTTGAAGTCATATATATATATCTTGCTATCACCTTGTTACTTGTATTGCTTAGCATAAGTTGTTGGTGCACATAGGTGAACCTATTATATTTAGGTTGTATGCTTGCTAAAGTAAAACACTAGTTTTATTCCGCCTTTATCAAGCATACCGGAATTTCCGGTCCATCTTGTGAAAGGATCGGTATGACACCTAGAGGGGGGTGAATAGGTGCTAATTCAAATTTTAGTTCTTTTTCAAATTAGGCTTGACACAAAAGGTAAATTCACTAGATATGCAACTAAGGTGAATTTCCTATATGACAAGCTAGCAACTAAACAAGATATAATAAGGCAATAAATAAGGATAGAAGTAACCGAAGTGAAGACACGAGACGACAAGGATGTATTCCCGAGTTCCTCCCTAAAATGGGAGTACGTCTCGTTGGAGAGGTGTGAACCAACACAATGGTTCAACGGCCACAAAGGCCTCACCCAAATCTCCGGTGAACCGCACCACAAAGGTTTGGTTCACTTTCCACTATCGGAATCCTTCAAGGCGGAATCCGGAGCCTTTACAACAACGATTCGGGGCACGACCCACAAAGGGCTTGGGGGCTCCCGAACAGCTACAATCTGTCACAAAGACAATAGGTAAGTACAACAATGGGCTAGGTTTCCTAGTGGAAGCCCTAGCAAGTGTTCCCTCAAGTGAATGAGGGGGAAATGAAGAACGGCTCGGTGAAGATGTAGATCGGGGCCTTCTCCTTCAATCCTCCAAAGATCAGCAAGCTTGTATGGAAGGATTGGGAGATCTAGCAAATCTTGAGCTTGTATCAATGGAGTGTGTATCTTCTTCAAGCTCTAGAAGATCAGCAAGCTTATAGTCTAGCACAAATATCTGGCCGTTGCAACAGCATCTTCTTCCGCAAGGGCGGTAGTACCGGCCAAAAGCCCGGTAGTACCGGCCCTGCGGTATCTTCGTTGCCGCAGAAAACCGAGCGCGCGGTACTACCGGGGGATAAAACCCCGGTACTACCGGGCCCAAGTGCCGGGCTCCAACCCCGGCACTACCGGGACCATCCGAGCCATAAACGTCCAGAATCCATCTTCAGAGAGTAGTACCGCGGAGATCCCGGTACTACCGCAGCGAGCCCGGTACTACCGGCTTACTGCGGTACTACCGGAACAAAAGCTCCGGTACTACCGGGACTATCCGAACCTTGGAGAATAGGAAAATATTGCTGACAGTAGTACTGCTCAAAAAGTCCGGTACTACCGGCCAACCTGTTAAAACATGGTTTTTGCCTGAAAAACACTTAGCACACAATTAGACCAACTATTGTGTTGTCAACTAACTCCAAAACTCTTAGGGATAGAGATGCTCTTTCAATCTCCCCCTTTTTGGTGTTAGATGACAACACACTAGTTTAGAGCATAGATTTGCAAAAGATAGGCGGGCAAAAGGAATTTGTGTTATTTGATATTTGCGTTTGAATGCAAACACAAATTTTCAATGGACATCATGCTCCCCCTATATTTTACAAACTAAGCAAGGTGAAATATAGACAACATAATAAGGCAAGCTTGCACACACAAATATATGGAATAAAACATAGATAGGAAACTACTTAGTTCTATTACAACCCAAAGTTTTAAACGAAGAGTAAGGCATGTCTCACACCATGCACAAAGATAGAGTTCGAAACTTAGGATGTCCCAAACGAAATCCAAATAAGATAGCAAATTGCGAGGAGCCCAACCCTAGCAAATCCCCGCAAATCCTATGCACATTCTCCCCCTTTGTCATCGAAATGTCAAAAAGGGGAACATGTGGCGCTACACGTCCCATGAAGAATCACTCGTCCTCGTCGAAGGGAGGGGTGCCCGGCTGCTCATCCTCTTGCTCTTCATCAAGCCAAGCGCTGTGTTGAGCAACCCATTGCTCACGAGGAGTGACTTCATCATCAGAAGGCTCGGGAGAAGTTGGAATGTCTAACTTCCTCATAATCTGTTTCTGACGGCGAGCTGAGGACTTTTGAGGAACATAAGCATCATAGTGGAAGTCTAAAGAACGACAAAACAGCTTCTTGGTTTCCGCCTTGAGCTTTTTGTACCAAGAGGGAGCGGAAGATGTGGAGGTGCTAGCTTCATGATCATTTCTCTTCTTGGGTGGTAAGTGAGGTTTCTTTCTTAGTTGCTTAACCGGATGCTCAGTAATGGTGGAGCCATCCCGGAAAAGATCTTGCTTAGTCTTGTCCAAGTATTTCTTCCGAATGAGCTTCATTAGGAACGGTCCATAGACGGGAGCCCTCCTATCCATCACCGCAAGCCAAAGTTCTTGATACAAGAAGTCCATTACATCCAGTTTCTCACCGGTTCCTTGCTTGTCCTTGGAGAGCTTCAAAAGATCAAACACATAGCCATGAACTTGGTCCCAATTTCCAACACGAGGGGCCACGTTCTCTCTATAGATGCGGTGAAGGATCTCAAAAGGAGGGATCAAATGCTTGGTTTCCCCCGGGATCCCACCCGGCATGGTGATGTTCTTGATGACCTTCTTGTTGCTTGCAACCCCTTTACCATGGCACCGCCATCCGGAGGGGACAGAATCACTCACAAACGGATACTCGAGCAAATCAGCAAATTCCTTCCAAGTGGCCTCAAGCTTGCACTCCTTGGTCATCCAATGAATAGTCCTATCTGCATTGTCTGCAAAGTACACGGTGACGAAGAACTGAATGATGTACTCCTCAATATAGCCATGGTTGTACTCCATTAACGGAAACAACCCAAAGTCCTCGGCCATGGCAAGAGTCTCGTCAAAATAGGTGCCAAACTTGGGCTGCCTCATGTGAGCCAAGTCAATTGTGTGTTGGATTGTGACTTCGTAACGCTTGGCCACATAGATCTCCTCATAGATTCTCTGTTGAGTGCGGGTGTAGAAGGAGCGATCCGTGCACTCGGGGTCTCGACCAAGAAGATAGGGGTTATTCTCCCGAATGGTTTGATAGTCAAACTGCCTCAGCTGCAACATAGTCTTGGTGGATCTGACGGGCTGCTTGGGAGCGGTAGCCCTTGACTTGGAGGAGGAAGGGACCCCCTTGGCTTTGGTAGGAGGCAAGGGGCCTTTGCCTTTGTTGAGAGCTGAGGTGCGAGCTGTAGTGCGAGAAGGTAGAGCTTCTTGCTCACTTTCTTCCTCAAAATCACTGTCATCTTCCCTGTTACTGTCACTGTCGCTGATGGGCGGTTGATTGGCCTTGGCTTTCTTGCGAGGATGAGCAAGCGGAACACTCTTTTGCCTTCCACCTGTGAACAGCAACATATGGTAGGGAGGGAATAGAGATGAGTGCACAAGTCCAGTAGGAAGTGGGAAAAACGGAGTAAGCAGATGTAGAAATAGGTCGAAAGTTCCAGGTCCGGTAGTACCGGACAAGATCCGGCGGTAGTGCCGGCAATCCGGTAGTACCGGGAAATAGCTCGGTAGTACCGGGTCGAACGGTTCATCCTCGAATCTGTTCGGTATCTACACTTATCTTAGAAATTTCAACACAATGCCTACACATGCTTACTACCCAGCAACCGAAACACCCAAATCCAGCATCCCACACGATTTTAACCGCGAATCACGGAGCTATCTAGTATTTGCCCAAAAGCATCTAGGTTTCAACAAAGAGACCTAAAAGGAGCAATGGAGAGGCAAATACCGGAGGCCATCGATGGGGTTGGAGTGAGGAGCGATTCCACGGAGCAGATCTGGCCGGGGGAGGGCCGAATCCAAAGCACCAAGGAGGGGGCTTCGGTGGTGTTCTTGAGAGGAGAGAGGGAGGAGGAAGAACACGATGGGGAAAAGTGAGGAGATCTGAAATCTCCTCTCCCCACGCGGTTCTGTACCCCCAGAATCGCGCACAGCCGGTAGTACCGGTCCAAGGGCCGGTAGTACCGGGCCGGCGAAGTTTTCCGCAAACCCGGTAGTACCGGACAAAAGGGCGGTACTACTGCCTGATAAAAGTTTCCAGCCCTTGCGGGCTAGAACCTTTCGGATACAGGCGGTAGTACCGGACTTTTCTACCCGGTAGTACCGAGCTCTCCTGACAGGACACCAGATTAACAGGATGGACTTGTGCAAGAAGGAGAATGTTTTGCGAGATGAGATTTTTGAGCTTAGGATAGATTGAGTCACTGGAAATGGTACTTCACACTCAATTTGCAAATGACATTAGAAACGCACGGAAGACCAAATTGAGTGTGTTAGGCAAAAGAAATCCAAGAAATTGTCATGAAAACCAACTCTTCTTACAAGGAGAAGAGGGCGGTGGCCGAGGCCACCATGTTGGAGCGTATGGCATGTCACCGCGAAGATATATCTTGGGTACATAACCAATACTCGTCATTTTAGCTCATTTAGACATAAGAATGAATATAGAGGTAAAAGAACACTTGCTATCGGCATAATGGGGGGAGGGATAGTCCAATGGATTAGGACCGCACTCCCCCTATGTCCATGCCTACACCTAGATCAAATAGAGAGATAAGATAGAGGTGTGCATGCAAGGTAGTCAACCAACGCTCCTAGAATCCACGATATTTAGCTCATGCCTCAAAAATGTGAACCTTGCTTCATCAAGTGGCTTCGTGAACATGTCGGCGAGTTGAATCTTCGTGGGAATATAACCAAGCTCAATGTCACCCCGGTTGATGTGATCTCGAATAAAATGATAACGAATCTCAATATGCTTCGTTCTTGAGTGCTCCACCGGGTTGTGACCAATCTTGATAGCACTTTCATTGTCACACAAAAGAGGCACTTTGTCACAATGGACACCGTATTCCTTTAAAGTTTGCCTCATCCATAACAATTGAGTGCATGCACTAGCGGCCGCCACATATTCGGCTTCGGTGGTGGATAGTGATATGCAATTTTGCTTCTTGGAGGACCAACTCACCAAAGACTTCCCAAGGAATTGACATGCACCGGAGGTTGACTTCCTATCATCCTTGCAACCGGCCCAATCCGAATCCGTGTAACCGGCAAGAGAGAAGTTGGACCCCCTAGGATACCACAAACCAAACCTTGGGGTATAAACCAAATATCGGAAGATTCGATTCACCGCTATCAAGTGACTTTCTTTAGGAGCCGCTTGGTACCTTGCACACACTCCTACACTTAACACAATATCGGGTCTAGATGCACAAAGATAAAGCAAAGAACCAATCATAGAGCGATAGAGTTTTTGATCGACATCTTTACCCTTTGGACTAAGTTCAAGATGGCATTTGGTGTCCATAGGAAACCTCTTCTCTTTTGCATCTTGCATCTTGAACCTCTTGAGCATGTCTTGAATATATTTGGCTTGAGAGATGAAAGTCCCTCCACTCAATTGCTTGATTTCAAAACCAAGAAAGAATTTCAACTCTCCCATCATGGACATCTCGAACCTATCGGTCATAAGCTTTGAAAATTCATCATTAAAAGCTTTGTTAGATGAGCCAAAAATAATATCATCAACATAAAGTTGGCATATGAAAAGCTCCCCTTTTACTCTCTTGGTAAAGAGAGTGGGATCGATTTGCCCCACTTCAAAGCCACGGTCTAGTAGTAGCTCTCTTAGGTGCTCATACCAAGCACGAGGTGCTTGTTTGAGACCATAGAGGGCCTTATCAAGTTTGTAGACATGGTTTGGGAAGTGTGGATCCTCGAATCCCGGTGGTTGCTTTACATATACCAACTCCTTTAAGGGACCATTAAGAAATGCACTCTTCACATCCATTTGTTGCAACTTAAAATTATGATGTGATGCATAGGCAAGTAGGATACGGATGGACTCAAGACGAGCCACGGGAGCATAGGTCTCTCCAAAATCAATGCCTTCAACTTGAGAGTACCCTTGAGCTACCAATCTTGCCTTGTTCCTTACAACCATTCCATGCTCATCTTGCTTGTTCTTGAATATCCACTTGGTGCCAATAACATTGCGGCAATCTTTTGGCTTCTCTACTAGATTCCATACTTTGTTGCGCTTGAAGTTATTGAGTTCTTCATGCATGGCTTCCAACCAATCCGGATCTTCAAGAGCTTCAAACACCTTCTTTGGTTCAATCATAGAGATATGAGCTTGATGTTCACTAAAGCTTGCCAATTGACCTCTTGTGGAAACCTTGCGAGATACATCACCAATGATGGCTTCAAGCTTGTGACACTTGATTTCCAAATTTCTCTTGACTCTTGCTTGACGGCGGGTTTCGATATCCCCATTGTTGCGTGGGATATCGGCTTGATCACCTAGATCATTTGAGTCCCCGTCTTGACCGGAAGGATGAGCTTGACCATCTTGTTGAACATCTTCAATAATGGGAGTAGATGGTTGCTCTTGATCTTTATCTTGGCTCGAGTTGACAATAGGAGAACTTGATTCTTGTGTGGCCTCATTGTCAACTTGAGGAGGAACTTGTTCTTGTTCTTGGATAGGTGTCTCATTTGCTTCCTTAGTAGGTGCCGCTTCAACTTGTGATGATGGAGTCTCCACTTGAGTGGAGCTTGTACTTGCTTGAGGAGGCTCATGATGGATTTCAATGGGGCGATGGAAACCAACCCCCATTCTTCTTATGGCATCTTGAGGTTCCTCATTATCTACATCACAAACATGAAATTGCGCCACTTGGGAGCCGTCATTCTCATCGAACTTCACACTACAAGATTCCACAACTCTCCCTAAGGATTTGTCATAGACTCTATAAGTGTGAGAGTTCGCACCGTACCCAACAAGAATACCTTCTAAAGCTTTAACTTCAAATTTAGATAAATGAACACCTTTGATTTTGTAGAAACACTTACAACCAAATACTCGATAGTAGGAGATGTTGGGCTTGTTGCCGGTAAGCATTTCATAAGGGGTTTCCTTCTTCCCTTTGCGAAAGAATAACCGGTTGGAGGAGTGACACGCCGTGGAGATAGCTTCGGCCCACAAGAAGAGTGGAGACTTAAACTCCGCCAACATGGACCTAGCCATATCCATAAGAGTCCGGTTCTTTCTCTCGGCTACACCATTTTGTTGAGGGGTATACGCAGCGGAATATTGATGACGAATTCCCTCATCACTAAGAAACTCATTTAGGGTGTAGTTCTTGAACTCGGAGCCATTGTCACTCCTAATGGCCAATATGGGAACATTGTGTTGACGTTGAACTTCATTGGAGAAGTCGATGACGGTTTGTTGAGTTTCATCCTTCGTCTTGAAGAAGAAAACCCAAGTGAATCTCGAATAGTCATCAACAATTACCAAGCAATACTTCTTCCCACCAAGACTTGGTTGCGGTACGGCACCAAAGAGGTCAACATGAAGAAGTTCCAAAATCCTCGTTGATGAGATGATGGTCTTGCTTGGGTGGGGAGAATCATGCATCTTTCCTTCAACACAAGCCCTACAAAGACGATCTCTAGAAAAAGAAACATTCTCATTTAGTCCAAGAATGTGGCCACCCTTGTGAAGACTTTGCAAAGTTCTCATATTGACATGGGATAAGCGGCGATGCCACAACCACCCCACGTCGGCCTTTCC
This sequence comes from Poa annua, assembly GCA_026929855.1. Taxonomy (NCBI): domain Eukaryota; kingdom Viridiplantae; phylum Streptophyta; class Magnoliopsida; order Poales; family Poaceae; genus Poa; species Poa annua. The sequence continues at coordinate 51,352,300 of CM049435.1, read as the reverse complement.
GAATAAGCATATTGCTTGAGTGTTGATTGACCCCGAAAAGTCAACCACAAACAACTCATTTTCAACATACCCAACGAACATGACCTTTAGAGTCTTGCTCCTCAAGAGTACCACCATATCAAGAGTGAAATGGACATCAAAGTTCATCTTATTAAGAGCACGAACGGACATAAGATTGTAACCTAGAGACTCAACAAGCATGACATTTACAAGGGTGATATCCCTTGCAACTACCACCTTGCCAAGACTCTTTACCTCGGCTTTGGACTTGTCACCATAAGAGACGGTTGAGTGATTTAAATTTGGTCTCAACTCCGTCATGATCTCCTTACTTCCGGTCATATGACTAGTGCATCCACTATCAACCACCCATTTAGATCCACCGGAAGCATAGTCCTACAAGAAATCATTTCTTGCATTTAGGTACCCATTTCTCAATGGGTCCCTTTCGGTTAGCAACAAGGGTCTTAGGAACCCAAATAGAATAATCAATGTAACCATCATAAGGACCAACATATTTTGCATAAACATCACCATAATAATCAACATAAAGAATGTAGTTGGGATTGTTATGCCCCGCAAAGTCACTACGAGTGGTCTTGCCCCTAGTGGCATTACCACTCGCAATGTTAGTCTTAGCTTGTGCGGGCTTGGTCTTGTTCTCCTTGGTGTTGCTCACCTTCTTCTTTGCCTTGGCCACATACCCAAGACCTTCCTTTCCTTTGTGTGGTTTTAACTCAAACAAATAAGCAAAACCCTTATTGTTACTTTTAGGGATAGAGGTCTTAGCATGATCCACCTTTAACCTAGCATTTTCTTCAATGACATTTTCATGAACACGAGGAAGAATGGTTATGCTAGTTGAGCAAGTTTTAGAGAGTTGAGTTTGGAGTTGCTCATGTGACTTAACAAGGATGGAGTGGGTCGTTTTCAAGACCTTGTGAGCTTTATCAAGCTTCTCCATATCCTCAAGAAGTATAGTATTTGCAACCCCAAGTTCAACTTTCTCCTTTTTAATCACTTTATATTTGGCAAAAACATGATCTCTATCCTTAATGATTTTACTAATGATTTCATCATTTTTAGCATCAAGAGATTCAAGTCTTTCCTCTAGAGTGGTTCTATATTCACTTTCTTCATCAAGAGAGCTATTTAAGGATGCTATGGAAGCATTCAAGGAAGCAATGGTGAGAGAATCCTCTCTCTCAATCTTACTCTTTTCTTGAAGAAGTTCTTCGGCCGCACATAGTTGTCTCATGAGAGACTCAACATGTTCCTTGGCCTCACCTTGCAAGTTAGTCACAAAAGTATCGAAGGCAACTAGTTCCTTTTTAATCTCAAGACTAGATTGATCATGCATAGTCTTAGGAGAAGGGGATGATACCTCGGTGACATGAGCCATGAGGCAACGAGCGGTGTTGATGGAGAGGTTCTCATTGGGGGATTCAAAGAGAGATGATGATGAAGTGGAGACAATAGCCAATGCGGCTACCTCTTTGTTAGGTGCATCTTCATCTTCGGAATCACTTGTGGCATATTCCTCTTGTGCCACCAACACAATTCTCGGTGCCTTCTTGAAGAAGGGCTTTCTTGGTCTTGCGGGCTTCTTTTGAATCAACTTGGAGTGATCCTTTGGGATAAGCTTCCCACCATTTTGCTCACGGTTCTCATAAGGGCACTCTCTTATATAGTGGTTCTTGTCATGACAATTGTAGCATGTCTTTGTCCTTGAGGCAAGCTCTTTCTTGCCACTTGAGTTGTTATCTCGATCAACACGAGCTTTAGCACTAGCCGGGTCATTCCAAAACACTCTTGTGGCAAGTGCAATGTGACCATTGAGGGCTTGCTCAAGATCATGTGGAGCAATGTTGCCAGGACAAGCTTCAACTTCATCATTGGCATCTAGGCAAGTCACCTTAGCCTTCAAGGCAAGAGAGGGACCTTGTCTCATTCCCATGGCCCTAGCACGGTTATCTTCGGCATTCTTGGTGGCAACCTTGGAGGCTTGGACTTCTTGCATAACTTCATGGGAAGACAATTGAAGGTAGTTGTATCTTCCTTGAATAGATTTCAACTCCATTGGCTCCGAAGGCAAGAGAGCATTCTCATACTTCCTCTTGACCCAAGCATCATCAACATATGTTGCTCCCACATCATAAAAGGCTTTGGCAAGAGTCTTGAGTCTACCATACATCTCTTCATGGGTCTCGTTGTCAAGCATGTAGAAACCTTCGGCGGCATTGCTCAAAGATTCATATCTATTTCTCTTCATGCTTTCATTTCCAAGGAAGGCACGCTCAAGACAATCCCAAGCTTCTTTGGCGGTGGTGGCATGTAGAACATGATGCTTGTCGTTGTCGCTCAAGGAGAGTTCAATCATGTGGAGAGCGGAAGCGTTTAGTTGCTTTTCGGCGAACTCTCTCTTGGTCATGTTGCTTGGATCCTCCACCGTGTATCCTTCTTCAATAATCCTCCAAAGCTCGATGGAGGCACTGTTGACATGAGATTTCATTGAGCGTTGCCAACTAGCAAAAGCTAATGCATTAAGCTTAGGTGGGGGACCTAAAGGGTTTATGCGGGTAGTGATAATTGGATCGGGAGAGTACCATCCCCGAACGGCATGATACTCTTCCTTTTCCTCATGCAAGTTGGGAGATGACTTAGGCTTATCATTTGCTTTCCCCTCCTTCTCTTTTTGCTCTTTATCCTCCTTGGGTCCACCCTCATCGGAGTTAGAAGCTTTTTCAAGCGGGATGATATCCGAAGGCTTGTTGTTAATGAGTTTATTGAGCAAGTCACGAAACTCATTAAACCTAGCATCCATGGAAGATGTCAAAGTTGTTTCCAAAGCTTTGATATCGGCCATGGATGCCGCGGTGGCTTGGTCCTTTTTAAGGGACTCATTAGCCTCGGCAAGCCTTGCGGTCTCATCCTCACTTTGTGTCATACTTCTCTTAGGCGGTTAAACCCAACAAGAGAGCCTTTGCTCTGATACCAATTGAAAGGATCGGTATGACACCTAGAGGGGGGTGAATAGGTGCTAATTCAAATTTTAGTTCTTTTTCAAATTAGGCTTGACACAAAAGGTAAATTCACTAGATATGCAACTAAGGTGAATTTCCTATATGACAAGCTAGCAACTAAACAAGATATAATAAGGCAATAAATAAGGATAGAAGTAACCGAAGTGAAGACACGAGACGACAAGGATGTATTCCCGAGTTCCTCCCTAAAATGGGAGTACGTCTCGTTGGAGAGGTGTGAACCAACACAATGGTTCAACGGCCACAAAGGCCTCACCCAAATCTCCGGTGAACCGCACCACAAAGGTTTGGTTCACTTTCCACTATCGGAATCCTTCAAGGCGGAATCCGGAGCCTTTACAACAACGATTCGGGGCACGACCCACAAAGGGCTTGGGGGCTCCCGAACAGCTACAATCTGTCACAAAGACAATAGGTAAGTACAACAATGGGCTAGGTTTCCTAGTGGAAGCCCTAGCAAGTGTTCCCTCAAGTGAATGAGGGGGAAATGAAGAACGGCTCGGTGAAGATGTAGATCGGGGCCTTCTCCTTCAATCCTCCAAAGATCAGCAAGCTTGTATGGAAGGATTGGGAGATCTAGCAAATCTTGAGCTTGTATCAATGGAGTGTGTATCTTCTTCAAGCTCTAGAGTCAAAGGAGGAAGAACCCCTCCTTTTATAGTCTAGCACAAATATCTGGCCGTTGCAACAGCATCTTCTTCCGCAAGGGCGGTAGTACCGGCCAAAAGCCCGGTAGTACCGGCCCTGCGGTATCTTCGTTGCCGCAGAAAACCGAGCGCGCGGTACTACCGGGGGATAAAACCCCGGTACTACCGGGCCCAAGTGCCGGGCTCCAACCCCGGCACTACCGGGACCATCCGAGCCATAAACGTCCAGAATCCATCTTCAGAGAGTAGTACCGCGGAGATCCCGGTACTACCGCAGCGAGCCCGGTACTACCGGCTTACTGCGGTACTACCGGAACAAAAGCTCCGGTACTACCGGGACTATCCGAACCTTGGAGAATAGGAAAATATTGCTGACAGTAGTACTGCTCAAAAAGTCCGGTACTACCGGCCAACCTGTTAAAACATGGTTTTTGCCTGAAAAACACTTAGCACACAATTAGACCAACTATTGTGTTGTCAACTAACTCCAAAACTCTTAGGGATAGAGATGCTCTTTCATCTTGGCTCGGAAATTCCGGCTCCCCGGAAAAAGTTTTAAATCGCCTATTCACCCCCCCCTCTAGGCGACATCTGTCCGTTCACCTTGGGCATCCCCAAGCTTAGACGCTTGAGTCTTCTTGAAATATGCTTGGGTGACCCACGGGGCCATCCCCAAGCTTAGGCTCTTTCATCTTCTTGATCACATCATATCATCCTTCTCTCTTGATCCTTGAAAACTTCCTCCACACCAAACTCAAAGTAGACTTCATTAGAGGGTTAGTGCATAATCAAAAATTCTCATATTCTTGAGGAGCTCTTTCAGTATGCCACTCAGAATAATTAACCATCATATCATCTAGAAGTTTTGTTGCAGCCGCCAAAGTGATGGACATAAATGTCCCTCCAGCAGCCGAATCAAGAAGGTTTCTTGAGGAAAAATTCAGTCCTGCATAAAAGGTTTGGATGATCATCCAAGCAGTCAGTCCATGGGTAGGGCAATTTTTAACCAAAGATTTCATTCTTTCCCAAGCTTGAGCAACATGTTCATTATCAAATTGTTTAAAGTTCATAATGCTACTTCTTAAGGAAATGATCTTAGCAGGAGGATAGTAATTTCCAATAAAAGCATCTTTGGATTTAATCCATGAATCAATACTATTCCTAGGCAATGAAAGCAACCATTCTTTAGCCTTTCCTCTCAAAGAGAAAGGAAATAATTTCAGTTTTATAATATCACTATCTATATCCTTGTACTTTTGCATTTCACAAAGTTCAACAAAATTATTAAGATGGGTAGCAGCATCATCGGAACTAACACCAGAAAATTGCTCTCTCATAACAAGGTTTAACAAAGCAGGTTTGATTTCAAAGAATTCTGCTTTAGAAGCAGGTGGAGCAATAGGAGTGCATATGAAATCATTATTATTTGTGCTAGTGAAGTCACACAACTTAGTATTCTCAGCAGTACTCATTTTAGCAAAATTAAATAGAAACCGAAATAAATAATTTAATGCAAGTAACTATTTTTTTGTATTTTTGATATTAAGCAAACAAGACAATAATAAAAATAAACTAAGCAAGACAATAACAAAATAAAAAGATTGGGTGTGAGAGACTCCCCTCGCAGAAGAGCTTAGTTTCCCCGGCAACAGCGCCAGAAATTAGCTTGATGCACCGGTGTGGTGTTGTTGGGAAACCCCAAGAGGAAGGTATGAAGTAGTGCAGCAGCACATTTCCCTCAGTTGTGAAACCAAGATTATCAATCCAGTAGGAAACTAGAATTCTTCCGAAGGTTGCTGCGGTTGACCTTGGCAGGGCGCACTACCGGTGTCAACCACGAACGTGGAACCTGCACACAACACAACCAAGATACTTTGCCCCAACTTAACAGTGAGATTGTCAATCTCACTGGCTTGCTGTAACAAAGGATTAAACGTATGTGTGGAAAATGATGTTTGTTTGCAGAGAATGAAAGTAACAGGATTGCAGTAGGTTGTATTATCAGTTTAAAGAAAAGGACCGGGGTCCACAGTTCACTAGTGGTGTCTCTCCATAAATAATAATAGCATACATGAGGGTAAACAAATTACAGCTGGTCAATTGACAGAATAAAGAACTGCATAATGATGCATGTACAAGTCATGGTGTCTAGTGTGAGATTCATTCGGGCATTACAACATGATACATAGACCGTTATCCAACTGCATCTATGACTAATAATCCACCTTCAGGATAGCATCCGCAACACCTTTCAGTATTAAGTTGCAAGCAACAGATTATTGCATTAAGTAAAGTGTGTAATGTAAGTAGCACAATTATCCTTAGACAAAGAACTACTGTTTTATCCCTAGTAGCAACAGTACATTCACAATCTTAGAGGTTGCTGTCACTCCCCTAGATTAAATGAAGACATGAACCCACTATCGAGCAAAAATACCCCCTCTTGGAGTCACAAGCATCTACTTGGCCAGAGCATCTACTAGTAACGGAGAGCATGCAAGATCATAAATAACGCACTCACATAATATATAATGAAGCAAATGACATAGTACTCAATTATTCATCGGATCCCAGCAAATACAACATGTAGCATTACATAAAGATGATCTTGATCATGATAGTCAGCTCACAAGATCTAAACATGATGGCACAATAGGAGAAGACAACCATCTAGCTACTGCTATGGACAGGTAGTCCAAGTATGAACTACTCACGCATCAGTCCGGAAGCGGGCATGGTGATGTAGAGCCCTCCGGTGATGATTCCCCTCTCCGGCAGGGTGCCGGGAAGAGCTTCTGAACCCTCCCGAACTAGGGTTGACGGCGGCGGCAGCTCTGGAACGTATCGTGGAAAAGTGTTCGGGTTACTAGGATTATTCTGTCGGGGGGTATTTGTAGGCGAAAGGGCGAAGGCGGTGGAGCCCCGAGGGGCCCACACCACGTGGTGGCGCGGCCCCGCCGCGCCTCCACCTGGTGAGGCCGCCTCATGGCTCTCCTCCGTATCCTCTTCGGTGTTCTGGAAGCTCCCGAGAAAAATATGGACTTTGGCTTTTGATTCGTCCAATTCAGAGAATATTTCTTTAACAGTTTTTCTGAAACCAAAAACAGCAGAAAATAGGGAACTGGCACTGCGGCATCTTGCCAATAGGTTAGTCCCAGAAAATGCATAAAAACCATATAAAGTGTATATAAAACATGTAGCAATTGGTATAATATAAGCATGGAACATAAGAAATTATAGATACGTTGGAGACGTATCAATGATAACTAGGAATAACTAGGTTTATCGTCAACTCTTAAATTAATATTTTCATGTAACAAGTTTTATTTCCATTGGGTTTAACAACTTATCGTATACCTCTCTACCCAAAAAAGGGTTTAAGCCAAGTTTATAACACTCAGGTTGATGATCTAGTTCAATCCCACCAACTCAAGTGAAACTTCAATCACTCTGTGTTTTAAAGATAATTGCACGATTTTTTTTGGATTTTTGGATGCATGAATGCAATGCACACTTCCGTGTACTCTCTAATTCTGGACTCTAAATTCTGGGATGTTACAGATGATCATGTTGTTAATCAGTTTCTTGTAGCCTTCCTTATCTGTTAGGGATTAGTGCATCAATCCATTTAGAAATTAATAGAAAAAATTGTTTTTTTCGGAATATTGGAGAGTGACACTGTTAACTGAATTTTGGACGGTGCACGTGTTAACTAAATTTTGGACAGTGCACATGTTAACTGAATTTTGGAGAGTTAACTGAAATTTTGACAGTTTACGTATAAATCACTGAACTTTGTTGTCTGCTCCAGTTTTGAATGCAGGAGAGCTGACCAATTTGTTCACAGTTGGTTTAGTATACGATGGTTTCTTTTGTGGATTGTAAGAAGATTTGGAATATGTCGGTGCTTCAATTGCTTCTTTTGATAACTACACTCTTGACACTTGGTCACTTCAGTGATATGATGAAATTCTGAGAATTTTGGGTGAAAAGCGAGATGTAAGACTGCATGTGTACTCGTGTTTGTCAGACAAGGAACTTAAAGATGGATTGGTACTTGTTGAATCATATGGACACATTGTGCATATGGTTAAGGCAAGCAGGGTACACAAGACTGTGGTTTTATTTGTTGATCACTCTATTTTTCTGCATATGGGGAGGCCAGATGGGCTGGTGCAACTTCATGGCTTGCCCTCTAGCAAAAAAAAGGTGCATATAAATCATCTGCATGTCCTATAACTTAATCCTCAAGTTCATGTGATGTACCGGTTGCTAGGGTAGAAGTTGATGATGAACCTGAACCTGTTCTAGACACATGTCCTACGGCTGAAGAAGACGATCTATTTTCGGAGAATATTGGCAAATCTCTGAATGACCACAATGAGAAAAAATTATGTGATGAACATGAAGATCAGGCTGCCCTTGAGGATCATGATCTGAACCTACAAAAAGGAGAAAGACAATAGCTAAAGAAACAACTCAAGGCATTTAATCTAGAAGTTGATATGGATAATCCTTCTTTCAAAGTAGGAATGGGTTTCAATGGTGTTGAGGAGGTTAGGAAGGCATTGGGAACTTATGCTATAAGAAACTGAGTGAAAATCAAGAAGATCAATAATGACATGAGAAGGGTTAATGCTGTTGTGCTGATGGATGCTCTTGGATGCTTAAATCATCTAATGATTGAAGAAGAACATGTGGCTTTGTAATTACTAAATATGAAGGGACTCATACTTGTGAAACAGGCTGGCCAGTGAAAGCAATTGCCACCAAAATTCTAACTGAGAAGTTCATGCATGAGTTCAAGGACAATCAAAAGCTAGATCTGGCAAGCTTTGCTGCAAAGGTGAAGAGGGAATTTAAAATGTGCCCTCCCTGATTATCAATGTAACATATGCATACATCACTACACAACCTGCTACGACACACACAGAGAACATTTCCTTCATATATCTGTTTCTCACCTCTTCCCTATGATTTTTGTGCATTTTCTTATTTTCTACCTTCAGTTTCTCCGGGTCTAGCTCCAATGCAGCAACATTCCTCACAATTTTCACATTTTCATCTTCAATTTCTTTGGATTTTCTTCTACTCGAAACCTAGCCAAATAGCTCTGTCAGAACTGGAGAACTGAAGAACAGAGGAACTGGAGAACTGGCGCAAGATTCGAAGGGAACCTAGGCAAATAGATAACCAACCTGAGTATGCTGAACAATTCTTCTTCCCGGCGTCGGTGGTGTCGGATTCCAGTAGACCTCACCAGCCACCATGGCGCAACCGTCTCCGCCCGCCATGCTGCTTGCGTCGCTGCCCCCGACACCACCCGCGAGCTCGGATTGGAGACGCCCCGCGCTTCCAGACAAAGCCATACGCACCACTGACTTTCCGCTTCACGCCCTCTACCGCCCGATCAACGCTAACCACGGTCACCGCGTCGCCCTAGGGTTCTTAGATTTGGGGAATTTTCTTTTAACTAAGCAAAGGACTGTTTGAGAGAGAATAATACATCAAGGGGGTTTCCGTGAAACAACCACGCAACGGCGTGTGCCAATGACCACACTGGCATCACAAGTGTCAGCACCACATTGGCTAGGGACCAAATCGTCATAGAGTCTGCAAGTTGTGGGACTAAATCATGAACTAAGATACAAGTTGTATTGGCACATGTCGACATCACAAGTGTGAGCACCATATTGGCTAGGGACCAAATCGTCACAGAGTCTGCAAGTTGTGTCAGCAAACAGTCCGTTCTGCAAGTTGTGGACTAAATTGTGAACTAAGGTATAAGTTGTGGGACCAAAAATATAATTAGCTCAAACTTTTTTTTGGAAAGAATTAGCTCAAACTGTTTTTTTTAGGGGAAATCTACTTTTAGAACGGTCGCTGGATAACCATCTGTGGCGGTTCCTCGCACGCCGTTCGATCGGCTTTTGAACCGACGCGTGTGATTGAAGTCGACATGTCCACACTCCCGACGATGAGCCCCGCCGCTTAACTCTACTCTATGTTGTTGACCGCCTTCACCGCCGTCCGCCCGCGGCGGCCCTCTTCCGCCACTGCGCAACCTCCTTTCTCGACGTCCCCGTGCGATTAGGTGAGCAAATCGACCAGATGACCGCTCCGGCGATCCCCAAACTCCTCCCTCACTCCAACTCTTCTCTCTGAGCTCCTGTTGTCGGCGCAGATCCCCGGAACCCCAGGTGACCGGCGACCGGCGACGGGATATGGGCGTCGCTGCACGCAGCTGACCGGCCAGCGTGCGCGCCCATTAGGAGCAACCCCGTCGACTCGGGGGCCGGAATGACATTCGTCCTGATAGAGTGCGGGAAACTGCAGCTTCGAGTGCAAGGTGCAGGAGGCGCAGCGGGTGGGGATCGATGCCGCCGTCGTGTACGACGACGAGGAGAAAGCCAACCTCTACTCTAGTGAGTTTCTCGCCAGCCGCCGCCTCTGGTCTCACCCTCTCCCTGCTAGGCTGCTACTATGCTGCTCTGATGTGCGGTTATCAGCTTACTTCAGTGAACTCTTTGTAGCTGGTGTGTTGATCTGAAGCTTGCTTGAGAGAAACTAGATGCATAATTTGGTCAACCATTGAGTACTTTCTCCTAGATTAGTATTCACACCTTCAAACTCTGCGATAGTTGTTTTTGTGGTTTGGTATTCATATGGTGAAAGCGAAAGAGACGTCAGAAAATTCAGTAACAGAATGTAGCAAAAATGATGATGTTGACCTTAGGTCTGTGGCACATCTAAGTTCTAACTTGCTTTACCTTTCAAAGAGAAATACGACACTAGTGTACAAAGTCGTAAAGAGGTTTGCTATCTAACTAGCTTGCTATAGTGTAAGACCTGATTGTAAGTTGGTGGCACTTCTTCTAACTTTCTATCATGTTACACGTTGTATTGTGCAATCAATATATGAATAATGCTGGCATGCTCCTTTATGTTAGTAGTTTATGTGGATAAACTAATAAAAAATTCTAGCTGATTAATTTTTATGGATTTTAACTAGTGAGCAAAGGAAATTTATTCTAGTTTGCTACCATTGGAAAGACACAGCCAAACTACCACTAGCATGCCATTATAACTTACAACCCACCAAGGGTTTATGTCTTTTCATCTATTTAGCTCTCTTTGGAGATACTGTGCAGGATACTTTGTTCCTCCTTTTATCTTAATTTTGTGGCTCCGAGGACATACACTCGTAAAAATGGCTGGGGAAACTCTAAAGAAATTTGCTAGAGGTTAAGATGGTGAGTGATGTATAAAATCATTCCGTCAAGGTCTTTGCTGCCACATCGTGAGTGCAACAGGGTGCTGATGCCATAGCAAAGCTAGCCCAAATGCCCAGCATGCATCTGGTGTGTCCATCCGCCGATGTGCAATAGTGAGGTACTTGGTCTGTCCAACACTGTGTTGATCACTGCAAATATTGTATGCACTTTTGTGTGTCAACTTCTAAATTACTCATGCCGATTGTTGTGTTTGGTAAACCACTCACCCGGTATTTCAACGGAGCTCATAATATATACTAGATGATGTGTTGTGCGAGGTGTTGATGATTTATTGACAAGAAGCTACTACTTCTTTGATTTTATTACATTCACTTTGCGTTAACCATGTCATAATGATTGTTCCTATCTTTTCTAGTGTAACTTGGGATCTATTTTGATTCCAATAAGCATCTTGTTTTAAGACACTTTTGGAGTTACCCATTTGTTTAGTTTATACTCCCTCCGTATCAAAATATAAGATGTTGTGGCCACTTTTGATCATTATGTATCTAGACACGTTTAAATACATGGTTCATTTGAACCTTGCACTAAAACATGTCTAGATGCATAATGATCAAAAGTGGCCACAACATCTTACATTTTGATACGGAGGGAGTAGTTATCTTGTAGTTATTTGCTCTCTGAGGTAACAACTATCACCATATTACTAATGTAGTTACCCACCTATTAAGGTATAGTTATCGTCGTGAAATTTATATACTTACCCACGACAATAGCCAATAGTTACCCACCCATTATATATACATTATATATAGAGTTACCCCATATGTCTGGGGTATAATTATCACCACGAAATCGATATAGTTACCCACCTATCTAAGTAATAGTTACGCACCCATTATATTTGAAGTTACCCTAGGTGTTCGATATATAGTTATAACCACAAAATCGATATAGTTACCCACCTATCTAAGTAATAGTTACCCACCCATTATATTTGGAGTTATCCTAGGTGTTCGAGATATAGTTATCATCACGAAATCGATATAGTTACCCACCTATCTAAGTAATAGTTACCCACCAACTACTTATATAGTTACCAACACGTTCATGATATAATTATCAACACGAAATGATATTGTTACCCTACTCTCTAAATAATAGTTATCCATCTACTACTGATGGAGTTACCCACACTCTATTGTTGTTATCATCATGCAATCGATATAGTACTCTGAAGTTATTAGTTACCCACAAATATTACTGATGGTGTTATCCACGTCTTCACAATATAATTATCATCATGAAATGAATGTAGTTACCCTAGCTACTCTCTAGGTAATAGTTATCCACTCTATACTGATGGAGTTACCCACACGTTTACGATGATATAGTTATTACCACGAAGTCGGTGTAGTTATCCTAGTCTCTAGGTAATAGTTATCCACATAATACTAATATAGTTATCCAATTTGTAAGGGTTGGATCATTTACATGCTACGAGATGGATAACTCATGTTTTAGTGGTGGGTAACTTTTATATAAAAAGAAAAGTTGTCGAAACATATCAATAATGGATCTACTTTTGAAGATCTCGTCGCGACAAGTTCGACTGTGAAAACGGCTTCTAAATCCGATAAGTGAGCTGAGTTAAAAAATATTTTAAATTTTCGTATTTGAGCATTTAATGAATCATTTTTTCCTTGCGCTATGCATGCACTATGCGTTGGTATTGTTGGAATTTGCCCTACATGCATCGTGTGAAACGCTAGCTGGAGCAGGCATCGCTGCGCTGCTTGGTTTCTTTACACGCGCGAGACGGTCGATGTCGGAAACGTTCTATAGCTAGTGTTAAATGTAGAACGGTTGTTGTGTAGTCGCGTCCTTTTTTTATATAGCTCAAACTGTTTGTAGCTCAATAACCAGACAAGGCCACCACCCACCAAAAAGCGAGCAGGCCCAAGTTACCCATTCGCATAGCTCACCGTACTCTCATTCTGTCCTCAGAAGAAAAAAAAAGGCTCGTTCCAAAAAAAACAAGAAGAAACCAAGCTCACCTTACTCTCTCGTCTTTCTCGTCGTTCAAGTCCCAACTCAGATCTTCCCGACCTCCAACCCGCGCGAGCTCCCGCAACAAATAACACTACCCCCATCCCGGGATCTCCAGATCTCTCGAGCTCACGCCTACACCCGCTCCCCGCCCTTTACGACGCCGCTGCCGCACGCGGCGGGCGCGGCGATATGCTCCGCCTCAGGGCGTTCCGGCCGACGAGCGACAAGGTGGTGAAGATCCAACTCCACCCCACTCACCCCTGGCTGGTCACCGCCGACGCCAACGACCGCGTCTCTGTCTGGGATTGGGAGCACCGCCAGGTACCACTTATACATGAGATCCCGCTCTGAATTGGGCCCTCTTACACTTTTCGTCCCCATTTGTTCTCGTCCTGCCGAACCAGCTTAGCAACCTCTGTCTGCGATTGAGCTGATCTCCACTTGATTTGGAATTCTTTGGTGTATGGGGGATTAGGTTATCTATGAGCTGAAGGCGGGCGGCGTCGATGAACGGAGGTTGGTCGGTGTGAAGCTTGAGAAGCTCGCAGAGGGAGAAACTGGTACGCTGTGCAGTAATTCTGGTTGAAATAGCTTGGTGGGCATGCCATAGGGTTGTTATTTGCGGTTGGAGCGATAATGTAGATTTGCAGTTTTCTCGTTTGTTGAATAGCAATGGACTGCTGCTTAAATTGTTGAAATGCGTGGTTTAAACCGATTGCCAGTTAAATTAGTCATAGATATTTAATAAACAATCATCTTCTCACACATTCATATTCAAAAAGTAACAGCAGTGTTAATTGTTGTACTGATAGTGGTTTGAGAGACTTTAAATTTAATATTTTAGAGCTGATACGCAATCCGGTTGTTGAACTATGTTGAACTACTACACGTTGCCGAGTTGTATCCTCGAACTAAAAAAAATGACCAAAGCAGTCCTTGAACTTCCATCCCTCGAGCTTATTCACTGATGAAGTCCAGACCGAAGTAGCCTCCAAATCGCTCTCACATGGATCCTAACAATACCCAAATTGCTGTGCTGGTGGGCATGCTATTCCATGGAGCTTCAGCCAAAGGCAGCCCTGGAAGCCGGTTCTGTTTGGTTTGCAGTATTTTTGTGGTGGTAAGCCAATCCAAAAGCTGAAACAAACAGGTCCTAAGAATTTATTGTGTGTGTCAACACTATTGTGTGTTGCAAATATAGATAATATGCAATGGCAGAATAAGTGGAATGGATGCATAATATCTTAGTTACATTTTCTGGGTACAATATTATCTGTTAGAGTCTATAAGGGCTAATTGCGTCTTTGAATGCTATGACTGGGGTGAGACTTGCCCTAGTGCGTTAGCTTGTCCACGTGTAGTGACACATAACAAAGGGATGAAGAGAGCCGAAGTTCAAAGTTCAGGCAGCCTGGTTGGTGGTTATCTAGTTCAAAAAACTAAATTGAGCCCCAAGTGATATTTCGAGAGCCAATTTTTTTTACATTGTTTATATGCTGCCGACATATCTAGTAGTATTGTTTTAATTTTTGAAAGTAATTTGTAAAACTTATTTAGAAAACATTCCCCGGTCTTAAGTCTCAAGTGCAAGCTAAATTGCAATCCCTGTAGAAGCTGGTTTTAATTTAGTTTTTATGACAATAGTCTGTTTCCTGGTTTCACAACGCTCTCTTCCACCTTCGCTATACATGTTTTGTAGTTATTTGCTTTATTTCCGCATTCTCTCTTTTCAAGATGGGCATGTAAAAGTAATATACCATATTACCATATGAGATATATACTTTTGGCTTACTATGACTTGGCCCAAACCTGTGCAGATTCAAAAGGAAAACCCACCGAGGCAATCCGAGGCGGAAGGTATTGATTTGGGAGTTTTGTTATTTTCCCATGGCCATTTTACATGGTATCTTGCCTGACATCCCTATCGGCCAACTGTTATACTCCAAGTGTAAAGCAGGTTTCCTTTTATGACGACGATGTACGCTTTTGGCAACATTGGCGCAATTGCTCTGCTGCTGCTGAGGCTCCAACTGCAGTTAATCAACAATCATCAGCTTTCAGTGCACCTGCACCATCTACAAGAGGAAGGCATTTTGTTGTCATTTGTTGTGAGAACAAAGCAATATTTTTGGACTTGGTCACTATGCGTGGCCGTGATGTTCCTAAGCAAGAACTTGATAACAAGTCACTTTTATGGTACAGTTACTTTGCAGAGTACCCATCCTTATGTCAATATGCATTTTTTTCATTTATTTATAGTGCTTATATGGACCTAAATGAATTGTGCATGCCAGATTTAGTGCTCAGTTTAATTAACATTTTGGGTTGGTGATGTAAGGCATAGAATAGAAAAAACTTATTTTGCTTGTGATGCTTGTCCTGCATCATTTAAAGCCTATATATAGGCTATACTGGCTGGGAACCATTTCTGGCAGCTGAGTATCCCTGGGTCAATGTTTCTTGGAAATGATAGTAATTAATCGTTATTGGTAGGTATCATATTCTTAGTTTTCACAATAGCATATTAGTTTATAAATCCTAATTACATGCACCTTGATGATGTTAACTAAGACATCTGCATTTGGTATCGATTCCAACATTTTAGCCTTGTATTATAACTGGAACCTGGACTTGAACTGAGCTGAAATGTTACATTCATAAACCTCATGCTCCTTTTTTATTACCGCTGCTGCACTTCCTTGCATATTTTGGCAATACAGTAATACATGAGAGAATGAATCAGTTACCAATAAGTTCAATACACGATTAAGAACTACAAACAGCTTGGCTTTAGTTATCTCCAAAAACCAATGCAACATACATCTGTTGAACAGCAACAAGTACTTTAAAACTTTGGATTAGTGCTAGATGTTGACTTAGATCATGTCTGTCCTTTTGCAGTATGGAGTTTCTCTCCAGGTCATCTTCTAGTGATGCCCCTCTTGTTGCATTTGGGGCATCTGATGGCGTGATCAGAGTTCTCTCAATGATGACATGGAAGGTTACACATCTTATACTTCCCCCCTCCGCTTCTTTGTTATTGCATTTCAAACCTAGCAGTTTGGTCCTTGCAGCTCGTACGAAGGTATACTGGTGGACATAAGGGAGCAATATCTTGCTTAATGACATTCATGTCTGCAGCCGGCGAGGTAATTTTTCTCATAGCTTGTTTTGTTGTAGACTTTGGCCTCTTCTGTTTGGTCATCAAACTGTGATTTTCTCCTATTGACTGTCGTGTCCATATGCTATGTGCTTGTGTTGTTTGTTGTACTTATCTGCATTTCCATTGCTGTTAGTTTCTGCAGCATTTTAATTTCCACATGGTAGTGTTATATCATAATTTTCCACATGGCTTCAGGTACATTTAGTTTCTGGTGGTAGTGATGGTCTGCTGGTATTATGGAGCGCTGATCATATCCACGACTCTCGTGAACTTGTACCTAAGATTAGCTTGAAGGTATCATTTTTAACACAGTTTTTGTTACTGCTTTTTTAAATGCATAATATTTAGTTTAATCATGTAAATATGATTAGTAAGCAGTTTATCATGTGGGTTGTTTGATACTGGTTCATTTCTGTGGGTATCTTTCCGAAGGCTCATGACGGAGGGGTGGTTGCGGTTGAACTTTCTAGAGTAATGGGAAGTGCTCCACAACTCATTACGATAGGGGCTGATAAAACTTTAGCCATATGGGATACCGTTACATTTAAGGTATGTATACTCAGTATTTCCATGAAATTATGTGTTTCATTATCCTAGGAAGCGCTTATACAATAGCATAATTGCTGTGCAGGAAATAAGACGCATTAAACCAGTACCTAAGCTTGCCTGTCATAGTGTTGCATCTTGGTGTCATCCTCGTGCACCAAACCTTGATATTCTGACTTGTGTCAAGGACTCCCATATTTGGTATGGTTTCTTGTTGGAGAAGAAACATCAGATTCTAGCTGTTCTATATAGTGATGAAAAAAATACGTGCATAATTTTGCATTCTGGACTGTTACAGGGCCATAGAACATCCGACTTATTCTGCTTTAACAAGACCACTCTGTGAGTTGTCCTCGCTTGTTCCTCCACAAGCCCTTGCGCAGCATAAGAAACTGAGGGTATGCTTCTGGACTGATACCTTTAATAGAAACTATTATTTTTTCACAGGTCGATCTATTTTGGTTTTGTGTTTATGACTATTATGTTATGATTCCACAATTTTGTGTAAATATTTCTTTCTTGCTCATTTTCTTTGAGCTTTAGCAACTGTAGTGCTGCAGCGCTAGGCATGTGTTTTGTAAGTAATAATGTGGCATGCTGCCAGAGTAAGCACTCAACAATCACTGGTCATGTTGTTAATGTTGTCTCCAGTCCTATTTGGGACATATTAGACAAGATTTTGACGAAGAATTACTCCTTTAATATGTGGTTCCTATGATACCAATTTCATGTCATAAAACACATTTAAAAAGTGATTCTTTTGTCAAAGTCTAGTCTGAATGAAACCTAATACGCCCTACAAATAGGAACAGATGGAGCATTAATTATTTAGGTGATAAACATATGTCTCTACTCTCCAGTGTATAATGATGCAGTTTGTGAAACCCGTATACCACATCATTCTGGACATAAAAATGGAAAGCGAGTTATCACACATCAGTGGAAGATAATTTGAATGCGCATAATGTAAAAAAAATCGGTTCAGAGTAATCTGTTGCTGATGAAATGCTGTTTTCTGTACAAAAATAAAGCCACTGTAATGCATTTTCTTGAGCATGCTAACATAGACTGAGCTTTGTGTCTACTCTAGGTTTACTGCATGGTGGCACATCCCTTGCAACCACATCTTGTTGCTACTGGAACGAATATTGGTATTATCTTAAGCGAGTTCGATCCAAGAGCACTTCCAGCGGTTGCCCCTTTACCAGCACCTGCAGAAAGCAAGGAACACTCTGCTGTTTACATTGTTGAAAGAGAACTTAAGTTACTGAATTTCCAATTGTCAAACACAGCGAATCCGTCCCTAGGAAGTGCATCTGAAACAGGAAGAGCAAGGAATGAATCTATGGATCAGCTGATAGTAAAGCAATCCAAGAAGCATATTAGCACGCCTGCTCCTCATGATTCGTATTCAATCCTCTCAGCTAGCAGCTCTGGAAAGTAAGTACTTATGCCATCTTATTGCAGTATTGTCTAGCACCTGCGTACTACGAAGAAAGACAATCATGTACTCCCTCCAATCCACCATATACTATGTTTTAGCCATTTTCCACATTCAAATGTATATATATGTATCTAGACATGTTTTAATGTATATGTCCACACATTTTAGTACGAATCTAGACAACATGTGAAACACTTAAAACATCTTATATTGTTAAACGGAGGGAGTACTTGTTTTTTCTATTTCATAAATCTCTCGTTGGCTGCAGTGCGCATAGGCCCTAGCTGAATTCGTTCTAGTCTTCATGGATATTGCTGCATTAATGCATTATACATTGTGTGTGAGAGGTTTAGTGTTGCATTGTAGTTACTTTGCCGTTATGTGGTGAGTTGTTCATTGCAAGATGTCTGTTTAGAAGTCAACGTTTGGGATGTCTAATCTGTTTTGCATGTTCTACTGTTTTACAGTGCTTGTGTAGGCTATAATTACTTGCTCCTTAGGTATATGCTATGATTTTAATGATTTTTCTATACAATCTATTTATTTATTTGCAGGTACGTTGCAGTTGTATGGCCAGATATTCCATCGTTCGCTGTGTACAAAGCTAGTGATTGGTCAGTTGTTGATTCAGGTACAGGAAAACTTTTTGCATGGGACAGCTGCCGTGACAGATATGCTCTGGTCGAGAGTGCATTGGCTCCAAGGATGCCACTTATTGTGAAAGGTGGTTCTTCTAAAAAGGCAAAAGAAGCAGCAGCAGCAGCGGCTCAAGCAGCAGCTGCAGCAGCTAGTGCTGCTTCTGCAGCCACAGTACAAGTTCGCATTTTGTTAGATGATGGAACAGCTCATGTTTTGCAGAGGTCCATTGATGGCCGCAGTGAACCGGTTAGTAATCATCATTTATGATAATATTCTTTACAAACTTAACGGAAAATATTTCCTTTTCTTTAAATACACCAGTTTAACAGCATGTGATTTTAGAATGGCAGTAATTATATTGCTTTTTAATTTGTGGTTTTGTTTCTTGATGGAAATATGAAGACCACATCACTCATAGAAAACCATCATACCATGCTCGGCATATACTGGAAAATTTCCATCCGAAAAACTCCCAAGATGTTTTACATATTCCAATACAGACTATATATGTAACAAAGTGAGTGAATCTATGCTCTAAAATACGTCTATATACAACTCATTCCAAAAAAGCTACTCCATCTGATCCTAGAATTTTGATGCGGAACATGACTCACACACTTACTAATTTATGAAGAGCTTCCGACACTTAATTGGGATTGGAAGGAGTAAAACATCTTATGATATGGAACGGATGGAGTATCTTAGTTGCATTCAGACATTGTTGAAACAAATACCTGACCACATTTTGACATGATGCGGTCATTGCTTTTTGTGGGGGATAATAGAGCTATAGTTTCGTACATATTTGATAGAAAGGGCTCATTTTCTCTTTCTGGGCAGAACGGTTATAGTTCAGTCAGTGTTATCGATCTCTATCGTACAGATTACAACACGTGATTTACTTCTAATTATCAGGTCATCAATTTTCTTATTATGCTTTGATATTTTTTACTGAGTTGCTTATATTTTAAACTATTGTGTTACCATATTTGGGAAATGTCTGTCCATACCTTGGTTTAGCTGTCTTGCATATCAGTGTTAATGAAACATAAGGTGGTCTGCAATGCCCATTTTGATGTTCGCATGGTTGTGCAGCCTTGCTTTTACCCATACGCACATATCCTTGGTTGATCAATGAAAAGAATCTTAATTTTCTGGATATGCAGCTACATGATCTTTCAATAGGCACATATCCTTGGGGCTGAAGGTTTTTCATTGTATTTTTGTGGGCTTTCTGTGAATTTTCCCAATATAGGCTATTTGAATCATAAGATGAGATCACCAAATTTCCTATGGAGTCCTTTTCTGCACCCCATTTCCATAGGATTCGTAGCAAGAAGTTTGACCTCATGGAATTTTCCCTTTATTTCCTGGATGCACTTTCTCTCTTGAAATTCTTGCAAAAATCCTTTGGAGCACCCGAATGCCATGTTTGCAAATTCCTTTTTCGTTTCCTGTAGGATGCATTAAGTCATGACATCTCAATGTTACTGTTTTTCATGTTCCTTCGTGCTTATAGAATCCCGTCTTACAAAGAGGTTTCATTTAGCGTGTTTTCTTAGCATTATGTTGTTTCAAGAGGTTTATGCTTATACTCTTGCAGGTCGTTGGCTTGCATGGTGGTGCTCTGCTTGGTGTCACGTACCGGACATCTCGTAGAATAAGTCCTTTGACAGCCACAGCTATATCAACTGTTCAATCAATGCCCCTATCAGGCTTTGGAGGAAGTGGATCATCTTTTGCTTCGGATGACCCATTTTCCACCAGAGAAGGACCGCCCCAAAATTTCCAGTTATACAGGTATCTTTGCACCTATGTATTTCATGTTTCCTGGATATCTAGAAAATTTAATTGTTGGTAGATACAAGATGATTGCCATGCTATGTATTGCATATATTAATCTTTTGCTAACGTTTTTTACTTCCTATACCCATGATATTTGCTGCTAATGTTTGTTACCTTAAAACTGCCTACTTAGCTATATTTGATTCATGCAGCTGGGAGACCTATCAGCCTGTAAGCGGCCTACTTGCACAACCTGAGTGGACCGTGTGGGATCAAACTGTTGAATATTGCGCATTTGCTTATCAGCAGTATATTGTAATCTCTTCCCTGCGACCTCAGTTTAGGTATCTCGGAGATGTTTCAATTCCCTTCGCTACTGGTGCTGTTTGGCACCGCAGACAGTTATTTGTGGCTACACCAACAACCATCGAGTAAGTTAACTCTTCTGTATGCAGTTCGAATTGTTCATTTAGTGGGCCTCCGTATTTTTGTTATCATGTGTTCCCAACTTCCTCTGCTGAGTCTGTTTCAAGTTCTTGGCTGTCTTTTAATAATGCTATACTTCTCTGTGATGCGAGATGGTAAATAAAATAAAAGGTGTCGTAGGAAGCTTAGTAGGCCTTGTACGATTCACGCTATATTGTCCAACGAGTTTCTAAAAACTATATAACATTCGTTAAGCTGTATAATAATACAATATAATACAGTCAATGGCTTAAAAAGTATCAGTGGTAGGATATTGAGAAGGCAGCTAATTTTAAATGGATTTCTGGTATAGGCATATTTTTGCCAGCAAACAGTTTTTTGATGCTTTGATGGCTCTCCTGGTTCTCGAAAAAAGCTTTGATAGCACATGGAACATCTTGCTATCTCTTGAACTTTTGAACAATATTTTCCAGGTGCGTTTTTGTTGATGCTGGAGTTGCTGCAATTGATATCGAGACAAAAAAGAAAAAAGAAGAAATGAAAGCAAGAGAAGCTCAGGGTCGAGCAGTTGCAGAGCATGGGGATTTGGCTCTTATCACAGTGGAAGCCCCCCAGGTTACAGCTAGTGAGAAAATCTCATTAAGACCTCCGATGTTGCAGGTGCGTATTTGTGTACGTCGAAGGCTGTTAATAACCCAGTTTTACCTTGATTATTTTCTTATTCATTAAAATGTTAATGGAATTCAGGGTTACTTGTATATTCTTAATTTCAATGCACTTCACTGCCTTATGTGACTTTGGTTTAATTGTGGCTTTCGTCTTCGTACTTCTTTTTTTATATATTCTCTGTGTTCTAAAATATAAGATGTTTTGGATATTCCAATGTGGACTACGTACGGATCAAAATGAGTGACCTACACACTAATATCTGTCTGTATACATCCGATTCCGAAAAAGCTAAAACATCTTATAATATGGAACATATGAAGTATTAGCTAGTATCATGAGGTCTGTGTTGATTACAGCTTGTACTTCGTAATTTTTCAGGTTGTTCGTTTAGCCTCCTTTCAGCATGCTCCGTCAATACCACCGTTTATAGTGCCAAAACAACCCAAAATAAACGGGGATGATTCAGTATTTCTGAAAGATTTGGATGATAGAAGATATGCTGAAGTCGCTGTTGCTGGAGGAGGGGTATCGGTTGCAGTAACCCGTTTTCCTGCAGAGCAGAAAAGACCTATTGGACCACTTGTGCTGGTTGGTGTCAGAGATGGAGTTCTGTGGCTTGTTGACAGGTAATACATACTCTAAGAACATCAATATCAGTTCCATGATCTTTTGTGCGAAAGGAAGTGCTTGTGAAAATAACATTCATTCAAATAGAAATTATTTTTTATTTGTTCTGGTGGTATGCGAGATGCTGATTTGGGTGCAATTCTGACATCTTACAATATTCCTCGAAGGTATATGTGTGCACATGCCTTGTCTCTCAGCCATCCTGGTATAAGATGTCGGTGCCTTGCAGCATATGGAGATCCAGTTAGTGCTGTGAAATGGTACGTTTTTATGGTTTAGATCATTCTGTTGGCTTTTGCAAGCGGTAGGATACCTTAGGAGTGACAACTTAAAAACCAATCACGCAGGGCTACTAGACTTGGCCGAGAACACCATGATGACCTTGCTCAGTTTATGCTTGGAATGGGCTATGCTACTGAAGCACTTCATTTACCTGGAATATCTAAGAGGTGAGAATTCTTGCTGCCTCAGATTTGTGCTTATAAGAGGTGAGAATTCTCTTGATTCAATTTTATTCTCATGAGTTCAAATTTGTGCTTATATTTCTCAGGTTGGAGTTTGATCTTGCAATGCAGAGCAAGGACTTAAAAAGAGCACTTGCATGTTTGCTGACAATGAGCAATAGCCGAGACGTGGGGCAAGAAACTACTGCTACTGATGTTACACAGATTCTCAATTTAGCAGTAGCTAAGCAGGCCAAGCAAGAAAGCCTTGCAGATGCCGTGCAGGGAATAGTGAAATTTGTCAAGGAGTTTTTTGACCTTATTGATGCGGCAGATGCTACCGGCCAGGCTGAAATCGCCCGTGAAGTTTTGAAGAGATTAGCCGCTGCAGCTTCTGTAAAGGGAGCTCTACATGGACAAACCTTACGAGGCCTAGCACTCCGTCTTGCAAACCATGGGGAGCTTACTAGACTGTCGGTATGTTACTTTGACCTAATACTCTCTCCGTTCCACAATATAAGATGTTTTATCCATTTTCCACATTCATTTGTACACATAGGTATCTTGACATGTTTTAGTGTACATGTACACTTAGTTTAGTCCGAATCTAGACATTATGTGTTACATCTAAAACATCTTACATTGTGAAACGGAGAGAGTATTATTTTACTATTAGAACTTGGTTCTCGCCCATAATGGTGATTTCCATCTGTGATGGTAGTTACAAAATGTCATGATTATGGAGTACACTATAGACCACATGCTTACTATTGGTAACTGTTTCTGGAATATGGCGAGGCTCCTAGTTCATGCATGCATGCTAAAACCTGATGTTTCCTTTCTGTTGATGTATAATATCCCGGTTATGATGGTTTGCACGTGTTGAGAGTTTCTTAGGAGCAATCACTAATTTGTACCTTTCCAGGGTTTGGTGACCAATTTGATCACAGCTGGCCATGGACGTGAAGCAGCATTTGCAGCTGCAGTTCTCGGTGATAATGCCCTCATGGAAAAAGCATGGCAAGACACAGGAATGCTGGCAGAAGCTGTTTTACATGCTCAAGTAAGTTTCATATTGAATTCCATTCTTTCATGTATGCTTACGAATTTTTACTACTATAAAAACATGCGTTTGGTGTGGACCAATCAGTCTTACACATGCATAATCTTCAGGTCCAAATGCTGAGAATAGATGTTGGTCCCTTACTCCCTAATATCTCTCATACTCATCATCTTCTAGTTAGTCCATCTATTGTGAAGCACTGGTTCTTCCTCCAAAAATAATAATATTGGGAAGCATTGTGGCTGCAGGAGCGTATATATTGTGCAAATACATTGCAAAGAACTTCTATGATTGTTAGTGACATTATTGCTTATGCGATAAACCGAACATAATGATTTGCCCATCATGAAATATTTTCTTGAACACAGTGGCGGCGCCAGAAATTGGTGCCTGGGTATTCACCCAATTTTTTTCCCTAAATACAATATATGAACCAAATAATACAAAAGATCTAGGGGAATTTTTTTTCATCTACAATCTACAATACAAGAAAACAAGAGGAAATTTAGGAAATTAAAACATTTCATCTACAAAATTAGATCTACTACTAGTGTAGAAGGGTGGAGCAAATAAAACCAAACTGGATGTCGTGGTTCCCCCGTGGCGCCTGATGCAGTCCGTCAAGGACCAGCCTGTGAGCCCGAGACGACGTGATTACAGCCGTGGTGGAGCGCCAATCGAGCTCCTCGACGTGGCGCTGGGGGCCTGCGGCTCGGATCCATGCCTGATACTGCTTGGTCTCCATGGCGAAAGCGGTCGGCTGGGGGCTGCGGCTCAGATCCATGTCTGATGCTGCTTGGTCTCCTTGGCGAACGGCGGCCGGCTGGGGGCTTAGATCCGGCGCGGCGGAGCCCAAGCAGCCTTGACGCGTTGGCTACTCCCCTCTCGGATAGACTGCATCGCCCTCAACGGTGGCTGCAGCACGAGGAGGCCGGCGGCGCTGCAGCTGTCGATGCGGCCGGAGCGGGCGTGCGTGAGAGAGGCGAGCTGGGAGAGGCAGGGGTTAGCCGAGGAAGGGGATCGAGGCGAGAGGTGCATGATTGCGTCGCGTGTGCCATGTGCGTGTGTAGCAACCCTGGCGCTGTATTGTGTCGATGTGTAGACACATTTTTTTATGCTCCAAATCTTGGGTATTCCTGTGAATATAGGGGCATACGGCATACCCCTGGCGCCGCCACTGCTTGAACATACATTCTTGCTGCTGTTTTCCTAAAGATGATATCATCCTTTTCATTTGGCCTAATTGATAATGAGTATGATTGTCAAGTTCTTACAAGGTTTTTCCACTCTCTAGGCCCATGGTCGTCCGTCATTAAGGAGCTCAGTCATAACATGGAACAAGGTGCTACAAAAGGAGCTGGATCACACACCGACCGTGAAAACCGATGCTGCCGCCGCATTCTTGGCTTCTCTTGAGGACCCGAAGCTCACAAGTTTGGGAGAAGCTGAGAAAAAGCCACCAATTGAAATACTTCCTCCTGGAATGCCGCCACTATCTGCACCTCCCATTGTTATTAAAAAGGCTGCTGCAAAACCTGGGCTTCCTAATGCGACACAGAACCCAAATGCAGCTATAGGTGCTCCCATGAATCAAGGCACACCAATGCTTCAAGGGGCTCCCATGAATCAAGGCAACCAAATGGCTCAAGGTGGTACTCCCATGAATCAAGGCACCCCATTGGTTCAAGGTGCTCCCATGAATCAAGGCACCCAAATGGCTGAAGGAGCTCCGACGGCTAATGGTGCTCCTGCCCCAACACAAAGCACCGATGAGGTAAAGCCATTGGAGGCAACAACAGCTCCTGAGAATGTGGAGGCTACAGCAGCTACCAGCAATGCAGAAGCTACTCCAACCCCTGGTACTGAGGAAGCACCGGTTACAGAGCTAGCAAGTAGTCCTGACACCGCTGCTGCTCCAGCTCCACCAGCTGGTCCCAGTGGCACTGAAGCAGTTGCTGTTCCTCCCAGTGAAGCTGCAAATGATGCACCTTCTACCGAGGCACCAGAGACACAGGATAAACCACTTTCAACAGAGGCGGCATCGCCATCACCTCCACCAAGCGTTTCTGCTGTATAAAAGTATCCCTGGTTCATTTATCATAGTGGTGTGCCATTATTTTTTGCTGTGTATGCTGATTCTTTCTTCCACTGTAATTTTTCCCTTGGTATAGACATTTGGTATCTGTAGTACTCAGACGAGGAGCAGTATGTGAGTAGCGGTGTACATCTGCTGTTCCTGTCAGAGAAGAGAACTATGCCACTGCGACCGTTGCTCTTGCTGTTTGTGATTAGTCGAGATAATTCGGTTGAAAGTTTTGCATGATGAGTTAGTTGTGTTTGGATGTAAACTTGTTTATTTGCCTCATATTCTTGTGCCTCGGAATTCCTGTCGCTTGACCAGTTGGTATATTCACTTTCGTTGCTCTGTCTCTGGGAAGAAGATTCTAAACATCCAAACTAAATAGTTTTATTGTCCGTTACGTGTTTTGTAAAAACATGCTGCCATTTTCTAAGAAAAGTGCAACCATATTTAGAGAAAAGTGTAGCATGCACTTTTCTGAAAAAACATAGTAACGAGCCAAAGGATTGTCCCAAATTGAACTTGCCGGCAGCTCGGTCAAAACCGTGTGAAATCTCTAGTAAATCTGAAGTGGATACCGTAAGAAGGAGAAAGAGATTAGTGGATACCAATCCCGAGAGTTCCTTGAAGCCAGTACTTGTACACCCACACAACATATACGGGGCGGGGTCAACCCCGTGATGCTCTATTGCTTGCTTAACGGAAAAGCATTCGTCAACTCGAAAAAGTTATGACACCTTCCGTGCTACGCACATTTTACCTTTCATGTTTCCAATGTACTCGCAGTTTTTTTATTTGAGATATGAATATTTTTCAGTGGGAGGCGACGTTAGCGAGACGCCTGTGGTGACTTCGTCAATCTCAAGACCTGATCCACCGGCTCAGTCTACTGAAGGTGCTCATAAGGGTAGGATGTGCGTGCGTGCATTCATAGGGGTGGTGAGTGTGTGCGTGTGTATATAAGCGCTTGCGTTGTACTGTGTTTCTAAAAAAAAAGTTGATACCTCGTAGTGATTAGTGATTGAGTATGCTAATCACAAAGAAAATTATAAACCGTGTACATTTGTATATATAACTATTCAGACCCGATTAATGAGTATAAGCTGGCATTTCATTGAGGAAGAAAATCCGAAATATTCGTATTCGCATGATTATTAAGCACATGCACCCAGTGCTGAAAAAAAAACTAATCAACCTCAGAGGGGTACGCGCAGAAGGTGTCGTTCTTGACACAAAGGAAGAGCCTCTCGTATGCCAGAGCCATCTTGGTGGCCGCGAACATGGACTTCGCGTACTCCCTGCAAGCCCGGCCGCGCTCCGCGGCGCGCCGGGCGCCGTCCTGCACCACCGCCTCCAGGCTCTCGAGCAGCGACTCCACGTTGGGCGCGAACATGTGTCCGAACTCGTCGTCTACCACGATGCTCCCCTTGATGCTCGGGAAACGCGTGGCCACCACCGGCTTTCCGCACTGCATCGCCTCCATGAGCGTCAGGTCCAGGCCCTGCGGGCGCAGCGTCGGGTCCACGAACACGTCCAGCGCGTTGTAGAACGCCCTGAGCTTCCCAGGCGGCACGGCGCCCAGCACCTTGGCGTTGCGTCCCAGGTCCATGTACCGCGACTCCCACGGCCCCTTGCCGGCCACCAGGAGGTACACGTTCGGGTGGCGGAGCGCGAGCTTGGAGAAGGCCTCGTACAGCAGCGGGTGGCCCTTGTCCTTGACTAGCCTGCCGGACACGCCCAGCACGAGGTCGGCGCTCTTGGGCAGCCCGATCTCCTCCCGGAACTCGCGGCCGAGCTCCGCGTCCGGCGTGAACTGCGCCTCGTCCACGCCGTTCAGGATGACGTGCACGCGGCGGCCCGGGATCTGGTACACGTCGCGGAGCATCTCCCCGGTCGAGTCGCTGATGGCAACCTGGTGCGCGTAGCTCCTGAAGAAGCGCACCTCGGACAGCACCCGCCGCACCGACTCCGACAGGCTCTGGTTGAACGCCGGCGACATGGGCTTGTCCTCGCCACGGGCGAGGTCCTGGTATATGCCCGAGTGCAGTGCCTCCAGGGAGATGCCATGCCACGACACGACCAGGTTGGGCACGCCAAGCGCGTACCGGTGGAACACCGCCACGCTCTCCGAGTGGATGACGTCGAACGGGTCGTTTTCGCCCTCGGCCTCGTACAGTTTCCACGCCTCGTCGCAGCGCCACTGGCCCGGGGTGCCGTCCAGGAAATGCAGCTGAGGCCCGTCGGCGGTGGGCGAGGGTGAGGCCTCCGTATGCGGCGGAGGGGCGGTGAACACGTGGACGCGGTGGCCCCGCGCAGCGAGCGCCGTGTGTAGCGTGTGCGCGTGACGCTCCATGCCACCCGGTGCCGTGGCCACGGGCCACTTCCGGGAGAACACGGCGATCTTGAGCTTGGCCAGGGGCGGCTGGGACGACGTGAACGGCAGGTGGTTCCACGAGAACTCGATGTCACGAAGGTCTCCGGCGAAGCCGCTCACGCTCGACGATGAGCGTCCGACGGTCGTGAGGTGGCTGAAGAGCGGGGAGCACGAGGAGCGGTGGAGGAGGATGTA
Source organism: Poa annua (assembly GCA_026929855.1). Taxonomy (NCBI): domain Eukaryota; kingdom Viridiplantae; phylum Streptophyta; class Magnoliopsida; order Poales; family Poaceae; genus Poa; species Poa annua. The sequence continues at coordinate 51,323,868 of CM049435.1, read as the reverse complement.
GAGGACGGGGACGATGAAGAGGAGAGAGAGGAGGGCTGTGGAGAGGGAGACCATGGGGCGGGACGGGCACTTCCGCTTCCTGGACCTCTGCAGGGAGGTTAGTGCCATCGTCATGCAACAGCTCTACTGCTCTAGCGAGCTAGTCACTCGTGCATGCATACACATCAAGGTGGAAACAAAGGATGGAAATGTGCAGCTTCTTAGGAGCAGTGGACGAGACCTTTTGGAAGGAGGAAGAGTGAAGGTGGAGTGCCTTGAAGGGTATTGACATTTGGGTGCGAGCTTCATGCTTCGCTTTCCATGGCTGAAGTTACTTAGGAAGATGGCCATGCGAGGGTCGACGTATGTGTTTTTGGTCTGAGCCCAAGCCAATCCCATCAAAAAATTAGCTAGCCAATATTTTTCTTGCCCATATACATTTGGCTAATGTGGGCAAAGAAGTGAATTATATTTGGCTAGGGAGTATGGCCATGCCTAAAATATTTGCATTTAGCGATCATCCAAGCAAGTGCCAAAATATTGGGCGGGACGAAAGATTTGTATGGTAGGTTTTGGTCAACTATGTATAGTGCCGGTGCAACGTATTTCCATTGGTTTCAGATTTTGCTTTCAGATTAGCACATAATATTTTAGCCTTTCTGTTTAGCTGATCCGTGATTGTACTTTAAGATTGATACTACTTTTGTACCTTTTTTATTAATATAAAAGCCGTATGCATCATCACGACGCAGAGGCTGGGCTGTGCTCCTTTTTTTAAAAAAAAGCCTTTCTGTTTATTAGCCAGATGGGGGAATACCTTTTTCTTGTAACTAGGTAGACATCCCTCAGCGAACATACTTAATTATGTTTATTTTTGGCCTCCCTGCAAGGGCAACACACACGAATAAAGAAAAAGTCTATTAAATTATATTGACACTTGACTCATTTGTATGCATATTAGAGCATACTTGGGGCAAATTTGGCCCCTCATTTATCCATGGACATGTCCGCTTTAGGGTGTGTTTGGTTGAGTCGCTATCCCCTGAGTGGTTAGGGATAGCCACTTTTTTGGTGGTTGCCATATGTTTGGTTTAGAGGGTTGGAAGGATAGGGTAGCCAATTTTTGGGAATATGCTGCCGAAACGGTGGTTGAGCTCATCCGGCCAAATGTGGCGGATGAGGCAACCAGTTTTTGCTAACGCGCTAAACTCATCCGCTAAACTCGTTTTTAGCCAAAAAAAAAAAGAGAGCTGTCAGACCTACTTATCCCCAAACGGCGGCGGTAAATCGGGCGACACGAACACGATGGCTAGATCGATCCTGGACTACCAGACGACGACGACGGGTGCCACGAGAGCGGCACCGGCGGCGGCTGGATCGATCCCGGACCGCCGGCTGGTGACAACGGCGGCAGCAACAGTACCTCTCCTCTCTCTCTCTCCATCTCAGTCGGCAGCGAGGGCTTGGTCTGTTTCTCGGCCAGGAGCGGGAGAACGGGAAGATGGGCCGGCGGCGTGGAACGGCGTTGAGGCGCTGGTGTTCGCTCCTATCTCGCATTCCCAACTCTCTCCGACCTTCTCAAATCTATCTCACATGTGCTTCTTCCAATCTTCCATGGCCGCTGGATACCCGAGTATGATTAGTGCTGCACACAGTTGATTAGTGCTGCAAGCGGCTGAGGTAGCTAGCTAGTAAAATCGTCCTTTTCAATTCAGCTTTGCGTATTCCATTTATGTACTGTACTGAATCTACCATTCTCATTTCCTTTTGTACAGTAACAATATGCCAACCACATTTTTTCTTTCCAACCAAACACAAAACTGGCTCATCCCACACACTCGACCAAACAGAAAAATTGGCTATCCCTAACCAGGTGGTTGGGGATACCCTCATCCCTCAAAACATACCCTCTAAATCAAACACACCCTTAAACCCTCATCTATACGTGCTTGCAGCCATGTCCATATATAAAAGTGACTTGTCAATTGCATGTGATTGGTGGAGATTGAGAGAAAGATAAAAACAAATAGAAAACAAAGAGAAAAGTTAGTCCAGAGCTGACATACAAGCGCCCTCAAATTCACCCCAGTTAGAGATGCTCTCTTATGTGGTATTTGTAAAAATAATATATTCACAAGTGATTTTGTTGGATGTACAAGGAGAAGCTCCCCGTGGGCACGGTCACATCCCCCCACACACATGCGTGTCCATCATGACTATCCTTTATCACTCATTCGTAAGTTTAGAAAGTAGAATTTTCAAAATTACGAAATTTCTAGAATATTGCAATATGTTAAAATTTTGAATTTCCTGAAAATTGGAATTTTTGAAGTTTGAAGTTTAAGAAAATAGATGTTTTCTAGAAAATTCTACAAGTTCCGAAAATTCAAAATTCCTAAAAGATTGAAATAGTTAAAATTTCCATGTATTGGTGGAACGATCAGTGCCCATTGGGTTGATCGGTTGCGTGTTATATAGATGATGGAAAAGCCCCATCAATGGAAATTACATGGAAGGTACAACGGCTGTGTCATGGAGACAAAAGGAAACCCCAACGGTGGTGTCTAATCACCATACGTGAGGTAATCCGGGAAACAAATAAAACCTAGTCATTACAATTTATTCCTATGTCTAACACCCCACCCCCCTTAATCTTAGCCTTGGAGGACGCGGAGAGGTTGAGATTACGCTTGAATTCATCAAATGACTTGGGCGGCAGGGCCTTGGTGAAGCCGTCAGCAATTTGATCTTTGCTGGATATGAAGCGAATGGCAAGAGCCTTGCTGGCCACACGTTCCCGAACAAAATGAAAGTCAATTTCAATGTGTTTGGTACGAGCATGGAAGACTGGATTTGCGGAGAGGTAAGTGGCTCCAAGGTTGTCACACCAAAGGCATGGTTTGTCCTTCAGAGTGATGCCGAGTTCTTTGAGCAAAGCTTCAACCCAAATGAGTTCAGCAGTGGCATTGGCGAGAGCTTTATATTCAGCTTCAGTGCTGGATCGAGATACAGTGGCTTGTTTCCGTGCACTCCATGAAATGAGATTGGAGCCATAAAAGATTGCAAAGCCTCCAGTGGAGCGTCTATCATCAAGGCAAGCGGCCCAATCTGCATCTGTAAAAGCACTAAAGAGAGTAGAGTGAGTTTTTTGAAAAGTGATGCCAACTGTAATGGTACCTTGGATGTAGCGAAGAATCCTTTTTGCAGCTGTCCAATGTGTTGTGGTGGGGGCATGTAAGAATTGACATATTTTGTTGACAGAGAAGGATATATCAGGGCGAGTAAGTGTGAGGTACTGGAGGCCACCCACAATACTCCTGTAACGAGTGCTATCTTGAGGACCAAGAGGAGTACCATCTGTTAAGGATAACTTGTCGGTGGTGGAGAGAGGTGTTGGACAAGGTGTGCATTGAGCCATGTTAACACGCTCAAGGAGGTCCTTGGCATATTTTTCTTGTGACAAAAGTAGTCCATCTTGTGTCTTGGTAACTTCAATGCCGAGAAAGAAATGTAATGCGCCAAGGTCTTTGAGAGCAAAGGTGGTGCTCAAATCTTGGAGTAAGGCCGTAATAGCATGATCTGAAGAACTTGTGACAATAATATCATCAACATAAATTAGCATAAATATGGTGATACCTGACTTGTGGTAGATGAAGAGGGATGTATCCGCCTTGGAGGGCTGAAAACCAAGAGCAATAAGCTTGGAGCTGAGTTTAGAGTACCAGGCGCGAGGAGCTTGTTTTAGACCATATAGGGCTTTGTCAAGTTTACAAATATAGTGCGGATGCTGAGGGTCTTCAAAACCAGGTGGTTGTTTCATGTAAACCTCCTCTTCCAGAACGCCATGTAAGAACGCGTTCTTGACGTCGAGTTGACGGAGACTCCATCCTTTAGAGACAGAGAGGGCCAAAACTAGACGGATGGTGGCAGCTTTGACAACAGGGCTAAAAGTGTCTTCATAATCAATACCATAACGTTGTTTGAAGCCCTTTGCAACAAGTCTTGCTTTGTGCCTGTCAATGGTACCATCTGCATTTTTTTTAAGACGATAAACCCACTTACAGTCAATGATATTTTTGTTGGAGCTTGGGGGAACTAGATGCCATGTGTTGTTGTGGAGTAATGCATCATATTCCTCTTGCATAGCAGCTCTCCAATTTGTATCACCTAAGGCTTCAGATATCTTGCTAGGTTCACCTGTAGATGTAGTCTTGTTCTTGCCTCAGGTGCAGGTGGTGGTGGTGGTGGTGCAGGTTGGGATGTAGTAGCAGTAGCCGTAGAGGATCCAGAGGGAGCTGCAGGGCTAGCAGACGAATCCGGCGCACTGGATCCTGTAGCCGCATCTGTGCTCGGTGTGGAGGAAGTGGCGGCCGCAGAGGATCCTGAGGAAGATGCGGGGGTGGCAGGCGAATCTTGCACAGCGGATCCCGTGGCCGCAGTTGTGTTCGGTGTAGAAGAGGAAGAGGCCGCAGAGGATCCCGCAGCGCTGTCATCGTCGGTACCTGCAGAAGAGGATGTCGGCGACGTGGCAAGGCGGGAGTGGCGAGTGGGTTAGCATTAATAGCAGCAACTAAACCATTGTACTCACTGGGTAAACCGGCAAGGAGGGCTTCTTTCAGTTCATCATCAGGAACAACACGACCCGCAGAGGCGAGTTCAGAGGCGAAGGATTTTTTCTTGGTGATGTAGTCGGTGGCGGAGAGGTCCCTCTTCTTGGTGTTGATGAGGGCAGCACGAAGGGAACCGATGCGAACCTTCGTTTGGGCGGAGAATTTGTTGTTGATGGCCGCCCAGATGTCAACCGCGTGTTCCAGGTCAAGGACATCCGCGAACACGTCCGGAGAGATGGCCTTGACGAGGAAGCTCACAAGTTGCTGATCCCGCATGAGCTAGAGCCAATAGGCCGGATTTGGGACCAGGGTCCTGTTCTTCTCCCGATCTTCGACCTCGATCTTCTCAGCGGGCGCGGGGTCGGAGCCATCAAGCAGCCCCATGGCCTGCGCACCTCGCACCGCCGGCAGGACTTGTGCCTTCCAGTAGAGGAAGTTGCCGAGGTTCAGTTTTTCCGATGGAGGACCACCGAGGGCGGACGACAGCGATGGTGTGGAGGTCGTCATTGTGGGAGGGAGGGAGGCTCTCGATCGCAGGTGGGGCGATCGGCGATCTGTGGTTGTTTGTTTTCTCTCGATTGTTTTCCTGTGAAACGACGTCACGGAAGAGTCGCTCTGATTACCATATTGGTGGAAGGATCAGTGCCCATTGGGTTGATCGGTTGCGTGTTATATAGATGATGGAAAAGCCCCATCAGTGGCAATTACATGGAAGGTACAACGGCTGTGTCATGGAGACAAAAGGAAACCCCAACGGTGGTGTCTAATCACCATACGTGAGGTAATCCGGGAAAGAAATAAAACCTAGTCATTACAATTTATTCCTATGTCTAACACCATGCTCCAAAAAATGAAATAAAAGGGAAGGGACATCAGTCAAAATGTTGGAATTTTTTATAAAGAAGAAGAAGAAGAATAAAGTAGAATGGAATCTGTCCAGAAAATGGAACTGTGTGTGTGACCGCCAATTAGCTTGCCCTGTCTGTTGAATCATAAATTTGTTCGTAGATAAGATGAAATCAACGGGTTGAATAATTTAGTGATAGAACTAGCTTTCATGATGATTTGCCATGCACGTTACCACATAATTTTATTGTAAATATCTTGATCGGTTACACATAGCAGCAGAACACATAATTTTGAATCACAGTTACACGATTTCAGAACTGAAAATAACTGGACAAAAATATGCTTCGTTGGCTTAAGTGATTAATGACGAAACAAATGACGGTGTTTTGGTTGAACATGATTTCATTGTATAATCGCATAGAAGGATGTTGTGATCCCATCAATTAGAAGACTACAAAAGGATGACATCAATGGAGATGATATGAATATCTTGCATGTAGAGATCGACTATCACTAATGAATGATAGTGGGAATGATCGTAGACTATTGGATGTCTTACATAGGATGTTGAGATATACTATCACCAGCGAATGCTAATGGGTTTGCCTTTATAGGAGAGATAAATTTCTAGAGATCACTATTTTTACGCCATATTCCTCTCTGGGTATATCATAAATAGAAGTAGGTATAGCCTTACAGAGCACCACCACTGACGAGTTCAATAAAAAGAGCTCCTTATCATTAAAATGAGCTGTTTGAGGAAGTCCCCCACATGCTCTTTGCGCTTGTGCCGAAGAGGGAATAGATCATTTCGAGATTGTGGTTGCATGAAGTTTCCTTGGAAGTTGGCACCAAAGACTTCCTAAACCAGTGAAGAGGTGAGTTGGAGCTTCTCCTTTGGTTAAATAACCAAGTTCACGATATGCCAATGGAGTCAAGTGGTACGAAATTGCACATTTATATCTTAGGTGCACAAATGCCATGGTGTAGACTTCCATGAACCAGAGCACGTTGAATTATCCAGCGAATTGATTCAAGATAGGTTGCCTGAATCTTTTATGGGAAGGGGAACTTCCAAACCTCCAACTTGAGGGGTTTTTCATCAAGACCTCATTGACCTTATGTAACGCGACTGACATTATCGGGGTATCGCCGTTTTTTTGTTCTTCGGAGAGGCTTGGTAACCGGTCTCTTGGTCTTCTTTCGGGGATTGCTCGCGATAGATTCTTCATCACGACAATGCATGGCTTGTCCACACGTACTTATCAAGATGACATGTCGGAGCTTGACCGACACATGATGCATTCCTTGCTAGAGAGGTTGAATTTCTTGCAAGTCGCTTTGATTTCAAATCTTTTTTAGTCTTTAGTTATTGATCCACTTATTGAGCATTGATGATTTCTTCTTGTAAGAAATAAGAATAATTTAATTCTACGCTAGCATTAAGAAAATTTCTTAATTATTTTGAAATGACTATTCACTCCTTCTTTCCTCTACGGGTAGTCTGTTTTTTGTCGTGGTAATAAGGGAACAGAAGGATTTTTTCTATTTGTTTTTCTCGAGGATGAAAGAGCATCTTCTAGTTGACCCTTGTTTTGGTGCTAATGACAACACAATATATGTTCTAACATGGCTATTAAAGTTTGCAGCATGTATCTAAGATCTTAGCAAAAAGGAAACGATCGAAACGGGCGCTGCAAAAGCTTTTCAGCAAGCCTTGCTCCAGGCAGCGGTAGTACCGCTGGCATCAGCGGTAGTACCGCTACACTGGACTGAGCCTTGCTCGGAGCCCTGGCTGCCGCTGGCGGTACCGCCCGAGCTACCGCCGTTTTCGGCGCTCTGTTGCGCGGTGCGGTACCCCCAGCGGTACCAGAGCGGTACTACCGCTGTCCAGCGGTACTACCGGTCCTCACAGCGGTAGTACTGCTGTGTTATTTTCTGCAGGTTCGAAGGCCAGCTCGATGTCGAGGTACCGCTGGCGGTACCGCCGGAGGTACCGCCGTTTTCACCCTTCTGTTTCTCTTAGCGGTACCTCCAGCGGTACCGGAGCGGTACTACCGCCTCTCCAGCGGTAGTACCGCTGCGTGAAGTTTGGACTAACAGTGAAGTGCGTGAAGCGGGCAACGGCTGGATTCAAAGGTCCAGCGGTACTACCGGCCTCTCCAGCGGTAGTACCGCTGCGTAAGTTTCAGCTCCAAACGGCCAGATTTTGAAGAGCTATAAAAAGGACCCCTTCACCTACCTTTGAAGACTTGAGCTTCTACACTCTCTCACCTCCATTGATGCAAAGCTAAGAGCTCCAAGTTCTCCCAATCCTCCCACCCAAACTCGTTGACCTTTGGAGGATTGAAGGAGAAGGCCCCGATCTACATCTTCACCGAGCCGTTTTTCATTTCCCCCCTCATTCATTTGAGGGAACACTTGCTAGGGTTTCCACTAGGAAAACCTAGCCCATTGTTGTACTTACCTATTGTCTTTGTGACAGATTGTAGCTGTTCGGGAGCCCCCAAGCCCTTTGTGGGTCGTGCCCCGAATCGTTGTTGTAAAGGCTCCGGATTCCGCCTCGAAGGATTCCGATAGTGAAAAGTGAACCAAACCTTTGTGGTGCGGTTCACCGGAGATTTGGGTGAGGCCTTTGTGGCCGTTGAACCATTGTGTTGGTTCACACCTCTCCAACGAGACGTACTCCCATTTAAGGGAGGAACTCGGGAATACATCCTTGTCGTCTCGTGCTTTCACTTCGGTTACCTCTATCCTTGTTTACCGTCTTTACCTTGTATCTTGCTTAGTTGATAGCTTGTCATATAGGTAAATTCACCATAGTTGCATATCTAGAGAATTTACCTTTCGTGTCAAGCCTTAAATTGAAAAAGAACTAAAATTTGAATTAGCACCTATTCACCCCCCCCTCTAGGTGTCATACCGATCTTTTCAATTGGTATCAGAGCCAGGTTCTCTTGTTGGGTTTAACCGCCTAAGAGAAGTATGACACATAGTGAGGATGAGGCCGAGACTCTTGCCAAGGCTAATGAGGCCCTTGAAAAGGCCAAAGTCACCATGGCATCCATGGCTGATATCAAAGCGTTGGAAACAACTTTGACATCGACCATGAATGCCAAATTTGATGAGTTTCGTGACATGTTCATGAAATTTGCAAATGGCAAGCGCTCGGAAATCATCCCACTAGAGGAAGCCTCTAACTCCGAAGAGAGTGATTCCAAGGAGGATAAAGAGAAAAGGAAAAAGGGGGTTGAAACCGATACTAGACCTAAAACTTCTCCTACTTTGCATGAGGAGAAGGAAGGGTATCATGCCGTTCCGGGATGGTACTCTCCCGATCCAATTATTACAACCCGCATAAACCCTCTAGGTCCTCCACCTAAGCTTAATGCATTAGCTTTTGCAAGTTGGCAACGCTCAATGAAATCTCATGTTAACAGTGCCTCCATCGAGCTTTGGAGGATCATTGAAGATGGATATCATGTTGAGGATCCAAGCAACATGACGAAAAGAGAGTTCGCCGAAAAGCAACTCAATGCTTCCGCCCTCCACATGATCGAGCTCGCCTTGGGCGACAATGACAAACATCATGTTCTTCATGTCACCACCGCCAAAGAAGCTTGGGATTGTCTTGAAGTTGCTTTCCTTGGAAATGATAGCATGAAGAGGAATAGATATGAATCTTTGAGCAATGCCGCCGAAGGTTTCTACATGCTTGACAATGAGAATCATGAAGAGATGTATGGAAGACTCAAGACTCTTGCCAAAGCCTTCTATGATGTGGGGGCAACATATGTGGATGATGCTTGGGTCAAAAGGAAGTATGTGAATGCTCTCTTGCCTTCGGAGCCTATGGAGTTGAAGTCAATTCAAGGGAGATACAACTATCAACAAATGTCTTCACATGAAGTTATGCAAGAGGTTCAAGCCTCCAAGGTTGCCTCCAAGAATGCGGAAGATAACCGTGCTAGGGCCATGGGAATGAGACAAGGCCCCTCACTTGCCTTGAAGGCCAAGGTGACTAGTATGGATGAGAACGATGAGGTTGAAGCTTGCCCAAGCAACATTGCTCCACATGATCTTGAGCAAGCCCTCAATAGTCACATTGCTCTTGCCACAAGGGTGTTTTGGAATGACCCGGCAAGTGCTAAAGCTCGTGTTGATCGAGAGAACAACTCAAGTGGCAAGAAAGAGCTTGCCTCAAGGACAAAGACTTGCTACAATTGTCATGACAAGAATCACTACATAAGAGAGTGTCCATATGAGAACCGTGAGCAAAATGGTGGGAAGCTTATCCCAAAGGATCACTCCAAGTTGATTCAAAAGAAGCCCGCAAGACCAAGGAAGCCCTTCTTCAAGAAGGCACCGAGAATTGTGTTGGTGGCACAAGAGGAATATGCCACAAGTGATTCCGAAGATGAAGATGCACCTAACAAAGAGGTAGCCGCATTGGCTATTGTCTCCACTTCATCATCATCTCTCTTTGAATCCCCCAATGAGAACCTCTCCACCAACACCGCTCGTTGCCTCATGGCTCATGTCACCGAGGACTATGCTTCCGGTGAATCTAAATGGGTGATTGATAGTGGATGCACTAGTCATATGACCGGAAGCAAGGAGATCATGACGGAGTTGAGACCAAATCTAAATCACTCAACCGTCTCTTATGGCGACAAGTCTAAAGCCGAGGTAAAGTCTCGGCAAGGTGGTAGTTGCAAGGGAGATCACCCTTGTAAATGTCATGCTTGTTGAGTCTCTAGGTTACAATCTTATGTCCGTTCGTGCTCTTAATAAGATGAACTTTGATGTCCATTTCACTCTTGATATGGTGGTACTCTTGAGGAGCAAGACTCTAAAGGTCATGTTCGTTGGGTATGTTGAAAATGAGTTGTTTGTGGTTGACTTTTCGGGGTCAACCAACACTCAAGCAATATGCTTATTCGGAAAGGCCGACGTGGGGTGGTTGTGGCATCGCCGCTTATCCCATGTCAATATGAGAACTTTGCAAAGTCTTCACAAGGGTGGCCACATTCTTGGACTAAATGAGAATGTTTCTTTTTCTAGAGATCGTCTTTGTAGGGCTTGTGTTGAAGGAAAGATGCATGATTCTCCCCACCCAAGCAAGACCATCATCTCATCAACGAGGATTTTGGAACTTCTTCATGTTGACCTCTTTGGTGCCGTACCGCAACCAAGTCTTGGTGGGAAGAAGTATTGCTTGGTGATTGTTGATGACTATTCAAGATTCACTTGGGTTTTCTTCTTCAAGACGAAGGATGAAACTCAACAAACCGTCATCGACTTCTCCAATGAAGTTCAACGTCAACACAATGTTCCCATATTGGCCATTAGAAGTGACAATGGCTCCGAGTTCAAGAACTACACCCTAAATGAGTTTCTTAGTGATGAGGGAATTCGTCATCAATATTCCGCTGCGTATACCCCTCAACAAAATGGTGTAGCCGAGAGAAAGAACCGGACTCTTATGGATATGGCTAGGTCCATGTTGGCGGAGTTTAAGTCTCCATTCTTCTTGTGGGCCGAAGCTATCTCCACGGCGTGTCACTCCTCCAACCGGTTATTCTTTCGTAAAGGGAAGAAGGAAACTCCTTATGAAATGCTTACCGGCAACAAGCCCAACATCTCCTACTATCGAGTATTTGGTTGTAAGTGTTTCTACAAAATCAAAGGTGTTCATTTATCTAAATTTGAAGTTAAAGCTTTAGAAGGTGTTCTTGTTGGGTACGGTGCGAACTCTCACACTTATAGAGTCTATGACAAATCCTTAGGGAGAGTTGTGGAATCTTGTAGTGTGAGGTTCGATGAGAATGACGGCTCCCAAGTGGCGCAATTTCATGTTTGTGATGTAGATAATGAGGAACCTCAAGATGCCATAAGAAGAATGGGGGTTGGTTTCCATCGCCCCATTGAAATCCATCATGAGCCTCCTCAAGCAAGTACAAGCTCCACTCAAGTGGAGACTCCATCATCACAAGTTGAAGCGGCACCTACTATGGAAGCAAATGAGACACCTATCCAAGAAGAACAAGAACAAGTTCCTCCTCAAGTTGACAATGAGGCCACACAAGAATCAAGTTCTCCTATTGTCAACTCTTTTCAAGATCAAGAGCAACCATCTACTCCCATTGTTGAAGATGTACAACAAGATGGTCAAGCTCATCATACCGGTCAAGACGGGGACTCAAATGATCAAGATGATCAAGCCGAAATCCCTCGCAACAATGGGGATATCGAAACCCGTCGTCAAGCAAGAGTCAAGAGAAACTTGGAAATCAAGTGTCACAAGCTTGAAGCCATCATTGGTGATGTTTCTCGCAAGGTGTCCACAAGAGGTCAATTGGCAAGTTTTAGTGAACATCAAGCTCATATCTCCATGGTGGAACCAAAGAAAGTCTTTGAAGCTCTTGAAGATCCGGATTGGTTGGAAGCCATGCATGAAGAACTCAACAACTTCAAGCGCAACAAAGTGTGGAATCTAGTGGAGAAGCCAAAAGATTGCAAAAATGTTATAGGCACCAAGTGGATATTCAAGAATAAGCAAGATGAGCATGGAATGGTTGTGAGGAACAAGGCAAGATTGGTAGCTCAAGGGTACTCTCAAGTTGAAGGCATTGACTTTGGAGAGACCTATGCTCCCGTGGCTCGCCTCGAGTCCATCCGTATCCTTCTTGCTTATGCATCACATCACAATTTTAAGTTACAACAAATGGATGTGAAAAGTGCATTTCTTAATGGTCCATTAAAGGAGTTGGTATATGTTAAGCAACCACCGGGATTCGAGGATCCACACTTTCCAAACCATGTCTACAAGCTTGATAAGGCCCTCTATGGTCTCAAACAAGCACCTCGTGCTTGGTATGAGCACCTAAGAGAGCTACTAATAGACCGTGGCTTTGAAGTGGGGCAAATCGATCCCACTCTCTTTACCAAGAGAGTAAAAGGGGAGCTTTTCATATGCCAACTTTATGTTGATGATATTATTTTTGGCTCATCTAACAAAGCTTTTAATGATGAATTTTCAAAGCTTATGACCGATAGGTTCGAGATGTCCATGATGGGAGAGTTGAAGTTCTTTCTTGGTTTTGAAATCAAGCAATTGAGTGGAGGGACCTTCATCTCACAAGCCAAATATATTCAAGACATGCTCAAGAGGTTCAAGATGCAAGATGCAAAAGAGAAGAGGTTTCCTATGGACACCAAATGCCATCTTGAACTTAGTCCAAAGGGTAAAGATGTCGATCAAAAACTCTATCGCTCTATGATTGGTTCTTTGCTTTATCTTTGTGCATCTAGACCCGATATTGTGTTAAGTGTAGGAGTGTGTGCAAGGTACCAAGCGGCTCCTAAAGAAAGTCACTTGATAGCGGTGAATCGAATCTTCCGATATTTGGTTTATACCCCAAGGTTTGGTTTGTGGTATCCTAGGGGGTCCAACTTCTCTCTTGCCGGTTACACGGATTCGGATTGGGCCGGTTGCAAGGATGATAGGAAGTCAACCTCCGGTGCATGTCAATTCCTTGGGAAGTCATTGGTAAGTTGGTCCTCCAAGAAGCAAAATTGCATATCACTATCCACCACCGAAGCCGAGTATGTGGCGGCCGCTAGTGCCTGCACTCAATTGTTATGGATGAGGCAAACTTTAAAGGAATACGGTGTCCATTGTGACAAAGTGCCTCTTTTATGTGACAATGAAAGTGCCATCAAGATTGGTCACAACCCGGTGGAGCACTCAAGAACGAAGCATATTGAGATTCGCTATCATTTTATTCGTGATCACATCAACCGGGGTGACATTGAGCTTGGCTATATTCCCACGAAGATTCAACTTGCCGACATGTTCACGAAGCCACTTGATGAAGCAAGGTTCACATTTTTTAGGCATGAGCTAAATATCGTGGATTCGAGGAGCGTTGGTTGACTACCTTGCATGCACACCTCTATCTTAACTATATATTTGATCTAGGTGTAGGCATGGACATAGGGGGAGTGCGGTCCTAAACCATTGGACTATCCCTTCCCCATTATGCCGATAGCAAGTGTTCTTTTATCTCTATATTCATTCTTATGTCTAAATGAGCTAAAGTGAAGAGTATTGGTTATGTACCCAAGATATATCTTCGCGGTGACATGCCATACGCTCCAACATGGTGGCCTCGGCCACCGCCCTCTTCTCCTTGTAAGAAGAGTTGGATTTCATGACATTTTCGTGGATTTCTTTTGCTTCGTCTTGTTTTTTTTTGGGAAACACACTCATTTTGGTCTTCTTGAGTTTCATGCGTTTTGCAAAGTGAGTGTGAAGTACCACTCTCGGTTTGAGTTTCTATCCTAAGCCCCAACTCACTTCCCTAAAGCCTTTCTCTCTCTAAATGCCTTGTTTCATGATCTTGGTTGAGTGGATGGTCGGAACCGGCGTGAAAAACGCGATGAGGGCATCATTTTGAGCCACAACCCATTTTTCCCCAGGCGCCGGTACTACCGGTCACCCTAGCGGTACTACCGTTGCATCTCACCACGCGGTACTACCGCTGTCCCCAGCGGTACTACCGTGCGCAGCGGCAGTTTCGCTCGGGCGTCCGACAGAACCGGGGCGGTACTACCGCTGGACCGAGCGGTACTACCGCCGCGGGAATCTGGACGATAAGGGCACGGGGCTGGGCGGTTTGAGAGGGCACTCCCTCACTTTCCCCCAACCCCATCTCCTTCTCCTCCACGTCCCCGCCGCCGCCGGCCACTCCACCGCCGGGAAGAGCCCTTCCCCGGCCTAGGACCTCGTGCTCCTTGCTCCGGGAGGACTCTAGCTTCTCTCCTCCTCCTCGATCCTTCACCATGAGCTCCGGTAAGCCAAATCCCTCTCTCTCATCTAGTTGATGGATAGATATGACATTAGCGCTTTTCTCTTCGGATGTGTGGTTGAATGAGTTGGTAGAGATGCTTCTTTATGGATTAAGAACCTTGTGTAGAAATTTCATGGAAAGTTATAGGCTAGATTTAAAGTTCCCCTCTTAGATTTGTTGGAGCAACCCTAGATAGGTCTAATGCTTGTCTTAAGCTTTACATCTACTCATTGTTGCACCTTCAAACCCAAATGTGGTACTTTACCTCTAGATTTACTCTTCCTAGAATTTTGTACACTCGTGTTCTTCGTTCATAATTCATGAAATTTGTGCATTCTCATCTATATGCTTTCCACCTCATGCTATTCACAGGTAGGGGTCGTACCAAGTCTGTTGCGGGTAGGAAGAAGCAAAAGACCGCTCCCACGGATGAAGTCCAAGATGCCCTTGATGGATTGCAACGCCGGAGGTTCCCGGCTTCATCAAAGTCCATTCCCAAGCGCCCGAAGACAGCTAGTCAACTCAGTGAGCCCGAGTTTGTGGCAAAGAGAGCTGTGGATTACTATGTGATTGATCGTATGGATCAAATGCCCTCCGTTCGCGGCAATAATCCATTTTTTCACAACTCCTTCCAAGAAGAGTGCTACCGGGAAATCCTCTTAAAGAAACCAAAGGACAACACCGTGATCCAACACCACATCAACATCGAGTTCATGAGGTCCAAGCCCAACTATTTCGGTGAAGCTTTGGAAATCTGTGAGGAGTTTGACCTTTTTCACATCATGGAGCTAGAGCAAGACTATGATGAGGATATTGTGGCTCAGTTCTTAGCCACCGTGCACATGGGCAATGAGACCAAAAGAAGAATCAAGTGGATGACCAAAGAGAAGGTGTTTGAAGCCACTTGGGAAGATATTGCCGAGTCCCTCAACTATCAAGAGTTTGGCCCTTTTCCTCCGGAAGAGTTTGATGAGACTCACTTCCGTGTTCACTTCCAAGGTGGAAGTGCCTATGGTGTTGAGAAGCTTGCTCCCCTCTACAACCCGGATAGTGCGGATAAGTGGAAGTATGGAGATTCCAAAGGCCTATACCCCACTTGGGACATCATGCACCGCATCTACCGTGAGACAATCAATCCAAAAGTGGGCAACTTTGATGAAATTCATGGCTACTTGAAGAACTTGATGGTCCTCACCATGCAAATGAAGGGACAAGGCAAGAAACTTGATGTGATGGACTTCATTTGGCATGAGCTATGGCATGTGATTAGCAAGAAGAAGAACATCTCCTTTGCTCCGTTGATCATGAGAATCGTGGTGTGGAAGTGGCTTGAGCACAATGACATTGATGATCTCGGTGACACCGAGAAGTGGGCCCCTCACAAGAGCAAGAGGCTCCTTATCAAGCCCCACAAGCTCAAACCTAGGAAGGAAGTGGTGGATGAAGCCGGGCCCTCCAATGCCTCCAAAGGTGGTTCTTTTGCTTGGATGGCTCGTGCTATGAAGAAGATCTTCCAAGTGTCCAAGAAAGTTGAGAGGCATCAATATGATGTCCATGAGGAGAAGATGAAGGCTCGCCAAGTTGAGGTTGCTCGCCGCCGTGCCGAGGGGGAAGATGTGCCTTCCGGGTCCGAGCAACACATCCCCACGTGGGATGAATGGCAAGCCAAGAATGACGAGGGCGAGATCATCGCGTGGTCGAGCCCGGAACATGATGATGCTTCTTCCTCTCACCCGGATTGGGACCCTTGGGGCGTGTAGGTCCGATCTTTTCCCTTTTTGGTGCTTTGGTGCCAAAGGGGGAGAGATAACTATTAGGTTGCTCTCGGGAATTTGCATGGGTGGGTGTCACGAGCTCGTTTTCACTTATTTCGACCTTTTTTAGCTTGTGATCACCTAAATTTATTGTTACTTGTGGAACTCCTTTATGTATGCATGGTGTAAGACATGTGAAACTCGTTTTCTATCTATGTGTTGCTTATTTGTCTTTTGGTTAATATTGCATTTGTGATTGCTATCATTGTGGCTTGGCTTGTAAAATTTAGGGGGAGTGTTGATTCTAGATGTTGTGTATTTGTGTATTCAAAGCACTCTAAGAATATGCACACATCTAGGGGGAGCTCCGTCGAAATTTTATGAACCCTCGCTTTATATGTTGTGTTGTCATCAAACACCAAAAAGGGGGAGATTGAAAGAGCATCTTCTAGTTGACCCTTGTTTTGGTGCTAATGACAACACAATATATGTTCTAACATGGCTATTAAAGTTTGCAGGATGTATCTAAGATCTTAGCAAAAAGGAAACGATCGAAACGGGCGCTGCAAAAGCTTTTCAGCAAGCCTTGCTCCAGGCAGCGGTAATACCGCTGGCATCAGCGGTAGTACCGCTGCACTGGACTGAGCCTTGCTCGGAGCCCTGGCTGCCGCTGGCGGTACCGCCCGAGCTACCGCCGTTTTCGGCGCTCTGTTGCGCGGTGCGGTACCCCCAGCGGTACCAGAGCGGTACTACCGCTGTCCAGCGGTACTACCGGTCCTCACAGCGGTAGTACCGCTGTGTTATTTTCTGCAGGTTCGAAGGCCAGCTCGATGTCGAGGTACCGCTGGCGGTACCGCCGGAGGTACCGCCGTTTTCACCCTTCTGTTTCTCTTAGCGGTACCTCCAGCGGTACCGGAGCGGTACTACCGCCTCCCAGCGGTACTACCGGCCTCTCCAGCGGTAGTACCGCTGCGTGAAGTTTGGACTAACAGTGAAGTGCGTGAAGCGGGCAACGGCTGGATTCAAAGGTCCAGCGGTACTACCGGCCTCTCCAGCGGTAGTACCGCTGCGTAAGTTTCAGCTCCAAACGGCCAGATTTTGAAGAGCTATAAAAAGGACCCCTTCACCTACCTTTGAAGACTTGAGTTTCTACACTCTCTCACCTCCATTGATGCAAAGCTAAGAGCTCCAAGTTCTCCCAATCCTCCCACCCAAACTCGTTGACCTTTGGAGGATTGAAGGAGAAGGCCCCGATCTACATCTTCACCGAGCCGTTTTTCATTTCCCCCCTCATTCATTTGAGGGAACACTTGCTAGGGTTTCCACTAGGAAAACCTAGCCCATTGTTGTACTTACCTATTGTCTTTGTGACAGATTGTAGCTGTTCGGGAGCCCCCAAGCCCTTTGTGGGTCGTGCCCCGAATCGTTGTTGTAAAGGCTCCGGATTCCGCCTCGAAGGATTCCGATAGTGAAAAGTGAACCAAACCTTTGTGGTGCGGTTCACCGGAGATTTGGGTGAGGCATTTGTGGCCGTTGAACCATTGTGTTGGTTCACACCTCTCCAACGAGACGTACTCCCATTTAAGGGAGGAACTCGGGAATACATCCTTGTCGTCTCGTGCTTTCACTTCGGTTACCTCTATCCTTGTTTACCGTCTTTACCTTGTATCTTGCTTAGTTGATAGCTTGTCATATATGTAAATTCACCATAGTTGCATATCTAGAGAATTTACCTTTCGTGTCAAGCCTTAAATTGAAAAAGAACCAAAATTTGAATTAGCAACTATTCACCGATCTTTTCAGAGGAGTGTACCAAGAATATACACAAAGGACAAAAGGTAAAAAACACGGAAAAACTCACATGCTCGTTTAAAATAGAGCTAAACTTCAATTCTGACTTTTGTATATATATATTTTCATCCGTAGCTACACACCGACACTTGGTTACTACTTTACAATGACGAGTTTTTAAGGATCACAACATTTATAAACTGTTGGAAATATGCCTAGGAGGCAATCATGTACGATGATATTTATATTTATCCATAAACATTATCAATGATATGTGACATCGAATATGTGATTTGTTTGTGAAACTATCTATTGTATGATGCTTTGTCTAGTTGTCCCTAATCAATAAGGTTACGGGATACATATCTTTGACTAGTGCATGATTTTGTCATGACTCAGTTTTATAAGTCATGGGCATGGACATGGTGATGTCAATCCGATGATACTAACTCTGGCAAAGGAGTTTACTGAGTCGCACAAACCCTCTATTCCCATACCGGCGACGTCTTTCACGGCGGCGTCTCGGAGTTGATGGCAACGTTTGCTTGTTGGTCTTTTAGATTGACAGCTTGGTCTTCTCGCCGTTCTTCAGATCTGGTGAGATCAGTTTCTTGACGTGTCACCGTCGTGCGTCGTTTTTTACGGCGGCGCTACCAGCCGGGGCGAGGTGGTTCTTCTGGAGCACGGATGGTGGCCCGAAGGTGGTGGATGTGTCGTTCTTCTCCGACTGCGTCGATGGGAGGCGACAGATCTTGGTTCAAGAAAGCACGGGGACATCCACCGGTCGACGTGCCATAGCGACATGTGCCTCGCTGCATGCAGCAGGCCTGTTCATCGACTCACAAAGCCTCGTTGGCGATGGTGCTTTTTTTGGATTTTACAATGGTCGAGGCGCGGCGTCTCTTCCGGCGTCCGTCGACTCGGCGGTACTGGATTTTGACGTCGGCTGCTAGCTACGGCAGATGCAGGAAAGCTTAGAGACGTTTTGTATTTCTCGATCTTCTAGGTTTTTATCTGTAATATCAGGATAATCATTTTATCCAGGTCTATTTTTTGTTTCCATGTGTGTTGCTTCATGTAAATTGATTTTCAATTAATGATATATATGGTTGCTCTCAGAAAAAAACCCATTTTGAAACACAACAATCAAGGTTTCATCTATTAGTACCAAGTATATGCCATGTCTTTAGACTTAAGGTTATCACTTGACATGAGTTTTGAGTCTATCAAAATGCTACTCTATGACCAGGTGTGAAACAACCTACGTGACACGGTTGACCAAGATGGAATTCTCCCCTCGAACCCGGAGAGAAATTTTCTGATCCCTCTAGAGTGATCTGATTTAGGAAACATGTCTATGCGACCTAATTAAGAGTTAACCAAGAACTCAAACCAAGAGGTAGTCTAGTGCATCTAAATCATGAGACCCGGAAGAAAGTCGAGCTATTAAAGAGATTAAATATTCCGATCTATAGCTTGATAAGGTATATTGTGCCGCAAAGGAAATGACCAAGATTGAACATGGTAATGTTCGTCAGATAGACTTTATGATAATTGTTCAGAACCCCAAGTAGAAGGCGTGATGTAGTGCATCAAGAAATTTCACTCATTAAAGAACCAAGATCTATCAAACTAGTAGGAGTACAATGCTTAGCAAAGTTTGAAGTGGAACCTAAGGGCAAATACACAAAGCTCTATGTCCCCAAGGTTCTAAGAAGGTTGTCAACCTTCCCGTCTCATCAAAATCAAAGGATTAAACATATAGTGTGGAAGATAATTGTAGTAAACACACAAATAAAAATGGACCAACGGGCTAGCAATAATGAAAGCAAGTAAATGAGGTTGTATACAATGTGAAAAGATGTACCGGGGTTCATAGTTTCACTAGTGGTATCTCTCCTTAAAAAATAAACATTGTTTGGTAAACAAATTAGAACTCGACAATTGAAAGAATTATGATCATGACATTATGACAAAATGCTGAAGGCAAATATTCGTGTATGTATCACATCAAACATATATAGTCTGTGCACCGACACCGCATTTACAACTGATACTCCACTTCGAGAGCACTTCTGGGCTTGCCTCTCTAGGTATTAAATTAAACAATAGAATATTGTTTTAAGCTCAATGCATATTTATTATCAATATGTAAAAATAAACACCGGTGTTTTACCATTAGTAGCAACAACACATCGTTACCTTTAGTCGTTTATGTCAATTCGAACCCATGGATGAACGAGGTATGAAGCCACTATCGAATATATACTCCCTCTTGGAGATTTAAACAACTACTTGGCCAAAACTATCATATAAATCTGAGAGCATGTATCACAATTCATAATATATAAAACATGCACAATCTAAACATAATATCACAATTCATTGTAATCAGCAAACACAACAACTAGCAATTACATCAGATGGATCTCGATCATGTCCATTGTATTAAAGAATAAGGAGAGAGATCACCATCTAGCTACTGCTATGTACCAATAGTGTAAGGATTCTTAGACACATTTAGACACAGTACATAGTGGTGCAAATATGTACTCCTATCTATCTAGATAAGCGAATGCTCATCCCACCTTCAACAGAAATTAAAAGATGAAGAAGACATTTTGTTTATAGTAAAAAAATAAGACATTTTGTTGTTTGAGTTAAGTTCTGAGGTTAATTATAAGTTACTCTCTTATCATATGTGTGGATTTTGTAAAGGTTGATCATATTATACATATAAACTGGAAACCTATAGATGAACCGAATCCTGTGTCCGGTGAACAATTATATTTACTTAAAAATGAGCTTAAAAATGATGAACTATTGTTTGCAACACCTGTATTAGCTAGTATTCCCTCTATTTCTTAATTAATATAAGATGTTGGTTACATTAAAACACGTCTAGATACGTGTGGGTCACAAAAGGCTAAAACATTTTATATGTAGGAACGGATAGAGTAATCACCAAACCTTGAGCATCTCCAGTTGTCCTAATTTGTACCTTTAGAGACATCTACCATAATTCTGACACAGACAAACTCACAAATTGTATAATGAATACTAGAGTGGTCGAGTTTGAATAATGATGAGTTTTTCATCGACATCTCGTTATCGACAAGGCTACCACTTAAAGATTTATTTCGCTTTGACGAGACGTAAGGGTGTCAATTCTTAGCTCAGATCCCTAATAAGCAGGTGCTTTAGCACCTCTGCTAATCACCAAAGTGGAAGCGATTGTGCCTTTGATCACACAGGAGTTAATTGCAAAAAACCACCACAATTGTGCCTAGGGTTTCAAAAAACCACCATGTCTTCAATTTTTAGCAAAAAACACTCTTTTCCGGTCTGACGGTCGCAAGAAACACTAATATGTCTGACAACGCGTTGTATTAAGGAATCTGACCGGTGGATCCCACTGTCAGGCTGACGTGGCACAACAAGAAATGGTCAAAGGACACTCATCATACAGAAATTATAAATCTGGGTTATTTTGTAAAAGACCAGAGTTGTCGGTGCCCAACTGCCCATCTCCAAAAAAAAAAAAACGAACAATTCCCCACGTCGTGTCTTTGTGCTCGCCCGTCCACGTCGTGCAGCAGAAGCTCGCCCGCTCGCCGCGCCCCGAGCTCGCCGCGGCTGTGGTGACGCGCTCGCGACCAGGAAGACGGGCGGGTGCAGGCGTCTCGGCCGAGCTCGCCGGCGGAAGCTGCGCGCGGGGAGACCGGGAGGCGGCGGGGGCGGGTCCGTGGTGGCGCGATGTGGCCCGGGGAGGTGGGAGCGGCTGCGGGGCCGCCCGAGCACGCCTGCTTGACGATGTCGGCCCCGCTGGCGAGAGAAGGCCGCGATGCCTCGATGATGTCGGCCCCGCTGGCGATCTCTACCACGTGGGAGCGCATCGCGTTGGGGCTCTCCGGCGTCACCATGACGGGCGGCTTGGGCTTGGGCTTGTTCCTGGACCCGAGCGGCCTGCTGCGCGGCCGGCGCCCCGACCTGAGCGTAGCCGCCCTGCAGCGAGTCGTCGTCCATGCTCCCCATCGCTCCGGCTGCCGCGCCGGCCGGTCACCAGTCTGCCAGCCCTACTACTTTCGCCGCCGTAATCAAGACACAGCAGAAGCTTATCGCGCGAGGCGCAGTGCCGGCCGGGTTGCGCTCCAGCCAGTCCCTGAGTGAGACCTCTTGGCCGGAGGCGGACGCGAGCGAGGACGGGGCGGCCGGGTGGGTGCCAATCCAGAGCACGGCGCAGGGGCGGCCCTGGCCTATCTCTCCGGCGAGGCGCGCGACGAGGGAGGCGTCTCCGCGGCTGCCCCACGCGACGAGGGAGGTCGCCGGCAAGCTCCACGGCGGCGAGGTCCACGGGGAGGGGCGTGCTTCACGGCGGTGAGGTACACTGCCAGGGCAGAGGAAGAAGAGGTCCTTTTCTAAAGGATGGGGAATCAGAAGATATAATAGATGAAGGTCTTTTTTTAAAAATAGACGTGCCACGTAAACCTGTCACTGGGGTCCACTGGTCAGAAATTAAATTAGGATGCAGAAAACTTCTGATCAGTGTTTCTTGCGACCGTTAGACCGGAAAAGAGTGTTTTTTCTAAAAATTGAAGACATGGTGGTTTTTTGAAACCCTAGGCACAATTGTGGTGGTTTTTTGCAATTAACTCATCACACAGTGAACTGAACTGCATGTGCCTTCGTTTGCATTACAGCGCCGTAAAGTTTCAGAGTGATGTCCATGCTTGGCATCGGCGGAAATTACATGTGCACGATAGAACCAAAGTGTAAGCATTGGGTCATAACCCCATTGCGTTATCGTTAAGTCTAAGCTAGCACATGTCTATTTAGAAATTACAAAGTCAATGACCCGTATGCTTTAGATGAGCAACATCTGTAAAATTTAATTTCTTATCAGATCTGCTTAAATGGTTCGCGCAACTAGGGTGCACCCATTTCTACTACTCCCTCCGTACTAAAATAAGTGTCTCAACTTTGATAGAAAGTGGATGTATGTAGACATACTTATTTTGGGACGGAGGGAGTAAATATTTGCGCTTAGTGCTGCCACAATGCGATCCACATATAATATTGAGTATATACACTTATAAATGCAGGAGAATGGTTCAAGGAGGACTGAAGTTGCTTTGGTCTCACTTCAGAGGGCAATTTAAACTCGTTGACCGGGCACAAACATTTAAAGGATTGTCATTTCAGATCTGGGATGTATTACCGAACCGATAACAGATTGCGTGCTAGCTGCGTGCAGATTCAACCTTTGATCATTCCTATATCTATGTACTCTATATTAGGTTTCGAAATGAAATACAAAAACACAGATGATCACTGATCAGTGATCATCACATGGAAATGGAGTCCTGCACTGCTTGGATAGTTGAACTCGGATTCCTCGAAAAGATTAAACCGATGTTTCGATCCGACTTCTTGGTAAGACTAAACAAGCAATCTTCCCGGAATTTCTCGTGTGTGTGGACTACGAGGTACGTTTAGATCGAAGCCGAACGTTCTAGCCTTTCTGATTGTGATTGTGACCGTGAGCACGTGCATCTTCCCGGAGTTTGACGTAGCCAAGCTCATATCAGGATATCAATCTGGTGCCTGAGAACAATTGCAATCTGTCAGGAATAATACTGACACCCAGCAAATATTTACTGATTTAGTAGAATACGGCCATGACTAGTGTCATACTCTGTGGTAGTTTCTTGGCATCGGCTAGTGCCGTTAGGCACATAAAAGCGAAGTGCAGCTATTGCAACGGGAGAGCTTAAATTGATCAATGGGGAAGCTCAAAGACCAAGTTGCAATTGTCGGCACGCGATCAATCCAGCCGAAGTTTCCTTCGCACCTCCATTTGATAGTACTGAAAACTTTGAACTCCTGTGAGGCTCTGACCTCGAAACCATTGTCGAGACTCGAGACACTTTGTGGACTTAGCAATCGTATTAGGCACGCATAATTGTGACTAAGTGCACACAGCCACACACTCTCTCGTCAGACTAGCGCATAGCTCGAGTTCTCGCCATGGTACTGTTGATGAAGCTCGTTTTCGCCCCTGCCACCGTCTTCCTCTCGGCGCTCATCATCTTGTCCTGCTTCACCAGCGTGCCCTACCTGAGCTACTCCGGCATCCCCTACTACAGGTCTTACTTGTCGCGGATTCCCAAGTGCGACATCTTCCAGGGCGAGTGGGTCCCGGACGACGCGGCGCCGCGCTACACCAACGAGACGTGCTCCCACATCCAGGATCACCAAAACTGCATGAAGTACGGCCGGCCGGACTTGGAGTTCCAACGGTGGCGCTGGCAGCCGAGCCGGTGCGATCTCCCACGGTTCGACGTCGACAGGTTCCTCCGTCTCGTCGGGAACAAGACCCTCGCGTTCGTAGGGGACTCGCTCGCCAGGAACCACATGCAGTCTCTCATCTGCCTCTTGTCCAAGGTACATACCCCGTCATGTGCTCTGTCGAATTACTGTATACTGTACTCATCAGGCACTCACTAATGTGTACCGTGTGCGTCGACGGCGCGCGCTCGTGTGGTGACATGCAGGTGGCGTCGCCGAAGGACATGTCCCCGACCGGGAGGACAAAGCTGAGGATAATGTACTACGAAGGCTACAACTTCACCATGAAAATCTTCTGGTCGCCATTCCTGGTGAGGGCGGAGGAGTCGTCCGACGATGCGGGTGTATTCAAGCTCTACGTCGACGAGCCCGACGGCAGCTGGTTCTCCGGCGTGGCCGAGTTCGACTACTTGATCCTTTCAGGGGCCAACTGGTTCACGCGCCAGTCTATGTTCTACGAGAGGGGCCAGCTCGTGGGCGGCAGCTACGTCGCTCTCAACATCACCAGCAACCTCACGCTGCGCTACTCCCACCGGATGGCGTTCCGGACAGCGCTCCGGGCCATCAACGACCACGGCAGCGTCAGGGCGAAAGTCATCGTGCGGACGCTTTCGCCGATGTCGCACTTCGAGGGAGGGCCATGGGACAAGGGCGGGGATTGCCGCCGGACGCGGCCTTACCGGAGCAATGAGACGACAATTGACGGCCTGGAGCTCGACTTCTACACGGCGCAGGTGGAGGAGTTCAGGAAGGCGGTGACGGCGGCCGCCGGAGTTGACATGGTGCTTATGGACCCCACTGGCGCCATGCTGCTGCGGCCGGACGGGCACCCCAGCCGGTACGGGCACTGGCCGGGCGAGAAGCGGACGCTCTACAACGACTGCATACACTGGTGTCTGCCGGGGCCGGTCGATGCCTGGAACGACATGCTGCTTCAAATTATGTCAGACTAACCAACATAGAGGCTGGCTAGCTGCAGTTTGGTTTTGTTCAGTTTTTCGCCTGAATGCAGGATTTCCTTGATCCATGCACGGTTGGCCCGATTGCTGGAAGTTTCTTTCAGAAACATTTATTCATTGTTGCCACACTTGTGACAGCATCTCCAGGAGATAACCATATATATAGGGCAGCTGCCCCAAAATCTCATTTTATGCTTCGTTTGAATGTTTGTATTGGACCTAGATATTGGCTATTCTGTTAGGTACCAGATACACAACTAGCTCAATCTAGCAATATTACAAGGATTAGAGGTAGGATTTAGATACAGAGATGGACAAGCATGAAATGGAAGAGGGGTCAAGAGCTATCATCTCCATTCCATTGGACACCTGATAGTAACACATCGGTTCAGAGTACATAGTTCCATTCGATGGTTGAAGGGATGTTGTGGTGCAGCAATATAAATTGAGTAATGACCATATGCTCAGAAATTCCTTGCCCTCAATTTTCAGATTGTTACTTGCATAAATTGCACTCTCCCCAAGTTGCCAAGCAACTTCCACTGGAATAATGAAAAACTTAAGCGGTGCACACAACAATGCACTGAATCGCTGAAGTTTTGTGCTGCAGTATAGTTGTCTTCAGATAACCAGTGAGCTACCTCTTCACTAGTCGTGTCAAGGAATAGGAATTTAAATCTAGGAGTGGCCCATAGCTCAAAAACACGTGTACCTCCGACGATCACACCACTCAATATACCTTCCTCAGAGCAACCCTAGCAGACACCGCATTTCGCGAACCCGCAAAAGCGAAATGCAGGTCGCGGAAAACGCGTATGCAGACCGAGTAGTGTCGCGCGCAGATCGCTAAGGTCCAAAATGCGGCCGCGCCATCGCTGTCGCCGGGGCGCTTCACTCCTCGTCGGAGGAGTCGTCGTCGACGTAGACGACGACGGCCTTCCCCTTGCTCGAGCTGGCGCCGGCCTCCTGCTCGCGGTGGCGGCGGTCCTGCTCGACGAGCAGGAGCGCGTCGATGTCCTGCTCGCGGCGGCGGCGCTTGGCGTCGGCTTGGACCTCATCCGCGGAGCGCGCCTGGACGGCGCCGGTGACCGTTTCGAGGACCTCGTCGGGGACGAAGTCCTCGCGGGTCATCGCCGACTCGAAGGCGGCGGGATCGTAGAGATGGAAGCCCTCGTCGTCGACGGCGACCTCGCGCGCCTGCGATGTCGGAGTTCGCGGCGACGGCGCTCCCGCGGATATCCAGCTGCCAGAGGAGGAGGAGGTCACCAGCGACCAGGTGGCGGAGGGTGAGGCCGGCGCGGGCGGACTGGGCGACGCGGGGAGGTTGGCCGGCGCGGGCGGCGGCGAGAGGGCGTGGTGCCCGTTGAGGCCGTGGAGGAGGTCGAACTCCTCCGTCTCCCGCCGCCAGAGCGACGGCGGCACCGGGAGGTTCCGGTAGATCCATTTCCGGGCCGAGCGCTTCCGCGCGGCGTTGGAGGCGACGCAGCGGCGCCGCTCGGCTTGCAGGTGCGGCGGGAGGTGGTACATGGCGGCGGGGATCGGCGGCTGGAGAGAGGGAGGGAAGTGGCCGGCGGCGAGAAATGTGAGAGATTGCGGCTAGGGTTTGGCGGCGGGGCGGAGGGTTTCGACCTGCATTTCGACGACCGAGCGGGTTAAATAAAGTTCGCGAGTGGACATTTGCGGAGGCCTGCAAAAAATTTGCAGGCCGGGCCACCAATGCGGTGTCTACTCTACGCTGCAAACTGGACCCGGCCCGCAAAGTCGCCGGGATTTTACAGTTTTCGCGTAAATGCGGGGTCTACTAGAGATGCTCTCAGATTCTTAAAGCGGTGGCCTTGGTCCAGTGAGGTGCATGTGTCCCGG
This sequence comes from Poa annua, assembly GCA_026929855.1. Classification (NCBI taxonomy): domain Eukaryota; kingdom Viridiplantae; phylum Streptophyta; class Magnoliopsida; order Poales; family Poaceae; genus Poa; species Poa annua. Next base: position 51,296,860 of record CM049435.1, on the reverse strand, counting down.
CAGGTCGACAAACGACGGCCATGGTGCTGGTCGTGACTTGCTGCTATCACACCAGCTCAAGTACAGATAAGGAGGTTCCAAGGTGTGTGATAAACTGATAATGCATGTGTTCCTGGTGCCAGCGTGAGGACAACAGCTTATTAGTTGTATGGACTGCAAAAACCAACAGAGAGTGAACAACCTGGATTGTAGGCACTTGATTGGACACATAAAGGGTGTCGAGGCTTGGCTCGAATGGTCGATGGGCGATTTTTTTTTTTTTTAGAGAAACAGACCATCGCCCTACTTTATAAAGAAAGCATAAGTTTTACAGCGTTTTACATCACTTGCTGGGAACCTCCAGCTAAACATAAAGCTCTGCTCAACCAAAATAACGAAAACTCCAGGAACTCCTATTTCCCCAGCAACGAGTCCTAACAGAAACATCCACTAGCATAAGCCAACACACACAGTTACACCCGAACACTAAACAACTAGCGATTAAAAGTTCATCCACGACTAGCTCTGATAATTCTTCTCGCCTTAAGCTTTGCTTCCCTCATAATCCAGTCCATCACCTTCTGCACTCGATCCTCCCACAATGGTCGCCATGACTGCAGGAAGAATATCACACGAAATATAGCGTCAGTGGGCTTCCTCAGCACCTTCCCTTCAAAGATCAGCTTGTTACGGATGGTCCAGATAGACCACATCGTCGCAGCAGCTCCAGTCCAGATCAAATCAAAATTCTGATGATAACCAAAACGCGCCAAAGAAACCAAATCCGAAACCGACGATGGGGCCTCAGGCCATCCCACCGTCTCACTAATAACCAACCACAAAAAACGCGCCAAAGGACATGCAAAAAGCAGGTGATCAATGGTTTCTACACAAGCACATACTGGACAGAGTCCATTCGTAGGCCCCTTCCTTGTCAAAATCTGCTCCCTAGTTGGCAATCTATCATTTATCACTTGCCATAGAAACACCCTGATCTTCATAGGTATTTTCATTCTCCAAATCTTTTTTATTTGTGGATCAACAACTCCATGAAACGTTAACCATCTGTACATAGATTTCGTCGAAAAACTCCCTTTCTTCTCCAGCGCCCATTTCATTTTATCCTCCTCTTCCGAAAGAAAAACTCCCTCAAAATACTTGGACGGAGAACGGATGCAACAGTCGTGTGTTCCGAGACCTTTGTAGGTGTCGGAGCTGTAGGAGCCGAGGACAAAGCCGGTGACCCAGACAAGATGAACTCACACACCGACGAGGAGACGCCGTTGGGTGGGCTTCCCGACGAGGAGGCGGTGACCATGGGTGTTGCACCGTTGATGGCCTCGTTGTCCAAGGGTTCATCACTTGCTGCTACAGCAGTGAGCACAGGGATGATGTCTACTGTGGATGTTGACGACATCGGCGCTGCCGTCGGGGTGGAAGCAGGTGTCAGCTCATTGGCGTCGCTGCCTGGATATTCTGTCGAACAGGCCACGGGCGCCACAACGATGATGTTAGTGACCGGAGCCGGGCGTGCATCTGTCCTTGCCGACACGGTCACGAGCTCGACTGTGGGTGACGGCTTGGATTCGTCGCAGATGCTCAATGGCGTCGTTGTCGTGGGCGAGCTTGGTGGACGACCCTGGGGTGCCTTGGGTCGCGCACTTCGTCGAACAGAACGATGGCGCCACAACAATGGTGTTGATGGGAGCAGCAGGAGCGACCGCTAGTGGCTCCACGATGGCAAGGAAAAGAGCCGGGCGCTGGGCCTCCCTAGCCGACAATGTGGCAAACTCGGTTGCGCCGGAGCTCGCCGTCACGGGCGCGAAGAAGCAGTCGGAGGTGCGGAGCATAGATCGTGAAGTACATCCATGATAGCCAGAATATGAACATAGACACGGTGTTGTTCGGCTTGCCAAGCATCGAGGTATACCTTCTTTTACACCCATTACCGTAGGATAATGCCCTAGGGTTAATCATCGGGGTATGCCTTGACCTGGGGATCCATGGCGATGTACGGGGGATGAAAATATTTGGGGAAATTTTGGAAAAGGGTGGTGAGATTGAGAAGGCTCTGATACCAGATGTTAGGTACTCACTCCGTTTCAAATTAGATGACTTCTATTTGGACAAAAGTGGATTTATTTAGATATGCTATAAATCTAGATAAATCAACTTTTTGAGAAAAGGAAGACATCTAATATGGAACGGAGGGAGTACCAGATACACAACTAGCTCAATCTAGCAATCTTACAAGGATTAGGACTAGGGTTTAGAGATACAAAGATGAACAAGCATGAAATGAGAGAGGGATCAAGACTCAAGAGCCGAGGTGAGAGAGAGGAGGCCGTCGTCCGTTTTGCCTGATCCTTCTGGATATCCTGTTCGATGCCTCCTTCAAGGTATTTGGGTTGTGTTTGGTTTAGTGGCTATCCACCGTATGGTGAGAGATATCCATTTTTTCAGTGGTTACCATGTGTTTGGTTCACAAACTGATAGGTGGCAGGCGTATCCACATTTTGAAAATATACCTTAGTTGAGCTCATCCCACCAAATCTGTCGGACTAGGGCAACCATTTTGGGTTGGCGCCTCTAGCCTCACCGTCGAACCGTTTTATTTGATGACTCGCTCTTTCTTGTTCTTCACTCATTTCCCTCTATCTCCCATCTCTCCATCGGGGCGGTGGCTCTAGATAAAGGCGACAACGGCGGACGGTGAGTCCATGCGGCGACGGCCGGTTAGTCCAAGCGGTGGCGCGGCTCCAGATCAACCTTATAGCGCGCGCGTGGTCGACGGGAGAAGAGCAGGGGCACAACTGGGTGTTGGTGTCGTGCGTGGTGGACATGACCCGCCGTGCTAGCTAGGTCCCAATGAGTGTGTGCTGTCAATCGATCGAATCGATCGATACTAGCTTCATATAGCTCAGAACGGCTAAGGCAAGATAACTGGGAGATGGGAAGGGCAGCGTAGAACGGTGGCGACCTAGATGAGCTGGTGGTCTCTCTTACCGGACATGGATCCCCTAACGTACGTCAACCTGTCGTGGGGTCACTGACTGTGGGCCCTGTGCTCACACGTCAGTGGCTGCACGGCACGTCAGGGGAGCCGCGTCCTCTTACCTCGTGTGCCCTCCTGTCCATGTTCGTTCTGAATCTCTCTGGTCGCTGCTACTTCTGTCGCCGATGGATATGAGCACGATTAGTTCAGCACAAAGAGACTAGTACTACTTGATTAGTTGTGCATCCTCTTAGAGCTAGCTAGTAAAATCGATTTTTAATTCAGCTTTGCTTATCTCATCTGTGTACTGAATCCACCGATATTTTTTTGTTTGCACAATAGCAGGCGGTGACTAGATATTTTTTTGTTTGCACAGTAGCAGGCGGTGACTAGGTAGAGCAATATCCTCAACCACATATTAAAATTTCGACCAAACAGAAAATTGGCTCATCCCACACACTCAACCAAACAGAAAAAGTGGCTATCCTAACTAGGTGGTTGGGATGTCCTAATCTCCCAAACCATATCCTCTGAACCAAACGCACAACATGCAGCTTGCAGCCTGAGCCAGGCCCATGCAGTGGCCCAGGAGACCAAGCCGATACAAGTATGGGTAGGATAGGCTCTTAACATATTCGGGTGGTGTCACCCCATAATGTCATGATTTCTTGGCAGGCGTAGGTATCAGAGCTGGGCATTCAGACATATCGACGGGCAGCTCGCAACGGCAAAAAAAGGATCCCACCTAATGTCAAGGGTATTCACGATTCCGAGAGGCTCGTACTTGTTCGTGACTCACTGAGGAGAAACGAATTCGATTCCCAGTCTCGCTTGCAATCCATCCCCACGCCTTGCCGGCGGCGGTGTAGGTAGGCTCCCCGCCTCCCTCCCTCATCTTTCCGTCAAGGGGCTGGCTGCACTCTCCCTCCCCTCTAATCTCCCCTCCTCGCCGTCGTGCTCCACCGCGCTCATGCTCGTGGTTGACGTCGTGCTCCTCCATCCGCAGGCGAAGCTGCTCCGTCATTCCATCCGCGGGTAATCCCCCCCCCCCCCCCCCCCCCCCATGTCGACATTGGCTTGGCTTGACAGCATGGTGCAATGGAGTCTCGGTGTACATATGTGCGGATGGTCGAGCGCAGGGCGGTGGTGATGTTTGGTGTCCTGGCGACGTCGACGGCTGGCCTTGCAAACTCATGGCGTTGATCAATTTTCTGGAGATGGGTTCCTGAAAGACGGCTGTAGTGATTTCTGAAGCGCGCACATCGGTGTGCGTTGAGTGTCTGCTGAACTGGTACTCCAGCTTTAGATGATGCGCGTAGGTGTGAGATCGGGGCATCAGCTCGATCATGGTCACCCCCATCATAATGGTAGCGATCCATGTTGTCGAGAGGTTGACTTCAGATTTTTTTAATGTTGTATGTTGTAAGTCTGAATTGATTAATAATTGTGAATTGTTGTGTGCATCACTTTGATGCATAGGACAAGGATTCACACCCTCTTTTCTAAAAAAAACATCTAACAACATTTGGCATTCCGAATATTTATATTCAATCGTAATACCAATATCTTTAGTATTGAACATTCAACCTAATATGTTGTGAAGCCTCCCAATGCAAACATCCAAACAAAACATTAGAAATTTTAGACAAAAAAGAAGTCCTATTCGTAATTATGCCCCAAAATTTTCTGGACGGACCTAAAATTTCCACCCAAATGGATCAAATTTGGGCGTGCACTGTCACATAACAAAGCTCGTAGCCCAATCTTCCACGTGAAATTTCCCTACCACGTCCCGGCTACCCGCGCCACTGCTAATTTCGGCAACCACCGTCGCCACACCGCCCACGACCAGATTCAAGGCTGCATCCCCCACCCACACACACACACCACCGCTTCGCCGTCGTACAACTGACCCCGTCAGCTGTAGCCCCTCCAGTTGGCCACCTCGGGCACACAACTCCCCGCACCGCTAACCCGTACACCCCCAACCCCCTCACCTCCAACCCGTCCAATCATCCACATCTGGAACCGCACCACCCTGCCGCCAGCCGCCTCACCTTACCACTGAATCAGCCACTACTGGAGATGTCGCGGCGCACCGTCGAGGAGCATCATGGGTTACCGTGGCATTCGGTTCAAGGCATCTGACCACTTTGCCGCCAAGATATTGTGCGACGACATGCGACATTGGCTTGGGAAATTCGAGTCATCGGAGCTCGCCGAGCGCACATACGACGTGCACGTACGTACGGTCGGGCCCAAATCCATGCTTAATTTTTGGATGTCCCGAGCCGGTCACAAGGCGGTGTTCCCCGTCTGTGTCTAAAATTAATACTAGGTAGGCCAAGCAAATAATACAAGCACACCTGCTACTAAAGCAGTCAGTCAAATTTACAGAAATATCCTCGCAACGATAAAGCATGCTCTTGTTTCCTCGCAGCGATCAAGACACGGGAGCGGGGTCTCGCCACGGGCCCCGTCCTACTGGCTCCGGTGACCGAGGCGCCGCCGCGGCAGCTCGTCTCGCACAGGAATCAGAGCCGCGGCGCAGCCTCGCCTGTTGGAGGCCAGGGCGGCGCGTGAAGCCCTGGGAGACCGATGCTGCTTAGATCCCCGCCATCGCCCCTTTCGATGCAGCTCGGCTCCCCGACGTTGCCACTGTCCCCGCACGCTCTGTCTGTCGCCGAAGCAACCACGGAAGAGCAAGACCAGGTCATCCCTTACAGCGACAGCTTTGCGCCAAGCGACCCCTTCCTTGTTGCACCGGACCTGCCCTGGGTCTATCCTGCACAGCTGCTGCCCGTGGAGTCTGCTCAGGACTGCTGGTCCGTCGCAGACGGGATCGGACACCTGGAGACTGAGCTGGACCAGGGGCTCGAGGAGCTATTCAGGTCCACGGCCGTGTACGGGCTTCCACTGTCACCACCACAGCCTGCTGATCTAATCGGCTACGGCTACACTGCCGAGCACACTGGGGAACACTGCCCCGCCTCCTGGTCGCCGCCACCGACTTGGTGCGATGTTCCGGTTCAGCTCTACAACACCAATGCTGTGCAGCAGCCAATGTTCATGGGAGATCGCCTTTTCGGTCCTGGCGTAACTGACGCTGCGTCCCCTTACCTCCTGCACCAGACCAGCTCCTTCTCACCAGTGCCAACCAACGAGAGGATCATCCATGCGGTGCCTGATCTGCCTGCAGTACAGCAGCTGCAGTTCGACGAGGGCCTCGGTGCGGGCTGGCAGCTTCAAGATGTTATCAACCAGCACAAGTTCAGGACAGAGCCAGTGCAGTACACCATCGCTTCTTCCTCTGAAGACGAAGCGGACCAGCCTGCCACGCAGTTCGACGCAAAGGGCAAGGCAGTCATGCCAGAGGTAACGATGAGTTTGGCCGCGAAATCGGCGGCCGGTCTGCTAGCGCTAAGACTGACCAGAAGCCAACTTTGCTTGGCAAAATCTTCAACATGATGCCTGCCTCAATCCTCGGCTTCCCAACCAATCAGGTCCGCAAGAAGACCTCCAAGAAATCTGCCTCGTTCAGACACAGCGAGGTGCCAGCCTCCAGGCCTGTTCAGATGAGTTCCAAGAGACAGGCACAGGTCAGCCTTTGCGTCCAGTTGGGCTTGATCGATTGCGAGGTAGATTTCAATGATGCAGCGCTCGATCAGATGACCTACCTGCTTCGTGAGCCGTTGACGACGACGAACATCCATGGGATTGCTGCTATAGCACACATCACAGAGAAGCCCAGTTTCGCTGTCCCTGAAGACCAGCTCGCCGACCTGATCCAAGATGGGCCCGAGGCGGCCTAAGGTCCGTGCGGTCTCACCCAAGACGTGCCCTTCCTATGGATTGCACAACCATTCACAGTAGTTACCGTCGTCAGCTGCAGATGCCCTGCAATGATGTTGTTCCGCCTTGCTCTTACCCTACGACACGCCCTGCCTACAGGCCTTCAGCGATGTCCCCGGGCTGTATCCGTAGTCTGTTCAAGCACTGTCCGCTTCCTATCTTCAGTGTCCTAGGTTCGATTGGGGGAGGGCTTCACCCTCCGACCCTTGTTTGTAGGCTCTCCGTGCACCGTCCGTGTCATTGTTGTTCCTCGTCGCCCAACACTCTAGATCTGGGACTTGTTCCGGGGAACAAGTGTGTTGAGCTTGTGTCAGTCGATCTTGTAACCCATGGCAGTACAACTTAAGTTATTGAACTGGAACGTGTTTGGGCTGAACGATGTTGCTCGTCGGTTTGTTGTGCGCTCCCTTGCGTCCGACACCGCTTGCACCATCCTGTGCATTCAAGAATCAAAGCTTGATAATCCTAGTGATGCCACCCTTGCCGAAATTGGCGGTCATTTACGTGGCCGCGCAATCTTGAGCGCCGATGGTAGCCGTGGTGGTCTGCTCCTGTTTTGGAATGACGATATCTTCCGCGCCTCCGTCCCTATTGTCAGAACGTTCTCCATCACAGTAAACTTGGTACATATTGCATCCGGCCTCTCCTGGAATCTCACCTCGGTCTACGGCCCGAGCGATGACGAGCGCAAACCTGCCTTCTTGGTTGAACTTGCTGACATTAGCAGTTCAGTTCAAGGATCTTGGCTCGTTATCGGTGATTTTAACCTAATTCTTCATGATCAAGATAAGAACAACGCTAGGGTGAATAGAAGTTGGATGCGTAGGTTCAAGGATGCAGTTAATAATAGCGCCCTCAAAGAAATCAAGTTGATTGGACGTCGGTTCACTTGGAGCAACGAGCAAGCCACTCCCACCATGTGTAGACTAGATCGTGCCTTCTGCAACAACGAGTGGGAAGATGTTTTCCCGGCCGCAAAATTGCTGCCAAAGGCGTCCTCTATGTCCGATCACTGCCCCCTTCTTCTTGTTCAGGACCTTGTGATCAAAACGCCGCCCCGGTTTCGTTTTGAGAGCTTTTGGCCCCTAATGGCGGGATATGCACCTGTGGTGGAACAGTCCTGGAACATGCAAGTCTCGGGTAGTGACCTTTTCGCGATCCTAAACAAGAAGCCGAATAGATTGGCCAAACATCTTAAGTCTTGGGCAAAAAACAACGTGGGGGATATCAGGAAGCAGCTACTTGTCTGTCAAGAAATTGTTCTCCAGCTTGATAAAGCACAAGACTTCAGGCCGCTTAGTTATGAGGAGACTATGTTGCACACGACGTTGAAACAACGTATTATTGGTCTGACAGTAGTTAATCGAGTTAAAGCACGACAGCGCGCTAAGATCAAGTGGCTTAAGTTCGGCGATGCCTGTACTAAGTTCTTCCACATGAAGGCGTCTGGAAGAAAGAAAAAGATGCGTATTCATGCGCTAACTACTGATAACGGCACGGCTACATCACCTACCGAGCTTGAGGCAACAGTCACAGCGCATTTCACTAGTATTATTGGCACTGTCTGGCCTTGCACCGAGACGATCAACTGGGACGAGCTTGCGCTCCCAAAGCCTGACCTGTTCAGCCTGGCAGACCCATTCTCTATGCAAGAGCTTAAGGACGCAGTGTTCGGTTCTGCATCTGACAAATCTCCAGGGCCGGACGGCTTCTCGGCGGGGTTCTTTAAGTCAAGCTGGGATATAGTGAAAGATGATCTCTTTGCCGCGGTTCAAAAATTCTACAGCCTCAACGACGTCAATTTTGAAAACCTAAACTCAGCATTTTATGTCCTTCTCCCAAAAAATGATGACCCGTTCGCAATCAACCACTACCGCCCAATAAGCCTGATCCACGCCTTTGCGAAACTGCTGTCAAAGATGTTGGCTAACAGATTGAAACCCAGATTGAACGAGCTGATTTCACCTTGTCAAAGTGCTTTCATTTCTGGAAGAAGTATTCAAGACAATTTCCTGTATGTACAAGGACTTGTCAGGCACTATCACACTTCCAAAATGCTGGCCTTGTTACTTAAAATTGATATCGCGAAAGCTTTTGACACGGTATCCTGGACTTTCCTGCTAGACATGCTCGCAGCTAGAGGATTCCCACTTAGGTGGCGTACATGGATGTCCATCCTATGGCAATCGGCTACCTCCTCGGCCATCGTCAACGGAGCCACAGGCGCCTCAATCACTCACTGCCGCGGTCTACGGCAGGGAGACTCCTTGTCACCCTTCCTCTTTGACCTAGCCATGGAACCCCTCCATAAGATCCTGGAACTTGCAACTGCTTCCGGGATGCTGTCAAAGCTTCGAGGCCGCAAGGCTGCCTCCAGGGTGGCGTTGTATGCAGATGATGTAGCACTTTTTATCAACCCGGTCCAAGAAGACCTCCAGGCGGTACATGACATTCTTCTCTCCTTTGGCAACGCCACTGGGCTGGTGGCAAACATGTCCAAAAGCTCGGTCACTCCAATTCGATGTGAAAACCTGAACTTAACTGAGATCATGGGACAGACTGGGTTTCAAATCGTCCCAATGCCCTGCAAATACCTCGGCATGACATTATCAATTCAAAAACTCACGAAAGCACAGTGGCAGGAGCTGCTGCAGAAAATGGGACGTACGCTAGCCTGCTGGAAGGCAAGATTTATGAGTAAGGCAGGGCGCCTAGAGCTGCTAAACTCGGTGCTAACCTCCATAGCCGTGTACCTTCTTTCCGTGCATGAGATGCCTGCATGGGCAAGGAAAGAGTTCGATAGAATTAGACGGGCTTGGCTTTGGACTGGTGACTCGGCTTGCTCCGGTGGGCGTTGCAGAGTAAGCTGGAAGCAGGTTTGCAGGCCCAAGGAATTGGGAGGGCTGGGAGTTCGCTGCGTCGACAAGTTCAGCAGGGCTCTTCGTATTAGATGGATGTGGCAGAAATGGACGGCGGATAACAAATTGTGGGAGCACCTCAACTTCCCAACAGGCAAAACCGGCCGTGACCTTTTTTCTGCATCGACAAGAATCACACTTGGGAATGGAAAAAAAAAACAAATTTTTGGAGTGACAATTGGCTTAATGGATCGAGCCCGTGGGAGGTCGCACCATCACTCTTCCTGATCTCGGCCCCCAAAAACATGACGGTGTATGACGCTCTGCTTAATGACAAATGGTTCAACGATCTAAGTTTCAAGCTAAATCAAACTCACAGCTCCGAGCTCACAAGGCTTGCCTCCATCATTGAGTCAATAACGCTGCAGCATGATGTACCAGATTCGATTGAGTGGACTGCCTCAGCCACTGGGAAATACTCGGCAAGTTCTGCTTACAAGGCGCAGTTCTTTGGCTCTGCGCGAACTGGTTTCAAAGAGTTGATTTGGAAACAATGGGCGCCGCCGCGCTGCAAAGTGTTCCTATGGACAATGCTACTTGGAAGGGTCCTCACGGCAGATAAACTGCTTCTTCGAGGATGGGAAAATGACTACTTCTGTCCCTTGTGCCGAAGAAACTTAGAAACGACGTCCCACTTGTTTGTTGAGTGCCCTTGGACAAGGCAGGTGTGGGCAAAAACTGCGGCGCAATTCGGACTACCAAACCTCAATCCTGACAGTGGGTCGACCGAGTTTACCTCGCTACAATGTTGGTTCTCCAAACTTACAAAGAGTGGCTCCACGGAGGTAAAGAAAGCAACAAGATCAATGTCAACGTTGCTTTGTTGGGAAATTTGGAGGGAGCGCAATCGAAGAATCTTTGAAGATAAACCAACATCCAAGCACAGATTTTGGACGATGATTTAGGACACGGCTGCATGTTGGAGGCTGGCTGGTGCCAAACTACCACTAGTTTTGCAGCCGGGAGGGGTCCCTTTCGACCCGGGTTGAAGTTCTAGCACCTTGTATAGTTTTTATTCTAAACCCCTGCCCCAATGCTTCCTTTTTTCTTTTTGGGTAATCTTGTAATACCCTTTACTTCTCTTATCTTGAATATAGCAGCTCTCCTGCCGTTTTTCCAAAAAAAGAAGAAGACGAGAACCTCTAATTGAAACTTTCACCTGTATACATCAAACAAGCATTAGAGCATCTCGAACAGAGCCCTCAAACTCGGACCCTCAAAAAAAAATTAAGGTTCACCTTTTTTGAGAATTCTACTCGGATCAACGAGCGACGCATAGCAGAAACCGTAAACAGAACTGGAAATATTTTGATTTTGGCGGGAACAAACTAGAGTTCTTCCCCGATTCATAGAAGAGATGCGTTCATCACCGATCCATACATAATTAACATAGTTCTACACTAATCCAAAAGCTAAACTAGATTAATAAGGTCGCCGCCTAACCCTAGTGCCAAAATTTGGCTCACCGGAGCCTCGGATGCGGCGGCGACGCGGCGGAGACCGACGACCTTCAGTCCTCGTCGGAGACGAGGTCGATGACGTCTTCGGCGTCGGCCTCCCAGAAGGCCTTCTTCTCCGCGGCGAGCCGGTTTGCCTCCAGCCCTTGGTGGAGGAGGATCGCGTCGAGCTCCTCGTCGCGGGCAACCTGAGCTTGCTTCTCCTCCGCCTCACGCACCGAACGGAGCAAGACTTGAGCCACTACGGACTCAAGCGCCTCGTCGGCGACGAAATCCTCCGGCGCCACAGAGGACTCGTAGGCAGCGCCGTCGTAATCCTCCGCCGGAAGAAGTGCCTGCAGCGCGGATGAGGTGGAGGTGCTGCCGTTTGAGCTCCCCTCGCCGTTGAACACTGCGCCGCGGCGGCAGGCCTCGCGAAGCCGGTCGAACTCGTCGACCTCGCGGCGCCAGAACCCCCTCGGCACCGGGAGGTTGCGGTTGCTGAACCTGCGGGCGCCGCGCTTCCGCCCGGCATCGCTAGCCACCGCTTGCGCCCGCCGCTCCTCCGAGTAGTCGCCGCCTCGCGGCGGCGTCGAGGTCACGCGCTTGCGGCTCATCTCGCGGCTGCGGGCGGCGGTGGATCTGCTGCGGCTGCGACAGATTGCTCGTCGGAGAAGAGAGAGGGGCGCGGCGGATAAGGTTTACGACCTAGAAATGGCCTCGCGTCCGGCATAAATACGGATCCCCGCGCCGCCCCTTAGTGCGAAACGATTACAAATTAAAACATAGTGGTAAACGATTACAAATTTAAACATAGTGCTAAACGATTACGAATTTAAACATAGTGATCAACGATTACAAATTAAAACATAGTGCCAGATCGTTAAGTCTGCTTTTATTACAAATAGTAAGGTACTCTAGTTTCTTCCTCTTCCTGTTCGGCCTCGGTTGCCTCGTCCCCGCGCCGTAGCTCCACCAGTCCCAAACTCCGGACAGTTCATATCCCTATGACCAAATTGGTTGCATAGAAAACATTGCCTAGTAGGTCCTGAACGGACAGACGTCGCCTAGAGGGGGGGGGGGGGGTGAATAGGCGAATAAAAACATTTTCCGAGGAGCCGGATTATCCGGTCCAAGAATGACCCAGATATTCCGGTATGCTTGATAAAGGCGGAATAAAACTAGTGTTTTACTTTAACAAGCATACAACCTAAATATACTAGGTTCACCTATGTGCACCAACAACTTATGCTAAGCAATACAAGTAACAAGGTGATAGCAAGATAGATGACTTCAAGCACGAAGGCTATCACAATGTAAAGTGCATAAGTAAAGAGCTCGGGTATAGAAATAACCGAGACACGCGGAGACGAAGATGTATTCCCGAGTTCCACCCAAAGGGTGTACGTCTCGTTGGAGAGGTGTGCGCGACCACAACAGGTTAGCCGCAACGCCACAAAGGCTCACCTTCTTCTCCTGATGAACTCAACCACAAAAGGTTGCGAGTTCACCTTCCACTATTGATCCCCTTTGGGGCGGAGATCGAATCCCGTACAACACACTTGAGGCACACACCCACAACTTAATTGGGGGCTCCCAAGTCTTGAGGCACACACCCACAACTTAATTGGGGGCTCCCAAGTGACCACAAAAGGTCTTGGCCACAAAAGGCGTTGACCACAAAAGGTCGGCCACAAAAGGCGTCTATGGTCCAATGACCCAAGAGTAACAAGCTGACAAGTATCACAACCACGAATCCTCGTGGGGGGCTCAAACCGATGCAAATGCAATGGCAAGAGCACACGAAGTGCTCAAGTCCTTCACTCTCAAATTCCAACAAAGCAACAAATGCTTATGGGGGAATAAGAGAGTAAGAACAAAGAAAACCACAAAGGAGTCAAATCCCTCACTCCCAAATCCCACCAAAAGCAACTAATGCTTATGGGGGGAGAAGAGAGGAAGAACAAAGGAGAAGAACCACAAAGGAACTCCAAGATCTAGATCCACTAGGTTCCCCTCACTTAGAGGAGAGATGGATTGGTAGGATTGTAGATCTAGATCTCCTCTCAACTCTCCCTAGAGAATATGCAAGAATCTATGGAGGGATTGAGAGGGAAGTGAGCTTTCCAATGTCAACAATGGAGTAGGAGAGAGGGGAAAGTCGTGCTGCCTTAGATGGGGCAAGGAAGAAGAAGGGGAGGGGTATTTATACCCCTCTAGGAAAAATAGCCATTGCGCCCAGAATTTAGACCGGAAATTCCGCCCAAAAGTGAAATTTCCGAGCTGAATTTCCGGTTCCAACCAGTGCCACTTTTTCGAGAAAAACTGCGCGAACCGGAAATTCTGATCAGTACGGAATCGGAAATTCCGAGTGCCTGAAAATTGACAGAAACAGCACAACGAAAACTGCAACAACTTTTTCATCCGGACTCCGTTTTCGATGATTTTCGGCTCGTTGTAATCGCTACAACGAGCTCTATAAGATCATACAGAGAAACATCATACTCCATCATGTGAGGATAAAACCAAATGGGGAAAGGTTGAACTTTCCTATAACATGTAAACCGGTAAAACCTCCAACATAAAAAACGCAACACGTTTTCCAAAGTAAAACCGTTTTCGATGAACTAGAGCTTGACATAGAGATGAACCAAGCTCTAATTCCTCACATGGATAAAAACCAAATAAGAACCAATAAATATGATATGCCAAGTATGCAAAGGTTTGAGCTCTCCACAATGATGCGATCAAGTTACTCACTTGAGAGCCCCTCTTGATAGTACGCCTATCTATCCTATAGCACTATCAAGATCATACCTTTGCCTTGAGCATTCCACTTGAGTTAGATGATGGCTATCTTGATCTCTTCAAGTGGATCATCTTTCTTGATTGCGTGAGCACGCACATGCTTGATGAAGACTTTTTCAAATACTCCCCCATACCCATAATGGGAGAGTCTCGCTAAGCTCCGTCTTCATGTATCCATAGCAAGCTCCAAGCATAGGATCTCTTCCAAAAGCTTCTCTTGGTCTTGCACATCTTATCCTTGATGACGATCACCACATGACGTCATCCTCCACGAGCTATATGAAATCTTCATTTGATGCAAGCCCATGGGAAGATACCTAACCCCACATAAAGATACCACACACACATATCATGGGTTAGTTCACAAAGATATATGGACAAGTGATTACCATCCCAAGAGATACATGATCCCATTTGGGACATCTTGTAGCTTTGTGTGTTGATCAACAACTTGATCAACCTTTTATCTTCCAATCTTTCTTTGCTAATATGATGTCTTGACTCCTTCAAGACATACTTGCAATATGCTCAACCCAACACATGACCATCCATCATATACATCCTTGAATGGGACATTGGTCATCAAATAAGCTTCTAGAGTCCAACACATGAACTCCACCATTCCCATGGACACGATCTATAAAGATATCTCAAAGGAAACATTAGTCCATAGGGATTGTCATATAATTACCAAAACCACACATGAGGGAAAATGCTTTTTCAGGTCCGCCAGCCTCCGATTCGTCCATATCATTCCGGATGCGCCTACACTGGCGTCGACCTCTACCCGGACGGAGTAACCTTGGGTCTGGAATGTACCTCCTCTCGGTAGGATCAACTGTGTTGAAATTACCCATGGCTCTGAATCCTAGCATCTCACATGTCCATGTGTTGACGACAGCTTCACGACTGAAGTACGGAGACACAAACGAGATTGCTTCCAAACGTAGCTGGCCACAAGCAGCAAGTACATGAGAGCAGGGCAGGTGAAACAATTTGGGTTTGTTGCATGTGCATTCACAAGTTGGCCATGCTTCATTTCCAATTTTCACCTCATGAGTCCTTAACACAATGCCACAACCGAACTTGTCGGTAGGTAGGCGGACCTCAAACCTCCTCTCCTGATTGCCGATGGCAACAACCTGAAATGTTCGAGCCTTCTCCATCTTTGCATCCATGTACTTCGTAATCTTTTCACACCACGGCGAGTTCGGATTGCGAAGTATGTGCATTTCGGCTTTCTGGCGTTTTTCTCTGAAATAATTGACCGTGCCGAGGAAAATTCCCTCCACAAGGGCTGTCAGAGACAAAGCACGGTTCCCTCGGAGGACAAAATTATATGTTTCGGCAAGGTTTGTAGTCATGACGCCGTACCTAGCTCCATGTGTGTCGTGTAGCAATGACCACCTCTCTACGGGCTCATGCTCAATCCACTGCTGGAAGTTCTTGATCTGCCGACCACCCTTTCTCCTTGTGCCTGGTGGATCAAAACCAGGCAGATCGCAAAGCCCAACTGGGTCTTCCTCAGCAGGTGCAGGCCCTGTAGCTGCCTGGGCCGCAACTTGTGCCACGTGATACGCTACCGCCGCTGTACGTGCAGCTTTCCTTTCCCGAACATGTTTGTTCGTGAACTCATCAAGCTTGCCACGAAGGAAAGTGTACTTCCATACCTGGTTCTGCTTGCAGAGTTTTTTGAACAGATTCATTAGACTCTTATTTCTGAACTGTGAGAAGAAGTTTGCGCCTAGATGACGCATGCACCATCGACTCTGCAGGTCAACCCAAAGTGTTTCTTCCTCTGGCCCAGGGTTTGTCAATGCCTTGATCGCGTTCAGTATACCCGCATGTCTGTCATGCAGAACGCACACATTGGCCTTCTCCTTGACAACTGCCTTTTTCAACTGCCTAAAGAACCACGTCCAACTCTCCGTGTTCTCGCTCTCGACAAAAGCGAAAGCTAGGGGCAATAGTTGATTATTCCCGTCTTGCCCAATAGCAATCAATATCTGACCCTTGTACTTGCCAGTAAGAAAGGTGCCATCGACACATAACACTGGTCGGCAGTGGCTGAAGGCTTCAATGCATACACCGAAAGAGAAAGAGAAGAACAAACAATGTAACACCCTCACAGTTGGAAACTCTGGCATGTAAAAATCTTGAAGATCAACATACGTGCCAGGATTCCTGGCTTGCAGTGTGCGGAGCAAACGGACAACACAATCATATGAGTCAAAGAAAGACCCAAATCTGTTCTCCAACGCCCTCTACTTAGCCCTCCAAGCCTTGCCATATGATATGTTGTAATTGAATCTCGTGAAGACTTTGTTCCTAATTGTCTTCACTTCCATCGCCTTGCTCTCCACAATCTCCGTGTAAAACGAACGAGCAATAAGCATCGACGACAGATTACGATGGTCCTGAAGGATGCTTGGAATACGACATGTATGCATTACCAAGTCACTGACCACCCAGTTGGTGTCGTACTTGGGGACATATGCGTGCACCCTTCCCGGGCAATCTATGTTCGAGCATTCCATGGTTAAGAATTTTTTACTCGACACAGTTGTCTTGAAAACCCTTGATGTCGACATTGCCCACCTTATAATTGCTTCCTGCAGATGCTGCTTATCAGGGTACATTGCGCCCACTGCCATGCTGTTCTGGTGATATTGCCACGAAGAATCATGACCATCATCCATAGTCATGCCAGAAGAGAAGTCCTGAGTCCAGGAAGCAGGATATGGCACCTCTTGCTCGTTCTCTTCGCCATTCGACGAATCGGAATCACTGCCGTCCCCGCAATCACCATCAATATCTTCATCTTCCATCTCATTCTGCATTCGGCCATCTTCCTCGTCTCCATCTGCCTCCACATTTTCACCATCATCATGCCCTCCAGCCCTACTACTCTGCCCTGAATCATAACCGCTGCCTCCATCATAACCATGACTGTCATCATGATCAATTTCGATGGTTGCTGCACTGCTCTGCCCTGGATCGTGCCCACCTTCGCCTTCAGGAGGATTGACATTTAGCTCCTTAACGACGGGAAGCAACAATGCAACAGGGTGGCTTCCCCTGTTTTTGCAACCTTGCAACCAGTTCACCCACTGAGACTTCCGTTCAATCGGCCTCATAGTGTACCAAATTTTTGTACTAGACCTGGACCATAACGCATGCACACCAACAGTGTGTGTTTCAGCATTTAATCCCAAACAATCTGCCAACCAATCTTTTAACTGACTAACAGACCATTTTTCAGGGGCAGTCAGATCCAACTCGACGTGCTGAAACTGGCTCAGGTCCATCCCATATTCATTATGCTGCACTGAACCGGCACCGTAGTAGAAAACACACTTTACTACATTCGACATGTTTTCTCACCTAGTAAAATATTAAAACGTATCAATTATTAATACACGTGGGTCCCATAATTTCAACCGAAACTACTAAATAATCCAAAATTAACACGAATCCTAGCCCTAATGTACGCAACTACAGCCAGCCGGAAGTATATACTACTACAATATGAACTACACATACTAACATACTACGAATCCATCCGGACTAACTAAAAATCTAACCGGACTAACAACACACTAACCCTAATCTAAGTAACACAAACCCTAACCCTAATGTAAGAGTAGTCACGTACCCTTGAAGCGTGACAGCAGCACCACCGCAGCAGCCTGACCCTCCACCACCGGAGCACCCCGAGCCTCCACCACCGGAGCACCACCACGAGCACGAACACCTTCGAAACCGAATCTCCCACCGCCACCAACTCGCCTCCACAGCCTACCCCATCATAGATCGGGCACCCCACAGCCTTTGTTACAACCTAGAACTAATTTCTAGTGGATAGATGCACCAAATCCGGGGCAAAATGGTGCTCTTTTTTCGGTTTCGGACGAACAGGAGAGAGAGAAGAGAGAGCCGGCGCGAGGAAGAAGAAGGAGCCGCGCGGTCGACTTAACGCCACCTCGTCGGCTTGGACGTGGCCGACCCTGCGCGTCGGCCTTGACGTGGCCGATTTCTGGCCCCTCGGCGCCGATCAGGCAATCGGCCAACAGCCCGTGCCCGCACCGACCTGGTCGGCCTGCTCCTGGCCGACGAGACCTGCTCGGCCTCCTCCTGGCCGACGCGGCCTTTTCGGCCTCCTCCCAGCCGAGGCCGTATTATTGTTAAAATTTCCTCCGACGCACAATATTCTCCGAATTTGTGAAAAAAAATATTTAAAAAAAATTAGCTCCCGTTTACGGGCCGCATCCTGTTTACGGGTTCTGCTATGGGCTAAAAAACGGCGAAACCCGTAAACTCGCCGGAGATTTACGGTTTTTCGCGCGTTTGAGGGCTCTGTTAGAGATGCTCTTAGAAGTGTGGATGTGCTCAAAGAACTGGGCACGGTTCATCCTATAAAGCAATGATGCATGCATGGAGCTATGGATATTTACGTGGAAGATACAATTAGTTCTGGAAGACAAATTATTGCCTTTTCTTAGTAGTTAGTACCACTAAAAACTGGTTAATGTTGAGACATGGATTTCTTCCATGGAATGAAATTAGGGTGACATAGGTTAATTAATATACGACAACTTACCAACCTTCTTCTCGGTTAATATCAAGTAATACAATTGAGTAAAAATTGCACTACTGCTATCAAGTAATACAAGGAAAATACCAATTCCAAGGAAAATGAGAACCAAAAGACTGCCCATCGATGAGTATCTTTCTCTAGGATGTTGTATTTTCTTCTCAGGATCGCTTAGGTCAGCCACGGTGTATGTTAAATAGGGTTGCCAAATAGTAAATTTGGCTTTTAGCATCAGCTCCCTACGTTGTGGAGATGCCAAACACTGTTACCAAAATAAATGAGAGCCGGCGCATCTACAAGAGCTGAAATTCTTTTACCCAATAGAAAATGAGTCATGCAAGCTCTCCCTTCACACCCAAGGCCAAGAGATTGTGACGGCTATCGCATGCAATGGTCCACAGGCAAGATGGTTAGGAGGGTGGTTGTGCCCCCAGCCCATCAGAGTTCAAATCCCAGATTTGACGCTGGTGTTTCTCGTTTAGACGGAATATTCTTCAGTGGGAGGCGACGTTCCCGTCGACAGCGAGGCGCCTGTGGTGACTTCGTCAATCTCAAGACCTGATCCGCCGGCTCAGTCTCTCGGAGGTGCTCAAAGGGGTAGGGTATGCGTGCGTGTGTTCATAGAGGTGAGTGTGTGCGCGTGTATATGAACGCTTGCGTTGTACTGTGTTTCTCAACAAAAAAAAAACTTAACGTACAGAGTGCGGAAAAACTGTGACAAGAATGGCTAATGTCTACTACTTGTAAGAAGAGACCCACACATTAAATTTTCCAAATTTTGTGATATATTGCCCTACAAAGCTCAAACTTGTGATACAAGAGCATTAGTTTGGAACATTGTTTTTCTTTTGTATTAGGCAAAATCAAAGGAAAAAGGGAAATTACTACAGAATCGTGGGTCTGAGGTACCTTGTGTTAGCACTTAGCATGCCAACCAAAACTGATAGCTTTCAGGCACAACCATAACACTAGATCTTTTGCTGCCAGGAAAATACCATAAATTCATGCCTATGTTAACTGTGATCCACATGTATAAAATTGAGATAGATTGTCAGTACCAAATTCATGCCTACGGGAGTACACTTTTTGACGACAAAGTTCAACAACCACCGCCGCTTCCAGTTGTATCACGATAAAATTCAATCGATCCAATTAGAATTCCCCATAATGAAAGAAGACATCCCAGCCTGGCAACATCGCTCTCATTGATCTCTGACCCCAGCACAACGTCAAAACTCTAAGCCTCACCAGCCATACCACAGGAGCAGGATCGAAGACACAATCTTCCATTTGCGCTCCATCAACGGCATTTCTCTGTCAGCCGCCGGTGTGTTGGCGGTGCTGCTACATCTGGTCACCCGGTGTTGCCGCCCACTATGATGATGCCACCGGCAAGGCCAGGAGGTGATGGTGAACGGATGACCAGTTTTGACAGTGGATTGGACATAGCACCATCCGGTGGCGACAACTACTGGGCTTGTGACGCAGGAGGCGTCTCGTGCTCGTGCACATGGGGAGGAGACGGCGGAGAGCGCCATCGAGAGGACCTTCTCCAATCACATGATCTGACCATCTTTGCCTGATTCAATAAACTATGTATGCTGCAACCCTCAGTACAAAACAAAAACTGCTGTAAAATGCAAGAACGTATGTCTTTCTCTAATTTTCCATATCAATCTAAATTAAAGCAATTTTTATTCGCAACCGTTGTTAGGCTCTTCCAGAAAACGAGCAGAATAGTAGGCATGCATGACTACATGTGACAATTGAGTATAGAAGCAGAGTTTTCGTCATAAATTAAAGCTATACTCATGTGCAAGATCACTAATTCCTAAAATAATATCTTCTGCCTTATAACATGATCATAAGTACCATCAGAAAATAAGCCAACTAATCCCCGGTAAATAAAGTAACAGAGGTAATCATAAACATTTGTATGTATCGAAACAATGCCTCCTTTGGCGGGAGGTCAGAAAAATTGTTTCCCAAATTCATGATCTAAATTCCCACGATACTACCTCCCACACCCCTTTGCACACAAAGAAATCGCATATTTTTTTTAAATATTATTCTTTTTAACAGAAATTCAGAAAATATTGCGTGATTGGAGAAATTTTCAGAAATAATACACCCTCGGTTTCGACGTGGCCGACCAGGACTCGTCGGCCACGGCGTGGCCGACCAGCACTTGTCAGCCATGACAAGGCCGACCAGCCTGTGGGCCAAACTGCAGGCCTGGCCGACGTACTAGTCGGCCACGACATGGACGATATGTTCCAGCACGCTACACGGGGCGCGGCGAGCTACTGCTGCCAATGGCGGGCAGGAGGGCACGCGACACGGCGCTGCCGACGTTCACGCGCGGCCGTGGCCGGAGAGCGCCGAGACGCGACACGGGGCCGGTGAGCTGCTGCTGCCAATAGCCGGCGACGCTGCCGAGCAAGGCGACTGCGGCGTGCTGGGCAGAGCAAGGCGAGGAGCTGGTCGGCCACGGCGTGCTGGGTAGAGCAAGGCGAGGAGCTGGTCGGCCACGGTGCATCCAGCACAGTCGCGCACGCACACAGCACGCGCAAGGGAAGCCACGGCCGCTCCGCGTGCCACCGGCCGCGTCCAGTCGCGCCGCTCGCGATGCCCAGCCTCGGCCGCCGCGCAGCACGCCCGCGCATCGCGCGCAGCACGCGCTTGCAGCACCAGCCTCGCGCACCGCAGCACCAGCCTCCGCGCGCAGTACGCGCTTGCAGCACTAGCCTCGCACAGCACGCGCACCGTCGGTCGCACCGTGGCCGATCGGTGCTGGTCGGCTATGCCGTGACCGAGCAGGCTAATCGGCCATGGGCCATGGCCGAGCAGGTCCCAACGGTGGAGCTGCCGTCAGCCGACCGGCCTATCGGCCACGCCGTGGACGACGAGTCCTGGTCGGACCGGACGTGGCCGACGAGTTCTTGTCGGCCACGCCGAAGCCGAGGGTGTATTATTTTCGAAAATTCCTACAATCGCACAATATTCTCCGAATTTCTGTTAAAAAAAATAATATTTAAAAAAAATAGGCCAAAGAAATCTACTTCTACTTCAAAGGGGCACATGATACATATCCAGCGCCATGGGTGGTCAAAGATAAGAAAATCCAGCGTCATACCCAAGGAACGAGCGGAAATTGTTCTGTGTCTCGAAATTCAGATGCTAACTCATTCTGATCATATATTTTTCCTATCTTTGATTGCATAACTATTCCGGCAGTACTGATGATCGCATCACATAATCAGAGGTAGTGTGCCCCCACACACACCTCGATGCCCTGAACATTTTTTTTGAAAAGGGAAACCGAATGCACACAGCCATTTTATATTAATCAAATAGGTAGCAAAGTATCAAAAGTATGAACAGCATAGACAACTATCGCCACCATGTATAGATTAATACATGATTTAGATTAATAAAGAACCTGGTATAGCCCAAGATGCATCATAGACAACTATCGCCACCATGAAGACATCAGAACTAACAAATCACACAACACAATTCCACGACCCTTGTCACGTGAAGAAGATGACATCGGTTCACCTATGAACCAGAGGAGGGTGAGCGCGGAGGGCTGTCTGAGGCAGGCGGCCGCAGCGGAGGACTGCATATCAAGGCCAAGTGGCAACGCGTGTGGGGCGAGGAAGAGGGGCCGTCGAGGAGGCAGCGGCGGTGGAGGCGTCTACGTGGAAGGAGAGTAGAGATAGAGAAGACTTCCGTGATTAGCGGATCTGTGGGATCGTGGGAGGCGACGGACGGACGAAGGGGTGGACAGAAAAAGGAACGGAACTTTTCTTTTAGATAGGAGAGATTTTCCTATCTCTGATTGCATAACTATTCCGTCAGTACTGATGATCGCATCACATAATCCCAGGTAGTGTGCCCACACACACCTCGATTCCCTGAACATGATTTAGATTAATAAAGAGCCGGGAATAGCCCAAGATGCATCATAGACAACTATCGCCACCATGAAGACATCAGAACTAACAAATCACACAGCACAATTCCACGACCCTTGTCACGTGAAGAAGATGGCATCGGTTCACCTCTGAACCCCGGGGCCGCGCAATTCCAGATCCATGTAGCTCGCTAGAGGTTCGACCAAGGAGTAATATGAGGCGGCACGGAATGCGTGGGCAGACGGCGCGGGACGCGTAGCGGCGTAGGGCATGAAGGCCCAGAGGAGGGGAGCGCGGAGGGGGGTCGGAGGCAGGCGGCCGCGACGGAGGACTGCATATCAAGGCCAAGCGACAACGCGTGCGGCGCGAGGAAGAAGGGCCATCGAGGAGGCAGCGGCGGTGGAGGCGGCTACGTGGAAGGAGAGTAGAGATAGAGAAGACTTGCGTGATTAGCGGATCAGTGGGACCGTGGGAGGCGATGGACGGACGAAGGGTGGGCAGAAAGAGGAACTAAACTTTTCTTTTAGATAGGACAGATTATATGAATAAAAGTAATTTATGGGGTACCGTACTTCCTCCGTCTTAAATGTAACCTTTTTCTAGTTTTTTGACATGTATATATCTATACATGTTTTAATGTAAAATTTATATTAATTTAACACTAAAACTAGTGTAAATATATGTGCAGAAAAATCTAAAAGACTAAAAAAAACTTACTCTACAGCTCAGCTAAAGAAGGCCTAGGTAGGACTTGAAAACACAAACAGGCCCAGTCCATCCTGCAGGACCGAGAAACACTAAAAGTCAAAACACAGATCAGCTAGTCTGACGGTTGATGCTAAAATAAAAGGCTAATCTGACGGGTTACAACATCGATCGAGAATTAACTACTGTGAATGTGTAATGTGGCAGCCGGCCTGCTGCAGTGTGCCACCACACGGAGTATAGTTTTTTTCGATAAAGGGGAATTAACTAGTTATTAGACCACTGTGAATTTGTAAATCCCTACACTAAAAATTGATGTCGTAACAGAGCACTGGAAAAGGGCATATACATCGCGCGACGGTGGCAGCAAATTTTAATAAATGTATTCAAACGGGTGGCATTTGGGAATGTGGACGGATAAGGATCCATCATTCCTGTCCGTCGCTGCTACCTTGCGTACGGCATATCACTCCTGCCACACTATAGATAATTAAATGATATACAATTACTTCAGAACAAACACAATATAAATTATTAATGGAAAAGCAAACATTCGACTTATCATCCATCTGAGACAACTTACGGATGTCCGGCTGATAAGCTGGGATACTGATTGGTGTCTTACATGAAAACAGCAACATCTCAACTGGACAACGTTAGAGGTTCTGACTTTTTATATCCGCAATGTCCCTTATCTCCGGCGGCAGCTACTCTTGGATTGATACCGGACCGCTGTGTTCATAGCTCAAACCGTGAAAATCCAGTCGATCCGCCGATTTATGGCAATCACTACAACCCTAATCATGCAACCGCTAGTTAAATTGCTTGTTCACGGATCTGTGAAGGTTGTCGGCGTCCCCCGCTTGGCCCAGGTCTGAGTCCCTTTGACCCCATATGGGTAGGGGCGGGCCGGCTGGTCCTCGCACGACGGTGACGCTCCCTGATAGTGGCGGTGGTGAGTCGTGCTTACAAGGTGCGGTGGTGCTGGCAGCCGACCCGCCGCCACTACCCTAGAAAAGGCTAGAGGGAAACATCCATCGGTGGCGCACTATCACTTTATGCGCCACGCTTAACAAATCTGTGGCGCACCCATTATGGTGCGTCACAGTTTATGATCGTATCTGTGGGTGCGCCACAGTTTATGATCGTATCTGTGGCGCATATAAATTGGGTGCGACACAAGTAATGTGTGGCAGGGGCCTGATCCAAATCTCAGACTTATCTGTGGCGCACCAGACGACAGTGCGCCACAGTTAAGGAATTTAACGGTGGCGCATACACGTCCTATGCGTCACAGATAAAGTCGGGGTCGATTTTTAAGAACGTGCAAATTATACCTGTGGCGCATGAGGATGTGTGCGCCATACTTAATGTTTTTTGTGTGGCGCACACGTATTTGGTGCGCCACATACTAGTATTATCTGATAAACATCAGCACACACATGCCACACAATATCATTAGCCATTTTTTGTGAACAAAGTACAAAAATAAGATGCAAAATGACACCCATTTAATTTTCCCAAAGACTAGTCCACATATGATGGATAATCCCCAAGTATTAGGATTTTTAATGATTTCTACCTAATTTTCCCTAGTTAGATGAGTTAATACTGATTTTTCGAAAATAATTCAAATTTGAATTACAACTGTTTGATAGTTTGGTCTGAATCGTTTGGAAAAATCATTTTAAGGTACAACTATTGGTTATATCACAGAAACATTGATAGTTCTATAGAATCTTACATCTTTCGATGAACAGTCATCGCGGCCGTTTTGATCGTTTTTAGCAAAAAAATGCAATAAAGTGATAAACACTTCAAAAAATAAAATCCTTTGGCATGGGCTCCTTATATGTGTACTAGTTGTTATGAAAAATTATAAACTTGATTTCTGACAAAATTTACAAAAAATGTTTTCACAAAAAGTCTATCATGTATGAACATCTAGAAATTTCAAGCCAAATGACCAAGTTATGATCATTTCGACGGCATAGTTTGTGATAAAGATCTCATATTACACAAATAGGTGCATCTTGGTATAAGAAACAATCTTGCCAAAGGGATTCCACAAATTATTTTCATAAATATCATTTTCCATTTTTTAGTGAAAAAAATGACATTTTTTGTGAACAAAGTACAAAAAATAAGATGTAAAATGGCACCCATTTAATTTTCCCAAAGACTAGTCCACATATGATGGATAATCCCCAAGTATTAGGATTTTTCATGATTTTTACCTAATTTCCCCTAGTTAAATGAGTTAACGTAGTAATTCAAATTTGAATTACAACTGTTTGATAGTTTGGTCTGAATCTTTTGGAAAAATCATTATAAGGTACACAACTATTGGTTATATCATACAAACATTGATAGTTCTATAGAATCTTACATCTTTCGATAAACAGCCATCGCGACCGTTTTAATCGTTTTTAGCAAAAAATGCAATAAAGTGATAAACACCTCAAAAAATGAAATCATTTGGCATGGGCTCCTTATATGTGTACTAGTTGCTACGAAAAATGATAAACTTGATTTCTGACAAAATTTTAAAAAAAGTCTTCACAAAAAGGTCTATCATCTATAAACATATAGAAGTTTCAAGCCAAATGATCAAGTTATGATCATTTTCACGGCATAGTTTGTGATAAAGATCTCATATTTCACAAATAGGTGCATCTTGGTATAAGAAACAATCATGCCAAAGGGATTCTTCAAATTATTTTCATAAATATCATTTTTCATTTTTTAAGTGCCAAAAATGACTTTTTTTATGAACAAAGTACAAAAAATAAGATGCAAAATGGCACCCATTTAATTTTCACAAAGACTAGTCCACATATGATGTATAATCCCCAAGTATTTGGATTTTTCTTTATTTCTACCTAATTTCCCCAATTTAAATGAGTTAATGCCGATTTTTTGAAAGTAATTCAAATTTGAACTACAACTGTTTGATAGTTTGGTCTGAATCTTTTGGAAAAATCATTTTAAGGTACACAACTATTGGTTATATCTCAGAAATATTGATACTTCTATAAAATCTTACATCTTTCGATAAATATTCATCGCGACCGTTTTGATCGTTTTTACCAAAAAATGAAATAAAGTGATAAACAACTCAAAAAAGGAAATCCTTTGGCATGGGCTCCTTATATGTGTACTCGTTGCTATGAAAAATTATAAACTTGATTTTTGACAAAAATTGCAAAAAAAAATCTTCATAAAAGGTTTATCATCTATAAACATCTATAAGTTTCAAGCCAAATGAAGTTATGGTCATTTTCACGGCATAGTTTGTGATAAATATCTCATATTTCACAAATAGGTGCATCTTGTTATAAGAAACAATCATGCCAAAGGGATTATTCAAATTATTTTCATAAATATCATTTTCCATTTTTTAGGTGCTAAAATGACTTTTTTGTGTACAAAGTACAAAAAATAAGATGCAAAATGGCACCATTTAATTTTCACAAAGACTAGTCCACATATGATGTATAATCCCCAAGTATTAGGATTTTTCTTGATTTCTACCTAATTTTTCCTAGTTAATTGAGTTGATGCCGATTTTTCGAAAGTAATTTAAATTTGAACTACAACTGTTTGATAATTTGGTCTGAATCTTTTGAAAAAAAATATATTCGAAAGCGGACACCAATACAACTCAAACCAACAACAAAACATAAACAAATGAAGATCGATACATAACTCAACTCAAATGAAGATACAACATAAATGAAATGAAGATACAACCCAACGCACAAATTTAAAGTTTAAACACAGGTAAATCTTAATCTGTGGCGCATGTCTCCCTGCGCGCTACAGTTAATCTTTATTTGTTTATTTGTGACGCACCAAGCCAGATGCGCTACGGTTAATGGTAGGTGCACTTACACGCCAGCCAATCAGATGTGAGGAACCACGTCTCCACCCACCCTTGTCAATAAAATGAAAAACTCACGCGCGCGCACACAAGCTCGAGATCCCCTTTCTCTCTCCGGACTTACTCGTGCAGCACGCCCAACCTCCGTCTCCTTCCTTCCATGGTTGTCCATGGCTTCCTCGCTTTCCACCGCCTCCGTCCATTGCACACTGCGTCATTCGCCGTCGTTGCCGAGGCGCGCCGCGGCCCGTTCCTTCCTGAGCGCGGGGGGACGCCGACAGCGGCGGGGCGCGGCCGTGGTGGCGGCGGCGCTGGGGGACATGCGCCCGGCGCTCGACGAGAACCCGGAGGACGTGCTCTCCGGCGAGTGGCCCGACAACTTCTCCCTCGTCAGCTACGAGGACCTCCGCAAGTACCTCGAGTCCCAGATCGTCTCCACCGACAAGGTTCCTCTTTCCCTCTCGCTCGATCCGGCCTCTAGATGCGCTCGAATTTGTTCGGTGCGCCAGTGCTCATTGAATTAGTTTGGCAGATGAGCCCCACGGCGAAGCTCGGGGAGGTGATGTCGCGGCCGGTGGAGGTGGCCATGGCGGACCCCCTTTCTCTCCCCGATCCCCTTTCTCTCCCGGAGCTCCAAACACGCCTACTCCCCTGCGGCACTGCCCCGCCGCCGTTTGCAGTCTCTCCAATCCCCTCCGCGACCCACTCTCCCTTTCGGCAGGGAAACAGATCGTCCTCTACAGGTGAAGTTCCTCCCCTCGAGATTCGTCCCGCCACGATTTCCCAAAGCCACCATGCTCGCCCGCCCGCACACACGCGCCAATTCACGAATCCATCCAGTCGTCTTCTTCACCAATCCATCCCCACATGAACATGACGCATCAGATGGCGCAGGAGCTGACTCTGATCTCGGGGCAGGACCTCAGGGACGTGAACCTGCTCTCCAAGATTGAGGTCACCGTGAAACATGACGTCAGCGGATTTGATTTTAAAAAAAATTAAAATTGCTACCCGTGGCGCACTAGTTTGGTGCGCTGCGGTTTTTTTTTTGAAATTCTGAATTGTTACCTATGGCGCAGGCCTCTGTGGGGTCGTGCGCCACAGATTAAATCTAATCTGTGACGTGGTACCCGTGGCGCACTACTATGCGCCACAGATGTGTTTTTTGGTGCGCCACAAAAGCCTTTTTCTGGGGTAGTGTGCAGTGTGGCGATGTGGATTCTGCAGGCCTAACTAGGTCCGGTCAGGTCACGCGGGTCTGGTGTGTCCCTACAGTCACGTCTGATAGCCTTCCGCATTGGCGGTGGAAATTGTTTCCTCTTGCGCGGCTACGGTGCTGCTGCCCCCTACTAATCCACTCTCTTGTTTCCTCTCCTAGGCCTCACGTTGGTGACCACAGTGAGACGACGAGGTTGGCGTCAAGATCGTGGTGGCGCATGCTGGTAGGCGGCAAGTTGGATGGAACGCTACGGGTCGTAGTGGTGAGTGAGGGTTGGGAGAATTCCATGTCAGATTGTCCGGCTCTGACGCGGTGACGTATGCGGGTGCCGGCGTCGGTTGTAACTCTTCTCCACGACCCTTCGCGTACCAAAGGAAACCCTAGGACCAGTCCAGGCAGCAGCGTCATCATCGCCCCACTCCTTCTTGAAGGTGTTGCTTGGAAGAGACGCGGCAGTGTGCTACGAACATGGGGGAGTTTTTTGTAGGGCGACTGTTGCGCTTCATCCTTGTTTAGTCGATTTTGCGTTGTTGGCTTTAGTTTCTTTTTCTTGTTTTCTCTTTTGGGCTTTTTTTGTTGTTGTTTACCCTAACGATGGTCGGTCCACAGTTGTATGGTTGGTTGCTATACTAATATATCGGGGACGGGCAAACCTGTTTCGAGAAAATTGCTTATTCTCGCAGTTACTAGCTTTTAGAAAATTGCGTAACTTACCATCAGTTTTCTCGTTTAGAAGAACAAAGTTTCAATTTGTCCGTAAAAGACCGCGCCTTACTTGTTTAACTTTTCTTCGACGTGTTTTTTTTTTTTTCTTCGACGTGTTACTTGTTTACTTCTTGCTATCAGGATAACCGCTGGCCTGGTGGCTGATGCTCCTAGTGAGGGACCGGGTCCGATTTCCATCTGCGCCTAATGACTGTGTTGAGACTTACTCGAATAAAACGTAAATCGTACCTACCTAACAATGTATAGTCAGGGGAGGAGTCATTCCCCGTTGGCAACGTTTTTTTATTAGAATAACACATAATGTGTTGGTGCGGTGCACAAGGCGAGACTGCAGTACCGCTAAGCTGTTGGTGCTGCACCTATAAAATCGAGAACAAGTTGTGCATGCACAAATCGACAGCTTGGCAGGACATTTTTATCAGCAGTAACAAGAGAACCCATGATTACTCGATGTTGTTCTCATGTGTCTATGTGAGGAACTATGCGGCAAGTGCAAGTGACAGTCAACAATACTCTATATCAGCATCGAGCCATTCTAGCCCTGTAAGTTTTTTTAATAAAAGGTCGAAGGTCGCCAAAGAGTGAAAAGAATACAATACAGCCCTACATACAAAAGAAACAAAACTATTAGACGATTACAGATTACAGGAAAACGCCGAAGACCACCACTATCCACTAAGGTAGACGGGATCAACATGAAGGCCTCAAATAAGTACGTCGAGGAGTTTACAAGCGATCACCAGTGATCACAGCCACTAACCACATGGTTGCAGACAGCTCAACAGGGAGGCCTCGAAGAGGGATGCCGAAAACAGAGCACCGACAAACACCGTCACTGATCACAAAAGTCCAGGCTACTCGTGGAGCTCTCCCAGGGTAAGATCTGGCCCCTCGACGACCAGATGGCCGCTAAGCGAGGGCACTGCAGACTGACGGTGGGAGGAAGCGAAGTAGGGAGGGTGGAGAGGCCTCACCGCCACCGTGTGCAGGCCGACAGCCCCCGATGACGGCGGCAAGGGAGAGGATGCGTGGGGAAGTGACCGGCGGGGGCGGAATCTTAATCCCCAAGTCACGCACACGAGGACAACACGGAGTCGGGAGTGTTCAAAAACCATTGAGAAATGAAGTGAATTTCAACTTTCAAAATAAAAATAAATAAATTCAAGTATCAGTTGATTTGCTTTTAGCAGCACGCGGTGGCACTGACTACCCATATCACGTGCACGCATAGTAGTGCTCCATGTGGTGAACAATGGCAGTAGCTGCTCGGAAATTTATGACGCTGCCTGTGCTGGCAGCTGTTGGCGGCCCAATCATCTAAATTCAAATTCAAAGACTACATGGCCCAGCCTAGTTTTTTACTATTTTTTCCAGCAATTTTAGTGCAGCATTTCTTGCGATCGTTCTGGTACGACGGATCACACTATCACCTTTTCTTTTCTGGGTGGGGCGGCTGTCGTCGTTCAGCTGTGGGTCCTTGTTGACATAGTTTTCAAACTAAGATCCTGTAAATTTACGCTTTAATGATGATTTCTGGGTGATTCACTCGGGACTACAAATCCTCCTCCCTTCTCTTTCGATTTTCTCCTTCTCGCGTTCGAGTTTGATATCCGTCTTCTCCATCAATTGCAGCCCACTTCGTGTCATTCTCGGTGCGCCTCAAGCTCAAGTTCGAGAAGACGTAACTCAGGAGGAGAATCTGGACTGTGGCGTGACGTTGGCGCTCTGAAGAAAGTACGACGAATCCGATGACCAGCCACCACTAGCCGACCGGGAAAAATGGGATTCAATTGTCAACCGGTCCACTCGACCCAATTCCGATGAACAACTTGGAGGTACAACATAGTGGCTTAAGACGTTGGTTTGCTAAATCGACAGACAAGAAGAAGAAGATTGTGTCATGGGGACGGCCATCATGACTTTCTCTTTACTTACTCCCATGGAGAACTCTCGGTTCATGGCTGTAATGTTCTTCGCCGTCATGGACGTCTGCTACGCCACCTCCTTGACACGACACGCATCACGGCCCCGTGCCTATTGGTTGCCGCAAAACTTCAAACTGACAATTATGATCCGAGATTCTCTCCGGCCGCTCCATTGGTGGGCGAGTCTTTTGAGGCCGGCGAACGCCAAGGGCGGTCTCATGTTTTGGGCACGCGCAACAGCGTCATGGGTACGAGGCGGGAACGAGAGAGTGTGTGGTGGGAGAAATTAAATTGATGAGGAGAAAGGGAGGGGAAGTGGGGGCTTTGGGGTTATCGCTATCTGAATGACATGATTGGCCGTATGCTGGTATCTGACGTCGACGCGCACGGTTTTCTGTTGCACTCAAACGACACCTAACTGGAGGGGTATAAATGGACACTCTGAATGTTATATTCGGGCCGTCCAGATGAATCAGACTCCCCGTGACTCCTCCTCCCAACCATAGTCGCGACCGTGTCATCGGCCAGCCCGGGCCACCTGATGCATTCCTCCTCTCCCCTCCCTCCTTATGTGTCTCCCCGACCCCTCCCCCGTCTCGCCCTCATGCGGGTGACACAGAAAACCCTAGCCCTGCCGCCTCTCGTCTCCATCCCTTTCCTCCTCTTCCCCGCCGACGTCGGGTCGGGTTGCCGGACTCTGTCTGTGCAGTGCCGGTGCCGCCGGCGGTGGCTAGTTTCTTCCCGCGCGTGCAGGCTGGTGGCGCGGAATGCGGCGGCTCGCGGTTGTGCACTTCGTCCAGCTACGGTATGAAATCTTCGGGTGGCCATGGTGGCGCTGGGCGACCGATTGACTGCGGGGAACTGCGGTAGCCTACGTGCGCTCGACCGGCAGTGTCCTATTCCGACTCAGATTTGGGCCCAGGCGGGCTCCGTCTGTGCTTGGACGGCCCGCCCATGCGTGGTGGTGGCACTCCCGATGGACTGAGGAGTAGGATACTGTGCGAGAATAGCGGGGTTGGTGGCGTCCTTGCTGCAGTGCGGCGGCGGGGCTTTACGGGCCCTTTTCGGCTTGATCGGGCCAATGAGGGCCTGGTTTGCCCTGCTGTTGAATCCGGTCGGCTACTGCCTTCCGGCGGTGAAGGGAGATCCCTCCCCGCGTGCCACTTTGCCGCCAACTCTCACTAGGATCCTTCTACTCGGTTCTCCGACCTCGTGACATCGGTCGCGGTGAGACGACGGTGATGACTGCAGGATCGTGGTGGCGTGCGCTGGTGGGCGGCATCATCTGGGAATGTGGTTTTTTTGGGTCGGGTGAAATCCTTGTCGTCTCGGCACTGACACGGTGACGCCTGCGGGTCTCACTTTCCTTCCTGAAGCACGTCGGGATACCTCCGTCCCACCCCTTAGCGTACCGGGAAACCTTTGAAATTGTTCGGACAACATCATCGTCGTTGGCACTCCCTTCTTGCAGGTGCTGCTTGATACGAGGCACTTCGGAGGGTTAGGTGCATGGTGGATATTTTTCTGAGGGCGCAGCGGTTGCGAGTCATCTCGTTTTTCGTCGAACCGCCGATGTCGGCTTTGTTTTACCTTCATTGTTTTTTTTTAAGAATGATTGTGTTGTTTGCGTCAGCGGTGGTCTTGTGGTTGTATCGGTTATTTGCTATATTACTATAGAGGGAAAATCGTATTTCGACAGATGAAATCATACTATTGTCAACGTGAATGCGCGAGTTTCATCGAACACGGTTATTGAGAGGGCTAGTGCTGAGAAAAAGATTGTAGCGGCATCTCTTGGGTCACCATAACTCTTATGCAAACTCCTTGGGTTTTTATTTTTATTTTTATTTTTGCGGGTAGGGTTTATGTTTAATTCGTCAGTTCATTCACCCCTGATCCCATGGAAAGGATGTGGATCGTAGCTGGTTCGTGTCTTTTGCCTCCTTGGACAGACAGCACCGGTAGACCCTCGCATTTTCACCTCTTTTCTTTTCTCTATCATGTGCGCTGCTTTGTCGGCTTATTTATCATCTCCATCGCCATCGGCACGGTGAGCCCGAGGAAGAAGACAACATGATGCTGGATCTAAGGCCTCGCATCATCGTCCCCATCATGTTCTAACCTCACACGAGTCGTGGCCATGTGCGGCGAGGCGAGGGTAACTCGCCGGACCTACCTACCGACGGAATTGCCCGTTGTGCCCTCGCCACGCGTGCAAACGGTCCCATGCATGCATGAACCTGCAGAGGCCAGCTGTAGTGGGGGCATCGGCACCACGCGGTCGTGTCTCCTTGCACAGTTGCCGCCCTTGATGTCGCGAGCTTATCTTTTGGAGCAATTACCATACTTCTGCTTGCTTCATGCCATGATGCACGCCGTTCGTGCCAGCCTCCGGGATGACACTCATCTCGTCTCGTGCTGGACCGAGCCACACTTCCCGGTTTAACCTCGTCATGAAATTCATGGCAGACAGTCCACGATGACCGGCCAAGGGCCATTGCCGTGCAGCGTGCTATACTTGTACTGTAATTTTTTCGTGATACTGCTACCACCGGGAATTTACTACAGTACTACCGGCGAGCACTCCAGTAAAACAAACAGACCGGTTCTTATGGATCGCCGTGCACCCAACGGATACCGATACCAAATCCCTTTGTTTTGTCTGTTTATCTCAGAGGTTTTGGTTCCATTTGGTTGACTCCTCCGCAGTAAAAACAAAGGATAGCACAGAATATCAACGAAATAACTTCAGATCTGCAGAGGTAAGGATGGCAATGGGCAGGGTATGGGGCGGGTAGAGCAATACCATACCCATACCCGCCTAGTTAATGGGTACAAAACTCTACCCATACCCATATCCACGGGTATGAAACTTTACCCGTACCCATACCCGGCGGGTACCCATACCCGTTGGTTAT
This sequence comes from Poa annua, assembly GCA_026929855.1. Classification (NCBI taxonomy): domain Eukaryota; kingdom Viridiplantae; phylum Streptophyta; class Magnoliopsida; order Poales; family Poaceae; genus Poa; species Poa annua. The sequence goes on along the minus strand of CM049435.1, from coordinate 51,262,982 downwards.
CCAACGGTAGATCAAATAGTCCACATGCTATATGTAATTTTACATTCATCAATAACACATTGATAAATTAAAAAAATATTTATCTCAACTCATTATATATATTTGAGTACATGATAACTGTCTCAAGTTATACTGATAATTGGTGACAATTTTACCATAGGTTTATAAGCACACGAGATGAACATTCTATCTCCATGGGTAAGATATATAAATTGGTAGGGTATGGGTATACCCACGGGTACGAGATTATACCCATGCCCTACCCGTGAATTAACGGGCAGTGTACGGTTACTACCCACGGGTATAAAATTGTACCCATACCCTATCCATGCGGGTACGGTACCCGCGAATACCCGTACCCGTGGGTAAAATTGCCATCCTTATGCAGAGGTCCTTGGATGTTTTCACTGCACCGCATGATGCACGTACAATACGATCCGATCGCTCTTCCAGGACAGCCCCGATCTGCGGAAGCCTTGCAGCCTCATGGGTCAATGGGTACCCATTACGGTGAGGGTTCGAGAGGTATTGCGGGTGTGGTTATGGTATAAAATACATATCCATATATCCATGTATACATTTATTTATTTTTGATTTATATTTTTAAAACGTAGGGCAAAAGTTTTGCCCCTTATCCATTAATTAAGAAGAAGGTGCCCGGTTTATTAACGGAAGAAACCGGACGAAAACCATACAACGAACACCAACACCACTGGGCGAAGCCCACACAATCTCAAGAACCCACACAACCTCAAGAACATAACCACTCCACAAAGATTCGGCCAACCGCCCACCCTTGCCGGAGAGAAGAAGGGATTACGCCACGATCCAGTCATATTCTATCGCACCCTCTACCCCTTTGTATTTTTTCGCTCATAATTATCACTCATACTTATTGCCCCCTCGATACCTCTTCCGAGTTGTCAAGTCTCCATCTCAACTTGTAGATCGATGGGCAACGGGGAATGCAATTCCCCTTTCTCCCTCTCGTCTTCTACTTACTACCCTGCCGAGTGCCGACCATCGGCCTCCCTACATCTTCCGTACACCCTCTCCTAGGCTGGACGGTTGTCGTCATGTGTTTATTTTGCAGTTGTGTTGTTGCAAAGTTTGAATTATATATTACTATGTTTTTATGGAACTTATGTTGGGATGTAATGATGTTATTTTTCATATACACACTGTGTTAATTTGATATGCAGTAGTATATTGTTGTGTTTGGTGTTATTTTTGTGGGTTTACCCGCGGGTTATTAATACCCACGTGGGTGCGGGTCAGGTACAAAATTTGTACCCACACGTGGGGTGCGGGTGTGGTTATGATACGAGGACGTGGGTATGGGTTTGGTTAACCTATACCCACACCAAATGGGTGCGGGTGCCATCGGTACTCATGGGTGCAACGCAGTATTTTCTTTTTTGTCAAAAATATCTTTGGTCGATGTGGCCTCTCCCGAAACTATTTTCAGTCTAGCCTCTCGGGTTGGCAACAACGAGGATAGAGCCGACATTATGCAGCTCGACGCCAATGAAATTGCACACCGAAGTGAGGTCGACGTCGATCGGAGTAGTTCCATGGAGAGGCCAGATATGTCGTTAGTTTTGCCCATGGGCCATTTTTGCCAAAAACAAATCGCGCAAAGGCTCGAGAGTATCTCTAACAATCAAAAGATATACAATATAGGTACCTAAAGTCAATTGTATGACACATGGTTATGATTTTAGGGCACACATTTTAGGACATGTCTTTCAAATGATGTAGAATAGGCTTCAGCTATCTTTTAGATGTTGCAAAATAGAGCATCAACCAACACATAAAATGTTGAAACTAAATTTGACACATTTTCGACACATAGTTTGAACTTCGAACACTATATAGACTAATAAATTTCGACTTCGATACTACGTGAATCCGGTGGATGCGATGGTGATGGGCATGAATCGACACAAAACTTTGAGAAAACGACGCGACGGGCCGGAAATTGGTGTTGTCACGGGGAGCAACAAGCAGTCGTATACGGGGGAGGGGCGGAGACGGAGAAGGAAGGAGACAATAGGGCCCAAGATGCAAATTTTAAAAAACACGGTGCAAATTTTGTTGCATTTCGTTATGGATAGGGCATCTCTTGAAGCTACCGTTACCGCGACCCAAGACAGCCCTAATTACATCTCCATTGGCACATGGCGGTGGCACGCGGTAAGGCAACATAGGTCACGCGCATATGCGGTGCGAGGACATGAGTGGGCGCATTAAAATAGTGAAAAAGACAGACATGTCCCTTTGAGATCCCACTAGTCAGTATTGAAATGAACCGCACACCTACTCCTCTCCCCTCTCTGCGTGTCCTCTCCACTCGCTTCAAGAACAAGAGGCAAGGCAAAGGCATGCAAACAGACAGTGCCCGGCAAAAAAGGGGCCATATCCATCATCCCTTTCCTCGTGCGCGCGCTTGCTTCTTCTCAGCTTAGCTATTCTAGTCTGTGGAGTGGAGTACAGAACCACGCCGGCTAGCTTTGCTATCATCCATGGTTCTTCGCTTCTTGCTTGCGAGGAATTGCTGCGAGTTCATTGTAGTAGCTACCAGGAAGATAGGTACTACTAGATAACAGCTGTGGAGTGTAAGTACTTGCTGTGGTAGCTAGCTAGATAGACAGAGCGAGCGAGAGGAGGAGATGAAGAAGCTCCATTTCCTGGTGAAGCTGCTGTTCGGCCCGGTGCCGGTGTACTTCTCTGCGCTGGCCATCCTCATCCTGCTCACCAACGCGCAGTACTTCGGGCTCGTCGGCGTCGGGGTGCCGCGCACCACCAAGCTGGCCTCCTCCAAGCCGGTGGTGAGCGTGATGAAGTACTGCGACATCTTCCGCGGCGAGTGGGTCCCCGACGCGGAGGCGCCCTACTACAACCACAAGACGTGCGGCATGATCCAGGAGCACCAGAACTGCCTCAAGTACGGCAGGCCGGACCTGGGGTTCCTCAAGTGGCGGTGGAGGCCGTCGGGGTGCGAGCTGCCGCGCTTCGACCCGGTGCAGTTCCTGCAGTTCGCGCGACACAAGTCGCTGGCGTTCGTCGGGGACTCCCTCGCTCGCAACCATATGCAGTCGCTGCTCTGCCTCCTCTCACAGGTACTCCACCATACTTCTCTCTCTCTCTGCTTCCACGCCAACGCCCAACGCCCAACGCCCAACGCTACTGAACCCACTGGATCTCTGCACTGCAGGTGGCGTATCCCAAGGACATCTCGCCCAACCCACTGGACCAGAACAAGGTGTACCACTACCGGGCATACAACTTCAGCATCAGCATGTTCTGGTCGCCGTTCCTGGTGCGGGCGCGGGAGCCCGACCACGACGACCCGGCGCACACCGGCCACTACAGCCTCTACCTGGACGAGCCGGACAAGTGGGTGTCGGAGGTGCCCCGCTTCGACTACGTCCTCGTCTCCGCCGCCAACTGGTTCTCCCGCCCCTCGCTCTTCTACGAGAAGCGCCGCCTCATCGGGTGCAGCTTCTGCAGCCGCCAGTACGGCGTCCCGGACCTCACCCTGTACTACTCGCAGCGCAAGGCGTGGCGCGTCGCGTTGGGGGCGATCAACGCGCTGGGCGGCGAGGTGAAGGGGCGGGTGATCGTGCGGATGCTGTCGCCTATGTCGCACTTCGAGAACGGGACCTGGGACCAGGGCGGCAACTGCAAGCGCACGGAGCCGCTCCGGAGCAACCAGACGGCCATGGACGGGCGGGACCTGCAGTTCTACACGGCGCAGATGGAGGAGTACCGGGCGGCGGAGAAGGAGGCAAGGACCAAAGGGGTGAGGATGATGCTCATGGACGCCACGGCGGCGATGCTCATGCGCCCCGACGGCCACCCCAGCCGCTACGGACACTGGCCCAACGAGAAGGTGCAGCTCTACAACGACTGCATCCATTGGTGCCTGCCTGGCCCCATTGATATCTGGAACGACCTGCTCTTCCAGATGATCCTCATCTAGCTCTAGCGCCGCAGTGGCTCCGTCTTGGTCCGTTCGTCGTCGGTAACCGTGCTCTCTCTGGTCTCTCTCTGCACACAAACACAGTTGGAAAGAAATGCATTGATGCATGCTGTTTAAAGGAGGTCAATTTTGATAAGCAATTGTTTCATCGAAAATCTCCATGGCTGGCTGCTGGAAAGAAGTTCTATCCCGCTTTTTTCTGCCCTTTTTTTTTCATTTCGCGTTTCCCTAAATCCCCTTTCCATTCCTTTGATGGATCTGGCCACTATTGACGCGAATTTCTTGTCGGTCGTCACCGAAAGAGTGAGCAAATGTTACAAGTTGCTTTCCGTAAGCTCGATCGACCGCCGAGTACCAAGTTTCTTTATCCTTGGATTGAAACAAAAGTACGAGCCCCTCGTATCGGATTCCACTCCACACAGAGGGACGGTGGTACGAAAGGAACGAGCAATAAACACGCGGTAAATAACTTGCCTCCGGCCGTGCGGTGCGAGCCTGTGACTGTGCTTCTGAGAATGGATGAATCGCACTGATTGATGGCGACCAGGACAACGTCCTGCTTCTCGAGGTTGAGCACACACCGGAAACAGCAGAGTGAGGCGGCACACGCTTATCTTGAGGCCGGTGACCAGCTGCACAGCACCACCGCGCTAGGTGGATGAATTTCTGTTGGTCGGTGAGCGTCTGTGACTGATGTGGAGGCGCCAGCCCATCGGTCTCAACTTTCAACGTCTGTGCTACTGCAGTACTACGTTCCGGAACCTGACATATGTACGAGTAGCTAGCTGGCCGGAAGTAACTGCTGCTAGCTACGACATGAGTACGAGCTAAGAGTAGGACTGTAGGAGCCTAGAAGGGATAAAGATATTTTTTTACAAATATAATCCCTGCCCAATCGTATTATTATTTTATTGTCTAAATTAGCCTGAAGGGATATTTTATTGTCTAGACTCTAGAGTAGCCTGGAGGGAGGTGTAAAAACTGAATGTGTACATCTCGCCATCTCAATTGGACGAAGTCCTTTGCATCTCGCCATCTCAATTGGACGAAGTCCTTTGTAACAATGGCTCGGATGTACAAGGAGGGAGGTAAACTTGGAGTATAAGAAGTGTAATACAGTCTATCTCTAACTCCTATTTGTACACATATTTAGATTCTAACATTCCGCCTCAGTCGTAACGGGAGTGAAACGAACGTTTGCGACTGGATTTGAAGTCCTGCGCTTTCGTCGTTCTCTCCTTCCCGTCATCATCAACTGTCTCTGATGGTTTCTCCTCTCTTCCCTCCCGCAGTCACAGTGGGAGTGTCCTGGACGCAAGTGACGACGCAGACGGTGTTGACTGGAGTGTCGCCGATATGTTGCTGTAGATGTTGTTCTGGATGTCGATGTCGAGATCGCCGGTCGTGATGTAGCCAAGGTCGATATTGTCGTGTTTGATGTAGACGCTGCGTCGGAGGCGCAAAAAAAATTGCGAGATTTTGGTCGTAGTGTCTTGGTTTTGTGTGGCGGCAGCAAAAATTGTGGCGGCGGCATGGATCTTGGTCATATGCGGCGGCGGCGGCATGTTTTTGGGTCATTGTGCGGCGGCGGCGGGTTTAGTGTCAGGCGGGCGAGACGACCGTGTGATCGCCCTAGCAGAGCACCGACATGTTTTTCTTTGTCATTGTGCGGTGGCGGCAAGGATATGCGGTGGCGGCGTGTTTTTATGCGGCGGCGGCAGATATCTGCGGCGGCGGCGGGTTTTTAGACGGCGGCAACAAAAACCATATGGATAATCTTAGACCTTGGCGATGATTGTGTTGGCGATGTAGCACTCGACTCGATGATCTTGATGTAGTCGTACAGCTTACGTTGTTGTTCAGCTTGGTGTAGTCCGGTTCAATGCAGTGCAGATCGTGCGGCTGGATGTAGAGACGGCGTGACGGTGCGGGAGAGGTCGATGAAGCTGTCCTGGAGGAGCTCGCGGTCGTGAGCGGTGAAGATGTTGACGATCGGATGGAGCGAGATCGTGATGTTCTATGCTCCGCATGCAACCTGTGGAGGCATGCACGGGCGTGAGTTGTGGCTGTTGCATGCATGCCCGTCGTTGTTGCGCGGCGTCATGTCGAGGGAGTAGCGAATCAGCCCGTCGGCCGCCGCGGATGTCATGCCAGAAACTCTAGTATTCCCTCCGTACACAATAAAAGATGTCTCAACTTGATTAAAAATTTGATGTATCTAGACATGACTTAGTTTATAAATACATCCAAATTTGATATAAAGTGTGACATATTTTGTTGGACAGAGGGAGTAGTACTTTATTTTCGCCGGGAGAGGATCCTGTAGTTTAGGGATTTATTGGGTAGCTAACTGGATCTGATCTACGAGATTGGAATTTTCTAAAATCTAATCGATGAACTGGAAATTAAATCTGGTGCCGCGCCCCGAGGAGAAGAAACTGATCTCCCCAGGGGCGACGCGATGCGGAAGTGTTTAGAACTCTAAGATCGGTGTCGTGAGACTAACCGCTCTGATACCATGTAGAAAATATAGAATTCCTAATCTTTGTTGTTGTATTAATATGACCCTCATGGGGTATATATAGTGGTATAAGGAGGGAGGTAAACTTGGAGTACAAGAAGTCTAATACTAGTTTATCTCTAACTCCTAGTTGTACACATATTTATATTCTAACATGATCAGCAGGATAGGCTCGGATCACTCACCCGTCCTATTATCGACAGGAGGAGCTCAACCACCGAGACTGAACCACTTCTACTTCGAAAACTTCTGACTAAGCCGGTCGGGCTTTATGGACGTAGTGCGACTTACGTGGTTGTTGGCGGCAGCACATAAGACTGATACGTCCAAAACGTATCTACTTTACCGAACACTTTTGCTATTGTTTTACCTCTAATTTGTGTGTTTTGAATGCAACTAACACGGACTAACGCTGTTTTCAGCAGAATTACCCGGGTGTCTCGTTTTTGTGCAGAAATATCAACTTTATGAAAAAACCCCGAAAAACAACTAGAAGTCATTTTCTCACCCGAAGAGTCCAGGAGCCAGAAGACCAAACGGAGGAGGGCAGCAAGGCGCCCACACCACGTGCTCGCGCGGGTGGGGCCCTGCCGCGCCAGGAGGTGGTGTGGCCGCCTCGGTCACCCTCTCGCGACCCCTCTCGGCTATAAGACCCTCCTGACCTAAAAACGCACGGGGGGTATCCACTTTCGCCAGAAACATCTCCGTACGCCGCCGCCACCGCGAACCCTAGTTCGGGGACCAGAAGTCTCTGTTCCGGCACCCTGCCGGGACGGGGAATCGAAGGGGATCATCGCCATCGTCAACGCCAACGCCTCTCCATCAACCATCCATGTTTCCCCCATCCATGTGTGAGTAATCCACCGCTATAGGCTTGAGGGGATGGTAGGGATTGGATGTGATCATTCATGTAATAGCTGTAATATCGTTAGGGCATGGTGCCTAGTATCCGTTATCGGTGTTTTACGTCATTGTTGCAACTTGTTATGCTTAATGCTTGACACTAGGGCCCGAGTGCCATGATTTCAGATCTGAACATGTAATTGTATCATGAGGATAATTATTGTTTTAGATCATATCTATGAGTTGTATACACATATTATTGTCCGGAACCGATGGCCCCAAAGTGACAGCAATTGGGATAACCGGAGGGAATGGCTGTGATGTGAGGATTACGTGTGTTCACGGAATGTTAATGCTTTGCTCCGGTACTTTATTAAAAGGAGTACCTTAATTGCCAGTAGTTTCCCTAGAGGCCCCGCTGCAAACGGGCTGGCAGGACAAAAGATGATGTGTAAGTTTCTCATTGCGAGCACGCACAACTAAATTGGAATACATGCCTATGGTTAATAAATACTTGGATGCTTTATATTATTTATCTGCAAATGCCTATGCTATGATATTACATGAATTATCTTATCCATGCAACGCCCGTACATCCGTCCCTATGCCTACAGTATTTTAATCCTGCTGTCTACCGTAATCACAATCACTGTCTTAATTCTACTGCTGCTATTATTTCACCACTGTCTCTGCTATAAAACTGTTGCTACTGATAATCTGTCCCAAGCAAGTCTATTCACAGGTGCAGCTGATCTGACAAATCATCTGTTAAAGCTTATAAATATTCTTTGGCTCCCCTTGTGTCGAATCAATAAATTTGGGTTTTACTTCCCTCGAAGACTGTTGCGATCCCCTATACTTGTGGGTCATCAAGACTATTTTCTGGCGCCGTTGCCGGGGAGCATAGCTTTATTTATAAGCCCACCTGAGTGTGATATTGTTCGCTGGAATTTATTCATCATGGGAAAACCTGCTGATAAGAAGTTTTCCATACTGCCATCCACTACAAGAAAAGGTACGACTCTGAGTACCTCTGCTGCTCTTGACTCTCCAACTGTGATGAGTAAGTTTGTTACACCACCACAACCTACACGTTCTGTTACTACTGCTGAATCTGAAATTACTTATGATGATGCTTCTACTGCTCTTGATGAAACTGGTTCATTAGGTCCCTTCTTAGATGCTACTATTGCTAAATCTAAACAAATTGAAAATGCTGAAATTCCTGATGAAAATGCTGAAACACCTGTTAATTCACCTGAATTTACACGTGATACTTATGATGAGCGTGATGATATGTATGTGGATCTTGATGATGCTCTTGTTGAAGAAATTAATGCTATTAAAGATGCTAGTGCTATTAAAAATCTTGTTGAAAAACGTGCTGTTAGATATAAATTATCTCCTGATGCTAAGTTTGCTACATCTCCTATAAACATTAAAGATAAAGCTTATGATTTCTCTCTTGATTTGGCTCATATAGCTATTGTTGAAAGAGAACCTTTTTGTGGAACTGAAAATGAAAGTGCTGTAGAACACATGAATGTATTGTCTAATCTAAGTGGAATATTTGCTGAGGACATTAAAAGACGCACTTACTTTGTTGCTAAAATATTTCCTTTTTCATTAAAAGGAGAAGCTAAAACCTGGTATAATAATTTGTCTCCTGGTTCCATCACTAGTCCTAAGGGTTTGCTTGATGCTTTCTTTCAAAAATATTTTCCTGCTAGTGCTCAACATGATGATTTGTTAAGAACCTATAATTTTAATAAGATGAAGATGAGAAATTGCCTAAAGCTTGGACACGCTTTTGTTCCATTTTAAGAGGCCAGCCGAATCATGATTTGGAGAAAAATGATCTACTTGATATATTTTATAGTGGACTAACTGCTGAATCTAGGACATACCTGGTTAGTTTTGCTAGTTGTGTTTTCAGGAAAAGGACTCCCGAAGAGGCTGAGAAATTATTAGCCATGATATGCAAGAATAATGATGATTGGGAATTTGGGATATTCCTGAACCTACTCCAACACCACCACCAACACCGAAGAAGGGAGGTATGATTGAATTAAATGAAGAAACGATGAAGGAAGCTAAAAGATCTCTTAAGGAGAGTGGTATTAAATCTGAAGATGTGAAGTATTTACCGCCTATTGAAGAATTATGTAAGCCAATTCCTCCTTCAACCGTAATTGAGGTACACTCTCTCCAAAGGTTTGATGATGGAGATATCCCTTATTCTAAACCTCCTGCTCAATGCTTAGATGAATTTGATACTTTTATTACAAAGCAATGCAATTTTAATATGAGAATAGAGAATCATTTAATGGAAAATTCTCGTGCTATTAGTGATTTGCATGATATTGTTGATAGAACTTCTAATGATGTTAAAGTGCTCATTAAACACTTTCATATGGTTCAAACTCAAATAGATCAACTCACTAAAGTGCAAAAAGAATTGCTAGCGAATGCCTCTATAGCTAAAGAAAAACTTGTTTGTGAAGTAACAACTAGAGGTGGTAAATCTACTCAAGACCCTTTGTATCCTGAAGGACATTATAAAAGAATTGAACAAGATTCTCAACGAGTTAATGAACCTAGTACTCCTTCTAGGAAAAAGAAAAAGAAACATAAAACTGTTGTAGAATCCTCTGAATCTGTTAATGATCCTAATAGTATATCTGTTTCTGATGCTGAAACTGAAAGTGGTAATGAACACAACAATGATGATGCTAATAACAATGATAATGATAAAAATGCTAATTCGGATAGAGAAGAATTAGAGGAGGAACCTGAAAAGCATGTTAAAAATAAAAAGTACACTAAAGAAGATTTTATTGCTAAGAAACATGGTAATGAAAGAGAACCTTGGGTCCAAAAACCAATGCCTTTTCCTGCTAAGAAACTTAAAACAAAAGAGGAAGAACATTGTAATAAATTTTGTGATTGGATGAAACCATTGGTCTTGCAAATTCCTTTGACTGATGCTATTAAGTTGCCTCCTTATTCTAAATATATGAAAGATATTGTGACTAACAAAAGGAAAATTCCTAATGAGGAAATATCTACTATGCTAGCTAATTACTCTTTTAATGGCAAAGTTCCAAAGAAGCTGGGTGATCCAGGTATTCCAACTATTCCTTGCTCTATCAAAAATAATTATGTTAAAACTGCTCTATGTGATTTGGGAGCTGGAGTAAGTGTTATGCCTTTCTCTCTTTACAAGAGACTTTACCTTGATAAATTGATACCTACTGATATATCTTTGCAAATGGCTGATAAATCTACTGCTGTTCCTGTTGGAATTTATGAGGATGTTCCTGTTCAAATAACTACCAATTGTTTAATTATGACTGACTTTGTTGTTCTTGAAATGCCTGAAGATGATAATATGTCTATTATTCTTGGAAGACCTTTTCTAAATACTGCAGGGGCTGTTATTGATTGCAATCAAGGAAAAGTTACTTTTAATGTTCATGACAAGGAGCATACTGTCTATTTTCCCAAGAAAGTTGATAAAATGCCTGGAGTTAATACAATTACCAATTTGAGATCTATTAGAGTGGGAGGTATTGATTGCCCATATAAAGAAGAATACAAAACTCTTATGATTGGATCCATACCAATTCAATATAAGGTAACATGAGTGTCTCATATAGTTTAAAATCTTTTATGTCATATAAAATTCATTTGGTGGCAATACTTGATCAACCTTGTTAACAAGTGCATTTTAAATGCATAAAGAAGCTAAACAATTTTCTTTCTCTCATTCTTGTTTTACCTACTCTAATGTTATTTAGTTTGCAATGTTTAGTTGAATTTGTTGTTAGAAAATAATTTTTCAATATTGAATTTAATAATGCAAAATACCAGAAAATGAAAAAAATAAAGTTTCTCAGAAAATTAAATTTTTTATATTAAAAATCATATTTTTCGAGGAAGGACCTGGAAGTGCCAGAGAGCAACCAGGGAAGCCCACAGGGCCACCTCACCACATGGTGGCACGGCAGCCTCCAGGCCGCGCCAGCACATGGTGTGGGGCCCACAGGCCCCCCCACTTGCTCTCTCTCCTTCCCCTGCCTTCCTCTTGCCCGAAAAATTACTTTTGGATAGCTCAAACTCGTGTTCTTGCTGCTCATTTCCTGTGATTTCGATCTCCACATTCAGCCAATTTCTGTTGCTGAAATTTGGTGCATCTACTCTCCGGTACGTGACTCCTCCGAATATCCAAGTAGAATTTTGTTTAGTGGTGTATATATGAAGTATTTTGCTGCTGTAGATATCTTGTTTAGTGAGTTTGAATGCTTGTTCTAAGTTGAAATAACTAGTTTTGATGCATGCTTAAGCCTCTAGCAAGTCACTATAGTAGTTTCCCTTCATTTAGTTGGCTAAAAATTGACTTTTATGATGTTTGTCAAAAATTTCAGAACATGGAGTGGAATTCATATGCACTAGATCCAAGTGAGATAGTGGTGCAAGGGAAGATGAAAGTTCATAGGGAAGAAGGAGTATTCCCTGCTATCTACACATGCTCACAGTTCATGGAGGTTGCAGGGATTGCACATGATTTCCATACTCTCTTGTCCAATGCAGGATTGGAACGTTTTGTTGAGGACCAACCTTTTCAATATGCTATGTTGTCTATGTCGGTGGTGCAGGATTTCCGCTGCAATTTGAACTCACCTAACCCCACTGTGCATTATAAGATTTACAACAAATCTGCGGATTTGCCTTTTGGTGTTTTCTGTTCAGCGATGAGAGTTCCGCATGGAGGATCCTTAGAGAAGCTGAAAGGGAACCCAAGGCCATTGATGGATTTGTATGAGGAGATTTGCTATGGGAGGAGTTTCTCTAAGGAGGACGGTAAAATCAGGAGTATTCATCTTCCTTCCATTCGCTATTTTGCATACTTCATTACTAAATGTGTTCTTGCTAGAAGGACAGCCGGTAAATTAGGCTTGTCTGATTTAGCTTTTCTAGCTGCTGCTTTGCGTCGTGAGAGAACTTATAACTTGGGTGCTCTGATTGCTCACCGTCTTGCTACTAACCGCGAGAGGGGAGGAATTTGTGGAGGACTAGTCGCTTCACGATTACTAGCTTTGCATTGTTTGGAACCCCATCCTTTTGATTTTCAACTACCTATGGAAAAATTAGATATTGATTCAATGAAGAAACATGAATTTATTGCTGAGGATGGTAATTTGTATTTTCTCCCTTACATTATAACTTTTCCAAGGAGGAAACATTTTACAGTATCTACCATTGATAGGATTGTTATCTTGCCTGCACCTCTGCTTAACCTTGTTGGCAGGGGGAACTTGTCAGTCTCAGAGGCTGAGCTTGACACACTTGAGGAGCAGCCCGGCCCGGATAGTAGGGGCAATGATGAGGAGTATGGGGTGGTTTCATTCAGCCCCCGGAGACAGTTAGTTTCGTGTACCCGGATCCGGGGTATGCGGGACCTTCGGGATCTTCCTCCACCGCAGCCGATGCGGAGTATGACTACACGGGGCCTGACCCACCGAGTTGGGGCCATTATTCACATTGGAGCTGATCTCCACTTAGGCCAAAAGCCTAAGCTTGGGGGGGGGGGGGGGGGGGGGGGGGGGGGTATACCGATAGCACACTCATCTACATATCATTACCATTCGGTACTTTGTATATCCATGTTTCGTTGTAATTCTCTTTCTTTCTCTCATTTGTTCATGCTTTGTTTGCTTTCCATAAACCCAAAAACACCAAAAGGATTTTTGTTATTTCTCTTGCTGGTTTGTTTTAGTATCTAGTATTAATATGCTTAGTATTTATTTCAGTTCAATATGGAAAAACACAAAAATATTTTGCTTTGTTGTGTGCTGTTTCGCGCTGGGACAGATTTCTGCTGCCCACCGTTTAAATCATAACTCTTCACAGAAATATTGGAATGACCTGAAATTTCGTGTGCATGTTCCTCAGATGTGTACGCAACTTTCATTAGTTTTGAGTTTTCTGATCTGGGCATGTTAAGGCCCTCGAAAAAATTCGTCTTTGCTGGCTGTTTTGTTTTTAGTTCCTAAATCTGAAAACCCAAAAATATTTGCTGTTTCTCTTTGGTTTTGTATAGTTTGTTTCAGAGGTCATTACCTTCAGTTACTCCATGGAGCTTGGTTATTATTTCACATCTTTCAAGCACACAAGTGATAAAGCAATTATGATGATCTATGACAATTCGAGTTGGGTAAGAGGCTGGTAATGAACTCTATTTGTTTCTCATTTTTGTACATATACTCATTCATGTGAGCATGCTTAGATGGTTCGCATAAGGTATATGTCGATTGGTGGATGCTTAGTAGTTCGTGTTCTTTTATGATCGTTTCCAATTTATTTATGATGGATGTCATGTTTCTATGGATATTTGCTTGCATTGTTTTGCTCATAATAGAATATGACATTGTGGTATCCTTCTCTGAATAATTCATTTGAATTGACTTGGCACATGTTTACACATGTTATGACTGAAAACAAAAAGTCAATTAAGCCTTGATGACATATTTTGCCTCAGAGTTCTAGTATTATTTTTATGCCTCCGTTAATTTTATTTTGTCGCAAGCATGATTATGACGGTTATTGCTCTCCTGAATTGTCGCTTCTCTGTCTATTGCTAGCCTCCACTTGTACTAAGCAACGTTGCTTGTGCTTCCAAATCCCTGAAAACCAAGTTATTCCAAAGAGTCCACCATAAACACCTATGCATGGCAATTTCAAACCATTCAAGTAAATTTGCATGTGCTATCTTTAAAACCTTCAAACAACTTCTCAATTTGTGCCACTGTTTTGAGCTCATGAGGAAGTAGTAGTTGGGATTGTTATCTTCCATACTAATTAAGTAATTGACTTGCATGCTACATCTGCTCGTCACTAATTTTGCAAAGGGCTGGTTAGACCATTGTAATATCAAAAAGGATTTGAGAAAATAAAAAAATAGACACTCCTCCATGGTATGTGATTGCTGGTGGGCACCCAAGGATTCGGTTAGCCATGGTTTGTGAAAAGAAAGGTTGGGAGGAGTGTCAAAATATCAAAAAGATAAAATATAAAGATGCATATTATAAATGCTTGATTTTAAATAATTCGGAACCGCTCTCAACTTGCTCAGTATGGAAGATAACAAGAACTCTATTGCCATTCGTTGACGGAACAACCACCACTCAAAAACATTTTTACCTCTGTTTTCAAATGATAAGAAGCTCTAGCACATGTTAAATCCCTGCTTCCCTCAATGAAGGGCATATCTTTTACTTTATTGTTGAGTCACCATCCTTCTTTGAGCACCTTCTTGAGAGCATAATTGTCATTCTTAGTGTAATGTGCTTGTCCCTTAATATGTTAACCGCGGTGTAATCTTGATGCTTTTATCTTTGATATCTTTATCTCTAGTCTTCCCTTGAAACTCAGAGGTGCCTAGGCATTTATGTTTTGCTGTTCCATTCGGGCAAGCGAGATACCACTTTATCATACTTTCTTATGAGCCTTACAATCCTGTGAATTGATATGTTCCATGTTATTTATCATTGGTATAATTGGCATCTTTTCATGGTTTACATAACTATTGGGTGACACCGTTTATATATGTCTTGTTATGAATAGTCTAAACATTTGTCCTCATAATGAGAATATTTACATCACATGAGCAAATGAGTTCGTGAAAGTTCTTTTATCGCACTCAGTTGTTAACTGAATTGCTTGAGGACAAGCAATAAGCTAAGCTTGGAGGGAGTTGATACGTCCAAAACGTATCTACTTTCCCGAACACTTTTGCTACTGTTTTACCTCTAATTTGTGTGTTTTGAATGCAACTAACACGGACTAACACTGTTTTCAGCAGAATTACCCTGCTGTCTCGTTTTTGTGCAGAAATATCAACTTTATGGAAAAACCCCGAAAAACACCTGGAAGTCATTTTCTCACCCGAAGAGTCCAGGAGCCAGAAGACCAAACGGAGGAGGGCAGCAAGGCGCCCACACCACGTGCTCGCGCGGGTGGGGCCCTGCCCCGCCAGGAGGTGGTGTGGCCGCCTCGGTCACCCCCTCGCGACCCCCTCTCGGCTATAAGACCCTCCTGACCTAAAAACGCACGGGGGGTATCCACTTTCGCCAGAAACATCTCCGTACGCCGCCGTCACCGCGAACCCTAGTTCGGGGACCAGAAGTCTCTGTTCCGGCACCCTGCCGGGACGGGGAATCGAAGGGGATCATTGCCATCGTCAACGCCAACGCCTCTCCATCAACCATCCATGTTTCCCCCATCCATGTGTGAGTAATCCACCGCTGTAGGCTTGAGGGGATGGTAGGGATTGGATGAGATCATTCATGTAATAGCTGTAATATCGTTAGGGCATGGTGCCTAGTATCCGTTATCGGTGTTTTACGTCATTGTTGCAACTTGTTATGCTTAATGCTTGACACTAGGGCCTGAGTGTCATGATTTCAGATCTGAACATGTAATTGTATCATGAGGATAATTATTGTTTTAGATCATATCTATGAGTTGTATACACATATTATTGTCCGGAACCGATGGCCCCAAAGTGACAGCAATTGGGATAACCGGAGGGAATGGCTGTGATGTGAGGATTACGTGTGTTCACGGAATGTTAATGCTTTGCTCCGGTACTTTATTAAAAGGAGTACCTTAATTGCCAGTAGTTTCCCTAGAGGCCCCGCTGCAAACGGGCTGGCAGGACAAAAGATGATGTGCAAGTTTCTCATTGCGAGCACGCACAACTAAATTGGAATACATGCCTATGGTTAATAAATACTTGGATGCTTTATATTATTTATCTGCAAATGCCTATGCTATGATATTACATGAGTTATCTTATCCATGCAACGCCCGTACATCCGTCCCTATGCCTACAGTATTTTAATCCTGCTGTCTACCGTAATCACAATCACTGTCTTAATTCTACTGCTGCTATTATTTCACCACTGTCTCTGCTATAAAACTGTTGCTACTGATAATCTGTCCCGAGCAAGTCTATTCACAGGTGCAGCTGATCTGACAAATCATCTGTTAAAGCTTATAAATATTCTTTGGCTCCCCTTGTGTCGAATCAATAAATTTGGGTTTTACTTCCCTCGAAGACTGTTGCGATCCCCTATACTTGTGGGTCATCAAAGACACATGTCTTTAATGTGGTTGTTGGGTGGCACCAATGTGCTTAGATGACACGCCAATTCATGAGGGGTTGGATGCGAATCTCGATGCTGAACTTAGACAGAGAAAGGCATCTCTGCTAAGTGACATCCAAACGCTGGATCGTGCCTTGAAATCGGTTGGCCTGTCGACCGAGTAGTGGCTTTAATGGTATGCCCTTGAGAACTCCCTTATGAAGATCTACAATGGGGAGGGGTACTCTGGCGACACCGCAGTCGACATAATTGATTTCTTAAGAGTGATGCGAATATGGCCTATTTCCATGCGATAGCTAATAGTTGTCGTAGGAAATGCCTATTCCATGCCTATGGTAGGGTGATCGTCTCCTAGAGGCGCCAAAGAGATCTCCTCCCACATATACTCCTTTTATAAGGAGCTCTTCACGACAGGTCCCCGCTAGGGATTTCTTTATCATTAGACCTATGTCCACTGAGGGATAAAGTCTCTGATATTGAGAATGTGTAACTCACCCTCTCATTCCTTTCCGAGGAGGTGGCTAGGGCAGTGATGGATATGAAGACCAAGTCGGCCCCTAGGCCAGATGGTCTTCCAGTGGCGTTCTTCCAGACTTTCTAGAAGACTAGTAAGGCGGTGATCATGCCTATGTTCTAAGAGTTTTATATTGGAACTTTAGTTGTATCCCGCTTAACTTTGGTGTGGTGACCCTGGTCCCCAAGGTAATGGGGGCCACAGACATCCGCCAATTTAGGAGAATCATTGTTCTCAACGTCATTTATATGATCTTATCTAAGGTGTGCGCATCAAGGTTTGCTCCTGTTTTGTAGCGCCTTACGCATCCCTACCCGTTTGCCTCCTCAAAGGGCGGTTCATCCATGACTGAATACTAGCACTCAGTGAAATTATTCATGAGGTGAAGACACGCCGTCAGCGGGACGTGTTTCTTAAGCTGGATTTCCAAAAGGCTTATGACCGTTTAGACTGGGCCTTTCTCTCCTTGGTGCTAGAGAGGAGATGGATGGACGATAGGATGATAAGCTGGATTATGCAGCTTGATATGATTGGCAACACCGCCATCAACATAAATGGGGAAGTGGGTCCCAGATTGTCATGCAGAGTTAGACAGGGGGAGCCTCTGTCCTAGGTGGTGTGACGCATCTCCGGTATGCAGATGACACCATGATCATGGTGGATGGGTCAGAACTTGATATCGTCAATCTCAAGTTTCTCCTCCTCTACTTTGAGGCTATGTCTGGCCTCAAGATTAACTTTGGTAAGAGTGAGGTCGTGGTCATGGGCTACTCATAAGAGGACCAGCAACGGCTCGCTGACAACCTTAACTGTAGGTTGGCTACATTCATGGTTACTGATGCATGTAAAATGCATACATGAATTTTGCATTGTATTACTCATATTTCATCCATATTTGCATCATATAAGGGTTATATCAATGTTTTATAATGTTTTGAGGAATATTTCACACTTTCCCTATTTATTTGGAATTAACCTTGCGCTGTCAGAAAACCCCTTTTTCTATATTTTAATGTTTCAGGGACCCAAACGTCGTCCAAATGACCTGAAACTTCGCGAACATCATTTTTTGGAAGGAACAAAGCGTAGGAGCGAACGAAGTGCAAAAGTGGAAGGCCGAGGACCAAAAGAGGGGGGCCCCCTTGGCCGCGTGGGGCACCTCTTCTGGGCCCTCGAGCCTCCGATGCCGTCGATCTTCGTCCCCGTGGCTTCGTCTTGACCTAAAAACGACTATAAAAATGCTCCCCCGAGCCCTTTTGGGAGGAGCGTCGCAGAAACACAGAAACCACGAAACAGAGACCTGGAGCTGCAAATTGGAGGGGGAAAACTCCGGCGGGGCGCTGCCGGTGTGGTCTCCACCTCTCCAACGACTTCTCCACCGTCTCCATGATGAAGAGGGAGTAGTCCACCCCTGAACTATGGGTTTGTGGAAGTAACTTATGTATCTCTCCTCTCTCTTGAGCTTCACTAATTAGTGTCATATGAGATGCTGAACATGATTATGGTCATATATGTAATACCTTTGTGGTGGATCTCTTAAGTTGATATATGTTATGATGATTGCCAATATTATGTCTTTGTTATGTACCCCGTTCTTGTCTATGTGTTTTGATCCAACATGTGTATGAGAGCGTGTGAGGGGGAACGTGTGCATTAGTTGGAGTAACGGGGGGTGGTTTTGTGGTAAGTTGACAGCAATACCGTGATCCACTTGGGTTTTTACCTTACTTTGTTGCCTCACTAAGGATAAAGGAAATACCATGCTACCGAGGATATGTGGGTGACATTGCCACTATCACCATGACTAGATCTAGCATGTTCTTATTTAAACTTCATGTCATTGAACTTAAAGCTATACTCTGTTTATCTTAATTACTGGGGTGTTCTGATTTAGTTCGCATCTTGGTGGAGTATAAGAGAGATTAATAACCAAAAGATCTCTATGTTAAGATGTGATGCCCATATTATTAATAATTTGTCTTGTTGCAATCTCATATGTCAATTCCTATGTTCCATTATCTACCACTATATAAAAGAGAGAGTGCATTTGTGAAACCATGAACCCCAGTCCATTTTTAATCATAAGAAATACCTTTACAACACTTTTATTGCATTTTACATTTTCTGCCATTATTAAATCCGAAAATACAAAAGCATCTTTACATCTTGCAAACACCATACAAACCACAAACACATCATCAATATCATTCATACCATCCTTGCACTTTTATTTATACCATTGCATATTTATTTCTGTTTTGCATTTATTATTTCTATATCTTTTACTTACACCTTGTGCTTGACAACCACTTGGTGAGGTTGAGGGCACAAAACAATTTACTTTGTTTTGTAGGTTACATAAAAAAGGATAAGTAGACAACAACTTTTGCTTCATTTCCCCGAGAGTTCGATATTAAACCCTCGAGTCACCCTCGTGGGGAAAATTAGTCTTTTCCCTTACTATACACTTTGCACTTGGAGTGTCAACCTAACCCACATTCTTTTGACGCAGGTACTTGGTGCTCAGCAAGACTATCTTCTGGCGCCATCGTCAAGGGCCATCAAGACTATTTTCTGGCGCCATTGCCGGGGAAGTGAGCAAGTAAAGAGTTGTCCCACAAGTCTTCATCAACTGTGCAAGATATTTTCTGGCGAAGTTGCTCGACAAGTGGAAAGGATACCTCACAAACAAAGTCAACATCACCAACGTGTGCAAACACCTAAGCTTGGGGAGGTTGCACCTCTGTGAGCATCATCTTACCCATCTTTTTACCTTCAAAGCATTATATTTTGTTTTGTTTTTGTCATTTTTATATTTCAGTTTGTTATTTTATTTTCAGTTTTGCATTAAAAAATTAAAAACCCATAAAAACTTGTGTTGATTTTAATATGTATGCTAAGCTATGGAGAAAGGTTATGTTAAAACTATTGGAGCTTACTATGCATACCGATCAACCAAAGAAGGAAATAGAATGTTTGAACTACTTGAACATCTCGATGATATGGCTACTGAGTTTTGTGAATTACATGATAGAACTTGCTGCTTCGGAAAAGACTATAAACACTTTCCCTATCAATGTAAGCACTGTAGTGATCCTATAATTGCTTGTTATCGTGAAAATAAATTTTCATGTCCTGATATAGAACAAGTTGAGAAATATATTGCTTATGTTGCAGCCCATGAAATATACTTGTATATTGATAATTTTTTTGCAACTAGTCATGAAGCTCGTGTGATGAAAGGACACATTTCTATTCTTCTCCAATTTTGCAAAAAGGAATTTAGTGATAATGTTTATGTTAAAGAAAGAATTCTTGCTGCCATGGAAAGTACTAATATCTTGTAGGAAGAGGATGATGAAACAATAAGTTTGGAAGAGGAAGAATGTGAAGAGGAGATTGAAATGGATATGGTCCATCCTAAGCTTGGGGAAGAGTTGGTTCTCCCAACTTCACCTTCAACAAATGATAGTAACACTCAAATTCAAAAATCTTTTGTTATTTATGAGAACCCATGTTATGATGAGTGTGAAACTGAAAATTCTATGGTCCTATATGATAACCCATGCTATTATGATGAAACTAATAATGCTGCTTTACTTTTTAATGCTACTACTGAAGTTATGGATGATAATGAGGAGTGTTGCTTAAATATGCTATATGATAATGCTTTAGATGATGGTCCTATTTTTATTGATAATCCTCTATGTTTAGAATTTGTTACTACTTTATGTAAGGATAAAAATGATATACTTGATGTTTGTAAAAATACTCTTACTTATGAGAGTCCTACTGTGTTCTTGAATTCTCCTAACTACATCATAGAGGAGAAGTTTGCTTAGGTTGAGAAATACTTATGTGGTTTGCCATTATCTTTAGTTCCAAATCTTTGTTTCAACCATGATATTAAACTTGATATTGATCATAATAACTATTTTGAAAGAGGGAAGCATGCTAATGAATTTCAAAATAAATTTAATAATCCTCTTTATGTGCCTATATTATCTAAGTTGAAAGTATTGAAATTGCTCTTGTTTTATCTTCCTATGCTACTTGCTTTGTATTTGAATGATGTATTTTCTTACAAAATATCAATGCATAGAAAGGAAGTTAGACTTCGTTGTTATTACTTTTGTGTTTTGTTTTTCTCTCTACCAGGTTTCAACTTCTCTATTATTTTGATTGGTTTAAGAGCACCATGGGACCCTGGTATAATCCATGTAGCACTTTACAAGGAAGAGGGACACACCAAAATTCAAGCTCCCTCATGAGCTTCGTCCACTATAAATATCAAGTAAGAAGCATAGCTAAATGGCTATAAAGAAAACGCTTTACGGGAGGCAACCCGGTTGTTTTTATTTGAGATTTTCTTTGAGTCCTCTTGCTTTACCAAGAGACTTTGTTTTTAGTTTAGGTTCTGGAATTTTTAATAAAGTGCCAAATTTTACCCATTTGGGATTTGAAAGTTGCTTTTTCCATTCGGAGATTTTATTCCAGCACGAATCTGTGCACGATATGATTTTTAATTCCTATTCTGTAACTCCGAATGAGCTGAAATTTGAACTGTAGTTGCAATTTTTCATCCTCTGTAAGCGTGAATTTTTTTCAGATTTTTTCGACATATTTAAGTGGGGTAAAAAAATACGTTTTGCTGCTGCTGTTTTTCTGGACAGATTATGTCCCATTTTGTTTTATGCATTCTTTAAGCTTTTAACTTGAATCTTTTTTATGCAATTGAGTTTATTAGAAGGAATACAACATTATACAATTTATGTACATGTTTCTTATGTTTGTCTAAGGATTTCATACAGCAAGTAATTCTATTGTTTTGTGCCTACTAATGTCACCCCATAGAAAAGAAATGAGAGAACTAGTGTTTTGAAGTTTTTTCACAGAGATTAGAGGAGATGAACCAAGAGCTATCCAAGGATGGTGAAGACCATAAGCTTGGGGATGTGAAGACAACCCCACTGAACCTACATACTCTCGGTTTGCACACGTCTAACTTCTGTTTTTCGTTCATTGCACTTTATCGCATAAACTTGGAGCGTTTTTGTTCTTTTTGTTATTTCAGTTTGGTTTTTTATTTGAGACCACCACTTTTTATTTATGTTATGAGAGAGCTACTGGAAGTTTGGGTTGAATAATGTTGGATGCTATAAAAATATTGGGAAGAGGATGTTTGAGTTGATTTAAAAGATACATATAGTTGCATGATTCATGTGCTTTGTTAATGAATATTAATATGCAAGTGTATTGTCTAGAGTTATTTCTTATTCATGTTTTATATGCTGGATGATACTTTACTTTGTTTAACATGAAATGGTTAGCTCTATGGACACTTATGCATGCATTTAGATGGTCAACTTTCTCCCTCTTGCTAGCCCAAAAACTCCAACAAGTAAAAAGCTTGTTTTCCAACACCTTCAACCAAGTTTTTCCAGTGAGTCCACCATATCTACCTATTAGCTAATATGCTATTCCAAGTATGTTTACCATGTTATATTGTTTTATCTATGCTTCCAAATTAAGATGCTTATGTTATTGGGATTGTCATAGGTTAAGTTGGTTTAAAAGATCTCACGAACTTGATGCACACATTACTTTTCATGCACTTAATAAACATGACCCATTGAGATTAAGATTATGATGTTTTGGGCTTGACAAAGGTCTTTGGTTAGGAGCTAGCTCATACGTGCTGACACGTGGAAAGCTTTCAACATTGCACTTTATTCTTTATAAAAGTTGATATCATGTTCCTTTGGTGATGGATGCCTAACATTGCGTGAAATAAAGATGGAAACTTAGTAAGTTCAGGTGAGTGATATTATTGGCTAGAGAGACACCTGTGGCGGCTAACCTAAACCATGTGGATCATGGTGGAAATTTCCAACATAACCATAGTGTAGGAATCCATGACACATCTCATAACAGAAAAAGCATTTACAAGAAAAAAAGCATGAGCAAAGAAAGAGATGTAGAGATGTCCAATGTTTGCTTGCTTTGTCATTTGAACATGTGCCCACTTCCATGACCTGGGGCAAAGGGTACCCGAGGTGAAACTCTCTATGATGCCACTTTTATTCACGATGACTGTAACCTTCACTTGCTTTGTGGCCCAAGTTGAGTAGCCAGTCGGAGAGGTTTTTGTTTTCAACGGGCATGAGGCTTTTTGACCCATACTTTGTCAAGCACATAACTCATATTTGCTTTCACTTTCAACTATTAATCACTAAAGATGCTATGATAGGGGCAATGAGAACTTCACACCAATGGGCACTATATGGCAAACATTAGCTTAAGTTGAAGCATTTGGAAGCTAGATAATACTCTTGCATGTTATTCCTCTACTTATTTATCTATCTTTCCAAAGTGTCCACCTTTTATATTCAGATTTCCATAAGAATACTCTATGACCAACCTAGGATATCTTTTACTTTTCATTTATGCATTCATTTGGTCCATGGAACTTTTCTTTCATGTTACACTTTGTGAATTATCATTGAACATCTTTAACTTGAATATTTAATATCTCTTGATAATATGTCTTGTATGTTGCTACTCTTTACTAAAGAATGAATCATTTGACTCTATGTAGCAATCATCTTTGATATCCTTTGTTAAGTAATAAAATGCCAAGTCCATGTTTAGTTTTATCACCTTCATACTCGAGGACGAGTATAGGTTAAGCTTGGTGATGTTGATGCATGTCAAATGCATACATGAACTTTGCATTGTATTACTCATATTTCATCCATATTTGCATCATATAAGGGTTATATCAATGTTTTATAATGTTTCGGGGAATATTTCACACTTTTCCTATTTATTTGGAATTAACCCTGCGCTGTCAGAAAACCCCTTTTTCTATATTTTAATGTTTCAGGGACCCAAACGTCATCCAAATGACCTGAAACTTCGCGAACATCAGTTTTTGGAAGGAACAAAGCGTAGGAGCGAAGGAAGTGCAAAAGTGGAAGGCCGAGGACCAGAAGAGGGGGGCCCATGCGGCCAGATTCCTTGGCCGCGTGGGGTACCTCTTCTGGGCCCTCGAGCCTCCGATGCCGTCGATCTCCGTCCCCGTGGCTTCGTCTTGACCTAAAAACGACTATAAAAATACTCCCCCGAGCCCTTTCGGGAGGAGCGCCGCAGAAACACAGAAACCACGAAACAGAGACCTGGAGCTGCAGATTGGAGGGGGAAAACTCCGGCGGGGCGCTGCCGGTGTGGTCTCCACCTTCTGCAACGACTTCTCCACCGTCTTCATGATGAAGAGGGAGTAGTCCACCCCTGGACTATGGGTTTCTGGAAGTAAGTTATGTATCTCTCCTCTCTCTCGAGCTTCACTAATTAGTGCCATATGAGCTGCTGAACATGATTATGGTCATATATGTAATACCTTTGTGGTGGATCTCTTAAGTTGATATATGTTATGATGATTGCCAATATTATGTCTTTGTTATGAAAGTAGATGCATATTATGTACCCCGTTCTTGTCTATGTGTTTTGATCCAACATGTATATGGGAGCGTGTAAGGGGGAACGTGTGCATTAGTTGGAGTAACGGGGGGTGGTTTTGTGGTAAGTTGACAGCAATACCGTGATCCACTTGGGTTTTTACTTTACTTTGTTGCCTCATTAAGGATAAAGGAAATACCATGCTACCGAGGATATGTGGGTGACATTGCCACTATCACCATGACTAGATCTAGCATGTTCTTATTTAAACTTCATGTCATTGAACTTAAAGCTATACTATGTTTATCTTAATTACTGAGATGTTATGATTTAGTTCGCATCTTGGTGGAGTATAAGAGAGATTAATAACCAAAAGATCTCTATGTTAGGATGTGATGCCCATATTATTAATAACTTGTCTTGTTGCAATCTCATATGTAAATTCCTATGTTCCATTGTCTACCACTATATAAAAGAGAGAGTGCATTTGTGAAACCATGAACCCCAGTCCATTTTTAATCATAAGAAACACCTTTCCAACACTTTTATTGCACTTTACATTTTCTGCCATTATTAAATCCGGAAATACAAAAACACTTTCATATCTTGCAAACACCATACAAACCACAAAAACATCATCCCATATCATTTATACCATCCTTGCACTTTTATTTATTACCATTGCATATTTATTTTTGCTTTGTATTTTTTATTTCTATATCTTTTACTTACACCTTGTGCTTGACAACCACTTGGTGAGGTTGAGGGCACAAAGCAATTTACTTTGTTTTGTAGGTTTCATAAAGAAGGATAAGGAGACAGCAGCTTTTGGTTCATTTCCCCGAGAGTTCGATATTAAACCCTCGAGTCACCCTCGTGGGGAAAATTAGTATTTTCCCTTACTATACACGTTGCACTTGGAGTATCAACCGAACCCATATTCTTTTGACGCAGGTACTTGGTGCTCAGCAATACTATCTTCTGGCGCCATCGTCATCATCGTCAAGGGCCATCAGTTACCTATCTGGGGATGCCGATCCGGCATACTCGGATCCTTATTAAGAATCTAGAACTGCTTGCAGAGCGGGTTAAATCCAAATCTAAACCCTGTCGGGAGAGTTTCACGTCCAAGGGGAGCAAGACGGTCTTAATTGACTCCTGCCTCTCTATGATCCCCATGTATATGATGGGGTTGTATATGCTACCGGAAGGAGTCCACGTTTGCTTTGATAGAGAGCTCTCCAGACAGCCACTAGACGGTAGAAATATCATATGATAAAATGGGCTGATAAGCATAAGAATCTTAGCGTCCCGCCGCATGAATAAGTCACTGGTGCTGAAATGGGTCGTGGCGGATTCTGAAAGGCGATGGGGGACTCTGGCTCCAACTTGTCAAGGCCAAGTACGGTCTAAGCGAAATGTCTAGGCCCAGGTGATGGCACCTACCCACCCTGTGCGGTCCCCGAGACGGGGACGCATATCCTGTTCTCATGTTCCACATCTCGCTTCCTATGGAGCTTCGTCAGTGAGCAGACCCAAGACCTGGCGGAGTTCCTAAAAGTGCATGCAAATCGTACCGGTAGGAGGAGGAGCCTCTTCTGGTTAGTGTTTGCAGCCAGGACCTGGACTTTATGAACTATTTGTATCAAGATGGTTATCGACTTGTTTTTTTGTGACGTGCCTCTGACTCGGTCTTCGAACTATTGACTTTCCTGTAGGAGTGGCACCCACTTTCTAGGCAACATGACAGGAGTGGCTGGACGACATGCTTGATGATCGTATGAGAGCGGCTCGCCTACTTTCTACACTGTCCAGCCATTGAACTCTACTTCGTGTTGAGTTGCATCAGGATTTGTTCCTTTTTCACTTTGGCCATCCTTGTGTTGTGGCCCGAGCAGACCTTTTTATTTTATTGTTGAAACTTTGTTCATGACCTTTGTAAACTGTGGGTAATTGTTTTATTTATAAAGCGGGCCGAATGCCTGTTTCGAGGAAAAGCATACCCATATTGTACAACACTCTCTCCATCTCGGTTTATAAGTCACAATTAGCAATTCTTTATGACCAAGGCTAACACTGGCATTTATTGCACGTATACTCAATGAGTAGCACATGCATTAGCTTAGTTTAACAAAGTTTTAAATAAAACACAAGAAGATTGGTGGAGGGATGAGCCATTAGTGATTAAAAGTGGTATTAATTACCTAAATTGCGCTTAAATTTTAAGATTTCTCAGATTTGATGTTGTGCCTTATAAATTGTGATGGAGGGAGTAGAAAAAATAAGATAAACTAGGCTACTCCCTCTTTTCCATAATATAAAACTTTTTAGTTTCTTTAGCCACCTGTTTCTATACATGTTTCTCTATACATTTTTAATGAAAGGTTCAATATTACACTAAAACATGTCCAAATACGATGGAAATCGCACGCCACAGCCACAAGTTTAATCGTAGGGTGGGTGGTGCAGAACTAGGTAGCAGGCGGGATCTTACCCATTGTCATGACTCCATGATCGATAAGCACATGATACCCCCAAGCGAAAGTGGTAACCCAGGAACCCAATTTGGGTCCAAGAAGAGCTCTCCGTTGGCTCCTCCCACAATAAACGTACGACAACCATGCCAAATAAGGGGTATTGGGTCACCGATGCAGTGTTGTTTTCTATGGGTTATCTCTTTCGAAAGCAGTTATTTTCTTGAAAAAATTAAAGTAAGTATAAATCAAATATTTGTATGTTTCATAATTTTGAACACATACTAATTGAAAATATAAATAAAATAATTCAAGCAATTCGAATAAAATGAAGTTCAACTAGATCGCGGCGGTGTTTCCTTTTAACACCCACAAATTATTTACTAGATCAACATGCACTAGGTGACGAAAAAGCAGTTTCTGCCGGAATTTCCGTTTGCATGGAAAATTAGCAAACTCCGTCGACATATTGTGGTCAACAATGACAAGAGGATCACACATGCATTAATGACCTCCCACATCTGCTCAGTCGATCAGGTTACCCGACAGACAATAGTATCGTCTAATTTGATTTTACGTTTGAATCTATAAAGGTGGGTGAAATACTTAAAAGTTCAACCGAAATGCCGTAATGCAAGAAGAGGTGAAAACTTCAAACAGAATCAAGTCTGGAAGCTAGCTGAACAACCTGAGCCAACACATCTTGTCATCGGTACTCGATTGTTCTTCAGAATCAAATAAGATGAAGATGCACAAGTTGTGTGCAACAAAGCAAGTTTAGTAGCTTAAGGTTACTTACAAACCAAGGGAATTGAATATGGTGCGACGTATGCACCTATGGCAAGACTTGAGGCCATCTTAATCTTGCTTTCCTACACGAAATCATCATAACATTTTCTTACATGAAATGGACGTTAAAAAGTGTGTTACTCAATGAACAGTCTATGAACTCATCTTCCTGACGTAACCTCTAGGTTTTGAGCATCCTTACTTTTCAGACCATGTCTATCATCTAGACAAGGAATTGGTTTTTACCCAAACATTCTCCTCGTGCGTGGTACAAATGCCTGAAGAAACATCTATTGAAGAAAGATTCAACCCCGACAAGATTGATCACCAAAACCAAGGATGGTGACTTTTTTGTCTGTCATATGCATATTGATGTTATCATATTTGGATCTACTAACCCTTAGTTTAGACTTTAATTGTGAACTAATCGCTAAGGAATTTCACATTCCCATGATCAAAGAGTTGGATTATCCCTAACACTGTGTTTGGATGTAGGAAAATTTTCTGTGAAGTGAATTGGACTAGCAATTTAATTTCCCGGATGGAAAGGAATTGGGCTCCAATTCCAATTTCACTATTTGGTGGTAAATGGAATTTATGACCGGAATCAAAGGTAGCACATGATTCCAATTCTTGTTTGGATGTACAAAGTATGGAATTGGATGTTTCATTGAGTTTAGACAATATAAAACTTGTCAATACATAAAAAAGTTGTATTTGTATATTTGAATATTAATATATTATTTTCACACATAATAAAATTTAAAAACCAAAATCAAGTCAGATAAATGGATAATAATTTTGTCTTCAAAAAAATAACAAACACAAATGTCAGCTAGCTAGCATCCATCCATCGATTGACCGAGTACTAGTGTACACAAACTTCACCTAGCTAGCTATTCAATTGATTGCCGTTGCTAGTCGGAGGAGCTCTGGTGCCAGCGGAGGGTACCCAGAGAGCTGCTCAGAGAGAGACGAACGAGCTGCTCTCCCGCTGTTCACGCAGCGCCATTCCCGCCGCCGTTCACCTTCTGCCGCCGATCGAGGGTTCAGGCCAGCGAAAGCAGGGCTGCACACGCGCCGGACAGAGGAGGACGGTTGCTAGAGGAAAGAAGAGGACGAGAGGAGCCTACTGCGGTCGCTAGTCCCGGTCGCTAGTCCCGGTCGCCGTCCCCATTTCTCCTCTGCTGGCCCGACTGAGCGCTTCCGAGCGAGGCGAAGCGGGCTGCAGCAAAGCGGTACGGGCGGGGGAAGAGTTTCCGAGCGTTTCCGGCCTTTTTGGCTCGGAAAGTTTTGTGGAGTCTCGTACGTGGGGCAGGGAGCTGCTGGGAATTGGAGTGGGTTTCCAGTATTCCACCAGACAATATCTAGACCACTCCAAACAATGGAATTGCTCCACCAATTCCAGATTTGTGATTCCAGCCCCCAATTCCTACATCCAAACACAGCATAAGACTTCAAGTTCAATAAATGGAGTATGAAATCTTCATATATTAGGAGAAGTACCTCAAAAGGACATTCTGAATAAATTCTACATGGACAAAGCCAAAGGCATCAAGATTCCAATGGCAACAAGCGACCTACATAAGTACGGTAAACATGTTGACCAAAAAGTTGTATTCCTATATGATTGGCTCTTTGTTGTATGTTAGTGCATCTAGGACTGAAATTATCTTAATTGGTTGCATGTGTTCATGGTTTCAAGCACCTTCGAAGGAGTGCTATCTTGCGGCGGCGAAGAGGATTTTCTTTTACATATTTAGTCTTCACCCAACTTATATCGGTGGTATCCCAAGGGGATCAAATTTAGTCTCACATGATATTAGGATTCGGACTATGCGGGTTGCAAGATTGACAGGAAATCCAGGTCAGATATATGTTGGTTTCTTGGAATATCTGGAGGTTACAAATATTTGGTTTATGCGGGGCAATTATGGTCCGGGACAGATTTGACTCACCCACTCCAAGTTGGCACACACTCAAATTTGGCACTCACACATTTCAAATTTTTCGTGCGGTCTCTCTGTACCACCCCCTTCTCCCTATCATTGCACCACCCCTCTGCTTTCGCCGGAGTCCCATACCCCCCCCCCCCCCCCCCCCTCGCACCTCCAATCCCATGTCTCCTTAGAGCTGGTGTCCCCTTTCATCCCCGGAAATTGTAGATGGTTCCTTTGGATCTATGAACTATATGTGGGAGGATATCATCCCATCTGAAATTTATTTCTCCAAGCTCCTTACCTGACCTAGCGTGCCTCAAAATTGAAGGGTCGTGGTGAATGAAGAAAAAAAACGAAGCTCGTGTTTCCATCAGCGGATTGAGTATCGAGATTCCATGGCATGTGTTGTTTGTTACTATCCATTTAAGCACACTAGACAATATAATTCATTTCTTTAGGCTCCTTACCTAGTAATTTATTTCTTTAGGCTCCTTCAAAAACCATTCATTCACATTGATGCATGTTTAGGGCAACATTAGCTCAACATGTGCCTGTTGCAGATACTTACTTATAATTGTAAGTTTATCCGACAAATAATACTGCTAATTAAGATGAATAACTGTATGGCAGCAGCTCGCATGGATCATGTGTCATGTAATTTGATTAGCAAAACACAAAAAAACTGCACTAATGACTGCAAGTATGTTCATTGCGATGATAGGGAATTGTTAAATGAAATGACTCCTATGGCAAGAAGAACCGGGTATCTTTTTCTTAATTAATAGATAAGGCAAAACTTTTGCGTTCCTTTCAAAAAAAAAGAGACGGCGAAGCACCTACACAAGCTCGTCGTGTGCCTTGTGCAGTATTTTGGAGGGAAACTGTCAACCCAAGCAGAACAAAATCCGCGAGCGAGCACAAACACAACGAAAAGCAGAAGCCCCAAATTAACCCGTATATAAGCACGGTTAAAAGTACAGCGCACACTGATCAACACTTGTAACGATAGTACAAAGTTGATCTTAAACTTGAAAACAACAAACTCGCAAATTAAATGAATGCATCTCCCTCAGCAGACGCTACCAGCAGCCAATATACGGCAGTACGTACGCAGAGCCAACCCGCGGTATTTATATGGAAATGGTGCTGGCCGGAAGACGCGCGCCTACTGGCCCGCGGCGAAGGCTTCAACGGGGAAGGTCTTGGTGACGCCGGCGAGGCTCTTGAAGACGATCTTGCCGGTGGGCGGGTCGTCGACGGTGATCTCGTTGACGGGTGGCCACAGCATGAGCTCCTTGGCCTTGACGCCCTTGAGCTTCTTGATGCACTTGACCTTGACGTACCCGGTGATCTCCACGTCGTAGCTCACCTGCTTGCTCACCAGCTTGAACCTGTGCTCCACCTTCTTCTTCTGCGAGATCCACATGTAGCCGGTGGCGCGCACGAAGCCGACCTCGATGACCTCAGCTAACGGCAGGAGGCCCAGGGGAAGCCCGAACTCCTCCAGCAGCGACGTCGCCATCTTCAGGCCCTCCTCGTGCCCCTTCTTCACCACAGCTCCCTCCCTCTCAGCCATCTGAGCCATGGCTATAGCTGCTTATTTCCTCAGGTGGCCTCTGCTTGTGGTTTGCTTGTGCTTGGGATTGTATCGCATCTATGGGAGATTTATAAGATGCGATTGCATCCTCGAATTCATCGATATGTTTTAGGAGTTTGGCACAAGGAGGTTCGACGTGATGATCATGGCAACGGGCAAGATGGTATTGTCTACTTCTGTGTGTTGCAACTTGGAGATTTGCTTTGTGGAGTCCGCAGCCGGCAAAGGCAAAGTGCCAATGCTAAAAATAAGTCTATTTCGACTCCATAGGTCAGATACAGGTTTCCATGCCTCCCTGTGAACCCAACATGTCGTGGAACAGTGTTACAGTGGACAAATTCATCAGCAGAAAGCTTCTGCTTGGAGGAACAGGTTTAAAAGCGAATAATTGTGGAAATGGTGAACATAGAACACAAGAACATAATTGCTATACACGACCTTTAAGAGTCAAATGAGCTTTCAGCTATTTGAATAAAGAAAACAAGACGTTAGCCGCTGCACTCGCTTGGGAAGTGGGGAGAAAACATAAGAAACCCCGCATTTTATTCTTGCAAAACGCTAGCCCAGTGACAACAAATCCACATTAGTCCTACATTCGAAGTGTTCACTTCTTCAGCTTATAGCAATACATTTAGCATACAAGCGGCTACACTGAGCTCAAACGGCTAAACTTGGATGTGCCAGTAATCAACACAAACTTTAGGAGGACTGTCGGAGTTCCGGGCGAACAAAATCAGCATCAGCAGTCACTGAGATATCAACGGTAGGCCTCAGCTGAGCACAGACTTCAATGGCACCATGAACAGGGTCAGACATAAA
Organism: Poa annua; assembly: GCA_026929855.1. NCBI lineage: Eukaryota > Viridiplantae > Streptophyta > Magnoliopsida > Poales > Poaceae > Poa > Poa annua. The sequence goes on along the minus strand of CM049435.1, from coordinate 51,230,872 downwards.
ATTGCTGATAAGATCTTGATTAATTGGTGTTTTCTTGTCGACAGTCACAAAAGCTTGTTGGGTCAAGACATAGTCAAAGCGTGGAGCCCATTTCCTTGACCCTAAGCGAGCTGTTGTGGAGCAGTTATCAACCATGAACGCCACCCCGCTAGCATGCATGAATGGGTTTAGGGAGTCGACAGCCTCGATCACACTCTCGTTGATGATCTCTGAATACGAGTGGCCCTTCTTTCTGAGGACCTCGATCTATATTGATGTAAAAAAACAAATGAATGAAGATTTGTCAAACAATGTACATCTCAAATCACTTATTAAATAAAAGAATCCTACCTGAGCCATCATTAGTGCAACAAACACTCCAGCAGTGAATGGATGTAACGGGCCCAGATCACCTTGTGGCCGGGTTGAACGCACCCTTTCACCCACCTTCCACATACGTGTTTGATCAATGTTGCCCATGGGGAAAGCAGGGAGGCCTTCCTTTTCCTACAAAGATATAAACAACATGATACGTCTCAATATATCCTGGGGACATTCATGAACAATAAATAAGAGTTTAATTCACATTTAAAAAGTGTATGGAAAAGCATACATAAAATCTCCTCCCAGCCAGCACAACACTTCTAATTTCACTTCCAGAAGAAACATCTTCATAGCACTCATACAGTATGTCCATGCTTGGGTAATAAGCTGCGCTATATGCCTCGTTGAACTGCTTCTTTCCTTCTTCTGTTAGAGAGTTGTAAACTTCAAGCATCCCCTGGTACCATATAAAGTATTATTAAGTACAGTCCAAAGGAGATGGATATATACTGAATAAAACTCTGTGTACCTTCTTTGAAATAGTTTTTGAGACGATTCCCGTGATGCACTCTACAGTATTCTTATATGCCAAGTCCTCATCCATTCCTTGTCCTGTGTATCTTCTGAAAAGAGCCTCCACAATGCCATGAACAGCACCAAGCAAAATACCTATGTAGTAGATTATTCGTCAATGACTCGCAGCGAAAAAGAATACTGGGGAAGATAGGAAAGTAGGTGACCTCGCTCGCCAAAGATATCACTCCGGTACTCCTGCTCTAGAGTAGTAGCAAATGTGAAAGGTGAACCTAGAGCAATTGACCACCCTAGAGCAACATCTGTAGCCCTTCCATCAACATCCTATAAAAAAGAACAGGACAGAACAGAACAGAACAGTTATTAACACATATATAATTGATGAAAAAGAACCAAGAAAAGGGGTGCGTGTTTATCGAAATAAAATTAATCAACTTGAATAGTAAAACCTGCAGGCAAATACCGACTTATAACATACCTGGTGAACAGCAACGCTAGCGTTGATACCAGCACCATTGATCTCTTTACCCTGAACATAAAGTCTTCTAACTGATGGCCCCATTCCCTTGGGACATACAGCGATCACACTGATGTTTTTTGGGAAATCAAGGCCAACTGATTGCAAATGTCCAAGGAGAAATCCGTGTGACAAACCAAGAATACTGTTGGGCTTCATGTGTGAGAAGATTTTCTCATAGTTATCTGCCTGCATAAAGTATTAAAAAATCAATTTTATGAAGTACAACAGGAACAACAAAAACTTGCTCAAATAAAAACCTAAAGAAAAAAAATCAGATGTGCAATCTATCAAGACAGAAACACAACTGTGATCTATAAATAGCAAGAAGGGCAATTGCAAGAGAAAATGGCCATGCTGAACATGATGGGCAATATAAAGATATGTGCACCTATTTTAAAACTTATCAGGAAAAGAGGAAAGTTCGTCTTTCGTCCCTCAATTTCCCGGTAATAATCACTATGGGCCCTGAATTACTACAAAAGACAATTTAGGCCCACAAGGGCTAAACTGACATAACCAGTCACTTTTGGCCCGTTCTGGATGATTACGTTGTCTGATTAGTGACCAAAATTGACACGTGGCAGTCAAAATTGACATCTAACTCTGCCTCTTGGTCTTAATCATATTCTCTGGTAGCCATTTTGTCAAACAGTTAGCATGCGGTTCCGGCGATGAGCCGATGATACACGCGCCATCTTTGGAGGCAGCGGCGAAGCATTACTAAGCTCACGACGTTCCCGTCTGGGTCAAGAATGGCGTGGACAAAGGAGCATGGCTGGGTGGAGGGGAATGAACATCCACGCTGGAGACAACTGTATCATGGCGTATGCCCTGCCGTCATTTGGCTAAAGAACCGCGGCTCCAAGAGTCTCTCCTGACGGCGCACAGAGGACATAGGGGACAGCAGGGCCACGGCACCGCAAGTGGTGCAGATGACGAGGTCGGACGAGAGGCCGACCACGGACCAGACATGGATCCTTCAAGGTCAGAGTTGGAGACGGTGCCAACTTGTTGGTTTGCGTGTCGTGGAGCAAGACAGTCACAATGGTGTGGCACGGAGGAGCGTCTAAATGTCTGGACCACGCCTTCGTGGTCTGCAACCGATCCTCACACTGGCTACTCCGGATGGCCTGCGGGAGCTGCACGTCCGACGGAAGTGGGCCAACATACTCTTGTTGGGTGTGCTCGAGGACGGCTATGGTTGGGTGAATGTGCACATGCTCGCCACGCCACCAGCTGGCCATCATCAGAGACGAGTGGAGATCACGCACACGAAAAGTGCGACGGAATGCCCAGTACGGAAAAGAAGAGATGGATGATAAGGAGGGAGAAGAATATGAGGTGACAAAATTGGAATTTAATTTGGACCGACATGTGTCAGCTTTGGTCAAAACAACACCACGTCATGGACGAAACCGTTTTGAGTTGGGAGAGGGGCCAAAAGTGTTTGGTTTCGTCAATTGAGGGGTTAAGTTGTCTGGTTCTGTATCTGAAGGACCAAAAGTGATAAGGCTGGGAAGTTGAGGGGCGAGAAGTGTACTTTTCTATCACATCAAAGGTACTATTCTAAAAATATATGAAAGAGAACATAGATGCAACTATTTCAGTATGTGATTGCAGATATATCTCCTACATAGACTAGTATCAATATGATCTAAAATATATACAATTCAAAAAACACGGATACAGCAAGAAATAGGGACCAATCATAGCATGTATCCAATATGTGAGAGTGTGAATAAAAATAAGCAAACCTGGGCAGAATCTGATATCAACAACAAAAGAAGGTCACTGCTCGAGACAGTCTCCCATATATCTCCCAAGGTTCCAGTTTCTTCAGTGAAACCAGCTGCACGGGCTTCTTGGAAAGATTTGGAACCTTTCCGAAGACCAATCTGAAATAAAAAAAAAGCGGGATGTTCGTGTCAGATGTTACTGCTGTTCTGATAACAGAATTAGTGAAACAATAAACAAATACATCTCTCGAGAATAAAGGATAAAAAATGCTCGTTAGTCGTTAGGCCACATTGCAGAAAGTAGAGTTTAAGATTCAGAGAATTTACATAACATTTCGGAAATTTGACCCTACGTAATTGTGCCAAAATATGAATGTTGTCAAGTGCAAGCATGACCTAACCTTAACAACAATGTCCAACTTAGCCTCAGCAAGTGAGTCTCTCAAGTTCTGAGCTTGTGCTGGACCCTGTAAAAATAGCATAAACACTGTTATAAGCTGAACGTGCCTTCCACAATACCAGGTTTATCCCCCTCAACACAAGATACAGAGAAGATCTTTCAAGTAAATAGAAGAAACAACACCATAAAGCATCGACTTAGTAGAGATATAATCGAAGATGCTTCATTATATCTCGCCCCAGAAAGATAAGTATCAACACGGACTATATCTAACAAGTTAACACTAGCACTATGTAATTCCAGCCTACAGGCAAATATAGGATAACGTCATATAACCACTTTCTTAACATAAGAGACGTCTCACTCATATATAACCGGGCAATGGGCATCGACTCAGATGTTTTTCGAAGGATCATCGGCACATATGTCAACATACACACTCGAATTGAAAAGAAGGACTGCATCTTTTTTTTCTTACCTGTGAGCCCCATCCAAGCACGCCAATCTGCTTGATACCCTTGAACGCCTCTGGCAGCAGCGGGAAAAGATTCCTCCCGCCCCTCACAATAAACTGCAACCAAAACCATCACAAACATCATAAACTGTATCTGTTTCTTTCACAGATTATAGTCGCCAAAGGACCACAGAGAAGACAGCATGGGGGAACAGATCGGACCTCTTCATGGCCGGCCAAGGACACCTTCTCCTTGTTGAATACAGAGGTCTCGAAGTCGAGCGACGGCATGGCGGTGCCGACCACCGACGGCGCCGCGACCTTGGCGGACACAGGGCCGCGGCGCCCGGCGGAGGCGGCGAGCTGGCATGGGGGCTGAGTGACGGGGAAGGATACGGAAGCGACGGCTGGGGCTTTGGGGGCGGGGTTTAGGGTTTTGGTGTGGGAGAAGGCGAGGGAGGAAGCGGAGGAAGTGGCCGCCGCCATTTGTGATGCGAGGACTAGGGTGGGAGGCGTCGGGCGGAAACAGAGGAGGTTGCTGGAGCTGCGTGCGTGGGCATATATGGGTAGGACACAATAGGATATTCACATGATGGACAAATTTGCTATTGCTACTGGAAAGTGAACGTGGTGCAGATCATACTTTTCCCGAAAAATACTTTGTCGTCTCTCTTTGTCTCTTTGAGCAGAACTTGCTCTTGGAGCATGGAGCTATCAGGGCACGAGCAATGGAAGCATTGGCTTTCCACTGCCTCAGTACAGCCACATAGGTATGGAATTATGAAGCTATGGTTAGTTGTTTTTCACCCAAAACTAAAAGCTAATGCCCCGCATGCAGTGAGCTCAGCAACCATCCTCTCTTGCCTCCTTTTCCCTCTCTCTTTTCTTCCTTTATCTGATGAAGAGGCGGACTCCTCTGCAAGCCACAACTACACTTTTGAGGCTATTGCTTTTTTAGCTTTGGGACATCCGAACCTACGTGGACCTGCGGGGCAGTGGGTTGGAGCATACCACTGGCCATGCCCTCAGCATACTACCTATATAAAGCTGGAGGATTTCACTCCCTCCCAGCGCTCCACGTCCCACGCAATACGTCGGCCGTTCGATCGTCGCAACGGACGGCCTGGATGAAGCCACGTCCACCACCCCGCGCGTGACACTGTTCATTCCCTATTTTTGTCCAATAAGACCGCGCCATGTCGCCCAGTCACCCGCCGGTCACCCCGGTTCCAGCCGGTCACCCGCCTCCGCGCCGTCTGATCCGGATCCGACGGTCGGCGCGCCGTTTGTGTATTTTTGTCCAATAAGACCGCGCCATGTCGCCCAGTCACCCGCCGGTCACCCCGGTTCCAGCCGGTCACCCGCCTCCGCGCCGTCTGATCCGGATCCGACGGTCGGCGCGCCGTTTGTGCATAAAAGCCCTTCCGCCTGCAAAAATTTACGAATCGATCCTCCGATATATAGACTCAAAGCCCTAACCCTAGACCCTAATTCTCCTCATTTCCCCCCGTCTCCCACCGATTCGGCCACCACCGGCCCGACGCGGCGGCCGCCGCCCAGTCCGTCTCCTGCTCCGCCCTTTCTCTCCTCGCTCCCGCTCCGCCGCCGAGCTCCGGTCCTAGCCGCGCCGCTCCTCCACGACCTGATAAGCTCGCCTGTCCTCTCTCTCCCAAGTGGCGAACAGCGGGGGGACGAGCAGCGGGAGGAGCAGGACGCCGGAGGGGGCGGCGCCGGGCAGAGCATGGTGGCCGGAGCGAGGCGACCGGGTCGTAGGGCGGCGTGCGCGGGAGGCGTTGGGGCTGCCGCCGCCCTGAGCTCTCCTGTCACCTCGAGCCTCCATCTCGCCTGGCAAGCGTGACGAGGAGGCCGCGCCTGTATCCGTCTCCTCTCCGTTCTTCACCACCCCTGGGCGGGGACAGCGGCAAGGACGGCGCATCGTGCTCCTCTGCTCCACCGAAGGTCGCCCACCGCGACACACCGAGCAAAGGAGGAGGAGTCACCCGAGGATAAGCCATGGCGTGGGCGAGCGGCTGAAGAATCTTCGGTGCCGGCGGGATGGAGCAGCCAGGGAATGACTCGCTGCTGCTCGACTCCTCACGCTCCTCAAATTTCCAATTTCAGTAGCGACGAATTAGGGGAGTTGTTGTGGTTTCCCCTTCCTCTTCTCTCCCCGTTGCTCCTCCTCTACTCCACCTCTGCCTGAAGCCTCCCATGGTCGGCTGGCAAATACGGACGAGGTTAGGAGGGGGGCGAGCAACACGACCACCATGTGCAGGGCAGCTACAGGCGGGCCGTTGTGGAAGGTGTGGTCGTGGATGTGCAGAGCAGCTAAGGGGGCAGGCAACACGGCTGATGTGCAGACCAGCTACAGGCCGGCCGTCGCTCTTCTGTCCGTTTACATGTACTGCTCTCTTATCTCTCTCACACAATTTCCCTATCAGCAATCGCGATGAACTGCAGAGCTCCACCCCGATGTTGGTCCTATTCCATGGCATACGTTGTGCTTTTGACTCATTGTTGTTGCCATTTACTTACCACTTCTATATGCTGATGCCATTTACTTACCACTTCTACAGGTAGGAAATTATACGAGTCAGCCCTGAGGCTCAGACTACCAGAGCTTCCAGCTTTTGCTCAGGGACACTTGCCGTTCTTGATGTATGTAGAGGATCTCCAAAGAAGCATCTACCGTATATAGGTCCACTCTTCGTTATGAAGGTAAGTGTTGATGTACTTTTTTTACTGAGAAATTATGCAGGAAACAGTTTGAGAAGATGTTAGGAAGAAATGGCATTGCTTCTGAAATTCTGTGTTAGAACTGACGAATCACATAACCGGTCTTACACCTGCTAGGTTATTGGGACTGCATGAGGAGACAGAGATTCCAAATGATTGTTCAAGTGCATTGAGTGTTATTTCCCAACGAATGGAACAGAGAATGGCCTATGGACAAAGTGAGCAGGTGAGGCTCATTATCTTACTTCCTGGTTATATTTCATGTATTGCACATGGTCGTCAAAATATTTGTGGAACAGAACATATCACAGAAGTATTACTATCTTCTTTTGGTTGTCAGCGAAAAGAACCACAGGATGTTACATTATTGATAAATATCTAAAGACTAATAATTTCATTTTTCATTCTGGACATAATTAAGTGTAAATTTTGTAGCGCCAAATTTCACACAGGGACACAATATCTCAATGTTGTAGTAGATTGGCAGTTTAATGACCAACCCAAACTTCTACATTTCATATCGCTTTCCAGCACCATACTTATACGCCATTTCCACCAGGCCGAGGGAACAAGTGTTAGAAACTGGCTTACTTAGACAACCATACTTAGTGAAGCACTAAACACTTACTTTGCTCTCATAATACATGTTATGGTACTGCTCCCCATGTGTGGTTTTGTGTAGTTATATCTGTGTTAGTTGTTGATGCATAGCCAGGCTCTTTTGTATCCCCTCGATGTAATGTGAATAATCAAGAAAAGAGGATTCCTAACCCGAGGAAGGCATAATCTCATGCTGAGTAACATAACGAGACGGTGAATCATTTTCCTGTATAAATCATTTTACTACAAAAACTCTGTTTGTGTTGCTATTATATTCTGAATATGGGAGCACAATAATAAAACTCTGATTATGAGAGCTCATCTATCATATATATGAATACTATTACAATATTGTGGAAGTTAAAACCGTTTCATTAGCCAATATTTCTATGATCAATTCGATTTATACATGTTGCTCCTCTGATTGGACCTTAAAGTTTATGAATAATCATTTATTAAATAAGTTGGGCTTCAAGGTTGCGCCGTGGCCTACAAGTAGTCTGTCGCAGCTGGAGCACATCTTAAACTTAAGGTATTTGACTTATTTTTTATGTCAGTTTTCCCGGAGGATCTTTGTGGACTCATTTTGATTGATGGATCAGTGGTATTTAACGTTAACTCGGGTTTCAGAAATAGAAACTTTGGGGCTTTTTTATTGCAATTGGATTGAATATATTGCTGTTCATGCTATGCAGACTTCCAAACAAGGCTTCTAGCATTGCTTTTCAAGTAGAGGAGAAGAGTGTGCTGGCTATTGCTGAAAATTCAAATGAATTTGTTGAGGGCATGCAGCTGCATATGCGTTCCAGGTCCAGGACACCTAACTGCGACCTCCGGTACACCTCTATGTCGCTGTTTTGTTTGTTTATCTGACCAGTATGACTATCATATAAAGTAATATGTATAACCATGTGGCCAGTTTCTGCGTATTTCTGCAGGCTGGGTTGGCGCCGATTTTTCCCTGTTTGATAGGGTGGTACATCTCCATGTCTGTTGTCTCGGGCAGGTCATCTAACTGATCTTCCTGGTAGTGATGTGGCCGTTTCGCTCACCGACTCAGCTGGGGAATCACCGACTAGCCTATCTTCTGATATTTTCTCAGATGATGATGCACATCATCTGCTTCCAATTGATATATATGGATGCTCAGAGGCATGAAATTTGACTATGAAGGTTCCAAATTCGCCTATCTTCTGATATTTTCTCAGATGATGATGCACGTCATCTGCTTCCAATTGATATATATGGATGCTCAGAGGCATGAAATTTGACTATGAAGGTTCCAAATTCAAATACATATGTTTCTTTCTTTTTCTGCTTTATGATTTTTTGTTCCTGTCACTAAGGCTTACAAGATATCTTTGTTCTTCTATGCAGGTGATCTTGGTTTAAGTTGTTTCCAAATCATATTCGCTTCTTCAGGGGCTTTACAAAGTAGTACGCGTATTTTATTTTTCCAAATTTTGGTTGCTTCCAACTTTCTTCTTTAACTCATAGCTCATGATATTATGAACTAGCTCCAGTTCTGGTTGTTTGGTTTTGCTTCCTTACACATATTGGTATTTCATTTGTATGCTCTAATATTTAATTTCCCTCCGATATCCTCCGTTGTTCATCTGATGGACAATCAGATAAATGAAAAACCGAACAAAAATGACAAAGAGGACTTTGGCTTAAGAATTTGCAACTTGCAGACCATGCATGCATTAACACAGTTGAGTTTAACAGATCAGCTAACTTAAGATTTTGAAGTTTTTGTGGTAACTTGCATATCTCGGTTGGTTAAACTTCAGAGTTCACTTCAATCTTTACCGGGGCTTTAGATTTTGATGTTTTTTTTACTAACATGCACATCTCACTTGGTTAAATTTCAAAGTTCACTTCAATCTTTACCGTAATCTTTATGTACCTTTATTTTCCATCATGTTCATGTTTTCTTTCGAAGGTAGCATCAGCTTCAGTTCAGCTGTTTCGTCTTCAATCCATAGCGAGCTGGCTAGATGAGACCCAGAACTTCTGCCGGCTCATTCGTGCGTTCAGAGGTTCGGCAACGAGGCATGGCAGGGTAACATCGCTTAATCTAGCCAGGAAAGCCAAATGCCCTGAATGTATCTACGCGGGTTTATGCAGATTGATGAGAATTACTTCAATTCTTTTGTGTATATAAGAATTTCACTGAACCCTTTGTGTATTTTATGAGGCATTATTCGGGTCCTTTTGGTTTGTTCTTCAAGATTGGCTACAAAGTATAAAAAATTTCCAAGAAAATATTTTCAAGATTGGCAACCAAATGAGATTATTTTTTGTTTGATATGGACTATGTAGATGCAAAAAAAAGTAAATTAAGTAACTTATAGGTTGTAGCAAATTAAGATGGACATATATTTCTATTGCAGTAAGCATGGATCCATCTAATTTTATGGATAGAAATTTAATCAACCGTGCATTTGTTAGGATGTTAATATTGATGAGGTTGGCTGACATTTTTCATGTCAATCTCAAAGCTTGTGCCACGGGATACGCCGCGCCGATTTACCTAGTTTTCCATAATCCAATGACCTGAAGGAATCAAATCTGCCAAGGATACAAAGTACTCCGACGAGCAACCATGCGAGCCGTAAGAGCGTCTCCACCGGTGCTCTAAATCTGTGCCCGGCACCCATCAATTGGAACTCCTTTGGGGTGTCGGACATGTGTCCGGTCAATATTTAGAGTCCGTCCACAGCGGCACTCCCCAAAGTCCCACCCCAAACAGATGCAAACGGTCGAACACCTTGCGGGCGCACGAACCGCCGTCGATGAACAACACAAACGATGAACACAAATTCAAATTTCATTCATTTTTCTTATATATTACAAAAAAATTGAATAAATTTGAACCCTAGCATAGCCCTAGCCTAATGGCGCCCACCCTAATCTAATCTCCGCTCTGGCCTGCCTCGTCGTCATGAACACGCCTTCCCGGGGCTAGGCGCGAGCAGACACGCCTCTCCTGCCGGAGCGCGCTCGCCGCCCGGCGTATGTCAGCCCTGACCCTCTCCTCGCGCAGGCGGTCCAGCTCCTCCTGAACCGCCAGCTGGGCGGCCTCCATCGAGGCCAGATCATCCCGCTCCGCGGCCACGGCGTTGAGGTCCGCATACGCCGCGCGATCGGCGGCCATGAAGGCGCGGCATCGAGCGTCTCGCTGCGCGGTCTCGAGGAGGACTTCAGGATGGCGGCCTCGACGGCATCGCCAACGGCCTCGTAGGCTGCGGTAAACTGGGTGGCCGACTGCTCGGCGCGCCAGGTGTCGAACGAGTTCATGGCGACGACCTGGTCGGGCCACAGCGGCGGCGGCAGCTCCTGCTCCGGCACCGGCTCCTCCTCCTGCGCCGGCTCCTCCTCCTGTGCTGGCTCCTCCTCCGGCGGCTCCTGCTCCTGCTGGTCCTCCACGTCGATGTCGTGGACGTTGTTCGCCCAGTCCAAGGGCATGTCATCGACGACGACAGGCTGGAGCGCCAGCTCCGGCGCCTGGTCCGGAGCCTGCTCCGGCTGGTCCTCCTGCCTAGAGGGTGAGCGCGGCGCGATGCCTGGGTGATGGTGGACCAGGTGGTCTGGAGGCGGCGAGGCATGGTTCTTGGCTCGGGGCTACGGAGGCTGCGGGCACGGCGGAGGAAGTGTTGGTGTGGTGAGGCTGTGGGCACGGCGGAGGAGTATATAGGCGGGGAGGGAAACGGAGGGGTGGGAAGCGGCGGGTGGGTGAGTACGCGTCGCATCAGAGTTATGTGGCGGCGACGCGATTCGTCCACGCAGACGCTTGGGAAGCCGGGAAAGGCTGGGCGCCGGCGTAATTGCGAGGCGTGTCGCAGACGCCTCGCAGTCCCGTCGCTTCATCGCCCGCAGAAACGCGTCGCCATTAACGCGGGCGGAACGGCCTCCTGCATGGCGCAATTTACAGCAGCTCCTCGCGCCTATGTCTATGACGGGTGGGGCGCACCTTTCGGAGGCCATGTCCGGTCAATGTCCGGCACCCCCAGGAGGGCCTCCAAACTTGG